>CM062810.1:474470869-480245799 GCA_031772625.1 Pinus tabuliformis | reverse complement strand
CTTAGGAGAGAGTTCATTGCTGATTGACATTGATTATAGTTTACTTTTGCTTTTGGTTTGAGTTTGTCTCTTTTAAGTGTCGAAACAAGTGTTCATTTCAAAGTCGTAAAGTGTTTTCTCTCTATACCCTTTCTCTGATTTCCAAAAAGTAAACTTGTTTGTATTTGTCATTTAAAAGCAAATTCAAAGTTGTACAAAAAGCTTTCTTTTTAGGCATCAATATTAGGAGAGCAGAAAACAAGCACCTGTATTGTGCATTTGCATCTTGATAGTTTGCATGCTTGATTTAGGAAAAGTGCATTAAGAGTGTGCTGATTGCTCTTTGAGAAAAGATGGTGTCTTTCTTTTCCCTTTGTAGTTAGGATTTTCATTGTTGAAAAAGAGATAAAATTTGCTTATCATCTTTTAGATTGCATTTAGGAGTTGTATCTACATCTCGTGGTGATCCAAAAAGGAAAACTTCTAAGAAAGATCAACCTAAAATAAATTGAATGAACTTAACAATGCTTTGTAACTTAACGCACAACATAGAGGTCTAGGTTAGAGACGTGTTCCGATGTCGTAAAGCCTGGTGACTGTCGATCTCGCTGATGGTGGGTGATTCCTCCTGAGGGACGATAGCGCCAGTACGGATTGTGCTCCCACGTACCGTCGAGTATATATTGGGAGACCCCTATAGGCATAAAACCTTTATCCTTAGGAAGCCATGTCGGCCGCCCTACTCATCGCAATGCACTAAAGACAACATTCAGGAAGATTGATCGCCCGTACCTTAAAAAGTATTCTGTGGTTTTTCGAAAAGTTTGGCACACCCTCTACCTAGAACTCGAGAGAAGTTCCTTTTGGCCTTTTTCAGACTCTATAACGGAAAAAGTCCATCCGAGCATTTGTCACTTCAGGCTCGTTAAAACATCGAAGGAGACTAGAGTCATATTTAGCTTTTTCTCGACTCTTTAAAATTGAAAAAGCAAGTTGTGTCTAAAGCGTCGTTAAAATTTATTTTAAACAGAACAATCACCCCTTTTTCCAGCGTTGATCTTTAGGTTGAGAAAATGGAGCACACCAACCAAGGAATTCCCCTTGGTGGAAATCCTAGTCCCTTCTCCTCTTGGGGAGATGTTGGTGCGCCCCATATGGCCACATTGTCGCTTCCAAGACTGACAATTGGCTTGCCGGTTTGGCTCTTCTCAACCAATGTCGTTCAGAACACCACTATTCCTGAACAGTCGAATCAATAGTTAGACCAGTCCAGAGTTGCCCACCAGCCTTCTACATCCTCTAATTCTTCCTCTCCTCCTTCCACTTCGCTTGACGGAACTGGTAAAAAAAAAACCAAGTTCCTAAGGAGAAGAAGGAAAAGAAGAAGAAATAAAAGAAGAAGAAGGAGCCAAAAGCGACTGGGGGCAAACAAGTGTCGTCTGACAAAAATCCACACACAGACACTGACTAGGCCTAAATCGCCATGTGTCATATGCAAGGGAGACCACTTCCACAGAGAGTGTCCTTGTATCCCTCGGATACAAAGGGACTAGTCGCCCCATTTGCACAATCCGGTGGCATCAACCTCTGATAGCCATGTTGAATGCATACCGTCAACTAGCAAGAGTGAAGTCCTTGGACAAAAAGGGGGAGCTAGATCTCCCTGTAGACTGTGCGAAGGCAACCACGCCATCCACCGTTGTCCCTTCTTAGATGAAGCGAAAAGAGTTTTGGATGATCGTCCGATTTCACCATTACGACTTCCTCCTGGATATAAAAAACTCTTCCCGAGTCCCTCGTTAGTTGAAAATCCACCTGGCCCGCTCAAGTGGTCAGCTGAAGCGTCGGTCATTGAAGATGAAACAGCTGAATCCATACCCGACGAAAGTCAAAAGGTCGAGGCGGCAGTTGACCCGGTCTTGCCTTCAGAGGATTTATCTTCGAATGATACAGTCACAAAAGAGAATAAAGACGACATCGTCCAATTTCTCTTCATCAACACAGACTCCGACGAACACGGGGGCACTCCCCCCATTCCTTTATCGCAGGAAGGAAGTTCGTCAGAGCGATACCCGTCTCTTTATTCGGTCCCACCACCAAGCAACCTAGTTGTCTCCTTCGACTGGAACCAACTAGGCAGACCCCGTTTGCCAGCCAGCATACCATTCAGAATTATCGTCCAAATATACAGAATGGTCATGGCTGGCACCATCATTGATGAAGGGGCATTTGTGAGTATCCTTTCCTCCACTTCTTGGAAAGCGCTTGGTTCGCCAGTGCTTTTTCCTGAAATGAGAAATCTGACAGGTTTTGATAAAGGGACCAGTCGACCTTTAGGGATCCTCCCCAATGTGCCTATCACATTGAAAGGGAAGACCGTTCAAATGAATGTGATGGTCATTCAAGGACCCTTGGATTATAACCTACTCCTTGGATGAGACTATATATATTGCATGGGAGCCATCGTCTCCTCACTCTTTAGAGTAATGTGTTTTCCACACGAAGGAAGAGTGGTCAAGCTCGTGGACCAACTTTCATTTCTCGGATCACGCATCGCAAATAGTCATATACCATCCCTAAATGGTCTCTTCACGCAAGAAATGTCTCAAGCCACGGTCCGTCCTCCCGATGAGCGCGAGTAATTCGGAGGGATATGACTGGAACCCAGGGGGCATGCGTCCTGGTCTGCTTCGGCAGAAAACTTTGGGTATAGGGTAGGTTTCCGTGGGAGAATATGACTAGTCCATACCCCGTCCGTGGTTGGAAGTGGGGTTGTTCTAGAATAAGATTCTTTTTTCAAAGTTATGTGAGTTGACAGACGGAGTCTCTCACCTTTGTCTATTTCGGTAGACATTGTCGAAGAAGTGTTTTGTTTGAAATATTAATAGAACAATCTTTGGGTAACCTGAAAGAGGTAGGCCTTTCCCGGTAGAACAAATGTTTTATCTGCAAATTGAGAGGTAACCTTGAAATCCTACTTTATGCCTGGGGGCATGCAAACCTTTTGTAGTGCAAGCAAGGGGCGACTATTTATTTTTTAAATTTTTAGCTCCTCCCTTTAAACCTGTAGGTCTAACCCTTTAAACTCGTAGGATTAGTCGTTTCTGAACTTGCATAACGAAAGGATGCGGGGCATAGCTTTGGTAAGGCGCAAGCTCCATAAAAAATGGAATCTTACATGAGACATTCTTATCATATGACTGGATTATCGAGCAGTTTTAGCACATAGTTCATGCTCGTTAAAAAATAAACGCAAGATCCGAGCAGTTTTAGCGCATAGTTCATGCTCGTTAAAAAATAAACATAAGATCGAGCAAATGTTTCCACCCGCGTTTAAGCTCGTTAAAAAATAAACATAAGATCGAGCAAATGTTTCCACCCGCGTTTAAGCTCGTTAAAAAATGAACTATTCCGGTAAATAACCACCGTGAATGTAATATCATCAGCCATTAAAGCCTTGGTCGTGTTTGCCCATCACCTCCACTTTTCCATTGGTCGATCGTTCACCTCCATATGATTGTTGACCCATTTTGAGGAACAGCTGCGAAGAGTGATTTCACTAGCCATCCTTGTGACACTGCCGTGATTGGAAAATTCCAACCCGTACCTGGAATCAGTTTCTAACCCGTTTTATCACTAGTTCCTCAAAAGACGAGTCTTCTTTAAGCTCTGTTCATCTTACTCGTAAAATATGAAAATATTGCCGAGTATTGGCCTTCCAGCTCGTTAAAGCAACCGGAAGTGCTATCCCTCCTCTAGATTTTAATCTTTTTGGACTTGAGGGATTATTGCACAAAAAGATCGAGCGCTTGTTTTGTTCAGCTCGTTAAAACTATCGAAAACTCATTCCTTTTGTATTGTTTTATACTTTTTCAGACTTAAGGGATTAGATGACGAAAAAGGACTTTCGGAGTTGACTTTACGTACCTTTTTAGACTCTCTAAAAATGAAAAGGACCGAGTTATCTTTGTCGTTAGACTCGTTAAATGCATCAAATAGTGACAAACTTGTGTTTAGACGAGAACGAGTTTCACTATCACTAGGCTCGTTAAAACATAGCAACGGGCTTGCCCGAAGGGCAACTTATAAAACAAGCATATGTTATCCTCCTCAAGCTTGACAAAAATAAAGAGGTACTGGTCAGCAATGACTGGGGAAAAATTGGGAGAAACTCAAGAAAACTTTGATCGTATCAAGTCACCCTTGAACATGACACTTTTCCTCCGTACCACAATCGGGTTGGGTTGTTTCATTTACCGGTCATATTGCCATGGTCTCGCCATACCATCCATACTTGGGGTAATGCTACTAATCCATCGCATAAGTGTCGCCATATGTTCAAGAGAATTCGTTCAGAGAAGTCACCTGTGTCCCATCCACTACCATACATTATACTCTTTCATGACCGCCACCCTGAATCATATGTCATCAAATCGTTTTCACCACCATCAAAATCATTAGCTCCGTTCCGTGTCATTGATGTGGGATTCATTAAGGCCCTCCTTTGACGGATCACTTCTTGTCAACATCAGCTCATTATACAAGAAGTTGATCTAGGAACACCCCCTTCAGTACTTTGAAGCTTGCATGCCTCAATGGCAAGTTTCTCACTTCCGGCGACAGGTACACATCAATGACCTTCGACCAAAAGATTTTGCGTGGTGTTCGACGCCAAGTCCTCTATTCACACAATGTGAATTGTACTGCAGTACCTTGAGGGTCATCTTCATTATTGGTGATTCCTCTCGCACTTGTTAACAGTTCACATCATTGACTGGTAATCAAGCGATGTCTTTCCATGTTCGACTTCAAACAATTCTCACATGGATCGACTTGTACTTAGAGTGAAGATCAGACGAGATTGAAGACCTGGATCTAGTTTCATCCATCCGGGCTGCGATATATATTCAGAAAATAAAGACATAGAAATGTGCAGCTTTACAGCACAGATAATCATCCTACCAAAAGGATGATGGCTCTATCAGAATCATCAGTCTGTCATCAGACGATTGTCTGTTATATGTACATGAAAATGAATTTATAAAGCTGAGCATGGGAATGCCCACCTCAGCTAGATCGTGAAAAATGTATGAAAATAATGTATTGTATTGTATTGT
Organism: Pinus tabuliformis; assembly: GCA_031772625.1. Taxonomy (NCBI): domain Eukaryota; kingdom Viridiplantae; phylum Streptophyta; class Pinopsida; order Pinales; family Pinaceae; genus Pinus; species Pinus tabuliformis. The sequence goes on along the minus strand of CM062810.1, from coordinate 480,240,703 downwards.
ATTACAGGTCTCCTCCCAGCATTGAAATAACTTCGGATCCTCCTAATAAATCATTTCACCCGATAAACGGCCTCATACTTTAGGGGGCAACTGTTATAGACATTTTTGTGCCTTACAGCTATAAGCATGAAATGTCCGTAATCCAAGGGATCCAAAGTCCCTAAACATGTTGTTCCTACCCCTAGAGGAACAAGGCTAACAAACCACAGCAATTCACAGAAGTTATCCACCAGAAACTGCTCAAAAACAAGTCAATTCAGGATCAATTCAGAGGCTGCACTAGCTGTCTGCGCTGAAATGCAGAGATTACACTGGCTAGGTGCACTGCAACGCAAGTAGAAGCACTACCAGGGTGCGTTGAGTGGGAAATGATAAATGGAAAGTTCATTCAACGAGGTGGAAATACCCTGGAAGCTTCCAGAATCTTCTCCAATGACACTTGCCTCAATGAATTCGACTAGTGATGAGTAAGAGGCTCTTAGTCTCCAAGTGGAAGCAAGAACTGACAGAGGGAGAGGACACTAGTCAGATCTCAAGCTGACTCATCCTCTCTCCAAACATCTATATATGGATCTCTCCTCCATGATATCTAGGAGGCTGGAATTTTGTTATTGCAAAGAATTGTTGTTGGTTTAAGATTGGAATCATTGGGTGCTTAATGCTTTGAAGGGAGGTGAAGAAAGGATTTCATTCGCTGGGAGGTAGATGCTGGATTGGAGCCCTCTTGGTTGTATCTCCTCCTGAACCTTGTTATTCATCAATAAAGCTATCTTGGTTTCTCCTATATACTGATGTATCTTTGATGTATGATTGCATTAGTATGTTTAGTTTATTTCTAATCCTGAACTAGTTATGAATATGAATCTATGTCTTTGTGTAGTGTTCCCTTCTTGTGATCTTGCAGGAACCTGTTGAAGATGGGCGAGCGAGAAGGCAAGTAGTTGGGAACTCTCAAAGAGAAGAGAAACTAGATCGACGGACAAACGGAAGACACCAGTTAGTCCATCAATCTCTCTTCATTCTTAATTCATAAACGAAGAATACTAGAATAGTTGTTTCTGTTTGTTGCTAAGGCACTGTCACACCTTAGGTGGATAGGATCATCCTGCATAGGCATTTTTCCCCACAACATCAAGAAACCCCAAACTTCGACATTTCAACAATGCCCAGTCCTGCGCCCTACACCCTGTTTGCACACCTTTACCTTTCCTTTATCACTCACCATTTTCTCTACAATTTATGTTTTCTTTCTTGTTATATGCTTTTATGCCTCTCCACAATTTGACCACCTCTTATTTATACAATGTCTTGTGTACCTCTCCCACAAACCAAAGTGTCTCTTCATTCGCCTTCCTCCATGGGTCAACTCACCTCCATGGGTCAACTCACCTATGTGAGTTGGTTGACTTGCCACATATCATGTCACTGTCATGTTGCTTTGGTGGGTCACAGGTTGGCTCAAGCTGTGTTGGCTATGTTTCACAGTTCACATGACTTGCCCATCCACTATCACAACTCATCTGCTTATCTCATTTTACACTTCAATGCTTCGCCTCCTCGGGTGCTCGGCCACCTAGGTGATGGGCCTCTAAATTAGACATAAATTAAGGTCCATGCCTCTAAATTAAACATAGATTAAGGCCTCTGACCATCCTATAGCACATTAAAACTCTCTTTTTGCATTAGATAATGTATTTTAAACTTTTATATATTCATTAAGAAGGTTTGTGAATAATTTGATATTTGTGCCGAATATTATTTATTTTTGTGGAATATTTTGAGAATATTGGGCAGATTATGAAGATTTGAAGGAGGAGATAATTTAGGGACTTGCTCACTACTATAGGAGAATCAATATTAAATAATAAATAAACAATATATTATGGAATTATGGCACAAATTGTAGAACTCCAATGATTGAGAAAATCTAGGAATGTGTTCCTTGCCATTTAATGTGGGTTCCTAGTATTGGGAACCAAATCCACTTATCAGGGTATTTTGGTGGGGAAAGCTTCCTATTTTCATGGGAAATTATCCCTAATAACTTTGTGTAATTACCAAGTCAAATTTTCCTCTAGGGATAGATTTTCATGTCTTCTTGTGGAGAGAACTTGTAATTTTGTAGCTCCATTGCATTTTCTTGAAGGGTTGTAATTGTATTGATGCAAATAATGAATATTGGTGTCATGTTCAACTTCTAAATATTGTTCTCCACCAGTGGTCTCTAATTTTCCTTAGGATTGGCCATTCTAGTTGCCTCAGAGCTCTTTTTTATCATTTTCTTTTCTTCGTATCACTTCTTATTCACATGCATCTCTTGTTTTTATTTATTTCTATTTCTGCGTTTAGTATTAATGATTTCTTGTTGTAGGATTGGGTTAAATGGTTGATGTAAGATATTTTGAAGGATCAAAAGCATAATTTCATCCTTGGAAAAGATTTGGAAGGTCATAGTGATCATTGAGCTACTTGGATTAGCTTTCTTATTCCCAAATATAGATTTCTGGAACTCCTTTGTGGCAAAGAACAATAAATTTATGATATTTTTTAGAGCATGGTAATGAGATTCAATCGAGTTGGTTCCACTTGAATTAGATCTAAAAAGCATTATATTTAATAAAAAAAATTCCCCATTTCATTTTCACTTGATTAGGTTAGGAATTTGATAGATTTACTAGCTCACTAGTTCTCGAATTTCTATATTTTAGACTAGTAATTTTCTGCTATTTTTTAGAGCAAGCCAACGAGCTTCAATCAAGTTGATTCCACTTATATTAGATCAAAAAAACATTCTAGTTAATAAAAAAATTGACTCGATTTAATTTTCACTTGATTAGGTTAGGAATTTGATATATTTACTAGCTCACTAGTTCTCAAATTTATTATTTTTAGACTACTAATTTTCCATTATTTAATAAATCTTTCCCATGTATAGATGGATTTGCAGATAGATGCAAAAGATAATTTTTTTGTTTTGGGAGATTCTACATTGTAGGGAGAACTCATCTTGTTCGCCTCATCAAAGCCTCATCCATCCATGTCGCCAAAGCAAAAAAATCCATTTCCATTGAGAAAATCTACCCATATTGAAGCCATTTCTTGAGTTTTGGGTAGCGTCCACCACCTCCATTCCTTATTATTCCATTATCCACCTTTTCCCATCTGCATTCCACTTTGTAGACCACTTCCTAAGATTTTGGCCTGTTTTTTGTAATAAAACAAGCGATCTTGTAGACATCTTATAGGAAAACCTGCAGTGGCCTTTTTTAAGCCTAAATTGAGAGAATTCATCACTAAAAGCTAGGATTAGGCCCCTACTTGCCCTCCAATCCATCTAAACCATTGTAATCATTTCCCTCCACACATGGCTCCCTTTCAAAATAACCACACAATTTTAGCATTTACATTTTTCAAGAAAAAATATAAAAAGGAAAAAGTTATTTTATATTTATTCATGCACATAACAGTTAGCACACTCTAGATCCAATTCTATGCTTAGTTAGTTTAAATCATCACATATGAAAAATAGGGTTAATTTAGGTTTCTTTTACTTATGTTCATGATCTATATGCAATTAGAATATGTTTCATTCCTTGTACTTTATTTCTTACAATAGGTTAGGGTTTCCATTTCAGTTCCTTTTTTGCAATTAGTTTAAAGTTTGATTTTAGTACATGCACTCCATTACATCATGACAACAAAAGAAGGACACATTGTATGATGCACATATATTACCGATACCTTTTATGTTTGTATGAGACCCAGGTTTATAATTAAAAATTAGTAGACTTGGGAGTTGCAACATTCTTGTTGCAATACCGAGGCTCGTCACTTTTTGGTGTCGTTGCCAGGGAGGTTTCAAATTATGCATTGTTTTCTTCCCTAGTTGATTCATTTCTTTTGACTTTTTGAAAAAATAAAAATTTTTCATTAGGCATATTTCATTTCTAAAATGGAAAAGTGCATTTCATTAGTGTTTTCATTCAATCGTAAAAACAAAAAAAACATCCAACACCAACAACCCCCCCCCATTTGATCACGTGGTGTAGTAAGAGCCACGTCACCATTCACTTTTGTAGGTAGAAGAAGACGATATGGAAAATAATGTAGAATAAATGGATGGAGATGATGAAAATGAGGAAGATCCTCTTAGATTTCCTATTCAAGATACTAATGGTAGTGTGCACATGAAGAACATCCCTCCATCTTTTCTTCAAAAATTTCATGGTCAAAGGTCAGAGGATACAGAAACCTTTCTCTTTTATTTTGAAATTATTTGTAGACCTTATCGTTACTTATTAAAAACTCAAAAACTGAGATTGTTTTCAGCAACATTGAAGGATAGAGCTCTTAAATGGTTCATGAGTTAAGGGACTAATTCAATAAGATCATGGAATGATATGAAAAATATATTCTAGAAAAATATAAAGATAATGATCTTAAAGAAGAAATCTTTAGAATGAATCAAAAAGAATATGAGAGTCTAGAGGATCTAACAGAGAGATTCATGTATAATGTGAACACGGCAAAACTACATCATTTAGAATCTGACACACTGAAAACCCTCTTACTTAGAAAAATTAGGGATGAGTGGATTGATCTCCTTGATCTCATGAGTGGAGGTGATGTATACCAAATATCATTTGAAGAAATTTGTGAAACATTCAAAAACATATCAAGATGAAGGGAAAGGGTAAGTAAATCAACATCAAGATCAGTAAGTGAGGCTAAACTTGGAAATTTTCTTTATTTATTTAAAATAGAAATTATTAGCAATCTAAGTGAACAAGGAGAAATGTTAAGAATGCAAGATGAAAAAGATATTGATATTTGTGTTGTCCATACAGAATCACATAATGTTAAATATTTTCCATCATTACCAATGCTAAAGGAAGTTTACCAAGAGGACAATGGAGCAAGTCAATTGCCAATGCAACTATGTTATGTAGCTCCAAGAGGACCATGGCAACCTATTCAACCTAGTATGATGCAATAACCTAATTCACAATTTCAATATTATTCATATCCATCTAAAAATAATTGGAACACACCCTTTCCTTGGGACATTGGCCAGCTCAACCCCAAAACCAATCTTGGCAATAAGGTTGGCAAGGAACTTATGGGGGCCATCCAAAATATCCTCAATATTTTCCTCAATATCCTTGATACCAAACTCCATGTTATCCCTATCATTCACCTCCACCACAACCCCAACCACATCCATCTCAAATATCCACTTCCACTCATCTTCTTGTACCACCATTTCCAAATTCACACATTGAAGTAGGTCAACCCACTTATAGTACTGAGGTACAACACTTCCAAACATCTCCTCTTGAGATTAATGGCATTCACCATAGCTCAGGAAGAGTTTCGAAAAAAATAGATTATCTTGATATCATTGAAGGACCACATCCAGAAGAAGAATATTCAAATGAGAAGACCACAAAATCATGGGCTGCGCTTGATGAAGATTAGACATCAAAATTAGAGATCGAGAGAGATCCTTCATGGTTAGCATAAAATCATCCATTTATTCAAGAGAACAATCAACAAAAAGAGGAAGATTTGAAGTTCATGGTAGAAAAAGACATGAAGAATGATCCAGATAAGCAATAAAACCAAGGGCATCAAAGTTATATTGAGGTTTCATTCCAGAAAATCAACAATACGGAGCATCACTCTCTTCTCTAACTATGCTTGATCCTTTCAAAGTCAAATCATTTGATCTCTGAAATCTAGGTACATTCAAATCATTAATTGCAAGCCTACTCATCAGTTTTTCTATCATCTTGATGTGCACATAGCTCCATTGGAAGTATTCTTATACTTGAAAGCGATTCTTTTCATGTAGGGTAGGGTAGAAGAAAAACATGACAAATAAGAGAAAAAAATAAAAATATCAAGTGAAAATCTACTTTGAGGCACCTTAGATTGGCTCATTGATTAAAAATTTCCATGAGGTTGTCAATGGGTTGAGAAAAAAGAAAAAATGATAAAAACAAAAAGGTCATAACTGAAAACCCCCTTTGAGGCGCCTAGGGAGGCCTACTAGTTTAAAACCTCCTTGAGGCAACTAGTAGGCCTAGAAAATAATAATAATAATAATATAAAATCTTTGCTCCATTTTTCACTCTGATGAATGCATGTACTCTCCAACATCTACAAGAAAAACAAGTTGGCACCAACAAAAGAAAAAAATTGGTCAAGCCTAGTCGAAAGAAATCAAATTTTGACTTTCTCTTCCTTTGCTCAAATACTCCAACAAGGCCAAGGCCATGCCAATCCATCCCCCTCATCTATTTCCACCTCCCACCCATCATTCTCAACCTTTTACCATTCAATTTTCTTACTATCCGAAAAGCTACAAGAATGCTCTGTTTTACTACAGGAAAGAAAAATACATAGAGCATAAATTTAATTTTGCCATAACTTGAAAACCATGCATCCATTTACCAAGATGTTTCATGGGGAGATGAATATGGATGATGGTAATATTCTCAAGCAATTTCAGAAAATTCCAGTACACAGTTTCCAAGAAATCGGCCTCCATCACCTACAATTATTTTTTATTTTTCTCAATATTCGTGTATCCATGTAAAAATTTGTTTCATGGGGAGATCCATAAGGATGATGGTAACATGCCCAAGAAATTTGAATAGATTCTAGTGCACTATTTCCAAGAATTCGGCCTCCATCAACATCATCCATTTTTAGTTTTTGTTAAGATTCGTGCATCCATTAGCCAAATGTTTTTTATGGGGAGGTTCATAATGATGATGGCAAGACGATAAGAAAGTTTTAGGTCAATCCATTCTAACATTTGGGAGATATGGACAAAGCAAGTCTACTGCTAGAGGCTCTCCTGAATTACTACAAGATCTCTAGAGGAAGTTCGAAACTACTACAAGATCTCTACTGGAAGTCCAAGAAGAAGCTACAAGAGTCAATATGAGGGAGAAATGGGTAAAAAGGTCAGTTATTATTTAGGGAAGGTTGCTATAGGTACCCCAACACATGCACATCAACATCAACTCAGCAACAGTATGCATGTCTCTCCAACAACCATCAGGTAGGTACAAGTATGCAATATTCTTGAACTCTTCTCTTGAGCATATTATAGTTAGAAATTTGTTTTCAATGCATAAGAGATGATATTTTATAAGCTAAGGATGGGTTAGTAGTCTCAACTGCCTTCAACTAGATAATTGCAGCTCACTCCTTCATTCATGCAATGTTGAAAAGTCAAATTATGAAGGGTGATGATTTCAAGGAATGAGGATTGCAGTTAAAGGACGAAATTTTTGTAAAGGTCATGTCACCACAACATTCCAAGCCCTCCATCCACTTCATATTCACTATATATCCATCATTCATCCATCCCATTTCATAATTTCAAAAACAAACCCTACACTCTGTCTCACCCTGAACATTTCTTGAAAAACAAACAGAGCATCCTCTCCATTTTCACAAACCTAAATCATTTATCATCACTGACATACAATTTGGAGACTATGAAGGAAGAAGGAATGATTGCTACATGAAGCAAGAATACTGCTACAAGAAGGAAGAAAGGAACAAATTGTGCTAAAAACAAAAAAAAGACAATTCCTAAGAGAAACCTAATCAAAATAGAAAACTCCAAGGCCTTTAGGCAATCATCTAGGCCACAAAAGAAAAGAAGAAGCCAAGTTAATGGTCTCAAGGAAAAATGATTTTTCTTTGCGCAAATATGTTTTTGGGCTTGTCCTTGTGAAACTTACATCTAAGATTCATAATGCACAATAGAGAGGCCACCACGGCCATGAATGAGGCACAATGAGGTCACTAAGTTTCTTAGAGGATGAGCAACAATTTCAGCAGAGGTGTATGATGGGCCTCTAAATTAGACATAAATTAAGGCCATGTCTCTAAATTAAACATAAATTAAGGCCTATGACCATCCTTCAGCGCATTAAACCTCTCTTTTAGGGTTAGATAATGTATTTTTAACTTTAATATATTCATTATGAAAGTTTATGAATAATTGGATCTTTGTGCCTAATATTATTTATTTTTTTGGATTATTATGAGAATATTGGGCAGCTTATGAAGATTTGGAGGAGGAGATAATTTAGGGACTTTCTCCCCTCTACAAGGGGATCAATATTAAATAATAAATCAACAATATATTATGGAATTATGGCACGGGTTTTGGAACTCAAATGATTGAGAAAATCTAGGAATGAGTTCCCTTCCATTTAATGCAGATTCTTAGTATTGGGAACCAGATCCACTAATCAAAGGATTTTGGCTGGGAAAGCTTCCACATTTCATGGGGAATGATTCCTAATCATTTTTTATATGTACCAAGTCGAATTTTCCTCTAGGGATAGATTTTCATTAGTCTTCTTGTGGAGAGAACTCGTACTTTTGTAGCTCCATTGTATTTTCTTGTAGGCATGTAATTGTATTGATGAAAATAATGAAGATTGATGTCATGTTCAACTTCTAAATCGTGTTCTTCTTCATAGATATCTGAGTTTTGTTTGGCTTGCCATCCCAGGAGCGTAATATCTCTTTTGTATCATTTTCTTTTCTTCTTGTCACTTCTTATTCACACGCATCTCTTGTTTTTATTCTTTCTATTTATGGATTTAGTATTAATGATTTCTTCTTGTAGGATTGGGTTAAATGGTTTATGTAAGTTCTTTTGTAGGATCACAAGAATAATTTAACCTTGGAAAATATTTGGAAATTCATAGTGATCATTGAGCTACTTGGACTAGCTTTCTTATTCCCAAATCTAGATTTTTTGAACTCCTTTGTGACAAATAACAATAAATTTATGTTATTTTTTAGAGCATACTAACGAGCTTCAATTAATTTGGTTCCACTTGCATTAGATAAAAAAAACATTCTATTTAATAAAAGAAATTACCCCATTTCATTTTCACATGATTAGGTTAGACATTTCTTAGATTTACTAGCTCACTAGTTCTCAAATTTCTAGATTTTAGACTAGTAATTTTCTGCTATTTTTTACAAAATTCTAACAATCATTAATCAAGTTGATTCCACTTGCATAATATCATAAAAAAAATTCTAGTTAATAATTTTTCTTACCCCATTTCATTTGCACATGATTAGGATAAGAATTTGATAGATTTACTAGCTCACTAGTTCTCGAATTTCTAATTTTTATACTAGTAATTTTCCGTTATTTAATAAATCTTTACCATGTATAGATGAATTTGTCGATAGATGCAGTTAATAATTTTTGTTGTTGCAGGATATTCTACATTCCAAAGAGACCTCATCTTGTTCAACTCATCCAAGCCTCATCCTTCCATGTTTGCAAAGCAAAAATTGTCATTTCATTAGAGCAAATCTACCCCTCTTGAAGCCCTTGCTTGATTTTTGGGTAGTGTCCACCACCTCCATGCTTTATTATTCCATTATTCACCTTTTCCAAGCTCCATTCCACCTTCTAGACCAATTCCTAAGATTTTGGCTTGCTTTTTGTAATAACATAGGGGCCCCTGTAGGAAAACATGTAGTGGCCTGTTTTGCGCCCGAATTGAGGAAAATCATCATTGGAAGCCACGATTAGGCTCCTACTTGCCCTCCAATCCATATGAACCATTGTAATACTTTTCTCCACACTTGTCTCCCCTGCCAAAGAACCAAGAAAGATTAGCATTTACATTTTTCAAGCGAAAAGATAAAAAGGAAAAACTTAATTTATATTTATTCATGCACACAATAGTTAGCACTCTATAGATCAGATTCCTTGATCAGTTAGTTTACATCATCACAGATGATAAATAGGGTTAATTTAGGTTTCCTTTACATATATTTCATGATCTTTATGCAATTAGAATATGTTTCTTTCCTTGCAATTTATTTCTTGTAATAGCCTAGGGTTTCCATTTCAGTTCATTTTTTGAAATTAGTTTAGGGTTTGATTTCAGTACATGCACTCCATTACATCATGACAGCAAAGGTAGGACACATTTTATGCTACACTTGTAGTGTCGATACCTCTTAAGTTTGTACAAACATCGGGTTGATAATTAAAAGTCGATAGCCTTGGGAGTTGCAACATTCTTGCTGCAATACCGAGGCTCATCACTAGGTGCCCAACTCGGATCGTGTGACTCACCTCTCCTAGGTGACTCGTCTGTGCTAGCCCACATTGCCCTGTACAACATGCCCGTCGCCTTTAACCGATGGTGAGTCACCTTTAACGGATGAATTGTCACACAAAACCGAATATCCACCTCGGAGTGTCCTTTAACCGAACATGTGCATCCTTGACACATCTCTAGTGTGCCCACATGCCTTTAAATATGCTTGTCAGTTTTTCAAATCTCTCAGGCGCTCGCCCACTCGAGGCCCTGACACCTGCAATCTCTCCATCTCCATCACTCTATTTCTTTTTTCTTCCCTCCCATATATATCTAATGTTAATATATCTCATGAAACACACACACACATACACAGATATATATATATATATTAATCCAAAATTATTAAATTTAAGTATATTAATATAATAATATATTAATATGAATACTAGATTTAATAATAATAATAATAATCATCTTTTAATACTAATAGTAAGGTTAATAATATTTTTTTGAATGGTATTAATAATAATTTAGCCCATGGTATTTGGCCCATAGGATTCACTTAAATAAAACGTTCTTGAATGTTTGCAAATATTCGAGAGTATTTTGGAGTAAATATAAAGCGAAGTTTTATTTATTTATCATACCTCTTGTTTATTTATAATTCTTTTTATTTACCATACATCTTTTATTTACCATGGTATTTGGCCCATAGACTTGGTTTATAGTTAGATGTTGATATCAAATCCTATTTGATATATTTTTATTTATTTACCATACATCTTTAAACCTATTTTATATTTATTTATTTACAATGTCTCTTTTATAAATATGGTATGTGGTCCATGGTATTTATCCCATGGTAATAAAATGGTATTTGGCCTAGAGGCTTCACCTAAATAAAACTTTTTTTGAGTTTTAGTAAATATAAAGAGGTTTATGGAGTAAATATAAAAAGAGGCTTTATTTATTTACCATACCTCTACAGTAAATATAAAAATAGTTTTACCTCTTTTTTAGTGTTCGTAAACCTCTTTATATATTAAATTTATAATATGTTTATACGATATAATAATTATATTTATTTTTAAAATTAGGCGGAAATTAGATTAAAAATGCTAAATCTTAAATCTTCATTTACATCTACATGTTTACATGAGATCTACCCCATATTAGGTTCTAGAGTGCCTCTAGTAACAATGGCCACTTCATAATCTCATTTATTATTACATTCAAATTATATTCCAAAACAATGTGTGGATTAGGTCAAGAGCCTCACCATCGAACATGTCTTTTATAGATATACTTAAAAATTACATTTTTTTTTAAATTATTCCAAAATTTGTAGACCAAGTCAAAACCATACCCATCTAACATGGCCTTTTTGTAAGGCTCAAATTTTTATTAAAAATATAACTTAATAATAAGTTAAATTCTTTTCCAACATTCAATATTTTCATAACATTAAAATTAACTCATTAAGTGGGTCAAAACTTCTTATTCAAATTTTCTTATATATTATCCCTCATGATTTCTGCTTCCAGAAGTGATTCACTATCAAACTTGGAGTTGATTGTCACAAGCGTCAACTTAAATAACATCACCATAGTAATACCTTTTTTTATACCAAGAACGAAAAATTATATATATATATAACCAAGGCTTTTGCATAACTACTAAATACATACATTTATTCATAATACTATGCCATAACATGTCACTCCTCTATGTGGAAATAACATATTATAATTGCAAAGTTAATACAAATGCATCATAGTCTAGTCATTTAAATTCTACAAATTAATCACCACAAGTGTCACATTTCCATGGGTAATTGATGGCATATATTAAATGAACTGTAATAACAAGGTACACGGGTTAAATGTAAAACCCTCATGCATTCTACGGGTTGTATTGTTTCTTCATCCAATAAGTGGCTATTCGTAGATCACAATGCTAATGGTACAACGTGCATTGTGTTATGTCATTTGTCGAACACTTGGATTTTAGCTATTAGTTCATTCACTGGCGAGCTCATCTAATGGTGGAGAAATATCGGGTTGGTTTGGTAACCAACTTACCCCATTGCGCACCCGGAACGTCATTCACTTGTCTTCACTGGTAAATATACCTTTGTTTCCAAATTAAGTGATCCATTTATAGTTAAATGTAATTCTTTAACAATTTTAACTTCAAGGGTAAATTTCCTCTATGCACCACAGGTGTTCAGAACACCAAAAGTTCCTTTGGAAAATAGGGTTGGATTATTCATTTTTTTGGTCCATTTGGTCAACATTCCTACAAATCCTTACATTTATTCCTTGAAACTTCGTAATAGTTATAGACATAGGCTTATAATTTGGGGTTTTATGTTTATTACATAGGGCTTACAGATTCTAATTAAATGTGGCTTTCCTTCACAATTATTCTATGGATAATGTCAAATTAAGGGTTTTCTTTTTCCTAGAAGTTGTTTAAAATTTAGTACTAATCTCCGCTGCTTTGGGTGCAGCTTTGGTTCAAAATTTTCACCATTCTATGGCTTCCATTTTGTTAGTCTCGTCCGACTTAAATAACAAGTCTCACTTGGTTTTATGCATTTCTTAGCATGTTTTTCTTTTCTTGGTTCTTTTCGCTTCATGCAGGATTTATCTACAAACCCATGTTCCGGTTCTAGCTTTTAATATGATTTCTTGAGAATCAAATCATTAGGTGAATTTGGCATTAAATCAGCCATTGGACGTTCATGACACTATTTTTCTTTATTTTTGATAATTTCATGAAACCATAGTTGTGTATATGGGTATTTGTTACCTACTTTAGATTGCAAAATTACTAGTCTTAACTTAAGAATTTACTTTTCTGATACGAATTCTCAAAGTTTCCTCCTTGGCGACCCAGTTTAACTTTGAAGCACTGTAACTATTTTATATGAAATGGAGCCGATTCATCTTGGTGTTAATTTCTATTAGATCTTGTATAAATATTATAGTTCAATTTGTGTCATCTAAATATTATTACATTTTATTTGTATTCTCAAGGGTTTGTTGAAAAATTGTTCTTTCTTCTTCTACCATTTTGTTGGTAATTCCACGTTGTTTTTATGAATAATTTCCTCTGTTTCATATAAAATATTATATTCATTACTTTGATATTTTGAAATTTTGAGAACCAATATCATTTTATGTTTATCTTTAACTTGTTATTAGGAGAAAGCTATGATTACCCAGTATAATGGGGTCCTCGGTATACTTGGAACACTGCCATACCCTAGGGTATTTATCTATGTATATTTACTTTAATTTGAAAGGTTCTATACTATCCAGTGGAAAGTTCCCAACTTGGCTATCAAACTCAACCTGATTCCTACAAACTCTTCGACAGTGCCTCAAAAATATAAGTTGCAACAATTTTTTTTAGCTACCAATCATCTTTCCTTAATGCTCATATATGATACAATTGTTTATTTTATAAATGAACAAACATGGTCATACACTTTCTAAGTATGCTTGTATTTTTTGTAATAAGAAAACTAAAAAATATATTGTTAACATATTTTATTTAGTGCTGAAAACAAAAATATTCTAGTTATTGTTTTAATCACACATACAATCTCTTCAGCAAACACACAATGAATAATAAAATGAAATACTTATCTATTTAACTGGGTATCTGGAAATCGACAGGGTAACCAACCTCCCAACCTTGAGAAAGGTGATTATGTCCTTTCTCTCCTTGAGCACTTAATACCAGGCAATTTAGTTCAGTGACCCAATAGGGTAATTCCTCAGGCAACAAACCTCCTCGGTTCATCCTGTAACAATATGCAGTGAGCTCGAGGCTTCCACTAGTTGTATATCTAGCTCAGGAAGTTCCTCAGCTAATGTCCTACCTACCCTCATCCAACTTTGTGGAGGATTTCTGCTTGTTATCTTCTCCTAAATGCCTCCAATATCCTTTTGGCTAACCTCTTCCTTTCCCTTTGAGACATTCTTTTATCTCTATGAAGAGAAGAATAACTGAGTCTGTAAATCTCTGGTAAAAGTTCTATCTTGGTTTTCTTGAGTGAGTTCCAAGGTATCTATTCGTGTTTTATTTTTCTTTTAATTTTTTACATTTTCATGCGTCTTTCTTGAGTGAGTTCCAAGGTATCTATTCGTGTTTTATTTTTCTTTTAATTTTTTACATTTTCATGCGTCTATAAAATAAACCTATAGTCAATTTCACTAATCAAAATTCTCATGGTTTATTCCATAGATTCTTTATATTTTTTCACAAAGTAAATGTAAATAACCAAATAGATAGTTACTATCACCAAGGGTGTTACATATTCCCCTCCTCGAGAGAAACATAGTCCTCAATGTTATTTTACCTTTCAAAAAAGCCAAGGTAAGCTTCCAGCATGAAACTTTCATCCTCCCATGTGTCCTCTTCGATGCTAAAATACTTCCATTACATGTTAACCTGGGTGATGGCTTACCTCCATAGCATTATTTCCCTATGTTTTAGGATGCACTAGGTTCTACCAGGAACTCTCCATCTAGTTCAACTTGTTACAACAACCATACTTGAATTAATCCATGCAAATCATTATATTAAAATCAAATTAAATATTTAAAACATTACTTGAATATCTTGCCAATGAATCACATGTCTAGGGTCATCTACATAGCATTTCAACAATGAGAAATGAAATACATTATAAGCTTTTATATGACTTGGTAAGGCTATGTGGTATGCCACTAGTCAAATTATTCCTAATATCTCGAAAGGACCACAGAAACGACTGGCACGTTTTGCGCAACTAGACCAGCTCAAATTGATTTTCTTGGGTTTGATTCGCACATATACATGGTCCCCAACTTCAAATTCTTGATAAGTTCTTTTACTGGGGAGCTTATAAATTTTGCGAGAATTTCTTTATGCTACACATATAGTTTCGATACCTCTTATCTTTGTACGAACCCTGGGTTTATAATTAAAATTTGGTAGCCTTGGGAGTTGCAGCATTCTTGCTGCAATACCGAGGCTCATCACTTTTTGGCATCATTTCCAAGGAGGTTTCAAAGTATGCATTATTTTCTTTCCTAGTTGATTCATTTGTTTTGACTTTTTGCAAAACCAAAAATTTTGCATTAGGCATATTTCATTTCAAAAATAGAAAAGTTCATTGCATTAGTATTTTCATTCGATCATAAAAACAAAAATCTCCAAAGCCAACACACCCCCCCATTTCATCACGTGGTGCAGTAAGAGCTACATTACCATTAACTTTTGTAGGTAAACGAAGAAGAAGATATGGCAAAGAATGTAGAATAAATGGATGGAGATGATGACAATGAGGAATATCCTCTCGGATTTCCCATTCAAGATACTAATGATAGTGTGCACATGAACACCATCCCTCCATGTTTTCTTCCAAAATTTCATGGTCTAAGGTCAGAGGATCTAGAAACCTTTCTCTTTGAATTTGAAATTATTTGTAGATCTTATGGTTACTTGTTAAAAACTCAAAAACTGAGATTGTTTCCAGCAACATTAAAGGATAGATCTCTTAAATGGTTGATGAGTTTAGGGACTAATTCAATAAGATCATGGAATGATATGCAAAATATATTTCTAGAAAAATATAAAGATCATGATATTAAAGAAGAAATATTTAGAATGAATGAAAGAGAATATGAGAGTCTAGAGTATCTAATATAGATATTCATGTATAATGTTAAGAGGGTAAAACTAGATTATTTAGAATCTCACACAGTAAAAACCCTCTTACTTAGAACAATTAGGGATGAGTGGATTGATCTCCTCGATCTCATGAGTGGAGGTGATGTATACAAACTATCATTTTAAGAAATTTGTGAAACATTCAAACACATATCAAGAGGAAGGGCAAAGGTAAGTAACTCAACATCAAGATCGGTAAGTCAAGCTAAACTTGGAAATTTTCTTTATAACTTTAAAACATAAATTATTAGCAATCTAAGTGAACAAGGAGAAATGTTAAGAATGCAAGATGAAAAATATGTTGATATTTTTGTTTTCAATACAGAATCACATAATGTTAAATATTGTCCATCATTACCAAGGTTGAAGGAAGTTTACCAAGAGGACAATGGAGCAAGTCAATTACTAATGCAGCTATGTTATGTAGCTCCAAGAGGACCATGGCAACCTATTCAACCTAGTATGATGCAAGAACCTACTTCACAATTTCAGGCTTATTCATATCCATCTCAAATTAATTGGAACACACCCTTTCCTTGGCAACATTGGCCATATCAACCCCAAAACCAATCTTGGCAATAAGGTTGGAAAGGAACTTAGGGGAGCCATCCACAATATCCTCAATATTTTCGTCAATATCCTCCATACCCAACACCATGTTATCCCTATCATTCACCTCCACCACAACCACAACCCCAACCACATCCATCTCAAATATCCACTCCCACTCAACTACTTTTACGACCATTTCCAAATGCACACATTGATGTAGCTCAGCCCACTTACAATGCTGAGGTACAACACTTTCAAACATCTCCTCTTGATATCAATAGTATTCACCATAGCTCAGGAAGAGTATTGCAAAAAAGAGATTATCTTGATATCATTTGACGACCTCATCTAGAAGAAGAAGATTCAAATGAGAAGACGACAAAATCATGGGCTGCACTCAATGAAGATCATACATCAAAATCAGAGATCAAGAGAGATCCCTCATTGTTACTATAAAATCCTCCATGTATTCAAGAGAATAATCAACAAGAAGAGGAAGATTTGAGGGTCATGGTAGAAGAAGACATGAAGGATGAGCCAGATAAGAAATAAAACCAAGGACATCAAATTTATATTGAGGTTTGGTTCTAGAAAATCAACAATATGGAGGATCACTCTCTTCTTCAACTATGCTTGATCCTTTCAAAGTCAAATCATTTGTTCTCCAAAATCCAGGTACATGTTAAATCATATATTGCAATACTACACATCATCTTGTATGTCATCTTGATGTGTACATGGCTCCATTGGAAGTATTGTTATACTGGAAAGTGATTATGTTTTCCAAGTAGGGTAGAGTAAAAAAAAACCATGAAAAATAAGAAATAAAAATAAAATTCTTGAGCGAAAGCCTCCTTTGAGGCGGCTCAGATTGGCTCATTGGTTGAAAACCTCTATGAGGTGGTCAATGGGTTGGAAAAAGGAAAAAAAGATAAAAAAGAAAAGATCCTAGGTAAAAACCTACTTTTAGGCACTTAGGCAGACCTACTAGTTGAAAACCTCCTTGAGGCAGCTAGTAGGCCTAGAAAAAAAGAAAAAGAAAATAATAAATATTTTCTTCATGTGTCTCTCTAATGAATGCATTCACTCTCCAACATATATAACCAAAACAAGCGAAACAAGTTGGCACCAACAGAAGAAAAGAATTGGTAAAGCCTAGTCAAAAGAAGTCAAATTTTGACTTTCTCCTCCTTTTCTCAAATGCTCCAACAAGGCCAAGGCCATGCCAATTCATCACCCTCATCTATTTCCACCATCCAACCATCATTCTCAAGCTTTTCCCATTCAATTTTCTTACTGTCCAAAAAACTACAAGAATGCTCTGTTTTACTACAGTAAAGAAAAATACATAGAGCATAAATTTATTTTTTCCATAACAACAAAACCATGCAGCCATTTTCCAAGTTGTTTCATGGGAATATGAATATGGGTGATGCTAAAATGCTCAAGAAAATTTAGAAAATTCCAGTACATGGTTTCCACGGAATTAGCCTCGATCACCTACAAGCATTTTTAAATTTTCTCAATATCCATGTGATGAGCCCCAAAAATGTACAATTATTTGGGCTCATTCAACCTCCTAATTTGGCTTAGTCCACCATTCTCATTTGTTTATTGCATGTTTTTGATTATTTTTATGTTAATAGAGTGAATTTGGTTAGTCATTATGCCAACAAGTCTAATGGGTGCTTTGTGTAGCCTTTTTGGTCAACTTGGAGACAAATTTGAAGGTTTTAATGAGCACTTGGCAGCCAAATTCGTGGGAGAACAAGCTAGAGGATTTGTAGGAAGGTGTCCCCCTCATTTATGGGCCCTTACCTCAAATTCTCCACCATCAACTCAGAGTTCAAGGGCCACTGAATCCATCAGCACAAGGGCAGCCAAGCAAGTCAAGTAGGACTGTTGTTAACTACAAGTCTTGGGTAGCCAAGTCCCTAACTTTTAGGAGGACTGTTGGGTCCTCAAATTGTATAAATAAGAGGGCTTGGGGCCTCATTTTGGGGTTAGCTAGTGGTTAGTCATTTTGTAGCTAGTTAGTCATTTTGTTTTAGCCATTAGTTAGCTAGTTTGTAGTTCACTTTTTATGCAATAGATTAGCTTTGCTTTCAGCTCATGTTCAATTTCTCCTTGTGGACAGTTTTGATGTACTTTTCATTTCTTGATTAATAAAGATGGATCCAGCTTTGCACCAGCTCTAAATATTTCATGGGAGGTTGTAGCTCTTGGGGTTGGGCCCATCTCAAGCGCCCAATACCTCCCTTGTTTCTCTTTATGTGTGTTTGCTGCGTTCTTGAGAAAAAAATCTGCTCTTTAGATTTAATTCATGCTGTGTTACTTAGGTTGCTTTTGATGGTTAAAGTAGTTTCTTATGTTTAAGATAGATTGGTAGGAGTTATTCATGCGTTTATATCTCTTGCATAATGTTTTTTTCACAGGTTGTACGTGATTCTTTTCATGAATAAGGTTGCTGTCCACCGATTTCATTAACTTGTTAGATAGATCACATGATATTTCGATTGCATGCAAGATGTAGTTGGTTTGATCAAATAACCACTATGCAGGGCATCTTCATCACCTCCTCGTTCATTTGAGCCTCGTTCAGATCAGCTCCTCCATCACCAAGTCTGTTCCCTCATCTCCCATCTTCTCTTTTGCCAAGTAACCTTACCTTCTTCCCCATTGTTGTCTCAACCACCTTCAAGCCAAGTCAGCTTTCCACATCACCTCACCACTCCATCCATCAGTTCCTGGGTCACTTCAGACCCCCATCCTACCTCCATAACCATCCATTCATCTTCCATCAACCATCCATCCTCAAACATCCCATTTCAGAACATCCTGTAGAAGAATTGCAGACCTTCCTGTAGAAACCCCTGTGTTTCCTGTAGAATCCCCTGCAGACATCCTGTAGGAGGCCACTCACTCGGTTGCTGAGCCTCTGAACATGAGGAACCTCTGTGGACTGATGCTAAGGATCTCTGGGGACCTCTCCTAGCCTCCCCAACCTTTCCCAAGCTTTCCTTCCTTCTGCATCACATCTGCACAACCAAACCCTAATAAGCACAAAATCACAATCACTCCGTCCACTTAAAGAAAAAATATAAAAACATGTCTTTTAAGATGCAAGTAGATTAGATTCATGCATTTTCCCTTATTAGAAGTAATGGCATCATTGGTAGAAGTTTCCTTCACATTCTTTGCATCATAGAGGTTAGACTAGTTAAATTAGGGTTTCCTAGGGTTTCCATGTTTTGATTTGCTTTTAGTTCATTTTTGCCAAGTAGATTAGTCTTCTTTGAGATAGCTCTCGTCCATCATTTAACAAGCTTCTTTTGAGAGCCTATAGAAGTTGGCTTGAGCCCTAGCGGACTTGTGCCAGCTGACCAAGTGACAGCTGCGACAAGAGCTAGTACTTGTGCATACATCACCATCGCTTCCAAGTTTGTACGAACTACTGGGTTGATAAAATTAAGAGACAGGAAGCCGCAAGAGTTGTAGCATTATTGCTACAATACTGGAGCCCACCACCATGCATCCATTTAAAAATCCTTTTCATGGGGAGATCCATATGGATGATGGTAACATGCCCAAGAAATTTCAGCAAATTCTAGTGCATGATTTCCAATAATTCGACCTCCATCACCTTCATCCATTTTTAGTTTTTGTCAAGATTCATGCATTCATTAGCCAAATGCTAAGAAAGTTTTAGGTCAATCCATTCTAGCATTTGGGAGATAAGGAAGAAACAACTCTGCTACTAGATGCTCTCCTGAATTACTACAGGATCTCTACAGGAAGTTAGAAACTAATACAAGATCTCTACAAGAAGGCTGAGAATAAGATACAACGGGCAATATGATGGAGAAATGGGTAAAAATGTCAAGTATTATTTAGGGAAGGCTGATATGGGTCCCCCAACAGATGCACATCAACATCAATTCAACAGCATGCATGCGTGTATCTCCAGCAACCATCAAGTAAGTACAAGTATGCAATATTCTTGACCTCTTCTCTTGATCTTATTATAGTTAGAAATTTTTAGTCAATGCATAAGAGATGATATTTTATAATATGAGGATGGGTTAGCAATCTCAGCTACCTCCAACTAGTGAAATGAAGCTCACTCCTTCACCCATACAATGTTGAAAAGTCAAATTATGAAGGGTGATGATTTCAAGGTATGAGGATTGCAGTTAAAGGAAGAAATTTTTGCAAAGGCCATATCACCACAACACTCCAAACCCTCCGTCCATTTCATATTCACTATCTATCCATCATTCATTCATCCCATTCAATAATTTTAAAAATAAACCTTACACTCTCTCTTACCCTGAACATTTCTTGAAACGAAAACACAACATCCTCTCCATTTTCACAAACCTACATCATTTTTCATCACTCCCATATAGTTTGAAGACTCTGAAGGAAGAAGGAATGATTGCTACAGGAAGCAAGAGCATTTCTACAAGAAGGAAGAAAGGACAAAATTGTGCTAAAATCCAAAGAGAAGGCAGTGTCTAAGAGAGACCTATTCAAAATAGAAAACTCCAAGGCCTTTAGGCAATCGTCTAGGCCATAAAAGAAAAGAAGAAGCCAAGCTAATGGTCTCAAGGAACAACGGCTTTTCTTTACACAAATATGTTTTTGGGCTTGTCCTTGTAGAACTTACAGCCAAGATTCATAATGCACAAGGGAGAGGCCACCATGACCATGAATGAGACACAATGAGGTTACTAGGTTTCTTAGAAGATGAGAAAAACTTTCAGCAGGGGTATATGATGGTCCTATAAATTAGACATAAACTAAGGTCCATGCCTCTAAATTAAACATAAATTGAGGCCTATGATGATCCTTCAGCACATTAAACCTCTTTTTTTGCATTAGATAATGTATTTTTAACTTTAATATATTCATTAGGAAAGTTTATAAATAATTGGATAGTTGTGCCTAATATTATTTATTTTTGTGGGATATTATGAGAATATTGGATAGATTATGAAGACTTGAAGGAGGAGATAATTTAGGGACTTTCTCCCTACTACAAGAGGATAAGTATTAAATAATAACTCAAAAAGATATTTATGGAGCTATGTCATAGATTGTGGAACTCCAATGATTGAGAAAATCTAGGAATGAGTTCCATACCATTTGATGCATATTCCTAGAGATGGATTTTCATTAGTCTTCTTGTGGAGAGAAATCGTATTTTTGTAGCTCCATTGTATTCTCTTGCAGGGATGTAATTGTATTGATGAAAATAATGAAAATTGATGTCATGTTCAGCTTCTAAATCTTGTTCTCCTTCATAGGTATCTAATATTCCTTGGGCTTGGCCATCCCAAGAGCCTCATAGCTATTTTGTATCATTTTCTTTTCTTCTTGTCACTTCTTATTCACATGCATCTCTTGCTTTTATTTCTTTATATTTATGTATTTAGTATTAATGATTTATTGTTGTAGGATTGGGTTAAATGGTTGATGTAAGTTCTTTTTCAGGATCAAAAGAATCATTTAATCCTTGGAAAAGCTTTGGAAGGTAATAGTCATCATTGAACTACTTGGATTAGCTTTCTTATTCCAAAATCTAGATTTCTAGAACTCCTTTGTGACAAAGAACAATAAACTTATGCTATTTTTTAGAGCCTACTAACGAGCTTCAGTTGAGTTGGTTCCACTTGCATTATACCAAAAGGACATTCTATTTAATAAAAAAATTTACCCTGTTGCATTTGCAAATGATTAGGTCAGGAATTTGATAGATTTACTAGCTCACTAGTTCTCAAATTTCTAGATTTTGGACTAGTAGTTTTCTGCTATATTTGTAGAGAATTCTAACGAGATTCAATCAAGCCGATTCCACATGCATCAAATCATAAAAAAAAATTGGTTAATAAAAAAATTCACCCCATTTCACTTGAACTTGATTAGGTTAGGCATTTGATAGATTTACTAGCTCGCTAGTTCTCGATTTCTGATTTTTAGACTAATAATTTTCCATTATTTAATAAATATTTCGCATGTATAGATGAATTTGTGGATAGATGCAGACAATAATGTGTGTTGTTGCAGCAACTTGTACATTGCAGGGAGACCCCATCTAGTTCACCTCATCCAAGCCTCATCTATCCATGTCGCCAAAGCAAAAATTATCATTTCCATTGAGAAAATCTACCCATCTTGAAGCCCTTGCTTGAGTTCTGGGTAGTGTCCACAACATCCATGATTCATTATTCCATTATCCACCTTTTCCAAGCTCCATTCCACCTTCTAGGCCACTTCCTAATATTTTTCCCTGCATTTTGTAATAAAACATGGGATCTCATAGACATCCTGTAGGAAAACCTGTAGTGGCCTGTTTTGAGCCCGAATTGAGAAAAATCATCACTAGAAGCCACGATTAGTCCACTACCTTCCCTCCAATCCATATGAAACATTGTAACCGTTTCCTCCACACCTGTATCCCCTACCAAAGAACCAAGAAAGATTAGCATTTACATTTTTCAACCAGAAAGAAAAAAAGGAAAATGTTATTTTATATTTATTCATGCACACATCAGTTAGAACTCTCTAGATCAAATTCCATGCTCAGTTAGTTTAAATCATAATATATGATAAATAGGATTAAGATATGTTTATTTTACATATAGTTCATGATATTTATGCATTTAGAATATGTTTCTTTCCTTGTAGTTTATTTCTTGCAATAGGTTAGGGTTTCCACTTCAGTTCCTTTTTTGCAATTAGTTTAGGGTTTGATTTCAGTGCATGCACTACATTACATCATGACAACAAAGGTAGGAAACATTTTATGTTGCACATGTAGTTTCGACACCTCTTAAGTTTGTATGAACACTGGGTTGATAATTAAAAGTCGGTAGCCTTGGGAGTTGTAGCATTCTTGCTGCAATACTGAGGCTCATCACCAGGTGCCCAACTTAGGTCGCGTGACTCGTCTGCCCTAGCCCATAGTGCCCGCTACAACATGACATTCACCTTTAACCAATCATGAGTCACCTTTAACGGATGAATTGTCACACATAACCGAAGATCCACCTCAGAGTCACCTTTAACCGAATGCTCTAACACGTTTTTTGAATGCTTTTAAATACAGAGAGTATTATGGAGTAAATATAAAAGGAGGTTTTATTTATTTACCATATCTCTTGTTTATTTATATTTTTATTTATTTACCATACATCTTTTATTTACCATGGTATTTGGCCCATAGACCTAGTATATAATTAGATGTTTATATCTAATCCTATTTGATATTTTTTTTTTATTTACCATACACCTTTAAACCTATTTTATATTTATTTATTTATAATGTCTCGTTTATAAATTTGGTAGCTGGCCCATGGTATTAAAATTGTATTTGGCCCACACGCTTCAGCTAAATAAAATCTCCTTTTTGAGTTTTAGCAAATATAAAGAGGTTTATGGAGTAAATATAAAAAGAGGTTTTATTTATTTACCATCCCTCTAGTTTATTTATATTTTTATTTATTTACCATACCTCTATACTAAATATAAAAATAGGTTTACCATACATATGTTTTGAGTGTTTGTTAAACCTCTTTATATTTTAATTTTATAATGTGTTTATACATAATAATAATTAGATTTATTTTTAAAATAGGGCGGAAATTAGATTAAAAATGTTAAATTTTAAATGTTAAATGTTAAACACTACTTGTTTTACTTGTTAAATTAGATCTACCCCCATACTAGGTTCTAGAGTGCCTCTATTTGCAATGGCTACTTCATATACACATTTGTTATTACATTCAAATTATCTTCCAAGGCAATGTGTGGACTAGGTGATCTACCCCCATACTAGGTTCTAGAGTGCCTCTAGTCGCAATGGCCACTTCATATTCTCATTTGTTATTACATTCAAATTACCTTCCAAAGCAATGTGTGGACTAGGTCAAGAGCCTAACCATCGAGCATGTCCTTTATATATATACTTAAAAATTATATTTTTTAAAAAATTTATTCGAAATGAATTTGTGGTTAGTGTAAAAACCATACCCATCTAACATGGCCTTTTTGTAAGACTAAAATTTTATTAAAAATATAACTTAATAATAAGTTAAATTCTTTTCCAACATTCAACCTTTTCATAACATTAAAATTAACTCATTAAGTGGGTCAAAACCTCTTATTCAAATTTTCCCATATATTATCCCTCATGATTTCTACTTGGAGAAGTAATTCACTATTTCTACTTGTTGTTGATTGTCACAAGTGTCAACTTAAAGAACATCACCATAGTAATACTTTTTTTTTTATACCAAGAGTGAAAAAGTATATATATATATATATATATAT
Source organism: Pinus tabuliformis (assembly GCA_031772625.1). Lineage (NCBI taxonomy): Eukaryota > Viridiplantae > Streptophyta > Pinopsida > Pinales > Pinaceae > Pinus > Pinus tabuliformis. Next base: position 480,215,978 of record CM062810.1, on the reverse strand, counting down.
ATATATATATATATATATATATCAAAAGCATTTTCATAACTACTAAATACGTACATGTATTCGTAATTATATGCCATAACATGTCACCCCTCTATATGGAAATAACATATTATAATTTCAAAGTTAATACAAAGCCATGCTAGTCTAGTCATTTAAAGTATACAAATTAATCACCACAAGCGTCACATTTCCATCGAGGATTGGTGGAATATATTAAATGAACTATAATAACAAGGTATAGTGGTAAAACGTGAAACCCTGATTCATTGTACATGTTGTATTGTTTATTCATCCAATAAGTGGCTCTTCGTAGATCACAATGCTAATGGTATAACATGCATGTTGTTGGATTCTAGCTATTTGTTCATTCAATGGTGAGTTCATCTAATGGTGGAGAAAGATTGGGTTGGTTTGGTAACCAACTTAATCCATTGTGCGCCAAGACTCTCATTCACTCGTCTGCCAATAGGGTTTCCGAGGTGGTGCTTTGCCATGGCAGCTTCGAGTTTTCTTTTTCAATCCACAAAATTAGCTTCTTCCTTTGTAAATCTACCTCTATTTGCAAATTATAAGTGATCCATTTCTAGTTAACTGCAATTATTTAACAATTTTAACTTTAGGGGTGAATTTCCTCTATCCACCATAGGTGTCCACAAAACCAAAGTTTCCTTTGGAAAATAGGGTTGGATTGCTCATTCTTTATTCCGTGTGGTCAACATTCCTACCAATCTCTACATTTATTCCTTGACACTTCATAATAGTTATTGACATAGTATTATAATTTGAGGTTTTATGTTTAATACGGAGTACTTAAATATTCTAATTAAGTGTGTCTTTTCTTAGCAATTATTCTATGGATAATGTCAAATTTTTAAGGGTTTTCTTTTTCCTAAAAGCTATTTAAAACTTAGTACTAATCTTTGTTTCTTTGGGTGTAAGTTTGGTTCAAAAATTTCCCCATTCTATGGCTTCCATTTCGTTAGTTTAGTCTGACTCAAATAACAAGTCTCACCTGGGTTTATCTGTTTCTTACCATGTTTTTCCTTTCTCAGTTCTTTTCCCTTCATGCAGGATTTATCTACAAACTCATGTTCTGGTTCTTGTTTTTAATATGATTTCTTGAGAATCAAGTCATTAGGTGAATTTGGCATTAAATCAGCGATTGGACATTCATGACACTATTTTCCTTTATTTTTGAGAATTGCATGAAATCATAGTTGTGTATATGGGTATTTGTTACCTATTTTAGATTGGAAAACTACTGGTCTTAACTTAAGAATTTACTTTCTAGATACGAATTCTCAAAATTTCCTCCTTGGTGACCGAGTTTAAATCTGAAGCATTGGAACTATATTATATGAAATGGAGCCGATTCATCTTGGTGTTAATTTCTATTATATCTTGTATAAAGATTATAGTTCAATTTGTGTCATCTAAATATTATTACATCTTATTTGCATTCTCAAGGGTTTGTTGAAAATTGTTCTTTCTTCTTCTACCATTTTGTTGTTAATTCGATGTTGTGTTTATGAATATTTTCCTCTGTTGCATACAAAATATTATATTCGTTACTTTGATATTGAGATTCTGGGAACCAATATCAGTTTATGTTTATCTTTAATTTGTTATTAGGAGAAAGCTATGATTACCCAGTATAATGGGGTTCTGGTTATACTTGGAAAACGCCCCTACCCTAGGATATTTATCCCTGTCTATTTACTTTAATTTGAAAGGTTCTAGATTATCCAGTGGTAGGTTCCCAACTCGGCTATCAGACTCAACCTGATTCCTACGAACTCTTTGACTATGCCTCAACAATTTAATTCGCAACAATTTTTTTTTAGCTACCAATCATCTTTCCTCAATGCTTATATACGATACAACTATTTATTTGATAAATGAATTAAGACAAAAATGGTCATACGATTTCTAATTCATATGCTTGTATTTTCTATATACAAAAATATTCTAGTTATTGTTTTAATCACACATACAGTCTCTTCAGCAAACACACAATGAATAATCAAATGAAATACTTATCTATTTAACTAGGTATTTGGATGTCCACAAGGTAACCGACCTCCCAACCTTGAGAAAGGTGATTACATCCTTTCTCTCCTCAAGCACTTAATACCAGGAAATTTAGATCAGTGACCCAATAGGGTAATTCCTCAGGTAACAAACCTCCTCGGTTCATCTTGGACAATATGTAGTGAGCTCAAGGCTTCCAATAGTTGTCTCTCTAGCTCAAGAAGTTCCTCAACCAATGTCATGCCTACCATCATTCAGCTTGGTGGAGGGGTTCTGCTTCTTATCTTCTCCTAAATGCCTCTAATCTCGTTTTGGCCAACCTCTTACTTTCCCTTTGAGATTTTCTTTTATCTCTAGGAAGAGAAGAATAACTGATTCTGTAAATGTCTGGTAAAAGCTTTATCTTGGTTTTCTTTGTGTGAGTTCCAAGGTACCTATTTGTGTGTTATTTTTCTTTTTCTTTTTAAATTTTCATGTGTCTATAAGATAAACCTGTAGTTAATTTCATTAATCAAAATTCTCCTGGTTTATTCCATAGATTCTTTATAATTTTTCACAAAGTAAACGTAAATACCTAGATTGATAGTTACTATTACCAAGGGTTTTACATCTTCCCCTCTTGGAGAGAAACATTGTGCTCGATGTTATTTTACCTTTCAAACAAGCCAGGGTAAGCTTCTAGCATGAAACTTTCATCCTCCCATGTGTCCTCTTCAAGGCTAAAATACTGCCATTGCATGTTAATGTGGGTGATGGCTTACCTCCGTAGCATTATTTCCCTATGTTTGAGGATGCAATAAGGTTCTACTAGGAACTCTCCCTCAAGTTCAACCTGTTACAACAACCATACTTGAATTAATACATGAAAATCATTATATTAAAGATCAAATGAAATATTTAAAACATTACTTGAATATCCTACCAATGAAGCATATGTCTAGGGTCATCTACATAGCATATCAACAATGAGATATGAAATACATTATGAACTTTTATATGACTTGGTAAGGCTAGTGGGTATGCCACTGGTCAAATTCTTTATACTATCTCGAAAGGACCACGAAAACGAGTGGAAAGTTTTGCACAACTAAACCATGATTGTGAGAGATTTTTCAGCAAAAATCACATGGAGTACCATTTGTCGACGCGTTTCGAACCAACTAGTGTGGTTCATCATCAGGACAAGCTGAAGAAACAGAACCAGCTTAGCATGCTAAATAGTCTGAGTGGAGCCTCCAACAGCTAACTAGACCAACGACTAGTTTGACATTAGGACGCGGGTCAAAATTATTATATTAGTTTAATTAGTAAGATTTAGGACCAGTATCTATAAAAATAAATAAAATATTATCGAGGGTATTCAAGAAATATTATTAAAAACATAAGTTAGTTAGAATTTAAATAAATAAATGACCTTATAATATATGAAAAAATTAAATGCCTAAATAAAAATATATAAAGCAATATATAAAGCAATTATATTTACAAGTATTATTAAAAATTAAAAGTTAATTAATAATTAAAAGGAAAATTAGGTGCATAAAGGACCTTATAATAACGGAATATAATAAAGAATATCAAAAGATGTTACGTTAGTTAGAAAATTAGTTAAAAATACCATCAAAGAGATTTTCTTGGGTTTGATTTGCACATATACATGGTCCCTAACTTCAAATTCTTGATACATTCATTTCCTAGGGAGATTATAAATTTTGCAAGAGTTTCTTTATGGTTCGTTCCATTTCTAACATTTTTGATGCCAACATTAATCTATTTTCAGGATTGTTCCAATTTGCAGGTGTTCTATGTTGGGTTGTGTTATATTCTTTCCACGTAGTTAATAGGGGGCTTGAAGGGCACCCGTAACCCCACTTTATGGGGTCCGGGGAAGCGCCCCAGAAAATCTTGGTTTTGGACCATATCTTAGGTTGGGCGGACCCACCTATGGTTTTGTGCATGATTTTCGCACATGTTTTTTGGATGCAATGGTTTTCGGTCCATGGTATTGGATGCTTCGGCATGTATAAATATGTATTGTAACATTGAAAGGAACATAATGAAAAATCAAACTGGTAGTCTCGGTTTTGGGATCCAGGGAAAATTCTCTGTGCATATGTGTTTTATGGGTTATGCTCTCGCATTGTTTATTTTCTTTGTTTAAGAATTCGTATGCAGGTAATTTTTGTACAGGGTTAAAACCTACATTCTACACTTTCTTCCATATAGCACCTCAAAGGGGCTCATATTTAAATACTCATGATATTTGTTGTTATATGCAAATTCTACCAAATGCAGGTACTCTTCCCACTTATTAGGCTGCTTCATAACATACATCTGAAGCATAACTTCCAACACTTAATTCACACATTTAGTTTTCCCATCAGTCTGTGGATGGTATACAGTGATGAACAGGATATGAGTCCCTATCCCTGTAAATATGTCTCTCCAGATTGCAGAGGTGAATTTTATATCTTTGTCTGATATAACTACTTTAGGAATACCATGCAACTAGTACTCCTTTTTCATAAAAATGTCCGCTATTTGAACTGTCTTGAGAGTTGAGTGTACCAGAATGAAGTTAGCTACTTTGTTGAGTTTATCCATGATTACCATGATTGAGTCATTGTGTTTTTTATATTTGGGTAACCTGAAGACAAGTGTAATAACCTCAAATTCCACTCTGGTATAGGTATTGGTTGAACTAGACTAGAAGGGTGTTGGTTTTCAACTTAAACTTGCTGACATTCAATGCATTTGGTCAAATATTATGTGATATCCCTATGCATCCCAGGCTAGAAATGATATCGTTTAATGGCTGAAAATATTTTCTGATATCCGAGATGGGAATTGTAAGGACTCCTATGAAATTCATCCAGAATCAGTTGCCTAATTGAAATCTGATTGGGGACATGTATAACTTTCTTAAATTTTAATAACTAATCTCTAATTATATCGTAGTTTGACTATTTTCTCTAGATGATAGCTTGTTGAACTTGCTGCCATAAAAAATTATATTCAAGATCCTGCTAGGAGGTTTCCTTAATTTACTCCAAGAACTTAAATTCTATTTGATTATAACACAATTCACAAATACAATGTATTATTATGCTCAATGCATATGCTACAAAATTTTCTTTTCCTTTTAAATGCTTAATTTCAAATTCACATTCACTAAGGAAGGCATTCCACCTTGCTTGATGGGCATTTAAATTGGGATATTTAAAATAACTTGTGAAACTATTATGATCTGTAGTCAGCAGAAATATTTTTCGTAGAAGATAGTCTCTCCATACTTTCAACACATGGACCACAAGAGTTAGTTCTAAATCGTAGGCATAATATCTCTTCTCATGTACTTTCATCTTTCATTATTCATATGCTATCACCTTTCCTTCTTGTGTTAATACAACCACCATACATGTGAGACATGTGTCTAGGTAGACCACAAACTCATTGTTTGGGTAAAAAATATTCAATAATGGGGCAGTAGTTAATAATTGTTTTAATTGCTTAAAACTTTGCTGAAATTCAGGGGTCCACCTAAATTTTCTTCCCTTCTTCTATAAGGATGTGATGGGCTCTGTGATCCGAGAGAATCCCTCTATAAAACAATGGTAATACCCCACTAGAAGCATAAAATATCGTATATTTGCTACATTTTTGGGCACCGGTCACTCCGTAATGGTCTTGATCTTCTGAGGGTCAACTATTATTCCCTCAGCTGAAATGACATTTCCCAAGTACTGAATCTAATCTTTATAAAAAATTCATTTACTAAATTTTTCATACAACTGATCGTCTTACAATATCTATAGCATTGCACATAAGTGCTCTTTATGATCCTCTAAATTTTTAGAATAAATCAATATATCATCTATAAAGATTAGAACAAGTTTGTCCAAGAAAGGATGAAAAATTCCATGCATCAAACACATAAATGTCATTGGGGAATTAGTAAATCCAAAAGTTAAGGGTATGAACTCATAATTTCCATATCGAGTTCTAAAATTCATCTTACAAATGTATTCTTCTTTTACTTGAATTTGGTGGTACCCCAATCGTAAGTCGATTTTAGAGAAATATGTTGCACCCTTCACTTGATCAAAAAGATAATCAATTTGAGGCAGGGGGTACTTATTTATAATGGTTAATTTATTAAGTTTCCTATAGTAAATACACAATCGCAGCGTGTCATCTTTCTTTCTTACGAATAAGATTGGATATCCCCAAGGTTATATACTAGGAAAAATATATTCCTTATCAAGCAATTCCTATAGTTTCATTTTAAGTTCAGTTAACTCAGGTTCACTCATCTGATAAGGGGCTTTGTATAATGGTGTTACTCCAGGAATCAAGTCAATGGTGAAATAAATATCTCGCTTTGGAGGAAGTCCAAGTATATTTTTAGGAAACACATGAGAAAATTGTTGGATTATTGGTATGTCTCCCAAGTTGGCGGTCTCATGTTTAGAATTAGAACAGCCAACCTGAACATCATAAATCACAAAATATTTTCTAATGTGTTTTCTCTATTGAGAGGAAGTAATGGGGCATAACCTCATGGGTTTTTGAGCTCCTTGGATCTCCTTTCGAGAACCATCCTCAATGAGATAGCTAATGGTATTTTCTTTACAATTTTCTAAGGACCAATGTCCTTCTAACTAGTCCATCCCAATCAGAAATCCATATGATCCTAAGGGTAAAGCATTCAAGTTTGCCATTGTGTGTTGAACCCCTATCTGTTACACTAAAAAATGTCACCATGGCTATTTACAGTTAGTATGGCTCTATCAATAGTCATGCTATCCTCCTGGGCAAGTCTTATGCCTCTGCTCTCCATGTCAAACTCCAAAAAGAGAGAAAGTCTTTGTAAATGTGTTTATCTCTGGGGACACAGATTCTCTCGGCCTTACCTGCGTATACGCACCTAATGTTCACAAAAACTACGTACTTTCACGCTCGGTATGTAAAGGGGTAGGTGCGTACCCCTGTAAAGGTCAAAAGGCGCAAGTTTCACTCCAAAAAAGTTACTTGTGGTCATTTCTAGAGGCTTCTAGAAGTATGTTTGACGTGTATGAAGCGCCTCCAGATGGTTCATGTACCCCTACCAAAGAGGAACTTATCCCATCAATAAGGGAGCCATCCCATCCAAAGAGGGGATTATCCCATTGATGGTGGACCTAATTAACTTCCTCTTGAGCACTATAAATACAGGCATTGGGCCAGAAGGAGGAGAGGTTGAAAGCTAAACATTTCTAACGGTAGATGCTGCTGGAATTAGGACTCCCATTTAGAGGCTTGTGAGGAGAGATTACCATATTTGCTTGTTCTATTTGGAAGTGGGTGAGCTTTGTCAAAGTAAAGGAGAACTCTTGATGGACCCTGGGAGGGACTTGCACAACACCAAGGCTCAGGTTGTAATTTTTCCTCTTGTTTCCTATTAATGCAAATGAGTCCATTCTTCTCAATAACTTGTTATTTATGAGTTGTTTCATGTACTCCTTGGTCTATGTGTTAAATATGTTTTATTTTATGGGATTATCAAGCGCTATTTAATTGTTTGATTGTTAGTGAATGCAGGTTTCAAAGTGAAGGAGGAGATCATCCGGATCAGCGAGGTTGTACTACTACAACAGCGTTGGACTACAGGTAGGATCTAAACACATGATTTCTTATATACTAAATGCATGTTTAGAGAAGGATTGCTCTTGTTTGTCTTGTTTGTCACTAGAGAGTCTTAGGCTCCTAGGGAGGTTGGTTGTGTCCGCACTATCGACTCTTTCCGCCTGACAAAATGGCGACTCCGCTGGGGACTCCATTGATGAGAAAGTTTTTTCCTTTGTATGCAACTTTGATCTGAGAAAAGTCATTTATTTTCTGGTTTTTGGCTCTGTGACTTTGTATTTGGGTGGGTTAGCTTAGGGTTATATTGAATTTAGTTTTTCTTGGTTTTTTCAGTAGTACGCACCCTCTGAGTATTGCACAGTGCGTACCTGTACGCACTGTTGCTGTGTGCACAGAGCGGGCCCGCACCTGTCTTAACAGGTTGCCTGCGTACCCTGCTAAAAATTAAGAAATTCCCATTTTTTACATTTTCCCTCTTAGATTTTGCTTTTTCTTAGTTTTTTCTGCCCAGATCCATTAGTCTCTTGTCAAAGATCTTCACCTGAACTTGTTTCGATAACATTGAGTGTTTTAGTGGATTTCATAGAAGTTTAAGCCCCAGGGTTTGATTCTTGAGTAGGCCCTGTAGTGACTTTGGCGGTAGAAGTTGTCAAGCATTAGATCTCTCTTGTTTTGTCAGCCTTCTAAGGTGTCATAAAGTCTACCTGTGAGAGCAACTTACCTTTGAGTTGTCTCTTTGGCAAATTTCGAAGTGCTTGTTGATTGAGTATTGAATTCCATTTTACAAAAAGAACAAAAAGATTTCAGTTTTGTTTTGACTGGTCTTTTGATTCTGCATTAGCTGGTCCTTCTCTTGATTGTGGTCAAGTAAAACAACCTAGAATCATCCTTGTAGGCTTTTGCCTCGTTAGGTTTGCTTTAAGAGTAAATTTCTTTTTGATTTGCTTGTGAGTCAATTTTTTCATAGCTTTTATAGATTTTGAGATTGATTTTTGTTAAAATAGATTTATATGCTTTATTAAATAAGAGAAAATACAAAAACATCTCCTTTGAAAAGTTTTGTTTCAAGTAGCTTTGAGGTATTTTGAAAGAAAAAGAATTTTTCATGCACGTAAGGAGTGGTCATGTTTGTATGCTTGGAAAGATAAAGAGAATTGTTTCTTTGATTGTCTTTACTAAGAAAGTTGTTTTCTATAAAATTTACATTTTCCAACTCTCTTAGTTAGGAGTTTCATTGAAAGAGACAAGTAGCGTAAATCATCTTAGGTGCATCTTTGTAGTGGTTTGAGTCGAGTCTACACACCATTGGTTTCATTTCCGCTACCTTTTGTCTTTAAGAAAAACCATAAAATTAACGCTTAAAGTAAAATCAACTTAGTAACTTTTATTTACTAGGGCTCTGAAACACCAATTTAGATCAGGCTAGTGTCTTGGAGTAGGAGAGTAATTAACTCTCCGAGACAACAAAACCAAACAAGTAGCTTATCTTGTGATAGAATAAATCCAATTGTCTCATTTGTACTCTGGGAAAGCTCCTCTTAAAGGAGAAGCACGAGCTTGTGTCCGAACCAGTGAGGGGATCAATCTTCCCTCGTTGGGAATGACGCCAGACACGCACGTATTACAAACGGTAAACCTAGGATTAACCATTGTCGAGGAGCCAGGGGTCACTTGTTGGTAAACCTTGGATTATTGTCAAGGAACCGGCAAGGGGATTGAGCTTGATACTCTGCCCTTGCATGCTGTCGGAGTGTAGAATGTTCCCCCAGGTGCATTTGTTGTGGTTGGTAACCTTAGTGACCATTATCTTTAGGATTCTACCGAGGTGACGGTGGAGGGAAGATCCCACTGTACCTGGAGCAGACGTCGGCTAGACTCACTTGGATTTTCCGGGGGGTTCACTTCACTCGAGACGGTTAAAGTGGAGGAACTTGTGCCGGTCTATTCATTAAGCAGGTTGTCGGGGTAACTGTTCCACCCGCCACTTCTGTGCTGAAACCGGCGATGTTGGGTTTCATCTCCAACTAGCGTTTTCGGTCTGGAAGGCTACTGTTTGTGCTTGGTTTGACGCCCTAGATTCTTTAGGCGTGTGATTCAAATTTGTTTGGTTCTTTAGCGACTTTAGGTGGTTTGATTTGAGATTTTACTTTGTTTTCGTGTGTAGTAGTTAAAAGTTTGTAGCTGTGGCGGAATTACCGAGACAGTCCCGTATACTTCGGGGCAAGTTACCTGAGATTGTTACTAGAACTAATTTGTTGAGAAAACTCCGTAGATCGCGGGGTGGATCTCTTGAAGACGTCCCGGGTCAGTACGAAGGATTGAAGGTCCTTGTAACTCCTCCTAGTGGCAGTAGAGTAGGTTCACCTGAAGAAGGAGAATCTTCCTTGGTATTCCATCCAGATTACCAAAGTCTAGAGACAGGTTATAATCCCGAAGCTGTTACAGTTTCTGAGCTTGCTGGTAGTTTTTCGTCTACTAGTGATATAGGCGAAGAACCTGAAATATCTGAACCTATTACTCCAACTTCTAGTGTTCTAGATTCACCAAGAGTAGAACGAGTTATCACCGAAAATCTTCCTACTGGTTTGATTGCTATTGAAGAACTTGCTCCAGAGGAAGAAATAGGCATCTCTAACCTTGAAGATCAACTTACTATTCAGCTCATGGAGCGTGAATCTATCTTTTACAGTCCTCCTAGAAGCACTACTTGGTACCTTTCGTTAACCAATTATTTAGAAAACTCAGGAATAGGTTTTTCTACACCTCATACTCCTTTTCCACCTGGAGGTATTTATACTCCTGTAAATATGTCTGGTCAGTCGTCCGTGTTTACTCAAACTCCTGAATCTTTCTTACACGGCGGTCCTTCTGTTCCCACCGGGTATCAATCACTTTCTGGTACCTTTGCGGGGGCATCTCCTCAACCCATTGATCATGGGTTATTAGCTGGAAACAATGGTAATAAACCATTGGGTGTAGGAGACATTTACATGATGTCAGGTTCAGTTCCCGTTTCTCAACCTCAAGGTGGCCAATTACCGCCTGGGGGGCAGCCTCAATTAACGCCTGGGGGGCAACCTCAAGGTACACAAATTGTGTCTGGAGGGCAGCCTCAAGGTCAGTATGTACCTATGGTGCAATACATGCCTCAAGGTCAACCCCAGCCTCAATATGTACCCCAAGGTCAACCTCAATATCAATATTTACCTCAAGGGTATCAACCCCAAGGGTATCAACCTCAAGGGTATCAACCTCAAGGTCAAGGTCAACCCCAGTATCAGTATTTACCCCAAGGTTATCAACCTCAAGGTCAATACTCGAGTCAAGGTTATCAACCACCTCAAGGTCAGTCATATGTTCAAGGTATGGAAACTGTACCTTTCAGTTATCAATCCTATCCTCAATCCGGTTATGGATCTCAGTATTCTCAACCTGTTACGGGTCAATACCCCGGAATGATAGTGTGGGATCCATCACAGGCTCAACAGGTGTTGCAGCCAAGTATACAGTTGGTACCTCAAGCTGGACAACCCGTAGTTTCTGGTCCACCCCAGCAACCGCAATCTGTCCAGTCAAATGTTCAAACTTCTGTAACTTCGGTAGTTACTCAGCCACCAATTGCACCTAGTACTCCATCTCAAACGGCTGCTCCAACTTCCGCAACATCTGCCGCACTTACTTCTGGAGTATCGACAGCTCCAGTTTCTACTGTCTCTGCAACCACTCCTCAGACATCTTTACCATTGTCTGGATCTACGATTCAAACCACGGTCCAGATGCCTATAGGTTAGCCTGGTATAAGTACGGTTGTCACTACTCAACCTCAATTTGTTCATCAACCGTACCAGGGACAGTATCAATATGGGCAAGCTGTCCAGCAGCCGGTTTACCAGTATCAACCGTATCCTGGGTACACTTATCAACAACCTCAACAACCCCAGTATGGTTCGGTTAATCCTCGTTTTCCAGGAGGATATAATATCCCTAATGCGATTCCTGTTCCTAGTTATCCTGGATATCCTCCTCCTGGGACTGGTCTTGTGACCCAGAGTTTTAGAGATCCTAACCGGCAATTACCGTTTATCGCAACTTTGGATTTACCAGACTTGACGCGCCTAACGAACGATCTAATTCAATATCTTCCGTTCTGGCCGCCAATGCCAAATAAGTTGCCCAGTGATATTCCCAAGTTCGAAGGTAAGTCTGGAGAGGATCCGTCCAATAATGTGATGACTTAGCACCTTTGGTGTGCTTCAAATTCTATCTCGGATGATTCGATCCGCTTACGTCTTTTCCAGCGTACACTCATTGGTCTCGCGGCCAAGTGGTACATTGAGTTACCACGGGCCTCTTTTTACAATTTTAGCCAGTTAGCTACCTCATTCTTAACTCACTTTTAGTTGCCGGTCAGATACGATAATGGCACGGACTTATTAACTTCACTAAAACAATCGACATCCACGTATATTTCTGATCACATTCATGAGTGGAGACGTCGAAGAAGGTTAGTGAAAGTTTTTATTCCGCACCAAATCTTAGCTGAATGGATTGTTAAATCATTATTACCGAAGATTACTGAAGATGTAGCTAAGGCCGGAGTAGTTACTGAGGAGCAAGTCATTGCTCAGGCGCAGTACCTTGACTTAGTTTATACTCAGTCAGGTACGTTACATGAGAAGATCCGAGATCTTCCAAAATCGAATCAAATCGTTGCTGCTCCTTCGGGATCTCATGCCGCTGATGGTATGATTGGTACGGTGAACACAAAGAGTAAGAAGAAGTCTTCTAAGAATACTACTACTCCCATAATCACCTTGCCTGATTCCTCGACAGGAGAGTCTTCTCCTGAACTTTCCGCCGATATTCACGCTGTAGAGTCATCTACGGCCAAATCAAAAAACGGTGGAAAGAAGAAAGGAAAGAAGAAGGCTAAAGCAGACAAGGCTCTGAAGGAGAAAACAGAAAAGTCGGAAACCAATGACGAAAAGCACAAACCTCGATATCCTTGTCTTATTTGTGAAGAGGATCATTTTACAAGAGATTTCCCTCATTGGGCCGAGGTTGTGAAAATCGTCAAAGGTTCTCGCACTCCTGCTGTGTTGAAATATCCATTTCCAAAGCAGGAGAGTAAGATGATAGGTTCTTCCTCGACTGCCAGTGAAGAACCCATTTTGATGATGTCTCATGTGAGGATTGCGACTCGGTCGCAAGATTATGGTAGTAAGAATCCTGTTGATGGTAAGGAAGCAGAATCTTCTCATTCTAATCCATCAACCTTAGCTCCTGGTTTCGATCCACTACAAATCGAAAAACCTAACCCGGACTTAGTAATCAAACCACCCGTCAAGGGTGTACTTCGAAGGTCTGCTTTCAATCCACATGCGAGAGCGGCCCAGAATTACAACATTGTTGAGGACTTAGATGTTTCACCCTCAGCAATGTCGGCTTTAGAAGTGCTGCAATCATGCCCAGCACAGCGAAAATTACTTTTGTCGGCTATCGGAGCTGTTGATGTTCAGGACCCGAATCTGATAATCTTCGATCTAGAAAATAGTACACCGCGTCTTCCCCATCATATGGCTTTCCAGATTCCAGTGATAGTAAAAAACAGGCCTATTCATCGGACTGTAATTGATGAGGGACCTTCTACGTGTATTATGTCGATTCAGTGTTGGAGATCGCTTGGTTCTCCTTCGCTGAACCAATCCCCGACCATTCTTAAGGCCTTTGATGGCCGTGGGTTCCGTCCGTTTGGTATTCTACAGGAATTGCCTATAGGGGTAGAAGGGAAAACCGTCAGTCTGGATGTGGAGGTGGTTGATGCCCCTCTAGACTACAACCTTCTTTTGGGTCGAAGTTGGTCATATGCTATGACAGCGGTCGTTTCATCAGTCTTCAGAGTAATAAAGTTTCCACATAACGCAAGATCGTGACAATTGATCAACTGACATACTTTTCATCCGACCCAGCCTCTTCATAAAGTATCCAGCATGTCGGTAAGACAACAATCCCTTACAGGGACGTTGGCGTAGGTTTAGTTAAAGATTCCGGTTTACTGGGAACTTTTCCTTTCCCTCCAATCAACGCAGACCCTTCATTTGCATCAATTCATATGATTACATCAGACACCATTATTTATGATGATCCTTGGATTGTCCCATCTGAATTTGAGATAGACTCATTCGGTGATGCTATGCCTTTGAGTCCATATGAAATTTCTTATGAAGCTGTCATGTCTTTTACCGACTCACGTTCAACCCAAATCAACCAAATGAATGTGGTCAGTGAGGAATCACTTTTCACATCAACCTCAGAACGGATAGCGTTTCCCGAAGTCGTGTCATCTGACGAGCAACTTCGCGAAATCCTATGTGTAGACGATCTACCATGGGAAGATCTCCATCATAGATCTTCGTTTTTACCTGAGGATGATGTTTTTGAAAATGATTTTTCATCTATTTTTACCGCTGAATATGCCAAAGACGCTCAGAATCCAACGAAACATTCTGATTCAGAGTTGAATTTAGGGAATATTTCTCGCACTATTCCCATTGACATTTCAGTGAAGCCCGGAATTGAGGAAAACATTCATATAGGTGCCTCATGTACAGAAGATGAAATTCAAACCTACAAGGCCCTATTCGAAGAATTCTGCGATGTGTTTGCCTGGTCTTACGAGGAAATTCCAGGAATAGATCCTGCCATTGTTGTTCATGAAATAAAGACCTACCCGGACGCTAAACCCGTCCGGCAACGGTTGCGTCAGATTCACCCTCGGAAAGCGGCTGCGATTAAAGCAGAAGTCGAGAAGCTGTTGAAAGCAGGTTTCATTTATCTAATCCCGTTAACAGATTGGGTATCGAATATTGTTCCGGTTAACAAAAAACAAGGAACAATAAGAATCTGTATCGACTATAGGGATATAAATCGAGCTTGGCCAAAAGACAACTATCCATCGCCTTATATCGATCAAATCATTGATGATTGTGCCGGAAGTGAAATTTTTTCCTTTATGGATGGTTTTTCGGGCTATAATCAAATCAATATTCTACCTGCCGATCAACCAAAAACGGCATTCATTTGTCCATGGGGGACATTTGCTTATTGCAAATTACCTTTTGGGCTTAAGAATGCCGGAGCCACTTTTCAACGAGCGATGTCTTACGCATTTCATGACATCAAGCACATTGTGCAACCGTACCTCGATGATTTTCCTGCTCATTCTTTACATCGAGCTGATCAGCTTGTCAACTTACGAGCAATCTTTATGAGGTGTAGGCATTATCGCATTCGGTTGAATCCCCACAAGTGTGTATTCTGTATAGAAACGGGTCGGTTGCTGGGATTTGTTGTTTCAAAAGCCGGCATTCGCGTCGATCCCTCGAAGGTCAAAGCTATCATCAAATTTCCTCCTCCTTCGAGTTTGCGTCAACTCCAAAGTTTGCAAGGGAAAGCAAACTTTTTACGCCGATTCATTCCAAACTACGCCGAGGTCACTAAAGGTTTTACACGGTTGTTGAAACAGAACGCTCAATTCTTTTGGGACGAGATTGCCCAACAATATTTTGATACACTTAAGCACGTGTTGACCCATGCACTGTTGTTGCATCCTCCCAACTACAACCAGGACTAATTCTTATACCTCGCAGCTTCACATTCCACTATTGGAATGGTGCTAGTCCAAGAAGATGAATTCGGCGCGGAACATGTGATATATTATCTTAGTAGGACATTAAACCCCACTGAGCTAAAATATTCGCATGTGGAGAAATTGGCCCTGGCAGCCGTTCAAGCTGTCCAGCGTTTTATTCACTACATTCTTCTCCGTAAAACTACCGTTATTTCAGATTGCAACCCTATGATTTATATTTTGACTAAACAACTGCTAGGGGGCAAGTACTCTAAATGGATCGTTATTCTGCAAGAGTTCGACTTGGAGTTCGAGAAGTCCAAGTCTAAGAAATCCTTAGTTTTTGCGGAATTGATGTGTGATTTCCCGCGTGTTGACACAGAAACTGTGGCAGAGGAGTCCATTGCAGACGAATCTTTGTTTCTTATCAGTACTTTAGATCCGTGGTACGGGAATATAATCATCTATCTCCAAACCCAAACCTTTCGGCCTGAAGCTTCAAAGTCGGAACGTCGAAAAATTCGGTTTCAATCCCAGCAATACAGAATTATTGGAGATACACTTTATCGCCGGGGGGCAGACTTAGTTTTTCGACGTTGTTTAACTCACGAAGAAGCTGAGAGAGTTTTGAATGATTGTCACTCTGGAGCATGTGGCGGTCATATGTCTGGGTATGCCACAGCTCAGAAGGTGTTGCGCGCTGGCTATTTCTGGCCGTCCATGTTTAAAGATTGTATCATTGCGGTCCGAAAGTGCCACAACTGTCAAGTGTTTGATCGCAAGATGCGCGCACCACCTGCTCCTCTCCATCCTATAATTGTCGTTGGTCCTTTCGCCAAATGGGGTATCGATTTTATTACTTGTAACCCTCACTCGGCCGGGTGGCATGCGTATATCATCCTCGCGGTTGATTATTTTACTAAATGGGCCGAGGCGATGCCTACATTCGATGCAAGTGGCAAAACAGCTGCAGTTTTCGTATTCAATCACATTATAACTAGGTTTGGTGTCCCACAAGAAATCATCACTGACCATGGGAGCCATTTTCGAAACATCATGATGACTGAGCTTACAAGCCAGCTTGGTTTGCACCACGATAGTTCTACTCCTTATTATCCGCAAGCCAACGGTTTGGTTGAGTCTATCAACAAAGTTCTGGTTATCATGATCCGACGAATCATTGGTATTCATCGGTCGAATTGGCACAACATGTTATTTTCAGCGCTATGGGCATACCGAACTTCAGTAAAAGCTTCAACAGGGTTCACTCCTTTTCAGCTAGCTTATGGCTTGGAAGGTGTGTTACCCATTGAATGCGAAATCCCATCACTTCAAATGGTTGTCGAATTACTCCCAGCTACTTCCGAAGAGGAGAAACATTTATTATACTTAGCTCAATTAGATGAGACTCGACGTGACGCTGCATTGGCAATTGAGACTCACGCGAAGCGAATGAAAGCTCAGTATGATAGAAATGTGACCCCTCAGAGTTTTTCGGAGGGAGACCCAGTGCTATTATATGATCAAGCTAACAATAAGCTAGGTGCTGGAAAATTTGTTCCTATGTGGCATGGACCCTACATTGTAAAGCGAAAGCTAGCAAAAGGGGCCTATGAGCTGGTAGATTTTGATGGGGACTCTTTGGGTAAACCCAGAAATGGACTTTACCTAAAGAGGTATTATTCTTAAATGGTGGGTATGGAGAATTTTAGTTAGGTTAGGTTTTCTTTCTAGCTAGTATATATATATATATATTTTTTTTTAGATAGTGTGCTTAGCTTAGAAAGTGTGTTTTTCGTCGTTATTCTGGCTTATCTTGGTTTTACTCTTGATATTGCATATGTCGGCGCCTCTTCAAACATACATTGGATTTGCCGATGGTGCTTGTCGTAGTACACGGAATATCTCTTCCGCAGCTTGGGTTATCTATTCGCCCTCTGACGAGTTAGTTTCTATGCATGGGGTGAGCCTCAGTCAAACGACGAACAACATTGCAGAATACAGTGCAATGGTTGAATTATTGTCTGAATCTATTTCATTTAGAATTCGACGTTTAATAGTGAGGTTAGATTCTGAACTCGTTGTATTACAGCTTAATAGAGTATATGCCATTAGAAATCCTGTGTTATTATGGTTGTTTTTGAGAGTGCGCCTCTTGGAACGTGAATTTGATTACATTGAATATCAGCATATTCCAAGGTCTTTAAATACATTAGCAGATGCAATTGCTTCTTGAATGTTGGACAGATATTTGCGATAATCATGCAAGTAAATTTAAAAACATTTCATCACATATGTTAAACAAGATAAGCCGGTAATAATGATATATATATATATATATATATATAGATATAGATAGGAGTGTGTCAAAAATATACATCGTCTTCGATCATAGGTTGAAAAACACCTTATGATCAGCAAAAATGATAAGTACAAAAAACCAAAAATGTCATATGTGTCTACTAAAGTGACTAGTCAATCACTGGTGGTGCTCTCTATATGAGACCACTGCCCGCGCTACCCTACACAGGAACCTCCTAAAAGGTCCTGGGACTGCGACCACATAGCGCTGAAGTCGAATGGGAATGTCATCTATGGTGGTCTCTGGTATATCCGCCGTCAGACGCTCTAGATCATGTTCCAGCTCGGCTAAGGTCTCTACGGCCGCATCCTGTGGGGCTGGTGCTCGTACAGCTGGTACTCTCCTGTCAAAAGCCCGGAGGTTGGCTGGACGCCGTGGACCTACATCTGCATTTTGAAAATTTGTGCTGTCAGTTTTGAGGCGATATATAAAAACAAAAAGAATATACATAAATTAAAACTTGTGAAAAATGAAATACCTATGTCGTCCCACTGTTCTCCCTGTGGAAGAACCATGTCTGGATCATTCCGAAAATCCATTCCGGCATAAGGAAAGTCTTGAATAGCAAAGACCTAGCTCTCTAGCCAGCAAAAGTAGCCATCAGGAAATCGAACAACTTTTGCTCCCTCGTCAGGATGTCGGGCCATCACCGCAACCCATCTCGTCAACTTAGGCTCCCGAGGAGCCCCAACTGGAACTGTAAGATGCTGGGGGATCAGCATTGGAACTCTCTCTAGGGCAAAGCTCACGACTAAAGGCCCATATCCAAAGGTCTTCAGTTGTCCTCTCTTTGCCCTGGTTAGTTGGCCCTTCATATTGGCCAACACAACATCGCAGCAGTTGAGAATGGTGCCTTGGAAGCAATCTATAGCCATCCGCATTTGGGACCCGGTGGCATGGTGCAAAGCGGCCACGCCACAAAGTTTGGTAATAGTAAAGGCTATCACCATAAGTGCAGGTCGGGATATGTACTTGATTTCTATCCCCTTCTCCTGGTTTTGATTGTTGCACCACTCTAGCCGGAGACTAGCAAGGGATTGGCCACCCGGCCTAGTCCCGAATAGAGAGAGTTGCTCGCCCCTGTTAGGCAAGCCAGTGAGAAAATATATGTCGGAGGGCTCTATCTCGATCTGGTGCTCTCCGATGTAGAAACATTGCTCCTGAATGTTCCACCTTTCAACCAGCCACTCAAGGAATGCCACCTGGCCCCTCATGCGAGGTATGGCCCAGTATTTTTACAGTCTGCATGCTTTTAACGCATCAATGGAAGGTTGATGACCTATTGCAGCCAAATCAACGTCCTCGTGTTCTCTTTCGCGCCAATCAAGCATGGTGTGCACCCTGCACATCATAAAACATCTGTTAGAGTCCATAAAATTTTAAAATTTTGGTTCATTTTGGAGAAATGAGGGTTTCAAAATGCATTTTGCGGGTTACGCACCCCAGCTTTTAGGGACAGAGCGTCTGGATGCAGCTTCCCTTAAGGCCGGATGCGTACCCCTGGTATTTTCCCCATTGAGAAAATATCGGGGTACGCAGGTCAGCAGTGCATGACCTGCCTACCCCGAAGGGCGCATCTTGAAACCCCAAGACCCCCAAAAAATCAAATAAAAACTTAAAAATGAATTTTAAACGGATGGAAAGCAAGAGAATGATGTTGTAGAATACCTGATGAGACGACGTTCGATTCTGACGGTCGGATTCTCCGCAATGACCACAGGAAGTTTTCTTGTCAAAAGCCCTTTTCTCAACCTCAACAGTAAAATGGTAAAAATGACATGGTAAAAAGTCTTTTTATAGGTTTTTTGGATGAATGAATGCTAAGTTTGTTTATTTTTCACCATGAAAGGACATTTTTCAATGTATTTTTACCCATCTTAAACAGGTATGAGTAATGTGTCGTTTTTGTACAGGACAAAAGGACTTTAGAGTAAAATCATCATTTTTCACGAACCAAAACATCCGAGTCATCTTTTAAGCTCTTTTCTGACTCCTAAAATATGAAAAGATTGCCGAGCGTTTCTTTTACACTCGTTAAAACGAAATTAAAAGACGGTCCCCTTATAGCTCTTTTCTAACCGTAAAAACAGGAAAAGTTTGCCCGGTTTTTGTCGTTTCAAACTCGATATGCAAATAAAACGACGTGTCCTTTATCGATTTTTACTTTTCAGGTCATAGACACTAATCATGAAAGTAATCCTTGGTCGCAAGATCAAGTGGTTCCCCCAGGTATTATTTTATACTTTTTCGGGCTCGGGGGACACAAATTTACGAAAAAGTTCAACCTGGAGTCTTCTTAAGTTTTTTAGACTCTCTAAAATTGAAAAACGCCGAGTTTCTCCTATACTGGGCTCGTTAAAATTTCACAGTAAAGGACCTGTTCAATTACAAACAGGAACGAACCACTCCTTCCTAGGGTTCGAATCAGAACTAGGTTGGACTCATCCGAAGGATGAGCTTATAATCAAGCATATGTTATCCTCCTCAAGCTTGTTAAAAATAAAGAGGTACTTGCCAGAAATGGTGGGGGAAAAGAGAGAAGAATGAACCTATTTGTTATCCTTTGTTACAGAAGAACCTTATCACCGCTCTTGAACACGACACTTTCCGTTCACCTAGGTTGGGAAATCCTTTACCTCACAGTTGATCAAACCACATTGAAAGTCTTCAACTGGTTCCGGGGATTAACTTTGAGTCATTCATCACCACGCCATCTGTTGTGTCATTATGTGTTCAGGAGGTCTCTGCAAATAAAATTTCATCTGCAAAATACTTGTCATCCATTTGACCATCCTTGAGTCAGTCCTTACAACAACATTTCTTCAACTTGAAGAATGATTTCGTGTCGTGGGCTTGCCTGCCACGGGTCGCTTTCTATCGACGTCAGCACATTATCTAGAAAGATGACTTAGAAATCGTCAGTACCTTGAAGTCTGCATGCATCAATGGCAGGTTTCTCGCCTTTGACGTCAGTTTACATCATTGACTTTCGATCGAAGGATTCCGTGAAATGTTCGACATCAACTCATTCATTCACATCTCATGGATTGTACTGGTTACTTTGAGGACCATTGACATTACTGGTGGTCTCTCTCACACTTGTTAACGGTTTACATCATCGACTGGTAATCAAGTGGTTTCTACCATGTTCGACATCAACTCATTTATTCGCATGGCTAGAATCGTACCAATTCGGGAAGTAGAAATGAAGACCCTAGATCTAGTTCCCACCATCCAGGCTGCGAGGAGTTTTGTATTCATTATCTAGTAGACTAATCATAAACAGATGGCTGCGTCCATACTATGTCTACAAAAGTCTATGATTATGATGTACTGCAAGATCATTCCTGTATCAGAGTAGTTAGTCTGTTAGTTAAAGTTTTAATCTGAGTATGGGAATGCCTACCTCAGCGATGATATAATCTTATACATGTATTTTGTGTTGAAAATTGCAGGTTCTGACCAGGCTCTCCATGAGATAATCCTCGAAAAGATAAAGCGCTTCACCCTTCCTAGATAATACAAAACCCTAATCTACTACAGGCTTCACACTTTAGGGGGCAATCTGTTACACTAAAAAATGCCACCATGGCTATTTACAGTTAGTATGGCTCTATCAACAGTCATGCTATCCTCCTGGGCAAGTCTTATGCCTCTGCTCTCCATGTCAAACTCCAAAAAGAGAGAAAGTCTTTGTAAATGTGTTTATCTCTGCGGATGCAGATTCTCTCGGCCTTACCTGCGTATACGCACCTAATGTTCACAAAAACTGCATACTTGCACGCTCTGTATGTAAAGGGGCAGGTGCGTACCCCTGTAAAGGTCAAAAGGCGCAAGTTTCACTCCAAAAAAGTTACTTGTGGTCATTTCTAGAGGCTTCTAGAAGTATGTTTGACGTGTATGAAGTGCCTCCAGATGGTTCATGTACCCCTACCAAAGAGGAACTTATCCCATCAATAAGGGATCTATCCCATCCAAAGAGGGGATTATCCCATTGATGGTGGACCTAATTAACTTCCTCTTGAGCACTATAAATACAGGCATTGGGCCAGAAGGAGGAGAGGTTGAAAGATAAACATTTCTAAGGGTAGATGCTGCTGGAATTAGGACTCCCATTTAGAGGCTTGTGAGGAGAGATTACCATCTTTGCTTGTTCTATTTGGAAGTGGGTGAGATTTGTCAAAGTAAAGGAGAACTCTTGATGGACCCTGGGAGGGACTTGCACAACACCAAGGCTCAGGTTGTAATTGTTCCTCTTGTTTCCTATTAATGCAAATGAGTCCATTCTTCTCAATAACTTGTTATTTATGAGTTGTTTCATGTACTCCTTGGTCTATGTGTTAAATATGTTTTATTTTATGAGATTATCAAGTGCTATTTAATCGTTTGATTGTTAGTGAATGTAGGTTTCAAAGTGAAGGAGGAGCTCATCCGGATCAGCGAGGCTGGCTTGCTACAACAGCATTGGACTACAAGTAGCATCTAAACACTTGATTTCTTATATAGTAAATGCATGTTTAGAGAAGGATTGCTCTTTTTTGTTTTCTTTGTCACTAGAGAGTCTTAGGCTCCTAGGGAGGTTGGTTGTGTCCGCACTATCGACTCTTTCTACCTGACACTATCTCAATGGAACAATTTGGTACATTTTCATTTACCCTTCTCTTTGGCCCCGTAACTAATTACACCAACCAGGTGTGCTTGAATTTAGAAGTTTGAAAAAAATGTTTTTCTAATACTTTGGGGCGGACATAACTTAAAATTGCACCTAGATCTACTAAAATATACATAGATTGATTAATTAGCTTACTTTCTGATCTAGGAGGATACGTCCATTCAATTGCACAGGTGTTCAAGTGTCGTCATCAGTGTTCAGTGTCATCATCAACATGTAGTTCATGGGTGTCATTTAGTTTCAATAGTGTTGGTTATGATCAGGTGGTTTAGGAAATAGGCTTTCATGGCGTTTAGTGGAGATGGTTTAGCACCTAGTTGTCGACTTGTGTTCATCGACAGTTCTGTCAGAATTGGTCGACGACATGTGTTTTGTCGTTCGTCTTTGCAGGATTGGTGCCGACATGGTTGTGTCATCCATCATAGAGGTTTGGTATCTCTTCATGGTTTTCGTTATGGCAAAGGATCAATATCATTGTTTGTCAACGATAGACATTTGGTTTTATGTCACATTGTGACAAACGATTGTAAACGGGTTTTTTTTAAGTTCTAGACCTAAACCCTAAATCCTACATCTAAGTCCTAAATACATAAAACCTATGCTACCCTAAACCATGTATTAAAAAAGACACACAAAACCTATGTGTATTACCCGTCATACTAATGTAATACAAAAAAAAACATTGCAAAATACATAAACAGCGCCTAACCACTATCTTGACTGTGTAGGAACCACGAGGAGTAACCAAGATCATGTGAGCAGTGTTCATAACTGCCATGGGGTTAAATGTTATGTTACCGCCAGGTTCCAGTTGGCATGTGGGCACTCTGGTGTAACCGCAGTAGCCTAACTGCACGGGGAACGGAACCGTCGGGCTTGGAAACTATGCGGAGTTATCTCATGTGACATGTCTCCTCCAACTGTCATGGAAAATGGTAAGCAGAACTGTCGGAGCCCTAACCACAGGGTCAATCACCTGTGCACATGCACTGTCAGCGCCTTCACCTCGTTAGTTAACGGCTAACAGTTTCGAGCTATAATAAAGTTTATTCTCGGTTATTATTGTTTAGTTTGGTTTTAACTAATTCGAAGACCATGGCCTAATGAACCAAGGTGTCAAACAATGACAAGACCGAGGCATTTGTAACCCAAACTTCAATACATTCATGCCTATTTGAGCCTGAGGAGGTTTTTGTGAATCCATAGGCCTACAAAAGGCAGTTTTTCTCATTGAGGAAGACATTGGTGGTTTTGGGTTTTTGTATGTAGATTCTGGAGGTTAGAGTTTGTTTTGTTTTTTAGTGTTTCGGGAGCATCGGGAGTCGGAATTTGAAACCGTAAGCAGCGTCAGAATGCTGGTTCAGAGGAATATACGATGATAGTGATAAGAAGTGCTTGTGTGCACATTTATTCTATTATTTTCTCTGTGTAATCAACGTCTTCTTCTCATTCATAATAAAATGGTCACGCATGTTGAAAAAGGACTCGAAGACGTAGTCTATCAGGGAAGAACTTCCTAATCAATCTTGTTGTCTGGTATCGTTGTGTTTCTATTGTTTATACTTCTGTTATGCATCGATTTTATGTTTAATCCAGTGTAATAAAGTGTTTCTTCTCAAGAAGTTTGTCCTTGTTTTGCGTACTTCAGCTAACATTCAAATCTTTCATGGTTAATAAATTCTACATCAGTTGTTAATTTATGATCATTTCAGATCATATAATTTGGTATCAGAGCAGGTTGCATCTGTAGGATTTTCCATTGAATGTTAACCAGGTCTAAGTCGCAACGAGGGGAAGGAATCCTTGAGCAGATCGATCCTGAGGTTGGAAAGCGACGAGTCATTCATAAATCTACCATGTCAGGACCTGATATTGGTGAAAACACTGAAACTAAGATGAGTGAAGAACAGTTTCAGCAGGCGTTCTTAACCATGCAGTAGATGTTTGGAGAATTGTACGAAGACAATAAGGCGAGAGATGTATCTTCTTCGAGGCCATCAAAGAAGGACGAAGGTAAAGGAAAGGCTGATAAACCACCTTCACCTCCATCATCTCCATCATCCTCTTCTTCTTCTTCTTCTTCCAGTGCAGAATCTGAAACGGAAAAGAAACCTAAGAAAACATCTCTTTTGAAACTTGATGTGAAATTTGAGTTACCTATTTATGATGGAGAAATGAATCCTAAAAAGCTAGATAACTGGATTAAGCAGTTAGAAGTGTATTGTCACATTCAGAGCATTTCTAGCAATAAAACTAAAATTCAGTGAGCTACACTTAGAATGGGGGGGACAACTTTAATCTGGTGGGAAAGTAAAACTTAGACAGATGTAAAGCGTAAAGGAAAAGTCGTCTTGCAATGGTCTAAGTTTTTAAAAGCTCTTAGGAAACAGTTCTATCCTTTAGGATACATGCATCAATTTGTTATTGATTGGCAACATCTGAGGTAAGGTAAAGGGAAGAGTGTTTAGGAGTTTACTTAGGACTTTAGAAAAAAAGAATTGGCGCTTGGTATTTCATTGGATACACATGAAACTTTGTTAAAATACATCGATAGTTTACATTCATATTTGCAGCATACTTTATTGATGTTTAATCCTGATTATTTTGATTAGGGGTGTGTTCAGACCAAACATATTGAATCAAGTGGCAGACCATTCAAGTTTTCATCTCAGTCATCCAAAGAGATGGACACCGAAGATTCCAATGATAGTAAGGGGAAGAACATTTCGAAGAGAAAGAAAACAATGATCGTTAAGAAGGAATGACCTACTTTTTCTCATTGCCATAGAATCAGTCATGATGAATCAAAGTGCTGGAAACTTCATCCAGAACTTAAGCCCAAAAAGCTCCTAAAGGCAAAGGATGAAAAGAAGGCCATTGTAGCAGTCTAGGAGGATCTAGGTTCAGATTCAGGTGATGAGAGGATAACCGCCATGGTTACGATAGGTAAAACTTCTGATACTGGTTCAAGTTTGAAAACTAATGTATCTTCTTCAAACATAAATCCCTCACATGAGGATAAAAGATTTGAAATCTTCCACACAAGGATAACTTCTAAGAATACAAATATTGACACAATGTTTGATAGTGGATCGCAAACAAATTTAATATCTAAACATATAGTCAATCAATTGGGATTGGAGACACGGAATCACCCAAAACCATACCCAATAGGTTGGATTAATAAATCAACTCAGATGCATGTCACAAAGCAGTGTTCGTGAAAATTTGCAATTACATCTAAGTAAATTGATGAAGTGGAGTTAGATGTGGTCCTAGTAGACATATGTGGAGTTGTCTTAGGAAGTCCTTATCTTTATGATCGAGATGCAGTGTTTTACAAAAGAGAACATAAATATCACTTCAAGGAAGAAGGGGTTGAATTCATTGTTAGGGCACATAAATTCAAACCATACTTGGATTTAATTGTTACAAATCAAGGTAAGATGTCAATAAGTTCAAGTAAATATGTACTCATGTTTATTAGGGAACAACATAAGGATGATTGTTCGAAATGCGAGATTCAATTTATAGACCAATTGGTCAAGGTGGTTAATTCTTTTCCAAGAAATCTTATTCATAAACATGAGATACATTTAATGTCCTATGAACATCTTCTTGCAGAAAGAATGACTCTTAACTCATACATTCAACTGAATTCTAGAAACTATCATCATCAGCAGTGTATTGCAGGGAATGGTACATGTGAGTCTAAACAGAGACTTGTCTCAGATGGTATGTTTATTTTTAGCTTCAAGGGTGCAAGTCAGTATTGGGGAAATAAAATGTTACATTTCTTTGGTATTGCATCATCATTTCATGCTTCAAAAAGTAATGAAGCCTCTTTTCAAGTGGAGGGGAAGTTTATAATTTTTCATGACAAAGAATTTTCAAAAGTAGATCTAAAGTTTCCTTATCATGATTTGAAAACTAATGCATTAAGTGAAAGTGTTAGTCAATGGAGATATTAGTTAATAGACAAAGAAATAGTGATTCAAGTAAAT
Source organism: Pinus tabuliformis (assembly GCA_031772625.1). NCBI lineage: Eukaryota > Viridiplantae > Streptophyta > Pinopsida > Pinales > Pinaceae > Pinus > Pinus tabuliformis. The sequence goes on along the minus strand of CM062810.1, from coordinate 480,189,654 downwards.
AAACAATTACTTAGATACTTTCAAAGTCAAACTAGGTTGCAATAGTCTTTACATCATAGCTGGATGAGTTCTGTGCAGCAAGTTAACTTAGTAATCATTCAACAGGAAAGTAAATCAAGTCAAGTAATTGATATGAAGTAAAAATCAAAGGAGTCTTTGAATATTTTAGTTATTTCGAAAAGAAGATTGTTAATACTCATCATATGTATTGAACAAAGTTCTACAAATACTGTTTTCAAAGATGTTTTTGAATCACAAACTCATGATCCTTTTTGGAAAGAATTAAATTGCCATGTTTATAACATGTTGTTTTCCCATCATCACAAGTTGTTCATACTGTGGATGGAAGAAACAGGTCATCAAATTGAAAAGTTCCATGGTCAGCATCATCTGGGTCATCACTTGCAAGAGATTGATCGAATCTGTTGGTACATCGCTAGGTCAAGGTGGAAAGAAAGGGAACTCTACCCTCATTGTCTATTTTTTTAGTCAAACTTTTGTGGTCCAAAAGCTTCCAAGTGGAGAGGAATGATCCAAGAGGATCTGTCAATTCAATTGCACAGGTGTTCAAGTGTCGTCATCAGTGTTTAGTGTCATCATCAGCATGCATTTCATGGGTGTCGTTCAGTTTCGATAGTTTTGGTTACGAATAGGTGGTTCAAGTAATAGGTTTTCATGGCGTTCAGTGAAGATGGTTTAGCGCCTTGTTTTCGACTTGTGTTCATTGACAGTTCTGGTAGGATTGGTCGACGCCATGTGTTTTGTCGTTCGTCTTTGCAGGATTGGTGCCGACATGGTTGTGTCGTCTAGCATAGAGGTTTGTTACATCGTCAGGGTTGTTGTCATGGAAAAGGATCAATATCATTATTTGTCGATGATAGGCATGTGGTTTTATGTCACATTGTGACAAAAGATTGTAAAAGGGGTTTTTTTTAAGTTCTAGCCCTAAATCCTAAATCCTACATCTAAGTCCTAAATATATAAAACCTATGTATAAAACCTATGCTACCCTAACCCTAAGTTCTAAACCATACTCCAAAGCCATGTATTAAAAAGACACATAAAACCTATGTGTATTACCCCTCGGACTAATGCAATACAAAAAAAAACATTGCAAAATACATAAAACAGTGCCTAACTGTAGTCTTGACCGTGTGGGAACCGCGAGGAGTAACCAGGATCATGTGAGCGGTGTTCATAATTTGCACGGGGTCACAGGTTATGTTACTGCTAGGAGTAACAGCGAGGTTATAGTCAGCATGTGGGCAATCTAGTGTAACCGCAACAGCCTAACCACGTGGGGAACAGAATAGTTGGGCTTGGAAACCATGTGAATTTATCGCATGTGACATGTCTCTGCCAATTGTCACAGAAAATGGTCAGCAGAACCGTTAGAGCCCTAACCGCGGGGTCAATATCCTGTGCACATGCGTTGTTAGTGCCTCCGCCTGGTTAGCTACTGCTAATGGTTTTGGGCTATAATAAAAGTTATTTTGGGTTATTATTGTTCAGTTTGGTTTGAACTATTTCGAAGACCATGGCCTAATGAACCAAGGTGTCAATCAATGACAAGACCGAGGAATTTGTCACCCAAAAATCAACACATTCATGCCTATTTGAGCCTAAGGAGGTTTTTGTGAATCCATGGGCCTATAAAAGGTAGTTTTTCTCATTAAGGAGGACATTGGTGGTTTTGGGTTTCTGTATGCAGATTCTGGAGGTTAGAGGTTGTTTTGTTTTTAGTGTTTCGGGAGCAACGGGAGTCGGAATTGGAAACCGTAAGTGGCATTGGAAAGCTAGTTCATAGGGTTATCTGATGATAGTGATCAGAAGTGCCTGTGTGCATATTCATTCTGATATTTTCTCTGTGTAATCGAAACCTTCTCCCCATTCCTAATAAAACGATCGCCCATCTTGAAAGCGAACCCAGAGACATAGTCCATCAGGGATGAACTCCATAATCAATGTTTTTTTTTGGTATCACTGTGTTTTTGTTTTTTATACTTCTGTTATGCATCAATTTTATGTTTAATCCACTGTCATAAAGTGTTTGTTCTCAAGCAGTTTGTCCTCCTTTTGCATACTTCAGCTAACATTAAAATCTTTCATGGTTAATAAATTCTACATCACTTTTTAGTTTATGATAATTTCAAATCACTTTCTAGTTCTATCATCGTAGGCTAATAATCTACCTGACAGTCTTTCAATCCAACATTCATCCTGGTCATGCTCCTTGCCACCTCCCCAACCGTGGACACTTCTTGCATGTTAGTAACCTATTCCAGTCTAGTACGATGTGGGAAAATATTATAATAATGGGGTTCCCAAAACCCCAACATTGTAAAGGGGGCTTATGCACTTGGTTAGCCTCTAGTTTGCTAGTTTCTTCTGTAATCTTATTTTACACTTGTCATTTACCTTTTTGCGTATTTCTTCTAGGTCATTTACCTCACTGAATTTTATGTTTAAAATTTGCGGACTTATTGCCCTTGAAATTATTATAACTCTTCTGCCCTTTTCTTCCTGGGGCCAACCTTTGCCAGTGTCCCCTTTCTACTTCATCTACTGAAAGAAAATTTGAGATTTTCGAATTTCTTCATCCATGCTCGTGGGATTATCGAATTATATTCTTTCCTTCATGAAATGCAGGTAAACTGCTCATAAATCATTTCACTTTATCTTTTTCCTCTCGAACATATAGAACATACATCAACAAAGACGTAAATTTGGTTACATTCTTATCCATAGTTAATTGCCCCAATTTTAAATCGTGAAATTCTTTAGCTTTTTCATCATAAATTTGTTATGTCAAATATTTGTTCTTGAATTTTTTTTTAAATTCATTCCATGTTATCTCTCGGTCTTCTATCCCTCGTTCTTATATCCCTTTCACTACCTTAACCTCCTCCCACCACAGGGTGGGTTTTTGTTAGAGCTGATAGATAACCAACTTGGCCTAAAGGTTGTTGTCATATTCATAAAATTGAAAATATTTGTTCATATTAATGATCTAGGCTTACGTAGTTTCTTTGACTTCACCATCGAATGTTGGGGGTTTGATTTTTCTAAATTCCCCATGTAGTTCCAGCTTTTGTTTCTTCTTTTTCCTTTGGTCAGAGACATTACTCGATTCCTCCTCATGCTTAATTTTTCTACCAGCAATATCCTGAGTATGAATTCCTTTTGGAGTGTCTTCTTCTCAGTGTTGATGTTCCTCGTCATCTCCGATTATGTGGTCAAGACTGGTTCGAGAAGTTCTATTATTTTGTCTCTCTGAGAGACTTTTTAAAATTTTCTCATGTTCACGCATTATTCTTTCATTGTCTGTTCTTAACCGAGCCATTTTAGCTTGCAATTGTTGGATAGTTCTAAGCAACATACTGGTTTGAATCCATTATTCTGCTCCAAACTACACCCACATTTCTTGGATTGTGGTAGAAATTGGAATAGAACCTAATTCTATTGTTGGCCTTGGTGGTATCGGGCATGTTGTCTCACAAAGTTTCTAGGTACCGTGACAACGCTGAGAGTAAACGTTGTCACTCTAATCCTTACTCACTCTGTTTAGACTCTCTCCTAGACAAGTCAAGGGGGGAGTACCTAAGGTGAATGAATGAGAATAGCCCGTGAAGCAATGGTTGTAGGAGACTTAAATATGGAAAACTTGATGAATTTAGAACAAATCTTGGTCAACTGAGATTGATAGATAAAATAATTAATACAAATAACACACAATCAGAAGAAAGAAATGATTTTATATCAGTTCCTTTGCATTCAATTAATCATAGACCAAACAGAAGCAAGTTATCCGAGCAATTTATAAATCTTGCAAAGCGATGACCATGAACAATTAAATGTCAACGCCAAAAAATTTATCATGCAAGATTTTCTAGCAATTAAATCCTAGATCATAGAATAATTTATCTTTCTCCTATAGTCAATATGATTTTTAAAACACTAATCACACTTGAAAATAGAGAAATCACTACCATTAAGATTTCGCACTTAACACCAAAGACACCAAGATACTTTAAATTTGAATTTAATTATCTCTTAGGTAATGCTAAGATTATGAAGCAAGCTTAATGTGGCAAATGAATTTTTAATGTGACTAAAAAATTCAAATAACAATACTTTAATCAAATTTAATTTTTTTATGGAAAGTAGGCCACAAAACAAATTTAAAAATTTAAAATATGAAAGCTTAAGTTCTTCTTTCAATTTATTTCATTAGCATTCAAAGTCACCAAAATTTAAAAATTTTAAATTTTTTAATGTTTTTAATTTTTTTTTAGATTTTTTATTTTTTAAAACAAAATCAAAATAAATAAATAAATGAATAAAACAAACATAAAAATCAAAGTCATAAAAAAAATTAAAACAAAAATAAAAAGGAAAAGGAGAAACCAAAAACAAAACAAAACAAAAATCAAATTTAAAATAAAAAAGTGAATCTAGAAGCTGACCAAAGTTAAAAAATCAAATTAAAAAAAAATGAAATTGAAAAGAAACTAATCGATATATCTAACTAAACTAACCTAAGATAAAAAAAATAAAAGAGAAACCTAAACCTAACACATAATACAAATCGAAAAAAAAAAAAGCAAATTTGCTTGGTTTGTCTACAGTTTTGGGCCGATGACGGAGAGAGAAGCAAGAGGGATGAAAAGGTGGCGAAAATGGATGAAGTTGTCAGATGGAGAGGATGAAGACTATGAGGGAAGGGTAAGTCCACATGATCAAGAGTTTTGAGGGCTGCATGAAGAGAAGCAATGACGGAGAAAGTTGTGGGTCAAGAGGGAGTAGTAGAAGCCGTGGGTAAGGATTGAATTTTTTATTTGTAGGGGATAGGTCTGGCAGCAAGGGTTTGGGATAAAGACTGTAGGTGGAGTTTGATGGATACACACATGAAGAAAGCGAAGAACGATGGTAGGTTTTGATGGCAGTAAAGGGGTGATGGAAAAGTGTAGGTAATGGAAATTGTGGATAGCGGACGGAGCGGATGACGGTTTAAGAAAAAAAAAAAACATAGAGAGAGATTAAGGTTGATGGCATTGGATTTCGAATGGTGTTGTGGAGGTTGAATGAAAAGAGGGAGCCAGCTAGGCTTTCCTGTTTGCAGGTAGGAATAGATAATTTTTTTGCAGGCAACAAACAAATTCAATATTATCTGCTAGAAAACCCCAAGCAACAAAGAAATGATAGCCAAAAAACCCTTTAAAATATTTTTAGAAATTCTATTTAAAATTTTGAATCATCTTGCTTCAGATTTATCCCAGAAACCCTCATGAAAATTTCTAGATCCAAGAATTTTTAAACCCTCGGACTACAAAAATTTTGAATAATATCCTTGGAAAATTATGTTGATAAACCCCAAAGATCTAGATCTTTCCTTCCAGGGCCTAGATCTGGACTCTACACAATTTTTTCCTCATATCTGTAGCTGGATGACAACAAGAAAACACCAAAACGATATATACAATGATAAAACCTAAAACCCAGAAAATCCCACGTTAGAAAAATAATTACAAAATTTACAAACTGCAGGCTCTAATAAACTAAATCTATCATTATGCCTCACAAAAAAAAGGAAATAATTTTTTTAAATTTTAAAGAATGTGCTAACTCACAATCCTTTGTTTATCACCAATAAAATTTTATGATAAGCCTGGAGCTAATTTAGCTGGGATTTTCAGAAAACTCGGATTAGGTGTTGGCTGGTCCAACTAAAAACTTTCCCTAACGCCCGAGGATCTAAATTTTAAGAATTCTCTGCAAAACTCAATCCAACCATCAAAATAGAGTGAGAAAATAATAATAAGATTTATACAAATAGAGATACTTTCTATTACATTAAAATTTTAGATTATTATTCAAACCCCTTCTGAAGCATACATGTACTCAAATCACTCTTCAGAAGCTATCATCAATGGACTTAGAAGAAATTATGCATGAAAATAACACATTTTGTAGTATCCCATGAAGAGTAACACCAGCATAATTTAACCCCAAAGTCATTCTTTATTATCCAAAAAAAGGATTACACTAGAGCTTTTTGCTAAGAACATGACTCAAAGGTGAGATCCATCAACTGACAAATGACTTACTATTTAACGATAAATCCTCCAAAAGATTCCTCATGGGAAAACCTGATCGGCGATGGAGAAACCCTGCACCTAGGGTTCAGCACTGTTTCTGAAGAGGTTCACCAAAAGTTCTGGCAGCGCACAGAGATCGATTAACTGATCTTCTTCTCAGAAGCCGGGTTCTGGACCGACAAATGGCAGACGGGGGGTCCACTGGGACCCCATCTTACAGGGAAATAGTCATGCAGAAACTCAAAACTCACGAGGGTTTCAATATCTCTGGATATGAAGCTCGAAAAGACAGCTCTGGGACAAGTAGCGGCAAAGCAACCCAGGGGCAAAAAGATCCAAATCACGGATCAGAAATGCCAGGAAAAGTCAGCAACAGGCAGGAGAAGCACGGGAACAAACCGAAAGCAGGCCAAAATAGCTCTGACCCAATAATCTCCCCCTCAGATGAAGAAAAGGAACACAGGGAGGGAAAACACCCCATAGATAACGAGGATAAAACAGAAGCTTCCTACCTCAGCCCTAAAATACCCTGCAAGGAGTTTGCAAACCCAAAAAGAAGGAAGCCCTCTCGAGTGGTCTTCTCAGATCCAGACATTCAGGCCTACAGAGACCACATGATGGAGCATGCAATCATTTGTAAATTTATGTGTCTGTGGCCAACAGAAATAGCTCTCTGCCAATGGATCAAGCAAGACTGGTGACCAAAAGGTGATGTCAGACTTCATCACGGAGCTAAAGGTTTCTTTACTGTTGTCTTTTCTAACCTAGAAGACAAAGATAGGATCTTCGATGGAGGGCCTTACTTCCTTTCATCAGTTGGCCTCTACATGAGGCCTTGGAAGGCAAACTTTGTTCCTGAAAAGGAAACCTTCACCCAAGTCCCTGTATGGATTCGCCTCTTCTCTTTACCTGTAGATTACTGGGGCCTAGCAACACTAAAGTGCATAGGAGACCGACTTGGTACCTTCATTAAAGCCTCTGAGGCAACGATTCAAAGGAAGTACACTTCCTGTGCCAGGATCTGCGTTGAAATGGATGTCTCAGGTGCCTTACATGAAGGACTGTGGCTAGAGTTCAGAGACGAAGATTACTTTCAAGCTATCGACTACGAACAGATCCCTTTCCGCTGTAGGAAATGCCATGAACACGGTCACCTTGTAAGTGAATGCCCATTAATCAAACCAGTGGAAGAAGCCAAGCCTGAGCAGCCAGCTAAGAACCAGGAGGTTTTTAAAAAACCAAAATCACGACAAAGGACCTACAGGAAAAGAGTAAACAAAGCAGTGACAGATCCCAGCATAACTCTTAATCCCCTCAGCATTCTGGACTCAGAAGCAGACTCAGAGGGTCACAACAAAGAGACAAGGCTTGCAGAAGCTCCTCAAAAAAATAAGGCAGACCACAGATCAACAGATGCAGAGGAAACCACTGAAAACACATCAATACAAACGCATGAAGTAGCAGATGAACGAGATGAAGACACAGACATGCTAACAAGCGATGGGGGAAGTGAAGACATGGAACTCAATGAAGTCCTAGAAAAAGAAGGGGTAAACCTGTCAGATATGGAAAAGAACTGGAGAACACAAGGGCTGGAAAATATCCCGGAGGAAGAAATAAAGAAGATCAGCGACCTCTTCATAGCAAGACAACAAGCGGCGTTAGACAAGCAAAAGAAAAGATTAGGAATCATGAAAGGCACAGGTAACCAATCCAAAAGTCTTTTTCTTCATTCATTAGGACGCAAGCAAAATAAGAAAAGAGGCTGAAGGACGAATGGGGAGGTCCTTCATGATTTGGGTATCTTTATGATCAATTCAGGAAAAATGAAGGATTTACACGCCTTCCTGTCCTACCAATAACCACATCATTATCAATGAAAATCATCTCCTGGAATACAAGAGGGCTTAACAGCCACGTCGAACAACACCTTCTCAAGAGGAAGCTACAACAAGAAAAGCCAGATATTATGCTCATTCAGGAAACAAAATGTGCCACTGATCAGCTGGAAAATATCACCAAAAAGTTACTAGGGAAAACTATCAAATATATAGACATAGCCAGTCACGGATGGGAAGGAGGCATTGCAACCCTCTGGGACTCCAGAGTAATAGAAATCACCTCCATGGAAGCTACCAGATCATACATCGCCACAAAATTTCAATTAAGAGGTAATTCTGAAACCTACCTCTGTATAAATGTCTATGGGCCTCAGCGTTTAGAAGATAAAATTTCTTTCCTGAACTCGCTAATGAAGCTAAAGCTAAGATACAAATATTCAAAGATCATAATGGGAGGGGATTTCAACATGATTACCTCCCTCCTGGAAAAAAAAGGAGGCCTTCGGCGTCTGAACAAAGACTCAGAACTCTTCATTGATTTCATGGAATCCGCCCAACTGGTCGTCATCCCCCCAAAAAATGGGCTCTACACTTGGAGCAACCGAAGAGGAGGAGAAAACAGGATAGCCTCTCACCTTGATCGTTTTTTGATCTCAGAAAACATCTTACTGGAAGGAACAACCGTTGACTCTGATATTCTCCCCAGTGGGGGATCAAATCACTGGCCCATCGCCCTGGAAGCTGCTTTTCTAGAGACTCCCAAAAACAGGCCTTTCAGATTTGAGAAATTCTGGCTAACTCACCCAAATTCTCCAGATTTGTTGAAAAAATTGTGTGACGAACCCAGAAATGTAAGGGGGACCAAAATGTTTAAACTTCAGTCCAAACTCAAGTACATCAAACACAAAATCAAGGATTGGAATACAACCAAGTTTGGTAATATTTTCCAGGAAAAGAACAATATAGAAGACCGCCTAAGTCAAATTCATAAAGATTGGGCTTCGGGGATTAACAGGGAGGACTCAAATGAATAGGAAAAGATCCTTATGCAGCAATGGCAGCTTCGCTGCCAACAGGAAGAAATCCTTTGGAAGCAAAAGTCTCGTATCCAATGGTTGAAGGAGGGAGAGCAAAACACAAAGTTCTTCCATAGATCGACGATGGATTATAGGGGGGCAAATAAAATCCTTAAGCTTACCAATGCATTTGGAGAAGTCATTCAAAACCACAATGAGATCGCAACTCTGCTTACCAGCCACTTTAAGAAAATTTCCTAGGAATCTCAAGAAGATCGTTCGGAAGCCAGAGAGGAAATAACACAGGCCATACCCCAAATCATCACTCCAGCTCAAAATGCCTCTTTTTTAAGAAAGATCTCTATGGAGGAGGTGGAGGAGGCTGTAAAGGACATGCCAAATGATAAAGCTCCAGGACCTGATGGTTTTACTATAAACTTCTTCAAAGCTTGTTGGCAAACTGTCAGAACAGAGGTATGGAAAGTAGTTGAAGATTCAAGACGATCTGGCTCAATTCTTAAAGCCCTAAACTCTACTTTCCTAGCCCTAATCCCCAAATAAGAGGAAGCAAGAACTCCGGAAAAGTTTCACCCCATAGCTCTGTGCAACGTGATTTATAAAATTATTTCTAAGGTCATTGCTAACAGGCTTAAACCAATCCTCCCTGACATCATCTCAGAGGAGCAATCAGGCTTCGTGGAAGGCAGACAAATTCTGGACAACATCCTCTTGGCTCAGGAGATGATACAAACTTTACAATCCAGAAAAATCCCTGGTATGATGATTCAACTCGACCTTTCAAAAGCTTTCGACAAAGTAAATTGGAATTTCCTGGAGGCCACCTTAAGTGCTTTTGGATTCAACATTCGGTAGATCAACTGGATCCTCGCCCTTGTCAAGTCAACAAATTTCTCAATTCTGGTTAATGGTTCCCCCTCAAAAACCTTCTCTCCTACCCGCGGCATAAGGCAAGGAGACCCACTGTCCCCCTTCCTTTTTGTGATAGTCATGGAAGGGCTCAGCATATATATTCACAAAGCCAAAGCGGAAGGAAAAATCAATGGATTGCACCCTTTCCCCTCCACCCCTGCAACCACTCATCAGCAGTTTGCCGATGATACCATGCTGCATGGCTCTCCAACGATCAAAGATGCCAAGGCTTTCAAATCCATCTTACCTATATTCAGCAGGGCATCATGTATGGACATAAACCACTCCAAATCGACTATATTTTTCTTTAATACTCATGTTTCAATTCAGAACCATCTTACCAGCATCCTAGGCTTTCGAAAAGGTTCTCTTCCCTCGAAGTATCTGGGAGCTCCGCTCACCACTAAGCCTTGGCAAAAGCTTCACTGGGAAAGGCTCATAGCAAACATGGAAAAAAGATGCAAGCATTGGAATCACAGGGCACTAAATTTTGCGGGACGCCTAGTTTTAACTAAAGCTATTCTTCAGGCCATTCCTCAGTATATGCTTTCTATCCTCCCGGCGCCTAAAGCAATCCTGCAGAAAATCCGATCCATTCAAAGATCCTTTCTATGGAGTGGCAACGCAGAGAAAAGGAAATGGGCTCTCGTGGCCTGGGACAAGGTCTGTAAATCAAAACTAGCTGGAGGTTTAAACCTAATCGACCCCGACACTAGCAACAATACTGGTGGAGCGAAGCTGTGGTGGCGCTGGCTGAAGGAGACTAACCTCCCCTGGGCCAGACATTGGAAAGAGAAATAAACTCCCAACTGCAGAGACAAGGACCTCATAAGACTTCAGGCTTTGCCAGAAGGTTCCCCAATTTGGAATTTGGTAAGAAAGAATAAAAATCTAATCCAAGAACACAATTTTTGGGAGATCCAGAATGGGAAATCTGCCCTCTTTTGGGAAGACTCCTGGCAGCATCACCCAAAGCTTGAAAACCCAGATCTTGCAGCGTACAGAATTAACTGTTAGAACACTGGAAAGCACTCCGTCCATCACTACTGGAACCCTGAGAGCCAGGATCAGGAATGGAGAGAACGGGCCCTCCCAGCCGCAGCAAACCCTAATGAAGAAAACATTAACCTTCAAAACCTGCTTCTAATCCTAAACAAAAGAAAAATCAGAATAACCACAGATGAGGAAAAGTTGAGATGGGGGCTGAAGGGCAATGGCAACTTCAATCTCAAAGAAGCCAGAAGGCAGATGGAATTCGCAGAGCAGGGGGAGGACGCATCTTGGTACATCAAGGTTTGGGACCCCCTCTTCTGGCAAAAAATTCAAACTTTTCTTTGGCTTCTCATGCGGTGAAAGACCCTCACTTGGGAAAACCTGCAGAAAAAGGGTTTTGAAGGCCCTTCTTTTTGCCCTATGTGCAACCAAGCCGCCGAAACCATGAACCACTTATTCAATACATGTGAGTGGGCGAACCTCATTTGGCAAGAGATAGAAGCTATCATGCAACAAAAAAGCAGAGATTTAGACTCCATACACAACACTATTAACAATTGGCCAAGCAATTATTCAGAAAATCCTCAAATCAACAATATCTGGAAAGCTCTACCAGGTTTTATTACTTGGACTTTGTGGAAAGAAAGAAACAGAAGGCTTTTTCAAAGCGACCACAGGAATATTGAACATTTGAGAATTACCTTATTCCAGAACATCAGCCAATTAATTCTGGTAAAAGGTAAAGCCGACCCTCCCAAACGAATCTCTCCTGAGGAACAGAGAATCTTAAATGCTTTCAACATTTGCACTGGCCAAAGTCTCGTCACCCAGGCCACACAGAAGAACATTAACAGCACGCCAAAAGGATGGACTCGGCCCCCTGAAGGTTTTCTGATGTTAAATTTCGAAGGGGCCTCGAAAGGAAACCCGGGCCCAGCTGGTATAGGAGGCATAATCCGAAACCATTCAGGCGAAATACTCCATATTTACAGCACAGCTCTGGGTGAGGGCACCAATAATGAAATGGAATTCGCAACAATGGAAAAGGGGTTAAAAATCCTTCATATAAATCACACAGAAAATGCAGTAATTGAGTGCGACTTTGAGATAGCCATAGCAGTGGCCAAGAAAATATACAGGGGCACTCCAATAAGCAAAGTAATGAAGCACTGGCGCCTGTCCATGGTCACAGACAATATTGGGAATTTGCTTGGAAGAATGAAAGGCCTCATCTTCCAAGCGGTAAGGAGAAAGGAAAATTCGGTCGCCGACCACTTGGCTAACCACGGGATCGAATACCTAGCTGAAATGGTGGACAGCTGTTGGCAAATGGTGGAAAATCATCGTTTAAAAAACCGATGCTCTCAAATCACTCGTTTAGATTTAGTGGCTGCGGAAAGGGCAGGTCAGCATTCCATTTAATAATCTTACACAAGTACATGGATAGGCCGACGGGACTGGGGCCATCAACTCCTAACAACTACCGCAGGACAAGCCGGTTGAGGGCATTCATGAATATAGCAGGTTACATGGATTTGTAAAAAAACATGATGCAGGACGACATAGCCCGACGCAGAAGCGCTGGACGGAGGGAAACGTGGCACACTCAAGATCGAGTAGGAGGCGGCGAAGCCAAACATTCCCAATCAATGAAAAACCCCTCCAATTTTTTGCACAATAACATTTATGGTGATCGGACAGGCAAGGATCATGCCATGATCCACTCCCCAGCCCGAAACCTCCCCGCCAATTTCTATATATTTGCTCCTCCTCTCCATTGGAGCATCATGTTTCATGCACTCAGAAGGCAGAGTCTCAATTTTCGCATTTGCATCCAGGAGGGAATCAGTCACGAAAGGTTTCTCATGGCGGGCAATAGCAGCCGAAATCAGTCAGCAAACATAGATCTGCAGACGGCCCGAGAATTGTTTGAGCGGAGAACATCTCAGAGGAATAAAAGAAAAATTATAGACTTGGAGGCCTCTGTTCAAGAAGAGGAAGCCAAGCTCTCAGATCACCATCTCAGCCAAGAAGTCGACTGGTTGCAGGACCCTAGTACGCCCAGCACCAGAGCAACTCAATTTGTCCGCACTCAAGCCGAATCATGGCGGATAAAGACCATCTTGGCAAAGGCCATGGACGTTCAGGGGGAACAGGCGGAGCAACTTCGCACCCTCCAGCAATTTGCAGCCACGATGACAAAGGAACACAGAGCTGTGGTCGAAAGCAGCGAATTTAAACTCTACGCTCTGCATCAGGAGATGGATTCTATCAGTAAAAAGCTCTCTATTTTGATCAAGCTCCTCCAGAAATCCATTGAGAAGGATAGCAAGCCCACTGATTCGCCGAAGGGAGGTCCATCGTGCATCCACCAGGCCCAGGTCCCCAGGCACAGAGAGGCGCATGCAACCCCTCCCAACAACCATGATTAGTCTTCCCTGTCCCTTTGCGGGACTCTGCTATATTCTCTGTTACTGTGTTTTTCAGATATGTGATAATCAGTTTTTTTGGGACCAAGTCACCCTGCGTGGTGTTATTCTAGGCAGCTCTAGTTCTCTCTATGTCTTCTATAGCTCTCTCTTCCTTTTTCAATCTGTTGCTACTAAGTAAGGCTTGCCATGCAGCCAGCAATCTGCCTCGGCAGAAGTTTTGTACTATATGTTTTACTTGTTAATACAAAAGCTTATTTACACAAAAAAACGATAAATCCTCCAATGTCTAGTTCGAGTGATCATTGTGAAAGCAATCTCGACCGTTGATGAAGATTAAAATTTCTTTTAATCTCATCCATCGAAATATTTAATGCTTGATAAAAATCGAATTTTTCAGTTAAATGTGTTTTAATTAACTCAAAAATTAAACTTTTGAGTTAATTTCCCCAAAATTTTGATTTTGACTTAACCCCCAGGGATGAAAGGTTTAAAATTTATCAAAATAATTGATTTACCTTAGTCCCGAGACCTTTTAAAATTTAATTTTTGAGGACTGACGAATTTTACCTTTGGAGAATTTAAATTCACCTAGAACCTAGAATTAATTAAATTTATTTCTTAGGATTTAAATTAATTTTTGACTAGAAAATTTAACTAATTAACCTATGAGGGGATAAATTATTTTTCCAACCCTCAAGACACTTTACATCATTATTTTCATATTTTTTACATCATAACAGTGAAAACCCATTTGTAATAGACCCTCACAGACTACCCATTTCCGCGACACAAATATAATCCAGTAGACCAAGCAATTTGTAATAAAATAACCTAACCAAATAGTTAGGAGTATTCCAAAATCACTTTTACATAGACTCGACCAAGAACACTAGGACTCACCTAAGATCCTAGCAACAAAATCCATTCATATTTGGGGTAAGGCTGGAGGGAAAGACTTTGCCAATTATCTGAAAATGAATCGGTGAGATAAAAAACCTCCTAGAATGGAGATTGTCACTAGAAAGGTAGGTTTACCCAAGTCGTTACATACATGCCATGGGTATGCTAAGATTATTTACATTATAAACATGGAGAATGGGTTTACATAACATATTGGAAGTCATGCTGATGATGATAGTTGTACAACACGAACACATTGATCAAGCGCTATCCCTTTTGTAAAAATGGGGGGTGTACTGTTATGGGTCCTTGACACATAGTGGTCAACAAGGCCATCAGCTCCTCTACTAATGATCCAGATTTTGTTGGAAATAATACTGAGAGGGGGCGGGGGGTGAACCAATATTATCTAATCAATATAATTTTTTCATTTCCATATTCATATTCGTATATGCTACTTCAGTTAAGGAAAACTACGTGCATACGCAACTGTGTATAATGTAACCAGCGTATATTTAGTAAACTTATAAATCAGTTAGTTGCTTCTTAATGAGTGCATCAGAAAATTATTAACCATATGATCAGTAAACAGGAGCAGTGAAGCAGAGAAAATCATCACACATAATCAACACACATGAACACCAAGATGTAAGGTGGAAACCCAATGTGGGTGAAAACCACCTGCTACAATTTGTCTCGATCTTCTTTTAAATTAGAAACTTCTTTTTACAATGGTTCTATATTAGTGAAGTTTTATACCAGTACGTAGGCTATTACCTGTAGAAGGTTACAACCTTCTCTCATTCTCTAGCTTCTCCTGGAAGCAAGCTATAATCCCCTTAGCTCTTGTACTAGCTAAGGTACTAGTACATAGGTGCTGACCTATAGAAGGCTACAAACTTCTCTTTTCTTCCAGGGACCACGTTCCATAAATTTTCAGACTGGATCCATGAATATCAAACAAACATCAAGTATATCTGCATCAACCAATCTCCTTTATACAAACAAATACTGAATCAACCAATAACTTCTCAGAATGTTGTAACCAGAAAACAATACCAGTAACCAAACACCAATTCTAAATCCAGAACACTGCAGCAATAAACAAAAGGAACTAGAACATATTTCAAGAGACGTACGCTACTTCACTATGTAGAAACCTACATACATACGCAGTTGTATCAAACCCAACTCGCGTATACGCTGTCTTCACTTGCTTAAGCTGCGTGTATACGCACCTCTGTTGTGCCGAACCTGTGTACAGATCTATAAAAGATAATTTACCCCTTTTTTTTTACTTATTCAGACATCAGTTATATCCAGATTATCATATTTATAGATCAAATCATGTGCCAAATATAACAGATCAAAATTACACAAAGATACTTCTCTTCAAGCCTTAAGATCTTGACCCATCAATAGAACTTACACTTCTCCTTACGCTCAGGTTTCTCCTTGATTCAGATCTAGTTATGCACCATAACCCAATGACCAGTATTCTAGATCTTGCTCCTCATAAGATATTCAATGCTTAAGTCAATACCCTTGCTAAATGATCTCCTTCCATTTTTATAGTCTTAGGCCTTACTCAAACCATTGAGAACCAATACTAGGGACCTAATACCCGGGTTCAACACTCTGGATGCAATACCAAGGACCAAAACCACAGGTTCAAATATATCAAACTAAATACCATGTACCAAGCATAAATTTTCCCACATGTACACACTTTTCTTTGCATGAAAGTGCATGCATACGTATACGTGCCCTTTGTTCGGTAATCGTGTGTGTATACGTGACTTTGTTAAGAGGAACCTGCGTATTCCTCATTTTCTTTCATTCTGAGAGCTAGAACTGTGATCTGCCCTTTGAGTGAGTTCCCATCAAGGACAACACCTGTGCCATAGTGCCAAACCTATTTCATAATGCCAACAATCTCCCCCTTTGCACTTGATGGCAACCCCAAGTCACTCAAAATCATTCTGCCCCTTTCACATCAAGGGCAAAGGGTTATGCTCCCCCTGAATACATGCAGAATTCTCTGCTCTACTATGTTGTCCAAGCTCCCTCTGACTATAGGTAAGGTCTTGCAAGAAGATTTTCTACAAAAGAAACATGACTTTATACATTATAAATGACCTTCCTACCACCAAATACTCATACATACATCATCTACCCAACCAAGTCAGGATACACCAAGAATTTACACATGATAAAACAAGAACATTATGTCATCCATCCCAAGCATAGTGGGGAAACCAAGATAGGTTGTTACATAACCTTGATAAGAAAATAAATACATGACATAGAGACGAAATATCTACAGCAAGACTATGACAACAATTATCATCAGCAGCATCTATCAATCATCATTCAGATCATCAACCATGTTCTCCCTCTGCATTTTTTCCACCTGAAACAACTGTGAATGTGAACCAAGATCTTCTAAGATAATGCTAACAATGCATTATTAGAAGACTATATGCTCCCCTTGAACCTGTGCTAGATGGTCTCTTCCAAACCCATATCAGACTCTTTTCATCCTGAGCCTGGCCCACTGTTTGTCTTTAAACAATCATATACGCGATTGTATCTTCATAAACCAGCATATGTACATGGATCCTCCTCATGAAACTCGCGTACATCCACTTTTCTCTGAAACAGACAAGATTCAGAGGCAAGATGATGCATTAACTACCCCCAGCTTCTGTCTGAGGTATTCAAATGTCTCCCTGGGCAGTGGTTTGGTGAGTATATCAGCAACTTGTTCCTTAGATGGAACATACTCCAATTTAACATTTTGTTCAAGCACTTGTTCCCGAAGAAAATGATACTTGCTAGGTATGTGCTTAGTCTTTGAATGCGTGACAGGATTCTTTGAAATACTAATTACACTTGTATTATCACAAAAAATGGAGATAGGTGGAGTACAAGTGATTTGAAGGTCTTGCAATGTTTGCATCATCCAAAGGAGTTGTGTGCAGCAAGATGCAGCAGCCACACATTCTTCTTTAGCTATCGATAATGCAATTGAACTTCTTTTGTTTTTGAACCAAGATATTAATCTGGAACCCATAAAGAATGCACCACCACTAGTGCTTTTTCTATCATCCATGCTTCCTACCCAATTTTCATCTGTATATGCATGAAGTGCGAGATCTGTATCTCTAGGATACCATAAGCCATAGCTTTGAGTTCTTTGAAGATACTTGAAAATTCTCTTAACTGCTTGAAGATGAGTTTCCTTTGGATTTGCCTAAAACCTTCCAACTATTCCCACTACATGCATAATGTCTGGTCGGGTACCTGTTAGATAGAGCAAACTACCAATCATGGATCTATAGGTTGGTTCATGTACTGTTGTTGATTCATCATTTGCACTGAGGTTGCATCCTGTTACCATAGGGGTACACACTGGTTTCGAATCCTCCATCCCATATTTCTTCAAGATCTGCTTGAGATACTTGGTTTGTGATAGAAAAATGTCATCTTTGTTTTGTTGGACTTGTAATCCAAGAAAATATGTGAGCTCACCAAGCAGGGACATTTCAAATTCTTTTTGCATCACCAAGGCAAAGTTTTGACTCATGTCTTCTTCATTACTACCGAAGACGATATCATCAACATACACAACAAGTATTAGCAACTTGTCATTGTCAATTTTTATATATAGATTGTTATTTTTTGATCCTTTTGTAAAACCTTGTTGATGGAGGTACTCATCCAGCTGATAATACCAAGCCCTTGGAGCCTGTTTAAGGCCTTAGAGAGCCTTTGTGAGTTTGCATACAAGTTTTGGATCATTTCCAAGAATAAAACCATCTTGTTGCTCAATATATACTTCTGCATCCAAGTCTCCATTTAGGAAGGTAGAATTCACATCCATTTGAAATACTTTGAACTTCTAAAAGCTAGAAACAACAAGGAATATTCTTATGGCCTCAAGTCTAGCAACTGGTGCAAAAGTTTCTTCAAAGTCTATACCTTCTTGTTGAGCATACCCTTTACAAACAAGTCTGGCCTTGTTTCTAATCACATCTCCATTTTCATTTAGCTTATTTTTGAATATCCATTTTCTTCCTATGACATTCTTATATTTTGGTCTAGGAAACAACTCCCAAGTGTTATTCTTTTCAATCTGCTCAAGTTCTTCCTCCATGGCCTTGACCCAGCATTCATCTTTGCATGCCTCTCTTACATTTTGTGGTTCAGTGGAAGAGAGTAATGCTAGATAACTTGAAGCTTCTGTAATGGTTCTTCTTGTTTGTACACCTACCTCTTTCTGTCCCAAAATTTGGGTTTCTAGATGATACTTCTGAGCATACCTAGATGGAGTCTTTTCTTCTATTCTTATATGTTCTTCTGGTGACCCATGGGTTTCTTCTTCACCATGAATCTGATTTGGTGTTGAAGGATAGTCTTCATTATCTTCGAAATCTTCATATTTTACTTGCCTAGGAGTGTTCCCTTCTTCATCAACCACTACATCAATACTTTGAACAATTTTTCCATGTCTTTTATTGTAACACTTATATGCTTTGTTGTGGGGAGAGTAACCAAGGAGAATGCCTTCATCTGCTCTAGGTTCAAAATTGCCAAGGTTTTCATCAGTCTTTTTTATGTAGCATTTCCTTTCAAAAATTTTGAAGTATTTTACTGTGGGAGTCTTACCATACCAAAGTTAATGAGGAATCTGAGTGTTGTTTACCCGGATGTTTGTCTTGTTGAGAATAGTAACTGCAGCAAATGCGGCTTCACCCTAGAAAGTTGCAGGAGTTCTAGACTCATCAAGCATAACACAACCCATTTGTTGAACCATTCTGTTCATCCTTTCCACTACTCCATTTTGCTGAGGGGTCCTTGCAGTAGAGAATTCCCTTCTTATTCCATGTTTTTCAAAAAAACGAAAAATTCATCCCAGGTAAATTCCCCTCCTCGATCAGACCTGAGGCATTTGATTCTTCGATCTAATGCATTTTCAACCAAGGCTTTGAATGCTTTGAACTTATCGAAAGCTTCATCTTTATCCTTCATAATTCCTATCCAACACATCCTGGAAAAGTCGACAATGAACAATATAAAATATTCTTCTCCTCGAGGTGACCTTTTCCTAGATGGACCACATACATCAGTATGTACGAGTTCAAGTGGCCTGCTAGCTGATCCTTCCTTCTCAGGAAAATTAGTTCTGGTTTTCTTACCAAACTGACATAATTTTGATATTGTATTGTCTAGAATTCTAATGTCAAGGAGATCATGAACCGCCTGATATTTGCATGCTTTCCTTATCTAAGAGAAGCTTAGATGCCCCAATATTCTATTCCATAGCCAACGTTCATCATTCTTTCTTAGATAGCATTGCTTTTTTCCTACCTTGAGTATATATAAATTATTTGGAGTTATTATGCCTTTGATCACTCTTTCTCCTGTATCAAGCTCATGAACGATGCATCCATTTGATTGAAATATTACTTCATTTCCTTGATCACACATTTGACTGACACTCAATAGATTATGCTTTAAGCCATCAACATACATAACATTTTTTTTTTCTAGTTAAGACTAACCTAAGTACCCACGGGGGATTTGAACAGGTGACCTATTGCAAGGAGTGCCTTAACAGCACACCCATTCACCGTCAATCCAAAGCCCCATGGGCATCAACATACATAACATTTCAAGCCTTGACCTTTTCTTTTAAAAGAACAAAAGCTTTACCTTTTATGAGTGCAGGGGTGTCATTTCCAAATGAGACCTTCTTTTCCTTTTCTAAGGCACTATATGACTGAATTTTTTCTTTATCACTTGTCATATGTTTCGAGCATCCATTGTCAATGTACCACTGAATTTCCTATCCTTCCACATATAAGGCTATCCCACATCTTTCTGGTTACGATTCTTTCTTTCTCCATGTTTTAGGATTCAATGAAACTTCCTCCTTCTGAGTTGTTTTCCGAAACCTACTCCTGCATTCAGAATCTTCATGACCAAAGTTGTTACAAATAGAACATTCTACTTCATTCTCAAGAGCAGAAAAGTTATTGTAGGTATTTTTCGTGATCCCAGTCATACTCCTTTGTTTTTGAGCTTCTCTAGTCATGATGGTCTTGTAGGCAACACATTGAGTAGCTTTGTGACCAAAGTTATGACAAGAGAAACATTGTCCATTGAAGAAATTTCTGCGATTATCAAACCTACCAACCAAATGATTGTAGTTTCCATTGACATCCATTCTTGAGGCAAATTGAGAATGATTTACCTATGGTTGGTTGAAGCTTCTGTTCATCCTTGAAGTAGATTTCCCCCGATTTACTTGGTAATCTTTGTTCATTCTTGAAGCAAATTGTCCTTCATTTACTTGGTGATCTGCAATATGCTTTTGCTGTCGATTATCAACCTGTTCACTTTTTCTTGCTGCATCAAGATAAATTTTGGAGGTGGATGGCTTCTATGCTTGCTTCTATGCTCGAGATGCTTCTTCAGTATATCCAAGACCTGTCTTGATTAGAGGAGAACGCTGCACTTTGATAATCTCATCTAAAGTTTCAGATCCTTTAGCAAATCTAAGATTAAGAACTTTTGGTTTCTCAATATCTTTTCTAAGTCCCACAATTTCACATTCTAACTTTTCATTGTGTTTTTCTCTTTCAGCAAGTTGGAATGTCAGAGTATCTATAATCATATTCTTTTCCTCTAAACAAATTTTGAGCTTTTAAATTTCTTCATAGAGACCTTCTTCATCTATAGCATCCAAGAAATCATCATCCTCGAAGGCCATCAAAAGTCTATAATCGTTACATTGTTCGTCTTCATCACTATTTGAATATCCATCACTGTCTTAATGTGTATAATAGCTCTTCTTACTTAAATTATGTTTTCTATTCCATCTAACTGGTTCCTTACCTTTGTTAAGTTTATCTTTACGAGGATACTTTGCAGCATAATGACCGACTCTTCCACAAGCAAAGCATTTTAAACGCAGCTTACCTCTGAATCTTCCAGTTCCCCATTGAAGGTTCTTGACAAAATTTGATTCTTCCTCTTCTTCTGACATATGTCCTGATTCATTGTAATCTCCTTTTCCTGAGGCTTTCAATGCATCTTCTATCCTATCTGATGGTCCCCCTTTTCTCATTTCGTAAGCAGTTAGGATTCTGTGTAGCTATGACATGGTGATGCTCTGTAGATTCTGTTTTTCTTCTATGGTGGAAACTTTTGAATCAAACTTAGGAGGCAAAGATCTTAGAACCTTTTCAACTAAAACAACTTCTTTTATTTATTCACCCAAGTTTTTCATACAATTAACAATCTCATCTATAAGTAGGAAATAGTTAGCCACGCTTTCATCATTGTGCATTCTGAGATTTTCATATTGAATTCTGAGAGTGTCATGCGGAAATAGTCGATAGTGCGGACACAACCAACCTCCCTATGAGCCTAAGACTCTCTAGTGAGAAACAAGAAAAACAAGAGCGATCCTTCTCTGAACATGCATTTACCATACAAGAAATCAATTGTTTAG
Source organism: Pinus tabuliformis (assembly GCA_031772625.1). Classification (NCBI taxonomy): domain Eukaryota; kingdom Viridiplantae; phylum Streptophyta; class Pinopsida; order Pinales; family Pinaceae; genus Pinus; species Pinus tabuliformis. The sequence goes on along the minus strand of CM062810.1, from coordinate 480,167,922 downwards.
ATCCTACCTGTAGTCCAACGCTGTTGTAGCAGTCCAGCCTTGTTGATCCGGATGAGCTCCTCCTTCACTTCGAAACCTGCATTCACTAACAATCAAACGATTAAATAGCACTTGATAATCTCATAAAATAAAACATATTTAACACATAGACCAAGGAGTACATGAAACAACTCATAAATAACAAGTTATTGAGAAGAATGGACTCATTTCCATTAACAGGAAACAAAAGGAACAATTACAACCTGAGCCTTGGTGTTGTGCAAGTCCCTCCCAGGGTCCATCAAGAGTTCTCCTTTACTTTGACAAAGCTCACCCACCTCCAAATAGAACAAGAAAAGATGGAAATCTCTCCTCACAAGCTTCTAAATGGGAGTCCTAATTCCAGCAGCATCTACCCTTAGAAATGTTTAGCTTTCAACCTCTCCTCCTTCTGGCTCAATGCCTGTATTTATAGTGCTCAAGAGGAAGTTAATCAGGTCCACCATCAATGGGATAATCCCCTCTTTGGATGGGATATCTCCCTTATTGATGGGATAAGTTCCTCTTTGGTAGGGGTACATGAACCATCTGGAGGCGCTTCATACACGTCAAACATACTTCTAGAAGACTCTAGAAATGACAAGTAACTTTTTTGGAGTGAAACTTGCACCTTTTGACCTTTACAAGGGTACGCACCTGCCCCTTTACATACAGAGCGTACAAGTATGCAGCTGTTGTGAACATTAGGTGCGTATACGCAGGTAAGGCCGAGAGAATCTGCGTACCCAGAGATAAACACATTTACAAAGACTTTCTCTCTTTTTGGAGTTTGACATGGAGAGCAGAGGCATAAGACTTGCCCAGGAGGATAGCATGACTGTTGATAGAGCCATACTAATTGTAAATAGTCATGGTGACATTTTTTAGTGTAACAGATTGCCCCCTAAAGTGCAAAGTCTGTAGTAGATTAGGGTTTTGTATTATCTAGGAAGGGTGAAGCACTTTATCATTTCAAGGATTATCTTGTGGAGAGCCTGGTCAGAACCTGCAATTTTAAACACAAAATACATGTATAAGATTATATCATCGCTGAGGTAGGCATTCCCATACTCAGATCAAAACTTTAACTAACATACTAACTACTCTGATACAGGAATGATCTTGCAGTACATCATAATCATAGACTTTTGTAGACACAGTATGGGCGCAGCCATCTGTTTATGATTAGTCTACTTAGATAATGAATACAAAACTCCTCGCAGCCTGGATGGTGGAAATTAGATCCAGTGTCTTCATTTCTACTTCCCGAATTGGTACGATTCTAGCCATGCGAATAAATGAGTTGATGTCGAACATGGTAGAAACCACTTGATTACCAATCGATGATGTAAACTGTTAACAAGTGTGAGAGAGACCACCAGTAATGTCAATGGTTCTCAAAGTACCGAGTACAATCCATGAGATGTGAATGAATGAGTTGATGTCGAACATTTCACGGAATCCTTCGATCGAAAGTCAATGATGTAAACTGACGTCAAAGGCGAGAAACCTGCCATTGATGCATGCAGACTTCAAGGTACTGACGATTTCTAAGTCATATTCCTAAATAATGTGTTGATGTCGATAGAAAGCGACCCGTTGCAGGCAAGCCCACAACACGAAATCATTGTTCAAGTTGAAGAAATGTTGTTGTAAGGACTGACTCAGGGATGGTCAAATGGACGACAAGTATTTTGCAGATGAAAGTTTTGCTTGCAGACCTCTTGAACACATAACGACACAACAGTTGGCTTGATGAAGAATGACTCAAAGTTAATCCCCAGAACCTGGCTGAAGACTTTCAAAGTGGTTTGATCAACTTTTAAGGCAAAGGATTTCCCAACCCAGGTGAACGGAAAGTGTCGTGTTCAAGAGCGGTGATAAGGTTCTTCTGTAACAAAGGATAACAAATAGGTTCATTCTTCTCTATTTTCCCCCACCATTTCTGGCAAGTACCTCTTTATTTTTAACAAGCTTGAGGAGGATAACATATGCTTGGTTATAAGCTCATCCTTCGGATGAGTCCAACCTAGTTTTGATTCGAACCCTAGGAAGGAGTGGTTCGTTCCTGTTTGTAATTGAACAGGTCCTTTACTGTGAAATTTTAACGAGCCCAGTATAGGAGAAACTCGGCGTTTTTCAATTTTAGAGAGTCTGAAAAACTTAAGAAGACTCCAGGTTGAACATTTTCGTAAATTTGTGTCCCCCAAGCCCGAAAAAGTATAAAATAATACCTGGGAGAACCGCTTGATCTTGCGATCAAGGAGTACTTTCATGATTAGTGCCTCTGACCTGAAAAGTAAAAAGTGATCAAGGACATGTCGTTTTATTTCCATATCGTGTTTGAAACGACAAAACCCGGCCATCTTTTCCTGTTTTTACGGTCAGAAAAGAGTTATAAGGGGACCACCTTTTAATTCCGTTTTAACGAGTGTAAAAGAAACGCTCGGCAATCTTTTCATATTTTAGGAGTCAGAAAAGAGCTTAAAAGATGACTCTAATGTTTTGGTTCATGAAAAATGATGATTTTACTCTAAAGTCCTTTTGTCCTGCACAAAAACGACACATTACTCATACCTGTTTAAGATGGGCAAAAATACATTGAAAAATGTCCTTTCATGGTGAAAAATAAACAAACTTAGCATTCATTCATCCAAAAAACCTATAAAAAGACTTTTTACCATGTCATTTTTACCATTTTACTGTTGAGGTTGAGAAAAGGGCTTTTGACAAGAAAACTTCCTGTGGTCATTGTGGAGAATCCGACCGTCAGAATCGAACGCCGTCTCATCAGGTATTCTACAACATCCTTCTCTTGCTTTCCATCCATTTAAAATTCATTTTTAAGTTTTTATTTGATCTTTTTGGGGGTCTTGGGGTTTCAAGATGCGCCCTTCGGGGTACGCAGGTCATGCACTGCTGACCTGTGTACCCCGATATTTTCTCAATGGGGAAAATACCAGGTGTACGCACCCGGCCTTAAGGGAAGCTGCGTCCAGACGCTCTGTCCCTAAAGGCCGGGGTGCGTACCCCGCAAAACATATTTTGAAACCCTCATTTCTCCAAAATGAACCAAAATTTTAAAATTTTAAGGATTCTAACAGATGTTTTATGATGTGCAGGGAGCACACCATGCTTGATTGGCGCGAAAGAGAACACGAGGATGTTGATTTGGCCGCAATAGGTCATCAACCTTCCATTGATGCATTAAAAGCATGCAGACTGTACAAATACTGGGCCATACCTGGCATGAGGGGCCAGGTGCCATTTCTTGAGTGGCTGGTTGAAAGGTGGAATATTCAGGAGCAATGTTTCTACATCGGAGAGCACCAGCTCGAGATAGAGCCCTCTGAAATATATTTTCTCACTGGCTTGCCTAACAGGGGCGAGAAACTCTCTCTATTCGGGACTAGGCCGGATGGCCAATCCCTTGCTAGTCTCCGGCTAGAGTGGTGCAACAATCAAAACCGGGAGAAGGGGATAGAAATCAAGTACATATCCCGACCTGAACTTATGGTGATAGCCTTTACTGTTACCAGACTTTGCGGCGCGGCCGCTTTGCACCATGCCACCGGGTCCCAAATGCGGATGGCTATAGATTGCTTCCAAGGCACCATTTTCAACTGGTGCGATCCTGTGTTGGCTAATTTGAAGGGCCAACTAACCGGGGCAAAGAGAGGAAAACTGAAGACCTTTGGATATGGGCCTTTAGTCGTGAGCTTTGCCCTAGAGAGAGTTCCAATGCTGGTCCCCCACCATCTTACAGTTCCAGTTGGGGCTCCTTGGGAGCCTAAGTTGACGAGATGGGTTGCGGTAATGGCCCGGCATCCTGATGAGGGTGCAATAGTTGTTCGATTTCCTGATGGTTACTTTCGCTGGCTAGAGATCCAGGTCTTTGCTATTCAGGACTTTCCTTATGCCGGAATGGATTTTTGGAATGATCCAGACATGGTTCTTCCACAGGGAGAACATTGGGACGACAGAGGTATTTAATTTTTCACAAGTTTTTAAATTATGTATATTTTTTTTGTTTTTATATATCGCCTCAAAACCGACAGCACAAATTTTCAAAATGCAGATGTAGGTCCACGGCATCCAGCCAACCTCCGGGCTTTTGAGAGGAGAGTACTAGTTGTACCAGAACCAGCCCCACAGGATGCAGCCGCAGAGACCTTAGCCGAGCTGGAACAGGATCTAGAGCATCTGATGGCGGATATACCAGAGACGACCATAGATGACATTCCCATTCGACTTCAGCGCTATGTGGTTCCAGTCCGAGGACCTTTTAGGAGGTTCTTGTGTAGGGTAGCGCGGGCAGTGGTCTCGTATAGAGAGCACCACCAGTGATTGGCTAGTCATTTTTGTAGACACATATGACATTTTTGGTTTTTTGTACTTATCATTTTTGCCGATCATAAGGTGTTTTTCAACCTATGATCGAAGACGATGTATATTTTTGACACACTCCTATCTATATATATATATATCATTATTACCGGCTCATTTTGTTTAACATATGTGATGAAATGTTTTTTAAATTTACTTGCATGATTATCGTAAATGTCTGTCCAACATTCGAGAAGCAATTGCATCTGCTAATGTATTTAAAGACCTTAGAATATGCTGATATTCAATGTAATCAAATTCACGTTCCAAGAGACGCACTCTCAAAAACAACCTTAATAACACAGGATTTATAATGGCATATACTCTACTAAGCTATAATACAACGAGTTCAGAATCTAACCTCGCTATCAAACGTCGAGTTCCAAATGAAATAGATTTAGACAATAATTCAACCACTGCACTGTATTCTGCAATGTTGTTCGTCGTTTGACCGAGGCTCACCCCATGCATAGAAACTAACTCGTCAGAGGGCGAATAGATAACCCAAGCTGCGGAAGAGATATTCTGTGTACTACGACAAGCACCATCAGCAAATCCAATGTACGTTTGGAGAGGCGCCGACATCTGCAATATCAAGAGTAAAACCAAAATAAGCCAGAATAACGACAAAAAACACACTTTATAAGCTAAGCACACTATCTAAACTAACAAACATACTAGCTAGAAAGAAAACCTAACCTAAAAATTCTCCATACCCACCATTTAAGCATAATACCTCTTTAGGTAAAGTCCATTTCTGGGTTTACCCAAAGAGTCCCCATCAAAATCTACCATCTCATAGGCCCCTTTTGCTAGCTTTCGCTTTACAATGTAGGGTCCATGCCACATAGGAACGAATTTTCCAGCACCTAGCTTATCGTTAGCTTGATCATATAATAGCACTAGGTCTCACTCTGAAAAACTTCGAGGGGTCACATTTCTATCATACTGAGCTTTCATTCGCTTCGCGTGAGTCTCGATTGCCAATGCAGTGTCACGTCGAGTCTCATCTAATTGAGCTAAGTATAATAAGCGTTTCTCCTCTTCGGAAGTAGCTGGGATTAATTCGACAGCCATTTGAAGTGATGGGATTTCGCATTCAATGGGTAACACAGCTTCCAAGCCATAAACTAGCTGGAAATGAGGTAACCCTGTTGAAGTTTTCACTGAAGTTCGGTATGCCCATAGCGCTGAAAATAACATGTTGTGCCAATTCAACCGATGAATACCAATGATTCGTCGGATCATGATCACCAGAACTTTGTTGATAGACTCAACCAAACCGTTGGCTTGTGGATAATAAGGAGTAGAGCTATCGTGGCGCAAACCAGGCTGGCTTGTAAGCTCAGTCATCATGATGTTTCGAAAATGGCTCCCATGGTCAGTGATGATTGCTTGTGGGACACCAAACCTAGTTATAATATGATTGAATACGAAAACTGCAGTTGTTTTGCCGCTTGCATCGAATGTAGGCATTGCCTCAGCCCATTTAGTAAAATAATCAACCGCGAGGATGATATACGCATGCCCCCCGGCCGAGTGAGGGTTACAAGTAATAAAATCGATACCCCATTTGGCGAAAGGACCAACGGCAATTATAGGATGGAGAGGAGCAGGTGGTGCGCGCATCTTATGATCAAACACTTGACAGTTGTGGCACTTTCGGACCGCAATGATACAATCTTTAAACATGGACGGCCAGAAATAGCCAGCGCGCAACACCTTCTGAGCTGTGGCATACCCAGACATATGACCGCCACATGCTCCAGAGTGACAATCATTCAAAACCCTCTCAGCCTCTTCGTGAGTTAAACAACGTCGAAAAACTAAGTCTGCCCCCCGGTGATAAAGTGTATCTCCAATAATTTTGTATTGCTGGGATTGAAACCGAATTTTTCGACGTTCCGACTTTGAAGTTTCAGGCCCAAAGGTTTGGGTTTGGAGATAGATGATTATATCCCCTTACCACGGATCTAAAGTACTGATAAGAAACAAAGATTCGTCCACAATGGACTCCTCTGCCACAGTTTCTGTGTCAGCACGCGGGAAATCACACATCAATTCCGCAAAAACTAAGGATTTCTTAGACTTGGACTTCTCAAACTCCAAGTCGAACTCTTGCAGAATAACGATCCATTTAGAGTACTTGCCCCCTAGCAATTGTTTAGTCAAAATATAAATCATAGGGTTGCAATCCGAAATAACTGTAGTTTTACGGAGAAGAATGTAGTGATGAAAACGTTGGACAGCTTGAACGGCTGCCAGGGCCAATTTCTCCACATGCGAATATTTTAGCTCAGTGGGGTTTAATGTCCTACTAAGATAATATATCACACGTTCCGCTCCGAATTCATCTTCTTGAACTAACACCATGCCAATAGTGGAATGCGAAGCTGCGAGGTATAAGAAGTAGTCCTGGTTGTAGTTGGGAGGATGCAACAACGGTGCATGGGTCAACGCGTGCTTAAGTGCATCAAAAGATTGTTGGGCAATCTCGTCCCAAAAGAATTGAGCGTTCTGTTTCAACAACCATGTAAAACCTTCAGTGACCTCGGCGTAGTTAGGAATGAAACGGCATAAAAAGTTTGCTTTCCCTTGCAAACTTTGGAGTTGGCGCAAACTCGAAGGAGGAGAAAATTTGATGATAGCTTCGACCTTCGAGGGATCGACGCGAATGCCGGCTTTTGAAACAAAAAATCCCAACAATCGACCTGTCTCTATACAGAATACACACTTGTGGGGATTCAACCGAATTCGATAATTCCTACACCTCATAAAGATTGCTCGTAAGTGGACAAGGTGATTAGCTCGATGTAAAGAATGAGCAGGCAAATCATCGAGGTACGGTTGCACAATGTGCTTGATGTCATGAAATGCGTAAGACATCGCCCGTTGAAAAGTGGCTCCAGAATTCTTAAGCCCAAAAGGTAATTTGCAATAAGCAAATGTCCCCCATGGACAAATGAATGCCGTTTTTGGTTGATCGGCAGGTAGAATATTGATTTGATTATAGCCAGAAAAACCATCCATAAAGGAAAACATTTCACTTCCGGCACAATCATCAATGATTTGATCGATATAAGGCGTAGGATAGTTGTCTTTTGGACAAGCTCGATTTATATCCCTATAGTCGATACAGATTCTTATTGTTCCTTGTTTCTTATTAACCGGAACAATATTCGATACCCAATCCATTAACGGGATTGAATAAATGAAACCTGCTTTCAACAGCTTCTCGACTTCTGCTTTAATCGCAGCCGCTTTCCGAGGGTGAATCTGACGCAACCGTTGCCGGACGGGTTTAGCGTCCGGGTAGGTCTTTATTTCATGAACAACAATGGCAGGGTCGATTCCTGGCATTTCCTCGTAAGACCAGGCAAACACATCGCGGAATTCTTGGAATAGGGCCTTGTAAGTTCGAATTTCATCTTCTGTACATGAGGCACCTATATGAATGTTTTCCTCAATTCTGGGCTTCACTGAAATGTCAATGGGAATAGTGCGAGAAATATTCCCTAAATTCAGCTCTGAATCAGAATGTTTCGTTGGATTCTGAGTGTCTTTGACATATTCAGCGGTAAAGATAGATGAAAAATCATTTTCAAAAGAATCATCCTTAGGTAAAAACGAAGATCTATGATGGAGATCTTCCCATGGTAGATCGTCTAAACTTAGGATTTCGCGAAGTTGTTCGTCAGATGACACGACTTCGGGAAACGCTATCCATTCTGAGGTTGATGTGAAAAGTGATTCTTCACTGACCACATTCATTTGGTCGATTTGGGTTAAACGCGAGTCGGTAAAAGACATGACGGCTTTATAAGAAATTTCATATGGACTCAAAGGCATAGCATCACCGAATGAGTCTATCTCAGATTCAGATGGGACAATCCAAGGATCATCGTAAATAATGGTGTCTGATATAATCATATGAATTGATGCAAATGAAGGGTCTGCGTTGATTGGAGGGAAAGGAAAATATCCTAGTAAACCAGAATCTTTAACTAAACCTACGCCAACGTCCCTATAAGGGATTGTCGTCTTACCGACATGCTGGATACTCTCTGAAGAGGCTGGGTTGGATGAAAAGTATGTCAGCTGATCAATGGTCACGATCTTATCGTTATGCAGAAACTTAATTACTCTGAAGACCGATGAAATGATCGCTGTCATAGCATATGACCAACTTCGACCCAAAAGAAGGTTGTAGTCTAGAGGGGCATCAACCACCTCCACATCCAGACTAACGGTTTTACCTTCTACCCCTATAGGCAATTCCTGTAGAATACCAAACGGACGAAACCCACGGCCATCAAAGGCCTTAAGGATGGTCGGGGATTGGTTCAGCGAAGGAGAACCAAGCGATCTCCAACATTGAATCGACATAATACACGTAGAAGCTCCCTCATCAATCACAGTCCGATGAATAGGTCTGTTTTTTACTATCACTGGAATTTGGAAAGCCATTTGATGGGGTAGACGTGGTGTACTATTTTCTAGATCGAAGATTATCAGATTCGGGTCCTGAACATCAACAGCTCCGATAGCCGACAAAAGTAATTTTCGTTGTGCTGGGCAGGATTGCAGCACTTCTAAAGCCGACATTGCTGAGGGTGAAACAGCTAAGTCCTCAACAATGTTGTAATTCTGGGCCGCTCTCGCATGTGGATTGAAAGCAGACCTTCGAAGTACACCCTTGGCGGGTGGTTTGATTACTAAGTCCGGGTTTGGTTTTTTGATCTGTAGTGGATTGGAACCAGGAGCTGAGGTTGATGGATTAGAATGAGAAGATTCTGCTTCCTTACCATCAACAGGATTCTTACTACCATAATCTTGCGATCGAGTCGCAATCCTCACATGAGACATCATCAAAATGGGTTCTTCACTGGTAGTCGAGGAAGAACCTATCATCTTACTCTCCTGCTTTGGAAATGGATCTTTTAACACAGCAAGAGTGGGAGAACCTTTGACGATTTTCACAACCTCGGCCCGATGAGGGCAATCTCTTGTAAAATGATCCTCCTCACAAATAAGACAAGGATATCGAGGTTTGCGCTTTTCGTCATTGGTTTCCGACTTTTCCGTTTTCTCCTTCGGAGCCTTGTCTGCTTTAGCCTTCTTCTTTCCTTTCTTCTTTCCACCGTTTTTTGATTTGGCCGTAGATGACTCTACAGCGTGAATATCGGCGGAAATGTCAGGAGAAGACTCTCCTGTCGGGGAATCAGGCAAGGTGATTATAGGAGCAGTAGAAGTCTTGGAAGATTTCTTCTTGCTCTTTGTGTTCACGGTGCCAATCATACCATCAGCGGCATGAGATCCCGAAGGAGCAGCAGCGATTTGATTCGATTTTGGAAGATCTGGAATCTTCTCGTGTAACGTACCTGACTGAGTATAAACTAAGTCAAGGTACTGCGGCTGAGCAATGACTTGCTCCTCAGTAACTACTCTGGCCTTGGCTACATCTTCAGTAATTTTCGGTAATAATGATTTAACAAACCATTCAGCTAAGATTTGGTCCGGAGTAAAAACTTTCACTAACCTTCTTCGACGTCTCCACTCATGAATGTGATCAGAAATATACGTAGACGTCGATTGTTTTAGTGAAGTTAATAACTCCGTGTCGTTATCGTATGTGACCGACAACTGAAAGTGAGTTAAGAACGAGGTAGCTAACTGGCTGAAATTGTAAAAAGAGGCCCGTGGTAACTCAATGTACCACTTGGCCGCGAGACCAATGAGTGTACGCTGGAAAAGACGTAAGCAGATCAAATCATCCGAGATAGAATTTGAAGCACACCAAAGGTGGTAAGTCATCACATGATTGGACGGATCCTCTCCAGACTTACCTTCGAACCTGGGTATATCACTGGGCAACTTATTTGGCATTGGCGGCTAGAACGGAAGATATTGAATTGGATCGTTCGTTAGGCGCGTCAAGTCTGGTAAATCCAAAGTTGCGATAAACGGTAATTGCCGGTTAGGATCTCTAAAACTCTGGGTCACAAGACCAGTCCCAGGAGGAGGATATCCAGGATAACTAGGAACAGGAATCGCATTAGGGATATTATATCCTCCTGGAAAACCAGGATTAACCGGACCGTACTGGGGTTGTTGAACTTGTTGATAAGTGTACCCAGGATACGGTTGATACTGGTAAACCGGCTGCTGGACAGCTTGCCCATATTGGTACTGTCCCTGGTACGGTTGATGAACAAATTGAGGTTGAGTAGTGACAACCGTACTTATACCAGGCTGACCTATAGGCATCTGGACCGTGGTTTGAATCGTAGATCCAGACAACGGTAAAGATGTCTGAGGAGTGGTTGCAGAGACAGTAGAAACCGGAGCTGTCGATACTCCAGAAGTAAGTGCGGCAGATGTAGCGGTAGTTGCAGCAGCCGTTTGAGATGGAGTACTAGGTGCAATTGGCGGCTGAGTAACTACCGAAGTTACAGAAGTTTGAACATTTGACTAGACAGGTTGCGGTTGCTGGGGTGGACCAAAAACTACAGGTTGTCCAGCTTGAGGTACCAACTGTATACTTGGCTGCAACACCTGTTGGCCCTATGATGGATCCCACACCATCATTCCGGGGAATTGACCCGTAACAGGTTGAGAATACTGAGATCCATAACCGGATTGAGGATAGGATTGATAACTGAAAGGTACAGTTCCCATACCTTGAACATATGACTGACCTTGAGGTGGTTGATAACCTTGACTCGAGTATTGACCTTGAGGTTGATAACCTTGGGGTAAATACGGATACTGGGGTTGACCTTGACCTTGAGGTTGATACCCTTGAGGTTGATACCCTTGGGGTTGGTACCCTTGAGGTAAATATTGATACTGAGGTTGACCCTGGGGTACATATTGAGGCTGGGGTTGACCTTGAGGCATGTATTGCACCATAGGTACATACTGACCTTGAGGTTGCCCTCCAGACACAATTTGTGTACCTTGAGGTTGCCCCCCAGGGGTTAATTGAGGCTGCCCCCCAGGCGGTAATTGGCCACCTTGAGGTTGAGAAACGGGAACTGAACCTGACATCATGTAAATGTCTCCTACACCTAATGGTATATTACCATTGTTTCCAGCTAATAACCCATGATCAATGGGTTGAGGAGATGCCCCCGCAAAGGTACCAGAAAGTGATTGATACCCGGTGGGAACAGAAGGACCACCGTGTAAGAGAGATTCAGGAGTTTGAGTAAACACGGACGACTGACCAGACATATTTACAGGAGTATAAATACCTCCAGGTGGAAAGGGAGTACGAGGTGTAGAAAAACCTATTCCTGAGTTGTCTAAATAATTGGTTAACGAAAGGTACCAAGTAGTACTTCTAGGAGGACTGTAAAAGATAGATTCACGCTCCCTAAGCTCAATAGTAAGTTGATCTTCAAGGTTAGAGACGCCTATTTCTTCCTCTGGAGCAAGTTCTTCAATAGCAATCAGACCAGTAGGAAGATTTTCGGTGATAACTCGTTCTACTCTTGGTGAATCTAGAACACTAGAAGTCGGAGTAACAGGTTCAGATATTTCAGGTTCTTCGCCTGTATCACTAGTAGACGAAAAACTACCAGCAAGATCAGAAACCGTAACAGCTTCGGGATTATAACCTGTCTCTAGACTTTGGTAATCTGGATGGACTACTAAGGAAGATTCTCCTTCTTCAGGTGAACCTACTCTACTGCCACTAGGAGGAGTTACAAGGACTTTCAATCCTTCGTACTAACCCGGGACGTTTTTAGGAGATCCACCCCGTGATCTACGGAGTTTCCTCAACAAATCAGTTCCGGTAACAACCTCAGGTGACTTGCCCCGAAGTCTACGAGACTGCCTCGGTAATTCCGCCACAGCTAAAAACTTTTAACTACTACACACGAAAACAAAGTAAAATCTCAAATCAAACCACCTAAAGTCGCTAAAGAACTAAACAAATTTGAATCACATGCCTAAAGAATCTAGGGCATCAAACCAAGCACAAACAGTAGCCTTCCAGACTGAAAACGCTAGTTGGAGATGAAACCCAACATCGCCGGATTCAGTACAGAAGTGGCGGGTGGAACAGTTACCCCGGCAACCTGCTGAATGAATAGACGGGCACAAGTTCCTCCACTTTAACCGTCTCGAGTGAAGTGAACCCCCCGGAAAATCTAAGTGAGTCTAGCCGATGTCTGCTCCATGTACAGTGGGATCTTCCCTCCACTGTCACCTCGGTAGAATCCTAAAGATAATGGTCACTAAGGTTACCAACCGCAACAAATGCACCTGGGGGAATAGTCTACACTCCGACAGCACGCAAGGGCAGAGTATCAAGCTCAATCCCCTTGCCGGTTCCTTGACAATAATCCAAGGTTTACCGACAAGTGACCCCTAGCTCCTCGACAATGGTTAATCCGTGGTTTACCGTTTGTAATACGGGCGTGTCTGGCGTCGTTCCCAATGGGGGAGGATTGATCCCCTCACTGGTTCGGACACGAGCTCGTGCTTCTCCTTTAAGAGGACCTTTCCCAGAGTACAAAAGAGACAATTGATTTATTCTATCACAAGATAAGCTACTTGTTTGGTTTTTTTGTCTTGGAGAGTTAATTACTCTCCTACTCCAAGACACTAGCCTGATCTAAATTGGTGTTTCAGAGCCCTAGTAAATAAAAGTTACTAAGTTGGTTTTACTTTAAGCGTTAATTTTATGGCTTTTCTTAAAGACAAAAGGTAGCGGAAATGAAACCAATGGTGTTTAGACTCGACTCAAACCACTACAAAGATGCACCTAAGATGATTTACGCTACTTTTCTCTTTCAATGAAACTCTTAACTAAGAGAGTTGGAAAATGCAAATTTTATAGAAAACAACTTTCTTAGTAAAGACAATCAAAGAAACAATTCTCTTTATCTTTCCAAGCATACAAACATGACCACTCCTTATGTGCACGAAAAATTCTTTTTCTTTCAAAATCCCTCAAAGCTACTTGAAACAAAACTTTTAAAAGGAGATGTTTTTGTATTTTATCTTATTTAATAAAGCATATAAATCTATTTTAACGAAAGTCAATCTCAAAAGCTATAAAATCTATGAAAAATTGACTCACAAGCAAATCAAAAAGAAATTTACTCTAAAGCAAACCTAACGAGGAAAAAGCCTACAAAGATGATTCTAGGTTGTTTTACTTGACCACAATCAAGCCAAGGACCAGCTAATGCAGAATCAAAAGACCAGTCAAAACAAAACTCAAATCTTTTTGTTCTTTTTGTAAAATGGAATTCAATACTCAATCAACAAGCACTTCGAAATTCGCCAAAGAGACAACTCAAAGGTAAGTTGCTCTCACAGGTAGACTTTATGACAGGTCCGACTCCTAAGAAGGCTGACAAAAGCAGAGAGATCTAAGGCTTGACAACTTCTACCGCCAAAGTCACTACAAGACCTACTCAAAAATCAAACCCTAGGGCTTAAACTTCTATGAAATCCACTAAAACACACAACGCTATCGAAACAAGTTCACGTGAAGATCTTTGATAGGAGACTAATGGATCTGGGCAGTAAAAACTAAGAAAAAGCAAAATCTAAGAGGAAAAATGTAAAAAATGGAAATTTCTTAATTTTTAGCAGGGTACGCAGGCAACCTGTTAAGACAGGTGCGGGCCCGCTCTGTGCACACAGAAACAGTGCGTACAGGTACGCACTATGCAATACTCAGAGGGTGCGTACTACTGAAAAAGCCAAGAAAAACTAAATTCAATCTAACCCTAAGCTAACCCACCCAAATACAAAGTCACAGAGCCAAAAACCAGAAAATAAATGACTTTTCTCAGATCAAATTTGCATACAATGGAAAAGACTTTCACATCAATGGATTCCCCAGTGGAGTCGCCATTTTGTCATGCGGAAAGAGTCGATAGTGCGGACACAACCAACCTCCCTGGGAGCCTAAGATTCTCTAGTGACAAACAAGACAAACAAGAGCGATCCTTCTCTAAACATGCATTTACCATACAAGAAATCAAGTGTTTAGATCCTACCTGTAGTCCAACGCTGTTGTAGCAGTCCAGCCTCGCTGATCTGGATGAGCTCCTCCTTCACTTCGAAACCTGCATTCACTAACAATCAAACGATTAAATAGCACTTGATAATCTCATAAAATAAAACATATTTAACACATAGACCAAGGAGTACATGAAACAACTCATAAATAACAAGTTATTGAGAAGAATGGACTCATTTGCATTAACAGGAAACAAAAGGAACAATTACAACATGAGCCTTGGTGTTGTGCAAGTCCCTCCCAGGGTCCATCAAGAGTTCTCCTTTACTTTGACAAAGCTCACCCACCTCCAAATAGAACAAGCAAAGATGGAAATCTCTCCTCATAAGCTTCTAAATGGGAGTCCTAATTCCAGCAGCATCTACCCTTAGAAATGTTTAGCTTTCAACCTCTCCTCCTTCTGGCCCAATGCCTGTATTTATAGTGCTCAAGAGGAAGTTAATCAGGTCCACCATCAATGGGATAATCCCCTCTTTGGATGGGATAGCTCCCTTATTGATGGGATAAGTTCCTCTTTGGTAGGGGTACATGAACCATCTGGAGGCGCTTCATACACGTCAAACATACTTCTAGAAGCCTCTAGAAATGACCACAAGTAACTTTTTTGGAGTGAAACTTGCGCCTTTTGACCTTTACAGGGGTACGCACCGGCCCCTTTACATACAAAGCATACAAGCACGCAGCTTTTGTGAACATTAGGTGCGTATACGCAGGTAAGGCCGAGAAAATCTGCGTACCCAGAGATAAACACATTTACAAAGACTTTCTCTCTTTTTGGAGTTTGACATGGAGAGCAGAGGCATAAGACTTGCCCAGGAGGATAGCATGACTGTTGATAGAGCCATAATAACTGTAAATAGTCATGGTGACATTTTTTAGTGTAACAGAGAGTTTGTAGTTTTGCTCGTTTTACCTGTTCATCTCCTTGATAGCTCAGAACGATCTTGTCCCATATTTCTTTTGCGGTTTTGAGCTACATAACCTTGACGAATTCTGATTGAGATAGACTCCCTAATATAGTATTGACAACCTTTGCATTTGTTTCATACTGCTTCTTACCAGCCGTATCGGTAGGAGTTGCTGATGGAAATGTGTATCCTGTTTCCACAATATCCCAAACTTTTGTACCAAGTGATTGAAGATAGACAGTGATTCTTACCTTCCAATAGATGAAGTTGCTCCCATCAAAAACTAGTGGCCTGATTGATGCTTCTTTTTCGTAGTTGCTCATGATGATAGATCTTCCTTCAAGCGATCAAGCTTCTTCTGAAGGACCTGCTCTAATACCAATTGTTGGAAATAATACTGAGACGGGGGGTGAATCAATATTATCTAATTAATATAAATTTTTCATTTCCATATTCAGATTCATATATGCTACTTCAGTTAAGTAAAATTGCGTGTATACGCAACTATGTCGTATATTCAGTAAACTTATAAATCAGTTAGTTGCTTCTTAACGTGTGCATCAGAACATTATTAACCATATGATTAGTAAACAGGAGCAATGAAGCAGAGAAAATCATCACACATAATCAACACACATGAACACCAAGATGTAAGGTCGAAACCCAATGTGGGTGAAAACCACCTACTACAGTTTGTCTCTATCTTCTTTTAAATTAGAAACTTCTTTCTACAATGGTTCTATATTAGTGAAGTCTTATACCAGTATGCAGGATGCTACCTATAGAAGGCTACAACCTTCTCTCATTCTCCAGCTTCTCCTGGAAGGGAGCTTCAACCCCCTTAGATCTTGTACTAGCTAAGGTACTAGTACGTAGGTGCTAACCTACGAAAGGCTACAACCTTCTCTTTTCTTCTAGGGACCACGTTTCATAAATTTTCAGACTAGATCCATGAATATCAAACAAACATCAAGTATATCTGCATAAACCAATCTCCTTTATACAAACAAATATTGAATCAACCAATAACTTCTCACAATGCTGTAACCAGAAAATAGTACCAGTAACCAGACACCAATTCTGAATCTAGAACACTGCAGCAATAAACAAAAGCAGCTAAAACATATTTCAAGAGACCTGCACTACTTCACTATGTAGAAACCTGCATACATACGCAGCTATATCAAATCCAACCAGTGTATATGTTGTCCTCACTTGCTTAACCTGCGTGTATACGCACCTCTCCTGTGCCGAACCTGCGTACAGATCTATAAAAGATAATTTACCCCCTTTTTTTTTACTTATTCAGACATCAGTTATATCCAGATTATCATATTTATAGATCAAATCATGTGCCAAATATAACATATCAAAATTACACAAAGTTACTTCTCTTCAAGCCTTAAGATCTTGACCCATCAATAGAACTTATCCTTCTCCTTGTGCTTAGGTTCCTCCTTGATTCAAATCTAGTTATGCACCATAACCTAATGACCAATATTCTAGATCTTGCTC
The DNA here is from genome assembly GCA_031772625.1 of Pinus tabuliformis. NCBI lineage: Eukaryota > Viridiplantae > Streptophyta > Pinopsida > Pinales > Pinaceae > Pinus > Pinus tabuliformis. The sequence goes on along the minus strand of CM062810.1, from coordinate 480,151,047 downwards.
ATCATAAGATATTCAATGCTTAAGTCAATACCCTTGCCAAGTGATCTCCTTCCCTTTTTATAGACTTAGGCCTTACTCAAACCATGGTCCAAAACCATTGAGAACCAATACTAGGGACTTAATATTTGGGTTCAACACCTTGGATGCAATACCAAGGACCAAAACCATAGGATCAAATATATCAAACTAAATACCATGGACCAAACATAAGTTTTCCCACATGTACGCGCTTTTCTTTGCATGAAAGTGCATGCATACATATAAGCGCCCTTTGGTTGGTAATCCCATGTGTATAGATGACTTTGTTAAGAGGAACCTGCATATACCTCATTTTCTTTCATTCTGAGAGCCAGAACTGTGATCTGCCCTTTGAGTGAGTTGCATTCAAGGACAAAACCTGTGCCATAGTGCCAAACCTGTGTCATAATGCCAGCAAATTTAAACAGGAATGCAACAAATTACAGATATAACCATAAATACAAATAAGCATTTCAAATAACACTTCATTTCATTAATATCAAATATTGAAATATGCTTACAAACATAATGGAAATAAGACTAGGCTGGGCAATGGTAACTTATCTCTGAGAGGAGATGTGGCATTTACATGCCTTTGAACTATGTTACAATGAGACCCGAAGGCTTTTTTATTATTGAGAAACAATGGAAAACCCTAAACATTCAAAAACCAAACCCTAGCAGATGAAGTGCCAAACTATCAGCCCTGTTTGGTTAAATTGGTCCATCAACTTCTTAGGGTCGTAATTTCGGTATACGATATTTGTTTGATGTGTAAAATAGCTCGTTAGAAAGATCTATTCTAGGGCTACAACTTTTGAGTGACCAACATCAATTTATGACCCATGATGCTCCCATTTTCCCATAAAAACGTCATTTAGGGCCTCAAAACGGATCCATAAGTCCACGACCTAAAAAACTACCAGAAATAGTAAATTGTGCTACAAATAAGGAAACAAAAAAACTAAAAGAAACAATGGTGAGGGTCCAAGTGGAATAAGTGGGTGGCCACCAGTATCCACCTGGATCATTTCTCCCCCCTTAGGAAGAAATGGTCCCCATTGAATTGCGTTCCCCCATGAGATGAGGAAACTTCTTCTGAACTTAGTCCATAGTGAGCCACTTGCCCTAGTGAAGGAGTTGGCCTACTTTAACAACTTGATATAGTTGGATCCTTTGCTTTCAGGTGTTCTTGATCTGTGTGTCCACCATCTGATCAGTTTTGGCTTACTCCGTGCAATTTGGATTTAACTTTGTAGGTGCGAGCTATTCTGCAATGTCTGATGTGTCCAACAATGGTGGGAAGTATGGTCAAAGCCAGTCCACATTGAACACTAGGTGTAGGCCAAGGAATGGGGGAATGCTGAGTTCAAATTCATTATTTCCCATAGCCTTGGTAATGGTGTAAGAACCATATTGGATTTGTATGAGTTTCTGATAGGCTTTGATAAGGTGCTCCTCCTGCAAATTCAACCAGACTTTTCCACTGGGTGTAGGCCAAGGAATGGGAGAATGCTAAGCTCAAATGAATTGTCGCCCATAGCCTTGGTAATGGTGGAAGGACAATATCGAGGTGGTTTGAGTTTCTAATAGGCTCTGGTAAGGTGTTCCTTCTTCAAATGCAACCAAAATTTTCTGCCCACCTGAAACTTGTGTGGCACCCGATGTTGATCATGTTGTTGCTTGTACTTGGCATTTGATTTCTTCATAATATCATGGAGCTATTCGTGGATATGTTGGATGTGCTGAATGAAGCTATTTTCCTTATCGACTTCTGACTCATCATGATCCAAATCTTCCTGAGTAGCTGCAAATGGTATGGTCACATCAATGGGGCATAATGGTTGGAGTCCGAAGCCCACCTGAAAAGGGTTGTGGACAGTCGAGCTGTGGAGAGACCAGTTATAGTTATGATGGACATAGGGAAGGCTCTCATCCCATGTGCATGGATGATTTGAGTTGTACATGTGCATAATGCGTACGATCATCCTGTTGATGACCTTTGTTTGCCCATTAGTTTGGGGATGGAAAGCTATGGACTTAGTGAGCTTGGTGTCTACCATCGACCAGAGACTAGACCAAAATGTACTGAGGAAACTTCTATCTCGATCTGAGATCATAGACTCTGATCACAAAGTGTACCCAAACTCATTAAAATAAGGATTTAGAAGTGGCTTCTACTGTGATATTCTTCCTACATGTCTCCATAATGGCCATCTTTGAGAATCTATCGATGACTATAAAAACACAGTCATTGCCATGCTTGGTAGAAGGAAGGCCCGACATGTAATCCATGGAAATGTATTGCCAAGGTCGACTATGGATAGACAACAGAGTATATAGGCCTTGCTTCTTGATGGTCGGTTTGGAAATGGTGCAGGTAGTGAAGGATCTGATCTACTTCCTCACATCCCATTGAAGATTCAACCAATAGAAGTACTTCTACAGTATTGTCACTATTTTTTTGACCCTGAAATGCCCAGTGGCCCGACTATAGTGCGCTTCCCAAATCATCTTGGCTCGCTCGCTTGAAGGAACACAAAGGTTTCCGATGTGGAATAGCAAGGCATCCTAGAGGTGAAAATATGGAACTTGTTGACCCTCCAAGAGCATTTAGAATGTGTGGCCGAATTCTGGGTAACTTTTGTATAGATGTGGCCAATCAGAAGTTTCATTCCCACAAGAGTTGAGCACAGTGGTTAACGCCATGATCGGTGGTCGACTGAGGTAGTCTACAACATTATTGGTGCTACCCTTCTTATACTTGATATTCAAAAGGAACTGCTGCAAGTATGTGGGCCACATTTGATGGCGATCATTCTGCAACTTCCCTTGCATATGTATGAAATGGAGGGGTTAGTGGTTTATGAATATGACCGTTTCCTTCCCCAAAATGTAATGCTTCCATTGTTGGAAAGCCTGCACAATGGAATACATCTCTTTTACATAAGTGAGATACTTCCAGACTGTGTATGAAAGTGTCTCACTGTGATATGCCAATGGATTCCCCTGTTGAGTAAGGACTGACCCAATAGCATAGTGAGAGACATCTATCTCGATCTCAAATGGTTGTTGCAAGTATGGTAAAGTGAGCAATAGTGCAGAGCAGAGGTCATGTTTCAACTTTGTGAATACCTTTTTTTGAGATTCATACCAAGACAATTTTTCTTTCATTTCTCCCTTGGTGACTTGACTCAAGGGCCAAGTGATATGAGAGAATTCCAACACAAACCTGTTATAGAAATTGGCAAGACCTAGAAAGCTATGGAGCTCTATCAGAGTGATTGGGGCTAGCCAATCTCGAATGACTTGGATTTTGGCTGGATCTACATGGACCCCTTGTTCATCAATAATGTATTCCAAATAATAAATGTGGGTCATGCCAAAAATTCATTTCTCCAAATTGGCACATAGCTTATTTTGTCGTAGTGTTTGGAGAACCCATCGGATGTGGTGGAGGTGCTCTTCCCAACTTTGGCTTAAGATCAGGATGTAATCCAAGCATACCACTACAAATGAGTTGGTGAAGGGCCACAAGATCTCAACCATCAACCTCATGAAGGTTGCATGAGCATTCGTCAACCCAAAAGTCATAACCAGCCATTCGGAAAGGCCCTCCTTGGCTTTAGAGGTAGTCTTCCACACATCAAAGGGTTCGATTGGTAATTGGTGATAGCTAGACTTCAAGTTGACCTTGCTGAAATATTTTTCCCCTTCAGTTGTGTTGTGGAGGTAAATCCTCTCTGCGGACGGAGACGATCCCTACTAGCCCAGACCGGGTCTAACAACAATCACACAATGCTATCACGCAAGTTCCTAATTGCAAATAAAAAGTAGATGGTGAGAACCTACTTGGATTCCAATGCTAGCGTTCGTAGAAGAGATTTCGCTCTCGTTCCTTTGCCTTGGCTGGTCACAATCCCCACGATTTCCATGATTGGACACCTGCACATGCAAAGAACAACATGAAAACAAGCATAAAATATAGTAGATGCAATTATATATAAGTCAGAAACGATATAACTCAACATCAAACATAGGACAATGAGAGTGGAACCATAATGATAGTCATCTATTATTAATAAATAACAAAGAAGAATACAACCATTGTTCTGACGTCAAATCCTCCTTTGGCTGGGTAGTCAGCTACACAAGTCTTGCAAAGCTTGTTGGGATGAGGAACAAGCCTCTCTCTCTTTGGGTGACAAGAATCTCCTTACTTAGATTTGGCCTTATGGGTGCAAAGAAGGCTCTTGCAGCTTCAAACTCTCTATCACAATCTTAGAACTGGAACTATTGTAATTCTAACTAGCTTGCTCAAGGCATAGAGGCAAGCTTTTATAGATAGAGAGTAAAAAGATAGGATCAACCACATTATTCATGGGATTGGCTTTATCACTTGGAAACTTCCATGAAAGGTGGCAAACCACTTTCCCTTCTATGGAGATTCGAAGCAAAACCATCCTAGCTCAACATAGATTGAGTTGGTGAATGGGTTGAAGAGAACCTTCGGGAGTTTGTTGGTTAAAAACTTTACTCAATTCGGTTGGCACGAGTGCCACTCTGGAACAGAGCGCCAATAGCACGCCCATTTTAGAGGATTTCCCTCATTGGCACAGGCAACGAACTGTGGACCCGTGCTAATGCAAAAAGAGTTGTTTTCATGGAGATTTTGCAGGAGATGTCTTCAGGGTAAATGAAGCTCATACTTAGAGGAATATGATGCAAGTGGTTTCAGGTCATGTCACTTCTCACAGGTCCCGGAATGAGTCCTCCAGTGTGTGGGTGAGGGGTAACAGGGACGGTGACAAATGGTGAAAAATTACTGTGTAACAGATGCCCCCTAAAGCATGAGGCCCGAGAGAGAGAGAGGGGGGTGAAATGCTTTACAAGAACATGCTTGACTGAAAACGCGGCTGTCGGAGAACCTGCGTAAAGAAGTACAACTGATATCTCAAGTACATGATGTATGTGGTATGGGCGCAGCCATTCATAATAGAATACATAATAATCTAGATCCAAGTCATGGACGCAGCCATCCAGTGAGGATCAATACAAAGACTCAAGCATGGTCGCAGCCATCCAGCGAATGAGTCATGTAATGAACATAATAATCCACAAATCGCAACCTGGATCCCAACAGACAAAATCCAGGGTCTTGCGCTCCATCTCGACCTGAACAGAGTACAAGCCCAAGCATTCGAATACATGAGTTGAAGTCGAACATGCATGAACATTGTCCGATTACCAGCCAATAATGAAAACTGTTAACAGACGTGAGAGGTACCACCAATAATGACAATGGCCCTCAAGGTACTACAGGTACAATCTACGGCGTGTGAATCAATGAGCTAGCGTCGAACACCCGTAGAATCATTCGATCGGAGGCCAATGATAAAAACCTCTCGTCGAACACGAAGAACCTGCCATTGAGGCATGCAGGCTCCAAGGCACCGAAAGGGACTCTCTAGATCAACTTCCTGGATAATGAGCTGAAGTCAACAGGAAGTTACCTTGATCAAAGGTGGGCCATAGTGTTTCCCACATCATTGACATGAGACAGAGGACAAATGTTGTGGTGAATCAGAATTATGTGAGGCATCAGAGGGAGGTCGTATTTCTGCAGAGGTCAACTTCTCTTAAACATATCGGCAACACGACAGTGGACTTGGCAGTATTTGACATCAAATGAGCAGAGGTCATGGTGACAAGGCAATGAGCAGATGAGAGGTAAAATAGGATAACCCAAACCCACGGAGGCTAGTGTAAAACAAGATGAGATGTCCCCACCCAGACATGAAGGCAGACTAGTGCCATGTTCAAGAGCGACATACTGCCGACACGACAATAATTATGGATCCATTTTCCCCACCATTTCTGGCAAGTACCCCAGTTATTTTTAACAAACTTGATGGGGATAGCATGTGCTTGTGAGCGTCATTTCGACGGAATCCGATGTCATTAAGTTTTAACGAGTCTGACAAAGCAAGAACTCAGCGTCTTTTCTTGTTTAGAGAGTCTAAAAATACAGCAGAAAAGAAAACTCCAGGGGGGTCCTTTTTCATAAAGGTGTGTCTCTCGAGCCCAAAAAAGTATAAAACGATGCTCGGAAGAACCTCCCGACCATTTCGATCGAGGAGTACTTTTCATGTTAGCGACATCGACCTGAAAAAGTAAAAAAGCGATCAATATCACGTCGTTTTGTAACCATTAACGAACCTGAAATGACAAGGGTCCGACAATCTTTTCGTTTTTACACGGTCGGAAAAGAATTTAAAGACGACCGCCTCTTATTTATATTTTAACGAGTCAAGAGTGATAACTCGACGATCTTTTCATTTTTAGCGAGTCAGAAAAGAGCTGAAAGATGACTCCATAGTAACTTTTTCGTGTATTTACCGAGTCTGAAAAAGTATAAAATGCAACTCGTTTCACCATCGAAGTTGCAAAAAAGGACCTGTCATAGCACCAAAAGCAAGCGTAGAATCCATTTTCGACCAAAATATATTAAAATATTCAAAAAAACAACTCCTTAAACCTAATTACAAGTCAAAAAGTCTATAAATATGGTGAAAATGTAAAAAATAGAATTACTTTTACTTTTTACCTCTTGCATAGTGGTAGTGGTCCATTTGAGGAGCAAACTTCGAGCAGTGATTACTGCCAATCCGTGCAACCATTTGAGATTCCGCCAGTTCCAGGTAAGAGGCGCTTCCCTTAGCTCCATTTTCATTCAATTTTTATGCATTTTGTTCCTTGATTGAGCCTCGGCAAGGGGGATTTCAAAATTTAGGGTTGCGCCCCATTGGTGCGAGTATCCGGCACGGGTTCGCGCCAATGGGGTGATTTGCCTAAAGGTGTCGTGCCATTGGCGCGACTGTTTTAGAAACAGTCGTGCCAACCGCGCGACCTAACTTTTTACTTGAATTTTCCCATCACTTTTGAAGTTTGTCCGATTTGTAAGCCTACCAGGGTCTCATTAATGATTTATTCATCCTTGTGGGTGCAGGAAACAAGAAAAAATGGTGGTGGAATGGAAAGAACGAGAGAATGATGATGTAGATGCCTTGGCCATAGCGGATGAGGGATGCATGAATGCTTTGAGAGACTGTGGTCTCAAGAAGTTCTTCCTCACCTCTTATCTGCGAGCTCAACCGGAGCTGTTACAGTTCATAGTGGATGCTTGGGATGTTGATGACCAAGTATTTCGATTACGGGATCTAACCTTAGAGTTGGATGTATCTGATGTGTACTTCATTACTAGGCTGTCACGGAGAGGGGAAAGCCCCATTTTGACCGGAAGCAGGCCTTCCGAAGAAAAAATAGGTGAAGTGAAGGCCCGAGTGTGTCCAGAGGCACAATTTGGGAAAAACAGTGTCAAGGTGGATATCGCCACCATCCATGACTTGGTTCTTAAGGTGATACTGTTCACCATCACAAGTGCAGCTGGGGTACAGTCACCCCATGAGGCAAGCAAGAATCATCTGTTACTAGCGACAGAATGCCTTAGCCCCACAGTTTTTGACTAGGCTACAACTGTGACTACAAATATCAAAAGGCAGCTTACAAAGTGTAAGCGTGGGGGAGTGAAATAGTTCGGGTATGGCTCGATTGTGGTGTCGTTCTTCTTGGAAAGATTACCCCTATTCCAGTATCAGGGAGCTGTAGTAGAGGATCCATTACCACGAGAGACTAGGATGGCTCGTTGGGGAGCATTGATGCCTAGAGGAGGAGGGGGCCAACCAATGTCTTGGCAGCCCGAGTTCTTCATATGGCTTCGCCGCCAGTTGATCGTGGTAGAGGACTGGCCATACGCGGGAACCAACTTCATGGGGGATCCAGACCTCCCACTGCCAGAGGGAGAGGAATGGGAAGAGGAGTTAGGTATGGTCTTTTCTTTTTGATGTTTTAAGTATTTTCATTTTTTTTGTCAATACATGCATGTTCTGATGACAGCTGTATGTATATGCAGATGTGGGCCCAGAGCAACCAGCCGACTTGTCTCCTATAGCGCGGAGGGGCCAACCTGCAGCTGATCCTCAGGCAAGGGGTGCCGTGGGGGAAGAGCTGGTGCAGAATCTCGAGGGACTGACCCAAGGGATTCCGGGTTATGCTCGATTGGCAGACGTGCCTTTTGCATACCAGAGGCACACAGTAGGGGTGCCGAGCCGCATCCATCGTCTGTTGAAACGCTTGGTGCGCGTGGTGACGTGCTATCATGAGCACCACCAGGAATAGACTTCTAGGCATTTTTCATGCATATTTTTTGAGGGACATGTTGTCCGAGGATGTATCAGGATGAACATGTATTATTTTTTGGACTTATGTAATGCACGCGGTGCAAAACTTTATGACACACATATATATATACATATGCCTATGGTTTATTATTGTGCTTTTATGTGCTTACTTGTATAATGTTGTGATTACAAATTACACAAATGTCTATCTAATACATGATTAGCCAATGCATCAGTTAATGTGTTTAATCGTCTTGGAATATGTTGATCTGTAATAAAGTCAAAATTCCGTTCTAACAATTTAACGTGTAAGTACAACCTTAAAATGTGACGGTCTCTAATGGAATATCGCCCGCTGAGCTGATGGACGACAAGTTGAGATTCTAGGTTAACAAGCAATGTACGAATACTGAGATTAATTGCCTCGGCTAATAATTCAATAACAGCACTATATTCAGCAACATTGTTTGTAGTACAGCCTAAACAGACTCCCTGAATGTCTATCAACTCACCATGAGGATCGTAGATCACCCATGCCGCAGAGGACAAATTATGAGCGTTGCGGCAGTCACCATCAGCGAAACCAATGTAAGGTGCACCCGACATCTGCACAAGAAGCGAAAAGACACAATAAGGGGTGAGCACGCTTTCACACCAAACCGAAAACATGAAAACTCTCACACACACACACATGCATGTACAAATCGAAGCGCATGAATCATGCATAGTACTTTTTCAAGTACAGCCCATTGCGGGGCTTATCAAGAGGATTACCTTCGTAGTCAACTAGCTCGTACGCACCTTTTTGCAACACTCTCTTTACAATGTAAGGGCCTAGCCACATGGGCTCGAGTTTGCCTACACCGAGCTTGTCATTTTCTTGGTCGTATAGCAGGACTAGATCTCCCTCAACAAAGGAACGAGGATGAATGGTATTGTCAAAATGAGTTTTGACTCTCTTCTTTTGAGCTTCAATGGCTAGAGAGGCTAAGCGACGGGTCTCATCTAACCATTCTAGAAAAAGAAGCCGTTCCTCTACCGGAGTAGTGTTGGGAAGCAACTTGACGACAATTTTCAACGAAGGAATTTCACATTCGATAGGAAGGGTGGCCTCCAATCCATAAACTAGTTGAAATGGAGTGAAACCGGTGGCATCCTTCAAAGAGGTTTGGTAGGCCCACAAGGCGGGAAACAACATCAGATGCCAATCAGACTTATGCATGTCAACAGTACGTTGAAGCATCGTAACCAAAATCTTGTTAATGGCCTCAACTTGGCCGTTAGACTTAGGATAGTACGGGGTTGAACTATCGTGACGTAAGCCTAGTTGGGTTGTCAACTCGGTCATCATGTGATTACAGAAATGTTTTCCGTGATCTGTGACGATGGCCTGTGGAACTCTGAACCGCGTAATAACATGATTGAACAAAAACTGCGCTGTTGTATGACCGTCTTCATTTAATGTGGGCATCGCCTCAGCCCATTTTGTAAAGTAATCGACGACAACGATAATAAACCCATGCCCCCCGGCCGAGCGAGGCTTACAGGTTGTATAATCAATGCCCCATTTTGTGAAAGGGCCTACGGTCACTACAGGGTGCAGCGGGGCCGGTGGCGCACGCATCTTCCACTGGTATATCTGGCATGCATGACATGAACGGATGGCAAGAATGCAATCCTTAAAAATGGAGGGCCAGAAATAACCAGCGCGAAGGATTTTTTGAGCTGTAGCATATCCAGACATGTGACCACCATAGGCACCAGAGTGGCAGTCATTCAGGACTCTCTGAGCTTCCTCGAGAGTAAGACATCGGCGGAGAACGGAGTCAACGCCGAGACGGTACAGGGTGTCCCCTATGATATGATAGGGTTGAGACTGATGGCGGATCCACCGTCGAGCATCTTTGGATACAGCGGGACGGAAAGAGGACGTTTGTAAATACACGATAATATCCCCATACCAGGGATCGAGGATGCTGATCAGAAAGAGAGTTTCTTCCGGAATATGATCTTCTGAAACAGAGGGTGTAGCAGGAGACGACAAAGAACAGAGTAACTCAGCGAAGACTAGGGATTTCTTAGACTTGGCAACAGTAAATTCCAAGTCAAAGTCCTGGAGGATTACGATCCATTTTGATTATTTTGCCCCCAGCAACTGACGTGACAAACTGTACATCATCGGGTTGCAGTCAGAAATCACGGTCATGGTGTGCAACAGGATAAAATGCTGGAAACGTTGGATGGCACAAACAGCGGCCAATGCTAACTTCTCGACGTAAGCGTATCGAGTTTCTGTATCCAAGAGGTTGCGGCTGAGATAATATATGATATGTTCATTGCCATCATCGTCTTCTTGTACGAGAACCATGACGATAGTAGTATCGGCGGCGGCTAGATACAGAGTATAATCATGGTGGTAGTTCGGAGGTCGCAATAATGGAGCAGAGACAAGGAGACCCTTGAGTCGTTCGAAAGACTCCTGAGCGATAGCATCCCAATGGAAGGGTGTGTCTCGTTTCAACAACCATGTGAAACCCTTAGCCACCTCGGCATAGTTCGGAATGAAACGTCTTAAGAAATTTGCTTTACCCTTTAAACTCTGCAACTGCTGCAAAGAAGCAGGGGGAGGAAGGTTCAAAATAGCCTCGCCTTTGAGGGGGTCGAGACGGATGCCCTCTCGTGATACGATAAACCCGAGCAGTCGGCCTGATTCAACGCAGAAGACACATTTATGTGGATTGAGCCTGATACGATAGTGTCGACAGCGGAGAAAAATTTCGCGAAGATGGGAGGGATGGTCTTGACGCTTAGCTGAATGAGCTGGAAGGTCATCCAGATACGGCTGCACAATGTGCCGAATGTCATGAAAGGCATAGGACATTGCACGTTGGAAGGTAGCGCCAGCATTCTTTAAACCGAAAGGGAGCTTCTTGTAGGCAAAAGTGCCCCAAGGACAGATAAAAGCGGTCTTATGTTGATCAGCGGGCGCGATATTGATCTGGTTATATCCAGAAAAACCGTCCATAAACGAGTAGATTTCGCTTCCTGCACACTCATCAATAAGCTGATCGATGAAAGGTGTGGGGACGTTATCCTTAGGACAGGCACGGTTAGTGTCATGATAATCAACACATACTCGAATAGTACCTTGCTTTTTGTTCACAGGGACTATATTAGAAACCCAATCCGTGAGTGGAATGGGGTAAATGAAACCAGCCTTGAGAAGCTTTTTGACTTCTGCTTTGATGGTTGCGGCCTTTCGAGGGTGCACAGGGCATAGGCGTTGACAAACAGGCTTAGCACCTGGATACGTAGGTATCTCGTGCACCGCTATATTAGGATCGATGCCAGGAATCTCTTCATAGGACCAAGCGAAGACATCATGAAATTCGCGAAATAAATCAGTGTAAAGTTGAACTTCCTCTGGAGTGCAAGTGACTCCAGTATGAATATGCTCGACAATCCCTTGTTTCACAGAGATGTCGATGGGTTGGGTCTGCGTAATGTTTCCCATATTTCCCTTAGAAGACACTTGGTAAATTCGAATAGGTGTTTGTAGAGGCTGGAATGGGATACATGAAGCAAACCGTTCGAGACATGCGATCACTTTCCTGATGGGCAGGGAGAAACAAGGAACGGTGGTGATGATCTGACCAAGGGGGCTCCTCAAGAGACATGGTCTCGATGATACCTTCATCGGAAGGAAATATTTCCTTTAATGGATCCGAAGTAGCATCATCTCCAAGCCAAGGGAAATGAACATATGAGCCAGGAACACCACTCGAAAGAGCAGGTTCAGGAGGGGGAGCCGATGCAGCGACGATTTCAACGTAGTTGAGCTCGGCAGGACTCAACGGCATCATATCGCCCCAGGATTCTATCTTATTAGCGAGAGGAAGGACCCACAGATCAAAACGCACGGAAATCATGTTAATAAGGGCGATATTCAGAGGCGGGAGTGGAAAGACACCCATTAGGGTGGGATCCTTAAAGAGCCCAGCTGCCACACTCTCGAATGATTTGGAGGTATGCTCCACGAAAGGCACATTACCTTCAGAAGAAGAGGCAAAGAAGGAGAGCTGGTCCACTGTGACAATCTTCCCCTGATGAGGGAAACGAATGACATGGAAAAGGGAGGAGGCCACGGCTTGCCTGGCATATGTCCAGCTACGTCCGAGGAGGAGGTTATAGGTGAGATTAGCGTCGACGACTTCGACCTCTACTTCTACTATCTTTCCTTCCAAGGAGATGGGCAAGCGTTGGAGGATACCGTAAGGATGAGACTCTCTTCCATCAAAGGCTTCTAACGTCGTAGGAGACTGGCTCAATGTAGGAGAACCAATAGCTTTCCAGCAAGCAATAGACATGATGCAAGTTGAGGCACCTTCATCAATGATTGTACAATGAATCGTTTTGCCATTGATGATGACCTATATAAGGAAAGCGATTTGGTGGGGCAGTCTCGGCCTATATCCCTCGAGATCAAAAGAAATCAGGTCTGAGTCAGCCAGGTCTATGCCACCGATGGCCAATAGCAAGGACTTCCTCTGGGAGGGGCAGCTTTGGAGGACTTCTAAAGCGGACATAGCAGACAGAGCCTGAGCTAAGTCCTCAACGATGCTATAGTGCTGGGTAGCACGAGCATTAAGGTTGTAAGAAGACTTTTGGAGTACACCTTTCGGAGGGGGTCGGATAATCATCTAAGTGCTAGGTCTTTCGATGTGGAGAGGACTAGAACTGGACGGAGGAGCACTGGAGGGGACCTCCGGCTCTTTCCCGGTGGGAGATGGATATTCTTTTGCTCGAGTAGTGACATGGATGGGAATTGTCCGAGCCATAAATACTTGAGAGCCAAATGAAGAAGAGGGTTGTGATGGATCTGCCACCATTTGAGTTTGTTGAGAAGGGAAAGGTTCTTTAAGAACAGCAGGAGTCCCAGGAGCACCTTTTAACAATCGACTAACTTCGGACCACCTAGGGCAGTCTTTAGTGTAGTGATCCTCATCACAGATAAGACAAGGATACTTAGGTTTACGTTTGGCTCCTTCCTCGGGTGGAGTTTTAGGGGAGTCCTGTTTGGGCTGTTCGGATTTATTCTTAGCTTTCCCTTTCCTTTTCCCTTTCGAGGATTTATCTGCCGTGGTGGACTACACGGCGTTAACCTCGGAGGTACTTCCAGAATTAGATTGACCCTGAGAAGTGTTTCCATTAGAAGCATTCTATTTTTGCTTCCCAGGGTTCGCAGATGATTTCTTTGATGACGTGTTTACAGAGCCAATAACTCCGTCAACAGATGGTTTTGGCGGAGCTTTGGATGTTCCGGGTCTCGGGGCGTCTCGCAAATAATCATATAAAGTACCTGACTGAGAGTATACTAAGTCGAGGTACTGAGCACGCGCGATAGATTGCTCTTCAATTACACAAGCTCCCATGGCGATGTCTCGCACGATTAGAGGGACAAAGGAAGTCGTGAACCAATCGGTCAGGAGTTGATCAGGAATCCAAAATTTTATCAAGCGATGACACCATCTCCATTCATGTATATGATCGGATATATGCGTGGCCATGTCCTGTTTGAGAGACGTAAGGAGATGTGTCCCTGTCTCATACCAAATGGGTAACTGAAAATGAGTTAGGAATGCCATAGCCAGCGAGTTGAAATCTTGAAATTTTCCGCGATTCAACTCAATATACCACTTAGCGGCTGAGCCGGTGAGAGTCCTTTGGAAGAGACGGAGCCGAATGGAGTCATCAAGCCACGAGTTCGATGAGCACCAAAGGTGATAGGTCATGACATGGGCTTGAGGATCTTCACCAGCTTTGCCATCGAATTTTGGGTAATCACCGGGTATCTTAGTTGGAACTGGTGGCCAATACGGATTATGAATAATAGGATCATTCGTTAACTTGGACACATCTGGAAGTTCCAACGTTGCTAAGAAAGGCAACTGAGGATTAAAGGACATTTGTGGCTGTGGAAGAGAGGTAGTACCAGGGTTCCAACCAGGTGGTGGTTACCCCCATGGATTTTGTCCGGATGGGCCCGGCCCATAAGGGTTCTGCTCATATGGATTTTTCCCATAGGGGTTCTGTCCATAAGGATTTTGTCCATATGGATTCTGTCCATAAGCAGACAGTTGACCTTGGGTCTGCCCCCCAACACCCCATGGATTAGCAACTTGACCTGCAGGCAGAACATATTGTTGCTGATAATTCTGGTAAGGAGTGACCTGCAGTTGTTGATAATTTTGATAAGGGGTAAATTGAGTTTGCCCCTGGGGTCGCTGTTAGCCATACGTTTGTTGAGGACCATACTGAGCTTGATAAGAAGGCTGCACTTGGTAAGAAGGTTGGGGTCATGGCCCACCTTGCATTTGATAGCCAAGTTGAGTCTGGGTCCCAGAAGGATGTCCTTGAACAGGTTGGGCATGGACCATCTGGCCGGAAGGTTGGCCTGGTTGGGTTTGGGATGGACCTGTTTACCCAGAAGGGTGTCCTTGCTGGGTAGCAGGCTGTCCTTGAGCAACCAAGGGTTGTCCTTGCGGAACAGATGGTTGAGCAGGCTGGACGACCAGTTGACCTTGTGGTTGGCCAGCCTGTCCAGAGGGATGACTAAGCTAGGCAGTGGGTTGGCCTTGCTGTGTAGAGAGCTGGCCCGCTTGCCCAGAAGGATGACTAGGCTGAGCAATGGGTTGGCCCTGCTATACATAAGGCTGCCCCCCTTGCCCAGAAGGATACCCTTGTTGGACTGCTGGTTGACCTTGTGGAATATAAGTTTGTCCAGCTTGTCTAGAGGGATAACCCTGCTGGATACCAGGTTGGCCTTGTTGGATGTAAGGTTGTCCTCGTTGTCCAGACGGGTAACCTTGCTGGGTACCAGGTTTCCCTGAATAATTAGAAGGTTGAGTCAGATAGGTAAAAGATGGGCCGCCAGCGGCCAAAGGTTGTCCCTGATAGGGTTGTCCTTGTAGGCCCGCAGGTTGTCCTGGGTAAGACTGGCCATAATATTGCTACCCTTTGGGGTTTTGCACATAAGATGGTTGTCCTTGGTTACGTGGTCCCTGAAGCTGTGCAGGCATTGTTTGGCCTCCATGGAAAGAGGTGGCGTTCGAAGCAACGGATAATGGTACCGAAACCTCAACAACAGGTCGAGTGGGCAAGGGTTGAGAAAGCTGAAGGTATTGACCAGTAGAATCGTAATAAAAGAACGGACCCTGCGCATTCGGATCCTGAACAGCTTGTCCAGAGGCATCATATGGCCCCCCTCCTGGGACGGGACCAGAAGAGGGTGGAGCACTTTGTGCAGGGTGGACAACTTTAGGTGAGAGTGCCGGCTGGCCATTACTCACTTGGCCGTGAGGGGGACCAGCACCAGTGTTCAAGGCTGAAGACACTGTAATGGCATTGACAACCAGAGTTGAATGTGCTACACAAACAGTTGGATTCGTCGGAACTGAAGTGACAGGTGTAGTGTGGACTTGTGAAACAAAAGATCCCGTGGTGGGAGTGATATGGGGGTCCTACATAGTCGAAGCAGGGGTCCTGGCACTTACCCTATCCCTCAATGACTGATAGCGTGGGGGGAGCGGAGAAGTAGCTGGGATGGGAGTGTCGATATTCGACAACACAGGTGTCTCACTCACTCTAGGAGATGTCTCATCCATGTGAGAGGTAGACATTGGAGACGAAACACCGGGGGGGTGAAAGGAATATTGTCCTCGTCAGGCTCCCAGATGGGGTTCCAATGAATTTCGTAACCTTCGTCATCTGGAGCGCGAGAGTTGATCGATTGGATACTCGGGATAACATGAAGATTATCACTTACAACCGGTATCTCAGGAGCAGTGGAGGATAGAGACCCTTGATCACTTGGAACGGGAGTCGACGGTTTAGCCAGGATGACAAAATTCAAACAAAACCTAAGGGAATCTAACGATAAAGGACCCTACTCAAACTAACACACACAAGATCTAACCAGGTAATGTTTATCACGGCCAAATGAATTTTAAGACACAAGGATACAACTTGACCTTTTCATGTTTTAAGAGTCGAGAAAAGGACAAAAAGGTGACTCTAGTCGCCTTCGAATGTTTTGTGAGCCCGAAGTGACAAACTGCTCAAGTGAGCCTTTTATTTTAAGGAGTCTAAAAAGGATCAAAAGTCACTACTCTGGAGAACTAGGCAAAAGGGTTTACTAAACAGATCCTTAAAACTGCATATACACCTTGGCAATCATATGAAAACCAAGGACTTCCCGTACGGCAGTCGATCTTCCCGAATGTTGTGTTCGGTGCGTTACGGCTTGTAAGGCGGCAGACACGGCTTCCTGTGGATAAAGGATGATAACCTAGTGGGGTCTCCCCTATATACGCGACGGTACATGGGAGCTCAAGTCCGTGCTAGACCACTATCGAGTCATAAAAGGAGGAATCACCCAACCGTAGTTTGAAACAATAATGACTAGGTTTAACAACGCTGGATCACGTCTCTAGCCTAGACCTCTAATCAGTGAGCGTTATTTTCCAATGCGTTTTTAAGTTCATTCATTTCATTTTATGGTTGATCTTTGATTAAGTTTCAATTTCCAGGTCCTACCGTATGTAATCTCTCACAATTCCCTAAATGCAAACTATATGCTAAAGAATATCATTTCATTCGATGAATACTAACTATGAGAGAGTTAAGGATTTTTTCAAACAAAATGACCACAAACAAGCAAGAACCACTCTAATGCAGCTAATGACAAATAAAGGAAACTTTTCTTTGTTTTAAATTTCTTAATCAATGAAAGGCTTCTAATTTCAATTAACTAATACAACGCAAAAGAGATTGTTCGTTTTCCTTTCAATGGCAAAGTGCACTAAACAAATATTGAGAGATAGTAACACCGAGAAAAAAAAAACCACTTTCACTCAATGAGCACACAATCGAATCCACAAAACACCAAAACAGTCCTTCAAATCAAGAAGAAAGCACAAAGACCTCTATGAGCTATGTGATCTAAGCCCAAACGAAGCCAAGCGAAACCCAAGCGAAAAATAGGCAAATCACTTGAATATCAAGAAAAAGCTTTGACAACTACTGAGCAAATTCAAAAGAATAATCACAAAGCTAACTGGACGATCAAAGAACCCAAAACACCTATGGAAGGCTCGATGCACAAAGCCACTAGATGCCCTAGGGCTAAAATGTGAAATCGATGAAAAGAGGCAAACACCCTAAGGATGAAGGTCTAAAACCAGTCAAAGAAGGATCATACACACTCCAGTAATTGAAAAAAAAACACAGCAAGATACAAGTCCAAGCTCAGAGGGCTTGAAAGCAAGCGAACTGGAAAAGTTGACAGGCCTGACACGACTGTCAGGCTGCAACTCGTGCTTTTATAGGATTGGCGCGGGTTGTCTTCGAGTAACTTGCGCCAATAGCGCGACTGTAAGGCTAAAAAGCGCGCTAATCAAGTTTGCTAAATAAAAAACAAAAGCAAGCAACCCAGGGCTTGAGAACAGTATCTAGGCAAACCAGGAAGCAAGAAACAACAAGAAATCCAACCCAGAAAGCTATCTAAGTAATCAAACGAGAACCAAAGAGACAAGACAAACTCCAAGTCGTTTAGTTCGTAAACCAAACCGAAGATTGACTGAAGTGGCGTTGATCTACTTTGCTAATGCAAAGCAATAGCATTTCGAAGGCTATCTGGCCGTACTTCAGGCTCCGTCTAAAGTTTACAAATCAAACAACAAGTGGACTCCCCAGCGGAGTCCTCAAATTGTTGTGGAGGTAAATCCTCTCTGCGGACAAAGACGATCCCTACTAGCCCAGACTGGGTCTAGCAACAATCACACAATGCTAACATGCAAGTTCCTAATTGCAAATAAAATGTAGATGGTGAGAACCTACTTGGATTCCAACGCTAGTGTTCGTAGAAGAGATGTCGCTCTAGTTCCTTTGCCTTGGCCGGTCACGATCCCCATGATCTCCGTGATTGGACACCTGCACATGCAAAGAACAACACGAAAACAAGCATAAAATCTAGTAGATGCAATTATATATCAATCAGAAAAGATATAACTCAACATCAAACATAGGACAATGAGAGTGGAACCATAATGATAGTCATCTATTATTAATAAATAACAAAGAAGAATACAACCATTGTTCTGATGTCAAATCCTCCTTTGGCTGGGTAGTCAACTACAAAAGTCTTGCAAAGCTTGTTGGGATGAGGAACAAGCCTCTCTCTCTTTGGGTGACAAGAATCTCCTTACATAGATTTGGCCTTATGGGTGCAAAGAAGGCTCTTGCAGCTTCAAACTCTCTATCACAATCTTAGAACTGGAACTATTGTAATTCTAACTAGCTTGCTCAATGCATAGAGGCAAGCTTTTATAGATAGAGAGGAAAAATATAGGATCAACCACATTATTCATGGGATTGGCTTTATCACTTGGAAACTTCCATGAAAGGTGGAAAACCACTTTCCCTTCTATGGAGATTCGAAGCCAAACCTTCCTAGCTCAACAGAGATTTAGTTGGTGAATGGGTTGAAGAGAACCTTCAGGAGTTTGTTGGTTAAAAACTTTACTCAATTCGGTTGGCGCGAGTGCGACTCTGGGACAGAGCGCCAATGGCGCGCCCTTTTTAGAGGATTTCCCTCATTGGTGCGGGCAGCGAACTGTGGACCCGCGCTAATGCAAAAAGAGCTGTTTTGATGGAGATTTTGCAGGAGATGTCTTCAAGGCAAATGAAGCTCATACTTAGAGGAATATGATGCAAGTGGTTTCAGGTCATGTCACTTCTCACAGGTCCTGGAATGAGTCCTCCAGTGTGTGGATGAGGGGTAACAGGGACGGTGACAAATGGTGACAAATTACTGTGTAACAAGTTGGTCCAAAACTTCATCAATCCATGGGATTAGGTACCTATTTCAGACAATGATATTATTCAATGCCCGATAGTTAATACAGAGTCTCCAAGTCCCATCCTTCTTATGTACCAAGACGGATATCACTTTTCTGCAGCAGCTCTTGAATCTCCCTCTCAATTTTGTCGTTCTCTAGAATAGAGTGCCAATAGATTGGTCCATTAGGCAGTGGTTCACCTGGGGTCAAATCGATGGATTACTTTACCTAACAGTGTAGAGGAACACCTATGGGGAAGGTGAAGATGTCCTCGTCCTCCTCCACAACCTTGTCCATCTGTTGTAGCCATGTAGAGGTGCCCTGTCTAGAGGTCATGGCAACCATCTTCTTCTCTCCGTGAGGGCGTATCATAAGGAATTTTTTTTTCCAGTTTTGGAAATGAGCTTGCTGCATTGTTTTGTAGTAACCAAAGAGATGGAGGTAGGCAGTGCTCATAACAACATGAGGCCTTAACTCATACACAGCATGTTGCTTCCATAAGTATGGTTGGCTTGATAATACATCACAAAAATCAAGGGGAGAAACGTTGCATAATACCTCCTCCATGAAGGGCTTCATGTTGTATGCAAGGTAGAATTGCTGGCTCACACGAAGATCCTGCCCTTGGTGAAGTCACCTGATGGTGTATTTTTATGGATGTGTTGTGTCGATAAGCCCATCCGCTTCATGACCTCTACCAAAATGAGGTTCTTTTGGCTCCTGCTATCAACAATGAACTATAGTGGGGAAACCTTTACCCACATCTATGAGTGGAAGAGGCACTCCTCCTCTGGATCTTCAGGTTCCTCCTTCTGGATCTTCATGGTGGAAATGGTGGCATTGGGCTCCGCATCGATAATCTGCTTCCCTAGGTCATTCCCCTTGTCGAGTTCTAACTCAAGGTCGAAACATGCAAATGATTTCGGAGCCTTTAGCTCGACCACCGGTGACTTCTTGGCCTGACACTCACTTGTGTTGTGAGTGGATTTGTTGTGGAACTCAGACCACTGTCTAATGCCCTTCTTTGGCTTAACAGTGTCATTCTTTACTTATGGCTTTAGTAGGTTGTCCTAGGCCACCCCGCCTTAGCTTTGTCCTTTCTTTTGTGGTTTGGGGGCACCTTACCCTTGCTTCGGATTCACATATCCAAAGTCTTGCTTCTTCTGTTTAAACTTATTTCTCAATCTTTACAACATACTTGTATGTCGTGCTGACCGAGGAGATGCTTAGGTGATCGAGGTGGAGATTGGTGGCCACCTTCCAAGTCCACTTGGACACCCACCATTTTCTTTCAGCTTTTCAGTTTCCTTAATTATATCACAATTTACTTTTTTTAGCATTTTGTCAGGTCCTAAACTTTCAGATCCATTTTGAGGCCCTAGACGACATTTTTTGTGAAACCTGGGAGAAACATGGGTCCAAAAACCAATGTTTCTCTTCCCAAAGTTGTATTTCTTGGATAGATATTTCTAACGAGATATTGTGCGCATGAAACGGAGATTATATGCCAAAGTTACGACCCCAGGAAGTTGATGTACCAATTTATCCAAACCCGGCACATAGTGTGGCGTTTCATATTCTAGGGTTAGGTTTTTGGATGTTTAGGGTTTTCCATTATTTGTTAGCAATAAATAGGCCTTTGAGCCTCATTGTAACACAATTCAAAGGCATGTAGTTGCCACATCTCTTCTCAGAGATAAGATACCATTGCCCAAGCTGGTTTAATTCCATTTCTGTTTGTAAGCATATTTCAGTATTTTACATTAATGAAATGAAGTATTATTTCCGCTACATCTTTGTGTATATGGTTATCTCTGTATTTTTTTGTGTTAATTTTAAATCTGGATCAGTGGTATCAGAGTGGTCTACTTTTTCTCTATTTTTATTTGCATGTCCCCATTGAGGTCAGGATATAAGGAGTTAGGGCTTGAACTAGTCGAACCTTTGCAAGACCAGCCTTGAAAATCCCGACAGCCTCCCATTACAGATGAAAGGAAAGATGAGGGGGCAAGAGATACTATTAAAATATTTCTTGAAGAAGCCCTATAGCGACAAAGGAAGGCAATGATGGACAACTTTGCACAGATCCTTCAGCAGCTACCCAAGGGCGACGCATCGGCTTCTAACATCTGCTCTGGAAACGCCACACCGTTTAAGGTACAAGTTAATTTTGAAATCAACATATTCGAGGGTTACATAGACGCAGATGTCGTTGATAAATGGTTAAATATGATACAAGGTTATTTTTCTGTTCATTATTTTTCAGTCGGGAAAAGATTATTTTCACTCTTCGCAAAGCAGCCCCCCACGTCAAGGACTCATGGGAAACCTAATGAAAGCAAAAGGATGAAAGTAGAGGCTCACTATTTTCAGCTACACCCACTTGGAATTCATTCCAGGACACCATCAGGTAGCAGTACTACCCTCTCAGAAGCTATGAGGATCAATACATAAACTGGACCAAATTGCGGCAGGGAAGGGACCAAGATGTGCCGAAGTTTACCAGTATTTTCCATACCCTTTGAAAAAATTTGGGTATCAAGGATTCAGAGTAGCATTTGGTACTCAAATACCATGGTTGCTTGCACAAGTACATCCAGGAAGAAATAGAATTCCTAAACATCTCCTCGCTTGGCACTACATACCAATATGCTATCAAGGTCGAGAAAAATTTTAAACAAAAGAAGCGAGACTTTGGATCTCTAAATCTGAAGCAAGGGAATGGTGCCCCCAAACCACAAAACAAAGGACAAAGCCAAGGCAGGGTAGCCCAAGACAACCTACCAAAGATGCAAGCAAAGAACAGCCCCACGAAGTCGAAAAAGGACACAACAAAGTGGTGTGAGTTCCATAAGAACTCCACTCACAACAAAAGTGAGTGTTAGGCCAAACAGTCACCAGTACTAAATGTTTCAGAATCAGGTGTAGGTTCCGATTCTGAGTCAGAACCTGACCAGGGGAATGAAAAAGGGAAGCAAATTATCGTTGTGGATCCCAATGCCACCATTGCCACCATGAAGATCCAGAAGGAGGAACCCGAAGATCCAAAGGAGGAGGAGTGTCTCTTCCACTCCCAGATGTGGGTAAAGGGATCCTACTACAATTCATTGTCGATGGTGAGAGCCAAAAGAACCTCATTTTAGCAAAGGTCGTGAAGTGGCTCTACTTACCAACTAGAACACATCCACAACCGTAGAGCATCAGGTGGCTTCACCAAGGATGGGATCTTCGCATCAGCCAACAGTGTCACCTTCCATACAACATCAAGCCCTTCATAGATGAGGTATTGTGTGACATTGCTCCCCTTGAAATTTGTGATGTATTACTAGGACAACCATACTTGTGGAAGCAACGTGATCTGTATGAATCAAGGTCCCATTCTATTATTGTTACTTTGGGAAATAAGTTGTACAGGATACCAGAGGTAGCACCGCCTACCACCATCTCTTTGGTTACTACAAAAAAATGTAGTAAGCTCATTTCCAAAATCAGGAAATTTGTTTTCCTGATGATATGCCCTCAAGGAAAGAAGAAGATGGTGGCCACGACCTCCAAACAGGGCCCCTCTCCATGACAGCTATAGATGGACAAGGTTGTGAAGGAGTACGAGGACATATTCACCTCACTCACAGGGGTTCCTCTTCACTGTCAGGTCAAGCACTCCATCGATCTGACCTCAGGTGCACTACTGCCCAATGGGCCAATATATCAGCCGTCCATGCTGGAGAACGATGAAATCAAGAGGAAAATTCAGGAGCTACTGCAGAAAGGTCACATCCGTCCGATTTCATTTCCCTGTGGGAGCCCAATCGTGTTGGTACATAAGAAGGATGGGACTTGGAGACTCTATATTGACTATTGGGCACTGAACAATATCACTGTCCATAATAGGTACCCAATCCCACAGATTGATGATATCCTAGACCAACTGAAGGGCGTGAAATATTTTAGCAAGATCGATTTGAAGTCAGGATATCACCAGGTACCAATTGAACCCTCCAATGTGTGGAAGACTGCCTTCAAAGCCAAGAAGGGTCTCTTCAAATGGCTGGTTATGCCTTTTAGATTGACAAATGCTCCTACAACTTTCATGAGGCTAATGGATGACATCTTTCAGCCATTCACCAACTTGTTTGTAGTGGTATACTTGGATCACATCTTGATCTTCAGCTAGAGTTGGGAAGAACACCTCCACCACATCCGACAAGTTCTCTAAACATTGAGGCAACACAGGTTACGTGCCAATTTGGAGAAATGCACTTTTGGCATGACCCAGGTTCAATGTTTGGGATACATCATTGATTAACAGGGCGTGCATGTGGATCTAGCCAAGATCCAAGTCATTCAGGATTGGCCATCTCCAACCACTATGACAGAGCTCTGCAGATTTCTAGGTCTTGCCAACTTCTATTGCAGGTTCATGTTGGAATTTTCTCATGTCACTTGGCCCTTCAGTCAAGTCACCAAGGGAGGAGTGAAAGAAAAATTCTTTTGGTCTAAATCAAAACAAAAGGCATTCATAGAGTTGAACGATCAGCTCTGCTCAGCACCAATGCTCGCATTACCAGACTTGCAACAACCATTTGAGGTCGAGATAGATGCTTCTGACTATGCTATTGGCACAGTCCTTACTCAACGCGGGCATCCAGTGGCATATCACAGTGAGACACTTCTAGACACAGCCTAAAAGTATCCCACTTATGAAAAAGATATGTATTATATTGTGTAGGTCTACCAACAATGGAAGCATTACATTTTGACGAATGAAACAATCATCCACATATACCACCAACCCCTATAGTTCATACAGAGCCAAGGGAAATTGCAGAATGATCGCCATCAGAAGTCATCCACATACCTACAAAAGTTCCATTTGAATATAAAGTATAAGAAGGGCAACACCAATAATGTTGCACAATTCCTCAATCAACCATCGATCATGGAACTAACCACCGTGCTCAACTCTTGTGGGCACGAGACTTATGATTGGCCACTTCTCTACAAAAGTGACCCAGAATTTGGTCACACATACTAGACACTCTTGAAGGATCGGAATGTTCCAGATTTTCACCTCCAGGATGCCCAGTTATGCCACCTGGGTCACCTTTGTGTTCCTTTAAGCGAGCATGCCAAGATGGTTTAGGAAGCACACTACAATCGTGCTGCTGGGCATTTCAGGGTCGAGAAAATGGTGGCAGTATTGTAAAATTATTTCTATTAGCTGAATCTTTGACAGGATATCGGGAAGTACATTAGATCATGCACTGCCTATGCAATCACAAAAATGACCATCAAGAAGCAAGGCCTCTATACCCCGCTGCCTACCCTGGGTCAACCTTGGGAATCCATATCCATGGATTACATGTTAGGCGTTCCTTCCAATAAGCATGGAAATGACTGTGTTTTTGTGGTCGTCGACAGGTTCTCGAAGATGGCCATTATGGCAGTCTGCAAGAAGAATATCACAGCAGAAGCAAATGCTAAACGCTTCTTTGAATGAGTGTGGGTACACTTTGGGATCCCAAAGCCTATCATCTCAGATGAGGATAGCAGGTTCCTCAAGACATTTTGGTTCAGTCTATGGTCAATGCTAAACACCAAACTCACTAAATCCACATCCTTCCATCCTCAAACTAATGGCCAGACAGAGGTTGTCAACAGGATGATCGTACACATTTTACACATGTAGAACTGAAAGCATCCATGCACATGGTACGAGAGCCTCGCCTATGTTCAACATAGCTACAATTGGGCTCTCCACATCTCGACTGGCCAGAACCCTTTTAAGGTGGGCTTGGGATTCAAGCCACTATGTCCCATTAATGTGGCCATGCCATTTGCAGCTACTCACGCAGATTCGGCTCATGTCCAGTCCGAAACAAATAAGGTAAACAACTTCATTGAACACATCCAACATATTCACCAGTAGGTCCGTGACATTATGGAGAAATCAAATGCTAAGTACAGGCAGCGACATGATCAACATCGGGTGCCGCACAAGTTTCAAGTGGGCGACAAAGTCTAGTTGCATTTGCAAAAGGAATGCGTTACCAGATCCTATCGAAAACTCAGACCACTCCGATACTTACAAAATTACCAAGGCTATAGGAGACAATTCAAATGATCTCAACATTCCCCCATTCCTTGGCCTGCACCTAATGTTCAATGTGGACCACCTTCGGCCATACATTCCACCATTACTAGACACATCCGACATTGCAAAACAACTCACACCCACAGAGTTAAACCCAAATTGCATGGAACAAGCTACAACTGATCGGATCATGGACACATAGATCAAGCACACTCGCTAGTAGAGTATCCAACTGTATCGATTTATCAAAGCAGGCCAACTCCTTCACTAGGGCAAGTGGCTCACTAGAGACCAAGTTTAGCAGAAGTTTCCTCATGTCATGGAGGAACTCAATGCAATGGGGATCATTGCTTCCTAAGGTGGAGGAACGATCCAAGTGGATATTGGTGGCCACCCACCAATTCCACATGGACCCCCACCATTGTTTCTTTCAGCTTTTCGATTTTCTTAATTGTATCACAGTTTACTATTTTTAGCATTTTTTCAAGTCTTGAAATTTCGGAGCCGTTTTTGGGCCCTAAACAATTTTTGGGGAAAACTGGAAGAAACATGGGTCCATGGATGGATGTTTCTCTTTCCAAAGTTGTAGCTCTTGGATAGATCTTTCTAACGAGATATTGTGCACATCAAATGAAGATCGTATGCCAAAGTTATGACCTCGGGAAGTTGATGTACCAATTTACCCAAACGGGGCCCATAATTTGGTGTTTCACCTTCTAGGGTTAGGTTTTTGGATGTTCATGGTTTTCCGTTGTTTCTCAAAAATAAATAGGCCTTCGAGCCTCATTGTAACACAGTTCAGAGGCATGTAGCCGCCACATCTCTTCTTAGAGATAAGCTACCATCACCCTAGCTAGTTTATTTCCATTTTTGTTTGTAAGCATATTTCAGTATTTTACATTAATGAAATGAAGTATTATTTCCGCTACATCTTTGTGTATATGGTTATCTCGGTATTTTTTTTGTTCCTGTTTAAATTCAGATCACTAGGAACTCCATATCGTCTTGGATGTACTTGTGCAGACAGTCGTAGTACTTGAGAACCAAGTTCTTCTCAGAATCCTTGATACCCAACTTCATGCAAAGGGTATGAAAAACATTCGTAAAATCTAGAACATCTTTGTCCCTTCCATGTTGCAGTGTTGTCCACTTTATGTATTTATCCTCATATCTCTTAACAGGGTAGTACTGCTCCTTGATGGCATCCCAGAACGAGTTCCAAGTGGGTGCGGGAGAAAACAATGAGTTCTTACTCTCATCCTTTACTCACAGTAGGTTTCCCACCAGTCCTTGACGTGGGGGGCTGCTTTAAGAAGTGCAAAAGTGGTCTTTTCCTGGCTGCAAAAATCATGAATGGAATATATCCCTTTAGGAGACTTAACCATTTATTTATAGCATTTTCATCTATCTAACCCTCAAATATGGGAATTTCAAAGTTAACATGTACCTTAAAGGGTGTGGTGCTCCAAGAGTAGTTGTTGTAAGTAGATGCGTCGCCCTTGGGTAGCCGCTGAAGGATATAGACAATGTTGTCCATGATCGCATTTCTTTTGTCGCTTGACTGCTTCTTCGGGCAAGATTTTGATAGAATCTCCTATCCCCTCATCTTTCTTTTCATCCACAATGGGAGTCCATTAGGATTTTCGAGGTTGGCCTTGCAAATGTTTGAGTAGTTCAAGCTCTAACTCCTTATATCCTGACCTCGTTGGGGACATGCAAACAAAAATAGAGAAAGAGCAGACCACTCTGATACCATTAATATGGATTTAAACATGAATGCAACAAATTACAGATATAACTATAAATACAAAGATGCAGTAGAAATAACACTTCATTTCATTAATATCAAATACTGAAATATGCTTACAAACAAAATGGAAATAATACTAGCTCGGGTGATCGCAGCTTATGTTTGAGAAGGGATGTGGCAGCTACATGCCTCTGAGTTCTGTTACAATGAGGCTTGAAGGCCTATTTATTGTTTAGAAACAATGGAAAACCCTAAACATCCAAAAACTTAACCCTAGGAGATGAGGCACCAAACTAAGGGCCTCGTTTGCGCAAATTGGTACATCAACTTCGCGGGGTCATAACTTTGGCATACGATCTCCATTTGACGTGCACACTACCTCACTAGAAATATATATCCGAGTACTAAAACTTTTGAGTAAGAAACATCAATATGACCCATGTTGCTCCTATTTTTCCCAAAGTTGTTTAGGGCCTCAAAATGGCTCCAGAAGTTCAGCACCCGAAAAAAATGCCAAAAATAGTAAATTGTGCAACAAATAAGGAAACTAAAAAACTGAAAGAAACAATGGTGGGGGTCCAACTATAATAGGTAGGTGGGCACCAATATCCACCTGGATCAACCAAAAATGATCTATTTACTTTTACACTTCCTATCTCTCTCTCACCCTCTCTCTCTACGTGAATGCCAAAAAAACCCAATTAGGTCATAGTATTGATAAGCATGCTCTGATACCACTTGTGAGAAGCGTCAACTTAAATCACATCTCCATAGTCATTTAAATTCCATGAAATAATCACACAAGTATCACATTTCCACTAGGGATTGTTGGCATATATTAAATGAATTGTAATAACAAGGTACAAGGGTTAAATGTAAAACCATCATGTGTTATATAGGTTGTACCATTTCTTTGTCCAACAACGAGCTTTTGGCGGATCACAATGTTAATGGTACAACTTGTAATGTGCGCTTCCATCCATTGAACACTTCAATTTGGGTTATTTGTTCATCTGTTGGCAAGCTCATCTAATGGTGGAGAAACATAGGGTTGGTTTGGTAACCAACTTAACCAACTACATGCCCACAGTCTCATTCAATAGTCTACCATTAGGGTTACTGAGGCAGTGTTCTGCCATCGTAGCTTCGAGTTTTCTTTTCCAGGTCACGGACTTGGATTTTTCACTAATAAATCTACCTCTCTTTGCAAATTATAAGTGATCTATTTCAAGTTAACTTTGATTATTTAACAATTTTAAATTCAGTGGTGAATTTCCTATGTGCACCATAGGTGTTGACAACACTGGAGCTTCCTTTAGACAACATGGTTGGACTGCTCGTTCTTCAATCCTTCGGTAAGTAGTCCTAGGAATATTTTTGTTTATTCCTTGACAATATTCATAATAGTTATAGCCATAGGCTTAACTTGGGGTTTTATGTTTATTATAGTTTTTGCAGCTTCTAACTAAATGTGGCTTTCCTTACCAGGTATTATATGGATAATGTCAAATTTTTAAGGGTTTTCTTTTTCCTACAAGCTGTTTAAAACTTGGTACTAATCTCTATTACTTTGGGTGCATGTTTGGTTTGAAATTTTCCGCATTCTACGGCTTCCATTCTGTTAGTTTCGTCTAGCTCAAACAACAAGTCTCACCTGTGTTTATGTATTTCTTACCATGATTTCTTTTATCACTTCTTTCCCCTTCATGCGAGATTTATCTACAAACCCCTATTTTGGTTCTGGCTTTTATTCTGATTCCTCTAGAATCAAGACATTATATGAATTTGGAATTAAATCATTCATTGGAGGTTCATGGTGTTATTGTTCTTTCTTTTCTTTAATTGCATGGAACCATAGTTATGTATATGGGTATTTTATACCTATTTTAGATTGGAAAATCACTAGTCTTAACTTAAGAATTTACTTTTTGGATATGCATTCTCAAAGTTTCCTCCTCAATGATTGAGTTTAATTATGGAGCATTGTTATTTTTTTATATTAAATGGAACTGGTTCCTCTCGATGTGATTTTTTATTATATTGTGTATAAATAATACAATTTGATTTGTGTCATCTATATGTTGTTAGAGTTTATTTGCATGCTCAAGGGTTTGCTGAAAAACTGTTATTTCTTCTTCTACGATTTTCTTGTTCATTTGATGTTGTGTTTATGAATCTTTTTCTGTATTGCATACAAAAGATTATATTTGTTACTTAGATTATGGGAATCTATCATCTTATCTGTATCCTTAATTTGTTATTAGGAGAAAGCTATGATTACCAGGTACAATGGGGTTCTAGGTATACTAGGAACATGCCCCTCCCATAGGTTATTTATCCATGTGTATTTACTTTAATTTGAAAGGTTATGGACTATCTAGCAATGAGTTCCCAACTCAGCTATCAGACTCAGCTAGACTCATATGAACTCTTTGATTGTGCCTCAACAATTTAACTTGCAACAATTTTTTTAGCTACCAATCATCTTTGCTTAATGCTGATATGTGATACTATTGTCTATTTTATAAATCACTAAAAAGAAACATGGTCATACAATTTCTATGTAATATGCTTGTATTTTTTCTAACAAGAACACTAAAGAATTATACTATTAATAAATCTTATTTAGCGTTGAAAACAAAATTATTCTAGTTATTGTTTTCATCACACATACAATCTCTTCAGAAAAAAACACAATGAATAATCAAAGGAAATAATTATATGTTTATTTGGGTATCTAGAAATACATGAGGTAACCAACCTCCCAACCTTGAGAAAGGAAATTATGTCCTCGCTAAGGACTTAATACAAGAAAATTTAGATCAGTGACCCAACAGGGTAATTTTCCAAGAAACAGGCTTCCTTGTTTCAGGTTGGAACAAAATGTAGTGAACTCAGGCTTCCACTCGTTGTCTATCCAACTTAATAACTTCCTCATACAATCTCATGCCTACCCTCATCAACCTCCATCAAGGATTTTTGCTTGTTATCTTCTTCTCAATGCCTCCAATCTCGCTTTGGCTAATCCTTTTCTTTCCCTTTCAGATTTTCTCTTATCTCCACGAAGAGAAGAATAATTGAATCTGTAAGGTAAACAATCTATCTTTGTTTTCATAAGTGAGTTCCAAGATACTGGTCTATAAAATAAACTTGTAGTTAATTTCATTAATCAAAATTCTTCTCATTATTTATTCCACAAAGATTGTTTATTCATGATTTGGGCGCACGATAATAAGATTGTATTAGTATTTTCAAGTTTCTAAATCAATATTTTGTCCAAATTATCTTGTTTCCAAATTATTTTTACAATTGTATAATGAAAATTATTTAAAATATTAAATCATTAAAATTAAATTAAATTTAAAAATATATTAAATTTGATGGTTTTCTTTTAAAATTTGATGATGGCTTGAAAACAAAAAAAATTAAATAAAAATTATTAAATAAGTCAAAGTCCTAAAGCTAATCTTTTTATAATCATTTATTTTCTCTCTTTTAATTATTAATATATCATATCTATTATTTTGATTATTTCATTTGTTATTACATTAAAATTCATTTCCAAAACAATTTGTTGCCAACTCAAAACCTTACTCATCCAATATCGTCTTATTAAAAATAATTTAATTATATAGATAATTATTAAATAAATTAAGGTTTATATTTTCAATGATTCAAAAGTTACTATTCTCATAATTATTTATTTTCTTTCTCTTTTTAATTATTGATATACCATAACGATCATTATTATTATTAATTTATGATAGCGTGACTAACTACCTCAATATTCTCATTTGTTAATACATTCAAATTATTTTCCAAAGTAATTTTTGGGCGAGTTCAAAACCTTACCATCTAATATGACTTTGTTATAGGTTTCAAATTTTATTAAAAATAGCTTAATTATATTGATAGGCATATCTATTTTAGAATAGGCCTTCTCAAATTTTAATTTAATTATTAGTAGATATGTAGAAATTTACAGGGTAAGTTCCTCAGACAGAAAACCAAAGGACGCTGCTCGCAAATAGATCACAGATCGATACACCAATACTATTGACATGATTAAAACCCTCAAAGAGGGAAATAGTCCATGACCTAAGCCAACATGGCCAGTTCAGGAAATTTATTAATAAAAGAATGAAAATTTACATAAGCTTCTCTCATGAACGATTACCCTACAAATGACCCTCCATGCTCTTTAAATAGAGATCATGGACCAATCGGGTGTTAAGCCACGGATCAAGTGTTGGTAATATTGAGGAGAGAATGAACCGCTAGATCACTACATATCGTGACCGTCAGATTGTAAGTTACAAAATTACATAGTAAACAAACAAACTTTACCTAACTCTACACTAGACCAAGTTCTACTTAACTATTTCCTATCTGTCGAAATATCCTAACATACCCCCTTAAGAACAAGTTGGGATAGCATTGAAGGATGTAAAAATATGACACAATAGGAGAAGGAAGGAGGCACTAGAGCTTATCCGTCTGTAGTGACAACTTCCTGAACTCCAACCATAAATCGAAATTTAGTAAACTTCACCTCTGTGAGAGCCTTTGTAAAGATGTTTGCAACTTAATCATCTGTTGAACAATGTTGCACTTCAAGAACATGGTCATGAATGAGCTTTTTGATGAAGTGGATGTGAATTTCATTGTGTTTGCTACGCTGATGTTGGACTGGATCTTTTCATAGTTAAATGGCACTTTGATTATCAAACCAAAGTGTATTCGAATGCTGCTGCTGAAATCCAAACTCTAACAGGACCTGACGAAGACACAAGGCTTCCTTACTAACTTCTACGACACCATGATACTCTGCTTTTGCTGAAGAAAGAGAAATGGCACTTTGTTTCTTGCAAGCCCATGTAATAGGTCCTGAACCAAGAGTGAACACATAACCTGCAGTAGACTTTTGATCATCAGGGTCACCGGCCCAATCAGAATCAGTGAAACCAACCAATAGAGGAGATGCTTCTACAGTGTAATTGTTGTGGGGAAAAGTATCCGACTCGGATGACCCTATCCCTACTCTAAGGGTGACAGTCCTTAGCAACAACTGAAAGTAAAGCTTTGATTATTTTCCTTTATGAAAGTACAGAGAAGGAAGAAAAGATTGACCAACCGGTGTCTTTCGCTTTTGTCGATCCTGTCCTCTCTCTTTGTCTCTTGTTCCCAGCTCCTTGCTCCCTTTGCCGGCCCAGCTACACACAGATCCTGCACAAACAAGAAAGGGAAACTACAAGAAACATGTACTCATAACTGATGCATGGATTAGAGTGAATCAGATATACAAGTAAATACAATACATCAATGCAATACAAGTATATAGGAGAACATTCAAAGCTTTATTGATAGAAGTAAAAGGGTTCTGAGAAGGTTACAACCATCAATGGCTCCAATCCAGCAGCACCTCCCCAGCAGCAAGAAATCTCCTCTTCACCTCTATAAAAGCAATCACCCAATAGCTCTAACTGTAAACCAACAACACTTCCTTGCTTTGCACAAAATTCCAGCCTCCTTAGACCTCATAGAAGAGCTCTATATATAGGATAGAAGAAGAGAGGATGAGTCAGCTTGAGACTGACATAAAGCTGCCTTGTGTCCTCTCCCTCTTCAGTTAATCTTCAGTTCTTGAGTCCACTTGGAGATCCTTGCTTACACATGGAGATCAAGTACCTCTTACTCATCACAGGGCGAATCTCTTGAACCAAGTGTCAGTTTGGAAGCTTCCTGGGCAATTGACACCTTGCAGAATGACTGTGCCACTTGGCCAATCTCGCCCAGTGCAGGTAGCCTTCATTAGATTTGACTTTCAGCGCAGGTACAAGGAGGAGCAGTTGCATTCCAGCGCAGATGCTCAGTGGAGCAGCTGACATGATCCAAAAATAGCCCATTTCTGAGTGTTTTCAGGTGGAGAACTGATGGGAAGTGCTGTGGTTTGCTGACCTTGTTCTTCTAGGGGTAAGAACAACATGTTTAGGGACTGAGGATCCCTGTAATTATTGACATTTCATGCTCCATGCTGCGAGGCACAAAAATGTCTATAACAGTTGCCCCCTAAAGTATGAGGCCGTTTATCGGGTGAAATGCTTTATCTAGAGGGTCCGAAGTTCATTCCAGTGCTGAGGAGGTGCTCTGTAATACAATACAATACAATACATTATTTTTCATTCTGTTTTCATGATCTAGCTGAGGCGGGCATTCCCATGCTCAGCTTTATAAATACATTTTGGTACATATAACAGACGATCGTCTGATGGTAGACTGATAATTTTCTGCTGAAATTATCATCCTTTGAATAGGATGATCATCTGCTGCAATGATGTACATGACAAATGCTTTTATATTTCCTGAATATATATCGCAGCCCGGATGGATGAAACTAGATCCGGGGTCTTCAAACTCGTTCGATCTTCACTCTAAGTACAAGTCGATCCATGTGAGAATTGCGCTGAAGTCGAACATGGAAAGACATCGCTTGATTACCGGCCAATAATGAAAACCGTTAACAAGCGCGAGAGGAATCACCGATAATGATAATGACCCTCAAGGTACTGCAGTACAATTCACGTGGCGTGAATAAAGGACTTGGCATCGAACGCCACGCAAAATCTTCTGGTCGAAGGTCATTGATGTATACCTGTCGCCGGAAGTGAGAAACTTGCCATTGAGGCATGCAAGCTTCAAAGTACTGATGGGGTTGTTCCTAGATCAACTTCTTGGATAATGAGCTGAAGTCGTCAAGAAGCGATCCGTCAAAGGAGGGCCTTAATGAATCCCACATCAATGACACGGAACGGAGCTAATGATTTTAGTGGAGGTGAAAACAAACTGTGACATATGATTCAGGGTGGCGATCATGAATGGATGAAGGATAATGTATGGCAGTGGATGGGACACGGTTGACACTTTCAGAATGACCTCTCTTGAACATATAACGACACTGATGCGATGGATCGGTAGCATTACCCCAAATGTGGATGGTTTCCCGAGGACCATGGTGATGAGACCGGTGAATGAAACAACCCAACCCGATGTGGTACGGAGGAAAAGTGTCATGTTCAAGAGCGACTTGCTACCATTAAACTTTGATGTTCTCCCAATTTTTCCCCAGTCATTTCTGACCAGTACCTCTTTATTTTTGTCAAGCTTGAGGAGGATAACATATGCTTGTTCTATAACCTG
The DNA here is from genome assembly GCA_031772625.1 of Pinus tabuliformis. NCBI lineage: Eukaryota > Viridiplantae > Streptophyta > Pinopsida > Pinales > Pinaceae > Pinus > Pinus tabuliformis. Next base: position 480,116,850 of record CM062810.1, on the reverse strand, counting down.
CCCTTCGGGCAAGCCCATCGCTATGATTTAACGAGCCTAGCGATAGGGAAACTCGTTCTCGTCTAAAGACAAGTTTGTCGCTATTTAATGAATTTAACGAGTCTAACGACAAGGATAACTCGGTCCTTTTCATTTTTAGAGAGTCTGAAAAGGTACAGAAAGTTAACTCCATGATTCCTTTTTCGTCATCTAATCCCTTAAGTCCGAAAAAGTATAAAACAATACAGAAGGGATGAATTTTCGATTGCTTTAACGAGCCGAACAAGACAAGCGCTCGATCTTTTTGTGCAATAATCCCTCCGGTCCAAAAAGATTAAAATCTAGAGGAGGGATAGCGTTCCGGTCGTTTAACGAGCTGGAAGGCCAAAACTCGGCAAACTTTTCATATTTTACGAGTCAGTGAAAAGAGCTCAAAGAAGACTCGTCTTTTGAGGAACGAGTGATAAACAGGGATAGCAACTGATTCCAGGTACAGGTTGGAATTTTCCAATCACGGCAGTGTCACAAGGATGGCTAGGTGAAATCACTCTTCGCAGCTGTTTCTCAAAAGAGGTAAACACACAAATGGAGGTGAATGATCGGCCAAATGAACAGTGGAGGTGACGGTGCACAAACACGACCAAGGCTTTTATGGTTGATGAATTTACGATCTCAAAAGGGTATTTACCGGTTCATTTTTCTGAATGAGCTTGAACTCTAGGGGAAGATTGCTCACAACTTATGTTTATTTTTTAACGAGCATGAACTATGTGCTAAAACTGCTCGGATCTTGCGTTTATTTTTTAACGAGCATGAACTGTGTGCTAAAACTGCTCGATATACCAGTCATAATTAGAACGCCTCCTGTGAGATAACTATTTTTTAAGGAGCTTTATCTCACGAAGCTATGCTCCAATTTTGGCAAGTTTTTACCTTTGCCCCACAGGCTTTCTTCATGCAAGGTCGGAAACGGCTAATCCTACGAGTTTAAAGGGTTAGACCTACAGGTTTAAAGGGAGGACCTAAAAATTTAAAAAATAAATAGTCGTCCCTTGCTTACATTCCAAAAGTTTGCATGCCCCCAGACATAGGATAGGATTTCGAGGCTGCCCCTCCTCTCCCCTACCTCTACTTTTCTTTGGGTGTTCATAGCTACTTGTCATCTTGCCAATCTAATGTTAACGATACTAGTCTTCTCGTTATTTTAAGGGGTCTTACGCGGTACTTGTCTTCCCGTCGGCCCAACTTTTAACGAACAGCTATTTGTGACAAGAGAAGAACACTACTCAAAGATAAAACATTGGTATTATTGAGGGAGGCTTGCTTCTTTCTTATTATCCGAAGAGGGTTCTATTTGCTGCCGCAAATCAATCTCTTTCTTCGGCGATGTCTAACATTAGGTTACTAAAGATGGTGGCCACCTGTTGTAACAATAGAATCTCTTTCTTTGGAGACTGCCCCTACTTATCCTTCAAAACATATGTTTTAATGGGTGAGGCTTGTCTTCAAAGATGGTTACTACTTGCTACAGCAAATGGTCCTCATCTTCGGTATCCTGATTATCTAGACAAGGGGAGCGAGAAGCTTATTATCTCGCTCACATAACTTTGACAAAAGAGTATTATTCCAGAACAATCCCTCTTCCTTCTTTCGGACGGGGTACGGACTAGTCATATTCTTCTGCGGAAATTCTTCCTTATACCCAGGGTTTCTTCTGCCCAAAGCAGACCAGGGTGCATGCCCCCTGGGTCCTAGTCTTTCTTTCCGAATCACTCGCACTCATCGGGAAGGAGGACTGGGGGCGGAGGCGTATCTTGAGTGAACAGACCATTTAGGATTGGTATTTGACTATTTGCGATGCGAGATCCCGGAAACGAAAGTTGGTCTACGAGCTTGACCATCCTTCCTTCGTGTGGAAAACACATTACTCTAAAGAGTGAGGAGACTATCGCTCCCATGCAATAAATATAGTCGCGTCCAAGGAGTAGGTTATAATCCAAGGGTCCTTGAACGACCAACACGTTCATATTAACGGTCTTCCCTTTCAATGTAACAGGTACATTGGGGAGGATTCCTAATGGTCGACTGGTTCCTTTATCAAAACCTGAGAGATTTCTTAACTCAGGTAAAAGCGCTGGGGAACCCAGTGCTTTCCAAGCAATAGAGGAAAGGATACTCACACACGCCCCTTCATCAACGATAGTACCAGCCATAATCATTCTATAGATCTGGACAATGATTCTGAATGGTATACTGGCTGGTAACTGGGGTCTGCCCAGTTGATTCCAATCAAAGGATACAACCAGGTTGCTTGGTGGTGGGACCGAATATACGGCCGGGTATGACCCTGATGATGTTCCTTCCTGCGATAAAGGAACGGGCACATTGCCCTGACGCTCATCAGAGTTGGTGCTAATGAAAAGAACCTGGATGGTGTCATCCTTATTCTCTTCAGTGAGGGTGTCGCATGAAGATGACTCTTCGGCGACGGTGTCATTTGAAGATGGGTCTTCAATGACGGAGTCATTGGGCGATGAAACCTCTGAAGGAAGAACCGGGTCAACTGTCGTTTCGACCTTTAGACTTTCGTCTGGTCTGGATTCAGTAGGTTCATTCTCAATGACCGACACTTCAGCTGACCACTTGGACGGGTCGGCTGGATTTTCAACTATCAAGGGATTAGGCGCGAGTTTTTGGTATCCAGGAGGAAGTCGTAACGGTGAAACCGGACGATCTTCTAAAACTCTCTTGGCCTCATCTAAGAATGGACATTTGTGGATGGCATGCTTGCCTTCACACAATACACAGGGTGATCTTGGTCTCCCTCTTCGTCCTTCACTCTTGCTAGTTGACGGACTGCAATCAACATGACTATCAGAGGTTGATGCTACCGGATTGTGCAACCTTAGGGACCAGTCCCTTAGTATCCAGGGAATACAAGGACAATCACGATGGAATTGGGTCCCTTTGCAAATGACACATGGCGATTTAGGCCCAGTCAGTGCAGTGTGTGGGTTTTTGTCAGCTTTCTCTTGCTTGCCCCCAGTCGCCTTCGCCATAGGCTCCTTCTGCTTCTTTTCTTTCTTCTTCTTTTCCTTCTTCTCTTTGGGAGGATGACTTTTGCCAGCTCTACCTCGTGAAGATGAAGGATCAGAGGAAGTATCGTAAGAAGTGGAAGGCTGGTGGGTAGTTCTAGATTGTTCTGACTGTTGATTCGACTGCTCAGGATTAGTGGCGATCTGGACTACATTAGTTGAAAAGAGCCATACAGGGAGGCCAATTGTCAATCCTGGAAGTGACAACGTTGCCATATGAGGCGCACCAACATCTCCCCAAGAGGAGAAGGGATTTGGACTTCCGCCAAGGTTACTTCCTTGGTTGGTGGGCTCCATACTCTTCAACTGAAAGATCAACGTGGGAATAACAGGTGATTATGTTCCGCTTAAAATAAATTTTATTAACGACGCTTTTAGACACAAACTTGCTTTTCCATGTTTTAAGAGTCGAGAAAAAGCTAAAGATGACTCTAGTCGCCTTCGATGTATTAACGAGCCCGAAGTGACAAATGCTCGGTTGGACTTTTTCAGTTATAGAGTTTGAAAAAGGCCAAAAGAAACTGCTCTGGAGATCTAGGCAGAGGGTGTGCCAAACCTTTCGCGAAACCACAGAATACGTTTTACGGTACGGGTGGTCGATCTTCGTGAATGCTGTGTTCACTGCATCGCGATCGGTAGGGCGGCCGACACGGCTTCCTAAGGATAAAGGATAAATGCCTATAGGGGTCTCCCAATATACGCGACGGTACGCGGGAGCACAAGTCCGTATTAGTGCCACCGACTCTCAGGAGGAATCACCCACCTTCGTAGAGATCGACAGTCACTATGTTTAACGACGCCGGAACACGTCTCTACCTAGACCTCTAGATGTTTGCTTTATGTTACAAAGCATTGTTATGTAAATTGGGTTTATTTTAATGTTGATCTTGCTTAGCAGTTTACCTTTAAGGATCACCACGAGATGTATATATACAACTTCCTAAATGCAATCTAAGATGAGAAGCAAAACTTTTCAATCTTTCAACTTTGAAAACCTTAATCTACTGAGGGAAAAGAAAGACACAACTTTTCGCACAGATCATAGAACACACACTAAAATGCAAATTTTCCTAAATCGTCAAGCACACAGTCAAATGCAAAAATGCACAATGCATGTATTTCTTTTCGTTATCCTTAATGTTGATGTAAGACAGAAAGGAAACTGTTGTATAACTTTGAATCTAATTTCAAGCAGAAATAAACAAGCTTGTCCAAAATCAAAAGACACCTTAAGATAGACTTGTTTAGACACTAGAAATATATAGATTCAAACCATACAATAAAAAACAAACAAACTCAAACAGCCATGAACAGTAATAAAACTAGCTCTTAAGATCACAAAGACACTTTTACAGTGCAGGATCTAAGAGGCCACAACTATACTGGTTCGCTTTTCACAATGGGAAACTGTAACTGAAGCAAGAAATACTGAAAGAACACTCATAGTTTCATCACACAACTGAGGCGGAATAATGTCAAGGAAAGTTGGTTTACAGCAAGTACAATGACAAGCAATCAGCAGCAAAAATCAGTGAAAACAGGGCTAAGACACAGTGGGAAACCTCAGGAAGACAGAGCCTAACTGGATCAGCGCAGGCTCTGGTCTGTCAAGTTGACTCTCAGCGCAGTTCCCGAAGGGAGTACCTACGCTGAAATGCAGACTGCCTGTGGACAGCCTGCACTGAGACACGAGAGTTGCGTTTACAAGGATTTCCGGGTCATAAAAAGCTCAAAAATGCATTGTTTTTGCTGAAATAAAAAGCTATAGGTCAAGTACAGGCTAAGGGATGATCAAGAGGATGAAAAGCTATCACAAAGAGTACAAGATTCTTTTGTAGATCAGCTCTTCAAATCATGAATCTGCTCAGTCAATGAGCAAGAGTAGCAGCCTCTCTACTTCACTTTTGATATAGTCAAAAGCTTTTCGATTTGGTACTCTTTGGTTCAGGAAATGAATAGCAAAGATACTACAAACACCAACAAGATACTAGGCTCCCCAGCGGAGTCGCCAGTTTGTTGTGGGGAAAAGTATCCGACTCGGATGACCCTATCCCTACTCTAAGGGTGACAGTCCTTAGCAACAACTGAAAGTAAAGCTTTGATTATTTTCCTTTATGAAAGTACAGAGAAGGAAGAAAAGATTGACCAACCGGTGTCTTTCGCTTTTGTCGATCCTGTCCTCTCTCTTTGTCTCTTGTTCCCATCTCCTTGCTCCCTTTGCCGGCCCAGCTACACACAGATCCTGCACAAACAAGAAAGGGAAACTACAAGAAACATGTACTCATAACTGATGCATGGATTAGAGTGAATCAGATATACAAGTAAATACAATACATCAATGCAATACAAGTATATAGGAGAACATTCAAAGCTTTATTGATAGAAGTAAAAGGGTTCTGAGAAGGTTACAACCATCAATGGCTCCAATCCAGCAGCACCTCCCCAGCAGCAAGAAATCTCCTCTTCACCTCTATAAAAGCAATCACCCAATAGCTCTAACTGTAAACCAACAACACTTCCTTGCTTTGCACAAAATTCCAGCCTCCTTAGACCTCATAGAAGAGCTCTATATATAGGATAGAAGAAGAGAGGATGAGTCAGCTTGAGACTGACATAAAGCTGCCTTGTGTCCTCTCCCTCTTCAGTTAATCTTCAGTTCTTGAGTCCACTTGGAGATCCTTGCTTACACATGGAGATCAAGTACCTCTTACTCATCACAGGGCGAATCTCTTGAACCAAGTGTCAGTTTGGAAGCTTCCTGGGCAATTGACACCTTGCAGAATGACTGCGCCACTTGGCCAATCTCACCCAGTGCAGGTAGCCTTCATTAGATTTGACTTTCAGTGCAGGTACAAGGAGGAGCAGTTGCATTCCAGCGCAGATGCTCAGTGGAGCAGCTGACATGATCCAAAAATAGCCCGTTTCTGAGTGTTTTCAGGTGGAGAACTGATGGGAAGTGCTGTGGTTTGCTGACCTTGTTCTTCTAGGGGTAAGAACAACATGTTTAGGGACTGAGGATCCCTGTAATTATTGACATTTCATGCTCCATGCTGCGAGGCACAAAAATGTCTATAACAGTAATGAATCCCAAACTGAACTATACCTCGAACATAATGAAGTATTCTTTTAGCTGCTTTCCAATGACTTTCACGTGGGTTTTACGTAAACCGTGAAATAAGGGCAGCAGCAAAGGAAAGGTCAGGACGAGTATGGGTCAGATACAAAAGTTTTCCTACAAGTTGACGGTATAAGGTAGCATCAACTTCAGGGGAAATACAAGTGACTAAAATTTTGGCTTCATACTGATAGGGAGAAGGGGCTGGCTCATAGTCTTCCATGTGAAAATGGCGTAGAAGATCATAGGAATACTTGGACTGGGAAAGGGAAATACCTTCCTTGGATTGCAAGACTTGAAGACCAGGAAAATAATGTAAGTGCCATAGGTCTGTCATTTCAAAATTATTTTTAAGGCTGGACTTCACATCGTTTATAAGGTTTGGATCACTACTAGTAAGGATAAGATCATCAACATAAAGAACAAGAATGATAAGAGACTTTCCCACTTTCTTGGTGTAGATATTATTGTCAGAATGACACCTAGAAAAGTCAGTTTCTAAAAGAAAGCTATCCATTTTAGCATACGAAGCCCGAGGAGCTTTCTTGAGACCATAAAGGGATTTCTTAAGCCAACATACAAGGCTAGAGTTTGTTTGTATAAAGCTAGTAGGTTGTTCCATATAGATTTCTTCATGCAAGTCCCCATGCAAGAAGGTAGATTTAACATCCATCTGATGGACATCCCATTTGAAAGAGCCAGCAAGGGAAAGAACAAGGTGGATAGAGTTCATTTTGGCAACAGGGGAGAAGGTTTCAGTATAGTCAATGCCTTCAACTTGTGAAAAACCCTTAGCAACAAGACGAGCTTTTGTTGAAAAATGTGCAACAACAAATGCTAAATTTAGAAAGTGCTAAAAATAGAACTGCTAAAAATAGCAGTTTGGCCAATGAGAATTTTGGCCACTTTGGGTGAGAGATGAAACTACTAAAAATAGCATCTTCTAAAAATATCATTTCTGGGTCACTTCCTATTTATAGCAGTCCCTAGTCTATCTATAGGAAGTAAATTCCAAATTGTTCTTACCAGTAATTTGGAATATTAATTAATTAATTCCCCATGAGTTAATTAGTTAAGGAAAAGAAAACTTGAAGTCTTTCTGAGAACATGCAATTATTTCTCCACTAATTGGGGAATGTGTCCTTGATTTTCTCCACTAATTGAGGAATTAAGGATGAGTTCTACATTGAGAGGATCAGTTGACTTAGTTTAACTTAGTCAAGTTCAGTTAGATTAATTTAACAAGTTGTTAAATTAATGAGATATAGCTTGTTGATTCTTGCATGCATGTGACAACTATTATTTTCAGATAATTGTGTATTCACTCATGGATAACTGATGCATGTCAGTTCTGTCAAAGACCCAGTTGAGATCAAATGTGGGATAGTGTACTATCAGATGCTAGGATATTTCTAGTAAGTATTCCATGCATAGGGAAGGAAGCTTCTTCCTTCTATGACTGTGTAGTTGGACCTGAGGTGACAACAGGTATGATCAGGCCAATTTACATGTGTTTTGTAATTGGACCCCAATCAAAACTGCGTAAGGAAATAGGAGCTTGGACTTGAGGTGCAACCCTTATATACATGGCTAGGTAGTCCATGAGATACGTCATCAGAGTACAGAGAGAGAAGGATAGCTTTTGAGCTGATTCTTTTTGTATTTTTTTGAGGATTTCCGCTTGATTGATAATCCAATCTTGGCGTTTTATGTTGGTGCTTTCCCCAGTGATATATTTTGTGTTATGTGTGATTGATTCCTTCTCATTAGTTATATGTGCTCATGCTTGATGTTGCTCATGGTTGATTAGCTTCCACAAAGTTTATGGTAGATGTATAACTAGTATTATGCTTTCATACATTACATATATCAGTTTGATCTGCAGGTGAAATTTCTATATGATATCAGTGAGCTAGCTGATTTGTAGAGAAAATTCTATAACTTTATGTTTATCAACTTTTCCATCTGGTCCATACTTGGTTCTGCAAACCCATTTTCACCTAACAAGTTTTCGTCGCTTTGGTAAAGGAACAAGATCCCATGTATTGTTTGCAAATATTTAATGATATTCTTCATTCATAGCTGCGTCCCAATCTAGATGGCCTGAAGCTTCTGTAAATGTGTCAGGATCATAATTCGTTGAAGCTTGAGCTAGTAAAGAAGAGGCTTTATCGAACTGAGAACGTGTATGTCGTTGATCTGTAGGATCACCGGTAAGAGCGCCTACTGCATCCTGAGTAGCATGGACCCATTTTGGAAGTTGAGCAGCTAAAGGAGGATCCTGAGAAGGTAGTGGAGGATTTTCATCCTCTCTTTCATCCTCCGAAGAAGAAATATTTTCAAAAGTAGAAGAGATAGAGAGAGATGGCACATCTGCCAAACTAGGCTCATAGGCCGATATATTTTCAGTAAACATTACATTTCTTCTAATGATAACATTTTTGGAATTAAGTGGAATAAGTCCATATTCTTTAACATCTTCAGAATATCCAACAAAATAACATTTTTCACTTTTAAGTTCTAAAGCTTTATGTTTCTCATCTGGAATATGGGCCCATGCTTCACTTCCAAAAACACGAAAGTGACTTACATCTGATTTAATTGAGCTCCATGCTTCTTCTGGAGTAATATTCTTTAAAACCTTAGTAGGAGTGTGATTTATTATGTAATTTGCAGAGTTAATTTCTTTTGCCCAAAAATTAAGACTAAGTCCTTTAGATTGTGTTATCACAAAATCGTGTACTAAGGGCTGCTACTTAGCAAGATCTCATGTAACTACTTCAAACCAGGCTTTAGACTAAGGCTTAGCCTCGTTAGTCAAAGAGGGCTCTCTCACAGATTTTTGATAGGAATTATTAATAAGAAAAGATGGCTAACTCTTCAAACAGTTTATGAAAGTAAGCTGGTTGGAACAACAAAAGAACATTTCTTCTATTGGGCTCATGGAGTCAAACACCTCTGCAGTAAACTATCAACTACTTAATCATGGAAGCCAAGGCATATAATGTTAAACACTCAGAATATCTCTCAAAAGGAACCTCAACTCGTAAATATAAACAGGAAGTCTGAGCACTAGGTGAATTCAGAGTGATTGCATATTTAGTGAGCTGTAAAACATAAAAGGATAAAGACAAAGCCACATATATTCTAAGCACTTGAACACATGATGAATCTTGGGAAGAAAAAGTAATCTTTATATTACTGTCAAAGTCTTTTTACATAAGCTGATATACAAAACTCTGTTTTTTCATAAATCTCCAACCCTACTTACATCAGAGTTTTCACTATATATAGGAAAACCAAAACTAAACTACCTTGAGTCTCCTCCACAAGCATGAGGGGAGAGCTCGATGATCTATCATTAATTAACCTTATCTATTTCTAAACAAACTTATTAAATACATAAGGTATTGTGCTGTAAATGCATAGAGTCCTAATTACATTGAAAGTCCAACTCTATCTCCTTGTATGCATGATTCTTCTTGGATCCTTGACAGCTGTACAATTTCTGTTGTGGCTGAGATATGTTGGAGGAACATTCACTGAACGAGTTGGTCTCGGGTGCTAGCTGTGCAGATGACTCATTAACTAGTAAAGATGAGTACCCTATCTTCACGGTCCCTGTCTTCCATTCTTCTTCACTTATTTAAAGACCACACTCCAAACTCTTTAATCCTTCAATAACAACGCATAACACCATATGCCTCATGATCTGGATGCCTTGTGGACTAAACAGGTGTACAAAACAAAAATCCCGGTAACCCTACCAGAACCCTAGTAATTCGGTCATAAAGTGCCTTCTAAGAAAACTTTAGCAAAAAGCCAAAATATTTCACTTTTTCTTCAAAACTTACACCTGTCACTGTTTGAATTGCTTATGATAGCCTTGTATGATTTCCCTCCTGTCCTCGAGGCATTCCTTTCAAAATTCGCTGACCTCATCATCAAATTTCATTGTTTTCTTATAAAACAGCATCTACAGTAGTTTCGTAGCGCGCTACGAAACTACTGTTTTTGTCAAAACAAAACATATTTATCTTGCAGCGCTTTCTGCTTAAACTCATGATTTCTTCAGACATTTTATACAGGTGTTAGGGACCTAAATAACTTCAAAATGATGGAAGTTGAACCAAAATTTATCAAAAATTTGAAAAGTACCTTTCCTCTTAAGTCAGTGAGCTAGTTTACCTAGCTTCTTCTTCAAACTGCTAACCTCTTCCTTCAAAGCCTTATTTTCTGATCTCAGACACATGTTCAGCTTTCTTATAAGTTTTGCTTGCTTAAGTGCTGGTACCATCCACGAAAATACATCAAACCCTGAGCCAGCTTGCCTCAGTAGACTTGTGCTACCTTTTAATACAACCCTTCTATAACTAGCATATCTCATTGCACGTTCTCTAGAAAAACTTTTTATCTGAGCCACCTCTTCCTTGGTTTTCCCTGCCTGGTTCTTGATAGCTATGAAATTCCCTCCTTGGCTAATAATAACCTTTTTACTCTTGTCTTTACTCTTGGTTGCATGCACTGTTTTAGTCAAAACTTCAAGAAACTCTGTACTAGGCATTTTTACAGCTGCCTCCTCTTTATGCACTTTCTCGGCCTCTTTCATTTGTCTTCTTGTAATTGGCCTCCGTGGCCTGAACACATATTCTTCACTTGGCTCCTCAAACCGTAACCTTTTCGAAGCCTTTGATTTCTTCATGCTCTCTGGTGAGGATTGGGTTAAGTCAATGTGCATTGGTTGCACTGGCTGGTCCTGCTCAAGCTCCATTGGCTCAATCTGCACTGACTGATCTTGTTCAAGTTCAATTGCTTCAAGTAAATCAGTTAAACTAGCTTTTGACACAGGACTTTCTTCCACAGCAATTGACTTACCCTTCTCCTTGCTTAACTGACCTCTGGTTTTTACTCTTGATACCTTTTCAACTTCACTTGATGCAGGTGCATCCTTCTTCTGTTTGACCTTCTCTTTTGATGATGATTGAGGTGTCTCCTTGATCACCAAAGGCTTCACTGGTTTCTTCAACTTGGTTTTGGACCTCTTCTGATCTTTCACCTCCTTTCTGAGCTCAGCAAGAGTAGGTTCTTCAATTGCTTTTTCTCTTTCCCTAACAGGCAATGGAGTAAGGCCTATCTTGCTCTGAAAGCCAGCCATAAAAATAAAGGAGTCCCAGTCTTTACCAATCTTCTGCAAACCATCTAACACTAACAACTTCACCAAACCATGATGAAACAGTGATGTTTCATAGTCATCTTTTTTCAGCTGAATTTTATCACACATTTTACTTAGGCTCCTGAACAAGTAGAAAGGGATATCTATTGATGCTTTGCCTGTGAAATGTAACAAAAGTTTAAAATGATATGAATAAACTTTGTTATACCTCCCTTCGCATGTTAAATATTTTTGGATGCATGTGAGGAGCAGGGAAAAATGTTCCTTCACGTAACTCCTTGGCACAGCTTTTGTGAGATCCTCGTTTACATAAGGCTCCTTCAAAAATTCCTTACAGGGGCTCATGTCGAATTTAAAATTTTTGAACCATTCATGTCCACCTCTAGGAATCTCAGTCACATTAGAAATGGCTTCTGGGGATACAGGGAATTCTAGCATTGACACCTTAGAGTTTAAACCAGTAAAATTCAATGCAAAAGCTTTTGTTACCTCTGTGTGCCCTCCTTGCAACTTCTCACAAAACCTCCAACAACCAGCACTTTTAAAAGCTTTTGCCACACCTTCATCTTTTAACGTAATATCAAGCCCCTCCAGTTCTGTTCTTTGGCACCTACCGGATCGATGTTCCCTTTTCTCCATTTTTCTTTGAAAACTTTCGGACAGAGAACTAACAGCAGCTTCAACTCAAAATGCAACTTCAAACTTTGGAATGCAAGCTTGCTTGCAATCCGGTCCTTTTAAAAGAAAACTCGGGCTCCCTTTGCGCTTCAACAGTCTTGTCATACAAGCAAATCAGTTTACGCACTAATAACAAATATCATGACACTACCATACATCATAAAATCACTTTGAATGATGTTTATGTGCGTGGTTCTGAACCTCATGGCGGAATGATGACCCATAATGACCTGGAGAGGACATCAACTGACAACATATGGACGGACCTAATGACTCATCCCCCCAGACTTAACATTTCAAGAAAACGCGCTGCAAAATCCCCGAATCCCCGATTTAGTAGCGCAGATAGTTTAAAATTAACGAAATGCGCTACGAAATGGCTGATTATTGACACACTACGAAAAGGCGGAAACATTATTGCGCTGCCAAATTGGCCAATCAGACTGCGCTGCGAAACTGCGCAAAGGACCAATGACACAAACAAGACAAGACATGCCTTAAACAATTATGATGGAGGATGATAAACGGTTTTTGAAAATGACTCACATCAATACCTTTTTAAAAAATGATCCCTAAGTAACACACATAGGAACATAACCACTAGACAACTCTTTTTTGACTATGAAATTTTTTTTTTGGACAACATTACATACATTGACTGCAATTCTAAGTGATAACAGATTGAAGCATACAATTAGCCATTTTCTTTAAGGTGCGATTCTTCCTTTCAGCTACACAATTTTTTTGTGGAGTATATGGAACACCATGTTTCATTTGAATTCCATTCTCAGTGCAAAAGTTGATGAATTTGTTTTTAACATATTCTCCGCCATTATTAGATCTTAGCTTAAGAATTTGATGCCTAGATTGTTTTCCAACAAAGCCCTTGAAGGCCAAGAACATGTTAAATACTTCACTCTTGAGTTTTAAGAAGTATACCCAAGTGCATCTGGAGAAATCATCAATGAATTTTAAGAAAGACTTTTAGCTAGAGAATGAAACAACTGGAAGTGGACCACATAAATCACTATGCACAAGCTGTAGAGGGGTTGAGCTGTGCCAAGAGGCACATTTTTCAAAACTATCTCGATGATGTTTTCTGAGTATACATCCGGAACAAACACTATCTCTACAAGATACCATTGGAAGACCTGTCACCATATTTTCTTTACATAGATTCTAAAGGGAGCGATAGTTTAAGTGACCAAATCGCTCATGCCAAAGTTTGCTCACTTCATTATGAGCAACACATACTGAGGGAATATTTTATGACCCAAATTTGTTAAACTTATACAACCTTGTAGAATCATCAACAATGCCAGTAGCTAAAATCTGTCTAGGATCTCTTAGGTCCTTAATTACAACATCGTGACGTGGAAATTCAACGATTTTACCTTCACCTGAATAAGTTATCTGATATACAGATAGAAGGTTGCAGGATAAGGTTGGAACACATAATACATCATTAAATTGACCATTATCTATATGAATAGTTCCAGTCCCTACAACACTAAGAGATCTATCATCACCAACATATATATTTTTGGTGTTAAAATCATTTAAAGATGAAAACATGGCTTTTCTTTTGGCCATGCGATGAGAAGCTCCAGAATCAATTAGCGACTCATGAGAATTAGAAGAAGAAGATAAATTTAGTGCATATCAGACCAAGATGTTTGACAAACAAGTGCAGAAAGTTCCCTTCCTGAAGATGAAGTTGAAGAGTGCTCCAAATGGATGTTATGCTTCTTCATTGCTGCTTGCAAGGCTTCCATATTCTTAAAGCATTTGGATTCTAAGTGGCCATCTCGATTACAAAAGTAGCAATGAAGATCAATCTTCTTCCCTTTGTTTTTATTTGCCTTATCATTTTGTTGAAATGATTTGTCATTTTGAGGCTGAAATTGCTTAGGACCCTTGTTTGGTTTAGGACCACTTCTTTTAGGATACGACTTCTTAGGATTCTTTGAATTTGGTTGCTGCTAGGTGGCTAAAGCTTTCTTAGAAGAGTTTCCAAGATTAAGAAGACCAAGGTGTAAGAGTTTTTCTTGTTATCTTATTAAAAAATCACAAAAGGAATCAAAGGAAGGGGACTTGTAGTCTTGTCCTTGAGAAATTAAGGCTTCTCTTATAGAATGGAAGGTGGAAACAAACACAAAGTAGACTAGTCCCAACTTAGTAAGAATGGAATAGATAAGGTTACCATCTTCTTTCTTAACCTTAACACCTTCCAAGAGAATTCTAAGGGTATTGAACTTGGACAAAAAATCTTCAATGGAAGAAAAATTATTGGGGTCTAATGTAAGCAATTCATTTTCCAATTGATGGGCTCTAAGTTCATTTTTAATTCCAAAAACATTAGTGATCTGTTTCATTGCTTCATCAAGAATATCAAGTTTTGCGATATGGAATCTAAGGTCTAGGGAAATAGATAACCCTATCAACCCACATGCTTGATCTTTCCTATTTTCCCATTTGGTTGCCTTATCTTCATCTTTCGGTTTGGTTTCTTGGCCTAAGGTTATTCTATAAAGACCTTTACTTCTAAGTAAATCCACAATGTAGGACGACCATTGGAAGTAGTTGGTGTTGTCAAGAATAACTTGACATGGATTTTCCATTTCAATAGAAACTGAAGCTGTATATGTTAAAAATAAGTGTTCTAATGGAAAGATCTCGAAAAAAAAGGCTGATTAAAAAAAGTGGCTCTAAAAATGGCTTCTAGATGAAGAAATTACGAATTTTTGAAGAAATGTTGTTGAAGATGTCAGCGAAGTGCAGAAATGTGCTGAAATGAATGATAATATTATATTTAGAAAAAATCCGTCCCCTAAACTTAATCTAATTAACTCAACAAAGAGAAAAACTTGAAATCAAGACATCTACTGTCATAAACTAGCTTTGGACCAAGTGAGCTAGATTAAACGGTTAGTAATTTTTGGAAAAGAAGAAGGGTTTTTTTTTTAAGTCATTGAACCTTGGGGTGCCTGCTTACTTTAGGAAGCTCTTCTTTTGCCTACAAAACAAAAAACACAAAACCCAATGTGGACATACAAAAAAAACAAATCTTACGGCTTGAAGTTAGCTTTAGGCGGAAACTAAATATTTTCCTCAATGTTTTGTATTTTTCGAGATCACACTAAGGTGCGGCAGAAAAGAGCATACACATGAGAAAAATCCTTCCTTTCTATTTCTGATTTGCCCAGATCGCTTAGAGTTTTGGGGCAAAGAGCATATGTAGAAATGAAAGGTATAGATCCGGTAATAAAAAACAAAGAGCTAAATAAACTGAAATAAACAGAGAGAAAATAACTAAAAACTGCAAATAAACATTGTATACCTCTAGATCTTAAAAATGACGTAGCTAGGGCTACTGGAAACCTTTTCCCGTGAAACAAAAGGGGTTTCTCACTGGAATAGATGCTCCTAACACAATCGAGAAGTCCTATCAACCTAGAAGCAGTCAGAAATAGTGGATCTAGGAAACGATAGCCGGAGGCAATTCTACCAGCTCCAGATTTCGATCACCAACAGATGCGGCCCTAAAATAGCTCTCATACCATGTAGGAATTTATAGGGTAAATTCCTCAGACAGAACACCAAATGACACCGCTCGCAAACAGATCACAGATCAATACACCAGTATTGTTGACGTGCTTAAAACCCTCAAAGAGGGAAACAATCCACAGCCTAAGCCAACGCAGCCACTTCAGGTAATCTATTATTAAAAGAATGAAAATTTACATAAGCTTCACTCATGAATGGTTACCCTACAAATGACCCTCCATGCTCTTTAAATAGAGATCATGGACCAATATGAACCATCAGATCACTACATATCGTGATCGTCAGATTGTAGGTTACAAAAGTACATAGTAAAGAAACACAGTTTACCTAACTCTACAATAGACGAGGTTATACTTAACTATTTCCCATGTGTCGAAATATCCTAAAAATCTATGAACGAGATGGTGAAGATTTATCCTCCTTTGAATCTGCCACGATATACATAGTAGTATACATAGATCAAGTGTTTATATTTATCTTCAATTAGTTATGCTCTTTTAATTAATTTATCTCAAATTAATTAATTAAAAAAAATGTCATATCAACAAGTGCCATATTGTGTATGTGTTATTAATAAGTCATAATATTGGCCCATGGTACTATAATAAAAGCTATTTACAAATTAAGAAATTCCATTATAAAGTGGGGTGAAACTCCATTGTTAGGTATATAATTTAATTCATATACTAATTATTTTTATAATTAATAATAATAATAATTAAAATAAAGTTGTAATTTAATTAATTGTTATGGTTTTGAGATGCATTTCGATGCTAACGATGGATTGATGCATATTGACATGATAATAATAAGTTAAATAAAATTGTAATTTAATTGATTTTTATGATTGTGATATGTGTTCTGATGTTGTCACACATCTATTTGTTATGCATGTAAAAAAAAAAAAAATGACATATTACCACTGTAACTTGTTAAGTTAATTACACCTATTATTAATCTATGTATATATAAACAATGGTAATGTGATACAAAATAAAACTACATTAGCTTTTACCTTCTACACTCGAGCATATTAGCATATATAAGTTACAATATATTTTCATGTCTATAGTTCAAGATGGATACACAAGATTGTATTAATTTAAGTTCGGCAAATTGATTTATCCGACGATTCATATCCCAAGACTTGACCTGAGTCATTTACGTCCACTGGTGACTCAATGATGACATTTATTGCTCCCGTAGTCTTGGTCATTCGTGTTATTAATGATTTACTTGTTGCACTTGGCTGAGGTATGGTGTATTTACTCAAGATGCGCATTGCCTTGTGGTACTGCCTTGCTGTCAGCCTTGAAGGGAGCTCAACATCAAGGGCGCCTGGCCTTCGAGTTGATCGAATGACGAGGAAGAGTTTTGAATATCTATGCCTTGGGCACTAGATGTCACTCCTCCATTTCTATCTTTCTGGTGAGTTTTATCAACTACTCCGAAAAAGTTTTTGCTTCGAGCTGTGGTCGGCTTACAATTGTAACACCCCTAGTAAATCGATAATGTTTTAAGTAAGGCAGTAAAATTTAACTGTTGACTAAGGTTATGTTTGATGAAATTAAAATAGCTATGTTGCTACTGTTGTTAATTAATTATGTTGATTAATTATTGCTACTACTATTTAATTAATTATGTTGATTAATTGTTGGTAGTAACTATTGAGGTGGTTGGAAAAAGAAAACCTAACTACTTTCATGAGAAGGTTGAGACCCCATAGGAAAAGGGGGAGAAGTTATGCTAAGTCTAGTAGAGAACAGATAGCGGAGGAAAAAGAAAGAGAGTTTCTCTTTTGGAAAAAAATGCTATGTCTGGTAAAGATCAAATGGCATGTGTGTGGAAGGCGGAAGCTTCCTAAACTGCTACGTCTGGTAAGGACCAGATAGCGTGACTCTGGTATAGCCAGAGAGTTTGCAGACAGTGAAGATCTGCAGAAGTTCTTGGGGGTGGAAGATCAAGGAGGATCTTCCTAAGGTCGGGAGGTTGACAAGCGCAATAGAGAGGTTTGCCTCTGTTCAGGTATGAATTAACTGAGAAACTTAATAGTTATTAAGGGTTTATGTATACTGTGAAATTAATTAGGGTCTATGACAGGCCTAGAACTATGTATGGCATTGGAAGAATTTCTGTAATTATGCAGGCAATGGTAGAGATGGAAAATGTAAACACATTGATGACATTTAAGAATTAATTTCTGTGCAACTGACAGAAGAAAGAAAAGATTAAACTAGATTTAATTAAAGATCATAGATTTCCATACTGGAACAATTCCTGTAGCATAAGTGACAGTAAATGGAAAACAAAATACTGTGTATATTTATTTCAGCCTGCGTAGATAAATTGATAATATATATATATATATATATATATATATATATATATATATATATATATATATATATATATATATATATAGATATATATAGATATGCATACAAAGATTCCAAGAATGCTATTGAAGAAAATAAAGAAAACTGTAACAGGTCAAAAAAAGAGTCAATGCGTGAACTCTCTAGACTAAACAACCAATCAAAGATCACAAGATCTCCATCTTAACAATGTAGTTTAAGAATGAATAATACGGTAACGAAAAACACTCCAGTACTTGAAAAACAAAGGAAGGTTAGCGCCCACATCATAAACATAATTTAACGATAACAGACATTCCAAAAATCAAGGAACGAGCCTGTAAAAAAAGAAAACGACTGTAACCTGTGTGAATATGATCCAGTAGCCAGCGAAGGCTTCCGAAGTTGAAACCAGCAACCCATATTCTTCATACAGGAAATAATAAAAGTAAACAAAACCATAGAGATATTTTTCTCTTAATTGAAATTTATAGGAAAATCCTCTGAAGAGATAAGTGTATCCAGTGTACACAGCAAATAATGAAAACTTCAAACTCAGGCGAGAATATGTCCATGGTAAACCAGCAACCTTTAAAAAAAATATTGAACCTTAAAATGATTCTATGGAGAAGCACACAATTCATTATCCAGCCAAAGTTCAATTAACAGTAATAACTGAAACTTTATACAATTATTCGCTGTAGGGTGTAACCCTCTGCTCTGAAACAAATTATACAGTAATGGACAGTTATTAAGTGCAACCCAACTAGGGTTTCCGCCTGATCTGCTTGGTGCAGAACCCAAATAATTTACAAAGCAACAGAGGCGGGGAAGCCGTTAATTTTCCACATTGAGGGAAAACCCACGAAACAGTGATAAACTCCCATGCTCAAGCACAACTTAGATAGCCTGCCAAGAACGACAACGGCTCAGTCGGTTACCCAGGGTCTTTTCCTAAATTTTTAAACCACGAGAGTAAACGTCTCTTACTTGGAACATGGAGTGAGTAAGGAAGACAGAACAGGTCCTCCATCGAGTGCTGGCCACGGCACCGAGACTCCACACCTGAGACAAAGGCGTCTTTCAAAGAAAACGGAATAAGAATCAGATCTGTGAAAAAGAAAAAAAAGGAAAAAAAACGAACTGTAAAAACACGGTGACATTCTCTAGGGTGAGGGAGCACCGGTTTACCATGACCGAGGACGAGAGGCAGAGTTCATTTTACACCATGGACCGCATGTTGGAGAGGTTTCCTGTGCGAAAATTCAAAAGCGCCAGAGACCTATGGACGACAGAAGTTACACTAACAATGAACTGCTAAGAATTTCCAAATGTATTGAAAAACTTTCAAGTCATACCGCCCACACCTGGATTGACTTCGACCGTTGATCTGGATGGTCTCATTTCCACCGTAGGAATGGGCATAGAAACCCAGGAAGTAGCCATCGTATGGTATTTTTCGAGATATGTATCAGAAGCATTAACTCCTGGAGTCCTAAGCACGCTGTATCACATGGTTTCGAGAGGTCGATCGTTCATCGTGCCAGATGGATGGTGTGGGGAAAGACCAGCTTGTCAAGTGCCAGTTGCCCGAGTGATTCTCGGCAACGCTCCTTTCCAGGCCAGATATTTAGGCGAATAGCATTAACTCAAATAAGAAATTACTAAATGGCCATTCATTTCCGTATTACCAACGACCATTTTTATATTCTATCCATTGTACTGTAAAGTATGGATTATCATTACAAGTTGAATGTTGGTTCTCGAGAATGAAACAGAATTAGATTATTAATGTTATGTGCTATGGTCAGCATAGATGTAACTTATCAATAAATAATATGGTTCCTATGATATGTAAATGAATTAAAAAAATCGATTATTTGCATTTGAATTCTTATTGCTAAGTTCTATTATTGTTTTAAAAAAAAATTATTACTCCTGTTCTGTAGTGTTACAAGTGGGATTAGAGCCCAGGTTACAACTTTGTGACCTCGAGTTAATCCTAACGGAGACAAAAATACATAAATAACCAAATTAACAAGCAAGCAGGGGTTATTTCAATATATTGCACATCATATCTGTTGAAATGAACTAATCTACTGATCAGGTGACAACAGAATGAGGAGAACAATCAGCGCTCCTCATGGAAATATGAATCGACCAGACAAAGTTACCCACCCTCAGGGAAATCCTGAGATATGGGTACAGCTGGGAGAGGAAGCCCGCAACACCAATTTGACTATATTGGAGATAGTCCAGGAACTTAAGAACGAGATGGCCCGTTTATGTGAGGACAATGCTAGATTAACCATGGAACAAGAAAGGATCATGAAATGTTTATCAGATAAGCAAAACCAGCACCTGCCGCATCCTAGCCCTGAGCAAACGCGAGTATCAGATGAACCGAGATATCATACCGAACAGGAAGAAACAGAGGAAAGAGAAGAGGTTCGAGGAGAGAAATCTGATAACGCCTCTGAACATCAAACCCCAAAAAGATAGCGGATAGAACTGCAAGGGGAGTTTCGGAAGATCAAGCCACCACATTTTGACGGGGAATCCGAGGAGGCCGCAGAAGCTTGGTTAATCAACATGAAAAGATATTTCCAAGTCTATGAGTATGATCACCATCTTAAGGCATGGCTGGCTAGTTTCTAGCTGCAGGATAAGGATACATTATCGTGGGAGGAAGTCAAGATGGTGTGGGGGGTGAGTGAGCAAGATGTAACTTGGGAAACTTTTCAAAGATACTTCAAGGAGAAATACTTGACTGAATGCTTCTATTATGAAAAATCACGGGAATTTCATGATCTGCGGCTTGGGCAGCAGACCATGGATGAATTCATTACTAAATTTATATCTCTGCTTCGCTATGTACCGTATATTCGGGAAGAAAAGGCAAAGGTGCAGCAGTTCGTTAGCAGCCTACCCTAGACAATGCGGGAAAGGATCGAATTTGATAATGCGAAGATCATGGATGAAGCGATACAGAAAGCTAGAATATGTTATCAGCAGAATAAACAAAAAGGAGAAAATTCTGGGAAGTGCTGGGCAGATAGAAAAGGCAGCAGAATAACTATGGGAGTTAAGGGAGCTCGCAACAATTTCAACAAGGGATTCTCTAAAGGGGCCAGGGATCAGGTGTCCAAGGTTTATGAAGCCTCCAGAGTGGGAGACGTGGCACGGTCCATACCCAAAATAAATGCTGCCCTCCAGGATCGTCAATCTGATTACCAGTCAACGTTGGTAGAATTTGAAGGTAAGATTTTTGATCGAACTATTTCCATTTTAGTAGACCCAGGAGCTACATTAAGCTATGTTAGTCCCAAAGTTGTGGAAAATTGTAATTTGCAATCCATTAAGTTTAAGATTCCATGGTTAGTATAGCTTGCAACCAGGGCAAAAAGACGAGTGCTGGCTAAGGTCAGCAACTGCCCATTGAGGATAGCCGGTCAGACAGTGATGACAGAATTGAATGTACTCCCTCTCGGTTCGTATGATGTGCTGATCAGGATGGATTGGCTGAAAGGTGGTGGTCTATAATAAACTGCAAGACAAAAACAATTTCTTATCGGGACGAACTGGGAAATGAACAGGAAATTCATGGTATCCTGAAACCAGTGCAGATCCGGCCAATTCCTGCCTCACAGCTAGCTAAAAGCATTAAGAAAAATTGTCAAATATATGCAGTTCAAGTAGGTTATGCCAAATCTAAAGATAAAATTGCTACTATGGGAAGCGTACCAGTAGTGTGAGAATTTATGGATGTATTTCCCGAGGAAGTACCAGGGCTTCCGCCCAAAAGAGATTTAGATTTTACCATAGAATTGATACCCGGTGCAGCCCCAGTGTCCCGAGCACCATACCAGATGAGTGTGCCAGAATTAACAGAATTAAAAATGCAGCTGCAAGAGCTGTTGGACAAGAAGTATATCCGTCCCAGCGTATCCCCTTGGGGAGCCCCTGTACTATTTGTTAGGAGAAAGGACGGAACCCTTCGTATGTGCATAGATTATATACAGCTGAACAAATTGACAGTTAAAAATAAATATCCACTACCCCGCATCGATGAATTGTTTGATCAAGTGAAAGGGGCAACAATATTTTCAAAGATCATTTTGAGGTCTAGTTATCATCAAATCAGAATTAAGGAGGAGGACATAGCCAAAACAAAATTTCGAACCCGTTATGGGCGTTATGAGTTTGTGGTACTACCTTTCGAGTTGACCAATGCACCTGCGACATTTATGTGCCTGATGAATAGTGTATTTCATCAGTACTTGGAAAAATATGCATTATTTTTTATTGATGATATACTTATATAGTCCTAGAATATTAAAGAGCATGAGGAGCACCTCAGACTCGTGTTACAGACACTACGGGAACATCAGCTATATGGTAAATTTAGCAAATGCGACTTTTATAAAGAGCAGATCCAGTATTTGGGGCATATAATCACCAAGGAAGGCATTGTTGTGGACCTTGAAAAGATTAAAAACCATAATGCAATGGCCAACACCAAAGGACATGGCAAATATCAGATCTTTCATGGGGCTGGCTGGATATTATAGGCAGTTCGTGGAAGGCATTTCCAGGGTTGCATACCCTATCACCTCCTTGCAGAAGAAAGGAAAAGTATTTAAGTGGACAGCGGAGTGTCAACGGAGCTTTGAATAGCTCAAATATCTGCTCACCACTCCACCTGTGCTGAGTATTGTAGGCCCAGAAAAAGATTACGTAGTCTGCATAGATGCAAGCAAAGAGGGTGTAGGTGGGGTGCTGATGCAAGAAGGGAAAGTGATCGCGTACGAATCCAGAAAATTGAAAGAACATGAGCAGAAGTATTCTGCCTATGATCTGGAACTAACTACTGTAGTACATGCTCTAAAAATGTGGCGCCATTATTTGGTGGGAAGAAAATTTTTATTGATGACAGATCACCACAACTTAACTAGCTACTTTAGTCAACCAACTTTAAACGCTAGGCAAGCTAAGTGGGTGGACTTTTTTGGTGGTTTTGATTTTGAAATCAAACACCTAAAAGGAAACTAAAACCGGGTGGTGGATGCTCTAAGCCAAAAGGTGCATTGTCTCTATGAAATTTGCCTTAGTGAAGGATGGTCTACCCTTAGCAAAGAAATTAAAAAGGCTGCTGAAGAAGATCAAATCTACGAGCAAAAGAAACAACTAGTGCAGAACTTAAACATCCACATAATGCAACAAGGTTATGAATTGGATGCATCAGGCATTTTATGCTACAAGAAAAGGATATATGTGCCCAATCAGGGCGATATTAAGGAAAAGATTCTGGATGAATATCATAAAAGTCCTTATGTGGGACACCCGGGTTATCAAAAGTTAATCACTTCGCTTCGGAGGGAATATCACTGGCTAGGCACGAAAAGAGATGTAATAGAATATTTGGCACAATGCATAGAATGTCAACAGGTTAAGGCTGAAAATTAACACGTTGCGGGTTTTCTACAGCCATTACCTATACCAGAATGGAAGTGGGAGATTATCACCATGGAGTTTATTACAAGGTTACCAAAGTCCAAGAGGAATAATGACTCTATTATGGTTGTAGTGGACAAACTCAGTAAGTCAGAACACTTCATACCAGTTCAATCTATGTATCGTGCAACACAAATTGCAAATATTTTTATGCAGAACATATTTAAGCTCCATGGGCTGCCAAAAACTATAAGATCTGATCGCAATGTTAAATTCACATCAGCCTTTTGGAAGACCTAGTTTGAAGGTCTGGGAACTCAATTGAATTTTAGCACTGCATATCATCCGCAGAATGATGGACAGACTGAGCAGGTGAATCAAGTGGTGGAGGACATGCTGAGGTCATATGTGATGCAACAACCCACTCGATGGGAAGAGTATTTACATCTTGTGGAGTTTGCCTATAATAATGGATATCATGCATCATTGCGGATAAGCTCATTCGAAGTACTTTACGGCCGAAAATGCCGCACGCCATCCAGCTGGGGTGGACGAGAAGACAGACTCATGCTGGGTCTTGAAATGTTAAAAGAGATGGAAGTAATGGTTAAGAGATTGCGGGCTAATTTAAAAGTAGCTCAGGACAGACAAAAACGTTTTGCAGATCAGAAAAGGACCTTTAGGGAGTACCAAGTGGGTGAACATGTATACGTCAGAATTCGGGCAAGGAGAAGTACTCTACAATGGAATGGTTGTGCCAAATTGGCACCCTGCTTTTGTGGGCCCTTCCAGATTTTAGCACGAGTGGGGCCGGTAGCTTATCAACTAGCCCTACCTAGCCACATCCAGGTCCATAATGTCTTCCACGTGTCCGTTTTAAAGAAATAGGTTTATGACCCTAGACACATAATAAGTTGGCAAGACATTCAGGTAAGAAGATGTTGTAAGACAAACATAAACCAAAGATGGATTGTTAAGAAACTGCTAATCTGAATATTATGTGTTTTAGGTGGAACCGAAAGGAGAATTCTTGGCCGAGCCAATGAACATACTAGATCAGAGAAGGGTCGAGCTGCGGAAAAGAGTCATCACCCAGGTTAAAGTGCAATGGCAGCACTTTGGGCTAGATGAGGCCACCTGGGAAGATGAGCAGAGCATGAAAGAAGCCTATCCTGAATTATTTCTGGGTGAAAAACATCGAGACGATGTTGAACTTCAGGAGGGGGAGATGTAACGCCCCTAGTAAATCGATAATGTTTTAAGTAAGGCAGTAAAATTTAACTGTTGACTAAGGTTATGTTTGGTGAAATTAAAATAACTATGTTGCTACTGATGTTAATTAATTATGATGATTAATTATTGCTACTACTATTTAATTAATTATGTTGATTAATTGTTGTTAGTAGCTATTGAGGTGGTTGGAAAAATAAAACCTAACTACCTTCATGAGAAGGTTGAGACCCCATAGGAAATGGGGGAAATGTTATGCTAAGTTTGGTAGAGACCAGATAGCGGAGGAAAAAGAAAAGAGAGTTTCTCTTTTGGAAAAAAATGCTATGTGTGGTAAAGATCAGATGGCATTTGTCTGGAAGGCGAAAGCTTCCTGAACCACTACATCTGGTAAGGACCAGATAGCGTGACTCTGGTATAGCCAGAGAGTTTGCAGATAGTGAAGATATGCAAAAGTGCTTGGGGGTGGAAGATCGAGGAGGATCTTCCTAAGGTCGCGAGGTTGACAAGCGCAATAGAGAGGTTTGCCTATGTTCACGTATGGATTATATGAGAAACTTAATAGTTATTAAGGGTTTATGTATACTGTGAAATTAATTAGGGTCTATGATAGGCCTAGAACTGTGTATGGCATTGGAAGAATTTCTGTAATTATGCAGGCAATGGTAGAGATGGAAAATGTAAACACATTGATGACATTTAAGAACGAATTTCTGTGTGACTGATAGAAGAAAGAAAAGATTAAACTAGATTTAATTAAAGATCATAGATTTCCATACTGGAACAATTCCTGTAGCATAAGTGACAGCTAAATGGAAAACAATATATTGTGTATATTTATTTTAGCCTACGCAGATAAATTGAAACAATATATATATATATTATATATATATATATATATATATATATATATATATATATATATATATATATATATATATATATATATGTATATATGTATATATATTTGCATACAAAGATTCCAAGAACGCTACTGAAGAAAATAAAGAAAAATGTAACAGGTCAAAAAATGAGTCAATGCGTGAACTCTCTAGACTAAACAACCAATCGAAGATCGCAGGATCTCCATCTTAACAATGTAGTTTAAGAATGAATAATACGGTAACGAAAAACACTCCAGTACTTGAAAAACAAAGGAAGGTTAGCGCCCACATCATAAACATAATTTAACGATAACAGACATTCAAAAAATCAAGGAACGAGCCTGTAAAAAAAGAAAATGACCGTAACCTGTGTGAATATGATCGGGTAGCCAGCGAAGGCTTCCGAAGTCGAAACCAGCAACCCATATTCTTCAAACAGGAAATAATAACAGTAAACAAAACCATAGAGATATTTTTCTCTTAATTGAAATTTATAGGAAAATCCTCTGAAGAGATAAGCGTATCCAGTGTACACAACAAATAATGAAAAATTCAAACTCAGGCGAGAATCTGTCCATGGTAAACCAACAATCTTTAAAAAAAATATTGAACCGTATAATGATTCTATGGAGAAGCACACAATTCATTATCCAGCCAAAGTTCAATTAACAGTAATAACTGAAACTTTATACAATTATTCGCTGTAGGGTGTAACCCTCCGCTCTGAAACAAATTATACAGTAATGGACAGCTATTAAGTGCAACCCAACTAGGGTTTCTGCCTGATCTGCTTGGTGCAGAACCCAAATAATTTACAAAGTAACAAAGGCGGGGAAGCTGTTAATTTTCCACATTGAAGGAAAACCCACGAAACAGTGATAGACTCCCATGCTCAAGCACAGCTCAGATAGCCTGCCAAGAAGGACAACGGCTCAGTCTGTCACCTAGGGTATTTTCATAATTTTTTAAACCATAGGAGTAAACGTCTCTTACACGGAACATGGAGTGAGTATCGAAGACAGAACAGGTCCTCCATCGAGCGTTGGCCATGGCACCGAGACTCTGCACCTAAGACAAAGGGGTCATTCAAAGAAAACAGAATAAGAATCAGATCTGTGAAAAAGAAAAAAAGAAAAAAACAAACTATAAAAATAGGGTGACATTCACCAGGGTGAGGGAGCACCGGTTTACCATGACCAAGGATAGGAGGCAGAGTTCATTTTACACCATGGACCACATGTTGGAGAGGTTTCCTGTGCGAAAATGCAAAAGCACCAGAGACCTGTGGATGACAGAATTTACACTAACAATGAACCGCTAAGAATTTCCAAGCGTATTGAAAAGCTTTCAAGTCATACCACCCACACCCGGATCGACTTCGACCGTCGATCTAGATGGTCTCATCTCCACCATAGGAATGGGCATAAAAACCCGGGAAATAACCATCGTATGGTATTTTTCGAGATATGCATCAGAAGCATTAACTCTTGGAGTCCTGAGCACGTTGTATCACATGGTGTCAACAGGTCGATCATTCATCGTGCCAGATGGACGGTGTGGGGAAAGACCAGCTTGTCAAGCGTCAGTTGCCCGAGCGATTCTCGGCAACGCTCCTTTCCAGGCCAGATATTTAGGCGAATAGCATTAACTCAAATAAGAAATTACTAAATGGCCATTCATTTCCGTAGTACCAACGACCATTTTTATATTCTATCCATTGTACCATAAAGTATGGATTATCATTACAAGCTGAATGTTGGTTCTCGAGAATGAAACGGAATTAGATTATTAATGTTATGTGCTATGATCAGCATAGATGTAAATTATCAATAAATAATACGGTTCCTATGATATGTAAATGAATTTAAACAATCGATTATTTGCATTTGAATTCTTATTGCTAAGTTCTACTATTGTTTTAAAAAAAATTATTACTCCTGTTCTGTAGTCTTACAACAATCCTGAAAATTTGGAGGAATAGTTTGTCGATGTGCAAGAAAATCTATACCAGGCTTTATTCGGCTTTGGTTCATTTTCCTAGGTAGGGGCAAAATGTTCCTTCTGTGCCCGCGTTCTAAAGTGATAAGAGTTTCTACACTCGACTCCATTTATGGGTAAGGATAGTTAAAAAAAAAAAGTCTACGTTTCCTTCTTTTGAATGCAACATGGTTTCATGCATAGATTTTGTAACTTCTATTAATTTTCCTTTCATGTGGAAAGGTGGCATGAATGGAGCCCGGGGTTTGGGGAAAACATTGAGTTCAGCTCCTCATATTGGGCACGAAACAATAATATGGACAAATGCACTGTGTATCTGTTTTTTTCTTAGCTTAGCTCCTCATATTGGGCACGAAACAATAATATGGACAAATGCACCGGGTATTTTTGTTTTTCTTAGCTTAACCTCTAAAGGCTGGGATAGCCATGAGTTTTAGAAATTTTGAGGGTTTCTCTGCTACATAACTTTACTCTCTCTAGTAATTTGTTTTTAAAAGTATCATCGGGTTTTTCTAAGGTGAAGTTTGTATATTGTTTTAAGGGCATGGGGATTATCTCCCTGACCCATATCGGAACTGATTATACTCTGCATTCTAAGCTATGAGACTAAGAAAATCTATGGTTTTGCAATCGCGTGATTTTCTTTGTTCATCTTTAGTTTCCTCTCTATCTTTCGGATGGTTTATATAAATAAGAGTTTTGTTGGAAAGAAAGAGAGTTTTCAAATGTTGATAGCAATTCTTTGGTGCGTTTGTTTCTGAGCTTGAGTAGGTAGCTTTGTATAAAACTTGTGTGAAGTTAGGTAGGGGCTCTGGACCCATCGACCGTGACCCATAGTTTTTTATTTTCAGTCCATAAATATATATTTCGTTGTTTTGAATTCTTGTGAAAAAATAGGTAGAGGCTCCTGGTACACCGAGTTTTGGTCGCTCTTATTAATCTTTCTTTGGTGAGCAAAAAATGGTGTACTAATTATAAAATTCACTGAAAGTGGTTACTTTCGTTATTAAATTCGGGTTCGAATTTCTTTTAGTTATTTCTCTCTATTTCACATAATGGAAATATTTCTCTGTTTATTTAATAATCTGTTATATTGAACATTAGAGTCTAAATCTCCTACTTACTTAACTTTACGATAGCATTAGGGTCTTGAATGAAAAACCACATTATATAGTTACAATTATGAATAATATTATTTTCCTACCTATAATGAATTATATTTGGCATAAGTTCTATTAAACATTTCTTTGTTTATTTCATATACAGTCGTAGCAAAAGGCCTTCTTGCCTACACTCTTAATTATTTTCATTATTCAACTTAGCATTAACTCTTTCAACTAGATGTTGTAAGGGTTTACTATAGCTATTAATTAGAATACCTAAGTTTAGCATTTCTTTGCTACTTACCAAAGTCGAGATGTTCTATAATTCTCAACAAGCATAGGTCATTAATTAATATTAGCACATGTGCTTTTATTTAACTACCATTAGGCATAGTTAACTAGAAAATGCAAATTATATTTCCTACTTAAATTACTGTAAGGATCTTTTACTTATTTGTAGTTCAATATTTGTGAGATTTGGTTCTGCTAGACCTTGCTATTCGATGTTTTGCCTCCCAACCTCACATGAAGGTTTGTTTGACCTATCAGCATAGATTTTTCCTCCTTCCTCTCCTTTCTAAATATTTTTCCTCCTTCCCCTCCTTTCTAAATTCCAGATCTCAGATGCGCTTATCATCTTGATATTTTTGAATAAATCCTAAGGGACAAGTAACTGTCTTTCTAACTAATTTAGTATGTTTTGCCTCCCAACCTTGAGACTATTGCCGCATCACATGAAGGTTTTTTTGACCTATTAGCATAGATTTTTCCTCCTTCCTCTCCTTTCTAAATATTTTTCCTCCTTCCTCTCCTTGCTAAATTCCAGATCTCAGATGCGCTTATCATCTTGATCTTTTTGAATAAATCCTTAAGAATTCAGTGAGGGACAAGTAACTGTCTTTCTAATTAATTTAGTAAGTAAAATAATATCTACTGATAAATGTTGTTTAACTTCAACAAAAGAATTTAAATTCCAAAAATAGTTTTATAACTCAAAAAATAAATAGATGTGCATTAACATAATGTCTTTCTAACTAATTTAGTAAGTACAATAATATCTATTGATAACTGTTGTTTAACTTAAAGAATTTAAATTCCCAAAATAGTTTTTATAGCTCAAAAAATAAATAGATCTGCGGTAACATAAATATTTACAAATTTTGGGGATATCACAGATGCTTATGATGGATTGATGCCTATTGGCATTGGCATTGTTTAACTTATAGAAAAAATAGCCTTTTTCACCACCAAAATCAACCAATACAATTTCAAGAATTTTTGTTGTTCAAAATACATTTTTAAATGCATAGATAAATCCAGGAGCCCAGAAAACCTTTTGGGCCCTCAAATTATGAGGATTAAACAATTTAAACTCATGTTTGACTATGCCATGGACATTTACTAATCATTTAATTTATATGGTCATACCTGTAAAAACAAGTTAAATTTATGCAGATTAAACAATTTAAACTTGACATTTACTAGTCATTTAATTTATATGGTCATACTAGTAAAAAGGTTCATTGTTAACCTTAAAATTTATAATCCACAAAATATCGGGAAGTATTTTGGGTTTCCATGCTTTCATTTCCAAGTTAAACATTAAAAAAATAAAAGAAAGTTAAAAAATTTTCCAACAAATTTAAATTCATGTTTGACATTTACTATTCATTTAATTTATATGGTCATACTAGTAAAAAGGTTGACCATTAACCATTTATAATCCAAGAAATATGGGGAAGTATTTTGGTTTCCATGCTTTCATTCCAAGTTAAACGTTAAAAAAAAAAAAATTAAAACAATTTCCAACATCCACCAAATGTTAGCGACCATGTCTTATGGAGATGGTACTCGATTTTCCCGTACTTTACTTCCACTTTAAAAAGATAAAGAAAAGGGAAGAATGTAACACTACACTACAGAAATAATTTTTTTTTTACCACAGTATAAATATGTATACATGTTTATTAGTCCTTCGAATGCAAATACGTTATATATCTCATTATTAGCCAATCAATGTAATAAGGAATACTTATCTCATTATTAGCCAATCAATGTAATAAGGAATACTTAAATATCTTTATACCCATACCCACTCATACAAGAATTGATAATGAGATTCGCTGTACTAACCACGATACATAACCATGATACAATGGTGAATAAACATTAGTTGACTCTTGCTCTGTCTTGGGTTAATCATGCGGTTGACATTACATTTATATGTACAAAATGTTATATGAGCGGGTACTTCAGGGTATGAATGATTTTATGGCAATTTCCATTTGAGTGCTGGTTTATACTGCCAGGATTAATTGATGCCGTGAGTCACGTCCGGCACTGATACTTGCCCCAACTGGCCTGCTCCACATCGTCCATCTGGCACGATGAACGGCCGGCCAGTAGGCACCATGTGCTCTCCGCGTGCTCAATGCTCCAGGACTCATGCGGACTGACACTACCTCGAACTTACCACTTGGCAGCTGTTTTCCCGGTTAATCTAGGTTCGATCCCACGGCGGAGACGAACCCGCCCAAATCAAGGGCTGTCGTCGAGCCATGAGGCGGTGGTAAGATTTAATGGTCTTTATGCGTGGTTAATCCTTTAGCTCGTTTCATTGATGGAGTGACCTCCTGTCGCTCACAGCTCTATGGCGCTTCGCCTTGCACAGCACTCCTTCCCTCCAGGCGGTCTGGTACGCAGCAGGAAATCTCTGTCTCCCAACGCCAGTTAAGGTAACTGATCCTCTATATTTCATGGTTACGACTCTTTTCGTTTTGTGTTCATATTCTCCGCAGGCTTTTAAATCTCACAGTTCAGGTTATGGTTACGATTCTTTTCGTTTTGTGTTCATATTCTTCCGCGGGTTTTTAAATCTCACAGTTCTGGTTATGATGGTGTTTTCAGGTGAAGGGTTCGGTTGCTAAAGCCGACGGCGTCGAAGAGCCTGCTCCGCTTCTCCACCATCCCATGCCCGGGTAAGAGTTTATGCATCTATTGTAAGGCTCGTAGGGCGTTTCCATGGTAACGGACTGAGCCGTTGTCCATCTTGACAGGATATCAGAGTTTGCATATGCAACGGAAACCCTTCGCCATGTACAGGGGTTTCCTTCCATGAAGAAATTTACGTTTTTCTCTCATTTTGTTGTTTGTAATTTAACTTGGTCTCTTCGCCAGCATTCAGGCGGAAACCTCAGTTGAAAGGCGCTGAATGCCCGACTTGTACTGTATAATTTTGTTTCATTATTATGGACTGTTAGTCGTTGCAGACGGTCGAATGTTACCGGTTTATTTACTGGGTTTTTTCCTCTATGATACTGTTTCGAATTTAGTTTTTTGTTAAAAGAAATATTACTGGTTCATATGAAGCCCTTACCTGAGTTCCAGTACTTTTACTCAGTGTATACTGGGCGTACTTGCCCTCTCTGTGACTTTTATTGTGAATATAAATTTTTAAACATGTATCCTTGTTCGTTTTCAATGTATGATTGCTTCTACTGTTAGTTTGTCATGAGACGCCGGCTTGGCAATGAAAGCCCTTGCTGGCTATATAATGATTCAAACATGGCTTCGGCGGTTCTTTTCAGGCTCAGGGATACCTGTTATTGTTTAATACGTATGCAAGGTGGGCACGACCCCTCCTCTGTTCCTCGAGAACAAGAGTATTTCCGTTATCGTTTCTCTCTGCATACTTAAATATTTTGTTAAATGCTGGTGTTGTGTACTTGGTAATTGATTGTTGCTCTAAAATATATGCATTATTCCACAGTTGATTCGAACAGCTTGTATTTTCTTGGTAGTAAGCCTGGGTGTCTCCGGGTACTATATTGTTGTTCTAGGTTCGAAATGTAAACTCAATGATTATGCACAGTATTGAATTCTTTTGGTTGATTACTACCTAGGCTATAGAAGATGGCTTTGCACAATGACCAGTTTCCTGTTTTTCTTTACCGCTTATGCTACAGGGGTTTTATTTCGGCATGGATTCGCTGTTTTCTTTTTAATTGAAAAATCTAATTCCATCTCTGCCAGTTGCGCAGAGACTAATTCTTAAAATTATCAAATCATTTTTTCCCACTACCATCACTTGCCTGTCATAGACCTTAAATAATTCCACAGTTTATAAACAAATTCTTTAGTGCTTTAGCAAGTCGTACCTGAGCAGAAGCAAACCTCTTCGTAGCGCTTGTCAACCACCCGACCTTAGGAAGATCCTCCTCGATCTTCCACCCCCAAGCACTTCTGCAGATCTTCACTGTCTGCAACTCTCTGGCTATACCAGAGTCACGCTATCTGGTCCTAACCAGACGTAGCGGTTCAGGAAGCTTCTGACTTCCAAGCACATGCCATCTGATCTCTACCAGACATAGCATTTCTCTGTTTTACTGCCATCTGATCCTTACCAGACTTGGCATTCCTCTTTTTCCCCCTTTTCCTCTGGGGTCTCAACCGTCACATGAAGGTAGTTAGGTTTTTCTTTTGTTTCAACTACCTCAATAGCTACTAACAACAATTAATCACATACTTAATTAAACAGTAGTAGCATAATTAATTATCATAATAATTAACAACAGTAGCAACATAGTTATTATAATTTTACTGAACAAAACTTTAGTTCACAGTTAAATTTATTGTCTTACTTAACATTATCGCTTTACTAGGAGCATTACAAAGAACTTAAAACCACTTCCAACATCCACCAAATGTTCCCCTTTAGATCAAGGCTCCATAATTGCGGTCAATGTTTTACCCAAATTAGTTAAATGAAAATGAAAAATAAAAGATAAAACTATTTCCAACATGCACCAAATGTTTCCCATTGGAAGAAGGGTAAATAGTTACGGTCAATGTTTTACCCAATTTAGTTAAATGAGAAAAAAAACGTTTCCAACATCAACCAAATGTTTCCCTTTGGAATAACTCTCCATAATTAAGGTAGATGCAATGAGGGTTAACAGTTTATAATTCACGAAATATGGGGAAGTACTCTGGGTTTGGTTCTTTCATTCATGTTTCCCTTTGGGGCAAGGCTCCATAATTAGGACCATGTTTATTTCATTCCAAGTTAACATAAAAAAAAAGAAAAAAAGGTTAAAATAATTCCAACATCTACAAAATGGTTCCCTTTAGGGTAAGGCTCCATAATTAGCTACCATGTTGTATGGAGATGGTATTTTTCTATACTTTGTCCTTTCATTCCAGTTAAACCTTAAAAAAAAAAAGTTAAAATAATTTCCAACATTAAGGACCATGTTTTATGGAGATGGAATGGTATTCTGATTTCCCCCTACTTGTCCTTTCATTCCAAGTTAAACGTAAAAAAAAAAAAGATAAAATAATTTCCAACATCATGTTTCCCTTTGGGGCAAAGCTCCATAATGTACTTTGTCCTTTCATTCCAAATTAAGGTAAAAAAAAAAAGAAGAAAGTTAAAATAATTTCCAATACTAGGGACCATGTTTTCGAGATGGAATGGTACTCCGATTTTCCCGTACTTTGTTCTTTCATTCCAAGTTAAACGTAAAAAAAGAAAAAGAAAAAAAGGTTAAAATAATTTCCAACATCTACCAAATGTTTCCCTTAGGGACAAAGCTATGTAATTAGTGATCATGTTTTATCGAGATGATACTTTGATTTTACCGTATTATTGTACTTTAATTCCACATGAAATGAAAGGAAAAAGAAAGAGAAATAAGAAGTTAAAACCATTTTCAACATCCACCAAATATTTTCCTTTGGAACAAGACTCCATAATTACGGCCGATGTTTTACCCCATATAATTAAATGAAAAAATAAAAAAAACATTTGCAACCTCAACCTATTGTTTCCATTTAGAACATGTCTCCATAATTAAAGTCAATGTATTACCATCCACTAAACGTATAAAATTACTTTTATTCTAAACAGACCAATAAAAAATAAAATAAAGTTAAAACCATTTCCAATATTTATATTTTTTAATAATTAAATCAAGACCAGATCCATCCAAGATAGCAAGTTCAAATTTTGTATAAGAGCAATTAATAGGCCAGGTCAGGACCAACTCACACCCCCATCGGATTTTATTAGAAATAAAATAATAATAAGTAATGTGAAAGTTAAGTAGTTCAAAACCTCTTTATCAAATTTCCCTATAAATATAAGCTCATTCTTTTACGAGTGACAACCCTCATTATTTTATTCGTGATTCACGATTGATTCTATCGATCAGTATTCTATTTCGGTAGTTTTATGACGGGTTTCTGATTTGGACAGTCTATGTTAGGGTCTCACCCTAACTCCGTTATTTATGTTATGGGATCATGTGATAGTCAAGAGTCAATAAAGTCTATATTAATATTTGTAAGTGGTTAACGAGTCCATATTAATATTTGTAAGTGGTTAACCTGCAATTAATGATGGGACCACAGTTAGTTGCAAATGGGCCGTAGTATTAGATAGATGGTATTCATAAAACCCACGGTATTGGCCCGTGGTATTGCATGTATGAGTCATATATAAAGGATAGAGACTCACTGCGAGGAGCATTGTGTCTTATTTTGTAGTCGAGCTCTGCTCTATTGGAGGTTGCCCCCTCGAAGAGCATTGTGTTTTATTTTGTAGTCGAGCTCTGCTTTATTGGAGGTTGGAGGTTGCCCCCTCGAAGAGCATTGTGTTTTATTTTGTAGTCGAGCTCTGCTCTATTGGAGGTTGCCCCCTCGAAGAGGCAACTGAACATTACTCTCTGAATAATAAAATCATCACTATTCTGTGTTCTGAATATCTTTTCTTCGCATATTCTGTGTTTGGGTATCATTTTGGAGGTTAATAGCATAACAGTATATCTTTTCTTCGCATATTCTGTATTTGGGTATCATTTTGGAGGTTAATAGCATAACAGTCTATTAGTATTTACAAGTTTTCATATCGTCAGATTTATATCTAACTATTTGTACAATGAATTTAAGTTTTTACTCCGCGTTAACAGTACGATGACTTTATGTTTTAACTCAGCATTTTAACAGCTAAAAGTAACAAGTTGTGATTCAGAACAGATGGATTGTTCGAGTGACTTTTGTTTTTTACCCTATTTGATCCTCATTTTTTTTAAATGAAGTATTAATTCCATTATCTAACTAAGATGTTAATATCAGATTTTTGTTAGTGGTGATTTTTAGGTTTGAGCTTTCGTTTAATTTCTTTTATTTCAGGTCAAAGTGAACAACATGCTGCGTAGATCAAAGAGGCTAGCACTGCGACTCCGACAAGAGGAGATCATTCCTAATCTTCCAGACGATATCGCTCGTAACTGTCTGCTTAGAGTGCCGTACAAATGGCACTCTCAGATCAAACTTGTATGCAGAAAATGGAGAGACATAGTGAGCGAGGCCAAGTTCTACGAGGACCGAATGACCACGGGAAAAGGGGAGCAGTTGATATGTATGATTAAGCGTTCTAGACATCGAGATCCGGTTAGCAGCGGAATAGTAGTGTTAGACCCTGTCACGCGTACCTGGGAAATGCTACGCC
Organism: Pinus tabuliformis; assembly: GCA_031772625.1. Taxonomy (NCBI): domain Eukaryota; kingdom Viridiplantae; phylum Streptophyta; class Pinopsida; order Pinales; family Pinaceae; genus Pinus; species Pinus tabuliformis. The sequence continues at coordinate 480,080,710 of CM062810.1, read as the reverse complement.
AGAATCCCGATTTCCCTAGGGGATTTATTCCATTGTCCTGTGCCTGCGTTTGCGTTAATGGGAAACTAGTTGTCATCGGTGGATATCATCCAGAAATATCGAACAGCATGACGGCGGTCTATATTTTTGACTTCGCGTCTGCCAAATGGCGCAGAGGAACCGACATGCCCACCAAAAGGGACGGCTTAGCCTGCTCCGTATCTTCCACTGCCGGGGTTATCTATGTTGCCGGAGGGATGTATCGTGACACTATGTTATTCGCAGCAGAGGCTTATAATGTGGAAGAAGACAGATGGCAAATTCTTCCTCCAATGACCCAACAAGGAGGCGTGTGTCATGGAGTTTTTCTAGCAGATAAATTCTTTGTATTCCGGAATCGTGAAATGAATGCAGAAATTTTTGATACAAAGACAGGCCTCTGGAGAGGGGTGGATAATATGTGGAGTTTCCAGCGATCGGACAAGTTGCCGTGCATAGTTGCTTCTGGACACTTGTATGCGTCCACCGAAACAGAGTTGATGAAATACAATCCTGAGGAAAACGATTGGGTTGTTCAAAGAGTTCTTCCTACACAATTTCGTGGTATTGCGTGTACTGCAGAGTGGCGCGGCCATATTTTTGTGTCTAAACGCTCTACCCTTTCTCGTCGTCAGGATTGTTATCTGTTGAACCCGTCCACTAACGAGCTGATCAGCGTACCCGAAAGATTTCCCTGGGTAACTGTGTCTGCTGCAACCGTGGAGATCTGAATGTCGTCTCCTAGCCTCCCTGTTAACTGTATTGAGGTTTTTTTGGATCTTTGTATTTGTCTTTTTATAAAGATGCATCGTATTCTATGAATGTCTTTTAAACTAAATATTGATGTTGATAAACATATGTGAGTTTCCATAGATTTCAATGTCCATGTGGTAGCTTCCACCAGTTCCATTACTTTTCGATCGTGGTAGCTTCCAACAGTTCCATTACTTTTCTATTGTTATTAGAATATTTCCAAACAAGAAAACAGAAAAATTTACTATGATTATAGAAGATATGTCGAGACATCTGACGTTTATGGTAATAAAGAATTGTGCTTCAGTGCAGTTTTAACTTGGTAATAACGAGTAGTGCTTCAATGCAGTCTTGAAGTTGATCTTAATTAGCTAGCCATGAGGAGGATATTTTCAAGATAAGCCAGTGGGAGACTTCAATTATTTTGAAGGGATGGTGATCTTATTTTTCATAGGAGTAATATTTTTTATTACAAATAATATTATAAGGAAAATATGTTTTCTTAATTGAACGCTTTTTTTTTCAAAAGATATTTTGTAAAATATGATTTTCTTTCAAAAATAAACATGTTTCTGGATATTAATATAATAAGGAGGTTCGAGAAAATATCCACTAAATGTTCTAAAAGAGAACATTCTCAAAAAGAATCATTGCATAGGTTACAATTGCATAGGTTACAAACTATGGGGCTTGACCAAATTTTGTCTAAATGATTAGGTATAAAACTAAGAATAAGGATAATATGATAACCTAGGAGAAGAATTTGATGGAAAACATTGAAATATTAACCAAAAATGTTATGATGACAATAATTTAAACAACATTTATTGTTATGGTAAACTAACCTTGTGTACATTGAAACCCAATTGTCATTGGAGGACACCCGGTAAGTATAACATAATGTTCCAACTTGGTTTTTATCACTATTAGTTCACTAAAATGTATGAATGTTCCTTGAAAATTCACTACAATACATAAGAGAATGTGTTATTTTAACCATTTGTGTGGAATTCAAGATGACAAGCTTAGGAAATTACCATGTACATGGTCCAATGCTCTCTGAGTACTCCTCTCTACATTTCTATTATTGCAAGAACATAAATAACAAAAAATTAAACTCGGCAGTATCAAGATGTAATTTATTTTAATGTCATTTCAAATTTATATTTGAATTTTCCATTTTTTTAAGGAAGTAAAATTTGTGTTTGAAATGTTATAGTGAAAGAAAGTCAAATAATTGATTGAAACAAAGTGCTACACAATATAGTCAATGTGAAAATCATTGAGTTGAAATGTTGTGATTCAAATGATCTTGAGGTGTTACTAAGTATTGGTTTCATGGTTTTCGTTTTCATATTATATTTTCTAATATCTTGATTGATATTTAGGTTCATACATTTCAATAAGTCTAAGGCTCTTTGATGACATGTTTTTTTAATGATTTAATTTTGTCTACTTATGATTATCATCCATGGCTACTTTATAAACCAGCCTAACCCATCTTAACTCTTGATGTATCAAGCACCAACGGTGCTCAAATCCCTCAAATTGCAAAAGAAAATTCAATGCAAAACTTCTCTCAACCTGCAAAAGTATTTTTTGAGTTGAAAACTTGAGGACATGTTTGCACCTCTAGAGATTTGATCCATATCTTCCTTTGATAGACCCAAAGTTAAGATGTATCTATCTTGGTTATATGTGTGTGTATGTTTGTGTGTGTACGTGTATATGTGCGTGTGTGCACTTGTGTTTTGGTTCAAATTCCATATATATTTTAAAATTTCATAACAATGCTTCTCATTTTAATCCTAATTCATAAATTCAATATTAAATCTAAGTTGACAAGGTATTTGAAAAAACAGAGAATTCATGAATTTAAAACATTAAATCCAAACCTCGTTAACCCTCATGCACCCAGACATATATCATACATATCCAATTTCTAAATTTTATAATTAAATTTAAAAAAGAAATTTCTTTCAAAATAAATTTTAGAAAAAAACATCTAATTCTTGATATAAAAAATTATAAGGAAAAAATATTCAATTAACATGTTAGAGATGTAGAGATGGATCTAAGTTGGTTAGGCTAGATCTTTGAATTCATGAATTAAAATATTAAATCGAAATCTAAAAAATTGTTTATATATATCTATATATATATATATATATAAATACTTTTAAAATAATTTTATAAACTACTTTTAAAATAAATTTTAAAAATTTCATTTAATTCTCAATAAGAAAACTATTGGGAATATATATCCCATTGATATGTTTAATTTAGAGAAATTCCATATAATATTTTATAGGGAAAGATATTCAATTGCTATGTTAAAGATATATAGGTGGATTTAGATTGATTATTTTGTAATATTATACCATTCTCATAATTCTTCACACTCTGAAGGAGTTTTTCATTCATATGAAGTATATGGGAATTGTGACCATGGTTGTGTGCTATTCAACCTAAATTTGCGTTTAAGTGTGGAAGATCTTTGAGATATTGGAGCTAAAAGTTTTGGTGATCAAAGCAACAAATGTTCATGTAAATATTCTTTATTTAGAATGAACTAGTTTTAGTAATCGCTAGGAAACCATAGAAAACTTATATTGAAAAACATCATCGTGATGTATCAAATAAAAATTGAAAAATAATTGTAAACAAGATAATTGCTTGGGAATGAACTTGAGTTAATGAGATCCTTACTCAGAATATGTAAACTAAGGTTGAAGGATAGAACAAAGTAAAGTTCCCTTAAATCACTCCTAAAAATTCCCTAGAGGTGGTTTTAATGTGATTTAAGAAGATTGGGAAAAAAATCTATGAAATCACTCAGTGTGGAGAAAACATTCAGAAATGATAAATAAAGAACCGTGGGAGAAAAGTGCTAAGGAAAACCTGCTAAGGGATTTAAGGCATACAAATGCCTAGCCTGGAATCACAAGAGGTTGTCGATTCATAAGGTTGCAATCTCAGCTCGGGGGGAACCTCTGGAGAGGGTTCAAGATTGGGTGGTAAATTGTTCACCTCAATCAAATTAAGTAGATCTATGGTTAAAGACTTTGGAAATTTATGTTGTTAATTTACTAGATTACAACATTCTTTTCAGCTATATATAATGAAGTAGTGTTGATATTTGGTAGGTCTAGTTATTGGTTTTAAATGTATATTCCTTTGTTTATTAAATAAGTGTTCTTAAATTGTATAAAATTATGAGATGTAGAAATATGTAGAGAATATGAGATTTAGGAATATGTTTAGATTTTGGAAAACATAATGATATTGATATTTGTTAAGTCTGAGGCAATTGCATTTTCAGTAGAAATAGTATGAAGGCGAATCAATAGAATTGTGTGTGAAAATTGTATATGCATATGCATAATAAAGTTGGAAATGAAAAGGAACATGAGATCTGAACATTACTGAACATGCATGACCCTAGTCAAATCAATGGATTGGTGTGGATATAATTGTTATAATTGTATGATAAGTTATATTTTTGGTGATATTTCGTGGATACTTGAAGCTAAAGTTCATGGCACCAACATATATTTATGTATAGGTTTTGCTACGTAGTACATAAAAATAATATTATACTAATTATATACAGTAGACACCTGGGTCAGAAGGCCTTCCTCAAGGCTCGGAAGGAGCCTTCAGTCCATAAAGATCTTAAAGACCGGGTCCTAGGGGTTCACCTCCCTTACATCCAAGAGACCACTGATAGGATTGCCAGGATTCTTAGGAAGCACAATGTTCCCTCGACCTTTATACCACTTAATACCATCCGTAGCTCCCTGTAAACTGTTAAAGATCTTGTCAAGCCTAAAGACATGAAAGGTGTCTATGTCATTCCTTATTCCCGTGGGACCCCATACATTGGTGAGACTGGTCATTCTATTAGTCAGAGGATTAGTGAGCACTCGACAGACTTAAAGCATGGGAGGGCTAAGTCCTCTGCCCTTGCAGAGCATGCCGAGTAGACTAAGCATCATATCTATTTCGAAGAGGCTTATGTTATTTTGAAAGTTGCGTAGTTTCACCATCGAAAATTTAGGGAAGCCCTTGTGTTATGCTCTTAACTTGCAAAAAGATACCCAAACACAGAATATGCGAAGAAAGATACCCAGAACATAGAATAGTGAGAGACAACAACAAATATTTTATTATTCAGAAAGCAATGTTCACTAGCCTCTTCGAGGGGGCAACCTCCAATAGAGCAGAGCTCAATATAAAAATAAGACAAAATTCTCCTCGCAGGGAGTCTCTATCCTTTATATATGACTCATACATGCAACACCAAGGATCAATACCATGGGTTTTATTAATACCATCTATCTAATACCATGACCCATTTGCAACTAACTCTGGTCCTATCATTAATTGCGAGTTAACCACTTACAATTATTAATATGGGCTTTATTGACTCTTGACTATGAATCGATCCCATTACATAAATAAGGGGGTTAGGTGATCCAGGTGGATATTGGTGGCCACCTGCCAAGTCCACCTGGACCCCCACCATTATTCTTCTCAGAATTTTCAGTTTCCTTAATTGTAGCAAAACTTACTATTTTTAGCAGTTTTTTAGGTCCTGAACCGTTTTGAGGCCCTAAACAACGTTTTTTGGGGAATCCGGGGGCAACATGGGTCCATGGGATGGACCGATGTTGCCCGTTCGAACAATGATAGTGCTCGGATAGATATTTCTAACGAGCTATTGTATGCGTCAAACGGAGATCGTATGCCAAAGTTACAACCCCGGGAAGTTGATGTACCAACTTACCCCAAACGGGGCCCCATAATTTGGCGTTTCATCTTCTAGGGTTAGGTTTTGGAATGTTATGGGTTTTTCCACTGTTTTTCAACAATAAATAGGCCTTCGAGCCTCATTGTAAGACAGTTCAGAGGCATGTAGCCATCACATCTCTTCTCAGAGATAAGCTGCCATCGCCCTAGCTGTTTATTTCCATTTCTGGTTGTAAGCATATTTAAGTATTTTCCATTAATGAAATGAAGTATTATTTATGGTGCATCTTTGTGTATATGGTTATCTCTGTAATTTGTTGCGTTCCTGTTTAAATTTGGATCAGTGGTATCAGAGCGGTCTGCTTTTTCTCTGTTTTTCTTTGCATGTCCCCAACAAGGTCGGGATATAAGGAGTTAGGGCTTGAACTGGTTGAACCTTTGCAAGACCAGCCTCGCAAATCCCGACGGCCTCCCATGGTAGATGAGAAGAAAGAGGAGGGGGCAGGAGATCCCATCCAAATCTTGCTCGAAGAAGCCCTCGAGCAACAACGGAACGCGATGATGGACAGCTTTGCCCAGATCCTTCAGCGGCTACCCAGAAGCAATGCATCGGCTTCCAGCAGCTACTCTGGAAACGCCACACCCTTTAAGGTACAAGTTAATTTTTAAATCCCCATATTCGAGGGTCAGATAGACGCAGATGCCATAGATAAATGGTTAAATCTGCTAGAGGGTTATTTTTCTATTCATGAATTTTCGAGTCGGGAAAAGATTGTTTTTGCTCTTCTCAAAGCAGCCCCCCACGTCAAGGACTGGTGGGAAACCTACTGCGAGCAGAAGGATGAAAGTATTGGCTCACTATTTTCAGCCGCACCCACTTGGGATTCGTTCCGGGATGCCATCAAGGAGCAGTACTACCCTGTTGGAAGCTATGAGGATGAATACATAAAGTGGACCACGCTGCGGCAGGGAAGGGACCAAGACGTGCCGGAGTTCACCAATCTTTTCCATACCCTTCGCACAAAGTTGGGTATCAAGGATTCGGAGCAACATTTGACACTCAAATACCATGGCTTCCTGCACAAGTACATCCAGGAAGAAATACAATTCCTAAACATCTCCTCGCTTGGCGCAGCATACTGATATTCCGTCAAGGTCGAGCAGAAGTTTAAACAAAAGAAGCGAGACTTTGGATCTGCGAATCCAAAGTAGGGGAAAGGTGCCCCTAAACCACAGAACAAAGGACAAAGCGAAGGCGGGACAGCCCAAGACAACTAGCCAAAGCTGCAAGCAAAGAACAGCACCGCGAAGCCGAGAAAGGACACTGGAAAATGGTGCGAGTTCCATAAGAGCTCCACTCACAACACAAGTGAGTGTCGGGCCAAGCAGTCACTGGTGGCTGAGCTAAAGGTTTCAGAATCAGATGCATGTTCTGACTCTGAGTCTGAACCCAATAAGGGGAATGAAAAAGGGAAGCAGATCATTGATGCGGATCCCAACGCCACTGTTGCGACCGCAAAGATCTAGAAAAATGAACCCGAAGATCCTGAGGAGGAGGAGCGTCTTTTCCACTCCCAGATGTGGGTAAAGGGCTCCCCGATACAGTTCATTGTTGATAGCGGGAGTCAAAAGAACCTCATTTCGGCAGAGGTCGTGAAGCGGTTGGGCTTACCAACCACAGCACATCCACAACCATACACCATTGGGAGGCTTCACCAAGGACGAGATCTTCGTGTGAGCCAACAGTGTCGCCTTCCATACAACATCAAGCCCTTCACAGATGAGGTATTGTGTGACATTGCTCCCCTTGAAGTTTGTGATGTATTACTAGGACAACCATACTTGTGGAAGTGACATGCTGTGTATGAATCAAGGCCCCGTGCTGTTATTATCACATTGGGAAATAAGTTGTACAGGATACCAGAGGTAGCACCACCTACTGCCATCTCTTTGATTACTGCAAAACAATGCAGTAAGATCATTTCCAAAACCAGGAAATTTGTTTTCCTGATGATACGCCGTCAAGGAAAGAAGAAGACAGTGGCCGCTGCCTCCAGACGAGGTCCCTCTACACGACAACTACATACGGACAAGGTTGTGGAGGAGTACGAGGACATCTTCACCTCCCCGGCAGGGGTTCCTCTGCACTGTCAAGTCAAGCACTCCATCGATTTGACCCCAGGTGCGCCGATACCCAATGGACCAATTTATCGGCGCTCCGTTATGGAGAACGATGAAATCAAGAGGCACATTCATGAGCTCCTGCAGAAAGGTCACATCCGTCCGAGTTCATCGCCCTGTGGGAGCCCGATCGTGTTGGTACAGAAGAAGGATGGGATGTGGAGACTCTGTATTGACTGTCGGGCTGCTGGGCATTTCAGGGTCGAGAAAACAGTGGCAGTTCTGCAAAATTATTTCTATTGGCCGAATCTTCGAGAGGATGTTGGAAAGTACATCAGATCATGTATTGCCTGTGCCAATGCAAAACCGACCATTAAGAAGCACGGCCTCTATACCCCGTTGCCTACCCCAAGTCGACCTTGGGAATCCATCTCCATGGATTACATGTCAGGCCTTCCTTCCACCAAGCATGGAAATGACTGTGTTTTTGTGGTCATCGACAGGTTCTCGAAGATGGCCATTATGGTGGCCTGCAAGAAGAATATCACAGCAGAAGCCACTGCTAAACTCTTCTTTGAACAAGTGTTGGTGCACTTTGGGATCCCACAGTCTATCATATCAAATCGGGACAATCGGTTTCTCAGCACAGTTTGGTCCAGTCTCTGGTCAATGCAGGACAACAAACTCACGAAGTCCACAGCCTTCCATCCTCAAACTGATGGCCAGACAGAGGTTTTCAATAGGATGATTGTGCACATTCTGCGCATGTATAACTCAAAGAATCCACGCACATGGCACGAGAGCCTCCCCTATGTTCAGCACAGCTACAACCGAGCTCTTCATAGCTCCATTGGCCATAGCCCTTTTCAGGTGGGTTTGGGAGTCCAGCCACTATGCCCCATTGATGTGGCCATGCCACTTACAGATACTCACATAAATTCAGCTCATGTCCAGTCCGAAACAGATAAGGCCACCAGCTTCATTGAGCACATCCAACACATTCGCCAACAGGTCCATAACATTCTTGAGAAATCAAATGCCAAGTACAAGCAGCGACATGATCAACATCGGGTGCCACACAAGTTTTAGGTGGGCGACAAAGTCTGGTTGCATTTGCAAAAGGAATGCCTTACTGGAGCCTATCGGAAATTGAGACCACTCTGATATGTTCCTTACACCATTACTAAGGCTATGGGAGACAATGCATTTGAGCTCAGCATTCCCCCATTCCTTGGCCTGCACCCAATGTTCAATGTGGACCGCCTTCGGCCATACTTTCCACCATTGCTAGACACATCCGACATTGCAGAACAGCTCAAACCCACAGAATTAAATCCAGATTGCATGGAACAAGCTGCAACTGATCGGATCATGGACACACAGATCAAGAACACTCGCCAACAGAATATCCAACTGTATCGAGTTGTCAAAGCAGGCCAACTCCTTTAGCAGGGCAAGTGGCTCACCAGGGAACAAGTTCAGCAAAAGTTTCCTCATCTCATGGAGGAGCTCAACGCAATGGGGACCATTTCTTCCTAAGGGGGGAGGAATGATCCAGGTGGATATTGGTGGCCACCTGCCAAGTCCACCTGGACCCCCACCATTGTTCTTCTCAACATTTTCAGTTTCCTTAATTGTAGCAAAACTTAATATTTTTAGTAGTTTTTCGGGTCCGGAACTTCCGGAGCCGTTTTGAGGCCCTAAACGACGTTTTTTGGGGAATCCAGGGGCAACATGGTTCCAACAATGATAGTGCTTGGGTAGATCCTTTCTAACGAGCTATTGTATGCGTCAAACGGAGATTGTATGTGAAAGTTACGACCCCGGGAAGTTGATGTACCAACTTACCCCAAACGGGGCCCCATAGTTTGGCGTTTCATCTTCTAGGGTTAGGTTTCAGAATGTTAAGGGTTTTTCCACTGTTTCTCAACAATAAATAGGCCTTCGAGCCTCATTGTAAGACATTTCAGAGGCATGTAGCCATCACATCTCTTCTCAGAGATAAGCTACCATCGACCTAGCTGGTTTATTTCCATTTCTGGTTGTAAGCATATTTAAGTATTTTCCATTAATGAAATGAAGTATTATTTCCGCTGCATCTTTGTGTATATGGTTATCTCTGTAATTTGTTGGGTTCCTGTTTAAATCCGGATCATTAGGGTGGGACCCTAACATGCCCTCCCCCTTAAGACTAGCCTTGTCCTCAAGGCTGAAGTTGTGGAAACTGCTGAAGAATAGTGGCTGGTTCCCAAGTTGCATCTTTCGGGGAGGTGTCTTTCCACTTGACAAGGACTTCCCTAATCATGCGGTCCCGTAGCTGCCTGTTTCATGTGTCTAGGACCTATTCAGGTTGGAGCCAGATTGACCCTTCTTCGTCCAATTTAGGTAGACTGGTTTGAATTCTGCAATTGTTCCAAATCACTTTCTTGAGGCATGATACATGGAAAACTGGATGGATTTTTGTAGTAGCTGGCAAAGCCAACTTGTAAGCCACTTCTCTAATGCACTAAAGTACTTGATATGGTCTGTAGAATTTTGGAGATAGTTTCTGAAAACCCTTGTCTTCGAGTGATGTTTGCTTATATGGTTGGAGCCTCAAAAAGACCTGATCCCCTTCTTGAAATTGGCACTCCGAGCAATGCTGGTCTACTTGTTGCTTCATGAGGTTTTGAGCTTGATGAAGATTCTGTCTAAGATGGGCGAGCATGGTTGCGCAGTGTTGTAGGAGTTGATCCATTGCTTGTACCTTTGAGCACCACTTGATATAAGAAGTAGGGGAAGGAGGGCGTTGACCATATACTGCTTCATAGGGAGTCATTTTGTTGGTGGCATGATAGTTGGTGTTATACCACCATTCAGCCAGAGGTAACCACTGTACCAAAAGATGTTTCTTTTTTGAAGTGAAAGAACTAAGGTAGGTTTCCAGACATTTTTTGACGGCTTCAGCTTGACCATTCGTTTGCGGATGATAGGAAGTACTGAGTTTTAGTTGAGTGCCTTGTAGCCTGAAGTGTTCCTGCCAAAAATTACTAGTGAAGATCGGGTCGTGATCGGACACAATAGAAGTGGGCATGCTGTGCAATTTGAATATCTGATCCATGAAGGATTGAGCGACCAAAGTCGGTTTAAACGGGTGGGGTAGGGCACAGAAATGAGCATAGTTCGAAATTTTGTCCACAACCACCATGATGACTGACTTGTTTCCTGAATTTGGAAGACCTGTAATGAAATCCATAGAAACCTCCGTCCAAATTGATGTCGGGATGGGCAACGGTTGTAATGTGCCTGGTGTGTTGACAGTCTCCCCTTTGTGGCGTTGACAGATGTTGCATTCTGCTACGAAAGTAAGGATGTCCTTTTTCATGCCTATCCAAAAAAATGATCTTCTAGTGCGAGCATATGTCTTCTGAAAGCCTGAATGTCCTACAATGGGGGATGAGTGAAATTTTGCCAAAATGCGACTTTTGAGGGTGGATGTTGGTGATATTACGAATCCGTCCCTGTAGCGAAGAATCTCATCCTGCCACGAGTAGCCCTTGGTGGAATTTGGATCTACCTGCAATTGAGAAATGAGTTGGGAGAGCTCGGGATGTGAAAACCATTCCTTGCGAGCCTCTTCAATCCATTCTGGAATGGGGAGGGAAATTTCTAGCAGAGTACTTTCCTCCTCAAATTGGCGAGATAATGCATCTGCTACACTATTGTATTGCCCTTTCTTGTAAATGATCTCATAATCATATCCCAGCATTTTTGTGAGCCATTTATTTTGTTGTGGGGAGGATAGGCATTGCTCCAAAAAATATTTAAGACTGTGATGGTCTGTGTGGATTTGGAAACGTCACCCCAATAAGTAAGCTCACCAGGTCTCTACTGCATGTAAGATGGCCATCATTTCCTTCTCGTAGGTAGATTGGCCCAGATTCTTCCCACTTAGTTGTTGGCTTGTGAAGGCCAAAGGTCGCCCTCCCTACATTAAGACCGCCCTAATACCTGTACTTGAAGCATCACATTCAATGACAAAAGATTTGGTGAAGTTAGGTAGTGCTAAGACTGGGGTGGAACACAGGACATTTTTGAGAGCTGTAAATGCCTGTTGTGCATCCTCATTCCAGAAGAATGAGTTTTTCTTCAGGAGTTGAGTGAGGGGCTTCACTATGTGACCATAGTTGTGGATAAACTTACGATAATAGCCTGTGAGAACCAAAAATCCTCTCAATCACTTCGAGGTCTTAGGTTGAGGCCAATCCTGCATTGCCTGGATCTTTTTGGGGTCCACCTTGACACCTTCACGCCCCACAATGTGGCCCAAATACTCAACTTCTTCCATGCCAAATGAAAACTTGGACATCTTGACAAATAATTTATGCTTGCGGAGCAGTTTCGAGAGTAGATCTACATGCTGAAGATGTGCGGCCCAAGTGCAACTATAGATGAGGATGTCATGAAAGAAGACAAGGACAAATTTCCTGAGATATGGTTTGAGAATGTGGTTCATAAGGCTCTGAAAAGTAGAGGGGGAATTACAAAGACCGAATGGCATGACCAGGAACTCATAATGGCCTTCATGAGTTTTGAAAGCAGTCTTTGGAATGTCGACTTCCTTCATGCGAATTTGATGGTAGCTGTTGGGCAATTTATTGGGCTTAAATTGCTGCATTAAATTATCAACCAGGGAAACTCATAAGCTTGTGATGGTGCCAGCAATATATATGCAGGAGTAGGCAACTAACTCTATGTCTAACTAAATTATTTAGGATTCAATACAATATGCAAGGGAAGAGGCTCCTAACTAAGGAGGTCCTGGTTGTCCTTCCCTACAATATCATATGAAACTAAAAACTTAAAATGAAAACAAGAGAATGAACTTAGTTATTGTTTAGATTCAAGTAGAGAGAGAGACTAACTTAGTCTCGTAATTGTCCTCTCATGTACTAATCTAAACTAAACTAAGAGTCATTCATGAGCATAAGAAATGAAATAACTTTGAAACATAAACACAAAAGAATGAATTTCAATTACCATATAAATCATTGGAGAGAGAGCCTAACTTAGACTCTTGGTATCTCCTCATATGATACTTGAAACATAAAAGAAAAAGAATGAATTCCAATTATCATACAAATCAAATAGAGAGAGAGAGCCTAACTTAGACCCTTAGTTGTCCTCTCATATGCTGATTACATTCTAATTTAAAACTCATTCATCAATCACAAACAAATCCTCAAACATCTAGACAAATAAATGAAATAAAATCTAATATGAAATAACATGTTTCTCTCATCCTTTTAGAGTGAGCTCAATTCTCTTAAGAACAAGACAAATTATTCCATATACTACATTAAGGAAAATTAAATCTAAAACTACATAATGGAAATATATGTAAAACTTATATCTAAAACTACATAATGAACATATATGTAAAATGAAGCTTTATTCTATTCCATCATCAATTGGATACAATGCTCTAAGATTCCTCCCTTTTGGAATGGAGGAGGTACTCCTATTTATACAAAAACTTATGATAAAAACCTCATAAATGTAGACCCACTATTCTCTCCTTTGACCCACATATTTCTCAACCAATGATGACACATAACCCTATCCTCCATGATCTCCTCCATGAGGTCCATGATGTTCTCCATGAAGCTTATCTTATCAAATTCGAATTTGATCATTCAAGGCCACATAAAGATGCCCTGGAAGCTTCCTTTGTGCCTAGACATGTCAACAAACTCATGCTAATTGTTAGGTATAAGTTTAAGCATATTATTTTCTAAGTTTTAGCCATAAATTCACTTAGAAATGTTAAGAATTAATAAACTTTGGAAAAGTTTTGTTAGAACCCAATAATGAGGTAAATGTAATGATATGGAGGTGGAATGGAGGTGACATGAAGGTAAAATGTGAAAATATTGGTGAATAATGGAGTGAAAATAGGGACTATTTTGAGGCCCAACAGTAGCCCGAGCGAAGATCCAGCTTTTTGAAGAATTGAGCCCCATTGAGTTCATCCAGCAAATCATCAACCACCGGGATGGGAAATTTATCTTTGACTATCAACTTATTAAGGGCCCTGAAGTCTGGACACATCTGCCACTCCCCATCTTTCTTGAGCACCATGACCATCGGTGATGAATAAGGACAAATGTTGGGACGAATGACACCTACTTCCAAAAGTTCCTTGATTATTTTTTCAATTTCATTCTTTTGGGTGAACGGATATCTGTACGGGCGCACATTGGGGGTTGGGCCCCTACAACCAAGGTGATGCTATGATCATGTTCCCCTCTCGAGGGTGGAAGCTCATGAGGCTTGTCAAAGACCGATAGATGGTTATTTAAAATATGTTGCATCTTAGGATGAATCGGCAGAGACTTGGTTTAGACTACCTGGATGGAATTAAATTGAGCTATAACTCCATGATGGCTGCTTTTTAGCAATTTTTCCATCCTATGCGAGCTGATGATAGAGGGAGCCCCCGCCTGGAGTCCACAGAGGGTATGTGTGAAGTTGTTCTGCTTAAAACTCATGTGTAACTCCTGGAAATCCATTGTAATTGGCCCAAGAATGCGAAGCCATTCAGCACCGAGGACAATGTCGCACCCTACCATGTGTATGGAAAACATGTGGATCTTCAACTGATAATCCCCCATTTGAAGTTTGACATTTTCACAATGGCCTTCACATTTCATTGTGTCCCCATCCGCAATTTGGACTTGGAAGTTAGAAACTACTCGTACAAAACAATGAACTGCTTCCACGACCTTTTGATGGATGAAATTATGTGTACTTCCACTATCAATCAAGACTACTATTGGGCGATGTTTAATAAAACCTTTGATTTTGAGAGTTTGAGGTGAAGAAATACCTACCAAAGCATGCAGCGAAATAACTGGTTTGTTAGGGATATTGTCCTTTTGGTTGTCCTCTTCCACTGCCTCATGCTCCTCCTGTGGTGGATCTTCCTCTGATGAGATGTAATGAGTGGCATCAATTTGAAAAAATTTGGGCTCCTTGCATTTATGACCTGGGGAGTATTTTTCATCGCAGTAGTAACATAATCCTTGCTTTCTTCTTTCGGCCATTTCTGTAGGTGACACCTTTTGAACCTTAAGTGTTTGAGTCGTGCTATGAGCCTGTGGGGGGCGACACTTAGGAGGGAAATTTGGGCGATTGTGCTGGCCTGCTAACGCATGTTCCACGTTAAGAGCTACCTTACAAGCCTCTGTCCATGTGGGAGGGTGGTGCAGTAAGTTGTGAGCTTTTATGGCTTCTTTAAGACCGTTCATAAAACGTTGCATGTAGAACACATCTGAGAGACCCCTAGTGCAGAAGGCTAAGGCTTCAAAGGCTGTAATATATTCATCCACTGTGCCAGTCTGTCGGAGCTTAGTAATATTACCCAAAAAAGGAAAAAGCATTCTGTAAGTTTTTTGAAGGAGTTCCAAGTCCTAAAAGGTCCATTGCATCGTTGATGCCATTCCCACCATTGCCACCATTCATTGTCCAAGTACATGCTCCCCACCATAAGCTCAGTCTTATTATCTAAGATGTTATTCAGATTGAAATACTACTCCATTTGTGCTATCCATGGTGCTGGGTGAGAACCATCAAATTTATGCATATCCAACTTGGGGGGTCACAGACATGATTGTTGATGGGGGCCCCCAAGGTGAAGAGAGTGGCTAGACTCACCCTCACTGTGTCCATTGCCAATATACGCCTCCTCATGGGCTTCCTCCTTGCCCGTTAGGATTATGCTCGGGATCATGCTACTTAGTCGGTCAAGCTGAATGTGGAGGCATTTCAAGGATTCTTCAAGCTTTTCAATCCTTTCATTGGCCATGTCACAGCAGCTAGGATTCCGTGTAGCTGTGACATGGTAATGCTTTGTAGATTATGTTTTTCTTCTATGGCAGGAACTTTTGAATCAAACTTAGGAGACAAAGATCTTAGAACCTTTTCAACTAAAACAACTTCTTTTATTTCTTCACCCAAGTTTTTCATACAATTAACAATCTCATCTATACGTAGGAAATAGTTAGCCACACTTTCATCATTGTGCATTCTGAGATTTTCATATTGAATTCTGAGAGTTTTTAGTTTTTCTCGTTTTACCTATTCATCTCCTTCGTAGCTCAGAATGATCTTGTCCCATATTTCTTTTGTGGTTTTGAGGTACATAACCTTGACGAATTCTGATTGAGATAGACTCCCTAATACAGTATTGACAGCCTTCGCATTTGTTTCATATTGCTTCTTACCAGCCATATCTGTAAGAGTTTCTGATGGAAATGTGTATCCTGTTTCCATAATATCCCAAACTTTTGTACCAAGAGATTTAATATAGGCAATGATTCTTACCTTCCAAATGACGAAGTTGCTCCCATCAAAAATTGGTGGCCTGATTGATGGTTCTTTTTCGTAGTTTCTCATGATGATAGATTTTCCTTCAAGCGATCAAGCTTCTTCTGAAGGACCTGCTCTGATACCAATTGTTGTAAATAATGCTAAGAGGGGGGTTGAATCAATATTATCTAATTAATATAACTTTTTCATTTCCATATTCAGATTCATATATGCTACTTCAGTTAAGGAAAATTGTGTGTATACGCAACTGTGTATAATGCAACCAGTGTATATTCAGTAAACTTATAAATCAGTTAGTTGCTTCTTAATGTGTGCATCAGAAAATTATTAACCATATGATCAGTAAACAGGAGCAGTGAAGCAGAGAAAATAATCACACATAATCAACACACATGAACACCAAGATGTAAGGTGGAAACCCAATGTGGGTGAAAACCACCTACTGCAATTTGTCTTTATCTTCTTGTAAATTAGAAACTTCTTTTTATAATGGTTCTATATTAGTGAAGTCTTATACCAGTACGCAGGCTGCTACCTGTAGAAGGCTACAACCTTCTCTCATTCTCCAGCTTCTCTTGGAAGGGAGCTACAACCCCCTTAGCTCTTGTACTAGCTAAGGTACTAGTACGTAGGTGCTGACCTACGAAAGGCTACAACCTTCTCTTTTCTTCTAGGGACCACGTTTCATAAATTTTTAGACTAGATCCATGAATATCAAACAAACATCAAGCATATCTGCATAAACCAATCTCCTTTATACAAAAAAATATTGAATCAACCAATAACTTATCAGAATGCTGTAACCAGAAAATAATACCAGTAACCAGACACCAATTCTGAATCTAGAACACTGCAGCAATAAACAAAAGCAGCTAAAACATATTTCAAGAGACCTGCACTACTTCACTATGTAGAAACCTGCATACATGCGCAGCTATATCAAAGCCAACCAGTGTATATGTTGTCTTCACTTGCTTAACCTGCGTGTATATGCACCTCTGTTGTGCCGAACCTGCATACAAATCTATAAAAGAAAATTTACCCCCCCTTTTTTTTTACTTATTCAGACATCAGTTATATCCAGATTATCATATTTATAGATCAAATCATGTGCCAAATATAACATATCAAAATTACACAAAGTTACTTCTCTTCAAGCCTTAAGATCTTGACCCATCAATAGAACTTATTCTTCTCCTTGTGCTTAGTTTCCTCCTTGATTCAGATCTAGTTATGCACCATAACCCAATGACTAGTATTCTAGATCTTGCTCATCATAAGACATTCAATGCTTAAGTCAATACCCTTGCCAAATGATCTCCTTCCCTTTTTATAGTCTTAGGCCTTACTCAAACCATGGTCCAAAACCATTGAGAACAAATACTAGGGACTTAATACCTGGGTTCAACACTTTGGATGTAATACCAAGGACCAAAACCATAGGTTCAAATATATCAAACTAAATACCATGGACCAAACATAAGTTTTCCCACATGTACGCACTTTTCTTTGCATGAAAGTGTGTGCATACATATAAGCGCCCTTTGGTTGGTAATCCCATGTGTATACATGACTTTGTTAAGAGGAACCTGCATATACCTCATTTTCATTCATTCTGAGAGCCAAAACTGTGATCTACCCTTTGAGTGAGTTGCATTCAAGGACACCACCTGTGCCATAGTGCCAAACCTGTGTCATAATGTGAACAGATTTAAACAGGAACGTAAAAAATTACAGATATAACCATAAATACAAATATGCAGTTCAAATAACATTTCATTTCATTAATATCAAGTACTGAAATATGCTTACAAACATAATGGAAATAAGACTAGGTCGGGCAATGGTAACTTATCTCTGAGAAGAGATGTGGCAGTTACATGCCTTTGAACTATGTTACAATGAGACCCGAAGGCCTGTTTATTATTGAGAAACAATGGAAAACCCTAAAAATTCAACAACCTAACCCTAGGAGATGAAGTGCCAAACTATGAGCCCTGTTTGGTTAAATTGGTACATCAACTTCCTAGGGTCGTAATTTCGGTATACGATATCTGTTTGATGTGTACAATACCTCATTAGAATGATCTATTTGAGGGCTACAACTTTTGAGTGACTAACACAAATTTATGACCCATGATGCCCCCATTTTCCCCTAAAAACTTCATTTAGGGCCTCAAAACGGATCCATAAGTCCACGACCTCAAAAACTAACAAAAATAGTAAATTGTGCTACAAATAAGGAAACAAAAAAACTGAAAGAAACAATGGTGGGGGTCCAATTGGAATAAGTGGGTGGCCACCAATATCCACCTGGATCATTTCTCCCCCCTTAGGAAGAAATGGTCCCCATTCGATTGCGTTCCCCCATGAGATGAGGAAACTTCTTCTGAACTTAGTCCCTAGTGAGCCACTTGCCCTGGTGAAGGAGTTGGCCTACTTTAACAACTTGATATAGTTGGATCCTTTGCTTTCGGGTGTTCTTGATCTATGTGTCCATGATCTGATCAGTTGTCCCTTACTCCGTGCAATTTGGATTTAACTTTGTAGGTGCGAGCTATTCTGCAATGTCTGATGTGTCCAACAATGGTGGGAAGTATGGTCAAAGCCAGTCCACATTGAACACTAGGTGCAGGCCAAGGAATGGGGGAATGCTGAGTTAAAATGCATTATTTCCCATAGCCTTGGTAATGGTGTAAGAACCATGTTGGATTTGTATGAGTTTCTGATAGGCTTTGGTAAGGTGCTCCTTATGCAAATTCAACCAGACTTTTCCACTGGGTGTAGGCCAAGGAATGGGGGAATGCTGAGCTGAAATGAATTATCGCCCATAGCCTTGATAATGGTGGAAGGACCATATCGAAGTGGTTTGCATTTCTAATAGGCTCTGGTAAGGTGTTCCTTCTTCAAATGCAACCAAAATTTGCTGCCCACCTGAAACTTGTGTGGCACCCGATGTTGATCATGTTGTTGCTTGTACTTGGCATTTGATTTCTCCAGAATATCATGGAGCTATTCGTGGATATGTTGCATGTGCTGAATGAAGTTTATTTCCTTATCGACTTCTGACTCGTCATGATCCAAATCTTCCTGGGTAGCTACAAATGTTATGGCCACATCAATGGGGCATAGTGGTTGGAGTCCCAAGCCCACCTGAAAAGGGTTGTGGCCAGTCGAGCTGTGGAGAGCCCAGTTATAGTTATGATGGACATAGGGAAGGCTCTCATCCCATGTGCATGGATGATTTGAGTTGTACATGTGCATAATGTGTAAGATCATCTTGTTGATGACCTTTGTCTGCCCATTAGTTTGGGGATGGAAAGCTATGGACTTAGTGAGCTTGGTGTCTAGCATTGACCAGAGACTGGACCAAAATGTACTGAGGAACCTCCTATCTCAATCTGAGCTCATAGACTCTGATCACAAAGTGTACCCACACACATTCAAAGAAGGATTTAGAAGTGGCTTCTGCTGTGATATTTGGTGGGCTCCAGTATTGTAGCAATAATGCTACAACTCCTGGAGCTCTCTATCTCTAATTTTATCAACCCGGTAGTTCGTAGAAACTTGGAAGCGACGGTGTTGTATGCAAAAGTACTAGCTCTTGTCGCAGCTGTCACTTGGTCAGCTGGCACAAGTCCGCTAGGGCTCAAGCCAACTTCTATATGCTCTCAGAAGAAGCTTTTTAACTGATGGACGAAAGCTAACTCAAAGGAAGTTAATCTACTTGCGGAAAGAAACTGAAAGCCAAAAGGAAACACAAACCCTAGCAAACGCTAGCAAACCCTAATTCTACCAGCTAGTCCTACCGATGCAAAGGAAAGAATGCAAAAAACGAAAAGAGATGCCATTACTTCTAGGAAGGTAAAATGCATGTGTCGAAGTTATCACTATCTGAAGAAAACATCTTTTTGTATTTTTTATTAAGTTGTTGAAATTATCATGCATGTGCTTCTAACTAGTTTTCCAATGTGCAGGGATGGATCAAGGGATGAAATGCTTTGGGAAAGGTTGGGATGGTACAGAGAGGGTCTAAGGGATCCCCAGTATTCTTTCTGAGAGTTTCACAAAGTCTGGATGACATGCAACCGTGTTCATGAACTTCTACAGGAAGTCTGCAGGGGTTTCTACAGGAAAGTCCTGTAAGTCTTCTACAGGATGTTCTGTAATTCTTCTACAAGATGTTTACGAATTGGATTTTTGAGGGTGGATGGTTGATGGAAGATGCATGGATGGTTATGGAGGTAGGATGGGGGTCTGAAGTGACCTAGGAACTGATGGATGGAGTGATGAGATGATATGTGGAAGGCTGATTTGGCTTTAAGGTAGTTGAGGCAACAATGGAGAAGAAGGTAGGGTAACGTGGCAAAAGAGCAGATGGGAGATAAGGAAACAGACTTGGTGATGGAGGAGTTGATCTGGACGAGGCTCAGATGAACGAGGAGGTGATGAAGGTGATAGATATGCCCTGCACAATGCTCATTCAAACAAATCAAGGAATTCTTGCAAACAAACCAAGTCCTAGCTAACTCAATCCAACTGTCAATGAAATGAATAAACAACAGCATTGTTTGGAAAGAGAACCATATACATCATGTGAGCAAGAACATGCCAAAAGATCTAAATGCATAACAAACTCCTACCAATCTATTATAAACATGAAAAACTACTTGAACCATCAAAAGAAATCTAAATAACAAAGAAAGATCTAAATCTAGATAGCAGATTTTATTTCAAGAACACAGCAAAACACATAAATATAAACAAAGGAGGTACTGGGCGCTTGAGATGGGCCCAAACCCAAGAGCTACAGCCTCCTAAGAAAGATTTAGAGCTGGTGCAAAGCTGGATCCATCTTTATTAATCAAGAAATGAAAAGTTACATCAAAATTGTCCACAAGGAGAGCTTGAGCATGAGCTGAAAGCAAAGCTAATCTACTGCATAAAAATCGAACTACAACCTAGCTAACTAATGGCTAAAACAAAATGACTAACTGGCTACAAAATTACTAACCACTAGCTAACCAAAATGAGGCCCTAAGCCTTCTTATTTATACAATTTGAGGACCCAACAGTCCTCCTAAAATTTAGGGACTTGGCTGCCCAAGACTTGTAGTTAACAGCAGTCCAACTTGACTTGCTTGGCTGCCCTTGAACTGATTGATTCGGTGGCCCTTGAACTCCGAGCTGATGGTGGAGAATTCGAGGTAAGGGCCCATAAATGAGGGGGACAACTTCCTACAAATCCTCTAGCTTGTTCTCCCACGAATTTGGCTGCCAAGTGCTCATTAAGACCTTCAATTTTGTCTCCAAGTTGACCAAAAAGGCTACACAAAGCACCCATTAGACTTGTTGGCATAATGACTAACCAAAATCACTCTATTAACATAAAAATAATCAAAAACATGCAATAAACAAATGAGAATGGTGGATCAAGTCAAATTAGGAGGTTGGATGAGCCCAAATATTTGTCCATTTTTGGGGCTCATCATCACCCCCCTACTGAAAGTGTTGCTCATCCTCTGAGCAACCAAATCTCTCCCCTTGTCTTTGATGGTCCTGGTGGCTTCCTTGGCTAACATCTCGGTCGATTTCTCCTTTGGCTTCCCTCTTTTCAAACTTTCCTGTAGAAATTGTTCACTGGCTTCCTGTAGAAACAGTCCTCTCTTTTCCTGTAGAAACAGTCCTGTAGCTGAGTTTTGGCTTCCTGTAGAAACAAACAACACCACTATATCCTGCCAGATGGGCTGTGTCAGCCTTCATCTTCTCCTCCTTTCTGCTCTTCTTCCTTACTTTCTGTTGCTTTTCTTAGTGAATCCTTAGCCTTGTTATGAGTGCACAAGTTTATGCAATCATATGGAAGAAATGGTGCCCTCTTCTCTGTCAAAGACAATTTACCAGCATTTTGTGTGAAATCAAATATACCATCAAACTATCACCTCTCAGCTCCAAAGTAAGACCTTCACAGAAATCACCAAAGATGAACATCTTGCCAACAATTCCTCAAATGCTAAGTTGGACCAGTTAGCAGAATGAAGCCATCACCAAATCACCCCACTTTTCAAAGGCTTTGGTAAGCAGGTTATTGTGCTTAAGCATATTAGTAAATGGAATAAGTAGCAATATACGAACACACCCAAGTCCCAAGTTGAAAACACCTTCCTCTTTTATAAATTTCACAAACATCAGTGAAATAAGGAGACACAAGACAATCAATCAGAACCAAGCCAAAATAGTGTTTTCAGGACTTCCTGTAGAAAGTCTTGTAGCTGATTTCTGGCTTCCTGTAGAAGACGTTTTTTACACTTCCTGATCTGGCTTGCATGGCTGGGGGTGTCTTCTTCTTTAATTTTGTTGTGGTTGCCTTGGTTTTGTCTTCACTTGGTTGGCCCTTTTCAGTCTTCTCTGCTCGTGCTTGCAACCGATTCTCCTTTGGCGTTTGTGTTTTCACTTCACCCATAGCTTTGGCCTCAGCACCTTATCGTTTTTCTTGCTTTTCCTCTAGATTTTCCTGTTGCTTTACCTGTGGCTTTTCCTGTGGTGGTTTGTCTTGGGTTTCCTTACCCCTGGCTCTCTCTTCTGCCTCAATGTGCTCCCTTTCCTCACTGCTGGATGAAGTGAGTTCTTCGGCCAGAATTTGGATATAATGCCCTATTTTGTCTTATGCTCTGATCAGAAGGAGAATTCTGATATGGCTTTCCTCCTTGACTCTCAGGACAAGATTTCTCCGTTGGTTGTATCTCCCCTCTCACCAATTCCTTGGTTATAATATTGTTGCTGCCCCAAAATTTGACTGTCAAAATGAAATTAGGCTCTCACAGACAGAGTGCAGAGCTAATTTTCATACTAACCATATAGCAGTCACAAAAGAAAAACATGTGTATGTGCACAGGTGAGCCTTACAGCGGTTTCAATTTTCCATATGAGAGATTTTAATTCAAGACCCTGGAGAAAATCTCACATGCAGACCATGAAGACAATTCCAGGCAGCGATAATAAAAACAACTTTTGAATTCGTAGACAGACTCCCATTCACATTTTCCTTACCCCCTCAACACATCGAATTCACCACTTTTTGAATTATTTGCATGGGAAAGTTATGTTCAGGCCTACCTCACTGAGAATTTCCACCTTTACCAAGAACACTTGAACCAGGCCTATGTGATTTCAACTCTGTCAAATGCTGGTTTGACATATTTCCATTACCCTTAGAAACTCCATTATTTTTATCGTCAGTCACATTAGATTGGCCTGCAGTTGAATCACGTACTTGAGACTGATGTTTGTGGTCATCATATGCTTCACCATCTGTCTCAGTACTGTCTTGAACAATTGCTTTCTCTTCTGCTTGTTTTCTTTTTGCAGGGCAGTTTTTTGCGTTTCCTGTAGAAGACTTCCTGTAGAAACGCCTGTAGGGTGTCTCTGCGTTTTTGAATGATCTTGGGAGAATTTTTAACAAGATGAAAAACTTGGCGAAGGACGTCAGTTTAACAAAATTCAGAGGCAGAGGATTCGGCTGCAGAGGTGTGCAAGTGTAAGTGAATCAGCAGTTAACGCGAGTCTTCAGCCGAGCCGTCATTAATTGCTGCGTGATTTGCATGAGAGAGTGAAGTGGCCAAGTGTACGTGGCTTTTTAGAACTGCAGTGATGTCATGAATTGCTGTTGTTATCTATTTGTTCTCTGCGTGTATTCAATTCCATTATTTGCACTAGAGTTTAGAATATCCCCAACTGACTGTGTTTGGTTTTTGAACTTCACTTGAATGGCTGATCCATGCATGCGTGATTTTTGCATTGCTGAGTGCAATTGAATGTGGCTCCCTTCTTGGCTGAATCCACTCATCTCATTCATTCATGCATTGCTCAGATTAGATTCATGCAAATAGAGGAACAAGTTTAGTCACATACCTGCAAGTTAAATGGTTGATTGTGAAGCGTGTTGTTGCATGCATGTGTTGATCTTCATTTGCTGTATGTATGGTGGCTTGACTGATGATTTATGGCTGTTTTTTCTTGTGCAGGTGCCCTCTGGATGGATCTAAGCTGCACGCGTTCATTTCCACGTTCAACTCTGCCCGTTCAAGCTGCTGCTGCTGCATGGTCACAACCAGAACTTCTTTTTGCCATTTCTCCCAAACGGTAGATCGGTTTGATCTGAAACTAGGTGAGCGTGTTCCTACCATCATTATGAATCTCCCATATCAAATTCGTGATCAATGGATGCACGGATTTCGAGAAAAATGGAAAATGGCTGAAGATTTCAGAGGTCGATTTCTCGGAAACCGTGCATCAGAATCAGCTGAAACTGCTTGGGTAGGTTACTATCACCCGTGTGCATCTCCCCATGAAGCAGGTTTCAAAATGGATGCACGGATATGGAGAAAATGCAAAAATGGATGATGGTGATGGAGGATGATTTCTTGGAAACCGTGCACCAGAATTGCATGAAACTACTCAGGCGTGTTGTCATCAACCTTGTACAATACCCCATAAAACGGTTTGTCAAATGGATGCATGGTTTTCAAGTTATGGAAAAAACAAATTCTGCTCTATGGATTTTTGCTTCAAGGCACTTTGCATGTGTTTGCATGGTATGACAAAATGAATTTTGGCTGTGATGCAGGTATGGAGATGATGGAGGAGGAGTTGGAAGATTTCAGGAGGACTTCTGAACCTTTGAGGAAGCTACCATGCTTGCCAAACCACTTTTTGAAATGCATGCCTAGTCTCCCACAATTTCTACAGGAAGTTCCTGTAGAAGCACAATGAGAAGCACAAGGAGGTGAAAAAAATGATGGATGAAGGCAAGGGATGGAAACACAAGTGCTTGCAGGCCTAACCAATAGACTCCCACCATCAGATTCACTTTTGAAATTGGATTTGGCTCGTCCAAAGGTTCTACAGGATGTTTCCTGTAGAAATACAGAGCTTCCTGTAGAAGACACAGTTTTGAGGAAAGAAGCATAATGACATGAAAAAATGATGGAAAAGGGGTGAGGAATGGAAACATGGATGTGGGTAGGCCTCATGGACATATTCCAAGCCTTCAGGTCCTCCTCGGAGATCAATTTGGCTTTTTTGTAAGCTTCATGTAGAAGATAGGAAACTTCCTGTAGAAGGCACAAAAACTCCTTTGTCTTTGTTTTGAGTGATCCACCTGACCTACAATGTCCTTCTTGCAACCTGCAATGTCACTACTGCAACATGAAATTATTCAATGGAGATTAGTTTTTTCTTTTTTCTTTTTTTTTCTCTTTTTTTTTTTTTAAAAACAACTAGGGCGCCTCATGGAGGTTTTCACCCTAATTGCCTACCCTGGGCGCCTCCAAGGGAGGTTTTCACCCAGAGATCTTATTCTCTTTTCTCTATTTTTTCCCAACCCATTGACCGCCTCATGGAGGTTTTCAATCAATGAGCCAATCTAAGGCGCCTCCGAGGAGGTTTTCACCTTAGATTTTTGTTTTTTTTTTTCATTTTTTTTCTTTTCCTTTTTTCCCTTTTTTTTTCTTTTTTCTTTTTTTTTTCTCTACCCTACCCTACTTGAAAAAAACAAAAGCATTTTCAAGTATAAGAATACTTCCAATGGAGCCATGTGCACATCGAGATTAGAGACAAGATGATGTGAAGGCTTGGAATGCATGCTTTGACAACTATCCAAGTTTCAGAGACAAAATGATCTGACTTTGAAAGTACAAAACATAGCTGAGGAAGAAAGTACTGCTGCAACTTAGTGACCTCCCGAAACCATATCTCAATATAGCTTTGATATCCTTGGTTCTTTGGCTGATCTGGATCATTCTTCATGTCACCTTCTAACATGACTTTCTCATCTTCCTCTTTTTGCTGATCTTTCTCTTGAATACATGGAAGATCTGATGGTAACCATGAAGGAACTCTCTCGATCTCTGATTCTGATCTCTTCTCTTCATTAAGTGCAGCCCATGGTTCTTTGATCTCCTCTTTGGAATCTTCTTTTGCTTTTGGTCCTTCAATGTTTTCAATAGATTCTCTCTTTTGCAACACTCTTCCTGAGCTTTGGTGAACATCATTGAGCTCAAAAGGAGTCATTTGCACATGTTGTGCCTCAGCTTTGCACTTGTGTTGAGCTGCTCCAATGTGTGGGTTTGGAGGTGATGGTACGGGTAGTTGAGTGGAGGTGTGAAATTGAGATGGAGATGGTGGTTGGGTAGGCATTTGGGGTTGCCTTGGTGAAGGAGGAGGCGATGGTTGTGGATGAGCAGGTGGTGGAGGAAAATAAGCGGGATGAGAGTTGTACTGGGGCCTCCACTCCTGATAAGGTGCATTCCACTGAGGCTGTGGCTGAGCATAAGAGTGAAATGAATGAGCAACAGGTTGGGAATAATATGGATCTGTGAAGGAACAAGGAGAATATGACCAAGGAGGAGGTGTAGACCAGGAAGGATGAGCAGGGGGACCCCAAGAAGGCATGAAAGTGGCTTGATAGGGGTCATAATAGGTCTCGGATGTCCCTTGCAGTTCTTGTTGGTAAGATCTAGGTCCATATGGCCTCCTTTGGTTCATATAGTAGAGTGATTCAGTGGCTCCTTTGGCTCTTTGATATGCAGCTTTGATTCTGGGTAAGGAAGGGCACTGATCTGTAGGATGGTATTCTTCACAAACAAAACACACTTCTATGGAGTACAATGGACATTCGTTCCTAGGATGCCTTCTAGTGCACGTAGGACAAAAAATGGCCAAAGCCCTCTTGGCTTCTTCTTGCTTCTTTTGGATCCGCAAGGTATCCAGTTGCATGGCAAGAAACTGCCTCATATCACTCTTGAAATCTTCGATCTGATCTGCAAATTCATCTTTGGACAAGGGACTGCTCCCAACATCTCTGCTTGTAGCCATTTGTTTCAGAGGAATGTTTCTTCTTCTTCTCCCCTAGAGGTTCTTCAGATATGTCTTGATGTCCACCCAAGGGTTCTTTCATCACAGCCATCGAAGAAGAACGTTGGCTGTGTGAAGCAGTGGGGGTGTTGTGCAATCATTTTTCTAACTTATCTCTACTCCTACAAGACATGAAATGAAATCTTTTTGGTTGATTTTTTCTTTTTCTACTTCTACATGCAAAACCGAAATAGATTGAACTGCAACTAACTATATTGCTGAAATGAAAATGCGGAATTGAAATGAAAGCAGGAAAGGACTAATCTATTTTGCTCAAATCAAATTGCAAGAATGAAATGCTAGGCTACGCTTGCGGAATTGACATGCTACCCTACGCTTGCAGAAATGAAATTGCGGAATTGAAATGCTACCCTACGCTTGCAGAAATGAAATTGCGGAATTGAAATGCTAATATATGAAAGCAAGAAATTCTAATCTACTTTTGCATAAATGAAATTGCATAATGGAAATGAAATAAACTACTTAGCAGAAGGTTGTAGTAGAAAATAGAAGAATAGCAACAATCAGCAATACTCTGCCGCTTCCCCGGCAACGGCGCCAAAAAGATGGTGAGCTCCAGTATTGTAGCAATAATGCTACAACTCCCGGAGCTCCCTATCTCTAATTTTATCAACCCGGTAGTTCGTACAAACTTGGAAGCAACGGTGTTGTATGCACAAGTACTAGCTCTTGTCGCAGCTGTCACTTGGTCAGCTGGCACAAGTCCGCTAGGGCTCAAGCCAACTTCTATATGCTCTCAGAAGAAGCTTTTTAACTGATGGACGAAAGCTAACTCATAGGAAGTTAATCTACTTGCGAAAAGAAACTGAAAGCCAAAAGGAAACACAAACCCTAGCAAACCCTACTTCTACTAGCTAGTCCTACCGATGCAAAGGAAAGAATGCAAACAACAAAAAGAGATGCCATTACTTCTAGGAAGGTAAATTGCATGTGTGTAATTTATCACTATCTGAAGAAAACATCTTTTTGTATTTTTTATTAAGTTGTTGAAATTATCATGCATGTGCTTCTAACTAGTTTTCCACTGTGCAGGGATGGATCAAGGGGTGAAATGCTTTGGGAAAGGTTGGGATGGTACAGAGAGGGTCTAAGGGATCCCCAGTATTCTTTCTGAGAGTTTCACAAAGTCTGGATGACATGCAACCGTGTTCATGAACTTCTATAGGAAGTCTGCAGGGGTTTCTACAGGAAAGTCCTGTAAGTCTTCTACAAGATGTTCTGTAATTCTTCTACAGGATGTTTACGAATTGGATTTTTGAGGGTGGATGGTTGATGGAAGATGCATGGATGGTTATGGAGGTAGGATGGGGGTCTGAAGTGACCTAGGAACTGATGGATGGAGTGATGAGATGATATGTGGAAGGCTGATTTGGATTTAAGGTAGTTGAGGCAACAATGGAGAAAAAGGTAGGGTAACGTGGCAAAAGAGTAGATGGGAGATAAGGAAACGGACTTGGTGATGGAGGAGCTGATCTGGATGAGGCTCAGATGAACGAGGAGGCGATGAAGGTGATAGAGATGCACTGCACAATGCTCATTCAAACAAATCAAGGAATTCTTGCAAACAAACCAAGTCCTAGCTAACTCAATCCAACTGTCAATGAAATGAATAAACAACAGCTTTGTTTGGAAAGAGAACCATATACATCACGTGAGAAAGAACATGCCAAAAGATCTAAATGCATAACAAACTCCTACCAATCTATTATAAACATGAAAAACTACTTGAACCATCAAAGGAAATCTAAATAACAAAGAAAGATCTAAATCTAGATAGCAGATTTTATTTCAAGAACGCAGCAAAACACATAAAGATAAACAAAGGAGGTATTGGGCGCCTGAGGGGCCCAAACCCAAGAGCTACAGCCTCCTAAGAAAGATTTAGAGCTGGTGCAAAGCTGGATCCATCTTTATTAATCAAGAAATGAAAAGTTACATCAAAACTGTCCACAAGGAGAGCTTGAGCATGAGCTGAAAGCAAAGCTAATCTACTGCATAAAAATCGAACTACAACCTAGCTAACTAATGGCTAAAACAAAATGACTAACTGGCTACAAAATTACTAACCACTAGCTAACCAAAATGAGGCCCTAAGCCTTCTTATTTATACAATTTGAGGACCCAACAGTCCTCCTAAAATTTAGGGACTTGGCTGCCCAAGACTTGTAGTTAACAGCAGTCCAACTTGACTTGCTTGGCTGCCCTTGAGCTGATTGATTCGGTGGCCCTTGAACTCCAAGCTGA
This sequence comes from Pinus tabuliformis, assembly GCA_031772625.1. Taxonomy (NCBI): domain Eukaryota; kingdom Viridiplantae; phylum Streptophyta; class Pinopsida; order Pinales; family Pinaceae; genus Pinus; species Pinus tabuliformis. The sequence goes on along the minus strand of CM062810.1, from coordinate 480,051,520 downwards.
TGGTGGAGAATTCGAGGTAAGGGCCCATAAATGAGGGGGACACCTTCCTACAAATCCTCTAGCTTGTTCTCCCACGAATTTGGCTGCCAAGTGCTCATTAAGACCTTCAATTTTGTCTCCAAGTTGACCAAAAAGGCTACACAAAGCACCCATTAGACTTGTTGGCATAATGACTAACCAAATTCACTCTATTAACATAAAAATAATCAAAAACATGCAATAAAAAAATGAGAATGGTGGATCAAGTCAAATTAGGAGGTTGGATGAGCCCAAATATTTGTCCATTTTTGGGGCTCATCAATATTCTTCTTACATGTCTCCATAATGGCCATCTTTGATAATCTGTCAATGACCATAAAAACACAGTCATTGCCATGCTTGGTAGAAGGAAGGCCTGACATGTAATCCATGGAAATGTATTCCCAAGGTCGACTAGGGATAGGAAACAGGGTATATAGGCCTTGCTTCTTGATGGTTGGTTTGGAAATGGTGCAGGTCGTGAAGGATCTGATCTACTTCCTGATATCCCATCGAAGATTCGGCCAATAGAGGTACTTCTACAATACTGTCACTATTTTTTTGACCCTGAAATGCATAGTGGCCCGACTATAGTGCGCTTCCCAAATCATCTTGGCTCGCTCGCTTGAAGGAACACAAAGGTTTCTGAGGTGGAATAGCAAGGCATCCTGAAGGTGAAAATATGGAACTTGTTGACCCTCCAAAAGCATTTAGAATGTGTGGCTGAATTCTGCGTCACTTTTGTAGAGAAGTGGCCAATCAAAAGTTTCATGCCCACAAGATTTGAGCACGGTGGTTAACACCATGATCAGTGGTCGGCTGAGGTAGTCTACAACATTATTGGTTCTACCCTTCTTATACTTGATATTCAAATGGAATTGCTGCAGGTATGTGGGCCACTTTTGATGGCGATCATTCTGCAACTTCCCTCGCATATGTATGAAATGTAGGGGTCAGTGGTTTATGTCTATGACTGTTTCCTTCCCCAAAATGTAATGCTTCCATTGTCGGCAAGCCTACACAATGGAATACATATCTTTTTCATAAGTGAGAGACTTCCAGACTGTGTATGAAAGTGTCTCACTGTGATATGCCAATGGATTCCCCTGTTGAGTAAGGACTGACCCAATAGCATAGTGAGAGACATCTATCTCGATCTCAAATGGTTGTTGCAAGTATGGTAAAGTGAGCACTAGTGCAGAGCAGAGGTCATGTTTCAACTTTATGAATACCTTTTGTTGAGATTCATACCAAGAAAATTTTTCTTTCATTTCTCCCTTGGTGACTTGACTCAAGGGCCAAGTGATGTGAGAGAATTCCAACACAAACCTGCTATAGAAATTGGCAAGACCCAGAAAGCTATGGAGCTCTATCAGAGTGATTGGGGCTAGCCAATCTCGAATGACTTGGACTCTGGCTGGATCCACATGCACCCCTTGTTCATCAATAATGTATTCCAAATACTAAACCTGGGTCATGCCAAAAATTCATTTCTCCAAATTGGCACATAGCTTATTTTGCCGCAGTGTTTGGAGAACCCGTCGGATGTGGTGGAGCTGCTCTTCCCAACTTTGGCTTAAGATCAGGATGTAATCCAAGCATACCACTACAAGTAAGTTGGTGAAGGGCTGCAAGGTCTCATCCATCAACCTCATAAAGGTTGCATGAGCATTCTTCAACCCAAAAGTCATAACCAACCATTCTAAAAGACCTTCCTTGGCTTTAGAGGCAGTCTTCCACACATTAGAGGGTTCGATTGGTACTTGGTGATAGCTAGATTTCAAGTTGACCTTGCTGAAATATTTTTCCCCCTTTAGTTGGTCCAGAACTTCATCAATCCATGGGATTAGGTACCTATTTCAGACAATGATCTTATTCAATGCCCGATAGTTAATACAGAGTCTCCAAGTCCCATCCTTCTTATGTACCAAGACAGATGTCACTTTTCTGCAGCAGCTCTTGAATCTCCCTCTCAATTTTGTCGTTCTCCAGAATATAATGCCAATAGATTGGTCCATTGGGCAGTGGTGCACCTGGGGTCAGATCGATGGATTACTTTACCTAACAGTGTAGAGGAACCCCTATGGGGGAGGTGAAGATTTTCTCATCCTCCTCCACAACCTTGTCCATCTGTTGTTGCCATGTAGAGGGGCCCTGTTTGGAGGTCATGGCAACCATCTTCTTCTTTCCTTGAGGGTGTATCATAAGGAAAAAAAAATTTCCAGTTTTGGAAATGAGCTTGCTGCATTGTTGTGTAGTAACCAAAGAGATGGAGGTAGGCAGTGCTACCCCTGGTATCCCGTACAACTTATTTCCCAAAGTAACAACAACAGCATAAGGCCTTAACTCATACACAGCATGTTGCTTCCATAAGTATGGTTGGCCTAATAATACATCACAAAAATCAAGTGGAGAAATGTTGCATAATACCTCCTCCATGAAGGGTTTCATGTTGTATGCAAGGCGGAATTGCTGACTCGCACGAAGATCCCGCCCTTGTTGAAGTCACCTGATGGTGTATTTTTATCGATGTGTTGTGTCGATAAGCCCATCCGCTTCATGAACTCTACCGAAATGAGGTTACTTTGGCTACCACTGTCAACAATGAACTGTAGTGGGAAACCTTTACCCACATCTATGAGTGGAAGAGGCACTCCTCCTCCTCTAGATCTTCAGGTTCCTCCTTTTGGATATTCATGGTGTAAATGGTGGCATTGGGCTCCGCATCGATAATCTGCTTCCGTTTGTCATTCCCCTTGTCGAGTTCTAACTCAAGGTAGAAACATGCATATGATTTCGAAGCCTTTAGCTCGACTACTAGTGACTGCTTGGCCTGACACTCACTTGTGTTGTGAGTGGATTTGTTGTGGAACTCACACCACTGTCCAATGTCCTTCTTTGGCTTAATAGTGTCATTCTTTCTTTATGGCTTTAGTAGGTTACCCTGGGCCACCCCGCCTTAGCTTTGTCCTTTCTTTTGTGGTTTGGGGGCACCTTACCCTTGCTTCGGATTCACATATCCAAAGTCTTGCTTCTTCTGTTTAAACTTATTTCTCAATCTTGACAACATATTTGTATGGCGTGCTGACCGAGGAGATGTTTAGGTGATCGAGGTGGATATTGGTGGCCACCTTCAAAGTCCACTTGGACACCCACCATTTTCTTTTAGCTTTTCATTTTCCTTAATTATATCACAGTTTACTATTTTTAGCATTTTGTCAGGTCCTAAACTTTCAGAGCCATTTTGAGGCCCTAGATGACGTTTTTTGTGAAACCTGGGAGAAACATGGGTCCACGAACCAATGTTTCTCTTCCCAAAGTTGTATTTCTTGGATAGATCTTTCTAACGAGATATCGTTCGCATGAAACAGAGATCGTATGCCAAAGTTACGACCCCAGGAAGTTGATGTACTAATTTATCCAAACCCAGCACATAGTTTGGCATTTCATATTCTAGTGTTAGGTTTTTGGATGTTTAGGGTTTTCCATTATTTGTTAGCAATAAATAGGCCTTCGAGCCTCGTTGTAACACAATTCAAAGGCATGTAGTTGCCACATCTCTTCTCAGAGATAAGATACCATTGCCCAAGCTGGTTTAATTCCATTTCTGTTTGTATTTTACATTAATGAAATGAAGTATTATTTCTGCTACATCTTTGTGTATATGGTTATCTCTGTATTTTTTTACGTTCAGTTTAAATCTGGATCAGTGGTATCAGAGTGGTCTACCTTTTCTCTATTTTTATTTGCATGTCCCCATTGAGGTCAAGATATAAGGAGTTAGGGCTTGAGCTAGTCGAACCTTTGCAAGACCAACCTTGCAAATCCCGACAGCCTCCCATTACGAATGTAAAGAAAGATGAGGGGGCAAGAGATACTATCAAAATATTTCTTGAAGAAGACCTCTAGCGACAAAGGAAAGTGATGATGGACAAATTTGCACAGATCCTTCAACAGATACCCAAGGGCGATGCATCGGCTTCCAACATCTACTCTAGAAACGCCACACCATTTAAGGTACAAGTTAATTTTGAAATCCCTATATTTGAGGGTTAGATAGATGCAGATTTCATTGATAAATGGTTAAATATGATAGAGGGTTATTTTTCTGCTCATGATTTTTTTAGTCGGGAAAAGATTATTTTCGCTCTTCGCAAAGCAGCCCCCCACGTCAGGGACTCATGGGAAACCTAATGCAAGCAGAAGGATGAAAGTAGAGGCTCACTATTTTCAGCTACACCCACTTGGAATTCATTCCAGGACACCATCAAGTAGCAGTAATACCCTCTTAGAAGCTATGAGGATCAATACATAAACTGGACCACATTGCGGCAGGGAAGGTACCAAGATGTGCCGAAGTTTACCAGTATTTTCCATACCCTTTGCACAAAGTTGGGTATCAAGGATTCATAGCAGCATTTGGTACACAAATACCATGGTTGCTTGCACAAGTACATCCAGGAAGAAATAGATTTCCTAAACATCTCCTCGCTTGGCACTGCATACCGATATGCTGTCAAGGTCGAGCAAAAGCTTAAACAAAAGAAGAAAGACTTTGAATCTGTGAATCTGAAGCAAGGGAAAGGTGCCCCCAAACCACAAAACAAAGGACAAAGCCAAGGGAGGGTAGCCCAAGACAACCTACCGAAGATGCAAGCAAAGAAGAACCCCGCGAAGTCGAAAAAGGACACAAGAAAGTGGCGTGATTTCCATAAGAACTCCACTCACAACAAAAGTGAGTGTTAGGCCAAGTAGTCACCAGTGCTAAAGGTTTCAGAATCAGATGTAGGTTCCGATTCTGAGTCAGAACCTGACCAGGGGAATGAAAAGGGAAGTAGATTATCATTGTGGAGCCCAACGCCACCATTTCCACCACGAAGATCCAGAAGGAGGAACTCGAAGATCCAAAGGAGGAGGAGTGTCTCTTCCACTCCCAGATGTGGGTAAAGCGATCCCTACTACAATTCATTATCGATAGTGAGAGCCAAAAGAACCTCATTTTAGAAAAGGTAGTGAAGCGGCTTGGCTTACCGACCACAAAACATCCACAACCGTAGACCATCAGGTGGCTTCACCAAGGATAGGATCTTCGCATGAGCCAACAGTGTCACCTTCCATACAACATCAAGCCCTTCACATATGAGGTATTGTGTGACATTGCTCCCCTTGAAATTTGTGATGCATTACTAGGAAAACCATAGTTCTGGAAGCAACGTGCTCTATATGAATCAAGGTCCCGTGCTGTTATTGTTACTTTGGGAAATAAGTTGTACAGGATACCAGAGGTAGCACCGCCTACCACCATCTCTTTGGTTACTACAAAAAAATGTAGTAAGCTCATTTCCAAAATCGGGAAATTTGTTTTCCTGATTGTATGCCCTCAAGGAAAGAAGAAGATGGTGGCCACGACCTCCAACAGGGCCCCTCTCCATGACAACTATAGATGGACAAGGTTGTGAAGGAGTACGAGGACATATTCACCTCACTCGCAGGGGTTCCTCTGCACTGTCAGGTCAAGCACTCCATCGATCTGACCTCAGGTGCACCGCTGCCCAATGGGCAAATATATTGGCCGTCCATGCTAGAGAACGATGAAATCAAGAGGCAAATTCAGGAGCTACTGGAGAAAGGTCACATCCATCCGAGTTCATTGCCTTGTGGGAGCCCAATCGTGTTGGTACATAAGAAGGATGGGACTTGGAGACTCTGTATTGACTATTGGGCACTGAACAATGTCACTGTCCATAATAGGCACCCGATCCCATAGATTGATGACATCCTAGACCAACTAAAGGGGTGAAATATTTTAGCAAGATCGATTTGAAGTCAGGATATCACCAGGTACCAATCGAACCCTCCAATGTGTGGAAGACTGCCTTCAAAGCCAAGAAGGGTCTCTTCAAATGGCTGGTTATGCCTTTTAGATTGACAAATGCTCCTACAAACTTCATGGGGCTAATGGATGACATCTTTTAGCCATTCACCAACTCATTTGTAGTGGTATACTTGGATCACATCTTGATCTTCAGCTAGAGTTGGGAAGAGCACCTCCACCACATCCGACAAGTTCTCTAAACACTAAAGCAACACAAGTTATGTGCCAATTTGGAGAAATGCACTTTTGGCATGACCCAGGTTCAATGTTTGGGATACATCATTGATGAACAGGGCGTGCATGTGGATCCAGCCAAGATCCAAGTCATTCAGGATTGGCCATCTCCAACCATTATGACAGAGCTCTGCAGCTTTCTAGGTCTTGCCAACTTCTACCGCAGGTTCATGTTGGGATTTTCTCATATCACTTGGCCCTTGAGTCAAGTCACCAGGGGAGGAGTGAAAGCAAAATCCTTTTGGTCTGAATCTCAACAAAAGGAATTCATAGAGTTGAAAGATCACCTCTGCTCAGCACCAATGCTCGCAGTACCAGACTTGCAACAACCATTTGAGGTCGAGATAGATGCTTCTGACTATGCTATTGGCACAGTCCTTACTCAACGCGGCCATCCAGTGGCATATCACAGTGAGACACTTTTAGACACAGTCTAGAAGTATCCCACTTATAAAAAATATATATATTACATTGTGCAGGCCTACCAACAATGGAACCATTACATTTTGGCAAAGGAAATAGTCATCCACATACACCACCGACCCCTATAGTTCATACAGAGCCAAGGGAAATTGCAGAATGATCGCCATATAAAGTTGTCCGCATACCTACAAAAGTTCCATTTGAATATCAAGTATAAGAAGGGCAACACCAATAATGTTGCACATTTCCTCAATCAACCATCGATCATGGAATTAACCACCGTGATCAACTCTTGTGGGCACGAGACTTATGATTGGCCACTTCTCTACAAAAGTGACCCAGAATTTGGCCACACATACTAGACACTCTTGGAGGGTCGGAATGTTCCAGATTTTCACCTCCAGGATGCCCAGTTATGCCACCTAGGTCACCTTTGTGTTCCTTCAAGTGAGCATGCCAAGATGGTTTGGGAAGCACACTAAATTCGTGCTGTTGGGCATTTCAAGGTCGAGAAAATGGTGGTAGTATTGTAAAATTATTTCTATTGGCTGAATCTTCGACAGGATATCGGGAAGTACATCAGATCATGCACTACCTATGCAATCGCAAAAATGACCATCAAGAAGCAAGGCCTCTATACCCCACTGCCTACCCTGGCTCAACCTTTGGAATCCATATCCACGGATTACATGTTAGGCCTTCCTTCCACTAAGCATGGAAATGACTGTTTTTTTGTGGTCGTTGACAGGTTCTCGAAGATGGCCATTATGGCAGTGTGCAAGAAGAATATCACAACAGAAGTCACTGCTAAACGCTTCTTTGAATGAGTGTGGGTACACTTTGGGATCCCACAGCCTATCATCTTAGATCAGGATAGCATGTTCCTCAAGACATTTTGGTTCAGTCTATGGTTGATGCTAAACACCAAACTCACTAAATCCACATCCTTCCATCCTCAAACTGATGGCCAGACAGAGGTTGTCAACAGGATGATCGTACACATTTTTCACATGTAGAACTGAAAGCATCCATGCACATGGTACGAGAGCCTCGCCTATGTTCAACATAGCTACAATTGGGCTCTCAACATCTCGATTGGCCACATCCCTTTTAAGGTGGGCTTTGGATTCAAGCCACTATGTCCCACTAATGTGGCCAGGCCATTTGCAGCTACTCACGCAGATTCGGCTTATGTCCAGTACGAAACAGATAAGGCAAACAACTTCATTGAACACATCCAAGATATTCACCAGTAGTTCCATGACATTATGGAGAAATCAAATGCTAAGTACAAGCAGCGACATGATCAACATCGGGTGCCACACAAGTTTCAAGTCGGTGACAATGTCTGGTTACATTTGCAAAACGAACGCCTTACCAAAGCCTATCAGAAACTCAGACCACTCCGATCCTTACAACATTACCAAGGTTGTAGTAGATAGTTCATTTGATCTCAACATTCCCCCATTCCTTGGCCTGCACCCAATGTTCAATGTGGACCACCTTCGGCCATACATTCCACCATTACTAGACACATCTGACATTGCAGAACAACTCACACCCACAGAGTTAAATCTAGATTGCATGGAACAAGCTGCAACTGATCGGATCATGGAAACACAGATCAAGCACACTCGCTAGTAGAGTATCCAACTGTATTGATTTGTCAAAGCAGTCCAACTCCTTCACTAGGGCAAGTGGCTCACTAGAGACCAAGTTTAGCAGAAGTTTCCTCATGTCATGGAGGAACTCAATGCAATGGGGATCATTGCTTCCTAAGGTGGAGGAACGATCCAAGTGGATATTGGTGGCCACCCACCAAGTCCACATGGACCCCCACCATTGTTTCTTTCAGCTTTTCAGTTTCCTTAATTGTATCACAGTTTACTATTTTTAGCAGTTTTTCAGGTCTTGAACTTTCGGAGCCGTTTTTGGGCCCTAAACGATTTTTGGGGAAAACTGGGAGCAACATGGGTCCATGGATGGATGCTTCTCTTTCCAAAGTTGTAGCTCTAGGATAGATCTTTCTAACGAGATATTGTGCACATCAAATGAAGATCGTATGCCAAAGTTATGACCTCGGGAAGTTGATGTACCAATTTACCCAAACGGGGCCCACAATTTGGTGTTTCATCTTCTAGGGTTAGGTTTTTGGATGTTCATGGTTTTTCGTTGTTTCTCAACAATAAATAGGCCTTCGAGCCTCAATGTAACACATTTCAAAGGCATGTAGCAGCCACATCTCTTCTTAGAGATAAGCTACCATCACCCTAGCTAGTTTATTTCCATTTCTGTTTGTAAGCATATTTCAATATTTTACATTAATGAAATGAAGTATTATTTCCACTGCATCTTTGTGTATATGGTTATCTCAGTATTTTTTGTGTTCCTGTTTAAATTCAGATCACTAGGAACTCCATATTTTCTTGGATGTACTTGTGCAGACAGTCGTAGTACTTGAGAACCAAATGCTTCTCAGAATCCTTGATACCCAACTTCGTGCAAAGAGTATGAAAAACATTCGTAAAATCTGGAACATTTTTGTCCCTTCCATGTTGCAGTGTTGTCCACTTTATGTATTTATCCTCATAGCTCTCAACAGGGTAGTACTGCTCCTTGATGGCATCCCAGAACGAGTTCCAAGTGGGTGTGGCAGAAAACAATGAGTTCTTACTCTCATCCTTTACTCATATTAGGTTTCCCACCAGTCGTTGACGTGGGGGGCTGCTTTAAGAAGTGCAAAAGTGGTCTTTTCTCAGCTGGAAAAATCATGAATGGAATATATCCCTTTAGGAGACTTAACCATTTATTTATAGCGTCTGCATTTGTCTAACCGTCAAATATGGGAATTTCAAAGTTGACATGTACCTTAAAGGGTGTGGTGCTTCAAGAGTAGCTGTTGTAAGTAGATGCGTCGCCCTTGGGTAGCCGCTGAAGGATCTAGACAATGTTGTCCATGATCGCATTTCTTTTGTCGCTTGACTGCTTCTTCGAGCAAGATTTTGATAGAATCTCCTATCCCCTCATCTTTCTTTTCATCCACCATGAGAGGCCATCAGGATTTGCGAGGTTGGCATTGCAAATGTTTGAGTAGTTCAAGATATAACTCCTTATATCCTGACCTCGTTGGGGACATGCAAAGAAAAATAGAGAAAGAGCAGACCACTCTAATACCATTAACATGGATTTAAACATGAATGCAACAAATTACAGATATAACTATAAATACAAAGATGCAGTAGAAATAACACTTCATTTCATTAATATCAAATACTGAAATATGCTTACAAACAAAATGGAAATAAGACTAGCTCGGGTGATGGAAGCTTATGTTTGAGAAGAGATGTGGCAGCTACATGCCTCTGAGTTGTGTTACAATGAGGCTTGAAGGCCTATTTATTGTTTAGAAACAATGGAAAACTCTAAACATCCAAAAACTTAACCCTAGGAGATGAGGCACCAAACTAAGGGCCTCGTTTGGGTAAATTGGTACATCAACTTCGCGGGGTCATAACTTTGGCATACGATCTCCATTTGACGTGCACACTACCTCACTATAAATATATATCTGAGGACTACAACTTTTGAGTAAGAAACATCGATATGACCCATGGTTCTCCTATTTTTCCCAAAGTTGTTTAGGGCCTCAAAATGGCTCCAGAAGTTCAACACCCAAAAAAATGCCAAAAATAGTAAATTGTGCTACAAATAAGGAAACTAAGAAACTGAAAGAAACAATGGTGGGGGTCCAAATATAGTAGGTAGGTGGGCACCAATATCCACCTGGATCAACCAAAAATGATCTATTTACTTTTACACTTCCTATCTCTCTCTCTCCCTCTCTCTCTATGTGAATGTCAAAAAAACCCAATTAGGTCATAGTATTGATAAGCATGCTCTGATACCACTTGTCAGAAGCGTCAACTTAAATCACATCACCATAGTAATATATATATATATATATATATTTATTATTATTATTTTTAATACCGAGGAAAAATGTATATATAAAAGAAATATTGAAGGAATTTTCATAACTACTAGATATATACATGTATTCATAATTCTATGCCATAACATGTCACCCCTATATGTGGAAATAAAAATTTATAATCACAAAGTTAATATAGAGACATGCTAGTCTAGTCATTTAAATTCCATGAATTAATCACACAAGTATCACATTTCCACTAGGGATTGTTGGCATATATTAAATGAATTGTAATAACAAGGTACAAGGGTTAAATGTAAAACCATCATGTGTTATATAGGTTGTACCATTTCTTTGTCCAACAACGAGCTTTTGGCGGATCACAATGCTAATAATACAACATGTAACGTGCTCTTCCATCCATTGAACACTTCAATTTGGGCTATTTGTTCATCTGTTGGCAAGCTCATCTAATGGTGGAGAAACATAGGGTTGGTTTGGTAACCAACTTAACCAACTACATGCCCAGACTCTCATTCAATAGTCTACCATTAGGGTTACTGAGGCAGTATTCTGCCATCGTAGCTTCGAGTTTTCTTTTCCAGGTCGCGGACTTGGATTTTTCACTAATAAATATACCTCTCTTTGCAAATTATAAGTGATCTATTTCAAGTTAACTTTGATTCTTTAACAATTTTAACTTCAGTGGTGAATTTCCTATGTGCACCATAGGTGTTGACAACACTGGAGCTTCCTTTAGACAACATGGTTGGATTGCTCATTCTTCAATCCTCCGGTAAGCAGTCCTAGGAATATTTTTGTTTATTCCTTGACAATATTCATAATAGTTATAGCCATAGGCTTAACTTGGGGTTTTATGTTTATTATAGTGTTTGCAGCTTCTAACTAAATGTGGCTTTCCTTAGCAGGTATTATATGGATAATATCAAAATTTTAAGGGTTTTCTTTTTCCTAAAAGCTGTTTAAAACTTGGTACTAATCTCTATTACTTTGGGTGCATGTTTGGTTTGAAATTTTCCTCATTCTACGGCTTCCATTGTGTTAGTTTCATCTATCTCAAACAACAAGTCTCACCTGTGTTTATGTGTTTCTTACCATGTTTTATTTTATCGCTTCTTTCCCCTTCATGCGAGATTTATCTACAAACCCCTATTTTGGTTCTATCTTTTAATCTGATTCCTCTAGAATCAAGACATTATATGAATTTGGAATTAAATAATTCATTGGAGGTTCATGGTGTTATTGTTCTTTCTTTTTTATAATTTCATGGAACCATAGTTATGTATATGGGTATTTTATACCTATTTTAGATTGGAAAATCACTAGTCTTAACTTAAGAATTTACTTTTTGGATATGCATTCTCAAAGTTTCCTCCTCGATGATTAAGTTTAATTATGGAGCATTGTTATTTTTTTATATTAAATGGAACTGGTTCCTCTCGATGTGATTTGTTATTATATTGTGTATAAATAATACAATTTGATTTGTGTCATCTATATGTTCTTAGAGTTTATTTGCATGCTGAAGGGTTTGCTGAAAAACTGTTCTTTCTTCTTCTACCATTTTCTTGTTCATTTGATGTTGTGTTTATGAATATTTTTCTTTATTGCATACAAAAGATTATATTTGTTACTTAGATTATGGGAATCGATAATCTTATTTGTATCCTTAATTTGTTATTAGGAGAAAGCTATGATTACCAGGTAGAATGGGGTTCTAGGTATACTAGGAACATGCCCCTACCATAGGTTATTTATCCATGTGTATTTAATTTAATTTGAAAGGTTATGGACTATCTAGCAATGAGTTCCCAACTCAGCTATCAGACTCAAATAGACTCATATGAACTCTTTGATTGTGCCTCAACAATTTAACTTGCAACAATTTTTTTAGCTACCAGTCATCTTTGCTTAATGCTGATATGTGATACTATTATCTATTTTATAAATCACTAAAAAGAAACATGGTCATACAATTTCTATGTAATATGCTTGTATTTTTTCTAACAAGAACACTAAAGAAATATACTATTAATAAATCTTATTTAGTGTTGAAAACAAAATTATTCTAGTTATTGTTTTCATCACACATACAATCTCTTCAGAAAAAAAACACAATTAATAATCAAAGGAAATAATTATATGTTTATTTGGGTATCTAGAAATCCATGAGGTAACCAACCTCCCAACCTTGAGAAAGGAAATTATGTCCTCGCTGAGGACTTAATACCAGAAAATTTAGATCAGTGACCCAACAGGGTAATTTTTCAAGAAACAGACTTCCTTGTTTCAGGTTGGAACAAAATGCAGTGAACTCAGGCTTCCACTCATTGTCTATCCAACTTAATAACTTCCTCATACAATGTCATGCCTACCCTCATCAACCTCCATCAATGGTTTCTGCTTGTTATCTTCTTCTCAATGCCTCCAATCTCGCTTTGGCTAATCCTTTTCTTTCCCTTTAAGATTTTCTCTTATCTCCACGAAGAGAAGAATAACTGAATCTGTAAGGTAAACAATATATCTTTGTTTTCATAAGTGAGTTCCAAGATACTGGTCTATAAAATAAACTTGTAGTTAATTTCATTAATCAAAATTCTTCTCATTGTTTATTCCACAAAGACTATATAGTTTTTCACAAAGTCAATGTAAATAACGGTTTCACAAAGTAAGTGTAAATAACGATACAAATAGTACTTTTACCGATGGTGTTACATTGTTCTATCTTTCTTTCTATAAGAAAGAGGTTTATGATTTGGGCGCACTATAATAATATTGTATTAGTATTTTCAAGTTTCTAAATCAATATTTTGTCAAAATTATCTTGTTTCCAAATCATTTTTACTATTTGTATAATGAAAATTATTTAAAATATTAAATCATTAAAATTAAATTAAATTTAAAAATATATTAAATTTGATGGTTTTCTTTTAAAATTTGATGATGGCTTGAAAACAAAAAAAATTAAATAAAAATTATTAAATAAGTCAAAGTCCTAAAGTTAATATTTTTATAATCATTTATTTTCTCTCTTTTAATTATTAATATATCATAGCTATTATTTTGATTATTTCATTTGTTATTACATTAAATTTCATTTCAATGTGTTTGCTGCGCTGATTTTGGATTGGATCTTTGCATAGTTGAATGGCACTTTGATTATCACACCAAAGTGTATACGAATGTTGCTGCTGAAAGCCAAACTCTAACAGGACCTGACGAAGCCACAAGGATTTCTTACTAACTTCTACGGCACAATGGTACTCTGCTTTTGCTGAAGAAAGAGAAATGGCACTTTGTTTCTTGCAAGCCCATGTAATAGGTCTTGAACCAAGAGTGAACACGTAACCTGCAGTAGAATTTTGATCATCACGGTCACTGGCCCAATCAGAATCAGTGAAACCAACCAATAGAGGAGATGCTTCTACAGTGTAATGAATCCCAAACTAAACTATACCTCGAACATAACGAAGTATTCTTTTAGCTGCTTTCCAATGACTTTCATGTGGGTTTTGTGTAAACTGAGAAATAAGGGCAGCAACAAAGGAAAGGTCAGGACGAGTATGGGTCAGATACAAAAGTTTTCCTACAAGTTGACGGTATAAGGTAGCATCAACTTCAGGGGAAGTACAAGTGACTAAAAGTTTGGCTCCATACTGATAGGGAGAAGGGGCTGTCTCACATTCTTCCATGTGAAAATGGCATAGAAGTTCATAGGAATACTTGGATCGGGAAAGGGAAATACCTTCCTTGGATTGCAAGACTTGAAGACTAAGAAAATAATGTAAGTGTCCTAAGTATGTCATTTCAAACTTATTTTTAAGGCTAGACTTCACATGGTTTATAAGGTTTGGATCACTACTAGTAAGGATAAGATCATCAACATAAAGAACAAGAATGATAAGAGACTGTCCCACTTTCTTGGTGTAGATATTATTGTCAGAATGACACCTAGAAAAGTTAGTTTCTAAAAGAAAGCTATCCATTTTAGCATACCAAGCCCAAGTAGCTTGCTTGAGACCATAAAAAGATTTCTTAAGCCAACATACAAGGCTAGAGTTTGTTTGTATAAAGCTAGTAGGTTGTTCCATATAGATTTCTTCATGCAAGTCCCCATGCAAGAAGGTAGATTTAACATCCATCTGATGGACTTCCCATTTGAAATAGCCAACAAGGGAAAGAACAAGGTGGATAGAGTTCATTTTGGCAACAGGGGAGAAGGTTTCAGTATAGTCAATGCCTTCAACTTGTGAAAAGCCCTTAGCAACATGACGAGCTTTTATTGAAAAATGTGCAACAAGAAATGCTAAATTTAGGAAGTGCTAAAAATAGAACTGCTAAAAATAGCACTTATAAAAATAGGAGTTTGGCCAATGAGCATTTTGGCCACTTTGGGTGAGAGGTGAAACTACTAAAAATAGCATCTTCTAAAAATATCATTTCTGGGTCCCTTCCTATTTATAGCAGTCCCTAGTCTATCTATAGGAAGTAAATTCCAATTTGATCTTACCAGTAATTTGGAATATTAATTAATTAATTCTCCATGAGTTAATTAGTTAAGGAAAAGCAAACTTGAAGTCTTTGTGAGAACATGCAATTATTTCTCCACTAATTGGGGAATGTGTTCTTGATTTTCTCCACTAATTGAGGAATTAAGGATGAGTTCTATATTGAGAGGATTAGTTGACTTAGCTTAACTTAGTCAAGTTCAGTTAGATTAATTTAACAAGTTGTTAAATTAATGAGAGATAGTTTGTTGATGCATGCATGCATGTGACAACTATTATTTTCAGATAACTATGTATTCACTCATGGATAACTGATGCATGTCAGTTCTGTCAAAGACCCAGTTGAGATCAAATGTGGGACAATGTACTATCAGATACTAGGATATTTCTAGTAAGTATTCCTTGCATAGGGAAGGAAGCTTCTTCCTTCTATGACTGTGTAGTTGGACCTGAGGTGACAATAGGTATGAACAGGCCAATTTACATGTGTTTTTTAATTGGACCCCAATCAAAACTATGCAAGGAAATAGGAGCTTGGACCTGAGGTGCAACCTTTATATACATGGCTAGGTAGTCCATGAGCTACGTCATCAGAGTATAGAGAGAGAAGGATAGCTTTTGAGCTGATTCTTTTTGTATGTTGTTGAGGATTTCTGCTTGATTGATAATACAGTGTTGGGGTTTTATGTTGGTGCTTTCCCCAGTGATATATTCTATGTTATGTGTGATTGATTCCTTCTTATCAGTTATGTGTGTTCATGATTGATGTTTCTCATGGTTGATTAGCTTCGACAAAGTTTATGGTAGATGTATATCCAGTATTATGCTTTCATACATTACATATATCAGTTTGATCTGCAAGTGAAATTTCTATATGATATCAGTGAGCTAGCTGATTTGTAGAGAAAATTCTACAACTTTATGTTTATCAACTTTTCCATCTGGTCCATGCTTGGTTCTGCAAACCCATTTTCACCTAACAAGTTTTCGACGTTTTGCTAAAGGAACAAGATCCCATGTATTGTTTGCAAATATTTAATGATATTCTTCATTCATAGCTGTGTCCCAATCTAGATGGCATGAAGCTTCTGAAAATGTGTTAGGATCATAATTCGCAGAAGCTTGAGCTAGTAAAGAAGAGGCTCTATCAAACTGAGAACATGTATGTCGTTGATCTGTAGGATCACCGGCAAGAGCGCCTACTGCATCCTAAGTAGCATGGACCCATTTTGGAAGTTGAGCAACTGAAGGAGGATCCTGAGAAGGTGGGGGAGGATTTTCATCCTCTCTTTCATCATCCGAAGAAGAAATATTTTCAAAAGTAGAAGAGATAGAGAGAGATGGCACATCTGCCAAACTAGGCTCGTAGGCCGATATATTTTCAGCAAACTTTACATTTCTTCTAATGATAACATTTTTGGACTTAAGTGGAATAAGTCTATATCCTTTAACATCTTCAGAATATCCAACAAAATAACATTTTTCACTTTTAAGTTCTAAAGCTTTATGTTTCTCATCTGGAATATGGGCCCATGCTTCACTTCCAAAAACACAAAAGTGACTTACATATGATTTAATTGAGCTCCATGCTTCTTCTGGAGTAATATTCTTTAAAACTTTAGTAGGAGTGTGATTTATTATGTAATTTGCAAAGTTAATTTCTTTTGCCCAAAAATTAAGACTAAGTCCTTTAGATTGAAGCATACAGTTAGCCATTTCCTTTAAGGTGCGATTCTTCCTTTCAGCTACACCATTTTGTTGTGGAGTATATGGAACACCATGTTGCATTTGAATTCCATTCTCAGTGCAAAAGTTGATGAATTTGTTGTTAACATATTCTCCACCATTATTAGATCTTAGCTTAAGAATTTGATGTCTAGATTGTTTTCCAACAAAGGCCTTAAAGGCCAAGAACATGTTAAATACTTCACTCTTGAGTTTTAAGAAGTATACCCAAGTGCATCTGGAGAAATCATCAATTAAAGTTAAGAAATACTTGTAGCCAGAGAATGAAACAACTGGAAGTGGACCAGATAAATCACTATGCACAAGCTGTAGATGGGCTGAGGTGTGCCAAGAGGTATGTTTTTCAAAACTACCTCGATGATGTTTTCTGTGTACACATCCAGAACAAACACCATCTCTACAAGATACCATTGGAAGACCTGTCACCATATTTTCTTTACATAGATTCTGAAGGGAGCGATAGTTTAAGTGTCCAAATCGCTCATGCCAAAGTTTGCTCACTTCATTATGAGCAACAAATACTGAGGGAATATTTGATGACCCAAAGTTGTTAAACTTATACAACCTTGTAGAATCATCAGCAATGCCAGTAGCTAAAATCTATCAAGGATCTCTTAGGTCCTTAATTACAACATCGTGAGGTGAAAATTCAACGATTTTAGCCTCACCTGAATGAGTTATTTGATATACAGATAGAAGGTTGCAGGATAAGGTTGGAACACATAATACATCATTAAATTGACCATTATCTATATGAATAGTTCCAGTCCCTACAACACTAAGAGATCTATCATCACCAACATATATATTTTTGGTGTTACAATCATTTAAAGATGAAAACATGGCTTTGTTTTTGGCCATGCGATGAGAAGCTCTAGAATCAATTAGCCACTCATGAGAATTAGAAGAAGAAGATACATTTAGTGCATATCCAGACCAAGGTGTTTGACAAACACGTGTAGAAAGTTCTCTTCCTAAATATGAACTTGAAGTTGAAGTTGAAGAGTGCTCCAAATGGATGTTATGCTTCTTCATTGCTGCTTCCAAGGCTTCCATCTTCTTAAAGCATTTGGATTCTAAGTGGCCATCTCAATGACAAAAGTAGCAATGACCATCAATCTTCTTCCCTTTGTTTTTATTTGCCTTATCATTTTGTTGAAATGATTTGTCATTTTGAGGCTGAAATTGCTTAGGACCCTTGTTTGCTTTAGGACCACTCCTTTTAGGATATGACTTCTTAGGATTCTTTGAATTTGGTTGCTGCTAGGCGGCTAAGGCTTTCTTGGAAGAGTTTCCAAGATTAAGAAGACCAAGGTGTAAGAGTTTCTCTTGTTCTCTTATTAAAGAATCACAAAAGAAATCAAAGGAAGGGGACTTGTAGTCTTGTCCTTGAGAAATGAAGGCTTCTCTTATAGAATGGAAGGTGGAAACAAACACAAAGTAGACTAGTCCCAACTTAGTAAGAATGGAATAGATAAGGTTACCATCTTCTTTCTTAGCCTTAACACCTTCCAAGAAAATTCTAAGGGTATTGAACTTGGACAAAAAATATTCAATGGAAGAAAAATTATTGGGGTCCAATGTAAGCAACTCATTTTCCAGTTGATGGTCTCTAACTTCATTTTTAATTCCAAAAACATTAGTGATCTGTTTCATTGCTTCATCAGGAGTATCAAGTTCTGCGATATGGAATCTAAGGTCTAGAGAAATAGATAACCCTATCAACCCACGTGCTTTATCTTTCCTATTATCCCATTTGGTTGCCTTATCTTCATCTTTTGGTTTGGTTTCTTGGCCTAAGGTTATTCTGTAAAGACCTTTACTTCTAACTAAATCCACAATGTAGGACCACCATTGGAAGTAGTTGGTGTTGTCAAGAATAACTTGACATGGACATTCCATTTCAATAGAAACTGAAGCTGTATATGTTAAAATCAAGTGTTCTAATGGAAAGATCTCGAAAAAGAATGCCGATTAAAAAAGTGGCTCTAAAAACGGCTTCCAGATGAAGAAGTTATGACTTTTTGAAGAAAAGTTGTTGAAGATGTCGGCGAAGTGCGGGAATGTGTGTAAATGAATGATAATATTATATTTAGAAAACATCCATCCCCTAAACTTAATCTAATTAACTCAACAAAGAGAAAAACTTGAAATCAAGACCTCTACTCTCATAAAGTAGCTTTGGACCAGGTGAGCTAGATTAAACAGTTAGTAATTTTTGGAAAAGAAGAAGATGTTTTTTTTTAAGTCACTGAAGCTTGGGGTGCCTACTTACTTGAGAAAGCTCTTCTTTTGCCTACAAAACAAAAAATGCAAAACCCAATGTGGACATACAAAAAAACAAACCTTACGGCTTGAAGTTAACTTTAGGCAGAAACTAAATATTTTCCTCAATGTTTTGTATTTTTCGAGATCACGCTAAGGCACGGCAGAAAAGAGCATACACATGATAAAAATCCTTCCTTTCTATTTCTTATTTGCCCAGATCACTCAGAGTTGGGGGGCAAAGAGCATATGCAGAAATGAAAGGTATAGATCCGGTAATAAAAAAACAAAGAGCTAAATAAACTGAAATAAACAGAGAGAAAATAACTAAAAACTGCAAATAAACACTCTATACCTCTAGATCTTAAAAATGACGTAGCTAGGGCTACTGGAAACCTTTTCCCGTGAAACCAAAGGGGTTTCTCACTGGAGCAGATGCTCCTAACATAATAGAGAAGTCCTATCAACCTAGAAGTATTCAGAAACAGTAGATCTAGGAAACGACAGTCGGATGCAGTTCTACCAGCTTCAGATTTCGATCACCAACAGATGTGGCCCTCAAATAGCTCTCATACCATGTAGAAATTTATAGGGTAAATTCCTCAGACAGAACACCAAATGACACCGCTCACAAACATATCACAGATCAATACACCAGTATTTTCTATGTGGTTAAAACCCTCAAAGAGGGAAACAGTCCACAGCCTAAGCCAACGCAGCCACTTCAGGCAATTATTAGTTAAAGAATGAAAATTTACATAAGCTTCTCTCATGAATGGTTACCCTACAAATGACCCTACATGCTCTTTAAATAGAGATCATGGACCAATATGAACCATCATATCACTACATATCGTGACCGTCAGATTGTAGGTTACAAAAGTACATAGTAAAGAAACACACTTTACCTAACTCTACAATAGACCAGGTTATACTTAACTATTTCCTATGTGTCGGAATATCTATAAATCTATGAACGAGATGGTGAAGATTTATCCTCCTTCGAATATGCCACGATATACATAACAGTATACATAGATCAAGTGTTTAGATTTATCTTCAATTAGTTATGCTCTTTTAATTAATTTATCTCAAATTAATTAATTAAAGAAAATGTCATATCAACAAGTGCCATATTGTGTATGTGTTATTAATAAGTCATAATATTGGCCCATGGTACTGTAATAAAAGCTATTTACAAATTAAGAAATTCCATTATAAAGTGGGGTGAAACTCCATTTTTAGGTATATAATTTAATTCATATACTAATTATTTTTATAATTAATAATAATAATTTAAAATAAAGTTGTAATTTAATTAATTGTTATGGTTGTGAGATGCATTTCGATGTTGATGATGGATTGATGCATATTGACATAATAATAATAAGTTAAAATAAAATTGTAATTTAATTGAGTTTTATGATTGTGATATGTGTTTTGATGTTGTCACACATCTATTTATTATGCATGTAAAAATAAAAAAAAATTGACATATTACCACTGTAACTTGTTAAGTTAATTACACCTATTATTAATCTATATATATATAAACAATGGCAATGTGATACAAAATAAAACTATATTAGCTTTTACCTTCTACACTCGAGCATATTAGCATATATAAGTTACAATATATTTTCATGTCTATAGTTCAACAGGGATACACAAGATTGTATAAATTTAAGTTCAGCAAATTGATTTATCTGACGATTCATATCCCAAGACTTGACTTGAGTCATTTACCTCCACTGGTGACTCAATGACGACATTTATCGCTCCCGTAGTCCTGGTCATTCGTGGTATTAATGATTTACTTGTTGCACTTGGATGAGGTATGGTGTATTTACTCAAGATGCGCATTGGCCTGTGGTACTACCTTGCTGTCAGCCTTGAAGGGAGCTCAACATCAACGGCGCCTGGTCTTCGAGATGATCGAATGACGAGGAAGAGTTTTGAATATTTATGCCTCGGGCACTAGATGTCACTCCTCCATTTCTATCTTTCTGGTGAGTTTTATCAACTACTCCGAAGAGGTTTTGCTTCGAGCTATGGTCGGTTTACAATTGTAATGCCTCTAGTAAATTGATAATGTTTTAAGTAAGGTAGTAAAATTTAACTGTTGACTAAGGTTATGTTTGGTGAAATTAAAATAACTATGTTGCTACTGCTGTTAATTAATTATGTTGATTAATTATTGCTACTACTGTTTAATTAATTATGTTGATTAATTGTTGTTAGTAGCTATTGAGGTGGTTGGAAAAAGAAAACCTAACTACCTTCATGAGAAGGTTGAGACCCCATAGGAAAAGGGGAAAAAGTTATGCTGTCTGGTAGAGACTAGATAGCGGAGGAAAAAGAAAAGAGAGTTGTTCTTTTGGAAAAAAAATGGCATGTCTGGTAAAGATCAGATGGCATGTGTCTGGAAGGCAGAAGCTTCCTGAACCGCTACGTCTGGTAAGGACCAGATAGCGTGACTTTGGTATAGCTAGAGAGTTTGCAGACAGTGAAGATCTGCAAAAGTGCTTGGGGGTGGAAGTTCGAGGAGGATCTTCCTAAGGTCGGGAGGTTGACAAGCGCAATAGAGAGGTTTGCCTCTGTTCAGGTATGGATTAACTGAGAAACTTAATAGTTATTAAGGGTTTATGTATACTGTGAAATTAATTAGGGTCTATGACAGGCCTAGAACTATGTATGGCATTGGAAGAATTTCTGTGATTATGCAGGCAGTAGTAGAGATGGAAAACGTAAACACATTGATGATATTTAAGAATGAATTTTTGTGTGACTGACAGAAGAAAGAAAAGATTAAACTAGATTTAATTAAAGATCATAGATTTCCATACTGGAACAATTCCTGTAGCATAAGTGACAGTTAAATGGAAAACAAAATATTGTGTATATTTATTTCAGCCTATGCAGTTAAATTAAAACAATATATATATTTGCATACAAAGATTCCAAGAACGCTACTGAAGAAAATAAAGAAAACTGTAACATGTCAAAAAATGAGTCACTGCGTGAACTCTCTAGACTAAACAACCAATTGAAGATCGCAGGATCTCCATCTTAACAATGTAGCTTAAGAATGATTATTACGGTAACGAAAAACACTACAGTACTTGAAAAACAAAGGAAGGTTAGCGCCCACATCATAAACATAATTTAACGATAATAGACATTCCAAAAATCGAGGAACGAGCCTATGAAAAAAGAAAACGGCCGTAACCTGTGTGAATATGATCGGGTAGCTAGTGAGGGCTTCCGAAGTCGAAACCAGCAACCCATATTCTTCAAAGAGGAAATAATAACAGTAAACAAAACCATAGAGATATTTTTCTCTTAATTGAAATTTACAGGAAAATCCTCTAAAGAGATAAGCGTATCCAGTGTACACAACAAATAATGAAAACTTCAAACTCAGGTGAGAATCTTCCATGGTAAACCAGCAATCTTTAAAAAAAATATTCAACCGTAAAACGATTCTATGGAGAAGCACACAATTCATTATCCAACCAAAGTTCAATTAATAGTAATAACTCAAACTTTATACAATTATTCGTCGTAGGGTGTAACCCTCGGCTCTGAAACAAATTATACAGTAATGGACAGGTATTAAGCGCAACCCAACTAGGGTTTCCACCTGATCTACTTGGTGCAGAACCCAAATAATTTACAAAGTAACAGAGGCGGGGAAGCCGTTAATTTTCCACATTGAAGGAAAACCCACGAAACAGTGATAGACTCCCATGCTCAAGCAAAGCTCAGATAGCCTACCAAGAAGGACAACGGCTCAGTCCATTACCCAAGGTATTTTCCTAAACTTTTAAACCACGGGAGTAAACGTCTCTTACCCGGAACACGGAGTGAGTAAGGAAGACATAACAGGTCCTCCATCGAGCGCTGGCCACGGCACCGAGACTCCGCACCTAAGACAAAGGGGTCATTGAAAGAAAACAGAATAAGAATCAGATATGTGAAAAAGAAAAAAAAAAAAAAAAAAAAACGAACTGTGAAAATAGGGTGACATTCACCAGGGTGAGGGAGCGCTAGTTTACCATGACCGAGGACTGGAGGGAGAGTTCATTTTACACCATGGACCGCATGTTGGAGAGGTTTCCTGTGTGAAAATGCAAAAGCGCCAGAGACCTGTGGATGACAGAAGTTACACTAGTAATGAACTGCTAAGAATTTCCAAACGTATTGAAAAGCTTTCAAGTCATACCACCCACACCTGGATCGACTTCGACCATCGATCTGGATGGTCTCATCTCCACCATAGGAATGGGCATAGAAACCTGGGAAGTAGCCATCGTATTGTATTTTTCGAGATATGTATCAGAAGCATTAATTCCTAGAGTCCTGAGCATGCTCTATCACATGGTGTCGACATGTCGATCGTTCATCGTGCCAAATGGACGGTGTGGGGAAAGACCAGCTTTTCAAGGGCCAGTTGCTCGAGCGATTCTCGGCAACGCTCCTTTCCAGGCCAGATATTTAGGCAAATGGCATGAACTCAAATAAGAAATCACTAAATGGCCACTCATTTCCGTAGTACCAACGACCATTTTTATATTCTATCCATTGTACCGTAAAGTATGGATTATCATTGCAAGCTGAATGTTGGTTCTCGAGAATGAAACGGAATTAGATTATTAATGTTATGTGCTATGGTCAACATAGATGTAACTTATCAATAAATAATATGGTTCCCATGATATGTAAATGAATTAAAACAATCGATTATTTGCATTTGAATTCTTATTGCTAATTTCTATTATTGTTTTAAAAAAAAATTATTACTCCTGTTCTGTAGCGTTGCAAGTGGTATCAGAGCCCATGTTACAACTCTGTGACCTCAGGTTAATCATAACAGAGACAACAATACATAAATAACCAAATTAACAAGCAAGCGGGGGTTATTTCAATATATTGCACATCATATCTGTTGAAATGAACTAATCTCCTAATCAGGTGACAACAGAATGAGGAGAACGATTAGCGCTCCTCATGGAAATATGAATCGAACAGACAAAGTTACCCACCCTCAGGGAAATCCTGAGATATGGGTACAATTGGGAGAGGAAGCCTGCAACACAAATTTGACTATATTGGAGACAATCCAGGAACTGAAGAACGAGATGGCCCATTTACGTGAGGACAACGCCAGATTAACCATGGAACAAGAAAGGATCATGAAAAGTTTATCAGATAAACAAAACCAGCACTAGCCACATCCTATCCCTGAGCAAACGCGAGTATCAGATGAACAGGGTTATCATAACGAACAAGAAGAAACAGAGGAAAGAGTGGAGGTTCAAGGAGAGAAATCTGATAAGGCCTCCTAACATCAAACCCCAAAAAGACAGTGGATTTTACTGCAAGGGGAGTTTCGGAAGATCAAGCCACCACATTTTGACGGGGAATCCGAGGAGGCCGCAGAAGCTTGGTTAATCAACATGAACAAATATTTCCAAGTCTTTGAGTATGATCACCATCTTAAGGCACAACTGGCTATTTTCCAGCTGCAGGCTAAGGCTACATTATGGTGGGAGGAAGTCAATTTGGTGTGGGGGGTGAGTGAGCAAGATGTAACTTGGGAAACTTTTCAAAGATACTTCAAGGAGAAATACTTGACTGAACGCTTCTACGATGAAAAAGCAAGGGAATTTCATGATCTGCAGCTTGAGCAGCATACCATGGATGAATTCATTACTAAATTTACATCTCTACTTCGCTATGTACCATATACTTGGGAAGAAAAGGCAAAGGTGCAGTGGTTCGTTAGCAGCCTACCCCAAACAATGTGGGAAAGTATCGAATTCGATAATCCAAAGACCATGGACGAAGCGATACAGAAAGCTAGAATATGTTATCAGCAATTGCAACAAGGGATTCCCCAAAGAGGCCAGTAATAGAAGCCAGTCCAAAAATCAACTCAGATTAAAGCCACCTAATGAATCTAAATACAGTGAGCAGCCAAGTAGAGTTGATAATGAGGGATCAGCTAGGCCACGAGTGCAGTGTTGGGGTTGTGGTGGGCCACACTATATTAAAAATTGCCCTCACCAAAAGGAAATTGATCTGGTGTCCCAGATTTAGGAAGCCTCCACAGTGGGAGACGTGGCTCGGTCCATACCCAGAATAAATGCTGCCCTCGAGGATCGTCAAGATGATTACCAGCCAACGATGGTAGAATTTGAAGGTAAGATTTTTGATCGAACTGTTTCCATTTTAGGGACCCAGGAGCTACATTAAACTATGTTAGTCCCAAAGTTGTGGAAAATTGTAATTCGAAATCGATTAAGTTTAAGAATCCATGGTTAGTACAGCTTGCAACCAAGGAAAAAAGACGAGTGATGGCTAAGGTCAGCAACTGCCCATTGAGGATAGTCGGTCAGACAGTGATGACAGAATTGAATGTACTCCCTCTCGGTTCGTATGGTGTGGTGATCGGGATGGATTGGCTAGAAAGGCGGTGGTCTATAATAAACTGCAAGAAAAAAACAATTTCTTATCGGGACGAACTGGGAAATGAATAGGAAATTCAGGGTATCTTGAAACCAGTGCAGATCTGGCCAATTACTGCCTCACAGCTAGCTAAAAGCATCAAGAAAAAATGTCAAATATATGCAGTTCTAGTAGGTTATGCCAAATCTGAAGATAAAATTGCTGCTATGGGAAGCATACCAGTAGTGCGAGAATTTACAGATGTATTTCCCGAAGAAGTACCAGGGTTGCCGCCCAAAAGAGATTTAGATTTTACCATAGAATTGATACCTGGGGCAGCCCCAGTGTCCTGAGCACCATAGCGGATGAGTGTGCCAGAATTAACAGAATTAAAAATGCAGCTGCAAGAGTTGTTGGACAAGGAGTATATCCATCCTAGCGTATCCCCTTAGGGAGCCCATGTACTATTTGTTAGGAAAAAGGATGGAACCCTTCGTATGTGCATAGATTATAGACATCTGAACAAATTGACAGTTAAAAATAAATATCCACTACCCCGCATCGATGAATAGTTTGATCAAGTGAAAGGGGCGACAATATTTTCAAAGATCGATTTGAGGTCTGGTTATCATCAAATCAGAATTAAGGAGGAGGACATAGCCAAAACAGCCTTTCGAACCCACTATGGGCATTATGAGTTTGTGGTACTGCCTTTCGGGTTGACCAATGCACCTGCAACATTTATGTGCCTGCTGAATAGTGTATTTCATCAGTACTTGGACAAATTTGTATTAATTTTTATTGATGATATACTTATATACTCCCAGAATATTAAAGAGCATGAGGAGCACCTCAGACTCGTGTTACAGACACTACGGGAACATCAGCTATATGGTAAATTTAGCAAATGCGACTTTTATAAAGAGTAGATCTAGTATTTGGGGCATATCATCACCAAGGAAGGCATTGCTGTGGACCCTGAAAAGATTAAAACCATAATGGAATGGCCAACACCAAAGGACGTGGTAGATATCAGATCTTTCATGGGGCTGGCTGGATATTATAGGCGGTTCGTGGAAGGCTTTTCCAGGGTTGCATAACCTATCACCTCCTTGCAGAAGAAAGGAAAAATATTTAAGTGGACAGCAGAGTGTCAACGGAGCTTTGAACAGCTCAAATATCTGCTCACCACTGCACCTGTGTTGAGTATTGCAGACCCGGAAAAAGATTACGTAGTCTGCACAGATGCAAGCAAAGAGGGTGTAGGTGGGGTGCTGATGCAAGAAGGGAAAGTGATCGCGTACGAATCCAGAAAATTGAAAGAACATGAGCAGAAGTATTCTGCCTATGATCTGGAACTAACTGCTGTAGTACATGCACTAAAAATGTGGCGCCATTATTTGGTGGGAAGAAAATTTTTATTGATGACAGATCACCATAGCTTAACTAGCTACTTTAGTCAACCAACTTTAAATGCTAGGCAAGCTAGGTGGGTGGACTTTTCGGGCGGGCTTGATTTTGAAATCAAACACCTAAAAGGAAAAGAAAACCGGGTGGTGGATGCTGTAAGTAGAAAGGTGCATTGTCTCTATGAAATTGGCCTTAGTGAAGGACAGTATACCCTTAGCAAAGAAATTAAAAAGGCTGCTGAACAAGATCAAATCTACGAGTAAAAGAAACAACTAGTGCAGAACTTAAACATCCACATAATGCAACAAGGTTATGAATTAGACATAGCAGGCATTTTATGATACAAGAAAAGGATATATGTGCCCAATCAGGGCGATATTAAGGAAAATATTCTGGATGAATATCATAAAAGTCCTTATGCGGGACACCCGGGTTATCAAAAGTTAATCACTTTGCTTCGGAGGGAATATCACTTGCCAGGCATGAAAAGAGATGTAATAGAATATCTAGCACGATGCATAGAATGTCAACAGGTTAAGGCTGAACATCAACACCCTACGGGTTTGCTACAGCCATTACCTATACCAGAATGGAAGTGGGAGATTATCACCATGGACTTTATTACAGGGTTACCGAAGTCCAAGAGGAATAATGACTCTATTATGGTTGTAGTGGACAAACTCAGTAAGTCAACCCACTTCATACCAGTTCAATCTACGTATCGTGTAGCACAAATTGCAAATGTTTTTATGCAAAAAGCATTTAAGCTCCATGGGCTACCAAAAACCATAATATCTAATCGCGATGTTAAATTCACATCAGCCTTTTGGAAGACCTTGTTTGAAGGTCTGGGAACTCAATTGAATTTTAGCACCGCATATCATCTGCAGACTGACGTACAGACTGAGCGGGTGAATCAAGTGGTGGAGGACATGCTGAGGTCATATGTGATGCAACAACCCACTCGATGGGAAGAGTATTTACATCTTGTGGAGTTTTCCTAGAACAATGGATATCATGCATCCTTGTAGATGAGCCCATTCGAAGTACTTTACGGCCGAAAATTCCGCACGCCATCCAGCTGGGGTGGACCAGAAGATAGACTCATGCTGGGTCCTGAAATATTAAAATAGATGGAAGCAATGGTTAAGAGGGTGCGGGCTAATTTAAAAGTAGCTCAGGACAGACAAAAATGTTTTGTAGATCGGAAAAGGACCTTTAGGGAGTACCAAGTGGGTGAACATGTATCTGTCAGAATTCGGGCAAGGAGAAGTACTCTACAATGGAATGGTTGTGCCAAATTGGCACCCCGCTTTTGTGGGCCCTTCCAGATTTTAGCACGAGTGGTCCAGTAGCTTATCAGCTAGCCCTACCTAGCCACATCCGGGTCCATAATGTCTTCCATGTGTCCGTTTTAAAGAAATATGTTTATGACCCTAGGCACATAATAAGTTGGCAGGACATTCAGGTAAGAAGATGTTGTAAGACAAACATAAACCAAAGATGGATTGTTAAGAAACTGCTAATTTGAATATTATGTGTTTCAGGTGGAACCGGAAGGAGAATTCCTGGTCGAGCCAGTGAACATACTAGATCGGAGAAGGGTCGAGCTACGGAAAAGAGTCATCACCCAGGTTAAAGTGCAATGGCAGCACTTTGAGCCAGATGAGGCCACCTGGGAAGATGAGCAGAGAATGAAAGAAGCCTATCCCGAATTGTTTCTGGGTGGAAAACATCGGGACGTTGTTGAACTTTAGGAGGGGGAGATGTAATGCCCCTAGTAAATCGATAATGTTTTAAGTAAGGCAGTAAAATTTAACTGTTGACTAAGGTTATGTTTGGTGAAATTAAAATAACTATGTTGCTACTGCTGTTAATTAATTATGTTGATTAATTTCTACTACTGTTTAATTAATTATGTTGATTAATTGTTGTTAGTAGCTATTGAGGTGGTTCGAAAAAGAAAACCTAACTACCTTCATGAGAAGGTTGAGACCCCATAGGAAAAGGGGGAAAAGTTATGCTAAGTCTGGTAGAGACTAGATAGCGGAGGAAAAAGAAAAGAGAGGTTCTCTTTTGGGAAAAAATGCTATGTCTGTTAAAGATCAGATTGCATGTGTCTGGAAGGCGGAAGCTTCCTAAACCGCTACGTCTGGTAAGGACTAGATAGCTTGACTCTAGTATAGCCAGAGAGTTTGCAGACAGTGAAGATCTGCAGAAGTGCTTGGGGGTGGAAGATCGAGGAGGATCTTCCTAAGGTCGAGAGGTTGACAAGCGAAATAGAGAGGTTTGCCTCTGTTCAGGTATGGATTAACTGAGAAACTTAATAGTTATTAAGGGTTTATGTATACTGTGAAATTAATTAGCGTCTATGACAGGCCTAGAACTGTGTATGGCATTGGAAGAATTTCTGTAATTATGCAGGCAATGGTAGAGATGGAAAATGTAAACACATTGATGACGTTTAAGAACGAAGTTCTGTGCGACTGACAAAAGAAAGAAAAGATTAAACTAGATTTAATTAAAGATCATAGATTTCCATACTGGAACAATTCCTGTAGCATAAGTGACAATTAAATGGAAAACAAAATATTGTGTATATTTATTTCAGCCTATGCAAATAAATTGAAATGATATATATATACTTGCATACAAAGATCCCAAGAACGCTACTGAAGAAAATAAAGAAAACTGTAACAGGTCAAAAAATGAGTCAATGCGTGAACTCTCTAGACTAAACAACCAATCAAAGATCACAGGATCTCCATCTTAACAATGTAGTTTAAGAATGAATAATACGGTAACGAAAAACACTCCAGTACTTGAAAAACAAAGGAAGGTTAGTGCCCACATCATAAACATAATTTAACGATAACAGGCATTCCAAAAATCAAGGAACGAGCTTGTAGAAAAAGAAAATGGTCGTAACCTATGTGAATATGATTGGGTAGCCAGCGAGGGCTTCCGAAGTCGAAACCGGAAACCCATATTCTTCAAACAAGAAATAATAACAGTAAAAAAAACCATAGAGATATTTTTCTCTTAATTGAAATTTACAAGAAAATCCTCTGAAGAGATAAGTGTATCCAGTGTACACAACAAATAATGAAAACTTCAAACTCATGCGAGAATCTGTCCATGGTAAACCAGCAATATTTAAAAAAAATATTGAACCGTAAAACGATTCTATGGAGAAGCACGCAATTCATTATCCAACCAAAGTTCAATTAACAGTAATAATTGAAACTTTATACAATTATTCGCCGTAGGGTGTAACCCTCGGCTCTGAAACAAATTATACAGTAATGGACAGGTATTAAGCGCAACCCAACTAGGGTTTCCGCCTGATCTGCTTAGCGCAGAACCCAAATAATTTACAAAGTAACAAAGCCGGGGAAGCCGTTAATTTTCCACATTGAAGGAAAACCCACGGAACAGTGATAGACTCCCATGCTCAAGCACATCTCAGATAGCCTGCCAAGAAGGACAACGGCTCAGTCTGTTACCCAATGTCTTTTCCTAAATTTTTAAGCCACAGGAGTAAACGTCTCTTACCCGGAACATGGAGTGAGTAAGGAAGACAGAACAGATCCTCCATCGAGCACTGGCCATGGCACCAAGTCTCCGCACCTGAGACAAAGGGGTCATTCAAAGAAAACGGAATAAGAATCAGATCTGTGAAAAAAAAAAAAAAAAGAAAAGAAAACAAACTATAAAAACAGGGTGACATTCACCAGGGTGAGGGAGCACCCGTTTACCATGACCGAGGACGGGAGGCAGAGTTCATTTTACACCATGGACCACATGTTGGAGAGGTTTCCTGTGCGAAAATGCAGAAGTGCCAGAGACCTGTGGATGACAAAAGTTACACTAACAATGAACTGCTAAGAATTTCCAAACGTATTCAAAATCTTTCAAGTCATACCACCCACACTTGGATGGACTTCGACCGTCGATCTGGATGGTCTCATCTCCACCGTAGGAATGGGCATAGAAACCCAGGAAGTAGCCATCATATGGTATTTTTCGAGATATGTATCAAAAGCATTAACTCCTGGAGTCCTGATCACGCCTTATCACATGGTGTTGACAGGTCGATCATTCATCGTGCCAGATGGACGGTGTGGGGAAAGACCAGCTTGTCAAGCGCTAGTTGCCCGAGCGATTCTCTTCAAAGCTCCTTTCCAGGCCAGATATTTAGGCGAATAGCATTAACTCAAATAAGAAATTACTAAATGGCCATTCATTTCCATAGAACCAACGACCATTTTTATATTCTATCCATTGTACCGTAAAGTATGGATTAACATTGCAAGTTGAATGTTTGTTCTCCAGAATGAAATGGAATTAGATTATTAATGTTATGTGCTATGTTTAGCATAGATGTAACTTATCAATAAATAATACGGTTCCTATGATATGTAAATGAATTAAAACAATCGATTATTTGCATTTGAATTCTTATTACTAAGTTCTATTATTGTTTTAAAAAAAAATTATTATTCTTGTTCTGTAGTGTTACAACAATCCTGAAAATTTGGAGGAATAGTTTGTCGATGTGCAAGAAAATCTATACCAAGCTTTATTCGGCTCTGGTTCATTCTCCTAGGAAGGGGCAAAATGTTCCTTCCTTGCCCGCGTTCTAAAGGGATAAGGGTTTCTACACTCGACTCCAATTATGGGTAAGGATAGTTAAAATAAAAAAAAGTCTTTGTTTTCCTTCTTTTGAATGTAACATGGTTTCATGCATAGATTTTGTAACTTCTATTAATTTTCCTTTCATGTGGAAAGGTGGCATTAATGGAACCCGGGGTTTGGGGAAAACGCTGAGTTCAGCTCCTCTTATTGGACACGAAACAATAATATGGACAAATGCACCAGGTATCTATGTTTTTCTTAGCTTAGCTCCTCATATTGGGCACGAAACAATAATATGGACAAATGCACTAGGTATCTGTGTTTTTCTTAGCTTAACCTCTAAAGGCTGGGATAGCTGTGAGTTTTAGAAATTTCGAGGGTTTCTCTGCTACATACCTTTACTATCTCTAGTAATTTGTTTTTAAAAGTATCATCGGGTTTTTATAAGGTGAAGTTTGTATATTTTTTTAAGGGCATGGGGATTATCTCCCTGACCGATATCAGAACTGATTATACTCTGCATTCTAAGCTATGAGACTAAGACAATCTATGGTTTTGCAATCGTGTGATTTTCTTTGTTCATCTTTAGTTTCCTCTCTATCTTTCAGATGGTTTATATATATAAGAGTTTTGTTGGCAAGAAAGAGAGTTTTCAAATGTTGATAGCAATTCTTTGCTACGTTTGTTTCTGAGCTTGAGTATGTAGTTTTGTATAAAACTTGTGTGAAGTCAGGTAGGGGCTCTGGACCCATCGACCGTGACCCATAGTTTTTTATTTTCAGTCCATAAATATATATTTCGTTGTTTTGAATTCTTGTGAAAAAATAGGTAGAGGCTCCTGGTACACCGAGTTTTGGTCGCTCTTATTAATCTTTCTTTGGTTAGCAAAAAATGTTGTACTAATTATAAAATTCATTGAAAGTTGTTACTTTCGTTATTAAATTTGGGTTCGAATTTCTTTTAGTTATTTCTCTCTATTTCACATAATGGAAATATTTCTCTGTTTATTTAATAATCTGTTATATTGAACATTAGAGTCTAAATCTCCCACTTACTTAACTTTATGATAGCATTAGGGTCTTGAATGACAAATCAGATTATATAGTTACAATTATGAATAATATTATTTGCCTACCTATAATGAATTATATTTGGCATAAGTTCTATTAAACATTTCTTTGTTTATTTCATATACAGTCGTAGAAAAAGGCATTCTTGCCTACACTCTATCCAACTTAATTATTTTCATTATTCAACTTAGCATTAACTCTTTCAACTAGATGTTTTAAGGATTTACTATAGCTATTAATTAGAATACCTAAGTTTAGCATTTCTCTGCTACTTACCAATTCTCAACAAGCATAGGTCATTAATTAATATTATCACATGTGCTTTTATTTAACTATCATTAGGCATAGTTAACTAGAAAATGCAAATTAGATTTCCTACTTAAATTACTGTAAGGATCTACAAAAGATTATTCGACGAAGATCACATGAAACATCATTTGTCGACGTGTTTCGAACCAACCAGTGTGGTTCATCGTCAGGACAATTTGAAGAAACAGATCCAGCTTAGCAAGTTAAATAGACAGAGCAAAGAGGAGACCAACAACTATTTTTGACTAGGTACCTAGGTCAAAACCCTTTTTAATAATTAAAGGAGAAAAAGAACCCTAGAGGAACCAAAAAATATAATATTATGATAAAAATATTAATAAATAATTAAAATATTAAGTAAAAAATTTTATTTCAAGATACTAGTTAGTTAAAATAAATAATTAAAAAATTTTATATTTAAGGAAAATACCCTATGGGGACCAAAAATAAATTAATAGAAATAATTTAATAATAGTTAGCTAAAAATAAAAAAATTAATAACTAAAATCATTTAATGATAATAAAAATATTAATAAATAATAAAATATTAAGTAAAAAATTAATTCATGATATTAGTTAGTTATAAAAAAAAAATTATATTTAAGGAAAAGAAATTTCCTTGGAAACCAATCCCATAAACTAAATAAAATAATTTAAAGATAATAATTTGTTAAAAAAATAAAAATAAATAAAAAGGGGGAGAAGGCTCGACCCCCTCTCCCCGTCCGCTGGACCGTGACAGTCTCGTTTCAAAGGGTGCGATGTCTCCGTTTGGTATTGATAACATGGGTATTGATGTTAATATCATCGGGAGTAGTGATAATAAGTCGGATTCGGATAACAATTACGGTAATAATAACTACTATAATATTATTAATAACGACAAGAGTAATAATAACTATAATATTATTAATAATCATATGAATAATGTTGTTAACTCTATTATTAACAATAATAACTTTCTAAATAATAATAGTAATACTTTAATGATAATATTAATATTTATAATAAGAATAATAACTATATTACTATTAATAAGAATAATAATAGTAAGAATAATAATGATATTAGTATTAATAGTAATAGTGATTAGAATGATAATAATAACTTTAATAATAGTAATATTTATAACAATAATATTAAGAATAAGCATAATTATTATAATAATAAATATAATAATAATAGATTCCTTAATAACAAAAACAATAAGAATTCGAATAACAAGTACTCATTTTTTAATGATAATTTTTCTAGTAGGGATAATAACAGGAATGATGTTTGTAATCAAGGTCTTTCTTCTCGTTTTAATAATAGGGTTTTAAATCTTTCTAGTTTCTCCTTTCCCCCTGCTGTTTTTAAAGTTTTAGGCAAAGGTTTAAATTTTGCCTTAGCTCCGAAGAATATCCCTGTAGATGATATCATTTGTGACATTGAGTTTGGGATCAGGGATTTCCCTGATAGGGTCAAGGACACCATTAGGCACGATTGTGCGGTTGTGTTAAGAAAGGCTAAGCCCCCTAAGAGCAACCTTAGCAAGGAAGAATCCGTCGCTCTCGGATCCTTAAACTAGAACAAGGATATCATTGTTTTAAAGGCTGATAAGGGTGGTGCTGTCGTCATTCTTAATAGGGCTGATTACCGCAGTAAGATGTTGGATCATCTTCATAACAGTGGTAGCTACAAAAAGCTCCCTAAGAATCCGTTAAAGAAGGTTGCTAAGAATGTGGCGCTTGCCATTAAATCCATTAGCTCAATGAGTTCCTTGCACCATAAACTCATTAAAAGCAACCCTTTCACGCCTAGGATCTATGGTCTCCCCAAGATTCACAAGGATGGGGCTGCCTTGAGGCCCATTGTCAACACCATTGGTGGTCCTACCTACCTTCTTGCTAAGTTCCTGGCGTTAAAGCTTAAGCCCTTGGTTGG
The DNA here is from genome assembly GCA_031772625.1 of Pinus tabuliformis. Classification (NCBI taxonomy): domain Eukaryota; kingdom Viridiplantae; phylum Streptophyta; class Pinopsida; order Pinales; family Pinaceae; genus Pinus; species Pinus tabuliformis. Next base: position 480,016,696 of record CM062810.1, on the reverse strand, counting down.
TCATACAGATTCCTTCGTAAAAGACTCTTCTTCCTTCATTAGGGAGCTCAAGGACATCAAGCTTGACCCTGGGGAAATTCTTGTTAGTTTTGATGTTGTTTCCCTCTTCACTTGCATCCCTATTAGTGAGGCCATGGAGGTAATCAACCGCCTAACAGATCCTGACACTGCTAAGTTAGTTGAGATCTGTCTCACTTCTACGTTTTTCTATTTTGAGGGAGAGTTCTTTGAGCAAACCTGCGGGGTTGCTATGGGCTCACCCCTTTCCTCTATCGTTGCTAATCTTTTCATGGAATATTTTGAGTCCAAGGCTCTAAACTCTTCTCGGCTCTTGCCAAAGCTTTGCAGAAGATATGTGGACGACACCAATGTTATCTGGTCTCACGGCCAGAAAGAATTAGATCTCTTCTTCAATCATCTCAATAATCAATCCTCTGCCATTAAGTTCACTATGGAGCAGGAGGTCGATGATTGCCTTACGTTCCTCGATATTCTCATTTCTAGGAACAGTGATGGATCCCTCGGCCACCATGTTTTTCGGAAGAAAACGCATACCGAACAATATCTTCATGCCAGTTCCCATCATTTCCCGGCTCAAAAGATGGGTGTTCTCAATACCCTTGCTACTCGGGATCTAAGGATCTCAGATAAGAAGAGTTTTGAGAAAGAAAAATCCCATCTCCTTGATGTCTTTGTTGAGAATGGCTATAGTAGATTTATGGGTCAGAGGGCCTTCCTTAAAGCTTCCAAGAATTCGTTGTCCCATCAAGCACCAAAGGAGCGAGTTCTAGGTGTCCATCTGCCATATGTTCAGGGGACCACTGATAAGATTGGTAGGATTCTCAGGACGCATAGTTTCCCTGTGACCTTTAGGCCCCTGAACACCATTCGCATGTCCCTCCGATCCACGAAGGATCCCATCGACCCTAAAGACATGAAAGGGGTGTACTTGATCCCCTGTTCCTGTGGGACCCCCTACATTGGGGAAACTGGTCACTCCATTAATCAAAGGATTAGTGAGCATGCAACAGACCTTAGGCATAGGCGAACTAAGTCTTCCGCTTTAGCTGAGCATGCTGAGAAAACCAATCATCATGTTTGTATTGAGGAAGCTAGTGTTATTGCTAAGGTTTCGCACTTCCATCATCGGAAATTTAGGGAGGCGCTTGAGATTGAAAAGATGCCAAACAATCTCAACATAGATGATGGCTAGAAGATCAGTCGGTGTTGGGTCCCAACACTCTCGTCCTAGTCGTCCTTTTCTTTTATTTATTTATTATTATTATTATTATTATTATTATTTATTTATTTATGTTTTATTTTTATTTTACTTTTATTTTTATTTTTTTATTTTATTTTTTTTCATAAGAATATTCCTGTTTCTCTAATTTAACTTACCATATTACCATTTGAATTATTTATTTTTAAAAAATTTTATTTTATTTTTAACTTATTATTTATATTTTATTTTAACTACCATTTCAATTATTTATTAATATTTTTATTATCATTAAATGATTTTTATGAATTATTTTAGTTACTAATTTTTCTATTATTTATTAATATTTTTAGCTAAATATTATTATTAAGTTATTTCTATTTGTTGGTCCCCCTAGGGTATTTTCCTTAAATATAATTTTTATTTATTTATTTATTTTTATTTATTTATTTATTTTATTTTTTATTTTTTTTTTTTAACAAACTATTATTTTTAAATTATTTTATTTAGTTTAATTATTTTATTTAGTTTATGGGATTGGTCCTCAAGGAAATTTCTTTTCCTTAAATATATATATATATATATATATATATATATATATATATATATATATATATATATATATATTTAACTAACTAGTATCATGAATTAATTTTTTACTTAACATTTTAATTATTTATTGATATTTTTATTATCATTAAATGATTTTAGTTACTAATTTTTCTATTTTTAGCTAACTATTATTAAATTATTTCTATTAATTTATTTTTGGCCCCATAGGGTATTTTCCATATATATATATATATATATATATATATATATATTTTAGCTAACTCTTATCCTGGATTATTAATATTTTAATAAACTATTATCTTTAAATTATTTTTAATTTAGTTTAAGGGATTGTTCCCCCAAGGAAATTTCTTTTCCTTAAATATAAAATTTTTTAATTATTTATTTTAACTAACTAGTATCATGAAATAAATTTTTTTACTTAATATCTTAATTATTTCTTAATATTTTTATCATAATATTATATTTTTTGGTTTCCCTAGGGTTCTTTTTCCCGTTTAATTATTAAAAATGGTTTTGACCTAGGTACCTAGTCAAAAGTAGTTGTTGGTCTCCTTAGCCGGTTGACGCTCTGCTCTGTCTATTTAACTTGCTAAGCTGGATCTCTTTCTTCAACTTGTCCTAACCATGAACCACACTGGTTCTTGCTAAGCTGGATCTCTTTCTTCAACTTGTCCTGACCATGAACCACACTGGTTGGTTTGAAAAGCGTCGACAAATGATGTTTCATGTTATCTTCCCCGAATAACCTTTTGTAATACTGTAAGGATCTTTTACTTATTTGTAGTTCACTATTTGCAAGATTTGGTTCTGCTAGACCTTGCTATTTGATCTTTTGCCTCTCAACGTTGAGACTATTGCCACATCACATGAAGGTTTGTTTGACCTATTAGCATGGATTTTTCCTCCTTCCTCTCCTTTCTAAATTCCAGATCTCAGATACGCTTATCATCTTGATCTTTTTAAATAAATCCCGAGGGACAAGTAACTATCTTTCTAACTAATTTGGTATGTTTTGCCTCCCAACCTTGAGACTATTGCCGTATCACATGAAGGTTTGTTTGACCTATCAGCATAGATTTTTCCTCCTTCCTCTCCTTTCTAAATATTTTTCCTCCTTCCTCTCCTTTCTAAATTCCAGATCTCAGATACACTTATCATCTTGATCTTTTTTAATAAATCCTGAAGAATTCAGTGAGGGACAAGTAACTGTCTTTCTAACTAATTTAGTAAGTAAAATAATATTTACTGATAACTGTTGTTTAACTTTAACAAAAGAATTTAAATTCCCAAAATAGTTTTTGTAACTCAAAAAATAAATAGATGTGCAGTGACATTACAAATTTTGGGGATATCGCAGATGCTTATGATGGATTGATGCGTATTGACATTGGCATTGTTTAATTTATAGAAAAAATAGCCTTTTTTACCACCAAAATCAACCAATACAATTTCAAGAATTTTTTTTGTTCAAAATACATTTTTAAATGCATAGATAAATCGAGGAACCAGAAAACCTTTTGGGCCCTCAAATTATGAAGATTAAACAATTTAAACTCATGTTTGACTATGCCATGGACATTTACTAATCATTTCATTTATATGGTCATACTTGTAAAAACAAGTTAAATCTATGCAGATTAAACAATTTAAACTTGACATTTACTAGTCATTTAATTTATATGGTCATACTAGTAAAAAGGTTGATTGTTAACCTTAAAATTTATAATCGGGAAGTATTTTGGGTTTCCATGCTTTCATTCCAAGTTAAACATTAGAAAAATAAAAGAAAGTTAAAAAAGTTTCCAACAAATTTAAATTCATGTTTGACATTTACTATTCATTTAATTTATATGGTCATACTAGTAAAAAGGTTGACCATTAACCATTTATAATCCAAGAAATATGGGGAAGTATTTTGGTTTCCATGATTTCATTCCAAGTTAAACGTTAAAAAAGAAAGAAAGTTAAAACAATTTCCAACATCCACCAAATGTTAGCGACCAAATGTTAGCCACCATGTCTTATGGAGATGGTACTCGATTTTCCCGTACTTTACTTCCACTTTAAAAAGATAAAGAAAAGGGAAGAATTTAAAACCACTTCTAGCATCCACCAAATGTTCCCCCTTTAGATCAAGGCTCCATGTCTTATGGAGATGGTACTCGATTTTCCCGTACTTTACTTCCACTTTAAAAAGATAAAGAAAAGGGAAGAATTTAAAACCACTTCTAGCATCCACCAAATGTTCCCCCTTTAGATCAAGGCTCCATAATTGCGGTCAATGTTTTACCCAAATTAGTTAAATGAAAATGAAAAATAAAAGATAAAACTATTTCCAACATGCACCAAATGTTTCCCATTGGAAGAAGGGTAAATAGTTACGGTCAATGTTTTACCCAATTTAGTTAAATGAAAAAAAAAACGTTTCCAACATCAACCAAATGTTTCCCTTTGGAATAACTCTCCATAATTAAGGTAGATGCAATGAGGGTTAACCATTTATAATTCACGAAATATGGGGAAGTACTCTGGCTTTGGTTCTTTCATTCATGTTTCCCTTTGGGGCAAGGCTCCGTAATTAGGATCATGTTTATTTCATTCCAAGTTAAACATAAAAAAAGGAAAAAAAAGGTTAAAATAATTCCAACATCTACAAAATGTTTCCCTTTAGGGCAAGGCTCCATAATTAGTTACCATGTTGTATGGAGATGGTATTTTTCTATACTTTGTCCTTTCATTCCAGTTAACGTTAAAAAAAAAAAGTTAAAATAATTTCCAACATTAGGGACCATGTTTTATGGAGATAGAATGGTATTCCGATTTCCCCCTACTTGTCCTTTCATTCCAAGTTAAACATAAAAAAAAAGGATAAAATAATTTCCAACATCATGTTTCCCTTTGGGGCAAGGCTCCATAATGTACTTTGTCCTTTCATTCCAAATTAAGGTAAAAAAAGGAAAAGAAAAAAGTTCAAATAATTTCCAATACTAAGGACCATGTTTTCTGGAGATGGAATGGTACTCCGATTTTCCCGTACTTTGTTCTTTCATTCCAAGTTAAACGTAAAAAAAAAGAAAAAAAGGTTAAAATAATTTCCAACATCTACCAAATGTTTCCCTTTGGGACAAAGCCATGTAATTAGCGATCATGTTTTATCGAGATGATAATTTGATTTTACCATATTATTGTACTTTAATTCCACATGAAATGAAAGGAAAAAGAAAGAAAAATAAGAAGTTAAAACCATTTTCAACATCCACCAAATATTTTCCTTTGGAACAAGACTCCATAATTATGGCCGATGTTTTACCCCATATAATTAAATGAAAAAATAAAAAAATAAAACATTTCTAACCTCAACCCATTGTTTCCATTTGAAACATGTCTCCATAATTAAAATCAATGTATTACCATCCACTAAACTTATAAAATTACTTTTATTCTGAAGAGACCAATAAAAAATAAAATAAGTTAAAACCATATCCATCCAAGATAGCAAGTTCAAATCTTGTATAAGAGAAATTAATAGGCCAGGTCAGGACCAACTGACACCCGCATCGGATTTTATTAGAAATAAAATAATAATAAGTAATGTGAAAGTTAAGTAGTTCAAAACCTCTTATTCAAATTTCTATATATTGACTGTCATCGAAAGTAAAAGTTAAGTCTTCAAAACCTCTTTATCAAATTTCCGTATAAATATAAGCTCATTCTTTCACGAGTGACATCCCTCATTATTTTACGAGTGATTCACGATTGATCGATATCGATGAGTGTTTCGATTGATTTCGGTAGCTTTGTGTAAGTAACAGATTTATGATTTGGGCAATCTATGTTAGGGTCTTATTTTAATCTTTTTATTTATGTCATGGGATCACGTCATAGTCAAGAGTCAATAAAGCCCATATTAATATTTGTAAGTGGTTAACCCGCAATTAATGACGGGATCATAGTTAGTTGTAAATGGGCCGTAGTATTAGATAAATGGTATTAATAAAACCCACGGTATTGGCCCGTGGTATTGCATGTATGAGTCATATATAAAGGATAGAGACTCCCTGCGAGGAACATTGTGTCTTATTTTGTCGAACTCTGTTCTATTGAAAGTTGCCCCCTCGAAGAGGCAAGTGAACATTACTCTCTGAATAATAAAATCATTGCTATTATGTGTTCTAGATATTTTTTCTTCGAATATTCTGTATTTGGGTATCATTTATAGATTTAAAACATAACAATCTATTAGTATTTAGAAGTTTTCATATCGTCAGATTTATATCTAACTATTTGTACAATGAATTTAAGTTTTTACTTCGCGTTAACAGTACGATGACTTTATGTTTTAACTCAGCATTTTAACAGCTAAAAGTAACAAGTTGTGATTCAGAACAGATGGATTGTTCGAGTGACTTTTGTTTTGATCCTCATTTTTTTTAAATGAAGTATTAATTCCATTATCTAAGATGTTAATATCAGATTTTTGTTAGTGGTGATTTTTAGGTTTGAGCTTTCATTTAATTTCTTTTATTTCAGGTCAAAGTGAACAACATGCTGCATAGATCAAAGAGGCTAGCACTGCGACCCCGACAAGAGGAGGAGATCATTCCTAATCTTCCAGATGATATCGCTCGTAACTGTCTACTTAGAGTGTCGTACAAATGGCACTCTCAACTCAAACTTGTATGCAGAAAATGGAGAGACATAGTGAGCGAGGCCAAGTTCTACGAGGACCGAATGACCACTGGAAAAGGGGAGCAGTTGATATGCATGATTAAGCTTTCGAGACATCGAGATCCGGTTAGCAGCGGAATAGTAGTGTTAGACCCTGTCACGCGTACCTGGGAAATGCTACGCCAGAATCCCGATTTCCCTAGGGGATTTATTGCATTGTCCTGTGCCTGCGTTTGTGTTAATGGGAAACTAGTTGTCATCGGTGGATATCATCCAGAAATATCGAACAGCATGACGGCGGTTTATATTTTTGACTTCGCGTCTGCCAAATGGCACAGAGGAACCGACATGCCCACCAAAAGGTACGGCTTCGCCTGCTCCGTATCTTCCACTGCCGGGGTTATCTATGTTGTCGGAGGGATGTATCGTGACACTATGTTATTCGCAGCAGAGGCTTATAATGTGGAAGAAGACAGATGGCAAATTCTTCCTCCAATGATGTCACGATCCCCTCGGGATAATATATATTATAAAAGCCAAAATTAAAAAAAAAATTAAAAATTTAATGGCATAGGTACTTACCTTACACATCTCTCCATTCAATCAAGGTTTACATATAAACATGTCATTACCACAATATTACTCTTCTCCACACTTATAACCAACCTTTAATCATACAGATATTTTCGTTTATGCATATATCACCCACCCGACTTAATGCTATATGGGTCTATATGGTTTAAGTTATAATTTGGTTAACGTTTAAGTCTAGGATGGAAACCCCACTGTACACACACATAACCAGCACCGGACAGGTGGAGACGGAGAGTTAACCCATCTCACCTACCCTGGTGCCAGGTGGCGTAAAGCCATGTGATGCCATGTGACTGTTATGGGTTTCGTGCCAAGCTCTCCCGCCTGAACGAACGGAGGAGATGCATCTCATGCATTGGAGGGTTCCTGATCACTTAAGGGTTTGGCGGTCAATACATATACCGCCAGGTTTTGCGTTTTGGCTCATTTTACAACACTTGGTGAGTCCGAGCTCACACCCAGCTCGACGGCATATCTCTGCAACGCCTCATGGACTAAGCTTACGATTACAGGTATTACATAATCCTCTCCGCCTTGCCACTAGGTTTATTACTCTGTTTTTCTAAGTTTATGCGTTGTTCTAAATTCTTCCGAATCATTTGATGGGTTCACTGAATACGATTAACTACAGTATTAAGGTGATGTGCAGGTGGTTCCCCTCGATGGCTTCTCACCACCCGCATAAAGACTATTGCTGGTTCAATCGTGTACACAGGTATGTGTCATCCCTGGTAATAGACCACTTTTCCCTTATTAGCAAGGGTTTATGCATAAGACTGGGTTAACCCCATTCTCCGGACCGGGATAGGTGTCTCATGGCGCTCACTGCCTGTGTCTCAGGTTTTAATTTCTTGTTCAAACCCTAGGTTCGATTTGCAGCCGGCCTCTCCATGCCAGAATCTGCATTTCGGATAACTTTCAGGGTTCGATTAGAGGTTACTTCTGGCTTGTAAGCCGTTTACTGTATTAGCACTTGTTTAATATTTATTGTCCTCGGACCTGGACTGTCTAATTTGAAATGTATAAGTTTAACAGAGTGCTCTCTGCATTTTTCGAAGGTTATATAGATTTCTCATTCTATCGTTGGGTATGCAGACACTTAGCTACCTGTGGTTTCTTTATCCTTCGATATATAGTGTTTACTGCTCTTTGTCGGGGTTAATGACATAAATGTGTTGATATTTCATGCTATTAATGAATATGTTGTTACATGTTGTATTTCTCCATTATGTGCCAGAGGCGGTCTTCACTTATATGCTCTCGATTCTTGTCAATAGAATGATATATCTTTCAGTTACTATTCCTTCTGTGCTATCATTACATTGTTACCCTATAGAGTTTATGATGCTGACAACTGCATTAATCAAGTTACAGGTTATATTGTCTGCGTATTTGTCCATGAATGTTTATGGGTTTAAGGTATACGTTTACTCTTGGTTCGTTAACAGTTCAATATGGTTTCCTTATCTGATTCATTACAGTTTATATGCAATCCTTGCGTTGATATGTTATATGTAAAGCTCCCGTGCGCACAGCCGTTACCACGACTGTGCTATCTGAAGCGATACTCTATTTGGTCTTCATCTAAACTGTATATACTCCTGTATTAGTATTTGGAAAGTGACAGAATGACCCGGTGTTCGTTTTGCTTCATACTGTTTGGATAGATATATATGGTTGTTGTTCTTTCCTGTTGAGGGTTTATTACATATTTGTAACCCTCGACGCAAGGGTTTACTGTGTTTCTTGCTTATTATTGCACAGTCATCTGCACTCACCATACTAAGGTTTTGAATTAAATATATTAACTATGCGGACAGTTACATTAACCTACAGTTTTGGTTCCACTGGGCTCAATGCCGTAACTATAGATTGTGGGTTTTACCACTGTTCATGCCATTTATACACAGATGCTATCTTTCAGATTTCACTAGGTTTTCACACTGTTATAAGCATCTGCTTAACAACCTGAACTACTTACAGTAGATACATATGTAATTTCACAGTTAATGTTTATTCTAGGTGCCTTTCAAATTATGATACCACTCTGTTTTCGCAGACAACCACAATGTTTCTTTTTTTTCATTTAACTAATGAAAAGGAAACACAGTTAACTGATCTCTGTCTATACATTTCCAGTACCTGTGTAATCATTGTCCGACTCTATAGAAATTGCATACCTGGTGAGTCTGCTACCGGCATTCCTATTCCAAAGGTTCACCTGCAATTCTTTTTTCTCTTATCCTCCCAACCTTGAGATCCTCTTTACGTCGGATTCTCCCCCCTGAGCCGTCTTGCAGGCCTGCAGCCCTCAACAAGACTCATGCACTGCTGTGCTGGGTTATCTGGTCTCTACCAGACTTAACCTCCTTTCTCTATCTGCTCTCTCTCTCTCTTGGAATTCTTCTCTGTCTGTTCCTAAACAGCCCAGAGGTTTTCCTTCCCAGGACTTTTCCCTGGGTGAGAAGCAGTTCCTTCAGTTTCATAACTGATTCTTTTCTTTTAATAGAAAATCCTCCACCAGGAGGCTGCCAGCATTTCAAGAATATACACATTTAAAAATAATCAAATATAACAATTTCCATAATTAAATAATGTCATTCAGTAACAATAAGTCACCACTCATACAATTTCTTACCACAGTAATTACTCAAAATTATAAGTTACCCGGGGTCATCACATCTCCCCCCCTTGGGATTGGACATCGTCCCGATGTCTATTCCCATTAAATAAATTTGGGAAAACTTTCCTAATGAGTTCCTCGTCTTCCCATGTAGCCTCCTCAGGCCCATAGTGCTGCCACAACACTTTAATTTGGGTAATAACCCATTTCCGCATCCGCACTTCTCTCCGGTCGAGAATGCTCTGTGGTTCGACCAGAACCTCGCCTTCCGGTTCGACCTGCAGACACCAATACCTTTAATCAATTTCCTATTGAGTATATCTGCATAATCAAACAACCGGATTAATTCCTACCCATACATCTTGCCACCGAATAACATGTTTAGGGTCATATACATATTTATTTAGAACAGAAACGTGGAACACATTGTGAATCTTAATGTGACTGGGTAAGGCGAGTTGGTAGGCTACCGGCCCCACTCTAGCCAAAACTTGAAAAGGTCCAAAGTATCGAGGAGCCAGCTTGGCGCACCCGCTCCACTGCAGTGTGCTCCTTCTGGCTTGAATCCTCACAAACACATGGTCACCAACCTGATACTCTGTGAATCTTCTTTTTCTGTCCACAAAGCTTTTCTGTCTGTCTTGTGCAGCCTTTAAGTTGGCACACACCCTTTTCACCATATCTTCCATTTCTTTAAGCATTTCTGGACCCAAACTCAGCTTGTCTTAAGGTCCACCCCAACTTGAGGGTGTGCGGCACTTTTGCCCATACAGGACCTCAAAGGGACTTAGCTGGGTTGAGGTGTGATATCCATTATTATATGCAAATTTGACCAAATGCAAATATTCTTCCCATTGGCTTGGTTTCAGCATCACATATGCCCTCAACATGTCTTCCAACACTTGATTAACTCGCTCAGTTTGACCATCAGTCTGCGGGTGATAGGTCGTGCTAAAATTCAGCTGAGTACCCAACTCAGCGAACAATGTCCTCCAGAAAGTGGATGTGAACTTTACATCGCGGTCTGATATAATTACCTTTGGCAACCCATGCAATCGGAATACATTTTTCATAAAGAGGTGAGCAATTTGTACCGCCTTATAAGTGGATTGCACAGGTATAAAGTGTGCCGCTTTACTCAACTTATCGACCACTACCATGATAGAGTCATTGCCTTTCTTTGTTCGTGGTAACCCCGTTATGAAATCCATGGAAATGGTTTCCCATTTCCACTCCGGAATAGGCAAAGGCTGCAACAGTCCTGCTGGATGCTGATGTTCTGCCTTAATTTGCTGTCATTCCAAACACCGCGCCAAATACTCAACTACCTGTTTCTTCATTCCTGGCCAATAATATTCCTTCTTAAGCGCATTGACCATCTTTTGGTACCCTGGGTGGCCAGTGTAGTGGCTGATTTGAAACTCATCCAAAATCAGTCTCTTAAGGTCATTTGAATCAGGTACATACAATTTCTTATTAAAACACAGCATTCCAGCACCGTCTAGTGTGTATCCTTGCTGTAATATTTCATTAACGGATTGTTGTACCTACTGTTTTAAGTGTTGGTATTCAGCATCACGACTTGCTGCTGTTTTTATTTGCTCAACCAACGAGTTCCGCCACTTGCTGGCTGAAAGTTCACACAAACAATGAACCTTTCAACTTAATGCATCAGCCACTCGGTTTTCTTTGCCCTTTAAATGCTTTATCTCGAAATCAAACCCACTTAGGAAATCTGCCCAACGGCCTTGTCTCGCGTTCAGGGTAGGTTGGCTAAAGTAATGTGTCAAATTGTGGTGGTCTGTTAACAACAAAAATTTCCTCCCTAGGAGGTAATGTCGCCACATTTTCAACGCATGAATAACAGCTGTTAACTCTAAATCGTAAGCAGAGTATCTCTGCTCATGCTCTTTTAATTTTCTTGATTCATACGCTATTACTTTTCCTTCCTGCATTAATACTCCTCCCACACCCTCCTTGCTTGCATCGGTGCACACCACGTAATCCTTATTAGGATCTGCTATACTCAGGATGGGTGCAGTGGTGAGTAAGTGCTTCAAGCGATCAAAGCTCTGCTGACATTCCGGTGTCCACCTAAATACCTTCCCTTTTTCCTGCAATGAGGTGATAGGATAGGCTATCCTAGAGAAACCTTCCACAAACCTCCTGTAATAGCCGGCTAGTCCCATAAAGGATCTGATATCAGCTACATCCTTGGGTATGGGCCATTCCATAATAGTTTTTATCTTCTCAGGATCTACTGCAATTCCTTCTTTAGTAATCACGTGGCCCAAATATTGAATTTCCTCCTTGAAGAAGTCGCATTTACTGAACTTAGCGTATAGCTGATGTTCTCGAAGAGTTTGCAACACCATCCTAAGGTGCTCTTCGTGTTCCTCTTGGGAACGAGAATATATCAGAATATCATCGATAAATATCAGCACAAACTTGTCCAAAAACCTGTGAAACACGATGTTCATCATACACATAAAGGTGGGAGGTGCATTGGTCAAACCAAAAGGTAACACTACAAATTCGTAGTGTCCGTAGCGTGTCCTGAAAGCGGTTTTGGCAATGTCCTCATCTTTAATCCTGATCTGATGATAACCAGATCGCAAATCGATCTTGGAAAATACTTTTGCCCCCTTCACTTGGTCAAAGAGTTCATCTATCCGAGGCAAGGGGTATTTGTTTTTGATCGTGAGCTTATTCAGTTGTCGATAGTCTATACACATACGTAGAGTTCCATCCTTATTTTTCACAAATAATACTGGAGCTCCCCACGGTGATACACTGGGACAGATGTAATGTTTATCCAACAGCTCTTGCAGCTGCATTTTCAATTCTGTTAATTCTGGTACGCTCATTCAGTATGGTGCTCATGATACTGGTGCTGCTCCCGGTGTTAATTCTATAGTGAAGTCTATGTCCCTCTTTGGGGGCAGCCTTGGTACCTCCTCAGGAAAAACATCTGCAAATTCCTGTACTACCGGAATATTGCCTAGCGCAGATATTTTATCTTTCCGGTTTGCATAACCAGCTTGAATGGCGTAAATCTGACATCTCTTCCTGAGACATTTAGCTAACTGGGAAGCAGTGATAGGTAGAATCTGGACAGGGTGTTTAATCCCTTGCAATTCCTGCTGCTGCCCCAAGTCATCTTTGTAATAAATGGTTTTGGTCTTGCAGTTTACCAATGACCAATGCTTTTCCAGCCAATCTATACCAATCAGGATGTCATAAGAACCTAATGGGAGTACATTCAGGTCTGCTGTTATTGGCTGTCCAGCTATGCTTAAGGAGCAATTATTAATTTTAGCTACTACCCGCCTTTTGGCTTCCGTCGCTAGCTGTAACAACCATGGATTTTTGAACTTTTCCGATGGTAATTTACACTGTTCTACTACTTTTGGGCTAACATAACTTAAAGTAGCTCCTGGGTCAATAAGAACAGCAATAGAAAGGTTTGAAATCTTACCTTCAAACTCCACCATGGTTGATTGATATTCCGCTTGCCGATCCTCCAAGGCTGCGTTAATTCTTGGTACGCTGCGTGCCACATCCCCAACGGTCGATGCTTCATGGATCTGAGATATCTAGTCCACTCCTTTACGCTGCGGTCAGTTCTTAACATAGTGCGGTCCTCCACATCCCCAACACTGGACTGGAGGTCTGGTCCCTTCAATTTCTGATCTGGCAGGTGGTTCACTGACCCTGCTTTCACTTGGCTTAGCCCGGAATGTACTCTTGGCTATGTTTCTGTTAATTTTCCCCTTAGCAGCACCCTTACCGCCATTACCACGACTTCCTTTGTTATTACCAGCAACTCTATTGCCTTTTCTTTCATTCCATCTTTTGTTTGGAATGTCTCCTTTTTGTTTGTTCTGCTGATAACAAATTCTTGCCTTACGAATTGCCTCATCCATGGTTCTGGGATTGTCAAACTCAATTCGTTCTCTTATATAGGTTGGTAAGCTGCTCACAAATCTCTGCACCTTGGCCTTCTCCTCCTTGATATATGGCACATAGCGAAGTGAAGCGGTTAATGAATTCGTCCATGGACTGTTGTCCCAGTCATAAATCATGGAATTCCTGTGCCTTCTCATCATAGAAACGCTCGGTTAAAAACCACTCCTTAAAGTATTTCTGAAACTTTTCCCAGGTTATGTTCTGCTCACTTACTCCTTTTACAATTTTAATTTCTTCCCACCACAGGGTTGCTTTGCCCTGTAGCTGGAAGATGGCCAGCCGCGCCTTCAGATTCTGGTCATACTCATACAGCTGAAAGTATTTGTTAATATTAATTAACCAAGCCTCTGCCGCTTCTTCCTGCTCTCCATCAAAATGTGGAGGTTTAATTTTCCGAAATTCTCCCTGTAATTCCATTTTCTGCCTCTTTGATGTCTGCTGCTCTAGTACGTTGTCAGAATGGTCTTCCTTTTCCTCTGAGATTTCAGGTGCGTAATCTCGTTCTTCAGTTGCCCTTTGCTGTTCTACACTGGGGTTGGCTAATGCGGGATTTTGTTTGTCTGACAGACTCTTCAGTATTCTTTCCTGCTCCACTGTCAATCGCGCGTTGTCTTCTCGCAGACGCGCCATCTCATGTTTCAATTCTTGAACAGTTTGCAGTATCGCCAGATTGGTATTGCGTGTCTCTGCACCAAGCTGTATCCACAGCTCTGGATTTTCCCGAGGAACGCCGTCAGCTCCCTGCATTTCCTCCATCTTGCTTGTTGACTGTTAGCAGATTGTTGTTTCTGTATTGATCTCCTAATTGGTAAACAAGAAAATCAATTAGCTGCATTTATTTCTTCCTCATATATGTATTATATGGTAATTTACCATGCAGCTAGAACTTACTGTCCCAGAGGCCACAGTTTTGAAACCTCTGCTCTGATACCACATTGTCACGATCCCCTCGGGATAATATATATTATAAAAGCCAAAATTAAAAACAAAAAAAAAAAATTAATGGCATAGGTACTTACCTTACACATCTCTCCATTCAATCAAGGTTTACATATAAACATGTCATTACCACAATATTACTCTTCTCCGCACTTATAACCAACCTTTAATCATACAGATATTTTTCGTTTATGCATATATCACCCACCTGACTTAATGCTATATGGGTCTATATGGTTTAAGTTATAATTTGGTTAACGTTTAAGTTTCGGAAGGAAACCCCACTGTACACACACATAACCAGCACCGGACAGGTGGAGACGGAGAGTTAACCGATCTCACCTACCCTGGTGCCAGGTGGCGTAAAGCCATGTGATGCCATGTGACTGTTATGGGTTCCGTGCCAAGCTCTCCTGCCTGAACGAACGGAGGAGATGCATCTCATGCATCGGAGGGTTCCTGATCACTTAAGGGTTTGGCGGTCAATACATATACCGCCAGGTTTTGCGTTTTGGCTCATTTTACAACACTTGGTGAGTCCGAGCTCACACCCAGCTCGGCGGCATATCTCTGCAACGCCGCATGGACTAAGCTTACGATTACAGGTATTACATAATCCTCTCCGCCTTGCCACTGGGTTTATTACTTTGTTTTTGTAAGTTTATGCGTTGTTCTAAATTCTTCCGAATCATTTGATGGGTTCACTGAATACGATTAACTACAGTATTAAGGTGATGTGCAGGTGGTTCCCCTCGATGGCTTCTCACCACCCGCGGAAAGACTATTGCTGGTTCAATCGTGTACAGAGGTATGTGTCATCCCTGGTAATAGACCACTTTTCCATTATTAGCAAGGGTTTATGCATAAGACTGGGTTAACCCCATTCTCTGGACCGGGATAGGTGTCTCATGGTGCTCACTTCCTGTGTCTCAGGTTTTAATTTCTTGTTCAAACCCTAGGTTCGATTTGCAGCCGACCTCTCCATGCCAGAGTCTGCATTTCGGATAACTTTCAGGGTTCGATTAGAGGCTACTTCTGGCTTGTAAGCAGTTTACTGTATGAGCACTTGTTTAATATTTATGGTCCTCGGACCTGGACTGTCTAATTTGAAATGTATAAGTTTAACAAAGTGCTCTCTGCATTTTTCGAAGGTTATATAGATTTCTCATTCTATCGTTGGGTATGCAGACACTTAGCTACCTGTGGTTTCTTTATCCTTCGATATATAGTGTTTACTGCTCTTTGTCGGGGTTAATGACATAACTGTGTTGATATTTCATGCTATTAATGAATATGCTGTTACATGTTGTATTTCTCCATTCTGCACCAGAGGCGGTCTTCACTTATATGCTCTCGATTCTTGTCAATAGAATGATATGTCTTTCAGTTACTATTCCTTCTCTGCTATCATTACATTGTTACCCTATAGAGTTTATGATGCCGACAACTGCAGTAATCAAGTTACAGGTTATATTGTCTGCGTATTTGTCCATGAATGTTTATGGGTTTAACGTATACGTTTACTCTTGGTTCGTTAACAGTTTAATATGGTTTCCTTATCTGATTCATTACAGTTTATATGCAATCCTTGCGTTGATATGTTATATGTAAAGCTCCCGTGCGCACAGCCGTTACCACGACTGTGCTGTCTGGACCGATACGTTATTTGGTCTCCGGCTGAACTGTATATACTCTTATGGTAGCATTTGGAATGTGACGGGATAACCCGGTGATTGTTTTTCTTCATACTGTAATGCATAGATATATGACTGTTGTTCTTTCATGTTGAGGGTTTATAACATATTTGTAACCCTCGATGCAAGGGTTTACTGTTTTCTTGCTTAATATCGCACAGACATCTGCACTCACAACACTGGGGTTTTGGATTAAGTATCTTTACTATGCAGACAGTTACATTACCCTACAGTTTTGGTTCCACTGGGCTCAATGCCGTAACTATAGATTGTGGGTTTTACCAATGTTCATGCCATTTATACACAGATGCTATCTTTCAGATTTCACTAGGTTTTCACACTGTTATAAGCATCTGCTTAACAACCTGAACTACTTACAACAGATACATATGTAATTTCACAGTTAATGTTGATTCTAGGTGCCTTTCAAATTATGATACCACTCTGTTTTCGTAGACAACCACAGTGTTCCTTTTTTTTCATTTAACTAATGAAAAGGAAACACAGTTAACTGATCTCTGTCTATACATTTCCAGTACCTGTGTAATCATTGTCTGACTCTATAGAAATTGCATACCTGGTCAGTCTGCTACCGGCATTCCTATTCCAAAGGTTCACTTGCAATTCTTTTTGCTCTTATCCTCCCAACCTTGAGATCCTCTTTACGTCGGATTCTCCCCCCCGAGCCGTCTTGCAGGCCTGCAGCCCTCAACAAGACTCATGCACTGTTGTGCTGGGTTATCTGGTCTCTACCAGACTTAACCTCCTTTCTCTATCTGCTCTCTCTCTCTCTTGGAATTCTTCTCTGTCTGTTCCTAAATAGCCCAGAGGTTTTCCTTCCCAGGAGTTTTCCCTGGGTGAGAAGCAGTTCCTTCAGTTTCATAACTGATTCTTTTCTTTTAATAGAAAATCCTCCACCAGGAGGATGCCAACATTTCAAGAATATACACATGTAAAAATAATCCAATATAACAATTTCCATAATTAAATAATGTCATTCAGTAACAATAAGTCAC
Organism: Pinus tabuliformis; assembly: GCA_031772625.1. Lineage (NCBI taxonomy): Eukaryota > Viridiplantae > Streptophyta > Pinopsida > Pinales > Pinaceae > Pinus > Pinus tabuliformis. Next base: position 479,999,398 of record CM062810.1, on the reverse strand, counting down.
CACTCATACAATTTCTTACCACAGTAATTACTCAAAATTACAAGTTACACGGGGTCATCACAAATGACCCAACAAGGAGGCGTGTGTCATGGAGTTTTTCTAGCAGATAAATTCTTTGTATTCCGGAATTGTGAAATGAATGCAGAAATTTTTGATACAAAGACAGGCCTCTGGAGAGGGGTGGATAATATGTGGAGTTTCCAGCGATCGGACAAGTTGCCGTGCATAGTTGCTTCTGGACACTTGTATGCATCCACTGAAACAGAGTTGATGAAATACAATCCTGAGGAAAACGATTGGGTTGTTCAAAGAGTTCTTCCTACACAATTTCGTGGTATTGCGTGTACTGCAGAGTGGCGCGGCCATATTTTTGTGTCTAAACGCTCTACCCTTTCTCGTCGTCAGGATTGTTATCTGTTGACCCCGTCCACTAACGAGCTGATCAGCGTACCAGAAAGATTTCCCTGGGTAACTGTGTCTGCTGCAACCGTGGAGATCTGAATGTCGTCTCCTAGCCTCCCTGTTAACAGTATTGAGGTTTTTTTGGATCTTTGTATTTTTCTTTTTATAAAGATGCATCGTATTCTATGAATGTCTTTTAAACTAAATATTGATGTTACATAATCAAGGATACTTCCTAATAACCTTAGCTCCTCTGTCTAATATTGATGTTGATAAACATATGTGAGTTTCCATGGATTTCAATGTCCATGTGGTAGCTTCCACCAGTTCCATTACTTTTCGATCGTGGTAGCTTCCAACAGTTCCATTACTTTTCTATTGTTATTAGAATATTTCCAAACAAGTAAACAGAAAAATTTATTATGATTATAGAAGATATGTCGAGACATCTAGCGTTTATGATAATAACGAATTGTGCTTCAGTGCAGTTTTAACTTGGTAATAACGAGTAGTGCTTCAATGCAGTCTTGAAGTTGATCTTAATTAGCTAGCCATGAGGAGGATGTTTTCAAGATAAGACGGTGGGAGACTTCAATTATTTTGAAATGATGGTGAACTTATTTTTCATAGGAGTAATATTTTTTATTACAAATAATATTATAAGGAAAATATGTTTTCTTAATTGAATGCTCTTTTTTTTCAAAAGATATTTTGTAAAATATGATTTTCTTTCAAAAATAAACATGTTTCTGGATATTAATAGAATAAGGAGGTTCGAGAAAATATCCACTAAATGTTCTAAAAGAGAACATTTTCAAAAAGAATCATAGGTTACAAACTATGTGGCTTGACCAAATTTTGTCTAAATGATTAGGTATAAAACTAAGAATAAGGATAATATGATAACCTAGGAGAGGAATTTGATGGAAAACATTGAAATATTAACCAAAAATTTTATGATGACAATAATTTAAACAACATTTATTGTTATGGTAACCTAACCTTGTGTACATTGGAACCCAATTGTCATTGGAGGACACCTGGTCAATATAACGTAATGTTCCAACTTGGTTTTTATCACTATTAATTCACTAAAATGTATGAATGTTCCTTGAAAATTCACTAAAATACACAAGAGAATGTGTTATTTTAACCATTTGTGTGGAATTCAAGATGACAAGCTTAGGAAATTACCATGTACATGGTCCAATGCTTTCTGAGTACTCCTCTCTACATTTCTATTATTGCAAGAACATAAATAACAAAAAATTAAACTCGGGAGTATCAAGATGTAATATATTTTAATGTCATTTCAAATTTATATTTGAATTTTCCATGTTTTTGAGGAAGTAAAATTTGTGTTTGAAATGTTATAGTGAAAGCAAGTCAAATAATCGATTGAAACAAAGTGCTACACAATATAGTCAATGTGAAAATCATTGAGTTGAAATGTTGTGATACAAATGATCTTGAGGTGTTACTAAGTATTGGTTTCATGGTTTTTGTTTTCATATTATCTTTTCTAATATCTTCATTGATATTTAGGTTCATACATTTCAATAAGTCAGGTTATTTGATGACATGTTTTTTTCATGATTTAATTTTGTCTACTTATGATTATCATCCATGACTACTTTATAAACCAGCCTAACCCATCTTAACTCTTGATGTATCAAGCACCAATGGTGCTCAAATCCCTCAAATTGCAAAAGAAAATTCAATGCAAAACGTCTCTCAACGTACATAAAAATAATATTATACTAATTATATACAGTAGACACCTGGGTCAGAAGGCCTTCCTCAAGGCCTGGAAGGAGCCTTCAGTCCATAAAGATCTTAAAGACCGGGTCCTAGGGGTTCACCTCCCTTACATCCAAGAGACCACTGATAGGATTGCCAGGATTCTTAGGAAGCACAATGTTCCCTCGACCTTTATACCACTTAATACCATCCATAGCTCCCTACAATCTGTTAAAGATCCTGTCAAGCCTAAAGACATGAAAGGTGTCTATGTCATTCCCTATTCCCGTGGGACCCCATACATTGGTGAGACTGGTCATTCTACTAGTTAGAGGATTGTGAGCACTCGACAGACTTAAAGCATAGGAGGGCTATGTCCTCTGCCCTTGCAGAGCATGCCAAGAAGACTAAGAATCATATCTACTTCGAAGAGGCTTATGTTATTGTGAAAGTTGCGTAGTTTCACCATCGAAAATTTAGGGAAGCCCTTGTGTTATGCTCTTAAACTGCAAAAAGATACCCACATATAGAATATGCGAACAAAGATACCCAAAACATAGAATAGTGAGAGAAAACAACAAATATTTTATTATTCAGAAAGCAATGTTCACTGGCCTCTTCGAGGGGGCAACCTCCAATAGAGCAGAGCTCAATATAAAAATAAGACACAATGCTCCTCGCAGGGAGTCTCTATCCTTTATATATGACTCATACATGCAATACCAAGGATCAATACCATGGGTTTTATTAATACCATCTATCTAATACCACGACCCATTTGCAACTAACTCTGGTCCTATCATTAATTGCGAGTTAACCACTTACAATTATTAATATGGGCCTTATTGAATCTTGACTATGACTCAATCCCATTACATAAATAAGGGGGTTAGGGTGCGACCCTAACATGCCCTCCCCCTTAAGACTAGCCTTGTCCTCAAAGCTGAAGTTGCGGAAACTGTTGAAGAATAGTAGCTAGTTCCCAAGTTGCATCTTCCGGAGAGGTGTCTTTCCACTTGACGAGGACTTCCCTAATCATGGGGCCCCGCAGGTGCCTGTCTTGTGTGTCTAGGACTGATTCAGGTTGGAGCCAGATTGACCATTCTTCATCCAATTTAGGTAGACTGGTTTGAATTCTGAAATTGTTCCAAATCACTTTCTTGAGGCATGATACATGGAAAACTGGATGGATTTTTGCAGTAGCTGGCAAAGCCAACTTGTAAGCCACTTCTCTAATGCGCTAAAGTACTTGATATGGTCTGTAGAATTTTGGAGATAGTTTCTGAAAACCCTTGTCTTCGAGTGATGTTTTCTTATATGGTTGCAGCCTCAAAAAGACCTGATCCGCTTCCTGAAATTGGCACTCTGAGCAATGTTGGTCTACCTGTTGCTTCATGCGGTTTTGAGCTTGATGAAGATTCTGTCTAAGATGGGTGAGCATGGTTGCACGGTGTTGTAGGAGTTGATCCATTGCTTGTACCTTTTAGCACCCCTTGATATAAGAAGTAGGGGAAGGAGGGTGTTGACCATATACTGCTTCATAGGGAGTCACTTTGGTGGTGGCATGCTAGTTGGTGTTATACCACCATTCAGCCAGAGGTAACCACTGTACCAAAAGATGTTGCTTTTCTGAAGTGAAACACCTAAGGTAGGTTTCCAGAGATTTGTTGATGGCTTTAGTTTGACTATTCGTTTGCGGATGATAGGAAGTACTGAGTTTTAGTTGAGTGCCTTGTAGCCTGAAGTGTTTCTGCCAAAAATTACTAGTGAAGATCGGGTCGTGATCGGACACAATAGAAGTGGGCATGTCGTGCAGTTTGAATATCTGGTCCATGAAAGATTGAGCGACCAAAGTTAGTGTACATGGGTGGGGTAGGGCACAGAAATGAGCATAGTTCAAAATTTTGTCCACAACCACCATGATGACTGACTTGTTTCCTGACTTTGGAAGACCTGTAATGAAATCCATAGAAACCTCCATCCAAATTGATGTCGGGATGGGCAACGGTTGTAATGTGCCTGGTGTGTTGACAGTCTCCCCTTTGTGGCGTTGACAGACGTTGCATTCTGCTACGAAAGTAAGGATGTCCTTTTTCATGCCTGTCCAAAAAAATGATCTTCTAGTGCGAGCATATGTCTTCTGAAAGCCTGAATGTCCTGCAATGGGGGATGAGTGCAATTCTGCCAAAATGCGACTTTTGAGGGTGGATGTTGGTGATATTACGAATCTTTCCCTGTAGCGAAGAATCTCATCCTGCCACGAGTAGCCCTTGGTTGAATTTGGATCTACCTGCAACTGAGAAATGAGTTGGGAGAGCTCGGGATGTGAAAACCATTCCTTGCGAGCCTCTTCAATCCATTCTGGAATGGGGAGGGAAATTTCTAGCAGAGTACTTTCCTCCTCAAATTGGCGAGATAATGCATCTGCTACACTATTGTCTTTCCCTTTCTTGTAAATGATCTCATAATCATATCCCAACATTTTTGCGAGCCATTTATTTTGTTGTGGGGAGGATAGGCATTGCTCCAAAAAATATTTAAGACTGTGATGGTCTGTGCGGATTTGGAAACGTCGCTCCAATAAGTAAGGCCGCCAGGTCTCTACTGCGTGTAAAATGGCCATCATTTCCTTCTCGTAGGTAGATTGGCCCAGATTCTTCCCACTTATTTGTTTGCTTGTGAAGGCCAAAGGTCGCCCTCCCAGCATTAAGACCACCCCAATACCTGTACCCGAAGCATCACATTCAATGACAAAAGATTTGGTGAAGTTAGGTAGTGCTAAGACTGGGGTGGAACACACGGCATTTTTGAGAGCTGTAAATGCCTGTTGTGCGTCCTCATTCCAGAAGAATGAGTTTTTCTTCAGGAGTTCAGTGAGGGGCTTCGCTATGTGACCATAGTTGCGGACAAATTTACGATAATAGCCTGTGAGACCCAAAAATCCTCTCAATCTCTTCAAGGTCTTAGGTTGAGGCCAATCTTGCATTGCCTGGATCTTTTTGGGGTCCACCTTGACACCTTCACGCCCCATAATGTTGCCCAAATACTCAAATTATTCCATGCCAAATGAACACTTGGACATCTTGACAAATAATTTATGCTTGCGGAGCAGTTGCAAGAGTAGATCTACATGCTGAAGATGTGTTGACACCTAATCCACAACGGATGGGTGAACTGGACAGTCATCAAGAAGATGAACTGATCCATCATATTTTTGTATATAAATGTTAGTTAGTTTATGAATAATATATGACAATTGTCTTCCGCTCATTTATTCTGGAGTTACCCTGGCCTGACATGGTATCAGAGCACAGGTCCCAGTCCCTGAAATAGTTGTAACTCCTGCTGTTCTGAGAGCTGCTCATACCTGAGCGCTGCTCTCTCCTGAGCGCTGCTCTGCTCTGACATCCTGAACGCTACTGCACTATAAGCGTTGATGCGTTTCTGATTTTTGAATTGATATTGAATGCCTCTGACTGCCAGAGACTGCGCCCTCTCAGATCATGAGTAATTGATACTGAATGTGCATTTTTTGTTATTGAATGCATAGAAGCGTTTTTTGGTGCCTCCGCGCAGGAATACCTGACGCTCGTTTTTTTGGTGACGAGTCATTTTTTGTTATTGAATGCATAGAAGCGTTTTTTTGGTGACTCTCGTCTTTTGGCTTGACATCTGCATATATACATTGTTTTTTGTTGAAAAGCCGGAGACCCTCTCAGAGGAAGATCACCGACGTTGCGCCATAGCCGCTTTTCATCTCGCGTCATATACCCTTGATACCCATGCCATTTCTCACCCTCACATTCCTATTTGTTGCGTTCTGCGCTTATCTTCAAAAGCCGGTCATCTTCCACCTGTATCTTTATCTCCTCCTTGCCCAGACCTGGAAGTTCCACCATCAAAATGTGTGTTTCGGGTCTCTGCTTCCAGTAAGCCAGAATGTTGTTCAGTGATAGGGACGTATGATCATCCCCGCCTCTCCTTGGGGAATTAATGGCAGCTTGAAATAGCTAATCCCTCACGTCGGAAGGCAATGTATCCAATGCATTATTATGGCCACCAGACATTGGAATGAGGGCACCAAAATTTCCGACTTTTGCTATTCTGCCGTAAAACGAGCTATCTGGAATCACCAGGCGCATGATCTTGGCAGAGATTGTAGGCAAATGAAGGATATTTTTGGGACCGAAGTCCTCCATCTCCATCTTTATGAAGCCTGAGGCGATGCCACCTCTGTCTACACCTCAAATATTTGCGCAGTTTGATTATGCATATAACCAAATGACTTGCCCAGTTTGATTATGGTAGCTGGTTTGCGCAGCTTGTTTATGCATATAACCATATGACTTTAACTTGATTCATCTTAAAAAGTTTGAGAATGACAAGAAAGATGATTGTAATGGCGGTATAATGTTGTGCTGATGATATGTATTTATGATGGCAGTTTTAAGTATTGTGTTGTAAGCAGTTTTCAAAGGGGTTATATAAGCAGTTTTCAAAAGCATTCAAAGTCATATCAGTCAGAACATTTTATATATCAAAGCATTTGTGGAGGTGATATAGTGATATTGCACAGTTTTTTTATTTTTGGTAATGTTGTATTGAAGCATAAAGTGATATAATATTTCAATGAAATTCTAATGCCTTCTTTCACACATTAGAGGGATTTGTAGAAAATATAGTGCATAAGGCTGTAAGGAAGTTATTTTTTATCAAGCAAAAGTATTTTTTTACAGAATGCATTCAATCATCTCTATGGTCGGAATAGTTCTCACTGGCAAGGAGAACTATTCTGAATGGTCTCGGATGGTAAAACACACCCTCATCTACAATGAGCTATGGAAAGGAGTGTGTGTCAGAGAAGAAGACAAAGACCCTGTGCAGCCTACATCAGATAAAGAACTTGTCATTTGGGAAAACAAGAACAGGAAAGCCTATGCATTGATCGCAACATCTGTAAATGAAGAAGTAAGTCGTCATATTTCATCCTATTCCACTGCCTTTGAAGCTTTACAAAAGCTGAAAGAACTCTATGATTCACATTCTGCACTTGAAGTTGTTCAGCTCATGATTAAACTCTTCACTCTTGAACTGAAAAATAATGATCCCCTTGCTCTTGCATCTGAAATAAAGTCTATAATGCATGATATTAAATCCACTAAGGTTGAGCTGGATATCTCTCTTATTTCCTTTCTCAAAGCACTCTATCCTACCTACTCTAATTATCTTGAGTCTTTACAAGCAAATGGAAATCTTAAAGACATAACCTTTGAGTCTCTTGTGAAAAAGTTTGCTGAAAGAGAGAAAGCCTTTGGAAAGAAAACAGTCCCTGAATCTTCTGAAGAGACTGTTTGCCTTGCTCATAAAGAAAAGCATCCTGCTCAAGATTCTACAAGAGGAAGAGGTGGACGAAGAGGAAGAGGAAGATACTTCAGAGGCAGGGGGGGCAGACATTCTCAAGCAGAAAAGGCAGATCTGCATTGCATTCGCTGCAAATGAAATGGATCACATGATGCTTCTACATGCAAGCTACCATGGGACAAGTTTGAGTAGAGAAGAAACCAACAGAAAGGTAAAACTGATGACACAGACAAAGGTAAAGCACCTGAATATGCTCACTATATTGAGGCACAATGTAACATTGGAGTAAATGAAGACTTGTTTAATGCTTCACTTGCTTCTTCGAAAAATGACTGGTTGCTTGATTCAGGAGCAACCTGTCATATGACTCATAGGAAAGATTTTCTTGAGGATTTCACTGATAATGTTGATGGAGCAGTATACTTTGCAGATCAGTCAAAAATCAAGCCATCAGGGCTTGGCACAGTCATGCTTAAACTGCTTGGTCTTCCAGACTTTCTTCTGGATCATGTTCTATATCTCCCACAGCTCAAGAGAAACTTGTTGTCCCTGGTCCACATCTGCCAGCAAGGTCACTCCATTCATATGTTTGATGGCAAGCTTGAGGTAAGAAAGGCATCTAACCACTCACTTGTCATGAGGGGTATAGAAGAAGAAAGACTTCTTAAACTGCAAGGAACTTCTGCTCATGCACAATATTTTTCATATATTCCTCATCATGAAGAAGGTACACTTCCATCAAGTTTATTATGGCATGCTAGATTTGGACATTTAAACTATGACAGTCTTCGCTTATTAAAGAAAAATGGTGTTGCTGGTTTTCCTACAATTCCTAGAAAACATAAGCAATGTGATGCTTGCATTTTAGGAAAGCATAGAAAACAGTCTTTTCATGATTCACATTCAAGAGCACATAGGAAACTTGAACTCATTCATTCAGATTTATGTGGTCCAATGCCTGTTTCTTCTGCAAATGGAAATAAATATATCATGACATTTATTGATGATTACACCAGAATGTGTTGGGTTTATTTATTGAAGAACAAATCTGATGCTTTTCAAACATTCAAGAATTTTCATAAGTGGGTTGAAAAAGATGCACAATCTCATATTGGGTCTATTCGCACTGATAATGGAAAAGAATATACATCAAATGAATTTGAACACTATCTTCGCCAACATGGGATTAAACATCAAACAACTGTACCTTATAATCCCCAACAGAATGGTGTAGCAGAAAGAATGAATAGAACAATATTGAATATGGTACGATCCATGATTTTCTTCAAAAATGTAAAGACAATGTTTTTGGGCTGATGCTGTTCTATGTGCTGCATATATAAAGAATAGATGTCCATCTAATGCTATAAGAAAGAAGACTCCTTATGAATTGTGGTATGGACATGTTCCTTCGGTAAAACATCTCAGGATCTTTGGTTCCACCTGTTATGCTTTAATACCAAAGGTACATAGAAACAAACTTGGTGCTAGAAGTCGTAAGTGTATCTTCCTGGGGTATTCAAACACATCTAAAGCATACCGCCTCTATGATGAAGTAAATAAAAAGTTTGTTTTATCTAGAGATGTCATTTTTCTTGAATCATCCAAATCTGACAGTGTTGTTGAGCGGCAACTTGATCGCTTGGACAGATTCACAAAACCGAAATCATTTCAAGAGTTTGATAATCAGATTCCACATCTTGAAGTGGGGATTCCTATACTAGATCAACATGTGGAATCTTCTTCTTCTAAAGAACAATCTCCCCTGCATGACACTCCAACAACCGATGATGCTTTAAGTGATGTAATTGATAAAATCGAGAGACTCAATCTTGATTCAGACCCAACTCAATCAACAGAGTAACCTGGACCATCTCAGAAAGGTCCCCCAAAGTGGCTGACAAAGACACTTGAAAGTGTTCATCCTGATGAAATTGGAAAAACAGGAACCAGAAATACAAACAGACAAGATGGAGGTGATGTAGATAACTCTAATTCACCTGTTGATATGGATGTTACTTATGATTGCGAATTGAACTTGTCTACAGATTTTGAACCAACTTCCTTCAAAGAAGCTGCTTCTCATGATTAATGGAAAGAATCGATGTAGAAGGAGTATGATGCCCTCATAAAGAATGGCACTTGGAAGCTGGTTGATCCTCCATTTGGAACCAAACCAATTGGTTGCAAGTGGGTCTACAAGAACAAGTACAAAGCTGATGGCTCACTTGACAAGCACAAAGCTAGGCTTGTGGCAAAAGGTTTTGCACAAAAGGAAGGGGTCGATTATGAGGAAACTTTTGCCCCCACAGCAAAATGGGTCACCATCAGGACACTCTTTGCACTAGCTACTCAGAACGGTTGGAAATTCCATCAAATGGATGTAAAAACTGCATTCTTGAATGGAGATCTAAAAGAGAATGTTTTTATGTACCAGCCTGAAGGATTTGTTGTGAAAGGACATGAACACAAAGTATGCAAACTTGTGAAGTCCTTGTATGGCCTCAAACAAGGACCACGAGCCTGGTATGAAAAACTAACTGAGCATCTTTTGAAACTCAACTTCAATCATTTTGATCTTGATGATGCAACTTTATTTGTTACGAAAGTTGGCAAAAAAGTTGTATGTCTTGTGGTATATGTAGATGATCTTTTAATGACAGGGAACAATGAAAGCTATATTGCATCCATAAAGAAAGAATTAGGAAATTTTTTTGAAATGACTGATTTGGGCTATGTTCATTACTATCTTGGCATTGGAGTAACCCAACATCAAAAGTCCATATTTCTTTCTCAAAAGAAATACATTGGAGATTTGTTAAACAGATTTGGCATGAAAGAGTGCAATCCTCTTTCTACTCCAATGGAACAAAACTTGAAGCTCACATCTACTAAAGGAAAGGAATTTGAGGATGCAACAAAGTATAGATAGCTTGTAGGAAGTCTCATCTACCTCACTACTACCAGACCAGACATTTCATTTGCTGTTGGAATCCTCTCCAGGTTTATGCAAAAGCCTTGTGAGGGACATTGGTCTGCTGCAAAAAGAGTTCTAAGGTACTTGAAGGGAACTCAAGACCTTGGAATCAAGTATACACAGGTGGACGACTTCAACTTGATTGGATACTCTGATTCAGACTTCGATGGAGACAAAGAAACTGGGGTATCTACTTCAGGATATGCTATGAGTCTTGGATCAGGAGCTGTCTCCTAGAGATCACGCAAACAATCAGTACCAGCAGATTCCACAACAGAAGCAGAATATGTGGCAGCAGCTGAAGCAACGAAAGAAATTGTGTGGCTCAGGAAAATTCTTGAAGATTTGCAGGTAAAATAAATACAATCAACTCCACTTCATGATTGATAACACCTCTGCAATAAAGTTGGCCAAGAACCCAAAGTTCCATGATCGTACTAAGCACATCAATACTAAATATCATCTGATCTGACATCATGTTGAGGCCAAAACAATCCATCTCCGTCATTGTTCCACAAACGAGCAAATTGCAGACATCTTCACCAAAGCACTTGGAAGAGAAAAGCTTGAAAGATTCAGAATGATGCTTGGACTCACCAACATCCCTTCAGATTAACGGGGGGAATGTTGACACCTAATCCGCAATGGATGGGTGAACTGGACAGTCATCAAGAAGATGAACTGATCCGTCATATTTTTGTATATAAATGTTAGTTAGTTTATGAATAATATATCACAATTGTCTTACGCTCATTTATTCTGGAGTTACCCTGGCCTGACAATCTACATGCTGAAGATGTGCGGCCCAAGTGCAACTATAGATGAGGATGTCATCGAAGAAGACAAGGACAAATTTCCTGAGATATGGTTTGAGAATGTGGTTCATAAGGCTCTGAAAAGTAGAGGGGGTATTAAAAAGACCGAACGGCATGACCAGGAACTCATAATGGCCTTCATGAGTTCTGAAAGCAGTCTTTGGAATGTCGACTTCCTTCATGCGAATTTGATGGTAGCCCGAGCGAAGATCCAGCTTAATGAAGAATTGAGCCCCATTGAGTTCATCCAGCAAATCATCAACCACCGGGATGGGAAATTTATCTTTGACTATCAACTTATTGAGGGCCCTGAAGTCTCGAAACATCTACCACGCCCCATGTTTCTTGAGCACCATGACCACCGGTGATGAATAAGGACAAATGTTGAGACGAATGACACCTGCTTCCAAAAGTTCCTTGATTATTTTTTCAATTTCATTCTTTTGGGTGAACAGATATTTTTATGGGCGCACATTTGGGGGTTGGGCCCCTAGAACCAAGGTGATGCTATGATCATGTTCCCCTCTCGAGGGTGGAAGCTCATGAGGCTTGTCAAAGACCGGTAGATGGTTATTTAAAATCTGTTGCATCTCAGGATGAATCGACAAAGACTTGGTTTAGACTACCTGGATGGAATTAAATTGAGCTATAACTCCATGATGGACGCTTTTTAGCAATTTTTCCATCCTATGCGAGCTGATGATAGAGGGAGCTCCCGCCTGGAGTCCACGGAGGGTATTTGTGGAGTTGTTCTGCTTAAAACTCATGTGTAACTCCTGGAAATCCATTGTGATTGGCCCAAGAGTGCGAAGCCATTCAGCACCGAGGACAATGTCGCACCCTACCATGTGTATGGAAAACATGTGGGTCTTCAACTGATAATCCCCCATTTGAAGTTTGACATTTTCACAACGGCCTTCACATTTCATTGTGTCCCCATCCACAATTTGGACTTCGAAGTTAGAAACTGCTCGTACAAAACAATGCACTGCTTCCATGACTTTTTGATGGATGAAATTATGTGTACTTCCACTATCAATCAAGACTACTACTCGACGATGTTTAATAAAACCTCTGATTTTGAGAGTTTGAGGTGAAGAAATACCTGCCAAAGCATGCAGCGAAATAACTGGTTTTTCAGGGACATTGTCCTTTTGGTTTTCCTCTTCCACCGCCTCATGTTCCTCCTGTCGTGGATGTTCCTCTGATGAGATGTAATCAGTGGCAGCAATTTGAAAAAATTTGGGCTCCTTGAATTTATGACCTAGGGAGTATTTTTCATCGCAGTAGTAACATAATCCTTGCTTTCTTCTTTCAGCCATTTCTGTAGGTGAGACCTTTTGAACCTTAAGTGTTTGAGTCGTGCTATGAGCCTGTGGGGGGCAACTCTTAGGAGGGAAATTTGGGCGATTGTACTGGGCTGCTAACACATGTTCCACATTACGAGCTACCTTACAAGCCTCTATCCATGTGGGTGGGTGGTGCAGTAAGACGTGACTTTTTATGGCTTCTTTAAGACCGTTGATAAAACATTCCATGTAGAACACATCTGAGAGACCCCTAGTGCAGAAGGCTAACGCTTCAAAGGCTGTAATATATTCATCCACTGTGCCAGTCTGTCAGAGCTTAGTAAGATGACCCAAAAAAGGTCAAAGCATTCTGTAAGTTTTTTGGAGTTCCAAGCCCTAAAAGGTCCATTGCAACGTTGATGCCATTCCCAACATTGCCACCTTTCATTGTCCAAGTACATGGTCCCCACCATAAGCTCAGTCTCATTATCTAAGATGTTATTCAGATTGAAATACTACTCCATTTATGCTATCCATGCTACCAGGTGAGAACCATCAAATTTATGCATATCCAACTTGGGAGGTCACAGACATGATTGTTGATGGGGGCCCCCGAGGTGAAGAGAGTGGCTAGACTCACCCTCACTGTGTCCATTGCCAATATACGCCTCCTCATGGGCTTCCTCCTTGCCCGTGAGGATTATGCTCGGGATCATGCTATTTAGTCGGTCAAGCTGAATGTGGAGGCATTTCAAGGATTCTTCAAGTTTTTCCATCCTTTCATTGGCCATGTCACAACAGCTAGGATTCCGTGTAGCTGTGACATGGTAATGCTCTGTAGATTCTGTTTTTCTTCTATAGCAGGAACTTTTCAATCAAACTTAGGAGACAAATATCTTAGAACCTTTTCAACTAAAACAACTTCTTTTACTTCTTCACCCAAGTTTTTCATACAATTAACAATCTCATCTATACATAGGAAATAGTTAGCCACACTTTCATCATTGTGCATTCTGAGATTTTCATATTGAATTTTGAGAGTTTGTAGTTTTGCTCGTTTTACCTGTTCATCTCCTTCGTAGCTCAGAACGATCTTGTCGCATATTTCTTTTGCGGTTTTGAGCTACATAACCTTGACGAATTCTGATTGAGATAGAATCCCTAATACAGTATTGGCAGCCTTTGCATTTGTTTCATACTGCTTCTTACCAGCCATATTTGTAAGAGTTTCTGATGGAAATGTGTATCCTGTTTCCATAATATCCCAAACTTTTCTACCAAGAGATTGAAGATAGGCAATGATTCTTACCTTCCAATAAACGAAGTTGCTCCCATCAAAAATTGGTGGCCTGATTGATGCTTCTTTTTCGTAGTTGCTCATGATGATAGATCTTCCTTCAAGCGATCAAGCTTCTTCTGAAGGACCTTCTCTGATACCAATTGTTGGAAATAATACTGAGAGGGGGGTTGAATCAATATTAGCTAATTAATATAAATTTTTCATTTCCATATTCAGATTCATATATGTAACTTCAGTTAAGGAAAATTGTGTGTATACGCAACTGTGTATAATGCAACCAGCGTATATTCAGTAAACTTATAAATCAGTTAGTTGCTTCTTAATGTGTGCATCAGAAAATTATTAACCATATGATCAGTAAACAGGAGCAGTGAAGTAGAGAAAATCATCACACATAATCAACACACATGAACACCATGATTTAAGGTGGAAACCCAATGTGGGTGAAAACCACCTACCGCAATTTGTCTCTGTCTTCTTTTAAGTTAGAAACTTATTTTTACAATGGTTCTATATTAGTGAAGTCTTATACCAGTACGCAGGCTGCTACTTGTAGAAGGCTACAACCTTCTCTCATTCTCCAGCTTCTCCTTGAAGGGAGCTACAAACCCCTTAGCTCTTGTACTAGCTAAGGTACTAGTACATAGGTGCTGACCTATGAAAGGCTACAACCTTCTCTTTTCTTCCAGGGACCACGTTTCATAAATTTTCAGACTAGATCTATGAATATCAAACAAACATCAAGTATATCTGCATAAACTAATCTCCTTTATACAAACAAATACTGAATCAACCAATAACTTATCAGAATGTTGTAACTAGAAAATAGTACCAGTAACCAGACACCAATTCTGAATCTAGAAGACTCCAGCAATAAACAAAAGCAACTAAAACATATTTCAAGAGACCTGCACACATGCGCAGCTATATCAAAGCCAACCAGTGTATATGCTGTCTTCGCTTGCTTAACCTGCGTGTATACGCACCTCTGCTGTGCCGAACCTGCGTACAGATCTATAAAAGATAATTTACCCCCTTTTTTTTACTTATTCAGACATCAATTATATCCAGATTATCATATTTATAGATAAAATCATGTGCCAAATATAACATATCAAAATTACACAAAGTTACTTCTCTTCAAGCCTTAAGATCTTGACCCATCAATAGAACTTATCCTTCTCCTTGTGCTTAGGTTCCTCCTTGATTCAGATCTAGTTATGCACCATAACCCAATGACCAGTATTCTAGATCTTGCTGATCATAAGATATTCAATGCTTAAGTCAATACCCTTGCCAAATGATCTCCTTCCCTTTTTATAGTCTTAGGCCTTACTCAAACCATGGTCCAAAACCATTGAGAACCAATACTAGGGACTTAATACCTGGGTTCAACACTTTGTATGCAATACCAAGGACCAAAACTATAGGTTCAAATATATCAAACTAAATACCATGGACCAAACATAAGTTTTCCCACATGTACATGCTTTTATTTGCATGAAAGTGCGTGCATACATATAAGCGCCCTTTGGTTGGTAATCCCATGTGTATACATGACTTTGTTAAGAGGAACCTACATATACCTCATTTTCTTTCATTCTGAGAGCCAGAACTGTGATCTGCCCTTTGAGTGAGTTGCATTCAAGGACAACACCTGTGCCATAGTGCCAAAGATGTGTCATAATGCCAACAGATTTAAACAGGAACACAAAAAATTACAGATATAACCATAAATACAAATATGCAGTTCAAATAACACTTCATTTCATTAATATCAAATACTGAAATATGCTTACAAACATAATGGAAATAAGACGAGGTCGGGCAATGGTAACTTATCTCTGAGAAGAGATGTGGCAGTTACATGTCTTTGAACTATGTTACAATGAGACCTGAAGGCCTGTTTATTATTGAGAAACAATGGAAAACCCTAAAAATTCAAAAACCTAACCCTAGGAGATGAAGTGCCAACCTATGGGCCCTGTTTGGTTAAATTGGTACATCAACTTCCTAGGGTCGTAATTTCGGTATACGATATCTGTTTGATGTGTACAATACCTTGTTAGAAAGATCTATTTGAGGGCTACAACTTTTGAGTGACCATCATCAATTTATGACCCACGATGCTCCCATTTTCCCCTAAAAACGTCACTTAGGGCCTCAAAATGAATCCATAAGTCCACGACCTCAAAAACTACCAAAAATAGTAAATTGTGCTACAAATAAGGAAACAGAAAAACTGAAAGAAACAATGGTGGGGGTCCAAGTGGAATAAGCGGGTGGCCACCAGTATCCACCTGGATCATTTCTCCCCCCTTAGGAAGAAATGGTCCCCATTGCATTGTGTTCCCCCATGAGATGAGGAAACTTCTTCTGAACTTAGTCCCTAGTGAGCCACTTGCCCTGGTGAAGGAGTTGGCCTACTTTAACAACTTGATATAGTTGGATCGTTTGCTTTCGGGTGTTCTTGATCTGTGTGTCCATGATCTGATCAGTTGTGGCTTACTCTGTGCAATTTGGATTTAACTTTGTAGGTGCGAGCTATTCTGCAATGTCTGATGTGTCCAACAATGGTGGGAAGTATGGTCAAAGCCAGTCCACATTGAACACTAGGTGCAGGCCAAGGAATGGGGGAATGCTGAGTTCAAATGCATTATTTCCCATAGCCTTGGTAATGGTGTAAGAACCATATTGGATTTGTATGAGTTTCTGATAGGCTTTGGTAAGGTGCTCCTTCTACAAATTCAACCAGACTTTTCCACTGGGTGTAGGCCAAGGAATGGGGGAATGCTGAGCTCAAATGAATTGTCGCCCATAGCCTTGGTAATGGTGGAAGGACCATATCAAAGTGGTTTGAGTTTCTAATAGGCTCTGGTAAGGTGTTCCTTCTTCAAATGCAACCAAAATTTGCTACCCACCTGAAACTTGTGTGGCACCCGATGTTGATCATGTTGTTGCTTGTACTTGGCATTTGATTTCTCCAGAATATCATGGAGCTATTCGTGGATATGTTGGATGTGCTGAATGAAGTTATTTTCCTTATCGACTTCTGACTTGTCATGATTCAAATCTTCCTGGGTAGCTACAAATGGTATGGCCACACCAATCGGGCATAGTGGTTGGAGTCCCAAGCGCACCTGAAAAGGGTTGTGGCCAGTCGAGCTGTGGAGAGCCCAATTATAGTTATGATGGACATAGGGAAGGCTATCATCCCATGTGCATGGATGATTTGAGTTTTACATGTGCATAATGTGTAAGATCATCCTGTTGATGACCTTTGTCTGCCCATTAGTTTGGGGATAAAAAACTATGGACTTAGTGAGCTTGGTGTCTAGCATCGACCAGAGACTGGACCAAAATGTACTGAGGAACCTCCTGTCTCAATCTGAGATCATAAAATCTCATCACAAAGTGTACCCACACACATTCAAAGAAGGATTTAGAAGTGGCTTCTGCTGTGATATTCTTCTTGCATGTCTCCATAATGACCATCTTTGATAATCTGTCGATGACCATAAAAACATAGTCATTGCCATGCTTGGTAGAAGGAAGGCCTAACATGTAATCCATGTAAATGTATTCCCAAGGTCGACTAGGGATAGACAACAGAGTATATAGGCCTTGCTTCTTGATGGTCGGTTTGGAAATGGTGCAGGTAGTGAAGGATCTGATCTACTTCTTGAAATCCCATCGAAGATTCAGCCAATAGAAGTACTTCTACAGTACTGTCACTATTTTTTTGACCCTGAAATTCCCAGTGGCTTGACTATAGTGTGCTTCCCAAATCATCTTGGCTCGCTCGCTTGAAGGAACACAAAGGTTTTTGAGGTGGAATAACAAGGCATCCTGGAGGTGAAAATATGGAACTTTTTGACCCTCCAAGAGCATTTAGAATGTGTGGCCAAATTCTGGGTCACTTTTGTAGAGAAGTGGCCAATCAAAAGTTTCATGCCCAGAAGATTTGAGCACGGTGGTTAACGGCATGATCAGTGGTCGGCTGAGGTAGTCTACAACATTATTGGTGCTACCCTTCTTATACTTGATATTCAAATGGAACTGCTACAGGTATGTGGGCCACTTTTGATGGCGATCATTCTGCAACTTCCCTTGCATATGTATGAAATTCAGGGGTCAGTGGTTTATGTCTATGACTGTTTCCTTCCCCAAAATGTAATGCTTCCATTGTCGGCAAGCCTACACAATGGAATACATCTCTTTTTCATAAGTGAGATACTTCTAGACTGTCTATGAAAGTGTCTCACTGTGATATGCCAATGGATTCCCCTGTTGAGTAAGGACTGACCCAATAGGATAGTGAGAGACATCTATCTCGATCTCAAATGGTTGTTGCAAGTATGGTAAAGTGAGCACTAGTGCAGAGCAGAGGTCATGTTTCAAATTTGTGAATACCTTTTGTTGAGATTCATACCAAGACAATTTTTCTTTCATTTCTCCCTTGGTGACTTGACTCAAGGGCCAAGTGATATGAGAGAATTCCAACACAAACCTGCTATAGAAATTGGCAAGACCCAGAAAGCTATGGAGCTCTATCAGAGTGATTGGGGCTAGGAAATCTCGAATGACTTGGATTTTTGTTGGATCCACATGCACCCCTTGTTCATCAATAATGTATTCAAAATACTAAACCTAGGTCATGCCAAAAATTCATTTCTCCAAATTGGCACATAGCTTATTTTTCCGCAGTGTTTGGAGAACCCATCAGATGTGGTGGAGGTGCTCTTCCCAACTTTGGCTTAAGATCAAGATGTAATCCAAGCATACCGCTACAAATGAGTTGGTGAAGGGATGCAAGGTCTCATCCATCAACCTCATGAAGGTTGCATGAGAATTCGTCAACCCAAAAGTCATAACCAGCCATTCGAAAAGGCCCTCATGTGGTTTAGAGGCAGTGTTCCACACATCAGAGGGTTCGATTGGTACTTGGTGATAGGTAGACTTCAAGTTGACCTTGTTGAAATATCATTCCCCCTTTAGTTGGTCCAGAACTTCATCAATCCATGGGATTAGGTACCTATTTCATACAATGATCTTATTCAATGCTCGATAGTTAATACAAATTCTCCAAGTCCCATCCTTCTTATGTACCAAGACGGATGTCACTTTTCTGCAACAGCTCTTCAATCTCCCTCTCAATTTTGTTGTTCTCCAGAATATAGTGCCAATAGATTGGTCCATTGGGCAGTGGTGCACCTGGGGTCAGATCGATGGATTAATTTACCTAATAGTGTAGAGGAACCCCTATGGGGGAGGTGAAGATGTCCTCGTCCTCCTCCACAACCTTGTCCATCTATTGTTGCCATGTAGAGGGGCCCTGTCTGGAGGTCATGGAAACCATCTTCTTCTTTCCTTGAGGGCGTATCATAAGGAAAAGAAATTTTCCAGTTTTGGAAATGAGCTTGATGCATTGTTTTCTAGTAACCAAAGAGATGGAGGTAGGTAGTGCTACCTCTGGTATCCTGTACAACTTATTTCCCAAAGTAATAATAACAGCATGAGGCCTTAACTCATACACAACATGTTGCTTCCATAAGTATGGTTGGCCTAATAATACATCAGAAAAATCAAGGGGAGAAATGTTGCATAATACCTCCTCCATGAAGGGTTTCATGTTGTATGCAAGGCGGAATTGCTGGCTCGCACGAAGATCCCACCCTTGGTGAAGTCACCTGATGGTGTATTTTTATGGATGTGTTGTGTTGATAAGCCCATCCACTTCATGACCTCGATCGAAATGAGGTTCTTTTGGCTCCTGTTGTCAACAATGAACTGTAGTGGGGAAACCTTTACCCACATCTATGAGTGGAAGAGGCACTCCTCCTCCTCTAGATCTTCAGGTTCCTCCTTCTGGATATTCATGGTGGAAATGGTGGCATTGGGTTCCACATCGATAATTTGCTTTCGTTTTTCATTCCCCTTGTCGAGTTCTAACTCAAGGTCGAAACATGCATATGATTTCGAAGCCTTTAGCTCGGCCACTGGTGACTGCTTGGCCTGACACTCACTTGTGTTGTGAGTGGATTTGTTGTGGAACTCACACCACTGTCCAATGTCCTTCTTTGGCTTAACAATGTCATTCTTTACTTATGGCTTTAGTAGGTTGTCCTAGGCCACCCCGCCTTAGCTTTTTCCTTTCTTTTGTGGTTTGGGGGCACCTTACCCTTGCTTCGGATTCGCATATCCAAAGTCTTGCTTCTTCTGTTTAAACTTAATTCTCAATCTTGACAACATATTTTTATGTCGTGCTGACCGAGGAGATGCTTAGGTGATCGATGTGGATATTGGTGGCCACCTTCGAAGTCCACTTGGACACCCACCATTTTCTTTCAGCTTTTCAGTTTCCTTAATTATATCACAGTTTACTATTTTTAGCATTTTGTCAGGTCCTAAACTTTCAGAGCCATTTTGAGGCCCTAGACGACGTTTTTTGTGAAACCTGGGAGAAACATGGGTCCATGAACCAATGTTTCTCTTCCCAAAGTTGTATTTCTTGGATAGATCTTTATAACGAGATATTGTGCGCATGAAACAGAGATCGTATGCCAAAGTTACGACCCCAGGAAGTTGATGTACCAATTTATCCAAACCCAGCACATAGTTTGGCGTTTCATATTCTAGCATTAGGTTTTTGGATGTTTAGGGTTTTACATTACTTGTTAGCAATAAATAGGCCTTTGAGCCTCATTGTAACACAATTCAAAGGCATGTAGCGGCCACATCTCTTCTCAGAGATAAGATACCATTGCCCAAGCTGGTTTAATTCCATTTCTGTTTGTAAGCATATTTCAATATTTTACATTAATGAAATGAAGTATTATTTCCGCTACATCTTTGTGTATATGGTTATCTCTGTATGTTTTTGCGTTCAGTTTAAATCTGGATCAGTGGTACTAGAGTGGTCTACCTGTCGAGCGGAATGGGTTGATCTTGCGGACAAGATAGACCTTCCTAGAATCTAAAGAAGACCTAACAACAAGCAAACCAACCAGACACTATCTTTCTCTAAATATGCTTCCATAAACAATAGCAAACAAAGGTTTCTAGGGCCTACCTTTGGTCCAACGCAAGCTTGTGGATGCCCTCGCTCTTTCGATCCAAATGAGCTCCTCTTCGCGAATCTGCAAACACAAACAAGGCAAACAAATTAAATAGCACCTGAAAAACCAATTGAAAAACTAATTGCATGAAACATATTTAACATGAAATTCAAGGAGTCCATGAAACAAATAACATAATATACTTGTTAAAGAAAAATGAGTTTGATTGTATTAATTCAAAAGAAGAAGAACTTTACAACCTTTGCCTTGACGTTGTACAAGCTCCTCCGAGGGTCCAACAAGATGTCTCCTCTACTTTGACAAGCTTCACTCACTCTCCAATGGAACCAAGAGGTATGTGATATTTTCTCTCAAGCTCAACCAAAGAGTCTCAATTTCACCAGAATTTACCCTCAAAATGTTCAGCTTCTAACCTCCCTAGTCCTCACCCCAATGCCTATATTTATAGTGCAATGGAGGGAAGTTACTAGGTCCTCCTTCAAAGGGATAAATCCCTCCTTCAAAGGGATAGCTCCTTTAGTCAAGGGATTAGCTCCTTCTCTTTTGGGATGCATGAACCACATCAGGGCAAACAATCCACATCAAAATTCCTTCTAGAAAACTCTAGAATTAACCCAAAGTGAGTTTTTTAAGATAAAAAATGTGCCTTTTGACTTTCACAGGGGTCCGCACCTGCACCATTAGGAACAGAGCGGGTAGGTACGCAAATTTTGTACACAGAAGGTGCGGGACCGCAGGTGACCATGGGAGAAAGTGCGGAACCAGAGTTACATTGATTTCTAATGTCTTTCTCCCACTTCCAAAGCTTGATTTGAAGAGCTGAGGTTCTAGACTTGCTTAGGAGGATAGTACAAGTGATGATAGACCCATACTGACTGCAAATAATCATGGTGACGATATTTTTGTGTAACGGATTGCCCCCTAAAGTGAAAAGTCTGTAGTAGATGAGGATTTCATTTATCATATAGGAAGAGTGAAGTACTTTATCATTTCGAGGATTATCTTGTGGAGAGCCTGGTCGGAACCTATAAAAACATTCAATGCAAGATATATATATGAGATCATATCATCGCTGAGGTAGGCATTCCCATACTCAGATCAAAACTAACTAGAAATCTACCTACTGCTCTGATATAGGAATGATCTTATGAAACATAATAAGTATAGACTCGTGTGAACATAGTATGGACACAGCCATATTTTATGAATAGTCCAAAACATAATGAGTACAAAATTCCTCGCAGCCTGTATGGTGGAAACTAGATCCAGGGTCTTCATTTCTACTTCCCGAAATAGTATGATCCTATCCATGCAAATAAATGTGTTGATGTCGAACATGGTAGAAACCACTTGATTACCAGTCAATGATGTAAACTATTAACAAGTGTGAGAGAAACCACCAGTGATGTCAATGGCTCTCAAAGTACTCAGTACAATCCATGAGATGTGAGTAAATGTGTTGATGTCGAACATATCATGGAATCATTTGATCGAAAGTCAATGATGTAAACTGTCGTCAAAGGCGAGAAACCTGCCATTGAGGCATGCAGATCCCAAGGTACTGACAATCCCTAGATCATCTTTCTAGATAATGAACTGAAGTCGATAGAAAGCGATCCGTTGTAGGGAAGCCCACAACATGAAATCATAGATCAAGTTGAAGAAATTTTGTTGCAAGGACTGACTCAGGGATGGTCAAGATGGATGACAGATATTTTGCAGATGAATGGTTTATTGGCAGTGACCTCTTGAACACATAATGACACGAAAGATGGCTTGGTTACAATTGACCCAAAGTTAATACCCAGAAACCGACTGAAGACTTTCAATGTGGTTTGATCAACTGTTAGGCAAAGGATTTCCCAACCCAGGTGAATAAAAGTGTCGTGTTCAAGAAGGGTTACAAAGTATGACAAACAGATTCATTTTCCTCTCTTTTCCCCCACCATTTCTGGCAAGTACCTCTTTATTTTTGACAAGCTTGAGGAGGATAACATTTGCTTGATTATAAGCTCATCCTTCGGATGAGTCCAACTTAGTTTAAATTCGAACCCTAAGAAGGAGTGGTTTGTTCCTGTTTGTAATTGAACAGGTCCTTTACTGTGAAATTTTAACGAGTCCAGTATAGGAGAAACTCGTCATTTTTCAATTTTAGAGAGTCTGAAAAAACTTAAGAAAACTCTAGGGTTGACCTTTTTCATAAATTTGTGTCTCCCAAGTCCGAAAAAGTATAAAATAAAACTTGAGAGAACCGCTTGATCTTTTACGACCAAGGAGTACTTTTCGTTATTAGTGTCACTGACCTGAAAAGGTAAAAAAGCGATCAACGACACGTCGTTTCATAACCAATATCGAATTTGAAACGACAAAAGTTCAGCAATCTTTTCATGTTTTTACAGTCAGAAAAGAGCTGTAAGTGGACCGTCTTTTAATTCCGTTTTAACGAGGGTAAAAGAAATGCTCGGAAATCTTTTCATGTTTTAGGAGTCAGAAAATGGCTTAAAGATGACTCTACTTGTTTTTTCGTTGAAAATGATAGATTTCGCCTAAATAATCCTGTATTCTGCACAAAGACACAAACATTACTCATACCTGTTTGAAATGGATGAAAGCATTGCAAAATACCTTTTCAAAGTGAAACACAAACAAATTTGTGATTTATTTACTCAAAAAACGTATAAAAAGGGCCTTTGTCAACTCATTTTTACCGTTTGAGTTTGGGTGAGAAAATAGTGCTTTTGCTTAGAAAACTTCCCATGAAGATTGTGGAAACTCCAACCTTTGGAATCGAGCACCGTCTTCTCCAGGTAATCCATATCACCTTACTCTTCATTTTCAACCATTTAGTTTTTTTATTTATCCCCGTATTTTGTTTTTTTGGAGAGTTTTTAGGCGCAAAACCCGCGCGCAGGGGTCCGCAGGTTTACCATTGCGGATCTGCGGACCCTGACTTTTTCTCCATTGGGAAAAAGCTCGGGGTCCGCACCTTCTGTATAGACAAATGGTGGACCCACGCACTGTGTCTAACGTGGAGGGTACGTACCCCACAGCAAGGGTTTTGAACCTAAAATTCCTCAAAAATGGACAAATCAAAATGTTTTCTAGCAATCTAATTAATCTTTATACTTGATGCAGAGAATATATCATGCTAGATTGGCGAGAATGGGAGCATGAGGACGTGGATACCGCCGCATGGAATCATCAGCCTTCACTTGATGCTTTGAGGGCATACGGACTGTACAAGTTCTGGACCATTCCTGGCATGAGAGCTCAGGTAGATTTATTACAGTGGCTGGTTGACAGGTGGAGCATACAGGACCAGTGCTTTTTCATTGGCGGACACCGTCTTGAAATCGAGCTAGAGGATATTTATTTCTTGACTGGTTTGCCTAAGAGAGGTGAGGACTTGACTCTATTCGGGACTAGGCCAGATGGCCAGTCTGTTGATAGCCTCTGGCTAGAGTACTGCCACAGCCAGGCTAAAGACAAAGGGATAGACATAAAGACCATATCCCGTCCTGAGCTCATGGTGATTGCGTTTACTGTCACCAGAATTTGCGGAGCTGCTGCATTACATGTTGCCACCGGATCCCAGATGCGTATGGCAGTTGATTGCTTTCAGGGCACCATCTTCAACTGGTGCAATGCTGTGCTGGCCAATTTGAAAGGGCAACTGACCACGGCCAAGAACGAATGACTAAAGACCTTTGGTTATGGGGCTTTGGTCGTGAGTTTTGGTCTGGAGAGGGTTCCTATGCTGATCCCAAAGCATCTTACTCTTGGAGCTGGGCTTCCTCGAGAGCCCAAACTGATGCGATGGGTCGCACTCATGGCCCGTCACCCGGACGAGAGGACAGAGGTTGCTCGGTTCAAACCTGAGTATTTCCAATGGTTGGAAAACCAGGTTTTTTGCATTCAGGATTTCCCTTACGTTGGGATAGATTTCCGTGGTGACCCAGACATGGTTCTTCCACTAGGAGAGCAGTGGGACAAGTCAGGTAAAATCCTTTTCAACTTTCCTTATTTAATTTTTTTTTATATATTTTTCATTATCTCAAAATTGATAGTAAAAATTTCAAATGTAGATGTGGGTCCACAGTGACCAGCCGCTCTCCGGCCTTTCGAGAGGAGGCAACCAGTTGCACCCGCGCCAGCCCCACAGGACGAATCAACAGAGGTTTTGGCCGAGTTGGAGATTCATCTTGAGGGCTTGACAAGAGATATTCCTGAGATTACTATCGACGACATTCCTCGTCGACTTCAGCGCTATGTGATTGGAGTCCCGGGACCTTTTAGGAGGTTCCTTTGCAAGGTGTCTCGGGCAGTGGTTTGTTATAGAGATCATCACCAATGATAGGATGATTGCCTTTTGTGGGCACATGTGACATTTTTGTTTTTTGTACTTATCATTTTTGCCGATCATAAGGTGTTTTTCAACCTATGATCGAAGACGATGTATTTTTTGACACACTCCTATATATATATATATATATATATATATATATATATATATATATATATATATATATATATATATATATATATATATATATATATATATATATATATATATATATATATATATATATATATATATATATATCACTCTTACCGGCTTTTCTTGTAAATCATGTTATGGAATGGTTTTAAATTTACATGTATGATTATTGCAAATGTCTATTTAACATTCGAGAAGCAATTGCATCTGCTAATGTATTCAAAGACCTTGGAATATGCTGATATTCAATGTAATCAAACTCACGTTCCAACAGACGCACTCTCAAAAATAATCTTAATAACACTGGATTTCTAATGGCATATACTCTATTAACCTGTAATACAACGAGTTCAGAATCTAACCTCACTATCAAACTCCGAATCCCAAATGAAATAGATTCAGATAATAACTCAATCACTGCACTATACTCAGCAATGTTGTTTGTTGTTTGACCGAGGCTTACCCCATGCATAGAAATTAACTCGTCAGAGGGCGAATAAATAACCCAAGCTTCGGAAGAAATGTTCTGTGTACTACGACAAGCACCATCAGCAAATCCAATGTATGTTTGGAGAGGAATTGACGTCTGCAATATCAAGAGTAAAACCAAGATAAGCAGGAATAATGACGAAAAACACTCTCTAGGCTAAGCACACTTTTTCAACTAAAACACACTTGCTAGAAAGAAAAACTAACCTAACTAAAAATCTCCATACCCCATTCTTTTAAGCATAGTACCTCTTCAAGTAAAGACCATTTCTGGGTTTACCTAAAGAGTCCCCCTCAAAGTCTACCAACTCATAGGCCCCTTTTGCTAGCTTTCGTTTGACAATATAGGGCCCATGCCACATAGGAACGAATTTTCCAGCACCTAATTTATCATTAGTTTGATCATACAATAACACTAGGTCTCCTTCCGAAAAATTTTGAGGGGTCACATTCCGATCATACTGAGCTTTCATACGTTTTGCGTGAGTCTCGATCGGTAATGCAGCATCACGTCGATTCTCATCTAATTGAGCTAAGTATAACAAACGATTTTCCTCTTCGGAAGTAGCTGGAAGTAACTCGATGGCCATTTGCAGTGACGAGATTTCGCACTCAATGGGTAACACGGCTTCCAAACCATAAACTAGTTGGAAAGGAATGAACCTTGTTGATGTTTTTACTGAAGTTTGGTACGCCCAAAGCGCTGAAAATAGCATGTTGTGCCAATTTGACCGATGAATCCCAATGATTCGTCGGATCATGATAACTAAAACTTTGTTGATGGATTCAACCAGACCATTTGCTTGTGGATAATAAGGGGTTGAACTATCGTGACGTAAACCAAGCTGGCCTGTAAGTTCGGTCATCCTAACATTTAAAAAATGACGCCCATGATCAACGATTATCACCTGTGGGACACCAAACCTAGCAATTATATGATTGAACACAAAAATTACAGCTGTCTTGCCATCTGCTTCGAATGTAGGCATCGCCTCGGCCCACTTAGTAAAATAATTTACCGCAAGAATGATATATGCATGCCCCCCGACCGAGTGAGGGTTACATGTAATAAAATCGATACCCCATTTGGCAAAAGGACCAACGACAATTATAGGGTGGAGAGTAGTAGGTGGAGCGTGCATCTTACGATAAAAAATCTGGCAGTTGTGGCATTTTCAGACCGTCGTAATACAATCTTTAAACAAGGACGGCCAGAAATAGCCAGCGCGCAATATCTTTTGGGCTGTGGCATACCCAGACATATGACCGCCACATGCTCCAGAGTGACAGTCATTTAGAACCCTTTCATCCTCTTCGTGAGTTAAGCAATGTCAAAAAATAGAGTCCGCCCCACGGTGATAAAGAGTATCTCCAATAATTTTGAATTGTTGGGACTGGAATCGAATTTTCTGACGTTCCGACCTTGAAATTTCTATCCGAAAGGATTGGGTCTGGAGATAGACGATGATATCCCCATACCACGGATCTAAAGTGCTGATTAGAAACAAAGATTCATCCGCAATGGGCTCCTCTGCCACAGTTTCTGTGTCAGCACGCGGGAAGTCACACATTAACTCTGCAAAAACTAAAGATTTCTTAGACTTAGATTTTTCAAACTCCAAGTCGAACTCTTGCAGGATAACGATCCATTTAGAGTACTTGCCCCCTAACAATGTTTTGGTCAAAATTTATATCATAGGGTTGCAATTCGAAATTACCGTATTTTTACGTAGTAAAATGTAGTGACGAAAGCGTTGGACAGCTTGAACGGCTGCCAATGCTAATTTCTCCACATGTGAGTATTTTAGCTCAGTCGGATTTAACGTGTGACTAAGGTAATATATCACATGTTTCGTTCCGAATTCATCTTCCTAAACTAAGACCATTCCAATGGTGGAATGAGAGGCGGCGAGGTACAAAAAGTAATCCTGGTTGTAGTTGGGAGGATGCAACAACGGTGCATGGGTTAACACATGTTTGAGTGCATCAAAAGACTTTTGAGCTATCTCATCCCAAGAAAATTGAGTATTTTGTTTCAACAACCGTGTAAAATGCTTTGTAACCTCGGCGTAGTTAGGAATGAATCGTCGTAAAAAGTTTCCTTTCCCCTGCAAACTTTGGAGTTGGTGAAGACTTGAAGGAGGAGGCAAATTGATAATAGCTTCTACCTTCGAGGGATCAACGCGAATGCCGGCTTTCGAAACTACAAATCCCAGCAATCAACCCGTTTCTATACAGAAGACACATTTGTCTGGGTTCAACTGAATACGATAATGCCTACACCTCATAAAGATTGCTCGTAAGTGGACGAGGTGATCAGATCGATGTAGTCAATGAGCAGGCAAGTCATCGAGATAGGGTTTCACAATGTGCTTGATGTCATGAAACGCATAAGACATCGCCCTCTGAAAAGTTGCGCCGGAATTCTTAAGCCCAAAAGGTAATTTGCAATAAGCAAATGTCCCCCATGGACAATTAAAAGCCGTTTTTGGTTGATTGGAAGGTAGAATGTTGATTTGATTGTATCCGGAAAAACTGTCCATAAAGGAAAATATCTCGTTGCCGGCACAATCATCAATGATTTGATCGATATAGGGAGTTGGGTAGTTGTCCTTTGGACTGGATCGATTAATGTCCCTATAATCGATGCATATTCTTATTCTTCCCTGTTTTTTGTTAACCGGAACAATATTCGATACCCAATCCGTTAACGGGATTGGATAAACGAAACCTGCTTTCAACAGTTTTTCAACTTTTGCTTTAATTGCAGCAGCTTTTCGTGGGTGAATCTGACGCAAATGTTGCCAGATGGGTTTAGCGTTCGGGTAAGTTTGGATCTCATGAGCAACAATTGTAGGATCAATTCCTGGCATTTCCTCATAGGACTAGGCAAAGACGTCGCGGAATTCTTGAAATAGGGCCTTATATAATTGAATTTCATCATCTGTACACGAGGCACATATATGAATGTTCTCAACAATTCTAGGCTTAATCGAAATGTCAATGGGAATAGTTCGAGAGATGTTTCCCAAACTTAACTCTGAATCGAGATGTTTCATTGGATTCTGAGGTTCCTTGACATATTCGGTTGTAAAGATTGATGAGAAATTATTTTCAAAACGATCATCCTCAGGTAAAAACGAAGATCTGTGATGGAGATATTCCCATGGTAAATCATCTACACATAGGATTTCACAAATTTTCTCATCAGAGTGAACAAATTCAGAAAATGTAGTTAAATCCGAGGTTAATGTGAAAAGTGATTCCTCACGGACCACATTCATTAAGTCATTTTCGGTTGAACACGGGTCGGCAAAAACCTGCACAGCTTCATAGGCCATTTCATATGGACTCAAAGGCATGGAATTACCAAATGAGTCTATTTCAGATTCAGAAGGAATGATCCAAAGATCGTCATAAAAAATAGTGTCTGATGTAATCATATGAATAGTTGCAAATGAAGATGATGCGTTGATTGGAGGAAAAGGAAAAGTTCCCAGTAAACCGACATCTTTAACTAATCCTACTCCAACATCCTTATATGGGATAGTCGTTTTACCAACATGCTGAATACTCTCCGAAGAGGCTGGGTTGGATGAAAAGTAAGCCAGCTGGTCTATTGTTACGATCTTTCCATTATGTGGAAATTTTATGACTCTAAAGACCGATGAAACGACCGTTTTCATAGCGTAAGACCAACTTCGGCCCAAGAGAAGGTTGTAGTCTAGAGGGGCATCAACCGCCTTTACATCTAGACTAACAGTTTTTCCTTCAACCCCTATAGGCAAATCCTGTAGAATGCCAAAAGGATGAAACCCACGGCCATCAAAGGCCTTAAGAATCGTCGGGGATTGATTTAGTGAATGAGAACCAAGTGATCTCCAACACTGTATCGACATAATACACGTTGAGGCTCCCTAATCAATTACAGTCTGATGAATAGGCTTGTTTTTTACTATCACTGGAATCTGGAAAGCCATTTGGTGAGGCAAACGCAGTGTACTATTTTCTAGATCAAAGATTATTAGGTTCGGGTCCTGAACATCAACAGCTCCTATAGCTGACAAAAGTAATTTGCGTTGTGCTGGGCATGATTGCAGCACTTCCAAAGCCGACATTGCTGAGGGTGAAACAACTAAATCCTCAACAATGTTATAATTCTGACCCGCTCTCGCATGTGGATTGAAAGCTGACCTTTGAAGTACACCCTTGGCGGGTGGTTTGATTACTAAGTCTGGATTAGATTTCTCGATCTGTAGTGGATCGGAACCGGGAGGTGAGGTTGATGGATTAGAATGAGAAGATTCTGCTTCTTTGCCATCAACAGGACTTTTACTGCCATAATCTTGCGATTGAGTCGCAATCCTTACATGGGACATCATCAATATGGGTTCTTCATTGGCACTCGAGGAAGAACCTATCATCTTGCTATCTTGATTTCGAAATGGATCCTTCAAAACAGTAGGAATTTGGGAACCTTTGACGACTTTCGCAACCTCTGCTCGATGAGGGCAGTCTCTTGTGAAATGTTCTTCGTCACAACTGAGACACGGATAACGAGGTTTGCACTTTTCATCATTGGATTCCGCCTTTTTAGGTTTCTCCTTTGAAATTTTGTCCGTTTTATTCTTCTTCTTTCCTTTCTTCTTTTCGCCAGATTTTGATTTAGCTGTAGATGATTCTACAACATGAACATCGGCGGAAACGTTTGCAAAAGAATCTCTTGTCGGGGAATCAGGCAAGGTTATGATAGGAGAAGAATTCTTGGAAGACTTCTTCTTACTTTTAGTGTTAACCGTACCGATCATACTGTCAACGGCATGAGATCCCGAAGGAGCTGCAGTGATTTGATTTGACTTGGGAAGATCAGGGATCTTTTCATGTAACGTACCTGACTGAGTATAGACCAAGTCAAGGTATTGTGCTTGAGCAATGACTTGCTCCTCAGTAACAACTCCGGCTTTAGCAACATCTTCAGTGATCCTTGGCAACAAAGATTTTACAAACCATTCAGCCAAGATTTGATCCAGAATGAATACCTTCACTAAACATCGTCGACGTCTCCACTCATGAATATGATTTGAAATATACGTGGATGTCGATTGTTTTAGCGAAGTTAACAATTCTGTGCCATTGTCATATCGAACTGGCAACTGGAAATGAGTTGAAAATGAGGTAGCTAACTGACTAAAATTATAGAAAGTACCTCGCGGTAACTCAATGTACCACTTGGCCACGAGACCAATCAGAGTGCGCTGGAAAAGTCTAAGATGGATCGAATCATCTGTGATGGAGTTAGACGCACACCAGAGGTGGTAAGTCATCACATGGTTCGACGGGTCCTCTCCAGATTTACCTTCGAACTTGGGAATGTCACTGGGCAACTTATTCGGCATTGGCGGCCAAAACGTAAGATAATTAATCGGATCATTCGTTAGGCGCGACAAGTCTGGTAAGTCAAAAGTTGCGATAAATGGTAACTGCCGATTAGGATCCCCAAAACTCTGGGTCATGAGACCAGCCCCAGGAGGAGGATATCCAGGATAACTAGGAATAGGAATCGCGTTCGGGATATTGTATCCTCCCAGAAAACTAGGATTTACCGTACCGTACTGGGGTTGTTGAGGTTGTTGATAAGTGTACCCAGGATACGGTTGATACTGATAAACTGGCTGCTGGACAGCAGAACCGAATTGGTACTTTCCCTGGTACGGTTGATAGGTGAATTGAGTTTGACTGGTGACAACCTGATCTAGGTGGATATTGGTGGCCACCTGCTAATTCCACTTGGATCCCCTCTAGTGCTTCTTACAGTTTTTTTCAGTTTCCTTAATTATAGCACAGTTTACTATTTTTAGAAGTTTTTCGGGTCCTAAACATCTGGAGCCGTTTCGAGGCCCTAAACGACATTTTTTGGGAAATCCACCGCTAGCAATTTTTTTGATAAAAATCTTCTTTTTCGTCGTAGTCCTCGGAGAGATATTTCCAACAAACTATCATGCACGTCAAACGGAGATAGTACGACCAATTTGCGACCCCGGGAAGTTGATGTACCAAATTACCCAAAAACGGGGCCCACAATTTGACGTTTCATCTTCTAGGGTTAGGTTTTGGAATGTGAAGGGTTTTCCATTGTTTCTCAACAATAAATAGGCCTTCGAGCCTCATTGTAATACAGTTCAGAGGCATGTAGCCACCACATCTTTTCTCAGACATAAGCTACCATCGCCCTAGCTGGTTTATTTCCATTTCTGTTTGTAAGCATATTTCAGTATTTTAGAGTAATGAATTGAGGTATTATTTCCGCTGCATATCTGTCTTTATGGTTATCTCTGTATTTTCTTGCGTTCCTGTTTAAATCCGGATCAGTGGTATCAGAGCGGTCTGCTTTTCTTCTCTGTTTTTCTTTGCATGTCCCCAGCGAGGTCGGGATATAAAGAGTTAGGGCTTGAACTGGTCGAACCTTTGCAAGACCAGCCTCGCAAATCCCGATGGCCTCCCATGGCAGATGAAAAGAAAGATGAGGGGGCAGGAGATCCTATCAAAATCTTGCTCGAAGAAGCCCTCGAGCGACAAAGGAACGTGATGATGGACAACTTTTCCCAAATCCTTCAGCGGCTACCCAGCGGCGACGCATCGGCTTCCAACAGCAACTCTGGAAACGCCACACCATTTAAGGTACAAGTTAATTTTGAAATCCCCATATTTGAGGGTCAGATAGACGCAGATGCCGTCGATAAATGGTTAAATGTGCTAGAGCGTTATTTTTCTGTTCATGATTTTTCCAGTCGGGAAAAGATTATTTTCGCTCTTCTCAAAGCAGCCCCCCACGTCCAGGATTGGTGGGAAACCTACTGCGAACAGAAAGATGAAAGTACAGGCTCACTATTTTGAGTCGCACCGACTTGGGATTCATTCCGGGATGCCATCAAGGAGCAGTACTACCCTGTCGGAAGCTATGAGGATCAATACATAAAGTGGACCACGCTACGGCAGGGAAGGGACCAAGACGTACCAGAGTTTACCAATATTTTTCATACCCTTCGCACAAAGTTGGGTATCAAGGATACAGAGCAGCATTTGGTACTAAAATATCGTGCCTGCTTGCACAAGTACATCCAAGAAGAAATAGAATTTCTGAACATCTCCTTGCCCGGCATGGCATACCGATATGTCGTCAAGGTCGAGCAAAAGTTTAAACAGAAGAAGTGAGACTTTGGGTCTGCGAATCCGAAACAAGGGAAAGGTTCCCCCAAACCGCAGAACAAAGGACAAAGCCAAGGTGGGGTGGCCCAAGACAACCCTCCAAAGTTGCAAGCAAAGAACAGTGCCGCGAAGCCGAAAAAGGACACCAGAAAGTGGTGTGAGTTCCATAAGAGCTCCACTCACAACATAAGTGAGTGTCGGGCCAAGCAGTCACTGGTGGCCGAGCTGAAGGTTTCAGAATCAGATGCATGTTCTGACTCTGATTCAGAACTCGATAAGGGGAATGACAAAGGGAAGCAGATTATCGATGCGGAGCCCAACGCCACTGTTGCCACCACGAAGATCCAGAAGGAGGAACCTGAAGATCCAGAGGAGGAGGACCGTCTTTTCCACTCCCAGATGTGGGTAAAGGGCTCCCCGCTACAGTTCATTGTCGACAGCGGGAGCCAAAAGAACCTCTTTTCGGTAGAGGCCATGAAACAACTGGGCTTACCGACCACAGTGCATCCACAACCATACACCATTAGGTGGCTGCACCAAGGACGGGATCTTCGCGTCAGCCAACAGTGTCGCCTTCCATACAACATCAAGCCCTTCACAGATGAGGTATTGTGTGACATTGCACCCCTTGAAGTTTGTGATGTGTTATTAGGACAACCATACTTGTGGAAGCGACATGTTGTGTATGAGTCAAGGCCCCGTGTTGTTATTGTTACTTTGGGAAATAAGTTGTACAGGATACCAGAGGTAGCACCGCCTACCGCCATCTCTTTGGTTACTGCAAAACAATGCAGTAAGCTCATTTCCAAAACCAGGGAGTTTGTTTTCCTGATGATACGCCCTCAAGAAAAGAAGAAGACGGTGGCCACGACCTCTAGACAGGGCCCCTCCGCACGACAACTACAGATGGACAAGGTCGTGGAGGAGTAGGAGGACATATTCAACTCCCCCGCAGGGGTTCCTCTGCACTGTCAGGTCAAGCACTCCATTGATCTAACCCCAGGTTCGCCGTTAGCCAATGGACCAATCTATCGGCGCTCTATTCTGGAGAATGATGAAATCAAGAGGCAGATTCAGGAGCTGCTGCAAAAAGGTCACATCCGTCCGAGTTCATCGCCCTGTGGGAGCCCGATCGTGCTGGTACAAAAGAAGGATGGGACTTCGAGACTCTGTATTGACTATCGGGCGCTGAACAAGATCATTGTCCCTAATAGGTACCCAATCCCACGGGTTGATGACCTCCTGGACCAACTAAAGGGGGCAAAATATTTCAGCAAGATCGATTTGAAGTCAGGATATCACCAGGTACCAATCGAACCCTTCGATGTGTGGAAGACTTCCTTCAAAGCTAAAGAGGGCCTTTTCGAATGGTTGGTTATGCCTTTCAGATTGACGAATGCTCCTGCAACCTTCATGAGGCTAATGGACGACATATTGCGGCCATTCACCAACTCATTTGTAGTGGTATACTTGGATGACATCTTGGTCTTTAGCAAGACTTGGGAAGAGCACCTCCACCACATTCGACAGGTTCTCCAAACACTGCGACAACACAAGTTATGTGCCAATTTTGAGAAATGCACTTTTGGCATGACCCAGGTTCAGTCTCTGGGATACATTATTGATGAATGGGGGGTGCATGTGGATCCAGCCAAGATCCAAGTCATTCGGAATTGTTCATCTCCAACAACTCTGACAGAGCTTCGCAGCTTTCTAGGCCTTGCCAACTTCTACCATAGGTTCGTGTTGGGATTTTCTCATATCACTTGGCCCTTGAGTCAGGTCACCAAGGGAGGAGCGAAAGCAAAAACAATTTGGTCCGAATCTCAACAGAAGGCATTCACAGAGTTGAAAGATCGACTCTGCACAACACCAGTTCTTGCATTACCAGACTTGCAACAACCATTTCAGGTCGAGACAGATGCCTCTGACTATGCTATTGGGGCAGTCCTTACTCAACACGGGCATCCAATGGCATATCACAGTGAGACACTTTCAAACACAGTCCGGAAGTATCCCACTTATGACAAAGAGATGTATTCCATTGTCCAGGCCTGTCGACAATGGAAGAATTACATTTTGGGGAAGGAAACGGTCATCCACACAGACCACTGACCCCTGCAGTTCATACAGACCCAAGGGAAATTGCAGAATGATCGCCATCAGAAGTGGTCCACATACCTGCAACAGTTCCATTTGAATATCAAGTATAAGAAGGGCAGCACCAATAATGTCGCAGATTGCTTCAGGCGACCACCGATCATGGCATTAACCACCGTGCTCAACTCTTGTGGGCACGAGACTTCTGATTGGCCACTGCTCTACAAAAGCAACCCAGAATTCGGCCACACATAGCAGACACTTTTGAGGGTCAACATGTTCAAGATTTTCACCTCCAGGACAACCTGTTATGCCACCTGGGTCACCTTTGTGTTCCTTCAAGCGAGCGTGCCAAGATGATCTGGGAAGCACACTACAGTCGGGCCGTTGGGCATTTTGGGGTTGAAAAAACAGTGGTTGTACTGCAGAAATATTTCTATTGGCCAAATCTTCGACAGGATGTCGGGAAGTACATCAGATCATGCACTGCTTGTGCCATTGCCAAACCGACCATCAACAAGCAAGGCCTCTATACCCCACTGCCTACCCCTAGTCGACCTTGGGAATCCATCTCCATGGATTACATGTGTTGTTGGGAAAAGTATCTATTCAGAATGCCCCTATCCCAATCTAAGGTGTGACAGTGCCTTAGCAACAAACAAGGAAAACTACTTTCGTATTCTTCTTTATGAAATGTAAACGAAGAGGAAGGATGTAACTAACCTGTGTCTTTCGCTAGTTTGTTGATCCAATCGCTCTCCTCTTTGTTTGCTTCCCGCTGCCTGATCCCTTACTGGTCCAGCTTCACGAAGTTCCTGCAAGATCACAGAAGAGGAAAACTACGCAAAAGACATAGATTTACATTCATAACTAGCTTAGGATTAGATTTAAGCTAAACATGCAAATATAACAAAGCATCATTGATACACAACATGTAGGAGAAAGTCAAATAGTTTTATTGATATAATAAGAAAGTCCAAGAGGAGATACAACCAAGTGAGTCCCGATCCAGCATCTACCTCCCAGCAAAGGAATCCCTTCCTCACCTCCAACAAAGCATAAATCACCCAATGCACTAATCTCAATCTCAAACCAACATCAATTCTCTGCAAAGTACAAAATTCCAGCCTCTGGATCTCTCGGATGAGGGATCCATATATAAATGTAAGCAGAGAGGATGAGTCAGCTTACGTTTTGACTTGTGGCTTCTCTCTGTCAATTCTTTCTTCCACTTGGAGGCTGAGAGCCTCTTACTCATCACTAGTCGAATTCAGTGAGGCAAGTGTCATTGGAGAAGATTCTGGAAGCTTCCATTGTCTTTCCACCTCGTTGAATGACTTTGCCATTTGTCATTTCCCACTCAACACACCCTGGTAGTGCATTCACCTACGTTTCAATGCACCTAGGTAGTGTATTTGGGTGCTTTGCAACGCAGGCAGCTAGTGGAGCATCTGAATTGATCCTGATTTGACTAGTTTTGGGCAGTTTCTGGTGGAGAACTTCTGGGAGAAGCTGTCATCTGTTGACCTTGTTTCTTTAGGAGCTGGAACAACATCTTTAGGGACTTAGGATCCCTTGGTCTATGGACATTTCATGCGTATAGCTGTAAGGCACAAAAATGTCTATAACAGTTGCCCCCTAAAGTATGAGGTTGTTTATCGGGTGAAATGCTTTATTAGGAGGATCCGAAGTTCTTTCAATGCTGGGAGGAGACCTGTAATAAGATACAATACAATACATTATTTTCATACTGTTTTCATGATCTAGCTGAGGCGGGCATTCCCATGCTCAGCTTTATAAATTCATTTTTATGTAAATAGGACAGACAATCGTCTGATGGTAGACTGATGATCTTGATGAAATCATCATCCTTTTGGTAGGATGACTATCTGTGCTGCAATGTTGTACATGTAAATTTCTTTATTTTTCCTGAATATATATCGCATCCCGGATGGATGAAACTAGATCTGGGGTCTTCAATCTCGCTCGATCTTCACTCTAAGTACAAGTCGATCCATGTGAGAAATGTTTTGAAGTCGAACATGGAAAGACATCGCTTGATTACCAGTCAATGATGTAAACTGTTAACAAGCGTGAGAGGAATCACCGATAATGATAATGACCCTCAAGGTACTGCAGTACAATTCACGTGGTGTGAATAAAGGACTTGGCGTCGAACACCACGCAAAATCTTTCGGTCAAAGGTCATTGATGTATACCTGTCGTCGGAAGTGAGAAACTTGCCATTGAGGCATGCAAGCTTCAAAGTACTGAAGGGGTGTTCCTAGATCAACTTCTTGGATAATGAGCTGATGTCGACAAGAAGCGATCCGTCAAAGGAGGGCCTTGATGTATCCCACATCAATGACATGGAACGGAGCAAATGATTTTGATGGAGGTGAAAACGATCTGATGATATATGGTTCAGGGTGGCGGTCATGAAAGAATGAAGTATAATGTATGGTAGTGGATGGGACATGGGTGACTTCTCTGGATGACGTCTCTTGAACATATCGGTGACACTTATATGATGGATTGGTAGCATTTACCCCAAAGGTGGATGGTATGGCGAGACCATGGTGATGTGATCGGTGAATGAAACAACCCAACCTGACTCAGGCACGGAGTGGAAGTGTCATGTTCAAGAGCGACTTGCTACCAATAAAGTTTCTTTGAGTTTCTTCCCAATTTTTCCCAGTCATTGCTAACCAGTACCTCTTTATTTTTTTCAAGCTTGAGGAGGATAACATATGCTTGTTATATAATTTGCCCTTCGGGCAAACCCATCACTATGTTTTAACGAGCCTAGCGATAGTGAAACTTGTTCTCGTCTAAAGACAAGTTTGTTGCTATTAATCTTTTTTAACAAGTCTAACGACAAAGATAACTCGGTCCTTTTCATTTTGAGAGAGTCTGAAAAGGTGTGTAAAGGTAACTCCGGAAGTCCTTTTTCGTCATCTAATCCCTTAAGTCTGAAAAAGTATAAAACAATACAGAAGGGATGAATTTTCGATAGTTTTAACGAGCCGAACAATACAAGCGCTCGATATTTTTGTGCAATAATCCCTCAGGTCCAAAAAGATTAAAATCTAGAGGAGGGATAGCACTTCCGGTCGCTTTAACGAGCTGGAAGGCCAAAACTCGGCAATCTTTTCATATTTTACGAGTCAGATGAAAAGAGCTTAAAGAAGACTCATCTTTTGAGGAATGAGTGATACAAGGGGTAGCAACAAATTCCAGGTAAGGGTTGGAATTTTCCAAGCACGGCAGTGTCACAAGGATGGCTAGTGAAATCACTCTTCGCAGCTGTTCCTCAAAATGGGTAAATAATCAAATGGAGGTGAACGATCGGCTAATGGAAAAGTGGAGGTGATGGTGCAAACACGACCAAGGCTTTAATGGCTGATAATGTTACATTCACGGTGGTTGTTTACCGGAGGATAGTTCATTTTTTAACGAGCTTAAACAAGGATTGAAACACTTGCTCGATCTTATGTTTATTTTTTAACGAGCATGAACTATGTGCTAAAACTGCTCGATTAATCCAGTCATATGATAAGAATGTCTCATATAAAAATGGAAACTTTTAGATTTTTGTCGCACATCCTTTCTTTATACAAGTTTGGTGATGACTAATCCTACGAGTTTAAAGGGTTAGCCTACAGGTTTAAAGGGAGGACCTAAAAATTTAAAAAATAAATAGCCGCCCCTTGCTTGCACTCCAAAA
Organism: Pinus tabuliformis; assembly: GCA_031772625.1. Taxonomy (NCBI): domain Eukaryota; kingdom Viridiplantae; phylum Streptophyta; class Pinopsida; order Pinales; family Pinaceae; genus Pinus; species Pinus tabuliformis. The sequence continues at coordinate 479,960,415 of CM062810.1, read as the reverse complement.
GGTTTGCATGCCCCCAGGTATAAAACAGAGTTTCGAGGTCTCCCTCTATTCGAGCTGACGAAATTTTCATTTTATCAGGAAGTGCCACCCTTTATTCAAGCTGACAAAACATTCGTTTTATCAGGAAGGGTACTACCTCTTATAGGTTACCCAAAGATTGTTCTATTCACACAACAAATAAAACACTTCTTTGGCAATGTCTACCGAAATAGACAAAGGTGAGTGACAACGAGCACCAAACACATAACTTTGAAAAAAGAATCTTATTCTAGAACAACCCCTCTTCCAATCACGGACGCGGTATGGACTAGTCATATTCTCCCGCGGAAACCTACTCTATACCCAAAGTTTTCCTGCCGAAGCAGACCACGACGCATGCCCCTTGGGCTCCAGTCATATCCCTCCGAATTACTCGCGCTCATCGGGAGGACGGACTGTGGGTTGAGACATTTCTTGCGTGAAGAGACCATTTAGGGATGGTATATGACTATTTGCGATGCGTGATCCGGGAAATGAAAGCTGGTCGACGAGCTTGACCACTCTTCCTTCGTGCGGAAAACACATTACTCTAAAGAGTGAGGAGACGATGGCTCCCATGCAATATATATAGTCTCGTCCAAGGAGTAGGTTATAATCCAAGGGTCCTTGAACGACCATCACGTTCATTTGAATGGTCTTCCCTTTCAATGTTATGGGCACATTGGGGAGGATCCCTAAAGGTCGACTGGTTCCTTTATCAAAGCCTGTCAGATTTCTCATCTCAGGCAAAAGTGATGGCGAACCAAGTGCTTTCCAAGCAATAGAGGAAAGGATACTCACAGATGCCCCCTCATCAATGATGGTGCCAGCCATGACCATTCTGTATATTTGAACGATAATTCGGAATGGTATGCTTGCTGGCAAATGGGGTCTGCCTAGTTGGTTCCAGTCGAAGGATACAACTAGGTTGCTTGGTGGTGGGACCGAGTAGACAGTCGGGTATGATTCTGATGAACTTCCTTCCTGCGATAAAGGAATGGGTGGATTGCCCCCGTGTTCATCGGAGTCTATGTTGATGAAGAGAATTTGGACGGTGTCATCCTTATCCTCTTCAGTGACTGTATCATTCAAAGATAAAACCTCTGAAGGCAAGACTGGGTCAACTGCCGCCTCGAACTTTTGACTTTCGTCTGGTATGGATTCAGTTGGTTTATCTTCAATGATAGACGCTTCAGCTGACCACTTGAGCGGGCCAGTTGGATTATCAACTAACGAAGGACTCGGCAAGAGTTTTTTATATCCAGGACGAAGTCGTAACGGTGAAACCGGACGATCTTCCAAGACTCTGTTAGCCTCGTCTAAGAAGGGACAACGGTGGAGGGCATGGTCGCCTTCGCACAATCTACAGGGAGGTCTAGCTCTCCCATTTTGTCCTGGGACTTCACTTTCGCTAGTTGACGGTGTGCTTTCAACATGGCCATCAGAGGTTGACGACACCGGATGGTGCAAACGGGGAGACCAGTCCCTTAGTATCCGAGGGATGCAAGGGAAATCTCTGTGAAAGTGGTCTCCCTTGTAAATGACACATGGCGATTTAGGTCTGGTCAGTGCTGTGTGTGGATTTTCATTAGACGACACTTGTTTTCCCTTATTTGCCTTTGGCTCCTTCTTTTTTTTTCTCTTTCTTCTTCTTTTCCTTTTTCTCCTTAAGAACTTATTTTTTAGCTTTACCACTCCCGTCATGTGAAGAGGAAGGAAGAGAGGAAGAATTAGAGGAAGTAGAAGGTTGGTGGGAAATTCTAGACTCGTCTAACTGCTGATTCGAATGTTCAGGAATAGTGGTGTTCTAAACGAGATTGGTTGAGAAGAGCCAGACCGGCAAGCCAATTGTCAGTCCTAGAAGCGACAATGTGGCCATATGGGGCGCACCAACATCTCCCCAAGAGGAGAAGGACTAGGATTTCCACCAAGGGGAATTCCTTGGTTGGTAGGCTCCATTTTCTCAACCTAAAGATCAACGCAGGAAAAAGGGTATGAATATTCCGTTTAAAATAAATTTTAACGACGCTTGGACACAACTTGCTTTTTCAATTTTAAAGAGTCGAGAAAAAGCAAAAGATGACTCTAGTCTCCTTCGATTTTTAATGAGCCTGAAGTGAGAAGTGCTCAGATGGACCTTTTCCGCTAAGGAGTCTGAAAAGGAACGAAAGGGACTGCTCTGGAGTTCTAGGTAGAGGGTGTGCCAAACCAATCGCAAAACCGCAGAATACCTTTTAGGGTACGGGCGGTCAATCTTCCCGAATGCTGTGTTCAGTGCATTGCGATCAGTAGGGCGGCCGACACATCTTCCAATGGATATAGGTTTTGAGCCTATAGGGGTCTCCCAATATATACTCGACGGTACGTGGGAGCACAATCCATACTGGCACTTATCGTCTCTCAGGAGGAATCACCCAACCATCAGTGAGGCCAACAGTTACTAGGTTTTACGACGTCGGAACACGTCTCTAGCTTAGACCTCTATGTTGTCCATTAAATTACAAAGCGTTGTTAAGTTCATTCAATTTATTTTAGGTTGATCTTTCTTAGAAGTTTTCCTTTTTGGATCACCACGAGATGTAGATACAATTCCTAAATGCTGTCTAAAGATGATAAGCAAGCTTTTATCTCTTTTCAACAATGAAAATCCTAGCTACAAGGGGAAAAGAAAGACACAATCATTTCTCAAAGAGCATAGAGCACACTGTAAATGCACTTTTCCTAAATCAAATCATACAAACTGTCAAAATGAAAATGCACATATGCATGTATTTGTTTTCACTTTCTTAATATTAACGCCTAAAGAGAAAGTTGTTGTACAAATTTGAATTCGATTTCAAGTGAAAAACACAAACAAGCTTCTTTTTCGAAATGAACAAAGTAGAGACAATTATGACACTTTATGATTTTGAAATAAACACTTGTTTCGACACTAGAAATTCACAAATTCACACCAAAAGACAAAAGTAAAAGCGTAATCAATTGTCAACAGCAAACAAACTTACTCCTAAGATCAAAACGACACTTACGACAGGTCTAGATCTAAGGGCGACAGTATGACTAGTTTACTTTTGTAATGGGAAACTGAAATTGATGTAACAAATACAGTTTCTTTTATACAACTGAGGCAGAATTGAGGCAAAGAAAAGGGGTTTTCAGATAGGTACACACACTGATAACAGGCTGCAAAAATCAGAGATAAAACTGAACAAAATGAAGCAAAGAACCACAGCTGCGCAGGGCAAAGGCTGATCAACGCACCTGTTACACAGAGAAACTGAATTGCAGCGCAGGTAGCCCTCTCGGGACCTGCGTTGAAATGCAAAACCTCTTCACAGACCCTGCGCTGAAGCAGAAACGTGAATTGTCTCTGGGTTCTGGGTCACGGTTTGCAGTTTAATCTATGGTTTTTGGCCAAATAAAAGCTATCAATAAGGTACAATTAGAGGGATGATTTAAAGGAGGACTAAGAGCTATCACAAAGGGAAATTAGAGCATTTTTGGATCAGCTGTTCAGATCATAAACAGGCCAGTGAATGGACTAGAGTAGCAGATCTCTACTTTGCATTTGTAAATGGCAAATGCTGTTCGATTCGGCACTCCTGAGTTTATGCGGAGAACAACAATGGAAACACAAATAAACTAACTAGATACGATCCCCAGTGGAGTCGCCAATTTTTTGTTGGGAAAAGTATCTATTCAGAACACCCCTATCCCACTCTAAGGTGTGACAGTGCCTTAGCAACAAACAAGGAAAACTACTTTCATATTCTTCTTTATGAAATGTAAACGAAGAGGAAGGATGTAACTAACCTGTGTCTTTCGCTAGTTTGTTGATCCAATGGCTCTCCTCTTTGTTTGCTTCCCGCTGCCTACTCCCTTACTGGTCTAGCTTCACCAAGTTCCTGCAAGATCACAGAAGAGGAAATCTACACAAAAGACATAGATTTACATTCATAACTAGCTTAGGATCAGATTTAAGCTAAACATGCAAATATAACAAAGCATCATTAATACGCAGCATGTAGGAGAAACTCAAATAGTTTTATTGATATAATAAGAAAGTCCAAGAGGAGATACAACCAAGTGAGTCCCGATCCAGCATCTACCTCCCAGTAAAGGAATCCCTTCCTCACCTCCAACAAAGCATAAATCACCCAATGCACTAATCTCAATCTCAAACCAACAACAATTCTCTGCAAAGTACAAAATTCCAGCCTCTGGATCTCTGGGATGAGGGATCCATATATAGATGTAAGTAGAGAGGATGAGTCAGCTTATGTTTTGACTTGTGGCTTCTCTTTGTTAGTTCTTGCTTCCACTTGGAGGCTGAGAGCCTCTTACTCATCACTGGTCCAATTCAGTGAGGCAAGTGTCATTGGAGAAGATTCTGGAAGCTTCCATTGTCTTTCCACCTCGTTGAATGACTTTTCCATTTGTCATTTCCAGCTCAACGCACCCTGGTAGTACATTCACCTGCATTGCAACGCACCTAGCCAGTGTATTTGGGTGCTTTGCAACGCAGGCAGCTAGTGGAGCATCTAAATTGATCCTGATTTGACTAGTTTTGGGCAGTTTCTGGTGGAGAACTTCTGGGAGAAGCTGTCATTTGTTGACCTTGTTTCTTTAGGAGCTGGAACAACATCTTTAGGGACTTAGTATCGCTTGGTTTATGGACATTTCATTCTTATAGCTGTAAGGCACAAAAATGTCTATAACAACATGTCAGGCCTCCCTTCCACTAGGCATGGAAATAACTGTGTTTTTGTGGTCGTTGACAGGTTCTCGAAGATGGCCATTATGGCGGCCTGCAAGAAGAATATCACAACAGAAGCCACTGCTAAACTCTTCTTTGAATGAGTATGGGTACACTTTAGGATCCCATAGTCTATCATTTCGGATCGGGACAGTAGGTTCCTCAGTACATTTTGGTCTAGCCTCTGGTCGATGCTGGACACCAAACTCACTAATTCCACAGCCTTCCATCCTCCAACTGATGGGCAGACTGAGGTCGTCAACAGGATGATCGTACACATTCTATGCATGTACAACTCAAAGCATCCACGCACATGGGACGAGAGCCTCCCCTATGTTCAGCACAGCTACAACCGGGCTGTCCACAGCTCGACTGACCACAACCCTTTTCAGGTGGGATTGGGATTCCAGCCACTATGTCCCATCAATGTGGCCATCCCATTTGCAGCTACTCACGTAGATTCGGCTCATGTCCAGTCTGAAACGGATAAGGCAAACAACTTCATTGAGCACATCCAACATATTCGCCAGCAGGTCCATGACATTATGGAGAAATCAAATGCCAAGTACAAGCAGCGACATGATCAACATCGGGTGCTACACAAGTTTCGAGTGGGCGACAAATTCTGGTTGCATTTGCAAAAGGAACGCCTTACCGGAGCCTATCGGAAACTCAGACCACTCCGATATGGACCTTACACCATTACCAAGGATGTGGGAGAGAATGCATTTGAGCTCAGCATTCCCCCATTCCTTGGCCTGCACCCGGTGTTCAATGTCGACCGCCTTCGGCCATACTTTCCACCATTACTAGACACATCCGACATTGCAGAACAACTCACACCCACAGAGTTAAATCCAGCTTGCATGGAACAAGCTGCAACTGGTCGGATCATGGACACACAGATCAAGCACACTCGCCAGCAGAATATCCAACTATATCGAGTTGTCAAAGCAGGACAACTCCTTCATGAGGGCAAGTGGATCACCAAGGACCAAGTGCAGCAGAAGTTCCCTCATCTCATGGAGGAACTCAACGCAATGGGGACCATTGCTTCCTAAGCGGGGAGGAATGATCTAGGTGGATATTGGTGGCCACCGGCTAATTCCACTTGGATCCCCTCTAATGCTTCTTATAGTTTTTTTCAATTTCCTTAATTATAGCACAATTTACTATTTTTAGCAGTTTTTCGGGTCCTAAACTTCCAGAGCCGTTTTGAGGCCCTAAACGACGTTTTTTGGGAAATCCACCGCCAACGATTTTTCTAAGAAAAATCATCTTTTCTGTCCTATTCCTCGGAGAGATCTTTCCAACGGGCTATCATGCACGTCAAACGGAGATAGTACGACCAATTCGCGACCCCGGGAAGTTGATGTACCAACTTACCCAAAAACGGGGCCCACAATTTGGCGTTTCATCTTCTAGGGTTAGGTTTTGGAATGTGAAGGGTTTTCCATTGTTTCTCAACAATAAATAGGCCTTCACGCCTCATTGTAAGACAGTTCAGAGGCATGTAGCCACCACATCTCTTCTCAGAGATAAGCTACCATCGCCCTAGCTGGTTTATTTCCATTTCTGTTTGTAAGCATATTTCAGTATTTTACAGTAATGAATTGAGGTATTATTTCCGCTGCATATATGTCTTTATGGTTATCTCTGTATTTTATTGCATTCCTGTTTAAATTCGGATCACAACCGTACTTAAACCAGTTTATCCTATATGCATCTGAACCGTAGTTTGAATGGTGGATCCAGACGGTGGTAAAGATGTCTGAGGAGTAGATACAGAAACAGTAGAAACCGGAGCTGTCGATACTCCAGAAGTAGGTGGGGTAGATGGAACAGATGTTGCGGTAGTTGCAGCAGTCGTTTGAGATGGAGTACGAGGCGCAGTAGGCCCAGACTGTGAAACTACCGAAGGTACAGAAGTTTGAATGTTAGACTGGACTGGTTGCTGGGGTGAACCAGAAACTAAGGGTTGTCCAGTTTGAGATGACAACTGTACACCTGGCTGCAACACCTGTTGAGTTTGCGATGGATCCCACACTATGTTCATTCTGGGATATTGACCCATAATAGGTTGAGAATATTGAGGACCATAACCAGGTTGAGGGTAGGTTGGATAGTTGAAAGGTACATTTCCCATCCCTTGAACATAAGATTGACCTTGGGGTGGTTGGAAACCTTGGTTCGAGTACTGACCTTGGGGTAGATATCCCTAAGGCACGTACTGATACTGGGGTTGACCTTGAGGTATAAATTGATACTGGGGTTGACCTTGGAGTACATATTGAGTCTAGGGTTGACCTTAAGGAATGTATTGTACCATAGGCACGTACTGTCCTTGAGGTTGCCCCCCAGATGCAAATTGTGTACCTTGAGGCTGTCCCCCAGGTGTTAAATAAGGCTGCCCTCCAGGCTGTAACTGGCCACCTTGAGGTTGAGAATTGGGAATAGAACCTAACATCATAAGAATGTCTTCTACGCTCAACGGTTTTGCACCATTTCTTCCAGTGAATAGCCCTTGTTCAATGGGTTGAGGAGATGCTCCCGAAAAAGTACCAGAAAGTGACTGATACCCAACGGGAACAGAAGGACCGCCGTACAAAAAATATTCAGGCGATTGAGTAAACATGGACGACTGACCTGACATATTTATGGGAGTATAGAAACCTCTAGGATGATAAGGAGTATGAGGTGGTGAAAAACTTAACACTGAATTTTCCAAATAATTAGTCAAAGAAAGATACCAAGTAGTACTTCTAGGTGAAATGTAAATAATTGATTCACGCTCCCTTAGATCAATAACAGGTTGATTTTCCGGGATAAGGATGCCTACTTCTTCTTCCGGAGCAAGTTCTTCAATAGCTATTAAACCAGAAGGAAGATTTTCGGTGATTACTCTTTCTACCCTAGGTGAATTAGGACCACTAGAAGTTGGAGAGACAAACCCCGATGTTGGAGTAACAGGCTCAGATATCTCAGGTTCTTCACCTATATTGATGAGCCCCAAAAATGTACAATTATTTGGGCTCATTCAACCTCCTAATTTGACTTAGTCCACCATTCTCATTTGTTTATTGCATTTTTTTTATTATTTTTATGTTAATAGAGTGAATTTGGTTAGTCATTATGCCAACAAGTCTAATGGGTGCTTTGTGTAGCCTTTTTGGTCAACTTGCAGACAAAATTGAAGGTCTTAATGAGCACTTGGCAGCCAAATTCGTGGGAGAACAAGCTAGAGGATTTGTAGGAAGGTGTCCCCCTCATTTATGGGCCCTTACCTCGAATTCTCCACCATCAGCTCGGAGTTCAAAGGCCACCAAATCAATGAGCACAAGGGCAGCCAAGCAAGTCAAGTGGGACTGCTGTTAACTACAAGTCTTGGGCAGCCAAGTCCCTAAATTTTTGGAAGACTGTTGGGTCCTCAAATTGTATAAATAAGAGGGCTTAAGACCTCATTTCAGTTAGTCATTTTGGGGAGCTAGTTGGTAGTCATTTTGTAGCTAGTAGTTAGTCATTTTGTAATTCGATTTGTAGGCCATGGATTAGCTTTGCTTTCAGCTCATTCTCAAGCTCTCCTTGTGGACAACTTTGTTGTAACTTTTCATTCTTGTTTAATAAATATGAATCCAGCTTTGCACCAGCTGTAAATCTCTCTTGGGAGGCTATAGCTCTTGGGGTTGGGCCCATCTCAAGCGCCCAGTACCTCCCTTGTTTATCTTTATGTGTTTTGCTGCATTCTGAGAATAAAATCTGCTATTTTGTTTTGTTATTTAGTTTGTCTTTTTGATGAGTAAAATAGCTTTTCATGTTCAGATTTACTTGATATGTTAATCACAGGGAATATATTCAGAAAAAGGCTACCAAGTACTTTGGATCTCACCTCCCCTTCAGTGGAATCATGAGCTGGGACCAATGTAACCTTGTTGCCCACAAAAACACATTCTTTGCTTCACCATGCAATTAATAGTGTTGGATTTTTAGTGGCCGAACTTGATATCAGTTTTGATTGCATGCTTCAGTTTATGATTGCTTAGTTGTAGAGTCATTTCACGTATTTCATTTCGAATAAACTTCTATCCATTTCCTTTCGGCTGTTAGGTCAGATTAGATTAAAGTAACTAGGTCATATGTTTTATAACTAGATCTTTGCTTTCTTGCATGTCTTTGTTTGTTCAGATCAGAAAAACGACTTGCAGAGAACCTGTACCACTCCTTCATCTGCTTATTCTCCATCAGCACCATCCACTCCACCCTCTACTTAGAACCTTTGCTTCACGTTTGCCATTCGCTCCCAAAACCCTAATTTTTGTGCAACATTGCTTCACTCTCCCTTGAACAAATTGAACCATCCTCGCCATTCCTTAGCTCCATCCATCAGTTCCTAGGCCACTTCAGACCCCTATCCTACCTCCATATCCACTCATGCATCTTCCCTCACTCACCCATGCTCCAAAATCCCATTTCTGAACATCCTGTAGAAATATCTGAACATCCTGTAGAAACCCCTGCAGACATCCTGTAGAAGGCTGCACACTCAGTTGCCGAGCACCTGAACATTGTGGAATTCTATGGAATGATTTTTTGGATCCCCTATGACCTCTCCTAGCCCTCCTGACCTTTCCCAAGCTTTCTCTCCCTTCGCACCACCTCTACACAGCCAAACCCTAATAAGAAACAAAACCATAATCACTCCAACCACTTAAGAAAAAATACAAAAACAATGTTCTTTTTCATAGAAGTAGTTTAAGTTCATGCATTTCACATCATTAGAAGTAATGGCATCATTTGTAGACATTTTCACTCTCACTATTGCACCATAGAGGTTAAACTAGTCAGATTAGGGTTTACTAGGGTTTCCATGCTTTGGTTGGCTTTCAGTTCATTGTTGCAAAGTAGATCAATTCCCTTGAGATAGCCTTCGTCCATCATTTAGAAAGCTTCTTATAAGAGCGTATAGAAGTTGGCTTGAGCCCTAGCGGACTTGTGCCAGCTGACCAAGTGACAACTGCGACAAGAGCTAGTACTTGTGCATACAGCACCGTCGCTTCCAAGTTTGTACGAACTACCGGGTTGATAAAATTAGAGATAGGAAGCCCCAGGAGTTGTAGCATTATTGCTACAATACTGGAGCCCACCATATATCACTAGTAGATGAAAAGCTACCAGCAAGTTCGGAAACCGAAATGATTCAGGATTATAACCTGTTTCTAGAGTTTGGTAATCAGGATGTACAACCAATGAAGAGTCTCCTTCTTCAGGTGAACCAACTTTACTGCCACTAGGAGTTACGAGGACTTTCAAGCCTTCAAGATGGCTCAGGACTTCTTCAGGAGGTTGGCCCTGAAGTCTACGGGACTTCCTCAGTAAATCAGCCATGGCTACAAACTCAGGAGACTGGCCCCGAAGTCTATGGGACTGTCTTAGTAATTCAACCACAGTTAAAAACTTTTAACTGCTTCTCACGTAAACAAAGTAAAATCTCAATGAAAAACACCTAAAGCCTCTAAAGAACCAATCAAATTTGAATCACATGCCTAAAGAATCTAGAGATCAAAACACACACAAACAGTAACCTTCCGGACCGAAAACACTAGTTGGTGATGAAATCCAACATCGCAGAATTCAGTACAAAATGGCGGTTGGAACAGTTACCCCGACAACCTGCTTAATGAATAGACTGGACCAAGTTCCTCCACTTAACCGTCTCGAGTGAAGTGAACCCCCCAGAAAATCCAAGTGAGTCTAGCCGATGTCTACTCCAGGTACAGTGGAATTTTCCCACCACTGTCACCTTAGGAAGAATCCTAAAGAATATGGCCACTAAGTTTACCAACTGAGACAAATACACCTAGGGGAACAGTCTACGATCCGATACGCACGCAAGGGCAGAGTAGCAAGCTCAATCCCCTTGAAGGCTCCTTGACATAATCCAAGGTTTACCAACAAGTGACCCCAGGCTCCTTGACAATGGTTAATTCGAGGTTTACCGTTTTTAATACGTGAATATCTGGCGTCGTTCCCAATGAGGAAGGATTGATTCCCACACTGGTTCAGACACGATCTCGTGCTTCTCCATTAAGAGGAGCTTTCCGAGACCATAAATGCAACAATTGGATTTCTTCCTACCACAAGTTATAGCTACTTGTTTGCTTTTACTATCTTGGATATTTAATTACTCTCCTACTCCAAGACACTAACCTAAGCTAAGTTGGTGTATCAGAGCCCTAGAAATAAAATATTACTAGGTGAATTTTAATTTAAGCATTAATTTTAGTGGTTGTTGTTTAAGTCAAGAGGTGGCGGAGATGAAACTCGTGGTGTAAAGACTCGACTTGAAATCACTAAAAAGATGCACCTAGGATGATTTAAACAATCCTTTCTCTTCGATGAACTTCTAAACTTAAGAAAGAGTTTGAGAAATGCAATTACTTTGTAAACACAAATCTTTCCCAATTAAACAAATTAAAAGAAGAGTTTTTCCTTTCCAAAGCACTCAAAACGAGACAACAAGCTATTTCACACAAATTTCCCTTTTCTTTTCAAAGCAAAAAATCACTACAAAAGACAAACTTTTCCAAAAGAGATTTTGTTTTTTATATTTTGTAAAAAAGACACTCAAAACTAATGAAAATTACTAACTTTGAGAGCTACAAACTATAAAAAGCTACTTGAAGTTAAAGCCTTCTAAAAGTCTTTTTGAGGATGTTTTACTTAGCTAAATGTGAGCTAAGGACTCATGTATGCAGAATCACAATTAGTCAAAAAACAACCACTGTTTCGTTTTCTTTTTGTAAAAATGAAAATTCCAAACTTTCAACTACAAGCTTTTCGAAATTTTGAAAAGAGAAAACTCAAAGTGAATTCCTCAACAAGGGGAGAATTCATAAATGGTCAGACTCATAAGAAGACCAGTAGACACCAAGGTAATCTGAGGTCTCTAGGGCTTCTAAGCTCAGAGCCACTACACAACCAAAAAGAAAAAAAACCCAACAAGCAAAATTCCTAGGAATTCCACCGAAAACCCTAATGCTAATGAAATTAAACCAAGGAAAGTTTTTGACAGGGAACAAGCAGGTCTGGGTAATGGCTAAAACTTATAAACAAATTCTAAACTGATAAAAAAGAGGAAAATTTGAAATTCTTCAAATTTTTGACAGGGTACGCAGGAAACCTGTTTACACAGGTGCATCTACGCTCTGTGCACAAAGAAAAAGTCCGTACAAGTACGCACTGTGCTTAACTCAGAGGGTGCGTACCTCTCCCAAAACTATGAAAAATGAAGACTAACTCAAAATTAACTAAATACACCCAATCCCACAGTCATGAAGTCAAAAACAGAAACCGAAAATACAGTTTCTCAAGTCAAAGTATAGACAAAGAAAACAATCAAGTCCCCAGTGGAGTCGCCATTCTGTCAAGCGGAATGGGTCGATCTTGCGACAAGATATACCTTCCTAGAATTTAAAGAAGACCTAACAACAAGCAAACCAACCAGACACTATCTTTCTCTAAATATGCTTCAATAAACAATAGAAAACAAAGGTTTCTAGGGCCTACCTTTGGTCCAACGCAAGCTTGTGGATGCCCTCGCTCTTTCGATCCAAATGAGCTCCTCTTCACACATCTGCAAACAAAAACAAGGCAAACAAATTAAATAGCACTTGAAAAACTAATTGCATGAAACATATTTAGCATGAAAGTCAAGGAGTCCATGAAACAAACAACATAAGATACTTGTTGAGAAAAATGAGTTTGATTGTATTAATTCAAAAGAAGAAGAACTTTACAACCTTTGCCTTGACGATGTACAAGCTCCTCCTAGGGTCCAACAAGATGTCTCCTCTACTTTGACAAGCTTCACTCACTCTCCAATGGAACCAAGAGGTATGTGATCTTTCCTCTCAAGCTCAACCAAAGAGTCTCAATTTCACGAGCATTTACCCTCGAAATGTTTAGCTTCTAACCTCCCTAGTCCTCACCCCAATGCCTGTATTTATAGTGCAATGGAGGGAAGTTACTAGGTCCTCCTTCAAAGGGATAAATCCCTCCTTCAAAGGGATAGCTCCTTTAGTCAAGGGATTAGCTCCTTCTCTCTTGGGATGCATGAACCACCTCAGGGCGAACAATCCACGTCAAAATTCCTTCTCGAAAACTCTAGAATTAACCCAAAGTGAGTTTTTTAAGATAAAAATTGCGCCTTTTGACTTTCACAGGGGTCCGCACCTGCACCGTTAGGAGTAGAGCAACTAGGTACGCAACTTTCGTACACAGAAGGTGCAGGACCGTAGGTAACCATGGGAGAAAGTGCGGAACCAAAGTTACATTGATTTCTAATGTCTTTCTCCCACTTCCAAAGCTTGATTTGAAGAACTAAGGTTCTAGACTTGCTTAGGAGGACAATACAAGTGATGGTAGACCCATACTGACTGAAAATAATCATGGTGACGATATTTTTGTGTAACACTACCTTTTCTCTATTTTTATTTGCATGTCCCCATTGAGGTCAGGATATAAGGAGTTAGGGCTTGAGCTAGTCAAACCTTTGCAAGACCAGCCTTGCAAATACCGACAGCCTCCCATTACGGATGAAAGGAAAGATGAGGGGGCAAGAGATACTATCAAAATATTGCTTCAAGAAGCCCTTGAGCGACAAAGGAAAGTGATGATGGACAAATTTGCACAGATCCTTCAGCAGATACCCAAGGGCGACGCATCGGCTTCCAACATCTACTCTGGAAACGCCACACCGTTTAAGGTACAAGTTAATTTTGAAATCCTTATATTCGAGGGTTAGATAGATGCATATGTTGTTGATAAGTGGTTAAATATGATAGAGGGTTGTTTTTTTGTTCATGATTTTCTTAGTCGAGAAAAGATTATTTTCGCTCTTCGCAAAGTAGCCCCCCACGTCAAGGACTCATGGGAAACCTAATGCAAGCAGAAGGATGAAAGTAGAGGCTCACTATTTTCAGCTACACCCACTTGGAATTCATTTCAGGACGCCATCAAGTATCAGTACTACCCTCTCAGAAGCTATGAGGATCAATACATAAACTGGACCACATTGCGGCAGGGAAGGGACCAAGATGTGCCGAAGTTTACCAGTATTTTCCATACCCTTTGCACAAAGTTGGGTATCAAGGATTGAGAGTAGCATTTGATACTCAAATACCATGGTTGCTTGCACAAGTACATCCAAGAAGAAATAGAATTCCTAAACATATCCTCGCTTGTCACTGCATACTGATATGCTGTCAAGGTCGAGCAAAAGTTTAAACAAAAGAAGCGAGACTTTGAATCAGTGAATCTCAAGCAAGGGAAAGGTGCCCCCAAACAACAAAACAAAGGACAAAGCCAAGGCAGGGTAGCCCAAGACAACCTACCAAAGATGCAAGCAAATAACAACCCTGCGAAGTCGAAAAAGGACATAGGAAAGTGGTGTGAGTTCCAGAAGAACTCCACTCACAAAAAAAGTGAGTGTTAGGCCAAGCAGTCACTAGTGCTAAAGGTTTCAGAATCAGATGCAGGTTCCGATTCTGAGTCAGAACATAACCAGGGGAATGAAAAAAGGGAAGCAGATTATCGTTGTGGAGCCCAACGCCACCATTGCCACCACGAAGATCCAGAAGGAGGAACCCGAAGATCCAAAGGAGGAGGAGTGTCTCTTCCACTCCCAAATGTGGGTAAAGGGATCCCTACTACAATTCATTGTCGATAGTGAGAGCCCAAAGAACCTCATTTCAGCAAAGGTCATGAAGTGACTCAGCTTACTGACCACAACACATCCACAACCATAGACCATCAGGTGACTTCACCAAGGATGGGATCTTCACATGAGCCAACAGTGTCACCTTCCATACAACATCAAGACCTTCACAGATGAGGTATTGTGTGACATTGCTCCCCTTGAAATTTGTGATGTATTACTAGTGCAACCATACTTGTGGAAGCAACGTGCTCTGTATGAATCAAGGTCCCGTGCTGTTATTATTACTTTGGGAAATAAGTTGTACAGGATACCAGAGGTAGCACCGCCTACCACCATCTCTTTGGTTACTACAAAAAAATGTAGTAAGCTCATTTCCAAAATCGAAAAATTTGTTTCTCAGATGATATGCCCTCAAGGAAAGAAGAAGAGGGTGGCCACGACCTCCAAACAAGGCCCCTCTCCATGACAGCTATAGATGGACAAGGTTGTGAAGGAGTACGCGAACATATTCACCTCACTCGCATGGGTTCCTCTGCATTGTCAGGTCAAGCACTCCATCGATCTGACCTCAGGTGCACCGTTGCCCAATGGGCAAATATATCGGCCGTCCATGCTGGAGAACGATGAAATCAAGAGGCAAATTTAGGATCTACTGTGGAAAGGTCACATCTGTCCGAGTTCATTGCCCTGTGGGAGCGCAATTGTGTTGGTACATAAGAAGGATGGGACTTGGAGACTCTGTATTGACTATTGGGCACTGAACAATATCACTGTCCATAATAGGTACCCGATCCCACATATTGATGACATCCTAGACCAACTGAATGGGGTGAAATATTTTAGCAAGATCGATTTGAAGTCAGGATATCACCAGGTACCAATCGAACCCTCCAATGTGTGGAAGACTACCTTAAAAGCCAAGAAGGGTCTCTTCAAATGGCTGGTTATGCCTTTTAGATTGACAAATGCTCCTACAACCTTCATGAGGCTAATGGATGACATCTTTCAACCATTCACCAACTCATTTGTAGTGGTATACTTGGATCACATCTTGATCTTCAGCTAGAGTTGGGAAGAGCACCTCCACCACATCCGACAAGTTCTCTAAACACTAAGGCAACACAAGTTATGTGCCAATTTGGAGAAATGCACTTTTGGCATGACCCAGGTTCAATGTTTTGGATACATCATTGATGAACAGGGCGTGCATGTGGATCTAGCCGAGATCCAAGTCATTCAGGATTGGCCATCTCCAACCATTATGACAGAGCTCTGCAGCTTTCTAAGTCTTGCCAACTTCTACCGTAGGTTCATGGTTGGATTTTCTCATATCACTTGGCCCTTGAGTCAAGTCACCAAGGGAGGAGTGAAAGAAAAATTCTTTTGGTCTGAATCTCAACAAAAGCCATTCATAGAGTTGAAATATCACCTCTGCTCAGCACCAATGCTCGCATTACCAGACTTACAACAACCATTTTAGGTCGAGATAGATGCTTCTGACTATGCTATTGGCACAGTCCTTACTCAACGTGGGCATCCAGTGGCATATCACAGTCAGACACTTTTAGACACAGTCTAGAAGTATCCCACTTATGAAAAATATATGTATTACATTGTGCAGGCCTACCAACAATGGAATCATTACATTTTGGCAAAGGAAATAGTCATCCACATAGACCACCGACCCCTATAGTTCATACAGAGCCAAGGGAAATTGCAGAATGATCGCCATCAGAAGTTGTCTGCATACCTACAAAAGTTCCATTTGAATATCAAGTATAAGAAGGGAAACACCAATAATGTTTCACATTTCCTCAATCAACCATCGATCATGGCATTAACCACCGTGCTCAACTCTTATGGGCACGAGACTTATGATTGGCCACTTCTTTACAAAAGTGACCCAGAATTTGGCCACACATACTAGACACAGTTGGAGGGTCGGAATGTTCTAGATTTTCACCTCCAGGATGCCCAGTTATGCCACCTGGGTCACCTTTGTGTTCCTTCAAGCGATCATGCCAAGATGGTTTGGGAAGCACATTACAGTCGTGCTGTTGGGCATTTCAGGGTCAAGAAAATGGTGGCATTATTGCAAAATAATTTCTATTGGATGAATCTTCGACAGGATATCGGGAAGTACATCAGATCATGCACTGCCTATGCAATCGCAAAAATGACCATCAAGAAGCAAGGCCTCTATACCCCGCTGCCTACCCTGGGTCAACCTTGGGAATCCATATCCATGGATTACATGTTAGGCCTTCCTTCCAATAAGCATGGAAATGACTGTGTTTTTGTGGTCATCGACAGGTTCTCGAAGATAGCCATTATGGCAGTCTGCAAGAAGAATATCACAACAGAAGCCACTGCTAAACGCTTCTTTGAATGAGTGTGGGTACACTTGGGATCCCACAGCCTATCATCTCAAATCAGGATAGCAAGTTCCTCAAGACATTTTGGTTTAGTCTATGGTTGACGCTAAACACCAAAATCACTAAATACACATCCTTCCATCCTCAAACTGATGGCCAGACAGAGGTTGTCAACAGGATGATCGTACACATTTTTCACATGTAGAACTGAAAGCATCCATGCACATGGTATGAGAGCCTCGCCTATGTTCAACATAGCTACAATTGGGCTCTCCACATCTCGACTGGCCACATCCCTTTTAAGGTGGGCTTGGGGTTCAAGCCACTATGTCCCACTAATGTGGCCATGCCATTTGCAGCTACTCACGCAGATTCGGCTCATGTCCAGTTCGAAACAGATAAGGCAAACAACTTCATTGAATACATCCAACATATTCACCAGTAGGTCCATGACATTATGGAGAAATCAAATGCTAAGTAAAAGCAGCGACATGATCAACATCGGGTGCCACACAAGTTTCAAGTGGGCAGTAATGTCTGGTTGCATTTGCAAAAGGAACACCTTACCAGAGCCTAGCGGAAACTCAGACCACTCCGATCCTTACAACATTACCAAGGCTATAGCAGACAATTAATTTGATCTCAAAATTCCCCCATTCCTTGGCCTGCACCCAATGTTCAATGTGGACCACCTTCGGCCATACATTCCACCATTACTAGACACATCCAACATTGCAGAACAACTCACACCCACAGAGTTAAATCTAGATTGCATGGAACAAGCTGCAACTGATCAGATCATGGACACACAGATCAAGCACACTCGCTAGTAGAGTATCCAACTGTATTGATTTGTACAAGCAGGTCAACTCCTTCACTAGGGCAAGTGGCTCACTAGAGACCAAGTTTAGCAGAAGTTTCCTCATGTCATGGAGGAACTCAATGCAATGGGGATCATTGCTTCCTAAGGTGGAGGAAAGATCCAAGTGGATATTGGTGGCCACCCACCAAGTCCACATGGACACCCACCATTGTTTCTTTCAGCTTTTCAATTTCCTTAATTGTATCACAGTTCACTATTTTTAGCAGTTTTTCAGGTCTTGAACTTTCGGAGCCGTTTTTGGGCCCTAAACGATCTTTGGGGAAACCTGGGAGCAACATGGGTCCATGGACGGATGTTTCTCTTTCCAAAGTTGTAGGTCTTGGATAGATCTTTCTAACGAGATATTGTGCACATCAAATGAAGATCTTATGCCAAAGTTATGACCTCGGGAAGTTGATGTACCAATTTACCCAAACGGGGCCCACAATTTGGTGTTTCATCTTCTAGGGTTAGGTTTTTGGATGTTCATGGTTTTCCGTTGTTTCTCAACAATAAATAGGCCTTCAAGCCTCAATGTAACATAGTTAAGAGGCATGTAGCAGCCACATCTCTTCTTAGAGATAAGCTACCATCACCCTAGCTAGTTTATTTCGATTTTAGTTTGTAAGCATATTTCAGTATTTTACATTAATGAAATGAAGTATTATTTCCGTTGTATCTTTTTGTATATGGTTATCTCATTATTTTTTGTGTTCCTGTTTAAATTCAGATCACTAGGAACTCCATATCGTCTTGGATGTACTTGTCGAGACAGTCGTAGTACTTGAGAACCAAATGCTTCTCAAAATCCTTGATACCCAACTTCGTGCAAAGGGTATGAAAAACATTCGTAAAATCTGGAACATCATTGTCCCTTCCATGTTGCAGTGTTGTCCACTTTATGTATTTATCCTCATAGCTCTCTACAGGGTAGTACTGCTCCTTGATGGCATCCCAGAACGAGTTCCAAGTGGGCGTGGCAGAAAACAATGAGTTCTTACTCTCATCCTTTACTCACAGTAGGTTTCCCACCAGTCCTTGACATGGGGGGTTGCTTTAAGAATTGCAAAAGTGGTCTTTTCCTGGCTGGAAAAATCATGAATGGAATATATCCCTTTAGGAGACTTAACCATTTATTTATAGCGTCTGAATCTATCTAACCCTCAAATATGGGAATTTCAAAGGGAACATGTACCTTAAAGGGTGTGGTGCTTCAAGAGTAGCTGTTGGAAGTAGATGCGTCGCCCTTGGGTAGCCGCTGAAGGATCTAGACAATGTTGTCCATGATCGCATTTATTTTGTCGCTTGACTGCTTCTTCGAGCAAGATTTTGATAGAATATCCTATCCCCTCATCTTTCTTTTCATCCATCATGGGAGGCCGTCAGGATTTGCGAGGTTGGCCTTGCAAATGTTTGAGCAGTTCAAGCTCTAACTCGTTATATCATGAATTCGTTGGGGACATGCAAAGAAAAATACAGAAAGAGCAGACCACTCTGAGACCATTAATATGGATTTAAACATGAATGCAACAATTACAGATATAACTATAAATACAAAGATGCAGTAGAAATAACACTTCATTTCAATAATATCAAATACTGAAATATGCTTACAAACAAAATGGAAATAAGACTAGCTCGGGTGATGGCAGCTTATGTTTGAGAAGAGATGTGGCAGCTACATGCCTTTGAGTTGTGTTACAATGAGGCTTGAAGGCCTATTTATTGTTTAGAAACAATGGAAAACCCTAAAAATCCAAAAACTTAACCCTAGGAGATGAGGCACCAAACTAAGGGCCTCGTTTGGGTAAATTGGTACATCAACTTCGCGGGGTCATAACTTTGCCATATGATCTCCATTTGACGTGCACACTACCTCACTATAAACATATATCCGAGGACTACAACTTTTGAGTAAGAAACATCAATATGACCCATGGTTCTCCTATTTTTCCCAAAGTTGTTTAGGGCCTCAAAATGGCTCGAGAAGTTCAGCACCCAAAAAAATGCCAAAAATAGTAAATTGTGCTACAAATAAGGAAACTAAAAAACTGAAAGAAACAATGGTGGGGTCCAACTATAATAGGTAGGTGGGCACCAATATCCACCTGGATCAACAAAAAATGATCTATTTACTTTTACACTTCCTATCTCTCCCTCTCCCTCTCTCTCTCTATAAGAATGTCAAAAAAACCCAATTAGGTCATAGTATTGATAAGCATGCTCTGATACCACTTGTCAGAAGCATCAACTTAAATCACATCACCATAGTAATTTTTTTTTATTTTTTTTTTATACCGAGGAAAAATGTATATATAAAAGCAATATTGAAGGAATTTTCGTAACTACTAGATATATACCTGTATTCATAATTCTATGCCATAACATGTCACCCCTACATGTGGAAATAAAAAGTTATAATCACAAAGTTAATATAGAGACATGCTAGTCTAGTCATTTAAATTCCATGAATTAATCACACAAGTATCACATTTCCACTAGGGATTGTTGGCATATATTAAATGAATTGTAATAACAAGGTACAAGGGTTAAATGTAAAAGCATCATGTGTTATATAGGTTGTACCATTTCTTTGTCCAACAACGAGCTTTTGGCGGATCACAATGCTAATGGTACAACTTGTAACATGCTCTTCCATCCATTGAACACTTCAATTTGAGCTATTTGTTCATTTGTTGGCAAGCTCATCTAATGGTGGAGAAACATAGGGTTGGTTTGGTAACCAACTTAACCAACTACATGCCCAGACTCTCATTCAATAGTCTACCATTAGGGTTACTGAGGCAGTGTTCTGCCATCATAGCTTCGAGTTTTCTTTTCCAGGTCATGGACTTGGATTTTTCACTAATAAATCTACCTCTCTTTGCAAATTATAAGTGATCTATTTCAAGTTAGCTTTGATTCTTCAAAAATTTTAACCTCAGTGGTGAATTTCCTATGTGCACCATAGGTGTTGACAACACTGGAGCTTGCTTTAGACAGCATGGTTGGATTGCTCATTCTTCAATCCTCTGGTAAGCAGTCCTAGGAATATTTTTGTTTATTCCTTGACAATATTCATAATAGTTATAGCCATAGGCTTAACTTGGGGTTTTATGTTTATTATATTGTTTGCAGCTTCTAACTAAATGTGGCTTTCCTTAGCAGGTATTATATGGATAATGTCAAATTTTTAAGAGTTTTCTTTTTCCTACAATCTGTTTAAAACTTGGTACTAATCTCTATTACTTCGGGTGCAGGTTTGGTTTGAAATTTTCCCCATTCTACGACTTCGATTCATTAGTTTCATCTAGCTCAAACAAGATGTCTCACCTGTGTTTATGTGTTTCTTACCACATTTTCTTTTATCGCTTCTTTCCCCTTCATGCGAGATTTGTCTACAAACCCCTATTTTGGTTCTGGCTTTTAATCTGATTCCTCTAGAATCAAGACATTATATGAATTTGGAATTAAATCATTCATTGGAGGTTCATGGTGTTATTGTTATTTCTTTTTTAGAATTGCATGGAACCATAGTTATGTATATGGGTATTTTATACCTATTTTAGATTGGAAAATCACTAGTCTTAACTTAAGAATTTACTTTTTGGATATGCATTCTCAAAGTTTCCTCCTCGATGATTGAGTTTAATTATGGAGCATTGTTATTTTTTTATATTAAATGGAACTGGTTCCTCTCAATGTGATTTGTTATTATATTGTGTATAAATAATACAATTTAATTTGTGTCATCTATATGTTCTTAGAGTTTATTTGCATGCTCAAGGGTTTGCTGAAAAACTGTTCTTTCTTCTTCTACCATTTTCTTGTTCATTTGATGTTGTGTTTATGAATATTTTTCTGTATTGCATACAAAAGATTATATTTGTTACTTAGATTATGGGAATCGATCATCTTATCTGTATCCTTAATTTGTTATTAGGAGAAAGCTATGATTACCAGGTAGAATGGGGTTCTAGGTATACTAGGAACATGCCCCTACCATAGGTTATTTATCCATGTGTATTTAATTTAATTTGAAAGGTTATGGACTATCTAGCAATGAGTTCCCAACTCAACTATCAGACTCAACTAGACTCATATGAACTCTTTGATTGTGCCTCAACAATTTAACTTGCAACAATTTTTTTAGCTACCAATCATCTTTGCTTAATGCTGATATGTGATACTATTATCTATTTTATAAATCACTAAAAAGAAACATGGTCATACAATTTCTATGTAATATGCTTGTATTTTTTCTAACAAGAACACTAAAGAAATATACTATTAATAAATCTTCTTTAGTGTTGAAAAGAAAATTATTCTAGTTATTGTTTTCATCACACATACAATCTCTTCAGAAAAAAACATAATGAATAATCAAAGGAAATAATTATATGTTTATTTAGGTATCTAGAAATCCATGAGGTAACCAAACTCCCAACCTTGAGAAAGGAAATTATGTCCTCGTTGAGGACTTAATACCAGAAAATTTAGATCAGTGACCAACAGGGTAATTTTCCAAGAAACAGACCTCCTTGTTTCAGGTTGGAACAAAATGCAGTGAACTCAGGCTTCCACTCGTTGTCTATCCAACTTAATAACTTCCTCGTACAATCTCATGCCTACCCTCATCAACCTCCATCAAGGGTTTCTGCTTGCTATCTTCTTCTCAATGCCTCCAATCTCGCTTTGGCTAATCCTTTTCTTTCCCTTTCAGATTTTCTCTTATCTCCACGAAGAGAAGAATAACTGAATCTGTAAGGTAAACAATCTATCTTTGTTTTCATAAGCGAGTTCCAAGATAGTGGTCTATAAAATAAACTTGTAGTTAATTTCATTAATCAAAATTCTTCTCATCAAAGACTATATAGTTTTTCACAAAGTCAATGTAAATAACGGTTTCACAAAGTAAGTGTAAATAACGAGACAAATAGTACTTTTACCGATGGTGTTACATTGTTCTATCTTTCTTTCTATAAGAAAGAGGTTCATGATTTGGGCGCACTATAATAAGATTGTATTAGTATTTTCAAGTTTCTAAATCAATATTTTGTCAAAACTCTCTTGTTTTCAAATTATTTTTACTATTTGTATAATGAAAATTATTTAAAATATTAAATCATTAAAATTAAATTAAATTTAAAAATATATTAAATTTGATGCTTTTCTTTTAAAATTTGATGATGGCTTGAAAACAAAAAAAATTAAATAAAAATTATTAAATAAGTCAAAGTCCTAAAGTTAATATTTTTATAATCATTTATTTTCTCTCTTTTAATTATTAATATATCATAGCTATTATTTTGATTATTTCATTTGTTATTACATTAAAATTCATTTCCAAAACAATTTGTCGCCAACTCAAAACCTTACTCATCCAATACCGTCTTATTAAAAATAATTTAATTATATAAATAGTTATTAAATAAATTAAGGTTTATATTCTCAAGGATTCAAAAGTTACTATTCTCATAATTATTTATTTTCTTTCTCTTTTTAATTATTGATATACCATAACTATCATTATTATTATTAATTTATGATAACGTGACTAACTACTTCAATATTTTCATTTGTTAATACATTCAAATTATTTTCCAAAGTAATTTTTGGGCCAGTTCAAAACCTTACCATCTAATATGACTTTGTTATAGGGTTCAAATTTGATTAAAAATAGCTTAATTATATTGATAGGCATATTTATTTTAGAATAGGCCTTCTAAAATTTTAATTTAATTATTAGTAGATATGTAGGAATTTACAGGGTAAGTTACTCAGACAGAACACCAAAGGACACTGCTCACAAATAGATCACATATCGATACACCAGTACTGTTCACGTGATTAAAACCCTCAAAGAGGGAAACAATCCATGACCTAAGCCAACGTGGCCAGTTCAGGCAATTTATTAATAAAATAATGAAAATTACCCTACAAATGACCCTCCATGCTCTTTAAATAGAGATCATGGACCAATCGGGTGTCAAGCCACGGATCAAATGTTGGTAATATTGAGGAGAGAATGAACCATTGGATCACTACATATCGTGACCGTCAGATTGTAAGTTACAAAATTACATAGTAAGCAAACACACTTTACCTAACTCTACACTAGACCAAGTTCTACTTAACTATTTCCTATGTGTCGGAATATCCTAACATATCCCCTTAAGAACAAGTTGGGATAGCATTGAAGGATGTAAAAATATGACACAATAGGAGAAGGAAGGAGGCACTAGAGCCTATCCTCCCTTAGTGACAACTTCCTGAACTCCAACCATAAATCGAAATTTAGTAAACTTCGACTCTGTGAGAACATTTGGAAAGATGTTTGCAACTTAATCATCTGTTGAACAATTTTGCACTTCAAGAACATGGTCATGAATGAGCTTTCTGATGAAGTGGATGTGAATTTCAATGTTTTTGCTGCGCTGATGTTGGATTGGATCTTTGCATAGTTGAATGGCACTTTGATTATCACACCAAAGTGTATTCGGATGCTGCTGCTGAAAGCCAAACTCTAACAGGACCTGACGAAGCCACAAGGATTCCTTACTAACTTTTACAACACAATGGTACTCTGCTTTTGCTGAAGGAAGAGAAACGACACTTTGTTTCTTGCAAGCCCATGTAATAGGTCCTGAACCAAGAGTGAACACATAACATGCAGTAGAGCTTTGATCATCAGGGTCACTGGCCCAATCAGAATTAGTGAAACCAACCAATAGAGGAGATGCTTCTACAGTGTAATGAATCCCAAACTGAACTATACCTCGAACATAACGAAGTATTCTTTTAGCTGCTTTCCAATGACTTTCATGTGGGTTTTGCGTAAATCGAGAAATAAGGGCAGCAGCAAAGGAAAGGTCAGGACGAGTATGGGTCAGATACAAAAGTTTTCCTACAAGTTGACGGTATAAGGTAGCATCAACTTCAGGGGAAGTACAAGTGACTAAAATTTTGGCTCCATACTGATAGGGAGAAGCGGATGGCTCACAGTATTCCATGTGAAAATGGCGTAGAACATCATAGGAATACTTGGACTGGGAAAGGGAAATACCTTCCTTGGATTGCAAGACTTGAAGACCAAGAAAATAATGTAAGTGTCCTAAGTCTGTCATTTCAAACTTATTTTTAAGGCTGGACTTCACATGGTTTATAAGGTTTGGATCACTACTAGTAAGGATAAGATCATCAACATAAAGAACAAGAATGATAAGAGACTTGCCCACTTTCTTGGTGTAGATATTATTATCAGAATGACACCTAGAAAAGTCAGTTTCTAAAAGAAAGCTATCCATTTTAGCATACCAAGCCCGAGGAGCTTGCTTGAGACCATAAAGGGATTTCTTAAGCCAACATACAAGGCTAGAGTTTGTTTGTATAAAGCTAGTAGGTTGTTCCATATAGATTTTTTCATGAAAGTCCCCATGCAAGAAGGTAGATTTAACATCCATCTGATGGACTTCCCATTTGAAAGAGCCAGCAAGGGAAAGAACAAGGTGGATAGAGTTCATTTTGGCAACAGGGGAGAAGGTTTCCGTATAGTCAATGCCTTCGACTTGTCAAAAGCCCTTAGCAACAAGACGAGCTTTTGTTGAAAAATGTGCAACAAGAAATGCTAAATTTAGGAAGTGCTAAAAATAGAATTGCTAAAAATAACACTTAAAAAAATAGCAGTTTGGCCAATGAGCATTTTGGCCACTTTGGGTGAGAGGTGAAACCACTAAAAATAACATCTTCTAAAAATATCATTTATGGGTCCCTTCCTATTTATAACAGTCCCTAGTCTATCTATAGGAAGTAAATTCCAATTTGGTCTTACCAGTAATTTGGAATATTAATTAATTAATTCTCCATGAGTTAATTAGTTAAGGAAAAGCAAACTTGAAGTATTTGTGAGAACATGCAATTATTTCTCCACTAATTGGGGAATGTGTCCTTGATTTTCTCCACTAATTGAGGAATTAAGGATGAGTTCTATATTGAGAAGATTAGTTGACTTAGTTTAACTTAGTCAAGTTCAGTTAGATTAATTTAACAAGTTGTTAAATTAATAAGAGATAGTTTGTTGATGCTTGCATGCATGTGACAACTATTATTTTTAGATAATTGTGTATTCACTCATGGATAACTGATGCATGTCAGTTATGTCAAAGACCCAGTTGAGATCAAATGTGGGACAATGTACTATCAGATGCTAGGATATTTCTATTAAGTACTCCTTGCATAGGGAAGGAAGCTTCTTCCTTCTATGACTGTGTAGTTGGACCTGAGGTGACAACAGGTATGATCAAGCCAATTTACATGTGTTTTTTAATTGGACCCCAATCAAAACTACGCAAGGAAATAGGAGCTTGGACCTGAGGTGCAACATTTATATACATGGCTAGGTAATCCATGAGCTACGTCATCAGAGTACAGAGAGAGAAGGATAGCTTTTGAGCTGATTCTTTTTGTATGTTGTTGAGGATTTCTGCTTGATTGATAATACAGTGTTGGGGTTTTATGTTGGTGCTTTCCCTAGTGATATATTCTATGTTATGTGTGATTGATTCCTTCTTATCAATTATATGTGTTCATGCTTGATGTTGCTCATGGTTTCTTAGCTTCGACAAATTTTATGGTAGATGTATATCTAGTATTATGCTTTCGTACATTACATATATTAGTTTGATCTGCAGGTGAAATTTCTATATGATATCAGTGAGCTAGCTGATTTGTAGAGAAAATTCTACAACTTTATGTTTATCACGAAAGTGACTTACATCTGATTTAATTGAGCTCCATGCTTCTTCTAGAGTAATATTCTTTAAAACCTTAGTAGGAGTGTGATTTATTATGTAATTTTCAAAGTTAATTTCTTTTGCCAAAAAACAAAGACTTAGTCCTTTAAATTGAAGCATACAATTAGCCATTTCCTTTAAGGTGCGATTCTTCCTTTTAGCTACACCATTTTGTTGTGGAGTATATGGAACACCATGTTGCATTCGAATTCCATTCTCAGTGCAAAATTTGATGAATTTGTTGTTAACATATTCTCCACCATTATTAGATCTTAGCTTAAGAATTTGATGTCTAGATTGTTTTCCAACAAAGGCCTTAAAGGCCAAGAACATGTTAAATACTTCACTCTTGACTTTTAAGAAGTATACCCAAGTGCATATGGAGAAATCATCACTGAAAGTTAAGAAATACTTTTAGCCAGAGAATGAAACAACTGGAAGTGGACCACATAAATCACTATGCAGAAGCTGTAGAGGGGCTGAGGTGTGCCAAGAGGCACGTTTTTCAAAACTAACTTGATGATGTTTTCTGAGTACACATCTGGAACAAACACCATCTCTACAAGATACCATTGGAAGACTTGTCACCATATTTTCTTTACATAGATTCTAAAGGGAGCGATAGTTTAATTGACCAAATGGCTCATGCCAAAGTTTGCTCACTTCATTATGAGCAACAAATACTGAGGGAATATTTGATGACCCAAAGTTGTTAAACTTATACAACCTTGTAGAATCATCAGCAATGCCAGTAGCTAAAATCTGTCTAGGATCTCTTAGGTCCTTAATTACAACATCGTGAGGTGAAAATTCAACGATTTTACCTTCACCTGAATGAGTTATCTGATATACAGATAGAAGGTTGCAGGATAAGGTTGGAACACATAATACATCATTAAACTGACCATTATCTATATGAATAGTTACAGTCCCTACAACACTAAGAGATCTATCATCACCAACATATATATTTTTGGTGTTACAATCATTTAAAGATGAAAACATGGCTTTGTTTTTGGCGATGCGATGAGAAGCTCTAGAATCAATTAGCCACTCATGAGAATTAGAAGAAGAAGATACATTTAGTGCATATCCAGACCAAGATGTTTGACAAACACGTGCAGAAAGTTCTCTTCCTAAAGATGAAGTAGAAGTTGAAGTTGAAGAGTGCTCCAAATGGATGTTATGCTTCTTCATTGCTGCTTCCAAGGCTTCCATCTTCTTAAAGCATTTGGATTCTAAATGGCCATCTCGATTACAAAAGTAGCAATGACGATCAATTTTCTTCCCTTTGTTTTTATTTGCCTTATCATTTTGTTGAAATCATTTGTCATTTTGAGGCTGAAATTGCTTAGGACCCTTGTTTGGTTTATGACCACTCCTTTTAGGATATGACTTCTTAGGATTCTTTGAATTTGGTTGCTGCTAGGCGGCTAAGGCTTTTTTAGAAGAGTTTCCAAGATTAAGAAGACCAAGGTGTAAGAGTTTCTCTTGTTCTCTTATTAAAGAATCACAAAAGGAATCAATGGAAGGGGAGTTGTAGTCTTGTCCTTGAGAAATGAAGGCTTCTCTTATAGAATGGAAGGTGAAAACAAACACAAAGTAGACTAGTCCCAACTTAGTAAGAATGGAATAGATAAGGTTACCATCTTCTTTCTTAACCTTAACACCTTCCAAGAAAATTCTAAGGGTATTGAACTTGGACAAAAAATATTCAATGGAAGAAAAATTATTGGGGTCCAATGTAAGAAACTCATTTTCTAGTTGATGGTCTCTAAGTTCATTTTCAATTCCAAAAACATTAGTGATCTGTTTCATTGCTTCATCAGGAGTATCAAGTTCTATGATATGGAATCTAAGGTCTAGAGAAATATATAACCCTATCAACCCACGTGCTTGATCTTTCCTATTTTCCCATTTGGTTGCCTTATCTTCATCTTTTGGTTTGGTTTCTTGGCCTAAGGTTATTCTGTAAAGACCTTTACTTCTAAGTAAATCCACAATGTATGACCACCATTGGAAGTAGTTGGTGTTGTCAAGAATAACTTGACATGGACTTCCCATTTCAATAGAAACTGAAGCTGTATATGTTAAAAATAAGTGTTCTAATGGAAAGATCTCGAAAAAAAAAGGCCGATTAAAAAAAGCGGCTCTAAAAACGTCTTCCAGATGAAGAAGTTACGGCTTTTTGAAGAAAAGTTGTTGAAGATGTCGGTGAAGTGTAGGAATGTGTGGAAATGAATGATAATATTATATTTAGAAAAAATACATCCCCTAAACTTAATCTAATTAACTCAACAAAGAGAAAAACTTGAAATCACGACCTCTACTCTCATAAAGTAGCTTTGGACCACGTGAGCTAGATTAAACAGTTAGTAATTTTTGGAAAAGAAGAAGGGTTTTTTTTTTCAAGTCACTGAAGCTTGGGGTGCTCGCTTACTTGAGAAAGCTCTTCTTTTGCCTACAAAACAAAAAACACAAGACCCAATGTGGACATACAAAAAAAACAAACCTTACGGCGTGAAGTTAGATTTAGGCGGAAACTAAATATTTTCCTGAATGTTTTCTATTTTTTGATTTGCCCAGATCACTCAGAGTTGGGGGGCAAAGAGCATATGCAGAAATGAAAGGTATAGATCCGGTAATAAAAAAACAAAGAGCTAAATAAATTGAAATAAACAGAGAGAAAATAACTAAAAACTGCAAATAAACATTGTATACCTCGAGATCTTAAAAATGACGTAGCTAGGGCTATTGGAAACCTTTTCCCGTGAAATGAAAGGGGTTTCTCACTGGAACAAATGCTACTAATAGAATAGAGAAGTCCTATCAACCTAGAGGCAGTCAAAAACAGTAGGTCTAGGAAATGACAGTCGGATGCAGTTCTACCAACTTTAGATTTCGATCACCAACAGATGCGGCCCTCAAATAGCTCTCAGACAGAACACCAAATTACACCACTCACAAACATATCACAGATAAATACACCAGTATTTTTGATGTGGTTAAAACCCTCAAAGAGGGAAACAGTCCAAAACCTAAGCCAACGCAGCCACTTCAGGCAATTATTAGTAAAAGAATGAAAATTTACATAAGCTTCTCTCATGAATGGTTACCCTACAAATGACCCTCCATGCTCTTTAAATAGAGATCATGGGCCAATATGAACCATCATATCACTACATATCGTGACCGTCAGATTGTTGGTTACAAAAGTACATAGTAAAGAAACACACTTTACCTAACTCTACAATAGACCAGGTTATACTTAACTATTTCCTATGTGTCAGAATATCGTAAAAATATATGAACGAGATGGTGAAGATTTATCCTCCTTCGAATATGCCATGATATACATAATAGTATACATAGATCAAGTGTTTATATTTATCTTCAATTAGTTATGCTCTTTTAATTAATTTATCTCAAATTAATTAATTAAAGAAAATGTCATATCAACAAGTGCCATATTGTGTATGCATTATTAATAAGTCATAATATTGGCCCATGGTACTGTAATAAAAGCTATTTACAAATTGAGAAATTCCATTATAAAGTGGGGTGAAACTCCATTGTTAGGTATATAATTTAATTCATATACTAATTATTTTTATAATTAATAATAATAATAATTTAAAATAAAGTTGTAATTTAATTAATTGTTATGGTTGTGAGATGCATTTCGATGCTGATGATGGATTGATGCATATTGACATAATAATAATAAGTTAAAATAAAATTGTAATTTAATTGATTTTTATGATTGTGATATGTGTTTTGATGTTGTCACACATCTATTTGTTATGCATGTAAAAATAAAAACAATTGACATATTACCATTGTAACTTGTTAAGTTAATTACACCTATTATTAATCTATGTATATATAAATAATGGCAATGTGATACAAAATAAAACTATATTAGCTTTTACCTTCTACACTCGAGCATATTAGCATATATAAGTTACAATATATTTTCATGTCTATAGTTCAACATGGATACACAAGATTGTATTAATTTAAGTTTGGCAAATTAATTTATCTGACGATTCATAACCCAAGACTTGACCTGAGTCATTTACCTCCACTAGTGACTCAATGACGACATTTATCGCTCCCGTAGTCCTGGTCATTCGTGCTATTAATGATTTACTTGTTGCACTTGGCTGAGGTATGGTGTATTTACTCAAGATGTGCATTAGCCTGTGGTACTCCCTTGCTGTCAGGCTTGAAGGGAGCTCAACATAAATGGTTCCTGGTCTTGGAATGACGAGGCAACGTTTTGAATATTTATGCCTCGGGTACTAGATGTCACTCCATTTCTATCTTTCTGGTGAGGTTTATCAACTACTCCGAAGAGGTTTTTGCTTCGAGCTATGGTCGGTTTACAATTGTAACACCCCTCGTAAATCAATAATGTTTTAAGTAAGGCAGTAAAATTTAACTGTTGACTAAGGTTATGTTTGGTGAAATTAAAATAACTATGTTGCTACTGCTGTTAATTAACTATGTTGATTAATTATTGCTACTATTGTTTAATTAATTATGTTGACTAATTATTGTTAGTAGCTATTGAGGTGGTTGGAAAAGGAAAACGTAACTACCTTCATGAGAAGGTTGAGACCCCATAGGAAAAGGGGGAAAAGTTATGCTAAGTCTGGTAGAGACCAAATAGCGGAGGAAAAAAAAAGAGAGTTGCTCTTTTGGAAAAAAATGCTATGTCTGGTAAAGATCAGATGGCATGTGTCTGGAAGGTGGAAGCTTCCTGAACCGCTACGTCTGGTAAGGACCAGATAGCGTGACTCTGGTATAGCCAAAGAGTTTGCAGACAGTGAAGATCTACAGAAGTGCTTGGCGGTGGAAGACCGAGGAGGATCTTCCTAAGGTAGAGAGGTTGACAAGTGCAATAGAGAGGTTTGCATCTGTTCACGTATGGATTAACTGAGAAACTTAATAGTTATTAAGGGTTTATGTATACTGTGAAATTAATTAGGGTCTATGACAGGCCTAGAACTGTGTATGGCATTGGAAGAATTTCTGTAATTATGCAGGCAATGGTAGAGATGGAAAATGTAAACACATTGATGACATTTAAGAGAAAATTTTTGTGCGACTGACAGAAGAAAGAAAAGATTAAACTAGATTTAATTAAAGATCATAGATTTCCATACTGGAACAATTCCTGTAGCATAAGTGACAGTTAAATGGAAAACAAAATGTTGTGTATATTTATTTCAGCCTATGCAGTTAAATTGAAACAATATATATATTTGCATACAAAGATTCCAAGAAAGCTACTAAAGAAAATAAAGAAAACTGTAACAGGTCAAAAAATGAGTCACTGCGTGAACTCTCTAGACTAAACAACCAATCGAATATCGCAGGATCTCCATCTTAACAATGTAGTTTAAGAATGAATAATACGGTAACGAAAAACACTCCACTACTTGAAAAAGAAAGGAAGGTTAGCGCCCACATCATAAACATAATTTAACGATAATAGACATTCCAAAAATCAAGGAACGAGCCTGTAAAAAAAGAAAACGGCCGTGACCTGTGTGAATATGATCGGGTAGCTAGCGAGGGCTTCCGAAGTCGAAACCGGCAACCCATATTCTTCAAACAGGAAATAATAACAGTAAACAAAACCATAGAGATATTTTTCTCTTAATTGAAATTTACAGGAAAATCCTCTGAAGAAATAAGCGTATCCAGTGTACACAGCAAATAATGAAAACTTCAAACTTAGGCGAGAATCTGTCCATGGTAAACCAGTAATCTTTAAAAAAAATATTGAACTGTAAAACGATTCTATGGAGAAGAACACAATTCATTATCTAGCCAAAGTTCAATTGACATTAATAACTGAAACTTTATACAATTATTCGCCGTAGGGTGTAACCCTCCGCTCTGAAACAAATTATACAGTAATGGACAAGTATTAAGCGGAACCCAACTAGGGTTTCCGCCTGATCTACTTGGTGCAGAACCCAAATAATTTACAAAGTAACAGAGCCGGGGAAGTCGTTAATTTTCCAAATTGAAGGAAAACCCACGAAACAGTGATAGACTATCATGCTCAAGCACAGCTCAGATAGCCTGTCAAGAAGGACAACCGCTCAGTCCATTACCCAAGGTATTTTCCTAAATTTTTAAACCACGGGAGTAAACGTCTCTTACCCGGAACATGGAGTGAGTAAGGAAGATAGAACAGGTCCTCCATCGATCGTTGGCCACGGCACCGAGACTCCGCACTCGAGACAAAGGGGTAATTCAAAGAAAACGGAATAAGAATCAGATATGTGAAAAAGAAAATAAAAAAAAAAGAAAACGAACTGTAAAAATAGGGTGACATTCACCAGGGTGAGGGAGCACCTGTTTACCATGACCGAGGACGGGAGGTAGAGTTCATTTTACACCATGGACCGCATGTTGGAGAGGTTTCCTGTGTGAAAATGCAAAAGCGCCAGAGACCTGTGGATGACAGAAGTTACACTAACAATGAACTGCTAAGAATTTCCAAACATATTGAAAAGCTTTCAAGTCATACCACCCACACCTGGATCGACTTCGATCGTCGATCTGGATGGTCTCATATCTACTGTAGGAATGGCCGTAGAAACCCGAGAAGTAGCCATCGTATTGTATTTTTCAAGATATTTATCAGAAGCATTAACTCCTTGAGTCCTGAGCATGTTGTATCACATGGTGTCGACAGGTCGATCGCTCATCGTGCCAGATGGACGGTGTGGGGAAAGACTAGCTTTTCAAGCGCCAGTTGCCTGAGCGATTCTCGGCAACGCTCCTTTCCAGGCCAGATATTTAGGCGAATAGCATTAGCTCAAATAAAAAATTACTAAATGGCCATTCATTTCCGTAGTACCAACGACCATTTTTATATTCTATCCATTTTACCGTAAAGTATGGATTATCATTGCAAGCTGAATGTTGTTTCTCGAGAATGAAACAGAATTAGATTATTAATGTTATGTGCTATGGTCAACATATATGTAACTTATCAATAAATAATATGGTTCCTATGATATGTAAATGAATTAAAACAATCGATTATTTGCATTTGAATTCTTATTGCTAATTTCTATTATTGTTTTAAAAAAAAAATGTTACTCCTGTTCTGTAGTGTTACAAGTGGTATCAGAGCCCAGGTTACAGCAATGTGACCTCAAGTTAATCATAACAGAGACAAAAATACATAAATAACCAAATTAACAAGAAAGGAGGAGTTATTTCAATATATTACACATCATATCTGTTGAAATGAACTAATGTCCTGATCAGGTGACAACAGAATGAGGAGAACGATCAGCGCTCCTCATGGAAATCTGAATCGACCTGACATAGTTACCCACCCTTAGGGAAATCTTGAGATATGGGTACAGCTGGGAGAGGAAGCCCGCAACACCAATTTGACTATATTGGAGACAATCCAGGAACTGAAGAACGAGATGGCCCGTTTATGTGAGGACAATGCCAGATTAACCATGGAACAAGAAAGGATCATGAAACGTTTATCAGATAAACAAAACCAGCACCAGCCGCATCCTAGCCCTGAGCAAACGCGAGTATCAGATGAACAGGTTTATCATACCGAACATGAAGAAACAGAGGAAAGAGCGGAGTTTCGAGGAGAGAAATCTGATAATGCCTCTGAACATCAAACCCCAAAAAGACAGTGGATAGAACTGTAAGGGGAGTTTCCGAAGATCAAGCCACCACATTTTGACGAGGAATCCGAGGAGGCCGCAGAAGCTTGGTTAATCAACATGAACAAATATTTCCAAGTCTATGAGTATGATCACCATCTTAAGGCATGGCTGGCTATTTTCCAGATGCTGGCTAAGGCTACATTATGGTGGGAGGAAGTCAAGATGGTGTGGGGGGCGAGTGAGCAAGATGTAACTTGGGAAACGTTTCAAAGATACTTCAAGGAGAAGTACTTGACTGAACGCTTCTACGATGAGAAAGCATGAGAATCCCATGATCTACGGCTTGGGCAGCATACCATGGATGAATTCATTACTAAATTTACATCTCTAGTTCGCTATGTACCGTATATTTGGGAAGAAAAGGCAAAGGTGCAGCGATTCGTTAGCAGCCTACCCTAGACAATGCGGGAAAGAATTGAATTTGATAATCCGAAGACCATGGACGAAGCGATACAGAAAGCTAGAATATTTTATCAGCAGAATAAACAAAATGGAGAAAATTCTGGGAAGCACTAGGCAGATAGAAAAGGCAGCAGAATAACTATGGGAGTTACGGGAGCTCGTAGCAATTGCAACAAGGGATTCTCCAAAGGGGCCAGCAATAGAAACTAGTCCAGAAATCAGCTCATATTAGAGCCACCTAATGAATCTAAATACAGTGAGAAGCCGGGTAGAGTTGATAATGAGGGATAAGCTAGGCCACCAATGCAGTGTTGGGGTTGTGGCAGGCCACACTATATTAAAAATTGCCCTCACTGAACGGAAAGTGATCAGGTGTCCCAGGTTTAGGAAGTCTCCACAGTGGGAGACGTGGCTCAGTCCATACCCAGAATAAATGCTGCCCTCGAGGATCGTCAAGATGATTACCAGCCAACGATGGTAGAATTCGAAGGTAAGATTTTTTATCGAACTGTTTCCATTTTAGTAGACCCATGAGCTACATTAAGCTATGTTAGTCCCAAAGTTGTGGAAAATTGTAATTTGCAATCCATTAAGTTTAAGAATCCATGGTTAGTACAGCTTGCAACCGGGGCAAAAAGACGAGTGCTGGCTAAGGTCAGCAACTGCCCATTGAGGATAGCTAGTCAGACAGGGATGACAGAATTGAATGTACTCCCTCTCGGTTCATGTGATGTGGTGATTATGATGGATTGGCTGGAAAGGCGATGGTCTATAATAAACTGCAAGACAAAAACAATTTCTTATCGGGACTAACTGGGAAATGAACAGGAAATTCAGGGTATCCTGAAACCAGTGCAGATCCGGCCAATTACTGCCTCACAGCTAGCTAAAAGCATCAGGAAAAAATGTCAAATATATGCAGTTCAAGTAGGTTATGCCAAATATGAAGATAAAATTACTGCTATGGGAAGCATACAAGTAGTGCGATAATTTACAGATGTATTTCCCGAAGAAGTACCAGGGCTGCCGCCCAAAAGAGATTTAGATTTTACCATAGAATTGATACCCGGTGCAGCCCCAGTGTCCCGAGCACCATACCGGATGAGTGTGCCAGAATTAATAGAATTAAAAATGCAGCTGCAAGAGTTGTTGGAAAAGAAGTATATCCGTCCTAGCGTATCCCCTTGGGGAGCCCCTGTACTATTTGTTAGGAAAAGGGACGGAACCCTTCGTATGTGCATAGATTATAGACAACTGAACAAATTGACAGTTAAAAATAAATATCCACTACCCCGCATCGATGAACTGTTTGATCAAGTGAAAGGGGCGACAATATTTTCAAAGATCGATTTGAGGTCTGGTTATCATCAAATCAGAATTAAGGAGGAGGACATAGCCAAAACAACCTTTCGAACCCGTTATGGGCATTATGAGTTTGTGGTACTGCCTTTTGGGTTGACCAATTCACCTGCAACATTTATGTGCCTGATGAATAGTGTATTTCATCAGTACTTGGACAAATTCGTATTAATTTTTATTAATGATATACTTATATACTCCCAGAATATTAAAGATCATGAGGAGCACCTCAGACTCGTGTTACAGACACTACGGGAACATCAGCTATATGGTAAATTTAACAAATGCGACTTTTATAAAGAGAAAATCCAGTATTTGGGGCATATCATCACCAAGGAAGGCATTGCTGTGGACCCTGAAAAGATTAAAACCATAATGGAATGGTCAACACCAAAGGACGTGGCAAATATCAGATATTTAATGGGGCTGGCTGGATATTATAGGCGGTTCGTGGAAGGCTTTTCCTGGGTTGCATACCCTATCACCTCCTTGCAAAAGAAAGGAAAAATATTTAAGTGGATAGCAGAGTGTCAACGGAGCTTTGAACAACTCAAATATCTGCTCACCACTGCACCTGTGCTGAGTATTGCAGACCCTGAAAAAGATTACGTAGTCTACACAGATGCAAGCAAAGAGTGTGTAGGTGGGGTGCTGATGCAAGAAGGGAAAGTGATCGTGTACGAATCTAGAAAATTGAAAGAACATGAGCAGAAGTATTCTGCCTATGATCTGGAACTAACTATTGTAGTACATGCACTAAAAATGTGGCGCCATTACTTGGTGGGAAGAAAATTTTTATTTATGACAAATCACCACAGCTTAACTAGCTACTTTAGTCAACCAACTTTAAACACTAAGGAAGCTAGGTGGGTGGACTTTTCGGGTGGGCTTGATTTTGAAATCAAACACCTAAAAGGAAAAGAAAACTGGGTGGCGGATGCTGTAAGCCGAAAGGTGCATTGTCTCTATGAAATTGGCCTTAGTGAAGGACGATATATCTTTAGCAAAGAAATTAAAAAGGCTACTGAAGAAGATCAAATCTACGAGTAAAAGAAACAACTAGTGCAGAACTTAAACATGCACATAATGCAACAAGGTTATGAATTGGATGCAGCAGGCATTTTATGCTACAAGAAAACGATATATGTGCCCAATCAGTGTGATATTAAGGAAAAGATTGTGGATGAATATCATAAAAGTCCTTATGCGGGACACCCGGGTTATCAAAAGTTAATCACTTCGCTTCGGAGGGAATATCACTAGCCAGGCATGAAAAGAGATGTAATAGAATATCTAGCACGATGCATAGAATGTCAACAGGTTAAAGCTGAACATCAACACCCTACGGGTTTGCTACAGCCATTACCTATACCAGAATGGAAGTGGGAGATTATCACCATGGAATTTATTACAGGGTTACCGAAGTCCAAGAGCAATAATGACTCTATTATGTTTGTAGTGGACAAACTCAGTAAGTCAGCCCACTTCATACCAGTTCAATCTACGTATCGTGTAGCACAAATTGCAAATGTTTTTATGCAGAACACATTTAAGCTCCATGGGCTACCAAAAACTATAATATTTGATCGCGATGTTAAATTCACATCAGCCTTTTGGAAGACCTTCTTTGAAGGTCTGGGAACTCAATTGAATTTTAGCACCACATATCATCCGCAGACTGACGGACAGACTGAGCGGGTGAATCAAGTGGTGGAGGATATGCTGAGGTCATATGTGATGCAACAACCCACTCGATGGGAAGAGTATTTACATCTTGTGGAGTTTGCCTAGAACAATGGATATCATGCATCCTTGCGGATGAGCCCATTCGAAGTACTTTACGGCCGAAAATGCTGCACGCCATCCAGCTGGGGTGGACCAGAAGACAGAATCATGCTAGGTCCTGAAATGTTAAAAGAGATGGAAGCAATGGTTAAGAGAGTGCAGGCTAATTTAAAAGTAGCTCAGGATAAACAAAATTTTTTTGCAGATCGGAAAAAGACCTTTAGGGAGTACCAAGTGGGTGAACATGTATCTGTCAGAATTCAAGCAAGGAGAAGTACTCTAAAATGGAATGGTTGTGCCAAATTGGCACCCCACTTTTGTGGGCCCTTCCAGATTTTAGCACGAGTGGGGCCGATAGCTTATCAGCTAGCCCTACCTAGCCACATCCGAGTCGATAATGTCTTCCACGTGTCTGTTTTAAAGAAATATGTTTATGACCCTAGACACATAATAAGTTGGCAGAACATTCTGGTAATAAGATGTTGTAAGACAAACATAAACCAAATATGGATTGTTAAGAAACTACTAATCTAAATATTATGTGTTTCAGGTGGAACCGGAAGGAGAATTCCTGGTCGAGCCAGTGAACATACTAGATCGGAGAAGGGTCGAGCTGCGGAAAAGAGTCATCACCCAGGTTAAACTGCAATGGCAACACTTTGAGCCAGATGAGGCCACCTGGGAAGATGAGCAGAGCATGAAAGAAGCCTATCCCGAATTGTTTCTGCGTGAACAACATCGAGATGATGTTGAAGTTCAGGAGGGGGAGATGTAACGCCCCTAGTAAATCGATAATGTTTTAAGTAAGGCAGTAAAATTTAACTGTTGACTAAGGTTATGTTTGGTGAAACTATGTTGCTACTACTGTCAATTAATTATGTTGATTAATTATTGCTACTACTGTTTAATTAATTATGTTGATTAATTGTTGTTAGTAGCTATTGAGGTGGTTGGAAAAAGAAAACCTAACTACCTTCATGAGAAGGTTGAGACCCCATAG
Organism: Pinus tabuliformis; assembly: GCA_031772625.1. Classification (NCBI taxonomy): domain Eukaryota; kingdom Viridiplantae; phylum Streptophyta; class Pinopsida; order Pinales; family Pinaceae; genus Pinus; species Pinus tabuliformis. The sequence continues at coordinate 479,921,624 of CM062810.1, read as the reverse complement.
GAAAAGGGGGAAAAGGTATGCTAAGTCTGGTAGAGACCAGATAGCGGAGGAAATAGAAAAGAGAGTTTCTCTTTTGGAAAAAAATGCTATGTCTGGTAGAGATCAGATGGCATGTGTTAGGAAGGCGGAAGCTTCCTGAACCGCTACGTCTGGTAAGGACCAGATAGCGTGACTCTGGTATAGCCAAAGAGTTTGCTGACAGTGAAGATCTGCAGAAGTGCTTGTGGGAGGAAGATCGAGGAGGATCTTCCTAAGGTCGAGAGGTTGACAAGCGCAATAGAGAGGTTTTCCTCTACTCAGGAATGGATTAACTGAGAAACTTAATAGTTATTAACGGTTTATGTATACTGTGAAATTAATTAGGGTCTATGACAGGTCTAGAACTGTGTATGGCATTGGAAGAATTTTTGTAATTATGAAGGCAATGGTAGAGATGGAAAATGTAAACACATTGATGACATTTAAGAATGAATTTATGTGCGACTGACAGAAGAAAGAAAAGATTAAACTAGATTTAATTAAAGATCATAGATTTCCATACTGGAACAATTCCTGTAGCATAAGTGACAGTTAAATGGAAAACAAAATACTGTGTATATTTATTTCAGCCTATGCAGATAAATTGAAACGATATATATATATATATATATATATATATATATATATATATATATATATATATATATACAAAGATTCCAAGAACGCTACTGAAGAAAATAAATAAAACTGTTAGAGGTCAAAAAATGAGTCAATGCGTGAACTCTCTAGACTAAACAACCAATCGAAGATCGCAGGATCTCCATCTTAACAATGTAGTTTAAGAATGAATAATACGGTAACGAAAAGCACTCCAGTACTTGAAAAACAAAGGAAGGTTAGCACCCACATCATAAACATAATTTAACGATAACAACCATTCAAAAAATCAAGGAACGAGCCTGTAAAAAAAGAAAACGACCGTAACCTGTGTGAATATGATTGGGTAGCCAGCGAGGGCTTCCGAAGTCGAAACCGGCAACCCATATTCTCCAAACAGGAAATAATAACAATAAACAAAACCATAGAGATATTTTTCTCTTAATTAAAATTTGCAGGAAAATCCTCTGAAGAGATAAGCATATCCAGTGTACATAGCAAATAATGAAAACTTCAAACTCAGGCGAGAATCTATCCACGGTAAACCGACAATCTTTAAAAAAAATATTGAACCGTAAGATGATTCTATGGAGAAGCACACAATTCATTATCCAGCCAAAGTTCAATTAACAGTAATAACTAAAACTTTATACAATTATTCGTCGTATATTGTAACCCTCGGCTCTAAAACAAATTCTACAGTAATGGACAGGTATTAAGTGCAAACCAACTAGGGTTTCCGCCTGATCTGATTGGCGCAGAACCCAAATAATTTACAAAGTAACAGAGCCGGGGAAGCCGTTAATTTTCCACATTGAAGGAAAATCGACGAAACAGTGATAGAGTTCCATGCTCAAGCACAGCTCAGATATCTTTCCAAGAAGGACAACGGCTCAGTCCGTTACCCAGGGTATTTTCCTAAATTTTTAAACCACGGGAGTAAATGTCTCTTACTCGGAACTTGGAGTGAGTAAGGAAGACAGAACAGGTCCTCCATCAAGCGCTGGCCATGGCACCGATACTCCGCACCTCAGACAAAGGGGTCATTCAAAGAAAACGGAATAAGAATCAGATATGTGAAAAAGAAAATAAAAAAAAAAGAAAACAAACTGTAAAAACAGGGTGGCATTCACCAGGGTGAGGGAGCACCGGTTTACCATGACCAAGGATGGGAGGCAGAGTTCATTTTACACCATGGACCACATGTTGGAGAGGTTTCCTGTGTGAAAATGCAAAAGCGCCAGAGACCTGTGGATGACAGAAGTTACACTAACAATGAACCGCTAAGAATTTCCAAACGTATTGAAAAGCTTTCAAGTCATACCACCCACACCTAGATCGACTTCGACCGTTGATCTGGATGGTCTCATCTCCACCATTGGAATGGGCATGGAAACCTGGGAAGTAGCCATCGTATGGTATTTTTTGAGATATGTATCGGAAGCATTAACTCCTGGAGTCCTGAGCATGCTGTATCACATGGTGTCGATAGGTCGATCGTTCATTGTGCCAGATGGACGGTGTGGGGAAAGACCAGCTTTTCAAGCGCCAGTTGCCCCAGCGATTCTCGACAACGCTCCTTTCTAGGCTAGATATTTAGGCGAATAGCATTAACTCAAATAAGAAATTACTAAATGGCCATTCATTTCCGTAGTACCAACGACCATTTTTATAGTCTATCCATTGTACCGTAAAGTATGGATTATCATTGCAAGATGAATGTTGGTTCTCGAGAATGAAATAGAATTAGATTATTAATGTTATGTGCTATGGTCAACATAGATGTAACTTATCAATAAATAATACGGTTCCTGTGATATGTAAATGAATTAAAACAATCGATTATTTGCATTTGAATTCTTATTGCTAAGTTCTATTATTGTTTAAAAAAAAATTATTACTCCTATTCTGTAGTGTTACAAGTGGTATCAGAGCCTAGGTTACAACTCTGTGACCTCAGGTTAGTCATAACAGAGACAAAAATACATAAATAACCAAATTAACAAGCAAGCAGGGGTTATTTCAATATATTGCACATCATATGTGTTGAAATGAACTAACCTCCTGATTAGGTGACAACAGAATGAGGAGAACGATCAGCGCTCCTCATGGAAATATGAATCGGCCAGACAAAGTTACCTACCGTCAGCGAAATCCTGAGATATGGGTACAGCTTGGAGAGGAATCCCGCAACACCAATTTGACTATATTGGAGACAGTCCAGGAACTGAAGAACGAGATGGCCCGTTTACGTGAGGACAACGCCAGATTAACCATGGAACAAGAAAGGATCATGAAAAGTTTATCAGATAAAAAAAACTAGCACCAGCCGCATCCTAGCCCTGAGAAAACGTGAGTATCAGATGAACAGGGCTATCATACGGAACAGGAAGAAACAAAGGAAAGAGCGGAGGTTCGAGGAAAGAAATCTGATAATGCCTCTGAACATCAAACCCCAAAAAGACAGCGGATAGAACTGCAAGGGGAGTTTCGGAAGATCAAGCCACCACATTTTGATGGGGAATCCGAGGAGGCCGAAGAAGCTTGGTTAATCAACATTAACAAATATTTCCAAGTCTATGAGTATGATCACCATCTTAAGGATTGGCTGGCTATTTTCCAGCTGCAGGCTAAGCCTACATTATAGTGGGAGGAAGTCAAGATGGTGTGGGGGGTGAGTGAGCAAGATGTAACTTGGGAAACTTTTCAAAGATAGTTCAAGGAGAAATACTTTACTGAACGCTTCTACGATGAAAAAGCACGGGAATTTCATGATCTGTGGCTTGGACAGCAGACCATGGATGAATTCATTACTAAATTTACATCTCTACTTCGCTATGTACCGTATATTCGGGAAGAAAAGGAAAAGGTGCAGTGGTTCGTTAGCAGCCTACCCCAAACAATGTGGGAAAGGATCGAATTTGATAATCTGAAGACCATGGACGAAGCGATACAAAAAGCTAGAATATGTTATCAATAGAATAAACAAAAAGGAGAAAATTCTGGGAAGCGCTGGGCAGATAGAAAAGGCAGCAGAATAACTATGGGAGTTAAGGGAGCTCGCAGCAATTTCAATAAGCGATTCTCCAAAGGGGCCAGCAATAGAAACCAGTCCAGAAATTAGCTCAGATTAAAGCCACCTAATGAATCTAAACACAGTGAGCAGCTGGGTAGAGTTGATAATGAGGGATCAGCTAGGCCACCAGTGCAGTGTTGGGGTTGTGGCGGGCCACACTATATTAAAAATTGCCCTCACCGAAAGGAATGTGATCAAGTGTCCTAGTTTTATGAAGCCTCCACATTGGGAGACGTGGCTCGGTCCATACCCAGAATAAATGCTGCCCTCGAGGATCGTCAAGATGATTACTAGCCAACGATGGTAGAATTCGAAGGTAAGATTTTTGATCGAACTGTTTCCATTTTAGTAGACCCATGAGCTACATTAAGCTCTGTTAGTCCCAAAGTTGTGGAAAATTGTAATTTGCAATCCATTAAGTTTAAGAATCCATGGTTAGTACAGCTTGCAACCGGGGCAAAAAGACGAGTGATGGCTAAGGTCAGCAATTGCCCATTGAGGATAGCTAGTCAGACAGGGATGACAGAATTGAATGTACTCCCTCTCGGTTCGTGTGATGTGGTGATTATGATGGATTGGTTGGAAAGGCGATGGTCTATAATAAACTGCAAGACAAAAACAATTTCTTATCGGGACTAACTGGGAAATGAACAGGAAATTCAGGGTATCCTGAAACTAGTGCAGATCCGGCCAATTACTGCCTCACAGCTAGCTAAAAGCATCAGGAAAAAATGTCAAATATATGCAGTTCAAGTAGGTTATGCCAAATATGAAGATAAAATTACTGCTATGGGAAGCATACCAGTAGTGCGAGAATTTACAGATGTATTTCCCGAAGAAGTACCAGGGCTGCCGCCCAAAAGAGATTTAGATTTTACCATAGAATTGATATCCGGTGTAGCCCCAGTGTCCCGAGCACCATACCGGATGAGTGTGCCAGAATTAATAGAATTAAAAATGCAGCTGCAAGAGCTGTTGGACAAGAAGTATATCCGTCCCAGCGTATCCCCTTGGGGAGCCCCTGTACTATTTGTTAGGAAAAAGGATGGAACCCTTCGTATGTGCATAGATTATAGACAACTGAACAAATTGACAGTTAAAAATAAATATCCACTACCCCGCATCGATGAATTGTTTTATCAAGTGAAAGGGGCGACAATGTTTTCAAAGATCGATTTGAGGTCTGGTTATCATCAAATCAGAATTAAGGAGGAGGACATAGCCAAAACAACCTTTCGAACCCGTTATGGGCATTATGAGTTTGTGGTACTACCTTTCGGGTTGACCAATGCACCTGCGACATTTATGTGCCTGATGAATAGTGTATTTCATCAGTACTTGGACAAATTCGTATTAATTTTTATTGATGATATACTTATATACTCCCAGAATGTTAAAGAGCATGAGGAGCACCTCAGACTCGTGTTACAGACACTACGGGAACATCAGCTATATGGTAAATTTAGCAAATGCGACTTTTATAAAGAGTAGATCCAGTATTTGGGGCATATCATCACCAAGGAAGGCATTGCTGTGGACCCTGAAAAAGATTAAAACCATAATGGAATGGCCAACACCAAAGAACGTGGCAGATATCAGATCTTTCATGGGGCTGGCTGGATATTATAGACGGTTCGTGGAAGGCTTTTCCAGGGTTTCATGCCCTATCACCTCCTTGCAAAAGAAAGGAAAAATATTTAAGTGGATAGTGGCATTTCAACAGAGCTTTGAACAGCTCAAATATCTGCTCACCACTGAACCTGTGCTGAGTATTGCAGACCCAAAAAAAGATTACATAGTCTACACAGATGCAAGGAAAGAGGGTGTAGGTGGGGTGCTGATGCAAGAAGGGAAAGTGATCACATACATGAGCAGAAGTATTCTGCCTATGATGTGTAACTAACTGCTGTAGTACATGCACTAAAAATGTGGCGCCATTATTTGATGGGAAGAAAATTTGTATTGATGACATATCACCATAGCTTAACTAGCTACTTTAGTCAACCAACTTTAAACGCTAGGCAAGCTAGGTGGGTGGACTTTTTGGGCGGTTTTGATTTTGAAATCAAACAACTAAAAGGAAAAGAAAACCAGGTGGCGAATGCTCTAAGCCGAAAGGTGCATTCTCTCTATGAAATTGGCCTTAGTGAAGGACGATCTACCCTTAGCAAAGAAATCAAAAAGGTTGTTGAACAAGATCAAATCTACGAGCAAAACAAACAGCTAGTGCAGAACTTAAACATCCACATAATGCAACAAGGTTATGACTTGGACGTAACAGGAACTTTATGCTACAAGAAAAGGATATATGTGCCCAATCAGGGCGATATTAAGGAAAATATTCTGGATGAATATCATAAAAGTCCTTATGCGGGACACCCGGGTTATCAAAAGTTAATCACTTCGCTTCGGAGGGAATATCACTAGCCAAGCATGAAAAGAGATGTAATATAATATCTGGCACGATGTATAGAATGTCAACAGGTTAAGGCTGAACATCAACACCCTACGGGTTTGCTACAACAATTACCTATACCAGAATGGAAGTGGGAGATTATCACCATGGACTTTATTATAGGGTTACCGAAGTCCAAGAGGAATAATGACTCGATTATGGTTGTAGTGGACAAACTCAGTAAGTCAGCCCACTTCATACCAGTTCAATCTACGAATCGTGCAACACAAATTGCAAATGTTTTTATGCAGAACATATTTAAGCTCCATGGGCTACCAAAAACTATAATATCTGATCGCGATGTTAAATTCATATCAGCCTTTTGGAAGACCTTGATTGAAGTTCTGGGAACTAAATTGAATTTTAGCACCACATATCATCCGCATACTGACGGACAGACTAAGCGGGTGAATCAAGTGGTGGAGGACATGCTGAGGTCATATGTGATGCAAAAACCCACTCGATGGGAAGAGTATTTACATCTTGTGGAGTTTGCCTATACAAATGGATATCATGGATCCTTGCGGATGAGCCCATTCGAAATACTTTACGGCTGAAAATGTCGCACGCCATCCAGCTGGGGTGGACCAGAAGACAGACTCATGCTGCGTCCTGAAATGTTAAAAGAGATGGAAGCAATGCTTAAGAGAGTGCGGGATAATTTAAATGTACCTTAGGACACACAAAAATGTTTTGCAGATCGGAAAAGGACATTTAGGGAGTACTAAGTGGGTGAACATGTATATGTCAGAATTCGGGCAAGGAGAACTACTCTACAATGGAATGGTTGTGTCAAATTGGCACCTCGCTTTTGTGGGCCCTTCCAGATTTTAGCACGAGTGGGGCCGGTAGCTTATCAGCTAGCCCTACCTAACCACATCCGGGTCCATAATGTCTTCCACGTGTCCGTTTTAAAGAAATATGTTTATGACCCTAGACAAATAATAAGTTGGTAGGACATTCAGGTAAGAAAATGTTGTAAGACAAACATAAACCAAAGATGGATTGTTAATAAACTGCTAATCTGAATATTATGTGTTTCAGGTGGAACCGGAAGGAGAATTCCTCGTCGAGCCAGTGAACATACTAGATCGGAGAAGGGTCGAGCTGCGGAAAAGAGTCATCACCAAGGTTAAAGTGCAATGGCAGCACTTTGAGCCAGGTGAGGCGACCTGGGAAGATGAGCAGAGCATGAAAGAAGCTTATCCCGAATTGTTTCTGGGTGAACAACATCGGGACGATGTTGAACTTCAGGAGGGGGAGATGTAACGCCCCTAGTAAACCGATAATGTTTTAAGTAAGGCAGTAAAATTTAACTGTTGACTAAGGTTATGTTTGGTGAAATTAAAATAACTATGTTGCTACTGCTGTTAATTAATTATGTTGATTAATTATTGCTACTACTGTTTAATTAATTATGTTGATTAATTGTTGTTAGTAGCTATTGAGGTGGTTGGAAAAAGAAAACCTAACTACCTTCATGAGAAGGTTGAGACTCCATAGGAAAAGGGGGAAAAGTTATGCTAAGTCTGGTAGAGACCAGATAGCGGAGGAAAAAGAAAAGAGAGTTGCTCTTTTGGGAAAAAATGCTATGTCTGGTAAAGATCAGATGGCATGTATCTGGAATGCGGAAGCTTCCTGAACTGCTACGTCTGGTAAGGACCAGATAGCGTGACTCTGGTATAGCCATAGAGTTTGCAGACAGTGAATATCTACAGAAGTTCTTGGGGGTGGAAGATCGAGGAGGATCTTCCTAAGGTCGGGAGGTTGACAAGTGCAATAGAGACGTTTGCCTTTGTTCACGTATGGATTAACTGAGAAACTTAATAGTTATTAAGGGTTTATGTATACTGTGAAATTAATTAGGGTCTATGATAGGCCTAGAACTGTGTATGGCATTGGAAGAATTTCTGTAATTATGCAGGCAATGGTAGAGATGGAAAATGTAAACACATTGATGACATTTAAGAACGAATTTCTGTGCGACTGACAGAAGAAAGAAAAGATTAAACTAGATTTAATTAAAGATCATAGATTTCCATACTGGAACAATTCCTGTAGCATAAGTGACAGTTAAATGGAAAACAAAATACTGTGTATGTTTATTTTAGCCTACGCAAATAAATTGAAACGATATATATATATATATATATATATATATATATATATATATATATATATATATATATATATTTGCATACAAAGATTCCAAGGACGCTACTGAAGAAAATAAAGAAAATTGTAACAGGTCAAAAAATGAGTCAATGCGTGAACTCTCTAGACTAAACAACCAATCGAAGATCGTAGGATCTCCATCTTAACAATGTAGTTTAAGAATGAATAATACGGTAATGAAAAACACTCCAGTACTTGAAAAACAAAGGAAGGTTAGCGCCCACATCATAAACATAATTTAACGATAACAGGCATTCCAAAAATCAAGGAACGAGCCTGTAAAAAAAGAAAATGGCCGTAACCTATGTGAATATGATCGGGTAGCCAGCGAGGCCTTCCGAAGTCAAAACCGGAAACCCATATTCTTCAAACAGGAAATAATAACAGTAAACAAAACCATAGAGATATTTTTCTCTTGATTGAAATTTACAAGAAAATCCTCTGAAGAGATAAGCGTATCCAATGTACACAGCAAATAATGAAAACTTCAAACTCAGGCGATAATTTGTCCATGGTAAACCAACAATATTTAAAAAAAATATTGAACCGTAAAACGATTCTATGGAGAAGCACACAATTCATTATCCAGCCAAAGTTTAATTAACAGTAATAATTGAAACTTTATACAATTATTTGCCATAGGGTGTAACCCTCGGCTCTGAAACAAATTATACAGTAATGGACAGGTATTAAGTGCAACCCAACTAGGCCATCTGCCTGATCTGCTTGGCGCAAAACCCAAATAATTTACAAAGTAACAGAGCCGGGGAAGCTGTTAATTTTCCACATTAAAGGAAAACCCATGGAACAGTTATAGACTCCCATGCTCAAGCACAGCTCAGATAGCCTGCCAAGAAGGACAACGGCTCAGTCCATTACCCAGTGTCTTTTCCTAAATTTTTAAACCACGGGAGTAAACGTCTCTTACCCGGAACATGGAGTGAGTAAGGAAGATAGAACAGGTCCTCCATCGAGCGCTGGCCACGGCACCGAGACTCCGCATCTGAGACAAAGGGGTCATTCAAAGAAAATGGAATAAGAATCAGATCTGTGAAAAAAGAAAATAAAAAAAAATAAAACGAACTGTAAAAACAAGGTGACATTCACCAAGGTGAGGGAGCACCGGTTTACCATGACCGAGGACGGGAGGCAGAGTTCATTTTACACCATGGACCGCATGTTGGAGCGATTTCCTGTGCGAAAATGCAAAAGCGACAGAGACCTGTGGATGACAGAAGTTACACTAACAATGAAATGCTAAGAATTTCCAAACGTATTGAAAAGCTTTCAAGTCATACCACCCACACCTGGATCGACTTCGACCGTCGATCTGGATGGTCTCATCTCCACCGTAGGAATGGGCATAGAAACCCGGGAAGTAGCCATCGTATGGTATTTCTCGAGATATATATCAGAAGCATTAACTCGTGGAGTCCTGATCACGCTGTATCACATGGTGTCAACAGATCGATCATTCATCGTGCCAGATGGACGGTGTGGGGAAAGACCAGCTTTTCAAGTGCCAGTTGCCCGAGCGATTCTCGGCAACGCTCCTTTCCAGGCCAGATATTTAGGCGAATAGCATTAACTCAAATAAGAAATTACTAAATGGCCATTCATTTCCATAGTACCAACGACCATTTTTATATTCTATCCATTGTACCGTAAAGTATGGATTATCATTGCGGGCTGAATGTTGGTTCTCCAAAATGAAACGGAATTAGATTATTAATGTTATGTGTTATGTTCAACATAGATGTAACTTATCAATAAATAATACGATTCCTATGATATGTAAATGAATTAAAAAAATCGATTATTTGCATTTGAATTCTTATTACTAAGTTCTATTATTGTTTAAAAAAAAAATTATTACTCCTATTCTGTAGTCTTACAACAATCCTGAAAATTTGGAGGAATAGCTTGTCGATGTGCAAGAAAATCTATACCAGGCTTTATTCGGCTCTGGTTCATTCTCCTAGGAAGGGGCAAAATGTTCCTTCCTTGCCCGCGTTATAAAGGGATAAGGGTTTCTACACTCGACTCCATTTATGGGTAAGGATAGTTAAAAAAAAAAAAAAAAGTCTTCGTTTTCCTTCTTTTGAATGTAACATGGTTTCATGCATAGGTTTTGTAACATCTATTAATTTTCCTTTCATGTGGAAAGGTGGCATGAATGGAGCCCGGGGTTTGTGGAAAACGCTGAGTTCATCTCCTCATATTGGGCACGAAACAATAATATGGACAAATGCACCGAGTATCTGTGTTTTTCTTAGCTTAGCTCCTCATATTGGGCACGAAACAATAATATGGACAAATGCTCTGGGTATCTGTGTTTTTCTTAGCTTAACCTCTAAAGGCTGGGATAGCCGTGAGTTTTGGAAATTTCAAGGGTTTCTCTGCTACATACCTTTGGAAGTTTGTATATTGTTTTAAGGGCATGGGGATTATCTCCCTGACCCATATCAGAACTGATTATACTCTGCATTCTAAGCTATGAGACTAAGACAATCTATGGTTTTGCAATCGCGTGATTTTCTTTGTTCATATTTAGTTTCCTCTCTATCTTTCGGATGGTTTATATATATAAGAGTTTTGTTGGCAAGAAAGAGAGTTTTCAAATGTTGATAGCAATTCTCTGTTGTGTTTGTTTCTGATCTTGAGTAGGTAGTTTTGTATAAAACTTGTGTGAAGTCAGGTAGGGGCTCTGGACCCATTGACCGTGACCCATAGCTTTTTATTTTCAGTCCATAAATATATATTTCGTTGTTTTGAATTCTTGTGAAAAAATAGGTAGAGGCTCGTGGTACACTGAGTTTTGGTCGCTCTTATTAATCTTTCTTTGGTTAGAAAAAAATGGTCTACTAATTATAAAATTCACTGAAAGTGGTTACTTTCGTTATTAAATTCGGGTTCGAATTTCTTTTAGTTTTTTCTCTCTATTTGACATAATGGAAATATTTCTCTGTTTATTTAATAATCTGTTATATTGAACATTAGAGTCTAGATCTCCCACTTACTTAACTTTATGATAGCATTAGGGCCTTGAATGACAAACCGGATTATATAGTTACAATTATGAATAATATTATTTTCCTACCTATAATGAATTATATTTGGCATAAAGTTCTATTAAACATTTCTTTGATTATTTCATATACAGTCATAGCAAAAGGCCTTATTGCCTACACTCTATCTGACTTAATTATTTTCATTATTCAACTTAGCATTAACTCTTTCAACTAGATGTTGTAAGGGTGTACTGTAGCTATTAATTAGAATACCTAAGTTTAGCATTTCTCTGCTACTTACCAATTCTCAACAAGCATAGGTCATTAATTAATATTATCACATGTGCTTTTATTTAACTATCATCAGGCATAGTTAACTAGAAAATGCAAATTAGATTTCCTACTTAAATTACTGTAATGATCTTTTACTTATTTGTAGTTCACTATTTGTGAGATTTGGTTCTGCTAGACCTTGCTATTCGATGTTTTGCCTCCCAACCTTGAGACTATTGTTGCATCACATGAAGGTTTCTTTGACCTATTAGCATAGATTTTTCCTCCTTCCTCTCCTTTCTAAATTCTAGATCTCAGATATGCTTATCATCTTGATCTTTTTGAATAAATCCTGAGGGACAAGTAACTGTCTTTCTAACTAATTTAGTATGTTTTGCCTCCCAACCTTGAGACCATTGCCGCATCACATGAAGGTTTGTTTGACTATCAGCATAGATTTTTCTTCCTTCCTCTCCTTTCTAAATATTTTTCGTCCTTCCTCTCCTTTCTAAATTTCAGATCTCAGATACGCTTATCATCTTGATCTTTTTGAATAAATCCTTAAGAATTCAGTGAGGGACAAGTAACTATCTTTCTAACTAATTTAGTAAGTAAAATAATATTTACTGATAACTGTTGTTTAACTTTAACAAGAGAATTTAAATTCCCAAAATAGTTTTTGTAACTCAAAAAATAAATAGATGTGCACTAACATAAACATTTAGAAATTTTGGGGATATCACAGATGCTTATGATGGATTGATGCCTATTGACATTGGCATTGTTTAACTTATAGAAAAAATAGCCTTTTTCACCACCAAAATCAACCAATACATTTGCAAGAATTTTTGTTGTTCAAAATACATTTTTAAATGCATAGATAAATCCAGGAGCCCAGAAAAACTTTTGGGCTCTCAAATTATGGGGATTAAACAATTTAAACTCATGTTTGACTATGCCATGGAAATTTACTAATCTTTTAATTTATATAGTCATACCTGTAAAAACAAGTTAAATTTATGCAGATTAAACAATTTAAACTTGACATTTTCTAGTCATTTAATTTATATGGTCATACTAGTAAAAAGGTTGATTGTTAACCTTAAAATTTATAATCCACGAAATATGGCGAAGTAATTTGTGTTTCCATGCTTTCATTTCCAAGTTAAACATTAAAAAAATAAAAGAAAGTTAAAAAAATTTCCAACAAATTTAAATTCATGTTTGAGATTTACTATTCATTTAATTTCTATGGTAATACTAGTAAAAAGGTTGACCATTAACCATTTATAATCCAAGAAATATGGGGAAGTATTTTGGTTTCCATGCTTTCATTCCAAGTTAAACATTAAAAAAAAAGAAAGTTAAAACAATTTCTAACATCCACCAAATGTTAGCGACCATGTCTTATGGAGATGGTACTCAATTTTCCTGTACTTTACTTCCACTTTAAAAAGATAAAGAAAAGGGAAGAACTTAAAACCACTTCCAACATCAACCAAATGTTCCCCTTTAGATCAAGGCTCCATAATTGCGGTCAATGTTTTACCCAAATTAGTTAAATGAAAATGAAAAATAAAAGATAAAATTGTTTCCAACATGCACCAAATGTTTCCCATTGGAAGAAGCGTAAATAGTTACGGTCAATGTTTTACCCAATTTAGTTAAATGAAAAAAAAAAAAAACGTTTCCAACATCAACCAAATGTTTCCCTTTGGAATAACTCTCCATAATTAAGGTAGATGCAATGAGGGTTAACGGTTTATAATTCACGAAATATGGGGAAGTACTCTGGGTTTGGTTCTTTCATTCATGTTTCTCTTTGGGGCAAGGCTCCATAATTAGGACTGTTGGAGAGGTAAATCCCCTCTGCGGACAGAGGCGATCCCACTAGCCCAAAATGGGACTAGCAAAAATCAAATCACGCTACTACGCAAGTTCCTAGTTGTATATTAAAAGCAGATGACGAAAACCAACCTAGAGTCCAACGCTAATGTCGAATACGAGTTGACAATACCGCTCCCTTGCTCCGGCAGGTCACAATCCTTGCGATCCCCGCATATGGATACCTGCACATGCAAAGAATGAAACGAGAACAAGCATAAAATCCAATAACATACAACTATATTTCAGTCAGAAAGGAAATAAACCAAACATTATCATGATGAACAATGAGATTTGAACCATAACAGTAGTCATTTATTAATGAAATAATAAGCAGAGAAAGATACAACCAAGGTTCTGACATTGAACCTATCCTCTGGCTGGGCGAGCAGCTATATATGTCTTGCAATAGACCTTCTCTCTCAGGATTCCGGCAGCGTAACCTCCCTATGCTTGAAGACTCTTACTATCACTTAGAACAAGCATAATCACAACTAGCAATACTCAAAAACTAGCTTGTCCAATGCATGAGGACATACTTTTACAGATGAGGAAGGGAGGAAGATACAATGTACCAGGACACTCATTGTGGATTGACATTATCTCCGAAAAGCCACTGTGGATAGATGGCAAGGATAGATGATGACTCTCGACCTCTATCAGATGGATTTTATCCTCAAAAGACTTCGTGATTCGAAGGGAAAAAACATATGAGTGCACGTTTGCCAAAAATCATTACCAAAATTGGTTGGCGCGAGTGTTGTTCTAAGACAGAGCGCCAATGGTCGCACCCTCTTTGGAGGATCTCAGTGATTGGCGTGGATAAGACACTTTGGACCCGCGCCAATGGAAAAAGGGCACTTTTCAGGGATAATTTGCAGAAGGTGTCTTCAGGGAACATGAAGTACACACTCAGGGGGACTTAATGCAAGTGTTTTTAGACTATGTCACTGCTCACAGGTCCCGCAATGCATCCTCCAATGTATGGAAACAGGGGTAACAGGGACGGTGACCAATGGTGACAAATTACTGTGTAACAGATGCCCCCTAAAGCATGAGGCCCGAGAGAGAGAGAGGGGTGAAATGCTTTACAAGAACACATGTAGCTTCCGCCGAGAATCTGCATTGAGAAATAGAATTGATAGCTAAAATACATGATGTACGTGGTATGGTCGCAGCCATCCATAAGAGAGTACATGATAATCTAGATCCATAGTATGGGCGCAGCCATCTGGTTAGGATCAATGAATTGACTCAGGTATGGTCGCAGCCATCCAGTGAATGAGTCATATATCAAGAATCACACCTGGATTACAACAGACACAATCCAGGGTCTTGCGCTCCATCTCCACCCGAACAGAAGTACAAGTTCAAGCATGTGAACATGTGAGCTAAAGTCGAACATGCATGAACATCGTCTGATTACCAGTCAATATTGGAAACTGTTAACAGACGCGAGAGGCACCACCAATAACGACAATGGCCCTCAAGGTACTATAGGTACAATCTACGGCGTGTGAATTAGTGATCTGAGGTCGAACACCCGTAGAATCATTCGATTGGAGGCGAATGACGAAAACCTCACGTCGAACACGAAGAACCTGCCATTGAGGCATGCAGGCTCCAAGGCACTGGCAGGGAGTGTCTAGATCAGCTTCCTGGATAATGAGCTGAGGTCAACAGGAAGTAACCTTGATCGAAGGTGGGCCATAATGTTTCCCACATCATCGACACGAGACAGAGAGATAATGTTGTGAATCAAGATTTTGCGAGCTAGCAGAGGGAGGTTGTTTCTTTGCAGAGGTCAACTTCTCTTGAACATATCGGCGGCACATTAATGGAATTGGCAGTATTTGACATCAATGTATCAAAGGTCATGATGACGAGGAAATGAGCAGATGAGAGGTCAAATAGGGTACCCAAGTCCATGGAAGCAAGTGAAAAAAATAAGATGAGATATCCACACCCAGACACGAAAGGAGAGAAGTGCCATGTTCAAGAGCGACATACTGCCAACACGACGGTAATTATGGTTCCTTTTTTCCCCCCGCCATTTCTGGCGAGTACCCCAATTATTTTCAACAAGCTTGATGGGGATAGCATATGCTTGTGGTGCATCATTTCGACAAAATCCGATGTCATCCAGTTTTAACGAGTCTGACAAAGGAAGAACTCGGTGTCTTTTAATGTTTAGAGAGTTTGAAAAGACACCATGTTGTGGGGGAAAGTATCCAACTCGGAATGACCTTAACCCACTCTAAGGGTGACAGTTCCTTAGCGACAGCTGAAAGCAAAGCTATCTAAAGTTTCTTCTTTATGACATGCAAGAGATAAAAGGGATAGATCCACTTACCGATGTCTTGCGCAAATGGTCGATCCTATCTCCTTTGTTGGCCGCTAGCTCCCAGCTCCAAGTCTTTTCACGGGCCCAGCTACACGAGATCCTGCAAATAAGACAAGAAAAGGAAACTACAAGAGGCATGCATGCATAAATGATTCAAGGATTAGCATAAATCAAAGACGCAAGTAAAAAAATTCATCATTGAAACACATGCGAATAGAAGAACCTCAAATGCTTTATTAATATATGGAAGTAAGGTTCAGGCGGTGATACAACCATGTGAGGTCCAATCCAGCATCACCTTCCCGACGGGGAGAAATCTCTTCTTCACCTCCCTCAAGCAATCACCCAATACTCTCAACTGCAAACCAACAGCGATTCTTTGCACTGAATTCCGCCCCCCAGATCCCATGGGATGAGATCCTTATATAGAGTTTTGGAGTGAAGATAAGCCAGCTTGATGTGTGACTTGTTGTCCTCTTCAACTCCAGTTGTTCTCCAGTCCTTCACTCAGAGTTTCTGCCTTCCACTTGGAGTTTCAGAAGCTCTTAACTCATCATTAGGCGAATCTTATGATCAAGTGTCTTTTTGGAAGCTTCCTGGACACTGGCACTTTGAGAAAAAGATTCCTCCACATGTCCAAGTACGCCCAACGCAGGTAGCCTTTGTTCTACCTGCTATGCAACACAGGTAGCCTTTGTTGTACCTGCTATGCAGCGCAGATGCCTAGTGGAGCAGCTGCAATGATCCAAAACTGACCTGTTTTTAAGTGTTTTTCAGTGGAGAACTGAACTGTAGTGCTGTGGTTTTCTGACCTTGTTCCTCTAAGGGTAAGAACAACTTGTTTAGGGACTTTGGATCCCTTAGATTATTGACATTTCATGCTCTATGTTGTAAGGCACAAAAATGTCTATAACAGTTGCCCCCTAAAGTATGAGGTCGTTTATCGGGTGAAATGCTTTATTAGGAGGATCCGAAGTTCATTCAAATCGTCGGGAGGTGACCTGTAACAAAATACAATACAATACATTATCTTTTCATACTTTCTTTTCATGATCTAGCTGAGGCGGGCATTTCCCATGCTCAGCTTTATAAACACATTTGCTGTACATAAACAGACGATCGTCTGATAAGAGACGGATAATTCTCTGCTTTTAATTATCATCCTTGTAGTAGGATGATCATCTACTGCACATGTCTATGTTTTTATCTCCTGAATATATATCGCAGCCCGGATGGATGAAACTAGATCCGGGGTCTTCAAACTTGTCCGATCTTCACATTAGTACAAGTCGATCCATGTGAGAATTTCCTGAAGTCGAACATGGAAAGACATCGCTTGATTACCAGTCAATAATGTAAACTGTTAACAAGCGCGAGAGGAATCACCGATAATGATGATGACCCTCAAGGTACTGCAGCACAATTCACGTGGTGTGAATATAGGATCTGACGTCGAACACCACGCAAAGTCTCCTGGTCGAAGGTCATTAATGTATACCTATCGCCGGGAGTGAGAAACTTGCCATTGAGGCATGCAAGCTTCAAAGTACTAAGGAGGTGTTCCTAGATCAACTTCTTGGATAGTGAGCTGATGTCGGCAAGAAGTGATCCGTCAAAGGAGGGCCTTAATGAATCCCACATCAGTGACACGGAACGGAGCTAGTGATGATTGGTGAAAATGATCTGTGAAATATGATTCAGGGTGGCGGTCATGGAAGGATGAAAGATGATGTATGGTAGTGGATGGGACTCGGTTGACATCTCTTGAACATATAACGACACTGATGAGATGGATCGGTAGCATTACCCCATGTATGGATGGTATGGCGAGACCATGGTGAAGGGACCGGTGAATGATAATAACCCAACCCGATATTTACGGAGGCAAAAGTGTCATGTTCAAGAGCGACTGCTACCATTAAGCTTTGAGGTTCTTCCCAATTTTTCCCCAGTCATTTCTGACCAGTACCTCTTTATTTTTTGACAAGCTTGAGGAGGATAACATATGCTTGATCTATAACCTGCCCTTCGGGCAAGCCCATCGCTATGTTTTTAATGAGCCTAGCGATAGGGAGACTCGTTCTTGTCTAAAGACAAGTTTGTCGCTATCTAATATTTTTAACGAGTCCAGCGACAAAGACAACTCGGTCTTTTTCATTTTTAGAGAGTCTGAAAAGTGTACATAAAGTAGACTCCAGGGGTCCTTTTTCGTCATCTAATCCCTTAAGTCCGAAAAAGTATAAAACAATACAGAAGGGATGAATGTTCGATATCTTTATCGAGCCGAACCAGACAAGCGCTCGATCTTTTTGTGCAATAATCCCTCAGGTCCAAAAAGATTAAAATCTAGAGGAGGGATAGCTCTTCCGGTCCTTTTAACGAGCTGGAAGGCCAAAACTCGGCAAACTTTTCATATTTTACGAGTCAATGAAAAGAGCTCAAAGAAGACTCGTCTTTTGAGGAACGAGTGATAAACAGGGATAGCAGCAGATTCCAGGTACAGGTTGGAATTTTCCAATCATGGCAGTATTACAAGGATGGCTAGGTGAAATCACTCTTCGCAGCTGTTCCTCAAAATGGGTAAACAATCAAGTGGATGTGAATGATCGGCCGAATGACAAGTGGAGGTGATGGTGCACAAACACGACCAAGGCTTTTATGGCTGATGAATTTACGGTCTCAAATGGTTATTTACCGGTTCATTTTTTCTGAATGAGCTTGAACACTAGGGGAAGCATGCTCACAAGCTTACGTTTATTTTTTAACGAGCATGAATTTCCGAATTAAAACTGCTCGGTTCTTGCGTTTATTTTTTAACGAGCATGAACTTTGCCAAAACTTCTCGTTTGATAAGGTCAAACTCATATTTCACCATGACTAGTTTTTCCTTTTCAGAGATAGTACTGTTTTCATCAATTGCTGCAACAAACTTTGTTAGAAACGGATAACATGAAGTAAAAATACTAATATTTTACTTTGAACTACGTAAAAAGCAATTAAAAGATGTTTTTACCTCTCATTTTACCATTTCATGTGCATTTGGTTTGTTGGAGCTTTGGAGGTGCCTCTTCCTCTCGATTTTTCACCAGTTGATTTCGGGAGATTCTGTGGACGATTTTCAGCGTCGTTTTCACCAGGTAGGAGCTAAACCCTAGCTCTATCTTTTCATGGTCTTATTTCTCAGTTTCATGCCTGTTTTCCTGCCCCCATGAGCCCCTGGGGTTTCTCTAGGGCGCTCTGCCATCAGCGCAGGTGCCCTATATCGAAACCTGCGTTGGGGCCTTCATTTTCAAAGGCAGTTTGTTCCCCAACGCAGGTAGACCCTTCTCTACCTGCGTTGGGCGCAGAAAACTTCTTGGTTGCACATTTTTTCATGAAAATTTTGCCATTTTCTTCACTGAGTCAGGGATCTTACTCCTCCTCTTGTTTGTTTTGCAGAGTTTATTGGAGCAGAATGACTCTTACGTGGCGAGAACGAGAGCATGAAGAGGAGGACATGATTGCCCTCCATGATCCTGTTACTGTGAGCGCGTTGCGGAACTGTGGCTTGCTAAAATTCTTCCGCATATCTAGCATGAGGGCACAGATACGATTACTGCAGTACCTGCTTGATGCTTGGGATCCTGTTAACCAAGTGTTCCAGATTAGGGGCAAGTCCATCCCTTTGACCATAGTGGACATTTACTTCTTGACTGGGTTGTCAAGGCGGGGTGCCCCCATATCCCTTTCCGGTTCAGCCCGAGGGAGTGATTCCGTGAAAGATTATATCCGTCAGTATTGCAGGGAGGGATCTCAGCCGAGCAGAGACAGCAAGATTTCCATCTGTGATATTACCGACAGGTCCCTCAGGTCTATTCTGTACACGATTTGTAGGATGGCCGGTAGTGCATCCCCTCATGTTGCCAACAGGTCATATGTGCAGCACGCCCTGGAATGTCTTGAGCCGAAAGTTTTTAACTGGTGTGATGGAGTACTGGTTCAGATGAAAAACCAGCTGACCAAAGTAAAGGACAGGAGACTGAAGAACTTTGGCTTCGGTTCAGTTTTGACTGCCTTCGCTTTGGAGAAGATACCCCTGATGCAACCTCAGTACATTATCCTCGACTTACCATCTCCCACTGAGCCACGCATGCAGAGGTGGGTTGACCACATGGCTAGACATGCAGGTCAATCTAAGATTACCTTTACTGATGCCTTCTTTAGGTGGTTCGAGCGACAGGATATGGCTTTTTCCGAGTATCCATATATTGGCATGGACTTCCGAGGTGATCCGGATTTGGTATTACCGGATGGCGAGCAGTGGGGTGATCTCGGTAAATATTTTGACCTTATCACTGTTTACTGTTTTTATTTATAATGTCCTTGTGCTTTACTCTATCAAGACTCTAATCAAACTCATGTGTGCATGCAGATGTGGGCCCCGTCCGTCCAGCAGTTCGTCCGAGAGTTCCGGCTGCTGCCCCAGCAGGGGAGGCTCCAGGGAGAGCTATTCTCCGTGACCTTGACTTGGCCGAGACTCTTGCAGCTGTGCAGGAACAGGTCGAGGGTCTTACCTTCGGGATTCCGGATGTACGGATTGACGAGTTGCCTCTGCGATTGTAGCGACATACTGCTGGTGTTCCTAGACGATGGTCTCGTCTTCTGCGCATGATTGCACAGGCCGTGGCATGTTATCATGAGCATCACTAGGCTAGGGTGCCCCCCAGCCATTTTTGAGTTTTGGGGTCATATGACCGATTTTGTCTTGGTTACAGAACATTATATGTAAACCGTAAACAGTTATATATATTTTTTATTTTCGGGGTTTATTCCAGTTTTTATGTGATCCATGTATAAAACATCGATGATGCTTCTCTTTTTATCAAATTTTCAAATGTCTATCTAACACATAATTTGCTAATGAGTCGGTTAATGTGTTTAAGTTTCTGGAAATGTGTTGATATTGGATAAAATCAAACTGTCTTTCCAAGATTTTAACTCTTAGGAACTTGCGATAAATAGCTAGATTTCGGACAGAGTAGGTACCATTGAGTTGTAGTACCACGAGCTGTGAGTCTAGCCTGACGACTAGCCGGCGTATGCCATGGGTGATGGCATCAGAGAGGAGCTCTATCAACGCGCTATACTCAGCGATATTATTTGTTGATTGACCAATACAGACCCCTCTGAAACTCATTAACTCGCTGCTTGGGTTAAAAATGGCCCATGCTGCTGAGGATAGGTTCCTCAAACTACGACTCGCTCCGTCAGCATATCCAACCCATGGTTCCAATGGATTTGACATCGTAAAAAGGCGGATTACTTCAACCGGAACAAACGCTTTAGCGAAAACAAAAATGTAACAAAAGCATACAGGTTACTATTAGGCATAGTAACGCTTAAGGTACAACCCGTTGCGGGGTTGCGCCAGTGGGATTCCGTCATAATCTACTAACTCGTAGGCACCTTTTGCTAACACACTTTTAACAATATAAGGGCCCATCCATAAGGACTTGAATTTCCCAGCTCCCAATTTATCGGATTCTTGGTCGTAAAGCAAGACCAAATCACCTTCCGAGAAGACACGAGGTTTGACATTTTTGTCGAACTGCGCTTTGACTCGTTTCTTATGGGCTTCGTTGGCCAAAGCGGCATCACGACGGGTTTCATCCAACTGGATTAACTCCAAGAAGCGAGCTTCTTCTTCTGAGGTTCCGGGGAGGAGATCAATTGCGAGTTTAAGGGACGAAATTTCACACTGGATTGGTAGGATCGCTTCCAGGCCATACACCAGTTGAAACGGTGTGAACCCAGTGGCATTCCTTACCGATGTTCGGTAGGCCCACAAAGCCGAGTACAGGATCAAATGCCATCTTCTTTTGTGAACCCCCACCATCCTTTGCAGCATGCGCTTCAGGACTTTGTTGATCGCTTCAACTTGTCCGTTAGCTTGCGGATAGTACGGAGTAGAGCTGTCGTGAGACAATCCTAGTTTGGCAGTTAATTCAACCATCATGTGATTGCGAAAATGCGATCCATGATCTGTTACTATGGCCTGTGGTACGCCGAATCTGGCGACTACATGATTAAAAAAGAATAGGGCTGCTGTTTCACCAGTGTTATCCAATGTAGGCATCGCCTCGGCCCATTTGGTAAAATAGTCAACTACGACTATAATATACCCATGCCCCCCGGTCGAGGTGGGGTTACATTGCATGAAATCGATGCCCCACTTGGCAAAAGGCCCTACAACTATTATTGGTTGTAAAGGAGCGGGGGGTCTTCTGGTTTTGCTATCAAAAATCTGACACGCATGGCAACTTCTAACTGCGGTTATGCAATCTTTGAACATGGTTGGCCAGAAGTATCCGGCTCGTAAGATTCTTTGTGTTGTAGCATATCCAGATTGATGCCCCCCACAGGTGCCTGAATGACATTCATTCAGGGCGTTTTCGGCCTCCTCATGGGTTAGACACCTTCTCAGGACCGTATCGACACCACGACGGTAAAGCGTATCACCGACGATCATGTAGTCTTTTGCTTGGTATCGAATGCGTTTTTGTTCTGAGTGAGAGGTGTCTGGCCGAAACTTTTGGGTTTGGAGATAAACTATTATATCCCCATACCACTCGTCACTTGCTGATATCAGAAACAAACTTTCGTCCACGATCAATTCTTTGGACGTTTCATCGTTATACGATGACGGGAAATCACATAATAATTCTGCGAAAACTAGAGCTTTCTTTGATTTGGATTTCAAAAATTCCAGATCAAAATCTTGAAGAATAGCTATCCACTTTGAATATTTTCCCCCAAGCAACTGTCGCGACAGTATATAAGTCATGGGGTTGCAATCTGACAATACAGTGGTCTTCCTAAAGAGGACGTAATGCCGAAATCTTTGTATCGCTTGAACAACTGCCAATGCTAGCTTTTCAACATGAGAATATCTACTTTCTGTATCATTTAAGTTTTTACTTAAATAATATATAGGGTGTTCTATTCCATCGACTTCTTGAACTAAAACCATTGCAATGGTCGTATCTGCTGCAGCCAGATACAGGTTAAAATCCCTAAGATAGTCTGGGGCGTACATTAATGATGCCTTGATTAGCGCTTCTTTCAAAGCATCAAAGGAAGCTTGTGCAACCTGGTCCTAGACGAAAGGTACATCCTTTTTCAGGAGACGGGTATAACCTTTAGCAAGTTCTGCATAATTTGGAATGAACGTCCTCAGAAAGTTTGCTTTCCCTTGGAGTTTCTGAATCTGAAGCAAGTTCGAAGGTGGAGGCAAATTATTGATTGCCTACACCTTGCAAGGGTCGAAACGAATCCCATCATTGGAGACTATAAAGCCAAGTAAACGACCAGAACTGACGCAAAACACACATTTGTGTGGATTGAGTCTTATCTTGTAGTGTCGGCAACGTAGAAATATTGCTCTTAAATGATGCGGATGATCAGTCCGCTTTTGCGAATGAGCCGGAAGATCGTCGAGATAAGGTTGAACGATGTTCTTGATGTCATGGAAAGCATAATTCATTGCTCTCTGAAACGTCGCCCCTGCGTTCTTTAAACCAAAGGGTAATTTTCGATAAGCGAATGTGCCCCACAGACAAATAAATGCAGTCTTTGACTGGTCCTGTGGGCGGATATTGATTTGATTATACCCGGAAAATCCGTCCATAAAAGAAAAGATTTCACTTCCGGCGCATTCATCAATTATCTGGTCGATGAAGGGTGTAGGGTAGTTGTCCTTTGGACAAGCTTGATTTACATCCCTATAATCGACGCACACTCGTATTGTTCCTTGTTTCTTCATAACAGGGACAATATTCGATACCCAATCGGTTAGAGGAACCGGGTAGATGAAACCAGCATGGAGGAGTTTTTCAACTTCCACCTTAATGGCAGCGACTTTCTTGGGGTGCACCTGCCGAAGCCGTTGTCTTACTGGTTTGACATCAGGATACATCTTAATTTCATGTTCAACGATACTTGAGTCAATGCCTGGCATTTCATCATATGACCAAGCAAAGACATCTCTAAATTCGCGGAAAAGAGCTTTATATATTTCTTGTTCTGAAGGGGAACAACCTTTGCCGACATAAATATTCTCTACAATGTTTGTTTTTGTCGAGATATCTATGGCTATAGTCTCTTCTATATTGGATAGGTTTCTCTCGGAGTCCACCGTATTTACAGTATTTGTTAGGAACTCAAATACTGAAGGGTGATAGAGGTCGCCTTGAGTATCTTCCTTTGGAAGGGAAGGATGGTGGTTATCATCCCATGGTGCCCCCTCAATCATCATTGACTGCAGGATCCCTTCGTCACTTGCATGCACTCGTGACCAAGGATCCAAAGGGGTTCCACATTCTCCTGACCTATCTACCCACATGCTTGACGAGCGTTGGTTGGGGCTCGCCTCCCATGCTTGAAATATTGATTGCTACAATATTTCGATTGGGCTCGGGTGTAAAACCATTGCCCGATCCATGATGACTTTGTCTTTTGCGACCTTCGTGGAAGATATCATGTTGCAGGTAGCCACCAATGGTACATTTCCTATGTACATATGATTTGGTAGCGAGAAAGTTCCCATCATTGTGGGATCTTTCAACAGGCCTACTCCGATATCTTGAATTGAATGGTCACTTTCATGGATCATGGGAATGCTTCCCGTAACTTGTGAACCATTCATGAGGAAGTTCTGTTGGTCGACGACCGTAATCCCTCCTTCAACCGGGAATGCGATCTTCCTAAAATAAGTCGACACTACAGCTGCCATGGCATAAATCCATGGTCTTCCCAGTAGGATGTTGTAATCCAGATTTCCATCTATGACTTCAACATCAATCTCTACTGTTTTTCCTCCTAGTTCAACTTTCAAGTTACTTAGGATACCGTAAGGGGTATATGTCCTACCGTCGAAAGCCTTTAGTGTTGTCGAAGATCTCGACAAGGTTGGTGATCCCAGCGTTTTCCAGCAGCTCATCGACATAATACATGTCGATGCCCCCTCGTCAATAATTGTTCTGTGAACAGTTTTGTTGAGGGCCTTTACCTGGATAAGGAAAGCGAGTTGAGCTGGTAGTTGAGGGTCATACCCTTTGTGATCAAAGGACACAAGATTGGAATCCTTAGGATCAACCCCTCCTATTGCCGATAACAATGCCTGCCTTTGGGATGGACAACTTTGTAGTACTTCTAGAGTCGACATAGCGGATGGCGATTGAGCCAAATCTTCCACTATGTTATAATGCTGTGCCACTCTGGCACGAGGATTAAACGTCGACTTGTGTACTACACCCTTAGGTGGTTTTATCGTTAATTCTGGCATTATAGGTGGGACAACTTCTGTCAAAGCTGTCGTCGAACTACTAGGTTGATCTTTACCTTTCTCGTTCGACAGTTGTGGATTCCCATAATCTTTGCTCCTTGTCGAAATCAAAGCATCATTTTGCTGCTTAGAGATCGACAACATCAGCACTTGCGACGGGGAATCATTTCCACTATCAACCATATTTTGACCTGGATTGGGAAATGGATCCGTCAACACAGCTGGGTTCTTTGGACTTTTAAAGAATCTCTTGAGCTCAGCTTTGTATGGACAATCTGTTGTCTTGTGATCTTCGTCACATATCATACAGGGCCATTTCTTTTTCCCTTTCTCAGGAGAGTTAGAAGAAGTTTTTTCAGGTGACGGACCATCCTGTTGCTTCTTCTTCCCTTTGTTTTGCTTCTTCTTGCTTCCTGGTTGATTGGTTTCTTTGCCTTTATCTGCTGATATGGCATTTACTTCCGAAGCAAGAATCTCTTCATGGGCATTTCGATCTGAAGTCTTACGGGCTTTCTGAGGTGAAGCCTTTCTCGACTTCGCGCTTGCAGTGCCAATCACACCATCTCTGGCATGAGAGTCAATATTCGATTTAGGAGGGGGAGGAATTGAAAATTCAGGTCTGGGGGCATCAGGTATTTTGTCATAGAGCGTGCCCGACTGAGTATATACCAAGTCTAAATATTGAGCACGAGCAATGACTTGCTCCTCTGTTACGACTCCCCCCTTGGCTACATCTTCCGTTATAGCTGGAAGTAAAGACTTTATAAACCATTCAGCTAATAGCTGATCAGGAACGTATGTTTTCACCATCCTTCGACGACGACGCCACTCATGTATATGATCAGATATGTGAGTAGCTGTCGTCTGTTTGAAGTTGGTCAGTATCTCGGTTCCTGTTTCATACCTGATAGGTAATTGAAAGTGGGTTAAGAAAGTCGTGGCTAAGGAGCTGAAATTGTCGAAAGAGGCTCTTAGCAATTCTATATACCATTTGGCCGCCGGACCTGTCAATTTCCTCTGGAAGAGGCGAAGTCTTATCGAATCATCGTTCAGGGTGTTCGATGAACACCATAGATGAAAGGCCATGATGTGATTCGACGGGTCTTCGCCCGGGTTTCCATTGAATTTAGGAATGTCCGATGGAAGTTTGTGAGGAATCATGGGCCACCAAGGGGCGTAGGCGATAGGATCGTTTGTCAACCGATGTAGATCGGGTAACTCCAGAGTTGCCACGAATGGCAGCTGCTGACTCAAGTTAGGTGAAGCGTACCCAGGATACGACGGAATCGCCTGAGCAGTTGGTCTTTGCATACCAGCATAATGTAATTGATGCTGATATGATTGATACAGTTGATGGACTACTCCACCATAGAGTGGTTGGTTTTGACCGTATTGTAGGTACGGTTGTCCATTGTTCGCAAAAATTTGCTGCTCGGTACCTTGGTACACTTGCTGGAACTGCGGTTGTTGATACTGCACCAACCATGGTTGTGATACCATCGGTTGTTGTGCGATGCTTACCACTGGGCCAAGATGAGGGGTAAGGGTACCTGTTTGTGTTTGTGCCGCCTCGCTAGCCGGCGATTGTGGTTGGGTTGCAGGGTCAACGGGTTGTTGCATTACAACCTGAGAAAACTGAGGTTGACATGTAACAGGTATCGTTTGAACTTGCGACACAGTCACAATTGCTGGTGTCGTCGGGATGTTCGTCACAAGCATCTGTTGTTGCATAGAATACACAACTCTTGGTTGCTGGGGTAGCATAGGTATCCAACCGCTCGTAGTTATTCCAGTATAACTTGGGTATGGTTGTGAACTCCCGTATGGGTAACCTCCCCGAGGGGGTAATGAGAAAGCATATTGCCCCCCATACGGTGGTGGTCCGGAACCGAGAGGATTTATTACACCTCGAGGACCGGATTGCCCAAATGGATTCCCGAAAGGATCGATTTGTTGAGTTCCAACATAGGAGTTACCGGGTATTATCCCGGGAGAACAAACAGGAACGGACCACACTGTCGTCATGGCCCCCGAAGGGACCCCCTCCAGCTGTTGAGAGTTAGGGACAGATGGTATGCCGGCGAACATTGTCGGAATGACTGCAGGGAGTTCTGTTGTCGCTGTGTCATTTGGCACAGTCCTAGATGTCGACGGTTGTTCAGACATTTTAAGTCTATCCAGTAGATTGCCTAGTGATTCTTCAGGAACTTCTCTGGGTGATAGGCTAGCTTCTGATGCAGTAGGAAGTAGAGTGATTCCTGCTCCAAGATGTGTTGGAGTAGTTGCTTGCGGATCTTCTACAATCTCTTCTATTGCGATCAGACCGGATGGAAGAGGAAGACCGTCAGGTCCGTAGAATATTTTTGGTGCCGAAGAAGGGGTTGTTTCGACAGCGACAGTTGTTTGAGGAGCAAGACTCTCTGAACCGAGCACTGATGGAACCGATTCAGTAACACAAGTATTTGCTCTCAGACTAGGATCAGTGTTACTGTCCCTCTGGGGCTGTTGAACTTCTTCAATAGGGGCAGGGTTTCCAGAAATGTTTGGAGTAACTGGAACCTCAGATGTCGTTGGAACACTTGTTCTAACTTTGACAGGTGATTTGGAACCAGTTGAACGAGGTCGCTTTGCCCGGGTTGTTTTCGATTCCGGGGACAAAGACGTTTGTCTCGTATTCCTCCGCGAACGACGGTTCATCGATTGACTTTCTTCCACGATTGCGGATTACTTGATCAACCAACTATGCACAGGGTAAAATGTGTTTTCGAATTGAATTAATTTTAGACGCTTTTAAGACACAACTTGCTTTTTCATGTTTTAAGAGTCGAGAAAAAGCTAAAGATGACTCTAGTCTCCTTCGATGTATTAACGAGCCCGAAGTGACAAATGCTCGGATGGACTTTTTCAGTTATAGAGTTTGAAAAAGGCCAAAAGAAGCTACTCTGGAGTTCTAGGCAAGGGTGTGCCAAACCTTTCGCGAAACCACAGAATATGTTTTACGGTACGAGTGGTCGATATTCGTGAATGTTGTGTTCACTGCATCGCGATCAGTAGGGCGGCCGACACGGCTTCCTATGGATAAAGGCTTTGTTCCTATAGGGGTCCCCCAATATACGCGACGGTACGCGGGGGCACAAGTCCGTATTAGTGCTATCGTCCCTCAGGAGGAATCACCCACCTTCGTAGAGATCGACAGTCACTATGTTTAACGACGCCGGTTCACGTCTCTACCTAGACCTCTACTGTGTTTCGTTATGTTTCAAAGCGTTGTTAGATAAATTCAGTTCTTTTTAGGTTGATCTTGTTTAGCAGTTTGCCTTTATGGATCACCACGTGATGTATGAGACAACTCCTAAATGCAGTCTAAGAATGATAAGCAAGCTTTTTTCAATTCTTTCAACTTATGAAAACCTTAACTACTGAAGGAAAAGAAAGACATCATCTTTTCAAACAGATCATAGAGCACACACTGATGCACTTTTCCTAAATCGACATGCAAGCTGTCAAAATGCACATGCACAATGCAAGTATTTCTTTTCTTCTTCCTTAATGTTGATGATTACAAAAAGAAAGTTGTTTTATAATTTCGAATTCCATTTCAAGCGTAAGAAAAAAAGTTTTGTCCAATAATCAAAAGAACACCTTAAGATTCACTCGTTTCAACACAAGAAATAATGAAATTCGAACCATATAACGATAGCAAATGCTCAAGCAGCTATGAACAGCAATAAACTAGCTCTTAGAATCACAACGACACTTTCTCACAAGTCTAGATCCAAGAGGTCATAGCAAGACTAGTTCGCTTTCGCTATGGGAAACAGTGAATGACAGCAAGAAATACAATAAGAACAATCACGGTTTCTTCATACAACTGAGGGGGAATGAAGGAAAAGAGAAGTGGTTTCAGCTGGGTATACAGGTTGACAACAGGCTGCAAAAACAATACTGAAAACTGGGCAACAGACAGTGGGTAACCCCAGCTGCACAAGGCAAAACTGGATCAGTGCAGGTGCTGCACTGTCAACCTGCGATGCAGCGCAGGTAGCCCCTTTCGGACCTGCGATGTCAGTGCAGGTAGCCTTTTTTGCAGCTGCACTGATGAGACAACTCTCGTCTCTCTCAGATTCCGGCTCACAGTTTGCTCAAAAATGAGCGGTTTTTGGCCAAATCAGTTGCTATCAGTCAAGTATACTCTAGAGGATGATTAAAGGAAGATGAACACTATCACAAAGAGCTAAAAAGAGTCCTTGTGGATCAGCTCTTCAAATCATAAACATACCCAGCACTGGGCTAGAGTAGCTGCCCTCTACTTTGCATTCGAAGGACTCGCATGCAGTTCGATTCGGTACTCTTTTGTTTAAGAAATGAATAGCAAGAAACACAAGCTACCAACAAGACACGATCCCCAGTGGAGTCGCCAGTTTGTTGTGGGGGAAAGTATCCAACTCGGAATGACCCTAACCCACTCTAAGGGTGACAGTTCCTTAGCAACAGCTGAAAGCAAAGCTATCTAAAGTTTCTTCTTTATGACATGCAAGAGATAAAAGGGATAGATCCACTTACCGATGTCTTGCGCAAATGGTCGATCCTATCTCCTTTGTTGGCTGCTAGCTGCCAGCTCCAAGTCTTTTCACGGGCCCAGCTACACGAGATCCTGCAAATAAGACAAGAAAAGGAAACTACAAGAGGCATGCATGCATAAATTATTCAAGGATTAGCATAAATCAAAGACGCAAGTAAAACAATTCATCATTGAAACACATGCGAATAGAAGAACCTCAAATGCTTTATTAATATATGGAAGTAAGGTTCAGGCGGTGATACAACCATGCGAGGTCCAATCCAGCATCACCTTCCCGACGGGGAGAAATCTCTTCTTCACCTCCCTCAAGCAATCACCCAATACTCTCAACTGCAAACCAACAGCGATTCTTTGCACTGAATTCCGCCCCCCAGATCCCATGGGATGAGATCCTTATATAGAGTTTTGGAGTGAAGATAAGCCAACTTGATGTGTGACTTGTTGTCCTCTTCAACTCCAGTTGTTCTTCAGTCCTTCACTCAGAGTTTCTGCCTTCCACTTGGAGTTTTAGAAGCTCTTAACTCATCATTAGGCGAATCTTATGATCAAGTGTCTTTTTGGAAGCTTCCTGGACACTGGCACTTTGAGAAAAAGATTCCTCCACATGTCCAAGTACGCCCAACGCAGGTAGCCTTTGTTCTACCTGCTATGCAACGCAGGTAGCCTTTGTTGTACCTTCTATGCAGCGCAGATGCCTAGTGGAGCAGCTGCAATGATCCAAAACTGACCTGTTTTTGAGTGTTTTTCAGTGGAGAACTGAATTGTAGTGTTGTGGTTTGCTGACCTTGTTCCTCTAAGGGTAAGAACAACTTGTTTAGGGACTTTGGATCCCTTAGATTATTGACATTTCATGCTCTATGCTGTAAGGCACAAAAATGTCTATAACACAACAGAAAGGGAAAATCCAGGGGTGTCCTTTTTCGTAAATTTATGTCTCTCGGGCCCGAAAAAGTATAAAATAATGCCCGAAAGAACCGCCCGACCATTACGATCGAGGAGTAATTTTCATAAATAGTGATTTCGATCTGAAAAAGTAAAAAAGCGATCAAAATCACGTCGTTTCGTATCCATTAACGATTTTGAAATGACAAAACCCGGTAATCTTTTTATGTTTTAATGGTCGACAAAAGAACTTAAAACGACCACCCCTTATTAACGTTTAACGAGTCAAGAGGAGTGACTCGGAAATCTTTTCCTATTTTACGAGTCAGAAAAGAGCGTAAAGGTGACTCATCCTGAAGGAACGAGTGGTATAAAGGGTAGCAACTGGTTCCGGCAATGGTGGAACTGCTCAAAACATATAATAGTTAAGAGGCTCGCTAATAAAACCACTCATTGCTGCAGTTCCTCAGGAAAGGATAAACAATCAAGTGAGAGCATATGATCGGCCAAAGAGATGGTGGCGATGGAAAGAAACAACCAAGGCTCATCTAGCAGAATTTAGCGAATAGGCGGCAATCACAAGATGTAAATCAGGTATGGGTTCATTTTTACACAAGCTTGAACCATGGAGCACTCTGCTTGGATTTGGTTTCATGTTTACACAAGCTTGAAACGAAAAACTATGCTTGTTATAAGTTCGCATGCCCCCAGCATAATAACGAAAATCGAGGTACATGCCCCCCAAGCTTCATTGCATTCGACAAAGTGGATGGAATGAAGGTTCACTCTCGAGATCTATGAAAGACTCGACTTGTATTTTACGAGATCTTAATCAAAAGAATCGATTTGGAAAGGGAGTTGTTTCATTTTTTAAGGAGCTTGACATAGGAAAAGAACTATGCTCCGCCTGAACTTCATCATAATGAACAGGAAGTCAGGGCTTCCAAGAGTGTCACTCCCGATGGAAGTCCAACATCTTGGAAGTCAGGGCCCAATGCCCCCAGGACACTATGCATGACGGCGACATCACTGGATACATGCACGAGATAAGTGGCCACGTAGTTGATCTGTGGTGGGACAGATGCAACTGGTGGATGAAAACCAGGAAGGGATGACAATTGCACAGGAGGCACCCGTGGATGAACCAACGATAATTGATCGATAGTCACAATTCTTCCATTGTGTGGAAAGCAAACCACACGGAAAAGTGAAGAGACAAGGGCCCCCATGGCATATACATAGTCACGGCCAAGGAGAAGACTGAAATCCAAAACACCTTGGGTAACCGATACGTCTATATAGACGGTCTTGCCTCCCAAAGTAATAGGGAACTTTGGAAGGATCCCTAATGGTTGGCTAGTTCCTTCGTCAAAAGCCGTCAGATTTGACGCTACGGGCACAAGCTGTGGGGAACCCAAAGCCTGCCAAGTAGTGACAGACATAAGACTAACAGATGCACCCTCATCCAAAATAGTGCCAGGTATTGCCTTGTCATAGGCGTGTACCGTGACCCAGAAAGGCACATGGGATGGGAGGCGGAAGGTAGTCAAACGTCTCCAGTCGAAGGAAACGACTGAACTACTTGGTGGGGGAATCGTATGATTGCCCCCCTGCTCTAAAGAGAGCGAAGTAGGACTCTCGGAAACAGCTGGGATAGAAGAGTCATTGCCAGACTTAGGAGAATTTGAGGAGACGAGAAGAACATGAGAATGATGCTCTTCCGGAATAGAGTGGTCGGCGGGTGGTGAACTCGAGTCGACACTCTTTCCGACCAATGGTTGGTCGGGAACAGGCTTGGCAGAGCTAGATTCAGGAAGAGGAGGCTAGACAAGAGAGGAATCTTGGTTGATTTCTTTGTCAGCAGGGGAACGTTCTGCAATTGCAGAAAGACGTTGATAACCAGTGGGAAGTTGGGTTGAGCGAGCTGTAAGACTTTCCAATACAATAGAGGCTCTATCCATGAATGGACAAAGGTGAAGGGGATGATTGACTTCACAAAGTTTACAAGGGATTCGAATCTTCTCTTTTCCCTTACCATTTCCAGGTGATAAGGTAACATCGCCATGATCTCCAGAGGACGATGCAGGGCGGTCCAGATCATGAGACCATGCTTCTAAGACCCTAGGAATGCCAGGACAATCGTGGAGAAGGTGGTCTTCCTTGCACAACTTACAAGGAAATTTGACCTTCTGCGGAGGAGCACAAGGTGGCTCGACTTGGGTTATACCTTTAACCTCTAGTTTAGGAGTCTTCTTCTTCTTTGTCTTCTTCTTCTTCTTCTTCTTAGCCACCTGGTTACTTGAATCCAGACTTTCGCCAGGCGAAGTAGAAGATGAGGACGCATCAATAGGCGAAGAAGGGGAGGTGTCCACCTTGGAATCAACATGATGTTGTTCTGGTGGAGGAGGTGGTGGTGGAATAGGAGTCATCACACTCAAGACCACCGAGTTTGAAAACAACCATACGGGCAAACCGATGGTTAACCCGGGCAAAGACAACGTTGCTATATACTGAACACCAACATTTCCAACAGAAGGAAATGGACTAGGGTTTCCATCAGGGGGAACACCTTGGCCGGTGGGCTCAAGGAAGGATGCCATTGAGCGAGAGAGAATCCTACTCAAGCTAACGCAAAACAAAATTTAATTGGGTAAATGTTATCGTGGCCAAATAAATTTTAGGACGCAAAGACACAACTTGACCTTTTCATGTTTTAAGAGTCGAGAAAGGGACAAAAGATGACTCTAGTCTCCTTCGAATCTTTAATGAGCACGAAGGGACAAGACGCTGACAGGCACCTTTTCTTTTAAGGAGTCCGAAAAGGATCAAAAGTGACTACTCTGGAGACTCTAGGCAAAAAGGTTTACCAAACAATCCGTAAAACTGCTTATACACCTCGGTAATCAGATGAAAACCAAGGACTTCCCGTACTACAGTCAATCTTTCTGAATGCTGTGTTCAGTGCATTACGGCTTGTAAGGCGGCAGACTCAGCTTCCTATGGATAAAGGATGATAGCCTAGTGGTGTCTCCCGTATATACGCGACGGTACGTGGGAGCTCAGTCCGTACTGGTACTTGTTGTCTCTCAGGAGGAATCACCCAACCATCAGCGAGGCAATAGTTACCAGGTTTAAAGACGCTGGAACACGTCTCTAGCCTAGACCTCTAGAATATGTGCGTTAGGTTCCAATGCGTTGTTAGGTTCATTTGGTTTATTTTACAGTTGATCTTCAATTAATTTTTAGTTTTTTGGTCGTACCGCATGTGATATCTCACAACTTCCTAAATGCACACTATATGCCAAAATTATATCATTTCGTTCAATGAATTCTAACTACAGGAGAGTTGAGATTTTCAAACAAACAAAATGCATAATAAGCAAACAACAAAGATCCTAATGCAGCTAATAACAAGAAATAAAACTTTTTCTTTTCTTTTTCTTTTTAAAAGCAACAAATAACAACAAATGCTAACTAATAGAATGCAAAAAAGATCTTTTGTTTTTCTCTTTTTAAAATGGCATAAGGCATTTAAACAAATTTCATTAGATATTAACAGGCATAAACAAACAAAAATCACTCAATGTAAGGAGAACCAAATTTGAAATACCGAAATGAACTGTCAAAACAACAAAAAGCGCACAGACCTTCAATGGACCATGTGATCTAAGTTCAAATGAAGTCAAGCAAAATACAAACAAGCTAGAAGTGAATTGCTTAGAAGCACAGAATAACAAGCTTTAACAACTACTAGAATGGTGCGGAAAACAACCAAACAGTTGACTGGGTAATCAAACCAAAACTTCCCACATAAGGCTTGACATGCAAAGCCCCTAGATGCTCTATGGCTAGGATACAAAATCAATAGGAATAAGCAAACAACTAAAGGATAATAGTAACAACCAGTCACACAGAGGTCCAACACACTTCCAGAAGCTGTAAAAGATGTACAAAAACTAAAATCTGAGCTTAAGGAGCTTTCAACTAACAAACTGGAAGAATTCACAGAGCTGGCGCGACTGTGAGCCTGCAACTTGCGCTATTCAAGAATTGGCGCGAGTTGCTGTTGTGCAACCTGCGCCAACTCACGCGACTGTCAGAGGAAAAAATGCGCCAACCGCGTTTGCTGACCCAAAAATAAATACAATAACTCAGGGTCTGGTCAACAGTACTCAGACATGTTTAAAAGCAGAAAACAACTTCAAAGCTGACCCAGAAAGCTCATTCATTCAAGCAGGCAAGAGAAAACTAACATGCAAGACAAAACTCCAAGTCGTTCGGTTCATAAACCAAACCGGAGATCGACTGAAGTGGTGTTGATCTACTCCGCTAATGCAAAGCAATAGCGTTTCAGAGGCTACCTGGCTGTGCTTCAGACTCCGTCCAAGGTTTATGAATCAAACAACAAATAGCTCCTCCCCATTGGAGTCGCCGAATTGTTGGAGAGGTAAATCCCCTCTGCGGACAGAGGCGATCCCACTAGCCCAAAATGGGACTAGCAACAATCAAATACGCTACTACGCAAGTTCCTAGTTGTATATTAAAAGCGGATGACGAAAATTAACCTGGAGTCCAAGGCGAATGTGAAATACGAGTTGACAATCCCGCTCCCTTGCTCTAGCAGGTCACAATCCTTGCGATCCCCGCGTATGGATACCTGCACATGCAAAGAACGAAACGAGAACAAGCATAAAATCCACTAACATACAACTATATTTCAGTCAGAAAGGAAATAAACCAAACATTATCATGATGAACAATGAGATTGGAACCATAACAGTAGTTGTTTATTAATGAAATAATAAGCAGAGAAAGATACAACCAAGGTTCTGACGTTGAACCTATCCTCTGGCTGGGCGAGCAGCTATATATGTCTTGCAATAGACCTTCTCTCTCAGGATTCTGGCAGTATAACCTCCCTATGCTTGAAGACTCTTACTATCACTCAGAACAAGCATAATCACAACTAGCAATACTCAAAAACTAGATTGTCCAATGCATGAGGACAAATTTTATAGATGAGGAAGGGAGGAAGATACAATGTACCAGGACACTCATTGTGGATTGACATTATCTCCAAAAAGCCACTGTGGATAGATGTCAAGGATAGATGATGACTCTCGACCTCTATCAGATGGATTTTATCCTCAAAAGACTTCGTGATTCGAAGGGAAAAAACATATGAGTGCACGTTTCCCAAAAATCATTACCAAACTTGGTTGGCACGAGTGTTGTTCTAAGACAGAGCGCCAATGGTCGTACCCTCTTTGGAGGATCTCAGTGATTGGCGCAGATAAGACACTGTGGACCCGCGCCAATGGAAAAAGGGCACTTTTCAGGGATAATTTGCAGAAGGTGTCTTCAGGGAACATGAAGTACACACTCAGCAGGACTTAATGCAAGTGTTTTTAGACTATGTCACTGCTCACAGGTCCCGGAATGCGTCCTCCAATGTATGGAAACAGGGGTAACAGGGACAATGACCAACGGTGACAAATTACTGTGTAACAAGGACCATGTTTATTTCATTCCAAGTTAAACATAAAAAAAGAAAAAAAAGGTTAAAATAATTCCAACATCTACAAAATGTTTCCCTTTAGGGCAAGGCTCCATAATTAGCTACCATGTTGTATGGAGATGGTATTTTTCTATACTTTGTCCTTTCATTCCAGTTAAACGTTAAAAAAAAAAGTTAAAATAATTTCCAACATTAGGGACCATGTTTTATGGAGATGGAATGGTATTCCGATTTCCCCTACTTGTCCTTTCATTCCAAGTTAAATGTAAAAAAAAAAAGATAAAATAATTTCCAACATCATGTTTCCCTTTGGGGCAAGGCTCCATAATGTACTTTGTCCTTTCATTCCAAATTAAGGTAAAAAAAGAAAAGAAGAAAGTTAAAATAATTTCCAATACTAGGGACCATGTTTTCTGGAGATGGAATGGTACTCCGATTTTCCCGTACTTTGTTCTTTCATTCCAAGTTAAACGTAAAAAAAAAAGTTAAAATAATTTCCAACATTTACCAAATGTTTCCCTTAGGGACAAAGCTATGTAATTAGTGATCATGTTTTATCGAGATGATACTTTGATTTTACCGTATTATTGTACTTTAATTCCACATGAAATGAAAAGAAAAAGAAAGAGAAATAAGAAGTTAAAGCCATTTTCAATATCCACCAAATATTTTCCTTTGGAACAAGACTCCATAATTACCGCCGATGTTTTACCCCATATAATTAAATGAAAAAATAAAAAAAAACATTTGCAACCTCAACCTCTTGTTTCCATTTAGAACATGTCTCCATAATTAAAGTCAATGTATTACCATCCACTAAACCTATAAAATTACTTTTATTCTAAAGAGACCAATAAAAAATAAAATAAAGTTAAAACCATTTCCAATATTTATATTTTTTAATAATTAAATCAAGACCAGATCCATCCAAGATAGCAAGTTCAAATTTTGTACAAGAGCAATTACACCCCCATCGGATTTTATTAGAAATAAAATAATAATAAGTAATGTGAAAGTTAAGTAGTTCAAAACCTCTTATTCAAATTTCTATATAATGACTGTCGTGGAAAGTAAAAGTTAAGTTTTCTTCATTTCGGTAGCTTTTTGTAAGTAACGCGTTTATGATTTGGGCACTCTATGTTAGGATCCCACCCTAACCCTTTTATAAAAGTTAAGTTTTCTTGATTTCGGTAGCTTTTTGTAAGTAAGGCGTTTATGATTTGGGCAGTCTATGTTAGGATCCCACCCTAACCCCCTTATTTATGTCATGGGATCACGTCATAGTCAAGAGTCAATAAAACCCATATTAATATTTGTAAGTGGTTAACCCGCAATTAATGACGGGACCACAGTTAGTTGCAAATGGGTCGTAGTATTACATAGATAGTGTTAATAAAACCAATGGTATTGGCCCGTGGTATTGCATGTATGAGTCATATATAAAGGATAGAGACTCCCTGAGAGGAGCATTGTATCTTATATTGTAGTCGAGCTCTGCTCTATTGGAGGTTGCCCCCTCGAAGAGGCAAGTGAACATTATTCTGTGAATAATAAAATCATTGCCATTCTGTGTTCTGGGTATCTTTTCTTTGCATATTCTATATTTACGTATCATTTTGCAGATCAAGAACATAACAGTGTATTAGTATTTACAGATTTTCATATCGTATAAATCTAACTATTTGTACAATGAATTTAATGTTTTACTCCGCGTCGATGACTGTATGTTTTAACTCAGCATTTTAACAGCTAAAAGTAACAAGTTGTGATTCAGAACAGATGGATTGTTCGAGTGACTTTTGTTTTTTACCATATTTGATCCTCATTTTTTTTTTAAATGAAGTATTAATTCCATTATCTAACTAAGATGTTAATATCAGATTTTTGTTAGTGGTGATTTTTAGGTTTGAGCTTTAGTTTAATTTCTTTTATTTCAGGTCAAAGTGAACAACATGCTGCGTAGATCAAAGAGGCTAGCACTGCGACTCCGACAAGAGGAGGAGATCATTCCTAATCTTCCAGATGATATCGCTCGTAACTGTCTGCTTAGAGTGCCGTACAAATGGCACTCTCAGCTCAAACTTGTATGCAGAAAATGGAGAGACATAGTGAGCGAGGCCAAGTTCTACGAGGACCGAATGACCACTGGAAAAGGGGAGCAGTTGATATGTATGATTAAGCTTTCTAGACATCGAGATCCGGTTAGCAGCGGAATAGTAGTGTTAGACCCTGTCACGCGTACCTGGGAAATGCTACGCCAGAATCCCGATTTCCCTAGGGGAATTATTCCATTGTCCTGTGCCTGCGTTTGCGTTAATGGGAAACTAGTTGTCATCGGTGGATATAATCCAGAAATATCGAACAGCATGACGGCGGTTTATATTTTTGACTTCGCGTCTGCCAAATGGCGCAGAGGAACCGACATGCCCACCAAAAGGTACAGCTTCGCCTGCTCCGTATCTTCCACTGCCGGGGTTATCTATGTTGCCGGAGGGATTTATCGTGACACTATGTTATTCACAGCAGAGGCTTATAATGTGGAAGAAGACAGATGGCAAAATCTTCCTCCAATGACCCAACAAGGAGGCGTGTGTCATGGAGTTTTTCTAGCAGATAAATTCTTTGTATTCCGGAATCGTGAAATGAATGCAGAAATTTTTGATACAAAGACAGGCCTCTGGAGAGGGGTGGATAATATGTGGAGTTTCCAGCGATCGGACAAGTTGCCGTGCATAGTTGCTTCTGGACACTTGTATGCGTCCACCGAAACAGAGTTGATGAAATACAATCCTGAGGAAAACGATTGGGTTGTTCAAAGAGTTCTTCCTACACAATTTCGTGGTATTGCGTGTACTGCAGAGTGGCGCGGCCATATTTTTGTGTCTAAACGCTCTACCCTTTCTCCTCGTCAGGATTGTTATCTGTTGAACCCGTCCACTAACGAGCTGATCAGCGTACCCGAAAGATTTCCCTGGGTAACTGTGTCTGCTGCAACCGTGG
This sequence comes from Pinus tabuliformis, assembly GCA_031772625.1. Taxonomy (NCBI): domain Eukaryota; kingdom Viridiplantae; phylum Streptophyta; class Pinopsida; order Pinales; family Pinaceae; genus Pinus; species Pinus tabuliformis. Next base: position 479,882,466 of record CM062810.1, on the reverse strand, counting down.
AGATCTGAATGTCGTCTCCTAGCCTCCCTGTTAACTGTATTGAGGTTTTTTTGGATCTTTGTATTTGTCTTTTCATAAAGATGCATCGTATTCTATGAATGTCTTTTAAACTAAATATTGATGTTACATAATCAAGGATACTTCCTAATAACCTTAGTTCCTCTGTCTAATATTGATGTTGATAAACATATGTGAGTTTCCATAGATTTCAATGTCCATGGGGTAGCTTCCACCAGTTCCATTACTTTTCGATCGTGGTAGCTTCCAACAGTTCCATTACTTTTCTATTGTTATTAGAATATTTCCAAACAAGAAAACAGAAAAATTTATTATGATTATAGAAGATATGTCGAGACATCTAACGTTTATGGTAATAACGAATTGTGCTTCAGTGCAGTTTTAACTTGGTAATAACGAGTAGTGCTTCAATGCAGTCTTGAAGTTGATCTTAATTAGCTAGCCATGAGGAGGATGTTTTCAAGATAAGACGGTGGGAGACTTCAATTATTTTGAATGGATGAACTTATTTTTCATAGGAGTAATATTTTTTATTACAAACATTATTATAACGAAAATATGTTTTCTTAATTGAATGCTTTTTTTTAAAAGATATTTGGTAAAATATGATTTTCAAACATGTTTTTGAATATTAATATAATAAGGAGGTTCGAGAAAATATCCACTAAATGTTCTAAAAGAGAACATTTTCAAAAAGAATCATTGCATAGATTACAAACTATGTGGCTTGACCAAATTTTGTCTAAATGATTAGGTATAAAATTAAGAATAAGGATAATATGATAACCTAGAAGAAGAATTTGATGGAAAACATTGAAATATTAACCAAAAATGTTATGATGACAATAATTTAAACAACATTTATTGTTATGGTAAGCTAACCTTGTGTACATTGGAACCCAACTGTCTACGGAGGACACCCGGTCAATATAACATAATGTTCCAACTTGGTTTTAATCACTATTAATTCACTAAAATGTATGATTGTTCCTTGAAAAATCACTAAAATACACAAGAGAATGTGTTATTTTAACCATTTGTGTGGAATTCAAGATGACAAGCTTAGGAAATTACCATGTACATGGTCCAATGCTTTCTGAGTACTCCTCTCTACATTTCTATTATTGCAAGAACATAAATAACAAAAAATTAAACTCGGGAGTATCAAGATGTAATTTATTTTAATGTCATTTCAAATTTATATTTGAATTTTCCATGTTTTTGAGGAAGTAAAATTTGTGTTTGAAATGTTATAGTGAAAGCAAGTCAAATAATTGATTGAAACAAAGTGCTACACAATGTAGTTAATGTGAAAATCATTGAGTTGAAATGTTGTGATACAAATGATCTTGAGGTGTTACTAAGTATTGGTTTCATGGTTTTCGTTCTCATATTATCTTTTCTAATATCTTGATTGATATTTAGGTTCATACATTTCAATAAGTCTAAGGCTATTTAATGACATGTTTTTTTAATGATTTAATTTTGTCTACTTATGATTATCATCCATGACTACTTTATAAACTAGCATAACCCATCTTAACTCTTGATGTATCAATCACCAATGGTGCTCAAATCCCTCAAATTGCAAAAGAAAATTCAATGCAAAACTTCTCTCAACATGCAAAAGTGTTTTTTGAGTTGAAAACATGAGGAAATGTTTGCACCTCTAGAGATTTGATCCATATCTTCCTTTGATAAACCCAAAGTTAATATGTATCTATCTTGGTTATATGCATGTGTATGTTTGTGTGTGTACGTGTATATGTGCCTGTGTGTACTTGTGTTTCGGTTCAAATTCCATATATATTTTAAAATTTCATAACAATGCTTCGCATTTTAATCCTAATTCATAAATTCAAGATATTAAATCTAAGTTGACAAGGTATTTGAAAAAACAGAGAATTCATGAATTTAAAACATTAAATCAAAACCTAGTTAACCCTCATGCATGAGGGCATATATCATACATATCCAATTTCTAAATTTTATAATTAAATTTAAAGAAGAAATTTCTTTCAAAATAAATTTTAGAAAAAAACATCTAATTCTTGATATAAAAAATTATAAGGAAAAAATATTCAATTAACATGTTAGAGATGTAGAGATGGATCTAAGTTGGTTAGGCTAGATCTTTGAATTCATGAATTAAAACATTAAATCGAAATCTAAAAAATTGTTTATATCTATATATATATATATATATATATATATATATAAACTTCTTTTAAAATAAATTTTAAAAATTTCATTTAATTCTCAATAAGAAAACTATTGGGAATATATGTCCCATTGATATGTTTAATTTAGAGAAATTCCATATAATATTTTATAGGGAAAGATATTCAATTGCTATGTTAAAGGTATATAGGTGGATTTAGATTGATTATTTTGTAATATTATATCATTCTCATAATTCTTTACACTCTAAAGGAGTCTTTCATTCATATGAAGTAGATGGGAATTGTGACCATGGTTGTGTGCTATTCAACCTAAATTTGTGTTTAAGTGTGGAAGATCTTTGAAATATTGGAGCTAAAAGTTTTGGTGATCAAAACAACAAATGTTCATGTAAATATTCTTTATTTAGAATGGACTATTTTTAGTAATGGATAGGAAACCTTAGAAAACATATATTGAAAAACATCATCGTGATGTATCAAATAAAAATTGAAAAATAATTGTAAACAAGATAATTGCTTGGGAATGAACTTGAGTTAATGAGATCCTTACTCAGAATATGTAAACTAAGGTTGAAGGATAGAACAAAGTAAACTTCCCTTAAATCACTCCTAAAAATTCCCTAGAGGTGCTTTTAATGTGATTTAAGAAGATTGGGAAAAAAATCTATGAAATCACTCAGTGTGGAGAAAAAATCGTGGCAGAAAAGTGCTAAGGAAAACATGCTAAGGGATTTAAGGCATAAAATTGCCTAGCCTGGAATCACAAGAGGTTGTCGATTCATAAGGTTGCAATCTTAGCTCGGGGGGAACCTCTGGGGAGGGTTCAAGGTTGGGTGGTAAATTGTTCACCTCAATCAAATTAAGTAGATCTATGGTTAAAGACTTTGGAAATTTATGTTGTTAATTTACTAGATTACAAAATTCTTTTCAGCTATATATAATGAAGTAGTGTTGGTATTTGGTAGGTGTAGTTATTGGTATCAAATGTATATTCCTTTGTTTATTAAATAGGTGTTCTTAAATAGTATAAAATTATGAGATGTAGAAATATGTAGAGAACATGAGATTTAGGAATACGTTTAGATTTTGGACAACATAATGATATTGATATTTGTTAAGTGTGAGGCAATTACATCTTCAGTAGAAATAGTATGAAGGCAAATCAATAGAATTGTGTGTGAAAATTGTATATGCATGTGCATAAATAAAGTTGGAAATGAAAAGGAACATGAGATCTGAACATTACTGAACATGCATGACCCTAGTCAAATCAATGGATTGGTGTGGATATAATTGTTATAATTGTATGATAAGTTATATTTTTGGAAATATTTCGTGGATACTTGAAGCTAAAGTTCATAGCATCAACATATATTTATGTATAGGTTTTGCTACGTAGTACATAAAAATAATATTATACTAATTATATACAGTAGACACCTGGGTCAGAAGGCCTTCCTCAAGGCCCGGAAGGAGCCTTCAGTCCATAAAGATCTTAAAGACAGGGTCCTAGGGGTTCACCTCCCTTACATCCAAGAGACCACTGATAGGATTGCCAGGATTCTTTGGAAGCACAATGTTCCCTCAACCTTTATACCACTTAATACCATCTGTAGCTCCTTGCAATCTGTTAAAGATCCCGTCAAGCCTAAAGACATGAAAGGTGTCTATGTCATTCCCTATTCCCGTGGGACCCCATACATTGGTGAGAGTGGTCATTCTATTAGTTAGAGGATTAGTGAGCACTCGACAGACTTAAAGCATGGGAGGGCTAAGTCCTCTGCCCTTGCAGAGCATGCCGGGAAGACTAAGCATCATATCTATTTCGAAGAGGCTTATGTTATTGTGAAAGTTGCATAGTTTCACAATCGAAAATTTAGGGAAGTGCTTGTGTTATGCTCTTAACCTGCAAAAAGATACCCAAATACAGAATATGCAAAGAAAGATACCCGGAACATAGAATAGTGAGAGACAACATCAAATATTTTATTATTCAGAAAGCAATGTTCACTGGCCTCTTCGAGGGGGCAACCTCTAATAGAGCAGAGCTCAATATAAAAATAAGACACAATGCTCCTCACAGGGAGTCTCTATCCTTTATATATGACTCATACATGCAATACCAAGGATCAATACCATTGGTTTTATTAATACCATCTATCTAATACCACGACCCATTTGCAACTAACTATGGTCCTATCATTAATTGTGAGTTAACCACTTACAATTATTAATATGGGCTTTATTGAATCTTGACTATGACTCGATCCCATTACATAAATAAGGGGTTACGGTGGGACCTTAACATGCCCTCCCCCTTAAGACTAGCCTTGTCCTCAAGGCTGAAGTTGCGGAAACTGCTGAAGAATAGTGGTTGGTTCCCAAGTTGCATCTTCGAGAGAGGTGTCTTTCCACTTGACGAGGACTTCCCTAATCATGCGGCCCCACAGGTGCCTGTCTCGTGTGTCTAGGACCTATTCAGGTTGGAGCCAGATTGACCCTTCTTCGTCCAATTTAGGTACACTGGTCTGAATTCTACAATTGTTCCAAATCACTTTCTTGAGGCATGATACATGGAAAACTGGATGGATTTTTGCAGTAGCTGGCAAAGCCAACTTGCAAGCCACTTCTTGTAGGTTTTAACCCTGTATAGAAATTACCTGCATACGAATTCTTAAACAAAGAAAATAAACAATGCGAGAACATAACCCATAAAACACATATGCACAGAGATTTTTCCCTGGATCCCAAAACCGAGACTACCAGCTTGATTTTTCATTATTTTCCTTTCAATGTTACAATACATATTTATACATGCCGAAGCATCCAATACCATGGACTGAAAACCATCGCGTCCAATACCATGGACCGAAAACCATCGCGTCCAAAAAACATGTGCGAAAATCATGCACAAAACCATAGGTGGGTCCGCCCAACCTAACATATGGTCCAAAACCAAAATTTTCCGGGGCGCTGCCCTGGACCCCATAAAGTGGGGTTACGGGTGCCCTTCAAACCCCCTATTAACTACATGGAAAGAATATAACACAACCCAACAATCTCCCACTTGTTATTTTCTTTCCACAAGGGGCCACAGGAAAGCTTAGTCATTTTTTCAGCCCTGAGATTCCCATTGCTTCTCTACACCAAGAGAACTTCTCAGAGCTCACAGATTTTGTCAATGCATCCGCAGTATTCTTCAAAGTGTCCACCTTTACCAGCAACACCTTTCTGTCTTCTATCATATCCCTCACAAAGTGATACTGAACATCAATGTGCTTTGTCTTTGAATGATAAGCAGGGTTCTTTGCCAAGAAAATTGCACTTTGGCTGTCACAGTCTATTCTTATAGCTCCCTGTACTAACCCCATACTTGAACACAATCTCTGCAACCAAACTGCTTCCTTGCTTGAATGAGTGGCTGCCATGTATTCTTCCTCTGTAGTTGATAATGCCACTATAGATTGTTTCTTACTCATCCAACTGACTGCACCTCCAAATAGTTTAAACACATACCCACTTGTAGATCTTCTTTGATCCAGATCTCCAGCCCAGTCTGCATCAACAAAGCCATGAATCTCCAACACTATGTCTAATCCTGGTCTTCCTTGGTAGCACAAACCATAATCACTAGTGCCACGCAAATACCTGAAAACCCGCTTCACTGCTGCCCAGTGCTCCTTCCCAGGTTTTGACATAAACCTTCTCAATACTCCCACTACATGTGCAATGTCTGGTCTAGTATAGAACATTTCATACATCAGGCTACTCACTGCACTTGCATATGGAAAACGAGACATGTCCTCTTCCTCTTCTTGTGTCATGGGACATTGTTCAACAGATAACCTCACACCTATAGGAATAGGAACCTTCACCGGTTTACTATCCTGCATATTAAACCTCTGCAGTATTGTCTCGACATACTTCCTCTGGTTTAACCAGAGCTTCCTCTTTGACCGATCTATTGTGATTTCCATGCCTAAAATATAGTTTGTAGCACCAAGATCTTTCATGTCGAATTTGGAGGACAATTGGGTCTTCAAATCCTGGATAATTTCTTTGTCATTTCCAACCAGCAACATATCATCCACATATAAGACCAGATAAATAACACGGTCACTAATTAATTTAAAATACACACACTGATCTGCTTTGCTTCTGGTGAAGCCAAGTCCCCGTATAGATGTATCAAATTTCTGATACCACATCCTTGGTGACTATTTTAACCCATACAGAGACTTATTTAACTTGCATACCAGTTCTTTCTTACCCTTCACCGCAAAGCCTTCAGGTTGCTTCATGTAGATTTCCTCTTCCAAATCCCCGTGAAGAAATGTTGTCTTCACATCCATCTGTTCTACCTCAAAATCAAAAGCAACAACAGAAGATAAAAGTAATCTAATAGAAGTTACCTTGGCAACAGGAGAAAAAATATCACCAAAATCAATTCCCGGCACCTGGGAATAACCTTTTGCTACCAACCGAGCTTTGTATTTCTCCACCTTTCCTTCTGCATTTGTTTTCTTCTCGAACTCCCATTTGCTTCCAATGGGTTACCTTCCAGCCGGCAACTCCACCAGATCCCAAGCCTCATTTTTGTGCAAAGATGCCATTTCATCGACCATGGCCTCTTTCCAGAGTTTTCCATCCTTTGAATCCACTACTTCCTTCACAGTTCTGGGATCATCATCAGTAACAGACAAAGCAAAATTTGAACTGAAAGCAGATGGACTATACCTTTCTGGCTGCCTTCCTTCTCGAACTGATCTTCTCACAGCTGGAGTTTGTGGCTCTTCATCTTCTGATTCCTTCTCTGCTGCAAAGTCTGATTCTTCCTCCTTTGGCTCAAACTATATCTTCTCAGGTTCCTTTGGTTGGACTTCATGTTGAATAACATATTTTACCTCTCTGAACAACAGATCTCAGCTGTATACAACCTTCTGTGTGACTGGGTTCCAAATCTTAGAACCCTTTAAACCATCCTTATACCCAATAAAGATGCACTTTTCAGATTTACTATCCAACTTGGTTCGTTTCTCCTTTGGAACATGTACATATGCATCACATCCAAATACCCTTAGATGTGAAAGAGAGGGTTTCTTACCAGTCCATACTTCTTGTGGAGTCTTATCCTCTAACGCTGATGAAGGTGATCTGTTGATCAGGTAACATGCAGTATCCACCGCCTCTGCCCAGAATTCCTATCCTAACCCAGCACCACTGAGCATGCTTCTTGCTGTTTCCATCAACGTCTTGTTCATTCTTTCTGCGACTCCATTTTGCTGAGGTGTATATGGAGTAGTCTTCTGCCGTGCTATACCACACTTGTTACAAAATTCTTCAAATTCCTTGCTGCAAAATTCTCCACCATTATCTGTCCTCAGCACCTTTATCTTCTTCTCCGTTTGATTTTCCACCAGAGCCTTAAATTCTTTAAACCTGTCAAAGACTTCAGATTTCTTCTTAAGGAAATATATCCATGTATTCCTTGAGAAGTCATCTATGAATGATACATAGTACACAGACTTACCCAGTGATGGAACCTTCACAAGTCCAAACACATCACTGTGCACAAGCTCTAATATCTGTTTCGGCCTCTTACCACCAGAGGGGAAACTCACTCGGTTCTACTTCCCATACACACAATTTTCACAGAAATCAAAATCCAGAGAGCTATCATTCATACCTTCTACCATACCTTTACCATGAAGTATTCGAAGGCCCTTCTCTCCAATATGTCCAAGCCTTTGATGCCACAACATGGTCTTCTCTCCAGAGACCACTAGATTTTCTACTCCATTTTCAGGAACCATAGAACTATTGCACCCATCAACAACAGTGCTACCTTGCAGCTTGTACAGAGTTCCAATCTGAACTCCCCGCATCAATATCAGTGCTCCTCAAACCATCTTGAAGGTATCTTTCTCGAACATCGTCTTTACACCTGCATCATCTAACTTGCTTACAGAAATCAGGTTTCTGGCCAATGCAGGAATATGTAGAACACCCGGAAGTGTTCTAACCCTTCCACCTTGCAACTTCAACTTTACTTTTCCCCGACCAATGATTCTAGCCTTCCTATCATCTCCTAAGAAGAAATCACGACCATCGTATTTCTCATACTCGCAGAACCACTCTCTATGGGGAGTGAAGTGAAAGGATGCACCTGAGTCAATCAACCATGCCTCATGATCTACATGTGTACTTGAAGAAGCCAAGTACACATCCCCACCTTCATCTGAGGTGGTTTTCACCTCTGCAGAAGGAGCATCATCAGATCCCTTTCCTTTATCAGGAGCTTTAGATTTACAATCCCTTATTAAGTGCCCTTCCTTTCCGCATTTCTAGCACACCACCTTTGTAGGTTTTCCTGGAGATTTAGATCTCCCTCTAGATTTAGATCTCCCACTCGATGACTTATTTTTGTTTCTGTTATGGGACCGTCCTCGTACAGACAAGGCATCACCATTCTGGTTGTCCATATTTTTCCATCTCATCTCCTCCGTCAGCAAGGCTGAGACTATTTCATCAAACTGCAAAGCAGTTGCATTGCTACCTATTGCAATAACTAGACTATCCCACGAATATGGTAGAGAACACAACAGACTGATGCACTTATCTTCATCTGAAATTTTAATATCAACAGATAATAACTGACTTACCACAATATTAAACGCATTCAGATGTTCTGTCACCGAGTCTCCATCTTTCATCCTCAGGTTATACAGCTTTTTCCGCAGGAACAGTTTATTCACCAGAGACTTAGATTGGTACAAAGTCCCTAACTTGACCCACAAAGCCTTTGCCGTAGCTTCCCCTGATACATTCAGCAATACTGAATCTGAGACACACAATCGTATTATGCTCTTTGCCTTCCGATCCAACTTCTTCCATTCTTCATCGGTCACTCTCGATGGTTTAGTACCCGGATCTACCGTGATCCATTGATCTTTATCCACCAACAGATACTCCATATTGAGTTTCCACAACTCAAAATTTTGACCATTAAACTTCTCAATATCTATCTTTCCACTGCCCGCCATCTTCTTTCACCACCAGAATCGATCTCATAGATCTCCCACTGAACAGAGTCTACCACAGGCCCGAGCGAAACCCCTCACCAACAAAGGCGTCCCCATGAAGCCAAAACAGTTCTGATACCAAATGTAGGTTTTAACCCTGTACAGAAATTACCTGCATACGAATTCTTAAACAAATAAAATTAACAATGTGAGAGCATAACCCATAAAACACATATGCACAGAGATTTTTCCCTGGATCCCAAAACCGGGACTACCAGCTTGATTTTTCATTATATTCTTTTCAATGTTACAATACATATTTATACATGCCGAAGCATCAAATACCATGGACCGAAAACCATCGCGTCCAATACCATGGACCGAAAAACCATCGTGTCCAAAAAACATGTGCGAAAATCATGCACAAAACCATAGGTGGGTCCGCCCAACCTAACATATGGTCCAAAACCAAAATTTTCCGGGGCGCTGCCTCGGACCCCATAAAGTTGGGTTACGGGTGCCCTTCAAACCCCCTATTAACTACGTGGAAAGAATATAACACAACCCAACACTTCTCTAATGCGCTAAAGTACTTGATATGGTCTGTAGAATTTTGGAGATAGTTTCTGAAAACCCTTGTCTTCAAGTGATGTTTGCTTATATGGTCGCAACCTTAAAAAGACCTGATCCCCTTCTTGAAATTGGCACTCTCAGCAATGCTGGTCTACCTATTGCTTCATGCGGTTTTGAGCTTGATGAAGATTCTATCTAAGATAGGCGAGCATGGTTGTGCGGTGTTGTAGGAGTTGATCACCCCTTGATATAAGAAGTAGGGGAAGGAGGGCGTTGACCATATACTGGTTCATAGGGAGCCATTTTGGTGGTGGCATGATAGTTGGTGTTATACCACCATTCAGCCAGAGGTAACCACTGTACCAAAAGATGTTGTTTTTCTGAAGTGAAACACCTAAGGTAGGTTTCCAGACATTTGTTGACGGCTTCAGTTTGAGCATTCGTTTGCGGATGATAGGAAGTACTAAGTTTTAGTTGAGTGCCTTGCAGCCTGAAGTGTTCCTGCAAAAAATTACTAGTGAAGATCGGGTCGTGATCGGACACAATAGAAGTGGGCATGCCGTGCAATTTGAATATCTGATCCATGAAAGATTGAGTGACCAAAGTCGGTGTAAACGGGTGGGGTAGGGCACAGAAATGAGCATAGTTCGAAATTTTGTCCACAACCACCATGATGACTGACTTGTTTCCTGACTTTGGAAGACTTGTAATGAAATCCATAAAAACCTCCATCCAAATTGATGCCGGGATGGGCAACGGTTGTAATGTGCTTGGTGTGTTGACATTCTCCGCTTTGTGGCGTTGATAGACGTTGCATTCTGCTACGAAAGTAAGGATGTCCTTTTTCATGACTGTCCAAAAAAGTGATCTTCTAGTGCGAGCATATGTCTTCTGAAAGCTTGAATGTCCTGCAATGGGGGATGAGTGCAATTTTGCCAAAATGCGACTTTTGAGGGTGGATGTTGGTGATATTACGAATCTGTCCCTGTAGCGAAGAATCTCATCCTGCCACGAGTAGACCTTGGTGGAATTTGGATCTACCTGCAATTGAGAAATGAGTTGGGAGAGCTCGGGATGTGAAAACCATTCCTTGCGAGCCTCTTCAATCCATTCTGGAATGGGGAGGGAAATTTCTAGCAGAGCACTTTCCTCCTCAAATTAGCGAGATAATGCATCTGCTACACTATTGTATTGCCCTTTCTTGTAAATGATATCATAATCATATCCCAGAATTTTTGCTAGCCATTTATTTTGTTGTGAGGAGGATATGCATTGCTCCAAAAGATATTTAAGACTGTGATGGTTTGTGCGGATTTGGAAATGTCGCCCCAATAAGTAAGGTCGCCAGGTCTCTACTGCATGTAAGATGGCCATAATTTCCTTCTCGTAGGTAGATTGGCCCAGATTATTCCCACTTAGTTGTTGGCTTGTGAAGGCCAAAGGTCGCCCTCCCTGCATTAAGACCGCCCCAATACCTGTACCCGAAGCATCACATTCAATGACAAAAGATTTGGTGAAGTTAGTTAGTGCTAAGACTCGGATGGAACACGCAGCATTTTTGAGAGATGTAAATGCCTGTTGTGCGTCCTCATTCCAAAAGAATGAGTTTTTCTTCAGGAGTTGAGTGAGGGGCTTCGCTATGTGACCATAGTTGCAGACAAATTTACGATAATAGCCCGTGAGACCCAAAAATCCTCTCAATCTCTTCGAGGTCTTAGGTTGAGGCCAATCCTGCATTGCCTGGATCTTTTTGGGGTCCACCTTGACACCTTCACGCCCCACAATGTGTCCCAAATACTCAACTTCTTCCATGCCAAACAAACACTTGGACATCTTGACAAATAATTTATGCTTGCGGAGCAGTTGCAAGAGTAGATCTACATGCTGAAGATGTGTGGCCCAAGTGCAACTATAGATGAGGATGTCATCGAAGAAGACAAGGACAAATTTCCGGAGATATGGTTTGAGAATGTGGTTCATAAGGCTCTGAAAAGTATAGGGGGCATTATAAAGACCGAATGGCATGACCAGGAACTCATAATGGCCTTCATGAGTTCTGAAATCAGTCTTTGGAATGTTGACTTCCTTCATGCGAATTTGATGGTAGCCCGAGCGAAGATCCAAGCTTAGTGAAGAATTGAGCCCCATTGAGTTCATCCAGCAAATCATCAACCACCGGGATGGGAAATTTATCTTTGACTATCAACTTATTGAGGGCCCTGATGTCTGGACACATATGCCACTCCCCATCTTTCTTAAGCACCATGACCACCGGTGATGAATAAGGACAAATGCTGGGACGAATGACACCTGCTTCCAAAAGTTCCTTGATTATTTTTTCAATTTCATTCTTTTGGGTGAGCGGATATCTGTATGGGCGCACATTTGGGGCTTGGGCCCCTAGAACCAAGGTGATGCTATGATCATGTTCCCCTCTCGAGGGTGGAAACTCATGAGGCTTGTCAAAGACCAGTAGATGGTTATTTAAAATCTGTTGCATCCCAGGATGAATCGGCAGAGACTTGGTTTACACTACCTGGATGGAATTAAATTGAGCTATAACTCCATGATGGCTGCTTTTTAGCAGTTTTTCCATCCTATGCGAGCTGATGATAGAGGGAGCTCCCACCTGGAGTCCATAGAGGGTATGTGTGGAGTTGTTCTGCTTAAAACTCATGTGTAACTCCTGGAAATCCATTCTGATTGGCCCAAGAGTGCGAAGCCATTCAGCACCGAGGACAATGTCGCACCCTACCATGTGTATTGAAAACATGTGGGTCTTCAACTGATAATCCCCCATTTGAAGTTTGAAATTTTCACAACGGCCTTCACATTTCATTGTGTCCCCATCCGCAATTTGGACTTGGAAGTTAGAAACTGCTCGTACAAAACAATGCACTGCTTCCACGACTTTTCGATGGATGAAATTATGTGTACTTCCACTATCAATCAAGATTACCACTGGGCGATGTTTAATAAAACCTCTGATTTTGAGAGTTTGAGGTGAAGAAATACCTGCCAAAGCGTGCAGCGAAATAACTGGTTTGTTAGGGACATTGTCCTTTTGGTTGTCCTCTTCCACCGCCTCATGTTCCTCCTATGGTGGATCTTCCTCTGATGAGATGTAATTAGTGGCATCAATTTGAAAAGAATTGGGCTCCTTGCATTTATGACCTGGGGAGTATTTTTCATCGCAGTAGTAACATAATCCTTTCTTTCTTCTTTTGGCCATTTCTGCAGGTGACACCTTTTGAACCTGAAGTGTTTGAGTCGTGCTGTGAGCCTGTGGGGGGCGACTCTTAGGAGGGAAGTTTGGGCGATTATACTGGGCTGCTAACGCATGTTCCACGTTACGAGCTACCTTACAAGCCTCTAACAATGTAAACTTTGAAACGAGAACTGATACTGTTACCCGTTTTGTAGAGATAGCAAAAAAGTGACCCGATTTTGAAAAAGGGTGATGCAGAGCACACATGTTTTTTTTAGAGCATAGTTTTTGACACTTTAATTTTTTTAAATTCTTGTTATGTACATTGCGTTTTAGAATGGTAGTGATTTTCATGCCGATTTAAAAAAGTGGTTATTCTACATCAGACACTTTTTTTAAAAAGCCTGTTTTATTGACTTTAACTTTTCTAATGTATGAAATGTAAATAATTATTTTGTAAATTTAATAATTTTGGAAGTGGTCTTCCTCTTCATAGTTTTTTGTTTTTATTTTTATTTTTATTTCTTTTGTAGTGAGGTTTTTATTGATTTGCATATTTAAAGAAGAAGGTCAATATTTTCCATTTTCGATATTTTACATATTTATACATCGTTAATTAAATTCTCAATCCAAATGAAATAATTCTCTCTAAAAAACAAATAAAAAATTATATATAAAAAAAGACAAAAAAAAATAAAAAATGTTAAAAAAATATCTTATAGACCATAAAACAATTTGGAAATAAAAAACAAAATTAATATAGATATATATAAGTCAGTAAAAATTGAGGGAAAAAAAAACATGAGCAAAAACTAGGGAAAAAAAATTAAAAACAAACTAATTAAAAAAAAAATTAATGAAAAAAATTTAAAAAATAGTAAAATTAATATTTAAAAAAAAATGTTAAAAAAATTATCTCACAAACCATAAAAGGATTTGGAAAACAAAAAAAAAATACAATATATATATATATATATATATATATATATATATATATAGTAAAAATAGAGAAATAAAAAAAAAAAACATTAGAAAAAAACGAGAAAAAAAAAATTAAAAACAAACTTGTTTAAAAAAAATAATTAGAAATTATTGAAAAATATTTAGAAACTAATAAAATTAATATTAAAAAACAAAAAAAAAAATCAAATTATAAAAAAAAATCCAAAAAAAATGTGTATTTTTTATTAAAGAAAAAATAAAATGTAATTGTTTTTTATTAAACATAGATATTTTGTTTAAAAAAAATCAATTTTTTCTTTTTTAAACAATCTCTTTTATTATTAAAAACAAATTTTATTTTTAGTTCTATTTTTTATTTAAAATTAAAATTATCCAACATATCTTTTATATTAAAAAAAAAAATAAACCTATATGTTATATTTAAAAAAAAAAATTACATTAAACATTTTTTTTTTAAAATGTTTTTAAAAAAAATGAAAATTATTATTATTTTTTTTTTTTAACAATTTTTTTTTTAAACCTTTTTTTTGTTATAATTAAGAATAGTTTTTTTTTAAACCATTTTAATTTATTTTTTTATTTAAAATTTTAAAAATTATTAAAAAAAATTAAAAAATTTAAAAATGAAATCGTTTTTTTTTTTTAAATTAAAAATTAAATAAAATTTTAAAAATTAAAAATTCTAAGAAATTAATATCGTTTTTTTTTTATTTTTTAAATTTAAAATTTGAAAATTTTAAATTTTAAAAATTAAATGTTTTTTTTTTATTAATTAAAAAAAAAAAAATTGGCGCCCCCCGGCCACCCGTAGTGGCGCTGCCGGGGCGGAGGGCCTGCGCGATATTAAGTCAATGACTCCTTGATGCAATCAGATCAAGAATAAATCTCGCAGATGCAGAGCAGGGAGCTACAGAACTTAATACCAAAACCGGAAAACAAGAATGATACTGAGATATCAATGAAACTCATATAACGATAACACTTAGCCAGAACAATCCTTCATAGAATTCTGAATCAGTGACGTCATGTTCATTGAGGGATGCTTCCAGGGTGTCCTCCCCATTAAATAGAGGACCCACTGAATTTGAATACAGAGGCTCATCCCCACTGGCAAATTCAGTTGCAGTCCTTGAATCTGCCACCAATAGAGACATCCCCATGCATATCTCCTTGACTGAGATGTCACTCATAGGCTCTGAAGTTCCATTCTTCTGCAAGGATGGAATTGCCATATGATTCGCTTTCTGTCCTGATGTCTGTTTTGTTGTGAATATTTCACATGTCTTTGAGGATTCGCTAATCAAACTCGATGGACAGACTACAGAACCATGTTCAGACAATGGCAAAGGTAAGATCTTTACTAAAGCCTTCCTAACCAGCTCAGCAGTAGCCCCTGAGGAGACATTCATATCATCAACTTTAGCTACTGTAGATGAAGCCTTCTGTGCACTGCAACTTAGGGTTTTGAGTGTCTTCTGTGGGGATAAACTTGATGTAGCCATTGAGGTAGGTGATGAAATGTGATCAGACAAAGATTTCTCTGTCTTCCCATTACAATGACCAAGACTACTGAGGGATACCTCTGGGACACTCTCCCCTTTAAATTCAACATGTTCCTTAGCGCTCAGATGCAGGGTAACAGTTGATGGTGCCTGTTGCTGCAGCTGCTGTTTTTTATGTCTCTGCTTAGATTTAGTTAGCTTTCTCATATTTTCCTTTGTTGAAAGACCTACTGACTTTATGCATTCACTATTTCGCTTTTCACAAAAAGAATTATTTTGTTCCAAACCAGAGGCAGAAACAACAGAATTTGAAATAATATTTTCTTCAGGAATAATTATTTATGGGGTAGGCATGACAGTTGGCAAATTCTTAATTGTAGCATCAGACTTTTTTGTAGCTGAAAGTTCAGTTACAGGAGTGGATTGTGAAACAAAAATATCTTTGCTGACAGCCGCTGAAACAGCTGAAGGAGTTGATCCATAAATTGTCTGAGTGGTAGATGATCTTGAAGAAGAAGATTTCATTTGTGAAACCTCCATTGAAATAAGGCTAGTTTCTTCAGCATTAGCACAAGGTTTTGATAGATCTAGCATCACACCAGACTGGATCATATTTGACAATTTTTTACCTGAAGATGTATCTACAGGATCAGACCTCACAGAAGTAGCATTTAATGATGATATGTCTGCAACTAAAACTGACGTATTTGATTGCTGATGTAAATTAATTGAGTGGTCAAATGATCCTGTCGGCATCGCTGAGTTGGAATTCACTTTGTGAGGACTGCTGAAAGCCACAGGTGGACTTGATTGTGGTTTATAAGTTGAAGATCTTCTTGACAAAGTATTAGTGTCAGAAGTTAGTTTGAATGTTGCAGTATCTGTGTGTGAATCCAGCTTTGTGCCCTTCGGACCAAATTTCAACTCTTCATGAGTCTCTGGATGAGTTATCTTAACTGTTGTGCTGGTACGTTGAGGAATATATTGATTAGCTGGTTGTGGCATATATGTTGGAAGATGTGTTCCCATTGAAACACAAAAAGGCATAGGAGAAAACTGTTGTGATGGTATATGAGAGGTCATAGAATTCACTTGTTGAGGCATGGCATGCGAAGGAGACGAACATATAGGTTGTGGACAAGTTAACCCTTGCAATTGATGCACCATCCCTTACGGCAACTGAAACGCATCTGTTTGCAGACTGTGCATACTAAATACTTTCCGCTGGACTTAACCTTGCATTGTAGGTGTCATCTGAAACTAAAACTGCAATGGTGTCGGTTGAGAAGCCACAACCTGTGATTGGATTTGTGAACTTGGTGCATAAATCTGGGGATATGACATCGATGAACCAACACCATGCATTGGAGCAACAGAAGGCTGTACTTTGTGAGCCACAGGAAGCCCACCCCTAGCCCCTTATGAGCTTTTGTTTACTTCAACTGCTGGATCTAATGTACTGGCAGCTTGCTTTGAAACCACTCGATCTTGCTGCAGCCAATTCTTTGACCCAGAAAAAACCTTTGGTGCTTTAGGAATAGATGCGGCATCAGCAGCCCCAAAGCGTGCCTGATCACTTTTCTGCTCCTCAAAATTAGGAGGTGCTGAGTTTGTCCGTACAGGAACCTGTAAGCCATTTATTATTCCAGAACTCAAGCATCCAAACTGAAATGCAATTGGTTGTTGTTGAAACTTAGCCCTGGAAGCCTCCATAGGAACCACTGGTACAGACATTGGAGATGCCTTTTCCAAATTTCTAGAGCTCAGAGCCTGTGAAAGAGGAGATGCTTCATCTAGAGTTCTATTGTTCGCAGCCTGTGAAATGGAAGGTATTGGAAGAATCCCATGACTCTTAGAAGCCAACATATTAGACTGTTTTGTTGCAGATGATGTGACACTTCCATATGTCCCAGATAATGCTGTCCCTGGTTGTTGCCTTTGCGCAATTTCACCATTTTGAACATTGTGGTTTGAATTAGGTTCGAAAAGCCCTGCATTAGTTTTCCCTCTAGACTGCCCTCCAGGTCCATTTGATCGCTTACTACTTTTAATTGTGGAAGATGGGGAGGAGGAATGAGGGCTAGACCCTCCAACCCTAGTACCCTTGGGAGGCTGTTGATATCCAACCCCCGTTGATCTCCCAGGTCTTCTTTGCTTGGCTTCACTCTTCTCAGGCTTTGATTGGTGATGAAACATATATAACAATGGTTCAAAACCCTTTACCCTAAATTCTCCAGCAACCCTGAGATCGGATCAAGCGATAATATCAGGAGCCCCAGCTCTCGTCCCGCAACACCTACCGCGCCCTCACAATCAAAATAATCTAATGGGAATCGAGGGCTTGCCCCCCGACCGCCCGTAGTGGCGCTGCCGAGGGCGGAGGGGCCTGCACGCAGGCCCTCCGCCCCCGACAACGCCACCACGGGCGGCCGGGGGCGGAGGGCCCGACAACGCCACCACGGGCGGCCGGGGGCGGAGGGGCCTGCACGCAGGCCCTCCTCCCCCGGCAACGCCACCACGGGCGGCCGGGGGCGCCAATTTTTTTTTTTTTAATTAATAAAAAAAAAATTAATTTTTAAAATTTTTAATTTAAAAATTTTTAATTAAAAAAAAAAAAACGATATTAATTTTTTATTTTTTATTTTTTTAAATTTTTTAAATTTTTAATTTAAAAAAAAACCAATTTCATTTTTAAAATTTTTAATTTTTTCTTAATAATTTTTAAAATTTTAAATAAAAAAAAAATAAAATGGTTTAAAAAAAACTATTCTTAATTATAACAAAAAATATGGTTTAAAAAAAATAATTGTTAAAAAAAAACATTAATTTTCATTTTTTTTTTAAACATTCTTTAAAAAAAAAAAATTAATGTAATTTTTCTTTAAATATATAGTATAGGTTTATTTTTTTTTTAAATATAAAAGATCTGTTGAATAATTTTATTTTTAAATTAAAAATAGAAATAAAAGTAAAATTTGTTTTTAATAATAAAAAACGTTAAAAAAAAATGATTTTTTTTAAACAAAATATCTATGTTTAATAAAAATTAATTACATTTTTTTTAATAAAAAATACACTTTTTTTGTTTTTTTTTTTATAATTTGAATTTATTTTTGTTTTTTTTTAATATTAATTTTATTAGTTTTTAAATTTTTTTCATTAATTTCTATTTTTTTTTTCAACTAGTTTGTTTTTAATTTTTTTTTTCCCAATTTTTTCTAATGTTTTTTTTTTTTTTTTAATTTCTCTATTTTTACTTACTTAATATATATATATATATATATATATTTTTAATTTTGTTTCTTTGTCTTCCAAATTCTTTTATGGTTTGTGAGATAATTTTTTTAACATTTTTCGTTTGTTTGTTTTTTTTTTGTCTTTTATATATACTTTTATATTTGTTTTTTAAGTAATCAACATTTTAATCTTAATTTTAGTAGCTTTTATTTTTTTTTTAATTTTCTATTTTTTTTTTTAATTTAATTTGTTTTTAATTTTAATTTTTAATTTTTTTGTTTTTTTTTTTTTTCACCCACTTAATTTTTTGTTTCTTTTAAATGTTTTTTTTTTCCATATATATTTTATTTTGCCAATTTTTTTTGGTTTACAAGATTACTCATTTTTTTCCCCATTTTTTTAAAATATTTTTTTTACTATTTAATTGTTTATAATTTTTTTTTTTTAGTTTTTTAGTTCTTATCATTAATTTCGTTCTTTTTACATTTTTTGATTGATTTTATTTTTCATTTTTTATTTTTGTTTTATATTTTTCTTTTAATAGATATTTTAATCTACGTTTTGTTTTATTGGTTTTTTTTTTTTTTTTTTTTTTTGTTTTTTCATTGTTTTAATTTTTTTAATTTTTTTTTTTAATTTTATGTTTTCATTATTTTTTTTAAATTTAATGTTTTTTCGGGGTCATGATAAAATATTTCATGCCATTATTTCGAGATGTTGAAATTTAACTTCTGAAGAACAAAGTCTTCTTCTAGAATCAACCCTTTTCATTTTGAGGGTGTTTTTTGGATAATTTTTGCACAAAAAATTGGTTTTCACCGCCATTTTTAAAACATGTTGAAAATTTACCCAAGAAAAGAAAAGGTGTTATTCCAGCATCAAAACCTTTCACTTTTAGCACTGTTTTTGATGTTTTTTCGGGGTTTTTTGGACAGAGTTCCCGTTTTGAGTTTTTAGTTCCCGTTTCAAAGTTTACATTGTTCTCTGTCCATGTGGGAGGGTAGTGTAGTAAGACGTGAGCTTTTATGGCTTCTTTAGGACCGTTGATAAAACATTCCATGTAGAACACATCTGAGAGACCCCTAGTGCAGAAGGCTAAGGCTTCAAAGGTTGTAATATATTCATCCACTGTGCCAGTCTGTCGGAGCTTAGTAAGATGACCCAAAAAAGGTCAAAGAATTCTGTAAGTTTTTTGAAGGAGTTCCAAGTCCTAAAAGGTCCATTGCAACATTGATGCCATTCCCACCATTACCACCTTTCATTGTCCAGGTACATGCTCCCCACCATAAGCTCAGTCTCATTATCTAAGATGTTATTCAGATTGAAATACTAGTCCATTTGTGCTATCCATGCTGCCGGGTGAGAACCATCAAATTTATGCATATCCAACTTGGGGGGGCACAGACATGATTGTTGATGGGGGCCCCCGAGGTGAAGAGAGTGGCTAGACTCACCCTCACTGTGTCCATTGCCAATATACGCCTCCTCATGGGCTTCCTCCTTGCTTGTCACGATTATGCTTGGAATCATGCTATTTAGTCGGTCAAGCTGAATGTGGAGGCATTTAAAGGATTCTTCAAGTTTTCCCATCCTTTCATTGGCCATGTCACAACAGCTAGGATTCCGTGTAGCTGTGACATGGTAATGCTTTGTAGATTCTGTTTTTCTTCTATGGCAGGAACTTTTGAATCAAACTTAGGAGACAAAGATCTTAGAACCTTTTCAACTAAAACAACTTCTTTTATTTCTTCACCCAAGTTTTTCATACAATTAACAATCTCATCTATACGTAGGAAATAGTTAGCCACACTTTCATCATTGTAAATTTTGAGATTTTCATATTGAATTCTTAGAGTTTGTAGTTTTGCTCGTTTTACCTGTTCATCTCCTTCGTAGCTCAGAACGATCTTGTCCCATATTTCTTTTGCGGTTTTGAGCTACATGACCTTGACGAATTCTGATTGAGATAGACTCCCTAATACAGTATTGACATCCTTTGCATTTGTTTCATACTGCTTCTTACCAGCCATATCTGTAAGAGTTTCTGATGGAAATGTGTATCCTATTTCCACAATATCCCAAACTTTTGTACCAAGAGATTGAAGATAGGCAGTGATTCTTACCTTCCAATAGATGAAGTTGCTCCCATCAAAAATTGGTGGCCTGATTGATGCTTCTTTTTCGTAGTTGCTCATGATGATAGATCTTCCTTCAAGCGATCAAGCTTCTTCTAAAGGACCTTCTCTGATACCAATTGTTGGAAATAATACTGAGAGGTGGTTTGAATCAATATTATCTAATTAATATAACTTTTTCATTTCCATATTCAGATTCATATATGCTACTTCAGTTAAGGAAAATTGTGTGTATACGCAACTGTGTATAATGCAACCAGCGTATATTCAGTAAACTTATAAATCTGTTAGTTGCTTCTTAATGTGTGCATCAGAAAATTATTAACCATATGATCAGTAAACACGAGCAGTGAAGCAAAGAAAATCATCACACATAATCAACGCACATGAACACCAAGATGTAAGGTGGAAACACAATGTGGGTGAAAACCACCTACTGCAATTTGTCTCTATCTTCTTTTAAATTAGAAACTTCTTTTTACAATGGTTCTATATTAGTGAAGTCTTATACCAGTACGCAGGCTGCTACCTGTAGAAGGCTACAACCTTCTCTCGTTCTCCAGCTTCTCCTGGAAGGGAGCTACAACCCCCTTAGCTCTTGTACTAGCTAAGGTACTAGTACATAGGTGCTGACCTACGAAAGGCTACAACCTTCTCTTTTCTTCCAGGGACCACGTTTCATAAATTTTCAAACTATATCCATGAATTTCAAACAAACATCAAGTATATCTGCATAAACCAATCTCCTTTCTACAAACAAATACTGAATCAACCAATAACTTATCAGACTGCTGTAACTAGAAAATAGTACCAGTAACCAGACACCAATTCTGAATCTAGAACACTGCAGCAATAAACAAAAGCAGCTAAAACATATTTCAAGACCTGCACTACTTCACTATGTAGAAACCTGCATACATGCGCAGCGATATCAAAGCCAACCAGTGTATATGATGTCTTCACTTGCTTAACCTGCGTGTATACGCACCTCTACTATGCTGAACATGTGTACAGACCTTTAAAAGATAATTTACCCCCTTTTTTTTTACTTATTCAGACATCAGTTATATCCAGATTATCATATTTATAGATCAAATCATGTGCCAAATATAACATATCAAAATTACACAAAGTTACTTCTCTTCAAGCCTTAAGATCTTGACCCATCAATAGAACTTATCCTTCTCCTTGTGCTTAGGTTCCTCCTTGATTCAGATCTAGTTATGCACCATAACCCAATGACCAGTATTCTAGATCTTGCTCATCATAAGATATTCAATGCTTAAGTCAACAACCTTGCCAAATGATCTCCTTCCCTTTTTATAGACTTAGGCCTTACTCAAACCATGGTCCAAAACCATTGAGAACCAATACTAGGGACTTCATACCTGGGTTCAATAGTTTGGATGCAATACCAAGGACCAAAACCATAGTTTCAAATATATCAAACTAAATACCATGGACCAAACATAAGTTTTCCCACATGTACGCACTTTTATTTGCATGAAAGTGTGTGCATACATACAAGCGACCTTTGGTTGGTAATCCCATGTGTATACATGACTTTGTTAAGAGGAACCTGCATATACCTCATTTTCTTTTATTTTGAGAGCTAGAACTGTGATCTGACCTTTGAGTGAGTTACATTCAAGGACAACACCTGTGCCATAGTGCAAAACTTGTGTCATAATGCCAACAGATTTAAACAGGAACGTAAAAAATTACAGATATAACCATAAATACAAATATGCAGTTCAAATAACACTTCATTTCATTAATATCAAATACTTAAATATGCTTACAAACATAATGGAAATAAGACTAGGTCGGGCAATGGTAACTTAACTCTGAGAAGAGATGTGGCAGTTACATGTCTTTGAACTATGTTAAAATGAGACCCGAAGACCTGTTTATTATTGACAAAACAATGGAAAACCCTAAAAATTCAAAAACCTAACCCTAGGAGATGAAGTGCCAAACTATGAGCCCTGTTTGGTTAAATTGGTACATCAACTTCCTAGGGTCTTAATTTCGGTATACGATATCTGTTTGATGTGTACAATACCTCGTTAGAAAGATCTATTTGAGGGCTACAACTTTTGAGTGACCAACATCAATTTATGACCCATGATGCTCCCATTTTCCCCTAAAAATGTCATTTAGGGCCTCAAAACGGATCCATAAGTCCACGACCTTAAAAACTACCAAAAATAGTAAATTGTGCTACAAATAAGGAAACAAAAAAACTGAAAGAAACAATGGTGGGGGTCCAAGTGGAATAAGCGGGTGGCCACCAGTATCCACCTGGATCATTTCTCCCCCCTTAGGAAGAAATGGTCCCCATTGCATTGCGTTCCCCCATGAGATGAGGAAACTTCTTCTGAACTTAGTCCCTAGTGAGCCACTTGCCCTGGTGAAGGAGTTGGCCTACTTTAACAACTTGATATAGTTGGATCCTTTGCTTTTGGGTGTTCTTGATCTGTGTGTCCATGATCTGATCAGTTGTGGCTTACTCCGTGAAATTTGGATTTAACTTTGTAGGTGCGAGCTATTCTGCAATGTCTGATGTGTCCAACAATGGTGGGAAGTATGGTCAAAGCCAGTCCACATTGAACACTAGGTGCAGGCCAAGGAATGGGGGAATGCTGAGTTCAAATGCATTATTTCCCATAGCCTTGGTAATGGTGTAAGAACCATATTGGATTTGTATGAGTTTCTGATAGGCTTTGGTAAGGTGCTCCTTCTGACAATTCAACTAGACTTTTCCAATGGGTGTAGGCCAAGGAATGGGGGAAATGCTGAGCTCAAATGAATTATCACCCATAGCCTTGGTAATGGTGGAAGGACCATATCTAAGTGGTTTGAGTTTCTAATCGGCTCTGGTAAGATGTTCCTTCTTCAAATGCAACCAAAATTTGCTGCCCACCTGAAACTTTTGTGGCACCCGATGTTGATCATGTTGTTGCTTGTACTTGGCATTTGATTTCTCCAGAATATCATGGAGCTATTCGTGGATATGTTGGATGTGCTGAATGAAGTTATTTTCCTTATCGAATTCTAACTCGTCATGATCCAAATCTTCCTGGGTAGCTACAAATGGTATGGCCACATCAATGGGGCATAATGGTTGGAGTCCCAAGCCCACCTGAAAAGGGTTGTGGCCAGTCGAGCTGTGGAGAGCTCAGTTATGTTATGATGGACATAGGGAAGGCTCTCATCCCATGTGCATGGATGATTTGAGTTGTACATGTGGATAATGTGTAAGATCATCCTGTTGATGACCTTTGTCTGCCCATTATTTTGGGGATGGAAAGCTATGGACTTAGTGAGCTTGGTGTCTAGCATCGACCAGAGACTAGACCAAAATGTACTAAGGAACCTACTGTCTCAATCTGAGATCATAGACTCTGATCATAAAGTGTACCCACACACATTCAAAGAAGGATTTAGAAGTGGCTTTTGTTGTGATATTCTTCTTGCATGTCTCCATTATGGCCATCTTTGATAATTTGCCGATAACCATAAAAACACAGTCATTTCCATGCTTGGTAGAAGGAAGGCCTGACATGTAATCCATGGAAATGTATTCCCAAGGTTGACTAGGGATAGGCAACAGAGTATATAGGCCTTTCTTCTTGATGTTAGGTTTGGAAATGGTGCAGGTAGTGAAGTATCTGATCTACTTCCTGACATCCCATCGAAGATTCGGCCAATAGAAGTACTTCTATAGTACTGTCACTATTTTTTTGACCCTGAAATTCCCAGCGGCCCGACTATAGTGCGCTTCCCAAATCATCTTGGCTCGCTCGCTTGAAGGAACACAAAGGTTTTTGAGGTGGAATAGCAAGGCACCCTGGAGGTGAAAATATGGAACTTGTTGACCCTCCAAGAGCAATTAGAATGTGTGGCCGAATTCGGGGTCACTTTTGTAGAGAAGTGGTCAATCAGAACATTCATTCCCACAAGATTTGAGCACGGTGGTTAACACCATGATCGGTGGTCGGCAGAGGTAGTCTACAACATTATTGGTGCTACCCTTCTTATACTTGATATTAAAATGGAACTGCTGTAGGTATGTGGACCACTTTTGATGGCGATCATTCTGCAACTTCCCTTGCATATGTATGAAATGCAGGGGTCAGTGGTTTATGTCTATGACTGTTTTCTTCCCCAAAATGTAATGCTTCCATTGTCGACAAGCCTGCATAATGGAATACATCTCTTTTTCATAAGTGAGATACTTCCAGACTGTGTATGAAAGAGTCTCACTGTGATATGCCAATGGATTCCCCTGTTGAGTAAGGACTGACCCAATAGCATAGTGAGAGACATCTATCTCGATCTGAAATGGTTGTTGCAAGTATGGTAAAGTGAGAACTAGTGCAGAGCAGAGGTCATGTTTCAACTTTGTGAATATCTTTTGTTGAGATTCATACCAAGACAATTTTTCTTTCATTTCTCCCTTGGTGACTTGACTCAAGGGCCAAGTGATATGACAGAATTCCAACACAAACCTGCTATAACAATTGGCAAGACCCAGAAAGCTATGGAGCTCTATCAGAGTGATTGGGGCTAGCCAATCTCGAATGACTTGGATTTTGGCCGGATCCATATGCACCCCTTGTTCATCAATAATGTATTCCAAATACTAAACCTGGGTCATGCCAAAAATTCATTTCTCCAAATTGGCACATAGGTTATTTTGCCGCAGTGTTTGGAGAACCCATCAGATGTGGTGGAGGCGCTCTTCCCAACTCTCGCTTAAGATCAGGATGTAATCCAAGCATACCACTACAAATGAGTTGGTGAAGGGCCACAAGGTCTCATCCATCAACCTCATGAAGGTTGCATGAGCATTCGTCAAGCCAAAATTCGTAACCAGCCATTCGAAAAGGCCCTCCTTGGCTTTAGAGGTAGTCTTCCACACATCAGAGGGTTCGATTGGTACTTGGTGATAGCTAGACTTCAAGTTGACCTTGCTGAAATATTTTCCCCCCTTCAGTTGGTCCAGAACTTCATCAATCCATGGCATTAGGTACCTATTTTAGACAATGATCTTATTCAATGACCGATAGTTAATACAGAGTCTCCAAGTCCCATCCTTCTTATGTACCAAGACGGATGTCACTTTTCTGCAACAGCTCTTGAATCTCCCTCTCAATTTTGTCGTTCTCCAGAATATAGTGCCAATAGATTGGTCCATTGCGCAGTGCTGCACCTGGGGTCAGATCGATGGATTACTTTACCTAACAGTGTAGAGGAACCCCTATGGGCAGGTGAAGATATCCTCGTCCTCCTCCACAACCTTGTCCATCTGTTGTTGCCATGTAGAGGGGCCCTATCTGGAGGTCATGGCAACCATATTCTTCTTTCCCTAAGGGCGTATCATAAGGAAAAAAAAATTCCAGTTTTGGAAATGAGCTTGCTACATTGTTTTGTAGTAACCAAAGAGATGGAGGTAGGCAGTGCTACCTCTGGTGTCCTGTACAGCTTATTTCCCAAAGTAACAATAACAGCATGAGGCCTTAACTCATACACAGCATGTTGCTTCCATAAGTATGGTTGGCCTAATAATACATCACAAAAATCAAGGGGAGAAATGTTGCATAATACTTCCTCCATGAAGGGTTTCATGTTGTATGCAAGGCGGAATTGCTGGCTCGCACGAAGATCCCGCCCTTGGTGAAGTCACCTAAGGGTGTATTTTTATGGATGTGTTGTGTCGATAAGCCCATCTGCTTCATGACCTCTACCGAAATGAGGTTCTTTTGGCACCTGATGTCAACAATGAACTGTAGTGGGGAGACCTTTACCCACATCTATGAGTGCAAGAGGCACTCCTCCTCCTCTAGATCTTCAGGTTCCTCCTTCTGGATCTTCATGGTCGAAATGGTGGCATTGGGCTCTGCATCGATAATCTGCTTCCGTTTTTCATTCCCCTCGTCGAGTTCTAACTCAAGGTCAAAACATGCATATTTTTTCAAAGCCTTTAGCTCGGCCACCGGTGACTGCTTGGCCTCACACTCACTTGTGTTGTGAGTGGATTTGTTGTGGAACTCACACCACTGTCCAATGTCTTTCTTTGGCTTAACAGTGTCACTCATTACTTATGGCTTTAGTAGGTTGTCCTGAGCCGCCCCACCTTAGCTTTGTCCTTTCTTTTGTGGTTTGGGGGTACCTTACCCTTGCTTCAGATTTTCATATCCAAAGTCTTGCTTCTTCTGTTTAAACTTATTTCTCAATCTTGACAGCATATTTGTATGTCGTGCTGACCGAGGAGATGTTTAGGTGATCGAGGTGGATATTGGTGGCCACCTTCAAAGTCCACTTGGACACCCACCATTTTCTTTCAGCTTTTCAGTTTACTTAATTATATCACAGTTTACTATTTTTAGCATTTTGTCAGGTCCTAAACTTTCAGAGCCATTTTGAGTCCCTAGTCGACGTTTTTTGTGAAACCTGGGAGAAACATGGGTCCATGAACCAATGTTTCTCTTCCCAAAGTTGTATTTATTGGATAGATCTTTCTAACGAGATATTGTGCGCATGAAACAGAGATCATATGCCAAAGTTACGACCCCAGGAAGTTGATGTACCAATTTATCCAAACCCAGCACATAGTTTGGCGTTTCATATTCTAGCGTTAGGTTTTTGGATGTTTAGGGTTTTCCATTATTTGTTAGCAATAAATAGGCCTTCGAGCCTCATTGTAACACAATTCAAATGCATGTAGCTGCCACATCTCTTCTTAGAGATAAGATACCATTGCCCCAGCTGGTTTAATTCCATTTCTGTTTGTAAGCATATTTCAGTATTTTACATTAATGAAATGAAGTATTATTTCCGCTACATCTTTGTGTATATTGTTATCTCTATATTTTTTTGCATTGAGTTTAAATCTGGATCAGTGGTGTCATAGTGGTCTACCTTTTCTCTATTTTTATTTGCATGTCCCCATTGAGGTCAGGGTATAAGGAGTTAGGGCTTGAGCTAGTCAAACCTTTCCAAGACCAGCCTTGCAAATCCCGACAACCTCTCATTACGGATGAAAGAAAGATGAGGGGGCAAGAGATACTATCAAAATATTGCTTGAAGAAGCGCTCTAGTGACAAAGGAAAGTGATGATGGACAAATTTGCACAGATCCTTTAGCAGATACCCAAGGGCGAAGCATCGGCTTCCAAAATCTACTCTGGAAACGCCACACCGTTTAAGGTACAAGTTAATTTTGAAATCCCTATAATCGAGGGTTAGATAGACACAGATGTCATTGATAAATGGTTAAATATGATAGAGGGTTATTTTTCTGTTCATGATTTTTTTAGTCGGGAAAAGATTATTTTCGCTCTTCGCAAAGCAACCCCCCACGTCAAGGACTCATGGGAAACCTAATGCAAGCAGAAGGATGAAAGTAGAGGCTCACTATTTTCAGCTACACCCACTTGGGATTCATTCCAGGACACTATCAAGTAGCATTACTACCCTCTCAGAAGCTATGAGGATCAATACATAAACTGGACCACATTGCGGCAGGGGAGGGACCAAGATGTGCCGAAGTTTACCGGTATTTTCCATACCCTTTGCACAAAGTTGGGTATCGAGGATTCAGAGCAGCATTTTGTACTCAAATACCATGGTTGCTTGCACAAGTACATCCAGGAAGAAATAGAATTCCTAAACATCTCCTCGCTTGGCACTGCATACCAATATGTTGTCAAGGTCAAGCAAAAGCTTAAACAAAAGAAGCGAGACTTTGAATCTGTGAATCTAAAGTAAGGGAAAGGTGCCCCCAAACCAAAATACAAAGGACAAAGCCAAGGCAGGGTAGCCCAAGACAACCTACCAAAGATGCAAGCAAATAACAGCCCCGCGAAGTCAAAAAAGGACACAGGAAAGTGGTGTGAGTTCCATAAGAACTCCACTCACAACAAAAGTGAGTGTTAGGCCAAGCAGTCACCAGTGCTAAAGGTTTCAGAATTAGATGCAGGTTCCGATTCTGAGTCAGAACCTGACCAAGGGAATGACAAAGGGAAGCAGATTATCGTTGTGGAGCCCAACGCCACCATTGCCACCATGAAGATCCAGAAGGAGGAACCCGAAGATCTAAAGGAGGAGGAGTGTCTCTTCCACTCCCAGATGTGGGTAAAGGGATCCCTACTACAATTCACTGTCGATAGTGAGAGAAAAAAGAACCTCATTTCAGCAAAATTCGTGAAGTGGCTTGGCTTACCGACCACAACGCATCCACAACCGTAGACCATCAGTTGGCTTCACCAAGGATGGGATATTCGCATGAGCCAACAGTGTCACCTTCCATACAAAATCAAGCCCTTCACAGATGAGGTATTGTGTGACATTTCTCCCCTTGAAATTTGTGATGTATTACTAGGACAACCATACTTGTGGAAGCTACGTGCTTTGTATGAATCAAGGTCCCATGCTGTTATTGTTACTTTGGGAAATAAGTTGTACAGGATACCAGAGGTAGCACCGCCTACCGCCATCTCTTTGGTTACTACAAAAAAATGTAGTAAGCTCATTTCCGAAATCGGGAAATTTGTTTTCCTGATGATATTCCCTCAAGGAAAGAAGAAGATGGTGGCCACGACCTCCAAACAGGGCCCCTCTCCATGACCACTATAGATGGACAAGGTTGTGAAGGAGTACGAGGACATATTCACCTCACTCGCAGGGGTTCCTCTGCACTGTCAGGTCAAGCAATCCATTGATCTGACCTCAGGTGCACCGCTGCCCAATGGGCAAATATATCGGTCGTCCATGCTGGAGAACGATGAAATCAAGAGGCAAATTCAGGAGCTACTGCAGAAAGGTCACATCCGTCCGAGTTCATTGCCCTGTGGGACCCCAATCGTGTTGGTACATAAGAAGGATGGGACTTGGAGACTCTGTATTGACTATTGGGCACTGAACAATATCACTGTCCATAATAGGTACCCGATCCCACAGATTGATGACATCCTAGACCAACTGAAGGGGGTGAAATATTTTAGCAAGATCGATTTGAAGTCAGGATATCACCAAGTACCAATCGAACCCTCCAATGTGTGGAAGACTGCCTTCAAAGCCAATAAGGGTCTCTTCAAATGGCTGATTATGCCTTTTAGATTGACAAATGCTCCTACAACCTTCATGAGGCTAATGGATGACATCTTTCAGCCATTCACCAACTCATTTGTAGTGGTATACTTGGATCACATCTTGATCTTCAGCTAGAGTTGGGAAGAGCACCTCCACCACATTCGACAAGTTCCCTAAACACTAAGGAAACACAAGTTATGTGCCAATTTGGAGAAATGCACTTTTGGCATGACCCAGGTTCAATGTTTGGGATACATCATTGATGAACAGGGTGTGCATGTGGATCCAGCCAAGATCCAACTCATTCAGGACTGGCCATCTCCAACCATTATGACAGAGCTCTGCAGCTTTCTAGGTCTTGCCAACTTCTACCGCAGGTTCATGTTGGGATTTTCTCATATCACTTGGCCCTTGAGTCAAGTCACCAAGGGAGGAGTGACAACAAAATTCTTTTTGTCTGAGTCTCAACAAAAGGCATTCATAGAGTTGAAAGATCACCTCTGCTCATCACCAATGCTCGCATTACCAGACTTGCAACAACCATTTGAGGCTGAGATAGATGCTTCTGACTATGCTATTGGCACAGTCCTTACTCAACACGGGCATCCAATGGCATATCACAGTGAGACACTTTTAGACACAGTCTAGAAGTATCCCACTTATGAAAAATATATGTATTACATTGTGCAGGCCTACCAACAATGGAAGCATTACATTTTGGCGAAGGAAATAGTCATCCACATAGACCACCGACCCCTATAGTTCATACAGAACCAAGGGAAATTGTAGAATGATCGCCATCAGAGGTTGTCCGCATACCTACAAAAGTTCCATTTGAATATCAAGTATAAGAAGGGCAACACCAATAATGTTGCACATTTCCTCAATCAACCATCGATCATGACATTAACCACCGTGCTCAACTCTTGTGGGCACGAGACTTATGATTAGCCACTTCTCTACAAAAGTGACCCAGAATTTGGCCACACATACTAGACACTCTTGGAGGGTCGGAATGTTCCAGATTTTCACCTCCAAGATGCCCAGTTATGCCACCTGGGTCACCTTTGTGTTCCTTCAAGCGAGCATGCCAAGGTGGTTTGGGAAGCAGACTACAGTCATGCTGCTGGGTATTTTAGGGTCAAGAAAATGGTGGCAATATTGGAAAATTATTTCTATTGTCTGAATCTTCGACAGGATATCGGGAAGTACATCAGATCATGTAATCGCAAAAATGAACATCAAGAAGCAAGGCCTCTATACCCCGCTACCTACCCTGGGTCAACCTTGGGAATCCATATCCATGGATTACATGTTAGGCCTTCCTTCCACAAAGCATGGAAATGACTGTGTTTTTGTGGTCGTCGATAGGTTCTCGAAGATGGCCATTATGGTAGTCTGCAAGAAGAATATCACAATAGAAGCCACTGCTAAACGCTTCTTTCAATGAGTGTGGGTACACTTTGGGATCCCACAGCCTATCATCTCAGATCAGGATAGCAGGTTCCTCAAGAAATTTTGGTTCAGTCTATGGTTGATGCTAAAAACCAAACTCACTAAATCCACATCCTTCCATCCTCAAACTGATGGCTAGACAGAGGTTGTCAATAGGATGATCATACACATTTTTCACATGTAGAACTGAAAGCATCCATGCACATGGTACGAGAGCCTCACCTATGTTCAACGTAGCTACGATTGGGCTATCCACATCTCGACTGGCCACATCCCTTTTAAGGTGGGCTTGGGATTCAAGCCACTATGTCGCACTAATGTGGCCATGCCATTTGCAGCTACTCACGCAAATTTGGCTCATGTCTAGTCCGAAACAGATAAGGAAAACAACTTCATTGAACACATACAACATATTCACCAGTAGTTCCATCACATTATGGAGAAATCAAATGCTAAGTACAAGCAGCGACATGATCAACATTGGGTACCACACAAGTTTCAAGTGGGTCACAATGTCTGGTTGCATTTGCAAAAGGAGTGCCTTACCAGAGCCTATCGGAAACGCAGACCACTCCGATCCTTACAACATTACCAAGGCTGTAGTAGACAATTTATTTGATCTCAACATTGCCCCATTCCTTGGCCTGCACCCAATGTTCAATGTGGACCACCTTCGGCCACACATTCAACCATTACTAGACACATCCGACATTGCAGAACAACTCACACCCACAGAGTTAAATCTAGATTGCATGGAACAAGCTGCAACTGATGGGATCATGGACACACAGATCAAGCACACTCGCTAGTAGAGTATCCAACCGTATCGATTTGTCAAAGCAGGCCAACTCCTTCACTAGGGAAAGTGGCTCACTAGAGACCAAGTTTAGCAGAAGTTTCCTCATGTCATGGAGGAACTCAATGCAATGGGGATCATTGCTTCCTAAGGTGGAGGAATGATCCAAGTGGATATTGGTGGCAACCCACCAAGTCCACATGGACCCCCACCATTGTTTCTTTCAACTTTTCAATTTCCTTAATTGTATCACAGTTTACTATTTTTAGCAGTTTTTTAGGTCTTGAACATTCAGAGCCGTTTTTGGACCCTAAACGATTTTTGGGGAAAACTGGGAGCAAAATGGGTCCATGGATGGATGTTTCTCTTTCCAAAGTTGTAGCTCTTGGATAGATCTTTCTAACGAGATATTGTGAAAATCAAATGAAGATCGTATGCCAAAGTTATGACCTCGGGAAGTTGATGTACCAATTTACCCAAACGGGGCCCACAATTTGGTGTTTCATCTTCTAGGGTTATGTTTTTGGATGTTCATGTTTTTCCGTTGTTTCTCAACAATAGATAGGCCTTTGAGCCTCAATGTAACACAGTTCAGAGGCATGCGGCAGCCACATATCTTCTTAGAGATAAGCTACCACCACCCTAACTAGTTTATTTCCATTTTTGTTTGTAAGCATATTTCAATATTTTACATTAATGAAATGAAGTATTATTTCCGCTGCATCTTTGTGTATATGGTTATCTCAGTATGGAACTCCATATCGTCTTGGATGTACTTGTGCAGACAGTCATAGTGCTTGAGAACCAAATGCTTCTCAGAATCCTTGATACCCAACTTCGTGCAAAGGGTATGAAAAACATTCGTAAAATCTGGAACATCTTTGTCCCTTCCATGTTGCAGTGTTGTCCACTTTATGTATTTATCCTCATAGCTCTCAACGGGTAGTACTGCTCCTTGATGGCATCCCAAAACGAGTTCCAAGTGGGTGTGGCAGAAAACAATGAGTTCTTACTCTCATCCTTTACTCACAGTAGGTTTCCCACCAGTCCTTGACGTGGGGGGCTGCTTTAAGAAGTGCAAAAGTGGTCTTTTCTCGGCTGGAAAAACCATGAATGGAATATATCCCTTTAGGAGACTTAACCATTTATTTATAGCATCTGCATCTGTCTAACCCTCAAATATGGGAATTTCAAAGTTAACATGTACCTTAAAGGGTGTGGTGCTTCAAGAGTAGCTGTTGGAAGTAGATGCGTCGCCCTTGGGTAGCCGCTGAAGGATCTAGACAATGTTGTCCATGATCACATTTCTTTTGTCACTTGACTGCTTCTTCAAGCAAGATTTTGATAGAATCTCCTATCCCCTCATCTTTCTTTTCATCCACCATGGGAGGCCATCAGGATTTGCGAGGTTGGCCTTGCAAATGTTTGAGTAGTTCAAGCTCTAACTCCTTATATCCTGACCTCGTTGGGGACATGCAAAGAAAAATAGAGAAAGAGCAGACCACTCTGATACCATTAATATGGATTTAAACATGAATGCAACAAATTACAGATATAACTATAAATACAAAGATGCAGTAGAAATAACACTTCATTTCATTAATATCAAATACTGAAATATGCTTACAAAAAAAATGGATATAAGACTAGCTCGGGTGATGGCAGGTTATGTTTGAGAAGAGATGTGGCAGCTACATGCCTCTGAGTTGTGTTACAATGAGGCTTGAAGGCCTATTTATTGTTTAGAAACAATGGAAAACCATAAACATCCAAAAACGTAACCCTAGGAGATGAGGCACCAAACTAAGGGCCTCGTTTGGGTAAATTGGTACATCAAATTTGCGGGGTCATAACTTTGGCATACGATCTCCATTCGACGTGCACACTACCTCACTATAAATATATATCCGTGGACTACAACTTTTGAGTAAGAAACATCAATATGACCCATGGTTCTCCTATTTTTCTCAAAGTTGTTTAGGGCCTCAAAATGGCTCTAGAAGTTGAGCACCCAAAAAAATGCCAAAAATAGTAAATTGTGCTACAAATAAGGAAACTAAAAAATTGAAAGAAACAATGGTGGGGGTCCAACTATAATAGGTAGGTGGGCACCAATATCCACCTGGATAAACAAAAAATGATCTATTTACTTTTACACTTCCTACCTCTCTCTCTCCCTCTCTCTCTCTATGTGAATGTCAAAAAAACCCAATTAGGTCATAGTATTGATAAGCATGCTCTGATACCACTTGTCAGAAGCGTCAACTTAAATCACATCACCATAGTAATATATATATATATACCGAGAAAAAATATATATATAAAAGCAATATTGAAGGAATTTTCATAACTACTAGATATATACCTGTATTCATAATTCTATGCCATAACATGTCACCCCTATATGTGGAAATAAAAAGTTATAATCAAAAAGTTAATATAGAGACATGCTAGTCTAGTCATTTAAATTCCATGAATTAATCACACAAGTATCACATTTCCACTAGGGATTGTTGGCATATATTAAATGAATTGTAATAACAAGGTACAAGGGTTAAATGTAAAACCATCATGTGTTATATAGGTTGTACCATTTCTTTGTCCAACAACGAGCTTTTGGCGGATCACAATGCTAATGGTACAACTTGTAACGTGCTCTTCCATCCATTGAACACTTCAATTTGGGATATTTGTTCATTTGTTGACAAGCTCATCTAATGGTGGAGAAACATAGGGTTGGTTTGGTAACCAACTTAACCAACTACATTCCCAGACTCTCATTCAATAGTCTACCATTAGAGTTACTGAGGCAGTGTTCTGCCATCGTAGCTTCGAGTTTTCTTTTCCAGGTCGCGGACTTGGATTTTTCACTAATAAATCTACCTCTCTTTGAAAATTATAAGTGATCTATTTCAAGTTAAATTTGATTCTTTAACAATTTTAACTTCAGTGGTGAATTTCCTATGTGCACCATAGGTGTTGACAACACTGGAGCTTCCTTTAGACAACATGGTTGGATTGCTCATTCTTCAATCCTCCGGTAAGCAGTCCCAGGAATATTTTTGTTTATTCCTTGACAATATTCATAATAGTTATAGCCATAGGCTTAACTTGGGGTTTTATGTTTATTATAGTGTTTGCAGCTTCTAACTAAATGTGGCTTTCCTTAGCAGGTATTATATGGATAATGTCAAATTTTTAAGGGTTTTCTTTTTCCTACAAGTTGTTTAAAACTTGGTACTAATCTCTATTACTTTGGGTGCATGTTTGGTTTGAAATTTTCCCCATTCTACGACTTCCATTCTGTTAGTTTCATCTAGCTCAAACAACAAGTCTCACCTGTGTTTAGGTGTTTATTACCATGTTTTCTTTTATCGCTTCTTTCCCCTTCATGCGAGATTTATCTACAAACCCCTATTTTGGTTCTGGCTTTTAATCTGATTCCTCTAGAATCAAGACATTATATGAATTTGGAATTAAATCATTCATTGGAGGTTCATGGTGTTATTGTTCATTCTTTTTTAGAATTGCATGGAACCATAGTTATGTATATGGGTATTTTATACCTATTTTAGATTGGAAAATCACTAGTCTTAACTTAAGAATTTACTTTTTGGATATGCATTCTCAAAGTTTCCTCCTCGATAATTGAGTTCAATTATGGAGCATTGTTATTTTTTTATATTAAATGGAACTGGTTCCTCTCGATGTGATTTGTTATTATATTGTGTATAAATAATACAATTTGATTTGTGTCATCTATATGTTCTTAGAGTTTATTTGCATGCTCAAGGGTTTGTTGAAAAACTATTATTTCTTCTTCTACCATTTTCTTGTTCATTTGATGTTGTGTTTATGAATATTTTTCTATATTGCATAAAAATATTATATTTGTTACTTAGATTATGGGAATCGATCATCTTATCCGTATCCTTAATTTTTTATTAGGAGAAAGCTATAATTACCAGGTAGAATGGGGTTCTAGGTATACTAGGAACATGCCCCTACCATAGGTTATTTATCCATGTGTATTTACCTTAATTTGAAAGGTTATGGACTATCTAGCAATGAGTTCCCAACTCAGCGATCAGACTCAACTAGACTCATCTGAACTCTTTGATTGTGCCTCAACAATTTAACTTGCAACAATTTTTTAGCTACCAATCATCTTTGCTTAATGCTGATATGTGATACTATTATCTATTTTATAAATCACTAAAAAGAAACATGGTCATACAATTTCTATGTAATATGCTTGTATTTTTTCTAACAAGAACACTAAAGAAATATACTATTAATAAATCTTATTTATTGTTGAAAACAAAATTATTCTAGTTATTGTTTTCATCACACATACAATCTCTTCAAAAAAAAAAAACACAATGAATAATCAAAGGAAATAATTATATGTTTATTTGGGTATCTTGAAATCCATGAGCTAACCAACCTCCCAACCTTGAGAAAGGAAATTATGTCCTCGCTAAGGACTTAATACCCGAAAATTTAGATCAGTGACCCAACAGGGTAATTTTTCAAGAAACAGACTTCCTTGCTTCAGGTTGGAACAAAATGCAGTGAACTTAGGCTTCCACTCGTTGTCTATCCAACTTAATAACTTCCTCATACAATCTCATGCCTACCCTCATCAACCTCCATCAAGGGTTTCTTCTTGCTATCTTCTTCTCAATGCCTCCAATCTCGCTTTGGCTAATCCTTTTCTTTCCCTTTCAGATTTTCTCTTATCTCCACGAAGAGAAGAATAACTAAATCTGTAAGGTAAACAATCTATCTTTGTTTTCATAAGTGATTTCCAAGATACTGGTCTATAAAATAAACTTGTAGTTAATTTCATTAATCAAAATTCTTCTCATTGTTTATTCCACAAAGACTATATAGTTTTTCTCAAAGTCAATGTAAATAACGGTTTCACAAAGTAAGTGTAAATAACGAGACAAATAGTACTTTTACCGATGGTGTTACATTGTTCTATTTTTCTTTCTATAAGAAAGAGGTTCATGATTTGGGCGCACTATAATAAGATTGTATTAGTATTTTCAAGTTTCTAAATCAATATTTTGTCAAAATTATCTTGTTTCCAAATTATTTTTACTATTTGTATAATGAAAATTATTTAAAATATTAAATCATTAAAATTAAATTAAATTTAAAAATATATTAAATTTGATGGTTTTCTTTTAAAATTTGATGATGGCTTGAAAACAAAAAAAAATTAAATAAAAATTATTAAATAAGTCAAAGTCTTAAAGTTAATATTTTTATAATCTTTTATTTTCTCTCTTTTAATTATTAATATATCATAGCTATTATTTTGATTATTTCATTTGTTATTACATTAAAATTCATTTCCAAAACGGTTTGTTGCCAACTCAAAACCTTACTCATCCAATATCGTCTTATTAAAAATAATTTAATTATATCGATAATTATTAAATAAATTAAGGTTTATATTTTCAACGAATCAAAAGTTACTATTCTCATAATTATTTATTTTCTTTCTCTTTTTAATTATTTATATACCATAACTATCATTATTATTATTAATTTATGATAACGTGACTAACGACCTCAATATTATCATTTTTTAATACATTCAAATTATTTTCCAAAGTAATTTTTGGGCCAGTTCAAAACCTTCCCATCTAATATGACTTTGTTATAGGTTTCAAATTTTATTAAAAATAGCTTAATTATATTGATACGCATATTTATTTTAGAATAGGCCTTCTCAAATTTTAATCTAATTATTAGTAGATATGTAGAAATTTACAGGGTAAGTTCCTCAGACAGAACACCAAAGGACATTGCCCACAAATAGATCATAGATCGATACAACAGTACTGTTGACGTGATTAAAACCCTCAAAGAGGGAAACAATCCATGACCTAAGCCAACGTGGCCAGTTCAGGCAATTTATTAATAAAAGAATGAAAATTTACATAAGCTTCTCTCATGAACGGTTACCCTACAAATGACCCTCCATGCTCACTAAATAGAGATCATGGACCAATCGGGTGTTAAGCCACGGATCAAATGTTGGTAATATTGAGGAGAGAATGAACCGCAGGATCACTACATATCGTGATTATTAGATTGTAAGTTACAAAATTACATAGTAAACAAACACACTTTACCTAACTCTACACTAGACCAAGTTCTACTTAACTATTTCCTATGTGTCAGAATATCCTAACATACCCCCTTAAGAACAAGTTGGGATAACATTGAAGGATGTAAAAATATGACACAATAGGAGAAGGAAGGAGGCACTAGAGCCTATCCTCCCTTAGTGACAACTTCCTGAACTCCAACCATAAATCGAAATTTAGTAAACTTCGCCTCTGTGAGAACCTTTGTAAAGATGTTTGCAACTTAATCATTTGTTGAACAATGTTTCACTTCAAGAACATGGTCATGAATGAGCTTTCGGATGAAGTGGATGTGAAGTTAAATGTGTTTGCTATGTTGATGTTGGATTGGATCTTTGCATAGTTGAATGGCACTTTGATTATCACACCAAAGTGTATTTGAATGCTGCTGTTGAAAGCCAAACTCTAAAAAGACCTGACGAAGCCACAAGGCTTCCTTACTAACTTCTATGGCACAATGGTACTTTTCTTTTGCTGAAGAAAGAGAAATGGCACTTTGTTTCTTGCAAGCCCATGTAATAGATCCTGAACCAAGAGTGAACACATAACCTGCAGTAGAATTTTGATCATTAGGGTCATTGGCCCAATCAGAATCAATGAAACCAACCAATAGAGGAGATGCTTCTACAGTGTAATGAATCCCAAACTGAACTATACCTCGAACATAATGAAGTATTCTTTTAGCTGCTTTCCAATGACTTTCACGTGGGTTCTACATAAACCGAGAAATAAGGGTAGCAGCAAAGGAAAGGTCAGGACGAGTATGGGTCAGATACAAAAGTTTTCCTACAAGTTGATGGTATAAGGTAGCATCAACTTCAGGGGAAGTACAAGTGACTAAATGTTTGGCTCCATACCGATAGGGAGAAGGGGCTGGCTCACAATCTTCCATGTGAAAATGGCGTAGAAGATCATAGGAATACTTGGACCGGGAAAGGGAAATACCTTCCTTGGATTGCAAGACATGAAGACCAAGAAAATAATGTAAGTGTCCTAAGTCTGTCATTTCAAACTTATTTTTAAGGCTCGACTTCACATGGTTTATAAGGTTTGGATCACTACTAGTAAGGATAAGATCATCAACATAAAGAACAAGAATGATAAGAGACTTTCCCACTTTCTTGGTGTAGATATTATTTAAGCAGAATGACACCTAGAAAAGTCAGTTTCTAAAAGAAAGCTATCCATTTTAGCATACCAAGCCTGAGGAGCTTGCTTGAGACAATAAAGGGATTTCTTAAGCCAATATACAAGGCTAGAGTTTGTTTGTATAAAGCTAGTAGGTTGTTCCATATAGATTTCTTCATGCAAGTCCCCATGCAAGAAGGTAGATTTAACATCCGTCTGATGGACTTCCCATTTGAAAGAGCCAGCAAGGTAAAGAACAAGGTGGATAGAGTTCATTTTGGAAACAAGGGAGAAGGTTTCAGTATAGTCAATGCCTTCAACTTGTCGAAATGCCTTAGCAACAAGACGAACATTTGTTGAAAAATGTGCAACAAGAAATGCTAAATTTAGGAAGTGCTAAAAATAGAACTGCTAAAAATAGCACTTATAAAAATAGCAGTGTGGCCAATGAGCATTTTGGCCACTTTGAGTGAGAGGTGAAACTACTAAAAATAACATCTTCTAAAAATACCATTTCTGGGTCCCTTCCTATTTATAGCAGTCCCTAGTCTATCTATAGGAAGTAAATTCCAATTTGGTCTTACCAGTAATTTGGAATATTAATTAATTAATTCTCCATGAGTTAATTAGTTAAGGAAAAGAAAACTTGAAGTCTTTGTGATAACATGCAATTATTTCTCCACTAGTTGGGGAATGTGTCCTTGATTTTCTCCACTAATTGAGGAATTAAGGATGAGTTCTATATTGAGAGGATTAGTTGACTTAGTTTAACTTAGTCAAGTTCAGTTAGATTAATTTAACAAGTTATTGAATTAATGAGATATAGTTTGTTGATGCTTGCATGGATGTGACAACTATTATTTTCAGATAACTGTGTATTCACTCATGGATAACCGATGCATGTCAGTTCTGTCAAAGACCCAGTTGAGATCAAATGTGGGACAGTGTATTATCAGATGCTAGGATATTTCTAGTAAGTATTCCTTGCATAGGGAAGGAAGCTTCTTCCTTCTATGACTGTGTAGTTGGACCTGAGGTGACAACAGGTATGATCAGGCCAATTTACATGTGTTTTTTAATTGGACCCCAATCAAAACTACGCAAGGAAATAGGAGCTTGGACTTGAGGTGCAACCTTTATATACATGGCTAGGTAGTCCATGAGCTACGTCATCAGAGTACAGAGAGAGAAGGATATCTTTTGAGCTGATTCTTTTTGTATGTTGTTGAGGGTTTCTACTTGATTGATAATACAGTGTTGGGGTTTTATGTTGGTGCTTTCCCCAGTGATATATACTATGTTATGTGTGATTGATTCCTTCTTATCAGTTATATGTGTTCATGCTTGATGTTGCTCATGGTTGATTAGCTTCCACAAAGTTTATGGTAGATGTATATCTAGTATTATTCTTTCATGCATTACATATATCAGTTTGATCTGCAGGTGAAATTTCTATATGATATCAGTGAGCTAGCTGATTTCTAGAGAAAATTCTACAACTTTATGTTTATCAACTTTTCCATCTGGTCCATACTTGGTTCTGCAAACCCATTTTCACCTAACATGTTTCCGTCGCTTTGGTAAAGGAACAAGATCCCATGTATTGTTTGCAAATATTTAATGATATTAATCATTCATAGCTGTGTCCCAATCTAGATGGTCTGAAGCTTCTGCAAATGTGTCAGGATCATAATTCGCTGAAGCTTGAGCTAGTAAAGAAGAGGCTCTATCGAACTGAGAACGTGTATGTCGTTGATCTGTAGGATCACCGGCAAGAGCGCCTACTGCATCCTAAGTAGCATGGACCGATTTTGGAAGTTGAGCAGATGAAGGAGTATCCTGAGAAGGTGGGGGAGGATTTTCATCCTCTCTTTCATCATCCGAAGAAGAAATATTTTCAAAAGTAGAAGAGATAGAGAGAGATGGCACATCTGCCAAACTAGGCTCATAGGCCAATATATTTTCAGCAAACTTTACATTTCTTTTAATGATAACAGTTTTTGACTTAAGTGGAACAAGTCTATATCCTTTGACATCTTCAGAATATCCAACAAAATAACATTTTTCACTTTTAAGTTCTAAAGCTTTATGTTTCTCATCTGGAATATGGGCCCATGCTTCACTTCCAAAAACACGAAAGTGACTTACATCTGATTTAATTGAGCTCCATGCTTCTTCTGGAGTAATATTCTTTAAAACCTTAGTAGGAGTGTGATTTATTATTTAATTTGCAAATTTAATTTCTTTTGCCCAAAAATTAAGACTAAGTCCTTTAGATTGAAGCATACAATTAGCCATTTCTTTTAAGGTGCGATTCTTCCTTTCAGCTACACCATTTTGTTGTGGAGTATATGGAACACCATGTTGCATTTGAATTCAATTTTCAGTGAAAAAGTTGATGAATTTGTTGTTAACATATTCTCCACTCTTGAGTTTTAAGAAGTATACCCAAGTGCATCTCGAGAAATCATCAATGAAAGTTAAGAAATACTTGTAGCCAGAGAATGAAACAACTGGAATTGGACCGCATAAATCACTATGCACAAGCTGTAGAGGGGCTGAGGTGTGCCAAGAGGCACGTTTTTCAAAACTACCTCGATGATGTTTTCTGAGTACACATCCGGAACAAACACCATGTCTACAAGATACCATTGGAAGACCCGTCACCATATTTTCTTTACATATATTCTAAAGGGAGCGATAGTTTAAGTGACCAAATCGCTCATGCCAATGTTTTCTCACTTCATTATGAGAAACAAATACTGAGGGAATATTTGATGACCCAAATTTGTTAAACTTATACAACCTTGTAGAATCATCAGCAATGCCAGTAGCTAAAATCTGTCTAGGATCTCTTAGGTCCTTAATTACAACATCATGAGGTGAAAATTCAACGATTTTACCTTCACCTCAATGAGTTATCTGATATATAGATAGAAGGTTGCAGGATAAGGTTGGAACACATAATACATCATTAAATTGACCATTATCTATATGAATAGTTCCAGTCCCTACAACACTAAGAGATCTATCATCACCAACATATATATTTTTGGTGTTATAATCATTTAAAGATGAAAACATGGCTTTGTTTTTGGCCATGCGATGAGAATCTCTAGAATCAATTAGCCACTCATGAGAATTAGAAGAAAAAGATACATTTAGTGCATATCCAGACCAAGATGTTTGATAAACACGTGCAGAAATTTCTCTTCCTAAAGATGAAGTTGAAGTTGAAGTTGAAGAGTGCTCCAAATGGATGTTATTCTTCTTCATTGCTGCTTCCAAGGCTTCCATCTTCTTAAAGCATTTGGATTCTAAGTTGCCATCTCGATTACAAAAGTAGAAATGACGATCAATCTTCTTCCCTTTGTTTTTATTTGCCTTATCATTTTGTTGAAATGATTTGTCATTTTGAGGCTGAAATTGCTTAGGACCCTTGTTTGGTTTAGGACCACTCCTTTTAGGATATGACTTCTTAGGATTCTTTGAATTTGGTTGTTGCTAGGCGGCTAAGGCTTTCTTAGAAGAGTTTCCTAGATTAAGAAGACCAAGGTGTAAGAGTTTCTCTTGTTCTCTTATTAAAGAATCACAAAAGGAATCAAAGGAAGGGGACTTGTAGTCTTGTCCTTGAGAAATGAAGGCTTCTCTTATAGAATGGAAGGTGGAAACAAACACAAAGTAGACTAGTCCCAACTTAGTAAGAATGGAATATATAAGGTTACCGTGTTCTTTCTTAACCTTAACACCTTCCAAGAAAATTCTAAGGGTATTGAACTTGGACAAAAAATATTCGATGGAAGAAAAATTATTGGGGTCCAATGTAAGCAACTCATTTTCCAGTTGATGGTCTCTAAGTTCATTTTTAATTCCAAAAACATTAGTGATCTGTTTCATTGCTTCATCAGGAGTATCAAGTTCTGCGATATGGAATCTAAGGTCTAGAGAAATAGATAACCCTATCAACCCATGTGCTTGATCTTTCCTATTTTCCCATTTGGTTTCCTTATCTTCATCTTTTGGTTTGGTTTCTTGGCCTAAGGTTATTCTGTAAAGACCTTTACTTCTAAGTAAATCCACAATGTAGGACCACCATTGGAAGTAGTTGGTGTTGTCAAGAATAACTTGACATGGACTTTCCATTTCAATAGAAACTGAAGCTATATATGTTAAAAATAAGTGTTCTAATGGAGAGAACTCGAAAAAAAACGCCGATTAAAAAAAGCGGCTCTAAAAACGGCTTCCAGATGAAGAAGTTACGACTTTTTGAAGAAAAGTTGGTTAAGATGTCGGCGAAGTGCGGGAATGTGTGGAAATGAATGATAATATTATATTTAGAAAAAATCCATCCCCTAAAATTAATTTAATTAACTCAACAAAGAGAAAAACTTGAAATCAAGACCTCTACTCTCATAAAGTAGCTT
Organism: Pinus tabuliformis; assembly: GCA_031772625.1. Taxonomy (NCBI): domain Eukaryota; kingdom Viridiplantae; phylum Streptophyta; class Pinopsida; order Pinales; family Pinaceae; genus Pinus; species Pinus tabuliformis. The sequence goes on along the minus strand of CM062810.1, from coordinate 479,838,557 downwards.
TGGACCAGGTGAGCTAGATTAAACAGTTAGTAATTTTTGGAAAAGAAGAAGGGTTTTTTTTTTTTTAAGACACTAAAGCTTGGGGTGCTTGCTTACTTGAGAAAGCTCTTCTTTTGCGTAAAAAACCAAAAACACAAAACCCAATGTGGACATACAAAAAAAATAAACCTTACGGCTTGAGGTTAGCTTTAGGCGGAAACTAAATATTTTCCTCAATGTTTTTTATTTTTCGAGATCACACTAAGGCGGGGCAGAAAAGAGCATACACATGAGAAAAATCCTTCCTTTCTGTTTCTGATTTGCCCAGATCACTCAGAGTTGGGGGACAAACAGCATATGCAGAAATGAAAGGTATAGATCCGGTAATAAAAAAACAAAGAGCTAAATAAACTGAAATAAACAGAGAGAAAATAACTAAAAACTGCACATAAACATTGTATACCTCTAGATCTTAAAAATGACGTAGCTAGGGCTACTGAAAACCTTTTCCCGTGAAACAAAAGGGGTTTCTCACTGGAACAGATGCTCCTAACACAATAGATAAGTCCTATCAACCTAGAAGCAGTCAGAAATAGTAGATCTAGGAAACGACAGTCGGATGCAGTTCTACCAGCTTCAGATTTTGATCACCAACAGATGCGGCCCTCAAATAGCTCTCATACCATGTAGGAATTTATAGGGTAAATTTCTCAGACATAACACCAAATGACACCACTCACAAACATATCACACATCAATACACCAGTATTTTTGATGTGGTTAAAACCCTCAAAGAGGGAAACAGTGCACAGCTTAAGCCAACGCAGCCACTTCAGGCAATTATTAGTAAAAGAATGAAAATTTTACATAAGCTTCTCTCATGAATGGTTACCCTACAAATGACCCTCCATGATCTTTAAATAGAGATCATGGACCAATATGAACCATCATATCACTACATATCGTGACTGTCAGATTGTAGGTTACAAAAGTACATAGTAAAGAAACACACTTTACCTAAGTCTACAATAGACCAGGTTATACTTAACTATTTCCTATGTGTCGGAATATCCTAAAAATATATGAACGAGATGGTGAAGATTTATCCTCCTTCGAATATGCCACGATATACATAATAGTATACATAGATCAAGTGTTTAGATTTATCTTCAATTAGTTATGCTCTTTTAATTAATTTATCTCAAATTAATTAATTAAAGAAAATGTCATATCAACAAGTGCCATATTGTGTATGTGTTATTAATAAGTCATAATATTGGCCCATGGTACTGTAATAAAAGCTATTTACAAATTAAGAAATTCCATTATAAAGTGGGGTGAAACTCCATTGTTAGGTATATAATTTAATTCATATACTAATTATTTTTATAATTAATAATAATAATAATTTGAAATAAAGTTGTAATTTAATTAATTGTTATGGTTGTGAGATGCATTTCGATGATGATGATGGATTGATGCATATTGACATAATAATAATAAGTTAAAATAAAATTGTAATTTAATTGATTTTATGATTGTGAGATGTGTTTTGATGTTGTCACACATCTATTTGTTATGCATGTAAAAAAAAAAAAAATTGACATATTACCACTGTAACTTGTTAAGTTAATTACACCTATTATTAATCTATGTACATATAAACAATGGCAATGTGATACAAAATAAAACTATATTAGCTTTTACCTTCTACACTCGAGCATATTAGCATATATAAGTTACAATATATTTTCATGTCTATAGTTCAACATGGATACACAAGATTGTATTAATTTAAGTTCGACAAATTGATTTATCTGACGATTCATATCCCAAGACTTGACCTGAGTCATTTACCTCCACTGGTGACTCAATGACGACATTTATCGCTCCCGTAGTGCTGGTCATTCGTGGTATTTATGATTTACTTGTTGCACTTGGTTGAGGTATGGTGTATTTACTCAAGATGCGCATTGGCCTGTGGTACTGCCTTGCTGTCAGCCTTGAAGGGAGCTCAACATCAATGACACCTGGTCTTCGAGATGATCGAATGACGAGGAAGAGTTTTGAATATTTATGCCTCAGGCACTAGATGTCACTCCTCCATTTCTATCTTTCTGGTGAGGTTTATCAACTACTCTGAAGAGGTTTTTGCTTCGAGCTATGGTAGGTTTACAATTGTAACACCCCTAGTAAATCGATAATGTTTTAAGTAAGGCAGTAAAATTTAACTGTTGACTAAGGTTATGTTTGGTGAAATTAAAATAACTATGTTGCTACTGCTGTTAATTAATTTTGTTGATTAATTATTGCTACTACTGTTTAATTAATTATATTGATTAATTGTTGTTAGTAGCTATTGAGGTGGTTGGAAAAAGAAAACCTAACTACCTTCATGAGAAGGTTGAGACCCCATAGGAAAAGGGGGAAACGTTATGCTAAGTCTGGTAGAGACCAGATAGTGGAGGAAAAAGAAAAGAGAGTTGCTCTTTTGGAAAAAAATGCTATGTTTGGTAAAGATCAGATGCCATGTGTTTGGAAGGCAGAAGCTTCCTGAACCGCTACATCTGGTAAGGACCAGATAGCGTGACTCTGGTATAGCCAGAGAGTTTTCAGACAGTGAAGATCTGCAAAAGTGCTTGGGGGTGGAAGATCGAGTAGGATCTTCCTAAGGTCGAGAGGTTGACAAGCGCAATAGAGAGGTTTGCCTCTGTTCAGGTATGGATTAACTGAGAAACTTAATAGTTATCAAGGGTTTATGTATACTCTAAAATTAATTAGGGTCTATGAGAGGCCTAGAACTGTGTATGGCATTGGAAGAATTTCTGTAATTATGCAGGCAATGGTAGAGATCGAAAATGTAAACACATTGATGACATTTAAGAACGAATTTTTGTGCGACTGACAGAAGAAAGAAAATATTAAACTAGATTTAATTAAAGATCATAGATTTCCATACTGGAACAATTCCTGTAGCATAAGTGACAGTTAAATGGAAAACAAAATACTGTGTATATTTATTTCAGCCTACGCAGTTAAATTGAAACAATATATATTTTTGCATACAAAGATTCCAAGAACGCTACTGAAGAAAATAAAGAAAACTGTAACAGGTCAAAAAATGAGTCACTGCGTGAACTCTCTAGACTAAACAACCAATCGAAGATCGCAGGATCTCCATCTTAACAATGTAGTTTAAGAATGAATAATACGGTAACGAAAAACACTCCAATACTTGAAAAACAAAGGAAGGTTAGCACCCACATCATAAACATAATTTAACGATAATAGACATTCCAAAAATCAAGGAACGAGCCTGTAAAAAAAGAAAACGGTCGTAACCTGTGTGAATATGATCGGGTAGCCAGCGAGGGCTCTGAAGTCGAAACCGGCAACCCATATTCTTCAAACAGGAAATAATAACAGTAAACAAAACCATAGAGATATTTTTCTCTTAATTGAAATTTACAGGAAAATCCTCTGAAGAGATAAGCGTATCCAGTGTACACAGCAAATAATGAAAACTTCAAACTCAGGCGAGAATCTGTCCATGGTAAACCAGCAATCTTTAAAAAAAATATTGAACCGTAAAACGATTCTATGGAGAAGCACACAATTCATTATCTAGCCAAAGTTCAATTAACAGTAATAACTGAAACTTTATACAATTATTCACCGTAGGGTGTAACCGTCGGCTCTGAAATGAATTATATAGTAATGGACAGGTATTAAGCGTAACCCAACTAGGGTTTCTGCCTGATCTACTTGGCACAGAACCCAAATAATTTACAAAGTAACAGAGGCGGGGAAGCCATCAATTTTCCACATTGAAGGAAAACCCACGAAACAGTGATAGACTCCCGTGCTCAAGCATAGATCAGATAGCCTGTCAAGAAGGACAACGGCTCAGCCCGTTACCCAAGGTATTTTCCTAAATTTTTAAACCACAGGAGTAAACGTCTCTTACCCGGAACATGGAGTGAGTAAGGAAGACAGAACAGGTCCTCCATCGAGCGCTGGCCACGGCACCGAGACTCCGCACCTGAGACAAAGGGGTCATTCAAAGAAAATGGAATAAGAATTAGATATGTGAAAAAGAAAAAAAAGAAAAAAAACGAACTGTAAAAACAGGGTGACAATCACCAGGGTGAGGGAGCACGGGTTTACCATGACCGAGGATGGGAGGCAGAGTTCATTTTACACCATGGACCGCATGTTGGAGAGGTTTCCTGTGCGAAAATGCAAAAGCGCCAGAGACCTGTGGATGACAAAAGTTACACTAACAATGAACTGCTAAGAATTTCCAAACGTATTGAAAAGCTTTCAAGTCATACCACCCACACCTGGATCGACTTCGACCGTCGATCTGGATGGTCTCATCTCCACCATAGGAATGGGTATAGAAACCTGGGAAGTAGCCACCGTATTGTATTTTTCGAGATATATATCAGAAGCATTAACTCCTGGAGTCATGAGCATGTTGTATCACATGGTATCGACAGGTCGATCGTTCATCGTGCCAGATCGACGGTGTGGAGAAAGACCAGCTTTTCAAGCACCAGTTGCCCGAGCGATTCTCAGCAATGCTCCTTTCCAGGCCAGATATTTAGGCGAATAGCATGAAGTCAAATAAGAAATTACTAAATGGCCATTCATTTCCGTAGTACCAACGACCATTTTTATATTCTATCCATTATACCGTAGAGTATGGATTATCATTGCAAGCTGAATGTTGGTTCTCGAGAATGAAATGGAATTAGATTATTAATGTTATGTGCTATGGTCAACATAGATGTAACTTATCAATAAATAATACGGTTCCTATGATATGTAAATGAATTAAAACAATCGATTATTTGCACTTGAATTCTTATTGTTAATTTCTATTATTGTTTTAAAAAAAAATTATTACTCCTGTTCTGTAGTGTTACAAGTGGTATCAGAGCCTAGGTTACAACTCTTTGACCTCGGGTTCATCATAACAGAGACAAAAATACATAAATAACCAAATTAACAAGCAAGCAGGGGTTATTTCAATATATTGCACATCATATCTGTTTAAATGAACTAATCTGCTAATCAGGTGACAACAGAATGAGGAGAACGATCAGCGCTCCTCATGGAAATATGAATTGACTAGACAAAGTTACCCACCCTCAGGGAAATCCTGAGATATAGGTACATCTGGGAGAGGAAGCCCGCAACACCAATTTGACTATATTGGAGACAGTCCTGGAACTGAAGAATGAGATGGCCCGTTTACGTGAGGACAACGCCAGATTAACCATGGAACAAGAAAGGATCATGAAAAGTTTATCAGATAAACAAAACGAACACCAGCCGCATCCTAGCCCTGAGCAAACACGAGTATCAGATGAACAGGGTTATCATACCGAATAGGAAGAAATAGAGGAAAGAGCGGAGGTTCGAGGAGAGAAATCTGATAACGCCTCTAAACATCAAACCCCAAAAAGATAGTGGATAGAACTGCAAGGGGAGTTTCGGAAGATCAAGCCACCACATTTTGACGGGGAATCCAAGTATGCCGCAGAAGCTTCGTTAATCAACATGAACAAATATTTGCAAGTCTATGAGTCTGATCACCATCTTAAGGCACGACTGGCTATTTTCCAGCTGCAGGCTAAGGCTACATTATGGTGGGAGGAAATCAAGATGGTGAGGGGGGTGAGTGAGCGAGATGTAACTTGGGAAACTTTTCAGAGATACTTCAAGGAGAAATACTTGACTGAACACTTCTACGATGAAAAAGCAGGAATTTCATGATCTGCGGCTTGGGCAGCATACTATGGATTAATGCATTACTAAATTTACATCTCTACTTCTCTATGTACCGTATATTTGGGAAGAAAAGGAAAAGGTGCAGCGGTTTGTTAGCAGCCTACCCCAGACAATGCGGGAAAGGATCGAATTTGATAATCCGAAGACCATGGACAAAGCGATACAGAAAGCTAGAATATGTTATCAGCAGAATAAACAAAAAGGAGAAAATTCTGGGAAGCGTTGGGCAGATAGAAAAGGCAGCAGAATAACTATGGGAGTTATGGGAGCTTGTAGCATTTGCAACAAGGGATTCTCCAAAGGGGCCAGCAATAGAAACTAGTCCAGAAATTAGCTCATATTAAATCCACCTAATGAATCTAAATACAGTGAGCAGCCAGGTAGAGTTGATAATGAGGGATCAGCTAGGCTACCAGTGCAGTGTTGGGGTTGTGGTGGGCCACACTATATTAAAAATTGCCCTCGCCGAAAGGAAATTTTTCAGGTGTCCCAGGTTTAGGAAGCCTCCACAGTGGGAGACATGGCTCGGTCCAAACCCAGAATAAATGCTTCCCTCGAGGATCGTCAAGATGATTACCAGCCAACGATGGTAGAATTTGAAGGTAAGATTTTTGATCGAACTATTTCCATTTTAGTAGACCCAGGAGCTACATTAAGCTATGTTAGTCCCAAAGTTGTTGAAAATTGTAATTTTCAATCCATTAAGTTTAAGAATCCATGGTTAGTACAACTTGCAATTGGGGAAAAAAGACGAGTACTGGCTAAGGTCAGAAACTGCCCATTGAGGATAGCCGATCAGACAGTGATGACAGAATTGAATGTATTCCTTCTTGGTTCATATGATGTGGTGATCGGGATGGATTGGCTGGAAAGGCGGTGGTCTATAATAAACTGCAAGAGCTGTTGGACAAGAAGTATATCCGTCCCAGCATATCCCCTTGGGGAGCCCATGTACTATTTGTTAGGATTAAGGAAGGAACCCTTCGTATGTGCATAGATTATAGACAGCTGAACAAATTGACAGTTAAAAATAAATATCCACTACCCCGCATCGATGAACTGTTTGATCAAGTGAAAGGGGCGACAATATTTTCAAAGATCGATTTGAGGTCTGGTTATCATCAAATCATAATTAAGGAGGAGGACATAGCCAAAACAACCTTTCGAACCCGTTATGGGCATTATGAGTTTGTGGTACTGCCTTTCGGGTTTACCAATGCAACTCCAACATTTATGTGCCTGATGAATAGTGTATTTCATCAGTACTTGGACAAATTCATATTAATTTTTATTGATGATATACTTATATACTCCCAGAATATTAAAGAGCATGAGGAGCACCTCAGACTTGTGTTACAGACACTACGGGAACATCAGCTATATGGTAAATTTAGCAAATGCGACTTTTATAAAGAGAAGATCCAGTATTTGGGGCCTATCATCACCAAGAAAGGCACTGTTGTGGACCCTGAAAAGATTAAAACCATAATAGAATGGTCAACACCAAAGGACGTGGCAGATATTATATCTTTCATGGGGCTGGCTGGATATTATAGGCAGTTCATGGAAGGCTTTTCCAGGGTTGCATACCCTATCACCTCCTTGCAGAAGAAAGGAAAAATATTTAAGTGGACAGCGGAGTGTCAACAGAGCTTTGAACAGCTCAAATATTTGCTCACCACTGCACCTGTGCTAAGTATTGCAGACTCAGAAAAAGATTATGTAGTCTACACAGATGCAAGCAAAGAGGGTGTAGGTGGGGTGTTGATGCAAGAAGGGAAAGTGATCCCGTACGAATCCAGAAAATTGAAAGAACATGAGCTGAAGTATTCTGCCTATGATCTGGAACTAACTGTTGTAGTACATGCACTAAAAATGTGGCGCCATTATTTAGTGGGAAGAAAATTTTTATTGATGAGAGATCACCACAGCTTAACTAGCTACTTTAGTCAACCAACTTTAAACGCTAGGCAAGCTAGGTGGGTGGACTTTTTGGGCGGGCTTGATTTTGAAATCAAACACCTAAGAGGAAAACAAAACCGGGTGGCGGATGCTATAAACCGAAAGGTGCATTGTCTCTATGAAATTGGCCTTAGTGAAGGACGGTATACCCTTAGCAAAGAAATTAAAAAGGTTGCTGAACAAGATCAAATCTACGAGTAAAAGAAACAACTAGTGCAGAACTTAAACATCCACATAATGGAACAAGTTTATGAATTGGACACAGCAGGCATTTTATGCTACAAGAAAAGGATATATGTGCCCAATCAGGGCGATATTAAGGAAAAGATTCTGGATGAATATCATAAAAGTCCTTATGCGGGACACCCGGGTTATCAAAAGTTAATCACTTCTCGTCGGAGGGAATATCACTGGCCAGGCATGAAAAGAGATGTAATAGAATATCTAGCACGATGCATAGAATGTTAATAGGTTAAGGCTGAACATCAACACCCTACGGGTTTGCTACAACCATTACCTATACCAGAATAGAAGTGGGAGATTATCACCATGGACTTTATTACAGGGTTACCGAAGTCCAAGAGGAATAATGACTCTATTATGGTTGTAGTGGACAAACTCAGTAAGTCAGCCCACTTCATACCAGTTCAATCTACATATCGTGCAACAAAAATTGCAAATTTTTTTATGCAGAACACATTTAAGCTCCATGGGCTACCAAAAACTATAATATCTGATCGCGATGTTAAATTCACATCAGCCTTTTGGAAGACCTTGTTTGAAGGTCTGGGAACTCAATTGAATTTTAGCACAGCATATCATCCGCAGACTGATGGATAGACTGAGCGGGTGAATCAAGTGGTGGAGGACATGCTGAGGTCATATGTGATGCAACAACCCACTCGATGGGAAGAGTATTTACATCTTGTGGAGTTTTCCTAGAACAATGGATATCATGCATCCTTGCGGATGAGCCCATTCGAAGTACTTTACGGTCGAAAATGCCGCACACCATCCAGCTGGGGTGGACCAGAAGACAGACTCATGCTGGGTCCTGAAATGTTAAAAGAGATGGAAGCAATGGTTAAGAGAGTGCGGGCTAATTTAAAAGTAGCTCAAGACAGACAAAAATGTTTTGAAGATCGGAAAATGACCTTTAGGGAGTACCAAGTGGGTGAACATGTATCTGTCAGAATTCGGGCAAGGAGAAGTACTCTACAATGGAATGGTTGTGCCAAATTGGCACCCCGCTCTTGTGGGCCCTTCCAGATTTTAGCACGAGTGGGGCCGGTAGCTTATCAGCTAGCACTACCTAGCCACATCCGAGTCCATAATGTCTTCCACATGTCCATTTTAAAGAAATATGTTTATGACCCTAGACACATAATAAGTTAGTAGGACATTCAGGTAATAAGATGTTGTAAGACAAACATAAACCAAATATGGATTGTTAAGAAACTGTTAATCTGAATATTATGTGCTTCAGGTGGAACCGGAAGGAGAATTCCTAGTCGAGCCAGTGAACATACTAGATCAGAGAAGGGTCGAGCTGCGCAAAAGAGTCATCACCTAAGTTAAAGTGCAATGGCAACACTTTGAGCCAGATGAGGCCACCTGGGAAGATGAGCAGAGCATGAAAGAAGCCTATCCCGAATTGTTTCTAGGTGAAAAACATCGGGACAATGTTGAACTTTAGGAGGGGGAGATGTAACGCCCCTAGTAAGTCGATAATGTTTTAAGTAAGGCAGTAAAATTTAACTGTTGACTAAGGTTATGTTTGGTGAAATTAAAATAACTATGTTGCTACTACTGTTAATTAATTATGTTGATTAATTATTGCTACTATTGTTTAATTAATTATGTTGACTAATTTTTGTTAGTAGCTATTGAGGTGGTTGGAAAAAGAAAACCTAACTACCTTCATGAGATGTTTGAGACCCCATAGGAAAAGGGGGAAAATTTATGCTAAGTCTAGTAGAGACCAGATAGCAGAGGAAAAAGAAAAGAGAGTTGCTCTTTTGGAAAAAAATTCTATGTCTGGTAAAGATCAGATGGCATGTGTCTGGAAGGGGAAAGCTTCCTGAACTGCTACATCTGGTAAGGACCAGATAGCGTGACTCTGGTATAGCCAGAGAGTTTACAGACAGTGAAGATCTGCAGAATTGCTTGGGGGTGGAAGATTGAGGAGGATCTTCCTAAGGTCGGGAGGTTGACAAGCGCAATAGAGAGGTTTGCCTCTGTTCAGGTATGGATTAACTGAGAAACTTAATAGTTATTAAGGGTTTATGTATACTGTGAAATTAATTAGGGTCGATGACAGGCCTAGAACTGTGTATGGAATTGGAAGAATTTCTGTAATTATGCAGGAAATGGTAGAGATGGAAAATGTAAACACATTGATGACATTTAAGAACGAATTTATGTGCGACTGACAGAAGAAAGAAAAGATTAAACTAGATTTAATTAAAGATCATAGATTTCCATACTGGAACAATTCCTGTAGCATAAGTGACAGTTAAATGGAAAACAAAATACTGTGTATCTTTATTTCAGCCTACGCAGATAAATTGAAACGATATATATATATATATATATATATATATATATATATATATATATATATATATATATATATATATATATATATTTGCATACAAAGATTCCAAGAACGCTATTGAAGAAAATAAAGAGAACTGTAACAGGTCAAAAAATGAGTCAATGCATGAACTCTCTAGACTAAGCAACCAATCGAAGATCGCAGGATCTCCATCTTAACAATGTAGTTTAAGAATGAATAATACGGTAACAAAAAGCACTCTACTACTTAAAAAACAAAGGAAGGTTAGCGCCCACATCATAAACATAATTTAACGATAACAGCCATTCCAAAAATCAAGGAACGAGCCTGTATAAAAAGAAAACGACCCTAACTTGTGTGAATATGATTGGGTAGCCAGCGAGGTCTTCCGAAGTCGAAACCGGCAACCCATATTCTTCAAACAGGAAATAATAACAGTAAACAAAACCATAGAGATATTTTTCTCTTAATTGAAATTTACAGGAAAATCCTCTGAAGAGATAAGCATATCCTGTGTACACAGCAAATAATGAAAACTTCAAATTCAGGCGATAATCTGTCCACGGTAAACCATCAATCTTTAAAAAAATATATTGAACCGTAAAACGATTCTATGGAGAAGCACACAATTCATTATCCAACCAAAGTTCAATTAATAGTATTAACTGAAACTTTATACAATTATTCGCCGTAGGGTGTAACCGTCGGCTCTGAAACAAATTATACAGTAATGGACAGGTATTAAGCACAACCCAACTAGGGTTTCTGCCTGATCTACTTGAAGCATAACCCAAATAATTTAGAAAGTAACAGAGGCAGGGAAGCCGTTAATTTTCCATATTGAAGGAAAACCCAGTAAAGAGTGATAGACTCCCATGCTCAAGCACAGCTCAGATAGCCTGCCAAGAAGGACAATGGCTCAGTCCGTTACCCAAGGTATTTTCCTAATTTTTTAAACCACAGGAGTAAACGTCTCTTACCTGGAACATGGAGTGAGTAAGGAAGACAGAACAGGTCCTCCATCGAGCGCTGGCCACGGCACCGAGACTCTGCACCTGAGACAAAGTGGTCATTCAAAGAAAACGGAATAAGAATCAGATATGTGAAAAAGAAAATAAAAAAAGAAAGAAAACGAACTGTAAAAACAGGGTGACATTCGCCGGGGTGAGGGAGCACTGGTTTACCATGACCGAGGACGGGAGGCAGAGTTCATTTTACACCATGGACCGCATGTTGGAGAGGTTTTTTGTGCGAAAATGAAAAAGCGCCAGAGACCTGTCGATGACAGAAGTTACACTAGCAATGAACTGCTAAGAATTTCCAAACGTATTGAAAAGCTTTCAAGTCATACCACCCACACCTGGATCGACTTCGACCGCTGATTTGGATGGTCTCATCTCCATCGTAAAAATGGGCATAGAAACTCGGGAAGTAGCCATCGAATTGTATTTTTCGAGATATGTATCAGAATCATTAACTCCTGGTGTCCTGAGCATGCTGTATCACATGGTGTCGATCGGTCGATCGTTCATCGTGCCAGATGGACGGTGTGGGGAAAGACCAGCTTTTCAAGCGCCAGTTGCCTGAGCGATTCTCGGCAACACTCCTTTCCAGGCCAGATATTTAGGCGAATAGCATTAACTCAAATACGAAATTACTAAATGGCCATTCATTTCCATAATACCAACAACCATTTTTATATTCTATCCATTGTACCGTAAAGTATGGATTATCATTGCAAGCTGAATGTTGGTTCTCGAGAATGAAACGGAATTAGATTATTAATGTTATGTGCTATGGTCAACATAGATGTAACTTATAAATAAATAATACGGTTCTTATGATATGTAAATGAATTAAAACAATCGATTATTTTCATTTGAATTCTTATTGTTAATTTCTATTATTGTTTTAAAAAAAAATTATTACTCCTATTTTGTAGTGTTACAAGTGGTATCAGAGCCCAGGTTACAACTTTGTGACCTCAGGTTAATCATAACAGAGACAACAATACATAAATAACCAAATTAACAAGCAAGCAGGGGTTATTTCAATATATTGCACATCATATATGTTGAAATGAACTAACCTCCTGATTAGGTGACAACAGAATGAGGAGAACGATCGGTGCTCCTCATGGAAATATGAATCGGTCAGACAAAGTTACCCACCCTCAAGGAAAGCCTGAGATATGGGTACAGCTGGGAGAGGAAGCCCGGAACACCAATTTGACTATATTGGAGACAGTCCAGGAACTGAAGAACGAGATGGCCCGTTTACGTGAGGACAATGCCAGATTAACCATGGAACAAGAAAGGATCATGAAAAGTTTATCAGATAAACAAAACCAGCACCAGCCGCATCCTAGCCCTAAGGAAACGTGAGTATCAGATGAACAGGGCTATCATACCGAATAGGAAGAAACAGAGGAAAGAGCGGAGGTTCGAGGAGAGAAATGTGACAACGCCTCTGAACATCAAACCCCAAAAAGACAGTGGATAGAATTGCAAGGGGAGTTTCAGAACCACCACATTTTTACTGGGAATCTGAGGAGGCCGCAGAAGCTTGGCTAATCAACATGAACAAATATTTCCAAGTCTCTAAGTATGATCACCATCTTAAGGTATGACTGGCTATTTTCCAGCCGCAGGCTAAGGCTACATTATGGTGGGAGGAAGTCAAGATGGTGTGGGGGGTGAGTGAGCAAGATGTAACTTGGGAAACTTTTCAAAGATACTTCAAGCAGAAATACTTGACTGAACGCTTCTACGATGAAAAAGCACGGGAATTTCATGGTCTGCGGCTTGGGCAGCAGACCATGGATGAATTCATTACTAAATTTACATCTCTACTTCGCTATGTACCGTATATTCGGGAAGAAAAGAAAAAGGTGTAGCGGTTCATTAGCAATCTACCCGAGAAAATGCGGGAAAGGATCGAATTTGATAATCTGAAGACCATGGACGAAGCGATACAGAAAGCTAGAATATGTTATCAGCAGAATAAACAAAAAGGAAAAAATTCTAGGAAGCACTGGGCAGATAGAAAATGCAACAGAATAACTATGGGAGTTAAGGGAGCTCGCAGCAATTTCAATAAGGGATTCCCAAAGGGGACAGCAATAGAAACTAGTCCAGAAATTAGCTTAGATTAAAACCACCTAGTGAATCTAAATACAGTGAGCAGCTGGGTAGAGTTGATAATGAGGGATCAGCTAGGCCACCAGCGCAGTGTTGGGGTTGTGGCGGGCCACACTATATTAAAAACTGCCCTCACCGAAAGGAAAGTGATCAGGTGTCCCAGGTTTATGAAGCCTCCACATTGGGAGATGTGGCTCGGTCCATACCCAGAATAAATGCTGCCCTCAAGGACCGTCAAGATGATTACCAACCAACGATGGTAGAATTTTTAGGTAAGATTTTTGATGGAACTGTTTCCATTTTAGTAGACCCAGGAGCTACATTAAGCTATGTTAGTCCCAAAGTTGTGGAAAATTGTAATTTGCAATCCATTAAGTTTAATAATCCATGGTTAGTACAGCTTGCAACTGGGGCAAAAAGACGAGTGCTGGCTAAGGTCAGCAACTACCCATTGAGGATAGCCGGTCAGATAGTGATGACAAAATTGAATGTACTCCCTCTCGGTTCGTGTGATGTGGTGATTAGGATGGATTGGCTGGAAAGGCGGTGGTCTATAATAAACTGCAAGACAAAAATAATTTCTTATCGGGACGAACTCGGAAATGAACAGGAAATTCAGGGTATCCTGAAACCAGTGAAGATCCGGCCAATTGCTGCCTCACAACTAGCTAAAAGAATTAGGAAAAAATGTCAAATATATGCAGTTCAAGTAGGTTATGCCAAATCTAAAGATAAAATTGCTGCTATGGGAAGCATACCAGTAGTGCGAGAATTTACAGATGTATTTCCTAAAGAAGTACCAAGGCTACCACCCAAAAGAGATTTAGATTTTACCATAAAATTGATACCCGGTGCAGCCCCAGTGTCACGAACACCATACCGGATGAGTGTGCCAGAATTAACAGAATTAAAAATGCAGCTGCAAGAGCTGTTGGACAAGAAGTATATCCGTCCCAACGTATCCCCTTGGGGAGCCCCTGTACTATTTGTTAGGAAAAAGGATGGAACCCTTCGTATTTGCATAGATTATAGACAGTTGAACAAATTGACAGTTAAAAATAAATATCCACTACCCCGCATCGATGAACTGTTTGATCAAGTGAAAGGGGCAACAATATTTTCAAAGATCGATTTGAGGTCTGGTTATCATCAAATCAGAATTAAGGAGGAGGACATAGCCAAAACAGCCTTTCGAACCCGTTATGGGCATTATGAGTTTGTGGTACTACCTTTCGGGTTGACCAATGCACCTGCGACATTTATGTGGCTGATGAATAGTGTATTTCATCAGTACTTGGACAAATTCGTATTAATTTTTATTGATGATATACTTATATACTCCCAGAATATTAAAGAGCATGAGGAGAACCTCTGTAGGTTTTAACCCTGTACAAAAATTACCTGCATACGAATTCTTAAACAAAGAAAATAAACAATGCGAGAGCATAACCCATAAAACACATATGCACAGAGATTTTTCCCTGGATCCCAAAACCGGGACTACCAGCTTGATTTTTCATTATATTCCTTTCAATGTTACAATACATATTTATACATGCCGAAGCATCCAATACCATGGACTGGAAACCATCCCATCCAATACCATGCACCGAAAACCACGGCGCCCAAAAAACATGTGCGAAAATCATGTGCGAAAATCATGCACAAAACCATATGTGGGTCCGCCCAACCTAACATATGGTGCAAAACCAAATTTTTTTGGGGCGCTGCCCCGGACCCCTTAAAGTGGGGTTACGGGTGCCCTTCAAACCCCTTATTAACTACGTGGAAAGAATATAACACAACCCAACAATCTCCCACTTGTTGTTTCCTTTCCACAGGGGGCCACAAGAGAGCTTAGTCATTTTTTCATCCCTGATATTCCCATTGCTTCTCTACACCAAGGGAACTTCTCAAAGCTCACAGATTTTGTCAATGCATCTGCAGTATTCTTCAAAGTGTCCACCTTTACCAGCAACACCTTTCCGTCTTCTATCATATCCCTCACAAAGTGATACTGAACATCAATGTGCTTTGTCTTTGAATGATAAGCAGGGTTCTTTGCCAAGAAAATTGCACTTTGGCTGTCACAGTCTATTCTTATAGCTCCCTGTACTAACCCCATACTTGAACACAATCTCTGCAACCAAACTGCTTCCTTGCTTGCATGAGTGGCTGCCATGTATTCTGCCTCTGTAGTTGATAGTGCCATTACAGATTTTTTCTTACTCATCCAATTGACTGCACCTCCAAATAGGTTAAACACATACCCACTTGTAGATCTTCTCTGATCCAGATCTCCAGCCCAGTCAGCATCAACAAAGCCATGAATATCCAACACTCTGTCCAATCCTGGTCTTCCTTGGTAGCACAAACCATAATCACTAGTGCCACGCAAATACCTGAAACCCACTTCACTGCTATCCAGTGCTCCTTCCCAAGTTTTGACATAAACCTGCTCAATACTCCCACTGTATGTGTAATGCCTGGTCTAGTACAGACCGTTGCATACATCAGGCTACCCACTGCACTTCCATATGGAACACGAGACATGTCCTCTTCCTCTTCTTGTGTCTCGGGACACTGTTCAGCAGATAACCTCACACCTACAGGAATAGGAACCTTCACCGGTTTACTATCCTGCATATTAAACCTCTGCATTATTGTCTCGACATACTTCCTTTGGTTTAACAATAGCTTCCTCTTTGACCGATCTCTTTTCATTTCCATGGCCAAAATATAGTTTGCAGCACCAAGATCTTTCATGTCAAATTTGGAGGACAATTGGGTCTTCAAATCCTGGATAATTTCTTTCTCATTTCCAACCAGCAACATATCATCCACATACAAGACCAGATAAATAACACGGTCACCAATTAATTTAAAATACACACAATGATCTGCTTTGCTTCTGGTGAAGCCAAGTCCCCGTATAAATGTATCAAAATTCTAATACCACATACTTGGTGACTGTTTTAACCCATACAGAGACTTCTTTAACTTGCATACCAGTTCTTTCTTACCCTTCACCACAAAGCCTTCAAGTTGCTTCATGTAGATTTCCTCTTCCAAATCTCCATGAAGAAATGTTGTCTTCACATCCATCTGTTCTACCTCAAAATCAAAAGCAGCAGCAACAGATAAAAGTAATCTAATAGAAGTTACCTTGGCAATAGGAGAAAAAATATCACCAAAATCTATTCCCGACACCTGGGAATAACCTTTTGCTACCAACCGAGCTTTGTATTTCTCCACCTTTCCTTCTGCATTTGTCTTTTTCTTGAACACCCATTTGGTGCCAATGGGTTTCCTTCCAGCCGGCAACTCTACGAGATCCCAAGCCTCATTTTTGTGCAAAGATGCCATTTCATCAACCATGGCCTCTTTCCAGACTTTTCCATCCTATGAATCCACTGCTTCCTTCACAGTTCTGGGATCATCATCAGTAACAGACAAAGCAAAAGCAGATGGACTATACCTTTCTGGTTGCCTTCTTTCTCGAACTGATCTTCTCACAGCCGGAGTTTGTGGCTCTTCATCTTCTGATTCCTCCTCTGCTGTAGAGTCTGATTTTTCCTCCCTTGGCTCAAACTCTATCTTCTCAGGTTCCTTTGGTTGGACTTCATGTTGAATAACATCTTTTACCTCTCTAAACACCACATCTCAGTTGTACACAACCTTCCGTGTGACCGGGTTCCAAAGCTTATAACCCTTTAAACCATCCTTATACCCAATAAAGATGCACTTTTCAGATTTACTATCCAACTTGGTTCGTTTCTCCTTTGGAACATGTACATATGCATCACATCGAAATACCCTAAGATGTGAAAGATAGGGTTTCTTACCAGTCCATACTTCTTGTGGAGTCTTATCCTCCAACGCTGATGAAGGTGACTTGTTGACCAGGTAACATGCAGTATCCACCACCTCTGCCCAGAATTCCTGTCCTAACCCAACACCATTGAGCATGCTTCTTGCCCTTTTCATCAACGTCTTGTTCATTCTTTCTGCGACTCCATTTTCTGGAGGTGTATATGGAGTAGTCTTCTGTCGTGCTATACCACACTTCTTACAGAATTCTTCAAATTCCTTGCTGCAAAATTCTCCACCATTATCTGTCCTCAACACCTTTATCTTCTTCTCTGTCTGATTTTCCACCAGAGCCTTAAATTCATTAAACCTGTCAAAGACTTCAGATTTCTTCTTAAGGAAATATATCCATGTATTCCTTGAGAAGTCATATATAAATGATACATAGTACATAGACTTACCCAGTGATGGAACCTTCACAGGTCCAAACACATCACTGTGCACAAGCTCTAATATCTATTTCGTCCTCTTACCACCAGAGGGGAAACTCACCCGATTTCGCTTCCCATATACATAATTTTCACAGAAATCAAAATCCAGAGAGCTATTATTCATACCTTCTACCATACCTTTACCATGAAGTATTCGAAGGCCCTTCTCTCCAATATGTCCAAGCCTTTGATGCCATAACATGGTCTTCTCTCGAGAGACCACTAGATTCTCTACTCCATTCTTAGGAACCATAGAACTATTGCACCCATCAACAACAGTGCTACCTTGTAGCTTGTACAGAGTTCCAATCCGAACTCCCCGCATTAATATCAGTGCTCCTCGAACCATCTTGCAAGTATCTTTCTCGAACACCGTCTTTACGCCTGTATCATCCAACTTGCTTACAGAAATCAGATTTCTGGCCAATGCAGGAATATGTAGAACACCCGAAAGTGTTCTAACCCTTCCACCTTGCAACTTCAACTTTACTTTTCCCCGACCAATGATTCTGGCCTTCCTATCATCTCCTAAGAAGACATCACCACCATCGTATTTCTCATACTCGCAGAACCACTCTCTATGGGGAGTGAAGTGAAAGGATGCACTTGAGTCAATCAACCATGCCTCATGATCTACATGTGTACTTGAAGAAACCAAGTACACATCCCCACCTTCATCTGAGGTGGTTTTCGCCTCTGTAGAAGGAGAATCATCAGATCCCTTTCCTTTATTAGGAGATTTAGATTTACAATCCATTCTGAAGTGCCCTTCCTTTTTGCATTTCTAGCACACCACCTTTGTAGGTTTTCCTGGAGATTTAGATCTCCCTCCAAATTTAGATCTCCCACTCGATGACTTATTTTTGTTTCTGTTCTCGGACCGTCCTCGTACAGACAAGGCATCACCATTCTAGTTGTCCATATTTTTCCATCTCATATCCTCTGTCAGCAAGGCTGAGACTATTTCATCAAACTGCAAAGCAGTTGCATTTCTACCTATTGCAATAACCAGACTATCCCTCGAATCTGGTAGAGAACACAAAAGACTGATGCACTTATCTTCATCTGAAATTTTAATATCAATAGATAATAACTAAGTTACCATAGTATTAAATGCATTCAGATGCTCTGTCATTGAGTCTCCATCTTTCATCCTCAGGTTATACAACTTTTTCCGCAGGAACAGTTTATTCACCAGAGACATAGATTGGTACAAAGTCCCTAACTTGACCCACAAAGCCTTTGCCGTATCTTCCCCTAATACATTCAGCAATACTGAATCCGAGACACACAATCGTATTGTGCTCTTTGCCTTTCGATCCAACTTCTTCCATTCTTCATCGGTCACTCCTGATGGTTTAGTACATCGATCTACCGCGATCCACTGATCTTTATCCACCAACAGATCCTCTGTCTTGAGTTTCCACAACTCTAAATTCTGACCATTGAACTTCTCAATCTCTATCTTTCCACTGCTCGCCATCTTCTTTCACCACCAGAATCGATCTCGCAGATCTCCCACTGAACAGGTCTACCACAGGCCCGAGCGAAACCCCTCAGCAACAAAGGTGTCCCCTTGAAGCCAAAACAACTCCGATACCAAATGTAGGTTTTAACCCTGTACAAAAATTACCTGCATACGAATTCTTAAACAAAGAAAATAAACAATGCGAGAGCATAACCCATAAAACACATATGCACAAAGATTTTTCTCTAGATCCCAAAACCGGGACTACCAGCTTGATTTTTCATTATATTCCTTTCAATGTTACAATACATATTTATACATGCCGAAGCATCCAATACCATGGACCGAAAACCATCGCGTCCAAAAAACATGTGCGAAAGTCATGCACAAAACCATAGGTGGGTCCGCCTAACCTAACATATGGTCCAAAACCAAAATTTTCCGGGGCGCTGCTGCGGACCCCATAAAGTGGGGTTACGGGTGCCCTTCAAACCCCCTATTAACTAAGTGGAAAGAATATAACACAACCCAACAACCTCAGACTCGTGTTACAGACACTATGGGAACATCACATATATGGTAAATTTAGCAAATGCGACTTTTATAAAGAGCAGATCTAGTATTTGGGGCATATCATCACCAAGGAAGGCATTGTTGTGGACCTTGAAAAGATTAAAACCATAATGGAATGGCCAACACCAAAGGACGTGGCAGATATCAGATCTTTCATGGGGTTGGCTGGATATTATAGGCGGTTCGTGGAAGGCTTTTCCAGGGTTGCATACCCTATCACCTCCTTGCAGAAGAAAAGAAAAATATTTAAGTGGACAATGGAGTGTCAACGGAGCTTTGAACAACTCAAATATTTGCTCACCGCTGCACCTGTGCTGATTATTTCAGACCCGAAAAAAGATTACGTAGTCTGGACAGATGCAAGTAAAGAGGGTGTAGGTGGGGTGTTGATGCAAGAAGGGAAAGTGATCGCGTACGAATCCAGAAAATTGAAAGAACATGAGCAGAAGTACTCTGCCTATGATCTGGAACTAACTGTTGTAGTACATGCACTAAAAATGTGGCGCCATTATTTGGTGGGAAGAAAATTTTTATTGATGACAGATCACCATAACTTAACTAGCTACTTTAGTCAACCAACTTTAAACGCTAGGCAAGCTAGCTGGGTGGGATTTTTGGGCGGTTTTGATTTTGAAATCAGACAGCTAAAAGGAAAATAAAACCGGGTGGCGTATGCTGTAAGCCGAAAGGTGCATTGTCTCTATGAAATTGGCCTTAGTGAAGGACGGTCTACCCTTAGCAAAGAAATTAAAAAGGCTGCTGAACAAGATCAAATCTACAAGCAAAAGAAACAACGAGTGCAGAACTTAAACATCCACATAATGCAACAACGTTATGAATTGGATGCAGCAGGCATTTTATGCTACAAGAAAAGGATATATGTGTCCAATCAGGGCGATATTAAGGAAAAGATTATGGATGAATATCATAAAAGTCCTTATGCGGGACACCCGGGTTATCAAAAGTTAATCACTTCACTTCGGAGGGAGTATCACTAGCCAGGCATGAAAAGATATGTAATAGAATATCTGGCACGATGCATAGAATGTCAACAGGTTAAGGCTGAACATCAACACCCTATGGGTTTGCTACAACCATTACCTATACCAGAATGGAAGTGGGAGATTATCACCATGGACTTTATTATAGGGTTACCGAAGTCCAAGAGGAATAATGACTCTATTATGGTTGTAGTGGACAAACTTAGTAAGTCAGCCCACTTCATACCAGTTCAATCTATGTATCGTGCAGCAAAAATTGCAAATGTTATTATGCAGAACATATTTAAGCTCCATGGGCTACCAGAAACTATAATATCTGATCGCGATGTTAAATTCACATAAGCCTTTTGGAAGACCTTGTTTGAAGGTCTGGGAACTAAATTGAATTTTAGCACAGCATATCATATGCAGACTGACGGACAGACTGAGCAGGTGAATCAAGTGGTGGAGGACATGCTGAGGTCATATGTGATGCAACAACCCACTCGATGGGAAGAGTATTTACATCTTGTGGAGTTTGCCTATAACAATGGATATCATGCATCCTTGCAGATGAGCCCATTCGAAGTACTTTACGACTGAAAATGTCGCACGCCATCTAGCTGGGGTGGACCACAAGACAAACTCATGCTGGGTCCTGAAATGTTAAAAGAGATGGAAGCAATGGTTAAGAGAGTGCGGGCTAATTTAAAAGTAGCTTAGGGCAGACAAAAACGTTTTGCAGATCGGAAAAGGACCTTTAGGGAGTACCAAGTGGGTGAACATGTATATGTCAGAATTTGGGCAAGGAGAAGTACTCTACAATGGAATGGTTGTGCCAAATTGGCACCTCGCTTTTTTGGGCCCTTCCAGATTTCAGCACGAGTGGGGCCGGTAGCTTATCATCTAGCCCTACCTAGCCACATCCGGGTCCATAATGTCTTCCACGTGTCCGTTTTAAAGAAATACGTTTATGACCCTAGACACATAATAAGTTGGCAGGACATTCAGGTAAGAAGATGTTGTAAGACAAACATAAACCAAAGATGGATTGTTAAGAAACTGCTAATCTGAATATTGTGTGTTTCAGGTGGAACTGGAAGGATAATTCCTAGTCGAGCCAGTGAACATACTAGATCGGAGAAGGGTCAAGCCGCAGAAAAGAGTCATCACCCATGTTAAAGTGCAATGGCAGCACTTTGAGCCAGATGAGGCCACCTGGGAAGATGAGCAGAGCATGAAAGAAGCCTATCCTGAATTGTTTCTGGGTGAACAACATCGGGACGATGTTGAACCTCAGGAGTGGGAGATGTAACGCCCCTAGTAAATTGATAATGTTTTAAGTAAGGCAGTAAAATTTAACTGTTGACTAAGGTTATGTTTGGTGAAATTAAAATAACTATGTTGCTACTACTCTTAAATAATTATGTTGATTAATTATTGCTACTACTGTTTAATTAATTATGTTGATTAATTGTTGTTAGTAGCTACTGAGGTGGTTGGAAAAAGAAAACCTAACTACCTTCATGAGAAGGTTGAGACCCCATAGGAAAAGGGGGAAAAGTTATGCTAAGTCTGGTAGAGACCAGATAGTAGAGGAAAAATAAAAGAGAGTTGCTCTTTTGGGAAAAAATGCTATTTCTAGTAAATATCAGATGGCATGTGTCTGGAAGGCGGAATCTTCCTGAACCGCTACGTCTGGTAAGGACCAGATAGCGTGACTCTGGTATAGCCAGAGAGTTTGCAAACAGTGAAGATCTGCAGAAGTGCTTGGGGGTGGAAGATCGAGGAGGATCTTCCTAAGGTCGGGAGGTTGACAAGTGCAATAGAGAGGTTTTCCTCTCTTCAGGTATGGATTAACTGAGAAACTTAATAGTTATTAAGGGTTTATGTATACTGTGAAATTAATTAGGGTCCATGATAGGCCTAGAACTGTGTATGGCACTGGAAGAATCTCTGTAATTATGCAGTCAATGGTAGAGATGGAAAATGTAAACACATTGATGACATTTAAGAACGAATTTCTGTGCGACTGACAGAAGAAAGAAAAGATTAAACTAGATTTAATTAAAGATCATAGATTTCCATACTGGAACAATTCCTGTAGCATAAGTGACAGTTAAATGGAAAACAAAATACTGTGTATATTTATTTCAGCCAATGTAGTTAAATTGAAACAATATATATATTTGCATACAAAGATTCCAAGAACGCTACTAAAGAAAATAAAGAAAACTGTAACAGGTCAAAAAATGAGTCACTGCGTGAACTCTCTAGACTAAACAACCAATCGAAGATCACAGGATCTCCATCTTAACAATGTAGTTTAAGAATGAATAATATGGTAACGAAAAACATTCCAGTACTTGAAAAACAAAGGAAGGTTAGCGCCCACATCATAAACATAATTTAACAATAACAGGCATTCCAAAAATCAAGGAACGAGCCTGTAAAAAAAGAAAACGGTTGTAACCTATGTGAATATGATCGGGTAGTCAGCGAGGGCTTCCGAAGTCGAAATCGGCAACCCATATTCTTCAAACAAGAAATAATAATAGTAAACAAAAACAAAGAGATATTTTTCTTTTAATTTAAATTTACAAGAAAATCCTCTGAAGAGATAAGCATATCCAGTGTACACAACAAATAATGAAAACTTCAAACTCAGGTGAGAATCTGTCCATGGTAAACCATCAATCTTTATAAATATATTGAATCATAAAACGATTCTATGGCGAAGCACACAATTCATTATCCAGCCAAAGTTCAATTAACAGTAATAATTGAAGCTTTATACAATTATTCGCCATAGGGTGTAACCCTTGGCTCTGAAACAAATTATATAGTAATGGACATGTATTAAGCGCAACCCAACTAGGGTTTCCGCCTGATCTGCTTGGCGCAGAACCCAAATAATTTACAAAGTAACAGAGCTGGGGAAGCCGTTAATTTTCCACATTGAAGGAAAACCCACGGAACAGTGATAGACTCCCATGCTCAAGCACAACTCAGATAGCCTGCCAAGAAGGACAACGGCTCAGTCCGTTACCCAGTGTCTTTTCCTAAATTTTTAAACCACGGGAGTAAACGTCTCTTACTTGGAACATGGAGTGAGTAAGGAAGACAGAACAGGTCCTCCATCAACCACTGGCCACAACACTGAGACTCCGCACCTGAGACAAAGGGGTCATTCAAAGAAAATGGAATAAGAATTAGATCTGTGAAAAAAAAATAAGAAAAAAAGAAAACAAACTGTAAAAAAAGGGTGACATTCACCAGGGTGAGGGAGCACTGGTTTACCATGACCGACGACGGGAGGCAGAGTTCATTTTACACCATGGACCGCATGTTGGAGAGGTTTCATGTGAGAAAATGAAAAAGCGCCAGAGACCTGTGGACGACAGAAGTTACACTAACAATGAACTACTAAGAATTTCCAAACGTACTGAAAAGATTTCAAGTCATAGCACCCACACCTGGATCGACTTCGACCGTCGATCTGGATGGTCTCATCTCCACCATAGGAATGGGCATAGAAACCTGGGAAGTAGCCATCGTATGGTATTTTTTGAGATATGTATCAGAAGCATTAACTCCTGGAGTCCTGATCACATTGTATCAGATGGTGTCGATAGGTCGATCGTTCATCGTGCTAGATGGACGGTGTGGGTAAAGACCAGCTTGTCAAGCGCGAGTTGCCCAAGCGATTCTCGGCAACGCTCCTTTCCAGGCCAGATATTTAGGCGAATAGCATTAACTCAAATAAGAAATTACTAAATGGCCATTCATTTCCATAGTACGAACGACCATTTTATATTCTATCCATTGTACCGTAAAGTGTGTATTATCATTGCAAGCTGAATGTTGGTTCTCCAGAATGAAACAGAATTAGATTATTAATGTTATGTGCTATGTTCAATATAAATGTAACTTATCAATAAATAATATAGTTCCTATGATATGTAAATGAATTAAAACAATCGATTATTTGCATTTGAATTCTTATTGCTAAGTTCTATTATTGCTTAAAAAAAAAATTATTACTGTTGTTCTGTAGTGTTACAACAATCCTAAAAATTTGGAGGAATAGTTTGTCGATGTGCAAGAAAATCTATAAAAATCTTTATTCGGCTCTGGTTCATTCTCCTAGGAAGGGGAAAAATGTTCCTTCCTTGCCCGTGCTCTAAAGGGATAAGTGTTTCTACACTCGACTCGATTTATGGGTAAGGATAGTTTAAAAAAAAAAAAAAAAGTCTTCGTTTTCCTTCTTTTGAATGTAACATGGTTTCATGCATAGATTTTGTAACTTCTATTAATTTTCCTTTCATGTGGAAAGGTGGCATGAATGGAGCCCGAGTTTTGGGGAAAACGCTGAGTTCAGCTCCTCATATTGGGCACGAAACAATAATATGGACAAATGCACCGGGTATCTGTGTTTTTCTTAGGTTAGCTCCTCATATTGGGCACGAAACAATAATATGGACAAATGCACCGGGTATCTGTGTTTTTCTTAGCTTAACCTCTAAAGGCTGGGATAGCCGTGAGTTTTAGAAATTTCGAGGGTTTCTCTGCTAGATACCTTTACTATCTCTAGTAATTTGTTTTTAAAAGTATCATCAGGTTTTTCTAAGGTGAAGTTTGTATATTGTTTTAAGGGCATGGGGATTATCTCCCTGACCCGTATCCGAACTGAGTATACTCTGCATTCTAAGCTATGAGACTAAGACAATATATGGTTTTGCAATCGCGTGATTTTCTTTCTTCATCTTTAGTTTCCTCTCTATCTTTCGGATGGTTTATATATATAAGAGTTTTGTTGGCAAGAAAGAGAGTTTTCAAATGTTGATAGCAATTCTTTGCTGCGTTTGTTTCTGAGCTTGAGTAGGTAGTTTTGTATAAAACTTGTGTGAAGTCAGGTAGGGGCTCTGGACCCATCGACATAGTTTTTTATTTTCAGTCCATTAATATATATTTAGTTGTTTTGAATTCTTGTGAAAAAATAGGTAGAGGCTCCTGGTACACTAAGTTTTGGTCGCTCTTATTAATCTTTCTTTGGTTAGCAAAAAATGGTGTACTAATTATAAAATTCACTGAAAGTGGTTACTTTCGTTATTAAATTCGGGTTCGAATTTCTTTTAGTTATTTCTCTCTATTTCACATAATGGAAATATTTAATCTGTTATATTGAACATTAGAGTCTAAATCTCCCACCCACTTAGCTTTATGATAGCATTAGGGTCTTAATGAAAAATCAGATTATATAGTTATAATTATGAATAATATTATTTGCCTACGTATAATGAATTATATTTGGCATAAGTTCTATTAAACATTTCTTTGTTTATTTCATATAAAGTCGTAGCAAAAGGCCTTAGATTTCCTACTTAAATTATTGTAAGGATCTTTTACTTATTTGTAGTTCACTATTTGGGAGATTAGGTTCTGCTAGACCTTGCTATTCGATGTTTTGCCTCCCAACCTTGAGACTATTGCCGCATCACATGAAGGTTTGTTTGACCTATTAGCATAGATTTTTCCTCCTTCCTCTCCTTTCTAAATTCCAGATCTCAGATACGCTTATCATCTTGATCTTTTTGAATAAATCCTGAGGGACAAGTAACTGTCTTTCTAACTAATTTAGTATGTTTTGCCTCCCAACCTTGAGACTATTGCCATATCACATGAAGGTTTGTTTGACCTATCAGCATAGATTTTTCCTCCTTCCTCTCCTTTCTAAATTCCAGATCTCAGATACGCTTATCATCTTGATCTTTTTGAATAAATCCTTAAGAATTCAGTGAGGGACAAGTAACTGTCTTTCTAACTAATTTAGTAAGTAAAATAATATTTACTGATAACTGTTGTTTAACTTTAACAAAAGAATTTAAATTCCCAAAATAGTTTTTGTAACTCAAAAAATAAATAGGTCTTTCTAACTAATTTAGTAAGTAAAATAATATTTACTGATAACTGTTGTTTAACTTTAACAAAAGAATTTAAATTCCCAAAATAGTTTTTGTAACTCAAAAAATAAATAGATGTGCAGTGACATAAATAGTTACAAATTTTGGGGATATCACAGATGCTTATCATGGATTGATGCCTATTGGCATTGGCATTGTTTAAATGAAGTATTATGTTAATATCAGATTTTTGTTAGTGGTGATTTTTAGGTTTGAGCTTTCGTTTAATTTCTTTTATTTCAGATCAAAGTGAACAACATGCTGCGTAGATCAAAGAGGCTAGCACTGCGACTCCGACAAGAGGAGGAGATCATTCCTAATCTTCCAGATGATATCGCTCGTAACTGTCTGCTTAGAGTGCCGTACAAATGGCACTCTCAGCTCAAACTTGTATGCAGAAAATGGAGAGACATAGTGAGCGAGGCCAAGTTCTACGAGGACCGAATGACCACTGGAAAAGGGGAGCAGTTGATATGTATGATTAAGCTTTCTAGACATCGAGATCCGGTTAGCAGCGGAATAGTAGTGTTAGACCCTGTCACGCGTACCTGGGAAATGCTACGCCAGAATCCCGATTTCCCTAGGGGAATTATTCCATTGTCCTGTGCCTGCGTTTGCGTTAATGGGAAACTAGTTGTCATCGGTGGATATAATCCAGAAATATCGAACAGCATGACGGCGGTTTATATTTTTGACTTCGCGTCTGCCAAATGGCGCAGAGGAACCGACATGCCCACCAAAAGGTACGGCTTCGCCTGCTCCGTATCTTCCACTGCCGGGGTTATCTATGTTGCCGGAGGGATATATCGTGACACTATGTTATTCGCAGCAGAGGCCTATAATGTGGAAGAAGACAGATGGCAAATTCTTCCTCCAATGACCCAACAAGGAGGCGTGTGTCATGGAGTTTTTCTAGCAGATAAATTCTTTGTATTCCGGAATCGTGAAATGAATGCAGAAATTTTTGATACAAAGACAGGCCTCTGGAGAGGGGTGGATAATGTGTGGAGTTTCCAGCGATCGGACAAGTTGCCGTGCATAGTTGCTTCTGGACACTTGTATGCGTCCACCGAAACAGAGTTGATGAAATACAATCCTGAGGAAAACGATTGGGTTGTTCAAAGAGTTCTTCCTACACAATTTCGTGGTATTGCGTGTACTGCAGAGTGGCGCGGCCATATTTTTGTGTCTAAACGCTCTACACTTTCTCGTCGTCAGGATTGTTATCTGTTGAACCCGTCCACTAACGAGCTGATCAGCATACCCGAAAGATTTCCCTGGGTAACTGTGTCCGCTGCAACCGTGGAGATCTGAATGTCGTCTCCTAGCCTCCCTGTTAACTGTATTGAGGTTTTTTTGGATCTTTGTATTTGTCTTTTTATAAAGATGCATCGTATTCTGTGAATGTCTTTTAAACTAAATATTGATGTTACATAATCAAGGATACTTCCTAATAACCTTAGTTCCTCTGTCTAATATTGATGTTGATAAACATATGTGAGTTTCCATGGATTTCAATGTCCATGTGGTAGCTTCCACCAGTTCCATTACTTTCCGATCGTGGTAGCATCCAACATTTCCATTACTTTTCTATTGTTATTAGAATATTTCCAAACAAGAAAACAGAAAAATTTATTATGATTATAGAAGATATGTCGAGATATCTAACGTTTATGGTAATAACGAATTGTGCTTCAGTGCAGTTTTAACTTGGTAATAACGAGTAGTGCTTCAATCCAGTCTTAAAGTTGATCTTAATTAGCTAGCCATGAGGAGGATGTTTTCAAGATAAGACGGTGGGAGACTTCAATTATTTTGAATGGAGGGTGAACCTATTTTTCATAGGAGTAATATTTTTTATTACAAATAATATTATAAGGAAAATATGTTTTCTTAATTGAATGCTCTTCTTTTCGAAAGATATTTTGTAAAATATGATTTTCTTTCAAAAATAAACATGTTTCTGGATATTAATATAATAAGGAGGTTGGAGAAAATATCCGCTAAATGTTCTAAAGGAGAACATTTTCAAAAAGAATCATTGCATAGGTTACAAACTAGGTGGATTGACCAAATTTTGTCTAAATGATTAGGTATAAAACTAAGAATAAGGATAATATGATAACCTAGGAGAAGAATTTGATGGAAAACATTGAAATATTAACCAAAAATGTTATGATGACAATAATTTAAATAACATTTACTGTTATGGTAACCTAACCTTGTGTACATTGGAGGACACCCGGTCAATATAACATAATGTTCCAACTTGGTTTTTATCACTATTAATTCACTAAAATGTATGAATGTTCCTTGAAAATTCACTAAAATACACAAGAGAATGTGTTATTTTAACCATTTGTGTGGAATTCAAGATAACAAGCTTAGGAAATTACCATGTACATGGTCCAATGCTTTCTGAGTACTCCTCTCTACATTTCTATTATTGCAAGAACATAAATAACAAAAAATTAAAGATGTAATTTATTTTAATGTCATTTCAAATTTATATTTGAATTTTCCATGTTTTTGAGGAAGTAAAATTTGTGTTTGAAATGTTATAGTGAAAGCAAATAATTGATTGAAACAAAGTGCTACACAATATAGTCAATGTGAAAATCATTGAGTTGAATTGTTGTGATACAAATGATCTTGAGGTGTTACTAAGTATTGGTTTCATGGTTTTTGTTTTCATATTATCTTTTCTAATATGATATTTAGGTTCATACATTTCATTAAGTCTAAGGCTATTTGATGACATGTTTTTTTAATGATTTAATTTTGTCTACTTATGATTATCATCCATGACTACTTTATAAACCAGCCTAACCCATCTTAAATCTTGATGTATCAAGCACCAACGGTGCTCAAATCCCTCAAATTGCAAAAGAAAATTCAATGCAAAACTTCTCTCAACATGCAAAAGTATTTTTTGAGTTGAAAACTTGAGGAAATGTTTGCACCTCTAGAGATTTGATCCATATCTTCCTTTGATAGACCCAAAGTTAAGATGTATCTATCTTGGTTATATGTGTGTGTGTGTTTGTGTGTGTAAGTGTATATGTGCCTGTGTGCACTTGTGTTTCAGTTCAAATTCCATATATATTTTAAAATTTCATAACAATGCTTCTCATTTTAATCCTAATTCATAAATTCAAGATATTAAATCTAAGTTGACAAGGTATTTGAAAAAACAGAGAATTCGTGAATTTAAAACATTAAATCCAAACCTAGTTAACCCTCATGCATGAGGACATATATCATACATGTCCAATTTCTAAATTTTATAATTAAATTTAAAAAAGAAATTTCTTTCAAAATAAATTTTAGAAAATAACATCTAATTCTTGATATAAAAAATTATAAGGAAAAAATATTCAATTAACATGTTAGAGATGTAGAGATGGATCTAAGTTGGTTAGGCTAGATCTTTGAATTCATGAATTAAAACATTAAATCGAAATCTAAAAAATTGTTTATATATATATAAATATAAACTACTTTTAAAATAAATTTTAAAAATTTCATTTAATTCTCAATAAGAAAACTATTGGGAATATATATCCCATTAATATGTTTAATTTAGAGAAATTCCATATAATATTTTATAGGGAAAGATATTCAATTGCTATGTTAAAGATATATAGGTGGATTTAGATTGATTATTTTGTAATATTATATCATTCTCATAATTCTTCACACTCTGAAGGAGGTTTTCATTCATATGAAGTAGATGGGAATTGTGACCATGGTTGTGTTCTATTCAACCTAAATTTGCGTTTAAGTGTGGAAGATCTTTGAAATATTGGAGCTAATAGTTTTGGTGATCAAAACAACAAATGTTCATGTAAATATTCCTTATTTAGAATGAACTATTTTTAGCAATGGCTAGGAAACCATAGAAAACTTATATTGAAAAACATCATCATTATGTATCAAATAAAAATTGAAAAATAATTGTAAACAAGATAATTGTTTGGGAATGAACTTGATTTAATGAGATCCTTACTCAGAATATGTAAACTAAGGTTGAAGGATAGAACAAAGTAAACTTCCCTTAAATCACTCCTAAAAATTCCCTAGAGGTGGTTTTAATGTGATTTAAGAAGATTGGGAAAAAAATCTATGAAATCACTCAGTGTGGAGAAAACATTGGGCAATGATAAATAAAGAACCGTGGGAGAAAAGTGCTAAGGAAAACCTGCTAAGGGATTTAAGGCATAAAAATGCCTAGCCTAGAATCACAAGAGGTTTTCGATTCATAAGGTTGCAATCTCAGCTCGGGGGGAACCTCTGGAGAGGGTTCAAGGTTGGGTGGTAAATTGTTCACCTCAATCAAATTAAGTAGATCTATGGTTAAAGACTTTGGAAATTTATGTTGTTAATTTACTAGATTACAACATTCTTTTCAGCTATATATAATGAAGTAGTGTTGATATTTGGTAGGTCTAGTTATTGCTTTTAAATGTATATTCCTTTGTTTATTAAATAGGTGTTCTTAAATTGTATAAAATTATGAGATGTAGAAATATGTAGAGAATATGAGATTTAAGAATATGTTTAGATTTTGGACAACATAATGATATTGATATTTGTTAAGTCTGAGGCAATTGCAATTTCAGTAGAAATAGTATGAAGGAGAATCAATAGAATTGTGTGTGAAAATTGTATATGCATGTGCATAAATAAAGTTGGAAATGAAAAGGAACATGAGATCTGAACATTACTGAACATGCATGACCCTAGTCAAATCAATGGATTGGTGTGGATATAATTGTTATAATTGTATGATAAGTTATATTTTTGGTAATATTTCGTGGATACTTGAAGCTAAAGTTCATGGCATCAACATATATTTATGTATAGGTTTTGCTACGTAGTACATAAAAATAATATTATACTAATTATATACAGTAGACACCTGGGTCAGAAGGCCTTCCTCAAGGCCCAGAAGGTGCCTTCAGTCCATAAATATCTTAAAGATTGGGTCCTAGGGGTTCACCTCCCTTACATCCAAGAGACCACTGATAGGATTGCCAGGATTCTTAGGAAGCACAATGTTCCCTCGACCTTTATACCACTTAATACCATCCGTATCTCCCTGCAATTTGTTAAAGATCCTGTCAAGCCTAAAGACATGAAAGGTGTCTATGTCATTCCCTATCCTCGTGGGACCCCATACATTTGTGAGACTGGTCATTCTATTAGTCAGAGGATTAGTGAGCACTCGACAGACTTAAAGCATGGGAGGGCTAAGTCCTCTGCCCTTGCAGAGCATGCCGAGAAGACTAAGCATCATATATGTTTCGAAGAGGCTTATGTTATTGTGAAAGTTACATTGTTTCACCATCGAAAATTTAGGGAAGCCCTTGTGTTATGCTCTTAACCTGCAAAAAAATACCCAAATACAAAATATGCGAAGAAAGATACCCAGAACATAGAATAGTGAGAGACAATAGCAAATATTTTATTATTCAGAAAGCAATGTTCACTGGCCTCTTCGAGGGGGCAACCTCCAACAGAGCAGAGCTCAATATAAAAATAAGACACAATGCTCCTCGCAGGGAGTCTCTATCCTTTATATGACTCATACATGCAATACCAAGGATCAATACCATGGGTTTTATTAATATCATCTATCTAATACCACGACCCATTTGCAACTAACTGTGGTCCTATCATTAATTGCAAGTTAACCACTTACAATTATTAATATGGGCTTTATTGACTCTTGACTATGACTCGATCCCATTACATAAATAAGGGGGTTAGGGTGCGACCCTAACATGCCCTCCCCCTTAAGACTAGCCTTGTCCTCAAGGCTGAAGTTGCGGAAACTGCTGAAGAATAGTGGCTGGTTCCCAAGTTGCATCTTCCAGAGAGGTGTCTTTCCACTTGACGAGGACTTCCCTAATCATGCGGCCCCGCAGGTGCCTATCTCGTGTGTCTAGGACCGATTCAGGTTGGAGCCAGATTGACCTTTCTTCGTCCAATTTAGGTAGATTGGTTTGAATTCTGCAATTGTTCCAAATCACTTTCTTGAGGCATGATACATGGAAAAATGGATGGATTTTTGCAGTAGCTGGCAAAGCCAACTTGTAAGCCACTTCTCTAATGCACTAAATTACTTGATATGGTCTATAGAATTTTGGAGATAGTTTCTAGAAACCCTTGTCTTCGAGTGATATTTGCTTATATGGTTGCAGCCTCAAAAATACCTGATCCCCTTCTTGAAATTGGCACTCTGAGCAATGCTGGTCTACCTGTTGCTTCATGCGGTTTTGAGCTTGATGAAGATTCTGTCTAAGATGGGCGAGCATGGTTGCGCGGTGTTGTAGGAGTTGATCCATTGCTTGTACCTTTGAGCACCCCTTGATATAAGAAGTAGGAGAAGGAGGGCGTTGACCATATACTGCTTCATAGGGAGTCATTTTGGTGGTGGCATGATAGTTGGTGTTATACCACCATTCAGCCAGAGGCAACCATTGTACCAAAAGATGTTGCTTTTTTGAAGTGAAACACCTAAGGTAGGTTTCCAGACATTTGTTGACGGCTTCAATTTGACCATTCGTTTGCGGATGATATGAAGTACTGAGTTTTAGTTGAGTGCCTTGTTGCCTAAAGTGTTCCTGCCAAAAATTACTAGTGAATATTGGGTCGTGATCGGACACAATAGAAGTGGGCATGCCATGCAATTTGAATATCTGATCCATGAAAGATTGAGCGACCAAAGTCGGTGTAAACGGGTGGGGTAGGGCACAGAAATGAGCATAGTTCAAAATTTTGTCCACAACCACCATGATGACTGACTTGTTTCCTGACTTTGGAAGACCTGTAATGAAATCCATAGAAACCTCCATCCAAATTGATGCCGGGATGGGCAACGGTTGTAATGTGCCAGGTGCATTGACAGTCTCCCCTTTGTGGTGTTGACAGACGTTGTATTCTGCTACGAAAGTAAGGATGTCCTTTTTTATGCCTGTCTAAAAAAATGATCTTCTAGTGCGAGCATATGTCTTCTGAAAGACTGAATGTCCTGCAATGGGGGATGAGTGCAATTCTGCCAAAATGCAACTTTTGAGGGTGGATGTTGGTGATATTACAAATCTTTCCCTGTAGCGAAGAATCTCATCCTGCCACGAGTAGCCCTTGGTGGAATTTGGATCTACCTGCAATTGAGAAATGAGTTGGGATAGATCGGGATGTGAAGACCATTCCTTGCGAGCCTCTTCAATCCATTCTGGAATGGGGAGGGAAATTTCTAGTAGAGTACTTTCCTCCTCAAATTGGCGAGATATGCATCTGCTACACTACTGTCTTTCCCCTTCTTGTAAATGATCTCATAATCATATCCCAGCATTTTTGCGAGCCATTTATTTTGTTGTGGGGAGGATAGGCATTGCTCCAAAAAATATTTAAGACTCTGATGGTTTGTGCGGATTTAGAAACGTCACCCCAATAAGTAAGGTCGCTAGGTCTCTACTGCATGTAAGATGACCATCATTTCCTTCTCGTAGGTAGATTGGCCTAGATTCTTCCCACTTAGTTGTTGGCTTATGAAGGCCAAAGGTCGCCCTCCCTGCATTAAGACCGCCCCAATACCTGTACCCGAAGCATCACATTCAATGACAAAAGATTTGGTGAAGTTAGGTAGTGCTAAGACTGGGGTGGAACACACGACATTTTTGAGAGCTGTAAATGCCTGTTGTGCGTCCTCATTCCAGAAGAATGAGTTTTTCTTCAGGAGTTGACTGAGGGGCTTCGCTATGTGACCATAGTTGCAGACAAATTTACGATAATAGCCTATGAGACCCAAAAATCCTCTCAATCTCTTCGAGGTCTTAGGTTGAGTCCAATCCTGCATTGCCTGGATCTTTTTGGGGTCCACCTTGACACCTTCACGCCCCACAATGTGTCCCAAATACTCAACTTCTTCCATGCCAAACGAACAGTTGGACATCTTGACAAATAATTTATGCCTGCGAATCAGTTGCAAGAGTAGATCTACATGCTGAAGATGTGCGGCCCAAGTGCAACTATAGATGAGGATGTCATCGAAGAAGTCAAGGAAAAATTTCCTGAGATATGGTTTGAGAATGTGGTTCATAAGGCTCTGAAAAGTAGAGGGGGCATTATAAAGACCGAATGGCATGACCAGGAACTCATAATGGCCTTCATGAGTTCTGAAAGTAGTCTTTGGAATGTCGACTTCCTTCATGCGAATTTGATGGTAGCCCGAGCGAAGATCCAACTTAGTGAAGAATTGAGCCCCATTGAGTTCATCCAGCAAATCATCAACCACCGGGATGGGAAATTTATCTTTGACTATCAACTTATTGAGGGCCCTGAAGTCTGGACACATCTGCCACTCCCCATCTTTCTTGAGCACCATGACCACCGGTGATGAATAAGGACAAATGTTGGGACGAATGACACCTGCTTCCAAAAGTTCCTTGATTATTTTTTCAATTTCATTCTTTTGGGTGAACGAATATCTGTATGGGCACAGATTTGGGGGTTGGGCCCCTAGAACCAAGGTGATGCTATGATCATGTTCCCCTCTCGAGGGTGGAAGCTCATGAGGCTTGTCAAAGACCGGTAGATGGTTATTTAAAATTTGTTGCATCTTAGGATGAATCGGCAGAGACTTGGTTTAGACTACGTGGATGGAATTAAATTGAGCTATAACTCCATGATGGCTGCTTTTTAGCATTTTTTCATCCTATGCGAGCTGATGATAGAGGGAGCTCCCACCTGGAGTCCACAAATGGTATGTGTGGAGTTGTTCTGCTTAAAACTCATGTGTAACTCCTGGAAATCCATTGTGATTGGCCCAAGAGTGCGAAGCCATTCAGCACAGAGGACAATGTTGCACCCTACGATGTTTATGGAGAACATGTGGGTCTTCAACTGATAATCCCCCATTTGAAGTTTGACATTTTCACAATGGCCTTCACATTTCATTGTGTCCCCATTCACAATTTGGACTTGGAAGTTAGAAACTGCTTGTACAAAACAATGCACTGCTTCCATGACTTTTTGATGGATGAAATTATGTGTACTTCCACTATCAGTCAAGACTACTACTGGGCGATGTTTAATAAAACCTCTGATTTTGAGAGTTTGAGGTGAAGAAATACCTGCCAAAGCATGCAGCGAAATAACTGGTTTGTCAGGGACATTGTCCTTTTGGTTGTCTTCTTCCACCACCTCATGTTCCTCCTGTGGTGGATCTTCCTCTGATGAGATGTAATCAGTGGCATCAATTTGAAAAAATTTGGGCTCCTTGCATTTATGACTTGGGGAGTATTTTTCATCGCAATGGTAACATAATCCTTGCTTTCTTCTTTCGGCCATTTCTGCAGGTGACACCTTTTGAACCTTAAGTGTTTGAGTCGTGCTGTGAGCCTGTGGGGGGCGACTCTTAGGAGGGAAATTTGGGCGATTGTACTGGGCTGCTAACGCATGTTCCACACTACGAGCTACCTTACAAGCCTCTGTCCATGTGGGAGGGTGGTGCAGTAAGACGTGAGCTTTTATGGCTTCTTTAAGACCATTGATAAAACATTCCATGTAGAACACATCTGAGAGACCCCTAGTGCAGAAGGCCAAGGCTTTAAAGGCTGTAATATATTCATCCACTGTGCCAGTCTGTCGGAGCTTAGTAAGATGACCCAAAAAAGGTCAAAGCATTCTGTAAGTTTTTTGAAGGATTTCCAAGTCCTAAAAGGTCCATTGCAACGTTGATGACATTCCCACCATTGCCACCTTTCATTGTCCAAGTACATGCTCCCCACCATAAGCTCAGTCTCATTATCTAAGATGTTATTCAGATTGAAATACTACTCCATTTGTGCTATCCATGCTGCCGAGTGAGAACCATCAAATTTATGCATATCCAACTTGGGGGGTCACAGACATGATTGTTGATGGGGGCCCCCGAGGTGAAGAGAGTGGCTAGACTCACCCGCACTGTGTCCATTTCCAATATACGCCTCCTCATGGGCTTCCTCCTTGCTCGTCAGGATTATGCTCGGGATCATGCTATTTAGTCGGTCAAGCTGAATGTGGAGGCATTTCAAGGATTCTTCAAGTTTTTCCATCCTTTCATTGGCCATGTCACAGCAGCTAGGACTCCGTGTAGCTGTGACATGGTAATGCTCTGTAGATTCTATTTTTCTTCTATGGTAGGAACTTTTGACTCAAACTTAGGAGACAAATATCTTAGAACCTCTTCAACTAAAACAACTTCTTTTATTTCTTCACCCAAGTTTTTCATACTATTAACAATCTCATCTATACATAGGAAATAGTTAGCCACACTTTCATCATTGTGCATTCTGAGATTTTTCATACTGAATTCTGAGAGTTTGTAGTTTTTCTCGGTTTACCTGTTCATCTCCTTCGTAGCTCAAAACAATCTTGTCCAATATTTCTTTTGCGGTTTTGAGCTACATAACCTTGACGAATTGTGATTGAGATAGACTCGCTAATACAGTATTGACAACCTTTGCATTTGTTTCATGCTGCTTCTTACCAGCCATATCTGTAAGAGTTTCTGATGGAAATGTGTATCCTGTTTCCACAATATCCCAAACTTTTGTACCAAGAGATTGAAGATAGGCAGTGATTCTTACCTTCCAATAGACGAAGTTGCTCCCATCAAAAATTGGTGGCCTGATTGATGCTTCTTTTTCGTAGTTGCTCATGATGGTAGATCTTCCTTCAAGCGATCAAGCTTCTTCTAAAGGACCTGCTCTGATACCAATTGTTGGAAATAATACTGAGAGGGGGGTTGAATCAATATTATCTTATTAATATAAATTTTTCATTTCCATATTCAGATTCATATATGCTACTTCAGTTAAGGAAAATTGTGTGTATACGCAACTGTGTATAATGCAGCAAGCGTATATTTAGTAAACTTATAAATCAGTTAGTTGCTTCTTAATGTGTGCATCAGAAAATTATTAACCATATGATCAGTAAGCAGGAAAAGTGAAGCAGAGAAAATCATCACACATAATAAA
This sequence comes from Pinus tabuliformis, assembly GCA_031772625.1. NCBI lineage: Eukaryota > Viridiplantae > Streptophyta > Pinopsida > Pinales > Pinaceae > Pinus > Pinus tabuliformis. The sequence goes on along the minus strand of CM062810.1, from coordinate 479,800,784 downwards.
CACACATGAACACCAAGATGCAAGGTGGAAACCCAATGTGGGTGAAAAGCACCTACTGCAATTTGTCTCTATCTTCTTTTAAATTAGAAACTTCTTTTTACAATGGTTCTATATTAGTGAAGTGTTATACCAGTACGCAGGTTGCTACCTGTAGAAGGCTACAACCTTCTCTCGTTCTCCAGCTTCTCCTGGAAGTGAGCTACAACCCCCTTAGCTCTTGTACTAGCTAAGGTACTAATACGTAGGTGTTGACCTACGAAAGGCTACAACCTTCTCTTTTCTTCCAGGGACCACGTTTCATAAATTTTTAGACTAGATCCATGAATATCAAACAAACATCAAGTATATCTGCATAAACCAATCTCCTTTATACAAACAAATACTGAATCAACCAATAACTTATCAGAATGCTGTAACCAGAAAATAGTACCAGTAGCCAGACACCAATTCTGAATCTAGAACACTGCAACAATAAACAAAAGTAGCTAAAATATATTTCAAGAGACCTGCACTACTTCACTATGTATAAACCTGCATGCATGCGCAGCTATATCAAAGCCAACCAGTGTATATGATGTCTTCACTTGCTTAATCAACGTGTATACGCACCTCTGCTATGTCGAACCTGCGTACAAATCTATAAAAGATAATTTACCCCCTTTTTTTTTACTTATTCAGACATCAGTTATATCATAATTATCATATTTATAGATCAAATCATGTGCCAAATATAACATATCAGAATTACACAAAGTTACTTCTCTTCAAGCCTTAAGATCTTGACCCATCAATAGAACTTATCCTTCTCCTTGTGCTTAGGTTCCTCCTTGATTCAGATCTAGTTATGCACCATAACCCAATGACTAGTATTCTAGATCTTTCTCATCATAAGATATTCAATGCTTAAGTCAATACCCTTGCCAAATGATCTCCTTCCCTTTTTATAGTCTTAGGCCTTACTCAAACCATGGTCCAAAACCATTGAGAACCAATACTAGGGACATAATACCTGGGTTCAACACTTTGGATGCAATACCAAGGACCAAAACCATAGGTTGAAATATATAAAACTAAATACCATGGACCAAACATAAGTTTTCCCACATGTACGCACTTTTATTTGCATGAAAGTGTGTGCATACATATAAGTGCCCTTTGGTTGGTAATCCCATGTGTATACATGACTTTGTTAAGAGGAACCTGCATATACCTCATTTTCTTTCATTCTGAGAGCCAGAACTGTGATCTGCCCTTTGAGTGAGTTGCACTCAAGGACAACACCTGTGCCATAGTGCCAAACTTGTGTCATAATGCCAATAGATTTAAACAGGAACGCAAAAAATTATAGATATAATCATAAATACAAATATGCAGTTCAAATAACACTTCATTTCATTAATATCAAATACTGAAATATGCTTACAAACATAATGGAAATAAGAGTAGGTTGGGCAATGGTAACTTATCTCTGAGAAGATATGTGGCAGTTACATGCTTTTGAACTATGTTACAATGAGACCCGAAGGCTTGTTTATTATTTAGAAACAATGGAAAACCCTAAAAATTCAAAAACCTAACCCTAGGAGATGAAGTGCCAAACTATGAGCCCTGTTTGGTTAAATTGGTACATCAACTTCCTAGGGTCGTAATTTCGGTATACGATATTTGTTTGATGTGTACAATACCTCGTTAGAAATATCTATTTGAGGGCTACAACTTTTGAGTGACCAACATCAATTTATGACCCATGATGCTCCCATTTTCCCCTAAAAACGTCATTTAGGGCCTCAAAACGGATCCATAAGTCCACGACCTCAAAAACTACCAAAAATAGTAAATTGTGCTACAAAAAGGAAACAAAAAAACTGAAAGAAACAATGGTGGGAGTCCAAGTGGAATAAGAGGGTGGCCACCAGTATTCACCTGGATCATTTCTCCCCCCTTAGGAAGAAATGGTCCCCATTGCATTGTTTTCCCCCATGAGATGAGGAAACTTCTTCTGAACGTAGTCCCTAGTGAGCCACTTGCCCTGGTGAAGGAGTTGGCCTACTTTAACAACTTGATATAGTTGGATCCTTTGCTTTCGGGTGTTCTTGATCTGTGTGTCCATGATCTGATCAGTTGTGGCTTACTCCATGCAATTTGGATTTAACTTTGTAGGTGCGAGCTATTCTGCAATGTCTGATGTGTCCAACAATGGTGGGAAGTATGGTCAAAGCCAGTCCACATTGAACACTAGGTGCGGGCCAAGGAATGGGCGAATGTTGAGTTCAAATGCATTATTTCCCATAGCCTTGGTAATGGTGTAAGAACCATATTGGATTTGTATGAGTTTCTGATAGGCTTTGGTAAGGTGCTCCTTCAGCAAATTCAACTAGACTTTTCCACTGGGTGTAGGCCAAGGAATGGGGGAATGTTGAGCTCAAATGAATTGTCGCCCATAGCCTTGGTAATGGTGGAAGGACCATATCGAAGTGGTTTGAGTTTCTAATAGGCTCTACTAAGTTTTTCCTTCTTCAAATGCAACCAAAATTTGTTGCCCACCTTAAACTTGCGTGGCACCCAATGTTGATCATGTTGTTGCTTGTACTTGGCATTTGATTTCTCCAGAATATCATGGAACTATTCGTGGATATGTTGGACGTGCTGAATGAAGTTATTTTCCTTATCGACTTCTGACTCGTCATGATCTAAATCTTCTTGGGTAGCTAAAAATGGTATGGCCACATCAATGGGGCATAGTGGTTGGAGTCCCAAGCCCACCTGAAAAGGGTTGTGGCTAGTCGAGCTTTGGAGAGCCTAGTTATAGTTATGATGGACATAGGGAAGGCTCTCATCCCATGTGCATGGATGATTTGAGTTGTACATGTGCATAATGTGTAAGATCATCTTGTTGATGACCTTTGTGTGCCCATTAGTTTGGGGATGGAAAGCTATGGACTTAGTGAGCTTGGTGTCTAGCATCGACCAGAGACTGGACCAAAATGTATTGAGGAACCTCCTGTCTCAATCTGAGATCATAGACTCTGATCAAAAAGTGTACCCACACACATTCAAAGAAGGATTTAGAAGTGGCTTCTGCTATGATATTCTTCTTGCATGTCTCCATAATGGCCATCTTTGATAATCTGTCACTGAGCATAAAAACACAGTCATTTCCATGCTTGGTAGAAGGAAGGCCTGACATGTAATCCATGGAAATGTATTCCCAAGGTCGACTAGGGATAGGAAACATAGTATATAGGCCTTGCTTCTTGATGGTCGGTTTGGAAATGGTGCAGGTAGTGAAGGATCTGATCTACTTCCTAACATCCCATCAAAGATTTAGCCAATAGAAGTACTTCTATAGTACTGTCACTATTTTTTTGACCGTGAAATGCCCAGTGGCCCAACTATAGTGCACTTCCCAAATCATCTTGGCTCGCTCGCTTGAAGGAACACAAAGGTTTCTGAGGTGGAATAGAAAGGCATCCTGGAGGTGAAAATATGGAACTTGTTGACCCTCCAAGAGAATTTAGAATGAGTGGCCGAATTATGGGTCACTTTTGTAGAGAAGTGGCCAATCAGAAGTTTCATGCCCACAATATTTGAGCACAGTGGTTAACGCCATGATCGGTGATCTGCTGAGGTAGTCTACAACATTATTGGTGCTACCCTTCTTATACTTGATATTCAAATGGAACTGCTGCAGGTATGTGGGCCACCTTTGATGACGATCATTCTGCAACTTCCCTTGCATATGTATGAAATGCAGGGGTCATTGGTTTATGTCTATGACTGTTTCCTTCCCCAAAATGTAATGCTTCCATTGTCGGCAAGCCTGCACAATGGAATACATCTCTTTTTCATAAGTGAGATACTTCGAGACTGTGTATGAAAGTGTCTCACTGTGATATGCCAATGGATTCCCCTGTTGAGTAAGGACTGACCCAATAGCATAGTGAGAGACATCTATCTCGATCTCAAATGGTTTTTGCAAGTATGGTAAAGTGAGGACTAGTGTAGAGCAGAGGTCATGTTTCAACTTTGTGAATACCTTTTGTTGAGATTCATACCAAGACAATTTTTCTTTCATTTCTCTCTTGGTGACTTGACTCAAGGGCCAAGTGATATGAGAGAATTCCAACACAAACCTGCTATAGTAATTGGCAAGACCCAGAAAGCTATGGAGCTCTATCAGAGTGATTGGGGCTAGCCAATCTCAAATGACTTGGATTTTGGCTGGATCCACATGCACCGCTATTCATCAATAATGTATTCCAAATACTAAACCTGGGTTATGCCAAAAATTCATTTCTCCAAATTGGCACATAGCTTATTTTGCTACAGTGTTTGGAGAACCCGTCGGATGTGGTGGAGGTGTCTTCCCAACTCTAGCTTAAGATCAGGATGTAATCCAAGCATACCACTATAAATGAGTTGGTGAAGGGCAGCAAGGTCTCATCCATCAACCTCATGAAGTTTGCATGAGCATTCGTCAACCCAAAAGTCATAACCAACCATTCGAAAAGGCCCTCCTTGGCTTTAGAGGCAGTCTTCCACATATCATAGGGTTCGATTGGTACTTGGTGATAGCTAGACTTCAAGATGACCTTGCTGAAATATTTTTCCCCCTTCAGTTGGTCCAGAACTTCATCAATCCATGGGATTAGGTACCTATTTCAGACAATGATCTTATTCAATGCCCGATAGTTAATACAAAGTCTCCAAGCCCCATCCTTCTTATGCACCAAGACGGATGTCACTTTTCTGCAGCAGCTCTTGAATCTCCCTCTCAATTTTTTCGTTCTCCAGAATATAGTGCCAATAGATTGGTCCATTGGGCAGTGGTTCACCTGGGGTCAGATCGATGGATTACATTACCTAACAGTGTAGAGGAACCCCTATGGGGGAGGTGAAGATGTCCTCGTCTTCCTCCACAACCTTGTCCATCTGTTGTTGCCATGTAGAGGGGCCCTGTCTGGAGGTCATGGCAACCATCTTCTTCTTTCCCTGAGGGAATATCATAAGGAAAAAAAAAATTCCAGTTTTGGAAATGAGCTTGCTGCATTGTTTTGTAGTAACCAAAGAGATGGAGGTAGGCAGTGCTACCTCTGATATCCTGTACAACTTATTTCCCAAAGTAACAATAACAGCATGAGGCCTTAACTCATAGACAACATGTTGCTTCCATAAGTATGGTTCGCCTAATAATACATCACAAAATCAAGGGGAGAAATGTTGCATAATACCTCCTCCATGAAGGGTTTCATGTTGTATGCAAGGCGGAATTGTTGGCTCGCACGAAGATCCCGCCCTTGGTGAAGTCACCTGATGGTGTATTTTTATGGATGTTTTATGTCGATAAGCCCATCCACTTCATGACCTCTACTGAAATGAGGTTCTTTTGGCTCCCACTATGAACAATGAACTGTAGTGGGGAAACCTTTACCCACATCTATGAGTGGAAGAGGCACTCCTCCTCCTTTGGATCTTCAGGTTCCTCCTTCTGGATCTTCATGGTGGAAATGGTGGCATTGGGCTCCGCATCGATAATCTGCTTCCGTTTTTCATTCCCCTTGTCAAGTTCTAACTCAAGGTCGAAACATGCATATGATTTCAAAGCCTTTAGCTCGGCCACTGGTGACTGCTTGGCCTGACACTCACTTGTGTTGTGAGTGGATTTGTTGTGGAACTGACACCACTGTCCAATGTCCTTCTTGGCTTAACAGTGTCATTCTTTACTTATGGATTTAGTAGATTGTCCTGGACCGCCCCGCCTTAGCTTTGTCCTTTCTTTTGTGGTTTGGGGGCACCTTACCCTTGCTTCAGATTCGCATATCCAAAGTCTTGCTTCTTCTATTTAAACTTATTTCTCAATCTTTACAGCATATTTGTATGTCGTGCTGACCGAGGAGATGTTTAGGTGATTGAGGTGGATATTGGTGGCCACCTTCGAAGTCCACTTGGACACCCACCATTTTCTTTCAGCTTTTTAGTTTCCTTAATTATATCACAGTTTACTATTTTTATCATTTTTTCAGGTCCTAAGCTTTCAGAGCCATTTTGAGGCCCTAGACGACGTTTTTTGTGAAACCTGGGAGAAACATGGGTCCACGAACCAATGTTTCTCTTCCCAAAGTTGTATTTCTTGGATATATCTTTATAACAAGATATTTTGCACATGAAACGAAGATAGTATGCGAAAGTTACGACCCCAGGAAGTTGATGTACCAATTTATCCAAACCCAGCACATAGTTTGGCCTTTCATATTCTAGCGTTAGGTTTTTGGATGTTTAGGGTTTTCCATTATTTGTTAGCAATAAATAGGCCTTCGAGCCTCATTGTAACACAATTCAAAGGCATGTAGCTGCCACATCTCTTCTTAGAGATAAGATACCATTGCCCAAGCTGGTTTAATTCCATTCCTGTTTGTAAGCATATTTCAGTATTTTACATTAATGAAATGAAGTATTATTTCCGGTACATCTTTGTGTATATGGTTATCTCTGTATTTTTTTGCATTCAGTTTAAATCTGGATCAGTGGTATCAGAGTGGTCTACCTTTTCTCTATTTTATTTTCATGTCCCCATTGAGGTCAGGATATAAGGAGTTAGGGCTTGAGCTAGTCGAACCTTTGCAAGACCAGCCTTGCAAATCCCGACAGCCTCCCATTACGGATGAAAAGAAAGATGAGGGGGCAAGAGATACTATCAAAATATTGCTTGAAGAAGCCCTCTAGTGACAAAGGAAAGTGATGATGGACAAATTTGCACAGATCCTTCAGCAGATACCCAAGGGCGACGCATCAGGATTCCAACATCTACTCTGGAAATGCCACACCGTTTAAGGTACAAGTTAATTTTGAAATCCCTATATTAGAGGGTTAGATAGACAAAGATGTCGTTTATAAATGGTTAAATATGATAGAGGGTTATTTTTCTGTTCATTATTTTTTTAGTCGGGAAAAGATTATTTTCGGTCTTCGCAAAGCAGCCCCCCACGTCAAGGACTCATGGGAAACCTAATGCAAGCAGAAGGATGAAAGTAGAGGCTCACTATTTTTAGCTACACCCACTTGGAATTCATTCCAGGACACCATCAAGTAGTAGTACTACCCTCTTAGAAGTTGTGAGGATCAATAAATAAACTGGACCACATTGCGGCAGGGAAGGGACCAAGATGTGCCGAAGTTTACCAGTATTTTCCATACCCTTTGCATAAAGTTGGGTATCAAGGATTCAGAGCAGCATTTGGTACTCAAATACCATGGTTTCTTGCACAAGTACATCCAAGAAGAAATAGAATTCCTAAACATCTCCTTGCTTGGCACTGCATACCGATATGCTTTCAAGGTCGAGAAAAAGTTTAAACAAAAGAAGTGAGACTTCGAATCTGTGAATCTGAAGCAAGGGAAAGGTGCCCCCAAACCACAAAACAAAGGACAATCCAAGGCAGGGTAGCCCAAGACAACCTACCAAAGATGCAAGCAAAGAACAGCCCCGCGAAGTCGAAAAAGGACATAGGAAAGTGGTGTGAGTTCCATAAGAACTCCACTCACAACAAAAGTGAGTGTTAGGCCAAGCAGTCACCAGTGCTAAAGGTTTCAGAATCAGATGCAGGTTCCGATTCTGAGTCAAAACCTGACCAGGGGAATGACAAAGGGAAGTAGATTATCGTTGTGGAGCCCAACGTCACCATTGCCACCACGAAGATCCAGAAGGAGGAACCCGAAGATCCAAAGGAGGACGAGTGTCTCTTCCACTCCCAGATGTGGGTAAATGGATCCCTACTACAATTCATTGTCGATAGTGAGAGCCAAAAGAACCTCATTTGAGCAAAGGTCTTGAAGTGGCTCGGATTACCGACCACAACATATCCACAACCATAGACCATCAGGTGGCTTCACCAAGGATGGGATCTTCGCATGAGCCAACAGTGTCACCTTCCATACAACATCAAGCCCTTCACACATGAGGTATTGTGTGACATTTCTCCCCTTGAAATTTGTGATGTATTACTAGGACAACCATACTTGTGGAAGCAACGTGCTCTGTATGAATCAAGGTCCCGTGCTGTTATTGTTACTTTGGGAAATAAGTTGTACAGGATACTAGAGTTAGCACCACCTACCACCATCTCTTTAGTTACTACAAAAAAATGTAGTAAGCTCATTTGCAAAATCGGAAAATTTGTTTTCCTGATGATATGCCCTCAAGGAAAGAATAAGATGGTGGCCACGACCTCCAAACAGGGCCCCTCTCCATGACAACTATAGATGGACAAGGTTTTGAAGGAGTACGACGACATATTCACCTCACTCGCAGGGGTTCCTCTGCACTGTCAGGTCAAGCACTCCATCGATCTGACCTTAGGTGCACCACTGCCCAATGGGCAAATATATCAGCCGTCCATGCTGGAGAACGATGAAATCAAGAGGCAAATTTAGGAGCTACTGCAGAAAGGTCACATCCGTCCGAGTTCATTTCCCTGTGGGAACCCAATCGTGTTGGTACATAAGAAGGATGGGACTTGGAGACTCTGTATTGACTATTGGGCACTGAACAATATCACTGTCCATAATAGGTACTCGATCCCACAGATTTATGACATCCTAGACCAACTGAAGGGGGTGAAATATTTTAGCAAGATCGATTTGAAGTCAGGATATCACGAGGTACCAATCGAACCCTCCAATGTGTGGAAGACTACCTTCAAAGCCAAGAAGGGTCTCTTCAAATGGCTGTTTATGCCTTTTAGATTGACAAATGCTCCTACAACCTTCATGAGGCTAATGGATGACATCTTTCAGCCATTCACCAACTGATTTGTAGCGGTATACTTGGATCACATCTTGATCTTCAGCTAGAGTTGGGAAGAGCACCTCCACCACATCCGACAAGTTCTCTAAACACTAAGGCAACACAAGTTATGTGCCAATTTGGAGAAATGTACTTTTTGCATGACCCAGGTTTAATGTTTGGGATACATCATTGATGAACAGGGCGTGCATGTGGATCCAGCCAAGATCCAAGTCACTGAGGATTGGCCATATCCAACCATTATGACAGAGCTCTGCAACTTTCTAGGTCTTGCCAACTTCTACCGCAGGTTCATGTTGGGATTTTCTCGTATCACCTTGCCCTTGAGTCAAGTCACTAAGGTAGGAGTGAAAGCAAAATTCTTTTGGTCTGAATCTCAACAAAAGGCATTCATAGAGTTGAAAGATCACCTCTGCTCAGCACCAATGCTCGCATTACTAGACTTGCAACAACCATTTGAGGTCGAGATAGATGCTTCTGACTATGCTATTGGCACAGTCCTTACTCAACACGGGCATCCAGTGGCATATCATAGTGAGACACTTTTAGACACAGTCTAGAAGTATCCCACTTATGAAAAATATATGTATTGCATTATGCAGGCCTACCAACAATGGAATCATTACATTTTGGCGATGGAAATAGTCATCCACATAGACCAACGACCCCTATAGTTCATACAGAGCCAAGGGAAATTGCATAATGATTGCCATAAGAAGTTGTCTGCATACCTACAAAAGTTCCATTTGAATATCAAGTATATGAAGGGCAACACCAATAATGTTGCACATTTCCTCAATCAACCATCGATCATGGCATTAACCACCGTGCTCAACTCTTGTGGGCACAAGACTTATGATTGGCCACTTCTCTACAAAAGTGACCCAGAATTTGGCCACACATACTAGACACTCTTGGAGGGTCGGAATGTTCCAGATTTTCACCTCCAGGATGCCCGGTTATGCCACCTGGGTCACCTTTGTGTTCCTTCAAGCGAGCATGCCAAGATGGTTTCGGAAGCACACTACAGTCGTGCTGTTGAGCATTTCAGGGTCGAGAAAATGGTGGCAGTATTGCAAAATTATTTCTATTGGCTGAATCTTCGACATGATATCGGGAAGTACATCAGATCATGCACTGCCTATGCAATCGCAAAAATGACCATCAAGAAGCAAGGCCTCTATACCCCACTGCCTACCCTGGGTCAACCTTGGGAATCCTTATCCATGGATTACATGTTAAACCTTCCTTCCACTAAGCATGGAAATGACTGTGTTTTTGTGGACGTCAACAGGTTCTCGAATATGGCCATTATGGCAGTCTGCAAGAAGAATATCACAACAGAAGCTACTGCTAAACGCTTCTTTGAATGAGTGTGGGTACACTTTGGGATCCCAAAGCCTATCATCTCATATCAGGATAGCAGGTTCCTCAAGACATTTTGGTTTAGTCTATGGTTGACGCTAAACACCAAACTCACTAAATCCACATCCTTCCATCCTCAAACTGATGACCAGACAGAGGTTGTCAACAGGATGATTGTACACACTTTTCACATGTAGAACTGAAAGCATCCATGCACATGGTACGAGAGCCTCGCCTATTTTCAACATAGCTACAATTGGGCTCTCCACATCTCGACTGGCCACATCCCTTTTAAGGTGGGCTTGGGATTCAAGCCACTATGTCCCACTAATGTGGCCATGCCATTTGCAGCTACTCACGCAGATTCGGCTCATGTCCAGTCCGAAACCTATAAGGCAAAAACTTCCTTGAACACATCCAACATATTCACCAATAGGTCCATGAAATTATGGAGAAATCAAGTGCTAAGTACAAGCAGCGACATGATCAACATCAGGTGCCACACACGTTTCAAGTGGGCGACAATGTCTGGTTGCATTTGCAAAAGGAACGCCTTACCAGAGCCCATCGGAATCTCAGACCACTCCGATCCTTACAACATTACCAAGGCTGTAGTAGACAATTCATTTGATCTCAAAATTCCCCCATTCCTTGGCCTGCACCCAATGTTCAATGTGGACCACCTTCGGCCATACATTCCACCATTACTAGACACATCCGACATTGCAGAACAACTCACACCCACAGAGTTAAATCTAAATTGCATGGAACAAGCTGCAACTGATCGGATCATGGACACACAGATCAAGCACACTCGCTAGTAGAGTATCCAACTATATCGATTTGTCAAAGCAGGCCAACTCCTTCACTAGGGCAAGTGGCTCACTAGAGACCAAGTTTAGCAGAAGTTTCCTCATGTCGTGGAGGAACCCAATGCAATGGGGATCATTGCTTCCTAAGGTGGAGGAACGATCCATGTGGATATTGGTGGCCAACCACCAAGTCCACATGGACCCCCACCATAGTTTCTTTCAGATTTTCAATTTCCTTAATTGTATCACAATTTACTATTTTTAGCAGTTTTTCAGGTCTTGAACTTTCGGAGCCGTTTTTGGGCCCTAAACGATTTTTGGGAAAAAATGGGAGCAACATGGGTCCATGGATGGATTTTTCTCTTTCCAAAGTTGTAGCTCTTGGATAGATCTTTCTAATGAGATATTGTGCACATCAAATGAAGATCGCATGCCAAAGTTATGACCTCGGGAAGTTGATGTACCAATTTACCCAAACGGGGCCCACAATTTGGTGTTTCATCTTCTAGCGTTAGGTTTTTGGATGTTCATGGTTTTCCGTTGTTTCTCAACAATAAATAGGCCTTCAAGCCTCAATGTAACATAGTTCAGAGGCATGTAGTAGCCACATCTCTTCTTAGAGATAAGCTACCATCACCCTAGCTAGTTTATTTCCATTTCTGTTTGTAAGCATATTTCAGTATTTTACATTAATGAAATGAAGTATTATTTCCGCTGCATCTTTTTGTATATGGTTATCTCAGTATTTTTTGTGTTCCTGTTTAAATTCAGATCACTAGGAACTCCATATCGTCTTGGATGTACTTGTGCAGACAGTCGTAGTACTTGAGAACCAAATGCTTCTCAGAATCCTTGATACCCAAATTCGTGCAAAGGGTATGAAAAACATTCGTAAAATCTGGAACATCTTTGTCCCTTCCATGTTGCAGTGTTGTCCACTTTATGTATTTATCCTCATAGCTCTCAACAGGGTAGTACTGCTCCTTGATGGCATCCCAAAATGAGTTCCAAGTGGGTGTGGCAGAAAACAATGAGTTCTTACTCTCATCCTTTACTCACAGTAGGTTCCCCACTAGTCCTTGACGTGGGGGGCTGCTTTAAGAAGTGCAAAAGTGGTCTTTTCCCGGGTGGAAAAATCATGAATGGAATATATCCCTTTAGGAGACTTAACCATTTATTTATAGCGTCTGCATCTGTCTAACCCTCAAATATGGGAATTTCAAAGTTAACATGTACCTTAAAGGGTGTGATGCTTCAAGAGTAGCTGTTGGAAGTAGATGCGTCGCCCTTGGGTAGCCGCTGAAGGATCTAGACAATGTTGTCCACGATCGCATTTCTTTTGTCGCTTGACTGCTTCTTCGAGCAAGATTTTGATAGAATCTCCTATCCCCTCATCTTTCTTTTCATCCACCATGGGAGGCCGTCAGGATTTGCGAGGTTGCCCTTGCAAATGTTTGAGTAGTTCAAGCTCTAACTCCTTATATCCTGACCTCGTTGGGGACATGCAAAAAAAAATAGAGAAAGAGCAGACCACTCTGATACCATTAATATGGATTTAAACATGAATGCAACAAATTACAGATATAACTATAAATACAAAAATGCAGTAGAAATAACACTTCATTTCATTAATATCGAATACTGAAATATGCTTACAAACAAAATGGAAATAAAACTAGCTCGGGTGATGGCAGCTTATGTTTCAGAAGAGATGTGGCAGCTACATGCCTATGAGTTGTGTTACAATGAGGCTTGAAGGCCTATTTATTGTTTAGAAACAATAGAAAACCCTAAACATCCAAAAACTTAACCCTAGGAGATGAGGCACCAAACTAAGGGCCTCATTTGGGTAAATTGGTACATCAACTTCGCGGGGTCATAACTTTGGCATACGATCTCCATTTGACGTGCACACTACCTCACTATAAATATATATCCGAGGACTACAACTTTTGAGTAAGAAACATCAATATGACCCATGGTTCTCCTATTTTTCCCAAAGTTGTTTAGGGCCTCAAAATGGCTCCAGAAGTTTAGCACCCAAAAAAATGCCAAAAATAGTAAATTGTGCTACAAATAAGGAAACTAAAAAACTGAAAGAAACAATGGTGGGTGTCCAACTATAATAGGTAGGTGAGCACCAATATCCACCTAGATCAACCAAAAATGATCTATTTACTTTTACACTTCCTATCTCTCTCTCTCCCTCTCACTATGTGAATGTCAAAAAAACCCAATTAGGTCATAGTATTGATAGGCATGCTCTGATACCACTTGTCAGAAGCGTCAACTTAAATGACATCACCATAGTAATTTTATTTTATTTTTATTTTATTTTATTTTTTTATTTTTTTATTTTTTTTTATACCGAGGAAAAATGTATATATAAAAGCAATATTGAAGGAATTTTCATAACTACTAGATATATACCTGTATTCGTAATTCTATGCCATAACATGTCACCCCTATATGTGTAAATAAAAAGTTATAATCACAAAGTTAATATAGAGACATGCTAGTCTAGTCATTTAAATTCCATGAATTAATCACACAAGTATCACATTTCCATTAGGGATTGTTGGCATATATTAAATGAATTGTAATAACAAGGTACAAGGGTTAAATGTAAAACCATCATGTGTTATATAGGTTGTACCATTTCTTTGTCCAACAACGAGCTTTTGGTGGATCACAATGCTAATGGTACAACTTGTAACGTGCTCTTCCATCCATTGAACACTTCAACTTGGGCTATTTGTTCATTTGTTGGCAAGCTCATCTAATGGTGGAGAAACATAGGGTTGGTTTGGTAACCAACTTAACCAACTACATGCCTAGACTCTCATTCAATAGTCTACCATTAGGGTTACTGAGGCAGTGTTCTGCCATCGTAGCTTCGAGTTTTCTTTTCCAGGTCGCGGACTTGGATTTTTCACTAATAAATCTACCTCTCTTTGCAAATTATAAGTGATCTATTTCAAGTTAACTTTGATTCTTTAACAATTTTAACTTCAGTGGTGAATTTCCTATGTGCACCATAGGTGTTGACAACACTGGAGCTTCCTTTAGACAACATGGTTGGATTGCTGATTTTTCAATCCTCCGGTAAGCAGTCCTAGGAATATTTTTGTTTATTCCTTGACAATATTCATAATAGTTATAGCCATAGGCTTAACTTGGGGTTTTATGTTTATTATAGTGTTTGCAGCTTATAACTAAATGTGGCTTTCCTTAGCAGGTATTATATGGATAATGTCAAATTTTTAAGGGTTTTCTTTTTCCTACAAGCTGTTTAAAACTTGGTACTAATCTCTATTACTTTGGGTGCATGTTTGGTTTGAAATTTTCCCCATTATATGACTTCCATTCTGTTAGTTTCATCTATCTCAAACAACAAGTCTCACCTGTGTTTATGTGTTTCTTACCATGTTTTCTTTTATCGCTTCTTTCCCCTTCATGCGAGATTTATCTACAAACCCCTATTTTGGTTCTGGCTTTTAATCTGATTCCTCTAGAATCAAGACATTATATGAATTTGGAATTAAATCATTCATTGGAGGTTCATGGTGTTATTGTTCTTTCCTTTTTAGAATTGCATGGAACCATAGTTATGTATATGGGTATTTTATACCTATTTTAGATTGGAAAATCACTAGTCTTAACTTAGGAATTTACTTTTTGGATATGCGTTCTCAAAGTTTCCTCCTCGATGATTGAGTTTAATTATGGAGCATTTTTATTTTTTTATATTAAATGGAACTGGTTCCTCTCGATGTGATTTGTTATTATATTGTGTATAAATAATACAATTTGATTTGTGTCATCTATATGTTCTTAGAGTTTATTTGCATGCTCAAGGGTTCGCTGAAAAATTGTTCTTTCTTCTTCTACCATTTTCTTGTTCATTTGATTTTGTGTTTATGAATATTTTTCTGTATTGCATACAAAAGATTATATTTATTACTTAGATTATGGGAATCGATCATCTTATCTGTATCCTTAATTTGTTATTAGGAGAAAGCTATGATTACCAGGTAGAATGGGGTTCTAGGTATACTAGGAACATGCCCCTACCATAGGTTATGTATCCATGTGTATTTACTTTAATTTGAAAGGTTATGGACTATCTAGCAATGAGTTCCCAACTCAGCTATCAGACTCAACTAGACTCATATGAACTCTTTGATTGTTCCTCAACAATTTAACTTGCAACAATTTTTTTAGCTACCAATCATCTTTGCTTAATGCTGATATGTGATACTATTATCTATTTTATAAATCACTAAAAAGAAACATGGTCATACAATTTCTATGTAATATGCTTGAATTTTTTCTAACAAGAACACTAAAGAAATATGCTATTAATAAATCTTATTTAGTGTTGAAAACAAAATTATTATAGTTATTGTTTTCATCACACATACAATCTCTTGAAAAAAAAACACAATGAATAATTAAAGGAAATAATTATATGTTTATTTCGGTATCTAGAAATCCATGAGGTAACCAACCTCCCAACCTTGAGAAAGGAAATTATGTCCTCGATGAGGACTTAATACTAGAAAATTTAGATCAGTGACCCAACAGGGTAATTTTTCAAGAAACAGACTTCCTTGTTTCAGGTTGGAACAAAATGCAGTGAACTCAACCTTCCACTCGTTGTCTATCCAACTTAATAACTTCCTCATATAATCTCATGCCTACCCTCATCAACCTCCATCAAGGGTTTCTGCTTGCTATCTTCTTCTCAATGCCTCCAATCTCGCTTTGGCTAATCCTTTTCTTTCCCTTTCAGATTTTCTCTTATCTCCACGAAGAGAAGAATAACTGAATCTGTAAGGTAAACAATATATCTTTGTTTTCATAAGTGAGTTCCAAGATACTGGTCTATAAAATAAACTTTTAGTTAATTTCATAAAAATCCAAATTCTTCTCATTGTTTATTCCACAAAGACTATATAGTTTTTCACAAAGTCAATGTAAATAATGGTTTCATAAAGTAAGTGTAAATAACGAGACAAATATTACTTTTACCGATGGTGTTACATTGTTCTATCTTTCTTTCTATGAGAAAGAGGTTCATGATTTGGGCGCACTATCATAAGATTGTATTAATACTTTCAAGTTTCTAAATCAATATTTTGTCAAAATTATCTTGTTTCCAAATTATTTTTACTATTTGTATAATGAAAATTATTTAAAATATTAAATCATTAAAATTAAATTAAATTTAAAAATATATTAAATTTGATGGTTTTCTTTTAAAATTTGATGATGGCTTGAAAACAAAAAAAAACTAAATAAAAATTATTAAATAAGTCAAAGTCCTAAAGTTAATATTTTTATAATCATTTATTTTCTCTCTTTTAATTATTAATATATCATAGCCATTATTTTGATTATTTCATTTGTTATTACATTAAAATTAATTTCCAAAACAATTTTTCGCCAACTCAAAACCTTACTCATCCAATATCGTCTAATTAAAAATAATTTAATCATATAGATAATTATTAAATAAATTAAGGTTTATATTTTCAACCATTCAAAAGCTATTCTCATAATTATTTATTTTCTTTCTCTTTTTAATTATTGATATACCATAACTATCATTATTATTATTAATTTATGATAACGTGACTAACTACTTCAATATTCTCATTTGTTAATACATTCAAATTATTTTCCAAAGTAATTTTTGGGCCAGTTCAAAACCTTACCATCTAATATGACTTTGTTATAGGGTTCAAATTTTATTAAAAATAGCTTAATTATATTGATAGGCATATTTATTTTAGAATAGGCCTTCTCAAATTTTAATTTAATTATTAGTAGATATGTAGGAATTTACAAGGTAAGTTCCTCAGACAGAACACCAAAGGACACTGCTCACAAATAGATCACAGATCGATACACCAGTACTGTTGACGTGATGAAAACCATCAAAGAGGGAAACAATCCATGACCTAAGCCAACATGGCCAGTTCAGTCAATTTATTAATAAAAGAATGAAAATTTACATAAGCTTCTCTCATGAACGGTTACCCTACAAATGACCCTCCATGCTCTTTAAATAGAGATCATGGACCAATCGGGTGTTAAGCCACGGATCAAATGTTGGTAATATTGAGGAGAGAATGAACTGTTAGATCACTACATATCATGACAGTCAGATTATAAGTTACAAAATTGCATAGTAAACAAACACACTTTACCTAACTCTACACTAGACCAAGTTCTACTTAACTATTTCCTATGTGTCGGAATATCCTAACATACCCCCTTAAGAACAAGTTGGGATAGCATTGAAGGATGTAAAATGATGACACAATAGGAGAAGGAAGGAGGCACTAGAGCCTATCCTCCCTCAGTGACAACTTCCTGAACTCCAACCATAAATCGAAATTTAGTAAACTTCACCTCTGTGACAACCTTTGTAAAGATGTTTGCAACTTAATCATCTGTTGACCAATGTTGCACTTCAAGAACATGGTCATGAATGAGCTTTCTGATGAAGTGGATGTGAATTTCAATGTGTTTGTTGCATTGATGTTGGATTGGATCTTTGCATAGTTGAATGGCACTTTGATTATCACACCAAAGTGTATTCGAATGTTGCTGTTGAAAGCCAAACTCTAACAGGACCTGACGAAGCCACAAGGCTTCCTTACTAACTTCTACGGCACAATGGTACTCTGCTTTTGCTGAAGAAAGAGAAATGGCACTTTGTTTCTTGCAAGCCCATGTAATAGGCCCTGAACCAAGAGTGAACCATAACCTGCAATAGACTTTTGATCATCAGGGTCACTGGCCCAATCAGAATCAGTGAGACCAACCAATAGAGGAGATGCTTCTACAATGCAATGAATCCCAAACTGAACTATACCTCGAACATAACGAAGTATTCTTTTAGCTACTTTCCAATGACTTTCATGTGGGTTTTGCATAAATCGAGAAATAAGGGCAGCAGCAAAGGAAAGGTCAGGACGAGTATGGGTCAGATACAAAAGTTTTCCTACAAGTTGACGGTATAAGGTAACATCAACTTCAGGGGAAGTACAAGTGACTAAAAGTTTGGCTCCATACTGATAGGGAGAAGGGGCTGGCTCACAGTCTTCCATGTGAAAATGGCGTAGAAGATCATAGGAATGCTTGGACCGGGAAATGGAAATACCTTCCTTGGATTGCAAGACTTGAAGAACAAGAAAATAATGTAAGTGTCCTAAGTCTGTCATTTCAAACTTATTTTTAAGGCTGGACTTCACATGGTTTATAAGGTTTTGATCACTACTAGTAAGGATAAGATCATCAACATAAAGAACAAGAATGATAAGAGACTTTCCCACTTTATTGGTGTAGATATTATTGTCAGAATGACACCTAGAAAAGTCAGTTTCTAAAAGAAAGCTATTCATTTTAGCATACCAAGCCCGAGGAGCTTGCTTGAGACCATAAAGGAATTTCTTAAGCCAACATACAAGGCTAGAGTTTGTTTGTATAAAGCTAGTAGGTTGTTCCATACAGATTTCTTCATGAAAGTCCCCATGCAAGAAGGTAGATTTAACATCGATCTGATGGACTTCCCATTTGAAAGAGCCAGCAAGGGGAAGAACAAGGTGGATAGAGTTCATTTTGGCAACAGGGGAGAAGGTTTTAGTATAGTCAATGCCTTCAACTTGTGAAAATCCCTTAGCAACAAGACGAGCTTTTGTTGAAAAATGTGCAACAAGAAATGCTAAATTTAGGAAGTGCTAAAAATAGAACTGCTAAAAATAGCACTTATAAAAATAACAGTTTGGCCAATGAGCAATTTTGCCACTTTGGGTGAGAGGTGAAACTACTAAAAATAGCATCTTCTAAAAATATCATTTCTGGGTCCCTCCCTATTTATAGCAGTGCCTAGTCTATCTATAGGAAGTAAATTCCAATTTGGTCTTACCAGTAATTTGGAATATTAATTAATTAATTCTTCATGAGTTAATTAATTAAGGAAAAGCAAACTCGAAGTCTTTGTGAGAACATGCAATTATTTCTCCACTAATTGGGGAGTGCGTCCTTGATTTTCTCCACTAATTGAGGAATTAAGGATGAGTTCTATATTGAGAGGATTAGTTGACTTAGTTTAACTTAGTCAAGTTCAGCTAGATTAATTTAACAAGTTGTTAAATTAATGAGAGATATTTTGTTGATGCTTGCATGCATGTGACAACTATTATTTTCAGATAATTGTGTATTCACTCATGGATAACTGATGCATGTCAGTTCTGTCAAAGACCCAGTTGAGATCAAATGTGGGATAGTGTACTATCAGATGCTAGGATATTTCTAGTAAGTATTCCTTGCATAGGGAAGGAATATTCTTCCTTCTATGACTGTGTAGTTGGACCTGAGGTGAAAACAGGTATGATCAGGCCAATTTACATGTGTTTTTTAATTGGACCCCAATCAAAACTGCGCAAGGAAATAGAAGCTTGGACCTAAGGTGAGACCTTTATATACATGGCTAGGTAGTCCATGAGCTACGTCATCAGAGTACAGAGAGAGAAGGATAGCTTTTGAGCTGATTCTTTTTGTATGTTGTTGAGGATTTCTGCTTGATTGATAATACAGTGTTGGGGTTTTATGTTGGTGCTTTCACCAGTGATATATTTTATGTTATGTGTGATTGATTCCTTCTTATCAGTTATATGTGTTCATGCTTGATGTTGCTCATGGTTGATTAGTTTCCACAAAGTTTATGGTAGTATTATGCTTTCGTACATTACATATATCAGTTTGATCTGCAGGTGAAATTTCTATATGATATGAGTGAGCTAGCTGATTTGTAGAGAAAATTCTACAACTTTATGTTTATCAACTTTTCCATCTGGTCCATACTTGGTTCTGCAAACCCATTTTCACCTAACAAGTTTTTGTCGCTTTGGTAAAGGAGCAAGATCCCATGTATTGTTTGCAAATATTTAATGATATTCTTCATTCATAGCTGCGTCCCAATCTAGATTGCCTGAAGCTTCTACAAATGTCTCAGGATCATAATTCGCTGAAGCTTGAGCTAGTAAAGAAGAGGCTCTATCGAACTGAGAACGTGTATGTCGTTGATCTATAGGATCACCGGCAAGAGCGCCTACTGCATCCTAAGTAGCATGGACTCATTTTGGAAGTTGAGCAGCTGAAGGAGGATCCTGAGAAGGTGGGGGAGGATTTTCATCCTCTCTTTCATCATCCGAAGAAGAAAATTTTTCAAAAGTAGAAGAGATAGAGAGAGATGGCACATCTGCCAAACTAGGCTCATAGGCCGATATATTTTTAGCAAACTTTACATTTCTTCTAATGATAACATTTTTGGACTTAAGTGGAATAATTCTATATCCTTTAACATCTTCAGAATATCCAACAAAATAACATTTTTCACTTTTAAGTTCTAAAGCTTTATGTTTCTCATCTGGAATGTGGGCCCATGCTTCACTTCCAGAAACACGAAAGTGAGTTACATCTGATTTAATTGAGATCCATGCATCTTCTGGAGTAATATTCTTTAAAACCTTAGTAGGAGTGTGATTTATTATGTAATTTGCAAAGTTAATTTCTTTTGCCCAAAAATTAAGACTAAGTCCTTTAGATTGAAGCATACAATTAGCCATTTCCTTTAAGGTGTGATTCTTCCTTTCAGCTACACCATTTTGTTGTGTAGTATATGGAACACCATGTTGCATTTGAATTCCATTCTCAGTGCAAAAGTTGATGGATTTGTTGTTAACATATTCTCCACCATTATTAGACCTTAGCTTAAGAATTTGATGTCTAGATTGTTTTCCAACAAAGGCCTTCAAGGCCAAGAACATGTTAAATACTTCACTCTTGAGTTTTAAGAAGTATACCCAAGTGCATCTAGAGAAATCATCAATGAAAGTTAAGAAATACTTGTAGCCAGAGAATGAAACAACTGGAAGTGGACCACATAAATCACTATGCACAAGCTGTATAGGGGATGAGGTGTGCCAAGAGGCACGTTTTTCAAAACTACCTCGATGATGTTTTCTGAGTACACATCCGGAACAAACACCATCTCTACAAGATACCATTGGAAGACCTGTCACCATATTTTCTTTACATAGATTTTGAAGGGAGCGATAGTTTAAGTGACCAAATCGCACATGCCAAAGTTTGCTCACTTCATTATGAGCAACAAATACTGAGGGAATATTTGATGACCCAAAGTTGTTAAACTTATACAACCTTGTAGAATCATCAGCAATGCCAGTAGCTAAAATCTGTCTAGGATCTCTTAGGTCCTTAATTACAACATCGTGAGGTGAAAATTCAACGATTTTACCTTCACCTGAATGAGTTATTTGATATACAGATAGAAGGTTGCAGGATAAGGTTGGAACACATAATACATCATTAAATTGACCATTATCTATATGAATAGTTCGAGTCCCTACAACACTAAGAGATCTATCATCACCAACATATATATTTTTGTGTTACAATCATTTAAATATGAAAACATGGCTTTGTTTTTGGCCATGCGATGAGAAGCTCTAGAATCAATTAGCCACTCATGAGAATTAGAAGAAGAAGATACATTTAGTGCATATCCAGACCAAGATGTTTGACAAACACGTGCAGAAAGTTCTCTTCCTAAAGATGAAGTTGAAGTTGAAGTTGAAGAGTGCTCCAAATTGATGTTATGCTTCTTCATTGCTGCTTCCAAGGCTTCCATCTTCTTAAAGCATTTGGATTCTAAGTGGCCATCTCGATTACAAAAGTAGCAATGACGATCAATCTTCTTCCCTTTGTTTTTATTTGCCTTATCATTTTGTTGAAATGATTTGTCATTTTGAGGCTGAAATTGCTTAGGACCCTTGTTTGGTTTAGGACCACTCCTTTTAGGATATGACTTCTTAGGATTCTTTGAATTTGGTTGCTGCTAGGCGGCTAAGGCTTTCTTAGAAGAGTTTCCAAGATTAAGAAGGCCAAGGTGTAAGAGTTTCTCTTGTTCTCTTATTAAAGAATCACAAAAGGAATCAAAGGAAGGGGACTTGTAGTCTTGTCATTGAGAAATGAAGGCTTCTCTTATAGAATGGAAGGTGGAAACAAACAAAAAGTAGACTAGTCCCAACTTAGTAAGAATGGAATAAATAAGGTTACCATCTTCTTTCTTAACCTTAACACCTTCCAAGGAAATTCTAAGGGTATTGAACTTGGACAAAAAAATTCAATGGAAGAAAAATTATTGGGGTCCAATGTAAGCAACTCATTTTCCAGTTGATGGTCTCTAAGTTCATTTTTAATTCCAAAAACTTTAGTGATCTATTTCATTGCTTCATCAGGAGTATCAAGTTCTACGATATGGAATCTAAGGTCTAGAGAAATAGATAACCCTATCAACCCACGTGCTTGATCTTTCATATTTTCCCATTTGGTTGCCTTATCTTCATCTTTTGGTTTGGTTTCTTGGCCTAAGGTTATTCTGTAAAGACCTTTATTTCTAAGAAAATCCACAATGTAGGACCACCATTGGAAGTAGTTGGTGTTGTCAAGAATAACTTGACATGGACTTTCCATTTCAATAGAAACTGAAGCTGTATATGTTAAAAATAAGTGTTATAATGGAAATATCTCGAAAAAAAAGGCTGATTAAAAAAGCGGCTTCCAGATGAAGAAGTTACAACTTTTTGAAGAAAAGTTGTTGAAGATGTCGGCGAAGTGCGGGAATGTGTGGAAATGAATGATAATATTATATTTAGAAAAAATCCATCTCCTAAACTTAATCTAATTAACTCAACAAAGAGAAAAAACTTGAAATCAAGACCTCTACTCTCATAAAGTAGCTTTGGACTAGGTGAGCTAGATTAAACAATTAGTAATTTTTGGTAAAGAAGAAGGGTTTTTTTTTTTTAAGTCACTGAAGCTTGGGGTGCCTGCTTACTTGAGAAAGCTATTCTTTTGCCTACAAAACAAAAAACACAAAACCCAATGTGGACATACAAAAAAAACAAACCTTACGGCTTGAAGTTAGCTTTAGGCGGAAACTAAATATTTTCCTCAATGTTTTGTATTTTTCGATATCACACTAAGGGGCGGCAGAAAAGAGCATACACATGAGAAAAATCCTTCCTTTCTATTTCTGATTTGCCCAGATCACTCAGAGTTGGGGGGAAAAGAGCATATCCAGAAATGAAAGGTTCAGATCCGGTAATAAAAAAATAAAGAGCTAAATAAATTGAAATAAACAGAGAGAAAATAACTAAAAACTGCAAATAAACACTGTATACCTCTAGATCTTAAAAATGACGTAGCTAGGGCTACTGGAAACCTTTTCCCGTGAAACGAAAGTGGTTTCTCACTGAAACAGATGCTCCTAACAGAATAGAGAAGTCCTATCAACCTAGAAGCAGCCAGAAACAGTAGATCTAGGAAATGACAGTCAGATGCAGTTCTACCAGCTTCAGATTTCGATTAGCAACAGATGCGGCC
Source organism: Pinus tabuliformis (assembly GCA_031772625.1). Taxonomy (NCBI): domain Eukaryota; kingdom Viridiplantae; phylum Streptophyta; class Pinopsida; order Pinales; family Pinaceae; genus Pinus; species Pinus tabuliformis. The sequence goes on along the minus strand of CM062810.1, from coordinate 479,777,321 downwards.
CTCAAATAGCTTTCATACCATGTAGGAATTTATAGGGTAAATTCCTCAGACAGAACACCAAATGACACCGCTCACAAACATATCACAGATCAATACACCAATATTGTTGATGTGGTTGAAACCCTCAAAGAGGGAAACAGTCCACAGCCTAAGCCAACGTAGCCACTTCAGGCAATTATTAGTAAAAGAATGAAAATTTACACAAGCTTCTGAATGGTTACCCTACAAATGACCCTCCATGCTCTTTAAATAGAGATCATGGACCAATATGAACCATCATATCACTACATATCGTGACTGTCAGATTGTAGGTTACAAAAGTACATAGTAAAGAAACACACTTTACCTAACTCTACAATAGACCAGGTTATACTTAACTATTTCCTATGTGTCGGAATATCCTAAAAATCTATGAACGAGATGGTGAAGATTTATCCTTGTTCGGATATGCCACGATATACATAATAGTATACATAGATCAAGTGTTTAGATTTATCTTCAATTAGTTATGCTCTTTTAATTAATTTATCTCAAATTAATTAATTAAAGAAAATGTCATATCAACAAGTGCCATATTGTGTATGTGTTATTAATAAGTCATAATATTGGCCCATGGTACTATAATAAAAGCTATTTACAAATTAAGAAATTCCATTATAAAGTGGGGTGAAACTCCATTGTTAGGTGTATAATTTAATTCATATACTAATTATTTTTATAATTAATAATAATAATAATTTAAAATAAAGTTGTAATTTAATTAATTGTTATGGTTGTGAGATGCATTTCAATGTTGATGATGGATTGATGCATATTGACATAATAATAATAAGTTAAAATAAAATTGTAATTTAATTGATTTTTATGATTCTGATATGTGTTTTGATTTTGTCACACATCTATTTGTTATGCATGTAAAAATAAAAAAAATTGACATATTACCACTGTAACTTGTTAAGTTAATTACACCTTTATTAATCTATGTATATATAAACAATGGCAATGTGATACAAAATAAAACTATATTAGCTTTTACCTTCTACACTCGAGCATATTATCATATATAAGTTACAATATATTTTCATGTCTATAGTTCAACATGGATACACAAGATTGTATTAATTTAAGTTCGGCAAATTGAATTATCTGACGATTCATATCCCAAGACTTGACCTAAGTCTTTTACCTCCACTGGTGACTCAATGACGACATTTATCACTCCCGTAGTCCTGGTCATTTGTGGTATTAATGATTTACTTGTTGCACTTGGCTGATGTATGGTGAATTTACTCAAGATGCGCATTGGCCTGTCATACTGCCTTGTTGTCATCCTTGAAGGGAGCTCAACGTCAATGGTGCCTAGTCTTCGAGATGATCAAATGACGAGGAAGAGTTTTGAATATTTATGCCTCGGGCACTAGATGTCACTCCTCCATTTCTATCCTTCTGGTGAGGTTTATCAACTACTCCAAAGAGGTTTTTGCTTCGAGCTATGGTCGGTTTACAATTCTAACGCAACTAGTAAATCGATAATGTTTTAATTAAGGTAGTAAAATTTAACTGTTGACTAAGGTTATGTTTGGTGAAATTAAAATAACTATGTTGCTACTACTGTTAATTAATTATGTTGATTAATTATTGCTACTATTGTTTAATTAATTATGTTGACTAATTATTGTTAGTAGCTATTGAGGTGGTTGGAAAAAGAAAACCTAACTACCTTCATGAGAAGGTTGAGACCCCATAGGAAAAGGGGGAAAAGTTATGCTAAGTCTGGTAGAGACCAGATAGCGGAGGAAAAAGAAAAGAGAGTTTCTCTTTTGGAAACAAATGCTATGTCTGGTAAAGATCAGATGGCATGTGTCTGGAATGCGGAAGCTTCCTGAACCACTACATCTGGTAAGGACCAGATAGCGTGACTCTGGTATAGCCAGAGAGTTTGCAGACAGTGAAGATCTGCAGAAGTGCTTGGGGGTGGAAGATCGAGGAGGATCTTCCTAAGGTCGGGAGGTTGACAAGCACAATAGAGAGGTTTGCCTCTATTCAGGTATGGATTAATTGAGAAACTTAACAGTTATTAAGGGTTTATGTATACTGTAAAATTAATTAGGGTCTATGACAGGCCTAGAACTGTGTATGGCATTGGAAGAATTTCTGTAATTATGCAGGCAATTGTAGAGATGGAAAATATAAACACATTGATGACATTTAAGAACGAATTTCTGTGCTACTGACAGAAGAAAGAAAATATTAAACTAGATTTAATTAAAGATCATAGATTTCCATACTGGAACAATTCCTATAGCATAAGTGACAGTTAAATGGAAAAAAAAAAACTGTGTATATTTATTTCAGCCTACGCAGTTAAATTGAAACAATATATATATTTGCATACAAAGATTCCAAGAACGCTACTGAAGAAAATAAAGAAAACTGTAACAGGTCAAAAAATGAGTCATTGCGTGAACTCTCTAGACTAAACAACCAATCAAAGATCGCAGGATCTCCATCTTAACAATGTAGTTTAAGAATGAATAATACGGTAGCGAAAAACACTCCAGTTCTTGAAAAACAAAGGAAGGTTAGCGCCCACATCATAAACATAATTTAACGATAATAGACATTCCAAAAATCAAGGAATGAGCCTGTAAAAAAAGAAAATGGCCGTAACCTGTGTGAATATGATCGGGTAGCCAGCGAGGGCTTCCGAAGTCGAAACCGGCAACCCATATTCTTCAAACAGGAAATAATAACAGTAAACAAAACCATAGAGATATTTTTCTCTTAATTGAAATTTACAGGAAAATCCTCTGAAGAGATAAGCGTATCTAGTGTAAACAACAAATAATGAAAACTTCAAACTGAGGCGAGAATCTGTCCATGTTAAACCAGCAATCTTTAAAAAAAATATTGAACCGTAAAACGATTCTATGGAGAAGCACACAATTCATTATCCAGCCAAAGTTCAATTAACAGTAATAACTGAAACTTTATACAATTATTCGCCGTAGGGTGTAACCCTCGGCTCTGAAACAAATTATACAGTAATGGACAGGTATTAAGTGCAACCCAACTAGGGTTTTCGCTTGATCTACTTGGCGCAGAACCCAAATAATTTACAAAGTAACAGAGGCGGGGAAGCCGTTAATTTTCCACATTGAAGGAAAACCCACGAAACAGTGATAGACTCCCATGCTCAAGCACAGCTCAGATAGCCTGCTAAGAAGGAAAACGGCTCAGTCCATTACCCAAGGTATTTTCCTAAATTTTGAAACCACGAGAGTAAACGTTTCTTACCCGGAACATGGAGTGAGTAAGGAAGACAGAACAGGTCCTCCATCGAGCGTTGGCCACGGCACTGAGACTCCGCACCTGAGACAAAGGGGTCATTCAAAGAAAATGGAATAAGAATCAGATATGTGAAAAAGAAAATAAAAAAAAAAGAAAACGAACTGTAAAACCAGGGTGACATTCACCAGGGTGAGGGAGCACCGGTTTACCATGACCGAGGATAGGAGGCAGAGTTCGTTTTACACCATGAACTGCATGTTGGAGAGGTTTCCTGTGTGAAAATGAAAAAGCGCTAGAGACCTGTGGATGACAAAAGTTACACTAACAATGAACCACTAAGAATTTCCAAACGTATTGAAAAGCTTTCAAGTCATACCACCCACACCTGGATCGACTTCGACCATCGATCTGGATGGTCTCATCTCCACCGTAGGAATGGTCATAGAAACCCGGGAAGTAGCCATCGTATTGTATTTTTCGAGATATGTATCAGAAGCATTAACTCCTGGAGTCCTGAGCATGTTGTATCACATGGTGTCGACAGGTCGATCGTTCATCGTGCCAGATGGACGGTGTGGGGAAAGACCAGCTTTTCAAGTGCCAGTTGCCTGAGCGATTCTCAACAACGCTCCTTTCCAGGTTAGATATTTAGGCGAATAACATTAACTCAAATAAGAAATTACTAAATGGCCATTCATTTCTGTAGTACCAACGACCATGTTTATATTCTATCCATTGTACCGTAAAGTATGGATTATCATTGCAAGCTGAATGTTGGTTCTCGAGAATGAAATAGAATTAGATTATTAATGTTATGTGTTATGGTCAACATAGATGTAACTTATCAATAAATAATACGGTTCCTATGATATGTAAATGAATTAAAAAAATCGATTATTTGCATTTGAATTCTTATTGCTAATTTCTATTATTGTTTTAAAAAAAAATTATTACTCCTATTCTATAGTGTTACAAGTGGTATCAGAGCCCAGGTTACAACTCTGTGACCTCAGGTTAATCATAACAGAGACGACAATACATAAATAACCAAATTAACAAGCAAGCAGGGGTTATTTCAATATATTGCACATCATATCTGTTGAAATGAACTAATCTCCTGATCAGGTGGCAATAGAATGAGGAGAACGATCAGCGCTCCTCATGGAAATATGAATCAACCAGAAAAAGTTACCCACCCTCAGGGAAATCCTGAGATATGGGTACAGCTGGGAGAGGAAGCCCGCAACACTAATTTGAATATATTGGAGACAATCTAGGAACTAAAGAACGAGATGGACCGTTTACGTGAGGACAATGCCAGATTAACCATGGAACAAGAAAGGATCATGAAAAGTTTATCAGATAAACAAAACCAGCACCAGTGCATCCTAGCCCTGAGAAAACGTGAGTATCAGATGAACAGGGTTATCATACCGAACAGGAAGAAACAGAGGAAAGAGCGGAGGTTCGAGGAGAGAAATTTGATAACGCCTCTGAACATCAAACCCCAAAAAGACAGTGGATAGAACTGCAAGGGGAGTTTCAGAAGATCAAGCCACCACATTTTGACGGGGAATCCGAGGAGGCCGAAAAAGCTTGGTTAATCAACATGAACAAATATTTCCAAGTCTATGAGTATGATCACCATCTTAAGGCACGGCTGGCTATTTTCGAGCTGCAGGATAAGGCTACATTATGGTGGGAGGAAGTCAAGATGGTGTGGGGGGTGAGTGAGCGAGATGTAACTTGGGAAACTTTTCAAAGATACTTCAAGGAGAAATACTTGACTGAACGCTTCTACGATGAAAAAGCACGGGAATTTCATGATCTGCGGCTTGGGCAGCATACCATGGATGAATTCATTACTAAATTTACATCTCTACTTCTCTATGTACCGTATATTAGGGAAGAGAAGGCAAATGTGCAGCAGTTCGTTAGCGGCCTACCCCAGAAAATGCGGGAAAGGATCGAATTTGATAATCCGAAGGCCATGGACGAAGCGATACAGAAAGCTAGAATATGTTATCAGCAGAATAAACAAAAAGGAGAAAATTCTCGGAAGCGCTGGGCAGATAGAAAAGGTAGCAGAATAACTATGGGAGTTATAGGAGCTCGTAGCAATTGCAAGAAGGGATTCTCCAAAGGGGCCAGCAATAGAAACCAGTCCAGAAATCAGCTCAGATTAAAGCCACCTAATGAATCTAAATACAGTGAGCAGCCGAGTAGAGTTGATAATGAGGGATCAGCTAGGCCACCAGTGCAGTGTTGGGGTTATGGCGGGCCACACTATATTAAAAATTGCCCTCACCGAAAGGAAAGTGATCAGGTGTCCCAGGTTTAGGAAGCCTCCACAGTAGGAGACGTGGCTCGGTCCATACCCAGAATAAATGCTGCCCTCGAGGATCGTCAAGATGATTACCAGCCAATGATGGTAGAATTTGAAGGTAAGATTTTTGATCGAACTGTTTCCATTTTACTAGTCCCGGAGCTACATTAAGCTATATTAGTCCCAAAGTTGTGGAAAATTGTAATTTTCAATCCATTAAGTTTAAGAATCCATGGTTAGTACAGCTTGCAACCGGGGCAAAAAGACGAGTGCTGGCTAAGGTCAGCAACTGCCCATTGAGGATAGCCGGTCAGACAGTGATGACAGAATTGAATGTACTCCCTCTCAGTTCGTATGATGTGGTGATCGGGATGGATTGGCTAGAAAGGCGGTGGTATATAATAAACTGCAACACAAAAACAATTTCTTATCGGGACGAACTAGGAAGTGAGCAAGAAATTTAGGGTATCTTGAAACCAGTGCAGATCCGGCCAATTACTGCCTCACAGCTAGCTAAAAGCATCAGGAAAAAATGTCAAATATATGCAGTTCAAGTAGCTTATACCAAATCAGAAGATAAAATTGCTACTATGGGAAGCATACCAGTAGTGCGAGAATTTACAGATGTATTTCCCGAAGAAGTACCAGGGCTGCCGCCCAAAAGAGGTTTAGATTTTACCATATAATTGATACCCGGTGCAGCCCCAGTGTCCCGAGCACCATACCAGATGAGTCTGCCAGAATTAACAGAATTAAAAATGCAGCTGCAAGAGCTGTTGGAAAAGAAGTATATCCGTCCCAACGTATCCCCTTGGGGGGGCCATGTGCTATTTGTTAGGAAAAAGGATAGAACCCTTCGTATGTGCATAGATTATAGATAGCTGAACAAATTGACAATTAAAAATAAATTTCCACTACCCCGCATCGATGAACTGTTTCATCAAGTAAAAGGGGCAACAATATTTTCAAAGATAGATTTGAGGTCTAGTTATCATAAAATCAGAATTAAGGAGGAGGACATAGCCAAAATAGCCTTTTGAACCCGTTATGGGCATTATGAGTTTGTGGTACTACCTTTCGGGTTGACCAATGCACCTGCAACATTTATGTGCCTGATGAATAGTGTATTTCATCAGTACTTGGACAAATTCATATTAATTTTTATTGATGATATACTTATATACTCCCAGAATATTAAAGAGCATGAGGAGCACCTCAGACTCGTGTTACAGACACTACGGGAACATCAGCTATATGGTAAATTTAGCAAATGCGACTTTTATAAAGAGCAGATTCAGTATTTGGGGCATATCATCACCAAGGAAGGCATTGTTGTGGACCCTGAAAAGATTAAAACCATAATTGAATGGCCAACACCAAAGGACGTGGCAGATATCAGATGTTTCATGGGGCTGGCTGGATACTATAGGCGGTTTGTGGAAGGCTTTTCCAGGGTTGCATACCCTATCACCTCCTTGAAGAAGAAAGGAAACATATTTAAGTGGACAGCGGAGTGTCAATGGAGCTTTGAACAGCTCAAATATCTGCTCACCACTACACCTGTGCTGAGTATTGCAGACCTGGAAAAAGATTACGTAGTCTACACAGATGCAAGCAAAGAGGGTGTAGGTGGTGTGTTGATGCAAGAAGGGAAAGTGATCGCGTACGAATCCAGAAAATTGAAAGAACATGAGCAGAAGTATTCTGCCTATGATCTGGAACTAACTGTTGTAGTACATGCACTAAAAATGTGCCGCCATTATTTGGTGGGAAGAAAATTTTTATTGATGACAGATCACCATAGCTTAACTAGCTACTTTAGTTAACCAACTTTAAATGTCAGGAAAGCTAGGTGGGTGGAATTTTTGGGCGAGCTTGATTTTGAAATCAAACACCTAAAAGGAAATGAAAACCGGGTGGCGGATGCTGTAAGACGAAAGGTGCATTGTCTCTATGAAATTGGCCTTAGTGAAGGACAATATACCCTTAGCAAAAAAATTAAAAAGGCTGCTGAACAAGATCAAATTTACGAGTAAAAGAAACAACTAGTGCAAAACTTAAACGTCCACATAATGCAACAAGGTTATGAATTGGACGCAGCAGGCATTTTATAGTACAAGAAAAGGATATATGTGCCAAATCGGGGCGATATTAAGGAAAAGATTCTGGATGAATATCATAAAAGTCGTTATGCGGGACACCCGGGTTATCAAAAGTTAATCACTTCTCTTCGGAGGGAATATCACTGGCCAGGCATGAAAAGAGATGTAATAGAATATCTAGCACGATGCATAGAATGTCAACGGGTTAAGGCTGAACATCAACACCCTACGGGTTTGCTACAGCCATTACCTATACCAGAATGGAAGTGGGATATTATCACCATGGACTTTATTACAGGGTTACCGAATTCCAAGAGGAATAATGACTCTATTATGGTTGTAGTTGAAAACCTCAGTAAGTTAGCCCACTTCATACCAGTTCAATCTACGTATCGTGCAGCACAAATTGCAAATGTTTATATGCATAACACATTTAAGCTCCATGGGCTACCAAAAACTATAATATCTGATCGTGATGTTAAATTCACATCAGCCTTTTGGAAGACCTTGTTTGAAGGTCTAGGAACTCAATTGAATTTTAGCACCACATATCATCCGCAGACTGACGGACAGACTGAGCGAGTGAATCAAGTGGTGGAGGACATGCTGCGGTCATATGTGATGCAACAACCCACTCGATGGGAAGAGTATTTACATCTTGTGGAGTTTGCCTAGAACAATGGATATCATGCATGCTTGCGGATGAGCCCATTCGAGGTACTTTACGGCCGAAAATGCCGCACGCCATCCAGCTGGGGTGGACCAGAAGACAGACTCATGTTGGGTCCTGAAATGTTAAAAGAGATATGGAAGCAAAGGTTAAGAGAGTGCAGGATAATTTAAAAGTAGCTCAGGACAGACAAAAATGTTTTGCAGATCGGAAAAGGACCTTTAGGGAGTACCAAGTGGGTGAACATGTATCTGTCAGAATTCGGGCAAGGAGAAGTACTCTACAATGGAATGGTTGTGCCAAATTGTCACCCCGCTTTTGTGGGCCCTTCCAGGTTTTAGCACGAGTGGGGCCGGTAGCTTATCAGCTAGCCCTACCTAGCCACATCTGAGTCCATAATGTCTTCCACGTGTCCATTTTAAAGAAATATGTTTATGACCCTAGACACATAATAAGTTGGCAGGACATTCGGGTAATAAGATGTTGTAAGACAAACATAAACCAAAGATGGATTATTAAGAAACTGCTAATCTGAATATTATGTGTTTCAGGTGGAACCGGAAGGAGAATTCCTGGTCGAGCTAGTGAACATACTAGATTGGAGAAGGTTCGAGCTGCGGAAAAGAGTCATCACCCAGGTTAAAGTGCAATGGCAACACTTTGAGGCAGATGAGGCCACTTGGGAAGATGAGCAGAGCAAGAAAGAAGCCTATCCTGAATTGTTTCTGGGTGAACAACATCGGGACGATGTTGAACTTTAGGAGGGGGAGATCTAACGCCCCTCGTAAACCGATAATGTTTTAAGTAAGGCAGTAAAATTTAACTGTTGACTAAGGTTATGTTTGGTGAAATTAAAATAACTATGTTGCTACTAGTATTAATTAATTATGTTGATTAATTATTGCTACTACTGTTTAATTAATTATGTTGATTAATTTTTGTTAGTAGCTATTGAGGTGGTTGGAAAAAGAAAACCTAACTACCTTCATGAGAAGGTTGAGACCCCATAGGAAAAGGGGCAAAAGTTATGCTAAGTCTGGTAGAGACGAGATAGCGGAGGAAAAATAAAAGAGAGTTGCTCTTTTGGAAGAAAATGCTATGTCTGGTAAAAATCATATGGCATGTGTCTGGAAGGTGGAAGCTTCTTGAACCGCTACGTCTGGTAAGGACCAGATAGCGTGACTCTGGTATAGCCAGAGAGTTTGCAGACAGTGAAGATCTGTAGAAGTTCTTGGGGGTGGAAGATCGAGGAGGATCTTACTAATGTCGGGAGGTTGACAAGCGCAATAGAGAGGTTTGCCTCTGTTCAGGTATGGATTAACTGAGAAACTTAATAGTTATTAAGGGTTTATGTATATTGTGAAATTAATTAGGGTCTATGAGAGGCCTAGAACTGTGTATGGCATTGGAAGAATTTCTGTAATTATGTAGGCAATGGTAGAGATGGAAAATGTAAACACATTGGTGACATTTAAGAAAAAATTTCTGTGCAACTGACAGAAGAAAGAAAAGATTAAACTAGATTTAATTAAAGATCATAAATTTCCATACTGGAACAATTCCCGTAGCGTAAGTGACAATTAAATGGAAAACAAAATACTGTGTATATTTATTTCAGCCTACACAGATAAATTGAAACGATATATATATATATATATATATATATATATATATATATATATATATATATATATATATATTTGCATACAAAGATTCCAAGAACGCTACTGAGAAAAATAAAGAAAAGTGTAACAGGTCAAAAAATGAGTCAAAGTGTGAACTCTCTAGACTAAACAACCAATCGAAGATCGCAGGATATCCATCTTAACAATGTAGTTTAAGAATGAATAATACGGTAACGAAAAGCACTCCAGTACCTGAAAAACAAAGGAATGTTAGCGCCCACATCATAAACATAATTTAGCGATAACAGCCATTCCAAAAACCAAGGAACGAGCCTGTAAAAAAATAAAATGACCATAACCTGTGTGAATATGATTGGGTAGCCAGCGAGTGCTTCCGAAGTCAAAACCGGCAACCCATATTCTTCAAACAGGAAATAATAACAGTAAACAAAACCACAGAGATATTTTTCTCTTAATTGAAATTTACGGGAAAATCCTCTGAAGAGATAAGCATATCCAATGTACACAGCAAATAATGAAAACTTCAAACTCAGGCGAGAATCTGTCCACAGTAAACCAGCAATCTTTAAAAAAAATATTGAACCGTAAAACGATTCTATGGAGAAGCACACAATTCATTATCCAACCAAATTTCAATTAACATTAATAACTAAAACTTTATACAATTATTCGCCGTAGGGTGTAACCCTCGTCTCTGAAACAAATTATACAGTAATGGATAGGTATTAAGCGCAACCTAACTAGGGTTTCTGCCTGATCTGCTTGGCGCAGAACCCAAATAATCTACAAAGTAATAGAGTCGGGGAAGCCATTAATTTTCCACATTGAAGGAAAACCCACGAAATAGTGATAGACTCCCATGCTCAAGCACAACTCAGATATCTTGCCAAGAAGGACAACGGCTCAGTCCGTTACCCAGGGTATTTTCCTAAATTTTTAAACCACGGGAGTAAACGTCTCTTACCCAGAGCATGGAGTGAGTAAGGAAGACAGAACAGGTCCTCCATCGAGCGCTGGCCACGACACCGATACTCCGCACCTGAGACAAAGGGGTCATTCAAAGAAAACGGAATAAGAATCATATATGTGAAAAAGAAAATAAAAGAAAAGAAAATAAATTGTAAAAATAGGGTGACATTCACCAGGGTGAGGGAGCACCGATTTACCATGACCGAGGACGAGAGGCAGAGTTCATTTTACACCATGGACCGCATGTTGGAGAGGTTTCCTGTGCGAAAATGCAAAAGCGCCAGAGACCTGTGGATGACAGAAGTTACACTAACAATGAACTGCTAAGAATTTCCAAACGTATTGAAAAGCTTTCAAGTCATACCACCCACACCTGGATCGACTTCGACCGTCGATCTGGATGGTCTCATCTCCACCGTAGGAATGGGCATAGAAACCTGGGAAGTAGCCATCGTATGGTATTTTTCGATATATGTATCAGAATCATTAACTCCTGGAGTCTTGAGCACGCTGTATCACATGGTGTCGACAGGTCGATCGTTCATTGTGCCAGATGGACGGTGTGGGGAAAGACCAGCTTGTCAAGCGCCAGTTGCCCGAGCGATTCTCGACAACGCTCCTTTCTAGGCCAGATATTTAGGCGAATAGCATTAACTCAAATAAGAAATTACTAAATGGCCATTCATTTCCGTAGTACCAACGACCATTTTTATATTCTATTCATTGTACCGTAAAGTATGGATTATCATTGCAAGCTGAATGTTGGTTCTCGAGAATGAAATGGAATTAGATTATTAATGTTATGTGCTATGGTCAACATAGATGTAACTTATCAATAAATAATACGGTTCCTATGATATGTAAATGAATTAAAACAATCGATTATTTTCATTTGAATTATTGTTGCTAAGTTCTATTATTGTTTTAAAAAAAAATTATTACTCCTGTTCTGTAGTGTTACAAGTGGTATCACAGCCCAAGTTACAACTCTGTGACCTCAGGTTAATCATAACAGAGACAAGAATACATAAATAACCAAATTAACAAGCAAGCAAGGGTTATTTCAATATATTGCACATCATATCTGTTGAAATGAACTAACCTCCTGATTAGGTGACAACAGAATGAGGAGAACGATCAGCGCTCCTCATGGAAATATGAATCGGCCAGACAAAGTTACCCACCCTCAGGGAAATCTTGAGATATGGGTACAGCTGGGAGAGGAAGCCCGCAACACCAATTTGACTATATTGGAGAGAGTCCAGGAACTGAAGAACAAGATGGCCTGTTTACGTGAGGACAACGCCAGATTAACCATGCAACAAGAATGGATCATGAAAAGTTTATCAGATAAACAAAACCAGCACCGACCGCATCCTAGCCTTGAGCAAACGTGAGTATCAGATGAACAGGGGTATCATACCGAACAGGAAGAAACAGAGGAAAGAGCGGAGGTTCGAGGAGAGAAATCTGATAACGCCTCTGAACATGAAACCCCAAAAATACAGCGGATAGAACTGTAGGGGGAGTTTCGGAAGATCAAGCCACCACATTTTGATGGGGAATCCGAGGAGGCCACAGAAGCTTGGTTAGTCAACATGAACAAATATTTCCAATTCTATGAGTATGATCACCATCTTAAGGCACAGCTGGCTATTTTTGAGCTGCAGGCTAAGGCTACATTATGGTGGGAGGAAGTCAAGATGGTGTGGGGGGTGAGTGAGCAAGATGTAACTTGGGAAACTTTTCAAAGATACTTCAAGGAGAAATACTTGACTGAATGCTTCTACGATGAAAAAGCATGGGAGTTTCATGATCTGTGGCTTGGACAGCAAACCATGGATGAATTCATTACTAAACTTACATCTCTACTTTGCTATGTACCGTATATTCGGGAATAAAAGGCAAAGGTGCAACGGTTCGTTAGCAGCCTACCCTAGACAATGCAGAAAAGGATCGAATTTGATAATCTGAAGACCATGGACGAAGCGATACCGAAAGCTAGAATATGTTATCAGCAGAATAAACAAAAAGGAGAAAATTCTGGGAAGCGCTGGGCAGATAGAAAAGGCAGCAGAATAACTATGGGAGTTAAGGGAGCTCGCAGCAATTTCAATAAGGGATTCTCCAAAGGGGCCAGCAATAGAAACCAGTCCAGAAATCAGCTTAGATTAAAGCCACCTAATGAATCTAAATACAGTGAGCAGCCGGGTAGAGCTGATAATGAGGGATCAGCTAGGCCACCAGTGCAGTGTTGGGGTTATGGCGGGCCACACTATATTAAAAATTGCCCTCACCAAAGGGAAAGTGATCAGGTGTCCCAGGTTTATGAAACCTCCACATTGGGAGACGTGGCTCGGTCCATACCCAAAATAAATGCTGCCCTCGAGGATCGTTAAGATGATTACCAGCCAACGATCATAGAATTTGAAGGTAAGATTTTTGATCGAACTATTTCCATTTTAGTAGACCCAGGAGCTACATTAAGCTATCTTAGTCCCAAAGTTGTGGAAAATTGTAATTTTCAATCCATTAAGTTTAAGAATCCATGGTTAGTACAGCTTGCAACCAGGGAAAAAAATGAGTGCTGGCTAAGGTCAGCAACTGCCCATTGAGGATAGCCAGTCAGACAGTGATGATAGAATTGAATGTACTCCCTCTCAGTTCGTGTGATGTGGTGATTAGGATAGATCGGCTGGAAAGGCGGTGGTCTATAATAAACTGCAATACAAAAACAATTTCTTAACGGGACGAACTAGGAAATGAACAGGAAATTCAGGGTATCTTGAAACCAGTGCAGATCCGGTCAATTACTGCCTCACAGCTAGCTAAAAGCATCAGGAAAAAATGTCAAATATATGCCACCCAAAATAGATTTAGATTTTACCATAGAATTGATACCCGGTGCAGCCCCAGTGTCCCGAGCACCATACCGGATGAGTGTGCCAGAATTAACAAAATTAAAAATGCAGCTGCAAGAGCTGTTGGACAAGAAGTATATCCGTCCCAGCGTATCCCCTTGGGGAGCCCCTGTACTATTTGTTAGGAAAAAGGATGGAACCCTTCGTATGTGCATAGATTATAGACAGCTGAACAAATTGAAAGTTAAAAATAAATATCCACTACCCCGCATCGATGAACTGTTTGATCAAGTGAAAGGGGAGACAATATTTTCAAAGATCGATTTGAGGTCTGGTTATCATCAAATCAGAATTAAGGAGGAGTACATAGCCAAAACAGCCTTTCGAACCTGTTATGGGCATTATGAATTTGTGGTACTACCTTTCCGGTTGACCAATTCACCTGCGACATTTATGTGCCTGATGAATAGTGTATTTCATCAGTACTTGGAGAAATTCGTATTAATTTTTATTGATGATATACTTATATACTCCCAGAATATTAAAGAGCATGAGGAGCACCTCAGACTCGTGTTACAGACACTACAGGAACATCAGCTATATGGTAAATTTAGCAAATGCGACTTTTATAAAGAGAAGATCCAGTATTTGGGGCATATCATCACCAAGGAAGGCATTGGTGTGGACCCTAAAAAGATTAAAACCATAATGGAATGGCCAACACCAAAGGACGTGGCAGATATTATATCTTTCATGAGGCTGGCTGGATATTATAGGTGGTTCGTGGAAGGCTTTTCCAGGGTTGCATACCCTACCACCTCCTTGCAGAAGAAAGGAAAAATATTTAAGTGGACAGTGGAGTGTCAACGGAGCTTTGAACAGCTCAAATATCTGCTCACCACTTCACCTGTGCTGAGTATTGCAGACCTGGAAAAAGATTACATAGTCTGCACAGATGCAAGCAAAGAGGGTGTAGGTGGGGTGCTGATGCAAGAAGGGAAAGTGATCACGTACGAATCCAGAAAATTGAAAGAACATGAGCAGAAGTATTTTTCCTATGATCTGGAACTAACTGCTGTAGTACATGCACTAAAAATGTGGCGCCATTATTTGGTGGGAAGAAAATTTTTATTGATGACAGATCACCATAGCTTAACTACCTACTTTAGTCAACCAACTTTAAACGCTAGGCAAGCTAGGTGGGTGGACTTTTTGGGCGGTTTTGATTTTGAAATCAAACAGCTAAAAGGAAAAGAAAACCGGGTGGTGGATGCTCTAAGCCGAAAGGTGCATTGTCTCTATGAAATTGGCCTTAGTGAAGGACGGTCTACCCTTATCAAAGAAATTAAAAACGCTGCTGAACAAGATCAAATCTATGAGCAAAAGAAACAACTAGTGCAGAACTTAAACATCCACATAATGCAACAAGGTTATGAATTGGACGTAGTAGGCATTTTATGCTACAAGAAAAGGATATATGTGCCCAATCAGGGCGATATTAAGGAAAATATTCTGGATGAATATCATAAAAGTCCTTATGCGAGACACCCGGGTTATCAAAAGTTAATCACTTCGCTTCGGAGGGAATATCACTAGCCAGGCATGAAAAGAGATGGAATAGAATATCTGGCACGATGCATAGAATGTCAACAGGTTAAGGCTGAACATCAACACCCTACGGGTTTGCTACAACCATTACCTATACCAGAATGGAAGTGGGAGATTATCACCATGGACTTTATTATAGGGTTACCGAAGTCCAAGAGGAATAATGACTCTATTATGGTTGTAGTGGACAAACTCAGTAAGTCAGCCCACTTCATACCAGTTCAATCTACGTATCGTGCAACAAAAATTGCAAATGTTTTTATGCAGAACATATTTAAGCTCCATGGGCTACCAAAAACTATAATACCTTATCGCGATGTTAAATTCACATCAGCCTTTTGGAAGACCTTGTTTGAAGGTCTGGGAACTCAATTGAATTTTAGCAGCGCATATCATCCGCAGACTGACGGACAAACTGAGCGGGTGAATCAAATGGTGGAGGACATGCTGAGGTCATATGTGATGCAACAAGCCACTCGATGGGAAGAGTATTTACATCTTGTGGAGTTTGCCTATAACAATGGATATCATGCATCCTTGCGGATGAGCCCATTCGAAGTACTTTACGGCTGAAAATGCCGCACGACATCCAGCTGGGGTGGAGAAGAAGACAGACTCATGCTGGGTCCTAAAATGTTAAAAGAGATGGAAGCAATGGTTAAGAGAGTGTGGGTTAATTTAAAAGTAGCTTAGGACAGAAAAAAACGTTTTGCAGATTGGAAAAGGACCTTTAGGGAGTACCAAGTGGGTGAACATGTATATGTCAGAATTCGGGCAAGGAGAAGTACTCTACAATGGAATGGTTGTGCCAAATTGGCACCTCACTTTTGTGGGCCATTCCAGATTTTAGCGCGAGTGGGGCCGGTAGCTTATCAGCTAGCCCTACCTAGCCACATCCGGGTCCATAATGTCTTCCACGTGTCCATTTTAAAGAAATATGTTTATGAACGTAGACACATAATAAGTTGGCAGGACAATCGGGTAAGAAGATGTTGTAAGACAAACATAAACCAAAGATGGATTGTTAAGAAACTGCTAACCTGAATATTATGTGTTTTAGGTGGAACCGGAAGGAGAATTCCTGGTCGAGCCAGTGAACATACTAGATCGGAGAAGGCTTGAGCTTCGGAAAAGAGTCATCACCTAGGTTAAAGTGCAATGGCAGCACTTTGAGCCAGATGAGGCCACCTAGGAAGATGAGCAGAGCATGAAAGAAGCCTATCCCGAATTGTTTCTGGGTGAACAACATCGGGACGATGTTGAACTTCAGGAGGGGGAGATGTAACGCCCCTAGTAAATCGATAATGTTTTAAGTAAGGCAGTAAAATTTAACTGTTGACTAAGGTTATGTTTGGTGAAATTTAAATAACTATGTTGCTACTGCTCTTAATTAATTATGTTAATTAATTATTGCTACTACTATTTAATTAATTATGTTGATTAATTTTTGTTAGTAGCTATTGAGGTCGTTGGAAAAAGAAAACCTAACTACCTTCATGAGAAGGTTGAGACCCCATAGGAAAAGAGGGAAAAGTTATGCTAAGTGTGGTAGAGACCAGATAGCGGAGGAAAAAGAAAAGAGAGTTGCTCTTTTGGGAAAAAATGCTATGTGTGGTAAAGATCAGATGGCATGTGTCTGGAAGGCGGAAGCTTCCTGAACCGCTACATCTGGTAAGGACCAGATACCGTGACTCTGGTATAGCCAGAGAGTTTGCAGATAGTGAAGATCTGCAGAAGTGCTTGGGGGTGGAAGATCGAGGAGGATCTTCCTAAGGTCGGGAGGTTGACAAGCGCAATAGAGAGGTTTGCCTCTGTTCAGGTATGGATTAACTGAGAAACGTAATAGTTATTAAGGGTTTATGTATACTGTGAAATTAATTAGGGTCTATGACAGGCCTAGAACTGTGTATGGCATTGGAAGAATTTCTGTAATTATGCAGGCAATGGTAGAGATGGAAAATGTAAACACATTGATGACATTTAAGAACGAATTTCTGTGCGACTGATGGAAGAAAGAAAACATTAAACTAGATTTAATTAAAGATCATATATTTCCATACTGGAATAATTCCTGTAGCATAAGTGACAGTTAAATGGAAAACAAAATACTGTGTATATTTATTTAAGCCTACGCAAATAAATTGAAACGATATATATATTTGCATACAAAGATTCCAAGAACGCTACTGAAGAAAATAAAGAAAACTGTAACAGGTCAAAAAATGAGTCAATGCGTGAACTCTCTAAACTAAGCAACCAATCGAAGATCGCAGGATCTCTATCTTAACAATGTAGTTTAAAAATGAATAATATGGTAACGAAACACTCCAGTACTTGAAAAACAAAGGAAGGTTAGCACCCACATCATAAACATAATTTAACGATAACAGGAATTCCAAAAATCAAGGAACGAGCCTGTAAAAAAAGAAAACGGCCGTAACCTATGTGAATATGATCGGGTAGCCAGCGAGGGCTTTCGAAGTCGAAAACGGCAACCCATATTCTTCAAACAGGAAATAATAACAGTAAACAAAACCATAGAGATATTTTTCTCTTAATTGAAATTTACAAGAAAATCCTCTGAAGAGATAAGCGTATCGAGTGTACACAGCAAATAATGAAAACTTCAAACTCAGGTGAGAATCTGTCCATGGTAAACCAACAATATTTAAAAAAAATATTGAACCGTAAAACGATTCTATGGTGAAGAACACAATTCATTATCCAGCCAAAGTTCAATTAACAGTAATCATTGAAACTTTATTCAATTATTTGCTGTAGGGTGTAACCCTCGGCTCTGAAACAAATTATACAGTAATGGACAGGTATTAAGTGCAAACCAACTAGGGTTTCTGCCTGATCTCCTTGGCGCAGAACCCAAATAATTTGCAACGTAACAGAGTCGGGGAAGCCGTTAATTTTCCACATTGAAGGAAAACCCACGGAACAGTGATAGACTCCCATGCTCAAGCACAGCTCAGATAGCCTGCCAAGAAGGACAACGGCTCAGTCCATTACCCAGTGTCTTTTCCTAAATTTTTAAACCACGGGAGTAAATGTCTCTTACGCGAAACATGGGGTGAGTAAGGAGGACAGAACAGGTCCTCCATCGAGCATTGGCCACGACACCAAGACTCGGCACCTGAGAGAAAGGGGTCATTCAAAGAAAACGAAATAAGAATCAGATCTGTGAAAAAAAAAAGAAAAAAAAAAAGAAAACGAACTGTAAAAACAGGGTGACATTCACCAGGGTGAGGGAGCACTGGTTTACCATGACCGAGGATGAGAGGCAAAGTTCATTTTACACCATGGACCGCATGTTGGAGAGGTTTCCTGTGCGAAAATGCAAAAGCACTAGAGACTTGTGGACGACAGAAGTTACACTAACAATGAACTGCTAAGAATTTCCAAACGTATTGAAAAGCTTTCAAGTCATACCACCCACACCTGGATCGACTTCGACCGTCGATCTGGATGGTCTCATCTCCACCGTAGGAATGGGCATAGAAACCCAGGAAGTAGCCATCGTATGGTATTTTTCGAGATATGTATAAGAAGCATTAACTCCTTGATTCCTGAGCACGTTGTGTCACATGGTGTCGACAGGTCGATCGTTCATCGTGCCAGATGGATGGTGTGGGGTAAGACTAGCTTGTCAAGTGCCAGTTGCCCGAGCGATTCTCGGCAACGCTGCCTTCCGGGCCAGATATTTAGGCGAATAGCATTAACTCAAATAAGCAATTACTAAATGGCCATTCATTTCCATAGTACCAACGACCATTTTTATATTCTATCCGTTGTACCGTAAAGTATGGATTATCATTGCAAGCTGAATGTTGGTTCTCTAGAATGTAACGGAATTAGATTATTAATGTTATGTACTATGCTCAGCATAGATGTAACTTATCAATAAATAATATCGTTCCTATGATTTGTAAATGAATTAAAACAATCGATTATTTGCATTTGAATTCTTATTACTAAGTTCTATTATTGTTTAAAAAAAAATTATTACTCTTGTTCTGTAGTGTTACAACAATCCTGAAAATTTGGAGGAATAGTTTGTCGATGTGCAAGAAAATCTATACCAGGCTTTATTCGGCTCTGGTTCATTCTCCTAGGAAGGGGCAAAATGTTCCTTCCTTTCCCGCATTCTAAAGGGATAAGGGTTTCTACACTCGACTCCATTTATGGGTAAGGATAGTTTAAAAAAAAAGAAAAAATTCTTCATTTTCCTTCTTTTGGATGTAACATGGTTTCATGCATAGATTTTGTAACTTCTATTAATTTTCCTTTCATGTGGAAAGGTGGCATGAATGGAGCCCGGGGTTTGGGGAAAACGCTGAGTTCAGCTCCTCATATTGGGCACGAAACAATAATATGGACAAATGCACCGGGTATCTGTGTTTTTCTTAGCTTAGCTCCTCATATTGGGCACGAAACAATAATATGGACAAATGCACTAGGTATCTTTGTTTTTCTTAGCTTAACCTCTAAAGGCTGGGATAGTCGTGAGTTTTAGAAATTTTGAGGGTTTTTCTGCTACATACCTTTACTATCTCTACTAATTTTTTTTTTAAAGTATCATCGGGTTTTTCTAAGGTGAAGTTTGTATATTGTTTTAAGGGCATGGGGATTATCTCCCTGACCCATATCGGAACTAATTATACTCTGCATTCTAAGCTATGAGACTAAGACAATCTATGGTTTTGCAATCACGTGATTTTCTTTGTTCATCTTTAGTTTCCTCTCTATCTTTCGGATGGTTTATATATATAAGAGTTTTGTTGGCAAGAAAGAGAGTTTTCAAATGTTGATAGCAATTCTTTGTTGTGTTTGTTTATGAGCTTGAGTAGGTAGTTTTGTATAAAACTTGTGTGAAGTCAGGTAGGGACTCTGGACCCATCGACCGTGACCCATAGTTTTTTATTTTCAGTCCATGTCGTGACCCATAGTTTTTTATTTTTAGTCCATAAATATATATTTCGTTGTTTTGAATTCTTGTGAAAAAATAGGTAGAGGCTCCTGGTACACTGAGTTTTGGTCGCTCTTATTAATCTTTCTTTGGTTAGCAAAAAATGGTGTACTAATTATAAAATTCACTGAAAGTGGTTACTTTCATCATTAAATTCGGGTTCGAATTTATTTTAGTTATTTCTCTCTATTTGACATAATGGAAATATTTCTTTGTTTATTTAATAATCTGTTATATTGAAAATTAGAGTCTAAATCTCCCACTTACTTAACTTTATGATAGCATTAGGGTCTTGAATGACAAACCAGATTATATAGTTACAATTATGAATAATATTATTTGCCTACCTATAATGAATTATATTTGGCATAAGTTCTATTAAACATTTCTTTGTTTATTTCATATAGAGTCGTAGCAAAAGGCCTTCTTGCCTACACTCTATCCGACTTAATTATTTTCATTATTCGACTTAGCATTAACTCTTTCAACTAGATGTTGTAAGGGTTTATTATAGCTATTAATTAGAATACCTAAGTTTAGCATTTCTCTGCTACTTACCAATTCTCAACAAGCATAGGTCATTAATTAATATTATCACATGTACTTTTATTTAACTATCATTAGGCATAGATAACTAGAAAATGCAAATTAGATTTCGTACTTAAATTACTGTAAGGATCTTTTACTTATTTGTAGTTCACTATTTGCGAGATTTGGTTCTGCTAGACTTTGCTATTCTATGTTTTGCCTCCCAACCTTGAGACTATTTCCACATCACATGAAGGTTCGTTTGACCTATTAGCATAGATTTTTCCTCCTTCCTCTCCTTTCTAAATTCCAGATAAGCTTATCATCTTGATCTTTTTGAATAAATCCTGAGGGACAAGTAACTGTCTTTCTAACTAATTTAGTATGTTTTGCCTCCCAACCTTGAGACTATTGCCACATCACATGAAGGTTTGTTTGACCTATCAACATAGATTTTTCTTCCTTCCTCTCCTTTCTAAATATTTTTCCTCCTTCCTCTCCTTTCTAAATTCCAGATCTCAGATACTCTTATCATCTTGATCTTTTTGAATAAATCCTTAAGAATTCACTGAGGGACAAGTAACTGTCTTTCTAACTAATTTAGTAAGTAAAATAATATCTACTGATAACTGTTGTTTAACTTCAACAAAAGAATTTAAATTCCCAAAATAGATTTTATAACTCAAAAAATAAATAGATGTGCAGTAACATAATGTCTTTCTAACTAATTTAGTAAGTAAAATAATATCTACTGATAACTTTTGTTTAACTTTAACAAAAGAATTTAAATTCCCAAAATAGTTTTTATAACTCAAAAAATAAATAGATGTGCAGTAACATAAATATTTACAAATTTTGAGGATATCACAGATGCTTATGATGTATTGATGCCTATTGGCATTGGCATTGTTTAACTTATAGAAAAAATAACATTTTTCACCACCAAAATCAACCAATACAATTTCAAGATTTTTTGTTGTTCAAAATACATTTTTAAATGCATAGATAAATCGAGGAGCCCAGAAAACCTTTTGGGCCCTCAAATTATGAAGATTAAACAATTTAAACTCATGTTTGACTATGCGATGGACATTTACTAATCATTTAATTTATATGGTCATACCTGTAAAAACAAGTTAAATTTATGCAAATTAAACAATTTAAACTTGACATCTACTAGTCATTTAATTTATATGGTCATACTAGTAAAAAGGTTGATTGTTAGCCTTAAAATTTATAATCCACGAAATATCGGGAAGTATTTTGGGTTTCCATGCTTTCATTCCAAGTTAAACTTTAAAAAAATAAAAGAAAGTTAAATAAATTTCCAACAAATTTAAATTCATGTTTGACATTTACTATTCATTTAATTTATATGGTTATACTAGTAAAAAGGTTGACCATTAACCATTTATAATCCAAGAAATACAGGGGAAGTATTTTCGTTTCCATGCTTTCATTCCAAGTTAAACGTTAAAAAAAAAAAGTTAAAACAATTTCCAACATCCACCAAATGTTAGCGACCATGTCTTATGGAGATGGTACTCGATTTTCCCGTCCTTTACTTCCACTTTAAAAAGATAAAGAAAAGGGAAGAACTTAAAACCACTTCCAACATCCACCAAATGTTCCCCTTTAGATCAAGGCTCCATAATTGCGGTGAATGTTTTACCCAAATTAGTTAAATGAAAATGAAAAATAAAAGATAAAACTATTTCCAACATGCACCAAATGTTTCCCATTGGAAGAAGGGTAAATAGTTACTGTCAATATTTTACCCAATTTATTTAAATGAAAAAAAAAAACGTTTCCAACATCAACCAAATGTTTCCCTTTGGAATAACTCTCCATAATTAAGGTAGTTGCAATGAGGGTTAACGGTTTATAATTCACGAAATATGGGGAAGTATTCTGGGTTTGGTTCTTTCATTCATGTTTCCCTTTGGGGCAAGGCTCCGTAATTAGGACCATGTTTATTTCATTCCAAGTTAAACATAAAAAAAGAAAAAAAAGGTTAAAATAATTCCAACATCTACAAAATGTTTCCCTTTAGGGCAAGGCTCCATAATTAGCTACCACGTTGTATGGAGATGGTATTTTTCTATACTTTGTCCTTTCATTCCAGTTAAACGTTAAAAAAAAAAGTTAAAATAATTTCCAACATTAGGGACCATGTTTTATGGAGATGGAATGGTATTCAGATTTCCCCCTACTTGTCCTTTCATTCCAAGTTAAACGTAAAAAAAAAAGATAAAATAATTTCCAGCATCATGTTTCCCTTTGGGGCAAGGCTCCATAATGTACTTTGTCCTTTCATTCCAAATTAAAGTAAAAAAAGAAAAGAAAAAAGTTAAAATAATTTCCAATACTAGGGACCATGTTTTCTGGAGATGGAATGGTACTCAGATTTTCCTGTACTTTGTTCTATCATTCCAAGTTAAACGTAAGAAAAAAAGAAAAAAAAGGTTAAGATAATTTCCAACATCTACCAAATGTTTCCTTTTTGGACAAAGCTATGTAATTAGTGTTTTATCTAGATGATACTTTGATTTTACCGTATTATTGTACTTTAATTCCACATGAAATGAAAGGAAAAAAAAAAAAGAAATAAGAAGTTAAAACCATTTTCAACATCCACCAAATATTTCCCTTTCGAACAAGACTCCATAATATAATTAAATGGAAAAATAAAAATAAAAAAACATTTCCATCCTCAACCCATTGTTTCCATTTGGAACATGTTTCCCTAATTAATGTCAATGTATTACCATCCACTAAACCTATAAAATTACTTTTATCAATAAAAAAATGAAATAAAATTAAAACCATTTCCAATATTTATATTTTTTTAATGATTAACAAGACCAGATCCATCCAAGATAGCGGATAGCAAGTTCAAATTTTGTATACAAGCAATTAATAGGCCAAGTCAGGACCAACTGACATCCTCATCGGATTTTATTAGAAATAAAATAATAATAAGTAATGTGAAAGTTAAGTAGTTGAAAACCTCTTATTCAAATTTCTATATATTGACTCTCATCGAAAGTAAAAGTTAAGTCTTCAACTCCTTTTTATCAAACTTCCCTATAAATATAAGCTCATTCTAGCTTTTTGTAAGTAACGAGTTCATGATTTGGGCAATCTATGTTAGATTCTTACTCTAACCTTTTTATTTATGTTATGGGATCACGTTATAGGTTAGAGTCCTATTCTAACCCTTTTATTTATGTCACGGGATTACGTTATAGTCAACAGTCAATAAAGCCCATATTAATATTTGTAAGTGGTTAACCCGCAATTAATGATGAGACTACAGTTAGTTGCAAACGGGCGTAGTATTAGATAGATGGTATTAATAAAACCCACGGTATTGGCCGTGGTATTGCATGTATGAGTCATATATAAACGATAGAGACTTCCTTGCCAGGAGCATTGTGTCTTATTTTGTAGTCGAACTCTGCTCTATTGGAGGTTGCCCCTCGAAGAGGCAAGTGAACATTACTCTCTGAATAATAAAATCATTGCTATTCTGTGTTCTGGGTATCTTTTCTTCGTATATTTTGTATTTGGGTATCATTTTGCAAGTTAAGAACGTAACAAGATATTAGTATTTACAAGTTTTCATATCCTCAGATTTAGATCTAACCATTTGTACAATGAATTTAAGTTTTTACTCCGCGTTAACAGTACGATGACTTTATGTTTTAACTCAGCATTTTAACAGCTAAAAGTAACAAGTTGTGATTCAGAACAGATGGA
This sequence comes from Pinus tabuliformis, assembly GCA_031772625.1. Taxonomy (NCBI): domain Eukaryota; kingdom Viridiplantae; phylum Streptophyta; class Pinopsida; order Pinales; family Pinaceae; genus Pinus; species Pinus tabuliformis. The sequence goes on along the minus strand of CM062810.1, from coordinate 479,752,583 downwards.
TTGTTCGAGTGACTTTTGTTTTTTACCATATTTGATCCTCATTTTTTTTAAATGAAGTATTAATTCCATTATCTAACTAAGATGTTCATATCAGATTTGTGTTAGTGGTGATTTTTAGGTTTGAGCTTTCGTTTAATTTCTTTTATTTCAGGTCAAAGTGAACAACATGCTGCGTAGATCAAAGAGGCTAGCACTGCGACTCCGACAAGAGGAGGAGATCATTCCTAATCTTCCAGATGATATCGCTCGTAACTGTCTGCTTAGAGTGCCGTACAAATGGCACTCTCAGCTCAAACTTGTATGCAGAAAATGGAGAGACATAGTGAGCGAGGCCAAGTTCTACGAGGACCGAATGACCACTGGAAAAGGGGAGCAGTTGATATGTATGATTAAGCGTTCTAGACATCGAGATCCGGTTAGCAGCGGAATAATAGTGTTAGACCCTGTCACGCGTACCTGGGAAATGCTACGCCAGAATCCCGATTTCCCTAGGGGATTTATTCCATTGTCCTGTGCCTGCGTTTGCGTTAATGGGAAACTAGTTGTCATCGGTGGATATCATCCAGAAATATCGAACAGCATGACGGCGGTTTATATTTTTGACTTCCCGTCTGCCAAATGGCGCAGAGGAACCGACATGCCCACCAAAAGGTTCGGCTTCGCCTGCTCCGTATCTTCCACTGCCGGGGTTATCTATGTTGCCGGAGGGATGTATCGTGACACTATGTTATTCGCAGCAGAGGCTTATAATGTGGAAGAAGACAGATGGCAAATTCTTCCTCCAATGACCCAACAAGGAGGCGTGTGTCATGGAGTTTTTCTAGCAGATAAATTCTTTGTATTCCGGAATCGTGAAATGAATGCAGAATTTTTTGATACAAAGAGAGGCCTCTGGAGAGGGGTGGATAATATGTGGAGTTTCCAGCGATCGGACAAGTTGCCGTGCATGGTTGCTTCTGGACACTTGTATGCGTCCACCGAAACAGAGTTGATGAAATACAATCCTGAGGAAAACGATTGGGTTGTTCAAAGAGTTCTTCCTACACAATTTCGTGGTATTGCGTGTACTGCAGAGTGGCGCGGCCATATTTTTGTGTCTAAACGCTCTACCCTTTCTCGTCGTCAGGATTGTTATCTGCTGAACCCGTCCACTAACGAGCTGATCAGCGTACCCGAAAGATTTCCCTGGGTAACTGTGTCTGCTGCAACCGTGGAGATCTGAATGTCGTCTCCTAGCCTCCCTGTTAACTGTATTGAGGTTTTTTTGGATCTTTGTATTTGTCTTTTCGTAAAGATGCATCGTATTCTATGAATGTCTTTTAAACTAAATATTGATGTTACATAATCAAGGATACTTCCTAATAACCTTAGTTTCTCTGTCTAATATTGATGTTGATAAACATATGTGAGTTTCCATGGATTTCAATGTCCATGTGGTAGCTTCCACCAGTTCCATTACTTTTCGATCGTGGTAGCTTCCAACAGTTCCATTACTTTTCTATTGTTATTAGAATATTTCCAAACAAGTAAACAGAAAAATTTATTATGATTATAGAAGATATGTCGAGACATCTAACGTTTATGGTAATAACGAATTGTGCTTCAGTGCAGTTTTAACTGGGTAATAACGAGTAGTGCTTCAATGCAGTCTTGAAGTTGATCTTAATTAGCTAGCCATGAGGAGGATGTTTTCAAGATAAGACGGTGGGAGACTTCAATTATTTTGAATGGATGGTGAACTTATTTTTCATAGGAGTAATATTTTTTATTACAAATAATATTATAAGGAAAATATGTTTTCTTAATTGAATGTTCTTTTTTTTCAAAAGATATTTTGTAAAATATGATTAAATAAACATGTTTTTGGATATTAATATAATAAGGAGGTTCGAGAAAATATCCACTAAATGTTCTAAAAGAGAACATTTCCAAAAAGAATCATTCATAGGTTACAAACTATGTGGCTTGACCAAATTTTGTCTAAATGATTAGGTATAAAACTAAGAATAAGGATAATATGATAACCTAGGAGAAGAATTTGATGGAAAACATTGAAATATTAACCAAAAATGTTATGATGACAATAATTTAAACAACATTTATTGTTATGGTTACCTAACCTTGTGTACATTGGAACCCAATTGTCATTGGAGGACACCCGGTCAATATAACATAAGGTTCCAACTTGGTTTTTATCACTATTAATTCACTAAAATGTATGAATGTTCCTTGAAAATTCACTAAAATACACAAGAGAATGTGTTATTTTAACCATTTGTGTGGAATTCAAGATGACAAGCTTAGGAAATTACCATGTACATGGTCCAATGCTTTCTGAGTACTCCTCTCTACATTTCTATTATTGCAAGAACATAAATAACAAAAAATTAAACTCGGGAGTATCAAGATGTAATTTATTTTAATGTCATTTCAAATTTATATTTGAATTTTCCATGTTTTTGAGGAAGTAAAATTTGTGTTTGAAATGTTATAGTGAAAGCAAGTCAAATAATCGATTGAAACAAAGTGCTACACAATATAGTCAATGTGAAAATCATTGAGTTGAAATGTTGTGATACAAATGATCTTGAGGTGTTACTAAGTATTGGTTTCATGGTTTTTGTTTTCATATTATCTTTTCTAATATCTTCATTGATATTTAGGTTCATACATTTCAATAAGTCAGGCTATTTGATGACATGTTTTTTTCATGATTTAATTTTTTCTACTTATGATTATCATCCATGACTACTTTATAAACCAGCCTAACCCATCTTAACTCTTGATGTATCAAGCACCAATGGTGCTCAAATCCCTCAAATTGCAAAAGAAAATTCAATGCAAAACTTCTCTCAACGTACATAAAAATAATATTATACTAATTATATACAGTAGACACCTGGGTCAGAAGGCCTTCCTCAAGGCCTGGAAGGAGCCTTCAGTCCATAAAGATCTTAAAGACCGGGTCCTAGGGGTTCACCTCCCTTACATCCAAGAGACCACTGATAGGATTGCCAGGATTCTTAGGAAGCACAATGTTCCCTCGACCTTTATACCACTTAATACCATCCGTAGCTCCCTGCAATCTGTTAAAGATCCTGTCAAGCCTAAAGACATGAAAGGTGTCTATGTCATTCCGTATTCCCGTGGGACCCCATACATTGGTGAGATTGGTCATTCTACTAGTCAGAGGATTAGTGAGCACTCGACAGACTTAAAGCATTGGAGGGCTAAGTCCTCTGCCCTTGCAGAGCATGCCGAGAAGACTAAGCATCATATCTATTTCGAAGAGGCTTATGTTCTTGTGAAAGTTGCGTAGTTTCACCATCGAAAATTTAGGGAAGCCCTTGTGTTATGCTCTTAACCTGCAAAAAGATACCCACATACAGAATATGCGAAGAAAGATACCCAGAACATAGAATAGTGAGAGACAACAGCAAATATTTTATTATTCAGAAAGCAATGTTCACTGGCCTCTTCGAGGGGGCAACCCCCAATAGAGCAGAGCTCAATATAAAAATAAGACACAATGCTCCTCGCAGGGAGTCTCTATCCTTTATATATGACTCATACATGCAATACCAAGGATCAATATCATGGGTTTTATTAATACCATCTATCTAATACCACGACCCATTTGCAACTAACTGTGGTCCAATCATTAATTGTGAGTTAACCACTTACAATTATTAATATGGGCTTTATTGACTCTTGACTATGACTCGATCCCATTACATAAATAAGGGGGTTAGGGTGCGAGCCTAACATGCCCTTCCCCTTAAGACTAGCCTTGTCCTCAAAGCTGAAGTTGCGGAAACTGTTGAAGAATAGTGGCTGGTTCCCAAGTTGCATCTTCCGGAGAGGTGTCTTTCCACTTGACGAGGACTTCCCTAATCATGCGGCCCCGCAGGTGCCTGTCTCGTGTGTCTAGGACCGATTCAGGTTGGAGCCAGATTGACCCTTCTTCGTCCAATTTAGGTAGACTGGTTTGAATTCTGCAATTGTTCCAAATCACTTTCTTGAGGCATGATACATGGAAAACTGGATGGATTTTTGCAGTAGCTGGAAAAGCCAACTTGTAAGCCACTTCTCTAATGCGCTAAAGTACTTGATATGGTCTGTAGAATTTTAGAGATAGTTTCTGAAAACCCTTGTCTTCGAGTGATGTTTGCTTATATGGTTGCAACCTCAAAAAGACCTGATCCCCTTCTTGAAATTGGCACTCTGAGCAATGCTAGTCTACCTGTTGCTTCATGCGGTTTTGAGCTTGATGAAGATTCTGTCTAAGATGGGTGAGCATGGTTGCACGGTGTTGTAGGAGTTGATCCATTGCTTGTACCTTTGAGCACCCCTTGATATAAGAAGTAGGGGAAGGAGGGTGTTGACCATATACTGCTTCATAGGGATTCACTTTGGTGGTGGCATGATAGTTGGTGTTATACCACCATTCAGCCAGAGGTAACCACTATACCGAAAGATGTTGCTTTTCTGAAGTGAAACACCTAAGGTAGGTTTCCAGACATTTGTTGACGGCTTCAGTTTGACCATTCGTTTGTGGATGATAGGAGGTACTGAGTTTTAGATGAGTGCCTTGTAGCCTGAAGTGTTCTGCCAAAAATTACTAGTGAAGATCAGGTCGTGATCGGACACAATAGAAGTCGGCATGTCGTGCAGTTTGAATATCTGGTCTATGAAAGATTGAGCGACCAAAGTTAGTGTACATGGGTGGGGTAGGGCATAGAAATGAGCATAGTTCGAAATTTTGTCCACAACCACCATGATGACTGACTTGTTTCCTGACTTTGGAAGACCTGTAATGAAATCCATAGAAACCTCCATCCAAATTGATGCCGGGATGGGCAACGGTTGTAAAGTGCCTGGTGTGTTGACAGTCTCCCCTTTGTGGTGTTGACAGACGTTGCATTCTGCTACGAAAGTAAGGATGTCCTTTTTCATGCCTGTCCAAAAAAATGATCTTCTAGTGCGAGCATATGTCTTCTGAAAGCCTGAATGTCCTGCAATGGGGGATGAGTGCAATTCTGCCAAAATGCGACTTTTGAGGGTGGATGTTGGTGATATTACGAATCTTTCCCTGTAGCGAAGAATCTCATCCTGCCACGAGTAGCCATTGGTGGAATTTGGATCTACCTGCAATTGAGAAATGAGTTGGGAGAGCTCGGGATGTGAAAACCATTCCTTGCGAGCCTCTTCAATCCATTCTGGAATGGGGAGGGAAATTTCTAGCAGAGTACTTTCCTCCTCAAATTGGCGAGATAATGCATCTGCTACACTATTGTCTTGCCCTTTCTTGTAAATGATCTCATACTCATATCCCAACATTTTTGCGAGCCATTTATTTTGTTGTGGGGAGGATAGGCATTGCTCCAAAAATTATTTAAGACTGTGATGGTCTGTGCGGATTTGGAAACGTCGCCCAAATAAGTAAGGCTGCCAGGTCTCTACTGCATGTAAGATGGCCATCATTTCCTTCTCGTAGGTAGATTGGCCCAGATTCTTCCCACTTATTTGTTGGCTTGTGAAGGACAAAAGATTTGGTGAAGTTAGGTAGTGCTAAGACTCGGGTGGAACACACTGCATTTTTGAGAGCTGTAAATGCCTGTTGTGCGTCCTCATTCCAGAAGAATGAGTTTTTCTTCAGGAGTTCAGTGAGGGGCTTCGCTATGTGACCATAGTTGCGGACAAATTTACGATAATAGCCTGTGAGACCCAAAAATCCTCTCAATCTCTTCGAGGTCTTAGGTTGAGGCCAATCTTGCATTGCCTGGATCTTTTTGGGGTCCACCTTGACACCTTTACGCCCCATAATGTGGTCCAAATACTCAAATTCTTCCATGCCAAATGAACACTTGGACATCTTGACAAATAATTTATGCTTGCGGAGCAGTTTCAAGAGTAGATCTACATGTTGAAGATGTATTGACACCTAATCTGCAATGGATGGGTGAACTGGACAGTCATCAAGAAGATGAACTGATCTGTCATATTTTTGTATATAAATGTTAGTTAGTTTATGAATAATATATGACAATTGTCTTCCGCTCATTTATTCTGGAGTTACCCTGGCCTGACATGGTATCAGAGCATAGGTCCCAGTCCCTGAAATAGTTGTAACTCCTGCTGTTCTGAGAGCTGCTCATACCTGAGCGCTGCTCTCTCCTGACCGCTGCTCTGCTCTGACATCCTGAACGCTACTGCACTATAAGCGTTGATGCATTTCTAATTGATATTGAATGCATCTGACTGCCAGACACTGCGCCCTCTCAGATCATGAGTAATTGATATTGAATGTGCGTTTTTTGTTATTGAATGCATAGAAGCGTTTTTTGGTGCCTCCGCGCAGGAATACCTGACACTCGTTTTTTTGGTGACGAGTCGTTTTTTGTTATTGAATGCATAGAAGCGTTTTTTGGTGACTCTTGTCTTTTGGCTTGACATCTGCGTATATACATTGTTTTTTGTTGAAAAGCCGGAGACCCTCTCAGAGGAAGATCACCGAGCGTTGCGCCATAGCCGCTTTTCATCTCGCGCCATATACCCTTGATACCCATGCCATTTCTCACCCTCACGTTCCTGTTTGTTTCGTTCTCCGCTTATCTTCAAAAGTCGGTCATCTTCCACCTGTATCTTTATCTCCTCCTTGCTCAGACCTGGAAGTTCCACCATCAAAATGTGTGCTTCGGGTGTCTCCTTCTAGTCAGCCAGAATGTTTTTCAGTGATAGGGACGTATGATCATCCCCGCCTCTCCTTGGGGAATTAATGGTAGCTTGAAATAGCTGATCCCTCACGTCCGAAGGAAATGTATCCAATGCATTATTATGGCCACCAGACATTGGAATGAGGGCACCAAACTTTCCGACTTTTGCCATTCTGCCGTAAAACGAGCTATCTGGAATCACCAGGCGCAGGATCTTGGCAGAGATTGTAGGCAAATGAAGGATATTTTTGGGACCGAAGTCCTCCATCTCCATCTTTATGAAGCCTGAAGCGATGCCACCTCTGTCTACACCTCAAATATTTGCGCAGTTTGATTATGCATATAACCAAATGACTTGCGCAGTTTGATTATGGTAGCTGGTTTGCGCAGTTTGTTTATGCAGTGTAATTGCGCAGTTTGTTTATGCATATAACCATATGACTTTAACCTGATTCATCTCAAAAAGTTTGAGAATGACAAGAAAGATGATTTTAATGGCGGTATAATGTTGTGCTGATGATATGTATTTATGATGGCAGTTTTAAGTATTGTGTTGTAAGCAGTTTTCAAAGGGGTTATATAAGCAGTTTTCAAAAGCATTCAAAGTCATATCAGTCAGAACATTTTATATATCAAAGCATTTGTGGAGGTGATATAGTGATATTGCACAGTTTTTTATTTTTTGTAATGTTGTATTGTAGCATAAATTGATATAATATTTCAATGAAATTCTGATGCCTTCTGTCACACATTAGAGGGATTTCTAGAAAATATAGTGCATAAGGCTGTAAGGAAGTTTTTTTTTATCAAGCAAAATTATTTTTTTACAGAATGCATTCAATCATCTCTATGGTCGGAATAGTTTTCACTGGCAAGGAGAACTATTCTGAATGGTCTCGGATGGTAAAACACACCCTCATCTACAATGAGCTGTGGAAAGGAGTGTGTGTCGGAGAAGAAGACAAAGAACCTGTGCAGCCTACATCAGATAAAGAACTTGTCATTTGGGAAAACAAGAACAGCAAAGCCTATGCATTGATCGCAACATCTGTAAATGAAGAAGTAAGTCGTCATATTTCATCTTATTCCACTGCCTTTGAAGCTTTACAAAAGCTGAAAGAACTCTATGATTCACATTCTGCACTTGAAGTTGTTCAGCTCATGATTAAACTCTTCACTCTTGAACTAAAAAATAATGATCCCCTTGCTCTTGCATCTGAAATAAAGTCTATAATGCATGATATTAAATCCACTAAGGTTGAGCTGGATATCTCTCTTATTGCCTTTCTCAAAGCACTCTATCCTACCTACTCTAATTATCTTGAGTCTTTACAAGCAAATGGAAATCTTAAAGACATAACCTTTGAGTCTCTTGTGAAAAAGTTTGCTGAAAGAGAGAAAGCCTTTGGAAAGAAAACAGTCCCTGAATCTTCTGAAGAGACTCTTTGCCTTGCTCATAAAGAAAAGCATCCTGCTCAAGATTCTACAAGAGGAAGAGGTGGACGAAGAGGAAGAGGGAGATACTTCAGAGGCAGGGGGGACAGACATTCTCAAGCAGAAAAGGCAGATCTGCATTGCATTCGCTGCAAACAAAATGGATCACATGATGCTTCTACATGCAAGCTACCATGGGACAAGTTTGAGCAGAGAAGAAACCAACAGAAAGGTAAAACTGATGACACAGACGAAGGTAAAGCACCTGAATCCGCTCACTATATTGAGGCACAATGTAACATTGGAGTAAATGAAGAATTGTTTAATGCTTCACTTGCTTCTTCGAAAAATGACTGGTTGCTTGATTTAGGAGCAACCTGTCATATGACTCATAGGAAAGATTTTTTTGAGGATTTCACTGATAATGTTGATGGAGCAGTATACTTTGCAGATCAGTCAAAAATCAACCCATCAGGGCTTGGCACAGTCAGGCTTAAACTGCTTGGTCTTCCAGACTTTCTTCTGGATCATGTTCTATATCTCCCACATCTCAAGAGAAACTTGTTGTCCCTGGTCCACATCCGCCAACAAGGTCACTCCATTCATATGTTTGATGGCAAGCTTGAGGTAAGAAAGGCATCTAACCACTCACTTGTCATGAGGGGTATAGAAGAAGAAAGACTTCTTAAACTGCAAGGAACTTCTGCTCATGCACAATATTTTTCATATATTCCTCATCATGAAGAAGGTACACTTCCATCAAGTTTATTATGGCATGCTAGATTTGGACATTTAAACTATGACCGTCTTCGCTTATTAAAGAAAAATGGTGTTGCTGGTTTGCCTACAATTCCTAGAAAACATAAGCAATGTGATGCTTGCATTCTAGGAAAGCATAGCAAACAGTCTTTTCATGATTCACATTCAAGAGCACATAGGAAACTTGGACTCATTCATTCAGATTTATGTGGTCCAATGCCTGTTTCTTCTACAAATGGAAATAAATATATCATGACATTTATTGATGATTACACCAGAATGTGTTGGGTTTATTTATTGAAGAAAAAATCTGATGCTTTTCAAACATTCAAGAATTTTCATAAGTGGGTTGAAAATGATGCGCAATCTCATATTGTGTCTATTCGCACTGATAATGGAAAAGAATATACATCAAATGAATTTGAACACTATCTTCGCCAACATGGGATTAAACATCAAACAACTGTACCTTATAATCCCCAACAGAATGGTGTAGCAGAAAGAATGAATAGAACAATATTGAATATGGTACGATCCATGCTTTTCTTCAAAAATGTAAAGACAATGTTTTGGGCTGATGTTGTTCTATGTGCTGCATATATAAAGAATAGATGTCCATCTAGTGCTATAAGAAAGAAGACTCCTTATGAATTGTGGTATGGACATGTTCCTTCGGTAAAACATCTCAGGATCTTTGGTTCCACCTGTTATGCTTTAATACCAAAGGTACATAGAAACAAACTTGGTTCTAGAAGTCGTAAGTGTATCTTCCTGGGGTATTCAAACACATCTAAAGCATACCGCCTCTATGATGAAGTAAATAAAAAGTTTGTTTTATCTAGAGATGTCATTTTTCTTGAATCATCCAAATCTGACAGTGTTGTTGAGCGGCAACTTGATCGCTTGGACAGATTCACAAAACCAAAATCATTTCAAGAGTTTGATAATCAGATTCCACATCTTGAAGGGGGGATTCCTATACTAGATCAACATGTGGAATCTTCTTCTTCTGAAGAAAAATATCCCCTGCATGACACTCCAACAACGGATGATGCTTTAAGTGATGTAATTGATAAAATTGGGAGACTCAATCTTGATTCAGACCCAACTCAATCAACATAGCAACCTGGACCATCTCAGAAAGGTCCCCCAAAGTGGCTGACAAAAACTCTTGAAAGTGTTCATCCTGATGAAATTGGAAAAACAGGAACCAAAAATACAAACAGACAAGATGGAGGTGATGTAGATAACTCTAATTCACCTGTTGATATGGATGTTACTTATGATTGTGAATTGAACTTGTCTACAGATTTTGAACCAAATTCCTTCAAAGAAGCTGCTTCTCATGATGAATGGAAAGAAGCAATGCAGAAGGAGTATGATGCCCTCATAAAGAATGGCACTTGGAAGCTGGTTGATCCTCCATTTGGAACCAAACCAATTGGCTGCAAGTGGGTCTACAAGAACAAGTACAAAGCTGATGGCTCACTTGACAAGCACAAAGCTAGGCTTGTGGCAAAAGGTTTTGCACAAAAGGAAGGGGTCGATTATGAGCGAAATTTTGCCCCCACAGCAAAATGGGCCACCATCCGGACACTCTTTGCACTAGCTGCTCAGAACGGTTGGAAAGTCCATCAAATGGATGTAAAAACTGCATTCTTGAATGGAGATCTAAAAGAGAATGTTTTTATGTCCCAGCCTGAAGGATTTGCTGTGAAAGGACATGAACACAAAGTATGCAAACTTGTGAAGTCCTTGTATGGCCTCAAACAAGCACCACGAGCCTGGTATGAAAAACTAACTGAGCATCTTCTGAAACTCAACTTCAATCATTTTGATCTTGATGATGCAACTTTATTTGTCAAGAAAGTTGGCAAAATAGTTGTATGTCTTGTGGTATATGTAGATGATCTTTTAATGACAGGGAACAATGAAAGCTATATTGCATCCATAAAGAAAGAATTAGGAAATTTTTTTGAAATTACTGATTTGGGCTATGTTCATTACTATCTTGGCATTGGAGTAACCCAACATCCAAAGTCCATATTTCTTTCTCAAAAGAAATACATTGGAGATTTGTTAAACAGATTTGGCATGACAGAGTGCAATCCTCTTTCTACTCCAATGGAACAAAACTTGAAGCTCACATCTACTGAAGGAAAGGAATTTGAGGATGCAACAAAGTATAGACAGCTTGTAGGAAGTCTCATCTACCTCACTACTACTAGACCAGACATTTCATTTGCTGTTGGAATTCTCTCCAGGTTTATGCAAAAGCCTTGTGAGGGACATTGGTCTGCTGCAAAAAGAGTTCTAAGGTACTTGAAGGGAACTCAAGACCTTGGAATCAAGTATACACAGGTGGACGACTTCAACTTGATTGGATACTCTGATTCAGACTTCGATGGAGACAAAGAAACTGGGGTATCTACTTCAGGATATGCTATGAGTCTTGGATCAGGAGCTGTCTCCTGGAGATCGCGCAAACAATCAGTACCAGCAGATTCCACAACAGAAGCAGAATATGTGGCAGCAGCTGAAGCAACGAAAGAAATTGTGTGGCTCAGGAAAATTCTTGAAGATTTGCAGGTAAAACAAATACAATCAACTCCACTCATGATTGATAACACCTCTGCAATAAAGTTGGCCAAGAACCCAAAGTTCCATGATCGTACTAAGCACATCAATACTAAATATCATCTGATACGACATCATGTTGAGGCCAAAACAATCCATCTCCATCAATGTTCCACAAACGAGCAAATTGCAGACATCTTCACCAAAGCGCTTGGAAGAGAAAAGCTTGAAAGATTCAGAATGATGCTTGGACTCACCAACATCCCTTCAGATTAAGGGGGGGAATGTTGACACCTAATCCGCAACGGATGGGTGAACTGGACAGTCGTCAAGAAGATGAACTGATCCGTCATATTTTTGTATATAAATGTTAGTTAGTTTATGAATAATATATCACAATTGTCTTCCGCTCATTTATTCTGGAGTTACCCTGGCCTGACAATCTACATGCTGAAGATGTGCGGCCCAAGTGCAACTATAGATGAGGATGTCATCGAAGAAGACAAGGACAAATTTCCTGAGATATGGTTTGAGAATGTGGTTCATAAGGCTCTGAAAAGTATAGGGGGTATTACAAAGACCGAACGGCATGACCAGGAACTCATAATGGCCTTCATGAGTTCTGAAAGCAGTCTTTGGAATGTCGACTTCCTTCATGCGAATTTGATGGTAGCCCGAGCGAAGATCCAGCTTAGTGAAGAATTGAGCCCCATTGAGTTCATCCAGCAAATCATCAACCACCGGGATGGGAAATTTATCTTTGACTATCAACTTATTGAGGGCCCTGAAGTCTCGGCACATCTACCACGCCCCATGTTTCTTGAGCACCATGACCACCGGTGATGAATAAGGACAAATGTTGAGACGAATGACACCTGCTTCCAAAAGTTCCTAGATTATTTTTTCAATTTCATTCTTTTGGGTGAACGGCTATTTGTATGGGCGCACATTTGGGGGTTGGGCCCCTAGAACCAAGGTGATGCTATGATCATGTTCCCCTCTCGAGGGTGGAAGCTCATGAGGCTTGTCAAATACCGGTAGATGGTTATTTAAAATCTGTTGCATCTCAGGATGAATCGACAAAGACTTGGTTTAGACTACCTGGATGGAATTAAATTGAGCTATAACTCCATGATGGATGCTTTTTAGCAATTTTTCCATCCTATGCGAGCTGATGATAGAGGGAGCTCCCACCTGGAGTCCACAGAGGGTATGTGTGGAGTTGTTCTGCTTAAAGCTCATGTGTAACTCCTGGAAATCCATTGTGATTGGCCCAAGAGTGCGAAGCCATTCAACACCGAGGAAAATGTCGCACCCTACCATGTGTATGGAAAACATGTGGGTCTTCAACTGATAATCCCCCATTTGATGTTTGACATTTTCACAACGGCCTTCACATTTCATTGTGTCCCCATCCGCAATTTGGACTTGGAAGTTAGAAACTGCTCGTACAAAACAATGCACTGCTTCCACGACTTTTTGATGGATGAAATTATGTGTACTTCCACTATCAATCAAGACTACTACTCGGCAATGTTTAATAAAACCTCTGATTTTGAGAGTTTGAGGTGAAGAAATACCTGCCAAAGCATGCAGCGAAATAACTGGTTTCTTAGGGACATTGTCCTTTTGGTTGTCCTCTTCCACCGCCTCATGTTCCTCCTGTCGTGGATGTTCCTCTGATGAGATGTAATCAGTGGCATCAATTTGAAAAAATTTGGGCTCCTTGAATTTATTACCTGGGGAGTATTTTTCATCGCAGTAGTAACATAATCCTTGCTTTCTTCTTTCAGCCATTTCTGCAGGTGACACCTTTTGAACCTTAAGTGTTTGAGTCATGCTGTGAGCCTGTGGGGGACAACTCTTAGGAGGGAAATTTGGGCGATTGTACTGGGCTGCTAACACATGTTCCACATTACGAGCTACCTTACAAGCCTCTATCCATGTGGGAGGGTGGTGCAGTAAGACGTGAGCTTTTATGGCTTCTTTAAGACCGTTGATAAAACATTCCATGTAGAACACATCTGAGAGACCCCTAGTGCAGAAGGCTAAGGCTTCAAAGGCTGTAATATATTCATCCACTATGCCAGTCTGTCAGAGCTTAGTAAGATGACCCAAAAAAGGTCAAAGCATTCTGTAAGTTTTTTGAAGGAGTTCCAAGTCCTAAAAGGTCCATTGCAACGTTGATGCCATTCCCAACATTGCCACCTTTCATTGTCCAAGTACATGCTCCCCACCATAAGCTCAGTCTCATTATCTAAGATGTTATTCAGATTGAAATACTACTCCATTTGTGCTATCCATGCTGCCGAGTGAGAACCATCAAATTTATGCATATCCAACTTGGGGGGTCACAGACCTTATTGTTGATGGGGGCCCCCGAGGTGAAGAGAGTGGCTAGACTCACCCTCACTGTGTCCATTGCCAATATACGCCTCCTCATGGGCTTCCTCCTTGCTCGTCAGGATTATGCTCAGGATCATGCTATTTAGTCCGTCAAGCTGAATGTGGAGGCATTTAAAGGATTCTTCAAGTTTTTCCATCCTTTCATTGGCCATGTCACAGCAGCTAGGATTCCGTGTAGCTGTGACATGGTAATGCTCTGTAGATTCTGTTTTTCTTCTATAGCAGGAACTTTTGAATCAAACTTAGGAGACAAATATCTTAGAACCTTTTCAACTAAAACAACTTCTTTTATTTCTTCACCCAAGTTTTTCATACAATTAACAATCTCATCTATACATAGGAAATAGTTAGCCACACTTTCATCTTTGTGCATTCTGAGATTTTCATATTGAATTTTGAGAGTATGTAGTTTTGCTCGTTTTACCTGTTCATCTCCTTCGTAGCTCAGAACGATCTTGTCCCATATTTATTTTGCGGTTTTGAGCTACATAACCTTGACGAATTCTGATTGAGATAGACTCCCTAATACAATATTGACAGCCTTTGCATTTGTTTCATACTGCTTCTTACCAGCCATATCTGTAAGAGTTTCTGATGGAAATGTGTATCCTGTTTCCACAATATCCCAAACTTTTGTACCAAGAGATTGAAGATAGGCAGTGATTCTTACCTTCCAATAAACGAAGTTGCTCCCATCAAAAATTGGTGGCTTGATTGATGCTTCTTTTTCGTAGTTGCTCATGATGATAGATCTTCCTTCAAGCGATCAAGCTTCTTCTAAAGGACCTGCTCTGATAGAAATTGTTGGAAATAATACTGAGAGGGGGGTTGAATCAATATTAGCTAATTAATATAAATTTTTCATTTCCATATTCAGATTCATAAATGTAACTTCAGTTAAGGAAAATTGTGTGTATATGCAACTGTGTATAATGCAACCAGCGTATATTCAGTAAACTTATAAATCAGTTAGTTGCTTCTTAATGTGTGCATCAGAAAATTATTAACCATATGATCAGTAAACAGGAGCAGTGAAGTAGAGAAAATCATCACACATAATCAACACACATGAACACCATGATGTAAGGTGGAAACCCAATGTGGGTGAAAACCACCTACTGCAATTTGTCTCTGTCTTCTTTTAAATTAGAAACTTCCTTTTACAATGGTTCTATATTAGTGAAGTCTTATACCAGTACGCAGGCTGCTACCTGTAGAAGGCTACAACCTTCTCTCATTCTCCAGCTTCTCCTGGAAGGGAGCTACAACCCCCTTAGCTCTTGTACTAGCTAAGGTACTAGTACATAGGTGCTGACCTATGAAAGGCTACAACCTTCTCTTTTCTTCCAGGGACCACGTTTCATAATTTTTTAGACTAGATCCATGAATATCAAACAAACATCAAGTATATCTGCATAAACTAATCTCCTTTATACAAACAAATACTGAATCAACCAATAACTTATCAGAATGTTGTAACCAGAAAATAGTACCAGTAACCAGACACCAATTCTGAATCTAGAACACTGCAGCAATAAACAAAAGCAACTAAAACATATTTCAAGAGACCTGCACTACTTCACTATGTATAAACCTGCACACATATGCAGCTATATCAAAGCCAACCAGTGTATATGTTGTCTTCACTTGCTTAACCTGCGTGTATACGCACCTCTGCTGTGCCGAACCTGCGTACAGATCTATAAAAGATAATTTACCCCCTTTTTTTTACTTATTCAGACATCAGTTATATCCAGATTATCATATTTATAGATAAAATCATGTGCCAAATATAACATATCAAAATTACACAAAGTTACTTCTCTTCAAGCCTTAAGATCTTGACCCATCAATAGAACTTATCCTTCTCCTTGTGCTTAGGTTCCTCCTTGATTCAGATCTAGTTATGCACCATAACCCAATGACCAGTATTCTAGATCTTGTTGATCATAAGATATTCAATGCTTAAGTCAATACCCTTGCCAAATGATCTCCTTCCCTTTTTATAGTCTTAGGCCTTACTCAAACCATGGTCCAAAACCATTGAGAACCAATACTAGGGACTTAATACCTGGGTTCAACACTTTGTATGCAATACCAAGGACCAAAACTATAGGTTCAAATATATCAAACTAAATACCATGGACCAAACATAAGTTTTCCCACATGTACATGCTTTTCTTTGCATGAAAGTGCGTGCGTACATATAAGTGCCCTTTGGTTGGTAATCCCATGTGTATACATGACTTTGTTAAGAGGAACCTGCATATACCTCATTTTCTTTCATTCTGAGAGCCAGAACTGTGATCTGCCCTTTGAGTGAGTTGCATTCAAGGACAACACCTGTGCCATAGTGCCAAAGTTGTGTCATAATGCCAAAAGATTTAAACAGGAACACAAAAAATTACAGATATAACCATAAATACAAATATGCAGTTCAAATAACACTTCATTTCATTAATATCAAAAACTGAAATATGCTTACAAACATAATGGAAATAAGACTAGGTCGGGCAATGGTAACTTATCTCTGAGAAGAGATGTGGCAGTTACATGCCTTTGAACTATGTTACAATGAGACCTGAAGGCCTGTTTATTATTGAGAAACAATGGAAAACCCTAAAAATTCAAAAACCTAACCCTAGGAGATGAAGTGCCAAACTTTGAGCCCTGTTTGGTTAAATTGGTACATCAACTTCCTAGGGTCGTAATTTCGGTATACGATATCTGTTTGATGTGTACAATACCTTGTTAGAAAGATCTATTTGAGGGCTACAACTTTTGAGTGACCATCATCAATTTATGACCCATGATGCTCCCATTTTCCCCTAAAAAAGTCACTTAGGGCCTCAAAATGAATCCATAAGTCCACGACCTCAAAAACTTCCAAAAATAGTAAATTGTGCTAGAAATAAGGAAACAGAAATACTGAAAGAAACAATGGTGGGGGTCCAAGTGGAATAAGCGGGTGGCCACCAGTATCCACCTGGATCATTTCTCCCCCCTTAGGAAGAAATGGTCCCCATTGCATTGTGTTCCCCCATGAGATGAGGAAACTTCTTCTGAACTTAGTCCCTAGTGAGCCACTTGCCCTGGTGAAGGAGTTGGCCTACTTTAACAACTTGATATAGTTGGATCGTTTGCTTTCGGGTGTTCTTGATCTGTGTGTCCATGATCTGATCAGTTGTGGCTTACTCTGTGCAATTTGGATTTAACTTTGTAGGTGCGAGCTATTCTGCAATGTCTGATGTGTCCAACAATGGTGGGAAGTATGGTCAAAGCCAGTCCACATTGAACACTAGGTGCAGGCCAAGGAATGGGGGAATGTTGAGTTCAAATGCATTATTTCCCATAGCCTTGGTAATGGTGTAAGAAACATATTGCATTTGTATGAGTTTCTGATAGGCTTTGGTAAGGTGCTCCTTCTACAAATTCAACCAGACTTTTCCACTGGGTGTAGGCCAAGGAATGGGGGAATGGTGAGCTCAAATGAATTGTCGCCCATAGCCTTGGTAATGGTGGAAGGACCATATCAAAGTGGTTTGAGTTTCTAATAGGCTCTGGTAAGGTGTTCCTTCTTCAAATGCAACCAAAATTTGCTACCCACCTGAAACTTGTGTGGCACCCGATGTTGATCATGTTGTTGCTTGTACTTGGCATTTGATTTCTCCAGAATATCATGGAGCTATTCGTGGATATGTTGGATGTGCTGAATGAAGTTATTTTCCTTATCGAATTCTGACTCGTCATGATCCAAATCTTCCTGGGTAGCTACAAATGGTATGGCCACAGCAATGGGGCATAGTGGTTGGAGTCCCAAGCGCACCTGAAAAGGGTTGTGGCCAGTTGAGCTGTGCAGAGCCCAGTTATAGTTATGATGGACATAGGGAAGGCTATCATCCCATGTGCATGGATGATTTGAGTTGTACATGTGCATAATGTGTAATATCATCCTGTTGATGACCTTTGTCTGCCCATTAGTTTGGGGATGGAAAACTATCGACTTAGTGAGCTTGGTGTCTAGCATCGACCAGAGACTGGACCAAAATGTACTGAGGAACCTCCTGTCTCAATCTGAGATCATAAACTTTGATCACAAGGTGTACCCACACACATTCAAAGAAGGATTTAGAAGTGGCTTCTGCTGTGATATTCTTCTTGCATGTCTCCATAATGGCCATCTTTGATAATCTGTCGATGACCATGAAAACATAGTCATTGTCATGCTTGGTAGAAGGAAGGCCTGACATGTAATCCATGGAAATGTATTCCCAAGGTCGACTAGGGATAGGCAACAGAGTATATAGGCCTTGCTTCTTGATGGTCGGTTTGGAAATGGTGCAGGTAGTGAAGGATCTGATCTACTTCCTGACATCCCATCGAAGATTCAGCCAATAGAAGTACTTCTACAGTACTGTCACTATTTTTTTGACCCTGAAATTCTCAGTGGCCTGACTATAGTGCGCTTCCCAAATCATCTTGGCTCGCTCGCTTGAAGGAACGCAAAGGTTTTTGAGGTGGAATAGCAAGGCATCCTGGAGGTGAAAATATGGAACTTGTTGACCCTCCAAGAGCATTTAGAATGTGTGGCTGAATTCTGGGTCACTTTTGTAGAGAAGTGGCCAATCAGAAGTTTCATGCCCAGAAGTTTTGAGCACGGTGGTTAACGGCATGATCAGTGGTCGGCTGAGGTAGTCTACAACATTATTGGTGCTACCCTTTCTATACTTGATATTCAAATGGAACTGCTACAGGTATGTGGGCCACTTTTGATGGCGATCATTCTGCAACTTCCCTTGCATATGTATGAAATGCAGGGGTTAGTGGTTTATGTCTATGACTGTTTCCTTCCCGAAAATGTAATGCTTCCATTGTTGGCAAGCCTACACAATGGAATACATCTCTTTTTCATAAGTGAGATACTTCTAGACTGTCTATGAAAGTGTCTCACTGTGATATGCCAATGGATTCCCCTGTTGAGTAAGGACTGACCCAATAGCATAGTGAGAGACATCTATCTCGATCTCAAATGGTTGCTGCAAGTATGGTAAAGTGAGCACTAGTGCAGAGTAGAGGTCATGTTTCAAATTTGTGAATACCGTTTGTTGAGATTCATACCAAGACAATTTTTCTTTCATTTCTCCCTTGGTGACTTGACTCAAGGGCCAAGTGATATGAGAGAATTCCAACACAAACCTGCTATAGAAATTGGCAAGACCCAGAAAGCTATGGAGCTCTATCAGAGTGATTGGGGCTAGCCAATCTCGAATGACTTGGATTTTTGTTGGATCCACATGCACCCCTTGTTCATCAATAATGTATTCCAAATACTAAACCTGGGTCATGCCAAAAATTCATTTCTCGAAATTGGCACATAGCTTATTTTGCCGCAGTGTTTGGAGAACCCATCAGATGTGGTGGAGGTGCTCTTCCCAACTTTGGCTTAACATCAGGATGTAATCCAAGCATACCACTACAAATGAGTTGGTGAAGGGATGCAAGGTCTCATCCATCAACCTCATGAAGGTTGCATGAGAATTCGTCAACCCAAAAGTAATAACCAGCCATTTGAAAAGGCCCTCCTTGGCTTTAGAGGCAGTGTTCCACACATCAGAGGGTTCGATTGGTACTTGGTGATAGCTAGACTTCAAGTTGACCTTGCTGAAATATTTTTCCCCCTTTAGTTGGTCCAAAACTTCATCAGTCCATGGGATTAGGTACCTATTTCAGACAATGATCTTATCCAATGCTCGATAGTTAATACAAAGTCTCCAAGTCCCATCCTTCTTATGTACCAGGACGGATGTCACTTTTCTGCAGCAGCTCTTGAATCTCCCTCTCAATTTTTTCGCTCTCCAGAATATAGTGCCAATAGATTGGTCCATTGGGAAGTGGTGCACCTGGGGTCAGATCGATGGGTTACTTTACCTAACAGTGTAGAGGAACCCCTATGGGGGAGGTGAAGATGTCCTCGTCCTCCTCCACAACCTTTTCCATCTGTTGTTGCCATGTAGAGGGGCCCTGTCTGGAGGTCATGGAAACCATCTTCGTCTTTCCATGAGGGCGTATCATAAGGAAAAGAAATTTTCCAGTTTGGGAAATGAGCTTGATGCATTGTTTTCTAGTAACCAAAGAGATGGAGGTAGGCTGTGCTACCTCTGGTATCCTGTACAACTTATTTCCCAAAGTAACAATAACAGCATGAGGCCTTAACTCATACACAACATGTTGCTTCCATAAGTATGGTTGGCATAATAATACATCACAAAAATCAAGGGGAGAAATGTTGCATAATACCTCCTCCATGAAGGGTTTCATGTTGTATGCAAGGCGGAATTGCTAGCTCGCACGAAGATCCCGCCCTTGGTGAAGTCACCTGATGGTTTATTTTTATGGATGTGTTGTGTTGATAAGCCCATCCGCTTCATGACCTCTACCGAAATGAGGTTCTTTTGGCTCCTGCTGTCAACAATGAACTGTAGTGGGGAAACCTTTACCCACATCTATGAGTGGAAGAGGCACTCCTCCTCCTCTAGATCTTCAGGTTCCTCCTTCTGGATATTCATGGTGGAAATGGTGGCATTGGGCTCCGCATCGATAATCTGCTTCCGTTTTTCACTCTCCTTGTCGAGTTCTAACTCAAGGTCGAAACATGCATATGATTTCGAAGCCTTTAGCTCGGCCACTGGTGACTGCTTGGCCTGACACTCACTTGTGTTGTGAGTGGATTTGTTGTGGAACTCACACCACTGTCCAATGTCCTTCTTTGGCTTAACAATGTCATTCTTTACTTATGGCTTTAGTAGGTTGTCCTAGGCCACCCTGCCTTAGCTTTTTCCTTTCTTTTGTGGTTTGGGGGCACCTTACCCTTGCTTCGGAATCACATATCCAAAGTCTTGCTTCTTCTGTTTAAACTTAATTCTCAATCTTGACAGCATATTTTTATGTCGTTCTGACCGAGGAGATGCTTAGGTGATTGATGTGGATATTGGTGGCCACCTTCGAAGTCCACTTGGACACCCACCATTTTCTTTCAGCTTTTCAGTTTCCTTAATTATATCACAGTTTACTATTTTTAGCATTTTGTCAGGTCCTAAACTTTCAGAGCCATTTTGAGGCCCTATACGACGTTTTTTGTGAAACCTGGGAGAAACATGGGTCCATGAACCAATGTTTCTCTTCCCAAAGTTGTATTTCTTGGATAGATCTTTCTAACGAGATATTGTGCGCATGAAACAGAGATCGTATGCCAAAGTTACGACCCCAGGAAGTTGATGTACCAATTTATCCAAACCCAGCACATAGTTTGGCGTTTCATATTCTAGCGTTAGGTTTTTGGATGTTTAGGGTTTTCCATTACTTGTTAGCAATAAATAGGCCTTCGAGCCTCATTGTAACACAATTCAAAGGCATGTAGCGGCCACATCGCTTCTCAGAGATAAGATACCATTGCCCAAGCTGGTTTAATTGCATTTTTGTTTGTAAGCATATTTCAGTATTTTACATTAATGAAATGAAGTATTATTTCCGCTACATCTTTGTGTATATGGTTATCTCTGTATTTTTTTTGCGTTCAGTTTAAATCTGGATCAGTGGTACTAGAGTGGTCTACCTGTCGAGCGGAATGGGTCGATCTTGTGGACAAGATAGACCTTCCTAGAATCTAAAGAAGACCTAACAACAAGCAAACCAACCAGACACTATCTTTCTCTAAATATGCTTCAATAAACAATAGCA
The DNA here is from genome assembly GCA_031772625.1 of Pinus tabuliformis. Classification (NCBI taxonomy): domain Eukaryota; kingdom Viridiplantae; phylum Streptophyta; class Pinopsida; order Pinales; family Pinaceae; genus Pinus; species Pinus tabuliformis. The sequence continues at coordinate 479,730,954 of CM062810.1, read as the reverse complement.
AACAAAGGTTTCTAGGGCCTACCTTTGGTCCAACGCAAGCTTGTGGATGCCCTCGCTCTTTCGATCCAAATGAGCTCCTCTTCGCGAATCTGCAAACACAAACAAGGCAAACAAATTAAATAGCACCTGAAAAACCAATTGAAAAACTAATTGCATGAAACATATTTAACATGAAATTCAAGGAGTCCATGAAACAAATAACATAATATACTTGTTGAGAAAAATGAGTTTGATTGTATGAATTCAAAAGAAGAAGAACTTTACAACCTTTGCCTTAACGTTGTACAAGCTCCTCCAAGGGTCCAACAAGATGTCTCCTCTACTTTGACAAGCTTCACTCACTCTCCAATGGAACCAAGAGGTATGTGATCTTTGCTCTCAAGCTCAACCAAAGAGTCTCAATTTCACCGGAATTTACCCTCAAAATGTTCAGCTTCTAACCTCCCTAGTCCTCACCCCAATGCATGTATTTATAGTGCAATGGAGGGAAGTTACTAGGTCCTCCTTCAAAGGGATAAAGCCCTCCTTCAAAGGGATAGCTCCTTTAGTCAAGGGATTAGCTCCTTCTCTTTTGGGATGCATGAACCACCTCAGGGCAAACAATCCACGTCAAAATTCCTTCTAGAAAACTCTAGAATTAACCCAAAGTGAGTTTTTTAAGATAAAAAATGCGCCTTTTGACTTTCACAGGGGTCCTCACCTGCACCATTAGGAACAGAGCGGGTAGCTACGCAACGTTTGTACACAGAAGGTGCGGGACCGCAGGTGACCATGGGAGAAAGTGCGGAACCAGAGTTACATTGATTTCTAATGTCTTTCTCCCACTTCCAAAGCTTGATTTGAAGAGCTGAGGTTCTAGACTTGCTTAGGAGGACAGTACAAGTGATGATAGACCCATACTGACTGCAAATAATCATGGTGACGATATTTTTGTGTAACGGATTGCCCCCTAAAGTGCAAAGTCTGTAGTAGATGAGGATTTCATTTATCATATAGGAAGAGTGAAGTACTTTATCATTTCGAGGATTATCTTGTGGAGAGCCTGGTCGGAACCTGTAAAAACATTCAATGCAAGATATATATATGAGATCATATCATCGCCGAGGTAGGCATTCCCATACTCAAATCAAAACTAACTAGAAATCTACCTACTGCTATGATATAGGAATGATCTTGTGAAACATAATAAGTATAGACTCGTGTGAACACAGTATGGACGCAACCATCTTTTATGAATAGTCCAAAACATAATGAGTACAAAATTCCTCGCAGCCTGGATTGTGGAAACTAGATCCAGGGTCTTCATTTCTACTTCCCGAAATAGTACGATCCTATCCATGGAAATAAATGTGTTGATGTCGAACATGGTAGAAACCACTTGATTACCAGTCAATGATGTAAACTATTAACAAGTGTGAGAGAAACCACCAGTGATGTAAATGGCTCTCAAAGTACTCAGTACAATCCATGAGATGTGAGTAAATGTGTTGATGTCGAACATATCATGGAATCATTTGATCGAAAGTCAATGATGTAAACTGTCGTCAAAGGCGAGAAACCTGCCATTGAGGCATGCAGATCCCAAGGTACTGACGATCCCTAGATCATCTTTCTAGATAATGAACTGAAGTCGATAGAAAGTGATCCATTGTAGGGAAGCCCACAACATGAAATCATAGATCAAGTTGAAGAAATTTTGTTGCAAGGACTGACTCAGGGATGGTCAAGATGGATGACAGATATTTTGCAGATGAATGGTTTATTGGCAGTGACCTCTTGAACACATAACGACACGACAGATGGCTTGGTTACAATTGACCCAAAGTTAATATCCAGAAACCGGCTGAAGACTTTCAATGTGGTTTGATCAACTGTTAGGCAAAGGATTTCCCAACCCAGGTGAATAAAAGTGTCATGTTCAAGAGGGGTTACAAAGTATGACAAACAGACTCATTTTCCTCACTTTTGCCCCACCATTTCTGGCAAGTACCTCTTTATTTTTGACAAACTTGAGGAGGATAACATTTGCTTGATTATAAGCTCATCCTTCGGATGAGTCCAACTTAGTTTAAGTTCGAACCCTAAGAAGGAGTGGTTTGTTCTTGTTTGTAATTGAACAGGTCCTTTACTGTGAAATTTTAACGAGTCCAGTATAGGAGAAACTTGGCGTTTTTCAATTTTAGAGAGTCTGAAAAAACTTAAGAAAACTCTAGGGTTGACCTTTTTCGTAAATTTGTGTCTCCCAAGTCCGAAAAAGTATAAAATAATACTTGAGAGAACCGCTTGATCTTTTACGACCAAGGAGTACTTTTCGTTATTAGTGTCACTGACCCGAAAAAGTAAAAAAACGATCAACGACACGTCGTTTCATAACCAATATCGAATTTGAAATGACAAAAATTCAGCAATCTTTTCATGTTTTTACAGTCAGAAAAGAGCTGTAAGTGGACCGTCTTTTAATTCCGTTTTAACGAGTGTAAAAGAAACGCTCGGCAATCTTTTCATGTTTTAGGAGTCAGAAAAGGGCTTAAAGATGACTCTACTTGTTTTTTCGTTGAAAATGATAGATTTCGCCTGAATAATCCTGTATTCTGCACAAAGACACAAACATTACTCATACCTGTTTGAAATGGATAAAAGCGTTGCAAAATACCTTTTCAAAGTGAAACACAAACAAATTTGTGATTTATTTACTCAAAAAACGTATAAAAAGGGCCTTTGTCAATTCATTTTTACTGTTTGAGTTTGGGTGAGAAAATAGTGCTTTTGTTTAGAAAACTTCCCGTGAAGATTGTGGAAACTCCAACATTTGGAATCGAGCACCGTCTTCTCCAGGTAATCCATATCACCTTACTCTTCATTTTCAACCGTTTAGTTTTTTTATTTATCCCCTCATTTTGTTTTTTGGGAGAGTTTTTAGGCGCAAAACCCGCGCGCAGGGGTCCGCAGGTTTACCATTGCGGACCTGCAGACCCTGACTTTTTCTCCATTGGGAAAAAGCTCAGGGTCCGCACCTTCTGTATAGACAAAGTGCGGACCCACGCACTGTGTCTAACGTGGAGGGTGCGTACCCCACAGCAAGGGTTTTGAACCTAAAATTCCTCAAAAATGGACAAATCAAAATGTTTTCTAGCAATCTAATTAATCTTTATACTTGATGCAGAGAATATATCATGCTAGATTGGCGAGAACCGGAGCATGAGGACGTGGATACCGCCGCATGGAATCATCAACCTTCACTTGATGCTTTGAGGGCATGCGGACTGTACAAGTTCTGGACCATTCCTGGCATGAGGGCTCAGGTAGATTTCTTACAGTGGCTGGTTGACAGGTGGAGCATACAGGACCAGTGCTTTTTCATTGGCGGACACCGGCTAGAAATCGAGCTAGAGGATATTTATTTCTTGACTGGTTTGCCTAAGAGAGGTGAGGACTTGACTCTATTTGGGACTGGGCCAGATGGCCAGTCTGTCGATAGCCTCTGGCTAGAGTACTGCCACAGCCAGGCTAAAGACAAAGGGATAGACATAAAGACCATATCCCGTCCTGAGCTCATGGTGATTGCGTTTACTGTCACCAGACTTTGCGGAGCTGCTGCATTACATGTTGCCACCGGATCCCAGATGCGTATGGCAGTTGATTGCTTTCAGGGCACCATCTTCAACTGGTGCAATGCTGTGCTGGCCAATTTGAAAGGCCAAATGACGAGGGCCAAGAACGGATGACTAAAGACCTTTGGTTATGGGGCTTTGGTCATGAGTTTTGGCCTGGAGAGGGTTCCTATGCTGATCCCAAAGCATCTTACTGTTGGAGTTGGGCTTCCTCGAGAGCCCAAACTGATGCGATGGGTCGCACTCATGGCCCGTCACCCGGACGAGAGGAAAGAGGTTGCTCGGTTCAAACCTGAGTATTTCCAATGGTTGGAAAACTAGGTTTTTTGCATTTAGGATTTCCCTTACGCTGGGGTAGATTTCCGTGGTGACCCAGACATGGTTCTTCCACTAGGAGAGCAGTTGGACGAGTCAGGTAAAATCCTTTTCAACTTTCCTTATTTAATTTTTTTTTTATATATTTTTCATCATCTCAAAACTGATAGTAAAAATTTCAAATGCAGATGTGGGTCCACAGCGACCAGCCGCTCTCCGGCCTTTCGAGAGGAGGCAACCAGTTGCACCCGCGCCAGCCCCACAGGATGAATCAGCAGAGGTTTTGGCCGAGTTGGAGATTCATCTTGAGTGCTTGACAGGAGATATTCCTAAGATTACTATCGACGACATTCCTCGTCGACTTCAGCACTATGTTATTGGAGTCCCGGGACCTTTTAGGTGGTTCCTTTGCAAGGTGGCTCGGACAGTGGTTTGTTATAGAGATCATCACCAGTGATAGGATGATTTCCTTTTGTGGGCACATGTGACATTTTTGTTTTTTGTACATATCATTTTTGCCGATCATAAGGTGTTTTTCAACCTATGATCGAAGACGATGTATTTTTTGACACACTCCTATATATATATATATCACTCTTACCGGCTTTTCTTGTAAATCATGTTATGGAATGGTTTTAAATTTACATGTATGATTATTGCAAATGTATATTTAACATTCGAGAAGCAATTGCATCTGCTAATGTATTCAAAGACCTTTGAATATGCTGATATTCAATGTAATCAAACTCACGTTCCAAGAGACGCACTCTCAAAAATAATCTTAATAACACTGGATTCCTAATGGCATATACTCTATTGAGTTGTAATACAACGAGTTCAGAATCTAACCTCACTATCAAACTCCGAATCCCAAATGAAATAGATTCAGATAATAACTCAATCACTGCACTATACTCGGCAATGTTGTTTGTTGTTTGACCGAGGCTTACCCCATGCATAGAAACTAACTCGTTAGAGGGCGAATCGATAACCTAAGCTGCGGAAGAAATGTTCCATGTACTACGACAAGCACCATCAGCAAATCCAATGTATGTTTGGAGAGGAATCGACATCTGCAATATCAAGAGTAAAACCAAGATAAGAAGGAATAATGACGAAAAACACTCTCTAGGCTAAGCACACTTTTTCAACTAAAGTACACTTGCTAGAAAGAAAAACTAACCTAACTAAAAATCTCCATACCCCATTCTTTTAAGCATAGTACCTCTTCAAGTAAAGACCATTTCTAGGTTTACCTACAGAGTCCCCCTCAAAGTCTACCAACTCATAGGCCCCTTTTGCTAGCTTTCGTTTGACAATATAGGGCCCATGCCACATAGGAACGAATTTTCCACCACCTAATTTATCATTAGTTTGATCATACAATAACACTAGGTCTCCTTCCGAAAAATTTCGAGGGGTCACATTCCGATCATACTGAGCTTTCATACGTTTTGCGTGAGTCTCGATCGGCAATGCAACATCACGTCGATTCTCATCTAATTGAGCTAAGTATAACAAACGCTTTTCCTCTTCGGAAGTAGCCGGAAGTAACTCGATGGCCATTTGCAATGACGGGATTTCGCACTCAATGGGTAACACGGCTTCCAAACCATAAACTAGTTGGAAAGGAGTGAACCCTGTTGATGTTTTTACTGAAGTTTGGTACGCCCAAAGTGCTGAAAATAGCATGTTGTGCCAATTTGACCGATGAATCCCAATGATTCGTCGGATCATGATAACTAAAACTTTGTTGATGGATTCAACCAGACCATTTGCTTGTGGATAATAAGGGGTTGAACTATCGTGACGTAAACCAAGCTGGCCTGTAAGTTCGGTCATCCTAACGTTTCAAAAATGACGCCCATGATCAGCGATTATCACTTGTGGGACACCAAACCTAGCAATTATATGATTGAACATGAAAATTGCAGCTATCTTGCCGTCTCCTTCGAATGTAGGCATTGCCTCGGCCCACTTAGTAAAATAATCTACCGCAAGGATGATATACGCATGCCCCCCGGCCGAGTGAGGGTTACATGTAATAAAATCGATACCCCATTTGGAAAAAGGACCAACGACAATTATAGGGTGGAGAGTAGTAGGTGGAGCGTGCATCTTACGATAAAAAATCTGGCAGTTGTGGCATTTTTGGACCGCCGTAATACAATCTTTAAACAAGGACGACCAGAAATAGCCAGCACGCAATATCTTTTGGGCTGTGGCATACCCAGACATATGACCGCCACATGCTCCAGAGTGACAGTCATTTAGAACCCTTTCATCCTCTTCGTGAGTTAAGAAACGTCAAAAAATAGAGTCCGCCCCACGGTGATAAAGAGTATCTCCAATAATTTTGAATTGTTGGGACTGGAATCAAATTTTCTGACGTTCCGACCTTGAAATTTCTGTCCGAAAGGATTGGGTCTAGAGATAGATGATGATATCCCCATATCACGGATCTAAAGTGCTGATTAGAAACAAAGATTCGTCTGCAATGGGCTCCTCTGCCACAGTTTCTGTGTCAGCACGCGGGAAGTCACACATTAACTCTGCAAAAACTAAAGATTTCTTAGACTTAGATTTTTCAAACTCCAAGTCGAACTCTTGCAGGATAACGATCCATTTAGAGTACTTGCCCCCTAGCAATTGTTTGGTCAAAATGTATATCATAGTGTTGCAATTCGAAATTACCGTATTTTTACGTAGTAAAATGTAGTGACGAAAGCGTTGGACAGCTTGAACGGCTGCCAATGCTAATTTCTCCACATGTGAGTATTTTAGCTCAGTCGGATTTAACGTGCGACTAAGGTAATATATCACATGTTCCGTTCCAAATTCATCTTCCTGAACTAAGACCATTCCAATGGTGGAATGAGAGGTGGCGAGGTACAAAAAGTAATCCTGGTTGTAGTTGGGAGGATGCAACAACGGTGCATGGGTTAACACATGTTTGAGTGCATCAAAAGACTTTTGAGCTATCTCATCCCAAAAAAATTGAGTATTTTGTTTCAACAACCGTGTAAAACCCTTTGTAACCTCGGCTTAGTTAGGAATGAATCGTCGTAAAAAGTTTCCTTTCCCCTGCAAACTTTGGAGTTCGTGAAGACTTGAAGGAGGAGGCAAATTGATAATAGCTTCTACCTTCGAGGGATCAACGCGAATGCCGGCTTTCGAAACTACAAATCCCAGCAATCAACCCGTTTCTATACAGAAGACACATTTGTCTGGGTTCAACCGAATACAATAATGCCTACACCTCATAAAGATTGCTCGTAAGTGGACGAGGTGATCAGATCGATGTAGTGAATGAGCAGGCAAGTCATCGAGATAGGGTTGCACAATGTGCTTGATGTCATGAAACGCATAAGACATCGCCCTCTGAAAAGTTGCGCCAGCATTCTTAAGCCCAAAAGGTAATTTGCAATAAGCAAATGTCCCCCATGGACAAATAAAAGCCGTTTTTGGTTGATCGGCAGGTAGAATGTTGATTTGATTGTATCCGGAAAAACCATCCATAAAGGAAAATATCTCGCTACCGGCACAATCATCAATGATTTGATCGATATAGGGAGTTGGGTAGTCCTTTGGACTGGCTCGATTAATGTCCCTATAATCGATGCATATTCTTATTGTTCCCTGTTTTTTGTTAACCAAAACAATATTCGATACCCAATCCGTTAACGGGATTGGATAAACGAAACCTGCTTTCAACAGTTTTTCAACTTTTGCTTTAATTGTAGCAGCTTTTCGTGGGTGAATCTGACGCAAACGTTGCCAGACGGGTTTAGCGTTCGGGTAAGTTTGGATCTCATGAACAACAATTGTGGGATCAATTCCTGGCATTTCCTCATAGGACCAGGCAAACACGTCGCGGAATTCTTGAAATAGGGCCTTATATAATTGAATTTCGTCATCTGTACACGAGGCACCTATATGAATGTTCTCAACAATTCTAGGCTTAACCGAAATGTCAATGGGAATAGTTCGAGAGATGTTTCCCAAACTTAACTCCGAATCGGGATGTTTCATTGGATTCTGAGGTTCCTTGACATATTCGGTTGTAAATATTGATGAGAAATTATTTTCAAAACGATCATCCTCAGGTAAAAACGAAGATCTGTGATGGAGATCTTCCCATGGTAAATCATCTACACATAGTATTTCACGAATTTGCTCATCAGAGTGAACAAATTCAGAAAACTTAGTTAAATTTGAGGTTGATGTGAAAAGTGATTCCTCACGGACCACATTCATTAAGTCATTTTCGGTTGAACACGGGTCGGCAAAAACCTGCAAAGCTTCATAGGCCATTTCATATGGACTCAAAGGCATGGAATTACCAAATGAGTCTATTTCAAATTCAGAAGGAACGATCCAAAGATCGTCATAAAAAATAGTGTCTGATGTAATCATTGTTGAAATTTGGTACCGGAGGATAGGTGGTTCCCTTAGGCTTTGATATTTGGCCTAGGGAAAAGTGTCCAAAAGAATTTAATTTTTCTCCTAAAGTGACTTTATAATTTTATAAAGTTAAATCTAATTTAAAAGTGACTTTAAGTGATAAAGTTATTAAGTCTAATTTTAAAGTGACTTTTATAAAGTCAATGAAAAATTAGAAAGGAAAAGTGACTTTGGAAATAAATGACTAAGTGGGTCTTTATTAAAGTGGGGTGAATTAAAAAATAGAAAGTGAGATTTAAATGAGAATTTAATCTCAACCATTGATCTAAATCTATTTCAGCCATTGGATTTAGAGATCACCCAAAAGTCACTTGGATCACCCAAAAGTCACTTGGAGTTATATTAAAGGAGGAAAAGGAGGAAAAGGTCAATTCATTCTTTCATGAGAAGATTGGGAGAAGGAGAGCAAGAGAGCAAGAGAGATTTCTGAGCAGGAAGGAGAAGGAGACAACAGCTTGGCATACATTCCAAGGCAGCAGTTGAGTAGATTTGTACAACTGATTCAGCACATAGTGAAAGGCATATTTTTGCACAAACATCGAGGAGCAGTTTGCTGATTTTTCTGCACACAAAACAGAGGTCGTACAACATTTATTGCTGTTCTGTTTGCTGTAATTTCCAGATTGCTGTGAGGCACGGGAAAGGAGATAAGTTGTAAATTTGCTTGCTGATTTTTTGCTGAATAATTCTCACTGTAAAAAGGCAATTTTCAGAAATAAAGAAGAGCTCTCAAACTGGTTTCCCCAAGAGTTGTAGGGGGTTTTTCCAGGGTCAAGTTGACCAAAAATATCAGTGTTTTAATGTGTTTTAATGGCTGTTTTTAATTGCTGATTTTTATTTCTGCAATTTCCAGCATTCTGAAAAATTTCCAGAATTTGTGTTTTCAGCCATATTTATTTTTTTCAGTCTGTTAAATGTATGGTTATGGGAATGGGCATTTAACTACATGGGAGAAATAAGGTGAAACTGAAAACTGGGGTGGGAAAACAGAAATTTTTACATGGTATCAGAGCTTGAGTGCTGAAGGGCAGTTTGGGACAGCAAAAGGAAAAATTACAGTTGCTGATTTTTCACTCAGAAAATTCCAGCAAGCTGATTTTTTCATAAACATGAGTTTTATCTTTACTACAGCAGTGCTATTTTTCAGTTTTAGGACAACATGATGTCATTGGGATTGAGGGTGGAGGATAGGCTAGATGGGCATATAAATTACATCGTTTGGAAGGAGAGAATACAGAGTATCTTTGAGGAGGCAGAAGTCTGGGATATCATAGTGCATACCGCACAGAACCCTGTTGTTGTGCCCACTGATGTTACTCAGTTGGCTGAGTATAAAAAGAAGAACAATAAGGGTAAGAGGATGATTCTAGACGGAATCAAAGACCATTGCATTCCTCATGTGAGAGGAAAGAGCAATGCCCATGAGATGTGGACATCATTGTCCAATATCTACCAGAGTACCAATGAGAACCGGAAGATGGTCCTGAAGGAGAAGTTGAAGAACATTAAGATGGGTAATGATAGTGCAGCTGGATATCTCACAAAGATTACTAATGTGAGAGATGAGTTGGCAGCGATTGGAGAGGCCATTCCACCCACTGAGTTGGTGCGGATTGCAGTGAATGGCCTCCCCCGTTCATGGTTGAACTTTGCTGATGGGGTTTGTGCACATGAGACCCTTCCCACATGGGAGAGGTTTTGGGATGATTGTATTCAGACAGAGATCAGGAAAGGACAGCTTGGGGCAGCCAAGCCAGTTGAGCAGGATGAGGACGTAACACTGGTGGCAGGAGGAAAGAAAGGCAAAGGGAAGAAGCAAGCTTCCACAAGCAGTGGTGGGGGCAAAGGCAAAGGTAAAGGTAAACAGGGGAACACACAAAAGGACTATTCCAAGGTGAAGTGTTGGAATTGTCAAAAGATGGGACACTATGCAATTGTGTGTCCGGAGAAGAAGAAGAAAAAGGGGAAGAACTAGGACGTGGCAGCTTCAGCAGAGATTGAAGACTTTGCTGGTCATTTTGACCGAGAGTTTGCGTTCACTACGTGTGAGTCCTCTAGTACAGGATCACCTGCCACACACGTTCAGAGGGAGCATGCTTTTCCCTCGATTAGCGGAGCATCTTCAAGTATCTGGTATGTGGACAGTGGGGCTTCACGTCACATGACAGGAGTTTGGGAGTACATCTCAGAGCTTTCAGAGAGTGGCACTGATATTGAGGAAGTACTCGGTGATGACAGAGTTGTTAGAGCAGTCGGGGTGGGGACAGTGACATTTCAGAGGGAGTCCAAACCTCCCTTGAAGGTGTCAGAGGTTCTTTATGTGCAAGGGATGAGGAAGAACCTCATATCCGTCTCAGCTTTGGAGGACAGAGGATATGAGGTACTGTTCAGGGGAGGACAGGTGTTGATGTATCCCAGGGACGCTCCAGTTGATTCAGCTAGAGTGATAGGTGTACGCCATGCAAAGGTGTACAAGTTTGCATTCCAGCCCCTTTTGGCATTGAGCAGTAGTACCGACAGCAGAGCTAGCAGTTCTAAGCTGTGTGAGATTTGGCACCGCAGGATGGGACACATGTATCATGGAGCCTTGAGGACATTGCGGGAGATCACCACAGGTGTGCCAGATTTCAGTACTGATCACTTTGATACTTGCAGAGGTTGTGCGATGGGCAAGTTTGCCAAATCCCCTTTTCCCAGCAGTGACAACAGAGCGACGGGGATACTTGATTTGATTCATTCCGATGTGAGCAGTCGGATGTCTCATGTTTCCTTGAGTGGATATGAGTACTATATGTTATTCATTGATGATCACTCCAGGAGGACCTGGATTTATTTTTTGAAGACCAAGAGTGAGGTCTTCAAGCGGTTTCAGGAGTTCAGAGCTCTTGTGGAGACTCAGACAGGTCGAAAGATCAAGTCCTTGAGGTCGGACAATGGAGGAGAGTACACCCTTGGAGAGTTTGTTGACTATTGTGCGGAGGCAGGCATTAGGAGGGAGTTCACTGTTCCTTACAACCCCCAGCAGAACGAGGTTGCGGAGAGGAAGAATAGATCCATCATAGAGGCTGCCAAAGCCATGATACATGATCAGGGGTTGCCATTGTTCCTGTGGGCAGAGGCCTGCAACACAGCTGTTTACTTGTAGAACAGGAGTACGCATCGTGCCTTGGGGCACAAGACTCCGGAGGAGGCTTTCTCTGGGAAGAAGCCTGATATTGGTCATCTTCATATCTTTGGATGCATTACATACTCCTATATACCCAAGGAGGAGAGGACCAAACTAGAGCCCACCGTAGAGAAGGGTATCTTTGTGGGCTACAGTGAGACCTCAAAGGCCTTTCGGATTTACATTCCTGCACAGAGGAGAGTTGTTGTCAGATGGGATGTGAAGTTCGAGGAGGACAGGGCCTTTAGGAGGTCACGGGAGTTAGAGTATCTGGATCAGCCAGACCCTCAGCAGCAGTTGAGTCAGTCGCAAGGATCCAGTGGGCAGGGATCAGGAGGATCCGGAGGTACATCTATGAGGATGTCAGGTCCATCAGTGAGCAGTGGCTCGCCGAGCCAGAGGGGTGGTGCTCTGGGCAGCATGCAGAGCAGTTCACAGAGCAGTTCACTAGGGAGTCCACTGATGGACAGTTCACACGGTACCTCAGCTTCTACAGGTTCAGGTGCAGGCAGGAGGACAGCAGACAGACAGTCAGGAGTTCAGGCTACTGATGGTGATGAGGAGGAGTTTCATTCTCCTATGGGAGAAGCATGCTCAGGGAAGAGGAAGCCCAAGTGGCTTCAGGACACCTTGAGAGATGCCACATCTGTTGCTGAGCCGAAGAGGCCGGTCAGAGAGAGTAGACCACCTAAGAGGTTTTGTAGCTATATGGCGATGGTTACCAGCATCCTTGACTCTGAGCCTTCTAGCTATGAGGAGGCAGCTAGCCAGCAGGTCTGGAGAAAGGCCATGCAAGAGGAGTATTCTTCTATCATGAAGAATGATGTTTGGGAGGTGGTGCCGAGGCCTGAGGGCAAATCTGTGGTTACTTCCAGATGGCTTTACAAGGTAAAGCATGCTGCAGATGGCAGCATTGAGAAATTCAAAGCGAGATTTGTGGCTAGAGGGTTCTCCCGGGTAGAGGGAGTTGATTATGAGGAGACCTTCGCTCCCGTGGCTCGATATACTTCGATCCGCTCCATTATATCGATAGCAGCAGAGATGGGTTGGAAGATCCACCAGATGGATGTGAAGACCGCATTTCTCAATGGCTTCATACAGGAGGAGGTGTACATTGAGTAGCCACAGGGCTTTGAGGTGCATGGGAAGGAGTCCCATGTGTGCAGATTGAAGAAGGCCCTTTATGGCCTGAAGCAAGCTCCCAGAGCTTGGTACTCCAGGATAGATGCATACTTGCAGGGGATGGGTTTCATAAAGAGTGAGGCAGATCCGAACCTTTACTTTATTGTGATTGGTGAGGAGCCTCTCATTCTGGTGTTGTATGTGGATGACTTGATCATTACAGGTGCAGAGAGACTCACAGAGCACTGCAAGAGAGATCTTGCTGCGGAGTTTAAGATGAAGGACATCGGCTTGATGCATTACTTTTTGGGTTTGGAGGTGTGGCAGGAGGAGGGGCATTTCTTCCTGGGGCACGGGAAGTATATTGTGGACATCCTTAGCAGATTCCACATGGAGGATTGTAGACCCATGTCGACACCGATGATCACCAACTGGAAGAAGCTTCATGCTTTGGATTCCGAGTTGGTGGATCCCACATTGTACAGGCAGCTGATTGGTTCCTTGATGTATTTGGTCAACACTAGACCAGATATCTGTTTTGCAGTCAACACGATGAGTCAATTTATGTGTGAGCCTAGGAAGGTTCACTGGGTGGCTGCAAAACACATTTTGTGGTACTTGCAGGGGACAGTGGATTATGGTCTGGACTACAGGCAGGGAGATGGAGTGATTGGCAGGATACACTTATTCTGATTGGGCAGGTTGTGCTTCTGATAGGAAGAGCACTTCAGGGTGTTGTTTTGGGTTGGGTTCAGCAGTAGTGTCATGGTTCAGCCGGAAGCAGCAGTCAGTAGCACTGTGTTCAGCGGAAGCAGAGTATATGGCAGCCAGTCTAGCTAGTTGTGAGGCTATCTGGCTTTGCAAGATGTTGTTTGGCTTATTTGGTCAGCCGTTGAGACCTTCAGTGATTTACTGTGATAATCAGAGTTGCATTAAACTCACAGAGAATCCAGTATTTCATGACAGGTCAAAGCATATCGGGATCAGATATCATTTCATCAGAGACTATGTTCAGAAGGGAGTTGTGAAGCTTGAGCATATTTCCACTGATGAGCAGGTTGCAGATATCCTTACCAAAGCCTTACCACGGGGCAAGCATGTCTACTTCAGGGACAAGATGGGTGTGGTGAGGAACACCTTCCTCGGTAAGAGGGACTGTTGAAATTTGGTACTGGAGGACAGGTGGTTCCCTTAGGCTTTGATCTTTGGCCTAGGGAAAAGTGTCCAAAAGAATTTAATTTTTCTCCTAAAGTGACTTTATAATTTTATAAAGTTAAATCTAATTTAAAAGTGACTTTAAGTGATAAAGTTATTAAGTCTAATTTTAAAGTGACTTTTATAAAGTCAATGAAAAATTAGAAAAGAAAAGTGAATTTGGAAATAAATGACTAACTGGGTCTTTATTAAAGTGGGGTGAATTAAAAAATAGAAAGTGAGATTTAAATGAGCATTTAATCTCAACCATTGATCTAAATCTATTTCAGCCATTGGATTTAGAGATCACCCAAAAGTCACTTGGATCACCCAAAAGTCACTTGGAGTTATATTAAAGGAGGAAAATGTCAATTCATTCTTTCATGAGCAGATTAGGAGAAGGAGAGCAAGAGAGATTTCTGAGCAGGAAGAAGAAGGAGACATCAGCTTAGCACACATTCCAAGGCAGCAGTTGAGCAGATTTGTACAGCTGATTCAGCACATAGTGAAAGGCAGATTTTTGCACAAACATCGAGGAGCAGTTTGCTGATTTTTCTGTACACAAAACGGAGGTCGTACAGCATTTATTGTTGTCCTGTTTGCTGTAATTTCCAGATTGCTGTGAGGCACGGGAAAGGAGATAAGTTGTAAATTTGCTTGCTGATTTTTTGCTGAATAATTCTCACTGTAAAAAGGAAATTTTCAGAAATAAAGAAGAGCTCTCAAACTGGTTTTCCCCAAGAGTTGTAGGGGGTTTTTCCAGGGTCAAGTTGACCAAAAATATCTGTGTTTTAATGTGTTTTAATGGCTGTTTTTAATTGCTGATTTTTATTTCTGCAATTTCCAGCATTCTGAAAAATTTCCAGAATTTGTGTTTTCAGCCATATTTATTTTTTTCAGTCTGTTAAATGTATGGTTATGGGAATGGGCATTTAAATACATGGGAGAAATAAGGTGAAACTGAAAACCGGGGTGGGAAAACAGAAATTTTTACAATCATATGAATAGTTGCAAATGAAGATGATGCGTTGATTGGAGGAAAAGGAAAAGTTCCCAGTAAACCAGCATCTTTAACTAATCCTACTCCAACATCCTTATATGGGATAGTCATTTTACCAACATGCTGAATACTCTCCGAAGACGCTGGGTTGGATGAAAAGTAAGCCAGCTAGTCTATCGTTACGATCTTTCCATTATGTGGAAATTTTATGACTGTAAAGACCGATGAAACGACCGTTGTCATAGCGTAAGACCAACTTCGACCCAAGAGAAGGTTGTAGTCTAGAGGGGCATCAACCGCCTTCACATCTAGACTAACGGTTTTTCCTTCAACCCCTATAGGCAAATCCTGTAGAATGCCAAAAGGATGAAACCCACGGCCATCAAAGGCCTTAAGAATCGTCGGGGATTGATTTAGTGAAGGAGAACCAAGTGATATCCAACACTGTATCGACATAATACACGTTGAGGCTCCCTCATCAATTACAGTCTGATGAATAGGCTTGTTTTTTACTATCACTGGAATCTGGAAAGCCATTTGGTGAGGCAAACGTGGTGTACTATTTTCTAGATCAAAGATTATTAGGTTCGGGTCTTGAACATCAACAGCTCCTATAGCCGACAAAAGTAATTTGCGTTGTGCTGGGCATGATTGCAGCACTTCCAAAGCCGACATTGCTGAGGGTGAAACAACTAAATCCTCAACAATGTTATAATTCTGAGCCGCTCTCGCATGTGGATTGAAAGCTGACCTTCGAAGTACACCCTTGGCAGGTGATTTGATTACGAAGTCTGGATTAGATTTCTCGATCTGTAGTGGATCGGAACCGGGAGGTGAGGTTGATGGATTAGAATGAGAAGATTCTGCTTCTTTGCCATCAACAGGACCTTTACTGCCATAATCTTGCGATCGAGTCGCAATCCTTACATGGGACATCATCAATATGGGTTCTTCATTGGCACTCGAGGAAGAACCTATCATCTTGCTATCTTGATTTCGAAATGGATCCTTCAGAACAGTAGGAATTTGGGAACCTTTGATGACTTTCGCAACCTCTGCTCAATGAGGGCAGTCTCTTGTGAAATGTTCTTCGTCACAAATGAGACACGGATAACGAGGTTTGCACTTTTCATCATTGGATTCCGCCTTTTCAGGTTTCTCCTTTGAACTTTTTTCCGTTTTATTCTTCTTCGTTCCTTTCTTCTTTTCGCCGGATTTTGATTTAGCTGTAGATGATTCTACAACGTGAACATCGGCGGAAACGTCTGTAGAAGAATCTCTTGTCGGGGAATCAGGAATGGTTATGATAGGAGAAGAATTCTTGGAAGACTTCTTCTTACTTTTAGTGTTAACCGTACCAATCATACTGTCAGCGGCATGAGATTCCGAAGGAGATGCAGTGATTTGATTTGACTTGGGAAGATCGGGGGTCTTTTCGTGTAACGTACCTGATTGAGTATAGACCAAGTCAAGGGACTGTGCTTGAGCAATGACTTGCTCCTCAGTAACAACTCCGGCTTTAGCAACATCTTCAATGATCCTTGGCAACAAAGATTTTACAAACCATTCAGCCAAGATTTGATCCAGAATGAATACCTTCACTAAACATCGTCGACGTCTCCACTCATGAATATGATTTGAAATATACGTGGATGTCGATTGTTTTAGCGAAGTTAACAATTCCATGCCATTGTCATATCCAACTGGCAACTAGTAATGAGTTGAAAATGAGGTAGCTAACTAACTAAAATTATAGAAAGTGCCTCGCGGTAACTCAATGTACCACTTGGCCGTGAGACCAATCAGAGTGCGCTGGAAAAGTCTAAAACGGATCGAATCATCTGTGATGGAGTTAGACGCACACCAGAGGTGGTAAGTCATCACATGGTTTGATGGGTCATCTCCAGATTTACCTTCAAACTTGGGAATGTCACTGGGCAACTTATTTGGCATTGGCGGCCAAAACGGAAGATAATTAATTGGATCATTCGTTAGGCGCGACAAGTCTGGTAAGTCCAAAGTTGCGATAAATGGTAACTGCCGATTAGGATCCCCAAAACTCTGGGTCATGAGACCAGCCCCAGGAGGAGGATATCTAGGATAACGAGGAATAGGAATCGCGTTCGGGATATTGTATCCTCCCGGAAAACCAGGATTTACCGTACCGTACTGGGGTTGTTGAGGTTGTTGATAAGTGTATCCAGGATGCGGTTGATACTGATAAACTGGCTGCTGGACAGCAGAACCGAATTGGTACTTTCCCTAGTACGGTTGATAGGTGAATTGAGGTTGACTGGTGACAACCTGATCCAGGTGGATATTGGTGGCCACCCGCTAATTGCACTTGGATCCCCTCTATTGTTTCTTACAGTTTTTTTCAGTTTCCTTAATTATAGCATAGTTTACTATTTTTAGCAGTTTTTCGGGTCCTAAAATTAAGGAGCCGTTTTGAGGCCCTAAACGACGTTTTTTGGGAAATCCACCGCTAGCGATTTTTCTGATAAAAATCTTCTTTTTCGTCGTAGTCCTCGGAGATATCTTTCCAATAGACTATCATGCACGTCAAACGGAGATAGTACGACCAATTCGCGACCCTGGGAAGTTGATGTACCAAATTACCCAAAAACAGGGCCCACAATTTGACGTTTCATCTTCTAGGGTTAGGTTTTGGAATGTGAAGGGTTTTCCATTGTTTCTCAACAATAAATAGGCCTTCGAGCCTCATTGTAAGACAGTTCAGAGGCATGTAGCCACCACATCTCTTCTTAGAGATAAGCGACCATCGCCCTAGCTAGTTTATTTCCATTTCTATTTGTAAGCATATTTCAGTATTTTACAGTAATGAATTGAGGTATTATTTCCGCTGCATATCTGTCTTTATGGTTATCTCTGTATTTTATTGCGTTCCTGTTTAAATCCGGATCAGTGGTATCAGATCGGTCTGCTTTTCTTCTCTGTTTTTCTTTGCATGTCCCCAATGAGGTCGGGATATAAGGAGTTAGGGCTTGAACTGGTCGAACCTTTACAAGACCAGCCTCACAAATCCCGACGGCCTCCCATGGCGGATGAAAAGAAAGATGAGGGGGCAGGAGATCCTATCAAAATCTTGCTCGAAGAAGCCCTCGAGCGACAAAGGAATGTGATGATGGACAACTTTTCCCAAATCCTTCAGCGGCTACCCAGGGGCGACGCATCGGCTTCCAACAGCAACTCTAGAAACGCCACACCATTTAAGGTACAAGTTAATTTTGAAATCCCCATATTCGAGGGTCAGATAGACGCAGATGCCGTCGATAAATGGTTAAATGTGCTAGAGGGTTATTTTTCTGTTCATGATTTTTCCAGTCGGGAAAAGATTATTTTCGCTCTTCTCAAAGCAGCCCCCCACGTCAAGGATTGGTGGGAAACCTACTGTGAATAGAAAGATGAAAGTACAGGCTCACTATTTTCAGTCGCACCGACTTGGGATTCATTCCAAGATGCCATCAAGGAGCAGTACTACCCTGTCGGAAGCTATGAGGATCAATACATAAAGTGGACCACGCTACGGCATGGAAGGGACCAAGACGTACCAGAGTTTACCAATATTTTCCATACCCTTCGCACAAAGTTGGGTATCAAGGATACATAGCAGCATTTGGTACTAAAATACCGTGCCTGCCTGCACAAGTACATCCAAGAAGAAATAGAATTTCTGAACATCTCCTTGCCCGGCATGGCATACCGATATGTCGTCAAGATCGAGCAAAAGTTTAAACAGAAGAAGTGAGACTTTGGGTTTGCGAATCCGAAACAAGGGAAAGGTTCCCCCAAACCGCAGAACAAAGGACAAAGCCAAGGCAGGGCAGCCCAAGACAACCCTCAAAAGCTGCAAGCAAAGAACAGCGCCGCAAAGCTGAAAAAGGACACCAGAAAGTGGTGTGAGTTCCATAAGAGCTCCACTCACAACACAAGTGAGTGTCGGGCCAAGCAGTCACTGGTGGCCGAGCTGAAGGTTTCAGAATCAGATGCATGTTCTGACTCTGAGTCAGAACTCGATAAGGGGAATGACAAAGGGAAGCAGATTATCGATGCGGAGCCCAACACCACTGTTGCCACCACGAAGATCCAAAAGGAGGAACCTGAAGATCTAGAGGAGGAGGAGCGTCTTTTCCACTCCCAGATGTGGGTAAAGGGCTCCCCGCTACAGTTCATTGTCGACAGCGGGAGCCAAAAGAGCCTCATTTCGGCAGAGGCCATGAAACGGCTGGGCTTACCGACCACAGTGCATCCACAACCATACACCATTAGGTGGCTGCACCAAGGACGGGATCTTCGCGTGAGCCAACAGTGTCACCTTCCATACAACATCAAGCCCTTCACAGATGAGGTATTGTGTGACATTGCACCCCTTGAAGTTTGTGATGTGTTATTAGGACAACCATACTTGTGGAAGCGACATGTTGTGTATGAGTCAAGGCCCCGTGCTGTTATTGTTACTTTGGGAAATAAGTTGTACAGGATACCAAAGGTAGCACCGCCTACCGCCATCTCTTTGGTTACTGCAAAAAAATGCAGTAAGCTCATTTCCGAAACCAAGAAGTTTGTTTTCCTGATGATATGCCCTCAAGAAAAGAAGAAGATGGTGGCCACGACCTCTAGACAGGGCCCCTCTGCACGACAACTACAGATGGACAAGGTCGTGGAGGAGTATGAGGACATCTTCAACTCCCCCGCAGGGGTTCCTCTGCACTGTCAGGTCAAGCACTCCATTGATCTAACCCCAGGTTCGCCGCTGCCCAATGGACCAATCTATCAGCGCTCTATTATGGAGAATGATGAAATCAAGAGGCAGATTCAGGAGCTACTGCAAAAAGGTCACATCCGTCCAAGTTCATCGCCCTGTGGGAGCCCGATCGTGCTGGTACAAAAGAAGGATGGGACTTGGAGACTCTGTATTGACTATCGGGCGCTGAACAAGATCATTGTCCGTAATAGGTACCCAATCCCACGGATTGATGACCTCCTGGACCAACTAAAGGGGGCAAAATATTTCAGCAAGATCGATTTGAAGTCAGGATATCACCAGGTACCAATCGAACCCTTCGATGTGTGGAAGACTGACTTCAAAGCTAAAGAGGGCCTTTTTGAATGGTTGGTTATGCCTTTCGGATTGACGAATGCTCCTGCAACCTTCATGAGGCTAATGGATGACATATTGTGGCCATTCACCAACTCATTTGTAGCGGTATACTTGGATGACATCTTGATCTTTAGCAAGACTTGGGAAGAGCACCTCCACCACATTCGACAGGTTCTCCAAACACTACGACAACACAAGTTATGTGCCAATTTGGAGAAATGTACTTTTGGCATGACCCAGGTTCAGTATCTGGGATACATTATTGATCAATGGGGGGTGCATGTGGATCCAGCCAAGATCCAAGTCATTCGGGATTGGCCATCTCCAACAACTCTGACAGAGCTTCATAGCTTTCTAGGCATTGCCAACTTCTACCACAGGTTCGTGTTGGGATTTTCTCATATCACTTGGCCCTTGAGTCAGGTCACCAAGGGAGGAGCGAAAGCAAAACAATTTTGGTCCGAATCTCAACAGAAGGCATTCACAGAGTTGAAAGATTGACTCTGCACAACACCAGTTCTTGCATTACCAGACTTGCAACAACCATTTCAGGTCGAGACAGATGCCTCTGACTATGCTATTGGGGTAGTCCTTACTCAACACAGGCATCCAATGGCATATCACCGTGAGACACTTTCAGACACATTCTAGAAGTATCCCACTTATGACAAAGAGATGTATTCCATTGTCCAGGCCTGTCGACAATGGAAGCATTACATTTTGGGGAAGGAAACGGTCATCCACACAGACCACCGACCCCTGCAGTTCATACAGACCCAAGGGAAATTGCAGAATGATCGCCATCAGAAGTGGTCCACATACCTGCAACAGTTCCATTTGGATATCAAATATAAGAAGGGCAGCACCAATAATGTCGCATATTGCTTCAGGCGACCACCGATCATGGCATTAACCACCGTGCTCAACTCTTGTGGGAACGAGACTTCTGATTGGCCACTGCTCTACAAAAGCCACCCGAAATTCGGCCACACATAGCAGACACTCTTGGAGGGTCAACATGTTGAATATTTTCACCTCCAGGACGACCTGTTATGCCACCTGGGTCACCTTTGTGTTCCTTCAAGCGAGCGTGCCAAGATGATCTGGGAAGCACACTACAGTCGGGTCGTTGGGCATTTTGGGGTTGAAAAAACAGTGGTTGTACTGCAGAAATATTTCTATTGGCCGAATCTTCGACAGGATGTCGGGAAGTACATCAGATCATGCACTGCTTGTGCCATTTCCAAACCGACCATCAAGAAGCAAGGCCTCTATACCCCGCTGCCTACCCCTAGTCGACCTTGGGAATCCATCTCCATGGATTACATGTGTTGTTGGGAAAAGTATCTATTCAGAACGCCCCTATCCCACTCTAAGGTGTGACAGTGCCTTAGCAACAAACAAGGAAAACTACTTTCGTATTCTTCTTTATGAAATGTAAACAAAGAGGAAGGATGTAACTAACCTGTGTCTTTCGCTAGTTTGTTGATCCAATCGCTCTCCTCTTTGTTTGCTTCCCGCTGCCTACTCCCTTACTGGTCCAGCTTCACCAAGTTCCTGCAAGATCACAGAAGAGGAAAACTACACAAAAGACATAGATTTACATTCATAACTAGCTTAGGATCGAATTTAAGCTAAACATGCAAATATAACAAAGCATCATTGATACACAACATGTAGGAGAAAGTCAAATAGTTTTATTGATATAATAAGAAAGTCCAAGAGGAGATACAACCAAGTGAGTCCCGATCCAACATCTACCTCTCAGCAAAGGAATCCCTTCCTCACCTCCAACAAAGCATAAATCACCCAATGCACTAATCTCAATCTCAAACCAACATCAATTCTCTGCAAAGTACAAAATTCCAGCCTTTGGATCTCTGGGATGAGGGATCCATATATAAATGTAAGCAGAGAGGACGAGTCAGCTTATGTTTTGACTTGTGGCTTCTCTCTGTCAATTCTTGCTTCCACTTGGAGGCTGAGAGCCTCTTACTCATCACAGGTCGAATTCAGTGAGGCAAGTGTCATTGGAGGAGATTCTGGAAGCTTCCATTGTCTTTCCATCTCGTTTAATGACTTTTCCATTTTTCATTTCCCACTCAACGCACCCTGGTAGTGCATTCACCTACATTTCAACGCACCTAGGCAGTGTATTTGGGTGCTTTGCAACGCAGGCAGCTAGTGGAGCATCTGAATTGATCCTGATTTGACTAGTTTTGGGCAGTTTCTGGTGGAGAACTTCTGGGAGAAGCTGTCATCTGTTGACCTTGTTTCTTTAAGAGCTGGAACAACATCTTTAGGGACTTAGGATCCCTTGGTTTATGGACATTTCATGCTTATAGCTGTAAGGCACAAAAATGTCTATAACAGTTGCCCCCTAAAGTATGAGGCCGTTTATCGGGTGAAATGCTTTATTAGGAGGATCCGAAGTTCTTTCAATGCTAGGAGGAGACCTGTAATAAGATACAATACAATACATTATTTTCATACTATTTTCATGATCTAGCCGAGGCGGGGATTCCCATGCTCAGCTTTATGAATTCATTTTTATGTACATAGGACAGACAATCGTCTGATGGTAGACTGATGATCTTGATGAAATCATCATCCTTTTGGTAGGATGACTATCTGTGCTGCAATGATGTACATGTAAATGTCTTTATTTTTCCTGAATATATATCGCATGCCGGATGGATGAAACTAGATCCGGGGTCTTCAATCTCGCCTGATCTTCACTCTAAGTACAAGTCGATCCATGTGAGAAATGTTTTGAAGTCGAACATGGAAAGACATCGCTTGATTACCAGTCAATGATGTAAACTGTTAACAAGCGTGAGAGGAATCACCGATAATGATAATGACCCTCAAGGTACTGCAATACAATTCACGTGGTGTGAATAAAGGACTTGGCGTCGAACACCATGCAAAATCTTTCGGTCGAAGGTCATTGATGTATACCTGTCGCCGGAAGTGAGAAACTTGCCATTGAGGCATGCAAGCTTCAAAGTACTGAAGGGGTGTTCCTAGATCAACTTCTTGGATAATGAGCTGATGTCGACAAGAAGCGATCCGTCAAAGGAGGGCCTTGATGTATCCCACATCAATGACATGGAATGGAGAAAATGATTTTGATGGAGGTGAAAACGATCTGATGATATATGGTTCAGGGTGGCGGTCATGAAAGAATGAAGTATAATGTATGTTAGTGGATGGGACATGGGTGACTTCTCTAGATGACTTCTCTTGAACATATCGGCGACACTTATATGATGGATTGGTAGCATTTACCCCAAAGGTGGATGGTATGGCGAGACCATGGTGATGTGACCGGTGAATGAAACAACCCAACCTGACTCAGGAACGGAGTGGAAGTGTCATGTTCAAGAGCGACTTGCTACCAATAAAGTTTCTTTGAGTTTCTTCCCAATTTTTCCCAGTCATTGCTGACCAGTACCTCTTTATTTTTTTCAAGCTTGAGGAGGATAACATATGCTTGTTCTATAATTTTCCCTTCGGGCAAACCCATCGCTATGTTTTAATGAGCCTAGCGATAGTGAAACTCGTTCTCGTCTAAAGACAAGTTTGTTGCTATTAATCTTTTTTAACAAGTCTAACGACAAAGATAACTCGGTCCCTTTCATTTTTAGAGAGTCTGAAAAGGTACGTAAAGGTAACTCCGGAAGTCCTTTTTCGTCATCTAATCCCTTAAGTCCGAAAAAGTATAAAACAATACAGAAGGGATGAATTTTCGATAGTTTTAATGAGCCAAACAATACAAGCGCTCGATCTTTTTGTGCAATAATCCCTCAGGTCCAAAAAGATTAAAATCTAGAGGAGGGATAGCACTTCCGGTCGCTTTAACGAGCTGGAAGGGAAAAACTTGGCAATCTTTTCATATTTTACGAGTCAGATGAAAAGAGCTTAAAGAAGACTCATCTTTTGAGGAACGAGTGATACAAGGGGTAGCAGCAAATTCCAGGTAAGGGTTGGAATTTTCCAAGCACGACAGTGTCACAAGGATGGATAGTGAAATAACTCTTCGCAGCTGTTCCTCAAAATGGGTAAACAATCAAATGGAGGTGAACGATCGGCCAATGGAAAAGTGGAGGTGACGGTGCAAACACGACCAAGGCTTTAATGTCTGATAATGTTACATTCACGGTGGTTGTTTACCGGAGGATAGTTCATTTTTTAACAAGCTTAAACACGGATTGAAACACTTGCTCGATATTATGTTTATTTTTTAACGAGCATGAACTATGTGCTAAAACTGCTCGATTAATCCAGTCATATGATAAGAATGTCTCATATAAAAATGGAAACTTTTAGAATTTGTCGCACATCCTTTCTTTATACAAGTTTGGTGATGACTAATCCTACGAGTTTAAAGGGTTAGCCTACAGGTTTAAAGGGAGGACCTAAAAATTTAAAAAATAAATAGCCGCCCCTTGCTTGCACTCCAAAATGTTTGCATGCCCCCAGGTATAAAACAGAGTTTCAAGGTCTCCCTCTATTCGAGCTGACGAAATTTTCATTTTATCAGGAAGCGCCACCCTTTATTCGAGCTGACAAAACATTTGTTTTATCAGGAAGGGTACTACCTCTTACAGGTTACCCAAAGATCGTTCTATTCACACAACAAATAAAACACTTCTTCGGCGATGTCTACCAAAATAGACAAAGGTGAGTGACAACGAGCACCAAACACATAACTTTGAAAAAAGAATCTTATTCTAGAACAACCCCTCTTCCAATCACGGACGGGGTACGGACTAGTCATATTCTCTCGCGGAAACCTACTCTATACCCAAAGTTTTCCTGCCGAAGCAGACCACGACGCATGCCCCCTGGGCTCCAGTCACATCCCTCCGAATTACTCGCGCTCATCAGGAGGACGGACTGTGGGTTGAGACATTTCTTGCGTGAAGAGACCATTTAGGGATGGTATATGACTATTTGCGATGCGTGATCCGGGAAATGAAAGCTGGTCCACGCGATTGACCATTCTTCCTTCGTGCGGAAAACACATTACTCTAAAGAGTGAGGAGACGATGGCTCCCATGCAATATATATAGTCTCGTCCAAGGAGTAGGTTATAATCCAAGGGTCCTTGAACGACCATCATGTTCATTTGAACGATCTTCCCTTTCAATGTTATGGGCACATTGGGGAGGATCCCTAAAGGTCGACTGGTTCCTTTATCAAAGCCTGTCAGATTTCTCATCTCAGGCAAAAGTGATGGCGAACCAAGCACTTTCCAAGCAATAGAGGAAAGGATACTCACAGATGCCCCCTCATCAATGATGGTGCCATCCATGACCATTCTGTATATTTGAACGATAATTCGGAATGGTATGCTTGCTGGCAAACGGGGTCTGCCTAGTTGGTTCCAGTCGAAGGAGACAACTAGGTTGCTTGGTGGTGGGACCGAGTAGACGGTCGGGTATGATTCTGATGAACTTCCTTCCTGCGATAAAGGAATGGGTGAATTTCCCCCGTATTCATCAGAGTCTGTGTTGATGAAGAGAATTTGGACGGTGTCATCCTTATCCTCTTCAGTGACTGTATCATTCAAAGATAAAACCTCTGAAGGCAAGACCAGGTCAACTGTCGTCTCGACCTTTTGACTTTCGTCTGGTATGGATTCAGTTGGTTTATCTTCAATGATAGACGCTTCAGCTGACCACTTGAGCGGGCCAACTGGATTCTCAACTAACGAAGGACTCGGCAAGAGTTTTTTATATCCAGGAGGAAGTCGTAACGGTGAAACCGGACGATCTTCCAAGACTCTGTTAGCCTTGTCTAAGAAGGGACAATGGTGGAGGGCATGGTCGCCTTCGCACAATCTACAGGGAGGTCTAACTCTCCCTTTTTGTCCTGGGACTTCACTTTCGCTAGTTGACGGTGTGCTTTCAACATGGCCATCAGAGGTTGACGACACCGGATTGTGCAAACAGGGAGACCAGTCCCTTAGTATCCGAGTGATGCAAGGGCAATCTCTGTGAAAGTGGTCTCCCTTGTAAATGACACATGGCGATTTAGGTCTGGTCAGTGCTGTGTGTGGATTTTCATTAGACGACACTTGTTTTCCCTTATTTGCCTTTGGCTCCTTCTTTTTTTTCTCTTTCTTCTTCTTTTCCTTTTTCTCCTTAAGAACTTTGTTTTTAGCTTTACCACTCCCGTCATGTGAAGAGGAAGGAAGAGAGGAAGAATTAGAGGAAGTAGAAGGTTGGTGGGAAATTCTAGACTCGTCTAACTGCTAATTCGACTGTTCAGGAAGAGTGGTGTTCTGAACGACATTGGTTGAGAAGAGCCAGACCGGCAAGCCAATTGTCAATCCTAGAAGTGACAATGTGGCCATATGGGGTGCACCAACATCTCCCCAAGAGGAGAAGGGACTAGGATTTCCACCAAGGGGAATTCCTTGGTTGGTAGGCTCCATTTTCTCAACCTAAAGATCAACGCAGGAAAAAGGGTATGAATATTCCGTTTAAAATAAATTTTAACGACCCTTGGACACAACTTGCTTTTTCAATTTTAAAGAGTCGAGAAAAAGAAAAAGATGACTCTAGTCTCCTTCGATTTTTAATGAGCCTGAAGTGACAAGTGCTCAGATGGACCATTTCCGCTAAGGAATCTGAAAAGGAACGAAAGGGACTGCTCTGGAGTTCTAGGTAGAGGGTGTGCCAAACCAATCGCAAAACCACAGAATACTTTTTAGGGTACGGGCGGTCAATCTTCCCGAATGTTGTGTTCAGTGCATTGCGATCAGTAGGGCGGCCGACACGGCTTCCTATGGATATAGGTTTTGAGCCTATAGGGGTCTCCCAATATATACTCGACGGTACATGGGAGCACAATCCATACTGGCACTTATCGTCTCTCAGGAGGAATCATCCAACAATCAGTGAGGCCAACAGTTACCAGGTTTTACGACGCCGAAACACGTCTCTAGCCTAGACCTCTATGTTGTGCGTTAAGTTACAAAGCGTTCTTAAATTCATTCAATTTATTATAGGTTGATCTTTCTTAGAAGTTTGCCTTTTTGGATCACCACAAGATGTAGATACAATTCCTAAATGCTGTCTAAAGATGATAAGCAAGCTTTTATCTCTTTTCAACAATGAAAATCCTAGCTACAAGGGGAAAAGAAAGACACAATCGTTTCTCAAAGAACATAGAGCACACTGTAAATGCACATTTCCTAAATCAAATCATACAAACTGTCAAAATGAAAATGCACATATGCATGTATTTGTTTTCACTTTCTTAATATTGATGCCTAAAAAGAAAGTTGTTGTACAAATTTGAATTCGATTTCAAGTGAAAAACACAAACAAGCTTCTTTTTCGAAATCAACAAAGTAGACAATTACGACACTTTATGATTTTGAAATAAACACTTGTTTCGACACTAGAAAATCACAAATTCAAACCAAAAGACAAAAGTAAAAGCGTAATCAACTGTCAACAGCAAACAAACTTACTCCTAAGATCAAAACGACACTTACGACAGGTATAGATCTAAGGGTGACAGTATGACTAGTTTACTTTTGTAATGGGAAACTCAAAATGACGTAACAAATACACAAAAACAAATACAGTTTCTTTTATACAACTGAGGTGGAATTGAGGCAAAGAAAAGGGGTTTTCAGATAGGTACACACACTGATAACAGGCTGCAAAAATCAGAGATAAAACTGAACAAAATGAAGCAAAGAACCACAGCTGCGTAGGGCAAAGGCTGATCAACGCACCTGTTGCACAGAGAAACTTAATTGCAGTGCAGGTAGCCCTCTCGGGACCTGCGTTGAAATGTAGAACCTCTTCACAGAGCCTGCGCTGAAGCAGAAACGAGAATTGTCTCTGGGTTCTGGGTCACGGTTTGCAGTTTAATCTATGGTTTTTGGCTGGATAAAAGCTATCAATAAGGTACAATTAGAGGGATGATTTGAAGGAGGACTAAGAGCTATCACAAAGGGCAATTAGAGCATTTTTGGATCAGCTGTTCAGATCATAAACAGGCCCAGTGAATGGACTAGAGTAGCAGATCTCTACTTTGCATTTGTAAATGGCAAATGCTGTTCAATTCGGCACTCCTGAGTTTATGAGGAGAACAACAACGAAAACACAAATAAACTAACTAGATAGATCCCCAGTGGAGTCGCCAATTTGTTGTTGGGAAAAGTATCTATTCAGAACACCCCTATCCCACTCTAAGGTGTGACAGTGCCTTAGCAACAAACAAGGAAAACTACTTTCATATTCTTCTTTATGAAATGTAAACGAAGAGGAAGGATGTAACTAACCTGTGTCTTTCGCTAGTTTGTTGATCCAATCGCTCTCCTCTTTGTTTGCTTCCCGCTGCCTGCTCCCTTATTGGTCTAGCTTCACCAAGTTCCTGCAAGATCACAGAAGATGAAAACTACACAAAAGACATAGATTTACATTCATAACTAGCTTAGGATCAGATTTAAGCTAAACATGCAAATATAACAAAGCATCATTAATACACAGCATGTAGGAGAAACTCAAATAGTTTTATTGATATAATAAGAAAGTCCAAGAGGAGATACAACCAAGTGAGTCTCGATCCAGCATCTACCTCCCAGCAAAGTAATCCCTTCCTCACCTCCAACAAAGCATAAATCACCCAATGCACTAATCTCAATCTCAAACCAACAACAATTCTCTGCAAAGTACAAAATTCCAGCCTCTGGATCTCTGGGATGAGGGATCCATATATAGATGTAAGCAGAGAGGATGAGTCAGCTTATGTTTTGACTTGTGGCTTCTCTCTGTCAGTTCTTGCTTCCACTTGGAGGCTGAGAGCCTCTTACTCATCACTGGTCGAATTCAGTGAGGCAAGTGTCATTGGAGAAGATTCTGGAAGCTTCCATTGTCTTTCCACCTCGTTGAATGACTTTGCCATTTGTCATTTCTCGCTCAACGCACCCTGGTAGTGCATTCACCTGCGTTGCAACGCACCTAGCCAGTGTATTTGGGTGCTTTGCAACGTAGGCAGCTAGTGGAGCATCTGAATTGATCCTGATTTGACTAGTTTTGGGCAGTTTCTGGTGGAGAACATCTGGGAGAAGCTGTCATTTGTTGACCTTGTTTCTTTAGGAGCTAGAACAACATCTTTAGGGACTTAGGATCCCTTGGTTTATGGACATTTCATTCTTATAGATGTAAGGCACAAAAATGTCTATAATAACATGTCAGGCCTCCCTTCCACTAGGCATGGAAATAACTGTGTTTTTGTGGTCGTTGACAGGTTCTCGAAGATGGCCATTATGGCGGCCTGCAAGAAGAATATCACAGCAGAAGCCACTGCTAAACTCTTCTTTGAATGAGTATGGGTACACTTTGGGATCCCATAGTCTATCATTTCCGATCAGGACAGCAGGTTCCTCAGTACATTTTGGTCTAGCCTCTGGTTGATGCTGGACACCAAACTCACTAAGTCCACAGCCTTCCATCCTACAACTGATGGCCAGACTGAGGTCTTCAACAGGATGATCGTACACATTATACACATGTACAACTCAAAGCATCCACGCACATGGGACGAGAGCCTCCCCTATGTTCAACACAACTACAACCGGGCTCTCCACAGCTCGACTGACCACAACCCTTTTCAGGTGGGATTGGGATTCCAGCCACTATGTCCCATCGATGTGGCCATCCCATTTGCAGCTACTCACGCAGATTCAGCTCATGTCCAGTCTGAAACAGATAAGGCAAACAACTTCATTGAGCACATCCAACATATTCGCCAGCAGGTCCATGACATTCTGGAGAAATCAAATGCCAAGTACAAGCAGCGACATGATCAACATCGGGTGCTACACAAGTTTCGAGTGGGCGACAAAGTCTGGTTGCATTTGCAAAAGGAACGCCTTACCGGAGCCTATCGGAAACTCAGACCACTCCGATATGGCCCTTACACCATTACCAAGGCTGTGGGAGAGAATGCATTTGAGCTCAGCATTCCCCCATTCCTTGGCCTGCACCCGGTGTTCAATGTCGACCGCCTTCGGCCATACTTTCCACCATTACTAGACACGTCCGACATTGCAGAACAACTCACACCCACAGAGTTAAATCCAGCTTGCATGGAACAAGCTGCAACTGGTCGGATCATGGACACACAGATCAAGCACACTCGCCAGCAGAATATCCAACTATATCGAGTTGTCAAAGCAGGACAACTCCTTCACGAGGGCAAGTGGCTCACCAAGGACCAAGTGCAACAGAAGTTCCCTCATCTCATGGAGGAACTCAACGCAATGGGGACCATTGCTTCCTAAGGGGGGAGGAATGATCTAGGTGGATATTGGTGGCCACCGGCTAATTCCACTTGGATCCCCTCTAATGCTTCTTATAGTTTTTTTCAATTTCCTTAATTATAGCACAGTTTACTATTTTTAGCAGTTTTTCGGGTCCTAAAATTTCGGAGCCGTTTTGAGGCCCTAAACGACGTTTTTTGGGAAAACCACCGCCAACGATTTTTCTAATAAAAATCGTCTTTTCCATCGTATTCCTCGGAGAGATCTTTCGAACGGGCTATCATGCACGTCAAACGGAGATAGTACGACCAATTCGCGACCCCGGGAAGTTGATGTACCAACTTACCCAAAAACGGGGCCCACAATTTGGCGTTTCATCTTCTAGGGTTAGGTTTTGGAATGTGAAGGGTTTTCCATTGTTTCTCAACAATAAATAGGCCTTCAAGCCTCATTGTAAGACAGTTCAGAGGCATGTAGCCACCACATCTCTTCTCAGAGATAAGCTACCATCGCGCGAGCTGGTTTATTTCCATTTCTGTTTGTAAGCATATTTCAGTATTTTACAGTAATGAATTGAGGTATTATTTCCACTGCATATCTGTCTTTATGGTTATCTCTGTATTTTATTGCATTCCTGTTTAAATCCGGATCACAACCGTACTTAAACCAGGTTATCCTACAGGCATCTGAACCGTAGTTTGAATTGTGGATCCAGACGGTGGTAAAGATGTCTGAGGAGTAGATACAGAAATAGTAGAAACCGGAGCTGTCGATACTCCAGAAGTAGGTGGGGTAGATGGAACATATTTCGTGGTAGTTGCAGCAGTCGTTTGAGATGGAGTACGAGGCGCAGTAGGCCCAGACTATGAAACTACCGAAGGTACACAAGTTTGAATGTTAGACTGGACTGGTTGCTGTGGTGAACCAGAAACTAAGGGTTGTCCAGTTTGAGATGACAACTGTACACCTGGCTACAACACCTGTTGAGTTTGTGATGGATCCCACACTATGTTCATTCCGGGATATTGAGCCATAATAGGTTGAGAATATTGAGGACCATAACCAGGTTGAGGGTAGGTTGGATAGTTGAAAGGTACATTTCCCATCCCTTGAACATAAGATTGACCTTGGGGTGGTTGGAAACCTTGGTTCGAGTACTGACCTTGGGGTAGATATCCCTAAGGCACGTACTGATACTGGGGTTGACCTTGAGGTATAAATTGATACTGGGGTTGACCTTGGAGTACATATTGAGTCTAGGGTTGACCTTCAGGAATGTATTGTACCGTAGGCACGTACTGTCCTTGAGGTTGCCCCCCAGATGCAAATTTTGTACCTTGAGGCTGTCCCCCAGGTGTTAAATAAGGCTGCCCTCCAGGATGTAACTGGCCACCTTGAGGTTGAGAATTGGGAATAGAACCTGACATCATAAGAATGTCTTCTACGCTCAATGGTTTTGCACCATTGCTTCTAGTGAATAACCCTTGTTCAATGGGTTGAGGAGATGCTCCTGAAAAAGTACCAGAAAGTGACTGATACCCAACGGGAACAGAAGGACCGCCGTACAAAAAATATTCAGGCGATTGAGTAAACATGGGTGACTGACCTGACATATTTACGGGAGTATAGAAACCTGTAGGATGATAAGGAGTACGAGGTGGTGAAAAACTTAACACTGAATTTTCCAAATAATTAGTCAAAGAAAGATACCAAGTAGTACTTCTAGGTGAACTGTAAAAAATTGATTCACGCTCCCTTAAATCAATAACAGGTTGATTTTCCGGGATAGGGATGCCTACTTCTTCTTCCGGAGCAAGTTCTTCAATAGCTATTAAACCAGAAGGAAGATTTTTGGTGATTACTCTTTCTACCCTAGGTGAATTAGGACCACTAGAAGTTGGAGAGAGAAACCCCGATGTTGGAGTAACAGGCTCAGATATCTCAGGTTCTTCACCTATATCACTAGTAGATGAAAAGCTACCAACAGGTTCGGAAACCGAAATGATTCAGGATTATAACCTGTTTCTAGAGTTTGGTAATCAGGATGTACAACCAATGAAGACTCTCCTTCTTCAGGTGAACCAACTTTACTACCACTAGGAGTTACGAGGACTTTCAAGGCTTCAAGATGGCTCGGGACTTCTTCAGGAGGTTGGCCCCGAAGCCTACGGGACTTCCTCAGTAAATCAGCCACGGCTACAAACTCAGGAGACTAGCCCCGAAGTCTATGGGACTGTCTTAGTAATTCAGCCACAGTTAAAAACTTTTAACTGCTTCTCACGTAAACAAAGTAAAATCTCAATGAAAAACACCTGAAGCCTCTAAAGAACCAAACAAATTTGAATCACACACCTAAAGAATCTAGAGATCAAAACACACACAAACAGTAACTTTCCGGACCGAAAACACTAGTTGGTGATGAAATCCAACGTCGCAGAATTCAGTACAGAAATGGCGGTTGGAACAGTTACCCCGACAACCTGCTTAATGAATAGAATGGACCAAGTTCCTCCACTTAACCGTCTCGAGTGAAGTGAACCCCCCAGAAAATCCAAGTGAGTCTAGCCGACGTCTGCTCCAGGTACAGTGGGATCTTCCCACCACTGTCACCTTAGGAAGAATCCTAAAGAATATGGCCACTAAGTTTACCAACTGAGACAAATACACCTGGGGGAACAGTCTACGATCCGATACGCACGCAAGGGCAGAGTAGCAAGCTCAATCCCCTTGAAGGCTCCTTGACATAATCCAAGGTTTACCAACAAGTGACCCCAGGCTCCTTGACAATGGTTAATTCGAGGTTTACTGTTTTTAATACGTGAATATCTGGCGTCGTTCCCAATGAGGAAGGATTGATTCCCACACTGGTTCAGAGACGATCTCGTGCTTCTCCATTAAGAGGAGCTTTCCGAGAGCATAAATGCAACAATTGGATTTTTTCCTACCACAAGTTATAGCTACTTGTTTGTTTTTACTGTCTTGGAGAGTTAATTACTCTCCTACTCCAAGACACTAGCCTAAGCTAAGTTGGTGTATCAGAGCCCTAGAAATAAAATATTACTAGGTGAATTTTACTTTAAGCATTAATTTTAGTGGTTGTTGTTTAAATCAAGAGGTGGCGGAGATGAAACTCGTGGTGTAAAGACTCGACTCGAAATCACTAAAAAGATGCACCTATGATGATTTAAACAATCCTTTCTCTTTGATGAACTTCTAAACTTAAGAAAGAGTTTGAGAAATGCAATTACTTTGTAAACACAAATCTTTCCCAATTAAACAAATTAAAAGAAGAGTTTTTCCTTTCCAAAGCACTCAAAACGAGACAACAAGCTATTTCACACAAATTTCCCTTTTCTTTTCAAAGCAAAAAATCACTACAAAAGACAAACTTTTCCAAAAGAGATTTTGTTTTTTATATTTTGTAAAAAAGACACTCAAAACTAATGAAAATTACTAACTTTGAGAGCTACAAACTATAAAAAGCTACTTGAAGTTAAAGCCTTCTAAAAGTCTTTTTGAGGATGTTTTACTTAGCTAAATGTGAGCTAAGGACTAATGTATGCAGAATCACAATTAGTCAAAAAAGAACCACTCTTTCATTTTCTTTTTGTAAAAATGAAAATTCCAAACTTTCAACTACAAGCTTTTCGAAATTTTGAAATGAGAAAACTCAAAGCGAATTCCTCAACAAGGGGAGAATTCATAAATGGTCAGACTCACAAGAAGACCAGTAGACACCAAGGTAATCTGAGGTCTCTAGGGCTTCTAAGCTCAGAGCCACTACACAACCAAAACGAAAAACAAACCCAACAAGAAAAATTCCTAGGAATTCCACCTAAAACCCTAATGCTAATGAAATTAAACCAAGGAAAGTTTTTGACAAGGAACAAGCAGGTCTGGGTAATGGCTAAAACTTATAAACAAATTCTAAATTGATAAAAAAGAGGAAAATTTGAAATTCTTCAAATTTTTGACAGGGTACGCAGGAAACCTGTTTACATAGGTGCATCTACGCTCTGTGCACAAAGCAAAAGTCCGTACAAGTACGCACTGTGCTTAACTCAGAGGGTGCGTACCTCTCCCAAAACTATGAAAAATGAAGACTAACTCAAAATTAACTAAATACACCCAATCCCACAGTCATGAAGTCAAAAACAGAAACAGAAAATACAGTTTCTCAAGTCAAAGTATAGACAAATAAAACAATCAAGTCCCCAGTGGAGTCGCCATTCTGTCAAGCGGAATGGGTCGATCTTGCGGACAAGATAGACCTTCCTAGAATCTAAAGAAGACCTAACAACAAGCAAACCAACCAGACACTACTTCTCTAAATATGCTTCAATAAACAATAGCAAACAAAGGTTTCTAGGGCCTACCTTTGGTCCAACGCAAGCTTGTGGATTCCCTCGCTCTTTCGATCCAAATGAGCTCCTCTTCGCGAATCTGCAAACAAAAACAAGGCAAACAAATTAAATATCACATGAAAAACCAATTGAAAAACTAATTGCATGAAACATATTTAACATGAAAGTCAAGGAGTCCATGAAACAAATAACATAAGATACTTGTTGAGAAAAATGAGTTTGATTGTATTAATTCAAAAGAAGAAGAACTTTACAACCTTTGCCTTGACGTTGTACAAGCTTCTCCTAGGGTCCAACAAGATGTCTCGTCTACTTTGACAAGCTTCACTCACTCTCCAATGGAACCAAGAGGTATGTGATCTTTCCTCTCAAGCTCAACCAAAGAGTCTCAATTTCACGAGAATTTACCCTCGAAATGTTTAGCTTCTAACCTCCCTAGTCCTCACCCCAATGCCTATATTTATAGTGCAATGGAGGGAAGTTACTAGGTCCTCCTTCAAAGGGATAAAGCCCTCCTTCAAAGGGATAGCTCCTTTAGTCAAGGGATTAGCTCCTTCTCTCTTGGGATGCATGAACCACCTCTGGGCAAACAATCCACGTCAAAATTCCTTCTCGAAAACTCTAGAATTAACCCAAAGTGAGTTTTTTAAGATAAAAATTGTGTCGTTTGACTTTCACAGGGGTCCGCACCTGAACAGTTAGGAGTAGAGCGGCTAGGTACGCAACTTTCGTACACAGAAGGTGCAGGACTGTAGGTAACCATGGGAGAAAGTGCGGAACCAAAGTTACATTGATTTCTAATGTCTTTCTCCCACTTCCAAAGCTTGATTTGAAAAACTGAGGTTCTAGACTTGCTTAGGAGGACAGTACAAGTGATGATAGACCCATACTGACTGCAAATAATCATGGTGACGATATTTTTGTATAACACTACCTTTTCTCTATTTTTATTTGCATGTCCCCATTGAGGTCAGGATATAAGGAGTTAGGGCTTGAGCTAGTCGAACCTTTGCAAGACCAGCCTTGCAAATCCCGACAGCCTCCCATTACGGATGAAAAGAAAGATGAGGAGGCAAGAGATACTATCAAAATATTGCTTCAAGAAGCCCTCGAGCGACAAAGGAAAGTGATGATGGAAAAATTTGCACAGATCCTTCAGCAGATACCCAAGGGTGACGCATCGGCTTCCAACATCTACTCTGGAAACGCCACAACGTTTAAGGTACAAGTTAATTTTGAAATCCCTATATTCGAGGGTTAGATAGACACAGATGTCATTGATAAATGGTTAAATATGATAGAGGGTTATTTTTTTGTTCATGATTTTCTTAGTCGGGAAAAGATTATTTTCGCTCTTCGCAAAGTAGCCCCCCACGTCAAGGACTCATGGGAAACCTAATGCAAGCAGAAGGATGAAAGTAGAGGCTCACTATTTTCAGCTACACCCACTTGGAATTCATTCCAGGACACCATCAAGTAGCAGTACTACCCTCTCAGAAGCTATGAGGATCAATACATAAACTGGACCACATTACGGCAGGGAAGGGACCAAGATGTGCCGAAGTTTACTAGTATTTTCCATACCCTTTGCACAAAGTTGGGTATCAAGGATTCAGAGTAGCATTCGGTACTCAAATAACATGGTTTCTTGCACAAGTACATCCAAGAAGAAATAGAATTCCTAAACATATCCTCACTTGGCACTGCATACTGATATGCTGTCAAGGTCGAGCAAAAGTTTAAACAAAAGAAGCGAGACTTTGAATCAATGAATCTGAAGCAAGGGAAAGGTGCCCCCAAACCACAAAACAAAGGACAAATCCAAGGCAGGGTATCCCAAGACAACCTACCAAAGATGCAAGCAAAGAATAACCCTGCGAAGTCGAAAAAGGACACAGGAAAGTGGTGTGAGTTCCAGAAGAACTCCACTCACAACAAAAGTGAGTGTTAGGCCAAGCAGTCACCAGTGCTAAAGGTTTCAGAATCAGATGCAGGTTCCAATTCTGAGTCAGAACCTAACCAGGGGAATGACAAAAGGGAAGCATATTATCGTTGTGGAGCCCAACGCCACCATTGCCACCACGAAGATCCAGAAGGAGGAACCCGAAGATCCAAAGGAGGAGGAGTGTCTCTTCCACTCCCAGATGTGGGTAAAGGGATCCCTACTACAATTCATTATCGATAGTGAGAGCACAAAGAACCTCATTTCAGCAAAGGTCGTGAAGTGGCTCGGCTTACTGACCACAACACATCCACAACCATAGATCATCAGGTGGCTTCACTAAGGATGGGATCTTCGCATGAGCCAATAGTGTCACCTTCCATACAACATCAAGCCCTTCACAGATGAGGTATTGTGTGACATTGCTCCCCTTGAAATTTGTGATGTATTACTAGTGCAACCATACTTGTGGAAGCAACGTGCTCTATATGAATCAAGGTCCCGTGCTGTTATTGTTACTTTGGGAAATAAGTTGTACAGGATACCAGAGGTAGCACCGCCTACCACCATCTCTTTGGTTACTACAAAAAAATGTAGTAAGCTCATTTCAAAAATCGAAAAATTTGTTTTTCTGATGATATGCCCTCAAGGAAAGAAGAAGAGGGTGGCCACGACCTCCAAACAGGGCCCCTCTCCATGACAACTATAGATGGACAAGGTTGTGAAGGAGTACGCGGACATATTCACCTCACTCGCATGGGTTTCTCTGCATTGTCAGGTCAAGCACTCCATCGATCTGACCTCAGGTGCACCGTTGCCCAATGGGAAAATATATCGGTCGTCCATGCTGGAGAACGATGAAATCAAGAGGCAAATTTAGGAGCTACTGCGGAAAGGTCACATCTGTCCGAGTTCATTGCCCTGTGGGATCCCAATCGTGTTGGTACATAAGAAGGATGGGACTTGGAGACTTTGTATTGACTATTGGGCACTGAACAATATCACTGTCCATAATAGGTACCCGATCCCACATATTGATGACATCCTAGACCAACTGAAGGGGGTGAAATATTTTAGCAAGATCGATTTGAAGTTAGGATATCACCAGGTACCAATCGAACCCTCCAATGTGTGGAAGACTGACTTCAAAGCCAAGAAGGGTCTCTTCAAATGGTTGGTTATGCCTTTTAGATTGACAAATGCTCCTACAACCTTCATGAGGCTAAGGTATGACATCTTTCAACCATTCACCAACTCATTTGTAGTGGTATACTTGGATCACATCTTGATCTTCAGCTAGAGTTGGGAAGAGCACCTCCACCACATCCGACAAGTTCTCTAAACACTAAGGCAACACAAGTTATGTGCCAATTTGGAGAAATGCACTTTTGGCATGACCCAGGTTCAATGTTTTGGATACATCATTGATGAACAGGGCGTGCATGTGGATCCAACCAAGATCCAAGTCATTCAGGATTGGCCATCTCCAACCATTATGACAGAGCTCTGCAGCTTTTTAGGTCTTGCCAACTTCTACCGCAGGTTCATGGTTGGATTTTCTCATATCACTTGGCCCTTGAGTCAAGTCACCAAGGGAGGAGTGAAAGAAAAATTCTTTTGGTTTGAATCTCAACAAAAGACATTCATAGAGTTGAAATATCACCTCTGCTCAGCACCAATGCTCGCATTACTAGACTTGCAACAACCATTTTAGGTCGAGATAGATGCTTCTGACTATGCTATTCGCACAGTCCTTACTCAACGTGGGCATCCAGTGGCATATCACAGTGAGACACTTTTAGACACAGTCTAGAAGTATCCCACTTATGAAAAATATATGTATTACATTTTGCAGGCCTACCAACAATGGAATCATTACATTTTGGCAAAGGAAATAGTCATCCACATAGACCACCGACCCCTATAGTTCATACAGAGCCAAGCGAAATTACAGAATGATCGCCATCAGAAGTTGTCCGCATACCTACAAAAGTTCCATTTGAATATCAAGTATAAGAAGGGAAACACCAATAATGTTTCACATTTCCTCAATCAACCATCGATCATGGCATTAACCACCGTGCTCAACTCTTGTGGGCACGAGACTTATGATTGGCCACTTCTCTACAAAAGTGACCCATAATTTGGCCACACATACTAGACACAGTTGGAGGGTCGAAATGTTCCAGATTTTCACCTCCAGGATGCCCAGTTATTCCACCTGGGTCACCTTTGTGTTCCTTCAAGCGATCATGCCAAGATGGTTTGGGAAGCACATTATAGTCGTGCTGTTGGGCATTTCAGGGTCGAGAAAATGGTGGCATTATTGCAAAATTATTTCTATTGGCTGAATCTTCGACAGGATATCGGGAAGTACATCAGATCATGCACTGCCTATGCAATCACAAAAGTGACCATCAAGAAGCAAGGCCTCTATATCCCGCTGCCTACCCTGGGTCAACCTTGGGAATCCATATCCATGGATTACATGTTAGGCCTTCCTTCCAATAAGCATGGAAATGACTGTGTTTTTGTGGTCATCGACAGGTTCTCGAAGATAGCCATTATGGCAGTCTGCAAGAAGAATATCACAACAGAATCCATTGCTAAATGCTTCTTTGAATGAGTGTGGGTACACTTTGGGATCTCGCAGCCTGTCATCTCAAATCAGGATAGCAGGTTCCTCAAGACATTTTGGTTCAGTCTATGGTTGATGCTAAACACCAAAATCACTAAATCCACATCCTTCCATCCTCAAACTGATGGCCAGACAAAGGTTGTCAACAGGATGATCGTACACATTTTTCACATTTAGAACTGAAAGCATCCATGCACATGGTATGAGAGCCTCGCCTATGTTCAACATAGCTACAATTGAGATATCCACATCTCGACTGGCCACATCCCTTTTAAGGTGGGCTTGGGATTCAAGCCACTATGTCCCACTAATGTGGCGATGCCATTTGCAGCTACTCACGTAGATTCGGCTCATGTCCAGTTCGAAACAGATAAGGCAAACAACTTCATTGAATACATCCAAAATATTCACCAGTAGGTCCATGACATTATGGAGAAATCAAATTCTAAGTAAAGGCAGCGACATGATCAACATCAGGTGCCACACAAGTTTCAAGTGGGCAACAATGTCTGGTTTCATTTGCAAAAGGAACACCTTACCAGAGCCTAACGGAAACTCAGACCACTCCGATCCTTACAACATTACAAAGGCTATAGTAGACAATTCATTTGATCTCAACATTCCCCCATTCCTTGGCCTGCACCCAATTTTCAATGTGGACCACCTTCGGCCATACATTCCACCATTACTAGACACATCCAACATTGCAGAACACCTCACACCCACAGAGTTAAATCTAGATTGCATGGAACAAGCTACAACTGATCAGATCATGGACACACAGATCAAGCACACTTGCTAGTACAGTATCCAACTGTATTGATTTGTACAACCAGGCCAACTCCTTCACTAGGGCAAGTGGCTCACTTGAGACCAAGTTTAGCAGAAGTTTCCTCATGTCATGGAGGAACTCAATGCAATGGGGATCATTGCTTCCTAAGGTGGAGGAACGATCCAAGTGGATATTGGCGGCCACCCACCAAGTCCACATGGACACCCACCATTGTTTCTTTCAACTTTTCAATTTCCTTAATTGTATCACAGTTCACTATTTTTAGCAGTTTTTCAGGTCTTCAACTTTCGGAGCCGTTTTTGGGCCCTAAACGATTTTTGAGGAAAACTGGGAGCAACATGGGTCCATGGATGGACGTTTCTCTTTCCAAAGTTGTAGCTCTTGGATAGATATTTCTAACGAGATATTGTGCACATCAAATGAAGATCTTATGCCAAAGTTATGACCTCGAGAAGTTGATGTACCAATTTACCCAACGGGGCCCACAATTTGGTGTTTCGTCTTCTAGGGTTAGGTTTTTAGATGTTCATGGTTTTCCGTTGTTTCTCAACAATAAATAGGCCTTCAAGCCTCAATGTAACACAGTTCAGAGGCATGTAGCAGCCACATCTCTTCTTAGAGATAAGCTACCATCACCCTAGCTAGTTTATTTCGATTTCAGTTTGTAAGCATATTTCAGTATTTTACATTAATGAAATGAAGTATTATTTCCGCTGCATCTTTTTGTATATGGTTATCTCATTATTTTTTGTGTTCCTGTTTAAATTCAGATCACTAGGAACTCCATATCGTCTTGGATGTACTTGTGCAGACAGTCGTAGTACTTGAGAACCAAATGCTTCTCAGAATCCTTGATACCCAACTTCGTGCAAAGGGTATGAAAAACATTCATAAAATCTGGAACATCATTGTCCCTTCCATGTTGCAGTGTTGTCCACTTTATGTATTTATCCTCATAGCTCTCAACAGGGTAGTACTGCTCCTTGATGACATCCCAGAATGAGTTCCAAGTGGGTGTGGCAGAAAACAATGAGTTCTTACTCTCATCCTTTACTCACAGTAGGTTTCCCACCAGTCCTTGACATGGGGGGCTACTTTAAGAATTGCAAAAGTGGTCTTTTCCCGGCTGGAAAAATCATGAATGGAATATATCCCTTTAGGAGACTTAACCATTTATTTATAGCGTCTGCATCTATCTAACCCTCAAATACGGGAATTTCAAAGTTAACATGTACCTTAAAGGGTGTGGTGCTTCAAGAGTAGCTGTTGGAAGTATATGCGTCGCCCTTGGGTAGCCGTTGAAGGATCTAGACAATTTTGTCCATGATCGCATTTCTTTTGTC
This sequence comes from Pinus tabuliformis, assembly GCA_031772625.1. Classification (NCBI taxonomy): domain Eukaryota; kingdom Viridiplantae; phylum Streptophyta; class Pinopsida; order Pinales; family Pinaceae; genus Pinus; species Pinus tabuliformis. The sequence continues at coordinate 479,689,586 of CM062810.1, read as the reverse complement.
GCTTGACTGCTTCTTCGAGCAAGATTTTGATAGAATCTCCTATCCCCTCATCTTTCTTTTCATCCATCATGGGAGGCCGTCAGGATTTGCGAGGTTGGCCTTGCAAATGTTTGAGTAGTTCAAGCTCTAACTCCTTATATCCTGACTTCGTTGGGGACATGCAAAGAAAAATAGCAGACCACTCTGATACCATTAATATGGATTTAAACATGAATGCAAAAAATTACAGATATAACTATCAATACAAAGATGCAGTAGAAATAACACTTCATTTCATTAATATCAAATACTGAAATATGCTTACAAACAAAATGGAAATAAGACTAGCTCGGGTGATGGCAGCTTATGTTTGAGAAGAGATGTGGTAGCTACATGCCTCTGAGTTGTGTTACAATGAGGCTTGAGGGCCTATTTATTGTTTAGAAACAATGGAAAACCCTAAACATCCAAAAAGTTAACCATATGAGATGAGGCACCAAACTAAGGGCCTCGTTTGGGTAAATTGGTACATCAACTTCGCGGGGTCATAACTTTGGCATATGATCTCCATTTGACGTGCACACTACCTCACTATAAACATATATCCGAGGACTACAACTTTTTAGTAAGAAACATCAATATGACTCGTGGTTCTCCTATTTTTCCCAAAGTTGTTTAGGGCCTCAAAATGGCTCCAGAAGTTCAGCACCCAAAAAATGCCAAAAATAGTAAATTGTGCTACAAATAAGGAAACTAAAAAACTGAAAGAAACAATGGTGGGGTCCAACTATAATAGGTAGGTGGGCACCAATATCCACCTGGATCAACAAAAAATGATCTATTTACTTTTACACTTCCTATCTCTCTCTCTCTCCCTCTCTCTCTCTATAAGAATGTCAAAAAAACCCAATTAGGGCATAGTATTGATAAGCATGCTCTGATACCACTTGTCAGAAGCATCAACTTAAATCACATCACCATAGTAACTTTTTTTTTTTTTTTTTTTTTTATACGGAGGAAAAATGTATATATAAAAGCAATATTGAAGGAATTTTCGTAACTACTATATATATACCTGTATTCATAATTCTATGCCATAACATGTCACCCCTATATGTGGAAATAAAAAGTTATAATCACAAAGTTAATATAGAGACATGCTAGTCTAGTCATTTAAATTCCATGAATTAATCACACAAGTATCACATTTCCACTAGGGATTGTTGGCATATATTAAATGAATTGTAATAACAAGGTACAAGGGTTAAATGTAAAAGCATCATGTGTTATATAGTTTGTACCATTTCTTTGTCCAACAACGAGCTTTTGGCGGATTACAATGCTAATGGTACAACTTGTAACGTGCTCTTCCATCCATTGAACACTTCAATTTGAGCTATTTGTTCATTTGTTGGAAAGCTCATCTAATGGTGGAGAAACATAGGGTTGGTTTGGTAACCAACTTAACCAACTACATGCCCAGACTCTCATTCAATAGTCTACCATTAGGGTTACTGAGGCAGTGTTCTTCCATCATAGCTTCGAGTTTTCTTTTCCAGGTCGCGGACTTGGGGTTTTCACTAATAAATCTACCTCTATTTGCAAATTATAAGTGATCTATTTCAAGTTAACTTTGATTCTTCAACAATTTTAACTTCAGTGGTGAATTTCCTATGTGCACCATAGGTGTTGACAACACTGGAGCTTGCTTTAGACAACATGGTTGGATTGCTCATTCTTCAATTCTCCGGTAAGCAGTCCTCGGAATATTTTTGTTTATTCCTTGACAATATTCATAATAGTTATAGCCATAGGCTTAACATGGGGTTTTATGTTTATTATAGTGTTTGCAGCTTCTAACTAAATTTGGCTTTCCTTAGCAGGTATTATATGGATAATGTCAAATTTTTAAGAGTTTTCTTTTTCCTACAATCTGTCTAAAACTTGGTACTAATCTCTATTACTTTGGGTGCATGTTTGGTTTGAAATTTTCCCCATTCTACGGCTTTGATTCATTAGTTTCATCTAGCTCAAACAACATGTCTCACCTGTGTTTATGTGTTTCTTACCACGTTTTCTTTTATCGCTTCTTTCCCCTTCATGCGAGATTTATCTACAAACCCCTTTTTTGGTTCTGGCTTTTAATCTGATTCCTCTAGAATCAAGACATTATATGAATTTGGAATTAAATCATTCATTGGAGGTTCATGGTGTTATTGTTCTTTATTTTTTAGAATTGCATGGAACCATAGTTATGTATATGGGTATTTTATACCTATTTTAGATTGGAAAATCACTAGTCTTAACTTAAGAATTTACTTTTTGGATATGCATTCTCAAAGTTTCCTCCTCGATGATTGAGTTTAATTATGGAGCATTGTTATTTTTTTATATTAAATGGAACTGGTTCCTCTTGATGTGATTTGTTATTATATTGTGTATAAATAATACAATTTGATTTGTGTCATCTATATGTTCTTAGAGTTTATTTGCATGCTCAAGGGTTTGCTGAAAAATTGTTCTTTCTTCTTCTACCATTTTCTTGTTCATTTGATGTTGTGTTTATGAATATTTTTCTATATTGCATACAAAAGATTATATTTGTTACTTAGATTATGGGAATCGATCATCTTATCTGTATCCTTAATTTGTTATTAGGAGAAAGCTATGATTACCAGGTAGAATGGGGTTCTAGGTATACTAGGAACATGCCCCTACCATAGGTTATTTATCCATGTGTATTTAATTTAATTTGAAAGGTTATGGACTATCTAGCAATGAGTTCCCAACTCAGCTATCAGACTCAACTAGACTCATATGAACTCTTTGAGTGTGCCTCAACAATTTAACTTGCAACAATTTTTTTAGCTACCAATCATCTTTGCTTAATGCTGATATGTGATACTATTATATATTTTATAAATCACTAAAAAGAAACATGGTCATACAATTTCTATGTAATATGCTTGTATTTTTTCTAACAAGAACACTAAAGAAATATACTATTAATAAATCTTCTTTAGTGTTGAAAACAAAATTATTCTAGTTATTGTTTTCATCACACATACAATCTCTTCAGAAAAAAACACAATGAATAATCAAAGGAAATAATTATATGTTTATTTAGGTATCTAGAAATCCATGAGGTAACCAACCTCCCAACCTTGAGAAAGGAAATTATGTCCTCGCTGAGGACTTAATACCAGAAAATTTAGATCAGTGACCAACAGGGTAATTTTTCAAGAAACAGACTTCCTTATTTCAGGTTGGAACAAAATGCAGTGAACTCAGGCTTCCACTCGTTGTCTATCCAACTTAATAACTTCCTCGTACAATCTCATGCCTACCCTCATCAACCTCCATCAAGGGTTTCTGCTTGCTATCTTCTTCTCAATGCCTCTAATCTCGCTTTGGCTAATCCTTTTCTTTCCCTTTCAGATTTTCTCTTATCTCCACGAAGAGAAGAATAACTGAATCTGTAAGGTAAACAATCTATCTTTGTTTTCATAAGTGAGTTCCAAGATACTGGTCTATAAAATAAACTTGTAGTTAATTTCATTAATCAAAATTCTTCTCATTGTTTATTCCACAAAGACTATATAGTTTTTCACAAAGTCAATGTAAATAACGGTTTCACAAAGTAAGTGTAAATAACAAGACAAATAGTACTTCTACCGATGGTGTTACATTGTTCTATCTTTCTTTCTATAAGAAAGAGGTTCATGATTTGGGCGGACTATAATAAGATTGTATAGTATTTTCAAGTTTCTAAATCAATATTTTGTCAAAATTATCTTGTTTCCAAATTATTTTTACTATTTGTATAATGAAAATTATTTAAAATATTAAATCATTAAAATTAAATTAAATTTAAAAATATATTAAATTTGATGCTTTTCTTTTAAAATTTGATGATGTCTTGAAAACAAAAAAATTAAATAAAAATTATTAAATAAGTCAACGTCCTAAAGTTAATATTTTTATAATCATTTATTTTCTCTCATCATAGCTATTATTTTGATTATTTCATTTGTTATTACATTAAAATTCATTTCCAAAACAATTTGTCGCCAACTCAAAACCTTACTCATCCAATACCGTCTTATTAAAAATAATTTAATTATATACACAATTATTAAATAAATTAAGGTTTATATTTTCAACGATTCAAAAGTTACTATTCTCATAATTATTTATTTTCTTTCTCTTTTTAATTATTGATATACCATAACTATCATTATTATTATTAATTTATGATAACGTGACTAACTACTTCAATATTCTCATTTGTTAATACATTCAAATTATTTTCCAAAGTAATTTTTGGTCCAGTTCAAAACCTTACCATCTAATATGACTTTGTTATAGGGTTCAAATTTTATTAAAAATAGCTTAATTATATGGATAGTGTTGTGGGGGAAAGTATCCAACTCGGAATGACCTTAACCCACTCTAAGGGTGACAGTTCCTTAGCAACAGCTGAAAGCAAAGCTATCTAAAGTTTCTTCTTTATGACATGCAAGAGATAAAAGGGAGAGATCCACTTACCGATGTCTTGCACAAATGGTCGATCCTATCTCCTTTGTTTGCCGCTTGCTCCCAGCTCCAAGCCTTTTCACGGGCCCAGCTACACGAGATCCTGCAAATAAGACAAGAAAAGGAAACTACAAGAGGCATGCATGCATAAATGATTCAAAGATTAGCATAAATCAAAGACGCAAGTAAGACAATTCATCATTGAAACACATGCGAATAGAAGAACCTCAAATGCTTTATTAATATGTGGAAGTAAGGTTCAGGCGGTGATACAACCATGCGAGGTCCAATCCAGCATCACCTTCCCAACGGAGAGAAATCTCTTCTTCACCTCCCTCAAGCAATCACCCAATACCCTCAACTGCAAACCAACAACGATTCTTTGCACTGAATTCCCTCCTCCAGATCCCATGGGATGAGATCCTTATATAGAGTTTTGGAGTGAAGATAAGCCAGCTTGATGTGTGACTTGTTGTCCTCTTCAACTCCAGTTGTTCTTCAGTTCTTCACTTGGAGTTTATGTCTTCCACTTGGAGTTTTAGAAGCTCTTAACTCATCATTAGGCGAATCTTATGATCAAGTGCCTTTTCAGAAGCTTCCTGGGCACTGGCACTTTGAGAAAAAGATTCCTCCACATGTCCAAGTACGCCCAGCGCAGGTAGCCTTTGTTCTACCTGCTATGCATAGCAGGTAGCCTTTGTTGTACCTGCTATGCAGCGCAGATGCCTAGTGGAGCAGCTGCTTTGATCCAAAATTGACCTGTTTTTGAGTGTTTTTTAGTGGAGAACTGAACTGTAGTGCTGTGGTTTGCTGACCTTGTTCCTCTAAGGGTAAGAACAACATGTTTAGGGACTTTGGATCCCTTAGATTATTGACATTTCATGCTCTATGCTGTAAGGCACAAAAATGTCTATAACAGTTGCCCCCTAAAGTATGAGGTCGTTCATCGGATGAAATGCTTTATTAGGAGGATCCGAAGTTCATTCAATCGTCGGGAGGTGACCTGTAACAAAATACAATACAATACATTATCTCTTCATACTTTCTTTTCATGATCTAGCTGAGGCGGGCATTTCCCATGCTCAGCTTTATAAATACATTTGTTGTACATAAACAGACGATCGTCTGATAAGAGACGGATAATTCTCTGCTTTTAATTATCATCCTTTTAGTAGGATAATCATCTGCTACACATGTCTATGTTTTTATCTCCTGAATATATATCGCAACCCGGATGGATGAAACTAGATCCGGGGTCTTCAAACTTGTCCGATCTTCACATTAGTACAAGTCGATCCATGTGAGAATTTCTTGAAGTCGAACATGGAAAGACATCGCTTGATTACGAGTCAATAATGTAAACTGTTAACAAGCGCGAGAGGAATCACCGATAATGATGATGACCCTCAAGGTACTGCAGCACAATTCACGTGGTGTGAATATAGGATCTGACATCGAACACCACGCAAAGTCTCCTGGTCGAAGGTCATTAATGTATACCTATCGTCGGGAGTGAGAAACTTGCCATTGAGGCATGCAAGCTTCAAAGAACTGAGGGGGTGTTCCTAGATCAACTTCTTGGATAATGAGCTGATGTCGACAAGAAGTGATCCATCAAAGGAGGGCCTTAATGAATCCCACATCAGTGACACAGAACGGAGCTAGTGATGATTGGTGAAAACGATCTGTGAAATATGATTCAGGGTGGCGGTCATGGAAGGATGAAAGATGATGTACGGTAGTGGATGGGACCCGGTTGACACTTTCTGAATGACATCTCTTGAACATATAACGACACTGATGAGATGGATTGGTAGCATTACCCCATGTATGGATGGTATGGTGAGACCATGGTGAAGGGACCGGTGAATGATAATAACCCAACCCGATATTTACGGAGGCAAAAGTGTCATGTTCAAGAGCGACTTGCTACCATTAAGCTTTGAGGTTCTTCCCAATTTTTCCCCAGTCATTTCTGACCAGTACCTCTTTATTTTTTGACAAGCTTGAGGAGGATAACATATGCTTGATCTATAACCCGCCCTTCGGGCAAGCCCATCGCTATGTTTTTAATGAGCCTAGCGATAGGGAAACTCGTTCTTGTCTAAAGACAAGTTTGTCGCTATTTAATATTTTTAACGAGCCCAGCGACAAAGACAACTCGGTTCTTTTCATTTTTAGAGAGTTTGAAAAGTGTACATAAAGTAGACTCCAGGGGTCCTTTTTCGTCATCTAATCCCTGAAGTCCGAAAAAGTATAAAACAATACAGAAGGGATGAATGTTCGATATCTTTACCGAGCCGAACTAGACAAGCGCTCGATCTTTTTTTGCAATAATCCCTCAGGTCCAAAAAGATTAAAATCTAGAGGAGGGATAGCTCTTCCGGTCCTTTTAACGAGCTGGAAGGCCAAAACTCGGCAAACTTTTCATATTTTACGAGTCAGTGAAAAGAGCTCAAAGAAGACTCGTCTTTTGAGGAACGAGTGATAAACAGGGATAGCAGCAGATTCCAGGTACAGGTTGGAATTTTCCAATCACGGCAGTATTACAAGGATGGCTAAGTGGGATCACTCTTCGCAGCTATTCCTCAAAATAGGTAAACAATCAAGTGGATGTGAATGATCGGCCAAATGAAAAGTGGAGGTGATTGTGCACAAACACGACCAAGGCTTTTATGGCTGATGAATTTACGGTCTCAAATGGTTATTTACCGGTTCATTTTTTCTGAATGAGCTTGAACACTGGGGGAAGCCTGCTCACAAGCTTATGTTTATTTTTTAACGAGCATGAATTTCCGCATTAAAACTGCTCGGTTCTTGCGTTTATTTTTTAACGAGCATGAACTTTGCCAAAACTGCTCGTTTGATAAGATCAAATTCATATTTTACCATGACTAGCTTTTTCTTTTCAGAGAGAGTACTGTATCATCAATTGCTGCAACAAACTTTGTTAGAAACGGATAACATGAAGTAAAAATACTAATATTTTACTTTGAACTACGTAAAAAGCATTTAAAAGATGTTTTTACCTCTCATTTTACCATTTCATGTGCATTTGGTTTGTTGGAGCTTTGGAGGTGCCTCTTCCTCTTGATTTTTCACTAGCTGATTTCGGGAGATTCTGTGGACGATTTTCAGTGTCGTTTTCACCAGGTAGGACCTAAACGCTAGCTCTATCTTTTCATGGTCTTATTTCTCAGTTTCATGCTTGTTTTCCTGCCCCCATGGGCCCCTGGGGTTTCTCTAGGGCGCTCTGCCATCAGTGCAGGTGCCTTATATCGAAACCTGCGTTGGGGCCTTCATTTTCAAAGGCAATTTGATCCCCAACGCAGGTAGACCCTTCTCTACCTGCGTTGGGCGCAGAAAACTTCTTGGTTGCATGTTTTTTCATGAGAATTTTGCCATTTTCTTCACTGAGTCAGGGATCTTACTCCTCCTCTTGTTTGTTTTGCAGAGTTTATTGGAGCAGAATGAATCTTACGTGGCGAGAACGAGAGCATGAAGAGGAGGACATGATTGCCCTCCATGATCCTGTTACTGTGAGCGCATTGCGGAACTGTGGCTTGCTAAAATTCTTCCGCATATCTAGCATGAGGGCACATATACGTTTACTGCAGTACCTGCTTGATGCTTGGGATCCTGTTAACCAAGTGTTCCAGATTAGGGGCAAGTCCATCCCTTTGACCATAGTGGACATTTACTTCTTGACTGGTTTGTCAAGGCGGGGTGCCCCCATCTCCCTTTCCGGTTCGGCCCGAGGGAGTGATTCCGTGAAAGATTATATCCATCAGTATTGCAGGGAGGGAGCCCAGCCGAGCAGAGACGGCAAGATTTCCATCTGTGATGTTACTGACAGGTCTCTCAGGTCTATTCTGTTCACGATTTGTAGGATGGCCGGTAGTGCATCCCCTCATGTTGCCAACAGGTCATATGTGCAGCACGCCCTGGAGTGTCTTCAGCCGAAAGTTTTCAACTGGTGTGATGAAGTACTGGTTCAGATGAAAAACCAGTTGACCAAAGTAAAGGACAGGAGACTGAAGAATTTTGGCTTTGGTTCAGTTTTGACTGCCTTCGCTTTGGAGAAGATACCCCTGATGCAACCTCAGTACATTGTCCTCGACTTGCCATCTCCTACTGAGCCACGCATGCAGAGGTGGGTTGACCACATGGCCAGACATGCAGGTCAATCTAAGATTACTTTTACTGATGCCTTCTTTAGGTGGTTCGAGCGGTAGGATATGGCTTTTTCTGAGTATCCATATATTGGCATGGACTTCCGAGGTGATCCAGATTTGGTACTACCAGATGGCGAGCAGTGGGGTGATCTTGGTAAATATTTTGACCTTATCACTGTTTACTGTTTTTATTTATAATGTCCTTGTGCTTTACTCTATCAAGACTCTAATCAAACTCATGTGTGCATGCAGATGTGGGCCCCGTCCGTCCAGCAGTTCGTCCGGGAGTTCCCGCCGCTGCCCCATCAGGGGAGGCTCCAGGGAGACCTATTCTCCGTGACCTTGACTTGGCCGAGACTCTTGCAGATGTGCAGGAACAGGTCGAGGGTCTTACCTTCAGGATTCTGGATGTACGGATTGACGAGTTGCCTCTGCGACTGCAGCGACATACTGCTGGTGTTCCTAGACGATGGTCTCGTCTTCTACGCATGATCGCACAGGCCGTGGCATGTTTTCATGAGCATCACTAGGCTAGGGGTGCCCCCCAGCCATTTTTGAGTTTTGGGGTCATATGACCGATTTTGTCTTGGTTACAGAACATTATATGTAAACCGTAAATAGTTATATATATTTTTGATTTTCGGGGTTTATTCCATTTTTTATGTGATCCATGTATGAAACATCGATGATGCTTCTCTTTTTATCAAATTTGCAAATGTATATCTAACACATGATTTTCTAATGAGTCGGTTAATGTGTTTAAGTTTCTGGAAATGTGTTGATATTGGATAAAATCAAACTGTCTTTCCAAGATTTTAACTCTTAGGAACTTGCGATAAATAGTTGGATTTCGGACAGAGTAGGTACCTTTGAGCTGTAGTACCACGAGCTGTGAGTCTAGCCTGACGACTAGCCGGCGTATGCCACGTGTGATGGCATCAGAGAGGAGTTCTATCAACGCGCTATACTCAGCGATATTATTTGTTGATTGACCAATACACACCCCCCTGAAACTCACTAACTCGCCGCTTGGGTTAAAAATGGCCCATGCTGCTGAGGATAGGTTCCTCGAACTACGACTCGCTCCGTCAGCATATCCAACCCATGGTTCCAATGGATTTGACATCTGCAACAAGCGTAAAAAGGCGGATTACTTCAACCGGAACAAACGCTTTAGCGAAAACAAAAATGTAACAAAAGCATACAGGTTACTATTAGGCGTAGTAACGCTTAAGGTACAACCCGTTGCGGGGTTGCGCCAATGGGATTCCATCATAATCTACTAACTCGTAGGCAACTTTTGCTAACACACTTTTAACAATATAAGGGCCCATCCATAAGGACTTGAATTTCCCAGCTCCCAATTTATCGGATTCTTGGTCGTAAAGCAAGACCAAATCACCTTCCGAGAAGACACGAGGTTTGACATTTTTGTCGAACTGCGCTTTGACTCGTTTCTTATGGGTTTCGTTGGCCAAGGCGGCATCACGACGGGTTTCATCCAACTGGATTAACTCTAAGAAACGAGCTTCTTCTTCTGAGGTTCCGGGGAGGAGATCAATTGCGAGTTTAAGGGACGAAATTTCGCACTGGATTGGTAGGATCGCTTCGAGGCCATACACCAGTTGAAACGGTGTGAACCCAGTGGCATTCCTTACCGATGTTCGGTAGGCCCACAAAGCCGAGTACAGGATCAAATGCCATCTTCTTTTGTGAACCCCCACCATCCTTTGCAGCATGCGCTTCAGGACTTTGTTGATCGCTTCAACTTTTCCGTTAGCTTGCGGATAGTACGGAGTAGAGCTGTCGTGAGACAATCCTAGTTTGGCAGTTAATTCAACCATCATGTGATTGTGAAAATGCGATCCATGATCTGTTATTATGGCCTGTGGTACGCCGAATCTGGCGACTACATGATTAAAAAAGAATAGGGCCGCTATTTCACCAGTGCTATCCAATGTAGGCATCGCCTCGGCCCATTTGGTAAAATAGCCAACTGCGAGTATAATATACCCATGCCCCCCAGTCGAGGTGGGGTTACATTGCATGAAATCGATGCCCCACTTGGCGAAAGGCCCCAAAGCTATTATTGGCTGTAGTGGAGCGGGGGGTCTTCTGGTTTTGCTATCAAAAATCTGACATGCATGGCAACTTCTAACTGCGGTTATGCAATCTTTGAACATGGTTGGCCAGAAGTATCCTGCTCGTAAGATTCTTTGTGTTGTGGCATATCCAGATTGATGCCCCCCACAGGTGCCTGAATGACAATCGTTCAGGGATTTTTCGGCCTCCTCATAGGTTAGACACCTTCTCATGACCGTATTGACACCACGACGGTAAAGCGTATCACCGACGATCATGTAGTCTTTTGCTTGGTATCGAATGCGTTTTTGTTCTGAGTGAGAGGTGTCCGGCCGAAACTTTTGGGTTTGGAGATAAACTATTATATCTCCATACCACTCATCACTTGCTGATATCAGAAACAAACTTTCGTCCCCGATCGATTCTTTGGACGTTTCATCGTTATACGATGACGGGAGATCGCATAATAATTCTGCGAACACTAAAGCTTTCTTTGATTTGGATTTCACAAATTCCAGATCAAACTCTTGAAGGATAGCTATCCACTTTGAATATTTGCCCCAAGCAACTGTCGCGACAGTATATAAGTCATGGGGTTTCAATATGACAATACAGTGGTCTTCCTAAAGAGGACGTAATGTCGAAATCTTTGTATCGCTTGAACAGCTGCCAATGCTAGCTTTTCAACATGAGAATATTTACTTTCTGTATCATTTAAGTTTTTACTTAAATAATATATAGGGTGTCCAATTCCGTCGACTTCTTGAACTAAAACCATCGCAATAGTCGTATCTGCTGTAGCCAGATACAGGTTAAAATCCCTAAGATGGTCTGGGGCGTACATTAATCATGCCTTGATTAGCGCTTCTTTCAAAGCATCAAAGGAAGCTTGTGCGACCTGGTCCCAGACGAAAGGTACATCCTTTTTCAGGAGACGGGTATAACCTTTAGCAAGTTCTGCGTAATTTGGAATGAACCTCCTCAGAAAGTTTGCTTTCCTTTGGAGTTTCTGAATCTGAAGCAAGTTCGAAGGTGGAGGCAAATTAATGATTGCCTGCACCTTGCAAGGGTCGAGACGAATCCCATCCTTGGAGACTATAAAGCCAAGTAAACGACCAGAACCGACGCAAAACACACATTTGTGCGGATTGAGTCTTATCTTGTAGTGTCGGCAACGTAGAAATATTACTCTTAAATGATGCGGATGATCAGTCCGCTTTTGCGAATGAGCCGGAAGATCGTCGAGATAAGGTTGAACGATGTTCTTGATGTCATGGAAAGCATAATTCATTGCTCTCTGAAATGTCGCCCTTGCGTTCTTTAAACCAAAGGGTAATTTTCGATAAGCGAATGTGCCCCACGGACAAATAAATGCAGTCTTTGACTGGTCCTGTGGGCGGATATTAATTTGATTATACCCGGAAAATCTGTCCATAAACGAAAAGATTTCACATCCGGCGCATTCATCAATTATCTGGTCGATGAAGGGTGTAGGGTAGTTGTCCTTTGGACAAGCTTGATTTACATCCCTATAATCGACGCACACTCGTATTGTTCCTTGTTTCTTCATAACAAGGACAATATTCGATACCCAATCGGTTAGAGGAACCGGGTAGATGAAACCAGCATGGAGGAGCTTTTCAACTTCTGCCTTGATGGCAGCGGCTTTCTTGGGGTGCACCTGTTGAAGCCGTTGTCTCACTGGTTTGACATCAGGATACATCTTAATTTCATGTTCAACGATACTCGAGTCGATGCCTGGCATTTCATCATATGACCAAGCAAAGACATCTCTAAATTCGCGGAAAAGAGCTTTATATATTTCTTGTTCTGAAGGGGAACAACCTTTGCCGACATAAATATTCTCTACAATGTCTGTTTTTGTCGAGATATCTATGGCTATAGTCTCTTCTATATTGGATAGGTTTCTCTCGGAATCCACCGTATTTACAGTATTTGTTAGGAATTCAAATACTGAAGGGTGATACAGGTCGACTAGAGTATCTTCCTTTGGAAGGGAACGATGGTGGTTATCATCCCATGGTGCGCTCTCAATCATCATTGACTGCAGGATTCCTTCGTCACTTGCATGCACTCGTGACCAAGGATCCAAAGGGGTTCCACATTCTCCTGACCTATCTACCCAAACGCTTGACGAGCGTTGATTGGGGCTCGCCTCCCATGCCTGAAATATTGATTGCTACAATATTTCGATTGGGCTTGGGTGTAAAACCATTGCCTGATCCATGATGACTTTGTCTTTTGCGACCTTCGTGGAAGATATCATGTTGCAGGTAGCCACCAATGGTACATTTCCTATGTACATATGATTTGGTAGCGAGAAATTCCCCATCATTGTGGGATCTTTCAACAGGCCTACTCCTATATCTTTAATCGAATGGTCACTTTCATGGACCATGGGAATGCTTCCCGTAACTTGTGAACCATTTAGGAGGAAGTTCTGTTGGTCGATGACCGTAATCCCTCCTTCAAACGGGAATGCGATCTTCCTAAAATAAGTCGACACTACAGCTGCCATGGCATAAATCCATGGTCTTCCCAGTAGGATGTTGTAATCCAGATTTCCATCTTTGACTTCAACATCAATCTCTACTATTTTTCCTCCTAGTTCAACTTTCAAGTTACTTAGGATACCGTAAGGGGTATATGTCCTACCATCGAAAGCCTTTAGTGTTGTCGAAGATCTCGACAAGGTTGGTGACCCTAGCGTTTTCCAGCAGCTCATCGACATAATACATGTCGATGCCCCTCGTCAATAATTGTTCTGTGAACAATTTTGGTTCGGGCCTTAACCTGAATAAGGAAAGCTAGTTGAGCTGGTAGCTGAGGGTCATACCCTTTGTGATCAAAGGACACAAGATTTGAATCCTTAGGATCAACCCCCCCTATTGCCGATAACAATGCCTGCCTTTGGGATGGACAATTTTGTAGTACTTCTAGAGTCGACATAGCAGATGGCGATTGAGCCAAATCTTCCACTATGTTATAATGTTGCGCCGCTCTGGCACGAGGATTAAAAGTCGACTTGTGTACTACGCCGTTAGGTGGTTTTATCGTTAATTCTGGCATTATGGGTGGGACAACTTCTGTTGAAGTTGTTGTCGAACTACTAGGTTGATCTTTACCTTTTTCGTTTGACAGTTGCGGATTCCCATAATCTTTGCTCCTTGTCGAAATCAAAGCATCATTTTGCTGCTTAGAGATCGACAACATCAGCACTTGCGATGGGGAATCATTTCCACTATCAACCATATTTTGACCTGGGTTGGGAAACGGGTCCGTCAACACCGCTGGGTTCTTTGGACTTTTAAAGAATCTCTTGAGCTCAGCTTTGTACGGACAATCTTGTGTCCAATGGTCCTCGTCACATATAGAACATGGACCAGGTGACTTCTCTTTTTGTTTCCCTTTCCTAGGAGAGCTTGAAGAAGCTTTTTCAGGTGATGGACGATCCTGTTGCTTCTTCTTCCCTTTGTTTTTCTTCTTCTTGCTTCCTGGTTGATTGGTTTCTTTGCCTTTATCTGTTGATATGGCATTTACTTCCGAGGTAAGAATCTCTTCATGGGAATTTCGATCTGAAGTCTTACGGGCTTTCCGAGGTGAAGCCTTTTTCGACTTCGCGCTTGCAGTGCCAATCACGCCATCTCCGGCATGAGAGTCAATATTCGATTTAGGAGGGGGAGGAATTGAAAATTCAGGTCTGGGGGCATCAGGTATTTTGTCATAGAGCGTGCCCGACTGAGTATATACCAAGTCTAAATATTGAGCACGAGCAATGACTTGCTCCTCTGTTACGACTCCCCCCTTGGCCACATCTTCCGTTATAGCCGGAAGTAGAGACTTTATAAACCATTCAGCTAGTAGCTGATCAGGAACGTATGTTTTCACCATCCTACGTCGACGACGCCACTCATGTATATGATCAGATATGTGAGTAGCGGTCGTCTGTTTGAAGTTGGTCAGTATCTCGGTTCCTGTTTCATACCTGATAGGTAATTGAAAATGGGTTAAGAAGGTCATCGCTAAGGAGCTGAAATTGTCGAAAGAGGCTCTTGGCAATTCTATATACCATTTGGCCGCCGGACCTGTCAATGTCCTCTGGAAGAGGCGAAGTCTTATCGAATCATCGTTCAGAGTGTTCGATGAACACCATAGATGAAAGGTCATGACGTGATTCGACGGGTCTTCGCCCGGGTTTCCATTGAATTTAGGAATGTCCGATGGAAGTTTGTGAGGAATCATGGGCCACCAAGGGGCGTAGGCGATAGGATCGTTTGTCAACCGATGTAGATCGGGTAACTCCAGAGTTGCCACGAATGGCAGCTGCTGACTCAGGTTAGGTGAAGCGTACCCAGGATATGACGGAATCGCCTGAGCAGTTGGTCTTTGCATACCAGCATAATGTAATTGATGCTGATATGATTGATACGGTTGATGGACTACTCCACCATAGAGTGGTTGGTTTTGACCGTATTGTAAGTACGGTTGTCCATTGTTCGCAAAAATTTGCTGCTCGGTACCTTGGTACACTTGCTGGAACTGCGGTTGTTGATACTGCACCAACCATGGTTGTGATACCATTGGTTGTTGTGCGATGCTTACCACTAGGCCAAGATGAGGGGTAAGGGTGCCCGTTTGTGTTTGTGATGCCTCGCTAGCCAGCGATTGTGGTTGGGTTGCAGGGTCAACGGGTTGTTGCATTACAACCTGAGAAAACTGAGGTTGACATGTAACAGGTATCGTTTGAACTTGCGACACAGTCACAATTGCTGGTGTCATCGGGATGTTCGTCACAGGCATCTGTTGTTGCATAGAATACACAACTCTTGGTTGCTGGGGTAGCATAGGTATCCAACCGCTGGTAGTTATTCCAGTATAACTTGGGTATGGTTGTGAACTCCCGTATGGGTAACCTCCCGGAGGGGGTAATGAGAAAGCATATTGCCCCCCATACGGTGGTGGTCTGGAACCGAGAGGATTTATTACACCTCGAGGACCGGATTGCCCAAATGGATTCCTGAAAGGATCGATTTTTTGAGTTCCAACATAGGAGTTACCGGGTATTATCCCGGGAGAACAAATAGGAACAGACCATACTGTCGTCATGGCCCCGAAGGGACCCCCTCAAGCTGTTGAGAGTTAGGGACAGATGGTATGCCGGCGAACATTGTCGGAATGACTGCGGGGAGTTCTGCTGTCGCTGTGTCATTTGGCACAGTCCTAGATGTCGACGATTGTTTAGACATTTTTAGTCTATCCAGTAGATTGCCTAGTGATTCTTCAGGAACTTCTCTGGGTGATAGGCTAGCTTCTGATGCAGTAGGAAGTAGAGTGATCCCTGCTCCAAGATGTGTTGGAGTAGTTGCTTGCGGATCTTCTACAATCTCTTCTATTGCGATCAGACCGGGTGGAAGAGGAAGACCGTCAGGTCCGTATAATATTTCTGGTGCCGAAGAAGGGGTTGTTTCGACAGCGACAGTTGTTTGAGGAGCAAGACTCTCTGAACCGATCACTGATGGAACCGATTCAGTAACACAAGTATTTGTTCTCAGACTAGGATCAGGGTTACTGTCCCTCTGGGGCTGTTGAACTTCTTCAATAGGGGCAGGGTTTCCAGAAATGTTTGGAGTAACCGGAACCTCAGATGTCGTCGGAACACTTGTTCTAACTTTGACAGGAGATTTGGAACCAGTTGAACGAGATCGCTTTGCCCAGGTTGTTTTTGATTTCGGGGACAAAGACGTTTGTCTCGTATTCCTCCGCGAACGACGGTTCATCGATTGACTTTCTTCCACGATTGCGGATTACTTGATCAACCAACTATGCACAGGGTAAAATGTGTTTTCGAATTGAATTAATTTTAGACGCTTTTAAGACACAACTTGCTTTTTCATGTTTTAAGAGTCGAGAAAAAGCTAAATATGACTCTAGTCTCCTTCGATGTATTAACGAGCCCGAAGTGATAAATGCTCGGATGGACTTTTTCAGTTATAGAGTTTGAAAAAGGCCAAAAGAAACTACTCTGGAGTTCTAGGCAAGGGTGTGCCAAACCTTTCGCGAAACCACAGAATACGTTTTACGGTACGAGTGGTCGATCTTCGTGAATGCTGTGTTCACTGCATCGCGATCAGTAGGGCGGCCGACATGGCTTCCTATGGATAAAGGCTTTATTCCTATAGGGGTCCCCCAATATACGCGATGGTACGCGGGGGCACAAGTCCGTATTAGTGCTATCGTCCCTCAGGAGGAATCACCCACCTTAGTAGAGATCGACAGTCACTATGTTTAACGACGCTGGTTCACGTCTCTACCTAGACCTCTATTGTGTTTCGTTATGTTTCAAAGCGTTGTTAGATAAATTCAGTTCTTTTTAGGTTGATCTTGCTTAGCAGTTTGCCTTTATGGATCACCACGTGATGTATGAGAAAACTCCTAAATGCAGTCTAAGAATGATAAGCAAGCTTTTTCAATTCTTTCAACTTATGAAAACCTTAACTACTAAAGGAAAAGAAAGACATCATCTTTTCAAACAGATCATAGAGCACACACTGATGCACTTTTCCTAAATCGACATGCAAACTGTCAAAATGCACATGCACAATGCAAGTATTTCTTTTCTTCTTCCTTAATGTTGATGTATAAAAAAAGAAAGTTGTTGTATAATTTCGAATTCGATTTCAAGCGTAAGCAAACAAGTTTTGTCCAATAATCAAAAGAACACCTTAAGATTCACTCGTTTCAACACAAGAAATACTGAAATTCGAACCATATAACGAAAGCAAATGCTCAAGCAGCTATGAACAGCAATAAACTAGCTCTTAGAATCACAACGACACTTTCTAACAGGTCTAGATCCAAGAGGTCATAGCAAGACTAGTTCGCTTTCGCTATGGGAAACAGTGAATGACAGCAAGAAATACAATAAGAACAATCACGGTTTCTTCATACAACTGAGGGGGAATGAGGGCAAAGAGAAGTGGTTTCAGCTGGGTATACAGGTTGACAACAGGCTGCAAAAACAATACTGAAAACTGGGCAACAGACAGTGGAGAATCCCAGCTGCACAAGGCAAAACTGGATCAGCGCAGGTGCTGCACTGTCAACCTGCGATGCAGCGCAGGTAGCCCTTTCAGGACCTGCAATGTCAGTGCAGGTAGCCTTTGTTGCAGCTGCACTGATGAGACAACTCTCGTCTCTCTCAGATTCCAGCTCACAGTTTGCTAAAAAATGAGCGGTTTTTGGCCAAATCAGTTGCTATCAGTCAAGTATACTCTAGAGGATGATTAAAGGAAGATGAACACTATCACAAAGAGCTAAAAAGAGTCCTTGTGGATTAGCTCTTCAAATCATAAACATGCCCAGCACTGGGCTAGAGTAGCTGCCCTCTACTTTGCATTCGAAGGACTCGCATGCAGTTCGATTCAGTACTCTTTTGTTTAAGAAATGAATAGCAAGAAACACAAGCTACCAACAAGACACGATCCCCAGTGGAGTCGCCAGTCTGTTGTGGGGGAAAGTATCCAACTCGGAATGACCCTAACCCACTCTAAGGGTGACAGTTCCTTAGCAACAGCTGAAAGCAAAGCTATCTAAAGTTTCTTCTTTATGACATGCAAGAGATAAAAGGGAGAGATCCACTTACCGATGTCTTGCGCAAATGTTCGATCCTATCTCCTTTGTTTGCCGCTTGCTCCCAGCTCCAAGTCTTTTCACGGGCCCAGCTACACGAGATCCTGCAAATAAGACAAGAAAAGGAAACTACAAGAGGCATGCATGCATAAATGATTCAAGGATTAGCATAAATCAAAGACGCAAGTAAGACAATTCATCATTGAAACACATGCGAATAGAAGAACCTCAAATGCTTTATTAATATATGGAAGTAAGGTTCAGGCGGTGATACAACCATGCGAGGTCCAATCCAGCATCACCTTCCCGACGGAGAGAAATCTTTTCTTCACCTCCCTCAAGCAATCACCCAATACCCTCAACTGCAAACCAATAGCGATTCTTTGCACTGAATTCCCTCCTCCAGATCCCATGGGATGAGATCCTTATATAGAGTTTTGGAGTGAAGATAAGCCAGCTTGATGTGTGACTTGTTGTCCTCTTCAACTCCAGTTGTTCTTCAGTTCTTCACTTGGAGTTTCTGTCTTCCACTTGGAGTTTTAGAAGCTCTTAACTCATCATTAGGTGAATCTTATGATCAAGTGCCTTTTTAGAAGCTCCTGGGCACTGGCACTTTGAGAAAAAGATTCCTCCACATGTCCAAGTACGCCTAGCGTAGGTAGCCTTTGTTCTACCTGCTATGCATAGCAGGTAGCCTTTGTTGTACCTGCTATGCAGCGCAGATGCCTAGTGGAGCAGCTGCTTTGATCCAAAATTGACCTGTTTTTGAGTGTTTTTTAGTGGAGAACTGAACTGTAGTGCTGTGGTTTGTTGACCTTGTTCCTCTAAGGGTAAGAACAACATGTTTAGGGACTTTGGATCCCTTAGATTATTGACATTTCATGCTCTATGCTGTAAGGCACAAAAATGTCTATAACAGATAGGCATATTTATTTTAGAATAGGCCTTCTCAAATTTTAATTTAATTATTAGTAGATACGTAGGAATTTACGGGGTAAGTTCCTCAGACAGGACACCAAAGGACACTGCTCACAAATAGATCACATATCGATACACCAGTACTGTTGACGTGATTAAAACCCTCAAAGAGGGAAACAATCCATGACCTAAGCCAACGTGGCCATGCAATTTATTAATAAAATAATGAAAATTACCCTACAAATGACCCTCCATGCTCTTTAAATAGAGATCATGGACCAATCGGGTGTCAAGTCACGGATCAAATGTTGGTAATATTGAGCAGAGAATGAACCGCTGGATCACTACATATCGTGACCGTCAGATTGTAAGTTACAAAATTACATAGTAAACAAACACACTTTACCTAACTCTACACTAGACCAAGTTCTACTTAACTATTTCCTATGTGTCAGAATATCCTAACATACCCCCTTAAGAACAACTTGGGATAGCATTGAAGGATGTAAAAATATGACACAATAGGAGAAGGAAGGAGGCACTAGAGCCTATCCTCCCTTAGTGACAACTTCCTGAATTCCAACCATAAATCGAAATTTAGTAAAATTCGCCTTTGTGAGAACCTTTGGAAAGATGTTTGCAACTTAATCATCTGTTGAACAATGTTGCACTTCAAGAACATGGTCATGAATGATCTTTTTGATGAAGTGGATGTGAATTTCAATGTTTTTGCTGCGCTGATGTTGGATTGGATCTTTGCGTAGTTGAATGCCACTTTGATTATCACACCAAAGTGTATTCGAATGCCGCTGCTGAAAGCCAAACTCTAACAGGACCTAACGAAGCCACAAGGATTCCTTACTAACTTTTACGACACAATGGTACTCTGATTTTGCTGAAGGAAGAGAAACGACACTTTGTTTCTTGCAAGCCCATGTAATAGGTCCTGAACCAAGAGTGAACACATAACCTGCAGTAGAGCTTTGATCATCAGGGTCACTGGCCCAATCAGAATTAGTGAAATCAACCAATAGAGGATATGCTTCTACAGTGTAATGAATCCCAAACTGAACTATACCTCGAACATAACGAAGTATTCTTTTAGCTGCTTTCCAATGACTTTCATGTGGGTTTTGGGTAAACTGAGAAATAAGGGCAGTAGCAAAGGAAAGGTCAGGACGAGTATGGGTCAGATACAAAAGTTTTCCTACAAGTTGACGGTATAAGGTAGCATCAACTTCAGGGGAAGTACAAGTGACTAAAAGTTTGGCTCCATACTGATAGGGAGAAGAGGATGGCTCACAGTCTTCCATGTGAAAATGGCGTAGAACATCATAGGAATACTTGGACCGGGAAAGGGAAATACCTTCCTTGGATTGCAAGACTTGAAGACCAAGAAAATAATGTAAGTGTCCTAAGTCTGTCCTTTCAAACTTATTTTTAAGGCTGGACTTCACATGGTTTATAAGGTTTGGGTCACTACTAGTAAGGATAAGATCATCAACATAAAGAACAAGAATGATAAGAGACTTGCCCACTTTCTTGGTGTAGATATTATTGTCAGAATGACACGTAGAAAAGTTAGTTTCTAAAAGAAAGCTATCCATTGTAGCATACCAAGCCCGAGGAGCTTGCTTGAGACCATAAAGGGATTTCTTAAGCAAACATACAAGGCTAGAGTTTGTTTGTATAAAGCTAGTAGGTTGTTCCATATAGATTTCTTCATGCAAGTCCCCATGCAAGAAGGTAGATTTAACATCCATCTGATGAACTTCCCATTTGAAAGAGCCAGCAAGGGAAAGAACAAGGTGGATAGAGTTCATTTTGGCAACAGGGGAGAAGGTTTCAGTATAGTCAATGCCTTCGACTTGTGAAAAACCCTTAGCAACAAGACGAGCTTTTGTTGAAAAATGTGAAACAAGAAATGCTAACTTTAGGAAGTGCTAAAAATAGAACTGCTAAAAATAGCACTTAAAAAAATAGCAGTTTGGCCAATGAGCATTTTGGCCACTTTGGGTGAGAGGTGAAACTACTAAAAATAGCATCTTCTAAAAATATCATTTATGGGTCCCTTCCTATTTATAACAGTCCCTAGTCTATCTATAGGAAGTAAATTCCAATTTGGTCTTACCAATAATTTGGAATATTAATTAATTAATTCTCCATGAGTTAATTAGTTAAGGAAAAGCAAACTTGAAGTCTTTGTGAGAACATGCAATTATTTCTCCACTAATTGGGGAATGTGTCCTTGATTTTCTCCACTAATTGAGGAATTAAGGATGAGTTCTATATTGAGAAGATTAGTTGACTTAGTTTAACTTAGTCAAGTTCAGTTAGATTAATTTAACAAGTTGTTAAATTAATGAGAGATAGTTTGTTGATGCTTGCATGCATGTGACAAATATTATTTTTAGATAACTGTGTATTCACTCATGGATAACTGATGCATGTTAGTTATGTCAAAGACCCAGTTGAGATCAAATGTGGGACAGTGTACTATCAGATTCTAGGATATTTCTATTAAGTACTCCTTGCATAGGGAAGGAAGCTTCTTCCTTCTATGACTGTGCAGTTGGACCTGAGGTGACAACAGGTATGATCAAGCCAATTTACATGTGTTTTTTAATTGGACCCCAATCAAAACTGCGCAAGGAAATAGGAGCTTGGACCTGAGGTGCAACATTTATATACATGGCTAGGTAATCCATGAGCTACGTCATCAGAGTACAGAGAGAGAAGGATAGCTTTTGAGCTGATTCTTTTTGTATGTTGTTGAGGATTTCTGCTTGATTGATAATACAGTGTTGGGGTTTTATGTTGGTGCTTTCCCTAGTGATATATTCTATGTTATGTGTGATTGATTCCTTCTTATCAGTTATATGTGTTCATGCTTGATGTTGCTCATGGTTGCTTAGCTTCCACAAATTTTATGGTAGATGTATATCTAGTATTATGCTTTCGTACATTACATATATCAGTTTGATCTGCAGGTGAAATTCCTATATGATATCAGTGAGCTAGCTGATTTGTATAGAAAATTCTACAACTTTATGTTTATCAACTTTTCCATTTGGTCCATACTTGGTTCTGCAAACCCATTTTCACCCAACAAGTTTTCGTCGCTTTGGTAAAGGAACAAGATCCCATGTATTGTTTGCAAATATTCAATGATATTCTTCATTCATAGCTGTGTCCCAATCTAGATGGCCTGAAGCTTCTGCAAATGTGTCAGGATCATAATTCGCTGAAGCTTGAGCTAGTAAAGAAGAGGCTCTATCGAACTCAGAACGTGTATGTCGTTGATCTGTAGGATCACCGACAAGAGCGCCTACTGCATCCTAAGTAACATGGACCCATTTTGGAAGTTGAGTAGCTGAAGGAGGATCCTGAGAAGGTGGGGGAGGATATTCATCCTCTCTTTCATCATCCGAAGAAGAAATATTTTCAAAAGTAGAAGAGATAGAGAGAGATGGCACATATGCCAAAATAGGCTCGTAGGCCGATATATTTTCAACAAACTTTACATTTCTTCTTATGATAACATTTTTGGACTTAAGTGGAATAAGTCTATATCCTTTAACATCTTCATAATATCCAACAAAATAACATTTTTCACTTTTAAGTTCTAAAGCTTTATGTTTCTCATCTGGAATATGGGCCCATGCTTCACTTCCAAAAACACGAAAGTGACTTACATCTGATTTAATTGAGCTCCATGCTTCTCCTAGAGTAATATTCTTTAAAACCTTAGTAGGAGTGCGATTTATTATGTAATTTGCAAAGTTAATTTATTTTGCCCAAAAACAAAGACTAAGTCCTTTAAATTGAAGCATACAATTAGCCATTTCCTTTAAGGTGCGATTCTTCCTTTCAGCTACACCATTTTGTTGTGGAGTATATGGAACACCATGTTGCGTTCGAATTCCATTCTCAGTGCAAAATTTGATGAATTTGTTGTTAACATATTCTCCACCATTATTAGATCTTAGCTTAAGAATTTGATGTCTAGATTGTTTTCCAACAAAGGCCTTAAAGGCCAAGAACATGTTAAATACTTCACTCTTGACTTTTAAGAAGTATACCCAAGTGCATATGGAGAAATCATCAATGAAAGTTAAGAAATACTTTTAGCCAGAGAATGAAACAACTGGAAGTGGACCACATAAATCACTATGCACAAGCTGTAGAGGGGCTGAGGTGTGCCAAGAGGCAAGTTTTTCAAAACTAACTTGATGATGTTTTCTGAGTACACATCTGGAACAAACACCATCTCTACAAGATACCATTGGAAGACCTGTCACCATATTTTCTTTACATAGATTCTGAAGGGAGCGATAGTTTAAGTGACCAAATCGCTCATGCCAAAGTTTGCTCACTTCATTATGAGCAACAAATACCGAGGGAATATTTGATGACCCAAAGTTGTTAAACTTATACAACCTTGTAGAATCATCAGCAATGCCAGTAGCTAAAATCTGTCTAAGATCTCTCAGGTCCTTAATTACAACATCGTGAGGTGAAAATTCAACGATTTTACCTTCACCTGAATGAGTTATCTGATATACAGATAAAAGGTTGCAGGATAAGTTTGGAACACATAATACATCATTAAACTGACCATTATCTATATGAATAGTTCCAGTCCCTACAACACTAACAGATCTATCATCACCAACATATATATTTTTGGTGTTACAATCATTTAAAGATGAAAACATGGCTTTGTTTTTGGCGATGCGATGAGAAGCTCTAGAATCAATTAGCCACTCATGAGAATTAGAAGAAGAAGATACATTTAGTGCATATCCAGACCAAGATGTTTGACAAACACGTGCAGAAAGTTCTCTTCCTAAAGATGAAGTAGAAGTTGAAGTTGAAGAGTGCTCCAAATGGATGTTATGCTTCTTCATTGCTGCTTCGAAGGCTTCCATATTCTTAAAGCATTTGGATTCTAAATGGCCATCTCGATTACAAAAGTAGAAATGAAGATCAATTTTATTCCCTTTGTTTTTATTTGCCTTATCATTTTGTTGAAATGATTTGTCATTTTGAGGCTGAAATTGCTTAGGACCCTTGTTTGTTTTAGGACCACTCCTTTTAGGATATGACTTCTTAGGATTATTTGAATTTGGTTGCTGCTAGGCGGCTAAGGCTTTCTTAGAAGAGTTTCCAAGATTAAGAAGACCAAGGTGTAAGAGTTTCTCTTGTTCTCTTATTAAAGAATCACAAAAGGAATCAAAGGAAGGGGAGTTGTAGTCTTGTCCTTGAGAAATGAAGGCTTCTCTTATAGAATGGAAGGTGGAAACAAAAACAAAGTAGACTAGTCCCAACTTAGTAAGAATGGAATAGATAAGGTTACCATCTTCTTTCTTAACCTTAACACCTTCCAAGAAAATTCTAAGGGTATTGAACTTGGACAAAAAATATTCAATGGAAGAAAAATTATTGGGCTCCAATGTAAGAAACTCATTTTCCAGTTGATGGTCTCTAAGTTCATTTTTAATTCCAAAAACATTAGTGATCTGTTTCATTGCTTCATCAGGAGTATCAAGTTCTATGATATGGAATCTAAGGTCTAGAGAAATAGATAACCCTATCAACCCACGTGCTTGATCTTTCCTATTTTCCCATTTGGTTGCCTTATCTTCATCTTTTGGTTTGGTTTCTTGGCCTAAGGTTATTCTGTAAAGACCTTTACTTCTAAGTAAATCCACAATGTAGGACCACCATTGGAAGTAGTTGGTGTTGTCAAGAATAAATTGACATGGACTTCCCATTTCAATAGAAACTGAAGCTGTATATGTTAAAAATAAGTGTTCTAATGGAAAGATCTCAAAAAAAAAAGGCCGATTAAAAAAAGCGGCTCTAAAAACGTCTTCCAGATGAAGAAGTTACGGCTTTTTGAAGAAAAGTTGTTGAAGATGTCGGTGAAGTGCAGGAATGTGTGGAAATGAATGATAATATTATATTTAGAAAAAATCCATCCCCTAAACTTAATCTAATTAACTCAACAAAGAGAAAAACTTGAAATCAAGACCTCTACTCTCATAAAGTAGCTTTGGACCAGGTGAGCTAGATTAAACAGTTAGTAATTTTTGGAAAAGAAGAAGGGTTTTTTTTTTTCAAGTCACTGAAGCTTGGGGTGCTCGCTTACTTGAGAAAGCTCTTCTTTTTCCTACAAAACAAAAAACACAAGACCCAATGTGGACATACAAAAAAAACAAACCTTACGGCTTGAAGTTAGATTTAGGCGGAAACTAAATATTTTCCTCAATGTTTTCTATTTTTCGAGATCACACTAAGGTGCGACAGAAAAGAGCATACACATGAGAAAAATCCTTCCTTTCTATTTTTGATTTGCCTAGATCACTCAGAGTTGGGGGGAAAAGAGCCTATGCAGAAATGAAAGGTATAGATCCGGTAATAAAAAAACAAAGAGCTAAATAAATGGAAATAAACAGAGAGAAAATAACTAAAAACTGCAAATAAACAGTGTATACCTCGAGATCTTAAAAATGACGTAGCTAGGGCTATTGGAAACCTTTTCCCGTGAAATGAAAGGGATTTCTCACTGGAACAGATGCTACTAATAGAATAGAGAAGTCCTATCAACCTAGAGGCAGTCAGAAACAGTAGATCTAGGAAATGACAGTCGGATGCAGTTCTACCAACTTTAGATTTCGATCACCAACAGATGCGGCCCTCAAATAGCTCTCATACCATGTAAGAATTTATAGGGTAAATTCCTCAGATAGAACACCAAATGACACCGCTCACAAACATATCACATATAAATACACCAGTATTGTTGATGTGGTTAAAACCCTCAAAGAGGGAAACAGTCCACAGCCTAAGCTAACGCAACCACTTCAGGCAATTATTAGTAAAAGAATGAAAATTTACATAAGCTTCTCTCATTAATGGTTACCCTACAAATGACCCTCCATGCTCTTTAAATAGAGATCATGGGCTAATATGAACCATCATATCACTACATATCGTGACCGTCAGATTGTTGGTTACAAAAGTAGATAGTAAAGAAACACACTTTACCTAACTCTACAATAGACCAGGTTATACTTAACTATTTCCTATGTGTTAGAATATCCTAAAAATCTATGAACGAGATGGTGAAGATTTATCCTCCTTCGAATATGCCATGATATACATAATAGTATACATAGATAAAGTGTTTAGATTTATCTTCAATTAGTTATGCTCTTTTAATTAATTTATCTCAAATTAATTAATTAAAGAAAATGTCATATCAACAAGTGCCATATTGTGTATGCGTTATTAATAAGTCATAATATTGGCCCATGGTACTCTAATAAAAGCTATTTACAAATTAAGAAATTCCATTATAAAGTGGGGTGAAACTCCATTGTTAGGTATATAATTTAATTCATATACTAATTATTTTTATAATTAATAATAATAATAATTTTAAATAAAGTTGTAATTTAATTAATTGTTATGGTTGTGAGATGCATTTTGATGTTGATGATGGATTGATGCATATTGACATAATAATAATAAGTTAAAATAAAATTGTAATTTAATTGATTTTTATGATTGTGATATGTGTTTTGATGTTGTCACACATCTATTTGTTATGCATATAAAAATAAAAACAATTGACATATTACCACTGTAACTTGTTAAGTTAATTACACCTATTATTAATCTATGTATATATAAATAATGGCAATGTGATACAAAATAAAACTATATTAGCTTTTATCTTCTACACTCGAGCATATTAGCATATATAAGTTACAATATATTTTCATGTCTATAGCTCAACATGGATACACAAGATTGTATTAATTTAAGTTTGGAAAATTGATTTATCTAACGATTCATAACCCAAGACTTGACCTGAGTTATTTACCTCCACTAGTGACTCAATGATGACATTTATCGCTCCCGTAGTCCTGGTCATTCGTGCTATTAATGATTTACTTGTTGCACTTGGCTGAGGTATGGCGTATTTACTCAAGATGCGCATTAGCCTGTGGTACTGCCTTGCTGTTAGGCTTGAAGGGAGCTCAACATCAATGGTGCCTGGTCTTTGAGATGATCGAATGACGAGGAAGTGTTTTGAATATTTATGCATCGGGCACTAGATATCACTCCTCCATTTCTATCTTTCTGGTGAGGTTTATCAACTACTCTGAAGAGGTTTTTGCTTCGAGCTATGGTCGGTTTACAATTGTAACACCCCTCGTAAATCAATAATGTTTTAAGTAAGGCAGTAAAATTTAACTGTTGACTAAGGTTATGTTTGGTGAAATTAAAATAACTATGTTGCTACTGCTGTTAATTAACTATGTTGATTAATTATTGCTACTATTGTTTAATTAATTATGTTGATTAATTGTTGTTAGTAGCTATTGAGGTGGTTGGAAAAGGAAAACCTAACTACCTTCATGAGAAGGTTGAGACCCCATAGGAAAAGGGAGAAAAGTTATGCTAAGTCTGGTAGAGACCAGATAGCGGAGGAAAAAGAAAAGAGAGTTGCTCTTTTGGAAGAAAATGCTATGTCTGGTAAAGATCAGATGGCATGTGTCTGGAAGGCGGAAGCTTCCTGAACCGCTACGTCTGGTAAGCACCATATAGTGTGACTCTGGTATAGCCAAAGAGTTTGCACACAGTGAAGATCTACAGAAGTGCTTGGGGGTGGAAGACCGAGGAGGATCTTCCAAAGTTCGAGAGGTTGACAAGCGCAATAGAGAGGTTTGCCTCTGTTCAGGTATGGATTAACTGAGAAGCTTAATGATTATTAAGGGTTTATGTATACTGTGAAATTAATTAGGGTCTATTACAGGCCTAGAACTTTGTATGGCATTGGAAGAATTTCTGTAATTATGCAGGCAATGGTAGAGATGGAAAATGTAAACACATTGATGACATTTAAGAACGAATTTCTGTGCGACTGACAGAAGAAAGAAAAGATTAAACTAGATTTAATTAAAGATCATAGATTTCCATACTGGAACAATTCCTGTAGCATAAGTGACAGTTAAATGGAAAACAAAATATTGTGTATATTTATTTCAGCCTATGCAGTTAAATTGAAACAATATATATATTTGCATACAAAGATTCCAAGAAAGCTACTAAAGAAAATAAAGAAAACTGTAACAGGTCAAAAAATGAGTCACTGCGTGAACTCTCTAGACTAAACAACCAATCGAAGATTGCAGGATCTCCATCTTAACAATGTAGTTTAAGAATGAATAATACGGTAACGAAAAACACTCCAGTACCTGAAAAACAAAGGAAGGTTAGCGCCCACATCATAAACATAATTTAACGATAATAGACATTCCAAAAATCAATGAACGAGCCTGTAAAAAAAGAAAACGGCCGTAACCTGTGTGAATATGATCGGGTAGCCAGCGTGGGCTTCCGAAGTCGAAACTGGCAATCCATATTCTTCAAACAGGAAATAATAATAGTAAACAAAACCATAGAGATATTTTTCTCTTAATTGAGATTTACAGGAAAATCCTCTGAAGAAATAAGCGTATCCAGTGTACACAGCAAATACTGAAAACTTCAAACTCAGGCGAGAATCTGTCCATGGTAAACCAGTAATCTTTAAAAAAAATATTGAACTGTAAAACGATTCTATGGAGAAGCACACAATTCATTATCCAGCCAAAGTTCAATTGACAGTAATAACTGAAACTTTATACAATTATTCGTCGTAGGGTGTAACCCTCGGCTCTGAAACAAATTATACAGTAATGGACCCGTATTAAGTGGAACCCAACTAGGGTTTCCGCCTGATCTACTTGGTGCAGAACCCAAATAATTTACAAAGTAACAGAGCCGGGGAAGCCGTTAATTTTCCAAATTGAAGGAAAACCCACGAAACAGTGATAGATTCCCATGCTCAAGCACAGCTTAGATAGCCTGTCAAGAAGGACAAAGGCTCAGTCCATTACCCAAGGTATTTTCCTAAATTTTTAAACCACGGGAGTAAACGTCTCTTACCCGGAACATGGAGTGAGTAAGGAAGATAAAACAGGTCCTCCATCGATCGTTGGCCACGGCACCGAGACTCCACACCTGAGACAAAGGGGTAATTCAAAGAAAGCGGAATAAGAATCAGATATGTGAAAAAGAAAAAAAAAAAAAAAAAAAAACGAACTGTAAAAACAGGGTGACATTCACCAGGGTGAGGGAGCACCTGTTTACCATGACCGAGGACGGGAGGTAGAGTTCATTTTACACCATGGACCGCATGTTGGAGAGGTTTCCTGTGTGAAAATGTAAAACCGCCAGAGACCTGTGGATGACAGAAGTTACACTAACAATGAACTGCTAAGAATTTCCAAACGTATTGAAAAGCTTTCAAGTCATACCACCCACACCTGGATCGACTTCGACCGTCGATCTGGATGGTCTCATCTCCACCATAGGAATGGGTGCAGAAACCCAGGAAGTAGCCATCGTATTGTATTTTTCAAGATATTTATCAGAAGCATTAACTCCTTGAGTCCTGAGCATGCTGTATCACATGGTGTCGACAGGTCGATCGTTCATCGTGCCAGATGGACGGTGTGGGGAAAGACTAGCTTTTCAAGCGCCAGCTGCCCGAGCGATTCTCGGCAACGCTCCTTTCCAGGCCAGATATTTAGGCGAATAGCATTAGCTCAAATAAGAAATTACTAAATGGCCATTCATTTCCGTAGTACCAACGACCATTTTTATATTCTATCCATTTTACCGTAAAGTATGGATTATCATTGCAAGCTGAATGTTGTTTCTCGAGAATGAAACATAATTAGATTATTAATGTTATGTGCTATGGTCAACATATATGTAACTTATCAATAAATAATATGGTTCCTATGATATGTAAATGAATTAAAACAATCGATTATTTGCATTTGAATTCTTATTGCTAATTTCTATTATTGTTTTAAAAAAAATATTACTCCTATTCTGTAGTGTTACAAGTGGTATCAGAGCCCAGGTTACAACTCTGTGACCTCAAGTTAATCATAACAGAGACAAAAATACATAAATAACCAAATTAACAAGCAATGAGGGGTTATTTCAATATATTACACATCGTATCTGTTGAAATGAACTAATCTCTTGATCAGGTGACACCAGAATAAGGAGAACGATCAGCGCTCCTCATGGAAATCTGAATCGACCTAACATAGTTACCCACCCTTAGGGAAATCTTGAGATATGGGTACAGCTGGGAGAGGAAGCCCGCAAAACCAATTTGACTATATTGGAGACAATCCAGGAACTGAAGAACGAGATGGCCCGTTTATGTGAGGACAATGCCAGATTAACCATGGAACAAGAAAGGATCATGAAACGTTTATCAGATAAACAAAACCAGCACCAGCCGCATCCTAGCCCTGAGAAAATGCAAGTATCAGATGAACAGGTTTATCATACCGAAAATGAAGAAATAGAGGAAAGAGCGGAGTTTCGAGGAGAGAAATCTGATAATGCCTCTGAACATCAAACCCCAAAAAGACAGTGGATAGAACTGTAAGGGGAGTTTCCGAAGATCAAGCCACCACATTTTGACGAGGAATCCGAGGAGGCCGCAGAAGCTTGGTTAATCAACATCAACAAATATTTCCAAGTCTATGAGTATGATCACCATCTTAAGGCATGGTTGGCTATTTTCCAGTTGCGGGCTAAGGCTACATTATGGTGGGAGGAAGTCAAGATGGTGTGGGGGGCGAGTGAGCAAGATGTAACTTGGGGAAACTTTTCAAAGATACTTCAAGGAGAAGTACTTGACTGAACGCTTCTACGATGAAAAAGCACGAGAATCTCATGATCTGCGGCTTGGGCAGCATACCATGGATGAATTCATTACTAAATTTACATCTCTACTTCGCTATGTACCGTATATTTGGGAAGAAAAGGCAAAGGTGCAGCGATTCGTTAGCAGCCTACCCCAGACAATGCGGGAAAGGATTGAATTTGATAATCTGAAGACCATGGACGAAGCGATACAGAAAGCTAGAATATTTTATCAGCAGAATAAACAAAATGGAGAAAATTCTGGGAAGCGCTAGGCAGATAGAAAAGGCAACAGAATAACTATGGGAGTTACGGGAGCTCGTAGCAATTGCAACAAGGGATTCTCCAAAGGGGCCAGAAATAGAAACCAGTCCAGAAATCAGCTCAGATTAAAGCCACCTAATGAATCTAAATACAGTGAGCAGCCGGGTAGAGTTGATAATGAGGGATAAGCTAGGCCACCAATGCAGTGTTGGGGTTGTGGCGGGCCACACTATATTAAAAATTGCCCTCACTGAAAGGAAAGTGATCAGGTGTCCCAGGTTTAGGAAGTCTCCACGGTGGGAGACGTGGCTCGGTCCATACCCAGAATAAATGTTTCCCTCGAGGATCGTCAAGATGATTACCAGGCAATGATGGTAGAATTTGAAGGTAAGATTTTTGATCGAACTATTTCCATTTTAGTAGACACAGGAGCTACATTAAGCTATGTTAGTCCCAAAGTTGTGGAAAATTGTAATTTGCAATCATTAAGTTTAAGAATCCATGGTTAGTACAGCTTGCAACTGGGGTAAAAAGACGAGTGTTGGCTAAGGTCAGCAACTGCCTATTGAGGATAGCCAGTCAGACAGTGATGACAAAACTAAATGTACTCCCTCTCGGTTCGTATGATGTGGTGATCGGGATGGATTGGCTGGAAAGGCGGTGGTCTATAATAAACTGCAAGACAAAAACAATTTCTTATCGGGACGAACTAGGAAATGAGCAGGAAATTCAGGGTATCTTGAAACCAGTGCAGAGACGGCCAATTACTGCCTCATAGCTAGCTAAAAGCATCAAGAAAAAATGTCAAATATATGCAGTTCAAGTAGGTTATGCCAAATCTCAAGATAAAATTGCTGCTATGGGAAGCATACCAGTAGTGCGAGAATTTACAGATGTATTTCCCGAAGAAGTACCAGGGCTGCCGCCCAAAAGAGATTTAGCTTTTACCATAGAATTGATACCCAGTGCAGCCCCAGTGTCCCGAGCACCATACCAAATGAGTGTGCTAGAATTAACAAAATTAAAAGTGCAGCTGCAAGAGCTATTGGACAAGAAGTATATCCGTCCCAGCGTATCCCCTTAGGGAGCCCATGTACTATTTGTTAGGAAAAAGGACGGAACCCTTCGTATGTGCATAGATTATAGACAGCTGAACAAATTGACAGTTAAAAATAAATATCCACTACCCCGCATCGATGAACTGTTTGATCAAGTGAAAGGGGCGACAATATTTTCAAAGATCGATTTGAGGTCTGGTTATCATCAAATCAGAATTAAGGAGGAGGAGATAGCCAAAACAACCTTTCGAACCCGTTATGGGCATTATGAGTTTGTGGTACTGCCTTTCAGGTTGACCAATTCACCTGCAACATTTATGTGCCTGATGAATAGTGTATTTCATCAGTACTTGGACAAATTCGTATTAATTTTTATTGATGATATACTTATATACTCCCAGAATATTAAATATCATGAGGAGCACCTCAGACTCGTGTTACAGACACTACGGGAACATCAGCTATATGGTAAATTTAACAAATGCAACTTTTATAAAGAGAAAATCCAGTGTTTGGGGCATATCATCACCAAGGAAGGCATTGTTGTGGACCCTGAAAAGATTAAAACCATAATGGAATGGCCAACACCAAAGGACGTGGCAGATATTAGATATTTAATTTGGCTGGCTGGATATTATAGGCGGTTCGTGGAAGGCTTTTCCTGGGTTGCATACCCTATCACCTCCTTGCAAAAGAAAGGAAAAATATTTAAGTGGATAGCGGAGTGTCAACAGAGCTTTGAACAGCTCAAATATCTGCTCACCACTGCACCTGTGCTGAGTATTGCAGACCCTGAAAAAGATTATGTAGTCTGCACAGATGCAAGCAAAGAGTGTGTAGGTGGGGTGCTGATGCAAGAAGGGAAAGTGATCACGTACGAATCTAGAAAATTGAAAGAACATGAGCAGAAGTATTATGCCTATGATCTGGAACTAACTACTGTAGTACATGCACTAAAAATGTGGCACCATTACTTGGTGGGAAGAAAATTTTTATTGATGACAGATCACCACAGCTTAACTAGCTACTTTAGTCAACCAACTTTAAACACTAAGCAAGCTAGGTGGGTGGACTTTTTGGGCGGGCTTGATTTTGAAATCAAACACCTAAAAGGAAAAGAAAACCGAGTGGCGGATGCTGTAAGCAGAAAGGTGCATTGTCTCTATGAAATTGGCCTTAGTGAAGGACGATATACCTTTAGCAAAGAAATTAAAAAGGCTGCTGAAGAAGATCAAATCTACGAGTAAAAGAAACAACTAGTGCAGAGCTTAAACATCCACATAAAGAAACAAGGTTATGAATTGGATGCAGCAGGAATTTTATGCTACAAGAAAATGATATATGTGCCCAATCAGGGTGATATTAAGGAAAAGATTCTGGATGAATATCATAAAAGTCCTTATGCGGGACACCCGGGTTATCAAAAGTTAATCACTTCGCTTCGGAGGGAATATCACTGGCCACCATGAAAAGAGATGTAATAGAATATCTAGCACGATGCATAGAATGTCAACAGGTTAAGGCTGAACATCAACACCCTACGGGTTTGCTACAGCCATTACCTATACCAAAATGGAAGTGGGAGATTATCACCATGGAATTTATTACAGGGTTACCGAAGTCCAAGAGCAATAATGACTCTATTATGGTTGTAGTGGACAAACTCAGTAAGTCAGCCCACTTCATACCAGTTCAATCTACGTATCGTGCAGCACAAATTGCAAATGTTTTTATGCAAAACACATTTAAGCTCCATGGGCTACCAAAAACTATAATATTTGATCGCGATGTTAAATTCACATCAGCCTTTTGGAAGACCTTCTTTGAAGTTCTGGGAACTCAATTCAATTTTAGCACCACATATCATCCGCAGACTGACGGACGGACTGAGCGGGTGAATCAAGTGGTGGAGGATATGCTGAGGTCATATGTGATGCAACAACCCACTCGATGGGAAGAGTATTTACATCTTGTGGAGTTTGCCTAGAACAATGGATATCATGCATCCTTGCGGATGAGCCCATTCGAAGTACTTTACGGCCGAAAATGCTGCACGCCATCCAGCTGCGGTGGACCAGAAGACAGACTCATGCTAGGTCCTGAAATGTTAAAAGAGATGGAAGCAATGGTTAAGAGAGTGCAGGCTAATTTAAAAGTAGCTCAGGACAAACAAAAATGTTTTTCAGATTCGAAAAGGACCTTTAGGGAGTACCAAGTGGGTGAACATGTATCTGTCAGAATTCGAGCAAGGAGAAGTACTCTAAAATGGAATGGTTGTGCCAAATTGGCACCCCGCTTTTGTGGGCCCTTCCAGATTTTAGCACGAGTGGGACCGGTAGCTTATCAGCTAGCCCTACCTAGCCACATCTGAGTCGATAATGTCTTCCACGTGTCTGTTTTAAAGAAATATGTTTATGACCCTAGACACATAATAAGTTGGCAGAACATTCGGGTAATAAGATGTTGTAAGACAAGCATAAACCAAATATGGATTGTTAAGAAACTGCTAATCTAAATATTATGTGTTTCAGGTGGAACCGGAAGGAGAATTCCTGGTCGATCCAGTGAACATACTAGATCAGAGAAGGGTCGAGCTGCGGAAAAGAGTCATCACCCAGGTTAAACTGCAATGGCAACACTTTGAGCCAGATGAGGCCACCTAGGAAGATGAGCAGAGCATGAAAGAAGCCTATCCCGAATTGTTTCTGGGTGAACAACATCGAGATGATGTTGAACTTCAGGAGGGGGAGATGTAACGCCCCTAGTAAATCGATAATGTTTTAAGTAAGGAGTAAAATTTAACTGTTGACTAAGGTTATGTTTGGTGAAACTATGTTGCTACTACTGTTAATTAATTATGTTGATTAATTATTGCTACTACTGTTTAATTAATTATGTTGATTAATTGTTGTTAGTAGCTATTGAGGTGGTTGGAAAAATAAAACCTAACTACCTTCATGAGAAGGTTGAGACCCCATAGGAAAAGGGGGAAAAGGTATGCTAAGTCTGGTAGAGACCAGATAGCGGAGGAAAAAGAAAAGAGAGTTGCTCTTTTGGAAAAAAATGCTATGTCTGGTAAAGATTAGATGGCATGTGTCAGGAAGGCGGAAGCTTCCTGAACCGCTATGTCTGGTAAGGACCAGATAGCGTGACTCTGGTATAGCCAAAGAGTTTGCTGACAGTGAAGATCTGCAGAAGTGCTTGTGGGAGGAAGATTGAGGAGGATCTTCCTAAGGTCGGGAGGTTGACAAGCACAATAGAGAGGTTTGCCTCTACTCAGGTATGGATTAACTGAGAAACTTAATAGTTATTAACGGTTTATGTATACTGTGAAATTAATTAGGGTCTATGACAGGTCTAGAACTGTGTATGGAATTGGAAGAATTTCTGTAATGATGCAAGCAATGGTAGAGATGGAAAATGTAAACACATTGATGACATTTAAGAACGAATTTCTGTGCGACTGACAGAAGAAAGAAAAGATTAAACTAGATTTAATTAAAGATCATAGATTTCCATACTGGAACAATTCCTGTAGCATAAGTGACAGTTAAATGGAAAACAAAATACTGTGTATATTTGTTTCAGCCTACGCAGATAAATTGAAACGATATATATATATATATATATATATATATATATATATATATATATATATATATATATATTTGCATACAAAGATTCCAAGAACGCTACTGAAGAAAATAAAGAAAGCTGTAACAGGTCAAAAAATGAGTCAATGCGTGAACTCTCTAGACTAAACAACCAATCGAAGATCGCAGGATCTCCATCTTAACAATGTAGTTTAAGAATGAATAATACGGTAACAAAAAGCACTCCAGTACCTGAAAAACAAAGGAAGGTTAGCACCCACATCATAAACATAATTTAAGGATAACAGCCATTCCAAAAATCAAGGAATGAGCCTGTAAAAAAAGAAAACGACCGTAACCTATGTGAATATGATTGGGTAGCCAGCGTGGGCTTCCGAAGTCGAAACCGGCAACCCATATTCTCCAAACAGGAAATAATAACAATAAACAAAATCATAGAGATATTTTTCTCTTAATTAAAATTTACAGGAAAATCCTCTGAAGAGATAAGCATATCTAGTGTACACAGCAAATAATGAAAACTTCAAACTCAGGCGAGAATCTGTCCACGGTAAACCAACAATCTTTAAAAAAAATATTGAACCGTAAGACGATTCTATGGAGAAGCACACAATTCATTATCCAGCCAAAGTTCAATTAACAGTAATAACTAAAACTTTATACAATTATTCACCGTAGGGTGTAACCCTCGGCTCTGAAACAAATTATACAGTAATGGACAGGTATTAAGTGCAAACCAACTAGGCTTTCTACCTGATCTGCTTGGCGCAGAACCCAAATAATTTACAAAGTAACAGAGTCGGGGAAGCCGTTAATTTTCCACATTGAAGGAAAACCCACGAAACAGTGATAGACTCCCATGCTCAAGCACAGCTCAGATATCTTTCCAAGAAGGACAACGGCTCAGTCCGTTACCCAGGGTATTTTCCTAAATTATTAAACCACGGGATTAAACGTCTCTTACTCGGAACATGGAGTAAGTAAGGAAGACAGAACATGCCCTCCATCGAGCGCTGGCCACGACACCGATACTCCGCACCTCAGACAAAGGGGTCATTCAAAGAAAACGAAATAAGAATCAGATATGTGAAAAAGAAAAAAAAAGAAAAAAAAAAAAAAAACAAACTGTAAAAACAGGGTGGCATTCACCAGGGTGAGGGAGCACCGGTTTACCATGACCGAGGATGGGAGGCAGAGTTCATTTTACACCATGGACCGCATGTTGGAGAGGTTTCCTACGTGAAAATGCAAAAGCGCCAGAGACCTGTGGATGACAGAAGTTACACTAACAATGAACCGATAAGAATTTCCAAACGTATTGAAAAGCTTTCAAGTCATACCACCCACACCTAGATCGACTTCGACCGTTGATCTGGATGGTCTCATCTCCACCATCGGAATGGGCATAGAAACCCGGGAAGTAGCCATCATATGGTATTTTTCGAGATATGTATCAGAAGCATTAACTCCTGGAGTCCTGAGCACGCTGTATCACATGGTGTCGACAGGTCGATCGTTCATTGTGCCAGATGGACGGTGTGGGGAAAGACCAGCTTGTCAAGCGCCAATTTCCCCAGCGATTCTCGACAACGCTCCTTTCTAGGCCAGATATTTAGGCGAATAGCATTGACTCAAATAAGAAATTACTAAATGGCCATTCATTTCCGTAGTACCAACGACCATTTTTATAGTCTATCCATTGTACCGTAAAGTATGGATTATCATTGCAAGCTGAATGTTGGTTCTCGAGAATGAAACAGAATTAGATTATTAATGTTATGTGCTATGGTCAACATAGATATAACTTATCAATAAATAATACGGTTCCTATGATATGTAAATGAATTAAAACAATCGATTATTTGCATTTGAATTCTTATTGCTAAGTTCTATTATTGTTTTAAAAAAAATTATTACTCCTATTCTGTAGTGTTACAAGTGGTATCAGAGCCTAGGTTACAACTCTGTGACCTCAGGTTAGTCATAACAGAGACAACAATACATAAATAACCAAATTAACAAGCAAGCAGGGGTTATTTCAATATATTGCACATCATATGTGTTGAAATGAGCTAACCTCCTGATTAGGTGACAACAGAATGAGGAGAACGATCAACGCTCCTCATGGAAATAGGAATCGGCTAGACAAAGTTACCCACCCTCAGGGAAATCCTGAGATATGGGTACAGCTGGGAGAGGAATCCCGCAACACCAATTTGACTATATTGGAGACAGTCCAGGAACTGAAGAACGAGATGGCCCGTTTACGTGAGGACAACGCCAGATTAACCATGGAACAAGAAAGGATCATGAAAAGTTTATCAAATAAAAAAAACTAGCACCAGCCGCATCCTAGCCCTGAGCAAACGTGAGTATCAGATGAACAGGACTATCACACAAAACAGGAAGAAACAGAGGAAAGAGCAGAGGTTCGAGGAAAGAAAGCTGATAACGCCTCTGAACATCAAACCCCAAAAAGACAGCGGATAGAACTGCAAGGGGAGTTTCGGAAGATCAAGCCACCACATTTTGACGGGGAATCCGAGGAGGCCGCAGAAGCTTGGTTAATCAACATTAACAAATATTTCCAAGTCTATGAGTATGATCACCATCTTAAGGATTGGCTGGCTATTTTCCAGCTGCAGTCTAAGCCTACATTATGGTGGGAGGAAGTCAAGATGTAACTTGGGAAACTTTTCAAAGATACTTCAAGGATAAATACTTGACTGAACGCTTCTACGATGAAAAAGCACAGGAATTTCATGATCTGCGGCTTGGGCAGCAGACCATGGATGAATTCATTACTAAATTTACATCTCTACTTTGCTATGTACCGTATATTCGGGAAGAAAAGGCAAAGGTGCAGCGGTTCGTTAGCAGCCTACCCCAAACAATGTGGGAAAGGATCGAATTTTATAATCTGAAGACCATGGACGAAGCGATACAGAAAGCTAGAATATGTTATCAATAGAATAAACAAAAAGGAGAAACTTCTGGGAAGCGCTGGGCAGATAGAAAAGGCAGCAGAATAACTATGGGAGTTAAGGGAGCTAGCAGCAATTTCAATAAGGGATTCTCCAAAGGGGCCAACAATAGAAACTAGTCCAGAAATCAGCTCAGATTAAAGCCACCTAATGAATCTAAACACAGTGAGAAGCTGGGTAGAGTTGATAATGAGGGATCAGCTAGGCCACCAGTGCAGTGTTGGGGTTGTGGCGGGCCACACTATATTAAAAATTGCCCTCACCGAAAGGAATGTGATCAGGTGTCCTAGGTTTATGAAGCCTCCACATTGGGAGACGTGGCTCGGTCCATAGCCAGAATAAATGCTGCCCTCGAGGATCGTCAAGATGATTACCAGCCAACGATGGTAGAATTTGAAGGTAAAATTTTTGATCGAACTGTTTCCATTTTAGTAGACCCATGAGATACATTAAGCTATGTTAGTCCCAAAGTTGTGGAAAATTGTAATTTGCAATCCATTAAGTTGAAGAATCCATGGTTAGTACAGCTTGCAACTGGGGCAAAAAGACGAGTGCTGGCTAAGGTTAGCAACTGCCCATTGAGGATAGCTAGTCAGACAGGGATGACAGAATTGAATGTACTCCCTCACGGTTCGTGTGATGTGGTGATTAGGATGGATTGGCTGGAAAGGCAATGGTCTATAATAAACTGCAAGACAAAAACAATTTTTTATCGGGACGAACTGGGAAATGAATAGGAAATTCAGGGTATCCTGAAACCAGTGCAGATCCGGCCAATTACTGCCTCACAGCTAGCTAAAAGCATCAGGAAAAAATGTCAAATATATGCAGTTCAAGTAGGTTATTCCAAATATGAAGATAAAATTATTGCTATGGGAAGCATACCAGTAGTGCAAGAATTTACAGATGTATTTCCCGAAGAAGTACTAGGGCTGCCGCACAAAAGAGATTTAGATTTTACCATAGAATTGATACCCGGTGCAGCCCCAGTGTCCCGAGCACCATACCGGATGAGTGTGCCAGAATTAATAGAATTAAAAATGCACCTGCAAGAGTTGTTGGACAAGAAGTATATCCGTCCCAGCGTATCCCCTTGGGGAGCCCATGTACTGTTTGTTAGGAAAAAGGATGGAACCCTTCCTATGTGCATAGATTATAGACAGCTGAACAAATTGACAATTAAAAATAAATATCCACTACCCCGCATCGATGAATTGTTTTATCAAGTGAAAGGGGCGACAATATTTTCAAAGATCGATTTGAGGTCTGGTTATCATCAAATCAGAATTAAGGAGGAGGACATAGCCAAAACAACCTTTCGAACCCGTTATGGGAATTATGAGTTTGTGGTACTACCTTTCGGGTTGACCAATGCACCTGCGACATTTATGTGCCTGATGAATAGTGTATTTCATCAGTACTTGGACAAATTCATATTAATTTTTATTGATGATATACTTATATACTCCCAGAATGTTAAAGAGCACGAGGAGCACCTCAGACTCGTGTTACAGACACTACGGGAACATCAGCTATATGGTAAATTTAGCAAATGCGACTTTTATAAAGAGTAGATCCAGTATTTGGGGCATATCGTCACCAAGGAAGGCATTGCTGTGGACCCTGAAAAAGATTAAAACCATAATGGAATGGCCAACACCAAAGGACGTGGCAGATATCAGATCTTTCATGGGGCTGGCTGGATATTATAGGTGGTTCGTGGAAGGCTTTTCCAGGGTTTCATACCCTATCACCTCCTTGCAGAAGAAAGGAAAAATATTTAAGTGGACAGTGGTGTTTCAACGGAGCTTTGAACAGCTTAAATATCTGCTCACCACTGCACCTGTGCTGAGTATTGAAGACCCGAAAAAAGATTACATAGTCTACACAGATGCAAGCAAAGAGGGCGTAGGTGGGGTGCTGATGCAAGAAGGGAAAGTGATCGCATACGAATCCAGAAAATTGAAAGAACATGATCAGAAGTATTCTGCCTATGATCTGGAACTAACTGCTATAGTACATGCACCAAAAATGTGGCGCCATTATTTGATGGGAAGAAAATTTTTATTGATGACAGATCACCATAGCTTAACTAGCTACTTTAGTCAACCAACTTTAAACGCTAGGCAATCTAGGTGGGTGGACTTTTTGGGCGGTTTTGATTTTGAAATCAAACAGCTAAAAGGAAAAGAAAACCAGGTGGCGAATGCTCTAAGCCGAAAGGTGCATTCTCTCTATGAAATTGGCCTTAGTGAAGGATGATCTACCCTTAGCAAAGAAATTAAAAAGGCTGTTGAACAAGATCAAATCTACGAGCAAAAGAAACAGCTAGTGCAGAACTTAAACATCCACATAATGCAACAAGGTTATGACATGGACGTAGCAGGAATTTTATGCTACAAGAAAAGGATATATGTGCCCAATCAGGGCGATATTAAGGAAAATATTCTGGATGAATATCATAAAAGTCCTTATGCGGGACACCCAGGTTATCAAAAGTTAATCACTTCGCTTTGGAGGGAATATCACTAGCCAAGCATGAAAAGAGATGTAATATAATATCTGGCACGATGTATAGAATGTCAACAGGTTAAGGCTGAACATCAACACCCTACGGGTTTGCTACAACCATTACCTATACCAGAATGGAAGTGGGAGATTATCACCATGGACTTTATTATAGGGTTACCGAAGTCCAAGAGGAATAATGACTCTATTATGGTTGTAGTGGACAAACTCAGTAAGTCAGCCCACTTCATACCAGTTCAATCTACGTATCGTGCAACACAAATTGCAAATGTTTTTATGCAGAACATATTTAAGCTCCACGGGCTACCAAAAACTATAATATCTGATCGCGATGTTAAATTCACATCAGCCTTTTGGAACTCAATTGAATTTTAGCACCACATATCATCCAGATACTGACGGACAGACTGAGCGGGTGAATCAAGTGGTGGAGGGCATGCTGAGGTCATATGTGATGCAACAACCCACTCGATGGGAAGAGTATTTATATCTTGTGGAGTTTGCCTATAACAATGGATATCATGCATCCTTTCGGATGAGCACATTCGAAATACTTTACGGCTGAAAATGCCGCACGCCATCCAGCTGGGGTGGACCAGAAGACAGACTCATACTGGGTCCTGAAATGTTAAAAGAGATGGAAGCAATGCTTAAGAGAGTGCGGGATAATTTAAAAGTAGCTTAGGACACACAAAAATGTTTTGCAGATCAGAAAAGGACCTTTAGGGAGTACCAAGTGGGTGAACATGTATATTTCAGAATTCGGGCAAGGAGAAGTACTCTACAATGGAATGGTTGTGTCAAATTGGCACCTCGCTTTTGTGGGCCCTTCCAGATTTTAGCACGAGTGGGGCCGGTAGCTTATCAGCTAGCCCTACCTAACCACATCTGGGTCCATAATGTCTTCCACGTGTCCGTTCTAAAGAAATATGTTTATGACCCTAGACACATAATAAGTTGGTAGGACATTCAGGTAAGAAGATGTTGTAAGACAAACATAAACCAAAGATGGATTGTTAAGAAACTGCTAATCTGAATATTATGTGTTTCAGGTGGAACCGGAAAGAGAATTCCTGGTCGAGCCAGTGAACATACTACATCGGAGAAGGGTCGAGCTGCGGAAAAGAGTCATCACCAAGGTTAAAGTGCAATGACAGCGCTTTGAGCCAGGTGAGGCCACCTGGGAAGATGAGCAGAGCATGAAAGAAGCTTATCCCGAATTGTTTCTGGGTGAACAACATCGGGACGATGTTGAACTTCAGGAGGGGGAGATGTAACGCCCCTAGTAAACCGATAATGTTTTAAGTAAGGCAGTAAAATTTAACTGTTGACTAAGGTTATGTTTGGTGAAATTAAAATAACTATGTTGCTACTGCTGTTAATTAATTATTGCTACTACTGTTTAATTAATTATGTTGATTAATTGTTGTTAGTAGCTATTGAGGTGGTTGGAAAAAGAAAACCTAACTACCTTCATGAGAAGTTTGAGACCCCATAGGAAAAGGGGGAAAAGTTATGCTAAGTCTGGTAGACACCAGATAGCGGAGGAAAAAGAAAAGAGAGTTGCTCTTTTGGGAAAAAATGTTATGTCTGGTAAAGATCAGATGGCATGTATCTGGAAGGCGGAAGCTTCCTGAACTGCTACGTCTGGTAAGGACCAGATAGCGTGACTCTGGTATAGCCAGAGAGTTTGCAGACAGTGAAGATCTACAGAAGTGCTTGGGGGTGGAAGATCGAGGAGGATCTTCCTAAGGTCGGGAGGTTGACAAGTGCAATAGAGAGGTTTGCCTCTGTTCAGGTATGGATTAACTGAGAAACTTAATAGTTATTAAGGGTTTATGTATACTGTGAAATTAATTAGGGTCTATGACAGGCCTAGAACTGGGTATGGAATTGGAAGAATTTCTGTAATTATGCAGGCAATGGTAGAGATGGAAAATGTAAACACATTGATGACATTTAAGAACGAATTTCTGTGCGACTGACGGAAGAAAGAAAAGATTAAACTATATTTAATTAAAGATCATAGATTTCCATACTGGAACAAT
This sequence comes from Pinus tabuliformis, assembly GCA_031772625.1. Classification (NCBI taxonomy): domain Eukaryota; kingdom Viridiplantae; phylum Streptophyta; class Pinopsida; order Pinales; family Pinaceae; genus Pinus; species Pinus tabuliformis. The sequence continues at coordinate 479,645,956 of CM062810.1, read as the reverse complement.
TCCTGTAGCATAAGTGACAGTTAAATGGAAAACAAAATACTGTGTATATTTATTTTAGCCTACGCAAATAAATTGAAACGATATATATATATATTTGCATACAAAGATTCCAAGAATGCTACTGAAGAAAATAAAGAAAACTGTAACAGGTCAAAAAATGAGTCAATGCGTGAACTCTCTAGACTAAACAACCAATCGAAGATCGCAGGATCTCCATCTTAACAATGTAGTTTAAGAATGAATAATACGGTAATGAAAAACACTCCAGTACTTGAAAAGCAAAGGAAGGTTAGCGCCCACATCATAAACATAATTTAACGATAACAGGCATTCCAAAAATCAAGGAATGAGCCTGTAAAAAAAGAAAATGGCCGTAACCTATGTGAATATGATTGGGTAGCCAGCGAGGGCTTCCGAGGTCAAAACCGACAACCCATATTCTTCAAACAGGAAATAATAATAGTAAACAAAACCATAGAGATATTTTTCTCTTAATTGAAATTTACAAGAAAATCCTCTGAAGAGATAAGCGTATCCAATGTACACAACAAATAATGAAAACTTCAAACTCAGGCGAGAATCTGTCCATGGTAAACCAACAATATTTAAAAAAAATATTGAACCGTAAAATGATTCTATGGAGAGGCACACAATTCATTATCCAGCCAAAGTTTAATTAACAGTAATAATTGAAACTTTATACAATTATTTGCCATAAGGTGTAACCCTCGGCTCTGAAACAAATTATACAGTAATGGACAGGTATTAAGTGCAACCCAACTAGGCTTTCTGCCTGATCTGCTTGGCGAAAACCCAAATAATTTACAAAGTAACAGAGCCGGGGAAGCCGTTAATTTTCCACATTAAAGGAAAACCCATGGAACAGTGATAGACTCCCATGCTCAAGCACAGCTCAGATAGCCTGCCAAGAAGGACAACGGCTCAGTCCGTTACCCAGTGTCTTTTCTTAAATTTTTAAACCACGAGAGTAAACGTCTCTTACCCGGAACATGGAGTGAGTAAGGAAGATAGAACAGGTCCTCCATCGAGTGTTGGCCACGGCACCGAGACTCCGCACCTGAGACAAAGGGGTCATTCAAAGAAAATGGAGTAAAAATCAGATCTGTGAAAAAAGAAAATAAAAAAAAATAAAACGAACTGTAAAAACAAGGTGACATTCACCAGGGTGAGGGAACATCGATTTACCATGACCGAGGACGGGAGACAGAGTTCATTTTACACCATGGACCGCATGTTGGAGCGGTTTCCTGTGCGAAAATGCAAAAGCGCCAGAGACCTGTGGATGACAGAAGTTACACTAACAATGAAATGCTAAGAATTTCCAAACGTATTGAAAATCTTTCAAGTCATACCACCCACACCTGGATCGACTTCGACTGTCGATCTGGATGGTCTCATCTCCACCGTAGGAATGGGTATAGAAACCCAGGAAGTAGCCATTGTATGGTATTTCTCGAGATATATATCAGAAGCATTAACTCCTGGAGTCCTGATCACGTTGTATCACATGGTTTCGACAGGTCGATCGTTCATCGTGCCAGATGGACGGTGTGGGGAAAGACCATCTTTTCAAGCGCCAGTTTCCCGAGCGATTCTCGGCAACGCTCCTTTCCAGGCCAGATATTTATGTGAATAGCATTAACTCAAATAAGAAATTACTAAATGGCCATTCATTTCCATAGTACCAACGACCATTTTTATATTCTATCCAATGTACCGTAAAGTATGGATTATCATTGCAAGCTGAATGTTGGTTCTCCAGAATGAAACGGAATTAGATTTTTAATGTTATGTGCTCTATTCAACATAGATGTAACTTATCAATAAATAATACGGTTCCTATGATATGTAAATGAATTAAAAAAATCGATTATTTGCATTTGAATTCTTATTACTAAGTTCTATTATTGTTTTAAAAAAAAATTATTACTCCTGTTCTGCAGTGTTACAACAATCCTGAAAATTTGGAGGAATAGCTTGTCGATGTGCAAGAAAATCTATACCAGGCTTTATTCGGCTCTGGTTCATTCTCCTAGGAAGGGGCAAAATGTTCCTTCCTTGCCCGCGTTCCAAAGGGATAAGGGTTTCTACACTCGACTCCATTTATGGGTAAGGATAGTTAAAAAGAAAAAAAAAGTCTTCGTTTTCCTTCTTTTGAATGTAACATGGTTTCATGCATAGGTTTTGTAACTTCTATTAATTTTCCTTTCATGTGGAAAGGTGGCATGAATGGAGCCCGGGGTTTGGGGAAAACGCTGAGTTCAGCTCCTCATATTGGGCACGAAACAATAATATGGACAAATGCACCGAGTATCTGTGTTTTTCTTAGCTTAGCTCCTCATATTGGGCACGAAACAATAATATGGACAAATGCACTGGGTATCTGTGTTTTTCTTAGCTTAACCTCTAAAGGCTGGGATAGCCGTGAGTTTTGGAAATTTCGAGGGTTTCTCTGCTACATACCTTTGGAAGTTTGTATATTGTTTTAAGGGCATGGGGATTATCTCCCTGACCCATATCAGAACTGATTATACTCTGCATTCTAAGCTATGAGACTAAGACAATCTATGGTTTTGTAGTCGCGTGATTTTCTTTGTTCATATTTAGTTTGCTCTCTATCTTTCGGATGGTTTATATATATAAGAGTTTTATTGGCAAGAAAGAGAGTTTTCAAATGTTGATAGCAATTCTTTGCTGCGTTTGTTTCTGAGCTTGAGTAGGTAGTTTTGTATAAAACTTGTGTGAAGTCAGGTAGGGGCTCTGGACCCATTGACCGTGACCCATAGTTTTTTATTTTCAGTCCATAAATATATATTTCATTGTTTTAAATTCTTGTGAAAAAATAGGTAGAGGCTCGTGGTACACTGAGTTTTGGTCGCTCTTATTAATCTTTCTTTGGTTAGTAAAAAATGGTGTACTACTTATAAAATTCACTGAAAGTGGTTACTTTCGTTATTAAATTCGGGTTCGAATTTCTTTTAGTTTTTTCTCTCTATTTGACATAATGGAAATATTTCTCTGTTTATTTAATAATCTGTTATATTGAACATTAGAGTCTAGATCTCCCACTTACTTAACTTTATGATAGCATTAGGGTCTTGAATGACAAACCAGATTATATAGTTACAATTATGAATAATATTATTTGCCTACCTATAATGAATTATATTTGGCATAAAGTTCTATTAAACATTTTTTTTTTATTTCATATACAGTCATAGCAAAAGGCCTTCATGCCTACACTCTATCCGACTTAATTATTTTCATTATTCAACTTAGCATTAACTCTTTCAACTAGATGTTGTAAGGGTGTACTGTAGCTATTAATTAGAATACCTAAGTTTAGCATTTCTCTGCTATTTACCAATTCTCAACAAGCATAGGTCATTAATTAATATTATCACATGTGCTTTTATTTAACTATCATCAGGCATAGTTAACTAGAAAATGAAAATTAGATTTCCTACTTAAATTACTGTAAGGATCTTTTACTTATTTGTAGTTCACTATTTGCGAGATTTGGTTCTGCTAGACCTTGCTATTCGATGTTTTGCCTCCCAACCTTGAGACTATTGCCGCATCACATGAAGGTTTCTTTGACCTATTAGCATATATTTTTCCTCCTTCCTCTCCTTTCTAAATTCCAGATCTCAGATATGCTTATCATCTTGATCTTTTTGAATAAATCCTGAGGGACAAGTAACTGCCTTTCTAACTAATTTAGTATGTTTTGCCTCCCAACCTTGAGACCATTGCCACATCACATGAAGGTTTGTTTGACTATCAGCATAGATTTTTATTCCTTCCTCTCCTTTCTAAATATTTTTCGTCCTTCCTCTCCTTTCTAAATTCCAGATCTCAGATACGCTTATCATCTTGATCTTTTTGAATAAATACTTAAGAATTCAGTGAGGGAAAAGTAACTGTCTTTCTAACTAATTTAGTAAGTAAAATAATATTTACTGATAACTGTTGTTTAACTTTAACAAAAGAATTTAAATTCCCAAAATAGTTTTTGTAACTCAAAAAATAAATAGATGTGCACTAACATAAATATTTACAAATTTTGGGGATATCACAGATGCTTATGATGGATTGATGCCTAGTGACATTGGCATTGTTTAACTTATAGAAAAAATAGCCTTTTTCACCACCAAAATCAACCAATACATTTTCAAGAATTTTTGTTGTTCAAAATACATTTTTAAATGCATAGATAAATCCAAGAGCCCAGAAAACCTTTTGGGCCGTCAAATTATGGGGATTAAACAATTTAAACTCATGTTTGACTATGCCATGGACATTTACTAATAATTTAATTTATATGGTCATACCTGTAAAAACAAGTTAAATTTATGCAGATTAAACAATTTAAACTTGACATTTTCTAGTAATTTAATTTATATGGTGATACTAGTAAAAAGGTTGATTGTTAACCTTAAAATTTATAATGCACGAAATATGGGGAAGTATTTTGGATTTCCATGCTTTCATTTCCAAGTTAAACATTAAAAAAATAAAAGAAAGTTAAAAAAATTTCCAACAAATTTAAATTCATGTTTGACATTTACTATTCATTTAATTTATATGGTCATACTAGTAAAAAGGGTGACCATTAACCATTTATAATCCAAGAAATATGGGGAAGTATTTTGGTTTCCATGCTTTCATTCCAAGTTAAACGTTAAAAAAAAATAAAGTTAAAACAATTTCTAACATCCACCAAATGTTAGCGACCATGTCTTATGGAGATGGTACTCGATTTTCCTATACTTTACTTCCACTTTAAAAAGATAAAGAAAAGAGAGGAACTTAAAACCACTTCCAACATCCACCAAATGTTCCCCTTTAGATCAAGGCTCCATAATTGCGGTCAATTTTTTACCCAAATTAGTTAAATGAAAATGAAAAATAAAAGATAAAACTGTTTCCAACATGCACCAAATGTTTCCCATTGGAAGAAGCGTAAATAGTTACGGTCAATGTTTTACCTAATTTAGTTAAATGAAAAAAAAAAAAAACGTTTCCAACATCAACCAAATGTTTCCCTTTGGAATAACTCTCCATAATTAACGTAGATGCAATGAGGGTTAACGGTTTATAATTCATGAAATATGGGGTAGTACTCTGGGTTTGGTTCTTTCATTCATGTTTCTCTTTGGGGCAAGGCTCCATAATTAGGACTGTTGGAGAGGTAAATCCCCTCTGCGGACAGAGGCGATCCCACTAGCCCAAAATGGGACTAGCAACAATCAAATCACGCTACTACGCAAGTTCCTAGTTGTATATTAAAAGCGGATGACGAAAACCAACCTGGAGTCCAACGCTAATGTCGAATACGAGTTGACAATCCCGCTCCCTTGCTCCGGCAGGTCACAATCCTTGCGATCCCCGCGTATGGATACCTGCACATGCAAAGAACGAAACGAGAACAAGCATAAAATCCACTAACATACAACTATATTTCAGTCAGAAAGGAAATAAACCAAACATTATCATGATGAACAATGAGATTGGAACCATAACAGTAGTCGTTTATTAATGAAATAATAAGCAGAGAAAGATACAACCAAGGTTCTGACGTTGAACCTATCCTCTGGCTGGGCGAGTAGCTATATATGTCTTGCAATAGACCTTCTCTCTCAGGATTCGGCAGCATAACCTCCCTATGCTTGAAGACTCTTACTATCACTCAAAAGAAGCATAATCACAACTAGCAATACTCAAAAACTAGCTTGTCCAATGCATGAGGACAAACTTTTATAGATGAGGAAGGGAGGAATATACAATGTACCAGGACACTCATTGTGGATTGACATTATCTCCGAAAAGCCACTATGGATAGATGTCAAGGATAGATGATGACTCTCGACCTCTATCAGATGGATTTTATCCTCAAAAGACTTCGTGATTCGAAGGGAAAAAACATATGAGTGCACGTTTGCCAAAAATCATTACCAAAATTGGTTGGTGCGAGTGTTGTTCTAAGACAAAGCGCCAATGGTCGCACCCTCTTCGGAGGATCTCAGTGATTGGCGTGGATAAGACACTGTGGACCCGAGCCAATGGAAAAAGGGCACTTTTCAGGGATAATTTGCAGAAGGTGTCTTCAAGGAACATGAAGTACACACTCAGGGGGGCTTATTGCAAGTGTTTTTAGACTATGTCACTGCTCACAGGTCCCGGAATGCATCCTCCAATGTATGGAAACAGGGGTAACAGGGATGGTGACCAATGGTGACAAATTACTGTGTAATAGATGCCCCCTAAAGCATGAGGCCCGAGAGAGAGAGAGGGGTGAAATGCTTTACAAGAACACATGTAGCTGCCGCCGAGAATTTGCATTGAGAAATACAATTGATAGCTTAAATACATGATGTACGTGGTATGGTCGCAGCCATCCATAAGAGAGTACATGATAATCTAGATCCATAGTATGGGCGCAGCCATCCATAAGAGAGTACATGATAATCTAGATCCATAGTATGGGCGCAGCCATCTGGTTAGGATCAATGAATTGACTCAGGTATGGTCGCAGCCTGGATTACAACAGACACAATCAAGGGTCTTGCGCTCCATCTCGACCCGAACAGAAGTACAAGTTCAAGCATGTGAACATGTGAGCTAAAGTCGAACATGTATGAACATCGTCTGATTACCACTCAATATTGGAAACTGTTAACAGACGTGAGAGGCACCACCAATAATGACAATGGCCGTCAAGTTACTATAGGTAGAATCTACGGCGTGTGAATTAGTGATCTGAGGTCGAACACCCGTAGAATCATTCGATCGTAGGCGAATGATGAAAACCTCACGTCGAACACGAAGAACCTGCCATTGAGGCATGCAGGCTCCAAGGCACTGGCAGGGAGTCTCTAGATCAGCTTCCTGGATAATGAGCTGAGGTCGACAGGAAGTGACCTTGATCGAAGGTGGGCCATAATGTTTCCCACATCATCGACACGAGACAGAGAGATAATGTTGTGAATCAAGATTGTGCGAGCTAGTAGAGGGAGGTTGTTTCTTTGCATAGGTAAACTTCTCTTGAACATATCGGCGGAACATTAATGGAATTGGCAGTATTTGACATCAATTTATCAAAGGTCATGATGACGAGGCAATGAGCAGATGAGAGGTCAAATAGGGTACCCAAGTCCATGGAAGCAAGTGAAAAATATAAGATGAGATATCCCCACCCAGACACGAAAGTAGAGAAGTGCCATGTTCAAGAGCGACATACTGCCAACACAACGGTAATTATGGTTCCTTTTTTCCCCCCGCCATTTCTGGCGAGTACCCCAATTATTTTCAACAAGCTTGATGGGGATAGCATATGCTTGTGGTGCGTCATTTCGACAAAATCCGATGTCATCCGGTTTTAACGAGTCTGACAAAGGAAGAACTCGACGTCTTTTCATGTTTAGAGAGTTTGAAAAGACAACAGAAAAGGAAACTCCAGGGGTGTCCTTTTTCGTAAATTTGTGTCTCTCGGGCCCGAAAAAGTATAAAATAATGCCCGAAAGAACCGCTCGACCATTACGATTGAGGAGTACTTTTCAGAAATAGTGATTTCGACCTGAAAAAGTAAAAAAGCGATCAAAATCATGTCGTTTCATATCCATTAACGAGTTTGAAACGACAAAACCCGGTAATCTTTTTATGTTTTAATGGTCGACAAAAAGAACTTAAAACGACTACCCCTTATTAACGTTTAACGAGTCAAGAGGAGTGACTCGGAAATCTTTTCCTATTTTATGAGTCAGAAAAGAGCGTAAAGGCGACTCGTCCTGAAGGAACGAGTGGTATAAAGCGTAGCAACTGGTTCTGGCAATGGTGGAACTGCTCAAAACATATAATAGTTAAGAGGCTGGCTAATAAAACCACTCATTGCTATGGTTCCTCAGGAAAGGATAAACAATCAAGTGAGAGCATATGATCGGCCAAAGAGATGGTGGCGATGGAAAGAAACAACCAAGGCTCATCTAGCAGAATTTAGCGAATAGGCGGCAATCACAAGATGTAAATCTGGTATGGGTTCATTTTTACACAAGCTTGAACCATGGAGCACTCTGCTTGGATTTGGTTTTATGTTTACACAAGCTTGAAATGAAAAACTATGCTTGTTATAAGTTCGCATGCCCCGAGCATAATAACGCAAATCGAGGTACATGCCCCCCAAGCTTCATTGCATTCGACAAAGTGCATGGAATGAAGGTTCACTCTCGAGATCTATGAAAGACTCGACTTGTATTTTACGAGATATTAATCAAAAGACTCGATTTGGAAAGGGAGTTGTTTCATTTTTTAAGGAGCTTGACACAAGAAAAGAACTATGCTCCGCCCGAACTTAATCATAATGAATAGGAAGTCAGGGCTTCCAAGAGTGTCACTCCCGATGGAAGTCCAACATCTTGGAAGTCAGGGCCCAATGCGCCCAGGACACTATGCATGACGGCGACATCACTGGATACAGGCACGAGATAAGTGGCCACGTAGTTGATCTGTGGTGGGACAGATGCAACTGGTGGATGAAAACTAGGAAGGGATGACAATTGCGCAGGAGGCACCCGTGGACGAAGGAACGATAATTGATCGATAGTCACAATTCTTCCATCGTGTGGAAAGAAAACCACACGGAAAGGTGAAGAGACAAGGGCCCCCATGGCATATACATAGTCACGGCCAAGGAGAAGACTGAAATCCAAAACACCTTGGGTAACCGATACGTCTATATAGACGGTCTTGCCTCCCAAAGTAATAGGGAACTTTGGAAGGATCCCTAATGGTTGGCTAGTTCCTTCATCAAAAGCCGTCAGATTCGATGCTACGGGAACAAGCTGTGGGGAAACCAAAGCTTGCAAAGTAGTGACAGACATAAGACTAACAGATGCACCCTCATCCAAAACAGTGCTAGGTATTGCCTTGTCATAGGCGTGTACCGTGACCCAGAAAGGTACATGGGATGGGAGGTGGAAGGTAGTCAAACGTCTCCAGTCGAAGGAAACGACTGAACTACTTGGTGGGGGAATCGTATGATTGCCCCCCTGCTCGAAAGAGAGCAAAGTAGGACTCCCGGAAATGGCTGGGATACGAGAGTCATTGCCAGACTTAGGAGAATCTGAGGAGACTAGAAGAACATGAGAATGATGCTCTTCCGAAATAGAGTGGTCGGCGGGTGGTGAACTCCAGTCGACACTCTTTCCGACCAATGGTTGGTCGGGAACAGGCTTGGCAGAGCCAGATTCAGGAAGAGGAGGCTGGACAAGAGAGGAATCTTGGTTGATTTCTTTGTCAGCAGGGGAACGTTCTGCAATTGCAGAAAGACGTTGATAACCAGTGGGAAGTTAGGTTGAGGGAGCTGTAAGACTTTCCAATACAATAGAGGCTCTATCCATGAATGGACAAAGGTGAAGGGGATGATTGCCTTCACAAAGTTTACAAGGGATTAGAATCTTCTCTTTTCCCTTACCATTTCCAGGTGATAAGGTAACATCACCATGATCTCCAGAGGACGATGCAGGGCGGTCCGGATCATGAGACCATACTTCTAAAACCCTGGGAATGCCAAGACAATCGCGGAGAAGGTGGTCTTCCTTGCACAACTTAGAAGGAAATTTGACCTTACGCGGAGGAGCACAAGGTGGCTCGACTAGGGTTATACCTTTAACCTCTGGTTTAAGAGTCTTCTTCTTCTTTGTCTTCTTCTTCTTCTTCTTAGCCACCTAGTTACTTGAATCCAGAATTTCGCCAGGCGAAGTAGAAGATGAGGACGCATCAATAGGCGAAGAAGGGGAGGTGTCCACCTTGGAATCAACATGATGTTGTTCGGGTGGAGGAGGTGGTGGTGGAACAGGAGTCATCACACTCGAGACCACCGTGTTTGAAAACAACCATACGGGCAAACCAATGGTTAACCCGGGCAAAGACAACGTTGCTATATACTGAACACCAACATTTCCAACAGAAGGAAATGGACTAGGGTTTCCATCAGGGGGAACACCTTGGCCGGTGGGCTCAGGGAAGGATGCCATTGAGCGAGAAAGAATCCTACTCAAGCTAACGCAAACAAAATCTAATTGGGTAAATGTTATCGTGGCCAAATAAATTTTAGGACGCAAAGACACAACTTGACCTTTTCATGTTTTAAGAGTCGAGAAAAGGACAAAAGATGACTCTAGTCTCCTTCGAATGTTTAATGAGCACGAAGTGACAAGACGCTCACAGGCACCTTTTCTTTTAAGGAGTCCGAAAAGGATCAAAAGTGACTACTCTGGAGACTCTAGGCAAAAAGGTTTACCAAACAATCCGTAAAACTGCTTATACACCTCGGCAATCAGATGAAAACCAAGGACTTCCCGTACTGCAGTCAATCTTTCTGAATGTTGTGTTCAGTGCATTACGGCTTGTAAGGCGGCAGACTCGGCTTCCTATGGATAAAGAATGATAGCCTAGTGGGGTCTCCCGTATATACGCGACGGTACGTGGGAGCTCAGTCCATACTGGTACTTGTTGTCTCTCAGGAGGAATCACCCAACCATCAGCGAGACAATAGTTACCAGGTTTAAAGACACCGGAACACATCTCTAGCCTAGACCTCTAGAATATGTGCGTTAGGTTCCAATGCGTTGTTAGGTTCATTTGGTTTATTTTGCAGTTGATCTTCAATTAATTTTCAGTTTTTTGGTCCTACCGCATGTGATATCTCACAACTTCCTAAATGCACACTATATGCCAAAATTATATCATTTCGTTCAATGAATTCTAACTACAGGAGAGTTGAGATTTTCAAACAAACAAAATGCATAATAAGCAAACAACAAAGATCCTAATGCAGCTAATAACAAGAAATAAAACTTTTTCTTTTCTTTTTCTTTTTAAAAGCAACAAATAACAACAAATGCTAACTAATAGAATGCAAAAAAGATCTTTTGTTTTTCTCTTTTTAAAATGGCATAAGGCATTTAAACAAATTTCATGAGATATTAACAGGCATAAACAAACAAAAATCACTCAATGTAAGGAGAACTAAATCTGAAATACCGAAATGAACTGTCAAAACAACAAAAAGCACACAGACCTTCAATGAACCATGTGATATAAGTTCAAATGAAGTCAAGCAAAATACAAACAAGCTAGAAGTGAATTGCTTAGAAGCACATAATAACAAGCTTTAACAACTACTAGAATGGTGCGGAAAACAACCAAACAGTTGATTGGGTAATCAAACCAAAACTTCCCACAGAAGGCTTGACATGCAAAGCCCCTAGATGCTCTATGGCTAGGATACAAAATCAATAGAAATAAGCAAACAACTGAAGGATAATGGTAACAACCAGTCACACACAGGTCCAACACACTTCCAGAAGCTGTAAAAGATGTACAAAAACTAAAATCTGAGCTTAAAGAGCTTTCAACTAACAAACTGGAATAATTCACAGAGCTGGCGCGACTGTGAGCCTACAACTTGCGCTATTCAAGAATTGACGCGAGTTGCTGTTGTGCAACCTGCACCAACTGGCGCGACTGTCAGAGGAAAAAATGCGCCAACCGCGTTTGCTGACCCAAGAAATAAATACAATAAGTCAGGGTCTGGTCAACAGTACTCAGACAGGTTTAAAAGCAGAAAACAACTTCAAAGCTGACCCAGAAAGCTCACTCATTCAAGCAGGCAAGAGAAAACTAACATGCAAGACAAAACTCCAAGTCGTTCGGTTCATAAACCAAACCGGAGATCGACTGAAGTGGCGTTGATCTACTCCGCTAATGCAAAGCAATAGCGTTTCAAAGGCTGCCTGGCCGTGCTTCAGACTCCGTTCAAGGTTTATGAATCAAACAACAAATAGCTCCTCCCTAGTGGAGTCGCCGAATTTTTGGAGAGGTAAATCCCCTCTGCGGACAGAGGCGATCCCACTAGCCCAAAATGGGACTAGCAACAACCAAATTGCGCTACTACGCAAGTTCCTAGTTGTATATTAAAAGCGGATGACGAAAACCAACCTGGAGTCCAACGCTAATGTCGAATATGAGTTGACAATCCCGCTCCCTTGCTCCGGTAGGTCACAATCCTTGCGATCCCCGCGTATGGATACCTGCACATGCAAAGAACGAAACGAGAACAAGCATAAAATCCACTAACATACAACTATATTTCAGTCAGAAAGGAAATAAACCAAACATTATCATGATGAACAATGAGATTGGAACCATAACAGTAGTCATTTATTAATGAAATAATAAGCAGAGAAAGATACAACCAAGGTTCTGACGTTGAACCTATCCTCTGGCTGGGCGAGCAGCTATATATGTCTTGCAATAAACCTTCTCTCTCACGATTACGGCAGCATAACCTCCCTATGCTTGAAGACTCTTACTATCACTCAGAACAAGCATAATCACAACTAGCAATACTCAAAAACTAGCTTGTCCAATGCATGAGGACAGACTTTTATAGATGAGGAAGGGAGGAAGATACAATGTACCAGGACACTCATGGTGGATTGACATTATCTCCGAAAAGCCACTGTGGATAGATGTCAAGGATAGATGATGACTCTCGACCTCTATCAGATGGATTTTATCCTCAAAATACTTCGTGATTCGAAGGGAAAAAACATATGAGCGTGCATTTGTCAAAAATCATTACCAAACTTGGTTGGCGCGAGTGTTGTTCTAAGACAGAGCGCCAATGGTCGTACCCTCTTTGGAGGATATCAGTGATTGGCGCGGATAAGACACTGTGGACCCGCGCCAATGGAAAACGGGCACTTTTTAGTGATAATTTGCAGAAGGTGTCTTCAGGGAACATGAAGCGGGACTTAATGAAAGTGTTTTTAGACTATCTCACTGCTCACAGGTCCAGGAATGCGTCCTCCAATGCATGGAAACATGGGTAACAGGGACGGTGACCAACGGTGACAAATTACTGTGTAACAAGGACCATGTTTATTTCATTCCAAGTTAAACATAAAAAAAGAAAAAAAAGGTTAAAATAATTCCAACATCTACAAAATGTTTCCCTTTAGGGCAAGGCTCCATAATTAGCTACCATGTTGTATGGAGATGGTATTTTTCTATACTTTGTCCTTTCATTCCAGTTAAACGTTAAAAAAAAAAAAAGTTAAAATAATTTCCAACATTAGGGACCATGCTTTATGGAGATGGAATGGTATTCCGATTTCCCCCTACTTGTCCTTTCATTCCAAGTTAAACGTAAAAAAAAAAAAAGATAAAATAATGTCCAACATCATGTTTCCCTTTGGGGCAAGGCTCCATAATGTACTTTGTCCTTTCATTCCAAATTAAGGTCAAAAGAAAAGAAGAAAGTTAAAATAATTTCCAATACTAGGGACCATGTTTTATGGAATGGTACTCTGATTTTCCCGTACTTTGTTCTTTCATTTCAAGTTAAACGTAAAAAAAAAAAAAAAGTTCAAATAATTTCCAACATTTACCAAATGTTTCCCTGAGGGACAAAGCTATGTAATTAGTGATCATGTTTTATCGAGATGATACTTTGATTTTACCGTATTATTGTACTTTAATTCCACATGAAATGAAAAGAAAAAGAATGATAAATAAGAAGTTAAAGCCATTTTCAATATCCACCAAATATTTTCCTTTGGAACAAGACTCCATAATTACGGCGGATGTTTTACCCCATATAATTAAATGAAAAAATAAAAAAAACATTTGCAACCTCAACCTATTGTTTCCATTTACAACATGTCTCCATAATTAAAGTCAATGTATTACCATCCACTAAACCTATAAAATTACTTTTATTCTAAACAGACCAATAAAATATAAAATAACGTTAAAACCATTTCCAATATTTATATTTTTTAATAATTAAATCAAGACCAGATCCCAGATAGCAAGTTCAAATTTTGTATAAGAGCAATTAATAGGCCAGGTCAGGACCAACTGACACCCCCATCGGATTTTATTAGAAATAAAATAATAATAAGTAATGTGAAAGTTAAGTAGTTCAAAACCTCTTTATCAAATTTCCCTATAAATATAAGCTCATTCTTTTACGAGTGACAACCTTCTTCTATCGATCAGTATTCTATCTCGGTAGTTTTCTGACGGGTTTATGATTTGGACAGTCTATGTTAGGGTTTCACCCTAACTCCTTTATTTATGTTATGGGATCATGTTAGGGTTTCACCCTAACTCCCTTATTTATGTTATGGGATCACGTGATAGTCAAGAGTCAATAAAGTCTATATTAATATTTGTAAGTGTTTAACCCGCAATTAATTATGGGATCACAGTTAGTTGCAAATGGGCCGTAGTATTAGATAGATGGTATTAATATAACCCACGGTATTGGCCCGTGGTATTGCATGTATGAGTCATATATAAAGGATAGAGACTCCCTGCGAGGAGCATTGTGTCTTATTTTGTAGTCGAGCTCTGCTCTATTGGAGGTTGCCCCGTCGAAGAGGCAAGTGAACATTACTCTCTGAATAATAAAATCATCGCTATTCTGTGTTCTGGATATCTTTTCTTCGCATATTCTGTATTTGGGTATCATTTTGCAAGTTAAGAGCATAACAGTGTATTAATATTTACAATTTTTCATATCCTCAGATTTATATCTAACTATTTGTACAATGAATTTAAGTTTTTACTCCGCGTTAACAGTATGATGACTTTATGTTTTAACTCAACATTTTAACAGCTAAAAGTAACAAGTTGTGATTCAGAACAGATGGATTGTTCGAGTGACTTTTGTTTTTTACCATATTTGATCCTCATTTTTTTTAAATGAAGTATTAATTCCATTATCTAACTAAGATGTTAATATCAGATTTTTGTTAGTGGTGATTTTTAGGTTTGAGCTTACGTTTAATTTCTTTTATTTCAGGTCAAAGTGAACAACATGCTGCGTAGATCAAAGAGGCTAGCACTGCGACTCCGACAAGAGGAGGAGATCATTCCTAATCTTCCAGATGATATCGCTCGTAACTGTCTGCTTAGAGTGCCGTACAAATGGCACTCTCAGCTCAAACTTGTATGCAGAAAATGGAGAGACATAGTGAGCGAGGCCAAGTTCTACGAGGACCGAATGACCACTGGAAAAGGGGAGCAGTTGATATGTATGATTAAGCGTTCTAGACATCGAGATCCGGTTAGCAGCGGAATAGTAGTGTTAGACCCTGTCACGCGTACCTGGGAAATGCTACGCCAGAATCCCGATTTCCCTAGGGGATTTATTCCATTGTCCTGTGCCTGCGTTTGCGTTAATGGGAAACTAGTTGTCATCGGTGGATATCATCCAGAAATATCGAACAGCATGACGGCGGTTTATATTTTTGACTTCGCGTCTGCCAAATGGCGGAGAGGAACCGACATGCCCACCAAAAGGTACGGCTTCGCCTTCTCCGTATCTTCCACTGCCGGGGTTATCTATGTTGCCGGAGGGATGTATCGTGACACTATGTTATTCGCAGCAGAGGCTTATAATGTGGAAGAAGACAAATTCTTCCTCCAATGACCCAACAAGGAGGCGTGTGTCATGGAGTTTTTCTAGCAGATAAATTCTTTGTATTCCGGAATCGTGAAATGAATGCAGAATTTTTTTATACAAAGACAGGCCTCTGGAGAGGGGTGGATAATATGTGGAGTTTCCAGCGATCGGACAAGTTGCCGTGCATAGTTGCTTCTGGACACTTGTATGCGTCCACCGAAACAGAGTTGATGAAATACAATCCTGAGGAAAACGATTGGGTTGTTCAAAGAGTTCTTCCTACACAATTTCGTGGTATTGCGTGTACTGCAGAGTGGCGCGGCCATATTTTTGTGTCTAAACGCTCTACCCTTTCTCGTCGTCAGGATTGTTATCTGCTGAACCCGTCCACTAACGAGCTGATCAGCGTACCCGAAAGATTTCCCTGGGTAACTGTGTCTGCTGCAACCGTGGAGATCTGAATGTCGTCTCCTAGCCTCCCTGTTAACTGTATTGAGGTTTTTTTGGATCTTTGTATTTGTCTTTTCGTAAAGATGCATCGTATTCTCTGAATGTCTTTTAAACTAAATATTGATGTTACATAATCAAGGATACTTCCTAATAACCTTAGTTCCTCTGTCTAATATTGATGTTGATAAACATATGTGAGTTTCCATGGATTTCAATGTCCATGGTAGCTTCCACCAGTTCCATTACTTTTCGATCGTGGTAGCTTCCAACAGTTCCATTACTTTTCTATTGTTATTAGAATATTTCCAAACAAGAAAACAGAAAAATTTATTATGATTATAGAAGATATGTCGAGACATCTAACGTTTATGGTAATAACGAATTGTGCTTCAGTGCAGTTTTAACTTGGTAATAACGAGTAGTGCTTCAATGCAGTCTTGAAGTTGATCTTAATTAGCTAGCCATGAGGAGGATGTTTTCAAGATAAGACGGTGGGAGATTTCAATTATTTTGAATGGATGGTGAACTTATTTTTCATAGGAGTAATATTTTTTATTACAATATGTTTTCTTAATTGAATGCTCTCTTTTTTCAAAAGATATTTTGTAAAATATGATTTTCTTTCAAAAATAAACATGTTTCTGGATATTAATATAATAAGGAGGTTCGAGAAAATATCCACTAAATGTTCTAAAAGAGAACATTTTAAAAAAGAATCATTCATAGGTTACAAACTATGTGGCGTGACCAAATTTTGTCTAAATGATTAGGTATAAAACTAAGAATAAGGATAATATGATAACTTAGGAGAAGAATTTGATGGAAAACATTGAAATATTAACCAAAAATGTTATGATGACAATAATTTAAACAACATTTATTGTTATGGTAACCTAACTTTGTGTACATTGGAACCCAATTTTCATTGGAAGACACCCGGTCAATATAACATAATGTTCCAACTTGGTTTTTATCACTATTAATTCACTAAAATGTATGAATGTTCCTTGAAAATTCACTAAAATACACAAGAGAATGTGTTATTTTAACCATTTGTGTGGAATTCAAGATGACAAGCTTAGGAAATTACCATGTACATGGTCCAATGCTTTCTGAGTACTCCTCTCTACATTTCTATTATTGGAAGAACATAAATAACAAAAAATTAAACTCGGGAGTATCAAGATGTAATTTATTTTAATGTCATTTCAAATTTATATTTGAATTTTCCATGTTTTTGAGGAAGTAAAATTTGTGTTTGAAATGTTATAGTGAAAGCTAGTCAAATAATTGATTGAAACAAAGTGCTACACAATATAGTCAATGTGAAAATCATTGAGTTGAAATGTTGTGATACAAATGATCTTGAGGTGTTACTAAGTATTGGTTTCATGGTTTTCATTTTCATATTATCTTTTCTAATATCTTGATTGATATTTAGGTTCATACATTTCAATAAGTGTAAGGCTATTTGATGACATGTTTTTTTCATGATTTAATTTTGTCTACTTATGATTATCATCCATGACTACTTTATAAACCAGCCTAACCCATCTTAACTCTTGATGTATCAAGCACCAATGGTGCTCAAATCCCTCAAATTGCAAAAGAAAATTCAATGCAAAACTCCTCAACGTGCAAAAGTCTTTTTTGAGTTGAAAACTTGAGGAAATGTTTGCACCTCTAGAGATTTGATCCATATCTTCCTTTGATAGACCCAAAGTTAAGATGTATCTATCTTGGTTATATGTGTGTGTATGTTTGTGTGTGTACGTGTATATGTGCCTGTGTGTACTTTTGTTTCGGTTCAAATTCCATATATATTTTGAAATTTCATAACAATGCTTCTCATTTTAATCCTAATTCATAAATTCAGGATATTAAATCTAAGTTGACAAGGTATTTGAAAAAATAGAATTCATGAATTTAAAACATTAAATCCACACCTAGTTAACCCTCATGCATGCGGACATATATCATACATATCCAATTTATAAATTTTATAATTAAATTTAAAAAAGAAACTTCTTTCAACATAAATTTTAGAAAAAAACATCTAATTCTTGGTATAAAAAATTATAAGGAAAAAATATTCAATTAACATGTTAGAGATGTAGAGATGGATCTAAGTTGGTTAGGCTAGATCTTTGAATTCAAGAATTAAAACATTAAATCGAAATCTAAAAGATTGTCTATATATATATATATATATATATATATATATATAAACTACTTTTAAAATAAATTTTAAAAATTTCATTTAATTCTCAATAAGAAAACTATTGGGAATATATATCCCATTGATATGTTTAATTTAGAGAAATTCCATATAATATTTTATAGGGAAAGATATTCAATTGCTATGTTAAAGATATATAGGTGGATTTAGATTGATTATTTTGTAATATTATATCATTGTCATAATTCTTCATACTCTGAAGGAGTTTTTCATTCATATGAAGTAGATGGGAATTGTGACCATGGTTGTGTGCTTTTCAACCTAAATTT
Organism: Pinus tabuliformis; assembly: GCA_031772625.1. Classification (NCBI taxonomy): domain Eukaryota; kingdom Viridiplantae; phylum Streptophyta; class Pinopsida; order Pinales; family Pinaceae; genus Pinus; species Pinus tabuliformis. The sequence continues at coordinate 479,627,499 of CM062810.1, read as the reverse complement.
GCGTTTAAGTGTGGAAGATCATTGAAATATTGGAGCTAAAAGTTTCGGTGATCAAAACAACAAATGTTCATGTAAATATTTTTTATTTAGAATGAACTATTTTTAGTAATGGCTAGGAAACCATAGAAAACTTATATTCAAAAACATCATCGTGATGTATCAAATAAAAATTGAAAAATAATTGTAAACAAGATAATTACTTGGGAATGAACTTGAGTTAATGAGATCCTTACTCAGAATATGTAAACTAAGGTTGAAGGATAGAACAAAGTAAACTTCCCTTAAATCACTCCTAAAAATTCCCTAGAGGTGGTTTTAATGTGATTTAAGAAGATTGGGAAAAAAATCTATGAAATCACTCAGTGTGGAGAAAACATTGGGCAATGATAAATAAAGAACCGTGGGAGAAAAGTGCTAAGGAAAACCTGCTAAGGGATTTAAGGCATAAAAATGCCTAGCCTAGAATCACAAAGGTTTTCGATTCATAAGGTTGCAATCTCAACTCGGGGGGAACCTCTGGAGAGGGTTCAAGGTTGGGTGGTAAATTGTTCACCTCAATCAAATTAAGTAGATCTATGGTTAAAGACTTTGGAAATTTATGTTGTTAATTTACTAGATTACAACATTCTTTTCAGCTATATATAATGAAGTAGTGTTGATATTTGGTAGGTCTAGTTATTGGTTTTAAATGTATATTCCTTTGTTTATTAAATAGGTGTTCTTAAATTGTATAAAATTATGAGATGTAGAAATATGTAGAGAATATGAGATTTAGGAATATGTTTAGATTTTGGACAACATAATGATATTGATATTTGTTAAGTCCGAGGCAATTGCATTTTCAGTAGAAATAGTATGAAGGTGAATCAATAGAATTGTGTGTGAAAATTGTATATGCATGTGTATAAATAAAGTTGGAAATGAAAAGGAACATGAGATCTGAACATTACTAAACATGCATGACCCTAGTCAAATCAATGGATTGGTGTGGATATAATTGTTATAATTGTATGATAAGTTATATTTTTGGTAATATTTCGTGGATAATTGAAGCTAAAGTTCATGGCATCAACATATATTTATGTATAGGTTTTGCTACGTAGTACATAAAAATAATATTATACTAATTATATACAGTAGACACCTGGGTCAGAAGGCCTTCCTCAAGGCCCGGAAGGAGCCTTCAGTCCATAAAGATCTTAAAGACCGGGTCCTAGGGGTTCACCTCCCTTACATCCAAGAGACCACTGATAGGATTGCCAGGATTCTTAGGAAGCACAATGTTACCTCGACCTTTATACCACTTAATACCATCCGTAGCTCCCCTGCAATCCGTTAACGATCCTGTCATGCCTAAAGACATGAAAGGTGTCTATGTAATTCCCTATTCCCATGGGACCCCATACATTGGTGAGACTGGTCATTCTATTAGTCAGAGGATTAGTGAGCACTCGACAGACTTAAAGCATGGGAGGGCTAAGTCCTCTGCCCTTGCAGAGCATGCCGAGAAGACTAAGCATCATATCTATTTCGAAGAGGCTTATGTTATTGTGAAAGTTGCGTAGTTTCACCATCGAAAATTTAGGGAAGCCCTTTTGTTATGCTCTTAACCTGCAAAAAGATACCCAAATACAGAATGTGCGAAGAAAGATACCCAGAACATAGAATAGTGAGAGACAACAACAAATATTTTATTATTCAGAAAGCAATGTTCACTGGCCTCTTTGAGGGGGCAACCTCCAATAGAGCAGAGCTCAATATAAAAATAAGACACAATGCTCCTCGCAGGGAGTCTCTGTCCTTTATATATGACTCCTACATGCAATACCAAGGATCACTACCATGGGTTTTATTAATACCATCTATCTAATACCACGACCCATTTGCAACTAACTGTGGTCCTATCATTAATTGCGAGTTAACCACTTACAATTATTAATATGGGCTTTATTGACTCTTGACTATGACTCGATCCCATTACATAAATAAGGGGGTTAGGGTGGGACCCTAACATGCCCTCCCACTTAAGACTAGCCTTGTCCTCAAGGCTGAAGTTGTGGAAACTGCTGAAGAATAGTGGCTGGTTCCCAAGTTGTATCTTCCAGAGAGGTGTCTTTCCATTTGACGAGGACTTCCCTAATCATGCGGCCCCGCAGGTGCCTGTCTCGTGTGTCTAGGACCGATTCAGGTTGGAGCCAGATTGACCCTTCTTCGTCCAATTTAGGTAGACTGGTTTGAATTCTGAAATTGTTCCAAATCACTTTCTTGAGGCATGATACATGGAAAACTGGATGGATTTTTGCAGTAACTGGCAAAGCCAACTTGTAAGCCACTTCTCTAATGCGCTAAAGTACTTGATATGGTCTGTAGAATTTTGGAGATAGTTTCTGAAAACCCTTATCTTTGAGTGATGTTTGCCTATATGGTTGCAGCCTCAAAAAGACCTGATCCCCTTCTTGAAATTGGCACTCTGAGCAATTCTAGTCTACCTGTTGCTTCATGCAGTTTTGAGCTTGTTGAATATTCTGCCTAAGATGGGTGAGCATGGCTACACGATGTTGTAGGAGTTGATCCATTGCTTGTACCTTTGAGCACCCCTTGATATAAGAAGTAGGGGAAGGAGGGCGTTGACCACATACTGCTTCAAAGGGAGTCATTTTGGTGGTGGCATGATAGTTGGTGTTATACCACCATTCAGCCAGAGGTAACCATTGTACTAAAAGATGTTTCTTTTTTGAAGTGAAACACCTAAGGTAGGTTTCCAGACATTTGTTGACGGCTTCAGTTTGACCATTCGTTTGTGGATGATAGGAAGTACTGAGTTTTAGTTGAGTGCCTTGTAGCCTGAAGTGTTCTTGCCAAAAATTACTAGTGAAGGTCGGGTCGCGATCGGACACAATAGAAGTGGGCATGCCGTGCAATTTGAATATCTGATCCATGAAAGATTGAGCGACCAAAGTCAGTGTAAATGGGTGGGGTAGGGCACAAAAATGAGCATGGTTCGAAATTTTGTCCACAACCACCATGATGACTGACTTGTTTCCTGACTTTGGAAGACCTGTAATGAAATCCATAGAAACCTCCATCCAAATTGATGCCGGGATGGGCAACGGTTGTAATGTGCCTGGTGTGTTGACAGTCTCCCCTTTGTGGCGTTGACAGACGTTTCATTCTGCTACGAAAGTAAGGATGTCCTTTTTCATGCCTGTCCAAAAAAATGATCTTCTAGTGCGAGCATATGTCTTTTGAAAGCCTGAATGTCCTGCAATGGGGGATGAGTGCAATTCTGCCAAAATGCGACTTTTGAGGGTGGATGTTGGTGATATTACGAATCTGTCCCTGTAGCGAAGAATCTCATCCTGCCACGAGTAGCCCTTGGTGGAATTTGGATCTACCTGCAATTGAGAAATGAGTTGGGAGAGCTCGGGATGTGAAAACCATTCCTTGCAAGCCTCTTCAATCCATTCTGGAATGGGGAGGGAAATTTCTAGCAGAGTACTTTCCGCCTCAAATTGGCGAGATAATGCATCTGCTACACTATTGTCTTGCCCTTTCTTGTAAATGATATCATAATCATATCCCAGCATTTTTGCGAGCCATTTATTTTGTTGTGGGGAGGATAGGCATTGCTCCAAAAAATATTTAAGAATGTGATGGTCTGTGCGGATTTGGAAACGTCGCCCCAATAAGTAAGGCCGCCAGGTCTCTACTGCATGTAAGATGGCCATCATTTCCTTCTCGTAGGTAGATTGGCCCAGATTATTCCCACTTAGTTGTTGGCTTGTGAAGGCCAAAGGTCACCCTCCCTGCATTAAGACCGCCCCAATACCTGTACCCGAAGCATCACATTCAATGATAAAAGATTTGGTGAAGTTAGGTAGTGCTAAGACTGGGGTGGAACACACGGCATTTTTTAGAGCTGTAAATTCTTGTTGTGCGTCCTCATTCCAGAAGAATGAGTTTTTCTTCAGGAGTTGAGTGAGGGGCTTCGCTATGTGACCATAGTTGCAGACAAATTTACGATAATAGCCTGTGAGACCCAAAAATCCTCTCAATCTCTTCGAGGTCTTAGGTTGAGGCCAATCCATTTAGCCATTCAGCACCGAGGACAATGTCGCACCCTACCATGTGTATGGAAAACATGTGGGTCTTCAACTGATAATCCCCCATTTGAAGTTTGACATTTTCACAACGGCCTTCACATTTCATTGTGTCCCCATCCGCAATTTGGACTTGGAAGTTAGAAACTGCTCATACAAAACAATGCACTGCTTCCACGACTTTTTGATGGAGGAAATTATGTGTACTTCCACTATCAATCAAGACTACTACTGGGCGATGTTTAATAAAACCTCTGATTTTGAGAGTTTGAGGTGAAGAAATACCTGCCAAAGCATGCAGCAAAATAACTGGTTTGTCAGGGACATTGTCCTTTTGGTTGTCCTCTTCCACCACCTCATGTTCCTCCTGTCGTGGATGTTCCTCTGAGATGTAATTAGTGGCATCAATTTGAAAAAATTTGGGCTCCTTGCATTTAGGACCTGGGGAGTATTTTCATCGCAGTTGTAACATAATCCTTGCTTTCTTCTTTCGGCCATTTCTGCAGGTGACACCTTTTGAACCTTAAGTGTTTGAGTCGTGCTGTGAGCCTGTGGGGGGCAACTCTTAGGAGGGAAATTTGGGTGATTGTACTGGGCTGCTAACACATGTTCCACGTTACGAGCTACCTTACAAGCCTCTATCCATGTGGGAGGGTGGTGCAGTAAGACGTGAGCTTTTATGGCTTCTTTAAGACCGTTGATAATACATTCCATGTAGAACACATCTGAGAGACCCCTAGTGCAGAAGGATAAGGATTCAAAGGCTGTAATATATTCATCCACTGTGCCAGTCTATCGGAGCTTAGTAAGATGATCCAAAAAAGGTCAAAGCATTCTGTAAGTTTTTTGAAGGAGTTCCAAGTCCTAAAAGGTCCATTTCAACGTTGATGCCATTCCCACCGTTGCCACCTTTCATTGTCCAAGTACATGCTCCCCACCATAAGCTCAGTCTCATTATCTAAGATGTTATTCAGATTGAAATACTACTCCATTTGTGTTATCCATGCTGCCGGGTGAGAACCATCAAATTTATGCATATCCAACTTGGGGGGTCACAGACATGATTGTTGATGGGGGCCCCCGAGGTGAAGAGAGTGGCTAGACTCACCCTCACTGTGTCCATTGCCAATATACGCCTCCTTATGGGCTTCCTCCTTGCCCGTCAGGATTATGCTCGGGATCATGCTATTTAGTTGGTCAAGCTGAATGTGGAGGCATTTCAAGGATTCTTCAAGTGTTTCCATCCTTTCATTGGCCATGTCACAGCAGCTAGGATTCCGTGTAGCTGTGACATGGTAATGCTCCGTAGATTCTGTTTTTCTTCTATAGCAGGAACTTTTGAATCAAAATTAGGAGACAAAGATCTTAGAACCTTTTCAACTAAAACAACTTCTTTTATTTCTTCACCCAAGTTTTTCATACAATTAAAAATCTCATCTATACATAGGAAATAGTTAGCCACACTTTCATCATTGTGCATTCTGAGATTTCCATATTGAGTTCTGAGAGTTTGTAGTTTTGCTCGTTTTACCTGTTCATCTCCTTCGTAACTCAGAACGATCTTCTCCCATATTTCTTTTGCGGTTTTGAGCTGCATAACCTTGATGAATTCTGATTGAGATAGACTCCCTAATACAATATTGACAGCCTTTGCATTTGTTTCATACTGCTTCTTACCAGCCATATCTGTAAGAGTTTCTGATGGAAATGTGTATCTTGTTTCCAAAATATCCCAAACTTTTGTACCAAGATATTGAAGATAGGCAGTGATTCTTACCTTCCAATAGACGAAGTTGCTCCCATCAAAAATTGGTGGCGTGATTGATGCTTCTTTTTCGTAGTTGCTCATGATGATAGATCTTCCTTCAAACGATCAAGCTTCTTCTGAAGGACCTACTCTGATACCAATTGTTGGAAATAATACTGAGAGGGGGGTTGAATCAATATTATCTAATTAATATAACTTTTTCATTTCCATATTCAGATTCATATATGTAACTTCAGTTAAGGAAAATTGTGTGTATACGCAACTGTGTATAATGCAACCAGCATATATTCAATAAACTTATAAATCAGTTAGTTTCTTCTTAATGTGTGCATTAGAAAATTATTAAGCATATGATCAGTAAACAGGAGCAGTGAAGCAGAGAAAATCATCACACATAATCAACACACATGAACACCAAGATGTAAGGTGGAAACCCAATGTGGGTGAAAACCACCTACTGCAATTTGTCTCTATCTTCTTTTAAATTCAAAACTTCTTTTTACAATGGTTCTATATTAGTGAAGTCTTATACTAGTACGCAGGCTACTACCTGTAGAGGGCTACAACCTTCTCTCATTCTCCAGCTTCTCCTGGAAGGGAGCTACAACCCCCGTAGCTCTTGTACTAGCTAAGGTACTAGTACATAGGTGCTCACCTACGAAATGCTACAACCTTCTCTTTTCTTCCAGGGACCATGTTTCATAAATTTTCAGACTAGATCCATGAATATCAAACAAACATCAAGTATATCTGCATAAACCAATCTCCTTTATACAAACAAATACTGAATCAACCAATAACTTATCAGAATGCTGTAACCAGAAAATAGTACCAGTAACCAGACACCAATTCTGAATCTAGAACACTACATCAATAAACAAAAGCAGCTAAAACATATTTCAAGAGACCTGCACTACTTCACTATGTATAAACCTGCATACATGCGCAACTATATCAAAGCCAACCAGTGTATATGCTGTCTTCACTTGCTTAACCTGCATGTATACGCACCTCTACTGTGCGGAACCTGCGTACAGATCTATAAAAGATAATTTACTTATTTAGACATCAGTTATATCTAGATTATCATATTTATAGATCAAATCATGTGCCAAATATAACATATCAAAATTACACAAAGTTACTTCTCTTCAAGCCTTAAGATCTTGACCCATCAATAGAACTTATCCTTCTCCTTGTGCTTAGGTTCCTCCTTGATTCAGATCTAGTTATGCACCATAACCCAATGACCAGTATTCTAGATCTTGCTCATCATAAGATATTCAATGCTTAAGTCAATACCCTTGCCAAATGATCTCCTTCCCTTTTTATAGTCTTAGGCCTTACTCAAACCATGGTCCAAAACCATTGAGGACCAATACTAGGGACTTAATACCTGGGTTCAACACTTTGGATGCAATACCAAGGACCAAAACTATAGGTTCAAATATATCAAACTAAATACCATGGACCAAACATAAGTTTTCCCACATGTACGTGCTTTTCTTTGCATGAATGCGTGCATACATATAAGTTCCCTTTCATTGGTAATCCCATGTGTATACATGACTTTGTTAAGAGGAACCTGCATATACCTCATTTTCTTTCATTCTGAGAGCCATAACTGTGATCTTCCCTTTGAGTTAGTTTCATTCAAGGACAACACTTGTGCCATGCTGCCAAACCTGTGTCATAATGCCAACAGATTTAAACAGGAACGCAAAAAATTACAGATATAACCATAAATATAAATATGTAGTTCAAATAACACTTCATTTCATTAATATCAAATACTGAAATATGCTTATAAACATAATGGAAATAAGACTAGGTCGAGTAATGGTAACTTATCTCTGAGAAGAGATGTGGCAGTTACATGCCTTTGAACTATGTTACAATGAGACCTAAAGGCCTGCTTATTATTGAGAAACAATGGAAAACCTTAAAAATTCAAAAACCTAACCCTAGGAGATGAAGTGCCAAACTATGAGCCTTGTTTGGTTAAATTGGTACATCAACTTCCTAGGGTCGTAATTTCGGTATACGATATCTGTTTGATGTGTACAATACCTCGTTAGAAAGATCTATTTGAGGGCTACAACTTTTGAGTGACCAACATCAATTTATGACCCATGATGCTCCCATTCTCCCCTAAAAACGTCATTTAGGGCCTCAAAACGGATCCATAAGTCCACGACCTCAAAAACTACCAAAAATAGTAAATTGTGCTACAAATAAGGAAACAAAAAAATTGAAAGAAACAATGGTGGGGGTCCAAGTGGAATAAGAGGGTGGCCACTAGTATCCACCTGGATCATTTCTCCCCCCTTAGGAAGAAATGGTCCCCATTGCATTGCGTTCCCCCATGAGATGAGGAAACTTCTTCTGAACTTAGTCCGTAGTGAGCCACTTGCCCTGGTGAAGGAGTTGGCCTACTTTAACAACTTGATATAGTTGGATCCTTTTATTTTGGGTGTTCTTGATCTGTGTGTCCATGATCTGATCAGTTGTGGCTTACTCCGTGCAATTTGGATTTAACTTTGTAGGTGCGAGCTATTCTGCAATGTCTGATGTGTCCAACAATGGTGGGAAGTATGGTCAAAGCCAGTCCACATTGAACACTAGGTGCAGGCCAAGGAATGGGGGAATGCTGAGTTCAAATGCATTATTTCCCATAGTCTGGTAATGGTGTAAGAACCATATTGGATTTTTATGAGTTTCTGATAGGATTTGGTAAGGTGCTCCTTCTGCAAATTCAACCAGACTTTTCCACTGGGTGTAGGCCAAGGAATGGGGGAATGCTGAGCTCAAATGAATTGTCTCCCGTAGCCTTGGTAATGGTGGAAGGACCATATCAACGTGGTTTGAGTTTCTAATAGGCTCTGGTAAGGTGTTCCTTCTTCAAATGCAACCAAAATTTGCTACCCACCTGAAACTTGTGTGGAACCCGATGTTGATCATGTTGTTGCTTGTACTTGGCATTTGATTTCTCCACAATATCATGGAGCTATTCGTGGATATGTTGGATGTGCTGAATGAAGTTATTTTCCTTATCGAATTCCGATTCGTCATGATCCAAATCTTCCTGGGTAGCTACAAATCGTATGGCCACACCAATGGGGCATAGTGGTTGGAGTCCCAAGCCCACCTGAAAGGGGTTGTGGCCAGTCAAGCTGTGGAGAGCCTAGTTATAGTTATGATGGACATAGGGAAGGCTCTCATCCCATGTGCATGGATGATTTGAGTTGTACATGTGCATAATGTGTAAGATCATCTTGTTGATGACCTTTGTCTGCCCATTAGTTTGGGGATAGAAAGCTATGGACTTAGTGAGCTTGGTGTCTAGCATCGACCAGAGACTGGACCAAAATGTACTGAGGAACCTCCTGTCTCAATATGAGATCATAGACTCTGATCACAAAGTGTACCCACACACATTCAAAGAAGGATTTAGAAGTGGCTTCTGCTGTGATATTCTTCTTGCATGTCTCCATAATGGCCATCTTTGATAATCTGTTGATGACCATAAAAACATAGTCATTGCAATGCTTGGTAGAAGGAAGGCCTAACATGTAATCCATGGAAATGTATTCCCAAGGTCGACTAGGGATAGGCAACAGAGTATATAGGCCTTGCTTCTTGATGGTCGGTTTGGAAATGGTGCAGTTAGTGAAGGATCTGATCTACTTCCTGACATCCCATCGAATATTCGGCCAATAGAAGTACTTCTATAGTACTGTCACTATTTTTTTGACCCTGAAATGCCCAGTGGCCCGACGATAGTGTGCTTCCCAAATCATCTTGGCTCGCTCGCTTGAAGGAACACAAAGGTTTCTGAGGTGGAATAGCAAGGCATCCTGGAGGTGAAAATATGGAACTTGTTGACCCTCCAAGAGCATTTAGAATGTGTGGCCGAATTCTGGGTCACTTTTGTAGAGAAGTGGCCAATCAGAAGTTTCATGCCCACAAGATTTGAGCATGGTGGTTAACGCCATGATCGGTGGTCAGCCGAGGTAGTCTACAACATTATTGGTGCTACCCTTCTTATACTTGATATTCAAATGGAACTGCTGCAGGTATGTGGGCCACTTTTGATGGCGATCATTCTGCAACTTCCCTTGCATATGTATGAAATGCAGGGGTTAGTGGTTTATGTCTATGACTGTTTCCTTCCCCAAAATGTAATGCTTCCATTGTCAACAAGCCTGCACAATGGAATACATCTCTTTTTCATAAGTGAGATACTTCCAGACTGTCTATGAAAGTGTCTCATTGTGATATGCCAATGGATTCCCCTGTTGAGTAAGGACTGACCCAATAGCATAGTGAGAGACATCTATCTCGATCTCAAATGGTAAAGTGAGCACTAGTGCAGAGCAGAGGTCATGTTTCAACTTTGTGAATACCTTTTGTTCAGATTCATACCAAGACAATTTTTCTTTCATTTCTCCCTTGGTGACTTGACTCAAGGGCCAAGTGATATGAGAGAATTCCAACACAAACCTGCTATAGAAATTGGAAAGACCCAGAAAGCTATGGAGCTCTATCAGAGTGATTGGGGCTAGCCAATCTCGAATGACTTGGATTTTGGCTGGATCCACATGCACCCCTTGTTCATCAATAATGTATTCGAAATACTAAACTTGGGTCATGCCAAAAATTCATTTCTCCAAATTCGCACATAGCTTATTTTGCCGCAGTGTTTGGAGAACCCATCGGATGTGGTGGAGGTGCTCTTCCCAACTCTGGCTTAAGATCAGGATGTAATCCAAGCATACCACTACAAATGAGTTGGTGAAGGGCTGCAAGGTCTCATCCATCAACCTCATGAAGGTTGCATGAGCATTCGTCAACCCAAAAGTCATAACCAGCCATTCGAAAAGGCCCTCCTTGGCTTTAGAGGCAGTCTTCCACACATCAGAGGGTTCGATTGGTACTTGGTGATAGCTAGACTTCAAGTTGACCTTGCTGAAATATTTTTCCCCCTTTAGTTGGTCCAGAACTTCATCAATCCATGGGATTAGGTACCTATTTCAGACAATGATCTTATTCAATGCCCGATAGTTAATACAAAGTCTCCAAGTCCCATCCTTCTTATGTACCAAGACGGATGTCACTTTTCTGCAGCAGCTCTTGAATCTCCCTCCTAATTTTGTCGTTCTCCAGAATATAGTGCCAATAGATTGGTCCATTGGGCAGTGGTGCACCTGGGGTCAGATCGATGGATTACTTTACCTAACAGTGTAGAGGAACCCCTATGGGGGAGGTGAAGATGTCCTCGTCCTCCTCCACAACCTTGTCCATCTGTTGTTGCCATGTAGAGGGGCCCTGTCTGGAGGTCATGGAAACCATCTTCTTCATTCCCTGAGGGCATATCATAAGGAAAAAAAAATGCCAGTTTTGGAAATGAGCTTGCTGCATTGTTTTGTAGTAACCAAAGAGATGGAGGTAGGCAGTGCTACCTCTGGTATCCTGTACAACTTATTTCCCAAAGTAACAATAACAGCATGAGGCCTTAACTCATACACAACATGCTGCTTCCATAAGTATGGTTGGCCTAATAATACATCACAAAAATCAAGGGGAGAAATGTTGCATAATACCTCCTCCATGAAGGGTTTCATGTTGTATGCAAGGCGGAATTAATTGCTCGCACGAAGATCCCGCCCTTGGTGAAGTCACCTGATGGTGTATTTTTATTGATGTGTTGTGTCGATAAGCCCATCCGCTTCATGACCTCTACCGAAATGAGGTTCTTTTGGCTCCCGCTATCAACAATGAACTGTACTGGGGAAACCTTTACCCACATCTATGAGTGGAAGAGGCACTCCTCCTCCTCTGGATCTTCAGGTTCCTCCTTCTGGATCTTCATGGTGGAAATGGTGGCATTGGGCTCCGCATCGATAATCTGCTTCCTTTTGTCATTCCCCTTGTCGAGTTCTAACTCAAGGTCGAAACATGCATATGATTTCGAAGCCTTTAGCTCGGCCACCGGTGACTGCTTGGCCTGACACTCACTTGTGTTGTGAGTGGATTTGTTGTGGAACTCACACCACTGTCCAATGTCCTTCTTTGGCTTAACAGTGTCATTCTTTACTTATGGCTTTAGTAGGTTGTCCTGGGTCGCCCCGCCTTAGATTTGTCCTTTCTTTTGTGGTTTGGGGGCACCTTACCCTTGCTTCGGATTCGCATATCCAAAGTCTTGCTTCTTCTGTTTAAACTTATTTCTCAATCTTGACAGCATATTTGTATGTCGTGCTGACCGAGGAGATGCTTAGGTGATCGAGGTGGATATTGGTGGCCACCTTCGAAGTCCACTTTTACACCCACCATTTTCTTTCAGCTTTTCAGTTTCCTTAATTATATCACAGTTTACTATTTTTAGCATTTTGTCAGGTCCTAAACTTTCAGAGCCATTTTGAGGCCCTAAACGATGTTTTTGTGAAACCTGGGAGAAACATGGGTCCATGAACTAATGTTTCTCTTCACAAAGTTGTATTTCTTGGATAGATCTTTCTAACGAGATATTGTGCGCATGAAACAGAGATCGTATGCCAAAGTTACGACCCCAGGAAGTTGATGTACCAATTTATCCAAACCCAGCACATAGTTTGGCGTTTCATATTCTAGCGTTAGGTTTTTGGATGTTTAGGGTTTTCCATTATTTGTTAGCAATAAATAGGCCTTCGAGCCTCATTGTAACACAATTCAAAGGCATGTAGCTGCCACATCTCTTCTCAGAGATAAGATACCATTGCCCAAGCTGGTCTAATTCCATTTCTGTTTGTAAGCATATTTCAGTATTTTACATTAATGAAATGAAGTGTTATTTCCGCTACATCTTTGTGTATATGGTTATCTCTATATTTTTTTGCGTTCAGTTTAAATCTGGATCAGTGGTATCAGAGTGGTCTACCTTTTCTCTATTTTTATTTGCATGTCCGCATTGAGGTCAGGATATAAGGAGTTAGGGCTTGAGCTAGTCGAACCTTTGCAAGACTAGCCTTGCAAATCCCGAAAGCCTCCCATTACGGATGAAAAGAAAGATGAGGGGGAAAGAGATACTATCAAAATATTGCTTCAAGAAGCCCTCTAGCGACAAAGGAAAGTGATGATGGACAAATTTTCACAGATCCTTCAGCAGATACACAAGGGCGACGCATCAGCTTCCAACATCTACTCTGGAAACGCCACACCGTTTAAGGTACAAGTTAATTTTGAAATCCCTATATTCGAGGGTTAGATAGACGCAGATGTCGTTGATAAATGGTTAAATATGATAGAGGGTTATTTTTCTGTTCATGATTTTTTTAGTCGGGAAAAGATTATTTTCACTCTTCGCAAAGCAGCCCCCCATGTCAAGGACTCATGGGAAACCTAATGCAAGCAGAAGGATGAAAGTAGAGGCTCACTATTTTCAGCTACACCCACTTGGAATTCATTCCAGGACACCATCAAGTAGCAGTACTACCCTCTCAGAAGCTATGAGGATCAATACATAAACTGGACCACATTGCGGCAGGGAAGGGACCAAGATGTGCCGAAGTTTACCAGTATTTTCCATACCCTTTGCACAAAGTTGGGTATCAAGGATTCAGAGTAGAATTTGGTACTCAAATACCATGGTTGCTTGCACAAGTACATCCAAGAATAAATAGAATTCCTAAACATCTCCTCGCTTGGCACTGCATACCGATATGCTGTCAAGGTCGAGCAAAAGTTTAAACAAAAGAAGCGAGACTTTGAATTTGTGAATCTGAAGCAAGGGGAAGGTGCCCCCAAACCACAAAACAAAGGACAAAGCCAAGGCAGGGTAGCCCAAGACAACCTACCAAAGATGCAAGCAAAGAACAACCCTGCAAAGTCGAAAAAGGACACAGGAAAGTGGTGTGAGTTCCATAAGAACTCCACTCACAACAAAAGTGAGTGTTAGGCCAAGCAGTCACCAGTGCTAAAGGTTTCAGAATCAGATGCAGGTTCTGATTCTGAGTCAGAACCTAACCAGGGGAATGACAAAGGGAAGCAAATTATCGTTGTGGAGCCCAATGCCACCATTGCCACCACGAAGATCCAGAAGGAGGAACCCAAAGATCCAAAGGAGGAGGAGTGTCTCTTCCACTCCCAGATGTGGGTAAAGGGATCCCTACTACAATTCATTGTCGATAGTGAGAGCCAAAAGAACCTCATTTCAGCAAAGGTCGTGAAGTGGCTTGGCTTACCGACCACAACACATCCACAACCGTAGACCATCAGGTGGCTTCACCAAGGATGGGATCTTTGCATGAGCCAACAGTGTCACCTTCCATACAACATCAAGCCCTTCACAGATGAGGTATTGTGTGACATTGCTCCCCTTGAAGTTTGTGATGTATTACTAGGACAACCATACTTGTGGAAGCAACGTGCTCTGTATGAATCAAGGTCCCGTTCTGTTATTGTTACTTTGGGAAATAAGTTGTACAGGATACCAGAGGTAGCACCGCCTACCACCATCTCTTTGGTTACTACAAAAAAATGTAGTAAGCTCATTTCCAAAATCGGAAAATTTGTTTTCCTGATGATATGCCCTCAAGGAAAGAAGAAGATGGTGGCCACGACTTCCAAAAAGGGCCCCTCTCCATGACAACTATAGATGGACAAGGTTGTGAAGGAGTACGCGGACATATTCACCTCACTCGCATGGGTTCCTCTGCACTGTCAGGTCAAGCACTCCATCGATCTGACCTCAGGTGCACCACTGCCCAATGGGCAAATATATCGGCCGTCAATGTTGGAGAACGATGAAATCAAGAGGCAAATTTAGGGGCTACTGCAGAAAGGTCACATGTGTCCGAGTTTATTGGCCTGTGGGAGACCAATCGTGTTGGTACATAAGAAGGATGGGACTTGGAGACTCTGTATTGACTATTGGGCACTGAACAATATCACTGTCCATAATAGGTACCCGATCCCACAGATTGATGACATCCTAGACCAACTGAAGGGGGTGAAATATTTTAGCAAGATTGATTTGAAGTCAGGATATCACCAGGTACCAATCGAACCCTCCAATGTGTGGAAGACTGCCTTCAAAGCCAAGAAGGGTATCTTCAAATGGCTGGTTATGCCTTTTAGATTGACAAATGCTCCTACAACCTTCATGAGGCTAATGGATGACATCTTTCAGCCATTCACCAACTCATTTTAGTGGTATACTTGGATCACATCTTGATCTTTAGCTAGAGTTGGGAAGAGCACCTCCACCACATCCGACAAGTTCTCTAAACACTAAGGCAACACAAGTTATGTGCCAATTTGGAGAAATGCACTTTTGGCATGACCCAGGTTCAACGTTTTGGATACATCATTGATGAACAGGGCGTGCATGTGGATCCAACCAAGATCCAAGTCATTCAGGATTGGCCATCTCCAGCCATTATGACAGGGCTCTGAAACTTTCTAGGTCTTGCCAACTTCTACCGCAGGTTCATGTTGGGATTTTCTCATATCACTTGGCCCTTGAGTCAAGTCACCAAGGGAGGAGTGAAAGCAAAATTATTTTGGTCTGAATCTCAACAAAAGGCATTCATAGAGTTGAAATATCACCTCTGCTCAGCACCAATGCTCGCATTACCAGACTTGCAACAACCATTTGAGGTCGAGATAGATGCTTCTGACTATGCTATTGGCATAGTCCTTACTCAACGCGGGAATCCAGTGGCATATCACAGTGAGACACTTTTAGACACAGTCTAGAAGTATCTCACTTATGAAAAATATATGTATTACATTGTGCAGGCCTACCAACAATGGAATCATTACATTTTGGCGAAGGAAATAGTCATCCACATACACCACCAACCCCTATAGTTCATACAGAGCCAAGGGAAATTGCAGAATGATCGCCATCAGAAGTTGTCCACATACCTACAAAAGTTCCATTTGAATATCAAGTATAAGAAGGGCAACACCAATAATGTTGTACAATTCCTCAATCAACCATCGATCATGGCATTAACCACTGTGCTCAACTCTTGTGGGCACGAGACTTATGATTGGCCACTTCTCTACAAAAGTGACCCAGAATTTGGCCACACATACTAGACACTGTTGGAGGGTCGGAATGTTCCAGATTTTCACCTCCAGGATGCCCAGTTATGCCACCTGGGTCACCTTTGTGTTCCTTCAAGCGATCATGCCAAGATGGTTTGGGAAGCACACTACAGTCGTGCTGTTGGGCATTTCAGGGTCGAGAAAATGGTGGCAGTATTGCAAAATTATTTCTATTGGCTGAATCTTCGACAGGATATTGCGAAGTACATCAGATCATGCACTGCCTATGCAATCGCAAAAATGACCATCAAGAAGCAAGGCCTCTATACCCCACTGCCTACCCTGGGTCAACCTTGGGAATCCATATCCATGGATTACATGTTAGGCCTTCCTTCCACTAAGCATGGAAATGACTGTGTTTTTGTGGTCATCGACAGGTTCTTGAAGATGGCCATTATGGCAGTTCGCAAGAAGAAAATCACAACAGAAGCCACTGCTAAACGCTTCTTTGAATCAGTGTGGGTAAACTTTGGGATCCCATAGCCTATCATCTCAGATTAGGATAGTAGGTTCCTCAAGACATTTTGGTTCAGTCTATGGTTGATGCTAAACACCAAACTCACTAAATCCACATCCTTCCATTCTCAAACTGATGGCCAGACAGAGGTTGTCAACAGGATGATCGTACACATTTTTCACATGTAGAACTAAAAGCATCCATGCACATGGTACGAGAGCCTCGCCTATGTTCAACATAGCTACAATTGGGCTCTCCACATCTCGACTGGCCACATCCCTTTTAAGGTGGGCTTGGGATTCAAGCCACTATGTCCCACCAATGTGGCCATGCCATTTGCAGCTACTCACGCAGATTCGGCTCATGTCCAGTCCGAAACAGATAAGGCAAACAACTTCATTGAATACATCCAACATATTCACCAGTAGGTCCATGACATTATGGAGAAATCAAATGCTAAGTACAAGCAGCGACATGATCAACATCGGGTGCCACACAAGTTTCAAGTGGGCGACAATGTCTGGTTGCATTTGCAAAAGGAACGCCTTACCAGAGCCTATCGGAAACTCAGACCACTTCGATCCTTACAAAATTACCAAGGCTGTAGTAGACAATTCATTTGATCTCAACATTCCCCCATTCCTTGGCTTGCACCCAATGTTCAATGTGGACCACCTTCGGCCATACATTCCACCATTACTAGACACATCCAACATTGCAGAACAACTCACACCCATAGAGTTAAATCTATATTGCATGGAACAAGCTGCAACTTATCAGATCATGGACACACAGATCAAGCACATTCACTAGTAGAGTATCCAACTGTATCGATTTGTCAAAGCAGGCCAACTCCTTCACTAGGGCAAGTGGCTCACTAGAGACCAAGTTTGGCAGAAGTTTCCTCATGTCATGGAGGAACTCAATGCAATGGGGATCATTGCTTCCTAAGGTGGAGGAATGATCAAGTGGATATTTGTGGCCACCCACCAAGTCCACATGGACACCCACCATTGTTTCTTTCAGCTTTTCAATTTCCTTAATTGTATCACAGTTCACTATTTTTAGCAATTTTTCAGGTCTTGAACTTTCGGAGCCGTTTTTGGGCCCTAAACAATTTTTGGGGAAAAATGGGAGCAACATGGGTCCATGGACGGATGTTTCTCTTTCCAAAGTTGTAGCTCTTGGATAGATCTTTCTAACGAGATATTGTGCACATCAAATGAAGATCGTATGCCAAAGTTATGACCTCAGGAAATTGATGTACCAATTTACCCAAACGGGGCCCACAATTTGGTGTTTCATCTTCTAGGGTTAGGTTTTTGGATGTTCATGGTTTTCCGTTGTTTCTCAACAATAAATAGGCCTTCAAGCCTCAATGTAACACAGTTCAGAGGCATGTAGCAGCCACATCTCTTCTTAGAGATAAGCTACCATCACCCTAGCTAGTTTATTTCCATTTCTGTTTGTAAGCATATTTCAGTATTTTACATTAATGAAATGAAGTATTATTTCCGCTGCATCTTTGTGTATATGGTTATCTCCTTATTTTTTGTGTTCCTATTTAAATTCAGATCACTAGGAACTCCATATCGTCTTGGATGTACTTGTGCAGACAGTCGTAGTACTTGAGAACCAAATGCTTCTCAGAATCCTTGATACCAAACTTCGTGTAAAGGGTATGAAAAACATTCGTTAAATCTGGAACATCTTTGTCCCTTCCATGTTGCAGTGTTGTCCACTTTATGTATTTATCCTCATAGCTCTCAACAGGGTAGTACTGCTCCTTGATGGCATCCCAGAACGAGTTCCAAGTTGGTGTGGCAGAAAACAATGAGTTCTTACTCTCATCCTTTACTCACAATAGGTTTCCCACCAGTCCTTGATGTGGGGGGCTGCTTTAAGAAGTGCAAAAGTGGTCTTTTCCCGGCTGGAAAAATCATGAATGGAATATATCCCTTTAGGAGACTTAACCATTTATTTATAGCGTCTGCATCTGTCTAACCCTCAAATATGTGAATTTCAAAGTTAACATGTACCTTAAAGGGTGTGGTGCTTCAAGAGTAGCTATTGGAAGTAGATGCGTCGCCCTTGGGTAGCCACTGAAGGATCTAGACAATGTTGTCCATGATCGCATTTCTTTTGTCGCTTGACTGCTTCTTCGAGCAAGATTTTGATAGAATCTCCTATCCCCTCATCTTTCTTTTCATCCATCATGGGAGGCCGTCAGGATTTGCGAGGTTGGCCTTGCAAATGTTTGAGTAGTTCAAGCTCTAACTCCTTATATCCTGACCTCGTTGGGGACATGCAAAGAAAAATAGAGAAAGAGCAGACCACTCTGATACCATTAATATGGATTTAAACATGAATGCAACAAATTACAGATATAACTATAAATACAAAGATGCAGTAGAAATAACACTTCATTTCATTAATATCAAATACTGAAATATGCTTACAAACAAAATGGAAATAAGACTAGCTCGGGTGATGGCAGCTTATGTTTGAGAAGAGATGTGGCAGCTACATGCCTCTGAGTTGTGTTACAATGAGGCTTGAAGGCCTATTTATTGTTTAGAAACAACGGAAAACCCTAAACATCCAAAAACTTAACCCTAGGAGATGAGGCACCAAACTAAGGGCCTCGTTTGGGTAAATTGGTACATCAACTTCGCAGGGTCATAACTTTGGCATATGATCTCCATTTGACGTGCACACTACCTCACTATAAATATATATCTGAGGACTACAACTTTTGAGTAAGAAACATCAATATGACCCATGGTTCTCCTATTTTTCCCAAAGTTGTTTAGGGCCTCAAAATGGCTCGAGAAGTTCAGCACCCAAAAAAATGCCAAAAATAGTAAATTGTGCTACAAATAAGGAAACTAAAAAACTGAAAGAAACAATGGTGGGGGTCGAAATATAATAGGTAGGTGGGCACCAATATCCACCTGGATCAACCAAAAATGATCTATTTACTTTTACACTTCCTATCTCTCTCTCTCCCTCTCTCTCTATGTGAATGTCAAAAAAACCCAATTAGGTCATAGTATTGATAAGCATGCTCTGATACCACTTGTCAGAAGCGTCAACTTAAATCACATCACCATAGTAATTTTTAATTTTTTTTTTTTTTTTTTTTTTTTTTTTTTTTATATCGAGGAAAAATGTATATATAAAAGCAATATTGAAGGAATTTTCGTAACTACTAGATATATACCTGTATTCATAATTCTATGCCATAACATGTCACCCCTATATGTGGAAATAAAAATTTATAATCACAAAGTTAATATAGAGACATGCTAGTCTAGTCATTTAAATTCCATGAATTAATCACACAAGTATCACATTTCCACTAGGGATTGTTGGCATATAATAAATGAATTGTAATAACAAGGTACAAGGGTTAAATGTAAAACAATCATGTGTTATATAGGTTGTACCATTTCTTTTTCCAACAACGAGCTTTTGGCGGATCACAATGCTAATGATACAACTTGTAACGTGCTCTTCCATCCATTGAACACTTCAATTTGGGCTATTTGTTCATTTGTTGGCAAGCTCATCTAATGGTGGAGAAACATAGCGTTGGTTTGGTAACCAACTTAACCAACTACATTCCCGGACTCTCATTCAATAGTCTACCATTAGGGTAACTGAGGCAGTGTTCTGCCATCGTAGCTTCGAGTTTTCTTTTCCAGGTCGCGGACTTGGATTTTTCACTAATAAATCTACCTCTCTTTGCAAATTATAAGTGATATATTTCAAGTTAACTTTGATTCTTTAACAATTTTAACTTCAGTGGTGAATTTCCTATGTGCACCATAGGTGTTGACAACACTGGAGCTTCCTTTAGACAACATGGTTGGATTGCTCATTCTTCAATCCTCCGGTAAGCAGTCCTAGGAATATTTTTGTTTATTCCTTGACAATATTCATAATAGTTATAGCCATAGGCTTAACTTGGGGTTTTATGTTTATTATAGTGTTTGCAGCTTCTAACTAAATGTGGCTTTCCTTAGCAGGTATTATATGGATAATGTCAATTTTTTAAGAGTTTTCTTTTTCCTACAAGCTGTTTAAAACTTGGTACTAATCTCTATTACTTTGGGTGCATGTTTGGTTTGAAATTTTCCCCATCCTACGGCTTCCATTCATTAGTTTCATCTAGCTCAAACAACAAGTCTCACCTGTGTTTATGTGTTTCTTACCATGTTTTCTTTTATCGCTTCTTTCCCCTTCATGCGAGATTTATCTACAAACCCCTATTTTGGTTCTAGCTTTTAATTTGATTCCTCTAGAATCAAGACATTATATGAATTTGGAATTAAATCATTCATTGGAGGTTCATGGTGTTATTGTCCTTTCTTTTTTAGAATTGCATGGAACCATAGTTATGTATATGGGTATTTTATACCTATTTTAGATTGGAAAATCACTAGTCTTAACTTTAGAATTTACTTTTTGGATATGCATTCTCAAAGTTTCCTCCTCGATGATTGAGTTTAATTATGGAGCATTGTTATATTTTTTATATTAAATGGAACTGGTTCCTCTCGATGTGATTTGTTATTATATTGTGTATAAATAATACAATTTGATTTGTGTCATCTATATGTTATTAGAGTTTATTTGCATGCTCAAGGGTTTGCTGAAAAACTGTTCTTTCTTCTTCTACCATTTTTTTGTTCATTTGATGTTGTGTTTATGAATATTTTTCTGTATTGCATACAAAAGATTATATTTGTTACTTAGATTATGGGAATCGATCATCTTATCTGTATCCTTAATTTGTTATTAGGAGAAAGCTATGATTACCAGGTAGAATGGGGTTCTAGGTATACTAGGAACATACCCCTACCATAGGTTATTTATCCATGTGTATTTACTTTAATTTGAAAGGTTATGGACTATCTAGCAATGAGTTCCCAACTCAGCTATCAGACTCAACTAGACTCATATGAACTCTTTGATTGTGCCTCAACAATTTAACTTGCAACAATTTTTTTAGCTACCAATCATCTTTGCTTAATGCTGATATGTGATACTATTATCTATTTTATAAATCACTAAAAAGAAACATGGTCATACAATTTCTATGTAATATGCTTGTATTTTTTCTAACAAGAACACTAAAGAAATATACTATTAATAAATCTTATTTAGTGTTGAAAACAAAATTATTCTAGTTATTGTTTTCATCACACATACAATCTCTTCAGAACAAAACACAATGAATAATCAAAGGAAATAATTATATGTTTATTTGGGTATCTAGAAATCCATGAGGTAACCAACCTCCCAACCTTGAGAAAGGCAATTATGTCCTCGCTGAGGACTTAATACTTGAAAATTTAGATCAGTGACCCAACAGGGTAATTTTTCAAGAAACAGACTTCCTTGTTTCAGGTTGGAACAAAATGCAGTGAACTCAGGCTTCCACTCGTTGTCTATCCAACTTAATAACTTCCTCATACAATCTCATGCCTACCCTCATCAACCTCCATCAAGGGTTTCTGCTTGCTATCTTCTTCTCAATGCCTCCAATCTCGCTTTGGCTAATCCTTTTCTTTCCCTTTTAGATTTTCTCTTATCTCCACAAGAGAAGAATAACTGAATCTGTAAGGTAAACAATCTATCTTTGTTTTCATAAGTGAGTTCCAAGATACTGGTCTATAAAACAAACTTGTAGTTAATTTCATTAATCAAAATTCTTCTCATTGTTTATTCCACAAAGACTATATAGTTTTTCACAAAGTCAATGTAAATAATGGTTTCACAAAGTAAGTGTAAATAACGAGACAAATAGTACTTTTACCGATGGTGTTACATTGTTCTATCTTTCTTTCTATAAGAAAGAGGTTCATGATTTGGGCGCACTATAATAAGATTGTATTAGTATTTTCAAGTTTCTAAATCAATATTTTGTCAAAATTATCTTGTTTCCAAATTATTTTTACTATTTGTATAATGAAAATTATTTAAAATATTAAATCATTAAAATTAAATTAAATTTAAAAATATATTAAATTTGATGCTTTTCTTTTAAAATTTGATGATGGCTTGAAAACAAAAAAAATTATTAAATAAGTCAAAGTCCTAAAGTTAATATTTTTATAATCATTTATTTTCTCTCTTTTAATTATTAATATATCATAGCTATTATTTTGATTATTTCATTTGTTATTACATTAAAATTCATTTTCAAAACAATTTGTCACCAACTCAAAACCTTACTCATCCAATATCGTCTTATTAAAAATAATTTAATTATATAGATAATTATTAAATAAATTAAGTTTTATATTTTCAACGATTCAAAAGTTACTATTTTCATAATTATTTATTTTCTTTCTCTTTTTAATTATTGATATACCATAACTATCATTATTATTATTAATTTATGATAACGTGACTAACTACTTCAATATTCTCATTTGTTAATACATTCAAATTATTTTCCAAAGTAATTTTTGGGCCAGTTCAAAACCTTACCATCTAATATGACTTTGTTATAGGGTTAAAATTTTATTAAAAATAGCTTAATTATATTGATAGGCATATTTATTTTAGAATAGGCCTTCTCAAATTTTAATTTAATTATTAGTAGATATGTAGGAATTTACAGGGTAAGTTCCTCAGACAGAACACCAAAGGACACTGCTCACAAATAGATCACAGATCGATACACCAGTACTGTTGACGTGATTAAAACCCTCAAAGAGGGAAACAGTCCATGACCTAAGCCAACGTGGCCAGTTCAGGCAATTTATTAATAAAATAATGAAAATTTACATAAGCTTCTCTCATGAACGGTTACCCTACAAATGACCCTCCATGCTCTTTAAATAGAGATCATGGACCAATCGGGTGTCAAGCCACGGATCAAATGTTGGTAATATTGAGGAGAGAATGAACCGCTGGATCACTACATATCGTGACCGTCAGATTGTAAGTTACAAAATTACATAGTAAACAAACACACTTTACCTAACTCTACACTAGACCAAGTTCTACTTAACTATTTCCTATGTGTCGGAATATCCTAACATACCCCCTTAAGAACAAGTTGGGATAACATTGAAGGATGTAAAAATATGACACAATAGGAGAAGGAAAGAGGCACTAGAGCCTATCCTCCCTTAGTGACAACTTCCTGAACTCCAACCATAAATCGAAATTTAGTAAACTTCGCCTCTGTGAGAACCTTTGTAAAGATGTTTGCAACTTAATCATCTGTTGAACAATGTTTCACTTCAAGAACATGGTCATGAATGAGCTTTCTGATGAAGTGGATGTGAATTTCAATGTGTTTGTTGTGCTGATGTTGGATTGGATCTTTGCATAGTTGAATGGCACTTTGATTATCACACCAAAGTGTATTCGAATGCTGCTGCTGAAAGCCAAACTCTAACAGGACCTGACGAAGCCACAAGGCTTCCTTACTAACTTCTACGGCACAATGGTACTCTGCTTTTGCTGAAGAAAGAGAAATGGCACTTTGTTTCTTGCAAGCCCATGTAATAGGTCCTGAACCAAGAGTGAACACATAACCTGCAGTAGACCTTTGATCATCAGGGTCACTGGCCCAATCAGAATCAGTGAAACCAACCAATAGAGGAGATGCTTCTACAGTGTAATGAATCCCAAACTGAACTATACCTCGAACATAACGAAGTATTCTTTTAGCTGCTTTCCAATGACTTTCATGTGGGTTTTGCGTAAACCGAGAAATAAGGGCAGCAACAAAGGAAAGGTCAGGACGAGTATGGGTCAGATACAAAAGTTTTCCTACAAGTTGACTGTATAAGGTAGCATCAACTTCAGGGGAAGTACAAGTGACTAAAAGTTTGGCTCCATACTGATAGGGAGAAGGGGCTGGCTCACAGTCTTCCATGTGAAAATGGCGTAGAAGATCATAGGAATACTTGGACCGGGAAAGGGAAATACCTTCCTTGGATTGCAAGACTTGAAGACCAAGAAAATAATGTAAGTGTCCTAAGTCTGTCATTTCAAACTTATTTTTAAGGCTGGACTTCACATGGTTTATAAGGTTTGGATCACTACTAGTAAGGATAAGATCATCAACATAAAGAACAAGAATGATAAGAGACTTGCCCACTTTCTTGGTGTAGATATTATTGTCAGAATGACACCTAGAAAAGTCAGTTTCTAAAAGAAAGCTATCCATTTTAGCATACCAAGCCCGAGGAGCTTGCTTGAGACCATAAAGGGATTTCTTAAGCCAACATACAAGGCTAGAGTTTGTTTGTATAAAGCTAGTAGGTTGTTCCATATAGATTTCTTCATGCAAGTCCCCATGCAAGAAGGTAGATTTAACATCCATCTGATGGACTTCCCATTTGAAAGAGCCAGCAAGGGAAAGAACAAGGTGGATAGAGTTCATTTTGGCAACAGGGGAGAAGGTTTCAGTATATTCAATGCCTTCAACTTGTGAAAAGCCCTTAGCAACAAGACGAGCTTTTGTTGAAAAATGTGCAACAAGAAATGCTAAATTTAGGAAGTGCTAAAAATAGAATTGCTAAAAATAGCACTTATAAAAATAGCAGTTTGGCCAATGAGCATTTTGGCCACTTTGGGTGAGAGGTGAAACTACTAAAAATAGCATCTTCTAAAAATATCATTTCTGGGTCCCTTCCTATTTATAGTAGTCCCTAGTCTATCTATAGGAAGTAAATTCCAATTTGGTCTTACCAGTAATTTGGAATATTAATTAATTAATTCTCCATGAGTTAATTAGTTAAGGAAAAGCAAACTTGAAGTCTTTGTGAGAACATGCAATTATTTCTCCACTAATTGGGGAATGTGTCCTTGATTTTCTCCACTAATTGAGGAATTAAGGATGAGTTCTATATTGAGAGGATTAGTTGACTTAGTTTAACTTAGTCAAGTTCAGTTAGATTAATTTAACAAGTTGTTAAATTAATGAGAGATAGTTTGTTGATGCTTGCATGCATGTGACAACTATTATTTTCAGATAACTGTGTATTCACTCATGGATAACTGATGCATGTCAGTTCTGTCAAAGACCCAGTTGAGATCAAATGTGGGATAGTGTACTATCAGATGCTAGGATATTTCTAGTAAGTATTCCTTGCATAGGGAAGGAAGCTTCTTCCTTCTATGACTGTGTAGTTGGACCTAAGGTGACAACAGGTATGATCATGCCAATTTACATGTGTTTTTTAATTGGACCCCAATCAAAACTGCGCAAGGAAATAGGAGCTTGGACCTGAGGTGCAACGTTTATATACATGGCTAGGTAGTCCATGAGCTACGTCATCAGAGTACAGAGAGAGAAGGATAGCTTTTGAGCTGATTCTTTTTGTATGTTGTTGAGGATTTCTGCTTGATTGATAATACAGTGTTGGGGTTTTATGTTGGTGCTTTCCCCAGTGATATATTCTATGTTATGTGTGATTGTTTCCTTCTTATCAGTTATATTTGTTCATGCTTGATGTTGCTCATGGTTACTTAGCTTCCACAAAGTTTATGGTAGATGTATATCTAGTATTATGCTTTCATACATTACATATATCAGTTTGATCTGTAGGTGAAATTTCTATATGATATCAGTGAGCTAGCTGATTTGTAGAGAAAATTCTACAACTTTATGTTTATCAACTTTTCCATTTGGTCCATACTTGGTTCTGCAAACCCATTTTCACCCAAAAAGTTTTCGTCGCTTTGGTAAAGGAACAAGATCCCATGTATTGTTTGCAAATATTTAATGATATTCTTCATTCATAGCTGCGTCCCAATCTAGATGGCCTGAAGCTTCTGCAAATGTGTCAGGATCATAATTCGCTGAAGCTTGAGCTAGTAAAGAAGAGGCTCTATCGAACTGAGAACGTGTATGTCGTTGATCTGTAGGATCACCAGCAAGAGCGCCTACTGCATCCTAAGTAGCATGGACCCATTTTGGAAGTTGAGTAGCTGAAGGAGGATCCTGAGAAGGTGGGGGAGGATATTCATCCTCTCTTTCATCATCCGAAGAAGAAATATTTTCAAAAGTAGAAGAGATAGAGAGAGATGGCACATCTGCCAAAATAGGCTCGTAGGCCGATATATTTTCAGCAAACTTTACATTTCTTCTAATGATAACATTTTTGGACTTAAGTGGAATAAGTCTATATCCTTTAACATCTTCAGAATATCCAACAAAATAACATTTTTCACTTTTAAGTTCTAAAGCTTTATGTTTCTCATCTGGAATATGGGCCCATGCTTCACTTCCAAAAACACGAAAGTGACTTACATCTGATTTAATTGAGCTCCATGCTTCTTCTGGAGTAATATTCTTTAAAACCTTAGTAGGAGTGTGATTTATTATGTAATTTGCAAAGTTAATTTCTTTTGCCCAAAAATTAAGACTAAGTCCTTTAAATTGAAGCATACAATTAGCCATTTCCTTTAAGGTGTGATTCTTCCTTTCAGCTACACCATTTTGTTGTGGAGTATATGGAACACCATGTTGCATTTGAATTCCATTCTCAGTGCAAAATTTGATGAATTTGTTGTTAACATATTCTCCACCATTATTAGATCTTAGCTTAAGAATTTGATGTCTAGATTGTTTTCCAACAAAGGCCTTAAAGGCCAAGAACATGTTAAATACTTCACTCTTGAGTTTTAAGAAGTATACCCATGTGCATATGGAGAAATCATCAATGAAAGTTAAGAAATACTTGTAGCCAGAGAATGAAACAACTGGAAGTGGACCACATAAATCACTATGCACAAGCTGTAGAGGGGCTGAGGTGTGCCAAGAGGCATGTTTTTCAAAACTACCTCGATGATGTTTTCTGAGTACACATCCGGAACAAACACCATCTCTACAAGATACCATTGGAAGACCTGTCACCATATTTTCTTTACATAGATTCTGAAGGGAGCGATAGTTTAAGTGACCAAATCGCTCATGCCAAAGTTTGCTCACTTCATTATGAGCAACAAATACTGAGGGAATATTTGATGACCCAAAGTTGTTAAACTTATACAACCTTGTAGAATCATCAGCAATGCCAGTAGCTAAAATCTGTCTAGGATCTCTTAGGTCCTTAATTACAACATCGTGAGGTGAAAATTCAACGATTTTACCTTCACCTGAATGAGTTATCTGATATACAGATAGAAGGTTGTAGGATAAGGTTTGAACACATAATACATCATTAAATTGACCATTATATGAATAGTTCCAGTCCCTACAACACTAAGAGATCTATCATCACCAACATATATATTTTTGGTGTTAGAATCATTTAAAGATGAAAACATGGCTTTGTTTTTGGCCATGCGATGAGAAGCTCTAGAATCAATTAGCCACTCATGAGAATTAGAAGAAGAAGATACATTTAGTGCATATCCAGACCAAGATGTTTGACAAACACGTGCAGAAAGTTCTCTTCCTAAAGATGAAGTTGAAGTTGAAGTTGAAGAGTGCTCCAAATGGATGTTATGCTTCTTCATTGCTGCTTCCAAGGCTTCCATCTTCTTAAAGCATTTGGATTCTAAGTGGCCATCTCGATTACAAAAGTAGCAATGACGATCAATTTTCTTCCCTTTGTTTTTATTTGCCTTATCATTTTGTTGAAATGATTTGTCATTTTGAGGCTGAAATTGCTTAGGACCCTTGTTTGTTTTAGGACCACTCCTTTTAGGATATGACTTCTTAGGATTCTTTGAATTTGGTTGCTGCTAGGCGGCTAAGGCTTTCTTAGAAGAGTTTCCAAGATTAAGAAGACCAAGGTGTAAGAGTTTCTCTTGTTCTCTTATTAAAGAATCACAAAAGGAATCAAAGGAAGGGGACTTGTAGTCTTGTCCTTGAGAAATGAAGGCTTCTCTTATAGAATGGAAGGTGGAAACAAACACAAAGTAGACTAGTCCCAACTTAGTAAGAATGGAATAGATAAGGTTACCATCTTCTTTCTTAACCTTAACACCTTCCAAGAAAATTCTAATGGTATTGAACTTGGACAAAAAATATTCAATGGAAGAAAAATTATTGGGGTCCAATGTAAGCAACTCATTTTCCAGTTGATGGTCTCTAAGTTCATTTTTAATTCCAAAAACATTAGTGATCTGTTTCATTGCTTCATCAGGAGTATCAAGTTCTATGATATGGAATCTAAGGTCTAGAGAAATAGATAACCCTATCAACCCACGTGCTTGATCTTTCCTATTTTCCCATTTGGTTGCCTTATCTTCATCTTTTGGTTTGGTTTCTTGGCCTAAGGTTATTCTGTAAAGACCTTTACTTCTAAGTAAATCCACAATGTAGGACCACCATTGGAAGTAGTTGGTGTTGTCAAGAATAACTTGACATGGACTTCCCATTTCAATAGAAACTGAAGCTGTATATGTTAAAAATAAGTGTTCTAATGGAAATATCTCGAAAAAAAAGGCCGATTAAAAAAAGCGGCTCTAAAAACGTCTTCCAGATGAAGAAGTTACAACTTTTTGAAGAAAAGTTGTTGAAGATGTCGGCGAAGTGCGTGAATGTGTGGAAATGAATGATAATATTATATTTAGAAAAAATCCATCCCCTAAACTTAATCTAATTAACTCAACAAAGAGAAAAACTTGAAATCAAGACCTCTACTCTCATAAAGTAGCTTTGGACCAGGTGAGCTAGATTAAACAGTTAGTAATTTTTTGAAAAGAAGAAGGGTTTTTTTTTTTTTTAAGTCACTGAAGCTTGGGTGCCTGCTTACTTGAGAAAGCTCTTCTTTTGCCTACAAAACAAAAAACACAAGACCCAATGTGGACATACAAAAAAAAAACCTTATGGCTTGAAGTTAGCTTTAGGAGGAAACTAAATATTTTCCTCAATGTTTTGTATTTTTCGAGATCACACTAAGGTGCGACAGAAAAGAGCATACACATGAGAAAAATCCTTCCTTTCTATTTTTGATTTGCCCAGATCACTCAGAGTTGGGGGGAAAATAGCATATGCAGAAATGAAAGGTATAGATCCGGTAATAAAAAAAGAAAGAGCTAAATAAACTGAAATAAACAGAGAGAAAATAACTAAAAACTGCAAATAAACACTGTATACCTCTAGATCTTAAAAATGACGTAGCTAGGGCTATTGGAAACCTTTTCCCGTGAAACGAAAGGGGTTTCTCACTGGAACAGATGCTCCTAACAGAATAGAGAAGTCCTATCAACCTAGAAGCAGTCAGAAACAGTAGATCTAGGAAATGACATTCGGATGCAGTTCTACCAGCTTCAGATTTCGATCACCAAAAGATGCGGCCCTCAAATAGCTCTCATACCATGTAAGAATTTATAGGGTAAATTCCTCAGACAGAACACCAAATGACACCACTCACAAACATATCACAGATAAATACACCAGTATTGTTGATGTGGTTAAAACCCTCAAAGAGGGAAACAGTCCACAGCCTAAGCCAACGCAGCCACTTCAGGCAATTATTAGTAAAAGAATGAAAATTTACATAAGCTTCTCTCATGAATGGTTACCCTACAAATGACCCTCCATGCTCTCTAAATAGAGATCATGGACCAATATGAACCATCATTTCACTACATATCGTGACCGTCAGATTGTTGGTTACAAAAGTACATAGTAAAGAAACACACTTTACCTAACTCTACAATAGACCAGGTTATACTTAACTATTTCCTATGTGTCGGAATATCCTAAAAATCTATGAACGAGATGGTGAAGATTTATCCTCCTTCGAATATGCCACGATATACATAATAGTATACATAGATCAAGTGTTTATATTTATCTTCAATTAGTTATGCTCTTTTAATTAATTTATCTCAAATTAATTAATTAAAGAAAATGTCATATCAACAAGTGCCATATTGTGTATGTGTTATTAATAAGTCATAATATTGGCCCATGGTACTGTAATAAAAGCTATTTACAAATTAAGAAATTCCATTATAAAGTGGGGTGAAAATCCATTGTTAGGTATATAATTTAATTCATATACTAATTATTTTTATAATTAATAATAATAATAATTTAAAATAAAGTTGTAATTTAGTTAATTGTTATGGTTGTGAGATGCATTTCGGTGCTGATGATGGATTGATGCATATTGACATAATAATAATAAGTTAAAATAAAATTGTAATTTAATTGATTTTTATGATTATGATATGTGTTTTGATGTTGTCACACATCTATTTGTTATGCATGTAAAAATAAAAAAAATTGACATATTACCACTGTAACTTGTTAAGTTAATTACACCTATTATTAATCTATGTATATATAAATAATGGCAATGTGATACAAAATAAAACTATATTAGCTTTTACCTTCTACACTCGAGCATATTAGCATATATAAGTTACAATATATTTTCATGTCTATAGTTCAACATGGATACACAAGATTGTATTAATTTAAGTTCGGCAAATTGATTTATCTGACGATTCATAACCCAAGACTTGACCTGAGTCATTTACCTCCACTGGTGACTCAATGACGACATTTATCGCTCCCGTAGTCCTGGTCATTCGTGCTATTAATGATTTACTTGTTGCACTTGGCTGAGGTATGGTGTATTTACTCAAGATGCGCATTGGCCTGTGGTACTGCCTTGCTGTCAGGCTTGAAGGGAGCTCAACATCAATGGTGCCTGGTCTTCGAGATGATCGAATGACGAGGAAGAGTTTTGAATATTTATGCCTCGGGCACTAGATGTCACTCCTCCATTTCTATCTTTCTGGTGAGGTTTATCAACTACTCCGAAGAGGTTTTTGCTTCGAGCTATGGTCGGTTTACAATTGTAACACCCCTCGTAAATCAATAATGTTTTAAGTAAGGCAGTAAAATTTAACTGTTGACTAAGGTTATGTTTGGTGAAATTAAAATAACTATGTTGCTACTGTTGTTAATTAATTATGTTGATTAATTATTGCTACTACTGTTTAATTAATTATGTTGATTAATTGTTGTTAGTAGCTATTGAGGTGGTTGGAAAAAGAAAACCTAACTACCTTCATGAGAAGGTTGAGACCCCATAGGAAAAGGGGGAAAAGTTATGCTAAGTCTGGTAGAGACCAGATAGCAGAGGAAAGAGAAAAGAGAGTTGCTCTTTTGGAAAAAAATGCTATGTCTGGTAAAGATCAGATGGCATGTGTCTGGAAGGCGGAAGCTTCCTGAACCGCTACGTCTGGTAAGGACCAGATAGCGTGACTCTGGTATAGCCAAAGAGTTTGCAGACAATGAAGATCTGCAGAAGTGCTTGGGGGTGGAAGATCGAGGAGGATCTTCCTAAGGTCGAGAGGTTGACAAGCGCAATAGAGAGGTTTGCCTCTGTTCAGGTATGGATTAACTGAGAAACTTAATAGTTATTAAGGGTTTATGTATACTGTGAAATTAATTAGGGTCTATGACAGGCCTAGAACTGTGTATGGCATTGGAAGAATTTCTGTAATTATGCAGGCAATTGTAGAGATGGAAAATGTAAACACATTGATGACATTTAAGAACAAATTTCTGTGCGACTGGCAGAAGAAAGAAAAGATTAAACTAGATTTAATTAAAGATCATAGATTTCCATACTGGAACAATTCCTGTAGCATAAGTGACAGTTAAATGGAAAACAAAATATTGTGTATATTTATTTCAGCCTATGCAGTTAAATTGAAACAATATATATATTTCCATACAAAGATTCCAAGAACGCTACTGAAGAAAATAAAGAAAACTGTAACAGGTCAAAAAATGAGTCACTGCGTGAACTCTCTAGACTAAACAACCAATCGAAGATCGCAGGATCTCCATCTTAACAATGTAGTTTAAGAATGAATAATACGGTAAGAAAAAACACTCCAGTACTTGAAAAACAAAGGAAGGTTAGCGCCCACATCATAAACATAATTTAACGATAATAGACATTCCAAAAATCAAGGAACGAGCCTGTAAAAAAAGAAAACGGCCGTAACCTGTGTGAATATGATCGGGTAGCCAGCGAGGGCTTCCGAAGTCGAAACCGGCAACCCATATTCTTCAAACAGGAAATAATAACAGTAAACAAAACCATAGAGATATTTTTCTCTTAATTGAAATTTACAGGAAAATCCTCTGAAGAGATAAGCGTATCTAGTGTACACAGCAAATAATGAAAACTTCAAACTCAGGCGAGAATCTGTCCATGGTAAACCAGCAATCTTTAAAAAAAATATTGAACCGTAAAACGATTCTATGGAGAAGCACACAATTCATTATCTAGCCAAAGTTCAATTAACAGTAATAACTGAAACTTTATACAATTATTCGCCGTAGGGTGTAACCCTCGGCTCTGAAACAAATTATACAGTAATGGACAAGTATTAAGCACAACCCAACTAGGGTTTCCGCCTAATCTACTTGGCGCAGAACCCAAATAATTTACAAAGTAACAGAGGCGGGGAAGCTGTTAATTTTCCACATTGAAGGAAAAACCACGAAACAGTGATAGACTCCCATGCTCAAGCACAGCTCAGATAGCCTACCAAGAAGGACAACGGCTCAGTCCGTTACCCAAGGTATTTTCCTAAATTTTTAAACCACGGGAGTAAACGTCTCTTACCCGGAACATGGAGTGAGTAAGGAAGACAGAACAGGTCCTCCATCGAGCGCTGGCCACGGCACCGAGACTCCACACCTGAGACAAAGGGGTCATTCAAAGAAAACGGAATAAGGATTAGATATGTGAAAAAGAAAAAAAAAAAAAAAAAAAAACGAACTGTAAAAATAGGGTGACATTCACCAGGGTGAGGGAGCACCAGTTTACCATGACTGAGGACGGGAGGCAGAGTTCATTTTACACCATGGAAAGCATGTTGGAGAGGTTTCCTGTGTGAAAATGCAAAAGCGCCAGAGACCTGTGGATGACAAAAGTTACACTAATAATGAACTGCTAAGAATTTCCAAACGTATTGAAAAGCTTTCAAGTCATACCACCCACACCTGGATCGACTTCGACCGTCAATCTGGATGGTCTCATCTCCACCGTAGGAATGCGCGTAGAAACCCGGGAAGTAGCCATCTTATTGTATTTTTCAAGATATGTATTAGAAGCATTAACTCCTGGAGTCCTGATCATGCTGTATCACATGGTGTCGACAGGTCGATCGTTCATCGTGCCAGATGGACAGTGTGGAAAAAGACCAGCTTTTCAAGCGCTAGTTGCCCGAGCGATTCTCGGCAACGCTCCTTTCCAGGCTAGATATTTAGGCGAATAGCATTAACTCAAACAAGAAATTACTAAATGGCCATTCATTTCCGTAGTACCAACGACCATTTTTATATTCTATCCCTTTTACCGTAAAGTATGGATTATCATTGCAAGTTGAATGTTGGTTCTCGAGAATGAAACAGAATTAGATTATTAATGTTATGTGCTATGGTCAACATAGATGTAACTTATCAATAAATAATATGGTTCCTATGATATGTAAATGAATTAAAACAATCGATTATTTGCATTTGAATTCTTATTGCTAATTTCTATTATTGTTTTAAAAAAAAATTATTACTCCCGTTTTGTAGTGTTACAAGTGGTATCAGAGCCCAGGTTACAACTCTGTGACCTCGGGTTAATCATAACAGAGAAAACAATACATAAATAACCAAATTAACAAGCAAGCAGGGGTTATTTCAATATATTGCACATCATATCTGTTGAAATGAACTAATCTCCTGATCAGGTGACAGCAGAATGAGGAGAACGATCAATGCTCCTCATGGAAATATGAATCGACCAGACATAGTTACCCACCCTCAGGGAAATCTTGAGATATGGGTACAGCTGGGAGAGGAAGCCCGCAACACCAATTTGACTATATTGGAGCCAATCCAGGAACTGAAGAACGAGATGGCCCGTTTACGTGAGGAAAACACCAGATTAACCATGGAACAAGAAAGGATCATGAAAAGTTTATCAGATAAACAAAACCAGCACCAGCCGCATCCTAGCCCTGAACAAGCACGAGTATCAGATGAACAGGGTTATCATACCGAACAAGAAGAAACAGAGGAAAGAGAGGAGGTTCGAGGAGAGAAATCTGATAACGCCTCTGAACATCAAACCCCAAAAAGACAGTGGATAGAACTGCAAGGGGAGTTTCGGAAGATCAAGCCACCACATTTTGACGGGGAATCCGAGGAGGCCGCAGAAGCTTGGTTAATCAACATGAACAAATATTTCCAAGTCTATGAGTATGATCACCATCTTAAGGCATGGCTGGCTATTTTCGAGCTGCAGGCTAAGGCTACATTATGGTGGGAGGAAGTCAAGATGGTGTGGGGGGTGAGTGAGCAAGATGTAACTTGGGAAACTTTTCAAAGATACTTCAAGGAGAAATACTTGACTGAACGCTTCTACGATGAAAAAGCATGGGAATTTCATGATCTGCGGCTTGGGCAGCATACCATGGATGAATTCATTACTAAATTTACATCTCTACTTCGCTATGTACCGTATATTTGGGAAGAAAAGGCAAAGGTGCAGCGGTTCGTTAGCAGCCTACCCCAGAAAATGCGGGAAAGGATCGAATTTGATAATCCGAAAACCATGGACGAAGCGATACAGAAAGCTAGAATATGTTATCAGCAGAATAAACAAAAAGGAGAAAATTCTGGGAAGCGTTGGGCAGATAGAAAAGGCAGCAGAATAACTATGGGAGTTACGGGAGCTCGTAGCAATTGCAACAAGGGATTCTCCAAAGAGGCCAGCAATAGAAACCAGTCCAGAAATCAGCTCAGATTAAAGCCACCTAATGAATCTAAATACAGTGAGCAACCGGGTAGAGTTGATAATGAGGGATCAGCTAGGCCACCAATGCAGTGTTGGGGTTATGGCGGGCCACACTATATTAAAAATTGCCCTCACCAAAAGGAAAGTGATCAGGTGTCCCAGGTTTAGGAAGCCTCCACAGTGGGAGACGTGGCTCGGTCCATACCCAGAATAAATGTTGCCCTCGAGGATCGTCAAGATGATTACCAGCCAATGATGGTAGAATTTGAAGGTAAGATTTTTGATTGAACTGTTTCCATTTTAGTAGACCCAGGAGCTACATTAAGCTATGTTAGTCCCAAATTTGTGGAAAATTGTAATTTGCAATCCATTAAGTTTAAGAATCCATGGTTAGTACAGCTTGCAACCGGGGAAAAAAGACGAGTGCTGGCTAAGGTCAGCAACTGCCCATTGAGGATAGCCGATCAAACAGTGATGACAGAATTGAATCTACTCCCTCTCGGTTCGTATGATGTGGTGATCGGGATGGATTGGCTGGAAAGGCAGTGGTCTATAATAAACTGCAAGACAAAAACAATTTCTTATCGGGACGAACTCGGAAATGAACAAGAAATTCAGGGTATCTTGAAACCAGTGCAGATCCGGCCAATTACTGCCCCACAGCTAGCTAAAAGCATCAGGAAAAAATGTCAAATATATGCAGTTCAAGTAGGTTATGCCAAATCTGAAGATAAAATTGCTGCTATGGGAAGCATACCAGTAGTGTGAGAATTTACAGATGTATTTCCCGAAGAAGTACCAGGGCTGCCGCCCAAAAGAGATTTAGATTTTACCATAGAATTGATACCCGGTGCAGCCCCAGTGTCCCGAGCACCATACCGGATGAGTGTGCCAGAATTAACAGAATTAAAAATGCAGCTGCAAGAGCTATTGGACAAGAAGTATATCCATCCCAGCGTATCCCCTTGGGGAGCCCATGTACTATTTGTTAGGAAAAAGGATGGAACCCTTCGTATGTGCATAGATTATAGACAGCTGAACAAATTGACAGTTAAAAATAAATATCCACTACCCCGCATCGATGAACTGTTTGATCAAGTGAAAGGGGCGACAATATTTTCAAAGATCGATTTGAGGTCTGGTTATCATCAAATCAGAATTAAGGAGGAGGACATAGCCAAAACAACCTTTCGAACCTGTTATGGGCATTATGAGTTTGTGGTACTGCCTTTCGGGTTGACCAATGCACCTGCAACATTTATGTGCCTGATGAATAGTGTATTTCATCAGTACTTGGACAATTCGTATTAATTTTTATTGATGATATACTTATATACTCCCAGAATATTAAAGAGCATGAGGAGCACCTCATACTCGTGTTACAGACACTACGGGAACATCAGCTATATGGTAAATTTAACAAATGCGACTTTTATAAAGAGCAGATCCAGTATTTGGGGCATATCATCACGAAGGAAGGCATTGATGTGGACCCTGAAAAGATTAAAACCATAATGGAATGGCCAACACCAAAGGACGTGGCAGAGATCAGATATTTCATGGGGCTGGCTGGATATTATAGGCGGTTTGTGGAAGGCTTTTCCTGGCTTGCATACCCTATCACCTCCTTGCAGAAGAAAGGAAAAATATTTAAGTGGATAGCGGAGTGTCAACGGAGCTTTGAACAGCTCAAATATCTGCTCACCAGTGCACCTATGCTGAGTATTGCAGACCCGGAAAAAGATTACATAGTATGCACAGATGCAAAGAGGGTGTAGGTGGGGTGCTGATGCAAGAAGGGAAAGTGATCGCGTACGAATCCAGAAAATTGAAAGAACATGAGTAGAAGTATTCTGCCTATGCTCTGGAACTAACTACTGTAGTACATGCACTAAAAATGTGGCGCCACTATTTGGTGGGAAGAAAATTTTTATTGATGACAGATCACCACAGCTTAACTAGCTACTTTAGTCAACCAACTTTAAACACTAAGCAAGCTAGGTGGGTGGACTTTTTGGGCGAGCTTGATTTTGAAATCAAACACCTAAAAGGAAAAGAAAACTGGGTGGTGGATGCTGTAAGCCGAAAGGTGCATTGTCTCTATGAAATTGGCCTTAGTGAAGGACGATATACCCTTAGCAAAGAAATTAAAAAGGCTGCTGAACAAGATCAAATCTACGAGTAAAAGAAACAACTAGTGCAGAACTTAAACATCCACATAATGCAACAAAGTTATGAATTGGACGCGGCAGGCATTTTATGCTACAAGAAAAGGATATATGTGCCCAATCAGGGCAATATTAAGGAAAGGATTCTGGATGAATATCATAAAAGTCCTTATGCGGGACACCCGGGTTATCAAAAGTTAATCACTTTGCTTCGGAGGGAATATCACTCGCCAGGCATGAAAAGAGATGTAATAGAATATCTAGCACAATGCATAGAATGTCAACAGGTTAAGGCTGAACATCAACACCCTACGGGTTTGCTACAGCCATTACCTATACCAGAATGCAAGTGGGAGATTATCACCATGGACTTTATTACAGGGTTACCGAAGTCCAAGAGGAATAATGACTCTATTATGGTTGTAGTGGACAAACTCAGTAAGTCAGCCCACTTCATACCAGTTCAATCTACGTATCGTGCAGCACAAATTGCAAATGTTTTTATGCAGAACACATTTAAGCTCCATGGGCTACCAAAAACTATAATATATGATCGCGATGTTAAATTCACATCAGCCTTTTGGAAGACCTTGTTTGAAGGTCTGGGAACTCAATTGAATTTTAGCACCACATATCATCTGCAGACTGACGGACAGACTGAGCGGGTGAATCAAGTGGTGGAGGACATGCTGAGGTCATATGTGATGCAACAACCCACTCGATGGGAAGAGTATTTACATCTTGTGGAGTTTGCCTAGAACAATGGATATCATGCATCCTTGCGGATGAGCCCATTCGAAGTACTTTACGGCCGAAAATTCTCCACGCCATCCAGCTGGGGTGGACCAGAAGACAGACTCATGCTGGGTCCTGAAATGTTAAAAGAGATGGAAGCAATGGTTAAGAGAGTGCGAGCTAATTTAAAAGTATCTCAGGACAAACAAAAATGTTTTGCAGATCAGAAAAGGACCTTTAGGGAGTACCAAGTGGGTGAACATGTATCTGTCAGAATTCGGGCAAGGAGAAGTACTCTAAAATGGAATGGTTGTGCCAAATTGGCACCCCGCTTTTGTGGGCCCTTCCAGATTTTAGCACGAGTGGGGGAGATAGCTTATCAGCTAGCCCTACCTAGCCACATCCGAGTCCATAATGTCTTCTACGTGTTTTTTTTAAAGAAATATGTTTATGACCCTAGATACATAATAAGTTGGCAGGACATTCAGGTAATAAGATGTTGTAAGACAAACATAAACCAAAGATGGATTGTTAAGAAACTGCTAATTTGAATATTATGTGTTTCAGGTGGAACCGGGAGGAGAATTCCTGGTCGAGCTAGTGAACATACTAGATCGGATAAGGGTCGAGCTGCGGAAAAGAGTCATCACCCAGGTTAAAGTGCAATGGCAACACTTTGAGCCAGATGAGGCCACCTGGGAAGATGAGCAAAGCATGAAAGAAGCCTATCCCGAATTGTTTCTGGGTGAACAACATCGGGACGATGTTGAACTTCAGGAGGGGGAGATGTAACGCCCCTAGTAAATCGATAATGTTTTAAGTAAGGCAGTAAAATTTAACTGTTGACTAAGGTTATGTTTGGTGAAATTAAAATAACTATGTTGCTACTACTGTTAATTAATTATGTTGATTAATTATTGCTACTATTGTTTAATTAATTATGTTGATTAATTGTTGTTAGTAGCTATTGAGGTGGTTGGAAAAAGAATACCTAACTACCTTCATGAGAAGGTTGAGACCCCATAGGAAAAGGGGGAAAAGTTATGCTAAGTCTGGTAGAGACCAGATAGCGGAGGAAAAAGAAAAGAGAGTTGCTCTTTTGGAAAAAAATGCTATGTTTGGTAAAGATCAGATGGCATGTGTCTGGAAGGCAGAAGCTTCCTGAACTGCTACGTCTGGTAAGGACCAAATAGCGTGACTCTGGTATAGCCAGAGAGTTTGCAGACAGTGAAGATCTGCAGAAGTGCTTGGGGGTGGAAGATCGAGGAGGATCTTCCTAAGGTCGGGAGGTTGACAAGCACAATAGAGAGGTTTGCCTATGTTCAGGTATGGATTAACTGAGAAACTTAATAGTTATTAAGGGTTTATGTATACTGTGAAATTAATTAGGGTCTATGACAGGCCTAGAACTGTGTATGGCATTGGAAGAATTTCTGTAATTATGCAGGCAATGGTAGAGATGGAAAATGTAAACACATTGATGACATTTAAGAGAAAATTTTTGTGCGACTGACAGAAGAAAGAAAAGATTAAACTAGATTTAATTAAAGATCATAGATTTCCATACTGGAACAATTCCTGTAGCATAAGTGACAGTTAAATGGAAAACAAAATACTGTGTATATTTATTTCATCCTACGCAGATAAATTGAAATGATATATATATATATATATATATATATATATATATATATATATATATATATATATATATATATTTGCATACAAAGATTCCAAGAACGCTACTGAAGAAAATAAAGAAAACTGTAACAGGTCAAAAAATGAGTCAATGTGTGAACTCTCTAGACTAAACAACCAATCGAAGATCGCAGGATCTCCATCTTAACAATGTAGTTTAAAAATGAATAATATGGTAACGAAAAGCACTCCAGTACTTGAAAAAAAAAGGAAGGTTAGCGCCCACATCATAAACATAATTTAACGATAACAGCCATTCCAAAAATCAAGGAACGAGCCTGTAAAAAAAGAAAACGACCGTAACCTGTGTGAATATGATTGGGTAGCCAGCGAGGGCTTCCGAAGTCGAAACCGGCAACCCATATTCTTCAAACAAGAAATAATAACAGTAAACAAAACCATAGAGATATTTTTCTCTTAATTGAAATTTACAGGAAAATCCTTTGAAGAGATAAGAATATCCAGTGTACACAGCAAATAATGAAAACTTCAAACTCAGGCGAGAATCTGTCCACGGTAAACTAGCAATCTTTAAAAAAAATATTGAACCGTAAAACGATTCTATGGAGAAGCACACAATTCATTATCCAGCCAAAGTTCAATTAACAGTAATAACTAAAACTTTATACAATTATTCGCCATAGGGTGTAACCCTCGGCTCTGAAACAAAATCTACAGTAATGGACAGG
The DNA here is from genome assembly GCA_031772625.1 of Pinus tabuliformis. NCBI lineage: Eukaryota > Viridiplantae > Streptophyta > Pinopsida > Pinales > Pinaceae > Pinus > Pinus tabuliformis. Next base: position 479,587,034 of record CM062810.1, on the reverse strand, counting down.
TATTAAGCGCAACCCAACTAGGGTTTCCGCCTGATCTGCTTGGCGCAGAACCCAAATAATTTACAAAGTAATAGAGCGGGGAAGCCGTTAATTTTCCACATTGAAGGAAAACCCACGAAACAGTGATAGACTCCCATGCTCAAGCACAACTCAGATATCTTGCCAAGAAGGAAGGCGGCTCAGTCCGTTACCCAGGGTATTTTCCTAAATTTTTAAACCACGGGAGTAAACGTCTCTTACCCGAAACATGGAGTGAGTAAGGAAGACAGAACAGGTCCTCCATCGAGCGCTGGCCACTACACCGATACTCCACACCTGAGACAAAGGGGTCATTCAAAGAAAATGGAATAAGAATCAGATATGTGAAAAAGAAAAAAAAAAAAAAAAAAACAAACTGTAAAACGAGGGTGACATTCTCCAGGGTGAGGGAGCACCGGTTTACCATGACCAAGGACGGGCGGCAGAGTTCATTTTACACCATGGACCACATGTTGGAGAGGTTTCCTGTGCGAAAATACAAATGCGCCAGAGACCTGTGGATGACAGAATTTACACTAACAATGAACTGCTAAGAATTTCCAAACGTATTGAAAAGCTTTCAAGTCATACCACCCACACCTGGATCGACTTCGACCGTCGATCTGGATGGTCTCATCTCCACCATTGGAATGGGCATAGAAACCCTAGAAGTAGCCATCGTATGGTATTTTTCGATATATGTATCAGAAGCATTAACTCCTGGAGTCCTGAGCACGCTGTATCACATGGTGTCGACAGGTCGATCGTTCATTGTGCCAGATGGACGGTGTGGGGAAAGACCAGCTTGTCAAGAGCCAGTTGCCCCAGCGATTCTCGACAACACTCCTTTCTAGGCCAGATATTTAGGAGAATAGCATTAACTCAAATAAGAAATTACTAAATGGCAATTCATTTCCGTAGTACCAACGACCATTTTTATAGTCTATCCATTGTACCGTAAAGTATGGATTATCATTGCAAGCTGAATGTTGGTTCTCGAGAATGAAACGGAATTATATTATTAATGTTATGTGCTATGGTCAACATAGATGTAACTTATCAATAAATAATACGGTTCCTATGATATGTAAATGAATTAAAACAATCGATTATTTGCATTTGAATTCTTATTGCTAAGTTCTATTATTGTTTTAAAAAGAAATTATTACTCCTATTCTGTAGTGTTACAAGTGGTATCAGAGCCCAGGTTACAACTCTGTGACCTCAGGTTAGTCATAACAGAGACAATAATACATAAATAACCAAATTAACAAGCAAGCAGGGGTTATTTCAATATATTGCACATCATATCCGTTGAAATGAACTAACCTCCTGATTAGTTGACAGCAGAATGAGGAGAACGATCAACGCTCCTCATGGAAATATGAATCGGCCAGACAAAGTTACCCACCCTCAGGGAAATCCTGAGATATGGGTACAGCTGGGAGAGGAAGCCCGCAACACCAATTTGACTATATTGGAGACATTCCAGGAACTGAAGAACGAGATGGCCCGTTTACGTGAGGACAATGCCAGATTAACCATGGAACAAGAAAGGATCATGAAAAGTTTATTAGATAAAAAAAACTAGCACCAGCCGCATCCTAGCCCTAAGCAAACGTGAGTATCAGATGAACAGGGCTGTCATACAGAACAGGAAGAAATAGAGGAAAGAGCAGAGGTTCGAGGAGAGAAATCTGATAACGTCTCTGAACATCAAACCCCAAAAAGACAATGAATAGAACTGCAAGGGGAGTTTCGGAAGATCAAGCCACCACATTTTGATGGGGAATCCAAGGAGGCCACAGAAGCTTGGTTAATCAACATGAATAAATATTTCCAAGTCTATGAGTATGATCACCATCTTAAGGCATGGCTGGCTATTTTCCAGTTGCAGGCTAAGGCTACATTATGGTGGGAGGAATTCAAGATGGTGTGGGGGGTGAGTGAGCAAGATGTAACTTGGGAAACTTTTCAAACATACTTCAAGCAGAAATACTTGACTGAACGCTTCTACGATGAAAAAGCACGGGAATTTCATGATCTGCGGCTTGGACAGCAGACCATGGATGAATTCATTACTAAATTTACATCTCTACTTCGCTATGTACCATATATTCGGGAAGAAAAGGCAAAGGCGCAGCGGTTCGTTAGCAGCCTACCCCAAACAATGCGGGAAAGGATCGAATTTGATAATCTGAAGACGATGGACGAAGCGATACAGAAAGCTAGAATATGTTATAAACACAATAAACAAAAAGGAGAAAATTCTGGGAAGCGCTGGGCAGATAGAAAAGGCAGTAGAATAACTATGGGAGTTAAGGGAGCTCGCAGCAATTTCAATAAGGGATTCTCCAAAGGGGCCAGCAATAGAAACGAGTCCAGAAATCAGCTCAGATTAAAGCCACCTAATGAATCTAAATACAGTGAGCAGCTGGGTAGAGTTGATAATGAGGGATCAGTTAGGCCACCAGTGCAGTGTTGGGGTTGTGGCGGGCCACACTATATTAAAAATTGCCCTCACCGAAAGCAAAGTGATCAGGTGTCCCAAGTTTATGAAGCCTCCACATTGGGAGACGTGGCTCGGTCCATACCCAGAATAAATGCTGCCCTCGAGGATCGTCAAGATGATTACCAGCCAACGGTGGTAGAATTTGAATGTAAGATTTTTGATCGAACTGTTTCCATTTTAGTAGACCCATGAGCTACATTAAGCTATGTTAGTCCCAAAGTTGTGGAAAATTGTAATTTGCAATCCATTAAGTTTAACAATCCATGGTTAGTACAGCTTGCAACCGGGGCAAAAAGACGAGTGCTGGCTAAGGTCAGCAACTGCCCATTAAGGATAGCCGGTCAGATAGTGATGACAGAATTGAATGTACTCCCTCTCGGTTCGTGTGATGTGGTGATTAGGATGGATTGGCTGGAAAGGCGATGGTCTATAATAAACTGCAAGACAAAAACAATTTCTTATCGGGACGAACTGGGAAATAAACAGGAAATTCAGGGTATCCTGAAACCAGTGCAGATCCGGCCAATTACTGCCTCACAGCTAGCTAAAAGCATCAGGAAAAAATGTAAAATATATGCAGTTCAAGTAGGTTATGCCAAATCTGAAGATAAAATTGTTGCTATGGGAAGCATACCAGTAGTGCGAGAATTTACAGATGTATTTCCCGAAGAAGTACCAGGGCTGCCGCCCAAAAGAGATTTAGATTTTACCATAGAATTGATACCCGGTGCAGCCCTAGTGTCCCGAGCACCATACCGGATGAGTGTGCCAGTATTAATAGAATTAAAAATGCAGCTGCAAGAGCTGTTGGACAAGAAGTATATTCGTCCCAGCGTATCCCCTTGGGGAGCCCATGTACTATTTGTTAGGAAAAAGGATGGAACCCTTCGTATGTGCATAGATTATAGACAGTTGAACAAATTGAGAGTTAAAAATAAATATCCACTACTCTGCATCGATGAACTGTTTGATCAAGTGAAAGGGGTGACAATATTTTCAAAGATCGATTTGAGGTCTGGTTATCATCAAATCAGAATTATGGAGGAGGACATATCCAAAACAACCTTTCGAACACGTTATGGTCATTATGAGTTTGTGGTACTACCTTTCGGGTTGACCAATGCACCTGCTACATTTATGTGCCTGATGAATAGTGTATTTCATCAGTACTTGGACAAATTCGTATTAATTTTTATTGATGATATACTTTAATACTCCTAGAATATTAAAGAGCATGAGGAGCACCTCAGACTCGTGTTAGAGACACTACGGGAACATCAACTATATGGTAAATTTAGCAAATGTGACTTTTATAAAGCGTAGATCCAATATTTGGGGCATATCATCACCAAGGAAGGCATTGTTGTGCACCCTGAAAAGATTAAAACCATAATGGAATGGCCAACACCAAAGGACGTCGCATATATCAGATCTTTCATGGGGCTGGCTGGATATTTTAGGCGGTTCGTGGAAGGCTTTTCCAGGGTTGCATACCCTACCACCTCCTTGTAGAAGAAAGGAAAAAAATTTAAGTGGACAGTGGCGTGTCAACGGAGCTTTGAACAGCTCAAATATTTGCTCACCACTGCACCTGTGCTGAGTATTGCAGACCCGGAAAAAGATTACATAGTCTACACAGATGCAAGCAAAGAGGGTGTAGGTGGGGTGCTGATGCAAGAAGGGAAAGTGATCGCATACGAATCTAGAAAATTGAAAGAACATGAGCAGCAGTATTCTGCCTATGATCTGGAACTAACTGCTGTGGTACATGCACTAAAAATGTGGCGCCATTATTTGGTGGGAAGAAAATTTTTATTGATGACAGATCACCATAGTTTAACTAGCTACTTTAGTCAACCAACTTTAAATGCTAGGCAAGCTAGGTGGGTGGAATTTTTGGGCGGTTTTGATTTTGAGATCAAACAGCTAAAAGGAAAATAAAACCAGGTGGCGGATGCTCTAAGCCGAAAGGTGCATTCTCTCTATGAAATTGGCCTTAGTGAAGGACGGTCTACCCTTAGCAAAGAAATTAAAAAGGCTACTGAACAAGATCAAATCTACGAGCAAAAGAAACAGCTAGTGCAGAACTTAAACATCCACATAATGCAACAAGGTTATGAATTGGACGCAACAGGCATTTTATGCTACAAGAAAAGGATATATGTGCCCAATCAGGGCGATATTAAGGAAAGGATTCTGGATGAATATCATAAAAGTCCTTATGCGGGACACCCGGGTTATAAAAAGTTAATCACTTCGCTTCGGAGGGAATATCACTAGCCAGGCATGAAAAGAGATGTAATAGAATATCTGGCATGATGTATAAAATGTCAACAGGTTAAGGCTGAACATCAACACCGTACGGGTTTGCTACAACCATTACCTATACCAAAATGGAAGTGGGAGATTATCACCATGGACTTTATTATAGGGTTACCGAAGTCTAAGAGGAATAATGACTCTATTATGGTTGTAGTGGACAAACTCAGTAAGTCAGCCCACTTCATACCAGTTCAATCTACGTATCATGCAGCACAAATTGCAAATGTTTTTATGCAGAACATATTTAAGCTCCATGGGCTACCAAAAACTATAATATCTGATCGCGATGTTAAATTCACATCAGCCTTTTGGAAGACCTTGTTTGAAGGTCTCGGAACTCAATTGAATTTTAGCACCGCATATCATCCGCAGACTGACGAACAGACTAAGCGGGTGAATCAAGTGGTGGAGGACATGCTGAGGTCATATGTGATGCAACAAGCCACTCGATGGGAAGACCAGAAGACAGACTCATGCTGGGTCCTGAAATGTTAAAAGAGATGGAAGAAATGGTTAAAAGAGTGGGGTTAATTTAAAAGTAGCTTAGGACAGACAAAAACGTTTTGCAGATCAGAAAAGGACCTTTAGGGAGTACCAAGTGGGTGAACATGTATATGTCAGAATTCGGGCAAGGAGAAGTACTCTACAATGGAATGGTTGTGCCAAATTGGCACCTCCCTTTTGTGGGCCGTTCCAGATTTTAGCACGAGTGGGGCCGATAGCTTATCAGCTAGCCCTAACTAGCCACATCCGGGTCCATAATGTCTTCCACATGTCTGTTTTAAAGAAATATGTTTATGACCCTAGACACATAATAAGTTGGCAGGACATTCAGGTAAGAAGATGTTGTAAGACAAACATAAACCAAAGATGGATTGTTAAGAAACTGCTAATCTGAATAATATGTGTTTCAGGTGGAATCGGAAGGAGAATTCCTGGTCGAGCCAGTGAACATACTAGATCGGAGAAGGGTCAAGCTGCGGAAAAGAGTCATCACCCAGCTTAAAGTGCAATGGTAGCACTTTGAGCTAGATGAGGCCACCTGGGAAGATGAGAAGAGCATGAAAGAAGCCTATCCCGAATTTTTTCTGGGTGAACAACATCGGGACGATGTTGAACTTTAGGAGGGGGAGATGTAACGCCCCTAGTAAATCGATAATGTTTTAAGTAAGGCAGTAAAATTTAACTGTTGACTAAGGTTATGTTTGGTGAAATTAAAATAACTATGTTGCTACTGCTGTTAATTAATTAAGTTGATTAATTATTGCTACTACTGTTTAATTAATTATGTTGATTAATTGTTGTTAGTAGCTATTGAGGTGGTTGGAAATAGAATACCTAACTACCTTCATGAGAAGGTTGAGACCCCATAGGAAAAGGGGGAAAAGTTATGCTAAGTCTGGTAGAGACCAGATAGCGGAGGAAAAAGAAAGAGAGTTGCTCTTTTGGGAAAAAATGCTATGTCTGGTAAAGATCAGATGGCATGTGTCTGGAAGACAGAAGCTTCCTGAACCGCTACATCTTGTAAGGACCAGATAGAGTGACTCTGGTATAGCCAGAGAGTTTGCACACAGTGAAGATCTGCAGAAGTGCTTGGGGGTGGAAGATCGAAGAGGATCTTCCTAAGGTCGGGAGGTTGACAAGAGAAATAGAGAGGTTTGCCTCTGTTCAGGTATGGATTAACTGAGAAACTTAATAGTTATTAAGGGTTTATGTATACTGTGAAATTAATTAGGGTCTATGACAGGCCTAGAACTGTGTATGGCACTGGGAGAATTTCTGTAATTATGCAAGAAATGGTAGAGATGGAAAATGTAAACACATTGATGACATTTAAGAACGAATATCTGTGCGACTGACAGAAGAAACAAAAGATTAAACTAGATTTAATTAAAGATCATAGATTTCCATACTGGAACAATTCCTATAGCATAAGTGACAGTTAAATGGAAAACAAAATACTGTGTATTAATTTCAGCCTACGGAAATAAATTGAAACGATATATATATATATATATATATATATATATATATATATATATATATATATATATATATATGCATACAAATATTCCAAGAACGCTACTGAAGAAAATAAAGAAAACTGTAACAGGTCAAAAAATGAGTCAATGCGTGAACTCTCTAGACTAAACAACCAATCGAAGATTACAGGATCTCCATCTTAACAATGTAGTTTAAGAATGAATAATACGGTAACGAAAAACACTCCAGTACTTGAAAAACAAAGGAAGGTTAGCGCCCACATCATAAACATAATTTAACGATAACAGCCATTCCAAAAATCAAGGAACGAGCCTGTAAAAAATGAAAATGGCCGTAACCTATGTGAATATGATCGTGTAGCCAGCGAGGGCTTCCGAAGTTGAAACCGGCAACCCATATTCTTCAAACAGGAAATAATAACAGTAAACAAAACCATAGAGATATTTTTCTCTTAATTGAAATTTACAAGAAAATCCTCTGAAGAGATAAGCGTATCCAATGTACACAGCAAATAATGAAAAATTCAAACTCAGGCGAGAATCTGTCCATGGTAAACAAACAATCTTTAAAAAAAATATTGAACCGTAAAACGATTCTATGGAGAAGCACACAATTCATTATCCAGCCAAAGTTCAATTAACAGTAATAATTGAAACTTTATACAATTATTCATCGTAGGGTGTAACCCTCGGCTCTGAAACAAATTATACAGTAATGGACATGTATTAAGTGCAACCCAACTAGGGTTTCTGCCTGATCTCCTTGGCGCAGAACCCAAATAATTTACAAAGTAACAGAGCCGGGGAAGCCGTTAATTTTCCACGTTGAAGGAAAACCCATGGAACAATGATAGACTCCCATGCTCAAGCACAGCTCAGATAGCCTGCCAAGAAGGACAACGGCTCAGTCCGTTACCCAGTGTCTTTTCCTAAATTTTTAAACCACGGGAGTAAACGTCTCTTACCGGGAACATGGAGTGAGTAAGGAAGACAGAATAGGTCCTCCATTGAGCACTGGCCACGGCACCAAGACTCCGCACCTGAGACAAAGGGGTCATTCGAAGAAAACAGAATAAAAATCAGATTTGTGAAAAAAGAAAATAAAAAAAAAAGAAAACGAACTGTAAAAACAGGGTGACATTCACCAGGGTGAGGGAGCACCGGTTTACCATGACCGAGGACGGGAGGCAGAGTTCATTTTACACCATGGACTGCATGTTGGAGAGGTTTCCTGTGCGAAAATGCAAAAGCGCCAGAGACCTGTGGACGACAGAAGTTACACTAACAATGAAATGCTAAGAATTTCCAAACATATTGAAAAGCTTTCAAGTCATACCACCCACACCTGGATCGACTTCGACCGTCAATCTGGATGGTCTCATCTCCACCATAGGAATGGGCATAGAAACCTAGGAAGTAGCCATCGTATGGTATTTTTCGAGATATGTATCAGAAGCATTAACTCCTGGAGTCCTGATCACACTGTATCACATGGTGTCGACAGGTCAATCGTTCATCGTGCCAGATGGACGGTGTGGGGAAAGACCAGCTTTTCAAGCGCGAGTTGCCCGAGCGATTCTCGGCAACGCTCCTTTCCAGGCTAGATATTTAGCCGAATAACATTAACTCAAATAAGAAATTACTAAATGGCCATTCATTTCCATAGTACCAACGACCATTTTTATATTCTATCCATTGTACCATAAAGTATGGATTATCATTGCAAGCTGAATGTTGGTTCTCCAGAATGAAACGAAATTAGATTATTAATGTTATGTGCTATGTTCAACATAGATGTAACTTATCAATAAATAATATGGTTCCTATGATATGTAAATGAATTAAAAAAATCCATTATTTGCATTTGAATTCTTATTACTAAGTTTTATTATTGTTTAAAAAAAAAAATATTACTCTTGTTCTTTAGTGTTACAACAATCCTGAAAATTTGGAGGAATAGTTTGTCGATGTGCAATAAAATCTATACTAGGCTTTATTCGGCTGTGGTTCATTCTCCTAGGAAGGGGAAAAATGTTCCTTCCTTGCCCGCGTTCTAAAGGGATAAGGGTTTCTACACTCGACTCCATTTATGGGTAAGGATAGTTAAAAAAAAAAAAAGTCTTCGTTTTCCTTCTTTTGAATGTAACGTGGTTTCATGCATAGATTTTGTAACTTCTATTAATTTTCCTTTCATGTGGAAAGGTGGCATGAATGGAGCTCAGGGTTTGGGGAAAACGCTGAGTTCAGCTCCTGATATTGGGCACAAAACAATAATATGGACAAATGCACCAGGTATCTATGTTTTTCTTAGCTTAGCTCCTCATATTGGGCACAAAACAATAATATGGACAAATGCACCGGGTATCTGTGTTTTTCTTAGCTTAACCTCTAAAGGCTGGGATAGCCGTGAGTTTTGGAAATTTCGAGGGTTTCTCTGCTACATACCTTTACTATCTCTAGTAATTTGTTTTTAAAAGTATCATCGGGTTTTTCTAAGGTGAAGTTTGTATATTCTTTTAAGGGCATGGGGATTATCTCCCTGACCCATATCGGAACTGATTATACTCTGCATTCTAAGCTATGAGACTAAGACAATCTATGGTTTTGCAATCGCGTGATTTTCTTTGTTCATCTTTAGTTTCCTCTCTATCTTTCAGATGGTTTATATATATAAGAGTTTTGTTGGCAAGAAAGAGAGTTTTCAAATGTTGATAGCAATTCTTTGTTGCGTTTGTTTCTGAGCTTGAGTAGGTAGTTTTGTATAAAACTTGTGTGAAGTCGGGTTGGGGCTCTGGACCCATCGACCGTGACCCATAGTTTTTTATTTTCAGTCCATAAATATATATTTCATTGTTTTGAATTCTTGTGAAAAAATAGGTAGAGGCTCCTGGTACACCGAGTTTTGGTCGCTCTTATTAATCTTTCTTTGGTTAGCAAAAAATGGTGTACTAATTATAAAATTCACTGAAAGTGGTTACTTTCGTTATTAAATTCGTGTTCAAATTTCTTTTAGTTATTTCTCTTTGTACGACATAACGGAAATATTTCTCTGTTTATTTAATAATCTGTTATATTGAACATTAGAGTCTAAATCTCCCACTTACTTAACTTTATGATAGCATTAGGGTCTTGAATGACAAACCAGATTATATAGTTACAATTATGAATAATATTATTTGCCTACCTATAATGAATTATATTTGGCATAAAGTTCTATTAAACATTTCTTTGTTTATTTCATATACAGTCGTAGCAAAAGGCCTTCTTGCCTACACTCTATCCGACATAATTATTTTCATTATTCAACTTAGCATTAACTCTTTCACCTAGATGTTGTAAGGGTTTACTATAGCTATTAATTAGAATACCTAAGTTTAGCATTTCTCCGCTACTTACCAATTCTCAACAAGCATAGGTCATTAATTAATATTATCACATGTGCTTTTATTTAACTATCATCAGGCATAGTTAACTAGAAAATGCAAATTAGATTTCCTGCTTAAATTACTGTAAGTATCTTTTACTTATTTGTAGTTCACTATTTGCGAGATTTGGTTCTACTAGACCTTGCTATTCGATGTTTTGCCTCCCAACCTTGAGACTATTGCCGCATCACATGAAGGTTTGTTTGACCTATTAGCATAGATTTTTCCTCCTTTCTCTCCTTTCTAAATTCCAGATCTCAGATATGCTTATCATCTTGATCTTTTTGAATAAATCCAAGGGACAAGTAACTGCCTTTCTAACTAATTTAGTATGTTTTGCCTCCCAACCTTCAGACTATTGCCGCATCACATGAAGGATTGTTTGAGAATCAGCATAGATTTTTCTTCCTTCCTCTCCTTTCTAAATTCCAGATCTCAGATACGCTTATCATCTTGATCTTTTTGAATAAATCCTTAAGAATTCAGTGAGGGACAAGTAACTGTCTTTCTAACTAATTTAGTAAGTAAAATAATATTTACTGATAACTGTTGTTTAACTTTAACAAAAGAATTTAAATTCCCAAAATAGTTTTTGTAACTCAAAAAATAAATAGATGTGCAGTGACATAAATATTTACAAATTTTGGGGATATCACAGATGCTTATGATGGATTGATGCCTATTGACATTGGCATTGTTTAACTTATAGAAAAAATAGCCTTTTTCACCACCAAAATCAAGCAATACAATTTCAAGTATTTTTTTTGTTCAAAATACATTTTTAAATGCATAGACAAATCCAGGAGCCCAGAAAACCTTTTGGGCCCTCAAGTTATGAGGATTAAACAATTTAAACTCATGTTTGACTATGCCATGGACATTTACTAATTATTTAATTTATATGGTCATACCTGTAAAAACAAGTTAAATTTATGCAGATTAAACAATTTAAACTTGACATTTACTAGTCATTTAATTTATATGGTCATACTAGTAAAAAGGTTGATTGTTAACCTTAAAATTTATAATCCACGAAATATCGGGAAGTATTTTGGGTTTCCATGCTTTCATTTCCAAGTTAAACATTAAAAAAATAAAAGAAAGTTAAAAAAATTTCCAACAAATTTAAATTCATGTTTGACATTTACTATTCATTTAATTTATATGGTCATAGTAGTAAAAAGGTTGACCATTAACCATTTATAATCCAAGAAATATGGGGAAGTATTTTGGTTTCCATGCTTTCATTCCAAGTTAAACGTTAAAAAAAAGAAGAAAGTTAAAACAATTTCCAGCATCCACCAAATGTTAGCGACCATGTCTTATGGAGATGGTACTCGATTTTCCCGTACTTTACTTCCACTTTAAAAAAGATAAAGAAAAGGGAAGAACTTAAAACCATTTCCAACATCCACCAAATGTTCCCCTTTAGATCAAGGCTCCATAATTGCGGTCAATGTTTTACCCAAATTAGTTAAATGAAAATGAAAAATAAAAGATAAAACTATTTCCAACATGCACCAAATGTTTCCCATTGGAAGAAGGGTAAATAGTTACGGTCAATGTTTTACCCAATTTAGTTAAATGAAAAAAAAAAACATTTCCAACATGAACCAAATGTTTCCCTTTGGAATAACTCTCCATAATTAAGGTAGATGCAATGAGGGTTAACGGTTTATAATTCACGAAATATGGGGAAGTACTCTGGGTTTGGTTCTTTCATTCATGTTTCCCTTTGGGGCAAGGCTCCATAATTAGGACCATGTTTATTTCATTCCATGTTAAACATAAAAAAGAAAAAAAAGGTTAAAATAATCCCAACATCTACAAAATGTTTCCCTTTAGGGCAAGGCTCCATAATTAGCGACCATGTTGTAAGGAGATGGTATTTTATACTTTGTCCTTTCATTCTAGTTAAATCTTAAAAAAAAAAGTTAATTCCAACATTAGGGACAAATGTTTTATGGAGATGGAATGGTATTCCGATTTCCCCCTACTTGTCCTTTCATTCCAAGTTAAACGTAAAAAAAAAAAAAAAAAAAAAAAATCCAACATCATGTTTCCCTTTGGGGCAAGGCTCCATAATGTACTTTGTCCTTTCATTCCAAATTAAGGTAAAGAAAGAAAAGAAGAAAGTTAAAATAATTTCCAAGACTAGGGACCATGTTTTCTGGAGATGGAATGGTACTCCGATTTTCCCGTACTTTGTTCTTTCATTGCAAGTTAAATGTAAAAAAAAAAAGAAAAAAAAGTTAAAATAATTTCCAACATCTACCAAATGTTTCCCTTTGGGACAAAGCTATGTAATTAGTGATCATGTTTTATCCAGATGGACTTTAATTTTACCGTATTATTGTACTTTAATTCCACATGAAATGAAAGGAAAAAAAAAGAGAAATAAGAAGTTAAAACCATTTTCAACATCCACCAAATATTTTCCTTTAGAACAAGACTCCATAATTAGAGCCAATATTTTACCCCATATAATTAAATTAAAAAATAAAAAAAAACATTTGCAACCTCAACCCATTGTTTCCATTTAAAACATGTCTCCATTTAGAACATGTCTCCATAATTAAAGTCAATGTATTACCATCCACTAAACCTATAAAATTACTTTTATTCTAAACAGGCCCATAAAAAATAAAATAAAGTTAAAACCATTTCCAATATTTATATTTTTTAATAATTAAATCAAGACCAGATCCATCCAAGATAGCAAGTTCAAATTTTGTATAAGAGCGATTAATAGGCCAGGTCAGGACCAACTGACAGCCCCATCGGATTTTATTAGAAATAAAATAATAATAAGTAATGTGAAAGTTGAGTAAACCTCTTATTCAAATTTCTATATATTGAGTGTCATCGAAAGTAAAAGTTAAGTCTTCAAAACCTCTTTATCAAATTTCTCTATAAATATAAGCTCATTCTTTTACGAGTGACAACCCTCATTATTTTACGATTCACGATTGATTTTATCGATAGTATTCCGATTGATCTCGGTAGCTTTCTGTAAGTAACGGGTTTATGATTTGGCCAGTCTATATTAGGGTCTCACTCTAATTTCTTTATTTATGTCATGGGATCATGTTATAGTTGAGAGTCAATAAAGCTCATATTAATATTTGTAACTGGTTAACCCGCAATTAATGACGGGACGACAGTTAGTTGCAAATGGGCCGTAGTATTAGATAGATGGTATTAATAAAACCCACGATATTGGCCCGTGGTATTGCATGTATGAGTCATATATAAAGGATAGAGACTCCCTGCGCTTGTGTCTTATTTTGTAGTCGAGCTCTACTCTATTGGAGGTTGCCCCCTCGAATAGGCAAATAAACATTACTCTCTCAATAATAAAATCATTGCTATTCTGTGTGTTCTGGGTATCTTTTCTTCGCATATTCTGTATTTGGGTATCATTTTGAACATAACAGTCTATTAATATTTACAAGTTTTCATATCGTCAGATTTATATCTAACCATTTGTACAATGAATTTAAGTTTTTACTCCGCGTTAACAGTACGATGACTTTATGTTTTAACTCAGCATTTTAACAGATAAAAGTAACAAGTTGTGATTCAGAACAGATGGATTGTTCGAGTGACTTTTGTTTTTTACCATATTTGATCCTTATTTTTTTTAAATGAAGTATTATGTTAATATCAGATTTTTGTTAGTGGTGATTTTTAGGTTTGAGATTTCGTTTAATTTCCTTTATTTCAGATCAAAGTGAACAGCATGCTGCGTAGATCAAAGAGGCTAGCACTGCGGAGTAACAAGTTGTGATTCAGAACAGATGGATTGTTCGAGTGACTTTTGTTTTTTACCATATTTGATCCTTATTTTTTTTAAATGAAGTATTATGTTAATATCAGATTTTTGTTAGTGGTGATTTTTAGGTTTGAGCTTTCGTTTAATTTCCTTTATTTCAGATCAAAGTGAACAGCATGCTGCGTAGATCAAAGAGGCTAGCACTGCGACTCCGACAAGAGGAGGAGATCATTCCTAATCTTCCAGATTATATCGTTCGTAACTGTCTGCTTAGAGTGCCGTACAAATGGCACTCTCAGCTCAAACTTGTATGCAGAAAATGGAGAGACATAGTGAGCGAGGCCAAGTTCTACGAGGACCGAATGACCACTGGAAAAGGGGAGCAGTTGATATGTATGATTAAGCTTTCTAGACATCGAGATCCGGTTAGCAGCGGAATAGTAGTGTTAGACCCTGTCACGCGTACCTGGGGAATGCTACGCCAGAATCCCGATTTCCCTAGGGGAATTATTCCATTGTCCTGTGCCTGCGTTTGCGTTAATGGGAAACTAGTTGTCATCGGTGGATATAATCCAGAAATATCGAACAGCATGACGGCGGTTTATATTTTTGACTTCGCGTCTGCCAAATGGCGCAGAGGAACCGACATGCCCACCAAAAGGTACAGCTTCGCCTGCTCCGTATCTTCCACTGCCGGGGTTATCTATGTTGCCGGAGGGATTTATCGTGACACTATGTTATTCGCAGCAGAGGCTTATAATGTGGAAGAAGACAGATGGCAAAATCTTCCTCCAATGACCCAACAAGGAGGCGTGTGTCATGGAATTTTTCTAGCAGATAAATTCTTTGTATTCCGGAATCGTGAAATGAATGCAGAATTTTTTGATACAAAGACAGGCCTCTGGAGAGGGGTGGATAATATGTGGAGTTTCCAGCGATCGGACAAGTTGCCGTGCATAGTTGCTTCTGGACACTTGTATGCGTCCACCGAAACAGAGTTGATGAAATACAATCCTGAGGAAAACGATTGGGTTGTTCAAAGAGTTCTTCCTACACAATTTCGTGGTATTGCGTGTACTGCAGAGTGGCGCGGCCATATTTTTGTGTCTAAACACTCTACCCTTTCTCGTCGTCAGGATTGTTATCTGTTGAACCCGTCCACTAACGAGCTGATCAGCGTACCCGAAAGATTTCCCTGGGTAACTGTGTCTGCTGCAACCGTGGAGATCTGAATGTCGTCTCCTAGCCTCCCTGTTAACTGTATTGAGGTTTTTTTTGGATCTTTGTATTTGTCTTTTCATAAAGATGCGTCGTATTCTATGAATGTCTTTTAAACTAAATATTGATGTTACATAATCAAGGATACTTCCTAATAACCTTAGTTCCTCTGTCTAATATTGATGTTGATAAACATATGTGAGTTTCCATGGATTTCAATGTCCATGTGGTAGCTTCCACCAGTTCCATTAATAAACAGAAAAATTTATTATGATTATAGAAGATATGTCGAGACATCTAACGTTTATGGTAATAACGAATTGTGCTTCAGTGCAGTTTTAACTTGGTAATAACGAGTAGTGCTTCAATGCAGTCTTGAAGTTGAGCTTAATTAGCTAGCCATGAGGAGGATGTTTTCAAGATAAGACGGTGGGAGACTTCAATTATTTTGAATGGATGGTGAACTTATTTTTCATAGGAGTAATATTTTTTATTACAACTAATATTATAAGGAAAATATGTTTTCTTAATTGAATGCTCTTTTTTTTCAAAAGATATTGTAAAATATGATTTTCTTTCAAAAATAAACATGTTTATGGATATTAATATAATAAGGAGGTTCGAGAAAATATCCACTAAATGTTCTAAAAGCGAACATTTTAAAAAAGAATCATTCATAGGTTACAAACTATGTGGCTTGACCAAATTTTGTATAAATGATTAGGTATAAAATAAAGAATAAGGATAATATGATAACCTAGGAGAAGAATTTGATGGAAAACATTGAAATATTAACCAAAAATGTTATGATGACAATAATTTAAACAACATTTATTGTTATGGTAACCTAACCTTGTGTACATTGGAACCCAATTGTCATTGGAGGACACCCGGTCAATATAACATAATGTTCCAACTTGGTTTTTATCACTATTAATTCACTAAAATGTATGAATGTTCCTTGAAAATTCACTAAAATACACAATAGAATGTGTTATTTTAACCATTTGTGTGGAATTCAAGATGACAAGCTTAGGAAATTACCATGTACATGGTCCAATGCTTTATGAGTGCTCTCTACATTTCTATTATTGCAAGAACATAAATAACAAAAAATTAAACTCGGGAGTATCAAGATGTAATTTATTTTAATGTCATTTCAAATTTATATTTGAATTTTCCATGTTTTTGAGGAAGTAAAATTTGTGTTTGAAATGTTATAGTGAAAGCAAGTAAAATAATCGATTGAAAGCACAATGTTCCCTCGACCTTTATACCACTTAATACCATCCGTAGCTCCCTACAATCTGTTAACGATCCTGTCAAGCTTAAAGACATGAAAGTTGTCTATGTCATTCCCTATTCCCATGGGACCCCATACATTGGTGAGACTGGTCATTCTATTAGTCAGAGGATTAGTGTGCACTCGGCATACTTAAAGCATGGGAGGGCTAAGTCCTCTGCCCTTGCAGAGCATGCCGAGAAGACTAAGCATCATATCTATTTCGAAGAGGCTTATGTTATTGTGAAAGTTGCGTAGTTTCACCATCGAAAATTTAGGGAAGCCCTTGTGTTATGCTCTTAACCTGCAAAAAGATACCCAAATACAGAATATGCGAAGAAAGATACCCAGAACATGGAATAGTGAGAGACAACAACAAATATTTTATTATTCAGAAAGCAATGTTCACTGGCCTCTTCGAGGGGGCAACCTCCAATAGAGCAGAGCTCAATATAAAAATAAGACACATTGCTCCTCACAGGGAGTCTTTATCCTTTATATACGACTCATACATGCAATACCAAGGATCAATACCATGGGTTTTATTAATACCATCTATCTAATACCACGACCCATTTGCAACTAACTGTGGTCCTATCATTAATTGCGAGTTAACCACTTACAATTATTAATATGGGCTTAATTGACTCTTCACTATGAATTGATCCCATTACATAAATAATGGGGTTAGGGTGGGACCCTAACATGCCCTCGCCCTTAAGACTAGCCTTGCCCTCAAGGCTGAAGTTGCGGAAACTGTTGAGGAATAGTGGCTGGTTCCCAAGTTGCATCTTCCAGAGAGGTGTCTTTCCATTTGACGAGGACTTCCCTAATCATGTGGCCCCGCAGGTGCCTGTCTCGTGTGTCTAGGACCGATTCAGGTTGGAGCCAGATTGAGCCTTCTTCGTCCAATTTAGGTAGACTGGTTTGAATTCTGCAATTGTTCCAAATCACTTTCTTGAGGCATGATACATGGAAAACTAGATGGATTTTTGCAGTAGCTGGCAAAGCCAACTTGTAAGCCACTTCTCTAATGCGCTAAAGTACTTGATATGGTCTGTAGAATTTTTGAGATAGTTTCTGAAAACCCTTGTCTTCAAGTGATGTTTGCTTATATGGTTGCAGCCTCAAAAAGACCTAATCCCCTTCTTGAAATTGGCACTCTGAGCAATGCTGGTCTACATGTTGCTTCATGCGGTTTTGAGCTTGATGAAGATTTTGTCTAAGATGGGCGAGCATGGTTGCGCGATGTTGTAGGAGTTGATCCATTGCTTGTACCTTTGAGCACCCCTTGATATAAGAAGTAGGGGAAGGAGGGCGTTGACCATATACTGCTTCATAGGGAGTCATTTTGGTGGTGGCATGATAGTTGCTGTTATACCACCATTCAGCCAGAGGTAATCACTGTACCAAAAGATGTTGCTTTTTTGAAGTGAAACACCTAAGATAGGTTTCCAGACATTTGTTGACGGCTTCAGTTTGACCATTCGTTTGCGGATGATAGGAAGTACTGTGTTTTAGTTGAGTGCCTTGTAGCCTGAAGTGTTCCTGCCAAAAATTACTAGTGAAGATCGGGTCGCGATCGGACACAATAGAAGTGGCCATGCCGTGCAATTTGAATATCTAATCCATGAAAGAGTGAGCGACCAAATTCAGTGTAAATGGGTGGGGTAGGGCACAAAAATGAGCATAGTTCGAAATTTTGTCCACAACGACCATGATGACTGACTTGTTTCCTGACTTTGGAAGACCTGTAATGAAATCCATAGAAACCTCCATCCAAATTGATGCCGGGATGGGCAATGGTTGTAATGTGCCTCGTGTGTTGACAGTCTCCCCTTTGTGGCGTTGACAGACGTTGCATTCTGCTACGAAAGTAAGGATGTCCTTTTTCATGCCTGTCCAAAAATATGATTTTCTAGTGCGAGCATATGTCTTCTGAAAGCCTGAATGTCCTGCAATGGGGGATGAGTGCAATTCTGCCAAAATGCGACTTTTGAGGGTGGATGTTGGTGATATTACGAATCTATCCCTGTAGCAAAGAATCTCATCCTGCCACGAGTAGCCCTTGGTGGAATTTTGATCTACCTGCAATTGAGAAATGAGTTGTGAGAGCTCGGGATGTGAAAACCATTCCTTGCGAGCCTCTTCAATCCATTCTAGAATGGGGAGGGAAATTTCTAGCAGAGTACTTTCCTCGTCAAATTGGCGAGATAATGCATCTGCTACACTATTGTCTTGCCCTTTCTTGTAAATGATATCATAATCATATCCCAGCGTTTTTGCGAGCCATTTATTTTGTTGTGGGGAGGATAGGAATTGCTCCAAAAAATATTTAAGACTATGATGGTCTGTGCGGATTCGGAAACATCGCCCCAATAAGTAAGGCCGCCAGGTCTCTACTGCATGTAAGATGGCCATCATTTCCTTCTCGTAGGTAGATTGGCCCAAATTCTTCCCACTTAGTTGTTGGCTTGTGAAGGCCAAAGGTCACCCTCCCTGCATTAAGACCGCCCCAATACCTGTACTTGAAGCATCACATTCAATGACAAAAGATTTGGTGAAGTTAGGTAGTGCTAAGACTGGGGTGGAACACACGGCATTTTTGAGAGCCGTAAATGCCTGTTGTGCGTCCTCATTCCAAAAGAATGAGTTTTTCTTCAGGAGTTGAGTGAGGGGCTTCGCTATGTGACCATAGTTGCGGACAAATTTACGATAATAGCTTGTGAGACCCAAAAATCCTCTCAATCTCTTCGAGGTCTTGGGTTGAGGCCAATCCATTTAGCCATTCAGCACCGAGGACAATGTCGCACCCTACCATGTGTATGGAAAACATGTGGGTCTTCAACTGATAATTCCCCATCTGAAGTTTGACATTTTCACAACGACCTTCACATTTCATTGTGTCCCCATCCATAATTTGGACTTGGAAGTTAGAAATTGCTCGTACAAAACAATGCACTGCTTCCATGACTTTTTGATGGATGAAATTATGAGTACTTCCACTATCAATCAAGACTACTACTGGGCGATGTTTAATAAAACCTCTGATTTTGAGAGTTTGAGGTGAAGAAATACCTGCCAAAGCATGCAGCGAAATAACTGGTTTGTCGGGGACATTGTCCTTTTGGTTGTCCTCTTCCACTGCCTCATGTTCCTCCTGTCGTGGATGTTCCTCTGATGAGATGTAATCAGTGGCATCAATTTGAAAAAATTTGGGCTCCTTGCATTTATGACCTGGGGAGTATTTTTCATCACAGTAGTAACATAATCCTTGCTTTCGTCTTTCGGCCATTTCTGCAGGTGACACCTTTTGAACCTTAAGTGTTTGAGTCGTGCTGTGAGCCTGTGGGGGGCAACTCTTAGGAGGGAAATTTGGGCGATTGTACTGGCCTGCTAACACATGTTCCAAGTTACGAGCTACCTTACAAGCCTCTGTCCATGTGGGAGGGTGGTGCAGTAAGACGTGAGCTTTTATGGATTCTTTAAGACCTTTGATAAAACATTCCATGTAGAACACATCTGAGAGGCCCCTAGTGCAGAAGGATAAGGCTTCAAAGGCTGTAATATATTCATCCATTGTGCCAATCTGTCGGAGCTTAGTAAGATGACCCAAAAAAGGTCAAAGCATTCTGTAAGTTTTTTAAAGGAGTTCCAAGTCCTGAAAGGTCCATTGCAACGTTGATGCCATTCCCACCATTGCCACCTTTCATTGTCCAAGTACATGCTCCCCACCATAAGCTCAGTCTCATTATCTAAGATGTTATTCAGATTGAAATACTACTCCATTTGTGTTATCCATGCTGCCGGGTGAGAACCATCAAATTTATGCATATCCAACTTGGGGGGTCACAGACATGATTGTTGATGGGGGCCCCCGAGGTGAAGAGAGTGGCTAGACTCACCCTCACTGTGTCCATTGCCAATATACGCCTCCTCATGGGCTTCCTCCTTTCCCATCAGGATTATGCTCAGGATCATGCTATTTAGTCGGTCAAGCTGAATGTGGAGGCATTTCAAGGATTCTTCAAGTTTTTCCATCCTTTCATTGGCCATGTCACAGCAGCTAGGATTCTGTGTAGCTGTGACATGGTAATGCTCTGTAGATTCTGTTTTTCTTCTATAGCAGGAACTTTTGAATCAAACTTAGGAGACAAATATCCTAGAACCTCTTCAACTAAAACAACTTCTTTTATTTCTTCACCCAAGTTTTTCATACTATTAACAATCTCATCTATTCATAGGAAATAGTTAGCCACACTTTCATCATTGTGCATTCTAATATTTTCATATTGAATTCTGAGAGTTTGTAGTTTTGCTCGTTTTACCTGTTCATCTCCTTCGTAGCTCAGAACGATCTTGTCCCATATTTCTTTTTCGGTTTTGAGCTACATAACCTTGACGAATTCTGATTGAGATAGACTCCCTAATACAGTATTGACAGCCTTTGCATTTGTTTCATATTGCTTCTTACCAGCCATATCTGTAAGAGTTTCTGATGGAAATGTGTATCCTGTTTCCACAATATCCCAAACTTTTCTACCAAGAGATTGAAGATAGGCAGTGATTCTTACCTTCCAATAGACGAAGTTGCTCCCATCAAAAATTGGTGGCCTGATTGATGCTTCTTTTTCGTAGTTGCTCATGATGATAGATCTTCCTTCAAGCGATCAAGCTTCTTCTGAAGGACCTGCTCTGATACCAATTGTTGGAAATAATACTGAGAGGGGTGTTGAATCAATATTATCTAATTAATATAACTTTTTCATTTCCATATTCAGATTCATATATGTAACTTTAGTTAAGGAAAATTGTGTGTAGACGCAACTGTGTATAATGCAACTAGCATATATTCAGTAAACTTATAAATCAGTTACTTTCTTCTTAATGTGTGCATCAGAAAATTATTAACCATATGATCAGTAAATAGGAGGAGTGAAGTAGAGAAAATCATCACACATAATCAACACACATGAACACCAAGATGTAAGGTGGAAACCCAATGTGGGTGAAAACCACCTACTGCAATTTGTCTCTATCTTCTCTTAAATTAGAAACTTCTTTTTACAATGGTTCTATATTAGTGAAGTCTTATACCAGTACGCAGGCTGCTACCTGTAGAAGGCTACAACCTTTTCTCATTCTCCATCTTCTCCTGGAAGGGAGCTACAACCCCCTTAGCTCTTGTACTAGCTAAGGTACTAGTACATAGGTGCTGACCTACAAAAGGCTACAACCTTATCTTTTCTTCCAGGGACCACGTTTCATAAATTTTCAGACTAGATCCATGAATATCAAACAAACATCAAGTATATCTGCATAAACCAATCTCCTTTATACAAACAAATACTTAATCAACCAATAACTTATCAGAATGTTGTAACCATAAAATAGTACGAGTATCCAGACAGCAATTCTGAATCTAGAACACTGCAGCAATAAACAAAAGCAGCTAAAACATATTTCAAGAGACCTGCACTACTTCACTATATATAAACCTGCATACATGCGCAGCTATATCAAATCCAACCAGTGTATATGTTGTCTTCACTTGCTTAACCTGCATGTATACGCACCTATGCTGTGCCAAACCTACGTACAGATCTATAAACGATAATTTACCCCCTTTTTTTTTACTTATTCAGACATCAGTTATATCCAGATTATCATATTTATAGATAAAATCATGTGCCAAATATAACATATCAAAATTACACAAAGTTACTTCTCTTCAAGCTTTAAGATCTTGACCCATCAATAGAACTTATCCTTCTCCTTGTGCTTAGGTTCCTCCTTGATTCAGATCTAGTTATGCACCATAACCCAATGACCAGTATTCTAGATCTTGCTCATCATAAGATATTCAATGCTTAAGTCAATACCCTTGCCAAATGATCTCCTTCCCTTTCTATAGTCTTAGGCCTTACTCAAACCATGGTCCAAAACCATTGAGAACCAATACTCGGGACTTAATACCTGGGTTCAACACTTTGGATGCAATACGAAGGACCAAAACTATAGGTTCAAATATATCAAACTAAATACCATGGACCAAACATAAGTTTTCCCACATGTACGCGCTTTTCTTTGCATGAAAGTGCGTGCATACATATAAGTTCCCTTTGGTTGGTAATCCCATGTGTATACATGACTTTGTTAAGAGGAACCTGCATATACCTCATTTTCATTCATTTTGGGAGCCAGAACTGTGATCTGCCCTTTGAGTTAGTTGCATTCAAGCACAACACCTGTGCCATAGTGCCAAACCTGTGTCATAATGCCAACAGATTTAAACAGGAACACAAAAAATTACAGATATAACCATAAATACAAATATGCAGTTCAATAACACTTCATTTCATTAATATCAAATACTGAAATATGCTTACAAACATAATGGAAATAAGACTAGGTCGGGAAATGGTAACTTATCTCTGAGAAGAGATGTGGCAGTTACATGCCTTTGAACTATGTTACAATGAGACCTGAAGGCCTGTTTATTATTGAGAAACAATGGAAAACCGTAAAAATTCAAAAACATAACCCTAGGAGATGAAGTGCCAAACTATGAGCCCTGTTTGGTTAAATTGGTACATCAACTTCCTAGGGTCGTAATTTCGGTATACGATATCTGTTTGATGTGTACAATACCTCGTTAGAAAGATCTATTTGAGGGCTACAACTTTTGAGTGACCAACATCATTTTATGACCCATGATGCTCCCATTTTCCCCTAAAAACGTCATTTAGGGCCTCAAAACGGATCCATAAGTCCACGACCTCAAAAACTACCAAAAATAGTAAATTGTGCTACAAATAAGGAAACAAAAAGACTGAAAGAAGCAATGGTGGGGATCCAAGTGGAATAAGCGGGTGGCCACCAGTATCCACCTGGATCATTTCTCCCCCCTTAGGAAGAAATGGTCCCCATTGCATTGCGTTCCCCCGTGAGATGAGGAAGCTTCTTCTGAACTTAGTCCGTAGTGAGCCACTTGCCCTGGTGAAGGAGTTGGCCTACTTTAACAACTTGATATAGTTGGATCCTTTGCTTTCGGGTGTTCCTGATCTGTGTGTCCATGATCTGATCAGTTGTGGCTTACTCCGTGCAATTTCGATTTAACTTTGTAGGTGCGAGCTATTTTGCAATGTCTGATGTGTCCAACAATGGTGGGAAGTATGGTCAAAGCCAGTCCACATTGAACACTAGGTGCAAGCCAAGGAATGGGGGAATGCTGAGTTCAAATGCATTATTTCCCATAGCCTTGGTAATGGTGTAAGAACCATATTGGATTTGTATGAGTTTCTGATAGGCTTTGGTAAGGTGCTCCTTCTGCAAATTCAACCAGACTTTTCCACTAGGTGTAGGCCAAGGAATGGGGAATGCTGAGCTCAAATGAATTGTCGCCCATAGCCTTGGTAATGGTGGAAGGACCATATCAAAGTGGTTTGAGTTTCTAATAGGCTCTGGTAAGGTGTTCCTTCTTCAAATGCAACCAAAATTTTCTACCCACCTGAAACTTGTCTGGCACGCGATGTTGATCATGTTGTTGCTTGTACTTGGCATTTGATTTCTCCAGAATATCATGGAGCTATTCGTGGATATGTTGGATGTGCTGAATGAAGTTATTTTCCTTATCGACTTCCGACTCGTCATGATCCAAATATTCCTGGGTAGCTACAAATGGTATGGCCACACCAATGGGGCATAGTGGTTGGATTCCCAAGCCCACCTGAAAAGGGTTGTGGCTAGTCGAGCTGTGGAGAGCCTAGTTATAGTTATGATGGACATAGTGAAGGCTCTCATCCCATGTGCATGGATGATTTGAGTTGCGCATGTGCATAATGTGTAAGATCATCTTGTTGATGACCTTTGTCTGCCCATTAGTTTGGGGATAGAAAGCTATGGACTTAGTGAGCTTGGTGTCTAGCATCGACTAGAGGCTGGACCAAAATGTACTGAGGAACCTCCTGTCTCAATCTGAGATCATAGACTCTAATCACAAAGTGTACCCACACACATTCAAAGAAGGATTTAGAAGCGGCTTCTGTTGTGATATTGTTCTTGCATGTCTCCATAATGGCCATCTTTGATAATCTGTCGATGACCATAAAAACATAGTCATTGCCATGCTTGGTAGAAGGAAGGCCTGACATGTAATCCATGGAAATGTATTCTCAAGGTCGACTAGGGATAGGCAACAGAGTATATAGGCCTTGCTTCTTGATGGTCGGTTTGGAAATGGTGTAGGTAGTGAAGGATCTGATCTACTTCCTGACAACCCATCGAAGATTCGGCCAATAGAAGTACTTCTACAATATTGTCACTATTTGTTTGACCGTGAAATGCCGAGTGGCCCGACTATAGTGCGCTTCCCAAATCATTTTGGCTCGCTCGCTTGAAGGAACACAAAGGTTTCTGAGGTGGAATAGCGAGGCATCCTGGAGGTGAAAATATGGAACTTGTTGACCCTCCAAGAGCATTTAGAATGTGTGGCCAAATTCTGTGTCACTTTTGTAGAGAAGTGGCCAATCAGAAGTTTCATGCCCACAAGATTTGAGCACGGTGGTTAACGCCATGATCGGTGGTCGGCTGAGGTAGTCTAAAACATTATTGGTGCTACCCTTCTTATACTTGATATTCAAATGGAACTGCTGTAGGTATGTGGGCCACTTTTGATGGCGATCGTTCTGCAACTTCCCTTGCATATGTATGAAATGCAGGTGTCAGTGGTTTATGTCTATGACTTTTTCCTTCCCCAAAATGTAATGCTTCCATTGTCAGCAAGCCTACACAATGGAATACATCTCTTTTTCATAAGTGGGATACTTCTAGACTGTCTGTTAAAGTGTCTCACTGTGACATGCCAATGGATTCCCCTGTTGAGTAAGGACTGACCCAATAGCATAGTGAGAGACATCTATCTCGATCTCAAATGGTTGTTGCAAGTATGGTAAAGTGAGCACTAGTGCAGAGCAGAGGTCATGTTTCAACTTTGTGAATACCTTTTGTTGAGATTCATACCAAGAAAATTTTTCTTTCATTTCTCCCTTGGTGACTTGACTCAAGGGCCAAGTGATATGAGAGAATTCCAACACAATCCTGCTATAGAAATTGGCAAGACCCAGAAAGCTATGGAGCTCTATCAGAGTGATTGGGGCTTGCCAATCTCGAATGACTTGGATTTTGGCTGGATCCACATGCACCCCTTGTTCATCAATAATGTATTCCAAATACTAAACCTAGGTCATGCCAAAAATTCATCTCTCCAAATTCGCACATAGCTTATTTTGCCGCAGTGTTTGGAGAACCCATCGGATGTGGTGGAGGTGCTCTTCCCAACTCTGGCTTAAGATCAGGATGTAATCCAAGCATACCACTACAAATGAGTTGGTGAAGGGCCGCAAGGTCTCATCCATCAACCTCATGAAGGTTGAATGAGCATTCTTCAACCCAAAAGTCATAACCAGCCATTCGAAAAGGCCCTCCTTGGCTTTAGAGGCAGTCTTCCACACATCAGAGGGTTCGATTGGTACTTGGTGATAGGTAGACTTCAAGTTGACCTTGGTGAAATATTTTTCCCCCTTTAGTTGGTCCAGAACTTCATCAATCCATGGGATTAGGTACCTATTTCAGACAATGATCTTATTCAATGCCCGATAGTTAATACAAAGTCTCCAAGTCCCATCCTTCTTATGTACCAAGACGGATGTCACTTTTCTGCAGAAGCTCTTGAATCTCCCTCTCAATTTTGTCGTTCTCCAGAATATAGTGCCAATAGATTGGTCCATTGGGCAGTGGTGCACCTGGGGTCAGATCGATGGATTACTTTGCCTAACAGTGTAGAGGAACCCCTATGGGGGAGGTGAAGATTTCCTCGTCCTCCTCCACAACCTTGTCCATCTGTTGTTGCCATGTAGAGGGGCCCTCTCTGGAGGTCATAGCAACCATCTTCTTCTTTTCCTGAGGGCGTATCATAAGGAAAAAAAAAATTCCAGTTTGGAAATGAGCTTGTTGCATTCTTTTGTAGTAACCAAAGAGATGGAGGTAGGCAGTGCTACCTCTGGTATCCTGTACAACTTATTTCCCAAAGTAACAATAAAAACATGAGGCCTTAACTCATACATAACATGTTGCTTCCATAAGTATGGTTGGCCTAATAATACATCACAAAAATCAAGGGGAGAAATGTTGCATAATACCTCCTCCATGAAGGGTTTCATGTTGTATGCAAGGCGGAATTGCTGGCTCGCACGAAGATCCCACCCTTGGTGAAGTCACCTGATGGTGTATTTTTATGGATGTGTTGTGTCGATAAGCCCATCCGCTTCATGACCTCTACCGAAATGAGGTTCTTTTGGCTCCCACTATCAACAATGAACTGTAGTCGGGAAACCTTTACCGACATCTATGAGTGGAAGAGGCACTCCTCCTCCTCTGGATCTTCAGGCTCCTCCTTCTCGATCTTCATGGTGGAAATGGTGGCACTGGGCTCTGCATCGATAATCTGCTTCTGTTTTTCATTCCCCTTGTCGAGTTCTAACTCAAGGCCAAAACATGCATATGATTTCGAAGCCTTTAGCTCGACCACCGGTGACTGCTTGGCCTGACACTCGTGTTGTGAGTGGATTTGTTGTGGAACTCACACCACTGTCCAATGTCCTTCTTTGGCTTAACAGTGTCATTCTTTACTTATGGCTTTAGTAGGTTGTCCTGGGCCGCCCCGCCTTAGATTTTTCCTTTCTTTTGTGGTTTGGGGGCACCTTACCCTTTCTTCAGATTCGCATATCCAAAGTCTTGCTTCTTCTGTTTAAACTTATTTCTCAATCTTGACAGCATATTTGTATGTCGTGCTGACCGAGGAGATGCTTAGGTGATCGAGGTGGATATTAGTGGCCACCTTCGAAGTCCACTTGGACACCCACCATTTTCTTTCAGCTTTTCAGTTTCCTTAATTATATCACAGTTTACTATTTTTAGAATTTTGTCAGGTCCTAAACTTTCAGAGTAATTTTGAGGCCCTAGACGACGTTTTTTGTGAAACCTGGGAGAAACGTGGGTTCACGAATCAATGTTTCTCTTCCCAAAGTTGTATTTCTTGGATAGATCTTTCTAATGAGATATTGTGCGCATGAAACAGAGATCGTATGCCAAAGTTATGACCCTAGGAAGTTGATGTACCAATTTATCCAAACCCAACACATAGTTTGGCGTTTCATATTCTAGCGTTAGGTTTTTGGATGTTTAGGGTTTTCCATTATTTGTTAGCAATAAATAGGCCTTCGAGCCTCATTATAACACAATTCAAAGGCATGTAGCTGCCACATCTCTTCTCAGTGATAAGATACCATTGCCCAAGCTGGTTTAATTCCATTTTTCTTTGTAATCATATTTCAGTATTTTCCATTAATGAAATCAAGTGTTATTTCCGCTACATATTTGTGTATATGGTTATCTCTGTATTTTTTTGCATTCAGTTTAAATCTGGATCAGTGGTATTAGAGTGGTCTACCTTTTCTCTATTTTTATTTGCATGTCCCCATTGAGGTCAGGATATAAGGAGTTAGGGCTTGAGCTAGTCGAATCTTTGCAAGACCAGCCTTGTAAATCCCGACAGCCTCCCATTACGGATGAAAACAAAGATGAGGGGGCAAGAGATACTATCAAAATATTGCTTCAAGAAGCCCTCTAGCGACAAAGGAAAGTGATGATGGACAAATTTGCACAGATCCTTCAGGAGATACCCAAGGGCGACGCATCGGCTTCCAACATCTACTCTGGAAACACCACACCGTTTAAGGTAGAAGTTAATTTTGAAATCCCTATATTCGAGGGTTATATAGACGCATATGTCATTGATAAATGGTTAAATATGATAGAGGGTTATTTTTCTGTTCATGATTTTTTTAGTCGGGAAAAGATTATTTTCGCTCTTCGCAAAGCAGCCCCCCATGTCAAGGACTCATGGGAAACCTAATGCAAGCAGAAGGATGAAAGTAGAGGCTCACTATTTTCAGCTACACCCACTTGGAATTCATTCCAGGACACCATCAAGTAGGAGTACTACCCTCTCAGAAGCTATGAGGATCAATACATAAACTGGACCACATTGCGGCAGGGAAGGGACCAAGATGTGCCGAAGTTTACCAGTATTTTCCATACCCTTTGCACAAAGTTGGGTATCAAGGATTCAGAGTAGAATTTGGTACTCAAATACCATGGTTGCTTGCACAAGTACATCCAAGAAGAAATAGAATTCCTAAACATCTCCTCGCTTGGCACTGCATACCGATATGCTGTCAAGGTCGAGCAAAAGTTTAAACAAAAGAAGCGAGACTTTGAATCTGTGAATCTGAAGCAAGGGAAAGGTGCCCCCAAACCACAAAACAAAGGACAAAGCCAAGGCAGGGTAGCCCAAGACAACCTACCAAAGATGCAAGCAAAGAACAACCCTGCGAAGTCGAAAAAGGACACAGGAAAGTGGTGTGAGTTCCATAAGAACTCCACTCACAACAAAAGTGAGTGTTAGGCCAAGCAGTCACCAATGCTAAAGGTTTCAGAATTAGATGCAGGTTCCGATTCTGAGTCAGAACCTAACCAGGGTAATGAAGAAGGGAAGAAGATTATCGTTGTGGAGCCCAATGACACCATTGCCACCACAAAGATCCAGAAGGAGGAACCCGAAGATCCAAAGGAGGAGGAGTGTCTCTTCCACTCCCAGATGTGGGTAAAGGGATCCCTACTACAATTCATTGTCGATAGTGAGAGCCAAAAGAACCTCATTTCAGCAAAGGTCGTGAAGTCGCTCGGCTTATCGACCACAACACATCCACAACCGTAGACCATCAGGTGGCTTCACCAAGGATGGGATCTTCGCATGAGCCAACAGTGTCACCTTCCATACAATATCAAGCCCTTCACAGATGAGGTATTGTGTGACATTTCTCCCCTTGAAATTTGTGATGTATTACTAGGACAACCATACTTGTGGAAGCAACGTGCTTTGTATGAATCAAGGTCCCGTGCTTTTATTGTTACTTTGGGAAATAAGTTGTACAGGATACCAGAGGTAGCACCGCCTACCACCATCTCTTTGGTTACTACGAAAAAATGTAGTAAGCTCGATTCCAAAATCAGAAAATTTGTTTTCCTGATGATATGCCCTCAAGGAAAGAAGAAGATGGTGGCCACGACTTCCAAACAGGGCCCCTCTCCATGACAACTATAGATGGACAAGGTTGTGAAGGAGTACGCGGACATATTCACCTCACTCGCATGGGTTCCTCTGCACTATCAGGTCAAGCACTCCATCGATCTGACCTCAGGCGCACCACTACCCAATGGGAAAATATATCGGCCGTCCATGCTGGAGAACGATGAAATCAAGAGGAAAATTTAGGAGCTACTGCAGAAAGGTCACATCTGTCCAAGTTCATTGCGTTGTGGGAACCCAACCGTGTTGGCACATAAGAAGGATGGGACTTGGAGACTCTGTATTGACTATTGGGCACTGAAAAATATCACTGTCCATAATAGGTACCTGATCCCACAGATTGATGAAATCCTAGACCAACTGAAGGGGGTGAAATATTTTAGCAAGATCGATTTGAAGTCAGGATATCACCAGGTACCAATCGAGCCCTCCAATGTGTGGAAGACTGCCTTCAAAGCTAAGAAGGGTCTCTTCAAATGGCTGGTTATGCCTTTTAGATTGACAAATGCTCCTACAACCTTCATGAGGCTAATGGATGACATCTTTCAGCCATTCACCAACTCATTTGTAGTGGTATACTTGGATCACATCTTGATCTTCAGCTAGAGTTGGGAAGAGCACCTCCACCACATCCGACAAGTTCTCTAAACACTAAGGCAACACAAGTTATGTGCCAATTTGGAGAAATGCACTTTTGGCATGACCCAGGTTCAACGTTTTGGATACATCATTGATGAACAAGGCGTGCATGTGGATCCAACCAAGATCCAAGTCATTCAGGATTGGCCATCTCCAACCATTATGACAGAGCTCTGCAGCTTTCTAGGTCTTGCCAACTTCTACCGCAGGTTCATGTTGGGATTTTCTCATATCACTTGGCCCTTGAGTCAAGTCACCAAGGGAGGAGTGAAAGCAAAATTCTTTTGGTCTGAATCTCAACAAAAGGCATTCATAGAGTTGAAAGATCACCTCTGCTCAGCACCAATGCTCGCATTACCAGACTTGCAACAACCATTTGAGGTCGAGATAGATGCTTCTGACTATGCTATTGGCACAGTCCTTACTCAACGCGAGCATCCGGTGGCATATCACAGTGAGACACTTTTAGACACAGTCTAGAAGTATCCCACTTATGAAAAATATATGTATTACATTGTGCAGGCCTACCAACAATGGAATCATTACATTTTGGCGAAGGAAATAGTCATCCACATAGACCACCAACCCCTATAGTTCATACAGAGCCAAGGGAAATTGCAGAATGATCGCCACCAGAACTTGTCCGCATACCTACAAAAGTTCCATTTGAATATCAAGTATAAGAAGGGCAACACCAATAATGTTGCACATTTCCTCAATCAACCATCGATCATGTCATTAACGCTCAACTCTTGTGGGCACGAGACTTATGATTGGCCACGTCTCTACAAAAGTGACCCAGAATTTGGCCACACATACTAGACACTCTTGGAGGGTCGGAATGTTCCGTATTTTCACCTCTAGGATGCCCAGTTATGCCACCTGGGTCACCTTTGTGTTCCTTCAAGCGATCATGCCAAGATGGTTTGGGAAGCACACTACAGTCATGCTGTTGCGCATTTCAGGGTCGAGAAAATGGTAGCAGTATTGCAAAATTATTTCTATTGGCTGAATCTTCGACATGATATCGGGAAGTACATCAGATCATGCACTGCCTATGCAATCGCAAAAATGACCATCAAGAAGCAAGGCCTCTATACCCCACTGCCTACCCTGGGTCAACCTTGGGAATCCATATCCATGGATTACATGTTAGGCCTTCCTTCCACAAAGCATGGAAATGACTGTATTTGTGTGGTCGTCGACAGGTTCTCGAAGATGGCCATTATCGCAGTCTGCAAGAAGAATATCACAAGAGAAGCCACTGCTAAACGCTTCTTTGAATGAGTGTGGGTACACTTTGGGATCCCACAGCCTATCATCTCAGATCAGGATAGCAGGTTCCTCAAGACATTTTGGTTCAGTCTATGGTTGATGC
Organism: Pinus tabuliformis; assembly: GCA_031772625.1. Taxonomy (NCBI): domain Eukaryota; kingdom Viridiplantae; phylum Streptophyta; class Pinopsida; order Pinales; family Pinaceae; genus Pinus; species Pinus tabuliformis. Next base: position 479,555,252 of record CM062810.1, on the reverse strand, counting down.
TAAACACCAAACTCACTAAATCCACATCCTTCCATCCTCAACCTGATGGCTAGACAGAGGTTGTCAACAGGATGATCGTACACATTTTTCACATGTAGAACTGAAAGCATCCATGCACATGGTACGAGAGCCTCGCCTATGTTCAACATAGCTACAATTGGGCTCTCCACATCTCGAATGGCCACATCCATTTTAAGGTGGGATTGGGATTCAAGCCACTATGTCCCACTAATGTGGCCATGCCATTTGCAGCTACTCACGCAGATTCGGCTCATGTCCAGTCCGAAACAGATAAGGCAAACAACTTCATTTAATACATCCAACATATTCACCAGTAGGTCCATGACATTATGGAGAAATCAAATGCTAAGTACAAGCAGCGACATGATCAACATCAGGTGCCACACAAGTTTCAAGTGGGCGACAATGTCTGGCTGCATTTGCAAAAGGAATGCCTTACCAGAGCCTATCAGAAACTCATACCACTACGATCCTTACAACATTACCAAGGCTGTAGTAAACAATTCATTTGATCTCAACATTCCCCCATTCCTTGGCCTGCACCCAATGTTCAATGTGGACCACCTTCGGCCATACATTCCACCATTACTAGACACATCCGACATTGCAGAACAACTCACACCCACAGAGTTAAATCTAGATTGCATGGAACAAGCTGTAACTAATCAAATCATGGACACACAGATCAAGGACACTCACTAGTAGAGTATCCAAGTGTATCGATTTGTCAAAGCAGGCCAACTCCTTCACTAGGGCAAGTGGCTCACTAGAGAACAAGTTTAGCAGAAGTTTCCTCATGTCATGGAGGAACTCAATGCAATGGGGATCATTGCTTCCTAAGGTGGAGGAACGATCCAAGTGGATACTGGTGGCCACCCACCAAGTCCACATGGACACTGACCATTGTTTCTTTTAGCTTTTCAATTTCCTTAATTGTATCACAGTTCGCTATTTTTAGCAGTTTTTCAGGTCTTGAACTTTCGGAGCCGTTTTTGGGTCCTAAATGATTTTTGGGGAAAAATGGGAGCAACATGGGTCCATGGATGGATGTTTCTCTTTCCAAAGTTTTAGCTCTTGGATGGATCTTTCTAACGAGATATTGTGCACATCAAATGAAGATCGTATGCCAAAGTTATGACCTCGGGAAGTTGATGTACCAATTTACCCAAACGGGGCCCATAATTTGGTGTTTCATCTTCTAGGGTTAGGTTTTTGGACGTTCATGGTTTTCCGTTGTTTCTCAACAATAAATAGGCCTTCAAGCCTCAATGTAACACATTTCAGAGGCATGTAGTAGCCACATATCTTCTTAGAGATAAGCTACCATCACCCTAGCTAGTTTATTTCCATTTCTGTTTGTAAGCATATTTCAGTATTTTACATTAATGAAATGAAGTATTATTTCCGCTGCATCTTCCTGTATATGGTTATCTCATTATTTTTTGTGTTCCTGTTTAAATTCAGATAACTAGGAACTCCATATCGTCTTGGATGTACTTGTGCAGATAGTCGTAGTACTTGAGAACCAAATGCTTCTCAGAATCCTTGATACCCAACTTCGTGCAAAGGGTACGAAAAACATTCGTAAAATGTGGAACATCTTTATCCCTTCCATGTTGCAGTGTTGTCCACTTTATGTATTTATCCTCACAGCTCTCAACAGGGTAGTACTGCTCCTTGATGGCATCCCAGAACGAGTTCCAAGTTGGTGTGGCAGAAAACAATGAGTTCTTACTCTCATCCTTTACTCACGGTAGGTTTCCCACCAGTCCTTGACGTGGGGGGCTGCTTTAAGAAGTGAAAAAATGGTCTTTCCCCGACTGGAAAAATCATGAATGGAATATATCCCTTTAGGAGACTTAACCATTTATTTATAGCATCTGCATCTGTCTAACCATCAAATATGGGATTTTCAAAGTTAACATGTACCTTAAAGGGTGTGGTGCTTCAAGAGCAGCTGTTGGAAGTAGATGCGTCGCTCTTGGATAGCTGCTGAAGGATCTAGACAATGTTGTCCATGATCGCATTTCTTTTGTCGCTTGACTGCTTCTTCGAGCAAGATTTTTATAGAATCTCCTATCCCCTCATCTTTCTTTTCATCCATCATGGGAGGCCATCGGGATTTGCGAGGTTGGCCTTGCAAATGTTTGAGTAGTTCAAGCTCTAACTCCTTATATCCTGACCTCGTTGGGGACATGCAAAGAAAAATAGAGAAAGAGCAGACCACTCTGATACCATTAATATGGGTTTAAACATGAATGCAACAAATTACAGATATAACTATAAATACAAAGATGCAGTAGAAATAACACTTCATTTCATTAATATCAAATACTGAAATATGCTTACAAACAAAAAAATAAGACTAGCTCGGGTGATGGCAGCTTATGTTTGAGAAGAGATGTGGCAGCTACATGCCTATGAGTTGTGTTACAATGAGGCTTGAAGGCCTATTTATTGTTTAGAAACAATGGAAAACCCTAAACATCCACAAACTTAACCCTAGGAGATGAGGCACCAAACTAAGGGCCTCGTTTGGGTAAATTGGTACATCAACTTCGCGGGGTCATAACTTTGGCATATGATCTCCATTTGACGTGCACACTACCTCACTATAAATATATATCCGAGGACTACAACTTTTGAGTAAGAAACATCAATATGACCCATGGTTCTATTTTTTTTCCCAAAGTTGTTTAGGGCCTCAAAATGGCTCCAGAAGTTCAGCACCCAAAAAAAATGCCAAAAATAGTAAATTGTGCTACAAATAAGGAAACTAAAAAACTGAAAGAAATAATGGTGGGGGTGCAAATATAATAGGTAGGTGGGCACCAATATCCACCTGGATCAACCAAAAATGATCTATCTACTTTTACACTTCCTATCTCTCTCTCTCCCTCTCTCTCTATGTGAATGTCAAAAAAACCCAATTAGGCCATAGTATTGATAAGCATGCTCTGATACCACTTGCCAGAAGCGTCAACTTAAATCACATCACCATAGTAATTTTTTTTATTTTATTTTTTATTTTTTATTTTTTATTTTTTTTATACCGAGGAAAAATGTATATATAAAAGCAATATTGAAGGAATTTTCGTAACTACTAGATATATACATGTATTCATAATTCTATGCCATAACATGTCACCCCTATATGTGGAAATAAAAAGTTATAATCACAAAGTTAATATAGAGACATGCTAGTCTAGTCATTTAAATTCCATGAATTAATCACACAAGTATCACATTTCCACTAGGGATTGTTGCCATATATTAAATGAATTGTAATAACAAGGTACAAGGGTTAAATGTAAAACCATCATGTGTTATATAGGTTGTACCATTTCTTTGTCCAACAACGAGCTTTTGGTGGATCACAATGCTAATGGTACAACTTGTAGCGTGCTATTTCATCCATTGAACACTTCAATTTGGGCTATTTGTTCATTTGTTGGCAAGCTCATCTAATGGTGGAGAAACATAGGGTTGGTTTGGTAACCAACTTAACCAACTACATGCCTAGACTCTCATTCAATAGTCTACCATTAGGGTTACTGAGGTAGTGTTCTGCCATCGTAGCTTCGAGTTTTCTTTTCCAGGTCGCGGACTTGGATTTTTCACTAATAAATCTACCTCTCTTTGCAAATTATAAGTGATCTATTTCAAGTTAACTTTGATTCTTTAACAATTTTAACTTCAGTGGTGAATTTCTTATGTGCAACATAGGTGTTGACAACACTGGAGCTTCCTTTAGACAACATGGTTCAATTGCTCATTCTTCAATCCTCTGGTAAGCAGTCCTAGGAATACTTTTGTTTATTCCTTGACAATATTCATAATAGTTATAGCCATAGGCTTAACTTGGGGTTTTATGTTTATTATAGTGTTTGCAGCTTCTAACTAAATGTGGCTTTCCTTAGCAGGTATTATATGGATAATGTCAAATTTTTAAGAGTTTTCTTCTTCCTACAAGCTGTTTAAAACTTGGTACTAATCTCTATTACTTTGGGTGCATGTTTGGTTTGAAATTTTCCCCATTCTACGGCTTCCATTCATTAGTTTCATCTAGCTCAAACAACAAGTCTCACCTGTGTTTATGTGTTTCTTACCATGTTTTCTTTTATCGCTTCTTTCCCCTTCATGCGAGATTTATCTACAAACCCTTATTTTGGTTCTAGCTTTTAATCTGATTCCTCTAGAATCAAGACATTATATGAATTTGGAATTAAATCATTCATTGGAGGTTCATGGTGTTATTGTCCTTTCCTTTTTAGAATTGCATGGAACCATAGTTATGTATATGGGTATTTTATACCTATTTTAGATTGAAAAATCAGTAGTCTTAACTTAAGAATTTACTTTTTGGATATGCATTCTCAAAGTTTCCTCCTCAATGATTAAGTTTAATTATGGAGCATTGTTATTTTTTATATTAAGTGGAACTGGTTCCTCTCGATGTGATTTGTTATTATATTCTGTATAAATAATACAATTTTATTTGTGTCATCTATATGTTCTTAGATTCTATTTGCATGCTCAAGGGTTTGCTGAAAAACTGTTCTTTCTTCTTCTACCATTTTCTTGTTCATTTGATGTTGTGTTTATGAATATTTTTCTGTATTGCATACAAAATATTATATTTGTTACTTAGATTATGGGAATCGATCATCTTATTTGTATCCTTAATTTGTTATTAGGAGAAAGCTATGATTACCAAGTAGAATGGGGTTCTAGGTATACTAGGAACATACCCCTACCATAGGTTATTTATCCATGTGTATTTACTTTAATTTGAAAGGTTATGGACTATCTAGCAATGAGTTCCCAACTCAGCTATCAGACTCAACTAGACTCATATGAACTCTTTGATTGTGCCTCGACAATTTAACTTGCAACAATTTTTTTAGCTACCAATCATCTTTGCTTAATGTTGATATGTGATACTATTATCTATTTTATAAATCACTAAAAAGAAACATGGTAATACAATTTCTATGTAATATGCTTGTATTTTTTCTAACAAGAACACTAAAGAAATATATTATTAATAAATCTTATTTAGTGTTGAAAACAAAATTATTCTAGTTATTGTTTTCATCACACATACAGTCTCTTCAGAAAAAAACACAATGAATAATGAAAGGAAATAATTATATGTTTATTTGGGTATCTAGAAATCCATGAGGTAACCAACCTCCCAACCTTGAGAAAGGCAATTATGTCCTCGCTAAGGACTTAATACCAAAAAATTTAGATCAGTGACCCAACAGGGTAACTTTTCAAGAAACAAACTTCACTGTTTCAGGTTGGAACAAAATGCAGTGAACTCAGGCTTCTACTCGTTGTCTATCCAACTTAATAACTTCCTCATACAATCTCATGCCTACCCTCATCAAACTCCATCAAGGGTTTCTGCTTGCTATCTTCTTCTCAATGCCTCCAATCTCGCTTTGGCTAATCCTTTTCTTTCCCTTTCAGATTTTCTCTTATCTCCACGAAGAGAAGAATAACTAAATCTGTAAGGTAAACAATCTATCTTTTTTTCATAAGTGAGTTCCAAGATACTGGTCTATAAAATAAACTTGTAGTTAGTTTCATTAATCAAAATTCTTCTCATTGTTTATTCCACAAAGACTATATAGTTTTTCACAAAGTCAATGTAAATAACGGTTTCACAAAGTAAGTGTAAATAACGAGACAAATAGTACTTTTACCGATGGTGTTACATTGTTCTATCTTTCTTTCTATAAGAAAGAGGTTCATGATTTGGGCGCACTATAATAAGATTGTATTAGTATTTTCAAGTTTCTAAATCAATATTTTGTCAAAATTATCTTGTTTCCAAATTATTTTTACTATTTGTATAATGAAAATTATTTAAAATATTAAATCATTAAAATTAAATTAAATTTAAAAATATATTAAATTTGATGCTTTTCTTTTAAAATTTGATGATGGCTTTGGTGAGCTCCAGTATTGTAGCAATAATGCTACAACTCCTGGGGCTTCCTGTCTCTCATTTTATCAACCCGGTAGTTCGTACAAACTTGGAAGCGACGGTGCTATATGCACAAGTACTAGCTCTGGTCGCAGCTGTCACTTGGTCAGCTGGCACAAGTCCGCTAGGGCTCAAGCCAACTTCTATAGGCTCTCAAAAGAAGCTTGCTAATTGATGGACGAAATCTAATCTCAAAGGAAAGCTATTCTACTTGACAAAAATGAACTGAAAGCAAATCAAAGCATGTAAACCTAGGAAACCCTAATTTAACTAGTCTGACCTCTACAATGCATGGAATGTAAATGCAACTTCTACCAATGCTATCACTACCTCTGATAACTGAAAATGCATCGTTCTAAACTACTTTCATCATGAAAGTTATGTTTTTGTATTTTCTTTTAAGTGTGTGTGGGATGATGGTGATCTTGAGCTAACTAGGGTTTGGTTGTGCAGATGGGATGGAGAAGGAAGGAAAGCGTGGGATAGGTTGGGGAGGCTAGGAGAGGTCCCTAGGGATCCTTAGCACCCATCCACAGAGGTTCCTCGAATTCAGATGCTCAGCAACCGAGAGAGTGGCCTCCTACAGGATGGCTGTGGAGAATCCTACAGGATACTCTGTTTTCTACAGGATGTCTATAAATGGCTACAGGATGACCTACCGTGAGTGTTTGGAGTGATGGAGGGATGATGAAATGGTAGAGGGAGGTGTGTAAGGTAGGGATGAGGCTGGTGATGGCTGTAGAAGTGAAAGATTAGGATGGGAAGTGAGTGTAGGGAGGAGGATGGAAGGTGAAGGGCTATGTCAACGAAAGGCTAGAGAATGGGAACACGTGAGGAATGAAAGACTTGCTGGGGTAACAGAGCGGAGCAGGGGTCAAAGAGAGGTTTGCATGCGTGATCAAGATGGAGGACAAAGTGATGGAACGAGAGAGATAGAGTAGTGTAAGTGAAACAAATGATTATGACTGTTACTTAACCAAAAATGCATCAACCTAAACTACTTGTGCTTGTAAATTCAATGAGCAGCAATCGAAATGTGAAAGAGAACGTGCATGAAGCTGTGGTAAGGAAGTGTGGTGCCTATGTGAATCATGTAAAAGCATCTAACTTAACGTGTCAGTGTTGGCAGCAATCATGGAATCAAGAAATGCGTATTTTTGGTGGTTAATCATGGACTTCACTCCAATCCCAGATGAGACGGCAGTGAGCCTTAACAACCTTTTTGTGGAGCTCCAATCGATTATATTTATCCTCTGCTACACTAAGCAAATGGAAACAAATTCACTAAAAGCAAACTCCTATCTAACTCATGAAGAAGACCAACTCAACAACCTGTAATTCGAATTGCATGTATAAATAGAAAGCTCACAGTGCTGAAAGGAAATGGAAACAACACTACAGCAGAGGGGATCTATGGCTCTCAGGTTGGGCCCTAACCTGAGAGCTATAGTCTCCTTAAGAAAAACTCAGAACTAGATCACAAACTGGCTTCTTTATTCATAACTGATATCATGCCAAATTGGCTTACAAAAAGGAACGAAAACTGAACTGTGCTCCAAAATCACAATAGAAATACGAGAGGTTCAACAACCTATCTAAGGCTAAAGCCTTCATACTTATACAAAAACGATGATCCAACAAGTGGCCTACATTTTAGGAGCTCGGCTGTCCAACTAGAGTCTAACTGCTGATCCTGTAGGATGGTCATAATTGTTGTTCCTGTAGAGCAGTTTATAACTGCTGTTCCTGTAGAACAGCTGGCCGTTTTTTAAGCTCGGAGGGGAGATGGATTAGAGCTCAGATTTCTTGATGGGAATCACGAGGGATGTCCCTAGAACCGTGGACATCCTCTCCCAAAACCCGTAGTGCCACCTCGTTGTCTCCTTAACTCCTTTTTCGTTGTCTTTTGCTCCCTTTTTAATGCCAAAACCTGGAATCAACATGCATCAGTCACGTAGAGAAAGTGCCTACCCTTCTTCCTACAAAAAACATGAATAAACTAAGAAATGCATGCATAAGCAATAAAAATGAATGGTTTGAGCAAGTAGAATAGGCCAAAATGAGCCCAAATTGTACCAAAATTGGGGCTCATCATCACACCCCAGCTGAACCATTTGCTCATCCTTGAGCAACCTTGCTCCTGCTTCTCGTCCTTGGCTGGGGACTCGGGGCCGGAACAGGCTCTTTCTTTTCTGCTTTTGATGGCCCTGCCTTCTCTGCCCCTGGTGGTGATGAAGGTGACGCTTCCTTCCCCTTTTCCATTTCCTTGAGTCGGGCTTCGGAAGGTGACTGGCCTATCTTTCGAGTCCAGGAGGTTATTTTTGGGCTCCCTTTTTCTGGGGTGGCTAATGTTTTAGAGGGAGTCCTTGGACTGGGTGAAGTAGGTACATCCCCTGAAGTGGTTTGGCTGCTGGGTGGAGGCTGTGGCTTGCCCGTGGTCATCCTCTTGCTCCTCCTGACTTCAGGTGGTAGAGGGGTCTCCCTCTCCCTTTTCTCTTTCGGTTTTGGAGGTGTGCTGAGGGCAGTTAGTGCTACTGCTGCCTCCTTCTCAAGAATTCCAGCCTTCTCTTTCTTGCGATTTGCTCTCTCAGAGCTCCTTGTAGAGGGCCTTTCCTTTTTAGACTTCGGGCTTCCTGTGGAAGACCCTGCCTTGCCCACCTCCGGGCTTCCTGTAGAAGACTCTTTCTTTGTCTTCGGACTCCCTGTAGGAGGTTGTTTCTCAATGACCTTCGAGCCTCTTGTGGAAGCCCCTCTTTCCAATCTTGGGCTTCTTGTAGAAGCCCCTGTCTCTGTCTTCGGGCTTCCTATAGAAACCCGTGGTTGCACTTTCGGGCTTCCTGTAGAAGCCTCTTTCTCCGTTTTTGGGCCTCCTGTAGAAGCCTGTCCTCCAATGATTTTCAGGCTTCCTGTAGAAGCCTTGGTTGTTGCTCTTGGGCTTCCTGTAGAAGCCTGCTCCCCACTGATCTTCGGGCTTCCTGTAGAAGCCTTTCTCTTTGTTTTCGGGCTTCCTGTAGAAGCCTGTTTTTGTGTTCTCGGGCTTCCTGTAGAAGCCTGTGCTTGCGTTCCTGTAGATGCAACTTCCGCCACCTTTTCTTTCTTGGCTGCATGGATTTGGCTTTTGGCTTTGCCTGCAGGAGCTGACGAGGTGCTTGGGCTGGCAGGGACCACCTCAGTTTTGACTGCCCTGCTTTTCAACCTCTGTTCTCTTGCTGACAGGATGGGGGTGTCTTATTTTGCTCTGTCATCCTTTCCCTCCTCCTTCTCTTTTCGTTCTTTCTTCTGTGCTGGAGTCGAGACCTTTTTCCTTTTCCCTTTCTTATTCTTGGCTACGGGCTCTTCTTCTTCACCGCTAGAGGACCCCGCTTCTTCAAGCAACATTTTTATGTCCCCGTCTCTTGTTAAGTTCCTAAATGAGTCCCATGCGAGGGGGACTTTATATGAGTGGAGAGCGTCCTCCACAAGTAATTTTATCAGCCCATGATGGGCTATCTGATCAGGGATTCCGTCCTTGAGCTTTGTAGAGCACTCTATCAAGGACTGCAGTAAAAAGTAAGGAATGCTCAGCCTCTGTGCCGCAGGGAGGTCAATTTGGTGTCTTAGTTCATTGAGCAACCTGAAGTGATACGGATATATGATGCTGTAACGACCCTCATAGGTGATATATTTCATAATTTGCAAACTGACTTCGTTCCACGGTGGCAACAGGCTTGTCCTTTTCACCCCATTTTTGTCCTCTGTGAATGATTCTTCAGGTGGGAAGAACTCCTTCTTTGCTTGCTGGCTCTGCTTCCGCTCTTCTTTATCCCATGGCAGACCCATGGGCAGTTCCGTGACTCGACTTATGTGCTCAGGGGTGAGTTGGAGGCTGAGGCCTCGGAAGCTTACCGTGGCTAGTGTCGGTGATTTAGGCTTCAAGGCCTGCAAGAATTCCTCGGCTACTTCATCATCGTAGCCTCGTAGCTTATCACAAAAAGGCAACCATTGTGCTCTAGTGAAGAGCTCAACCACTGCCGGGTTTCTCCTTAATTTGGCGGGATCTGTGGGTTCTCGCCTGATAAACCCACCAGGCATGGCGAACACAGTGGTATTGACAAAAGGCGGTAGACACAAAGGAAATTCGGTCTTATAGACAGAGTATGCAATGAATTCACAAAACCACAGTCTAATTATGCTGCTATCCTGTAGAAGCGATAGTATAGGCACGGTAATCCAATATCTTTTATGACCAGACTGTGAATAATAACCTTGCCACCTTTGAAAACCAATTGGAGAAGGAGTTTCAGGGTTACCTCTTTTCCGCCACCTTTTTCACGTGAAGACTTCACCTTCCTGTAGATACGGCTTCCCTGTAGATACTGCTTCCTGTAGAAACTGTTCCTCTAGGAGCAGTGCGCAGACTTCGGAGGGAGCTATAGTTGGACAGCGGTTGAGAGGCGCCCTACCAGCGTTCAGGTAGCCGAGAGCTTGGCGTATCAACATGCAGAGGTAATCAGAGGAGCTACTCGAGTCTTGAAGTGAGGTTGATGGATATACACGCTTAATCGAGCCGATTAGATTTTGAATCGGCGCAGCTCGTGGCGCGGGGGGTGAGTTGGCCTCGCCGGACCGTTGGGTGACGTCACCCATCATCCGCCTGCACATTCGCTTGCTGCCGCATTCATTCCCACAGATCTGCGGCCGCCCTTTTCGGTTAGACTCGTTTCACGGTTGACGGGACTGATCTTCACGTGCGTGCTGCGTGTGTCCTTTGTTGTGGCTGCCACCTCATCATCCTACTATCCCTTCACTAGCCGATGTGGCCAGTCAACTGGCCTTACGGCCGCTCAACCATTCACCTTTATGCCATGCAAAACAAATCAAAGCAATATCCATGCAATTTGATGGAGAGAAGGATTAGAACACTTACCTGTGCGCGTCTGCATATGATTTTCGGGTTTTTGGACGACGGATCTACTTGCTGCATGTAGCTTACACAGTCCGGAGGCTCGTGGTCACAGGATGTTGGCGCTGTGGTGGAAGTTCTGGTCGCATGCGCCCGCGTTTTGCTTGCAGATGGCTGGGCGATGAATGGCATCCACTCTTGCAGGTTTGACTGCTACAGGATTCCCGCGGGAGCCTTGTAACAGTCTCACCTCCTTGGGTGCATGCTGCATGCCGGCGGTTTTGGCTTCTCAATCACGACCCCAGTGCTTCTGATGCATAACGTGGATGTGGTATGGCTCTCGGTGCTTGGTTTTTCTTTAACAGACGTTTTTTCCATGAGAACTCATTGCTTTGTTGTGCTGCTGCAGGGATCTTGTTTGCATGGCGACGAGGATGGTCGAGCCAGATAATAGCAATGTTCAGGGATGCCATCAGTGGCATGCATGCATTCAATCCATTCCTCAGTCGCTAGATCTTTATTTAAAACACATCTCGGCTGTCGCAACCTTCTACAGGAAGTTTCCTGTAGAACACAGAGCTTCATGTAGAAATTTTGCATTTTCCTGTAGAAGATCTGCGTCTTCCTGTAGGAAGACTGTCTGTTCCTGTAGAAAACTGTATCTTCCTGTAGAAGATCCAAATCATAATGAAAATTGCACATACCTTGAAAAACATTGTTATTCTTGGAGGAGGTGTTGATGACATCCTTTGATAGCATGATGAAGGCCCCTGGCTTGGAGTGGAGAGGCTTCTTCTTCTCCTCCATAGAACATCTGCATGCAAAACGTTTATTGTGCTTATTGTTTTTTTCTCTTCTTTTTTCCTCTTTTTTTTTTTTTTTGAAAAGATAGCAGGGGCGCCCCAGAGAGGTTTTCACCCTTGCTACCTACCCTGAGCGCCTCAGGGAGGTTTTCACTCAAGGATCTTTTTTCTTAAACTTTCTCTCTTTTTTATTTATTAATTTTTTTTTTGAAAGACAATAGGAGCGCCTCAATGAGGTTTTCACCCCTACTGCCTGCCTTGGGCGCCTCAGAGAGGTTTTCACCCAAGGATCTTTATTAATTTTTTCTTTTTTTTTCTTTTTTCTCTTTTTTTCTTTTTGCTTTTTTCTTTTTTCAGGGTATGCCCAAAATGGAGGCAGAACCCTTCTCTATGACCAAAACAGATTTCTCCATAGTGCTGATAAACTCTTGTCTTGAGGGAGGCTTCCTGTAGATCTTCAACCGGTGCCCATTGACAAGCATGGGAATGGCTTCCTCATCAATGGTTCGAATGAGGATAGATCCATTGTCATGGCACTGCTCCACTATGTATGGCCCTAGCCATCTGGTTCTCAACTTCCCCTTTAAATCTTTGAATCTGGAGTCATACAGCAAGGCCCAATCTCCCGGCTGAAATTGCTTGTCATGGAAATGTTGGTCATGCCACACCTTCCTCTGAAGTTGAACCACTTCTGAGTGAAGGAGGGCCTGCATGCGGTGCTCATCCATTCCATTCAGCTGCAACAATCTTTCTTGCTGTGCATGGCTGAGATCTAAGTCTAGCTGAGCTGCCATCCTCAAAGTGTTATACTCAAACTCAATGGACAGCAAAGGTTTCTTCCCATAGACTAGCTCATAAGGTGTGAAGCCGGTGGTGGTTTTCCAAGTGGTGTTGTAAGCCCAGGTGCCTTCAACCAGGCGATCTGCCCAGTCCTTTCTGCTGCTGCTCACCACTTTGGTCAAGATCCCCTCTAATGCTCTATTGGTGACCTCCACCTGCCCATTTGCTTGAGGGTGATAGGGAGTGGAGGTTCTGTGCTTGATCTTGTGATGAGCTAGGAGATCTTCAACCAAGTGGGAGGTGAACTGGCTCCCTTGATTGGTGACCAGCTCTCTTGGATAGCCAAACTTATAGAAGATGTTCTCTCTCAAGAACTCGGCCACCTTTTCTTCTGTTGCTGCTTTGATGGCTTTGGTCTCTGCCCACTTCGTCAGGTAGTCAGTGCATACAATGATGTAGGATCTTTGCCTCGAAGAGGGATTGATTGGACCCACAAAGTCCATGCCCCACTTCTCAAATGGCTTAAGAGTCACTTGAGGTTGGAGAGGCATCTCATCCCTTTGGTTTGGTTTTCCCATTCTTTGGCATTGGTTGCACTGGCTGACATATCTTCTGACATCTTGATGCAGTGTGGGCCAATAGTAGCCTGCCTGCAGAATCTTGAAGGCAGTTCTCTTTGCCGCAAAGTGTCCTCCACAAGGCCCATCATGACAGGTGAGGAGGATGTCAAAGACTTCCTCTTCCCTTACACAACGCCTTAAGATTTGATCGGGGCCAAGCTTGAACAGGTTTCCCCCAATCCATGTAAATGAGGCACTCTTTCTGATGATTTTGCTCTTCTCTTTTGAAGAGAGGTGCCGAGGGAACTGAGCTGAAACAAGGTAGTTTGCTATATCAGCAAACCATGGAGAGAGTACTGATATAGCAAACAGATGCTCATCAGGCATCTGATCATCCACCGTCCCATCTTCATCTGCAGACAAATCCAATCTAGACAAGAAGTCAGCAACAACATTTTCTCTCCCTGGTTTATCAACAATGGTTAGATCAAACTGCTGCAATAAAAGTAACCATCTAATAATACGAGCATTCACATCAGGTTTATTCATCAAGTATCTAATAGCAGCATGGTCAGTATGTACAAAAGTCTGGTAACCGGTAATATAATGACGGAACTTGTTCAGTGCATGGACCACAGCTAAGAATTCCTTCTCGGTTACAGTGTAGTTCAGCTCGGCTTTGGACAAGTTTTTGCTAACGAAGTAAATGGCATATGGAAGTTTTTCCTCAACTTGTCCTAAGGCTGCACCTATGGCTTTGTTTGAGGCATCAGTGTGGATGTGGAAAGGTAGGGCCCAGTTTGGACCTCTCAAGATTGGTGCAGACACCAACTTGTCCTTTATCTCATTCAAACTCTTCTGACAATCGTCAGTCCACTTAAACTCCACATCTTTTGCCAAAAGACCAAACAGTGGTGAGGCTAACTTGCTGAAGTCCTTAATGAATCTCCAGTAGTATCCCGCTAATCCCAAGAAACTCCGACATCCCTTACTTTTTGAGGAGGTGGAACCCTTTTGATGAGGGTGATTTTGTTGGGATCCACCTGCAATCCTTGGGAAGAAATAGTATGGCCTAGCACGGTCCCCTCAGTCATTAGGAATTCACACTTTTCAGGACTAAGGGACAAATTCATCTCAGTCCACTTGGTGAGGACCTTTCCCAAGTTGGACAATGCTTCCTGGAAGTTGGCCCCATAAGGGGTAAAGTCATCCATGTATATTTCCACTGCATCATGGACCAACTCCGAGAAGATGCTTAAGATAGCTCTCTGAAAAGTAGCAGGAGCATTGCATAGCCCAAAGGGAAGGACTATGTAGGCAAAGGTACCCCAAGGACAGGTGAAGGTGGTCTTATCTTGGTCTTCCAGGCTGATTTGGATTTGATTGTACCCGCTAAACCCATCCAGGAAAGAGAAGAACTTCTTTCCTGCCAGTCCATCCAACACTTGATCTATGAAGGGTAGGGGGAAATGGTCTTTCTTGGTAGCTTTGTTCAGCTCACGGTAATCTACACAGATCCTCCACTTCCTATTCTTCTTGGGAACCAACACTAGAGGGGACACCCATTCACTATCTGAGATGGGGTAGATGAATCCGACATCTAACAGTTTTTGCAACTCTTCCTTGACAATGTCCTTGAGGGCTGGATTCATCCTCCTCTGGGGTTGCCTAACTGGTTTACAATCCTCTTTGATGTATATATGATGGGTACAGACCGAGGGATGGACTCCTTTCATCTCCTTATAGCTCCAAGCAAAGGCATCTAAGTGGCTGGCCAATAGGCTACACAACTCCTTCTCCTGGGAAGGAGATAGGGAGGAGCTGATCTTTAATGCTCTCTCAGGGCCAAACTCCACACTTTTGATTCTGGGAGTGACAGGGCCGGTTGTACAGAGGTCCACTGAGGTGCTAGCTTGGGCATCCTCCACCAACTTCTCTAAAGATAGTGCACTGGAAGGTGGATTCTGGATCAGGGTCTCAATTAGATCATCCTCGGTAGGAGGGTCTCTTCTATTGGCTTCTATGGTACACAGAGGTGCTAAATACACCTCGTCTTCTTCTCCTTCTTCCAACCAGAGGGGTAAATCATGCTCTAAAGAAGGTAGGGCAGGAGGGTATAGGATAAGTTGCTTGGACATGGGACCATTCTTGATGGTCATGTTTCCTGCCTGACAACTTATGTAAGCATCTGCAGTAGCTAACCAAGGCCTTCCCAAGATGAGAGGGTATCTAGTAAGCTTGGCCTTTGGTTGCAGAACCAGGAAGTCTGCAGGGTATTCCCAAGAATCAATAGAGACCAAGACATCCTCCACAATCCCTTCGGGAGTCATGGTGGAGCGATCTGCTAATTGCAGTACTGTCGAGGTCTTCCTCAAGGAACCCTGAAGATTGAGTTTAAGCATGGTATCTCTGGTCATCACATTGATGGCTGCCCCCAGATCAATCATGGTGTGGGGGATACTGGTGCCATTGATGTGAACATCTACTACAGGGCTTCCAGGATCTAGGTACTTTGGGCAGATGACTTGTCCTAGCATCAGGTCAGACAGTTGTCCTATGACATTGATAGTTGAGGCATCTTTCTTCCGTCTGCCTGGGTGTTTGAAATACTTCTCCTTAACCATCTTGTTATATATAGGCACATCCTTGATGGCTTGGAGAAGTGGGATTTTTACACACAACTGCTTGAGCTCCCCCAAAAGCTCATCTTCTTCTGGGTTAGGTTGTGTGGTGGCTGTTAGTCTCTCAGGAAAGGGTGGAATAGGCTTTGGTTCACTCTCCTGATGGTTTTCCTCATCCTCTGGGGGAGGAGGTTGGCGATCTGGAAGAGTCTTTCCAGATCTAAGATTGATCTCCTGGATCTCCACAGCATAGGTAGGGCACGAGGTCTCCCCAGTATATACCTGCTGAGCCTGTCTATTGTTGGGGTTCGGGTTCGGTTGAGTAGGCATCTGAGGTTGCCTACGAGGAGCAGGAGGTAAGGGCTGAGGTTGGACTGGTGGTGGAGGCAAAATGGCAGGAGGAGTGTTGTATTGGGGCCTCCACCCCAACTGAGGAGCACTCCATTGAGGCTGCAACTGGGTATGTGAGTGATATGGATGACAGGGAGGTTGAGTAGGATACTGAGGTGGATAAGACCATGGAGGAGGCATGGACCAAGAAGGATGAGTAGGGGGACCCCAGGAAGGCATAGGAGTCGATTGGTTGGGGTTGTAATAGGCTTGAGATGCCCCTTGCATCCCCTGCTGATAAGGTCTAGATCCTTGAGGCCTCCTTTGATTGATGAAGTAGAGAGGTTTAGTGGGGGCTTCAGTCCCTTGGTACATGGCTTTAAACCCAGGTAAGGTGGGACACTGATTGGTAGGATGGTCTTCCTCACAAACAAAACACACTTCAACCGAATGAAATGGGCATTCGTTCTTAGGGTGTCTTCTGGTGCACCTAGGACAGAAGATAGCCAAGGCTCTCTTAGCTTCTTCTTTCTTCTGCTGGATCCTTAATGTGTCCAGCTGCATAGCAATGGTCTGTCTCACCTCACTCTTAAGATCTTCTAATTGGTTTGTAAACTCATGTTTGGAGAAGGGGACACCAGTGGAGAGGGAATTTCCTCTACCTCTTTTCCTAGCTGCCCTAGAACGATTTCGGAACACAGTCTTGATGTCCTCATAAGGCAGTTGGTAAATGTCCCCCCCAGCTAACATATGAAGGGTGTCTAAGAGATCTTCAGGGACTCCTCGCAGTAGAACCAACTTGAGGGATTCAGGGTCAAGTGTGCACCTGGCCCGTTTATAACTAAGTTGGAACCTCTCCTCATAATCCTCTAAAGACTCATCATTCCCCATGGTCATTCGAAAGATCTCTCCCTTAGTTTCCTTGGACCTACAATAATCCCTATACTTGGTATTGAAGGCTTGCTGCATCTGAGCCCAAGTAGCTATGCTATTCCCAGGTAATCCCATGAACCAGCGTAGGGCTGCATCCTTAAGGGTGGAAGGGAAAATCTTCAGCTTTTGCTCATCTTCAGTATAGTCATAGGTTCTACAAAGGACAGCAGACTCAAATAAGAAGGTATCAGGATCCTCAGTGGTCAGTCCATGGAAGTGAGGCAAAGCAGACGGGCTAATGTTTTTCATTCTCATCTCTCCATTAGTCTCTCGGATGGGGAAAGCTCCTTCTATTCTCTCATCTTCTCTCCTATTATCAGCCATGGCTACAGAGGGAGTGGTCTCTAACTCTTCTTCTTCTATAGGGTCTTGTTGTATCTTCGGATGTTCACCTATAGGTTCCTCTAGGTCACGGTCACCAAAGAAGAGTGAAGGGTGACTCAGTGATGTGGTGGGGGTGTTTGGTAGGAATTTGCCTGATCTATCACGGTTCTTACAAGGCATGAAATGGAAAGGACCTTTTTCTTTTGTTTTGAGTGCTTTTGCTTTTTCTTTGGTACCTGCAAAACTAAAACAAAGTGATCTACAACTAACTATATTGCTCAAATGAAATTGCAAAATTGGAAAGCTAATCTAGGAAAGCAGGAAATATTAATCTAGCAAAGCAGGAAATGCTAATCTAGGAAAGCAAGAAATGCTAAGCTACTTTTGCAAAAAGGGAAATGAAGTAAACTATTGAGCAGAAGTAAGAGTATGGAAGTAGAAGAAAAGAAACAATTACTAATACTCTGACGCTTCCCCGGAAATGGCGCCAAAAAGATGGTGAGCTCCAGTATTGTAGCAATAATGCTACAACTCCTGGGGCTTCCTGTCTCTCATTTTATCAACCCGATAGTTCGTACAAACTTGGAAGCGACGGTGCTATATGCACAAGTACTAGCTCTTGTCGCAGCTGTCACTTGGTCAGCTGGCACAAGTCCGCTAGGGCTCAAGCCAACTTCTATAGGCTCTCAGAAGAAGCTTGCTAATTGATCGACGAAAGCTAATCTCAAAGGAAAGCTATTCTACTTGACAAAAATGAACTGAAAGCAAATCAAAGCATGTAAACCTAGGAAACCCTAATTTAACTAGTCTGACCTCTACAATGCATGGAATGTAAATGCAACTTCTACCAATGCTGTCACTACCTCTGATAACTGAAAATGCATCGTTCTAAACTACTTGCATCATGAAAGTTATGTTTTTGTATTTTCTTTTAAGTGTGTGTGGGATGATGGTGATCTTGAGCTAACTAGGGTTTGGTTGTGCAGATGGGATGGAGAAGGAAGGAAAGCGTGGGATAGGTTTGGGAGGCTAGGAGAGGTCCCTAGGGATCCTTAGCAGCCATCCACAGAGGTTCCTCGCATTCAGATGCTCAGCAACCGAGAGAGTGGCCTCCTACAGGATGGTTGTGGAGAATCCTACAGGATACTCTATTTTCTACAGGATGTCTATAAATGGCTACAGGATGACCTACCGTGAGTGTTTGGAGTGATGGAGGGATGATGAAATGGTAGAGGGAGGTGTGTAAGGTAGGGATGAGGCTGGTGATGGCTGTAGAAGTGAAAGATTAGGATGGGAAGTGAGTGTAGGGAGGAGGATGGAAGGTGAAGGGCTATGTCAACGAAAGGCTAGAGAATGGGAACACGTGAGGAATGAAAGACTTGGTGGGGTAACAGAGCGGAGCAGGGGTCAAAGAGAGGTCTGCATGCGTGATCAAGATGGAGGACAAATTGATGGAACGAGAGAGATAGAGCAGTGTAAGTGAAACAAATGATTATGACTGTTACTTAACCAAAAATGCATCAACCTAAACTACTTGTGCTTGTAAATTCAATGAGCAGCAATCGAAATGTGAAAGAGAACGTGCATGAAGTTGTGGTAAGGAAGTGTGGTGCCTGTGTGAATCATGTAAAAGCATCTAACTTAACGTGTCGGTGTTGGCAGCAATCATGGAATCAAGAAATGCGTATTTTTGGTGGTTAATCATGGACTTCACTCCAATCCCAGATGAGACGGCAGTGAGCCTTAACAATCTTTTTGTGGAGCTCCAATCGATTATATTTATCCTCTGCTACACTAAGCAAATGGAAACAAATTCACTAAAAGCAAACTCCTATCTAACTCATGAAGAAGACCAACTCAACGACTTGTAATTCGAATTGCATGTATAAATAGAAAGCTCACAGTGCTGAAAGGAAATGGAAACAACACTACAGCAGAGGGGATCTATGGCTCTCAGGTTGGGCCCTAACCTGAGAGCTATAGTCTCCTTAAGAAAAACTCAGAACTAGATCACAAACTGCCTTCTTTATTCATAACTGATATCATGCAAAATTGGCTTATAAAAAGGAACGAAAACTGAACTGTGCTCCAAAATCACAATAGCAATACGAGAGGTTCAACAACCTATGTAAGGCTAAAGCCTTCATACTTATACAAAAACGATGATCCAACAAGTGGCCTACATTTTCGGAGCTCGGCTGTCCAACTAGAGTCTAACTGTTGATCCTGTAGGATGGTCATAATTGTTGTTCCTGTAGAGCAGTTTATAACTGTTGTTCCTGTAGAACAGCTAGCCGTTTTTTAAGCTCAGAGGGGAGATGGATTAGAGCTCGGAGTTCTTGATGGGAATCACGAGGGATGTCCCTAGAACCGTGGACATCCTCTCCCAAAACCCGTAGTGCCACCTCGTTGTCTCCTTAACTCCTTTTTCATTGTCTTTTGCTCCCTTTTTAATGCCAAAACCTGGAATCAACATGCATCAGTCACGTAGAGAAAGTGCCTACCCTTCTTCCTACAAACAACATGAATAAACTAAGAAATGCATGCATAAGCAATAAAAATGAATGGTTTGAGCAAGTAGAATAGGCCAAAATGAGCCCAAATTGTACCAAAATTGGGGCTCATCAGGCTTGAAAACAAAAAAAAATTAAATAAAAATTATTAAATAAGTCAAAGTCCTAAAGTTAATATTTTTATAATCATTTATTTTCTCTCTTTTAATTATTAATATATCATAGCTATTATTTTGATTATTTCATTAAAATTCATTTCCAAAACAATTTGTCGCCAACTCAAAACCTTACTCATCCAATATCGTCTTATTAAAAATAATTTAATTATATAGATAATTATTAAATAAATTAAGGTTTATATTTTCAACGATTCAAAAGTTACTATTCTCATAATTATTTATTTTCTTTCTCTTTTTAATTATTGATATACCATAACTATCATTATTATTATTAATTTATGATAACGTGACTAACTACTTCAATATTCTCATTTTTTAATACATTCAAATTATTTTCCAAAGTAATTTTTGGGCCAGTTCAAAACCTTACCATCTAATATGACTTTGTTATAGGGTTCAAATTTTATTAAAAATAGCTTAATTATATTGATAGGCATATTTCTTTTAGAATAGGCCTTCTCAAATTTTAATTTAATTATTAGTAGATATGTAGGAATTTACAGGGTAAGTTCCTCAAACAGAACACCAAAGGACACTGCTCACAAATAGATCACAGATCGATACACCAGTACTGTTGACGTGATTAAAACCCTCAAAGAGGGAAACAATCCATGACCTAAGCCAACGTGGCCAGTTCAGGCAATTTATTAATAAAATAATGAAAATTTACATAAGCTTCTCTCATGAATGGTTACCCTACAAATGACCCTCCATGCTCTTTAAATAGAGATCATGGACCAATTGGGTGTCAAGCCACGGATCAAATGTTTGTAATATTGAGGAGAGAATGAACCGCTGGATCACTACATATCGTGACCGTCAGATTGTAAGTTACAAAATTACATAGTAAACAAACACACTTTACCTAACTCTACACTAGACCAAGTTCTACTTAACTATTTCCTATGTGTCGGAATATCCTAACATACCCCCTTAAGAACAAGTTGAGATAGCATTGAAGGATGTAAAAATATGACACAATAGGAGAAGGAAGGAGGCACTAGAGCCTATCCTCCCTTAGTGACAACTTCCTGAACTCCAACCATAAATCGAAATTTAGTAAACTTCGCCTCTGTGAGAACCTTTGTAAAGATGTTTGCAACTTAATCATCTGTTGAACAATGTTGCACTTCAAGAACATGGTCATGAATGAGCTTTCTGATGAAGTGGATGTGAATTTCAATGTGTTTTCTGCGTTGATGTTGGATTGGATCTTTGCATAGTTGAATGGCACTTTGATTATCACACCAAAGTGTATTCGAATGCTGCTGCTGAAAGCTAAACTCTAACAGGACCTGACGAAGCCACAAGGCTTCCTTACTAACTTCTACAGCACAATGGTACTCTGCTTTTGCTGAAGAAAGAGAAATGGCACTTTTTTTCTTGCAAGCCCATGTAATAGGTCCTGAACCAAGAGTGAACACATAACCTGCAGTAGACCTTTGATCAGCAGGATCACTGGCCCAATCAGAATCAGTGAAACCAACCAATAGAGGAGATGCTTCTACAGTGTAATGAATACCAAACTGAACTATACCTCAAACATAACGAAGTATTCTTTTAGCTGCTTTCCAATGACTTTCATGTGGGTTTTGCGTAAACCGAGAAATAAGGGCAGCAGCAAAGGAAAGGTTAGGACGAGTATGGGTCAGATACAAAAGTTTTCCTACAAGTTGATGGTATAAGGTAGCATCAACTTCAGGGGAAGTACAAGTGACTAAAGGTTTGGCTCCATACTGATAGGGAGAAGGGGCTGGCTCACAGTCTTCTATGTGAAAATGGCGTAGAAGATCATAGGAATACTTGGACCGGGAAAGGGAAATACCTTCCTTAGATTGCAAGACTTGAAGACCAAGAAAATAATGTAAGTGTCCTAAGTCTGTCATTTCAAACTTATTTTTAAGGCTGGGCTTCACATGGTTTATAAGGTTTGGATCACTACTAGTAAGGATAAGATCATTAACATAAAGAACAAGAATGATAAGAGACTTTCCCACTTTCTTGGTGTAGATATTATTGTCAGAATGACACCTAGAAAAGTCAGTTTCTAAAAGGAAGCTATCCATTTTAGCATACCAAGCACGAGGAGCTTGCTTGAGACCATAAAGGGATTTCTTAAGCCAACATACAAGGCTAGATTTTGTTTGTATAAAGATAGTAGGTTGTTCCATATAGATTTCTTCATGCAAGTCCTCATGCAAGAAGGTAGATTTAACATCCATCTGATGGAAATCTCATTTGAAAGAGCCAGTAAGGGAAAGAACAAGGTCGATAGAGTTCATTTTGGCAACAGGGGAGAAGGTTTCAGTATAGTCAATGCCTTCAACTTGTGAAAAGCCCTTAGCAACAAGACGAGCTTTTGTTGAAAAATGTGCAACAATAAATACTAAATTTAGGAAGTGCTACAAATAGAACTGCTAAAAATAGCACTTATAAAAATAGCAGTTTGGCCAATAAGAATTTTGGCCACTTTGGGTGAGAGGTGAAACTACTAAAAATAGCATCTTCTAAAAATATCATTTTTGGGTCCCTTCCTATTTATAGCAGTCCCTAGTCTATCTATAGGAAGTAAATTCCAATTTCGTCTTACCAGTAATTTGGAATATTAATTAATTAATTCTCCATGTGTTAATTAGTTAAGGAAAAGAAAACTTGAAGTCTTTTTGAGAACATGCAATTATTTCTCCACTAATTGGGGAATGTGTCATTGATTTTCTCTACTAACTGAGGAATTAAGGATGAGTTCTATATTGAAGTTGACTTAGTTTAACTTAGTCAAGTTCAGTTAGATTAATCTAAAAAGTTGTTAAATTAATGAGAGATAGTTTGTTGATGCTTGCATGCATGTGACAACTATTATTTTCAGATAACTGTGTATTCACTCATGGATAACTGATGCATGTCAGTTCTGTCAAAGACCCAGTTGAGATCAAATGTGGGACAGTGTACTATCAGATGCTAGGATATTTCTAGTAAGTATTCCTTGCATAGGGAAGGAAGCTTCTTCCTTCTATGACTGTGTAGTTGGACCTGAGGTTACAGCAGGTATGATCATGCCAATTTACATGTGTTTTTTAATTGGACCCCAATCAAAACTGCGCAAGCAAATAGGAGCTTGGACCTGAGGTGCAACGTTTATATACATGGCTAGGTAGTCCATGAGCTACGTCATCAGAGTATAGAGAAAGAAGGATAACTTTTGAGCTGATTCTTTTTGTATGTTGTTGAGGATTTCTGCTTGATTGATAATACAATGTTGGGGTTTTATGTTGGTGCTTTCCCCGGTGATATATTCTATGTTATGTGTGATTGATTCCTTCTTATCAGTTATATGTGTTCATGCTTGATGTTGCTCATGGTTGCTTAGATTCCACAAAGTTTATGGTAGATGTATATCTAGTATTATGCTTTCATACATTACATATATCAGTTTGATCTGCAGGTGAAATTTCTATATGATATCAGTGAACTAGCTGATTTGTAGAGAAAATTCTACAACTTTATGTTTATCAACTTTTCCATCTGGTCCATACTTGGTTCTGCAAACCCATTTTCACCCAACAAGTTTTCGTCACTTTGGTAAAGGAACAAGATCCCATGTATTGTTTGCAAATATTTAATGATATTCTTCATTCATAGCTGCATCCCAATCTAGATGGCCTGAAGCTTCTGCAAATGTGTCAGGATCAGAATTCGCTGAAGCTTGAGCTAGTAAAGAAGAGGCTCTATCGAACTGAGAACGTGTATGTCGTTGATCTGTAGGATCACTGGCAAGAGCGCCTACTGCATCCTAAGTAGCATGGACCCATTTTGGAAGTTGAGTAGCTGAAGGAGGATCCTGATAAGGTGGGGGAGGATATTCATCCTCTCTTTCATCATCTGAAGAAGAAATATTTTCAAAAGTAGAAGAGATAGAGAGAGATGGCACATCTGCCAAAATAGGCTCGTAGGCCGATATATTTTCAGAAAACTTTACATTTATTCTAATGGTAACATTTTTGGACTTAAGTGGAATAAGTCTATATCCTTTAACATCTTCAGAATATCCAACAAAATAACATTTTTCACTTTTAAGTTCTAAAGCTTTACACTTCTCATCTGGAATATGGGCCCATGCTTCACTTCCAAAAACACGAAAGTGACTTACATATGATTTAATTGAGCTCCATGCTTCTTTTGGAGTAATATTCTTTAAAACCTTAGTAGGAGTGTGATTTATTGTGTAATTTTCAAAGTTAATTTCTTTTGCCCAAAAATTAAGACTAAGTCCTTTAAATTGAAGCATACAATTAGCCATTTTCTTTAAGGTGCGATTCTTCCTTTCAGCTACACCATTTTGTTGTGGAGTATATGGAACACCATGTTGCATTTGAATTCCATTCTCAGTGCAAAATTTGATGAATTTGTTGTTAACATATTCTCCACCATTATTAGATCTTAGCTTAAGAATTTGATGTCTAGATTGTTTTCCAACAAAGGCCTTAAAGGCCAAGAACATGTTAAATACTTCACTCTTGAGTTTTAAGAAGTATACCCATGTGCATATGGAGAAATCATCAATGAAAGTTAAGAAATACTTGTAGCCAGAGAATGAAACAACTGGAAGTGGACCACATAAACCACTATGCACAAGCTGTAGAGGGGCTGAGGTGTGCCAAGGGGCACGTTTTTCAAAACTACCTCGATGATGTTTTCTGAGTACACATCCGGAACAAACACCATCTCTACAAGATACCATTGAAAGACCTGTCACCATATTTTCTTTACATAGATTCTGAAGGGAGCGATAGTTTAAGTGACCAAATCGCTCATGCCAAAGTTTGCTCACTTCATTATGAGAAACAAATACTGAGGAAATATTTGATGACCCAAAGTTGTTAAACTTATACAACCTTGTAGAATCATTAGCAATGCCAGTAGCTAAAATCTGTCTAGGATCTCTTAGGTCCTTAATTACAACATCGTGAGGTGAAAATTCAACGATTTTACCTTCACCTGAATGAGTTATCTGATATACAGATAGAAGGTTGCAGGATAAGGTTGGAACACATAATACATCATTAAATTGACCATTATCTTTATGAATAGTTCCAGTCCCTACAACACTAAGAGATCTATCATCACCAACATATATATTTTTGGTGTTACAATCATTTAAAGCTGAAAACATGGCTTTGTTTTTGGCCATGCGATGAGAAGCTCTAGAATCAATTAGCCACTCATGAGAATTAGAAGAAGAAGATACATTTAGTGCATATCCAGACCAAGATGTTTGACAAACACGTGCAGAAAGTTATCTTCCTAAAGATGAAGTTGAAGTTGAAGTTGAAGAGTGCTCCAAATGGATGTTACGCTTCTTCATTGCTGCTTGCAAGGCTTCCATCTTCTTAAAGCATTTGTATTCTAAGTGGCCATCTCGATTACAAAAGTAGCAATGACAATCAATTTTCTTCCCTTTGTTTTTATTTGCCTTATCATTTTCTTGAAATGATTTGTCATTTTGAGGCTGAAATTGCTTAGGACCCTTGTTTGGTTTAGGACCACTCCTTTTAGGATATGACTTCTTAGGATTCTTTGAATTTGGTTGCTGCTAGGCGGCTAAGGATTTCTTAGAAGAGTTTCCAAGATTAAAAAGACCAAGGTGTAAGAGTTTCTCTTGTTCTCTTATTAAAGAATCACAAAAGGAATCAAAGGAAGGGGAATTTTAGTCTTGTCCTTGAGAAATGAAGGCTTCTCTTATAGAATGGAAGGTGGAAACAAACACAAAGTAGACTAGTCCCAACTTAGTAAGAATGGAATAGATAAGGTTACCATCTTCTTTCTTAACCTTAACACCTTCCAAGAAAATTCTAAGCGTATTGAACTTGGACAAAAAATATTCAATGGAAGAAAAATTATTGGTGTCCAATGTAAGGAACTCATTTTCCATTTGATGGTCTCTAAGTTCATTTTTAGTTCCAAAAACATTAGTGATCTGTTTCATTGCTTCATCAAGAGTATCAAGTTCTATGATATGGAATCTAAGGTCTAGAGAAATAGATAACCCTATCAACCCACGTGCTTCATCTTTCCTATTTTCCCATTTGGTTGCCTTATCTTCATCTTTTGATTTGGTTTCTTTGCCTAAGGTTATTCTGTAAAGACCTTTACTTCTAAGTAAATCCACAATGTAGGACCACCATTGGAAGAAGTTGGTGTTGTCAAGAATAACTTGACATGGACTTCCCATTTCAATAGAAACTAAAGCTGTATATGTTAAAAATAAGTGTTCTAATGGAAATATCTCGAAAAAAAAGGCCGATTAAAAAAAGCGGCTCTAAAAACATCTTCCAGATGAAGAAGTTACGACTTTTTGAAGAAAAGTTGTTGAAGATGTTGGCGAAGTGCGGGAACTTGTGGAAATGAATGATAATATTATATTTAGAAAAAATTCATCCCCTAAACTTAATCTAATTAACTCAACAAAGAGAAAAACTTGAAATCAAGACCTCTACTCTCATAAAGTAGCTTTGGACCAGGTGAGCTAGATTAAATAGTTAGTAATTTTTGGAAAAGAAGAAGAGTTTTTTTTTTTTTTTAAGTCACTGAAGCTTGGGGTGCCTGCTTACTTGAGAAAGCTCTTCTTTTGCCTACAAAACAAAAAACACAAGACCAAATGTGGACATACAAAAAAAAAAACCTTACGGCTTGAAGTTAGCTTTAGGCAGAAACTAAATATTTTCCTCAATGTTTTGTATTTTTCGAGATCACACTAAGGCGTGGCAGAAAAGAGAATACACATGAGAAAAATCTTTCCTTTCTATATCTGATTTGCCTAGATCACATAGAGTTGGGGGGAAAAGAGAATATGCAGAAATGAAAGGTATAGATCCGGTAATAAAAAAACAAAGAGCTAAATAAACTGAAATAAACAGAGAGAAAATAACTAAAAACTGCAAATAAACACTGTATACCTCTAGATCTTAAAAATGACGTAGCTAGGGCTACTGGAAACCTTTTCCCGTGAAACGAAAGGGGTTTCTCACTGGAACATATGCTACTAATAGAATAGAGAAGTCCTATCAACCTAGAAGCAATAAAAAACAGTAGATCTAGGAAACGAAAGTCGGATGCAGTTCTACTAGCTTCAGATTTCGATCACCAACAGATGCAGCCCTCAAATCACTCTCATACCATGTAAGAATTTATAGGGTAAATTCCTTAGACAGAACACCGAATGACACCGCTCACAAACATATCACAGATAAATACACCAGTATTGTTGATGTGGTTAAAACCCTCAAAGAGGGAAACAGTCCACAGCCTAAGCCAACGCAGCCACTTCAGGCAATTATTAGTAAAAGAATGAAAATTTACATAAGCTTCTCTCATGAATGGTTACCCTACAAATGACCCTCCATGCTCTCTAAATAGAGATCATGGACCAATATGAACCATAATTTCACTACATATCGTGACCGTCAGATTGTTCGTTACAAAAGTACATAGTAAAGAAACACACTTTACCTAACTCTACAATAGACCAGGTTATACTTAACTATTTCCTATGTGTCGGAATATCCTAAAAGTCTATGAACGAGATGGTGAAGATTTATCCTCCTTCGAATATGCCACGATATACATAATAGTATAGATAGATCAAGTGTTTAGATTTATCTTCAATTAGTTATGCTCTTTTAATTAATTTATCTCAAATTAATTAATTAAAGAAAATGTCATATCAACAAGTGCCATATTGTGTATGTGTTATTAATAAGTCATAATATTGGCCCATGGTACTGTAATAAAAGCTATTTACAAATTAAGAAATTCCATTATAAAGTGGGGTGAAACTCCATTGTTAGGTATATAATTTAGTTCATATAATAATTATTTTTATAATTAATAATAATAATAATTTAAAATAAAGTTGTAATTTAGTTAATTGTTATGGTTGTGAGATGCATTTCGATGTTGATGATGGATTGATGCATATTGACATAATAATAATAAGTTAAAATAAAACTGTAATTTAAATTAATTACACCTATTATTAATCTATGTGTATATAAATAATGGCAATGTGATACAAAATAAAACTATATTAGCTTTTACCTTCTACACTCGAGCATATTAGCATATATAAGTTACAATATATTTTCATGTATATAGTTCAACATGGATACAGAAGATTGTATTAATTTAAGTTCGGTAAATTGACTTATCTAACGATTCATAACCCAAGACTTGACCTGAGTCATTTACCTCCACTGGTGACTCAATGACGACATTTATCGCTCTCGTAGTCCTGGTCATTCGTGCTATTAATGCTTTACTTGTTGCACTTGGCTGAGGTATGGTGTATTTACTCAAGATGCGCATTGGCATGTGGTACTGCCTTGCTGTCAGGCTTGAAGGGAGCTCAACATCAATGGTGCCTGGTCTTCGAGATGATCGAATGACGAGGAAGAATTTTGAATATTTATGCCTCGGGCACTAGATGTCACTCCTCCATTTCTATCTTTCTGGTGAGGTTTATCAACTACTCCGAAGAGGTTTTCGCTTCGAGCTATGGTCGGTTTACAATTGTAACACCCCTTGTAAAACAATAATGTTTTAAGTAAGGCAGTAAAATTTAACTGTTGACTAAGGTTACGTTTGGTGAAATTAGAATAACTATGTTGCTACTGCTGTTAATTAATTATGTTGATTAATTATTGCTACTATTGTTTAATTAATTATGTTGATTAATTGTTGTTACTAGCTATTGAGGTGGTTGGAAAAAGAAAACCTAACTACCTTCATGAGAAGGTTGAGACCCCATAGGAAAAGGGGGAAAAGTTATGCTAAGTCTGGTAGAGACCAGATAGCGGAGGAAAAAGAAAAGAGAGTTTCTCTTTTGGAAAAAAATGCTATGTCTGGTAAAGATCAAATGGCATGTGTCGGGAAGGCGGAAGCTTCCTGAACTGCTACGTCTGGTAAGGACTAGATAGCGTGACTCTCGTATAGCCAAAGAGTTTGCAGACAGTGAAGATCTGCATAAGTGCTTGGGGGTGGAAGATCGAGGAGGATCTTCCTAAGGTCGAGAGGTTGACAAGCGCAATAGAGAGGTTTGCCTCTGTTCAGGTATGGATTAACTGAGAAACTTAATAGTTATTAAG
Organism: Pinus tabuliformis; assembly: GCA_031772625.1. Lineage (NCBI taxonomy): Eukaryota > Viridiplantae > Streptophyta > Pinopsida > Pinales > Pinaceae > Pinus > Pinus tabuliformis. Next base: position 479,526,168 of record CM062810.1, on the reverse strand, counting down.
GGTTTATGTATACTGTGAAATTAATTAGGGTCTATGACAGGCCTAGAACTGTGTATGGCATTGGAAGAATTTCTATAATTATGCAGCCAATGGTAGAGATGGAAAATGTAAACACATTGATGACATTTAAGAACGCATTTCTGTGCGACTGACAGAAGAAAGAAAAGATTAAACTAGATTTAATTAAAGATAATAGATTTCCATACTGGAACAATTCCTGTAGCATAAGTGACAGTTAAATGGAAAACAAAATACCGTGTATATTTATTTCAGCCTATGCAGTTAAATTGAAACAATATATATATTTCCATACAAAGATTCGAAGAACGCTACTGAAGAAAATAAAGAAAACTGTAACAGGTCAAAAAATGAGTCACTGCGTGAACTCTCTAGACTAAACAACCAATCGAAGATTGCAGGATCTCCATCTTAACAATGTAGTTTAAGAATGAATAATACGGTAACAAAAAACACTCCAGTACTTGAAAAACAAAGGAAGGTTAGCGCCCACATCATAAACATAATTTAATGATAATAGACATTCCAAAAATCAAGGAACGAGCCTGTAAAAAATGAAAACGGCCGTAACCTGTGTGAATATGATCGGGTAGCCAGCGAGGGCTTCCAAAGTCGAAACCGGCAGCCCATATTCTTCAAACAGGAAATAATAACAGTAAACAAAACCATAGAGATATTTTTCTCTTAATTGAAATTTACAGGAAAATCCTCTGAAGAGATAAGTGTATCCAGTGTACACAACAAATAATGAAAACTTCAAACTCAGGCGAGAATCTGTCCATGGTAAACCAACAATCTTTAAAAAAAATATTGAACCGTAAAATGATTCTATGGAGAAGCACAAAATTCATTATCCAGCCAAATTTCAATTAATAGTAATAACTGAAACTTTATACAATTATTCGCCGTAGGGTGTAACCCTCGGCTCTGAAACAAATTATACAGTAATGGACAAGTATTAAGCGCAACCCAACTAGGGTTTCCACCTAATCTACTTGGCGCAGAGCCCAAATAATTTACAAAGTAACAGAGGCGGGGAAGCCGTTATTTTTGCACATTGAAGGAAAACCCACGAAACAATGATAGACTCCCATGCTCAAGCATAGCTCAGATAACCTTTCAAGAAGGACAACGGCTCAGTCCGTTACCCAAGGTATTTTCCTAAATTTTTAAACCACGGGAGTAAACGTCTCTTACCCGGAACATGGAGTGAGTAAGGAAGACAGAACAGCTCCTCCATCGAGCACTAGCCACGAAACCGAGACTCCGCACCTGAGACAAAGGGGTCATTCAAAGAAAACGGAATAAGGATCAGATATGTGAAAAAGAAAATAAAAAAAAAGAAAACGAACTGTAAAAACAGGGTGACATTCACTAGGGTGAGGGAGCACTGGTTTACCATGACCGAGGATGGGAGGTAGAGTTCATTTTACACCATGGACCGCATGTTGGAGAGGTTTCCTGTGTGAAAATGAAAAAGCGCCAGAGACCTGTGCATGACATAAGTTACACTAATAATGAACTGCTAAGAATTTCCAAACGTATTGAAAAGCTTTCAAGTCATACCACCCACACCTGGATCGACTTCGACCGTCGATCTGGATGGTCTCATCTCCACCGTAGGAATGGGCGTAGAAACCCAGGAAGTAGCCATCATATTGTATTTTTCAAGATATGTATCAGAAGCATTAACTCCTGGAGTCCTGAGCATGTTGTATCATATGGTGTCGACAGGTCGATCGTTCATCGTGCCAGATGGACGGTGTGGGGAAAGATCAGCTTTTCGAGTGCTAGTTGCCCAAGCGATTCTCGGAAACGCTCCTTTCCAGGCCAGATATTTAGGCGAATAGAATTAACTCAAATAAGAAATTACTAAATGGCCATTCATTTCCATAGTACCAACGACCATTTTTATATTCTATCCCTTTTACCGTAAAGTATGGATTATCATTGCAAGCTAAATGTTGGTTCTCGAGAATGAAACAGAATTAGATTATTAATGTTATGTGCTATGGTCAACATAGATGTAACTTATCAATAAATAATATGGTTCCTATGATATGTAAATGAATTAAAACAATTGATTATTTGCATTTGAATTCTTATTGCTAATTTCTATTATTGTTTTAAAAAAAAATTATTACTCCTGTTTTGTAGTGTTACAAGTGGTATCAGAGCCCAGGTTACAACTTTGTGACCTCGGGTTAATCATAACAGAGAAAAAAATACATAAATAACCAAATTAACAAGCAAGCAGGGGTTATTTCAATATATTGCACATCATATCTGTTGAAATGAACTAATCTCTTGATTAGGTGACAGCAGAATGAGGAGAACGATCAGTGCTCCTCATGGAAATATGAATCGACCAGACATAGTTACCTACCGTCAGGGAAATCTTGAGATATGGGTACAGCTGGGAGAGGAAGCCCGCAACTCCAATTTGACTATATTGGAGCCAATCCGGGAACTGAAGAACGAGATGGCCGTTTACGTGAGGACAACGCCAGATTAACCATGGAACAAGAAAGGATCATGAAAAGTTTATCAGATAAGCAAAACCAGCACCATCCGCATCCTAGCCCTGAGAAAACGCGAGTATCAGATGAACAGGGTTATCATACCGAACAGGAAGAAACAGAGGAAAGAGGAGAGGTTCGAGGAGAGAAATCTAATAACGCCTCTGAACATCAAACCCCAAAAAGACAGTGGATAGAACTGAAGGGGAGTTTCGGAAGATCAAGCCACCACATTTTGACGGGGAATCCGAGGAGGCCGCAGAAGCTTCGTTAATCAAGCCTCCACAGTGGGAGACGTGGCTTGGTCCATACCCAGAATAAATGCTGCCCTCGAGGATCGTCAAGATGATTACCAGCCAATGATGGTAGAATTTGAAGGTAACATTTTTTATCAAACTATTTCCATTTTAGTAGACCCAGGAGCTACATTAAGCTATGTTAGTCCCAAAGTTGTGGAAAATAGTAATTTGCAATCCATTAAGTTTAAGAATCCATGGTTAGTATAGCTTGCAACCGGGGCAAAAAGACGAGTGCTGGCTAAGGTTAGCAACTGCCCATTGAGGATAGCTGGTCAAATAGTGATGACAGAATTGAATGTACTCCCTCTCAGTTCATATGATGTGGTGATCGGGATGGATTGACTGGAAAGGCGGTGGTTTATAATAAACTGCAAGAAAAAAACAATTTCTTATCGGGACAAACTGGGAAATGAACAGGAAATTCAGGGTATCTTGAAACCAGTGCAGATCCGGCCAATTACTGCCTCACAGCTAGCTAAAAGAATCAGGAAAAAATGTCAAATATATGTAGTTCAAGTAGGTTATGCCAAATCTGAAGATAAAATTGCTGCTATGGGAAGCATACCAGTAGTGTGAGAATTTACAGATGTATTTCCTGAAGAAGTACCAGGGCTGCCGCCCAAAAGAGATTTAGATTTTACCATAGAATTGATACCCGGTGCAGCCCCAGTGTCCTGAGCACCATACGGGATGAGTGTGCCAGAATTAACAAAATTAAAAATGCAGCTGCAAGAGCTATTGGAAAAGAAGTATATCTGTCCCAGCGTATCCCCTTGGGGAGCCCATGTACTATTTGTTAGGAAAAAGGATGGAACCCTTCGTATGTGCATAGATTATAGATAGCTGAACAAATTGACAGTTAAAAATAAATATCCACTACCCTGCATCAAAGAACGGTTTGATTAGGTGAAAGGGGCGACAATATTTTCAAAGATCGATTTGAGGTCTGGTTATCATCAAATCAGAATTAAGGAGGAGGACATAGCCAAAACAACCTTTCGAACCCATTATGGGCATTATGAGTTTGTGGTACTCCCTTTCGGGTTGACCAATGCACCTGCAACATTTATGTGCCTGACGAATAGTGTATTTCATCAGTACTTGTACAATTTGTATTAATTTTTATTGATGATATACTTATATACTCCCTGAATATTCAAGAGCATGAGGAGCACCTCATACTCGTGTTACGGAAACTAGGGGAACATATCATCACCAAGGAAGGCATTTTTGTGGACGCTAAAAACATTAAAACCATAATGGAATGGCCAACACCAAAGGACGTGGCAGATATCAGATCTTTCATGGGGCTGGCTGGATATTATAGGCAGTTCGTGGAAGGCTTTTCCTGGGTTGCATACCCTATCACATCCTTGCAGAAGAAAGGAAAAATATTTAAGTGGATAGCGAACTGTCAACGGAGCTTTGAACAACTCAAATATCTGCTCACCACTGCACCTGTGCTGAGTATTGCAGACCCAGAAAAAGATTACGTAGTATGCATAGATGCAAGCAAAGAGGGTGTAGGTGGGGTGCTGATGCAAGAAGGGGAAGTGATCGCGTACGAATACAGAAAATTGAAAGAACATGAGAAGAAGTATTCTGCCTATGATCTGGAACTAACTACTGTAGTACATGCACTAAAAATGTGGCGCCATTATTTGGTGGGAAGAAAATTTTTATTGATGACAGATCACCACAGCTTAACTAGCTACTTTAGTCAACCAAATTTAAACACTAAGCAAGCTAGGTGGGTGGACTTTTTGGGCGGGCTTGATTTTGAAATCAAACACCTAAAAGGAAAAGAAAACTAGGTTGCGGATGCTGTAAGCTGAAAGGTGCATTGTCTCTATGAAATTGGCCTTAGTGAAGGATGGTATACCCTTAGCAAAGAAATTAAAAAGGTTGCTGAACAAGATCAAATCTACGAGTAAAAGAAACAACTAGTGCAGAACTTAAACATCCACATAATGCAAAAAAGTTATGAATTGGACGCAACAGGCATTTTATGCTACAAGAAAAGGATATATGTGCCCAATCAGGGCGATATTAAGGAAAAGATTCTGGATGAATATCATAAAAGTCCTTATGCGGGACACCCGGGTTATCAAAAGTTAATCACTTCGCTTCGGAGGGAATATCACTCGCCACGCATGAAAAGAGATGTAATAGAATATCTAGCACGATGCATAGAATGTCAACAGGTTAAGGCTGAACATCAACACCCTACGGGTTTGCTACAACCATTACCTATACCAGAATGGAAGTGGTAGATTATCACCATGGACTTTATTATAGGGTTACCGAAGTCCAAGAGGAATAATGACCCTATTATGGTTGTAGTGGACAAACTCAGTAAATTAGCCCACTTCATACCAGTTCAATCTACGTATCGTGCAACACAAATTGCAAATGTTTTTATGCAGAACACATTTAAGCTCCATGGGCTACTAAAAACTATAATATATGATCGCGATGTTAAATTCACATCAGCCTTTTGGAAGACCTTGTTTGAATGTCTGGGAACTCAATTGAATTTTAGAACCACATATCATCTGCAGACTGACGGACAGACTGAGTGGGTGAATCAAGTGGTGGAGGACATGCTGAGGTCATATGTGATGCAACAACCCACTCGATGGGAAGGGTATTTACATCTTATGGAGTTTGCCTAGAACAATGGATATCATGCATCCTTGTGGATGAGCCCATTCGAAGTACTTTACGACCGAAAATGTTGCACGCCATCCAGCTGGGGTGGACTAGAAGACAGACTCATGCTAGGTCCTGAAATGTTAAAAGATATGGAAGCAATGGTTAAGAGAGTGCGGGCTAATTTAAAAGTATCTCAGGACAAACAAAAATGTTTTGCAGATCGGAAAAGGACCTTCAGTGAGTACCAAGTGGGTGAACATGTATCTGTCAGAATTCGGGCAAGGAGAAGTACTCTAAAATTGAATGGTTGTCCCAAATTGGCACCCCGCTTTTGTGGGCCCTTCCAGATTTTAGCACGAGTGGGGTCGGTAGCTTATCAGCTAGCCCTACCTAGCCACATCCGAGTCCATAATGTCTTCGACGTGTTTGTTTTAAAGAAATATGTTTATGACCCTAGACACATAATAAGTTGGCAGGACATTCGGGTAATAAGATGTTGTAAGACAAACATAAACCAAAGATGGATTTTTAAGAAACTCCTAATCTGAATATTATGTTTTTCAGGTGGAACCGGAAGGAGAATTCATGGTCGAGCCAGTGAACATACTAGATCAGAGAAGGGTCGAGTTGCGGAAAAGAGTCATCACCCAGGTTAAAGTGCAATGGCAACACTTTGAGCCAGATGAGGCCACCTAGGAAGATGAGCAGAGCATGAAAGAAGCCTATCCCGAATTGTTTCTGGGTGAACAACATCGGGACGATGTTGAACTTTAGGAGGGGGAGATGTAATGCCCCTAGTAAATCGATAATGTTTTAAGTAAGGTAGTAAAATTTAACTGTTGACGAAGGATATGTTTGGTGAAATTAAAATAACTATGTTGCTACTACTGTTAATTAATTATGTTGATTAATTATTGCTACTACTGTTTAATTAATTATGTTGATTAATTGTTGTTAGTAGCTATTGAGGTGGTTGGAAAAATAATACCTAACTAACTTCATGTGAAGGTTGAGACCCCATAGGAAAAGGGGAAAAAGTTATGCTAAGTCTGGTAGAGACCAGATAGCGGAGCTAAAAGAAAAGAGAGTTGCTCTTTTGGAAAAAAATGCTATGTCTAGTAAAGATCAGATGGCATGTGTCTGGAAGGCGGAAGCTTCTTGAACCGCTACGTCTGGTAAGGACCAAATAACGTGACTCTGGTATAGCCAGCGAGCTTTTAGACAGTGAAGATCTGCAGAAGTGCTTGGGGGTGGAAGATCAAGGAGGATCTTCCCAAGGTTGGGAGGTTGATAAGCGAAATAGAGAGGTTTGCCTCTGTTCAGGTATGGATTAACTGAGAAACGTAATAGTTATCAAGGATTTATGTATATTGTGAAATTAATTAGGGTCTATGACAGGCCTAGAACTGTGTATGGCATTGGAAGAATTTCTATAATTATGCAGGCAATGGTAGAGATGGAAAATGTAAACACATTGATGACATTTAAGAACTAATTTCTGTGCGACTTACAGAAGAAAGAAAAGATTAAACTAGATTTAATTAAAGATCATAGATTTCCATACTGGAACAATTCCTGTAGCATAAGTGACAGTTAAATGGAAAACAAAATACTGTGTATATTTATTTCAGCCTACGCAGATAAATTGAAACGATATATATATATATATATATATATATATATATATATATATATATATATATATATATATATATATATATATATATATATATATATATATATATATATATATTTGCATACAAAGATTCCAAGAACGCTACTGAAGAAAATAAAGAAAACTGTAACAGGTCAAAAAATGAGTCAATGCGTGAACTCTCTAGACTAAACAACCAATCGAAGATCGCAGGATCTCCATCTTAACAATGTAGTTTAAGAATGAATAATACGGTAACGAAAAGCACTCCAGTACTTGAAAAACAAAGGAAGGTTAGCGCCCACATCATAAACATAATTTAACGATAACAGCCATTCCAAAAATCAAGGAACGAGCCTGTAAAAAAAGAAAACGACCGTAACCTGTGTGAATATGATTGGGTAGCCAGCGAGGGCTTCCCAAGTCGAAACTGGCAACCCATATTCTTCAAACACGAAATAATAACAGTAAACAAAACCATAGAGATATTTTTCTCTTAATTGAAAATTATAGGAAAATCCTCTGAAGAGATAAGCATATCAAGTGTAGACAGCAAATAATGAAAACTTCAAAATCAGGCAAGAATCTGTCCACAGTAAACAAGCAATCTTTAAAAAAAATATTGAACCGTAAAACGATTCTATGGAGAAGAACACAATTCATTATCCAGCCAAAGTTCAATTAACAGTAATAACTAAAACTTTATACAATTATTCGTCATAGGGTGTAACCCTCGGCTCTGAACCAAATTCTATAGTAATGGACATGTATTAAGCACAACCCAACTAGGGTTTCCGCCTAATTTGCTTGGCGCAGAACCCAAATAATTTACAAAGTAACAGAGCCGGGGAAGTCGTTAATTTTCCACATTGAAGGAAAACCCACGAAACAGTGATAGACTCCCATGCTCAAGCATAGCTCAGATATCTTGCCAAGAAGGACAACGGCTCAGTCCGTTACCCAGGGTATTTTCCTAAATTTTTAAACCACGGTAGTAAACGTCTCTTACCCGGAACATGGAGTGAGTAAGGAAGACAAAACAGGTCCTCCATCAAGCGCTGGCCACGGCATCGATACTCCGCAACTGAGACAAAGGGGTCATTCAAAGAAAATGGAATAAGAATCAGATATGTGAAAAAGAAAAAAAAAAAAAAAAAAAAAACAAACTGTAAAAACAGGGTGACATTCTCCAGGGTGAGGGAGCACCAGTTTACCATGACCGAGGACGGGAGGCAGAGTTCATTTTACACCATGGACCGCATGTTGGAGAGGTTTCCTATGCGAAAATGCAAAAGCGCTAGAGACCTGTGGATGACAGAAGTTACACTAACAATGAACTGCTAAGAATTTCCAAACGTATTGAAAAGCTTTCAAGTCATACCACCCACACCTGGATCAACTTCGACTGTCGATCTGGATGGTCTCATCTCCACCATCGGAATGGGCATAGAAACCTGGGAAGTAGCCATCATATGGTATTTTTCGAGATATGTATCAAAAGCATTAACTCCTGGAGTCCTGAGCACGCTGTATCACATGGTGTCGACAGGTCGATCGTTCATTGTGCCAAATGGATGGTGTGGGGAAAGACCAGCTTGTCAAGTGCCAGTGGTCCCAGTGATTCTCGACAACGCTCCTTTCTAGGCCAGATATTTAGGCGAATAGCATTAACTCAAATAAGAAATTACTAAATGGCCATTCATTTCCATAGTACCAACGACCATTTTTATAGTCTATCCATAGTACCGTAAAGTATGTATTATCATTGCAAGCTGAATGTTGGTTCTCGAGAATGAAACAGAATTAGATTATTAATGTTATGTGCTATGGTCAACATAGATGTAACTTATCAATAAATAATACGGTTCCTATGATATGTAAATGAATTAAAACAATTGATTATTTGCATTTGAATTCTTATTGCTAAGTTCTATTATTGTTTTAAAAAAAATTATTACTCCCATTCTGTAGTGTTACAAGTGGTATCAGAGCCCAGGTTACAACTCTGTGACCTCAGGTTAGTCATAACAAAGACAATAATACATAAATAACCAAATTAACAAGCAAGCAGGGGTTATTTCAATATATTGCACATCATATCTGTTGAAATGAACTAACCTCCTGATTAGGTGACAGCAGAATGAGGAGAACAATTAGCGCTCCTCATGGAAATATGAATCGGCCAGACAAAGTTACCCACCCTCAGGGAAATCCTGAGATATGGGTACAGCTAGGAGAGGAAGCCCGGAACACCAATTTGACTATATTGGAGACAGTCCAGGAACTGAAGAACGAGATGGCCTGTTTACGTGAGGACAACACCATATTAACTATGGAACAAGAAAGGATCATGAAAAGTTTATCAGATAAAGAAAACTAGCACCACCCGCATCCTAGCCCTGAGAAAACGTGAGTATCGGATGAATAGGGCTATCATACAGAACAAGAAGAAACAGAGGAAAGAGCAGAGGTTCGAGGAGAGAAATCTGATAACGCCTCTGAACATCAAACCCCAAAAAGACAACGGATAGAACTGCAAGGGGAGTTTCGGAAGATCAAGCCACCACATTTTGACGGGGAATCCGAGGAGGCCGCAGAAGCTTGGTTAATCAACATGAACAAATATTCCCAAGTCTATGAGTATGATCACCATCTTAAGGCACGACTGGCTATTTTCCAGCTACAGGCTAAGGCTACATTATGGTGGGAGGAAGTCAAGATGGTGTGGGGGGTGAGCGAGCAAGATGTAACTTGGGAAAATTTTCAAAGATACTTCAAGGAGAAATACTTGACTTAACGCTTCTACGATGAAAAAGCGTGGGAATTTCATGATCTGCGGCTTGGACAGTAGACCATGGATGAATTCATTACTAAATTTACATCTCTACTTCGCTATGTACCGTATATTTGGGAAGAAAAGGAAAAGGTGCAGCGGTTCGTTAGTAGCCTACCCCAAACAATGCGGGAAAGGATCGAATTTGATAATATGAAGACCATGGACGAAGCGATACAGAAAGCTAGAATATGTTATCAACAGAATAAACAAAAAGGAGAAAATTCTGGGAAGCGTTGGGCAGATAGAAAAGGCAGCAGAATAACTATGGGAGTTAAGGGAGCTCGCAGCAATTTCAATAAGGGATTCTCCAAAGGGGCCAACAATAGAAACCAGTCCAGAAATCAGCTCAGATTAAAGCCACCTAATGAATCTAAATATGGTGAGCAGGTGGGTAGAGTTGATAATGAGGGATCAGCTAGGCCACCAATGCAGTGTTGGGGTTGTGGCGGGCCACACTATATTAAAAATTTCCCTCACCGAAAGGAAAGTGATCAGGTGTCCCAGGTTTATGAAGCCTCCACATTGGGAGACGTGGCTCGGTCCATACCCAGAATAAATGCTGCCCTCGAGGATCGTCAAGATGATTACCAGCCAACGATGGTAGAATTTGAAGGTAAGATTTTTGATCGAACTGTTTCCATTTTAGTAGACCCATGAGCTACATTAAGCTATGTTAGTCCCAAAGTTGTGGAAAATTGTAATTTGCAATCCATTAAGTTTAAGAATCCATGGTTAGTACAGCTTGCAACCGGGGAAAAAAGACGAGTGCTGGCTAAGGTCAGCAAATACCCATTGAGGATAGCCGGTCAGACAGTGATGACAGAATTGAATGTACTCCCTCTCGGTTCGTGTGATGTGGTGATTAGGATGGATTGGCTGGAAAGGCGATGGTCTATAATAAACTGCAAGACAAAAACAATTTCTTATCGGGACGAATTGGGAAATGAACAGGAAATTCAGGGTATCCTGAAACCAGTGCAGATCCGGCCAATTACTGCCTCACAGCTAGCTAAAAGCATCAGGAAAAAATGTCAAATATATGCAGTTCAAGTAGGTTATGCCAAATCTGAAGATAAAATTGCTGCTATGGGAAGCATACTAGTAGTGCGAGAATTTACAGATGTATTTCCCGAAGAAGTACCAGGCTGCCGCCCAAAAGAGATTTAGATTTTACCATAGAATTGATACCCGATGCAGCCCCAGTGTCCCGAGCACCATATCGGATGAGTGTGCCAGAATTAATAGAATTAAAAATGTAGCTGCAAGAGCTGTTGGACAAGAAGTATATACGTCCCAACGTATCCCCTTGGGGAGCCCATGTACTATTTGTTAGGAAAAAGGATGGAACCCTTCATATGTGCATAGATTATAGACAGCTGAACAAATTGACAGTTAAAAATAAATATCCACTACCCCGCATCGATGAATTGTTTGATCAAGTGAAAGGGGCGACAATATTTTCAAAGATTGATTTGAGGTCTGGTTATCATCAAATCAGAATTAAGGAGGAGGACATAGCCAAAACAACCTTTCGAACCTGTTATGGGCATTATGAGTTTGTAGTACTACCTTTCGGGTTGACCAATGCACCTGCGACATTTATGTGCCTGATGAATAGTGTATTTCATCAGTACTTGGACAAATTCGTATTAATTTTTATTGATGATATACTTATATACTCCAAGAATATTAAAGAGCATGAGGAGCACCTCAGACTCGTGTTACAGACACTACAGGAACATCAGCTATATGGTAAATTTAGCAAATGCGAATTTTATAAAGAGTAGATCCAGTATTTGGGGCATATCATCACCAAGGAAGGAATTGTTGTGGACCCTGGAAAGATTAAAACCATAATGGAATGGCCAACACCAAAGGATGTGGCAGATATCAGATCTTTCATGGGGTTGGCTGGATATTATAGGCGGTTCGTGGAAGGCTTTTCCAGGGTTGCATACCCTATCACCTCCTTGCAAAAGAAAGGAAAAATATTTAAGTGGACAATGGCGTGTCAACGGAGCTTTGAACAGCTCAAATATCTGCTCACCACTACACCTGTGCTGAGTATTGCAGACCTGGAAAAAGATTGCATAGTTTACATAGATGCAAGCAAAGAGGGTGTAGGTGGGGTGCTGATGCAAGAAGGGAAACTGATGTCATACGAATCAAGAAAATTGAAAGAACATGAGTAGAAGTATTATGCATATGATCTAGAACTAACAGATGTAGTACATGCACTAAAAATGTGGTGCCATTATTTGGTGGGAAGAAAATTTTTATTGATGACAGATCACCATAGCTTAACTAGCTACTTTAGTCAACCAACTTTAAACGCTAGGCAAGCTAGGTGGGTGGACTTTTTGGGCGGTTTTGATTTTGAAATCAAATAGCTAAAAGGAAAAGAAAACCAGGTGGTGGATGCTCTAAGCCGAATGGTGCATTCTCTCTATGAAATTGGCCTTAGTGAAGGACGGTCTACCCTTAGCAAAGAAATTAAAAAGGCTGCTGAACAATATCAAATCTACGATCAAAAGAAACTGCTAGTGCAGAACTTAAACATCCACATAATGCAACAAGGTTATGAATTGGACCCAGCAGGCATTTTATGCTATAAGAAAAGGATATATGTGCCCAATTAGGGCGATATTAAGGAAAAGATTCTGGATGAATATCATAAAAGTCCTTATGCGGGACACCCGGGTTATCAAAAGTTAATCACTTTGCTTCGGAGGGAATATCACTAGCCAGGCATGAAAAGAGATGTAATAGAATATCTGGCATGATGTGTAGAATGTCAATAGGTTAAGGCTGAACATCAACACCCTACGGGTTTGCTACAACCATTACCTATACCAGAATGGAAGTGGGAGATTATCACCATGGACTTTATTACAGGGTTACCGAAGTCCAAGAGGAATAATGACTCTATTATGGTTGTAGTGGACAAACTCAGTAAGTCAGCCCACTTCATACCAGTTCAATCTACGTATCGTGTAGCACAAGTTGCAAATGTTTTTATGCAGAACATATTTAAGCTCAATGGGCTACCAAAAACTATAATATCTGATCGCAATGTTAAATTCACATCAGCGTTTTGGAAGACCTTGTTTGAAGGTCTGGGAACTCAATGAATTTTAGCACCGCGTATCATCCGCAGACTGACGGACAGACTGAGCAGGTGAATCAAGTGGTGGAGGACATGCTGGGGTCATATGTGATGCAACAAGCCACTCGATGGGAAGAGTATTTACATCTTGTGGAGTTTGCCTATAACAATGGATATCATGCATCCTTCCGGATGAGCCCATTCGAAGTACTTTACGGCTGAAAATGCCGCACGCCATCCAGCTGGGGTGGACCAGAAGACAGACTCATGCTGAGTCCTAAAATGTTAAAAGAGATGGAAGCAATGGTTAAGAGAGTGCGGGTTAATTTAAAAGTAGCTTAGGACAGACAAAAACGTTTTGCAGATTGGAAAAGGACCTTTAGGGAGTACCGAGTGGGTGAACATGTATATGTAAGAATTCGGGCAAGGAGAAGTACTCTACAATGGAATGGTTGTGCCAAATTGGCACCTCGCTTTTGTGCGCCCTTCCAGATTTTAGCACGAGTGGGGCCTGTAGCTTATCAGCTAGCCCTACCTAGCCACATCCGGGTCCATAATGTCTTCCACGTGTCCGTTTTAAAGAAATATGTTTATGACCCTAGACACATAATAAGTTGGCAGGACATTCAGGTAAGAAGATGTTGTAAGACAAACATAAACCAAAGATGGATTGTTAAGAAACTGCTAATCTGAATATTATGTGTTTCAGGTGGAACCAGAAGGAGAATTCCTGGTCGAGCCAGTGAACATACTAGATTGGAGAAGGGTCGAGCTGCGGAAAAGAGTCATCACCTAGGTTAAAGTGAAATGGCAGCACTTTGAGCCAGATGAGGCCACCTGGGAAGATGACCAGAGCATGAAAGAAGCCTATCCCGAATTGTTTCTGGGTGAACAACATCGGGACGATGTTGAACTTCAGGAGGGGGAGATGTAATTCCACTAGTAAATCGATAATGTTTTAAGTAAGGCAGTAAGATTTAACTGTTGACTAAGGTTATGTTTGGTGAAATTAAAATAACTATGTTGCTACTCCTGTTAATTAATTATTGCTAGTACTGTTTAATTAATTATGTTGATTAATTGTTGTTAGTAGCTATTGAGGTGGTTGGAAAAAGAAAACCTAACTACCTTCATGGGAAGGTTGAGACCCCATAGGAAAAGGGGGAAAAGTTATGCTAAGTCTGGTAGAGACCAGATAGCGGAGGAAAAAGAAAAGAGAGTTGCTCTTTTGGGAAAAAATGCTATGTGTGGTAAACATCAGATGGCATGTGTCTGGAAGGCGGAAGCTTCCTGAACTGCTACATCTGATAAGGACTAGATAGCGTGACTCTGGTATAGCCAGAGAGTTTATAGACAGTGAAGATCTGCATAAGTGCTTGGGGGTGGAAGATCGAAGAGGATCTTCCTAAGGTCGGGAGGTTGACAAGTGCAATAGAGAGGTTTGCCTCTGTTCAGGTATGGATTAACTGAGAAACTTAATAGTTATTAAGGGTTTATGTATACTGTGAAACTAATTAGGGTCTATGAGAGGCCTAGAACTGTGTATGGCATTGGAATAATTTCTATAATTATGCAGGCAATGGTAGAGATGGAAAATGTAAACACATTGATGACATTTAAGAACGAATTTCTGTGCGACTGACAGAAGAAAGAAAAGATTAAACTAGATTTAATTAAAGATAATAGATTTCCATACTGGAACAATTCCTGTAGCATAAGTGACAGTTAAATGGAAAACAAAATATTGTGTATCTTTATTTCAGAATACGCAAATAAATTGAAACGATATATATATATATATATATATATATATATATATATATATATATATATTTGCATACAAAGATTCCAAGAACGCTACTAAAGAAAATAAAGAAAACTGTAACAGGTCAAAAATGAGTCAATGTGTGAACTCTCTAGACTAAACAACCAATCGAAGATCGCGGGATCTCCATCTTAACAATGTAGTTTAAGAATGAATAATAAAGTAACGAAAAACACTCCAGTACTTGAAAAACAAAGGAAGGTTAGCGCCCACGTCATAAACATAATTTAACGATAACAGGCATTCCAAAAATCAAGGAACGAGCCTGTAAAAAATGAAAATGGCCGTAACGTATGTGAATATGATCCTGTAGCCAGCGAGGGCTTCCGAAGTCGAAACCGGAAAACCATATTCTTCAAATAGGAAATAATAACAGTAAAAAAAACCATAGAGATATTTTTCTCTTAATTGAAATTTACAAGAAAATCCTGTGAAGAGATAAGCGTATCCAATGTACACAACAAATAATGAAAACTTGAAACTCAGGCGAGAATTTGTCCATGGTAAACCAACAATCTTTAAAAAACATATTGAACTGTAAAATGATTCAATGGAGAAGCACACAATTCATTATCCAGCCAAAGTTCAATTAACAGTAATAATTGAAACTTTATACAATTATTCGCCGTAGGGTGTAACCCTCGGCTCTGAAACAAATTATACAGTAATGGACAGGTATTAAGTGCAACCCAACTAGGGTTTCCGCCTGATCTGCTTGGCGCAGAACCCAAATAATTTACAAAGTAACAGAGCCGGGGAAGCCGTTAATTTTCCACATTGAAGGAAAACCCATGGAACAGTGATAGACTCCAATGCTCAAGCATAGCTTAGATAGCCTGCCAAGAAGGACGACAACTCAGTCTGTTACCCAGTGTCTTTTCCTAAATTTTTAAACCACGGGAGTAAACGTCTCTTACCCAGAACATGGAGTGAGTAAGGAAGACAAAACAGGTCCTCCATCGAGTGTTGGCCATGACATCGAGACTCCGCACCTGAGACAAAGGGGTCATTCAAGGAAAACGGAATAAAAATCAGATCTGTGAAAAAAGAAAAAAAAAAAAAGAACTGTAAAAACAAGGTGACATTCACCAGGGTGAGGGAGCACTGGTTTACCATGACCGAGGACGGGTGGCAGAGTTCATTTTACACCATGGACTACATGTTGGAGAGGTTTCCTGTGTGAAAATACAAAAGCACCGGAGACCAGTGGAAGATAGAAGTTACACTAACAAAGAAATGCTAAGAATTTCCAAACATATTGAAAAGCTTTCAAGTCATACCACCCACACCTTGATCGACTTCGACCGTCGATCTGGATGGTCTCATCTCCACCGTAGGAATGGGCATAGAAACCCGGGAAGTAGCCATCGTATGGTATTTTTCGAGATATGTATCAGAAGCATTAACTCCTGGAGTCCTGATCACGTTGTATCACATGGTGTCGAGAGGTCGATCGTTCATCGTGCTAGATGAACGGTGTGGGGAAAGACCAGCTTTTCAAGCGCGAGTTGCCCGAGCGATTCTCGGCAATGCTCCTTTCCAGGCCAGATAGTTAGGTGAATAGCATTAACTCAAATAAGAAATTACTAAATGGCCATTCATTTCCATAGTACCAACGACCATTTTTATATTCTATCCATTGTACCGTAAAGTATGGATTATCATTGCAAGCTGAATGTTGGTTCTCCAGAACGAAACGAAATTAGATTATTAATGTTATGTGCTATGTTCAAAATAGATGTAACTTATCAATAAATAATATGGTTCCTATGATATGTAATGAATTACAAAAATCGATTATTTGCATTTGAATTCTTATTACTAAGTTCTATTATTGTTTTAAAAAAAATTATTACTCCTGTTTTGTAGTGTTAGAACAATCCTGAAAATTTGGAGCAACAGTTTGTCGATGTGCAAGAAAATCTATACCAGGATTTATTCGGCTCTGGTTCATTCTCCAAGGAAGGGGCAAAATGTTCCTTCCTTGCCCACGTTCTAAAGGGATAAGGGTTTCTACACTCGACTCCATTTATGGGTAAGGATATTTAAAAAGAAAAAGTCTTTGTTTTCCTTCTTTTGAATGTAACATGGTTTCATGCATAGATTTTGTAACTTCTATTAATTTTCCTTTCATGTGGAAAGGTGGCATGAATGGAGCCCGGGGTTTGGGGAAAAAGCTGAGTTCAGCTCCACATATTGGGCACGAAACAATAATATGGACAAATGCACCGGGTATCTGTGTGTTTCTTAGCTTAGCTCCTCAAATTGGGCACAAAACAATAATATGGAAAAATGCACCGGGTATCTGTGTTTTTCTTAGCTTAACCTCTAAAGGCTGGGATAGCCATGAGTTTTGGAAATTTCGAGGGTTTCTCTGCTACATACCTTTACTATCTCGAGTAATTTGTTTTTAAAAGTATCATCAGGTTTTTCTAAGGTGAAGTTTGTATATTGAGTTAAGGGCATGGGGATTATCTCCTTGACCCATATCGGAACTGATTATACTTTGCATTCTAAGCTATGAGACTAAGACAATCTATGGTTTTTCAATCACGTGATTTTCTTTATTCATCTTTAGTTTCCTCTCTATCTTTTGGATGGTTGATATATATAAGAGTTTTGTTGGCAAGAAAGAGAGTTTTCAAATGTTGATAACAATTCTTTGCTGCGTTTGTTTCTGAGCTTGAGTGGGCAGTTTTGTATAAAACTTGTGTGAAGTCAGGTAGGGGCTCTGGACCCATCGACCGTGACCCATAGTTTTTTATTTTCAATCCATATATATATATATTTCGTTGTTTTGAATTCTTAGGAAAAAATAGGTAGAGGCTCTTGGTACACCGAGTTTTGGTCGCTCTTATTAATCTTTTTTTGGTTAGCAAAAAATGGTGTACTAATTATAAAATTCACTGAAAGTGGTTACTTTCGTTATTATATTCGGGTTTGAATTTCTTTTAGTTATTTCTCTCTATTTCACATAATGGAAATATTTCTCTGTTTATTTAATAATCTGTTATATTGAACATTAGAGTCTAAATCTCCCACTTACTTAACTTTATGATAGCATTAGGGTCTTGAATGACAAACCAGATTATATAGTTACAATTATGAATAATATTATTTGCCTACCTATAATGAATTATATTTGGCATAAGTTCTATTAAACATTTCTTTGTTTATTTCATATACAGTCGTAGCAAAAGGCCTTCTTGCCTACACTCTATCTAACTTAATTATTTTCATTATTCAACTTAGCATTAACTCTTTCAACTAGATGTTGTAAGGGTTTACTATAGCTATTAATTAGAATACCTAAGTTTATCATTTCTCTGCTACTTACCAAAGTCGAGATGTTCTATAATTCTGAACAAGCATAGGTCATTAATTAATATTATCACATGTGCTTTTATTTAACTATCATTAGGCATAGTTAACTAGAAAATGCAAATTAGATTTCCTACTTAAATTACTGTAAGGATCTTTTACTTATTTGTAGTTCACTATTTGTGAGATTTGCTTCTGCTAGACCTTGCTATTCGATATTTTTCCTCCCAACTTTGAGACTATTGCCGCATCACATGAAGGTTTGTTTGAGCTATTAGCAGAGATTTTTCCTCCTTCCTCTCCTTTCTAAATTCCAGATCTTAGATACGCTTATCATCTTGATCTTTTTGTCCTGAGGGACAAGTAACTGTCTTTCTAACTAATTTAGTATGTTTTGCCTCCCAACCTTGAGACTATTGCCACATCACATCTATGCTGATAGGTCAAAAATCTTTTTGTCCTGAGGGACAAGTAACTGTCTTTCTAACTGTCTTTCTAACTAATTTATATGGTCATACATGTAAAAACAAGTTAAATTTATCCACATTAAACAATTTAAACTTGACATTTACTAGTAAATGTCAAGTTTAAATTGTTTAATGTGGATAAATTTAACTTGTTTTTACATGTATGACCATATAAATTAGTTAGAAAGACAGTTAGAAAGACAGTTGCTTGGAAAAATCTATGCTGATAGGTCAAAAATCTTTTTGTCCTGAGGGACAAGTAACTGTCTTTCTAACTGTCTTTCTAACTAATTTATATGGTCATACATGTAAAAACAAGTTAAATTTATCCACATTAAACAATTTAAACTTGACATTTACTAGTCATTTAATTTATATGGTCATACTAATAAAAAGGTTGATTGTTAACCTTAAAATTTATAATCCACGAAATATCGGGAAGTATTTTGGGTTTCCATGCTTTCATTCCAAGTTAAACATTAAAAAAATAAAAGAAAGTTAAAAAATTTACAACAAATTTAAATTCATGTTTGACACTTGTATGCGTCCACCGAAACAGAGTTGATGAAATACAATCCTGAGGAAAACGATTGGGTTGTTCAAAGTGTTCTTCCTACACAATTTCGTGCTATTGCGTGTACTGCAGAGTGGCGCGGCCATATTTTTGTGTCTAAACGCTCTTCCCTTTTTCTTCGTCAGGATTGTTATCTGCTGAACCCGTCCACTAACGAGCTGATCAGCGTACCCGAAAGATTTCCCTGGGTAACTGTGTCTGCTGCAACCGTGGAGATCTGAATGTCGTCTCCTAGCCTCCCTGTTAACTGTATTGAGGTTTTTTTGGATCTTTGTATTTGTCTTTTTATAAAGATGCATCGTATTCTATGAATGTCTTTTAAACTAAATATTGATGTTACAGAATCAATAACCTTAGTTCCTCTGTCTAATATTGATGTTGATAAACATATGTGAGTTTCCATGGATTTCAATGTCCATGTGGTAGCTTCCAACAGTTCCATTACTTTTCGATCGTGGTAGCTTCCAACAGTTCCATTACTTTTCTATTGTTATTAGAATATTTCCAAACAAGAAAACAGAAAAATTTATTATGATTATAGAAGATACGTCGAGACATCTAACATTTATGGTAATAACGAATTGTGCTTCAGTGCAGTTTTAACTTGGTAATAACGAGTTGTGCTTCAATGCAGTCTTGAAGTTGATCTTAATTAGCTAGCTATGAGGAGGATGTTTTCAAGATAAGACGGTGGGAGACTTCAATTATTTTGAATGGATGGTGAACTTATTTTTAGTAGGACTAATATTTTTTATTACAAATAATATTACAAGGAAAATATGTTTTCTTAATTGAATGCTTTTTTTTTCAAAAGATATTTTACAAAATATGATTTTCTTTCCAAGATAAACATGTTTCTGGATATTAATATAATAAGGAGGTTCGAGAAAATATCCACTAAATGTTCTAAAAGAGAACATTTTCAAAAAAATCATTGCATAGGTTACCAACTATGTGGCTTGACCAAATTTTTCCTAAATGATTAAGTATAAAACTAAGAATAAGGATAATATGATAATCTAGGAGAAGAATTTTATGGAAAATATTGAAATATTAATCAATAATGTTATGATGACAATAATTTAAACAACATTTATTATTATGGTAACCTTACCTTATGTACATTGGAACCCAATTGTCATTGGAAGACACGTGGTCAATATAACATAATGTTCCAACATGGTTTTTATCACTATTAATTCACTAAAATGTGTGAATGTCCCTTGAAAATTCACTAAAATACACAAGAGAATGTGTTGTTTTAACCATTTGTGTGGAATTCAAGATGACAAGGTTAGGAAATTACCATGAGTACTCCTCTCTACATTTCTATTATTGCAAGAACATAAATAACAAAAATTAAACTCGGGAGTATCAAGATGTAATTTATTTTAACGTCATTTCAAATTTATATTTGAATTTTCCATGTTTTTGAGGAAGTAAAATTTGTGTTTGAAATGTTATAGTGAAAGCAAGTAAAATAATTGATTGAAACAAAGTCCTACCAATATAGTCAATGTGAAAATCATTAAGTTGAAATGTTGTGATACAAATGATCTTGAGGTGTTATTAAGTATTGGTTTCATGGTTTTCGTTTTCATATTATCTTTTCTAATATCTTGATTGATATTTAGGTTCATACATTTCAATAAGTCTAAGGCTATTTGATCTCATGTTTTTTTAATGATTTAATTTTGTCTACTTATGATTATCATCCATGACTACTTTATAAACCAACCTAACCCATCTTAACTCTTGATGTATCAAGCACAACGGTGCTCAAATCCCTCAACTTGCAAAAGAAAATTTAATGCAAAACTTCTCTCAACGTGCAAAAGTCTTTTTTGAGTTGAAAACTTGAGGAAATGTTTGCACCTCTAGGGATTTGATCCATATCTTCCTTTGATAGACCCAAAGTTAAGATGTATCTATCTTGGTTATATGTGTGTGTATCTTTGTGTGTGTACGTGTATATGTGCCTGTGTGCACTTGTGTTTCGGTTCAAATTCCATATATATTTTAAAATTTCATAACAATGCTTCTCATTTTAATCCTAATTCATAAATTCAGGATATTAAATCTAAGTTTACAAGGTATTTGAAAAAATAGAGAATTCATGAATTTAAAACATTAAATCCAAACCTAGTTAACCCTCATGCATGCAGACATATATCATACATATCCAATTTCTAAATTTTATAATTAAATTTAAAAAAGAAATTGTTTTCAAAATAAATTTTAGAAAAAAACCTCTATATATATAAACTACTTTTAAAATAAATTTTAAAAATTTCATTTAATTCTCAATAAGAAAACTATTGGGAATATATATCCCATTGATATGTTTAAGTTAGAGAAATTCCATATAATATTTTAAAGGGAAAGATATTCAATTGCTATGTTAAAGATATATAGGTGGATTTAGATTGATTATTTTGTAATATTATATCATTCTCATAATTCTTCATACTCTGGAGGAGTTTTTCACACATATGAAGTAGATGGGAATTGTGACCATGGTTGTGTTCTATTCCACCTAAATTTGCATTTAAGTGTGGAAGATCTTTGAATTATTGGAGCTAAAAGTTTTGGTGATCAAAACAACAAATTTGGGGAAGAAAGGAGATGATTGTAATAGCCCTCTGTGTTCGTGTAAATATTCTTTATTTAGAATGAACTATTTTTAGTAATGGCTAGGAAGCCATAGAAAACTTATATTGAAAAACATCATTGTGATGTATCAAATAAAAATTGAAAAATAATTGTAAAAAAGATAATTGCTTGGCAATGAACTTGAGTTAATGAGATCCTTACTTAGAATATGTAAACTAAGTTTGAAGGATAGAACAAGGTAAACTTCCCTTAAATCACTCCTAAAAATTCCCTAGAGGTGGTTTTAATGTGATTTAAGAAGATTGGGAAAAAAATCTATGAAATCACTTAGTGTGGAGAAAACATTGGGCAATGATAAATAAAGAACCGTGGGAGAAAAGTGCGGGCTTTACCAAAAAGGAGAAGATACTTTTTTGAAAAAAAATTAGGAAAAACCTAGGCTATAGGGATGGAAAATACTAGAAAGAGGGACACTGCTAAGGAAAGCCTGCTAAGGGATTTAAGGCATAAAAATGCCTAGCCTGGAATCACAAGAGGTTGTCGATTCATAAGGTTACAATCTCAGCTTGGGGTTAACCTTTCAAGAGGGTTCAAGGTTGGGTGGTAAATTGTTCACCTCAATCAAATTGAGTAGATCTATGGTTAAAGACTTTGGAAATTTATGTTGTTAATTTACTAGATTACAACATTCTTTTCAGCTAGATATAATGAAGTAGTGTTTTTTTTTCTCAGTAAAACTATGCTATTATATTATATTATGTACAGATAAACATTACAGACAGAAAAACATGTTGCCCAAGGCCGACTGTGGCACTGTGGGTTGGCTTCTTGCAACTCCCAAATAGCCCTTACAGGGGCGACGTTTCCCTCCGGAGTTGCAACCAGTACATCAAAACACATAATAGTTTTCATTCCAGACCATGAACACCCACGCAGGGGCTTTGAAGCAAAAACTGCCCTCGCAGGGGCGACCAACTAACTGAAACAAAGCATATAGAAACCTGGACACGAACCTTAAAAACTCAGACATAAACATGTGACTTATCCCATACCCAGACACAGATAGCGAACGAGACAGAAGACTTAAACAGAACCTGAACAAAAAGATGGTCGACGCAGCCTGCCGCGGAGTGCTACTCCTCAGGCTTCTCCTCAATGATTGGAACCCATCCATAATACTCAGGGACACCTTCCCCTTCTTCCTTTGTAGTGTTCTTGGAGGACGACGCTTCCGGCTTCTGAGATTGGGCAGGAGCCTACTCCGGAGCTCCTCCCGTTCTTTCCTCATCAATTGTCGGATGTTCAGCGAATGGCGTTGCCCTGCTGCCCTCACCGTCTTCATTTTCCTTGGTATCCTTAATGAATAGGAAGGAGAGGTGAGCACTAATGCTTCCAAGAGAAAAAACAGCAGTGCCAAATGCTAGAAGGGAGGGTGGTTCTGAGTTGGGGCCGCCCGCGTCCATGAATTGGGAAGCCTGCATGTGGGTAGCCCCGGCTCTTCTGTGACAGTAGCAACAGCAGCAATGGTGGTGGGAATCCGCTGCTGGATGGCGTGAGGAGCTCCCTCGACCAGAGCCGCGTCTACATGGCATTATTTCCCTTGGCTTGACCATTTTGGCAGAGGAGTTGGCGGTGAAAAACAGAGCTTCAATCGCTGGAAGCCCCTGCTCGAGTCTCCTCCCAATGCAGCGAAGTATTCTCTCCTCAACTCTTGGCAATAACACAATGTAACCCGCAAATCTGTCACCAGGGGGGACATGCGCGAAATATTCCTTAGCAGCCACAACACCTGTAACATCCACAGCGTCTGCCAGAAGGAGGAAATTGCCCAAACCAGCCTGTGCAGCGAGCCTCTCACTCTGAGTATGGTTCGTCCCCATGCCCATCTCAAATTTAACCAACTCGACATTCTCTTGAAACTTGGGCGCCATAAATGCGCTCTGCAACCTCTACAGTTCACCTTAGGTTTCATTGAAGACTCTGAGCTAATGCATCCGTATTTAATACCTCGGCGACGTTCTGTGTGTCCTCCCTTATATCACCTCAAGGCGGCACATGTTGGCCATTTGGCCTCCTTTCCTCTGCCGTGCGAACACCCTCATCTGGGGATATAATGAAGTAGTGTTGATATTTGGTAGTTCTAGTTATTGGTTTTAAATATATATTCCTTTGTTTATTAAATAGGTGTCCTTAAATTGTATAAAATTATGAGATGTAGAAATATGTAGAGAATATGATATGTAGGAATATGTTTATATTTTGGAGAACATAATGATATTGATATTTGTTAAGTTTGAGGCAATTGCATTTTCAGTAGAAATAGTATGAAGGTGACTCAATAGAATTGTGTGTGAAAATTGTATATGCATGTGCATAAATAAAGTTGGAAATGAAAAGGAACATCGGATCTGAACATTACTGAACATGCATGACCCTAGTCAAATCAATGGATTGGTGTGGATACAATTGTTTTAATTGTATGATATGTTATATTTTTGGTAATATTTCGCAGATACTTGAAGCTAAAGTTCATGGCATCGAAATATATTTACGTATAGGTTTTGCTACGTAGTACATAAAAATAATATTATAATAATTATATACAGTAGACACCTGGGTCAGAAGGCCTTCCTCAAGGCCTGGAAGGAGCCTTCAGTCCATAAAGATCTTAATGACCGGGTCCTAGGGGTTCACCTCCCTTACATCCAAGAGACCACTGATAGGATTGCCAAGATTCTTAGGAAGCACAATGTTCCCTCGACGTTTATACCACTTAATACCATCCGTAGCTCCCTGCAATCTATTAAAGATCTTGTCAAGCCTAAAGACATGAAAGGTGTCTATGTCATTCCCTATTCCTGTGGGACCCCATACATTGGTGAGATTGGTCATTGTATTAGTCAGTGGATTAGTGAGCACACGACAGACTTAAAGCATGGGAGGGCTAAGTCCTCTGCCCTTACAGAGCATGCCGAGAAGACTAAGCATCATATCTGTTTCGAAGAGGCTTATGTTATTGTGAAAGTTGCGTAGTTTCACCATCGAAAATTTAGGGAAGCCCATGAAATCGAGAAAAGGCCAAATAATCTCAATAGAGGTGATGGGTGGAAGATTAGTAGTTGCTGGATCCCAACCCTTTCTTCCTAGCGTCTTCATCTTGTTCATCTTTTTTCCTTTCCTTGGCCTTTTGGTCCCTTTAGCTTTATCTTATATCTTCCGTGGATCAGGTTTTAATTATATTTATTTACTCTTTATTAAAATATTTTTATAATTAGTAATAAACGAATTTTTTACCCTAGACTATTATTAATGATAGTAATAATATTTATTTAGTTAAGAATGATAATATTAACATCTATATAGAACAATGGTCTCTTTAAATATTGGATTTACCCTAATATTAAAAAAAAAATATTAGAATATTATTCTTAATATAATTATTCCGTAATATTGATACTAATTATAAGAATAATAATATTAATTTAAATTAATAATATAGATTACTTCAATGTTTATTTAAAATATTTTTTAATAACCTTGACCCCTTCCACCTGCACCCTGGTCAATTCTAGCCGTTAGAAGTCTTTTTTTATCTGTTTCTAAGTCAAATATAGTTGTTGGAAGGACCTACATTCCCTATTTAACTTATCGCTTAGATTTGATCTTCATCTTGTCCTGACGATGAACCACACTGGTTGGTTCGAAATGTGTCGACAAATGATTTTCTATGTGATTTTGCCGAAATCATTCTCACAAACATATATAAAGATAGTCATGTAAGATTTGAAGTTATATGTTGATTATTGGTATAGGGAACCACTAATTCTGTTTGGACATTACTAATTTAAAGTTGGGTAAAGGGTCTTTCTTATTCATAATTTTTAAATATCAATTTACATATTTCGAAATGACGAAAAAGAAAATAGTCATCCTTTAGAGTTCTGGTAGTTTGGAAAAACACAGAAATAAGTATATATAATATTTTTTCTAGTTAAATAAAATAATTACTTGCAACACTCAATCAGAGTGCCAAAGCCATCTACTCGAAAATAGGTGGAAAAGAATTATATGGAATAGTCTAAATTATATATAAATATTATCATTCACTATATGCTACCCTATACCAAAATAGTGGAAATGAGATTGGATCATTAGGGGAATTTTGAGGTCTAAAATGGGTCTCCTAAGAAAAATGTATAACCAAAATAAAAGTTATAAGAACCAATAAGATTTAAGATGACGATGTCAACCACAGGGGATGATTCACCATTTTTGGAATAAAAAATAAAAAAGATTTAAAAATAATAAAATAATAAAACTACCTTTTCAACTCTCATTTCTTTATTTATCTCCCTAAGGTTTTACTCAAAATTCTTATGGGAGTACTCGCTAGCAACCTTTGATTTGATTAAACGAGCAATATTTTTTTTTTTCTAAAGCAAGAGTCATACCTTCATTAACATTGAAATACAAAATAAATTACATAGAATACAACCATCCCTGTGGATCCATGGACCGGGAAAAAACTACCTCCCAACAACTGAGGGAAACAAGTTAAGGGTGAAAACCCTGAACTCTCTCGATCAAAACAGCAAAAACCCTCAAGTGCCCGATTGTGCCAAGGCCAGCCATTCAACACACCACTAATCGAAAGGGGGACTAAGACTCAAACCAAAGAAATACGTAAATGAAAATGGAAATCTTCATTAAAGCATTTAATCGCCATCATCAAAACATCATGCCTGATCCAACAGTGGAGGAAGAAATCAAAGTGCCAAGGAGCCTGACGGTTAACCGCATGGACCCACTAACATGCATGAAGGATCCTGACCGTGGATCCCCCAAGCTTGATCCAACGGCAGAGGAGGATATCGTATTGCCAAAAATCTCACCGCCTAACCACATGGCCCCACTGACTTGCACGATGAATCCTAGCTGTCGATCCTTCATGCTTGATCTGACAGCCCAGGATCATATCGCACGGGCCTAAAGCACTGTAGGTCAGAGTGCGATGAGGGTGGTATTCATACCCGCCCCTCTGCCATGTGTAGGAACTTGAGTGAGATCGCTCCAAAAACTTAAAAACCTCTTTCTGCTTGAAAGGCGCTCGATGATCAGAAAACCACTTTGCGGGAAGAATTACATCCCCGTGAAGAGAAACAAGGAAATCTCGACCACCACGAACGCCCAGAATTAAAATTCTCACTCCAACCCCTCCACACCAGTTGATGAACCCCTGTAAATTACTGTCCCCACCCTCCGACCAACTGCCCCGGCAGCAGAATCTACCGAGCAACCAAAGAAGGGTAAAAATGACAAATAAGCAGCAACTCATATCAAAACCAAACTATCTGGTCATAGCCTCCATGGGTTTGTTGCAATACAACATCATATATTCATCGGCTTGGCAGCCACAGTCTTCCTTTAGTATGTTCTAAGATAACCCCTACCAACCCATCACGACTCTGCTACTGGTACAATTCACTCCTTGGTTAGACAATCAATATGCCAGCTTGTTAGCTTTCCTTTGAACCTGGGTAAAAGTTACCGTGTGTAGGCACAAGACACAGAGCTGGATCCGTTGAAAGACCTAGATCAACCTCCAATGTTTTGAAACCTTCTCTGGTCCCATGCCCGTGGAGCTGGATCTGTTTAAATACTTGGATCAACCTCCAATGTTTGGAAACCTTCTTTGGTCCCGTGCCTCGGCTGATGATTAAACAAGAAATCTTAAATGCTCCCTCACTATAAACCCAAAATTTTTCTAATCATTTCATTTTATATATCTTTTCTTTTGAGAAATCATATGCAACTATATTAACATAGGTCAATGATGACAAAGCAGAAGCACCAATTTCTTTCTTTAGCTCCAATATGTTGGGGCTGAATTAAACTATTAAGATGTTAAAAAAAAAGCTTTCGTTGTTTTCAAATAAATAAAGCATTTCAGACCCTTTCTCCTCAAAGCCCACATCAAGATAGTAGTTTTGTTCTTAGTAGTGAGAAATCTATTAATATAAAGAGATGTAGGTGAGAAAAGGGAAAATTAGGTAACAAAACTGCAAGAATATGACATTGAGATCAGACCAGCCAAAATTATAGAAGGTCAAGGTTTTTGCAGAATGTTAGTAGGGGAATCCAAATTACCGGCACTACAAGATTCAGGTGATGATATACAAGTATATGAGGTAAGAATCAACGACACTAAATCCAAATATGATGATATCATCTTTTATTTGAAAAATGGATGTGCCCTAGCGCAACTAGGTTACAAAATAAAAAGGGAATTGAGGTTAAAAGCTAGACAATACCAAATCATCAGTAATGTGTTATTTAGAATAAATTATGATTCTGTTTTACCTAGATGTCCTAAAAAATATGAGGCAGAAAAGGTTTTGCAGGTACTCCATGATGGACTAGCTGGTGTACATTTTGGAGGGGACACAATGACACATAAAATCTTGCACGCTGGCTATTATTGGCCAATCTTATTTAAAGATGCACATAATTACGTAAGTAAATGTAAAGTTTGTCAAATAGCTATTGGGAGATAGAGGAAGCCCGCATTACCATTACAACCAATCAACATTGAACAACCATTTGAACAATGGGGACTGGACATAATAGGTGAGATCATTCCTCACTCTCCAAAGAAGCATACATATATCCTTACAACCACTGATTACTTCACAAAGTGGGTGGAAGAAATTCCACTTAAGGTAGCCAATTCTAAAAACATCATTGGATTTAT
Organism: Pinus tabuliformis; assembly: GCA_031772625.1. NCBI lineage: Eukaryota > Viridiplantae > Streptophyta > Pinopsida > Pinales > Pinaceae > Pinus > Pinus tabuliformis. The sequence goes on along the minus strand of CM062810.1, from coordinate 479,497,530 downwards.
TGATCAGTATATTATTACCAGATTTCGTTTGCCATCTGCCATCATGTTTGATAATGCGTATTATTTTACATGCATTTCTATGACAATTTTCTCTTAAAAGAGGTTTTAAAATTAATTGTGCAATGAATTTAATTTTTTAATCCACGTTAACGGTACGATGACTTTATGTTTTAACTCAACATTTTCACAGCTAAAAGTAACAAGTTGTGATTCAAAAGATGGATTGATCAAGTGACTTTTGTTTTATACCATATTTTATCCTCATTTTTTTTAATGAAGTATTAATTCCATTATCTAACTCATATGTTAATATCAAATTTTTGTTAGTGATGATTTTTAGTTTTGAGCTTTCGTTTAATTTCTTTTATGTCATGTCAAAGTGAACAACATGTTGCATAGATAAAAGAGGCTAGCACTCTGACTTCGACAACAGGAGGAGATCATTCCTAATCTTCTAGATGATATAGCTCGAAACTGTCTACTTAGAGTGCCGTACAAATGGCACTCTTAGCTCAAACTTGTGTGCAGAAAATGGAGAGAGATAGTTCTACAAGGACCGAATAACCACTAGAAAAACGGAGCAGTTGATATGTATGATTAAGCTTTTTAGAAATCTAGTTCCATTTAGCAGCAGAATAGTAGTTTTAGACCCTGTCACGCGCACCTGGGAAATGCTACAGCAGAATCCCAATTTCCCTAGGGGAATTATTCCATTTTCCTGTACCTATGTTTGCACTAATGGGAAACTAGTTTTCATCAGTGGAAATTATCCAGAAATATAAAAAAGCATGACAGAGGTTTATATTTTTGACTTTCGCATCTGCCAAATGAGCTAGAGGCACCGACATGCCCACCAAAAGGCACAACTTCTCCTGCTCTGTATCTTCCACTGTCAGGGTTATCTACGTTGCTGGAGGGTTATCTACGTATGGCGAGACTATGTTATTTGCAGCAAAGGTTTACAATGTGGAAGAAGATAGATGGAAAATTCTTCCTCCAATGACCCAACAAGGAGGTGTGTGTTATGGAGTTTTTCAAGCAGATAAATTCTTTTTACTACGGGATCTTGGAATGAATGTAGAAATTTATGATCCAAAGACGAGCCTATGGAGAGGGGTGGATAATATGTGTAGTTTCCAATTATCGGACAATTTTCCCTGCATAGTTGCTTCTGGGTACTTATATGCGTCCACCGAAACAGAGTTGATGAAATACAATGCTAAGGAAAATGATTGGCTTGTTCAAAGTCTTCTTCCTACAGAATTTCATGGTATTGGGCGTACTGTACAGTGGCACGACCATAATTTTGTGTGTTCTCATCGTCAATTTTGTTATCTGCTGAACCCGTCCACTAACGAGCTGATCAGTGTACCCGAAAGCTTTCGCAGAAGAGGCTTACAATGTGGAAGAAAACAAATGGAAAATTCTTCCTACAATGACCCAACAAGGAGGCGTGTGTCATGGAGTTTTTATAGCAGATAAATTCTTTGTATTCCGGGATCGTGAAATTGTTATCAAGAAATCTAGTCTCCACTCGGAGCTGCTAGTCCCACTAAGACTGGTAGCTATCTTAGAAACAAACAATCCAAAACTACTTTCGTTTTCCTTTATGAGAAGTAGATAAGAGAGGAATGAAGGAAACCAACCTCAGTCTTGCACTTGGTTCCTTGCTCGTTTCCTCTCCCTTCTGACAGATCCTTGCCACTTTCTCCTTCGTCTACCCAGCTTCAAAGAGCACGTGTGGAATCAAAGCAGCATAATACTATCAAAGAACAGAGATCTACAATCATAAACAATATAGGACCAAATATATATTAACCACATACATGCATATATCATCAAGCATACAAGAATGTGGAGGAAAACTTGAATAGCTTTATTAATATCAAGAATAAGCAAAGAGGATTACAACCAATTGTTCTGACCCAACCTCATTGTTGTAGGGAAAAGTATCCGACTCGGATGACCCTAACCCACTCTAAGGGTGACAGTTCCTTAGCAACAACTGTAAAGCAAACTACTGAAGATTTTCTTCTTTATGAAAGCAAAAGAGAATGGAGAAAGCACTAACCGTTGCCTTGCGCTTAATGTCGAATCCAAACTCTCCTCTTTGGCCGCTTGCTCCTAGCTCTTTGTCCTTCTGCTCGCCCAGCTACAATGAGATCCTGCAAAACAACAAAGAAGGAAACTACAAGAGGCATGCAATCATAACTGGTTCATGGATTAGTGTAAACCAAATATGCAATCATCGCAATATACAATTGAAACAAGAGCACATAGAAGAACCTCAATAGCTTTTATTAATGAAGAAATAAAGGTTCTGAGAGGATTACAACCATTGCAGGCTCCAACCCAGCAACACCTCCCAGCAGAAAGAATTGCTCTTCTTCACCTCTCTCAAACAATCACCCAATAACTCAAGAATGAAACCAACAGCATATCATTACTTTGCACAAAATTCCAGCCTCTTCAGCTCATAGGAGAGAGCTCAATATATAGATGAATTGAGAAAGGATGAGTCAGCTTGCAACTGATGTGTAGCTGCCTTGTGTCCTCTCTCTCTTCAGTTAATCTTTAGTTGATCTTCAGTTCTTGAATCCACTTGGTGAACCTTGCTTCCACTTGGAGAAACAAAGCCTCTGACTCATCACAAGGCGAAATACCTGATCCAAGTGTCATTTTTGGAAGATTCCAAAGCAATGACACACTGTGCCACATGTCCAAACTCGCCCAACGCAGGTGGGCTTTGTTCTACCTGCTTCGCAACGCAGGTACACCATGGAGCAGTTGTGTTTCAGCGCAGAAACCCAGTGGAGCACCTGCTTTGATTTCAGGATTGCTTGTTTTTGAGTGTTTTCAGGTGGAGAACTGATCTGAGAGCTGTTGGTTTGCTGACCTTGTTCCTCTAGGGGTAGGAACATCATGTTTAGGGAACTTTGGATCCCTTGGATTATAGACAATTCATGCTTGTTGCTGTAAGGCACAAAATCGTCTATAACAGATGCCCCCTAAAGTATGAGGTCGTTTATCGAGTGAAATGCTTTATTGAGAGGATCCGAAGTTCATTCGATCTGCTGAGAAGTGTCCTGTAATAAGATACAATACAATACATTATTTTTCATACATTTTTCATGATCTAGCTGAGGCGGGCATTCCCATGCCCAGCTTTATAAATACATTTTGGTACATAGAACAGACGATCGTCTGATGCTAGACTGATAATTCTCTACCGAATTTACCATCCTTCGAAAAGGATGATCATCTGTTGCAATGATGTACATATCAAATGTCTTTATGTCCTGAATATATATCGCAGCCCGGATGGATGAAACTAGATCCGGGGTCTTCAATCTCTTCCGATCTTCACTCGATGTACAAGTCGATCCATGTGAGAATTTCTTGAAGTCGAACATGGAAAGACATCGCTTGATTACCCGTCAATAATGTAAACCGTTAACAAGCGCGAGAGGAATCACCGATAAGGATGATGACCCTCAAGGTACGGCAGTACAATCTACATGGTGGGAATAAAGGACTTGGCGTCGACCACCATGCAAAATCTTCTGGTCGAAGGTCATTGATGTATACCTGTCGCCGGAAGTGAGAAACTTGCCATTGAGGCATGCAAGCTTCAAAGTACTGAGGGGGGTGTTCCTAGATCAACTCCTTGGATAATGAGCTGATGTCGACAAGGAGCGATCCCTCAAAGGAGGGCCTTAATGAATCCCACATCAGTGACATGGAACGGAGCTAGTGATTATGATGAGGTGAAAACAAACTGTGATGTATGATTCAGGGTGGCGGTCACGAAGTGGATGAAGGATAATGTATGGCAGTGGGTGGAACAGGGTTGACTCTTTACAGAACCACATCTCTTGAACATATAACGACACTGATGTGATGGATTGGTAGCATTACCCCAATTGTGGATGGTGTGGCAAGGACCATGATTCTGCGACCGGTGAATGAAACAACCCAACCCGATGCGGATGGAGGACAAAGTGTCATGTTCAAGAGCGACTTGCTACCATTAATGCTGTGAGGTTCTCCCAATTTTTCCTCAGTCATTGCTGACCAGTACCTCTTTATTTTTGTCAAGCTTGAGGAGGATAACATATGCTTGTTCTATAACCTGCCCTTCGGGCAAGCCCATCGCTATGTTTTAACGAGCCTAGCGATAGGGAAACTCGTTCTCGTCTAAAGACAAGTTTGTCGCTATTTAATCATTTTAACGAGTCTAACGACAAGGAAAACTCGGTCCTTTTCATTTTTAGAGAGTCTGAAAAGGTACAAAAAGTTAACTCCAAAATTCCTTTTTCGTCGTCTAATCCCTTAAGTCCGAAAAAGTATAAAACAATACAGAAGGGATGAATTTTTCGGTTGCTTTAACGAGCCGAACAAAACAAGCGCTCGATCTTTTTGTGCAATAATCCCTTAGGTCCAAAAAGATTAAAATCTAGAGGAGGGATAGCTTTCCGGTCGCTTTAACGAGCTGGAAGGCCAAAACTCAGCAAACTTTTCATATTTTACGAGTCAGTGAAAAGAGCTCAAAGGAGACTCGTCTTTTGAGGAACGAGTGATGAACAGGGATAGCAACAGATTCCAGGTACAGGTTGGAATTCTCCAATCACGGCAGTGTCACAAGGATGGCTAAGTGAAATCACTCTTCGCAGCTGTTCCTCAAAATGGGTAAACAAACATATGGAGGTGAACGATTGGCCAAATGAACAGATGGAGGTGATGGCATATAAACACGACCAAGGGCTTTTAATATGGCTTTCAAAGGTTACATTTCTCGAGGTTGTTTACCGGTTCATTTTTTCTGAATGAGCTTGAACTGCTAGGGAACGATTGCTCACAATTTACGTTTATTTTTTAACGAGCATGAACTTCTGCACAAAAACTGCTCGAGTCTTGCATTTATTTTTTAATGAGCATGAACATTGCTAAAACTGCTCGAATCTTGCGTTTATTTTTTAACGAGCATGAACATTGCTAAAACTGCTCGATTTTACCAGTCTTAATACAACGAATGCTTTAGGTGAGGTAATCTTATTTAAGGAGCGATACCTCACTAATTACTCCAAATTGGCAGGTTTTAACTTTTGCCCTTCATCCTTTCTTTATGCAAGCTAGAAACGGCTAATCCTACGAGTTTAACGGGTTAGACCTACAGGTTTAAAGGGAGGACCTAAAAATTTAAAAAAAATAAATAGTCGTCCCGTGCTTGCACTCCAAAAGGTTTGCATGCCCCCAGGTATAAAGTATAATTTCGAGATTCTGCCATCTCTTACTTATTATCCGAAAAATGGTTTTGTTTGCTGCCGCAAACTAAACTCTCTTTTCGGCGATGTCTATCATTAGGTTGCTAAGGATGGTGACCACTTGTTGTAGCAATTTCATCTCTTTCTTTGAAGACTACCCCTACTTATCCTTCAAAACAGCTTGTTTTAATGGGTGAGGCTTGACATTCAAAGATGGTGGCTTCTTGCTGCCACAAATAGACCCCCTCCTTAGGAGAGCCCACTTCTTTAGACAAAGGGAACGACCGCTTCGCTCACATAACTTTGACAAAAGAATTTTATCCTAGAACAACCCTCCCTTCCACTGCCGGACGGGGTATGGACTAGTCCATTCCTCTGCGGAAATTAACTTTATACCCAAGGTTTTCTCTGCCCAAGGCAGGCCAGGGTGCATGCCCCCTGGGTCCCAGTTCTTTCTTTCCGAATTACTCGCATTCATCGGGAAGTAGAACCGGAGGCGGTGGCATTCCTTGAGTGAATAAACCGTTAAGGGATGGTATTTGACTATTTGCAATGCGTGATCCTGGAAATGAAAGTTGTTCTACGAGCTGGACCATTCTTCCTTCGTGCGGAAAACACATGACTCTAAAGAGCGAGGACACTATTGCCTCCATGCAATATATATAGTCTCGTCCAAGGAGTAAGTTATATGCCAAGGGTCCCTGGACGACCATGATGTTCATGCGAACTGACTTCCCTTTCAATGTAAGCGGAACATTGGGGAGAATCCCTAACGGGTGACTGGTTCCTTTATCAAAACCTGATAGATTTCTCATCTCAGGTAAAAGCGCAGGGCAACCCAGTGCTTTCCAAGGAACAGAGGAAAGGATACTCACAGATGCCCCTTCATCAATGATAGTTCCAGCCATCACCATTCTGTAGATTTGGACTATGATTCTGAATGGGATACTGGCTGGTAACCGGGGTCTGCCTAGTTGATTCCAATCAAAGGATACAACTAGGTTGCTTGGTGGTGGGACCAAATATACGGCCGGATACGACCCTGACGATGTTCCTTCCTGCGATAAAGGAATGGGCGCATTGCCCTGATGCTCATCAGAGTCTGTGTTGATGAAAAGAATATGGACGGTGTCATCCTTATCCTCTTCAGTGAGGGTGTCATTCGAAGATGGGTCTTCAATGACGGAGTCATTGGTCGATGAAACCTCTGAAGGAAGAACCGGGTCAACTGCCGTTTCGACCTTTAGACTTTCGTCTGGTCTAGATTCAGCAGGTTCATTCTCAATGACCGACACTTCAGCTGACCACTTGGGCGGGTCAGCTGGATTTTCAACTATTGAGGGATTAGGCGCGAGTTTTTGGTATCCAGGAGGAAGTCGTAACGGCGAAACCGGACGATCTTCCAAAACTCTCTTTGCCTCATCTAAGAATGGACATTTGTGGATGGCATGCTCGCCTTCACACAATGTGCAGGGTGATCTTGGTCTCCCTCTTCGTCCTTCACTCTCGCTAGTTGACGGACTGCAATCAACATGACTACCAGAGGTTGATGCTACCAGATTGTGCAATCTTGGGGACCCGTCCCTTAGTATCCGGGGAATACAAGGACAATCACGATGGAAGTGGGCCCCTTCGCAAATGACACATGGCAATTTAGGCCCGGTCGGTGCAGTGTGTGGGTTTTTGTCAGCTGTCTTTTGCTTTCCCCCAGTCGCCTTCGCCATAGGCTCCTTCTGCTTATTTTCTCTCTTCTTCTTTTCCTTCTTCTCCTTGGGAGGCTGACTTCTGCCGGCTCTACCTTGTGAAGATGAAGGATCAGAGGAAGAATTGTAAGAAGTGGAAGGCTGGTGGGTAGCTCTAGACTGGTCTGACTGTTGATTCGACTGCTCAGGATTAGTGGCGATCTGGACTACATTAGTTGAAAAGAGCCATACAGGTAGGCCAATTGTCAATCCTGGAAGTGACAATGTTGCCATATGAGGCGCCCCAACATCTCCCCAAGAGGAGAAGGGATTTGGACTTCCACCAAGGTTGCCTCCTTGGTTGGTGGGCTCCATACTTTTCAACTGAAAGATCAACGTGGGAATAACAGGTGATTATGTTCCGCTTAAAATAAATTTTATTAACGACGCTTTTAGACACAAACTTGCTTTTTCATGTTTTAAGAGTCGAGAAAAAGCTAAAGATGGCTCTAGTCGCCTTCGATGTTTTAACGAGCCCGAAGTGACAAATGCTCGGATGGACTTTTCAGTTATAGAGTTTGAAAAAGGCCAAAAGAAACTGCTCTGGAGTTCTAGGCAGAGGGTGTGCCAAACTTTTCGCGAAACCACAGAATACGTTTTACGGTACGGGTGGTCGATCTTCGTGAATGCTGTGTTCACTGCATCGCGATCAGTAGGGCGGTCGACACAGCTTCCTATGGATAAAGAATAATTGCCTATAGGGGTCTCCCAATATATACTCGACGGTACGTGGGAGCACAAGTCCGTATTAGTGCCACCGACTCTCAGGAGGAATCACCCACCTTCGTAGAGATCGACAGTCACTATGTTTAACGACGCTGGAACACGTCTCTACCTAGACCTCTAGATGTTTGCGTTATGTTACAAAGCGTTGTTATGTAAATTGGATTTATTTTAATGTTGATCTTGCTTATCAGTTTGCCTTTAAGGATCACCACGAGATGTATATAACAAATTCCTGAATGCAGTCTAAGATGAGAAGCAAACTTTTCAATCTTTCAACTTTGAAAACCTTAACTACTGAGGGAAAAGAAAGGCAAATCTTTTCACGCAGATCATAGAGCACACACTAAAATGCAAATTTTTCCTAAATCGTCAAGCACACAGTCAAATGCAAAATGCACAATGCATGTATTTTCTTTTCCCTTTCTTAATGTGGATGGATACAAAAAGAAAGTGGTTATATAACTTTGATTTCGATTTAAAGCGAAAGTAAACAAGCTTGTCCAAAATCAAAAGACACCTTAAGATTCACTTGCTTAATCACTGGAAATACATGAAATCAAACCATAGTAATGAAAGTAAAATGACTAATCAGCTATGGACAGCAAACAAGCTAACTCTTTAGACCAGCAAAACGCCTAACACAGGTTCAGATCTAAGAGGCCAAAAGCATGACTAGTTTACTTTTCGTTATGGGAAATTGTAAATGAATAAGAAATACAAAGAACAAGTACAATTTCGTTATATAACAGAGGCTGAATGATGGCAAGTAATATTGGTTTCAAAACAGGTACAAGACTGACACCTAGCAGCAAAACTAAGTGAAAACAGGCAAGAGAAAGGAGGAAACCCCAAATGCACTAAGCAAATTTGGGTCAACGCAGGCTCTGCACAGTCAAACTTGCTCTCAGCGCAGGTAGCTAGTTCGGGACCTGCGTTGCAAAGCAGGTAGCCTGTGTACTACCTGCTTTGGAAAACGAGAGTTGCGTTTTCACAGTTTCCGGGTCATAATTTTCTCAAAAATGCACGGTTTTTGCTCAAATCAGAAGCATTCAGTCAAGCAAACTCAAAGGGATGATTTAGAAGGTGCAAAGCTATCACTAAGAGCTTACAATGATCTTTGTAGATCAGCTCTTCAAATCATGAATCTGCTCAGAAAATGAGCAAGAGTAGCAGCCCCTCTACTTCGCTTTTGATATAGTCAAAAGCTTTTCGATTTGGTACTCTTTTGTTCAGGAAATGAATAGCAAAATACTACAAACACAATCAAACGGATACGATCCCCAGCGGAGTCGCCAATTTGTTGTAGGGAAAAGTATCCGACTCGGATGACCCTAACCCACTCTAAGGGTGACAGTTCCTTAGCAACAACTGTAAAGGAAACTACTGAAGATTTTCTTCTTTATGAAAGCAAAAGAGAATGGAGAAAGCACTAACCGTTGCCTTGCGCTTAATGTCGAATCCAAACTCTCCTCTTTGGCCGCTTGCTCCTAGCTCTTTGTCCTTCTGCTCGCCCAGCTACAATGAGATCCTGCAAAACAACAAAGAAGGAAACTACAAGAGGCATGCAATCATAACTGGTTCATGGATTAGTGTAAACCAAATATGCAATCATCGCAATATACAATTGAAACAAGAGCACATAGAAGAACCTCAATAGCTTTTATTAATGAAGAAATAAAGGTTCTGAGAGGATTACAACCATTGCAGGCTCCAACCCAGCAACACCTCCCAGCAGAAAGAATTGCTCTTCTTCACCTCTCTCAAACAATCACCCAATAACTCAAGAATGAAACCAACAGCATATCATTACTTTGCACAAAATTCCAGCCTCTTCAGCTCATAGGAGAGAGCTCAATATATAGATGAATTGAGAAAGGATGAGTCAGCTTGCAACTGATGTGTAGCTGCCTTGTGTCCTCTCTCTCTTCAGTTAATCTTTAGTTGATCTTCAGTTCTTGAGTCCACTTGGTGAACCTTGCTTCCACTTGGAGAAACAAAGCCTCTGACTCATCACAAGGCGAAATACCTGATCCAAGTGTCATTTTTGGAAGATTCCAAAGCAATGACACACTGTGCCACATGTCCAAACTCGCCCAACGTAGGTGGGCTTTGTTCTACCTGCTTTGCAACGCAGGTACACCATGGAGCAGTTGTGTTTCAGCGCAGAAACCCAGTGGAGCACCTGCTTTGATTTTAGGATTGCTTGTTTTTGAGTGTTTTCAGGTGGAGAACTGATCTGAGAGCTGTTGGTTTGCTGACCTTGTTCCTCTAGGGGTAGGAACATCATGTTTAGGGAACTTTGGATCCCTTGGATTATAGACAATTCATGCTTGTTGCTGTAAGGCACAAAATCATCTATAACACTCATCCTCCAGCATGAAAGCCCTTCTTTCACCTCATGAAAAGCTTAGATCACCCAACACTATGATATTTCAACAAGAAACCAACAAGACTTCCTTACAAGATACAAAATTCCAGCCTCTAGATCTCTTGGATGAGGGATCCATATATAGATGATTGCACGGGGGTGAGTCAGCTTATGGTATTTTGATTAGTGTCCTCTCTCTTATAGTTCTTGGTTCCACTTGGAGATTGATGATCTCTTACTAATCCCTGGGCGAATTCAGAGGGGCAAGTGTCATAGGAGAAGTTTCTGGAAGATTCTATGGTCATCCACCTCGCAAATTGTCTCTGCCATTTGTCCACTCTCGCCCATTGCACCATATAGAAGGGCTTTTCGGTATGCATCACACCTTTTACACTGGGCAGGTGGGATGCATCACACCCTTAGCATTGAGCAACCTGTGTGGTCTAGTTTTGACCAGTTCTGAGCAGTTTCCTGTGGAGAACTTCTGGGAGATGATGTAATTAGTTGACCTTGTTCCTTTAGGGTATGAAACAACACTTTAAGGGACTTAGGAGACCTTGGTTTATGGACATGTTTGATTGGGGTTATAGTGCCCAAAAATGTCTATAACAATTGTCCCCTAAATAATGCGGTCGTTAATCTTTTGATGTCAGGTGAAATTCTTTATCATGAGGATCCGAAGTTCTTTTGAGCTGGAAGGTGACCTGTAATAAGATACAATATAATAGATTATCTTCATAATATTTTTCATGATCTGAGGCGGGCATTCCCATGCTCAGCTTTATAAATTCATTGATCCAGGTGGATGTTGGTGGCCACCCACCTATCGCACTTCGACCCCCACAACTGCCTCTTTCATTTTTTCAGTTTCCTTAATTATAGCGCAATTTACTATTTTTAGCACTCTTTCGAGTCCTAAACTTCCAGAGCCATTTTGAGGCCCTAAACGACGTTTTTTGGGAAATCTAGCACCAACGGTTTTTTTGATAAAAAACATCTTTTTCATCGTAGTCCTCGGAGAGATCTTTCCAATGGGCTATCATGTGCATCAAATGGAGATAATACGACCAATTCGTGCCCCCAGGAAGTTGGCTGTCCAACTCAACCCAAAACGGGGCCCACAATTTGACGTTACATCTTCTAGGGTTAGGTTTTGGAATGTGAAGGGTTTTCCATTGTTTCTAAATAATAAATAGTCCTTCGAGCCTCATTGTAAAGACAGTTCGAAACAGTTCAAAGGCATGTAGCCAACACATCTCTTCTCAGAGATAAGCTACCATCGCCCTAGCTGGGTTATTTCTATTTCTATTTGTAAGCATATTTCAGTATTTTCCATTAATGAAATGAAGTATAATTTCCGCTACATATCTATCTTTATGGTTATCTCTATATTTTATTGCGTTCCTATTTAAATCTGGATCAGTGGTATAAGAGCGGTCTGCTTTTTCTCTCTTTTTATTTGCATGTCCCCAACGAGGTCGGGATATAAGGAGTTAGGGCTTGAATTGGTCAAACCTTTGCAAGACCAGCCTCGTAAATCTCGACGACCTCCCATGGCGGATGAGAAGAAAGACGAGGGGGTAGGAGATCCTATCAGAATCTTGCTCGAAGAAGCCCTCGAGCGGTAAAGGAACACGATGATGGATAGCTTTGCGCAGATCCTTCAACGGCTACCCTGAGGTGACGCATCGACTTCCAACAGCTACTTTGGAAACGCCACACCTTTTAAGGTACAAGTTAATTTTGAAATCCCCATCTTCGAGGGTCAAATAGACGGAGATGTCGTAGATAAATGGTTAAATCTACTAGATGGGTATTTTTCTGTTCATGAATTTTCAAGTTGGGAAAATATTGTTTTCGCTCTTCTCAAAGCAACCCCCCACATCAAGGACTGGTGGGAAACATACTGCGAGCAGAAGGATGAAAGTACATTCTCATTGTTTTCGGCCACCCCCACTTGGAATGACTTCCGAGATGCCATCAAGGAGCAGTACTACCCCGTCAAAAGCTATGAGGACAAATACATCAAATGGACCACACTGCGGCAGGGACGAGACCAAGATGTGCTAGAGTTCACAAATATTTTTCATACCTTCGCACACAGTTTGGTATCAAAGATTCTGAGTTGCATCTGGTACTCAAATACCACGGCTGCCTGCACAAATACATCCAAGAAGAGATGGAGTTCTTGAACATCTCCTCACTCAGCACAGCATATCGATACGTTGTCAAAATCGAGCAAAAGTTCAAACAAAAGAAGCGAGGCTTTGGATCTGCAAATCCGAAGCCCAAAGGACAAATCCAAGGTGGGGTGACCCAAGACAACCCCTCGAAGCTGCAAGAAAATAACAACACCATGAAGTCGAAGAAGGAGACAGGAAAGTGGTGTGAGTTCCACAAGAGTCCCACTCATAACACAAGTGAGTGTCAGACCAAGCAGTCGCTGGTGGCCGAGTTGAAGGCTTCCAAATCAAATGCATGTTCCGAATTTGAGTCAAATCCCGACAAGGGGGACATCAAAGGGAAGAAAATCATTGATGCGGATCCTAGTGCCGCTGTGGCATGCCACTGCCAAGATCTAGAAGAATGAGCCCGAAGATCCAGATGAGGGGGAACGTCTTTTCCACTCACAGATGTGGGTGAAGGGCTCGCCGCTGCAATTCATTGTCGACAGTGGCAGCCAAAAGAACCTCATTTCAGCAGAGGTCGTGAAGCGGTTGGGCCTACCAACTACACCACACCCACAGTCGTACAGTATCGGTTGGCTTCACAAAGGATGAGATCTCAAAGTTCGCCAACAGTGCCGCCTTCCCTATAGCATCAAGCCCTTCATAAACGAGGTATTGTGTGATGTTACACCTCTGGATGTTTGTGATGTACTATTAGGCCAGCCATACTTGTGGAGGCGACATGCTGTGTATGAGTCAAGGCCTCGCGCTGTCATTATTTATTTGGATAATTCATTATACAAGATGCCAGAGGTAGCTCCACCTACCGCCACCTCTTTGATCACTGCTAAGAAAGGCAGCAAGCTCATCTAACAGGCTAGGAAATTCATTTTCTATCTTGTTCGCTCTCGATGTAAGGGGAAGATCGTTACTACATCCATGACCCCCGCAAAGGGTTCCTCCACGCAGCAACAACAACATAGGGATACGGTCATGACAGAACATAGGAACAGCTTCACCTTACCCAAAGGGGTACCACACAAATTTTAGGTGGGCGACAAAGTTTGGTTACATCTGCAGAGAGAATGCCTTACTAGAACCCATCAGAAACACAGACCACTTCGACATGGTCCTTACACCAGTAATAAGGTTGTGGGAAACAATGCTTTGAAGCATAGCATTCCTCCATTCATTCGCCTGCACCAATTGTTCAATGTGGACCATCGTCGACCACGCTTCCCACCATTTCTAGACACATCAGAGATTGCAAAACAGCTCACCAGAGACCCAGCTCAGCAGAAGCTTCCTCATCTCAAGGAGGAACTCAACGCAATGGGGACCATTGCTTCCAAAGGGGGGAGGAATAATCCAGGTGGATTTTGGTGGCCACCCACCTATCCCACTTGGACCCCCACAATTGTCTCTCTCAGTTTCCTTAATTATAGCGCAGTTTACTATTTTTAGCAGTTTTTCGGGTCCTAAACTTCTCGAGCCGTTTTTAGGCCCTAAAAGACGTTTTTTGGGAAATCTACAGCCAGTGATTTTTTTGATAAAAACTGTATTTTTCGTCGTAGTCCTCAGAGAGATATTTCCAATGGGCTATCATGCACATCAAATGGAGATAATACGACCAATTCGCAACCTTGGGAAGTTGGCTATCCAACTCAACCCAAAACGGGGCCCACAATTTGGTGTTTCATCTTCTAGGGTTAGGTTTTGGAATGTGAAGGGTTTTCCATTTTTTCTCAATAATAAATAGGCCTTCGAGCCTGATTGTAAGGACAGTTCAGAATAGTTCAGAGGCATGTAGCCGACACATCTCTTCTCAGAGATAAGCTACCATTGCCCTAGCTAGGTTATTTCTATTTCTATTTGTAAGCATATTTCAATATTTTCCATTAATGAAATGAAGTATTATTTCCGCTACATATCTATATTTATGGTTACCTCTATATTTTATTGCGTTCCTATTTAAATCCGGATCATTCATTTTCATTTACATAAGATAGACAACCGTCTATACGGGAGACTCATGATTCTGATAGGGTCATCATCCTTTGATTCGGATGATCATCTGTGTAGCAACGATGTACATTTGATGTCTTTATTTTCCTAAATATATTGCAGCCCATATGGATGAAACTAGATCCGAGGTCTTAAAACTCGTCCAATCTTCACTCGAAGTATAATTCGATCCATGTGAAAGATGTTCTGGGGTCGAACATGGAAAGACATCGCCTGATTACCAGCCAATGATGTAAGCTGTTAACAGGTGCAAGAGGAATCCCCGATAATGATGATGACCCTCAAGGTACTACAGTACAATTCGCGTGGTGTGAAAAGGGACTTGGTATCGAACATCATGCAAAATATTTCGGTCGAAGGCCAATGATGTAAACCTATCACTGGAAGTGAGAAACTTGCCATTGAGGCATGCAAGCTTCAAAGTACTGAAAGGGTTGTTCCTAAGTCGACTTCTTGGATAATGAGCTGATTTTGACAATAAGCGACCCATCGTAGGAGGGCCTTAATGAATCCCATATCTATGACACGAAATGGAGTAAATGATTTTGGAGGTGAAAACAATCTGATGATACAGGGTTCAGGGTGGCGTTCATGAAAGAATGGAGTGTGAATGTATTGCAGCAGATGAGACACAGGTGAATTTTCTGAGCGACTTCTCTTGAACGTACCAGCGACACTAACATGGATTGGTAGCATTAACCCCAAATATGGATGGTGCGGTAGATCAATGGTGATATGACTGGTGAACGGAACAACCCAACCCGATTTGGATGTGGAGTGAAAGTGTCATGTTCAAGAGCGACTTGCTACTAATAAAGTTTCTTCAAGTTTTCTTCCCAATTTTTCCCCAGTCATTACTGACCAGTACCTCTTTGTTTTTGTCAAGCTTGAGGAGGATAACATATGCTTGTTATATAATTTTCCCTTCGAGCAAACCCGTCGCTATATTTTAATGAGCTTAGCGACAGTGAAACTCATTCTTGTCTGTATGGACAAGTTTGTCACTATTCGGTTTTAATGACTTTAACGACAAAGATAACTTCGTCCTTTTCAATTTTAGAGAGTCTAAAAGGGATGTAAAGGAAGCTCCAATAATCCTTTTTCGTCATGTAATCCCTTATATCTGAAAAAGTATAAAATAATACAAAAGGGATGAATTTTCAGTAATTTTAACAAGCCAAACAAAACAAGCACTCGATCTTTTTGTGTAATAATCCCTTAGGTCCAAAAAGATTAAAATCTAGAGGAGGGATAGCACTTTCGGTCACTTTAACGAGGTGGCAAGGCCAATCGCTCGGCAATATTTTCATGTTTTACGAGTCAGGTGAAAACAGCTTAAAGGAGACTCGTTTTTGAGGAATGAGTGATAATTTCGGGTAGCAGCTGATTCCAGGTAATATTTGGAATTTTCCAATCACGGCAGTGTCACAAGGATGGTTAACAAGATCACTCTTCACAGTTGTTACTCAAAAGGAGTAAAAAATCAAATGGAGGTGAATGATCGGCCAAAACAGAGTGGAGGTGATGATGAGAACACGACCAGGGCTCAAAATCTTATGATAATGCATTCACAATGGTTATTTACTGGAAATTGGTTCATATTTTAATGAGCTTAAACTCTGGGGGAAACATTTTCTCATTGCTTAGGTTTAATTTTTAACGAGCTTGAACTCCACATAAAAACTACTCGTGCCAGTTGTATGATAAGGATATCTCATCTAATATGCCATTTTTTATGGAGCTTGCACCTTTCAAAGCATTTCCCTGGATCCTTTCTTTATTCCAGTTAGCAATGACCAATCCTACAAGTTTAAAGGGTTGAGAAACTACAAACTAAGAAAATAAATGGTCGCTCTTCGCTTGTATGCAAAAAGGTTTGCATGCTCCCAAGTATAACGAAACATTTCCAGGCAACCATATGAAAGCTCTCCATCCGCATTGCAGACAAAATGATTCCTTGGCAATGTCTACCGAAATAGAAAAATGTGAGTGGCGCGGTCACCTCCACTCACATAACTTTGACATGGGAATCTTATTCCAGTCTAATCCCATTTTCCTAAATGGACGGGTGTGTTAGACTAGTCATATTTTCTTCGCGGAAACCTACCCTATACCCAAGGTTTTCCTGCCAAAACAGACCAGGGTGCATGCCCCTGGGTTTCATTCATGTCCTCCTGAATCACTCGCACTCTTCAGGTGGACGGAATGGAGATTGATGAGACATTCCTTGCATGAAAAGACCATTTAGGGATGGAATTTGACTATTAGCTATTTGTGAGCCGGGGAACAAAAGCTACTCTACGAGCTTGACCACTTGGCCTTCATGTGGAAAACACATTACTCTAAAGAGTGAGGAGACAATGGCTCCCATGCTATAAATATAGTCACGTCCAAGGAGTAGATTATAATCTAGAGGTCCTCGAACTACCATTACATTCATGTAAACGGTTTTCCTTCTCAATGTTATGGGCACACTGGGAAGGATTCCTAATGGTCGACTGGTTCCTTTGTCGAAGCCTCTTAGATTTCTCATCTCGGGCAGAAGCGATGGCGAGCCAAGTGCTTCCCAAGCAGTTGAGGAAATGATACTCACAGAAGCCCCTTCATCTATGATGGTATCGACCATGATCTTTTGTAAGCTTGTAAAATGATTCGGAATGGTACATTAGCTGGTACATGAGATCTGCCTAATAGATTCCAATCAAAGGAAATGACTAGGTTCCTTGGAGGTGGGACCGAATAGATGACTGGATATGACTCTGATGAACTTCATTCCTGTGGTAAAGGAACGGGTAGACTACCCCCATTTTCATCAGAGTCTGTGTTTACGAAAAGAATTTGAACGATGTCGTTCTCATTCTCTTCAGTGATTGTGTCATCTGAGGATGGACCTTTCAAAGCCAAGACCGGGTTGACTGTCACCTATACCTTTCGACTTTCATCTGGCATCAATTCAGCGGGTTTATCTTCAATGACAGGTGCTTCAACTGACCACAAAGGCATGTCAGTCGGTTTTTCAACTAGTGATAGACTCGGCAAGAGTTTCTTATATCTAGGAGGAAGTCATAGTGGCGAAGCCAGATGGTCATCCAAAACTCTTTTAGCTTCGTCTAGGAAGGGACAACGGTGGACGGCGTGATCTCCTTCACACAGTTTACAAGGAAATTTACATTTCCTTTTTTATCCAAATGCTTCGCTTTCACTAGTTGATGGTGTACTTTCGATATGGTCTTCAGAGGTTGATGACACCGGGTTATGCAAGCGAGGAGACTGGTCCCTTAAGATCCAAAGAATGCAAGGATAATCTCGATGATAGTGGTCCCCTTTGCAAATGACACATGGAGTTTTAGGCTTAGATCGTGCAGTGTGTGGATTTTCACTAGATGATGCCTAGTTACCCCTTTTCGCCTTTGGCTCCTTCTTCCTCTTCTCTTTCTTCTCCTTCCCCTTCTTCTCCTTTTTAGTTACTTTATTTTTGGCTTTATCGGATTTATCAACCGAAGAGGAAGGAGGAGAGGGAGAATTCGATCAGAAGTAGAAGGTTGGGGAGTAACTTTAGAATCATCCAGTTGTTGACTTGATTGTTCAGGAATCGCGGTGTTCAAAATGGCTGATCCAGGTGGATATTGGTGGCCACCCACCTATCCCATTTGGACCCCCACAACTGTCTCTTTCAGTCTTTCAATTTCCTTAATTATAGCATAGTTTACTATTTTTAGCAGTTTTTCGGGTCCTAAACTTCCGGAGCCGTTTTGAGGCCCTAAACAATGTTTTTTGGGAAATCCACCGCCAACAATTTTTTTGATAAAAATCGTCTTTTGTGTCATAGTCCTCGGAGAGATCTTTCCAATGGGCTATCATGCGCGTCAAACGGAGATAGTACGACCAATTTGCGACCCCAGGAAGTTGATGTACCAACTTACCCAAAAACGGGATCCACAATTTCGCATTTCATCTTCTACAGTTAGGTTTTGGAATGTGAAGGGTTTTCCATTATTTCCCAACAATAAATAGGCCCTTGAGCCTCCTTGTAACACAGTTGGAAACAGTTCAGAGGCATGTAGCCGACACATCTCTTCTCAGAGATAAGCTACCATCGCCCTAGCTGGGTTATTTCTATTTGTAAGCATATTTAAATATTCTCCATTAATGAAATGAAGTATTATTTCCACTGCATCTTTGTTTTTATGGTTATCACATCTCTGTACTTATGGTTATCTCTGTAATCTATTGTGTTCCTGCTTAAATCTGGATCAGTGGTATCAGAGCGGTCTGCTTTTTCTCTGTTTTTATTTGCATGTCCCCAACGAGGTCGGGATATAAGGAGTTAGGGCTTGAATTGGTCGAACCTTTGCAAGACTAGCCTCGCAAATCTTGGCGACCTCCCATGGTGGATGAGAAGAAAGACGAGGGGGCAGGAGATCCTATAAGAATCTTGCTCGAAGAAGCCCTCGAGCGGCAAAGGAATGCGATGATGGACAACTTTTCCCAAATCCCTCAGCGGCTACCTAGAGGCGACGCATCGGCTTCCAACAGTTACTCTGGAAATGCCACACCGTTTAAGGTACAAGTAAATTTTGAAATCCCCATCTTCGAGGGTCAAATAGACGCAGATGTTGTAGATAAATGGTTAAATCTGCTCGATGGGCATTTTTATGTTCATGAATTTTCAAGTTGGGAAAATATTGTTTTCGCTCTTCTCAAAGCAGCCCCCCATGTCAAGGACTGGTGGGAAACCTACTACGAACAGAAGGATGAAAGTACACGCTCACTGTTTTCAGCCACACCCACTTGGAATGACTTCTGGGATGCCATCAAGGAGCAGTACTACCCTGTCAAAAGCAATGAAGACAAATACATCAAATGGACCACACTACAACAGGGACGAGACCAAGATGTGCCGGACTTCACAAACATTTTTTATACCCTTCACACACAATTGGGTATCAAAGATTCTGAGCTACATCTGGTACTCAAATACCACGGCTGCCTACACAGATACATCTAGGAAGAGATGGAGTTCTTGAACATCTCCTCACTCGGCACAACATACCGATACGATGTCAAAATCAAGCAAAAGTTCAAACAGAAGAAGTGAGACTTTGGATCTGCAAATCCAAAGCCCAAAGGAAAAAGCCAAGGTGGGTGACCCAAGACAACCCGTCGAAGCTGCAAGAAAAAAACAACACCACGAAGCCAAAGAAGGACACGGGAAAGTGGTGTGAGTTCCACAGGAGTCCCACTCATAACACAAGTGAGTGTCGGACGAAGCAGTCGCTGGTGGCCAAGTTGAAGGCTTCCTAATCAGATGCATCCCGACTCTGAGTCAGAACCCGACAAGGGGATTGACAAAGGGAAGCAGGTCATTGATGCGGATCCCAGCGCCACTGTTGCTACTGCCAGAAAAATGAGCCCGAAGATCCAGAGGAGGGGGAACGTCTTTTCCACTCACAGATGTGGGTGAAGGGTTCGCCACTGTAATTCATTGTCAACAGTGGAAGCTAAAAGAACCTCATTTCAGCAGAGGTCGTGAAGCGGTTGGGCCTACCAACTACACCACACCCACAGTCGTACAGTATCGGTTGGCTTCACGAAGGACGAGATCTCAAAGTTCGCCAGCAGTGACGCCTTCCCTATAGCATCAAGCCCTTCACAGACAAGGTATTGTGTGATGTTACACCTCTGGATGTTTGTGATGTACTATTAGGCCAGCCATACTTGTGGAGGCGACATGCTGTGTATGAGTCAAGGCCTCGCGCTGTCATCATTTCTTTGGATAAGTCATTATACAGGATACCAGAGGTAGCCCCACCTATCGCCACCTCTTTGATCACTACTAAGAAAGGCAGCAAGCTCATCTCACAGACTAGGAAATTTATTTTCCGTCTGGTTCGCTCCCAAAGTAAGGGGAAGATCATTGCTACATCCATGACCCCCACGAAGGGTTACTCCACACAGTAGCAGCAACAGAAGGATACAGTCGTGACAGAACAGAAGAACAACTTCTCCTTACCCAGAGGGGTACCACACAAGTTTCAGGTGGATGACAAAGTTTGGTTACATTTGCAGAGGGAGCGCCTTACCAGAACCCATTAGAAACTCAGACCACTTCGACATGGTCCTTACACCAGTAATAAGGCTACGGGAAACAATTATTTGAAGCACAACATTCCTCCATTCCTTTGCTTGCACTGAGTGTTCAATGTGGACCGTCGCTGACTATACTCCCCACCATTTCTGGACACATCAGAGATTGCAAAACAGCTCACCAGAGACCCAGCTCAGCAGAAGCTTCCTCATCTCAGGGAGGAACTCAACGCAATGGGGACCATTGCTTCCTAAAGGGGGAGGAATGATCCAGGTGGATGTTGGTGGCCACCCACCTATTCCATTTGGACCCCCACAACTGTCTCTTTCAGTTTTTCAGTTTCCTTAGTTATAACATAGTTTACTATTTTTAGTAGTTTTTCGGGTCCTAAACTTCTAGAGCCGTTTTGAGGCCCTAAACGACGTTTTTTAGGAAATCCACTGCCAGCAAATTTTCTGATAAAAATTGTCTTTTCCATCATAGTCCTCGGAGAGATCTTTCCAACGGGCTATCATGCGTGTCAAACGGAGATAGTACGACCAATTCGCGACCCCGGGAAGTTGATGTACCAACTTACCCAAAAACGGGATCCACAATTTGGCGTTTCATCTTCTAGGGTTAGGTTTTGGAATGTGAAGGGTTTTCCATTGTTTCTCAACAATAAATAGGCCCTCGAGCCTCATTGTAAAAAATTGGAAACACTTCAGAGGCATGTAGCCGACACATCTCTTCTCAGAGATAAGCTACCATCACCCTAGCTGGGTTATTGCTATTTGTAAGCATATTTCAATATTCTCCATTAATGAAATGAAGTATTATTTCCGCTGCATCTCTATTTTTATGGTTATCGCATCTCTGTATTTATGGTTATCCCTGTAATCTATTGCGTTCCTTCTTAAATCCGGATCAACGACGGAGGTCGAGAAGAGCCATATTGCCAAGACAATAGTCAATCCTGGAAGTGACAATGTGGCCATATGAGGTGCACGAACATCTCCCCAAGAGGAGAAAGGACTAGGATTCCCTCCAAGGTAAACTCCTTGGTTGGTGGACTCCATTTTTCTCAACATAATACCAATGCAGGAATGGTGATATTATCCAGATTAAAATAAATTTTAGATGCTTTGACACAACTTGTTTATTCAATTTTTAAGAGTCGAGAAAAAACAAAATATGACTCTAGTCGCATTCGATTTTTAATGAGCCTGAAGTGACAAGTGCTCAGATGGACCTTTTCCTTCAAGGAGTCTGAAAAGGAACGAAAGAGACTACTCTGGAAATCTAGATAGATGGATTACCAAACCAATCACAAAAATGTAGAATATTTTTTACAGTACGGCAGTCAATCTTCCCGAATGCTATGTTCAGTGCATTGTGATCGATAGGGCGGCATACATGGCTTGCTATGGATAAAGGATATATCCTATTGTGGTCTCCCAATATATACTGGACGGTACGTAGGAGCACAAGTCTGTACTGGCACTTGTTGTCTCAAAGAGGAGGAATCACCCAACCAACAGTGAAAGCGACAATTACCAGGCTTTACGACGCTGGAATATGTCTCTAGCTTAGACTTCTAGATGTTGTGTGTTATGTTCCAAAGCATTTTTAGGTTCATTAAATTTATTTTACAGTTGATATTTCTTAAGAAATTTTCCTTTTAGGTTCACTGCATGATGTATATATAATTCCTAAAATGCAATCTAAGATGATAAACAATCGTTTAATCTTCTTTTTGCAATGAAAATCCTAGCTACTAAAGAGAGAGAGAGGGTATTATTTCAACATAGAGCAGAGAGCAAGCACTAGATGCACTATCCTAAATCAAACCAACAAGGAATCTAAATGCAAATGCACATGCATGTATTTTTTTTCAGCTTTCTTAATGTGTGAATGACAAGAAGAATGCTAAGTACAAATCTGAACTATCCTTTCAAAGCGATAGTACTAACAAATTTCTCTTCAAAAACGAAAGGAAGATAATGGCGACACTTTGCTATTTTGAATTGAAAACTGCTTTGACAGTTGAAAAACTACTAATTCAAATCGAATAAAAGAGTAACTATATAATCGACCATCAAGAACAATAGAATTCTTTTCTTTGACTGAAAACGACACTTGCGACACTTTCAAATCAGAAGATGACAGTTTGATTATGCTACTTATTTGTAAAAGAGAACTGAAAATGGCACACAATACATAAAAACATTCACAGTTCTTTGCACAATGGAGGCTGAATGATGGAAAGGAAGGGGGTTTCCACAGTGGTATACTGATCACATACAACAAAACTCCTGAATATAGCTAAAGAGAGTGAACACAAAAACCAAAAGCTGAGAGCAGAAGAGGTCTTGTCTGACCAACACACCTATAACACAGGGAAAGTGTGATGCAATGCACCTACTACACAAGGGAAGTGGGATGCATCCAGATTCCCAAGAGTAGAAGGTGTGACGGTCCAGGGACGAGACTTCAACTGGGTTCCGGGTCACAATTTGCAGCTCTATTCAGGGATTTAGGCCAAGCAAGTGATGTACAGTAAATAGAAATCACAGGGGCTAATCTAATGAGGTTACTGTAGAGCCTCTAACTTGCACCTAATTATCTATCATTACCTACAGCTTTTCCTCACTTATCCTCTCTTTTGCCCTATTTTCCTCATAAACCTATCCAGATCATTACATTTGATGTCTTTAAGCATGATTGGTTAACTTTGCTAATGTTTGACTATTTGTCTAGATTTTTGACATATGCACAGAGATTCCGCAACTGTCTGCCAATTCCGCAACCATTCAGCAATTCCGCAGCTATCTAGTCATTCCGCAGCCTTTTCATTGATCTCTATGTTCCACGTGTCATTTTGAAAAACGAATCACATGGGCACGTGGGAATGAAGGTGTTAAAGGTTCCTATGCTATTGGTTCGGCCAGCAACGCCACGCACACCTCTGGTCAACGTGGATCAAACTTCGGTCAACAAAGCCAGCTCAAACGGTGCTGCGTGAGCTGATAGGTCACGTCACCTCAGATGGCGATTCCTCCACTCTATGCAGGTTATGGGAGACAGGATCCAACCTTGGATTCAACCTCCATGACGACCGTACCCTCCAGATAACACACAGACCTGTTTACGTGTTGCTGTACCATTTAATTAGCA
Organism: Pinus tabuliformis; assembly: GCA_031772625.1. NCBI lineage: Eukaryota > Viridiplantae > Streptophyta > Pinopsida > Pinales > Pinaceae > Pinus > Pinus tabuliformis. Next base: position 479,473,993 of record CM062810.1, on the reverse strand, counting down.
TGACTATCAGTTAATTTCTAGTTTCATGTTTTACGCAGTAGGCAGTTGTTCATACGCCTATAAAATCCAGCATCTGTGCACGCTTAAGGATTAGTTTTTAGTTGCTTTTTTTATGTAATTGCTACAATTTTAGTGTGTACAAAAACTCTGTTTTGAAGCTGCTGTTTCAGCACTTTTTCCTGTAATTTCTGCATATGAGTTAATAGAAGACTTTGTTGTTTTGACTCCTTCAAGTAGCTGATCTTTCCTTGGGTTTTGTGGATGGAGGGCCCCCATTCATAACAGCCTTTGTACAGTAAATTTACCTTTATGTTCTTGCCATTTCCTTCTTTTGAATTCAGCAATTTTCCTTTTCTTTAATACATGTACAGTTTTGATTTACTTTCATTGTCATCTCATTTCCAGCATTTACTTTAACTGATCAGGATTGTTTTCTGCAGGTGTTAGCCCGGGATTGTGTGTCTTTGTTGTATTTGCTTTATCTATAATGGTATTTTCAGTTGTCATATTCATAGTTGCTGCCTTTATTCTGTTTTTCTAGCTTGATTTCTAGTTTAGTTTCTCAAGTTGTATGCTAACATATTGATGGTCTCCTTATCATAAGTTGTTCATCTTTAAGAGATCAGAATACTAATAAATCACAGCTTGCTTTGAGTAGTTTTTGACTTATATCACTAACTCTTTCTTCACTTGTTACACATTACAATGTATGTTGGAAGCAGAATGTTGGAGAGAGGCACATTGGTGTTATAATTTGTCATCTTAGAGCTTGATTACTTTTTAGACTTATATCTAACTACTTCTTAATCGTGTTTCACATAGTACTATATGTTGGAAGCAGAGTGTTAGGAAGAGATGAACATTATAATTGGTCTTTAAAGTGGTTTTTCTTACCTTTTTATTGCAGCAGCATGAGTAGTGACTAGTGCCATTAGAAAGTGGTTTTTATGCTTTGCTTTTAGTTTCATTTCAAGTTATTTCTTTCAAGCTCTTTCTTTGCAAGTTTAGAAGGTAGTTAGAAACCACCAGTTACACACACTCACTCATTTAGAAACCACCATACACACACAAATCACTCATTTGTTTATAAAATCATCACTCCATCTTAGGAAGTTAAATTGACCACAACGCCCCCAAACGACAAAAAGATCTAAGAGGTTACTTAATTATATACTGTACACCTTCACTTCATCAACTTACGAGCCCCGGGTTGACAATTTATGATAGCAATTTAGACAACGCTAAATTGACTAAACATTTTGGCGCCGTTGCCGGGGAAGTGAAATTAAGTAGCCATATTCTTAGAAAAAAAAGCATAAAATTTCAAGAAAAGAAGTTGATAACCTATCAAAGTATGCTCTCCTCTTGCACTTCAAAGTGATCTGGAGGATCAGAAAAGAGAAAGTTATTGATTTAGTAGTTTCTTGAGTATGCTCTCTTCTTGCACCTAGAGTGACCTAGAAGATCAGAAAAAGAACTATTAACTTGACTTGAAGAAAAATAATAAAAAAATGACATGCATAGAGCTAGAGATTCTAGGGGAAGGTTTTTAGCTAGAGCTCGAAGTTCAATTTTTACAAGTCCATCTGCTTCAAGGAATAGACAAGAGACACCTCCCTCATCTCCAACCGACACTCCTAGCCCTAGAATTCCTGGAATTCAAGAGCCAAGAATTGACTCTCCCACACCTTCTATTGAATTTGAACCAGGAAGAGACCCTTCTCTTTCTCCTACAGAAAGACCAATTGTAATTGAGGAAGTAGAATCATCTGAAGAAGAAGGAGAAATCTCTTCTCATTCACCCTTTGTAGAAGCCCAGAAGCACAGAATGGAGCAGTTAAATGAACTAGATGAGATAAGACAAGATGTCATTTTAGGGACCGATCTAGTTCAGCATCAAAGAACAAAATGGCATGATAGATACATCAAGGAGAAGAAGTTTCAAAAAGGAGATTGGGCACTATTGTTTGATTCCAAGTTTAAGGACTTCAAAGGAAAATTTCAAACCCATTGGCTTGGGCCATATGAGATTGATGAAGTCTTTAGCAATGGAGCAGTTCGAGTAAAGACTATTGATGAATTTCATACTCCTCTTATTGTGAATGGCCATCGCTTGAAGGTCTACCAAAAGCCACTCTCAAAAGAGGAATCTGTCAAGTTGTTCAAAGAAGATTCTGCAATAAGGTTGGTGGAGAAGGATTCTTCTCCTCCATCAGCTTGATCTTTGGTTTTGAAAAAAATAAAAAATTGAAAAAAATAAAAAAATAAAAATAAATGTATAAGCCTGAAAACCAATCTCTTATTGGCAGTCTTATGCAGAAAATCTGAGGTGAAAATCAGGGTCACTTGACACCTCATATTTTCCAAAGAAAAAATCTCTCTCTTCTCCTTATTCCATCTCATTTCGCCATTTCATCCACTTCATTCGCCATCTCATTCATTCCATCATTCTCATTCCACCTTATTTCTTTTTCCTCCATCCATCCATTCCATCTCATCTCACTAATAAAGTCATTTCCAGGACTATTTCATACAGCCAAAGTTGTTTGTGTGTAGACAGAAGGTATTACTGCATTTTCCGCAGTTGAAGAACAATTCCGCAGCCAATATCACAATTCCGTAGCCGATACACTCTGTGCCTGCACATAAAAAATACACTCTGTTTCAAGAAGAAATCTGCAGTCAGAAAAAAATCACCAGCATTATTAGAAGGCAAGGTCATGTAGCAGCAATAAACAATTAAAGGTTAGCATCATATGAGCAAAATGAATCAAGATGCGGATACACAAGGTATGTTCTAATTTCTGACCAACAGTTATATCATTATGCATGGTTTTCGGATTATGTTTTGAGGCACCTAATGTAATGATTGCAAAATCCTTCCACTCCTCGATCGAAAATCCACATAACCCTCATCCATAACGGTCCCTACTCATTACAGTTTCAAACCCAAACACGGCTGCTCTTTCATTAAAACTCTCGTACCAGAGTGACGTATACAACTGTACTACGGCACTCTGAGTTATAATTCCGTAGCCAGATGTACACCAATGACCGACGTCTATGGATTTAACCGTTTTCACCCATTACTCGTAACCCTCCTACGCATACATAATTCCATTCCCGATGTTGACTCACTCCCTCATTTCCATTGTTCTTCACTGCTCTGCCTTATTCACTATTCTGTCCACCGTAAGCACTCTCTGTTTTATTTTCTTCTCATTTCTCCACTAAAACCTTGACCATTGTTGTAAGTGCATCACGCCTATTTTGCTGTAGCCGTAAACCCATTGTCTAAACAGTTTTCTCCCGTATAACTCTTTCACCAAGTGTTAAAACAGTGCTGTTAAGGCAGCCAGAGAGCTGATGGGTAAGCTATTGAGGGCAGAGCTTGAGGGCTCTAAATTTTTAGAAGGCTATCCCCAAACTAAAGGCGCTTTGCAAAAGGCCAAATGGCTCCAGTTCATTCAAAAATTCAAGGGATACCATAAGGAAGTCACAAAGGCTTTTGCTCGTTCTTTCAAAGACAACAAAGTGGAGATTGGAGATCTGAAATTTACAGTTATAGAAGGCAGTTTAGCACAAGCAACTTCATTACCTCAAACTGGGGAAAGGTGGTTCAAGAATCGATCAGTGGAAGACTAGGAATGGAAGCAAATATTGAAAAATCCAGGTATGGACACTAGTATTTTTAAAAAGGGAATCCCTGTTAGTCTTGTCAAAGAAGAATGGATAGCTTTGCTTCTGTTAGTACAAAAATTCTTTACATGTGAAGGAAGATTTGGAATTTTGTATGTTTACCATGCTAAAATTATGATGCATTTCATGGGTGAGCATGGCATTAATCTTCCTTATTTTCTACTATCTAGCCTTAGAAAAATGTGCTCAACAGTCCAAAGAAACATAAATAATATTGAGCCACATTTATACCATCACGGACTTGTCAAAATGCTAATTGAAGAACAGTTAAAGGCCAAAAGGGATACATGGGAAAGATTTCTTGTGAGGAACCACTTCCAAGAGGCAGGAGAAGCCACTGGTAGTTCACCTAAAGTGCCCAGAAAGAGTATAAGAAGAATAAGAGAAGAGGTTACCCCAGAAATTGCTGTCCAAGTAGAAACTATCCCTGAAATTGTTGTCCAAGAAGAAACTGTCCAAGACCTTGTTGAAGAAGAAATTGCTGCCCATAACTCTGAGGAAGAAATTGACCCTGAGCTTGCTGTAGATATTGACCAAATAGCCCAAGAAATCATTACAGAAACCCTGCAAGAAATTGTCCAAGAGGCTGCTCAAAAGAAAAAGGAGAGTAGGAAGAGACAAAAGAAGGATAAGGGAAAAGCTATAGCCCAAGAAACCTACCTTACTCCTGAAAATTCCAGTGAAGAGGACACTCAGCCATTTGCACATAGATTGGCCCAATTTCATGAGGCTGCCCTTTCCAAGAAGATGCAAAAACAAAAGCAAAAGCAACAAAAGGAAAAACAGAGCATCACCACTGTGAGGAGGAGCAGCAGGCTACAAAGCAAAGTGGGGGCCACAAAGATCAAAGAGTCACTCTTTATTAAATCGAGCACACCTGAAAAGGTTGCTACAAGACTTGACTTTGAGGCAAGCCCACCACATGTTGAGGTTACTCCTCCACGAGAGGAAAGCCCTTTTCAACAGGAGCATAAAATCGAATTTGAGCGTGAGCCTAGTCCAAAGAGGTCACCAGAGATTGACCCAGATCAGCAGAGAGTATATAACTACTTGGAGACATTAGAACAAGCTGCTGCTGGTCCAAGCATTGTTCTACCTCTTGAACAGCAAGTTCACTCACTTAAACAAGAAATTTTTTGAGCTTGAAGTTTTAAACCGCCACATCACACAAGAGAATGAAGCATTAAAGGAACAAGGTAAAGTGGACAAAATGGTCCACAATAATACCATGCTTCATCTGGGCCTTTGGCAAAGGAAAAACAGAAAGCTAAGGAAAAAATGCAGGAAGCTAAGCAGAGCTTTGGTCAATTTAAAATTCGGATGCTTGGTGAGGAAACCAAGAGTCAATGTGGCTACACAGAGGAAGAGGAGAAGACTAGATGTCCTAGCAGAGGCATCTCAGCAGTTGGATTAAACAATGTTTTCGTTGCATGAGGACATGCAACACCCCCGTAGTGGGGGTATGTAGAGCCTCTAACTTGCACCTAATTATCTATCATTACCTACAGCTTTTCATCACTTATCCCTCTCTTTTGCCCTATTTTCCTCATAAACCTATCCAGATCATTACATTTGATGTCTTTAAGCATGATTGGTTAACTTTGCTAATGTTTGACTGTTTGTCTAGATTTTTGACATATGCACAGAAATTCCGCAGCTGTCTGGCAATTCCACAGCCATTCAACAATTCTGCAGCTATCTAGTCATTCCGCAGCCTTTTCATTGATCTCTATGTTCCACGTGTCATTTTGAAAAATGAATCACATGGGCACATGGGAATGAAGGTGTTAAAGGTTCCTATGCTATTGGTTCCGTCAGCAACGCCACGCACACCTCCGGTCAACGTGGATCAAACTTCGGTCAACAAAGCCAGCTCAAACGGTGTTGCGTGAGCTGATAGGTCACGTCACCCCAGATGGCGATTCCTCCACGCTATGCAGGTTATGGGAGACAGGATCCAACCTTGGATTCAACCTCCATGGCGACCGTACCCTCTAGATAACACACGGACCTGTTTACGTGTTGATGTACCATTTAATTAGCATGACTGTCAGTTAATTTCTAGTTTCATGTTTTACGCAGTAGGCAGTTGTTCATACACCTATAAAATCCAGCATCTGCGCACGCTTAAGGATTAGTTTTTAGTTGCTTTGTTTATGTAATTGCTACAATTTTAGTGTGTACAGAAACTCTGTTTTGAAGCTGCTGTTTAAACACTTTTTACTATAATTTCTGCATATGAGTTAATAGAATACTGTGTTGTTTTGACTCCTTCAAGTAGCTGATATTTCCTTGGGTTTTGTGGATGGAGGGCCCCCATTCATAACAGCCTTTGTACAGTAAATTTACCTTTATGTTCTTGCCATTTCCTTCTTTTGAATTCAGCAATTTTCCTTTTCTTTAATACATGTACAGTTTTGATTTACTTTCATTGTCATCTCATTTCCAGCATTTACTTTAACTGATCAGGATTTTTTTCTGCAGGTGTTAGCCCGGGATTGTGTGTCTTTGTTGTATTTGCTTTATCTCTAATGGTATTTTCAGTTGTCATATTCATAGTTGCTGCCTTTATTCTATTTTTCTAGCTTGATTTCTAGTTTAGTTTCTCAAGTTGTATGCTAACATATTGATGGTCTCCTTATCATATGTTGTTCATCTTTAAGAGATCAGAATACTAATAAATCACAGCTTGCTTTGAGTAGTTTTTGACATATATCACTAACTCTTTCTTCACTTGTTACACATTACAATGTATGTTGGAAGCAGAATGTTGGAGAGAGGCACAGTGGTGTTATAATTTGTCATCTTAGAGCTTGATTACTTTTTAGACTTATATCTAACTACTTCTTAATCGTGTTTCACATAGTACTATGTGTTGGAAGCAGAGTGTTAGGAAGAGATGAACATTATAATTGGTCTTTAAAGTGGGTTTTCTTACCTTTTTATTGCAGCAGCATGAGTAGTGACTAGTGCCATTAGAAAGTGGTTTTTATGCTTTGCTTTTAGTTTCATTTCAAGTTATTTCTTTCAAGCTCTTTCTTTGCAAGTTTAGAAGGTAGTTAGAAACCACCAGTTACACACACTCACTCATTTAGAAACCACCATACACACACAAATCACTCATTTGTTTATAAAATCATCACTCCATCTTAGGAAGTTAAATTGACCACAACACCCCCAAACGACAAAAAGATCTAAGAGGTTACTTAAGTATATACTGTACACCTTCACTTCATCAGCTTACGAGCCCCGGGTTGACAATTTATAATAGCAATTTAGACAACACTAAATTGACTAAACATTTACTAGAGCCACCACTAGGGAAATTAGAAGGTTTGAAAATCGATTGTTTAGTTTATAAACAAAACCCAGAGATAGACTGAAGAAACATTGATCTAATTTGCACTTGGATAGAAAATGCAGTTCGAAGGCTAGCTGGCTTGACTTCAGGCTCCATATGTAAGTTTATAAAACAAAAAAATATAGACAAGAAAACAATCTATTCGCTCCCCAGTGGAGTATCCATTTTGTTATTGGGAAATCTAGTGTCCACTCGGAGCTGCTAGTCCCACTGGGACTGGTAGCTATCTTAGAAACACAAAAACTAAAACTACTTTCATTTTCCTTTATGAGAAGTAGATAAGAGAGGAATGAAGGACACCAACCTCAGTCTTGTGCTTGGTTCCTTACTCGGTTCCTCTCCCTTGTCATAGATCCTTGCCACTTTCTCCTTCGTCTACCCAGCTTCAAAGAGCACCTTTGGAATCAAAGCAGCATAACACTATCAAATAACAGATATCTACAATCATAAAAAATATAGGACCAGATATATATTGGCCACACAAATGCATATATCATCAAACATACAAGAATGTGGAGGAAAACGTGAATAGCTTTATTAATATCAAGAATAAGAAAAGAGGATTACTGATCCGAATAGAAAATGGCATCAACCCATGGTACTCATCCGCCCATATTATTCATCGACCCATGAAATTTACCCATGGTATTGTAAATGGCATCCACCCATGGTATTATAAGTTACATCCACCCATGGTATTCATTCACCCATAGTATTGTGACATCCACCCATGGTATTCATTCACCCATGGAATTGGCCCGTGGTATTGTGAAATCCACCAATGGTATTCATTCACCCATGGTATTGTGACATCCACCCATGGTACTCATCCGTATGGGAAATGGCATCAACCCATGGTACTCATCCACCCATATTATTCATCGACCCATGGAATTTACCCATGGTATTGTAAATGGCATCCACACATGGTATTGTAAGTGACATCCACCCATGGTATTCATTCACCCATGGTATTGTGACATCCACCCATGTTATTCATTCACCCATGGAATTGGACCGTGGTATTGTGAAATCCGCCCATGGTATTCATTCACCCATGGAATTGACCCATGGTATTGTAACTGAAAAATACTATAAGTAACAAGTCACATTTTGTAAAAGGACAGTTTGTCCGCCACAATGTAGCTCTTAAAATTATTCTCTGTTTTAATAAAAATATTCTTTGTGGTTTGTTTATTGGGAATTCTCATATTTTTCTTCTCGCAATTCAAGTTTTCAGATCTTGGGGGTCTCTCCTCCCAAGATCCATTTCAATCTCTTAGATCTTGGGGGCCTCCCCCAAGATCTGGATCAGTGGTATCAGAGCAGGTTATAATTCCATGGGAATGAGGGTTTGATGCATATTTCAGTTTCAAATTTTGTAGCAATATTCAACAAACTTTAGGCATGTGCTAAAACCTCCACCGAGCACTTTCTTGGGTCAAGCAGGAAGAAGTTTTTTCTCATTTTTTTGCAGGAATTTTTTTTTTGGGCGGCGACTTTGAAAATCAAATCTGAAACATTTGGTACAAAATTTACAAAAACAAATACCAGATCTGGAGAAAAGTCACTCAATTTCAAAAAAAAATGGGTCGAATCAGAGTTCGGCTGTGGCAAATATCGCTGATTTAAAATCAGCTATTTTATCAGAATTTTTGTGACGACGGAACTGTTGCAGCGCGAATCTGAGATCTCAGAGTGTCCAGATAAGGATTTCCATCATATGGGAAGAGGAAAAATGGTCCTTCTGCTTCCAAAAACAAGTTATAATAAATATTCTAAGTTATATTGACCGAGTTATGTCCATTTTAATTCTGGAGCATCATTCGGAGTGGGTTCCCTTTGGAAACATGCCCTCCCACCTTAGGCTATGTAGGCACCTACTACTTTATTAGCAACCAACATCACGGTTATGGGTCATCCACAAACATCAAAGTCCATTTGCTAGGCCGGACACTGTCAGTATCACAGTTGGTCCAATAAACAAAACCACAAAGAAACTTTTATTTAAAATAGTAATGGAAATAAACCAGCTAGGGCGATGATAGCTTATCCCTGAGAAGAGATGTGGTCGCTACATGCCTCTGAACTATAAAGGCTACATTATGGAAGACAATCTGCCCTTTTACAAAATGTTACTTGTTACTTATAGCATTTTTTAGTTACAATACCATGGGTCAATTCCATGGGTGAATGAATACCATGGGTGGATTTTACAATACCACGGGCAGATGCCATTAACAATACCATGGGTAAATTCCATGGGCAAATGAATACCATGGGTGGATTTTACAATACCATGGGTACATGCCATTTACAATACCATGGGTAATTCCATGGGTCAATGAATAATATGGGTGGATGAGTGCCGTGGGTTGATGCCATTTTCCATTTGGATCATTCCTCACTCCTTAAGAAGCAATGGTCCCCATTGCGTAAAGTTCTCTCGTGCGAAGCCTTTGTTGAATATGAAGAGCCATTGAAGATAAGGGTTTGATGTGGTTAACCCAAAACCCTGATAAATAAAGATACGAGGATAGAGATACCCTGTAATGCTTGTGACTAACTGTGATTCTGACAGTGTGCGGCCTAGCAAATGGACTTCGATGAAAAGGATTTTATGCGGCTGACCCATAACCATGATGTTGGTTGCTGATGAAGTAGCAGGGGTCTACATAACCTAGGGTGGGAAGGAACGTCTCCAAATAACCCAAGCCGAATGCTTCTATATTGAAACTGATGAATGTGAAGCAGGTGCCTACTAAAGTGGGGTGGGAGGGCACGTCTCCAATGGAAACCCACTCTGAATGGTGCTCCAGAATTAAAATGGACATAACTCGGCCAATATAACTCAGAATATTTATTATAACCTGCTTTTAGAAGCAGAAGGATCATTTTGCATCTTCCCATGAGTTGTAAATCCTTATCTAGACACTCTAAGATCTCAGATTCGCGCTGCAACAATTTCGTCGTCACAAAATTTCTGATAAAATAGCTGATTTTAAATCTGCGATATCTCCCACATCCGAACTCCAATTCGACCCATTTTTTTTGAAATTGGGTGATTTTTCGAGGGGAATTCAGATCTAGTATTTGTTTTTGTAAATTTTGTACCAAATGTTTCAGATCTGATCTACAAAGTCACCGCCCAAAAAAAATTCCTGCAAAAAAATGAAAAAAGAAAAATTCTTCCTACATAACCCAAGAAAGTGCTCTGTGGAGGTTGTATCACATGCCTGAAGTTTGTTGAATATTGCTGCAAAATTTGAAACTAAAATATGCATCAAACCCTCATTCCCATGGAATCATAACCTGCTCTGATACCACTGATCCGGATCTTGGGGGGAGGCCCGCAAGATCTAAAAGATTGAAATGGATCTTGGGGGGAGAGACCCCCAAGATCTGAAAGATTGAAATGTATCTTGGGGAAGAGACCCCCATATACATAAAGATGCAGTGGAAATAATACTTTATTTCATTAATGGAAAATATTGAAATGTGCTTACAACCAGAAATAGAAAGAAAACCAGCTAGGGCGATGGTAGCTTATCTCTGAGAAGAGATGTGTGGCTACATGCCTCTGAACTGTAAAGGCTACATTGTGGCAGACAATCTGTCCTTTTACAAAATGTGACTTGTTACTTATAGTATTTTTCAGTTACAATACCACGAGTCAATTCCATGGGTGGATTTCACAATACCACCGGCCAATTCCATGGGTGAATGAATACCATGGGTGGATGTCACAATACCAATGGTGGATTTCGCAATAACACGGGCCAATTCCATAGGTGAATGAATACCATGGGTGGATGTCACAATACCATGGGTGAATGAATACCATGGGTGGATGTCACTTACAATACCATGGGTGGATGAAATTTACAATACAATGGGTAAATTTCATGGGTCGATGAATAATATGGGTGGATGAGTACCATGGGTTGATGCCATTTTCCATTCGGATCATTCCTCCCTCCTTAAGAAGCAATGGTCCCCATTGCGTAAAGTTCCCTCTTGCGAAGCCTTTGTTGAATATGAAGAGCCACTGAAGATAAGGGTTTTATGTGGTTAACCCAATACCCTAATAAACGAAGATCCTAGGATAGAGATACCCTATAATGCTTGTGACCAACTATGATTCTGACAGTGTGTAGCCTAGCAAATGGACTTCGATGACAAAGATTTTATGCGGTTGACCCATAACCATGATGTTGGTTGTTGATGAAGTAGCAGGTGCCTACATAGCCTGGGGTGGGAGGGAACGTCTCCAAATAACCCAAGTTGAATGCTGATATGTTGAAACTGATGAATGTGAAGCAGGTGCCTACTAAAGTGGGGTGGGAGGGCATGTCTCCGATGGGATCCCACTCTGAATGCTGCTCCAGAATTAAAATGGATATAACTCGGCCAATATAACTCAGAATATTTATTATAACCTGTTTTTAGAAGAAGAAGGATCATTTTTCATCTTCCCATGAGCTGGGAATACTTATCTGGACACTATGAGATCTCAGATTCGCGGTACAACAGTTCCCCGTCACAAAATTTTTGATAAAATAACTGATTTTAAATCAGCAATATCTCCCACATCCGAACTTCGATTCGACCCATTTTTTTTTGAAATTGGGTGATTTTTCGAGAGGAATCCAGATATGGTATTTGTCTTTGTAAATTTTGTACCAAATGTTTCATATCTGATCTGCAATGTCGTCGCCCAAAAAAAATTCCTGCAAAAAAATTGAGACTGAAATATGCATGCAACCCTCATTCCCATCGAATCATAACATGCTCTGATACCACTGATCCTGATCTTGGGGGGAGGCCCCCAAGATCTGAGGGATTGAAATGGATCTTGGGAGGAGGGACCCCCAAGATTTGAAAACTTCAATTGCCATAAGAAAAATAGGAGAATGCCCAATAAACAAAACCACAAAGAAACTTTTATTTAAAATAGTAATGAAAATAAACCAACTAGGGCAATGGTAGCTTATCCTGAGAAGAGATGTGTGGCTACATGCCTCTGAACTGTAAAGGCTACATTGTTACGGACAATCTGTCCTTTTACAAAATGTGACTTGTTACTTATAGTATTTTTCAGTTACAATACCACGAGTCAATTCCATGGGTGGATTTCACAATACCACGGGCCAACTCCATGGGTGAATGAATACCATGGGTGGATGTCACAATACCATGGGTGAATGAACACCATTGGTGGATTTCACAATACCATGGGCCAACTCCATGGGTGAAGGAATACCATGGGTGGATGTCACAATACCATGGGTGGATGTCACAATACCATGGGTGAATGAATACCATGGGTGGATGTCACTTACAATACCATGGGTGGATGCCATTTACAATACCATGGGTAAATTTCATGGGTCGATGAATAATATGGGTGGATGAGTCCCATGGGTTGATGCCATTTTCCATTTGGATCAATTAAAACCAATTTCTCTAACCCAACGTCATCCTCCAGCATGAAAGCCCTTCTTTCACCTCATGAAAAGATTAGATCACCCAACAATATGATATTCCAACAAGAAACCAACAACACTTCCTTACAAGATACAAAATTCCAGCCTCTAGATCTCTTGGATGAGGGATCCATATATAGATGATTGCAGGGGGGTGAGTCAGCTTCTGGGATTTTGATTAGTGTCCTCTCTGATAGTTCTTGGTTCCACTTGGAGATTGATGATCTCTTACTCATCCCTGGGCGAATTCAGAGGGGCAAGTGTCATAGGAGAAGTTTCTGGAAGATTCTATGATCATCCACCTCAAAAACTGTCTCTACCATTTGTCCACTGTTGCCCATCACACCCTACAAAAGGGATTTTCAGTATGCATCACACCTTTTACACTGGGCAGGTGGGATGCATCACACCCTTAGCACTGAGCAACCTGTATGGTCCAGTTCTGAGCAGTTTCCTGTGGAGAACTTCTGGGAGATGATGTAATCAGTTGACCTTGTTCCATTATGGTATGAAACAACACTTTTAGGGACTTAGGAGCCCTTGGTTTATGGACATATTTGATTCCACTTGGAGATTGATGATCTCTTACTTTTCCTTGGGCGAATTCAGAGAGACAAGTGTCCTAGGGAAGTTTATGGAAGATTCCAAGATCATCCACTTAGCGAACTGCCTCCGCCATTTATCTACTCTCATCCATCACACCCTATAGAAGGAATTTTTAGTATGCATCGTACCCCCCGTGTGTAATAGGTGCGATGCATCTCACCCTCAGCACTAAGCAATCAGTATGGTCCAGTTTTGAACAGTTCTGAGCAGTTTCCTGTGGAGAACTTCTGGGAGATGATGTAATCAGTTGACCTAGTTCCTTTAGGGTATGAAACAACACTTTTAGGGACATAGGAGCACTTGGTTTATGGACATGTTTGATTGGGGTTTCAGTGCCCAACAATGTCTATAACAGAAATGATTGCATAAATTTTTTATGCAAAGACGGACCTCTAGAGAGGGGTGGTTAATATGTGGAGTTTCTAGCGATCGGACAAGTTTCCACGCATAGTTGCTTCTGGGCACTTGTATGCGTCCACTGAAACATAGTTTATGAAATACAATCCTGAGTAAAATGATTGGGTTGTTCAAAGTGTTCTTCCTACACAATTTCGTGGTATTGGGTGTACTGCAGAGTGGTGTGGCCATATTTTTGTGTGTAAACACACTATCCACTCTCGTCGTCAAGTTTTTTATTTTCTGAACCCGTCCACTAACGATTTGATCAACGTACCCAAAAGCTTTCCTAGGGTAACTATGTCTGCTACAACCATGGAGATCTAAATGTAATCTCCCACTGAAAAGGTTTTCTTTGTATTTTTCCTTTCATTTAATTCGTTTTTATAAAGATTCATCCTATTCTATGAATGTTAGTATGGCAGAAATTCATCCCCTTCTATGTAAACTCTTTAGTTTTGATCACGGGTAGCTCCATTTTGCTCGCCTTCCATACGAGCAACGACAGGCCCGAAGGAGTAACGAAGAGGCAGTACGTGCTGGGGTTTGTCTTGACACTAGGCGCAACTACCCTATATGGTTTCATTATTCCGTTGATTGAGCTGAGCTACAAAATAACAAAGCCCAAAATAATGTATGTGCTTGTTATGGAGATGCAATTCATAATGTCTTTTTCGGCTACTATTTTCTGTACGGTGGGAATGTTCATTAATGGAGACTTCCAACCTCTTCACAAGGAGGCCAAGGAATTTGGTGTGGGGAAGATCGATTACTCCATGGCTCTCTTATGGAGTGCAGTAGCATGGCAGCTATTTTACATTGGGATCTTCAGCGTTACATCCCTGGCGAGCTCTTTGTTGAGTGGATTCATCATTGCTGCTATGATTCCCGTGACAGAGGTACTGGCGGTGGTTTTGTACCATGAGGAATTCAGTGCAGAGATGGGCATGGCACTTGTGCTAGCTTTGTGGGAATTCACGGGGAATACTATGGCTATTTGAAACAACAACCTCCTATCTGCATCCCTAGGCAACAAAAAATGCCAGAAGGCCGCTTAGAAAATGCACATGCAGATTAGTCCATTAATGATTTATGAAGAATGTTGAAGAATTATCTAACATTGATGGTAATAACGAATTGTGCTTCAATGCAGTCTTGAGGTTGATCTTAACCTGGTAATAATGAATTGTAATAATGAATTATGCTTCAATTCAGTATTGAAGTTGATCTTAATTAGCTATGTGGAGGATGCTTTCATGATAAGATGGTGAGAAACTTCAATTAATTTGAATGGATAGTGAACTTATTTTTCATAGGAGTAATATTTTTTATTAGAAATAATATTATAAAGAAAAGAAAAATTGGATAGAATGGTTTCTTATTTTTCAAAATACATTTTGTAAATATGATTTTGTTTCAAAGATAAACACATTTATAGATATTAACATAATAACGAGGTTGGAGAAAATATCCACTAAATGTTCTAAAAGAGAACATTTTCAAAAAGTATCAATGCATAGGTTACAAACAATGTCTCTTGACCAATTTTTGTCTAAATGATTAGGTATAAAACTAAGAATAAGGATAATATGATAACCTAGGAGGAGAATTTGATGGAAAACATTGAAATATTGATCAATAACGTTATGATGACAATAATTTAAACAACATTTATTGTTATGGTAACCTAACCTTGTGTAAATTGGAACCCAATTATCATTGGAGGATGAGACACACCCTTTCAATATAACATAATGTTCCAACTTGGTTTTTATCACTATTAATTCACTAAAATGTATCAATGTTCCTTAAAAATTCACTAAAATATACACGAGAATGTGTTATTTTTACCGTATTTGTGTGGAATTCAAGATTACAAGCTTAGGAGATGATCATGTGCATCGGGGAATGCTTTTAGAGTACTCCTCTATATATTTCTATTATTACAAGGACATAAATAACAACAAATTAAACTTATCAGTATCAAGATGTAACTTATTTTAATTGATTTGGGAGTACTCCTCTCTACATTTCTATTATTGTAAGAACATAAATAACAACAAATTAAACTCGGGAGTATCAAGATGTAATTTAATTTAATGTCATTTCAAATTTATATTTGAATTTTCCATGTTTTTGATAGAGTAAAATTTGTGTTTGAAATGTTATAGTGAAAGCAAGTAAAATAATTGGTTGAAATAAAGTGCTACACAATATAGTCAATGTGAAAATCATTGAGTTGAAATGTTGTGCTACAAATGATCTTGAAGTGTTATTAAGTATTGGTTTCATGGTTTTCCTTTTCATATTATCTTTTCTAATATCTTGGTTGATGCTTAGCTTCATAAATTTCAATAAGTCTAAGGCTATTTTGTGGCATGTTTTCTCAATGATTTGATTTTGACTACTTATGATTATCATCCATGAATACTTTATGAACTAGCCTAACCCATCTTAACTCTTGATGTATCAAGCATCGAGCGGGATCAAATATCTCATCATGCAAAAGAGTTTTCTCAGTGAAAAACTTGAGGAAATATCTGCACCTTTAGAGATTTGATCCATATGGGCCTTTGATAGACCCAAGGTTAAGATTTATATATCCTAGTTATATGCATGTGTATACATGCGTGCACATGTGTTTCGGTTCAAATTGAATATATATTTTAAAATTTCATAACAATGCATATTATTTTAATAGTGATTCATAAATTCAAGATATTAAATTTAAGTTGAGAGGGCATTTGAAAAAATATAGAATTTCTGAATTTAAAACCTTAAATCAAAATCTAGTTATCTCTCATGCATACATAAATACATCATACATATCCAATTTCTAAATTTTATAATTAAATTTAAAAATAAATTGCTTTTAAAATAAATTCTAGAAAAGTCTTTTAATTCTCGATATCAAAACTTATATGGAAAAAATATTCAATCAATATATTAGAGATGTAAAGATAAATATATGTTGGTTAGGGTAGATATTTCAATTCATAAATTTAAAATATTAAATTTAAACCTGGAAAATTGTATATATGTAGGAATTTACATCGTAAGTTCGTCAGATAGAACACCAAAGGACACCCCTCACAAACAGATCACAGATTAATACACCATTATTCTTGACGTGGTTAAAACCCTCAAAGAGAGAAACAATCCATGGCCTAAGCCAATGCGGCCACTTTAGGCAATTTATTAATAAGAGAATGAAAATTTAAATAAGCTTCTCTCATGAACGATCCCCTTACAAATGACTCTCCATTCTCTTTAAATAGAGGTCATGGACCAATCGAGTGTTAAGCCACAGATCAAGTGTTCGTAATACCGATGAGACAATGAACCGTCGGATCACTTAATTTATAGAACATATCATGACTGTTGGATTGTAAGTTACAAAAGTACATACTAAAGAAACACACTTTACCTAACTCTATACTAGACCAAGTTATACTTAAGTATTTCCTGTGTGTCAGAATTTCCTAACAATATATATATCTGCACACACAATATATATATATATATACACGCACACACACACACAATAACTACTTTGCTAAAGTATCTCCTTTTAAAATGAATTTCAAAAATTTCATTTAATTCTCAATATGGAAACTACTAGGGATAACTATCGAACTAATATGCTTAAGTTTTAGAAATTCCATATAATATTTTCTAGGGGAAAAATATCAATTGATATGTTAAAGATATATAGGTAGATTTAGGTTTATTATTTTGGAATATTATATCTTTCTCATAATTCTTATTACTCTGAAGGAGATTTTCATTAATATGAAGTAGACAGGATGCATGACTATGATTGTGTGCTATTCAATAAGAACTCTAAGGAGGATTAGAATTTAGTTTAGATAGTGTATAAAAGAAACTGTCAAAATTGGGGTTGAAGTGAGGAAGATGTTTGAAATGAATTGGAGATAAAAGCTTTTGTGATTAAAACAACAAATTTGGGGAAGAAAGGAGATGACCCACATTGGCAGAGAAGAGGGAATTGCAACAAGAGGTCTTAGAATCATGTGAGACTCTTTTCAAACCTTCGTAGATGGATGCCTCAGTCTTTGAAGCTTACTCATGATGACAATATTCAGCATTGGTTAAGCAAGAGAAAATATATGAAACTATTTCGACCGAAATCTTGGTTATGCTTTAACAAAAAAAATAAAAGTTACTCAAGTCAACTCGAGGTTGTAGTGCTACTTTCACCTTCCAAATTAAAACCATAAACTTGTCCTTATTGAAATATTTAATAAAAGGAACTTGTTATTTCGGTACAAAATGTAATATAAAAAGCCAACAGAATTCAGAGAAAGCAAACAATAATTATTTTTTCTTAATAACATGTTAATATGACCCTCAAATGGTAATTTTATTCAAACTTTACTTTAGATTCTAAAACTATTCAAAAATGTCAAATAAAAGAAAATGCTAACATAACTTTAATTTTTTTTATTTCTAGGCAAATGCATGTTGGGATATAAAGAATCCATTCACATAGACCCTTTCCCTCTTTTATTAGGCTATATTCCATAGGAATGTCATGGGTCAATAACATGAGTTCTCATAATCATGGAGCTCAAAAAATACAGATTAAAAAATAAAACAAAAATTAAATTCGAAAAATACATAAAGCTATTAAAATTGTTGGGATATCAAGGAAACATTTACTTAGAGTTTTCCCCTTTTAAACAAGCTATATTCTACATGAATACCATGGGCTAGTTCAATGGGTTGTCATAAACCTAGAGCTCAAAAACGGTTCGTAACTTAAACGATTCAAGTTTACCCGAACTCCCCAATGAAAAATAATATGAATTCGGATAAATTCTAAACTGTATTAATATAAATTCATATAAATTCAAGAGCGATATAAAATTAAAAATAAGAAAATGGGGATAATATAGACTTCACAAAAATCAAGCTAATTATTATTTTTAAGTTTTAGTTTTATTATAAATAAATTTTACTGAGTTAACTTAACATTACATTACATTACATAACTCATTATATTGCATAATTTTTTACAAAAATGTTGACATACTTAATTACACCTACACATCTTCTCTACACTAGTTTGTAGTGTGTATCTCGGTGAAAATAAAATGATGAACATCTAGAAAGATATGAGAGGTGATAAGTGTCCTTATATTGATACATTATAATGTCATCCAAATACCATATGATTCATAAAAATGTGTAAATCTAGACCAAAAAGTACAAAACGCTATGTGCAAGAATCATACAAGAAGGTTCATATGTACAAGAATTATACAAGAAGAGTTGTCTATGAGAATGTTCTTTGTAAGTCTTCTGTATGGCTACATGATGCTCAAAAGAAGAAATTTGACATGTTTTGGAATGGATAAATATCGAGACTCTCTCACAAGATTGCATGGCATAAATGAAACAATATTGATCAACATCAACTATAGTATCTGGAAGAAAGAAAGGGAGTTAATAATGAAAAACGAGGAAATATATAGTAGCTTGGAAACCAAGTTTGATCCATGGGAACGTCGATTAAAAGTGGATGCATGGAGAAGGATTCTTGGATCATGCAGAAGGATGTCAATATCGAAACACTCGAGTAAGTAATCACTTTCATGAAAGGTTCATCATGATAACTTAAGTGTAATGTTAATATTTTATTTTTTTCGTATCTAGTTAACATATTATTTTTCTACTTTGGAGGATGTTGGAGAAATACATAATGACAATTGAGTAAAGTTCAGATGTTGATGTTAAAACATGATTTAAAGAAAATATGGATTGAGAGATTGTTTTTTATAATCCTTAAAGGACTGTGAACTAGATATGTCTATATCATCATCTTCGAATTGAAAGGTAGAAGTGTAAGAAGAGAACCTGATGTTCATGTCCCTACATCAACAAATATCACTTTCATGTTTAAGAGGGAGATATGACTAGCTTGAAATTTGAAAAGGATCACTATAATGACTTCATTGATGATGACTAGAGGAAAGTGATATACATGACTGATGCCCTGAATCATGTCACAAGAATGAAGGGAAAATTTGGCTCTACAACGTCGAGGCGGAAAGAGAGCTCAATATAATGAGATACACAGGAAAGAAGGAGCTATGCATACACTTATGGAAACAATATAGAGAGATTGTGGTTATGACTTGCCAATTGAAGGGAAGTGAAATAATCTCCTCTATTATTTAGAGGGAGTATGAAGTCTCCTTAATATTTGTGAATGGGCAAGGATATATTCCATTAAATAAGTGAGAATGTGGATCTCCTCTTTGATTGAGAGGGGATGATGATGACATCACGTTTTTATTCTCTTCTTTATGTGTCATGCACTAGGACGAGAATAACAATCGTACATATAAGTGAAGACCATGGAGAGAGAATGGCGAATGGAGGATTGGATAAGCAACTACAATTTCCTTAAGGATAGAAAATCCAAGATAGGAAGTGGAGCCACACTCTGTGAGGATTGATCCAAGTTGATTTAGGTGGCCACTCACCTATTTCGCTTGGAACCCCACCATTGTGTCTTTCAATTTTTCAGTTTCCTTAATTTTAACACAATTTACTATTTTTGGTAGTTTTTCACGTCTTGAACTTTTGGAGCCGTTTTGAGTCCCTAAACTATGTTTTTTGGGAAAAACTAGTCCTACAATGAGCTTAGACCATGTTGGTTGGTTAGAAGTTGTATTCCTCAGATAGATATTTCTAACAAGGTATTGAGCACGTAAAACAGAGATCATATGCCAAAGTTGTGACCCCGGGATGTTGATGTACCAATTTACCTAAATGGGGCCCATTGTTTTGGCACTTCATCTCCTATGATTAATTTTTTGGATGTTTAGGGTTCTCCATTGTTTCTCAATAATAAACAGGACTCTGAGGCTCATTATAAGATAGTTCAGAGGCATGTAGCCGCCACATCTCTTCTAAGATATAAGCTACCATCACTCGAGCTAGTCTTATTTCCATTCTATTTTCAAGCATATTTCAATATTTGATATTAATTAAATGAAGTGTTATTTATGTTGCATCTTTGTATTTATGGTTATACGTGTAATTTGTGTGCTCCTATTTAAATTTGGATAAGTTGGATTAGAGCGATATGCTCTTTCTTTGTTTTTCTTTGCATGTCCCCAATGAGGCTTAGATATAAGGAGTTAGGGCTTGAACTGGTCGAACCTTTGTAAGACCAACCTCAAAAATCCCGATGGCCTCCCAAGGGGGGATAAAATAAAGATTAGGATGCATCTACACAAGAGTGACACATCTACTTCCAAAAACCACTCTAGAAGTGCCACACCCTTTGAGGTACAAGTTAACTTTGACATTCCTATATTTGAGGGTAAGATAGATGCATACACCATAGATAAATGGTTAAATCAGCTATAAGGATATTTTTATGTTCTTAAATTTTCTAGCCAGGAAAATATTAATTTTTCTCTTCTCAAAACCTCCCCCCACATCAAGGGCTACTAGGAAACCTACTGTGACCAGAAGTATGAAAGTACAACCTCACTATTTTCAGTGACACCCACTTGGGATTCGTTCGGGGATGCCATCAAGGAGTAGTACTACCTTGTTAGGAGCTATAAGGATAAATACATAAACTAGACCACATTGCGACGCGGAAGGGAACAAGACCTGCCAGAGTTTACCAATGACTTTCATACCCTTCATACGAATTTGGGTATCAAGGATTTTGAGAAAAAATTGGTGCTAAAAAACAATCAGGCTATGTACAAAAGTATATTCAAGATGATATGGAGTTCTCAGACATCTCCTCTCTTAACACGACATATCGATACATTTTCAAGATCGAGTAGAAGCTTAAACAAAAAAGGAAAGACTTTGGATCTACGAATATGAAGCAAAGGAAAGGCGCCCCCAAACCGCAAAGCAAAGGGAAAAGCCAGGGCGAGGTGACCCTGGTGATGAGTGCTAGTATTTCAGAAATGATGCTACAATTCTTGGGCTACCAACTTTACTTATCAACCTGGGGTTCGTAGAACTTAGAGGTGAGAGTGCTATATGCACAAGTAAAAGTGATGGTTCTTCCTATTGTCACTGTTCAACTGGCGAGAGACCATTGCAATTCCATGCCAGACTTCTATAGAGTTAGAAGAAGATTAAATCTTTGATGGAAGAAGGGAAAATATACTCTAAGAGAGTTACTCTACTGCAGTAATGGAAAATGCCAACATGTAATGTTAAACCACACCATACCCTAATTAACCATTTAAGAAGCTATACTAAGTAGAACTGCTAAATCAGCAACAAAAAAATGATACTATTTAAGCTGAAGAAGTAAAAAGCATCAAACCATACTAATGTGCAAGAAAAGAAACTAAACTAAATTTATTTTCATTTTTTTGGTTTCTCAGTCAAAATCAAGTATCCAAACTAATTTTTTTTGTGGATGTGACACGTGGATGGAAGGTGTTTTAGGATAGTTAGAAGGTTTATGGAGTGGTTGGATGGTGTCGAGGGGTCCTAGGAGGGTTTTTGTGACTTCCTATAGGTTTCCCATCAATTCAGCCTCAAAACAGACCGTTTCAGGAAAACCTACATGATGTACTAGAAACCTACAAGATGATCCTGTAGGAATTACAAGAAACCTACAGGATACAACTGGCAGCTAATTGTGAGGTGTTGGAGGTGTTGGGAAGCTTAGGAAAAGTGTGGGATGGGTAGAATGGAGTTTTAGAATGTCTAGGAGCACTTATGAGTCAATATCCAAGATAAGAGATGGCTACATGCGCTCAATGTGTTTAGGGAAATTTCAATGAAAAGTGATGGAAAACTAGTGAGGGTGATGGTGAAACAAGGGATGCCTAAGGTGGATGAAGTGGAAGGTGGCTGTTGGTTATGAATTCTTGGTCTCCTCGTGAGGTAGCTACTTTGCATAAAACATGTGTGTCTTCTAAAAAGAACTATGCAACAAGATACATTTGATATAAACTAGAAAAGCATGAATCAACTACCTATATTATGCATGAAGAGAGTTGTTGAAGGGAATGAAAGTATGAGTGAGATGTTATTGTAGAGATGGAGATGGAAAAGGATGAAAATGAAATCATCCTTCTAACATTAACCAACTACTGAATTAAGGACAACAAACTCCAAAGCTCATAAAAGAACTAGAAATTTGTGTTTTGGGGGCTGCTAAAGGGTCCCTTTCTCAAGTCGTGGTCCCAGAGGGAGGAAGTGAGGCCAAGACAACTATTGACAACCTTGTGGTGATCATTTTTCTCCTTTCCAACCTGCTACTTGAAAGAAGGCACAAATGGAAGCAAACTATCACACAACCAATCTGATCTACACTACTTGTAGTGGAAATGCATCTACTAAGCAAACTAACACCTAAGCTATGAATCTACACTAAGCATACATTTACAATAAGGAGGAGCCTTGGCTGCTAGGGTTGGGCCCTAACCTAAGAGATTCAACCCTCCGAGTTAACTCAATGTTAGCCAAAACGAAACTCATTCTTATTACCAAAACAAGAGACTACATCAAAACAACTTTCATAAGTCTTACAGCTCAAAAAATAGAGTAGATTTTTACAATAAAAAATCTGAATCCTACTGAGGTCGTAGGCCTCTCTACTTATACATCTATAGTCTCCAACGACTTCCTTAAAATTAGGGAGGCTCACCTCCCAAACTCGAGATAAACTGGTGCTTTGTCTTTCACTTGCTGGCTACCTTCTAGTCTTCATGATTTGGTTGTTTGTTGTCTGAGCTGATGGAGGAATATTCGAATGGAGCGATAGTAAATGAGGAGGATTTACCTCCTATAATCCCTCTCCCTTGTCCCATTCGAGTTTTGACCTTGGTATTTGCCAAAATTCCTTGATTTTCTCCTTTCATCCTACATTAAATGTGCATTAGATCACAAAGAAAAATATCCAACTCCAACTCATCACATTAACAAAATATAATCAAAAGTATGAAGTAAGTTATGATAATAGTTGGTTTGACTAAGCTAGGAGGTGAACTAATCCCATATAATTACCCAATGATGAGGCTCATCATCACTCCCCTGTTGAAAGTGTTGCTCAACCTCTGAGAAACTTAGTCAATATCCATATCCTTCATGGCTGTGGTAGCCTCTCTAACATCCCATGCCTTTGTTGTGGTATCCTCTTCTTGTTCATAGAATCCTGCTTTCTTTTATACCTCTTCCCACTGCGTCTTTTCTTCATCTTCTTTTCTCCCTTCTAGAATCCCTAACAATAGTGGTGGACTGATTTTTAGGGCTATCCAATTGACGTTCAACCTTTACATAGATTTCTTATACATAGGTATCATGTTGAGTTCCTCACTTAACCTTTGAGGGGAGTGATTTTCTCGTATATTTAGGCTGTATGGCAATGTGTTCCATATTCTTAAGTAAGCATGTATACTATCATACCCTAGCAGCCTAAACATGTCCTCAAAATGTGAAATAGATTTCTCTTGGGCAACAAGGTATCTATGTGCTAGTTGAGGGGCATTTGTAATCAAATTATGGGTACTGATGAGGGCCATGGGATTTGATTTTTCAACTCTGATCAAAACAGGTTTAATTTTTTGTCTTGCCAATATCTTTTTCATCTCTACATCCCTTGACTCCTCATGGTTCATCCATGATGCTAAAGCCATTAATTGTAGATCTCCTAGCTTGGTATTAGGTTCCCATACATTCATGTCTATGAGCACCATGTTGTGTAAATAAAACTTAGCCATTTTGGCCCTATCCTCTAATGTACTTTGATCACAACGATGAATAAACTGCCTACAATACTAAGATGGAATGGTTCCCCTTTGTGCTAATGTCTTAATCTGAAACTGCAGCCATTGTTCTTTGAGTTAGAGAGCATAGGATTTAGCTGACATCCTATACTGGATTGCCTCCAAGGAGAGGCTTGTCATACATGCTAGTTGGTTTTCTCTTTCCTCTAGCTATCCCCTTATCCATGAATTTTTTGTATCTAGTTGATTTCTCATTACAAATTCTCTGTCCCTTAAGCCACATAGTTCTCCACCCATTTCTTTGAGTTTCTCATCCATGTGCCCAATGTCTTCTACCCCCCTTGATCTGGCGATCTTCATCCATTGGTGAGTTTTGGCCCTCTCCTTATCAAGCTCGAAGAACAGTGGGATGGAAAATGTTTTAGGTATGACCCTACCACCTTCTATAAACATGTAATAAGAGTCCATCTTAGGTTGGGGGCTAGGTTCTTTTGTCTCTGGGTCCTCCTCCTTAGCTTCTTATTGCTCCCCTACCTTTATTTCCAGTGTTTGTGCCTCTTGTAGACTCAGCGACATATCATGTAGGACATATTTTGCTTCGTGTAGATTTTGTTGTGGATCATGTAGCATTTCCTTACCCTTTGAGGAAGTTGATCTAGTAGTAGGCCTCCTCACATAGGTGATAGGGGACTTAGGGGAAGGCATTTTGTCTTTTTGTGTAGGGGAATCTTCAATCTCAATAGGATTTTTGGTTGATGTTTGTGGCTTCCCCTATCTTATTCTTGTGCTCTTTCTTGTCCTGAAATATAGTGGGTGTGGCCTCTGTCTTTTTCCTTTTTCCTTGATTGGGGTGCTGGGAGTAGTGAGGGCAGTTGTGTCCTCTCTCTCAGTGGCATTTGTAGACACCCTAGGTGACTCCTCTTTTTTTGTGTCCCCTCTGTTTTTTTTCCTTCTTCCTCTCTGTCTTTCTTGTCTTCTTCTTCTTGTAGATCTTCATCATCTTTATCAATTTCCTCCTTAATTTCCTATGTTTCTTCAGCATCCTCCTTCTCTTCTCCCTCTCCTTCATCATATTAATCTCGTTCCAATGTTTTAGTTCCTCCTTCATCCATCTCACCCTCACCTCCTTCTATATCTTCCTCTTCTTGTTTTACTTCCTCCTCACTGACAATAGGACTAACATCATAAGTGAGAGCTTTGATGTCATCCTTTGTTGGAATGTCTCTGAAAACTGACCATGTTATACAGGTTCTAAGGTTGTGGAGGGCATCTTTAATGAGGATGCTAATCAACCCATGGTGAGTTAATTGTTGGGAATTCACCTCCTTCACTTTGATGCTTGATTCTATGAGTGATTAAAGCAAGAAATATGGTATGTTGAGCCTTTCATGAGGGGGTGTTTCTACTCCAAATCTTAATTCTTCAAGGATCTTGAAATCATAGCCATAGAAAACACTTTATCTACCCTCACATGAGAATTATTTGATTAGTTTGTAGCCTACATCACTCCATGGATATGGCAGGCTATCCCTCCTGATTCAATTTTGTCCTTAGTGGGTTCCTCACCTTCTAAAATGAATTTTCTTTCGCCAACCTAGCTATCTCCTTTGTATTCTTTTCTCCATGGGACTCCTAGGGGAAGTGTGGTGATCTTGCCGATGAGATCAAGGGTGAGATTTATAGTGATGCCCCTTATTACAACAGTGGCATGTATTCTGGTGTGTGGAGTGAGGGAGAGAGAAAATTCTTGAGCCACATCATCATCATACACTTTGAATTTTTTGAAAAACCCCATCCAATTATGTCTTGTGAAAATTTCAAGCACTTGGGGGTGTTGTTGGATTATCATAGTGTTTGTGGGCTATCTCCTATTAAACCCTCCTATCATCTTGCTCATGAATCTTGAAGAGAACATGAGAGGGTTGAAACAACTTTTCAAATGCAGAAGCAAAAGAGAGATGGTTGTCTATTTAATTCCCTTTACACAGTTGATAAATTCACTCAAATTTAGAGTATCCTTGGTTCCTTTACTTGCAAAGGGGAATGTAATTTTAGATCCTACCTCTTTATACTAGTTGCAGTGGCTAAATC
The DNA here is from genome assembly GCA_031772625.1 of Pinus tabuliformis. Lineage (NCBI taxonomy): Eukaryota > Viridiplantae > Streptophyta > Pinopsida > Pinales > Pinaceae > Pinus > Pinus tabuliformis. The sequence goes on along the minus strand of CM062810.1, from coordinate 479,447,606 downwards.
CAGTGATATCCCTTTTGAACTCTTCTATGCAAATCCTACAGATAGTCTTTGTGTATCCTGTATACTGTATCCTGTAGGAATTCCTATGCATGCTCCTGTAGGAATTCATGTGCATGCTCTTGTAGGAAGTCCTGTGCAGTGAATGATGAATATTTGCTTCTGGTGGGTAGCCTGGCCTAGGAGAGCGACTTTAGTGAGGGATTTTTGAGGAGGTGAAATGCATGAATGCATGGGATGGCTGAGGTGTTGTGTTGGCAGCAAAGGTACATTGCAATTTTTTGATCGTTGGTCCCCACGACCACCTCATCATTTTCCACTCCTCGTAATCAGCTCCCACCTTGTAGATCCGTATTTTAGCCACCTTTTGTCCTACTCCTTCTCTTTCTTTGAGTTGATTACAGCAATGTGTGAAAGGACACCTAGTTGTACAGGTGCTGACTGAAGGAAAGTGGCCAAGTTAACTGGCCACCTTTTTAGTTATAAACCACCTATCTCATAACCCTTACAATTTTTGACTACATGATGCATATGAGATATCGAGCAGGATACTTACTTGTGGTTTCAATGCTATGTTGTAGTTGTCGAAGACCAGAGGTGTTATTATGTTGTTTGATGCATGCCATTCCTCTTCCTCTTATTTTCTACTAATGGTTTATCTATTTTTACAGGTATCTATGGTTGAAGATGTAATGTTGCTTCTTTCGAGCTCCTAAATCATCCTGCTGAAGACTTGTTGTTGGTGTGATTGGCATTCTGTTGGATAGGCTGCTACAAAATTTCCTGTAGCTACTTCTCCCTCAAAATTCTTTAATCATTTTTCTCCTTGGGGCCGTGAGGATAGTGACATGGATGTAAAGAAGGAGTGAGAGTGTGGAGAGTAAAGTATACTCAAGTGATCATCTTTACTCCTCTTTGTTTCCTTTTTGCTTTGAAGATTGAAAAAATTGTTGAAAGTGATCTTTTTTTTTTTCAATGATGAGTGTAGGGATGATGATGGTGGATGAGGTGAGGTGCTAGATCATGGAGATGGTGGATTTTAGGGACCTAACAAGTCCATAATTTTCGTTTGGATTGCTTCCTATAGGATTTCTAAGTCACTGTAAGTCCTACAAGATCATGTTGTAGGTTTTCAGGGGATCTTGTAGGAATATAGAGGATCCTATAGAAAGCATAGTCTTTGTATAAATTGAAGCAATGGAGTAGAAAAATGACAAAAATGATGGAGGGATGCATGGTAAGGAGTGAAAAAAACAATATGTGAGTGGCAGGGGTCTCCTTGGCATCCTCTTTTGCTCCTTAACTATCCTTCTCACCCACCTACAAATGCAATTTTCATGAAAACTTTTTTTTTCTTAAACAAGTAGGCTACCTTGGAGAGGTTTTTAGCCTAGCTGTTTGCCCTGGGCACCTCAAGGAAGGTTTTCACCCATGGATCTTCTTATTCTCTTTTTGTTTTTGTTTTATTTTTTGTTTTGTCATCACTGGGCTGCCTCAAGAGATTTTGAACCCAAGGATGGGACTCAGGCACCTCATGGAGGTTTTCACCTGAGTCCTTATTCTTTTTTCTTTTTCCTCAATGGCTTGATAAGGGAGGAGTTGGAACTTGCTCCACTATCATCACAATTTTATTTCTATCATCAACAAACTCTTGTTTTGATAAATGTCTCTTGTACATTTTCAATTGGTGTCCATTAACAAGCAAAGGAATGGCTTCTTCATCTATGGTTCTAATCTGCAATGAACCACTATCATCGCATCTCTCGACAACATAAGGTCCAAGCCATCTTGTCCTTAACTTTCCCTTGAAGTCCTTATACCTAGAACCATGTAACAATGTCCAATTGCCTTCCTGAAATTGCTTCTCCTTGATATTTCATCATGCCACACCTTCCTCTGAAGTTGAAATAGCTTTTTATGTAGGAGAGCTTGGATTCTGAATTCATCCAAACCATTCAATTGGAACAATCTCTCTTTATGTTCACTGCTGAGATCCAAATCTAGTTTGGCTACCATCCGTAATGTGTTATATTCAAATTCAATGGACAACAAGGCCTTTTTCCCATAGACTAGCTCGTAGGGTGTGAATCCAATGGTAGTCTTCCATGTGTTATTATAGGCCCAGGTGGCCTCAACTAGCCTTTCTACCCAATCCTTCCTGTTGCTGCTCACCACCTTGGTTAAGATGCCCTCCAGTGCTCTGTTGGTCACTGCCACTTGCCCATTAGCTTGTGGATGATAGGGAGTGGAGGTCCTATGCTTTATCGTGTGATGGATGAGCTAGTCTTCGATCATGTTGGAGGTAAACTAGCTACCTTGATCTGTGACCATCTCTCTAAGGTACCCAAATTTCTAGAATACATTCTCCCTTAGGAACTCAACCTCCTTCTTTTCTGTTGCTACCTTAATTGCCTTGGTTTCAACCCACTTAGTAAAATAATCTATGCATATAGTAATGCATTGTTTTTGCTTCGAAGCACGGTCAATAGGCCCAATGAAGTCGATGCCCCACTTGTAAAATGGTTCGAAAGTAACTTGAGGCTGAAGAGGAATTTCATCTCTTGGAGTAGGCATTCCCATCCTTTGGCACCGATCACACTGACTAGTGTATTTTTTCACATCCCGATGAAGAGTGGGCCAATAATAGCCTGTTTGTAACACTTTGAATGCCGTCCTCTTTGCTGCAAAGTGACCTCCACAAGGCCCATCATGACAGGAAAGAAGGGTGTCAAAGAATTCCTCTTCCCTGACACACCTTCTATAGATTTGATCTAGGACAAGTTTGAAAATCTTGCACCCAATTCAAGCGAATGGGGTGCCTTTCCTGACTATCTTGCTCTTTTATTTTGAGGACAAGTTTAGTGGAAACTTTGTTGATACCAAATAGTTTGCTATATCAACAAACCATGGAGAGAGAACTGAAATAGAAAATAAGTGCTCATCTAGTAACTGGTCATCCACTATTCCTTCTTCACATGTAGGAAAATTTACCCTAGATAAAAAGTCTGCAACAACCTTTTCCTTACCAAGCTTATCAACAATGGTTAGATCAATCTACTATAATAAAAGTAACCATATTATAATTCGAGCATTCACATATGGTTTGTTCATTAAATCGTTGGTTGCAGCATGGTCAGTATGCACAAATGTTTGAAAGCATGTAATGTAAGGCCTGAATTTGTTTAATGAATGTACAACAGCCAGGAGTTCCTTTTTGGTCACTATATAATTTAGTTCAGCCTTTGATAAGTTCTTACTCATAAAAGATATAGCATAAGGTATTTTCTCATCTATTTGACCTAGGGATGCTCCTATGTCTTTGTGTGAGGCATCAACATGAATATGAAAGCGGAGGGTCCAGTTTGGGCCTCAAAGAATTGGTACAGTGGTTAACTTATCGTTTATAATTTCTAAGGCCTCTTGACAGCTTTTTGACCATATAAACTCAGAATATTTGGCCAAAAAACCAAATAAAGGAGAGACCAACTTGTTGAAGTCCTTTATGAACCTTCAGTAGTATCTAGCTAAACCTAGGAAACTTTTGACATCTCTTTGATTTTGAGGAAGTGGGACCCTTTGGATGATGGTTGTTTTGTTTGGGTACACCTGCAGTCCTTGCTGGGATATTGAATGACCTAGCAAGGTCCCCACAATCATTAATAATTCACATTTTTCAAGACTTAGAGACAGGTTCATTTCAATGCACTTGTGTAGTACTTTACCTAGGTTAGACAGGGCTTCTTGAGAATAATAGCCATAAGGTGAAAAATCATCCATATAAATCTCCATCGCATCATGGACTAATTAGGCGAAAATACTCAAGACAGTTCTCTCGAAAGTGGTAGGAGCATTGCATAGGCCAAAAGGAAGGACCCTATAGGAACAAGTACCCCAAGGACAGGTGAATGTGGTCTTATCCTAGTCTTTTGGGAAGATCTAGATTTGGTTGTACCCACTGAATCCATCCAGGAAAGAGAAAAACCTTTTTCCTGCTAGGCCATCTAGGACTTGGTCAATGAAGGGTACAGGAAAATGATCCTTCTTTGTGTCTTTGATCAACTCCCTATAATTGACACAAATCCTCCACTTACCGTTTTTCTTGGGAGCTAACACTAGAAGAGAGACCCACTCACTATCAGAGATAGGGTAAATGAATCCCGCATGTAGTAGTTTTTTTAGTTCTTCTTTGACTATATATTTAAGAGCTGGATTCGTCCTTCTTTGGGGTTGTTGGACTAGCTCGCAACCTTCTTTGATGTATATGTGGTGAGTACACACTAAGCGGTGAACTCCCTTCATTTCCTTGTAACTCTAGGTGAAGGCTTCTAGAGTTTCCTTTAACATGTTGCATAGCTTCTCCTCTTTGAGTGGAGAATGAAATGGATTTATTTTTCAAGTTCTCTCTGGGCCAAAATCTCTAGTTTTGATGTGGAGTGAGTTGGAATCGGCCAAGCATAAGTCAATTGGATGATTATTTTGGGTTTTCTTCATTGCTCCTTCTAAAGTTTATGAACGGGAGTTGGATTTTGGAGCAGGTGTTCAATCAAGTCATCCTCATCTTGTTGTCCTCCTCCCATGCTTTCTTCCAAAGAATAAAGTTGAGCAGAATAAACTTCATCTTCTTCTTCCTCTTCCAACCATAAAGGTATATCGTGCTCTAGAGAAGGATGAGCAGGAGGGTGATGGGCCTCTAAATTATACATAAATTAAGGCCCATGCCTCTAAATTAAACAATAACTTAAGACCTATGACCATCCTTTGGCACATTAAACCTCTCTTTTTGCGTTAGATAATTTATTTTTAACTTTAATATATTCATTAGGAAGGTTTATGAATAATTGAATATTTGTGCCTAATATTATTTATTTTGTGGAATATTATGAGAATATTGGGCAGACTACGAAGAGTTGGAGGAGGAGATCATTTAGAGACTTGTTCTCTACTACTGGAGGATCAATAATAAATAATAAGTCAACAAGATATTATGGAATTATGGCAGAAATTGTTGAACTCCAATGATTGAGAAAATCTATGAATGTGTTCCACTAATCAAGGGAGACGATCCACCAATCAAGGGGACTAGATCCAATAATCAAGGGATTTTGGTGGGGAAAGCTTCCCCCATTCATGGGGAATGATTACTAATCATTTCGTACAAGTACCAAGTCGAATTTTCCTCTAGGAGTTTTTTTTCTTTATTAGTGTTATGATGTAGAGAGCTTGTATTTTTGGCAACTCCATTGTATTTTCTTACAAGGATGTAATTCCATTGATGAAAATAATGAAGATTGATGTCATGTTGAGCCTATAAATCTTGTTCTCCTCCATAGGTATTTGATTTTCCATGGGCTTGACTATCCCAGGAGCCTCAGTGCCCTTTTGCATCATTTTCTTTCCTTCTTTTCATCACGTATTCACATGCATCTCTAGTTTTCATTTCTTTCTATTTCTACATTTAGTATTAATGATTTCTTGTTGTAAGATTGATTTAAATCGTGGATGTAAGTTATTTTGTAGGATCACAAGTGCTATTTCATCCTTGGAAAATCTTTGTAAATTCATAATAATCATTTAGTTGCTTGGATTAGTCTTCTTATTCCCAAATCTAGATTGGTGGATCTCTCAAATTTATCTTTTCTTTAATTATAGTAATAACTATATCACTGTATTATTTTTATACTAAGGGATGAGTGTTAGTATAGATGTGTATAAGATCTTGAGAATGGGGACTTAATGGTTGAGAGATAAAAATAGAGATTGAGTTGTCAATGCAGTAGGATAGGATTTGATTCATAAAAGAGGAAAGAATGTAATGATAGAGGAAAGAATGTAATGACAAAGGGATTAGATGATCGAGAATAGAGTAAGTAAGTGAGAAGTATGATAGAGATAGGGTTTGAGATTGAAACAGAGGTTAGAAAAACTCTTGTAATTGAGCCGAGAGGGCCAAGACTCAGTAATTTCCATTTTGTTGAATAATTGGTTGAAGTGTGGTAAGGACGCATTGTTATGGTGCAGAAATTCATTTGTATCTATGTATCAACGTTCTAGACCTTAATCGGGTATTTTTCTCTGTTTATGTATTTTATTGGTAAAATCAAAGTCGATTAGTGTTAAGAGTTAACACTGAGATTAAGCGCTAAACCCTTGGTTAAACATCTTTCTTTAAGTTCTACATTGACCACGTGGGCAGTTTTCCAAAGATTGAAAGTGGTATCTCGCACGCCCTAAAGGTGGGAAGCGGTATTCCTAAATTTCACGCGATTTCCCTTAGTGGGTGACATGTAGCATGATAAAACAACTTTTCTCACATGATTTCGGAGTATTAACTGTCGTGCTAGTTGGAGTGCGATATGGTGCAATATTTGTTGGATCATGTAGGATTGATCGATGGTGAAGATCGACCATGCTAGTTGGCAAGCAGGTTACGCGATAGTCGTTGGATTAGACGGGTCAAATATGATGGTAATCGCATCGGAAGATGCATGTGATTTAATCTAGATTTTGGACACGATATTTTATGTATTGTGATTTCATTTGGTTGAATTTTGGATCGATCATAGCCATTCATTATGAAGGGACGAGATATGATGGTGATCGTGTCAGAAGATGCATGTGATTTAGCCTAAATTTCGGACGTGATAAGGTTATGAATTGGGGTCTTAATTTTTTTTCTTCTATGGAAAAATTGAAGGTTTTCCATATGTTGGGAGTGGATGACACGATATCCATTGGATATGGAGAAGTGATGTCAATGACGCGGATTGAAGTGCTTGATAAAAGGAGAAGTCAAGAAGGGACTGAGAGTGATTGGTCATGGGCACCCACATGACTGAAATGAAGGGACAAGGGAGAGCCGGGAAAACGAGCTGCATGAACATGCACAAAGCCAACCTCAAGTCACAAGTTAGCATTTTTTATATGTGCTTGTTCGCCCAGGCCCGCCCTCGCCTCACCCACCCAAACGATTTTACATGGACGCCCTTTCCCGACCCGCCCAAACGAGTTGACACGGACGCCCTCAAACGACCCGCCTAAACAAGTTTACATGGGTGCCCAAGGTAAGCGGGATCCTCAGAGTGAAAATCCACATACAAAATCTGTTTGTGCATAGTTGATTGGTTACAAAGTTAACCCGTAGTTGAATTATAGACTACCACATCATCTTTGTTAGGACAAAAAGACTAAAGAAAAACAAATTTAGTTTATTCATTTACATGCACAGTCGTAGAAGGCTTGATGGTTTGAATCTGCATGCTTAGGATAGTAGGATTACATACATGTTAACTTAACATTCTTTTGAAGCAAATCCTCTTAAGAGTTAGTTAGAAAATGGTGTGTTTTAACATTTGATTTCATTCTCTTTCCTTGTACTTTCATTCTTACAATAGGTTAAGGTTCCATTTCAAGCATTTCATTTTATACAATTAGCTTAGGATTTGACTTCATTACATGCACTCCATTACATCATGACAACAAAGGAAGTGTTAGAGTCAGTCTAGTTATCCCTCCGTTAGAGATCAAAGCTCTTTTGCATTTCATGATTACGTGTCCCATCAATTTTGATCAGTTGCATTTTGTTAGGCATGCCATAACTCTGATGGAGCGGTTTGTGTCATTCATTCCCCTCGTGCTTGGGACTGTTGGTTCAAGCCTGTTTATTAAAATAAGTCTTCAAAGGTCATTTACCATCATGTTTTAAATTTTGAGGTCTTAGGTCTAGGGTTGAGTCAATTTTGTCTTGAAAAGTCTTAGAAGACCAGCAAGCCAGAGGGATGTCTTTGATAGATCATCACTTCAATAATCTTCATCATTGTACAGCTGAATTAGGACTTCTCTTCAAAACTCCGTTTTGAAGATAAGTCCCCATCTCATTTTTGTAAAAATTGTCAAAAATTTCAGTTCTTCAATCGTTCAAGTGCAACATTGGTCTCCTTTGCCAGAGCATATCAGAGCTATCCCTGCAAAACATTATCAGTGAAAATCATTATTTCAACCAATTTTAAAGGGGAAACCAAAAAGGTCAAAGCCTATTAATTTTCAAAAAGTGTCAACAACCAAACATAAGAAAATGGGTTTTGGGTTAAGAAAAAATCAACAAGGAATCCACATGAAGATATTTCTCCTCATTTGCAACCCATTCCACATTCCAAGAGCAAAGAGTATTCTTTTAAGGCGATTTTGTGAGTTTGTGGGCAAATCAGGCTATTTCTAGGGCGCGCTATGCATCAGGTTGGGTGCGCTACGCACCAGTGGCGCGCTACGCATCAGGCCACAATTTTCATTGCAATTTTACATGGGTGAGGCGTGTCAAGAGCACACGGCACGTTGGGTGAGGCGCGCTACGCGTTGGAGTTTATGCCCAGAACTTTGCCTGAAACACACTCAATCACCTCTTTTCATGCATCAAATCATAGGTAGGCTTTTATCCACGGCTCGTTCTTGGTTTTGAAAGATTTATGTAAAGAAATTATGCTATATTAGCCATGAAAAACGAAGTGTATAAACCCTCATTTTCCATTAGTTTGCTGTGAGGATTAAAATGCCAAGATTATTGTAGGGTTTTCAAACATAAATGTTGCCAAGGTTTTCCCATTTCTTGTGTTTCCCACCCCCTATATTCACCAATATTTTCCCCAATAATTCCTCATAAAACCCTATATTATTCTCCCTCCAATCCTAACCCCTCCCTTCTACTACAAACATATTTTTCCTACCCTACCTCATCCTAAACCCTAAAACTTAAAGATTTTCATGTCCCTTCCCTTCCCTAAATTCCTTGTTTTATTTCCATTATCCCCATTTCCCTAATGTTTCCTCTTTCCTAACAGTTCCCTTGTATATTTGTGTCCCCTTGGTCACAACATTTTGAGAAAAAGAAAAAGCCTACAGTCAATTTTGCACACAGTTGTATATCAGCATATATATATTTGAGCCACCTTGTTTTTAAATAATATGTCAGAGACCGAGTCAACTTATAAGCAGGATTATGATAGTTATTCTACACGAGAGGTAAGTGTTCCAAGGAGGTATCACAAAGGTGGCAAAGGTGGCCGGCATGTCAGAGAGGAGCCTACTTCTTTGGCTCAATTGCAAGCTTGTCCACTTGCAATGGACTGTTTTCGGTATCCATCATGTTTTGAATACTGTGAGCGGATCTCACAAATCTAGCATCATCGGGAACTAGTCCATTTGTTTGTTCTACATTTGCAGGATTTTCATGTAAACCTTGCCGGAGTGAATTTCACCTTGTCACCCGAGATTATTACTCAGGCCACTGGGATACCGAATGTAGGGGAGGAATGGAGTAAATGCCAGCAGTTAGACAGATTCCACTATGAGCCATATATTAAGCCCGGATGTGTAAGACACTTGACTGCAGTTTTTCCTTTCAGATTCCTAATGGATGAGTATGCACCATTAATGAAACTTATCATTTGATATTTCAGTTGTGAGGGCAGATTCTCACGTCTCTATGCGTACCATGTTCGTTTGTTGATGCATTTTACTAGGGTAAGTATGACGAACATTCCATTTTTTATGTGTTGCAACATAGATAGGATGGTGCCTTTAGTACAAAGGAAGAGCCCAACACATCAGCATAAGAGAATCTATCATTACTCATTGATCAAAATTGTAGTGATGCATCAGTTGGCACAACAGGGAATTACTTGGGAAGATTTCATTTCCCGTGATTACTTTGCACCATTACAACCACCTCCTGAGATAGTTCATGATGAGGGAGGACCTTCACACCAGCTAGACATTCCCGAGACTGAGCATATAAGTGCTCCTCCATATGTGACATATCAGCGAGGTCACAGGATATTATTTGCATCTACACGACGAGTACTATCTCCACCCGTGGTGGAAGGGGTCTCGTTGACTTCATCGGCAAAGCAATTGTTATCTCCACCTCGTGCGGAAGGGGCCTCGCTTTCGACAGCAGCACCGCAGGTATAGGATAAGGGCAAGAAGCCCAAGCATGAGGAGGGACCTTCTGGTGAGCCATCTGGGTTTGTTACTATTCATGATGAGACAGCTTCATAATCAGAGAAGACCTAATATATGAGATATCTGGAGCAGCGAAATAAACAGCTTGAGGGCCAACATAGGATCATAGAGCTACAGAACATCTGTGAGAATCGCCAAGCTACCCAACATAGGCAAATTGAGTTCACCTCTCTAGAGCAACAGGTAAATGAGGATCGAGAGGCTAATCTCGAGAGGGTCAACACCTACTTGGAGGAACGGCTGAAAAGGGCCGATAGAGATCTTGCATTATTGAAACACATGGTTATGCATTACAAGGTCCGGAACCTGGTTTGCAAGGCGCGAATTAGGAGTCTTAAGGAAAAATTGAGGAAAATGGTCAAGAAGCAAAAACAGCAAAAGGAGATTGATCGTCTTCGGATTTTGGCTGAAGCCTCTTAGATTGAGCATAGTACTTGATTGGGGACCCCCAGCCCAAATTTCAACAAGTTTGGGGAAAATTTTGTCAATTTTGAAATTTTTGTGTAAAAACAGGTTTTTGGGCTCAACGCGTAGCGCGCCGGGCGCTACCCTTAAAATTGGGAGGTCCAAATCATGAAAGGTTTGCATTTTTGGATTTTTCATGATGATATACACCAGCTTAGCCACTGCCAAGGCATTTCATCAAGGTTTGGGTCCCCAAAAGGTCAAGAAACATGCAAAAAATGACCTCACTGCCCCTTTTTGGACACACAGGTAGCAGCCTTGGGAAAATGCACTTTTGGAGGAGCAAATTGACATCAAATTGGAAAATTCCACTTGGGCTGGAAGGTAGAGATTCGAGGATTTCCAACAAGATAACCTGACCTCAATTTGGATGCCGGGAAGTGCCCCAAAGGCAGGTGGAAAGGCGCGCTACGTGTAGGGATCAAGCGCACTACGCATCAGGATTTTTGTACAGTTTTCACCTTCCAACTCAGGAATTCGGCCAGTTTTGACCTGTTTTGACTTGTGATGGGATTTTTTCACCCTCCATGATGTAATTAATGGAACTTTATGTTGAATTGACACTTATTTACCTATTCTAGATTATTCATTCATAAAATAGCAAAAATTTAATGAATGAATTGGTTTCCTAGCTTATAGAGGAAAGTTGTTTTGACTACCTAGATTGTAGTGCTTTGTTTAGAATTGGTTGAAACAACTCCTAGGATTATGAGCTCGATGCCTAGAGGCAAGGGAATGTGTTAGCTTGCCTATATTATGTATTTTCTTAGTCATTTTCAGGGTTGGACTCTTGGGAATAACTGGATGCACTATTGTACATATTTTCTCTGCAATTTTGGCAAAGGATAGACCAGGGTTTTACAGCACTATTTGGGATTCATGTGGCCTTATGTGTTGATGCTGTGTTTCTCTCAGTACTTGTAAGTTGTGTATGTGTACCACGTTCCTTATTTAATCTTCTGCAATTAAATAAATGAAGTGTTAAGGTAGAATCCATAAATTTGCTATGCTCTGCCTTTAAGTTTGTTTAATTTTCCATGTTTTCTTGATTTTAAGGAGAATCCTTGAGACTACCTTACTCTCCTTAGCTCCTCACCTGTCAGGACTATTCATTCACTCACTTTAAAGGCATCAAAACAATCGCCTATCTTGCCCCAAGTAGACCTCTGCAAAAGCTATGCCTCATCCGCGCACCCAAAATTGGCTTTCCCTTGAATTCAACAAAATTTCAAAAAATAAATTCCATAATCCTTGTACTTCATACCTAGCCTAAAATTAGTCATCAATTCAGTCATCTCGAGCCGCTTTGATTACCTTTTGCCAATATTGACTGGAGAGAGCCCTCTCCTGTCCTCGTAGGGCTAGCTACGAGGCTGAGCTTGGTTTGATGTTGCCTCAAGTTTTGCCTTCCTCAGCCCGAGGCAAATTCGAACGCTAACATAGTGGCGACCATACTGGGGAACAAATTTGTTATTCTTTGCTGGTTGATGTGTTTATTTCATAAGTCTTAGATGGAGTCTGAAGATATGCCAGGTAGCCTTCGAAAGGCTTTTGCTATTCATAAGCGAAAGCAGATAAACGATGCTTCAGTCAATCTTCGGTGAGCTTGTGAATGTAGCACTTCATTTGCAATTCACCCCAGTATACTTATTTGTTCTATACCTTGGATGATTGAGTCTAGCAAATTTATAGGCTGAGATTTATTGTGTCCCGTTGATTGTTCCGAACAATTCCACACTGGCTTCTAGAAGATACACGAGATTAAATCCTGATCCAGATCCACCTCCTATTTACGAAAATCCAAACTTGATTCGAAAAATCCTTCGTCAAGAAAGCTCGGAGACTCCCTTGGTTAAGTCTCATTCATGTCCTACAATTTTTGAGTATCTTGAAGAACTTGACTTTGACGAGAAATTTGAATTGTCGCTGTTTAAAATTCTATTTGAAAGTGCACTTGATTCTCTTGTTCCAAATCTTGACTTTGCTGCAGCTCTTAAAGTGGAAAAACATAATAAATTAATTGAAAATTTTATCTTGAGGTACGTTCAGAGTGACATTCAGGCTGCAAATGTTTCTGATTTCTTAGAAGCTGCATCTACGAATATTGGATCTGCTGTCACGGCTTCCGCTTCGCAAAATCCCACCGAACCGCCTTTCATTCCAACCATTCCTGTGCAAGCTATAATTACTTATTCATAATCTGCAACTAATTCCCCTCCTTCATCCCACATCACTTCTCCTCGCATAAACCACCTCATACTCCTCATACTTCAGTTACATCTACTCCACCAACTACTCCCAGACCAAATACGCCTAGAGCAATGGCTGCTCGGTTTGCTCCTCTCGCTCTTCCTCAAGATTTGCATGATATGCCGGCGTATTATCAGAGTAAGATTCCTTTATTTGATGGCACTCCTCAAAGTGTGTCCACTTAGCAGCACATAGAAAAAATGGCTAATTTTTGTGATTTATATGAGATTGATGAAGAGGATGTAACTATGCGGTTGTTTGTGAAAACATTCGGAGGAGATGTAAGAAAATGGTTCAGAGGCTTGGGAGCCAGAAGTATACCTACGTTGGCTGAACTTCAGAGAGAGTTTCTAGATCGTTGGGAACTCAGAAAGGATCCACTTCAAATCAATGCCGAGTACAATAATATCAAATGCAATCATGGTGAGTCTGTCCAAGACTACATTGTCAGGTTCAATACAGTTTATAATGTTATTCCGGATGATTTAAGACCATATAGAAAATCAACTCTTCTCAAATTCCCGGATGGTTTTGATCTGGAGATGGCTTATTCATTATGGGATAGAGATCCGCCTACTTTAGAAGATATGCAAAAGATTGTTGTTAATGTTGAGGCAAATCTGAATGACAAGAGAGCATGGTTGAAGGCAGAGAAAAGAGTGACTATAAAGGAAGAATCTACATCAGAACCGCCTTGGCTCCATGAGATGGAAATTTTTTTCAAAAGAATCAACCTTGACAAATCAGAACCGCAGATTCGTAATCCAAATTATCGTGGCCAGCAACAACCTCAGTTCAGAATTGAGCAGCGTGAACCAAGAGTACAAGAGCCGGCAGCCCAACAATCGATCAAGGCTCCTCTTTTGCAAAAGTTTGTGAGTCAAGATTCAGATGAATATGCTGATGTAGTAGGGGACCAAAATCACTTCTTTACTCCTAATGATTTGCCCATTTACATCACTGAAGAAGAATAATATGGAGAAAGTTCAGGCGCCCAGCAAGATGAAGATTTTATCTTAGCTAATGATGCAGATTTAGATGATTACCAAAGAGGATATTTGAATGCCTTGTCCACTCAACAGAAGCAGTATTCATTGAGAAACTGAGATGTGCCTATCAATCCGATTCAGAAAAGAAAAGAAGCTACAACACCAAAGGCGGATTCACCAATACCATAGAAGAAAGGAAAGGAGACAATTGATCCCACAACTAGCAAGATATCAGCAGCAGAAAAGACAAATCAGACAAGTATAATTAAAGATAGGAGAGAAGTTTCGGTCAAAGAAGTCGACAAAGTTTCAACATTTAGTTTGGAAAATGAAATTTCCAAACTAAATATATCTATTCCTTTGACTGAAATCATGAAAAAAGCAGCTACCGAGGTCAAGTCTCTAAAATTATGAATTTTGATCCCATGTTTGACACGGTGAACATTGAAGATGATCAGCCAGAATTGATATTTGGGCCAGCATTGGATGGTGAGTCCCCTGATAGTGATGTTCCTCCCTTTTATATCAGTTTGAGATTGCATGAATATGTTTTGCACAATGCTATGTTCGATTCGGGTGCTTCGCACAATTTGATGCCAAAGTCGATCATGGAAAAGCTGGGGTTAGACATCACAAGGAAATATCATGATTTGTCTTCATTTGATTCCAGCTGTGTAAGATGTATCGGGCTCATCAAAGATTTGGTTGTTAGCTTAGACCAAATCCCAGTGAAGAATGTCTTGATGGATGTGGCTGTGGCAGACATTCCTCCACGTTTTGGTATGCTACTTTCAAGATCTTGGGGGGCTAAGTTGAAGGGTACTCTACAGTTATACTTTTCTTATGCTACAATTCCAGTCTTCGGTCAAATGAGAAAGCTATATCGAGAGCAAAAGATGAAATACATGATAACCAGCAAAGAGAAGCCAATCAATCATCCTGTAAATTATGTACATACAAATTTGGAGTCATTTTTTTTATTTGCTAATAATTTTAATGATCTAGATAGTCAGTTAGTTCAGGTAGAAGATATACCAGAGATCACTAAAAATTTCAGAGAAGTTCTGCAAAAGGAAAGAGGAGAAAAGCAAGCTACTATGGAGCAATCAGCTGAGGATAAGGGGCAGCAAACAGAAAAAACAGAGCTAACACAATTTCAACACTTGGAAGAAGATGAATATGGTCTTTGGACCATGGATTCTGATGGCGCAGTAGGTAGTGATGGTGCTGGTATTGGTGTGTGGATTCGAAGTCCCTTTTCCGCTCAAGACAAAGTTCCAAGCAAGGTGAGAGTGTGTTATTATAAAATAGCATTTGATTGTTCAAACAATGAGGTGGAATATGAGGCTCTCATTGCTGAGCTTAAGATTCTTAGAAAGCTGAAAGCGAAGAAGATTGCAGTCTATGGTGATTCCCAGTTGGTGATAAAGCAAGTTAAGGGTGAGTTTCAGGCCAAGCATCCTCATATGAGGGCATATTGAAATGCAGTCTTAGATATTTTGAAGTTATTTTCTGATCATACCTTGACATGTGTGCCTCGCATACAAAATGGTGTTGCTGATGGACTTGCTAAGGCAACAAGCAATTTTAAAATTCCGATGAATTCTAGCAACAAGTTTGAGATTCATGTGAAACATCGTACAACCATTCCAAACAATCAGCGATGTTGGCAAGTCTTTCAAGATGATGAAGAGATCAATCAGTTTCTACAAAATAAGGGTAAGTTCAAAGATACCTCAATAGATACTGAAAATGATGATGGTAGTGATAATATACAAGTAAATCAAATGGACGTGCTGCAACTTAAAGACAACATTATTCCTAAGGGATTGATTCCTTTAGAGGAGCTGTTTGACCAAGATGATGTGGCCCGCAAACCGACATTAAGACCGACTGAAAAAGGTGTTGAGGAGGTAAACATTGGGACAGCTGAGAATCCCAAGATGGTAAAGCTATCAAAGTCATTGTCACCAAAGGTAAAGGAAGAGTATATCAGATTGTTGTCCTCATTTTCTAATGTTTTTGCATGGGATTACTCAGATCTGAAAACATATGACACTAATATCATTCAGCATACTATCCCTATAAAGCCAAATCAGAAGCCTTTTCATCAAAAGTTGAGGAGAATCAATCCGAAGCTGCTGCCATCAATTGAAAAAGAGGTAAACAAATTGTATAAGTCAGGAATCATTGTGCCTATCCGATTTTCAGATTGGATATCAAACTTGGTACCCATAAGGAAGAAAACAGGTGAGATCCGTTTATGTATTGACTTCAGAAATTTGAATAAGGTGTCCTTAAAAGATAATTATCCGCTGCCCAAAATGGACCATATATTGCAGTGAGTAGTTGGAGAATCAAGGATGTCACTACTCGATGGCTATTCACGATACAATCAGATTTTAGTACATGAAGATGACCATGAAAAGACAACATTCACCACTCCATGGGGAACGTTTCATTATGCAAAGATGTCGTTTGGTTTGAAAAATGCAGGTGCCACTTTTCAGCGTGCTATGGACATGGCTTTCACCAATGAGAAAGATGTATTTTTAGTTGTTTATCTTGATGACTTAACCGTGTTTTCAAATTCTGATGAGGAACATTTGTATCATTTGAAAATTGTTTTCCAAAAGTGTAGAAAATATGGCATTTCGCTGAATCCGAAAAAGAGTCTTTTCGCCATGGATGAGGGCAAACTTCTTGGCCATATCATATCTAAAGATGGCATCCGTATTGACCCTGCACGTGTTGGAGCCATTAAGCAAATTGAACAGCCCCGGAACAAGAAAGAAATATAGTCCTTCAATTGTAAACTGAATTTTCTGCGTCGCTTCATTCCAAATCTAGCAGAGCATCTTAGAGAAATCACGAGAATGTTGAAAAAGGGTAGTCAAGTAAAGTGGACCGAAGAGGCGGTAAAATCATTTAATTTAGTGAAGTTAGCTCTTTCTTCAGCTCCTATTTTGATCAGTCCAGATTACACTCAAGATTTTATTTTGTTCTCATTTGCTTCTGAGCACACTTTGGCAGATGTATTAATGCAGAAGAGGGAGGGAGTTGAAAAGCCCATTTCTTTTTTCAGTCGGATTATAAGAGATGGAGTAGTAAAATATAACATAATTGAGAAGCAAGCTCTTGCACTTGTAAAGGCCTTGAAAGACTTCCGTGTGTATATATTGCATTCACATATTCTAGCTTATGTTCCTAATGCAGCAGTTAAAGATATTTTAGTACAGGCAGATCCAGAAGGAAGAAGGGGTAAGTGGATTGCTGTGTTATTACAGTATGATGTGGAGATTAAACCAACTCAACTGATCAAAGGTCAAGGACTCGCCAAGTTAATGGTTGAAACAAATTTGCAAGTTCTAGACATAAATTTGATTGCTATTATGTCTGATGAAGATGAGGAGAATTCATCCGTTCAGGTATCTGAAATGTTTCTTTCTTCCCCTTTGTATGCTGACATTTTATATGTACTGCAGCATTTGTCTTCACCTCCTGAAATGCCTAGAAATAAAAGTAGAACACTGAAATTGAAAGCTGCAAAATTCTGCATACTAAATTCTGCATTGTATTGGAAAGATCCTGGTGTAATGTTATTGAATTGTTTGGTAGAGGAAGCAGCCAAAAGAGTTGTGAAAGAATTTCATAGAGGTGACTGTGGAGGCCATCTGTTTTAGAAAACCACAGCGAACAAGATTCTAAGGGTAGGTTATTATTGGCCTTCATTATTTTCATATGTATATAAGGTTGTTAAGAATTGTCATGAATGCCAAATTTTCGAAGGGAAGCAAAAACGACAACCATTGCCTCTCAAACCAATTGAGGTCAACGCACCATTTCACCAATGGGGCTTGTATTTCATCGGGGAAATTTATCTGGCATCATCAGGATAACATCGATGGATATTGACAGCCACAGACTACTTTACAAAATGGATTGAAGTAATTCCTACTCGACAAGCCACGGATGCGGCAATTATCTCTTTTCTTGAAACCAATATTTTGTCACGTTTTGGATGCCCAAGTAAGTTAATCACAGATAATGCAGAAGCATTTAAGTCAAAAAGGATGGTTGAGTTTTGTTATAAGTACAATATCAGCTTGGGGCATTCAACGCATACCATCGTCAAGGAAATGGATTGGCGGAGTCATCCAATAAGTCTTTGGTAAATATCATTAAAAAATTGTTGGAAATCAGTAAAAAGGGCTGGCACAAGAAGTTGATAAATGCACTATGGGCTGATAGGGTGACTCAGAAAAAGTCTATTGGCATGTCTCCTTTCGAGTTGGTGTACGGAACAGACACGGTTTTTCCAACTTCACTTGCTGTCCCGGTAGTCAAATTGCTTCAAGAAGCGGGTAGTGAGGAAGATCCTATGCAGAGAAGGATTAATCAAATGATTCATTTACAGCAGACATGAGAGGAGGTATTTCAAAACACTTTCAAGTTGCAGGAGCGCATCAAAAATATTTACGACAGGAAGGAAAAGGCGGACACATTTCAGCTAGATGAGGTAGTTTTGAGATTGGATGCTAGACATGAAGACAAAGGAAAGCATGGCAAATTTGAAAATTTATGGAAGGGTCCTTATAATATTGCAGCATATCGTGGTCAGAACGCTTTTCTTCTCAAAGAAATGAATGGAGATGAATGTCCTGGAGGACCGATTAATGGTCGGATGTTAAAGAGATACTACTTCGAAGTATTTTCTGCTCATTTCATCATCATTGTACATATCATTTTACTTTTTTTCTATTGCACATGTAACACTAACTTATCATCTTCAGTCTGGGGCCCAAGGCGAAGGCTATAATTCTGAAAATGAAGGTTAGTTAGTCTAAGTTTGTCAAGTCAGTTTTAAAAATCTTTTAGTTTTGAGTTTAGTTCGGTCAAAGCAGTTTTTGGTTTTTTCAGTCAAACTCTCAAGATTTTGTGTCAGAATAATGACTCCATCGCCCAATGGATGAAGGCACTATCTAGCTCTTACAGAGATCTGCGGTTCTTGGCATCTCCAAGGAGCTACCATCCCCATTGGAGCCAATTTTAGAGTCGGTCTAGTTATCCCTCCGTCAGAGGTCAAAGCTCTTTTTCATTTCATGATTAGGTGTCCCATCAGTTTTGATCAATTGCAATTCGTTAGGCATGCCATAACTCTGATGGAGCGGTTTGTTTCATTCATTCCCCTCATGCTTGGCACTGCTGGTTCAAGCATGTTTATTAAAATAAGTCTTCAAAGGTCATTTACCATCATGTTTTAAATTTTGAGGTCTTAGGTCTAGGGTTGAGTCAATTTTGTCTTGAAAAGTCTTAGAAGACCAGCAAGCCAGAGGGATGTCTTTGATAGATCATCACTTCAATAATTTTCATCATTGTACAGTTGAATTAGGACTTCTCTTCAAAACTTTGTCTTGAAGATAAGTCGCCATCTCATTTTTGTAAAAATTGTCAAAATTTTCAGTTCTTCAATCGTTCAAGTGCAGCCTTGGTCTCCTTTGCCAAAGCATATCAGAGCTATCCCTGCAAAAAATTATCAATGAAAATCATTATTTCAACCAATTTTAAAGGGGAAACCAAAAAGGTCAAAGCCTATTAATTTTCAAAAAGTGTCAACAACCAAACATAAGAAAATGGGTTTTGGGTTAAGAAAAAATCAACAAGGAGTCCATATGAAGATATTTCTCCTCATTTGCAACCCATTCCACATTCCAAGAGCAAAGAGTATTCTTCTAAGGCGATTTTGTGAGTTTGTGGGCAAATCGGGCCGTTTCCAGGGCGCGCTATGCATCAGGTTGGGCGTGCTATGCACCAATGGCGTGCTACGCATCAGGCCACAATTTTCAGTGAAATTTTACACGGGTGAGGCGCACTACGCGTTGGAGTTTATGACTAGAACTTTGCCTGAAACGCGCTCAAACACCTCTTCTCATGCATCAAATCACAGGTAGGCTTTTATCCACGGCTAGTTCTTAGTTTTGAAAGATTTATGTAAAGATGTTATGCTATATTCGCCATGAAAAACCAAGTGTATAAACCCTCATTTTCCATTAGTTTGCTGTGAGGATTCAAATGCCAAGATTGCTGTAGGGTTTTCAAACATAAATGTTGCCAAGGTTTTCCCATTTCTTGTGTTTCCCACCCCCTATATTCACCAATATTTTCCCCAATAATTCCTCATAAAACCCTATATTATTCTCCCTCCAATCCTAACCCCTCCCTTCTACTACAAACATATTTTTCCTACCCTACCTCATCCTAAACCCTAAAACTTAAAGATTTTCATGTCCCTTCCCTTCCCTAAATTCCTTGTTTTATTTCCATTGTCCCCATTTCCCTAATGTTTCCCCTTTCCTAACAGTTCCCTTGTATATTTGTGTCCCCTTGGTCACAGCATTTTGAGAAAAAGAAAAAGCCTACAGTTAATTTTGCACACAGTTGTATATCAACATATATATATTCGAGCCACCTTGTTTTCAAAGAACATGTCAGAGACCGAGTCATCTTATGAGCAGGATTATGATAGTCATTCTACACCAGAGGTAAGTGTGCCAAGGTGGTATCACAAAGGTGGCAAAGGTGGTCGGCATGTCAGGGAGGAGCCTACTTCTTTGGCTCAATTGCAAGCTTGTCCACTTGCAATGTCCTGTTTTCGATATCAATCATGTTTTGAATACTGTGAGCGGATCTCACAAATCCAACATCATCGGGAACTAGTCTGTTTATTTGTTCTACATTTGCAGGATGGTCATGTAAACCTTGCCGGAGTGAATTTCACCTTGTCACCCGAGATTATTGCTCAGGCCACTAGGATACCAAATGTAGGGGAGGAATGGAGTAAACGCGAGCAGTTAGAAAGATTCCACTATGAGCCATATATTAAGCCCGGATGTGTAAGACACTTGACTGCAGTTTTTCCTTTCAGATTCCTAAGGGATGAGTATGCACCATTGATGAAACTTATCATTCGATATTTCAGTTGCGAGGGCAGATTCTCACGTCTCTATGCGTACCATGTTTGTTTGTTGATGCATTTTACCAGGGTACATATGATGAAAATTCCATTTTTTATGTGTTGCAACATAGAGAGGATGGTGCCTTTAGTACAAAGGAAGAACCCAGCACATCAGCATAAGAGCATCTATCATTATGCATTGACCAAATTGTAGTGATGCATCAGTTGGCCCAGCAGGGCATTACTTGGGAAGATTTCATTTCCCATGATTACTTTGCACCATTACAACCACCTCCTGAGATAGTTCATGATGAGGAAGGACCTCCACACCAGCCAGACATTCCCGAGACTGAGCATATAAGTGCTCCTCCATATGTGACATATCAGCGAGGTCACAGGACATTATTTGCATCTACAGGACGAGTACTATCTCCATCCGAGGTGGAAGGGGTCTCATTGACTTCATCCGCACAGCGAGTGTTATCTCCACCTTGTGTGCAAGGGGCCTTGCTTTCGACAGCAGCACCGCAGGTACAGGATGAGAGCAAGAAGCCCAAGCATGAGGAGGGACCTTCTAATGAGCCATCTGGGTTTGTTACTATTCATGATGAGATAGCTTCAAAATCAGAGAAGACCCAATATATCAGGTATCTGGAGTAGTGAAATAAATAGCTTGAGGACTAGCATAGGATCATAGAGCTACAGAACATCCGTGAGAATCGCCAAGCTGCCCAACATAGGAAAATTGAGTTCACCTATCTAGAGCAACAAGTAAATGAGGATTGAGAGGCTAATCTCGAGAGGGTCAACATCTACTTGGAGGAATGGCTAAAAAGGGCCGATAGAGATCATGCATTATTGAAACACATGGTTATGCATTACAAGGTCCCGAACCTGGTTTGCAAGGTGCGAATTAGGAGTCTTAAGGCAAAATTGAGGAAAATGGTCAAGAAGCAAAAACGGCAAAAGGAGCTTGATCATCTTCAGATTTTGGCCGAAGCCTCTTTGATTGAGCATAGTACTTGATTGGGACCCCCAGCCCAAATTTCAACAAGTTTGGGGAAAATTTTGTCAATTTTGAAATTTTTGTGTAAAAACAGGTTGTTGGGCTCAACGCGTAGCGTGCCGCGCGCTACCCTTAAAATTGGGAGGTCCAAATCATGAAAGGTTTGCATTTTTGGATTCGTCATGATGAAATACACCTGCTTAGCCATTGCCAAGGCATTTCATCAAGGTTTGGGTCCCCAAAAGGTCAAAAAACATTCAAAAAATGACCTCACTGCCCCTTTTTGGACACACAGGTAGCAGCCTTGGGAGAATGCACTTTTGGAGGAGAAAATGGACATAAAATTGGAAAATTCTACTTGGGTTGGAAAGTAGACATCCAGGGCTTTCCAACAAGCCAACCTGAGCTCAATTTGGATGTCGGGAAGTGCCCCAAATGCAGGTGGAAAGGCGCGCTATGCATAGGGCTCAGGCGCGCTACGCATCAGGATTTTTGTACAGTTTTCACCTTCCAGCTCAGGAATTCGGCCAGTTTTGACTAGTTTTGACTTGTGATGGGATTGTTTCACCCTCCATGATGTAATTAATGGAATTTTATGTTTACTTGACACTTATTTACCTATTCTAGATGATTCATTCATAAAATAGAAAAAATTTAATGAATGAATTGGTTTCCTAGCTTACAGAGGCAAGTTGTTTTGACTGCCTAGATTGTAGTGCTTTGTTTAGAATTGGTTGAAACAACTCCTAGGATGATCAGCTCGACCCCTAGAGGTAAGGGAATGTGTTATCTTGCCTATATTATGTATTTTCTTAGTCGTTTTCAGGGTTGTACTCTTGGGAATAGCTGGATACACTATTGTACATTTTTTCTCTGCAATTTTGGCAAAGGATAGACCAGGGTTTTGCAACACTATTTGGGATTCATGTGGCCTTATGTGTTGATGCTATGTTTCTCTCAACACTTTTAAGTTGTGTATGTTTACCACTATCCTTATTTAATCTTCTGCAATTAAACAAATGAAGTGTTAAGGTAGAATCCATAAATTTGCTATGCTTTGCCTTTAAGTTTGTTTTATTTTCCATGTTTTCTTCAGTTTAAGGAGAATCCTTGAGACTGCCTTGCTCTCCTTAGCTCCTCACCTGTCACGACTATTCATTCACTCACTTTAAAGGCATCAAAAGAATAGCCTATCTTGCCCCAAGTAGACCTCTACAAAAGTTGTGCCTCATCCCCGCACCCAAAATTTCCTTTCCCTTGAATTCAACAAAATTTCAAAAAATAAATTCCATAATCCTTGTAATTCATACCTAGCCTAAAATTAGTCATCAATTCAGTCATATCGAGCCTCTTTTATTACCTTTTTCTAAGATTGACCGGAGAGAGCCCTCTCCTGTCCTCGTAGGGCTAGCTACGAGGCTGAGCTTGGTTTGATGTTGCCTCGAGTTTTGCCTTCCTCAGCCTGAGGCAAATTTGAACGCTAACAGGAAGGACACATTATATGCTGCACATATTGTTGATACCTCTTAAGTTTGTACGAACGCCGGGTTGATAATTAAAGTCGGTAACCTTGGGAGTTGCAGCATTCTTGTCGCAATACCGAGGATCATCACGTTTTGTCACTGTTGCCAAGGAGGTGTCAAATTATGCATTTTTTTCTTCCCTAGTTGATTCATTTCTTTTTAATTTTTGCAAAAAAAAAAAATTAGGCATATTTAATTTCAAAAGTAGAAAATTGCATTGCGTTATAGTTTTCGTTCAATCATAAAAACAAAAACAAAATTTCTCCAACACCAACCCACCCCCCCATTTGATCACATGGTGCAGTAAGAGCTATATCACCATTCACTTTTGCAGGTAGAAGAAGAAGATGTTGAAGAATGTAGAAGAAATTGATGGCGATGATGACAATGAGGAAGATCCCATCAAATTTCCCATTCTAGATATTGATGGTAGTGTGAACATGAAGAACATCCCTCCATATTTTCTTCCAAACTTTCATGATCTAAGGTAAGAGGATCCAGAGACCTTTCTCTTTGAATTTGAGATTGTTTGTAGATCTTATGGTAACTTATTAAAAAGTCAAAATTTGAGATTGTTTCCAGCAACTTTGAAGGATAGAGCTCTTAAATGGTTCATGAGTTTAGGGACTAATTCAATAAGTGAATGGACTGGTATGCAAAATATATTTCTAGAAAAATATAAAGATCATGATATTAAAGAATAAATATTTAGAATGAATCAAAGAGAAGATGAGAGTCTAGAGGATCTAACAGAAAGGTTCATGTATCATGTTAAGAGGGGAAGACTACATCATTTAGGATCGGACACACTAAAAACCCTCTTACTTGTAATAATTAGGGATGAGTGGATTCATATCCTTAATCTCAAGAATAGAGGCGATGTATACCAATTATCATTTGAGGAAATTTGTGAAACATGCAAACACATATCAAGAGGAAAACCAAGGGTAGGTAAGTCAGCATCAAGATCGGTAAGTCACGATAAACTTGGAAGTTTTCTTGATGATTTTAAAATAGAAATTCTTAGCTATTTAACAAAACAACAAGAAATGTTAAGAATGAAAGATGATGGAAAATAAAATGTTGATATTTGTGTTGCAGAATCACAGGATGTTAAACATTGTCCATCATTACCAAGGTTGAAGAAAGTTCACCAAGAAGACAATGGAGCAAGTCAATTGCCAATGCATCAATGTTGTGTAGCTCCAAGAGAAACATGGCAACCTATTCATCCTGATATGATGTAAGAGCCTAATTCATAATTTAAAGGTTATTCATATCCACCTCAAAGTAATTGGAACACACCCTTTCCTTGGCAACATTGGACATCTCAATCCTAAAACCAATCTTGGCAACAAGGTTGGCAAGCAACTTATAGAAGCCCTCCACAATATCCTCAATAATTTCCTCAATATCCTCCATACCCAACTCCATGTTATCCCTATTATTCACCTCCACCACAACCAGAACCCCATCCAAATCCATCTCAAATATCCACTTCGACTCAACTACCTATACCGCCATTTTCAAACCCACACATTGAAGTATCTCAACCCACTTACAATGCTAAGGTACAACACTTCCAAACATCTCCTCTTAAGCTCAATGGTATTCACCATTTCTCAGAAAGAGTATTGCAAAAAAGAGACTCTCTTGATATCATTGAAGGACTACATCCAGAAGAAGAATATTCAAAAGAGAATACCAAAGAATCATGAGTTGCACTTGGTGAAGAGAAGACATCAAAATCAGAGATTGAGAAAGCTCCCTCATGGTTACCATCAAATCATCCATGTATTCAAGAGAACAATCCACAAAAAGAGGAATATTTCAAGTTCATGGTAGAAGAAGACATGAAGAATGATTCAATTCAGCAAGTGGACTAGGGGCATCACAACTATATTGAAATATGGTTCCAGACAGTCATTAAAGTGCAACATCACTCTCTTCCTCAAATATGCTTGATCCTTCCAAATTCAAATCATTTAGCCTCTGAAATTTAGGTACATGTCAAAGCATACATTTCAATCCTCCACATCATTGTTTCTGTCATCTTGATGTGCACATGGCTCCATTGGAAGTAACTTGAAAGTGATTTTGTTTTTCAAGTAGGATAGGGTAGAAGGAAAAAAATAATAAAACAAAAAAAGGAAATAAAAAAAAATCTAAGGTGAAAACCTCCTTAGAGGCACCTTAGATTCACTCATTGATTGAAATCTTCCATGAGGCATTAATAGGTTGAAAAAAAGAAAAAAGAGAAAAAAGAAGATCCTAGGTGAAAACCTCCTTTGAGGTGCCTAGGCAGACCTACTAGTTGGAAACATCATTGAGGCGGAAAGTAGGCATAGAAGAAAAAAAAGAAATAAAATAAAATAAATCCTTGCTCCATGCATCTCTTTTATAAATGCATGTACTCTCCAACATCTGCAAGCAACAAGAAAAAGTTCATCAAGCCTAGTCAAAAGAAGTCAAATTTTGACTTTCTCTTCCTTTGCTCAAATGCTCCAACAAGGCCAAGGCCATGCCAATCCATCACCCTCATATATTTTCGCCATCCACCCATCATTCTCAAGCTTCTACCATTCATTTTTTTTGTTGTCCAAAAAAAAACTACAGGATGCTCTGTTTTCTTACAGGATGCAAAAATACATAGAGCAGAAATTTGTTTTTTCCATAACTTGAAAACCATGCATCCATTTGCCAAGTTGTTTAAGGGGGAGATGCATATTGATGATGGCAACATGCTCAAGAAGTTTCAATAAATTCCAGTGCACGGTTTACATGAAATTGGCCTCCACCACCTTCAGAAATTTTTGCATTTTCTCAATATTCGTGCATCCATTGACCAAAACGTTTCTATGGGGAAGTGAATAATGATGATGGAAACATTCTCAAAAAGTTTTAGCTCAATCCAGTCTACCATTTGGGAGATATGGACAAAAATTAATTGTTCTATAAACCTACAGAATACATAACAACACCTACAAGATTGGCAGTGAGCAGTTTTAAAGCAGAGATAGAGGTCAAAGAAGCTCCTCCAGAGCTTAGAAGCAGCATCACGATCATCAACATCACCATCCAATACCTACACATCAACATCAACTCATTAGCAGGATGCATGTCTCTCCAAAAACCATCAGGTAGGTATAGTTATGAAATATTCTTGACCTCCTCTCTTGAGCATATTATAGTTAGAAATTTGTTGTCAGTGCATGAAAGATTAGGTTCTATAAGCTAAGGATGGGTCAGCAATCTCAGCCGCCTTCAACTATTTGATTGTAGCTCACTTCTTCACTCATGAAATACTATAAATTCAAATTATGAAGGGTGATGATTTCCACGAATGAGGATAACAGTTAAAGAAGAAATTTGTACAAAGGCCAAGTCACCACAGCACTCTAAGCCCTCCATCCACTTCATAGTCACTATCTATTCATCATTTTCCCATCCCATTTCATTCCTGAAAAGAAAAAACAAATAGTGCACCCTCTCCATTTTCACAAACCTGCACTACTCCCTTTGATCCCTAGTATCATCATCCAATCCCTCTTCATCATTTCTCATCACTCCCATACAGTTAGAAGACTTTGAAGGAAGAAGGAATGACTACTACAGGTAGGCAGAATGCTGCTACAAGAAGGAAGAAATGAAAAATTCTACTAAAACCCAAAATGGCAGTGCCTAAGAGAGACCTAATCAAAACAGAGAACTCCAAGACCATTAGGAAATCATCTAGGCTACAAGGGAGAAGAAGAAGGAAACAAAAAGAAATAAGGCATTCACCATCAAAGTAGAACTCGAACTGCAGTGATGAAAATAGGTGTTTCGAGAAGTCTCCAATCTCTTTCTAGCTTTTGTCCAGGACCTAAAAATGGGAGAAATGCATGGGAGTCAAGTTGAGGGCCTGCCCTAACGTCAGTATATCATTTATGCTCAAAACTGGTTTCCTGTAGTTTTAACAGGGTTTCCTATAGTTTTGACAGGAATTCCTGTAGGATGTCTTAGTACTCATCTAAATGTGTTTCGAAGGTGTTAGAGGTGTTGAAATGGCGGAACAAGGTAGCAGAGGGTTGGTAAGGGTGTGGAAGACCTTACCAAATTGAAAAATATTCAAGAACCAATCTTGAATAAGGGGAAGAAGGTAAGCTAATTGTCTCAAGAAACAATGATTTTTCCTTGCAAAAATATGTTTTTGGGCTTGTCCTTGTAGAACTTGCAGCCAATATTCTTAATGCACAAGAGAGAGGCAACTAGGGCCATGGATGAGGCACAATGAGGACACTAAGTTTCTGACAGGATGAGCAACACTGTTAGCAGGGGGATATGATGGGCCTCTAAATTAGACATAAATTAAGGCCCATGCCTCTAAATTAAGCAATAACGTAAGGCCTATGACCATCCTTCAACACATTAAACCTCTCTTTTTGCATTAGATAATTTATTTTTAACTTTAATATATTCATTAGGAAGGTTTATGAATAATTGAATATTTGTGCCTAATATTATTTATTTTTGTGGAATATTATGAGAATATTGGGGAGATTATGAAGATTTGGAGGCGGAGATAATTTATGGACTTGTTCTCTACTACTGGAGGATCAATAATAAATAATAAGTCAATAAGATATTATGGAATTATGGCACAAAGTGTTGAACTCCAATGATTGATAAAATCTAGGAATGTGTTCCACTAATCAAGGGCGCAAATCCACCAATCAAGGGGACTAGATCCACTATCAAGGGATTTTGGTGGGGAAAGCTTCCTCTATTCATGGGGAATGACTCCTAATCATTTTTCATAAGTACCAAGTCAAATTTACCTCTAGGATTTTTTTTCATTTATTAGTGTTATGATGTAGAGAGCTTGTATTTTTTGCAACTCCATGGTATTTTTTTGCAGGGATGTAATTCCATTGATGAAAATAATTAAGATTAATGTCATGTTCAACCTCTAAATCTTGTTCTCCTCCATAGGTCTTTGAGTTTCCTTGGGCTTTTCCATCCTATGAGCCTCAATGCCCTTTTGTATCATTTTCTTTCCTTCCTTTCATCACGTATTCACATGCATCTCTAGTTTTTATTTCTTTCTAATTTTGCATTTAGTATTAATGATTTCTTGTTGTAAGATTGATTTAAATGGTGGATGTAAGTTCTTTTATAGGATCACAAGCATTATTTCATCCTTGGAAAAGCTTTGCAAGTTCATAATAATCATTAAGTTGCTTGGATTAGTCTTCTTATTCCCAAATCTAGATTGGTGGATCTCTCGAATTTATCTTTTCTTTAATTAGAGTAATAATTAGATTATTATATAATTTTTAGACTAAGGGATGAGTGTTATTATAGATGTGTATCATAGCTTGAGAATAGGGGTTTAATGGTTGAGTAATAAAAATAGAGATTGAGTTGTCAATGCAATAGGATAGGATTTGATTCATAAAAGAGGAAAGAATGTAATGACAAAGAGATTAGATGATCGAGAATAGAGTAAGTAAGAGAGAGGTGTAATAGAGGTAGCGTTCGACATTGAAACAGAGGTCAGAAAAACTATTGTAATCGAGGCGAGAGGGCCAAGACTCTATAATTTCCTTTTTGCTGAAAAATTGATTGAAGTTTGGTAAGGACACATTGTTCTGGTGTAGAAATTAATTTCTATTTGTGTATCGTCATTCTGGACCCTAATCGAGTATTTTTTTCTATTTGTGTTTTTTATTGGTAAAATCACAGTCAATTAGCGTTAAGAGTTAACACTAAGATTAAGTGCTGAAAAATTAGTTAAATGCATTTCTTTAAGTTTTGTATTGAGCATGTGGGCAGTTTTGAAAAGATTTTAAGTGGCATCTCGTGCTCCTTAAAGATGGGAAGTGGTATTCCTAAATTTCACGTGATTACCCTTAGAGGGCGACATGCAGCACGAGAAGAAAATTTTCTCACTTTCTTAGAGTATGAACCATCGTGCTAGTTGGAGCATGATATGGCGTGATAGCCATTGGATCATGCGAGATTGACCAAAAGTGGAGATCGACCATGATAGTTCGAGAGCGAGTTATGCGATAGCCATTGGATTAGATAGGTCAGATCTGATGGTAATCACATCAAAAGATGCATGTGATTTAATCCAGATTTAGGATGTGATATTTTATGGATTGTGATTTAATCCAGTTGAATTCTGGATCGATCACAACCATTCATTACGAAGGTAAGAGATCAGACGGTGATCGTGTTGAAAGATGCATGTGATTTAACCTAAATTTCAAACACGATAAGGTTATGAACTAGGGTTTTAGTTCTTTTTGGTTCTATGGAAAAATTGAAGGTTTTCCATATGTCAGGAGTGGACAACGCGATATCTATTGGATTTGGAGAAGTGGGATCAATGGGTGGATTGAAGTTCTTGATAAAAGGAGAAGTCAATGAGGGATCGATAGTGATTGGTCAGATAAGTGGGACCCTCAGGGTGAAAATCCACGTATAGAATATGTTTGTGTGCAACCGATTGGTTACAAAGTTAACTCGTAATCGAATTACAGACTACGACCACATTTTCGTCAAGAGAAAATGACTAAAAGAAAAAAAAATATTTTATTCATTTACATGAACAAATGTAGAAGGTTTGATGGTTTGAATTTGCATGCTTAGGACAATAGGATTGCATACATGTTAACTTAGCATTCTTTTGAAGAAAAGCCTCTTAGGAGTTAGTTAGAAAATGGTGTCTTTTAGCATTTGATTTCATTCTCTTTCCTTGTACTTTATTTCTTACAATGGGTTAAGGTTCCATTTCGAGAATTTCATTTTATACAATTAGCTTAGGATTTGACTTCAATACATGCACTCTGTCACATCATGACAGAAAAGGAAGGACACATTGTATGTTGCACATATAGTGTTAATACCTCTTAAGTTTGTATGAACCCTGGGTTGATAATTGAAGTCGGTAGCCTTGGGAGTTGTAGCATTCTTATTACAATACCGAGGCTCATCAGAGGGTATAGGACTAACTTCTTGTACATATGCCCATTCTTGATGGTCATATTCCTAGCTTTGCAACTAATGTAAGCATTGGCATTGGCCAACCATGGCCTCCCAAGGATGGGAGGATAATAGGTAAGCTTAGCCTTAGGCTGGAGAACTAGGAAATTTTTAGGGTACTACTAGGCGTTAATGGAGACCATCACATCCTCCACAATTCTGTTAGGGGTTACTGTGGAATGATATGCAAGTTGCAAAACTATTGTGGTCTTCCTCAATGAACCTTGGAGGTTGAGCTTGAGCATGGTGTTGTTGGTCATCACATTAATGACAACCCCAAGATCGATCAGAGGGACAATGGTGCCATTGATGTGCACATCTACTACAGGGCTTCCAAGATCCAAATATTTTAGACATATTACCTATGCCAGCATTAAGTCAGACAACTACCCAATGACATTAATGGTAGGGGCATCCATTTTTCACCTCCCTGGATGCTTGAAGAACTTCTCCTTAATCAACCTATTGTAAATGGGAACATCTTTTATTACCTGGAAAATGGGGATATTTACACATAGATTTTTCAATTCTCCCATAAGTTCAGTCTCTTCTGGGGTAGGCTAGAGTGATTGGGATAATCTCTCAGGAAAGGGTGGATTTATTTTAAGGTTTTTCACCTCTCTTTCTTCGTCAACCTCCCTAGGTGGTGGGGGAGGTTGGTTATGTAGGAGAACTCTTCTTGATCTCAGGTTAATCTCCTGGATTTCCACAACATAAGCAGGATATGATGTCTCTCCACTTTATACTTGTTGAGCCTTCCTATTGTTCGGGTTTAGATTTGATTGGGCAAGCATCAAGGGTTACTACGGTGAAGTAGAGTGTAGGAGTTGTGGTTAGGAATGTGGTGGAGGCAATAAAGCTGGAGCATTATTGTATTGGGGCCTCCAACCATGGACTGGTGTATTCCACTGAGGTTTTGGTGGAGCATAAGGTTTAAATGATTGGCTGGCCACTGGGAATGATATTGAGATGAATAGGACCAAGGAGGGGGTGTAAACTAGGAAGGATGAGAACGGGGTCCCCAAAAAGTTATAGTTGTGGTTTGGTTGGGGTTGTAACATGCATGGGATGATGCTTGCATGCCCTGCTGGTATGGTTAGGGCCCAAGAGGTCTCCGTTGGTTAATGTAGCGAAGCTACTCAATTACCCCTTCAGCTCCTTGATATACAACTTTGAGTCCAGGTAAAGATGGGCACATGTTTTTGGAGTGGTTTTCCTAATAGACCGAGAAAATTTCAATAGAGTTCAACGTACATTCATTCCTGGGATGCCTCATTGTGCATATAAGATAGAAGATAGCCAAGGCTCTCTATGCTTCCTCCTACTTCATTTTAATGTTCATGGTATCCAGTTGCAAGGCAACGATTTGCAACATCTCACTTTTGAAATACTACAACATGTTTCCAATTTCACCCTTGATGGATGAGTTGGAAGATGATGTACTCGCGATAAGTTGACTACCCCTACCCTTTTTCTTGGCTACCCTGGAATTGTTTCTGAAGTCAGTCTTGATTTCCTCATAGGATAATTGGTAGATATCTCCTCCTACTAAGAAATCTAAGGTATCCATAAGATCTTCTCTTACTCCCCTAAGTAGGACCAACTTTAGTGACTTGGGGTCAAGTGTGCGCCTGGCCCTTTTGTAGCTGAGCTGGAATCTTTCCTTGTAGTCTTGTAAGGATTCATCTTGACCTATGGTCATCCTGAAAATTTCTTCTTTAGTATCCTTTGATGGACAGTAGTCCTGATATTTGTTGTTAAAGGTCGGTTGCATCTGAGCCTAAGTTGTGATGCTATCTCTAGGTAAACCTATGAACCAGTGCAATGTTGCATCCTTGAGGGTAGATGGAAAATAGTTTTAACTTTTTTCTCATCATCTATATAACCATAGGTTTGGTGTATAACAACAAACTCAAACAGGAAAGTGTCGGGGTCCTTTGTGGTCAGGCCATGGAAATGAGGTAGGGAAAAGGGGCTTATTTTTTTCATCTTAGTGTCCCCATTGGTTTCCCTGATGGGGAAGGCACCCTCAACTCTCTCTATACCCCCTGTCATTTTGGTTTTCAACCATTGCCTTAGTAGGAATGGGTTCCTCTTCTTCTTCTTCCCGTGTAGGCTCTTCAAAATTGTCAGGTTGTTCACCTAAGGGTTCCTCCAGTTGATAGCCACCAAAGAAGAAAGAAGGTTGGCTATTCGATGCAGTGGGGATATTTGGCAAAACATTTCCTAAGTTGTCCCTATTCCTACGAGGCATGAAAGGGAATATTTTTGGGTTGGTTTTGCATTATTTTTAAAACTTTGAAAGTACTTATAGGATTGAAACTACTGATCGAATGAAAATTACTAACAGAATGAAAAATATACTTGATGAATTGAAATCCTACTTGCAAAATGGAAAGGAAATCATATAATGAAAATTGAAAGAAATGAAACAATTAGATTACTTTTGTAGAAATAAACTAATGGCATAATATTGAAGACAAGGAATAGAAGAAAATAAAGCATTAATCAAATTCTCCTCCCCAACAATGGTGCCAACAAGTGATGAGTGCTAGTATTGCAACAAGGATGCTACAACTCCTAGGCTACCAACTTTACTTATCAACCCAGGGTCCGTACAAACTTGACAGTGTTGTATGCACAAGTAAAAGTGATGGTTCTTCCTGTTGTCACTGTTCAATTAGCGAGAGACCACTGGGGTTCCAAGACAAACTTCTATAGAGTCAGAAGAAGCTTGATTCTTTGATGGAAGAAGGGGAAATCTACTCTAAGAGAGTTACTCTACTGTAGTAATGGAAAAGTCCAACATGTAATGCTAAACCACACAATACCCTAGTTAACCATTTAAGAAGCTATGCTAAGCAGAATTGCTAAATCAACAATAAAAAAATGCTACTATCTAAGTTTCATAAGTAAAAATCATAAGACCATACTAATGTGCAAGCAAAGAAACTAAACTAAATTTGTTTTCATTTTTTTGGTTTCTCAGGAGAAATCAAGTATGCAAACTAATTGTTCTATGGATGTGACAAGTGGATGGAAGGTGTTTGAGGATAGATAGAAGGTTTATGGAGTGGTTGGATGGTGTGAAGGGGTACTAAGAGGATTTTTCTGACTTTTGATAGGTTTCCCATTAATTCAGCCTCAAAACAAGCCATTTCAGGAAAACCTACAGGACGTACTAGAAAACTACAGGATGATCATATAGGAATTATAGGAAACCTACAGGATACATTTGAGATCTAATTTTGAGGTGTGGAAGGTGTTGGTAATCTTAGGAAAGGTGTGTGATGGGTGGAATGGAGTGTTAGAAGATCTAGGACCACTCAAGAGTTAATATCCAAGATAAGAGATGACTAGATTCGCTCAATGTGTTTAGGAAAACATCATGAAAAATGATGAAAAACTAGCGAGGGTGATGTTGAAATAAGAGATGGATAAGGTAGATGAAGTAGAAGGTGGCTGCTAGTTATGAAATCCTGGTATCCTCCTGAGGTACCCGCTCTGCATAAAACATGTGTGTCTTCCAAAAAGAACTATGCAACAGGACACATTTTTCATAAACTAGAAAAGCATGAATCCACCACCTATATTATGCATGAAGAAATTTGTTGAAGGGAATGAAAGCATGAGTGATATCTTATTGTAGAAATGGAGATGGAAAAGGATGAGAATGAAATCTTCCTTGCAGCCTTAACCAATTATTGAATTAAAGACAACAAACTCCAAAGCTCATAAAAGAACTAGAAATATATGTTTTGGGGCTGCTGAAGGGTCCCTTCCTCAAGTCGTGGTCCCAAAGGGGGTAAGTGAGGCCGAGAAACCTATTGACAACCTTGTGGTGATCCTTTTTCTCCTTACTAACCTGCTAATTGAAAGAAGGCACAAATGGAAGCAAACTATCACAAAACCAATGTGATCTACACTACTTGTAATGGAAATGCATTTACTAATAAAACTAACAACTAAGCTATGAATCTACACTAAGCATACATGTACAATAAAGAGGAGCCTTAGTTGCTAGGGTTGGGTGCAAACCCAAGAGCTTCAGCCCTCTGATTTAATTCAGTGCTAGCTCAAAATAAAACTCATTATTGTTACCAAAACAACAACTTACATCAAAACTTTGTCACAAGTCTTGCATCTTGAAAAATAGAGTAGAGTTTTACAATAAAAAATATGAATCTTACTAAGGTCCTAGGCCTCTCTACTTATACATCTTAAGTCTCAAATGACTTCCTTAAAATTCGGGAGGCTCATCTCCCAAGCTCGAGATAAACTGGCACTTTGTATTTCACTTGCTCGGTTGCCTTCTACTCCTCATGATTTGGCTATTTTCACTTCAAGCTGATGGAGGAATATTCAAAATGGAAGGGTAGTAAATGACAAGGATTTACATCTTATAATCCCTCTCCCTTGTCCCATTCTAGTTTTTACATTGGTATTTGCAAAAATTCCTTTCTTTTCTCCTTTAATCATGCATTAAATGCACATTAGACCAAAAAGCAAATTATCCAACTCTAACTCATCTCATAAACAAAATATAATCAAAAGTATGCAATAAGTTATGAGAATAGTTGGTTTGACTAATCTAGGAGATGAGCTAAGGACCATATAATTACCTAATGATGAGGCTCATCACCAGGATAACCTGTCGAAGCTACAAGAAAAGAAAAATAGCATGAAGTCAAAGAACGACATATGAAAGAGGTGTGAGTTCCATAAGAGCCACACTCACAAAACAAGAGAGTGTCAGGGCAAGCAATCGTTGGTGGCCTAGTTGAAGGCTTTAGAATTAGATGCATGTTTCGACACTAAGTTAGAACCAAACAAGATGAATGACAAAGGGAATCTTATTATTGATGTTGAGCCCAATGCCACTGTTGCCACCACCAAGATCCAAAATAATGAGCCCGAAGATCCAGAGGAGGGGGAGCATCTCTTCCACTTATAGATGTGGGTAAAGGGTTCACAACTACAATTCATTGTCAATATTGGGATCCAAAAGAACCTCATTTCACTAGAGGTCAGGAAATGGTTTGGCCTACCAACTACACCACACCCACAACCATACAAAATCAGGTGGCTTCGCCAAGGATGAGATCTCTGAGTTAGCCAACATTGTCACCTTCCCTACAACATCAATCCCTTCATAGATGAGGTATTGTGTGATTTTTATCCTCTTGATGTTTTTAATATATTATTTGGACAACCATACTTGTGGAAGCGACATGTTGTATATGAGTCTAGAAATCGCTTTGTTATTATTTCTTTGGGTAATACGTTATATAGGATATTGGAGGTATCCCACCTACTGCCACCTCTTTGATCTCTGTTAAGAAATTTAGTAAGATAATCTCCCATACTACGAGATTTATTTTCTTTCTGGTTCCCTCACAAGGAGAATGGTTCCTCCATGCAGCAGAATCAGGTGGATATGGTCATGGTAGAATACAGGGACATCTTCTCCTCGCCCATAGGGGTATTGTTGTAATATCAGCTCAAGCATTCGTTCGATCTAAATCCTGAAGCACCTCTACCCAACAGGTCAATATATCACTGCTCGAGTATGAAAAATCCCAAGTGTAAGAAATGACATGATCAACATCGGGGACCACACTAGTTTTCAAGTGGTAGAGAAGGTTTGGTTGCATTTACAGAAAGAACACCTTACCGAAGCCTAGCAGAATCTCAAACCACTCTGATATGGTCATTACACCATTACCAAGGTTGTGGGAGATAATTCTTTTGAGTTCAGCATTTCCCCATTGCTTGGCCTGCACCCAACGTTCAATGTGGACCACCTTCGGTCATACTTCCCACCATTACTAGACACATCAAACATTGTAGAACAACTGAGACCAACAGAGTTAGATAAAGATTGCATGGAATAGGCCAAAACTTATCAGATTATAGACTCACAGGTCAAGAACACTCACCAGCAAAAGATCATACTATATTCAATTCTCAAAGGTGGTCTACTCCTACACCAATGTAAGTGGCTCACCAGGGACCAGGTTCAACAGAAGTTTCCTCATCTTATGGAGGCACTCAACACACTAGGGACCATTGCTTCGTAATGGGGGAGGAATGATCCAGATGGATATTGGTGGCCACCCTCCTATTCCACTTGGACTCCCACTACTATCTCTTTTAGATTTTTATTTTCATTAATTGTAGTAGAATTTATTATTGTTGGAAGATTTTCTGGACCTAAACTTCTGGAGCCATTTTGAGGCCCTAAACGACATATTTTTCAAAAAACAGAATGAGTCAAAAGCTTTATTTCTTAGATGGATATTTCTAACAAGGTATTGTGTGCATAAAATGAAGATCGTATGCCAAAGTTACAACCTAGGGAAGTTGATATACCAATTTACCCAAACGAGAGCCATAGTTTGGCACTTCATCTCCTAGGGTTAGGTTTTTGGATGTTTAGGGTTTTCCATTGCTTCTCAATAATAAATAGGCATCCGAGCCTCATTGTAACATAGTTCAAAGGCATGTAGCTGATGGCCTCAAATTAGACATAAATTAAAGCCCATCTGACCGTCCTTTAGCACATTAAACCTCTCTTTTCGCATTAGATAATTCATTTTTAACTTTAATATGGTTGTTAGGAAGGTTTATGGATAATAACATATTTGTGCCTAATATTATTTATTTTGTAGAATATTGTGAGAATATTGGGCAGATTATGAAGATATATGGGAGGAAATAATTTAGGGTCTTTCTCCCTACTACAAGAGGATCAATATTAAATAATAAATCAAGAAGGTATTATGAAATTATTCCACATATTATGGAGATCCAATGATTGAGAAAATATAGGAATGTGTTCCTTGTCACTTAATACAAATTTCTAGTATTGGGAACTAGATCCATTTTGGTGGGGAAAGCTTCCTCCTTTCATGGGGAATTCTTCCTAATCATTTTTTATAAGTACCAAGTTGAATTTACCTCTAGGGGTGGATTTTTTCTTAGTCTTCTTGTGGAGAGAACTCTTATCTTTGGAGCTCCACTTTCATTTCTTGCATGGATGTAATTGTTTTGATGGAAACAATGAAGATTAGTGTCATGTTAAAATTATAAATCTTGGTCTCCTCCATAGGACTCTCAGTTTCCTTGGGCTTGGTCATCCTAGGAGCCTCAGAGCCATTATTTATCATTTTCTTTTCTTCTTTTCACTTCTTATTCACATGCATCTCTTGTTCTTCTCCTTTTTCTATTTTTAAATTTAGTATTCATGATTTTTTGTGGTAGGATTGGATTAAATGTTTGAATTAAGCTATTTTTCAGGATCAAAAGCATCATTTTATCATTGAAACAAATTTGGAAAGTCATAACAATGATTGAGGTAGTTGGATTAGT
This sequence comes from Pinus tabuliformis, assembly GCA_031772625.1. Lineage (NCBI taxonomy): Eukaryota > Viridiplantae > Streptophyta > Pinopsida > Pinales > Pinaceae > Pinus > Pinus tabuliformis. Next base: position 479,410,004 of record CM062810.1, on the reverse strand, counting down.
TTTCTTATTTGCAATCTATATTTTTGGAAGTCCGTTGTCGCAAATAACAACAAATTTCTATTATTTTTTAGAAAATTCCAACGAGCTTCAATCGAGTTGATTCCATTTGAATTAGTTTACAAAAAAAATCTGTTTAATAACAAAATTTACCCCATTATAATTTCACTTGATTAGGTTAAGAATTTGATAGAATTACTAGCCCACTAGTTCTCGAATTTATAGATTTTAGACTAGTAATTTTCTGTTATTTTTTAGCATGGGTTAACAAAGGTATTTTTGAGTGATTCCACTTGGAATGGAGACATAATACATCCTAGTCAATAAAAAAATTGTCTTATCCAATTTAGATTTTATTTTCTTACTCATTAGATGAATTGTAACTTCCTGTAGTAAATCTATAACATCCCATAGTTTCCTATCGTACTCTTCTAACGTGTATATACTTTCCAAGATTTTCTCAAAAGATTAGTTTTGGTTTCTTAGGGTTGAGGAAGAATAAACACAAATTAGGACATTCCTTTTCACAATGTAGATGAGGCCTATTTATTTGAATTCATGCTCTTAGGATTTCAATTACAATTTGTTTTTCTTACCTAGGATTAATTTATTTTTCATTTTGAGCATTTCCATTTCTGCAATTATTTTAGGATATGATTTTATTACATTCATTACATTACATCATGATGGTGAAGGAAGGATAGATTGTATTCTGGAAATATAGTGTCGATAACTCTTAAGTTTGTATGAACCCCAGGTTGATAATTAAAGTTAGTAGCCTTGGTAGTTGTAGTGTTCTTGATGCAATACGAAGGTTCATCACTTTTGGCACCATTGCTAGGGAGGTGTCAAAGTATGCATTGTTTCTTCCCTAGTTGATTCATTTCTTTTACTTTTTGCATAAACAAAATATGTGCATTAGGAATATTTCATTTCAAAAATAGGAAATTTCACTGCATTAGAATTCTTAATTTAAAAAAAAAATAAAAAAAAATACTTCTCCAATGCTAACCCACCCCGATTTCAACACGTGGTGTAGTAAGAGCCACATCACCATTCATTTTTTCAGGTAGAAGAAGAAGAGGTGGCAAAGAAGGAAGAAGAAATGGATGGAGATGATTACAATGAAGAATATTCTCTTGGATTTCCCATTCAAGATACTGGTGTTTGTATTTGTCTCAAGACACAAAAAATTTATGGTAATAACAAATTGTGCTTCAATGCAGTCTTGAAGTTGATCTTAACTAACTATTCAGAGGATGCTTTCAAGATTAGGTGGTAGGAGGCTTCAAATAATTTGAATGGATGATGAAATTATTTTTCATACGAGTAATAATTTTTATTAGAAATAATATTATAAGGAAAATATGTTTTTTGATTGAATGTATTTTTCTTTTTCTTTTTCAAAACCCATTTTTTAAAATATGATATTCATTCAAAGATAAACACATTTCTTGATATTAATAAAAGAAAACATAATAAGAAGTTTGGATAAAATATTGACAAAATTTTCTAAAAGAGAACATTTTCAGAAAGTATCATTGCATAGGTTACAAACTATGTCACTTGACCAAATTTTGTCTGAATGATTAGGTATAAAACAAAGAATAAGGATAACACAATAAAGTAGGAGAATTTGATGGAAAACATTGAAATATTAACCAATAATGAAATGATGACAATAATTTAAACAACATTTATTTTTATGGTAACCTAACCTTGTATACATTGGAATCCAATTGTCATTGGAGGATGAAAGATACCCAATTAATATAACTTAATGTTCCTATTTGGTTTTTGTCACTATCAATTCGCTAAAATGTATCAATGTTTCTTAAAACTTCAATAAAATATACAAGATTTGTTGTCATAGCTCCATAATTGTGATCCATGGTATGCCTCAAGTGGTTTAAAAGAGGATGTGTTATTTTCACCATATTTGTGTGGGATTCAAGATGAAAATTGTGGGAGATTATCATGTACATCGTGGAATATATATTTCTATTATTGCAAGAACATGAGGATAAAGCTGCAGTTTATTTTAATGGAATTTGAAATGTATATTTGAATAATTCTATGTTTTTGATGAAGTGAAATTTGTGTTTGAAATGTTATTGTGAAGTCAAGTAAAATGATTCATTGAAATAATTGAAATAACATGATACATAATGTAGTTAATGTAAAAATAATTGAGTTAAAATGTTGTGATAAAAATGATCTTGAGGTGTTATTAACTATTTATTTCATGGTTTTATTTCTCATATTATCTTTTCTAATATCTAGTATCATGATTGATGTGTAGCTTCACAAAATTCCAATAACTGTAAGGCCATTTTGGTGGCATGCTTTTTTAATGATTTAATTTTGCCCACTTATGATTGTCATCCACGACTACTTTATCAACTAGACTAGATCCATCTTAACTCTTGATGTGTCAAGCACAAAGAGGGATCAAATATATCAACGTGTAAAACTCTTTTTTGAGTGCAAAACCTAAGGAAATGTTTGCACCTCTAGAGATTTGATCCATATCAACCTTTGATAGACTCAAAGTTAAGAGGATCTATCCTGTTTATCTGTGCGTGTGTGTGTGCGCGCATGCATGCACATGCATGTGTACACATGTGTTTCAAATGAAATTGAATTTATATTTTAAAATTTCATAACAATGCATCTTATTTTAATCGTTATTCATAAATTCAAGATATTAAATTTAAGTTGAGAGGGTATTTGAAAAAATATATAACTCAAGAATTTAAAACATTAAATCAAAACCTAGTTATCTCTCATTCATACTGACATCATTCATATCCAATTTCTAAATTAAAAAAAAAAAAAACAAAAACAAAAAAAAAACTTTCAAAATTAAAATTCCTTTAATTCTTGATATAAAATATGATATGGAAAAGGTATTCAATTAATATTTTAGAAATGCATCTAGGTAGGTTATGCTAGCTATGTGAATTCCTAAATTTAAAACATTAATCTATATATATATATATATATATATATATATATATATATATATATATATATATATATATATATATATATATATATATATATATATATATATAGATAGATAGATAGATAGATAGATATATGGACGCACACATACTAAATAATTTAGGAAGTATTTTGTTTTAAAATGAATTTTAAAAATTTCATCTAATTCTCAATATGAAAACAATTGGGAATAACTATCCAATTGATATGTTTAAGTTACACAAATTTCATATAATATTTTATAGTGAAAAAAATCAGCTGATATCTTAAAGATATATAGGGAGATTTAGGTTGATTATGTTCGGATATTATATCTGTTAGTTTCAGTCTTTATAGCCTTCCACGAGTGATAAAATATTCTCTTATAAAGTGGTCTTGGGGTTTCAAAGTAAAATTTTTGTCATTTTAGTGAGTCTTCAAGAAAATGTTGGTCATTAGGTATTAGGTCTAGGATTGTTTTCACTCCTTCCAAAGTTTTCCAAGTACTGGTCCATGTCACCATTTCGTTGAGTGTACCATCATTCAAAGAGGTGTCATCATTATTTCAAGTTCCAATGGGTCATTTTACATCTTTTTTGTGCTTCATTTGTGCTTAGGAAAGGCTCATTTCCCTCTCCTTTGGTTTGAAGGTAATTTTCCTTAGATGGTCAAATCATCAACAAAACTTGTATGTTGATGCTCATACACCTTCCCCTCCCTTTAAAATACCTTCTTAAACACTTTCCATCATTGATGTCCCTTAAATTCATCATTTCCCCATAAACCTTAGCCTATTGCTACAATTTGACACTTTTCTAGGTTAGGCCTGTGTTTTTCCCTTTTGGCCCCCTTCCCCTCACTCAATATTTGAAATTCTACTTTCCCCTACTTCCTAACATCCCTCGCTACTTCCAAAATTTTTCTCAAGAAATTAGAAGCCCCTCATCCCCTTCATTTCCCTTCATTTCTACAAATCCCCAGTCCCACACATCGGGATAGGTTTTATTCAAATGATATTTCTACTCATGATAAGATGCATTTGAAAAAAGTGAGAGTTCGTTTTTTCCATAATAGACCCAGGAAGAAAAGCCTCCTTTAGGTTTTGTACAGCTCTCATGGTGTGGGAGAAATGTCCAAAACATCATTTGCCCCAAGAGAGTTGATGCACTTATGGAGTGACCTTGGTAAAATCACAATGTCTCCTAGCTAGGTTGACAAAATGACTTTCTTGATTTGTAAAATGATAACTCGACACAAAAACCTTTCCAATGAGCTATCATGACCTCAATTTGGAGTTGAGGAAGACCTCCAAAGGTTGTCTTGAAAGTGGTGGTGCAGACTCCTTTCAGCCGCTGCGCATTTGACAAGTCTTGGGAGATTGTGATTTTGACATGGCAAATTAGCTCTAAATGGAGAAATTCATGTTCTGGAAACTAGGCTCAACAGTATTTCCAAAAAACTATCCCGTGGTCAATTTGGACATAGGGAAGGCAGTTAAATGTTTTCTAGAAATGTTAGAATTTTCTGTCATTTTCAGGCAATTTTTCTATCAGTCTACTAGCCAGATGCGTAGCGCCCACTTTTTTGGGGCACTTTTTGGAGAAATCGCCACCACCGTTAGATTTAAAAGGCAATGTAAATGTAGGAAAACCATGTTTCCAAGTGTGGGAATCAGATTTTCTAGGTGAAAAGGCCGTAAAACCACTAAAATTTCATGTTTCTTCCTGTTTTTGGAGCCTGAGGCTGCACATTTGAGAAGTCTTGGGACATTGCAATTTTGGAGGGTAAAATCAAGGTCAAATCGGAAACCAAGGGGAGATTTGGAAAGTAAATAGGATAAAATTTCCAATGAGCTATCATGAGCCATATTTGGAGGTCAGGAAGACACTTAAGATTCGGTTGGAAGTTGGCGACGTGCACTCCCTTCAAGCACTGTGCACTTGACGCTGGCGCTGCGCACTTGCCAGATTGCTGAATTTTTCACTTTTTCTTCTAGAATTTGCTTTTCACATAGGGATTTTGATATTTTTACTGATGTAATTTGAAATCATGATGTAATTAATGCATATTTTGGTTACCTAGGTTAGTTACATTAGGTAAATTGTCTAGGTAGCAAGTAATGAATCGGTTTCCTTAACCTTAGGGATGAGTCAGTTTGACCTCTCTAGTCATTTGCTTTCAGTTCAGTTTGTTTTGTAACTGCTTCTCCTCTCATGGATTCGACCCATGAGGCTAGGATGAATTGTTTTTATGCCTATATTATGTATTTTCTTAGACATTTGTTGAGATTGGACTCAGCTGGATGCTCAGCGCTTGATTGTATTTCTCTTGTAAGCAGTTTTGGCAGGCCACTAATAAGAATTGCAGTTATTTTTACGGTATCCCTATGGTATGGAGTTCTAGCATAGTTTTTCCTTATGTGATAATTTGTTTACTTGTTTTATGTATGCTCTCAATAATTTGAATGCTTCTAGTTGAATGTTTTCAAGTAAGATAGGTAGAATCCATTGTATTTAATGCTTTGCCTTAGGAGAACACTCAATATTTCACGTTTTTTCTATTGTTTAAGAAGGATCAATGATATCCACATGCCCTCCTTAGCTTCTCACCAGTAAAACACTTCATTTCATCAAGCTTAAGAATTTTATAACCTATACCTACCTTACCCCATAGAACACACTACAATTCTGACCTAATTCCCTAGACCTAAATTTTCCAGCTCCTTCTGATCTAGGAAAACATCAACAAAACCCAATCGAAACTCCCATGCTACTATACCTAGCCTAAAATCCTTACCTGATCCAGTCATCTTGACTAAGATTCTAAAGGAGAGAGCCATCTCCCGGCCTTGTAGGGCTAGCTACAAGGCTAAGCTTGGTTTGTGGTTACCATGGAAGTTGCCTCCCTTAAACCTGAGGTAAATGTAGGTGATAATGTAGTGGTGACCATACTAGGGAAGAGTGACAGATATTCACTAGGAAAGATCGTCAAAATTCAGATCTGATTGCTGATGGTGAACAACGGTCAGATGCATGCGAAGGCTGAAATCATTCACATGGCGACTCCAATGTCGAAAAATCGCAAGGTTCATAATTTTTGTGGCAACTCCACTCTTCACGAACCAATAGCTTGAAGAATTTCTTGGTGAATTCATTGCTATTAAAATGGATTTTCTTGCTCAAAGGTATGCTCCCATGAGCCGAGATCACATTCCATGTTTCCCAATAAAATTCCTAAGGTAGATTGGCAAAGGAGTTTGCTTATGTTTAAAGATGATGATATGAATGATGTTTCTTTACATATGGTTAGATTTCACATGCATATTCACAAGTTGAATTTTGATTTTCCTGAAGAATGCTTGATGAAGGTATTCATGGCCACTGTTAAAGGTGAAGCCCAATCTTGGTATTAAAGTTTGCCACCTGATTGTATTTACTATTTAAGAGATTTTTATACCATGTCCTTTGAAAGGTATAGATAATCTTATCCATCCTTAATATTAGTTCGGAACTGTTGCAAACATGTTTATAGGTTTATTGAAAATCATGAGAAAGTTTATGAAGATGATGACTTCATGGACGATGAGATCATGGAAGCCCCGTATGAAAATCCATTTCAGCAGCATAAGGAGAGCTTAGAGGATACTTGTCAAGATGCTCAAGAAAATTTACAGCAGGTTGAAGATCTTAGTACAATGGAAAATGGTGGAAGACAATGTCTTATTTCAAATATGCTCATAGCAGAAGTCAGTACACAGGAAAATCAAATTCCAATTTCAGATTGTGATCAGGTCAAGCTGGCTATTCCAAATCTAGATTTAGATTATAATGATGATGAGTACGTTGTTTCAGATCCCATCAAGGAGAGCTCTATTGTTGAGATCACCTTGAATGAAGACAAAAAAGTTATCAACACAAGTGTTCTCTTGCTCTTAGATAAAGGTCTTCAGAAGCAGGAACTCCAATCCCTTTATGAAAAACAAGATGACATCTTTGTTCAAGTAAGTGAAAAATCTTCTTTGGATGACTCTGTAGTAAAAGTTATAAATTTCAGTTTTGAATTTCAAGAACAACTTGAATAAGCTAATGACTTTGATACACAGACCATATTCAGCAACCTTGTGAATCTTTAGGAGGGAAAGAAGACAATTATTGTTTTAGCAAAAGAAAACAAAAAGTACTTTCTCCTCTATCTAAAGATGAGATAGATCAATTCCTGAAAGGTCATGTTACAGCCCAAGCTAATGCAGGTTTGTAGTGGTCACATCATCAAGAAGGTGTTAGTGAAGCTTATTCAACTTTTGAAAATGAGGACATTCTTGAAATTAGATTTATAGATCAACAAATAGATATTGTTTTCTTTCATAAAGATGATAGGGTTGTCATGTTTGATAATCTTGAGGAATGTTTTCTGTTTAAGAATGACTTAGACTATGAAATTAAGGAATATGAGGCTAAGAGAGACAGTATTCCAGAAATCGAGTCAGAATTTCTCATGCTCGAGGAGTTTGTAGCTAACACTCAGATAGCAAAAGCTTATACCACTTTATTCCTTCCTATCAATCAGCAACCAACTGTTCTTTCATATCAAAATGAAGGAAGTACTTGTATTTTTGCTACTAGATCTCAAGACAAGCTAGTGCTTCAGGATTTTCAAGATCCATTCACCATTCTTTTGCAAGCATTATAGAAGATGAATGTTGTCTGGTTTATTAGCATAAGCCTTGGTTTCAGTTTTTATTGTGATTTGCCTACATGTACATTGTTCTGCCTTCTCGGGGGAAGTGAAAGCAGAATTTCAGTGAGTAGCCATCTGCTAGATTGGTTATATTAGAAGGTTCACTCACATGAATGTACCTATTTCTTTAGTAGGCAGGTGGTTGTCATAAGTATTTGAAGCCCTCAAATCTCGATGGTATGCTGCCATTAAAAAGATTTGTAAGTACTTGTTTTAGTTAAAACAATGTAAACTTTGAAACGGGAACTATAAACTCAAAACGGGAACTCTGGCCCAAAAACCCCAAAAAAACCACAAAAACAGTGCTCAAAACGAAAAGTGTGTATACTGGAACGATGCTTTTTTTTTTAGGTGTCAATTTTGCGGTTGTTTTAAAAATGGCAGTGACTACGAAATTTTCTACGAAATTTTCCTGCAAAATATAGCTTCAGAACGAAAGTGTTGATACTGGAATAATGATTTTTTTTTTAGGTGTCAATTTTGCGGCTGTTTTAAAAATGGCAGTGACTACGAAATTTTCTATGAAATTTTCCTGCAAAATATAGCTTCAGAACGAAAGTGTTGATACTGGAATAATGATTTTTTTTTTAGGGTCAATTTTCATACTTTTTAAAAAATGCTAATAAAACCAATTTTTTATGTCTCAAACAAAGTTAAATTTTAAGGAAAAAACACATTAATGTTTCTGGTAGAATATCATTTTGGGCCGCCCCCTCCCCCCGTGGCCCCCCGCCCGGGCCTCCCCACCCCCCTCCCTCCCCCTCCCCCTCCCGGCCCACCCTGCCCTCCCTCGCCACCCCCGGGCCGCCCCGCCCGCCCCGACCCGGCGGTGGGTCGATTCCCGGAATCAAGATGCAAGTTTGTGTATCATGCAAGATGCAAGAGACATGCCCAAAGTATTTATCATATAACATGAACCAACGTCAAAACAATGGGTAGAGGAATAGGTCATTTGATAGAGAAATCTAGGTTTATAGGGATAGGTCATATGATAGAGAAGCCTATCATAGGGATAGGGATGTGTCCCACTACTAAAGAGTGTATTTAGCTTCCATGCCTTCTTCATATTACTCTCAACTTCTCTCTATATGTTGGGATAAAATGAAAGGTTAGATGTGTTCCACTACTAAAGAGTGTATTTAGCTTCCATGCCTTCTTCACATTAATCTCAATTTCTCTGTATCTCAACTTCTCTCTATAAATTGGGGCATGTGACTTTGGAGAAAGTAACTATTAATTTTGAAGAAGAAAACAAATAAAATACAATCTTTATTACAATTTTTATTATTATTTAAATAAATTCTATTAATTCGGTACTATAGTCATTCTCCATTATTAGAAATTATTTTTTCATTAATATTCATATAACTTTCTAAAATATATCTCTAAAACTATAATGGTGATCTAGTAAATTTAAAAAAAAATACCTTCATTTAAAGCATATGTATGTATGATTATTTTCAATTAAACTGCACATCACTAAACCATCCTAAACTTCACATTTATTAAATACCCACATTAATTAAATCAACTAAAATAAAAACATTTCCTTAAATATTATATTTCGTAAATGTTTATGTATCTCAGAAACATAATAAATCCCTCAACAATTAATAAATAATAATGAATACAAATGAATTTCAATAAATAATAAGAAATCTACGGAGTACTTTATTACCTTTCTTCCACTCAGAAATAGATTTTCATGCCATGAAGTTTTCAGTATGACAACTCATCTCAATCTAACATAGAGATTGACGCTACATGAAATTTGCTGTATGGTCATTGAGAAATGTTTATATATCTGAAAACATAATAAAGCCCTCAGCAATTTAATAAATTATGAACTCAAATGAATTTCAATAAATAATAAGAAATGTACGGAGTACTTTACTACCTTTCTTCCAATGAGAAGTAGGTGTTCGGGCCGTGAAGTTTGCTATATGACAGTTCATTTCAATATTACAGAGAGATTGACACAACATGAAGTTTGTTGTATGGTCGTTGAGAAATGTTTATATATCTGAAAAACATAATAAAGCCCTCAGCAATTAATAACTTATGAACTCAGATGAATTTCAATAAATAATAAGAAATCTACGGAGTGCTTTATTATCTTTCTTCCGATGAGAAGTAGGTGTTCGCGCCATGAAGTTTTCTGTATGACAGTTCATTTCAATCTTACAGAGCGATTGACACAACATGAAGTTTGTTGTATGGTCGTTGAGTTTTACTGGTTGCTTGGTGTGTGTTCAATATTTGGTTCAAGGCTGTGACGGTACGTTGATTGTTTGTCAGTTGTTACATGAACTGAAAAATGTCGATAACAATCAATTTGTAAACCATTAAAAGGTGTCGTAACACAATAAATAAGAATGTGGAAGTAATGAAAATAGAATCCCTGCAAGGTCAAAAGCAAGGAACACAAATTGGACTTGAAGAAAATGAAACCAAAGAAGGAGCAACCAGAGAAACTCAAACGCTTCATGAGGTGAACTCATTTGAGCTGCGCAGCGCCACCCCCGGGCCGCCCCGCCCCGCCTGACCTGGCGGCAGGTCGATTCCCGGAATCGACCCGCCGCCGGGTCGGGCGGGGCGGGGTGGCCCGGGGTGGCGCTGCGCAGCGGCGCCGCTGGGTCGGGCGGGGCGGGGCGGCCCGGGGGTGGCACTGCGCAGCGGCGGCTCCGCGCAGCGCCACCGCCGGGCCGCCCCGCCCCGCCCGACCAGCGGCGGGTCGATTCCCGGAATCGACCCGCCGCCGGTCGGGCGGGGCGGGGCGGCCCAGGGGTGCCGCTGCGGGTGCAATGCAGTCGGCTGAGAAAGGTATAGATTGGTTGTGTACAATGAAATGCAGAAGACCTCGCGGGAACACAAACACGTCTCCCTTCTTCAGTGTTGTGGAGAACAAAGTGTTGTTAGTGGTGACAAACCCAACTAAGAGAATACCGTCGATCACCACCAAGATTTCGGTAGCCCGCGGATGTGTGTGAGGAGGGTTAAGGCCGAGAGGAGCAGCGTAATCGAGCCGAACCATGGAGATCCCCAAGGTGTTGAGGCCTAGTAGCTGCATTACAAAAGCTGGCGTTACGGCAAATCCCAACTGGTTACTCGTATCTCCTGGTTTATCTAGGCCCGTCAAACGGAAGTCATTTGCTGTGACCATCATCGCATTCTTACATGGGAACCGGTTCACAATAACTGCACAATTCAAATCAAATAATATATATTATATTATACAGACACACATTCCCAAACGCACCAGACATACATATAATATATTACATGTAATTACATTTCATAATGTGTTCAAACATAACGCGTATGGACATCAACAAGATAGCATTAGTTATATTACCTTTGTTTTTCAAATCGACAACGCAAATGTCTTGTAAAGGATTTGGATCACTTGCGCGCACAATAACAAAACTATTCGAACATGTTAATATCACCAGTACTGCAAGTGCCAACACCGGAAAGGATTCCATAGCTGTAGCTCACTATTTTTCTTTCGAAAAATGAATAGAGATGCACTGAATTTGATGAAGAATGGAGAACGTTGCTCCTTTTATAACAATGGTAAATGATGGTATTCATTTTTGAAAGTGTAGGAACGATAAAGATACCGACCTAGGAACCCTACAGATAGTGACCCAGTGTTGCAGGTGGACCAACCGAACCCTCTCTGCTACATATTACTGTGTCGGTGTTCTGGTTGGTGAGAAGATAAAAAAGTTAAGTAATGTATAACCACCGAGGAGAAAATTTCATTTTACACAACCAATCTATACCTTTCTCAGCCGGCTGCATTGCCAGAATATCGACCTCGAGCTCGTGTCCCACAATCATTCTCGACATCATAGACAACCAGCCTAATCCAGGATTACAGATGCAGCCAAATTATTAATTATATATGAATCTCAAATCGTACAGATATAAATTATTATTTAGAGAGTGTATCATGTTTAAAATGATGTTCATTATCCACTCTATCACAGAATTTCTGCTCAAAACTGTGTGTACGTGTGGCTGAAACCTGTTTGGGAAAAAATTGTGGCATGCGTATAACTTTTGATATCTAAAACAAAACATGCCATAACTTTTACATAAGCTACAAACACATAACAAAACAATTCATCACTTTTACACATGGAATACTTTTGCTATTTCGTGATGATGAAAGTCAGATATGTGTGGTGAAATTCATCGAACATGTTTCTTGATATGTTTTTAAGAAGTTTGGTGGGTAATTAATATGCATTTAGCAGTAATGCATTAAATGTTATATAAGATCGAATATATATTGTTCTTGTATATTTTTTTTCTTTAACACATTGTAATTTTTTATTAATTGATGTTCACGTAGACAAAGGACAATCTCCTTAATGCATTTCCACCATGCACCAATATGGATTGTTATTAAAGCTTTTGTATTAATATGTCATTAATTTTATGACTTTTGTCTTCAGAAGTATTAAATAGTTAACATTTACATGTATTTTCTTAATTTTATATTTTTTTGTTTTTTTCAATTTTACATTTTTTTCATATAAGTTGGTGCTTCTTGTAAGGTTTATTTTTATATATCTTTTTAATATTCTTGTAAATTTTATTTTTATATATATTTTTAATATTTTTCAATTTGAAAGTGCCACATTTTTTTTAAGGCATCAATAGTCATTTTAGTGTTCATAAAACATCATAATAGCATCATTATGTTTTGTCGCACCTATTATTGTTACATAGTTGCACATTATTTTTAAGTAACTTATTATAATCAATCTTGTCATTTTATCATCCTTGTTTCTAATAAATATATCATTTTGTATTTAAGTAATATAATTTAGCATTAGATTTTATACTATGTTAATATTATGAATCATGATTTAGAGGTATTGAAATTATAGTTAGGTTATGAAAACTTTCGAGCATGGAACCTCAAATCTATTACAACATTATTTAAGAGGAAATCATATCAATAGGCATACTTATGAAAGAGAGATAAAAGGTAAACATATGAACACGAGAGAAATGGGTTCTATAAGTTAAAAAGTTTATCACAATATCAAAATATGATGTTACGAATGATGTATGAATTGTTTATTTATACACAGATTATGACATGGGGTAGCATCTTCCTGCATGGAGTATGGGCCCACTTAAATTCTTCTGTGAACCTTACAAACCCCAGACAAATGTGATGACAAATGTGATGACCGAAATGAAATTATTTCTTATATGAATTATTTTCAAAGGAATCAATGGCACATTTAGGACATTTTGATTCATCTTCAAAGGAGAGAGCACAACTGTGATTTTTGCATTGATTTTTAAGTTAATTATTATTTTTTGAAAAAAAAAGTTGTTATTATTATTTTTTTGACATGAAATTCATAAAAAAAACTATTATTTGACCATTTTTAGTTAATATTTTTGTATAAAAATTGTGATTTTGACATGTTAATTCTAGCAAAAAATTATCAAAATGTTTAGTTTTTTTGTTATATTTATGTTAAAAATGGTTACTTTTATGTCCATTGTTAAAAAATGTTGTTTTTTAGAAACAATTATTTCATGTGGATTGAAAAATTAATTAAGGATGTCTAAATATGTAGATTATCTAAAATTCAAACTATCAACTTTCTAATTTAAAAACGCAAAACAATAAAAAGGCCACTAAAAAAAAAAAAAAAATTAAGATAGAGAACAAGAAAATATGAATACAATGACGACTTCAAAAGCTATCAAATTTAGAAAATAATTTTTTACATTTCACACACTAGAAAATTTAAAGTCAAAAAATAGGTCTTTTAAAAAAAGGGTGTGATGCAGAATACTCACTTTTTAAAATCAGGATGAAAATCACTACCATTCACTACCATTCTAAAACTTAATGCACATGAAAAAAATTAAAGTTCCAAAAACCATGTTCTAAAAAAAACATGTGTATTCTGCATCACCACTTTTGAAAATCGGGTCATTTTTTTGCCACCTCTACAAAACGGGTAACAGTATCAGTTCCCGTTTCAAAGTTTACATTGTTTTAAGTCTTGAGTCAATTTTTTAGTCAATTTCCAGTCATTTTTTGGTCAGTTTGTGCCTTTGAGTCATCAGTATTTAGTCATGTATTTCAGTTTGAGTTTTTGACCGTATTGGCCCACATATGTAGGCACTTGGTCTACGATGTTCTTGACACCTCCAAGGAGATTCTATCCCCAATAAGGCCAATGTTAGTGTCATTCATTGCATCCTTCCACCAATGATCAAATATGCTCTTATAAAGTGATATTGGGGTGTCCAAGTCAATTTTTTGTCATTTCGGTGAGTCTTCAAGAAAAACTTGGTCATTAGGTATTAGGTCTAGGATTGTTTTCACACCTTCCAAAGTTTTCCAAGTACTGGTCCATGTCACCATTTGGCTATGTGTACCATCATTCAAACATTTCTCATCATTACTTCAAGTTCTAATGGGTCATTTTACACCTTGTTTGTGCTTCAGTTGTGCTTAGGTAAGGCTCATTTCCCTCTCCTAGGGTTTTGAAGATAATTTTCCTTGGATGGTCAGATCATCAACAAAACTTGTATCCTGATGCTCATATACCTTCCCCTACCCTTAGAATACCTTCTTAAACACTTACCATCACTTGTATCCCTTAAATTCATCATTTTCCCATAAACCCTAGCCTATTGCTACAATTTGATAGTTTTCTAGGTTAGGCCTATGTTTTTCCCTTTTGGCCCCCGTCCCCTCACTCAATATTTGAAATTCCACTTGCCCCTGCTTCCTAACATCCCTCCCTACTTCCAAAAATTTTATCAAGAAATTAGAAGCCAATCATCCCCTTCATTTCCCTTCATTTCTACAAATCCCATGTCCCACACATCGGGATAGGTTTTATTAAAATGATGTTTCTGAACAAGATAAGATGCATTTTAAAAAATTGAGAGAGGTTTTTGTCCATCATAGACCTAGGAAAAAATTCTCCTTCATTTTTTACACAGGTCTCATGGTTTGGTAGAAATTTCCAAAATATCATTTGCCTGAGGAGAGTTGATGCACTTCTAGAGTGAGCTTAGGAAAATCTGTATTTTGCCTAGCTATGGTGACCAAATGACTTGTCTTATGAGTAAAATAATAACAAGGCACAGATATCTTTACAACTAGCTATCATGAGCTCAATTTGGAGTTGAGGAAGACCTCCAAAAGTTGTATTGAAAGTGGCATTGCGCACTCCCTTTAGGCGTCGTGCATTTGACCAGTCTTGGGAGATTGGGATTTTGACAGGGAAAATGAACTCCAAATTGAAATATTCAAGATGTTATAGAAAATATACTCAAAAATATTTCCAATGAGATATGTGTTTGGTCAATTCAGCGATGTCTAAATTGCAACATTTAAATGTCAACCCGGGGCTCGTAAGCTGATGAAGTGAGGTGTACTATATGTACTTAGATAACCTTTTCTTAATCTTTTGTCGTTTTTATCTTTTTAGTTTGTTTTTGATTGTATCTTTCCTATTGTGATGTGATGGAGATGTAATAAAGCGAGTGAATGTGGGTGATTGTGATGATTTCTAAGTGATTTCTTAAAACTTAAAGAGTATTCTAAAAGAAAGCTTGAACAACAATTGCAATAAAATCAAAGCTTAAAAGCAAATAAAGGACTAATGGCAACGGCCCAGTATCTTTGTTGCTAATGAAAATGAAAATGAAATCTATATTAACTCAATTAAAGGAAAGAACAACTACTTTACACTATTTTAACTCTTCATTTAAATCTAGACAATGTGAAATCTAAGTGAGACAAATCACACTATTTTAACCTTTTCTTAATCATGTGAGAACAATTACGAACAGGTCAGTAATGTGAGTCTTAAAGAAAAATAAACCAAGCTACACTAAGTGATATTTTGGCTCCAATAAAGTTAGTTGATTATAGAAAAAGAACCATCAATAAATGAACAACTTGATAACTACTGAGCAGAAAGTAAAGTGCAAGTTAAAAGAAATGATACTAATGAAAATCAAACTGTAGAAAAGTAAACGTCAGCAGCCTAGACAAGATGATCACACATGCCACTAGTTGTAAAAAGAAAAGAAAGAAAATTGTCCCGGGCTTGCCTAAGAAACCTGCATAACACACTGATCAGTCATGAACAAAAGTGCAGAAATGTAAATCAACAAAATTCAAAGTTTATGTACACTAATATACATGTTGAAAAAATAAAATGTAGCAATTCATAAAGGTAACTGTACATTAATATACATGAAATTAGAAAAATAAATGCAAGAAATTAAAAGTAAAGATATTGTACAGTGGCTGCAGCAAACAGGGGCCCTCTGCCTACTTCAGCCAATCCAAAGAGCAGTTACACGCTTAGAAACAGAACAGTCTTCTCATAGATTAATCAGCAAATGTAAAATAAAGTGGGGACCTTATAAAACGTTTACAAAAGAGGTTTCAACAAAGTTTACAAAATGGATTAACGACTAACTATCCAGCGTTCAAAGACTTTATTTATAGCAGAGGAAAGCAAACTAACTTAATGAAAACTAAGCTATTCAAGCAGCTGTGTAAAAACACGTAATCTTGTTGCGTCCTCGGATTTAGGCAACGGTCGTTGTGGGCATTCAATTTTCTGTTGGATTCATGTTTCCCACTATCTTCGTGGCTGAGGGAGATGCCACCTGTTATTCACGTGCTCCAAAATAGAACACGCAGAGTCGTGCCACCGCCAATGACCTCTGTTTGACCGTATTTGCTTCCTCGTTGACCATGGGTTTTTATGACCAGTTTGGGTGAGCTGGAAGGACACACACCATGTCCTTGGTTCCACGAACTTGCCCATGTGGCTATTCTTCCCGGAGGACACCTGGAACATGTCATTTAATAAAACAGCTGCGGAATCCGAGGTTGGCTGCGGAAACCGGGATCAGCTGCGGAAACCCTGTGTGAGCTGCGGAAACGCAACACTTTGAACCAAAATCCTAAACCAACAAAAGTCATTAGCATAATTAGCAAACCATGTAAAAAGTCCTAAAATACAATGATTTGAGCAATTTGATGGAGGGAATGAGTGGCAAAAGAAGGAAATGAATAGGAAAAGGAGGCTGAGAGAATGTGTAAAGAAATGAAGGTTTGAGGCTCAACATACCCCCACTGTGAAGGTGTTGCATGTCCTCATGCAACCAAAACTTTTTCATTGTTTTTCAATCCATGTGCTCAGATGCTTCTGCCAAAACATCTAGCCTTCTTCTCTTTCTCCTTACTGCCAAAATTGTCCTTGGTTTTCTGACTAAAAACGTGAATTTCAAATTGATCAATGCCCTGCTCAGCTTCTTACATTTTCTCTTCAATTTTCTGTTCTTCTTATGCCAGAGTCCTAAGTGAAGCATGGTGTTGTCATGGACAATTTTGTCCACCTTGATTTGTTCTTTCAATGCTTTGTTTTCTTGTTTAATATTTCGGTTCAGGACTTCTAGCTCAAACACCTCCTGTTTTAAAGATTTGACCTGTTCATCAAGGGGCAATATAGTGCTTGGACCTGCAACTGATTGCTCCAAGGTCTCTAAGTAGTTATAGGCTTCTTGCTGGGTGGAATCAACCTCAGGTGTTTTTCTTGGCCTGAACTCAAATTCTGATAAGGGAGGACTGTTTTCTCTTTCCTATTGAAAAGGACTTTCCTCACGTGGAGGACTTGTCTCTATATCTTGCTAAGCTGGACCTTTTTCAGGTGTTCCTAAGTCAATGAAATGTGATTTTTTAGTCACACTCATTTTTCCTTTAAGTCTACTGCTTCTTCTCACTTGTGCACTAGTGCTCTTTTGCTGGGCACTTTGTTTTTCTTTTTGTTTCTTCTTTGAGAGGGCAGCAGCTTGAATTTGTGCTAGTCTATCAGCCAAGGTTTGAGAGTCTTCTTCTACTGAAGGTTCAGGTGATGGAGGTGATTCTTGAACAATTGTTTTCCCTTTATCCTTTTTCTGCTTCTTAGTTCGGGCTCCCTCCTCTCCTTCTAGAGCAATTTCTTGAGTTTCTACTATAGGAGGATCTTGGGCTGCAACATCTCTTTCTCTTCTCCTACTTCTTTTTGGGATTCTAGGGGAACTGTTAGAGGCTTCAGTCACCTCTTGGAAATGGTTTCTGATTAGAAACTTTTCCCATGTATCCTTTTTATTCTTCAATTGCTCTTCTATGAGAATTCTAATGAACCCGTGATGATACAAGTGGGATTCAATATGGCCTACATGCTTTTGGACAGTGGAACTCATTTTCTTTAGGCTTGCTAACAGAAAGTAGGGTAAATTGAGGGCATGGCCTTCCATGAAATTCATCATAATCCTTGCATGGTACATATACATAGTGCCAAACCTACCCTCACATGTAATAAACTTCTGAACAACTAATAACAGCGCAAACCATTCTTCTTTAATTAGGTTCACAAGAATTCCTTTGGTAAATACGGAAGTATCCATACCTGGGTTCTTAAGCATGTCTTTCCATCCCTGATCATCCAGCCCTCTGTTCTTAAACCATCTGTCTCCCTGCTGTGGTAAACTTGTTACTGCTGCTATTATGGCCTCTGTTATTGTGAATTTCAGGTCCCTTACTTCCACGATGTGTCCATTGAAGGATCGAGCAAATGCTTTCGTTACCTCGTTATCATATCCTCTGAATTTTTGAATTAAATTCAACCACTTCGCTTTCTTTAATGCTTCCTTCATCTGTGGGTACCCTTCTAAATACTTTGGACCCTCAGGTTCAGCTCTAAGCAGCTACCCCATCTTCGGATCTTAACTTCGGCTAAAGCTTTGACTGTGTGTGGATGCTCAAGGAGGATGCTCACAGGAAAAAACACAGGTGGATTACGGCTGTAAGTGGAGTAGCCGTAACGAAATGCAAGGCTTATTGCAAAACTGTAATCGGGGTTTGAAAGAGAGTTGTGGAGTTTGTAGCGGAAATGAAAGTGGAAATGGTGTGAGTACGAGGGAGTAGAAGACAACACGAGAAATGAGTTCGATGCATGCGGAAATAGAGTGATAAGTGGACGGAATAACGGCCGAATCCTTTAGAGTCAGGTGGCTTACGCACACGTCTCAGCGTTGGCTGCGGAAATGACGGTAAGGAGAGCCGTGGTACATTGGGTTACGTCACAGAGGTATGGCCAGTAATGGAGGAGCAGCCCCGTTTCAAGTTTTGAATTAATGATGATTAGGGGACCGTTAAAAAGGTATGAGGTGGATGAAGCATTATCGTGGAGGAGGAGTGGGATGATCTTTCCTAATCATTGCATTTAGTGGCTCTTTCCACGATTTAATAATTATGCATAAAATGACATTAAATTGTTGTTTGGAAAAGATTTTGATCATACCTTCATGAGTTTTCCATGTGTTGATTAAGGTTGCTGACCCATTATTGCTTTCTGATCTTGCAGATGCCTCATATCCTTGGTGCCCTTGGTGATGATGATACCTCTGACTGTGATTTTTGAAAACAGAGTAATCCTAGTTGTAGAGACAGAGTGTGCTGGCTGCGGAAATCGTTTCGAGCTGCGGAAACTGGTGTTAGCTACGGAAATGGTTCCCAGCTGCGGAAACTGAGACAACACTCCTTTCACTTCACAAAATAGTTAGAAAAAGAACTAACTGAATGAAATAGTCCTGAGAGGGACTTTTATTGATGGAATGAAATGAGATGAATGAAATGGAATGAAAATGAAGTGGAATGGAGATGGAGATGGAAGTGAGGTGGATGAACTGAAATGGCGAATGAGATGGAAAGGGAAAGAGATTTTTTTTTTTTTTGGAAAATATAAAGTGTCAGGTGCCCTTGATTTTCACCGTATATTTTCTGTATAAGACTGCCAATTCAAGATTTGTTTTCAGGCTTATACAATATATATATATATATATATATATATATATATATATATATATATATATATATATATAGATATATATATATATATATATATATATATATATATATATATATAGATATAACTGAAAGAAACAAAGACTACGCTGATGGAGGAGAAGAATTCTTCTCCACCAGCCTCATTGCAGAATTTTCTTGGAATACTTTGACAAAGTCCTCTTTTGAGAGTGGCTTATGATAAATTTTCAATCGGTGGCCATTCACAATGAGAGGAGTTTGAAACTCATAAATAGTCTTGACTCGAACTGCTCCATTGCTAAAGACTTCATCAATCTCATATGGTCCAAGCCAATGAGTTTGAAATTTTCCTTTGAAGTCTTTAAACTTGGAATCAAACAGTAACACCCAATCTCCTTTTTGAAACTTTCTCTCCTTGATATATTTGTCATGCCACTTAGTTCTTTGGTGCTAAACTAGATCAGTCCTTAAAATTGCATCTTGTCTTATTTCATCTAGCTCATTCAGCTGCTCCATTCTGTGCTTTTGGGCTTCTGATAGATTCATCCCCAACTGAATTGCCATCTTGAAGGTCTTGATTTGAAACTCAATGGGGAGCAAGACTTCTTTCCCATAAACAATTTCATAGGGAGAATGTCCTGTTGTGTTCCTCCATGTAGTTCTATAGGCCCATAAGGCTTCAGGAAGCCTTTCTGCCCAATCTTTGCTATGAAGATGAACAGTTTGGGTGATGATGCTATCAAGAACTTTATTTGTGGATTCCACTTGACCATTTGCTTGTGGATGTTATGGAGTAGATTTTCTATGCTTAATTTTGTATTCTTCCATCTGCTTCTCCATCAAGTTAGATGTAAATTGGCTTCCCTGATCTATCACAATTTCTCTTGGGACACCAAAACGAGTAAAAATATCCTCAAAAAGAAATTGAACAACTAAATTTTCAGTGGCAGAAGGCAATGCCTTGGCTTCTACCCATTTAGTAACATAATCAGTGCAAACCAATATATACTTCTTTTGTTTAGATGGTGGATTGATAGGTCCAATGAAATCTAAAGCCCATTTTTCAAAGGGTTCGATGAGTACCTGTTGTTTTAATGGCATTTCATTTGAAAGAGTTGGTCTCCCACCTCTTTGGCAGCTGTCACACCTTCTAACATATTTTTTGCATCTTTGAAGAGAGAAGGCCAATAATATCCCAAAGAAAGGATTTTATAGGCAGTCCTCTTGTCAGCAAAGTGTCCACCGGACGGTTCATCATGACATGCCTTAAGGATGTTAGGCATTTCATCTTCCCGAACACATCTTCTGATCACACAATCTAGCCCTGTTTTGAACAATTCATTAGAAATCCATGTATACTTTGAACTTTCCTGAATGATTTTCCTTTTCTCATTAGGAAATAAGTGTGGAGGTAGCTTCCCTGTAACCAAATAGTTAGCAATGTCTGCATACCAAGGGGTTTTAGTAGTTACTGCAAACAAATATTCATCTGGAAACTTATCCTCTACAGGAGAATCTTCATTAGTATTTTGGATTCTAGACAAGAAATCAGCTACTTTATTTTGTTTCCCTGGTCTATCTAACACAGTAATATTGAATTCTTGTAAAAGTAAAAGCCATCTTGTAACTCTGCCATTAGTAACAGGTTTATTCATGAGATATCTAATTGCAGAATGATCAGTATGGACAAAAGTTTCATAACCGGTTATATAATGTCTAAACTTATTGATTGCATGAACAACGGCTAAGAACTCTTTTTCAGTCACAGTATAATTTAACTCAGTGGGAGTCAAATTTTTACTGGTGTAGTAAATGGCATAAGGAATTAAATCCTTTTGACCCAACACAGCTCCTAGAGCTGTATCTGAAGCATCTGTAGAAATATGGAAAGGAAGTTTCCAATTTGGTCCTCTCAAAAAGGGTGCTTCAGATATTCTTGTTTTTAAAGTTTCAAATGCAGATTGACAGTCAGGATCCCAATTGAATTCATAGTCTTTTGTAAGCAATTTGAAAAGCGGAGATGCTATCTTAGTGAAGTTTTCAATAAATCTTCTATAATATCCAGTAAATCCAAGAAAAATTCTAACATCTTTCTGACAATTTGGAATAGGTAACTTGGATATGACTTCAACTTTTGATCTATCAACTTTAATTCCATCTCCTGAAATATGATGTCCTAAAACAATCCCTTCAGTAAACATCATGAAGCATTTTTCATGACTTAATGAAAGATTTGTTTCTTTACATCTTATAAGGATTTTTTCCAAATTTTCTAATGCTTCTTCAAATGAGTTACCATAAACTGTAAAATCATCCATATAGACCTCTACACAATCATGAATTAGATCAGAAAAGATTCCTGATACTGCCCTTTGAAATGTTGCGGGTGCATTACATAATCCAAAAGGAAGTACTCGATAAGAAAAAGTACCCCATGGACAGGTAAATGTGGTTTTGTCCTGATCTTCAGGTGCTACCTGCATCTGATTGTAACCACTAAAACCATCCAGAAATGAGAAATACTTTTTACCTGCTAAAGTATCTAATACTTGATCAATAAAGGGTAAAGGAAAGTGATCCTTCAAAGTTTCTTTGTTCAATTCCCTATAATCAATGCAAAACCTCCATTTACCATTCTTTTTAGGTACTATAACCAAAGGAGAAAACCACCGGCTATCTGAAATGGGGTAAATGAAGTTTACATTAAGTAACTTTTGGAGCTCTTCTTTCACTATTTCCCTAAGGTTTGGATTCATCCTTCTTTGAGGTTTTCTGATTGGTCTACTATTTTCCTCAATATAGATGTGATGAATGCAAGTCTTCAGGTCAATACCTTTCATATCTGTATATTCCCATGCAAATGCAGTAGAATTCTTTTGCAAGACTTTGGTTAGCTCTTCCTGTTGTGATTTTTCCAAGTTTTCGTTGATATTCAGTGTTTTTCCTGGAAAAATCTCAATGGCAGAACTACCAAACTCTTCCATAGAGAAAAGAGACATATGTCTAGATGATAGACACTCAATGTCAGAATCCAACTGAAATTGTGTGTGGTCATATTCTGAAGATGGTTCAAAATTTTCTTATGTGTTCAGAATTTGACTATCTTCACTAATCTCAGAAATGGTAAAGACAGGTTGTATAGTATCTTCATCACCAACCCACTCATTATCCCCTATTTCTGTAATTGCTTTTGCTGGAGGATATAGATTGAACTTCTTTGTCGAATTACCATAAGAAATATACATATCCCCAGACCTACAACTTATGAAAGCATTAGTTGTGGCTAGCCAAGGTCTTCCTAAAATAAGAGGATGTCCTCCTAGATTACTCTTGGGAGTTAAAATCATGAAATCCACTAGATATTCCCAAGAGTCTAGGGAGACTGGAATGTCTTCTAATACACCATCTGGTTTAATAATTGATCGATCTGCAAGTTGAAATAAAGTAGGTGTAAAAAGAAGATTAGGAAGTTTTAGCTGATCCATAGTCTGTCTACTCATGATGTTGATAGCATCCCCTAAATCAATCAAAGTATTTGGTATTTCTACCCCATTGATATGTGTTTTGACAATTGGACTACCGGGATCTACATATTTCTGCATAGTAATTTTTCCCATCATGATATCTGCAATTTTTCCTGCCAGGTGGATCCTTCTGGTATCTCTTGGTTTCCTTCCTGGTCTTTTAAGACTCAACTCCTTTATTGTTTTTGCTAGAATAGGAATCTCCTTAATGGCTTGTAACAAGGGAATCTTGATACAGACATTCTTCAATTCATCTAGAAAATTATAGTCAGGCAACCAAATTTGTTTTTCCACTCCTTTATCAATTTCTAATGTTTTAGGGAAAGGAGGTGTGGATAAGGATGCAGGTTGCTCAACTATGGGAGTTGTGGGGGTTAATTCTTTTTCTTTTTCTTTTTCTTTTTGAGTGTTTGGGTTTTGAAGAGATGCTTCAGAACCCTTATTGGCTTCAAGAGACTCTTCCTCAAAAATGCTTTGCTTTTGATCATTTATAGAAGGTTTATCTAAGACTCTACCTGATCTGAGTTGTACTTCATTGAGAGGAACAATCATATAGGTAGGAAATTGCTGACCTTCCATCATGTAGGAATTATGAGGGTTTTTATTATTGGGGTTTGGCAATGGCTGAGAAGGAAGTTGATTTGACTTCTGTTGGAATGTAAGCAAGAGTTGAGAATTAGGATTTTGTTGAGAAGGTTGTTGTTGTGGAAATGGAAATGATAGTTGTGGATTTTGATTTGGAAGTTGTGGAGCTTGTTAGTTTTGAAAAGATGGAGGATATTGGTAAAATTGAGCAAATCTCCCATAAGGATTTTGCATACCTTGTACCCATGATTGAAAAGAATTTTGAGGTTGGGACCAAGGTTTTCGCCAAGGATTCCAATTTGGTTGGGGTTGAAAATTCATAGAGTTGTTAAACCCTTGATTTTGTTGCCCCTGCCAAGGTCTCCTTGCAACAAAACAGAGAGATTCGATTGTATTTGGATCTTCTTGAAAGACAGCTTTGAGCCCAGGAATTGAAGGACAATCCTTGGTCTCATGGTTCTCTGAACAAATTACACATGTTTCTACAACTTTTGCATCCAAGGGACATTCCCTTAGAGCATGTTTCTTCCTACACTTTGGGCAAAAGATGGCCAAAGCCTCAACTTCTGCTTTCTGCTTATTGTGAATCTTAAGGGTGTCTAGTTGCTCACTAAGACTCCCTAAGATGTCAGTTTTGAATTCGTCAAGCATGTTGCCAATCTCAGCCCTACTTATCGATCCAGTTGCAGATTTATTTGCTCTGATGAGAGAAGGATCTCTAGGCCCTTTCTGAGTTTTTGATTCCCCCCTTGAGAGATGGACACATAATTCTCCTATATCAGAAAGTGGAAGTTGAGATACATCCCCTTTTCCCATCATATTCAAAAGATCTATCCATTCATCTCTAATGGCTTTTAGTAAAAGGGCTTTCAAGGTGTCCTCATCCAAGTTACTCATTTTTGCTCTTTTCATATTGTATTGAAATCTTTCAAGTAATTCCTCCAAGTTTTCATCTTCTTTTTGCATTATTTTGAATACCTCATCCTTGTGACTGGTGGGCATACAATAGTCCAGGTACCTATCCAAAAATGCTTGTTTCATATCATTCCAAGACCTAATGGATTGAGTGAGTAATCCCATGAAACATTTCAAGGCTTCTCCTTTCAATGTTGAAGGAAACAGATTGAGTTTTTGAGAGTCATCCAGATAATCATAAGTTCGACACACTACCTCAAACTCAAATAGAAATGTTTCAGGGTCCTCATTCCTAAACCCATGGAAGTTTGGGAGGACAGATGGTGAGATGTTTTTCATTGTGGCTCGGGAGTCCTCATCAACTATAGGAAACCCGAATGAGTTATCCCCATCCCTATTTCCTCCAATGTTACCTCTACCTCCTCCATTGTTTCCTCCTCCTCCTCTACCTCTACCTCTACCAAATCCAGTTGCTCCTTCCTCTGTCATGGTAGTTTCCCTGGAGACTTCAGAGTCTTCTGGTTCTTCTACTAAGGGTGTATGAGAGGGAATTTCTCCCTCTTCTTCAGGTGATTCTACTTCTTCAATTACAATTTGTCTCTCTGGAGAAAGAAGGAAAGGATCTCTCTCTAATTCAGATTCGATGGAAGGTATGGGAGAGTCGACTCCTGCGTCTTGAATTCCAGGAAATCTAGGGCTAGGAGTGTAAGTTGTAGATGATGGAGGTGTCTCTTGTCTATTCCTTGAAGTAGATGGAGTTGTAAAAATCGAACTTTTGGCTCTAGCTAAAAACCTTCCCCTAGAATCTCTTGCCCTATGCATGTCATTTTTTATTTTTCTTCAAGTCGGGCTAATAATTCTCTTTCTGATCTTCTAGGTCACTCTAGGTGCAAGAAGAGAGCATACTAAAGAAACTATTAAACCAATAACTCTCTCTTTTATGATCCTCCAGATCACATTAAGTGCAAGAGGAGAGCATACTTTGAGATGTTATCAATTTCCTTCCTTGAAATTTTCTTGTTGTTTTTTCTTAAGAATCTAGCTACCTAATTTCACTTCCCCGGCAACGGCGCCAAAATGTTTGGTCAATTTAGTGATGTCTAAATTGTAACTTTTAAATGTCAACCCGGGGCTCGTAAGCTGATGAAGTGAGGTGTACTATATGTACTTAGATAACCTTTTCTTAATCTTTTGTCTTTTTTATCTTTTTAGTTTGTTTTTTATTGTATCTTTCCTAATGTGATGTGACAGAGATGTAATAAAGCGAGTGAATGTGGGTGATTGTGATGATTTCTAAGTGATTTCTTGAAACTTAAAGAGTATTCTAAAAGAAAGCTTGAACAACAATTGCAATAAAATCAAAGCTTAAAATCAAATAAAGGACTAATGGCATCGGCCCAGTATCTCTGTTTCTGATGAAAATGAAAATGAAATCTATATTAACTCAATTAAAAGCAAGAACAACTACTTTACACTATTCTAACTCTTCATTTAAATCTAGTCAATGTGAAATCTAAGTGAGACAAATCACACTATTTTAACCTTTTCTTAATCATGTGAGAACAATTACGAACAGGTCAGTAATGTGAGTCTTAAAGCAAAATAAACCAAGCTGCACTAAGTGATATTTTGGCTCCAATAAAGTTAGTTGATTATAGAAAGGGAACCATCAATAAATGAACAACTTGATAACTACTGAGCAGAAACTAAAGTGCAAGTTAAAAGAAATGATACTAATGAAAATCAAACTGCAGAAAAGTAAAGGTCAGCAGCATAGACAAGATGATCACACATGCCACTAGTTGTAGAAAGAAAAGAAAGAAAACTGTCCCGGGCTCGCCTAAGAAACCTGTATAACACACTGATCAGTCATGAACAAAAGTGCAAAAATGTAAATTAGCAGAATTCAAAGTTTATGTACACTAATATACATGTTGAAAAATTAAAATGTAGCAATTCATAAAGGTAACTGTACATTAATATACATGAAATCAGAAAAATAAATGCAAGAAATTAAAAGTAAAGCTATTGTACAGTGGCTGCAGCAAACAGGGGCCCTCTTCCTACTTCAGCCAATCCAAAGAGCAGTTACACGCTTAGAAACAGAACAGTCTTCTCATAGATTAATCAGCAAATGTAAAATACATTGGGGAGCTTATAAAACGTTTACAAAAGAGGTTTCAACAGATTTTACAAAATGGATTAACGACTAACTATCGAGCATTCAAAGACGCTTTATTTATAGCAGAGGAAAGCAAACTAACTTAACGAAAACTAAGCTATTCAAGCAGCTGTGTAAAAACACGTAATCTTGTTGCGTCCTCGGATTTAGGCAACGGTCATTGTGGGCATTCAATCTGCTATTGGATTCATGTTTCCCACTGTCTTCGTGGCTGAGGGAGATGCCACCTGTTCTTCACGTGCTCCAAAATAGAACACGCGGAGCTGTGCCACCGCCAATGACCTCTGTTTGACCGTATTTGCTTCCTCGTTGACCACGGGTTTTTATGACCGGTTTGGGTGAGCTGGAAGGACACACACCATGTCCTTGGTTCCACGAACTTGCCCATGTGGCTCTTCTTCCTGGAGGACACCTGGAACATGTCATTTAATAAAACGGCTGCGGAATCCGGGGTTGGCTGCGGAAACCAGGATCAGCTGCGAAAACCCTGTGTGAGCTGCAGAAACGCAGCACTTTGAACCAAAATTATAAACCAACAACAGTCATTAGCATAATTAGCAAACCATGTAAAAAGTCCTAAAATACAATGATTTGAGCAATTTGATGGAGGGAATGAGTGGCAAAAGAAGGAAATGAATAGGAAAAGGAGGCTGAGAGGATGTGTAAAGAAATGCAGGTTTGAGGCTCAACAATATGCCACTCAATTTGGACACTGGGAAGGAAGTCAAAGTTTGCTTGAAGTGTTAGCATTTTCTGTCATTTTCAGGCAATTTTTCTATCAGCCTACTAGCCAAATGCGCAGCACCTAGGGCACTGCACACTTTTTTGGGGCACTCTTTGGAGAAATGGCCACCCCCATTAGATTTAGAAGGCCATGTACATGTAGGAAAACCATGTCTCCAGGCGTGGAAGTCATATTTGCTATGTGAAATGGCCAAAAAATGACAAAAATTTCATGTTTCTTCCTGTTTTTGGAGCTTGGCACTGCACGCTTGAGAATTCTTCGGAGATTTCATGTTTGGAGGGGTAAATCAAGGTAAAATTGAAAACCAAGGGCAGATCTGGAAAGTACATGGGATAAGCTTTCCAATGAGCTATCATGAGCTAGATTTGGAGGTTAGGAAGGCACACAAAATGTAGGTGGAAGTTGGCACTGCGCACTCCCTTCAGGCACTGCACGCTTGACACTAGCACTGCACACTTGCCAGATTGCCCAATTTTTCACTGTTTCTTCTAGAATTTTCTTTTCACCTAGGGATTTTGATATTTTTACTAATGGAATGTGAAATCATGATGTAATTAATGCATATTTTGGTTACCTAGGGTAGATATATCAGGTAAATGGCCCAGGTGGCATGTAATGAATCAATTTCCTTCACCTTAGGGATGAGTCAGTTTGACCTCCCTAGTCTTTTTCTTTCAGTTCAGTTTTTTTTGTAATTTCTCCTCCTCTCATGGACTTGACCCCTGAGGCTAGGATGAGTTTGTTTGATGCCTATATTATGTGTTTTCTTAGACATTTTTTGAGGCCAGACTCATCTGGATTCTAAGCACTTGATATTATTTCCCTTTTAAGCAGTTTTGGAAGGCCATTAATAAGAATTGCAACTATTTTTATGGGATCCATGTGGTATGGATTTCTAGCATAGTTTTTCCTTATGTGATCATTTGTTTACTTGTTTTATGTATTCTCTTAATAATCTAAATTCTTCTAGTTGAATGTTTTCAAGTAAGATAGGTAGCATCCATTGTATTTAATGCTCTGCCTTGGGAAAACACTCAATATTTCATGTTTTTTCTATTGTTTAAGAAGTATACATGATCTCCACATGCCCTCCTTAGCTTCTCACCAGTCAAACAGTTCATTTCATCAAGATTAAGAATGTTATAACCTATACCTACCTTTCCCCATAGAACACACTGCAATTCTAACCTAATTCCCTAGACATAAACTTCCCAGCTCCTTATGATCCAGCAAAACATCAACAAAACCCAATCAAAGCTCTCATGCTACTATACCTAGCCTAAAATCCTTACTTGATCCGGTCATCTCAACTGAGATTGTAAAGGAGAGAGCCCTCTCCCGGCTTGTAGGGCTAGCTACAAGGCTAAGCTTGGTTTGTGGTTACCCTGGATGTTGCCTCCCTTCAACATGAGGTAAATCTAGGTGATAATAATATCATGCTCATAATTCTTAATACTATGAAGGAGTTTTGCAGTAATATGAAGTGGACCAGAAGCATGACTATGGTTGCATTCTATTCAATAAGAACTCTAAGGAGGACTAGAATTTAGTTTACAAAGTAAAAGAAGCTAACAAAATTGGCGTTGAAGGCAGGAGGAACTTTGAAGTTAATTGGAGATTAAAGTTTTGGTGATAAAAAACACAAATTTGGGGAAGAAAGGAGATGATGCAAAATTACAGAGAAGAGGGAATTGCAACAAGAGGTCTTAGAATCATGTGAGACTCCTTACAAATAATCATAGGTGGAGGCCTCACTCTCTGAAGCTTACTCATGATGATGATATTCAGAATTAGTTAAGAAAGAGTGAATATATGAAACTATTTCGACCTAATCATGATTATGCTTTAACAAACACAAAAAAAATAGTCTAGTCAACTCGAGGTTGTAGTGCTAGATTCACCTTCCAAATGAAAACCATAAACTTGTTCTTATTGAAAGATTTTGAGGAAAAAGGAACTAGTTATTTCGGTATAAAATGCCATACAAAAAATGAACAGACTTCACAGAAAGCACAAAATAATTATTTTTCTTAATAACATTTTAATATAACCCTAAAATTGTAATTTTATTCAAACTTTAATTTGGAATATAAAACTATTCAAAAAATGCTAAAACTAAAGAAAACACTGACAATTTTAAATGTTTATATTTATAGGAAAATGCATGTTGATATATAATGAATGCATTCTCTTAGACAGTTCCCCTCTTTAATTAAGCTATATTCCATAAGAATACCACGGGTCAATAACATGAGTTCTCATAATCATAGAGCTAAAAAAATACAGATTAAAAAAATAAAACGAATATTAAACTCAAAAAATACATAAAGCTATTAAAATTGTTGGGATATCAAGGAAACATTTCCTTAGACTTTTCCCCTTTTAAAAAAGTTTTATTCCACATGAATAACATGGGTTGTCATAAACCTAGAGCTCAAAAAAAGTTCGTAACTTTACCAAGTCAAGTTTACCCGAACTATCCAATGACAAATAATATAAATTTTGATAAATTCAAAATTGAATTAATATAAATTCATATAAATTCACGAGTGATATAAAACGAAAAATAAGAAAATGGGGATAATATAGACTTCAAAAAAATGAAGCTAGTTATTAGTTTTTAGTTTTAATTTTATTATAAATAATTTGGGTGAGTTAGCATAACATTTGTTACATTACATAACTCGTTAAATTACATAATGTGTTACAAAAATGTTGACATACGTAAATTAGACCTACACATCTCCTCTACATTGGGTTGTAGATTGTATCTCAGTGCAAAGAAAAGGATGCACATATAGCAACATATGGGACACGATTAGTGTCCTTATATTGATACATTTTAATGTCATCTCAATACCATAAGATTCATAAAATGTGTAAATCTAGCCCAAGAATTGCTACACCCTATGTCAAGAATCATACAAGAAGGTTCATATGTATAAGAATCATATAAGAAGAGTTGGTTATGAGAATGTGGTCTCTAAGTCTTCCATATGGCTACATGATGCTGAAAAGAAGAAACTTGACATTCTTAGGAATGGATAAAGACCAAGACTCTCTCACAAGATTGCATGGCATAAATGAAACAATATTGATCAACATCAAGTATAGTATCTGGAAGAAAGAAAGGGAGTTAATAATGAGAAATCAAAGAAAGATATATTAGCTTGGTAATCAAGTTCGATCCATGGGCATGATGATTGAAAGTGGATGCATGGAGAACTATTCTTGGATCATGCAAAAGGATGTCAATATCAAAAGACTCGAGTAAGTAGTCACTTTGATGAAAGGGTCATCATGATAAGTTAAGTATAATTTCAATATTTTAATTTTTGTTTTATGGTTAACATATTATTTTTCTACTTGGAAGGATGTTGCATAAATACATAATGAGAGTTGAGAAAAGTTCAAATGTTGATATTAAGACTTGATTCAAATAAAATATGGATTGAGTGATTTTTTTTGATAATCCTTAAAGGATTGTGAAATAGATATGTCTATATCATCATCTTGGAATTGACAGATGGAAATGTAAGAAGATAACCTGATGTGCATGCTCCTACATCAAGAAAGATCACTTTCATTTTTAAGAGGGAGATATGAGAAGCTTGAAGTTTGAAAAGGATCAATATAGTGCCTTCATTGATGATGACTAGAGGAAAGTGATATACATGATTAATGGCTTTAATCATGTCACAAGAATGAAGGGAAAAATGGGTTCTACAACATCCAGGTAGAAAGAGAGCTCAATATGATGAGATAAAAAGGAATGAAGGAGCTATGAAGCTATCACCATGAAGAATTGGTAGTTGATACACTTATGGAAACAAGATAGAGAGATTGTGGTTATGACTTCCCAATTGAAAGGAAGTGAAAGAATATCATTTATTATTTAGAGGGAGTATAAAGTCTCCTTAATATTTGTGAAGGGGAAAGGATATATTCCATAAAATAGGTGAGAATATGGATCTCCTCTTTGGTTGAGAGGGAGTGGTAATAACATAACATTTGTATTCTCTTCTTGGTGTGTCATGCACTAGGACAAGAAAAAAAATCATACTTCTAAGTGAAGGCCATGGAGAGAGAAGGTTGAATGGAGGATTGGATAAGAAAATTTGATTTCCTTGAGGATAGAAAATCCAAGATAGGAAGTGGAGGCACACTCTTTGAGGATTGGACAGGTATCCATGACAAGAGTGGTTGAAGAGGACCGTTATTCTTTAAGGATTGGGAATCCAAGATAATTATAGTTCTAAAAGTACATACCTAGTGAAAATATGGATGGGGTATGTACCTTGGGGAGGTAGAGTTGTATCTCACGTAAAGCGTCCCAACATTATGCTCTTGTATAAGATAGAGATTATCAATTTAAGTCCTTACTATGTTGACAATGCTACTCATTAAGTTGATGCCTAAATATAGCTTACTAATTTGATTCTTCTTTTGAGAACTCTTAAGTTTGAGAATAAGCTTCTACCAGGTGTATAATTATGAATACCTCCCTAGTTAAGAGGGAGTGTTAGAAAATGTAACTAGGTTCGGTCTTCAAAATTTTCAATGTACTCAAGTCATTATGAATATGTTATGTTACAAGAAACAAAATAAAAAGCAAATATTTTAAGCATTGTGTTATAGGCCATTTTTTTACATCTGATAACTAATCCTCCTAATGGGATCATCAAACATCCTATTCCCCCTTGTCACCATATTGCATAAATCTCTAAGCATGTACCTTTCATTTCCTAGAGTTTCATCCCTAAATTGCTTCATCTGAGCAATTTTTAGGACCAGTGACCCATGTAAGGCTACTAGGGTGGGTTCACTAGTAGGTTTCTCCACTATGGCCTATGTTGGTCACCAATAGGTTGGTCCCCTTTACACCTGCGTTGGTTCTATAAATCTGAGAGGATGA
This sequence comes from Pinus tabuliformis, assembly GCA_031772625.1. Lineage (NCBI taxonomy): Eukaryota > Viridiplantae > Streptophyta > Pinopsida > Pinales > Pinaceae > Pinus > Pinus tabuliformis. The sequence goes on along the minus strand of CM062810.1, from coordinate 479,377,529 downwards.
TTGAGATCTAGAATCTTCCTGTTCTAGGAGTTTCTAGGATTTGTTTCAAATACTTACCTTGGATAAAACATTTGGATCATGCCTTCCCTATTTTGGAGTTTTCACCACTTATAATTTGAACCTATCCCTCCATAAAAGGTTTATACTTACCCTAGATTGGTAATTGGATAGGAACTACCAACTTACCATACTTCTCTATATATTCCCAACGTTCTATGTGGTTGGGGCTTGGCTTTTGGAGAGTGATTCTGCCCTTAAGTTGTTGTCGTGAGAGGTCATCATCTCATGCATTTAGGTTGGTTAGAGGTGCATAGTGTGACAAGGAAACGACAAGTCAACAACTTGGAGGAGCTCTTCTCCAAGATCAACTGCTAATTATGGTTTTAATCGCCTTCCATTTATATTAATGCAAATATTTCATTGTTTTCCTATAGGTGATGTTTTTATTTCACTTATTTCAATACCATGTTCATATATTCAATGAAGTTCTTACATGATACTACATAGATCCCATAGTTTCCTAGCTTGTGTTATCTAACTATGCATGTTCTAATTTTCGTGTTCAGAGCTAGAATTGGAGCTTCCAACATAAAGAAGGAGAAAAGTGTGCAACAGATTCTAAGTAGGCCTTACTCTATCATCTATCTACTTTAAGGAAAATAATTATGTTCATTATATCTCTGTTGTTATAGGTTAGCCACCGAACTAGGGGGGATACTTTTGTCCTCAATCGTAAATATCGCATAAAAAATTGGTGAACATACTTGGGAATAGAGCATTCCTTTTTTGGTAACCTTATCCATTATGTTTTATTACCTCCTTTACATATTTTTGTTGTATCATACAATGAAGAATAAACATAGGAAGTGATTTCATTGAGCCTCTTTTACATTTTTTTTGTTGGAATCCTCTTTCCCAAGCCCAACGCACCCCTTGTGCCTTTGAAAGAACATTGCACCTCACCCTGCTACTTTGTACAACTATTGCAATGCATTGGTGCCTCTTCTACACTAGCATTGGGCCTTGTTTTCCCATAAATTTTTCCTTGGTTCTTGAGCCATACCTGGTTAGCCTACTTCCAACTGAACTTCCCTAAGTCTTCAGTGCCTTTTGGTCTCTCTAAAGTGTCCATTTGTTTCTCATTTTTTTTTTTTTTTCCTTTGGTAAGAATTGGTTTTTATTTTTATTTGCCCTTATCACTTGATCTCTTAAACACTATTTTCTTTTGGTTGTTGGTCGCTTGGATGAGTTTTTATTATAGTCCTCATTCTGAAAAGTGTAATTGAATTAGTAATTAAACATGTGCATCTTTGTTTTCTTCGTCATGAAAATTAAGTGTGGTGAAAAGAAAAAAAATTCATTGACATTTAGCGTTTGCATTTGCATTAACATAATAACAATTGCATCAAAAATAAAATTGCCTCTTGCATCTTGTTCGCTACATATTGTGTGTTCTATATTGATTGCTTCTTCCCCTCCATAGCTAGATTTTCATGAAAGAGAAATGATTTCTATTTTCTCGTAGACTTTCATTTTAGGGTATTTAGGTAACATTTGTGGTGATCCATAAAAATGAAACATAACCAAAGATAAACAGTAAAATTTATTGAATCAACATAAGGAGCATTTGTAACATCATCAGAAACCTTTAGGGGTATAGGGCAGAGATGTGATTCGACATCATTAAATGTAGGTGTTGTTATTGTTTGCCATCTTTACATCGTGGGGGTGAAATATTGTTCCACGTATGTGAGTTATAGGATCTTACCCCACGTAGCTTCAAGTATATTGGTGGTGCTCCACGCACGTAAAGTATATGGGAATGCTCCCATTAACTGGTTACATATTAGACATCACTACTATGTACTTCACTCCCATGTACTGTTACGTTTATTTTGGGAGTCCCCTATAGGTTGCTATCCATCCATAGATAACCAAGTTTGTCACCTTTCATATAGCGATACACAAAACACACTGTTCGGGGAGATTGGTTGTCGTACCTTAATTCCTTGGTTTGGTAAGGTGTATATTGTAGTTCTCAGTTGCTTGGTAATCCTTAATGCCTAAATTACCCTCTTTTTGAGTTATTTCTTTTTGTGTCAATAAAATCTATTTTCCAAAGTGGAGGAACAAAATCCCCCTCCCCATCATTCACATAGAATGAGAAATATTCCTCCATGTCGGCTTAGAGGTTACTCCTAATCGTTGTCCTAGACATAGGGAAATGAAAACTAGTGAATCGAGAACATCGGGAACTACTTTTCAACCTCCACCCAATATTAATCATCCAGAATCATCTGAACCCTTGAGTTCTGAACCCAAGATTACATATTTTCTTGTTGGTGACACTAACACGATTGAAACAGGAGTCCCTGAACTCTGTTACGTAAGGTCCTTGAATCTGATCTCCCTGAGTCCAAAACTATGTTTCCTGAGGTTATTGAACCTGAGGAGGCTCAACCATCTTTACTTGAGTCTTTGGGGCCTTCCTACTCTCTTCCTTTGTGTTAGACAAAACCAATATATCTTGGACTTGATGGTGAGTCTCTTCCTTACATACTTATAGGCATTAAAGAGATCCCTCAAGAAGAGCCTCATAGTTCTACTCTCGTTCATTAGGAAGGACTTAGTTTTTATTGAATGAACCCTATTCCATGTCCTCAACCTCAAACAAAATCTCATTTACCTAATTATTTTGGCTTACATGCATATTTGATGTTGAAATCCTCATTGGGATTGTTAACTACAACTCGAAATGATTCAAATTTCTTAGCCGATGTCCACCACTATGGTTGAGACATCAAGCATTGCATCCTCATCTATGTTTGTAACATCACCAAAATGTCATTTATGTGGTGCCTCGTCCATCCTGCTTGCCTATGACTCGTTAGGTAGTACCTTTTCTGGTGTGGCTTCTAGTCCTTGGACCTCTCCCATGACATCTGATTCAGGAATAATGTATGATACTTCTCTTATGAATGCCACATAATCATCTCCTCTTCCTCCATCTACACCTACAATAGAGAAGCAAGCTGGCCCTTACATTAGTGGGAAAATCTACCCTTAACAACCAAACCCTCCTTACGTTGGGTACCCTCCATGTGGATCTCAGTTTCCTCCATCATCCCCTCCTCCCATGGTAGGGGGGAACCTGTTGTTGGTGTACCTCAATATGGTAATCCCCCCTAGTTATAGTCATCCTCATCCTAGAATGGCTTCCAATGTTTGGAGACCCACTTTACCCATACAATCTAGTTCATATTAGGATCAATTGTTGAATCCTCAAACTGTATCATCTTCATTGCAAATTCCTACCGATCCCTCAGAACCTCAGATCAAATACATGTGAGCCAACCTTTACATCTCATTCCAACAGTGTCTGGTTCCCCCCAAATATCAATTCGACAACCTATACAAGGTTCCTCACCTTCTCAATCTCTTGCACAAGGTACTCATGTTTTGGTAGGTCAAATTCTTCAAAAATTGACACAGTCTCAATCAAACTTGTACTAGGGGGAAAGAAAAATTGGATCGAGCAACAATATGGATCACATCAAGTGCCTTTTCAAGGCCAAAAAATCAAAATCGAACCATTCCAGCAACTTTATTGCCATCCTGGGGCTGGGAAACAAACCCAATTGTACACTAGTTATAAGAGCCCTCCATATTCTTGTAACTAGGTTCCTTATTATCAAAACCCTCCTTATCTAGGAATGCAAGTGCATGTTGCCCAGGCTATCCCTTCATATCTAGGTCACCCACCTCAAAACTTTAATCGACAGTTGTCTCTTGTGGCTACTCTTTAATTTTCATATTTAACTCGGCTTACTAATGATCCCATCTATTACAACAAACAATCCATCTTGCAGACAAGACCGATCTCCTTAGATCCTAAATGGAAGCTAGAAACAATCGTGACAAATGAACTGACTCTTTCCCTAAGTCGATCTTGTTCGAATTATAAGCAGTCTAGCTAATGGATAGACATCTTACCGGTTTCATGAAATGTCGGATGAAGATCCCTGGTTGTGACTTGATGCAGCTCTTTAATGCTTGATAGGACCACAAACATAAACCATAAAAGAATAAAAAACACATGTGATATAAAAATTCAAACAAATTAGCCTAATGATCAAGGAAATTAGGGATTGAACTTGCATTAATGAACATAATAAACATTTGAAACTATTCACCATTCACAAAAGACAAAATCAATGGGAGAAAATGCTCATTGTATTAATCATAAGATAAGAGGAGCCTTACAACCTTCGTCTTGATGCCATGAGGTCCCTCCCAAATTCCTTCAATCTCCTCCTCAGATACCAAGCTCTCCAATCTCAAACTAACAACATAAGTATGTATTCTCTGAATTCTAACCTCCTTCATCCCTCAACCCTCTAGTCCTTTTATAGATCAAAGAGGGGGAAGTTTCAAATCCCTAAGAAGAGGATGAACTCTGTTTAATGAATGATTAGGTTACCATGGGAAAAGGGGTGGAGAGGCATCTTATGAGCATTCTAGTTTGAATAATCATCACCTGGAAGATTTTACCTGGGAAATATTCGACCAACTATGTTTCTAGAATGTACTTTTTATTTTTACTTTCTAGAACTCACTTGTGCAGATTTATAGTTAAAAACAGAGAGAAACTCTGCGTTGTTCTCGTAGTCAATTTCAGAGCATGTGCGAGAAACGTTAGGGAAATCAGCACAGGTGAAATTTAACAAGGTGTGAGAGCTATTTGACCCAAATTTTTCATATGCTTCAGCATATATTTAGTTGTTTGAGTTCTAGGGGAGATGGTTTCAACATGTTCACAGATGGTAAAAATATCCATAAATTGATCAAGTGTCATGGCGACAAATTGACATTTAACAGATTCCCCCCTAAAGTGCAAAGCCAAAAATAAGTTTAAAGATTGAAGCACTTTATCATTCCAAGGATTAGATCATAGGAAATGGTCAGAACTTGCAAGGGACATTCAAGGGAACATAAAGCAAAATATATATCAAAAATCATCTTTGAGATAGGCATTCCCATACTCAAAGTAAAGCAAACTCAGTGAATAAGCATGGAGAAACTAAGATCATATAGATGGTAGTCACAACATGGAGACAACCATATATCTACATAATCATGAATATAAAATCTTCTCGCAACCTAGAATGATGAAACTAGGTCCAAGGTCTTGATTTCCATCTCTTCATCCATAGTACAATTCTAACCATGCGAGTGAATATCTAGAAGTTGAACATGGCAGAAACCACTTGATTACTGTTCAATGATGTGAACCATTAACAGGCATGAGAGAAACCACCAATAATGACAATAGTTCTCAAGGTACTCCTAGTAAAATCTATGGAGTGTGAATATGTGATATAAAGTGGAACACTAATAGAATCATTCGACCAAAGGCTAATGATGAGAATCTGTCATCGAAATTGAAAAACCTGCCATTAAGGCATGCACGCTTCAAGGTATTGAAGGTTTCAAAATCAACTTCCTAGATAATGGGGTAAAGTTGATAGGAATTGATTCGTCGTAGGAAATCCTACGACCCGAAACATGATATGAAGGTTTAAAAATAATTGCAAGGACTGATTCAGGGATGGATGACGGGAATGAAGGTAAAAATTTTGCAAAATAATTTAAACCAAGGTTGAACTTCTCTTGAACACATAATGACACTATAATGATTTGGCAGCACTTGACTTAACGATAATGCCCAAAACCATGAGGAATTTCATTGAGTTTTGATTAACTGTAAGGAAAATTGATTTCCCAACCCCAACATGAATGTGACGAAGCCTCGTGTTCAAGAGTGACATGATACCTTTTAACTGGTGATGTAGAATGGAAACTATCCCCAATTTCCCCCCACTATTACTAGCAAGTACCTCTTTGTTTCTTACTAGCTTGAAGAGGATAACGTATTCTTGGATAGTAAGCTCATCCTTTGGATGAGACCATCAAAGTATTTCTAGTGAACACTAAGAAGGAATGGTTGGGTCTCATCATGCTTAACGAGTCCTATACTGTTTAATTTTTACGAGTCCAGTAAAGGGGTAACTCGATGTCATTTTAATTTAAGAGTTTGAAAAATACATAAGATAGTAAGAAGAAAGACATAAGTAGATTCCATCTAGCTCTTTTCCATCAGTTTAGTCTCTCAAGTCTAAAAAAGGATAAAATAATGCAAGAGATAAATCTATTGAAAATGTTTGATCAACGTATACCTTTTTTGTAAACATTCATGGCTCAGTCCAGAAAAGGGGTAAACTTATACTGAGTGGATGGTTGTTCATTTACTTCTACGAGTTTGAACAAGTAAGTACTCGACAATATCTTTGTTTTGAAAAATTCTGAAAAGGGCTTAAACAAGACTCCATATAAAAGTCTGCTAAAATGTCAAAAATGATTTATCTTGAATCCATAGATAATACTACATATTTAAACTCAATAACCCATCATAACTGCTCCAAAAGGTGTTTTCCTCTCAAAAAGATTTAAAAAAAAATAAAAAAAATAAAAAAATTAAAGATAAGCTAAAAAACTTATAAAAGTGGGAAAAATTAATTTATTTTTACCATTTGCATTTTCACCAGTTCAGAGTAGAGACAGGGTCTTTTACCATGAAACTTCCAAGATCGATTCCAAGCTAGCCGACGGACAAAATCGCGCACTGATTCCTCAAGGCAGAAGATCTCTCCATAACTTGGCTTTCCATCCATTTATGTTTTCATTTTAAGCTTTCATTTGGTTCTTTGGTAAAATATTTGTCCAAAAATGCATCATCAACCTTGCGCGGGTTTTGCTCAATCAGACCAACTCAGGCCGATAAAATTCTACAAACGGAAATTGTTAGCCTGCATGGAATTATGCTCGAAATTTCTGCATAGTTGCGCCCTGTCCATAAAAGAGTGGCCACACAAGCACCATGGCCTATTTTTAAAACAAATTTTGAAGCCCAAAAAACATTAAATGAGTTTTAGAAAACCTTCTAACTGCTATAAATTGGTCATTTCAGGTAATTGTTTTTCTCAAAAATGGAATGGAGGGAAAGAGAGCAGAAAGCTAATGATGTGGCTACTTTGGTAGATCCAACCACTTTGCAAGCTCTCAGGACTTGTGGCCTCCTAAAACACTGGCTAATCCCTGGGATGAAAGCCCAGATAGATCGGATGACATGGTATGTGAGGACCTAGAATTTCCAAGAACAATGTTTTCTGATTGTTGATCTTGGCCTCACCATTAATGATGATGAAATCTATTTCTTGAATGGGTTGTCTCATCGAGGATCTGATCTTTCACTATTTGGATCGAGATCAGGGGGAGATACTACTGATGGATACTTAGGGCGTTGTTGTAGGGGTGCATCGCCCAAAGATGGATGGATTGACATTCAGTACATTGAACATTTACCCTTGAGGACCATTACTTTTAATGTCTACAAATTGTGTGGTAATTCTTCCCTTCATCTAGCCACACGGGAACAAATGCATAGAGTCGTGGAACACTGGGAGTCCACAGTATAGAGCTAGTGCGAGGAAGTAGTGGTATATATGAAGGACCAACTCACTAGGTGGAAGAATGGTAAACAGAAGAATTTCGGTTATGGTGCCATTCTAATTGATTTTTCCCTAGAGAGGGTTCTTATTCTTCTGCCACAACAAATTTTGCTAGACGAGGGGGGTTCAAGGGATCCACTGTTGATGAAGTGGGTTGCACTGATGGCATGCCATGGTGATGACAATCATGTAGTGAGGTATATGGTAGAGTTTTTCGACTGGCTGAGCCAACAGATTATTCTGATCGAGGACTTTCTGTATGTTGATATAAATTACAGAGGTGATCCTGATATCCCACTTCTAGTCAGAGCTCACTGGGGTGATCTAGGTAAGAATTTCTCATTTTAACATATTTTCAAAATTTTCAATTTTAAGTGTTTTTGTCTTCAAAAGCTAATTATCCAAAATTAGTGTGCAGATGTGGGTCCAATTCGACTAGTCGAGATGAGACGGTACAATGGACAAGGCGAGCAACCTATAGTAGTTGTGGCAATGAACCCAGAGGTAAATGACATCTTAACAGAGTTGGAGCACAACCTTCAGAGGTTGAATGCCAACATCCCAAAGACTCGAGTTTATTACATTCCACATGCATATCAAATGCATGTAGTTGGGGTTCCAGGGCCTCTCATACATTTGTTGCATCGATTTGCTCATGCTATCATGTGTCATCATGAGCATCACCATGCCTATATGTTCTAGATTCTATGACCATTTTTTACTTTTTGGTGTGAGCATATTTGGAAAATAAAAGCTCACGAGGCCTTATGTCCTTGGATGACATATTTTGTAGACACATCCAGACTCTATTAATGAAAAATATGTTATTTTTATCTATGTTTATCTCGATCAATGTATGAATAAATATTGTTTTTAATTTAGAAATGTTGGAAATGTCTATTTAAGATGTGATTTGCCAATGCATCTATCAATGTGTTTAAATATCTCGAAATGTGTTCATATTCTATATAATCAAATTTCCTTTCCAAGAGACGAACTCATAAAAACATCGTTAACATGGTTAAAGTCCTTATTGAATAGATTCATTTAAATGTAATAATGTGAGCTATGAATCAAACACAACGATTAAACATTGGGTACCAAATGTAATGACATCAGATAATAGCTCAATTACTGCGCTATATTATGCTATACTGTTTGTTGTTTGACCGGGACCTCGTCACTTGGAGAATAGATAACCTAGGCTATTGAAGATAAATTTTGAGTACTACGACTATCGCCAACAACAAAGCCAATGTAAGCCAGAGAAAATTTTGACATCTGTAAATTAAGTGTACAAAAAAGATAATCAAGAGAAGTAGTAAAAAATCACTACTTTATCACACATACCTAAAAATGGTAAATAATATACAAATCTTCACCAAAATTTTATGCAAAATATTTCTTTAGGTGAAGACCATATTTGAGCTTTCCCAAAATAACATCATCATAATCAACCAGCTCATATGCACCTTTAGCTAATACGTGTTTTATGATATAAGGGCCATGCCATATGGGATTGAATTTCCATGCACCTAGCCTGTCATGACCTTGATCATATCCTAAGACTAGGTCACCTTTTGAATATGTACAAGGATTAGCGTTTTGATTATACTTGGTTTTGACATGTTTCTAATGAGCTTCGCTAGAAAATACAAAATTACAAAGATTTTCATCTAAATGGACTAAATGTACAAAGCGTTCTTTGTCTCAAAAGGTAGAAGGTAATAATTCGATAACTAATTTAAGAGATGTAATTTCACATTCAATAGGTAATATGACTTCCAAACCATAAACCATTTGAAAAGGGGTAAAACCGGTCGATGTTTTTACAGTAGTATGGTAATCCCACAGTGCTGAAAAGAGCATAGAGTGTGAGGTTCCTTTATGCGTACAAATTATCTGTTTAATCATATTGGTTAAAACTTTATTGACAACTTTGTCCTAACCATTACCTTGTGGATAATACAGATTAGGGCTATCATGGCAGAGTTCAAGTTGCATGGATAGTTAGACCATTATAAAATTATGAAAATGACTATTGTGGTCTATAACAATAGCTTGTGGAATGCGGAACTGAGCAATCACATGATTGAAACTGAAAACAGATACAATTTCATTGTTGTCTCAATATGTAGGCATCACCTTGGCCCATTTTGTAAAGTAATCAATTGTAAGCATGATATATCCATGCCCCCCGGCTGAGTGAGGACTACCAGTGATGAATTCGATGTCCCATTTGGTAAAAGGACTGACATTTATGATTGAGTGAAGAGGAGTAGGAGGTGCTCCCATTTTTCGATCATAAATTTGGTAATTATGGCATTTTAGGATTGTAGTGATGCAGTCTTTAAACATTAACAGCCAAAAACATCTAGCACGTAATATCCTTTTAGTAGTAGCATACCCAGACATGTGATCCACACATGCTCCAGAGTGGCAGACATTAAAATCTTTTTCGGCTTCTTGAAAAGTTAAACAATGTGAGAATACCAAGTCGACACCATGATTGTAACGAGTGTCGCCAACAATATTGTATTGTTGGCATTGGTATCATATTCAATGATGATCAGTTTTGAATAACTCAGGCCTAAAAGTTTCTGGTTGGAGATATATAATGATGTCTCCATACCACAGATCTAATATACCAATAAGAAAAAGAGATTTTCCAGCAAAATAATCTCTTGCTATAGTTTTTATATCAGTATGGGGGAAGTCACACAATATTTTGGCGAAAACAAAGGATTTCTTTGATTTATATTTTTCAAATTGTAGATCAAAGTCTTGTAGAATGACTATCCACTTCGAGTATTTTCCCCCTAGCAGTTGTTTCATGAGAATGTACATCATAGTGTTGCAATTTGAAATGACAGTCATTTTTCGGAGAAGTATATAGTGACAAAATCATTGAATAGCTTATGCAGCTACCAAGGCTAGCTTCTCCACATGTGTGTATTTAATCTCAGTTTTAGTGAGACCTCTACTCAAATAGTAAATCACATGTTCACTACAAGAATCATCCTCTTCAACTAACACCATGTCATTGGTGGCATCATATGCAGCTAAGTACAGAAAGTAGTCTCGATGATAATCAAGTGGATGCAGTAAACATACATTAGTCAGTGCATGCTTTAATGCATCAAAAGCTTTATTAGCAATCTCATCCCAAAAAAATGGAAACACTTTTTCAACAGTCGAGTAAAACCCTTTGTTAGTTTAGCATAATTTTGGATGAATCTACACAAAAGGTTTGCCTTTTCTTGCAAACTTTCGAGTTGATTAAGGCTAGAAGGAGCAGGAAAATTAAAAATTACCTCTACCTTGAGGGGATCAACAAATTCCTTCCCTTGAAACAATGAAAGTAAGAATCCAGCCAGATTGCACACAAAAAACACACTTGTGTGGGTTCAAGCGAATATTGTAATGCCTACACATAATGAAAATTTCTTTTAAGTGCGATGGGTGATCTTGTTGTTTCATGGAATGAGCCGGTAGGTCATATAAATAAGGTTGAACAATATGCTTGATATCATGCAATGCATAAGACATTACCCATTGAAAAGTCACGCCGGAATTTTTTTAGGCCAAATGGGAGTTTACGATAAGAAAAAGTTCCCCATGGATGTATAAATGTGGTTTTTTATTGATTGGAAAGGAGTATGTTTATCTGATTGTAGCCAAAGAATCCATCCATAAAGGAAAAAAATTCATTTCTGCCACAGTCATCGACAAATTGGTCGATATATGGAGTTGGATAATTATCCTTGGGACAAGATTTATTGATATCTCGGTAATCAACAAAAACTTGAATAGTTCCTTTATTTTTATTTACGGGCGCAATATTAGATACCAAATCAATTAAAGGAATAGGGTAAATGAATCCTTCTTTCAACAATTTCTCGACCTCAGTTTTGATAGCAGCGGCTTTACGTGGATGTATTGGACGTAATTTTTTTCTAATTGTCGTAGAAGTTAGATAAGTTTTTATTTCATGTACAACAATGCTAGGGTTGATTCTTGGCATCTTTTCATAGGACCAGGCAAAAATGTCACAGAATTCCTGAAATAGGGCTTTGTATGTCGAAATTTATTCTAATGAACAAGAGGCTCCTATATGAATATTTTCAATTACTCTTGGTTTCAATGAGATATTGATAGGTATCGTTGCCGATGTGTTCCCTAAATTCTATTCAGAAAGCGCCTTGATCCTCTCCCTGGCCCGATCCTCCTAGGCAACTTCGATCTCGATTTCCATTCATGCTTCTCCTCTCCCCCGCACCTTATGGATGGATGTCGCTTGCTGCCGGCTTTCCCCCCTTACCTTACTTGTCAGTCAATTTGTGGAGGCTAGCAATTTTGGTGTGTAGGCCGATCGAAACCCTGCCTATAAGGAAAGGGAGAACCTAAACTTGCTATGCTCAAGGGTGAGCCTGTCGAAATCTCGACTAAAAGGCCGCCATCGGCTCGCCCCCCTCTCAAATAAGTAGCTAAGGCCCGAAATCGTCATTCAATCTATCAGGAATGACGTATATGAGAAAGCGTCATTCAATATCTCACATCGAATCTGGTATGACACATATCGATGCATTCATTCGTTATATACGTAATTACGTCATTATGTAAGAAAGGGTAGATATTGGATTTTGAGGATCGCTAAGGGTATCATATGAAAATAGTGATGAGAAATTATTCTTGATTTTATCAAAGGATGGAAATAAATTTGAATGATGATGAGTATCATTCCATGACATTTCATCTAAGGTCTTAACTTCCATAATCCCTTCATAAGTTAAAAAATATTTGTTAAAAGGATCAGGCAAAGAGATTGGTTCCAAGTGTGATAAATGAGAATATTCATCAATGATCATATTCATTTTATCATCATCAGATTTTGATGGGTTGGAAAAACACTGAATGGCATCATAGGCTAACTCAAAAAGACTACGAGGCATTTCATCACCATATAAGATCATTTCTGATTCTGACTATACTTTCCATGGATCTATCATTTCAAAAGTACTTGATGTAAAGTTGATATGTGCTTCATTATGAATAAGAATGGTTGGAGGGAACATGAAATTTTCCATCAAAGATGAGGCTTTGAGACATGAAATTTCCCAACTTCTTCATATGGAGTGGTGGATTTTCCAACAAATGGGATACTGCTGGTAGAATTAGGGTTAGAGATATGATAAGACAATTGATCTACTTTCACAATTCTTCCATTTTGAAGAAACATAATCATCCTAAAATATGATGGGACCACTAGTGCCATGGCATGCTCAGACCAAGGAAAAGGTTATAGTCAAGTTGAGCATCAACAACCTCAACATCTATTGCATCTACTTTGCCCTCTATTTCTATTGGAAAATCATTCAAAATTCCATATGGATGAAAACCTCTTCCATCAAAGGCTTTCAAGGTCATGGAAGATTGATTGATTGTTGGAGAACCCAAGGCTTTCCAACAGGCAATGGAAATAATACATGTTTATCCTACCTCGTGAACCATTGTTCGAAAAACTCGTCGAGTTCTGACATGAACTACTATCTGAAAATCTAGTTGGTGTGGGAAACATGGGACATGATTTTTGAGATCAAAAATAATCAAATGGGAGTCTTGAGGATATACAACTCATATGGATGATAATAATAATTTACTTTGTGCTGGAAGAGTTTGTAGCACTTTAAGGGAAGACATAACCAGATCTTCGACGATGCTATAATTTTGGCCAGCTCTTGAATGAGGATTAAAGGCTGACTTATGAAGAATACCCTTAGGAGGTGGGCAAATTATCATATCAAGATTTGGTTTTTCAATATGTAATGGTTCAAAAGAAGGAGGAGCAGACGCGGAATTTTGGCCAGATGAGTTGGAGTCATCTCCATTTTCAACAGGACTTTTTAACGCATAATCTTAGGATATCATTGCTACCATAACTCTAGAAGACATCATCATGATTCCTGCCAATGGGTATGTGGAGGATTGGTTGTGAGAGACCATTTTACTATCTTGAGGAGGAAAAGGATCCTTCAAAACAATGGGCGTGGGCGCACTTTTGACGAATTTGGAAAATTTGGCCCGATGAGGGCACTCCTTAGTGTAATGACCTTTCTCACAAATCAAGCAAGGATATCAAGGTTTCCCCCTTTCGTTACATGGTTTTTTCTTCGCTAATTTATCCTTCGAGTGCTTGTCTTGTTTAGTTTTAGCTTTTCCCATTTTCTTATTTCTAGATGACTTACCCTTGCCAGTATATGAATCTACAACGTTGATTCCAGAATTAATTCTGGGAGAAGGATCTTCATTAGGTGAATCGGATAGAGCTGAAACTTGAAAATTATTAGAATTTTTTTTTTGATCTTAGATTTCTACCTCATAGAACCAATCATGCCATCGCTGACATGTGATCCTAGAAGAGGTGGATTACTTAGAGTCGATCAAGGTAAATCTGGGATCCTTTCATACAAAGTACCAGAATGAGTATAAACAAGATCGATATATTGAGCACGGGAAATTACCCACTATTCAGTTACAACACCCCCTTTGGCCACATCTTTAGTTATTACTGTTAGAAGTAACTTCATGAACCACTCAGTCAAAATCTGGTCTGGAATGTAAACTTTAACTAGGCAACGTCTTCATCTTCATTTGTGAATGTGATCTGACATATGGGTTGACGTTGACTTTTTTAAAGAAGTCAAAAGTTCAATTCCATTATCATATAGAACAAGTGACTGAAAATGGGTCAAAAGTATTGTAGCAAGGGAGTTGAGCATGATGAAGGAAGTTCATGGAAATTCTACATACCGTTTTGTTGCGAAACCGATTAAGGTTCGTTGAAAAAGTAGTAATCTAATAGAATCATCATTTAATGAGTTGAGAATGAACCAAATATGGTAGGTCATGACATGGTTGGATGGATATTCACCCAGCTTACCTTCGAACTTAGGAATATCACTAGGAAACTTACTAGGAATAGTCATTCAATAGGGTAAATAAAGAAATGGATCATTAGTTAACCAAGAGAGGTTGGGAAAATCCAAAGTTGCAATGAAGGGAAACCAATGATTAGGGTCCTTCGATGGATATTGATAACCCAAAGGAGCGAGTCCCATGGTGGGAGGAGGATATCAAGGATATTCTAGGATAGCCTAAGCAGTTGGAATCTGCATACCTCGTGGGTATCTAGGATGAGCCATACCATATTGAAGTTGAATAGGTTACTAAAATGTATGACCTGGGTATGGTTGATTCTATAAAGGGAGATTCTTACCCATCTGACCTTGAACAAACTGTCCCTGAAAGGGTTGACTTTTCAAGGGTTGACCTTGGAGAAATTGAGTTTGAAAAGGTGTACCTTGTATAAACTGACTCTGGGGTAAACATTGGAAAGGTAGGCGTTGAAGTGGTACTTGCATATATGTAATTCTAGGTTGAACAACAAGTATTTGAGGTGCTGAAGGAATCATAGGAATGGATTGAACACTAGATGTCTGAGGTAAAGAATGAACAAGTGGTTGCATTGTAAGTGAGATATTTATTTGTGATATTCCTAGAATGGGAGTTTTAAAAGAACTTGAACCTGGGTTCTGAATAGTCATGGACATGGCAGACTTCCCTATAGTTTAATGAGTACTTGGGGCAGACTACTGAAGTGATTGTTGGACAAGTGTTGATGGGTTAACCTGGATGGTTGGTTGGACTTGAGAAGGCATACCATGAAAAGGAAATTGATTCATTTGTTGTCCAAGAGGTTGGTCGGGTTCATACAAAGGCACCCGAGAAGCAACGGGAATTGACTGTTGAGAAGGGTTCCATATTGTATTTAATCTAAGGTAAGACATTGCAATGGCAGGTTGAGGCATAACAGGCTGACCAAAATGGGTTTAAGGCATTTGAACATAATTAAAGTAGTTTCCCCCTAGATGTAAGGTAACGTACACCAAAAGGTTGTCCTCCAGGTGGAGGTTATGATCGTTTCCTCCAAGGTGAATAATAACCACCTGTTGAGTTAGCTTGTGGATTTCAAACATTTTTTTTTGTAAGCTTGGTAGGCCTCTCTAATTTTCATGTCCATTACACACCCCACTATGGGGGAAGGGTAGCCCAAGATTTGAACCCAAGACTTCCGGTTCGCTGAGATTTCATTTGCATGGCCACTACCACTTGAGCTACCCCATGCGGACTTGTGGATTTCGAACATTACCAAAAATAATATTAATGACTTGTTCATATGTTAAACCATCATTGGTAAAGTTAATTATACGATTTTACATGTTTGAATATGAGTTCGAGGAGAATCTCCTGAATAAGCTCCAATGAGAGAGTGATATCCAGCTGGTAAAAAACCACCATACAATATGGACTCTAGAGAAGTGGAATAAATGGATGTATTTGATATATTAATTCTAGGAATCATTATGAACCAGTCAAAACTGGGAACGGTAGAATAAGGAGTTGTGTAATGCAGAATCCCTTGCCCTAAAGAGTTCAAGGGTGTAAAATACCAAGGATCAGGGTGAAGAGATCGAAACAAAATTTCTAAGATATATGCAAGTTCACTGGTAGAAACTATAGGTTCTTCTTTTTCGTCGGAAAAAAGTTCTTCAACGGTAATGAGACAAGGAGGGAGACTATTATTAATGATAAGTTTCAAAAACAGTGAAAGTTGAGGATCCAGATTATGTGTTGTAGTAGGTGTATGAATTTTAGGCTTAGAAATATTTGACTCAAATTCATTAATATCTGCATCAAAAACAAGGTTTCTATCTGAAGATTCCCTAGTATCTAATTTAGTTTGAATGAGTTCAGTAATTTGTAAATCATTTGCTTCTGAGTGTGATGTTAATTTCTGAGTTTGATCAAATTCGTTTTATGTTACTTCAAGGCCTAAAATAATAGATGTTATAGGTTGATTAACTTCAATTCCTCTTACATCAGAATCTATAATAGTAGAAGTTCTAGTTTCTGTTGCAATTCCAGTTTTAGATGATTTAGATTTTTCTGATTTAATATTTTCTAACTGACTTGGTGTATACTCTAAGGGATCCCTAATTATCCTATGTGATTGTCTTGGTAGTTCTGCCACAATGAGAAAATTTCAATTTATTAATCACACAATATCTAAATCACACCTAAAGTCTCTGAAAAGTTAAAAAAAACACAAAAAGTAACACACGCTAAAAAATATAGGAGTTCAAACCATACAAAATTACTCTTCAGAGAGATCAATATTTATTAGTTGGTAATGAAATTCAACATCAAAGAGATCAAGGTGAAAATGTTTATAGAAAATGAGTGTTTGGAACTAGTTGCCATGACAACCTTCTTAATGAAACTATCTTGTGCAAGTAACTCATCTATAAACCATCTCAAGCAAAAATTACCCTCCAGAGAGTCCAAGTGAGTCTAGCCAACGTCTGTTCCAGGTACCACAGGACCTTCCCTCTTGCGTCACCTTAGGTAGCGCCCTAGGATTATAGTTACTACATTGACAAAATACAACAATTTTACCTGGGGATAGTTGTAGATTGGACGTACACGCAAGGGATGAGTAAAAAGCTCAAACCCCTTGAAGGCTCCTCCACATGATCAATTGGAATTTTACTTTTAAGCAACCCCAAGTACCTTTCAGTACCATTGTAATACGGGTAAATCACATTATCTAGGACAATGAAGTGGGTCGAATCACTTCACCAGATTTGACATGACCGTGTGCTTAACTCATGTTTAATAAGAGATTCCCAGAGTAAAATCAAGATTCTATTGTTCGTTTGTAGCTTTGTAAAGTTTACTTCCTTCCCTATTCCAAAGACCTACACTTAAGTTTTTGTAGGTGAAAAGTGTTGGGTATACGACCAAAGTCCCACATTGACTAGAAGTGGGGAGGATCATGGGTATATAAGGATGGACAAATATCTCCATTGGTATGAGGCCTTTTGGGGGTAAGTCCAAAAGCAAATCCATGAGGGCTTAGGCCCAAAGTGGACAATATCATACCATTGTGGAGATATGTGGTGTCCAGAGTCCTTACAAAAGGAGCCCTAAAAAATACAAAATTCTAGGTGAATTTTCATTAATATTGTATTATTAAGTTGTTATTTTACTCAATGGGTGATGAAGGTGAAACTTATGATGTTGTGACATGACTCGAAATGCACTCTAAAACTCAAAAGAAACTTTAAATTTTGATGAATTTATATTTAGAGAAAAGAAAGAGTTTTCTTTGATTTTTGAGAAATAAAATGCAACAAATCACAACTTTTCCAATTTTATCAAAACAACCAATTTCACTATTTTATAATGAAAAATGCAGTCAACAAACTAATTTCCCTAATTATCAAAAAAACTAAAAAACTCTTTTTTTCAAATCACTCAAAACTTTCAAGCATACAGGAATCAATCAACAAGATTGGAGAAAAGACATATTCTCCCATGAATGCTTTGATTCAATGACAATAATAGTGCACTCACAAAAATTTTCCCAATATGAAAGAAATAACTCCATTTATCAAGAAAAAATAACCATGATTCTTTCACAAAATTACAAGGTCTTCAAAAACCCTAATTTGCAATTCAAAGTGATTTTGACTACAAATAAGAAATATTTAAGGCTTAACCAGTGTATTTGATAGAACAAAATAAGAATATCACTCACAAAAAGGCATCCAAACTTGTTTTGATCAATCATCAAATCGAAGAGTCAAAACCCTAAGGTATTCTTTCAAGAAGACCTAATCTTCAAGAAATCATCAAAAAAGAAATCAAATGAGTTTAGAAAAGACAACACACAGTCCAAACAAATAGAATGACACTTTCAAAAACAAAAATATGGTTGTGGGTTGAAGCTAGCATGGAATTTTCAGAAAATTTAAAGGACTACAGAGGTTTCCAATAGAAAATAGAGCGCATGCACTTAGTTGCTACGAAAAAAGGGTGCAGAGCTACACTCTGTGTACAAACATGAATAGCAAAGGGAGGAAAACCTAAAGAATAAATAAAAAAATCAAGAATCAACCACTCAGATCTAAAAGGAAATCAATTTATGAAGACTCATGTCTCGATAAATCAGAAAAATCAGAAAACAACGCTAAGGAAACAAAGGAGAATAGAGGTGTTCTGCAGTATGGTCGCCGGTTTGTTACACCAAAAAATCCATCTCACGGACAAGAGTGATCTCCCTAGATCCTAAATGGAAACTATAAATAATCATAACAAATTAACTTTCTCTTTCCCTAATTCGAACTTGTTCGAATTATAAGCAGTCTAGATAATGGATAGACCTCTTACTGGTTTCATGAAATGCCTCATGAAGATCCCTCATTGTTACTTGATCTAGCTCTTGAATTCTTGATAGGACCTGCAAACATAAACCATAACAGAATAAAAATCACATGTGATATAGTAACTCAAAAAACTTAGCCTAATGATCAAGGAAATGAGGGATTGAACTTGCCTTAATGATCATAATAAACAATTGCAAACTATTCATCATTCACAAAAGACAAAAACAATGGGAGAAAGTGCACATTTGTATTAATCAGAAGATAAGAGGAGCCTTACATCCTTCACCTTGATGCCATGAGGTCCCTCCCAAATGCCTTTAGTCTCCTCCTCAGATAACAAGCTCTCCAATCTCAAACTAACAACATAAGTTTGTATTCTCTGAATTCGGACCTCCTTCATCCCTCAACCCTCTAGTCCTTTTATATATCAAAGAGGGGGAAGTTTCAGATCCCTAAGAAGAGGATGAACCTTCTTTAATGAAAGATTAGGTTACCATGAGAAACGGGATGGAGATGCATCTTAGGAGGGTTATAGCTTGAATAGTCATCACATGGAAGCTTTTAGTTGGGAAATATTCGACCAACTATGTCTGTAGAATATACTTTTTATTTTTACTTTCTAGAATTCACATGTGCGGGTTTATAGTTACAGATAGAATGTAATTTTATTTTTACTTTTTAGAATTCACTTGTGCAGGTTTATATTTACATACAGAGAGTAGCTTTGTGCTATTCCTAGAGTCAATTTTAGCGCATGTGTCGGAAAAAATAGAGAAATTGGCACATGTGTAACTTAACAAGGTGTGAGAGATATTTGACCCACATTTCTCATGTAGTTCAACATATGAGTTGTTTGACTTATAAGGGAGTTGGCTTCAACATGTTAATGGATGGTAAAGCTATCCATAAATTGATCAAGTGTCATGGTGAAAAATTGAAATGTAACAGGATCGCTCATTCGCCATGGTGGCCGATTATTCCCACCGAGTTTCCTTCTGATATCCCAAAGTTCAATGGGAATCTAGCAGAAGACCCAACGACACATGTTATGAGGTATCATCTATCGTCTTCATCCAATTCACTTAATGATGATTCCATTTGACTTCGTATTTTCTAACAAACCCTTATGGGTGCCGCAACTAAATGGTATGCTGAATTACTTAGAGCATCATTTCATGACTTCAACACTTTAGCAACTACCTTCCTCCCACATTTCCAATTAGACATGAGATACGAAACAAGAAAGGAACTATTGACTAACTGCTAATAATCAAACTCTACTAACGTTTCAAATCACACTCATGAGCGGAGATGCCATCGACAGTTGGTCAAGGCTTATGTTCACATTCAGTTGCTATTACAATGGTTTTTCAAGTCTCTCTTAGCTCCCATAACATAATATGTGGCCAAAGGTGGAGTCGTGATCGAAGAGAAAGTTATTTCTCATGCTCAGTATTTAGATCTGGTTTATACCTAATCAGACACACTCTATGATAAGATACCAAATGCTCTGAGACCTTTGAATACTATTCCTCCTCCACCTAGTAAATAATATCATGATGTCGATGACATTATAGGTTCTGCTAATTCGCCGTCTGTGAGTAAACCATATGGTATGGATATTATCTCTCTTGCAGAAAACCCTCCATCTCGTCCTCATATGGGTTTTTCTTCTAAGGTAAATTTCATCTCACATGATAAAGGCAAGCCTCATGAGAAACATGGAAGAAAAAATAAATATAAATGTAATAAAAATAAATATTCCTCACCATAGGATGCATAAAAAAATTTGTCTTCCAATGAGAAATGAAAGCCTCCATAGCCATGTTTGATTTGTAATGAGGATCACTTTACATGTGATTGTCCACACCACATTGAAGTGAATCAGTTCCTCAAATCATCCACTTCTCCTATGTTGGGTTGTGTTATATTCTTTTTGGGCCCTACGTTAGGTTGGGCAGACCTACCTATGGTTTTGTGCATGGTTTTTCGCACATGGTTTTGGACGCGATTGTTTTCGGTCCATGGTATTGGATGCTTCGGCATGTATAAATATGTATTGTAGAATTGAAAGGAACATAATGAAAAACCAATCTTGTGGTCTTGGTTTTGGGATCCAGGGGAAAATATCTGTGTATATGTGTTTTATGTGTTATGTTCTCACATTGTTTATTTTCTATGTTTTAGAATTCGTATGCAGGTAATTTCTATATGGGGTTAAAACCTACATCCCACTATGTTGACCGACATGTTTCCCAATCAAGAGACCCATATGGTTTCCTAGGATGATTCTTCCTTTAACATAGTTTTGATGTTTTCCTCCTCAAAGCTGAAATATGATGTGTTGGTGGCCACTCGGAATAAGGTTTATGGTAATGAAAATCCACTGAATGGTCAGGCTACTTATTAGACTACCGACACTAGCTTCATCTGATCCTGTTGCACCTCTAGTTCCTATGAAATTGACTCTGAAGCCTCCAAAGGGTGTCATTCATGAGTCTACCTTCCACCCTAGTTCAAGAGCCACTAAAAATTACAATGTAGTTGAAGACTTGGCTCAGTCCCCTTTGGTTATGTCAACTCTTGAGGTGTTGCAAAATTTCCCCACCCAAAATAAGGCCTTATGGTCAACTATCAGATGTGTGGATACATCAGATTTAAACCTAGTGGTTTTATCTCATGAAAACTATACCCCTTGACTTCCATCTCATTTTTCTTTTATGATCCAGGTCATTGTCCATGGTAACAAAATTCATCGTTCTATTGTGGAGAAGGGACTATAAACCTACATCATGTTGTTTTCTTGATGGAAGGTGATTGGATCACCTCAAATGAGTCAATTGACCACCACATTAAAATCCTTTGATGGAAGCACATACAAATGTTGAGGGATTCTCAATTCCATCCAATTGGAATTAGGGGTAAAAGTTGTCTCCATTGAAGTAGAAGTTATTGACAGGCCTTTGGATTATAATCTTCTACTCAGACATACATCGGTTTATGTTATGGCTTTTGTCTTGACTTACTTCTTAATGATCACCTTTCATCATAAAGGTGGGATATTGGCCATATATCAAGTCAGCTTTTTTTCCTCTGATTCCAATGTTACTAAAAGTTTCCATCTTGTAGGGGAAGCCTTACATACCTATCAACATGTTGGAGTTGGATTAGTTAAGGATTCATCGCTCATGGGAAATTTTTCACTCCCTCCCCCTACCCTTCCTAGCTTCTGCAGCCCATAATTTTTCTTCAATTAATTGGGTAGATCAATCACTAGATTATGGCACACCCTCTAATCCTTTCTTGCATACATTCTCTACCAAGGAAAAAATCATGGAGATCATGATGTCAGACTACACATCATGGCATGAACATCATCATTATTCCTCCTACGTAGATCCCATAGCATATAATCTCAGTGGTGTATACCTACCTAATTTGATCAAACCCCTTATCGATTATGTTTCCATTCATTAGACCAACTCTAAAAAAAACCTTTCAAATATCGAAGAAACCATTCCTCTTGATATTTCGATTAAACTAGGAATAGTCGAAAATTTACACATCGAAGCATCTTGTACTTCATTTGAAATAGAGATTTACCAAGGCCTTTTTCATGAGTTCTAATATGTATTTTCCTTTACATATGAGGAAATTCCATATATCGAGCCAAACATCATACTGCACGAAATCAAGACATGTCTTGATGCAAAACCCTTCTACCATCACCTCTATCTGGTCCATCCCAAGAAGGTTGTTGCAATAAAAGATCAAATCAAAAAGCTTCTACGATCTACTTTTATATACCTTGTTCCTTTAACAGATTATGTATCGAATGTTGTCCTTTTCATGAATAAATAGGGCATGATAGGAGTATATGTTGATTATCAGGATGTAAATCGAGCTTGTCCAAAGGACAACTACCCAAACCCATTTATTGACCAAATTGTTGATTCCTACGCTAAGTGCGAGATTTATTCATTTATGGATGGATTCTCATGCTATAATCAAATAAACATTCTCCCGGTCGACCAACCTAAAGCCGCATTTATTTTTCCTTGGGGTATTTTACTTCTATTTTCATCATGCAACCCTATTTGGATGATCTCTTTTCTCACTCCAATCTTTGAGATGATCACCCCATGCATTTACCAACCATTTTCCTCTATTGTAGACATCATAACATTCATCTCAACCCGCACAAATGTGTGTTCTATGTTGGCTTTGGTCGGCTCATTGGTTTCACAATTACGAAACAAGGAATTCATATTGATCTTTTAAAAGTCTAGGAAATCATTAATTTTCCTGCACCTTCAACTCTTGTTTAGTTACAGGTACTCCATGAGAAAGCCAACTTCTTGAAAAGGTTCATCCCTAACTATGTTGAACTGACCAAATGATTTACTCTCTTACTGAGAAAAGGGATTCATTTCCATTGGGATGATGCTGCACAAAAAGAGTTTGATGCCTTGAAAGATGTACTAGTTCGGGCATATTTTTTATATCCTCCCAAATATTATAGTGATTAGTTCTTGTACCTTGTTTTTGCCATATCTACTATAACTATAGTGTTGGTCCAAGAAAATGATACGGAGATTGGATATCCCATTTGTTATTTGAATCCTAACCTCAATGATACTAATATCTGGTATAGTCATGTGGCAAAGTTAGCTTTGACAACCATTCAAACTGTCTAGATATTTATCCATTACATCTTGCTTCACAAAACTATGGTCATTTTAGATTGCAATCATATGACATACATATTGTCATGTCAATTTCTAGGAGGAAAATACTCTAAGTGGATCATTATTCTCCAAGAGCTTGACCTAGAATTCATCAAATCCAAGTCGAAGAAATCCTTAGTTTTTGTTGAGCTAATGTGAAATCTCCCTTTTCTTGATGTTTAATCTACATGTTGGCTTGTTAGGGCCTGACCTAGGTTCAGAGTTAATTAACCAAACAAATCCCTGTACTACTGGCCCTTTTGGCAACATCCCGCAGAGCGTAGACTGAGGTCTCACCCGAAGTTGTATGGGGGATATTGGAACTGTGAATACTTTGGTCTGAGGGGTTGATTTAGTCCAACTGTGAATACTTTCGTGTAGGTTACTTCGTGCCCTTACCTGGCCTGTGACGCCTTCGCGACCTAGTTATATTCACCTTCACACAACCATAACCAGGGGTTGTGGGGCTTTTGCACTACTAGGGCAGCGATTTGCACTATTTCCCCAAGTCACATCATGGATCTTTCCTATATTCTTATAAAAATTAGTTATCTTCTCATAAACAGATACCTTCTATTAGATTTACTTATTCAACACATTCATATAAGTCTGCGCAGTAAATAAAAATTCAACTCACAATTCATACCAAACATATTTCAATGCATAAAATAGGAAAATATATGCAAAATTATGGTAAAACTTCTCTTTATTGATGCTTCTAATGGTTACAGACTCGACCTACCCTACGCACTTAGTTGTAGGGATTCATACACTCAGTTGCGGACTACTAGGTCTTTGCACACTCAGCTGCAGAACCTTCTCCTACTCTCCAACCCAAAGACACAACTCTACACTTTGACTCGATGGATATTCCTTAGATGTCCCTTATGCACTTAGAGCCTCACTCTATTTATACAATACCATGGTCTGTGGACCATGGGTAGATCTATAAAACTGAAATTAGATTACAAAAATGAGGGTTGACAACCCTCTTACTCATTTACCATCTTCACACTTCAGGGCCACAAATCCCCGAGTCTTTACATTAGACTTAGTCAAAACTTGGGCTTTAAGCCCCAAAACTTCCCTTGGGGGGATTCCATGCCCAAAAAGCCCCCAACTGATCCAGGTGGATATTGGTGGCCACCCGCTAAGTCCACTTGGACCCCCACAATTTTTTCTTTTAGCTTTTCAACATCCTTAATTGTAGCACAATTTACTATTTTTAGCAGTTTTCAGGTCCTAAACTTTCGGAGCCATTTTGAGGCCATAAATGACATTTTTTTTGGGAAAAATTGGAGCAACATGGATCGATGGACCGATGTTTCTCTTTGCAAATTTGTATTTCTTGAATAGATCTTTCTAATGAGATATTGTGCGCATCAAACGAAGATCTTATGCCAAAGTTACGACCCCGGGAAGTTGATGTACCAATTTAACCAAACGAGGCCAACAATTTGGTGTTTCATCTTCTAGGGTTATATTTTTGGATGTTTAGGCTTTTCCATTGTTTCTCAATAATGAATAGGCCTTCGAGCCTCATTGTAACACATTTCAGAGGCATGTAGCCACCACATTTATTCTCATAGAGAAGCTGCCATCGGCAGGTAGCTGGTTTATTTCCATTTCTAGTTATGAGCATATTTCAGTATTTTACACTAATGAAATGAATTAATATTTCCACTACATATCTGTGTTTATGGTTATCTCTATAATTTTTTGTGTTCTTGTTTAAATCTGGATCAGTGGTATCATAACATTCTGCTTTTTCTCTATTTTTCTTTTCATGTCCCCAATGAGGTCGGGATATAATGAGTTAGGGCTTGAACTCGTCGAACCGTTGCAAAACTAACCTCACAAATCCTGAGGGCCTTCCATGGCGGATGACAAGAAATACGAGGGGGCAAGAGATCCTATCAAAATCTTTCTTGAATAAGCCCTCGAGCCACAGAGGAACACGATGATGGACAAATTTTCCTAGATCCTTCACCAACTACCCAGGAGCAACGCATCGGCTTCCAACAACTACTATGGAAATGCCACACCGTTTAAAGTACAACTTAATTTTGAAATCCCCATATTTGAGGGCTAGATAGATGTAGATGTTGTTGATAAATGGTTAAGTCTACTAGAGGGTTATTTTTCTCTTCATGACTTTTCTAGTCGGGAAAGCTTTATTTTCGCTCTTCTCAAAGCAACCCCCATCTCAAGGACTGGTGGGAAACCTACTGTGAGCAGAAGGATGAAAGTAAAAGCTCACTATTTTTAGCCACACCCACTTGGGATTCATTCTAGGATGCCATCAAGAAGTAGTACTACCATGTCGGAAGCTATGAGATCAATACATAAAGTGCACCAAACTGCGGCAGGGAAGGGACCAAGACATGTCAGAGTTTACCAATATTTTCCATACCCTTCGCACAAAGTTGGGTATCAAGGATTAAGAGTAGTATTTGGTAGTCAAATACCATATCTACATGAAAAATTACATGCTGGAAGAAATATAATTCTTGAACATCTCCTCGCTCAGCACAACATACCAATATGTCATCAAGGTCGAGCAAAAGTTTAAATAGAGGAAGCGAGACTTTGGATCTATGAATATGAAGCAAGGGAAAGGTGCCCCCAAGTTGACGAACAAAGGACAAATCCAAGATGTTGCAGCCCAAGACAACCCACAAAAGTTGTAAGTAAAGAATAGCGCCGCGAAGCTGATAAAGGACACAGGAAAGTGGTGTGAGTTCCATAAGAGCTCCACTCATAACACAAACGAGTGTTGGGCCAAGCAATCACGGGTGGCTAAGCTAAAGGTTTCAAAATTAGATGCATGTTCTGACTCTGGGCCAAAAACCAACAAGGGGAATTACAAAGGGAAGCAGATTATCGATGTGGAGCCCAACGCCTCCTTTGCCACCACGAAGACCTAGAAGGAGGACCTTGAAGATCCAGAGTAGGAGGAGCATCTCTTCCACTCCCACATGCCGGTAAAGGGCTCCCTGCTACAGTTCATTGTCAATAGTGGGAGCCAAAAGAACCTCATTTTAGCAGAGGTCATGAAGCTGCTAGGCTTACCAGCCACAACACATCCACAACTGTACACCATCGAGTGGCTTCAACAAGGATGGGATCTTCGCGTGAGCCAGCAGTTTCGCCTTCCATACAGTATCAATCCGTATTGTGTGGCATTGCTCCCCTTGATGTTTGTGATGTATTATTAGGAAAACCATACTTGTGGAAGCAACATGCTATGTATGAATCAAGGCCCCGTGTTGTTATTGTGACTTTCGGAAATAAGTTGCATAGGATACCAGAAGTCTCACTGCCTACCACCATCTCATTGGTTATTGAAAAATAGTGCAGTAAGCTCCTTTCCCAAACCAGGAAATTTGTTTTCCTGATGATACGTCTTCAAGGAGAGAAGAAGACAGTGTCCATGAACTTTAAACAAGGCCCCTCTACATGACAACTATAAATGGACAAGGTCGTGGAGGAGTACGAGGACATCTTCACTTCCCCCACAGGGGTTCCTCTACACTATCAGGTCAAGCACTCCATCAATCTTACCGCATGTGCATTGTTGTCTAATGGAGCAATCTATTGATGCTCCATTATGGAGAATGATGAAATCAAGAGGAAGATTCAGGAGATTTTGTAGAAAGGTCACATATGTTTGAGTTGATCACCCTATGGGAGGATGATCGTGTCAGTACAAAATAAGGATGGGACTTGGAGACTCTATACTGACTATCTAGTGCTGAACAAGATCATTGTGCATAATAGGTGCATGATCCGACAGATTGATGACCTCCTAGGCCAACTAAAGTGGGGGGAATATTTCAGCAAGATCGATTTGAACTCAGGATATCACTAGGTAAAAATTGAACTCTCTGATGTGTGGAATACTGCCTTCAAAACCAAGGAGGGCCTTTTGAAATGGTTGGTTATGCCTTTCAGATTGATGAATTCTCCTATAACCTTCATGAGGCTAATGGATGACATCTTGAGGCCATTCACCAACTCATTTGTAGTGGTATACTTAGATGACATCCTGGTCTTTAGCCAGAGTTGGGAAGAGAACCTCCACCACATCCAACAAGTTCTCAAAACACTGTGGAAACACAAGTTATGTGCCAATTTGGAAAAATTCGCTTTTGGCATGACCTAGGATCAGTATCTGGGATAGATTATTGATGAATAGGGGGTGCATGTGGATATAGCCAAGATCCAAGTCATTTGGGATTGGCCATCTCCAACCACTCTGACAAAACTCCATAGCTTTCTATGTCTGGCCAACTCCTACCGCAGGTTCATGTTGGTATTTTCTCATATCACTTGGCCCTTGAGTCAAATCACCAAGGGCATACCAAAAGCATAATTCTTTTGGTTTGAATCTCAATAGAATGCATTCACAGAGTTGAACTATTGCCTCTACTCAGCACCAGTGCTCAAATTACCTGACTTGCAACAACCATTTGAGGTTGAGATAGATGCCTCTAATTATGCTATTGTAAAAGTCCTTACTCAACACAGGCATCTAGTGGCATATCACAGTGAGACACTCTTAGACATAGTCTGGAAGTATCCCACTTATGACAAAGAGATGTATTCCATTGTGCAGGCCTACCGACAATGCAAGCATTACATTTTGTGGAAGGAAACGGTCATCCACACAGACCACGACCCCTGTAGTCCATACAAACCCAAGCGAATTTATAGAATGATCATCATAAGAAGTGCTCCACATACCTGTAATAGTTCCATTTGATTATCAAGTATAAGAAGGTCAGCACCAATAGTGTTGCAGATTGCCTCAGTCGACATCCGATCATGGTGTTAATCACTGTGCTCAACTCTTGTCAGCACTAGACTTCTGATTGGACATTTCTCTACAAAATTGACGGAAAATTCGGTCACACATACCAAACACTCTTGGAGGGTCAGCATGTTCTAGATTTTCACCTCTAGGATGCCCTGTCATGCCACCTAGGTCACCCTTTTGTTCATTCAATCAAGCATGCCAAGATGATTTGGGAAGCACACTACAATCAGTTTCTTGGGCATTTCAGGGTCAAGAAAATGGTGGTAGTACTGTAAAAGTATTTCTATTGGCCAAATCTTTGATAGTATGTAAGGAAGTACATCAGATCATGCACTCCTTGTGCCATTACCAAACCAACCATCAAGAATCAAGTCCTTTATACACTGTTGTCTACCCCTAGTTGACCTTGGGAAACCATATCCATGGATTACATGTCAGGCCTTGCTTCCACTAAGCATGGAAATGACTGTGTTTTTGTGGTTGTCAACAGGTTCTTGAAGATGGCCATTATGGCAGCCTGCAAGAAGAATATAATAGCAAAATCCACTGCTAAACTCTTCATTGAATGAGTGTGGGTACACGTTGGGATCCCACAGTATATCATCTTAGATCAGGACAGTAGGTTCCTTGGTACATTTTGGTCCATTCTCTGGTCGATGCTGGACACCAAACTCACTAAGTCCACATCCTTCCATCCTCAAACTAATGGCCAAATAGAGGTTCTCAATAAGATGATCGTACACATTTTGCACATTTACAACTCAAAGCATCCATGCACATGGGATGAGAGCAGGGAAAATTTTAAGAACCCCCCCAAATTTATATGTATAATAATGGGTGAATCTCCATGGTATATAGGAAAAATGGAAGGCGATTTTATCAATAATACGATATGTATATATAATTTTTTGGCGAATCTCTCACCACGCATGGCAAATATTTTTCTCAATTATAAAATCTTGTGTTTATTGAATACACAAATGAAATCATTTCATTTCTTTAAAATATCTTTTGAAATCAAAATTACTGAAATTACATATTGATAACCTAGTGGGTGTAGGATAAAATTCACCTGTGCCATTCACAGAAAGCATGAGAAAAAACCTAATACTATATATAAAACCAAGAAAAATTCAAATCCATCACTTTTAGGGACCTCGTAACCACCTTGCCAATACACAAGTATGTTCCTGTTTGCAATTAGAAAAATTATCCAAATTACAATCTGTTTACTCCAACATATGTTGGAAAGTTATATAAGGATGACTAGTGCAATCAATCCATTCCTTTTAGCCCTGGATTTGTTTCAATTTAAAACAGAAGTATACAAATATACTTGTCCAATGTCTATGCTTTAACCATTCACTTTAAGATGTTTTTACAATATAATTTCCTAAGTCTATTTAATATCTTCATTATCATAAAAACCAACCTATATCCATCTTAACTCCACCTCTACCACTCTTAGGGGGATGAAATCTATTTATCCCTCTAGGCACTTGGTAGACCCAGAATTAAGATGGATCTAAGATGATAGAATTTCCCCTTTAAATATTCTATGCTCACATGAATACCATGGTATTACCATGCGTCAATACCATGGGTTATCATAAACCTGGAGCTTAAAAATTACTATTAGTAATTTATAAAAATTAATAAAATTAATAGTTGATTTTATTTTATTTTTTATTTTATGGGTTATCATAAACCTGGAGCTTAAAAATTACTATTAGTAATTTATAAAAATTAATAAAATTAATAGTTGATTTTTATTTTATTTTTTATTTTAACCAAGCTAAAATGTTTAACATACATTAAATTACAACATCCATTTTTACTCTTGATCGGATCAAATATTTTTCACTCTATTCTACTTTACATATCACGATATTTGATACCTCTCAGGGGTTAGTAGATCCAGAGTAAAGATGGATCTATGATGGTTTAATTCCCCCATTTAAATAGGCTACATTCTAGGTGAATACCATGGGTCAATACCATGTGCCATTTTGGTGAATACCATGGGTCAATACCATGTGCAATTTTGGTGAATACCATGGGTCAATACCATGTGCCATTTTTATTTTTATTAATATTAGGGTTAATAATGTTTTTTTGCATGGTATTAATAACAATCTAGTCCATGGTATTTGTCCCATAGTATTTTTCCCATAGGTTTCACCTAAATATAACGCATTTTTTGAGTGTTCGTAAATATAAGGTGACTTATGGAGTAAATATAAAAAAATGTTTAATGTGTTTACCATACCTCTCGTTTATCTATATTTTTATTAATTTACCATACCTCTTTTACAAATATGGTATTTGGCCCATAGGATTCACTAAAATAGAACCTCTTTTTTGAGCCTTCATAAATAGAATGAGGGTTGTGGACTAAATATAAAAGGAGGTTTTATTTAGTTACCATGCAGCTAGTTTATTTATATTTTTATTTATTTACCATACCTTTTGAGTAAGTATAAAGAGATGTTTTATTTATTTACCATACCTCCACTTATAATTTTATTTTTTGACACCCTTGCATGTATATAAGGTGACTTATGGAGTAAATATAAAAGATGATTTATTTATTTACCATACCTCTCATTTACTTATATTGTTATTAATTTACCATACTTCCTTTATAAATATGGTATTTGGGCCTTTGGCCCATAGGATTCACTTAAATAAAGCCTATTCTTGAAAATGGGCGAATGGATTCACTTAAATAAAACCTATTCTTGAAAATGGGCGAATGGAAGGTTGTAACTCCTAATTTCAACGGCTAAATTTACCTTTTTTATCCTCTCCCTTTAAATAAGGTGGGCTTTTTGAGGTGATTTGTAAAAATGTACTATGATACAAAATATTCGCCCACTAAAAATTTAAAACCCCTTAATTTTCTATGGATGAGAGCCGCCCCTATGTTCAACACAGCTACAACTGGGCTCTCCACAGCTCGACTGGCCACATCCCTTTTCAGGTCGGCTTAAGATTCTAGCCACTATGTCCCATTGATGTGGCCATACCATTTGCAACTATTCACACAGATTTGGCTCATGTCTAGTTCGAAACAGATAAGGAAAACAAATTCATTGAGCACATCCGACATATTCACTAGTAGGGCCATGACATTCTGGAGAAATCAAATTCCAAGTACAAGCAGCGACATGATCAAAATCAAGTTCCACATAAGTTTTAGGTGGGTGACAAAGTCTGGTTGCATTTGAAAAAGGATCGCTTTTCTTGAGCCTATCGGGAACTTAGACCACTATGATATAGCCCTTACACCATTACCAAGGTTGTGGGAGACAATGCATTTGAGCTCAGCATTCCCCCATTCCTTGTCCTGAACCTAGTGTTCAATGTGCACCGCCTTCGACCATACTTTCCACCATTATTAGACACAACCGATATTGCAGAACAACTCACACACACAGAGTTAAATCTAGATTGCATGGAACAAGCTAGAATTCATCGTATCATGGACACACATATGAAGCACATTTTCTAGCATAATTTTCAACTATATCGTGTTGTCAAAGCAGGCCAACTCCTTCACTAGGGCAAGTGGCTCAGCAGAAGTTTCCTCATCTCGTGGAGAAACTCAACGCAACGGGAACCATTGCTTCCTAAGGGGGCAGGAATGATCCAAGTGGATATTGGTGGGCACACGCCAAGTCCACTTCGACCCCCACCATTATTTCTTTCAGCTTTTTAGTTTCCTTAATTGTAGCACAATTTACTATTTTTAGCATTTTTTTGGACCCTGAACTTCGAAAGCCATTTTGAGGCCCTAAACGATGTTTTCTTGGAAAACCTAGGAGCAACATGGGTCCATGGACTGATGTTGCCCTTCCCAAAGTTGTAGTTCTTGGATAGATATTTCTAATGAGATATTGTGTGTGTCAAATGAAGATCCTATGCCAAAGTGATGACCCGGGGAAGTTGATGTACCAATTTACCCAAACGGGGCCCACAATTTAGTGTTTCATCTTCTAGGGTTGGGTTTTTGGATATTTAGGGTTTTCCATTGTTTCTCAACAATAAAGAGGCCTTTGAGTCTCATTGTAACACAGTTCAAAGGCATGTATCCGCCACATCTCTTCTCAAAGATAAGCTACCATCACCCTAGCTGGTTTATTTCCATTTCTATGTATAAGCATATTTCAGTATTTTACGTTAATGAAATGAAGTATTATTTCCATTCCATCTCTATGTTTATGGTTATCTCTATAATTTTTTGTGTTCCTGTTTAAATCTGGATCACTAACACAAACAGTGTGACTCACCCTCGAGTCACTCTATTGGTGTGGAGATCTTCACGCGAAGACCTCCCAACTCCGCTCAGAAAACTCCATGGTAGGCAGAGCACTGAAAGGCTACCTGCTGAATCTCCTGTACTCATTGTTTCGAGACCACGATGTTGAAACTGCTTCCCTAGATCTTTTCCTGCATCCCCTATCTACTTATAGTCTGACACCTTATTTCAGCTATTGGGAGCGTGAATAATGTGCTTCTATCAATTAGTGAGATAGTCGGGCCACCCGTGTATGGCTTCAATCGACTTCCGTTCAACTTTCCCAGGAAAGGTTCTCCATTTAGATTTACCATCTACACTACGCCTCTTTCTGTGACATCCATAACAACATATGGTCCTAGCCAATGCATTATTTACTTTCTCGAGATTTTATCAAACTTACTGTCATACAGTAACACCAGATCATTTACCTTGAAGGTGCACAACTTAATATGTCGACCGTGCCAGGCATTTTCGCACTACTTTTGTACCTGCTAATGAAATCTAGCCAAAAATCGTTCCTCTTCGAGTTCCTGATCTTCTGAGGGTCAACTATTATTCCCTCAGCTAAAATGACATTTCCGAAGTACTGAATCTGATTTTTATAAAAAATGAATTTACTAAATTTTTCATGAAACTGATGGTATTACAATATCTGTGGCATTGCACGTAAGTGCTCTTTATTCTCCTCTAAATTTTTAGAATAAATCGATATATCATCTATAAAGATTAGAACAAATTTGTCCAAGAAAGGATGAAACATTCGATGCATCAAACACATAAATGGCATTGGGGAATTATTCAACCCAAAAGTTAAGAGTATGAACTCATAATGTCCATATCTAGTTCTAAAATTCATCTTACAAATGTCTTCATCTTTTACCTGAATTTGGTGATACCCCAAAGGTAAGTCAATTTTAGGGAAATATGTTGCACACTTCACTTGATCAAAAAGATCATAAATTTGAGTTTCCTATAGTAAATACACAATCACAACGTGTCATCTTTCTTTCTTATGAATAACATTGGATATCCCCAAGGTTATATACTAGGACAAATATATTCCTTATCAACCAATTCCTATAGTCTCATTTTAAGCTCGGTTAACTCAGGTTCACTCATGAGATAGGGGGCTTTGTATAATGATGCTGCTCCATGAATCAATTCAATGGTGAAATCAATACCTCTCTTTGGAGGAAGTCTAGGTATATTTTCAGGAAACAAATGAGAAAACTTCTAGATTATTGGTATGTCTCCCAAGTTGGCGGTCTTATCTTTAGAATTAGAACACCCAACCTGAACATCATAAATCGCACAAAATTTTCTAATGTATTTACTCAATTGGGAGGAAGTAATGGGGCATAACCTCATGGGTTTTCAAAATCCTTGGATCTCCTTCTGAGAACCGTCCTCAACGAGATAGCTAATGGTCTTTTCTTTACAATTTCCTAAAAACCAATGTCCTTCCAACTAGTCCATCCCAATCAGAAATCCATATGATCCTAAGGGTAAAACATTCAAGTCTACCATCATGTGTTGAACCCCTATCTCAATGGAACAATTTGGTAATTTTTCATTTACCTTTCTCTTAGCCCACGTAACTAGCTACACCAACAAGGGGTGTTTGAATTTAGAAGTTTGAAAACATCATATTTCTAATACTTTGGAGTGGACATAACTTAAACTTGCACTGATATCTACTAAAATATAGACAGATTGATTAATTAGCTTACACTCTGATCCAGGAGGATCCATCGATTCAATTACACAGGTGTTCAAGTGTCATCATCAGTGTTCAGTGTCATCATCAACATTTAGTTCATGGGTGTCATTCAGTTTCAACAGTGTTGGTTATGATTATGTCGTTCAGATAATAGGTTTTCATGGCATTCAGTGGAGATGGTTTAGCACCTGATTTTTTACTTGTGTTCATCGACAGTTCTGCCAGGATTAGTCGACGACATGTGTTTTCTTGTTCGTCTTTGCAAGATTGGTGCCAACATGGTTGTGTCGTCCATCACAGAGGTTTGATATGTCATTAGGGTTATCATTATGGCAAAGGATCAATATCATCATTTGTCAACGATAAGCATTTTGTTTTATGTCACGTTGTGACAAAATATTGTAAAAGGTTTTTTTTTTTAAGTTCTAGACATAAACCCTAAATCCTACATCTAAGTCCTAAATACATAAAACCTATGTATAAAACCTATGCTACCCTAAACCTAAGTTCCAAAACCATACTCCAAAGCCATGTATTAAAAAAGGCACATAAAACCTATGTGTATTACCCCTCAGACTAATGTAATACAAAAAATAACATTGGAAAATTCATAAAACAACACTTAACTGCTGTCTTAATTGCGTGGGAACCACGAGGAGTAACTAGGATCATGTGAGCTGTGTTCATAACTGCCACAGGGTTAGAGGTTATGTTACCATCAGGAGTAACCGCTAGGTTGCATTCACATGTGAGAAGTCTGGTGTAACCGCAGTAGCCTAACTGCGTGAGGAACAGAATTGTTGGGCTTGGAAACCATGCAGATTTATCATATGCGATAGGTCTCCGCCAACTGTCATAGAAAATGGATAGCAGAACCGTCGAAGCCCTAACCATAGGGTCAATCCCCTCCGCACATGCACTGTCAGCACCTCTGCCCGGTTACCTAACTGATAACGGTTTTGGGCTATAATATAATTTATTTTGGGTTATTATTGTTCAATTTGGTTTCAACTAATTCGACGACCATGACCTAATGATCCAAGGTGTCAAACAATGATAAGTTTGAGGCATTTGTAACCCAAACTTCAGTACATTCATGCCTATTTGAGCTTGAGGAGGTTTTTGTGAATCCAAACACCTATAAAAGGCAATTTTTCTCATTGAGGAGGACATTGGTGATTTTGGGTTTTCGTATGCAGATTCTAGAGGTTAGAGGTTGTTTTGTTTTTAGTGTTTCAGGAGCATCAAGAGTCAGAATTGGAAACCATACGCAGCACTGGAAAGATGGTTCACAGGGATATCTAATGACATGATTAGAAGTGCATGTGTTCACATTCAGTCTGGTCTTTTCTCAGTGTAATCAAGACCTTCTTCTCATTCCTAATAAAATCGTCACCCATCTTGAAAGCGGACTTGGAGACGTATTCCATCACAGAGGAACTTCATAGTAAATCTTGTTGTCTGGTATCGCTGTGCTTTTGTTGTTTATACTTCTCTTATGCATCGATTTTATGTTTAATCGAGTATTGTAAATTGTTTCTTCTCAAGCACTTTGTCATTGTTTTGTGTACTTCAGCTAACATTCAAATCTTTCATGGTTAATAAATTCTACATTAGTTTTTATTTTATGATCATTTCAGACCATATAATTTTGTATTAGAGTAGGTTCCCTTTGTAGAATTTTCCATTGAATGTTAACCATGTCTAAGTCGCAACGAGAAGAAGGAATCCTTGAGTAGATCGATCCAGAGGTTGAAAAGCGACGAGTCATTCAAAAATTGACCATGTTGGGACCTAATGCAGGTGAAAAAATTCAAACTAAGATGAGTGAAGAATATTTTCAGTAGGCATACTTGCAGAGGTTGGGAGAATTGTACAAAGACAAGAAGGAGAGAGATGCATCTTCTTAAAGGCCATTGAAGAAGGACAAAGGTAAAGGAATGGTTGATAAACCACCTTCACCTCCATCATCTCCATCATCATCTTCTTCTTCTTCTTCTTCCAGTGCAGAATCTGAAATGGAAAAAAAGCTAAGAAAATGTCTCTTTTGAAACTTGATGTGAAAGTTGAGTTACCTATTTATGATGGCGAAATGAATCTTGAAAAGCTAGGTAATTTTATTAAGCGGTTAGAAGTGTATTATCACATTTAGAACATTTCTAGCGATAAAACTAAAATTCAGTTAGCTACACTTAGAATGTTGGAACAACTTTAATCTGGTGGGAAAGAAAAACTCAAATAGATGTAAATCATAAAGGAAAAGTCATCTCTCCATGTTCTAAGTTCTTAAAAGCTCTTAGGAAACAGATATATCCTTTAGGATACAAGGAGCAAGCTATTATTGATTGGCAGCATCTAAGGCAAGGTGAAGGGGAGAGTGTTTAAGAGTTTACTTAGGAGTTCTATTGGCATTATGATATATATTTGGCACTATGACATAGGTGTTGTCCTTAATGAAAACTCACACAGATCACAGATCACAGTTCAGGATCATAAAATGAAGAAAGAGAGATATACGTAGGTACCCTTTGCCCAAATCACGTGTACACGTAGGTTCACAGAAAAAAAGGCACGTACAGTGTACACACACACTTCCATGCAAGGAAAGGCACGTACATGTTGGAAATATTAGTTTTGGTCCACGGTATTTGGTCCACGGTATTTTGGTCCATGGTACTAGTCCAAGGTATCTCGTCCGAAGTGTTGATCCGAGGTATTTGGTCCAAGGTATTGATTCTAAGTAGTTTTGTACCATGGTATTGAGTAAGGCCTAAGACTATAAAAGGAGGAGAATATCATTAGGCAAAGGCACTCATGAATTGAATATCCAATGTAGAGGAAGATCTAGAGTACAGGGGATTGGGTTATGGTGCACAGCTGGATGTGAATCAAGGATGAACTTGAGCGCTTGATGTAGGATAAGTTCTATTGATGGGTCAAGATCTTAAGGCTTGAAGAGAAGTATCTTTGTGTGGTTTTGATTTTTATCTGAATAACTGGCACATGTTGTAATCTGTAAATATGATGATTTGGGTATAACTGATGTCTGAAATTTTTATAAAGTTTAAATCATCATTTACAGATCTCTATGCAGGTTCACTTTAGCAAGGGTCTATATACAAGCTGGTTCTACATATCAAAACAACGTATATGTAGGTCCACCTTGAGAAAATACTGCATGTATGTAGGTTTGACAAATTGAAGTAGTGTATACCTAATAAAATATGCTTTAGCTAAAACTATTTGTTGTTGCAGTGGTCTAGGTTCTGGCTTGGGTTCTGGTTATTGTTATTGTTTTCTAGTTACAACATTCTGAGAAGTGTTTGATTGATTTAGTTTTGGTTAGTGCAAAGGAAATTGGTTGATGCAGATATATCTGATGGTTGATTAGTGTTATTGATGAATCTCATCTGAAAATTAATGAAACGTGGTCCTTGGAAGAATACAGAAGGTTGTATCCTTCTGTAGGTTAGCACCTATGTACTAGTAAACACATCAGCTAGTACAAGAGATAGGGGGTAGTAGCTCCCTTCCAAGAGAAGCTGGAAAACGAGATAAGGTTGTAGCCTTCTGCAAGTAGAAGCCTGCATATTGGTATAAGACTGCACTAGTACAGAAAATTGTAAAAAGAAGTTTCTTATTAAAAGAAGATAGAGACAATTGCAAGGTTTTCACCCACCTTGGGTTTCCACCTTATATCTTGTGTTCATGTGTGTGATTGTCTGCTCTGTTTTTACTACACCTGGTTACTGTTTTGATGCACAAATTAATGATCAACATATGAAGAATTAACTAAATAATAAGTTTCTAGGGTATACACTGTTTTCCTTAACTACACTTGTGTATACATGCAAGTTTCATTAACTGAACTAGCATATATGAATCTGGTTATGGAAATGAAATTTTATTGACTTGATAATAATGATTCACCCCCATCCCATCTTAGTATTATTTCCAACAATTGGTATCAGAGTAGATTCTTCAGAAGAAGCTTGATCGCTTGAAGGAATATCTATCATCATGAGTCACTACAAAAGAGAGGGATCCATTAGACCACCAATCTTTGATGGGAGAAACTTCATTTATTAGAAGGTAAGAACCACTGCCTATCTTCAATCTCTTGGAACATATACCTGGGAAATCATGGAAGGAGGATATACATTTCCATTAGGAATTCCTACATATGCGACAAGTGAAAAGGAATATGAAACCAATGCTAACGTTGTCAATACATTATTGGGGAGTCTATCACAATCAAAATTTGTCAAACTTATGTAGCTCAAGACTGCCAAAGAAATATGGGACAAGATCGTTCTAAGCTATGAAGGATACAATTAGGTAAAACGTGCAAAACTATAATCTCTCAGAATCAATATGAAACTCTCAAAATGTACAATGATGAAAGTATAGCTAATTACTTCTTATGTATAGATGAGATTGTTAATTGCAAATTACTTCTTATGTATAGGTGAGATTGTTAATTGCACGAAGAACTTGGGTGAAGAGATAAATGAGGTTACTTTAGTTTAAAGGGTTTTAAGGTCCTTGTCTTCTAAGTTTGAATCAAAATTTTCTGCCATAGAAGAAAAGCAGGATCTTCATAGTAGCATTATGACACATCTACATGGAATCTTAATTACTTTCGAAATGAGAAAAGGAGGTCCATCAGACATAAGAGAAGCCACATTCAAATCTTTAGGAAGAGAAGAACTCAATGAATCACGACATATTTTAGAAGAAGAGGAAGAGGCAAGCTTTGTCAAAAACCTTCAATGGGGTTCTGGAAGATTTAGAGGTAAACTACCTTTCAAATGTTTTGCTTGTGGAAGAGTCAGCCACTATGATACCAAATGTCATCATAAAGACAAGCTTGATAAAGGTCAGGAATTAGAAAAATGGAATAGGAAACAAAGTGTATGTAAGAAGAGCTACTATACGCATGAAGATAGTGATGGTTTATCAAATAGTGATGAAGATAATAGTGACTATAGACTTCTGATGGCTTTTGAAGATGATAATTTCTTGGATGCTTTAGATGAAGATGATATTTATGAAGAAATTTCTAAACTCAAAATTTGTTTAGAATAAAATAATATGATTATAGATACTCTAACATTTCAACTTGCTGAAAGAGAAAAACACAATGAAAAACTAGAATGTGAAATTGTGGGTCTAAGGAAAGATATTGAGAAAAGAAAATATCTCAATCTCAGAATTGCTAAAGGACCAGAAACATTAGATGAAATCATCAAAGTGCAACGTTCTCCCTTTATAAAGAGAAGTCTTGGATATACTAAAGGACAGAAGCCATCAGCATCCACCAAAAGCTATCTTGATGCATCAAAGAGCAGTGAATAGTTTGGCAATCATCAGCAAAGGCATAAAGTAGATCACCAAGAAAATCAGGTTCAATCTACCTCAAGGATGAACAGAAGCTTCAACCAACCTTAGGTAAATCATACTCAATCTACTTCAGACATGAATGTCAATGCAAACTACAATCACGAGGCTAGTAGATTCGATAATCGCAGGAATTTCTTTTATGGCAAATGTTTCTCATGTCATAACTTTGGACATAAAGCTGCTCAATGTGTTGCCTAAAAAAATATCATCACTAGAGAAGCGCGAAATCAAAGGAATGTGATAGGGATCATGAAAAGGACCTACAATAACTTTTCGCTTCTTGAGAATGAAATAGAATGCTCTATTTGTAACATCTTCGATCATGAAGATTCTAATTGTAGGAGTAAATTTTGGGAAACATCTGAGAAATAGAAAACTTCATTGAATCCCAAAATATGGAGAAATAAAGAACCACAAACATAAAGATGTGGTATAACCTTGTATGCAGAAGGACAAGAAAATCAGTGGTACATCGACAATGGATGATCGAAACACATGACAGGTGATAAAGATAAACTGTAGTCATAGAATGCCTTAGAAATGGAAAACAAGGTCTCGTTTTGAAATGACGCAATTCCTACAGTCATAAAAGGTGAAGGTTATGTTCTCTTAAAAGAAAAGGTTAAAGTTGGGTATGTTATGTATGTTGATGGTCTAAAGCATAACCTATTACGTGTCAGTCAAATGTGTGATCAAGGAAATGAAGTAGTATTTAGATCAAATGGATGTGTTGTTCGTGAGCTTGATACAAGAGAAACCGTTATCAAAGGTATAATAACTCCAAACAACTTATACATACTCAAGGGAGGACAAAAACATTGCTATCTAAGCAAAAATGATAAACATTAGCTATGGCACAGAAGATTGGGGCATTTAAGCTTCCCTCAAATAAGGAAAGCATGCAAATACCAAGTTGTTCGTGATCTTCCTAATATCAGCATTCCATAAAATACAATATGAAAATAATGTTAATTTGGTAAGAAAACCAGAGCACATTTTCCTGAAAAGGAAGGATCAGCTAGGAAGGCTCTTGAACTTGTTCATACTGATTTATGTGGTCCATCAAGGAAAAATTCACCTCGTGGAGAAGAATATTTTATATTATTCATTTACAATTTTTCCAGAATGTGTTGGATAGGACTTCTAAAGCATAAAGATGAAGAATTTGAAAAGTTCAAAGCCTTCAAAGCTTTGGTTGAAAATGAATCAGATCACAAAATCAAATGCCTCAGATTTGATCGAGGAGGGGAATTTACCTCAGATGAATTATTTGATTTTTGTGAAGAACATGGAATAAAAAGAGAATTCTCAACCACAAGGACTCCTCAGCAAAATGGAGTGGTAGAAAGTATGAACATAACTATCCAAAAAATGGCTCATGCGATGCTAGATGAGTCTAGAACACCTGCAACCTTTTGGGGTGAAGTTGCATTTGTTGTTGTCACTATTCTCAACATAGAAAATGTTTGGGTAAACAGCACTCAAACTCCACATGAACTTTGGTATGGTAAGACTCCTACTGTAAAATACTTCAAAGTTTTTGGAAGCAAATGTTACAACAAAAGGACTGATGAAAAGCTTGGCAAGTTTCAACCTAGAGCAAATGAAGGAATTCTACTTGGTTACTCCTCCAAAAGTAAAGGATAAAAGTGTTATAATAAAAGACTTGGGAAACTTAATGAAAGTATTGATGTTGTGGTTGATTAAGAACGCAAAAATCCAAAGCAAGTAAAAACTGATGAGTGGGAAGAAGATGACGGTTATCCTTCCACATCAAATCAGACTAATTTTGAAGAAGAAGAAACCAATGAAGCACAAGAAGAACAAATAATGGCAGAAGAAAAGGCTCCATCCAGGTATGTTTAGAAAAATCCTCTAGAGACTCAAATTTTGGGACAAAAGGAGGCATGTGTGCAAACAAGAAGAATTATTGCAGAAGCTTCAAGCTATCTACCATTGCTTTACTCCATTGAACCTAAAAACGTAAATGAAG
This sequence comes from Pinus tabuliformis, assembly GCA_031772625.1. Taxonomy (NCBI): domain Eukaryota; kingdom Viridiplantae; phylum Streptophyta; class Pinopsida; order Pinales; family Pinaceae; genus Pinus; species Pinus tabuliformis. The sequence continues at coordinate 479,335,708 of CM062810.1, read as the reverse complement.
CATGCAAAGATGAATGTTGGGTCAAGGCCATGAATGAAGAACTTGAGCAAATTGAATAGAATAATACTTGGGAATTAGTTCCTAGACCTCATGATAATAATATCATAGGAACCAATGGATATTCAAAAACAAGCTGAATGAAAATGGTGAAGTTATCAGAAACAAGGCCAAACTTGTTTGTAAAGGATATGCTCAACAAGAAGGTATAGATTTTGATTAAACAATTGCACCTTTTGCTAAACTTGAAGCCATAAGAATGTTCTTTGCTCTTTCTAGCTTTCAGAAATTCTAAGTATACCAAATGGATGTAAAATCTGCCTTTCTTAATGGAGACTTAGAAGAAGAAGTATATATTGAGCAACCAGATGGATTCACCCTTGGAAATGATCCAAAACTTGTGTGGTGACTCAAAAGGGTTCTCTATGGTCTAAAACAAGCTCCAAGGGCTTGGTATTACCATCTTGACAAATACCTCCATCAACAAGAATTTTCAAAAGGATTCGCTGATAGCAATCTATATACAAATATGGATAATGATAAACTGCTAATACTTTTAGTATATGTTGATGATATCATTTTTGGTAGAAATGAAGAAGTCGTGAGTCAAAATTTTGCTTTGGTAATGTAGCAAGAATTTGAAATTTCCCAGCTAGGTGTGCTCACATATTTTCTCGGCCTACAAGTTCAAAAAAATAAAGATGGCATTTTTCTATCACAAACCAAGTATCTCAAGTAGATCTTGAAAAAATATGGCATGGAAGATTCTAAACCAGTATGTACCCCCATGGTAACATGATGCAGTATCAGCTCAAATGATGAATCAACAGTTGTACATCAACCAACCTACAGATCCATGATTGGTAGTTTTCTTTATCTAACAGGTAGTTGACCAGACATCATTCATGCAGTGGGAATATTTGGAAGATTCCAAGCAAATCCAAAGAAATCACACCTTCAGGCAGTCAAAAGGATCTTCAAATATCTTCAAGGAACACAGAATTTTGGTTTATGGTATCCTAGGGATATAGATCTTACACTTCATGCAGATATAGATGTAGATTGGACAGGAAGCATGGATGACAAAAAAACATTAGTGGTGGTGCATTCTATATGGGTTCCAGGTTAGTGTCTTGATTCAAAAAGAAAAAACGTTCAATTGCATTATCTACAATTGAATCAGAATATGTGGTTGTTGCATCTTACTGCACACGACTCCTTAGGATGATGCAAACATTGCAAGACATTCAGATCACATGTACCGCACCCATATCCATTCTATGTGATAATACAAGTGAAATCAGCATTTCAAATAATCCAGTCATGCATTTCAAGACCAAGCACATCCCCATCAAATATCATTTTTTACATGAACAAGTGCTTGAACAAAAGGTCAAATTGGTGTATCTTCCTTCCAAAGAACAGGTTGTTGATATATTCACCAAACCACTACCCAGAGAGACATTTGAATATCTTTGACAGAAGTTGGGAGTCATTAATGCATCATCATTATGTTGAAGCTTGTCTATTTCAAAGAAAAGTGGTTGTACACAAGTTTCATATAGCATATCCACGTACATACGCCAATTGTTGTGGATAAAGGGACGCATATGATGGGTTGAAGAAAAGTTGTGGATGAAAGGAGTCTGATATGGTCTAACAATGATCATCTGGCACAGGTTCAGGGGGAGTATATACTTATAGTAATACATTGTTGGCATTATCTTAGAAGATTTTGGTACAAATTCTTAGTTGCTTTTGATTTAGGTGGAACAGGTTCAGGGGGAGATCGTATTTCAGATATTTGGTCTCTATGTCATGTATATTTTTTTAATGTCAAGGTCATGAAATGACCTATTTAGTTTCCCCACTGTGCATGGGATGGATGATGTAATTTTCTTGTTTTGACATGTATAAACATTTGGCATGAACCCACTTGGTTAGGTGGATGAGTCAAAATTGGTATATCCCCACTTGGTTAGGAGATGAATGTATGTATGAGTCATTGGTGATAGGAAAGGTCATTTATGATGTATGTATAAAGTCATTTTTTTGCAGACCTTGCTTATATTTAGGGGGAGCATGGACAACACACTTCATCATATCAGGCTATTCAGCATGTACTCAGGGGGAGCATAACCCTTTGCCCTTGATGACAAAGGAGAAAGTGACTTAGGGTTGCCATCAAGTCCAAAGGGTAAGATTGTTGGCATTATGATAAATATTTGGCACTATGACAAAGGTGTTGTCCTTGATGGCAACTCACACAGATGATAGATCACAGTTTAGGATCATAGAATGAAGAAAGAGATATATACACAAGTACCCTTTGCCCAAATCACGTGTACATGTAGGTTCGTAAAACAAAAGGTGCGTATAGTGTACACACACACTTTCATGCAAGGAAAGGTGCATACATGTTGGAAATCTTAGTTTTGGTTCATGGTATTTGGTCCATGGTATTTTGATCCATGGTATTGGTCCAAGGTATCTCATCCGTAGTGTTGATCCCAGGTATTTGGTCCAAGGTATTGATTCTAAGTAGTTTTGGACCATGGTATTGAGTGAGGCCTGAGACTATAAAAGGAGGAGAAGATCATTAGGCAAAGGCACTCATGAATGGAATATCTAATGTAGAGCAAGATCTAGAATATAGGTGATTGGGTTATGGTGCATAGCTAGATCTAAATCAAGGATGAACCTGAGCGCTTGATGCAAGATAAGTTCTATTGATGGGTCAAGATCTCAAGGCTTGAAGTGAAGTATATTTGTGTGGTTTTGATCTTTTATCTAAATAACTGGTGCATGTTGTAATATGTAAATATGATGATCTGGGTATAATTGATGTATTAAATTGTTATAAAGTTTAAATCATCATTTACAGATCTCTACGCAGGTTCACTTTACCAAAGGTGCATATACACGCTGGTTCTGCATATCAAAACAGTGTATACATAGGTTTGCCTTGAGAAAAGAGCGTATGTACGCAGGTTGGACAAATTGAAGTAGTGTATACCTAATAAAATATGCTTTAGCTACATCTGTTTGTTGTTGCAGTGTTTTGGGTTCTGGTTTGGGTTCTAGTTAATGTTATTGTTTTCTAGTTACAGCATTCTAAGAAGTGTTTGCTTGATTCAGTTTTGGTTAGTGCAAAGGAGATTGTTTAATGCAAATTTATTTGATGGTTTATTGATGTTATTGATGGATCCAGTCTGAAAATTAACGAAATGTGGTCCCAAAGAAAAGAGAAGGTTGTAGCCTTCTGTAGGTTAGCACCTACATACTAGTAAACACATCAGCTAGTAAAAGATCTAGGGGGTAGTAGCTCCCTTCAAGGAGAATTTGGAGAATGAGAGAAGGTTGTAGCCTTCTACAGGTAGAAGCCTACGCACTGGTATAAGAGTGCACCAATACAGAAAATTGGAAAAAGAAATTTCTTATTAAAAGAGGATAAAGACGATTGAAACAAGTGGTTTTCACCCACATTGGGTTTCCACCATATATCTTTTGTTCATTTGTGTGATTTTTTGCTATGTTTTTACTGCACCTGGTTACTTTTTTGATGCACAGATTAATGATAAACATATGAAAAATTAACTAAATAATAATTTTGTAGGGAATACGTTGGTTGCCTTAACTACAGTTGTGTATACATGCAAGTTTCATTAACTGAAGTAGCGTATATGAATCTGATTATGGAAATGAAATTTTATTGACTTGATAATACTAATTCACCCCCCCCCCCCCACCCTCTTAGTGTTATTTCCAACAAGTTGAGAAAGAAAGAATTGGCTCTTGGTATTTCATTGGATACGTGTGAAACTTTGTTAAAATACATCGATAGTTTACATTCATATTTGCAGCATACTTTATTGATGTTTAATCCTGATGATTTTGATGAGGTGTGTGTTCAGGCCAAACGTATTGAATCAAGTGGCAGACCATTCAAGTTTTCATCTCAGTCATCAAAAGAGATGGAAACCAACGATTCCAGTGACGGTAAGGGGAAGAACATTTCGAAGAGAAAGAAATCAACGATCGTTCAAAAGGAAATACCTACATGTTCTAATTGCCAAAGAATCAATCATGATGAATTGAAGTGATGGAAACTTCATCTAGAACTTAAGCCCAAAAAGTTCCTTAAGGCGAAGGATGAAAAGAAGGCCATTGCAACAGTCTAGGAGGATCTAGGTTCAGATTCAGGTGATGAAAGGAGGATAACCGCCATAGTTACAACAAGTAAAACTTCTGACACTGGTTCAAGTTAAAAAATTAATGTATCTTCTTCAAACATAAATCCTTCACATGAGGATAAAAGAGTTGAACTCTTCCACATAAGGATAACTTCTAAGCATACAAGTATTGACACAATGTTTGATAGTGGATTGCAATAAAATTTAATATCTAAACATAAAGTTTATTTTTTGGAATTGGAGACACAGAATCATCCAAAACCATACCCATTAGGTTGGATTAATAAATCAACTCACATACATGTCACAACGCAGTGTCAGTCAAAATTTGCAATTACATCTAAGTACATTGATGAAGTGGAGTTAGATGTCGTCCCAGTAGACATATGTGGAGTTGTCTTAGGAAGTCCTTATCTTTATGATCGAGATGTAGTGTTTTACATAAGAGAACATAAATATCACCCGAAGAAAGAAGGGGTTGAATTTATTGTTAGGGCACATAAAGTCAGATCAAACTTGGATTTAATTGCTATAAATCAAGTTAAGAAATTAATAAGTTCAAGTAAATATGTACTCATTTTTATTAAGGAACAACATAAGGATGATTGTTCGGAATGTGAGATTCAGTTTATAGATCAACTGGTCAAGGTGGTTAATTCTTTCCTAAGAAATCTTATTGATAAACAGGAGAAGCAACATGAGATACATTTAATTTCCTATGACATCTTCTTAAAGAGAGAACGACTCTCAACTCATTCATTCAACTGAATTCTAGAAATTATCATCATCGGTAGTGTATTGCAAGGAATGGTACATGTGAGTCTAATCAAAGACTTGTCTCACATGGTACATGTTTATTTTTAGATTCAGGGGTGCAAGTCAGTATTGGGGAAATACAATGTTACATTTCTTTGGTATTGCATCATCATCTCATGCTTTAAAAATTAATGAAGCCTCTTTTCAAGTGGAGAGGAAGTTTATACTTTTTCATGACAAAGAATTTTCGAAAGTAGATCTAAAGTTTCCTTATCATGATTTAAAAAATAATGTATTAATTGAAAGTGTTAGTCAATGGAGATATTAGTTAATAGACGAAGAAATAGTGATTCAAGTAAATCAACTATTACTTAGATACTTTCAAAGTCAAACTAAGTTGCAACAGTCTTTACATCACAGTTGGATGAGTTCTGTGCAACAAGTTCACTTAGTAATGAGTCAACATGAAAGTAAATCAAGTCAAGTAATTGATATGAAGTCAAAATCAAAGGAGTCTTTAAATATTTTAGTTATTCCGGAAAGTAGACTGTTAATACTCATCAGATGTATTGAACAAAGCTCTACAAATATTGTTTTCAAAGCTTTTTTTGAATCACTAACTCATGATTCTTCGTGGAAAGAATTAAATTGGCATGTTTATAATAGGCTTTTTGCCCATCATCTCAATTTGTTCATACTCTGGATGGAAGAAACAGGTAACCAAATCGAAAAGTGCCATGGTCAGCATCATCCGGGTCATCACTTGAAAGTGATTGATCAAATGTATTGGTACATCGTAGGGTCAAGGTGGAAAGGGAGGGAGTTCTACCCTCATCGACTATTTGTTTAGTCAAATTTTTGTGGTCCAAAAGCTTTAAAGTGGAGAGGAATGATCCAGGAGGATCCTTTGATTCAATTGCACATGTGCTCAAGTGTTGTCATCAATGCTCAGTGTCGTCATTAGCATGCAATTCATGGGTGTCGTTCAGTTTCGACAGTGTTGGTTATGATCAGGTGGTTCAGGTAATAGGTTTTCATGGCGTTTAGTGGAGATGGTTTAGCACCTCATTGTCGACTTGTGTTCATCGACAGTTCTACCGGGATTGGTCGATGACATGTGTTTTGTCATTTTTCCTTGCAGGATTGGTGCCGACATGGTTGCGTTGTCCATCGCAGAGGTTTGGTATGTTGTCAGGGTTGTTGTCATGGCAAAGATCAATATCATCATTTTTCAAGGATAGGCATGTGGTTTTATGTCACATTGTGATAGAATATTGTAAAAGGGTTTTTTTTTTAAGTTCTAGAACTAAACCCTAAATCCTACATATAAGTCCTAAATACATAAAACCTATGTATAAAACCTATGCTACCCTAAACCTAAGCTCTAAACCATACTCCAAATCCATGTATTAAAAAAGACACATAAAACCTATGTGTATTACCCCTCAAACTAATGTAATACAAAAAATAGACATTGCAAAATACATAAAACAGTGCCTAACCATTGTCTTGACCGCGCGAGAACCGCGTGGAGTAACCATGATCATGTGAGTGGTGTTCATAACTGCCACGGGTTCATAGGTTATGTTACTGCTAGGAGTAACCACCAGGTTGCAGTTGACATTTGAGCACGTTGGTGTAACCGCAGTAGCCTAACCGCACGAGGAATCGAACCGTTGTGCTTGGAAACCATGCGGAGCTATCGCATGTGACACGTCTCCACCAATTGTCATAGAAAACGGTTAGCAGAACCATCAAAGCCCTAACCGCGGGTCAATCGCCTATGCACATGCGCTGTTAGTGCCTCCGCCCAGTTAGATAACTGCTAACGGTTTCGGTCTATAATAAGGATTATTTTAGGTTATTATTATTCAGTTTGGTTTCAACTAATTCGAAGACCATGGCCTAATGAACCAAGGTGCCAAAAAATGACAAGATCGAGGCATTTGTAACCAAAACTTCAACACATTCATGCTTATTTGAGCCTGAGGAGGTTTTTGTGAATCCACAGGCCTATAAAAGGCAATTTTTCTCATTGAGGAGGACATGGGTGGTTTTGGGTTTTTGTATGTAGATTCTGGAGGTTAGAGGTTGTTTTGTTTTCAATGTTTTAGGAGCATCAGGAGTCGGAATTGGAAACCGTAAGTGGTGTTGGAAAGCCAGTTCATAGGGATATTTGATGACAATGATCAGAAGTGCATGCGTTCAAATTCAGTCTCATATTTTCTCTATGTAATCAACATCTTCTTCTCATTCCTAATAGAATGGTCGCCCATCTTGAAAGCGGACCCAAAGACGTAGTCCATCAGGGATGAACTCCATAATCAATCTTTCTATCTCGTATCACTATGATTTTGTGGTTTATACTTCTGTTATACATCAATTTTATGTTTAATCCATTGTCGTAAAGTGTTTTTTCTCAAGCAGTTTGTCTTCATTTTGCATACTTCAACTAGCATTCAAATCTTTCATAGTTAATAAATTCTACATTATTGTTTAGTTTCTGAACATTTCAGATCATTTTCTAGTTCTATCATCATAGGCTAATAACCTTCCTAACAGTCTTCCAATCCAACATTGATCATGGTCATACTCCTTGCCACCTCCACAACTGTGGACACTTCTTGCATGTTAGTAACCTATTTGAGTCTAGTACAATGTGGGAAATCCTTATAATAATGGGGTTGCCGAAAACCCCAATATTGTAAAGGGGCTTATGCACTTGGTTAGCCTCTGCTTTGTTAGATGCTTCTGTAATCTTATTTTCTACTTGCCATTTACCTTTTTGATTATTTCTTCTAGGTCATTTACCTCACTGAATTTTATGTTTAAAATTTGCAGACTAAGTGCCCCTGACATTATTATAATTCTTCTTCCCTTTCTTTCCTAGGGCTAGCCTTTGCCAGTGTCCCCTTTCTGCTTCATCTATTGAAAGCAAATTTGAGATTTTTGAACTGCTTCATCCATGCTCATGGGGTTATCAAATTATATTTTTTCCTTCATGAATGTAGTTAAACTGCTCATAAAGAATTTCACTTTATCTTTTTCCTCTCGAACATACCAAACATACTTCAACAAAGACGTAAATTTGGTTACATTCTTGTCCATAGTTAATTGCCCCAATTTTAAATCGTGAAATTCTTTAGCTTTTTCATCATAAATTTGTTATGTCAAATATTTGTTTTTGAAATGTTTTTGAAATTAATTCCAAGTTACCTCTCATTCTTTTATCCCTTGCACTACATTTACCTCCTCCCACCACAGGGTGGGTTTTTGTTGGAGCTGATAGATAACCAACTTGGCCTGTAAGTTGTTCTCATATTCATAAAATTGAAAATATTTGTTCATATTGATGATCTAGGCTTACGTAGTTTCTTCAACTTCACCGTTGAATGTTGGGGGTTTGATTTTTCTAAATTACCCATGCAGTTCCAACTTTTGTTTCTTCATTTTCCTTTGGTCAGAGACATTACTCGATTCCTCATCATGCTTAATTTTTCTACCATCAATATCCTGAGTATGAATTCCTTTTGGAGTGTTTTCTTCTCAGTGTTGATGTTCCTCGTCATCTCTGATTATGTTCTCAAGACTAGGTTGAGAAGTTCGATGATTCTGTCTCTCTGAGAGACTTTTTAAAATTATCTCATGTTCACGCATTATTCTTTCATTTTCTATTCTTAATCGAGCCATTTCAACTTGCAATTTTTGGATAGCTCCGAGCAACATATTGGTTTGACTCCATTGTTCTGCTGCAAACTACACCCACATTTATGGGATTGTGGTAGAAATTGGTATAGAACCCGATTCTATTGTTGGCCTTGGTGGAATTAGGCATTTTGTCATACAAAGTTTCTAGGCACCGTGACAACGCTGAGAGTAAGGGTTGTCACTCTAATCCTTACTCACTCTATTTAGAATCTCTCCTAGAGAAGTCAAGGGGGTAGTACCTAAGGTGAATGAATGAGAATAACCTATGAAAGAATGGCTCTAGGAGACCTAATGATGGAAAACTTGATGAATTTAGAACAAATCTTGGTCAACTAAGATTGAAAGATAAAATAATTAATGCAAATAAGACACAATCACAAGAAAGAAATGATTTTAGACCATTTCCTTTGCATTCAATTAAACATAGACCAAACATAAGCAAGTTATCTCGAGCAAATTATAAATGTGGAAAAGCGATGTTCATGAACAATTAAATGTCAATGCCCAAAACATTGTCATGCAAGATTTTCTAGCAATTAAATCTTAGATCATAGAAGAATTTATCTTTCTCCTATAGTCAATATGATTTTTAAAACATTAATCGCACTTGAAAATAGATAAATCACTATCATTAAAATTTCACACTTAACACCAAAGACACCAACATACTTTAAATTTGAATTTAATTATCCCTTAGGTAATGTTAAGATTATGAAGCAAGTTTAATGTGGAAAATGAATTTTTAATGTGACTGAAAAAATCAAATAAAAATACTTTAATCATATTTAATTTTTTTATGGGAAGTAGGCCACAAAACAAATAAAAAAATTTAAAATACGAAAGCTTAAGTTCTTCTTTTGATTTATTTCATCAGCATTCAAAGTCACCAAATTTTAAGATTTTTAAAGTTTTTAATGTTTTTAAATTTTTTTAGATTTGTAATTAAAAAAAAAAGAACAAAAAAACAGAAAAATCAAAGTCACAAAAAAAATTAAAACAAAAATGAAAAGGAAAAGGAGAAACCAAAAACAAAAACAAAAAATCGAATTTAAAATAAAAAAGTGAATCTAGAAGTTGACCAAAGTTAAAAAATAAATTAAAAAAAAATAAAAACTAAAAGAAACTAATCAATATATCTAACTAAACTAACCTAATATAAAAAAATATAACAGAACCCTAAACCTAACGCATAATACAAATGAAAAAAAAAATCGAATTTGCTTGGTTTGTCTGCAATTTTAGGCCGATGACATAGAGAGAAGCACGAGGGATGAAAAGGTGACGGAAATGGATGATGTTGTAGGATGGAGAGGATGAAGATTTCGAGGGAAGGGTAAGGCAACCTGATGAAGAGCTGTGAGGGATGTGCAAAGCGGAGCAGGGATGAAGAAAGTTGTGGGTCAAGAGGGAGTAGTAGAAGTCGAGGGTAAGGATTGCCTTTCATATTTGGAGGGGATAGGTCTAACAACGAGGGTTTGTGATAAAGACTGTAGGTGGAGTTTGATGGATACACGCAGGAAGAAAGCGAAGAATGATGGCAAGTTTCGATGGTAGCAAAGGGGCGATGAGAAATTGTACGTAATGGAAACTATGGATAGCGAACAGAGCGGATGACGGTTTAAGAAATAAAATAAAATAAAATTTAACATAGAGATATATTAAGGTCGATGGCATTGGATTTCGAATGCTATTTTGGAGGTTGAATGAAAGGAGGGAGTCGGCCAGGGTTTCTGGTTTGCAGGTAGGAATAGGTGATGTTTTTGCAAGCAAAAAACAAATTAAAAATTTTCTGCTAGGAAACCCCACGCATTAGAGAAATGGTAGCCAGAAAACCCTTTAACACATTTTTAGCAATTCTGATTAAAATGTTGAATCATCTTGCTTCAGATTTATCTTAGAAACCCTTATGAAAATTTCTAGATCCAAGAATTTTTAAACCCTTGGATTGCAAAAAGTTTGAATAATATCATTGGAAAATTATTTTTGTAAACCCCAAAGATCTAGATCTCTCCTTCGAGGGCCTAGATCTAGACTCCACACAAAATTCTTCCTCAGATTTGTAGTTGCATGACAACAAGAAAACACCAAAACGATATATACAATGATAAAAACTAAAATTTAGCAAAGCTCGCGTTAGAAAAATAATTACAAAATTTACAAACTGCACGCTCTAATAAGCTAAATCTATTAGTATGCCTCACAAGAAAAGGAAATAATTTTTTAAAATTTTAAGGAATATGCTAACTTGAAATCCTTCGTGTATCACCAATAAAATATTATGATAAGCCTGAAGCTAATTTAGCTGGGATTTTCAGAAAACATGGATTGGACGTTGGTTGATCCAACTAAAAACTTTCCCTAATTCTCGGGGATCTAAAAATCAAGAATTCTTTGCAAAACTCAACCAATCATCAAAATAGAGTTAGAAAATAATAATAAGATTTAGACGAATAGAGATACTCGCTATTACATTAAAAAATTAGATTATTTTTCAAACCTCTTCTGAAGCATACATGTACTCAAATCACTCTTCAAAAGCTATCATCAATGGCTTTAGAAAAAAATATGCATGAAATAACACATCTTACAGTATCTCGTGAAGAGTAACACTAGCAGAATTTAACCCTAAAGTCTTTCTTTATTATCGAGAAAAACAATTACACTAGAGATTTTTGCTAAGCACACGACTCAAAGGTAAGATCCATCAACTAACAAATGACTTCCTATTTAAAGATAAATCCTCCAACGTCTAGTTCCAGTGATCTTTGTGAAAGAAATCTCGACCGTTGATGAAGATTAAAATTTCTTTTAATCTCATCCATCGAAATATTCAATGCTTGAGAAAATTCGAATTTTTCAATTAAATGCATTTTAATTAACTCAAAAATTAACCTTTTGGGTTTATTTCCCCAAAAATTTGATTTTAACTTAACCCCTGGGGATGAAAGGTTTAAAATTTATCAAAATAATTAATTTCCCTTAGTCCCGAGACCTTTAAAATTTAATTTTTAAGGACCGACGAATTTTTCTTTTGGAGAATTTAAATTCCCCTAAAACCTATAATTAATTAAATTTTTGGCTTAGAATTTAAATTAATTTTTTTCTAGAAAAATTAACTAATTAACCTATGAGGGGATAAATTACTTTTCCAACCCTCAAGACACTTTACATCATTATTTTCATGTTTTTTACATCATAACAGGGAAAACCCATTTGTAATAGACCCTCACAGACTACCCATTTTTGTGACACAAATATAATCCAGCAGACCACGCAATTTGTAATAAAATAACCTAACCAAATAGTTAGGATTATTTTGAAATCACTTTACATAGACTCAATCTAGAACACTAGGCCTCGCCTAATAAACTAGAAACAATATCCATTCCATCTTTGGGCTAACATTGGAGGGAAAAACGCTTCCAATTATTTGAAAATGAATCGGTGAGATGAAAAACCTCCTAGAATGGAGATCATCACTAGAAGGGTAGGTTTACCCAAGTCGTTACATACATGACATGGGTATGCTGATATTATTTACATTATAAACATGCAGAATGGGTTTACATAACATATTGGAATTCATGTTGATGATGATATTTGTATTACACGAACGCATTGATTAGGCACTATCCCTTTTGCAAAAAAGGGGGATGTACTGTTATAGGTCCTTGACATGTAATGGTCAACAAGACCTTCAGCTCCTCTACTAATGATCTGGATTTAAACAAGAACACAAAAGCTTACAAATATAACCATAAATACAAAAATGAAGTAGAAATAATACTTCATTTCATTAATATCAGATATTGAAATATGCTTACAAACATAATGGAAATAAGACTAGCTCAAGCAATGGTAGCTTATCTCTGAGAAGAGATGTGGTAGTTACATGCCTTTGAATTGTGTTACAATGAGGACTAAAGGCCTATTTATTGTTGGAAACAATGGAAAACCCTAAACATTCAAAAACATAACCCGAGGAGATGAAGTGCCAAACTATGGGCCTCGTTTGGGTAAATTTCTACATCAACTTCCCACGGTCGTAATTTCAATGTACAATCTTCGTTTGATGCGCACAATACATTGTTAGAAATATCTATCTGAGGAATAGAAATTTTGAATGAGAACATTGATTTATGACCCACGATACTCCCATCTTTCCCTAAAAATGTCATTTAGGGCCTCAAAATGTCTCTAGAAGTCGAGGACCAAAAAAACTGCCAAAAATAGCAAATTGTGCTACAAATAAGGAAACAGAAAAACTGAAAGAAACAATGGTGGGGGTCCAAATGGAATAAGAGGGTGGCCACCAATATCCACCTGAATCATTCCTCCCCACTTAGGAAGAAATGGTCCCCGTTGCGTTGAGTTCCTCCATGAGATGAGGAAACTTCTGCAAAACTTAGTCCCTGGTGAGCCACTTGCCTTGGTGAAGGAGTTGGCCTGCTTTGACAACTTGATATAGTTAGATCCTTTATTTTTCGGTGTTCTTGATCTACTTGTCCATTATCTGATTATTTGTGGCTTGCTCCATTCAATTTGGATTTAACTTTGTAGGGGCGAGTTGTTCTGCAATGTTTGATGTGTCCAACAATGCTAGGAAGTATGGTCGAAGTCAGTCCACATTGAACACTGGGTGCAGGTCCAGGAATGGGGGAATGCTTAGCTCAAATGCATTGTCACCCACAGCCTTGGTAATGGTGTAAGAACCATATTGGAGTTTTCTACGTTTCCCATAAGCTCTGGTAAGGTGTTCCTTCTACAAATGCAACTAGACTTTTCCACTGGGTGTAGGCCAAGGAATGGGGGAATGTTAAGCTCAAATGAATTATTGCCCACAACTTTGGTAATGGTTTAAGGTCCATATTGAAGTGGTATGAGTTTCTGATAGGCTTTAGTAAGGTGTCCCTTCTCCAAATGCAACCAGAATTTGCCACCCACCTGAGACTTGTGTGGCACCCAATGTTGATCATGTTGCTTCTTGTACTTGGAATTTGATTTCTCCAGAATGTCATGGACCTACTAGAAGATATGTTGGATGTTCTCAATGAATGTTTCCTTATCAACTTCTGACTCATCATGATCTGAATCTTCTTGATTAGCTGCAAATGGTATGGCCACATCAATGGGGCATAGTGGCTGGAATCGGAAGCCACTTGAAACGGGTTGTGGCCAGTCAAGTTGTGGAGAGTCCGGTTATAGTTGTGATGGACATATGGAAGGCTCTCATCCCGTGTGCGTGGATGCTTTGAGTTGTACATGTTCATAATGTGTATGATCATATTGTTGATGACCTCTGTCTCGGCATCAATTTGGGGATGGAAAGCTATGGACTTAGTGATCTTGGTGTCCATCATTGACCAGAGACTGGACCAAAATGTATTGAGGAACATCCTCTCTCAATCTGAGACCATAGACTCTAATCATAAAGTTTACCCACACTCATTCAAAGAAGGGTTTAGCAGTGGCTTTTGTTGTGATATTCTTCTTGCATGTTTCCATAATCACCATCTTTGAGAATATGGTGCTGACCACAAAAACATAGTCGTTTCCATGCTTGGTAGAAGGAAGGCCCAACATGTAATCCATGGAGATGGACTCCCAAGGTCAACTAGGGACAGGCAACGGAGTATAGAGGTATTTCTTCTTGATGGTCGATTTGGAAATGGCACAGGCAGAGAAGGATCTGATCTACTTCCCGACATCCTGTCGAATATTCGGCCAATAGAAATACTTTTGGAGTATTGTCACTGTTTTCTCGACCCCGAAATGCCTAGTGGCCTGACTGTAATGCACTTCCCAAATTATCTTGGCTCGCTTGCTTGAAGGAACACAAAGGTTTCTAAGGTGGAATAACAAGGCATCGTCGAGGTGAAAATATGGAACTTGCTCCAAGAGCATCTGGAATGTGTGGCCGAATTTTGGGTCATGTTTGCAGAGAAGTGGCTAATCAGAAGTTTCATGCTCACAAGAGTTGAGCACGGTGATTAACTCCATTATCGGTGGTCGACTGAGGTATTCTGCAACATTATTGGTGCTACCCTTCTTATACTTGATATTCAAATGGAAATACTGCAAGTATGTGGACCACTTTTGATGGCAATCATTCTGCAGCTTCCCTTGCATCTGTATGAAATGCAATCGTCGGTGGTCTATGCCTATGACCATTTCCTTCCCCAAAATGTAATTCTTCCATTGTCAGCAGGCCTACACAATGGAATACATCTATTTTTCATAAGTGGGATACTTCCATACTATGTATGAAACTGTCTCACTGCGATATGCCACTGGATGCCCCTGTTGCGTAAGGACTGCCCCAATAGCATAGTGAGAGGCATCTGTCTCGATCTCAAATGGTTGTTGCAAGTATGGTAAAGTGAGCACTAGTGCAGAGCAGAGGTGATGTTTCAACTCTGCGAATTCCTTCTGTTGAGATTCATACCAAAACAATTTATCTCTCACTACTCCCTTACTGAATTGACTCAAGGGCCAAGTGATATGAGAGAATCCCAACACAAACTTGTGGTAGAAATTGGCAAGACCCAGAAATCTACGGAGCTCTGTCATAGTGATTGGGGCTGGCCAATCCCAAATAAATTGGATCTTGGTTGGATCCACATGCACCCCTTGTTCATCAATAATGTATCCCGGATACTGAACCTGGGTCATGCCCAAAATGAATTTCTCCAAATTGGCACATAGCTTATTTTGCCATAGTGTTTGGAGAACCCATCAGATGTGGTGGAGGTGCTCTTCCCAACTCTGGATCATCAAGTTCTTGATTCTCGATCTTCGTGGTGGAAATGGTGGCATTGGGCTCCGCATTGATAATATTCTTCCTTTTATCATTCCCCTTATTGGGTTCTGACTCAGGGTTATAACATGCATCTGATTTCGAAGCCTTTAGCTCGGCCACTAATGACTGCTTGGCATGACACTCACTTGTGTTGTGAGTGGAGTTCTTATGGAACTCACATCACTGTCTAGTGTCCTTCTTTGACTTAATGAAATTTTTCTTTACTTATGGCTTTAGTGGGTTGTCGTGGGCCACCCCACCTTGGCTTTGTCCTTTATTCTATGGTTTGGAGGCACCTTTCCCTTGCTTCAGATTCACGGATCCAAAGTCTTGCTTCTTTTGTTTAAACTTTTTCTCGATCTTGATGGCATATCTATATGCCATGCCGACCAAGGAGATGTCTAGGTGATCCAGGTGGATATTGGAGGCCACTTGACAAGTCCACTTTGACCCCTATCATTTTTTCTTTTAGCTTTTCAGTTTCCTTAATTATATCACAGTTTACTATTTTTAGCAATTTGTCAGGTCCTAAACTTCCAGAGTTGTTTTGAGGCCCTAGACAATGTGTTTTTGGGAAAACTAGGAGCAACATGGGTCCATGGACCAATGTTTCTCTTTCTAAACTTCTAGTTCTCAGATATATCTTTCTATTGAGATATCATGAGCGTCAAATAGAGATTGTATGCCAAACTTACGACCCC
The DNA here is from genome assembly GCA_031772625.1 of Pinus tabuliformis. Taxonomy (NCBI): domain Eukaryota; kingdom Viridiplantae; phylum Streptophyta; class Pinopsida; order Pinales; family Pinaceae; genus Pinus; species Pinus tabuliformis. The sequence continues at coordinate 479,319,554 of CM062810.1, read as the reverse complement.
GGGAAGTTGATGTACCAATTTACCCAAACGGGGCCCACAGTTTGGTGTTTCATCTTCCAGGGTTAGGTTTTTGGATGTTTAGGATTTTCCATTGATTCTTAACAATAAATAGGCCTTCAAGCCTCATTGTAACACAGTTCAAAGGCATGTAGCCACCACATCTCTTCTCGGAGATAAGCTACCATTGCCCTAACTGGTTTATTTCCATTTCTGTTTGTAAGCATATTTCAGTATTTTACATTAATGAAATGAAGTACTATTTCTGCTGCATATTTGTGTATATGGTTATCTCTATATTTTATTGCATTCTTGTTTAAATCTAGATCAGCGGTATCAGAGCAGTTTGCTTTTTCTCTATTTTTCTTTGCATGTCCCTAACAATGTCAGGATATAAGGAGTTAGGGCTTGAACTAGTCTAACCTTTGCAAGACCAGCCTCGCAAATCCTAATGGCCTCCCATGGTAGATGAAAATAAATATAGAGGAGTAGGAGATCCTATCAAAATATTGCTTGAAGAAGCCCTCTAGTGACAAAGTAATGTGATCATGGATAGCTTTGCCTAGATCCTTTAGCAGCTACCCAGGGGCAATGCATCGACTTCCAGTAGCTACTCTGGAAATGCTACACTGTTTAAGGTACAAGTTAATTTTGAAATTTCCATATTCGAGGTTCAAATAGATGCAGATGTCATCGATAAATGGTTAAATCTACTCGAGGGTTATTTTTCTGTTCATGATTTTTCCAGTCGGGAAAATATTATTTTCACTCTTCCCAAAGCAACACCCCATGTCAAGGATTGGTGGGAAACCTACTGTGAGCAGAAGGATGAAATTATAGGCTCACTATTTTCGGTTGCACCCACTTGGAATTTATTCCGGGATGCCATCAAGTAGAAATACTATCCTATCGGAAGCTATGAGGATCAATACATAAATTTGACCACAATGCGGCAGGGAAGGAACCAAGACGTGCCGAAGTTTACATGTTTTTTCCATACCCTTCACACAAAGTTGGGTATCAAGGATTCAGAGAAGCATTTGGTACTCAAATACCATGGCTGCCTGCACAAGTACATCCACGAAGAAATATAATTCCTAAACATCTCCCCGCTCAACACTGCATACCGATATGCCATCAAGGTTGAGCAAAAGTTTAAACAAAAGAAGAGAAACTTTGGATCTGCGAATCCAAAGCAAGGGAAAGGTGCCCCAAAACTACAGAACAAAGGACAAAGCCAAGGTGGGGCAGCCAAAGACAACCTACCAAAGCTACTAGGAAAGAATGGTGCCTCAAAGCCGAAAAAGGACATGGGAAAGTGGTCTGAGTTCCATAAGAGCTCCACTCACAACACAAGTGAGTGTCGGGCCAAGTTGTCACTAGTGGCTAAGCTAAAGGTTTTAGATTCAGATGCAGGTTCTAACTCTGAGTCAACACTTGATAAGGGGAATGACAAAGGGAAGAAAATTATAGATTTGGAGCCCAACGCCACCATTGCCACCATGAAGATCCAAAAGGAGGAATCTGAAGATCCAGAGGAGGAGGAATGTCTCTTCCATTTCCAGATGTGGGTAAAGGGATCCCCACTATAGTTCATTATTGACAGCAGGATCCAGAAGAACCTCATTTCGGTAGAGGTCGTGAAACGGCTGGGCTTATCGACCACAACACATCCACAACCGTACACCAGCGGGTGGCTTCACAAGGACAGGATCTTCGCATGAGCCAGAAATGTTTCCTTCCATACAACATCAAGCCCTTCATGGATGAGGTATTGTGTGACATTGCTCCCCTTGAAGTTTGTGTTGTATTACTAAGACAACTATACCTGTGGAAGCGACATGCTGTGTATGAATCACGACCCCATGTTGTTATTGTTACTTTGGGAAATAAGTTGTACATGATACCAAAGGTAGCATTGACTACTGCCATCTCTTTGGTTACTAAAAAACAATGCAATAAGCTCATTTCCAAAAGTGGGATTTTTTTTCCTTATGATATGCCCTCAAGGAAAGAATAAGATGGTGGCCACGACCTTTAGACAAGGCCCCTCCACACGACAACTACAGATGGACAAGGTTGTGAAGGAGTACGAGGACATCTTCACCTCCCCTGCAGGGGTTCCTCTGTACTGTCAAGTCAAGCACTCCATCGATCCGACCTCAGGTGCGCTGCTGCCCAACAAGCCAATCTATCGATGCTCTGTGTTGGAGAATGATGAAATCAAGAGGCAGATTCAGGAGCTGCTACAGAAAGGTCACATCTGTCCTAGTTCATCGCCCTGTGGGAGCCCGATCGTGTTGGTACATAAGAAGGATTGGACTTGGAGACACTATATTGACTATCGGGCACTGAACAAGATCACTGTCCATAATAGGTAACTAATCCCATAGATTGATGACCTCCTAGACCAACTGAAGGGCTTAAAATATTAAGCAAGATCAATTTGAAGTCAGGATATCATCAGTTACCAATCGAACACTCCGATGTGTGGAAGACTACCTTCAAAGCCAAGTAGGGCATTTTCGAATTGTTGGTTATGCCTTTGAGATTGACGAATGCTCCTGCAACGTTCATGAGGCTAATGGATGACATCTTGTGGCCATTCACCAACTCATTTGTAGTGGTATACTTGGATGACATCCTGATCTTCAGCCAGAGTTGGGAAGAGCACTTCCACCACATCCGACAAGTTCTCCAAACACTGCGGAAACGCAATTTATGTGCTAATTTGGAGAAATGCACTTTTGGCATGACCCAGGTTCAGTATCTAGGATACACTATTGATGAAGAGGGGGCACATGTGGATCTAGCCAAGATCCAAGTCATTCAGGATTGCCCATCTCCAACGACTCTGACAGAGCTCTGCATCTTTCTAGGTCTTGCCAACTTCTACTGCAGGTTCGTGTTGGGATTTTCTCATATCACTTGGCCCTTGAGTCAAGTCACCAAGGGAGGAGCGAAATAAAAATTATTTTGGTCTGAATCTTAACAAAAGGCATTCACAGAGATGAAAGATCGCCTTTGCTCAGCACCAGTTCTTGCATTGTCATACTTTCAACAACCATTTGAGGTCGAGACAGATGCCTCTGACTATGCTATTGGGGCAGTCCTTACTCTACGCGGCCATCCAGTGGCATATCATAGTGATACACTTCCAGACACAGCCCAGAATTATCCCGCTTATGATAAAGAAATGTATTCCATTGTGTAGGCCTACCAGCAAAGGAAGCATTACATTTTGGGGAAGGAAATGGTCATTGACATAGACCACTAACCCCTGAAATTAATACAAACCCAAGGGAAATTTCCGAATGATCGCCATCAGAAGTGGTCCACATACTTGCAACAGTTCCATTTGAATATGAATTATAAGAAGGGCAACACCAATAATGTTGCAGATTTCCTCAGTCGACCATCGATCATGGAATTAACCACCATTCTCAACTCTTGTGGGCACGAGACTTCTTGTTGGCCACTTCTCTACAAAACTGACCTAGAATTCGGCCACACATACTAGACACTCTTAGAGGGTTAGCATGTTCCATATTTTCACCTCCAAGATGCCCTGTTATGCCACCTAGATCACCTTTGTTTTCCCTCAAGCGAGCTTGCCAAGATGATTTGGGAAGCACACTATAGTTGAGCTGTTGGGTATTTCAAGGTCAAGAAAATGGTGGCAATACTGCAAAAGTATTTCTGTTGGCCGAATCTTTGACAGGATGTCAGGAGGTACATCAAATCATGCATTACATGTGTAATTGCAAAAATTACTATTAAGAAGCAAGGCCTCTATACCCTGCTGCCTACCCCGAGTCAACCTTGGGAATCCATCTCCATGTATTACATGTCAGGTCTTCCTTCCAATAAGCATGGAAATGACTTTGTTTTTGTGGTCGTCGATAGGTTCTCAAAGATGACCATTATGGCGGCCTGCAAGAAGAATATCACAACAGAAGCCACTGCTAAACTCTTATTTGAATGAGTGTGGGTACATTTTGGGATACCACAGTCTATCATCTTAGATTGAGACAATAGATTCCTCAGTACATTTTGGTCCAGTCTCTAGTCGATGCTGGACACCAAACTCACTAAATCTACACCGTCCCATCCTCAAACTCATGGCCAGATAGAGTTAGTCAACAGGATGATCATACACATTCTACGCATGTACAACCAAAACATCCACGTACATGGGATGAGAGCCTCCCCTATGTTCAACATAGCTACAACCAGTCTCTCCACAGCTCGACTGGCCACAACCCTTTTTAGGTGGGTTTGGGATTCTAGCCACTATGTCCCATTGATGTGGCCATGCCATTTGCAACTACTCACGCAGATTCAACTCATGTCCAGTCCGAAGCATATAAGGCAAAGAAATTCATTGAGCACATCCAACAAATTCACTAGCGGGTTCATGATATTCTGGAGAAATCAAATTCCAAGTACAAGCAGCGACATGATCAACATCAGGTGCCACACAAGTTTTAGGTGGGCAACAAATTCTGGTTGCATTTGCAAAAGGAACGCCTTATAAGAGCCTATCAGAAACTCAAACCACTCTGATATGGTCCTTACACCATTACCATGGCTATGGGAGACAATGCAATTGAGCTCAGCATTCCCCCATCCCTTGGCCTGCACCTACTGTTCAATGTGGACCACCTTCGGCCATACTTTCCACCATTACTAGACACATCCGACATTGCAGAACAGCTCACACCCATAGAGTTAAATCTATATTGCATGGAACAAGATGCAACTTATTAGATCATGAACACACAGATCAAGCACACTCGCTAGCAGAGTATCCAACTATATTGAGTTGTCAAAGTAGGCCAACTCCTTCCCCAGGGAAAGTGGCTCACTAGGGACCAAGTTCAATAGAAGTTTCCTCATCTCATGGAGGAACTCAACGCAATGGGTATCATTGATTCCTAAGGGGGGAGGAATGATCTATGTGGATATTGGTGGCCACCCACCAAGTCCAGTTGGACACCCACCATTGTTTCTTTCAGCTTTTCAATTTCCTTAATTATATCGCAATTTACTATTTTTAGCAGTTTTTCGTGACCTAAACTTCTGGAGCTGGTTTTAGGCCCTAATGATGTTTTTTGGGAAAACTGAGAGCAATTTCTCTTCCCAAAGTTGTAGTTCTCTAATAGATCTTTCTAACGATATATTTTGCGAGTCAAACAAAGATCATATGCCAAAGTTATGACCCTGGGAAGTTGATGTACCAATTTACCCAAACGGGGCCCGCAGTTTGGCGTTTGATCTTCTAGGGTTAGGTTTTTTGATGTTTAGGGTTTTCCATTGCTTCTCAAAAATAAATAGGCCTTCGAGCCTCATTGTAACATAGTTCAGAGACATGCATCTGCCACATCTCTTCTCAGAGATAGGCTACCATCACCCTAGATGGTTTATTTCCATTTCTGTTTGTAAGCATATTTCAGTATGTTACATTAATGAAATGAAGTATTATTTCCACTATATCTTTGTGTATATGGTTATCTCTGTATTTTTTTGCATTCCTATTTAAATCTATATCACTAGGAATTCCATATCGCCTTAGATGTACTTGTGGAGATATTCGTAGTACTTGAGAACCAAATGCTTCTCAGAATCCTTTATACCCAACTTCCTGCGAAGGGTATGAAAAACATTTGCAAATCCGGCACATCTTGGTCCCTTCCATGTCATAGTGTTGTCTACTTTATGTATTTATCCTCATAGCTCTCGGCATGGTAGTACTACTCCTTGATGGCACCCTGGAATGAGTTCCAAGTGGGTGTCGCAGAAAAAAATGAGTTCATACTCTCATCCTTCTACTCACAATAAGTTTCCCACCAGTCCTTGACATGGGGGGCTGCCTTAAGAAGTGATAAAGTGATCTTTTCCCGGCTGGAAAAATCATGAATGTAAAAATATCCCTTCAGGAGATTTAACGATTTATTTACAATGTCTGCATCTATCTAACTCTCAAATATTGAGATTTCAAAGTTAACTTGTACTTTAAAGGGTGTGGTGCTTCGAGAGTAGTTGTCAGAAGTAGATGCGTCACCCTTGGGTAGCTACTGAAGGATCTAGACAAAGTTGTCCATCATCGCATTTCTTTTGTCGCTTGACGGCTTCTTCGAACAAGATTTTGATAGAAGCTCCTACCCCCTCATATTCCTTTTCATCTGCCATGGGAGGTCGTCGAAATTTGCAAGGCTGGCCTTGCAAATGTTCAATTACTTCAAGCCTTAACTCATTATATCCTGACCTCGTTGGGGACATGCAAAGAAAAAAAAAGAAAGCGCAGATTGCTCTGATACCAATGATCTGGATTTAAACATGAATGCAAAAAATTACATATATAACTATAAATACAAAGATGCAGTAGAAATAACACTTCATTTTATTAATATCAAATACTGAAATATGCTTACAAATAAAATGGAAATAAGACTAGCTCAGGCGATAGTAGCTTATCTCTGAGAAGAGATGTGGCGGCTACATGCCTCTAAGTTGTGTTAAAATGATACTCGAAGGCCTATTTATTGTTTAAAAACAATGGAAAATCCTGAACATCCAAAAAATTAACCCTAGGAGATGAAGCACCAAACTAAGGGCCCTGTTTGGGTAAATTGGTACATCAACTTTGCGGGGTCATAACTTTGCCATACGATCTCCATTTGACGTGCACAATACCTCGCTAGAAATATCTATCCGAGGGCTAAAAATTTTGAGTAAGCAACATTGATATGACCCATGGTGCTCCTACTTTTCCCAGAAAATGTTTTTTAGGACCTCAAAATGGGTCTAGAAGTTCAGGACCCGAAAAAATGCCAAAAATAGTAAATTGTGCTACAAATAAGGAAACTGAAAAAATAAAAGAAACAATGGTGGGGTCCAACTAGAATAGGTAGAGGGCCACCAATATCTGCCTCGATCAACTAAAAATGATCTATTGGTAAGCATGCCCTCATACCACTTGTCAGAGGCGTCAACTTAAATCACATCACCATAGTAATATTTTTTTTATACCAAGTGAGTAAAAATGTAAATACAAAAGCAATATTGAAGAAATTTGCATAAGTACTAGATACATTCATGTATTCATAACACTATGCCATAACATGGCACCCTTATATGTGGAAATAAGAAGTTATAATTTCAAAGCTAATATATAGATGTTTATTTGGGTATCTAGAAATCCACGACGTAACCAACCTCCCAACCTTGAGAACGGCAATTATGTCCTCCCCAAAGACTTAATACTAGACAATTTAAATCGGCGACCCAACAAGGTAATTTTTCAAGAAACAGGCTTCCTTCGTTCAGGCTGAACAAAATGCAGTGAACTCAGGCTTCCACTGGTTGTCTATCCAACTTAAGAATTTCCTCATGCAATGTCATGCCTACCCTCATCGACCTCCATAAGGGTTTCTACTTGCTATCTTCTTCTCAATGCCTCCAATCTCTGTTTGGCTAATCGTTTCAGATTTACTTTTATCTCCATGTAAAGAACAATAACTGAATTGTAAGGTAAACGATCTATCTTTGTTTTCATAAGTGAGTTCCAAGATACCCGTCTATAAAATAAACTTATAGTTAATTTCATTAATCAAAATTCTTCTCATTGTTTATTCCACAAAGTCTATATAATTTTTCACAAAGTCAGTGTAACTAACGGTTTCACAAAGTAAATGTAAATAACCAGACAAATAATACTTTACCGATGGTGTTACAGTGTTCCATCTTTCTTTATGTAAGTAACACGTTCATGATTTGGGCTCACTATAATAACATTGTATTAGTATTTCCAAGTTTCTAAATCAATATTTTTTCAAAATTATTTTGTTTCCAAATTATTTTTCAATATTTTTTCAAAATTATCTTGTTTCCCAATTATTTTTACTATTAGTATAATGAAATTTATTTAAAATATTAAAACTTTAAAATTAAATTAAATTAAAAAATATATTAAATTTGATTGTTTTTTTTTTAAATTGGATAATGGATAGAAACAAAATAAATTAAATAAAAATTATAAAAAAACCAAAGTCTTAAAGTTAATATTTTTATAATAATTTATATTCTCTCTTTTAATTATTAATATATCATAGCTATTATTTTCATTATTTCATTTGTTATTACATTAAAATTCATCTCCAAAATAATTTGTGGCGAACTCAAAACCTTAGTCATCCAATATCGCCTTTTATAAGGTTCATATGTTATTAAAAATAATTTAATTATATAGATAATTATTAAATAAATTAAGGTCTATATTCTCACAGGTTCAAAAGTTGATATTCTCACCATTTTTTTTTTTAATTATTGATATCCCATAATTCTTATTATTATTATTATTATTAATTTATGATAATGTGATTAACTATTTCAATATTCTCATTTGTTAATACATTCAAATTATTTTCCAAAGAAATTTTGGGTCAATTCAAAACCTTACCATCTAATAGGACTTTGTTTGGGCTAATTCAAAACCTTATCGTCTAATATGTCCTTGTTATAGGGTTTAAATTTTATTAAAAATATCTTTATTATATTGATAAGTATATTTATTTTAGAATAGGTCTTCACAAATTTTAATTTAATTATTAGTAGATATGAACGAGATGGTGAAGATTTATCCTCTTTCAAATATGCTAGGATATATATAGTAGTATACATAGATCAAGTGTTTAGATTTATCTTCAATTAGTTATGCTCTTTTAATTAATTTATCTCAAATTAATTAATTAATTAAAGAAAATGTCATATCAACAAGTGCAAGATTATGTATGTGTTATTAATAAGTCATAATATTGGCCCATGGTATTGCAATAAAAGCTATTTACAAATTAAAAACTGTCATTATAAAGTAGGTGAAACTCCATTATTAAGTATATCATTTAATTCATATACTAATTATTTTTATAATTAATAATAATAATAATAATAATAATTTAACTAATTTTTATGGTGTGAGATGCATTTTAATACTTATGATGGATTGATGCATATTGACATAATAATAATAAAATTGTAATTTAATTAATTTTTATAACTGTGATATGTGTTTTGATGTTCTCACATATCTATCCATTATGCATGTAAAAATAAAAAAATTGACATATTACCACTGTAACTTGTTAAGTTAATTGCGCTTATTGTAATCTATGCATATATAAACAATGACAATGTGATACAAAATAGAACTATATTAGCTTTTACCTTCTACAGTGGAGCATATTAGCGTATATAAGTTACAATATATTTTCATGTCTATAGTTCAACATGGATACACAAGATTGTATTAATTTAAGTTCGGCCAATTGATTTATCTGACCATTCATATCCCAAGACCTGAGTCATTTACCTCCACGAGTGACTCAACAACGACATTTATCGCTCCCGTAGTCCTGGTCATCCGTGGTATTAATGATGTAGCTGTTGCACCTGGCCAAGGTATGGTGTATTTACTCAAGATGCGGGTTGGCCTGTGGTACTGTCTTGTTGTCAGCGTTGAAGGGAGCTCCACATCAATGATGCCTGGTCTTCGAGATGATCGAACGACGGGGAAGAGTTTTGAATATCTATGCCTCGGACACTAGATGTCACTCCTCCATTTCTATCTTTCCGGCGAGGTTTATTAACTATTTCGAAGAGGTTTTTGCTTCGAGCTATGGTAGGTTTACAGTCCTGAAACTTTGGACAAATAGTTTGTCGATGTGCAAAAAAATCTATACAAGGCTTTATTCGGCTCTGGTTCATTCTCCTAGGCAGGTGAAAAATGTTCCTCCATTTCTGAGTAAGGATAATTAAAAAAAAGAGAAGCCTTTGTTTTTCTTCTTTTGAATGTAACATGGTTAAAGAACTCAACTCAACGGATTCGGGTCAAAGACATTTACAATGCAATGATTGATGGTCCCACTGCTGGCTCTGTTCCATTGTTTCCTCTATCACTATGGAAAGTGACATGCCCACTCAAAATGATTCTATTTTGCTCCCTGGCCTTCTCCAACAGAAATCTCTCTTGGGAGGTTCTTCAAAAGAGGGGCTGGAATGGTCCGGGCCGCTGTTCCATGTGCCATTCAGATCACAAGACAAATGCTCACATGTTCTTTCAATGCGCCAACTCTCTACAAATCTGGTATGAATTGTCTTTATCTTTTTGTTTCTCTTACCGAGTTTTTGCTTCTGTACAGGAGGGCTACAGGTGGTGGAGTGAGCAAAGTATTCCTTTGCGCTCCTTGTTTGTAACGGTTGTCTGGCTACTATGGAAATGGAGGAATGATTGTATTTTTGAAGATCACAGAGCCCCTCTTGCATCCATACTGATGTGAATTACTGAATGTTCAATCACTCCTGTCTCGTAGGGATTTTTTCCTACAGGTTTTGATGATGACATTTTTTATTTCATTCTCTTTCTACAGTCATGGCTTTCGCTGGGCTGTTTTGCATATGAACATTTTGTTGTTCCTACCTCCTTCATAAGGATTATATGTCATATTATCTGTTTCAGCCGGTTTGGGATGCATCATCCATTATCTGCATTTCTCTCTTTCTTATTTCTTTTCAGGAACGCTGAGGTTCATCCAGGCATGAATATCTGACTATGTATATGTGTTTCATTATATTCTCTTAATATAATCTATCTGGTTTTTTCTCTCTGAAAAAAAATGGTTTCGTGCATTGTCTCTTCCGAGACATCCGATAAAATTGGAACGATACAGAGAAAATTAGCATGGCCCCTGCCCATGGATGACATGCACAAATCGAGAAATGGTCCAAATTTTTTCTTCCTGAAAATGGTTTCGTGCACAAATTTTGTAACTTCTATTAATTTTCGTTTCAGGTGGAAAGGCGGCGTGAATGGAGCCCAGGGTTTGGGGAAAACACTGAGTTCAGTTGCTCATATTGGGCACGAAATAGTCATATGGACAAATCCACCGGGTATTTATGTTTTTCTTAGCTTAAGCTCGAAAGGCTGGGATAGCCATGAGTTTTAGATTCTAGAAGGATTTCTCTGCTACATACCTTGACTATCTCTGGTAATTTGTTTTTAAAATTATCATCGGGTTTTTCTAAGGCGAAGTTTGTATATTATTTTAAGGGTATGGGGTTATCTCTGTGACCGATATCTGAACTGATTATACTCTACATTCTAAGCTATGAGGCAAAGAGAATCTATGGTTTTGCAATCGCGTGATTTTCATTGTTCATCTTTAGTTTCCTCTCTATCTTTCAAATGGTTTATATATATAATGAGGGACCATGTTTTATTGAGATAGAATGGTACTTCCCGTACTTTGTTCTTTCATTCAGGTGAAAAAGAAAAATAAAAATAAAAAAATTTCCAACATCCACAAAATGTTTCCCTTTGGGGCAAGGCTCCATAATCAGCTACCATGTTTTATCGAGAATGTTACTCCAATTTTCCCGTACGTTGTTCTTTTATTCCAAATTAAACGTAAAAAAAGAAAAAAAGGTAAAATAATTTTCAACATCCACAAAATGTTTCCCTTTGGAGCAAGGCTCCATAATTAGCGGCCATGTTTTATGGAGATTGGTATTTTCCCGTACTTTGTTTTTTTGGTTCCAATTTAAACGTAAAAAAGAGAAAAAAGGTTAAAATAATTTCCAACATTAGGGACCATGTTTTATCGAGATGGAATGGTACTAGGATTTTCCTGTACTTTGTTCTTTCATCCCAAGTTAAATGTAAAAAAAATTGAAATAATTTCCAACATCTACCAAATGTAACGTAAAAAAAAATTGAAATAATTTCCAACATCTACCAAATGTTTCCCTTTGGGACAAGGCTCCGTAAATTAGTGATCATTTTTTAAATGAAAAGAAAAAAAAAGAATAAAAAATTAAAGCCATTTTCAACATCCACCGAATGTTTCCCTCTGGAACAAGACTTCATAATTACGGCCAACTACCCAATATAATTAAATGAAAAAAAAAACCATTTCCAACCTCAACCAATTGTTTTCCTTTGGAACAAATCTTTCCCTTTGGAGCAAGACTCCATATTTATGGCCGATGTTTTACCAATATAATTAAATGAAAAAAAACGCCATTTCTCACCTCAACGAATTGTTTAGCCTTGGAACAACTCTCCATAATTAAAGTCAATGTATTACCATTGACTAAACTTAGAAAATTACTTTTATTCTAAATAAACCAATAAAAAAATAATACAAAGTTAAAACCATTTCCAATATTTATATTTTTTAACATGGTTAAATTAAATAAAGACCAGATCCATCAAGATAGTGAGTTCAAATTTTGTATAAAAGCGATTAATAGGCCAGGTCAAGACCAAGTGACACCCCATCGTATTTTATTAAAAATAAAATAATAAGAAAGTTAAGTAGTTCAAAGCCACTTATTCAAATTTCCATATATTGACTGTCATCGAAAGTAAAAGTGAAGTCTTCAAAACCTCTTTATCAAGTTTCCCTATAAATATAAGCTCATTCTTTTACGAGAGATAACCCTTGTTATTTTACGAGTGATTCACGATTTCTAGTTGAAAGCTATTGATCAGCGTTCCGATTGATTTTATCGATCAGTGTTCCGATTGATCTCACTAGCTTTCTGTAAGTAACGAGTTCATGATTTGGGCAGTCTTTTAGTATTTACAAGTTTTCATATCAGTATTTTGTCAGATTCATATCTAACTATTTGTACAATGAATTTAAGTTTTTACTCCACGTTAACAATAGGATGACTTTATGTTTTTACTCAACATTTTAACACCTAAAAGTAACAAGTTGTGATTCAGAACAGATGGATTGATAATAAGTGACTTTTTTAAATGAAGTATTAATTCGATTATCTAACTAAGATGTTAATATCACATTTTTGTTGGAGACGATTTTTAGTTTTGAGCTTTCGTTTAATTTCTTTTATTTCAGGTCAAAGTGAACAACATGCTGGGTAGATCAAAGAGTCTAGCACTGCGACTCCGACAAAAGGAGGAGATCATTCCTAATCTTCCAGATGATGTAGCTCGTACCTGTCTGCTTAGAGTGCCGTACAAATGGCACTCTCAGCTAAAACTTGTCTGCAGAAAATGGAGAGACATAGTGAGCGAGGCCAAGTTCTACGAGGACCGAATGACCACTGGAAAAGGGGAGCAGTTTATATGTATGATTATGCTTTTTAGAAATTCAGATCCGCTTAGCAGCGGAATAGTAGTGTTCGACCCTGTCACGCGCAGCTGGGAAATGCTACGCCAGAATCCCGATTTCCCTAGGGGAATTATTCCATTGTCCTGTGCCTGCGTTTGCGTTAATGGGAAACTAGTTGTCATCGGTGGATATCATCCAGATATATCGAAAAGCATGACGACGGTTTATATTTTTGACTTAGCGTCTGCCAAATGGCACAAAGGAACCGACATGCCCACCAAAAGTTACGCCTTCGCCTGCTCCGTATCTTCCACTGCCGGGGTTATCTACGTTGCCGGAGGGATGTATGGCGAGACTATGTTATTCGCAGCAGAGGCTTACAATGTGGAAGAAGACAGATCGCAAATTCTTCCTCCAATGACCCAACAAGGAGGCGTGTGTCATGGAGTTTTTTTAGCAGATAAATTCTTTGTATGCCGGGATCGTGAAATCAATGCAGAAATTTTTTATACAAAGACGGGCCTCTGGAGAGGGGTGATTATATGTGGAGTTTCCAGCGATCCGACAAGTTGCCGTGCATAGTTGCTTCTGGGCACTTGTATGCGTCCACTGAAACAGAGTTGATGAAATACAATCCTGAGGAAAACGATTCGGTTGTTCAAAGTGTTCTTCCCACACAATTTCGTGGTATTGAGTGTACTGCAGAGTGGCGCGGCTATACTTTTGTGTGTAAGCACTCTATCCGTTATCGTCGTGAGGTTTGTTATCCGCTGAACCGGTCGACTAACGGGCTGATCAGCGTACCCGAAAGCTTTCCCAGGGTAACTATGTTTGCTGCAACCGTGAATGTAAGGTTCTCGAGTTCTACCCGAGCGCGGGCGCGGTTGGGCGCGATGAACGACAGGTGTAGGGGCGGTCTACGGGCACTCGGGCGCACGGCCGGGCGCAGGCGCACGAGGTGTGCGCGGGCTGCACGACGGGCGGGCGAGGGCTGCACGACGGGCAGGCAAGGCGACACGGGAATGCAACAAAGGTGTGACGATAAAGTGCGATGGGTAAAATAAACTAAGGCAATGTGCGATAGAAGACATATACCCCCGTGGGCGTGGAGAGACATAAGCGCAAGCCGACATAGCTATGGGTTGGCCGACTTACATCTGGGCGTAGTGAAGGGGTGTATTGACACTATTTGGGGGTCGTTTGGAGTGCCACCACCCACACAGAAGAACACATATATATTCATGCGTTGATACCTCATTTGGAACAAGCAAGTGGCGCAGAAATAGTACGCACTAGCTCAAGGGGGAAAGTAGTGGGCAGTGTTGAGAGAGGTGTGCATAGCTCATGCGCACAATTCAAAGGCGCAGTTTTATTGTTACTTGGAGTGGGTTAAGGGTTGGGCAAGGTGTGCTCAAGGTTGTTTTCTACAAAGATTTGTGTTGGACTTGACAAAGATGTTTTGGTGACCCGGGTGGGCACTCATCCTTTGTGTAAGGTATGCACATGTAATTGTAAAACATTGATTTTTCCTATATTGTAAAATATTCTAAGTATTGACTTGGAGCTTGCCAAGCATTACTTGTATGATTGTATTATGAAGAAAGATTGCTTATAATATATATTGTCGGACAAACTTGTTCAGGTGTTGCCCCTCCCCTTTATACTGTGCAATTGTTATTGTCTTTTATAATTGCTATGGATAATGAATGAGTATGGGCTTCATTGGTATAAAGGTTAAATGAAAGTTTACTTGGTTGCGAAACACAAACTAAGTAAGGACAAGCGAATTAGGCGTAGTTCATGAATGTTAGTATTGGTGAAAAGAAAGTGTTCGGTGGTGCCGCACCTCGCTATAAGTAGTTGGAAAACTATCGCAGGTGTAGGGGCGTGACATGTGGTATCAGAGCTTGGTTTGAGCTGGTGTTGGAGCAAGGTTTGCTCGTGAAAGGTTTGAAGCTTGTGAACAGGTTCAGGTGCTGAAACATTGAAGCTGGTACACACTTGACAGGTGAGAACAAGACTTTGGTTTGAAGCCGTTGAGCAGGGTTGCTCGTAACAGTGGAAAGGGTGCTTGCAGGTGAAGGAAACCGTTTCACACAAGTGGAACAAGGGTTGGTTCTAGTTGCAGGTGACTTGGTAAAGCTGTTGGATGGTCGAAACTAGATTGCAAAGGAGAAAGAAGTTGTTAGAGATGGCAGTTGAATCTCAGGCTCGGTCTAGTCATGTTGTGAAGAATATTACTATTGGGTTCATTGAAAAGGTGTTGGAAAAGATGGAGGATATGGAGACTTCTTGGGATAAGAAGATGGACTTGTTCGCTAAAGAACAAGAGGCCAATTCGAAGATGAAGGAAGAGATCGATGAACTCCGAACACAACACGATGAACTCCGGACACAATATGAGTACACTGATCTTATGTGTACACAACTTGAAGTATGGGTCAAGGAGGTTGAAGAAGCAAGGGATCAGGGTCTTGCAGAGATCGTGAACTTGAAGAAAACTCTTGACAAAGCCAAGGATGAGATCGCGGTGTTGAAGAATGCCGTCAGGGATAACTCAGGTGGAGGAGTGCCTCATGTGAAGGTCGAAGAACCGGAATCTTATGATGGCACAAGGAATGCAAAGACTCTTGGCAACTTTCTATGGGACATGGAGAAATACTTGGAACGGTTGGATCTATCTGATGATGAGACAAAGGTCAAGGTAGCTGCTCAGTTCTTAACAAAGGATGCTAAGATGTGGTGGCGAAGGAGGTTGGATTAGATTGCCAATGGTAGGTATGATAACATTACTTCATGGGATGACATGAAGAAGGCTTTGCAGACCCATTTCAGTCCTCAGGATGAAACATGGGAAGCAAGGATGAAGATTAAGTACATAAAGCAGACTGAGAGCCTACAAGCATATCAGCGGGAGTTTACAAGTGCAGCTCTGGAACTTCCTGACATGGCGGAGAGGGACAAGGTGTTCAACTTCATTATTGGTTTGAAGCCTTGGGCATGCAATGAAGTGAAGAGGCAGAAGATTAGGACACTTGAAGAATCTTTTGTTGTTGTTGACAGGTTGGTGGAGCATTATGATGAGACTTCTGATGATAGGAAGAAGAAGTTCGATAAACTAAAAGATAAGAAGAAGGATGATGCTTCGAAATCAGATGATAGTTTGAAGACGAAGAAAGCCTTGAAGTGTTGGATATGTGCTGGACCACACACGGTGAAGAATTGTCCTTCTAAACCAAAGGTGGCTGCTATTGCACAATCTGATGTGAAGAATGAAAATGCTTCTGTGGGGATGATGCAGATACTTGGTGCTTTTGCTACTACGGAGGTGGTCTCTAGGAGAGATCCTGAGAGGAACAGATTGGAGTATGCTCGAATGAAGGTTGGAGGTGCTGATGTACTCACTTGGTGGATAGTGGGGCTTCTCGCAACTTCATGGGTGAAGATACTGCGAGACGAATTGGGCTAAAATTTGTACCGGCAAAGGCACAAATGAAGACAGTGAATTCTCCTCCTATTGAGATTCTTGGTATAGCTAAGAGGGTGGACACTACACTTGGTGAATGGACACGGAAGGTGGACTTCACTATAGTGCGGATTGATGACTATGAGGTTGTATTGGGGATGGAATTCATGAAACAATTTGATGCTATGAT
Source organism: Pinus tabuliformis (assembly GCA_031772625.1). NCBI lineage: Eukaryota > Viridiplantae > Streptophyta > Pinopsida > Pinales > Pinaceae > Pinus > Pinus tabuliformis. The sequence continues at coordinate 479,302,765 of CM062810.1, read as the reverse complement.
TGTTCCACATTTGAAGAAGCTCTACATTTATGATGGAAGGGAAGATGTACCCTTTGGTGTGCCAACCATTGGTGTGATAAGGCCTGATTGTAAGTTAGCGTTGGCATTATGAGACAAGTGTTGTCCTTGATGGCAAATCACACAGATTGCAAATTATAATGCAGCAGGTCAGTAGCAAATAATTAATGATCAGACTACAAAGAATGAAGAAAGAAGAGTATATATGCAGGATCACTATATACCAAGTAGGGTATACACGCAAGCTCACCATATACCAAGTCGCGCATACGTAGGTTCACTATATACCAAGTGGGGTATATACGCAAGTTCACTATATACCAAGTCGCGTATACGTAGGCTCGCTATATACCAAGTAGGGTATACATGCAGTTTCATGCACGGAAAAGTGTGTACATGTCGGAAAGCTTATTTTTGTTTCCATGGTATTTAGATCTATGGTTTTCGTCCGTGGTATTGCACCCATAAGTTTTGATCCCAGGTATTGGGTCGATGGTTTTTTTAATTATGGTTTTGGTCCATGGTATTAAGCAAGGCTTAAGACTATAAAAGGATAGGAAGATCATTAAGCAAATGCATTGAAAAAGTCTTGAATATCTGGAGAAGTATGACATCCAGTATGTAGGTTATGGGTTGATGATGCATTGCTTGATCTAAGCTAAGGAGGGATCTCACCAGTTGATGGAGAACAAGAACTAAGGAGAGATCAGGATCAAATGGTTTGAAATGAACTATCCGTATATGGTTGATTATGCTTATTCTAGATCTGCATACTGACGCATGTGATATTCTATAAATTTTATGAGTATGAGTATGTCTGGTACAGCTGCAAAGTTATAAGAAAATATTTTTAGATCTGTACGCGGGTTGGCCTTGGAAAAAGCGCGTATGTGTGTGGGTTTGATTCATCGTAGTAGCATATACATTTCGAAGTTTGATGTTTGAAGTTGTAGTTGGGCCTAATTGATTTTGCAGAGTTCTGTGTCTGCTCTGCGTTCTGGTGACTGTTGTTGAGAGGGTTTAAGTTTTTCATTGATTCAGAAATTGATGATGCTACTAGTGATTGTTTAGAGCTTCAATGATAGTTATGGGTCCAGTATGAAAATTGGATGAAAAGTGGCCTTTTAAATTATGTGTTGTGCTTCAGGAGTATCCAATCTAAAAAATGTATGAAATGTGGTACCCGGAGGAGGGAAGATTGTAGGCCAGCACCTACGTACTAGTATCTTAGCTAGTACAAGAGCAAAGGGGGTTGGAGCTCCCTTCTAGGAGAATCTGGAGAACGAGAGAAGGTTGTAGCCTTCTGCAAGTTGTAGCCTGCGTGCTGGTAAAGGACTGCACCAGTACATTGTAAAATAAGTTTCTTATTAAAGGAAGATAGAAACGAATTGCAGTAGGTGGTTTTCACCCACATTGGGTTTCCACCTTATATCATGGTGTTCATGTGTGCTTCTTGTGTGTGATGATTTGTTCTGTTTTACTACACCTTCTTACTGTTTATATGGTTAATGAAGTTCTGATACACTAACTAAAGATCAACATTTAATGGATTAACTGAATCATAAGTATTTTGGATATACGCTGGTTGCTTTAGACACGGTTGCGTATACACGCGGTTTCCCTTGAATGAAGTAGCGTATATGTATCTAAGTGTGGAAATAAAAAAGTTTTATTGATCTGATAGTACTATTTCACCCACCCCTCTCAGTATTATTTCCAACAATTGGTATCAGAGCAGTTCCTTTAGTAGATGCTTTATCACTTAAAGGAGATTCGTAGAACAATGGGAAAAAAAGAAAGCACATAAGCGGAAGAAGACATCACAGAAGAACTATGACAGTGGGAGAATCGATTGGGGATTAGGCATAAGAAGCTCTTCAGATTCTGAATCAGATTCAGAATCATTTCATAATGAAGATGAACTATCAGGTATGAATTTGCTATCCTCTGATGTTCCAGCTATCTATCCATTTGGAAAAGATGAAAGTGATAGCGAAACAACTGAATTTTCTCTTATGGATGAACAAGAAAGATATGAAATAGAGGCAGAAGTTAAAAGTCTGACAAAAAAAACTAGAACTCAAGAAGAACTTTTGAACATAAAGGATGATGCCTTCAAAGAAGCTGCTACTAGACTAAAGACTCAACTAGAGTTATTCAAGGACAAATATCAAAAGTTGCAGGATGAAGTAACATCTCTAAGAAATGAAGTCATTGAAAAGAACACAACAATCAAGGAGCTCAGAGATCGATCCAGTTATTATGAAAGTCTTGAAGCTACGACCCTCTCGCTAAAGAAAGAACTTGAAGAAACAAAGAAGCAGAATGAAGATCTACTCCAAGCTATTGAAAAATAGGAAAACGAAGTTATCAGCTTAAAATATCAGTTGGAATGTGCCTTCAGAATTCGTCAAATGCAGCGCAATGCGAATGAAGAACAAGAAAAGGAGATTGTCAAACTAAGGCATCAGTTGGAAGAAGGAAGAAAAGCTGAAGAAGACATGAAGAAGCAATGTCTAGAAAAGGAGGAACAACTTCAAGTTGAGGTAAATATATTGAAAGGTAAATTAGAAGAAAAGGATAAACTGTTGAGATTTCAAGATAGTACTAAAGCCTTGGATGATATTATGAGTAGTCAAAGGTCTCCTGCTATCAAGACTGGTCTTGGTTTTCATGAATCTGTTGAAGGTGAATCTAGTTCACAAGGTGAGGCAAGGAATTCTAAAGAGAAATCCAAAATGATCAAGAAGGAGATGAGAGGCCAACCTCATCAACAATCAAGGAAAGAGATTCTTCAAAGAAAATATATTACTCCCAACTATGGTCGACAATTTACTCAGATGAATAATATTGAATGTTATGAATGTCATAATCTTGGACAAGTTGGAGCTAGATGCAGAAGAAGGATGGTTCAAGATCATCACACAGAGAGATCATCACATTCCAGGTACTTCAATGGATATTGTTTTTCTTGCAATATGTTTGGCCACAAAGCTGCTGATTGCTACAGGAGATATATGAAACATGTAAGATGTTATGCATCTAACAAGATTGGACATATAGCAAAGGAATGCAGGAACAAAGGACGGACATCATAGCAAAAGGAGAAAACAACATCACACTTGAAGATATGGAAGAATAAGGAAGTACAGTCAGACAGATGTGGCACAACACAATGTACTCAGATATAGCACAACACAGACATAACAGACTCAGAGGGAGCTGAAAGTATAAAACTTCAGTGTCCTGAATCTCATACGCATGTTTCATAAAGGCAAGTTGCGTATATACGTGAGTTAGACACTGCAAAGTCACGTATATGTCAGTCTGAGGAAAAGCAGTGGGGACAGGCTCAAAAAAAGGATCTGATATGATTCAGTCCATTATTTGCTCTATTGGTTAATAGTTGCAGTCTGTTGAGGATGTGTGGAAATGTTTTGATACTTGTAAGATGTCTAGAAGTGTTTTTATCCTAACTTTATGAAGATGATGTCTTGATGCTTATTGCTGATATATGCATGATCAGATCTAACAGATGGCACAGGTTGAGGGGGAGCATATGCCTTTAATAATTCATTGTTGGAATTATGGTTAATAGTCCTTGGTAATGATGCTTATATGGCTAAATGATATATCTTGCTATGATGTGGTTGTGAGTTGTCCATGATAAAATCTCATATGATTCTTGGGGTTACATAGTTGATGTTCAGATCATATTTGTGGATTGATTCTTAGATAGTGCATATATGATGCTTACATGGTGATCTTCATAAGGATAAGGAGAAGTACAATGCTTGAATTCACATCTTCTTTACTTGATGATGAGTCACTCATATGTTGTTGTCTTCATATGCATAAAGATCATATATTACAATTATGATGCAGGATTCCTATAGTTCTTGGTGCTCATGTGGCTGAGGATTGTTGATGTTGATGATATAAAGAAGCCTTGACAAATGATCTTGAGCTCAAGATACGTAGTGCTGGATACATGGATAATTATTCAAAGTTGCATTGTTGGTGACATGATGATGATGAGTTCTTACTTATATGATGATAGGTTGATTCTTACGTTTGATGATTAATGCAGATGTTCCCAAGTAATGATACTTGGATCATGTAGATCTTGTTGTCGATGAAATGGCTATGGTGGTTTCATACATGATATAATGTGAATGACTCTGAATGCTATTCAAAGGGATGAATTGATGCATACATACTATGGTATAGATTGATGAATTATACTCTACTAGACATTTACAGGTTGTTGATCTGAAAGTGGTTGTACGTGAGTTCTATGAGTAGTATCCGCGTATATATGCCTGTTTATTCAGATATAGTTGCGTATATGGAGTTTTGAAGGATATAAGTAGGGGCAGACTCTGATTGAAGATAGTCTGATATGGGCCTGACAGAGACCATCTGGCACAGGTTCAGGGGAGCAGATAATCTTCTAATGATGCAGTGTTGGCATTACCTTAGAAGCTTTTGGTTCAAGTTCTCATGCAGAGGGACAACAGAAAGAGAATATAATTGCTCGTCTAGATTCTTATGGAACAGATCATACATTGTGTATAGCTGCTAATGACTATCGTGGTCTTATTTAGATGTCTGGTCTCATGACTCATAACGTAATTGAGTGTCTCTATCTGGTCATATGATGAATATTGAAATATTTCAGTCATGTATTTTTATCAAGGTCATGTAATGGCCTATATTGGTTTCCCCACTATGCCTGGGATGAATGATGTTATACTCTTATATTATCATGTGTAAAATTTTGGTATATCCCCACTTGGTTGGGAGATGGATGTATGTATAAGTCTTTGGTGCTAGGAAGGTCACTAATGATGTATAGAGTCATGTTCTTTCTTGTAGAACATCTTTTTGCAGACCTTGCTTACAGTCAGGGAGAGCATGATCAACACACTTGAGCAGAGTAGAGACTTCATCATGTACTCAAGGGGAGCATGGAAAGATTGGTACACCTTGGCATATACAAAGGGGGAGCTCATTCAGAGAGTTCAATAGGTACTCAGGGGGAGTAGGAATAGTGGAATGCTTATCTTGGAAAGAGAATATCTTGGTTTGCCTTTTGCCCTTGATGTCAAAGGGGGAGAGTGATTTGGTGTTGTTGCCATCAAGTCCAAAGGGGGAGATTGTTGGCACTATGATGCATGTGTTGTACGTTATGGCAACCCTCTCATAGAAGAACATCTTAGTTAAATATAACTAGATCAATCTATAGATTTGACTAAATGCATGGGATGCAGGACAACTCAAAGGAATAAGAAGATCAACTTCTAAGTGTGACAAGTTAGCTTTGCCATCAAGTCCAAAGGGGGAGATTGTTGGCATTATGAGACAAGTGTTGTCCTTGATGGCAAATCACACAGATGACAAATTATAATGCAGTAGGTCAGTAGCAAAGAATTAACGATCAGACTACAAAGAATGAAGAAAGAAGAATATATATGCAGGATCACTATATACCAAGTAGGGTATACACGCAGGCTCACCATATACCAAGTCGTGTATACGGAGGTTCACTATATACCAAGTAGGGTATATACACAGGTTCACTATATACCAAGTCGCGTATAAGCAGGCTCGTTATATACCAAGTAGGGTATACATGCAGTTTCATGCACGGAAAAGTGCGTACATGTCGGAAAGTTTATTTTTGGGTCTGTGGTATTTAGACCTATGGTTTTGGTCCGTGGTATTGCACCCATAAGTTTTAATCGCAAGTATTGGGTTGATGGTATTGTTTTATTATGGTTTTGGTCCATGGTATTGAGCAAGGCCTAAGACTATAAAAGGAGAGGAAGATCATTAGGCAAATGCATTGAAAAAGTCTTGAATATTTGAAGAAGTATGAGATCTAGTATGTAGGTTATGGGTTGATGATGCATTGCTTGATTTGAGCTAAGGAGGGATTTCACCGGTTGATGGAGAACAAGAACTAAGGAGAGATTGGGATCCAATGGTTTGAATTGAACTATCCTTATATGGTTGATTATGCTTATTCTGGATCTGCATACTGACGCATGTGATGTTATATAAATGTTATGAGTATGACTAATGTCTGGTACAACTGTAAAGTTATAAGAAAATATTTTTAGATCTGTATGCGGGTTGGCCTTGGAAAAAGTGCATATGTACGTGGGTTTGATTCATCGTAGTAGCGTATACATTTTGAAGTTTGATGTTTCAAGTTGCAGTTGGGCCTGATTGATTTTGCAGAGTTCTGTGTCTGCTCTATGTTCTGGTGACTGTTGTTGACAGGGTTTTCGTGTTTCAGTGATTCAGAATTTGATGATGCTAGTAGTGATTGTTTAGAGCTTCAATGATAGTTATGGGTCCAATATGAAAATTGGATGAAACGTGGCCTTTCAGATTATGTGTTGTGCTTCAGGAGTATGCAGCCTGAAAATGTATGAAACGTGGTACCCGGAGGAGGGAAGATTGTAGGCCAGTGCCTACGTACTAGCATCTTAGCTAGTACAAGAGAAAATGGGGTTGGAGCTCCCTTACAGGAGAATATGGAGAACAAGATAAGGTTGTAGCCTTCTGCAGGTTGTAGCCTGCGTGCTGGTAAAGGACTGCACCAGTACATTGTAAAAGAAGTTTCTTATTAAAGGAAGATAGAAACGAATTGCAGCAGGTGGTTTTCACCCACATTGGGTTTCCACCTTATATCATGGTGTTCATGTGTGCTTATTGTGTGTGATGATCTGTTCTGTTTTACTACAGCTGCTTATTGTTCATATGGTTAATGAAGTTCTCATACATTAACTAAAGATCAACATTTAATGGATTAATTGAATCATAAGTATTTTGGATATACGCTGGTTGCTTTAGACACAGTTGCGTATACACGCGGTTTCCCTTGAATGAAGTAGCATATATGTATCTAATTATGTAAATGAAAAAGTTTTATTGATCTGATAATACTAATTCAACCCCCCCCCCCCCCCCCCAAGTATTATTTCCAACAATTAGGAGTGATGCAAATGGAGGATGAGAAGAGAATGGGAGACATGAGTAAGCGATTGTCTACTGTTGAGGCAAAGCTTACCGAGCAATCATTGGTCATTAGATCACTTTCAGATAGCATCTTGGATTTTTCAAGAAGGCTAGAGTTAGTTTATGATGATGATGATGATGAGGAGGTGTATGTGAGGCTGGATGTCCATAAGGAAGACCGAGTTGCTTATCTACAAAGGATGGAGGTTTAGGATCCTGATAGGTGGATTGAGTTGATTAGTGAGGGAGAGCCTTCAGGCTCTACTCCCTCTACATCTTCTTAGATGGATGACAAGATGGGGCTCATTGTTAGCTGCTCATGGCAGTGAGTCCCTTAGACATATGGAGCAGGTACAGTTGATGGTGTAGGGATGGCTTGGCATCAAGCATCATGACATGTTGCTGATGGATGGAGCATGGATTATGGCATGAGGATGTTCACTCTCATGGTTTGAGCGTGACAATTGGATTAGCTACCCAACTAGTTCAGACATGGTGTCACGAAGTGTGCAGAGATGTGTTAGCATTTTGTTGGAGTATCATGACAGAGGTTCACATGGTGACACATGATGAGGTCGATACGAGATGTTACAGTGGAGATTGTGGCAGAGGGGTCGATGATAATGGATCGAGATCATGTTTGACGGAGGACATACCGTAGGGGTGTATACCTTGGTATGGATTATCTTGGTGGCAGTTGGTCACTAAGGTGAGACATGATGGAGATGGAGTTCTACATATGTTGCAGGTATGTTTGCCTTATGTGGAGGAGTTGACATCATGGATAGTGATGATCTTGGTGGATGGCTACCAGGATGGTATGTTGTCGAGGACGACAACAATTTCAGGTGGAGGAGGATGTAAGGTCCTCGAGTTCTACCCGAGCGCGGGCGCGGTTGGGTGCAGTGAACGACGGGTGCATGGGCGATCGATGGGAGCGCGGGCGCACGGGCGGGCGCGGGCGCACGAGGTGGGCGCGGGCTGCACGACGGGCGGGCGAAGGCTACACGAAGGGCGGGCAAGACGACATGGGAATGCGACAAAGGTGCGACGATAAAGTGCGATGTGTAAAATAAAGTAAGGCAATGTGCGATGGAAGATATATACCCCCATGGGCGTGGAGAGACATGAGCGCAGGCCGACATAACTATGGGCTGGACGATTTACATCTGGGCACAGTAAAGGGGTGTATTGACACTATTTGGGGGTCGGCTGGAGTGCCACCACCCACACACAAGAAAACATATATATATTCATGCGTTGATACCTCATTTGGAATAAGCAAGTGGTGCAAAAATAGTACAGACTAGCTCAAGGGGTAATATAGTGTGCAATCTTGAGAGAGGTGTGCCTAGCTCATATGCACAATTCAAAGGTGCAGTTCTATTGTTACTTGGAGTCGGTTAAGGGTTGGGAAAGGTGTGCTCAAGGCTATTTTCTACGCAGATTTGTGTTGGAATTGACAAGGATGTCTTGGTGACCTGGGTGGGCACTCATCCTTTGTGCAAGGTGTGCACATGTGATTGTAAAAGGCTGATTTTGCCTATGTTGTAAAATATTCTAAGTATTGGCTTGGACCTTGGCAAGCATTACTTGTATGATTGTATTATGAAGAAAGATTGCTTATAATTTATATTGTTGGGCAGACTTGTTTGGATTTGCCCCTCCTCTTTATACTGTGCAATCGTTATTGTCTTTTATAATTGTTATGGATAATGAATGAGTATGGGCTTCATTGGTATAAAGGTTAAATGCAAGTTTACTTGGTTGCGGAACACAAACTAAGTAAGGACAAGTGAATTAGGCGTAGTCAATGAATGTTAGTATTGGTGAAAAGAAAGCGTTCGGTGGTGCCGCACGTTGCTATAAGCGGTTGGAAGACTACCGCAGGTGTAGGGGCGTGACAATGAAGATCTGAATATCGTCTCCCGTTGAAAATGTTTCTTTGTATTTGTATTTATTTATTTTGTTTTTATAAAGATGCATCATATTATATGAATGTCTTTTAATTTATTTCGTTTTCATAAAGATGCATCGTATTCTATGAATGTCTTTTAAACTTGATATTGATGTTATCACGGATTCCCATTTTCAACCCATTTCAAAATACTTCCTAGTAAACCTTATTTCCTAAGTCTATGATCTAAGATATGTGATTTTCCATTGATTTCAATCGTGGTAGCTTTCATCAGTTCCATTACTTTTTTGTTGTTACTAGAATATTTCCAAACAAGAAAACCGAAAAAATTATTAGGATTATAAAAGTTATCTCAAAACATCTAATATTTATGGTAATAATGAATTGTGCCCCAATGCAGTCTTAAAGTTGATCTTAACCTGGGAATAACGAGTTGTGCTTCAATGCAGTCTTGAATTTGATCTTAATTAGCTATTTGGAGGATGCTTTCAAGGTAAGAGGGTGAGAGACTTCAATTAATTTGAATGGATGGTGAATTTATTTTTCATAGGCCTAATAAATTTTAGGCTTCAATTAATTTGAATAGATGGTGAACTTATTTTTGGGATGAGTAATATTTTTTTAGATGTTTTTTATTAGAAATGATATTATAAGGAAAATATGGTTTTTTATTGAATAACTTTTTTTAAAATATATTTGGTAAAATATGATTTTCTTTTAAAGATAAACATATTTCTCCAGAAAACATAATAAGAAGGTTGGAGAAAATATTGAGAAAATGTTCTAAAAGGGAACATTTTCAAAAACTATGGTTTTATAGGTTACAAACTATGCCTCGTGAACAAATTTTGTCCAAATGATTAGGTATAAAACTAAGAATAAGGATAATACGATCATTTAGGAGGAGAAATTGATGGAAAACATTAAAACATTTATCAATAATGTTATGATGATTTAAACAACATTTATTGTTATGGTAACCTAACCTTATTTACATTGGAACCCAATTGTCATTGGAGGAGAAACACTAGTCAATATAACACAATTTTGCAACTTAGTTTTTGTCACTATTAATTCACTAAAATGTATCAATGTTTCTTAAAAATTCACTAAAATACAAAATATTTGCTATCATAGCTCCATGCTTGTGATCCATGGTATACCTCAAGTGGTTTAAAAGAGAATGTGTTATTTTTACCATATTTGCATGGAATTCAGGATGACAAGCCTTGGAGATTATCATGTACATCGTGGAATGCTTTCAAAGTATCTTCTCTACATTTCTATTATTGCAAGAGCATGGGGATCAAGATCTAATTTATTTTAATGTCATTTGAAATTTATATTTGAATAATTCTATGCTTTTGAGGAAGTGAAATTTGGGTTTGAAATGTTATAGTGAAGGTAAGTAAAATAATTGATTGAAATAATTGAAATAAAGTGATATACAATGTAAAAATCATTGAATTAAAATGATGTGATATAAATGATCTTGAGGTGTTATTAAGTATTGATTTCATGGTTTTCTTTCTCACATTATCTTTTCTAATATCTAATATCATCATTGATGTGTAACTTCATAAGTTCCAATAACTCTAAGTCTATTCTGGTGGCACAATTTTTTAATGATTTAATTTTTTCCACTTATGATTACCATTCAAGACTACTTTATAAACTAGCCTAGATCCATCTTAACTCTTGATGTATCATGCGCCAAGAGGGATCAAATCTCTCAATGTGAAATTATTTTTTTGAGTGCAAAACTTGAGGAAATGATGTTTGCACCTCTAGAGATTTGATCCATATCGTGATTTGATGGACCCAAAGTTAAGATGGATCTATCTTAGTTATCTATGTGTATTTGTATACATGCGTGCACATGTGTTTCTGTTCAAATTAAATATATATTTTAAAATTTCATAACAATGCATCTTATTGTGATAATGATTCATAAATTTGAAATATTAAATTTAAATTGAGAGGGAATTTGAAAAAATATAGAATTAATGAATTTAAAACATTAAATCGAAACATAGTTATCTGATACATCATACATATCCAATTTCTAAATTTTACAATTAAATTTAAAAAGAAATAGCTTTTAAAATAAATCTTAGAAAAGTCTTTTAATTCTCAATATCAATATTTATATGGAAAAAATATTCAATCAATATGTTAGAGATGTAATGATAAATCTAGTTTGGTTAGGGTAGATCTTTTAATTAGGGTAGATCTTTTAATTCATAAATTTAAAACATTAAATTTAATCTTAAAAAATAGTATATATATATATGAACACATATATATATATATATATATATATATATATATATATATATATATATATATATATACACAAAACAACTATTAAAAAGTATTTTCTTTTAAAATGAATTTTAAAAATTTCATTTAATTCTCAATATGAAAACTATTGGGAATAAGTACCCAATTGATATGTTTAAGTTATAGAAATTACATATAGTATTATATAGGGACAAAAATAAATCAATTGATATGTTAATGGTATATAGGTAGATTTAGGTTGATCATTTTGGAATATTATATCATGCTCATAATTCTTAATACTCCGAACGAGTTTTTTTATTAAACTATGGTTGTGTGCTATTCAATAAGAACTCTAAGGAGGACTGGAATTTAGTCTACAAAGTGTATAAAAAAAAATATCAAAATTGGGTTGAAGGAAGGAAGAACTTTGAAATTAATTGGAGATAAAGTTTTGGTGATCAATACAAAAAATTTGGGGAAGAAAGGACATGATCCACATTGAAAGAGCAGAGGGCATTGCAAAAAGACTTCTTAGAATAATGTGAGACTCCTTTCAAGTCATCATAGGTGGAGGCCTCACTCTCCGAAGCTTACTCATGTTGAAAATATTCAGAATTGGTTAAGAAAGAGTAAATATATGAAACTATTTTGACCCAATCATGGTTATGCTTTAACAGACACAAAATATTTTAGTTAGTCAACTCGAGGTTGTAGTGCTACTTTGACATTCCAATTGAAAACCATAAACTTGTTCTTATTGAAAGATTTAATTAAAGGAAATTGTTATTTTGGTATAAAATGCCATACAAAATACCAACATAAACTTGTTCTTATTGAAAGATTTAATAAAAGGAAATCATTATTTAAAAACCAACAGAATTCAGAGAAAGAAAAAAATAATTATTTTTTCTTATTAGCATGTTCATATAACCCTCAAATTGTAATTTTATTCAAATTTTACTTTGGATTATAAAACTATTCAAAAAAGTCAAACAAAAGAAAACACTAACATAATTTTAAATGTTTATATTTCTAGGAAAATGCATGTTGGGATATAAAGAATGCATTCGCTTAGACCCTTTCACTCTTTAATTAGGTTATATTCCGTAGGAATACCATGGATCAATAACATGATTTCTCATAATCATGGAGCTAAAAAAATACAAATTAAAATATAAAACAAAAATTAAACTTACAAAATACATAAAGCTATTAAAATTGTTGGGGTATCAAGGAAACATTTACTTATACTTGTCCCACTTTAAACAAGCTATATTCCACATGAATACCATGGGATAATTCCATGGGTTGTCATAAAATTAGAGCTCAAAAATAGTTCATAACTTGAGCGACTCTAGTTTACCTGAACTCCCCAATGAAAAATAATATAAATTCAAAATTGAATTAATATAAATTCATATAAATTCAAGAGATATAAAATTAAGAATAAGAAAATGAGGCTAATATAGACTTCACAAAAATCAAGCTAACTATTAGTTTTTAGTTTTAGTTTTATTATAAATAATCTGATTGAGTTAACATAACATTACATGAAATTAAATTACATAACTCATTAAATTAAATAATGTTTTACAAAAATGTTGGCATACTTAAATTACACCTACACATTTTCTCTACAATGGGTTGTGGAGTGTATCTCGATGGAAAGAAAATGATGCACGTCTAGCAAGATATGAGAGGTGATTAGTGTCCTTATATTGATACATTTTAATTTCATATAAATACCGAATGATTCATAAAAATGTGTAAATATAGCCCAAGACGTGCAACACCCTATGTACAAAATTCATACAAGAAGGTTCATATGTACAAGAATCATACAAGAAGAGTTAGTTATGAGAATTTGCTCTATAAGTCTTCCATATGGCTACATGATGCTCAAAAGAAGAATTTTGACATGCTTTGGAATGGATAAATATCAAGACTATCTCACAAGATTGCATGGAATAAATGAAAGAATATTGATTAACATCAAATATAGTATCCAGATGAAATAAAGGGAGTTAATAATGAAAAATCAAAGAAAGGTATCGTAGCTTGGTAATCAAGTTTGATCTATGGGCACGCTGATTAAAAGTGGATGCATGGTGAAGGATTCTTGGATCACACAAAATGACGTCGATATCAAAACACTCGAGTAAGTAATCACTTTGATGAAAGGGTCATCATGATAAGTTAAGTGTAATGTTAATATTTTAATTTTGGTTATATGTTCAGCATATTATTTTGCTACTTGGGAGTATGTTTCAAAAATACATAATGACAGTTGAGGAAGGTTCAAATGTTGATGTTAAAACTTGATTCAAAGAACATATGGATTGAGTGATTCTTTTTATATTTCTTAAAGGATTGTGAACTAGAGATGTCTATATCATCATCTTGGAATTGAAAGGTAGAAGTGTAAGAAGATAACATAATGTTCATGTTCCTACATCAACAAAGATCACTTTCATGTTTAAGAGGGAGATATGACTAGCTTGAAGTTTGAAAAGGATCAATATAGTGCCTTCATTGATGGTCACTAGAGGTAAGTGATATACATGATTGATGGTATGAATCATGTCAGAAGAATGAAGGGAAAAGTTGGCTCTACAACATCCGGGCAGAAAGAGAGAACAATATGAAGTGATACAAACGAAACAAGCTATGCAGCTGATCTGATAATGAGATCTAAGACAATTAATAAGGTATTACAGATTCATGTGCATGGATTTTCCTATGTTATTTTATGTAATGGATCGATCAGATTGTGAAATACATAGATTATGAAGCAGTAAAAGACTATAATAGACAAACACATAAAAACACAGTAAGTTTAATAAGGAGTTCACCCAATACTCCTGGGCTACATGTCCTAGTCTAGCCTTTAGCGGTGGCCTCTCTATTATGTCTTCAAGTAGAGTTTTTACAACAATATGAGCTCAATTTGAGACTCAATACACAACAGATATAACAGTAAGAGTTTCCATGAACCTCTCAAGATTTCTATGAGTACACAGACTCTCTGAATCACTTTTTGTCTCCGTCTTAGCTCTGTCTCGGCACTATCTGCTCTGTCTTCTATTTTCTATGGATTTAAAGCCAAAACTGCGTTGCCTGTTTGTTTCATCTCCTCGGCTTTTAGTCTCCCCATCCTCTGTCCGCTCAGACCCCTTTCTAAGCATTAGCAATCATTGCTAAATTCTTCTAAGGATGGTGGCCACCTGTACTATAATGGAATGGTTATCAGGCCTCTGAAATCCTTTGGAATGCCCACAAATGATCATTTTTTGTTTTACAGAGAGAAACACTGCAACACTGTGAAATTCCACCAAAAAATTGCTTATTTCGAACTTCTAAAGTCCTTAAATCTGGTCTATTCCTCTATTGGGTCTGTCCTCATCACTATTGTAAGTTTCTTTGGGCTTGCTCCTATGTATTTTTAAATAACATCGATGTTGTTTCGTTAAATAACAAAATACATGAAAATACATTAAAAAAATGCCTTTTAGTGGATCTCAATATCTATGCAATAATGTTTATATAGTTGTCGGATCCAGTTCATCAGATCGCATATATGTATGTGTATAGGCCTCGTTCCATAATAATTCTTCGATTGCTATATCACGAAGTGATTAGCTGCAATCACATATCACTCATGCCCTAGTCCATTGTAAGTGCTCTTTGTAATCTCTGATAGTGATCCTGCGATGCAACATTGGCCACTGATCTGCGTGCTTGATCGACGGTCCTAGTTGACTCTACCAATCGTCGTCACAAGTGTTATATAGTCTTTGCCGATATCCATTATCTGCCTGTGCCAATTGCAATTCGTTGATAAAATGTGGACCGTTGATTGGCCAGATCTGGCGACTACTATGGATTCATTGTTCATGCCTCCAATACTCTATTTTTTCATAGTTTTCTCTTGTTTTTGCCTCTCGATAGTGTTTTTCCGCCATTCTAAAATGTATTCTCATACAATTATTTTGATCTTTGGCATGATTTTAAGAGGTTCTGAAGATTTAGAGATCATTCTAGGATCCATTTGGATCACGCCTTCCCACTGAAAAAGGATTTTGGACCACCAAAAGTTGGTTTTCAAGCATCGCTCAAGTGAGGATATAGTTGCCTCACTTGTCCAATCTCTATCCATTTTGCACTGCTGGAATTTGAACCTTTGAGTCCAATTCTTAGGTACTCAACATCCCCTCTACATGTAATTATCACCTTCCTGTCCAGAACTGTATCTTCCTATAACTCATTGAGATATTCAGGCAACAGATCATCAATAGAAGGCAATTGAATTTTCTCTTCGGGATCTTCAATTAGTGAAGGTTCAAACAGTCTTAAATTTTCTACATTTACCACTGAATAGATGAGCATGTAAGTTGGAAAATCAAGATGGAAAGCATTCTCACCAATTTTCTCAAGTACCTTAAAAGGCCCATACCTTATTAGCTTCAACTTCTTTCCTTCACCTTGCATTCTATCCTTATTGATATACACCCAAACTTGATCACCAACTTGGAAGTTGTGCTCCACCTGGTGTTTATCATCCCTTGCCTTATACTTGGCTTGGCTCTTTTCTAGCTTTTCCTGCACTGCCTGGTGAATTTCTTGGATCTGTTCAATGAACCTGGTTGCTTTGTCCACATCATTGTGTCCAGCAACTGCTATGTCTTTTTCAAGGAGAAAATCCAAGGAAGACCTTGGTATAAAACCGAAACAGGTCTCAAAAAGGGATTTCTATGTAGAATAATTTTTATCACAGTTGTAATCATGTTGCACATAACATAAATGTTCATCCCAAAGCTTGGGGTGCTTGGTGCAATAACTCCTAAGCAACTGGATCACTGTCCTATTGACTACCTCTGTTTGGCCATCTGTTTGTGGATGAAAGGTTGTGCTCTTCTTCAATATAGTGTCCATCAATTCCCATAGACTTGACGAAAACTTCCCAACAAATCGGGAATCTCGATCAGATACTATGGAAGTGCGTAACCCAAAATACACCCAGACATGCTGAAAGAACAACTTCATTGTTTTTTCAGCTATAATCTGCTTATTACAGGTTATTAAAATAAACATTTTGCTGAACCTGTCCACAATAACATATAAATAGTCATGTCCTTTTCTAGATTTTGGCAATCCCCCAACAAAGTCCATGGAAACACATTCCCAAGGATGGGAAGGGACTGGTAGTGGAGTGTACAAGCCTAGTTTTCTATTGTTGGGCTTACTTTTAGCACACGTGATACAACCTCTTACATATCTAGAAACTACTTCATGCATTCTTGGCAAATAGCAGTATCTTTGCAGCTGTGCAAATTTTTTACTTACACCGAAATGACCTGATATCAGAGAAGCATGTGCTTCCATAATTATGTTGACTCTCTCAGTTTGTGGAATGCATAGCTTTCCCAAATGATACAAGGGTTGGTCCTTAACATAGTAGTCTAATTCTTCTACCTTTTTTCCATTACTTAAAGCTGCATATACATCTTTAAAATCTATATATTGAGCATATTGTTCAATGTAGCTTTCATGCATTATTGAGTTATGCTTAAGTATGGTAGATGCATTTATGATTGGTCTAGAAAACATATCTGCAACTTTATTGTGTATTCCCTTTTTATATCTAATGTCTAAACAAAACTGCTGTAGGAAACCCATTCACCTATAGTGTCTTGATTGCTGCAATTAAGTTTGTGAATGAAAATACTGAAGTGACTGGTGATCAATATGTATAATTGTTTCTTTTCCTATTAAGTAATCTTTCCACTTTTTCACACTCTAGACTAATGCATACAGTTCTTTTTCATATGTAGGATAATTAACTATTGTAGAATTAAAAGTCTCAGAATGGTTGCATATGGGTTTACCATGTTGCATCAACACTGCTCCCATGGCATAGTCACTGGCATCTGTTTCGATCTCAAATGGTTGTTGAAGATTTGGTAAACCCATATTATTTAGAGGGAAAGTTTCCTTAATATTTGTGAAGGGGAAAGGAAATATTCCATAAAACAAGTGAGCTTATGGATCTCTTATTTGGTTAAGAGCGAGTGATGATAACATCACATTTGTATTCTCTTCTTCATTTTTCATGCACTACGACAAGACTAAGAATTGTACATCTATGTGAAGGCCATGTAGAGAGAATGGTGAATGGAGGGTTGGATAAGAAACTATGATTTCCTTGAGGATAGAAAATCCAAGATAACAAGTGGAGCCACACTCTTTGAGGATTGATCCAGGTGGTTGTTGGTGGCAACCTGCGTGTTCGACTTGGACACCCACTATTATCTCTTTCAATCTTTTAGTTTCCTTAATTCTAGCATAATTTATTATTTTTGGGAATTTTTTGGGTCCTAAACTTCTGGAGTTGTTTTGAGGTACTAAACGAGGCTTTTTGGATGTTTAGGGTGTTCCATTGTTTCTCAATAATAAATATGCCCCCGAGCCTCATTATAACATAGTTCAGAGGCATTTAGCCACCACATCTCTTCTCATATATAAGTTACCATCACCCGAGATAACCTTACATCCTTCCTGTTTGTAAGCAGATTTTAGTTTTTGATATTAATGAAATGAAGTGTTATTTCTATTGCATCTTTGTATTTATGGTTATCTGTAATTTGTTACATTCCTGTTTAAATTTTGATCAGTGTTATTAGAGCGATCTGCTATTTCTCTATTTTTCTTTGCATGTCCCCAACGAGGTCGAACCTTTGCAAGACTAGCCTCACAAATTCTGATGGCCTCCCGTGGTGGAAGAAAAGAAAGATGAGGGGTAGAGTATCTTGTTAAAATCTTGCTCGAAGAGCCCCTCGAGCGACATAGGAACATGACAATGGAAAACTCTTCTGAGATCCTCCAGTGCCTACCCAAGGGTGACACATCTACTCCTAGTAGCTACTCTGGAAGTTCCTCACACTTTAAGGTACAAGTTAACTTTGACATTCCCATTTTTGAGGGTCAGATAGAGTTGGATGCCGTAGATAAATGGTTAAATCTACTAGAAGGATATTTTTCTGTTCATGATTTTTCCAGTCGGGAAAATATTACTTTTTCTCTTCTCAAATCCACCCCCCACATCAAGGACTAGTGGGAAATCTACTATGAGCAGAAGGATGAAAGGATACCCTCACTATTTTCGATCGCACCCACTTCGGATTCATTTCAAAATTCCATCAAGGAGGAGTACTACCCCTTTAGAATCTATGAGGATAAATACATAAACTAGACCACACTGTGACACTGAAGGGACCAAAAGATGCCATAGTTTACCAATGTTTTTCATACCCTTTGCATGAAGTTGGGTATCAAGGATTTTGAGAAACATATGGCACTCAAGTACTGCGTCTACCTACACAGGTACATCCATGATGAGATGGAGTTCCTAGACATCTCCTCGCTCAGCACAACATATTGTTATGATTTCAAGATTGAGTATAAGATTAAACAGAAAAGAGGAGACTTTGGATCTACCAATCGGATGAAAGGGAAAGGTGCCCCCAAACCGCAGAGCAAAGAACAAAGAAAAGGCAGGTGAACCCAAGATAACCCATCAAAACTACAAGAAGATAAAAACACCACGAATTCAAACAATGACAGAGGAAAGTGGTGTGAGTTCCATAATAGACCCACTCACAACACAAGTGAGTGTTGAGCCAAGAACCCACTGGTGGCTGAGTTGAAGGCATAAAAATCAGATGCATGTTCTGACTCTGAGTCAGAACCCAAGAAGAGGAGTGACAAGGGGAAGTAGTTTATTAATGTGGAGCTCATTGCCAGTGTTGCCACCACCAAGATCTAGAAGAATGAGCCCAAAGATCCTGAGGACGGGGAGCGTCTCTTCCACTAACAGAAGTGGGTGAAGGGTTCATTGTTGCAATTCATTATCAATAGTGGGTTCCAACATAACCTCATTTTGGTAGAGGTTTTGAAGCGATTAGGCCAATTGACTACACCACATCCACTGTTGTACAACATTGGGTGGATTCACCAAGGATGATAACTCCGAGTCAGCCAACAATGTCACCTTCCCTACAACATCAAGCCCTTCATAGATGAGGTATTATGTGATGCTTCTCCTCTCTACATTTGTTATGTCTTATTAGGATAACCATACATGTGGAAGTCACATGTTGTATATGAGTCTTGACCTTGCTCTGTTATTATTTTTTTGGGTAATACGTTATACATGATACTAGAGGTAGGCCCACCTACCACCACCTCTTTGATCTATGCTAAGGAATGTAGTAATATCATCTCCCAGAGAAGGAAAATTATTTTCTTTTTGGTTCACTCACAAAGTAAGGGGAAGATCATAGCCACATTCATGGCCCCCATGAAGGGTTCCTCCACGCATCGTAAGGAGGTGGATATGGTCGTGGAAGAATACAGGGACATCTTTTGATCTGGATCTTGGGGTGACATCCCTAAGATGTAAAAATATTGATATGGATCTTGGGGGGGAGGCCCCCAAGGTATAAAAATTTGCAAGGCTAGAAAGAAAAGGAGAGAACATAGAGTCCATAAAACCATAAAGGAACTTTTTTTATTAAATAGATAATCACTGTAAAAGCTACATTGTGGTGGACAATCTATCCTTTTACAAAATGTGACTTGTTACTTATAGTATTCTTTTGTTACAATACCATGAGTAAATTCCATGGGTGGGTAAATACCATGGGCAAATGAATACCATGGGTTGATGTGACATTTAATACCATGGGATGATATCATAGGTGAATGAATACCATGGGTGGATGCCACTTACAATACCATGGGTAAATTCCATGGATGGTTGAATACCATGGATAGATGCCATTTTCCATTCGTATCATTCCTCTCGCCTTAAGAAGAAATGGTACCCCTTGCATGAATTTCCCTCCTAAGAAGCCTGTGTTGAATATGAGGAGGTGCTAAAGGGAAGAGTTTTATGTGGTTAACTTATGACAATGATGAATGAAGATCCAAGGATAGAGATACCCTGTAATGATTTTGACCAACTGTGATACTGATAGTGTTCCACCTAGAAAATGGACTTCGATGAAGGGAGAGTTTGTGGATGACCCGTAACCATGAGAAACAAAGACCCAAGGGGATACCCTGAAATTCTTGTGACCAACTATGATACTGACAATGTGTGGCCTAACAAATGGAATTTGATGACAAGGATTTTGTGCAGTTGATCCATAACTATCATGTTGATTTTTGATGAAGCAACAGGTGCCTACATAGCATGGGGTGGGAAGGAACATCTCCAAAGAACCCAAGATGAATGTTGCCATGCTGAAAATCATGAATCTGAACTAGGTTCCTACTAAAGCAGGGTGGGAGAGCACATCTCCAAAAGGAACTGACTCGAAATGATGCTCGAGATCTAAAATGGACATAACTCGGTCAATATAACTCAAAATATTTATTATAACCTATTTTGAGAAACAAAATGATCATTCTTTACCTTCCCATGTGTTGGAAATCCTTATCTGGACACTATGGAATCCCGAATTCATGTTACAACTCTTCTGTCATCACAAAAGTTCTAAAAAAATTAGTTGATTTTAAATCAACGATATCTCCCACATCTGAACTTTGATTTGACCCATTTTTTTTTAATTGGGTGATTTTTCAAGAGGAGCTCATATGCGTGATTTGTTTTCTGAAATTCTGTACAAAAACTGCAAAGAAAATGATAGGGGAGCCATCGTCCACGAATTGTCATCATAGAGAATTTTGCAACATAGATGATTGTAAATCAGTGATACTCCCTCATTTGGACTCCAATTCGGTGAATTTATTTTTTGAATTTGGGATTTTTTTACAACGAATCCAGGTAGGTTATTTCTTTTTGTAATTTTGCACCTAAATTTTCAGACCTAATCTGCAAACTCGATGCCCAAAAAACGTTCCTACAAAACAATGAACAAGCAAAATTCTTTCTGCTTTTCCAAAGAAAGACCTTTGTGGAGGTCATAGCACATGCATGAAGATTGTTGAATATTTATGCAAGATTTTGAAACTGAAATATGCATCAAAGCCTCATTCTCATGGAGTCGTAATCTGAATCTGATACCACTAATCTAGGGGGGGGATCCCCAAGATCTTAGAAAATTGAAATGGATCTTGGGGGGAGGCCCCCAGGATCTGAAAATTTACAATGCTAGAAAGAAAATAAGAGAACACATAGTCAATAGAACCGCAAAGGAACTTTTATCACTAAGATATATAATAACTGTAAAAGCTACATTGAGGTGGACAATCTGCCCTTTTACAAAATGTGACTTGTTAGTTATATTTTTTTGTTTGTTACAATGCCACAGGTCAATTCCATCGATGGGTAAATACCACAGGAAAATGAATACTATGGGTTTATGTCACATATGATACCATGGGAAAATACCATGGGTGGATGCCACTTACAATACCATGGGTAAACTCTATGGGTGGATGAATACCATGGGTAGATGCCATTTTCCATTCGGATCATCTTCTCCTCACCCACAAGGATACCCTTGCACTACAAGGTCAAGCATTCATTTGATCTGACTCCTGGAGCACCTCTATCATAGAGGCTAATATATCGCCACTTCATTATGAAAAATGCCAAGTACAAGAAATGAAATGATCAACAACAGGTGCCACACAAGTTTCAAGTGGGAGATAAATTTTAGTTGCATTTGAAGAAAGAACGCCTTACCAAAGCCCATCGGAAGCTCAAAGTAATCACTTTGATGAAAGGATCATCGTGATAAGTTAAATATAATGTTAATATTTTAATTTTGGTTATCTGGTTAACATATTATCTTGCTACTTGGGAGGATGTTGTAGAAATACATAATGACAGTTGAGGAAAGTTAGAATGCTAATGCTAAAAGTTGATTCAAGGAACATATGGATTGAGTGATTATTTTCTATAATCCTTAAAGGATTGTGAACTAGATATGTCTATATCATGATCTTAGAACTGAAAGGTAGCTGTGTAAGAATATAACCTAATTTTCATGTTCCTACATCAGCAAAGATCACTTTGATGTTTAAGAGGGAAATATGACTAGCTTGAATTTTGAAAATGATCAATATAGTGACTTTATTGATGATGACTAGAGGAAAGTGATAGACATGATTGATGGCA
Organism: Pinus tabuliformis; assembly: GCA_031772625.1. Classification (NCBI taxonomy): domain Eukaryota; kingdom Viridiplantae; phylum Streptophyta; class Pinopsida; order Pinales; family Pinaceae; genus Pinus; species Pinus tabuliformis. The sequence continues at coordinate 479,280,368 of CM062810.1, read as the reverse complement.
AGAATCATGTCTCAATAATGAAGGGAAGAGTTGGCTATACAACATCAATGCAGAAAGAGAGCTCAATATGATGAGATACAAATAAAAGGAGTTATGCACCTATCACGATGAAGCATTGGTAGTTGATACACTTATGGAAAAAGGAAAGAGAGATTGTGGTTATGACTTCCCAATTGAAAGGAAGTGAAAGAATATCCTATATTATTTATAGGGAGTATGAACTCTCCTTAATATTTGTTAAGGCAGAAGGATATATTCCATAAAATAAGTGAGAATATGGATCTCCTCTTTGGTTGAGAGGGAGTGATGATAACATCACATTTGTATTATCTTCTACATGTGTTAGCACTAGGACAAGAATAACAATCATACGTATAAGTGAAGGCCATGGAGAGAGAATGGTTACTGGAGGATTAGATAAGAAACTATGATTTCCTTAAGGATAGAAAATCCAAGATAGGAAATGGAGCCAAACTCTTTGAGGATTGGCAGGTATCCAAGACAAGAGTGGTTGCACAGCACTGTTATTCTTTGAGGATTGGGAATCCAAGATAATTATAGTCCTAAAAGTACATACCTAGTGAAAATATATATGGAATATGTACCTCAAAGAGGTAGCATTATATCTCATGTAAAACCTCCCAACATTACGCTCTTTTATAAGAAAGAGCTTATCAAGTTAAGGCCTCACTTTGTTGAGAATGCTAGTTATAATGTTGACACTTAAAGATGGCTTACTAATTCGACTCTCCTTGTGAGAGCTCTTCAGTTTGAGAATAACCTTGTACCGGGTGTATAATTATGAATACATCCCTAATTAAGAGGGAGTGTTAGAAAATGTAAGTAGTTTCGCCGATATAATTTCCAACGTACTCAAGTCATTATGAATATGTTATGTTACAAGAACGAAAAATAAAAATAAAAATTAAGCATGGTGTTATAGGTCATTTTCTCACATATGATTAGTGAGCCTCCTAATGGGATCAATCAACATCCTATTCCCTCTTTTCACCATCTTGCACAAATCCCGAAGAATGTACCTTTCATTTCCCAGAGTTTCAACGCTAAATTGCTTCATCTGAGACATTTTGATGACCAACAATCCCTATAAGCCTACTAGGGTGCATTCACTAGTAGTTTTCTCCACTATCACCTATGCTGGTCAGCAACAGGTTGCTCCCCATTGTACCTCCATTGATTATAGAAATTTGTGAGGATGATTTGGATTTTATAAGCTTCTCGTTCTAGGAGTTTATAGAACTTGATTCAACTACTTACATTGGATAAAACATTTTGATCCTATCCTTCCCTACTTTGGATTTTTCACCACTTTTCCTTTGATCCTATCCCTCCATCAAAGGAGGATCTCTTACCCTAGATTGGTAATTGGATAAGGACTCCCAACTTACCATACTTTTCTATATATTCTCAGCATTCTATCCAGTTGGGGGTTGGATTTTGGAGAGTGATTCTTCCCTTATGCTGTTGTAGTGAGTGGTCTGCATCTCATGCATTTAGGTAGATGGGAGGTGCATAGTGTGACAAGGAAAGGATAAGTCAACGACTTAGAGGAGCTCTTCTACAAGATCAGCTGCTAATTCTGGTTGTAATCTAATTCCATTTATACTAATGAAAATAATTCAAAATTTTCCTATATGTGATGTTGTTATTTCACTTATTTAAATACCATGCTGATCTATTGAATGAAGTACTTAGATGATACTACATAGGTCTCGTAGTTTCTTGGCTTGTGTTATCTAACTGTGCAGGTTCTAATTTTGGTGTTCAGAGCTGTAATTGGAGATTCCAAGCTAAAGAAGGAGCGAAGTGGTCAAAGGATTCTAGAAAGGTATCACACTGCCATCTATTTACTTTAAGGAAAACCATTGTGTTCCTTGTATCTCTGTTGTTCTAGGTTAGCTACCGACATAGGGGAGATACCTTTGTCCTCAATCATAAATCCTGCATAAGAAATTGATGACCATATTGGGGAGCATAACATTTCTTTGGTGGTATCATTTTCCATTGTGTTTGATTACCTCCTTGACATACCTTTGTTGTATCATCCAACCAATAAAAAACCTAGGAAGTGATTTGATTGAGCTTTTTTAAGAATTTTGTGTTCGAATCCACTTTTCAAGGGCCAATGCACCCCCTGTTGCTTTGAAAGAGCATTTCACCTCTCCTTGGCCCACTCTGCAACTACTGTTGCAAAACACTAGTGCTTATTCTAGAGCAACGTTGGCCCTTGTTTTTGCATAAATGTTTCCTTAGATCCTAAGACATCTTTGGTCTACCTACTTCTAGCTGATATTCCCTGAGTCTTCAGTGTCTTGTGGTCTCTATAAAGCCTCCATTTTGTTTGCATTTATGTTGTTTTCCTTTGGTAATAATTGGTTTTGATTTTTCTTTATTCTTATCACTTTGTTACTTGCAAACTATTTTCGTTTGGTTTTTGGTCACTTGTATGAATTGTTATTCTAGTCCTCATTCTGGAAATTGTAATTGAATCAATAATTAAACATCTAAATATTAGTTTTCTTCATCACAAAAATTAAGTGTTGTGAAAACAAAAATTTTGCATCGAAATTTAGGGTTTTGAATCTGAATTAGCTTAGGAACAATTACATCAGAAAGAAAATTGCATCTTTCATCTTGTTTGATGCATATTGCGTGCTGCATCTTGGTTGCTTCTTCCTTTCCTTAGCTAGTTTTTCATTAAAAGAGAAAGAATTTCTATTTTCTCATGCTAGACTTGCATTTTAGGATATTTAGGTGACATTTGTGGTAAGCCCTAAAACTGAAACATAATCAAAGATAAACAATCAAATTTATTGAATCAACCTAAGGAGCATTTGTAACATTAATGAAAACATTTAGATGTCTAGGCTAGAGACATGCTTTAACGTCATTAAACGTAGGAGTTGTCATTTTTTGTAAATGTTACATCCCCGGGGTGAAAAATCGTTCCACATATGAGAGTGTATAGGACCATACCCCACGTACCTTCAGGTATATTGGTGGTTCCCCACACACATAAAGTATACGGGAACATTGTCATTGAACGACTATGCATTAGACATCACTATTACGATTGCAATCCCACATACCATCGTGTATATTTTGGGAGTCCCCAATAGGTTGCTATCCATCCATAGATAACTGATTATGTCATCTTGTATACTGTGATATACCAAACACACCATTCATGGAGATTTGTTTCTGTACTTAATTCCTTGGTTTTCTAAGGTGTATATTGTAGTTCACAGTTTCTTGGTAATCCTTTATGCCTAGCTTACCCTCTTATTTATTTATTTATTTATTTTTAATAAAATTTATTGCCCAATGTGGATGAACAAAACCTCCTCCCCGTTGTTCTTGTAGAGTGCAAAATAAGCCTCCACTTCCTCCAGAGGCTACTCCTAACCGTCGTCCTAGACATAGGAAAATGAAAACTATCGAATCGGGAAAATCGAGAACTACTTTTGGCCCTCCACTTGATTTTGATAATACATAACCCTTTGTCCCCTTGAGTTCCGAACTTGAGATTACATATTTTGTTGTTGGTGACAATAACACAATTAAAATAGAAGTCCCCAAAACTTTGTTACCTGGGGTCATTGAATCTGATATCTGTGAGTTAGAAACTATGTTTCATGAGGCTATTGAACACTATGAGGCTCAACCATATTTACCTAAGTATTTGGGGCCTTCCTCCTCTTTTCCTTTGTCTCATAAATAACCAAATTATCTTGGGCCTAATGGTGATCCTCTTCCATACAAAATTATAAGAATTGAAGAGATACCTCAAGAATAGCCTTATCCTTCTACTCTTGTTCATTGGGAAAGACTTAGCTTTTATCAAACTGGCCTTCTTCCATATTCTCAACCTCATACACAATCTCCTTTACCTGATCCTTTGGGCTTACTTGCAGATTTCACGCGACAATCTTCATTGGGATTATTAACCATGACTGGAATTAATTCAAACTCCTAGCTCATGTCCACCACTATGGTTGGGACATAAAGTGTCACATACAAATCTATGTTTGCAACATTACTAGAAGCTCACTTAAGTGGTGGCATGTCCGTCCTGCTTGGCTACCAGTTTTTATCTAGTAATTTTTCTAGTGTGGCTTCCATTCCTTGGACCTCTCCCATGACATCCAACTCGGAAATAATTTCTGGCAATTATCTTATGAATGCCACACATTCATCTTCTCTTCCTCCATCTACACCAAGAATAGAGCAGTAGGTTCACCCTTACATCAGTGGGAAAAGCTACCCTCAACAACCCAACCCTCCTTATGTTGGGTACCCTCCATATGGGTCACAGTTACCACCATCATCCCCTCCTCCCATCGCATGGGGAAAACTTGTTGTTGGTATGCCTCAATATGGAAATCCACCTACTTATAGTCCTCCTCATATTAGAATGGCTTCCAGTGTTTGGCGACCTACTTTACCCATACAACCTGGTTCATATTAGGATCGATTGTTGAATCCTCAAACTATAATGTATTCATCGCAAATTCCTACCTATTCTTCATCACTTCAACAAGATCAAATACATGTGAGACAACCTTTACAACCCATTCCAATGGTGTATCGTTCCCCCCAAATCTCGATTCATTGACCCGTACAAGGTTCCTCACCTTCTCAATCACTTGCACAAGATAATCCTCAAGTTTCCTTAGGTCAAATTTGTTGGAAATAATACTGAGAGGGGGGGTGAATCAGTATTATCAGATCAATAATACGTTTTCAATGCTCAGAAACATATACGCTACTTTAGTTAAGTGAACTAGCGTGTACACGCTACTGTGTCTAAAGAAAACAGCGTAGAACCAGAAAACTTATAATTCAGTTAGTTTATCTTCAGTTAAGTGCATCAGGTCATTATTCACCATATTAAGAGTAAACAGTATAACAGAACATATCATCACACAAAAGCCACACACATGAACACCATGATATAAGGTGGAAACCCAATGTGGGTGAAAACCACCTACTGCAAGTCGTCTCTATCTTTCTTTAATAAGAACTTCAGTTTACAATCTTTTGTACTGGTGCAGCCTTATACCAGTACACAGGCTACAACCTGCAGAAGGCTTCAACCTTCTCTCGTTCTCAAAACTTCCTTGGAAGGGAGCTTCAACCCCCTTTGCTCTTGTACTAGCTAAGATACTAGTATGTAGGTGCAGGCCTACAATCTTCTTTCCTTCAGGTACCACTTTTCATACATTTTCAGACTGGATATTCCTGAAGCACAATATTACAATCTGAAGACCACAATTCATTCAATCTTCATAGCAGATTACAAAACAACCAATACTCACATCAACAATCTTTGAATCACTGAACCACTGAAACCCTGTCAAACCCAGTCACCAGAACACAGAGCAGACTACAGAAATCTGCAATAACAGTCAGACCCAGCTGCAACCCAAAAATCAAGCTCCAAAAGATATACGCTACTTCAATGAAGGCAACCCGCGTATACATGTGGTTTTACCGAAGACAACCTGCGTACAGATCTAAAAATAATTTTTCATAACTTGCAGCTGTACCAGACATCAGTTATACCCAGAACATAATATTTCGTCAGTCATGCGGATCTAGAAATACGCATAATCAACTATATAAAGATAGTTCATTTCAAACCATTTGATCCCGATCTCTCCTTAAATCTTGTTCTCCATCAACCGATGAGATCTCTCCTTAGCTCAGATCAAGCAATACATCATCAACCAATAACCTGCATACTGGATCTAATACTTCATCAGATATTCAAGACATTTCAGATGCCCTTGCCTAATGATTTCCTTCTCCTTATATATCCTTAGGCCTTGTTCAATACCAAGAGCCAAAACCATAGAAATCCAATACCATCAACTTCAAAAACTAGGGATCAACACGTCCGTCGAGACACCAAGGTCCAAAACCATAGGAACAACTTCAAAGGAATAACAGTCGTGGACCAGAAATAAGTTTTCCACATACACGCGCTTTTACTGAAGCCAACCAGCGTGTACATGCGACTTGGTATATAGCGAACCTGCGTATACGGGACTTGGTATATAGTGAACCTGCTTGTATACGCGACTTGGTATATAGTGAACCAGAGTGTATATATTTTTCTTCATACTTGTAGACTGATCATCAATTCCTTGCTGCTATCCTTCTGCACTATGATTTGTTATCAGTGTGATTTGCCATCAAGGACAATACTTGTCTCATAATGCCAACAATCTCCCCCTTTGGACTTGATGGCAACAATACCAAATCAAATCACTCTCCCCCTTTGTCATCAAGGGCAAAGGGTTGTGCTCCCCCTGAGTACATGCTGATATCTTTGCTTGGTTGTGCTGAAACATGCTTCCTCTGACTGTAGGCAAGATCTGCAAAAGATGTTCTTCAAAGGAACCAAGACTTATACACCATAAGGGACCTTCCTATTACCAAAAGACTCAATACATAGATCCATACTCCCAACCAAGAGGGGATACATCAAAAATAACCAATTATATTACATCATTCATCCCAGGCATAGTGGGGAAACCAACATAGGCTGTTACATGACCTTGACACCATAAAAGAGATATCACAGAAGAGATACATGACATAGAGACAACAAATCTAGACCAAGACTTATGAAAGTCACAAGCAGCATATGATACACATCTTTTAGATCAGCAACCAAGATTTTCTTCTGAGCTCCTTCTCCTGAAACCAACAACAGTTGTGTACTACAACCAAAAGCATCTAAATGCCAACAATGCTTTATGAGACTTTAATCTGCTCCCCCTGAACCTGTGCCTGCTGCTCCCCCTGAACCTGTGCTTGAAGAATTCTGGCATACCCATCTCAGACCTTCTCCGACCAGAGTCTGCCCTTGCTGTTCAGAGCTCCATATACGCGACTTCTCCTGCAGAAAACGTCGTATGCACGCGGATATGCTTTCTGCAACACACGTACACCATACACGCGACTTTCCCAGCATAAATCAAGTATATACACGGATATCCCTTACGTAACTTGCGTATACCAAATTTTCTGTAGAACAGACAAGCTTCAACAACAGGATGAAGAATCAACTACTCCCAGCTTTTGTCTAAGATATTCAAAAGTTTCCCTGGGCAGTGGTTTTGTGAGAATATCAGCAACTTGTTCCTTAGAAGGAACATACTCCAACTTGACCTTCTGCTCAAGCACTTGTTCCCGAAGAAAATGGTACTTGATTGGTATGTGCTTGGTCTTTGAGTGCATGACTGGATTCTTCGAAATGCTGATTTCACTTGTATTATCACATAAGATAGAGACTGGTGAAGTGCAAGTGATTTGAAAATCCTGCAAGGTCTGCATCATCCAAAGAAGTTGTGTGCAACAAGATGTCGCAGCCACATATTCTGCTTCAGCTGTAGATAAGGCAATCAAACTCTGTTTCTTGTTGAACCAAGATACTAATTTGGAGCCCATAAAGAATGCACCACCACTTGTGCTCTTCTTGTCATCCACGCTTTCGGCCCAATCTGCATCTGTATAAGCATGAAGTGTGAGATCTGTATCTCTAGGATACCATAATCCATAATTTTGTGTCCCTTGAAGATATTTGAAGATTCTCTTCACTGCCTGAAGATGAGTCTCCTTTGGATTTGCCTGAAATCTCCCAACTATTCTGACTGCATGCATGATGTCTGGTCGGGTACCTGTCAAATAAAGAAAACTCCCAATCATGGATCTATAAGTTGGTTGATGAACTACTGCTGATTCATCATTTGCATTGAGGCTGCATCCTGTAACCATGGGTGTACATACTGACTTTGAATATTCCATGCCATACTTCTTCAAGATTTGCTTGAGGTACTTGGTTTGAGACAAGAAGATGCCCCCTTCATTTTGTTGGATTTACAATCCAAGGAAGTATGTCAATTCTCCAAGTAGTGACATTTCGAATTCTTTCTGCATAACCAAGGCAAAGTTTTGACTCATAGTCTCTTCATTGCTGCCAAAGATAATACCATCTACATAAACAACAAGTATTAGCAATTTGTTATTTTCAATTTTTATATAGAGATTGATATCTGCTGATCCTTTTGAAAAGCCTTGTTGGTGAAGATATTTGTCCAATCGATAGTACCAAGCCCTTGGAGCTTGTTTGAGACCATAGAGAGCCTTTTTTAATTTGCATACAAGGTTTGGATCATTCCCAAGAATGAAACCATCTGGCTCCTCAATATATACTTCTTCTTCTAAGTCTCCATTCAGAAAGGCTAATTTCACGTCCATTTGAAATACCTTGAAGTTTTGAAAGCTTGAGAGAGCAAGGAACATTCGGATGGCCTCAAGTCTTGCTACAGGAGCAAAGGTCTCTTCAAAATCTATCCCTTCTTGTTGCGCATACCCTTTACAAACAAGTCTGGCATTGTTTCTAATTACTTCTCCATTTTCATTCAATTTATTCTTGAAGACCCATTTTGTCCCTATGACATTCTTATCTTTTGGTCTAGGAACTAGTTCCCAAGTGTTGTTCTTTTCGATCTGCTCAAGTTATTCATCCATTGCTTTGACCCAACATTCATCTTTGCATGCCTCTTTCACATTTTGTGGTTCAATGGAAGAGAGTAATGCCAAATAGCTTGAAGCTTCTGCAATTCTTCTTCTTGTTTGTATTCCTGCTTCTTTCTGCCCCACAATCTGAGATTCTGGATGATTCTTTTGAACATATCTGGATGGAGTCTTCTCTTCTATTCTTGCCTGCTCCTCTGGTTCTTCTTGAGGTTCTTCTTCTTCATCATTCTGCCTTTGAGTGTAGCCTTCATCTTCTTCAATGTCTTCATGATGAACTTGCCTAGGAATATATCCCTTCTCATCAACCACTACATCAATGTTGTCAACAATTCTGCCAAGTCTTTTATTGTAGCATTTGTATGCTTTGCTATGTGGAGAATAACCAAGAAGAATGCCTTCATCTGCTCTTGGTTCAAGTTTTCCAAGTCGCTCATCAGTATTCTTAATATAAAATTTGCTCCCAAATATTTTGAAGTGCTTCACCGAAGGAGTCTCACCACTCCAGAGCTCATGAGGTGTTTGAGTGCTATTTACTCAGACATTTGTTTTGTTAAGAATAATAACCGCAGCATGTGCAGCTTCACCCCAGAAAGCTGCGGGAGTACCTGATTCATCAAGCATAGCACGAGCCATTTGTTGGATTGTTCTGTTCATTCTTTCCACCACCCCATTTTACTGAGGAGTTCTAGCTGTAGAGAATTCTCTTCTTATCCCATGTTCTTCACAGAAATCGAAAAATTCGTTTGAGGTAAACTCCCCACCTCTGTCAGATCTGAGGCACTTAATTTTGTGTCCTGATTCATTTTCAACCAAGGCTTTGAAGGATTTGACTTTTTCGAATGCTTCATATTTGTGCTTCATAAGTCCTAACCAGACAAACCTGGAGAAATAGTCAATGAATAATATCAGGTATTCTTCTCCTCGAGGTGTTCTTCTTCTGAATGGACCACATGTATCTGTATGTACTAGCTCAAGAGGCATGCTAGTTGATCCTTCCTTCTCTAGAAAGTTAGTTCTGGTTTGCTTTCCAAACTGACAAGATTTGCATATAGTGTTGTCTGGAATTTTGATATCTGGAAGACCACGAACTGCCTGATATTTGCATGCTTTCCTTATTTGTGAAAAGCTTAGATGCCCCAACCTTCGATGCCATAGCCAGTGTTCATCATCCTTGCTCAAATAGCATTGTTGTGGTCCTTCTTCAAATATGTATAGATTATTTGGAGTCCTTCTTCCTTTGATCACTGTTTTACCTGTATCAAGATCACGAACACAACATACATTTGATATAAATATTACCTTTGTTCCTTGATCGCACATCTGACTGACACTCAGAAGATTATGCTTCAATCCATCAACATACAAAACATTTCCAGCTTTGACCTTCTCTTTCAATGGAGCCACACCTTTTCCTTTTATGGATGCAGAGGTATCGTTTCCAAAAGAAACTTTCTTCCCCTTTTCTAATGCAGTATACGACTCAAGCTTTTCTTTGTCCCCTGTCATATGCTTCGAACATCCGCTGTCAATGTACCATAGACTTTCTTGACCTTCTGCATAAAAGGCTATCCCACATCTTTCTGGTTGTGGTTCCTTTATTCTCCATGTTATGACATTTGAGTTTTGCTCCTTCTGAATTGTCTTCCGGAACCTGCTCCTGCATTCAGAGTCTTCATGACCAAAGTTATTACAAATAGAGCATTCAACTTCATTTTCAAGAACCGAAAAGTTGTTATAAGTCCTTTTCATGGTTTCAGTCATTCTCCCTTGCTTTTGAGCTTCTCTAGTCATGATTGTCTTGTATGCAACACATTGAGCTGCTTTGTGACCAAAGTTATGGCAAGAAAAGCATTGGCCATTAAAGAAAATTCTCTGATAATGTTGTGGGGAAAAGTATCCAACACGGAATGACCCTATCCCACTCTAAGGGTGATAGTTCCTTAGCAACAGCTGAAGCAAAGCTATCTAAAGTTACTTCTTTATGACATGCAAGAGATGAAAGGAAGAGATCCACTTACCGATGTCTTGCGCAAATGGTCGATCCAATCTCCTCTATTTGCCGCTCGCTCCCAGCTCCAAGTCTTCTCACGGGCCCAGCTACACGAGATCCTGCGAACAAGACAAGAAAAGGAGACTACAAGAAGCATGCATTCATAATTGATTCAAGGATTAGCATAAATCAAATACGCAAGTAAGACAATACACCATTGAAACACATGCGGATAGAACAACCTCAAATGCTTTATTAATATAAGGAAGTAAGGTTTAGGCGGTGATACAACCGTGAGAGGTCCAATCCAGCATCACCTTCCCGACGGAAAGAAATCTCCTCTTCACCTCCCTCAAGCAATCACCCAATACCCTCAACTGTAAACCAATAGCAATTCTTTGCACCAAATTCCCCCCTCCAGATCCCATGGGATGAGATCCTTATATAGAGTTTTGGAGTGAAGATAAGTCAGCTTGATGTGTGACTTGTTGTCCTCTTCAACTCTAGTTGTTCTTCAGTCCTCGAGTCCACTCGGAGTTTCTACCTTCCACTTGGAGTTTTAGAAGCTCTTAACTCATCATTAGGCGAATCTTTTGATCCAAGTGTCATTTTGGAAGCTTCCTGGGCACTGGCACATTGAGAAAAGATTCCTCCACATGTCAAAGTACGCCCAGCGCAGGTAGCCTTTGTTGCACTTGCTATGCAGCGCAGGTACACCATAGAGCTTTTGACATTCAGCGCAGATGCTTAGTGGGACAGCTGCTTTGATCCAGAATTGACCTGTTTTTGAGTGTTTTTCAGTGGAGAACTGATCTGAAGTGCTATGGTTTGCTAACCTTGTTCCTCTAGGGGTAGGAACAACATGTTTAGGGACTTTGGATCCCTTAGATTATTGACATTTTCATGCTCTATGCTGTAAGGCACAAAAATGTCTATAACAATTTCCCCCTAAAGTATGAGGTCGTTTATCGGGTGAAATGATTTATTAGGAGGATCCGAAGTTCATTCAATCGTCGGGAGGTGACCTGTAACAAAATACAATACAATACATTATCTTTTCATACTTTCTTTTCATGATCTAGCTGATGCGGGCATTTCCCATGCTCAGCTTTATAAATGCATTTGTTGTACATAAACAGACGATCGTCTGATAATAGACTGATAATTCTCTGCTTTTAACTATCATCCTTTTAGTAGGATGATCATCTGCTGCACATGTCTATGTTTTTATCTCCTGAATATATATCGCAGCCCGGATGGATGAAACTAGATCCGGGGTCTTCAAACTTGTCCGATCTTCACTCTAGTACAAGTCGATCCATGTGAGAATTTCTTGAAGTCGAACATGGAAAGACATCGCTTGATTACCAGTCAATAATGTAAACTGTTAACAAGTGCGAGAGGAATCACCGATAATGATGATGACCCTCAAGGTACTGCAGCACAATTCACGTGGCGTGAATATAGGATCTGACGTCGAACACCACGCAAAGTCTCCTGGTCGAAGGTCATTAATGTATACCTATCGCCGGAAGTGAGAAACTTGCCATTGAGGCATGCAAGCTTCAAAGTACTGAGGGGGTGTTCCTAGATCAACTTCTTGGATAATGAGCTGATGTCGACAAGAAGTGATCCGTCAAAGGAGGGCCTTAATGAATCCCACATCAGTGACACGGAACGGAGCTAGTGATGATGGTGAAAACGATCTGTGAAATATGATTCAGGGTGGCGGTCATGGAAGGATGAAAGATGATGTATGGTAGTGGATGGGACCCGGTTGACACTTTCTGAATGACATCTCTTGAACATATAACGACACTGATGTGATGGATCGGTAGCATTACCCCATGTATGGATGGTATGGCGAGACCATGGTGAAGGGACCAGTGAATGATAATAACCCAACCCGATATTTACGGAGGCAAAAGTGTCATGTTCAAGAGTGACTTGCTACCATTAAGCTTTGAGGTTCTCCCAATTTTTCCCCAGTCATTTCTGACCAGTACCTCTTTATTTTTGTCAAGCTTGAGGAGGATAACATATGCTTGTTCTATAACCTGCCCTTCGGGCAAGCCCATCGCTATGTTTTAACAAGCCTAGCGATAGGGAAACTCGTTCTCGCCTAAAGACAAGTTTGTCGCTATTTAATGTTTTTAACGAGTCTAGCGACAAAGACAACTCGGTCCTTTTCATTTTTAGAGAGTCTAAAAAGGTACATAAAGTTAACTCCAAAGGCCCTTTTTCGTCATCTAATCCCTTAAGTCTGAAAAAGTATAAAACAATACAGAAGGGATGAATGTTCGATAGCTTTATCGAGCCAAACTAGACAAGTGCTCGATCTTTTTGTGCAATAATCCCTCAGGTCCAAAAAGATTAAAATCTAGAGGAGGGATAGCTCTTCCGGTCTTTTTAACGAGCTGGAAGGCCAAAACTCGGCAAACTTTTCATATTTTACGAGTCAGTGAAAAGAGCTCAAAGAAGACTCGTATTTTGAGGAACGAGTGATAAACAGGGATAGCAGCAGATTCCAGGTACAGGTTGGAATTTTCCAATCACGGTAGTATTACAAGGATGGCTAGGTGGGATCACTCTTCGCAGCTGTTCCTCAAAATAGGTAAACAATCAAGTGGATGTGAATGATCGGCGAAATGAAAAGTGGAGGTGACGGTGCACAAACACGTCCAAGGCTTTTATGGCTGATGAATTTACGGTCTCAAATGGTTATTTACCAGTTCATTTTTCTGGATGAGCTTGAACTCTGGGGGGAAGCTTGCTCACATGCTTATGTTTATTTTTTAACGAGCATGAAGTCTGCGTTAAAACTGCTCGGTTTTGCGTTTATTTTTTAACGAGCATGAACTATGCCAAAACTGCTCGTTTTTACCAGTCATAAAGTAGGAAGGTCTCTTGGAAGATTGCTATTTTTTAAGGAGCTTCATCTCCCTACGCTTTGCTCCATATCCTCTCTTTATGCAAGCTGGGTATCGGCTAATCCTACGAGTTTAACGGGTTAGACCTACAGGTTTAAAGGGGGGGACCTAAAAAACTAAAAAACAAAATAGCCGCCCGTGCTTGCATTCCAAGAGGTTTGCATGCCCCCAGGTGTAAGTCTAATTTCAAGGTCGCCCCTACTTGTCCGTCAAAAACCCTTGTTTTCAATGGGTGAGGCTTACCTCTTTCTGGTTACCCAAAGAATGGTTTTGTTTGCTGCCGCAAATGAAACTCTTTCTTCGGCGATGTCTATCATTAGGTTACACAAAGATGGTTACAATTTGTTGCAGCAATAGAATCTCTTTCTTTGGAGGTTGCCCCTACTTATCCTTTAAAACATTTGTTTTAATGGGTGAGGCTTGCCTTTTACCCAAAGATGGTTACTACTTGCTACCGCAAACGGATCCCCTTCTTTGGCAGAGCCTACTTATTTAGACAAAGGTGAATGACCTTTGTCAAACAAGTAACCTTGACAAAAGAATCCTTTTCTAGAACAACCCCATTCCTAACTGCCCCTTCTTCTGCATGAGAGCTCTTGCCGGCTCTTCTGTTTTACGAAGATGAAGGAGGGGACGGGGTACGGACTAGTCATATTCTCCCGCGGAAATTCTACTTTACACCCAAGGTTTTCTCTGACCCCAGCAGACCAGGATGCATGCCCCCTGGGTTCCGGCCCTACTTTCCCGAATCACTCGCACTCATCAGGAAGAAGAACCGGAGGTAGAGACCTTTCTTGATCAAATAGACCATTCAGGATAGGTATGTGACTATTTGCGATGCGTGATCCCGGAAATGAAAGTTGGTCTACGAGCTTGACCATTCTTCCTTCGTATGGAAAACACATTATTCGAAAGAGTGAGGAGACTATTGCTTCCATGCAATATATGTAGTCTCGTCCAAGGAGTAGGTTATAATCCAAGGGTCCTTGGACGACCATCAAGTTCATCTTGACAGCCTTCCCTTTCAAGGTAATAGGCACATTAGGTAGAATCCCTAATGGTCGACTGGTTCCTTTGTCAAAACCCGAGAGATTCCTTATCTCGGGCAAAAGCGCCGGGCAACCCAGTGCATTCCAAGCAATAGAGGACAGGATACTCACAGATGCCCCTTCATCAATGATAGTTCCAGCCATCACCATTTTGTATATTTGGACTATAATTCTAAATGGTATACTGGTTGGTAACCGGGGTCTGCCTAGTTGGTTCCAATCAAAGGACACAACCAGGTTGCTTGGTGGTGGGACCGAATATACGGCCGGGTATGACCCTGACGATGCTCCTTCCTGCGATAAAGGAGTGGGCACATTGCCCTGATGTTCATCAGAATCGATGTTGATGAAAAGAATCTGGATGGTGTCATCCTTACTCTCTTCGGTAGGGGTGTCAGCTGAAGATGAATCCTCAGTGACTGTGGTATTTGAAGATGAAACTTCTGAAGGGAGAACCGGGTCAACTGCCGTTTCGACCTTTGGACTTTCGTCCGGTCCAGATTCAGTAGGTTCACTTTCAGTGACTGACACTTCAGCTGGCCCTATGAGCGGGTAGCTGTATTTTCAACCAACGAAGGACTTGGCGTGAGTTTTTGATATCCAGGAGGAAGTAGCAACGGTGCAACCGGTTGATCTTCCAAAACTCTCTTCGCTTCGTCTAAAAAGGGACAATGGTGGAGGGTGTGATCGCCTTCACACAGTTCGCAGGGGAATCTCATTCCCCTTCGTCGTCTAGAACCTTCACTTTCGTTGGTCGACGGTAAGCATTCAACTTGGTTGTCAGAGGTTGACGCTTCCAAACTGTGCAAACGAGGGGACCAGTCCCTTAGTATCCGGGGAATACTGGGACAATCACGGTGGAGGTGGTTCCCTCTACATATGACACAAGGCGATTTGGGCCCGGTCTGTGCTGTGTGTGGATTTTTGTTAGATGCCTTTTGTTTGCCCCCAGGCGCCTTTGGCTCCTTCTGCTACTTTTCTTTCTTCTTCTTTTCCTTCTTCTTTTCTATGGGAGCTCCGCTTTCGGCGGCTTGACCTTTCGAAGAAGAAGGATCGGAGGAAGGCTTATAAGAAGCAGAAGGCTGGAGGGCAGCTCTAGACTGGTCTAACTGTTGACTCGACTGTTCAGGAACCGTGGTGTTCTGAACTACAGTGGTTGAGAATAGCCAAACTGGCAGGCCAATTGTCAGTTCTAGAAGCGACAATGTGGCCATGTGGGGCGCACCAACTTCTCCCCAAGAGGAGAAAGGGCTAGGGGTCCCATCATGTGGAATCCCTTGGTTGGTGTGTTCCATGTTCTCAACCTAAAGATCAACGTAGGAATAAGGGGTGATTATGTTCCGCTTAGAATGAATTTTATATGACGACGCTTTAGACACAACTTGCTTTTTCACTTTTTAAGAGTCGAGAAAAAGCTAAAGATGACTCTAGTCTCCTTCGATGTATTAACGAGCCCAAAGTGACAAATGCTCGGATGGACTTTTTCAGTTATAGAGTTTGAAAAAGGCCAAAAGAAACTACTCTGGAGTTCTAGGCAGAGGGTGTGCCAAACCTTTCGCGAAACCACATAATACGTTTTACGGTACGAGTGGTCGATCTTCGTGAATGTTGTGTTCACTGCATCGCGATCAGTAGGGCGGCCGACACGGCTTCCTATGGATAAAGGCTTTGTTCCTATAGGGGTCTCCCAATATACGCGACGGTACGCGGGAGCACAAATTCGTATTAGTGCTATCGTCCCTCAGGAGGAATCACCCACCTTCGTAGAGATCGACAGTCACTATGTTTAACGACGTCGGTTCACGTCTCTACCTAGACCTCTACTGTGTTTCATTATGTTTCAAAGCGTTGTTAGATAAATTCAGTTATTTTTAGGTTGATCTTTCTTAGCAGTTTGCCTTTATGGATCACCACGTGATGTATGATACAACTCCTAAATGCAGGCTAAGAATGATAAGCAAGCTTTTTCAATTCTTTCAACTTATGAAAATCTTAACTACTGAAGGAAAAGAAAGACATCATCTTTTCAAACAGATCATAGAGAACACACTGATACACTTTTCCTAAATCGACATGCAAATTGTCAAAATGCACATGCACAATGCAAGTATTTCTTTTCTTCTTCCTTAATGTTGATGTATTACAAAAAGAAAGCTGTTGTATAATTTCGAATTCAATTTCAAGCGAAAGAAAACAAATTTTTGTCCAATAATCAAAACAACACCTCAAGATTCACTCATTTCAACACAAGAAATACTGAAATTCGAACCATATAACGAAAGCAAATGCTCAAGCAGCTATGAACAACAATAAACTAGCTCTTAGAATCACAACGACACTTTCTCATAGGTCTAGATCCAAGAGGTCATAGCAAGACTAGTTCACTTTCGCTACGGGAAACTGTGAATGAAAGCAAGAAATACAATAAGAACAATCACGGTTTCTTCATACAACTGAGGCGGAATGAAGGCAAAGAAAAGTAGTTTCAGTTGGGTATAGAGGTTGACAACAGGCTGCAAAAACAATACTGAAAACTAGGCAACAGACAGTGGGGAATCCCAGTTGCACAAGGCAAAACTGGATCAGCGCAGGTGCTGCACTGTCAATCTGACATGCAGCGCAGGTAGCCCCTTCGGGACCTGCGTTGCAGCGCAGGTAGCCTTTGCTGCAGCTGCACTGAAGAGACAACTCTCGTCTCTCTCAGATTCCGGGTCACAGTTTGCTCAAAAATCAATGGTTTTTGGCCAAATCAGAGGCTATCAGTCATGTATACACTAGAGGATGATTAAAGGAAGATGAACACTATCACAAAGAGCTAAAAAGAGTCCTTGTGGACCAGCTCTTCAAATCATAAACATGCCCAGCACTGGGCTAGAGTAGCTGCCCTCTACTTTGCATTCGAAGGACTCGAATGCAGTTTGATTCGGTACTCCCTTTGTTTAAGAAATGAATAGTAAGAAACACAAGCTACCAACAAGACACGATCCCCAGCGGAGTCGCCAGTCTGTTGTGGGGAAAAGTATCCAACACGGAATGAACCTATCCCACTCTAAGGGTGATAGTTCCTTAGCAACAGCTGAAGCAAAGCTATCTAAAGTTACTTCTTTATGACATGCAAGAGATGAAAGGAAGAGATCCACTTACCGATGTCTTGCGCAAATGGTCGATCCAATCTCCTCTATTTGCCGCTCGCTCCCAGCTCCAAGTCTTCTCACGGGCCCAGCTACACGAGATCCTGCGAACAAGACAAGAAAAGGAGACTACAAGAAGCATGCATTCATAATTGATTCAAGGATTAGCATAAATCAAATACGCAAGTAAGACAATACACCATTGAAACACATGCGGATAGAAGAACCTCAAATGCTTTATTAATATAAGGAAGTAAGGTTCAGGCGGTGATACAACCGTGAGAGGTCCAATCCAGCATCACCTTCCCGACGGAAAGAAATCTCCTCTTCACCTCCCTCAAGCAATCACCCAATACTCTCAACTGTAAACCAACAGCAATTCTTTGCACCAAATTCCCCCCTCCAGATCCCATGGGATGAGATCCTTATATAGAGTTTTGGAGTGAAGATAAGTCAGCTTGATGTGTGACTTGTTGTCCTCTTCAACTCTAGTTGTTCTTCAGTCCTCGAGTCCACTCGGAGTTTCTACCTTCCACTTGGAGTTTTAGAAGCTCTTAACTCATCATTAGGCGAATCTTTTGATCCAAGTGTCATTTTGGAAGCTTCCTGGGCACTGGCACATTGAGAAAAGATTCCTCCACATGTCAAAGTACGCCCAGCGCAGGTAGCCTTTGTTGCACTTGCTATGCAACGTAGGTACACCATAGAGCTTTTGACATTCAGCGCAGATGCTTAGTGGGACAGCTGCTTTGATCTAGAATTGACCTGTTTTTGAGTGTTTTTCAGTGGAGAACTGATCTGAAGTGCTGTGGTTTGCTGACCTTGTTCCTCTAGGGGTAGGAACAACATGTTTAGGGACTTTGGATCCCTTAGATTATTGACATTTTCATGCTCTATGCTGTAAGGCACAAAAATGTCTATAACAGATAATCAGATCTATCATCCAACCGATTGTAGCTTCTATTTATTCTTGGAGCAAATTGGGAAGATTTTACCTGTGGCTGATTGTAGCTTCTGTTTGTCCTTAAGGCAATTTGTCCCCAAATTTCTTGATGGTCTTTATTTGTTCTTGAGGTAAACTGTCCCTGATTCACCTGATTACTTTTAGTTGGCCTTTGCTCGTTTTTCCTTGCTGCATCAAGATAACTTTTAGAGGTAGAGGCTTGAGATGTTTCTCCATTATATCCAAGCCCTGGCTTGATCAGAGGAGATCGCTGCACATTGATAATCTCATCCAAGGTTTCAGATCCTTTACCAAATTTAAGATTAATAGCTTTTGTTTTCTCAATCTCTTTTCTAAGACCAACAATTTCACCTTCTAGTTTTTCAAGATGTTTTTCCTTTTCATCAATTTGAAATTGTAGAGTATCAATGATCATATTCTTTTCTTCTATACATCTCTTGAGTCTAGTAATTTCATCATAAAGGTTATCCACATCTATAGCATCCATATAATTATCATCTTCAAATGCCATTAACAACTTATATTCATTACCTCGTTCATCTTCATCACTATTCGATAGACCATCACTATCTTCATGAGTGTAGTAGCTTTTCTTATTTGCACTCTGTTTCTTGTTCCATCTAGCAGGTTCCTTTCCTTTATCCTTATAAGGACATTTTGCAGCATAATGACCTACTCTTCCACAAGCAAAGAATTTAAAAGGTAACTTACCTCTGAACCTTCCAGAACCCCTTTGAAGATTTCTGACAAAATTTGATTCTTCTTCCTCTTTTTCTGGGACGCGGCTTGCTTCATAATAATCTTCTTTGCCTGATGCCTTGAAAGCAGCTTCTCTTCTGTCTGATGGACCTCCATTTCTCATTCCATAAGCAGTTAGAATTCCATGTAGCTGAGACATAGTAAGAATTCGTAGATTTTCCTTTTCTTCTATTGCAGATACTTTAGATTCAAACTTGGCAAAGAATGATCTTAGAACCTTTTCAACCACTATAGCCTCTTTTATTTCTTCACCCAAATTTTTCATACAATTAACGATCTCATCTACCCGAAGAAAATAGTTAGCCACACTTTCATCATTATACATCTTGAGAGTCTCATACTGAATCCTGAGAGTTTGAAGTTTAGCACGCTTTACCTATTCATCTCCTTCATAGCTCGTGACAATTTTGTCCCATATTTCTTTTGCAGATTTGTAGTGCATTACCTTCATGAATTCCGTTTGGGATATACATCCTAATAGGGTACTGACTGCTTTCGCATTTGTTTCATACTTCTTTTTCTCAGTTGCATCTGTAGGAGTGGCTGAAGGAAAAGCGTAGCCTGTTTCTACGATGTCCCAAACTTCTGTACCAAGAGATTGAAGATAGGCAGTAACTCTTACCTTCCAATAATTGAAGTTTGTCCCATCAAAAACCGGTGGCCTAATTGATGCTTCTCTCTCGTAGTTGCTCATGATGAACGATCTACCTTAAAGCGATCAAGCTTCTCTGAAGGACCCGCTCTGATACCAATTGTTGGAAATAATACTGAGAGGGGGGGTGAATCAGTATTATCAGATCAATAATACTTTTTCAATGCTCAGAAACATATACGCTACTTCAGTTAAGTGAACCAGCGTATACACGCTACTGTGTCTAAAGAAAACAGCGTATAACCAGAAAACTTATAATTCAGTTAGTTTATCTTCAGTTAAGTGCACCAGGTCATTATTCACCATATTAAGAGTACACATTATAACAGAACAGATCATCACACAAAAGCCACACACATGAACACCATGATATAAGGTGGAAACCCAATGTGGGTGAAAACCACCTGCTGCAAGTCGTCTCTATCTTTCTTTAATAAGAACTTCAGTTTACAATCTTTTGTACTGGTGCAGCCTTATACCAGTACACAGGCTACAACCTACAGAAGGCTTCAACCTTCTCTCGTTCTCCAAACTTCCTTGGAAGGGAGCTTCAACCCCCTTTGCTCTTGTACTAGCTAAGATACTAGTATGTAGGTGCAGGCCTACAATCTTCTTTCCTTCAGGTACCACTTTTCATACATTTTCAGACTGGATATTCCTGAAGAACAATATTACAATCTGAAGACCACAATTCATTCAACCTTCATAGCAGATTACAAAACAACCAATACTCACATCAACAATCTTTGAATCACTGAACCACTGAAACCCTGTCAAACCCAGTCACCAGAACACAGAGCAGACTACAAAACTCTGCAATAACAGTCAGACCCAGCTGCAACCCAAAAATCAAGCTCCAAAATATATACGCTACTTCAATGAAGGCAACCCGCATATACACACGGTTTTACTGAAGACAACCTGCGTACAGATCTAAAAATAATTTTTCATAACTTGCAGTTGTACCAGACATCAGTTATACCCAGAACATAATATTGCGTCAGTCATGCGGATCTAGAAATACGCATAATCAACTATATAAAGATAGTTCATTTCAAACCATTTGATCCCGATCTCTCCTTAGATCTTGTTCTCCATCAACCGATGAGATCTCTCCTTAGCTCAGATCAAGCAATACATCATCAACCAATAACCTGCATACTGGATCTAATACTTCATCAGATATTCAAGACATTTCAGATGCCCTTGCCTAATGATTTTCTTCTCCTTATATAGCCTTAGGCCTTGTTCAATACCAAGAGCCAAAACCATAGAAATCCAATACCATCAACTTCAAAAACTAGGGATCAACACGTCCGTTGAGACACCAAGGTCCAAAACCATAGGCACAACTTCCAAGGAATAACCGTCGTGGACCAAAGATAAGTTTTCCACATACACGCGCTTTTACTGAAGCCAACCAGCGTGTACACGCGACTTGGTATATAGCGAACCAATGTATACGCGACTTGGTATATAGTGAACCTGCTTGTATACACGACTTGGTATATAGTGAACCAACGTGTATATATTTTTCTTCATACTTGTAGACTGATCATCAATTCCTTGCTGCTATCCTTCTGCACTATGATTTGTTATCAGTGTGATTTGCCATCAAGGACAATACTTGTCTCATAATGCCAACAAAATTCTTCAAAAATTGACAGTCTCAATCAAACTCATACTAGGGGGAAATGAAAACCTTGATGACGCAAAAATATGGATAACATCAAGTTCCTTTTCAAGGTCATAAAATCCAAACCCAACCATTCCAGTAGCTTTATTTCCATCCTGGGGCCAGGAAAAACACCCACTTGTATGATAGTTATCAAAGCCATCCATTTTCTAGTAATCATGTTCCTTATTATTAGAACCCTCCTTATCTAGGAATGAAAGTGCCTATTTCCCAGGTTCTCCCTTCATATCCAGATCATCCACCTTCAGACTTCAATCAGTTGTTTCCTTTGGTGGTTACTCTTAAATTTCCAAATTTAACTCAGCTTACTAATGATCCCATCGCTCATTGACCATGGTGGCTGATTATTCTCGCTATGTTGCCTTCTAATATCCCAAATTGAATAGGAATCTAGGAGAAGACTCATCGACACATGTTATGACGTATCATCTATGGTGTTCATCTAATTCACTTAGTGATGATTCCATTCGATTTCATCTTTTTCAATGAATTCTTACAGTTGTCGCAACTAAATGGTATATTGAATTACTTATAGCATCGTTTCATGACTTCAACACTTTGGCCACTACCTTCCTCACACATTTCCAGTTACCCATCAAATACAAAATTCAAATGGAACTATTGACTAACTTCAAACAATCAAACTCTACTAGCCTTTCAAATCACATTCATGCATGGAGACGCCATCGCCAATTGGTCAAGACTTATGTTCTTGATCAGTTGTTAGCATAATGGTTTGTCAAGTCTCTGTTCCCATAACAGAAGATGTGGCTAAAGGTGGAGTCGTGACTGAAGAGCCAGTTATTACTCGTGCTCATTATATAAATCTATTTTATACCCAATTAGGCACACTCTATGATAAGATACCAAACACTCTAAGACATTCGAATACTATTCCTTCTCCACCTGGTAAATAATATCATGATACTAATGGCACTATAAGTTCTTCTAGTTCGCATTTGGTGAGTAAACCGTATGTTATTGCGATTATCGCTCCTGCATAAAACCCTCCATCTCATCCTCCTATGGCATTTTCTTTCAAGATAAATGTCATCTCATCTAATAAAGGAAAGTATCAACAAAAAACTATAAGCAAGAAGAAAGGTAAAGGTAAGAAAACGAAATATTCCTCACTGCAAGATAAACAAACAAATTTGTCTTCTGATGAGAAATGAAAACCTCGATACCCATATTTCATTTAATGAGGATGAGTTTACATGTGATTGTCTGCACCACATTGAAGTGAATTGGTTCCTCAAATCATCTACTTCTCCCACTGTGCTTACCAACCCGTATCCCAATTAGGAGACCCATATGGTTTCCTGGGATGCTTCTTCCTTTAACACAGTTTTTGATGCTTTCCTCATCAAATCTGAAGTCTGAGTTCTTGGTGGCCACTAAGAATAAGGACTATGGTAATGTGAATCCATCGAATGGTCAAGATACTAATCAGCATACCCATTCAGTATAACCTTCATCTAATCCTGTTCCACCTCTAGATCGTACCGAATTGATTATCAAACCTCCAAAGGGTGTCAACCATAAGTCTTGTTTCAACCCTCACTTGAGAACTACTCAACATTACAACATAGTTGAAGACTTGGCTAAGTCCCCTTCGGATATAATGAATTATGAGGTGTTGCAATATTTTCCCACCCTAAATAAGGCCTTATTGTCATCTATCAGATGTGTGGATCCATCGGATTCTAACCTAATGGTTTTCTCTCATGAAAACTATACCATTTGACTTCTGAGTCAGTTATCTTTTATAATTCAGGTCATTATCCATGTTAAGAACATTCATTGTTCTATTGTGGATGAGGGAGCCTCGACCTACATCATGTCATTGCCTTGCTAGAAGGAAATTAGCTCACCCCAACCATGTCAATTGACCACCACATTAAAATCCTTTGATGGAAGGACATACAAACCTTGTGTGATTTCGAATTCCCTCCACGTGAAATTAAGGGGAAAATTTGTCTCCGTTGAAGTACAAGTTATTGATATAACTTTGGATTATAATATTCTACTGGGAAGTACATGGGTTTATACTATATATTATGTCTTGAGATACTTCCAAATGATCACCTTTCCTCATAAAGGTGGGGTCATGGCCATAGATCAACTCACCATTGTTTCCTCTAATTCTAGTGTTAATAGAAGTGTCCCTCTTATAGGGGGAGCCCTACATTCCTATCAACATGTTGGAGTTCGTTTACTAAAGGATTCATCCCTCATGAGAAATTGTTCATTCCATCCCCCTCCACTTCCCAGCTCCTCCACCTTGGTTGCTTATATCAACATGTATCATAATCTATGATCCTAGATGATCCATGGATTCTCCCTGATAAGGCTGACATCAAAATTTTTAGTGACTAAATGTCGCTTAGCCTTGTTGAGCAAGATTCCAAATCCATCTACGTAGCTTTTGCAGCCCATAGTTTTTCTTCGATTAGTTGGGTAGATTGATCACTAGATTATGGCACACCCTCTGATCCTTTCTTGTGTACATTCTCTAGCAACAAAAGCATAATGGAGATCATGATGTCAGATGACACATTGTGGGAAAAACATCATCATTGTTCCTCCTTCCAATATACCATAGAATATAATCTCAGTGGTGTATACTTACCTAATTTTATCGAACCCTATATGAATTATGTTTCCATTCATGAGATCAAATTTGAAAAGAACCTTTCAAATATCAAAGAGACCATTCCTCTTGATATTTCGATTCAGGTAGGAATAGTTGAAAATTTATACATCGAAGCATCTTGTACTTCATTTGAAATGGAGATTTACTGAGCCCTTTTTCATGAGTTCAGATATGTCTTTGCCTTAACATATGAGGAAATTACATATATCGACCCAAACATTGTAGTGCACGAAATCAATATGTATCTTGATACCAAACCCATCTGGCAATGCCTCCATCTTGTCCATCTCAAGAAGGCTGATGGGGTAAAAGCTAAAATTAAAAAGCTTCGTTGGGATCGTTTTATATACCTGTTCCTTTAACTGATTAGGTATCAAATGTTATCCTTGTCATGAAGAAACAAGGCGCGATCCGAGTATGTGTCGATTATCAAGATGCGAATCGAACTTTTCAAAAGGAAAACTATGTGACCCATTTATTGACCAGATTGTTGATGACTGTGCTGACTACAAGATTTATTCATTTATGGATGGATTCTTGGGCTATAATCAAATCAATATTCTCTTGGCAGACCAACCTAAAACCACATTTATTTGTCCCTTGGATACTTTTACTTATAGAAATCTTCCTTTCAGTATAAATAATGTAGGGGCCATGTTTCAACATGTGATGGAATACGCTTTCCACGATATCAAGAACATCATGTAACCCTATTTGGATGATCATCCTGCTCACTCCAAGAATAGTGTTGATCACCCTATGCATTTAAGTGCCATTTTCCTCCATTGTAGACATTACAACATTCGAATCAACCCACAGAAATGAGTGTTTTGTGTTGGTTCTATTCAACCCCTTGGGTTTTTCACTTTGAAACAAGGAATCTGTATTGATCCTTCAAAAGTATATGAAATCATTGAATTTCCTGCACCTTCTACTCTTGTTCAGTTACAAAGACTCCAAGGGAAATCCAACTTCCTGAGGAGGTTCATTCCCAAATACACTAAATTGACCAAAGGATTTACTCACTTAATAAAAAAATGGATTCCCTTCCATTGGCATGACGCTTCACAAAAAGAGTTCAATGCCTTGAAAGATGTATTTTTTCAGGTAACTTTTTTGTATCCTCCCGACTATAAGTGTGATTATTTCCTATACCTTTTTGTCACCATCTCTACTATAGCTATGGTCTTGGTCCAAGAAGATGCTATGGGGATTGAAAATCCAATTTATTACCTGATTTGGAGCCTCAACGATATTGATATACGGTATACTCATGTGGAAAATTTAGCTTTGGCAGTCCTTCAAACGATCAAGAGATTTCTCCATTACATCTTGATTCACAAAACTATGGTCATTTTGGATTGCAACCCTATGAAAAACATAATATCATGTCAATTAGTAGGGGGAAAAGAATCAAATTTGGTCGTTATTCTCTAAGAGTTCAATCTAGAATTCCCTAAATCCAAGTCAAAGAAATCCTTAGTTTTGGCTGAGCTAATGTGCGATTTCCCTTCCCTCGATGTTAAATCTACATCAAAAGATTCCATCATAGATGAGTCATTGTTCTTGATCTCATCATCTAAACCATGGTATGGATATTTTCTCATTTATGTCCAAACCAAGAATTTATGTCCCAATAACTCTGACTCAAAGTAGCGATGTATCTGGTACCAATCCTGAAACTATGGGATTATCAGTGACACCCTTTACCATCATGGTATCGATGCCATTTTACAAAGGTGCCTCACTCTTGAGGCAGCCAAGAAAACCTTGAATGTATGCCACTCAGGGGCATGCGATGGAAATTTATTTGGTTATGCTACCGCGTAAAAGATCTTACATGTCGATTACTTTTGGTCAACCATTTTCCGCAACTATATTCTCGCAGTCTAGAAATGTCATGCGTGCTAGACCTATGATAAAAAATTCCACACTCTGCCTACTCCATTACATCCCGTTGTTATCGTTGGTCCCTTTGTGAAATGGGGCATTGATTTTATGACATGAAACCCTCACTCGAATGGGGTATCATTCCATTGTTGACTACTTTACTAAGTGGGATGAAGTGATGCCTACATTTAATAATACCAAAGAAACTACTGCATACTTTTTCTTCAACCATATGATTTCTAGGTTTGTTGTTTCTGCAATAAATAGTAACAAATCATGGGTAGTATTTTCATAATCATATGATGACTGAATTAGCTTCCAAATTGGGACTTTGACATGAGAATTCCACTCCCTATTAACCTTAGGCTAATGGATAAGTTGAGGAAATTAATCATGTTCTTAAGACTGTGCTTCAACATATGATAAGGGTCCACAAATCGAAATAGAACATGCTTCTCTTTGCTACCTTGTGGGAATTTCAAACCTCAGTTATGACTACAACTAGATTCACACCCTTCCAGTTGGTGTATGGTCTAGAAGAGATCCTCCCTCTTGAATGTGAAATTATGTCGATGAAAGTAATTATCGAACTTCTTCCTACTACTTCCATTGGGCAGGAGTCTCTTTTACATCTGACTAGTTTGGATGAAACTCGACGTGATATTGTGTTAGCCAATGAAGCCCATAAAATATGCATTAAGGCATAATATGAAAAAAGTGTCAAGCCTAGAATCTTTTCGGAAGGAGATCTAGTTCTCTTATATCACCAGGACGATGACAAGTTAAGTCAAGGAAAGTTCTAGCCTATGTGGTTGGGCCCATACATTGTCAATCAACTCCTTAAAAAAGGGGATTATGAGTTAGTAGATCTCAATGGAGTTCCACTGGTGCAACCTAGAAATGGGTTATATCTCAGAAAATACTATGCTTGATCCCATGCATGGTACACTATGTACATACTATCTATAGGTGTGTCGAGTGTGTTTGATATGTATTTTTCAGAGCTTTCCATGGTTTCTGTTGATTCATTTTAATTTTGTATTGCATATGTCAACCTCTCTCTAACAGTACATTGGTTATGCCAATGGTGCTAGCGGTAGTACTCAGAACCTATGCTCTGTACCATGGGCTATATTTTCTCCAAATGGTGAGCTAGTGAGTATGCAAGGGATTAACATTAGTCACTCGAATAACAACATCATTGATTATAGCATAATGGTTGAGCTACTTTCTGATGGCACTATTTTAGATGGTATCCAGTGTATAATCATCAAGATTTACTTAGAGCTTGTACTACTACAACTCACAAATATCTATTTAGTGAGAAATCCTACCATCCTTCGCATGGTTTTGAGAGTGCATCTTCTGGAAAGACATTTCAATTTAATGCGATATGGGAATATTTCTAGAAATATGAACACATTAGCAGATGACCTAGCTAAATTTGTTTTATATAGACATTTTCAAAGAAAGTAAATAACTTTCAATTCGCATCACATCATATTGAAAGCAGAATAGTAACTAGGAAACATTGAATATATATATATATATATATATATATATATATATATATATATATATATATATATATATATATATATATAGATATATATATAGGTTTTACAAAATGTGTGCCCCGAGAAAAACATGTTTACATCTCTATTATAAAAACTACATGAAAAACATCTAAGTAGACAAAAATCAAGATTGCTCATGATAAAATGACATTGCAAGAATTATCCTGCATAGTAATCGACCAATATGAATAGGCACTCCGATTGTGTGTCGTTGAAGTCACAATGGAAGTGTTTGGACCATGCTGTCATCAACCTCATTTGTCAGTCCTTCCATGTGGCGCTCCACCTATGATAAGAGTTTTGGTACATACGTATCTCGTATCACATCCCGTCCCACCGCAGTGACCCGTAATGGTCCCACTACCTCCTCTTGTGGCTATCCCTCTAGGAAAATAAGATATGTAGCATCTACCCATTGAACTATTCCAATGTTTGTATGAAAATATAAAATATTTTAGTCTCGAGAACATAAAAAAACACAAAAAAATCATAAAATTTTCAAAAACTTAATGGTCGAAGTATCTTACCTTAAGAATCCCATTTCCCACGCTCATGTAACTCAACTTGAGGATCATCGGTAAAATCCATCCCTACGTAAGGATAACCATCAATGATGATGAATTGCCTATGTAGCCACCTAAAGAATGTTGGTGAAATGTTTATCGTTGATGGGCCTACATGTCGGCTCATATTTTCTATCCACCTCCTCATCCGTGTGGTCCTCAGATTGATGGAATCAAGGAAAATCTACTGAGGGTCCAATAATGACACTCACTCTTGAGAAAAAGAGACTAAGATCATGTCATAGCCAAAGTTCTTCAATGTCCCCTCCTTTTATTTAGTAATATGTGCCTTCAAATTGACTTGACACTGTCACTCGAGTTGAATGTTATCAGCTCTAGGCACTTTATCCCATAGTGCAGGTATGATTTTCTTACTACATGTAGTGTTGAGATGCCTACCAATATTGAAATAATGAACAAGATCATTCTTAGAGGTAATTGGGTTATATCCCTTATGCTGATTTTTCCATCCCTTGTAACAAGTGCTCGGGGTCCACAATATGTAGTGATATAGTCTTTCACTATCTCGCCACAATTTCTTCCACCTAGAAGAGAGATGGGGGCACCTATCTTTGATCTATCAGAAAGTAAATATCCTCTACCTATACCTCGAGTAGATTCTCCCCAAACCTGAACACCTATTCCTGAATATCCCATGAATGAAAAATTTACTTCAACAACTCCATTTGTTGCCTCATACGAGGAAGCCTGAAGAATTTCAATAAGCCACAATTTTTTAGCACTTGGATGGGAGTAGGCTGATTTTCTACATTCAAATCTTGTTCCTCACATTCTCTTTCTTGCCAGATGAATGCCATTTTGTGCTAATCATTACCTAAAACATCAACAGGGGATCCATTAGGCTCTTTCCCTTAAAAAAAACTTGACAAAATTTGAGGAAAAACTAAAAGTAAACTTAAAAAAATGCGCCCAACACACCCCAATAGTGTTTAACAAGGCATTGTACCTCTATGTAAACCGTTTCTATGCCTAGGTGCAATGTATTTTTTGACGTTGGGGGGTGCGTTGGTCATAGGGCATTTTTTGTGAAACCCAGGGGTGTCAAAACCTGAAAATTCTCACAACATTATTTGTGTTTCCCTTATTGTACTTGATATTCAAATGGAATTATTGCAAGTATGTGGAACAGTTCTAATGGTGATCATTCTACAACTTCCCTTGCATCTGTACAAAATACAGGGGTCAGTGGTCTGTGTGCATGACCGTTTCCTTCCCCAAAATTTAATGCTTCCATTGTCGACAAACCTGCACAATGGAATACATCTCTTTTTCATAAGTGGGATACTTCTAGACTGTGTCTAAAAGTTTCTCACTGTGATATGCCAATGGATGCCCTTATTGAGTAAGGACTTCCTGAATAACATAGTCAGAGGCATTCGTCTCAATCACAAATGGTTGTCATAAGTCTGGTAATGTGAGCACTGGTGCAGAGCAGAGGTGAAGTTTTAACATTGTGAATGCCTTCTGTTGGTATTCAGCCCAAAATAATTTTTTCTTTCTCTCCTCCTTTGGTGACTTGACTCAAGGACCAAGTGATATGAGAGAACGCTAACACGAACCTGCATTAGAAATTGGTGAGACCCAAAAAGTTGCGGAGCTTCATCAGAGTGTTTAGGGCTAGCCAATCTCGAATGACTTGGATCTTGGCTGGATCCACATGCACCCCCCGTTCATCAATAATTTATCCTAGATACTAAACCTGGGTCATGCCAAAAGTGAATTTCTCCAAATTGGCACACAGCTTGTGTTGACACAGTGTTTTGAAAACCTGTCAAATGTGGTGGAGGTGCTCTTCCCAACTCTAGCTGAAGATCGAGATGAAATCCAAGTATACCACTACAAATGAGTTGGTGAATGGCCGCAAGATGTCATCCATAAGCCTCATGAAGGTTGCAGAGAATTTGTCAACCCGAAAGGCATAACTAACCATTCGAAAAGACCCTCCATGGATTTTAAGGTAGTCTTCCACACATCGGAGGGTTCAAT
Source organism: Pinus tabuliformis (assembly GCA_031772625.1). NCBI lineage: Eukaryota > Viridiplantae > Streptophyta > Pinopsida > Pinales > Pinaceae > Pinus > Pinus tabuliformis. Next base: position 479,249,933 of record CM062810.1, on the reverse strand, counting down.
TGGTACCTGGTGATATCCAAACTTGAAGTCAATATTGCTGAAATATTATCCTCCTCAAATTGGTCCAGAAGGTCATCAATCTGTGGGATCAAATACCTATTTTAGACAGTGATCTTTTTCAACGCCCGATAGTCAATACAAAGTCTCCAAGTCCCATCCTTCTTTTGTACCGACATGATCAAGATCCCAAAGGGTGATGAACTCAGCCGAATGTGACCCTTCTGCAGAAACTCCTAAATTTTCCTTTTGAGTTCATTGTTCTCCAAAACAAAGTGCCGATATATTATTCCATTGGGTAACAATGCACTTGGGGTCAGATCGATGGAGTGCTTGACCTAACAGTGTAGAGAGACCCCTGCGAGGGAGGTGTCGATGTCCTCGTACTCCTCCATGACCTTGTCCATCTATTGTTGTCATTTGGAGGGGCCCTATCTAGAGGTCATGACCATCATCTTCTTCTTTAATTGTGGGCGTATCATCTGGAAAAAAAGTTTCCTGGTTTTTGAAATGAGCTTACTCCATTGTTTTGCGGTAACCAGAGAGATGGTGGTAGGTGGTGCTACCTCCAGTATCCTGTACAAATTATTTCCGAATGTAACAATAATAGCAAAAGGCCTTGAGTCATTTATAACATGTCGCTTCCACAAGTATATCTGGCCTAATAATACATGACAAACATCAAGGGGAGAAACTTCACATAATACCTCATCCGTGAAGGGATTGATACTATATGGAAGGTGACATTGTTGGCTCACACAAAGATCCCATCCTTGATGAAGCCACCTAATGGTGTATGAATATGGTTGTTTTGTGGTCGGTAAGCCCAGTCGCTTCATGAACTCTGCTGCAATGAGGTTCTTTTGGTTCCCACTGTCGACAATGAAATGTAGCGAGGAACCGTTTACCCACATCGGGGAGTGGAAGAGAGGCTCCTCCTCCTCTAGACCTTCGGGTTCCTCCTTATGGATCTGTGTGGTGGCAACGATGGGGTTGGGCTCCACATCAATAATATGCTTCCCTTTGTCATTCCCCTTGTTGGGTTTTGACTTAGAGTCGGAACGGGCATCTTATTCTGAAGCCTTCAGTTTGGCCACTAGTGACTGCTTGGCCCGACACTCACTTGTGTTGTGGGTGGAGCTCTTATGGAACTCACACCACTTTCCTGTGTCCTTCTTCGGCTTCGCGGTGTTGTCATTTTCTTGTGGACTTAGCGGGGTGTCCTGGCCAATCCCGCCTTAGCTTTGTCCTTTGTTTTGCAATTTTGGGGCACATTTCCCTTGCTTCAGAATCATATATCCAAAGTCTCACTTCTTCTATTTAAACTTCTTGTCGATCTTAAAAGCACATTGGTACGCCGTTCCGAGTGAGGAGATGTCTAGGAACTCCATCTCGTCCTAGATGTATCTATATAGGTAGCTGCGGTACTTGAGTACCAAATGTTTCTCAGGATCCTTGATACCCAAATTCGTGCAAAGGGTATGAAAAACATTGGTAAACTCTGGGCCATATTAGTCCTTTCCCTGCTGCAGCGTGGTCAATTTTATGTATTTTTCCTCATAGATCCCGACAGGGTAGTACTGCTCCTTGATGGCATCTGTTGGTGTCCAGGTATGAACAAATTATCCACTCCTTTCCTACATTAATGTATCAATCTGGGTGCGTATTCTTTTCAAGGCGACACACAAGGTATATGCAAGGGCAAGGTTACGATTTGCCCTCAACCAAGGGTTCGTGATTGATAATCAAAACATTGCTGAAACAGAAGTAGAACTCAACTGTAGAACGTAAAAAGGTATTCATAGTTATCTAAGAGATGTGTAAGAGCGACAATAAATAAACACAGTAACAGAAAATACACACTACACAAGGAAATACGCAACACCTGATTAGAAGAGCGGACCCAGCTCTCCGATTAGGGCTGCATTACTCACAGTGAGCAATAGATCAGCAAAAGGGTTTATATCTTATTAATCTGAATAATGTCGTTACATTACCATACAGGGGTCTCCCCTTGATACAGGAATGACCCATCTTTTATACAATACAAAGGAGTATAATTCTCCCAAAAACCTGGCAACTATATGCCCAAAGATATACATCAGTTGTATCGCAACACTAGCACCAAGAGAGCAAGAACAGGAATGGTCAAAAATGGGTTGAGAGTAGATGCAATCAGTTATGCTGCTTCATCGTGGTCGATCAGCTACTATGAATCGTAGAACTACTGCGATATGTTGTGCGGTCAACACCTGTTCTCCATAATCTGTGGTCATCACAAGTTTTAGTGGTTTGTGTAGGTAGAAACCTTCATGACTCTACTTTATGAGTTAAATATCCCAAGAGACAATAGAGGGGAATTACCTCATAATGTTATACAATAAATATATGCGAATGAATGCAAAAAGGGTGAAAAGAGGAGTGGAAATGCAAGGAAAAGATAGGCCAATTTGGTGCCCAACATCTCCCCCCAACTAGCCTTCTGCATGCCCTCATGCAGCTCGTCGTCTCCACAGTTCTGGGTTTGATAGAATGTGTGCCTCCTGAAACCAGGAGAGATCATCTTCCTCAACCATTTCTATTCCTGTAACATTAAACCCTTCTGATAGGAGAACTTTCTTCCACCAATAATTTGGTACATTGTAGGCTTGGGTGTAGTGTCCTACTAGCAAGCATAGAACATGGTACTGGAATTGAATCCCCATCCATCGGACCCCACATGTTTGGATGCAAGCTACATATCTTGGCACCCTGCTGAGTGGCCGTGCAAAATTTGGTGCTCCAAACGGTTCTCTATTCTGGACAGATGTGGGTGACATCATCCACCTCTTCTGACAACTATCCAGGGCCCCAGCCTAAAACGCGACCAATTGTTTGACGGAGAGATCGATGCACTGCTTTTGTGTTCTCAGCATCCGTTACTTGTTTCCCATAATTTACAAAAATATAGTGTGCTTATTATACATAGTCACTGATCTCTCGGATTCTCCTCTTACCATAAAAGGCTTCGTGGCCTGATTTGACTCGAACGTGTTAGAAGCCTTTTGCCAACTTATCTGATTAAAAGTGTAAGAGGTGAGGGCCCATAAATGAATGTCCCCCACATATGGAACCAGATTAAATTCTCTCTCAACACGCAAGAGATATCCATGCATATAAAGCTCACACAGCAAGTGTTGAGTTGGCACATCATGAGCTCTCAATATCTGAAGGAACTGTACACCATCCTCAATCTCGTGACTAATTTCTTTTTGGATTCTTTCCAAACAAAAGAAAAGAAAGCGCTCATGAAAAATAAAGAGTAACAGGAAGTAGGAGGGCAACATGCCATCGTTTCCTATGCTAAATGGAGCATCTGCTCTTTATCAGTTTTTAACTCTGCTACTTTCCTTTCCAGCTACTCCACCTTGAATTGCTACTTTGCATGTCTCAGTCGCATTATATCAATTTTCTCTACATATTCAAAGATAGTTGTGGATGCTCGCTCTTGGGATTTCTTAGCTTCATTCCGATATCATGTCGCGGTGGATTTCCAGATGTGTACTTCAGCCGACAAAGAAAACTCACGGCCTTCAAACAAATATTCTATCGGGTTTGTCTGAGTGGCAACATAAGTTTTTGCCACTTCATATACCTACGTCCTTGCTTTGTTCATCATGGTTCTGGGCTTCTTAGCCCACCGCTTATATTTCTTCACTTGGTTCTTCAACCGGTGCATCTGTTTCCTCAGCCTCTTAACCTTTGTTTTGAGTCGCATAGTTTCTTTAAACTGAAGTTGATATTTCTTCTTCATAGGAAACCTTCGTTGTTCACACAACTCCACCCATTCATGTTTAACCACTGAGAGAGGTCTTTATGGGGATCTCTAGCCAACAAGCCTGTGGGAGCTGGTCCCTTCTTCAACCCATCATATTTCAAAATTGACAGAATGACGACCTCCTCTCTTGTATGTTGGGTAGAGCGAGACACCCTTGCCCCTCTCGGAATGGAGAAGTAAGAGGAAAATTGAAATAATTCTCCTACCTGATCTATCTCAGCCCCAGTTGTAGTCTCAGGCTCTTTCTCTCTATCCGCAGTGTCTTCACTCTAGGTAAAAACCATTGCTTCTGTAGTCCCTTGTTCTGAGGTTGACGCTGGTTCCTGTGGAACATCATCAATCCCGACATTTAATTCTTATGTGGTCTCCAAAATTGGACAGGTTGATGGTGGTTCTTGTTGGACACCACCTTCCATGTCCAACATTTCTTGAATAGATGATGATGGCACTGTTTCTTCCAGCACAACATTGATCTATATGGATTCTTGCATAATCACATCGATTCCATCCATTGAAACCCTATCCTCTTCTTCTGTTGGCCCCATAGTTCTTTCAGCTTCAGGTCCTTCTCGTTCTGGTTCGTCTTCCTCCATTGGCTCTACAGTTGAGGGTGGTTCTTGTGGGGCACCCTTGGCTGCAATATTAATGAATTCCTCCACCTCAGCCTAATCTAGTCCCTCTTCGCTTATTATAGTGTTGTTGATTTTCTCTACTTGCTCTATAGTCGAGGTTGATTCTTGAAGGACAACCTAGTTCATGGTGCTAGTGGCCCTTTCTATATTGGCCCATTGCTACATCACTTCTTCTTCCATTGGTTCCGAGGTCGAGGATGGTTCTTGTGGAGTAGCCTCGACTATCCTCCCTGATTCACGCTCCTGATTTTTTTCCCACTCTTCAAGTTCCATTTCCATTTCCTCTGGTTCATCTTTATCTATGTATTCATCCTCTGCTCTGGTTCCTTCCTCCGTCACTTTCGGCTCTTCCTTTCCAGCAGCTTGATGAGCCCCAAAAATGGGTAACTTATTGAGCTCATTTTGACTACTGTTCTTCATCAATACACCATTTTTCATAGTTTATGCCTATTTTTTGAGTATGTTTATGTTATTTGAACGAATTAGGGTGGTCACTTTACCGAGAAGGATAATACGTGGTTATTTCAGGTTTTTGGGACAAATTTTGGAACAAGGCAAAGAAATTATGAGCCAGATGATAGCCAAGCATGAAGGAACAAGGGTGAGGATTCATAGGAAGGGTGTCTCTTACATTAAATGGGCCTTCTTCGAAATCTCCACCCTCAACTCGGAGCTCAGCAGGCCACCAAAACGAATCCTAAAGGCAGCTGAGCAGCTCTGTGAAAAGTGACTGTTTACTGGCAGTTTGAATAGCCGAGCCCCTTGAGTTAAGGAGGGCTGCTGAGGACCCTCGTAGTGCATAAATAGGAAGGCTTTCATCCTTTGTAGGTTACTTTTCAAACTGTTGGGTTTTTCACTATAGTGTTGTCATTGTCTCAGCTCATTTTCGTAGCTACTGCTGTATAACTTTCTTATGACATGATTATTTTCTAGTAATCAAAAGTAGCTTTATTTGGCATCAGTTCTGAGTTTTTCTTAGGAGCCTATAGATCTTAGGGTTGGGCCCAACCTAAGTGCCATGGCTTCATTTCTGTACTGTTATTTGTTTTTATGTCCTTGCAAAATAATTTCTGTTAAGTAGATTGAAATCTTACTAGTTACCTAGGTCATTGTTGAAGATTAGAAAGGATTTTTATGTTCATATTAAGTTAATAGGTTAATAACAGGGAAGATATTCTTAAAAATGCCATCAAGCACCCCTAGTCTAACCTCTCCCTCAGTGGGACCATGAACTGAGACCAAGGTGTCCTTGCAGCTACCGAAAACACTGTCTTTGCTTCATCTTGCAATTCTTAGTGTAGATTCTCATTCGCAGAAGTTGATACCAGTTGTGGTTACACGTTTAGGTTCATGATTGCTTAGTTTGAATAGCTATTTCACGTGATTTCAATGCAAATAAACTTATGTTCATTTCCTTTGCCGTTACTTAGGTCAGATTAGAGTAAAGTAGCCAGGTCATTGGTTTTCCAAGTCATTGTTTGATCACTTTGGGAAATAACTTGCAGAGCGCCTGTAATACCTCTCCATATACCCGTACTCCATCAATCCCATCTATCCCATCCCCTAACTCTGATTCTTTCCTCACATTTGCTACGTTCCCTCACTATGACCTAATTCCCATATTTTTGTGCAACATTTCTATACTCCTCCTTGAAAAAATCCAGCCATCCTTATCACTCCTCAGCTCCATCCACCAATTCCTTGACCTCCTCACACCCTTATCCTACCCACACACTCACTTCGACACCTTTCTCTTTCCATCCACTCTCCAAAATCCCATTTCTAAACATCCTGTAGAAATTACAGAACATCCCGTAGAACCCCTGCAGACTTCCTGTAGAAGCTCACGAAAGCGGTTTCTTGATAGCCAAACTCTGTGAAACTCTCAGGAAGGGTGCTAGGGACCCCTTATGCCCTCGTCTAACCTTCCTAATCTCTTGCAAGCATTTCCTCTCGCCAATCCACCTTTGCCCAACAAAAAACCAGTTAAAGCACATGCATGACAATTCTGACACTTTACTCAAAAATACAAAAAAAAAAAAAAAATTTCTTCAGATGTTACTGTAGAAGTAGCTTATAAACATGCATTTCACCTTCTTAGAAGTCAATGGCATCTCTTTTGGCAACACTCTTCCTCTTTCTTGCATCAGTAGGATTAGCTGGGGAAATTAGGGTTTTCTAGGGTTTGCATTTCCTTTTAGATTTTCAGTTTCTTTCTGCAAGTAGATTAGCCTCCTTTGAGTTAGCTTCCATCCATCAGTTAGAAAGCTTCTTCTCAAAGCTCATAGAAGTTGGATTAAGCTCCTAACGGACTTGTGCCAGTTGACCAAGTGACAGTTGCGGCAAGAGCTAGTATTTGTGCATACAACACCGTCGCTTCCAAGTTTGTTACGAACTACCGGGTTGATAAGAGTAAAGAAGGGAGTCCCAGGAGTTGTAGCATTACTGCTGCAATACTAGAGCCCACCATCTTTTTGGCGTCGTTGCCGGGGAAGCTTCAGAGTATTTGTGATTGCTGCTTTTCTTCTATTTTTCTACTCCAACCTTCTGCTAAGTAGTTTATTTCATTTCCATTTTTCAATTTCATTTCCGCAAAAGTAGATTAGACATTTCCTGCTTTCATAGATTAGCATTTCAATTCTGTAATTTCAATTTTGCAAGCGTAGATTAGCATTTCAATTCCGCAGTTTCATTTCAGCAAAATAGATTAGTCCTTTCGTACTTTCATTTCAATTCTGCATCTTCATTTCCGTAAGATAGATTTTAGTTAGTTGCAATTCCATCCATTTCAGTTTTATAGGTACAAGAAAAAAAAGAAAAAGCAACCAAACATCTTTTCATTCCTCGTAGGAACAGAGATAATACCGGAAAATTCCTACCCAACACCCCCACCACATCACTGAGTCACCCTTCTCTCTTCTTTGGTGGCAGTGATCTAGAAGAACCTATAGGTGAACCTCCTGAGATATACGAAGATCCTATAATAGAAGAAGAGCAAGAAAACATTCCTTTTGAGACCGTGGCTGAAAACAGAAACGATGTAGAGGACGATGACAGAATAGAAGGTGCCTTTCCCATCCGAGAGAACAATGGGGACATGAAAATGAAAAACATAAGTCCCTCAGCCTTACCTCACTTCCATGGATTGACTACTGAAGACCCTGATACCTTCCTATTTGAGTTTGTTGTCCTTTGTTGAACTTATGACTATGTTGAGGACAAGCAAAAGTTGAAACTCTTTCCTTCTACCCTCACGGATGCAGCACTACGCTGGTTCATGGGGTTACCTGGAAATAGTATCACCACTTGGGCTCAGATGCAGCAAGCCTTTAACAACAAATACCGAGACTACTGTAGGTCCAAGGAAACAAAGGGAGAAATCTTTCGGATGACCATGGGAAATGATGAGTCTTTAGAAGACTATGAGGAAAGGTTCCAACTTAGTTATAAATGGGCTAGGTGCACACTTGACCCTGAATCTCTGAAGCTGGTTCTACTTCGAGGAGTCCATGAAGACCTTCTAGATACCCTTCATTTGCTAGCTGGAGGGGAAATCTACCAACTACCTTATGAGGACATAAAGACTGTGTTTAGAAACCATTCTAGGGCAGCCCGGAAAAGAGGTAGGGGGAATCCGCTTTCAGCTAATGTCGCCTTCTCCAAGCATGAGTTTGCTAATCAGATGGAAGAACTCAAAAGTGAGATGAGACACGCCATTTCCATGCAACTTTATACTTTCTGAATCCAACAAAAGAAAGAGGAAGCTGAGAGGGCTTTGGCCATTTTCTGTCCCAGATGTACAAGAAAGCACCCTAAGAATGAGTGTCCATTGCACTTAGTAGAGGTATGTTTCGTTTGTGAGGAAGACCACCCCACAAACCAATGCCCAAACTTACCTAGATTTAAATCCATGTACCAAGGGACTGAGGCAACCACTGAACCTCTCTACATCCTCAACCAAAGGAGGCTACATGGGCCCACGCCTTACCAGCAGGGGATGCAAGTGACAACCCAAGCTTATTATAGCCCCAAACAATCTGCTCACATACCTTCTTGGGGAACCCCTACTCATCCTTCCTGGTCCAAACCTACTCCATGGTCTTATCCATCTCAATACCATACTCAACCCACTCCTCATTCGTTTTACTCACATGTCGAGCCCCAACCTCAGTGGAATTCACCTCAACCAGGGTGGAGGCCCCAATACAACTCTCTCCCCGCCATTCTATTTGCACCACTGGCTCAACCACAACCATTACCTCCTGCTCCTCCAGGACAACCCCAGATGCCTGCTCAACCAAGCCTGAACCCCAACAACAGATAGGCCAAGCAGGTATACACTGGGGAGACAACATGCCCTACCTACGTTGTGGAGATATAGGAGATCAACCTGCGATCTAGGAAGGTCCTTCCAGATCGCCAACCTCCTCCCTTGGAGGACGAGGAAGAGAAACATGAAAGTGAACCTAAAGCCATTCCACCGTTTCCTAAGCGACTAAGAGTAACCACGCAACCAAACCCAGAAGAGACTGAACTTCTGGGAGAACGTAAATAGCTGTGTCTGAAAATACCACTTCTCCAGGCCATAACAGATGTACCAATATACAACAAATTGATCAAGGAGAAGTGTTTCAGGCACCCAGGCAGGCGAAAGAGAGATACCTCGACTATCAATTTCATAGGACAACTGTCCGACCTAATGTTGGGGCAAGTAATCTGTCCAAAGTATTTGGACCCTGGGAGTCCTATAGTTGATGTCCACATCAATGGCACCATAATCCCCCATACCTTGATTGATCTAGGGGCTACCATTAATATGATGACCAGGGAAAATATGCTTAAACTCGACCTTCAGAGTTCCTTAAGCAAGACCTCAACAGTACTGCAGTTATCAGACCACTCCACCGTGACTCCCGAAGGGATTGTGGAAGATTTCTAGGTCTCTGTTGACTCTTGGGAGTACCCTGCAGAATTATTGTTCCTTCAACCAAAGTCAAAGCTCACTGGATACCCTCTCATTTTGGGAAGGCCTTGGTTAGCTACTGTGGATGCTTACATCAGTTGTCGAGCTGGAAGCATGACCATCAAGAATGGGCCTATGTCCAAACAGCTAGTCCTATACCCTCCTATCCAACCTCTGCTAGAACATGACTTACCACTCTGGTTGGAAGAGGGAGATGAGGATGAGGTCTACTCTGCACCATTTTTCACAGTAGAAACCACCAGGGGAAGCCCTCAAACTGAGGATGACTTGATTGAGAATTTGATTCAAAATCCACCTCCCAGTGCACTATCCTTAGAGGAGTTGGTGCAAGGTACCCAAGCCAGCACTTTAGTGGACCTCTGTGTGACTGATCCGACATCTCCCAGAGTTAAGAATGTGGAATTTGGCCCCGAAAGAACCTTAAATATCAGCTCCTCCCTATCTCCCTCCTAGGAGAAGGAGCTGTGTACCTTACTGAACAATCATCTGGATGTTTTTTCTTGGAGTTATAAGGAGATGAAAGGAGTCCACCCTTCAGTCTGTACCCATCACATTTACTTTAAAGAATATTGTAAACCAATCAGGTATCCTTAGAGGAGAATAAATCCAACCCTTAAAGACATCGTCAAAGAAGAATTGCAAAAATTGTTGGATGCAGGATTCATCTACCCCATCTACGACAGTGAGTGGGTCTCACCTCTAGTGCTTGTGCCCAAGAAAAATGGGATGTGGAGAATCTGTGTAGGCGTGAGATGTGTAAAGTTTCTTGATGGCTCCGAGGATTGATAGGAATAATCAGCAAGATTACCAAGAACTTAACAAAGCCACCAAGAAAGACCATTTCCCTTTGCCTTTCATAAATCAAGTGTTGGATAGACTAGTAGGGAAGAAGTTCTTCTCTTTCCCAAATGGGTTCAGCGGGTATAATCAGATCCAAATCAGCCCGGAGGACCAAGATAAGACCACCTTCACTGTCCATGGGGTACCTTTACCTACCGAGTCCTTCCCTTTAGGCTATGCAATGCTCCTGCTACTCTCCAAAGAGCAGTATTGAGCATATTTTTTGAGTTGGTCCACAATTCGGTAGAAATCTATATGGATGACTTTACTCCGTATGGTTCCAACTTCCAAGAAACCTTGACTAACCTGGGAAAATTTCTAACCAAGTGTATTGAGATGAGCCTATCCCTCAGTCATAAAAAATGTGAATTCCTGATGACTGAAGGGACTGTGCTAGGTCATACAATTTCTCAGCAAGGATTACAGGTGCATCCTAACAAGATTGCTATCATCTAGAAGGTCCCACCTCCTCATAAGGTAAGAGATGTTTAGAGTTTCCTGGGCTTAGCAGGATATTATAGAAGATTCATTAAAGATTTCAGTAAGCTAGCCTCGACATTGTTTGGCCTCTTAGGGAAAGATGATAGTTTAAATGGGCTGCCGACTGTCAAGGGGCTTTGGATGAGTTGAAAGATAAGCTAGTATTCACCCCGATCTTGAGAGGTCCAAACTGGGCCCTACCTTTCCACATCCACATTGATGCCTCGAACAAAGCCATAGGGGTAGCCTTAGGACAAGTTGAGGAGAAATTACCATATGCCATATACTTCGTCAGCAAAAACCTGTCCAGGGCATAAATGAACTATACTGTAACCAAGAAAGAGTTCCCGGCCGTAGTCCATTCCCTAAACAAGTTCGGACACTACATCACTGGTTATCAAACATTCGTACACATTGATCATGCTATGATTATATATTTAATGAATAATCCTGATGAAAATTCTCATATCATTAGATGGTTGCTTTTGTTGCAGCAATCTGATTTGACTATTGTCGACAAGCTAGGTAAGGAAAATGTTGTTGCTGACTTCTTGTCTAGATTGGATTTGCCTGCAGGTGAAGAAGGGACAGTGGATGACCAAATTCCAGATGAACATCTGTTTTCTATCTCCGTACTATCTCCATGGTTTTCTGATATAGAAAATTACTTGGTCTCAGCACAGTTCCCTCCGCATCTATACTCAAAGGAGAAGAGAAAAATTGTGAGGAAGAGTGCCCCGTTCACTTGGATTGGGGGCAACCTATTCAAACTTGGCCCAGATAAGATCTTGAGGCATTTTGTTAGGGAGGAGGAAGTCTTTGACATCCTCCTAACCTATCACGATGGGCCCTGTGGAGGCCACTTTGCAGAAAATGGACTGCCTTCAAAATTCTACAAGCAGGCTACTATTGGCCTACTCTTCATCAAGATGTCAGAAGATACATCAGCCAGTGTGACCGATGTCAGATGATGGGGAAACAAACTCCAAGGGATGAAATTCCTCTCCAACCTCAAGTGACCTTCGAGCCATTTGAGAAGTGCGGCATGGATTTTGTGGGTCCTGTTAGCTACCTATACCAATAGGTTTCATATTTCATGATTGGCAAAGAAAGTTCCAAATATGCTCTGCTTTGATGATGCAAAGATCCCATATTTCCAAGAGAAGACATTGTGTATATAGAGCTTGATGTGCACTCAATTTTGATGGATGGTCCAACAGCCTAATCTGGACCATGCCATGTTTCAATTTTTGTTGTAGAATAGAGAAAGAAGTCTGTCCAAACTGTTTAATCTTGGCAGACTGGTAGCTTAGGTAGAGAATTAAGGTTCCCAACTGCTTAATCTGGGACCTTGGAAGCAATAAGGGTAGTTCTAGATAGAAAATCAAAAGAAAAAGCTAAGAGAAAAGAAAAGGCAAATAAGGGTTTGCAAGTCTAAGTGCACCCTCCAAGAAGAAACAAAAAAATGCTAGGCAAGTAGACGGGTAGGCAGATGGGGTTGCAGAAATGTCATTCCTTGCAATTGAATGTGTGCTAACCTATTCACAAAGGAAAATCAATGGATTGAGAAGCTCTTCTTCTCCATTAGGTGGCAGCAAAGCAAAGGAGCATGTCTAACTTCCCATTCTCCGCTTTCCCATTCATTACTAACATCCCTTCATCAGTTGAGATTCATGGAAGAATTTGTGGTTTTATGGTGGTTCTTATTCCTTTAAAAGCCACATTTCTTGTCTAAAAATTCTTTTCATTTTGATCTACTCCTTAAGCTAAGTGATTTTCAAATAAACTTAGTGATTTCACTCCTCATTCACCTGTTCCATCCATATTAACCCCTAACTTCTATTATCTAAATCCCCTATGTTACCCTTTCCCTACTATTATAACACTATGGTGTATAAACCCCAAGCATTGTATAAATATCCCTTCCCTTGGCATTATAGCCATATGCTCACTGTTAGGGATTAAATTGGCATCTGGTCAGTTTAAGAACCCTAAACCTTACCCCTTTTTCCCCTTCTGAAGCCATTTGACCCTTTAAAACCTTCATTGGCTAAGAAACCTTGTGATAACCCCTTTTTTACCCCTAACCCGTTTCATTTGCAAAATGCACATAAAAACCCACTTTTTCCATTTACCCAAAGTTTTAGCGCTACTCGCATTTTTATAAAGATACATTGAAAAACCATGAAAATCCGCCACATTCCAAAGGTTTCCGTCGGGCGCAAATCCCAAAAGAAATGTTATTTTAATCTCACCCGCATTCGTATCGTCCGGCCACCTCAACGATCCGTCGACCGTCGGATCAGGCCCTTTTCATCCGACGACTCTCATGCATATCGGACCGGCCCGGACGTCCGAAAGATACCTTCCGATATCTGTTAGAGGGTGACGTCAGGCCTCTACCACGCGTCACCCCCACATCGTATCGGAGGTACCTCTGACATTTCCGCTTCCGTATGGAAGGCGGTGCGATATGAAACTGCTAACCACCTCCGGTTTCGGTGAACCCGCCTACCAACGTCTTCGCCAGCGTCATCGCCGTGTCAGCGCCCTGTCCGCCATTTGTTCCACCTGTCTGCCACCTCACCATCCCCGTGGACCTCTCTTATGCCGCCACGTCACCCGATGACGTAATGCTGACGTCATCCGACCTTGACCCCACCTGATGACGTCATGCTGACGTCATCCAAAAAAGGCGCCAATTTTCCAAAAATCCATATTTTGGCCAAAATTTCGCGTTTTTTGCACTTTTTTCCAAAAATGCTGTTGTTTTTTTCTGCATGGTTTTTACGTCCAACTGCGCACCAACCTGTTGAACTCGTCTTGGAGACCGTTGGCGCACCATTTCCACCTGCATTCGTGTCCATTGTTCTCTGTATACCAGGTATTTATCCTTGTGAATCCCTCCAGCACCTGGTTTAGTCTGTAAATTGCCAAGAAAGCTTAAAACACTGAGAAACTTATAATTCACCCACAAATCCCATGTGCCTAGCCCCCATTTACACTCTAATGTCGAAATTCACCGGTTGAGCCTTGTTTGCCCGAGTTTTTACCAATAACTGTATTCTGTTCGCGCAATCGCCAAATGGTAACCCAAACTGTACCAATTTGCTGAGAAAAGGATTTTAAGACCAGACATTTGTTTTATCCATCCTTTAAGCAGTATTTCAATTGCTGCAATTGACCATTTATCCTCTATCCCTCAGTAATTTACCTTTCTGTTCAAAGAAAACTCTGTGGTGTTGCTCTGCACAGTGACACCAGTTTATAAATGACATAAATCCTAAAAGTAACCATGGATCCACCAATAGCTCCTGTAGCATTGAATATTGCTCCTCTAAATGCCCCTCAGAGACAATTGGAGTGGAAGCCTCTAGTAGACCTGGATTATCAAATAGCAGAAGAAATGCTAATGCATAGCAAGTACCACATTCATTTGCTGAATGAGTTGAGGATTAAACATGAGGCTGGAATAGATGTATTGGGCATTTGGGATTCTTTCCTCCCTCTATTCAAACTCCCTCAGGTCAACCAGTTTCCTGACCTGATCCACCTATGTGCTGAATCATACGACGCCACTCAGAGGGCTGTGATTGACCCTTCAGGCTCAGTTGTTTTCTATGTCACCCCTGAAGCCATCAAAGAGATGCTCCATTTCAAAACTGAGAAGAAATTAGTCCCTTTATCGCTGGCTGATCTGATAAAGGAAGGAGCCAAATTGACAGATGCCCAGATCACCAAGCTAAATCAATTATATATTGCCTCTGACATAGTGAAGTACCCTCCCATTTATCATGTTTACCTAAACCAATTGGGCAGGGACCTTGTAGACATGATCAGTCCCATTCTGGGCTATAATTCTATTGAATTTGTTGATGAGACTGTGCTGGTGATGATGCTCATGTTTGCCCCTGGCAAGTCTCCAATCTGCTATGACTATGCCACTTACATATCTGACAAAATACATGAGAAATTGATGAACTTACCAAGAGAAAGGGTGTTCAGATACACCTCCTACATCTACCACTTGATTTTGTACTATCAACATGAGAAGTTCCACTTTGCTATAAAGAGAGTGGATGCACAAGGAAATCCAAGGTCAGTGGTGTATTGGTCCTCTGCCTTCCACTGCAGATTTGTTTCTCCATACACCTATTGTGAATTTATAGACCTCTTCATCCACCTAGCCATGTCTCTGCTCATGAGCTCACCTCCTCCTAGGCTAACTGATGAGATGCAGAGGATTCTTCATCTCTCCAAGGCATACAGCATCGGGGATTGGTATTATTATCAACACCACACAGTCATCAGAATATATGGGTGTGAGCTGGCCCCATACAGATTGCCCAGATATGTGCCCATGAGATTGTTTGCCCTGGAATACTTCAGGCAATTTGGGAATGCTGATGTGCTGCACTTTTCAAGCAGAGGCAAGAAAGCACAACTCAAGGTCAGAAACCAATTAGTTTTCTTCATCTACAACAAAAGGGAGGAAGGTTGGCAAGAAGCCGACAACATGTTAGGATCCCTTGGGCTATAGACCAGTTTCCTTTGGAAACCTTATGACCCCAATCACTTCATAACTCTAAGAAGGGTCAAGTATAGGCTGTTTGGTTATGACCATGTAAGGTTGCCCCATATAGAAAAATATGCAAATCAAGCAAAATGGAGGAGGGGAACCTTAGAGGAAGCTGCTACATAAGAAGAATTAAATCAAAGAGCAGTTAGAAATATCCAAAAGATGGCTGACTTGGAGCTTTGTGCACAGGTGTTTACTCTTCCAAGCACTCAAGTGGGAGCAGCTGGATCTTCCTCCACAGCAAATTATCAAGCGGTTAAAGCTACTGAGCAAACCTCAAGCAAAGGCAAAGAAAAGGAGATGGAACCAGAACAACCACCTCATGAGGAGGCACAGCAACAACAACAGGTACAACAACAACAAGTGGGGTAGCAAGAGAAAGAGCAACCATTACAGCAAGAAAAGGCAGTTGAAGCCCCAATTTCCACTGAGCAGCAGGCTCAAGACATAGTGCCTCCTAGGCCAGAAATGACAGTGGAGGCCTTAGTCCTCCAAACCCCACAAAAGGAAGACATAAGCAGAAAGAGGGACAGAGAGATTCCCCTCACAACAACAATGACTCAAGGGGAGAAAAGACACAGAATGAATCCCCTTTCAGAAGAGGAAATGCCTTTGGGGCAATCTTTGGGCATGGGCCCACCAAGTCTGGAGGCCTCAGCAAGTTCCTTCCAGCAGGAACAAGAGAGGATGATGGGAGGAGAAGTCAGCTCCTCAAGCCAGCAGAGAGAAGGTGAATTGAGTATCAAATAGCAGTTCATTGACATAAAGAGGAGGAATGAGCCAATAAAGATACAACTATATAATCATTTGTTGAAAATGGCTCCCACCAGCCAGCAAAGGCTCATGTCTGCATATGATGTTAATGAAGGCAAGATGATCATGAGTCACTTCGTGCCAACTGCATTGCAGCCACAGTCCCTTTCAGACTACTTGAGGACCAATCTTGAGGTCCTTGCCAAGGACATCCACCCAATGAACAAAATCGAATTGCATAAACAAACGGGTGAGATGGTGTATGCCTCCTTGGCAGACAAGACAATGGATAACTACAGGCTAGAAAATAGCCTAAATAATACGGCTGCCCAACTTGAGTTGGAGAGAGCATCCTCTCAAGCAAAGGATAACAGGATCAGGGCATTAGAAGATATAATCATAGAGATTGGACATGATCCTAAGGACATCAAGGGCATACAAGAAATATTGAAATAGAGGGATGCAGACATGGCAGCTTTGAGGAGAAAGATCAAAATCCCAGCAACAATTCACCCACAAACAGATGAAGTTGCCCAACTGAGACATGATCAAGATGCCACAGCTTTGCTGGTGTCTTTATATAAACAGCTAACCCAGACTCAAGAAAAGCTGCGTGAATCAGAGGCTGCACAGGCAGCATTACAAGCATCATTACAGAAAAAGGAAGGAGGTCAAACTTCTCAGCCTCCTCTAGAAATAATCAATCTGGAAGAGCCTCCTCAGACTATTGCTCCTCCTACTAAAAAGACAACACCATCTACATCAGCAACTGCACCAACAACAACAGAGCAGGCTCCAAGCCTGGACATGCAGAAGCTCAAAAATGAAATACAAGCCCTGGAAGCCCAAATGGCAGAGCTAAATGAGGCCAGGGAAAGTCTAGCCAAGCTCAATGAGAGGTATGATAAATCCAAACAGACTGTGGCAGAAAAGGGCAGGGAAATAAAAGCCCTCAAAGACAGGATAAAGGAGCTGGAGAAGGAGCTCACACTGGATAAAGTGACAGCTGAGCTCAAGACAGTCTTATGGGCCAACATCGGCCAATCCATCACTGATCAATGGCATTATATTGAAACAATTCATGAACAGTTGGAGCTCATTGCAAAAGCACAGAGGGAAATTCAGAGATCAAGGGCCTCTCTAGGCAATATGCCTGAAGTTGCCAACAGGATGATCAATGTGCTCAATAATAAAATAAGTGCTCAGTTAGAAACTATGGGAATTTTCAACAAGAATGAGACTATCTTGTTAGTAAAGAGGGTCCTAACACTAAGAAACCTGGTGAAGACATTAGAAAGAAGGACCCAGGACATGCAGAAAGAGGTCAATAGATTCATGGAAAAATTTGTGGCATTGCAAAACAGAGGTCTCCCTGGCTTAATGAACAGCACAGGAAGACTACTTACACATGAGCAGTATGCCAAGAGGGTCAACACATTCGCCACAAATCAGATCACCGAAAGGCCCAGCACCTCAGAGGAAACAGGGCCAGCTACAGGACAAACTCTCTACAACAGGGTAGAGAATTTATTCTTTATAATGAATGAAATCAAACATCTGTTTGAAGTGCCTCCCAATTTCTATAAATACACAGAGGCAGATGAGACTTTGGATGCAATTCTCAGACATCAATTGCCCACACAGGAATGGTGGACTAAGGCAATACAGATGATCTTATAGACCAGGAAGCCATTCACTAAGTTTTTTCATCAAAAAATACAAGTTGGCATGCACAGGAAAACTTAGTAAAATCAGCATGCATGAAAAGGGAAGGGCTGAGCCAACTCAGCAGACCATATTCGGCCAACAAAGCAAGATTGACAGCTAACAGGTAACAAGGCCGGAAAGCTACAGCACGACAAAAATAAAGGCACATTTCCAGCATTAAAGCGGAAACGTTTAGACCGACTCAGTGGCCTCCAAAGGTCAAAATATCTCCTGACAGATATAAAGAACATTTATTGTGTATTCAATGATGTAATAACTTTCCTATCTACTATCCTGAAAAGTTGGTGAACGTATTCATTTCTCAGATGACTCAACGCTTCAGATATTTTGTATGAGTGTTTGTATATATTCCCCCTCGCATAAGTTTGCAGGTGTTTTTGTTGATTTCCTCTTGAAGAGATCCTATGCTGTATTTTTTAGACTATTAATACAAAAGCTGATGGAATTTCCAACGCTCTGAGTTATCTGAGTCGTTGTGGTGTTTTGCTGAATGTTACAGGATTCCTGCGTGTTTCATGGCACAATAAGTCTTCTTCAAACTCTCGTTATGTGCTTTTGGATCTTTTCATAGCTCATTCATATTCTGTGTTTTACAATTAATGGCAAGGAAAAAGAATAGTTCTAGGATTTAATCACAGATTACCCTGGACTCAATCTATGCCATTATAAATGTTTTCTTCAGTTACAGTTATAAAGGTGTAATTCTTAATTGCTGCACTTTCAAACTGTATGGTTTCACAGTGATTGTTGTTTCAGGAATTCAAGTTTGCTCCTGTGCAACATATCTCTTTCTCACACTCAGCTTAGCAGAAGATTCTTAATTTCCTTTCACTGGTTGAACACACATCATCATCACAATTTCAGATTTGTTCCATGAGATATTTAAATGGCCCTGTAATTCCAGTAACTCAACCCAATATTCAGACAACCTGTAGCCACAGACTCCATTGCCCAATGGACTAATACTGCCTGAAAACTTACACCTTAGATGCAGAAGACATCCCTCAACCAAAATTCAAACCAAACCCTGAACATAATAGCTAGCCTAAAATACTATCAAAACAGAGACAACTCATAAAGAGAGAGCCCTCTGTGGTTGCAGTTTGGCTAGAAACTGTAATCCAAAGATTGGTTAGTTGTTACCCCGGCCGTATTCCCTTGGGAGTCAAAGGGAACAACCTGGGTGTTAACATTATTGGCGACTCCACTGGGGAGAAATTATTTTTCAACTGTTGTCTGGCTATAGACAGTGGTTCTAAAATTTGAGCAGTCCCTTGAAACAGTTCTAAAAATATCCTAAGAAATCAAAAAACAAGTTCAGAAGCTGGCTCCTAAAAGGGAACCTAGACACACTAGGTCAAACCCTGACCCCAATCCACCAGCTATTTTTGAAAATCCTAATACCATCCCCAAGATCATTAGGAAGCAGCGGGAACAGGAGATCCTTGCTGGCTCAAGTCCTGAGACAGCTCATCCAAACCCTATTCCAACTCCAATCAAGGTTTTATTTTGGTCTACCCTTGGTTCCCCCAGTTCACCATCCACATCTCAAAGCCCTCCTTTCACACCTCCATCCACTGCACATATTCCCTTGACTAACTCTCTAGTCTCCACTTTTACCACTACTCCTGTTACACCAGTCATTCATGCTATCCCAGTTATCCCTATTAACCCTCTAAATCCTGCAAATATGGCAAACAGATATGCTCCCCTGCAGTTATCTGCCAATGCTCCAGCCCTACCTTAGGACTATCAATCCAAGATCTCATATTTTGACTCCACTGGCCCTTTCACAGCAATTCAGCATGCCAGAAGGATGCAAGACCACTTTGAGAACTATGAAATTGATGATGACAGTGTGAGAATGAGAGTCTTTGTTCAGAGCCTCACAGGGGATGTAAGAACTTGGTTTAGATCACCGGCTGCAAACACCATCACAACCCCTAATGACCTTTATCAAGCTTTTACTAATAGATGGGAGAAGAAGAAAGATCCCCTGCACATACTTGGTGAATATGACACAATCAGATGAGGCCCTCAAGAGACCGTGTTGGAGTATTGTGCAAGATTTAATAATGTATATAATCCAATACCACAGAATTTAAGACCTCCCCCTGATCTGGCCTTGTACAAATTTCCTGATGGTTTTGACCTTGATATGGCATATCAATTGAAAGAAAGGGCACCTGAGACCCTTGAAGAAGCCCAAAAGGTTGTTGTCACAGTAGAGGCTACCCTAATTTCCAAAAGAAACAGGGCAAGATTAGAAAAGAGAACCACCTTCAAAGAAGAACCCTCAGCATTTGATCAAAAACTGGATGCAATACTCACTGGAATGAAAAGATTGGGGGACCGAGTAAAATCAGTTGAGAGAAAGTCATCATGGGATGCACCACAAAATAACCCTAACAGGAATCCAAACTTTAGGAGAAATCAAAACCCAAACGTTGGCAAGACCGGTTCTGACCCAGACATAAGACCTCCTTTCCAGGAAAACTATACTAAGGCATCCACTTCGGATGAACAAACAGATGACACCCACATTAACCTGATGGGCCTGAATGATGAGCAGCAAGTTTTTCTAAGTCAAGAGGATCATAAAGATGATGACATTCAACAATTCCAAACCAGGTCAGGTGATTCATTTGACTTTAAACAAGGATATGACACAGCTATTTATGAAGTTCATAAACAATATAAGCTAAGAAGTAGAACTATAAGTGTGACACAACCTGACAAGACAAAGGGCACAACACAGCCTAAGAAAGATATTATCACAGAACCAAGTGACAAAACTGGTCCAATTACAGACGAGGTAACAGTTGAGGAAATAGCTGTAACTTCTCCCTCAAAACAGCAACGAGTAGAGTCATCACCCATGCAGCCCAACCCAACTAACATTCCTCAAGAGGTCAGTAACAAGGACAAGCTTCAAGATCAAGACAAGGATCAAGAAGGAAACTTACTAAACAAAGAAAAGGTTGTCACCCACAACACTAAGGTTCAATCTGAAAGACCCTTTGACCTGGAAGCTGAAATTGGCAAACTGAAGGTAACCATCCCTCTCTCAGAACTAGCCAAGCATGATATCTACAAACAACAAGTCAAGAGGTCCCTCCAACTTACTCGTAATAAAGACAATGTCAATGTGTTGGATGATACCCCAGAATTGTTGTTTGGTCTAGAAGTTGATGGAAAAACAGTCGTTGCAGGGATCTTACCTTTTTATGTCAGTTTACATGTTCATGATAAGATATTGCACAATGCAATGTTTGACTCAGGTGCCTCTCACAACCTCATGCCAAAAGCAGTCATGGAAAGATTGAATCTAGATATTACAAGACCATATAAGGACCTATTCTCCTTTGACTCCAGCCAAGTCAAGTCTTAGGTCTAATAAAAGATCTATGTGTGTCCCTTGTTCAGTACCCAAATAAAACAATTCTAATGGATGTGGTGGTTGCTGATATCCCACCTAAATATGGGATGCTGTTATCAAGATCATGGGGGGCTAAACTCCAAGGTTCCCTACAACTAGACATGTCATATGCAACCATCTCTGTCTTTGGGCAACCAAAAAGACTATACAGAGAAACACTTATGAAATACATGGTCATCAGTGAAGAAAAACCTCAAAACTTCCCCATATATGTTGTCCATTCTGACATTGACTCCTACATTCTCTTCAATAACAAAACAAACCCCACAGGTGATGATGAATTCCACACACTCAAAAAAGACCAGCAGACAAATGAAGAGACTGTTGTTCAAGAAATGCAGGTTGAGAAATCAATTAACAAAAATGTTCCAAAAGAAAAATCAAGAGTAAACCAAGATCTCAAGTTGTTGATGCCAACTCCCATAACAGTTGACAAACCTTCCCTTAACTAAGAAGTCCTCTGGTTCCTTGAATTTGATGGGTCAATAAAAAAGTTAGGGGCGGGAGCAGGGGTTTGGATACATAATAAACAACACCGTCATGCAGAGGGCCGAGCCTATAGGTTAAACTTCAGATGCACCAACAATATGGCAGAATATGAAGCTCTCTTGTTAGGCCTTAAGCTAATAAAATCCTTACAAGCCATAAAGGTTTCAATTATGGGAGATTCAAACTTGATCATCCAACAAGTAAAGGGAAATTTTGTTACTAATGATAAAATACTGAGATCTTATAGGTCAGCTGCTGCTGAACTACTACAGTCCTTCACTGAATTCCAGATTACCAAAATTCCTAGAACCTATAACCTGCATGCTCATAGCTTGGCCACATTTGCAAGCACCTGCAAGTTACCTTTTGAGCCCCATCATTGCTTTACAGCTGAGGTAAAACACATACCTTCTATCCCAAACAATGTCAAAGACTGGCAAGTATTTGAAGATGATGCACAGATAAATAATTTCCTGGCCTTGCAACAAGAATTTGCAGGACTAAATATTGACACTGAGGGAGCAAGTCAATCACAAATACTTGAAAGAGCAAGTCAATCACAAATACTTGAAAGAGAAAGTCAATCACAAATACAGAGTAAACAGAATAACAAGCCAATGTCACCTAAGACAGCTCATCAAATCCTACATCCAACAATTTTTAACAAAGAGAACATACAAGAACTTGGAGAAACCAGTTGTGAAGAGATAGCTGATGATGAAGCCGAAGTTATACAATTTAAAGACAATTTTCTTCCAACAGGCTTAGCTCCATTGGAAGACATTTTCGACTCCAATGATGTTCCCAGCAAACCAAAAATCCAGCCCCTCAACACGGCCATAGAAGAGTGTAACATTGGGACTGCTGAACAACCCAAAATAATAAAACTGTCTGCTTCATTACCTCCTGATCAAAAGCCTAAATACATTGACCTTTTTAAAGAGTTCCAGGATGTCTTTGCATGGAGTTATGAGGATTTAAAATCCTATGACACCTCTGTAATTCAACACACTATCCCTCTCAAACCAGATCAAAAACCCTTTAAAAAAAATTTGAGGAGAATCAATCCCATGCTTCTCCCAGAAATGGAACAAGAGGTACAAAAAATGTTTAAGGCTGGCATCATAGCACCAACCAGATTTTCTGATTGGATTTCAAACTTAGTCCCTACAAGAAAGAAAACTGGTGAAATAAGGCTCTGTGTTGATCTAAGGAACTTAAATCAAGTGTCCTTGAAAGATAACTACCCCTTACCCAAGATGGATCACATCTTGCAGAGAGTAGTGGGGGCCTCAAGAATTTCTCTACTTGATGGATTCTTAGGTTTCAACCAGATCTTAGTTCATCCTGATGATCAGGACAAAACAACATTTACAACCCCATGGGGAACCTTCAAATATGTTAAAATGCCTTTTGGGTTGAAGAATGCGGGGCTACATTCCAAAGAGCAATGGATATTGCTTTTGCCAAAGAGATTCATGACTTTCTTGTCATTTATTTGGATGACCTCACACCTTTCTCCAAATCTGGCCAAGAGCATCTGAAACATCTAAGGAGATATTCATAACCTGTAGCAAATATGGAATTTCCTTAAATCCCAAGAAATCCCTGTTTGGTTTGGAAGAAGGTAAACTGTTGGGTCACATCATTTCAAAGGATGACATTAGGATCGACCCAGACAGTATCCAGGCCATCTTACAAATGCCTCATCCAAGAAATGTAAAGGAATTACAAGCCTTTCTGGGTAAAATCAACCTCCTAAGGAGATTTATCCCAAATTTGGCTGAATTAAGCAGATTACTCAATAGCATGCTAAAAAAGGATTCAAAAGTAAAATGGACAGTAGAAGCAAATAAAGCTTTTGAAGGTATCAAACTAGCCCTCACCCAAACCCCAGTCTTAACCAACCCTCAATTTGATAGGGAATTTATCATATTTTCCTTTGCTTCCCAACACAGAATTGCTGTTGTCTTATTACAGAAACATGACCAAGGAAATGAAAAATCGATTGCCTTTTTTAGTAGAGCTCTTAGAGATGCACCCCTGAAATACCAGATCATGGAAAAACAAGCATATGCTTTGGTCAAAGCTATTAAAGACTTTACGATCTACATCCTATACTCCCATGTTATAGCCTATGTACCAAGCCCAATTGTGAAATACATACTTACTCAAGAGAACTTAGAGGGCAGAAGAGGAAAATGGATTGCCAACATTTTAGAATTTGACATTCAAATAAAACCTACAAAACTAATAAAAGGGCAAGGTTTGGCCAAATTAATGTCTGAAACAAATTTCCAAGCCTTGGACATCAACCAGCTGGACAGTGAAATGGAGCTGGCGACTCCAGAGATCAATGTAGCCTTTGAACAATCCCCCTGGTATTCTGATATCTGTTATGTGTTACAAAACCTGTGTGCTCCCCCAGGACTGTCCAGAACTAAGTGTAGGTTCCTAAAAATGAAAGCTTCAAAATTTTGTGTAATAGATGGCAATTTGCTTTGGAAAAACCATGAGGGTATATTGTTAAGCTGCTTAATTGAGAATGAGACTAACAATGTCACCAAAGAATTTCATGCAGGTGACTGTGGTGGACACTTGTATTGGAAGTCCACTGTGGATAAAATATTGAGGGCTGGTTACTATTGGCCCACTGTTTTCTCTGATGTCAAGAAATTCACCACCTCATGTCATAAATGTCAAGTGTTTGAGGGAAAGAGAAAGTTACTGCCACTTCCTTTGAGGCCTATTGCAACAGAGAGACCTTTTCAACAATGGGGATTAGATTTCATTGGGGAAATTCACCCTTCATCTTCAGGCCAACATAGATGGATTCTAACAGCTACAGACTACTTTACTAAATGGATTGAAGCTGTTCCATGCAGACAAGCAAATGATTCCACTATCATTCAGTTCCTTGAGACCAATATTCTTTCTAGATTTGGTTGTCCTGATAAAATAATAACAAACAATGCTGCTACCTTCAGATCCAAGAAGATGGTGAATCTGTCACAAATTTCACATTAACTTGGGCCACTCTACTGCATACTATCCTCAAGGAAATGGCCTTGCTGAATCATCAAATAAAAGCCTGGTGAACATCATAAAAAAGGTGCTGGAAGAAAATAAAAAGAACTGGAATAAGAAGCTTGTGAATGCCTTATGGGCAGATAGACTAGCAACCAAAAGATCAATTGGGGTCAGCCCATATGAGCTGTTCTATGGATTAGAGGCCAAATTCCCTTCATCACTAGGGATCCCTGTTATGAAACTACTTCAAGAGACTCAAGCTGAGCCCAATGATATGCAAAGGAGGGTAAATCAAATTATATGTTTACAGCAAACTAGAGACCAAGTTTACAGCAGAGTTCAAGTTTTGCAAGAAAAGTTAAAGAAAGCCTTTGACAGAAGGACCAAGGCAGAAGATTTTAATGTTGGAGACAAAGTCCTCAAGTGGGATTCAAGAAGGGGAGATAAAGGAAAACATGGAAAATTTGATTCCCTCTGGAGAGGACCATTTTTTGTTCAAGCAGTACAAGGAAATAATACTTACTTCCTTAAAAGTCTTAATGAAACTGAATTGGATGAAGGTCCTGTGAATGGCAGGATGTTGAAGCACTATTTTGACTACTATCCCTAAGTGCAGCCTGAGTTTCCCTTGTACATAATCAGGTGTATATATTACTTTCTATTAAAATGTAAAAATGCAGTTTCTCAAGTTTTATTGGTTCTCAGATAAAAGCTAATGAGTTCAGATATCTACCAAGATGGGAAGAATACAATTTTGGCATTTCAAAGCAGCATACTTCAAGTTTTGGTAAAAGCAGTCAAGGGCCAAGGCATTCTGACCTACTGTTCTTGGTCTTTCAAATGGAAAAAACATCCCCATGTGGAGCCGTTGTTAGCTACCTATACCAATAGGTTTCATATTTCATGATTGGCAAAGAAAGTTCCAAATATGCTCTGCTTTGATGATGCAAAGATCCCATATTTCCAAGAGAAGACACTGTGTATATAGAGCTTGATGTGCACTCAATTTTGATGGATGGTCCAACAGCCTAATCTGGACCATGCCATGTTTCAATTTTTGTTGTAGAATAGAGAAAGAAGTCTGTCCAAACTGTTTAATATTGGCAGACCAGTAGCTTAGGTAGAGAATTAAGGTTCCCAACTGCTTAATCTGGGACCTTGGAAGAAATAAGGGTAGTTCTAGATAGAAAATCAAAAGAAAAAGCTAAGAGAAAAGAAAAGGCAAATAAGGGTTTGCAAGTCTAAGTGCACCCTCCAAGAAGAAACAAAAAAATGCTAGGCAAGTAGACGGGTAGGCAGATGGGGTTGCAGAAATGTCATTCCTTACAATTGAATGTGTGCTAACCTATTCACAAAGGAAAATCAATGGATTGAGAAGCTCTTCTTCTCCATCAGGTGGCAGCAAAGCAAGGGAGCATGTCTAACTTCCCATACTCCCCTTTCCCATTCATTACTAACATCCCTTCATCAGTTGAGATTCATGGAAGAATTTGTGGTTTTATGGTGGTTCTTATTCCTTTAAAAGCCACATTTCTTGTCTAAAAATTCTTTTCATTTTGATCTACTCCCTAAGCTAAGTGATTTTCAAATAAACTTAGTGATTTCACTCCTCATTCACCTGTTCCATCCATATTAACCCCTAACTTCTATTGTCTAAATCCCCTACGTTACCCTTTCCCTACTATTATAACACTATGGTGTATAAACCCCAAGCATTGTATAAATATCCATTCCCTTGGCATTATAGCCATATGCTCACTGTTAGGGATTAAATTGGCATCTCGTCAGTTTAAGAACCCTAAACCTTACCCTTTTTCCCCTTCTGAAGCCATTTGACCCTTTAAACCCTTCATTGGCTAAGAAACCTTGTGATAAACCCTTTTTTACCCCTAACCCGTTTCATTTGCAAAATGCGCATAAAAACCCACTTTTTCCATTTACCCAAAGTTTTAGTGCTACCCGCATTTTTATAAAAATACATTGAAAAACCATGAAAATCCGCCACATTCCAAAGGTTTCCACCGGGGACAAATCCCAAAAGAAATGTTATTTTAATCTCGCCCGCGTCCGTATTGTCCGGCCACCTCAACGATCCGTCGACCGTCGGATCAGGCCCTTTTCATCCGACGGCTCTCATGCATATCGGACCGGCCCCGACGCCCGAAAGATACCTTCCGATATCTGTCAGAGCGTGACGTCAGGCCTCTACCACGCGTCACCCCCACATCGTATCAGAGGTACCTCTGACATTTCCACTTCCGTATGGAAGGCGGTGCGATATGAAACCGCTAACCACCTCCGATTTCGGTGAACCCGCCTACCAATGTCTTTGCCAGCGTCATCGCCGTGTCAGTGCCCTGTCTGCCATTTGTTCCACCTGTCTGCCACCTCACCATCCCTGTGGACCTCTCTTATGCCGCCACGTCACCCGATGACGTAATGCTGACATCATCCAACCTTGACCCCACCTGATGACGTCATGATGACGTCATCCAAAAAAGGCGCCAATGTTCCAAAAATCCATATTTTGGCCAAAATTTCACGTTTTTTGCACTTTTTGCCAAAAACGCTATTGTTTTTTCTGCATGGTTTTTACGTCCAACTGCGCACCAACCTGCTGAACTCGACCTGGAGACTGCTGGCGCGCCATTTCCACCTGCATTCGTGTCCATTGTTCTCTGTATACCAGGTATTTATCCTTGTGAATCCCTCCTGCACCTGGTTTAGTCTGTAAATTGCCAAGAAAGCTTAAAACACTGAGAAACTTATAATTCACTGGCAAATCCCACGTGCCTAGCCCCCATTTACACTCTAAGGTCGAAATTCACCGGTTGAGCCTTGTTTGCCCGAGTTTTTACCAATAACTGCATTCTGTTCGCGCAATCGCGAAATGGTAACCCAAACTGTACCAATTTGCTGAGAAAAGGAGTTTAAGACCAGACATTTGTTTTATCCATCCTTTAAGCAGTATTTCAATTGCTGCAATTGACCATTTATCCTCTGTCCCTCAGTAATTTACCTTTCTGTTCGAAGAAAACTCTGTGGTGTTGCTCTGCACAGTGACACCAGTTTATAAACGACATAAATCCTAAAAGTAACCATGGATCCACCAGTAGCTCCTGTAGCATTGAATATTGCTCCTCTAAATGCCCCTTAGAGACAATTGGAGTGGCAGCCTCTAGCAGACCTGGATTATCAGATAGCAGAAGAAATGCTAATGCACAGCAAGTACCACATTCATTTGCTGAATGAGCTGAGGATTAAGCATGAGGCTGGAATAAATGTATTGGGCATTTGGGATTCTTTCCTCCCTCTATTCAAACTCCCTCAGGTCAACCAGTTTCCTGACCTGATCCACCTATGTGCTGAATCCTACGACGCCACTCAGAGGGCTGTGATTGACCCTTCAGGCTCAGTTGTTTTCTATGTCACCCCTAAAGCCATCAGAGAGATGCTCCATTTCAAAACTGAGAAGAAATTAGTCCCTTTATCACTGGTTGATCTGATAAAGCAAGGAGCCAAATTGAAAGATGCCCAGATCACCAAGCTAAATCAATTATATAGCGCCTCTGACACAGTGAAGTACCCTCCCATTTCTCATGTTTACCTAAACCAATTGGGCAGGGACCTTGTAGACATGATCAGTCCCATTCTGGGCTATAATTCTATTGAATTTGTTGATGAAACTGTGCTGGTGATGATGCTCATGTTTGCCCCTGGCAAGTCTCCAATCTGCTATGGCTATGCCACTTACATATCTGACAAAATACATGAGCAATTGATGAATTTACCAAGAGAAAGGGTGTTCAGATACACCTCCTACATCTACCACTTGATTTTGTACTATCAACATGAGAAGTTCCACTTTGCTATAAAGAGAGTGGATGCACAAGGAAATCCAAGGTCAGTGGTGTATTGGTCCTCTGCCTTCCACTACAGATCCGTTTCTCCATACACCTATTGTGAATTTATAGACCTCTTCATCCACCCAGCCATGTCTCTGCTCATGAGCTCACCTCCTCCTAGGATAACTGATGAGATGCAGAGGATTCTTCAACTGTCCAAGGCATACAACATCGGGGATTGGTATTATTACCAACACC
Organism: Pinus tabuliformis; assembly: GCA_031772625.1. NCBI lineage: Eukaryota > Viridiplantae > Streptophyta > Pinopsida > Pinales > Pinaceae > Pinus > Pinus tabuliformis. The sequence continues at coordinate 479,221,062 of CM062810.1, read as the reverse complement.
ACACAGTCATCAGAATATATGGGTGTGAGCTGCCCCCATACAGATTGCCCAGATATGTGCCCATGAGATTGTTTGCCCTGGAATACTTCAAGCAATTTGGGAATGCTGATGTGCTGCACTTTTCAAGCAGAGGCAAGAAAGCACAACTCAAGGTCAGAAACCAATTAGGCCACTTCATCTACAACAAAAGGGAGGAAGGTTGGCAAGAAGCCGACAACATGTTAGGATCCCTTGGCCTACAGACCAGTTTCCTTTGGAAACCTTATGACTCCAATCACTTCATAACTCTAAGAAGGGTCAAGTATAGGCTCTCTGTTTATGACCATGTAAGGTTGCCCCATATAGAAAAATATGCAAATCAAGCAAAATGGAGGAGGGTAACCTTAGAGGAAGCTGCTACACAAGAAGAATTAAATCAAAGAGCAGTTATAAATATCCAAAAGATGGCTGACTTGGAGCTTTGTGCACAGGTGTTTACTCTTCCAAGCACTCAAGTGGGTGCAGCTGCATCTTCCTACACAGCAAATCAGCAAGCGGTTAAAGCTACTGAGCAAACCTCAAGCAAAGGAAAAGAAAAGGAGATGGAACCAGAACAGCCACCTCATGAGGAGGCACAGCAACAACAACAGGTACAACAACAACAAGAGGGGTAGCAAGAGCAAGAGCAGCCATTACAGCAAGAAAAGGCAGTTGAAGCCCCAATTTCCACTGAGTAGCAGGCTCAGGACACAGTGCCTCCTAGGCCAGAAATGACAGTGGAGGCCTCAATCCTCCAAACCCCACAAAAGGAAGACATAAGCAGAAAGAGGGACAGAGAGGCTCCCCTCACTACAACAACATCTCAAGGGGAGAAAAGACACAGAATGAATCCCCTTTCAGAAGAGGAAATGCCTTTGGGGCAATCTTTGGGCATGGGCCCACCAAGTCTGGAGGCCTTAGCAATTTCCTTCCAACAGGAACAAGAGAGGATGATGGGAGGAGAAGTCAGCTCCTCAAGCCAGCAGAGAGAAGGTGAACTGAGTATCAAACAGCAGTTCATTGACATAAAGAGGAGGAATCAGCCAATAAAGATACAACTATATAATCATTTGTTGAAAGTGGCTCCCACCAACCAGCAAAGGCTCATGTCTGCATATGATGTTAATGAAGGCAAGATGATCATGAGTCACTTCATGCCAACTGCATTGCAGCCACAGTCCCCTTCAGACTACTTGAGGACCAATCTTGAGGTCCTTGCCAAGGACATCCACCCAATGGACAAAATCGAATTGCATAAACAAACGGGTGAGATGGTGTATGCCTCCTTGGCAGACAAGACACTGGATAACTACAGGCTATAAAATAGCCTAAATAATATGGTTGCCCAACTTGAGTTAGAGAGAGCATCCTCTCAAGCAAAGGATAACAAGATCAGGGCCTTAGAAGATATAATCATAGAGATTGGACATGATCCTAAGGACATCAAGGGCATACAAGAAATATTGAAATTTAGGGATGCAAACATGGCAGCTTTGAGGAGAAAGATCAAAATCCCAGCAACAATTCACCCACAAACAGATGAAGTTGCCCAGCTGAGATATGGTCAAGATGCCACAGCTTTGCTGGTGTCTTTATATAAACAGCTAATCCAGACTCAAGAAAAGCTGGGTGAATCAGAGGCTGCACAGGCAGCATTACAAGCATCATTACAACAAAAGGAAGGAGGTCAAACTTCTCAGCCTCCTCCAGAAATAATCAATCTGGAAGAGCCTCCTCAGACTACTGCTCCTCCTACTGAAAAGACAGCACCATCTACATCAACAACTGCACCAACAACAACAGAGCAGGCTCCAAGCCTGGACATGCAGAAGCTCAAAAATGAAATACAAGCCCTGGAAGCCCAAATGGCAGAGCTAAATGAGGCCAGGGAAAGTCTAGCCAAGATCAATGAGAGGTATGATAAATCCAAACAGACTGTGGCAGAAAAGGGGAGGGAAACAAAAGCCCTCAAAGACAGGATAAAGGAGCTGGAGAAGGAGCTCACACTGGATAAAGTGACAGCTGAGCTCAAGACAGTCTTATGGGCCAACATCAGCCAATCCATCACTGATCAATGGCAGTATATCGAAACAATTCATGAACAGTTGGAGCTCATTGCAAAATCACAGAGGGAAATTCAGAGATCAAGGGCCTCTCTAGGCAATATGCCTAAAGTTGCCATCAGGATGATCAATGTGCTCAATAATAAAACAAGTGCTCAGTTAGCAACTATGGGAATTTCCAACAGGACTGAGACTATCTTGTTAGTAAAGAGGGTCCTAATGCTAAGAAACCTGGTGCAGACATTAGAAAGAAGGACCCAGGACATGCAGACAGAGTTCAATAGATTCATGGACAAATTTGTGGCATTGCAAAACAGAGGTCTCCCTGGCTTACTGAACAGTGCAGGAAGACTACTTACACATGAGTAGTATACCAAGAGGGTCAACACATTCGCCACAAATTAGATCACTGAAAGGCCCAGCACCTCAGAGGAAACAGGACCAGCTACAGGAAAAACTCTCTACAACAGGGTAGAGAATTTATTCTTTATAATGAATGAAATAAAACATCTGTTTGAAGTGCCTCCCAATTTCTATAAACACACAGAGGCAGATGAGACTTTGGATGCAATTCTCAGACATCAATTGCCCACACAGGAATGGTGGACTAAGGCAATACAGATGATCTTTTAGACCAGGAAGCCATTCACTAAGTTTTTTCATCAAAAATACAAGTTGGCATGCACAGGAAAACTTAGTAAAATCAGCATGCATGAAAAGGGAAGGGCTGAGCCAACTCAGCAGACCATATTCGGCCAACAAAGCAAGATTGACAGCTAACAGGTAACAGGGCCGGAAAGCTACAGCACGACAGCCATAAAGGCACATTTCCAGCATTAAAGCAGAAACGTTCAGACCGACTCAGTGGCCTCCAAAGGTCAAAATATCTCCTGACAGATATAAAGAGCATTTATTGTGTATTCAATGATGTAATAACTTTCCTATCTACTATCCTAAAAAGTTGGTGAACGTATTCATTTCTTAGATGACTCAACGCTTCAGATATTTTGTATGAGCATTTGTATATATTCCCCCTCGCATAAGTTTGCAGGGGTTGTTGTTGATTTCCTCTTGAAGAGATCCTATGCTGTATTTTTCAGACTATTAATACAAAAGCTGATGGAATTTCCAAAGCTCTGAGTTATCTGAGTCGTTGTGGTGTTTTGCTGAATGTTACAGGATTCCTGCGTGTTTCATGGCACAATAAGTCTTCTTCAAACTCTCGTTATGTGCTTTTGTATCTTTTCATAGCTCATTCATATTCTGTGTTTTACAATTAATGGCAAGGAAAAAGAATAGTTCTAGGATTTAATCACAGATTACCCTGGACTCAATCTATGCCATTATAAATGTTTTCTTCAGTTACAGTTATAAAGGTGTAATTCTTAATTGCTGCACTTTCAAACTGTATGCTTTTACAGTGATTGTTGTTTAAGGAATTCAAGTTTGCTCCTCTGCAACATATCTCTTTCTCACAATCAGCTTAGCTGAAGATTCTTAATTGCCTTTCACTGGTTGAACACACATCATAATCACAATTTCAGATTTGTTCCATGAGATATTTAAATGGCCCTGTAATTCCAGTAACTCAACCCAATATTCAGTCAACCTGTAGCCACAGACTCCATTGCCCAATGGACTAATACTGCCTGAAAACTTACACCTTAGATGCAGAAGACATCCCTCAACCAAAATTCAAACCAAACCCTGAACATAATAGCTAGCATAAAATACTATCAAAACAGAGACAACTCATAAAGAGATAGCCCTCTGTGATTGTAGTTTGGCTAGAAACTGTAATCCAAAGATTGGTTAGTGGTTACCCCGGCCGTATTCCCTTGGGAGTCAAAGGGAACAACCTGGGTGTTAACATTATTGGCGACTCCACTGGGGAGAAATTATTTTTCAACTGTTGTCTGGCTATAGATAGTGGTTCTAAAATTTGAGCAGTCCCTTGAAACAGTTCTAAAAATATCCTAAGAAATCAAAAAACAAGTTCAGAAGCTGGCTCCTAAAGGGAACCTAGACACACTAGGTCAAACCCTGACCCCAATCCACCAGCTATTTTTGAAAATCCTAATACCATCCCCAAGATCATTAGGAAGCAGCGGGAACAGGAGACCCTTGCCGGCTCAAGTCCTGAGACAGCTCATCCAAACCCTGTTCCAACTCCAATCAAGGTTTTATTTCGGTCTACCCTTGGTTCCCCCAGTTCCATCCACATCTCAAAGCCCTCCTTTCACACCTCCATCCACTGCACATATTCCCTTGACTAACTCTCTAGTCTCCACTTTTCCCACTACCCCTGTTACACCAGTCATTCATGCTATCCCAGTTATCCCTGTTAACCCTCTAAATCCTACAAATATGGAAAACAGATATGCTCCCCTGCAGTTACCTGCCAATGCTCTAGCCCTACCTCAGGACTATCAATCCAAGATCTCATATTTTGACTCCACTGGCCCTTTCACAGCAATTCAGCATGCCAGAAGGATGCAAGACCACTTTGAGAACTATGAAATTGATGATGACAGTGTGAGAATGAGAGTCTTTGTTCAGAGCCTCACAGGGGATGTAAGAACTTGGTTTAGATCACTGGCTGCAAACACCATCACAACATCATGGAGGCACCCTAGCAGTCTCTCCAAAAAAAAAGGGGGGGAAGAAAAAAGAAACAAGAAAAAAGAAAAGAAAAAAAGAAACAGGCCTAATCTCTGTAAAATTATTGCAGGTTGCAGGGAATACATTGCAAGTAAATAAGGTCACACAAAACGAGGATAGGGGTCCATACCAGGCTACAAGACATCCTTACAGAAATTCCCTCCATGGCCACTTGCCTTTCCTAAGATTCGATAACATTCGAGTCGAGATTCGACCTCCTACAGGAAGTTCTGGGCTTTCTACAGGAAGTTTTGGGCTTTCTACAGGAAGTTTTGTATTTCTACAGGAAACATCTCATAGAACCTTTGGGCGGGCCAAATTCTATTTTGGAAAGGGATCTGGAGCTTGGAATCTATTGGTTAGGCCTGTAGCCACCCCTCTATTCCATCCATCATCGTATGTCACCCCTGTTTGATCTCTTTCCACCTCCATTGCATCCACCTGGTTATGTGTTCTTGCATAGTCATACAAGAAACCCCGTTTTCTTCAGATGGACAAAAAAAAATTTCAAGCGACAAATCAAGCAGCAAAGGCCCACACACTCTACGTGTTCAAGCTCCATATAGACTCTTCTTCAGCAAATATAGCCCTACTCGTTTAGCCTGCGTCCCAGGAGGAGATGCAACTATAGGACATCCTACAGGAATCCTATAGTGGTTGATCCCTCTGGAAGACATACTCTAGAGGCAGGAGCAGCCGAAACCAACAAAAGGAAACATGTAAAAAGGTTCATCCTGGACATGAAGACATCCTCGACAGCTGAAACCAAACAGAACCTATGCATGTAGCATTTCGAACTGAAGGATCGGGTTCCAAAGCCATGCATACCGCATCAAAAAATGAAAGAATGGGTTCTAGCACCTGTGCACGAGGCAAAAGCAAGTGAAGTAGTCGTTCCAAGTCCCAAAGTCGGCATAACACATCCATAGCCACGCAGGTAAGTCTCTAACCTCATTTGTCAAATTGCATAAATAATATTTCGAAAAATGCATGTCTGTGAAAATGGTTCGGATTAAACAAAATTGGTGGCCAGTGAACTGGCCACCCACAGCCAGTCACATAGCTTCGTGGGATCCGATCAAGCTCGGTTACGTTCGAATTTTCCAACAAGACATGAAACCGACATGTGTGGAGTGTCCAATCGAGGAAAATTAGCGGGATTGGCAGTGGTGGCGGCGGTTAATGACAGAGGAGAGGTAATGGCGGTCAGGGACACACAGAGGAATGATGGCCGTGATGTTAGCTAATAGTTCATTCTGGCCACGTCACCCCCTCACCACGAATTGCGCCGTAGCTCAAAAATGCTTGGCTAAAGACTCGCGTTAATCGTTGTTCATTTTCACTTGCAACCGTTCTCAGCCGAAGTATGCATCCTCTGCTTCTACAATCTGTTAACCTATCGTCCCCCATCGAGCTTTTCGACCGGTTTCAACTCATTCAGAATCACAGTGACATCTTATAGAAGCTAACAAGAGTTCTACAGGAAGAAGCTCTACAGGAAATACGACATAACCTTCCAGAGCAGAGAAGCTTGAAATTTTCTTCGGCAAATTTGGAGTTCCAAGAGAGGTAGGCTCAAAAACACTCTTCCATGCATGGTATATTTCGAACAAAATGGTGAATTGAGCTATCTTGAAATGGAGGGTTAGAGACAAGTCTTCCTGTGAGTCGAAAATAGTAGTTTACTTGTGTGTTGCACAGAATTTCTTCATTGGTTTTTTGTCCAAATTCTCTTCCACAGTTCCTGTTAAGAAAATTCCTCCTATAGAAAAGATAAAGCACTGTCAGGGCTAAACTATCTATGAAGGATGTGAACTTTACATGGTTGTATGTACACTAGGGATGAAAATTGATCTTTGCACTTTGTCTGAGGAAACCTACATCTTCCTTTTATACACGGACAGTCGCGTTTTGGGCAGCAAAAGAATTAGAACGAGGGAATTGGTGCAAATTAAAATATAAACACCTGATAGATACTGTCTTGAAGTTGAAAGGAGGAAACCATAAAACAAAAACCCCTCTCTACTCAGAGCATAAAACAGAGCACTCTCCCCATGCCAGGGGGGTTTATCAAGAAGGAACCCTTGGATTCCAGAAAATTGCATGAACATCCCTAGGTGGTGAACCTCTTCACCCGTGCCAATTGGATGACATTTTGTGACAGAATTCAGGGTCATGACAATGAGATGATGGAGGAGTTCTTAATGTCCCTACAACCTAAATCAAAGACACTAGCCACTGTGAATTTCAAATGGTTGACCCTAAAGCTTATCCCAGAACTCATTAGTCAAGTTACTGATCTACCATTGGGGATACCCTGGAGCAAAGAGGAGAGGGAATTGGGCCAAAAAGCCATGAAAGAATTATTCTTACCAGAGGAACAGTTTGCAGAAGACAAGAACAGGGTCCGTAGAGCTAGCCTACATCCTTTTTGGAGCGAAATTAGTTTCCAGATCATGAAATACATTACCTATGAGGGGCGGTTCAGTATTGTCTATGGCTATCATTTCCGGTTGCTGAGTGAACTCAGACATGGGATGGAGTTACCTCCAAAACACAAGTTAAGCATCCCATATTTTCTCTTGCAATCATTAATTGAGTGTGGCACAAAATTTAATGAAGGGACACCAGATCAACTAGCCCATCACGGGCTCATCAAGCTTTTGCTGCAAGATTCCCTCCACACCTACATTGTCCCCCTCTCCTGGGAGATTTTCCGTAACATGACCAGAGATGATGATATTTGAATTCTGGCAGAGGAACTCACCTCATCCAGCAGTGAAGAAAGGGAACACACTGAGGCAAGAGAGAAATCCAGTGGTAAAGAAACACAGGACAGACCACCACAGAAAGAACAAGAAGAGAAACGAGGGAAAGGCCAAGTTGCTGAGCCTAAAACTGTGGGAGGAACAATGGCACAAACACCCAGGGAGAAACGATTACAGAGTAGAGCAAAGAGGATTGAAAAGTCCAAAAAAAGGAGGGCACAACCAAGGCAACCACACAGAAATTAAAAGAAAAGACACATCCAACCAAGCAGAAAAAAATAGTTGGAATGGTTTTTACAGGAAGCATGAAAACAGTTTCTACATGAAGCATGAAAATAGTCGACACAGGACTTTCTATAGGAAGCATGGAAATGGAGTAGCAAAAGGAGAAATCACCTGAGATTTTGGCTATGGAGGTGGCAACTGTGCTGCCTACCTTAAGCACATCTCCAAAGAAAAAAGGGAAGCGAAAAAGGGAGCCTTCCATGTATTTTAAGGCAAGAAGGAGAATGCAGATAAAAACTGGCAGACCCCAGCCACAGTCAAAGGAGCCAATTACGATTGTGGACACCCTAGCTAAACAAAAGGAAAGGTTGCCTTCAAAGACATCCATCATCTATGAATGGGGAAGCCTGAAGACATCCACCTGGATAGAAAGGATGAAAATGTTGGACACAAAGACCTCTCTATAGGATGCTAAGACTGTTCTACCTGAAACGCTGGCTAGGCTAAAGGAGACCAGAGAATTGGAAGGAAAGGCAGCTAAATCATCACAGGAGGAAGAAAAGGTAGAGAAAATTGTGCAACCAAGCCCCCAGCCCAGCTTGGGCTCCTACTATAACTTGTTAGAGGCCGGAAAGATCATTCCCCAAAAATTCGCAATGCCACTTTTCCTTGCACTAGAAGAAGACAGAGTGAGGACCCACACTTGGATGAATATCTCTAAGTCCAAGGGTGTGGCAGATGTAGGGTCCCTAGAGGAACAACTCAAAGAGGCGAGAAAGGAATTGGCTATGGTACGACATGTGGAAAGCATCTAGGTGGCCAAGCTACAAGAAGAAAACGAGCTGCTTAAACAGCAGCTACAACTACAGGGACAATATAAGGAAGACATGCCCCACATCTTGGGATAACAACAACAAAAAGAGGAGCCCACAATAGACAAAGAAACCCCTGATGAATAGCAAAGAAGAGATGGGTTTCAGGCTGAAATTGAGACACTAACTAGACAGCTACAGGAGAAGGAATTGCAGCAGGCCAGGAGATACAGTCTCTGAAATAGCAGGTGCAAGAAAAGGAGGCCCAATTGGCCTGCATGGCCAGTTGGGTGATGGAAGCTCTGCAGTGTAGGAAACCTGCCAAATCATACGCCCTATACCTTAAGGATCAGTTGTTGCAGTTTCAGATTAACACCTTGGCCCAAAGGGGCATCACTCCAATTCAAAATTATCATCAATTTGTGGCTTTATTTGACAGTAGCTCATCAAAGGACAAGGCTAAATTATCAGAGTTTTATTTGCACTACTTAGCCCTTCCAAATATGAATTCATGGGATCCCAAAACTATGGTAGGAGACGTCCAACTTATGGCCATGGCCTCTTGGATGAATCATGAGGAAAAAAGAGCAGTAGAGGTCCAAAATATTATGAGAAGGGAACTCAGTGAGACACTAATGATTAGAGCAGAGCAAGAGGATCCTTCAGCAATGATAAGTTCCCACCAGCCCTCAGGATTTACCAGAGTACATTGAGCAATAGGCTCAAGCTATTGCCCACTTTGAGGACATGGAGAGACTGTTGGGGGATAACTACCTTCATGCCTTCACAAGGTGGTGGAACGCACTGCCCCACAGCTTGAAGATAAGAGAATACCACTCTCCCACCAGGATGAGGGAGGCCTTGTCAAGGGTACTCCTCTACAAACAGTCGATGCAAAATATGTAGGCCAATTGGATCAGCATGAAATTCAGTCCTCCCTTCATTTTGGGATTGCTAGAAGGAGTTAAGGAAGAAGAGGAAAACAGGCAGTGGGAGGAAGTGGAAAGGAAAGCAGGATTTCACAACCGGGAAGAAGATATCACCGTGAAGGCCTGGGACATGAGGGAGGCATTTAAATCTATCAAGGATGATGAGCTAGATTAGTTGCTCAGAGGATGAGCAATCCATTTAGTAGGGGGTGATGATGAGCCCAAAAAATGGGTAACTTATTGGGCTCATTTTTCCTACTGTTCTCCCTCAATCCACAAATTTTCATATTTTATACATGTTTTTTGAGTATGTTTATGTTATTTGAACGAATGAGGGTGGTCATCTTACCAAGAAGGCTAATACGTGGTTATTTCAGGTTTTTTTGACAAATTTTGGAACAAGGCCAAGAAATTATGAGCCAGATGATAGCCAAGCATGAAGGAACACGGGTGAGGATTCATAGAAAGGGTGTCTCTTGAATTAAATGGGCCTTCCTCGAAATCTCCACCTTCAACTCAGAGCTCAGCAAGCCACCAAAACAAATCCTAAAGGCAGCCGAGCAGCTTTGAGAAAAGTGACTGTTTACTGGCAGTTTGAACAGTCGAGACCCTTGAGTTAAGGAGGGCTTCTCAGGACCCTCGTAGTGCATAAATAGGAAGGATTTTAACCTTCGCAAGTTACTTTTTGAACTGTTGGGTTTTGCACTATAGTGCTGTCATTCTCTCAGCTCATTTTCGTAGCTACTGCTATATAACTTTCTTGTGACATGATTATTTTTTAGTAATGGAAAGCAACTTTATTTGGCATCAGTTATGAGTTTTTATTAGGAGCCTATAGCTCTTTGGGTTGGGCCCAACCCATGTGCTGAGGCTTCCTTTGTGTACTGTTATTTGTTTTTATGTCCTTGCAAAATAATTTCTGTTAAGTAGATTGAAATCTTGCTGGTTACCTAGGTTATTGTTGAATATTAGAAAGGTTTTTTATGTTCAGATTAAGTTGATAGGTTAATAACAGGGAAGATCTTCAGAAAAATACCATCAAGCACCTCTTATCTCACCTTTCCCTCAGTGGGACCATTAGTTGAGACCAAGGTGTCCTTGCAGCTACCAAAAACATTGTCTTTGCTTCATCATGCAATTATTAGTGTAGATTCTCATTTGAAAAAGTTGATACCAGTTGTGGTTACACATTTAGGTTCATGATTGCTTAGTTTACATAGCTATTTCACATGATTTCATTGCAAATAAACTTATGTTCATTTCCTTTGATGTTACTCAGGTTAGATTAGAGTAAAGTAGCTAGCTCATTGGTTTTCCAAGTCATTGTTTGATCAGTTTGAGAAATAACTTGCAGAGCACCTGTAATACCTCTCCATCTACTCATACTCTATCAATTCCATCTGTTCCATCCCCTAACTCTAATTCTTGCCTCACATTTGCTACGTTCCCTCACTTTGACCTAATTTCCATATTTTGTGCAACATTGCTCTACTCCTCCTTGAACAAATCCAGCCATCCTCATCAATTCTCAGCTCCATCCACCAAGTCCTGGACCTCCTCACACCCTTATCCTACCCACACACTCACTTATACACCTTTCTCTCTCCATCCACTCTCCAAAATCCCATTTCTGAACATCCTGTAGAAATTACAGAACATCCTGTAGAACCCCTGCAGACTTCCTGTAGAAGCTCACAAAAGTGGTTTCTTGATAGAAAAACTTTGTGAAACTCTTTGGAAGGGTACTAGGGACCCCTTAGGCCCTCTTCTAACCTTCCCAAACTCCTGCAAGAATTTCCTCTTGCCAATGCACCTCTGCCCAGCCAAAAACCTGTTAAAGCACATGCGTGACAATTTTGACACTTTACTCAAAAATACAAAAAGAAGTTTTTTTTCTTTAGATTTTACTATAGAAGTAGCTTAGACACATGCATTTCACATTCTTAGAAGTCAATGGCATCTCTTTCAGTAGCTTTCTTCCTCTTTCCTACATCAGTAAAATTAGCTGGGGAAATTAGGGTTTGCTAGGGTTTGCATTTCCTTTTAGCTTTTGAGTTTCTTTCTACAAGTAGATTAGCCTCCTTTGAGTTAGCTTCCATTGATTATTTAGAAATATTCTTCGCAGAGCTAATAGAAGTTGGCTTATGCTCCTAGAAGACTTGTGCCTGCTGACCAAGTGACAACTGCGGCAAGAGCTAGTACTTGTGCATACAACATCGTCACTTCCAAGTTTGTTACGAACTACCAGGTTGATAAGAGTAAAGAAGGAAGTCCCAGGAGTTGCAGCAATATTGCTACGATACTGGAGCCCTCCACAGCTCTAGTAGTCATTATTTCTTCCTATGTAGAATCCCAGAATGTTTCCTACAGGATTTGAAATTGACCAATTGCATGCATGACTAGTAGTGGGACCAGGCCATGGTTGGTAATGACTGCTGCCACTTATCACGAACGTCAAGAAGAGTGTGCCATCAACTGGAGACTTCTTAACAGAAAGAAAGGCATATTCAATGAGAAGGCTTCTGCCTGTGGGAATCGGAGGTGAGCCAATATTCTAAAATGGTATTTAAACATGGTGGTATAACTCCCCTCATAGGTTATGTATCTCATTACAAAACCTGCTACCTCACCCCATGGGCATGGTAATGAGTTTCAGTCATACCCCCGGCCCTTCTAAACAACACTTTCTCCAGTCTATAAGAATGCTTCGGGGAATTCCAGAAGGGCGGTTCTTCATGAAAACCATCTTTTTCCCTGTTGGGGTAGCCCACAGAGCTCTACAATGGTTTCTTCTGTAACAAGGATTTCTATCCCCCAGACCTGAGAGCTCTCTTCTTCTAAATTGAATGCGAATTCAATTGCAATTGCTTCGTTAAATCCTTGCAACCTATCAAAATAAACATTCCACCATACATTTTCGAAGACTTGCCATACCTTCGGATTGATTCTAACCATTGTCGTGCCCTCCGACTCATGGCACACAAATAGCCCACCCATCGCTATAAGAAATGGATCAACACAATGGGTACAGTCGGCTGGTAGGGGGAGAGTAACAAAAACCCAACTAACGATGGAAATATTATTAGCATGGTGGTCGCGAGGTGAAAGGATGATAATAATGACAGGTTTTCCTCGAAAAACACAACAATTAATGGTAGGGTGTGGCAATACCGGTAAAGTTCTTAGCGTACGATTTCAAATTCCAATGCGTGGGAATCATGACTACAAAATCGCACAATTTTTTGGCTTCCATTTTCATTGGATTTGGTAATGATGTGATATGATTACAATTTTAGGTACGCCATCGTTTCTTTATGACGAGACCCCCCCAACTTAAATGCGGTTCTCCACGGCACGTACTAGTCTCTTTTGGGAATATTTTAATTAAATCCATAAGAGTCAATAAAGGTGTACCTAACGGCCTACCTGGCGATGGAGTAGCAGTAAAGATAACTTGTGGAGTAATGCAAATAGCGGAGTAACAGTGTCGACGAAGTAACAACATGGCAGAGTAACAGAAATGGCGGAGTAACAACACCGGTGGAGTAACAACATTGACATAGTAACAACACTGGCAGAGTAACAACAACAATGGAGTAATAGCACCGACAGAGTAACAACAACAATGGAGTAACAACACCGGTGGGGTAATAGCACCAACAGGGTAATAGCACCGGTGGAGTAACAACAACAGTGGAGAAACAACATTGGCGGAGTAACAACACCGGTGGAGTAACAACAACAGTGGAGTAACAACAACAATGGAGTAACAACACCAGTGGAGTAACAACAATCAGTGGAGTAACACCAATAGTGGAGTAATAGCACCAGTGGAGTAACAACAACCAGTGGAGTAACAGCAACAGTGGAGTAGCAGCACCAACATAGTAACAACAACAGTGGAGTAACAACACCACCGGAGTAATAACAATGACTGTTACTTGAAACATTTCTCTGTTTCTCCTTGACATAATTCAGTTCTTCTTCCTCCAAAAAGACAAACAAGTAAGTAGTAACATCATATTATTATTTTTTTATGTCTTTGATTTTTTTTTAAAGGGAAAAGGGAGCATTCTTGCACCAACAACCATAAAACCAGATGTATCAGAAAGATGTTTTATGAAGGCATCTTTAGACCTTGGATGATGGTATAACTTTAGACGATGTCTGTTCACTAGGAAAGAAGTACGATTTTCATCTACTGTAACCAATCTGACTGTGCCATTGGTGAATACAATGTCCAATTTATAAGGTCCCATCCAATGAGTTTGAAGCTTTCCTTTAAAATTTTTGAACCAGGAGTCATATAACAAAGCCCAGTCCCCTATATGGAACACCTTATTCTTGAGAAATTTATCGTGCCATTTCGTTCTCTATTGTTGGACAATAGTAGTTCTCTGGACAGCTTCTGAATGAATCTCGTCTAACTCATTGAGTTGTTCCAACCAATGTTTCTGTGACTCTGATAAGTTTAATCCCACTTTCAAAGTTGTTTTGAGCATATTGATCTCAAATTCAACTGGAAACAAGGGAGATTTCCCGTAGACTAGCTCAAATGGTGAAAACCCGGCTATATTTCACCATGTCATCCTATACGTCCAAAGAGCTTCTAGGAGTTTCTGTGACCAATCCTGGCAATGACTTCCTACAGTTTTTGTCAAGATATTCTCCAATAACGTGTTTGTCCATTCTACCTGTCCATTCACTTGGGGATGGTAAGGATTTGTCATTCTGTGTTTGATCCCATATTTTTGCATAAGCCTCTCTATCATGTGGGATGTAAACTATGCTCCTCCATCTGAAAAAATTTCTCTCGGGTTACCATATAAGGCAAAAATCTCTTCAAAAAGGAAGTCTACCACCACCTGTTCTATTGCTTTCGCAACCGCTATGGCTCCCACCTACTTGGTCACATAATCAGTACATACCAGGATATGAACCTTCTGATGAGAAGGTGGGTTGTTGTGTCCAACAAAATCGATGGCCGGTTTCTCAAAAGGTTCCAAGACTATCTGGGGCTATAATGGCATTTCATCTAATTTCCTAGGTTGTCCCATCCATTGACAACTATCACATCCTCAGACATAATCTCTAGCATCTCGAAAGATAGAAGGCCAGTAGTATCCCATTTACAGCACCTTGTGGCATGTTTTTTTATCTGTAAAATGTCCTCCACAAGGCCGACTATGGGTGGCCTTCAATATCTCATAGATATCATCGTCTGATACACAGTGCTGAATCTGTTGATCCATCCCCGTATGAAAATGGTATCCTTCCATCCATGAATATTGGGTACTATGATGAATAAATTTCCATTGGTCCTTATATGACAAATGAAGAGGTACCTTTCATATCGCAAGATATTTAGCAATATCTGCATGCCATGGAGTGTTAGCGGAAATTTCAAAAATATATTCATCTGGAGAGCTATCTTTAATAGGTGTACCTTTGGTATTGTTTTCTAATCTAGACAGAATATCAACAACCACGTTGTCCTTTCCTGGTTTATCTATTATGGTAATATAAAATTCTTGAAGTAGCAAAACCCATTTTGTAATACAACCAGGAGTAATGGGTTTATTCATCACATACCTGATGGTTGCATGATCCGTGTGTACAAAGTGGGGTAAACAGTGATATAGTGCTAGAAATTGTTGATGACATAGAAGAAAACGAAGAATTCTTTTTCAGCCACTCTGTAGTTTAACTTGGCAAAGGCCAAGTTCTTGCTAACATATTAAACTGCATATTGTATCCTATCCAACTGCTACCCCAAAACTGCCCCAACTATTGTTTGGGAAGCATTAGCATGAATATGGTATGGTAATGCCCAATTTTCTCCTCTAAGGATTGGAGCACTACAGATTAGTTCCTTGATCTTCACAAAGGCTAGATCACAATCATCTGTCCACACAAAATCTGCATCTTTTGTCAGTAATTGAAAAAACAGATGTGTTGTTTTAGCAAAATTTTCTATAAAGCGCCTATAATAACCAACACAACTGATAAAGCTAGGTACCTGGGTGGGTGTTCTGGGTATTGGAAAATTATGTTTTACCTTTATCGTGGTTGGATCAATCCAGATTCCTGCAGCCGAAAGCAATTGTCCCAGGACTATTCCTTCATTCATCATCATATGGCATTTTTCTGTACTTAAGGAGACATGCACCTGCTTGCATCTTTCAAGAGATTTTTCTAGCTTCCATGATGCTTCTTCGAATGAATCTCCATATGCCGTGAAATAATCCATGTATATTTCAACACTACCATCCTTCAGATCAGAGAAACTCCGCAAAATTTCCCTCTGAAATGTTGCAGGTGTATTACAGAGACCAAATGGGAGGACTCCATATGCAAAAGTACCCCAGGGTCATGTAAATGTGGTCTTATCCTGATCTTTAGGAGCTATTTGGATTTGGTTGTACCCACTAAATCCATCAAGGAAGGAGAAAAACATCTTCCCCGCTAATGTATCCAAGACTTGGTCAATGAATGGTAACAAAAAATGGTCTTTCTGATTTGCCTTGTATAATTCTCTGTAGTCCACACATATTCACCATTTACCATTTTTCTTAGGGACCATTACCAATGGGGAAACCCATTGGCTATGTGAAATGGGGTAGATAAATCCCATGTCCACCAGCTTTTGGAGCTCTTCCTTAACAATGTTTTCAGGGTAGGGTTCATTCTTCTCTAGGGTTTCCTTACAGGACGATGGTCCTCGTTAATGTATATGTGATGAGTGCACAAATTAGCAGGAATTCCTTTCATATCTGAGTATTCCCAAGCGAAGGCTTCTTTGTGTTTCCGAAGAACATGTAGGACTTGTTTTTTCTGAGAATCTGATAGCTCTGGATTGATATTCAAGGTTTTTCCTGGTTCTATTTCCATGGAAAAACTATCATGGGGCATAGCTGCAGGTAGCTCCTCGAATCTGTCTGCTGCTCCAATGCTTTCCTGAGTCTCATAGCTCAGGATAGACTCGAAGATTTGTTGATTCAAATCTGAAATATAACAAGGATCACTGATAAGGGTAGTAATTGCGTCATCTTCTATTTCATCCTTCAACTGGAGGTCTTTCCCAATAGTGAGATCTGGTCTTAACTCCTCATTTCTGATTCAAACTCTTTCTTGTATACATATTTCTTGTGGTCTGCTAATTTTGTTGATGGGTTGGGTTCTACGGGAGGAAATAAAACTAGATTCTTAGTGTTTTGTCCATTTGAGTTGATCATATGCCCAGACTGACACCTAATATAAGAATCTATGATTGCGAACCACGGTCTTCTCGGGATCAAGAGATAGCCTCCAGCTGGAGATTGCGTTTGGAGTACTAGTAAGTCCAAAAGGTAGTGCCACGAATCCACTGAAATTGTGATATCTTCTAATTTCCCTACTGGTTTTACTATAAATCGATATGCCAGTTCTAACACCGTAGGTGTATGTTTTAAGTTATGAAGTCCTAATTCATGCATGGTTTCATCAGTGATGATATTTGTGGCAGCGCCTAAATATACCAGTACATTTGGACTTTCCACCCCATTAATGTGCACGGTCAAAATTGGGTTCCCGGGATCCCCATACTTTACAGGAATGGACCTTCCCATCATGAAATCTGATAGTTTCCCCATTACATGAATGGTGAGTAGATCTCTTCGTTTCATTTGAGGCTTCTTAGCACAATATTCCCTAAGATTCTTCACATATATAGGTACGTCCTTCATGGCTTGCAGTAGGGGAATCTTGAAAAATAAATTTTGTAGCTCCCCTAACAAGTCAAAATCAGTTTGATGGGTTGGTTTACTCACAACCAGCCTTTCTAGATAGGGCAGTTCATCTTGGTGTTTTTGAGTAGCTAATGGTTGAGGAGGTGTATGATTTTTTTTAACTCAGTTGGTTCCTCTCCGACCATTTCTAGTTCCTTCTCCTCATTGTTAATCTGCTGAATGATAACTAGTGAGGGTTGAGTGCCTACAGGTCGCCCAGATCGTAAATGCATCTCATAGAATTCTACAATGGAGATGTTGTATGAAGGTAGGTTGAGGGTGTCAACTTGTTGAACACCTTTATTCTTAGGATTCGGATTGGGTCAAATAGGGAGTTGAGGACGAATAGGCTGATTTCCAGGGGGCATGTTAGAGGGTAACTGAAGTTGTTGTTGTGGCATTGACTGGGAAAACTGAGCAGGAGGGGAAGGTCCTCGCCAATTCAGGGCCCACGAGGAGCTTGAAGTTGCTTGAGGAGCCCATTGCTTCCAAGGTGGAAACTGGTATTGGGGCCATATGGGTGGATAATGCATAGTCTAGGGACCCATATTCAAATTTCTAAAATATTGAGATGGATCTAGAAACATACCTTGATATCCCATTGACGGTCGAGGTTGGCATGGATTTGTAGGTCCCATAAATTACAACTGCTCCATATCTTCTCTTGCCCCTTGAAAAACTGCTTCTAGCCCTGGCAAAGATGGGCATGAGCTTGTCGCGTGCTTTAGTTCACAAATTTCACACTCCTCTACAGACTTCAATGGACATTCCCTCTATGGATGTTTCTTTCTACATGTGGGGAAAAATACGGCCATAGTTCTTTCCCATTCTAGTTGTTTCTATTTTACCTGCAGTGTGTCTATCTGTTCAGACAAGGTACTCAGGATATGAGTCCTCAGGCTGTCCAGTAGGCTCCCAATTTCTACTTTTGTAACACCTCCACTAGATACCTTTTTTGATTTAATCCCTTGTTTATTTCTTGAAACTCCTCTTGAGCACTGAATACACAACTCATAGATGGTATAAAAGTCCTCCTTTGATATATCTCCCTTTCCGACTATATTCAACAATTCCAAAGAGTCTTCTCGGAAGGCCCGGAGAAGGATAATTTTCAAATTTTATTTATCCAGGTCAGAGTGACCTGATCTCTGTAATGTGTATTTAAAGTGTTCCACATAGTCTTCCATATTTTCATTCTCTTTCTATATAAATTTAAAAATATCTTCTTTAATATCCTGTGATTTACAGTATTCTTGGTATTTCTCCAAGAAAGTAGTTCTCGTTGCTTCCAATGTGGTGATAGACCTCCCCCCAAGACCCATAAACCATTGTAGGGCTATCCCTTTTAGCATAGCAGGGAATATTTTCAATTTCTGAGCATCCGTTATGTAATCATCCCCTCAACACACAATGTCAAATTCAAACAAAAATGTGTGAGGGTCTTCTGAAGTAAGCCCATGGAAACTGGGTAAAGTTGCTAAAGGGATGGGATTTTTTGGTACACCAGTCCCCAAATCCCCAATTGGGAAGTCAATAGTAGAGGTTTTAGGTGCCATGAGTATCCTTGAATACTCACTAGGGATTTCAGCTGGCTCCGCAGGAAGGGCTTTTATCACATGGTTTCAAGTTGCCTTAATAGCACTTCCTCTATCCTTTCGTGATAGAAATGTTTGTACAATTTCTTCCTCCCTGTCACCATGGCTGGAACCTTCGAATCTCCTCTCTGCAATTCCTTCTTCCCTACTGGGATGGATAGTTCCTCTAGATGCTTTACTTGTAACTTCTTCTTCTTCTGTTACAAGCAATGAGATTCCTTTACCAGGCGTACTGTTGCTTGTCTCTCCGGCTACTGGAAGGGTCTGTTGTGTTGAACCAACTAGAGATGTTGTGAACAACAATGGTTGATCTACACATTGTCCCTCTAATTTTGTTCATGTAGTTGGCCTCACGGCTGCACAGGAAGACACCTTCGACTCAGCTTTTGCAATGATTTATTGGATCTAGGTATTCCTTCCCAAATCCTATGTTCCCTTCTATGGGGCTCTCCTTCTGCCCCTTTTATTTCGCTCTTTGTTCATACAAGTTGGTGTGGTGATGGAAATCAAACCACAATGCTCAAAGCTTGGAGTAGGTTGTCAAAATACCATTCCCTCCCCAGGACAAGAGATCACGTTGAAGAGAGGGAAATTAACGAAAGAAAAAAAGAAAAGAAAAGAACATAGGAACCTAGGGTTCAGGACTTGGAGTAGGGCATCAAATGACTCCTCCCTCCTCGAAACAAGACCTCCAATCAAGAAATAAGACACACAAAAGAAAAACTTAACACTTCAAGACCTGAAGTAGGGCGTCAGAGGGACCCTCCCTCCCTAGGGCGAGAGATTAGGTTTCTTGAAATCAAAACAAAAATGCTAGGGAAAAATCTAAGCTCAGATCCTGGAGTAGGGTGTCAAAGGTCTCATCCCTCCCTAGGGCAAGATATCAGCCCTACTAAAACAAAAAACAATAAAAGCTCAAAATAAACAAAATAACTATACTCAGGACCTGGACCAGAGTGAGAAAGCTCGTTCTCTCGCCAGGATGAGAGATTGAACCTCTGGTTAACAAAGATCGTGTCTTGCACCTTGTTAGCCTCCCCGGCAATGGCGCCCAAATGTTGGTGTCCAATTATGAAAAAATTATCCACAGCTTTCCTACATTAATGTATCAATCCAGGTGCATATTCTTTTCAAGGCAACATGGAAGGTATATGCAGGGGCAAGGTTACGATCTGCCCCCAACCAAGGATTTTTGATTGACAATCAAAACATTGTTGAAACAGAAGTAAAAATCAACTATAGAACATAAAAAGGTATTCATAGTTATCTAAGAGATCTATAACAATGATAAGAAATAAACACAACAATAGAAAATACACACAACACAAGGAAACATGTAGCACCTGATCAGAAGAGCAGGCCCAACTCTCTGATTAGGGTTGCGTTACTCACAGCGAGCGATAGATCAACAAAAGGGTTTATATCTTATTAATCTAAATAATGTTGTTACAATACCATACATGGGTCTCCCCTTGATACAGGAATGACCCATCTTTTATACAATACAAAGGAGAATAATTCTCCCCAAAACCTAGCAACTATATGCCCAAAGATATACATCAGTTGTATCGCAGCACTAGCGCTGAGAGAGAAAGAACAAGAATGGTCAAAAGCATATTGAGAGATGTTGCAATTAGTTATGTTGCTTCATCGTGGTCGATCAGTTGCTGTGAATTGCAGAATTGCTGCGATATGATGTGTGGTCTACACCTGTACTCCATAATCTACGGTAATCATAAGTTTTAGTGGTTTGTGTAGGTAGAAACCTTCATGACTCTACTTCGTTAATTAAATATCCCAAGAGACGATAAAAAGGAATTAACTCATAATGTTACACAGTAAATATATGCGAATGAATGCAAAAAGGGTGAAAAGAGGAGTGGAAATGCAGGGAAAAGATAGGCCAATTTGGTGGCCAATAGCATCCTAGAATGAATTCCAAGTGGGAGCAGCTAAAAACACTGAGGTTTTACTTTCATCCTTCTACTCACAATAGGTTTTCCACCAATCCTTGATATGGGGGGTGGCTTTGAGAAGAGAAAAAGTAATATTTTCTCGGTTGTAAAAATCATGAATAGAAAAATATCCTTCTAGTAGATTCAACCATTTATCTACTGTCTCTGCATCTATTTGGACCTCAAATATGGGAATAACAAAGTTAATTTGTACATTAAAAGGTGTGGAGCCTCCAGAGTGACTGTTTGATGTGGATGCACCATCGGTGGGAAATCGTTGCAGGATCTGGGAAATGTTATCCATCATCATGTTCCTTTATTTCTTGAGGGCCTCTTCAAGCAAATTTTTGATAGGATCTCCTTCTCCCTCTTTCTTTTCTTCCCCAATTAAAGGTCATCTAGATTTCCGCGGATGGTCTTGCAAAGGTTCAACCATTTTCAGCCCTAACTCTTTACATCCTGACCTTGTTTGGGACATGCAAACAAAAATAGAGAAAAAGTAGATTGTTCTAATACCATTGATCCAAATTTAAACCGGGTTGCAAAAAGTTACATGTATAACCATAAATACAGAGATGCAGCAGAAATAAAACTATATCTCATTAATATCAAATAATGAAATATTGTTACAAACAGAATGGAAATGAGACTAGCTCGAGTGATGGTAGCTTATCTATGAGAAGAGATGTGGCGGCTATATGCCTCTGAACTGCGTTACAATGAGGCTCAAGGGAATTTTCATTATTTAACAATAAGAGAAAACCACAAACATCCAAATCTCTAACCCAAGGATATGTAACACCAAGAGTTTATGGGTCCGGTTGGGCTTAGTTGGGTAGCCAACTTCCTGGGGTCGTATCTTGGTCATATTATCTGTGTTTGACGTGCATGATACCTCATTAGAAATATCTCTCCAAGGATTACAACTGAAAATGCGATCTCAATCGGATCGCCTTGAGAGAAATTTCATAAAAAAACATCATTTAGGGCCTCCAAACAGTTTCAGAAGTTCACAACCCAAAAAACTACCAAAAATAGTAAACTATGTTACAATTAAGGAAACTAAAAAAATTAAGGAAAAAATGGTGGGGGTCCATGTGGAATAGGTGGGTAGCCATCAATAGCTTCCTGGACCAATCTAGGAGAAGACCCGTTGATGCATGTTATGACATATAATCTGTTGTGTTCATCCAATTCACTTAATGATGATTCCATTCGATTAATTCGTCTTTTCCAATGAACCCTTATGGGTTCCACAGCTAAATGGTGTATTGAATTACTTAGAGCATCATTTCATGACTTCATCAATTTAGCCGCTACCTTCCTCCCACATTATCACTTACCCATTAGATACAAAACTAGAATATAACTATTAACTACAAATAATGAGACTCTACTCACATTTCAAATCACATTCATCAATGGAGATGCCATCTACGGCTCGTCAAGGCTTATGTTCCCGATCAGTTGTTAGCATAATGGTTTATCAAGTGTCTCTTAGCTCCCATAACAGATTATGTGGCCAAAGGTGGAGTTGTGACCAAAGACCAAGTTATTGCTCATGCTTAGTATATAGATCTGGTCTATACCTAACTAGGCATGCTCTATGATAATATACCAAATTCTCTGACACCTTTGAATACTATCCATCCTCGACCTGGTAAAGAATATCATGATGCTGATGGCATTATAGGTTCTGCCAATTTGCAATCGGTGAGTAAACCATATTGTATGGCTATTACCACTCCTGCACAAAACCCTCCATCTCATCCTCCTGTGGCTTCTTCTTCCGAGAAAAAATTCATCTCATCTGATAAAGGCAAGCCTCAAGAGAAGCATGGAAGAAAAAATAAAGGTAAAGGTAAGAAAAATAAAGATAAGAAAAATAAAGATTCCTCACTGTAGGATAAATAAAATTTTTTATCTTCCGATGAGAAATGAAAGCCTCGATACCCATGTTTGATTTGTAATTAGGATCGCTTTACATGTGAATTTCAACACCACATTGAAGTGAATTAGTTCCTCAAATCATCCACTTCTCCCACTATGCTGACCAACCCGTTCCCCAATTAGGAGACCCATATGGTTTCCTGGGATGCTTCTTCCTTTAACATAGTTTTGATGCTTTCCTACTCAAAAATGAAATTTGATGTCTTGGTGGCCACTCGAAATAATGCCTATGGTAATGCAAATCCACTAAATTGTCAGGCTACTGATTAACCTGCCAATTTGACACCACCTTCATCTGATCATGTTCCACCTCTGGTTCCTACGGAATTGACTATCAAGCCTCAAAAGGGTGTCATTCATAAGTCTGCTTTCAACCCTCATTCAAGAGCTGCTCAAAATTACAACATAGTTGAAGACTTGGCTCAGTCCCCTCTGGCTATGTCAACTCTTGAGGTGTTACAAAAACACCCCACCCAAAATAATGCCTTATGGCAGGCTATCAGATGTGTTGATCCATCAGATTCCAACCTAGTGGTTTTATCTCATGAAAACTATACCCCTTGACTTCCATCTCATTTATCTTTTATGATCTAGGTCATTGTCCATGACAACAACATTCATCATTCTATTGTGGACAAGGGAGCCTCAAACTAGATCATTTTCTTTTCTACTGGAAGGTGATTGGTTCACCCCAGCTAAGTCAATTAACCACCACATTAAAAGCCTTTGATTGAAGGACATACAAACCTTGAAAGATTTTGAATTCCATCCAAGTGGAATTAGGGGAAAAAGCCTCTGTTGAAATATAAGTTATTGACAGACTTTTGGATTATAATCTTTTCATGGGTTTATGCTATGGCTTCCATCTCAACTTACTTTTGAATGATCACCTTTCATTGTAAAGGTGGGATCATGGTCATAGATCAAATCACTTTTTTTTCCTCTGATTCCAATGTTACTAAAAGTGTCCCTTTTGTAGGGGAAGCCCTACATTCCTATCAACATGTTGGAGTTGGTTTAGTGAAGCATTCATCACTTATGGGAACTTTTTTGTTCCCTCCCACTCCACTTCCTAGCTCCTCCACTTTGGTTTCTTATATCAACATGATATCATCATCTACGATCTTGGTCGATCCATGGATTGTCCCTGATGAAACTGACATCAAACATTTTAGCGACTAAATACCTCTTAGTCTCATTGAGAAGGATTACGAAACCATCAACTCAACTTGTGCAAACCATACTTTTTATTCAATTAACTGGGTAGATTAATCACTGGCATATGGAACGCCCTTTGATCCTTTCTTGCATACATTCTCTACCAATGAAAGAATCACGGATGTAATGATGTCAAACTACACATCATATGATTAACATTATCACTGTTCCTCCTTCCCATATACCATAGAATATAATCTCAATGGTGTATACCTACCTAATTTTATCCAACCCCTTACGAATTATGTTTCCATTCATGAGATCGACTCATAAAACAACCTTTTGAATATCCAAGAAACCATTCCTCTTGATATTTTGATTAAACTAGGAATAGTCAAAAATTTATACATCGAAGCATCTTGTACTTCATTTGAAATCAAGATTTAATGAGCCCTTTTTCGTGATTTCAAAGATGTATTTGCCTCGACATATGAGGAAATGCCATGTATCGACCCACACATCATAGTGCACAAAATCATGATGCATCTTGATTCCAAACTCGTCTGGCAACGCCTCTATCCGATCCATACCAGGAAGGCTCTTACAATAAAAGTTGAAATCAAAAAGCTTCTTCGGGCTAGTTTTATATACCTCTTTCCTTTAATTGATTAGCTATCAAACATTGTCCCTATCACGAAGAAACATGGCACGATCTGAGTATGTTTCGATTATTAGGACGTAAATCAAGATGTCCAAAGGACAACTACCTGACCCCATTTATTGGCCTGGTTGTTGATGAATGGGGGACTGCAAGATTTATTCATTTATGGATGGATTCTCACGCTATAATCAAATCAACGTTGTCTTAGTAGACCAACCTAAAACTGCATTTATTTGAACCTGGTGTATTTTTACTTATTGAATGCTTCCGTTTAGTTTAAAGAATGTAGGGGCCACGTTTCAACATGCGATGGATTTCACTTTCCATGATATCAAGCACATCATGCAGCCTTATTTGGATGATCTCCTTGCTTACTCCAAGATTTGGGCTGATCATCCTATGCATTTACAAGCCATTTTCCTCCATTGTATACATTATAACATTCAACCTAAACCGCACAAATGTGTGTTTTGTGTTTTTTTTGGTCACCTCCTTGGTTTCGCCATTTCAAAAAAAGGAATTCCTATTGATCCTTTAAAAGTCTACACAATCATTGACTTGCCTATGCCTTACACTCTTGTTTAGTTACAAATACTCCAAGGGAAATCCAACTTCCTGAGGAGGTTCATCCCTAACTACATTGAACTGACCAAAGGATTTTCTCTCTTACTAAAAAAAAGGGATTCCTTTCCATTGGGATGACGCGATTATTTTATGTACCTTGTTGTCACCATCTCTACTATAGCTATGGTGTTGGTCCAACAAGATGATATGGGGATTGAACATCCCATTTATTATTTGAGTCAAAACCTCAACGATATTGAGATCCGGTATAATCGTGGAAAAGTTATCTTCGTCGGCCATTCAAACTATCAAGAGATTTCACCACTACATTCTTCTTCACAAAACTATGGTCATTTTGGATTGCAACCATATGACATACATATTTTCATGTCAATTACTAGGGGGAAAATACTCTAAGTGGATCCTTATTCTCCAACAGTTCGACCTGGAATTCATCAAATCCAAGTCAAAGAAATCCTTAGCTTTTGTCGAGCTAATGTGTGATCTCCCATTCCTTGATGTTGAATATACATCTAAAGAATCCATCCCAAATGAGTCATTGTTCCTGATATCATCATCTGACCCATGGTATGGATATTTTCTCATCTATCTCTAGATCCACACTTTTGGTCCCAATACCTCTGGCTCAGAGGAGCAACATATCTAGTACCAATCTTGAAACTATGTGATTATCAACGACACCCTTTACCATCATGGTATTGATACAATTTTATGGAGGTTCCTCACTCTTGAGGAGGCCATGAAAGTCTTGAATGAATTCCACTTGAGGGCATGCAATGGACATTTATCTAGTTATGCTATTGCATTAAAAATCTTACACCAGTTACTTTTTACCAACCATTTTTCGCAACTGTATCCTCACAGCCCAGAAATCACTTCAAGAAAAATTTCATCGATGAGGGGCGAAAAAAGTCACCATAAACTCATTGGTGATGGTCAAAAGAGAATTTCTCACCAAAAACTGAATGTCACCAAAGGTGATGTCACCAAAAGTATAGGTGTTGTAATGACATACAAATTCTATCACCAATAATGATTTATAATGATGGGTAGCAATTGTCACCATTTCATATGAGCAATGGTGATGGACCATAGCCTCCGTCACCAAAAACTTAATGTCACCAAAAGTAGAGGTGTTGTAGTGACATTCAAAGTTTGTCACCAATAATGATTTATAATAATGGATAGCGACCATCACCATTGCATATGAGTAATGGTGACAGACCATATCCTCGGTCACCAAAAACTGAATGTCACCAAAGGTGGCGTTGCCAAAAGTATACGTGTTATGGTGACATTCAAGGTCCATCACAAATATTGATTATAATGACAGATAATGACCATCACCATTTCAGATGAACAATAATAATTTATTGTGTTGGATCTTAAATTGTTGTCACTAATGGTGCATATATATGGTGACATTCATTGACCATCACCAAAAGCCGCATTGCTATAAGTATAGGTGTTGTGGTGACATTCAAGGTCTATCATGAATAATGACTATAATGATGGACAAATACCGTCACCATTTCGTATAAACAACAATGATTTATGGTTATCAACCTTTAAGGGTCATCACTATTGATTCATATATATGGTGGTGTTCGTTGACCGTCACCATTTCATATTTTTGGTGAGGGTTGAAAATGTCACCAAAGCTCATTGGTGATGGTAAAAAGAGCCTCCTTCACCAAAAATTGATCGTTACCATTCCATATGGATGTCAAGGCACGATGGAATCAAACCACCAAACTCCTGCTTGTGATGCAGGTCATCTTGCATTGAGCTGGAACCCTTTAAAGAATTATATTTTTAAAAGTTAGACCTTGAAACTTCATAAACTGTAAATTCTAAAACTTTCAATAAATTAAAGTCTCAGAAATATTTTACTAAACAAGCAAAGAAATATCAAAGTTGTAGGTCCCTACCTAATGGTTATTGAAGTTATGAAAGTTGGGTGAAGGGAAAAATAGTTATGTATAATAGAATCAACATGTTTAGTTGAATACTCAATTAGAAGTGAAACTCGAAAGACATTTATAACCTATAAATGACGTATAACTATCAAATGCAGCAAATGTTGCAAAGGAAATTTCATAAGTGGGGACTTGGAACCCTTGTACATCTTGGCATGCCTTAGCACTTGGCACATCTTAGATTGTCTGGCATGTATTCATACTATCTGGCACATCATAGCATGCCCTAGCATTCCCTAACACACCTTGGCAGTCATGACCTCACAAATAGCATTGCGTTTTTCCATGACTTTGGAACCTTACTTTCACTATAACACCTTCACACTCCCTAGTTGTCATGCCCTCTATTATCCCCCATAATGTCGCAAGCTGATGAGGAGATCGATGGAGGTAACCACACACCAAGATTTTAGTTTGGTAGCTAGCCCTACTAAACCATAGAGGGATCCCTCTATGAAATCACAGCCAAGAGATGTCTGGAATGTAAATTATTTTAGGCTAGATAGCTAGGCTTAGGTGGGTTTTTGGAAAATTTAGGGACTTGGAACTCTATCCACCGGTGTCTTGTCTGGCAGGGACTTTGTCAAGGAGTCAAGGACTTGGAACTCTGTCTAGGATAAATCACCTAACATGCATGACAAAAATCCCCTAGAATAGAGTACCTCCTACCTAGAAGACTGTCCCCTGCTCAAAATATAGAACCCTTCTCTAATGGGCACTTTTCTTAAAGATAAATTTGTGCATAAAATAGTACTAATAAAAACACCTAAATTAAGAAAAGTGAGAATCAAAGTCAAACTATAAAAGTATAATAAATTTGGCTCTATATAAGTTTGGGAAACACTATACAACCATGCTTTCATAAAAAAACAATAAGATGCCTAAAATCGATGCAATTCTTTCATCATTGCTATACCCTCACAGAAAAGATGGAATCCCCCAAGTTTGTATGCATTTGCTGAAGGTGTAGATTCAAATGATCTGCTAAGATGAAGTATTATTGAAGGAGAAATGCCTTCAAAACAACAAATAAAGTCTATTCTAAATTCAACCCATTTTCACATAGACCAAGGCAGCTACTGGGTACACTTCTCTGCTGAATGTAAACTTCAATGTATTTTAATGCTACTGAAGAAAAAACAACTTTGTGGAACATGAATAAAACTCTAATAGATATTGTCACTATGGCATCAGTTGTCAATGATCTCATCAATATAGGTAACAACTTTGCTAATTGAAAAAACAAAAGGTGAGATGCATAGATCATTTGAAATGATAGATTTGGGCAAACTTTATTATTGTTTAGGAGTGTTAGTATAGAAAATGAAAGGTAGGTTGTTGCGTCTTTATGTCACAGGTAAAGGATGCGAAGATATACATAAAATATTAAATAACATGGTATAAGTCGATTGCAAGTTCTTTTGAAACGAGAATGGAATTCTCCTTGTGTGGGCTTCTAATCTAGTGGGTATAACTTTAAATAAGAAACTAATAGTTATGGGGTTGAAATTGTCTCACAATTCATGAAAGGTCCCAAATTTCTTCACTAGAAAGAAGTAGAGCAAGTCATCAGGTTTATGGAAGGGAACACCCTACTCGCGAGAAGATAACTTGAAATTAGTCAGCCATATTATTTCTCGTCTTCTTGTATGTGTGTTATTTGAAAATATAACCACATCCAAAGACTCAGTAACAAGTTTGGTAAAGTTTATATATGTAAAGCACTTCTTAGAAAACCCATCACTTAATGAAAATTGAGTCAGGAATATGTCGAAGGATTCAATCTTGCACTTAGTCATAAAAAGGAAGTTGGGGTATCCAGCATCTTGCCAAAAAACCGACTCCAACCATAATGTGGAAGGAATGTTAACTTTGAAACATCTTTCCCACTTTGTTGTATTGTTCCCTCTTGAATTCCAATAGGTATCTGATTGTTTAGATCCACAAAACTCATGCCAGGTAAACTATGCATGATACAATTGTGACGTGCAATCCTGACACATGCTCTAATTTCCCTCTAAAAGAGAGTAAGTAAAAATATTATGAAAATCTTAACTGTAATTTGATCATGCACTATTGAGATATTGCATGGAATAAACAATATACTATCAATGCACTAATGAAGAACTCAAAATAAATGAATTTCGTATTCCTACAATAGCGCCTCTTGAGATTCTCGGATAATGCACCTAACCTACTGATGAGCCCCAAATTTTGGTAACAATTTGTGCTCATTTGGCCTACTTACCTTGCTCAACCCTTCATATTTTTATCACTTATGCATCATTTCTTAGTATATTCGTGTTATTTGTAGGAAGAAGGGCAGCCATTATGCCTACGTAGCTAATACATGATAATTTCAGGTTTTTTGGCATTAAATGGAGCAAAGACCATGCAAATGGAGACAAGGAGACAGCCAAGGTGGCATTGTGGGTTTATAGGGAGGTTGTCCACAGCCTTGAATGACCTCCCTCGTGATCTCCACCCCAACTCCGAGCTCCAACAACTATGACCACTGAGCTAGAAGGTAGCCAACGGATTCTACAGGAACAACAGTTCACTTTCAGTTGGACAGCCAAGCTCCACTAATTGAGGAGGCCAACTTGGCCCTCATCATGTATAAATATTAAGGCTATTGCCTTCGCTGAGACTCTTGAACTTTTGTTATAGATTTTGGATTACGAGCTTTAGCTCTGTTTTTGCTCTTTGTAAGCCAATTTTTGGCATGTTGTTAGACTCATGGTTATGATCTTTTAATAAAGGCAGGCAGATTTGGATTCAATCCTAAGTTCTTAAGAGGAGCTATAGCTCTCAGGTTAGGGCCCAACCTGAGAGAAATAGACCTCCTTCTCTTTGTATTGTTACTTGTCTTTCCCTCCAACACTTTGTTTCTTTGTTTTGACATGAATTTGGAGAACACAATCTGCTGATTTAATTTCTTTAATGTGATTGAGTAGGATTAGTTTATGGTTAAAGTGCTGTCAACAGTTTAGATTAGAGTAGGAGGATTAGAATTCATTAGAGCTCCAAGAAAAGGTTGATAGTGCACTCACTGCCATCTCTGTTTAGAGATTGGGGGTGTATACCGTACCAACCACCAAAAAACGCAGTCTTATATGTTCATGCAAGCTGCAACACAGTCATTTCCATCATAGAACCGTCCATGCATTCTGATCTTGAGCAATACTTCTTCGTTCCAACACCATGCACGATTTCTCTCCACAATTTACATTGTTGTTCGTTGGTTAAATAACAAAGTTAGAATAGGTTGATGGAATTCTCGGTTTTGTGCAAGACATAGAGGATTTGTTCCATTTACACTGCGGAACATCGTTCTATTATCTTCTTCTTCTTCTCAACCGTGCCTAAATTCACCTACTCATCCTCTGTTCAGCTCATTTGCCTTCCAACCCTTCTACTTCTCACGTAGCTCCATCTTTTTGACTTTTCATTGCTTCCACCCTTCTATCCACCAACCAACTTTACCCACTCTTTCTCCATCTTATCTCTCTGTCCCTGAGCTATCACGAGCTCCCTTTCCATCCTACCTATCCACCCATACAGCTCCTCGACTCCTCCATCACCCAAAACTCCAACTGTAGAACATCCTGTAGAAGCTAGAAGACTTCCTTTAAAAATCCCGAGCTTCCTGTAGGATCCCCTGCAGACATTCTGTAGAAGCCTGCAAACTCGGTTGCCAAGCACCTGAACGTTGTGGACTTCTGTGGAATGATGTTAGGAATCCCCTGGAACCTCTCCTAGCCCTCCTGACCTTTTCCAAGCCTTCCTTCCCTTCAAACTACCCCTGCACAGTCAAAACCCAATAAGAAACAAAATCATAATAACTCCAACCACCTAAGCAAAAATATAAAAACAATGTTCTCTTCAATAGAGGTAGTTTAAATTCATGCACCTCATATCACTGGAAGTAATGGCATCACTTCTAGGAGTTACATTCCCATCGTTGCATTGTAAGGATTAAGCTAGTCAGATTAGGGTTTACTAGAGTTTCCATGTTGGGTTGGCTTTCAGTTCATTCTTGCAAAGTAGGTTAATTTCCTTTGAGATAGTCCTCGTTCATCATTTAGGAAGCTTCTTCTGAGAACATATAGAAGTTGGCTTGAGCCCTAGCGGACTTGTGCCAGCTGACCAAGTGACAGCTGCGACAAGAGCTAGTACTTGTGCATACAGCACCGTCGCTTCCAAGTTTGTTACGAACTACCGCGTTGATAAAATTAGAGAAGGAAGCCCCAGGAGTTGTAGCATTATTGCTACAATACTGGAGCCCACCATCTTTTTGGCGCCGTTGCCGAGGAAGCGTCAGAGTATTGGTGATTGTTTCTTTTCTTCTATTTTCTTACTCTCGCCTTCTGCCAAGTAGTTTATTTCATTTCCATTCTGCAAAAGTAGCATAGAAATCTCCTGCTTTCATAGATTAGCATTTCAATTCCGCAATTTCAATTCTACAAGCATATATTTGCCTTTCAATTCTGCAAGCGTAGACTAGCATTTCCACTCCTGAAATTTCATTTGAGCAAAGTAGATTAGTCTTTTCCTGCTTTCATTTCAATTCTGCACTTTTATTTTCAACAAGATAGTTAGTTGTAGATCAATCTGTTTTAGTTTTGCAGGTACCAGAAAGAAAAAACAAAACCAATCAAAAAGTCTTTCCATTTCATGCCTCGTAGGAACCGAGATAAGACAGGCAAATTCCTACCCAACACCCCCACCACATCACCGAGTCACCCTTCTCTCTTCTTAGGTGACAGTGATCCAGAAGAACCTATAGGTGAACCTCCTGAGATATACAAAGATCCTATAGCAGAAGAAGAATTAGAGACCATCCCATCTGAAGCCATGGCTGAGAATAGAAGAGAAGATGAGAGAATAGAAGGTGCCTTCCCCATCCGAGAAACCAATGGAGAAATGAAAATGAAAAACATTAGCCCCTCCGCTCTGCCTCACTTCCATGGACTAACTACTAAAGGTCCTGATACTTTCCTGTTTGAGTTTGTTGTCCTTTGTAGAACCTATGACTATACTGAAAATGAGCAGAAGCTGAAACTCTTCCCTTCCACCCTTAAGGATGCAGCATTACGCTGGCTCATGGGCTTACCTGGGAATAGTATCACCACTTGGGCTCAGATGCAGCAAGCTTTCAATGCCAAGTACTGGGACTACTGTAGGTCCAAGGAAACCAAGGGAGAAATCTTTCGGATGACCATGGGAAATGATGAGTCCTTAGAGGATTATGAGGAGAGGTTCCAACTTAGCTATAAGCGGGCTAGGTGCACTCTTGACCCTGAATCCCTCAAGTTGGTCCTACTCCGAGGAGTCCCTGAAGACCTTTTAGATACCCTTCACATGTTAGCTGGGGGAGATATTTACCAGCTGCCTTATGAGGACATCAAGACTGTGTTCAGAAACCACTCTAGGGCAGCCCGGAAACGAGGTAGAGGAAACCCTCTCTCAGCTAGTATTCCTTTCTCCAAGCATGAGTTTGCAAATCAATTAGAAGATCTCAAGAGTGAGGTGAGACAGACCATTGCCATGCAACTGGACACATTCAGGATCCAGCAGAAGAAGGAAGAAGCTGAGAGGGCTTTGGCTATCTTCTGCCCTAGATGTACAAGGAGACACCCTAAGAACGAATGCCCATTGCATTCGGTCGAAGTGTGCTTCGTTTGTGAGGACGACCATCCCACAAATCAATGTCCAACCTTACCTGGGTTTAAAGCTATGTACCAAGGGACATAAGCTCCCACTGAACCTCTCTATTACCTCAACCAAAGGAGGCCATAAGGACCTAGACCTTACCAACAGGGGATGCAAGGGGCACCTCAAGCTTATTACAGCCCCAACCAATCGACTCCTATGCCTTCCTGGGGTCCCCCTGCTCATTCTTCCTGGTCTATGCCTCCTCCATGGTCTTATCCACCTCAGTACCCTACTCAACCCACTACTCATTCTTATCATTTGCATGCCCAGCCACAACCTCAGTGGAATGCACATCAGTCGGGGTGGAGGCCCTAGTACAACACTCCTCCTGCCATTTTGCCTCCACCACCAGTTCAACCTCAGCCATTACCTCCTGCTCCTCCAAGGCAACCTCAAATGCCTGCTCAACCGAACCTGAACCCCAACAATAGACAGGCCCAGCAGGTATACACTCGGGAAACATCATGTCCTACCTATGCTGTGGAGATCCAAGAGATCAATCTTCGATCTGGAAAGACTCTTCCAGATCGCCAACCTCCTCCCCCAGAGGACGAGGACGATAAACAAGAAAGTGAACCAAAGGCTATTCCACCCTTTCCTGAGAGACTAACAGCCACCACACAACCCAACCCAGAAGAGGATGAGCTTTTGGAAGAGCTCAAGCAGTTGTGTGTGAAAATACCACTTCTCCAAGCCATCAAGGATGTGCCTATATACAACAAACTAGTTAAGGAAAAGTGTTTTAAACACCCACGCAGGTGAAAGAGAGATGCTTCAACCATCAATGTCTTAAGACAACTGTCTGACCTTATGTTAGGAGAAGTCATCTGCCCAAAGTATCTAGATCCTGGGAGTCCTGTAGTAGATGTCCACATCAATGGCACCATCATACCTCACACCTTGATTGATTTGGGGGCTGCCATTAATGTAATGACTAGGGATACCATGCTCAAACTCAATCTTCAGGGTTCCTTGAGGAAGACCTCGACAGTACTGCAACTAGCAGATCACTCCACTGTGACTCCCGAAGGGATTGTGGAGGATGTCTTGGTCTCTGTCGACTCTTGGGAATACCCTGCAGATTTCCTGGTTCTGCAACCCAAGGCAAAGCTTACTGGATATCCTCTCATTTTGGGAAGGCCTTGGTTAGCCACTGCAGATGCTTACATCAGTTGCCGTGCAGGAAACATGACCATCAAAAACGGTCCTATGTCCAAGCAACTAGTCCTATATCCTCCTGCCCAACCCTCCTTAGATCATGACTTACCACTGTGGTTGGAGGAAGGAGAAGAGGATGAGGTGTACTCAGCACCTTTGTGCACCCTAGATACCACTAGAAGAGACCCCCCAACCGAGGATGACTTGACTGAGACTTTGATCCAGGATCCACCTTCCAGTGCACTATCCTTAGAGAAATTGGTCGAGGACGCCCAAGCCAGCACCTTAGTGGATCTTTGTACCACCAACCCTGTTACTCCCAGAGTCAAGAATGTGGAGTTCGGCCCTGAGAGATCGTTAAAGATTAGCTCCTCCCTATCTCCTTCCTAAGAAAAGGAGCTGTGTAGCCTATTGGCCACTCATCTAGATGCTTTTGCTTGGAGCTATAAGGAGATGAAAGGAGTCCATCCCTCGGTCTGTACCCATCACATATACATCAAGGAGGATTGTAAACCGGTTAGGCAACCTCAGAGGAGAATGAACCCAGCCCTTAAGGACATTGTCAAGGAAGAATTGCAAAAATTGTTGGATGCCGGATTCATTTACCCCATCTCAGATAGTGAATGGGTGTCCCATCTGGTGTTGGTTCCCAAGAAAAATGGGAAGTGGAGAATCTGTGTGGACTATCGAGAACTGAACAAAGCTACCAAGAAAGACCATTTCCCTATACCTTTCATAGATCAAGTGTTGGATGGACTGGCAGGAAAGAAGTTCTTCTCTTTCCTGGATGGGTTTAGCAGGTACAACCAAATCCAAATCAACCCGGAAGACCAAGATAAGACCACCTTCACTTGTCCTTGGGGTACCTTTGCCTACCGAGTTCTTCCCTTTGGGCTATGCAATGCTCCTGCTACCTTCCAGAGAGCTGTCTTGAGCATCTTCTCGGAGCTGGTCCATGATGTGGTGGAAATCTATATGGATGACTTCAGTCCTTATGGGTCCAACTTCCACGAAGCATTGTCCAATCTGGGAAAGTTCCTAACCAAATGCATTGAGATGAACCTGTCCCTTAGTCCTGAAAAATGTGAATTCCTGATGACTGAACTGTGCTAGGCCATACCATTTCTTGCCAAGGGTTACAAGTGGATCCTAACAAAATTGCTCTCATCAAGAAGGTTCCACCTCCCAAGAAGGTAAGGGATGTTCGGAGTTTCTTAGGATTAGCAGGGTATTACCAGAGATTCATTAAAGACTTCAGCAAGCTAGCCTCACCATTGTTTGGTCTGTTGGAAAAAGATGTGGAGTTTAAATGGACTTACGATTGTCAGAGGGCTTTGAATGAATTAAAGGACAAGTTGGTGTCAGCCCCAATCCTGAGAGGTCCAAACTGGGCCCTACCTTTCCACATCCACACTGATGCCTCAAACAAAGCCATAGGGGCAGCTTTAGGACAAGTTGAACAGAAACTTCCATATGCCATTTACTTTGTTAGCAAAAACTTGTCCAAAGCCGAGCTGAATTACACTGTAACCGAGAAAGAGTTCTTGGCTGTGGTCCATGCAGTGAACAAGTTCCGTCATTATATTACTGGCTATCAAACCTTTGTACATACGGATCATGCTACAATTAGATATTTAATGAATAAACCAGATGTGAATGCTCGTATTATTAGATGGTTACTTTTGTTGCAGCAGTTTGACTTGACCATTGTTGACAAACCAGGTAAAGAAAATGTTGTTGCTGACTTTTTATCTAGATTGGATTTGTCTGCAGATGAGGATGGAACAGTGGATGACCAGATGCCCAATGAACATATGTTTGCTATCTCAGTACTCTCTCCATGGTTTGCTGATATAGCAAACTACCTTGTTTCAACATAGTTCCATCCGCACCTATCCTCAAGAGAGAAGAGCAGAATCATCAGAAAAAGTGCCTCATTTACTTGGATCGGGGGCAATCTGTTCAAGCTTGGCCTTGATCAGATCTTAAGGCGTTGTGTAAGGGAGGAGGAAGTCTTTGATATCCTCCTCACCTGTCATGATGGGCCGTGTGGAGGACATTTTGCAGCAAAGAGGACTGCCTTCAAAATCCTACAGGCAGGCTACTATTGGCCCACACTTCATCAAGATGTCAGAAGATATATCAGCCAATGTGACCGATGCCAAAGAATGGGGAAACCGACTCCAAGGGATGAGATGCCTCTCCAACCTCAAGTGACTCTTGAGCCATTTGAGAAGTGGGGTATGGATTTTGTGGGTCCAATCAACCCTCCGTCGAGGCAAAGGTCTTACATCATTGTGTGCACTGACTACCTGACAAAGTGGGCAGAGACTAAAGCAATCAAGGCAGCAACAGAAGAGAAGGTAGCCGAGTTCTTAAGAGAAAACATCTTCTACAAATTTGGCTACCCAAGAGAGCTGGTCACCGATCAAGGGAGCCAGTTCACATCCAATTTGATTGAAGACCTGCTAGCTCACCACAAGATCAAGCATAGGACTTCCACCCGCTATCATCCACAGGCAAATGGGCAAGTGGAAGTCACCAATAGAGCATTGGAAGGGATTTTGACTAAGGTGGTGAGCAGCAGTAGGAAAGATTGGGCAGATCGCCTGGTTGAGGCCACATGGGCTTACAACACCACCTGGAAGACCACCACCGGCTTCACACCTTATGAGCTGGTCTATGGGAAGAAAGCTTTGTTGTCCATTGAGTTCGAGTACAACACTTTGAGGATGGCAGCTCAGCTAGATCTAGATCTCAGCCATGCACAACAAGAAAGGTTATTGCAGCTGAATGGACTGGATCAGCACCGGATGCAGGCCCTCCTTCACTCAGAAGTGGTTCAACTTCAGAGAAAGGTGTGGCATGATCAACATCTCCATGACAAGAAATTCTAGGCTGGAGATTGGGCCTTGTTGTATGACTCCAGATACAAAGATTTCAAGGGGAAGCTAAGAACCAGATGGCTAGGACCATATGCAGTGGAAAAATGCCATGACAATGGATCTGTTCTTATTCGAACCATTGATGAGGAAGCCATCCCCATGCTTGTCAATGGGCATCGCTTGAAGATCTACAAGAAGCCTCTCTCAAGACAAGAGTTCATCAAAACTATGGAGAAATTAGTGATGGTCATAGAGAAGGGTTCTGCCTCTTCTTTGGGCATACCCTGAAAGATTTAAAAAAAAAAAAAAAAAAGGAAAAAAAAAATAATAATAATAAAGATCCTTGGGTGAAAACCTTTCTGAGGTGCCCAAGGCAGGTGGTAGGGGTGAAAACCTCATTGAGGCGCCCCTATTGTCTTTCAAAAAAAAAAAAAAAGAGATTTGAAAAAGATCCTTGAGTGAAAACCTCTCTGAGGCGCTTAAGGCAGATGGCAAGGGTGAAAACCTCATCGAGGCGCCCGTGTTATCTTTCAAAAAAAAAAAAAAAAGGAAAAAAGAAAAAAGAAAAAAAACAATAAGAAAAAAGACAAGGACAGCAAGTTCATAATGTAAAATTGCATGCAGGTTGCAGGTGTTCTATGGAGGAGAGGAGGCCTCTCAACTGAGAGCCAAGGATCCTTATCATGCTGTCAGGAGACCTCACCAGCGCCTCCTCCAAGAATACTCCTTTTCTCCAAGGTATGTGCACAATTTCATCACAGCTTGAGTCTTTTACAGGAAGATGCATATTTTCTACAGGAAGATGCAGACTTTCTACAGGAAACGCAAAATTTCTACAGGAAGCTCTGTATTTCTACAGGAAACTTCCTGTAGAAGTTCGGGACGGCCCAGAATTCATTTTATGAGGAGATCTAATGACTAAGGATCAGTTTGGACACATGCAAGCTACTGTTGTCACCCTTGCACACTGCTGTCACCTCGTTCTACCATCCTTGTCGACATGCAATGAAGTTACCTGCACTAGCAAAGCAGATCGTTGAGTTATCAAAGAGAAAGAAATTTTTAAGATAAAAAAATGCTGAGATGTCATACCATATCCATCCCAGCCATCCATGAGCTCAGGGAGTGTGATCGTGAGGCCAAATCCTTCATCGTGCAGCATGCACACGAGGAGGAAGAACTGTTACAAGACATCCTGCGGGAGTCCTGTAACAGTTAAGCCCGCTAGAGTGTACACCATTCACAGCGCTGGCCATATGCAATGAAAACGCGGGCGCACGCAACCAAGCATCAAATCCATCATCGGCAGCCTGTAAACATGAACCTCCGGGCCTGTACAAATTCATCAGCGGCAAACGAATCCACTCATCATCGTCCAAAAACCAAAAAATCGTGTTGCGGCCGCACAGGTAAGTGTCTCGACCCTTTCTTCCATCATATTGCATGAATTTTACTTTGAAATTGTTTGCGAAGTGTGAAGTGAATGGGTTAAGCGGTTGTATGGCCATTTGACTGGCCACGTCGACCAGTTAATGGTCTAGTCGGATGTTTGGGTGGCGGCCATGAAAAAAGGAATGGGCAGCACACACGTGAGAGCAATCCCGTCGGGAAAAACGTATTTAGCAGAAGAGACGGCGGCGGATCTGCGGGGGGATGATGCGGCAGTAAGGGAACTCGCAGGCAAATGATGGGACGACGTCATCCAACGGTCCGGCAGGGACAGCTCACCCCCGCGCCACGGATTCTGCCGATTCAAATCTAATCGGCTAGATTGCCACCCCATGCATTTATCATTCACTGTTTGAAACTCGAGTGATCATCCGGATCCCTCTGCAGTTCGATACTCCAAGCCTTTAGCCATCAGAACGCCTGTGAAGCAACACCAAGAGCGCAGACAACTGCAGTCTTTCCCAGAAATCACGCGCTGCTCCTATAGGAACGTTGTTTCTACAGGAAGGCGGGTTCCTCATGTCAAAAGGTGGCAGATTAACAAGGTAAACCTGAACTCTCCATGCAATTGGCTTTTGAAGGTGGCAGAATCGTCGTCTACAGTCTGGTCGTAGAAAATTGTTGCAATTGTTGTCTGTTGTGCATAAACTGTCGTTCTATAGGAAGTCAGTGTAATTAAGTTGTGTTAAGGTCCTCAGAGATAAGCTTCGTGGATTATATGCATGACAAAAGCGTAATTCTACGCTCTATCTCAGTAGACCAAATTTCTTCCGCGTTCGCCACCTCTAGCTAAAGCAACAGTTTTTATCATATCGGGTGGGTTCATTAGAAGGGAACCCACTGATCCAACAAAGTTAAGGGAAAATCTTGAGGTGGTGGAGCTCTTCACACGAGCACAATGGATATCCTTCTGTGACAAATTGCAGGGTTATGACGACGAAGTGGCAGAAGAGTTTTTGCAGGCTCTGAGGCCGAAATCCAAAACATTGGCCACCGTTAACTTCAGGGGCCTAAGCCTCAAGCTCACCCCACAATATATCAGTCGAATTACTGAACTTCCAATGGGTTTGCCATGGGATAAGGAAGAAAGGAAGTTGAGCCAACAAGCCAAGATAGAATTCTTTCCCCCAGAGGAGGAATTCTCGGAAGACAAGAATGGGGTGCGTAGAACCGGTTTACTGCCACCATGGAATGAAGTTAGCCTGCAGATCATGAAGTATATAACCTGTGAAGGCCGTTTTAGCATTGTGTACGGGTATCACTTTAGGTTTCTCATTGAATTGAGGCACCAGATTGATCTTCCTGTAGAAAATAAACTGAGCATCCCCTATTTCCTGCTACAGTCTCTAATTGAGTGTGCCACAAAGTTAAAAGAAGGCATACCAGACCAGGTAGCCCACCATGGTTTGATCAAACTTCTCGTGGAGGATGCGATTCATTCATACAAGGTTCCCCTCTCATGGGAAGCATTCAAAAATTTGACAAGAGATAGAGACATAAGGATGTTGACCGAAGAAAGTGGTTCCTCCAGCAGTGAGGAGAAAGAACCAATGGCTGTGGGAAAGAAAGAAACAGGCCAGAAGACCCCAACCACAGTGCAGAAGAAAGAGCAAAAGAAGAAGCATGAGATAAAGGATGACAAAGAAAAAGATGACACACCCATCTTGACAGCAAGAGAGAAAAGGTTGCAAGGCAGAGTGGACAAGGCTGAGAAGGTCTACATCAGCAAGAGTGCCTCAACAGCGACCGCAACTAAGTCAAAAAGCAAAACTCATGCAGCAAAGCAACCCAAGGCGGCAACACCTGTTTCTACAGGAAAGCCGAAACCGGCTTCTACAGGAAGCCCGAAAATTATTAAAAAAGGGTCTTCTACAGGAAGCCTGAAATTGACTAAAACAGGGTCTTCTATAGGAAGCCTTGAAAAAGTGAAACCCAAGGAGAAGAAAGCTGATATTCGTGAGAGGGAGGCAGCAGCTATGCTGGCCGCCCTCAGCACGCCACCTATGCCAAAGGAGAAGAGAAAGAGGGAGACCCGTCTATAATTTGAAGCTCGAAGAAGTGCGAGAATAAAGACGGGCAAGCCACAGCCCCCATCCAGCAGCCAAATCACTACAGGGTATGCCCCTACATCACCCAGTGAGAGGTCCCCCTCAAAGATATCGGTCACCTACGAGAGGGGGAGCCCAAAAACAACTACTTGGAAGGGAAGGTTAGACCAATCAGCTTCAAAAGCCCGGCTCAAGGTCAAGGAAACAGAGAAGAGGGAAGGAGCGGCACCCTCATCACCACCAAGGGCAGAACAGGCAGAGTCACCAAAGGTAGGAAAGAAAGAGCGTATTCCGGAGCCTAGTTCTCGACCAAGGACAAGGAGCCGGAGCAAAATTGCTCAAGGATGAGCAAATATTTTAGCTGGGGGGTGATGATGAGCCCCAAATTTTGGTAAGAATTTGGGCTCATTTGGCCTACTTACCTTGCTCAACCCTTCATATTTTTATCACTTATGCATCATTTCTTAGTATATTCGTGTTATTTGTAGGAAGAAGGGTAGTCATTATGCCTACGTAGCTAATACATGATGATTTCAGTTTTTTTGGCATTAAATGGAGCAAAGACCATGCAAATGGAGACAACGAGACAGCCAAGGTGGCATTGTGGGTTTATAGGGAGGTTGTCCACAGCCTTGAATGAC
Organism: Pinus tabuliformis; assembly: GCA_031772625.1. Lineage (NCBI taxonomy): Eukaryota > Viridiplantae > Streptophyta > Pinopsida > Pinales > Pinaceae > Pinus > Pinus tabuliformis. Next base: position 479,180,038 of record CM062810.1, on the reverse strand, counting down.
CTCCCTCGTGATCTCCACCCCAACTCCGAGCTCCAACAGCTATGACCACCGAGCTAGAAGGCAGCCAACGGATTCTACAGGAACAACAGTTCACTTTCAGTTGGACAGCCAAGCTCCACTAATTGAGGAGGCCAACTTGGCCCTCATCATGTATAAATATTAAGGCTGTTGCCTTCGCTGAGACTCTTGAAATTTTTTTATAGATTTTGGATTACGAGCTATAGCTCTGTTTTTGCTCTTTGTAAGTCAATTTTTGGCATGTTGTTAGACTCATGGTTATGATATTTTAATAAAGGCAGGCAGATTTGGATTCAATCCTGAGTTCTTAAGAGGAGCTATAGCTCTCACGTTAGGGCCCAACCTGAGAGCAATAGACCTCCTTCTCTTTGTATTGTTACTTGTCTTTCCCTTCAGCACTTTGTTTCTTTGTTTTGACATGCATTTGGAGAACACAGTCTGCTGATTTAATTTCTTTAATGTGATTGAGTAGGATTAGTTTATGGTTAAAGTGCTATCAACAGTTTAGATTAGAGTAGGAGGATTAGAATTCATTAGAGCTCCAAGAAAAGGTTGATAGTTCACTCACTACCATCTCTGTTTAGAGATTGGGGGTGTAGACCGTACCAACCACCAAAAAACACAGTATTATATGTTCATGCAAGCTGCAACACAATCATTTCCATCATAGAACCGTCCATGCATTCTGATCTTGAGCAATACTTCTTCGTTCCAACACCATGCACGATTTCTCTCCACAATTTACATTGCTGTTCGTTGGTTAAATAACACAGTTAGAATGGGTTGATGGAATTCTCGGTTTTGTGCAAGACATAGAGGATTTGTTCCATTTACACTACGCAGCATTGTTCTATTATCTTCTTATTCTTATCAACCACGCCTAAAGTCACCTACTCATCCTCTGTTCAGCTCGTTTGCCTTCCAACCCTTCTACTTCTCACGTAGCTCCATCTTTTTGACTTTTCATTGCTTCCACCCTTCTATCCACCAACCAACTTTACCCACTCTTTCTCCATCTTATCTCTCTGTCCCTGAGCTATCACAAGCTCCCTTTTCATCCTACCTATCCACCCATACAGGTCCTCGACTCCTCCATCATCCAAAACTCCAACTGTAGAACATCCTGTAGAAGTTAGCAGACTTCCTGTAGAAATCCCGAGCTTCCTGTAGGATCCCCTGCAGACATCCTGTAGAGGCCTTCAAACTTGGTTGCCAAGCACCTGAACGTTGTGGACTTCTGTGGAATGATGTTAGGAATCCCCTGGAACCTCTCCTAGCCCTCCTGACCTTTTCCAAGCCTTCCTTCCCTTCGAACTACCCCTGCACAGTCAAAACCCAATAAGAAACAAAATCATAATAACTCCAACCACCTAAGAAAAAATATAAAAACAATGTTCACTTCAATAAAAGTAGTTTAAATTCATGCATATCATATCACTAGAAGTAATGGCATCATTTTTAGGAGTTACATTCCCATCGTTGCATTGTAAGGATTAAGCTAGTTAGATTAGGGTTTACTAGGGTTTCCATGTTTGGTTGGCTTTCAGTTCATTCTTGAAAAGTAGGTTAATTTCCTTTGAGATAGTCCTCGTTCATCATTTAGGAAGCTTCTTCTGAGAACATATAAAAGTTGGCTTGAGCCCTAGCGGACTTGTGCCAGCTGACCAAGTGACAACTGCGACAAGAGCTAGTACTTGTGCATACAACACCGTCGCTTCCAAGTTTGTTACGATCTACCGGGTTGATAAAATTAGAGAAGGAAGCCCCAGGAGTTGTAGCATTATTGCTACAATACTGGAGCCCACCACCTACATGGAAAAATATTCCTAGAATAGAGTACCTCCTACCTAGAAGTGTGTCCCATTCTCAAAATATCGAACGCTTCTCTACTATGCACTTTTCTTAAAGATAAATCTACGCATGAAACAAAACTAAGAAAAACACCCAAATTAATAAAAGTGAGCATCTAAGTCAAACTATAAAAGCATACTAAATATGGTTGTATCTAAGTTTGGGAAACACTAAACAAACATGCTTTCATACAACAACAACAAGATGCCTAAAATCGATGCACTTCTTTCATAGCTGCTACAACCTCCTAGGAAAACTAAAATCTACAACATGTATCCCAAGGCTGCATGCATCTACTAAAGGTACAGATCGAAAGGATCTACTAAGATGAGGTATTGTTGAAGGAGAAACACCTTCAAAACAAAAGAAAGAGTCTAATGTGCATTAAACCCAGCTATGCACAAGCCAAGGTTGCTACTGGGTACACTTCTCCTCTAAATGGAAATTGCAATGTATTGCTCCTCTACTGAAGGAGAAACACCTTCAGAGAAACACAAATAAAACTATAACGTATATTGTCACTATGGTATCGGTGTTTGAAGATCTCATCAATATAGGTAACAACTTCGATAATTCAAAAACCAAAATGTGAACTACATAGATCATTTGAAATTATAGATTTGGACATACTTTATTATTTTTTAGGAGTGTTAGTATAGAAAATGCAAGGTAGCGTGTTGCATCTTTATGTCACAGACCAAGGATGTGAATAAATACATAAAAGATTAAATATCATGGTACAATTCAATTACAGGTTCTTTAGAAACAAGAATGGAGTTCTCCTTGTGTAGATTCTAATCTATTGGGTATAGATTTAAAGAATAAATTTATAGTTATGGGGTTGGAATTGTCTCACGATTCATGTCCCAATGTTGTTCACTAGATAGAAGTAGAGTGAGTCATCACGTTTATGAGAACACCCTATTCACAGGTATATAACTTCAAATTATTTAAGCATATTATTTCTCCTCTTCTCGTACATGTGTGCTTTGAAATGATAACCACCTCGAAAGACTCAAGAACAATTCTAGTAAAGTTTATAGGTGTGAAGCTCTTCTGAAAAAACCCATCACTTAATGACAATTGAACGAGGAATATGTTGAAGGATTCAATCTTATACTTAGTCATAAAAAGGAATTTGGGGTATCCAAAATCTTGCCAACAAACTGACTCCAACCATAATGTGAAAGCTAGGTTAACTGTGAAACCTCTTTCCCACTTTGTAGTATTGTTGCCTCTTGAATTCCAACAGGTATCTTGCTGCTTAGATCCACAAAACTTGTCTGAGGTAAAGTTTGCATGATACAATTTTGACTTGCAAGTTTGACACAGACTCTAGTTTCCCTCTAAAAGAGGGTAAGTCAAAATATTATGACAGACTTAACTGTAATTTGATCCTACACTTTTGAGGTATTTTATGGAATAAACAATATACTATCAATGCACTAATTAAGAACTCAAAATAAATGAATTTCTTGCTGCTACAATAGTGCCACTCTTGGTATTATCCAAGGATCCAATAATTTATACACATTTCGAATCTTTACTTGGTTTACGGAAAGATTAAGCAATGGTAGTGATCACTTTTTTCCCTCCCATGGAAGGTGTTACACAGTAATTTGTCACCGTCCCTGTTACCCCTCACCCGCACACTGGAGGACTCATTCCAGGACCTGTGAGAAATGACATAACCTGAAACCACTTGCATCATATTCCTCTAAGTATGAGCTTCATTTGCCCTGAAGACATCTCCTGCAAAATATCCATGAAAATAGATCTTTTTTCATTAGCGCGGGTCCACAGTTCACTGCCCGCGCCAATGAGGGAAATACTCTAAAAAGGGCACGCCATTGGCGCCCTGTCTCAGAGTCGCACTCACGCCAACCGAATTGAGTAAAATTTTCAATGAACAAGCTTCCGAAGGTTCTCCTTAACCCATCCACCAACTGAATCTATGTTGAGCTAGGATGGTTTGGCTTCGAATCTCCATAGAAGGGAAGTGGTTTTCCACCTTTCATGGAAGTTTCCAAGTGATAAAGCCAATCCCATGAATAATGTGGTTGATCCTATCTCTTTCCTCTCTATCTATAAAAGCTTGTCTCTATGCCTTGAGCAAGCTAGTTCCAGTTCCAGCATAGTGATAGAGAATACCAGGAGTTCAAGAGTTTGAAGCTGCAAGAGCCTTCTTTGCACCCATAAGGTCAAATCTAAGTGAGGAGATTCTTGTCACCCAAAGATAGAGAGGCTTGTTCCCTATCCCAACAAGCTTTGCAAGACTTGTGTAGCTGACTACCCAGCCAAAGGAGGATTTGACGTCAGAACTATGGTTTTATTCTTCTTTGTTATTTATCAATAATAGATGACTATCATTATGGTTCCACTCTAATTGTTCTATGATTGATGTTGAGTTATATCTTTTCTGACTGATATATAATTGCATCTATTGGATTTTATTCTCGTATTCATGTTATTATTTGCGTGTGTAGGTGTCCAATCACGGAGATCGTGGGGATCGTGACTGGCCGAGGCAAAGGAACGAGAGCGACGTCTCTTCTATGAACATTAGCGTTCGAATCCAAGTAGGTTCTCATCATCCACTTTTAATTTGTAATTAGGAACTTGCGTGATAACATTGTTTGATTGTTGCTAGACCCGGTCTGGGCTAGTGGGGATCGTCTCTGTCCACAGAGAGGATTTACCTCCACAACAAGTTGGCAACTCCACTGGGGAGTCTTGCCTCTTTGGTTTCTCGTTTGATTGCTTAGACAGATTTCTGGGTTAGATTTCTTGTTGTCTCTTTCTTCCTGGTTTGCCTGGATAATGTTTTCAAGCCCTGGATTGCTTGTTTTTGTTTTTGATTTAGCAAACTTGATTAGCGTGTTTTTTAGCCTTACAATCGCACCAAGTGGCGCAAGTTTCTCAAAGACAACTCGCACCAATCCCATAAAAGAGCGAGTTACAGCCTGACAGTCGCGCCAGGCCTGTCAACTTTTCCAATTTGCTTGTTTTCGAGCCTTTTGAGCTTGGGTTGGTATCTTGCCATGTCTTTTTCAATTACTGGAGTGTGTTTGATCCTTATTTGACTTGTTTTAGACCTCCATCCTTTAGGTGTTTGCCTCTTTCTATCGATTTCACATTTTAGCCTAGGGCATCTAGTGGCTTTGTGCATCGAGCCTTCCGTAGGAGTCTTGGGTTCTTTTATCGTCCAGTCAACTTTCTGATTATTTTTTGCACTTGCTCAATAGTTGTCAAAGCCTTTTATTGATATTCAAGTGATTTGCTTCTTTTCCGCTTGGATTTCACTTGGCTTCGTTTGGGATTAGATCACATAGTTCATAAAAGTCTTTGTGTTTTCTTCTTGGTTTGAAGGACTGTCTTGGTGTTTTGGGGATTTGATTGTGTTCTCATTGAGTGAAATTTGTCTCTTTTGCTCGGTGTTATTATCTCTCAAAATATTTTTAGTGCACTTTTCCATTGAAAAGAAAACGAATAATCTCTTTTGCGTTGAATTAGTTAATTGAAATTAGAATCTTTTCATTGATTAGTGATTTAAAACAAAAAAAAAGTTTTGTTTATTATCATTAGCTACATTAGAGTGGTTCTTGGTTGTTTGTGGTCATTTTGTTTGTTTGAAAAATTCTCAACTCTTTCGTAGTCAGTATTCATCGAACGAAATGATATTCTTTGGCATATAGCTTGCATTTAGGGAATTGTGAGAGATTACATATGGTAGGACCTGGAAATTGAAACTTAATGAAAGATCAACCATAAAATGAACTTAAAAACGCATTGGAACATAACGCTCACTGATTAGAGGTCTAGGCTAGAGACGTGCTCCGGCGTCGTTAAACCTAGTCACTGTTGTTTCACATTACGGTTGGGTGATTCCTCCTTTTGTGACTCGATAGTGGTCTAGCACGGACTTGAGCTCCCACGTACCGTCGCGTATATAGGGGAGATCCACTAGGTTATCATCCTTTATCCAGAGGAAGCCGTGTCTGCCGCCTTACAAGCCGTAATGCACTGAACACAACATTCGGGAAGATTGACTGCCGTACGGGAAGTCCTTGGTTTTCATACGATTGCCAAGGTGTATATGAAGTTTTACGGATTTGTTTGGTAAACCCTTTTGCCTAGTTCTCCAGAGTAGTCATTTTTGATCCTTTTCAGACTCCTTAAAAGAAAAGGCTCACTTGAGCAGTTTGTCACTTCGGGCTCACAAAACATTCGAAGGCGACTAGAGTCACCTTTTTGTCCTTTTCTCGACTCTTAAAACATGAAAAGGTCAAGTTGTGTCCTTGCGTCTTAAAATTTATTTGGCCACGATTAACATTACCTGGTTAGATCTTGTGTGCGTTAGTTTGAGTAGGGTCCTTTATCGTTAGATTCCCTTAGGTCTTGTTTGAAGTTTGTCATCCTGGCTGAACCATCGACTCCCGTTCCAAGTGATCAAGGGTCTTCGTCTTTCGTTGCTCCTGAGGTACCGGTTGTAAGTGATACTCTTCCTGTTATCCCGAGTATCCAACCGATCAACTCTCGTGCCCCAGACGACGAGGATTACGAAATTCATTGCAACGCCATCTGGGAGCCTGAAGAGGACGATATTCCTTTTACCCCCCCTGGTGTTTCATCTCCAATGTCTACCTCTCACATGCATGAGACATCTCCTAGAGTGAGTGAGACACCCGTTTTGTCGAATATCGACACTCCTATCCCGGCCACTTCTCCGGTACCCTCATGCTATAAGTCGTTGAGGGATAATATAAGTGCCAGGATCCCTGCTTCGAGTATGTGGGACCCCCATATCACTGCCACTTCAGGATCTTTTGTTTCACGAGTCCACACTACACCTGTCACTTTAGTTCCAACGAATCCAACTGTTTGTGTAGCACATTCAACTCCAGTTGTTAGTGCCGTTACAACGTCCTCAGCTCTGAACACTGGTGCTGGTCACCCTCACGGTCAAGTGAGTAGTGGCCAGCCGACACACACACCCAAGGTTGTCCATCCTACACAAAGTGCACCACCCTCCTCTGGTCCCGTCCCAGGATGGGGGCCATATGATGCCTATGGACAAGTTGTTCAGGATCTGAATGCGCAGGGTCCATTCTATTATTACGATTCTACTGGTCAATACCTTTATCCTTCTCGACCCTTGCCTTCTCAACCTATTTTTGAGGTCTCGGTACCATTATCCATTGCTTGGAACGCCACCACTTTCCATGGGGTCCAAGTAAGGCCTACATAGCTTCAGGGACCACCTAACCAAGGCCAGCCATCTTATGTGCGAACACCCCAAGGGCATCAATATTATGTCTAGTCTTACCTAGGACAACCTAGGGGCCTACAAGGACAACCCTATCAGGGACAACCTTTGCCCATTGGTGGTCCATCTTTTACTTATATGACTCAACCTTCTGGTTATCCAGGGAAAACTGGTACCCAGCAAGGTTACCCATCTGGACAACCAGGACAACCTTACATCCAACAAGGTCAACCTGGTATCCAGCAGGGTTATCCCTCTGGACAAGCAGGACAAACTTATATTCAAAAAGGTCAACCGGTCGTCCAACCCGCTCAACCATCTGTTCCGCAAGGACAACCCTCCGTTGCTCAAGGATAACCTAGTACCCAGCAAGCTCATCCTTCTGGGCAAACACGTCTGTGCCAAACCCAACCAGGGCAACCTTCTGGCCAAATTGTCCAAGCTCAACCAGTTCAAGGATATCCTTCTAGGCCCCAGACTCAAATTGGTTATCAGATGCAAGGTGGGCCACAACCCCAACCTTCTTACCAGGCGCAGCCTCCTTATCAGGCTCAGTATGGAGCTCTGAAACCGTATGGTTACCAGCAACCCCAGGGGCAAACTCAATTTACCCCTTATCAAAATTATCAACAAATGCAGGTCACCCATTACCAGAATTATCAGCAAAAGTATGTTACACCTGCAGGTCAAGTTACTAATCCATGGGGTGTTGGGGGGCAGACCCAGGTCAACTGTCTACTTATGGACAGAATCCTTATCGATAGAATCCTTATGGACAGAATCCATATGGACAGAACCCCTATGGGAAAAATCCCTATGGGCAAAACCCTTATGGGCCATGCCCATTCAGACAAAGTCCATGGGGGCAACCACCACCTGGTTGGAACCCTGGTACTACCTCTCTTCCACAACCACAAATGTCCTTTAATCCTCATTTGCCTTTCTTAGCAACGTTGGAACTCCCGGATGTGTCCAAGTTGACGAATGATCCCATTCTTCATAATCCATATTGGCCACCAGTTCCAACTAAGATACCCGGTGATTGCCCGAAATTCGATGGCAAAGCTGGTGAGGACCCTCAAGCCCATGTCATGACCTATCACCTTTGGTGCTCATCCAACTCATGGTTTGATGACTCCATCCGTCTCTGTCTCTTCCAAAGGACTCTCACCGGCTCAGCCGCTAAGTGGTATATTGAGTTGAATCGCGAAACATTTCAAGATTTCAACTTGCTGGCTATGGCATTCCTAACTCATTTTTAGTTACCCATTCGGTATGAGACAGGGACACATCTCCTTACATCTCTCAAACAGGACATGGCCATGCATATATCTGATCATATAAATGAATGGAGATAGCGTCGTCGCTTGATCAAGTTTTGGATCCCTGATCAGCTCCTAACCGATTGGTTCACAACCTCCTTTGTCCCTGCGATCGCGCGAGACATCGCCATGGGAGCTTATGTGACTGAAGAGTAAGCTATCGCATGTGCTCAGTACCTCGACTTAGTTTATTCTCAGTCAGGTACTTTATATGATTATTTGCCAGATGCCTCGAGACCCGGAACATCCAAAGATTCACCAAAACCATTTGTTGACGGTGTTATTGGCTCTGTAAATGCATCTTCAAAGAAATCATCCGTGAACCTTGGGAAGAAAAAACTGAATGCTTCTAATGGGAACACTTCTCAGGGTCAATCTAATTATGGAAACACTTCCGAGGTTAACGTCGTCTAGTCCACCATGGTGGATAAATCCTTGAAAGGGAAAAAGAAAGGGAAATCCAAGAATAAATCCGAACAGCCCAAACAGGACTCCCTTAAACCTCCACCCGAGGAAGGAGCCAAACGTAAACCTAAGTATCCTTGTCTCATCTGTGATGAGGACCACTACACTAAAGAATTCCCTAGGCGGTCCGAAGTTAGTCGATTGTTGAAAGGTGCTCCTGGGACTCCTGCTGTGCTTAAAGAACCTTTCCCTTCACAGCAAACTCAAATGGTGGCAGATCCATCGCAACCCTCTTCTTCATTCGGCTCTCAAGTATTTATGGCTGGGACGATTCCCATCCATGTCACTACTCGAGCAAAATAATATCCATCTCACACCGGGAAAGAGCCTAAGGTCCCCTCTAGCGCTCCTCCATCCAGTTCTGGTCCACTCCACATCGAAAGACCTAGCGCTGAGACGACTATCCGACCCCCTCCAAAAGGTGTACTCCAGAAGTCTTCTTACAACCCTAATGCTCGTGCTGCCCAGCACTACAGCATCGTTGAGGACTTAGCTCAGGCCCCGTCTTCTATGTCCGCTCTACAAGTGCTCCAGAGTTGCCCCTCCCAGAGGAAGTCCTTGCTATTGGCCATTGGTGTCATAGACCCGACTGACTCGGATCTGATTTCTTTTGATCTCGAGGGCCATATGTCGAGACTGCCTCACCAAATCACTTTCCTCATACAGGTCATTATCAATACTAAAACGATTCATCGTACAGTCATTGATGAAGGTGCCTCAAATTGCATCATGTCTGTTGCCTATTAGAAATCTATTGGTTCTCTGACGTTGAGCCAGTCTCCCACGACATTAGAAGCCTTTGATGGAAGAGAGTCCCGTCCTTATGGTATCCTCCAATGGTTGCCCATCTCCTTGGAAGGGAAGACGGTAGAAGTGGAGGTCGAAGTTGTCGATTCTAATCTTACCTACAACCTCCTCCTCGGAAGTAGCTGGACATACGCCATGCAAGCCGTGGCTTCCTCCCTTTTCCATGTCATTCGTTTCCCTCATCAAGGGAAGATTGTCACGGTGGACCAGCTCTCCTTGTTCGCCTCCTCTTCCGAAGGCAATGTGCCTTTCGTGGAGCATACCTCCAAATCATTCGAGAGTGTGGGAGCCGGACTCTTTAAAGATCTCGCCCTGATGGGTGTCTTTCCCCTTCCACCTCCTAATCTCGCTCCTATTAACATGATTTTTGTACGATCTAATCCATGGGTCCTTCCTCCCACCAATCAGATAGAATCTTGGGGCGATATGATGCTGTTGAGTCCTGCCGAGCTCAACTACGTCGAAATTGTTGCTGCATCGGCTCCCTCTCCAGAACCTGCTCCTTCGATCGGTGTTCCCGACTCGTATGTTCATTTCCCTTGGGTTGGAGATGATGCTACTTTGGATCCATTAAAGGAAATATTTCCTTCCGATGAAGCCATCATAGAGACCATGTCTCTTGAGGAACCCCCTTGGTCAGATCATCACCACCATTCCTCATTCCTCCCTGGCCATCAGGAAATGATCGCCTGTCTCGAACGGTTTGCTTCGTGTATCCCATTTCAGCCCCTTCAAACACCTATTCAAATTTATCAAGTGTCTTCTGAAGGCTATATGGGAAACATCATGCAGACCCAACCCATCGGCATCTCTATGGAACCAGGGATTGTCGAGCACATTCATATTGGAGTCACTTGTACTCCAGAGGAAGTTCAACTCTACACCTATCTTTTTCGCGAATTTCGTGATGTCTTTGCTTGGTCCTATGAAGAGATGCCCGACCTCGACCCTAGCATAGTGTTGCATGAGATACCTACGTATCCAGGTGCTAAGCCTGTTTGTCAACGCCTACGCCCCGTGCACCCACGAAAGGCTGCAGCCATTAAAGCAGAATTCGAAAAGCTTCTAAAGGCTGGTTTCATTTACCCCATTCCACTCACGGATTGGGTTTCTAATATAGTCCCTGTGGAAAAAAAGCAAGGTACTATTCGAGTCTGTGTCGATTATTGTGACATTAACCGCGACTGTCCTAAGGATAACTTCCCCACACCTTTCATCGATAAGCTCATTGATGAGTGTGCAGGAAGTGAAATCTACTCGTTTATGGACAGTTTTTCTGGGTATAACCAGATCAATATTGCGCCCGCTGATCAACATAATACTGCTTTTATCTTTCCTTGGGGCACTTTTGCTTATAAGAAGCTCCCTTTCGGTTTAAAGAATTCCGACGCTACCTTCCAACGTGAAATGTCCTATGCTTTTCATGACATTCGTCACATTGTACAACCGTATCTGGATGATCTTCCATCTCATTCAGTCAAGCGTCAGGACCATCCTTCCCATCTTCGTGAAATTTTTCTCTGCTGTCGACACTACCGTATCAGGCTCAATCCTCATAAATGTCTCTTCTGCGTTGAATCAGGCCGACTACTCAGGTTTATCGTCTCCCAAGAGGGCATCCATCTAGGCCTCCTCAAAGTCGAGGCTATTCTGAATCTTCCTCCCCCTGCTTCTTTGCAGCAGTTGCAGAGCTTGCAGGGAAAAGAAAATTTCTTAAGACAATTCATTCCGAACTATGCCAAGGTGGCTAAGGGTTTTACACGGTTATTGAAGCGAGATACACCCTTTCATTTGGATGCTATCGCTCAGGAGCCTTTCAAGCATCTCAAGGGTCTCCTTGTCTCTGCTCCATTATTGTGACCTCTGAACTACCACCGTGATTATACTCTCTACTTGGCTGCTGCCGATACCACTATCGGCATGGTTCTCGTGCAAGACGATGATGATGGCAATGAGCACGTCATATATTATCTCAGCCGCAACCTCTTGGATACGGAAACTCAATACGCTTACGTTGAGAAGTTGGCATTGGCCGCCATTTGTCTCGTCGAACGTTTCCGACATTATATCTTGTTCCGCACCACGACCGTGATTTCTGACTACAACCCGATGACGTACATTTTGTCACGTCAGTTGCTGGGGGGCAAATACTCAAATTGGATCGTAATCCTCCAAGAGTTTGACTTGTAATTTACTGCTGCCAAGTCTAAGAAGTCCCTGGTCTTGCTGAGTTACTCTGTTCTTTTCCATCTCCTTTTGCACCCTCTCTTTCAGAAGATCATATCCCGGACGAAACTCTTTTTCTGATCAGCACCCTCGATCCCTGGTATGAGGATATTATTGTTTATTTACAAACGTCTTCTTTCTGCCCCACTATATCCAAAGATGCTTGGCAGCAGATCCGCCATCAGTCTCAACCCTACTGAATCATAGGGTACACCCTATACCGTCTCGGCATCGACTCCGTTCTCCGCCGATGTCTTACCCTCAAGGAAGCTGAGAGAGTGCTGAATGACTGCCACTCTGGCGCCTATGGTGGTCACATGTACGGATATGCCACAACTCAAAAAATCCTTCGCGCTGGTTATTTCTGGCCTTCCATTTTTAAGGCTTGCATTCTTGTCGTCCGCTCATGTCTTGCATGCCATATATACCAGCGGGAGATGCGTGCGCCACCGGCTCCAGTGCACCCTGTAGTCACCGTAGGCCCTTTTGCAAAATGGGGCATTGATTATACAACCTGTAAGCCTCGCTCGGCCAGGGGGCATGGGTTTATTATCGTTACTGTCGATTACTTTACAAAATGGGCCGAGGCGATGCCCACATTAACTGAAGATGGTCATACAGTGGCGCAGTTTTTGTTCAATCATGTTATTATGTGGTTCGGAGTTCCACAGACCATCGTCACAGATCATGGAAAGCATTTCCGTAATCACATGATGACCGAGCTGACAACCCAACTAGGCTTACGGCACGATATTTCAACCCCGTACTATCCTCAGTCTAACAGCCAGGTTGAAGCGGTTAACAAGATTTTGGTTATGATGCTTCAACGAATTGTTGACATGCATAAGTCTAATTAGCATCTGATGTTGTTTCCCGCCTTGTGGGCCTACCGAACCTCTGTGAAGGATGCCACTGGTTTCACTCCATTTCAACTAGTTTACGGACTGGAGGCTACCCTTCCTATAGAATGTGAAATTCCTTCATTGAAAATAGTCGTCGAGTTGCTTCCCAACACTACTCCGGTAGAGGAACGACTTGTTTATCTAGAACAGTTGGACGCGACCCGTCACCTGGCCTCTCTAGCCATCGAAGCTCAAAAGAAGAGAGTCAAGACTCACTTCGACCATACCATCCATCGTCGTTCCTTTGTTGAGGGAGATCTAGTCCTGCTATACGACCAAGCAAATGACAAGCTGGGGGCAGGCAAACTCGAGCCCATGTGGCTAGGCCCTTATATTGTAAAGAAAGTGTTGCAGAAAGGGGCATATGAGCTAGTTGACTACGAAGGTAATCCTCTTGATAAGCCCCGCAATGGGATATACTTGAAAAAGTACTATGCATGATTCATGCACTTAGATGGACATATGTGTGTGTGTGTGTTTTCATGTTTTCAGTTTGGTGTGAAGGCGTGATTTCTTATTATTGTGTTTTTTCTCCTTGTGCAGATGTCAGGTGCACCTTATGTTGGTTTCGCTGATGGGGCCTGCCGCAGCACTCGCAATTTGTCCTCTGCGGCGTGGGTGATCTACGATCCTCACGGTGAGTTGATAGATCTTCAAGGTGTGTGTTTAGGCTATACTACAAAAATTGTTGATTAATATAGCGTTGTTATTGAATTATTAGTTGAGGCGATTAATATTGATATTCGTACATTGCTTGTTAACCTAGACTCTCAACTTGTCGTCCATCAGCTCAGTGGGCGATATTCCATCAGAGACTGTCAAATTTTAAGGTTGTACTTACGTGTTAAATTGTTAGAAAGGAATTTTGACTTCATCACATATCAACATATTCCACGATGATTAAACACATTATCTGATGCATTGGCTAATCATGTATTAGATAGACATTTGCGTAATTTATAATCAAAACATTATACAAGCAAGCATATAAAAGCACAATAATAAACCATAGGCATATGTATATATATATATATATATATATATATATATATCTGTGTGTGTGTGTGTGTGTGTGTCGCAAAGTTTTGCACCGCGTCCATTACATAGTCCAAAAAATAATACATGTTCATCCTGATACATCCTGGGACAACATGTCCCTCAAAAAAAATATGCATGAAAGAAGCCTAGAAGTCTAGTCGCGGTGGTGCTCATGATAGCATGTCACCGCAAGCACCAAGCGTCTCAACAGACGATGGATGCGAGTGGGCACCCCCACTGTGTGCCTCTGGTATGCAAAAGGCACGTCCACCAATCTAGCATAACTCGGAATCCCTCGGGTGAGTCCCTCGAGATTCTGCACCAGCTCTTTCCCCACGGCACCCCTTGCCTGAGGGTCAGCTGCGGGTTGGCCCCTCCGCACTATAGGAGACAAGCCAGCTGGTCGCTCTGGGCCTACATCTGGATATACATACGACTCTCATCAGAACATGCATGTATTAACAAAAAAAATGAAAATACATAAAACATCAAAAAAACGAAGAGATCATACCTAACTCCTCGTCCCATTCCTCTTCCTCTGGCAGTGGGAGGTTTGGATCCCCCATGAAATTGGTCCCCACGTATGGCCAATCCTCTACCACGATCAGCTGACGGTGGAGCCATATGAAGAATTCGGGCCGCCAAGACATCTGTTGGCCCCCTCCTCCTCTAGGCATCAATGCTGCCTAGCGAGCCATCCTAGGCTCTCATGGCAATGGATCAGCCACTACAGCTTTCTGAATCTGAAAGAGGGGTAATCGTTCTAAGAAGAACGACACAACAATCGAGCCATACCCGAACTATTTCACTTCTCCGCGCTTACACTTTGTAAGCTGCCTTTTGATATTGGTAGTCACCGTTGTAGCCCAGTCAAAGATGGTGGGGCTGAGGCATTCTGTCGCTAGTAACAGATTATTTTTACTCGCCTCATGGGGTGCCTGTACCCCAGATGCACGCGTGATGGTGAACAATATCACCTAAAGAACCAAGTCTTGGATGGTGGCGATATCCACCTTGGCACTGTTTCTCCCAACTTGTGCCTCTGGACACACTCGAGCCTTTACTCCACATATCTTCTCTCCGGAAGGTCTGTTTCCGATCAAAATAGGGCTTGCCCCTCTCCGTGATAGCCCAGTAATGAATTACACATCAGATACGTCTAGCTCTAAGGTTTGGTCCCGTAGGCGAAATACTTGGTCATCAACATCCCAAGCATCCACTATGAACTGTAATAACTCGGGCTGAGCTCACAGATGAGATGTGAGGAAGAACTTCTTGAGACCACTGTCTCTCAAAGCATTCATATATCCCTCATCCTCGATGGCCAAGGCGTCCACGACATCATGCTCCCGTTCTTTCCATTCCACCACCATTTTTGCTTGTTTCCTGCACCTACAAGGATGAATAAATCATTATTAGAACACTGGTAAGCTTACAAACAGGACGAATTTCAAAAATAATGAGAAAATTCAAGGTAAAAATTAGGTCGCGCCAATGGCGCGGTACCTTTGGGTAAATCACCCCATTGGCGCGGATCCGTGCCGGATACCCGCGCCAAGGGGGCATGACCCTAAATTTTAAAATCCTCCTTGCAGAGGCTCAATCAGGGAACAAAATGCATCAAAAGTGTATGAAAATGAAGCTAAAGGAAGCGCCTCTTACCTGGAACTGGCGAGATCTCAAATGGTTGCACGGATTGGTTATAATCACTGTCCGAAGTTCGCTCCTCAAATGGACCACTACTGCTATGCAAGAGGTAAAAAGTAAAAGTAATTCTATTTTTTACATTTTCACCATATTTATAAACTTTTTGACTTATAATTAGGGTTAAAAAGTTGTTTTTTGAATATTTTAATATATTTTTGGTCGAAAATGGATTTTACACTTACCTCTTGTGCAGCGACAGGTCTTTTACGCAACCTCGATGGTAAAATGAGTTGTATTTTATACTTTTTCGGACTCAGTAAACACACGAAAAAGTCACTTTGGAGTCATCTTTCAGCTCTTTTCTGACTCGCTAAACATGAAAAGATCGCCGAGTTATCCCTCTTGACTTGTTAAACGTAAATAAGAGGCGGTCGTCTTTAAACTCTTTTCCGTCTGTGTAAAAACGAAAAGATCGTCGGACCCTTGTCGTTTCAGGTTCGTTAATGGTAACGAAACGACATGATGTTGATCGCTTTTTACTTTTTCAGGTTGATGTCACTATATATGAAAAGTACTCCTCGATCGTAATGGTCGGGCGGTTCTTTTGAGCATTGTTTTATACTTTTTCAGGCTCGGGAGACACAACTTTACGAAAAAGGACCCCCCTGGAGTTTTCTTTTCTGCTGTCTTTTCAGACTCTATAAACAGGAAAAGACGCCGAGTTCTTCCTTTGTCAGACTCGTTAAAACCTAATGACATCGGATCCTGTCCAAATGACGCTCACAAGCATATGCTATCCCCGTCAAGCTTGTTGATAAAAATAACTGGGGTACTCGCCAGCAATGGTGGGGAAAATGGAACCACAATTATTGTCGTGTCGGCAGTATGTCGCTCTTGAACATGGCACCTGTCTGCATTCGTGTCTAGGTGGGGACATCTCATCTTGTTTTTTTTACACTAGCCTCCGTGGGTTTGGGTTATCCTATTTGACCTCTCATCTGCTCATTGCCTTGTCACCATAACCTCTACTCATTTTATGTCAAAAACTGCCAAGTCCACTGTTGTGCCGCTGATATGTTCAAGAGAAGTTGACCTCTATAGAATTACAACCTCCCTCTGATACCTCACATAATTTTGATTCACCACAACATTCTCCCTCTGTCTCGTGTCACTGATGTGGGAAACACTATGGCCCACCTTTGATCAAGGTCACTTCCTGTCGACTTCAACTCAATATCCAGGAAGCTGATCTAGAGACTCCCTTCCGGTGCCTTGGAGCCTGCATGCCTCAATGGCAGGTTCTTCATGTTCGACGAGAGGTTTTCATCATTGGCCTCCGATCGAATGATTTTGCGGGTGTTCGACGCCAGCTCACTTATTCGCACACCGTAGATTGTACCTATAGTACCTTGAGGGCCATTGTCATTATTGGTGGTACGTCTCGCGTCTGTTAATAGTTTTCATCATTGACTAGTAATCAGATGATGTTCATGCATGTTCGACTTCAACTCATGTATTCGCATGCCTGAACTTGTACTCTGTTCGGATCGAGATGGAGCGCAAGACCATGGATTTTGTTTGTTGGAATCCAGGCTACTATTTGTGGCTTATTATGATCATTACATGACTCATTCACTGGATGGGTGCGACCATGCCTGAGTCTATTTATCAATCCTCTATGGATGGCTACGCCCATACCTTGGATGTAG
Source organism: Pinus tabuliformis (assembly GCA_031772625.1). Lineage (NCBI taxonomy): Eukaryota > Viridiplantae > Streptophyta > Pinopsida > Pinales > Pinaceae > Pinus > Pinus tabuliformis. Next base: position 479,162,787 of record CM062810.1, on the reverse strand, counting down.
ATTATTATGTACTCTGTTATGGATGGTTGCACCCATACCACATATATCATGTACTAGAGATATCAGTTGTACTTCTTTTCGCAGGTTCTCTGGCGGCCGTGTTTTCAGTTACACATGTTCTTGTAAAGCATTTCACCCCTCTCTCTCCCTCAGGCCTCATGCTTTAGGGGGCATCTGTTACACAGTAATTTGTCACCGTCCCTGTTACCCCTCACCCGCACACTGGAGGACTCATTCCGGGACCTGTGAGAAGTGACATGACCTGAAACTAGTTGCATCATATTCCTCTAAGTATGAGCTTCATTTGCCCTGAAGACATCTCCTACAAAATATCCATGAAAACGGCTCTTTTTGCATTAGCGCGGGTCCACAGTTCACTGCCCACACCAATGAGGGAAATACTTTAAAAAGGGCGCGCCATTGGCGCCCTGTCTCAGAGTCGCACTCGCACCAATCGCGTTGAGTAAAGTTTTCAATGAACAAGCTTCCGAAGGTTCTCCTTAACCCATCGACCAACTGAATCTATGTTGAGCTAGGATGGTTTGGCTTCGAATCTCCATAGAAGGGAAGTGGTTTGCCACCTTTCATGGAAGTTTCCAAGTGATAAATCCAATCCCATGAATAATGTGGTTGATCCTATCTCTTTCCTCTCTATCTATAAAAGCTTGTCTCTATGCCTTGAGCAAGCTAGTTCCAGTTCCAACATAGTGATAGAGAGTACCAGGAGTTCAAGAGTTTGAAGCTGCAAGAGCCTTCTTTGCACCCATAAGGCCAAATCTAAGTGAGAATATTCTTGTCACCCAAAGAGAGAGAGGCTTGTTCCCTATCCCAACAAGATTTTCAAGACTTGTGTAGCTGACTACCCAGCCAAAGGAGGATTTGACATCAGAACTATGGTTGTATTCTTCTTTTTTATTTATCAATAATAGATGACTATCATTATGGTTCCAATCTCATTGTTCTATGATTGATGTTGAATTATATCTCTTTTGACTGATATATAATTTCATCTATTGGATTTTATGCTCGTATTCGTGTTATTCTTTGCGTGTGCAGGTGTCCAATCACAGAGATCATGGGGATCGTGACCGGGCGAGGCAAAGGAACGAGAGCGACGTCTTTTCTACGAACATTAGCGTTGGAATCCAAGTAGGTTCTCATCATCCACTTTTAATTTGAAATTAGGAACTTGTGTGATAGCATTGTTTGATTGTTGCTAGACTCGGTCTAGGCTAGTAGGGATCATCTCTGTCCGCAGAGAGGATTTACCTCCACAACAGAAGGTCTATACAGACTCAGCAATAAATTGATTTAAAAGTGAGGTATATGGCCAACAAATAGGAGTCTGATTCTTCAACTCTAATTTAGTGGCAAGGAAATATTCAATTGTAAATGCTTGATCTTCTACATATAAATTTCTAGATAAATGGCTAGTGTAAATCTGTCCATTTTCCACATATCCCAAAAAACCATGTATGTATGGACTCTAGTTGTGTGTAAGAGAGGGGAGATCACATAAATAATCCATTATCAAAAGAAAAAGTTAAAGGACAACATTCTATGGAGAATTTTTTAAAATTTTTATTACATACCGTAGGAAGTTTGAAAGGACACAACTGAAGCTCCCTCTCTTTCCACACTTCATTAAATATGCCCCTTTTGTGGCCTGTAGAATCACAATCAGCAAATAGAATATTAAAAGTAAGTTTAATGAATTAAAGTAGCTTTGTTATACCTCAAGCAAATGGACTATGAGAAATTGGATTCATTATCTGTAAACAATGATATAACAATATCTAATTACAAGTTTAATTGAAACAAAGGTAAATTGGATTCATGCTCTGCAATGGACGATATATTGAGATGTAATGACATTTTCAACTCAAACAAAGGTAATCTGGGTAAGGTCAAGCTCCAAAATGATGGCATCCAACTTCTGAGTGCTAATTATCGTATATATCTAGCTAGAGGCTATCACATAAAGATATTTGTTATATGTGAAGATAAAAAAAGGAAAGGAATGTGAAATTTTGACCATAAACTATAATTTCCTTTCAAGGACTAGATCAAACCATAACATTGTTATCAAGATAATCAACTCACCCATGATAGTACGCTTCTAGTAGTTTCATGATAAAACTCAATCTCAATAAACTTCAAACAACATAAATTAGCCAACAATATTTTGGAGGTTGGTTACCTAAGGATTATATCGTACTAAATTACCTTTTGAATCTAACATTGAAAATGACTGTGAAAGAAATGAAGACAAATCAATGATTATGATAGATGTGTGTGATGAAATGAAATAAAAAAATACCTTTCTTCTTGCTACTGATGAGCCTTCTAGGGGATTCTTAGAAGAAGTTGATCCTGATCTGCTTTCTGAAATGAAAGAGACACTTTCTAGCTACTATGACATACAACAGCCCTAATGCTTATGAAAAAGAATATGGAAATAATTAAGCATTGATGAACCTGGTCTTGAAGAAGGTGTGTCAAAGTCTATTATGGATAGTATTTAAATTTCCACAGCTAGCAGAGGGTTTTCCCAGTTGGTTTCCATAGAAAAGTTTGTTTTTTTTTCTATAGTGTGTGTGTTTTATTTCTGTTTTATTCCACTACAAATTCATAAAGATATTTTTTGTCTTGGTGCAACAATTAGTTTTAGATTTATTCATTCAAGCAATATCAGAATTTCAAGGAAATTCTACACATGGGACAATTAATATTTATTTTTACTTATATCTTTTGCAAGTAAAATTCACAACTAAATTTTCATACAAAGTGTTTAGGTTACTAGCAAGTGGTATCAAAACATATCTGAACATTGCAAGGCATAAATCATATTATTCAATAAGGTTGAGACTTGAGATACAAAAATATTCCCAAGTTAAGCAAGCAAGAAAACTACTGATTTTTAGTTATAAATCTATTCAACCAGAACAAAATTATGCCATTTTCAACACCCTCTAGTCAAATTTATTGCTAGCCACATTCAACTCAATTAAGAATATGCCAGTCTCGTTGAGATTTATTACTCAGTTCGTGCTTCTAATTTATATATTCATGCAACCCAATATATCATTTATGATAAGTGATCATTCATTCAAAATTATTTAGTTTGTCTAGCACATCTACCTAATTTTTTGATCAGTTTATGGGAAAACTCTATCAGACATTCATAGCAAAAAATAGAAGACTATTTTAGTACCTAGTGTTATAAAACTCAAACCTGGAAAAATCATTTTGGGTTGTTTCCATAAAAATATTTACAAAATTTTCAATCCCAAAGCCATTTTAGGGAGAATTTTAGTAAGGCAGAAATTTAGCATTATATTTGGAAAATTTGAATGCAACTAAAAGAAATTCTTCCCGTTTGCTCAAAATATTTCAGCACCAAATATGAGTGAATTCACAGAACTTAAGATTTGGAAAGAATTAAATTTCACTTCACTTTTCCAGAACCATATATGAGTGAATTCACAAAACCTGAGATTTGGATTCTCGAAACACTTAAATTTCACCTCATTTATTAGGATTGGATATTCACTGAGATGAAAATATGTAGCATTAAGGATATACTTTTCTTGTTCAAGGACAATGTTCAGTTTATAAATAGTGATACAAAAATATTTGTATACATTCCTGACACAATTATTTGGTCACAATTAACGAAACTGAACTCCATCAATACATAACATACAAGGTAGAACATAAGAGAGCATCTACTTTTCAACATATACCCTGCAAAAATAAGCATCTATATAGTCATATAAAGTTGTCACCAAACGAAAAAAGGAATTAAAAACCAAACACTATGGGATCATTAGTTATGGATCTAATGATCAGTAGCAAATCTATGTTCTAACCAATTTTACATCTCTATTTCACTTTCTTGTTCTTCTCCATAAGTTTGTGCACACCACCACCAAGGCACTTCTTTAGATCATTCACCAAGTATTAAGTTTTTTTTTTGTATCGTCAAAAGAGATATCATGTCTTGTTTGAAGCATATACTTGACAGACAATAATGTGAAGACAAGAAGTGCATCATGTTTTTTTTCTACACCTATCATCCGGGAACAACTACAGGTCTGGGAGGAAGATTTATGAAAAAAAAGGCAGTGAAATTACTCACTATCCTTTGCAAAAAGTAATCTTCAATTTAGAAACTTCCTAGCTCCAATATAATAAAGGCCACCAATTATACTTATGAAGAGATTATATGTTATGAAACCAGCTCAAGAAAAGATAGATCAACGCCTTAGAATTCAGCCTCTTCGAGGGGGCAACCTCCTTTACATTACATAAATGAACAATTCTTGGATGATACAAATGACAAAACCTCCTTTCTATATATAGCAGTCTAATGAGTCACAATATAATCTAGCCGACCTAACAATAATAATATAAAGCCACAAGAGTAACAATAGAGGGATTCTATGGGGCACATAAGTAACAATATGGGGGTAATAGAAGCACAACAATATAAATAAGGGGTATAACTACAATAGTAATTGGGTAATCACTAGTAGTATAGGGGCCTAACATACCCCTCTCCTTCAAAAAGCGTTGTCTTCGACGCTTGAGTAGTTCTTGATGCTTCTGTATAAAATTCTTGTCCTCCCATGTGGAATCTTCAGCGGGTAAGTTCTTCCACTTGATGAGATACTCTGAAATTGATCGATTTCATAGCTGTCGGGTTCTTGTTTCTGTGACTACTCCAGGTTCCAATATGGTTTTTCCTTCCTTTTCAATATCTGGAAATATTGTTTGAATTGGGATCTTTTGCAAGTTTTTAATAAGTGGCCATACTTCTTTGTACTTCTTCCATTCATCCCTTGCTTCGTTTATCCAATCTGGTTGGATAATAGAAATAGCACAAAACAATGCTTCCACATCCTCATCGTTGAAGAGTCTTCCCATTCGGTAAGGTCACCATTTTTTAAGTGCGTGTCGTATTGCCAACGTTTCCTTCTCATAAATAGCTTGCTTTAGATGTAGCAGTAAAAATACCCAATCGCTTACATCAATTTTTTTTTCAATATGATGTTGATCTACCTGTTGTTTCATTTGATTTTGCATCGAAGTGGTGCTATCCTTTAAAAGTTGGAGAACTTGTTGTTGATGCTCGATGTGATCTGTCACTGCTTGAACCTTTTTCTTCTTGATATGTCCTTCTATCTTTAGATTTTGAGGAGTGGCAATTTCTTCCAATCCTTTACAAGATATGGTCAGATTCATTTCTTGACGCTCGATGTGATATTTCACTTCTTGAACATTTTTCTTCTTGATATGTCCTTCTGTCTCGCTAGTTTGAGGAGTGGTAATTCTGACCAGTGAATTACAAGATATGGTTGGATTCATTTCTTCTTTCTTGATGTGATCTTTCACTTCTTGCACCTTTTTCTTCTTGATATTTCCTTCTATCTTGAGAGTTTGAGGAGTGGTCATTTTTGCCAATAGTTTACAAGATATGTTTTGATTCATTTCTTCTTTCTCTGGGGTGGGGTTTTGGCATATATCTTCTTCCTTTGATGTTTCTTGATCTTTTTCTTCCTCCTCTTCATATTCTATGTAAAATAATTTCTTCTCAGCACACTTATGACCTTTAGTGCATTTTCTATCACAATTGTAACAAAACCCTTTTTCTCTTTTTTCTACCAATTGTTGTTGTGTAACCCTTGTAGGTTGTGGAAGGCTAGGAGAAACAACACTTCTATTTTTATAGTTGTGACAGGTACGATTTCTGGTTTCCATAATCTTTGTTTCCACTATGTCACAAATCCCTTTTACTCTTTCCAATTGTTGTGGTGTTGCTCTAAAGAAGGTGTTGCTCTTTGTATCCTCATAATGTGCTATCATTTCCTCCGTGAAAATTGACCACGTAACAAGTTGTTTACGAGAACAAAGCCCTTCGTACCATAAAAATTGATCTGGTTTGAAATATGAAGATGCAACACATACCTTTTGTAACAGTTGTACACCATGTAGATCAAAATATTGCTCCATTTGAAGTATCCAATTTACCGGACCCTTGCCATCAAACTTCCTCATCTTGCTTTTTCTTGATTTTAGGAGCGCGACCTTGAAATGACTATAGCTATGTACCTTTAGATCTTTAAGTTCTGAAAATTCAACCTATAGTATCCCTATGTGTCCTCTTTCCAATGCCACTATTTTGATCCAAATTGAATTCTCTAAGAAAGAGTTATGCACAATCTCCCAAGATGACCTGATTATAGACCTTTCCAAAAGAGCGAACTTGTATGAAGTGCCACGTGTCACTGTTTTGACCTTTGACTCTACAAAATATATACAAGAAAACTACAGTCCGTCCTCCTTCTACACCTTCTTACGAAATTTCAATCCGATGCTTAGAAAGAACGTTATGACGATTTTCCCCAGGTCACCTGTTTTGAATGTTGTTACACTAAAAAATGTCACCATGGCTATTTACAGTCGGTATGGCTCTATCAACAGTCATACTACCCTCTTGAGCAAGTCCTATGCCTCTGCTATTCATGTCAAACTCCAAGAAAGAGAGAAAGTCCTTATAAAATATGTTTATCTCTGGGTACGCAGGTTCTCTCAAGCCTTGCCTGTGGGTACGCACCTTTTGTTCATAAGGTCTGGGTCCAAGGACGCTTTGTATCTAAAGGGGCAGGTGCATCCCTCTGAAAAGGTTAAAATGCGCGAGTTTTATCTTCAAAAACTTACTTGTGGTCATTTCTAGAGCTTTCTAGAAGGTTGTTTGATGTGTATTGAGCGCCTCCAGATGGTTCATGCACTCCTATCAAAGAGGAACTTATCCCATCAATAAGGGAGTGATCCCATCCAAAGAGGGGACTATCCCATTGATGGTGGACCTGATTAACTTCCTCTTGAGCACTATAAAAAGAGGCATTGAGCCAGAAGGAAGAAGGTTGAAAGCTATAGATTTCTAAGGGTAAATGCTGCAGGAATTAGGACTCCCATTTAGAAGCTTGTGAGGAGAGATTGTCATATTTACTTGTTCTATTTGGAAGTGGGTGAGCTTTGTCAAAGTAGAGGAAGACTCTTGTGGACCCTGGAAGGAGCTTGCACAACACCAAGGCTCAGGTTGTAATGGTTCCTTTTGATTACCTTTAATGCAAATTGGTCCATTCTTCTCAATAACTTGTTGTTAATGGGTTATTTCATGTACTCCTTGGTCTATGTGTTGAATATGCTTTGTTTTATGTTATAATCAGGTGCTATTTAATTGTTTGACTGTTGGTGATTGCAGGTTTTGGAGAAAAGGAGGAGCTCATCCAGATCAACAAAGCTTGGACTTCTACAACAGCGTTTGGACAAAGGTAAGAACGAAACACTTGATTTCTCATATCATAATGCATGTTTAGAGAAGGATAGCTCCAGTTTGTTTTGTTTGTCATTAGAATGTCTTAGACTTCTAGGAAGGTCAACTGTGTCCGCACCCTTGACTGATTCCGTGTGAAAAATTGGCGACTCCGCTGGGGAAAGTTTCCATTGATGAGAAGAGTCTTTTCTTTTGTTTGAACTTTGCTTTGAGAAAATTGATTTATTTTTCTGGTTTTGGCTCTGTGATCTTGTCTCTGGGTAGGTTAGCTTAGGATTAGTTTTATTTTTGGTTTTCTTGAGTTTTTCAGTAGGATGCACCCTCTGAGTGCTGCACAGTGCGTCCCTGGACGCACTTTTGCTGTGTGCACAGAGCGGGCCCGCACCTGTGCTAACGGGTTGCCTGCGTCCCCTGCCAAAATTTAAGAAAATTCCACTTTTTGCCTTTTTTGCTCTTGGATTTTGTTTTTTCTTAGTTTTTTCTGCCCAGATTCATCAGTCCCTTGTCCAGAATCTTCACCTGAACTGGTTTCATTAGCATTAAGTGTTTTAGTGGATTTCGTCGAAGTGTAAGCCCTAGGGTTTGATTTTGAGTAGGTCTTGTAGTGACTTTAGCGGTAGGAATTGTCAAGCCTTAGATCTCTCTGGTTTTGTCAACTTTCTAAGAAGTCAGACCTGTTCTAAAAGTCTACCTGTAGAAGTAACTTACCATCAAGTTGTCTTTTGGGCCATTTTCGAAGTGCTTGTTGTTTAAGTCTTGAATTCCATTTTACGAAAAGAACAAAAAGATTTGAGTTTTGTTTTGACTAGTCTTTTGATTCTGCATTAGCTAGTCCTTGATTTGATTTTGATCAAGTAAAACATCCTAGAATCGTCTTTGTGAGCTTTTGCCTTGTTAGGTTTGTTTAGAGTAATCTCTCTTTTGATTTGCTTGTGAGTCAAGTTTTCATAGTTTTGTAGCTTTTGAGATTGTTTTTTGTTAAAGGTAGGTTTACATGCTTTATTGAAAAGAGAAAATACAAAAATATCTCCTTTGAAAAAGTTTTGTTTCAAGTAGCTTTGAAAGTTTTGAAAGAAAAAGAGTTTTTCGTGCAAGTAAAGAGTGGTTATGTTTGTGTGCTTGAAAGGAAAAAGAGAATTGTTTCTTTGATTGTCTTCTCTAAGGAAGTTGTTTTCTCTAAAAATTGCATTCTCTCAACTCTCTTAGTTAAAGATTTTCATTGAAAAAGCAAAAGTAGTATAGATCATCTTAGGTGCATCTTTGTTGTGGCTGAAGTCAAGTCTACACACCATTGGTTTCACTTCCATTACCTTGTGGCTTTAAAGAACAACCTTAAAAGTAACGCTTAAAGTAAAATTGAACTAGTAAATTTTATTTTCTAGGGCTCTGAAGCACCAACATAGCTTAGGCTAGTGTCTTGGAGTAGGTGAGTACTTAACTCTCCAAGGCAGTAAAACCAAACAAGTAGTCGATCTTGTGATAGAATCAAATCCAATTGTTACATTTACACTCTGGGAAAGCTCCTCTTAAAGGAGAAGCACGAGCTCGTGTCCGAACCAGTGAGGGGATCATTCCCCCCTCGTTGGGAACGACGCCAGACAGTACGTCTTACAAATGGTAAACCTCAGATTAACCATTGTCAAGGAGCCAGGGGTCACTTATCGGTAAACCTTGGATTACTGTCAAGGAGCCGGTAAGGGGATTGAGCTTGCTACTCTGCCCTTGCGTGCTGTCGGAGTTTAGACTGTTCCCCCAGGTGTACTTGTGGCCGTTGGTAACCTTAGTGACCATAATCTCTAGGATTCTACCCAAGGTGACGGTGGAGGGAAGGTCCCACTGTACCTGGAGCAGACGTCGGCTATACTCACTTGGATTTTCTGTGGGGTTCACTTCACTCGAGACGGTTAAAGTGGAGGAACTTGGTCCAGTCTATTCATTAAGCAGGTTGTCGGCGTAACTGTTCCACCCGCCATTTCTGTACTGAATCCTGCGAGGTTGGACCTAATCACCAACTAGCGCTTTTGGTCCGGAAGAATACTGTTTGTGTTTGGTTTGACGCCCTAGATTCTTTAGGTGTGTGATTCAAATTTGTTTGGTTCTTTAGAGGCTTTAGGTGGTTTGATTTGAAATTTTATTTTGTTTTCGTGTGTAGTAGTTAAAAGTTTTTAGCTGTGGCGGAATTACCGAGACAGTCCCGTAGAATTCGGGGCCAGTCTCCTGAAGTTGTTTCTATGGCCGAATTGTTGAGAAGATCCCGTAGACTTAGGGGTGAACCTCCTCAAGACGAGTCCAGTCATTTAGAAGGTTTAAAGGTCCTTGTAACTCCTCCTAGTGGCAGTAGAGTAGGCTCACCTGAAGAAGGAGAATCTTCCTTGGTAGTCCATCCAGATTACCAAAGTTTAGAGACAGGTTATAATCCCGAAGCTGTTACAGTTTCTGAGCTTGTTGGTAGTTTTTCGTCTGCTAGTGATACAGGCGAAGAACCAGAAATATCCGAACCTGTTACTCCGACTCCTAGTGTTCCTGATTCACCGAGAATAGAAAGAATTATCACCGAAAATCTTCCTGTTGGTTTGATTGCTATTGAAGAACTTGTTCCAGAGGAAGAAATAGGCGTCTCTGATCCTGAAGATCAAATTACCCTTGATCTAAGGGAGCGTGAATCTATCTTTTACAGTCCTCCTAGAAGTACTACTTGGTACCTTTCGTTAACCAATTATTTAGACAACTTTGGTTTTTCCACACCTCGAACTCCTTTTCCACCTGGAGGAATTCATACTCTTGTAAATATGTCTGGTCAGTCATCTGTGTTTACACAAAGTCCTGAATCTTTTTTACATGGCGGTCCTTCTGTTCCTACTGGGTATCAATCTCTTTCTGGTACCTTTGCGGGAGCGTCTCCTCAACCCGTTGATCATGGGTTATTAGTTGGAAACAGTGGTAATGTACCATTGGGTGTAGGAGACATTTACATGATGTCAGGTTCAGTTCCCATTACCCAACCTCAAGGTGGCCAATTACCGCCTGGGGGGCAGCCTTCATTAATGCCTGGGGGGCAACGTCAAGGTGCTTCATTCGTGTCTGGGGGGCAACCTCAAGGTCAGTACGCTCCTATGGGGCAATACATATCTCAAGGTCAACCCCAGCCTCAATATGTACCCCAAAGTCAACCTCAGTATCAATATCAACCTCAAGGATGGCAACCTCAAGGATGGCAACCCCAAGTGTATCAACCCCAAGGGTATCAACCTCAAGGGTACCAACCTCAAGGTCAAGGTCAACCCCAGTACCCGTATTTACCTCAAGGTTATCAACCTCAAGGTCAATACTCAGGTCAAGGTTATCAACCACCTCAAGGTCAATCATATGGTCAAGGTATGGGGACTGCACCTTACAGTTATCAACCCTATCCTCAATTCGGCTATGGATCTCAGTACCCTCAACCTGTTATGGGTCAATACCCTGGAATGTTAGTGTGGGATCCTTCACAGGGTCAACAGATGTTGCAGCCAAGTATACAGTCGGTACCTCAAGCAGGACAACCTGTAGTTTCTGGTCCACCCCAGCAACCGCAACTTGTCCAGTCAAGTGTTCAGACCCCTGTAACTTCGGTAGTTACTCAGCCGCCAATTGCACCTAGTACTCCATCTCAAATGGCTGCTGCAACTACCGCCACATCTACCATACTTACTTCTGGAGTATCGATAGCTCCGGTTTCTACTGTCTCTGTAACCACTCCTCAGACATCTGTACCGTTGTCTGGATCTACGATTCAAACAACAGTCCAGATGCCTGTAGGCCAACCTGGTATAAGTACGGTTGTTACTACTCAACCTCAATTTGTTCAACCTCCGTACCAGGGACAGTATCAACCTGGGCAAGCTGTCCAACAACCGGTTTACCAGTATCAACCGTATCCTGGGTACACTTATCAACAACCTCAGCAACCCCAGTACGGTCCGGTTAATCCTGGTTTTCCAGGAGGATATAATATCCCAAATGCGACTCCTGTTCCTAGTTATCCTGGATATCCTCCTCCTGGGGCCGGTATTGTGACCCAGAGTTTTAGAGATCCTAACCGGCAGTTACCGTTTATCGCAACTTTGGATTTACCAGACTTGACGCGCCTAACGAACGATCCAATTCAATATCTTCCGTTCTGGCCGCCGATGCCAAATAAGTTGCCCAGCGATATACCCAAGTTCGAAGGTAAGTCTGGAGAGGATCCGTCCAATCACGTGATGACTTACCACCTCTGGTGTGCTTCAAATTCCATCTCGGATGATTCGATCCACTTACGTCTTTTCCAGCGTACACTCATTGGTCTCGTGGCCAAGTGGTACATTGAGTTACCACGGGCCTCTTTTTACAATTTTAGCCAGTTAGCTACCTCGTTCTTAACTCACTTTCAGTTACCGGTCAGATACAATAACGGTACGGAGTTATTAACTTCACTAAAACAATCAACCTCCACGTATATTTCAGATCACATTCATGAGTGGAGACGTCGAAGAAGGCTAGTGAAAGTTTTTATCCTGGACCAAATCTTAGCTGAATGGTTTGTTAAATCATTATTACCAAGAATTACTGAAGATGTAGCTAAGGCCGGAGTAGTTACTGAGGAGCAAGTCATTGCTCAGGCACAATACCTTGACTTAGTTTACACGCAGTCGGGTACATTACACGAGAAGATTCTGGATCTTCCAAAGTCGAACCAAATCGCTGCTGCTCCTTCGGGATCTCATGCCGCTGATAGTATGATTGGTATCGTGACTACAAAGAGCAAGAAGAAGTCTTCCAAGGCTTCAACTACTCCTATTATCACTTTTCCCGATTCCCCGACAGGAGAGTCTTCTCCTGAACTTACCGCCGATATTCACGCTGTAGAGTCATCTACGGCCAAATAAAAAAACGGTGGAAAGAAGAAGGCTAAAGCAGACAAGGCTCCGAAGGAGAAAACTGAAAAGTCGGAAACCAATGACGAAAAGCGCAAACCTCGATATCCGTGTCTTATTTGTGAAGAGGATCATTTTACGAGAGATTTCCCTCATCGGGCCGAGGTAGTGAAAATAGTCAAAGGTTCTCCCACTCCTGTTGTGTTAAAAAATCCATTTCCGGAGCAGGAGAATAAGATGATAGGTTCTTCCTCGAATGCCAGTGAAGAACCCATTTTGATGATGTCTCATGTGAGGATTGCGACTCGATTGCAAGATTATGGTAGTAAGAATCCTGTTGATGGTAAGGAAGCAGAATCTTCTCACTCTAACCCATCAACCTCAGCTCCTGGTTCCGATCCACTACAGATCGAGAAACCTAACCCAGACTTAGTAATTAAACTGCCCGCCAAGGGTGTACTTCGAAGGTTTGCTTTCAATCCACATGCGAGAGCGGCCCAGAATTACAACATTGTTGAGGACTTAGCTGTTTCACCCTCAGCAATGTCGGCGTTAGAAGTGTTGCAATCATGTCCAGCACAACGAAAATTGCTTTTGTCGGCTATAGGAGCTGTTGACGTTCAGGATCCGAATCTAATGATCTTCGATCTAGGAAATAGTACACCATGACTTCCCCATCAAATGGCTTTCCAAATTCCAGTGATAGTCAAAAACAGGCCTATTCATCGAACTGTGATTGATGAGGGAGCTTCTATGTGTATTATGTCTATTCAATGTTGGAGATCCCTTGATTCTCCTTCGTTGAACCAATCCCCCACCATCCTTAAGGCCTTTGATGGCCGTGGGTTCCGTCCGTTTGGTATTCTACAGGAATTTCCTATAGGGGTAGAAGGTAAAACCGTTAGTCTGGATGTGGAAGTGGTTGATGCCCCTCTAGACTACAACCTTCTTTTGGGTCGAAGTTGGTCATATGCTATGACAGCGGTCGTTTCATCGGTCTTCAGAGTAATTAAGTTTCCACACAACGGTAAGATCGTGACAATTGATCAGCTGACATACTTTTCATCCGACCCAGCCTCTTCAGAGAGTATCCAACATGTCGGTAAGACGACAATCCCTTATAGGGACGTTGGTGTAGGATTAGTTAAGGATTCCGGTTTACTGGGAACCTTTCCTCTCCCTCCACTCAGCGTAGAACCTTCGTTTGCAACGATTCATATGATTACGTCAGAAAACATTATTTATGATGATCCTTGGTATGTTCCATCTGACTCTGAGTTAGACTCATTCGGTGATGCTATGCCCTTGAGTCCATATGAAATTGCTTATGAAGCTCTCATGTCTTTTACTGACTTTCATTCAACCGAAGTCGACCAAATGAATGTGGTCAGTGAAGAATCACTTTTCACCTCAACCTTAGAACGGATAGCGTTTCCCGAAGTCGTGTCATCTGACGAACAACTTCGCGAAATCCTAAGTGTAGACGATCTACCATGGGAAGATCTCCATCACAGATCTTCGTTTTTACCTAAGGATGATGCATTTGAAAATGATTTTTCATCTATCTTTACCGCTGAATATGTCAAAGACGCTCAGGATCCAACGAAACATTCTGATTCAGAGTTGAATTTAGGGAATATTTCTCGTACTATTCCCATTGATATTTCAGTGAAACCTGGAATTGAGGAGAACATTCATATAGGTGCCTCATGTACAGAAGAAGAAATCCAAACTTACAAGGCCCTATTCCAAGAATTCCGCGATGTGTTTGCATGGTCTTACGAGGAAATGCCGGGAATCGATCCTGCCATTGTTGTTCATGAAATCAAAACCTACTCGGATGCTAAACCCATCCGGCAACGGTTGCGTCAGATTCACCCTCGAAAAGCGGCTGCAATTAAAGCAGAAGTCGAAAAGCTGTTGAAAGCAGGTTTCATTTATCCGATCCCGTTAACGGATTGGGTATCGAATATTGTTCCCATCAATAAGAAACAAGGGACAATAAGAATCTGTATCGACTATAGGGATATTAATCGAGCTTGTCCAAAAGACAACTATCCTACGCCTTATATCGATCAAATTATTGATGATTGTGCCGGAAGTGAAATGTTTTCCTTCATGGATGGTTTTTCGGGCTATAATCAAATCAATATTCTACCTGCTGACCAACCAAAAACGGCATTCATTTGTCCATGGGGAACATTTGCTTATTGCAAATTACCTTTTGGGCTTAAGAATGCCGGGGCCACTTTTCAACGGGCGATGTCTTACGCATTTCACGACATCAAGCACATTGTGCAACCGTATCTCGATGATTTTCCTGCTCATTCTTTACGACGAGCTGATCACCTTGACCACCTACGAGCAATCTTTATGAGGTGTAGGCATTATCGAATTCGGTTGAATCCCCACAAGTGTGTTTTCTGTATAGAAACAAGTCGATTGCTGGGATATGTTGTTTCAAAAGCCGCCATTCGCGTCGATCCCTCGAAAGTCGAAGCAATCATCAAATTGCCTCCTCCTTCGAGTTTGCGCCAACTCCAAAGTTTGCAAGGGAAAGCGAACTTTTTATGTCGATTCATCCCAAACTACGCCGAGGTCACTAAAGGTTTTACACGGTTGTTGAAACAGAACGTTCAATTCTTTTGGGACGAGATTGCCCAACAATCTTTTGATGCACTTAAACACGCGTTGACCCATGCACTGTTGTTGCATCCTCCCAACTACAACCAGGACTACTTCTTATACCTCGCAGCTTCACATTCCACCATTGGGATGGTGTTAGTTCAAGAAGATGAATTCGGAGCAGAACATGTGATATATTATCTCAGTCGAACCTTAAATCCCACTGAGTTAAAATATTCGCATGTGGAGAAATTGGCCCTGGCAGCCGTTCAAGCTGTCCAACGTTTTCGTCACTACATTCTTCTCCGTAAAACTACAGTTATTTCGGATTGCAACCCTATGATTTACATTTTGACAAAACAATTGCTAGGGGGCAAGTACTCTAAATGGATCGTTATCCTGCAAGAGTTCGACTTGGAGTTCGAGAAGTCCAAGTCTAAGAAATCCTTAGTTTTTGCGGAATTGATGTGTGATTTCCCGCGTACTGACACAGAGACTGTGGCAGAAGAGTCCATTGCGGACGAATCTTTGTTTCTTATCAGTACTTTAGATCCGTGGTTCGGGGATATAATCATCTATCTCCAAACCCAAACATTTCGGCCTAAAGCTTCCAAAGAGGAACGGCGAAAAATTAGGTTTCAATCCCAGCAATACAAAATTATTGGAGATACACTTTATCGCCGGGGGGCAGACTTAGTTTTTCGACGTTGTCTAACTCACGAAGAGGCTGAGAGAGTTTTTCATGATTGTCACTCTGGAGCATGTGGCGGTCATATGTCTGGGTATGCCACAGCTCAGAAGGTGTTGCGCGCTGGTTACTTCTGGCCATCTATGTTTAAAGATTGTATCATTGCAGTACGGAAGTGCCACAACTGCCAAGTGTTTGATCGAAAGATGCACGCACCACCTGCTCCTCTCCACCCTATAATTGCCGTTGGTCCATTCGCCCAATGGGGTATCGACTTTATTACTTGTAACCCTCACTCGGCCGGGGGGCATGCGTATATCATCCTCGCGGTTGATTATTTCACTAAATGGGCCGAGGCGATGCCTACATTCGACGCAAGCGGCAAAACAGCTGCAGTTTTCATATTCAATCATATAATAACTAGGTTTGGTGTCCCACAAGCAATTATTACTGACCATGGGAGCCATTTTCGAAACACCATGATGACTGAACTTACAAGCCAACTTGGTTTGCGCCATGACAACTCTACTCCTTATTATCCGCAAGCCAACGGTTTAGTTGAATCTATCAACAAAGTTCTGGTTATCATGATCCGACGAACCATTGGTATTCATCGGTCGAATTGGCACAACATGTTATTTTCGGCGCTATGGGCATACCGAACCTCAGTGAAAACCTCAACAGGGTTCACTCCTTTCCAGCTAGTTTATGGCTTAGAAGCAGTGTTACCCATTGAATGTGAAATCCCATCACTTCAAATGGCTGTTGAATTACTTCCAGCTACTTCCGAAGAGGAGAAACGTTTATTGTACTTAGCTAAATTAGATGAGACTCGACGTGACGCTGCATTGGCAATCGAGACTCACGCGAAACGAATGAAAGCTCAGTATGATAGAAATGTGACCCCTCAAAGTTTTTCGGAGGGAGACCTAGTGCTCTTATATGATCAAGCTAACGATAAGCTAGGTGCTGGAAAATTCGTTCCTATGTGGCATGGACCCTATATTGTAAAGCGAAAGCTAGCAAAAGGGGCTTATGAGCTAGTAGATTTTGATGGGGACTCTTTGGATAAACCCAGAAATGGACTCTACCTAAAGAGGTATTATGCTTAAATGGTGGGTATGGAGAATTTTTAGTTAGGTTAGGTTTTCTTTCTAGCTAGTATGATTGTTAGTTAGTCAGTGTGCTTAGCTTAGTGAGTGTGTTTTTCGTCATTATTATGGCTTATCTTGGTTTTGCTCTTGATATTGTAGATGTCGACGCCCCTCCAAACATACATTGGATTTGCTGATGGTGCTTGTCGTAGTACACGGAATATCTCTTCCGCAGCTTGGGTTATCTATTCACCCTCTGACGAGTTAGTTTCTATGCATGGGGTAAGCCTCGGTCAAACAACGAATAACATTGCAAAATACAGTGCAGTGGTTGAATTATTATCCGAATCTATTTCATTTGGAATTCGACGTTTGATAGTGAGGTTAGATTCTGAACTTGTTGTATTACAGCTTAATAGAGTTTATGCCATTAGAAATCCTGTGTTATTAAGGTTTTTTTTGAGAGTGCGTCTCTTGGAACGTGAATTTGATTACATTGAATATCAGCATATTCCAAGGTCCTTAAATACATTAGCAGATGCAATTGCTTCTCGAGTGTTGGACAGACATTTACGATAATCATGCAAGTAAATTTAAAAAACATTTCATCATACATGTTAAACAAGATAAGCCGGTAATAGTGATATATATATAGGTAGAAGTGTGTCAAAAAATATACATCGTCTTCGATCATAGGTTGAAAAACACCTTATGATCGGCAAAATGATAAGTACAAAAAGTCAAAATGTCACATGTGTCCACAAGTGACTAGCCAATCACTGGTGGTGCTCCCTGTACGACACCACTGCACGGGCTACCTTACGCAAAAATCTCCTCAACGGTCCAGGGACCGCGACTACGTAGCGCTGAAGTCTGATAGGAATATCATCCATAGATGTCTCCGGTATATCCGACGTCAGATGCTGTAGATTATGCTCCAACTCAGTCAGTACCTCCGCAGCCGCCGCGTCCTGTGGGACCGGTAGCGTTGCAACTGGATGTCGCCTCTCGAAAAGCCGGAGGTTGGCTGGACGTTGTGGACCAACATCTGCATTTTGAAAACTTTACTGTCAGTTTGAGACGATATATATAAAAAACAAAAAAAAATACATAATTTGAAAACTCGTGAAAAATAAAGTACCTCTCTCATCCCATTGTTCTCCCTGTGGAAGAACCATGTCCGGATCACCTCGAAAATCTATTCCGGCATACGGAAAATCCTCAATTGCGAACACCTGGTCCTCTAACCAGTGAAAATAACTGTCAGTGAATCGAACAACTGCTGCACCCTCGTCCGGATGCCGGGCCATCACAGCAACCCATCGTACTAGCTTTGGCTCCTGAGGACCCGAAATATCAACAGTGAGATGCCGAGGGATCATCATTGGTATCCTCTCTAAGGCAAAGCTCACGACTTTAGTCTGTCGGTCTTTGCCTTGGTCAGTTGGGCTTTCAAGTTAGCCAACAGCGCATCACACCAGTTGAAAATGGTGCCTTGGAGACAATCAATTGCCATCTGAAATTGAGACCCAGTAGCAATATGTAAAGTGGCTGCGCCACAAATTCTGGTCACAGTGAAAGCCAAGACCATGAGTTCACGTTGAGAGACATATTTGATCTCTATGCCTTTCTTGTGCTCTCGATCAGGTAGGCACCAATCTGCTCGGAGACTATCAAGGGATTGGCCACCCGGCCTAGTCCCAGCCAGATTGAGTTGCTCACCTCTGTTCGGCAAGCCAGTAAGAAAGTAAATGTCAGCAGGCTCTATCTCGAGTTGTTGCCCGCCGATATAAAAGCATTGTTCTTGAACGTTCCATCTCTCGACCAGCCACTCCAAGAACCTTACCTGAGCTCTCATACCGGGTATGGACCAGTATTTGTATAAACCACATCCTCTTAGGGCATCGAGGGAGGGTTGATGATTGATTGCAGCTTCATCAACCTCCTCATGCTCTCTTTCTCTCCAATCCAGCATGATAAGTGCCCTACACATGAATAAACAGGCATTAAAATTAGTTTTGAGAAATTTCAATGGTTGGTTTGGGAGTTTGGGGTTTCAAAACCCGCGTTTTGCGGAGGACGCACCCCGCGTTTGGCGCACAGTGCGCCGGGACGCAGGTGGCCTGAAGGTAACCTGCGTCCCCCGACCTTTTCCCTGTGTAGGAAAAAGTCGGGGGACGCAGGCCAGCCGTTAGGAAACCTGCGTCCCCCGCAGGGCGGTTTCCAAAACCCAAAACCCCCTAAAAATAAAAAATGAAACTTAAAACAAAATTCTAAACGGATGAAATTGACAAGGAGGATGTTGTGGAATACCTAGAAGAGATGGCATTCGATTCTAACGGTCGGATTTTTCGCAGCGACCACGGGAAGTTTCTTGTCAAAAGCTCCTTTTTCAACCTCAACAGTCAAACGGCAAAAATTCATCGAAAAACATCTTTCCATGGTGAAAAATGAACAAATTCATCCAAAAAACCTATAAAAAGACTTTTTACCATGTCATTTTTACCGTCAAAATGTCACATGTGTCCACAAGTGACTAGCCAATCACTGGTGGTGCTCCCTGTACGACACCACTGCACGGGCTACCTTACGCAAAAATCTCCTCAACGGTCCAGGGACCGCGACTACGTAGCGCTGAAGTCTGATAGGAATATCATCCATAGATGTCTCCGGTATATCCGCCGTCAGACGCTGTAGATCATGCTCCAACTCAGTCCGTACCTCCGCAGCCGCCGCGTCCTGTGGGGCAGGTAGCGGTGCAACTGGATGTCGCCTCTCGAAAAGCCAGAGGTTGGCTGGACGTTGTGGACCAACATCTGCATTTTGAAAACTTTACTGTCAGTTTGAGACGATATATATAAAAAACAAAAAAAAAATACATAATTTGAAAACTCGTGAAAAATAAAGTACCTCTGTCATCCCATTGTTCTCCCTGTGGAAGAACCATGTCCGGATCACCTCGAAAATCTATTCCGGCATACGGAAAATCCTGAATCGCGAACACCTGGTCCTCTAACCAGTGAAAATAACTGTCAGTGAATCGAACAACTGCCGCACCCTCGTCCGGATGCCGGGCCATCACAGCAACCCATTGTACCAGCTTTGGCTCTTGAGGACCCGAAATATCAACAGTGAGATGCTGAGGGATCAGCATTGGTATCCTCTCTAAGGCAAAGCTCACAACTATAGGCCCATATCCAAAGGTCTTTAGTCTGCCAGTCTTTGCCTTGGTCAGTTGGGCTTTCAAGTTAGCCAACAGCGCATCACACCAGTTGAAAATGGTGCCTTGGAGACAATCAATTGCCATCTGAAATTGAGACCCAGTAGCAATATGTAAAGTGGCTGAGCCACATATTCTGGTCACAGTGAAAGCCAAGACCATGAGTTCACGTTGAGAGACATATTTGATCTCTATGCCTTTCTTGTGCTCTCGATCAGGTAGGCACCAATATGCTCGAAGACTATCAAGGGATTGGCCACCCGGCCTAGTCCCAGCTAGATTGAGTTGCTCACCTCTGTTCGGCAAGCCAGTAAGAAAGTAAATGTCAGCAGGCTCTATCTCGAGTTGTTGCCCGCCGATATAAAAGCATTGTTCTTGAACGTTCCATCTCTCGACCAGCCACTCCAAGAACCTTACCTGAGCTCTCATACCGGGTATGGACCAGTATTTGTATAAATCACATCCTCTTAGGGCATCGAGGGAGGGTTGATGATTGATTGCAGCTTCATCAACCTCCTCATGCTCTCTTTCTCTCCAATCCAGCATGATAAGTGCCCTACACATGAATAAACAGGCATTAAAATTAGTTTTGAGAAATTTCAATGGTTGGTTTGGGAGTTTGGGGTTTCAAAACCCACATTTTGCGGAAGACGCACCCCGCGTTTGGCGCACAGTGCGCCGGGACGCAGGTGGCCTGAAGGTAACCTGCGTCCCCCGACCTTTTCCCTGTGTAGGAAAAAGTCGGGGGACGCAGGCCAGCCGTTAGGAAACCTGCGTCCCCCGCAGGGCGGTTTCCAAAACCCAAAACCCCCTAAAAATAAAAAATGAAACTTAAAACAAAATTCTAAACGGATGGAATTGACAAGGAGGATGTTGTGGAATACCTGGAAGAGACGGCATTCGATTCTAACGGTCGGATTTTCCACAGCGACCACGGGAAGTTTCTTGTCAAAAGCTCCTTTTTCAACCTCAACAGTCAAACGGTAAAAATGACATGGTAAAAAGTCTTTTTATAGGTTTTTTGGATGAATTTGTTCATTTTTCACCATGGAAAGATGTTTTTCGATGAATTTTTGCCTATCTTAAACAGGTATGAGTAATGTGTCGCTTTTGTGCAGGACAAAGGGACTTAGAGGGAAAATTGTCATTTTTCACAAACAAAATATCAGAGTCATCTTTTAAGCCCTTTTCTGACTCCTAAAACATGAAAAGATTGCCGAGCGTTTCTTTTTCACTCGTTAAAACGGAATTAAAAGACGGTCCCCTTATAGCTCTTTTCTGACCGTAAAATCAGGAAAAGATAGTCGTGTTTTTGTCGTTTCAAACTCGATACGGAAATAAAACGACGTGTCCTTGATCGCTTTTTACTTTTCAGGTCAGTGACACTAACTATGAAAGTACTCCTTGGTCGCAAGATCAAGCGGTTCCCCCAGGTATTATTTTATACTTTTTCGGGCTTGAGGGACACAAATTTACGAAAAAGTTCAACTTGGAGTTTCCTTAAGTTTTTCAGACTCTCTAAAATTGAAAAACGCCGAGTTTCTCCTATACTGGGCTCGTTAAACATTTCACAGTAAAGGACCTGTTCAATTACAAACAGGAACGAACCACTCCTTCCTAGGGTTCGAATCAAAACTGGGTTGGACTCATCCGAAGGATGAGCTTATAATCAAGCATATGTTATCCTCCTCAAGCTTGTTAAAAATAAAGAGGTACTTGCCAGAAATGGTGGGGGAAAAGAGAGAAGAATGAGCCTATTTGTTACCTTTTGTCTCAAAAGAAACTTTATTACCACTCTTGGACACGACACTTTTCATTCACCTGGGTTGGGAAATCTTTTACCTCACAGTCAATCAAACCACTTTTGAAAGTCTTTAACCGGGTTCCGGGGATTAACTTTGAGTTATTTAGCACCAAACCATCTGTCGTGTCGTTATGTGTTCAAGAGGTCTGCAAACAAAACTTTCATCTGCAAAATACTTGTCATCCATTTGACCATCCCTGAGTCAGTCCTTACAACAATATTTCTTCAACTTGAACAATGATTTCGTGTTGTGGGCTTGCCCACAACGAGTCTCTTTCTATCAACATCAGCACATTATCTAGAGAGATGACTTAGAAATCGTCAGTGCCTTGAAGTCTTCATGCATCAATGGCAGGTTTCTCGCCTTTAACGTCAGTTTACATCATTGACTTTCGATCGAAGGATTCCGTGAAATGTTCGACATCAACTCATTCATTCACATCTCATGGATTGTACTGGGTACTTTGAGAACCATTGACATTACTGGTGGTCTCTCTCACGCTTGTTAACAGTTCACATCATCGACTGGTAATCAAGTGGTTTCTACCATGTTCGACATCGACTCATTTATTCGCATGGCTAGAATCGTACCAATTCGAGAAGTAGGAATGAAGACCCTGGATCAAATCTTTACCGTCCAGGCTGCGAGGAGTTTTGTATTCATTATCTAAGTAGACTAATCATAAACAGATGGTTGTGCCCATACTGTGTCTACAAAAGTCTATGATTATGATGTACTACAAGATCATTTCTGTATCAGAGTAGTTAGTCTGTTAGTTAAAGTTTTTATCTGAGTATGGGAATGCCTACCTCAGTGATGATATAATCTTATCCATGTATTTTGTGTTGAAAATTGCAGGTTCAACCCAGGTTCTCCACGAGATAATCCTCGAAATGATAAAGCGCTTCACCCTTCCTAGATAATACAAAACCCTAATCTATTCCAGGCTTCGCACTTTAGGGGGCAATCTGTTACACTAAAAAATGTCACCATGGCTATTTACAGTCGGTATGGCTCTATCAACAGTCATGCTACCCTCTTGAGCAAGTCTTATGCCTCTGCTATTCATGTCAAACTCCAAGAAAGAGAGAAAGTCCTTATAAAATATGTTTATCTCTGGGTACGCAGGTTCTCTCAAGCCTTGCCTGCGGGTACGCACCTTTTGTTCATAAGGTCTGTGTCCAAGGACGCTCTGTATCTAAAGGGGCAGGTGCGTCCCTCTGAAAAGGTTAAAATGCGCGAGTTTTATCTTCAAAAACTTACTTGTGGTCATTTCTAGAGCTTTCTAGAAGGTTGTTTGATGTGTATTGAGCGCCTCCAGATGGTTCATGCACTCCTATCAAAGAGGAACTTATCCCATCAATAAGGGAGTAATCCCATCCAAAGAGGGGACTATCCCATTGATGGTGGACCTGATTAACTTCCTCTTGAGCACTATAAAAAGAGGCATTGAGCCAGAAGGAAGAAGGTTGAAAGCTATAGATTTCTAAGGGTAAATGCTGCAGGAATTAGGACTCCCATTTAGAAGCTTGTGAGGAGAGATTGTCATCTTTACTTGTTCTATTTGGAAGTGGGTGAGCTTTTTCAAAGTAGAGGAAGACTCTTGTGGACCCTGGAAGGAGCTTGCACAACACCAAGGCTCAGGTTGTAATGGTTCCTTTTGATTACCTTTAATGCAAATTGGTCCATTCTTCTCAATAACTTGTTGTTAATGGGTTATTTCATGTACTCCTTGGTCTATGTGTTGAATATGCTTTGTTTTATGTTATAATCAGGTGCTATTTAATTGTTTGACTATTGGTGATTGCAGGTTTTGGAGAAAAGGAGGAGCTCATCCAGATCAACAAAGCTTGGACTTCTACAACAGCGTTTGGACAAAGGTAAGAACGAAACACTTGATTTCTCATATCATAATGTATGTTTAGAGAAGGATAGCTCCAGTTTGTTTTGTTTGTCATTATAATGTCTTAGACTTCTAGGAAGGTCAGCTGTGTCCGCACCATTGACTGATTCCGTGTGACAAATGTAATTCAGGAGTCTACGAAAAGACGAACTTCGTCAGATCCTATCTCCATACATATCACACAAAAATCTCTGAAATTCGGACCCAAGGTTCAGTGTGATTTCTTCTCAAATGGGTTTTTTTTGCGACTTTTGAAACGTCACAGAAAAAACGTTACAGGGAAAATTCCACGATGACCTGTTTGGAGCAGCGAAACCCTAGAATCTAAAGCTCTGATACCAAATGTTATGAAACCAGCTCAAGAAACGATAGATCAATGCCTTAGAATTCAGCCTCTTCGAGGGGGAAACCTCCTTTACATTACATAAATGAACAATTCTTGGATGATACAAATGACAAAACCTCCTTTATATATATAGGAGTCTAATGAGTCACAATATAATCTAGCCGACCTAACAATAATAATATAAAGCCACAAAAATAACAATAGAGGGATTCTATGGGGCACATAAGTGACAATATGGGGGTAATAGAGGCACAACAATATAAATAAGGGGTATAACTACAATAGTAATGGGGTAATCACTAGTAGTATAGGGGCCTAACATTATATGAGGAACAGGTCTGGGAGGAATATTTATAAGAAAAAGGGCAATGAAATTACTCACTATCCTTTGCAAAAATTAATCTTCAATTTAGCAACTGCTTAGCTCCAATATAGTAAAGGCCATCAATTATAATCATGAAGAGATTATATTTCAGGTATGCTTATGGACAGTAAGACAATACGCCTGCATACCCTTATGTGTGGTCTATTGTCAAACAAAGATCTTACTAACAATGGATCCTTTGATCAAGTGAATAGTGCTAATGTTAGTGATGGAGTGATTGAGTAAAATATGATTGATCTTCAGTTATATGGTTGTGATCTTAATTCCCTCTTATGGAACTAATTTTTGAACAATTCCAGGTAGATATGTATTCCTAAATGTATATATGAATTGTATTGAATTATTACTAATTTTTTATGATTTATTTCATTGCTGAATTAATTTTTAGGATGCCTCTCTAACTGCTTGTGTTAGCCGCATTTGTGATTTATGGATTCATGATTAATGGAGTGGATGTGCGTATTTAGGTTGCATATATCTATAGTTTCATGCGTGTCAATAGTGAATACTTAATAATGGAAACAATTCAGTTTAGTTACTGTATAAATTTGTGTGAATTTGGGTTCACTTTTTGTGTGAATTATTCAGTTAAGTTACTTCGTAAAATTTGTGTGAACTTGGGTTCACTTTTTGTGTGAATTATTTAGTTGAGTTACTTCTTAAATTTGTGTGAATTTTGGTTCAATTTTTGTGTGAATAATTCCGTTAAGTTACTTCGTAAAATTTGTGTGAATTATTCAGTTGAGTTACTTCGTAAATTTGTGTGAATTTGGGTGGTAAACTGAGGTACCACATCCTAAAAATGCACAGAAGTTATTGGGTATATTACATCCATGGGCCAATACCATGTAGCTATGTTTGACACACAAGCTCTAAAAACCTAGCTGATATAAAATAGGAGAACTACCCACAATGAAAACCGATGTGCACCTATAAATGGAACCAAAATGATGGAATATGGCACATACAAATCTAGGGCTGAAATGCCCTTAATGCACATTAGACGTCCAATGATCCAAACAACATCTGAATGCATTCACCAATTTTAAGAGCTTTAGTAGGAAGGCATCCACATATGTAGAGCATCTAGCTTGATGGGCCTAAGAGTTTGTGAGAAAGAGTGAGTAGATCGTAGAGTATTGGCTTATTTCAGTCTTTACAGAAAATTTAAGTAATTTTTAGTTATGAATCATATAAGTTTTAAAGTAAATTATACTAATTTTCATAATGTAATGGTTTGTTTCAAACTTTACAAAAAATTCAAGTAATTTTTAGTTATGAATCATACGAGTTTTAAAATAAATTTTATTAATCTTCATAATTTAAGGGTCGTTTGATTGATCCAGAAATAGAGAATGAATAAAAAGAATAGGAGCTTACTAATGATGACATTACCGCAGGGGTTTTAGAGAATCATTTTTATTCCATTGGACTCCAGTGAGGTACACAGTATTCTCATAACAGCCTTGGTGACGACAATATTAGAAATTTTAAACATTTAATCCTCTCATTTGGGTCTTCTGCCCTTGCTTCTTTATTATAAATGGCTTCCCAAATTCATCAAATGTCAATTCCATCTCTATAAATAGTAACAATGTGTGGAACAGAGATTAAGGCATAAACTTAAAAGAAAGGATGAAAAAAATAGTGAATTTTGAACTAGAGATCTGAGGTGTGTGTACTCCATGTGTGGAAGAAGTCTAAAAGTGGGGTGGAAATACAAAGAGGTTAGAAATAAGACATACTTGGGCATCATTAATGGATTGAAGATCCAATGGCGGGGTCCGATATTTGTGGGCGTCATTAATGGATTGAAGATCCAATGGTGGGGTTCGATATCAGTCTACTACTGGTAAAACCTTAATTCACAACTCTCTTCAATGTCGTTTTCCCTCCAGCCCCATGAAAAGTGAAAATATGCTACTTGTAAAATTAAAATCAAGGATGAAAAAAATACTGAATTTTGAACCAAAGATCGTGTACTCTGCCCTATGTGGAAGAACACTAAAAGTGGGGTGGAAATGCAGCGAGGTTAGAAATGAAACATACCTGGGTGCCAATAATGGATTGAAGATCCAATGGTGGGGTTCGATATCAATCTGATACTGGTAAAACCTTAATTTACAACTCTCTTCCATCTTAACGGATTGAATATCCAATGGTGGGGTTAGATATCAGTTTGCTACTCGTAAAACCTTAATTTACAACTCTCTTCAATCTCATTTTCCCTCCCCCCTTGTGAAAAGTGAAAATATGCTAAGTGAAAATTTAATTCACAGCTCTCTTCAATTTCATTTTCCCTTTCACCTTGTGAAAATTGAAAATATCTACTAGTTTTCCCTCCACCCTATGAAAAGTGAAAATATACTAATTGTTTTAGAATGTAAATGAAGAATGCAATTGGGAGGGCTTTGTTACATCAAAATTAAGGCTGAAATTTTTCAAAAATGTTAAAATTTCCCTCCCTAAAAAAATGGTCTTAGTTAAATAATAATAGTAATATTAATAATAAAAGTCAAAACCATGGGGATGAGTGTAAAAATCTAAATGTTGGCTCAATTAATAATAAAAATAATAAAATTCAATTTGTTATATTTTGATTTTGTTATTAACTTGTGAATAGGTTTTGTTACAATAACATGAGCCAACACCATGGCTTATCAATACCTCAAGCCCAAAATCTGATGGAGGAGCATTCAGGCCTAGTCAACAATGTGATGGAATGATCACATGTTGTGACTAACAAGGGGTTGGAAGATAAGAGATTAGTTAATTCTATTTATTTAAATGTGTGAGAGTCTTTAATTATTGTCAAATATGAGAAAGGGGTATATGTGGCTGATTGATCCTCCTTGTGTGAAGATCAAGCCAAACAGTTAGATTTATTTGGTTTGAATAGGATGTGAGGGATCCAAAAGCTTAATTTAGCATTTGGTTTAGAAAAGAATGGAGCTGAAGAGATTCTTTAGGAGAGAGTGAGAGATTTCTGGATCCGAACCAATTTTGGTTCATGAATATACTTTTGTATAAATCATGATCCTTTTTGTATCATTTAGAGGTTGGATAGGTTGGCAAGAGAGATACTAGACAGGGTAGATATGTTAGCTAGAGGTTCGAGAGAAGCCAGAAAGGAGGGGGTGAGGATTTCAAGACTGAAATAGAGCCTTTTATTGATGTAATCGAGTCAAAGGGTTGAGACTGTGTAAATTTATTATATTGAATAAATGATTTCATGTGTGTGTAAATGGCCCATTTCTATTGAAGTTCTTCACTTATCTCTGTATAATTTTTTTGCAGAACAAATTAGGCATTCTTCTCTATTTTTATGTATTAAGTCATGATTTGTAGTGATTAAATAGTATAAAGAAGAATCATATTTATAACAGAGGAACCATTGAAGAAACGATGAAAAAGACTAGAGTAAAGAGGTGGACGGAAGGATAGAAAGGACATACATAATTCGTTGGATATGGAAGATCAATGGATCAGATCTAATCGTGGAGAGCAGAGTCGCCATATTGCATCGACAAGATTGATATAAGGAGGGAAGACCTTAGGCCTTACAAAGTTCCTATTGTGATTACACTGATATATCACATCGGTGGAAAGCCTTGGGTGATATTGGAACTAGGAGTTAGGACAGAGTGATTGCGATGTTGTGATAAAGTATGGATTGTTGGATCAGGAGAAGGATAAACGGTAGCAATTTAATTGTTGATCACACTTCAAAAAAGTCAAGTGGCAGTGGAAAAGGAATGGCCGATATGCGATGGATTGTTGATCAAAGATCGAGAAATATAAAGGAAAGTGTAGTGGAAAGGACAGAAGTGGAGAGCGGATCCAAAATTGATTAGATGTGGGTGTAATATTTTTAAGATCTGGCCTTAAGCTTTTGAATGGATTTTCTATGTGTTTCTGTGTAATGCGGAGATATGAGGAAACGTGATAAGGCATATGGAAAAGGCAGACCCAAAAGATTTATAGAAGCGGGTTTATGTATTTTGAGTTCCGGCTTATGTAAGCGGAGCGGGTTTTCCCGTGATATCCTTTGTATTTGATAAATTTTGTATAGTCGGGTTTTTAATGTAAAAGTGCATCTATAACGCTTCTAATAGAGATGTGTGGACATAACCATAAGTCCCAGGTCTGATAGTTGTATATGAATGAAAGATGTGAGGTCCCGAGTTGTTTAAGGAAGGAGCACATGTAAAAGCTTCGAAAGTTTTATATGGCGGGGAGAATTGCCTTGGTGATTAGATTACACCATCAAGTGGTTTTGCTACATCATTTTTGGTATCAGAGCTAGATCAATGCTCTGTAGAGATTGGTTGAGAGACTGAATTTTAATTCCAGCACATGTATAATTACATTGATGTGAATTTCTAAGGAAGGTCTGGTAAGAATGTTTATTTTGATAATTTTGTAGAGATGTGTTTTGAATGTTTGAAGAACAAAAAGGGATTGAAATTTCAAAGGAGAAGATGTTTTCCTTTCAGGAAAATGAAATTTTTGTGTAAGTTGATTGCATGATTGATTTGATTTAAAAGGTAAATTGGAATGAAACGTTTAGAAGTTAAAGCTAAATTGAAGAGTGAAGATTGCTTAAAGTATTGTTGAAGACAATGATATTGATGATCAAAAGAACAAATATTGAGTTTAACAGGACTAGAAGAAGAACCACTGCAAGGAATGAATTTTGGAATTTGAAGAAGCAAAATAGGATTTGCCTATAAATAGGTTATCAGAAGGAATTGATAGTGGCTATCGTGAATTGGTAAATATAATTTAAATTCAGATCTAATCTTAATTGATCCTGAAAGCTAAAGAGTCCATTATGAAAAGTAAAATGGGAAATAGTCGTTGGCTATATGGAGTCTTTTGAATGGAAAGTCTAAATGAAATAGTGAACAGATGAATCCTTTGGAAAAGATTTAACTGATGAAATGGGAATTAGTTTTAAGACATATTTGAGGAAATATTGTAGGTTTGAAAGGTACTTTGATGTATCTTGAGATAAGATTGTGTAGGTCAGTGGAAGAAGTGGAATTGTTGAAAGATAGAATGAATTGTACCAGCATTATAGCATATGAGCTATGTTAAAGAAGATAGAGCAAGAAGAACTCTCATATGAGTAAAGGTGACAATACCTGATAGTAAATAAAATTACTGAATGAAAGAAGGAAGTGGGAAATTAAAGATGCAGAACCTAAAGCGAGGAGTATTCAAGAGGATATGAGAACAAATTCCAACTATGGTTGGGTAGAAGTTGTTGAGGCAACTCCACAATTGTGATTTTGGATGGGAGATAACAATTCTAGCAAGAGGAGTGCTCAATAGAATTGTTAGTCAGTGGAAGGTTCGAGGAAAGAACCAATAGATGCCAAAAGGCTAAAATAATGAAAATTTGGTGAGGCATGAAGGAGACTTGTTACAGGTGAAATGGAAAAGGCTAGTTGTACCTCACTAGTGAACAAGGAAAACTCACTAGAAGAAAATACAGAATTGACTATTGATAGTCATGACAGAGGTACAGAGGAAAGACATAAGCAGAGGAAAAAGAGTGTTGAAGCTGTTGGACTCAAAGGAATGAGTAAAGAAGAAAGGAACATAGAGTTGGTTGAGATAAAGGTAGAACTCAGTCATTTGAGGAAACTAGTATTGAAAGGAATTAGAGAAAAGTGGAAACAAGGATTTTATGTGGAAAGAAGAGCTAAATGGCCTCTCAGAGAATTGTTTCTTGAGAAATTAATACTCTGAACAATTGAGGATGAAGGAGTAGAATATATCTGTGAACCAGAGAAAGGATCTCTTCTTGGGGAACGAGAGAGTGATGACAAAGATGAAGAATTGATCTATGCAGATCAGAATGAGAGAAATGTGTTGGTGAAAGAGGCAAAGGTAAGAAAAACACAAAAGGAGATGCATAAAGACTTTCCAGACTTGAACTGTTGGAAGAAATTAAAAGGTATGGCTTAATGGTTGTGTCTTCTCTTAGTGAAAACTTATTGGATCATATTTGAAGGAATTTTAGCATGGATAGAATACCAATGGGAGATGAAAATAGGAAAGGAAACAAATGCATTGCAGATTTATGAGGTGAAGAGAAGGAAAGCTGACACAGAGAACTTAGCTGAAGAAGTTAAGTAAAGGAAATATTTGAAAGATCAAAGTCTTACCAAAGAAGAGGAAGAGGCATTGTTGTCTTATTTGGATAAACTAAGTGTTGGAGGAAGTTGTGTAGAATAGAAAGGTATTCTACAAACCTATGATGAAGTTGCAGAGCATAGTCATGAAGCTGCAGTCCCAAAAGTTTTATTTGATGAGGAAGAAGTCAAAGATGTTGAGGAATAATTTCTCAATAACTTAGTGAACTATCAAAATAGTTTAGAGAAGCATGAGGAGTTGATCACTGACGCTTCAAATGAAGAGCCTTGTGTTTTTTAAACTGACATGTTGTGTGTGTTTTCAAGTTTGACAGGTGATGAACAACAATTGGACAATGTGATTATGCATGTTGATGAAGAAGTTAGATTACTGGAAGGGATGGCTGAAACAGAAAGTTGACAGGGAAATTGTCATGATTAAAGAAACTAAAGATAAGCAAATGAAAGTTTGTGATGATAACAAGAATGAAATATCTTCAGTAGAGAATCAAAATGAAAGTATTATAGAAATTGTGAAGGAATATATGATGATGTTGACAGATGCAGAAGTTCAGGAATTCTGTGATTTTAAAGTGGATTATTTTTATAAATCTGTAAACCATGAAGAAGCTTTAGAAAAGTAGAATTTTGTTTTTGTTGTAAGAGAAGATAAAACAACATCATTTTATTGCAATAGTATAAGTTTAGAAGATGAAAGGATACTTCACAATGATATTTCCAAGAAAGCCTAGCTATTGAATTGTTGAATGATAGTCTTATGTCAGAACAAGGAACACTGTGTAATGAAGAGAAAAGTATTGAAATGAAAATTGATGACAATTTCATAACTTTTGCAGGAGGACAGAGTAAATATTTTATGGAAAAATTACCTATGGAAAGTGAAAATCATAGTTATTTTGAATCTAACAATTGTGATGGAAATTTTGTTTTATACAGGAAGCAGTCATATGTAATTGACATGCTTACTGAATATGAAGGAATTTGTATTTCGTTGGGAAAGATATTAGATGAAATTGATAACATAGAGGAAAGGATTATCTTTAATGATAGTGGAAGAAAAGATGTATAGTACAGAAAACAGTTTGTAAATGACATAGGTGAAGAAGAATTAGACATACATTTCATAAATTCTATGGTGAGGAGAAATATACAGCAGGAAGATGTCAATGGAGTTCAATTAAGAACAAATAGTAAAGAGGAAGATGTGAAATTGTGGAAGACGGAGAGGGAAAACAAGGAAGAGGAATTAACAAAGGGATTTTTTATCAGTAAGGAAATAGGACAACATCAAAATAAGATTTGGAATCCTGGAAGAATAGAAGTGACAGTGGCAAAAGAATTGAATCATCAGCATGATGAAAATGATGACCAGTTACAAATTACTGTTTAGGATACTGGATGAACATCAAAAGAAACACATGACCAGGAGGTCATGAAAAATTTCAACTTTGGGAGTCTGATGCAGGAGCATTTATGCCTACTCAGCAATGTGATGGCATGATCACATGTTGTGACTAACAAGGGGTTGGAAGATAAGAGATTAGTTAATTTTATTTATTTAAATGTGTGGGAGTGTTTATTTATTGTCACATATGAGAAAAGGGTATATGTGGCTGATTGATCCTCCTTGTGTGGAGATCAAGCCAAACAGTTAGATTTATTTGATTTGAATAGGATATGAGGGATTTGAAAGCTTAATTTAGCGTTTGGTTTAGAAAAGAATGGAGTTGAAGAGATTCTTTAGGAGAGAGTGAGAGATTTTTGGATCTGAACCAATTTTGGTTCATGAATACACTTTTGTATAAATCATGATATTTTTTGTATAATTCATAGGTTGGTTGAGGGGTAAGACGATGAAGATGAAACCATCGAAGAGAGGTCCTAGGGTTCATTGCCAGGACCGATGGCTATGCACATCCATTGCTGCTAGCCTGCACCTACCCCCGTAACCTGCGAACAACCCATGCTACTGTCTACGTTACTTAGCTCCAGTTAAATTTTTGACCATCTTTTGCTGTTTCGATATCCCTCTACCTCTCAGGATTTCAGCCTATCCCAGTTACTAACCTCCACAATTTTCTATTGTGTTTCTGTCCTTTTCTAGGAGCTGACATAAACTATTCCCGACAATCATGGATGAGCTGGGTGACTTTCCGGATCCTTTGGAGGATGTGCCCATATGGACACCCACTAGGACCATCACTTTCGGTTTTTTCCCTTTCATGTCCAACCTCACCGATGAGATAGAAGCTCTCCCACAATTATCTCGCCCTCACATTCCGTAGTTTCTCTACCTGAAGATGCAACCTCCCCCCCTAAGTTCATCTCTCAACCTCTTTCGCCGTGCTCTCTGGCTCTTATTGACCCTTCGCTTAAGCTAAACTTCCCGACTCTCGAAGACGTTTCTACCCAAAACCCTCCTCCGATGGTGACTAGCCCTATTCCCTCTGAAATCCCGCAGGGTTCCGCGGTACATGGTCCAGTCCCATCTTCTTCGTTCTTCTCTTTGGCTCCCTCTCAGGGGCATTATACAGGCATTGGACCAATTTCTAGAATTTTTGCATCGATTCTGCAGGAGGTGGCTGAAAACCCTAAGGTTTCTCCATCGTCAGGACCTTGCCAATCCTCCTCGACTCAGGAAGCATCGACTGCTGGGGGTTCTAGGCCTTTGAGAAAGAAAAGGGGTCCAAAGCTTTAGGCCTGTGTGGCACCCTCAACTTTGCAGAAGGTGTTAAATTATTGGACGCCATGGACATAGTAGAGAAGGTTTTAGTTGGATGGGTGCGTGGTAGACACTACAGTGTGGAAAAATTACAACAATGGGTTTCAGAGGTTTGCAGTGAAAACCTGAAGGATATCCTGAAGGTTCAAGCCCTAGTCAAAGGATGGTTTTATTTGCATTTTAGTTGTTTGGAGCACACCAACTGGGTGCTCTCCATGGCTTGGCACCTTAACCTTGCTCCCATTCTTCTTAGAAGATGGACTCCCCTTTTTGACCTGAAGCGGGGGACGGTCGATGCAGGTCCTATACGGGTTCGATTGCTCAGCTTACCCTTGCATTTCTGGATGGAATACGTATTAAGAACATTGGAAATTCCCTCAGTGTCTACCTCACTTATGAGGATTCATACAAGACTTCGAGGAAATTGGCTTATGCCAAGATATTGGTTCATTTGGACCTTCCAGAGGGCTTACTCGAGTTCATAGACATCTGTTGGAGGAACAACACCAGAAGACAACTTCTGGACTATGAGGCCATCCCATTTCGATGCCAAAGGTGCCATAAGGTTGGGAATCTATATAAAGATTGCCCCCTACTGAGCAAAAAGAAAAATCAGACCTTGGCTCCGGATAATGCTTCCCACCCATATTCTCATCATGACGCTTAGCCTAGGAGACAGGATCCTACGGCACCTTAGATCTAGGATGCTCCTAAGATCCCATCTAGCTAGTAGAAGAACCCAGTAGAAGAGACATCAACTCCTCCACAGCCGAAGAAGCGAGGGCAGCCTCCTAACCGTTCTCAGTTGCCTCCGCCGTCTCGACCTCAGTCGCCATTTGAGGGCTTTCCCTCGTCGGTTATGATCGATACCTCCATCCCTGTTTCCTCTTGTTGCTCATCTCATATTGATTGCATTTTATTTAGTTCTTTCTTTGAATTATATGTCATGAACTCATCATCTGGTCATCTGGGTCCAGGTTTGGATTCTGCCCCCCCTTCATTGCTCTGCTCACCTGGCTGATTTCATCTGCCCCCATTTTCTCACATGTACCCTCCCCGACTTCTCCCTCTCACCTCCCGTCCAGCACTCCTTCCCTCCAGGTCCTCCACCTGGGTGATACTTGACTCGCTTGAAAACTAAGAGACAAGCCCAGGACCATAGCAAAACTGAAGATGAGATGGCTTTGGGGGTTCAATCTACCATCCATGTTATAGGGATTTTTGGGCACTACAACCATAATCGTATATGTCCATAAAACAAGGGCTCCTGAGTCCCTAAAAGTGTTGCTTAACACTCTAAAGAAACAAGGTCAGTTGATTACATCATCTCTCAGAAGTTCTCCATCAAAAACTACTTAGAAATGGTCCAAACTGGACCATATTGATTGCTCAGTGTTGAGGGCGAGATGCATCCCACCTAAATGCACACGGGAGGTGCGATACATATTGAAAATTCCTTCTATAGGGTGCGATGGACGAGAATAGACAAGTGGTGGACATAGTTTGCGAGGTGGATGATCATGGAATCTTCCAGAAACTTCTCCTGTGACACTTCCCTCTCCGAATCGCCCAAGGATGAGTAAGATATCAATGAGATCTCCAAGTGGAATCAAGAACTATCTGAGAGAAGACACTAATCAAAAACCTAGAGCTGACTCACACCTCTGCAAGTATCTATATATAGATCTCTCATCCCAAAGATCCAGAGGTTAGAGGCTGGAATTTTGTATCTTGTAAGGAAGTGCTGCTGGTTTCTTGGTGTAACATCATAGTGTTGGGTGATCTAAGCTTTTCATGAGGTGAAGAAGGGCTTTCTTGCTGAGAGGATGATGCTGGGTTAGAACAATTGGTTGTAATCCTCTTTGATATTCTTGATATTAATAAATATATTCAAGTTTTCCTCCACATTTTTGTATGATTGATGATATATGCATTTGTGTGGTCAATATATATCTGGTCCTGTATTGTTAATGATAGTAGATCTTTGTTCTTGGATAGTGTTATGCTACTTTGATTCCACATGTGCTCTTTGAAGCTGGGTAGACGAGGAAGCGAGTGGCGAAAATCTATCAGAAGGGAGAGGAATCAAGCAATGAACCAAGCGCAAGACAAAGGTTGGTCTCCTTTGTTCCCCTCTAATCTACTTCTCATAAAGGAAAACGAAAGTAGTTTTAGTTTATTTTTTTTCTAAGATAGCTACTAGTCTTAGTGGGACTAGTAGCTCTGGATAGACACTAGATTTCCTGATAACAAAATGGTGACTCCGCTGGGGATCGAATAGATTGTTTGTTTGTCTATATTTTCTTCTTTTATAAACTTACAGATGGAGCCTGAAGTCAAGCTATCTAGCCTTTGAACTGCATTTGCTATGCAAGTGTAAAGTAGATCAATGTTGCTTCAGTCTATCTCCGGGTTTTAGTTATGAACTGAATGATCGATTTACAAACTCTCTAATTTCCCTTGTGGTGGCTCTAGTAACCTCCTTAGATTTACCCTTGTGATTTATTTACTGATTATCACTTGCTTGGCCTAAATCCCTGAATTGTGCTGCAAACTGTGATAAAAAACTGGATCAAAAGTCTCGCACTGTACCATCGCACCCTCTCTTCAAGGATATCAGTATGCATCACACTTCCCGTGTGTTGTAGGTGGGATGCATACTGGAATCCGTGTGTAATAGGTGCGTTGATCAGAAAAGGCTAATTTTGCCTCCAAACTTTGGTTTTTATTCACTCTTTTCATCTCTATTAAGGAGTTTTGCTATCTGTAGTCAGTATACCTCTGTTGGAAACCCTCTTCCTTGCCATTATTCCACCTCCATTGTGCAAAGAACTGTAATTTTTCTTATGTATTGTGAGACATTTTCAGTTCTCTTTTACAAAGAAGTAGCGTAATTGAATTGTCGTTTCTTGATTTGGAAGTGTCGCAAGTGTCATTTTCAGTCATAGAAGAGAATATGATTGTTCTTGATACTCGATTACACTGTTACTCTTGTATTTGAATGAATTAGTAGTTTTTCAAGTGTCGAAAGAAAGTTTTCAATTCCAAGTCAAAAAGTGTCGTCATTGTCTTCATTTTGTCTTGAAAAAAAAGCTTGTTAGTAATGTTGCTTTGAAAAATAATTCAGATTTGCGCTTAGCTTTCTTTTTATCATTCACACATTAAGAAGGCTGGAAACAAATACATGCATGTGCATTTGCATTTATATTGTTTTTTGGTTTGATTTAGGACAGTGCATATAGTGTGTTCTCTCTGCTCTATGTTGAAAGAATATCATCTCTCTTTCTTTAGTAGGTAGGATTTTCATTGCAAAAAGAAGATTAAATGATTGTTTATCATCTTAGATTGCATTTTAGGAATTGCAAAAAGAAGGTTAAATGATTGTTTATCATCTTAGATTGCATTTCAGTAATTTTATATCTACATCACGCGGTGAAACTGAAAGGAAAATTTCTTAAAAAAGATCAACTGTAAAATAAATTTAATGAATCTAAAAACACTTTGGAACCTAATGCACAACATTTAGAAGTCTAGGCTAGAGACATATTCCGGCGTCATAAAGCCTGGTAACTGTTGTTTTCATTGCTGGTTGGGTGATTCCTCCACTTTGAGACGACAAGTGCCAGTACGGACATGTGCTCCCACATACTGTCGAGTATATATTGGGAGACCACAATAGGCTATATACTTTATCCATAGGAAGCCGTGTTTGCCGCCCTATCGATCACAATGCACTGAACACGACATTCGGGAAGATTGACTGCCATACCGTAAAAAGTATTCTGCAATTTTGCGATTGGTTTGGTAATCCCTCTGTCTAGATTTCCAAAGTAGTCTCTTTCGTTCCTTTTCAGACTCCTTAAAGAAAAAGGTCCATCTGAGCACTTGTCACTTCAAGCTCATTAAAAATCGAAGGCGACTAGAGTCATATTTTGTCTTTTCTCTACTCTTAAAAATTGAAAAAACAAGTTGTGTCAAAGTGTTTAAAACTCATTTAATTCGGAATCATTTTCCCCTTTATTTTGAGTTGATCAAGTAATCCGCAATCGTGGAAGAAATTCAATTGAAATCACTAGAAAATCTTTTGGATACACTAGATATGTCTGAACAACCATCAACATCCAGGACTGTGTCATCTGACACATAGCGGCAGAGCCTCGTGCTGCTACTCCAACTCTGTTCGCCGATATACCATTTGTCCTGGAAAGTTATCAACAACAAGCCGGAGTCCAATCATGGACTGTTTCAATGAAATGGTCAGTTCCTTTTTCTTCATCCGGATTATCATATGGTATTTCTTATGTTGAAACTCAACAAATTGATCCAATGTGTCTTCAAAGGGAAATCTACCCTTTAAGTACTGGATTGCCACCATATGGAAGGCAGTATGCCTTTTCATTGTTCCCTCCCAGAGAACAACCATATGGGAGTTTACAACAAAGTTCATGTCAAACTAGAATTACAT
Source organism: Pinus tabuliformis (assembly GCA_031772625.1). NCBI lineage: Eukaryota > Viridiplantae > Streptophyta > Pinopsida > Pinales > Pinaceae > Pinus > Pinus tabuliformis. The sequence continues at coordinate 479,125,133 of CM062810.1, read as the reverse complement.
CCAGTGGTTGGGTACCAATACTGCCTCAGCAACCAAGGGTTGTATATTCAATGCAACCAGTCCACCCTGTGTCGAATATTCCCACTGTACCTGCTATGGTGACTGCATCGCAAGTACAAGCGCTACCTATTGTATGTCAACCCCAAGTTTCTCAGGTTGCAATACAACAGCCTCTTGTCTCAACGACTTAATCACAACCTCAGTTTAGTGCCTCCTTATTTGGACCGACTCAGGCTCAAACAGGTACTATGACTCCTCATCTTGGTCAATCATCCAGTATTGGACAACAGCAAATGGTCCAACAACCATGGCTGATTCAATCTCAACAACCGCAATTCCAGAAATCATATCAAGGACCTGAGCAACAAGTCTTTGTAAGTAATGGGCAACCTCATTTCCAAAGCGGTTATCAACGACCATACTATAATGGTTATGCCCACCAACCTTACCAAAGTTACCAGCATCAAATGCATTATGCTGGTATGCAAAGACCAACTGCTCAGGCAATTCCATCTTATCCTGGGTATTCTTCACCTAACCTGAATCAACAGTTGCCCTTTGTAGCAACTCTAGAATTACTAGATCTAAACCAGCTGATGAATGATCCAATTGCTTACGCCCCTTGGTGGCCGACAATTCCACATAAACTTCCGTCAGATATTCTTAAATTTAATTAAAATCCGGGTGAAGACCCGTTGAACCATGTGATGACCTTTCACCTGTAGTGTTCATCTAACACTCTAAACAATGATTGAATTAGGCTTCACCTTTTTCAGCGAACGTTAACTGGTCCAGCAACAAAATGGTATATCGAATTGCCTAAAGCTTCATTCAATAACTTCAACACCCTAGCCACATCCTTTTTAACCCATTTTCAGTTACCAATAAGGTATGAAATAGGAACAGAGCTTCTTACCAATTTCAAACAAACAACGGCCACTCACATATCTGATCATATTCATGAGTGGAGACATCGTCGTAGAATGGTAAAAACATATGTTCCTGATCAGCTGCTAGATAAATGCTTTATTAAGTCATTATTACCTTCTATCACAGAAGATGTGGCAAAGGGAGGAGTCGTCACTGAAGAGAAAGTTATTGCTTGTTCACAATATCTAGATTTGATCTATACTTAGTCTGGCACGCTCTACGATAAAATACCTGATGCTCCTAGATCGGAAATTTTTGTTCCTCCCCTCCTAAATCAAACAAAGAGTCATGCCGATGATGGCATGATAGGTACGACAAGCAGGAAATCGACAAAGGCCACATCTAAGAAAGCCCATAAGATTTCTGTTCAAAATGAAAATGAAGAACTTCTCACCTCGGAGGTAAATGCCGTGTTGACCAACAAGCGCAAACAACTGAAGCAACCAGGGGGCAAGAAGAAAAGGAAAGGGAGAGAAAAGAAGCAGGATGAGTCATCTCCTGAAGAACCTTCTGCAAACCCTTCTGGGCAAAGGAAACCCCCTGCGGGGTGTCAGATATGCGATGAGGATCATCGGATGAGAGATTGTCCATATAAAGCTGAAGTTAAGAAACTCTTTAAGAGTTCAAAATCCTCAACGGTATTGATTGATCTGTTTCCAAACCTAGGAAACAAACTGGTTGCTAATCAAAGTGCTTCCTGATCCCAAGTGCTTATGTTTTCCATTTCGAAACAACAAAATGACGCTTTGATATCAACAAGGAATAAAGATTACGGGAATCCACAGCTGTCGAACAACAAGGCTACTGATCAACTAAGTAGTTCGACAACAACTTCAACCAAAGTTGTGCCACCCATCATTCCTTAGCTAACGATAAAGCCACCAAAGGGAGTGGTACACAAATCGACATTTAATCCTCGTGCTAAAGTAGCATAGAATTATAATATAGTAGAGGACCTGGCCCAATCGCCGTCCGCTATCTTGACACTTGAGGTACCGCAAAATTGCCCCTCCCAAAAGCAGACTCTATTATCAGTAAAAGGTGGGGTTGAGCCAACGGATTCCAATATTGTATCCTTTAATCACAAAGGATATGACCCTCAGTTACCAGCTCAACTAGCTTTGTTTATTCAAGTGAAGGCCCTCAAGAAAACTGTTCATCGAACAATTATTGATGAGGGGGCAGCTACATGTATTATGTCAATGAGTTGCTGGAAAAATTTAGGCTCACCACCCTTGTCACGATCGTAAGCAATGTTAAAAGCATTTTATGGACGATCATACACTCCATATGGGATTTTAAGTAACTTGCAAGTTGAACTGGGGGGAAAAACAGTAGAAATTGATGTTGAAGTAATGGACAAAAACCTCGATTACAACATCCTATTGGGAAGGCCCTGGATATATGCCATGGCCGCAGTTGTGTCGACCTACTTAAGGAAGATTGCAATTCATTTCCAAGGAGGAATTATAATCGTCGAACAACAAACATTTCTCCCCAATAGTTCACAAGTTACGGGAAGCATTCCAATGATCCATGGAAGCAATCATTCGCTTCAAAATATTGGAGTAGGCCTCCTAAAAGACCTTGCCTTAATGGGTACTTTTTCCCTACCGCCTCTGAGTAATCTGGCGGAAGTGGCCACAGTGGAAACCTGTAATATGAAATCTTCTATATCTAATAGATTCAGAAGATTCCTAAAAATTTTGTCAGCATGGATCATCGCAATTTTAGAAATATTGTAGCAATCAATTTTCTTGGCCTAGGGGGCAAACCCAAATCAATGCTCATCGAGTGTTTGGATAGATATGTCTAAGGAATATGGCACCTCATCAAATCCTTGGTCGCATGTACATTCTACAGACGAAGGAATCATTCAATCAATGATGATAGGAGAGGCACCATGGGAGGATTACCACCATCGCTCCCATCTTCCAAATTACCACGAAGATTATTCCAGCAACCTTAATCATCCTTCAGTTTTTTATTTTCTATCAAATAATGTAAATACAGTGGATTCCAAGGACGGTTCTTATCTCGTGTCAACCTCATTAAAAATGAAACAAGGAGTCATGAGGATAGTTCTTTTACCATGCCAACCTCATTAAAAAATGAAACAACTCCCTTTCCAAATCGAGTCTTTGATTATGATATCATTAAATCCAAGTCGAGTCTTTCGAAGATCTCGAAAGTAAACCTTCATTCCAACCATCGAGATGAATGCAATGAAGCTTGGGGACCATGCACCTCAATTTGTGTTATTATGCTAGGGGCATGCAAACTTATCATGAGAAGTGTTACCATAGGGTTCAAGCTCATTAAAAATTAAACATAAGTAGTGAGCAAATGTTTCCCCGAGAGTTTAAGCTCATTCATTAAAAGATGAACCAATTTTTGGTAAATAACCATCGTGAATGCATTATCATCATCCTTTGAAGCCTTGGTCGTGTTCTCATCATCACCTCCACTCTATTTTGGTCGATCATTCACCTCCATTTGATTGTTTACCCCTTTTTGAGGAACAACTGTGAAGAGTGATCTTGTTAGCCATCCTTGTGACGCTGCCATGATTGGAAAATTCCAAACCATACCTGGAATCATCTGCTACCCAAATTTATCACTCATTCCTCGAAAAAAAAGTCTCCTTTAAGCTCTTTTCATCTGACTCGTAAAATATGAAAAGATTGCTGAGTAATTGGCCTCTCCAGCTCATTAAAGTATTTGGAAGTGTTATCCCTCCTTTAGATTTTAATCTCTTTGGACCTGAGGGATTATTAAACAAAAATATCAAGCGCTTGTTTTGTTTGGCTCGTTAAAATTACAGAAAATTCATCCCTTTTGTATTATTTTGTACTTTTTTGGACTTAAGGGATTATAAGACGAAAAAGAATTATTGGAGTTTTCTTTACGTCCCTTTCAGACCCTCTAAAATTGAAAAGGACCGAGTTATCTTTGTCGTTAAACTCGTTAAAACTGAATAGCGACAAACATGTCAATACATACAAGAACGAGTTTTACTATCGCTAGGCTCGTTAAAACATAGCGATGGGTTTGCCCGAAGGGAAAATTATAGAACAAGAATATGTTATCCTCCTCAAGCTTGACAAAAATAAAGAGGTATTGGTCAGCAATGACTAGGGGAAATTGGGAAGAAAACTTGAAGAAACTTTATTGGTAGCAAGTCGCTCTTGAACATGACACTTTCACTCCACATCCATGTCGGGTTGGGTTGTTCCGTTCACTGGTCATATCACCATTGGTCCATCACACCATCCATATTTGGGGTTAATGCTACCAATCCATCATGTCAGTGTCGTCGGTATGTTCAAGAGAAGTCGCTCAGAGAATTCACCTATGTATCATCCGCTGCAATACATTCACGCTCCATTCTTTCATGACCGCCACCTTGAACCATGTATCATCAGACCATTTTCACCTCAAAAATCAATTACACCGTTCCATGCCGTAGATGTGGGATTCATTAAGGCCCTCCTATGGCGGATCGCTTCTTGTTGACATCAAATCATTATCCAAGAAGTTGACTTAGGGACAACCCTTTCAGTACTTTGAAGCTTGCATACCTCAATGACAAGTTTCTCACTTCCGGTGACAGGTTTACATCAATGGCCTTTGACCGAAAGATTTTGTGTGGTGTGCGACGCCAAGTACCTTATTCACACGACATGAATTGTACTGTAGCACCTTGAGGGTCATCATCATTATCAGTGATTCCTCTCACGCCTGTTAACAACTTACATCATTGGCTCATAATCAGGCGATGTATTTCCATGTTTGACTCCAGAACATCTCTCACATGGATCGACTTGTACTTTGAGTGAAGATCGAACGAGATTGAAGACCCTGGATCTAGTTTCATCCATCCGGGCTGCCATATATTTTTAGGAAAATAAAGACATCAAATATACATCATTGCTGCATAGATAATCATCCAATCTAAGGGATGATGTCTCTACCAGAATCATCAGTCTGCACACAGATGATTTTCTGTCTTATGTACATGAAAATGAATTTATAAAGCTGAGCATGGGAATGCCCGCCTCAGCTAGATCATGAAAATATTACGAAGATAATGTATTGTATTGTATCTTATTACAGCTCGCCTTCCAGCTTGAAAAAACTTCAAATCCTCATGATAAAGCATTTTACCCGACATCAAAATATTAACGACCTCATGCTTTAGGGGGCAACTGTTATAGACATTTTTGGGCACTGCAACCCCAATCATATATGTCCATAAACCAAGGGCTCCTAAGTGCCTAAAAGTGTTGCTTAACACTCTAAAGAAACAAGGTCAGCTAATTACATCATCTCCCATAAGTTCTTTGTTGGACACCTAATCCTAAATGGGTTAGTGTGGAAGCTGAATAGACTAAGTAGTCCAAGAGACCTTGGGATGTGAAACCCAACGGTCACAACAATGTACTACAAATGTATATCAGTTGTTAATAAAAATTGTACTGTCATGTTTTATCTTCATATTGTTCTTGTTGCCCATGTGTGTTTAACATGGTATCAGAGCGGGCGATTGCTGGTCCTACTCCAATTTGAGCCACTTGTTTTGTGGTCTCTATATATATGTCAATTTTGCGTTACCTGACCTCCGACTCTACCTTATTCCCCTCAGACCTGAAATAACCTGCCTCTGCCAGCACTACACATTTGTACATACTGTCAATTTTTATAACATTGTCATTTCCTGTTTTAGCACTGAGGTCTGACAGTGCCACTGCAGAGATACACCACCATCGATGAAGGTCCATCTCCTGGTTGAATGCGTTATGTTTGAAGTTTGAATGTGTTATGGTTCAAAGTTGAATGCGTTTGGTAATGTTGTGTAGTAGTATCATTGAATGGTATGCATAACACTGTCTAGTGGTATTATTGAATGGTATGCGTAACGCTGTGTAGTGGTATTATTGAATGGTATCGACATTTGTTTTATTGAATGGGTTAACGCATTTGAGTGGCAACGCTGTCCATAACAGTTGAATGCCTGTTGAATATTAAAGTGGTGCCGAAAAGAGGAGTTCATTCCAAATCTGTATATGGATTCATTCCATATGCCTGTGCCTTTTAATGGGTTGAGTATTAACATTTGAATCATCTAAACACTGTAATGTTGAATCAATCTGCTGCTTTAATACATTAACAGTGAATGCATATTAACGCTGTGGTGTTGAATGAATCTGCTGCTTTAATACATTAACAGTGAATGCATATTAACGTTGTGGTGTTGAATGAATTTGCTGCTTTAATACATTAACGATGAATGCATATTAACGCTGTGGTGTTGAATGAATCTGCTGCTTTAATACATTAATGGTGAATGCGTATTATTGAATGGTATCAACAGTTTTATTGAATGGTATCTCTGCGTGGGAGACGCAATATTTTTGAATTAAATTGTTTTAAAGCTTTAAAGTCGCGAGTAAGGTACAAATACGAAACTTTTGATAAGTCTCGAGCTTAAAAATTGGCGGCCATTGTTAAAAAATTGCTTGAATTCTATTTAGTAGTATTTTTAGACCAATCAAGATTTTTTCCAGATTAAAACTTCAGATGGACGGCTTGAAAGTGCTTGAATACTGAAGATCAATAGGCACTTTTCCCTGCAAGATTCCTTGGTTTGCGAAGGCTCGAGAGCACTGGTTCGAAATCGCTAGACGGAAGTAGCTTGACTCTACAAACAATCCTTTGTGAAGATAAAATATTGAAGAGCATGGTTGAGAGTTTTTCTAAAAGAGGAAATAATGAAATTGAGCTGGTTTCAAGCTTCACTGGTTCTAGTAAAGCTTTGAGAGCGATGATCCAGAAATGATTAAAGGGTGACCTTTGATTGCAACAATTTATCCCTATCAAGGTGAAAGCTTCAAACACATTTGAAATCATCTACAAGGGAAGATCACTTGTCGATTAAGGTGATGTTAAGCTTTCTTGAATCTGATGCAGCTCGAGAATACTAGTTCAAAAATGATTGAAGTCTGTAGTCATAATTTTCCCAAATAATCCAATTTCAAGCTCCTTCAAGCTTAAAACTCGAGAGCCATGGTTCACAATTGCTTAAAGCTTTGAAGTTTGACGATAAAATTAATCAATTTTGAATTTTTCTTGTAAGTTGAAGCACATAAATCATGGTTAGGATTCTTTGGGGTTAAAGGCATACGAAAGTTTTCTTTTAAATAACATCGCTACTCGATTCATTTAGCTTCTAGAAAATATAAAGATGAAACGCTCTAAGCCTGGCATACGGGAGTTTTCATGTACTTGATGGCTCGTTTATACTGAAATATAACCTGGTACTGTCCACACTTAGCTTTACTAGAGGACTATTTTAAGCTATAAGCTCGAAACTGAAGTTGATGAGAATATCAAAACCATGTGATTGTTGGGCAGGGTGGAGTACTCACACGGTATTGAATTCACAGTTCTGGAACCTGTTAAAGAGAAATCAGTGAGGTCAAACTCCTTTTGTTTGCAGGAGGACGCCTAGCATTATGGAGAAGCAAAATAGTTGTGAAGATAGTGATAGCAAGGGTCAACTTTATTGCATATCTAATAAATGAAAAATATTGTTGGCTCTTATATTCTTTAGTTCTTCTACATAGGATCTCTGTGGTGGATTGTTATATGGTTTGAAACCTTGAAGGCTCATCCCTCATCATGGATTAAAGTATTATTTGCGTGTTTCCACCTTCTGTTATTGATGTAGCTGCATTGAAGGGACTGTATGCTACCTAAGAAGTTGAATGAGTGTAGTTTGATGATGATACAAGGATTGTGGTGAACAGGGAATCTATTCTTCCATTTCCTGGGTAGCGCACATCATAAAAAAATTTTGAGGTGCCATTTTGGGGACTGATAATTGCATATCTACTAATTTGTGTTCACTGACATTTAATTATTAGGTTCTATCTTCCAATCTGTTTGTTGTTTAGTTAAGTTTTTTGAATGAGAAAAGTCCATTATGTAGTAGCTATCACTTAATGGTCGTTGATTTTTAATTTTCTATTGGATAATATAAGTTTATTTGGAGTCTGTTACTACATGTGGAAGCATTAAAAACAATGTACAGTGAATAAAATTACGAAAATCACCCACTGTGGAGAACATTGTGGCAAAAAAAAACATCATTTGCATATCAGGGTTTATCTATTGAGATAATGGACAGACTTGAAGATGCATTAAAGTTATTGAATATCCTAATTCATTCCACTATTGATGGGATGGTAAAAGTCAACAAAGAAACTCTTTTTGACATTCAAACTTATTCACAAATTGCACAAGAAAAGATTGATTTTTTGCAGCTTGAATCAGAGCTACAACAAGAAGAGCTACATCAAAGTAGACATCATTCTGAACCTATTTTTGTTCAGAACATTGAGACAACCACCCATCAGCAGCAAGTTAATAATGTTATAGTTCATTCAAATAAGGCAGCAGTTATACACGCAGATGCAGAAACTTAGTCTGCACTTCCCAAGCCCATCATCAGACCTTGGCAACAACTTGTCCACAAAAAGCACAAAACTGGTCTTGGATATGACAAGGACTTGTCCTTTGATATTCCAGACTACACCAAGCCCATTCAGTTTCAAAGTGCTGGATTTATTCATGACAGTTCACCTCCAGTTGTTCCAGACTTTGCCTCTCTTCCACAGCAGTAACAACAACAACAGATTATGAAATGCCAACACTGTGACCGAGTTGGCCATATGAAAGATCATTGTTTTGATCTTCATCCATGTAAGCACTGTCATAAAACCAGTCATTCTTCAAACAGATGCTTCAAAAACAAACGTCCTGCAAGAACAAAGATTCATCGTGGATGGATCACTTCTTGGAAATGGGCATCAACAACAAAGAAGATATTCCAAACACATGTCAGAACTTGTTCCAGAGTATTGAACAGTCTTGCAGTTGAGTTTTCTCCATCTTCTCACCTTGTATCTGACAGGGGGGGAAATGATGGTCATCTACAAGCTTCAAAGCTACATCAAGCGAGCCTGATAGACAACCTGCCACACTAGTTTCAGAATTGTAACCAGAAACAAAGATGCTCGTGAACATGCCTTCAGTTGGCAATCTGGGACACTTCCTCTAGCAGAAGACTTCATCTTCTTGCTAGTTTTGGAAGAATTCCAAGAACACAATTGAGAACACTTCCTCTAGAAGAAGACACCAGCTTCTTGCCAGATTTGGAAGAGTTCCAGGAATTACATTAAGCATTCCAGAGTTTTTGGTCATCCTTAAACCATCACAGGTTGAGACTTCCCTTTTCAGGTTGAAGTTCTCCCTTTTATGTGGGGTGAGACCTCCCTTTATTGGTTGAAGGTTTCCCTCTTTAAAACAATAGGATCACTTCCTCTAGCAGAAGAATTCAGCTTCTTGCCAGTTTTGGAAGAATTCTGGGAACTGCACTACGTGTTCCAGTGTTGGTGGTCATCCTTAAACCACTGACCTTTATACCAAAATTTCATAGAGCAAATTCAGCCTAGTGCTGCCATGAATTTTTTGCACATTTTGTATTACAACTCTCTTCTTGGACTCATACATAACCCTTCGGATTAAGGGGGGGGTGGGGAATGTTGGACACCTAATCCTAAATGGGTTAGTGTCGAAGCTGAATAGACTAAGTAATCCAAGAGACCTTGGGATGTGAAACCCAACGGTCACAACATTGTACTATAAATGTATATCAGTTGTTAATAAAAATTGTACTCTCATGTTTTATCTTCATATTGTTCTTGCTGCCCATGTGTGTTTAACATGGTATTAGAGCGGGCGATTGTTGGTCCTACTCCAATTTGAGCCACTTGTTTTGTGGTCTCTATATATATGTCAGTTCTGAGTTACCTGACCTCCGACTGTAACTTATTCCCGTCAGACCTGAAATAACATGTCTCTGCCAGCACTCCACATTTGTCCATACTGTCAATTTTTATAACACTGTCATTTCCTGTTTTAGCGTTGAGGTCTGACGGTGCCACTGCAGAGATACGCCACCATCGATGGAGGTCCAGCTCCTGGTTGAATGCATTATGTTTGAATCTTGCATGCATTATGGTTCGAAGTTGAATGCATTTGGTAACGTTGTCTAGTAGTATCATTGAATGGTATGCGTAACGCTATCAAGTGGTATTATTGAATGGTATGTGTAACGTCGTGTAGTGGTATTATTTAATGGTATCGAAATTTGTTTTATTGAATGGGTTAACGTAGTTCAGTGACAATGCTGTCCATAATAGTTGAATGCCTGTTGAATATTAAAGCGGTGCCGAAAAAATGAGTTCATTCCAAATCTATATATGCGTTCATTCCATATGCCTGTGCGTTTTTATGGGTTTAGTATTAACGTTTGAATCATCTGAACGCTTTAATGTTGAATGAATCTGTTGCTTTAATACATTAACGTTGAATGCATATTAACGCTGTGGTGTTGAATGAATCTGTTGCTTTAATACATTAACGGTGAATGCATATTAATGCTGTGGTGTTGAATGAATTTGCTGCTTTAATACATTAACGATGAATGCATATTAACGTTGTGGTGTTGAATGAATCTGCTGCTTTAATACATTAATGGTGAATGCGTATTATTGAATGGTATCAACAGTTTTATTGAATGGTATCTCTGCGTGGGAGACGCAAGATTTTTGAATTAAATTGTTTTAAAGCTTTAAGCTCGTGAGTAAGGTACAAATACAAAACTTTTGATAAGTCTCAAGCTTAAATATTGGTGGCCATTGTTAAAAAAATTGCTTGAATTCTGTTGAGTAGTATTGTCAGACCAACCAAGATTTTTTCCAGATTAAAGCTTCAAATGGATGGCTTGAAAGTGCTTGAATACTGAAGATCAATAGGCGCTTTTCCCTGCAAGATTCCTTGGTTTGGGAAGGCTCGAGAGCACTGGTTCGAAATTGTTGGACGGAAGTAGCTTGACTCTACAAAAAATCCTTTGTGAAGATAAAATATTGAAGAGCATGGTTGAGAGATTTGCTAAAAGAGGAAATCGTGAAATTGAGCCGGTTTCAAGCTTCGCTGGTTCTAGTAAATCTTTGAGAGCGATGATCCAGAAATGATTAAAGGGTGACCTTTGATTGCAACAATTTAGCCCTTTCAAGGTGAAATCTTCAAACACATTTGAAATCATCTACAAGGGAAGATCACTTGTCGATTAAGGTGATTTTAAGTTTTCTTGAATCTGATGCAGCTCGAGAATACTAGTTCAAAAATGATTGAAGTCTGTAGTCATAATTTTCCCAAATAATCCAATTTCAAGCTCCTTCAAGCTTAAACCTCGAGATCCATGGTTAACAATTGCTTAAAGCTTTGAAGCTTGACCGTAAAATTAATCAATTTTGAAGTTTTCTTATAAGTTGAAGCACAGAAACCATGGTTAGGATTCTTTGGGGTTAAAGGCATACGAAAGTTTTCTTTTAAATGACATCGCTACTGGATTCATTTAGCTTCTGGAAAATAGAAAGATGAAATGCTCTAAGCTTGGCATACGGGAGTTTTCATGTACTTGATGGCTCGTTTATACTGAAATATAACCTGGTACTGTGCACACATAGCTTTACTAGAGGGCTATTTTAAGCTATAAGCTTGAAACTGAAGTTGATGAGAATATCAATACCATGTGACTATTGGGCAGGGTGGAGTACTCACACGGTCTTGAATTCACAGTTCTGGAACCTGTTAAAGAGAAATCAATGAGGTCAAACTCCTTTTGTTTGCAGGAGGACGCCTAACATTGTGGAGAAGCAAAATAGTGGTCAAGATAGCGATAGCAAGGGTCAAATTTATTGCATATCTAATAAATGAAAAATATTGTTGGCTCTTATATTCTTTAGTTCTTCTACATACGCTCTCTGTGATGGATTGTTATATGGTTTGAAACCTTGAAGGTTCATCCCTCTTCATGGATTAAAGTATTCTTTGCGTGTTTCCACCTTCTGTTATTGATGTAGCTGCATTGAAGGGATTGTATGCTATCTCAGAAGTTGAATGAGTGTGGTTTGATGATGATACAAGGACTGTGGTGAACAGGGAATCTATTCTTCCATTTCATGGGTAGCGTACATCATAAACAAATGTGGAGGTGCCATTTTGGGGACTGATAATTGCATATCTACTAATTTGTGTTCGCTGACATTTAATTATCAGGTTCTATCTTCCAATCTATTTGTTGTTTAGTTAAGTTTTTTGAATGAGAAAAGTCCATTATGTAGTAGCTATCACTTAATGTCCGTTGATTTTTAATTTTCTATTGGATAATATAATTTTATTTGGAGACTGTTACTACATGTGGAAGCATTAAAAACAATGTATAGTGAATAAAATTACGAAAATCACCCACCGTGGAGAACATTGTGGCAAAAAAAAATCATTTGCATATCGAGGTTTATCTATTGAGATAATGGCCAGACTTGAAGATGCATTAAATTTATTGAATAGCCTAATTCATTCCACTATTGATGGGATGGTAAAAGTCAACAAAGAAACTCTTTTTGACATTCAAACTTATTTGCAAAATGCACAAGAAAAGATTGATTTTTTGCAGCTTGAATCACAACTACACCAAGAAGAGCTACATCAAAATAGACATCATTCTGAACCTGTTTTTGTTCAGAACATTGAGGCAACCACCCATCAGCAGCACGTCAATAATGTTACAGTTCATTCAAATAAAGCAGCAATTATACATGCAGATGCAGAAACACAGTATGCACTTCCCAAGCCCATCATTAGACCTTGGCAACAACTTGTCCACAACAAGCACAAAAGTGGTCTTGGATATGACAAGGACGTGTCCTTTGATATTCCAGACTACACCAAGCCCATTCAGTTTCAATGTGCTGGATTTATTCATGACAGTTCAACTGCTCCTCATGACAGTTCACCTCCAGTTGTTCCGGACTTTGCCTCTCTTCCACAGCAGTAACAACAACAACAGATTATGAAATGCCAACACTGTGACCGAGTTGGCCATATGAAAGATCATTGTTTTGATCTTCATCCATGTAAGCACTGTCATAAAACCAGTCATTCTTCAAACAGATGCTTCAAAAACAAACGTCCTGCAAGAACAAAGATTCATCTTGGATGGATCACTTCTTGGAAATGGGCATCAACAACAAAGAAGATATTCCAAACACATGCCATAACTTGTTCCAGAGTATTGAACAGTCTTGCAGTTGATTTTTCTCCATCTTCTCACCTTGTATCTGACAGGGGGGGAAATGATGGTCATCTACAAGCTTCAAAGCTACATCAAGCGAGCCTGAGAGACAACCTGCCACACCAGTTTCAGAATTGTAGCCAGAAACAAAGATGCTCGTGAACATGCCTTCAGTTGGAAATCTGGGACACTTCCTCTAGCAGAAGACTTCAGCTTCTTGCTGGTTTTGGAAGAATTCCAAGAACACAATTGAGAACAATTCCACTAGCAGAAGACACCAGCTTCTTGCCAGATTTGGAAGAGTTCCAAGAATTACATTAAGCATTCCAGAGTTGTTGGTCATCCTTAAGCCATCACAGGTTGAGACTTCCCTTTTCAGGTTGAAGTTCTCCCTTTTATGCGGGGTGAGACCTCCCTTTATTGGTTGAAGGTTTCCCTCTTTAAAACAATAGGATCACTTCCTCTAGCAGAAGACTTCAGCTTCTTGCAAGTTTTGGAAGAGTTCCAGGAACTACACTACGTGTTCCAGTGTTGGTGGTCATCCTTAAACCAATGCCCTTTATACCAAAATTTCATAGAGAAAATTCAACCTAGTGCTGCCATGAATTTTCTGCACATTTTGTATTACAGCTCTCTTCTTGGACTCATACATAACCCTTCGGATTAAGGGGGGAGTGTTGGAAACCTAATCCTAAATGGGTTACTGTAGAAGCTGAATAGACTAAGTACTCCAAGAGACCTTGGGATGTGAAACCCAACGCTCACAACAATGTACTATAAATGTATATCAGTTGTTAATAAAAATTGTACTGTCATGTTTTATCTTCATATTGTTCTTGCTGCCGATGTGTGTTTAACATGGTATCAGAGCGGGCGATTGCTGGTCCTGCTCCAATTTGAGCCACTTGTTTTGTGGTCTCTATATATATGTCATTTCTGCGTTACCTATACTCTGACTCTACCTTATTCCTCTCAAACCTGAAGTAACCTGCCTCTGCCAGCACTACACATTTGTCCATACTGTCAATTTTTATAACACTGTCATATCTTGTTTTAGCGCTGAGGTCTGACGGTGCCACTACAAATATAGGCCACCATCGATGAAGGTCCAGCTCCTGGTTGAATGCGTTATGTTCAAAGTTTGAATGCATTATGGTTCGAAGTTGAATGCGTTTGGTAACGCTGTCCAGTAGTATAATTGAATGGTATCCGTAACGCTCTCTATTGGTATTATTGAATGGTATGCGTAACGCTGTGTAGTGGTATTATTGAATGGTATCGACATTTTTTTTATTGAATGGGTTAACGCAGTTGAGTGGCAACGCTGTCCATAACAGTTGAATGCTTGTTGAATATTAAAGCGGTGCCGAAAAAAGGAGTTCATTCCAAATCTGTATATTCGTTCATCTCATATGCCTGTGCGTTTTAATGGGTTGAGTATTAAAGTTTGAATCATCTGAACACTGTAATGTTGAATGAATCTGCTGCTTTAATACATTAACAATGAATGCATATTAACACTGTGGTGTTGAATGAATCTGCTACTTTAATACATTAACAGTGAATGTGTATTAACGCTGTGGTGTTGAAAGAATTTCCTGCTTTAATACATTAACGGTGAATGCATAATGAATCTGCAACTTTAATACATTAATGGTGAATGCGTATTATTGAATGGTATCAACATTTTTATTGAATGGTATCTCTGCGTCGGAGACGCAAGGTTTTTGAATTAAATTATTTTAAAGCTTTAAGGTCGCGAGTAAGGTACAAATACAAAACTTTTGATAACTCTCGAGCATAAAAATTGGCGGCCATTGTTTAAAAAATTGCTTGAATTATGTTTAGTAGTATTGTTAGACCAACCAATATTTTTTCCAGATTAAAGCTTTAGATGGACGGCTTGAAAGTGCTTGAATACTGAATATCAATAGGCGCTTTTCCCTGCAAGATTCCTTGGTTTGCAAAAGCTCGAGAGCACTGGTTCGAAATTGCTGGACGGAAGTAGCTTGACTCTACAAACAATCCTTTGTGAAGATAAAAGATTGAAGAGCATGGTTGAGAGTTTTGCTAAAAGAGGAACTCATGAAATTGAGCCGGTTTCAAGCTTCGCTGGTTCTAGTAAAGCTTTGAGAGCGATGATCCAGAAATGATTAAAGGGTTACCTTTGATTTCAACAATTTAGCCCTTTCAAGGTGAAAGCTTCAAACACATTTGAAATCATCTACAAGGAAAGATCACTTGTCGATTAAGGTGATTTTAAGCTTTTTTGAATCTGATGCAGCTCGAGAATACTAGTTCAAAAATGATTGAAGTCTGTAGTCATAATTTTCCCAAATAATCCAATTTCAAGCTCCTTCAAGCTTAAACCTCGAGAACCATGGTTCACAATTGCTTAAAGCTTTGAAGTTTGACCGTAAAATTAATCAATTTAAAAGTTTTCTTGTAAGTTGAAGCATGGAAACCATGGTTAGGATTCTTTGGGGTTAAAGGCATATGAAAGTTTTCTTTTAAATAACATCGCTACTCGATTCATTTAGCTTCTGGAAAATAGAAATATGAAACGCTCTAATCCTGGCATACGGGAGTTTTCATGTACTTGATGGCTCGTTTATACTGAAATATAAC
Source organism: Pinus tabuliformis (assembly GCA_031772625.1). Lineage (NCBI taxonomy): Eukaryota > Viridiplantae > Streptophyta > Pinopsida > Pinales > Pinaceae > Pinus > Pinus tabuliformis. The sequence goes on along the minus strand of CM062810.1, from coordinate 479,109,373 downwards.
CTGGTATTGTGCACACATAGCTTTACTGGAGGACTATTTTAATCTATAAGCTTGAAACTGAATTTGATGAGAATATCAATACCATGTGACTGTTGGGCAGGGTGGAGTACTCACACGGTATTGGATTCACAGTTCTGGAACCTGTTAAAGAGAAATCAATGAGGTCAAACTCCTTTTGTTTGCAGGAGGACACCTAGCATTATGGAGAAGCAAAATAGTGGTGAAGATAGTGATAGCAAGGGTCAACGTTATTGCATATCTAATAAATGAAAAATATTGTTGGCTCTTATATTCTTCAGTTCTTCTACATACGCTCTTTGTGGTGGATTGTTATATGGTTTGAAACCTTGAAGGTTCATCCCTCTTCATGGATTAAAGTATTCTTTTCCACCTTCTGTTATTAATGTAGCTGCATTGAAGGGACTATATGCTATCTCAGAAGTTGAATGAGTGTGGTTTGATGATGATACAAGGACTATGGTGAACAAGAAATCTATTCTTCCATTTCCTGGGTAGCGTACATCATAAAAAAATGTTGAGGTGCCATTTTGGGGACTGATAATTGCATATCTACTAATTTGTGTTCGCTGACATTTAATTATCAGGTTCTACCTTCCAATCTGTTTGTTGTCTAGTTAAGTTTTTTGAATGAGAAAAGTCCATTATGTAGTAGCTATCACTTAATGGCCGTTGATTTTTAATTTTCTATTGGATAATATAAGCTTATTTGGAGACTGCTACTACATGTTGAAGCATTAAAAATAATGTATAGTGAATAAAATTACGAAAATCACCCACTGTGGAGAACATTGTGGAAAAAAAAAATCATTTGCATATCGGGGTTTATCTATTGAGATAATGGGCAGACTTGAAGATGCATTAAAGTTATTGAATATCCTAATTCATTCCACTGTTGATGGGATGGTAAAAGTCAATAAAGAAACTCTTTTTGGCATTCAAACTTATTTGAAAAATGCACAAGAAAAGATTGATTTTTTGCAGCTTGAATCACGGCTACAGCAAGAAGAGCTACATCAAAATAGACATCATTTTGAACCTATTTTTGTTCAGAACATTGAGACAACCACGCATCAGCATCAAGTTAATAATGTTACAGTTCATTCAAATAAAGCAGCAGTTATACATGCAGATGCAGAATCTCAGTCTGCACTTCCCAAGCCCATCATCAGACCTTGGCAACAGCTTGTCCACAACAAGCGCAAAACTGGTCTTGGATATGACAAGGACTTATCCTTTGACATTCCAGACTACACCAAGCCCATTCAGTTTCAAAGTGCTGGATTTATTCATGACAGTTCAACTGCTCCTCATGACAGTTCACCTCCAATTGTTCCAGACTCTGCCTCTCTTCCACAGTAGCAACAACAACAATAGATTGTGAAATGCCAACACTGTGACCGAGTTGGCCATCTGAAAGATCATTGTTTTGATCTTCATCCATGTAAGCACTGTCATAAAACCAATCATTCTTCAAACAGATGCTTCAAAAACAAACGTCCTGTAAGAACAAAGATTCATCTTGGATGGATCACTTCTTGGCAATGGGCATCAACAAACAAGAAAATATTCCAAACACATGTCAGAACTTGTTCCATAGTATTGAACAGTCTTGCAGTTTAGTTTTATCCATCTTCTCACCTTGTATCTGACAGGGGGGGAAATGATGGTCATCTACAAGCTTCAAAGCTACATCAAGCGAGACTGAGCGACAACCTGCCACACCAGTTTCAGAATTGTAACCAGAAACAAAGATGCTCGTGAACATGACTTAAGTTGGCAATCTGGGACACTTCCTCTAGCAGAAGACTTCAGCTTCTTGCTAGTTTTGGAAGAATTCCAGGAACACAATTGAGAACACTTCCTCTAGAAGAAGACACCAGCTTCTTGCCAGATTTGGAAGAGTTCCAAGAATTGCATTAAGCATTCCAGAGTTGTTGGTAATCCTTAAACCATCACAGGTTGAGAATTCCCTTTTCAGGTTGAAGTTCTCTCCTTTTATGCGGGGTGAGACCTCCCTTTATTCGTTGAAGGTTTCCCTCTTTAAAACAATAGGATCACTTCCTCTAGCAAAAGACTTCAGCTTCTTGCCAGTTTTGGAAGAGTTCCGGGAACTGCACTACTTGTTCCGGTGTTGGTGGTCATCCTTAAACCACTGCCCTTTATACCAAAATTTCATAGAGAAAATTCACCCTAGTGCTGGCATGAATTTTTTGCACATTTTGTATTACAGCTCTCTTCTTGGACTCATACATAACCCTTTGGATTAAGGGGGGGAATGTTGGACACCTAATCCTAAATGGGTTAGTGTGGAAGCTGAATAGACTAAGTAGTCCAAGAGACCTTCGGATGTGAAACCAAATGGTCATAACAATGTACTATAAATGTATATTAGTTGTTAATAAAAAATGTATTGTCATGTTTTATCTTCATATTGTTCTTGCTGCCCATGTGTGTTTAACATTCTCCATTAAAAACTAGTCAGAAATGGTCAATAGTGGACCATACTGATTGCTCAGTGCTGAGGGTGAGATGCATCCCACCTAAATGCACACGGGAGGTGTGATACATACTGAAATGTCATTCTATAGGGTGTGATGGATGAGAATAGACAAGTGGCGGAGACAGTTTGCCAGGTGGATGATCATGGAATCTTCCAGAAACTTCTCCTGTGACACTTGCCTCTCAGAATCGCCCAAGGATGAGTAAGAGATCAATGAGATATCCAAGTGGAATCAAGGACTATCAGAGAGAAGACACTAATCAAAAACCCAGAGCTGACTCACACCTCTGCAAATATCTATATATAGATCTCTCATCCCAGAGATCCAGAGGTTAGAGGCTGGAATTTTGTATCTTGTAAGGAAGTGCTGCTGGTTTTTTGGTGTAACATCATAGTGTTGGGTGGTCTAAGATTTTCATGAGGTGAAGAAGGGATTTCTGGCTGAGAGGATGACGTTGGGTTAAAACAATTGGTTGTAATCCTCTTTGCTATTCTTGATATTAATAAATCTATTAAAGTTTTCCTCCACATTCTTGTATGATTGATGATATACTCATTTGTGTGGTCAATATATATCTGGTCCTGTATTGTTTATGATAGTAGATCTCTGTTCTTGGATAGTGTTATCCTGCTTTGATTCCACAGGTGCTCTTTGAAGCTGGGTAGATGAGGAAGTGAGTGGCGAAAATCTATCAGAAGGGAGAGGAATCAAGAAAGGAACCAAGCACAAGACAGAGGTTTGTCTCCTTTGTTTCCCTCTTATCTACTTCTCATAAAGGAAAACGAAAGTATTTTTAGTTTGTTTGTTTCTAAGATAGCTACCAGTCTTAGTGGGACTAACAGCTTTGCATAGACACTAGATTTCCTGATAGCAATCCCAGGGACGCTTAAAGCCATAGAATCCTAGCCTGCCCCCCCCCCCCCATGAAGATTTATCTCTTATAATTGTAGAGGGATAGCTAGGCCAGATAAAAAACTAGCTCTCCGATGTCTATTAAAAAATGTTGCGCTTGATGTAATATTTCTACAAGAAACCTTGGGACATGTTTTAGACATTTCACAGTCCCTCAAAAACATGTTTCCTGGTTGGATCTTTATTGGAATTGATGCCCATTGGAGGTTGGGAGGTTTAGCTTTGGGCTATAACTCCCATAACATAAAATTGCTCAATTGCTGGGGTGGTCTGGGTCATATTGGAGTAGACATCATATCTGCAGACCTAGGGATGAATTTTCGGATATTTAATGTCTATGGGCCATGCCAGAATAGACTAGCATTTTGGCATAATCTCCTGAGTTCTGATTTATTTTTGACTGAATACTTGATTCTAGGTGGGGACCTTACTTTTTCCATCGGACACGCTGAATCCTGGGGACACAGGGCACAATGAGACTCCCTTTTGGATTACTTTTTATCTGAATTGGAAGCTCGCCATTTGATTGATATCTCCTCTGCAAAACCCCAAGCAACTTGGAGGAATAACATGACTGTGGAAGACTGTTTGGCCCGCAGACTTGACCGCTTGCTTGTCAAAGAAAAGGTGTTGGACTTGGGTCTGCAAATCAGACACTGGGTAGGCACTGGTGGGATCTCTGATCACCCACGCATTTACCTGGAAATTGAAGGAGGGCAAGAAAAAACTAAAGGACCCTTCAAGTTCTATTCTATCTAGCTCAAGGATGAATCCTATAAGAGATTGGTCACTGATTTCTGGAAAGAAAATCCCCCTAGGAGAAGAGAAGACAGTACTAGAAGATTTATACAAAATCTTACAAGCCTTAAGAGGATGTCTAAACTTTGGGCACACAAAAAAAAATACAGAAGGAACAAACTCTTTGTAGGATTGAATCTGATATTGTTGTATTTGAAAATAATATAGGAGGAGTATACACCTTAGACGATCATAAGGAAAGGATGGTTTCTCATTATGCTGAAAGGACGAAAATACTAAAGGATAAGGAAGAAACATGGCACCTAAGAAGTAGAGCCATCTGGATGCTTGAAGGGGACGAAAACACTAAATTCTATCACAAATTCACCAATGGAAGAAAGGCGATCAACATCATTTGGCAGCTACAGAATGAGTAGGGGCAGATTGTTAATTCATTCCCGCAACTTGCTGAACTTGCTTCCCCACACTTGAAACGTGCATACTGTGGCCCTAGGGAGATCAACTTGGTAGAGATCATCAGGGTAGCACAACCCTTTCCCAGATTTGTGGATCCTAAGGAAGGAGATGAATTAATAAAGGCAATCTCTCTAGAGGAATTGGAACACACCTTAAAGTGGTTCAGAAAGGATAAAAGTCTGGGGCCCAATGGCTAGTCGATTGAATTATACCTGACCTTCTTCAACATCATTAGGGTCCTGCTCAGAGTTGTCGAGGACTCGAGAAGTAGAGGATTCCCAGAAACCTCAATCACCTCTACTTTCATTGCACTCATACTGAAGAAATACAACCTAGACTCATTTGAGGACTTTCGTCCCATATCTCTCTATAACTACATATATAAGATCACAGCTAAGATCATTGCGAACAGGATGAAACCTATTCTTTCTAATCATATCTCTCCAGATCAATTCGCATTCCTACAAGATGGACATATCCATGAAGCTGTAGGCATCGCTGAAGAAGTAATTCATACTCTACACTCAAGGCGAGGCAAATATATGATTATTAAGGTCGATTTATCAAAAGCTTTTGACAAAGTAAATTGGCTATATATTAGAATGTTGTTAACCCTTTTAGGTTTCCCTTACTTATTCATCAAATGGATCATGAGTTGCATTACTAATATCCCTTTTAGTGTTCTGGTGAATGGAAGTGCCTCTCCTTTTTTTACCTCTAAAAGGAGGCTAAGACAGAGATGCCCCCTCTTGCCTTTGCTTTTCTTTCTCGTTATGGAAGGTCTCAGCAACCTCATCAAAGAAGAGCATCAAAGTGGCAGACTAAAGGGTATAAAGATTACAGAAGGTTGAATCCTGACTCATCTTCTCTTTGTAGATGATATCCTAGTTTTCATCAATGGCAGTATTAGGGACATTAGTATCATCAAAGAAAATTTCACCCTTTTCCAAGAGGCAACAGCTATGATCATAAATGATAGCAAGTACACATTAATAGCAGTTGAATGTACTCTGCATGAGATCTATTTTTCACTGCAGCATTTCCACTTCACTTAGCTACAATTAGCTGATGGTTTAAAATATCTAGGGTACAAGCTGAAGCCATTGGGATACAAAATTACTGATTGGACTTGGTTCATCTCCAAGATGGAGAAAAGACTTAACACCTAGTACCTCAAATACCTTTCACGAGCAGGACGACTCACTCTAATAAAAAGTGTACTAGAAGCCACTCCTATATATTGGATGTCCCTGGCTTGGATACCCAGAGGCATTGTCAATAGAATACAAGCCCTCTGCTACAGGTTTCTTTGGCAAGGGAACAAACAGGGCATGATTTTTGCTTAGGTCGGTTGGGAGGCTCTGAACCTACCAAAAAAATGGGGGGGTTGGGGCCTAAAAAATTTAGAAGATTTCTCATTAGCACTTGCTGCAAAACTTGGTTGGAAATTAGTATCAGCAGGCAGTCGTTAGACGAGGGTAACATATGCCAAATATATTGCTCCAATGCACATCATGGACTGGATTAGAAGAACCCATGTAAGTACCTCTGGCATCTAAATTATTTGGAAGGCAGTACTAAAGGCTTTGAACCCAATCAGGGAAGGCCTCAACTAGAGAATTCAATCTGGGCACTGGGCGCACTGTTCACATTGGCCTTGATCTGTGGGTGGGATGTGGGGACATGCACCACCTACCTAGGGATCTCACATAGTATCTCCAGCAACAGAACATCTCTTATATAGCACAAATTGCAGATCTATAGAACACCTCCTTCGTTCAACAAGCCTTAAAATCTCCACATCAGTTAAACATTCCTCCTAATTGGACATAGTGTTGGGAGGAATACACAGAAGCCCTCACTAAAGCTCACATCCGTATCCTTTCTGGTGATGATGAGATTATATGGACTCTTTCCAAAAATGGCAAGTACACTCCAAAAGATGGATATCTGACATTATCGGCAGCAAGGAAGCCTCTGCTGCTTGTTGACTAGTGGAGACATCTTTGGAAACTCAAGGCTCCTCCCAGAAATAGACTCTTAATGTGGACCATCCTCCGAAACAAAATCCCAACTCTTGAAAACCTCCTCAAAGGAGCATATTATGGCACCCATTGGTGCAGCTTTTGCAAGCAGTAAAATGAGTCCACTTCTCACCTTTTTTTGGAATGTAAAACTACCTGTAAGCTATGGAAACTTATTCTACAGTCCATTGTACCCTCTACAATCTGGGCTAGAAATTCTATCCTTGCAGCCTAGCAATCCTAGTATTACACTTCCTCATTTCAAAAGCTTTGGAACCTTCCCCTTCTAGTCTACTGGACAATCTTGATTGCCAGAAACTGCATTATTTTTCAGGACACAGTGCCCAACTGGGCTGTGGTAGTGACCAAAGTCATGGCTGATTTCTCCCTCACTTCAGATGATCTTTCCCCCCGTAACTGTGCACTCCCTCTCCTATTCAAATAAACTACAACAAACCTTGGGCTTTCTTTGACGGTGCATCTCAAGAGAAAGGCTGTGGAGGGGGGGATATCCTTCAAATTTCCCATCATCATTCTTATAGCATGCTCATAGGATATGCACAAACAATTCAACCGAGCTCCTTTCCACTAAACATATCATACATTTTGTCCTAGAGAAAAACTGCACAGATCTACAACTATTTGGGGACTCTAAAATTATTTTTCACTAGCTAAACAGGAAATCTATATGTTCTACATATGCATTAAATCACATCTTGGAAGAGACATTGAGATTGATCTCACCTTTTGACACTTTTACTTGCTCACATATTTACAGGGAGCAGAACAGAGCTGCTGACAGCCTATCCAAAGAGGTTGTGGTTGGGGAGCTGGGCATCTGGCTGATTAGAGAATAGAATGGGGAAGCATTCTACCAATATTATCATCAGCCTTTGATGGATCTTCAAGTATAATTCATGATATTGTTTTAGTTAATTTTTTATTAGGCACAAGCCATTTTTGTTTGTATATATTGTCACTGAACATGGTAACAATCTGTTTATCATATGCCTCATGGTTTTTTGATTATCATTGTTGCCCCCTGCATGGATCAATGGAAAAAATACTATTTATACATGATATGATCATGCACTACATATGCACCTGCATCTACAGAATGTAATTTCCTCTTTTTAATGAAATTATGATTTTTCCTTATGGGAAAAAAAATTCATAGGTTGGATAGGTTAGTGAAAGAGAGACTAGAGAGGTTAGTTAAGTGTCACACGGAATGAGTCAATCTTGCGGAAAAGATAGACCTTCCTAGAATCTAAAGAAGACCTAATGACAAGCAAACCAACCAGACACTATCTTTCTCTAAATATGTTTTGATAAACAATAACAAACAAGTGTTTTAGGGCCTACCTTTGGTCCAACGCAAGCTTGTGGATGCCCTCGCTCCTTTGATCCAAATGAGCTCCCTTTCGCGAATCTGCAAACACAAACAAGGCAAAAAAATTAAATAGCACCTGAAAAGCCAATTGCATAAAACATATTTAACATGAAAGTCAAGGAGTCCATGAAACAAATAACATAAGATACTTGTTGATAAAAATGAGTTTGATTGTATTAATTCAAAAGAAGAAGAACTTTACAACCTCTGCCTTGACGCTGTACAAGCTCCTCTCAGTGTCCAGCAAGAAGTCTCCTCTACTTTGACAAGTTTCACTCACTCCCCAATGAAGCCAAAAAGGTATGTGATCTCTCCTCTTAATCTCAACTAGGAAGTCTTAATTGCACCAACATTTACCCTCAAAATGTTCAGCTTCTAACCTCCCTAGTCCTCACTCCAATGCCTGTATTTATAGTGCAATGGAGGGAAGTTACTAGGTCCTCCTTCAAAGGGATAAAGCCCTCCTTCAAAGGGATAGCTCCTTTAGTCAAGGGATTAGCTCCTTCTCTTTTGGGATGCATGAACCACCTCAGGGCGAACAATCCACGTCAAAATTCCTTCTAGAAAACTCTGGAATTAACCCAAAGTGAGTTTTTTAAGATAAAACTTGTGCCCTTTGACTTTCACAGGGGTCCGCACCTACACCGTTACGGACAGAGCGGGTAGGTACGCAACTTTTGTACACAGAAGGTGCGGGACTGCAGGTGACCATGAGAGAAAGTGCAGAACCATAGTTACATTGATTTTTAATGTCTTTCTCCCATTTCCAAAGCTTGATTTGAAGAGCTGAGGTCTTAGACTTGCTTAGGAGGACAGTACAAGTGATGATAGACCCATACTGACTGCAAATAATCATGGTGATGATATTTTTGTGTAAAAATAAGTTAACTAGAGGTTTGAGAGAAGCTAGAAAGGAGGGAGTGAGGATTTCAAGATTGAAATAGAGCCTTTTATTGATGTAATCGAGTCAGAGGGCTGAGACTGTGTAAATTCATTATATTGAATAAATGATTTCATGTGTGTGTAAATGGCCCATTTCTATTGAAGTCCTTCACTTATCTCTGTATAATTTTCCTGTGGAATAAATTGGGCATTCTTCTCTATTTTTTTGTATTAAGTCATGTGTTGTAGCGATTAAATAGTATAAAGAAGAATCATATTTATAACAGAGGAACCATTGAAGAACCGACGAAAAAGACCAAAGTAAACAGGTGGACAGAAGGATAGAAATAATGCACAGAGTTTGTTGGATCTAGAAGATCAACAGATTAGATCTAATCGGTGAGAGGAGAGTCACTATATCGCATCAACAAGATTGATATAATGAGGGGACCTTTGGCCTCCAAGTTCCAATTGCGATTATGCTGATATATCACATCGGCGGAAAGCCTTGGGTGATATCAGAACTGGGAGTTAGGACAGAGTGATTTCGATGTTGCGATAAAGTATGGACTGTTGGATCAGGAGAAGGATCAATAGTAGAGATTTAATCAATGATCGCACTTCGGAAAATTCAAGTGGCACTGGAAAAAGAATGGCCGATATGTGATGGACCAATATTCCAATAGTGATGAATCGGTGATCAGAGATCGAGAAATATAAAGGAAAGTGCAAGAGAAAGGACTGAAGTGGAGAGTGGATCCGAAATTGATTAGATGTGGATGTAATATTTTTAAGATCCAGCCTTAAGCTTTTGGATGGTTTTTCCATGTGTTTCTGTGTAATGAGGAGATCGGAGGAAACACGACAAGGCATATGGAAAAGGTGTACCTGAAAGATTTATAGAAGCGAGTTTATGTATTTTGATTTCCGAATTATGCGATCGGAGCAGGTTTTCCCGTGTAATCCTTTGTATTCAATAAAGTTTGTATTGTCAGGTTTTTAATGTAAAAGTGCATCTATAACACTTCCGATAGAGATGATTGGACATAACCATAAGTCCTAGGTCTGATAGTTGTATATGAACGAAAGATGTGAGGTCCTGGGTTGTTTAAGGAAGGAGCACACATAAAAGCTTCCAATAGTTGTATATGGTGGGGAGAATTGCCTTGGTGATTAGATTCCGCCATCAAGTGGTTTTGCTGCATCAAAAACCATAACTTATTTCACAAGAAAAATATTTTATAACAATATGACAAGATTCTTAACCATGGATATTCACCCCCCACTTTACAATGGATATTATTAAATTGTAAAAAATTAGTTTTGTTATAATACCGTGGGCCAATACTATGGCTTACCAATACCACATGCTCTAAAAACATAACTTATTTCATAACCAAAATATTTTATAACAATATGAAAGTATTCTTAACCATGGATATTCATTCTCACTTTACCATGGATATTATTAACTTGGAAATAGACTTTGTTACAATACCATGGGCCAATACCATGGCTTATCAATATCACATGCCCAAGAAACATAACTTATTTTAAAATCAAAATATTTTATAAGAATATGACAAGATTATTAAACATGGATATTCACCCCTGCTTTGTCATTGATATTATGAATTTGTTACAATAGCATGGGCTAATAGCATGGCGTATCAATACCACATGCCAAAAAATCATATCTTATTTCACGATCTAAATATTTTATAACAATATGACAATCTTTTTAACCATTGATATTCACCCCCACTTTACCATGGATATTATTAACTTGCAAATAGGCTTTGTTACAATACCATGGGCCAATCTATGGTTTATCAATACCACATGCCCAAAAACCATAACTTATTTCACAAAAAAAATATTTTAATTTAATTTAATTTTATAAAAAAAATTATTTGAAGCTAATAGGAAAAGGGTTGTAATTAGTTTTGAGACATATATAAACCATCTATCCTCATGCCTATAAAGTTATTCCCATATAAATTAAATTAAGGTTTTAATAAAACTAAAAATGAGAATACTTTTGTATTTAAAGATGTGAAATTTATATAATACAAATATTAGTAAGAACGAACATAGATCTATCTTAACTAAGGATCTAAGTGATGATAGCAAGCAAAGTGAAGAGAAGAGAGGGGGAGGGAGATAGTGAAAAAGATGAGAGAGAGAGAGAGAGAGAGAGAGAGAGAGAGAGAGAGAGAGAGAGTATGGGGGGAGACAAAGAGAAGGAGGTAGGAAGAGAGAGAAAGGAGAGAGAATAAGAGAGGGTTTGAAAGAGATATGGAGCTAGAGGAGGAGAGAGAGAATAAGAGGGGGGGAGAGAGGGATTAAAGAACTAAGGCATAAGGAGCTAGATATGGAGAGAGAAAGGGAGTGACAAGGGATAGATGGATAGAGAGAGAGGGAGAGAAGAGAGGAGGGAAGAGAGAGAATAGGTGGGGATAAATATAAGGTGATAAGGGAAAGAGATAGAGAGGGAGGCACATAGATATAGGGGGTAGAGAGAGAGAGAGTGATGGGGGGATAGAGGGAGGTGAGAGAGAAAGGGAGAGAGAGGACTAAGAGAGAGGAGATAGAGATAAAGTTGGAGGAGGAAAGAGAGGGAAGGAAGAAGAAATACATAGAGGGAGAAAGGTAGAGAGAGAAAGGGCGTGACAAGGGAGCGATGGAGAGAGGAGAGATAGAGGGAAGAGAGATAGGCAGAGAGGAAGAAGGAGGGAGAGAGAGATAGGCAGAGAGGAAGAGGGAGGGAGAGAGAGATAGATATGGAGAGAGAGTGTGTATTTTTGGGGGGTGAGATAGAGAGTCGAGGGAATATGAAAGAGACACATAGATACACATATAGATATTATATAGTATTATATAACCAGCCTAAATCCATCTTAACCTAGATCTATCAAGTGCAAAAAAAGAGGTTTGCACATTGAGATATTGTATCCCTCTCAGGACTTGATAGATTCAGGTTAAGATGGATCTAAGTTGTCTTAATAAGTTTGTAGTTGTATTTGATAAACTAACACTCTTTTTTATGGTTGTGTTTGAAAATGGTTTTTCCATATTTAGTGTATTTATCATAATAATAATAATCTAATTTTAATTTAATTTTAAGCTTACCTTTTTTATGCAATGATTTCGTTGTTGGTTTATAGAGATAGACATGTTATAGTTTTGGAATTTTTAAAAGGAAACACGTGCTCTTAAATTCGTTGTATTGAAAATATTTAAGTGTAAGAAAGAAACATGCCCTCTTAACTTGGTTGTATTAAAAACATAAGTGTTCTTGTATACTAGGTGGGTGAAACCAAGAGAGAGTATATGGTAAATGGATTAAATAGTTGAAAAGAAATGTTAGTTAAGGAGAAAGTTAAAAAAATCTAACAAATAAGGTCTAGGGTTAGGATATTACTGTTTTGGGACATCTAAAGTTGAAGGTACATTTTATGGAGGTGTAGTCTAAGCACTTGGGTGTAGGGCACATATTATGGGTATCTTGGATTTTTGGTGTGTGTTAGTGGTGTCAACTAGTGGTGGAGATTCCAACCAACTAGTAGGCAAAGTTTTTCATTTACAAGGTTGGAATCAATCAAGTATTCTCCATCTCTACCCAACTCTAAAATGAGGAGTGTGCATGGTGGACTTATTATTGTAAAAAATTGCAAATATTTGATTATCTTAAAGTTCAAGGGCTTGAAGTGGCTTCCTAAACCTACAATCTTTAAAGGAACTATGTGTTTTTCAATTAAACCCTTGTGGTCAAGGAGCTACAAAAGAGGAAGGCCTTATGGCTATTTTTAAGGGGTTGTAATGACCCTCATTTTGTGGTAAATATGTAGATATGATGCTAATGGTCCTCATCTTACTACATTCACATATATAATGTAAATATTTTCCTATCACCTTGCATTGTAAAAATATGATAAATATTTTGTGGTTACCTTGATGTACATGTTGAAGTTCCACTTGCATGATTATGGGAAACACTTCTCAGTTAGCCTTGTGTACATGGGGAAGATCATAAATTACTCTATGCCCACAAATATAAAGCGAATATTGTCTAACTTAATCAAAACCCTAACCATCGACACAATCTCCATTGATGAGGCTTCAATCAATGGTCCTTCCTTAAGGTAACCACATATAATTAATGATGGCAGGCTTTTCTAACTCAATGAACCTTGTATTAACTAGGGGGAGTTAGATGGAACCTAAATGACTTCAAGTTAACAGTAATAACCAAAGTTCAACATATACCATAATAACTTATACATATGTCTTTATACCAGTGGCATGATACAAGTATAAGGAACTCTATTAATGGGGGGATTAAAGAGCATATAGCTCGACTCATATAGTTGAAAGAGCAAAAATAATTCGAGCCAAGACCTAAGAAGAGGCTCACAGACACTCACAGGCATAATATTTATAGGCATTGATGCAGTCAATGAGGTCGGGGAGATATTTTTCAACCTATTCGTACACATGAATGGATTTTTCTCCTCCCTCACACCTTGTCGATTCTAGAATAGACCTAGGAAGAGGGAAAATGACATATGAGGAGAAAATGGGAGGCCAAATGTTAGGAAAGGGAAAATCCAGCTAGCCAAGCCCTAACTAACTAGAAGGACGAAGTGAGAAGTAGAAAGATAAGAGAAATTGGGATAAGGAGAATATGAAGCAAAGAGCACAGTGAGAGGAGAGTAAGGGAGAAGGAATTGAGAGTGAAAAAGATGAGGAGAGGGAAATCAAAGGCAAGTCACTGGGTAACTACTTGAAGGGTGTTGTTGCAAGGAGGGTGTCACACTTAGACATTGTGGGGTTTTCACCATGAAGATAAAAAATTGAATTTTGATGTCAAAGGTAAGCCTCCATCATGTTGTTGAACTGTACATTTGAAATTTATGGCATAAAACTGCCACTTCTCTCCATCTAATTAAAAATTGAGTTCTTGGGTCTAGCACAATGGGAAAATCACTACCATGAATCTCTTTAGAGAACTACAATTTCCAAAAGAGCTTATAGTCAACTATTTGTTGGTTAGTTCTACAATCCAAGATTTAGGAACCTTACTGTCATGCTTGTGGCTTAGCCACCTTCCAAGTAATGCGATAAAAAAACCTAGTAATATTTTCACATTGAACATTATACAATAAAATTAACCCTAATATCTTAGTGAAGAAAAAGTAACTAGCTAGACTCTCGAAGGGTTTTTGGATTTAATGTTAGTGAAACTCATTGTAGTTAGGTGTGCCAATGCGTGATGAGTGTTAGCGAGTGCTAGGGAAACACAAGGGAGCACTAGGTCAAAATTCATGGAAATGAATGAATAAGAGTGTGTGACAAGGAGTGTCAATGAGTTCTAGGTGTGGTAACAGGGGAGTGACATGGTATGCTAATAACTGCTAAGTCATTCTAGTGTACTAGAGCAACATGCATCCGATATGTGCTAGGTCCCAAGGTGTGCCAAATAGTGCTAGGAAGTGTTAGGGAGTGTTAGGGAAGCACAAGGTAGCACTAGGTGAAAATAATGCATGCAAATGAACAATTAAGAGTTTGTGACAAGAAGTGTCAATGATTTTATGGTGTCGTAAGGAGGGAGTGACAAGGTATGCTAGGTAGTACTAAGGCATACTAGAGGCCATGGAAGCATGACAACATGTGCTAGGTGCTAAGGTGTGCCAATGCATGCCAAGGAGAGTTATGGAGTGTCAAAGAAAAACAAGGGAGCACTAGTTTCAAATGCATGGAAATGAATTAATAAGAGTGCATGATAGGGATTGTTAGTGAATTTTAGGTTTGCTAAGGAGGGAGTGAAAATGTATGCTACCTAGTTCCAAGGAATGCTAGAGTGCCAGGGCAACATGCCAAGATGTACCAAGTCCTAGGGTGTGCCAAAGTGTGTCAGGGAGTGCCATGAGAACATAAGGGAGAACTAGATCAAATTGCATGGAAATGGATGGATAAGAGTGTGTGATAGGGAGTGTTAGCAAGTTCCAATTGTGTTAAGGAGGGAGTGACAAGGGTATATTCTAGGAAGTGCCAAGGCATGCTTGAGTGTCAGGGCATGTTAGGGAGTGGTAGGGTCTGTTAGCGAGTGGCAAATAATGCCAAGGAATGCAGGGGATGATAATGTGTGCCATGTAGTTCCAATGTATTGTTATATGTGCCAGTTGTTATGGCATGTGAAGATGTAAACTATGCTTCTTATTTGTTTTATGGGTGTGGTTAGATGTGAACCTTGACATGGTAAGTTGTTATGTGGGATGAGTTAAGATTGGACATGAAAAACCTAAGATTATTTATAGTCCATTAGGAGAACAAGGCATAGTCTAGTTGTAGCAAATGTAACTTGGTAAAGTTGTTGTAGTTGAGGTAGGACTTGGTTTGGTTCCTAAGTCTAAAAGAAAATAAGGATAGTTATGAGGGCATGATAATTAAGGAGTGCCATGGTGTGCCAAGGAATGAAAAGGTGTGCTGACATATTCTAGATAGTGTCAATGCATGTCAAGGAGTATTTGGGAGTGTCAAGGAATCAAAAGGGAGAACTACATAAAAGTGCATGGAAATGAATGAATAAGGGATTATGCCAGGGAGTTTCAATGACTCCTAGGTGTCCCATGGATGAATTGTGTTAGGAGAATTTCATATTAGGACTTGTAGGAGGAAAGCCTACGATTGTGATAAGGGAATGGATAAATTAGTTTGAGACAAATGGAGACTTTGGTCTAGGCACAAAACTATTTTTTCAATGACTTGGTTGGGTTCCCAAGTCACAAAAAAAGTAAGGTTATTTATCAGGGCATGAAAACTAGGGAGTGATAAGTTGTGTAGGGAATTTTAGGAAGTACTAACACATGTTAGAAAGTTCCAAGGAATGTTAGGCATGTCAAGACATGCCAAGTGCTAAGGCATGCCAATGTGTGCTAGGTTCTAGGATGTGGCATCAACACATGCTAGGGATTGCCAACGAAACACAAGGGAGGACTCATTTCTCTTTCATGTAAATGAATGAATGTGCATGTTTGATAGGGAGTGTCAACAAGTTATAGGTGTGCTAAGGAGGGAGTGACAACGTATGATAAGCAATGGCAATAGACGATAGAGTGCTAGGAAAGCCAAATAAGATGTGACAAGTGCCATGGTGTGCCAATGTGTGCCAAGGAGTGTGAGAGAGTGCTAGGGAAACACAAGGGAGAACTAGGTCATAATGAATGGAAATTAAGGGATATGAGTGTGTGGCATGGAGTGTTAGTGAGTTCCAAGTGTGTTAAGGAGGCTCTACAATTCATGATTGGCATTGTCAAGGAATGCTAGAGTTCTAGGGTGACATGCGGTCAAGATGTGCCAACGCGTGCAAGGAAGTGTTAGCTGGGAGTGTCAGGGAAACACAAGGGAGAAATATGTCAAAAGGAATGGAAATGAGCAAATAAGAATTTGTGATTAGAAGTTTCAGTGAGTTTTAGGTGTGCTAAGGACAAACTAAGAAGGTATGTTAGGTAGTGTTAACGTATGCTAGAGGCTAGGGCGACATGCCAAGATGTCATAGGTGCTAGGGTGTAACAACATGTGTCCAGGAGTGACAAGGAGTGCTAGGGAAACACAAGGGAGCACTAGGTAAAACTGCATGGAAATGAATGAATAGGAGTTTGTGACCAAGAGTGACAGCAATCTCTAGGTGTGCTAAGGAAAGAGTGACAAGGTATACTATGTACTACCAAGGAATGCTCGAGTGTTAAGGCAGTAGGCCAAGATGTGTCAAGTGCAAGGGTGAGCTAGGGAGTGTTAGGGGGTGTCAAGGAAACATAAGGAAGCACTAGGTCAAAATACATGGAAATGAACAAATAAGAGTGTGTGAGTGTGATCTACGAAGATCTTGGTGGCCACCCACCTATCCCACTTAGATCCCCACAACTTTCCCTTTTAGTTTTTCAGTTTCCTTAATTGTAGCACGATTTACTATTTTTAGCAGTTTTTTGGGTCCTAAACTTCCGGAGTCGTTTTGAGGTCCTAAATGACAAATTTTGGGAAACTTGGCAGAAACATGTGTTCTTGGACTGATGTTGCACATCCAAAAGTTATAGGCCTCGAATAGATATCTCTAACGAGGTATTGTGCACATGAAACGAAGATCGTATACCAAAGTTATGACCCCAGGATGTTGATGTACCAATTTATCGAAAGCGGGGCACATAGTTTGGCGCTTCATCTCCTAGGGTTAGAGTTTTGTATTTTTGTGGTTTTCCGTTGTTTCTCAACAATAAATAGACCTTCGAGCCTCATTGTAAGATAGCTCAGAGGCATGTAGCTGCCACATCTCTCCTCAGAGATAAGTTACCATCGCACGAGCTAGTTTATTTCCATTTTTGTTTGTAAGCATATTTAAGTATTTTACATTAATGAAATGAAGAATTATTTATGTTGCATCTATGCATTTATGGTTATCTCTATAATTTGTTGTGTTCATATTTACATCTAGATCAGAGAGGGAGTTTCAATGAGTTCTAGGTGTGTTAAGGAGGGAGTGACAAGGTTAGATGCTAGGCAATGCCAAGGTATGCTAAACTATCAAGGCATGTCCAGAAGTGCCATAGTGTGCTAGGGAGGGTCAAAGCATGCAAGGAATGTAGGGGATGTTAACGCATGCCACATAGTGCCAAGGCATTCTGGGACATGTCAGGTGCTACAACATGTCAAGATGTAAATTGTGTTGCTTAATTGTTTTAGACCAAGGTTGGATGTGATGAGCCTTATCTTGGTAACTTGTCAAGTCGGATGAGTTGAGATTGTACATGAGTATCCTAAGATGAGTTACAAATAGTTCTTATGTGAACAAGGCATATGTTGAATTGACACACGAGAATCTAGGTTTGGCCTTAGAATTTTTTATGTGAACACACTCAAGTTCCACAACACATCTACTATGAAAAACGAAATATGCCATGAAAGAAAAAGTAATGGATTGAATGCACAGAGTTTAGGATCTTCCACATCTTCACATGTTAATTCTTATTATTCTGATATACAATAGCCATTTATATGTCTGGGGTAAGACTCCTCTGGAGATTTCTATCCAACAACAACATCTCTGTGGTAAAAGGTGTACTGTCAAAGGTTTATCCATCAAAAATATCAACCAAAAGGGACCTTACTGTGCACACAGATGAAGGATTAAGAAGATTGTTATCTATGAGTGCTGATGTATAGGTATGGGACAAAATTACATAGGAAGTGAACCTTTTTGTTCAACCAAGCAAGATCTAAAATGGAAAATGTGTGATTATACATACATGTGTGATAGTATTTGGAGAAATGCCAACCTAACCCACAATTTTGTTGGCACTCTGTTGGAGTTGATCTATAATTGTTACTAAAGTTAATAAATAGGTAAAATATGACTATCTTTTCAATACCAAATATAAGTTGATAGGAATAGGGCCAAATTGTGAAAGTGTAAAAATTGGTATGGTTTAAAGGGAACAATCCCTTTGAAAAGTCTTAAATGTGGCGATGAAGGTTGAGCCTTGTTCTAGAATCCCTTTGGGCATACATCATAAGAATTGGTGTCAGATGGAACACTTCAGAATAATTTTTGTAGCAGTGATGTCAACACTTGTATGGTGACATGGGGTTGGATTCGGCCTATCAAAGCTCATTGGTCTACATTGCAGCTTCTCTAGGGCGATGCCTTATATGATTTGGAGTACGAGGGCATGATTTGATATTTAGTTTGCATTGAAGAAGCTTTGGAGGTTAGATACTGTAGAAAACCCCTTGTTCTGAACGGGGAAGCACGTGCCATTGAAGAAATTAACACAAAGTACAGAGATTTGAAACTCAAATCACATCACTATTTATTTCTCTTTGAAACAGGAAATAACTAAAAATTTCAAAGACTAATATTCACTTTTCCTTTAGTCTAGAAGGTACAATGAATTTGGAAACATGTACAACAATGTCTCAACTTTCTTAACTCCTAATCCTAATGCACCTTCCTTGCATGGATAGACAAAAAAATTAAAGTTTGCCTCTACTGAATATGATATGAGATATGCAAACATGTTTCATTAGCTAAGGCTAAGAATTAATAACTAGGGAAGTGCTCCTTTTAACTATGCATGAAAAAACTAAATAACGAAAAGAGTTTCACTACTCCAGGTGCCAGAAATGAATCCACTGCCTAAGGTAAGTGATTTTCCGAGAATAAGATATTAAGGACTCAAACACCTTGTTGCTTCCTTCAAGAGAGGTTTATGCCAAACAGAACTAAGTTATCTTGCACTATCCTCCAAATTCATTCACCTTTAAGAGAAATCTTATGCCTAGAAAAACATAGAAGACCAACATCCAATAGAATTCACTGACCAGCCAGAGACCCTTGTGCCCAAACAAAGAGATAATAAGGGAATGTCAACTAGGGTGGAATCTTTGGCCACCGAAATTGGTAAGAGATAGGAGGGGTAAAAGACTATCAGACCTAATTTTCAAGAACAAATGAATTAATCCACACTTGGTGATCCGAAATGAATTCAATCCTTATTTATTTATATATTTTCTAGAGGGGTTTCATATTCTTAAGTGATTGAGTAAACCTTACTGCAAACCCCAAATTTGGGTCTTTTAAGCCCAGTTTCCCCAAAAATTTCCCAACAATGAGTATTTTGGGGTTTTTTCCCATTTATGGAGGACTAAAACCTATAGGGATGGATAGGATATTATGTACCTTTCATCCTCAATTTGCAGAGGACATTACATGACACCTAATAAAATAAACAATTCGTTAGTTTAGGAGGTACTAGCTAAATTCTTTTTTGTTTACATATAGGACATACATCTCACAAAAATTATCATGGGGTACAAATACTACAAAAGGTCTAAATCTTACGAGCATTGTCATAGTCCAAGAATAAAAACCATTTCATGTGAAACAAGGTCAGTACCATATACAACAACCACAAATTACAAATTCAAAAACAATATACTTATTCAATGAAAGAATGATGAATCCTATTAGCGCATTTGAAATTAAATAGCTCTTGAGTTTTAGTGTCAATTAAAATTTCTTAGGTTGGATCATAATTAAGTACTCAATGTTGTTTTGGGTCCAATTTGGGAAAAATGAGGAGCTCTTGGTGACAATGGGATGATCAGGCTTTCCAGAAGGGAGCTCTTCTATACGTTTCAACATACAAGCCATTCATTCTAGTGGAGGAGATATAGAGAAGCCTTTAATAAGGACATTTCCAAGATCAATTTGGAGGAAAATCCATTTTCAAAGCTTAAACATAGCTCTAGATTCAAACAAGAGTAGTCATTTTTCAGAACAATTATTAATTCCCAAGAAATTGGAGCCAAGCTGACTTGTTGACCATTTATTCTTCTACTGGAAAAGGAAGCATCTATGAAAATTCCTTGGCCCTTTTATCGAGTATTTGATGTAAATCTCTTGATTAGAAATGTAATAAGAGATGCAGTTTATATTAAGAAAAAGGGAAAAATAGAGGGCTAGTTAATAATTATCTTTAAAAAACTCTCAATAGAATCCTAACATATTTGAAATGGAAAAGGTTAACTCCATGGTTATTTTTTGCTTTAGAAACATTGCTAATTTCCATTATTGAAGCACGTATTCGTGCCTTGAAAAAACCTCACAAATGCTTTTGATATTGGTTGAAGCAAAGAAAATGTGCAAAGTTACGCTCACATAGAGGTATGGAAAAAAAGTATGCTGAGCTTGTTGTCCCAGACTCCACACAAAGAATGGACAAAAGGTGAAAAAACGAAGTCAAAAGGTATGTTTAGCTATTGTTATCTAGAGGTAGGTGTTAACTCCACAGTCTACAGCGAAGGCTTTCTGGCGCAAGTGACACAAAGGTTTTCATGCAAAACTTTGTATTAAAAGGAGTGGAGCTTGATGCTACATGTCCACTATTACCCCACTTTCTGTATGGGTTACAAGAGATAAAAATAACGAGATATGGGAGATATAGAGTAGATATTATTGTTATTCAAATGTAATAAAGATTATTACTATCTCTTCCTTGACATAAAAAAAAACATCATCCATAAAATATTTTCTTCATGAACCTGATTTAAAATGAATCCCTTCTGTTGATGTGCCCAGAAACAAATAGAAATGATGTTGATGGGCCAATTTTAGGTTAGAAAAAGCACAACTAGTTTCTATTGTAATATCTCATAATTTCAGTTCAGATTTCAGTTACAAGTAGGGAAATGGGACTCATGGATCCATCGTGATTAATCACGAGTCAGAATCTTCTCACTCTCTAAATGATCTGATCCAAATCTTTGCAATTCAAACTCATGTTGACTAATTTTAACTCGTGATTAATGCAAGTTTGACTTGTGACTTCTCGATTAAAGAAGATTCCTACAATTGATTCAGATTTATTAGATTTTCAACCTTGACTCGACGAGCACTAAAAACATTAAAAACTTAATGTCGGTCATTCCAAAATTTATTTATCATTTCTCAGGTGCACAACTCATACATTGAGACCTTCAGTAATCCATCACTACTCACTATTACACAGTCCAGACTCCATATCAGGCAGTCACTAACATGTGCTCTATCCATACTCCACATTGACCCTCGGGCAGTCGCATGTCACCTTCAGCATGTGTTACCTTCAGGCTTAGCCACTTGGCTTAAATAATAAGTATATTACTATATTGAAGTTTCAATGTCATTTTCAACTACAAGTTTCAAGTTTCACTATTCAACAATCGAATGTTCAGCGTATTAGTTTGGTAGTGACTTTTCAACCCTATAAATGGGGCTTAAATATATTTTAAAAATGCACTAAGAAATGGTTTCATACCAACCACTGGCCAAGTCATGAAGCATTCCTTCCTTGGTTTATGTCTTTCTGACTATAAAGGCTTTAACCATGTATTCACAACTTTGTGTATTTTTGTGCTTCCAAAATCTGTTATTGACGTATTGGTTTAGTTTTCTAATGTTAAATGAACTTGAACAAGATTACAATGAAATAAATGTTGATAATATTTCCTTTAGGTGTCATTTCCTCATATATACCTAATTGTGTTTCAAGGTCATAATGATATATTAGGTCGAAATGTGCTCATGTTGCTAGACAGAGTCCTCTTTGATCCTTCACAAAACCTCATACCCTTTAAAACCAACCCTGTTTTTTGTGAAGTTGTATATGGCATTTTTAATTTTATTTTTTTATTGTCTTTTAAAGGAGCCAAATTAAATAGAAGGCATAACTCCAAATGTAAATAGAAGCCCCAATTTACACACAATTTCAAAAAAACAACAATGCCAAGGGAGAAGGACTTTTCTTGGCCTTATTGTGACAAGATTCTTGAAGACCCCAAGCTCATTTGTAAATTTTGCAAAGCAAAATGTAGTGGAGGAATTTATAGATTCAAGTACCACCTTGCACAAATACCCCCCGGCCATGATATAGGTCTCTGAAAAACATTGAAAAAAATGTAAAACACCGAGAAACCTTGGCCATTGATATGTTGAGTTAGCATAATTCAAAGAAAGAAAAGCAAAAAGAATAAATAGGAACTCCTGGAGTTGACAATTTTTCTTCCACTATACCATTTTCATCTCCCTCTCTTATATCCTCAATGTAGTTCCCAAGTTTACCACACATGCCTCCATGTCCAAGTCAAACTCAAGGCCAAATGAATCCTCCTGCATTCATCATTGGAGGTGGAAACATAAACAACTTTTCTTCTCCCCGCGCAAAAACCTGGTTCCCAACCTACCTTGGATACCACTGGCTGGAAAAAAAAATATCCATAGTCAGGCAAGGAAGCCCATTGCTAACTTTTGGTATTGTTCTGATGTACCTTTCCACTATGCCATAAGTCCTTATTGGCAAGCTATGATTGATGCAGTTGTTGTTGCAGGTCTAGGGTTCAAAGCTCCTTCATTAGAGAACATTAAGACAAATTTTCTAATAGAAAGTGTTGAAGCTGTCATGCTTGTGCTATCAGAGTTTCGTTCATCATGGGTAGAAAAAAGGTGCACCATCATGAGTGATGGATGGACAAATCAGAGTGATAGAACTTTAATAAATCTACTTGTATCTTTTCCAGTAGTTATAATGTTTCTCAAATTATTGGATGCCTCAGACAAGGTTAAGACTGCACAACTTATTTTTGAAATGATGGAGGAAGTCCTTCATGAAGTGGGAGAAGAACTTGTTATACAAATTTTCACCGATAATGCAACTAATTATATGGCTGCTGGTTGACTTTTTGAGATTAGGCACCCCACTATTTTTTGGACGTATTGTGTTTTTGATTGCATAGATTTAATGCTTGAGGACATTGGTAAGATTCATTGGATACATGAGGTTGTGGAGAAGGAAAAATCCATAACCAAATACCTATAAAACTACACTATTGTCCTAAACACCATGAGAAAGTACATTGAAGGTAAAGAAATTGTTCAACTTGCAGTGACTAGATTTGCGACAAATTTGATATATTTACAATTTGTGGTTGAGCAAAAGATAAATTTGAATAGGATGTTCTTGGGACCTGAGTGGATGGCATCAAAACATTCCAAGATGCTTGAAGGCATTGAAGTTGTTTCACTTGTGTTTAATGATAGTTTCTGGAAGGACGCCAAAGAGATTATTGTTGTGATGGAGTCCCTTGTTAGAGTTCTTTCGTACTTCAAGTCTTCTAGCTTTTTCCTGTTCTAAATTTCATTTCAAGCTACTTTTTATTTTCAATGTTTCATATTTATTTAAATTTGAAAGTTACTAGGATGGTTGATGGTGACGAACCTACTATGGGTTACATTTATGAGGTGATGGATCTCGCAAAGGAGGCCATCAAAAGAAGATATGGGGATGAGGAGGCAAAGTATAGGTCTCTTTGGGACATTATTGATGCACGTTGGGATAGGAAATTGCATGCACCCTTACATGCTGCTAGGTACTTCTTAAACCCACAATATTTATATGATAAGAGAAAATTTCATGAGGATGGGGAGGTTCGCACAGGACTTATGGCATGCATGGAAAGGTGCTTCCCTGATCCACAATTTCAAAGTCGTGTATTTTCCCCACTATAGGATTATAGAGCACCAGCTAAATTATTTTCATATACCAGTGTTATACGAGAAAGCTCTAAGATGTTTCCAGGTACCCTTTTAGGCTTGAAGGCTTCATCAATTCATTAAATTTGTTTAAATTTTATTTTGTATGTTAAATGTTTTATTAAATTTTGTTTTCTTTTTAAGTTTTTACTATTTAGTATTTTGTACGTCTACTAACGAACCCTTGCCACTTTCTATGTCTTTGGTGGAAAAACGTTTGTAGTGATATGCCAAATTTTAAGATATTCACCATTCTAATATTAAACCAAGCATGCAGTGCTTCAGGTTATGAGTGCAACTGGAGCATGTTGGAGAAAAAACATTCTAAGAAGCGCAACTGATTGACACAAAAGCGCTTAAATGACTTTGTATTTTTCCATTACAATCTACTACTTCACAACAAGCTAATACTAAGTGAGAGCTTGAATTTGAAGGTTTCATAATTTGATTTGCAATTTAAACTTTAAACTTTAAAGTTCAAAGTAAAACTTAAATTCACATTTCAATGTCTCATGATAATGATAGGTTTGGATCATTCACTAATATACCTTGAAGAGATAGATTTGAAAACTACAAATGCAGCAGATTGGGTCAAATTAGAGGAGGCTCCTCTTTTAAGCCTACATGACTTGGAGAAATTTGAGAATAAAGAAAGCGGAGTGGGAGGAATCACTTATAGTTCTCACTCTTAAGAGTCTTAGAATCTTAGTTACTAATTTTTTTCTAATTAGTATGAAGTTGTTTGTAAACTTTTAGAAGCAGTTGCTATGAGTTCTATGTAGTCACTAGTTAGGAGTCATGACTCAGTACTTTGGATCATGTTTGGACTCGTAACATATATGCGATGCTTATTGATTCATGATATTTTGGACATCTATTGATATTATGAATTTTTTGGCCATGGCTTTACTAAATATCAATGAAACATGTTTTTTTTTTAATTCAATATATGTGTATATTTTTATTTATTGAATTCACTGATTTTTTCCCAATTTTTCCCCAATCTGATTAATACTCTTAACTCTTTTGCCTCACTGATTTATTGTCTATTATGAGTCTGGTAACACTGGTTACAAGTTTCATTCTTCACTTGGGTGCTAAGGTGTGATAGAGAGTGCCAATGCATGCTGAGGAGTGTTAGGGAGCACTAGGACAACACAAGGGAGCAATAGATCAAAATGCATGCAAGTGAATGAATATGAGGGTGCATTGGGGAGTTTCAATCAGTGCTAGCTATCATTCCAAGGAGGGAGTGACAAGGCAAGCTAGAGAATACCAGGGAATGTCAATAAGTGCTATAGTTTGCTAGGTAGTTCCAAGGTGTGCTACCATGTGCCAAATAGTGCTAAGGCATGCCAGGTGCTAAGACATGCTAGGACATGTAGGGTATTAGAGTATGCCAATATGATTCAAGGAGTTTCAAGGAAAAAAAAGGAATAACAAAGCTAAAATCCAAGGAAATGAACACATAATAGGGTTAATAAGTTGGGACTTTATCTTTTTCAAAAGGGGCATGCTAGTCACACTAATAATATGTTCCAATACATGCCAAGTGTCAATATGTGCCAAGTGTTAATGTTTGTCAATGCAATATTATGCCAAGGAGTTCCAGGGAATGATAGGTACTACAAGGAATTCCAACATATGGTAGGCGAGTGTTATGCTATGCTATGGCATGCCAACATGTGCTTGGGTGTCCTACTCATGGCAAGATGTTCTAGGTACAAAGATGTTCCAGGTATAAATATTTTCCAAGACATGTGAGGTTCCAAGGAATGTTAGTGTACTATTCAAAATCATATTAAGGGGTGTCATGAGTGTTTAGGAGTGCTATGTCGCTCTCATTAATAGAATTGGCAGAGCTTGATTATGTATTAAATAATATAATTCCTACACACACTAGTGGAACTTTATTTAAAGGAAATTTGCTAGATAATAAACCTAATAAAGATGAATCATGTGATGACTCATAGGAAGACTATATTCTTAAACTTGAGGGAAATGATACACACTAAATACTTCTTAACAAATTGACTGACTATTTTAACCACTACGACCTTAGACACATAATGAAAAAGACTCCACAACAATGGTCTTAAATCATTATATTTTGATAAAAAATATAGTAACAGGTACATAGCATCATCAAAAAATCATTGGAATGATCAATGATGATGGACATTTTTTTACCATTACCAAAAGTAACCAAAAAGAGCATTGGTGAGGGTCAATAAAATATTGTCACTACAAGTATCACCAAAGAGAGAATTAGTGATGGGCCTTTAAGGACCCTCACCAAAAGTGTCACCAAAGAGAGAATTAGTGATGGGCCATTAACGACCCTCACCAAAAGTGTAATTGAAAATGGCTTTGGTGAAAAACCTTAAAGGACCATCACTATATACACTTACAACAACAATTTTTTAAAGATCGCCACCATATGCGACATTGGTGATGGACCCTAAAGGTCAGTCACAGGCATCAAGTATCATCAAAAACTCATTGGAATGATCAATGATGTCGAACATTTATTGACCATCAAAAAAAGTAACCAAAAATATCATTGGTGATGGTCAATAAAATATCATCACTAGAAGTGTCACCAAAGAGATAATTAGTGATATGCCTTTAATGAACCTCACCAAAAGCGTCACCAAAGAGAGAATTAGTGACGGGCCTTTAACGACCCTCACCAAAAGCGTCATTAAAAATGGCTTTGGTGACAAAACATAAGGGACCATCACTATATACACTTACAACAACGCTTTTTTAAAGACCGTCACCATATGCGATATTGGTGATGGACCTTAAAGGTCTATCATAGGCATGACCCTCACCAATGACCTTTTTTCTTGTAGTGAATGTCAGGCATGCCAGAACTATGATTGAAAATTCCATGCTCTGCCTACTCCGTTGCATTTCGTTGTCGCCATTAGTCCCTTTGCAAAATGGGGCATCAATCGTATGACATGTAACACTCACTTGGATGGGGAACATGGATATATCATTCCATTGTTGAATACTTGACTAAGCAGGCCAAAGTAATGCCTACATTTAATACTGGTGAAACGGCTTCATATTTTTTTTTCAACAACATGATTTCTAGGTTTGATGTTCCACAAGAAATAATAACGGATCTTAGGAAGCACATTCAGAATGATATGATGAACGAATCAACTTCCAAATGTGGACTTTCACTTGAAACTTCTACTCCCTATTAACCTCAGGCTAATAGACAAGTTGAGGAAATTAACAAAGTTATTAAGTCTATACTTCAATGTATGGTAGGGGTCCACAAATCAGACATAAACTTTCTTATGTTTTCTTCCTTCTCAGCATATCGAACTTCAGTTAGTACTCCTACTAGATTCACACCCTTTGAGTTGGTGTATGGTCTAGAAGCGATCATCCCTTTCGAATGTGAAACTCCATCGCTGAAACTAACTATCGAACTTCTTCCTCGTACTTCCACAGGGGAGGCACATATTTTACATCTGAATAGTTTGGATGAAACCAAATGTGGTGTTCTATTAGCCAATGGAGCCCATGAAATACACATTAAAGGGAAATATCAAAAAATGTCAAGCCTAGAATCTTATGAGAAGGAGATATGGTTCTCCTGTATGACTAGGAGGTCGACAAGTTAGGTTGAGGAAAGTTCCAACCCATGTGGATGGACCCATACACTGTTAATTGATTCCTTGAAAAATGGTGTTGTGAGTTAGTAGATCCCAACGGAGTTCCATTGGTGTACCCTAGAAATGGATTGTGCCTAAAAAATACTATGCGTGATCCCACGCATCATACACTATGCACATACTATCTATATGTATGTTGAGTGTGTTTGTGGTGTGTTTTTAGAGTTTCCCATGGTTTTTATTGATTCTTTTTACTTTTGGATTGCAGATGCCAAACTCTCTCTAACTGTACATTGTTTATGTCGATGGTGCTAGCCTTAGTACTTAAAAAAATCCTCCACAACATTGGTTATCTTTTCTCCCAATGGTGAGTTAGTGAGTATGCAAGTGATTTTCATTGATCACTCGACTAACAACATAACTAAGTATAGCACAGTGGTTGAGCTACTTTATGATGTTATTTCGCATGGTATCCACCGTATAGTCATCAGTTTTGACTTATAGCTCATAGTTCTACAACTTGTGAATTCTATTTGGTGATAAATCCTGTCATCCTTCACATGGCTTTGGGAGTGTATCTTCTGGAAAGAAATTTCAATTTCATAAAATATGAACATATTTCTATAAATTTGAACACATTAGCACGTTCCCTAGCTAATTTTTGTTTAAGATCAACATTTGCAAAGAATACAAATAACTTTCAACTCACATCACATCATACTAAAAGCATAATAGTAAGGACAAAAAACTAAAAAAAAATAATATATTAAGTTTGGCTTTACAAAATGTGTGTCACAGGACACATATGGTTACATCGCCCATATAAAAACTACATGGGAAACATCTAAGTATACAAAAATTAGTAGTTCTCGTGATAAAATGACACTGCACAAACTATCTTGTGCATTAATTGACCAATACAACTAGGAACTCTGGTTGCGTGTCACTAAAGTGACAATAGAATTTTATCGACCACGGTCTCATTAATCCCATGCTGTCAAGTCCTCCATATGGCACTCCACTAATGATAAGATCTCTGCTACATAGGGATCTCGTAGCTTGTCCGTCTTACCACTGTGACATGTACTGGTTCCATTGCCTCCTCCTATGGCTCTCTCTGGGTGATAGGGATATGTAGAACCTACTGGTAAAACAAGTCCAATTTCTTCATGAAAGCATAAAATATTTTAGTCTCGGGAACATAAAAAAGCACAAAAAATGTAAAAATTTCAGAAACTTAAAGTTCGAAGTATCTTACATGAAGCATCCAATTGCCCACCCTCAGGAAACTCAAGCTCAAGATCATCATGAAAATCCATTCCTACGTATGAGTAACCATCAATGATGATGAATTGCCTTCATAGCCACCAAAATAAGGTTGGTGAAAATCTGATCACTGATGGCCATGCATGTCGGCTGATATGGTCTATACACCTCCTCATCTGTGCGGGTCTCCAATCGATGGACTCAAGGAAAATCTACTAATGCTACATTAATGGCACCTACTCTATAGAAAAAAAGAGACTAAGATCATGTTGTTGTAGAAGTTCTTCAACTTCCCCTCCTTTTCTTTATTAATATGTTCCTTCAAATTGACCAAGACACCCTCACTCCAGTTGAATACTGTCAGCTGTAGACACTCTATCCCAGAGTTCATGTATGATTTTCTTAATACATGTAGTGCTTAGCTACTTGACAATCTTGTGATAATGAAAAAGATTGTTCTTGGAGGTAATTAGGTTACATCCTTTATGTTGATATTTCCATCCCTCATAGGTAGGTCTCGAGGTTTTCAATAGGTATCTTTGTCATCTTTCACCATCTCACCATCACTTCTTCCACTTACAAGAGAGATGGGGGCACCTTGCTTTGATCTTTCATAAAGTAAATATCCTCTACCTATATCTTCAGTAGATTCTCCCCAAAACTGAATTTCTATGCTTGAATATCCCATGCATGGATAATTTACTTCAACAACTCCATTTGTTCCCTCATACCAAGAAGCTAAAATAATTTCAATAACCCACGATTTTTTAGCGCTTGGATGGCTGCAGGATCATTTGACACATTCAAATATTTTTCCTCGTGTTCTCTTTCTCACCAAATGAATGCTATTTTTTGCTAATGGTTACCTAAAATATGAACAAGTAATTCATTAGGCATTTTCCCATGAAAATAATTGTACAAAATTTGAGACAAAACTAAAAGACAACTTAGGAAAATGCACCCAATGCACCCAAATAGTGTTTACTAGGGCATTTCACCTCTGCTTGAAGTATTTATTTGCCTATGAGAAATGAATTTTCAGACATTAGGGTGTGTTTTGGTCCAAGGGGATTTTTTATGAACCCCAGGGGTGTCAAAACCTTAAAATCTTGCATGAAAACACAAAAATGGATCATAGAAAGATAGAGAAATGTTTTAGTTCCTACCTGGAAGCGACATTACTTGAAATGGTTCCCTGGATTGGCCACAATCAGTTGAAGAAAATTGATGGAAAAAGGGCTCCAAATATTCACTGTTGAAGGTAAAATGTGAAATGGTAAAAATGACAATTCATTTTGAATATTTATGGTCATTTTCTCATTATTTTATTCATTGTTAGTGTTTTGACCTAGATATGCTTCATTTTTACTATGAAATGGGTATGTTTAATCATTCTTGTGGTGTTTTGAGTAGGCCAAAAACTGTTAGCAGGTTTTCATTATGTTTTGAACATGTTATTTTGACCATATAGTCCACTTTTATCTCTCTTTCAGTCTCTTTAAACCTACGAAAAAGGAACCCCTAGGGAGTCCTCTTTCAACCCTCTTCAAACACCAAAAATATGAAAAGCTTGTTGAGAACTTTATTTTTAAACTCGTAAAAGTAAATGAAAAGTTGTCTACTCAGTATAAGTTTAATGCTTTTCTAGACTGAGATAGACTAGCTACAAAAAAGGAATACGTTATTTAAACATGGATAAGAGGTTCTCTTGGGTATTGTTTTCTACCTTTTTAGACCTAAGCGACATTTGGAGTTTTTTTCCACCTCTTTCTTCAAACTCTCTAAAAATAAAAAATATTTATAGTTTTTCCTTCGTTGGACTCATTAAAACATCAAACAACGATGGACTCATTGATCATGATGGGGATAAACCACTCTTTCTTAGGGTTCATTAAATATGCTCGGAGGGTTTCATCTGAAGGATGAATTGACAAATAAGCATATGTTATCCTCCTCAAGCTTGTTAAAATATAAAGAGGTACTAACTAATATGGTTGAAGAAATTGGGAAAACAAGGGATTCCATTTTTCTTATGGCAGCAAGTCGCTCTTGAACACGACACTCTTCCACTTCAACTTCGCGGTTGTTGGGTTAGGTAATATGCTTTTCTTCTAGTTGTCATACCCTTTTCAGAGCCTCCATTTCGGTTTTGGGTCAATGTTTCCAACTCCATTTAGTTTCGTTGGTGTGTTCTAGAGAATTAATTCATTTGATCTCTACTATAATACTCTTAATCCTTCATTTTATGTCTGCATTTCCTAATCTAGTTCAATGTTAGCATCATTTTGATCATTCTATCTCAATCATCTTACTTGTTTCATATTTTTGATGGGGGATACATCAAGGCCCTCTTGTGATGGGTCACTTCCTATCAACATCAACACATCATCCAAGAATTTGACTTAGAAACACACCCCTTGGTACCGTGGTGCTTGCATACATCATTGGAAAGTTTCCTCGCTCTCGGTAATAGGTTTACATCAATGGCCTTTGACTGAAATATTTTGTGTGGTGTTCAACATCAACTCATTAATTCACACCATATGGATTGTACTATAGTAGCTTGAGATCCATTAACATCATTGACGGTTTCTCTCACGTATGTAAACAACTTACATCATTGGCTGGTAATCAAATGGTGTCTACCTTGTTTGACTCTAGCTCATTGATTCACATGGTTAGACTCGTATATTGGTTATTCATGTGAACAAGATAGAAGACCTTGGATCTAGTTTCTTCCATCTGGACCATGATTTCAAGATTATACAAACATCATAATGTATGATGGTAATGATCATATAGACAGTCATCCATTCATGGGTCCACTAGTTGCATCAGTGGACACGTCTTTTGATCATTGCACATGTTATATTAGCTCATGATCTGAGTATGGGTATGCCTCGATCTACAAACAAATATCTCATGTTTTAAATGCATTGTAAGATATGAAGCTCGTCAGTTGTCCTTGATCCGGACTTATCATAAGGTAAATCACTTCAATCATCAATCATCATCTCTAACTTTGTGCTTTAGTGGGCATTATGTTATAGGCCATATTTTCACATAAAATCGGTGATTCTCCTAATGGGTTCAATCAACATCCTATTCCCACTTGTCACAAACTTTCACTAATCACTAAGCATGTACCTTTCGATTCCCATAGTTTCAATCCTAAACTTCTTCATCTGAGCCAATTTGAGGGCCAACGCTCCATGTAAGCCTACTGGGGTGTGTTGACAAGTATATTGCTCCACTATGGTCTCTATTGGTCACCAGTAGGTTGCTCCCCTTTGCACCTACATTGGTTCTATAAATACCGGAGGATGATAGGAATTCCATAAGCCTCTCCTTCTAGAAGTTTCAAGAACTTGTTTCAACTACTTACATTGGATAAACCATTCGAATCTTATCCTTCCCCATTTTGGAGTTTTCACCACTTATCCTTTGATCCTATCCCTCCATCAAAGGTGGATCTCTTACCCTAGATTCATAATTAGATAAGAACTCCCAACGTACCATACTTCTCTATATATTCTGATCCTTCTATGCGATTGGGGGTTCAATTTTAGAGAGTGATTCTACCCTTATGATGTTTCAGTGAGTGGTCATCATGTCATGCATTGAGGGTGATTGGAGGTGCATATTGTGACAAGGAAAGGACAAGTCAACAACTTGGAGGATCTCTTCCACAAGATCAACTATTAATTATGGTTGTAATCTCCTTCCACTTATAATAATGCAAATAATTGATTATTTTCCTATATTTGATGTTGTTATTTCACTTATTTCAATACCATGTTGATATATTGAATGACATACTTAGATGATAATACATAGATCCCATAGTCTCTTGGCTTGTTTTATCTGACTGTGCAAGTTCTAATTTTTGTGTTCAGTGTTGGAATTGGAGCTTCCAAGCTAAAGAAGGAGTGAAGTGTGTGAAGGATGCTAGATACACCACACTCTATCATCTATTTACGTAAAAAAACATTGTGCTCCTTGTCTCTCTCTTGTTCTAGGTTAGCCAATGACCTAGGGGAGGTACCTTTGATTGCAATCATAAATCCCACATAACACATGGCTTTCATGCTCCTTTTTTTATGTTCATATAGGTCAATGCATGTTCTCCATGCGTGTACGGTTTTTCATGTCAAAAGAATATTTTTATTTAGTCAAAAGAGTCATTTTAATTTGTAAAAGACCCTATTGGAAAAGTTGTAACATGTAAAATATTTTGATTTAGAGTCCAGAAAGCTCTACAATCCTCCTCACACAGGTCGGCCTTGGAAATGATAAGTCATTCCGAACAAGGGAATTTTACTTCATGGCAAGACTATAAATAGAAGCAGATTCAACCTCATTCCACACCAATTCGATCTCATCAATAAAGAAGTTTGATATGTAACAAGGAGAATCAAGAAAACTAAAGTGAAGGTTAAGAAAGCAAGAAGAAGACAAGAATATAAGGGAAAATTTGTTTTGGGGCCTGATTCTCTCACACACGTGAATGTTACGGTTTTTTAAGCTTCCAGGGTCTTTCCCTTGCTTGGAGCCTAAAACTTGTTTCCATCCTCTCTATTTTACTTTTAACTTGATAATTTTTTCATGAAAAATGTATAATAAAGAAACATAAGAAAATAAATAAAGTTCATGAGAAATTATTAAGGTTAAGGAGAATCTAAATTAATAGTTTCCCTACTACTTTCTTCAAAATTAATCTTCTCCTTTATCCTCGTGAAATTGTTCTTCTAGTTAGGATAAATGATGATCTCGAAAAGCTACTTAGAATCCTCCATATTACTAATCCAAGATGAGTATGATTGTTAATATTGAACATGATAAAATCATAATAATTAAATCCTAAAAGATCAACTATGACAATTTCATTTATGATAATAAGTACTTGGATAAATCATCTTCATACAAATATTTAGGAATTGACAACGATCATCAGCTCATTTCGAATTATAACATTGAGAAAAGGATAATTGGAGTTTAGAAAACTTGTTATGGGCTTGAAAAAAAATTCTAAGTCAAGCAATTTTTGGGTTTGGAGTAAAAAAAGGCTCCTCTTTGAGTCTCTCATCACACAACTTATTTTATATGGATGTGAAGTTTTGGGTTTCAATATAACTATATAATTATGGAGAAATATTAATCTTATCCAAAAGAAATTTATAACCTACAACATCAATATTAAAGGGAATACTCTCTACCTTATCGTCCTAATTGAAGCTAGCATTTCCCCCATTGAAAGTATGAATATTATTAGGTATCTAATATATGAGAAGAAGATATACAATATGAAATCCAAGAGGTCCCCCAAAATTTCTTCTAAGTCTATCCAAAACCCCAACCTCTAGCTCAAGCACGGATGACATAAGGGTGCCTAGTCTTAACTGGACCATTGTGGGGTAAAATATGAGATCGTCTTGGAGAATAAGAAAAATATTGAAAGCATCATTACTTCTAAATTTAAGGACATGTTATCGTAAGGTAAGGAGTTAGAAGGAAAAAGGAAACTGAGGTATGATAAGGAGGTGATCAACACCAATATTGATAACTAGAATTATCTTTGTACTAATAAGAGAATTAATATTGCCAAGATAAGCACTAATTCTCATGAGTTTCAAAGTGAAATCAACTGTTAATTAATTCCTAAAACACCTTGGAGTGAAGGATTTTTTTCACCTTTGCGATACTAAGAGCGTTGAAAATGAAAAAAAAAATCTCTTGGATTTCCTTGCTCCTACTCACATTGATTATAATTTTCAAAATATTTTCCACACTACCAACATTATTAACTTGTTAAATAAACATTATAGTGATATAGGAATGCTTCTCTCCCTTATTTTTTATTATAGAAATTAACTAGCCTAGATCCATCTTAACTTTGGATCAACCAAGCATCGAGAGGGTTCAAATCTCCTGAGGTGAAAACCTCTTTTTTGAGTGCAAAACTTGAGGAAAGGTTTGCACCTAAAGAGATTTGATCCCTCTCGGTGCTTGATAGATCTAGAGTTAAGATGGATCTAGGTTGGTTTTAGTCATTTGCGGCCAAGGAAAATCTATCAAACATATGATTAATTTTATTAATAATATGTAAAGGCATATAATATTAATATAATCATTTTAAATATGCTAAATATGTATGAGATTAATCTAGTCATTTTAATTTTAAATTTTCTTAGTTACCTCTATTTGTTGAAATGATAAATAATGTTAATAACATTAATGATGAAAAATGATCAAATAAAAAATTTGAATGCAAAGTGACAATGTAATAGTCTTGAATGATAGAAAATGTGAATAATAAGAATGTAGTTAATTACAAATAGACTTCATTATGATCAATCTCAATCTATTTTCTTCTACTATTCTTATTTTCACCCTTGTTAGTTTTGTTATCTTTCCATATCGATTATATGAAAAGGATTTAAATATTTTTCTCGAGCTATTTTAGTAAACATCATACCTGGTCTCTCTTGCTCGCCAATATTAATATATTGAATTACTATAACACAAAAATTAATGTACATTTCCAATAATTTTTTGTGCTTACATTTAAATCAGTGTGCATTTTTAATATAATCACTCTGAAATTAATGTACCATCATACATCCAATTAGATCAAAATAGAAATCAACGTCTACACTAAAATCAATGCATCTAATGAAAGAAATCAAATAATCTTAGAAAACAACTTCTATAATGATATCAATGTATCTAATGTAAACAATCAAATAGGATTAGAAATCAACATCTACACTCAAATCAATGCATCTAGTGCAAGTAAGAAAATAGTATTAGAAACCATCATCTAAACTGAAATAACTGCATTTAGTGCAAGAAATCAAATAATATTAGATATCACCATCTACACTAAAATCAATGCATTAAGTGAAATCAATCAAATAGGATTAAAAGCCATATACATTGAAATCAATTCATCTAGTGCAAGCAATAAATATAATTAGAAATCAACATCTACATTGAAATCAATGCATCTAGTGCAAGTAATAAAATATGATTAGAATCATGATCTACATTGAAATTAATGCATTTAGTGCAAGAAATGGAATATGATTAGAAATCATCTACATTGAAATCAATTCAAATAGTGCAAGCAATCAAATACAATTAAAAACCAACATCTACGCTAAAATCAATGCATCTATTGCATACAATCAAATATGATTGCAAATCACCATCTACATGGAAATAAATGCATCTATTAAAAACAATCAAATGTGATTACAAATCACCATCTACATGGAAATAAATGCATATACTACAACAAATATTCTTCCCTCTCCCCCCTCCATCCATATCTATATCTCACCACATCGCTCCATATTTTCCTCAATATCTTACCCCCCCAAACACACATGCTCTCTCATTCCATATCTATATCTGCCCCCATCTCTCCTTCTTTTTCTAAATATCTCACCGCCCAAAATGCACATGTTGTCTCACTCCATGTCTATAAATATCTTTGTCCCTCCCTCCCTCTCTCCATCTCTCTCTTCTTCCCTCTCTTCAACTTCCAATAATATCTCTATCTCCCTTTGTTCTCTATATCACCCCTAATACATACAATCTCTCTCTCTCCAATATATCTATCTATCCATCCCTCCACCTATCCCTCTCTCTCTCTATCTCTTGCCCTTCTCTCCCTCTCCCCTACTTTTCTCTATTTCCTCATGTTGTAATCTCTCCCTCTCTCTCCATCTTCCTTATCACCCTCTTTCTATCCCCACCTTTCTTTCTTTGTGTTTTTATTATTACCTCTCTCTCTTTGCCCCTCCAACTTCATCACTCTTTCCCTCCCTCTCTCACTTCCTCTCTCTTCCTTTCTCTCCCACCTCTCTCTCTCTCTCTCTCTTAACCCTCCAACTTTGTTACTATATCCCTCCCTCTCTTCTTTTCTCTCCCTATATCCCCCTTCTCTCCATCTCTCCTTCTTTGTCTCTTTATCTCCCCCTCAAACATACACACTCTCTCTTCATCTCTCCGTTGTCACTCGCTCTCTTTCTCAACTTTTCACTCTCTATGTATTTCTTATTCCCTCCGTCTCTCCACCTCCAACTCCCTCTCTCTATCCCTCTCTCTATCCTCCTCTCTCTGAGGTCCTCTTTCTCATCCTTCTCCTCTCTCCATTTATCTCCTACCCCTCTCTCTCTCTCCCCCCATCAATTTCTCTCTATCTCGTTTCCCTCTAGTCCTCTCTGTTCCCCAACCACTCTCCTCCTCTATCTCAATTCCTCTCTCTCCAAATATGTTACCATATCCCAACCTCTCTCCTTCTCTCCCCCCTTCTCTCCATCTCTTTGTTGGCATTGTGACACAGGTGTGGCACTACGACATAAGTGTTGTCCTTGATGGAAACTCACTCAAGTGGAAAATCACAGTTCAGGCTCTCAAAATGAGAGAAAATGAGATACCCGTAGGTGCGTTGAACAAAAGCCGCAGACCCACAGGTTCTCCGAATAAGAGGTGCAGACACACCCACAGGTTCTCTGAACAAAAAGTGGAGACATCAAATTCACACACTTTCATGTAGATAAGCGCGCGCACATGGGAAATTTTATGATTGATCCATGGTATTTAGTCCGAAGTTTTTGATCCTATGATTTTGGTCCGTGGTTTTTTTTCTAAAGTATTGAACCCTGGTTTTGGGTCCCTTGTATTGGCTTTATATGATTTTGGTCCATGGTTTGAATAAGGGCTTGTCTATTAAAAGCAAAGGAGATCATTTGGCTGAGCACTCATGTGTTGAATATCTTAAGGAGAGCAAGATTTGAAATTCTTGTGATCGGTTGGTGAGTGAGAGGTGGATCTAAATCAAGGAGAAACCTGAGCTTTATAAGGCGAAACTATTGATGGGTCGAGATCTCCTTGGCGCATGATCAGATCTATAAATCTGATAGTCTGGGGTATACTTGAAGTCTGAAAAATAAACTCTATAACTGCAGGACTGCAGGTGCGACACGGTGCAGGTGCGAAGATCCACAGGCCAGTGAAGGAGAAAGTGTGGAGATCCGTAGGCCTATCAAAGAAACGTTGTGGAGGTTCGCAGGTTTTGCACACCGCAGGTGCGAAGGTTCGCAGGTTTTTCACACCGAAGTTGCGAAGTTCGCAGGATTGACACAGTGTGGGCACGGAGACCCGCATATTAGACTTAGTGAAGCCGCAGATGTGCGTAGGTTTCTATTGGTGAAGTTGCGGACTTTTCTTGATATCTATTTTAACTGCTTCTTTCTGTTACTGTTGTGTTCTAGGTTCTGAATTGGTGTCTGGTTACTGGTACTATGTTCTGAGACGTTATTGATTCCATAGTTGCAGAAGGAAGTTGATTAATTGCAGATCTATTTGAAGTTTGATTGATATTCATGGATCCAGTCTGAAAATTCATGAAACATGGTCCTTGAGAGAAAAGAGAAGGTTGTAGCATTTTGCAGGTTGAAGCCTACGTGATGGTATAAGACTGTGCCAGTACAGAAGCATTGTAAAAAGAAGTTTCTAATTGAAAGAAGATGGAGACATATTGGAGGAGGTGGTTTTCACCCACATTGGATTTCCACCTTATATCTTGTGTTCTTTGGTGTGATTGGTTGCTCTATTTTTCTTGTTCATGTTTACTGTTATATGGTTCTGACACTAATATTAATGATCCACATCTGAAGAATATATTAAATTATAACTCTGGAAGGTATACACAAGTTTCATTAGTCATAATTGCAAATATCAGTATAAATTGAAAAGAGTTTGATAATACTCGTTCACCCCCCCCCCCCTCTCCGTATTATTTCCAACACTCTCCTTATTTGTCTCTTTAACTCACCCCTAAACATACAAACTCCCTCTCCCTCTCTCCCTCTCTCTCAACTTCTCACTCTCTATGTATTTCTTATTCCTTCCTTATCTGGCCCACCAACTCCATCCCTTTATCCCTCCCTCTCTCCTCCTCTCTCCCAAGTCCTCTATCTCTCCCTTCCTCTCTCTCCCTTTCTCTCCTACCTCCCTCTCTCTTCCCCAATCTCTCTCTCTCCCCCCCTTCCAATCCTATCACTATCCCCCTCCCTACCCGCTTCTCTATCTCTCCCCTCTTTCATTGTGTCTCCCTCTCCCTCTCTTACCCTTCTATACATGTCTCACTCCTCTCCCTCTCCCTATCGTCACTCCTCCTCTATCCTTTCCTTCATTTTATCCCCATCTCTCCCTTTTCAATACCCCTATCTCTCCACCTCCATCACTCTATGTCTTTTTTCTTCCCTCCCATATATATCTAGAGTTAATATATATTACGATATTTTAATATATATTATAATATAACAAATTTAATATTGTATTAATCCAAAGTTATTAAATTTAATCAGATTAATATTAGAATATATTAATATGAACATTCGATTTAATAATAATAATAATAATAATAATAATAATAATTTATATTAATATTAGGGTTAATAATGTTTTTTGCATGTATAAATAATAATTTGGCCCATGGTATTTGCCCCATAGGCTTCACCTAAATAAAACCTGTTTTTTGAGTGTTCTTAAATATAACTAGTACTATGGAGTAAATAAAAAAGGTTTTATTTATTTACCATACCTCTGGTTTGCTTATATTTTTTATTTATTTACCATATCTCTTTTATAAATATGGAATTTGGGTCATGATATTAAAATAGTATTTGGCCATAGGCTTCACCTAAAAAAAAACTCTTTTTGAGTTTTCGTAAATATAAAGAGGTTTATGCAGTAAATATAAAAATAGGTTTCATTTATTTACCATACCTCTAGTTTCTTTATATTTTTATTTATTTACCATAGCTCAAGTTTATTTATATATTTTTTTATTTACCATACCTTTGGAGTAAATATAAAAAGAGGTGCTTATACCTAATAATAATAGATTGATTTTTAAATAGGGCCAACATTAGATTAAAAATGTTAAATGTTAAACATTACATCTTAAAAGTTTAGTTTACATTTACATTTACATGTTTACTTGAGATCTACCCGGAGTGCCTCTAGACACAATTGCTAAACAATCTCAACTAGAGACGCAATTATTAAACAATCTCAACTAGAGGTGCATCATCGTTAATGCCTCTCGATGCAATTATTAAACATTCTCAACTAGAGACGCAATTATTAAACAATATCAAGTAGAGGTGCATCATTGGCCTCATCATCATCATTATTGGGTAGTTAAGGTTAACTTGACTATGTAAGTTACGGATGGTTTGTTTAGGGCTAGGTTTATGAGAACCCATGGGATTGACCCATGGTATTTATGTGGAATGGAGCCTATTTAAATGGGAAAATTAAACCAATAAATTAATAATTATAATCATAAATTTTTATAATAATAATTAAACCAGCTAACATCCATCTTAACTTTGCATCTATCAAGACCTAGCTTAACTCTAGTTCTATCAAGCACCCAAAGGGATCAAATATCTTGAGGTCAAAACCTTATTTTTTTGTTCAAAACTTAGGAGAAGGTTTGCATTTGATCTCTCGAACAGTTCATAGATCCGAAGTTAAGATGGATCTAGGCTGGTTTCAGTCCTATGTGACCAAGGAATAATATATGGAAGATATGATTAATTTTAACAATAATATGTAAATACATCTAATATTAATATAATCATTTTAAATATGCTAAATATGTATTAATCTACTCATTTAAATTTTAAATTTGTTTAGTTAACTCAGTTTTTTGACATGATAAATGTTGTTAATAACTTTAATGATGAAAAATGATGAAATAAAATTTTTGAATGCAAAGTGACAATGTAATAGTGTTGAATGATAGAAGAATTGAATAATAAGAATGTAGCCACAATAGTCTTCATTGTGATCTCAAACTATTTTCTTCTATTATTCTTATTGTCACCCTGGTTAGTTTTTCCATCTTTTCCTATCAATTATATGAAAAGGATTTAATTCTTTAGCTCGAGCTATTGCAGTAAAAATCATAGCTGGTCTCTCTTTCTCTCCAATATTAATAGGTTGAATTACTATAAGGCACAAATAAATGTACATTGCCAATAGCTTGTTGTGCTAACACTAAAATCAACGTTCATTGTTAATCCAGTCAATTTAAAATTAATGTGCCATCATACATCCAATTACATCAAATCACAAATCAACATTTACACCGAAAT
Organism: Pinus tabuliformis; assembly: GCA_031772625.1. Classification (NCBI taxonomy): domain Eukaryota; kingdom Viridiplantae; phylum Streptophyta; class Pinopsida; order Pinales; family Pinaceae; genus Pinus; species Pinus tabuliformis. Next base: position 479,068,218 of record CM062810.1, on the reverse strand, counting down.
CAATGCATCTAATGTAAGCAATGAAACAATATTAGAAAAAACTTATAGGCTAAGATCAATGCATCTAATGCAAGGAATCAAATAGGATTAGAAATCAACATCTACACTCAAATCAATGCATCTAGTGAAAGCAAGAAAACATAATTAGAAACCAAAACATACACTAAAATCAATGCATTTAGTGCAAGAAATCAAATAATATTATAAATCACCATATACACTAAAATAAATGCATTTAGTTCAAGCAATCAAATAGGATTAGAAATTGTCTACATTGAAATCAATGTATCTAGTGCAAGCAATCAAATATAATTAGAAATCAACATCTACATTGAAATCAATGCTTCTAGTGCAAGTAATGAAATAGGATTATAAATCACCATATACACATAAATAAATGCATTTAGTGCAAGAAATCAAATAGGATTACAAATCATCTACATTGAAATCAATTCATCTAGTGCAAGAAATCAAATATAATTAGAAATCAACATCTACACTAAAATCAATGCATCTAGTGCAAGCAATCAAATAGGATTAGAAATCACCATCTACACTGTAATCAATGCATCTATTGAAATAAATATTCTTCCCTTTCTCCCCCCTCCATCTATATCTATATATATATATATATATATATATATATATATATATATATATATATATATATATATATATATATATATATATCTCATTATTTATATCTCTATCTCAGTCCCCAAAACACACACACTCTCTCACTCCATATGTATAAATATCTTTGCCCCTCCTTCCCTCTCTCCATCCCTCTCCTCTTCCCTCTCTTCACCTTCCATTAATATCTCTATCTCCCTTTTTCTCTCTATACCACCCCAAAAGCATACACTCTCATTCTACAAACTATCTATCTATCCCTCCCTCCTCCTCCTCCTCCTCTCTCTGTCTCTCTCTCTCTCTCTCTGCCTTGCTTCTCTCTCTTTCCTCCTTTTATTCTCTCCCCCTCTCTCCATCTTCCTTATCAGTCCCTCTCTCTTTCTCCACATTTCTCTCTCTATGTGTTTCTTCTTACCTCCCTCTCTCCCCCTCTAACTTCACCTCTCTTTCCCTCTCCCTCTCCACTCTCTCACATACTCTATCTTCCTTCCTCTCTCTCCCTTTCTCTCCCACCTCTCTCTTTATCTCTTTATTCACCCTCCAACTATATTACTATATCCCTCCCTCTCTCCTTATATCTCCTTCCTTGTCTCTTTATCTCAACCCCAAGCATAGACACTCTCTCTCCATCACCCCATTCTAACTTCCTCTCTCTCTCTACTTCTCACTCATTGTCTTTCTTCTTCCCTCCCTCTCTGCCTCTCCAACTCCCTCTCTCTATTCCGCCACCCTCCTCCTCTCTCCCCCCATCCTTCCACCTCTCTCGCAAGTCCTCTCTCTCATCCTTCCTCTCTCTCCATCTCCTTGTCACTCCCTTTCTCCTCTTCTCCCTCGCTATTTCTTTCTTCTTCCCTCTCTCTCTCACCCTCCAATGTCATCTCTCTATCCCTCACTCTCTCCTCCTCTCTCTCTCCCTTTCTCTCTTACCTCCCTCTCTATTCCTCCATTTCTCTCTCTCTCTCTTGACCATCCAATTCTCTCACTATATCCCTCCTTCTCTCATTCTTTCTCTACCCCACTCAATATTTGTGTCTCCCACTTCCCCTCTTACCATTTTCTACCTCTCTCACTCCTCTCCCTTTCTCTCTCTTCATTCCTTCTCTCCCTTGTCACTCCCATCTCTCCACCTCTATCACTTTGTCTTTGTTCTTCCCTCCCATATATATCTAGAGTTAATATATATCATGATATATTAATATATATTATAATATAACAAATTTAATATTCTATTAATTCAAAGTTATGAAATTTAATAATATTAATATTATAATATATTAATATGAGTATCTGATTTAGTAATAATAATAATAATAATTTAATATTAATAGTAGGGTTAAATTTTTTTTTTTTGCATGGTATTAATAATAGTTTGGCCCATATGATTAACCTAAATAAGACCTCTTTTTTGAGTGTTTTTAAATATAAAGAGTATTATGGAGTAACTATAAAAGGAGGTTTTATCTATTCACCATGCCTCTAGTTTATTTATTCACCACAACTATTTTATTTACCATACCTTTTTATACCTCTTTTATATTTATTTATTTACCATAGGCCTTTTATAAATATGGTATTTGTTCCATGGTATTTAGCCCATGGTATTAAAATCACATTTGGCCCATAGGCTTCACCTAAATAAAACCTCCCTTTTTTTTTTGTAAATATAAAGGCTCTATGTTTATGGAGTAAATATAAAGAGGTTTTATTTATTAAGCATACCTCTAGTTTATTTATATTTTTATTTATTTTCCATACTTATGGAGTAAATATAAAAATAGGTTTTATTTATTTACCATACATAGGTGTTGGCTACTTGAATTTTTATTGATTAAATAGTCGAGTACCACATTAATTTTTCAACCCGGGAAAGTCCTTTTATTTCAAAGGTGACCTCGTACTGTATGTACTTAACTCTAAAAGCATTAAAAGCTATAGTATACACAATTCTATTTTCTGTCAAACTCCTTACTCTATGTTATAGCAGTTGAAATATATTTCAGAGATGAAATGAAAGCAGTTAACTAAGAATACAAATCTGCAAAGAAAAATAATGGTTGCTCTGTTAGCAGAGGATCGGGACCCTATCCTCTTGGTAAGGATGTTCAGCACCTACCCCTGTAACCAAGTTGCCAATACAAACTGCAATTCCTAATCACCGGTGAAGTACTCTTTTACAATATCAAGCAACTAACAAAACAGAGTATCAGCAAAAGGAAATTATCAGAGGTAATGCTACAGAATTCAAACACACTCACACACTGACAGAAAATAAATGGGTGAATCTTGTGAAGAAGGTGGGCCCTGTCCCTCTCACAAGATTCCCCAGAACACAGCTGCCGAATTAAATGCTCAGAACAACCTTTTATTCATCTACCAAAATGTCTAGCTACAATGAAGATTCAGACTTGTTTTTAAAAATTTCCCTTACAACTTTTTTTCTTTCTCCCCCCCCTGTTCTAATGTAGATGTCTCCTCTTTATAGAGGAGACATCTATTACAATAGATCGTCATGGTTCATTCAGTTTAACCTTTTTGTCAAAAATAAGAAATCCATCCTTGTTACAGGATGCCGTTACAACAGTGTGATGGTGCATTCTTTCTTGGGTCTCTTACTGTTACACAACTGGTAAACGAACCTCAACCGTCTTCTTGGAATCCTCGTACTATCCTTTGTCGCTTCACCATTGTTGCTGATTTAGTAAACTCATCCTATTCCTGGTGTTTCAGCAACTGTAGTTGTGTTTTACCGTTTCTGGACAGTTGCTGATCGTGCTATGTCAGCATGGAACTCTGCCAATCTTCTAATAGTTGTTGTTTCTGCTTGTCATTTCTGGTGTTCCAGTTGTTGCAAAATAATGTTTTCCCTGCTTTAGATAGTTGCTATTGCTGGTGTTGCAGCAACTGCGTAGTTTTTGTTTCTGGTGTTGCAGCAACTACGTAGTTGCTGTTTCTGGTGTTGCAGCAACAACGAACTATAATTTTTGCAGACTTTAGATATTTCAATGGTTATTTAGCAACTTGGTTAACTTCTCCAAAGATTAATTATAAATATAACATGAATATGTAATGTGTTGGGTGTGGAGCCTGATTATCTTCTATACTACCGGCATATTGGACCCCAGTTCAAAATGGGGCGGCAACGCCGCCCATAAAATAATCGTTGCCGTGGGGGGTCCAGGTGGGGTGGTAACGACCTTTGGGAGCCCCCCCCCTAGCGGGGGGTTTCGGGGGCAGCGCCCCCGAAGCTAAAAACAGCTGTAAAATTGCCTTGTAAAAGTATAGTAATTTCTAGTCAATCTGGTCCGTTCATTAGGCCGATGATCTGACGGTAGAACTTATGTTTAGTTTAGGGTTTTTTACCCTAGAAGGCAACCCCTCTCTTTATATGAGGGCATTGTATTTGAGGCTGTGAGATAGATGTGTATTCGGTGAGTGAGAAACATAGAGGTGAGACTGTGAGAGAAACCAGAGGATATTACAACGGTTTTGCTGTAGGTTGTATCTCTTCATTTTGCTGGATAATAGAAAGGAAGGACTGGCTGTTCGGGGTGGATGTAGCCCAAATTGGGTGAACCACGTATATCTGTGTCTTTCTTGTTTTGTGCATTTTCTATGTTTATATTTCTGCAATATTTTATGTGTTCCATTGCTCCGTAATATATAATTTTCTAACATAATGAATGATTAAACATAAAGTAATGAGGAGAATTACTTCATACCTTGGAATGATTAGGTCATTATATAATCAAGGCTTTCAACTTATGGACTGAAGAGGGTAATATTATAGCAAAAATACAAGGTTAAAAGTGGTCAATTTGGAGTCCTAACATCCCCCCCAACTGAAAGGGTTGCATGTCCTCATGCAATGCTTACTCTGAATCTAAGTCAAAGTACTGGGATGAAGAGTGTAAATTACTGATACAGTAGCTATGGAAAGTGTTATCAAACCTGTCTCTGAACCCACAGACACTCTCTAGTTGCCTCCATACTTCCACCTCTTCCTTCTTGGATGATCTAAACTGACCCTTGTATTGCTGACCAGATAACCATAAGAGGGGAAATTTAAATCTGTAGCCAATCCATTTTTCAGCACATTGTTCCATACATCTAACATAGTAAGCTACCCTTGAAATTGTTGCATGTAGATTAGGGGGATTGTAGGGATGATACTCCTGTCTTTCCTTGGGACAGTTTTCCCAGAATAGGTTGTTGGATTTAATAGCCAAAGGTGCCTTTTTTTCACATAGTGTTGGCAATCTCGCAAGACCACTGCCTATAGTTGCCTAATGTGATCAGTCATTCCATGTTCACTTAAAATTCTCAGTGCTGTGCAATGAAAGTAGCTGTATTTTGAGGTTGAGCCCTAATCCAAAGGAGGCAATTCTGTTCATTGTGTTGTGCTGAGATGAAAGTGTTTTTCCAAGTGAGTTGGTCGGCTAGAAAGGAAATAAAAGATCTGAGTTGTATGTCGCCAACAAGAGGGAGTATATTCATTTTTCTGTCTTTAGACATAGCTTCGTTGTGGAGATAAATCTAACACAACAAATTCTGATCATTCTTGGGTGCTTCTGCAAAGGTTTCAATAAATTGTTTTGATGTAATCACTTGATGAGGTCTACCATCTCTAACTGCCTTTATCTATAAGAATGGTAGTCATTCCCTCAAAAATGCTGCATAGTTGAACGAAGGTTTTCTTATAGCAAGTATTCTTTGAACCAAATCAAAAATCTGGGACAATCTAGCCTTTAGTTCCTTAATTTCTTTGTACTGAGCTCTAGACTGCTCAAGTGCTTCCCAATTCTTATATGCATAATTGAACCAGGTTCCCTTTTGCTATTGGAATGCTTTCCCTTATGAAAACTCATATTCTTTCCACCATATTCCCTTTAATTCCTGAAAACTAGTGGTCTCTATGCATGCGTCGCTGACAGAGGGAGATTCAGTTTGTGTATAGGCATCAATAAGAATTTTCTGTTCTGTGATAATTTGAGTAGGCCGGGGTGGTTCTATGTCTTCTTCTCCATTTCCTGATGATTCTTGTGTAATAGCCAATTCTTCTTCCTCTTGTTCCATAACAATTTGGGTAGGTCGGGGTGATTCTATGTCTTCTTCTCCATTTTTTGTTGATTCCTGTGTAACAACCAATTCTTCTTCTTCTTGTTCCATAACAATTTGGGTAGGTCAGGGTGATTCTATGTCTTCTTCTCCATTTCCTGCTGATTCCTGTTAACAACCAATTCTTCTTCTTCTTGTTCCATAACAATTTGGGTAGGCCGGGGTGATTCTATGTCTTCTTGGTCATTTGCTGCTGATTCCTGCATAACAGCAAGTTCTTCTCTTTCTTGTTCTATAATTTTTATGGAGCCTACTGGTTCTTGTGTTACAGCAAGTTCTTCTACTTCTTCCTTTACACTTTTTGGAGATCCTGCTGGTTCTTGTGTTACAGCAGGTTGCTCTGTTTCCTCCTGCACTATTTTTGGAGAGCCTGCTGGTCCTTGTGTTACAACAGGTTGCCCAGTTTCCTCCTACATAGCTTTTGGAGAGCCTGATGGTTCTTGTGTTGCAGCAGGTTGCTCTGTTCCCTCCTGCATAGTTTTTGGAGAGCCTGTTAGTTCTTGTGTTATAGCAAGTTGCTCAGTTTCCTCCTGCACAGTTTTTGGGGAGCCTGCTGGTTCTTGTGTTGCAGCAGGTTGCTCCATTTCCTCCTGCACAGTTTTTGGAGAGCCTACTGGTTCTTGTGTTGCAGCAGGTTGCTCTGTTTCATCCTGCACAGTTTTTGGAGAGCCTGCTGGTTCTTGTGTTACAGAAGGTTGCTCAGTTTCCTCCTGCACAGTTTTTCGAGAGCCTGTTGGTTCTTGTGTTGCAGTAGGTTGCTCTATATCAGCAGAGGGTTGTGGTGGTTATGTTTTTGCTTCTGCAATTTGTGTAACAGCAGGTTCTTTCATTTTAACTACAACAGCAGAAGATTCTGGAGTGACTCCAGTCACTGGTACTGCAATTATCTTGTATCCTGCTTGAGTGTAGAGCTCACCACACTTGGTGCACATATATTCACTCTCTTTACTCTTCTCAGCTGCAGATGCTACCTGTGCTAAAATGTGCAGGTTGCGTTCATTTTGATAAGCTTCTTTGACCCTTATTATTTCCTCCTGATAATCCTGAATTTGGGATTTCAGAAATTCAATTTCTTCCTGCAGGGCAGATATGGTAGGCTGAGCTTGTGGAACTGCAGGTTCCAGTGGAGGCAGAGGTTGTGTTTCAACATTTACTTGAACATTTATACCCCCAACAGGTGGTTCTTGTGTGTCACCTGGTGGGGTAGTGGCTATTTCTTGTGTTGCAACCACTTGGCCAATATTACCTTGGGTGTCGGTAGTTGTTTCTTGTGTGATAGCTGCCTCAAAAGATAATGTCACGAAACTGTGAACACTATGCATTTCAACCCTAGAGGGTGAGGAAGGGGATTTTTCAGGGCTGGTGGGAGTACGGGTTCTTAACATGATGGGTGGAGAGCTGGGAGAGTGGGGCTAGGGGGTCAACTGTTACAGACAATCGAGTCCTTTGCTTGGGTAGAGAAGCAGGGAATGCAGATATTTTTCTTTTTCGGCTAGCTTTCTTTAAAATAGGGGTAGTGGCGGAAATATCAGCTGCCTTGACTGAAGCCCTAGTTCTTCTTCTTTTCGGTGGGGTTTCATTTTTCTGCTGCTTCTTTCGTTTGAGAAGGGTAATGGGGATGTTATCATCAGAGTCGTTGGTAGAAATACCAAGTATGGGAGTGGATGGGTCAGTTTTATTGGGGGATGGGGTTGTTTGCATGGGTATTTCTACTGCTGATTGTACATTTTCAACAACTTGTGGGGTAGTTTTTTCAGTTTGCTGGGGAATTTCTTAGGGTATTTGCTCTGAAGTATACACTGTTTTCTGAGCAATTTCTTTCGGTATTTTCTCTGAAGTATCCTTTGTTTGGTGAGGAATTTCTTCATCCTGCTGAGGTATGTCCTCAACTTGGTGAGGAGTTTCCTCTTACTGATGAGGAATTTCCTACTCTGGCTGAGGGATTTCTTCCTCTTGGTGGGGATTAATGAGGGGAGGGGGGTTATTTAAGGGAAGACCTTTATTTATCCATAATTGAGCTAGACGGTGGTGTTTCAGGGAATGGAGCGGACGCTTTGCGTTGACAGTGTAACGTGACATATTTTTAAGACATCCCAATAGATAGTATGGCATATTTATCAACTGACCATGCCTCAAGTGATTCAACAAGACGAAATCATGCTGGTAAATTACTTGGTACCGCCCTTCGCACGTCAGGTATTACTTTACAAACTTAGCAACTTTCGGCCATGGTTGAGGCAGTGATTGAAGTGCTACACCTCTGCCCTTGGGTTCCACCTGCTCGCCTGGTTGAAGAAAATCCTGCTGCGCATTGAGGATCAGATGCTTCCTACTAAACCAGCGCGTGCCATTAGCTAGTAGCCCGGTAACTTGGGCTATGACTTCCTCTGTAACTGGAATTTGTACTGCCTGAATGACGGAAAACCCCTCTGTTAAATTGCATGCAAACTCAAGGACTTGTTGCGCGTCGAAATCTGGAGGTCTCCTAAAATAATATAGCCATCCCGCTTGCAGGAATATTTGGTAGGCCTCGGGATAGAGCTCAAGAAGTGCTGTTGTGCCAAGTTCGTATGTGATGAGATTTCCTCCCATAGCTGTTGTTTCAGTGAGAATTCTCAGTACAGAGCCGAGTTTTTGAGTTTAGTCCAGAGTAAACCGTTGAAAATGGTAACATGACACGATGAAGTGACTTTTACATATTACCGGGAGAGTTAAGGGCGGCGGCAGTTGGCGTGCTATAGAATTATGACAGTGCTTTGGTAACCCCCCCCCAAAAGCTACGACTAAGTGATATGATTGGAAGTACAATTATTCGGTAGTCCTATCAACGTCTGCACATTAACTATTACTTAATATCCATGCATAATCATGCATACCTTTATATTTTACCTTTTTAGTTGTTGCATCGAAAAGTCTTATCTTGTCTTTTTCTAGATTAATAATGATTAAAGCGAGTCTAAAAGTATGAGAATACTGGCGGTTTTTATTACTGACGAGAAGTAATAGTGGAGGATTGTAATCATCATAGTGTATGGCTAGTTCTTTTGGTAGGAAATGGTATGTTTTATGAAAATAATAATTTATTTCTTGGGAAATGAAGTGGAGAAATTGGTGCTTTTTTAGTATAAATCAAAGAAATACTGAAAAAGGCATTATGGCATCGGTAAGTGGTGTTGTAGCAACGGGATTTGGTGTTGCAGCAACGGGAGTTGGTGTTGTAGCAACGGGAAATGGTGTTGCAACAACAGGAGTTGGTGTTGCAGCAACGGGAAATGGTGTTGCAGCAACAAGAGTTGGTGTTGCAGCAATGGGAAATGGTGCCGCAACAACAGGAAATGGTGTTGTAGCAATAGGAGTTGGTGTTGCAGCAACAGGGAGTAGGTTGCAACAACATGAAATGGTGTTGCAGCAAAAGAAAATGATGAAGGACTGATTTATGGTCCAAAAAACATTCCCAAGTCCGCAAAGTGATTCTTTTGAAGTTTTTGTTCTCAACCATTTTCCAAAACTAAGATCTGCAAAATACTGAATTGTAATATGGCAACCCTTGGCGGGGATTATTAGTTGAAAAGAATATCTAATCTAAAAAATAAATAAATGAACAGAAATTTAAGTGCCTTGAGGGATAGAAAGTTTCCCCAGGAAAGCATAGTGTATATCTGTCATGCAAGTAGCTTTAAAATCTTCTTTAGAAACAGGTCGCTGATACAAACGGAGTCGATACCCATTCACTAGTAGTGGTGTTCTTCTATCATCAATCGTTAAAAGTCTGACTGTCCCCTTTGGAAAAGAAGCATCTACTTCATAAGGCCCTAACCACCTTGTTCTTAACTTACCTTGGAAATTCTGAAAACGGGAGTCATAGAGTAGAGCCCAGTTACCTTCGTAGAACTGCTTTTGCTTGATGGATCTATCATGCCACCTACTTCTTTGTTGTTGTATCATGGTTGTTTGATGGATGGCATCCAGTCTCTTCTCGTCCAATTCCTAAAGATGCTGCAACCTGGCTGTCTGTGCATCAGTCAAGTCAAGGTTAACAGCTAAAGCAGTTCTTAAAGTTTTAATTTCAAACTCTACAGGAAAAACAACACTTTTTACAAAAACTAATTCATAAGGTAAAAAGCTCCTAGTATACCCCCAAGTAGTTCTATAGGCCCATAATGCCTCAGGCAACCTTTGAAACCAGTCCCTTCTATTCTCCTTTATTGTTTTTGTCAAGATGGCTTCTATGACTTTATTGGTGCTTTCTACCTGCTCATTTGCCTGGGGCTGATAAGGTGTAGTCATTTTGTGCTTAATATGATATTTCTGAAGTGTATCCTTGAAGCCATGAGAGTTGAAAGGAGGTCCTCCATCCGTGACTAGTTCTCTAGGTAATCCAAACCTAACAAAGATCTCTTCAAATAAAAATGTTAGTACGGATTCTTCATTAGCTTTAAGAAGTTCCTTACCTTCTACCCATTTAGTCATATAATCTGTGCACACTAGTATGTACACTCTTTGATTGGATGGGGGATTAATGGGACCTATAAAATCTAATGCCCATCTCTCAAAAGGTTCTAGAATTACCTGGGGTTTGAGTGGCATTTCATCCCTGTGATTCGGCTGGCCCATTCTTTGACAGCTATCATAGGCCTTCACATATTTCCTTGCATCTTTGAAGAGTGAGGGCAAATAATAACCCATTCTGAGTACCTTGTGTGTTGTTCTTTTATCTGCAAAATGCCCTCCACAAGGGCCATTGTGACAAGCTTTTAACACATCATAAATTTCATCTTCACGAATGCATATCCGGATTTCCTGATCGAGTCCTGTGTGGAAAAGACACCCACTTATCCAGTTGTACCTAGCACTTTGCTGAATGATCTTTCTTTTTTCCCTGTGTGATAGGTGCGATGGTATTTTTCCTGCAACTAAATAGTTGGCAATGTCTGCATACCAAGGTGAGTGAGCAAATACTGCAAATAAATATTCATCAGGAAAAGAATTATCTACTGGAATATTTTCATCAGTTTTTAATCAAGAAAGGAAATCAGCAACTACATTCTCTTTTCCTGACCTATCTATAATTGTGATGTCAAATTATTGTAATAATAATAACCATCTGGTAACTCGAGCATTTGTAACTGATTTATTCATTAGATATTTAATGGTCGAGTGATCAATATGCACAAAAGTAATGTAGCCAGTAATATAATGTCGAAACTTATTGATAGCATAAATTACTGCTAGGAATTCCTTCTCAGTGACTGTATAATTCAGTTCAGCTGGTGTCATATTCTTACTAATAAAATAAATAGCATAGGGAAGACTATTTTCTTCTTGGCCCAAGATAGCACCAATTGCATTATCTGAGGCATCAGAGGATATATGAAAGGGTAGTGCCCAATCAGGTCCTCTCAAAATGGGAGCTGTAGACAACTGATGTTTAAGTTCATTAAATGCTTTTTCACAATCATCGGTCCACTTAAATTCAACATTTTTTGTTAATAACACAAATAGAGGAGAAGCTATTTTGGAAAAATTCTTGATAAATCTTCTATAGTATCCAGCATGTCCTAAAAAGCTTCTTACATCAGTTTGTGTTTTGGGAATAGGGAGGGTTTGAATTACCTGTATTTTGGCTGGATTGACTTGAATTCCTAGGAATGAGATGAAGTGACCCAATACAATACCTTGATTCATCATCATATGACATTTTTCAATGCTTAAGGCAAGGTGTGCTTCTATACATCGCTTAAGTACTTTTTCACGGTTCTGCAGTGCATCCTCAAAAGTCACTCCATAAGGAGTAAAGTCATCCATAAATATTTCTAAGGAATCATTTAGCATATCAGAAAAAATCCCTATCACTGCTCTTTGAAATGTTGTTGGAGCATTACATAGCCCAAATGGAAGAACCCTGTAAGCAAAGGTCCCCCATGGGCTAGTAAACGTGGTCTTGTCGTGGTCTTGGAGTGCAATCTTAATCTGATTGTATCCACTAAATCTGTCCAAAAATGAAAAGAATTTATGGCCTGCCAAATTATCTAATACATGATCAATGAATGGTAAAGGGAAATGGTATTTCTGGGTGGCTTTATTTAGAGCTCTCTAACCCACACATACTCTCCATTTGCCATTTTTCTTGGGTACAATTACAAGTGGGGAAACCCACTCACTATCAGATATAGGATATATAAATCCTGCATTCAACAATTTTTGAAGTTCTTCCTTCACAATTTCCCTTAAATTGGGATTCATCCGCCGCTGGGGTTGACAGACTAGGCGAGATCCTTCTTTAATATAAATGCGGTGGGCGCATAGCTCAGGAGAAATCCCCTTCATGTCTGTATAATCCCATGCAAATTCTTCTTTATTCTTCTAGAGTAACTTTATTAACTGCTCTTTTTCATTATCAGTTAAGTTAGGATTTATATTTAATGTTTTTCCAGGCTCAATTTCTATTGTTGTACTTTTGGAGGAGCTGCCTGCTATTGTCTGAGATAAATTTTCAATTTTTAGGTTCTGCTGAGATTCAGATTCCAAGATTGCAGTGAAGTGATTATGCATTTCTCGGCTGACCGAAGAAGGTTCAGAAATGAAGCTACTGATTAATTCATCTTCGGTAGAATCTTTGAAAGTTAAAGCTTGTCCGATAGTCAAGATAGGTTGGGTTTCTTCATCCTCATAATCTACCCATATAGAGTTGTCATTATTAATCATGGGTGTAGCATGAGGATAGAGGGTAAGCTGTTTGGTTTCCTGCCCATTATAGATGGTCATTGATCCTGATCTACAACTGATGAAAGCATCTACTGTAGCTAGCCAAGGTCTTCCTAGAATCAGTGGATGACCCCCCAACTTTGTTTTAGTTTGTAATACTACAAAATCAGCTGGGTAATTCCAGGATTCTACAGAATTATTAGGACTTCAATGACTCCTTCAGGTTTAATTGTAGAGCGATCAACCAACTCTAGAATGGTTGGAGTTTCCCTAATAAAGTTTTTTAACTGCAGCAATTGTGTTGTTTCAAGCGTCATAATGTTCATTGCAGCACCCAAATCTACTATAACTTTAGAGACAAAAGTTTTTCCAACCTGAACTGTTACTGTAGGGTGACCAGGGTCACCATATTTCACAGGAGGATCTTTTTCTATCATTAAAGTAGTCAGTTCTCCCATCACATGAATTGTGAGGGGGTCCTTAGCTTTTCTTCCAGGTTTTTTTTATACAGATATCTCTAACAGTCCTAGCATAAATGGGAACATCTCTTAGCGCTTGCAACAATGGAATTTTAACATATAAATTCTGCAGTTCGCCTAAAAGGTTAAAAGCAGGTCGCTCAAGCATTTTGGTGAGATCCAAACGTTCAGGGAATGGCAGATCTGTTGTTTGAGCATTGTTGTTAGATGCTAATTCAACTATTTCAGCATTATTGTTAGCTGGTTTTTCTTTTCCAACTTCCTCTTTATCAGATTCAGTAATGTCATCAATGATGGGTTCAACAATTCTCCCTGAATGGAGATGGATACCGTTAAATTGCATAGGGGAGACAGGCTGATTTTGAACATCAATTACTTGCAGAGCTTTATTGTTATTTTGGTTGGGGTTAGGTTTCACAGGAAGCTATGGTATAATTGCTTGGTTATTCGGAGGAGTATTGGATGGTAAGGAAAGAGATTGTTGATGCTGAGGAAATGGCATCTGCTGGGCTGCCCAGTTCGGATTCCATTGATTAAAATACGATTGCTAGGGAGCCCAAGGATTCACATGGTAGGATCAGGAAAAGGAAGACTTGGTTGGTGCATGGGTAGAAAATTCATCGTATTAAAGGGTGGGTACTGCATTTGGTTCATGGGTGGGTAATTCGTTTGAAAAGGATAATGATTATTCCAACGACTAAATGTTGTGTTAGAATTCATACCTTGTCTTTGTGGCCATTGCCTCCTCTGTGTCATTAGGTACACTACTTCAGTCTCCTCTTCAGTTGACTGCAGTGCTGCTTTTATTCCCAGCAGAGAGGGGCATTGCTGGGTCTCATGGTCATTTTCACAGATCGTGCAGACTGGTACCTTATCTAGTGGGCATTCCCTGAGTGGGTGTTTTTCTCTGCATTTAGAACAAAAATTAGCTAGGGCAGCTTCTGCTTCTGCCTGTTTCTTTTTTACCTACAGAGCATCAATTTGTGAAGCAAAAGAGCTTAACATTTCAGTCTTAAATTCTTCCAACAAATTCCCTATTTCAACCCTTGTTGCTCCTCCACTTGCTGACTTCTGGACTCTTGAATATACGTTGTCCCTGCTTTTTGGTCTGCTTACTGGTCCTCTTGAACATCTCATACAGAGGTTCATAATTTCATCAAATGGTTCCTTGGAAATGTCCCCTTTCCAAGCATATTCAACATGTCCAAGCAGTCATCTCGTACCCCTTTCAACAATATTGTTTTCAGAATATCTTTACTCATGGTAGGGTGGTCAGACCACTGCAGATTATATTGCAGTCTTTCTACAAAGTCCTCCAGATTCTCATCCTCCTTCTGAACCATTTTAAACAACTCTTCCTTCCTCTCTCTTGTTCGGCAGTAATCCTGATATTTGGCCAGAAAACTTTCTTTCATCTGATCCCAGGTAGTGATTCCCTGAGCTCCTAAGCTCATAAACCACCTTAACGCATTCCCTTTCACTGTTGCTGGAAAAAGTTTTAGTTTCTGATTAGGGCTCACATAATCATAACTCCTACATAGTATATCAAATTCAAAGAGGAATTCATCTGGGTCTTCAGAGGATAACCCATGAAAGTTGGGTAATGCTGAAAGTGGAATGTTATTCATAGGGGTTGCCCCTTTCGGGAGCTTCCCAATAGGGAACTCGAGGGTAGAGAGTGCGTTTCCCCCCTTCCTTCTGCTCTGTTATCCTCCATTGGTCTTTTTCCTGAATCGCTTGCTCTATCTTCAGTATCTTCTGTCTCTTCAGGTTCTTCTACCGGTTCCTCAATGTGCTCTAGTACTTCCAGCGTGCTTTCAGGTCCTAGTACTTCCTCTGTCTGTCGATCTGTTTGTGAGGAATACTGGATCTGAGGTCTCAGGGAACTCATCCTCTGTGATGTCTCGACTTTTGAAATAATTTCGTCAATGAAGGTCTTTCTTCCTCCCCTGCCTTTGCCGCCTGTGAAATTAGGTTTCCTGCATCCTCTCATGCACCTGTTATTCTTAAAAGGAAATCATTAATGCTTTTAAAATCTCTACTCACCTTCCCCAGCAACGGCGCCAAAATGTTGGCTACTTGAATTGTTATTGATTAAACAATCGAGTACCACATTAATTTGTCAACTCGGGAAATTCCTTTTATTTCAAAGGTGACCTCGTACTGTATGTACTTAACTCTAAAAGCATTAAAAACTGTAGTATACGCAATTCTATTTTCTGTCAAACTCCTTACTCTATGTTATAGCAGTTGAAATATATTGCAGAGGTGAAATGAAAGCAGTTAACTAAGAATAAAAATCTGCAAAGAAAAATAATGGTTGCTCTGTTAGCAGAGGATCAGGACCCTATCCTCTGGGTAAGGATATTCAGCACTTGCCCCTGTAACCAAGTTGCCAATACACACTGCAATTCCTAATCACCGATGAAGTACTCTTTTACAATATCAAGCAACTAACAAAACAGAGTATCAACAAAAGGAAATTATCAGAGGTAATGCTACAGAATTCAAACACACTTGCACACTAACAGAAAATAAATGGGTGAATCTTGTGAAGAAGGTGGGCCATGTCCCTCTCACATATTCCCCAAAACACAGCTACCGAATTAGATGCTCAGAACAACCTTTTATTCATCTGCCAAAATGTCTAGTTACAATGAAGATTCAGACTTGTTTTTCAAAATTTCCCTTGCAACTTGTTTTCTTTCTCCCCCCTTGTTCTAATGTAGATGTCTCCTCTTTATACAGGAGACATCTATTACAATAGACCGTCATGGTTCATTCAGTTTAACCTTTTTGTCAAAAATAAGAAATCCATCCTTGTTACAGGATGTCGTTACAACAGTGTGACGGTGTATTCTTTCTTGGGTCTCTTACTGTTACACAGCTGGTAAACGAACCTCAATCGTCTTCTTGTAATCCTCGTACTATCCTTTGCCGCTTCACCATTGTTGCTGATTTAGTAAACTCATGTTGTTCCTAGTGTTTCAGCAACTGTAATTGTGTTTTACCCTTTCTGGACAGTTGCTGATCATGCTGTGTCAGCATGGAACTTTGTCGATCTTCTGATAGTTTATGTTTCTACTTGTCATTTCCGGTGTTCCAGTTGCTGCAAAATAACGTTTTCCCTGCTTTAGATAGTTGCTATTTCTGGTGTTGCAACAACTACGAACTATAATTTCTGCAGACTTTAGACAGTTCAATGGTTACTTAGCAACTTGGTTAACTTCTCCAAAGATTAATTATAAAGATAACATGAATATGTAATGAATGATTAAACATATAGTAATGAGAAGAGTTACTCCATACCTTGGAATGATTAGGTCATTATATAATCAAGGCTTTCAACTTATGGACGGAAGAGGGTAATATTATAGCAAAATTACAAGGTCAAAAGTGGTCAATTCGGAGTCCTAACACTAGAGAGTAAATTAAAAAAGAGATTTTATTTATTTACCATACCTCTTTTTTGAGTGTTTATAAAGCTCTTTATATTTTAAATTTATATCGTGTTTATATATAGTAGTAATTAGATTTACTTTTAAATATTGTTGGTATTATATTAAAAATGTTAAACATTACATGTTAAATGTTTAGTTTACATTCACTTTTACAAGCGTACGTGAGATCTACCCTCATACTAGCTTGTTTAAAATTATTAAATGTTAAATGTTAAACATTACATGTCAAATGTTTAAGTTAAATTTATATTTACATGTTTACATTATATTTACCCTCATACTAAGTTGTAAAAAAGCTCTACGCTCAATGGCCACTTCAAATTATCATTTGTTATTAGATTCAAATTATCTTCCAAAACAATGTGTAGACTAAGTCAAAATCCTAACCATCCAACATGTCCTTTATATCTATTCAAATTTATTAAAATAACTTATTAATAAATTAAAATCATTTTCAACATTCTCATTTTTCATATCTTAAAAAATAGCTTAAAAATTATATTTTTAACGAATTTTATTCCAGATCAAGTCAAAACCATACCATCTAACATGGATTGGATTTTTTTATAAGGCTCAAATTTTATTAGAAATATAATTTAATAAGAAGTTAAATTATTTTCCAACATTCACCCTTTTCATAACATTACAGATAACTCATTAAGTGGGTCAAAACATCTTATTCAAATTTTCCCATATATTATCCTCATTATTTTACTAAGTGATTCAAGATTTATGCTTCGAGAAGTGATTCACTATTTAAGATCTATGCTTGGAGAAGTGATTCACTATTTCTACTTGGAGATTGTCTATCAGTGTTCTGGTTGATCTTACTTTCTTTCCGTAAGTAACAGGTTCATGATTTGGGCTCACTATAATAACATTGTATTAGTATTTTAAAAGTTTTTTTTATCAATATTGTGTTAAAAATATCTTGTTTCCAAATTATTTTCACTATTTGTATGATGAAATTTATTTAAAATATTAAAACATTAAAATTAAATTAAATTTAAAAATATATTAAATTTGATTGTTTTATTTTAAAATTTGATAATGGCTTGAAATTAAGTTAAATTAAATAAAAAATATTAAAAATTAAATAAAAAATATTAAATAAGTTAAAGTTTTTGTTTTCAAAAATTTAAAAATTAATATTTTTATAATCATTTATTTTCTTTCTCTTTAATCATTAATAAATCACAAATAATAATAATAATAATAATATTAAAATTCTCTTCTAAAACAATTTATTTCTCAACTCAAAACCTTACCATCTAATATGACCTTGTTATATGGTTCAAATTTTATTAAAAATAGCTTAATTATATTAATAGGCATACCTATTTTAGAATATTCCTTCTAGAATTTAATTTAATTATTAGTAGATATTATGAGGTAGATATTATGAGGATGATGGAGATCTATCCTGCATGGAATATGGCAGGATATACAGAGTAGTAGATCAAGGCTTTAGATTTCTCTCCAATTAGTTATGCTCTTTTAATTAATTTATCTCAAATTAACTAAGGAAAATGTCATTGTTGGGCTTCAGTTTTGATCTCATTTTGCTTTGAGAAACTTACCTAACTATCCATTTATCCTTCATTTTCACTTCATCCATTTCATTTTAATGAATATTTGATGTCTAATCAGGTATTTAGCTTTAATTTGTCAATTTCTAAAGTTTTTATAAAAGTTTGATTTTAAGTGCAATTTTGGCAATTTCAGAAATTCCCGTAATCACTTCATGGTTGATATGGATGAAGGCCACTTCAGCACGAATGGTATGCATAAATGGAAAGCTTGGGAAATAGGACCAAGCCACCTATGCTTGGTTCCAACAGATCGAGCTTTATTATGCCTTTTTGGAGCTAGTCAATCATGACTAGTCATCCAGAAATCCCATCTAAATAGGGCTGTTTTGGGATTCCAAGATATTAGTCATATTTCTTGGGATGAGGAAGGTGGATTCGACTTGGATAGGTGGCTTAGAGTAGATATGTTTGTTAGAGTGATTTTAGATCAGTTGGTTTCATGAACTCCTTATTTAAGAGCCACACTTTGATGGCTCAACACACTTGACATATGATACTTTTATGCTGTAATATTTTTGGTTTGAAGACTTAAGTTGGAGACTTGTGTTACTTTCATTTTGCTGATCAATACATGGATGTTTGGCTGATATAAAGCTTCTGATATCATCTTCATAAGTGTGCAAGGCAAGGGTGGAGGGCCCCCACTCCAAGCTAAGTACACTTCCAAGTTAAACTAGTTTTATTTCATTGCAAATCTGGTTGATGGTAGCTTTAGTTTTTCAAAGTCTTATTTCAGATTGCATCATGGTTATGAATAGTGATTGATTTCATTTGTTAATGGTTTATTCATCATCTAATTGAGTTGGGAAACAAGTGTTCAAGTTGGGCATTCTCTCTATGAAATGGTGAATTAGAATTAGTCTCTTTTGTTTACATGCAAATAGTTTGTTTCCATTTAGATTTATATCTTGAGATGAATGAGTTATGTTGGAAAACCTTAAGTGTCTCTTAAGTTAAGAGCCTTTTTCATGTATGATTTATGCATCTTGAGTTTCTGGTTATCATCTCTAATTCATTAAGTAATAACTGAGGTGGAAGTAGACTTCTCGAGTCAAGAACTCTTTCAGTGTTTCCTCTTTTAAGCTGATTGAATCAAGAGTTTTAAGATATATTTTCTCTTAGTTTTTAATCATTTATCTTTCAAGGTTTGATTATATTTGATCTTCACAAATAGTGAATTTGCCTCCAAGAATAAACAACCCGGATTGATAGTAAATAATTGTGTTAGTTTAGGAACATAAAATAGCTCAACATTTTGGCGCCGTTGCCGGGGAGGCAAATATCAGCATAGTCAATAGAGAGATAAAATCCAAAATACACAAAAACATTAGTTACATTTCATTTCTTTAATTATGTTTCTTTATGCCTAGAGTTAGAGATCCTCAAGATAGATTTATCAAAAACCCCCCACAAGTAGAGATAGGATCATCACATACACCTGTTACTGGTAATCCAATCATTGAAGAGCTGATTGAAAAACAAAGAAGTGGCCAAAGATTAACCTTGATTGAAAGGCAAACTTTGTCATCTTGGGAGGCAAAGCAAAAATTCTCCACTTCCGGAAAACCAAAGGAGAAAGGGAAACAAGTTGTTTTTCCATCCATCGATCCTCCTATCTTCCCACAACTTGAACCTCCACCTGAAATTGAAACAACTCAAACAATGGCAGAAGGACATGGATCCATTCATCTTAATGATGAAGAACAAAGAGCTGAAAATGAAAGACAAGAAAGAGAATGGAGGAGGAAGAGAGAGGAAGAAAGGAAGCACGAAAATGATAGGAAGGAAGAAAATGACAGGAAAAGACAAGAAGATGGACTTGACCAAGAATCAACTTTTGGTTTCCCAATAATAGATACAAGTGCAATACTAGGAGAAGAAGTAAAGATGAAAAACATTCCACCTTCTGTTTTGCCAAACTTCTATGGAATGTCTACGGAAGATCCGGATTCATTCATGTTTGAGTTCGATATCTTATGTAGAACATATGGCTATACTGATGATGTCCATAAGCTCTGTCTTTTCCCTGCAACATTAAAAGCAACAGCCTTAAAATGGTTTATGGGTTTAGGAGAACAAACAATAACCTCCTGGGATGATATGCGAATTGTCTTCCTTAAGAAATATCAACCTTATTGTAGATCTAGAGATTCAAAGGAAGATGTGTTTAGAATGACACAGCAAGAAGATGAAAATCTAGAAGAATATTTAGAACGGTTTGCATATAATCTGCAGAAGTCTAAACAACATTCCCTAAATCAAGAAACTGTTCGTACAATCTTCCTCAAAGGCATAAGAGATGAGTACCTTGACATTTTAAATGTAATGGGTAAAGGAGATATTTTAAATCTTCCATTTGATGAAATTGTCGAGTTATGTCAGAAATATTCTAGAGGAAGATCAAAAGCCGGAAGAAGGGAAGTGAGTTCCAAAGCAGCAAAGTCAGCTGCAGGAGGGATAACAAGGGCTGAAATAGGAAGTCTATTGGAAAATTTCAAAACAGATCTTTTGAGTACATTAGGGACACAAGTAGATGTGCTAAAGGCAAACAAGAAAAAGGAAGAACAAGAACAAGCCTTAGAAATATTTTGTTCAAAATGTAAAAAAGAAACATCCTTTGAGAGATTGTCCTTTAGATAACATTCAAGTGTGTGGTCTTTGTACAGGCAATCATTCCACTGAAAATTGTGTAACATTAAAAGACTTACAAACTAATTCAATGGAAGAAATGCAAGGAGCAGAAGGCTTCTATTATGTTGCACCAAGAAGACCATGGCCACCTAGAATGCCACAACCGAATCAGCCACAAGTCCCTCAGCAAAATTATGCTTATCCATCTTATAATCCTTGGACCCCTCCAATGCCATGGCAAGCTTGGCCTCCACAACAACATCCACAACAACCTGCACAAGGTTGGAGAGGATATGGTTATGGAAACCAACAGCCACAACAGTCTCAACAATATCAACAGCATTACCAGCAACAGTACCAACAGCCATTTTCATATCCGCAATATCCTCCATCCATGCCATTTCTGCAACAAAATTCTACATATCCATTTCAGCAGCAGAATCCACCACCATTACTATCACAACCACAACAGTTACAGTTACCTTCAAATCAACCCAGACCAACGCGATTACCATCCCAACCGGTGGCAAATCCAAATAACAAAGCGAACAAATCTGCATATACAGTAGAGGAAGCAGCATATTATCCTGCATATTCAATTCTTCCTCTTGATGATGTCCATTTAAGGTCTGGAAAAGTGCTTAAGAAGGATTCTCCTCCAATTATAGAAGAACCAGCTGAACAAGGGGAATCATCTGAAACAACACAAACTAAGGTACAAAATCAGAAAGGAGCAAATATTACACAAACACCACCTTATCCTGAAAGGTTGGTAGAATAACAAATTCAAAATCAAATAACCCTTCCTGAATTTGATATCTTAGATGAGTTAAAAAATGCATATGTTAAGATTCCTTTATTAAAATCCATCAAAGAAATACCGATATATGCAAAGACAATAAAGGAACTGTGCATTAGGAAAGAAAGAAAGAAAAAGGATCCTGCAACAATCCAAGTCATTGGTAAATTAGCAAGTCTCATGTCTACTCAAACTGTAATAGAAAAATATATTGATCCTGGTATCCCAATGGTTACCATATCAATAAATAATTTCTCTGTACCTAATACATTAATAGACTTGGGAGCAGTTATAAACGTAATGACAATGGAAACAATGAAAACTTTGCAATTAAACAACATTAGATCGACCTCAACAGTATTGGAATTACCAGATAGATCTAAGGTTGTTCCTGAAGGAATGTTAGAAGATATCATAGTTTCCTTGGATTCATGGGAATATCCTGTTGACTTCTTGATCTTGCAACCAAAGACAAACTTGGGAGGATGTCCTCTGATATTAGGCAGACCATGGTTAGCCACTGCAGATGCCTTCATAGGATGCAGATCTGGAAGTATGATAATTTCACATGGAGATGAGAGGAAGCATGTCACTCTTTATTCACCTGCACAAACCACTTCTTTAGAATCAATAATTGAAACCCAGGAAAAGCAACAAACAAAAGCAGTTTTAAGTATCAATCAATTCTTTGATTTTAGAGAAGAAGAGGAGAATGAAGATCTGATGGACCTTTTTATCTCAGAGCCAAGTATTTCAGAGCAGCTTAGGAAAGTTCAATATGAAGCTGAAAATGAACTTTTGAATCAATGTTTTCAGGAAACATGTACTATTCGAACTTTGCAAAATTCTTTGGGAGACATCTTTCCTGTAAACAAAATTAGCAACCCAATAATCAAAACAATTGAGGTACATCCTGGAAAACATTTAAATATTGGAAACCAGCTGCAATCAAAACAAGAACAAGAGGTAATTGCATTACTACAGAAATACTCAAAAGCATTTGCCTGGGATTACACTTACATGCAAGGAATCCATCCTAACACATGTATTCACCACATCTATACAGATGATAAACTTAAACCTGTTAGACAACCACAAAGAAGAATGAATCCAATGATGAAAGAAATAGTGAAAGAAGAACTACAAAAACTGCTAAATGTTGGGTTCATCTATCCTATTTCAGATAGTCAATGGGTTTCACCACTGGTTGTTGTACCAAATAAAAATGGAAAATGGAGGGTATGTATAGATTACCGAGAATTAAACAAGGCTACATTGAAAGACTATTTTCCTCTACCATTCATTGACCAGGTGCTAGACTCTTTGGCTGGAAAGAAATACTTCTCTTTCTTGGATGGGTTTAGTGGGTACAATCAGATTAGAATAGCAAAAGAAGACCAAGACAAAACTACATTTACTTGCCCATGGGGAACCTATGCATATAATTTTTTGCCATTTGGTTTATGCAATGCACCTGCAACTTTTCAAAGAGCAGTGCTTGCGATATTTGCTGATCTAGTCCATGAATGTGTAGAAGTTTATATGGATGACTTCACGGTGTATGGAAATACATATGATGATTGTCTTAACAATCTTGAGAAAGTCTTGAAGAGATGTATCGAAACAAATCTATCATTGAGTAATGAAAAATGCTATATGATGTTAACAGAGGGTATAGTTCTGGGACACCATATTTCCGGCTCCAGAATTAAGGTGGATCCAGCCAAAATTCAAGTCCTAGTTAACTTAATGCCACCTACAACTCAAAAGGAGGTTAGGAGTTTCTTGGGCTATGCGGGTTATTACAAAAGATTCATAGAAAACTTTAGCAAAATAGCTCAACCCCTGTTTAAAATTTTAGCAAAAGATGTCGAATTCCAATGGACGAATATTTGTCAGAATGCTTTTCAAATTTTAAAATATAAACTGTCAGTGGCACCCATACTTCGAGGACCAAATTGGTCTTTGCCTTTTCATATTTCCACTGACGCATTAGACACTGCAATAGGTGCCTCTTTGGGTCAGAAAGAAAATTTGTTCAACTATGCAATATACTTTATCAGTAAGAATTTGACACCTGCATAAACAAACTATACAGTCACTGAAAAGGAAATGTTAGTCGTCATACATGCAATAAACAAATTCAGGCATTACATCACAGGATATCAAGTTTTTATTCACACAGATCACTCAGCAATAAAATACTTGATGAACAAACCCATCACTAATGGACGCATTACTAGATGGCTCCTGTTATTGCAAGAATTTAACATTACAATCCAAGACCGGCCAGGTAAAGAAAACCAGGTGGCTGACTTTCTGTCCCGCATCCAATCACCTGAAGACCCAAATCCAGTTATAGAAAACTTCCCTGATGAACATCTGTTTGACATAGCAGTTAAAACACCTTGGTTTGCAGATATTGCCAATTACTTGTCATCTGGAAAATTTCCAACTCAATTCACTAGCAAGCAAAGAAAGAAAATTGTTAGAGAAAGTTCTAGGTATAGCTGGGTGAATGGTGATTTGTTTTATACAGGTTCAGATCTAATGATTAGAAAGTGTGTGCGTGAAGATGAAATACTAGATATTCTGAGGGCATGTCATGACGAACCATGTGGTGGTCATTTTGCAGACAAGCGAACAACATATAAAGTGCTGCAATTGGGCTATTACTGGCCATCTATCTTCAAAGATTCTAAGGCATATGTCAAACAGTGTGACAGTTTCCAAAGAATAGGGAGACCCATCATGTCAGATGAAATGTCGCTCAAGCCACAAGTCCTCATTGAGCCATTTGAACAGTGGGCACTTGATTTTGTTGGACCCATTAATCCACCATCAAGTGGAAAAAGATACATCCTAGTGTGCACGGACTATGTAACAAAATGGGTGGAAGCCAAAGCAGTGAGCAGAGCGACAGAGGACACAGTGGTTACCTTCCTCTTTGAAGAAATTTTTGTGAGATATGGAGTCCCAAGACAAATAGTGACAGATCAAGGAACGCAGTTTACCTCAAAGTTAGTGCGGGATTTGACAGAGAAATATAAGATAAAGCATAGGAAGTCTACTCCATATCATCCTCAGGCAAATGGTCAGGTAGAATCCACAAACAAAGTCTTAGAAAATATCATGACTAAGACAGTGCAGTAGAATAGGAAAGATTGGTCTGAAAAGTTGAAGGATGCATTATGGACCTACAGAATCACATGGAAAAACACAACTGGTTTTAGTCCATACCAGTTGATCTATGGGAAAGAAGCCTTGTTGCCTATTGAATTTCAGATACAAACCTATAGACTAGCAGCAGAATTGGGCATGGACCTGACTGAAGCACAGCAACAAAGGATCATGGAACTTAACCAATTGGATGAACATCGTCAACAAGCAATTGAACAGAAAGCATTAGTACAACAACAGAGAATCAAATGGCATGATAGATACATAAAGACAAAGACATTTCATAAGGGATACTGGGCCTTATTATTTGACTCCAAATTCAAGGATTTTAAGGCGAATTTTACAACACACTGGCTAGGGCCATATGAAATCGAGGAGATCTTTGATAACAGAGCAGTGAAGATAAAGACCATTGACCAGGCCCCCACCTCATTTGTTGTAAATAGTCATAGGCTGAAAGTTTATCATCGGCCTATTAGTAAAGAGACATTCATGAAACAACTGGTAGAAGAATCAGGACTGGAAATTATTGCTCTGCCATCTTCCAGTTCAGAAAAAGAATAAAAAAAATAGTAAAAAAAATATCTATAAAAAAAAAAAAAAAACATAAAAAAAAGAGAAAAAGATATATGAAAAAAAAACAAAACAAAAAAATAAATTGTTTGCTGGTGAAAACCAGGCAACTGGCACTAAGCAAACACGAATTCATAGGGGAAAACCAGGGAAACCTGGACTCTATGAATTTTGTATTCTTGTTTTACTACTCTCACACAATTTCAATGCAGGACCTTTCCACAATTGACTTGAGGACAAGTCAAACATTCAACAAGGGAGAGTCTTGTAGCAAGCTTTTAGCTGCCACAGCTAAGGGATTGTGTTGTTCACTTTGGACCTGAAGCAAATTTGTTGCAGCAGAACCAGAAGGGACCTGAGATGAAACATTATTCAGTGGGACCTGAAGCAAACTTAGTTGCAGCAGAACCAGATCAGAGCCGACATAATCTATCAGAAGCATTGCAGAGGGACCTGAAAAAAGAAACATTATTCAAAGGGACCTGAACAATTCAAGAAATGGAGCATAGTAAACAAGGAGCAGTAATAAAAGTCTACTTTTCATCTATCCATAACATTTTGGATTCCATTCCACCTGTACAAACAACATTCAACATTCCATCTGTACAAACAACATTCAACATTCCGCCTGTACAAACAACAGCAAGGGAGTATATTCATAGCCATTTTGTGCTTGAAATTCAATTTTTTTTTAGAAACTTCTAGTTTTGATCTAATTGAAGTTAGTATCTGCAAATATTCATTGATATTCATTCCCAATATATACCCCACATTCCCTATTCATATTCCATTTCATTCACATAAATTTCCCTAGGTATTTTCCTTAAACGCAAAAGGATCAAACTGGGACCACTCTTTTCACCTGCACATGAACTCAGAGCATTAGAATGATTATAATTTTAAACATGACCCCAATGGTAATTTTAAAATTATAAAGTTATGTAATAAAAGGTATGCGCTAAAGTATAAAAGCATTGAACATATACATCATAGGTTATATGAGCGCTAAAGTATTTTTCAAAAGTGCATAAGCTAATGATGTTGCAAAAGAATATAGTATGCGCATATATCAAAGGTATTGGGTATAAAGTATTGCGCATACAATAGGGAGATATAAGGAATATATATAACCAAATGCGCATATTCAAACAACCAAAGAGCATATAACATAGTGACAAAAGGCCGCGGGTTATGATAATGATACATGTGAAGGCCGTGCCTATAACATAGTTATAAAGGCGCAATGTAATGATACAAGTGGAGGCCGTAAGCATTCATTCGATGGTGAGAGAGGATGATGTTTAAAACAAAGTTATGGCATATATATATTTCAAAATCACCAAACCGAAAGCATATTCAAATACGATGGTGAGAGAAAGGTATATGGCATATATATTTCAAACGCACCAAACTATGGTATAACGTTTCAAATGCAAAGGTTATGAATTCAAAACCATAAGCTTTGAACGTAAATCGTATGGAATAGTTTTGGCACATTATTACACCAGCCATATGATAATAACCACACAGCAGTGCTACGGCCAGGTAAGGAAATGATAATAATCAAATATCATTGCAATGAAGGGCACGACGGAAGCCATAATCAACAGACGTTGCCGCAAAGAACAAATGAGAAACCATAAACTCCACGCAGGCCAACACACAGGTACGGTGATGACACGGTGTAATGGCAGCGTATGGCTATTGGCTGGAGTAGCGGTGGAGGATATGCGTAGGAAACAACAAATACGGCCATCCTCATGACTCAGTCGGGAGACTGAGTCAATGAGGACGGCCATGTAACCACGCATACCAACAAATGAAACGCAGGTACAATAAGGAAACGGTCATAAGTAAACCTTCCCTGCGCTGTTCAAACCACAATTCTTCATTGCCAGAGCTCAGTAAGTTGAGTTTGAAGCCGAAACATAGTAAAAGGGGAAAGGAGTGTGTTGAGTGAGAATTTAAAGGCAAAATCTGAGTCATGTGAGTGGAGGAAGACGAGTTTTGCGAGTAAACAAGGTAAGACTTGAGTTTATTTCGCTCGGCGACTGTAGATAGATATGAGTTTCGCCATTAACTCACAGATGTTGTTGCTCTGCCACCAGTTCGATTGACCGAAGAAGGAGGGATTTGAAGAGTTGTTTGCATCCCACGCGGCCAGCGACAGTCAGGTAACACTAAAACCGGGATAACTCCAAGTTTGCAGCATGTATGGATAGGTTAAACGGATTTGTATGCGTAAATTATGGTGTAGAAACAGCGGTCAACAATCCGGCATTTAAAGTTACATGTTGCATGCATAACACGAAAAGGAATTTTGAGTTAAATGTGGAATTTAATGCATTAAATTTGGAGAGTTAGTTTGAGTAGGAGAAGCAAGAAGCGTTAAAAGCCATTTATACGCACTGCTTGTTTACTATTGTTGCATATTCCTTTTTGCCATGCACGCTGCCAACAGAGGAACACAATAATCATGGAATGTTTGCCATATGAGTGTTGAACGCATTGAAGTAGATTGTTAAGGGTTGTGTATATGAGCGCTGCTTGTTACAACCGTTGTTACATTTAAAACTTCACTTTGCTGCGCACTAAATCTCTGTCAAATGCATGTGAATATGTGGATTGTTCAAAACAGAGAACGCGTAAATCATGGAGTGTGTCATATGGGTGTTGATGCAATAAATTAGTTTGTTGAGAGCTGGTTGTTATATGTATGGGCTGCTAAACTGAGTGCATTGGTATATGCCGAGAAGGGGTGGAGTGTCAAATGTAAAACAGAGGAATGTTGTAGGATTCATATTCAAAACCATTCAAAGGCATTCATCGCTTATTGCACCCTGTGTATTGAATTTTAATGTGTCTGTGCCATATACAGAAGGTTGAAATGCGTTGGCATGCCTGCATATATGCTATGTTGATTGCAGAACCGAGTTGAATGTCGAATTTGCATTGTTTGTGCCTTGAGGCCGAGAGCTGCATAGTCTGCGTTTTTTTAAAAAACAATTGTTTGTCATTTGTTATAAGCAGTAAGGAATATGAGGCCGAGCGCATGTGATTAGACCTCTGTTCTTATAACTCTGTGTGCAGTATTTACACAGTCACATTTTTATAAAGAATGATGAAAAGGATTGAGGCCGAGAGCAATTTGCTAGTGTATACAGTCATTTTTTTTCCTTTGTGAATAGGCAGAGAATGTTTTTGAAGAGCTGTTGAGAGGCCGAGAGCAAAATTTTTCAAGTTTTTGTTTAAATACACAGTAACACATGTTATTTTGAGATTGAAGAAAACATGGTTATTGCTGCATGTGTATTTACTTTCCAAAAACAAACAGAAAACAGTGTATTGATAGAAAATATTCAGGTGTGGTGTGCCTTAAACAGGGAATTGAAACAGAGTTTGTGCAGAGGAAAGATAGCAGAGGTTAAAGAGGACAGAGTCAAACAGGTTAAAGTTGAGTCAGAGGGGGAAGGTAAGCCTCGTTGCTTCTACAATTTCATTTAAAAACAATAGTCATAATTTTTGTTAAAATGAAGTTAGTAACAACAGAGGATTATATTGATTGGTTCACAGAAATCATGACAAACCGGGTAGAACCAAAATTTCAGATTGAGAGTTGGAGCAAAGAAACTATAGAGAAACTGTATCAGTCAGGGATGATAGGATTCCTACAGAAATTTAATGGCTATTCTGATCAGATAACTAAAGATTTCATTAATAATTTCAGTCAAGACCAAACTCAAGTAGGAGAAATCAGTGTCCCAGTAACTCAAGAGTACTTGTCCAAAGCCTTAGAGTTGCCGATGAAAGGGGAAAAGTATCACAAAGGTTTACATTTCAAGGAGAAAGGGTGGACTTTCTTCCTTGAAAAGAACCGAAAGGGAACATTTGATAGAACTAAGGGGATACCCAGGGAGTGGTTCAATGAACCATGGAAGGAACTAGTCTTGGTTGTTCAGAAGTTTTTAACATGTGATCGTGGTTACAGCATTGCTCATTTATATCATGTTAGATTACTACAGCATATCAAAGGGGATGAAAGAATTAATTTACCATATTTCCTGCACAAAAGTCTTGTAAAAATGATTGAAACAGTGAAACAAGAAAATAGGCCAAGGTCAGCACAGATCTATCATCAGGGGTTAATTAAAATCTTAGTGGAATACCAGGTAAAATCAAAGGGCCTAGAATGGAAAGAATTCATGCATAAAAATCATTTCACTGAACAACTTATTGATATACAGGAAAAGGTAGAACAGGAAAGTAGAAGCATGATGAATTCTCCCCTATATCCAAGAACAAGAGCTAGAAATATGGCCATGCATGAGACTGAAACATCTTTTATGTCTGTTAATAGGAATAGAACTTCTATTGATGTTGAGAAAGAAGTAGAAGCTTATTCTCCTAGGAAGCCAGAAGAACAGGATATAGCACAAGAACCCCTTGAAAGGGATTCCATATATAATGATGCAGGAGAATCATTAATGAAAACCACCCAGGATTTTGAAAAAGAAATTCATTTGGCCAAAATCCAAGACTTAACAGATCAGATAGAAATAAGCAAAATTGTGGAAAAGGAATTAAAATCAGAGAACAAGGCACAGAAAAAGGACAATGCAAAACTAATGAAAACAAATGAAAAATTACAAGAAGAAATAAGCAGTTTGAAAAGGAGAAATGAATTGCTTTCCAAACAGGCATTCCAGTGGTTAAAAGATAAAAACATGTGGAAAGCTAAATATGAAAAACAAAAGGTTAAAGCAGCAATGTTAAAGGCAGGGCAGGAATCAAAATTTGATTGTGTGAACAGGGAAACAGCTACAGGTACAGCATCCACTTCAGAGGGCAGAAGGTCCAAGAGGAGCAAGCAAGCATGGGGACATGCTTGATCATAAGCATGGGAGAGATGTTGGGCCTCATTTTTGATCTCATTTTGCTTTGAGAAACTTACCTAACTATCCATTTATCCTTCATTTTCACTTCATCCATTTCATTTTAATGAATATTTGATGTCTAATCAGGTATTTAGCTTTAATTTGTCAATTTCTAAAGTTTTTATAAAAGTTTGATTTTAAGTGCAATTTTGGCAATTTCAGAAATTCTCGTAATCACTTCATGGTTGATATGGATGCAGGTCACTTCAGCACGAATGGGATGCATGAATGGAAAGCTTGGGAACTAGGACCAATCCACCTATGCTTGGTTCCAACAGATCGAGATTTATTATGCCTTTTTGGAGCTAGTCAATCATGACTAGTCATCCAGAAATCCCATCTAAATAGGGTTGTTTTGGGATTCCAAGATATTAGTCATATTTCTTGGGATGAGGAAGGTGGATTTGACTTGGATAGGTGGCTTAGAGTAGATATGTTTTTTAGAGTTATTTTAGATCAGTTGGTTTCATGAACTCCTTATTTAAGAGCCACACTTTGATGGCTCAACACACTTGACATATGATACTTTTATGCTGTAATATTTTTGGTTTGAAGACTTAAGTTGGAGACTTGTGTTACTTTCATTTTTCTGATCAATACATGGATGTTTGGCTGATATAAAGCTTCTGATATCATCTTCATAAGTGTGCAAGGCAAGGGTGGAGGGCCCCCACTCCAAGCTAAGTACACTTCCAAGTTAAACTAGTTTTATTTCATTGCAAATCTGGTTGATGGTAGCTTTAGTTTTTCAAAGTCTTATTTCAGATTGCATCATGGTTATGAATAGTGATTGATTTAATTTTTTAATGGTTTATTCATCATCTAATTGATTTGGGAAACAAGTGTTCAAGTTGGGCATTCTCTCTATGAAATGGTGAATTAGAATTAGTCTCTTTTGTTTACATGCAAATAGTTTGTTTCCATTTAGATTTATATCTTGAGATGAATGAGTTATGTTGGAAAACCTTAAGTGTCTCTTAAGTTAAGAGCCTTTTTCATGTATGATTTATGCATCTTGAGTTTCTGGTTATCATCTCTAATTCATTAAGTAATAACTGAGGTGGAAGTAGACTTCTTGAGTCAAGAACTCTTTCAGTGTTTCCTCTTTTAAGCTGATTGAATCAAGAGTTTTAAGATATATTTTCTCTTAGTTTTTAATCATTTATCTTTCAAGGTTTGATTATATTTGATCTTCACAAATAGTGAATTTTCCTCCAAGAATAAACAACCCGGATTGATAGTAAATAATTGTGTTAGTTTAGGAACATAAATTAGCTCAACAGTCATATCAACAAGTGCCATATTGTGTATGTGTTATTGATAAGTCATATTGTTGGCCCATGTTGTTTTTTCCCATGAAAAAACTTAATTTTCATTATGATAAAAGATGAAAACTACATGTGGTATGGTTCATATGACATCATACAAAAAAATTGATTGGTATCATCCAAATCAGTACCCTCATCCTAGCATATATATATATATATATATATATATATCATGTTAACAGAGTCTAGTGAGTCTAATCCAATATATGGATGCTGCTATGATATCAAAAAAGAAGATCAAACTATGTCAAAGTGTTCGATAAGTGTAAAAAAAAATTTAGTAAAATATGTTTGGCCATATATAACTACATCTTCCTGTTATATGTCGATGAATGGTCCATGATAATATTGGTTGCTCACGTGCTCATGTCCTAAGTGTCGTAAAATGCTCAAAATTTAAAATTCTCAGAACTGGTTCAAAGATGAATGACTGGAAAGTGCTCGTCGTCCTGATTCTGGCGCCGCAAACGGTTTGAAAACGATCTCCATATGAGAAATTTATGGCAAAAAGAAGAATTTCTCAGTAACATTGAAATTTTTGAATTTTTCAAAAAAAAATTTAAAAAAGAATATTCCAAGGAATATTCCTTTTGGGCAGTGAATCAGAAGCTGCCACGTGGCAGGCCCAGAGGGCACCACGTGGCCCTGGGTGACGTCAGCAAGGGTATGTGCATGGTTTAAAATTTTTGGGAGTTTCATGGTTTGAACCTAAGACCTCTGGTCTAACACTACAACGCCTTACCAATGCACTAAGTGGATCAGACTTGTTTGAATGGTGGCATAAACGTAATTTAAACTTTGATTTGTGTTGGGCGGAGCCCGAAGGGGGCCAGCCCCCCCATACCATGTGACCAGAGCCCAAAATCGTGGGCCAAACCTACAAAGTGGATGGAGGTGGACAAAGTGAGGGAGCTATACCCTCACCGCTTTAACAGGTAGTTGAAGGCTTTTGGGGTCCAAAAGCTTCCCAATGGGGAGGCGTGATCAGGTGCTCATGTCCTAAGTGTCATAAAATTCTCAAACTTTAAAACGCTCAGAACTGGTTCAAAGTTGAATTACTGGAAAGTTCTCATCCTCCTAATTCTGACGCTGCAAACGGTTTGAAAAACGGTCGCCGTATGAGAAAGTTATGGCAAAAAGGAGAATTTCTCAGTAACATTGAAATTTTTGAATTTAAAAAAAAAAGTTAAAAAAAGAATATTCCACAGAATATTCCTTGGATTATTATAGGGAATATTCCTTTTGGGCAGCGAATCAGAAGCTACCACGTGGCCATGGGTGATGTCAGCAAGGGTATGTGCATGGTTTAAAATTTTTGGGAGTTTCATGGTTTGAACCTAAGACCTCTAGTCTAACACTACAGTGCCTTACCAATGCACCAAGTGGATCAAACTTGTTTGAATGGTGGCATAAACATAATTTAAACTTTGATTTGTGTTGGGCAGGGCCCAACCCCCCATACCATGTGACCACAGCCCAAAACCGTGGGCCAAACCTTTAACCGCCGAGCACAAAATCCGAGGTAAACCGCCACCCGTTCATACGCATTTATTATAACTGCAGTAAAGTTGGCGGAAATTTTGGCAGAGTACCAAATTTTGGCGGACCCGCCATATTTGGCGGGCCTAACTGGCTCCAACTAAAGTTAACTGGAGTTTTTTTAGGCAAAACTTGAGGGAATCTTTAATGGGCCATAACTTTGGCTAGGAAAGGTGGTCTTGGACGAATTTTTTTTTTTTTTTTTTTCGGTATTTTCAACCTTCTGAAGCCATTGGTGTAGGTCTTACAACCATCTAAGGTCATTTGTAGAGGTTTTGGAGCCATGGAAGTTCTAGGAGCCACGAGGGCCCAGTATTGGGAACACTGTATAGGGTTGCAGCTATCCAATGGAGGTGAACCAGTAGTCAATCCTGAAGGATTCAAGTGTTTGGAATCCGTTTTTACCATATATTCCACCTATAGATGCTTCTATTCAGTTGTATATTCAATTTCAGCATTTAATTAAAACAAGGACAGACCCATTTGGGAGCCTTGAACCCAGCAGACGTAGCCCAGGAGGGGTGAACTGCTTCACCAACTTATTTTGCATCTGTGGTTGATTTATTTTGCAGAAAAAAATCATTTTAGTGTGTTAAATAGTAAAAGGAAATAAATTTGTTATACTTAAATGGGTCATGAACAGCTGAAACTTTCATTTGTTTTCTTTCTGCAAGACATGGACATCTTTTAAATATGTATATATCTGAATTGAATACCTTGCAAATCATTTACAAGTAGTTTCAAATTCAGATCATTGGTATTGATTATTGTTGTTGATCTCTGTCACATTCCAAGTACCAAACGTCTGCCACGTGCCTTCTTTAGAAAGTCGGTCTACAGTATGGTTCCACTCACTCTAAATATGATGACAAGAGATGAAGTAAAAAACATGACTTGAGGAGCATCACCTCATCCAATATACTTTTGAGAGTGTATGTGTGACAGATGGATTTTTAGGTGACCCAATCGATCATCAGTTTTGAGTCACCAAAATTTTTAATCTTTGTGGATTGTTTTTCAAGAGAAAAAATAAGTAGGATCTTGAGACTATGTAATTTTGCGTAATTGTTGGTGCATTAACCCAAACCAAATTTTATCTGGAAATAATGATGTTCAGGTAGATATAGAAAAACCCCTCCGCCATAAGATCCCTATTGTGACGATCTATCGAAATATGCCTAGGGGAATGATGGATCGATCTTTTTCATTATTATGATGTGAGGGACAGTGGTGTTCTCATCTTCCAGGAGTAAGGAGTATATGGCGAAGACCTGTTCCACTATTCTCTCTAAGAAAAATGGATGGTCATGAAAAAAATTCCGGTTGCGCCCAATCCATATACCTGAGCACACAAGCAAAGGAAGATTTTTATGTTTTCTTGTTGTTGATTCATTCTACCAACAAACCTACACTTGTGATATGGATCTACCTTGCCATTTAATTGATGTAGGGAGGCATTGATAAATGAAGTTCCATACCATGGACACTGCCTGGCAGGATAGAAATAAGTGCTCTATGTATTATTTATATTTTCAACATAGAGAACACCATAAGGGGCCATGATAAGAGCACTTATTCATATTTTCTCTAGTTGGTATTTTATTTTCCATAATGCAAAAGAATAGTAATCTCGCTTTTGTCAACCCCTTGAGATTCCACAAGTGTTTCCACCATCAGCTCGGAAATTCAGGTTCTCTTGTGCCAATGGTTAGGAGGTAACCTTCCTTATGAGTGTAAGCACCATGTTTAGATATAACCCACAATATTTCATCCTCCTGGTCAGTTAGTATTGCGTGTGACGAGGACAAATTCTGAGATAATTTTCCCATACATCATGGCATTGTGTAAGGAGTTGTAAGTCGTCGACTGAGAGCTAGTTTTGTCCCCAGATATCCAATCTCATTGGGTCTTTGATCTAATTTAAGAATTTTATCCTATGTTCAACAAGGAAAGTGATTAAATCATGAGGGAGGTTATGTTCTTTATACATCCAGATCATGGGTCGATACCAATACACAGATATTATCCAGATCCAATGCACCAAACTAGTCTCGTAGCAATGAGAGGAAAATAATTTAGGATAAATTTCCATATAATGGAGATGTTTTCTTTTTATTTGTAGGGAAGTTGAATCCAGTCTTTAACATATAGGCAGGTGATATCTTCTTGTTGGCCCACTTCTATCCAGAGGCTATTTTTAGTGATTAATCTCCATCCAACCTTTGCTGCCAAAGCTTGTGAAAAATAGTTTAGGTTCTTTAGACCCCATCTTCCACATGCCTTTGGGAGGGAAATGTGTCCCATCTAATGCAAGAAAAGATGTGCCCCTCCTTTGAGCCATGCTAGACGAAACGAAAACATATCCTTTGAATGATTTTTAGGATGCCCTTTGGAATCCAAGATAGGGACATCAAAAATATTGACGTGGATTTAATGACCAATTTAATGAGAACAAGCATGCCTGCACCGGAGAGCCACTTGTTGCACGAGGATTTAATTTTCTTCTCAATTTTAGTGACTAGCTGTTATGAAACTAGCTCAAGAAAAGATAGAAAAGATAGATCAACGCCTTAGAATTCAGCCTCTTCGAGGGGGAAACCTCCTTTACATTACATAAATGAACAATTTTTCGATGATTCAAATGACAAAACCTCCTTTCTATATATAGGAGTCTAAGGAGTCACAATATAATCCAGCCGACCTAACAATAATAATATAAAGCCACAAAAATAACAATAGAGGGATTTTGTGGGGCACAGTAATAACAATATGGGGGCAATAGGGGCACAACAATATTAATAAGGGGTATAACTACAATAGTAATGGGGTAATCACTAGTATTATAGGGACCCAACATGCACCTCGCCTTCAAAAAAGTGTTGTCCTCAATGCTTGAGTAGTTCTAGATACTTCTGCATAAAATTCTCATCCTCCCATGTGGAATCTTTAGCGGATAAGTTCTTCCACTTGATAAGATACTCTGAAATTGATCGATTTCGTAGCTGCCAAATTCTTTTTTCTATGACTGCTTCCGGTTCCAATATAATTTTTCCTTCCTCGTCAAGTTCTGGAAATATTGTTTGAACTGAGAGCTTGCCGCCTATAACCTTCTTTAAACATGAAACATGGAAAACTGGGTGCAATCGAGAAGATGCAGGAAGCTCCAATTTGTATGCCATAGTACCAATCTTTTGCAACACCTTGTACGGACCATAATACTTTGGTGATATTTTATTATCCTTCTTAGCTTGCTTGAGGGACATTTGCTTATATGGTTGTAGCCATAGGAATACCCAATCACCTACATCAAAACTTCTTTCACTACGATGTTGATCTGCCTATTGTTTCATTCTATTCTGTGCCAACACGAGGTTATCTTTTAATAGTTGGAGGACTTGTTGTTGATGTTTGATGTGATGTTCCATTGCGTGAACCTTATAATATTCTCTTAAATATGATTTGATGGATGGTGGTTGATACCCATAAATTGCCATAAATGGGGTCACATTTGTTGTTGTATGGAAGGAAGTGTTATACCACCATTCAGCCAGAGGCAACCATTTGACCCATTGTGTTTGTTTATCAGATACAAAGCAACTAAGATATCCTTCCAAACATTTGTTTACTATCTTAGTTTGCCCATCAAATTGAGGATGATAAGATGAGCTATGAGCTAACTGAGTACCAAGACAAGAAAATAATTCTGTCCAAAAATTTCCAGTGAAAATGGGATCTATGTCACTTACAATAATCTTTGGGTTTGCATGTAGCTTTTGAATTATTTCCATAAATGTAGTAGAAACTGTACTGGCTTTAAATGGATGTGATAATGCATAAAAGTGTGCATACTTGGTAAGTCTGTCAACTACCACCATGATGAGATTCCTTCCCTCAGACTTGGGTAAACCTGTGATAAAATCCATTGAAACCTCCTCCCAACATTGGCTTGGAATGGATAAAGGTTGTAATAGACCTGGTGTCTTAATTGTTTCAACTTTATTTTGTTGGCAAACCAAAAATTCCGCCACAAACTTTTGAATATTTGGTTTAAGGCCATTCCAAAAAAATTCCCTCTTAACCCTGTGGTAAGTTTTTAGAAATCCTGAGTGTCCTCCTAAGGGGGAAGTGTGAAATTCCATAAGAAGATTTTGTTTTAGCTGGGAATTCTTATAGAGGTATAAGCAATCTTTGTACCATAACGAATCATTTTTCCAGCTAAATGTATCAGACATATTGGAATCTTGTTGTAGCTTTCGAATAAGTGCCCACACCTCTTCGTCATTCTTCCATTCCTCTCTTGCTTCATTTATCCAATCTAGTTGGATAATAGAAATGGCGCACAACAATGCTTCCACATCCTTATCCTTTCTTGAGAGTGCATATGCCACCACATTTTGCTTCCTTTTTTTGTAGATGATTTCAAAGGAATAACCCAACATCTTTTTGACCCGCTTTTGTTGCTCTTCACAGGATAATCTTTGTTCTGAAAAGTATTTAAGGCTATCATGATCCATTTTTACCTTGAAGTGTCTTCCCATTAGGTAGGGTCGCCATTTCTTAAGTGCATGGAGTATTGCCAACATTTCCTTCTCATAAATAGCTTTGCTTAAAAACTTTCCCTTGATTGGACGAATTTCAAAAGCAATGGGTCCTTCATCTTGCATTAGAACAACACCAATTCCATTTCCCGAAGCATCACATTCCACAATAAAGGTTTGTGAAGTCTAGTGTAGCTAAGACCGGTGCTTGGCACATTGCCTCTTTAAGATGTTCAAAGGCCTTTGTTGCTTCCGGAGTCCATGAAAATGCATATTTCTTCAATAATGTTGTTAGTGGTGCTGCTATTCTCCCATAATTCTTAACAAACTTGCGATATTACCTTGTCAACCCAAGAAATACTCGCATATTCTTTATGGATGTGGGGATTTTCCATTCCTTAATGGATTTAATTTTGCTAGGGTCTACCTTAACTCCTTCATGAGATACAATATGACCCAAATATTCCAGCTCCTGGACTCCAAAGAAACATTTGGATCTTTTTGCATATAATTGTTTCTCCTCCAATAGTTGTAGCACCCTGTCAACATGTTCAACATGATCCTTCCAAGACTTGCTGTAGATTAGTATATCATCAAAAAATACTAACACAAATTTTCTAAGGAATGGTTTGAAAATTGAATTCATCAAACCTTGAAATGTTGAAGGTGCATTAGTAAGGCCAAAAGGAATGACCAAAAATTCATAATGACCCTCATGAGTTCTAAATACTGTTTTCAGAATCTCTTCAATCTTCATTCTGATTTGATGATATCCTGAACGAAGGTCCAACTTGGTGAAGTAAATTGATCCTTGCAATTCATCTAGTAATCCATCAATGATAGGAATGGGGAACTTATCTTGAATAGTGAGCTTGTTGAGCCCCCTATAATCCGAACACATGCCCCATGATCCATCCTTCTTGCGCACCAATAAACTTTGACTCAGTTGAATTATACCATCCTCTAGTATTTCTGCAACCATACGTTCAATTTCACTCTTTTGGACATAGGTATATCTGTACGGCCTGATGTTTGGAGGAACACTTCCTGGAATCAGATGAATAGCTTGATCATGATCATGCATAGGTGGGAGACCTTTGGGAGTCTCAAATACCTTGGAATGATTGTCTAGGACTTTTTGGAGATCTGGAGAAATAGATGATTCCGATGTGGAAACATCTAGCGAACATAATTGTGCAATTACACCTCTTTGCTCCTTTTTTAGAAGCTTTTTCATACCATTAGAGCTGATTATCTTTCCTGGTTTCCCTGCAATACCCCTTAATTAAACTTCCTTTCCTTCCACATAAAATTTCATGAAATGTTCTTGAAAATTAAAAGCTATTGTACCCAAGGATTGTAGCCATTGGACTCCTAGTACAACATCAGCACCTCCCATTGGAATGGAAAGCATTGGGCTAGTCAATATATATTCTCCCATGGATAGCTTGATATTATGGCACTTTCTAGAGAAATTTATTGTTCCTCCATTTGCAATCATCACTTGACACTCTGGTTCTGGATATAGGAAGCAATTTAGTTCTTTTGCTACCCTACAATGAATAAAATTGGGGGTGCTTCCTGAATCAATCAACACTATTACCTTTTTCTTCTTGATTTGTCCTTCTATCTTGATGGTTTGAGGAGTGGTAATTTGTTAAGTTATGGTATGTTCTATGCTTATAATAGTTTACTTCTTTTCCTTATTATATTCCAAAGATTAGCAATCACAAGTACATAAAGTAAAGTGAAGATAGAACATTAAACGATCGACAAAAAACAAGCCAAGACAAGAGACACAAGATGTGGCGGCTAGCCAGGGACAAACCCCACAATGTGTGGGGAAACCCTTTGATCAAATCTTCTTTTATCTTCAATAATTCAGTAAAGAGAAATAGTACAATGAATCTGATTCATATCAGCAGTAGCAAACCCTAGATGAGTAGCATCAACATTAGCAGCTTCATTATCAAACTAGGGCAGACCATATCTCACAAACCGACCATCGGATTGACTTCATTCCACCACCAAAAGTTTCAACTTCCAGAGGAGGTTCAGATGAACCTACAACGTAGTTTAGATGAGGAGATCTTCTAGGCCACACAGGTCAATCTTTACTTCTACAGTTGCAGCTTCAATTTCAGCAGTTTCCGGCTTCAAACTAGGGCAGTTGATATCTTGTAAACCGTTCATCGGATTGACTTCATTCCACCACCAAAAGTTGCGGCTTTCAAAGGAGGTTCAGTTGAACCTATAGTGCAGTTCCAAAGAGGAGATATTCTAGGTCATGAAAGTCAATATTTACTTCTGCAGTTGCAGCTTCAAATTCAACAGCTTCTGGCTTCACATGTGTGAGAGAGAGACCCATTTCAGTGCAGTAGAGAAGAGAATCATTTCTGCGTAGTAGAGAGAGAGAGAGATGTGACGAGTTGAGTGAGTCCAAATGAGGAAAAGTCCTCTTATATTTGTACACAATGTTGATGGGTGAATAGATGCGACTGTTGGGCTTCTGAGCCTACATGAGTTGTAGGTCGGCTTGATAGTAATTCCATAATCAAAATAAATTCATATCTCCATGAATAGTTATCGGAATCGAATGATATTTATATCAATCCTACACCTCTCAATGAGAGGAATCTAATAAAAATATTATCAGCCATGAATAAGATGACCCACATGAAGTTTTTCCCTGGTTGCCAATTTTAACACTCCCTCTCAACCATGGAGAACTTCATCTGCAATATATCTATCGATCGTTACTATTCATCCATCAAATGCACTAATCTGTACTATTTTGCTCTGCTCTGCTCTGCTCTTGCATTGTTCTATTCTGCTCTGCTTTTGTTTGAATTATGAAGAAGAAGAAATGATCAAGGATGTATCATACTGACTCAAAGTCAGTCTTAGAGTATGTACCACTAGTCCTAGACCAGTCTCAACCAACCCAAAGTCAACATCATAATGAGAGCAAATCCGCTGGTCCTAGACCAGTATCATCCTCCACTGACTCAAAGTCCGTCTCAGAGTGCGTACCATTGGTCCCAAACCAGTCTCAGCCGACCCGAAGTCAGCTTCATAGTAAGTACCACTCCTACAACTGGTCCCAGACCAGTATCGCAGTCTCAGAGAGTGTACCACTGGTCCCAGACCAGTCTCAACCGACCCGAAGTCAGCGTCATAGTATGTACCACTCTCACTATTCCCAGACCAGTACTGCACTGACACGAGGTCAGTCTCGGAGCATGTACCACTGGTCCCAGACCAGTCTCAACCGACCCAAAGTTAGCGTCATAGTATGGTACAACTCCTACCACTGGTGCCAGACCGATATCACAGTCTCAAAGAGTGTACCACTAGTCCTAGACCAGTCTCAACTGACCCAAAGTCAGCGTGATAGTATGTACCACTCTCATTCGTCCCAGACCAGTACTACACTGACACGAAGTCAGTCTCATAGTTTGTACCACTGGTCCCAGACCAGTCTCAACCGACCAGAAGTCAGTTTCATAGTATGGTACAACTCCTACCACTACTCACAAACCAGCACCATTGATCCCAGATCAATGGAGGTCATCCTAGCATAGGGAGTACGGTAGATAAAACGATGTGTCCATCAGTTCTACTATGGTCCCTAACTTCATTTCCCTGCTCATTGATCAGATGAGAGGTACTTCCCATGAGTCCCAGACTGCATGGGTAGGATTCCTCGACAGGAGAACTTATCAATCCTGTCCTCACAGGAGAAAACATCAATCCTACTACAATCGCAGTGGAGAACACATCAATCCAGGCTACCATGGAGAACACATCATCCTGCTACACAGGAGAGCGAATCATCCTGTTCCATAAGAGAGTGAATAATCTTGTCCCACAAGAGAGCGAATCATCTGATTCCATTGTGCACCACCAGCGGAGGGTTAGTAACCCTGTGGTCATATGTTGCTCCAGTAGGAACCGCAAGCCCTCAGAGCTCCTAGAGCTCAATGTATGCAACATGTAGGACCCTTGTACAAGGGTTTCTTGCCGACTCCATGTCGTTTGGGAAAATCACAGATTAGATCTTTCCTCGGGGCTTTGACAAGGTGTATCAACCTGTACATCATCTTAATGTGATGGAGCTTCCTTGCTCATCGACTTACCATATCCCAGATGATGTCTATTTGCTGGAGCAATTGACGAATATAGGATTCCTCAATAATCGAATCCCAACTCTAGTTGTTACAGAGAATCATAGTGGTATCAGATGTAAATCCAAACAACTCACTGAAGAGCATTCACAAACAGACTGCCTCACACGAGGTTATGCTAGCAACAATATATACTGCTTAGGCGGTGCTCAAAGCCACTGACTTCTGCTTCCTGCTCATCCAGGATATCGAAGCAGATCCCAAGGTGAAATAGTACCCGAAATTGCTCTTATGGTCCACCACACTGCCTGCCCAATCAACATTAGTATATCCAAGTAGTCTCACATCTCCCACAGTGTATCTTAATCAATGAGAGATTGTGTCCTAAAGACATCTCAGAAGATTCCTGGCATCAATCCAGTGAGGCTCAGCCAAATATGAGCTCACAATGCTAACTGCAAAACATATGTTCGGACGGATGTTCACCAAGTACATCAATGCGAATGCGTTTTTGAAACTCAGAGGCATTTCCCAAGTCTGGTCCGACATCACTACCATATAACTTCTAAAAGTTAAGATTCTCGAGGTAGTCACAGGCTTGCAGT
The DNA here is from genome assembly GCA_031772625.1 of Pinus tabuliformis. NCBI lineage: Eukaryota > Viridiplantae > Streptophyta > Pinopsida > Pinales > Pinaceae > Pinus > Pinus tabuliformis. The sequence goes on along the minus strand of CM062810.1, from coordinate 479,025,979 downwards.
CCATCATAATGAATATTTTCAATATATTTACCACATATTTTCCTTGAGATAGGAAAATTTCCCTTGGCTTCTGCCACACTTCAAGTCGTTGGTCCTTCATTTCAAATTCAGAAGCCATCTCCCTCTTACATTTGTGAATGAGAGGGTTTTGCACCTGTTAGAAAGAGGTCATCCACATACAACACCAGTATGAGAGGCTTGTCATCTTCAACCTTAAAGTAAAGGTTAGGATCGACTTCACTCCTAGTGAATCCCAGCTTCATCAAGTAGCTATCGATCCTCTCATACCATGCTCGGGGTGCTTGCTTCAGCCCATAAAGAGCCTTCTTCAACCTGCATACATGATATTTTCAATCATAAATCTCAAATCCTTCAGGTTGCTCCACATAAACCTCTTCTTTGATAGAACCATGGAAGAACATGGTCTTAACATCCATCTGATGTAGGTTCCATCCTTGTGAAGCCACAAGGGCTATGATCAAGCGGATGGTCGTATATCTGGCAACATATGCAAATATCATAGTCTATACCTCCCTTCTAGGATAAACCATGAGCAAAAAAATGAACCTTATACTTTTCCATACTTCCATTTGCTGCATGCTTTATCTTGTAAAGCCATTTTGAAGTAACAATTGTCTTGTCTAGGGTCTGGGAACTACTTCCCAGACATCATTCTCCATAATAGACTCATATTCTATGGTCATAGAATCCTTCCATAGTTAATGCTCAATGACATTTGAGAATGATGAAGGTTCATTTTGTATGATCGTGCTCATGATGGTCAGGTATCCCTGATACCTATTAAGTTTCTTACTTTGATGGAAGGTTCCTCAGGGTGCAGCATGTCCTTCAGCATCATCAAGTATCCCCCTAAACCATGAAGGCCTCTTCCTAGAAGAGGAAGGCTCATGTGGATGAGGATCAATCGGATCCATGGGTTCTTCTACATCAGGCATTGATTCATCATCCTTTTCTTTCGGTTCCCTGGTGTCGGCTTCTTGAGAGCTACTCAAAGTCAGCAGATTGTCCACCTTGCTGAGAGCCATATCTTTGTAAAAGGTGACATCATGACTAATCACGACTTCCCTTTGATCGTGGTGAACATTTCTTCAAGAGTTTAGGAACCCAATGCTTGATGAGGGCATCGATTTTTTACATATACGACGGTGATTGTAGTTTCAGCCCATAGAAACTTTGGAAGTCTTTGATCATGTAGCATGGCCCGGACAACTTCCATCATCGCGTGGTTCTTCCTTCCCACCACACCATTCTACTCAGGAGTATGTGGTGTATTAGTCTCCCTCTTAATGCCAACCTCAGGTATGCCTGAGTAAACCAATTGTAATATATCGGAGGTCTTGCTTTGGCTTGAGGGGAATGGTCCCCTTTTGAGCTTTCCTTTGGCACATCCCGGACATACACCTTCTTTCTCTACTTGGAATTCGAGCATCCCTGTTACCATCTGTCTTACATCGGGTAGAGCTTGGTAATGAAGGTGGGAAAACCTACGATGCCAAAGTTCGGACTAAAGAGTTGTGTCACAAGACATGACACCTAGCAGACTTCCATCGACCTGATATAATGAATCAACACTAAACCCAAGAGTAAAGGCATCTTTAACCTTATTTTTCCATATACATACCTTTCCATTGTTGAAGGTTACCTTGTAGCCTCTGTCTTCCATTGCCAAGATGGACACTAGGTTCCTTTTGAGGTCAGGTTCATTTAATACATCCTAGAATTTCTAGCCTTCTTGAATGCTTGTCCTCTTCTTTGATTCCCAGCTCTCCTCTTACCTTTGTTGTTGAATTTGTCATTCCTTTGATTGCCATTAGAGGGATTTTGAGTTGCACCACTGCATACTATACCATGCTTCTCTAATCATGATTATCATCATGCTTCCCATGTCCATGATTTTATCCATCATAATGTTGCTCAAACTAGTGTGCATCATCATCATGCTATCCTATATGTCCATGATATCATGTTGCCATTTATGTCCATGATATCATTCATCATGATGCTCATGATCTCATACATAGTGACTTGCTTTATCAAAAATGTAACATCGTCATTTTCTTCTATCCTTAGGTCCAGCCTTTACTTTTGATTTAGTCTCGGAATTATTTCTTTTCTTTGCATGAGAAGAAAAGGCAGCAGGAGGACCTTTTGGCATGGGCATTTCTTGCACTTCTTCCCTTGTTTCTTCTTGAATGCATCTAGCCATTAATTCCTTGAAACCAGGAATTACATTATGGTTCAAAAGAGTAGTCCAGTCTATCATAGATTTCCTTGGAGGTGTCCAGTTTAGAGATGTAGGCCACCAAGTGCTTGCCAATAGTGTCCCGGATGATCTTCTATTGTTTTGATTTCTCCATTTTTTCATTTGTTCCAAGCAGCAACAGATGCATTTGATGGAGGCTCAACAATATTTCCTCTCACATGATCCAACACTCCTTAATTCTCAAAGGTTAGATCGATAGAAATATTCCATCTGTGATAGTCAGCTTTCTCATGGAGCTTGTCCTCAGCAGGAAAGAGTGTTGAGGACCCCATAGTTCTTTTAGGATAGCCTTGCCAATATTCTCTTCGATGATTGCTCTTGCTCTTGCTCAGGCTTTGTCTTCACCTCAACTGTGATACCATGTTAAGTTAAGGTATGTTATATGCTTATAACAATTTACTTCTTTTCCTTATTATATTCCAAAGATTAGCAATCACGCGTACATAAAGTAGAGTGCAAATAGAACATTAAACTACAGAAAAAAAGCGAGGACAAGAGACATAAGATGTGGCAGCTAGCCAGGGACAAACCCCACAATGTGTCGGCAAACCCTTTGATCAAATATTCTTTTATCTTCAACAATTCAGCAGAGAAAAATATTACAATGAATCTGATTCATATCAGCAGTGGCAAACCCTAGATGAGCAGCATCAGCATTAGCAGCTTTATTATCAAACTAGGGCAGACCATATCTCACAAACCGACCATCGGATTGACTTCATTCCACCACCAAAAGTTTCGGCTTCCAGGGGAGGTTCAGATGAACCTACAACACAGTTCTAATGAGGAGATATTCTAGGCCATGTAGGTCAATATTTACTTCTGTAGTTGCAGCTTTAGTTTCAGCAGTTTCCGGCATCAAACTAGGGCAGTCGATATCTTGGCAAACCGTTCATTGAATTGACTTCATTCCACCACCAAAAGTTGTGGCTTTTTCAAAGGAGGTTCAGATGAACCTACAATGCAGTTCCAAAGAGGAGATTTTCTAGGCCACACAAGTCAATCTTTACTTCTACAGTTGCAACTTCAAATTCAACAGCTTCTGGCTTCACATGTGTGAGAGAGAGACCCATTTCAGTGCAGTAGATAAGAGACTCATTTCTGCGTAGTAGAGAGAGAGAGATGTGATGAGATGAGTGAGTCCAAATGAGCAAAATTCATATTATATTTATACACAACGTTGGTGGGTGAATAGATGCGATTGTTGGGCTTCTGAGCCTACATGAGTTGTAGGTCGGCTTGATAATAATTCCATAATCAAAATAAATTCATATCTCCATGAATACTTATCGGAATCAGATGATCTTTATATCAATCCTACACCTCTCGACGGGAGGAATCTAATAAAAATATTATCAGCCATGAATAAGATGACCCACATGAAGTTTTGCCCTGGTTTCCAATTTTAACATAATTCCTGCCAATGCATTACAAGATATGGTCAGATTTATTTGTTCTTCATCTAGGCTTTGTTCCTGGAGTATATCCTCTTCTTTTTACCTTTCTCGCTCCTTTTCTTCTTCTTATTCACAATCTATGTAGAATAATTTCTTCTCAGCACACTTATAACCTTTAGTGTATTTTCTATCACAACTGTAACAAAGCCCTTTTGCTCTTTTTTCTTCCAATTGTTGTGGTGTCAACCTTATAGGTTGTGGAAGACTAGGGGCAACAACGCTTCCGTCTTTATAGTTGTGAGTGGTATGCTTCCTGGTTGCCATAATTTTGCTTTCCATTTTTCTTGCTAACCCGAATGCCTTTTCTAATGAATCAGGTTCCCAAAGGCGAACATCATGTTGGATATTATCATTTAAAGACTCGATGAACACATCAATCATATGCTCCTCTGGAATATCTTTTACCCTTATGTTCAATTTTTGGAACTCCTCAATGTGCTCCATTATTGAACCCTTTTGTTTGAGACTTATCAATTGGCTAGAAAAAGTGTTACTTTTTGTATCCTCATAATGTGCTATCAATTCTTCCATAAAAATTGCCCAGGTGATAAATTGTTTATGAGAGAAAAGCCATTGATACGATACAAACTGATTTGGTTCCAAATATAAAGTTTCCATACGTACCATTTGTGTGTTTTGCACATTATTGAGATCGAAGAACTGCTCCATCTGTAATATCCATGTGGCAGGATCCTTACCATCAAACTTCCTCATATCGATTTTTGGAATATGGTGATTCTTCGATCCAACATTAGAGTCTATGATATCATGATCAACATTTCTTTTGTTCGCATCATGAGTTTCCTTTACTACCTTTTCACCATTAGTAAGTATTTCTTGTAGAAAATTTGTCAAATCTGTCTTCATATCTGTCATGCATGTCTTCAAGTTTGTGTTCAAATATATCTTCAATTCTTCCATGTCTGTCTTCAAATCTGTCTTCCAATCATCCATCTTAGCTTCCACGCCATTTATCTTATATTCCATGCAATTTATCTTAGCTTCTGTTAGCTTTTGTGAGCGTTACATTTGTTGCACTTGTTCTTGTAATTTTGATATATCATGTAGCATTTCTTCCTCTTCTTCATGAGTCATGCTATAGCTTTCAGGTTCCTTACTAGGTGTTTTCATTTTCTCTCCTCGGGGCATCAGTTACCGATAATAATTCCTTCAAAATAATTTTCAAACCGATCTTAAGCAAAAATTTAAGAAAATCTACACACCTTTTTTCACTTTGTAGGAGCTCGATATTGCCTCTGATGTATCTTTGTACTTTTCAATCATCTAGTTCTAAATTTGTGACCTATAGTATCCCTCGGTGTCCTCTTTCCAATGCCACAAGTCTGACCCAAATTGGATTCTCCGCGGAAGAGTTATGCGAAATATTCCACAGTGACTTGATTATAGACTAGTTCAGTAGAGAGAACTTGTATGACGTGGCACGAGTTACTGTTTCAACCTTTGGATCCAAAAAATACATAAAAGAAACTAGAATCCATCCTCTTTCTGTAACTTCTTACAAAATTTCCATCTGATCCCCAGAGAGAAAGTTATGACGATTTTCCTGAGGTCACCTGTTTGGAATGTAATTCAGGAGTCTGCAAAAAGACCAACTTCCTCAGATCATATCTCTGCAAATATAGAGCGAAAAGCTCTAAAATCAAGACCCGAGGTTCAGCGCGATTTCTTCTCAAATGGTTTTTTTTTGCAACCTATGAAACATCGCAGAAAAAAAGTTATAGCGAAAATTCCACATGACCTCTTTGGAGCAGCGAAACCCTAGAATCCAAAGCTCTGATACCAAATGTTATGAAACCAGCTCAAGAAAAGATAGAAAACATAGATCAACGCCTTAGAATTCATCCTCTTCGAGGGGGAAACTTCCTTTGCATTACATAAATGAACAATTCTTCGATGATTCAAATGAAAAAACCTCCTTTCTATATATTAGGAGTCTAAGGAGTCACAATATAATCCAACCGACCTAACAATAATAATATAAAGCCACAAAAATAACAATAGAGGGATTCTGTGGGGCATAGTAATAACAAAATGGGGGCAATAGGGGCACAAAAATATTAATAAGGGGTATAACTACAATAGTAATGGGGTAATCACTAGTATTATAGGGACCCAACACTAGCCACATCCAATATTCCTTCCGATAGTCATTTGGCTTGAGTTGAAAACCAAGATATTTGATTCCTTCTTCAAGGTGTAGAAAAGTTAATGGATAGATGTTGTCAGCATGAGAGAGTTCAATATCAGTGCATTCACAACAGGTGATAGTACATTTTTTTTTATTTGGATACATACTTGTAGCACTAAAGAAGGTTTTCAGGATGTCTTTGAATACATTTACATTGGTGAGAGATACATCTAGGAAGATAAGTACACTGTCAGCGAGCAATAGATCTGAAAGAACTGTATATCGTCCTATATGTATGGGTCTATGCATGATTATGCATAATCTATCCATATTCAATATGCAAATTAAAGAGGGAGCATGCATCCTTGCTTGAGTCCACTCTCTACATGAAATAAATTTGATGCACTGCCATTGATGAGAACAATGAAATATGCAATGGAGATACAAAACATGATCCATTTTATAAAAGGTATAGGGAAACCCATTTGTGTGAGGTGTATTCTAATGTAGAGCCAGCTAGGTCTATCAAAGGCCTTAGATATGTCAATATTGAGGAGTGTTCCCTTTAGTTTAAGGGACTTGAGACTGTGAAAACTCTCTTGGGTGATTCCAATGGCTTCGTGCATATAAATTTCTTCATAAAAGGAAAATTGTTCCATGTATATGTGACGAGAGAAAATGGGGTAGATTCTATTTGCAAGGAGCTTGGTGATGATCTTGTAGATAACACTACATAGAGAAATCAAGTGATAGTTTGTAAAAGAGGATGGAGCATCTGATTTATGGATAAGGGCAATAAAATTAGAGTTGAAGGCATCATAAAGATGACTAGTGGTTCGACATTCCTCAACAACGACCAATAAATCTCATCTAATGAGTTCATAAAAATTCAGGAAGAGTTCGATGGTCCATCCATCAGGGTCGTGGCTCTTATCCCTTTTAGAGCATAGATTCTAATTCCTTCGGGTTGATAACTTGGTGCAATTCTTTAGAGTCTTCCTTTGTAAAAAATTGAGGGAATTCCTAGATGATGTGAATGATGTCGCTGAGGGACTCAACTATGGGGGCTTTGAATATCAATTAGAAATGTTGAATCCCCATTCTAGCTAGGTCCTTAAAATTTGAAGCAGTGTTCCCAACATCATCTTTTAGGGACCATATATTGTTGAAATATTTCCTCACCTTTGCATATTGTTGGAATATTTTTTTCTACCATCCCCTTCCTGAAGCTAGATGGCCCTTCCCTTAAGTCTCCATGTTTCTTCTCCGGCTTCCAGAAATTATTTTTTTTACATTTCCAGATGTATAAGTCTAAGTTTTTATTATTGAGTCTGATATCCCCTACTCTCTGGCTATTCCAAGCTCTCTAAGGGCGCCTGAATATGAGAAGAAGCTTCCTTGTCTTGATTGTGTTTCCCTTTGAGCCATCCTTTCCTTTTAATATTCTTTTGGTTGTCATTGAATTGAGAGGCCATAGTATGATTCTTTATTTTTTCACATCTCTTCTAATATTCGATCATAGTCTTCCTAAAATCCTCCTCCTTGAGCTAGGTTGAGTTAAATTTGAAGGGATCTTTAGGCTTATCAAAATGACCAAGTATTTGAAGATATATGGGGTGGTTTTTAGATTGCATGCCTTGACCCACCCATTGTTTATAACATGAAAAATTCTTTAGGAGGTTCTGCTTAATCAATAAACGATCCAGTTTGCGAGCAATAAGTTCGTCCCCCTTTCTCTGGTTCCTCCAAGTTGGGAGGTATTTTTCATATCAATAATGATGAGATTATGTGATTCCATGAGTTAGGTGAAGAAACCAGACATGGTGTCCTTTAGAACCCTATTACCCCACCACTCAGTCCTTCCAATAGTGAAAGTTAGGTCACCCCAAATGATGAGATTATCAGCATTCGTGAAGGACATATTCATCAAGGAATTCCAAAAAGCGGCATGATTGTGACAGGGACCATATATGTTGACCTATCTGATAGAGGTTCCAAGTTCAATAGAGTGAATATCAGTTGCAATAAAGTTATGAGGTCCCCAAAAGTTATGCACTAGGATAGATTTTGGGGATGTATTTGAAATAAATCCCACAATATCTTCCCATAGCGTCAATCACATGAAATGTCCATACTTTGGATATAGATGATAGAGTGTGTTATACTTCCGACTGTTACCCTAATGTTTCTTGAAGTAGGACAACATAGATATGATTAGACAAAACCATATGTTTTAGCGCAAGCTTTTTGCAGGGGATTGCCAACCCTCAATAGCTGAAATATAACCACATCATGGGGGAACAGTATATAGGGCATGTATGGCTCTAAGGACCACTTCAAGTGAAAGCTTCTTGCCAACTGCTATGTCTAGGTTGGCCTAGTTTACGACTTTAGATATATGAGATTCCCTTCCTTAAGTAATCTTGAGGATCCTAGATTGGGAGAGAGGTCTCAAACTAGTCCCAAGATAAAGGAGGGTAATAGGGCCCTAGGGAGGATGAGATGAAGAGTCAAGGAAATATCTATGACCTAGGTCTGAGTTAGATGAAGTATTGCTATGTGCATGAAAAAAGGGTGGAGGAGGAGGGTAACAAACAAGGAGAGTTTAAAGCGGGCAAGAAATAGGATAGGAAAAAGCTAGAGATAAGGAGGGAGAAATACCTGACGAGGCTGAAGCAGGATCTAGGAACATCATTATAGTGGAATCCTTTTCACACCCAGGTGAATGATGAGGGAACTCCATGGCATCCCGGTTCTGTTGTAGAAAAGGGAAATCTTTATATATATGACCCACCCGATGGCACCCGTGACACCTAAAAGGTACCCATTCATAGTCTAATATCTGCTTTTGAATATGCCCTCTGTAATGTAAGATGAGGTTCACCACCAATCCCTCACGCATATCCATTAAGACCAATATCCTGGTAAAGGTCATTTTGTCAGTCTCAAGATAGGACTTGTCAAATTCCAGATCTACCTAGGTTATTTCTAATGAGGCGAAAGAGGTCCTTGGACTAGAGTTGCATCGATAATCTCGGAAGGCAAACCCACACCGGACCTGTGCTCAGTTTCTCATGTTCAGGATCAAATAATGGAGTTCATCATTTCAATAGAACTGAAGCCATCTCAATGTGCCAGAAGCGAATGAGTACCCAACTAGAGTGATATTCACGAGAAAATCTGAGGGCGAGCCAACCCTTTTGTAGGATTTGAATCTCTAGAAGGGTTTCCAAGGCGTGACCCCATATTTCCTGTGCCCATTTATGCAACCAAGAGATAAAATAATTCCTTCCCTTGATTCTTTGAACCAAAACCCTTGTAGCCATTTCCATAATATCATGGAGGTGAATGTATTCACCTATAACCAGTGCCTCGTCCTTGTCTTTTACCTTATGGAACCTTATTTTCTTTGATTTTTTTTGTTTTATATCACCACATTCCTTTCTCGGTGTGCCCTCCTGCAAGATAAAATGATATATATGATGATTTAGATAGGATTGAGAAGTCAGGTCACTACCAATACCCATGCCAAGGGGAGCCCTAGAAAGAAATGGAGATGGAGACGGACCAGAGAGGTTGAGGGAGGTAGTGGGGACATCCCTGGTAATTTGATATGGAGGAATCATTCCAAGAGAAGATGGACAAGATTTGGGGGTAGGGCTATTAGGATTTAGACATGATTTACCGAAATGAAGGGTTTCATGTGCAGAAACATCAAGGGAGAGGGGATCCAAGGGAGGTGACCAAGCGTCCAGATGGACTTTAGGCGAAGAGGCGAAAACTAAATAAAAACATCTGGATGAGGAAAAGGATGGATCATGGGGGAAGGAAGGGGAAAAATAGCTTGCTACTAGGAAAGGTCTACAGGGAGGTGAATATTTTGAGTTGAGGGTCACCAGTTGTCTAGATATTCTCAATCCCAAGAAGCTCATGTGGAGGACTAGACCAAATGGAAGACTGTGAGATGGGATCTTTTGAACAATCAATAATTTCTTCATTCATCCTGGATATCCTCTCTGTCAATTCCAAAAAATGATGAGAGATTCTGGAAATAAATCCCTACCTCTCCATAACTGATGCTAGTCAGTCACAACATGTTATTTGGAGGCGGTCAAGGGCATATTGTTCTGTGAGTTAGGCAAGCACACCAGGAGAAGACCATAAATGGAGGTTGTCGGGTAGGTGAGGGAGGTAGTCTGGTAGGGGGGAACCATTGTAACCCTAACATATGTGGTCCTGCAGGTGCAAAAAGTGGTCGGGTAGGAATGCGATAGGGAAGCCCTAACCTCCTGCTAGCATAGAAACCCTAATCGCTTCCAGATGGGAAAAATAGGTTGCACTGCAAAGCCAGGCAGTAACTTTCCAATAGGCAATAAAACTGATTCATGTATTATTCCATTAGGTAGGTCTTTGTTATATACAGTAGGGAGTGACTGTTCAGTTCATCTCCTGATGACTGTTCACATTCCTAATTTAATTATTTACATAAATTCACCAAATCATGAAGCTTAGGTGTCAACATTCCCCCCCTTAATCTGAAGGGATGTTGGTGAGTCCAAGCATCATTCTGAATTGTTCAATTTTTTCCCTTCCAAGCACTTTGGTGAAGATGTGTGCAATTTGCTCATTTGTGGAACAATGATGGAGATGGATTGTTTTGGCCTCAACATGATGTTGAATAAGATGATATTTAGTATTGATGTGTTTTTCTTATCATGGAACTTTGAGTTCTTGGCCAACTTGATTGCAGAGGTATTTTAAATCATGAGTGGGGTTGATTGTACTTGTTTTACCTGCAAATCTTCAAGAATTTTCCTGAGCCACACAATTTCTTTTGTTGCTTCAGCTGCTGCCACGTATTCTTCTTCTGTTGTGGAATCTGCTGGAACTGATTGTTTGTGTGATCTCCAGGAGATAGCTACTGATCCAAGACTCATAGCATATCCTGAAGTAGATACCCCACTTTCTTTGTCTCCATCGAAGTCTGAATCAGAGTATCCAATCAAGCTGAAGTCGTCCACCTGTGTATACTTGATTCCAAGGTCTTGAGTTCCGTTCAAGTACCTTAGAACCCTTTTTGCAGGAGACCAATGTCCCTCACAAGGCTTTTGCATAAACCTGGAGAGGATTCCAACAGCAAACGAAATGTCTGGTCTGGTTGTAGTTAGGTAGTTGAGACTTCCTACAAGCTGTCTATACTTTGTTACATCCTCAAATTCTTTTCCTTCAATAGATGTGACCTTTAAGTTTTGTTCCATTGGAGTAGTAAGGGGTTTGCACTCTGTCATACCAAACCTGTTCAATAGATCTCCAATGTATTTCTTTTGAGAAAGAAATATGGACTTTGGATGTTGGGTTACTTCAATGCCAAGATAGTAATGAACATAACCCAAATCAGTCATTTTAAAACCTTTCCCGAATTCCTTCTTTATGGATGCAATGTAGCTTTCATTGTTCCCTGTTATCAAAAGATCATCTACATATACCACAAGATATGCAACTGTTTTTCCAACTTTCTTGACAAATAAAGTTGCATCATCAAGATCAAAATGTTTGAAATTGAGTTTCAAAAGATGCTCAGTTAGTTTTTCATACCAGGCTCCCCCACTAATTTAATTTTTATCTAGCCCAAAACCAAGTTTAATGGCTACCCTATGATCCAAGGAAGACCTTGGTTGGCCATTATTGATGCCTACATTAGTTGCAAGGCTCGGAAAATGACATCAAGAATGGGAATATATAAAAATAACTTGTCTTATACCCTCCTACTCAAAATTATATTGAGAATGACTCGACCTTGTGGTTATATGATGAGGAAGAGGGAGAAATTTATCAAACATACCTCTACCTAGTTTGTACACTATACATTATTGTAGGAGGGAGGTCGCTTGATGAAGATGACCTTATTTACAATAACTTACTGAATTGACCTCCAACTGCCATGTCGGTGGATGAAATGATGAAAGAATCCAAGAGAAACCCAAGGAATAATATGTGATCCATTGACCCTAATCTAAATCATGATAAGGTTGTAGAGATTAGCCCATCCAAAACTCTAAATATCAAACCCTCTCTCTTAGCTGAGCAGAAAGAATAATTATTCAATGTGTTGAGGGAACATGTAGATGATCTTTCTTGGGACCACAAGGAAATTAAAGGTGTGCATCCCGTAGTTTTTACTCATCATATCTACATAAAATAGGGATGCAAGCTTGTGCTCCAACCTAGAGAAGGATTAATATAGCTCTTCACGAAATTTTGAAAGAGGAATTACAAAATCTACTAGACGCAGGTTTCATATAGACAATTTCAAATAGTGAATGGGTGTGCCCCCTCATCATAGTCCCCAAGACAAAAGGGAAGTGGGGGATCTATGTTGATTACTGAGAACATAACAAATCTACAAGGAAGGACCACTTCCCCTTGCCTTTCATTGACCAAGTCCTGGATGGCCTTGTGGGAAAGATATTCCTTTCCTTCCGAGATGGATTTACTGGGTACAACCAAATATAGATCAACCCTAAGGGCAAAGAAAATATGACATTCACATGTCCTTGTGGTATCTTTGCCTATATGCTATTTCCATTCAGTTTGAGCAATGCCCCTTTTACCTTCCAAAGGAAGTTGTGAGTATCTTTGTTGACCTTCTCCATGACACTTTTACGAGATACATGGATGAATTTACGCCTTATGGTTGTGACTTCCAAGAAGCTATTTCTAATTTGTACAAAGTCTTAAATAAATGCATTGATATGAATATTTCATTATGTCCCAAGAAATGTGATTTTTTTATGATTGTACGGATTGTACTAGGCCATTCCGTATCCAAGGATGGGATGTAGGTTTACCACAATAAAGTCGCCATCATTAAAAGGGTCCATATCCCTAAAAAACAAAGAAATTTCAAAATATTCTTGGGATTGGTTAGGTACTATAGAAGGTTCATCAACGACTTCTGTAAATTGGATTCCGCGTTGTTTGGACTACTGGAAAAAGATTCAAACATCTATTAGACAGATAAATCTCAGGAGGCCTTTTAAGTGCTAAAGGAGAAGTTGACCACTACACCATCCTGTCAGGCAGAAAGAGTCGATAGTGTGGACACAACCAACCTCCCTAGGAGCCTAAGACTCTCTAGTGACAAACAAGACAAACAAGAGCAATCCTTCTCTAAACATGCATTTACTATACTGGAAATCAAGTGTTTAGATCCTACCTGTAGTCCCATGCTGTTGTAGCAGTCCAGCCTCGCTGATCCAGACGAGATCCTCCTTCACTTTGAAACCTGCATCCATTAACAATCAAACGATTAAATAGCACTTGATAATCTCATAAAATAAAACATGTTTAACACATAGACCAAGGAGTACATGAAACAACTCGTAAATAACAAGTTATTGAGAAGAATGGACTCATTTGCATTAATAGGAAACAAAAGGAACAATTACAACCTGAGCCTTGGTGTTGTGCAAGTCCCTCCCAGGGTCCATCAAGAGTTCTCCTTTACTTTGACAAAGCTCACCCACTTCCAAATAGAACAAGCAAAGATGGCAATCTCTCCTCACAAGCTTCTAAATGGGAATCCTAATTCCAGCAGCATCTACCCTTAGAAATGTTTAGCTTCCAACCTCCCCTCCCTTTGGCCCAATGCCTGTATTTATAGTGTTCAAGAGGAAGTTAATCAAGTCCACCATCAATGGGATAAGACCCTCTTTGGATGGGGTAGCTCCCTTATTGATGGGATAAGTTCCTCTTTGGTAGGGGTACATGAACCATCTGGAGGCGCTCAATACACGTCGAACAACCTTCTAGAATGCTCTAGAAATGACCACAAGTAACTTTTTAAAGATGAAACTTGCGCATTTTGACCTTTACAGGGGTACGCACCTGCCCCTTTACATACAGAGCGTACAAGTACGCAACTTTTGTGAACATTAGGCGCGTACCCGCAGGTAAGGCCGAGGGAATCTGCGTACCCAGAGATAAACACATTTACAAAGACTTTCTCTCTTTGTTGAAGTTTGACATGGAGAGCAGAGGCATGAGACTTGCCTAGGAGGATAGAATGACTGTTGATGGAGCCATACTAACTGTAAATAGCCATGGTGACATTTTTTAGTGTAACAGATTGCCCCCTAAAGTGCGAAGCCTGTAGTAGATTAGGGTTTTGTATTATCTAGGAAGGGTGAAGTGTTTTATCATTTCAAGGATTATCTCGTGGAGAGCCTGGTCAGAACCTGCAATTTTTAACACAAAATACATGTATAAGATTATATCATCGCTGAGGTAGGCATTCCCATACTCAGATCAAAACTTTAACTAACAGACTAACTACTCTGATACAGGAATGATCTTGCAGTACATCATAATCATAGACTTTTGTAGACACAGTATGGGTGCAACCATCTGTTTATGATTAGTCTACTTAGATAATGAATACAAAACTCCTCGCAGCCTGGATGGTGGAAACTAGATCCAGGGTCTTCATTTCTACTTCCCGAATTGGTACGATTCTAGCCATGCGAATAAATGAGTTGATGTCGAACATGGTAGAAACCACTTGATTACCAGTCGATGATGTAAACTGTTAACAAGTGTGAGAGAGACCACCAGTAATGTCAATGGTTCTCAAAGTACCCAGTACAATCCATGAGATGTGAGTGAATGAGTTGATGTCAAACATTTCACGGAATCCTTCGATCGAAAGTCAATGATGTAAACTGACGTCAAAGGCGAGAAACCTGCCATTGATGTATGCAGACTTCAAGGTACTGACGATTTCTATGTCATCTCTCTAGATAATGTGCTGATGTCGATAGAAAGCGACCCGTTGCAGGCAAGCCCACAACACGAAATCATTGTTCAAGTTGAAGAAATGTTGCTGTAAGGACTGACTCAGGGATGGTCAAATGGACGACAAGTATTTTGCAGATGAAAGTTTGGTTTGCAAACCTCTTGAACACATAACGACACAACAGATGGCTTGGTGATGAATGACTCAAAGTTAATCCCTGGAACCTGGCTAAAGACTTTCAAAGTGGTTTGATCAACTGTGAGACAAAGGATTTCCCAACCCAGGTGAATGAAAAGTGTCGTGTCCAAGAGTGGTAATAAAGTTTCTTCTGAGACAAAAGATAACAAATAGGCTCATTCTTCTCTCTCAGAAGAAACTTTATTACCACTCTTGGACACGACACTTTTCATTCACCTGGGTTGGGAAATCCTTTATCTCACAGTTGATCAAACCACTTTGAAAGTCTTTAGTTGGGTTCCGGGGATTAACTTTGAGTCATTCATCACCAAGCCATCTGTTGTGTCGTT
The DNA here is from genome assembly GCA_031772625.1 of Pinus tabuliformis. Lineage (NCBI taxonomy): Eukaryota > Viridiplantae > Streptophyta > Pinopsida > Pinales > Pinaceae > Pinus > Pinus tabuliformis. The sequence goes on along the minus strand of CM062810.1, from coordinate 479,010,768 downwards.
ATGTGTTCAAGAGGTCTGCAAACAAAACTTTCATCTGCAAAATACTTGTCGTCCATTTGACCATCCCTGAGTCAGTCCTTACAACAACATTTCTTCAACTTGAACAATGATTTCGTGTTGTGGGCTTGCCTGGAACGGGTCGCTTTCTATCGAAATCAACACATTATCTAGAGAGATGACCTAGAAATCGTCAGTACCTTGAAGTCTGCATACATCAATGGCAGGTTTCTCGCCTTTGACGTCAGTTTACATCATTGACTTTCGATCGAAGGATTCCGTGAAATGTTCGACATCAACTCATGCATTCACATCTCATGGATTGTACTGGGTACTTTGAGAACCATTGACATTACTGGTGGTCTCTCTCACACTTGTTAACAGTTTACATCATCGACTGGTAATCAAGTGGTTTCTACCATGTTCGACATCAACTCATTTATTCGCATGGCTAGAATCGTACCAATTCGGGAAGTAGAAATGAAGACCCTGGATCTAGTTTACACCATCCAGGCTGCGAGGAGTTTTGTATTCATTATCTAAGTAGACTAATCATAAACAGATGGCTGCGCCCATACTGTGTCTACAAAAGTCTATGATTATGATGTACTGCAAGATCATTCCTGTATCAGAGTAGTTAGTCTGTTAGTTAAAGTTTTGATCTGAGTATGGGAATGCCTACCTCAGCGATGATATAATCTTATACATGTATTTTGTGTTCAAAATTGTAGGTTCTGACCAGGCTCTCCACGAGATAATCCTTGAAATGATAAAGCACTTCACCCTTCCTAGATAATACAAAACCCTAATCTACTACAGGCTTCGCACTTTAGCGGGCAATCTGTTACACTAAAAAATGTCACCATGGCTATTTACAGTTAGTATGGCTCCATCAACAGTCATGCTATCCTCCTGGGCAAGTCTCATGCCTCTGCTCTCCATGTCAAATTTCAAGAAAGAGAGAAAGTCTTTGTAAATGTGTTTATCTCTCGGTACGCAGATTCTCTCGGCCTTACCTGCGGGTACGCACCTAATGTTCACAAAAGCTGCGTACTTGTACGCTTTGTATGTAAAGGGGCAGGTGCGTACCCCTGTAAAGGTCAAAATGCGCAAGTTTCATCTTTAAAAAGTTACTTGTGGTCATTTCTAGAGCATTCCAGAAGGTTGTTCGACGTGTATTGAGCGCCTCCAGATGGTTCATGTACCCCTACCAAAGAGGAACTTATCCCATCAATAAGGGATCTATCCCATCCAAAGAGGGGATTATCCCATTGATGGTGGACCTGATTAACTTCCTCTTGAACACTATAAATACAGGCATTGGGCCAAAGGGAGGGGAGGTTGGAAGCTAAACATTTCTAAGGGTAGATGCTGCTGGAATTAGGACTCCCATTTAGAAGCTGGTGAGGAGAGATTGCCATCTTTGCTTGTTCTATTTGGAAGTGGGTGAGCTTTGTCAAAGTAAAGGAGAACTCTTGATGGACCCTGGGAGGGACTTGCACAACACCAAGGCTCAGGTTGTAATTGTTCCCTTTGTTTCCTATTAATGCAAATGAGTCCATTCTTCTCAATAACTTGTTATTTATGAGTTGTTTCATGTACTCCTTGGTCTATGTGTTAAACATGTTTTATTTTATGAGATTATCAAGTGCTATTTAATCGTTTGATTGTTAGTGGATGCAGGTTTCAAAGTGAAGGAAGAGCTCATCTGGATCAGCGGGGCTGGACTGCTACAACAGCGTTGGACTATAGGTAGGATCTAAATACTTGATTTCTCATATAGTAAATGCATGTTTAGAGAAGGATTTCTCTTGTTTGTCTTGTTAGTCACTAGAGAGTCTTAGGCTCCTAGGGAGGTTGGTTGTGTCCGCACTATCGACTCTTTCCGCCTGAAAGAGTCAGAAAGAGTCGATAGTGTGGACACAACCAACCTCCCTAGGAGCCTAAGACTCTCTACAATTTACCTACTTAACCTACCCTTGTTTCATTTTTTAATGAGCTTGACACAAGACAAGGAACTATGCTCAAAAAGTTCGCATGCCCCCAGTATAATGATGCAGAGCGAGGTACATGCCCCCCATGCTTCATTGCATTCAACCAGATGGATGAAATGAAGGTTTACTTTCAATACTTAACTTGAAAAGGGAGTTGTTTCATTTTTAAGGAGGTTGACACAAGAAAAGAACTATCCTCATATCTGATTCATTTTTTAATGAGGTTGACTCAGTAACAGGAACTATCCTCAAAAACCTACTTTCTACAATCTACCTACATATCCTAAAATCTACCTGATTCATTTTTTAATGAGGCTGACTCAGTAAAAGAACTATTCTCATGGAAGCCTATTTCAATTTTTAACGAGGTTGATACAGGAACAAACTATCCTCGTACACACTGATTCATTTTTTAACAAGGTTGACACAGTAAAAGGAACTTTCCTCACTAAACTGATCATGGCTTCCAACTGGAAGAAAGACATGTCAATGGACACACCTTGATCATAGCTTCCAAGAGGTCTTCATCAGAAGGAAGAATATTTCTCCGGAAGGAACACATGTCAAGGGACTCAATAGGGATAAGAACATCGTGTTCAAGTAATCCCATAGAGTTTTCCATGTCAATCACCGGATCTAAATCAAAGGAATATGAGAAAACAATGAAAGGCTCACTTACATCGGTAACTGAAGACATGGGACCAGTTGCCACATAATTAACCCGTCGCAGGGTAGATACCACTTTAGAATCAGGAACATTTAGGGGTGTCATATTATTGGTAGTTGAAACAAGACTAGGGAATGAAAGCTGGTCTACAGTCACAATACTGCCGTTGTGAGGGAAAGACATCACGCGAAAGAGTGTCGATACGACAACTTTCATTTCATAAACATAGTCTCGCCCAAGGAGTAAATTGAAATCCAAGGGACCGCGAACTACCATAAGATCAATATAGACAATTTTACCTTCCAAGGTAATAGAAAACTTAGGAAGGATCCCTAAAGGTTCACTAATGGTTCTGTTAAAAGCTTTCAGATTCTGCGTAATAGGCACAAGCTGACGGGAGCCCAAAGCTTTCCAAACAGTTGAGGATAAAATACTAACAGAAGCACCTTCATCTACCTGAGTACGATGTATGTCCCTACCACCAGCCTTGACAATGATTTGGAAAGGGATGGAGGAAGGAAGACGAGGTTTTGTCAGTCTATTCCAATCAAAGGAAAAGACCTCAGTACTTGGAGGGGGTTCTGTAGAAACAGGTGAAATGCCCCCCGGCGTAGAAGAATCTGATGTAACAAGAAGAACCTGAGCGGTATGAAGTTCACTCTCTAAAGGGAAAGTGGGATCAACCGAATGTGAAATTGAATCGACCACTTGATCAACTAATGGATCATCAACCTGAGTGACATGAGTTTCACTCTCCAATGGAAGAGTGTGATCGACTGTACTTGAATTTAGATCAATCACTCCGTCAGTTGACGGTAGGTTGGGAGAAAGTTTACGGTAACCAGTTGGAAATTCTTGCTGTGGAACAGTAAGGTTTTCCAACAATGTTGAGGCTTCATCCATGTGAGGGCAAATGTGAGTTTGATGACTTCCTTTGCATAACTTACAAGGAAACCTAACTTTACCCTTTTTCCCAGGAACCTGACTATCACTGGTTCATGGATCAATGGAAAGTTGATGAGATATTTCTGACCATACTTCCAAGACCTTTGGAATACCAGGACAATTGATAAGGAAGTGGTCACCCTTACAAAGCTTGCAAGGGTATTCGGGTTTACGATGCATGTCGGAGTTTTCCTCAACACCACTAACACTTACAGTCGTGGTTGGTTGGTTGACTTCTTTCTTATCTTGCTTCTTCTTCTTCTTCTTCTTCTTCCCTTTCTTCTTCTTCTTAGCCTCCTGGTTACTAGCATCAAGGCTTTTACCAGGCAAAGAGGAAGAAAAATTAGGCGAAGAAGGTAAAGGGTCAACAGAAGGTTGGTGATAAACGACTCAAAGTTAATCCCCGGAACCCGGCTGAAGACTTTCAAAGTGGTTTGATCAACTGTGAGGTAAAGGATTTCCCAACCCAGGTGAATGAAAAGTGTCGTGTTCAAGAGTGGTAATAAGGTTTCTTCTGAGACAAAGGATAACAAATAAGCTCATTCTTCTCTCTTTTCCCCCACCATTTCTGGAAAGTACCTCTTTATTTTTAACAAGCTTGAGGTGGATAACATATGCTTGATTATAAGCTCATCCTTCGGATGAGTCCAACCTAGTTTTGACCCTAGGAAGGAGTGGTTCGTTCCTGTTTGTAATTGAACAGGTCCTTTACTGTGAAATCCAGTATAGGAGAAACTCGGTGTTTTTCAATTTTAGAGAGTCTGAAAAAGTTAAGAAGACTCCAGGTTGAACTTTTTCGTAAATTTGTGTCCCCCAAGCCCGAAAAAGTATAAAATAATACTTGGGAGAACCGCTTGATCTTGCGACCAAGGAGTACTTTCATGATTAGTTTCTCTGACCTGAAAAGTAAAAAGCGATCAAGGACACGTCATTTTATTTCCGTATCGAGTTTGAAACGACAAAAACCCGGCAATCTTTTCCTGTTTTTTACAGTCAGAAAAGAGTTATAAGGGGACCGTCTTTTAATTCTGTTTTAACGAGTGTAAAAGAAACGCTCGGCAATATTTTCATATTTTAGGAGTCAGAAAAGAGCTTAAAAGATGACTCTGAATGTTTCACTTTTTCGTAAGTTTTAACGAGTTTGAAAAAATGATAAAAATGTACTCATGGTTTTCATTTTTTCGTAAGTTTTAATGAGTTCGAAAAAATGATAAAAATGTACTCATATGGCCGACTTTTAGTTTAATTTACGAGCAGGAAAAGACGGAAAGAACTCGGCATTTTCATTTGTTTTACGAGAATGAAAAATAATCTCGAGATTTTCCTGAGTTTAACGAGTCTTGAAAATAACCAAAATTGACTCGAAATAGGTTTCATTTTTACAAAGGCTTGAAACAGAGAAAAACTATGCTTCAAAGTAGTTTCATTTTTTACACAAGCTTGAAACAGGAAAAGAACTATGCTCGGATCCGGTTTCATGTTTACACAAGATTGAAACGAAAAACTATGCTTGTTATAAGTTCACATGCCCCCAGCTTAATGACGCAAAACGAGGGACATGCCCCCCAAGCTTCATTGCATTCAATGAGGTGGATGGAATGAAGCTTTACTTTCAAGATCTTGGAAAGACTTGTGGGGGTTGTTTCATTTTTTAATGAGCTTGACACAAGATAAGGAACTATGCTCATGTCTACTCTTTACAATCTACCTAACAAAAACTCTACTCTAAAAACCTTGATTCATTTTTTTACGAGCTTGACACAAGACAAGGAATTATGCTCTAAAATCCTTGTTTCATTTTTAATGAGCTTGACACAAGACAAGGAACTATGCTCATGACTACTCTCTACAATCTACCTACTTAACCTACCCTTGTTTCATTTTTTAACGAGCTTGACACAAGACAAGGAACTATGCTCAAAAAGTTCGCATGCTCCCTAAGCATAACTGCTAGAGCGCATGCCCCCCTCTCAAATGCAAAGTCACAGAGCCAAAAACCAGAAAATAATTAAGTTTTCTCAGATCAAAGTTGCATACAAAGGAAAAAACTTTCGCATCAATGGAGTCCCCAGCGGAGTCGCCATTTTGTCAGGCGGAAAGAGTCGATAGTGCGGACACAACCAACCTCCCTAGGAGCCTAATACTCTTTAGTGAAAAACAAGACAAACAAGAGCAATCCTTCTCTAAACATGCATTTACTATACGGGAAATCAAGTGTTTAGATCCTACCTGTAGTCCCACGCTATTGTAGTAGTCCAGCCTCGCTAATCCGGATGAGCTCCTCCTTCACTTTGAAACCTGCATCCACTAACAATCAAACGATTAAATAGCACTTGATAATCTCATAAAATAAAACATGTTTAACACATAGACCAAGGAGTACATGAAACAACTCGTAAATAACAAGTTATTGAGAAGAATGGACTCATTTTCATTAATAGGAAACAAAAGGAACAATTACAACCTGAGCCTTGGTGTTGTGCAAGTCCCTCCCAGGGTCCATCAAGAGTTCTCCTTTACTTTGACAAAGCTCACCCACTTCCAAATAGAACAAGCAAAGATGGAAATCTCTCCTCACAAGCTTCTAAATGGGAGTCCTAATTCCAGCAACATCTACCCTTAGAAATGTTTAGCTTCCAACCTCCCCTCCCTTTGGCCCAATGCCTGTATTTATAGTGTTCAAGAGGAAGTTAATCAGGTCCACCATCAATGGGATAATCCCCTCTTTGGATGGGATAGCTCCCTTATTGATGGGATAAGTTCCTCTTTGGTAGGGGTACATGAACCATCTGGAGGCGCTCAATACACGTCGAACAACCTTCTAGAATGCTCTAGAAATGACCACAAGTAACTTTTTAAAGATGAAACTTGCACATTTTGACCTTTACAGGGGTACGCACCTGCCCCTTTACATACAGAGCGTACAAGTACGCAGCTTTTGTGAACATTAGGTGCATACCCGCAGGTAAGGCCGAGAGAATCTACGTACCCAGAGATAAACAAATTTACAAAGACTTTCTCTCTTTCTTGAAGTTTGACATGGAGAGCAGAGGCATGAGACTTGCCCAGGAGGATAGCATGACTGTTGATGGAGCCATACTAACTGTAAATAGCCATGGTGACATTTTTTAGTGTAACACATCCTTAGGTGTCCCAATTTGGAATTGCCTTCCATATCCACACAGATGCATCAGATAAATTTGTAGGAGAATTCTTGGATCACTTGGAAGAAAAATTATCCTATGTGATCTATTTCATCAGTGAGAACCTTTCTAAGGGTGATCAATTATACAATCACTGAAAAGAACTACTAGTTGTGGTACACCCTTTGAAAAAGTTTAAGCACTACATCACTACATATAAAACTTTTGTCCACACTAATCATGCAACCATTAAATATTTAGTGAATAAGCCTCATGTCAATTCTAGGAGAATTAGATGGTTGTTATTATTAAAACAATTTGATTTAACTGTTGTTGACAAACTAGGGAAAGAGAACGTGGTTGCAATTTTTTTGTCAAGACTGAATTTGCCTGTAGTGAATAAGGAAATGGTGGATGATAAACTTCTGGATGAACAAATCTTTTCCATCTCAGTGCTATGCCCTCGTTTTCTGATATGGCATATTATTTGGTTTCTATGAAGCTTCCTCCTAATCTATCCTCCAAGGAGAAAAGCAAGATCATTAGAAAAAAGTTCCCCATTGAATTTGATTTAGGGAAATCTCTTTATGTTGGGACCAAATCATATTTTGAGAAGATATATTAGAGACGAGGAGGTATTTGATCCCCTCAGCATGCCATGTTGGAACCTATGGGAGCCATTTTGTTGCTAAGAAGACACCCTTCAAAGTCATACAAGCTAGTTACTACCATTCTACTCTAAAACAAAATGCAGGAAGGTACACCACCACGTGTGATGAGTGCCAAAGGATGGGAAATCCTACACCCAAGGATGCTATGCCCCCACAACCTAAAGTTTCCCTGGAGGCATTTGAGGAATGGGGCATGGACTTCATTAGGCACATTTTTCCCCTGATCATAACGTGGCTAAATTTATGAGGGATAACATATTCGACAATTTTGGTTTTCCAAGGGATTTGGTCACTCATCAAGGGACACAATTCACCTTGAATCTGATTGAAGACATCATGAAGCCACACCACATAAAGCACAAGACATCCATTACCTATATACCTTAAGAAAATGGGAAGTGGAGGTCACAAATTGAGCCTTGGAAAAAATTATGATCAATGTTGTTAGCAGCATCAGAAAGGATTGTGAAAACGGACTTATAGAACCCACATGGGCTTACCATACTACTTAGAAGACCACCACTAGATTTTCCCCATTGCAATTAGTCTATGGAAAGAAGGCCCTGATGTCAATTGAATTTGAATAAAATACCCTAAGGATGGAATCTCAGTTAGACTTAGATCTCACTAAAACATAGAAGGATAGGCTACTCCAGCTCAATGGATTAGACGAATTCAGATTCCAAGCTCTCCTACACACTAAGGTAGTCCAACTCTAAAGGAAGATTTGGCATGACAAACACATTAGGGAGAGGGATGTTAAAGAAGGTGATTGGGATCTTCTGCATGATTCAATATTCAAGCAATTCAAAGGGAAGTTAACGACAAGATGGTCGGGCCCCTATCTAGTGGAAAAATGTCATCAGAATAATTGATCAGGATGACATCCCCTTTCTTGATAATGGTTACCGATTGAAAATGTACAAAAGAAATTTGTCCAAGGAGGAGTTCATTAGTTCAATTAGCAAGGAGATGAATGTGATTGGGAAGCTCACAACCCTCAGTTCACCAAGCTTCTGACCAGTAGGTGGAATATATATATATATATATATATATATATATATATATATATATATATATAACAAAGGACCTAGTTGAAAACCTCCTCTAAGGTGCCTAGGGAAGACATGATAATTAAAAACCTCTCCAGAGGGAGTCTGCATGTCTAAAAAACGAGAAAAATAAAAGAAGAAAAGAAAAATAAAAGTAAAACACAAGGAGGAAGTACAAAGAAGGTAGGGAGTCCTTACATCAATTATGCTAACATTTTTCTTTTTTAGGACTCTAGACAGTCAAGCGGGCAGTAGTTGAAGGAACAAAGTGGATGGTCCATTTTTCAATTCCCCAAGCCTAACCACTGCATTTCCATCATCATTTAAGCATCTCCCTACATCTCTCCATCACCTAGAAAGCAACTAGACACAAAATTTCCTCACCCTTGTAGTGCTACATGGTTGTCCTAAATTACTACGAGATCAACTAGAAATGCTACAGGATTGAGATCTACTTCAAAAAAGGGTGTTGAGAAATGGAAACAAGAAATTCTAGTTTAATTTGTCCTTGAAATAAGTTGTGAATTCAAATAGAATTATTTTCTCATAGAAATTTGAAAATAATTAATTATGTTTAATTAACTTAATTAATTTACGAAATTCTAATTAGAAGTATTTTAGAAGACATGTATATGTTCCCCCTAACTTACAGGATTTTAGGATGAGTTATGAATGAGTTGTAATTAGTTAACTTAGCTTATTGAGTTAAGTCCAATTAAGTTAGCTCCAATCAATTTCAAGAACTAATAGTGAGTAAACATTCAGTTGGGACACTAGTGACCTAATTAGTGCTACTCTAGTTAACTGAATATTCCACCATCAGAAACTCATGCATGTCAATTCTAGGAATATTCGACCATCAGAGTACAGTTTTTACAAGTCTGGAGCCCATGATATCCAAATCAAAACCAGTGAGCCTCACAAGGAAACCCAAACCCAAGGAAAACCACAAAAAAAGTAACCCGGCTACCTGAAAGCTCGTGAACATTCCGCTTCACCGCTGTCAAAAAAGCCTAGACCATCTAAGTCATCAAAAAAGAAAGTCTGAAGGTTGACAGGAGGTTGCACTGTGAAAAAGACCGAAGATTAATGATTATGCCCCCAAAGTTGCACGAGCCCACTCAATCGTTGATCTCCATAACCTACATCCAACGACTGATATTGATATCGCATTGGATAAGTTGGCTTGACATTAGTGAGCGGGGAAGGGTCATTTTCTGTACCCTCTCCTTGCCACGTGTTGGTTATTGTATGGTATCGCAGCGATATCTCTAAAACCATTTTCCCACTAAAAGCGATGCAATCCACCTGAAACCACCTGGTGGTGGTATTCCATGCCGAGACTCCGAATTCTTAACAATACAACAATCGGAAACAATGGGGCTCTTCCTACACAAGTGGATTTCCCTCGCCTGAACCTGGATTCCTAAAAGGAAAAGAGGCTTGTCATTGAACAAAAACCTGAGGGACTCGTAACGTTCCCCACGATATGCAGAGAACATCCTCTCTCTTGCTCTGGTAATATGAGTGAGCAGACAAGGTTTTCTCCACTGCACAGAACTGCTTATCCGAAATTGATGATACATGTAGGTGACCACAAAAAAGGTCGAGTCAATTTGAATCCTGGTCTAGGGCCCTGTCACTAAACTCCAACTTATCATTTTATGCCTGTTTCTATAGATCCGCTTTTAACCTGAACTGAGGGAACTCGTGACATTTTGAAGCCACTCTATTCTCTGTGTTGATAACACCTTGGTTGGCTGACCTGCGGACATGCTTAAAGCCTACTATACAGAGGGTTTGAAGGTGGTGTTGAATCCATTGAAAGCCCTGAATTAGTCTCCAATTTTTTGAGACTTTTTCTGGCTTAGTGCCCCCGCTGATTTTCTTGACTGAATTGATAATAAGTTCAGAGTCAGTGTCCACAATCACATTTTTTCTATTTTGCTGACTCAGGAAATCCAAACATTGCTCCATACCCATCAATTCCACCAATTTATTAGTATCCTATCCCAGATGACAGTGGAAGATGAAGAGGACACTACCATTCTCATCTCTAAGCACCCTTCCATGACCAGTTGTACCCGGGTTACCTTTTGAAGCTCCATTTATGTTGTATTTCAGATAACCCTTTGGAGGAGGGTGCTAGAAATCATTTTCATCCCTCAGGGAGGTTAGATTCCTATCCAGAACCTGAGGAGAAAAGCCTTGTAGGCCCAGTTTACAGAGAATTCTCAAGTCAGTAGCTAAAGGAGGGTTCTTGGGGAGGTTTCGCACAATGGTGCTAACCGTTTCATTGAGTTGTTTTAAGTTCAACTCAAAAATGCAATGGGAATTTCTACTGACTTCTTTGAAGATTCGGTTGTTCCTCTCTTTCCAGACATTCCAAACAATGAAGCTCAGAAAGAGGGCCCAAGCTGTGGCTAGAACTTCATTGTTTGAAAAATCTTTTTTCCAGTTGGTCAGGGTGTTGTAGATGTTATTTTTGTCTCTATCCGTCTTATGGAAAATAAAAGCAAAATAGTCCCACAGACTAGAGGAGAACATACAACTACTGAGAAGTTGCTCCATAGTTTCCTCATTCTCTTCACAAAGTTGGCATCTTGAAGGTCCCATAATGCCCCTCTTCCTAATATTGCCCCAGGTCAGAATTTTCCTGTGCTGAACGAGCCACATAAAAAGTTTAATATTCATCCAGCCCTGGTGTCTCCACAAGTTAAGCCAGGTTTTGTCTGGAAATTAAGAATTAAGGTCAAGGAGAATGAGCTTTGCTTCCTTGAGATTAAAAACCCCCTCATTATTGTTGCCCCATCTTAGCTGATCGTGGCCCTCAAATTTCAGAATCTTCCTCTAATCTAAAATTTCCTTAAGAGTTTCTGCTTTAGGATTCAGGGTGCCATTATCCCTAAAATCAAAATTCCTCCAGATTCTCCATTTATAATTGTTATTGGTTTGCTCCAAAAATTCTTTCACTTTAGAAAGTCTATTGCTATCAGTGTTGTCCTTGAGATCCCTTAGGTCTTAATTTAATAATATAGGTTCTTGTTTCCATCTGTCCTCCTAGAACAGGCTAAGATTTCCTTCTTTGATTTTGCAGAAGCTGTTTCCTTGGACTAAACCCCAGTTTTCCAAGGCTTTGTTCCAGATGTGTGAACCCTTTTTGTGACCTGTCATTCTTATTAGATCATGGTTATGCCAGGTGCTACCATATCTTTCTTTCCAAATAGTTGCCCACTGCGCCTCTAGCTCTTTAACCCATCACCACCATAATTTGGCACCTAGAACCTTGTTGAATAAGTCAGGCTCATCCAAACCTAGCCCACCAAAGCTCTTAGGTTTGGATATCTTATCCCAAGCTACCAAGGCCCATTTCTTACGATCCTCCCCCTTTCCCCAAAGGAATTCTCTTTAGATGGATTTGAGGTGATGTAGGACACTCTGAGGAGCTGAAAGAATAGATAGCATAAAGACAGGGATGGATTGAATGATAGCTTTGGTTAGCACTAACCTACCAGCCAAATTTAGAGATCTAAAGGTCCATTTCTTGACCTTGTCTTGCAATTTGTTAATAATAGATTCCCATATGCTTTTGTGTAAGGGTTTGGTAGTGAGAGGAACTCCAAAATACTTTGAGGGGAGGAGCTCCCTTTGGAAGCCCAGAATTCTGGAAATGTTTCTTTGGATAACAATGTGAGTATTAAAGAAAAAATCTTAGATTTAGAGAGATTTACCTCCAAACCTGAAGCCATGGCAAAGTATTTCAGGATTTTCTTGTAGGAAAGAGCTTCCTTGACTGTGGGGATCCCTTGTAGCATAGTATCATCCACAAATTATTGATGAGTTAAAGCACAACTATCTTCAGAAAGTTGGAGTCCTTTTATTGAACCCACTACCTTGGCATGTATGATATTTCTCCCCAGCCCTTCCATCAAGTTTATAAAAAGAAAGTGAAAGAGTGGATCTCCCTGCCTTAAGCCTCTTGAAGGAGTGAAAGTCTCTGAGGGTGAACCATTAACCAGGATTGAAAAGCTAGGTGAAGTGACTAGGGTCATAACCCATCTGATCCAGTTATGATAAAACCCAAAAGCAGCAAGAACTTTTTTTATGTATATCCAGTTTAGCTTGTCATAGGCTTTGGCTATCTCCAGTTGCATGATCATACCAGCGTTCTTCTTGTTTGTCAATGAGTGAACCACCTCCTGAGCTTGAATGATGTTGTTGAGGATTTGTCTACCTTCCACATATCCTGACTATTCCACTGCCACCAGGGTAGGAAGAAGGGGTATGAGTCTATTGGAAACCACTTTGGAGATAATTTTGTAGACAACATTGCACAAGGAAATGCGTCTGAACCTATCACGAGTTAGGTCTACATCCTGTTTAGGGATCAGGGTGATAAAGGTGGTGTTAAGCACCTTTAGGATAGTTTTATCCCTCCTTGAGTCTTCCACCATGATTGGAATATCATGTTTAACTATACTCCATCAGGCTTTGAAGAAGTCTACATTGAACCCATCTGGACCTGGTGCCTTGCCATTTTGCATCTCTTTAAGGACATCTTTGACCTCCTCTTCTGACACTGGTCTATTGAGGTTGAAATTGTCTTCTGTGGATACTAGCTTGGGTATATGCCTAGTAATCTCCTTGATAGACTGATCTCTGTTAGTGCAAGTTTCCTGAGAAATGCCCCGAAAGTGTTGAACTAGTTCAACTTCGATTTCCTTATGCATGGTGAGCATGTTACCTTCCTTGTCCTTAATAGGAGAAATCTTGTTGTAAGCTCTATTCGCCATAGTGGTCTTGTGGAAGAATCCAGTGTTGCGATCTCCTTCTTTTAGCCATTGCACTCTAGATTTCAGCATCCAAAAAATTTCCGCTTGCTTACATAAGTTTTCCCAATCCTGATGATATTCAGTTGCTAGTTCATTCTGCTCCTTATCAAAACCCTCTGTAATCAGGGTTTGGTTGAATTTATGTAGTTTTCCTTCCATAATTTCCTTCTCTTGAAAAAAGTTTCCATAATCATTCGTATTCCACTCTTTGAGCCAGAGTTTAATGTGTTTGAGTTTTTTTTGAAGAAGGAACATTCTTACGCCTTGAATATCAAGATCTTCTGCCCACCAGATAGCAATATTTTTATAGAAGTCTGGGTGGGAGAGCCAGATATTTTCAAATCTGAAAGGTATTTTGTTGGGTTTGCCAATACCCTGAATGTCTAGTTGAACTGGCCAGTGATCCAAGTCTCTAAAGGGAAGAACACTCGCAACTATGTCCTTGTCCTTGATCATAAGATCTTCTGAAATTATAAATTTCTCCAGTTTGGATGCCACTTGAGACTCTCCTCCTCTTTTATTGTTCCAAGTAAAGGTACTGTTATTCATGACGATATCCACAAGCTTCATACTATCAATGAAGGTTTGAAAAGCACAAGAATCTTTGGTTAGAATTCTAGTAACTCCTTTTTCTTCTGACAACGTTTTTATCATATTGAAATGACCCCCCAGGATCCAGGGGATTGTTGCATGACGTTTCCTGAGTTTCTTCAGTGAGTCAAGAAACAAGAGTTTACCCTCCATCTTTTGGGGGTCGTATACATTCGTAACCAAGTATAATTCTTTATCTCCCACTAGCCGAATGATCACTGAAAGACAATTTATAGATGCTTCTGCATCTATCATGTCAATCTTTTGAGGGTTCCAAAGCATGAGAATACCTCCAGCTGTATTCTCTGCTTTGACCTCCAAAAACTAAAATATGCTGAGCCATTTACTGTGAATCTCTTTTATCTTTTGAATGGAACATTTGGTTTTCTGAATGAAGATCACATTCGGGGCTGCTTGTTTCATCATGTTACCTAATAATTTATGTTTTCTCTTATTGCCTAGACCTCTTATATTCCAAGAAGTGAACTTCATTAGCAAAGATTTTTAAAGGAGTAGCTGGATAGGTCTTTCATCTTACTTGAATCTATCATTAACTTCCCACATTCCATCAGCAACTCGTTCTGTCTTTTCCAGCCTCTTTTCTTTCCTCGGATTCTTGGTGCTAATCCTAGGGTGGCTTTCATAGCTTTCACTCCTTCGTTACCTTGTTTTTCATTCTTCCTTAGTTCTCCAGATCCTTTGCTCTAATTTTTCCAGATGAACAACTGTTGTACTCTGTGGAACTCCTCTTGAGGTAACGAATCCACTCCCTCTTTGGTTCCTTGTTCCAAGAGGCCTTCTAGATCTAGATTCTCTTTCTCTAAAATTTCCTATAGTTTGTGGTCCTCCCTCTCCATGTTTCTTTGGTTCATTTCCTGATCCATTTCTTGTTCCACATCACTCATGGTGGCTTCTTTCGGGTACGCATCATTTTGTGTTTGTACTGGGTTTTTCCCTTCCTCCTTTTCTGCAGAACTCCCTTCCATTGTTTGTTCCTCATTGTTTGTTCCTCTTTGTTAGTTTCTCCCTCTTCCTGAAGCCCCTGAAAATTGTTTTGCCTGAACTATTGTTCTTCTCGCTACTGATTCTTCGGACCTCTTTTAAATCGTTTACTTTAGTTAACCACTTTCTGTTTGTTTCCTTGTTGAGCATACAGTCTCTAAAAAGGTGTCCATGTTAATGGCATTTGCGACATCTGAATGGAATGTGTTCGTAATCTACTATTTGTACCCATTCTTCATCAAAAACTTCCAATATTATCTCCTCCGCTAGAGCCCCTGATAGGTCCATTTCCACACAAATTATGGCAAAGGAAGTGTATTTCCCCCTTCTAGTGGCTTCAGAGGCTTGAACATAGCATCCTAATTTATTGCCTATGGCCTCTAACAATTCATTTTGTCGGTAATCAAGAGGTAGAGAGTAGAGTCTTACCCAAACCAGGACTGATGTAAAAGTGTCCTTTTCTGGAACAAAGTTCATAACCCAAGGTCTCATGTAGAGTCCTGCGGCAGCATAGAAGTAGGGCCTCCTTCAAATATTATATCCTTGTCTCCAATATTTGTGAACACCATTGTAAAAAAACCCTTAGACCCAAGGTGAAGATCTATACTTCCTTTAGGTTTCCAGTGGTATCTGATCCATGATTGTAGAGCTTTTTCAGTGGGCCACAGTCCCATAAGCTTGCAGATGATGGCATATGTCCCCATCTGTTCCCTGTGCGCCTGCATCTCCGGATTATTCAAAATCACCTTGGGAGTTATATCTGATTTGGGTTTGCAGGGTCCCTTGTGCCTCTTGTCTTTAGTTTCCTATTGTTTGTCCTTTACCTCTTTGTATGTTTTACGATTTTGGTCCTTTTCTGTGGGTTCTTTCGTTCCCCCTTCCATGCTCTTCTTTCCTTCCACCCCTGTTTCTCTAACATCTTCTAGAGGATTTTTCCCCCTGCTGGCCAGGGCCTCCTTATAGGAGGGAGAGGTGGCCCCTCCTCATCCACCCTTCATGGGTATTCGGATACCGCTGCATGCGCTGAGCCTTAATCGTTCATCCCTGCTCCCTGCTCTCGCACTCCGCCTTCGATATTTTCAACATCGACTCTCGGCCTTTCACATTAATATTATTAATATGGTAAACATTAATATTATTAATAAAAGTAAAATATATTTAATATTAATATTATTTATAATATTTTTATTGTTAATACAGTATTAGTATGGTTAATCATCAACTATGGGAAGACATCAACCATGATTTATGGGAAATACATCAACCATGTTTTCTCATGATTAACCATGTTTGCACATGGTTGACCATTGTTCAATGTGGGTGCCGATGGTTAACTATATTGTCTATTATTAAAGTTGATGTGGAGACATGTTCATTAGAATGTGATGTAAGACAATGTTTGCCACATCGCAATGAAGAGTTTTTTTATAACTTTGCAATATCAAGTTGTTACATTATTGTAATTATTTTTGTTAATATTAAAGTTAATGTTATTAATAAAATTAATATTAATGTTAAAATGAATTATTACATAGAATAATATTACTACATTAATAATATGTTTATATTATAATTAATGTATTAACATAGCATTGTTAATGTAGTTAATATTGTTACTAATAATCATTATAAAAAAAAATTGTCACAACTAGGGAGCTCTGCAACTGCGAGCCTTGGCTCCTCCATGAGATCCGCCCTTTGCGGGCTCTGAGGCCTACAGTTCTCCCCACCCTCTGCGGCTTCCCCTACCTACAAGCCTGCATGCAATAGACTTGGTTCGGATCTGAGATTGTCAGTCGACTCTCTGGCTAGGGTTTGGCCATTGTTGCGTGGCTGCCCTTGTGGCGGCCGGCACCAAGCCAGACCATATGGAGACACAGGGCCAAGATCCGCCCTCTGATCCTGCCGTTGATGCTTTTAATCAGCTCCTGGCCGGCTTGCCTCCGAAAAAAAGAAGTGATGCCTCAAAATTCGTTAAGAAACTCGATGAAATTCCTGAGATCTCTTTGCCTCCGGAGACCCCCATGCAAGTAGCTTTGTCTCTGGCGGATCGTGGACTTATTGGCCAATTCACGGGACTTTGGCCCTCTCCGAAAACTATAGAGCAATGGGTTAACAGGAATTGGGCACCTCTGATCAATCAAAGTGTTACTTCATACTTTTTGGGGTGAGGGTATTTTCTTTTTGAATTTACCTCCAAAGAAGACAAAGACCTGATCTTTCGAAATGGGCCTTATTTCATGGGTCCTCAGGGACTCTACCTCAATAAATGGACTCTGGATTTTGACCCAACGATCTATGTTCCCAAGGCTGCTCCGGTGTGGGTTCGTCTCCCAAATCTGCCAGTTCACTGTTGGAACTGGGACTCCTTGAAACACATTGGCAACTCCCTCGGGAAATTCATAGATCAGACAAGAAACAAGGATCAGTACGATTGTGCCAGGATTTGTGTAGAGGTAGATCTAGAGGTGGGTTTACCAGAGGCAATCAAAATCAAAGTCGGCAGCTGGTCCCATGTGCATATCTTGGATTGTGAACAAATGCCATTCCAATGCAGGAAGTGCCATGCTTATGGGAATTTTTCCAGAAACTGGCCGATCAATGCAGAGCCAGAGAAAGGGAATGAAGAGGGTTGGAATCAAGTCAAGCGAGCAAGAGCCAACCACAAGGGGCAGAAACAGGGTGGACCCTCTGGCAAAGGCAATCTCCAGGCTAATGCCCAGAGCCCCCCTCCCAAAAAGGCGCAAGAAAAAAACTTTGAGCCTCTAAGCCAGTCGACAGAAGACACACCATAGGTAGAAACCCAAATACTAGTCTTTTCAAGTTAAGGCACTCCTCCAGCTTCCCCCAAAGAAGTTGAAAATCCCAAAGGCATGAGCCTAGAGGATGAGGAAGAAGAGTAGGAAACCGATGAGTTAGAAGAAGAAGGAGAAATAGGAGAGTCCCAAACCTCGGTAAGAAGATCTACAAGAGGACGTAAGATAGACAAAGAAAAAAGAGAGTAGCAGACCTACAAAGACAAGTTACAGGGCAGCCAACCAACTTTGGAAAAACTGCTAGCCTCAAAGCCCAAGATGGTGAAAAATCATCCCCAAGGCTCCAAGGGAGCCCACTAGAAATATAAATAATGAAAGTCATCTCCTGGAATTGCAGAGGTATGGGGAGCAAAGTTAAGGAAGAAGCCATAAGAAATCTAATAAGAACAGAAGCCCCAGAAATACTTCTCGTCTAGGAGACCAAGCTGGAAGACAATGTCTTCCTGCAAGCAAGCAAAAATCTATGGCCCAAAAGTGAAGTAAGAGAAATATCAGTCAGGGGTGCCTCGGGAGGGATTGGTACGCTATGGAACTCCAATAAATATGCACTCATCTTTGGAGCGAGCAACACTCATTGGTTGCTGCTAAAAATGTAGAATCTTGACACAAAGGAAACCTTCAACCTCTTCAATGTATATTCTCCAGTTAATATCTGGGAGAAAATGGATTGCTAGGACACCATAAGACGCTAGGAAGACTTGAAAAATTTGGAAAATACAATCATTGCTAGAGACCTCAATCTCACTCTTCACTCGACTGAAAAAAGTGGAGGAAGTGCAGTCTGAGATCCGGCAAGAGAATGGGCGGAGGATCTTTTGTAAGATTGGGACTTGCTAGACATCAAGCCCTCATCTGGTAAGTTCTCTTGGTCTAACAAAAGAGTAGGTCCTGGACACATTGCTGCCATGCTAGATAGATTTTTCATTCAAAGCTCTTTCCTGTTACTTGGTTTAGAACCCAAAATGCACATTCTTGCTAGCGGCATCTCGAATCATAAGCCTGTAAAGCTAGAGCTTCTTGCTCATCTAGATCTAGGCCCTATCCTCTTTCAATTTAGTCCCCTTTGGGTAAAGGAGCCTCTTTTCATGCAAACAGTCAAAGATTGTTGGAGCCAGCCTGTCAAAGGTTCACCCTTCTTCATTTGGGAGGAAAAGCTCAGAAGGGTTAAAGGAGTCCTGAAACGCTGGGCCAAAACCCTGTCCAATCCTGCAACAGAAAGGAAAGCCATCAAAGCCACTCTTGCCTCTCATCAAATCCACATGGAGAGCGCTACAGTCACAGAGGAGATGATAGATCAAGAAACTCAGCTGCAACAGAGCTATCATAAGGCCTGCTTAGCTGAAGAAGAATACTGGAGATTAAAATCTTGAAACCTTTGGCTCAAAGCAGGGGACACGAACACAGGTTTCTTTCATAAGCAAGCCCAGGCAAGGAAATGCTTTAACACTATTTCTGAGATCAAGCAAGATAATGACACGCACAAGGAATTTGCAGACATTAAGAAAGAAACCTTCTCTCATTTCCAAAACTTGTACAGTGATGAGCAGGAGCCGATCCAAGACCAACAGCTGCTAGACATCATCTCTCAAGCAATATCTCCTCGTATGAACAGGATTATAGGGGCCAAAATCACTAAACAGGAAGTTAAAAAGGCCCTCTTTCACATGGATCCGAACAAGGCCCCAGGGCCAGATGGCTTCTCCGCTAGGTTTCTTCAAGTCTATTGGTCGATTGTGGAAAGGACATCCTCAAAATGATACAAAAGTCTCAAAACACATAGAAAATAGGAGGCATCACAAACTCCGCTTTCTTAGCTCTCATACCAAAGGAAAAAGGTGCCAACAAATTTAGCATATTCTGCCCGATCTCATTATGCAACACTCGGTACAAATTAATCACCAAGGTCATTGCAAATAGACTGAAGCCCATCCTGCCTAGAATTATTCTGGAAAATCAAGGAGGCTTCATCCATGGAAGGTAGATCGTGGACAACTTCACTCTCGTTTAAGAGGAAATACATTCAAGTCTTCTCCAAAAGGAAAAATGTATGGCGATCAAACTCGATTTAGAAAATACCCTTGATGGACTAAATCATAGATTTCTTCTAAAAGTCATGTGAAAATTTGGTTTTGGAGCAAATTTCATAAAATGGATTTGGGCATGCATCTCAGAGCCATGGATTGCCGCTCTTGTAAACGAAGAGCCACTGAATTTTTCAAAGCCTCGAGAGGACTTAGGCAGGGATGCCCCCTTTCCCCTCTGCTTTTTTTCATCCAATCCTCTGTCATCAGCTTTCTGTTCGACAAAAAGATGCAAGATCAAGAAATCAATGGTCTGTGTATTTCTAGAGGGGTCAAAAGCATAAGCCATGCCTTATTTGCAGATGACACCCTGCTGTTAGGCAACGCCACCCTCTCCTCTGCCTCTAAGTTTAAAGTTGTTCTAGATGACTTCAGTAGGGCCTCAAGTAGTGCTCTTAACAACCATAAATGTAACATCTTTAGCTAGAACACCTTGCCCAGGATTCTCTCTGCTATATCTAGATTTCTGGGCTTTGCAGCCTCCTCCTCCTAGACCTCACTTAAATATTTTGGCCTCCCACTTTTTCATAAGAGACTTACAATCAAAGACTGGCACCCTCAGATTGAAAAATTCAAGTCTAGGATCCAAATCTGGGGCTACCGCTAGCTCAACGCTGCTAGTAAGTCTATCCTTATAAAATTTGTGCTCTCCAGCCTCCCATTATTCCAATTTGCTGGACTCCTCACCTCAGTAACCATTCTAATAAAATGGAAGAGTTCATGCGCAGGTTTTTCTGGAAGGGCGGAAAACAGAATGAAAAGAAAATTCCTCTCATCAGCTGGGAAACTATTTCCAAGCCGTTGTGGGAAGGTGGATTGAATTTCAAAAATATATGTCAGCAGAATGTGGCTATGGCAGCAAAGACCATTTGGAGGATCATTGCGCCCAAACCTGGATGGGCCCAGCTGGCTCTATGGAAAAAATATTTCAGAGGACCTCGTTTAAGCTGTCTAGAGAATGTGATCCAATTGCAGAACTCGCCTTTTCTCAAGCTGTATGCAAAAGCAGGCCCATTAATCAAAACACACTCCTTCTGGATCCCTGGAAACGACAGAAAGATTAACATCTGGACTGACAGAATAATGAATATGGATTCTATCGAAGACAGAACTTCCATCAGAGAACTGCGCTCCTGGATGGACAGAGAAGGGTTGTGCACACTATGGGACATATCTCTATGGCGTGATTCGGTTTGGGCAGGTTGGAAATGCGTTGAAGTGCCGGACCAACTGCGCAGTGAATGGTCCACGCTGCTAGAACACCTTCACGGCCTGGCACCCACGCAAATGAGGAAAAAGGATTTGAAAGGATGGGGATCGACTGACAGAGGTTACACTGTTTCCATGGGTTACATTAAGCTAAACGAGAGACCTTACGTTTCCCCTGATCCAGCACCTTGGCAAGGAGTCTGGCGCATTCCCTCATGGCCCAAGATCGATTTTTTTGCTTGGAAACTCTGTCATGGACGAATTCTAACGTATGACATTTTGCAAAGGAAAGGATTTCACGGGCCATCCATATGCTCGTTGTGCAAAGAAAATTCTGAAACAGCTGCTCATTTAATTCTTGAATGCAAGTTCTCCAAGCAAATCTGGCTCTCCTTCATTCAGAAACTGAATCCCAATTTCTTGATGCCTTGTTCCACTGTGGAGTTGTTCTCCAATTGGGCAGTCAGATACCCAGGTCCGCCTCCTAAAAACCAGGTAATTAAAACAACATGGGCCATTCTTCCAAAGATTATTTGCTGGCAGATTTGGCTTGAACGCAATAGAAGAATTTTCAGAAGCACTAAACAGAACAGCAAGGCTTTAGAAATCAAAATTAAATGCCAAATTAAGGAATGCTTAACTGATATTAAAGACGATACTAATCTCAGCCAACAGGACATTACTTGGGGTTCCCTCCTCGACTTGCAATTTCAACCAGCAGTCAGAATCACCCTCCCTATTAAAAATTGGAAAATAAGAAAATCTGAAGATGACTTTCAAGATTGGCTCAAATCGCACACAATGCACTCTGTCTTCTTTGATGGGGTAGCAAAGGGAAATCCGGGCAAAGATGGTGCAGGAGGTGTTATTGTAAATCCATATGGGGAAAAATCCATTCCTTCGCTTAGGGGCTTGGACATACAACCAGCATTCAAGCTGAGGCTCTGGCCCTCTTTTAAGGCCTCAAGTTCCTCAAAGATTTAAATATTGAAGAAGCTAATGTAATTGTTGACTCCAAAATCATTATAAATGCAATGATATCTAATTCCCCAGTGTTGGACCTTAAGCTAGCAAGACTGATATCTAGAATCAAGGGCCTTGGAAAATACTTTCAGAAGCTAAACTACTTCCATGTGCTGAGAGCCCTTAATAAAGAGGCGAACAATGAAGCCAATAAAGCTGCCCTCCTCTCAGTAGGGATCAAGTAGAAAGAAGAAGAAGAATCATGGGACCCCATCTCTTAATCTGATTGCTGCCATGTTTTACTGTATTCTCTTAAAGAAATTTGTTTGTATCTCCAAGTGGGGGGAAATTTCAGAAATCGAAAATATAGACCCTAAATCAAGGAAGAAGCCTAAGAGATTTAGAGGCACGCTCACTCACAGAAGTGAGTTGCACTAGGACACAGAAGTACTCTATGTAATTAGTTTTTCGGCATTCAGCCCAAGAGGAATATAAATACCCCATAACCATTTCTGTTAAAAAAGAAAAATAATAATTATAAAATTATTTTAATTAACAATATTATTATTATTATTAATGTTAGTAAGATAAAATCATGTCTTAAAAATTATATAAAATAGTATTATTAGTATTTATATTATTCTTCCTCTTGTTATATTAATATTAATGTTAGTGGTATTACTTAAATGTCATTAATAACATTATTACAATACAGTAACATTATTATATTAAAATAAAATGAAGTATTGCATCAAATAATATTATAATATTAATATTATACTAATGGCACTATTAATAATAAGATTAATAATATAAATACAAATATTTTTTTTATCAATAATATGAATAATAATAATAATAAAACTCAAAGGGGTTAGATCTGATGGTGAAAGTGAGGAATTTCTCATCATTATGAAATGTTCAATTCACATGAGGACTTCCCTAAAGTCATGGGACACCTTTAGGTAGTGGTTAAACATGTGGTTACACCCAAAGAGACCATATTAAATTATTATGTTACCCATGCACACATAAGTGGATAAAAGTCCACCCGCATGTCCTCATTTTTCTTTAATTTTTTGGTTCGGAATAATGATGTTGTATTTGATAAGGAAAAGAACTGAAAAACCCTAGTTCCCTTGCAGGTTGTTTTAGGATTTGGAGGGTCTAACACTCTGTCCCCTCCACCTAATCATGATATCAATGCTTTTAATGCACTGGTTGCCAGTGGTTTGAAGTTCTAATGCCTTTCACTAGATTAATTTATGAAGAAATCAAATGATGTCCCAAACATCATAGTTCATGTGCACCAATCCAATGCAATGGCTTTTACACTAGCAACCATTAGTTGGTTCATGTGTTTATGACCCTTGTTGTGCTCTTCAAATCTCTGGGTAGATAAAAACTAGAGACCCACGGTTGAAGGAAATATTTTTATTTCCTTCTATGGGATGGGTTTCTCTCTTTCCTCTTTGAAAGGAAGCATATAAAGATATAATCTTTCAAGGTGGGAAATATTTTTTCATTCTTAGGGTTTGTATCTAGATTATTGGAGTTTATATTTCAACCTACAAAATAATGTTACATCAACTATTCTTGTTTGGGTTAAATTCCACATTTTCCCCTACACTCTTGCAATGGGGACACCTTTAGAAATATTGAAAATGTGATGGATCTCTATATCAATTGGGAAGAACCATGAGGAGGTATGCAATATTATGTGAGGATTTGTATAGTAGTGAATATCAATAATGGACTTTCAACAATAATAAATTTTCATCCAGATAAATGGACTCATTATCAAGAAGTGGATGATGATCAACTACCATTTAAATGTAAGAATTGTCATGGATATGGGAATTTTTATTAGATATTACCAAAAGTGGAAGAAATCCAGAATAATAATGAGGAAGGAGAGCAACTGTAGCAACCAAAAAGAAGAAATGGTGCCCCCAACAAAATATATCCACAAGGACACATGAAGTAAATGGATTGGGTCCTAAAGGCTATCCCTCTCTAAATAAATCAACTGCCAAAGTTGAATAATTCTCCTTTAGAATGAAGGCTTAGTAGGTAATAAATTTGATGCCCTCAATAAGCCTAATTCACTATACCAAGAGATCCAGTTGGCCATCTCCCAATGCACGAGTTATTAGGGCCAAAATGACATGCCTCCCCTCAAATATATTCCAACTCAAGAAAATTTAGTCATTGGGGAGGAGGTTACATTATAAGAGGAAGAGGTATTTGATTCTCGTAGAAATAAGAAGAACTATGAGGCTACTTCACTTTATCGATTTGTAGATGAAAAACCAGACGGTGAAATGATGATATGTGAAAGGCGAACATAAGGAAGTAGGCGGTTTCACTAATAGAGATGTCATAAGTCCAAATGCAAGGAAGGTTAAAGAGCTAGGCGCTAAAAATTCATTAGAAGAGGCCTTTAAAATACCCTTAAATAAATCTAAGATAAGGACTCGATGGAAAAAAAATAAGTCACGCTCGGAAAAAGGGAGAAACGACAGGAAGGTGATATTACACCTACAGAAAGGATTGAATATGATAATGCTTGCTCTTCTTCATCATTTTTAGAAGCGTTAAAGTAAACCTCATTCCTCTCCCCTCCTTTTGAAAAGAGATTGGAAAGAACATAAAGAAAGAAACTCCAACTCCCATAAATATCCACACCTCTTTAATTTATTAGTAGTGTCTTTTGATCATTCTTAATCATGCTATATTTTTGTATTAGTTTTTGTAAACGACCTAGATATGTAATCCAACCGTGTTTCAATTAACATGTGTTGTAAAGTTGATCAAGATTTGCAAGTCGTTTGGTGTATTTAAGCATATAGAAATAGCAATTTTGATATCAAATAAATAAATAAAATTATCCTTTGGCCAATCGAAAGAGTTGTATGTGTGAACAAATAACTAGAATAACCTCTTTTTTGTTATAATTGTTGTATCCACAACCTAGATTTTTATAAATATAATATTTTCATCCTATTTTAAATAATAATAATAATGATAATAATAATAATAATTGTTTAGTATATAAATATTATTAATGCTATTTAACAATATCAATGTTAATATTATTTATATTTATTTTATTAGTAGTATTAATAATATTAATGTATTGAGGATGAACTCGGTTTGTGATTTTGAATTATCAACCGAAACTTTTTAATTTATGGATCTTCCTCCACTCATTAAAAATTGCAAGCACAAAAAGCTACATAATATAATTAAATGTTATTAATCTTAATATGATTACTTCAATCTTATTGATATTTAACATGTATATATTAATATTAATAATGTTAAAAAATTCAACGTTAAAATATCATTAACAATGACTACTATTATTATTATTAATTTAATATAAATACTAATATTATTATAAAATATAATTTTTAAATATTTATTTAAATTTAAAATTTATTAACCATTACAAATAAAATATAACTAAATATATATGCATTGTGCCAGAAAAGCTAAACTTTTATTTGCTAAATCCATATACAATATAAAATTTATAATAATTTTAATTATTAAAAATAAATTTAATTTTTAAAAAGTTTAATATTAAATTTAATTTTAAAATTTATTTACATAATAACTAATATTTATAATAAGAGTTGTTCACATAGTCCCTTTGTCACACGAGTACTAATTGGATAAATTGTGAAAATGGTTATCATACTTGCAAAATGGTCCAGAATTTCATATATTTTACTCTGGTTAAGATTTAATACCTCTCGCTTATAAGCACTTTGATGCCACGGAGCAGCATCGATTTTGATCTCGTGCCCAATGTTTTTAATTATCAAACGCAAACAAACAACTTATTTTGTTTCTTTAACCTTTCCTTTTCTCATTGATCTTGATATATGTTTTTTAATCATTTTGATCTTTGATAAGTCGCGAATTTTTATTTTTTATTTTTTGATTATAGTGGGGAAGCTTATCATAAGTTAGTTGTCAAACTAGTTAATAATGAGTATAATTATTTTTGGTTACTATCCATTAATACAGATTTACTTTTTATTTTTATTGAAGGAAAATCATGCCACTTAGAATTACTCACTGGTGGTCGGTAAGGGGAAGGCTTTCACTCCTACGAGATGCCTCCATTTTGGGTTTTTAACATATTTCCTTATAGACAAACTCTTAGCCAAGAAAAAGAAGTTTTAAAACATACTCCAAGTCGTGATAAGTGGCAATTTCAACAACATCTATTTAGAATGATATTTGATAAATATATACAAGAAAAAGAAGCATTGTTGGAGATATTTACTATGCAGGGGCACGTTGGAGACATTTAGAGAAAACATAGATGGCTTGTGCACTACATTAACTCCCCAAATCGACCTCAGTCTGAAGATTCCTCACCAATAACGTGAAGTCCACTGGAAGTCGATGAACTCAATTGCATGCAAGAACCTAAGGGGACTAGATCCACTAATTTCGAGAGTTTGTAGGGAAGTAGTCCTCCTTTGAAGTGAGTTTCCCCTCAATCACTTTTTGTATAAATAAATAGGCCTAAGGGCTCATTAGGATTCAAATTCTTTGAGCTAGAAGAACTATTGAGTACCAAGTACTTCAGACTATTATCTCCATTTTGAGAATATGTATATGAACTCTAGTTTCTGTTATTGAAAGGTCTATTATTGGTCTACATTTGAGTTAGCTTAGGAGGGTTGAAACCCTTGGGTTAGTGCCCAACCGAGAGGCTTTAGTCCCTCTCATGTATTTTTCCCATGTTCTTGTTCAAGTTGTTGTATATCTTGTTTAAGTCGAAGTTGGATTGCAAAAATTGTAGTTGCGGGTCTGGTCACCACCTCTCTTATGGGAAGTGTGGTCTTTACAACAACAAGCCAAAAATATGTGTTTAAGTTCCTTTTGAATTTTCTAGGCTTTGGTTTGAAATTATTTTCCATGCTTGTTTCACCTCAGAAGTTAATATCATGACTTGACAAATGGACTAGATGCATGTTGTAGGATACAATAGATATTGATGAAATAAAATTCAACTCATCCTTTCCACTTTGATAATATTTGCTGCAATATTGATCATTAGATGCATGTTCATGATTGTTAGTTCGCAGGAGTTGGAACACTCATCCACATCAACTTTTTCATTACCATCCTCCTCCTGGACATCTCATACGACTCTCAATTTTTGACACCGAGTTCATCTTTTCAGGGCAATGATGGACACTATTGGAACGACTCTTTATGCAAGATGGGTCTTTGAGGGGTGGTAATCTTGGAAAAATGAATCACTCATCCTCCACCTCCATAACACCTTCCCTTCCCTCATAAATCTCTTGGACCTAATCTTGTAGAAAAATAGGGCAATCTTGTAGAAAAATAAGGTATCATGTAGTATCATATAACAGTCCTACAGTACTACCCAAAATTAGTCTGACTTTCCGTAGGATATTATTTTTGCATTTTGGGATTGAATAATGACGCCAAAGATTTGAATCCATGGTTAGGTAGACCCAAGTACCACTGTAAACCCATCCTTCCTCCATTGCAAGCACAAAAAAACAAATAGAGTTAGGAAGCATATTTTCACATTTGAATCACGAAGAGTATTATCTTATGTAGTGAGTAAAGACCTTGTTGATAAGGTTAAATCCATCGTACACTTAGTGATACGAAGGGAAACTCTTCAATGAAAATAGATTAAACTTAGTTTTTTGGATTTCCTAGTTATGTGATGTAGACTAGATTTCTTCTTTCAAACAAATTTGCAATTAGATTAATGATTTACATCCTGGAAGTGGAAATTTGATTTGATTGGTTTGCAAGTAGAGAAACATGGTTTGTTTCTGTAGCTAGTATATTATTTTCCTTTCCTACAGTTACAGTTATTCTCCACATATAATGAATGGCACTTTCATTTCTACAACTAGGATAATGTTCATTTCTTTGCAATTAGGGTATGTTTTTGTCTTTTCACAAAAATTCTCTTTTTATTTAGTTGAAGGAGTGGTCTCTACATGGCTTTATATAATCCATTGACTAAGGGTGACATGAGTATAACTTGACCTACTGTGCATATATTATTGTCACCTCTAATTTTGTATGAACCCCAGGTTTATAATTCAAGTTGAGGGTATTAGGAGTTGCAACATCCTTGATGCAATACCAAGGCTCATCACTTTTTGGCACAGTTGCTAGATAGGTGTCTAAGTAGGTGTAGTTTCTACTTAAATGTTGCTTGTTTCTTCTTTTTGAAGTGCATCAATAATATTGATTTGAAAACTTAAAAAAAAAATAGGAAAATTCAAGAACACAAGAGCTAGTACTTTCATGCCTCGTAGGTGTAGGGATAGTCAAAGGGAAATTCCTACCAAACGCTCTCACCCCTTCAAGAATCCAACCATCATTCTTCTTTTATGATTGTGAACTTCCCTCTTTGACTACAAGGGAGTTAGACAACCCTCTAGGTGAGCAACCTGAGATTTTTGAAGTACCCATAGGGTGGGAAGAGCCTATATCACATATTTAAAACATGGCTAGAAACAAACAACAAGAGTTCTTTCCCATCAAAGAAACTAACGAAGAATCCAAGATGAAGATTGTCATCCATACTGCTTGTCCACACTTCCATATCCTAGCCTTTAAGGATCCTAACACATTCATGTTTGAGTTTGTTGTAGCTTACAGGACCTATAACTATACTTCTAATGAACATAAGTTGGATCTCATCCCATCTACCCTTAAGGATGTAGCCTTGCATTAGTTTATGGGTTTTGTTTGAGGAATTATCACCACCTAGACCCAAATGCAACAAGATTTTAGTAAGGAGTACAAAGATTACTATAGGTATAAAGAGACAAAAGAGGAAATATTTAGGATGACCCTCAGACCAGATGAATCTTTAGAGGACTATGTGGAAATATTCTAACTCAATTACATGAGGGTTAACTATACCCAAGACCCTGAGTCACTCAAGCTAGTACTTCTCTGAGGTATCAAGGAACATGTAATGGAGACCCTCAACATGATATCTAAAGGAGAAATATACCAGGTTCCCTATGATGACATCAAAGCAATCGCGAAGAATCATTTTAGAGCTACTAGGAAAAAGGTTAGGTCTAGTCAAGGGTTTGTCATGTCATCTCCCTCTACATCAACCTTCAAACATGAGATAGAGATTATTTTGGAGGATTTCAAGAGTGAAATGTTGCATACCTTTTCCCTACATATCGATATTATGCAGATTAAAAGGAAAAAAAAGAAAACAGAAAGGGAAGTAGCTATGTTTTTCCATAGATTCACTATGAGACATCCTAGAAATGTGTGCCCATTGAACGTCATAGAAGTATTCTCTGTTTGTGAGGGAAAACATGCAACAAATATATTTCCATCTCTTCTAGGCCAAAAAATTGTACTAAGGGGTAGAGAGTGGTTCGTACCAACTCTCCTTCATTAAACAAAGGAGGCCCCAAGGCCCTCGTCTATATCAATAAGGAATGCAAGATACACATTATCCTCCTTACAATCCAAATCAGAATGCAACTTTCCAACCTTTGTATCCTTTCATTCATCCGTCATAGTCCATACCCTCACCTTTGCCTTATATTCCTCAATATTTTCCTTAGCCTATTAACCCTCCTTTCCAACCATATCCACTTCAATATCCTAAATGGGGAAACTCTTCACAAGGATGGAGGCCTAGAACAACCCAACCTCTCGCTTTAATACCTCTCATTCAAACTCAACCACAACTCCCTCACCATAACGCACCTAAGAAACATCAAATTCCCACCCAACCCAATCTAAACTTGAATAATAAGAAATCACAGTAGGTTTACAGTGGTGATACATCCTATCCTACTTACGCTATGGAAATCCAAGAGATCAACCTTCAATATAGGAAGGTACTTCCATATTCTCACCCACCTTCTCCACTTGAAGAGCTTGGAGAAGGGAAGGAAAATAGTGCCCCCCAAGCTAATGCACCTCCCTATGCTGAAAGGTTGGTCCACCCTAAATAACACACCGGAAGACGATGAACTTCTAGGAGTATTGAAGAAATTATGTGCTAGGATACCCCTCCTCTAGGCCATAGAAAATGTCCCCATTTACAATGATCGTATCAATGAATAGTTCTTTAAAATACCTGGGAGAAGAAGAATATATATCCCAACTATCAATGTTGTTTGGAAGATATCTGATTTGATTTGGGGAGGATAATATACCCAAATTACCTATATCGTGGTGGCCTATTAGTGGATGTGCACATTGATAACATGAAGGTCCCTAATAATTTAATTGACCTTAGGGATGCAATAAATATGGTTACCAAGGAAAGCATACTTACTCTCAACCTCCGAGGGCCTTGAGGAAGACCACTACAGTGTTGGAGCTTGCAGATAGATTGACAGTAGCTCCTTACTGAGTTATTGAGGATGTGATGGTCTCCATTGACTCCTGGGATTACCCCACTAATTTATTTTTTATCTAGCCCAAAACCAAGTTTAATGGCTACCCTATGATCCAAGGAAGACATTGGTTGGCCATTATTGATGCCTACATTAGTTGCAAGGCTTGGAACATGAAATCAAGAATGGGAATATATAAAAATAGCTTGTCTTATACCCTTCTACTCAAAATTATATTGAGAATGACTTGACCTTGTAGTTATATGATGAGGAAGAGGGAGAAATTTATCAAACATACCTCTACCTAGTTTGTACACTGTACATTATTGTAGGAGGGAGGCCGCTTGATGAAGATGACCTTATTGACAATATATTACCGGATTGATCTCCCACTACCATGTCAGTGGATGAAATGATGAAAGAATCCAAGAGAAACCCAAGGAATAATATGTGCTACGTTGAACCTAGTGTAAATCATGGTAAGGTTGTAGAGATTAGCCCATCCAAAACTCTAAATATCAACCCCTCTCTCTTAACTGAGTAGAAAGAATAATTATTCAATGTGTTGAGGAAATACCTAGATGATTTTTCTTGGGACCGCAAGGAGATTAAAGGTGTGCATCCTGTACTTTGTACTCATGATATCTACATAAATTAGGGATGCAAGCTTGTGCTCCAACCTAGAGGAGGACTAATATAGCTCTTCAGGAAATTGTGAAAGAGGAATTACAAAATCTACTAGATGCAGGTTTCATATAGACAATTTCAAATAGTGAGTCGGTGTGTCCCCTCATCATAGTCCCCAAGACAAATGGGAAGTGGGGGATCTATGTTGATTACTGATAACATAACAAAGCTACAAGGAAGGACAACTTCCCTTTGCCTTTCATTGACCAAGTCCTGGATGGCCTTGTGGGAAAGATATTATTTTCCTTCTAAGATGGATTTATTAGGTACAACCAAATATAGATCAACCCTAAGGGCAAAGAAAATATGACATTCACATGTCCTTGTGGTATCTTTGCCTATAGGGTATTTCCATTTAGTTTGTGCAATGCCCCTTTTACCTTCCAAAGGAAAGTTCTGAGTATCTTTTTTGACCTTCTCCATGACACTTTTAAGAGATACATGGATGAATTTACGCCTTATGGTTGTGACTTCCAAGAAGGTATTTCTAATTTATATAAATTCTTAAATAAATGCATTGATATGAATATTTAATTATGTCCCAAGAAATGTGATTTTCTTATGAATGCAGGGATTGTCCTAGGCCATTCCATATCTAAGGATGGGATGTAGGTTTACCCCAATAAAGTCACCATCATTAAAAGGGTCCATATCCCTAAAAAAAAATCAATGTCAAAATATTCCTTGGATTGGTTAGGTACTATAGAAGGTTCATCAACGACTTCTGTAAATTGGCTTCAACCTTGTTTCGACTACTGACAAAATATTCAAACATCTACTAGACAGATAAATCTCAGGAGGCATTTGAAGTGCTAACGGAGAAGTTGACCACTGCACCCATCCTTAGGTGTCCCAATTTAAAATTGCCTTTCCATATCCACACAAATGCATCAGATAAAGTTGTAGGAGAATTCTTGGATCAAGTCGAAGAAAAATTATCCTATGTGATCTATTTTATCAGTAAGAACCTTTCTAAGGGTGATCAATTACACAATCACTGAATAAGAACTCCTAGTTGTGGTACACCCTTTGAACAAGTTTAAGCACTACATCAGTAGATATAAAACTTTTGTCCACACTAATCATGCAACCATTAAGTATTTAATGAATAAGCCTAATGTCAATTCTAGGAGAATTGGATGGTTGTTATTATTAAAACAATTTGATTTAACTATTGTTGACGAACTAGGGAAAGAGAACGTGGTTGCAATTTTTTTGTCAAGACTAACTTTGCCTATAGGAAATAAGGAAATGATCGATGATAAACTTCTGGATGAACAAATCTTTTCCATCTCAGTGCTATGCCCTTGTTTGCTGATATGGCATATTATATGGTTTTTATGAAGCTTCCTCCTAATCTATCCTCCAAGGAGAAAAGCAAGATCATTAGAAAAAAGTTCCCCATTAAATTGAATTTAGGGAAATCTCTTTATGTTGGGACCAAGTCATATTTTGAGAAGCTACATTAGAGAAGAGGAGGTCTTTGATCCCCTTAGCATGCCATGATGGAACCTATGGGGGCCATTTTGTTGCTAAGAAGACACCCTTCAAAGTCCTATAAGCTAGTTACTACCGTCCTGCTCTAAATCAAAATGCAGGAAGGTACACCACCGCATTTGATGAGTCCCAAAGGATGGGCAAGCCTACACCCAAGGATGCTATGCCCCCTCAACCTAAAGTGTCCCTGGAGGGATTTGAGGAACGGGGCATGGACTTCATTAGGCCCATTGATCCCCCATTAGGACAGGAGAAGTATATCATTGTCTGCACTAATTTCCTGACTAAGTGGGTTGAAAAAAAGGTAGTAAAGGAAACAATTGATCATAATGTGGCTAAATTTATGAGGGATAACATATTCTACAGTTTTGGTTTTCCAAGGGATTTTGTCACTCATCAAGGGACACACTTCACCTTGAATCTGATTGAAGACATCATGAAGCCACACCACATAAAGCACAAGACATATATTACCTATATCCCTTAGGAAAATGGGAAAGTGGAGGTCACGAATCGAGCCTCGGAAAAAATTGTGATCAAGGTTGTTAGCAGCATTAGAAAGGATTGCGAAAATAGACTTATAGAACCCACTTGGGCTTACCATACTACTTAGAACACCACCACTAGATTTTCCCCATTTCATTTAGTCTATGGAAAGAAGGTCCTGATGTCCATTGAATTTGAATAAAATACCCTAAGGATGGAATCTCAGTTAGACTTATACCTCACTACAACATATAAGGAGAGGCTACTCTAGCTCAATGGTTTAGATGAATTTAGATTCCAAGCTCTCCTACACACTGAGGTAGTCCAAATGCAAAGGAAAATTTGGCATGACAAACACATTAGGGAGAGGGATGTTAAAGTACGTGATTGGGCTCTTCTGCATGATTCAATATTCAAGGAATTCAAATGGAAATTAATGAAAAGAAGGTTGGGCCCCTATCTAGTGCAAAAATGTCATCAGAATGGATGTCCAAATTAGAACAATTGATGAGGACGACATCCACTTGCTTGATAATGGTTACCGATTGAAAATGTACAAAAGAAATTTGTCCACGGAGGAGTTGATTAGTTCAATTACCAAGGAGATGAATGTGATTGGCAAGCTTACAGCCCTCAATTCACCAAGCTTCTAACCAGTAGGTGGATATATATATATATATATATATATATATATATATATATATATATATATATATATATATATATATATATATATATAAAACAAAGGACCTAGTTGAAAACCTCCATGAGGCATCTAAGCAAAACTCCAGGGTTGAAAACCTCTATGAAGCAACCCAATAGAAAAATAAAGGAAAATGAAAATAAGATGGAAATATCCCTAGGTGAAAACCTCCTATAATGCGCCTACGGAAGACATGATAATTGAAAACCTCTCCGGAGGGAGTCTGCATGTCTAAAAAACAAGAAAAAAAAAGAAGAAAAGAAAAATAAAAATAAAACACAAGGAAGAATTACAAAGAGGGTAGGGAGTCCTTACATCAATTATGCTAACATTTTTCCTTTTTAAGACTCTAGACATTCAAGCAGGCAGTAGTTAAAGCGACAAATCCCCTACCGGTCCTCTCCTTATCAGTCGAGCGATGGGGCCTTTTAGTCGAGCGTTACCTCACCCTGTCGGACCTCTCCCGTTGGTCGAGCCGTGTCGGACCTCTCCTTATCATTCGAGCGATGGCAGCCTTTTAGTCGAGCATTCATTACCCCACCCTGTCGGACCTCTCCCGTTGGTCGAGCCCTGTCGGACCTCTCCTTATCAGTCGAGCGATGGCGGCCTTTTAGTCGAGCGTTCATTACCTCACCCTGTTGGACCTCTCCCGTTGGTTGAGAGATGGTAGCCTTATTACTTGAGCATGTCCCCTTTTTGATTCCCCAAGCCTAACCACT
Source organism: Pinus tabuliformis (assembly GCA_031772625.1). Taxonomy (NCBI): domain Eukaryota; kingdom Viridiplantae; phylum Streptophyta; class Pinopsida; order Pinales; family Pinaceae; genus Pinus; species Pinus tabuliformis. Next base: position 478,976,308 of record CM062810.1, on the reverse strand, counting down.
ATATTTCCATCATAATTTAAGCATCTCCCTACATATCTCCATCACCTAGAAAGCAACTACACCGAAATTTTCCTCACCCTTGTAGTGCTACATGGTTGTCCTGAACTACTACAAGATCGACTAGAAATGCTACAGGATTGATATCTACTTCGAAAAAGGGTATTGAGAAATGGAAACAAGAAATTCTAGTTTAATTTGTCCTTGAATTAAAATGTGAATTAAAATATAATTATTTTCTAATAGAAATTTGAAAATAGTTAATTGTGTTTAATTAACTTAATTAATTTATGAAATTCTAATTAGAAGTATTTTAGAAGACATGTATATGTTATCCCTAACATACAGGATCTTAGGATGAGTTATGAATGAGTTGTAATTAGTTAACTCAGCTTATTGAGTTAAATCCAATTAAATTATCTCCAATCAGTTTCGGGAACTAATAGTGAGTAAATAGTCAGTTGGGACACTAGTGACCTAATTAGTGCTAATCTAGTTAACTGAATATTCCACCATTAGAAACTCATGCATGTCGATTCTGGGAAAGGCCCCGTGCAGACTAGAGTGCAGGGACAATGTACTAATTGTTTTATATTTTTGTGAGTTGCACTGATAGTGCATGCATTCAAGAACTGATCCTTGAGGGATTGCACTATTTGTAGAGGCTTTATTTCTGTTTAAATACAAGCTATCCTTCATAGGAATTACACATTGGAATAGAGACTTGGATAGCTTGTGAATTGGCTAAGATTTGGCCCTGAGCTTTCTTATGAGTTGGACATTGAATTTGTTGAGTGTTGGGATTGTTCCAGAGATAAAAAACATTGTAATTTCATCTTTATTTTCTATATTAATACAAAAAAAATATTGGGGTTTTGAGCTGTGGCTTTCCCCAGATATTTATTGTGTTAGCCTTTGATTCTCTTCCTCTATTGATTATTATTTGATTTACGTTTATGGGCTTCTGCAATAAAGAGTAGAAGTATATTATTGTCTCTTTCTTTAGCAAATTGCAGTATATTGTGAATCTACAAGTTTTTCTACATGGTATTACAACAAGATTGTTTTTTGGGCCGAGATATTGCAAAGATGTTCTGAGAATTTTTATGAAAAAATTTTAGAAAAAAATTTTCGATTTGGATTCCTTGGGAAAAGATACCCAAATTCAAAAAAAAAATCGGCCGAATCAGAGTTCAGATGAGGATGATATCATTGATTTAAAATTAACTCTCTAGAGGATATTTCGAAGTTTTGAGTTTCTGGGTTACAGGTGAACATCGAATTTGCGTACATACCTTAGGATCGGCAGGTGATATTCCATTGGTCGAGGGTTTTGTATTCCTTGGAAGGCAGCTGTAATTTTATAGCCTGGAAGGAAACGATGGATGTTATGCTTGAAGATAATGGATTGAAGGAATACATTGATAAAGAAATACCCAAGCCAGCAGCTACGGATGCACATAATTTGGCCAAATGGTAGAAGTTTGTGGTGAAAGCAAGGCAGATAATCCTTGAGGGATTTCGGGACCAAATTGTCCCGAGTCTCCATGGAAAGGAAAATCTGCATGCTATGAGGAAAACATTGACAGAATTGTATCAGAATATCAGTGATGAAAGGAAGTTGCCACTAAAGGATAAAGTTTGTAAACTCAAGATGGAGAAAGGCGAGACGATTCCAAATTACCTGAACAAGTTCACTCAATGTCGAGATGAACTTGGAAGTGTTGGAATCACAGTTGCCGAGGAGGATATGGTGAACCTTGCTCTTCTTAGACTCCCAAAGAGCTGGCATAGTTATCAGGACATTGTCAATGGTCAGGAGAAGCTGTGAAATTGGCAACAACTATGGTTATATATGATGAAGGATGAGATCAACAAGAACACTAGGTATGGCACTTCATCAAAGACTAATGATGAAGAGAATTGTGCTTTAGTAATTAAGGAAAGGAGGGGCAAAGGTAAAATTTCTCATTGGAAGTCAGATTCTTATCATGGAGGTAAGAAGAAGGACATGTCAAAAGTGAAATGTTTTCATTGTCACAAGATGGGTCGCTTTGATACAAATTGTCCACTAAATAAGTCCAAGGAGAAGTCCTCAGTGGAGTAGTGGGTGAGGCTTTGGCCACCCAATTCGAATTGGACTTTTTTATCATTACATGCATGGTTTCTTCAATGATGGGAAGTGTTTGGTACTTAGAAAATGGAGCTTCTTTCCACATGACTAGTGACAAAGAGTTATTCAATGAACTAGAGGAGAAATATCTCAAGATGCATATCAAGATGGGTGATGCTGGTAAGTATAGTGTTACTGGTGTGGGAACCATTACTTTTCATAGGGATCATGTGGCTCCACTCACCTTGGAGAATGTTATGCATGTACCCGATCTGATGAAGAACTTGGTATCCATTCCCATGTTTGAGCATAGAGGCTATGATGTGATCTTTTCGAAAGTAAAGGTGTTCCTTCGACACATAGCCACGAGTCAAGTAAAGAAGATAGGGATTCAAGTTCAGAATCTCTATAAGATAGAGGTAGAGGATTGTGTTGCTTTGAGTTCAAAAGTAGAAAAGATTTTGAGCTGAGACATCAGCGAGTTGTGGCACAGGCAATTGGGCCACTTCCATCATGGGGGTTTGAAGATATTGCAAGAAATCTCTACTGGTTTTCTCAAAGGTACGCTTGAGAAAGTTGATACATGCAAGGGCTGTACTTTGGGAAAATACACCGTCTTCCTTTGGAGAGAGAGACAGTCGAGCATAGTCTATTCGAAAGAGGTTCCATTTTGATGTGTTTGGACCATTCTCGACAGTATCCAACACCAAAAAAAGGTATTATGTTATATTAGTAGATGACAATTCTCGGAAATGCTGGATATTTTGCATGCAGAGAAAGCATGAGACATTCACAAAGTTTTGTGAATTCAAATAATTGGACGAGAAAGAGACAGGTAAGAATGTTAAAGATGTATGGAGTGATAATAGTCGAGAATATATCTCCAATGAGTTTAAGAACTTCTGTGCAATGGAAGGGATTAAATGAGAGTTGACGAAAACCCTTAAGCCTCAACGAAATGGGGTTGTGTTGAAGCCCCGAAAATTAGCTCTACAACAAGGGGGATACCCACCCGGTCTAGACTTTGAAAAAAACTCTTTCGTTTGGGATGGTGGGTCTGATTGGGGATAATGGGACCAGTTTCCTAATTGTGTGTGTTGATAAGAATTGATATTTCCTTTTTCTAAATATTTCTAAGTAAAATTATTTTAATCTAATGTCTAATTTAAAAGATGCAATTGTATTCTAATGAACAAAAATATCTAATTCTAAAACTAACCCAGGATTTAACTTTTCACTTATGCGATCTAAAGTAATTTCTAATAGCAATTGGTAATAAAGATCATTCACTCGCCACAAGAAAAGAATTCGATAAAAATGAATTGTTTCGTATAAAATGTTAGCCAAAAAAATTGTGAGAAGCATATCGCATAATAAGTCATTCATACATTAAACATAAACAGAATAGTCATCATCGTACAAAAGTGCCAAATGATAACTCAAACATTCAAGCTTTCATATATAAGTAACTAAGCATAAAATATTACTTTAACACATAAGTAGAAATCATTAAGAGATAAAAGTACCATTGATAACAAGTTCTACTCATGAGCTTCAGCAATATAGATTTATCTCTTCCTAACTCAACATCTACTAAGAGTACAAAAGTGCATTTCAGTAGCAGACATTAAACAAAAAATATCAATAAATCTCATTCCATTCATTCATCAAAACCTCCTCTGAGGGTGCAGAAGTGCATGTTCTGAGGAAACGTTTTTGACAAATTTCAGGACCCTTCTCTAAATGCATGAGAGGTGTTAAAATACTATTACCTAAATACTAAAAATAGTTTATTACAAAAATATAAGAGGAGGATTAAATGACTGTCCTCATCTAAGTTAAAAATAAATCAAAATTAAAACTAAAAATGAATCTAGAAATTAACTATCTATGTATGTTCTCTAAGGTTACAAGCATTCAGCATTGGCTTGAGGAGTGTCGGTTGGCTGACCTTGGATTTTAGTTGCCCTGCGAAAACAGAAATGGCAAGTGTTGGCGCTATCTTCTCGGCAGTGTTCGTAAGGAATTTGAGAGTCATGCATTTACTATGCGGTTTAACCAAGTACTGCCAGTAAGTATCCCAATTCAACTTAGATAACTTCTTGATGGACTCTTCCCTTTCCTCAGCTTTTTGTCTCTAGCTTGTCTGCAGTTGTTGTGCCTTCAGGATAAATCCAAGAGCGGTCTCTAATATGAGGTTTTCTTTGTGTAGGTTTTCATTGACACAGTCAATGACGTTGTTTTCCGTTGTAGCTGCTTCTTCTGCTACCTATTCTGCCTTCCTAATCTATGCGTCCCACTTATGAAACAAGATTTCTTTATGGGCTTCATTGATTCTGAGCGTGCCTGCTTTCTTTCCTTCTTTCGATTCTTGCCAAGTAAAATAATCAGAAATTATTTTGTTAATCAAATCATAATCATGTCGCAAGTCCATGACTTGATTGGTAATTTTATCGCCTATCTCGCAATGGGAACTCCATTGTGATATTCTTTGGCATAATGCCTCTTGCTGTTGCAAGAGTTGGTCGTTTAAGGCAAGGGCTTCTGAGACAAAATTTGTAAGTTTGGTATCATCTCTATGCATCTCTAGCATAGATTGCAACTGATTTTCTTTTTCGGCCAAATTGTTTAGTTATCCCTGCTACATCTGTTGAAAATATTGTTGTAACTTTTCTAACTTTTCCTCTGCTTTGCGGTTGGCACTAGCTTGTTGTAGCCATTGTTGCAATACTTGTATTTGTTCCTCTCTATCCTTCAGCAAATTCTATACCTCAGACACTTTATCAATGGTAGCAGAAGCATAGACTCCTACGATCTGAGATAACTTAGTGAGATTTTCAGTAGGATCAGTGGTAGGGTCTCACCAAAGGACGTCTAACAGCTTTGCCTCAGGTGAGAGCACACTATTAAGTTTCATTTTCTTTCTTTGCCTTCTTACCATTGCCTTATGTTGTGGACTCTAAAATACATCTAGAGGAGGAATCTCCTTTATCTTGAGCATGATTTCAGAAGATGGGGTAATGGGAATATGCTCCATTTCTGGAGCATTGCTGACTGTTTCAATGACCATATCAGTCACTGTTTGCACTGTACTCTTAGGTGTCTTTGTGTTATGCTCCTTAGTATTAATAAATTAATTGAATGTTTCCCACTCTTTATCCATCTCAGTTCTCGTTGGCTTTGGTGGCTGGATGGTGGGAGGGTGAACTTTTACATATGGGGTCGTCAAAACCTATTGCTCTGGGCATTCTTTAGACTGGGCAATATCTCTAACTGACCCTTCCCTTTTATTATGGTCACTCTCGGGCCATTTAGAGCATTATGGTGATTCTTTCCTAGACTTAGATCTAGAGTTATCTGTATCTGAGCTTCCACTTAAACTGATATTGGGAGTAGGCACCCTTACTGGTTCCAAGCGTAGCTTATCCAAAGTGATGTTAGCTAGTCTCCTTTCTCTGCACAAATTGAATTCTTGGAATTTAGCTGGGGGAAATTGAATTTGAGCCGTATGAAAAAATTCTTTCAATGTGCATTTCTGTTGAAAGGTATCATCAAAAATATCATCTTCTTTGGAAAATACTTTTATCTTGATAGCAGTAGTGAAATTCTTAATGACATCATAGGGGTCAAATTGTCTCCCTAGAAACTTGAACAGTCGTAGACATAGTATATTGTCTACTTCTTTGAATTCATGACCTAAATCAAACAGTGAAAAGGCCTCACAGGCCACAAGAAATTGCGGCCAAATGTCCTTCTTCTTGTCTTTCAGCTCTTTTCTCATACCTCCCACCCCGCAGTTCTGGTAGGCAATCTCTCGCGCCAATAACTTATCAGGGACATATAAGGGTAGGACATGAGGGGAAGAAATGCTTCTGAATACTTTGACATAGGTGAAAATCTCTTCTCCAAACCATCTTGTGACAGGAGAATGTTAACTTCTGCTTCGAGGGAAAATCTTTGGGCATCCCTATTATTGAACATTCTGTGCAGAGGTATCATGACTCCATGACAAATTCTGTAAAAATATGGGATAAACTTGGAATCCCAAAATTCCTTATGATACATGTGAATTGGAAAGGGATTATGAGTACTCCACTTCCAACCCATTAAAAGAAATTTGGAAACATAATAGATTGCATCCATATCATAAGCAGCTAAATAGAAAGGAGGATAAATCCTCTGAGTGGTAGTTCTTTTGGACCGGTAGTTCCAAACAGATAAAGCTAAGTTATCAAACAATATATAATCCTAATCCATAATAGTGGCATTAGTGGGTGCATCTAATAGGGGTAGCCACTCAGATGAAAACTTGTTGACGTCGGGCCTTCCATATAGTCTACATAGCATAGCAGCAGCAAAGTAATATGGGGAAGAGAGGGAACGAGTATTGTACATACCATGTTTGTCCTTTCTCAATGGTTCTTCCCTTGCTGACCAGTTCTTTGTGCACTAAACCAAATCTTCGTTTTATTTGGTGAACTTCTCCATGAACTATTTGTTTTAGGTTTCCTACGGCTCTAGTAGATGATACATAAGCCTCAAATCTTGTGGAGTGAATGACCCAATGCAGTCTTGGCCTTGAGACTTGAATTGTTTGTCTGTTATATCGACACTGTCCAACACCCACTTGACCATGTCTATGTATGGAATAATCTTAGGTCTTGCCGCTAGGCGGTGTAAGAACGAACATGCAAGTTCAGTAATTGATGCCTCAGATGACCTGTGTGAGTCTGTTTTTGCCTTAACTTCCATGACTCTGGGGTTTTCTTCTTCAAGTAGACTATACATGCCTTTCCAAGTGGTTATACCGGCATCTCTGTTACAGGTGGTGTCTGTGTATAAGGGCGTCATCTCTTTGTCCTCTGAAACTGGAGCTTTTCCCTTCTTTCACATTATGTTCTACACACTGCTGTGTATATTACTCTGCTTGCCGCTCTTGCAAATTTACAAGTAAGGAAAGAGTAATGGTAAGAGATAAGGTGATGGGAAAGTTCTTTAATTATGAAATCATATAAAATATATCACCCTACGTGAAACAACCTTTCGATCAGATCTAAATATTATCTCATAAATGACCATCAACTAACCATTAAATAGATATTAATGCCCATAACTTGCTATCAGATTTCGAGAAATACTTTATTGAATAATGAGCCCTGCAGATCTGCGATAAAGCGATTTTGCTATTTGCTTCGCAATATCACAGATTGCAGTATCATAGATCGCAATATTGCTAATCCATTTTTTAACAATCATTTATTTCTTTAGGTGGCTAGGTGATGCGATTTGCGAGATGCCTTATCACATATCGCCGGATCGAGATATTTTACCTTAGGTGATACTTGTGGCATATGAAATCCGTGATGTGCGATGGGTCTTTAAGGCGTGCGATCTCGCATCGCATTTTCACAATTTCAAAAGCTTGTTTATAGGATGTCCTTCATTACCCTTTGTGATGTGATGTTTTATTGTTAAGAGAACGATTTTATTCAGAACTTATCATAAAACTTAAGTTTTTTGGTTTTGGAGGTGTTTTCCTATGTTTATGATAGCATGTTTTTATTCAAAATGGAAACATAAGTGCTAGTTTTTTATTTTTTAAAAGGGTCCCTATTTATTTAGCTTTATTACTAAAACTAAATGAAATGGGTGGTTGTTGTTGGCCACAATAATTGGCGATTCACTAGGAAGAACCGGTTATCTCTGATTATCTTGTGAATTTTATAAACTTCCAAAGCTAAAAAGTTTTTTAGGAAATCAAACTTTGTTATAGAAATATAAAGTGCATCATGCTTTCAGCCGTTCATGGTAGTTTGTTTCTTTTGTGTTAACTCTAGTTATTTACTTCCCAAAGATAGTCATTGTATTTACATAATCCACTACTTGGTTTATAAAGATAAAAAAAAAGGCTTCTCTATAGATCAGTTTTAAGTATGCTCATTTGTCGTAGGTAGAGCCTCGGCTGCCAGCAAGGATTCATAGCCTCTACAGGGATACCTATTACCCAGCAATGATCCTATATCCTACTTGGAGAAATATAAAACTTTTCAAAGATAAATCCATATCCACACTTGTTGTTTTTGTTTTCTTTTAATTCTTAAGGAACAATGTCTTGGTTTGGTAGCCAAATTATGATAGTGACATTCACATGATTTATAACTTTGTTGAACAAGCTGGCTCATGATGAGGACCCTTGTCTTTTGATTGCAACAATGTTAAGTCATTGCCCTATTTTGGTATGTAGTTTTGGCAATGTTAGTAAGTCATAATATCTATGATCATGATAAGTCGGCTCGTGATGAGACCTCTTATTCTTTAAGCTTATAGTGTATCATTAGATAACTCCTTGAAACTCGTAATTCCCTAGGTGGGGAGGAAGTCATTGGTTCCTTAAGAATAGCTCTAGACGAAAATTATAGAGTTTTTGGAAACAACTTTTCTACAGAGAATCTTTGTTTTGTTATTAATGCTTTTCATTGACTGATATAAAACAAATTCCGACCAAAGGTTGTTTTTCATCAAAATTCATAAGGCTGAAACTAGTAACATTTTGAGGCTTGTAGTATTTGACTGTATCTTTCAATAATAATGATCAATTTTCCAAATCATTTCTATTTATACAAGAGAAAAAACAAAATCTAAAATAAACACTAATCTTCTTCGCGAATTCCAAAAATAGAAGAGGTCATCTTCTATGGAAAGTTTTTTTTAAGGATTTGTCCATTAATAGGTAAATATTCTCTTTTCCCTGCTAAATCTTGCAACATGAAAGTGGAGGGACCTATGATTTCTACAAGTTTGAATGGGCCAAGCCACATTCATTGGAATTTGCAATGTTTTCCTTTTCCTTCATGAGCCTTATCCCATTTCAAAACTAAATCTCCAATTTGAAAATCTTTCCTAGATACCATGCTTGAATCAAAGGAAGCCTTTACTAATGCTTGATGATGAGGATGTGTTATTTTAGCATGTTCTCGTTGCTCTTCTAGCTTAAGGATTTGCAATTTTCTTAGTTGTAATAATGAAGTTGGTGTTTCGTCAATAAATTGAACTAAGGCCAAAGAAGGAATTGCTAGATGAGTTGGGAGAACTACTTCTTTCCCATAAACTAAATTAAAGGGAGAAGTACCAATGGAAGCCTTTTGGGTCATTTAGTCTGCCCATAGAGCATACATCAAATATTTGTGCCAATTTTTATGATTCTGATCAATGGTTGCTTAATGATATTGATTAAGTTTCTATTTGTTGATTCAGCCAACCCATTCGCTTGTGGGTCATAATTGGCAGAATATTTAAGCTTAAAACCTCTTTTAAGTTAAAATTTAGTCATAGCATTTCCATAAAAATATGATGCATTATCAAACATTAATGCAGAGGGAAAACCAAACGTGGTGATTATGAACTGATCTATGAAATCAATGATGTGTTCAGCATTGGCTATCTTGAGAGAAACTCCTTCTACCCATTTAGTAAAATAATCTTTGGCTGTAAGGATATACTTATGTTGTTTAGAAGAGTGAGGAATGATCTCACCTATTATATCCAATCCCCATTAAACAAAAGGTTGATCGATATTGACTGGTTGCAAAGGCAATGATGGTATCCTTTGTCTCCCGGCAACAGTTTGACAAACTTGACATTTCCTTACATAGTTGTATATTTCAATAGTGTAGGCCAATAATATCCCATGCGCAAAATTTTATGTGTTGTAGCATATCCCGCATAATTTCCACCTACTAGTCCATCATGGAGTTCCTGCAACACCTTTTCAGCTTCAGGTTTCTCAAGACATTGAAGGAGAACATAATCATAATCCATCCTAAAATGTACATCGTTTACGAGTTGATACTGCTTAACCTTAAATATTAGGGCTCTTTTCTTTGTATAATCTAGATTTGAAGGAGCATATCCATTCTTTAGATAAAATATAATATCATCATATCTCAATTCAATATCGTTTAGGCTTACCTCATACATTTTTACTTCTTGATTTGGAGATGATATTTCAGAAATAAGCGATGCTCGAGCCAACATCTTGCAAAATCCTTGACCTTTTACAATATTTGTTGGCCTGATCTCAACATCATATTCTTGCAAGGCAGTGACCCAATTTTCTCTTTTTTTACCCACATCTTTCTGTAATAAGAGATTTCTTACCACTGGGAATGGCACTATGATCTTTGTATGGGTTTTAAGAAGAAAGGGTCTAAAATATTTGATTGCTTTGAAAACAACATAAGCCCATTTCTCAACGTCAGAATAATTTAATTTAGCCCCTTGCAGATTCGAACTAAAAAAGGCAATTGCGGGGCTTGAGTGAGTATCGCGGCATATGATTTATTAGAGGCAAATGTATACAAAATAAAAGGGTCGGAAAAAATTGGAGTCACTAGGGGTGGGGCATTAATAATCACTTGCTTGATCAAGTTGACCACTTCATATTCCTCTTGTCCCCATTTGAAGAGTGAATTTTTCTTGATCATTACTTGTAATGGTGACACAATCCTTGAGAAGTCTGGAACAAACCTTTTAACAAAATTAATCTGGCCAAGGAAGGATTGCATGTCTTTCTTATTATGAGGCAAGGATATTTCATAAATCTCCTTAATTCTATCGGGATCAATATGGATACCAGATTTTGAAAATATAAATCCAATAAGTTTTCCTTCACTTAATGCAAAAAAGGAATTTTTTGGGTTAATTGAAATCCCATACCTTTAGCAACGTTGGAAGATATGCTTTAAGTCTCTGAGGTGATTACCACATTTTTTACAATATACTGTTATGTCATCCAGGTAAATCACCACCGATTTGTTTACTAATCCCTTAAATGTGATATCCATGGCCCTTTGAAATGTAGCGCCAACGTTGATCAGACCAAAAGGCATATTTTGATATGAATAAGTACCCCATTTGGTTATGAACGTGGTTTTTAGCTGAGCGTCAGGAAGGACCAAAAACTGGTTGTAGCCAAAGAAACCATCTAAAAAGGACATTAATTATGATCCTGCAACTGCTTGTAATATTTGTTCGATTGGAGGCAGGGGAAAATTATCCTTTTGGCAGCCTTTGTTAAGATTTTGAAAGTCAATAAAAATTCTAATATCTCCATTTTTCTTTCTAATGGGAACCAAGTTGGAAACCCATCTAGAATTTTGAATGGGAAAAATAATTTTTGCTTTCAATAATTTATTGAGCTCAGATTTAATCTAACTTTCCAGGTTAGGGTGGATATTCCTCAGCTTTTGCTGGATAGGTTTTTCATCAGCTATCATTGGGATAGTATGTTGAATGATTGAAGTGTCATAATTTTTAAGGTCATCGTAGTTCCAGGCAAAGACACTTTTGTATTGTTTCAGGAGGCGAACATAGGCTGATTTTTCTTTTGGGGCTACGCCAACGCCTAGGTTGATATTCTATTGCTTGGTATCCGTTCCTAGATTTACTAATTCATAGTTTAGAGTTGAACTCTGAAGTTTTGAGTTGGTAGATCTCTTAAATCGATCTTTCAAATCATATAGGTCTTCCAACTTGACTACAGATTTTGGTGTAGAATTATTATTGCTTTCTTATTGTAACTATTTGTCGTGTTGGTTTTCATCAATTATCTGATTAGTGTAAGATCCCTCCGATGTGAGGAAACTTACAATATCAAGATCATCGTTGAAAATTATCCAGTTTGTAACATTATCAAGGATCAAGGGCCTAAATATAGATTTAATTGAGAATCTGTTTGGGCTATAGTCTTCTGAGGGAATGATCTTGGAAGCTACATTAGCCAAGAGGTCAGCACTAGCATTTTGGAGTCTGGGAATAGGTGAAATATTAAATGCTATAAAATGTTCAGTCAAATTTTGCACTAAATATTGATAATGTTTTAAATGACCTGATAGAAAATGTATAGTATTTCGTACTTGTTTAATAACAATCTTAGAGTCTCTGAAGACTTCTAGATACTTGATATCTAATCTGATTGCCTTATACAGTCCTTGGACTAGATCTTCGTATTCTGCAGTGTTGTTTGTGGAATCAAACTTGACTCTACATGTTAGCATAGTTTTGTTTCCCTCTAGACTAACTAATACACATCCTACTCCTGCTCCATCATTAGACTTAGAACCATCAAAAAATAATTTCCAAAATAAAGGTTTAGTTACAATACTATCTATAAAATTAACACATTTAGAACTATCTGTTTGAGGAAAGTTTTCTACTTGAGACAGAACAAAATGTTCTAAGTAAGGTGAAGTATGAGCATTAAAATTTCCTAAGAAAGAGTCAATAGAATAGTTGCCAATTATATTATTGTTGTATACTACAGGTTCATTTTCTCCTTCAAATTCCGTCACTATGTATTTTTGGTGTCTTTCTTTCTCAACCTTTATCTGATTCATTTTACCATTGTAACTGATCCACATATGTGACCAATCAGTCACAAAGTGTCCATGAATATTTTCAGACCAATCCCTACTAAGAATTAAATCGTAAAATTCGGGAATGTCTGCAACTAGAATATCAATGACTTGACATACCTTTGGATTAGATGATAGCCTTATGGTAACTTGATTTAGTTCAGCAATTGCTTCAACCTGCAATCGGTCCAGCTGAAATATGCATACTGCAGATTTTTGAGGATAGACATTTAACTTTGCCCATATTGTTTTAGGTAAGATATTAGATGAAGCTCCTAAATCTACCAAACAATTATGCATGTTTTTATTTAAAATTTCGTAAGTAAGAAGGAATGGAGGAGTATGGGATTTTGACCTTCCTCCATTTAAAGCAATATCATTTAGATCAACTTTATTTTCCATATTAGTTGGAGGTCTTCCCATCTCATGAGAAGCTTGTAAGATTATAGTAGCAGGAAGAGGTGCAACTGGTATTGCATGTAATTCTTTTAAAAGTAGCTTCTATTGATGTTTCAATTTGCTCAATTCACGAAAATTAATGTTATCCCAAGTCTTCTTCACATCTTCAATGATATTATACTCCATCTCATCAGAAACAATCAGTGTTTTAGATGGAGTTGAGCGATCAGATTGGACTGGGCTTGTTTGATTCACTTTTGGTGATGACTTCTTACCTGTGATTTTATCTTTAGATGTCAAGCTTGCACACTTCTATTTAGTATTATGTTGTGGAGGATCAAGTTGATTTCTACTTCTGGTACTCACTGGTGATGCCTCTTGATCCTCTTCGTCTGGGAGGATGAAATCCCACATTCTTTGTACTTCTACAACTTCATCTTCATCAGTAGGTTCCTAGTTAGAAACTTTCTCTTCTTCTCCTTCTAATTCTGCATTTGTTATAGCATTAGGAGGCTTTGAATTATTTGAAGGATTTTTTCTATAAGGATTATAGGGCTTTCTAGAAGAAGTCTTTGCTACTTGTCTCTTAATGTCAACCATTTCATTAGACATGGTTTTTAAGACTTTCTCCAATCCTTCTAAATCAAATGGGTATTTTGATTACTTTTTCTTAGGATCATATCTAAAATTAACCTTCTTAGATTTTCTTTCATCGACAACATTTTTCTTTTCTAAAGCTAAGATATGTTTCTCTACCACTATCACTTCCTTCATGTTTTCAGCTAATGTTGTCTTGGCAGCCCTATCAACAAAGATAGCTGTGTTCGATGGTAAAGCAGATATGTACCATTCACTACCAATTTCTTTGCTAGGCTCGAAAGAGGTTAGTATTTTATTCAAAAGCTTGTTGTAACGCGAGTTAAAATATTTGATAAGCTCTCTTGATTCTATCTTTAGATTTGATAGATCATTGATCAGTGCTGTTGTAGATCTATCATCACCAAACTTAGTCAAGAATTGCTCTTGGAAAATGTCCCAACTAGTAATGGACCCTAACAGCAATGAAAAATAGCAGGATCTAGCTACTCTTTTTAAAGTGTAAGGCAACATCTTCATTAGTAACGCCATTTAAATTTATCGATAACATAAAGTTGTTTATGTCTTCTTCTGCTAGAATGCCTGCTTCGGGATTAAACTTGGGCATCCATTTTTCAGGATGGGCCGGTAATTGGCTCAAGGGTGCAGGCATTAATACTGCCCCAAGGTTATTCCATGGGGTTTGGGCCATCACTAAACTACTAACAGAGGAAATCATAGACGAAGTTCCTTGTGGAAGGGATGAGAATGTTAAAGTTCTAGTACTCTGATGGACAACAATTTGAAGTGGAGGGGTGGATGGTTGACTTTGGAATGGGGAAGTTGGAATGGATGTAGATGATGAAAGAGTCTCACTATCAGACCCTTGAGGTGACTTCCTTGCTCTTTTCATTTTAGGTAGAGGTAATTCAGTTGGTTCGACACCAAACTTTTCACTCTGCAATCTAGTAAGGGGATGAGAAGGATTGTATCGCAAAGTCACACTACCTTGAGATATTTCAGACTTTTGCGGTGATATGGAAAATACTTGAAGTTTATGAATCAAAGACTCAGCTTCAGGAGGTTCGATAGTAGATTTGTCTGAAATGTTTGGGTTTGCGGTAGTGGTTGTTGTTTTCTCAACTTCTCGCTTAGGATTTAAAGATTTCGAATGCGATGGAGAAGTTGGGGGAGATGTTGAGGGTAATTTACTCTCAGAATGGTATTTATATTAGGACTTACTAGCCATTCATAGTCTGGGGTCCTCCTTCTAGTTCCAAATATGTCAAAGCTCCGAAAATCCGAACCTTGAAAGCAGCTCCTTTTCCATTTGGGATGGTGGGTCTGACTGGGGATAGTGGGACCAGTTTCCCAATTTATGTGTGTTTATAAGAATTGATATTTCCTTTTTCTAAAGATTTCTAAGTAAAATGCTTTTAATCTAATGTCTAATTTAAAATATGCAATTGTATTCTAATGAAAAAAAATATCTAATTCTAAAGCTAGCCCGAGATTCAACTTTTCACTTATGCGATCTAAAATAATTTCTAATAGCGATTGGTAATAAAGATCATTCAATCGCTACAAGAAAAAAATTCGATAAAAATGAATTGTTTCATATAAAAAGTTAGCTGAAACAATTGTGAGAAGCATATCGCATAATAAGTCATTCATACATTAAAAATAAACAGAATAGTCATCACCATACAAAAGTGCCAAATGATAACTCAAACATTCAATCTTTCATATATAAATAACAAAGAATAAAATATTACTTTGACACATAAGCAGAAATCATTAAGAGATAAAAGCTCCATTGATAACAAGTTATATGAATGGGCATCAATAATATAGATTTATGTCTCCCTAATTCAACATCTACAAAGAGTACAAAAGTGCATTTCAATAAAAAACATTAAACAATAGATATCAATAAATCTCGTTCCATTCATTCATCAAAACCTCCTCTCTTGGTGCAGAAGTTTATGTTCTACGGAAACGTTTTTGACAAATTTCA
The DNA here is from genome assembly GCA_031772625.1 of Pinus tabuliformis. Classification (NCBI taxonomy): domain Eukaryota; kingdom Viridiplantae; phylum Streptophyta; class Pinopsida; order Pinales; family Pinaceae; genus Pinus; species Pinus tabuliformis. The sequence goes on along the minus strand of CM062810.1, from coordinate 478,960,794 downwards.
GGACCCTTCTCTAAATGCATGAGAGGGGTTAAAATACTATTACCTAAATACTAAAAATAGTTTATTACAAAAATATAGGAGGAGGTTTAAATGACCGTCCTCATCTAAGGCAAAAATAAATCAAAACTTAAATTAAAACTGAATCTAGAAATTAACTATCTATGTATCTGTTCTCTGAGGTCGCAAGAATTTAGCATCAACTCGAGGAGCATCGGTTAGGTGACCTCTGATTTTAGTTGCCCTGCGAAAACAGAATTTGCAAGTGCTGGTGCTATCTTCTTAGCAGAGTTCGTAAGGAATTTGAGAGTCATGCATTGACTATGCAATTTAACGAAGTAATGCCAGTAAGTATCCCAATTCAACTTGGTTAACTTCCTGATGGACTCTGCCCTTTCCTCAACTTTTTTTCTCCAGCTTGTCTGTAGCTGGTGTGCCGTAGGGAGAAATCTGGGAGCAGTCTCTGATATGAGGTTTTCTCTGTGTAGGTTTTCATTGACATAGTCAATGACGTTGTTTTCCGATGTAGCCGCTTCTTCCACTGCCTATTCTGCCTTCCTAATCTGTGCGTCACACTTATGAAACGACATTTCTTTGTGGGCTTCATTGATTCTGAGCGTGCCTGCTTTCTATCCTTCTTCCCATTCTTTCCAAGTCAAATAATCAGAAATTCTTTTGTTAATCAAATCATAATCATGTCACAAGTCCATGACTTGATTGGTAATTTTATCACTTATCTCACAATGGGAACTCCATTGCGATATTCTTTGGCATAATGCCTCTTGCTGTTGCAAGAGTTGGTCGTTTAAGGCAAGGGTTTTTGAGACAAACTCTGTAAGCTTGGGATCATCTTTATACATCTCTAGAATAGCTTGCAACTTATTTTCTTTTTTGCCCAAATTGTTCTAGTATCCCAGCTGCATCTGTTGAAAATCTTGTTGTAACTTTTCTATTTTTTCCTCTGCTTCACGGTTGGCACTGGCTTGCTATAGCAATTGCTACAAAACTTGTACTTGTTCCTCTCTGTCCTTCAGTAACTGTTGTACCTTGGATGCTTTATTAATGGTAGCAAAAGCATAGGCTCCTACGATCCAAGATAACTTAGTAAGAGTTTCAGTAAGATCAGTGGTAGGGTCTCGCCAAAGGACGTCTAATTGCTCTACCTCAGGTGAGAGCATGTTGTCCAATTTCCTTTTCTTTCTTTGCCTTCTTACCACTACCTTATGCTGTGGGCTATAAAATATATCTAGAGGAGGAATCTCCTCTATCTTGAGCATGATTTCAGAAGATGGGGTAATGGGAAGATGCTCCATTTTTGGAGCATTGCTGACTGTTCCAATGTCCATATCAAACATTGTCTACACTGTACTCTTAGGTGTCTTTGTGTTATGTTTCTCAGTATTAATCGATTCATTAAATGTTTCCAACTCTTTATCTAGCTCATTTCTCATTGGCTTTGGTGGCTAGATGGTGGGAGGGTGAACTTTTACCTGTGGTGTAATCAAAACCTATTGCTCTAGGCACTCTTTAGACTGGGCAGTATCTCTAACTTACCCTTCCCTTTTATTATGGTCACTCTCAGACCGTGTAGATCATTTTGGTGATTCTTTCCCAGACTTAGATCTGGACTTATCTGTATCTAAGTTTCCACTTAAACTGATACTGGGAGTAGGCTCCCTTATTGATTCCAAGTGTAGCTTATCCAAAGGGATGTTAGCAAGTCTGTTATGAAACCAGCTCAAGAAAAGATAGGAAAGAAAGATCAACGCCTTAGAATTCAGCCTCTTCGAGGGGGCAACCTCCTTTACATTACATAAATGAACAATTCTTGGATGATACAAATGAGAAAACCTCCTTTCTATATATAGGAGTCTAAGGAGTCACAATATAGTCTAGCCAACCTAACAATAATAATATAAAGCCACAAAAATAACAATAGAGGGATTCTATGGGGCACAGAAGTAACAATATGGGGGTAATAGGGGCACAACAATATAAATAAGGGGTATAACTACAATATTATTCAGCTAATCACTAGTATTATAGGGGCCTAACATGCCCCTCTCCTTCAAAAATTGTTGTCCTCAACGCTTGAGTAGTTCTTGATGCTTCTGTATAAAATTCTTGTCCTCCCATGTGGAATCTTCAGCGGTTAAGTTCTTCCACTTTATGAGATACTCTGAAATTGATTGATTTCGTAGCTGTCAGGTTCTTGTTTCTGTGACTGCTCTAGGTTCCAATATGATTTTTCCTTCCTTTTCAATATCTGGCAATATTGTTTGAATTGGGATCTTTTGCAAGTTTTGAATAAGTGGTCATACTTCTTTGTCCTTCTTCCATTCATCCCTTGCTTCATTTATCAAATTTATTTGGATAATAGAAATAGCACAAAACAATGCTTCCACATGCTCATCCTTGAAGTGTCTTCCCATTCGGTAAGGTCGCCATTTTTTAAGTGCATGTAGTATTGCCAACCTTTCCTTCTCATAAATAGCTTGCCTTAGATGTAGCAGTAAAAATACCCAATCGCCTACATCAAAACATTTTTCACTGTGATGTTGATCTACCTGTTGCTTCATTTGATTTTGCAACGAAGTGGCGCTATCCTTTAAAAGTTGGAGAACTTGTTGTTGATGCTCGATGTGATCTTTCACTGCTTGAACCTTTTTCTTCTTGATATGTCCTTCTATCTTTAGATTTTTAGGAGTGGTAATTTCTTCCAATCCTTTACAAGATATGGTCGGATTCATTTCTTGACACTCGATGTGATCTTTCACTTCTTGAAAATTTTTCTTCTTGATATGTCCTTCTATCTCGCTAGTTTGAGGAGTGGTAATTCCGACCAGTGAATTACAAGATATGGTTGGATTCATTTATTCTTTCTTGATGTGATCTTTCACTTCTTGCACCTTTTTCTTCTTGATATTTCCTTCTATCTTGAGAGTTTGAGGAGTGGTCATTCTTGCCAATAGTTTACAAGATATGTTCTGATTCATTTCTTCTTTCTCTCGGGTCGGGTCCTGGCATATATCCTCTTCTTTTGATGTTTCTTGATCCTTTTCTTCCTCCTCTTCATACTCTATGTAAAATAATTTCTTCTTATCACACTTATGACCATTAGTGCATTTGCTATCACAATTGTAACAAAGCCCTTTTTCTCTTTTTTCGTCCAATTGTTGTCGTGTAACCCTTGTAGGTTGTGGAAGGCTAGGAGGAACAACACGTCCATCTTTATAGTTGTGAAGGGTAGACTTCCTTGTTGCCATAATTTTACTTTCAAATATTTCACAAAGCCCTTTTACTCTTTCCCATTGTTGTGTTGTTGCTCTAAAGAAGGTGTTGCTCTTTGTATCCTCATAATGTGTTATCATTTCCTCCGTGAGAATTGACCATGTAACAAGTTTTTTATGAGAACAAAGCCCTTTATACCATAAAAACTAATCCAATTCTAAATATGAAGATGCAATACATACCTTTTGTAACATTTGTACACCATGTAGATCTAAATATTGCTCCATCTGAAGTATCCAATTTACCGGATCCTTGCCATCAAACTTCCTCATCTTCCTTTTTCTTGATTTTAGGACCTCGAACTTGAAATGACTGTAACTTTGTACTTATGGATATTTAAGTTCTGAAATTGCTACCTGTAGTAGCCCTCTGTGTCCTCTTTCCAATGCCACCAGTCTGATCCAAATTTGATTCCCCAAAAAAGACTCATGCACAATCTCCTAAGATGACCTGATTAAAGACCCTTTCAGAAGAGCAAACTTGTATGAAGTGACACGTGTCAATTTTTAGACCTATGGATCTGAACAATGCATACAAGAAACTACAGTCCGTCCTCTTTCTATAACTTCTTACGAAATTTCAATCCGATCCTCAGAGAGAAAGTTATGACGATTTTTCCCAGGTCACCTGTTTTGAATGTAATTCAGAATTCTTCACAAAGACCAACTTCCTCATATCATATCTCCGAAAATATCGCGCGAAAAGCTTTGAAATTCGGATCCAAGGTTCGGTGCGATTTCTTCTCAAATGGGTTTTTTTTGCGACTTCTGAAACGTCACAGAAAAAAGTTATAGCGAGAATGCCACAATGACCTGTTTGGAGGAGCGAAACCCTAGAATCCAAAGCTCTGATACCAAATGTTATGAAACCAGCTCAAGAAAAGATAGAAAAGAAAGATCAATGCCTTAGAATTCAGCCTCTTCGAGGGGGCAACCTCCTTTACATTACGTAAATGAACAATTCTTGGATGATACAAATGACAAAACCTCCTTTCTATATATAGGAGTCTAAGGAGTCACAATATAGTCTAGCCGACCTAACATTAATAATATAAAGCCACAAAAATAACAATAGAGGGATTCTATGGGGCACAGAAGTCACAATATGGGGGTAATAGGGGCACAACAATATAAATAAGGGGTATAACTACAATATTAATGGGGTAATCACTAGTAGTATAGGGGCCTAACATAGTCTCCTTTCTCTGTACAATTTTAATTCTTCGAATTTAGCTGGGGGAAGTTGAATTTGAGCCATATGCAAAACTTTTTTCAATGTGCTTTTATATTGAAATGTATCATCAAAAAGATCATCTTCTTTGGAAAATAATTTTAGCTTGACAGCAGTAGTGAAATTCTTAATGACATCATAGGGGTCGAATTGTCTCCCTGGAAACTTAAACAGTCGTAGACACAACATATTGTCTACTTCTTTGAACGTATCACCTAAATCAAACAGTGAAAAGGCCCCACAAGCCACAGGAAATTGCAGCCAAATGGCCTTCTTCTTGTATTTTAGCTCTTTGCTCATACCTCGCACCCCGCAAGTCTGGTAGGCAATCTCTCATGCCAATAAATTATCAGGGACATATAAGGGTAGGACATGAGGGGAAGCATTGCTTCCGAATACTCTAACATAGGTGAAATGCTCTTCTCCAAACCATCTTGCGACAGGGAGAATGTCAATTTCTGCTTCGGGGGAAAATCTTGGGGCATCCCTATTATACAAAATTCTGTGCAGAGGTAACATGACTCCATGACAATTTCTATAAAAATATGGGATAAACTTGGAATCCCACAATTCCTTATGATACATGTGAATGGGAAAGGGATTCTGAGTAGTCCACTTCCAACCCATTAAAGGAAATTTGGAAACATAACAGATTGCATCCATAACATAAGAAGCTAAATAGAAAGGAGGATAAATCCTTTGAGTGGTATTTCTTTTGGACCAGTAGTTCCAAACAACCAAAGCTAAATTATCCAAAAATATCTAAGCCCAATCCATAATAGTGGCATTAGTGGATGAATCTAATAGGGGTAGCCACTCAGATGAAAACTTGTTGAAGTCAGGCGTTCCATGTAGTCCACATAGCATAGCAGAAGAAAAGTAATATGGGGAAGAGAGGGAACTAGTACTGTACATACTGTGTTTGTCCTTTTTCAATGGTTCTTCCCTTGTTGACCAGTTCTTGGTGCACTCTACCAAATCTTCTTTTTCTTTGGTGAACTTCTCCAGGAACTATTTGTTGTAGGTTGCCTACAACTCTAGTAGATGATACATAAGCCTCAAATCTTGTGGAGTGAATGACACGATGAGGTCTTGGCCTCGAGACTTGAATTGTTTGTATATTATGTCAGCACTGTCTAGCACCTACTTGACCATGTCTATGTATGGAAGAATATTAGGTCTTGTCGCTATCTGGTGCAAGAAAAATCATGTGGGTTTAGTAATTGATGCCTCAGACGACCTGCACGAGTCTGTTGTTGCTTTAAATTCAATGACTCTGGGGTTTTCTTCTTCGAGTAGACTGTATATGCCTTCCCAAGTGGTTATGTTGGCATCTCTGTTACAGGTGGTGTCTATGTATAAGGGCGTCATCTCTTTGTCCTCTGCAACCAGAGCTTTTCCCTTCTTTCCCATTATGTTTTGCACACTATTGTGTATATTACTTTTCTTGCTGCTCCTGCAAATTTACAAGTAAGGAAAGAATAATGGTAAGAGGCAAGGTGACAGGAAAGATCTTTAATTATGAAATCATATAAAATATATCACCCTGCGTGAAACAACCTTTCAATCAGATTATCTCATAAGTGGCCATTAACTAACCATTAAATTGACATTAATGCCCATAACTTGGTATTGGATTTCGAGAAATACTTTATGGAACGATGAGTCCTGTAGATCTACGATAAAGTGATTTTGTGATTTCCTTTGCAATATCGCAGATCACAATATCACAAATTGCAATATTGCTAATCCATTTTGTTAACAATAATTTATTTCATTAGGTGGCTGCAAGATGCGATTTGCCAGATGCCTTATCATATATCACCAGATCGGGGTATTTTAGCTTAGGTTATACTTGTGGCGTATGAAATCCATGATCTGTGATGACTCTTTAAGTCGTGGGGTCTCACGTTGCGTTTTCGTAATTTTGAAATCTTGTTTATATGATGTCCTTCATTACCCTTTGTGATGTGATGTTTTGTTGTTAACAGAGCAATTTTATTCAGAACTTATCATAATACTTACGTTTTTGGGTTTTGCGGGTGTTTTCCTAAGTTTATGATAGCATGTTTTATTCAAAATGGATAATAAGTGCTAGTTTTTTTATTTCTTAGAAGGGTCCCCATTTATTTAGCTTTATTACTAAAACTAAATAAAAAGGGGGGTTGTTGCTGGCCACAATAGGTTGCTCAGTGGAAAAACGGGAGCATAGTAGGGCAACAAAGGTGACGTTGCATGATCAAGGACTACCACTACACTTGTGGGCTGAGGCATGCAACACAACACTTTATATTTAGAACTGTAGTGCACATCAAATACTTGAGAGTAAAACACTACAAGAAGCTTATTCCAGTAAGAGGCAAGATGTTGGTCACTTCAGGATTTTTGGGTCATCAGTTGATTTCCATGTGACTAAAGATGAACGGAAGAAGCTTGAGCCAATAAAAGAGTTGGGGATCTTTTTGGGGCACACTAATACTCCCCACAACTATCGGGTCTACATGAAAACCATTCAAATGACAGTGGTTCATGGGGATGTCAAGTTTTATGAGGAGAAGGCCATGCAAGTATCCCTTTAGAGGGAGCTTGAGCTACATGTGGAGGAGGAACTTTTAGATCCTTAGATTGAGGAGCCTCAGATTGATGTGGAGGAGCCACATGTAGAGGTTCCGGGAGTGGAGACATCACTCAGGCAGAGTCTTCCAGAGAGGAAATAAAGCACACTAGAGAGGCTGATAGATTGTCAGATGATGCACGAGAGAATGTGGGAGTACCCTATTCTCAGCTTAGACAGAGGAGGTCACTAGAGAGGTACACTGGATACATGGCACTTATGGGTGCATGTGTTGTGACAGAGCCATCCTCCTTTCAGGAAGTAGTGCAACAACTAGTTTGGGTTAACATGATGGTGGACGAGTATGACTCCATAGTTTGAAATAGTGTTTGTGACGTATTCTAGAGACCGGAGGGCACATTAGTTGTGAACTCCCATTGGCTTTACAAGGTAAAGCAAGCTGCAGATGGTAATGTGGAGAAACATAAGGCTATATTTATGGCCCATGGCTTTTCGCAGGTAGAGGGGATTGACTATGATGAGACATTTGCTCCTTTTGCAAGGTACTCATCTATCAAATCTATTTTGGCACTATCCACAAAGATGGGTTGGAGTATTCATCAGATGGATGTGAAGAATACCCTCCTCAATGGAATGATTGAGGAAGAGGTGTACATAGAGAAACCCAAAGGTTTTGAAACCTTGGACCGTGAGTCACATGTGTGCGTTGTATGGGTTGAAGCAAGCAACCCATGCGTTGTACAGCATGACAGATAGTTACTCGACTAGGTTGGGCTTCACGAAGAGTTAAACATATGCAAACTTGTATCACATAGTGCTGGAAGGTAATCTTTTGATCATTGTACTTTATGTAGATGATCTCATGCATTAATTTCTTGGCATGGAGGTATGGAAGGGAGATGGGGAGTTGTTTGTTTCTCAAGGTAAGTATGCCAATGAGAGACTCAGGAGATTCCACACATAGAGAAGTAAACCCATGGAGACTTCTCTAGCTCGTAACTGGAGGAAGGAGGATGTTGCTACAAGAGAAATAGTGGAAGCTATTTTTCACTCATGTAGCTCATGGGTTCACTCATGTACTTGGTGAAAACATGACCCTATATGTGTTATGCAGTTAACCAGCTTAGTCAAGTGATGTTTAGGCCTACCAAGCTGTATTGGAAAGTGACAAAGCATGTATTGAGATATGTTAGAGGCACTAATCAATTTGGGTTGTGGTACAAATGGATGGAGGGAGTGAAGCTTCAAGGCTTCACCGATGCAGATTGGGAAGGGAGTCAATCTGACAGGAAGAACACATCAGGAGGGATCTTTAGTATTAGGTCAGTTGTAGTTTCTAATTGCAATAGGAAACTGAGATCGATTACACTCAGTTCGACAGGGGTAGATTACTTGGCTGCAAGTCAAGTAGCATGTGAGGCTATCTGGATGAGGAAGATCATGGTTTCTTTTTTTGGTCAGCAGATGCATCCAACAATGATTTATTGTGATAAACATAGTTGCATCAAACTCTCTGAAAATCTAGTGTTTCATTATTCGATCCAATCATATAGATATTCGGTATCATCATGTCATAGATTGTGTATTGAGGTGGATCGTGTTGTTAGATTACATTCCCACGAAGGAGCAAGATGCTAACATCTTGACAAAGGCATTTCCAAGATGTAAATTTGGTTTCATAGAGACAGGATCGGGATAGTGGATAATCCCTTTCTTGTTGAGAGGGAGTGTTTAGAAATGGCAGCAAGAAATTTGAGTTTAATTTGTCCTTGAATTAAACTGTGAATTAAAATAGAATTCTTTTCTCATAAGAATTTTAAAATAATTAATTAATTTTAATTAACTTAATTGATTTACGAAATTCGAATTGAAAGTGTTTTAGAATACATGTATATGTTCTCCCTAACTTATAGGAGCTTAGGATGAGTTATGAATGAGTTGTAATTAGTTAACTCATCTTATCGAGTTAAGTCTAGTTAAATTAGTTCCAATCAATTTCAGCAACTAATAGTAGTAAACAGTCAGTCGGGACACTAGTGACCTAATTAGTGCTTCTCTAGTTAACTGAATATTCCACCATTAGAAACTCATGCATGTCGATTTTAAGAAAGACCCCGTTGACAATAGAATGCAGGGACAATGTACTAATTGTTTTATATTTTTCGGAGTTTCATTGATAGTGCATGCATTCAGGAACTGATCCTTGAGGGATTTCAATATTTTTAGAGGCTTTATTTCCGTTTAAATACAAGTTATCCTTCCTAGGAATTACACAATGGAATAGAGACTTGGAGAGCTTGTGAATTGGCTAAGATTTGGCCTTGAGATTGCTTATGAGTTGGAGATTTAATTTGTTGAGTGTTGGGATTGTTCTGGAGAGAACAACATTTTAATGTCATCTTAAATTTCCGAATTAATACAAAATAGATAATGGGGTTTTGAGTTGTGGCTTTCCCTGGATATTTATTGTGTTATGTGCCTTTGATTCTCTTCCTCTATTGATTATTGTTTTCTCAGTGTTTATGGGCCTCCGCTGTAAAGAGTAGAAGTAGATTCTTATATCTTGCTTTAGAAAATTGCATTAGCTTATGAATCTAAAGGTTTTTCTACAAAGGGGTTAAAAATCATGTTTTTCCTTGGGAAATGTTAGAAGAGGTCCATAAAGCCTCCTTCACCTATCCTCAACTCCATTTAGCTAACCCCATCCTCAATATTCCACCTTTGACCATGAAAAAATAAAGAAATAGGGACAATTCCTTCATTCTTTTTCACAAAATTTCACCACCATAAAAAGCTTATGTCCCTGTCCTTAAGATCACCATGATTTATCAAAGTCCCTAAATGTAATATAAGGTTTTGAGAAGGAAATATGTGACTTCTAAAATAAGGAGATCAATCCTCTATCATCTTTCATGGATCCAACAAAACCATAAACATAGGACTATTACAACTCCTGAATAAATATTTTGTCACCCTGACGCATCAAGAGGACATCCTTGAGGCTTAGAGAAGTCACCCCATCCCCGAGGATCATATGCAACGTCACCAATCCACTACAACAACAACATATTAAACGCTGGAAAGGACCTGCATGAAAGAAAAACTCCATCAGTTAAATACATCACCATACTGTTTTGTTTAATCAAAACTTGTGCACAAGAAAGATAATGGAAGATATCACCTTTAGAGAGTATTTGATTGATCATTAATTCAACATCAACATCCATGCATCTCCAGCAACTTGACATCACAGGTTGGCTCAGGTATGACACCCCTCACCTCTTCCCTATGCACATAATGGTAAAAAAATGTGTTTAATGAGTGAGAATAGAGATTTCATGGGTTGGAGGTAGCTAGTAAAATTAGCCATCTTTTATTAGTAAACTGTAGTCTACTCAAACACCCATGAAACATGGAAAATTCAATATAGGGTAAGTGATAATTACAAGGAGTGGGGACGAAAGCTAAAAGAGGAAATACATGTAGAGGCTAGGTCACCAAGCGCGATGAGCCCATTACCAGAAAAGTGGAATAAAAGGACAAGGCTCGATTTCATTTGTAGTAATGCTCATTCCAAAAATTAGTTAGAGAGGCCCATCAAGATATCGAAGGTCAAGTTAGATGATATAAGGGGATGCCTAGGGTGTTACAAGATAGATACAAAATTGGTTTTCAAGTGCTATAGGATCAGGCACCACTGTTATAGGAATATTAGGGTTGCTACAAGAATGCAGACGAGGTGTTGGAGGATTGGGATGAGAGGTAGAAAAGAGTCCAAATCACTGATAATTTTCCTCCAAACCCCCATAAACATATATAAGTCATCGTACAAATCACAATTTTCATCCTCCCCATACAATTATGAAGTGAATTATGCATGTAGCAAACCCTTGAAGAGGTAAATTCCTTTGAATTTTTTTTTTCCTCCATAAGAAACACAAGGCAAGAGAAAAGGATGTTTTTCACTGAAATAGGGGGCATCATTATTCTCCTTATCTAACTAGATAAGGAATCACCATCCCTATTTCCACCTTTGTACCCTAGACTACTCAGAGAAAAATCTTGAAACAATTCCCTTTAGATAATTTAAGGAAGTAAGAATAGAATCCATGGGAGGAGGTTTCAATTGAAGAGAGCCCATAGACAACAATAGAATCCATGGGAGGAGGTTTCAATTGAAGAGATCCCATAGACAACAATAGAATCAATGAAAATCCTCCTGTGATAAACATTTTTCTAAGACATCAGTGGATGGGGTTCTCTGAGCAATTAAAGGGGTATGATGATAAGCTAACATGTGAGTTTTCCATGAACCTCAATTTTCAAGGTGAGAAAAGTGTTACCACTATTTTTAGGGGACTTTCCATCCATATGAACATAGATATCATAAACATAGTGACCACCATACCCTTAGGAGTTTGATGGGGACAAGAGAATAGGAAAATACCTATCACAGCCAAGAAAAATTTCTTCATCCCTGAAGAGAAACCTATTAAAGACAAAAAAGTGTAAGAAGAGAAATCCTTCCCTACCCTTGGGATGAAGTAGCCTATAACATCCTCAAATACATATCCTGCAAAGGGAGGTTGAGTTTTGTATATTCCTATCAATTTAGGCTGCTCTATGAGCTAAGGTTCCAAACATAATTTCCCATACCAAGAAAGCTTAGTGTTCCACATTTACTCCTTCAGTCTATAATTCAAATGAGCCAGAGAGTAGGGTAAGAAAAGCACCAATACATTTCTCATAATGGCCCCATCGGACTCATTATGATGGATTCCTTAAGCCATCTCAAAATCGATGTGTTGTGGGTTGACTTTGTGGACAGGGATAGGTAGGCCTTCATTGCGACATAAGTTGTTACCTCAACACAACAAGAAGGGACACCAAAATATAGTATCAGAGGTAGGAGAGAAGAAGAAGAGGAGGAAGAAGAGAAAGAGGGAGGATAAAAGACAGAGGAAGAAGGAGGAAAAAATAAAAGTAGAAGAAGAGACCCTTGAGGAGCTCTTTAGATCTCAAAACATAGGAAAATAGCGGAATAAAATAAACCTCTCATCGGGGAACACATAACAAGAGGTGGATGCTATCTAGGCCACACTTAGCACACCTATCAAGCCCAAGAAAATGTACACTAAGTAGACCCCCTTGTAATTTAAGAAGAGAAAGAGCACCAAGATCAAGAGAGGGAAGCCCCAACCTCCTTCAATAGTCCCAATTAAAATGTATGAGTCAGCTAGCCAAGAAAAGGAATTGGGTCCTTGTGAAGGGAGAATTGAGGAGGTCGTCTCCTCTAAGGCCAAAGGTAAATAGCCTTTATCTACCATAGGGAGTTCCATCACTATAGAAGTCACATCTTGGCCACTCAAAGAACAAGCCACCTTGCTATAGGAGAATACAATGGTTCTACAAGACAAAACAAGGGAGCTACATGAAGAGAATATGCCGCTATAGGAAAGAAAAAAATTGTTATAGGTTCGGGAGAAAGTGTTATAGGAAAGGGAATTCATATCAAAAGAGGAAGGAGTAGATCCCCAAGGACTCGAGGGGCCTGAACCACAAATTGACCTTGGATCATTTTATAAATTTGCAGAGGCATGTAGGATTATACCCGAGAAATTTATAGTCCCCATCCTATTCAAATTGGAAAAAGATAGCAGCATAACTCATAGATCGATGGAAATTACAAAATCAAAGAAGGTAGAGGACGTGGGTCTTATGGAGGATAAATTGGAACAAATGGGTAGAGACATGGATGACTCAAGATTGAGAGACTCAAGCATGAGCGACTTGGGTTTAGAAGTAACTCCTCTTCCTCCTCAGTCCTGTGAAATTGTGTCCACTTCTTCATCCATTCAATGTGTTACATTTCCACATTATTACATGAATTACAATTCAAAATAGTATTTAAGCAGGGATTAGCTACATGGGTTTTCACACGCTAAGTTGTACTACATCCCATGTTTTCCTTGTAGTCGAAGTATTCAAGTTAAGGAATATTGAAATCACGGGGGTGGATGAACTATGCTTGAGTGAGTTGAAGGGGAGATCCTTTCTTCTTTTTTGGTCTTGTAGTCCATAGGTATTCTGTCAAGGAATAAGTGGTCTCACATTCATCATTCATTTTTCAAATAAATTTAATGTTCTAGATAAGCATATCTAACATCGTCTCAACTTGGGATTCGAATCTCAAAATCCAAATATTGAGAAGAAAAATTGATGAGTCAAGTCTTCAAATTCCTCGTCCTCATATTTCTAAGTTGGCTCACAATATACTTGGTTTTGTTTATGGTAGAACCTATGATAGAATAGATGGATTAGAAGTAGATGAGGGGGTTAGTGGTTGGGTAATTTCTTTTGTAGCATGTAGGTAGTAGGCGCTGAACTTGGAAGTAGCATAGGGAAATGAAAATTTTTTTATTGGTAAAATTATCCATAATGAAAATTCCCATAAAAAGTAGAAGCCCAAAATCTAAAATTATGAAGCAACGAAATAGGAGGATCGATCATTACAATGAAAAAAAATGAAGAAATAGGGAAAGTCAAGGGAGAGGTATAGGAGCAAAGCTTCGCTTAGTCATAATTCCAAACCTAATGGGAGGCATGAAAATATAATACATTGGTAAGAGAGGGAATCCATATGAGAGTCGAAGATAAGAACATTATCTGGGGTTCCATCCATGAAGGGATTGAGAGGTAAGAATAAATACTATTATCAATTAATACCCTTTGTATTTCTTGTAATTTCAAATTTGTTTGGAGGTTTCTAATATATTATTGATTTGGAGTACATGAAATAAAGAGAGATGCATAAAGGATTGAATAGAAACACCAAATCATATGAATATTAAATTTAGATGGGCATAGAAGGGAGAAGAGTCATTTTGGGAGTTTCAAATCATGTTTTTAGAGTGTCCAACAATGTTGATCTCTTGGATGGACTAGGATGAGACTAGAACTACACCTTAATACATGGTGTAGTCTTTGACTAGGTCATTTGAACTCACTCTCATGCTCCATGAAAATAAATCATAATGTTTCCTCATGATTTAAAAAAGTACCCATTCTACACTTGCCACTCCAAAAGAATTCCCTTAAAATTTTATTGAAAACATTCTAATTATTTTCTTTAAAGTATGCCTTCTCTAGAAATAATCAAGTTTCTAACTGATAGTCCTCTTCTCTTTCAATAACTTAATAAGTTCAAATCAAGTCACTAAATTTTACTAGTAAATATCCCTGAGGACATTTAATATTTCACTTTAGGGATGTACCATATATGTATTAAAAATACTTTCCATTTATCTTCGTCTCTATTTCATGTTTGATCTATTTGAATGCATTACATATGATTCTCTCCTTTTCTGTTATGCCTTAATACCCATCCTCCTCCAAAGTTAAAAATACCACATATTTTATTTATGATTACTTCCCATTATAATATATCGTGTTAATGTATAATAAGTTTAATTTTCAGATTCAAACTCTCAAAAAGTCATAAATTATATTTATGGTTTCTTTTTATTATAAGACCCAGAAACACTCTATAGTAAATTTACTTTTTTTTATTCAAGGGTAGTAGGAGCGAGAGGGGTTATATTTAATCCTAAAGGAAAACTAGTTACTAAGTATTATTGGGGGTTGGGCAATAAGACCAACAACCAAGTGAAAATCTATGTTGATTATTAGGCACAAATTGACTTAAGATATGGGAATCTCTGAGATAGTGATATTGGTATATTGTTTCATTGTTATACAACATCTGAGCAGTGGCACATCTCCTAAAGAGAATCATCTCAAGCTCCTTATACAAAGGATTGAACATGCTTTGGAAGACTTTATCTCGAAGTATTTTTTTCCATATTTTGAGAGGTAAAAATTTGGAAGTAGATCATCAAGCCAATCTAGCCTATGTCCTCAATGTGGGCCAAATACAAATAAATTTCACTAAGAATTGGAGAACCATACCTTAGGTATCATTTTGATCCATTAAAACCCCATGCCATCCATGGGATATCTTATTCACAGTGGAAATATAAAGGGAAATATGAAGTTTAATGATCACATGCAATGGTATATGATTGATGTCATGACATTAAATGAGAAAGAGGACCATGAAGTAGAGGCTAAACCATTTAATCCACACTCTTATTCCTCAGTGTTCGAAACAAATCACTTACCTCGAATTAAACATTCACCTTGCTCTGTGATGAATTATGAGATGTTAGGCTTCATGAATACTAATATTGAGTCAACAACCTCATCATGTGAGGCCAATGACTACTACATTACATTCATGGCCTATGTTTGGATCCTTCATTTTTATACCAAGGTGCAATTATAGTGGGGGCATCCTCCCTATCACTCCCAAGTGCTTTCTATGTCAATTCATTCTATAAACATTGTATGGTATGCCATATCTGGCGATACTAGGTTATACAATTGACTTTGCATGAACATATGTTCTATCAACATCAGTTGCATATGTAATTGGCTCCCCAATGTCAAGTGGAGCAATATTCTCATAAGGGCTCGAGAGATTTCCCAATTTTTGCATGGAAGCGGTAACTGTCAAGCTCGTGGTTGCCTCAAAAGTAAGGACTTCAACAATAAGAGAAAAATTCACATGTCAGTCTTTTCCTAAACTCTACTACTTCTTGGTTTCCTCTATTCCCTAAGGAGAAATCCTTAGTTCTCCTTACAATTCATCACCCTTGGTTGTTAGTTTACCTTCTTTGGAATCTCCCTCTATTTTGGGTTCGCTCAATTTTCCCAATCCTTGTGAATCCTCATGAAATAATTGTGGCTAGGTTGACCTTCTCTTTCATTGCCCCTTTATTCTTTGTTACTACTACCAGTTTTATGCCCGACGATTTTTTTTGAACCACCATTGATTTCTCTAATGACTCATGTTCAAACTCCCTAAGCCCAACCCACTCTCTCACTGAAACCCCCCTATTTCACGATTAGTCACGCTTACTAGGATAGGTAGCTCAACTTCTTTTAGAGGCACTAGTTCCTATAATGTCTACAATCATCAAATTGAGGCCCTTCGGATGGAGAACATGGAAATCAAATGGAAACTACATCAATAGACAGAATTTCTTATCTTCCTCATCAAGGAAATTCACTCACTACAAGTCAAACTCTCCCATTGTGACAATGAACTTGATGCTTTGTGGCGACATATAGAGGAACTAAAGAAAACACCTCATGCTTCAAAAAACCAGGATATTGCGAGTACTGCTTCAACCCATTCGACAGTAAATTGGAATTTAGATCTTAGAAAGCCTCTAAAGGATGTTTTTTTTTTCTTTTCTGATGAGCTCATATTGTAAATGTGTCATGTTGTTAGAACAATTTCATAGGATCTATGAATTTTGTTTCAATATTACATTTTGTTTTCGTCATAATCGTTTTGGTACATGAGGCAATGCGGAATCTATAAAAAAAATAAGTAATGCTTTGTATCTCCAAAATATTTTTTTGTGATTAGGTACAAAGTTTAATCTAATTTCTACTAATTTAGGTTTAAAAAAAATCATATCCTAACTCTTCAAAATTTTCATTTTCAAATTCTAACAATAATATTGATCATGTGGCATTGTAAAATTGAGCATTCTGTCCCTCTTTAAAATAAAATTGATCCAATTGCATATAAGAGATCGATATGGAAATATTTCTACCTAAAACACCGAGACAATAGCCTATTGACTGGGATTCTACCACTTTAAGATTCTCTGAAGTTGTCTCTATTATATATTAACAATAAACTTATCATCAATTGCAGAGGAGGAAAATTAATAATTTGAGAAACTAGGCTATGAGAGAGAATGATCCGAGATGATATTAGATGGCCACAGTGTTGAAATTTATGGCCATAATGTAACGGATGATATTTCGATCGCCCACCCGTTGACGCTCTTTCTACCCACAACATGTTAGTGGACCTCAAAGAGCAGGTTATCAATGTCATACATTTCTGTGTTTGCTTGTTTGTTTATTGTTTTAATTAATTTCGCTGAAATCTGATGGTATAAATTAGCAATTATTCATTACTTTATTATACTTTAAGTAACAATTGATTCTCCTGAGTCCTTAATTTAAAAATTATTAATATATAATACTAAATTTTAATATATTTCTTTTAAAGAATTTAGCTCTTTCTTAAGTTGTCTCTATTTTAGATTAATACTAAATACCAAATTTACCATCAATTGCATAGACTTATACATTTTTTTATTAAGAATCTAGCTATCTTTGAAGTTGTCTCTATCATAAATTAATACTAATATCCTCAATTGCACGGACTTGTGAATTGTTTTTAATACTAATATCCTCAATTGCACAGACTTATCAATTGTTTTTAAGAATCTAGATCTTCACCATAATCCTTTCTATTGTTTCAGGTTTAACTTTTTTCAGAATAAAGGCCATTATGAGTGTTGCTCATTTTCCCATTCCAGAATAAAGGCTAATATGAGTGTTTCTCTTCTTATACTGTAAAAGTTTTTGAGACAATTTTTTTTTACAATCAAATGGAATTTTAATTTTTTGGAAAATCCTTCACTGTCATGAAGCAATTTTTATGTATAAAAAAGTGATAATTTTTTTGAAACTTTACATAAATTTATACAACCTTTTCTTTTGTTTTTTGTTTTATTTTGTAATATTTTTAAAAATTAAACATTAAAATTTTATTTCTAAACTTAAAAAAAATTAACCATAAAATTAAATTAATAAATTTTAACTTAATTTGAAATAATTTAAATCATTACATTAAAAAAAGATAAGTTACACAAAAATGTTTGATCACTCCTATTACATCACTCAACCACCCTTAACAATTTTACTTTGGTCCCATTATACAACAAAACCACTTGGAACCACATTTTGTGATGGTGTGCAGTGATGGGTTGAATCTAATGGGATTACCTCGGGAAGCTGCCTTCCCTCCTACCCTTTGAACCACGGCCATCAATAACGCATTACCTCTATTCTATACCTGAATCAGAGAAGTACATATGTTCTTACTATACGAGATTATATTTCTTTTTAGTTAACAAGAAATCAGACTATTGCCAGGCTTCCTATAAGTATTGGTTTACACATTACTACAAAGAGAAGTCCAAGCATTAATGCATCTTGAATCTTTTTCTTCATTATGTTAGTTTGGTTTACAAAGTCTAATAGACATGGGGATCATTTCTATGCATGTGTGAGATCGTTGGTTTATTTGCATGAGGAAATCTATGAGCATGGAAAGATGACACTCACTATTTAGAGTCAAAATTAAGGAGATTTGGTTACAATGATGGCCATTTTTCTTCAATGTCCAAGGTAAAGGGTAAGAAAATTGAGTAAATGCCCCTTGAAGGCAAAACCCTAAGAAGAATACCAATCAAAATGGCTAAAATCACAAAGAACTTAATTCTTAAAACTACTAAAAAGAAAATTTAACCATGTTGAAGACTAGGGTTTGCCACTCTTAGCACTTTGAATAGTGCATATCATCGACCACACTACCAATAACTTTGACCTAGTCAATGCAAAATTTTCCAAGAACACCCAAAGAAGGAAGTTGGGAAATAGTCTCACACACCATATCCCAAGAGTTAGTTTATCATTTGGATACACATTCACTCTTAATATCCTCATAGGCATGATTCTCTTATACTCTTGCGAAGTATCCTGAAAAGTGGCATGAGTCTCTCCTAATGCGATCGAAACCACAAACCTCTAAGAAAATAAAATCGTCATATCTTCTTTGAACTCCCCTAATGACTTTCATAACGTCAAAGCCAATAGATGTGGCCATGACATGGGGGCTTCACTCTGTGAACCACTGACATATCGCGTGCATTCGTGGCATATTAACAATACCCTTATTTCACTACATATTGGAAAATACCTCTAAAGATCACATTAATTAACCCCCTACCGATATGAACACAATACACCTTCCCAATTTAAAAAACCCCTAATTTCACTAGATACTGTAGCTATCCATTCTTTCATTAACATTTTTTATACCCCTTTATATCTTTTCATTAACTTTGAGCTCCATTTTTTATACCTATCAATATAAAAACCCTTTAACTCCTATATATCTCCCAATATATTACATCATCATTTCCTCAATATATTCCCACAAATATGAACCCGCGTGGTATGATATTTATCCACCAATGAAGCCCCCATGGGCCATGACAATCTTAACATCATTTGCATGCGTATTCCCAAAGAAATAAAAGGAATCCTATACCTACCCTTCGGTTCCAGGATATTATGCTAGAACTCCACAAACATTGTTGGAATTACTATAATAAAAATCCTCCAAAACAACGTTTAGGACCTTCATATCAAGGGAACCTAATAGAATAGACATGGATTGTGCTACAATATTCCTTTAATTGAATAGAAACGTTAAACATGGGCAAGTTGATGGGATCTATAATCATCGTTTGGAAACTCACTAGTGGCTCCACCCTCCACTTGGAAATTACTGCTTGGTCAATTTTTTGTCTAGCTCTTTGAAGTTTTCCTTTGATTTGTGTTGAATCGACTAGTAAGAGAAACAATGTGAAACTGATCCATTTTTTCTTCACAGTTTTCCCTACCCAACATCTTAACATAATAAACCAACAATTCCCTCAATACTCAAAGAATTAATTAAGGAATTGTATATATTTTTTGGTCATTTAGTTATTTACCTGTGTAATTCTCCATAAGTCATCTTACTCCGGGCATAACCAAATGTTACAATGGAAATTTTCCATAACTAAGTAAGAAAACAATGAAGAAGAAGGCTACTCTTTGTAATATAGTCCCAAATAAAATAATCTAAACAGCTCATTTGAAATCCTCCTTTCCTCTACATTAACTATGTCTCAGTTCATAAAATATGATTAGTGGATTCCTTCCCATTTCTTTCATTTCATGCCAATAAGTTCACTCAACATTGCAACCATCAACTCAATTTTTGACATTTTTGGTGTTTCTAGATCAACTTCTCCTACATCCATCATATTCCCACATTATGGCTTACAAAATCCCGAAAAATCTCTCGTCTTCTATGACATGTTACATTGCATCATCGATGTCACCTTATGGGGTGTGCATTGCCATGATGAAGGGGATTGAATTTCAGACCTTTCCACCTCAAAATCCACTTGTTCCTTCTAATCAAATGGGATCATGTCATCAAGTTAAATGGAAGGACTCTTGGAACTATCCCCCCTACTTTCCTTATAAACCTAGATATTGTCGAAACAAATGAGTTTCAACATGGTTTCAGGAAAGAGGTTCCAATGCATCCTTTCTTTCACTAAGTCGAAAACACACAAGTGTCTCTAACAAGCCCCTCAAAACAAAAATAATCGATAAACTTGTTGTAATGTGTTGCTCCAATAAATCTCCATGGATTTTCATCTATGCTACTACTACAATAATTAACATGGAAGATTTTTACTTCCTTGCATGCCCCCTTCGCATTGATGGGATGAAATGCATGGAAAAGGTTGTCCAAAATTCTAAAAACATGTGGCATTACATGAAATGAAATTATACCTTCCTTGAATGTGAATATTCCTATGTACTCCGCCTTGAATTGCATGACCATACTAGCCATCTAGAAAATGCCATTGCTTTCGATGATATTTGAACTAAACTCTTGGCTAAAGGGTTTTTTGCTCGTTTCAAGCAAACTAGAATCCATCATAGAGATCTCCACCAAGACCAAATGTCATCATTTATTTTTCACCCTTTCTACTAAAATAGACACTTTCAACATCATTGAACACCTCCTCCCAACCATTTTGTAGTTTGATTTATGTTCATAATTTTTTTCATGCCTTTCAAAAATACCTAAAGAAAATGCACTCCTATATAATGTACCTTCTACTTGCACGGATTACCATTGTTCTAGGACATTTCTATTAGTGTAACTTTCTTCTTAGATTTAAACTCCTGCTACATTATTTAGAAGATATATAGAAACTCAAATTTTGAATGTATTTCATTATCCATTTATTTCACTTGATTATTTCTTTCCACATTTCCCGATGTTGACATTCGTCTACACATCTCAGTGCAATGTCTAGTATTATTCCTTTAGTTTTATTATCAATCATGGTCAAATAGGGTCAACCATGGTCAAACATGGTCAATCATTGTCAATGATGGCCAACCATTTTCTATCGTGTTTAATAAATTCAATCACAGTAAACGAGGGTCCAAAGTCGCACTATGATAAATATTGTCTCAATATGAGAATGACACATAGTCAACGATGGTCCAATGTTTTTTTTTGACAAAGATTCTCTCAATTTTAAAATCAATCATGGTCAACCATGGTAAACCATGGTCCAATGTCTCGTTGTGACAAGGATTGTCTCACTATGAAAATCAACCATGGTCAACCATGTTTATAGTGTTTATAATATTTATCTCAAGGTTTATATACCTTGTATTTACTATATTAGTCCCTTTCTTGATTTGAAAATAAATCATGGTTAACAATGGTTCAACATTACATTGTGACAAGGATTGTCTCAATATGAAAATTAGTCATGGTCAACCATGCTTATTTTAGTGTTTATAATATTTTTCCTAGGGTTTATATAACTTGGATTTATAACATTAGTCCATTTCATTTAATATTATTCAACAAAGGTCAACCATGTTTTATGAAATCAGTTGTGGTCAACCATGGTTAATCATGGTCAACCATTGGCCAACGTTGCATTGTGACAAAGATGGTTTGAATATGAAAATCAATCATTATCTCAACCTTGGTCCAATGTCACATTATGACAAAGATTGTCTCAATATGTTAATCATGGTCAACAATGGTCAGTCACGGTCAAACTTGGTCAATCATGGTCAACCATGTTATATAAAGTCAAACATGGTCATCCATGGTCAATCATTCTCAACCATGATCAAACGTCGCATTGTTTCAAAAAAATTCTTGATATGAAGATCAACCATGGGTAAGCATGGTCAACCATGGTCCAGCGTTGCATTATGACAAGGATTGCCTCTATATGAAAATCAACCATTCTCAACCATAGTCAACCATGTTTATTTTAGTGTTTACAATATTTATGTTAGTGCCTATATACCTTGGGTTTACAATATTAATCCCTTGGGTTTAATAATATTCCCTTGGGTTCATAATCGCTTGGGGTTTTAGTAGTAATCCCTTGGGTTTATAACATAATCATGGTCAACCATTGTCAATCATAGCCAACCATGGTCAATCATGGTCAACCATGCTTATTTTAATGTTTACATTATTTATCTTATGGTTTATTGATATAAGGGTTCATATTTCTACGATTTAATATTATTCCTTTATGTTTATTATCAGTCATGGTCAATTATAGTCAACCATGGTCAATCATGGTCAACCATGGTCGAACATTGCACTGTGACAAATATTATCTCAATATGAGAATCAAACATGGTCAATCATGGTCCAATGTCACATTGTGACAAAGATTCTATTGATTTGAAAATCAATCATGGTCAAGCACAGTCAAGCATGGTCCAACGACACATTTTGACAAGGATTATCTCAATATGAAAATCAATCATGGTAAACCATGTTTATTTTAGTGTTTGTGATATTTATCTTAGGGTTTATATACCTTGGATTTATTATATTATTCCCTTTGGTTTAATATTATTTAACAAAGGTCAACCATGTTTTATAAAATCAATTGTGCTCAACCATGGTTAACTGGGGTCAATCGTTGGCCAACATCACATTGTGACAAAGATTGTTTCAATATGAATATCAATCAATGTCTCAAGCATGGTCCAACATCACATTATGAAAAATATTGTCTCAATATGATAATCATGGTCAACGATAGTCAATAATGGACAATCGTGGTCAAGCATGGTCAAGCATGTTTTATAAATTGAAACATTGCCATCCATGGTCAATCATGCTCAAGCATGGTCGAACATCGCATTGTGACAAAAATTTCCTTGATATGAAAATAAGCCATTGTTAAGCATGGTCAATCGTGGTCCAACATCAAATTGTGACAAGGATTGTCTCTATATGAAAATCAACCATGGTCAACTATGTTTATTTTAGTGTTTATAATATTTATATTAGGGTTTAGATACCTCGGATTTATAATATTAGTCCCTTGGGTTTAATAATATTCCCTTGGGTTCATAATCCCTTGGGTTTTAGTATTAATGAAACATGGTCAACCATGGTGCAATGTCGCATTGTGACAAAGAGTATCTCAATTTGAAAATCAATCATGGTCAAGCATTGTCAAGCATGTTCCAACAACACATTGTGACAAGGATTGTCTCAATATGAATTTCCACCATGGTCAACCATGTTTATTTTAGTGTTTATGGTATTTATCTTTGGGTTTATATACCTTGGCTTTATAATATATGTCCCTTTGGTCTAATAGTATTCCATGAAGGTCAAGCATGTTTTATAATATCAATTATGGTCAACCATGGTCAATCAGGGTCAACCATTGGCTAATGTCGCATTGTGACAAATATTGTTTGAATATGAAAATCAATCATTGTATCAACCATGGTCCAACGTTATATTATGACAAAGATTGTCTCAATATGATAATCTTGGTAAAAAATGGTCAATCATGGTTAACCTTGGTCAATCACGATCAACCATATTTTATAAAGTCAAACATGGTCATCCATGGTCAATCTTGCTCAGCCATGGTCGAACATTGTATTGTGACAAAAATATTCTTGATATGAAGATCAACCATGGTTTATCATGGTCAACCATGGTAAAATGTCGCATTGTGACAAGGATTGTCTCAATATGAAAATCAACCATGGTCAACCATGGTCAACCAAATTTATTTTAGTGTTCACAATATTTATATTAGTGTTTATATACCTTGGGTTTACAATATTAGTCACTTGGGTTTCATAATATTCCCTTGGGTTCATAATCCTTTCGAGCTAGTATTAATCCCTTGGGTTTATAATATCAGTCACGGTCAACCATTATCAATCATAAACAACCATGTTCAATCATGGTAATCCATGGTTATTTTATTCTTTACAATATTTATCTTAGGATTTATATGCCTTGGGTTTATAATATTAGTCCCCTATGTTTAATATTATTTTCCTGTGTTCATAATCCCTTGGGGTTTTAGTATTAATCCCTTGGGTTTATAATATCAATCCCTTGGATTTATTATTCCTTTCGGTTTATAATATCTATCATGGTCAACCATGGTCAATCATAGCCAACCATGCTCAACCATCATCAAATGTCGCATTTCAACAAAGATTGTCTCAATATGAAAGTAAACCATGGTCACATTGCTTCAAATATTGTCTCATGGTCCAACATCACATTGTCACAACCATTGTCAACCTTGGTCTAATGTCACATTCTGACACAGATTGTCTCAATATGAAAATCAACCATCGTGAACCATCATCAATTATGGCCAACCATGGTCAACTAGGGTCCAATGTTGCATTGTGAGAAAGATTCTCTCGATATGAAAATCGATCATGGTCAACCATAGTTGAGTAGTGCATTGTGACAAAGATTGTCTCAATATGAAAATCAACCATCATCATCCATGGTCAACCATGTTTGTTTTAGGGTTTACAATATTTATCTAAGGGTTTATATATCTTGGGTTTACAATATTAACCCCTTTGGTTTATTAGCACCTTGGATTTATAATATTTATCCCTCGGGTTTATTAATCTAAGGTTTAATATTCCTAGGTTATAATAATATTGATAGGGTTTATATTATTACTCCTAGGGTTTAATATAAATCCCTTGGATTTATAATCCATTAGGATTATAATATACATTGATTTTGTTTATTAATCCCTTAGGTTTATGATATTAGTCCCTTGGGTTTTATAATATTCTCTTGGATTCATAATCCCTTGGGGTTTTATTATTAATGCCTTGGGTTATTAATAACAATATCTTGGGTTTATAATATCAATCATGGCAAACCATGGTTAATCATAGCCAACCATGTTTAATTAGGGTCAACCATGCTTATTTTAGTGTTTACAATATCTATCTTAGGTTTTATATGTCTTGGGTTTATAACATTAATCCCTTGGGTTTAATATTATCCGCTTGGGTTCATAATCCCTTGGGTTTATTATTCACTTAGGTCCATTGTCAACCATGGTCAATTATAACCAACCATGGTAAACCATCATCAACCATGGTCAAATGTCACATTTCCACAAAGATTGTCTCAATATGTTCATATTCTATCAAAGATTGTCTCATGGTCCAACAATACATTATAACAACCATGGTAAATATTGATCCAACGTCACATTCTAACACAAATTTTCTCAATATCAAATTCAACCATCATGAACCATCGTCAATAATGGTCAAGTAGGCTCTAATGTTGCATTGTGAGTAATATTCTCTCAATACGAAAATCAATCATGGTCAACCATGGTCCAATAGTGCAATGTGATAAAGATTGTCTCAATATGAAAGGCAACCATCATCATTTGTGTTCGACCATTTCTTTTTAGGGTTTATAATATTTATTTAAGGGTTTATACAGCTTGGGTTTACAATATTAATCCCTTGGGTTTATTAGTGTCATGGGTTTATAATATCAATCCCTTGGGTTTATTAATCTAAGGTTTCATATTCCTACGGTATAATAATATTGATATCTAGTTTATAATATTATTACTAGGGTTTAATATAAATCCCTTGCATTTATAATATAAATTCATTGGGTTTATAATATTAGTCCCTTGGGTTTAATTATATTCCTTTGGGTTCATAATATCTTGGGGTTTTAGTATTAATCCTTTAGGTATATTATTTCCTTGGGTTTAGTATAACAATCCCTTGGCTTTATAATATCAATCATGGGCAACCATGGTCAATCGTAGCCAACCATGTTTATTTTAATATTTAAAATATTTATATTAATGTTTATATACCTTGGGTTTATAATATTTGTGATGTAGGAGCATATCATGTTTTGTAATTATGTGTTTATCTAATTTGGAGAATCTAGAAAATTTTGTATTTTATGAATAATTTTAGAATTTGTTAGAGATTAGGTAGTTAATATAAATTCCTAAAATTGAGAGGATTACTCTCAACTTCCTCCAAATATGCAGGAAGAAGTTTCTCTTGAGAAATTCGATAGATTTCTTCCATCAAAATAAATAGCCATTTAAATTGTTTGTAAGGCCAAGTTTGGTGAGTGAATTGATTTAGTAAAGTATATGTATGTTTAGTGAAGAATTTTCTGATTTGTCTCTCTGCGTCAAATTTTGGTATGTGAGGGATGAGTGTGATTGTGCAGTGGTTGAACTAGTTGTGTTTTTAATTCATCTTGGGGGAGCCACATAAGTTGGTTGATCATGGATTATGTCTTTGATTGCTGCTTGAAGATGTCGTTGCAGAACGCATTGTTGAAAAAATTGTAGGAAGCATTGGGTTTATTAGCATTTGGGTGTGATGGTTTTTCTACTAATAAATCATTTGCGTAAGAGGATAAGTGTATTTGCTCTCGGTTCATACATTGTTGTCTTGAGAGAGCCAAAATAAGAATGTTTCTCATGAGCATATGCTAGCGTAAGAACACTTTCTATGTGTGAGGAGGTTTATGTGTAGCCAGGTATGAAAGAACCATGTGAGAAGCTCCACAAGTCGACTGGTTACTAGGTTTTTTGCTGCATCTAATCATTGCCTCTCGAGGGTTTCAAGAGCATCTTGGATATGCGATTGTTTGAGGATTTTATGGAGAGAATGGGTTTGATCACATTGTCTCAAGTATGAGCACAACGTACGGGTATGAGCACAACATCACAGGTAGTCTCATTGGCTTGCCTAAAAAGCTATATGTTTTCAGTAGTACCAATTTTGCGTGCCTTCCTATCCAATCCGTGTTGGTTTAATGTGCCATGGTGCAACATTGTCCGTAAGGATCAAAGCAGCATGCGAGAAGTGTTATTTTTTTGAAGTTCACCTGAATAATAAGTTATTATGTGTGTGTGTGTATATATATAACGTAGACCATAAAGCACTTGCAATATTGTTATTTTGAAGCAATAAAAGGGTAATTCCAAAATAATGTACTTATGTAACTTATTGAAGAGAAGATTTATTTTGTTCATTTATTTGGACACTTTATTTCAATTAAGAAAAAAATAAAATAAAGATGGCCCATAGCAGCAGTGGAGCTCAAGGAGCCGGGGAAGCTGGAATTGGTTGAGGAAGACTAGATGCCAACCAAGTCTTACTCGATGAAGTGAGACATATTCGAACGAGATTAGATGCATTGGAGAAAACAAGCAGAAGGGATCTCAATATTGGTGATATGAGTGAAGCAAAAGAAAGCTCAGAAGAAGAAGCTGAAGAAGAAACTTAGAAAGATAAAATTGTTAAGATGATCACAGAAATAAGAACCAAGCCGATATTACACGTGCCTATGTAGGAGGGAAACTTAAATCCTGAAGAACTGATCCACTGGATAAACTCCATGGATAAATATTTCGAAAATGAAAATGTAGCTGAGGAGAATAAAGTTAAGTTCATAGTGACGAGATTAAAAGGACATGCTGCACTATGGTGGCATAGCATGCAAGATATATGGAGAAATAAAGCCAAAGGAAAGATCACTAGTTAGGATTGAATGTTAGCGAGGCTCAAGGGTGAATTTCTTCCTCGATATTACTAGTTAAATATTTTCCGACAGATGCAAAATCTTAAGCATAAATTCATGTCTCTAAAAGAATATATAGAATAATTTTATAGATTAAGTATAAAATCTAGTCATGTGGAAGTGGATGATTAAAAACTAGCTATATATATATATATATATATATATATATATATATATATATATATATATATATATATATATATATATATATATATATATATATATATATATATATATATATATATATATATATATATATATATATATATATATATATATATATATATATATATATATGAATGGCCTAAGATTTGAAATAAAATATGAATTGGACATTCTGTCTCTGAAAACTATTGAATAATCTTACCAGATAGCCCTCAAGATAGAAGAAAAATAGGCAAGGAAACAGAATAAAAAAAGAAGAGGACGAAGAAGAGGACAAACAAGTAGAGGATCATCAAGTAGAGGACAATCAAGTAAAGGATTTTGTAGTGGAAGATTTCCCATTCAAAAGGAAGAAGGCAATAGTTCACATCAGGCATAATCATCAAGAGGGGATTTTAGTGGATGAAGACCATATCAAATATATAGAGGTCGATCTTTTGGGGTAAGATGTTATACATGTAAAAAAGTTGGTCATAAATCTAATGAATGTACAAAAATATTTTCTAGTCTTGGTAGCACACATATAGCACAAACTGATATAAAAGGTGTACAATCCTATACACATGAAAATGCACCTAAAACTAGTAAATCTTTGATGCTGAAAAGAACTTTATTAAAGTCTCATGAAGAATTAAAAGAACCCACACAAAGAAAAACATTGTTCAAAATTGTCTATAAATCTATAGGAAAATGTTGTAAAGTCATTATTGATAGTGGGAGTATTGATAATCTAGTATCCACAAAAATGGTAGAAAAGTTCAATTTAAAGAAAAATAAACATCCTACTCCTTACGAAGTATCGTGGCTCTAGAAGGGACATCAGATATTAGTTAATGAACAATTTGAAGTGGAGTTTCAAATAGGATGTTATAAAGATAAAGTTCATTGTGATGTTATGCCTCTAGATGTGTGTCATATTTTGCTTGGAAGACCATGGCAATATGACAGGAAAGCAATATATGATGGAAGGATCAACACCTATACTTTTGAAAATGATGGAGAAAAGCATGTTATTTTGCCTATGAAGAATGAAAAATCACTAGAGTAAGACCCAACCAAGGTAATTTTACTTAGTGGAAAAGAGTTTCTTCAAGAAATCAACATTGAGGAGATAAGTGTTTCTTTGATTGGTAAGCCAAAAGTAGTCCTCACAGGCACAAATTTGAATGACCTTCAAGAAAAAAGTAAAAAATGTTGAATGAATTCATTGATATTGTTGTGGATGACTTGCCTAATAAGTTGTCTGCCGTTAGAAGTATCAACCATCATATTGATCTCATTCTAGGTGCTAGCCTTCCAATCAAAGCGACCTATAGAATTACTCTAAAGGAGAATTAAGAGATTAAAAATCAAGTGCAGGAATTGTTGGATAAAGGTCTCATCTAAGAAAGCTTAAGTCTATGTGTTTTTCTAATAGTGTTAATTCCAAAGGAAGATGGCAGATGGAGAATGTGTATAGATTCTCAAGAAATCAACGAAATCACAATGAGGTACATGTTTCCATTACCTTGTATTGATGACCTTATAGGTTGTGTAAGTGGTGCTGCATATTTTTATAAAATAGATTTAAAAAATGGATATCATCATATTACAATCGGAGAAGCTGATGAATGGAAAAAACATTCAAAACTAATAATGGCTTATATGAATGGTTTGTAGTGCCCTTCAAACTTACCAATGCTCTTAGTAACTTTACGAGGTTAATGAATGAAGTCTTAAAAGAATTTATTGGAAAATTTGTTATAGTTTATCTTGATGATATCTTAATTTGTATTCAATAAAAAGAAGAGAACCTAAGTCATATTAAGATGGTTTTGAAGAAGTTACAACAAGATAAATTGTTAATCAATTTAAAGAAGTGTAGTTCCACGAATACATAATTATTGTACTTGGGTTTTATGATTTCGAAGGAAGGCTTAAAGATGGATTAGGAGAAAGTGAAGGCCATAATCAATTGGCCAACTCCAAGAAGCATTTCAGAGGTAAGAAATTTTAATGGATTGGAAAGTTTTTACAAAAATATTATAAAAAATTTCAGTGGTATATGTGCTCCAATTGTAGAAACTATGAAAGAAAGAAAAAAACCATTCCATTGGACATATGCAACAAATAAAAGCTTCAAATTGTTAAAGAAAAATATTACATAAAAACCTATTTTATCATTTGTAGATTTCAATAAGTTGTTCCAAGTTGAGATTGATGCCAATGGAACTGAAATAGAAGTTTTTCTAAGTCAAAAGGGAAAACCAGTCGCCTACTACAGTGAAAAACTCAATGAGGCCAAGAAAAATACTATTCTTATGGTAAAGAATTTTATGCCATCATATAAACTTTAAAAAAATGGAGATGTTATCTTATGCCAAAAGATTTCATCCTCTACACAAATAATCATGCTTTACAATATATCAATAATCCGACAAAACTGAGTCAAAGACATGTTAAATGGATCGAATTCTTAGAAAATTTTACATTTGTCATCAAGCATAAAAGTGGGCAATCAAATAAAGTAGAAAATGCATTAATCATAATCAATGCAATTTTACAAGAATTCCATGTAAATGTCTTAGGATTTGATGAGCTGAAAGATATGTATAAAGATGATCAATATTTCAAAGAGTCTTATGAAAGTTGTGAAAACCCTGTAACTAGAGATAGAGCTCCATGGTTAGACTACATGATACAACCGAGACTTCTATTCAAAGTAATGTCCCTTAATAATAAATAATAAATAATAAATAATAAATAATAAATAATAAATAATAATAATAATAATAATAATAATAATAATAATAAATAATAAATAATATAATATTAAAATACAATAAAATAAATAATAAGCAATAAATAAAAAATAGTAATAGTAAATAAATAATAAATAATAATAAAATAATAAATAACAATACTAAAGCTCTAAACAAATATAAAGAAAAATAAACAGAAAAATATTATAAATTAGTAAAGCTATCAAAACGTAAAAACAAAATAAATAAAACAAGAAAGCAGTAAAAACCAATAAAGCTATCAAAAAGTAAAAACAAAAGAATAAAACAAGGAAGCAATAAAGTTGCATGTTGACACATGGAGTGTGTGCATGTGGTTCCCCTTCCAATGTTTGCTCTGTTTAATAGATGGTGCGGAAGAAGAGAGGCATTCCACCATTCCATGATTCCATCATCCATTCTCTTGATAGAATAGTGTTGTGAGACAAAGGATACCCTGGCAGTAGTACATTGATTGAGGGATTGGGGGTGGCCACTTATAGGAAGGTTTTGTGCAATTAAGCCTACGGTTGGGTGGAGAATCATCTCCAAGACTTTGTTGCAGTTAGCAGAATTCAACTAGCGTTCAACCCCGAATTGACAAGTGAGAAACATCATCGCCATAGGTAAGTTGTCTCTACTCGTACTTTTGAAATTTGATGTTAATTAGTTGATAAATTGTGTGTTGATTATAAATCGCATGATTAATCTAATTAATTACATGTTTTTATTTCAGGGTTGTTACATATGTTATCAGAGACCAGGTTCAACTCTTAGGTCCTATAAACATTTTAATGTAAATTACTTCAATCTAAATGATTTAAAAAAAGATAAAAATTATAGTCACATCCTAATGATTCTATCCACTTAAAAGGGAATATTACAGTCACATCCTTCCTATGACTTGAAGCTTTTGTCTCTAGTTGTGACTTATCACTCACACAATGTGGTCTAGGCTAGGTTCATATATGTTGGTAAATGTTTACTTCCACTAGATATGATGTTGGAGCGTACACAACTGTTTTTTTCCTCGTTGTATTTGTAAGTTTTATAGATCTTTTTTGGGGATGATTTATCTGACCATATAGCTACTATTTTAGCATCTTATGGAGGTTACGTTATAAGCTTTGATCTAAGGGATGAGGGGGTGAGTTGAAGGAGGTATCATGTATGTGTGTAAGGATTCCGCTTATGCTTCATATAATTATTTTTCCAGCTATTGTGTAATCAATGCCATGTGCAAAAATTAAATTTGAGCAGTGAAATTAATTCAGTTTGATTTGTTTCGTATGACATCATAAGGATATCGGTCATATAATGTTGCATAATTTAACACTAAAAATAGAAGCAAAAGCCTGCAGTAGCTATAAACAACAAAACCTAAATGCTCAAGAAACTCAATAGTCAGAGCACATAAATCTTGAAACTTTCGTAAGAGGGTATAGATGCCAACTCAGGCCAAATCCAAGGCAGCATGGGCATTGCTCTTGGCCCAAATAATGTTTCCTAGACCCACCTACAACATCATGCATCACATAAGCCCCTTCTCTCATGTCTAGGAGCCATTTTATACCCAGTGAGCCAACATTCTATAGAAACAAGAGTCACAATCCTCAGTGGATGACAGTTATGCATGGGAGTTACTAAAGACTGAAAATAGATGGAGTTACAAAGGATCTCATGAGTGAGAGGAGCATAAATGTGAGCATGAGTAGTAATAACCATTAATGTAAGTATGCATGAAAAGGAAAAGGATGCTCCCAAATAAAATTATCACTACCAATGAGGGTTATTTCTAAACGTTGTAATCTCAAATGCTTGTCTCACTGGGTATAATGTGGTAAACTGAATTTCCTAATAAGTTTTCGTAGGATTTCAACCTAAAGAAACAGTCAAACTTCCCAATCCAATCTAAGCTTAATACTGTGTCCTCTCAAATAGTCTTTGATTGTCC
Source organism: Pinus tabuliformis (assembly GCA_031772625.1). Taxonomy (NCBI): domain Eukaryota; kingdom Viridiplantae; phylum Streptophyta; class Pinopsida; order Pinales; family Pinaceae; genus Pinus; species Pinus tabuliformis. The sequence goes on along the minus strand of CM062810.1, from coordinate 478,928,110 downwards.
TGATTCCCCTCCTGTTCCCCTTGCAGGAATGCATTTCCATTGGATTCATCTCTCTTATTTCTTGCAAAAGAGATCTCAAAATGATCATGTCACCCGACTCTCTTCTTTGGTGTTTTTAGATGTGCATGGCAACCGTCTTCATCATATTTCTCAATATCTACATTCTTGGTTTTCAATTGATAAAACATCAATGCATTTACATTTTTGTTCACGGCCATGATACCACTATTCATGTGCTTTGTGATCTCGATTAGCCCATCCATTGGAGAGATCTGATAGATTCTTCAACAGATAAAGTGATTTATGATTTCTAGCTTTCTCCATCATGAACAGATGAGAAAGAAGTCATTTCATATGTCCAACCATGAGGGTAATAAAATGGCTTTCATACTCACTGTTATGAACTCTAATAGAAAGTTGATCTTATGACTGAAATCTGATATGAATGCAACTATTGTGAACCAAACATAATAACTTCCAGTAAACCAACTCAGAAATATTGTTGTTATAACTGAAGCAAAAATAAAATAGGAGATATTAAACTAAAATAAGATTTTTTCTAGACTGAAATTGGAACGTTAATTTTTAAACACGAATATGAAAAATTAACCAAGAGAACAATACCGGAAGCTGGAAAATAGACTCATATTGCTAGTTTTTTTTACGCTGGAAAATAGAGTCGTATTGCTAGTTTTTTTTTTTTCCTTGAGGGGGGGGGGGGGGGGGGGTTCTTATTAGAATTTAGGCAATTACGTGAGATAAGGTAACTTCTTGATGAGGTAAGGGCACCATCACATGCCATCTCCAAAGAAATATGGACATTGCACTTGCCCATGGAATCATTACATTGTAGTCTACCTGTAGAATGAATTCTCCAGAAACTTCGTTCAGCCTTTCTAAAAGTGTGTTTAAATAGGTTATTAATGCTTCAAGAATAGACGAGATAACAATACAATGGGATAAGAACAATTTTAAGAATAATACCAAATGGTAGATGAGATAAGGTAAGGTAGGATGCTATTTTGGAGAAGATAAGAATGTTGATCTAGGGAAAGGGAAGAGGTGAGAATAAGAATCCTAATCTAGATAAGATAATACTATCTTGAGAAAAGGTATGAATGCTAATTTAGAGAAGATAATACCATATTTGTTGGAAATTTCTGATAATTTCAAACACAAAAGAACATAGAAAATGCTTTGTTTTGTCCATAGGATCTTTAACACAGGGAAGCAAATAAAATTTCTAAGAAAAGCAGAGTTTCTCAACCAAAATAAACTTGTATTAATTCAAAATATTCCTAATACAAATTTCTTCCTCTCTCTCAGAGGAATTCACCAAAAACTTCCACCAAAAACAAAATTACTCTGCCTCTTTTACAAATAATTTTACACTGCTGTGAAAAATTTTCATTCACTGCTATGTGAAAAACTTTTACATTCACTGCTGTAAAATAAAAATTCTTAAATAGGTTTACTGCTGAAAAAAAAACTTTCACATTCACTCCTGTGTGAAATTTTTCATTACATTCAAACTGCTGGGTTTTCACATTGCATATTCAAATAAAAAAAAAAATTACATTACTCTTTTTCACTGTTGTGTATTTTTACATTACTGGGTAAAAATCCTCCATTCATTTTATGCTGTTGCACATTACATTTCCCTTTTCAAAATTATCCCTTCTTTTTCTTCTTCGTTTCCGTGAGCCCTTTCTCTTTTCATCTCGTGTGAAATATAAAAAGTCAACACAATAAAACATAACACATATATATCATATGCCATCAAAATAAAAAATAAAAAACTTATATGCATTTACTACCCCCATACTTCCGCAATAATAAAAAACAATAAAAATTAAAAACGTTTACCAACCATGCTACGAACACATTTAAGTTCATTGATATTTTACCGGCGGTCAAAACAAAAAGTTTAGGCAGCTTGAAAACGATCCTGGTCCGTTGATTTAATCGGACGTATATCGCTTGCTTAAGTCGCACGAACAAAACGAAGTTTACCGACTCGGAGATTGGTGGTTCTAGAATCGTACAATGGACGCATGTCGTTTGGTCGGGATGATCGGAGGCCCTTTGACAAATACCACAAACGTTGAAAGGTGGTTCAATACAAAACTGGTGGTTTTTCGGAAATGAATGCCGCGCAGGGGAAATTAATATTTCAACACTCCCCTTTAATTTCAACTGTTGGGCATTCAGTGATACCCAAACATTTCCTCAAAAATTCAAAGCTTTTCTGGTCCAATGGCTTTGTCAAAATGTCTGCAACCTGTTCCTAATTCCTGCAATGTTGTAAAGTGATTTCTCCACTGCTTACCAATTCTCTGATGTAATGAAACCTTGTGTCAATGTGTTTCGTTCTCTTATGAAACATTGAATTCTTTGATAATGCAATAGCTGAGCTATTGTCACAAAAAATCATTGTTGCTTTTGCCTGCTCTTGGCATAAGCTCCTCAACATCCTTCTCATCCAAACTGCTTGACATGCTGTTGCTGTAGCTACCACATATTCTGCCTCTGTTGTAGACAATGCTACAATAGGTTGTTTCTTAGAAGCCCATGAAATGGCTCCTGAACCCATGTGAAAAACATAAACGGATCTACTTTTCCGATCATCTATGCTTCCATCCCAATCACTATCAGTGTATCCAACTAAATCTGAACATTTTGAAGTAGTATATAAAATCCCAAACCCTTTAGTACCTTTAACATACCTCGGAATTCTTTTTGTTGCCTGCCAATGTGCTTCCTTTGGCCTCTCCATGAATCTGGAAATTAAAATAACAACAAACATTATATCTGGCCTAGTTGCAGTCAAATACATGAGGCTGCCAACTATGCTCTTTTACAAACTAGGATCAAAATCCTTATTGTTGTCCTCTTTGCTTAGTTTTAATCCCATTACTGTGGGAGTGATTGCTGTCTTGCTATCCTACATATTAAATATGCCCAACACTTCATTTACATATTTTTCCTGTGAGATAAAAATCCCATTTTCATTTTGATCTACTTCTATTCCTAAGAAGTATCTCAGCAAACCCATGTCAGTCATTTCAAACTCTTTCATTGAAATTTTCATTGAGGTAGTCATCATTACCTGTGGAAATTACATCATCAACATATAACACAACAATTAGCAATTTACCATCCTATTCTTTGATGTAGATGGTGGGTTTTCCCTCACATTTGTCAAATCCATTTTCCAGTAGATAGGAATCTATCCTACTGTACCATGCTCTTGGCGCTTGCTTTAGCCCATAAAGAGCTTTCTTCAATCTGCACACTTTGTGATCTTGTCCTTTCTTTTCATAGCCTGGAGGTTGCTCAATATACACCTCTTCCATTAACACTCCATTCAGGAATTTTGACTTCACGTCCATTTGGTAAAATTTCCACTTGTTTTGTGCTGCTATGGACAACACTGCTCTCACGATTTCCATTCTTGCACCCGGTGTGAAAGTTTCCTCATAGTCTCTCCCATACTGCTACTTGTATCCCTTGACAACCAGCCTTGCCTTATGTCTTTCTATTTTGCCTTCAGCATTACCCTTGGTCTTGTAGACCCATTTAACTCCAATGACTTCTTTACCTTTTGGTAGCTCAATTAAATGCCATGTCTTGATTCTTTCTATGGCATTCATCTCCTCATCCATAGCTTCTATCCATTTCCTGTTCTTAATTGCATCTTCGAAATGAATAGGGTCATCAACATGACAATACAAAGCAAACAAGGAATTCATTCCTTCATCATAAATATCACTTAAATTTTTGAATTTCTTACCTCTTTCATTTGATGTGCAAGTGCTTGAAGATGCACTTGAATTTGCTCCTTGTGGTGTGCTTGGAGAAGCACTCTCATTTCTCCTCAAGGGTGTCCCTTGCTGTCCTTGTGTTGGCACTGCTGTTTGGGGATGTATTTCAGCCATCTCCTCATCATCTTCATCATGAGACAAACAAATTTTAATATTCATTGTTTTCTCTATGCTTCCATCCCAAGCTTCCTCCTCAATGAACTGAACGTCTCTACTCACAAAAAACTTCTTGGTATATGGGATATATAACCTGTAAGCCTTGGATTCGTCATTGTATCCAATGAAAATACATTTCTCCTCTTTGTTGTCCAACTTCTTCCTTAGCTGATCTGGAATGTGTGCATAAGCCACACATCCAAAAACCTTCATGTGGGTGACTCCTTGCTTTCTCCCACTCCATGCTTCTTCCGGCACTTTTTTCATGACTGTTTTTGTGGGGCACTTATTCAAAATGTATGCTGCACAGTGTACAACTTCAGCCCAATAATCATTTGGAAAATTCTTTTCCTTCAACATGCTCCTCGCCATATCCATGATGGTCCTGTTCTTCCTTCCAGCAACTCCATTTTGCTGCGGGTGTACCTAGCTGTGAATTGCTTATGAATTCCATTTTCTGTACAAAACCATGGAAATTCCTTCGAGATATACTCACCTCCTCTCTCAGTTCTTAGAACTTTTATATGCAACCCACTTTGGTTTTCCACAAATGCTTTGGTATTTCGAAATTTTTCAAACACTTCACTTTTGTTCTTAAGGAAATAAACCCAAGTTTTTCTAGTAAAATCATCAATGAATGTTAGAAAATATTGGCTGCCTGCTAATTATGGGGTTTGCATTGGTCCACATAAATATGAGTGAAAAATTTCTAAGGGTGCTTTTTCCCTTATGCTTTTCCCTGATGGAAAACTTTCTCTGTGTTGTTTCCCCAAGATACAACCTTCACAAAGGCTATCTGGTTTCTCTATCAATGGTAATCCTCTTACCATTCCTTTTCTACTCAACAAATTAAGACCTCCAAAGTTGAGATGTCCAAATCTCAAGTGCCACAACCAATTTTCATCATTTGGTACACTTTGGAAAGCCTCTTGGGTAACTGCTGCAATTACTTCTTTGTTTTTCAAATCTGCCCTTATTCTGAGAGGGAACATCCTGTTCCTCATCATCTTCACTTCAGCAATACATCTTTTGTTGGGTTCTCTATCCATGATGGTGCATACATCATTCTCAAAGAAAGCATTTTACCCCTTTTGAAAAAGTTTTCCAATACTTAAGAGGTTACATCTCATTCTAGGAACATAATAGGCATCTGCTATGGTTTTCTTTTCACCTTTCTTTGTAAATATTTTAACTTCTCCTTTTCCCATAACAGAAATTCTACTATCAGTCACAAGTGTGACTTGTGATTTCACATTTTGATCTAAAGCAGAAAATAGGGCTATGTTTCCTGTCATATGGTTACTACAACCGGAATCTAGAAACCATATATCATCACTGTTTGTTTCATCCATATTACTAGCTAGCATCACATTATCTTGGTTGATATTTTCTCTAGTGATATTTGCACTTGATCTATTAGTCATATCATGCTGCTTCTTTCTACATTCATTGGCATAATGACCATAGTTTTTACAATAATAACATTGGAAATTGGATTTTTCATACCTTTGTCCTTGAGCATGATGTTGTCCACTTTGTTGACTACTGCCTTGGCCTTGGTTCTGATTTGGATAGCTGCCTCTTCCTTGAGCATTTTCCGGACTGTTCCTTCTACTTTTGTTTTGGCTTTTGCCTCTTCCTCTCTTGTTTCCTCTGCCTTGAACTCTTCCTCTTCCAAAGGACATCTGGGTCTTGAAGGCTTGCTCTAAGATGAGTTTTCATTTCTACTCAACCTCTGCTCATGTGTTATCAGTGATGCATGAAGATCATCAACTGAAAAGTTTGAGAGATCCTTTGTATCTTCTATGGTGGTGACAATCACATCAAATTTTGAGTGTAGGTCCCTCAATATTTTCTCCACAATCCTCCTTTCTTCAAGAACTTCTCCATGAGTCCTTATTTGTGTGACCAGACCAATCACATGTGTGAAGAATGAGTCAATATTGTCTGACTCCTTCATGCACAGATTCTCAAAATCTTTCGTCAGCAACTGTAGTTTTGCAGTCTTCACTTTCTCCATGCCTTGATAAGCTGTCTTGAGAGTTTTCCATGCTTCTTTGGATGTCTTGGCTGCTGCTATAATTGGAAAAACACTCTCATGCACTGACTGATACAAAAATACGAGGGCTTTTGAATCCTTCTTCCTATTACTCTTCAATAGATCTTTCCTTGCCTGAGTTAATCTATTAAACTCATTTTCATCTGTTGGTTCTTCAAAACCATCTTCAACTAATTCCCATAAATCTTGTGAGGCAAACAGGGCTCTCATGGTTATTGCCCAATAGTCATAGCTTTTCCCATTAAACTATGGGAGCTGGGTATTAAACATACCCATGCTAGTGCTTGCGCTGGCCATTCCTTGCATTCTCAGCTATGCTTCTAAATCCTTGACTGTATATTAAAAAAAGCACTGACTATCTTCAACAACAACACAAAAAAAACATTGAGAAATACCTTGGATTATTTTACCTCAGACTTCACTTTGCTGGAGAGGATTTACTGATGCAACAAAAGGAGCCTTCCTTCAGCTTCTTTATCACCTTCAAAGAGCTTGAATCTGCTCTGATACCATGTTGGAAATTTCTGATAATTTCAAACACAAAAGAATAGAGAAAATGCTATATTTTGTCCATGAGATCTTTAACACAGGGAAGCAAATAAAATTTCTGAGCAAAGCAGAGTTTCTCAACCAAAATAAACTTGTATTAATTCATAATCTTCCTGATACAAATTTATTCCTCTCTCTCAGAGGGATTCACCAAGAACTTCCACCAAAAACAAAATTACTCTGCCTCTTTTACAAATAATTTTACACTGCTGTGTAAAATTTTCATTCACTGCTATGTGAAAAGCTTTTACATTCGCTGTTGTAAAAAAAAAATTCTTACATAGGTTTACTGATGAAAAAAAAACTTTCACATTCACTCCTGTGTGAAATTTTTCATTACATTCAAGCTGCTGGGTTTTCACATTGCATATTCAAATAAAAAAAATTTACATTACTCTTTTTCATTGTTGCTTATTTTTACATTGCTGAGTAAAAATCCTCCATTCGTTTTGTGTTGTTGCACATTACATTTCCCTTTTCAAAATTATCCCCTGTTTTTCTTCTTTTCTGCTGCGAGCCCTTTCTCTTTTCATCCCGTGTGCAATACAAAAAGTCAACACAATAAAACATAATGCATATATATTATATGACATCAAAATAAAAAATAAAAAACTTATATGCATTTACTACCCCCATACTTCTGTAATAATAAAAAACAATAAAAATTAAAAACGTTTACCAACCATGCTATGAACACATTTAAGTTCATTTATATTTTACCGACGGTCAAAACAAAAAGTTCAGGCAGCTTGAAAATGATCCTGGTCCGTTGATTTAATCAGACGTATATCGCTTGCTTAAGTCGCATGAACCAAACGAAGTTTATCAGCCGGGAGATTGGTGGTTTTAGAATCGTACAGTGGACACGTGTCATTTGGTCGGGATGATCGGAGACCCTCTGATAAATACCACAAACACTGAAAGGTGGTGTGATACAAAACTTGTGGTTTTCCGGAAATGAATGCCGCGTAGGGGAAATTAATATTTCAACAATCTTGAGAGAAGAAAAGGAATAGTATTGTTAAAACTTAACCATGGACAATCTTGCTCGTGCATGCATCATTGTAAGCATCTTCTGAGATGGAATACTTTTTTTAGGATCGAAACATAAGATATTGGGTAGCATTTTTAATTAGGGTTCTTCCTCCTACAAGATCCCCTAGCATTACATGACATCAAAGCCAATTTTCTTGGGTCGTCTTCGTCAAATTCCATCCTCAACAACTACTAAAAGTATTGCGTGTTTTCAAAACCACCTCATCGTTGTCTAGGTCGGATAGAGGTAGAACATTTGAGGGTTCAGGACAACTACAACTGGGTGTGATGGGGACTATCCTGTCTTGGTTATCAGTTTAAAAGTATGCAATTCCTGTGCAATTATTATAGATTTCTTCCTGATTACCATGAACTGTATCGCAAGTCTTCACATTTCATGGATCATTGTTGCCAAATGGAATGTTGGAAGCTAGTATTCATTGCATCAGCCTCTACATGCTTGTTCTTCCTTTCGCATGTAATCCTCAGCTCATCTTTGTGAAAAAGTCAATCAAGATTCAGTTATCAATCCACCACACAACCCAGAATGTAAATATGGATAACAAAGACCCAGTGAGCTAAATGTATATAGTAAGACTAGTCCAAAGAGATTAGTTTAATTGGTTGTTCCCAATATTCTTTGATATTAATGTTATTAATATGCATCAGATGAATAGAATTATAGATTATGAGTGGATAGCAGTATAGATTAATATCAATCAGGTTTGCCAATATTATTGGGCATTTGATTAATTCATGTAGATAGGTGCCCCATTTGAATACTCTGCTCGAAGAACAATAGTTTTTATTACAGATTCTATTCCTCCAGTTTTCAGGGCAAGTTTTCCTTTTCTTAAAAAAAAATAGCGTTTGGCTAGTTCCATGTAGTCAAGTATCCCATTTTAGTCCCCTACTTGAAGAGAACTCTAATTTTATTTAGAGATCTTATCCAACATCCCTTGGTTGCCCCACAATTTTTCCTTTTCCTTGTAAAAAAAATATAGCATGACAACCGTGGAGCTAGTTTCTAAGACTTTAACAAGATAATAGATGAGCAACATGCCTACCTTCCTCTTGTGACTTTCTTGCTGCTTGTAACTTTGGAGTTAGGCCTTTAACAACTATATCCCCTTTTCTAACAACTACTTACCATAACATATTGTTTAAAAGATAAATATAAATATTTGTTTTACCTATAATGAAATTGGGAATTGGCATAACATGAATGTACTTCATTTTTTTTTTATGAATGAAATCTGATCAATAACGGTCAAGGCAAGCAACTGTTGAGATTTATAGATGCAATTTTTCATTGGCATATTGTGTGTATCTAGATAAAGAAAGATCGAGGTGAGTACCTGAAGATTATTGGTCTTAATATAAGACCAGACAAGCTTGAAACACTCCAGACGAGAGATTTGGGACTGAGAAACAAATTCATGTAGGTGGCCCATTATAGGGATCTTGTGAAGGACATATTTACTGAGCATTTTGGGATTGACACCACCCATAACCTTCGAACCCACTTTCTCCCACATTTTTTCTTCCTACCTGCCTCCTATTCACATTAATCGACTACTTGGACTTGACTCGACCCGAATTCACTCCACTCCACTAGACTGGGTGTACTCTAAGAATAATCATACCCTTTATAACTTGATTAATTATATATATCTGTCTTTGGAAATTAATAATGAAGGAAGCCCACCAAGCTCCATATGCTACACATCGAGGAGTTCAGAAAATGTATGTGGATTTAAAACAACTATTTTTCTGGACAGGAATGAAAAAGGATATAACAAATTTTGTGGCCCGATGTTTAGAATGTCAATGGGTTAAAGTTGAACATCATCACCCGAGAGGTCTTTTACAGCCCCATGATATACCGGAAACTAAGTGGGAAGTTTTTTCACTGGATTTTGTTGGAGGCTTACCTATGACATTCCAAAGACATGACTGCATTATAGTTGTTGTTCATAAATTAACTAAGAGTGCTCACTTCATTCTAGTTAAGACCACCTTTGAAGCATCAGCTATCCCTCAAATTTTCCTTAAAGAAATAATTCTCCTTCATGGAGTGCCCCGAAAAATAATATTTGACAAAGACCCACGTTTTACTTCTAGATTTTGGAAAATCCTATTACAATCTATGGGAACACAACTAAACTTCAGTATAGCATATCACCTAGAGACAAATGGGAAAACAAAAAGAGTAAACAGGACATGCTAAGAATGTATGTCATGGATCATCAAAACCAATGGGAGAAATACCCTCCCTTAGTGGAATTTGCATACAACAATAGTTACCACAGTTCAATTCAGACATCTCCCTTTGAAATCTTGTATGAAAGACCATGTCGTACTCCATTAAGTTGGGATCGATTAGATAATCGAGTCATGTTGGGACCTAAAATGCTCCAAGAAATGGAAGAACAAATGGCCACAATTAAACAAAGACTAAAAAAAGCCAACGATCGCCAGAAAAGTTATGCTGATGCAAAGGGAGTTGATAGAAACTTTGAGGAAGGAAGCCAAGTTTTTATTAGAATCAAACCCTTTAAAAATCCCTTTAGGATTGGTAAGGGAACAAAGTTATCTCCTAGATTTGTTGGGCCATTCACAATCCTAGAGAGGATTGGACAAATTGCTTATAAGCTCGAGCTGCCATTCCATCTAGGAAGGATGCATAATGTGTTTCATGGTTCTATTCTTAGAAAATATGTACCCAATCCATCCCATGTTTTGAGATTTGAAAAATTGCTCGTTTCCGAGGAGGGAGTCCTTCAGGTTGAACTATTTTTTATACTAGATTGGCGAGTTTGTCGACTTAAGAACCGTGAGTTTGAGCAAGTCAAGGTCCAGTGGGACCAATATAGCCCAAGGTCAACTACCTGGGAAGACGCAGATGTTCTTTTTAATGACTTTCCATATTTACTTGATTAAAATGTGTGGTGAACTAATTAGGAGTGCTTACTTAACTAAGGCAGATACTTTTATGGAGCATCTAATTCATGTTTTATTGTTTAAACTTTATGATACATCTAAATCGTACAACATGATTTCAGTTTAGTTTAATTGACTATTATGATGTTGAGTATAATGTTATATGAGGTTTCGTGATATAATGGTAGGAGGATAATGACGCACATATGGTTCTTATAGTGATGATGTATCTTTATGATGATGATGATATGCATAGGCATTATGATGTACGTTGAGGTATATTGACAAATTCATTTACTACGTGATGATAGGTATTTAATGTTGAATACTCATGATGGATATGATATGCATAATGTGGCATAGGAATTATGATGCTATAATATAAGGTTTATTGACATGTGGTTCGTTTATTATGTGAAGTCATGATATTTCTTTGATGCAAATATGATAATGTTATAACTTATGATGGTATTTCATGAGGTGAAGCATGTGATAGTTGTGTACAAATTTATGACATGCATGCGCATGTAGTGCGTTATTATTCATAATGTTGCGATTAACAATGTTGAATGTTCTCATGATGACATGCAAGACTCGACATGTGGATTATTTTCTATGATACTATGATGGTATAGCTAATGCATTAGTTGCATGTTGAGGTGTGATGATTGGCAGGACTCCATAAATGGGCTGAGAGGGCCAGTTTATTTAATGATCTCGTGCGAGCCCATACGCATGAGGGAGAATAAATAACACAATATGGGTTGGGGACAAACTCAATCAACACTACATATGCTAGTGGTTCCTTTGTCTTATATAGCTCTTGATGGATAGCTCTTAAGGGCTATTGGACCATCTTGAGGAGGCCAAGTGCCTGATATTGAAGGCTAGGTTTCTAGTATTGTATTGGGATGCCAAAGTCTGGTAGGGGTGTAAGGACTTCGATGCCTGGGGTTGTGCGCCTTAGTGAGCTGTGGAGGGAGTGGGCCAACCTTGCGAGATGCCTAGAGACATTGAACACTGTATCGGATGCTTGCTTTGGGGTAGATGAGGTCTGAGTCAGGCATGAGCCTTGGGACTAGCTTTGGACTAGGATACAGACCGAGGAGGCTTATGCTTGGTTTCGAAAGTGGGAAAAAGCACATAGATTCCTTGGGATTTCCCCGGTGTTGTGAAACTTTTGATGCCTATTGGTTATACTAGTTCAACAGAGGGTGTCGTCGAACATGAAGTAATAAATAACAAAATAAAATGTTAAAAAATTCAATTTAACATTGCGCATTGTGAGAAATATTCTCTCAATATGAAAATCAATCACGGGCAACCATGGTACAATAGTATATTGTGACAAAGATTGTCTCAATATGAAAATCAACTATCGTCATCCATGGTCAACCATATTTGTTTTAGGGTTTATAATATTTATGTAAAGGTTCATAGTTTGGGTTTAGCATATTTATCCAAAAATTTATTTATCTTAAGGTTTATTTTATTATTATTATTATTATATATCTTATATTAAATTGATGACTGTGACATATATCAATGATAACAAATAATCAGGTTACTCATGGGCCATAAAGGCAGGGGCTGCATATACCGGCTATTGGATTATTGACTTGCGAAATTCTAATAATAAACCTATACAACTTCATACATTTATAACCTATTGAAAAACTATTATATATCAATCACATTATTGATATAATTGTAGTAGTAGAATATATCAATCTACATACTTATATTAATTTAATTTTGATGATTGCTACATTTATTCAAATGTCACATGACAAGGTCCTGTATGAATTTTGCAATAAGAGACGACGACAAAAGAGCTATGCCACGTGTCCAAAATCTTTATCCAGTGTGGATCAGTATATATTTATTTTATAATAAAACATTAAATTAGTTTATATACTATCAGAAAAATGGTTGTGCGTGGGACAACGAGGCAGATAGTCGTTTTCCAGGTGGCGTCACGAGTGATACACTTAGCAGCACATGGTTGTGTGTGGAACGACGAGGCAGATGGTAGTTTTCCACGTGGCGTCACGAGCGATACACTTACCAGCACATGCCCATCACGTGCCCACTGATTAAGCGTCCTATTTCCAAATCTGGCGGATGTCCACATAGTTTGGTTCGACAGGAAACGGCCAGTTTGGAGGAGTCGACAAATTTAGCGATCCGTCCCGCACGGACTGACCGACGGCGGACTGAGGTGAGGTGGGGTTCCTGCATTGCAATTTGCAAGTCATTTTTCATGCCCTCTGTCCCTGTCGATCTCCATGCATGGAACGGATTATTTAAATCATTTTTTTTCGCAGACCTCAATTCAGAGATTTTATTGGGCTACGGCTTTTACTTTATTGTCTATTACCGTGACCTATCAACCTTACCGTTCAGACGTTTGTGTTGTGACATGAAATGTCTGGGGAATGAGATCTACCCCAGATCTTGACTATCGGCTAGGTAGAGGATATTATTAATGTTTAGTGAAAGAATTATGTATTTTTCCACAGATGGCTTCTACTCTTAGCCTCTCTCCATATGAATCATATGCTTTTCCCAATATGAATTGAAATCAATATGTCTATATATGAAGGATGTTTTTTTTGTAAGCTTCGGTAGGATCCACTTTACAACATTTTACAACCTCCACATTTTACAACATTTTACAACCTCTCTGCAGGATTCAAACTCGGCTGGGCGGTGTGAAACCCATCCGCCCCAGCCATTACATCATGCACATCATGTGCTATATATGAAGGATGTTACTACAAAGAGAATGACCAATTTATTTCACTTTCCATTCAACAAGGTGGTTAAATCTATTTTAAAAATAGATTTATGGAGAGTTTAAAAATCCAATTTCGTTATATTTAAATATTTTTAAAATGAAAAATTTCAAAAAAAAATTATAAATCCAATTTTTTTTTTTTTTTGATAAATTTGTGATAAAAATAAATTATAGTAGTTTTATGTATTGCTATAATAGTTTAAGTTATATTTTTAATAATTTATTATTACCAATATTTTATATTAAAAATTAAATGAATTATATATTTTCATTTTATTAAGAAGTAAATTATTTTATTTTTAAATATGTTTTTATGTTGAGTATTGAAACATTTTACTAAAGTAATATATATATATATATATATATATATATATATATATATATATATTATTTATTATTGAAAAGTAAAAGTAAAATATAAAAAAATTAAGTGAACACAATAAAAATACAATTATTAATTTTCATAATGATTTTCATTAAAACTATCCAAATATATATAATTATTTATATTTTTACTGTAACCAAAATATTTTCTATTTAAAATATTTTTTTTTTAAAAACATATGTTTAGCTCCAAGTAACATGGACCAAATTACATATAACTCTCATACTTACATGAGCCTCTCAACTAAAAAATAATCTTCCACCTGAGATGGTTCATCCAACTTCTTGTGTTCTTATATTTATTTATGACCGCCAGAATTCATCACTCACACGAGTTCTACACCATGTTTATGTCAAGTAAGTTACAAATACCCCATAGGAAATGAATTCTCTTGGTTTCGAAAATACAACCTCACTTATGAGCATGTTGAATATTATTCTAAAGAATGTCAATAAAATAATCCAATATAAGCAACTTAATTAGGAAACACAACCACCCATTAGAAAAAAAAAAAAAGGTGTTTATTCGAAATGCTTTGGAAATTCATAAACATTAACATAGCTTCAATACTGAACAGTTATGAAAAAATCAACATTAACATAGTTTCAGTACTGAATAGTTATGAAAAATTCAATGTGTTGTGAATACACACAATTATGGAATGGAAAATCTTGTTAGATTTGAATGTTTACATAATAAGTTTAATTAGCATTGGTATAAAAGAAAATGCTAAACTCCCTAGTAATTACGTCTGCATTTGGATTGCAAATAGTATCATTGCTTACATTGTATTTTAGCCTTGTCATTACAATCATTTTTAGTGACAATCATTTTTAGGGTTAAGGGAATATCAATGCTTACATTGTATTTTAGCCTTATCATTACAATTATTTTTAGTGTTAATGGAATATCAAACATCATAGTCATTATTTATATTGTTTTGTATGTCTTTTCTTGTGTCATTATTTAAGTCAAAGTTTTATTTTAAAAAAATTGCAAGTATATTTCTAGATTGAGTAATATTGAAATGTATGAGAGATTTGTGAGTTTATGGCATGTGCATCTCTGGTTTATATTATCATTTAGAGTAAAATAGAAGAGGGTATAAATTTTCCTTGCTAGGTTTCAAATGCAAGTGCATTAGGGTTTGAAATTTATTGTACTTGATACACTCACTAAGCATCATGTGTGTATTAACAAGATTCTTTGATCATGAGGTGACCCTTATAAATCTAATTAATCACATACAATAAAGCTTGAATAAGATTTTGTATGGCTCCATCTGAATATGAGGTCAAATATACATGTAGAAAAGGACTAAACACAAAAGAAGGAAATAATTGAACACTTCAAAAGGAAACAACTACAACCATCATGCACCAAAGATGATAAAGATTTTTATCTTAAAATGATATCTTAATGTAATGAAATTCCATCTAATTAAACCCTAGATATTTCTCTAGATAGATATATCTCACACGTTTCTTGGATATGTTGTGGGTTGGAGTACCCTTGAGTCTATTATGAGGGTTTGATCAGTTAAGGAATTTTAGGAACCACATGGTTGGCTCTACAAACTACTCTTCACCTAATGATTTCTTCTAGTGTACATTTAAGGAAGAATCTTATTCACATGTTACTATTGTTTCTCATGCCATATGGAACTATGTAGTACATTAATGGTTTTGACAAGATGGGATGAGTCTATTTTAGCTAAATAAGTTGTACAATTGCACCATCCCATATCTACTAGATTCTTTTATTGGGTTTTGTTATATTCTTTCCACGACTAACCTGCGTAGTGAACTCGGGGGTTAGAGGGGCGGCGAAGCCCCCCCTTCGTTGTGCTAATTGTGCAGCGGGGGGGTCACAGAGGGGGCAGGTAGCACCCACCTAGAGGGTTCAGGGAAGTGCCCTCGGAAAAAATAAAATAAAATAAATAAAAGTAAAATAAAAAATAAAAAATTGGACCCTATATTAGGTTGGGTGAACCTACCTATCTTTTTGGGTCCATGGTTTTGGACGTGATGGTTTTCGGTACATGATATTGGATGCTTCAACATGTATGAATTTGTATTGTAACATTGAAAGGAACATAATGAAAAATCAAGCTGGTAGTCCCGGTCTTGGGATAAAGTAGAAAATCTCTATGTATATGTGTTTTATGTGCTATTCTCTCGCATTGTTTATTTTATGTGCTTTAGAATTCGTATGCAGGTAATTTCTGTACAGGGTTAAAACCTACATTTGGTATCAGAGGTATTTTGGCTTCAAGGGGAAGCCTTTGTTGCTGAGGGGTTTTGCTCAGGCCTGTGGTAGACCCTGTTCAGTGGCAAGTTTGTGGGATCGATTCTGGTGGTGAAAGAATATGGTGAGTAGTGGAAAGATAGAGAACGAGAAATTTAATGGTTGGAGTTTCGAGTTGTGGAAACTGAAGATGGAGGATTTTTTGGTGGATAAAGATTAGTGGATCACGATAGATCTGGGTACTAAACCAACGAGAGTGTCTGATGAAGAATGGAAGAAGTTGGATCAGAAGGCAAAGAGCACAGTACGATTGTGTGTTTGAGACTCAATATTGCTAAATGTATCAGGGGAAGCTACAACAAAGTCTTTGTGGGATAAGTTAGTGACTTTGTACCAATCTAAGTCTCTGGTGGATAAAGTGTTCCTACGGAAAAAGGTATATAACCTGAGGATGAAAGATGGAGACTCTGTGACATAGCATCTGAATGCGTTAATACTGTGGTAAGTCAGTTATCTTTTGTTGATATAAAAATTTCATATGAAGATAAGTGCATTAGTTTTTTGTGTTCTCTACCAGATTCGTGGAATAGTCTTGTTATTGCAATAGGTATCAATGCAACTGCCTTGCAGTTTGATGAAATAGTGTATTCCTTACTTATGGAGGAGATGAGATGGAAAAATATGGAGAGCCAGAATGGTGATGCCTTGTCTGTACAAGGATGGTCCTAGAACATAAACAAAAATAAGTCATCGAGTGGTAGATCTAAATCTAGAGGGAGATATAAATCTCTAGGAAAACCTGTAAAGTTGGTGTGCTGGAAATGCAGAAAGGAAGGACACTACAAAAGGTACTATAAATCTAAAGCTCCTGATAAATTAAATGGATTTGATGATGCTCCTTCTCCAGAGGCGAAAACCACCTTAGATGAAGGTGGGGATGTGTACTTGGCTTCTTCAAGTACACATGTAGATCATGAGGCATGGTTGATTGACTCAGGTGCAGCCTTTCACTTCACTCTCCATAGAGAGTGGTTCTGTGAGTATGAGAAATATGATGGCAGTGATGTCTTCTTGGGGGATGACAAGAAGGCTAGAATCGTTGGTCGCGAAAAAATAAAGTTAAAGTTGCAAGGTGGAAGTGTTAGAACACTTCCGAGTGTTCTGCATATTCTTACATTGGCCAGAAATCGGATTTCTGTAAGCAAGCTAGATGATGCAGGTGTAAAAAAAATGTTCGAGAAGGATACTTGTAAGATGGTTTGGAGAGCATTGGTATTGATGCGTGGAGTTCGAACTGGAACTCTGTACAAGCTGCAAGGTAGCACTATTGTTGACGGGTGCAATAGTTCTATGGTTCCTGAAAGTGGAGGATAAAATTTAGTGGTCTCTAGAGAGAAGACCATGTTGTGGCATCAAAGGCTTGGACATATTTGATAGAAGGGCATTCAAATACTTCATGGTAAAGGTATGGTAGAAGGTATGAGTAATAGCTCTCTGGATTTTGATTTATGTGAAAATTGTGTATATGGGAAGCAAAATTGGGTGAGTTTCCCCTTTGGTGTTAAGAGGGTGAAACATATATTAGAGCCTTTGCACAGTGATGTGTCTGGACCTGTGAAGGTTGCATCACTAGGTAAGTCTATGTACTATGTATCATTTATAGATGACTTCTCAAGGAATACATGGATATATTTCCTTAAGAATAAATCTGAAGTCTTTGACAGGTTTAAAGAATTTAAGGCTCTGGTGGAGAACCAGACAGAGAAGAAGATAAAGGTGATGAGGATAGATAACAGTGGAGAGTTCTGCGGTAAGGAATTTGAAGAATTTTGTAAGAAGTGTGGTATAGCACGGTAGGAGACTACTCCATATACACCTCAACAAAATGGAGTTGCAGAAAGAATGAACAAGATGTTGATGGAAAGGGCAGAACCATGCTTAGCAGTGTCGGTTTAGGACAGAAATTCTGGGCAGAGCCAGTGGAGACAACATGTTATTTGGTCAACAGATCACCTTCATCAATGTTGGAGGATAAGACTCCACAAGAGGTATGGAATGGTAAGAAACCATCCTTTTCACATTTGAGGGTATTTGGATGTGATGCATATGTACATGTTCCAAAGGAGAAACGAACCAAGTTGGATAGTAAATCTGAAAATTACGTCCTTATTGGGTATAAGGATGGTTTAAAGGGTTATAAGCTTTGGAACCCAGAAACAAGGAAGGTTGTGTATAGCCGAGATGTGGTTTTCAGAGAGGTGAAAGATGTTATTAAACATGAAGTCCAACCAAAGGAACCTGAGAAGATAGAGTTTGAGCTAAAGGAAGAAGAATCAGACTCTACAGCAGAGGAGGAATTAGAAGATGAAGAGACACAAACTCTGGGTGTAAGAAGATCAATTCGAGAAAGAAGGCAACCAGAAGGGTATAGGCCATCTTCTTTTGTTTAAATTTTGCTTTATCAATAACTGATGATGATCCTATAACTATGAAAGAAGCAGTAGATTTGGAGGATGCAAAACTCTGGAAAGAGGCCATGGTTGATGAAATGGTATCTTTACACAAAAATGGGGCTTGGGATCTAGTGGAGTTGCCAGCTGGAAGGAACCCCATTGGCAGCAAATGGGTGTTCAAGAAGAAGACAAATGTAGAAGGAAAGGTGGAGAAATACAAAGCTCGGTTGGTAGTAAAAGGTTATTCCGAGGTGTAGGGAATTGATTTTGGTGATATTTTTTCTCCTATTTCCAAGGTAACTTCTATTAGATTACTTTTATGTGTTGCTGCTGCTTTTGATTTTGAGGTAGAACAGATGGATGTAAAGACAACATTTATTCACGGGGATCTGGAATAGGAGATCTACATGAAGAAGCCTGAAGGCTTTGCGGTAAAGGGTAAGAAAGAACCATTATGCAAGTTAAAGAAGTCTTTGTATAGGTTAAAACAATCACCAAGGATGTGGTATCAGAAATTTGATACATTTATACGGGGACTTGGCTTCACTAGAATCAATGTAGATCACTGTGTGTATTTTAAATTAATTGGTGACTGTGTTATTTATATGGTCTTGTATGTGGATGATATGTTGCTGGTTGGAAATGACAAAGAAATTATCTAGGATTTGAAGACCCATTTGTCCTCCAAAATCGACATGAAAGATCTTGGTGCTGCAGACTATATTTTGGGCATGGAAATTAAAAGAGATCTGGCAAAGAGGAAGCTCTGGTTAAACCAGAGGAAGTATGTAGAGACAATACTGTAAAGGTTTAATATGCAAGATAGTAAACCGGTGAAGGTTTCTATTCCTCTAGGTGTAAAGTTATCTGTTGAACAGTGCCCCAAGACATAAGAAGAGGAAGAGGACATGTCCCGTGTTCCATATGCAAGTGCAGTCGGTAGCCTATTGTATGCTATGGTCTGTACTAGACCAGACATTGCACATGCAATGGGAGTATTGAGAAGTTTTATGTCAAAACCAGGTAAGGATCACTAGATAGCAGTGAAGAGGGTTTTCAGGTATTTGCATGGCACTAGTGATTATGATTTGTGCTACCAAGGAAGACCAGAATTGGATAGAGTGTTGGATATTCATGGCTTTGTTGATGCAGACTAGGCTGGAGATCTGGATCAGAGGAGATCTACAAGTGGGTATGTTTTTAACCTATTTGGAGGTGCAGTAAGTTGGATGAGTAAGAAACAATCTATAGTGTCACTATCAACTATAGAGGCTGAATACATGGCAGCCACTCATGCAAGCAAGGAAGCAGTTTGGTTGCAGAGATTGTGCTCAAGTATGGGGTTAGTATAGGGAGCTATAAGGATAGACTGTGACAGCTAAAGTTCAATTTTATTGGCAAAGAACCCTGCTTATCATTCAAAGACTAAGCACATTGATGTTCAGTATCACTTTTTGAGGGATATGATAGAAGATGAAAAGGTGTTGCTCATAAAGTTGGACACTTTGAAATATACTACAGATGCATTGACAAAATCTGTGAGCTCTGAGAAGTTGTCTCGGTGTAGAGAAACAATGGGCATTTCAGGCCTGGATAAATGACTAAGCTCTCCTCTGGCCCCCTCTGGGAAGAAAACAACAAGTGGGAGAATGTTGGGTTGTGTTATATTATTTCCACGACAAATGTTGGGAGAATTTTGGAGCCTATATTAGGTTGGGCGAACCTACCTATGGTTTCGGTCCATGCTTTTGGACGCGATGGTTTTTGGTCCATGGTTTTGGACGCGATGGTTTTTAGTCCATGGTATTGGATGCTTCGACATGTATAAATATGCGTTGTAACATTGAAAGGAACATAATGAAAAATCTAGCTGATAGTCCCCATTTTGGGATCCAGGGGAAAATATTTGTGTATATGTGTTTTATGTGTTATGCTCTCACATTGTTTATTTTATGTGTTTTAGAATTCGTATGCAGGTAATTTGTATGGGGTTAAATCCTACATCTTTGTCATTCCACTATAGTTTTGGGATCTTATTTCGCACTTTGGTCAAATTTTGTAGTATCCAAAATTGAAATTTACAACAAATAAAAGAGACATATACAAGGAAGCAACAACAATAAACAAATTCCAAACATGCACTTCAAAGTATATAAGAAATTGAGTGAAACAACTGAGCCATTTTATTAATACAAAAAACTAAGTACATAAATGAAAAGGACGGATAAAACCTAGGCTTTCTAATGCAAGCATGAAATACCTTGGTGAACTCCAATTGAATGACTCAATTTGTCCTAATGCACTACCCAGAAAATTTTGTTGTTATTGTTGGAGGTGAACTGTGAGTTATACAATCAAATTTGCTTCAAAATTTTGTAAAATTAGATGGAGGATTCTCTTACCCAAATCTACCAAACCTAGAAATATCTTGGGCTAATTCTGGCTGAACTCGAAAGCCCCAAAATGTGTAAATTACCCAAAAAATAATATTGCTACTACTACTAGTGCTAGAGAAGAAAATAAAATTCTAGCCCCAATAATGCCTAGGTTGACCTGAGATTGTACCTACAGACTCCTTCCTATAAGCCAATAAAAAACTGAAAATTTTTGGCCTAACTCTAAGCCAAAATTGAGCCGATAATGTGATGCAAAGTGCCTAGTTAATCAACATTACTTCCTACTGTAAAAATGTATGATTTTGACCCAATTACTACCCCAAAAATTCTATAAAAATAGTTATAGACTCCTCACACCCAAACCAAAAAAACCCAGAAACCATTTGGGCTGATTCCAGTTGATCTAGAATGCCCAAACCAGAGTGAATCTCCCAAATATATAGTTTTGAACCCAACCAAAGAGAAACTACTGAGAAATGATAAAACACTTCTGCAAATGGCTGAGGAATTCTACACAAATATTCTCTAGCAAATAGGTATTAATCCCAACTAAAATCTCCCTACAAATATCACCACCAAACACCAAAAAAAAAGTTTTTTTCTCTAACCACTGCATAGGCTCTATAAGATAAAATTTGTACCAGCTAAAAGATACAAAAATATCCCTGAAAAATGGTGCCAAACCCCTCTAAGCAGTAAAAAATCTTCTAAAAATACCCAAAGCCTGCAATAGAAAGATGATGCTACAAATAACCTCTGGGGGTTTTCTTCTGTGCCCATAAATAATGAATGTCTAAGTGAAAATTATCCAATAAACTCCCAAATTATCTCTTGTGGTGACACTTGAAGTTCATCGAAGGTAGAGGTGGAATTTCTGCTTAGAAACTCCTTGTGCTAAACAACACTTGTTGACTTGGCTAATAACCTCAACCAAACTCCCCAAAATTAGAAATAAAATGCCAAAATAGAATGATCAAAATGAGGCTCCAGCCTTCCTTTTATTGTTTCTTTCCCTTCCTCATAACTTGGTCCGATTTATATCACACTATTCTTTGATACCATGTTTTGATTATATCCATGGTTCAGTTTTGCTTTTTTGGTAACCTCCACAACTTGTGTTCACTTTAATTTTTCTTCTTTTCCTGAGTCCCAACCGTTTCATTTTCTCAAAAATCTATTTAATACCTTTACAAATTATTTCTCTTAACTTTTTAATCTAAAAATATTTGTTATTTTCCAAATTTGCAAAATAGATAATTTCCTTTAGTAAAATTATTAATTGGGTACATTAAAGTCCTCCCTGCCAAAAAATGTTTATCCTCATGAAATGCCGGAACAAGTACCCTTTTTTAGTATTTATGACCACTGTAACCACCAATAACACTAAGGTCCAAAATGTACCACTGGTTCATTCCAATCTCAGCACTGTCCCAACATGAAGGAATCCCTCGATGCAATATCCCATGCCATCCTAATCAATGGGAAGCACACCTTTCTCCAATCGCTATCCAAGCATATACATGTACTAGAAGCCCTTTGCATACTATCAATAACTAGAGAATCATGATAATATGGAACTCTATGCAACTCCCTATGAAGCTGACCTACTGATTAGTCCACCTCATGCACTTTGAGAGTAAATTCCCGAAGGCACAACTGTTATGAAACCAACTCATAAAAAGATAGAAAAGAGAGATAAACGCCTTAGAATTCAGCCTCTTCGAGGGGGAAAACTCCTTTACATTACACAAATAACAATTCTTGGATGATACAAATGACAAGACCTCCTTTCTATATATAGGAGTCTAAGGGGTCATAATATAATCAGAGCCGACATAACAATAATAATGTAAGGGCATAATAATAACAATAGTGGGCTTCTATGGGGAAAAATAATAACAATATGGGGACTAAATTGGCACAACAATATAATAAGGGGGTTGTACTAATAACAATAAGGGGTTACACTAGTAGTATAGGGACCTAACATGCCCCCCTCCTTAAAAAAGTGTTGTCCTCAATGCTTGAGTAGTTCTTGACACTTCTGTACAAGATCCTTGTCCTACAATGTGGAATATTCAGTAGGTAAGTTCTTCCACTTGATGAGATACTCTCAAATTGATCGATTTCGTAGCTGTTGGGTTCTTGTTTCTGTGAATTCTCCAAGTTCCGATATGATTTTTCTTACCTCGTAAAGTTCAGGAAATATTGTTTGAACTGGGATTTTCTGCAACTTTTGGATGAGTGGCCACACTTCTTCGTCCTTTTTCCATTCATCCCTTGCTTCGTGTATCTAATATAGTTGTAAAAGAGAAATAGCACAAAAAAATTCTTCCACAACCTCATCCTTTCTTGAGAGTGCATCTACAACAACATTTTTCTTCCCTTTTTCATAGATGATTTCAAAGTCATAACCCAACATATTTGTGACCCATTTTTTTTGTCCTTCTAAAGATAATATTTGTTCTAAAAAGTATTTAAGACTATCATGATACATTTTTACCTTGAAGTGTCTTCCCATTAGGTAAGGTCACCATTTCTTAAGTGCGTGTAATATTGCCAACATTTCCTTCTCATAAATTGATTGCTTTATATGTAGCTGTAAAAATACCCAATCACTTACATCAAAACTTCTTTCACTGTGATGTTCATCTACCTATTGTTTCATTCAATTCTGCACCAAAGTGGCATTATCCTTTAAAAGTATGAGAACTTGTTGTTGATGCTCGATGTGATCTTTCACTGCTTGAATATTTTTCTTCTTGATATGTCCTTCTATCTTGAGAGTTTTAAGAGTGGTAATACTTCGAATGCATTACAAGATATGGTCAGATTCATTTCTTGATGCTCGATGTGATCTTTCACTTATTGAACATTTTTCTTCTTGATATGTCTTTCTATCTTAATAGTTTGAGGAGTGGTAATTCCAGCCAATGCATTATAAGATATGGTCAGATTCATTTCTTCTTTCTCGATGTCATCTTTCACTTCTTGAACCTTTTTCTTCTTGACGTGTCCTTCTATCTTAATAGTTTGAGGAGTGGTAATCCTTGCTAATGCTTTACAAGATATGGTTGGATTCATTTCTTCTTTCTCTGGGGTTGGCTCCTAGTTTATATCCGCTTCTTTTGATGTTTCTTGATCCTTTTCTTCCTCCTCTTCATAATCTATGTAAAATAATTTCTTCTCAGCACACTTATTACCTTTAGTGTATTTTTTATCACAATTGTAACAAAGCCCTTTTTCACTTTTTTCTTCCAATTGTTGTGGTGTAAACCTTGTAGTTTGTGGAAGGATATGAGAAACAATACTTCCATATTTATAGTTGTGAGGGGTAGACTTCCTTGTTGCCATAATTTTGATTTTCACTTTTCTTACCCTCTCTAATAAATCGGGTTCCCAATGATGAACCTCATGTTGAATGTTATCCTTTACATCAATCCTCTGCTTCTCTAGAATATCATTTTCCCTTATATTCAATTTTTGAAAGTCCACAATGTTCTCTACCATTAAACACGTTTGTTCGATATTTATCAATAGGCTAAAGAAGGTGTTGCTCTTCGTATCCTCATAATGTGCTTTCATTTCCTCCGTGAAAATTGACCACATAACAAGTGATTTATGAGAAGGAAGCCCTTTATACAATAAAAATTGATCGATTCTAAATAATTAGATCAAAATATTTCTTCACCTGTAGTATCTAATTTATCAAACCGTCGCCATCAAACTTCCTCATCTCACTTTTTCTTGATTTTAGGAGCTTGATCTTGAAACGATTGTAACTCTGTAATTTCATATCTCCAAGTTCTAAAATTTCGTCCTATACTAGCCCTCTGAGTCTTCTTTCTTACCCTGAAATTGTGATCATTGGATTCCGTAAGGAAGCGTTATGTACAATCTCCCATGATGACCCAATTATAGACTCGTTGAGTAGAGAAAAATTGTATGAAGTGCCACGTGTCACTGTTTCAACCTTAGGACTCTAAACCAATACAAAGAACACTATAGTCTGTCCTCTTTCTCCAACTTCTTACGAAATTTCAATTTGATGCTCAAAGAGAAAGTTATGATGATTTTCCCAAGGTCACATGTTTAGGATGTAATTCGGGAGCATGCAAAAAACCAAATTGTC
Source organism: Pinus tabuliformis (assembly GCA_031772625.1). Lineage (NCBI taxonomy): Eukaryota > Viridiplantae > Streptophyta > Pinopsida > Pinales > Pinaceae > Pinus > Pinus tabuliformis. The sequence continues at coordinate 478,903,131 of CM062810.1, read as the reverse complement.
TCATATTATATCTCTGAAAATATAGCGAGACAAGATCTGAAATTCGGGCCTGAGCTTCACCAAGATTTCGGTTCAAATGGGCTTTAATTTCAGAGTTTGAACCTTTGTATAACAAATATAATAGCGAAAATTCCACAATGACCTGTTTGAGATGAAATTCTAGAGCTTGCAAAACCCTAACTTCCTCAGGCCATATCTCCAAAAATATAGCAAGACAAGATCTCGAATTTAGATGCGAGGTTCAGATCGATTTCTTCTCAAATGGTTTTTTTAGCTTCTGAAACTTCGTAGCGAAAAAGTTATAGCGAAAATGCCATGATGACCTGTTTGGAGCACCAAAACCCTAGAATTTGTAGCTCTTATACCAAATGTTATGAAACCACCTCAAAAAAAGATCGAAAAGAGAGATAAATGTCTTAGAATTTAGCCTTTGATACCAAATGTTAATTTATCAGATCTGTGCCATCAAACTTCCTCATATTGCCTTTTCTTGATTTTAGGAGCTCGATCTTGAAATGACTGTAACTCTGTAATTTTGGGTTTTCCAGTTCTAAAATCATGACCTACAGTAGCCCTCTATGTCCTATTTCTAATGCCACTAGTCTGATCAAAATTGGATTCTCCAAGAAAGCGTTACGCACAATCTCCCAAGATGACCTAATTATATACCTTTTTAGAAGAGATAAATTATATGAAGTTCCACATGTTACTGTTTTGACCTTCGGATTTGAAAAATATAAACAGGAAACTACAGTCCATCCTCTTTCTACAAATTCTTATGAAATTTTAATTTGATGCTCAGAGAGAAAGTTATGACGATTTTTCGGATGTCACTTGTTTAACATGTAATTCAGGAGTCTACAAAAACTTAACTTCCTCAACTCATATATCCTAAACTATAGCAAGAAAGGATCTTAAATTTGGACCCAAGGTTCCGACCGCTGTCTTCTCAAATGGGTTTCGTTTAGCTACTGAAAATTCGTAGTGAACAATTTATAGCGACACTTCCATGATGACCTATTTTAGATGAAATTTTGGAGCTTTAAAAAACCCTAAGTTCCTCAGATCATATCACCGAAAATATAGCGAGATTTCCTCTCAAATGGGTATTTTTGTTAGCTTCTAAAATGTCGCAGAAAAAAAGTTATAACAAAAATTCCATGATGACCTGTTTGGAGTAGCGAAACCCTAGAATGATACCAAATGTTATGAAACCAACTCACAAAAAGATAGAAAAGAAATATAAACACCTTATAATTTAGCCTCTTTGAGGGGAAAATCTCCTTTACATTACAAAAATGAATAATTCTTGGATGATACAATTGACAAGACCTCCTTTTTATATATTGGAGTCTAAGGAATCATAATATAATTAGAGTCGACATAACAATAATAATGTAAGGGCACAATAATAACAATAGTGGGCTTCTATGGGGCACAAAAGAAACAATATGGGGACTAGATGGGCACAAAAATATAATAAGGGGGTTGTACTAATAATAGTAAGGGGTTACACTAGTAGTGGGGATGAAGTCTCTCCCACTGAAAAAACTTCCATGCTCGTGAAGTCCCCCATGCCAATAGAAAACCATTAAATCCCAATGGAAGATCTAAACAATTCCCCCTTATAGGAGCCAGATCACTATTAACGGTAGCTGAACCATGAAACCTTGTAATGCTTGGATCCCATGCTAGATTCAAAAGGGTGCCACCATGTTGACATTACACCACTTTAACTGTGACATATTTCCCATAGTGCACATATTGTATCCTCCTCTCATAGAACCTAATGGCAAAAAATATATTAAGGCCAAGCTCATCCTGCCCTCACATCTCCATAATATCAATTTCTATCCATCTACTGCCAATCATGGTTTGGATCAGTAACAGGGAAAACCATCCTTTCCATGTGACAAAGGCCTCAGTTCTCCCCCATATGTTAAACCAAGAGTGATTTGGGTCACTTTCTACACTGATCTTGCTTGTCATGGAATAGAGTGACCAATCATCCAACTGAATCCCTAGATCCCATAGCCATATCATTTGTGGAATAGTCATGACAACTACTGGCACCAACTCGTACCACATCCCGAGTCCCTACATGAAATCAATATATGTTCTCGGTACATCCTCAGTTAGTCTGGTGTGTTCAAGAGTTCCAAGCACTTGCCATACCACACTATGAGATCTGCTATTCTACCTCCTGTAGGTGATGCCCAAAAATACATAGAGTCTAAACATTTTCCTACAAGATAGATCCACCAATCATTGTATATACTCTTGAGATATCTTAGAATGTCCCACCCAACAATTGTCATCGATCTCCCAAAATTCGGACTCAATGGTGGAGCACATGCTACCAATTCAGCAAATTAGACTATCTATAAGCATGTACCTACCAATTCACACGCTAACCATATGCCATAGCTAGAAAGCCTCTCTCCTCATGCATGATATCTTTTCCAACTGTCTTAGATGAACCTCTTGGGTATTTTTTCTCATGATGATAATATCAAGAGACAATAGACAAGTCCCCTGTGTCAGTGTGAAATTTTGGAGAGTGATAAATGGAAGCTCACAATTAGCTCTATGATCCACTTGCTCTTCAAATATGGGTGTGCCAAACCAAATGGTGTGCCTGATGTCCCCATTATGAGATATCTTAACTGAAAACACTCCAACAAATTGTTGTACATCATCATGCTCTATTGTACATAAATACACACCCCCGCACTCCTTTGCATAACACTAAATTCCGAGGCACAAATTTGTGCACCACTGGATACCAATGCTCAGTGTCATACCATCCTGTACCATATTTTATCCCATATGTGTCAATGAATATGGAACACAACTAGCAAACTTGATGTGGTGTATGTCGCTCCTCCAACTCCATGGTGCAAATCCATGCACCACAACACACCGCCATGCATCTGTGTGCTCACCTACAAACCACTATTCGACGTTGCATGCTCCTACATGCCACTGGATTCCATGATCTAAAGATGGTGATAGAACATGTCGACGCATACCCTATCAGTATAGCTACCTCCATTGTCACATTACCATACCCTCTTATGTATCATCCTTGCATTCAAAATCTCCTTGAGAGACATGAGAGGTGAATCCCCCAATGTACTAGTGGAAATTCTGCCATTGTGTTGCTCGTCCATGACCATTGTGCCCCACATAACTGGGGAGAACCCTTGGCCCCATACAAGGTGATGAGCCCCAGAAATGGGTAACTATATGGGCTCATTATGCCTATTCTTCTCATTTAATCCACCATTCTCAATAGTTTTGTGCATGTTTTTGAATATATTTAAGTCAAAAGAGTCAATGGAGATAGTCACTTTGCCACATAGTCTAATGAGTGTTTATTGCAGATTTTTGGACATTTTTGGACAAGGACCGGGCATTTATGAGCAGATTGGTAGCCAAACTCAAGGAAACAGGGCTGATGACTTATAGGAGGGGTGTCTCCTGCATTAATGACCCCTTCCTCTAGTTCTCCACCAGCAACTCAGAGTACAAAGACCCACAATGATGATCCAAAGGGGCAACCGAGCAAGTATAGTAAAGCTGTTGTTATCTTTTGTTTAGGCAGCCAAGGTCCTTAAGTTTAGGAGGACTGTCAGGAGTTTGCACTTGTATAAATAAGAAGGCTTCAATCCTCAATAGGTTAGCCATTTGATAGTCTATTTTGTCACTTTTGTGCAGTTTTGTACTCAGCTCATTTTCGAGCTGTTTTTGTAGACAGTTTTGTGATGTAACTATTATTTTTTTATCAATGACGATGAATCCAGCTTTGAACCAGCACTGATCTTTTCTAGAGGGCTGAAGCTCTTGGGTTAGGGCCCCACCCAAGCTGCCCAACACCTCCTTTGTGTAGTTATATGTTTTTTTCTTCCATTCATAAGCTGATTTCTGTTGTTTAGGTTTTAATCTTACTTTGGTAAAATAGGTTGCTTTTGATGGTTAAATTAGTTGTTCTTGCTTCAAGTTGCTTAAGTAGTTTGTTGTAGTAACAGAGAAAGATCCAAAAAGGCTACTAGTAGGTCTTGATCTACTTTCTCCCTCCTTGGGACCATGAGTTGAGGTCAAGGCACTCTTGTTGCCACCAAAAATAGGGTTTTTTCCTTCCATGCAATTGCTAGTGTGATGTTTTGAGTTGGAGAAGTTGATATTTGCTTGGATCCACATGCTTAAACCATTTCATGTTCATTTACCATGGCTTTCTTGCATAGCTTTATGTTCATAAAGTTTTGTTCAGCAGTACTCTGTTTTTAAGTCAGATTTTAGGTCGAAATAGAGAAACTCTGTTTTTTAGTTCTTGCTTAGGTTTGTTTTGAGAAGTAAATGTGCAACTCACTTGTAGAACCCTAATTTCTGTATTTTTCCATAAAGTTGCTTTCCTGCGCTTTGAACAAATCCAACCATCTCCTTCATTCCTGATCTTTATTAACAGAGTCCTAGACCCCTCAACACCTTCATCCAGCCTTTATTTCCCTTTTCCCATCATTTTTCCACCTCCAAACCTACAAAAACCACTTTTGGCCTCCTCCTGTAGATTCTCCTGTAGAAACTCCTATAGATGCCCTGCAACCTCCTGCAAAAGTTCATGCGAGTGATTTTTCAATGTCTGATCACAATGGAAGTCTCCAGAAGGGTACTTGGGACTTCTTAGGACCCCTCCACACCGTCCTCACCATATGCAAAAGGCAACTCTGTCTTCCTTTGCCACCAAACCTCTGCACAGTCACAAGCAGTCTAACCATAAGCATAATAATTCCACATAAAAATACTCAAAAGTACAAAAAGATGATTTCTCCCCATCTCTCTTCAGAAGCAGTTTTAGTAAATGCAATTTCCATTTTCTATAATCAATGACACCCATTTTAGTATTTTCCATCTTTTTTCTTGCAAAATTAGGGTTTCCTAGGGTTTGCTAGGGTTTGTGTTTCATTACAGTTTTCCTTCTCCTTCTGCAAGTGGAATAGCCCTATAGAATTAGCTCTCTTCCATCACAGTAAAAGATTCTTCTGAGAGCTCATAGAAGTTGTCTTAAGCTCCTAGCGAACTTGTGCCAGCTGATCAAGTGACAACCTGTAGTAAGAGCTAGTACTTGTACATACAACACCATCGTTTCCAAGTTTGTTACGAACTACCAGGTTGTTAAAAGTAAAGAAGGAAACCCCAGGAGTTGCAACATTATTACTGCAATACTAGAGCTCACCACTCTTTTTGGCACCATTGCAGGGGAAGCATCAGAGTATTTTGTGATTACTTCTTTTCTTCTATTTTCTACTACAACATTCTATTAAGTAGTTTATTTCCGCAAAATTAGAGTAGTTGTTCCATTTCCATTCTGCAATTTCAATTCTGCAAATGTAGATTAGACATTTCCTGCTTCCATTTCAATTCTATAATTTCAATTCCGTGAGTGTAGATTAGAAATTTCTTGCTTTCATTTCAATTCTGCAATTTCATTTCAGCAAAAGCAGATTAGACATTTCCTACTTTCATTTCAATTCTGCAATTTCATTTCAACAAAAGTAGATTAGTGATTTCCTGCTTTTATTACAATTCTACAATTTCATTTCTGCAAGTGCAGATTAGACATTTCCTGCTTTTATTTCAATTCTGCAATTTTCATTTCAGAAAGGTTTATTTTAGTTAGTTGCAATTTTCTATTCAATCCATTTCAGTTTTCGCAGGTACAAGTAGAAAAAGAAACACAAAAATCCCCCGCCCCCCCCCCCCCCCCCGAGAAAAAAAGAGAGATTTCCTTTCATGCCTTGTAGGAACAAAGACAATTCAGGAAAATTACTATGCAACACCCCCAACACATCACTGAGTCACCCATCTCTCTTCTTTGGTGGCAGTGATCCAGAAGATCCTATAGGTGAACCTCCAGAGATATATGAAGATCCTATAATAGAAGAAGAGCAAGAAACCATTCGTCCTGAGACCATGGTCGAAAACAGAAATGTTAGAGGGAATGGGGAAAGAATAGAAGGTGCCTTTCCTATTCGGGAGACCAATGGGGACACAAAAATGAAAAACATAAGTCCTTCAACCTTACCTCACTTCCATGGACTGACTACCAAAGATCCAGATACTCTCTTTTTTGAATTTGTTGTTCTCTATAGAACCTATTACTATGCAGAAGATGAGGAAAATTTGAAACTATTTCCTTCTACCCTCAAGGATGCAGCCTTGCGCTAGTTCATGGGGTTACCTGGAAACAGTATCACAACTTGGCCTCAAATGCGGCAAGCCTTTAATAAAAAATACTGGGACTATTGCAGGTCAAAGGAAACCAAGGAAGAAATCTTTTGAATGACCATGGGTAGTGATGAATCTTTGGAAGACTATGAAGAGAGGTTTCAACTCAATTATCAAATGGCCAGGTGCACACTTGACCCTGAATCTCTGAAGTTGGTTCTGCTCAGAGGAGTCCCTGAAGACCTTCTAGATACCCTCCATTTGCTGTCTAGGGGAGACATCTACCAAATACCTTATGATGACATAAAGACTGTGTTAAGAAACAATTCCAGGTCAGCTAGGAAGAGAGGTATGGGAAGTCAACCATTAGCCAATACATCCTCATCTAGCTCATCCCTTAGAAACAAACTTGAGAATCGACTAGAAGATTTCAAGAGAGAGGTGAGGCAAACTCTTTCCATGCAAATGGATACGTTGCATATCAAAAGGAAACAAGAGGAAGCTGAGAGAGCTTTGGCCATCTTTTGTCCCAAGTGCACGAGAAATCATCCTAGGAACGAATGTCCACTGCACTCTATAGAAGTGTGTGTAGTCTGTGAACAAGACCATCCTACGAATCAGTCCATTTCCTTGCCCAGAATCAAAGTTTCATATTAGGGGGCTGAAGGAGCCACTGAACCACTCTATTTCATAAACCAAATGATGCCACATGAACCCAGACCTTACCAGCAGGGAATGCAAGGGACCTCCTACAGCTATTACCACCCCAATCAAGCCACTTTCATGCCTTCTTGGGCCCCCCTGCTCATCCCTCCTGGTCCACATCCCCTCCTTGGTCATATCCTCCTCAATACTAGGCTCCGCTGGTTGCTCACTCGATTCACTCTTATGCTCAGCCACAACCTCAATGGAATGCACCTCATTAGGGGTGGAGGCCCCAGTGTAACTCTGCTATCGCTCTTTTGCCTCCACCACCTACTCAACCACAACCATTACCTCCTACTGGAACCACACAACTGACCCCAGAAGAAATTGAACTTATGGGAGAACTCAAACAGTTATGTGTAAAAAAACCACTTCTCCAAGCCATAAAGGATGTCGCTATATACAACAAGATGATCAAGGGGAAGTGATTCAGACACCAAGGTAGGTGAAAGAGAGATTCCTCAACTATCAATGTCATATGGCAATTGTTTGACCTGATGTTGGGGTAAGTGATTTGTCTAAAATATCTCAACCTTGGGAGTCCTATAGTCAATGTCCACATCAATGGCACCATAATCCCCCATACCATGATTGATCTAGGGGTTGCTATTAGTGTGATAACTAGGGACACTATGCTCAAACTCAACCTTCAGGGTTCCCTAAGAAAGACCACAACAGTACTGCAATTGGCAAACCGCTCCATCGTGACCCTGAGGGGATTGTGGAAGATGTCATGGTCTCTATTGATTCCTTGGAATACCCTATTGATTTCCTAGTTCTCCAACCAAAGACAAAGCTCACTGGGAACCCTATAATCCTGGGAAGACCTTGGTTGGCTACTTCAAATGCCTACATGAGTTGTCGAGTTGGGAACATGATAATAAAGAATGGGCTTATGTCCAAATAGCTAGTCCTCTATCCTCCTGCCCAACCTCTGCTAGAACATGATTTACCTCTCTAGTTGGAGGAGGAAGATGAGGATGAAGTTTATTCCACACCATTGTGTACAGTATATGCTACCATGGGGGGTCCAGAAACCGAGGATGATCTTATTGAGAACTTGATTCAGAATCCACCCCCTAGTGTCTTTCCCTTAGAAGAGCTGGTGGAAGAAACCCAAGCTAATCCTTTAGTTGATCTTTGTGTTGTTGATCCGACCTCCCTCCAAGTTAAGAATGTGGAATTTGGCCCAAAAAAAGCCTTGAAGATCAACTCATCCCTATCCACCTCTCAGGAGAAAGAACTATGTAGCTTATTGAATAATCATTTGGATGCTTTTGCTTGGAGTTATAAGGTGATGAAGGGAGTCCACCCTTCCATCTACACTCATCACATTTACATTAAAGAAGATTGTAAACTAGCTAGGAAGACTCAAAGGAGGATGAATCCAGCCCTTAAGGACATTGTCAAAGAAGAACTTCAAAATTTGCTGGATGTAGGATTCATCCACCCTTTCTCTGACAGCGAATGAATTTCTCCATTGGTGCTAGTGCCAAATAAAAATGGGAAGTGGAGAATTTGTGTAGATTATCAGGAACTGAACAAGTCCACTAAGAAGGACCATTTCCCTTTGCCTTTCATAGATCATGTGTTAGATGGCCTAGCAGGGAGGAAGTTATTCTCCTTCCTAGATGGGTTTAGCAGGTAAACCAAATCCAAATCATCCCAAAAGACCAGGATAAGACCACTTTCACTTGTCCATGGGGTACCTTTGCATACTAGGTCCTTCCTTTTGGGTTGTGAAATGCTCTCACCACTTTCCAGAGAGCAGTACTAAGCATATTTGCTGAACTGGTTCATTATTCAGTGGAGATCTATATGGATGAATTTACCCCTTATGGTTCTAACTTCCAGGAAACTTTGACTAACTTGGGAAAAGTTTTAGCCAAGTGTATTGAAATGAACTTGTCCCTCAGTCCTAAAAAATGAAAATTCCTGATGACTGAAGGGACCGTGCTAGGTCATACAATTTCTCAGCAAGGATTACAGGTGGATCCCAACAAGATTGCTATCATCCAAAGGGTCCCACCTCCTTAGAAGGTAAGAGATGTTCGGAGTTTTCTAGGCTTAGCAAGGTATTATAAAAGATTCATTAAGGATTTTAGTAAGCTAACCTCTCCACAGTTTGGTCTTTTGGGAAAATATGCTGAGTTTATATGGACTAACAACTGTCAAGAGGGTCTGGATGTCGTGATAGGTACGCTGGTAACTGCCCCAATATGGATAGGTCCAAACTAGGCCCTACCTTTCCACATTCACACAGATGCCTTGAACAAGGCGATAGGAGCAGCCTTAGGGCAAGTTGAATAGAAGCTGCCTTATGCCATATATTTTGTCAGTAAAAACCTTTCCAAGGCAGAATTAAACTACACTGTCACCGAAAAGGAGCTCCTAGTTGTAGTCCATTCCCTAAACATGTTTAGACACTACATCACTGGCTATCAAACATTCGTACACACTGATCATGCTGCAATTAGGTATTTGATGAATAAACCAGATGTAAATGCTCGTATCATTAGATGGTTACTTTTATTGTAGCAATTTGATTTGACTATTGTTGATAAGCTAGGTAAGGAAAATGTTGTCACTGATTTTCTGTCTAGACTAGATCTACCTGCAGGTGCAAAAGGAATGGTGGATGATCAAATGCCAAATGAACACTTATTTTCTATTTCAGTACTCTCTCCTTGGTTTGCTGATATAGCAAACTACTTGGTTTCAGCACAATTTCTGCCACACCTGTCCTCGAAAGAGAAGAGCAAGATCGTGAGGAAAATTGCCCCATTCGCTTGGATTGGGGGTAATCTTTTTAAACTTGGCCTAGATTAGATTTTGAGGCAATGTGTTAGGGAGGAGGAAGTCTTTGACATCCTCCTAACCTGTCATGATGGGCCTTGTGGGGGCCACTTTGTAACAAAGAGGATTGCCTTCAAAATTTTACAAGCAGGTTACTATTGGCCCACTCTTCATATAAATGTCAGAAGATACATCAGCTAATGTGACCGATGTTAAAGGATGGGGAAACTGACTCCAAGGGATGGGATGCCCCTGCAACCTCAAATGACTTTCGAGCCATTTGAGAAGTGGGGCATGGACTTTGTGGGTCCTATCAACCCTCCTTCAAAACAGAAATCCTACATCATTGTGTGTGTACTGATTATCTGATAAAATGGGTAGAAACAAAGTTGATCAAAGTAGCAACAGAAGAAAAAGTAGCTGATTTTTTTGAGGGAAAATATCTTGTACAAGTTTGGCTACCCAAGAGAGTTAGTCATAGATCATGGGAGTCAATTTACCTCTAATTTGGTTGAAGACCTACTCACACACCACAATGTTAAGCACAAAACTTCCACCCCTTATCATCCACAAGCAAATGGATAGGTGGAAGTCACCAATAGAGCTTTGGAAGGGGTTTTGACTAAGCTAGTGAGCAGCAACAGAAATGGTTGGGCAGATCAATTGGTTGAGGCCACCTGGGCCTATAACACCACATGGTTTAGACCCTATGAGCTGGTCTATGGGAAGAAGGCTCTACTGTCAATAGAATTTGAATATAACACATTAAGGATGGCAGCTCAGCTGGACCTAGATCTCAACCATGCACAAAAGGAGAGATTGCTTCAGCTAAATGGATTGGATGAATAGAGAATGTAGGCCCCACTCCACTCAAAGGTAGTCCAACTTCAAAGAAAAATATGGTATGACAGACACCTCAAAGAAAAACAATTTGAGCAAGGAGATTGGGCACTGCTGTATGATTCAAGATATAAAGATTTCAAGGGCAAACTGAGTACAAGATGGCTGGGACCATATACAGTAGAAAAATGCAATGTGAATGGTTCAGTCCTTATCCAAACCATAGATGAAGAAGCCATCCCCATGCTCATCACTGGATATAGATTGAAGATCTATAGGAAGCCCCTTTCCAAGAAAGAGTTCATTGAGAATATCGGAAAAACAATGTTGGTAGTGGAGCAGGTTTCTGTCTCCACTCCATCCACACCCTGAAAAAAAAAAAAATACAGAAAAAGGACTAAAAGATCCCTCGGTAAAACCTCTTAGAGGCACCCAGGGCAGGTAGTGAGGGTGAAAACCTCCTGGAGGCACCACAGTTGTCTCAAAAAAAAAAAAAGTGAAAAAAAGCCTAACTTCTATTGAATCAATTGCTGGTTGTAGGAGGGTCACACAAGAGAAAAAAGACATAGCCAGGCTGCATACACCCTTCATAGTCCATCCCTCCATCACCATTATCTTTTTTCAGGCCTCGATCTCATTTGTTTTGAAAATTCCGCATCCTACAGGAAACTCTGTCTATTCTACAGGAGGATCCTATAGAGAATATAAAAAGGCGAAAATCAAGTTCAGAAAAAAACCCGAGGGCTGGACGTTTGTCTAAAAGGACTGTGGACCTCCCTACTAGCATCCATCTACCTAACTCTCCATTCCACCCCTTGCACTCACACTTCCACTTGCACTTCTTTCCCTTCACAGACAAAATACAGAAATTCTGCTTCTTTCATTCTGCAAACACAGAAGAAAAATGATGAGAAATAAAGTAGCAGCGTTCTTCTCGCTTATTCTTACTTGTTACCTCCCAGTCGCTATTTATTTCATTTAGAACCTTCGTCAGCTATTTTCTTAAGCCTGCTCAAGCAATAACGTGAATTTTAGAAGGAGAAGCAGCTATGGGAAATCCTGTAGTAGCTGATCCCTTTGAAAAACAAACTCACAGAGATAGGGTTAGCGCAGTAGGATGTATGAAACATGTAAGGAGCAGATCTTGATCGAGAAATCACCAGCATAAGCCAAAGGCCGATCATGTAGAGCACTAGCAGCAACAACAATGAGGAAATGAAGTGCCAAGGTCCGAATCATGCATAGCACAGCAACAACTAAGTAGGTAAGTGGCTAAACCTATTCCTCGATCGCATGAATAATATTTCAAAACTGCATGAACTATGGGAATGGTCACAATTAAGTGGAATCGGTGGCCAACTAACTGGCCACCCTTGTTTAGTTTACACACCCTCGTGAAATTCAATTGAGCCATGTCCAATTCAAACTGTCGATCAGATATGCAGTCAGCACGTGTGGCATGTCAACTCGGGAGGGAAACATTCGAAATCCATATTGGTGGCAGCATATAACGGGAGTTAGGATGGTGATGATGGTTAGGCGACATGGAGGACCATAATTACACTGGCGTAGGACCAATGGATCGGATGGGGATAACGTACCCATCTGGCCACCTCACCTCCTCACCGCGGATTGCGCCAGCAGTTAAGTACAATGCAGTCTAAGCCTCCACCACCCTTTGTTTCATTTTCATTTACGAGGTTCTCAACTGTAGTACTCATCTACCACCTCCAAAACAGTGAACTAGTCGTTTTCTACTAATTTTTCAAAACCCTCCCGCCTATCGGGTTCTACAGGAGCAATACTGCATTCTACAAGAGCAGGAAGATTGTCGACAGGAGGATTTCTACATGAAGGACAGAAAAACGATCTACAGTAGAAAAAAGTCAAAATTTTTGTCAAATTTGAGTTGGGAATGAGGTAGGCTCAGAAACCGGCTCTACATACGATATGTATAGATAAGGTGGTGGATTAAAAATAGAGTATTGGTTGAAGAAAAGCAAGGAAGGAGAAATTCAAAAGTCTGTTGTGTCTTTTCTGAGCTCTACACAGTCTCTCCATTTCCTTCTCTGCATTCAAAATCTGCCTTTTTCTTCCTCACATTCTATTGTAAAAAAAGAGGGGGATGCAATCATAGAAATCAAACCTGGGAAGGAAACAAAATTGCAAGTCTGTCTACTCTGTGAAAAACCACTATTTTATATAGTCCCTATTCTGTCAAAGTATTGATTTCTTCCAAGAACCAAGAAGCAAATTCAAGTTGAGAACAGTTTGAAGAAAGGGAAAATTGCAAATTGGTGTTGTGAAGAAGAAGCACACGGGAAATTCCTCCTATAGTTTCAGAAAAGAAACAAAACTCAGTTGTCCCTCTGTTTCCGATTTTGGAGATTGTTGTTTTTTCCTCACCTAAGCACATTTAGAAACCATTAAACACCATTCCAGGAGGTTTTATGAGAAAGGAGCCTTTGAAATCCAACAAATTACATGAGCACCCCGAGGTGGTGGCCCTCTTCACCAAGGAAAACTGGGTGTCTTTCTTTGAAAGAATTCATCGATATGATGATGAGGTGACTGAAGAATTTTTGGAGTCCTTAAGACCCCATTTGAAAACACATGCTACAGCTAGCCTCAGGGGTCTGACCCTAGATCTTACACCTAATTTTATCAACGGAATCACAGGTCTTCCACTAGGGCTCCGTTGGAGCAAGGAGGAAAAAACATTGGGACAGTTTGCTAAGAAGACATTTTTTCAGCCTGAGGAGCATCCTATAGAGGATAAAAATGGGGTCAGAAGGACAAGCTTACCTCCTCCATGGAGTGAAGTCAGCTACTAGATAATGAAATATATCACTTGTGAAGGAAGGTTTAGTATAATTAATGGTTATCACTTCAGGTTATTACATGAATTGAGATATGGGATGGACCTACCTACAGTTAGGAAAATCAGTCTCCCATATTTACTCCTCCAGTCCTTGATAGAATGTGGCACCAAGTTGAATGCAGGGATCCCAGACTAGCTGGCCCACCATGGCCTCATTAAATTATTGGTGGAAGATTCCCTACACACATACACCATCCCCATAGCTTGAGAAATTTTTAGGAATGTGTCTAGGGAAGATGACATCAAAACTTTGACTGAGGACATTAGCCCATCTGGCAGTGAGGAGGAGGAAGAGAAAGAGGAAATTGAGAAGGAAATTCATAAGACACAAAATATTCAAACAAAGAAGGAATGGGAAATAGAGGAGAAGCATAAATAAGAGGAGAAACTTGACAAATAAATTATTGTACCTAAGGCATAAAAGAAAATAGCCTCAAAAACAAAGAAGAGGAAAAGAACAGAAGTTGAGAAGAAAAATCCCAAGAAAGCCCAGAAAAAGACTGCCACAGGAGAGGCAAGGATCTAGCAAGAAAAGTTGAAGGCACTACCAGAGATAGCAAAGACAGAAGCAAAAATAGTAGACAATGGAAATACTACGGAAGATGAAGGAAAAGAATAGCAGAAAGAAACATCCCATGAAACATTGGCAAAGGAAGAAGCAGTTGTGCTTGCTGCATTGAGCACTCCAACAAAACAAAATGGAAAAAGAAAAAGAAAAACATCCATGTATTTCAAATCCAGGAGGAGCACCAGGATTAAGGTGGGCAAGCCCCAGCCACCATCCAAAGAACCCATTGTCATTGAGGATGCACCTACTGAGAAGAAGGAGGAATCTCCCTCCAAGATCTCTATCACCTATGAGAGGGGGAGTCCAAAAACCTCCACCTGGAAGGAAATAGTCAAATTGATGGACTCCGAGGTAGTTGTACAGAAGGCTCAAACCTATCTACAGGAGACTGACCAAGCTAAAAGAAATTGAACAGTTGGAAAAAGAGGTAGCAGAACAGTCACAAGAGGAAGGTAAGGCAAAAGAAATACCTGAGCCAAACCCTCAGCATAATTTAGGCTCATATTACAATCTGCTAGAAGGTGGGAAGATCATCCCATATAAATTCATGGTGCCTCTTTTCTTTGAACTAGAACAAGAAAGGGTCAGAACCCACACCTGGGTGCAGATTGCTAAATCTAAAGGAGTTGAAGATATAGGGCACATGGAAGACCATCTGAGAGAGTTGAGAAGGGAGTTGGGCATGGTAAGACACACAGAGAGAATTAGAAGAGCCCAACTACAAGAAGAAAATGAACTACTGAAAAATTCGTTACAGGAATGGGAAACTCAAGGTGGAGACAAGTCGCCAATTTTTGAAGGACAACAACAATAGGAAGGTCCCCTAGCAGATAATGAAGTAGTAGAGAAACAACGGAAAGAGGAAGAGCCACAAACCGATGATGAAATTTTGATCAAACAACAACAAGAAAAGGAATATGAGGTAGCAACTAAAGTGCTGATTTTGAGAGAGCAGTTGCAGGAAAAGGAAGCCCAGATGGCTTACATGGCCAGCTAGGCAATGAAGGCCTTTTAGTGCAAACAACTAGCTAGATCCTATGCACTATATCTCAAAGACCAATGGCTCCAATTCTAGATCAAAACATTGGCCTAGAGGGGCACAATCCCATTCCAGAATTATGATCAGTTTACGCATTTATGTGATAATAGTTCAGCCGATGATAGAGCCAAATTAGCATAATTTTACCTCCATAATATGGCACTACCAAACATGAACTTGTGGGATCTGAATGTTCCACTGTGAGACCTATAACTCATGTCTATGGCTTCCTAGTTGAGCCATGAAGATAAGAGGGCAGTGGAAATGCAAAGGATCATGACAAAGGAGCTAAGTGAACCCCTCATGATAAGGGCAGAGCCAGAAAACCCCTTAGCTCTCATTTATGCCCATCAACACCTTGCAGACAATCCTCAAGTCCTCCCGATTATGTTGATAGACAAGCACAAGCTATCGCTCATTTTGAAGATATGGAGAGACTATTTGGTGATAACTTCTTTCATGCATGCATGAGAAAGTGGAATACCTTGTCACATAGCCTAAAGATCAAGGAGTATCACTCCCCAACCAAAATGAGGGAGGCTATGATGAGAGTGACCCTATATAAACAATCAATGCAAACCTTGAAAGCCAATTGGATTGACCTTAAGTTCGGTCCGCCACTACTGCTAGGACTGTTGGAAGGGGTTAAAGAGGAGGAAGAATAGAAACATTGGGAGGAAGTGGACAAAGAAGCAATTTTTCATGACAGAGAAGGGGATGTCACCTTAGAGGCTTGGGATGTCAGGAAGTTGTTAAAGCTATCAAAGATGAAAAACTAGATTAGTTGCTTAGAGGATGATCAACCCATTTAGCAGGGGGGTGATGATTAGCCCCAAAAATGGGTAACTATATGGGCTCATTATGCCTATTATTCTCATTTAATTCACCATTCTCAATAGTTTTGTGCATGTTATTGAATATATCTATGTCAAAAGAGTGAATGGGGATAGTCACTTTGCCACATAGTCTAATGAGTGTTTATTGCAGATTTTTGGACATTTTTGGACAAGGACCGGGAATTTATGAGCATATTAGTAGCCAAACTTGAGGAAACAAGGTTGAGGACTTATAGGAGGGGTGTCTCCTGCATTAATGACTCCTTCCTCGAGTTCAACACCAGCAAATTGGAGTACAAAGGCCCACAATGATGATCCAAAGGGGCATCCGAGCAAATCTAGTAGAGTTGTTGTTATCTTTAGTTTAGGCAGTCGAGTTCCTTAAGTTTAGCAGGACTGTTGGTAGTCCCCACTTGTATAAATAAGAAGGATTCAAGCCTCATTAGGCTATCCATTTTATATTCTATTTTCACACTTTTGTGCAGTTTTTTACTTAGCTCATTTTCAAGCTCTTTTTGAAGATAGTTTTGTGATGTAACTATTATTTTTTGATCAATGAAGATGAATCTAACTTTGAACCAGCACTGATCTTCTCTACAGGGCTGAAGCTCTTGGGTTAGGGCCCAACCCAAGCTGTCCAACACCTCCTTTGTGTATTTATATGTTTTTTTTCTTACATTCATAAGCTCATTCTGTTGTTTAAGTTAAATCTTGCTTTGGTCAAATAGGTTGCTTTTGATGGTTAAATTATTCGTTCTTGCTTCAATTTGTTTAAGTAGTTTGCTGTAGTAATAGAGAAAGATCCAAAAAGGCTACCAGCAGGTCTTGATCTCCTTTCTCCCTCCTTGGGACCATGATTTGAGGTCAAGGCACTACTGCTGCCACCAAAAACACAGTTTTTGCCTTTCATGCAATTGCTAGTGTGATGTTTTGAGTTGGAGAAGTTGATACTTTCTTGGATCCACATGCTTAAATAATTTCATGTTCATTTACCATGGCTTTCTTACATAACTTTCTATTCATAAAGTTCTGTTCAACAGTACTCTGTTTTTAGGTCAAAATAGACAAATTCAGTTTTTTAGTTCTTCCTTAGGTCGGTTTTGATAAGTAAGTGTGCAACTCACTTGTAGAACATTCCAGTTTATCATTCACCCATAACATAGCCTGTACTAGTTCATCTCTCACAGATTTCCCTACTCATTCGCCTCATTTCGCCAACCTGCCCTAATTTCTGCATCTTTCCATAAAGTTGTTTTCTTTCCCTTTGAATAAATCCAACCATCTCCTTTATTCCTGATCTTCATTAATAGAGTCCTAGACCCCTCAACACCTTCATCCAACCTTCATTTCCCTTTTCCCATCATTTTTCCACCTCCAAACCTACAAAAACCACTTTTAGCCTCCTCGTCTAGATTCTCCTGTAGAAACTCCTGTAGATGCCCCACAACCTCCCATACAAGTTCATGCGAGTGATTTTTCGAAGTCTGATCACAATGGAAGTCTCGAGAAGGGTACAAGATACTTCTTAGGACCTCTCCATAGCTTCCTCACCATCTGTAAAAGACAACTCCATCTTCCTTTGCCACCAAACCTCTGCACAGTCACAATCAGTCAAACCATATGCATAATAATTCCACATAGAAATACTCAAAAGTACAAAAAGATGATTTATCCCCATCTCTCTTCATAAGTATCTTGAGTAAATGAAAGTTCCCTTTTCCATAGTCAATGGCACCCATTTCAGTAGTTTCCATGTCTTTTCTTGCAAAATTAGGGTTTGTTAGGGTTTGCTAAGGTTTGTTTTTCATTACAGTTTTCCTTCTCTTTATGCAAGTGGAATAGCCCTGTAGAATTAGCTCTTTTCCATCATAGTAAAAGCTTCTTCTGAGAACTCATAGAAGTTGGCTTAAGCTCCTAGCGAACTTGTGCCAGTTGAACAAGTGACAGCTTGCAGTAAGAGCTAGTAGTTTTGCATACAACATTGTTGCTTCCAAGTTTGTTACGGTAAAAGTAAAGAATGAAGCCCCAGGATTTGTAGCATTCTTGCTACAATACTGGAGCTCACCACAAGGCACTGTCTAGTAGTTTTCCAATGCCACCTCCTCTGATAAACTCCTGCCAGAGTATGTTGATCATCCTGTGACTCCATGCACAATCAACATGCTCAAACAACATGGAGATTCTACTTGCTCCCTTGTAAACCATATTCATCACTAATGTTGATGGAGATCCAAAATTTTGTGGATGATTAGTAAATATATCCATCACACAAATTGCTCGCATGCCATCCAACTCCTTATTCCGCTGCATAATAGTCTCTCAGACTATCATGACCTTCTTTTTCAAAGCTACAAGGATTACTTGGAGCTAATGAAATTATTGTGGGCGACTAATATTTCAAAACTCAGTCAGAGCTCTGGGTGCCTCCATATCTCCTAGAACCTCATCAACTGGGGATATGTCTCCTGGAACCTCATTAATGGTGGGTAACTCTGTGTCCCCAGGAACTTCATCAGTGGATGTATGCTTAACTGTCTCCACCAATGTGTCAACTAGGGCTACCAAATGAAACTCAAATAAGGGTGGCTCATGTGTCACATTGGGTGTCTCTACGTGATCTTCATGATATTTTGTGTCCTTAGTCTCCTGATCAACTTCCTCCTTAGTCTTTATGTCTGTGTACTCATTCCCTAGGCCCCATTATAGGAAGTAAGAAATCATCCTCTTTCCATCATCTAACTCCTCTCATCCTATCCACTCCTCTTGATGAGGTCTGGTGCCCTGATTCTGCTGACTTTTCCCAAATGGTGTAAGTGGCTTCATTCCCATGGAATGCACGCCTCTAATGCCTATTTTATAAGGACGAGCATAACTCAGTTTTATCCCCTTACTATTACACAACTGGGCTAACATTTCTATCATCTCTTCATTGTCTCTAAGGATATCCTCCATGATTTCCCACTTACTCCTCCCCTTTTGCGCCATTGTAATATCCAAAAATTTCACCAATCACTAGGAACGTATGCCTACACCTCCATGATCTTTCTAGCTTCCCCACAGTTGGCCAAGATCATGCTCTCATACCATTGTAATATTCCAAATTGAATTTTATAACAAATAACAAAAACATGTACAAGGCAGCAGCAACAGTAAACAAATTTCAAAGATGTACATCAAAATACATAAAAAATTGAGCCAAACAACTAAGCCATTCTATTAATACATAAAACTAAGTATATAAAGGGCAAAGACTAATATAACATAGGCTTGCTAATGCAAATATACAATACCCAAGTGAATATCTAAGCAAACTCTAATTGAAATGGCTCAATTTGTCCCAATGGACTACCTAGAAAATTCTACTACTACTACTGGAGGTGAACTATGATTTATAACATCATATTTGCTCCAAAATTTTGTAAAATTAACTACAGGCTTCTCTCACCCAAATCTACGAAACCTAGAAAAATCTTGGGCTAATTCTAACTAACTCGGAAAGCCCCAAAAAGTGGAAATTACCCCCAAAAAATATCGTTGCTACTATTGCTACTAGAGAAGAAACCTATATTCTAACCCCAATAATGCTCAAATCGACATGAGATTGTAGCCACAAACTCCTCTTCTATAAACTAGTAAAACCTTGGAAATGTTTACCCTAATTCGTAACCAAAATCAAACACACAATGTGATGCAAAATTCCCAGCTAACAAACAATACATCATACTATAAGAATGTGTTATTCTAGCCTAATTACTACCCAGAAAATTCTATAAAAATAGCTATATAATCCTCACACCGAAAACAAAAAAAACCGAGGAATCGTTTGGGTTGATTCTAGTTTACATAGAATTCAAAACATAGAGTGAATCTCTATTTTGTGAGTTTTTCACCCAACCAAAGAGAAACTATTGAGAAATGATAAAAATCATATGCAAATGCTTGAGGAATTGTGCACAAATATCCTTTAGTAAATTATTTGCAATCCCAACTAAAACCTCTATACGAATATCAATACCAAACACCAACAAAAAATAACTAAGTTCTCCAACCCCTGCATAGGCTCTATAAGAGAAAATTTATCCCAGCTAAAACATACAAGAACATCTCTGAAAAATGGTTACAAAATCCTCCTCTAACCAGTAGAAAATATCTTACAAATTCTTGAAGCCTACAATAGAAAGCTAATGCTCCTAATAACCTCGTTGGTTTCTCTTCTACAACTAGAAATAATAGACCTCTAAGTGAAAATTCTTCAAAGAAACTCCAAAATTCTCTCCTAGGGTGACACTCAAATTTCACTAAAGGTAGAGGTGGAGTTTCTACTTGTAAATTCCTTGTGCTAAACAACACTTCTTGACTTGGCTAATAATCTCAAGTAAACTATCCAAAATTAGAAATGAATGCCAAAATAGAATGATCAAAATGAGGCTCTAGCCTTCCTTTTATTGTTTATTTCCTTTCCTCATACCATGGTTCGATTTCTTTCACACTATTCTTTGATACCATGGTTTGATTCTTCCTATGGTTCAATTTCCCTTTTTGGTAATCTCAATAACTTTTGTTCGCCTTAATTTTTCTTCTTTTCCTAACTCCTAACTATTTTCTTTTCTCCAAATTTATTTAATACCTCCACAACTATTTCTCCTAATTTTATTTATCTAAAAATATTTATTATTCGCCAAAATTTCAAATTGAGAATTTCCCTTAGCAAAATTATTAATTGGGAACAGTACATGTTTCTAAATAAGATGACATGGACTAGCTCATTGTTTATTCCTGGTGATGGTAACATCTTATCAAGGGCTTCACAAGCCCTTGTAGAAAATCAATAGTTTATAAGATTCATAATTTGATTTCTAAACTAGATAAATTATGTGTTTCAAAGAACTTTAATTTGCATTCATTTCACTAAATACGATCATGGAGTTCATTTTTCCATTTTCTTATTTCTTTTTTAAGGATGGATGTATCAAGAGAGGAGTAGACACCATTGTCTCACTAAGATTAGTGTCTATTGTTATTGTATAAGGATTGGTCTTAAATCACTCCATGTTGTGGATAATGACTAACCTAGATGTTTAGATACTTGGTTTAACAAACATATATGGCATAAGTAACATTGAGGAAAGGGACACCTTTTAAGCATGGCTAGTATATGAGATATCGATAACAATTTAGATGATACATGGAGATGCTAGAATGGTTGAAACCTAGTAAGACAAAGAATCCCACTTCTTCTTAATGTTAAAATAACCAAGGGAAGGAAATTGTATAGTATAGAATTAGAGTGATACTAAGTCTTATGAAGCTAACAAGTTAAAAAGCCATGACTACTCTAAACTTTGGTTTACAATATTGAACTATAGGAAAGTGAACAATTAACTTTTTAATTTGATTGTGGGAAATGGAAACCAACAAAAGCACTAAGTGATTCACTCTCTTTAAACATCAACCCATTGTATTCTCCACATCATACAGTGTTGATAAAATATGTATCAAAAATTGTGGTTTTTGTGTATTATTCAATAACAAAACTTAACTTGCATTAATGGCATTAAAAGAAAACATCAATTATTTTCAATACCAAGAGAATGGGAAAAAAGGATTTCCTCATGGGATGACACTATCAATTAGGCCAATACTTATTTTTGTGGCTATGAGACACAATTTGTTAGAATTATTCTTGAACATCATAAATTTATTACGGAGGAGTTCAAACAACTTTCCTAGAGGCCCCATCTCAATGGTAATGATGACTAAGACCAAATAAAAGAATGATTAAAGGTGAATCAAATATGTTTGTGCTCAAGAAGCCCAACCTTGATCTATACTACAATTGTTAAAATCATGGGGTAGGTCAATAAAAGCATTATTTAAAACCATGACCCCTAAGGAAGTAGTAGAAAAATTGTTTCCCTTAAGTTTGATGAAGGAAGGATGATGAAACAAGTTGAGATTGAAATAGAATTTGTTTCATGTGAAATGGTAAAAAAAATTATTACATTTGCAAGGCATGATTAATGAGCAAATGATGGGAATGAAAATGTCCTTTTATATTATTCCACATCATATACACTCTAATCATGAAATGTTGTATGGAAAATATTTAATTCTTATTGAACTCACTTCAATCCCAGTAGAAGTTGTTGATGGTAAGTTCCATGGATTTGATGGATTTATATGTAAATTTTACCAATATACAATGAAGATATATGGAAGAAAAAAAATATGGAAGCACATCAACAAAGGTCTAATTAGACTTATTTCCAAGGTAGTCAACATAAATATATATCTATATATATATATATATATATATATATATATATATATATTATTTTTAAGTGTTGGTGAATTGTTTTCGCTTTGGCCAGGAGGGACGACAAACGAAAGAATCAGTTCAAAAATGTAAGGGAAGCACATATCTATAAACAACAAAATACATTCAACGAGCTAGCTAACACAAACTATTGCAAACCAAACATGCCACAACTGCTAGAAATAAACATATAACACTGGGACACAAACAAATATACTTCATCGCACCAAAATATGAATTCTTCATTACATTTAAAACATAAGTAGGGAAGTACATAATACGAAACCTTCCCTCCCATGGTGGAAGAGATTCTATGCATCCTCCAAGGTCTCCTTACACACACCGAACTTTATGTAGAACTTTACCCCAAAAGTAGGCTTGAATCCCTACACATACACACCTCAAAATTCCTAACCCTAAACTTTATCATGAGCTAGATGGGAATATTGTATTTTTCTCATGAAAATATATTTTACTATGTTTCCCTCCATCACACATTCATTTTCATTTCATTTCATTTACATGTGATTTTTAATTTAACCCTATAATTAACCCTAAGTCACACTTGGGCTCCAACAGGCCCCTGTCACAAATCTTGGCTTGTCTGAAGCGAGGTGCAGTTAGAAAAACACGCTTTCTTACGCTACTACTGCATGATCCTGATGCATCTGTAAGTGTTGAATTGCAGGCTGCTCCCTAAGCCTTTTCTCTACTCTTACCTCCATTTTTTTTAACCTTTCTCTTCCTATGGGTGTTCCAACCTCTTGCTCGCAAGACCCCATTTCTTCTCTACTCTTGTCCCACCCTCTTCATCTCTTCTATACTCTATCTATTGTAGCCTACAATTAGCTCCCTATTTTTCTCCCTTCTTCCATTGTCTATGTCTAATGTACCTACTCAGATTCTTTGTATTTTGCACTTGTCAATGTTATTGGAATTCTCTATTTTTGTTGGGATGGAATCTTCAACTGCCAAAATTCGTATCTCTTGATGTAGCTTCTAGTATTTGGGGGCATCTAAAAAATGCAATATGTTATCTAGTTTGCGGAAGGCCAACTAGCAGCACTTGTGGGGGTATTAATGGAGATTGCGCATATGCTGAGATGCCCAAATTCCATTGCTATGATACATGGGTTTTGGTGAGTTGAAAAAAAGAAAAAATAAAAATAACATAAAAGAAAATAGACCTACAAGAAAAATGTAAAATCATGGTTTCTTTGTAATATTTATTATGGCTCCCATAAAACAATTCATTGAAAAGTTCCTTGAAGCCACTAGTGATTCCTATATTCAAATAATATTAGGCATTAGGGTCTATACTAAAGTGTATCTAACAAGAGCTACCACCATTGTTCCAAACACCATCAATGCCAAATATTACATAATTTTCTCACATTTGGGGTCCTTTCGTAATCTTGTCTAGACCCTATGCACTTCTCTGCCCCCACGCATGTTGTCTTGGAACTGTGCACTCCTCTCACCCTACTTAGTGGCCATATACTGCATCAAGATTCTCCCTAACACAGACCCCACAAGTATCCACTAGACCTCTGCTCCATCAAGTTTACTCCATGGCTTGCAACTTCATATCTCCCAAATTCACTCGAGAATGATCTACTCAAGTCTCATGTGTTGTAGCTTACTTGTGAATAGAACATGTTGTCTACCATCTATCGAGACCCTCCTTCTCACGATTGAAATTTTTTTCATACAAACTCTTTCCACTTCTTGTCGTATCACCCGTCAGCATGAAAACCATGTTCATTATAGAGGAACCACTTTGTAAATTCCTCTCTTCCATTTTGTATTGGATTAGGGAACTCAGAGAATCGATGCCATATCCACTAACAATACAGTGATTGTTGTAAAAACACTTCATAATGTGGTGAATACCTTGATAAGGAAGAAATATCTCTTTAGCAATATGATCTCTAGGTCGAGAAATGAAGCACACTTCTCCCATTTTCAATCTAAAGCTGCTAAGCGGGAGCTTGTCTAGGATTTTTAGGCTTCAAATTCTTGGAAGCGCTCACACCTCTTCTTGCATTCTTTCTCTCACTACTCTTACTGTTGTGATTTTTTCTTTCTTTGTCAGCTTTAGTTTTCGAGACATCTATATTAATGGTTTACATAAAATAACTACCAAGCTAACGATGATCCACTAGACCAATAGAACCCAAGACATTTCTAGGGAGAAAAATAGTGAGTCTTCATTCTTCTTGAGGCTACAGGCTGGCCAGGCCCATAACCTCAATATGAAAATTCAACCACCTGGGATTCTCTCCACTACTATTGTTACCCAACTAAATATGGAACCATGCTTTTCCCTACTACTGCAATTTGTTGAAAAAAAAAATACCCTCTAGCTAGGAGGGCCAACAAGAGAAATAATAAATACAAAAATGTAACAAAAGCACATACCTGCGAGCAACAAAATAATCTAAATAGTAAATTACATTTAGTTAATTAGCTAATAGAAACTCCTGCAAACAAAACATGCCATAATTACTACCAATAAACATAAAACACTGGGATGTGGATGATCCAGGTGGATATCGGTGGCCACCACCCTATTCCACTTGGACCCCCACCATCGTTTCTTTCAGTTTTCCAATTTCATTATTTGTAGCACAATTTACTATTTTTGGCAGTTTTTCGGGTCCTAGACTTTTGGAGCCGTTTTGAGGTCCTAAATGAAATTTTCTTGGGAACACTGGGACCAATATTGGTCATTCAAAAGTTGTAGTCCTCGGATAGATCTTTTTAATGAGGTATTATGCACATCAAACAGAGATCGTATGCCAAAATTACGACCTTGGGAGGTTGATGTACTAATTTACGAAAATGGGGCCCATAGTTTGGCGCTTAGCTACCATCGCCAGAGCTAGTATTATTTCCATTCTATTTGTATTTGAGATTAATGAAATGAAGTGTGATTTCTACTACATATTTGTATTTATGGTTATATCTGTAATTTTTTGTGTTGCTATTTAAATACGGATCAATGGTGTCAGAGTGGTCTGCTCTTTCTCTTTTTTCTTTGCATGTCCCCAATGAGGTAGGGGTATAAGGAGCTAGGGATTGATC
The DNA here is from genome assembly GCA_031772625.1 of Pinus tabuliformis. Classification (NCBI taxonomy): domain Eukaryota; kingdom Viridiplantae; phylum Streptophyta; class Pinopsida; order Pinales; family Pinaceae; genus Pinus; species Pinus tabuliformis. Next base: position 478,877,835 of record CM062810.1, on the reverse strand, counting down.
TGGTTGAACCTTTGCAAGATCAGCCTTACAAACCCCATTGACCTCCCATGGGGGAAGAAAAAAAATATGAGGGGGTAGGAGATCGTATCAAAATAGTGCTCGAGGAGGCCCTCGAGAAACAAAGCAATGTGATGATGGATAACCTTGCCCAGATCCTTCAAAAGTTTCCCGCTGATGGTGCATCCACATCCAACAGCCACTCTGGAGGCTCCACTCCTTTTAAGGTAAAAGTAAACTTTGACATTCCCATATTTGAGGGCCAAATAGATGCAGACACCATAGATAAATAGTTAAATATGTTAGAAGGATATTTTTGTGTTCATGATTTTTCCAACCAAGGAAAGATTACTTTTTCTCTTCTCAAAGTCACTCCCCAGGTCAAGGACTCACGTGAAACCTACTATGAGCATAAGGATGAAAGTATGACCTCAATTTTTTTAGCCGCACCCACTTGGAATTCTTTCTGGGATTCCATCAAGGAGCATTACTACCCTATCAGGACGAGGTTAAATACATAAAGTGGACAACACTATGATAGGGAAGGGACCAAGATGTGCCAAAGTTTACCAATGTTTTTCATACCCTTTACAAAAAGTTGAGTATCAAGAATTATGAGAAACATTTGGTACTCAAATACTGGGGTTACCTACACAGGTACATCTAGGACGATATGGAGTTCCTGGACATCTCCTCACTCGGCACGGTGTACCGATATGCCGTCAAGATTGAACAAAAGTTTAAATAGAAGAAGTGAGACTTTGGATCTATCAATCTGAGGTAAGGGAAAGGTGTCGCCAAACTGTAGAAAAAAGGAGAAAGCCAAGGTGGGGTGACCCAGGATAATGTGTCAAAGGCACAAAAAAATAACAACACCATGAAGCCAAAAAAGGACAAGAGAAAGTGATGTGAGTTCCATAAGAGTTCCATTCACAACACAAGTGAATGTCAGGCCAAGCAGTCTCTAGTGGCCGAGATGAAGGCTTCAGAATCAAATGCATGTTCAGACTTTGAGCCAGAACTTGACAAGAGGAATGACAAAGGGAAGGAAATTATCGATGTGGATTCCAACGCCATTGTTTCCACCACGAAGATCTAGTAGGAGGAACCAGAAGATATAGAGGAGGAGGAGGAGCACCTCTTCCACTCCTAGATGTGGGTAAAGGGTTCTCTGCTATTGTTCATTTTCAATAGCGGGAGCCAAAAGAACCTCACTTTTGCAGAGGTTGTGAAGCGGTTGGGCTTACCGACCATAGTACACCCACAATCGTACACCATCGGGTGGTTTCACCAAGGGCGTGATCTTCGCGTGAGTCAGCAGTGTCACCATCCTTACAACATCAAGCCCTTCATGGATGAGGTATTATGTGATGTTTCTCCCCTTGATATTTGTGATGTATTATTAGGACAACCATACTTGTGGAAGTGACATGCTGTATGAGTCAGGGCCTGAAACTATTATTGTTACTTTGGGAAATAAGTTGTACATGATACTAGAGGTAGCACCGCCTACTATCATCTCTTTGATTACTACAAAACAATGCATTAAACTCATTTCCAAAAATGAGAAATTTGTTTTCCTGATGATACACCCTCATGGAAAGAAGAAGATGAGGGCATGACCTCCAGATAGGGCCCCTCCACATGACAACAACAGATGAACCAGGTCAGGCAGGAGTATGAGGACATATTCGCCTCCCCCTATAGGGGTGCCTCTACACTATCAAGTCAAGAAATCCATTTATCTAACCCCAGGTGTGTCATTGCCCAATGGACTAATATATCGATGCTCCGTTATGGAGAGCGACGCAAATCAAGAGGTGGATTCAGGAGCTATTCCATAAAGGTCACATTTGGCTTAGTTCATCGTCGCGTGGGAGACCGATCGTGTTGGTACATAAGAAGGATGGGACTTGGAGACTCTTTATTAACTATTGGGTGTTGAACAAGATCATTGTCTCGAATAGGTACCCGATCCCATGGATTGATGTCCTTATGGACCAACTCAAGGGGGGGGGGGTGATATTTCTACAAGATTGACATGAAGTCTGGATATCACTAGGTACCAATCGAAGCATTTGATGTGTGGAAGACTGCCTTCAAATCCAAGCAGGGCCTTTTTGAATGGTTGTTTATGCCTTTCAGGTTGACGAAAGATCCTGTAACTTTCATGGAGCTAATGGATGAAATCTTGTTGTCATTCACCAACCCACTTCTAGTGGTATACTTGGATGACATCGTGATCTTCAGCTAGAGTTGGGAATGACACCTTGTTGGGTCCCTATAATACTAGTGATTACCCCATTACTATTGTAGTTACATCCCTTATTAATATTGTTGTGCCCATATTATCCCCATATTATTATTATTGTGGCCCATAGAATCCCTCTATTGTTATTTTTGTGGCTTTATATTATTATTGTTAGGTCGGCTAGGTTATATTGTGACTCCTTAGACTCCTATATATAGAAAGGAGGTTTTTTCATTTGAATCATCCAAGAATTGTTCATTTAAGTAATGTAAAGGTGGTTTCCCCCTCGAAGAGGTTGAATTCTAAGGCTTTGATCTATCTTTTCTATCTTTACTTGACCTGGTTTCATAACATTTGGTATGAGTGCTTTGGATTCTAGGGTTTTGCTGCTCCAAATAGGTCATCGTGGCATTTTCGCTATAAATTTTTTTTTGCAACATTTAAAAAGAAAAAAAAAAAACATTTGAGAAGAAATCACGCTGAACCTCGAGTCCGAATTTCAAAGCTATTCGCGCTATATTTGCGGAGATATGATCTGTGGAAGTTGGTCTTTTTGCAGACTCTTGAATTACATTCCAAAAATGTGACCTGGGGAAAATCTTCATAACATTCTCTCTGAGCATCAGATTGAAATTTCATAAGATGGTACAGAAAGTGGACGGATTGTAGTTTCTTGTATATATTTTTTAGAGCGAAATGTTGAAACATTCACTCGTGGCACGTCGTACAAGTTTGCTCTACTAAAGTAGTCTATAATTAGGTCACTGTGGGAGATTCTGCATACCTCTTCCTTGGAGAATCCAATTTGGATCAAACTAGTGGCAATGGAAAGAGGACATAGAGGGCTACTGCAAGTCGCAACTTTAGAACTAGATGATCTGAAAGTACAGAGATACATCAGAGGCAATATCGAGCTCCTACAAAGTGAAAAAAGGTGTGTAGATTCTTTTAAATTTTTGCTTAAGATTGGTTTGAAAATTTGTTTTGAAGGAATTCAAAGGGCATATTAGAGCATTACTATCGGTAACTGATGCCCCAAGGAAAGAAAATGAAAACACTTAGTAAGCAACCTGAAAGCTCTAGCATGACTCATGAAGAAGAGGAAGAAATGCTACATGATATATCAAAATTACAAGAACAAGTGCAACAAATGTCACTCTCACAAAAGCTAACAGAAGCTAAGATAAATGGAGTGGAATCTAAGATAAAGGGTGTGGAAGCTAAGATGGATGATTTGAAGATAGATATGAAGACAAATTTGAAGACAGACATGGCAAATTTGAAGACAGATTTGACAAATTTTCTACAAGAAATACTTACTAATGGTGAAAAGGTAGTAAAGGAAACTCATGATGCGAACAAAAGAAATGTTAATCATGATTTCTTAGACTCTAATGTGGGATCGAAGACCCACCATATTCCAAGAATCGATATGAGGAAGTTTGATGGCAAGGATCCCGCAACATGGATATTACAGATGGAGCAATTTTTCAATCTCAATAATGTGAAAAGCACACAAAAGGTACGTATTGCAACTTTATATTTGGAACCAAATCAGTTTGTATGGTATCAATGGCTTTGCTATCATAAACAAATTATCACTTGGGCAATTTTTATGGAAGAATTGACAGCACATTATGAGGATACAAAAAGCAACACTTCTTTTAGCCAATTGATAAGTCTCAAACAAAATGGTTCAATAATGGAGCACAATGATGTGTTCCAAAAATTGAACATAAGTGTAAAAAATATTCTAGAGGAGCATAGGATTGATGTGTTCATACGAACTTTAAAGGATAATATCCAACATGATATTCACCTTTGGGAACTTGATTCATTAGAGAAGGCATTCAGCTTAGCAAGAAAAATGGAAAGCAAAATTATGGCAACCAGGAAGCATACCACTCACAACTATAAATATGGAAGTGTTGTTGCCCCTAGTCTTCCATAACCTATAAGGTTGACACCACAAAAATTGGAAGAAAAGAGAGAAAAAGGGCTTTGTTACAGTTGTGATAGCAAATACAATAAAGGTCATAACTGTGCTCAAAGAAATTATTCTACATAGATTGCGAAGAGGAAGAAGAAAAGGAGCAAGAAAGGTCAAAAGAAGAGGATATAGTCCAGGAACAAAACCTAGATAAAGAAGAAATGAATCCGACCATATCTTGTAATGAATTGGCAGGAATTACCACTCCTCAGAACATCAAGATAGAAGGACAAATCAAGAAGAAAAAGGTAATAGTGTTGATTGATTCAGGAAGCACCCAGAACTTTATTCATTGTAAGGTAGCAAAAAGATTGAATTGCTTCTTATATCCAACACCAGAGTGTCAAGTAATGGTTGCAAATGGAGGAACAACAAATTGCTCTGCAAAGTGCCATAATATCAAGCTATCGATGGGAGAATATGTATTGAATAGCCCAATGCTTTCCATTCCAATGGGAGGTGCTGATGTTGTACTAGGAGTCCAATGGCTACAATCCTTGGGTACAGTAGATTTTCATTTTCAAGAACTTTTCATGAAATTTTTTGTGGAAGGAAAGGAAGTTGAATTAAGGGGTATTGCAGGGAAACCAAGAAAGATAATCAGCTCTAACAGTATGACAAAGCTTCTAAAAAAGGAACAAAGGGGTGTAATTGCACAATTATGTTCACTAGATGTTTCCACATTGGAATCATCTATTTCTCCAGATCTCCAAAAAGTCTTGGACAATCATTCCAAGGTATTTGAGACTCCCAAAGGTCTCCCACCCATTCGTGATCATGATCATGCTATTCATCTGATTCCAGGAAGTGATCCTCCAAACATCAGGCCGTAAAGATATCCCTATGCCTAAAAGAGTGAAATTGAATGTATGGTTGCAGAAATGCTAGGGGCTGGTATAATTCAATTGAGTCAAATTTCTTTCTCTACTCTAGTAGTATTAGTGCACAAGAAGGATGGATCATGGAACATGTGTCTAGATTATGGGGAGCTCAACAAGCTCACTATTAAAAATAAGTTTCCCATTCCCATCATTGATGAATTACTGGATGAATGGCATGGATCAATTTACTTCACCAAGTTGGATCTTCGTTCAGGATATCATCAAATCAAAATGAAGACTAAAGACATTATGAAAACAACATTTAGAACTCATGAGGGTCATTATGAATTTTTGGTCATGCCTTTTGGCCTTACAAATGCACCTTCAACATTTCATGGTTTCAAGAATTCCATTTTCAAACCATTCCATAGAAAATTTGTGTTAGTATTTTTTGATGATATACTAATCTACAAGAAGTCTTGGATGGATCATGTTGAACATGTTGACAAGGTGCTACAACTATTGGAGGAGAAATAATTATATGCAAAAAGATCCGAATTTTTCTTTGGAGTACAAAAGGTGGAATATCTGGGTCATATTGTATCTCATGAAGGAGTTAAGGTAGACCCTAGCAAAATTAAAGCCATTAAGGAATGGAAAATCCCCACATCCATAAAGCATCTGCGAGGATTTCTCGGGTTGACAAGGTATTATTGCAAGTTTGTTAAGAATTATGGGAGAATAGCAGCACCTCTAACAACATTATTGAAGAAAGATGCATTTTCATGGACTCCAGAAGCAACAAAGGCCTTCGAACATCTTAAAGAGGCAATGTGCTAAGCACCGGTCTTAGCTACACCGGACTTTACAAAAACCTTTATTGTCGAATGTGATGCTTCAGGAAATGGAATTGGTGTTGCTTTAATGCAAGATGAAAGACCCATTGCTTTTGAAAGTCATCCAATCAAGGGAAAGTTTTTACACAAAGCTATTTATGAGAAGGAAATGTTGGCAATACTCCATGCACTTAAGAAATGGCGACCTTACTTAATGGGAAGACACTTCAAGGTAAAAACGGATCATGATAGCCTTAAATACTTTTTAGAACAAAGATTATCCTCAGAAGAGCAACAAAATTGGGTCACAAAGCTGTTGGGTTATGACTTTGAAATCATCTACAAAAAAGGGAGAAAAATGTGGTGGCGGATGCACTCTCAAGAAAGGATGAGGATTTGGAAGCATTGTTGTGCGCCATTTCTATTATCCAACTAGATTGGATAAACGAAGCAAGGGATGAATGGAAGAATGACGAAGAAGTGTGGGAACTTATTCGAAAGTTACAACAAGATTCTAGTACATCTGATACATTTAGTTGGAAAAATGCTTCTTTATGGTACAAAAATCACTTATACCTCTGTAAGAATTACCAACTAAAACAAAAGATTCTTATGGAATTGCACACTTCTCCCTTAGGAGGGCACTCAGGATTTTTAAAAACTTACAACAGGGTTAAGAAGGAATTTTTTTGGGATGGCCTTAGATCGGATATTCAAAAATTTGTGGTGGAATGTTTGGTTTTCCAACAAAATAAAGTTGAAACAATTAAGACATCAATTCTATTACAACTTTTATCCATTCCAAGCCAATGTTGGGAGGAGGTTTCAATGGATTTTATCACAATTTTACCCAAGTTTGAGGGAAAGAGTGTCATCACTATGGTATTTGACAGACTTACCAATTATGCACACTTTTGTGCATTATCACATCCATTTAAAGCTAGTACAGTTTCTACTGCATTTATGGAAACAATTCAAAAGCTACATGGAAACCCAAAGCTTATTGTAAGTAACAGAGATCCCATTCTCACTGGAAATTTTTGGATAGAATTATTTTCTTGTCTTGGTACTCAGTTAGCTCATAGCTCATCTTATCATCCTCAATCTGATGGGAAAACTAAGATAGTAAACAAATGTTTGGAAGGATATATTTTTTTCTTTGTATCTGATAAATAGACACAATGGGCCAAATGGTTGCCTCTGGCTAAATGGTGGTATAACACTTCCTTCCATACAGCAACAAAAATGACCCCATTTATAAACTTTATGGATATCAGCCACCATCCATCACATCATATTTAAGAGAAAATTCTAAGGTTCAAGTAGTGGAACATCACATCGAACATCAAAAACAAGTCCTCCAACTCTTAAAGGATAACCTCGTGTTAGCACAAAATAGAATGAAACAACAGGCAGATCAACATCGCAGCAAAAGAAGTTTTGATGTAGGTGATTAGTTATTCCTACGGCTACAACCATATAAGCAAATGTCCCTCAAGCAAACTAAGAAGGATAATAAATTATCACCAAAGTATTATGGTCCATACAATGTGTTGCAAAATATCGGTACTATGGCACACAAATTGGAGCTTCCTGCAACTTCTCGATTGCACCTAGTTTTCCATGCTTCATGTTTAAAGAAGGTTATAGGCGACAGTCTCCCAGTTCAAACAATGTTGCTAGAACTTGACAAGGAAGGAAAAATTATATTAGAATCGGAAGCAGTCACAGAAACAAGAACTCGAGAGCTACAAAATCGATCAATTTCAGAGTATCTTGTCAAGTGGAAGAACATTTTGTTGAATATTCCACATGGGAGGATGATAATTTTATACAGAAGCATCCAGAACTACTCAAGTGTTGAGGACAACACTTTTTTGAAGGAGAGGGGCATGTTGGGTCCCTATAATACTAGTGATTACCCTATTACTATTGTAGTGGCATCCCTTATTAATATTGTTGTGCCCCTATTATCCCGATATTATTATTATTGAGCCCCATAGAATCCCTCTATTGTTATTTTTGTGGCTTTATATTATTATTGTTAGGTCTGCTGGGTTATATTGTGACTCCTTAGACTCCTATATATAGAAATGAGGTTTTGTCATTTGAATCATCCAAGAATTGTTCATTTATGTAATTTAAAGGAGGTTGACCCCTCGAAGAGGCTGAATTCTAAGGCGTTGATCTATCTTTCCTATCTTTTCTTGAGCTGGTTTCATAACACACCTCCACCACATCCGACAAGATCTCCAAAAACTATGGCAACACAAGATGTGTGCCAATTTGGAGAATGCACTTTTGGCAAGACCTAGGTTCAGTATTTGGGATACATTATTGATGAACAGGGGGTGCATGTGGATCCAGCCAAGATCCAAGTCATTAAGGATTGGCCAGCCCCAACCACTCTAATAGAGCTATGCAGCTTTCTCGGTCTTGCCAATTTCTACCACAGGTTCATGTTGGGATTCTCTCATATCACTTGGCCCATGAGTCAAGTCAACAAGGGAGGAGCAAAAGAAAAAATCTTTTAGTCTGAATCTCAACATAAGGCATTCACAGAGTTGAAACACTACCTCTTCTTTGCACTAGCATTCACTTTACCAGACTTTCAACAACCACTTCCGATCGAGACAGATGCCTCTGCATATGTTGTTGGAATAGTCCTTACTCAACAGGGTCATCCATCGGCATATCGCAGTGAGAGACTTTCAGACACAGTCTAGAAGTATCCCACTTATGACAAAGAGATGTATTCCATTGTATAGGCCTGCTGACAATGGAAGCAATACATTTTTGAGAAGGAAACAGTCATCCACACAGACCATCGACCCCTGTACTTCATACATACGCAAGGGAAGTTGCAAAATGATCACCATCAGAAGTATTCCACATACCTGCAACAATTCAATTTGAATATCAAGTATAAGAAGGGAAACACTAATAATTTTGTAGACTGCCTGAGCCAACCACCGATCGTGGTGTCAACCAATGTGCTCAACTCTTGTGGGCATGAGACTTCTGATTGACCACTTCTCTACAAAAGAGACCCTGAATTTCACCACAAATACCAGATGCCCTTGGAGGATCAGCAAGTTCCCGATTTTCACCTCCATGATGCCCTGCGATGCCACCTGTGACACCTTTGTCTTCCTTCAAGTGAGCGTGCCGAGATGATTTTGGAAGCACACTACAGTGGGGCTACTGGGAATTTTGGGGTCACGAAAATGGTGGCAGTATTGCAGAAGTATTTATATTGGCCGAATCTTCGATGGGACGTTAGGAAGTAAATTAGATCTTGCACTTCCTACACTATTTCCAAACCAACCATCAAGAAGCAAGGGCTCTATCCTTTGTTGTCTACCCCTATTCAACCTTGGGAATCCATCTCCATGGATTACATGTTGGGCGTTCCTTCTCCTAAGCATGGAAACAATTGTGTTTTTTTGGTCATTGACAGATTCTCAAATATGGCCATTATGATAGCCTACAAGAAGAATATCATAGCAGAAGCCACTACTAAACTTTTCTTTGAATGAGTGTGGGTACACTTTGGGATCCCACAGTCTATCATCTTAGATCAGGATAGCAGGTTCCTCAGTACATTTTGGTCCAGTCTCTAGTCTATTTTGGACACCAAGCTCACTAATTCCATTACTTTCCATCCCCAAACTGATGGCCAGACAAAGGTCGTCAACAGGATGATCGTACACATTATGCGCATGTACGACTTAAAGCCTCGATGCACATGGGATGAGACCCTCCCATATGTCCAACATGGTTATATTTGAGCTCTTCACAACTTGACTAACCAAAACCCTTTTCAAGTGGGCTTGGGATTCCATCCACTATGTCCCATTGATGTGGTCATACCATTTGGAGCTACTCAGGCAGATTTGGCTCATGTCTAGTCGGAAGCTAATAAGGCAAACAATTTCATTGAGCACATCCAACATATCCACTAGAAGGTCCATGAAATTTTTGAGAAATCAAATGCCAAGTACAAGTAGGGATATGATCAACATCGGGTGCCACACAAGTTACAAGTTAGCAACACAGTCTAGTTTCATTTGTAGAAGGAACACGTTACCAGAGCCTATATGAAACTCAAACCACTCTGATATGGTCCTTACACCATTACGAAGGCTATGGGAGACAATGCATTTGAGATCAACATTCCCCCATTCCTTGGCCTTTACCCAGTATTCAATGTGGACCGCTTTCCACCATACTTCCTACCATTGTTGGACACATCAGACATCGCAGAACAACTCACACATATAAAGTTAAATCCAGATTGCATGGAATGAGCCACAACTAATTAGATCATGGAAACATAGATGAAGAATTCCTAAGAGAAAAGGATCCAACTATATTTCACAGTCAAATTAGGCCAACTCCTTCATCAAGGAAGGTGGCTCACTAGGGACCAAGCTCAACAGCAGATTGTTCATGTCACGAAGGAACTCAACGCAATGGGGACCATTGCTTCTTAAGGGTTGTGGAATGATCCAAGGGGATATTGGTGGCCACGCACCTATTCCACTTGGACCCACATCATTGTCTCTTTCAGATTTTTAGTTTCCTTATTTGTAGAACAATTTACTATTTTTGACATTTTTCTAGGTTCTGAACTTCCAGAGCCATTTGAGGCCCTAAACGAAGTTTTTTGGGAAAAATGGGACCAACATGTGGTACACTAATGTTCGTCATTCAAAAGTTTCATCCCTCAGATAGATATTTCTAACAAGGTATTGTGCGTGTCAAACAGATATTGTATGCCAAAGTTACGAACCCAGGAAGTTGATGTACCAATTTAACCAAACGGGGCCCATATTTTGGTGCTTCATCTCTTAGGGTTAGGTTTTTGGATGTTTATGGTTTTCCATTATTTCTCAATAATAAATAGGCCTTTGAACCTCTTTCTAACACAATCCAAGGCATGTAGCTGCCACATCTTCTCTCAGAGATAAGCTACTATCACCTGAGCTAGTCTTATTTCCATTCTGTTTGTAAGCATATTTTAGTATTTGAGATTAATGAAATGAAATGTTATTTATATTGCATATTTTTGTTGATGGTTATATCTGTAATTTGTTGCATTCCTTTTTAAATCTAGGCCAGTGGTATCAGAGCGGTCTACTCTTTCTCTATTTTTCTTTGCATCTCCCCAATGATGTCGGGATATAAGGAGTTAGGGCTTGATTTGGTTGAACCTTTGCAAGATCATCCTTGCAAACCCCGATGGCAACCCATGGGGGAAGAAAAGAAAGATGAGGGGGCAGGAGATCCTATCAAAATATTGGTTGAGGAGGCCCTCAAGAAACAAAGGAAATCAATGATGAATTACTTTTCCCAGATCATTCAATGGTTTCCCACTTGTGGCACATCCACATCCAACAACCACTCTGGAGGCTCCACTTCTTTTAAGGTACAAGTAAACTTTCACATTAACATATTTGAGGGCCAAATAGATGTAGATGTTGTAGATAAATGTTTAAATATGCTAGAAGGATAAATGGTTAAATCCCATAAATCTGGTTAAATCAACGGAAAAAGAGACTTCATCACATCAGAATATGTATTATTCATTACATTAACACATAACAAAATACATAGTATGTAGCCCTCCCTGCAATGGTGGTAGGGAGTTTGCATAATCTCTAAGTTCTCCCTATGCACACAAAAATATATGCAGAACTTGATCCAGATTGGATCATTATATTGTTTGTCATCCATCTCAATGCATTTGAACTAGAAAAAGTGGAGGAATCAGCTCACTGGATCATTTTCACCAGTGGGGCCCAGTTTGGCGAAACAAGGTTTGAAACCTTCCAGGATCATTTTGAAGCATTGTATAAAATTTTTTGGGGGTAAAAATTTATCACGTTCATGACACACCATTTCATTCTATTATACACAAATATCTTTCAATGACACAAGAAATGCGTCAATCAGAATCTGTATGCAACAATTATTCCACTCAGAAGTTGACCTTGCTGATTTCACACCGATAGTTTGGCAGGATGCCACGTTAGTCCCCATTATTCATAGAAAAAGGTATATACACACATTTTTGATGAAAAATACTCTAGAAGATTCTATATTGTAACTCTAGTTAACAGTTGATGTAGTCAAAATTAAACACTAGTAGGCTAATGGGTTGTGTTATAATTGAGCCACTATGAGGAAGCGACATTCCATTATTTCCAGAGAATTTTGTTCCATAATTGTACGAATATATCTAGGAGAGTTACGAGGTAGACCACACAAAGAGGATTTGTGCATTGTAGCATCCTACGGGTCACATGCATTACTTCTTTGTACCTGCATCCATATTTCTAGAGAAAGAAATAGTGCGAAGCGACCTCACCTTCCAAGTAGGTTTTCTCAAGAAAGGATTTTCCAAAGAGAATATCTTGTGTCTTATGTGTGTGTGTGTGTGCTTATTCTTTCATTCTCTACTTTTCGACATAATTTCCATTCACATGGATGCACTAATTACAATTAAATCGACAAATTTTAAAGTTTTAATAAAACTGTAATAATGTAGAATCTCATATTTTTAACATAATATTATCAGATATGTTGTGATGAAATTTTCAGTGGAATACCCACAACAGTTTATGGATCATTCGTGCCAAAGAATGTTTCTTTAGGTATTTTGTGGATATTTCAGGGATCTAGATGTGGGGCCAAAAATTGTAAAACCCTAATCATGGATGATGAATATGTAAATGAACCTCATGATCCTATTGAGGTGATGTTTACACAATTGGGAAAAAAAATTGCAGATGTTAACCACACTGCAAGCCTCCTCATTATGGCCTTGAATAGTAACATGAGGATATTTGGAGAATATGGGGGTTCAAATGTAGTGGATAAATCAGAATGAGGATCAGAAGATCGGGGAGAAACAGAGAACCAGTTGAAGAAATGACCAGAAAATAACAACCCAATTCAAATGTCATGAACCAATCACAATCCATATTTAAAGTGGAATAAAAAGATGATATCAAGTCATACATCAGTGATATCGATGCTTTGAAGCTAAACCACTAGTTTCAGCAACTCGTAGTATATTTCATTTTCCATCATACTTATGAAGTACAAAAGAACTCATTCGTGCGACTGCAATTATAGGGCCATGCACTGGCTTGGTGGGAAAGCCTCACAGAAATGCTGACTTTGGAGAGAGAACCTCCAATTACTTAAGTGGGAAGTCTTCAAAACCATCATTATATCATAGTTTTATCCCATTGGGTATGTGGAAGACCAGTGGATCCGGTGGCATTACTTCAAGCCAAAGTGTGCATGAGTACATCACAAAATTCTGGAACATGGCTATAATGTTCGGTCTCTCTCCGAAGAACCCAAATGCAGTCCTGAAGTATTTGGGGGTTCTACACAACCATCTATGTGAGCAAGTGATTTTTTTTCAAGACAAAATCGGTGGATGAGGTTTTTGTAAAGGAACAATATATGGAAAACATAGGCCTGAAAAGAGCGCAATCAAGTGGATCGAAAAAGAAGGAGAAAAAAGAAGGTTCTAAGGAGGGGAAGAAGAAGAAAAAAGGGTGAAAATATAAGAAGATGGCATAAAATAGCACACTAGTGCAAAAATACCAGCAACCATTGCAACCACTACAACATTGATGGTCATACAGAGGAAAAATGTTGGAAGGTGCATCTAGAGCTAAACCTGAAGAATAAGAAGAAGGATAACAAGAAGAAGAATCTCATGGATACTAATTTGAGCAATCAAGTTGAAGGTAGGTCTGATGTGGATGAGAAGATCATCTGTATGTTAGTACAAAATGATGTGAATCTGAGTAGATTTCAGCAACAAGAAGAGAAAGAAATGACCAAAGTATTCCACGTAAAGATATAGTTGAAGAAGACAAAGATTGATGCTCTATTTGAATTAGGATCGTAGGTGAATCTCATTGTAGTAGATATTGTGAAGAAATTGGGACTAGAAGTTCATTATCATCCAAACGCACATTCATTTGGATGGGTAAATAAGGATGGAAAGATGAAGGTAACAAAACAATGTAAAATTAGATTTTCTATCACTGCTGATTTTATGTATGAAGTAGATCTAGATGTGGTCCCCATTGATGTATGTGGATTCATGTTTGGGAGTCCATACATGTACATGTGTGATGAAATATTCATGAGGAGAGTCAACCCATATTGGCCTGCCAATGATGGAAAATCATTTACCATCAACGCACACAAAGGTAAGTCAAAAATCACACTGGTAAGTGCCAAGCAAGATAAGAAATTGATTAGTTCCACCAAGAAGTATGTTTTATTGTTTTGAAGAGAAAGCCAGTATGAAGAGGAGTCAATAAGAGGTAAGGAATCCCTTGTGGGGTGTACTAAGAAAAAGAAACAACAATTTGAGGATTTGTTAAAGTCATATATGCTGGATGTGTTCTAAGAGAATAAAGGGTTACCACCTACGAGATAAGTGGAGGATGAGATCCAACTATTACTAGAATCTCCATTGATAAACATTGGGTTGTATAGGCATCATGTCATAGAAGCAAGTGAGGTGAAGAAACAATTGTAGAAGTTGCTATAATATGGTGTGATTCCACCAAGTACATCCCCATGTATGTCACCCATCATTATTGTGTCGAAGAAATACGGGACAATGCAGATGTGTATAGATTACAGGGCTTTGAATAAAATACTGCTCAAGAACACATACACCTTGCACATGATGGATGATCTACTATATCAGTTGAAGCAAGAAAATTACTTGACCAAGTTGGACCTGAAGTATGGATATCACTAAGTTTGAGTCAAAGAAGAAAATACATGGAAGACCACCTTCAAAACCAGGCAAGGTTTATATGAGTGGTTAGTAATGCCATTTGGCCTATGTAATGCACCACCTACATTTATGAGATTAATGAATGATCTATTGTGCCCTTTTATAGATTCATTTGCCATCTTCTATTTGGATGATATATTGGTACATAGTGCTACCTAGGAGGAGAATATATCACATTTGACGCAGGTGATGGAAAAATTGAATAAGCACCGACTACTAGAAAATCTCAAGAAATGTGAGTTTACGCAGCAGTCATTAGTGTATTTGGGGTATTGGATTAGTGGAGGAAAAGAGAAGATATACCATTCCAAGATGGATGCCATCAAAAAATGTTTGGTGCATACTAATGTTTTCGAGTTCAGGAGTTTTATTGCGTTAACATAGTAGCTGAGGAAATTCATAGCCTTGTTTTCAACAGTAGAAGCATCAATCCATGCCATAACAACAAGTGGAAAGAGTTTATAGTGGGGAAAAGTTTAGAAGAAGGTTTTCAAGGAGCTAAAGAAGAATATTAGTCAAACACCATTTCTGGTGTTACCAAACTTGCAGCATCCCTTTGAAGTGGAGATAGATGCGAGTGGGTATGTTATTCCAGTTGTCTTGATGTAAGAAGGCATGTATGCTACCATTCTGAAGTATTTCATGGGGTAGTTCTCAACTATCTTGGCTACACAAAGGATCTCTAAGACATGGTACCAGCTATGAAGAAGTGGAAGCACTATCTGATGCGAAAGGAGACAATAATCCACAGAAATGACTAGTCATTATAGTACTTGTAGGCCTATAGTGAGCGACATTAGACCATGCATTAGAAGTGGACGGGGTTTTTACAAAAATTTCATTTGGTGATCAAGTATAAGAAGGGAAGCACAAACAAGGTGGAAGACATGCTTTTAAGGCCACCCACAACAAACATCACAACTTTGCAAACACTTATGTAGATGGAGATATTCACCCATGATGCATACAAAGAGGAATATTTAGAAGATGAGGACTTAAAGGAGGTGTATCAATAGTTGAAGAATCAGAGTCATGTGGCGATAGGATGGCTGACTACCATATCCATGATGGGTTATTCTCTTGGTTAGATAAGCTATGTGTACATAAAGGTGAGCACTTGCAGCTCATCAAAGAGGCTCACACCTCCAAGGTTGCATGGAACTTTGGTGCAGGGAAGATCATGGCTAACCTGTAGAGGTATGTGTATTACCCTATGATGCAAGTGGAGGTATCTAGGTTCATAAGAGGATGCATACTTTATTGTACCAATAAGCTTAGCAATAGGAATCAAGTTCTATATCATCCCTTAATTGTACCTAGTCATCCTTAGGAAAGCATTTCCATGGACTTTGTGTGAGGTTTACTTACAAACAGGAAGGTGCATGACTACTTATTCATGGTATTTGACAGGTTCAACAAGATGTGTGTTCTAATTCCCTACAAAAATACCATGAGTGGGCAAGAAGTAGCAAATGTATTCTTTCGACAGGTTTGTGTGCACTTTGGGATACCGAGGAAGCATCATTTCAGACAGGGATAGAATATTTCTCAGTGCATACTAGACTACATTGTGGGATAAGATGGATACAAAGTTTAAGAGATCTAAAACATTCGATCCATAGACAAATGGGAAGACATGAATAGTCAATAGGACTTGGTGCAACTTTAGAGGGGATACGACCAAAAGCATCTGAAGACATGGGATGAAAATTTGGTATATATACAACATTCTTACAATAGAGAAATCCATAATTCTACAGGAAAGTGTTGAAAATAGCAACAACAAATGCTAAAAATAGAAATGCTAAAAATTGCATTGCTATAAATATCATTTCAAGATATACTCCAATTTTAATTAGTCCCTAAATTAAAATTGAGAATTAAAATTCAAATTTAGTCTCACTAGTTGTTTGAAAAACAATTAATTAATCCATCTTGAGTTAATTAGTTGGAGAAAACCAAACATGATGTCTATGTGAAGACATGCAACAGTTATCCCTTTGATTGAGGAAGTTATCCCTTAACTAAGGAGATAAGGATGAGTTGTATCTAAGTTGTAATTAGTTAGCTCAGTTAACTGAGCTAAGTCCAGTTAAATTAGTTCCAAACAGTTGAAGGAACTAATTGTGAGTTCAGTCAGTTAATGCATTCATGCATGCAACTAGTGTTCTCCAAATAACTGAATTTTCTCTCATAAATAACTCATGCATGTCAGTTTAGAGAAAGACCCAGTTGAGATTAAGGAAGGGACATTGTACTATTAGTTGGAGGAATTTTCCTATATAGGAAACTCATCCATGCATAAGGAATCATCTCCTTTAGGATTGTGCAGTTATTTCAGAGGTCAGAGTAGTGTGTGAGAGGATTATTCACACAGGTTGCAGCTAGAGAACCCAGGAGAAACTGCGCAAGGAAATAGGAGGCTTAGAGGACTGAAGGAAGGAATATGTGTTGTCTATTCTATCTATGAGCAGCAGTGAGGGATTGTATTGAGAGCTGGATAGCTTGAGAGCTAAAGCTTTATGTAATCCTAAGATCTTTCCACTTGTATGATAATACAGATAGCGGGGTTTTTAGTTGAGGCTTTCCCGAGAGTATTCTTGTGTGTTTCATGTGATTGATTTCTTCTTCACCTGTTATATGTGTTCTATTTGATCTTGCTCAAAATCAAATAAGCTTCTACAAGTTTGATTGTAGAAGTAGATTAAGTATTTTTCTTTAGTACATTGCATAATCAGTTTAATCTACAGTGAGAATTTCTACATGGTATCAGAGCAAAGGTGATCAAAGCGGACAACAATGTACAAATAAGGGAGAATATTGAACTTTGAAGTTCTTGATTGTAGGTACATAATCAATTTCTTATTACATATCAAAGTTTACCAATGGCATTCAAGGGCTTGAGACTCGAGTATGCCATGGATGGTAGCTCGAATTAAATAGCCTAGAAGGATTGCATGGAAGTGGTATTAGATGAAAATGGTTTGAAGGACTTCATTAATAAATAATTCCCCAAGCTAACAACAGCTAATGCCTAAGAATTGGCGGAATGGAAGAAATGTGTGGCGAGAGTGATGAGGATTCTTTTGGAGGGAGTTTGAGACCATATTGTCTCGAGTCTCCATGGGAAGGAGACTCTGTTTTCAATGTGGAAGACATTGAAGGATCTATATCAGAACAAGAACAACCAGAGGAAGCTGGCACTGAAGGACAAGCTTCGGAAAATCAAGTGTCAAAAGGGTGACACGATCTCTAAATATTTGAACAAGATCACCACATGTAGAGATGAGCTTGGAAGTGTAGGAATCATGACTGCCGATGATGATATGGTGACTCGTGAGTCTTTCTCTCCTCGGTCTTCCTAAGAGTTGGCATAGCTACCAGGATTCAGTGAATGGAAGAGAGAAACTGCCAGATTGGGAATGACTGTCGTCAAATCTGATGCAGGAGGAGATCAGGAGAAGCACTAGAGATAGTTCTTCATCTAAGGAGGATGAAGAAAATCTAGCCTTAGTGAGTAAGGCAAGGAAAGGGAAGGAGAAGGATTCCCATCCCAAATCAAGTTCTTCTCATGGTGGGAAGAATATTGACAAATCTAAATTGAGATTCCTTAATTGTCATGAGGTGGGCGATTATTCAACTAATCGTCCATTGAAGAAATCCAAGAAGGGATCCTCGAAAGGATCTGAAGGTGAGGCATTGGCCTCTCAGTTTGAATTGGATTTTACCCTCATCACATGCATCATTTCATCGATGATGGGTTGTGGTTGGTTTCTTGACAATGGAGCCCCATTCCACATGATCGGCGATAAGAGTTTATTTAGTAACTTGCAGGATAAAGACCTCAAGATACTCATAGAGATGGGTGATGATGGAAAGTACCGTGTTTTAGGTGAAGGTATGGTTTTTTTTCAGAGGTAGCATGGAGCTTCTCCCACCTTGACTTATGTGAAGTATGTGCCTAAACTAAAGAAAAACTTGGTATCGATTGCGATGGTGAAGGACAAAGGATACAATGTTGTCTTCAGTAAGGGAAAGGTTTTCACCCTGAGACAGGTGAAGTAGGTTGGTTCATGAGTCAAGAACCTGTATGCTCTTGAGGTTCAAGATGCATGCAAGGCCTTAAGGAGTAAGGAAACTATTAGAGACTTGGTGGTTGAGAGGGATAGTACATTACCTTTCAACATGTAACGCAAGAAGAAGTCTCTGACAATTGTGGAGGAGCCACAATTGGTGAAGCAACTTCAGGACATTGTGGAGCAGCCACAACTGGAGAAGCTGAGAGGAGACTGAGTGGAGGCATCCACTCATGCAGGGACCTCTAGTAGGGAGAAATTTCAAGCCAAGTGGGTAGAAGAATCACATGCAGCCATACCTCTAGGTGTGAGGTGGGGCAATGTGAAGTGATAGTCTCAAGAAGGCTAAAATAGGGACAGGATCCTTGAGGTGCCCAACCTCTTTGATTAGACCTTGCTATGGGAGCCCCGACGAGGAGTAGCAAGACTGGCTGAGTGAGTAGAGATAGATGTAGATGGAGGGACAGAGGGAGCTTCAACATCAGAGGGTGTTTCTAGCCCAACATGGAGGTCAGTTGGGAGATCACTTACTTACTTCTTAGTAACTGAGTTGCAGTGTAGCAATGAGCAACGCGCTACAACATGATGAGAGGAGGTGCAATGCGGATGCAGTGCTGGGAGATAGGACCAGCACCAACACAGACGCAGTAGGAGGAATCAATGCGATTGATGTAGTCAGAAATCAAAGTGATAGAGGCTAGAGTAGTCAAATAGTGAAGATCACAGTGGTGAAAAGTTTTTTAGTCGACAGAGGCAATAGTAGCAAGAGACTTTGATGACAGAGGCATCATTTTGATTCAAGTTGGGTATTTTTTGTGTTTCTGAAGTTGTTGTAGCAACAACACTTGAGAGAAGTGTTGCATGCAGAACATTCCAAAGGTTTAGGATCAGGTTCGAGTTGAATGCATTTCTTGTTGAGAGGGAGTGTTGAAAATAGCAACAAGAAATGTGTTAGGCCCCTATACTACTAGTGTAACCCCTTATTGTTATTAGTAAAACCACCTTATTATATTTTTGTACCCATGTAGTCCCCATATTGTTACTATTGTGCCCCATAGAAGCCCACTATTATTATGATTGTGCCCTTACATTATTATTGTTATGTCGGCTCTGATTATATTATGACCCCTTAGACTCCTATATAAAGAAAGGAGGTCTTGTCATTTGAATCATCTAAGAATTTTTCATTTGTGTAATGTAAAGGAGGTTTCCCCGTTGAAGAGGCTGATTTCTAAGGTGTTAATCTATTTTTTCTATCTTTTTGTGAGCTAGTTTCATAACATTTGTTATCAAAGCTTTGGATTCTAGGGTTTTTCTGCTCCAAATAGTTCATCGTGGTTTTTCACTATAACTTTTTTTTGCAACTTTTCAGAAGCTAAAAGAAAAACCCATTTGAGAAGAAATCTTTCGGAACCATGCACCCAAATTTCAGATCTTGTCTCGCTATAGTGTCAAAGATATGATATGAGGAACCTAGGATTTTTGCAAGCTCCAGAATTTCATCTAAAACACGTCATCGTGATATTTTTGCTATAACCTATTTGCTATGAAGTTTCAAAAGCTAAAGAGAAAACCCATTTGAGAAGAAATCATTCTGGATCTCGGGTCCAAATTTCAATTCTTTTCTCACTATATTTTTTAATATATGACCTAAGGAAGTTAGGGTTTTTGTAGACGCCTAAATGACATCCTAAATAGGTGACCTTGGGAAAATTGTCATAATGTTCTCTTTAAGAAACAAATTGAAATTTCATTAGAAGCTACAGAAAGAAGATAGATGGTAGTGTTAGAAGATTGGGCATAACTCTTTATTTGATAATGAAATTCTGATCAGAATTGTGGGCTTAGAAAGAGGACTTAGAGGACTACTGCACGTTGCGATTTCATAACTGGAAGTCCTGAAATTACAAAGTTATAGTCATTTCAAGATCGAGCTCCTAAAATTAAGAGAAAGCGAGATGAGGATGTTTGATGGCAAGGATCTAGTAAATTGGATACTACAGATGGAGAAATATTTTGATCTACATGGTGTACCATTGTTACAAAAGGTATGTATTGCATCACATTATTTAGAACTGAATCAATTTTTATGGCATAAAGCGCTTTGGTCTCATAAACCACTTGTCACATGGTCAATTTTCACGGAGGAAATGATAACACATTATGAGGATACAAAGAGAAACACCTTCTTTAGCCAATTGATAAATATCAAACAAAAGTGTTCAATGGTAGAGCACATTGAGGACTTTAAAAAATTGAATATAAGGGAAAATGATATTCCAGAGAAGCAAAGGATTGATGTCTCCATAGGGACATTAAAGGATAACATTCAACATGAGGTTCATCTTTGGGAACCTGATTCATTGGAGAAGGCATTCTGGTTGGCAAGAAAAGTGGAAAGCAAACTTATGGAAACAAGGAATTCTACCCCTAGATATACTCCAACTCTGTTTTCTTTCTATAAATAGCATTTTAGGATATACTCCAAGTTTGTTGGAAATAGCAGAAAATGGAAATGCTAAAAATAGTATTGATATAAATAGCATTTCAGGATATACTCCAATTTTAATTAGTCCCTGAATTAAAATTGAGAATTAAAATTCAAATTTAGTCTCACTAGTTTTTTGAAAAATAATTAATTAATTCATCTTGAGTTAAATAGTTGGAGAAAATCAAACGTGATGTCTATGTGAAGACATTGAACAATTATCCCTTTGATTGAGGAAGTTATCCCTTAATTAAGGAGATAAGGATGAGTTGTATTTTAGTTGTAATTAGTTAGCTCGGTTAACTGAGTTAAGTCTAGTTAAATTAGTTCCAAACAGTTGGAGGAACTAATTGTGAGTTTAGTTAGTTAATGCATGCATGCATGCAACTAGTGTTCCCAAGATAACTAAATATTCTCTCATAAATAACTCATGCATGTTAGTTCAGAGAAAGCACTACTTGAGATTAAAGGAAGGGACAGTGTACTATTAGTTGGAGGAATTTTCCTATATAGGAAACTCAACCATGTAGAAGGAAACATCTCCTTTAGGATTGCGCAGTTATTTTAGAGGTCAGAGCAGTGTCTAAGAGGATTATTCACACAGGTTGTAGCTAGAGGACCCAAGAGAAATGGCACAAGGAAATAGGAAGCTTGGAGGATTGAAGGAAGGCATATGTGTTGTTTATTCTTTCTATGAGCAATAGTTAGGGATTGTACTGAGAGCTAGAGAGCTTGAGAGCTAAATCTTTGTGTAATCCTGAGATATTTCCACTTGTATGATAATATAAATAGTGAGGTTTTTAGCTGAGGCTTACCCCAAAGTATTCTTGTGTGTTTCATGTGATTGATTTCTTCTTCATCTATTATATGCGTTCTATTTGATCTTCCTCAAACTCGATTAAGTTTCCGCAAGTTTTATTGTAGAAGTAGATTAAGTATTTTTCTCTAGTACATTGCATAGTCAGTGCCATCTACAGTGAGAATTTCTAAATAAAGTATCCATTTGAGACTTGTTTTGGATATTTTCCACCACCTTGGATATTTAATATGGGAAACAAGGAGGAGTGAGGGAAGATCTTGAAAGAGATGTTTTGAGGGTTGAAAATCTTATAGAGAAGATTAGGAAGATCCATATAAAGGTACAAGAAACACTACATAAGTCATAAGATAAGTATACAGATATGCGTGATCAACACAGAATAGATAATTCATTCAAGGTGGGAGACAAAGTATGGTTACAATTGAGAAAGGAGAGACTATAGGGGCTTTTTAAGAAAATAAAGGCTCTAAGGTATGGTCCCTTTGAGATATTGGAAAAGTTGGGTGATAATGCATATCGACTTAGTTTACCACCATATATTTTCATTTACTTAGTTGTGAATGTAGAGAATTTGAAACTCTATGAGACTTCCATGTTACATCAGGAAGAGGAATATGTCCTACCTTCTATGGAGGATTTGGAACCAGATGTTAAGGAATATTTGACATAAGATATTGCTTTAAAAAAGAGTTCTAGTACTACAAGGCAAGGCTAGCACGACCTTTGGTAGATTGGATTAAAGGGACAACTTCCAGGCAAAGCTAAATGGTACACTAGAGGGAAGGTGGAGAAAAAAAATTCATCACTTCATCTAGAAGAAGCTTTTTGGGGCCAATTCCCCAAAAATCATCCCAAAATGGGGAGATATGTTCCATATTGGATCATTATAATTTTATTGATCCATCTCGATGCATTTGGAGTGGAGAAAGTGGAGGAATAAATTCATGAGATTGCTTTTATTGGCGAGACCTGGTTTGGTGAAACGGGGTTTGAAACCTTCCGAGAGAATTTTGAGGCATCAAACAATGTTTCTTTTGGGTAAAAACTTCCTCTTCAACGCTGCAGCATATCATACTATTCTACCCATAAAGATCTTTCCAATGATGCAATAAGTGTGTCAATGAGAGTCTATATGCAAAAGTTGTTCCACTCATAAGTTAACCTTCCTATTTTCACACCTATAACTCAAGAGCATGTTGCATCGACCCCCATTACTCATGGAAAATGGGCTAGCCATGTGTTTGTGATTTAAAATACTCTAAAAGAGTCTATATTATAACTCTAGTTGAGAGAAGATAACCAAGAGAGATAGGACGTAGAGAACACATAGAGGAACTATGCATTATAGCATCGCACGGGCCACAAGCATTACCTATTTGTACCTACAACCATATTTCCAAATAGAGAAAGAGAGCGAAGCGACCTAACCTTCCAGCTAGGTTTTCTCTCAAAAGGGTTTCTGAGAGAGCATGCATTATGTCTTATGTGTGTATTTGAGATTATATTTTTGTTCTCTACTTTTCTGGATAATTTCCATTCACATGAATGCACTAATTATAATTAAATATACAAATCTTCAAGTTCTAATAAAATTGTAATAGTGTAGAATCTCACACCTTTAATATAATATTATCATATATGTCGTGACAAACTATGTACTGTAATATCCATGGAAGTTTATGGATCAAAACTATACCCGAAAAGAAAACTCAAATCGATACACATACACACCTAAAAACCCCTAATCCTAATCTTCAACATGAACTGGAGGGGAGGATTTTATTATTTTCATGAAAATATGTTTAACTACTTTTCCCTCCATTACACATTCATTTGAATTCCATTTAATTTACGTGTCATTTTGCAATTATACCCCTAGTTAACCTTAAGTCACATTTGGGATCCAACGCTAAGTCATACATCACAAGAGAAACCACATAGTAATTGCCTCTTAATAGGAAGATGATACCGAAGGTAAATCTTAGATTCTTCAAGGCACAAGGCCAGGTCATATTTTTAAATAGATCCCACATAACTCACCCATATTCAACTCATTAAGGGAAAACATATCAAAAATTTAGATTTGAACTCAAGTACGTATTGTAACAAATTTTCCCATAATCACTTGAGATACTCCTAATTGAAGCTAGACCTAGATCTTATTACCATTTGGAGCCCAATAAACTTTCCTACGGTTTCTTACAAAATTTCAGATTTAAGGCCTTGGCCTTATTATCAAAGAATACTCTAAATAAGACTATCAAACTATAGTATAGAATCTCAATTGAATGTTTATTTATACTTTATTATGTCATAATGGTATTGGAACATATGAAGTGGGGAAATTCCTAGTCTTGGAAACTTTATTGATTAATATTGATTTTGAAAAAACCTATATCAAGGTGGAGTGTGACTTCATAATAGTTAGGCTAAAATACTTTGGGTTCAATTAGTTCTCCATAAAAGAATTTAAGACTCTTTTAATCAATGCATGAACCTACCTCCTTATTAACTAAGGCATATTTGAGGAAATTGTTATTTTCAAGTTAATTTAACTAATTATGTTGTTATCATGGCCCTCTATCTCATGATAGTTTATTTCTTAGGATACCTCATTCCAAATAGAATGTCTTAGGGTATTATTAAACCTAGCATTCCACTTCTTGAACTAGATGTTGTCTAACATGTTATTGGACATTTTTTTAATGATTCCTTTCTCACTATTCTAGAAGAGGAGTCACCATATAACATTATGGACTATCTAAAATTTTCATAGGAAGCATCATGATCCAAGGTTCATTGGGCCTAAGTGCGATGCTATAGGAAAATATATAAGGAATCCATCTAGATTTTGAATTAATGTTGGTATTGGCTAGATTTCAATGAAATATTTATATTTTTTAGTATCCCCTTTCGATTTAGGACTACTCTATGGAACCATGGGAATAATAAAATTTAAAAAAAACTTATAAATGGATCACAAAACCAATAACATTAGTGACCATATTATCAAGAAATACATTTGCATTAATTTGAATGACAATCCAAAAACACAATTACGCATTGATATTTTTCTTATGCCCTAGAGGAGATGTTTAAAATTAATATGCATGCAATCCTCCTTTAACACGTTGTCGGTGGCATACAAAATTTATAATTTATTAAAAACTCATCACCAAATGACAAACTACATATTGCATGCACAACAAGAAATATAGATGTCTTACTTTTCACAAAGAAATCTTTGTCAATGGACTATTACTCAAACAAGCTATTTCGATTGAACAACTACAACCTACAACTATTTATGAACCCTCAAATGTTACTATATATATATATATATATATGTTCTTTTTGTTCATCTTTATGGAAACACAATCTTTCATGCACATGGTACACATGGAAATGCTACATTTCTATTTAACAATATTCAAGT
Organism: Pinus tabuliformis; assembly: GCA_031772625.1. Lineage (NCBI taxonomy): Eukaryota > Viridiplantae > Streptophyta > Pinopsida > Pinales > Pinaceae > Pinus > Pinus tabuliformis. The sequence goes on along the minus strand of CM062810.1, from coordinate 478,852,275 downwards.
CAAATTGATTATAAACAGAACAAAAAAGTGACATAAGTTTTACTAAAAATGTGGGAGGAACAAATACACGTGAAAGGATAAATAACTTGATATTTGTAGCATCTATATCAGACTTCGAAATTGTGTACTTATAACCAAAAAAAGAGAATTTAAACCCATCATTGAACACAAGTAGGGAAGATGACTGAGCACCATATCAAGCATGGTTGTAACAACTTGAGTTTTTACTTTGATAATGGAGAAGAAAAGTGAAGTCACTGATACCCTTCAATAATTGAACCAACCTTGGTGTGTACTTTGGAAAATTTATTCTTATCTCGTACAATTTTTTTGGATCTCCTAATGGATATGTTTTGGGAAATATTGATATCATACTTTGTTGCACTAGAACTCTCATTTAAATCAAAAAGAATAATATGGGTTAGTGATCCAAAATATTTTGCTTATAGATGTGTTAAAGAATTACATGCGTAAATTATAGCTTAATAGAGAAAACTTAATTTGCACATGAGACAAGAGGAGAAAGACATAAAGCATGAAAGAAGACAACAAGACTTGATAATAGAGTTCGTCCAACTTGGACTACGTCTCCGAGCCCTGCTTGATCAATGGGTAGGCCTTCGTTCATTAAGTGTTATGAGAAAGAAGAGTAAGAGCATCAGATACAAAAAAGGAGTTTTATACTTCCATATTGAAAAATGGCCCGAAAATGCAGAATGGTGATGGAGAAATAGACAACAACATTGCGGTCATGGCATCAAGAAGTGCTAAAACCATATAAAATTTGTCAAATTCTGACAAAGTGAAAATTCGGCCGTCCTGCAAAATTCTGCCTCGAATTACATGCATTGCCTCCTCTGCCTGCACGCGCTAACAAACTCCGTTTAAGTATAAACTGGGTGGTAGATTCTTCAAGGAAATGGTTATAGTGTAGTTGGTGGAAGGTCTGGTTAATATGGAGGAGGTCGAGCAGTCAAACCCCACCTCCTCCTTTTACATATAACGAATTCCTTTTTTTAAATTTCATAAACCAAAAAAAAATTAACTTAAGTTTTGGTTGGGTTGGCCCCACCTTGGGCAACCCACCCACTGTACCTACCTCCGTTTGTTGTGGGTTGGGTCCATGCCCCAAGGGCCGGCCCACCCAACTCCCTTGTTAATTGAGTCATGGTTTCCGTGGGATCCGTTGGGAGTTTTGTGGTGTGGGTTGTGGGGTGGTGGGGTCATGGCCACCCACCCCGTTATATTTTTGGTGGTTCCATGGGAGGGGCCTAGGGTCATGGCCCACCCCTCCACTATTTTTTTTTATACTAATTTTGTTAAGTGCAGAGAGGAGTTGGGGAGGCGGGGTTGGTGGCACGCCACCCCTTTTTTTGTATTTTTTTGTTACATAAAAGAAAAGGGGTTCCTTTTGGAAATTTGGTTTTGGACCGAAGAAGTCCTTTTAATGAGGCAATAATTTTTCCCGGAATCTGGTTGGAGTTGGCAGGATTCCATCTGTCAGAAAAAGTTCAAATTGCACCTTCATTAATCTTGTCGAGTCATCAAAAGTCAACCCAACTTTAACTTCCTCTATCTTCTTCATCCGGACTTGGATTGGAGTGTCGCTTGCGCCGTTGGAATCAGGATGATGAGCACTTTGATCTGATTTCAAGTTAATCACCTTTCCACCACTTTGAATTTTAAGCTTTTCCCATGCCACTGTGTCTAAAGATCCACCTGAATCAGTTAGTCAATTAAGGATATAATTTAGTTGATTTGGGTTCCAACTTTTAAAAGGAGGAGCACATGGAAGTGTTCCTATGTGCCTTTTTTATATCACCTATTAGATCCTTTATTGCAGTATGACATATTAGAATTCCACATTTGGTTAGAAATTCATTGATATAATGGGATAATGTGGCACATCGTGGGTTCACCTTCAACCCTTTACATTATCAACAACCACATACTACTTAGGTATCATAAAAGAGATCTTATTCATTGTGTCATCCAATTAGCCCAAAATTCTTGAAAAAGATGGCATGTTAAAATTAATTAGGTAAAGTGTCTCTCAATTTTCATCTACCATTTATTTACAATAACTTACTCCTAATGATATCTTGTGAAATTATTTCACATCTATACTAAAACCCAAATCAGCATCCACAAAATTCATGTGCATAATTATTCAAATAGACATTCAAAGGCATAATAAATTCAATAAGATTATCAAAATAGGAATAAAATTTATAATTATGGAAAATCACATGAGATAACTTGATTAACATGGAATTATGTGATGACTTGATTAACATGGAATTATGTGGAATAAGAAAGAATCAAAAGAATTGATCTTTTGATATGATCACATTATTCCATGTATTTGAGCGAAAACCATAATCAATGTGTCTATATTTTTAAAATAAAATTCTGGAAACATTTATCGTTCTAACATCAAGAAATGTTTTAAAAGTGTTTTTACGTAATGAATGCGCCTAAATATGATACACATTAATGATAAACCTTTATAATAATCTCTACAAAGTTCTAATTTCAGAGGCTTATAGTTCTATTTTCATTATACCTTGTTTGTTTAGTGCTTTTAGGTAAAAATATCATACTAATGTGCTTATGTCTATAAGGTTTATTGCAAGAAAAGTTTAAAAATTGCATATGTAAATAAATAAAATAAACAAGTGAATTTACCATCAATGCACCAAAATATCAAGCGAAAAAATGAAGGGAATTGGATTTCATAAAGTAACTTTATAAAATAATTCTCTAGTTCTTATTTCATCCTTTAGCCAAAAGCTAAAGGGGAGATTTGTGTAAAATGGATTTACCATGGAAGACTTCAGAATGTATAAATTTTTGAGATAAATTTGCAAGTGACTATTGTAAGTCATATACAAATTTGGAATGAATAAATTAACTATGTAAATTGGTTCTATTAAATCTCAAATTTATTATCAATCGACTCATAAATTCCATAATATTTTACTTATTACTATTAATATTTACAATATATTTTCAAGAAAATAGAAGGGTTTCAAAGTCATTTTTAGTGTCGTAATTTTTGTTTTTTAAACTGTAGTGTTGGACTCTTGAATTGTCTTCGAATTTGACAACCTTTTTCCTTTTTTTTATCCACTTCATATATATCTTAGTATATATTTAAAGGTTATAAGGTCAGAAATATGATTCAACAAATATTTAACATCCATAATCTAGACCTTCTTTATGAAATTGATTATAATATCTCTTGGCTACCAAATTGTAACATTTTCATAGCTGACTGAATTATATGTAGCTGAATTTATGGTTAGACAAGATGTAAAGACTTTCAAAGCAAGCAAAGGTTATGGGAAATTTACAAATGTCAATTACATGCTCATCCACCTATTGTGCCAACTAAAGAAATTGATTGGATTGAGGACCCCTTTTATGAAACATCGTAGTCAACACCATTCTGTTAATAGAAAAAAGTTTAGGGACACGATTTTGACATCAATTGAGTGTGGAAAAAAGGTTGTCAAGTGAGCAAGTTTTATGTGGCTGATGTGTAGAAGAAGACATGAATTATTTTATATGATAGAGAAAATCATGTCAGCTCTATTTCATAATTAAAATAAAAAATTGTGTTATCGATCTCTAAACTGGGCTCTCAACATTTATTTCTAATTAATTCACAGATTTATAAATATCCTTTTTCTACGAGTTGAGATAATAGACAATAGATGATAATTACTCTATTTTAAGTGGTGCAAACACTCTCTTCTTTTATCGATGCAAATACTATGTTCCTAAAAAGTGAATGCGTCTATACAAGATTTTACTTTAAGTTTATAATGCCTTACACTCAACAGGAGGCCCCCTAGGCCCCCTTGAAGAGATATAAGATAGTTTAGATGTTTTGAATTCATTTTTATTTCAATTAATCGCAATTGAATTTGCATTTAGTTTTCTCCGTTTCATTTATGTTCAATTACTTACCATTGATTTCACCGTACAAGATTGAGCACTCACTAAAAATTTAAAAAACAACCAAAAATATTTTGAATTGTTGGTTTTATTCATTTAAGATTTCCACTTAGTCTAATATTTAAATGTTTGAATTATGTTTTTTCTCCATGGTGCACATTATTCATCTGTCATAACCTAAAATGTCATTTTGAATAGTTGGGTTTTGAACAAGATTTGATTCTATTATAAAATAGGATTTTGACCCATTGCACATGATTAATATTTATAGAAATTAGATTAGTTCCTTCAATTTGATGCCATTAGAATAATTTATTTGATTCAATGTAATTAGAAATAGATCTTTCCCTTTGATGCAATTAGATCAGCGTTTTCATTTTCATGCAATTAGATGGTCTTTTAATTTCATGTTACTGGAATAGTCCTTCTTAATTCAATACCAATCAATAGTTTTTACTTCGACACAATGCAAGTCAAATGACCTTTTCAATCTAATCTTATTTTTGAAAGCATACTTTGTCTTTTCAAGTTTGATAAAAAGAACATGTGTGTAAATTTGAAAAGAGTTAATCTTTATTTAGTCCATCTTTAATGATTTTCTTTAGTTGAGTTGTCATCTTAAAATAAAATATATAACTCCTAGCCTATATAAGACTTTAGTTTTGGTTTTAATATCATATTAGATGCATTCATCCTTTAGATGAAAAGTTAAAATCATATTAAAATCATTTAGGATGCATGTATAGAGAACGAGACTCTAGGGGTAGATTTATAAGTAGAGGTAGATGATGTAGTTCAATACCAACATCACCAACCACCCATACTAGACCATGTATCACCACAACATCCACTGACACTTTCATTCCATCCATAGCAGGTAGAAATAGACTTCATGTGGTACATAAGTATGAAGTTCAACCTAGGGACTCACCAACTTCCTCCACGGAAGTTGTAGTTGAGGAACCTACATCCCATATTAAAGGAGTTGTATTTCTCTCTTCAATAGGTGAACACCTCGTAGGACATAAGTTAGAAGTGCCTAGTGAGGAAGAGGAAGCAATTTTCTCTAATATACCAATATTATTGAAGAACCAAAAGAAGAAAAAGAAAACCCTATTGTTGAACCCTACACTAGATCTGAGGAATATATAATGACAAGAGAGGGGGAAGGATAATTACACAATGTAGATGGTGACCTTAGGATTGGTGGAGGAAGAGGAATAGGAGGAAATAAATGAGGTGGACGAGGTGGTATAGTTGGAATGGGAGAAAAATACCTTTATCGATTCCCTGTATTTGATGAAGATACCACAACCACAATGAAAAATATCTCACCTTCTATTCTTCCCAATTTTCATGGCTTAATAATTGAGGATCCTGACACATTTGTTTTTGGGTTTGAAGTATTCTATAGATCCTATGACTATTTACTTAATATTGAAAAATTGAAATTGTTTCCCACCACTCTAAAATATGTTTTCCATAAATGGTTTATGGGTATAGGAATACACTCTATTAGAACATGGGACATAATGAAAAGAGTATTCCTAGAAAAATATAAATATTATTGTATGCACTATAACATTAAGGATGAAGTAATTAAGATGATTTAAAAGGAGGATGAAAACCTTGAACATCTGGTGGAAAACATTTCCTACAAATTCAAAGGCGTGAAGATGCATAAGCTAGATAAGGAGACAATAAAAAATATTTTTCTATAGGAGATGAGTGGATTGATCGTCTCAATTTAATGGGAAAAGGAGATTTTTCACAACTATAATTTGATGAAATTTGTGAGTTGTGAAAACATATTTGAAGAGGTAAGGAAAGATATGGTAAGAATCCAAGAGATCCAATCATACCAAGAGTCAACAAATTTGCATATGGAACAGTAAGTAGAGAAAACTTAGGAATTTTTCTTGATAATTTCAAAACAAATATCCTTGGAAATCCTAGTGCATAACTAGATGTTCTAAAGATAGAAAAAAAGAAAAAAATTGAGAATGACCCACATTATCTATTTTCTGTCCTAGGTGTAGAAAAAAACATGCTATAAGATATTTTCTTCTTGATAGTATACATATCTATGTCATATGTGCTGAAAACCATGATAGAAAAGAATTCCCTTCGATACGTGAGCAGTTGTCTTTCAGGATGAGGTTGGGTGAATTCAAGCTAAATCACTTTTATTTATTACTAAAATAACACGGTCGTCTCAACAAACAAGTATGTCACAAGGTCCCAATACTCAATATCAATCATATGCACAACCATAGAGAAATTGGAATATACCTATGCCTTAGAAACCTTGGCTACCTCACCCTCAAAATCCATCTTGGGCACTATATTGGACAAATTCTTATAGCAGAAATGCCCAGTATCCTCGATTCCAACTACCATATCCTCCATACCAACCTCAATACTACCCTCCTCAACATGCTCGACTACGATATCAAACAAAACCATCAAATCAACCACTTCCATTTCCATCCACTCTATTTCTCTAGATATCCAATCAACTACCCACTTAACCACTTCTGAATCCAAATCATAAAAATCATCAACAACCCATCTATAATGTTGATGGTCAAACTTTTCAAGCCTACATGATAGCCCCCTTAGGTATAAATGATGTCCAAGTTACATCTGGTATGGTTTTGTAAAAGAAACCATCCCTAGTTTTCATCCAAAAATTTAAAGAAGATAAGGCTCTTGAAAAGGAGACACTTCAATGATCATGAAAAGAATCCTGCAAAGGAATATGTTACTAGTCAATTATATGAAAACCAAATAAAGCCAAATCCTCCAATTCCTCTAGTATAACAACCTTTTGTTTCCTTAAAAAATCCCCCTTTTCATAAAAGACTTAAAATTGATAAGGGACTAGAAACGAAAATTATTTGACAAGAATATGACATGCTAGAGGAATTGAAAAATATTTGCATCAAAATTCATTTACTTCAAGCTATAAAGGATATACATATATTTGCAAAAGCAATTAGGTGTTGCGCATTAAAAAACCAAGAAGAAAAATGAGATATGTTAAAAAAATTGGTTGTGTAGGAAAGATTATAGATATTATGATGGGGAAACCAATAGTCCAAAAATATCTAGATCTCGGTAGCCCTATTGTAAAAATCCACATTAATGGTATTGAAATTCCAGACCCTTTGATTGATTTAGGAGAAAAAATTAATACTATGAGAAAGAAAATTATGGATCAATTAAAGCTCACCAATCTTCAATATACCCCAACTTTACTACAATTAGCAGAAAAATCTACTATCAAACAAGATGGTATATTAGAAGATGTGTATGTATCTTTAGATTCATGGGAGTATCTTGTTGATTTTATGATTTTAACTCTCAAGAATAATCTAGGAGGCCATCCATTGGTCCTTGGTAGACCTTTGTTAGCTAAAAATGATGCATTCGTAAGTTGTAGATATGGTTATACGTATATTGTTTATGGTAGTTCTGCTAAGAAATTCACATTGTACCCACCTACAAAAACAACAACTGAAGTAGAAAGTGAAGTTTGGATAGATTATGGTTGGAGTCTTTGATGAGATTCAACCAATATTTAGTATTTCACAAATAGATGAAGAGGATCAATTGATAAATATGATTAATAATAAAGATTCTTCTTCATATTGTGAGAAAGATCAATGTTTTCAAGAGCAATGTAATATTTGATATTTATCATCTCATTAAATAGCTTTACATTCTATGGAAAATTTTGGCAACGTTTTAGTAGAAAATTTTCCAGGAAAAACATTAAACATTAATAATAACTTGGAAGAACTTCAAAAAAGGCAATTGATAAAGATGATACTAAAACATTCTTCTACATATGCATGGGAATATACTGATATGAAGGGAATTAATCGTAACACATGTATTCATCACATTTACATTCAAGAAAATTTCAAACCAGTTAAATAAATTCAAAGAAGGATGAATCCAAATCTAAGAGAAATTGTTGAGTGTTAGGCCCCTATACTACTAGTGTAACCCCTTATTGTTATTAGTACAACCCACTTATTATATTGATGTACCCATGTAGTGTCCATATTGTTACTAATGTGCCCCATAGAAGCCCACTATTGTTATTATTGTGCCCTTACATTATTATTGTTATGTCGGCTCGGGTTATGTTATGACCCCTTAGACTCCTATATATAGAAAGGAGGTCTTTTCATTTTTATCATCCAATAATTGTTCATTTATGTAATGTAAAGGAGGTTTCCCCCTCGAAGAGGCTGAATTCTAAGGCGGTGATCTATCTTTTCTATCTTTTCTTGAGTTGGTTTCATAACATTTGGTATCAAAGCTTTGGATTCTAGGGTTTCGCTGCTCCAAACAAGTCATCGTGGAATTTTCGCTATAACTTTTTTCTGTGACGTTTCAAAAGTCGCAAAAAAACCCATCTGAGAATAAATTGCGTTGAACCTTGGATCCAAATTTCAGAGCCCTTTGCGTGATATTTGCGCAGATATTATCTGAGGAAGTTGGTCTTTTTGCAGACTCCTGAATTACATTCAAAACAGGTGACCTGGGGAAAATCGTCATAACTTTCTCTCTAGGTATTAGATTGAAATTTCGTAAGAAGGTACAGAAAGAGGACGGACTGTAGTTTCTTGTATGCATTTTTTAGATCCATAGGTCGAAAAATCAACACGCGGCACTTCATACAAGTTCGCTCTTCTAGAAAGGTCTATAATTAGGTCATCTTGGGAGATTGTGCATAACTCTTTTTTGGGGAATCCAATTTGGATCAGACTGGTGGCATTGGAAATAGGACACAGAGGGCTACTACAGGTAGAAATTTCAGAACCTAAATATCCGTAAGTACAGAGTTAAAGTCGTTTCAATTTTGAGGTCCTAAAATCAAGAAAAAGAAAGATGAGGAAGTTTGATGGCAAGGATCCGGTAAATTGGATACTTCAGATGGAGCAATATTTTGATCTACATGGTGTACCACTGTTACAAAAGGTATGTATTGCATCTTCATATTTAGAACTGGATCAATTTTTATGGTATAAAGGGCTTTGTTCTCGTAAAAAACTTGGTACGTGGTCAATTCTCATGGAGGAAATGATAGCACATTATGAGGATACAAAGAGAAACACCTTCTTTACAGCAACACCACAACAATTGGAAAGAGTAAAAGGCCTTTGTGACATATTTGAAAGTAAAATTATGGCAACAAGGAATTGTTGTTGTAGGGAAAAGTATCCGACTCGGATGACCCTATCCCACTCTAAGGGTGACAGTTCCTTAGCAACAACTGTAAAACAAACTACTTAAGGTTTACTTCTCTATGAAAGCAAAAGAGAATGGAGAAAGCACTAACCGTTGCCTTGCGCTTAATGTCGAATCCAAACTCTTCTCTTTGGCTGCTTGCTCCTAGCTCTTTATCCTTCTGCTCGCCCAGCTACAATGAGATCCTGCAAAATAGCAAAGAAGGAAACTACAAGAGGCATGCAATCATAACTGGTTCATGGATTAGTGTAAACCAAACATGCAATCATCGCAATATATAATTGAAACAAGAGCACATAGAAGAACCTCAATAGCTTTTATTAATGAAGAAATAAAGGTTCTGAGAGTATTACAACCATTGAAGGCTCCAACCCAGCAACACCTCCCAGCAGAAAGAATTGCTCTTCTTCACCTCTCTCAAACAATCACCCAATAACTCAATAATGAAACCAACAGCATATCATTACTTTGCACAAAATTCCAGCCTCCTGAGCTCATAGGAGAGAGCTCGATATATAGATGAATTGAGAAAGGATGAGTCAGCTTGCAACTGATGTGTAGCTGCCTTGTGTCCTCTCTCTCTTCAGTTAATCTTTAGTTGATCTTCAGTTCTTAAGTCCACTTGGTGAACCTTGCTTCCACTTGGAGAAACAAAGCCTCTGACTCATCACAAGGCGAAATACCTGATCCAAGTGTCATTTTTGGAAGATTCCAAAGCAATGACTCACTGTGCCACTTGTCCTTTCTCGCTCAGCGCAGGTGGCCTTTGTCCCACTTGCTTTGCAACGCAGGTACACCATGGAGCAACTGAGTTTCAGCGCAGAACCCTAGTGGAGCACCTGCTTTGATTTCAGGATTGCTTGTTTTTTAGTGTTTTCAGGTGGAGAACTGATCTGAGAGCTGTTGGTTTGCTGACCTTGTTCCTCTAGGGGTAGGAACATCATGTTTAGGGAACTTTAGATCCCTTGGATTATTGACAATTCATGCTTGTTGCTGTAAGGCACAAAATTGTCTATAACAGATGCCCCCTAAAGTATGAGGTCGTTTATCGGGTGAAATGCTTTATTGAGAGGATCCGAAGTTCATTCAATCTGCTGAGAAGTGTCCTGTAATAAGATACAATACAATACATTATTTTTCATACATTTTTCATGATCTAGCTGAGGCGGGCATTCCCATGCTCAGCTTTATAAATACATTTTGGTACATAGAACAGACGATCGTCTGATTGTAGACTGATAATTCTCTGCCGAAATTATCATCCTTTGAGAAGGATGATCATCTGCTGTAATGATGTACATATCAAATGTCTTTATGTCCTGAATATATATTGCAGCCCAGATGGATGAAACTAGATCCGGGGTCTTCAATCTCTTCCGATCTTCACTCGATGTACAAGTCGATCCATGTGAGAATTTCTTGAAGTCGAACATGGAAAGACATCGCTTGATTACCGGTCAATGATGTAAACCGTTAACAAGCGCGAGAGGAGTCACCGATAAGGATGATGACCCTCAAGGTACGGCAGTACAATCCACATGGTGGGAATAAAGGACTTGGCGTCGACCACCAGGCAAAATCTTCTGGTCGAAGGTCATTGATGTATACCTGTCGCCGGAAGTGAGAAACTTGCCATTGAGGCATGCAAGCTTCAAAGTACTGAAGGGGGTGTTCCTAGATCAACTCCTTGGATAATGAGCTGATGTCGACAAGGAGCGATCCATCAAAGGAGGGCCTTAATGAATCCCACATCAGTGACACGGAACGGAGCTAGTGATTGTGATGAGGTGAAAACAAACTGTGATGTATGATTCAGGGTGGCGGTCATGAAGTGGATGAAGGATAATGTATGGTAGTGGGTGGAACACGGTTGACTCTTTACAGAACCACATCTCTTGAACATATAACGACACTGATGTGATGGATTGGTAGCATTACCCCAATTGTGGATGGTGTGGCGAGGACCATGGTTATGAGACCGGTGAATGAAACAACCCAACCCGATGTGATACAGAGGACAAAGTGTCATGTTCAAGAGCGACTTGCTACCATTAATGCTGTGAGGTTCTCCCAATTTTTCCCCAATCATTGCTGACCAGTACCTCTTTATTTTTGTCAAGCTTGAGGAGGATAACATATGCTTGTTCTATAACCTGCCCTTCGGGCAAGCCCATCGCTATGTTTTAACGAGCCTAGCGATAGGGAAACTCGTTCTCGTCTAAAGACAAGTTTGTCGCTATTTAATCATTTTAACGAGTCTAACGACAAAGAAAACTCGGTTCTTTTCATTTTTAGAGAGTCTGAAAAGGTACGAAAAGTTAACTCCAAAATTCCTTTTTCGTCTTCTAATCCCTTAAGTCCGAAAAAGTATAAAACAATACAGAAGGGATGAATTTTCGATCTCTTTAATGAGCCGAACAAAACAAGCGCTCGATCTTTTTGTGTAATAATCCCTCAGGTCCAAAAAGATTAAAATCTAGAGGAGGGATAGCTCTTCCGGTCCTTTTAATGAGCTGGAAGGCCAAAACTCGGCAAACTTTTCATATTTTACGAGTCAGTGAAAAGAGCTCAAAGAAGACTCGTCTTTTGAGGAACGAGTGATGAACAGGGATAGCAGCAGATTCCAGGTACAGGTTGGAATTCTCCAATCACGGCAGTGTCACAAGGATGGCTAAGTGAAATCACTCTTCGCAGTTGTTCCTCAAAATGGGTAAACAAACATATGGAGGTGAACGATTGGCCAAATGAACAGATGGAGGTGATGGCATATAAACACGACCAAGGGCTTTTAATATGGCTTTCAAAGGTTACATTTCTCAAGGTTGTTTACCGGTTCATTTTTTCTGGATGAGCTTGAACTGCTAGGGAAAGATTGCTCACAACTTGTGTTTATTTTTTAACGAGCATGAACTCTGTACAAAACTGCTCGATTCTTGCGTTTATTTTTTAACGAGCATGAACATTGCTAAAACTGCTCGATTATACCAGTCTTAATACAAGGAATGCTTTAGGTGAGGTAATCTTATTTAAGGAGCGATACCTCACTAATTACTCCAATTTGGCAGGTTTTAACTTTTGCCCTTCATCCTTTCTTTATGCAAGCTGGAAACGGCTAATCCTACGAGTTTAACGGGTTAGACCTACAGGTTTAAAGGGAGGACCTAAAAATTTAAAAAATAAATAGCCGTCCCGTGCTTGCACTCCAAAAGGTTTGCATGCCCCCAGGTATAAAGTATAATTTCAAGGCTCTTCTTCTCCTCTGTCCCACCTTTGTTTTTCTACTTGTCGTCTTGCTATATTTTTAACGATACTTGTCTTCTCATTATTTTTCGGTGCCGAAGGTACTTGTCTTCCCATCAGTTCACTTTTTTATTTTTGCAAGATCGCAACAGATAAAACATTGGTGTTACGGGGGAGAGGTCCTCTTACTTATTATCCGAAAAATGGTTTTGTTTGCTGCCACAAACTAAACTCTCTTTTCGGCGATGTCTATCATTAGGTTGCTAAGGATGGTGACTACTTGTTGCAGCAATTTCCTCTCTTTCTTTGAAGACTGCCCCTACTTCTCTTTTAAAACATATTGTTTTAATGGGTGAGGCTTGACATTCAAAGATGGTGCCTTCTCGCTGCCACAAATAGATCCCCTCCTTAGGAGAGCCCACTTCTTTAGACAAAGGGAGCGATTCTTCCGCTTCAACATAACTTTGACAAAAGAATTTTATCCTAGAACAACCCTCTCTTCCTTTTTCGGACAGGGTATGAACTAGTCCATTCTTCTGCGGAAATTAACTTTATACCTAAGGTTTTCTCTGCCCGCGGCAGGCCAGGGTGCATGCCCCCTGGGTCCCCATTCTTTTCTTCTCGAATTACTCGCATTCATCGGGAAGTAGAACCGGGGGCGGTGGCATTCCTTGAGTGAATAAACCGTTAAGGGATGGTATTTGACTATTTGCAATGCGTGATCCTGGAAATGAAAGTTGGTCTACGAGCTTGACCATTCTTCCTTCGTGCGGAAAACACATGACTCTAAAGAGCGAGGACACTATTGCCTCCATGAAAAGTATCCGACTCAGATGACCCTATCCCACTCTAAGGGTGACAGTTCCTTAGCAACAACTGTAAAACAAACTACTTAAGGTTTACTTCTTTATGAAAGCAAAAGAGAATGGAGAAAGCACTAACCATTGCCTTGCGCTTAATGTCGAATCCAAACTCTTCTCTTTGGCCGCTTACTCCTAGCTCTTTATCCTTCTGCTCGCCCAGCTACAATGAGATCCTGCAAAATAACAAAGAAGGAAACTACAAGAGGCATGCAAACATAACTGGTTCATGGATTAGTGTAAACCAAACATGCAATCATCGCAATATATAATTGAAACAAGAGCACATAGAAGAACCTCAATAGCTTTTATTAATGAAGAAATAAAGGTTCTGAGAGTATTACAACCATTGAAGGCTCCAACCCAGCAACACCTCCCAGCAGAAAGAATTGCTCTTCTTCACCTCTCTCAAACAATCACCCAATAACTCAATAATGAAACCAACAGCATATCATTACTTTGCACAAAATTCCAGCCTCCTGAGCTCATAGGAGAGAGCTCGATATATAGATGAATTGAGAAAGGATGAGTCAGCTTGCAACTGATGTGTAGCTGCCTTGTGTCCTCTCTCTCTTCAGTTAATCTTTAGTTGATCTTCAGTTCTTGAGTCCACTTGGTGAACCTTGCTTCCACTTGGAGAAACAAAGCCTCTGACTCATCACAAGGCGAAATACCTTATCCAAGTGTCATTTTTGGAAGATTCCAAAGCAATGACTCACTGTGCCACTTGTCCTTTCTCGCTCAGCGCAGGTGGCCTTTGTCCCACTTGCTTTGCAACGCAGGTACACCATAGAGCAACTGAGTTTCAGCGCAGAACCCTAGTGGAGCACCTGCTTTGATTTCAGGATTGCTTGTTTTTGAGTGTTTTCAGGTGGAGAACTGATCTGAGAGCTGTTGGTTTGCTGACCTTGTTCCTCTAGGGGTAGGAACATCATGTTTAGGGAACTTTGGATCCCTTGGATTATTGACAATTCATGCTTGTTGCTGTAAGGCACAAAATTGTCTATAACAATTGTACCCCTCACAACTATAAAGATGGACGTGTTGTTCCTCCTAGCCTTCCACAACCTACAAGGGTCACGCCACAACAATTGGAAGAAAAAAGAGAAAAAGGGCTTTGTTACAATTGTGATAGCAAATGCACTAAAGGTCATAAGTGTGCTGAGAAGAAATTATTTTACATATAGTATGAAGAAGAGGAAGAAAAGGATCAAGAATCATCAAAAGAAGAGGATATATGTCAGGACCCAACCCCAGAGAAAGAAGAAATGAATCAGAACATATCTTGTAAACTATTGGCAAGAATGACCACTCCTCAAACTCTCAAGATATAAGGAAATATCAAGAAGAAAAAGGTGCAAGAAGTGAAAGATCACATCAAGAAAGAAGAAATGAATCCAACCCTATCTTGTAATTCACTGGTCGGAATTACCACTCCTCAAACTAGCGAGACAGAAGGACATATCAAGAAGAAAAATGTTCAAGAAGTGAAAGATCACATCGAGCGTCAAGAAATGAATCCGACCATATCTTGTAGAGGATAGGAAGAAATTACCACTCCTCAAAATCTAAAGATAGAAGGACATATCAAGAAGATAAAGGTTCAAGCAGTGAAAGATCACATCGAGCATCAACAACAAGTTCTCCAACTTTTAAAGGATAGCGCCACTTCGGTGCAAAATCAAATGAAACAACAGGTAGATCAACATCATAGTGAAAAATGTTTTGATGTAGGCAATTGGGTATTTTTACTGCTACATCTAAAGCAAGCTATTTATGAGAAGGAAACGTTGGCAATACTACATGCACTTAAAAAATGGAAACCTTACCGAATGGGAAGACTCTTCAAGGATGAGGATGTGGAAGCATTGTTTTGTGCTATTTCTATTATCCAACCAGATTGGATAAATGAAGCAAGAGATGAATGGAAGAAGGAAAAAGAAGTATGGCCACTTATTCAAAACTTGCAAAAGATCCCAATTCAAACAATATTTCCAGATATTGAAAAGGAAGGAAAAATCATATTGGAACCTGGAGCAGTCATAGAAACAAGAACCTGATAGCTACGAAATCGATCAGTTTCAGAGTATCTCATCAAGTGGAAGAACTTACCCGCTGAAGATTCCACATGGGAGGACAAGATTTTTATACAGAAGCATCAAGAACTACTCAAGCATTGAGGACAATGCTTTTTGAAGGAGAGGGGCATGTTAGGCCCCTATACTACTAGTGTAACCCCTTATTGTTATTATTACAACCCACTTATTATATTGATGTACCCATGTAGTGCCCATATTCTTACTAATGTGCCCCATAGAAGCCCACTATTGTTATTATTGTGCCCTTACATTATTATTGTTATGTCGGCTCTGGTTATGTTATGACCCCTTAGACTCCGATATATAGAAAGGAGGTCTTTTCATTTGTATCGTCCAAGAATTGTTCATTTATGTAATGTAAAGGAGGTTTCCCTCTCGAAGAGGCTGATTCTAAGGCGTTGATCTATCTTTTCTTGAGCTAGTTTCATAACATTGAGGAATTACAATTTTTTCTTCATTTGAATTTTATTTATCTTATATCAGATTACCAATGGATCTCACCATTAATGATTGTTCCTAAGAACAATGTAAAATGGAGAGTTTGCATTGATTATATGGACTCGAATAAGGATACTTTAAAATATCATTTTCAACTACCTTTCATTGATCATGTACAACATACCTTAGAAAGGATGAAATATGTTTCATTTCTTGATGTTTTCAATGGATATAACCAAATCCAATTAGCACCAGAATACCAAAACAAAATAAAATTTACATGTGCATGGGGTACGTATGCTTATAGCACACCTCCTTTTGGGTTATGTAAAGCAATTGCAACTTTTCAAAGAGAATTTTTAGGTATCTTTTCTAATCTAATTCATCATTGCGTAGAAATTTACATGAATAGTTTCACTAAGTATGGAAATACTTTTGAAGAAGCCCTTGAAAAATTAGCAAAAAGATCTCATTGTATGTAAGGAATCAAATCTTTGATTAATTCATGGGAATTTTTTTATGATTTTTAATGAGAGAATTGTTTTATGCTACCATATTTGAGTCGATGAAATTAATGTGGATGCATATAAGGTAGAAGTAATTTATAGAATTTCAGTACCTACTTGTCAAAGAGATGTTATAAGTTTTCTTGGTTTTATAGGATATTATAGAAGATTCATAGAAAAAGTCACAAAAATAGCCTCTCCACTTCTTAAACTTCTTACAAAAGTTTGTGGATTTTCTTGGAATTATGACTGCTAGAATTCATTTGAATTATTGATGCAGAAAATCGTTGAAGCGCCAATCTTAAGAGGACCTAATTGGTCTCTTCATTTTCATATTTCAGTTGGTGCTTCAGATACAACCTTATAAGTTGTGTCGGGACAAAAATAACTAACTCCTTATGTTATTTATTACACAAGTAAAAATTAGACTCCTACAAAGTTAAATTACACTATAGTAAGAAAAGGGGTTTTTAGTTATTGTTCATGCTATTAATAAGCTTCGACAATATACCATTTGTTATGAAAATTTCATTCATAAAAATAATTCTGATATTATATATTTAATGAATAAAATAATTACTAATGGCATGATTACTAGATGGATATTATTGCTACCAGAATTAAATATTACTATTGTGTACATTGCATGAAAAGAAAACATCGTTGCTAATTTCCTTTCTAGGATGCATAACGATAATAATTCTACTCCTATGAAAAATAATTTTCTTGATAAATATTTTTTTTTAGTGTCTACTAAAACTCTTTGTTTTGCAGATATTGCTAACTATTTTGCTACATGAAAGTTTCCCCCACAATTATCAACCAAAGAAACACAGAAAGTCATCAAATCCAATGCACCTTACTCATGGGTAGAGGGAAAATTATACCGAACTAGACATGATCTGATGATCTGAAGATGTGTTGGAGAGGATGAAGTACTAGTGGTATTGAAATATTTCCATTATGAACCATGTGGAGGAAATTTTTCCAATAATAGGACTACTTATAAAGTCATTATTTTGGGATATTATTGACCTTCACTTTTTAAAGATGCCAAGGAATATGTAAAAATATGTGATAACTACTAATGAATGGTAGATCCCATTACTTCGGAGGAGATGCCTCTATAGCCTCAAGTATTTGTAGAGCCTTTTGAAAAGTGGGATCTAGTTTTTGTTGGTTTAATAAATCCTCCATATAAGCAGAAAAGGAATATATTTGTTTGTATGTATTATGTTACAAAATGGGTAGAATCTAAACCAATTCCTTTGCTACTGAAAATTTTGTATTTACGTTTCTTTTTTAGGATATTTTTACTTGTTTTGGTGTCCCAAGGGAAATTGTGATAGATTAAGGTACTCAATTCACATCCAAGTTGGTGCAAAAAATATTGGATAAATATAAGATAAAACATCAAAATTCTACTCCATATCATCCACAAGCCAATGGACAAGTGGAATCTACCAATTAGTTACTTAAATCAATCCTAACCAGGATTGTACACTTGCATAGAAGAGATTGGGAAGAAAGGCTTCCAAAGGCATTTTGGGCATACCATACCACATGGAGGAATACTACTAGACACACTCCTTATGAGTTTCCAATTGAATTCCATGTGGAGACTTTCAGAACAACAAAAAAAAATGGGGCTTGATCTATTTGAAGCTCAAAATCAAAGATTAGCATAGATGAACAAGTTATATGAGATTTGACAAGATTTTATCCAAAGAACAAACATGTGACCAACATATTCCAACAACGAAGATCGATATGGCATGAAAAATTCATAAAATATAAGAAATTCAAACGAGGTGTTTGGGATCTTATTTCCTACTCTAAATTGAAATATTTTCAAGGAAAATTTCAGATTCACTGGCTTGGTCCTATGAGATACATATTTCCTTTGATAATGGAGCAATTAGAATCAATACTATTGATGAAGAAAATATTACCTTCCTTGTTAATGACCATATATTAAATAGTATATCACAAGCCCTTGACAAGAGAATATTTTTCTAATATTTGCAAAATAATTTTCATTTCAAGTTGGTTGAGAAAGAAGATCTTTCTCCTCATCTTCCAACTAATTTGTAATTTTCTTTCCTTAAACTAAAAAATAAATCAGAGAATATATATATATATATATATATATATATATATATATATATATATATATATATATATATATATATATATATATAGATATAGACACACACACACACAAAACAATCTTAACTAAAAACTAAGAATACTTGGGATTTAAGATTTTCAAAATTTCCTTTCTTGTCCCATTTTCTTTTATACCTTATTTTCATTCTAATCAATTTTGCAGATCTAATCAACATTTTGGAGACCTAGTTTTCTTCAAATAATTCTTAGAAGTAAGCAACATCAATAAATATTAGCCACAACATCAAAAACTTAATTTTTAGAAAATTGCAAAATCTGGAAGATAGCTAATTTTTTTTCCAATTTCCATAGCTCATTTTAAATTCTACAGCTAAGTGATGAACCTGCAAAAGTACAATTGATCAACATCCAAATGGCATCATATAATGGACAAATGGATACTTCAAAATGTACAAAATGTATTTAAAAAGGATACTAAGTCATTTTCATTAAAGAATAATAGATATATGGGCTTAAATAATAATTGTCCATATGCCTTTCATTAAAATGATGACCGTGTATTTCAAATTATCATGTTTATGACTCAGAAATTTACCAGAACATATTTCATCATGATATAATCCTCCCACCAAATGTAAATGATTTGAAAAATCCCCATAGTCCTACAAAAATAGATCAACTAAGCTCATGGGAAATTATTAGCAAAGGAAGTGTCTTGTTCAAATTCAATAACTTGTTTACTTCATCCATACCCTACTTCCACCAGTCTTACTCACTCGCTACTATATCCATCTCCATTCATCCCCATAAAGAAAGAGGTATTTTGAGGGTTAAACTTGTCTTCTTCTATTGGTGTTATTATCAGGCTTGAGCCACAAGGAACAAAATTTCCTAGCACCTATCTCAAGGTGAAAGATCAACTATAGAAAGTGAAATGGCTTTAGTTTTTGAGAAATTTAATGGGCATGAAGTAGAATTTACATGATATTTTGCTAAATTTGTTGATGGTGTAGAAGTTGAGATAGGGGATATTACACTCAAAATTTCTGAGTTGTTCATAGGAGATAAAATAATACTACCTCAAATTGGAAAAATTATTGCAAAATCCATGTATGGACACATCAACATTCAAGAAGGGGATACCAGTCACTACATTAAATACCGAATGGAGAAAGTTACTGCTCATCCTCTAAAAAAATCTAACTTGTGAAAGCAGGTTTGGTACTATACTCTTTTACCATGCTCGATTTCTCATGCATTTCGTAGAAGGAAAATAAATGATTTTTCCTTATTATTTAATGTGGAGTTTAAAGAAGATGACTTTCAATATTCAGACAGAAACTCAAAATATTGACATAGCCCTATATCACCATGTTCTGATAAAAATTCCTATCGAATCTCATCTAGGTTCTATCGGTGATAATTGATAATATTTTCTACATGGAAGTCATTTTATAGAAGATTCAAAAGAAGTAGAATCGCCAAAAAAAAAACAGAGTCAATAATGAGCATCAAAAAACCCTAACCCTGAATTTATTAATGTAGAAGAGGCTTTGACTACTGATGAACTGAAACAATGGAAATTCCACTATAGGAAAGCATATCACTCAGCCAATACTTGTACAAATTTAGACTAGAAAATAAGAGATAGAGGGTTAGAAGAGAGAAGTCCAGCGAAAAGTTAGAGGAGTCTGAGGCCACAAAATATAAGGAAGAAATTTTTCTTCAAGAAAATAAACAAATAACAATGAAGGGAAGGAATGCACCAAAAAAATTAAATCCATAGAAGAAATTGAGAAGAAGTAAATCACTTTCCAAACATCTAGCTGAACCAGCACAACAAAGCCCTCTAGAGACTGTCAATTTTGAAGAGGAAAGTGATATTTACATGGAAACAAAGGAAATTTTTTAATGTCATCAAGATCTAATAATAAATACTCTGTAAATTCACCCGACTCTGTAAAAATTGTATGAATATTTAGAGAATTTACAACAGAATGTGTAAGAAAATGTAAAGTCTTGTCACGAAAATAAATTTCATGAAGATGTTTTAGATGATGATGATGATCCTATAATTGGTCAAGAAACTCATGTAACTACTTTTAAAGAGAAGCAAGAAACCATTCATAGTTTGAAAGAATATATTTCTTAGTTAGAAGTACTTAAAAAATACATTAGAGAAGAAAATGAAATGGTCAATGCACAAAATGAACTCCTGAAGGCACAAAATGAAATTATGTTGCTAAGAATTTTTTCTGGTTACGAAGAACAAAAAGCTAAAATCTATCAACGAAGTGCTTATAAATAAAGTCAAGAGTCTACAAGCAAAACTTCTTATGAGAAAACCTAGATGGCCTATTAAGATTAGAAATAGGGAGAGGCTAGGAAATATAGATTTATTGATTCAAGCCTTAGAAGAAACAAAGTAAAAAATGATACTTCTTCAGTTTTGAGATTTTGTGCATGAGGACATGCAACATCCTTGACGTGGGGAATGTTGGAATCTCAGTTTGTCCTCAAATTTGACAAATTTTTCCTTATATTTCATCCAATTCATATATATCTTAGTATATCATTACATTATAAGTTCATCAATGATATTTCAGCCATAACAAAAGGTTTCAAACCATTTAACACCCATAGTCTATAACTTCTTTATTTTTTTATAGTATATATTTGGCTACCGAATCGTAACATTTCCGTAGTTGACTAAATTTTTTGTAGCTAAATCCATGGTTAGAGACCATGCAAAGACTTTTAAAGTGAACAAAGGGTATGGGAAATTTCCAAATTTCAAGGACATGCTAATATTACCTATTGTGCCAACTGAAGAGATCAATTGGATTGAGGATTCCTTTAGTCAAACATTGCAGTCAATGTCATTATATTCATATGCAAAAGTTTAAGGAAGTGGTTTCAGCATCAAGTGAGCGTAGAAGAAAGGTTTTCAAGTGAGTGAGATTTATGTCGTTGAGGTGTAGAAGAAGATCTGCATGATTTTCTATGATAGAGAAAACCATGCCAACTCTATTTCGTAATTAATATCAAAAACTATGTTATCGATCTCTAAACTTTCACATCGACATTTCTTTCTAAAAGTTTTTAATTCACTAATGTATAAATATATCCTTACTTTGCAAGTTGATATAAGATATAATATATGATCATTAATCTATTTTAAGTGGTGCAAGCACTCTTGAATTTTATCAATGAAATACTATGTTCCTGGAAAGTGAATGCGTCCATAGAAGATCTCATCTGAATTTTATAATGTCTTACACTCAACAAGAGGGCCACCTGGAGAGCTATAAGATATTTTAGATGTTTTGATTTAATTTTTATTCAATTAGTGACAATTGAATTCACATTTATCTTGCTCTTTTTCATTTATGTTCAATTACATACCATTGATTTCACTGTACAAGATTGAGTGCTCACTAAAAATTAAAAAAAACAACCAAAAATATTTTGGATTGTCAACATTCTTCATTTAAGGCTTCACTTAGTCTCATATTTATATTTTTTGAATAATTGAGCTCACCATTTCACACAATAGTAATTTGTCATAAGTTTAAATTTCATTTTGAATAGTTGGGATTTGAACAAGTTTTGATTAATAGAATAGGATTTTTATTCATTGCAAGATTTATAGCAATTAGATTAGTTCTTTCAATTTGATGTGATTAGAATAATTTCTTTGATTCGTGCAATTTGAAATAGATCCTTCCATTTGATGCAACTATATCATTCCTTTCAATTGCATGCAATTAGATGGTATTTTTCTTTCATGTTACTAGAACAGACCCTCTTAATTCAATAGAAATATAAAGTCTTTTATTTGATTCCTTGCAAGTAGAATGATCTTTTAAATTTAATATTATGTTTGAAACCATACTTTATTTCTTCAAGTTTGATAGAAATAATATGTGTGTAAAGTTGAAATGATTTAATCTTGATTTAGTCTATCTTTAATGATTTTATGTACTTTCCTTGTCATCTTAAAATAAAATAAAAAATTAACTCCTAGCATATATTGTGCAGATGCACCTCATAAGTACATGAACCTCGATTGACAATTAATGAAGTAATTTAAATACCAATTAAATTAATCAACATGTAGAGTTGGTGTTTATTGTCTTCAATATTTGACAATAAATTTTTTATTAAGAAATACTTCTTTATTTTCTTTGTATAGTTTTATATGGAGCTTGAGTATTTCATGAAATGGACCACTAATTTTAATAGTGTAACAATCTACCTTGTAATTGGCTTGACCTTTCCATATAATTATTTAATCTATTCAACTTTTGAAAATTAAAATGGGCTAAAAAAGGGACTGAGGGAGGTCAATTGCTTGGGATATTCATTTTACTTGTTGAAGGAATAAATTTGATGGAGTGTACAACCATTGAGTATTGGATGTTGAAGCTTTAAATTCATTGGAATGGTGTGTTTAATTGGACTATTGTTGGGAATTTATGGACTACAAAATATGGGACCACCTCATGTTAGCTTGGGAACCACAGCAGAAAGAAATAAGAAAAATAGTTAATACACAAAAACTATGTGGGTGTAGTTGGAAAAAAACTAGGGGGAGACGCCAAGTAGGAGAGAGTTAGACAACACATGGGAGAAAATTCGCAGATGCACACAGACAACATGGAGGAGGGATAAATGCAGTAGAATGGAAGAAAGAAATTTCCCTAGGGAATGGAAGACGAGCTAGGGAGTTGAAGCTTGGTGCATAGGAGGGCACACAGGAGTGTTAATTGCTTGACCAAAATGAGAATAATAGATTTTATTGATTTAAAAATGTAAACAACAAATTTTTCGTGATGTGGGGGGAGGATATTGGTATCTTCCACCACTCTCAGAAGGATATCATAATTTTAGTTGAGCAACAAGAGTATGAGAGGAATATTAATTCAGGTGAGGGTAAATATCAAGATACCTTAGGGGGTTGGAGGGTGTGGATGGTATTCTTAGAAAATTCTCTTGACGACCTAGCGTAGAGGTCTAGCCCTTGGATTCTCGTTAAGGGAAATTTTGGAGTCTCCTTTTATTATTATTTTATTTAGCAATGGGTTCTTGATTCCCTTCACTGGGTGGAACCACTGTGTTGCATGTTGCTAAGGTGGAGGTGAATCCTCTTGACTCCCTAGAGTATGTGTGTGCACTCTATTCGATCATAGGGGGGTGGAGGAATTGGACTTCTATATTCCTTGTGCATTGGTTAACTACTGATTAGTTGGTGGGCGGAGGTAGGAGGACCTCTTGAGTCCCTATTTCAGCTTGTAGTTGGTGTTTTGACAGAAATGGAAATAAACCAGCTAGGGCGATGGTAGCTTATCTCTGAGAAGAGATGTGCGGCTACATGCCTCTGAACTGTTCCGAACTGTGTTACAATGAGGCTCGAAGGCCTATTTATTGTTGAGAAACAATGGAAAACCCTTCACATCCCGAAACCTAACCCTAGAAGATGAAACGCCAAATTGTGGGCCCCGTTTGGGTAAATTGGTACATCAATTTCTCGGGGTCGTAACTTTGGCATCCGATCTTCGTTTGACGTGTACGATAGCTCGTTAGAAAGATCTATCCGAGTACTACAACTTTGGGAGGCAACATCGGTCCATGGACCCATGTTGCCCCAGATTCCCAGAAAAACGTCGTTTAGGGCCTCAAAACGGCTCCGGAAGTTCAGGACCCGAAAAACTGCTAAAAATAGTAAACGGTGCTACAATTTAGGAAACTGAAAAGACTGAAAGAGATAGTTGTGGGGGTCCAAATGGGTTGGTGGGTGGCCACCAACATCCACCTGGATCATTCCTCCCCCCTTAGGAAGCAATGGTCCCCATTGCATTGAGTTCCTCCATCTGCTGAACTTGTCCTGCAATCTCTGATGTGTCCAGTGATGGTGGGAAGCATGGTCGACGATGGTCCACATTGAACATTTGGTGCCGGAGAAGGAATGGAGGAATGATGTGCTCCAAAGCATTGTTCCCCATAGCCTTGGTACTGCTGTAAGGACCATGTCAATGTGGTCTGAGCTTCTGATGGGTTCTGGTAAGGCGTTCTTTCTGTCGATGCAACCAGACTTTGTTGCCCACCTGAAACTTGTGTGGTACCCATGTGGGTGAGGAGAAGTTGTTCCTGTGTTTTGTCATGACTGTATCCCTTTGCTTTTGCTGCTGCGTGGAGGAACCCTTTGCAGGGGTCATGGATGTAGCAACGATCTTCCCCTTACTTTGGGAGTGAACCAGACATATAAATTTCCTGGTCTGTGATATGAGCTTGCTGCCTTTCTTGGTAGTGATCAAAGATGTGGCAGTAGGTGGGGCTACCTCTGGTATCCTGTATAATGAATTTTTCAAAGAAATAATGACAGCACGAGGCCTTGACTCATACACAGCATGTCGCCTCCACAAGTATGGCTGGACTAATAGTACATCACAAACATCCAGAGGTATAACATCACACAATACCTCGTCCGTGAAGGGTTTGATGCTGTAGGGAAGGCGGCACTGCTGGCGAACTTTGAGATCTCGTCCTTCATGAAGCCACCCGATACTGTACGGCTGTGGGTGCGGTGTAGTCAGTAAGCCCAACCGCTTCACGACCTCTGCTGAAACGAGGTTCTTTTGGCTGCCACTGTCGACAATGAATTGTAGCGGCGAACCCTTCACCCACATCTGTGAGTGGAAAGGACGCTCCCCTTCCTCTGGATTTTTGGGCTCATCTTTCTGGATCTTGGCGGTGGCAATAATGGCGCTGGGATCCGCATCAATTATCTGCTTCCCTTTGCCATTCCCCTTGTCGGTTTCTGGCTCAAGATTGGAGCATGCATCTGATTCAGAAGCCTTCAACTCAGCCACCAGTGACTGTTTGGTCCGACACTCACTTGTGTTATCAGTGGGACTCTTGTGAAACTCACACCACTTTCCTGTGTCCTTCTTCGGCTTCGTGGTGTTGCTCTTTTCTTGCGGCTTCGACGGGTTATCTTGGGTCACCCCGCCTTGGCTTTGTCCTTTGGGCTTCGGATTTGCAAATCCAAAGTCTCGCTTCTTCTGTTTGAACTTTTGCTCGATTTTGACAGCGGATCAGTATGCTGTACCGAGTGAGGGGATTTTCAAGAACACCATCTCTTCCTGGATGTATCTGTGTAGGCAGCCGCGGTATTTGAGTACCAGATGCAGCTCAGAATCTTTGATACCCAACTGTGTGCGAAGGGTATGAAAAATGTTTGTGAATTTCGGCACATCTTGGTCTCGTCCTTGCCGCAGTGTGGTCCATTTGATGTATTTGTCCTCATAGCTTCCGACAGGGTAGTACTGCTCCTTGATGGCATCCCGGAAGTCATTCCAAGTGGGTGCGGCTGAAAATAATGAGCCTGTACTTTCATCCTTCTGCTCGCAGTACGTTTCCCACCAGTCCTTGACGTGGGGGGCTGCTTTGAGAAGAGCAAAAATAATCTTTTCCCGACTCGAAAATTCATGAACAGAAAAATAACCCTCTAGCAGATTTAACCATTTATCTACGACATCTGCGTCTATCTGACCCTCGAATATGGGGATTTCAAAATTAACTTGTACCTTAAACGGTGTGGCGTTTCCAGAGTCGCTGTTGGAAGTCGATGCGTTGCCTCTGGGTAGCCGCTGAAGGATCTGCGCAAAGCTATCCATCATCGCGTTCCTTTGCCGCTCGAGCGCTTCTTCGAGCAAGATTTTGATAGGATCTCCTGCCCCCTCGTCTTTCTTCTCATCCGCCATGGGAGGCCGTCGGGATTTGCGAGGCGGGTCTTGCAAAGGTTCGACCAGTTCAAGCCCTAACTCCTTATATCCCGACCTCGTTGGGGACATGCAAAGAAAAACATAGAAAAACCAGACCGCTCTGATACCACTGATCCGGATTTAAGCAGGAACGCAATAGATTACAGAGATAACCATAAATACAGAGAGGCAATAACCATAAACACAGACATGCAGCGGAAATAATGCTTCATTTCATTAATGGAAAATACTGAAATATGCTTACAACCAGAAATGGAAATAAACCAGCTAGGGCGATGGTAGCTTATCTCTGAGAAGAGATGTGCGGCTACATGCCTCTGAACTGTTCCGAACTGTGTTACAATGAGGCTCGAAGGCCTATTTATTGTTGAGAAACAATGGAAAACCCTTCACATCCCGAAACCTAACCCTAGAAGATGAAACGCCAAATTGTGGGCCCCGTTTGGGTAAATTGGTACATCAATTTCCCGGGGTCGTAACTTTGGCATCCGATCTTCGTTTGACGCGTACGATAGCTCGTTAGAAAGATCTATCCGAGTACTACCACTTTGGGAGGCAACATCGGTCCATGGACCCATGTTGCCCCAGATTCCCAAAAAAAACGTCGTTTAGGGCCTCAAAACGGCTCCAGAAGTTCAGGACCCGAAAAACTGCTAAAAATAGTAAACTGTGCTACAATTTAGGAAACTGAAAAGACTGAAAGAGACAGTTGTGGGGGTCCAAATGGGTTGGTGGGTGGCCACCAACATCCACCTGGATCATGTTTATTCCCTTGAATAAGACCACCTTAGCCCCTGGAATCTGGCTCGGAGGTGAAAACTCCAAGTAACTTAGTTGCAACTTGTCTATGGCAGGGTGGATAGTTGAAGTTGTGAATTCAGTTTCCCATTTTCAATGTAAAATCAAGATATTTTTCTTTGTACATACTCTTATATGGATTTCATGTTAATTATGAATGAATGATATGTTATTTCTTTGCATGAAAATCCTTGCTTCACTAGTATACACAATTCTGGTTATGGTCCATATGAAGATGTATTGATATGCATGGATGTTTCATAATATTAATAGCCTTATATTAACATTTTGTCATAGAGAATTATTCACTTGTGACAATGCTAGGATTTCACTAGCAAAATTCTTGCATAGTGAAGTCATTGGTTGTTGTGGGATGTTGTCATCTTGTTAAGGGTTGATCAAGCGTTGTCATGGGTTTTTGTATACTTGTTTTTTATAACTCTCATAAGTGCATCCTTTTTACTTGAACATGACTATATGCACATTGATGTTCAATCCATGTTCATTATGGTTTAATTGGTGGGGTTGACAGAGTCATGGAAGTAAGTTTCTTGTTGTTGAAGAGTTGTTATTCTCTTTGTAGTCATAGGAAGAAATTCTCTTAGAAGTAATTCTATTTCAAGTGAAATTCCTTGAGGGAATGTTTATCAAGTTGTTCTTAATATTTTCTCTAGATTTCGGTGGCCAAATATTATTGATATCAATGCCTGAAATTACTTAAGGCAACCCATAAAAATCGTGAAGGAACGTGGCTTATGAAAATTTAAAAAATGTTGAAAATGGATTGGAATTCAATTTTTTGGACTGATGTGTTGGTCATCGGGAGTTGAATCTTAGCGGGCCTCTATTAAACTTGGGTTAGTCTGACTGTGCAATTACCAGGAGTCGACGTTTAGGCATGTCAAGACGTCAGATGGTCGGGGGTGAGAATTGATCCCGACCGAAAATTTTATTGTGCCAAGGTGGAAGGCTGACCCTGACTTAGATCGGAGGTCTGGGTTAGGCCTGAAAGTGGAAAAGGGAAGGGCATGATGGTAAGAAGTGTCGACTCCTGACTTTTCTCTAAGCAAATTCAAAGATGGCATGTCCATAGTGGTGGTGCCTAAGGACACCTGCTACATGGGCCTTTGGATGGTTGTCGCATGGAGTCAAAGGTGATGGGGAAGGTGAGAAAAGCTTATCTTTAAAAATGTATAATTCTCAATATGTAACCTGGATTAAGGCAAATTTTATATTGTTGGAATCATCTCGATGAGATAGATATGACAATGTTGTCTAATTTTAGTTCTCTCATGATTAGGAAAAGTCAAAATTTTAGGTCTCGTTCCCATAACTGTATTATGGGAGATGGATCTACATAGAAACTACCTCCTTATAAATTTGTATGGGTTATGGGTTTAGGAGGGTGTGTTGCAAATAGAGCAAAAATATTTCCACTATTGTTTTCTTTTAGACCTTTCGCAATTCATAGTTCAGACTAGACATAAACAATGCATCTATGTGTTTCTTATTTAATAACACATTGTTAATTATAGAATCTAACATTACACAATATATACAAGGGACACATTGGTGTGAGAAATTGTATCGAGTACAAGTGATCTACAAATTTTATCTTCAATTCTATTTTATTTAGAACTAACATTTTTCTCTCTTTTGGAAAGGAGTTACTTTTATATTGGTTTTTATCCTTTTCTATAGTTATGAGAATTTGTACTTGGGTACCTTAGTGATTCTTGTTTGCGAGACATAATTTTTCCTTATGATTATCCCTATTTTTCACTTAAGCAAGGGTGTTAGTGTTGGTATTTTTTGACACCTCCTTTTCCAATGACCCAATTGTTATTAGTTGGAATCTCGTGTAGGTATTGTGATTTTTTCAATTGTCATTGTTTTCTTTAGCCAACACTAGGTCTCTTCCATTTTCATATATGGAGGACGTATTTGTGCATTCTATAATTAAAAGTATGGAGGAAAATAATTCTTCAAATTATAAGATTATTATGATTTATTTTTATTAAATCTAGGATATATGGAATCATTTTGAGAAAAATCTTACCATTATGGGTACAAAATCATGGAAAAAGAGTTAAAACACAAGACTAAATTAGGAGTAATCATTTAATTTTGGATCAAATTTCTATGGCTAGAATCATTATGGAGGAGTCTTACAATAATACAATCGATATCTCGTGTTCTTTTGTCAACTTTAGAGGAGATTTTCACAGTGTGGTCATAACTAATCTTTGGAATATGTTAGAATAATTGGAATTTTTGTTTGAGTTGAGAGAACTTGTGGTAAGGTTGTACATGAATTTTATTTCCATGTTTAGGAATACCAAAGGTTGGTTTAAAGAAATTTATTATAATATAGGAATCAAGAAATTTTTTCCCTTTCCTCCTACACATTCTGGCATATACATTGATAATTTGGACAATTTTTAGGAAGAATTACATTGTTATTACTAAAGTCTTATTAGTTTAGTCATCATACTTGTAGTTTAATTTGAAAATTTATTATGGTGAAGAGTCCCTAGGATATAGATAAGAAATTGAAAATAATCAAGGACTTATACTCTTTTATGAGAATAAAGTTTAATAGTAATAAAACAAAGATTATGATAATTAAATTCTTAGGTCCCTATAATACTAGAGCATCTCCCTTATTGTTATTGTTAGTGTAGCCCTGTATTTTTATTTTGTGCTCATTTATCCCCCACTATTTTATTGTTGTGCCCATACATTATTATTGTTATTTAGGCTCTGACTATATTGTGACCTCTTACACTCCTATATATACCAAGGAAGTCTTATCAACTGTATCATCCAATAATGATTCATTTATGTAATATAAAAGATGTTTCCCCCCTCGAAAAGGATAATTTTTTAACTGTTGATCTATATTTTCTCCTGCTTTGTGAGTTGGTTCCATAACATTTGGTATCAACGCTTTGGATCCTAGGGTTTCACATCGATATGATGAATATAATACTGTGGATAATCTAGATCATAGTACACCAAAAAACAACCACAAAAGCTTAAAGTCTAACATTACTTCCCTGTACATAGAGGATACATGGAATGAGATTTGTCTTCCTGAAATCTCAAGGATACAAATTGAAAGAAGAATTGCCGACCTGCAATTGCTTTCACTATTTAGGATTAATTAGGTTTATATATATGTTGTTCGGAGGATTCTTCTCTCAAAGAAAAATCATTCATAATCTACCATTTTTGGTCCTGATGATGGACCCCCTTTGGGGTTTGAAACGTCGACATGATGAATATAATACTATGGATAATATGGATCATATTACACCAAAATTAAATCCATTAAACAATGAAAAATCCCCACAACCATAAAGCTTCTCTTAGGATTTCTTGGGTTGACAAGGTATTATCACAAGTTTTTTAAGAATTATTGGAGAATATAAACACCTCTAACAATATTAATGAAGAAAGATGCATTCTTGGACTCTAGAAGCAACTAAGGTCTTTGAACATCTTAAAGAGGAAATGTCCCAAGCACTGGTCTTAGCTATGCCAAACTTCACAAAATCCTTTATTGTGCAATGTGATGCCTCAAGAAATGGATTCAGTGTTGTTTTAATGCAAGAAGGAAGACCCATTTTTTTTCGTAGTCGTCCAATCAAGGGGAATTATTTACACAAACCAATGTATGATAAGTAAATGTTGGAAATATTACATGAACTAAATCAATGGTGACCTTGCCTAATGGGAAGGAACTTTAAGGTAAAAACAGATCATGATAGTCTTAAGAATGGATATTAACTTCAAAAGGAATCAAAAATGGGTCACAAAGATGTTGGGTTATGAATTTGAAATCATTTAGAAAAAAGGGAAGAAAAATGTTGTTGCAAATGCACTCTCAGGGAAAGGATGAAAATGTGGAAGAATTTCTTTGTGCCATTTCTATTATACAACCTAATTGGATAACTAAAGCAAGGGATGAATTGAAGAATGACAAAGTGGTGCTGACACTCATTCAAAATTTGTAGCAAGATCCTAGTAAATATGATACATATAGTAGGAAAAATGATTCATTATGGTACAAAGATCGCTTATATATTTGTAATAATTTCCAAATCAAGAAAAAAATTCTTTTGGAATTGCACACCTCCCCATTAGGAGAGAACTGAGGATTTTTGAAAGCTTACCACATGGTCAAGAAGGAATTTTTTTGCGATGGCTTTAAATCTAATATTCAGAAGTTTGTGGAAAAATGTTTGGTTTTCCAACAAAATAAGTTTGAGACAATTAATACCTTGGGGCTGTTACAACCTTTAGCCATTCCAATTTAGCATTGGGAGGAGGTCTCAATGTATTTTATCATAGTTTTACCCATGTATAAAAGAAATAGTGGCATCATGGTGGTAATTGATAGACTTACCAAGTATGCACACTTTTCGAGGATAAACAACTATATGCAAAAATTGCCAAATGTTTCTTTGGAGTACATGAGGTCAAATATTTGAGTCATACTGTATATCATGAGGGTTTTAAGGTAGACCCTAACAAAACTAAATCCATTAAAGAATGGAAAATCACGACAGCCATAAAGCATATTTGAGGATTTCTCAGGTTGACAGGGTATTATCGCAAGTTTGTTAAGAATTATGGGAGAATAACAACACCTCTAACAATATTACTAAAGAAAGATTCATTTTCTCGAAATAGAGAAGCAACTAAGGTCTTTGAACATCATAAAGAGGAAATTTTCCAAGCACTGGTCTTAGTTATGCCAGACTTTAGAAAAGCATTTATTGTGGAATATGATGCCTCAAAAAATGGAATTGGCGTTGTTTTAATGCAAGAAGGAAGACCTATAGCATTTGATAGTCATACAATCAAGGGAAAGTATTTACACAAACGTATTTATGATAATGAAATGTTGGAAATATTACATGCACTAAATAGATGGTGACCTTACCTAATGGGAAGACACTTTAAGGTAAACATAGGTCATCATAGTATTAAATACTTTTTCAAATAGGGATTAACTTCAAAAAAATAGCAAAAATGGGTCACAAAGAGGTTGGGTAATTTATTTGAAATCATCTACAAAAAAGGGAAGGAAAATGTTGTTGCAGATGCACTCTCAAGAAAGTATGAGGATTTGGGAGCATTTCTTTGTGCCATTTCTATTATCCAACGTGATTGGATAACTGAAGCAAGGGGATGAATGGAAGAATGACAAAGAGGTGTAGACACTCATTCAAAATTTGTAGCAAGATCCTAGTAAATATGATACATTTAGTTGGAAAAATGATTCATTATGGTTCAAAGATCGCTTATATCTTTGTAATAATTCTGAACTCAAGAAAAATATTCTTTTAGAATTACACAACTCCCCCTTAGTGGAGCACACATGATTTTTAAAAACTTACCACATGGTTAAGAAGATTTTTTTTGGGATGCCTTTAAATATGATATTCAAAAGTTTGTTGTAGAATGTTTGGTTTTCCAACAGAGTAAATTTGAGACAATTAAGACCTTGTGTCTATTACATCCTTTAGTGATTCCAATTTAGTGTTCGAACGAGGTCTCAATGTATTTTATCACAGGTTTACCCAAGTCTGAAGGAAAGAGTGGCATCATGGTGGTAGTTGATAGACTTACCGATTATCCACACTTTTTTACATTATCTCATCAATTTAAAGCCAATGCAGTTGCTACTGAATTTATGGAAAAAATTCAAAAGATTTATGGAAACCAAAATATTATTGTAAATGATAGATATCCCATTTTCACTAGAATTTTTTGGATGAAATTATTTTCTTATCTTGGTACTCAATTAGCTCATATCTCATCTTATCATTCTCAATCTAACAGGGAAACTGAGATAGCAAAAAAATGTTTGGAAGGATATCTTCATTGATTTTTATCTGATAAACAGACACAATGGATCAATTGGTTACCTCTAGCTAAATGGTGGTATAACACTTCCATCCATACTGCAAAAAAAATTACCCCATTTATGGCACTTTATGGATATCATCCACCATCCTTCACATCATCTTTAAGAGAAAGTTCTAAGCTTCAAGTAGTTGAATATCACATCGAGCATCAAAAACAAGCTCTCCAAACCTTAAAGGATAACCTCACTCTTGCGCATAATTGAACGAAACGATAGGAAAATCAACATCAATGTGAAAGAAGTTTTGATGTAGGTGAATGGGTATTTTTATGGCTACAACCATACAAACAAATATCCCTCAAGGAAGGTAAGAAGGATAATAAAATATTACCCAAGTACTATGGTCCGTATAGGGTTTTGTAAAAGATTGGTAATAGGACATACAAATTGGAGCTTCTTGCATCTTCCTGAGTACACCTAGTTTTCCATGTTTCATTCTAAATAGGGTTATCGATGACAAGCTCCCAGTTCAATAGTTTTGCCATAAATTAACGAAGAAGAAAAAATATTTTTGGGCTTAAAACAAACACGGAAACAAGAACCTAAAAACTATGGAATCGATTAATTTCATAGTACATTATTAAGCAGAAGAACTTACCCACTAAAAATTCTACATGGGAGGATGAGAATTTTATAGAGAAACATCCACTACTCAAGCATTGAGGACACCACTTTTTTTGAAAGTGAGAGGCATGTTAGGTCGATATAATACTAATTTGTCCCCATTCTTGTTGCTATTAGTGTAGCCCAATATTTTTATTGTTATGCCCATGTATCCCCCATGTTATTTTTGTGCCCCATAGAAGCCCACTATTGTTATTGTCGTGCCCTTACATTATTATTGTTATGTAGGCTCTAATTATATTGTGACCCATTAGACTTCTATATATACTAAGGAGATGTTATCATTTGTATCATCTAATAATTGTTCATTTATGTAATGTAAAGGAGCTTTCTCCCTTGAAGAGGATAATTTTTTAGTCATTGATTTATCTCTTCTTCTGCTATGTGAGCTAGTTCCATAACATAAATGCAAAAATCTCACTTACAATAATTTTGTGATTGACAACAACAACTTGGAGAAAATGACTTCATGTAAACATCTTGGGATTAACCTCCACCAAAATCTTAAGTGGTGCTATAGAATTGTGAAAAGGGTAATTTGAGAGTGGAAAGCTTATCACATATTTGACAAGAATTGAAAATTAGGAAACCCTTGGAAATGTGATAAGGAGAAACTCCTTGTTAGTATTCTAATTGCCCTCTCATCTTAGATGGTTGTGAATTTTAGGTTTGTATTATCTCTATATAATCATGGAGAAATATAAATTAAATCCATAATTATTTTGTAACTTATAACATCAAAATTAATGGCAATAAATTCTATCACATCCTCTTCATAGAATTCGCACTTTCTCCATTTAGATCACAATGATTACTAGGCACTTAATGCAAAATAATAAGATTAACTAGAAAACAAGAAGCTTCTTAATATTTCCTTGAGCTGAAGTTGAAGCCACATGTAAGTCAAGTTGGGGTGGCATAAAGATACCACATTGGTGATGCTGATGATCCTGGTGTTGCTTCTAAGCTCTGCAGGAGATTCTTTGACCTTTTGATCTCCTTTAAAACTACTCATTGCCAATCCTGTAGGTGTTGTTATGTATCGTGTAGATTTACAGGACAACGACTTCTTTTGTCCATATCTCCCAAACGGTAGACTATATTGAGCTGAAACGTTTTGAGCATGTTTCCATCATCATTATGCACATCCCCATAGAAAAATTTAGCTCAATGGATGCATGGAACTCGAGAAAAACTAAAAATGGTTGATGGTGATGCAGGTCAATTTCTTGGAAACCGTGCAATAGAATTTGTTGAAATTGTTTGGGCATGTTACCATCATCAATATGCATATCACCATGAAACAAATTTTTAAATGGATGCATGGATATTGAGAAAATGAAAAAATGGTTGAAGGTGATGCAGTCCAACTTCTTGGAAACTGTGCAATGGAATTTACTAAAATTGTTTGATCATGTTACCATCATCCATATGCATCTCCCCCTGAAATATCTTGGCAAACAGATGGATGGTTTTCAAGTTATGGAAAAAATGAATTTCTTCTCTCTGTATTTTTGTATCTTGTAGTAAAACAAAGCATCCTGTAGTTTTTTAGGACAATAGGAAAATGAGTTGTAGAAGCTTGAGAATGATGGATGGATTGTGAAAATAGATGAGGGTGATGGATTGACATGGCCTTGGCCTTGTTGGACCATTTGAGCGAAGTAGGAGAAAGTCAAAATTTGACTTCTTTTGACTAGGCTTGACCAATTTTCCGTTTTGGTACCAACTTGCAGATGTTGGAGAGTACATGCATGCATGGAACAAGGATTCTTTTATTTTTTCTCTCTTTTTTTTATTCTAGGCCTACTAGATGCCTCAATGAGGTTTTCAACTAGTAGGTTTGCCTAGGTGCCTCAAAGGAGGTTTTTACCTAGGATTTTCTTCCTTTTTCTCTTTTTTTTCAACCCATTGACGCCTCACAGAGGTTTTCAATCAATGAGCCAATCTGAGGCACCTCCAAGGATGTTTTCACCTAAGATTCTTTTTTCTCTTATTTTTCATTTTGTTTTTTGTTTTTTACCCTACCCTACTTGAAAAACAAAATCACATTGAAGTATAAGGATACTTCAAATGGAGCCACGTGCATATCGAGATGACAAACAAAATGATGTGTAGGCTTGAAATGTATGCTTTGACATGTATCTTGATTTCAAAGACCAAATGATTTGACCTTGAAAGGATCAAGCATAGTTGAGGAAGAGAGTGATGTTGCATCTTAGTAACTTTCTGAAACCATATTTCAATAGAGTTGTGATGTCCACGGTCCTTTTCCTGATTTGGATCATTCTTCATGTCTTCTTCTGCCATGACCTTCAAACATACCTATTTTTGCTGATTGTTCTCTTGAATACATGGAGGATTTGATGGTAAGCATGAGAGAGCTCTCTCGATCTCTGATTTTGATGTTTTCGCTTCATCAAGTGCAACCCGTGATTCTTTGATCTTCTCTTTCGAATCTTCTTCTTTTGGATGTAGTCCTTCAATGATATCAAGAGAATCTCTTTTTGCAATACTCTTCCTCGACTATGGTGAATACCATTGATCTCAAGAGGAGATGTTTGGAAGTGTTGTACCTCAACAATGTACATGGGCTGTGCTACTTCAATGTGTGGGTTTTGAAATGGTGGTAGAGGTAGTTGAGTGGGAGTGTCTATTTGAGATGGATGTGGATGGGATTGTGGTGAAGGTGAAGGTGAATGGTAAGGATAACATGGAGTTTGGTATGGAGGATATTGAGGAAAATATAGAGGATATTGTGGATGACTCCCATAAGTTCCTTTCCAACCTTGTTGCTAAGATTGGTTTTGGGGTTGAGATGGCCAATGTTACCAAGGAAAGGTTGTGTTCCAATTAATTTGAGGTGGATGTGCATAAGCTTGAAATTTTGAATTAGGCTCTTACATCATATGAGGCCGAATAGGCTACCAGGGTCCTCTTGGAACTACATAATGTAGCTGCATTAGCGATTGAATTTTTCCATTTTCCTCTTCGTAAACTTCCTTCAACCTTGGTAGTGATTTAACATCCCATTATTCTACAAAACAAATATCGACATTTTCTTTTCCTTCATCTTGCATTCTTAACATTTCTGATTGTTTTGTTAGATTGGTAAGAATTTTTGTTTTAAAATCATCAAACAAATTTCCAAGTTTAGCTTGACTTATCGATCTTGATGTTGATTTACCTACTCTTGATTTTCCTCTTGATATGTGTTTGCATGTTTCACAAATTTCCTTAAATTATAATTGATATACATCACCTCTACTTATAAGATTAAGGAGATCAATCCACTCATTCCTAATTATTCTAAGTAAGAGGGTTTTTAGTGTGTCGAATCCTAAATGATGTAGTTTTTCCCTATTAAGATTATACATGAACCTCTCTATTAGATCCTCTGACTCTCATCTTCTCTTTGATTCAATCTAAATATTTCTTCTTTAATATCATGATCTTTATATTTTTCTAGAAATATCTTTTGCATATCATTCCATGATCTTATTGAATTAGTCCCTAAACTCATGAACCATCTAAGAGCTATATCCTTCAAAGTTGTCAGAAACAATCTCAATTTTTGAGTTTTTAATAAGTAACCATAAGATCTACAAATAGTCTAAAATTCAAAGAGAAAGGTTTCCGAATCCTCTGACCTTAGACCATGAAATTTTGGAAGAATATATGGAGGGATGTTCTTCATGTGCACACTTCCATTAGTATCTTGAATAGGAAATCTGATAGGATCCTCCTCATTGTCATCATCACCATCAATTTCTTCTACATTCTTTGCCATCTTATTCTTCTACCTGCAAAAGTGAAATGTGATATGGCTTTTATTACACCATGTGATCACATGGGGGAGTGGGCTGGTGATGCAATGCAATTTTCTACTTATGAAATTAAATATGCCTAATGATTTTTTTTATTTTATTTTTTACAAAAATTAACAAGAAATGAATCAACTAGGGAAGAAAACAATGCATACTTTGACACCTCCCTCGCGACGATGCCAAAAAGTGATCAGCCTTGGTATTGCAACAAGAATGTTGCAACTCCTAAGGCTACAGACTTTAATTATCAACCTAGGGTTCGTACAAACTTAAGAGGTGTCAGCACTATATGTGCAGCATACAATGTGTCCTTCATTTGTTATCATGATGTAATGGAGTGCATGTACTGAAGCCGAATCCTAAACTAATTTTAGAAAATGAAATGTTCGAAAGGGAACCTTAACCTATTGCAAGAAAGAAAGTACAAGGAAAGAGAATGAAATCAGATGCTAAAACACACCATTGTTTAACTAACTGTTAAGAGGCTTTGCTTCAAAATAATTCTAAGTTAACATGTATGTAGTCCTATTGCCCTAAGCATGCATATTCAAACCATCAAACCTTGTATGGTTTTGCACATAAATAGATAAAATAAATTTGTTTTCCTTTTTGTCTTTTTTTCATGTGAGAGTGTGAAACCTAATCTCTTTTGGTGAAGTGGCAGATAGCTTGGAGATGATGGTGAATGGTAAGAAGGTTTAGAAACAAGTAAGGACCCTTTCCTAGCTTCCTAGAGGCTTTTTCCTCAATTCAGCCTCAAAGCAGGCTTTCCTATAGGATGCTACAATGATTTCCTACAGGGTCCCCTGATTTCCTACAAGATGTACATATTTACTATAATTCATCGAATGACCAAGAAAATCAAATCCAAATTGGATGGGACAAATTTTGGTATTAACTAGGATGTCTTATGTCCCCATTATAGGTGGAATCACTCAAAAATACCTTTGCTAACAGATGCAAAAAAAAAAAAAGTATTACTAGTCGAAAAACTAGAAATTGGAGAACTAGTGAGCTAGTAAATCTAAAAAATTACTAACCAAATCAAGTGCAACTGCAATGGAGTAATTTTTTTTTGTGAACAAGAATGTTTTTTTTGATATAATGCAAGTGGAATTAATTCGATTGAATCTCGTTAGCATGCTCTAAAAAATGGCAGAAATTTACTGTTCTTCGCTAAAAAGGAGGTCCAACAATCTAGATTTTGGAATAAGAAGACTAATCCAAGCAACTCAATGATTATTATGAGTTTCCAAAGCTTTTCCAAGGATGAAATAATGATTTTTATCTTTCAAAAGAGCTTACATCACCCATTTAACTCAATTGTACAACAAGAAATCATCAATAAAAAATGCAGAAATAGAAAGAAATAAAAACTAGAGATGCATGTGGATAAGCAATGAAAAGATGGAAAAAAATGATACAAAAGGGCTCTGAGGTTCCTGGGATGGCCAAGCCCAAGGAAAATCAGAGGCCTATGGAGGAGAACAAGATTTAGAAGTTGAACATGACATCAATCTTCATTATTTTCATCAATCGAATTACATCCCTACAAGAAAATAAAATGGAGCTACAAGAATACAAGCTCTCTCCACAATAACACTAATTAAAATCTCTCCCTAGAGGAGAATTTGACTTGGTACTTATACAAAGTGATTAGGAATCATTACCCATGAATGGAGAAAGTTTTCCCCACCAAAACCCCTTGATTAGTGGATGTAGTCCCCAATACTAGGAATTTGCATTAAATGGCATGGAACACATTCCTAGATTTTCTCAATCATTCCGTAGAAGTAAATTTGATTTGGTACTTATAAAAAATGATTAAGAATCATTCCCCATGAATGGAGGAATCTTTCCTCACCGAAAGCCCTTGATTAGTGGATCTTTTCCCTTGATTAGTGGAACACATTCCTAGATTTTATCAATCATTGGAGTTCTACAATTTGTGCCATAATTCCATAATATCTTCTTGACCTATTATGTATTATTCATCCTCTGGTAGTAGGGAACAAGTCCGTAAACTATATCCTCCTATGACTCTTCATAATCTTCCCAATATTCTCATAATATTCCACAAAAATAAATAATATTAGGCACAAATATTCAATTATTCATAAACATTCCTAATTAATATATTAAAGTTAAAAATAAATTATCTAATGCAAAATGAGAGGTTTAATGTGCTAAAGGATGATCATAGGCCTTAATTTATGTTTTAAATTAGATGCATCGGCCTTAGTTTATGTCTAATTTAGAGGCCTATCACACATCTTAGCTAAATCATTGGGGAATAATGGAATATGTCACTTTGAAAAATAACAATACTATTAATAATATTATTACATCTAAATTTAAGGATATTTTTTTTTTGTGATAAATAATTTGAGGGTAAAAAAATTATGTTATTACAAAGAAGTCATTAACCTTAATCTAGATGATGAGTATGTTTATTGATTTTATGTAGTGTAAAGAAGAAAATATATGAAATAAAAACAAACTCTTAGAAGATCCAAAACGATATAGAGATCAAAAGAATTTATCTTTGTGATATTGAGAGGGTTGAATGTGGGAAACACTTTCTCTTAAAATGTCCTACATACTCCCTTATTAAATTGTAATTTCAAAATAAATTTTATGATACCAAACTTATTATCCTTTTTATCTCATTAAAACTATAATTATCAAGGCACAATTCACATAGAGTGTTTCCTTCCTAAAAAAAATCATTTAATATTTTTATTTTTCTTAAGTCCATAAACCAAATTTGATCTAACATAACATTATCCATCATCATTAACATCATCACCATATAAATATATAAATTTATTTAAATTACTTTTAATATCTAAAATACAAACTTATCTTAACATAAAACATATAATATTTAATATCCAAATTATTTTAAATTATACAGCATATAGTATTAATGTAGAAAATCCACATACTAGCCTAGATCTATCATAACTCAGGATCTATCAATTCCAAAGAGGATCAAACCTCTCACGGTGCAAACCTTTCCTCAAGTTGTACAATCAATAAAGAGGTTTTCATCTTGAGATATTTTATCATTCTTGACGCTTAATCGATCCATAGTTAAGATGGATCTAGATTGGTTTATTACGAGAAAAGGACTCTTACAGTAGTATGAATATTTCCCATCAAAGATATCTGGAAAGTTTCAATAATTATAACTTTTATTATTTTATTTTATATTTTTTTAATTTGTATATAGTTTGATTGAGTCAAAATATTTGCATAATTTGATAGGACAATACATTACAACATATCTTCCGTACATAGTTGGAAAGAACATATCAACTAAATTAAAAAAACAAAAAATAAAAAAAAATTAATCTCCTACTTCGACCTAAATATATAATGAGTGAAGTACAATTATAAAGATTAATAATATCCTATTTCAATATAAATATATAATCGTGAAGTTCAATTACACATATTATACTCCTGCACAAATCGCTAACCAAAAAACATAATAAAATTATCCTAATTAATTAACATTATCACACATCTAAACCTATGAATTATGCTTCCTCTATAGAAATTATCTATCATAATGAGTGCCTTCAGTTGTATATGAAAATGAAAAAATAAACTTGTCCAACACTATCGAAATAGCATTGCACAACTAATGTTATGAATTAACTCCATTACACAACTAATCTATGAACTCAATAGTACTATATTCACATTGACACTAATATACTTAGGTCGATCCAAAATCTATGTTGTCGATGACTGTGTAACTATACAATCGTGAAACCAACATATATTTGTAAAATTTGTTTGAGAGCTATTTTTTTTCACTTCCTCTGGGCCGATTTTCCGTGGACACGGCCCGTCTACATTTTTCAGCTTTAAACTTTTGATGTTTGAACTCAGGATAGATGCTTTTTGGCTTCAAAGAGGCCAAAGTTTAGATATTGGTTGGAACAATATGATCTCTCAAAGGGTTGTAGGGTGCACTCACAAATGGGTTTGGCCTTAAGGGTTCTTCTAATAATCTTATATGCTTTGGAAGTAGTGTGAATATTCCCATCAAATTCCTTAGGATTCTTTCATTAAGCTTGTAAGGTTTGGAAGCATTATGAACATTTCCCATCGAAGCCTTGGCACAATCTCTTGAAACATTATAAGATTTATTAACTTTATTTGTTTACTTTATTTTATTTTATGTTTAAATTTTATTTTATTTTAAATTGTATTCTTGTATACAATTTTATCAAGTCAAAATGTATACAAGATACGACAAGACATTACATCTCTTCCATATTGGGCTGGAGAATGTCACTCAATTCAATAACACCAACTTAAATCGATCATAGCTCCAATATAAAAAATGTCAAGAGGGTTCAAATCTCTAAAGGTGTAAACCTATTTTAGAGTTAAACGAGATCATCCCCCTCTTGAAAAGTATAGCTTGGAAGGTACTTCCATAAGCCATGGGGTACTAGATTTGTGTGGATTTGACCCATGAAATTGAACCTTTGAGGGCGAAGTTCCCAATATGGTGGGATATGAGCACAATTTTGTGGGCTAAACACCCAAATATAATATTTCTTTATTCTAATTATTGTAATACACTACCTTTGATGGAGAAAAGGGAACCTAAGGAAATTGTAGAAAAGTATAAATGAAAGATACCTAAGGAGGGTCGTAACACCTCCTCCCACATTTACCCACTTTTACATGCTGTCAAGGCTTAACATGAGTTAAGTGCTACTATGACCATACGTGACCTCGATATTCTAGTTATGAAAGTGGGGCCTACAAACCAGAACACATACTGACATCCCTTAGAGAGTATAGATCACTGAAAAGCCTAACAACTACCCCAGGTGGTCAATCCCTAATTTGGAACCCTTTTTCACTAGGTTTACTCCCCATCTATACCCATAACACTTCGTCCATGTAGTTGGGAGGATATAATTGCACCCATAAGCATGTCTCCTTGCGGTTATGACCCAAAATCCCCTGTTCTGTGAATGTGGTCATGAGATCTATGCCAATTTTTCAGGATAGTCTCCATAACACTACCCATAACTTCCTGTAACTTTCCAGAATCATGATAATTATGATAACAATGATAAACAATTAATGCTTGAGAAATATCTTAACCAATACATGCCTAGTGCAAGATAGACATTTTGCCAAACATATAGTAAACATGGGAGCTATAGGTCATGAAAGCATATTCGATCATAATTTTAACTTCATTTGAAAATCACTAAGAAGGAACAATGTATTCTCAAGATAGCTACAACAACACTTGTTATTCCATGCATTCATCAACCGTCCAATAACTTATCAAATCATGAACAAGAGCCATAACTAGAGCAAATAATAGAACCATGCATATAACCAAAATAGAAACCATAACAAACCAGTCATAATATCACCATAATAATTAGTACAAGTGTTGATAGATAAAAATAGGAAATATCTCATATTAACATTTGAAAATGGCAACTAAGTTAGGGACTTCCACCTACCACCCGACCATAGATTGGTAGAACCAAAATATCTCTTTAAACCAATCCCTCCCATGCCATATTCCAAGAATAAATGTGGGATCATAAGAATTAAACCAAAACAAAACCAACCATGGTCTCGAGAGGCCAAACCACCTCAACCCTCAATCACAGTGATCTCACCTATATGGTCTAAAAATCACTAACATTAACCAGATTGGTCTCTTACCAAGTTTTCCGCAGATCCAAGGACTACTAACTCGAGCCATATCTACAAGGGAAACCAAGTTGTTACTTGGCTTCAAATATCTACCATCTCAACCCAAAACCTCTAAGGAACCAAAGATGTTCTAGGGCTGTAGAGAATTTCTTCGAACCCATAGCCTTATGGAACATAAGAATCAATCATAAAACGAAATAGGGAACCCACTACAACATGGCTATCCAAGAAATGTAAAGACAAGGTAGAAATCAATATCATGCCAGGAAAATATCCAAGCCAATGACAAAGAATGACCAAGGAACCACATGCATATACCATGCATCAAAAAACCAAGGAAATCACACATGCAACCTCTTATCTGCAGAGTATCCCTGCTATAAATTTTGATCCAACCTTCTTTTCTGCTTCCCACTAATTCCTTGTTTATCATTTGCTTGCTTTCTCTAAGTCCATGTGAATGCTAGAGTGCTACAAGAATGCTCTAGGTGTGTACGAGTGTATGAGGGAATGAACAAGAGCTCAAATCAAACTATCAAGAAACTAGAAACTACTTCTATGATGCCTTTATATTATTGATGTATCCTTTCTCTTTCATTTTCCTTCATTTTCCTCCAATTTCCCTTGCATACAAATTTGTGTCTCTTCACCTTCCTTTTCTCCCATTTTCCTTTATTTTCATAAATAATTTCAATTGTTGCCTCTTTTCATTTGTTAATTTCCATAGCCAATAATAAACAACAAGTGAAGTCCACTATAATTTTTTCCCACCATTCAACTTGGAATACATGTCCCATGACCTTGGTGAATTTTTTTTCTTTCTACACAGAAATCTAACCCAAGGTTATTACAAACCCCTCGCTCTTGGGGAACACCATCCTTCGTGTTCTATGATACTTATAACCAAAAAAACATGTTTCCCATGGAAATTTGTGACGCAACTCGATGCAACATTTACAACATACCAAATTATTGAAAAATCATGACCACCATACTTCTTATTGGGTTTTTATAACACAACTCGATATAGTATCTGCAACATACTACTTATTAGATATTTATAACACAAATCATTGCAGTATTTACAATACACATATACATTTATAAATATAAACCAAACACACATACTCAACCAAGAAATAAGGAAGGACAAAAAGCTTGCATCTGATCAGTCATCTACCATGTAGCTCCATCAGGTCCAAAGTGATTCCAGTGCACTTTAACTTGTTTATTTCTTATTTCTAGAGCATTAGTTTTTCCAGCTGCAAAATGCACTAAGTTTTTGGCTGTAACTCTCCCTCTTCTTCCACCTATAATGTAGACCAATTAATCACATGATCAACATCCTGGACATATCTTGTAAGCAATGAAGCATGGGAAATATCATGGAATTTTGATTGTTGGTGGTAGTGTAAGTCAGTAGGTCACTAGACCAATCCTCTTTAGGATCTCAAAAGGCCCACAATACTGATGTGTTAGCTTGAAATGTGATCCAATCCTTAAGGAGCTCCTCTTGAGCTTGATGCACAAATACACATGCTCCCCAACCATAAATCCCTTTAATGCTCTATGTTGATATGCATAATTCTTCTACTTTTATTGTGCTCCCTTCAAATTCCTTTTGATAACCTACATATCCTGCTCCATCTCAGCCAGCATATCTTATCCAATCAACACCCTATTCAGTGGAACACTCCATTTGATAGGAGT
This sequence comes from Pinus tabuliformis, assembly GCA_031772625.1. Lineage (NCBI taxonomy): Eukaryota > Viridiplantae > Streptophyta > Pinopsida > Pinales > Pinaceae > Pinus > Pinus tabuliformis. The sequence continues at coordinate 478,807,378 of CM062810.1, read as the reverse complement.
ATTATATCTCCAACCATAAAGAGACTCATATGGACTCATCCTCAAGCATTCTGAATACCCATTATTATAATAAAAATCTACCACTCGAAGATAATCCTCCCACTTCCTTTGTCGATGCATGACATGCATCCTCAACATATCCTCAAGAATCATGTTAACCCTCTCTAGTTTTCCATTTGTTTGCGGATGATAAGATGTACTAAAAGCTAACTTTATCCCCAATCTTGTGAAAAACTTCTTCCACAAACTAGAAGTGAACTTGGAATCTCTATCTGATAATATTCTTGGGAACACCAAGAAACCTCATTATCTCCCTAATGAATATTTGAGATACCTCACTAGTTGTATTAGTAGACTTCACTACATTGAAGTGAGCTACCTTTCTTAACCAATTAACTAAAAAAATGATGGAATCGTGTTGCCTCAATGCCCTTGGAAAGCCTGTAATGAATTCCATGCAAATGATATCCCATTTCCATTTCGGAATCAGAATAGGCTACAAAAACCAACCAGATTCTTACACATTTCTCTCACCTACTGATAGTTCAAACATCTTGCAACAAACTCAACCACTGCTTTCTTCAAATTAGGATAATGATAAATCTTCTTAACAAATTTCAAGGTCTTCTGATATCCCGGGTGGTCTAAATATGGCTTGACATGAAACTCCCTCAAGATAAGCTTCTTAAACTTACTACTATCTACCACATATATCATTTTCTTGAATATAGCCAAGCCATCTATTGTGAGGTGATACTCCTCATCTCTATCACCCTGTTGTAACCTCTACTTTAGCTGCTAGTACTTCTCATCATGTTCCACTACATGAAATATCCACTCCTACAAATCTATCCCATAAAAGCTCACAACAGAAAGGTGAGTCACTTGCACTCTCCTACTTAGAGCATTTGCAACCATGTTCTCCTTCCCTTGATGTAATTGATCTCAAAATAAAACTCACTAAGGGTATCCAACCATCTAAATTTCCTGGCTTTCAGATTGGGTTGGTCAAACAAGCACCTCAACCCACTATGATAACTCATTAGAACAAGCCTCCAGCCAATGATATAATGTCTCCACATCTTCAATGCATGATTGATAACTACCAACTCGATATCATGAGTCACATAGTTCTTCTCATTATCATTCAAATTCCATGGCTCATAGCATACTACTTTCCCTTCCTACATTAGGACCTCACCTAGTCCTTCCTTAAAAATATCTATACAAACCACAAACTCCTTATCAAGATATGAAATCTCCAAAACAAAAATTCTTCCCTTTTCTCTACAAATATGTAATAGGATAGCCAATCTTTGAGAAGTTCCTAATGAACCGCCTGTAATAACCTTCTAGTGCCATGAATGATCTGACCTCATCCACATTCCTAAGAGTTGACCACTCCATGATAGCTTTAATATTTTCCAAGTCCACTACTTCCCTTCCTTCAAAACAACATGTCCCAAGTTGTGAAACTAAACTTATTGAGCTTGGAATATAATTAATGCTCTCTCAACAATATCAAAATTTCTTCCAAGTGATCTGCATGCTCTTCCTCATTCTTGGAGTATATCGATATATCATCAATAAACACACAAAATTATCCAAATAAGAATGTAACACACTATTATTAAAAGATATGAAAGTGGTCGGATCATTATTAAGACCAAAAGGAATCACCACAAAATCTTAAGGTCCTTACCTCACTCGAAATGTATTCTTGCATATGTATTCCTCTTTGATGTGAAACTGATGATATCTTGATCTCAAATAAACATTTCAAAACATTGTTTCTCCATTCACTTAATCAAACAAATCATTAATCTACCACAAAGGACACCTATTATTGATGGTCACTTTATTCAATTGCATGTAATCAATCCACAATATTAGAGGACCATCCTTTTTCCTTACAAACAACATTGGTGCACCCCAAGGAGATACACTTTCTTATCCCTTATCAAGCATTTCCTTAATATTTAAATTCAATTCCACAAACTCTAGAGTACACATCTTGTAAGGTGCCTTAGATGCCGGTGTTGCTCCTGAAATCAACTCAATAGAAAAGTCCACCTCTCTACAAGGAGGAAACTCTGGAATATATACAACAAACAAATATTGAAACTACTACAAAATAGGATACATCTTCATGACTTCATCATCATTACATCCTTCCCTTTATCACTAGAAATATGTACTACAAATAATAAACATCATTTCCTGCAATTGTGACTGTCTTGCATAACTGTAATCATTCTCACTGATGTAGGGTTCTTCTTTCCTCGCAAAATTCTCCTTTCCCCATCATAATATAGGCACTCAGTAGCCTCTTCATAGTAGTCCACTTTAGTCCTATGAATGAACAACGAGTCCATGCCCAAAATAATACTATATGAACCCAAAGGAAACACATTTGGATGTGTTGATGTAGGCATACGTTTAGATCAAATGCATAAGCTCTCACCCAACGATGAACTATTTTCTTGGTCCCTATAGCCAACTACACCAATGAATATTCCAATTACATTTATTTATTCATGGAACACTTATCCACCAAGCCATGACTGTTATAAATATAATTAGATCCAGAATCAATCAAAATGGAAACAACTTGATCATGAAGCTTACCCTCCATCTCAATAATGGATGCCTGATGACCAACCTTCTTGTTATCAATCCTTGCATAAATTTGAGGAGTACTTTGGCAAGAATCTCCAACTGGATATGCCTCTTGAGGACTATAAATCTAAGGTTTTCCACCCTATTGTGATGGGAACTCACTCTTCCAATGCTCTCCACCACAAGTCCAACACCTCAAAGGATTCATGTCACTTCCCTTTTTCTTCTCCTTAGGCTGAGATCCATGTCCTTTCACAACTGCATTGAACTTCTTACAAGGTAGAACATTCTCCTTGTCACATGCATCTTGAAGTCTTCCTCTCTTCTGAGGCCACTTCCATTTAGTCTTCTAATTACCATTCCAGTCCATATTAGGCTCACACTTGTGCTTTGACTAGTCATCACAATTCTTTAGCTTCCCAAAGACTTCCTCCAATGACCGACGTTCATCGTACTCAATCCGATCTTTAAATTATAAAGATAGTCCATTGATGAACCTTTTGACCTTTTGCTTCTCATCCTTGAGCTAGGGAACATACCTCAACAAATCTAGAAACTTAGTCATGTACTCCTCACCTGTCATGGAACCCATCTTGAGCTCATAGAATTCCTTTGCCTTTCTGTCATACTATCTCCTCGACAAGTACTTCTTCCTGAAGCATCTTTCAAAATCATGTCAACTCTTCTCCTCTACCCTGATGCGTCTAACCCACTTAACACATTCCCACCAGATATATCCTTTTCCTTTGAGACTAAAAATTTCTATCTTGGCTTTCATGTTCTCAGAATAATCATGCAATTTGAGGAACTCCTTCATCCCAAGAAGTCATGCTTTTGCATCATCTAATTTCTTCACATCCCCATCAAAAGTAGGAGGCTTGATTTCTTGAATTCCTTTGGAAAATACTTCTACTAACTCCTCCTATAGGGATGATGTTAGTGATGGTTACGATGTCTCTTAGAAGTATAACTAGAAAAAATCCATGTGTGCTAGCCCACCCATCAAGTGTATCCAAATATTTTCCACCTCTGATTGTATCATATTTGTCTAACCTATGTCATGTTTGAGACCTGCTACCATATGCCCCACTAGTCGTTTCCTCTTATCCATGACTGATCCTTAGTTATCCATGCTTCTGAAAATCTAAAAGGCTCTGAAGAATCACTACATTAATTTATGCCTTCTTTTCTTAAGCTCTTGCAAGCCTTCCCTATGACTTAATTAACTTGTTATTTTTTTCCTTGAAATTTCTAATGTGTGCCTTGAAACTTCTTAATGTATCTGTGAAATTAGGAGAATACTCTTCACCTTGTTTCCCACCTAACCTTTCCCATTCCATATAATTCACATCAGGCCTGTAAAGGGAGTCATGTGAGCTATAGTTCGCCATTCTTCTCTTCATATCTAATATTCTCTCTCCTACAAACACGTCATGTAAGATAAACCAAATAGAGATATAATAAAAATCATACCTCAGTGTATTTTAGCATAGGTTATCTCTTTTGTACAATCAATCCAAATTATCAAGATATATATATATATATATATATATAGACATATACGCATATCATACATAATACCACATAATTGCAATAATGACCACATGCATAATAACCATAACCATCACAATGCATGCATAGTTGACACATATACACTTAACATGCATGCATAACACTACGCATTTACCCCATATAGTGTAGGTGTTTCAACTTGGAAGTTGTGATACAACCCTGTGATATCACATATCACCTAAAGAGAACAAAACGTGCTATGATACCACCTTGTAATGCCTCCTGCCACATTTACCCACTTTTACAAGCTCTCTAGGGTAAACATGAGCTGAGTGATATTGTGGCTTGAGCCAACCTCCATGTTCCAGTTATGGAAGTGGGGCCTATAAACTAGAACACATAAATGACATCCCTCGAAGACTATAGACCACTTAGAAGCCTGACAGCCACCACAGGTGGTCAGTCCCTAAGTTGTAACTCTTTTTCTTAGGTTTACTCCCCAACTACAATCGTAACATTTTATGCATGCAGTTAGGAGGTTATAAATTCACCCACAAGCATTTATACATGCATTTATGACGCAAAATCCCTAGTTCTGTGCACATGGTCATGAGATCTGATGAGCCCCAAAATTTTGGTACAATTTGGGCTCATATTGGCCTACTTACCTTGTTCAACCATTCATCTTTTACCACTTATGCATTCACTTCTTAGTATATTCGTGTTGTTTGTAGGAAGAAGGGCAGCCATTATATCTATGTGACTAATACATGATGATTTCAGGTTCTTGGCATTAAAGAGAGCAAAAGGAGACAAGGAGACAGCAAAGGTGGCATTGCATGTTTATAGGGAGGTTTTCTACAGCTTTAAATGACTTCCCTCGTGCTTTTCACCTTAACTCCGAGCTCTAACAGCTCTCCCCACCGAGCTCAAAGGCAGCCAACACGTTCTACAGGATCAGCAGTTTTACAGCAGTTTGACTTTCAGTTAGATAGCCAAGCTCCACGAATGAAGGCAGCCAGCTTGATCCTCATTTTGTATAAATATGGAGGTCGTAGCCTATGTTAGAAGCTTTTTGACTTTTGGAATTACTATTGTAATCTCTGAGCACGAGTTACAACTCGGTTTTTGTTTTTTTGTAAGCCAGTTTTGGCATGACATTAGACTTTTGATTATGAATAAAGGCAAGCAGATTTAGATCTAATTCTGAGTTTCTAAGGGAGCTATAGCTCTCAGGTTAGGGCCCAACTTGAGAGCAATAGACCTCCTCTGTTTTGTAGTGTTATTTGCTTTTCGTTCCAGCACTTTGTTTCTTTACTTTGACATGCAATTCGAATTTACAGTCTGTTGATTTAGTCTTCGTGTGATTGAGTAGGATTAGCTTATGGTTAATTTGCTTTCAACTATTTAGATTCGGATAGGAGGTTTGTAATACAGAGGAGCTCCAAGAAAAAGGTTGTTAGAGATCACTGCCATCTCTGTTTAGGGATTGGGGTGCAGTCCATATCAACCACCAAAAAGAAATGCAGTCTTTTACTTCCATGCAAGCTGCAACATAGTCATTTTCATTGAAGATCCATCCATGCACTTTTGATATTGAACCATACTTCTACATTTTTCATTCCATGCACGGTTTCTTTCCTCGGTTTTACATTGCTTTTCATAGGTTTAATGGCACAGGTATCATAGGTTAATGAATTCTTGTTTTTGGTGCAAGACATAAGTCATTTGTTTCATTTACACTGCTCCATATCATTCCACTTCCTTCTTATTCCTCTTGACCTCTCTTAAAGCCACCTACTCGGCCTCTGTCTAGCTCGTTTACCCTCCAACTCATCCATTGCCACGTAGCTTCATCTTTTTGACCTTTCGTTGCTGCCATCCTTCTATCCACCAACCAACTTCGTGCACTCATTCTCTGTCCTATTTCTCTGCCCCTGAGTCATCACAAGTTCCATATCCACCTTACCTATTCACCCAAACCATTCCATCCCTTCACCATCACCCAAAACTTCCACTTACAGCACATCCTGTAGAAGTTAGCAGACTTCCTATAGAATTCCTTAGTTTCCTGTAGGATCCCCTGCAGACATTCTGTAGAAGCCTGCCAACTTGGTTTCCGAGCATCTGAATGTTGTATACCTCTATGGACTAATGCTAGGGACCCTCTGGGACCTCTCCTAGCCCCCTGACCTTTCCCAAGCTTTCCTTCCTTTCGCACCACCTCTGCACAACCAAACCGTAATAAGAAACAAAATCATCATCACTCCAAGCATTTAAGAAAAAATACAAAAACATGTTCTTTTCAATAAAAGTAGTTTAATTTCATGCATTTTACATCATTAGAAGTAATTGCATCATTTCCAGACACTTGCACTCCACCCATTGCATCCTAGAGGTTAAGCTAGTCAGATTAGGGTTTACTAGGGTTTCCATGTTTTGGTTGGATTTCAGTTCATTTTTGTAAATAGATTAATTTCCTTTAAGATAGCCTTCGTCCATCATTTAGCAAGCATCTTCTGAGAGCGTATAGAAGTTGGCTTGAGCCGTAGCAGACTTGTGCCAGCTGACCAAGTGACAGCTACGACAAGAGCTAGTACTTGTGTATACAGCACCGTCGCTTCCAAGTTTGTACGAACTACCGGGTTGATAAAATTAGAGATAGGAAGCTCCAAGAGTTGTAGAATTATTGCTACAATACTGGAGCCCACCATATTTTTGGCGTCGTTTCCGGGGAAGCGTCAGAGTATTAGTGATTGTTGCTTTTCTTCTATTTTCCACTACAATCTTCTGCTAAGTAGTTTATTTCATTTCCATTCTGCAAAAGTAGCGTAGACATTTCTTGCTTTCATAGATTAGCATTTCTTGCTTTCATAGATTAGCATTTCTTGCTTTCATAGATTAGCATTTCTTTCTTTCATAGATTAGCATTTCCTGCTTTCATAGATTAGCCTTTCATTTCTGCAAGCGTAGACTAGTGTTTCATTTCTGCAATTTCATTTGAGCAGAGTAGATTAGTTCTTTCCTGCTTTCAGTTTAATTCTGCATCTTTATAGTTAGCTGTAGATCAATCTGTTTGAGTTTTGCAGGTACAAAAGAAAAAGAAAAAACAATCAAAAAGAAAGTCTTTTCCCTTTCATGCCTCGTAGGAACCGAGATAGATCAGGCAAATTCCTACCAAACACCCCCACCACATCACTGAGTCACCCTTCTCTCTTCTTTGGTGATAGTGACCCAGAAGAACCTATAGGTGAACATCCAGAGATATACAAAGATCCTATAGTAGAAGAAGAGTTAGAGACCACTCCATCTGAAGCTATGGCTGACAATAGAAGAGAAGATGAGAGAATAGAAGGTGCCTTCGCCATCCGAGAGACCAATGGAGAAATGAAAATGAAGAACATTAGCCCCTCCGCCTTACCTCACTTCCATGGACTGACTACTGAAGATCCCGATACCTTCCTATTTGAGTTTGTTGTCCTTTGTAGAACCTATGACTATACTGAAGATGAGCAAAAGCTGAAACTCTTCCCTTCAACTCTTAAGGATGCAGCATTACGCTGGTTCATGGGCTTACCTGGGAATAGTATCACCACTTGGGCTCAGATGCAGCAAGCTTTCAATACCAAGTACAGGGATTATTGTAGGTCTAAGGAAACCAAGGGAGAAAACTTTAGGATGACCATGGGAAATGATGAGTCGTTAGAGGATTATGAGGAGAGGTTCCAACTAAGCTATAAGCGGGCCAGGTGCACACTTGACCCTGAATCCCTCAAGTTGGTCCTGCTCCGAGGGGTCCCTGAAGACCTCTTAGATACCCTTCACATGTTAGCTGGGGGGGACATTTACCAACTGCCTTATGAGGACATCAAGACTGTGTTTAGAAACCACTCCAGGGCAGCTAGGAAACGAGGTAGGGGAAACCTCCCCTCAACCAGTGTTCCTTTCTCCAAACATGATCTTGCAAATCAATTAGAAGATCTCAAGAGTGAGGTGAGACAGACCATTGCCATGCAACTGGACACATTCAGAATACAGCAGAAGAAAGAAGAAGCTGAGAGAGCCCTGGCTGTCTTCTGCCCTAGGTGCACAAGGAGACACCCTAAGAACGAATGCCCATTGCATTCGGTTGAAGTATGTTTCATTTGTGAGGAGGACCATCCTGCAAATCAGTGTCCAACCTTACCTGGGTTTAAAGCCATGTACCAAGGGACAAAAGCTCCCACTGAACCTCTCTATTACCTCAACCAAAGGAGGCCACAAGGATCTAGACCTTATCAGCAGGGGATGAAAGGGGCATCTCAAGCTTATTACAGCCCCAACCAATCGACTCCTATGCCTTCCTGGGCCCCCCTGCTCATCCTTCATGGTCCGTGCCTCCTCCATTGTCTTATCCACCTCAGTACCCCACTCAACCTACTTCTCATTCATATCATTCACATGCCCAGCCACAGCCTCAATGGAATGCACCTCAGTCGGGGTGGAGGCCCCAATACAACACTCCTCCTGCCATCTTGCCTCCACCACGAGTTCAACCTCAGCCACTACCTCCTGCTCCTCCAAGGCAACCTCAAATGCCTGCCCAACCGAACCCGAACCCCAACAATAGACAGGCCCAGCAGGTATACACTGGGGAAACCTCATGCCCTACCTATGCTGTGGAGATCCAAGAGATCAATCCTCGATCTGGAAAAACTCTACCAGATCGCCAACCTCCTCCCCCAGAGGATGAGGAAGATCAGCAAGAAAGTGAACCAAAGGCTATTCCAACCTTTCCTGAGAGACTAACAGCCACCACACAACCCAACCCAGAGGAGGATGAGCTTCTGGGTGAGCTCAAGCAGTTGTGTGTAAAAATACCACATCTCCAAGCCATCAAGGATGTGCCAATATACAACAAACTGGTTAAGGAAAAGTGCTTGAAACACCCAGGCAGGCGGAAGAAAGATGCCTCAACCATTAATGTCATAGGACAACTGTCTGACCTGATGCTAGGACAAGTCATCTGCCCAAAGTACTTAGATCCTGGAAGTCCTGTAGTAGATGTCCACATCAATGGCACCATCATACCCCACACCTTGATTGATCTGGGAGCTGCCATTAATGTGATGACCAAGGATACCATGCTCAAACTCAATCTTCAGGGTTCCTTGAGGAAGACCTCGACAGTACTGCAATTAGCAGATCGCTCCACCGTGACTCCCGAAGGGATTGTGGAGGATGTCTTGGTCTCTATTGACTCTTGGGAATACCCTGCAGACTTCCTGGTTCTTCAACCAGAGGCAAAGCTTACTGGATATCCTCTCATTTTGGGAAGGCCTTGGTTAGCTACTGCAGATGCTTACATAAGTTGTCGTGCAGGAAACATGACCATCAAAAATGGTCCCATGTCCAAGCAGCTAATCCTATACCCTCCTGCCCAACCCTCCTTAGAACATGACTTACCACTCTGGTTGGAAGAAGGAGAGGAAGACGAGGTGTACTCAGCACCTTTGTGCACCTTAGATACCACTAGAAGAGACCCCCCAACCGAGGATGACTTGATCGAGACATTGATCCAGAATCCACCTTCCAATGCACTACCCTTAGAAAAATTGGTGGAGGATGCCCAAGCTAGCACCTTAGTGGATCTTTGTACAACCAACCCTGTTACTCCCAGAGTCAAGAATGTGGAGTTCAGCCCTGAGAAAGCATTGAAGATCAGCTCCTCCCTACCTCCTTCCCAGGAAAAGGAGCTGTGTAGTCTGTTGGCCAACCACCTAGATGCTTTTGCTTGGAGCTATAAGGAAATGAAAGGAGTCCATCCTTCGGTCTGTACCCATCATATATACATCAAACAGGATTGTAAACCGGTTAGGCAACCCCAGAGGAGAATGAATCCAGCTCTTAAGGACATTGTCAAGGAAGAATTGCAAAAACTGTTGGATGCAGGATTCATCTACCCCATCTCAGATAGCGAATGGGTGTCCCCTCTGGTGTTGGTTCCCAAGAAAAATGGGAAATGGAGAATTTGTGTGGACTACTGAGAACTGAACAAAGCTACCAAGAAAGACCATCTCCCTCTACCTTTCATAGATCAAGTGTTGGATGGACTAGCAGGAAAGAAGTTCTTCTCTTTCCTGGATGGGTTTATCGGGTACAACCAAATCCAAATCAGCCCGAAAGACCAAGATAAGACCACATTCACTTGTCCTTGGGGTACCTTTGCCTACCGATTTCTTCCCTTTGGGCTATGCAATGCTCCTGCTACCTTCCAGAGAGCTGTCTTGAGCATCTTCTCGGAGCTGGTCCATGATGCAGTGGAAATCTATATGGATGACTTTACTCCTTATGGGGCCAACTTCCAGGAAGCATTGTCAAATCTGGGAAAAGTCCTAACCAAATGCATCGAGATGAACTTGTCCCGTAGTCCTGAAAAATGTGAATTCCTAATGACTGAAGGGACCGTGCTAGGCCATACCATTTCTTGCCAAGGGTTACAAGTGGATCCTAACAAAATTGCTCTCATCAAGAAGGTTCCACCTCCTCAAAAGGTAAGGGATGTCTGGAGTTTCTTGGGATTAGCAGGATATTACCGGAGATTCATTAAAGATTTCAGCAAGCTAGCCTCGCCATTGTTTGGCCTGTTGGCAAAAGATGTGGAGTTTAAATGGACTGACGATTGTCAGAGGGCTTTAAATGAATTGAAGGACAAGTTGGTGTTAGCCCCAATCCTGAGAGGTCCAAATTGGGCCCTACCTTTCCACATCCACACCGATGCCTCGAACAAAGCCATAGGTGTAGCTTTAGGACAGGTTGAGCAAAAACTTCCATATGCCATTTACTTTGTTAGCAAAAACTTGTCCAAAGCTGAGCTGAATTACACTGTAACCGAGAAAGAATTCTTGGCTATGGTCCATGCACTGAACAAGTTCTGACATTATATTATTGGCTATCAAACCTTTGTACATACAGACCATGCTGCAATTAGATATTTAATGAATAAACCAGATGTGAATGCTCGTATTATTAGATGGTTACTTTTATTGCAGCAGTTTGATTTGACCATTGTTGACAAACCAGGTAGAGAAAATGTTGTTGGTGACTTTTTATCTAGATTGGATTTGTCTGCAGATGAGGATGGAACAGTGAATGACCAGGTGCCCGATGAACATCTGTTTGCTATTTTAGTACTCTCTCCATGGTTTGCTGATATAGCAAACTACCTTGTTTCAGCATAGTTCCCTCCGCACCTATCTTCGAGAGAGAAGAGCAGAATCATCAAAAAAAGTGCCTCATTTACTTGGATCGGGGGCAATCTGTTCAAGCTTGACCCCGATCAGATCTTAAGGCATTGTGTAAGGGAGGAGGAAGTCTTTGATATCCTCCTCACTTGTCATGATGGGCCGTGTGGAGGACATTTTGCAGCAAAGAGAACTGCCTTCAAAATCCTGCAGGCAGGCTACTATTGGCCCACACTTCATCAAGATGTCAGAAGATATATCAGTCAGTGTGACCAATGCCAAAGAATGGGGAAACCGACCCAAAGGGATGAGATGCCTCTCCAACCTCAAGTGACTCTTGAGCCATTTGAGAAGTGGGGCATGGACTTTGTGGGCCCAATCAACCCTCCTTCGAGGCAAAGGTCTTACATCATTGTGTGTACTGACTATTTGACAAAGTGGGCAGAGACTAAAGCAATCAAAGCAACAACAGAAGAGAAGGTGGCCGAGTTCCTAAGAGAAAACATCTTCTATAAGTTTGGCTATCCAAGAGAGCTGGTCACCGATCAAGGGAGCCAGTTCACCTCCAGCCTGGTTGAAGATATACTAGCTCATCACAAGATCAAGCATAGGACTTCCACCCCCTATCACCCTCAAGAAAATGGGCAGGTGGAAGTCACTAATAGAGCATTAGAAGGGATCTTGACTAAGGTGGTGAGCAGCAGCAGAAAGGACTGGACAGATCGCCTGGTTGAAGCCACATGGGCTTACAACACCACTTGGAAGAACACCACCGGCTTCACACCTTATGAGCTGGTTTATGGGAAGAAAGCTTTGCTGTCCATTGAGTTTGAATACAACACTTTGAGGATGGCAGCTCAGCTGGACCTAGATCTCAGCCATGCACAACAAGAAAGGCTATTACAGCTGAATGGCCTGGATGAGCACCGAATGCAGGCCCTCCTTCACTCAGAAGTGGTTCAACTTCAGAGAAAGGTGTGGCATGACCAACATCTCCATGACAAGCAATTTCAGTTGGGATATTGGGCTTTGTTGTATGACTCCAGATACAAGGATTTCAAGGGGAAGCTGAGAACCAGATGGCTAGGGCCATATTCAGTGGAAAAATGTCATGAAAATGGATCTGTGCTTATTAGGACCATTGATGAGGAAGCCATCCCCATGCTTGTCAATGGGCATCGATTGAAGATGTACAGGAAGCCTCCCTCAAGACAAGAGTTCATCAAAACTATGGAGAAGCCAGTGTTGGTCATAGAGAAGGGTTCTGCCTCTGCTTTGGGCATACCCTGAAGAATCTAAAAAAAAAAAAAAAGAAAAAAAAAGAGAAAAATAATAATAAAGATCCTTGGGTGAAAACCTTTCTGATGCGCCCAAGGCAGGTGGTAGGGGTGAAAACCTCACTGAGGCGCCCCTATTGTCTTTTCAAAAAACAATAAAGGAAAAAAGGTTGAAAAAAGATCCTTGAGTGAAAACCTCTTTGAGGCGCTCAAGGCAGATGGCAAGGGTGAAAACCTCAATGAGGCGCCCCTGTTATCTTTCAAAAAAAAAAAAGAGAAAAAAACAAAAGAAAAACAAAGTCAGCAGATTCATTATGTAAATTGCATGCAGGTGTTCTATGGAGGAGAGGAAGCCTCTCAACTCAAAGCCAAGGGTCCTCATCATGCAGCAAGGACACCTTACCAGCACCTCCTCCAAGAATCCTCATTTTCTCCAAGGTATGTGCAATTTTATTCCAGCTTGAGTCTTCTACATGAAGACGCGGATTTTCTACAGGAAAATGCAGAGTTTCTACAGGAAGATGCAAATCTTCTACAGGAAGGTGCAGACTCTCTACAGGAACGCATCCTTTCTATAGGAAACGATGTATTTCTACAGGAAGCTTCCTGTAGAAGCTTAGAACGGGCCAGAACTCATTTCATGAGGCGATCTAACGGCTAAGGATCGGTTTGGGCGCATGCATGCCACGGTTGTCCACCATGCACATTGCTGTTATCTTGCTCCACCGTCCTTGTCGACATGCAACCAAGTACCTGCACCAGCAAAGTAGATCGATGAGTCTCGAGGAAAAAAACAACCTGTAAGTGGAAAAAGCGCTAGAGATCTCACACCATATTCATCACAGTCAACCCGAGGCCCCGAGAGCATGATCGTGAGGCCATCCATCGTCGTGCAGCATGCAGCCAAGGAGGAAGAACTGTTCCAAGACATCCCGCGGGAGTCCTGTTACAGTTAAACCTGCTAGAGTGGATACCATTCACCGGACAGACCATCTGAAGGGAAACGTGGGCGCATGCAACTGAAGCATCCCATCCATCGACGACAGCTCATGAACATGGACCTCCGGGCCTGTGTAAGTCCACCACCAGCAGGTAAATCGACTCATCAGCGTCCAAAGAGCCGAGACATCGTGTACAGCCACACAGGTAAGTGTCTCAACCCTTCCTTCCATCAGATTGCATGAATGTTACTTTGATCTATTGCTTAGGCGTAAAGGTGAATTGGTTGAGCGACGGTGTGGCCATTTAGCCGGCCACGTCGGCCAGTTAATGGTCTAGTTGGATGTGTGGGTGGCGGCCATGACAAAGAGAATGGGCAGCATGCATGTGAGAGAAATCCCGTCGAGGAAACGAGTTCAACAGGAGAGGCGGCGACAGATCCGCGGGAATTGATGCGGCAGCAAGTGAACGCACAGTTAAATGATGAGGTGACATCACCCAACGGTCCGGCGGGGACAGCTCACCCCCCGCGCCACAGATTCCGCCGAATTTGAAATCTAATCGGCTCGATCGCATTCATGCATTTATCACCCACCGGTTTGAACTCGAGCGGCTATCCTGCTCCCTCTGCAGTGTGATACACCGAGCTTTTGGCTATTAGAGCGATTGAGAAGCACGCTCAAGGCGCAGACCGACTGCAGTCTCTCCCAAAATCCGCGCACTGCATTCTACAGGATCGCTGTCATTCTACAGGAACGCTGCATTCTACAGGAACACTGTCATCCTACAGGAACGCAGTCTTCTACAGGGAAGCGGGTGCCTCACGTAAAAAGGTGGCCAATTAAAGAGGTAACCCTGAACTCTTCATGCAACTGGTTATTAAAGGTGGCAAGATTGTCGTCCACAGTCCGGTCATAGAAAAAACGGTGAAATTGTTGTCTGTTGTGCCTATATTGTCATTCTACAGGATGTCGAGTAATTAAATTGTGTAAAAGTCCTCAGGGATAAGTTTGTGGGCTATGTGCATGATATCGTATGCTCTGTCTCAGTAAACCAAAACCTCTTCCACAATCACCACCTCTGGTTAACAAAACTGTGTTATCATGCCGGGTGGGTTTATTAGACGAGAACCCACTGATTCAGCCAAATTAAGGGAAAACCAGGGGGTGGTAGAGCTCTTCACACGAGCACAATGGATATCTTTTTGTGATAAGCTGCAGGGTTACGATGATGAAGTGGCCGAAGAATTTTTGCAGGCTCTGAAGCCGAAATCCAAGACACTGGCCACAGTGAATTTTAGGGGCCTAAGCCTCAAGCTCACCCCGCAATATATCAGTCGAATCACTGAACTCCCAATGGGTCTGTCGTGGGATAAGGAAGAACGGAAGTTGAGCCAGCAAGCCAAGAAAGAATTCTTTCCACCTGAGGAGGAATTCTCGGAGGACAAAAATGGGGTGCGAAGAACGAGTCTGTTGCTACCATGGAATGAAGTCAGTTTGCAAATCATGAAATATATAACTTGTGAAGGTCGTTTTAGCATCGTGTATGCATATCACTTTCGGTTGCTCACTGAATTAAGGCACCGGATTGATCTTCCTGTAGAAAAAAAACTGAGCATCCCTTATTTCCTGTTGCAGTCTCTAATGGAGTGTGCCACAAAGCTAAAAGAGGGCATACCAGATCAGATAGCCCACCATGGGCTGATAAAGCTTCTTGTGGAGGATGCGTTGCATTCATATAAGGTTCCCCTCTCATGGGAATCATTCCAGAATTTGACAAGGGATGGAGACATTAAAATGTTGATTGAAGAAACGGGGTCCTCCAGCAGTGAGGAACAAGAAGCAGTGGCCGAGGGAAAGAGAGAAAAAGGCCAGAAGACCCCGACCATAGTGCAGAAGAAAGAACAAAAGGAGAAGCATGAGGAAAAGGATGACAAAGAAAAAGGTGGCACACCTATCTTGTCAGCAAGAGAAAAGAGGCTGAAGAGAATAATGGACAAAGTTGAGGTGGTCCACGTCAGCCCAAGTACCTCATCAGCACCTGCAACCAAAGAAAAAAGCAAAACTCAGGCAGCTAAGCAAGCAAAGGTGGAGACACCTGTGTCTACAGGAAAGTAGAAACAGGCTTCTACAGGAAGCCCGAAAACAGAGACAAAGGCTTCTACAGGAAGCCCGAAAATCATTGAGAAACAGGCTTCTACAGGAAGCCTGAAGACAGAGAAAGGGTCTTCTACAGGAAGCCCGAAAATTACCAAAGCAGGGGCTTCTACAGGAAGCCCGAGAGTGGCTAAAACCGGGTCTTCTACAGGAAGCCCAAAATTGGTAAAGAAAGGATCTTCTATAGAAGGCCCGGAAGTGGGCAAAGCAGGGTCTTCTACAGGAAGCCCGAAATCTGAAAAGAAGGGGCCCTCTACAAGGAGCTCTGAGGAAGCAAAACGCAAGGAAGAGAAGGCTGGTATTCTCGAAAAGGAGGCAGCAGCTGCGCTGGCTGCCCTCAGTACACCTCCAAAGCCGAAGGAGAAGAGAGAGAGGGAGACCCCTCTACCATCTGAAGCTAGGAGAAGTAAGAGGATAAACACAGGCAAGCCACAGCCTCCACCCAGCAGCCAAACCATTTTAGGGGATGTCCCTACTTCACCCAGTGCAAGAACCCCCTCTAAAACATCAGCCACCCCCGAGAAGGGAAGCCCAAAAATAACTTCCTGGACACGAAAAATAGGCCAATCACCTTCCGAAGCCCGGCTCAAGGAAATGGAAAAGGGGGAAGAAGTGCCACCCTTGTCACCCCCAGGGGCAGAAAAGGCAGGCCACCAAAAACAGGAAAGGAAGAGCATGCTCCAGGCTCTAGTTCTCGGCCAAAGACGAGGAGCCATAGCAAAGTTGCTCAAGGATGAGCAAATAGTTTAGCTGGGGGGTGATGATGAGCCCCAATTTTTGGTACAATTTGGGCTCATATTGGCCTACTTACCTTGTTCAACCATTCATCTTTTACCACTTATGCATTCATTTCTTAGTATATTCATGTTGTTTGTAGGAAGAAGGGCAGGCATTATATCTATGTGACTAATACATGATGATTTCAGGTTCTTGGCATTAAAGAGAGCAAAAGACCACGCAAAAGGAGACAAGGAGATAGCAAAGGTGGCATTGCATGTTTATAGGGAGGTTGTATACAACTTTAAATGAATTCCCTCGTGCTTTTCACCTTAACTCCGAGCTCTAACAACTCTCCTCACCGAGCTCAAAGGCAGCCAACACGTTCTACAGGATCAACAGTTTTACAGCAGTTTGACTTTCAGTTAGACAGCCAAGCTCCACAAATGAAGGCAGCTTGCTTGATCCTCATTTTTTATAAATATGGAGGCCGTAGCCTTTGTTAGAAGCTTTTTGACTTTTGGAATTACTATTGTAATCTCTGAGCACGAGTTACAACTCGGTTTTTGTTGTTTTGTAAGCCAGTTTTGGCATGACATTAGACTTTTGATTATGAATAAAGGCAAGCAGATTTGGATCTAATTCTGAGTTTCTAAGGGAGATATAGCTCTCAGGTTAGGGCCCAACCTGAGAGCAATAGACCTCCTCTATTTTGTAGTGTTATTTGTTTTTCGTTCCAGCACTTTGTTTCTTTACTTTGACATGCAATTCGAATTCACAGTCTGCTGATTTAGTCTTCGTGTGATTGAGTAGGATTAGCTTATGTTTACTTTGCTTTCAGCTGTTTAGATTCGGATAGGAGGTTTGTAATACACAGGAGCTCCGAGAAAAAGGTTGTTAGAGATCACTGCCATCTCTGTTTAGGGATTGGGGTGCAGTCCATATCAACCACCAAAAAGAAACGCAGTCTTTTACTTCCATGCAAGCTGCAACATAGTCATTTTCATTGAAGATCCATCCATGCACATTTGATATTGAACCATACTTCTACATTATTCATTCCATGCACGGTTTCTTTCCTCGGTTTTACATTGTTGTTCATAGGTTTAATGGCACAGGTATCATAGGTTAATGAATTCTCGTTTTTGGTGCAAGACATAAGTCATTTGTTTCATTTACACTGCTCCATATCATTCCACTTCCTTCTTCTTCTTCTTGACCTCTCCTCAAGCCACCTACTTGGCCTCTGTCCAGCTCGTTTACCCTCCAACTCATCCATTGCCACGTAGCTTCATCTTTTTTACCTTTCGTTGCTGCCATCCTTCTATCCACCAACCAACTTCGTGCACTCATTCTCTGTCCTATTTCTCTGCCCCTGAGTCATCACAAGTTCCATCTCCACCTTACCTATTCACCCAAACCATTCCATCCATTCACCATCACCCAAAACTTCCACTTACAGCACATCCTGTAGAAGTTAGCAGACTTCCTGTAGAATTCCTTAGTTTCCTGTAGGATCCCCTGTAGAAGCCTGCAAACTTGGTTGCCGAGCATCCGAATGTTGTAGACCTCTGTGGACTAATGCTAGCAACCCTCTGGGACCTCTCCTAGCCCCCTGACCTTTCCCAAGCTTTCCTTCCTTTTGCACCACCTCTGCACAACCAAACCCTAATAAGAAACAAAATCATCATCACTCCAACCATTTAAGCAAAAATACAAAAACATGTTCTTTTCAATAAAAGTAGTTTAAGTTCATGCATTTTACATCATTAGAAGTAATGGCATCATTTCCAGACACTTGCACTCCACCCATTGCATCCTAGAGGTTAAGCTAGTCACATTAGGCTTTACTAGGGTTTCCATGTTTTGGTTGGCTTTCAGTTCATTTTTGCAAATAGATTAATTTCCTTTAAGATAGCCTTCATCCATCATTTAGCAAGCTTCTTCTGAGAGCGTATAGAAGTTGGCTTGAGCCCTAGCGGACTTGTGCTAGCTAACCAAGTGACAGCTGCGACAAGAGCTAGTACTTGTGCATACAGCACCATCGCTTCAAAGTTTGTACAAACTACCGGGTTGATAAAATTAGAGATAGGAAGCTCCAGGAGTTGTAGCATTATTGCTACAATACTGGAGCCCACCAAGATCTAAGCCACGTTTTTTAGGCTAGCCTACAAACCACTACCCAAAACTACCTATAACTTTCTAGAATCATGACAATGATGATAACAATGTTAAATAATAAAATGTTGAGAAATATGTTGACCAATACATTCCTAATGAAATATATACATTTCGTTAAACATATAGTAAACATGGAAGCTACAGTTCATGAATGCATATCTGATCATAAACTTCTTAACTTCATCTAAAAATCACTAAGAAGGCTCAGTGTCTTCTCAAGCTAGTTGAAACAACACATTTTAGTCCATTCATTGATAAACCATCCAAAAACTTATACAATCATGAACAAGAGCCATAACTAGAGCACATAATAGAACCACGCATATAACCAACATATACCCAAAAAAAAACCCATGAAAAATCAACCATAATATCACCATAATAACAAGTAAAAGTGTCATAAATCACAATAGTAAAATAACTCATATTAACATATGTAAACGCCAACCAAGTAAGCGACATCCATGTGCCACCCAGCCATAGATTGGAAGAACCAAAATTTCTCTTTCAACCAATCAACCTCATGCCATATTCCAAGCATGAAAGTGGGATCATAAGGGTTAAACCAAAACAAAACCAATTGGGTATTCTAGAGGCCAAATCACCTCAACCCTCAACCACAATCATCTCACCAATACGCTCTATAAATCACTAACATCAACCATATTGGTCTCTTCCCAAGTTTTCCACAGCTCTAGGGACAACTAAATCAACCCATAGCCTCCATGGAACCCAAGTTGTTACACGGCTCAAAGATCTACCATATCTATCCATAACCTCCACGGAACCCAAGAAATTCTATGGCTACAGAGAATTTGTCCCAACACATAGCCATATGCAACCTGACAATCAATTAGAAAATGAAATGGGGAACCCACTACACCATGATTATCCAAGAAATGGCAAAGAAAGGATGAAACTAGTGTCACTCCAAGAAAATCTCCATGCCAATGGAAAAAAATTACAAAGGAGCCACATGCATATACAATGCATCCAAAAACCAACAAGGTAATCACACATGAAACTTATTACCTACAAAGTATCTCTGTTGTAGATGTTAATCCAACCTTCTCTTCCATTTCCCAGCAATTCCTTGCTTGTCCTTTGCTTGCTTTCTCTAATTCTAAGTGAATGCTAGAGTTCTCCAAGAATGTTGTAAGTGTGCAAGAGTCTATGAGAGAATGAAAGAGAGCTCAAATCAAACTATCAAAAATCTAACTATTCTTTCTCTGATGCCTTTTTATTATTGATGTCTCATTTTTCTTTCATTTTCCTTTGATTTCTGTTGCATTCAAATTGTTTTCTCTTCACCTTCATTTTCTCCTATTTTCCTTTTTTTCATAATTAAATGCCCATTATTTCCTCTTTCCCATTACCAATTCCTTTTCCAATTTTTGTAGCCATTAATAAGCCACAAGTGATGACCACTATAATGTTTACCCACCATTCATCTTGGAATACATGTCCCATGACCTTGGTTGATTTTTCGACTTTTTACATGGAAATATAACCCAAGGTTATTACAAGAGGTCTCACCACAACATCATGACTTTTCTTGTGTTTACACTAGCCCAAGAGAAGATGTGAAACCTTAGGAGGAGGCACAAAGAGGAACAGAGAAAATTTATGGTCTAACTTTATGTTGCAAGAAGGATGAGCTTTCTATTGAAAGAAGTTAAGTTTTTGTGTTCTATGTGTGCCCTAGAAAGGGTAATGTTAAAGCTGATTTTAGGAGTAGTAGCCATTGAATTTTTTCTATGATATGTGTTCTAACAGAGTTTTGTGCAGGATAGGAAAAATTGCTGAAATTTTATGAAAATATCTACTTTATGTTCTTTGTAGAGGAGAGGATGTTTGAGTCCGTGGAAGGGGAATAATAAGCCTCATTCTATCTTTTTGTGGAGGGTTCCAAGACCTTAAGTGTTTACTAGCGTTTTTTGGTAAGTGTGAGCACCAAAAGAGATCAAAATTAACCCCACATTTTGGCACACATGCAATGCATTATCTTCACATGGAGAGAAGGCAATGGAATGTGTTGGAGGTTTGATATATATAATTAAATTGGTTCTTAAGTACTTTTAAAGTTCATCATCAAAGGAGTGAATGAAAAATATTGGTAGGGTTGATTGTACAATCATCTTGATGGAAAACTTTCACTATGATTAAGATATTTTTTAAGGGATAATTTTATAGTGACTTGGAAGTAATAATTCACTGTGAGAAGTAGAGTTGATCTTAGTGATGACATATGCAAGGTATTTGAAGTAACAAGTACATTGTGAGTAGCTTGTGGATAAGGGATTATAAGGATGTATTTCTTATGTGGATGAAGGAGGCAAAGAACCTTCAAGGATTCAAGGAAAAGTGGACTAAAAGGAATGTTGTGTAAGGACATCTTTAGCAAGTAACTTAAGTTTTATTCTTGTTCTTTTGGGTAGATTGTGGGTCAAAAGAAGTTGATCACAAGCGCTAGTTGTCTTGTATCAAGGGTTTGTAAGGGCCATGATCCCTAGTATGGGAGCCCTACATTTTTTATACTGAAGGGATAATAAAAACAAGTCTTGAGTCAAATATTTGTCTTGTTTACTTTGTTGATTTATTATTGTTAAATTTCCTATGTGAAAAGTGCTTGGAGTTATGTATGTCAACCTGTTTATGATCATGATTAGACATAGACATGATCTAAGATACTATGAAAAATCAACATGGTATCTGAGCTAATTTGAAGTGATAGCTAAATCAAAGTGTGCACAATGAAAAACTCAAGAGAAAGTTAGTTGCCTTATTGTTGATGGACTAACAACATGACTAAGTTGGTTACTAGTCTAAGATATGATGATAGGCTAAATGGTTGTTGTAACACTTCCACCCCACATTTAATTTCTTTTACAATCCCTCTGGGTAAATTTGATGCGAAGCGCAACTATGACATGACGTGACCTCCAAATTCTAGTTAAGGAAGTGGGGCCTACAAACTTAAACCTTTCTCACATTCCTGAACAACTACATACCATCCATGAGCTAAACAACCACTTTAGGTGCCCAATCGCTAACATGGGCCCACAACCACAAGCATGAAAAGGAAAAGGTGTGGTTATAGGCTTGCAACTGCATTCACAACACTGGCTACATGCAGTAGTAGACTAAAATCTCCAGTTCAAAGTGTTTGGTCACGAAATCCAAACCACTTTTCTAATCCAACCTCTAGACCACTACCGAGAACTACCTATAATGTCTCAGAATAATAAATGACATGATGATAAAGCTATTCATACAAAATTTGAACAAGAACTTGTCCTAACCAGGCCTAACCATGATAGTCATTTCGTCAAACATATGGTGAACATGTGAGTTACAGGTCATGAATGCATATATTATCTTAAGAGTCTAAAAATCATCTAAGAATCATAAATATGATCTAATTCCCTCTCATAATAGCTACAATAACAACTGTTAGCCCATGGATTCATCAACCAATAAATATTTATAGGATCGTGAACAAGAGCCATATTTAGGGTTAATTGTGAAATCATGTAATAACCAACATATAACCAGCTTAGGAACCATGAAAAAGCTTCCAGAACATCATCATAAATACAAGTACATGTGCTCATTAATAATATAGAGAAAATATATCTTAAACACATAGGCAAAGCCAACCAAGTTAGGGACTTCCATGTACCACCTGACTATAGATTGGGTTGAATCAAATCTTTCTTTCATCTAATCGCCCTTATGCCATATTCCAAACATGAATTTTGGATCTCATGGGATAAGCCAATACATAAACAAACAGGGATTACCAGAGATTAAACCACCTCCACCCTCAAGCTACCATGAACTTTCCAAAACAAGACAAGGGATCACAAGGCCAAAACAAGCTTGGATGCCTAAGAATTTCTTCACCATTACCTTGAGGAATTTATTTGTCTCCACCTACCTCTCGAGGGCTTCTGAGAGATTAAACCAACTCCATCCCCAATGCTTGGGAATTTTCCTGAGACCACCTCACCCAATTCCAAAACCTTCCAGCAATCCAAAGCTTAACTAGAAATGAATTCCATCACACAATGGCTATCTAGGTAATGCAAAGGCAAGGATGAAACCACTCCCAAAATAGGAAAAACCCATGCTAATGACAACAAAAGAACTAAATAAAGTAATTCATCTACCATGCATTCACACTTCAGCTAGGAAATCAGACATGCAACGTGTTACATACAAAATATTCCTATTAAAGCTATTGATCCAACCTTCTCCTGTCTTTCCTTTACTTGTCATTTTACTTCCTTTTCTTTCTTGTCCAAGTGCTTGTTATATTTACTTTGCTACACCTTCTCCAAACATCGGAAAAATATATCAATTATTTCTTAGGTGCCTTTTTATCATTGATTTCTCTATCTTCTTAACTTTCCTTCATTTTTCCTTTAATTTACCTCTAATGAAAACTTGTGTCTCTTCATCTTCATTTTCTCCTATTTTCCTTTATTTTCATAAATAAATGCCAATTAATGCCTCTTTTTCTTTATCGATGCCATCGAAAATTTCCTTATCCATTAATAAACCAAAAGTGACACCCACTAGGATGTTTTCAACACCATTCAACTTAGAATGCATGTCCCATGATCTTGGTCTTATATTTTTTAAATGGAAAATCAAGTAGAGGATTTTATAGTTATCCAACTATAGTCCTTGGAAGGAAAGATCAGGCTAGTCTTGTTGGTGAACAAGATGTAGTTTGATAACAAGGAGATTCAAAGCCTAATAGATGATAAAGAGTTGGAAGTATATGAAAAGTTGGATGTGAAGGGTAATATAATCAACCTAGATGATGTTAAGTTCACTTGATACCTCACCTAACCAGGAATAACACTACACATGAGATGTGGAAGGATATTCAAGACTTATTCGAGAATAAGAACAAGAACTAGCTTTTGGTATTGAGAGAGAAGCTTAAGAACACCAAGATATTCGATAGCAAATGTGTGGCTTTGCATCTAATGAGTGTTTATCAAGTTCATGATGATATAGATACCATTAGGGATAACATTCTAGAATCTGAGTTAGTGAGGACTACTTCGAAGGGATTCAATGTGGAATGTAAACCATTTATCAAAGGCATGGATGCTCGATATAAGTTTCCATATTGCAATAGGTTATGGTAGGACTTCATCAAAGAGGAACTGTAGTACAAGGATGTTCATAAGAAGAAGTATAATGAATAAAACATGTCTCTTGTAAGAAACATGAAGGGAAAAATGGAGGACTTCAATAAGGCAAAATGTTACACATGTGGTGAGAAGGTCACTATGCAAGTAAGTGTCTGCAGAAGGGAGATAATGAGAAGAAGAGGGAAATAACAATGCTTGCTACATCTTCAGTTGAGTTGGATGAATTCACAAGGAGGTTTATGAAAGAATTTTCTCTGGTTTCTCATTTCTTCAAGTGAACTATTGATGAGGGTGCATGATTCATTGATAACAAAGTGTTGAAGCATGACAAGTTTGTGGGAAGTTTTTGAGACTCTAACTGAATGCGACTTGAAACTACATGTGGAGGTTGGTGATAAGAGAAAAAAATACTATCATAGGGGTTAGCCATGGTTCCCTTTAGAATGGATTCAAGTGGGCTGCTATGAGTTCAACATGTGCTATGAGTATTAGTGTAGCATGTTGTTTGTCTCAATGATCAAGGCAAAGGGGTTTGAGAAGAAATTTTGGGATGGGAAGGTGATACTCAATCATAGAGACTCTAGCTCTATTAGAGAAGCCATTCGAGTTAGGGAGAGTTGTATATATAGAATGATGGGAAAGTCGATAGATCAAGGGAAGATGTCGGTTCCAGAGATTTAGGAAGAGTAAAATTTGAGAGGGAGTTTGCAAGTTTAGAGAAGGAATATACGACCCAAGAAGAGCACATGTTCAGTGGGGAGTAAGGATACTTCCACAACTATCAAGAGGGAACAATGTAATATCCTGAAGGCTTATCAGGTGAAGAAGAAGCAAGAGGCTTCTATTTGTAGGGACACTTATGAAGAATGTGTTGTGTATACTTTAGGGTATGTTGTAGTGATGGATTCCAAAGATTGGGATTGTGTAATCACAGGGTTACTTCTGAGGAATGGAATCCGCCCCCCCTCTAAGAGGTAGCATTGAAAAGTGCAGCTTGGGAGGTACTCCCACAGGCCTTCGGGTACTATGTTTGGGTGGATTTTACACACAAAATTGAATCTTTGTGGGCAAAGTACCAAAGCTAGTGGGATTCAGACATTGTTGTGGGCTAAAGGCCCAAATATAATATTTGTTTATTATAATTTTAGTAAGAAGGAAGCTTTGATGGAAGAGAAGGGAACCTAAGGAAACCTTATAAAACTAAAAATACAAGAGAATTAAGGAAAGCTCTCACCAGAACATTGCAACTTGTCCTATGTTTAAATTAGCAGATATCAGAGGCCTTCATCTAGCTGCAACAGGGTGAATGGAAACCTTTGAAGTGCAAACTGGATCTCATGTGGGGAGCAGTCAGATACAGTAATCGTGGATTTTGTGTTATTAATAGTCATGCCAATTGCAGTTTTGAAAAGGTTCATAGAATGTTGTATAGTAGTCAGATATCATAATCGCCCATTAAGGAAAATTAACACATCATCCACAAAGAGAAGGTGTGTTATTGTGCATCTATTCATGATCCTGATGCCCGAGAGCCTACCTCGAGGTGCATATCCTTAAGTAGTCTACTGAGCCCTTCTATAACCAGTAGGAAGAGTAGAGGTGAAAATGGGAATCCTTCCCTAAGTCCTCTTTCAGAGTGGAAAAAAAGAGAAGTAGAATTGTTTATTAGGACACTAAAGGATATATTAGTGATGCAGCAAATTATCCATTTTATATCTCCCACAGGAAATCCTAAATTTTTTAGGAGCATTTTGATATATATCCAGCTTACATGGTCGAATTCCTTAGATAGATTAGCCTTAAGAATCATACATTTGATCCTCTTTGATTGTACTGAGTGCAATACCTCCTAGGCCGTTCCTATAACTTAATGTATCTGACGATCTTGTAGGAAGGAAAATTGTTCTAAGGAGATGTGGGTGGAAAGAATAGGGTGGAGGAAATTAGCGATGATTTTGGAGATGATTTTTTATATGCAATTGCACAGGGAAATGGTTCGGAAATCATTGAAGGTTAACGGATTGTCGGATTTGGGGATGAGAGAAATGAAAGTGGAATTGATGGCCCCATGCATTCATCTATATATCTTGCATTCCTCGATGACCTTGAGTAAATCTTGTCCTAGGATATCAAAAAAGGCTAAATAAAACTCCACCGACCATCCATCCTGGTCGGGGCTCTTGTCCCTCTTAAACCATTTTAGGGTGGCCCCTAATTCCCCAAGAGTAACTTCTCTATTTAGATCCATATCATCCTCCTGCTCGGTAAACTGACGGAATAGTTTTGCTACCCTTATAACCTCTACTAGGGTGGCATTAGGAGGAGCCTGGTAGACTTGCTTGAAATGCATGGTGGTGAAAGTGGCCAAGTGAGGGAAGGTGTCTACCTCAATTCCTTGCTCTTTTGTTAATTTCCAGATAGTGTTGATTTCCTTTCTTCCATTTGCAAATTTATGGAATAATTTAGAGTTGTCATCTCATTCCTTCAGCCATATCTCTGTACTTATCAGTCTCCATGTTTCCTCCCTTTCCTTGAGGATCTTCCCCTGCTCAATTGTTAAGGTTGTAAGCTTATCCCTATGACATTTGATGGGAAGAGAACCCCGCTTTCTTCCTCCATATCAGCAATTTCTAATTTAGTGTCTCTTAAACTTTTTTCTTCTTGTATCCTCCTGTTATGAGCCCAAATCTTTGATAGCTTCTTCAGTTCCCTTAGGTTATTGACGAACCCATCAGTGATGCTCCTTCCAACAACATGTGGATGGGCCTTCCAAAATTCTGAGGCAACGCAGACATAGGAATTATCCTTCAATGAAGAGGACTTAAATTTGAAAGCGGATCATGGCTTACTTATATCTCTTAGTATATCAAGGTATATCAGCAAGTGATCCGATAAGCCACCCGAGCCAACCCACTGGTAGTAAGTGTATCCTCACTCTATAAATCACTCCTTGATGAGGAAGCGGTTGAACCTCCTGGTAAGACTGTTATGAAACCAGCTCAAGAAAATATAGAAAAGATAGATCAACGCCTTAGAATTCAGCCTCTTCGAGGGGACAACCTCCTTTACATTACATAAATGAACAATTCTTTGATGATTCAAATGACAAAACCTCCTTTCTATATATAGGAGTCTAAGGAGTCACAATATAATCCAGCCGACCTAGCAATAATAATATAAAGCCACAAAAATAACAATAGAGGGATTCTATGGGGCACAGAAATAACAATATGGGGGTAATAGGGGCACAACAATATAAATAAGGGGTATAACTATAATAGTAATGGGGTAATTACTAGTATTATATGGACCCAACATGCCCCTCTCCTTCAGAAAAGTGTTGTCCTCAACGCTTGAGTAATTCTGGATACTTCTGCATAAAATTCTCATTCTCCCATGTGGAATCTTCAGCGGATAAGTTCTTCCACTTGATAAGATACTCTGAAATTGATCGATCTCGTAGCTGTCGAGTTCTTGTTTCTGTGACTGCTTCCGGTTCCAATATAATTTTTCCTTCCTCGTCAAGTTCTGGCAATATTGTTTGAATTGGGAGCTTGTCGCCTATAACCTTCTTTAAACATGAAACATGGAAAACTGGGTGTAATCGAGAAGCTGCAGGAAGCTCCAATTTGTATGCCATAGTACGAATATTTTGCAACACCTTGTATGGACCATAATACTTTGGTGATAGTTTATTATCCTTCTTAGCTTGCTTTAGGGACATTTTCTTATATGGTTGTAGCCGTAGGAATACCCAATCACCTACATCAAAAATTCTTTCACTGCGATGTTGATCTGCCTGTTGTTTCATTCTATTCTGTGCCAACACGAGGTTATCCTTTAAGAGTTGGAGGACTTGTTTTTGATGTTCGATGTGATGTTCCACTACCTGAACCTTAGAATTTTCTCTTAAATATGATGTGATGGATGGTGGCTGATACCCATAAATTGCCATAAATGGGGTCATTTTTGTTGCTGTATGGAAGGAAGTGTTATACCACCATTCAGCCAGAGGCAACCATTTGACCCATTGTGTCTGTTTATCAGATACAAAGAAACGAAGATATCCTTCCAAACATTTGTTTACTATCTCAGTTTGCCCATCATATTGAGGATGATAAGATGAGCTATGAGCTAACTGAGTACCAAGACAAGAAAATAATTCTGTCCAAAAATTTCCAGTGAGCATGGGATCTCTGTCACTTACAATAATCTTTGAGTTTCCATGTAGCTTTTGAACTGTTTCCATAAATGCAGTAGAAACTGTACTGGCTTTAAATGGGTGTGATAATGTAAAAAAGTGTGCATACTTGGTAAGTCTGTCAACTACCACCATGATGACACTCTTTCCCTCACACTTGGGTAAACCTGTGATAAAATCCATTGAAACCTCCTCCCAACATTGGCTTGGAATGGATAAAGGTTGTAATAGACCCGGTGTCTTAATTGTTTCAACTTTATTTTGTTCTCAAACCAAACATTCTGCCACAAACTTTTGAATATCTGATTTAAGGCCATCCCAAAGAAATTCCTTCTTAACCCTGTGGTAAGTTTTTAAAAATCCTGAGTGCCCTCCTAAGGGAGAAGTGTGCAATTCCACAAGAATCTTTTGTTTTAGCTGGGAATTCTTACAGAGGTATAAGCGATCTTTGTACCATAACGAATCATTTTTCCAGCTAAATGTATCAGAAGTACTGGAATCTTGTTGTAGCTTTCGAATAAGTGCCCACACTTCTTCGTCATTCTTCCATGCCTCCCTTGCTTCGTTTATCCAATCTGGTTGGATAATAGAAATGGCACACAACAATGCTTCCACATCCTCATCCTTTCCTGAGAGTGCATCTGCCACCACATTTTGTTTCCCTTTTTTGTAGATGATTCCAAAGTCATAACCCAACATCTTTGTGACCCACTTTTGTTGCTCTTCACAGGATAATCTTTATTCTAAAAAGTATTTAAGGCTATCATGATCCATTTTTACCTTGAAGTGTCTTCCCATTAGGTAGGGTCGCCATTTCTTAAGTGCATGGAGTATTGCCAACATTTCCTTCTCATAAATAGCTTTGCTTAAAAACTTTCCCTTGATTGGACGACTTTCAAAAGCAATGGGTCTTTCATCTTGCATTAGAAAAACACCAATTCCATTTCCTGAAGAATCACATTCCACAATAAAGGTTTTTGTGAAGTCCGGTGTAGCTAGGACCGATGCTTGGCACATTGCCTCTTTAAGATGTTCAAAGGCCTTTGTTGCTTCCGGAGTCCATGAAAATGAATCTTTCTTCAATACTGTTGTTAGAGGTGCTACTATTCTCCCATAATTCTTAACAAACTTGTGATAATACCCTGTCAACCCAAGAAATCCTCGCAAATGCTTTATGGATGTGGGGATTTTCCATTCCTTAATGGCTTTAATTTTGCTAGGGTCCACCTTAACTCCTTCATGAGATACAATATGACCCAAATATTCCACCTCCTGGACTCCAAAGAAACATTTGGATCTTTTTGCACATAATTGTTTCGGCTCCAATAGTTGTAGCACCCTGTCAACATGTTCAACATGATCCTTCCAAGACTTGCTGTAGATTAGTATATCATCAAAAAATACTAACACAAATTTTCTAAGGAATGGTTTGAAAATTGAATTCATCAAACCTTGAAATGTTGAAGGTGCATTGGTAAGGCCAAAAGGCATGACCAAAAATTCATAATGACCCTCATGAGTTCTAAATGTCGTTTTCAGAATGTCTTCAATCTTCATTCTGATTTGATGATATCCCAAACGAAGATCTAACTTGGTGAAGTAAATTGATCCATGCAATTCATCCAGTAATTCATCAATGACAGGAATGGGGAACTTATCTTTAATAGTGAGCTTGTTGAGCTCCCTATAATCCGGACACATGCACCATGATGCATCCTTCTTGTGTACCAATACTACTGGAGCTGAGAAATAACTTTGACTCGGTGGAATTATACCAGCCTCTAGCATTTCTGCAACCATACGTTCAATTTCACTTTTTTGGACATAGGGATATCTGTACGGCCTGATGTTTGGAGGAACACTTCCTGGAATCAGATGAATAGCATGATCATGATCACGCATAGGTGGGAGACCTTTGGGAGTCTCAAATACCTTGGAATGATTGTCCAGGACTTTTTGGAGATCTGGAGAAATAGATGATTCCAATGTGGAAACATCTAGCGAACATAATTGTGCAATTACACCTATTTGCTCCTTTTTTAGAAGCTTAGTCATGCCATTAGAGCTGATTATGTTTCCTGGTTTCCCTGCAATACCCCTTAATTCAACTTCCTTTCCTTCCGTAGAAAATTTGATCAAAAGTTCTTGAAAATTAAAAGCTATTGTACCCAAGGATTGTAGCCATTGGACTCCTAGTACAACATCCGCACCTCCCATTGGAATGGAAAGCATTGAGCTAGTCAATACATATTCTCCCATGGATAGCTTGATATTATGGCACTTTCCAGAGCAATTTATTGTTCCTCCCTTTGCAATCATCACTTGACACTCTGGTGCTGGATATAGGAAGCAATTCAATTCTTTTGCTACCCTACAATGAATAAAATTGTGGGTGCTTCCTGAATCAATCAACACTATTACCTTTTTCTTCTTGATTTGTCCTTCTATCTTGATGGTTCGAGGAGTGGTAATTCCCGCCAATGCATTACAAGATATAATTGGATTTATTTGTTCTTCATCTAGGCTTTGTTCCTGGAATATATCCTCTTCTTTAGACCTTTCTTGCTCCTTTTCTTCTTCCTCTTCACAATCTATGTAGAATAATTTCTTCTCAGCACACTTATGACCTTTTGTGTATTTTCTATCACAATTGTAACAAAGCCCTTTTGCCCTTTTTTCTTCCAATTGTTGTGGTGTCAACCTTGTAGGTTGTGGAAGACTAGGGGCAACAACACTTCCGTCTTTATAGTTGTGAGTGGTATGCTTCCTAGTTGCCATAATTTTGCTTTCCATTTTTCTTGCTAACCTGAATGCCTTCTCTAATGAATCAGGTTCCCAAAGGCGAACATCATGTTGGATATTAACCTTTAAAGACCCAATGAACACATCAATCATATGCTCTTCTGGAATATCTTTTACCCTTATGTTCAATTTTTGGAACTCCTCAATGTGCTCCATTATTGAACCCTTTTGTTTGAGACTTATCAATTGGCTAAAAAAAGTGTTGCTTTTTGTATCCTCATAATGTGTTATCAATTCTTCCGTAAAAATTGCCCAAGTGATAAATTGTTTACGAGAACAAAGCCATTGATACCGTACAAACTGATTTGGTTCCAAATATACAGTTGCCATACGTACCTTTTGTGCGTTTTGCACATTATTGAGATCGAAGAATTGCTCCATTTGTAATATCCATGTGGCGGGATCCTTGCCATCAAACTTCCTCATATCGATTTTTGGAATATGGTGATTCCTCGATCCAACATTAGCGTCTATGGAATCATGATTAACATTTATTTTGTTCTCATCATGAGTTTCCTTTACTACCTTTTCACCATTAATAAGTATTTCTTGTAGAAAATTTGTCAAATCTGTCTTCAAATCTGCCATGCCTGTCTTCAAATTTGTGTTCAAGTATATCTTCAAATTGTCCATCTTAGCTTCCATGCCATTCAACTTAGCTTCCACGCCATTTATCTTAGCTTCCACGCCATTTATCTTAGCATCTGTTAACTTTTGTGAGCGTGACATTTGTTGCACTTGTTCTTGTAATTTTGATATATCATGTAGCATTTCTTCCTCTTCTTTATGAGTCATGCTAGAGCTTTCAGGTTCCTTACTAGGTGTTTGAATTTTCTTTCCTTGGGGCATCAGTTACCGATAATAATTCTCTACTATGCCCTTTGAATTCCTTCAAAATAAATTTTCAAACCAAGCTTAAGCAAAAATTCTAAAAAAATCTACACACCTTTTTTCACTTTGTAGGAGCTCAATATTGCCTCTGATGTAACTCTGTACTTTCCAATCATCTAGTTCTGAATTTGTGACCTGTAGTATATCTCTGTGTCCTCTTTCCAATGCCACCAGTCTGATCCAAATTGGATTCTCCAAGAAAGAGTTATGCACAATCTCCCACGATGACCTGATTATAGACCTTTCCAGAAGAGCGAAGTTGTATGAAGTGCCATGTGTACAATTTTTGATATTTAGTTCTGAAAACGATATACAAGAAACTATATTCCGTCCTCTTTCTGTACCTTCTTATGAGATTTCAATCTGATTCCCAGAGGGAAAGTTATGAAAATTTTCCCCAGGTCACCTGTTTTGAATGTAATTCAGGAGTCTGCAAAAAAACCAACTTCCTCAGATCATATCTCCGCAACTATCGCGCGAAAAGCTCTGAAATTTGGATCCAAGGTTCAACATGATTTCTTCTCAAATGGGTTTTTTTGCGACTTCTGAAAAGTCACAGAAAAAAGTTATAGCGAAAATGCCACGATGACCTATTTGGAGCAGCGAAACCCTAGAATCCAAAGATCTGATACCAAATGTTATGAAACCAGCTCAAGAAAAGATAGAAAAGATAGATCAACGCCTTAGAACTCAGCCTCTTCGAGGGGGCAACTTCCTTTACATTACATAAATGAACAATTCTCTGATGATTCAAATGACAAAACCTCCTTTCTATATATAAGAGTCTAAGGAGTCACAATATAATCCAGCTGACCTAACAATAATAATATAAAGCCACAAAAATAACAATAGAGGGATTCTATGGGGCACATAAATAACAATATGGGGGTAATAGGGGCACAACAATATAAATAAGGGGTATAACTATAATAGTAATGGGATAATCACTAGTATTATAGGGACCCAACAAAGACTATCCTCCCCACCTCTTTTATTCCTCGAAGACAGGACTTACTTTGTAGATGGGATGTCGATAAGATTGTGTGATTCTAGGAGTTGTTCGAAGAAGGTCGATAGAGGATCGACTTGGGGATGGTGCCTCCATATTAGAGAATCTGAGAGAGAAGTTTAGGTCTCCACCCAGAATGATATTGTTTGGTTGCAAGATATTGGATGACAGAAGTTGCTCCTAGAAATCTTCCGAGTGGTGGCAGGGCACGTAGACATTCAACATTTTCAATTCAGTTCCGAGTTTAGTAGAGAAGGTATCTTCCCCTATGAATCCAATTCCTTCCCAAGTGCTGATCATCTTTATCAAGTGAGGATTATAGTCTAGGGAAATGCCACTAGAATGGTCGTTTACATCAATGGCTTGGAAATGCCATCCTGGAAGCATGGATTCCAGGAGAGGGGAAATGGCATCAGCAACACCTAGGGTTTCTTGTAGGAAGACAATATCTATCGGATCCTTCTGGAGAAGACATCACAGTGCTAGTTTTTTCTCAGCACTCCCTCTACAATTGAAGGAGAAGACCTTCATGGTTGAGATGGCTCGAGGGGGTTCTGTGCTCTAAGGACCCTATCAAGAGTAAGTTGTTTTCCTATGGCAACCTCCATCCCTGCCTGTTGTTTATCTTTTGATAGGGAGGATGGTCTATGTCAAGGGAGCTTCAGAGAAGTGGGAGGAGGGACTAGTCCAATTCCTATAGCATATGGATCCTGAAACTGAGAAAGTTAGTGGAGGTGGTATCGATGGGGGATGGGATCAGTTCCAGGTTTCAAATCTGATGGCACTTCCTCTAGAAAGGAAGGGGGGTATAGGATATAGTAGGTAGAGGGAAAATCAGGGGACATTCAAGGTGTTTAAGACTATATTGCGAGGTAACAAGGCCTTGTTGAGGTCCCATAACTATATCATTATATGCAAAATAACTAGTAATTGATGCAGAGAAAGGGGCAAGAATTGACATACCAAAAGATAGCACAGCTCCAATGGCCTCCTTTTACCTGGTCAATGGAGGTGAAGGAGGCCAGACAGGTGTTTTCCCATGCTTCTTCGGTGTTGTCAAGACCGGCCTAGATCAAATTGCATCAATGTTAATTTGCTCTACCTCATCCGAGTGATCCGCCTGTGTTTGAGCTTTCAGTGAGGGAGATGACTTCCCCTTGTTCATAACCTTCACTTTTTCTAGTAGAGGGAAATCTTTGTAGAGGTTTCCAACTCTGTGACATCGTATGCACCATAAGGGGACACCCTCGTAGTCAGGGATCTAGGTAAAGTTGTAATTCCTCCAACGTAGGGTAACTTGCTCCTGCAGTGCTGCTCTGATGTCCAAGTGTACTAATATCCAAGCATAGGCCATAACCGCAATGGAGAGGTATGATCTATGATAATCAAGATAGGTACCTAGAGAGTTCCCAATTCTCCTGAGGATGCTGTCAGTCTAGAAATGGAGCGACAGATCGGGGAGACGAAGCCAAATTGGCCTAGCCCCAAGTTGCTCTCTGTCTGGGTCAAAAAGTGGAATCCACCTCTTTAGCATTACTGGGGCCTGTTCAATATGCCAAAAGGAAGACAATACCCAATTTGTATGTTCTGCTCACACAGAAGGTAGAGCGAACCAGCCATGGACAAAGTTCTGTATGAAAGGCAGATCAGCCAGATGATGGTCCCATATTTACGTGACCCATTGCTTTAGTATTTCCACAGGGTAGTTTTGTCCCCTAACTATGCCCACTAGGACTATCACTGCCATGTCCATGGTATCTTGCCACTGGATTTCCTCCTTCGAGATGATAAAAACATCTTATGCCTTGGGCTTAACACACCTCAACCTCTTTCCAGGTCTTGGCTCCACGGCCTCTACATACCCTTCAGCTCCGTCGAAATTAGGGTTTGTAGGGTTAGGGTTAGGGTTAGGGTTTGGTGGTGTTGGGTCAAGGCCAGTAGGGAAGGCATCTGGGGGGGGCGGGAACATTTGAGTAGCAGCCACGGGGGGAGCAAGAGCTGAGGCTAGGATAATGGGAGTAAGAAGGGGCGGAGTCACTCCCTGCAGAGATTGTGAGGGATAATGCGAGGCGGAAGAGGGTTGGAGTGAAGAGAAGGTGGAAGAACCAGCTGCCAGATCAGGGCCAGAGATCCTGGGTACAGAATGATGGGGGACCGGTGCTAAGGGAGGAACGCCAAAGGGTGGCCAAAAGGATGAGAATTCCGGCAGATTGATGACTGCATTGGTTGGACCCATGAGCAATGGAAGCGGAATGATAACCTCAGTTAATTCTATGCTAAATGGGGAAGTAAACCTCGGAGTTAGATTGCCTGTTGAAAATGGATATGCCTTCGAGGGGGTCCTCAGAGTAGTCTATTAGGTCGGTCTCCATTGTTGCCCCGGGGGTTACGCCAGCTGCCACCATTTTCCGAAGTAACTGTCATAGGAGGGGACCAAACAGCAGTGAAAATCCAATGAATGGTAGGGCTCAATCATGGTTGTGAGGAGTAAGGCTAGTGCACGTCGAACGAAAGGAGCATAATGGTGTGGATTCAAGTGCCTGCTGGGAATGGGCCTAGTCTAGCGAAGGCATGTACCAGCTATACAACAGAGGCCCTACCCCGTGTTAGGATGTGGTTGCACCAGGGAAGTTGCCATCAGAGCTCTCCTAATCCTGAAATCCATCAATACCTACCCTTTCATTTTTTCTATTAGTCCATGGTATTGTAGCAATTTTTTTTTTTATTTACCTTCATTTTATTTTAATTCTTAATTTTATTATTATTATTACTATTATTTCCATATTGGGTTGGAAAGCAACATATAACAATATCAATTGTTAATGGCGTAGCCTAACTTATAGACTAAATGACCTTTTTCACATGTTTTTCCATTAATATTAATGGAAAGCAGGCATACATTTTTAAAAACTTTAGTTTAAGTTGTTTAATTTGTAGAATTTGAGTGCCCAGGGGTTTTTAAGGGTGTTGAACCCAATTATGCAATCAAAAATTTTAACCAACAAAAAATCACATTCTTTCTTGAAATTACATCGTAAAATTCTGTTGAAATGTATATTTCATTTATAAGTTAGATTACGCCATTATTAATACCAACTAAAAACATAAAAAATATAGATAAATATTAAATCCAAAATTTAATATATAAAAACCATTCATAAAATTAGCCATATATAATGTTTAGTATTTTAAGACTAAATCACATCAAATTTCATTTATGGAACCAACAAGTCCACACTTGTTGCCTTTTGAATCAAGAAGTACACACTTGTTTGTTCGAAACAGTTGACAAATGAATTTTAATCTGATTTTCGACAAAAAAGCTTCTCAATAAACTTCATTATTTATTTGTGTATTTATCTATCCATTTATATATAATTTGAAAATAAAACCACTTATAATAAGTCAAGATACCTATGGTTGTCCATAACATAAATTTACTCACCACCATCCTTTTATTCTTGAATACGAGATACTTTAGTTTTCAATTTTAAATAATCAACTTGTTTAATTATATATAAAAATATAATTAAACAAAAATAAATTATTAATAATAGTAAAACAAAATATATAAAATTTAATAGTCAATTTTAATTTAATTGCTAGTGTTTTTTTTTAACATTTCATATTGGAGTTTTTAGTTGGAATTGGACTAAACATGTTTTGTTATATTTCGAGTTTATGAGTTAATGGCTAAAACATGTTCTCTAATTATTGAACCAAGGGGTCCAAATAGGTACATATGTTGTAATGTCTTATCCTATCTTATTTAACATTTTAACTCGTCAAATTACATAAAAATCAAAATAAAAATAAAAATAAATAAATTAAACTAATAATTAAAGTAAAATAACTAAATAAATTAAACTAATAATTAAAGTAAAATTGTTATTTTAGCATTAGTAGTTTTTGGACTCCAAATTCCGAATATAATAGTTTAAAATATAATGTAATATTTTTTTTATTGGGTCGAGAGGTGCTTTCCAACAATGTAAAATAGCTTAATGTAAACATTTTGACTCGATAAAAATAAAAATAAACATAAAATATGGTAGATATGTGTAAATTAATGTAATGTAAACATTTCACCTTGGTAAAAATAAAATAAAAATAACCTTATCAGAATTAAATTTAAAAAAAATGACCCGTGGTATTAACCCATGGTATTCATGTGGAATATAACCTATTTAAGGGGGGAATTAAACTAGTTTAGTTCCATTTTAGTTTGATGTTATATTTAGATACATAATCAGTTGCAAAAAATGATGGCATTGAATCCATGTATCCTGTAAAGGTAAAACATTCAAGTCTAGTATGAAAGAGATCGTGTAAGATTATATTATGTTATGTCATGTCATGTTAGGTTATCTAAACATTTTTACTCAGTGAAAATAAAATAAAATAAAGGTAACCCGATGTTCAACTTCAACGAGTGTGGAAGTTATGTTGTAAGGTTATATTATGTTATGTCATGTTATGTTAGGTTACATAAAATTTTTGACTATGGAAAAATAAAATAAAATAAAAATAACCCTATGTTAAAATAAAAGTTCTACATTATTATTTTTTTAATTAATTTTTGTTGGATAGTTAAGCAACTTGACTTGGCCATGTTACCAATGGTTTTTGAGCTCCAAGTTTATGAAAATCCATGGTATTTCCCATGGTATTCATGTGAAATATATTGTATTTAAAAGGGGGATTAAACCAGCCTAGATCCATATTAACTCTGAATCTACCAAGCACCTAGAAGGATCAAATCTCTTGAGAATATATTATGATGTGGAAAGATTTGATCTCTTGAGAATATATTATGATGTCGAAAGATTTGATCCCTCCAAGCTAAGATGGATCTAGCTTGGTGGATATGTTCACATTGGGCATTTGTATGGATCTATTGGGTGGCCCTATGTCTTTTTTTATGGTTTGTTTCTATTGTTGAATGGATAAATATATAATGTATATATGTGTAGAACTTTTTTCATTCTAATGGCTTCTTTGATAATCACTTTAATATAATATCTATAATATATTTTCTTAATTTATGTGTAATAATATGCTATAGAAATAGAGCTTTAATAGATCTAGGATGGTAAGTTTACAAATGAATAAGCTTAGCATGAAAGTGAGTTGGGGGTGTGGGAAGAGGTGGGGCAATTATTAGGTAAAATGTAATTATTACAATTTATTTATTAATTCTACCTATCTTCATCCACTTTTTACTAGGTTGGGAGAAATATTTGGTAAATCATAATACTATAATATTACATTTTACACAATATTTCCCATCGTCGTCCACTTTTAATGTTTAAAAGTAATCAAACTCGACTATAATCTTAGTAGGGGTGGGGGGAAATATTGAGTAAAATGTAATATTTAGGTTGGGGACTCACAGTAGGTAAAATATAATAATATTACATTTTTACAGGGTGAGAGTGGTAATAAATATTGGGCAAAATATAATACCTTAATATCATATTTTATAGAAGATTTCCTCTCACTTGATCAACTTTTTATTAAAAGAATTCTTTATATCTAAGGTTTATAATTAAACATATCTCTAAAAAATTTATCCCAACTGTTATAGACATTTTTGTGCCTTACAGCATTGAGCATGAAATTTCCATAAACTAAGGGATCCAAAGTCCCTAAACATGTTGTTCCTACCCCTAGAGGAACAAGGCAAACTAACCACAGCAATTCATAGAAGTTCTCCACCTAAAAACACTCAAAAACAAGCCAATTCTGGATCATGTCAACTGCTCCACTGAGCATCTGCGCTGAATGTCAACTGCTACACTGGATACCTGCGTTGAATGTCAACTCCAACACTAGCTACCTACGCTGAGCGCGTTTGGACATGTGGCAGAGTCATTCCTCAATGTGTCAATGCCCAGGAAGCTTCCAAAATGACACTTGCATCAAGGAATTCGACTGGTGATGAGTAAGAGGTTCCAAATCTCCAAGTGGAAGCAAGAACCTCCAAGTGGACTCAAGAACTGAGAGAGAAAGAGGACACTAGTCAGATCTCAAGCTGACTCATCCTCTCTCCAAAATAATTATATATAGATCTCTCCTCCATGGGATCTGGGGGCTGGAATTTGGTAATTGCAAAGAATTGCTGTTGGTTTGTGGCTGGAAACATTGGGTGTGTACCGCTTTGAAGGGAGCTGAAGAAGGAATTCCATTCTGCTGGGAAGGAGATGCTGGATTGGAGCCCCATGGGTTGTATCTCTTCCTGAACCCTGTAACTTATCAATAAAGCTATCTTGATTCTTTCCTATATGCTGGTGTATTTTGTATGATTGCATTAGTATATTTGATTTACTTCTAATCCTGAATCATTTATGAATATGTATATTTGCCTTTGTATTATGTTCTTCTCTTGTCGCAAGTAGTTGTTCTCTTGTCACAGGTAGTTGTTCTCTTGTGATCTCGTGGGATTCAAGTAGATGTTCTCTTGATCAAGCGAGGAGGCAAATAGCTGTGGACACACAAAGAGAAGAGAATCTAGTTCGAGGGACAACAGGAAGACAACGGTCAATCTATCGATCTCCCCTCTTTCACATTTCATAAAGGAAGAAATCATAATAGCTGTATTCGTTTGTTGCTAAGGCGCTGTCACACCTTAGGTGGATAGGATCGGCCTGCATAGGAATTTTTTCACACAACAAATTTGCGACTCCGCTGGGGAGAATTTGTTTATTCATTTCATTTGTGTTTCCATCATTTGTTTACTTCATAGACTTGACAACAACTATTGAACTGCATCCTTCCCGGATGCAAAGTAGAAAGTTGCTGCTTTGATTCAGTTGTTGGGACTTGTCTATGATCTAAACTAGATCCACAAATGATTTGATGATTCTTGTGATAGTATTTAGTACCCTATCAAAGTATCCGTTTGTTTATACCTTGCTTGTGTTTCTGATTTGGCCTGAAACAATTGATTTTTTAGCATTTTATGACCTAAAATCCAAGGGAAACGAGAGTTTCTCTTTCAGCGCAACTGCTGTGAAGGCAGTCTGCATTTCAACGCAGGTCCCGAAGGGGCTACCTGCGCTGAATGTCAAGTCCTCAGTGTTGAGGTTGCGCTGAACCAGTTTGGCCTTGTGTAGCTGGGGTTCTTTGTCCTCTGTTGCCCTGTTTTGATCTCTGTTTTTGCAGCCTTTAACCAGCATAGGTACCAGTCTGATAAACATTTTTCTTTGCTTAGATTCTGCCTCTTTTTTTGTACAAAAAGATTGTGAATGTTTTTATGTGTTTGTGGCGTCATTTACAGTCTTCCTTTGCATGAGTAAAGTAATCATCCTGTAGCCTTTGATTCAGATCTGGTTGTTAGTGATCTTAGAAGAGAGTTCATTGGCTGTTTTCAGATTGATTATAGATTTACTTTTGCTTATTGGTTTGAATTTGTCTCTTTCAAAGTGTCAAAACAAGTCTTTATTTCGAAAATCGCAAAGTGATTGTAATCTCTTCTACCCTTGTTGATTTCGAAGAAAGTGAACTTGTTTGTATTGATCATTGTAAAAGAAAATTCAAAGTTGTGCAAAAGGCTTTCTTTGTAGGCATTTATACTAAGAAAGTGGAAAACAAACACTTGCATTGTGCATTTTGCATTTGATATTTTGCATGTTGGATTTAGGGAAAGTGCATTAGAGTGTGCTGATTGCTCTTTGAGAAAAGATAGTGTTATTCTTTTCCCTTAGTAGCTAGGATTTTCAAAGTTGAAAGATAATAAAGCTTGCTTATCATCTTAGACTGCATTTAGGAATTTGTATCATACATCTCGTGGTGAACCTTGAAAGGAAAACTTTAAAAAGATCAACCTAAAATAAACTGAATGAACCTAACAACGCTTTGTAACATAACGCACAACATAGAGGTCTAGGCTAGAGACGTGTTCTAGCGTCGTTAAGCCTAGTGACTGTCGATCTCGAAGAAGGTGGGTGATTCCTCCTGAGAGATGGTAGCGCTAGTACGGATTGTGCTCCCACGTACCGTCACGTATATATTGGGAGACCTGTTATAGACATTTTTGTGCCTAACAACATGGAGCATGAAATGTCAATAATCTGAGGGATCCAAAGTCCCTAAACATGTTGTTCTTACCCTTAGAGGAACAAGGTCTACAAGCCACAGCACTGAAAATCAGTTCTCCAACTGAAAACACTCAAAAACAGGCTATTTCTGGATCATGTCAGCTGCTCCATTGAGCATCTGCGCTGAATGTCATCTGCTCCTCCTTGTACCTGCGCTGAAGGTCAAAACTAATGAAGGCTACCTGCGCTGGGCGAGATTGGCCAAGTGGCACAGTCATTCTGCAAGGTCTCAACTGCCCAGGAAGCTTCCAAACTGACACTTGGGTCAAGGAATTCGCCTAGTGATGAGTAAGAAGGTCTTGATCTCCAAGTGGAAGCAAGATTCTCCAAGTGGACTCAAGAACTGAAGATTAACTAAAGTGGGAGAGGACACAAGTCAGCTTCAGGCCAGTCTCAAGATGACTCATCCTTTCTCCAAAAACCTATATATAGAGCTCTCTCATGAGGTCTAAGGAGGCTGGAATTTTGTGCAAGTAAGGAAGTGTTGTTGGTTTGTGATTAGAGCTATTGGGTGTTTGCTTGAAGGAGGTGAAGAGGATATTTCTTTCAGCTGGGAGGTGTTGCTGGATTGGGCCCATTGTGGTTGTAACTCTCTCAGAACTTTACTTCTATTATCAATAAAGTATTTGAGGTTCTTCTATATGCATGTGTCTTTATGATGAATAGATGCTTGTATATTTGATTTATGCTAATCCTACAATCGATTATGGATGTATGCTTCTTGTAGTTTCCTTTTCTTGTGATTTTACAGGATCTGTGTGTAGCTGGGCCGGTGAAAGGACAAGGAGCTAGGAGCAAGCGGCAAGGAGTGAAGACTGGATCGACTATTAGCGCAAGATAACGGTTAGTAGATCATCCTTTTCTTCCCTCTCTCATCTCATAAAGAAGAAACTTTGAATAGCTTTGCATTCAGTTGTTGCTGGAGTACTATCACCTTTAGAGTGGGATAGAGGCATTCTGCATTAGATACTTTTCCCCCCAACAAAATGGTGACTCCGCTGGGGAGCGTATCTTCTTAGTTTGTTGTGTTTCTTTCTATTCATTTCATAAACAAGGAGAGTACCGAATCGAACTGTGTTTGAATCTATCAAACACAAAGTAGAGGGCAGCTACTCTGGCTCAGTTTCTGAGCAAGTTTATGATTTGAAGAGCTGATCCACAAGGACTCTAATAAGATCTTAGTGATAGCTTTTCATCCTCCTTTACATCCCTTAGTGTGTCCTTGACTGATAGCTTCTGATTTGAGCAAAAACTGTGAATTTTTGAGCAATCTGTGACCCGGAAACCAAGACGGACGAAAGTCTCGTTCTTCATTGCAGACTGTACAAAGGCAGTCTGCATTTCAGCGCAGTTCCCGAAGGGGCTACCTGCGCTGAAGGTCAAACAGGCAGTGTTACACCTACGCTGGACCAGTCTTGGCTTGAGTTCTTGGGGTTTCCTGCTGTGTCTTGATTTGTTTTCACTCTTGTTTTTGTTGTTTGCTGCCAGTCAGCAGGCCTATCTGAAACCATCTTCCTTTGTCATTATTCCGCCTCAGTTGTATAAAGAATCTGTATTTGTTCTTTTGTATTTCTTGTGTCATTTACAGTTTCCCATAACGAAAGTGAACCAGTCTTGCATTGACCTCTTAGATCTAGACCTGTGATTAAGTGTCGTTCTGATCTTAAGAGTTAGTTTATTTGTTGTTCATAGCTGATTGAGTTTGTCGCTTTCGTTATATGGTTTGAATTTATATATTTCTAAGTGTCGAAACAAGTGAATCGTAAGGTGTCTTTCGGTTTTTGGACAAACTTGTTTGCTGTCGCTTGAAATTGAATTCAAAGTTATACAACAGCTTTCTTTTTGTATTTCATCAACATTAAGAAAGAGAAAAGAAATACTTGCATTGTGCATGTACATTATGACAGTTTGCATGTTGATTTAGGAAAGTGCATTAGTGTGTGCTCTATGATCTGTGTGAAAAGGTGTTATCTTCCTTCTCCCTCAGTAGTTAAGGTTTTCAAAGTTGAAAGATTGAAAAGCTTTCTTATCATCTTAGATTGCATTCAGGAGTGTTTCTATACATCTCGTGGTGATCCATAAAGGCAAACTGCTAAACAAGATCAACCTTAAAATAAATTGAATTTACATAACAACGCATTGAAACATAACGCAAACATCTAGAGGTCTAAGCTAGAGACGTGTTCCGACGTCGTTAAACGTGATATCTTAACGTTGAGTGGTTGGGTGATTCCTCCACGGTGAAGTGATAAGTATCAATACGGACTTGTGCTCCCACGTACCGTCGCGTATATATTGGGATACCCCTATAGGATCAAAGCCTTTATCCATAGGAAACCGTGTCGGCCGCCCTACTGATCGCAATGCAGTGAACACAGCATTCACAAAGATTGACCACCCGTACCGTAAAACGTATTCTGTGGTTTTGTGAAAGGTTTGGCACACCCTCTGCCTAGAACTCCAGAGCAGTTTCTTTTGGCCTTTTTCAAACTCTATAACTGAAAAAGTCCATCCGAGCATTTGTCACTTCGGGCT
This sequence comes from Pinus tabuliformis, assembly GCA_031772625.1. Taxonomy (NCBI): domain Eukaryota; kingdom Viridiplantae; phylum Streptophyta; class Pinopsida; order Pinales; family Pinaceae; genus Pinus; species Pinus tabuliformis. The sequence goes on along the minus strand of CM062810.1, from coordinate 478,764,046 downwards.
CGTTAAAATATCGAAGGAGACTAGAGTCATCTTTAGCTTTTTCTCGACTCTTAAAAAGTGAAAAAGCAAGTTGTGTCTAAGCGTCGTTATAAAATTTATTTTAAACGGAACATAATCACCTCCTATTCCCGTGTTGATCTTTAAGTTGAGAACATGGAACGCCCCAACCAAGGAACTCCACATGATGGAAGTCCTAGTCCATTCTCCTCTTGGGGAGAAGTTGGTGCGCCCCACATGGCCACATTGTCGCTTCCAGGACTGAGAATTGGCCTGCCTATTTGGCTATTCTCAACTAGTGTAGTTCAGAACACCATGGTTCCTGAGCAGTCGAGTCAACAGTTAGATGAGTCTAGAGCATCCCACCAGCCTTCTACTTCCTCTAACCCTTCCTCCGATCCTTCATCTTCAAAAGGTAAAGCTGGCAAAAGCCAAGCTCCCACGGAGAAGAAGGAAAAGAAGAAGAAAGAAAAGAAGAAGAAGGAGCCTAAGGCGACTGGGGGCAAGCAAAAGACATTTAACAAAAACCCACACACAGCACAGACTGGGCCTAAATCGCCATGTGTCATATGTAGAGGAGACCACTTCCATCGAGATTGTCCCTGTATTCCCCGGATACTAAGGGACTGGTCCCCTCGTCTGCACAATTCGGGAGCTTCAACCTCTGATAGCCATGTTGATTGCTTACCATCAACCAGCGAAAGTGAAGGTTCAAGACAAAGAGGGGGAGCGAGATCCCCCTGCAAACTCTGTGAAGGCGGTCACGCCATCCACCGTTGTCCCTTCTTAGATGAAGCGAAGAGATTTTTGGAAGATCGTCCGGTTTCTCCGGTAATACTTCCTCCTGGATAAAAAAAACTCGTGCCAAGTCCTTCGTTGGTTGAAAACACAGCTGGCCCGCTCAAGTGGTCAGCTGAAGCGTCAGTCATTGAAAATGAACCTACTGAATCCAGACCAGACGAAAGTCTAAAGGTCGATACGGCAGTTGACCCGGTTCTTCCTTCAGAGGTTTCATCCTCAAATGACACCGTCACTGAAGATTCATCTTCAAATGACACCCTCACTGGAGAGAATAAGGATGACACCATCCAGATTCTTTTCATCAACACAGATTCTGACGAGCATCAAGGCAATGCGCCCATTCCTTTATCGCAGGAAGGAACATCGTCAGGATCATATCCGTCCGTGTATTCGGTCCCACCACCAAGCAACCTGGTTGTGTCCTTTGATTGGAACCAACTGGGCAGACCCCGGTTACCAGCCAGTATACCATTCAGAATCATAGTCCAAACTTATAGAATGGTGATGGCTGGAACTATCATTGATGAAGGGGCATCTGTGAGTATCCTTTCCTCTATTGCTTGGAAAGCACTGGGTTCCCCGACGCTTTTGCCTGAGATAAGAAATCTCTCGGGCTTTGATAAAGGAACCAGTCGACCATTAGGGATCCTCCCCAATGTGCCTGTTACATTGAAAGGGAAGACCGTTAATATGAACGTGATGGTCGCTCAAGGACCCTTGGATTATAACCTACTCCTTGGACGTGACTATATATATTGCATGGGAGCTATAGTCTCCTCACTCTTTAGAGTAATGTGTTTTCCACACGAAGGAAGGGTGGTCAAACTCGTAGACCAACTTTCATTTTCGGGATCACGCATCGCAAATAGTCAAATACCAATCCTCAATGGTCTATTCACCCAAGAAAGGTCTCCACCCCCAGTCCTCCTTCCCGATGAATGCGAGTGATTCAGAAAGATAGAACTGGAACCCAGGGGGCATGCATCCTGGTCTGCTTCGGGCAGAGGAAACCTTGGGTATAAAGTAGAATTTCCGCGAAAGAATATGACTAGTCCGTACCCCGTCTGTGGATGGAAGAGGGGTTGTTCTAGAATAGGATTCTTTTGATAAGGTTACTTGTTTGACAAAGGTCATTCAACTCTGTCTAAACAGGTAGGCTACCAAGGAAAGAGATTCTATTGCGGCAGCAAATGGAAACCATCTTTGGGTAAAAGGCAAGCCTCACCCATTAAAACTAATGTTTTAGAGGATAAGTAGGGGCAGCCTCCAAAGAAGGGGATTCGTTTGCTGCAACAAGTAGTAACCATCTTTGAGTAACCTAATGATAGACATCGCCGAAGAAAGAGTTTCATTTGCGGCAGCAAATAAAACCATTCTTTGGGTAACCAGAAAGAGGCAAGCCTCACCCTTTAAAACAAATGTTTTATCGGATAAGTAGGGGCAGCCTTGAAATTGTACTTTATACCTGGGGGCATGCGAGCCTTTTGGAATGTAAGCAAAGAGCGGTCATAGATCGTTTCCTAACTTACATAAAGAAAGGATGAGGGGCAAAGGTCAAAAATTGCCAAATTTAGAGCATAGCTTATGCGAGGTGCAAGCTCCATAAAAATTGGAATCTTGCAGGAAGACATTTCTTATCCTATGACTGGTATTACGAGCAGTTTTAGCATAAAGTTCATGCTCGTTAAAAAATAAACGCAAGATTCGAGCAGTTTTAGCGTCATAGTTCATGCTCGTTAAAAAATAAACATAAGCTTTTGAGCAGTGTTTTGGTGCATTCAAGATCTTTAAAAAATGAACCCAGTACCGGTAAGTAACCATTGTGATCGTAAATTTATTAGCCATAAAAGCCTTGGTCGTGTTTTGCACCTGCCACCTCCATTCCATTTGGCCTATCGTTCACCTCCATATGATTGTTTACCCATTTTGAGGAACAACTGTGAAGAGTGATTCCACTTAGCCCTCCTCGTGACACTGTCGTGATTGGAAAATTCCAACCTGTACCTGGAATCTGTTGCTATCCCTGTTTATCACTCGTTCCTCAAAAGAAGAGTCTTCTTTGAGCTCTTTTCATCTGACTCGTAAAATATGAAAAGTTTGCTGAGTTTTGGCCTTCCAGCTCGTTAAAAGGACCGGAAGAGCTATCCCTCCTCTAGATTTTAATCTTTCTGGACCTGAGGGATTATTGCACAAAAAGGTTGAGCGCTTGTTTTATTCGGCTCGTTAAAGTTATCGAAAATTCATCCCTTCTGTATTGTTTTATACTTTTTCGGACTTAAGGGATTAGATGACGAAAAAGGAATTTTGGAGTTAACTTTCTGTACCTTTTCAGACTCTCTAAAAATGAAAAGGACCGAGTTGTCTTTGTCGCTAGAGTCGTTAAAATGATTAAATAGCGACAAACTTGTCTTTAGACGAGAACGAGTTTCCCTATCGCTAGGCTCGTTAAAACATAGCGATGGGCTTGCCCGAAGGGCAGGTTATAGAACAAGAATATGTTATCCTCCTCAAGCTTGACAAAAATAAAGAGGTACTGGTCAGAAATGACTGGGGAAAAATTGGGAGAACCTCGAAGCTTTGATGGTAGCAAGTCGCTCTTGAACATGACACTTTGTCCTTCGTAGCACATCTGGTTGGGTTGTTTCATTCATCGGTCTCATCACCATGGTCCTCGCCAAACCATCCGTATTTGGGGTAATGCTACCGATCCATCACATTAGTGTCGTTATATGTTCAAGAGATGTGTTCAGAAAGAGTCAACCGTGTCCCATCCACTACCATACATTATCCTTCATCCACCCATGATCGCCACCCTGAATCATATCTCACAGTTTGTTTTCACCTCCACTAAAGTCATTAGCTCCGTTCCCTGTCACTGATGTGGGATTCATTAAGGCCCTCCTTTGACGGATCGCTTCTTGTCGACTTCAGCTCATTATCCACGAAGTTGGTCTAGGAACAACCCCCCCAGTACTTTGAAGCTTGCATGCCTCAATGGCAAGTTTCTCACTTCCGGCGACAGGTATACATCAATGACCTTCGACCAGAAGATTTTGCGTGGTGTTCGACGCCAAGTCCTTTATTCACACCACGTGAATTGTACTGCAGTACCTTGAGGGTCATTGTCATTATTGGTGACTCCTCTCGCGCTTGTTAACGGTTTACAGTATTGACCGGTAATCAAGCGATGTCTTTCCATGTTTGACTTCAACGCAATTCTCACATGGATCGACTTGTACTTAGAGTGAAGATCGAACGAGATTGAAGACCCCGAATCTAGTTTCATCCATCCGGGCTGCGATATATATTCAGGATATAAAGACATTTGATATGTACATCATTGCAGCAGATGATCATCCTACTCAAAGGATGATAATTTCAGCAGAGAATTATCAGTCTATCATCAGACGGTCGTCTGTTATATGTACCAAAATGAATTTATAAAGCTGAGCATGGGAATACCCGCCTCAGCTAGATCATGAAAGCAGAATGAAAAATAATGTATTGTATTGTATTTTATTGCAGGGCACCTCTCAGCCGATTGAATGAACTTCGGATCCTCCTAATAAAGCATTTCACCCGATAAGCGACCTCATACTTTAGGGGGCAACTGTTATAGACATTTTTGTGCCTAACAACATGGAGCATGAAATGTCAATAACCTGAGGGATCCAAAGTCCCTAAACATGTTGTTCTTACCCTTAGAGGAACAAGGTCTGCAAGCCAGAGCACTGAAAATCAGTTCTCCACCTGAAAACACTCAAAAACAGGCTATTTCTGGATCATGTCAGCTGCTCCACTGAGCATCTGCGCTGAATGTCAACTGCTCCTCCTTGTACCTGCGCTGAAGGTCAAAACTAATGAAGGCTACCTGCGCTGGGTGAGATTGGCCAAGTGGCACAATCATTCTGCAAGGTCTCAACTGCCCAGGAAGCTTCCAAACTGACACTTGGGTCAAGGAATTCGCCTAGTGATGAGTAAGAAGGTCTTGATCTCCAAGTGGAAGCAATATTCTCCAAGTGGACTCAAGAACTGAAGATTAACTAAAGTGGGAGAGGACACAAGTCAGCTTCAGGCCAGTCTCAAGATGACTCATCCTTTCTCCAAAAACCTATATATAGAGCTCTCTCATGAGGTCTAAGGAGGCTGGAATTTTGTGCAAGTAAGGAAGTGTTGTTGGTTTGTGATTAGAGCTATTGGGTGTTTGCTTGAAGGAGGTGAAGAGGAGATTTCTTTCAGCTGGGAGGTGTTGCTGGATTGGGCCCATTGTGGTTGTAACTCTCTCAGAACTTTACTTCTATTATCAATAAAGTATTTGAGGTTATTCTATATGCATGTGTCTTTATGATGAATAGATGCTTGTATATTTGATTTATGCTAATCCTACAATCGATTATGGATGTATGCTTCTTGTAGTTTCCTTTTCTTGTGCTTTTACAAGATCTGTGTGTAGCTGGGCCAGTGAAAGGACAAGGAGCTAGGAGCAAGCGGCAAGGAGTGAAGACTGGATCGACTATTAGCGCAAGATAACGGTTAGTAGATCATCCTTTTCTTCCCTCTCTCATCTCATAAAGAAGAAACTTTGAATAGCTTTGCATTCAGTTGTTGCTGGAGTACTATCACCTTCAGAGTGGGATAGAGGCATTCTGCATTAGATACTTTTCCCCCCAACAAGACCCCTATAGGCATACATTTTTTATCCTTAGGAAGTCGTGTCGGCTGCCCTACTGATCGCAATGCAGTGAACACAGCATTCACGAAGATCGACCGCCCGTACCCTAAAAAGTATTCTGCGGTTTTGCGAAAAGTTTGGCACACCCTCTGCCTAGAACTCTAGAGCAGTTTCTTTTGGCCTTTTTCAGACTCTATAACAGAAAAAGTCCATCCGATCATTTGTCACTTCGGGCTCGTTAAAACATCGAAGGAGACTAGAGTCATCTTTAGCTTTTTCTCGACTCTTTAAAACTGAAAAAGCAAGTTGTGTCTAAGAGCGTCGTTAACAAATTATTTTAAACAGAACAATCACCCTTTAATCTTGCGTTGATCTTTAGGTTGAAAAGATGGAGCACACCAACCAAGGAGTTCCCTTGGGTGGAAATCCTAGTCCCTTCTGCTCTTGGGGAGATGTTGGTGCACCCCACATGGCCACATTGTCGCTTTCAGGACTGACAATTGGCCTACCAGTTTGGCTCTTTTCAACCAGTGTCGTTCAGAACACCACCATTCCTGAACAGTCGAGTCAACAGTTAGATCAGACAAGAGTTGCCTCCCAGCCTTCAACTTCATCTTCCTCCCCTCCTTCCTCTTCGCTTGACGGAACTGGTCGAATTAAAAACCAGGTTCCTAAGGATAAGAAAGAGAAGAAGAAGAAAGAGAAGAAGAAGAAAGAGAAGAAGAAGAAGAAGGAGCCTTAGGCGACTGGGGGCAAACAAGTGTCATCTAACAAAAATCCACACACCGCACTCGTAAGGCCTAAATCGCCATGCGTCATATGTAGGGGAGACCACTTCCATAGAGATTGTCCCTGTATCCCGCGGATACTAAGAGACTGGTCCCCCCGTTTGCACAATTCGGTAACATCGACCTCTGATAGCCATGTCGACTGCTCACCGTCAACTAGTGGGAGTGAAGCTCCAGGACAGAGCGGGAGAGCTAAATTTCCCTGCAGACTATGTGAAGGCGATCACGCCATCCACCATTGTCCCTTCTTAGACGAGGCAAAAAGAGTTCTGGAAGATCACCCGATTTTACGAGCGGATCTCCCTCCTGGATATCAAAGACTCCTGCCAAGTCCCTCACTAGTTGAGAATCCGGCTGAGCCACTTAGGTGGTCAGTCGAAGCATCTGTCATTGAAGAAGAACCGTCTGGATCCATGCCTGATGAAAGTCAAAAGGTTGATACGGCAGTTGACCCGGTTTTGCCTTCAGAGGCTCCATCTTCGAATGACACCATAACAGAGGAGAATAAAGACGACACCATCCAGATTCTCTTCATCAACACTGACTCTTATGATCAAGGGGGCAATGCCACCATTCCTTTATCGTAGGAAGGAAGTTCATCGGAGCGATATCCGGCCGTATATTCGGTCCCACCACCAAGCAACCTGGTTGTGTCCTTTGATTGGAACCAACTAGGCAGACCCCGGTTGCCAGCCAGTATACCATTCAGAATTATTTGTCAAATATACAGAATGGTAATGGCTGGCACTATCATTGATGAGGGGGCATCTGTGAGTATCCTTTCCTCTATTGCTTGGAAAGCACTTGGTTCGCCAGCGCTTTTACCTGAGATGAGAAATCTATAAGGTTTTGATAAAGGAACCAGTCGACCTTTAGGGATCCTCCCCAATGTGCCTATAACATTGAAAGGGAAGACCGTTCAAATGAATGTGATGGTTGTTCAAGGACCCTTGGATTATAACCTACTCCTTGGACGAGACTATATATATTGCATGGGAGCTGTAGTCTCCTCACTCTTTAGAGTAATGTGTTTTCCGCATGAAGGAAGAATGGTCAAGCTCGTGGACCAACTTTCGTTTCCCGGATCACACATCGCAAATAGTCATGTACCATCCCTAAATGGTCTATTCATGCAAGAAGTGTCTCAACCCACGGTCCGTCCTCCTGATGAGCGCGAGTAATCCGGGAGGATATGACTGGAACCCAGGGGGCATGCGTCCTGGCCTGCTTCGGCAGGAGAACTTTGGGTATAGGGTAGGTTTCCGTGGGAGAATATGACTAGTCCATACCCCGTCCGTTATTTGGAAGAGGGGTTGTTCTGGAATAAGATTCTTTTGTCAAATTTATGTGAGGAGGTGGGGGTCGTCACTCACCTCTGTCTATTTCGGTAGACATTGCCAAGGAAGTGTTTTGTTTGAAAGATTAACGAGACAATCTTTGGGTAACCTGAATGAGGTAAGCCTCTCTCGATTAAAACAAATGTTTTGGCGGAGGGTAAGTAGAGGTAACCTTGAAACTTTGTTTTATACTTGGGGGCATGCAAACCTTTTGGAGTGCAAGCAAGGGGCGACTATTTATTTTTTAAATTTTTAGGTCCTCCCTTTAAACCTGTAGGTCTAACCCTTTAAACTCGTAGGATTAGCCGTTTCTGAACTTTCATAAAGAAAGGATGGGGAGAAAAGCTTAGTGAGATGAAGCTCCATAAAAAATAGAATCTTGATGAGACACTCTTATCAAATGACTGGGTAATAGAGCAGTTTTAGCATAAAGTTCATGCTCGCTAAAAAATAAACGCAAGATCCGAAAAGTTTTAACGCGGTCTTCATGCTCGTTAAAAAATAAATATAAGCAGTGAGCAGAGTTTCCTCCAGTGTTTAAGCTCATTTTTAACTAAAAAATGAACATATCCCGGTAAATAACCACTGTGAATGTAATTTATCAGCCGTTAAAGCCTTGGTCGTGTTTGCACTTGCCACCTCCACTTTTCATTTGGCCGATCGTTCACCTCCATATGATTGTTTACCCATTTTTAGGAACAGCTACGAAGAGTGATTTCACCTAGCCATCCTTGTGACACTGCCGTGATAGGAAAATTCCAACCTGTACCTGGAATCAGTTGCTATCCCTGTCTATCACTCGTTCCTCAAAATACAAGTCTTTTTTTAAGCTCTTTTCAACTGACTCGTAAAATATGAAAATATTGCCGAGTTTTGGCCTTCCAGCTCGTTAAAGGACAGGAAGAGCTATCCCTCCTCTAGATTTCAATCTTTTTGAACCTGAGGGATTATTGCACAAAAAGGTCGAGCGCTTGTTTTATTCGGCTCGTTAAAATTATCGAAAACTCATCCCTTCTGTATTGTTTTATACTTTTTCGGACTTAAGGGATTAGATGACAAAAAAGGAATTTTGGAGTTAACTTTATGTACCTTTTCAGACTCTCTAAAAATGAAAAGGACAGAGTTATCCTTGTCGTTAGACTCGTTAAAATTATTAAATAGCGACAAACTTGTCTTTAGACGAGAACGAGTTTCACTATCGCTAAGCTCGTTAAAACATAGCGATGGGCTTGCCCGAAGGGCAGGTTATAGAACAAGCATATGTTATCCTCCTCAAGCTTGACAAAAGTAAAGAGGTACTGGTCAGCAATGACTGGGAAAAAATTGGGAAAAATCAGGAAAACTTTGATGGTAGCAGGTCGCTCTTGAACATGACACTTTTCCTCCGTACCACATTCGGGTTGGGTTGTTTCATTCACCGGTCACATCACCATGGTCTCGCCATACCATCCATATTTGGGGTAATGCTACCAATCCATCGCATCAGTGTCGCCATATGTTCAAGAGAAGTCGTTCAGAAAGAGTCAACCGGGTCCCATCCACTGCCATACATTATCCTTCATCCATTCATGACCGCCACCGTGAATCATATGTCACAGATCATTTTCACCTCCATTAAAATCATTAGCTTTGTTCCATGTCACTGATGTGGGATTCGTTAAGGCCCTCCTGTGATGGATCGCTTCTTGTCGACATCAGCTCATTATCCAAGAAGTTGATCTAGGAACAACCCCTTCAGTACTTTGAAGCTTGCATGCCTCAATGGCAAGTTTCTCACTTCTGGCGACAGGTATACATTAATGACCTTCGACCCGAAGATTTTGCGTGGTGTTCGACGCCAAGTCCTTTATTGAAACCACGTGAATTGTACTACAGTACCTTGAGGGTCATTATCATTATCGGTGATTCCTCTCGCGCTTGTTAACAGTTTACATCATTGACCGGTAATCAAGGGATGTCTTTCCATGTTCGACTTCAGTGCAATTCTCACATGGATCGACTTGTACTTAGAGTGAAGATCGAATGAGTTTGAAGACCCCAGATCTAGTTTCATCCATCCACGTTGCGATATATATTCAGGAAAAATAAAGACATTTGACATGTACATCATTGCAGCAGATGATCATCCTACTCAAAGGATGATAATTTCGCCAAAATTATCAGTCTACCATCAGACGACCGTCTGTTCTATATACAAAAATGAATTTATAAAGCTGAGCATGGGAATGCCCGCCTCAGCTAAATCATGAAAGCATTATGAATCATAATGTATTGTATTGTATTTTATTATAGGTCTCCTCCCAGCAGATGGATGAACTTCGGACCCTCCTGGATAAAGCATTTCACCCGATAAACGGCCTCATACTTTAGGGGGCAACTATTATAGACATTTTTGTGCCTTACAGCATTGAGCATGAAATGTCCATAAACTAAGGGATCCAAAGTCCCTAAACATGTTGTTCCTACCCCTAGAGGAACAAGGCAAACTAACCACAGCAATTCACAGAAGTTCTCCACCTGAAAACACTCAAAACAAGCCAATTCTGGATCATGTCAACTGCTCCACTGAGCATCTGCACTGAATTTCAACTGCTACACTGGCTACCTGCGTTGAATGTCAACTCCAACACTAGCTACTTGCGATGAGCGAGTTTGGACATGTGGCAGAGTCATTCCTCAATGTGTCAATGCCCAGGAAGCTTCCAAAATGACACTTGCATCAAGGAATTCGACTGGTGATGAGTAAGAGGTTCCAAATCTCCAAGTGGAAGCAAGAACCTCCAAGTGGACTCAAGAACTGAGAGAGAAAGAGGAAACTAGTCAGATCTCAAGCTGACTCATCCTCTCTCCAAAATAATTATATATAGATCTCTCCTCCATGGGATCTAGGGGCTGGAATTTGGTAATTGCAAAGAATTGTTGTTGGTTTGTGGCTAGAAACATTGGGTGTGTAATGCTTTGAAGGGAGCTGAAGAAGGAATTCCATTCTGCTGGGAAGGAGATGCTCGATTGGAGCCCCATGGGTTGTATCTCTTCCTGAACCCTGTAACTTATCAATAAAGCTATCTTGATTCTTTCCTATATGCTGGTGTATTTTGTATGATTGCATTAGTATATTTGATTTACTTCTAATCCTGAATCATTTATGAATATGTACATTTGCCTTTGTATTGTGTTCTTCTCTTGTCGCAAGTAGCTATTATCTTGTCATAGGTAGCTGTTCTCTTGTGATCTCGTGGGATTCAAGTAGCTGTTCTCTTGATCAAGCGAGGAGGCAAGTAGCTGTGGACACACAAAGAGAAGAGGATCTAGTTCAAGGGACAACCGGAAGACAACGGTAAGTCTGCCGATCTCCCCTCTTTCACATTTCATAAAGGAAGAAATCATAATAGCTGTATTCGTTTGTTGCTAAGGTGCTGTCACACCTTAGGTGGATAGGATCGTCCTGCATAGGCATTTTTCCCCACAACACCAATATGGTAGAGATGTTGTAAGTTTAATAAAGTTAATAAAATAAAATAAAAAACATAAAACTTATAATTATATTTATATTGATAATTATAATTAATTGAGCCTAGTATAGGGGTAATGTGTAGATGTAATATAATAAGGTTTGTACATATTTTTACATGTCGGCTTAATACGCTGAATTTATATTAATATTTCCAATTTACAATAGGTAAATTAGTAAATATTTACATGTTGGTTAAAATTAATATAAGGCCCAAGGAGATGTTGTAGTGTCCATAAAAAGTTAAAAGTAATCAAAATTATAAAATTTAATCTTGTTATCTTGTCCTAACAATGAACCACACTGGTTGGTTCGAAACGCGTCGACAAATGACTTTTCATGTCATTTACGCCGAAATCTTTCTCTAACTTAATATGGATCACAGAAGCCTAAACTCTATTATTGCAATTTTATTTGTATTAATAAAATTACAAATAACCTTTTAGATTAAACAAAAACATAACATACATATTACACTAAAAGTTATAAGTAGAAACAATATGTTAAGATCCATTTTATCATAAAAATAAATAACGATTATTTAACCATTTAGATTTAATTAATTATAAGCACATAAGCTTACAATATAACAATATGTTTAACGGTGGATATTCACATCCACTTTTCTATAAATATTATTAACTTGTAAATAGGGTTCATTACAATACCATGTGCCAATACCATGGCTCATCAATACAAAATGCCAAAAAACTATCTCTCATTTCACATTCAAAATATTTTGTTTGAATTTGATTTTATAACATTTTTTTATTAAATTTAAAATATATTTATTATAATTACTTTTTACATATATCTACACCTCTATCACATGACAATATATAAGATATAAATAATATCTATAAACTAAGATATGTTTCACTATATAAATTAAAATACTAATATTGTAACCATATTTAAATTTCATTAATAAGCACAAAAACTTAATACTTACAATACAAGATTTTAACCATGGATATTCACCACTACTTTACCATAGATATTATTAACCATACTATAGCATGGGTCAATATGATGGCTCATCAATATCACATGCCCAAAAACCATATCTCATTTCACAATCAAAATAATACTTGCAACTAGCAAGAGTTTTAAATGTGGATACTCACCCCACTTTACCAAGGATATTATTAACCATACCATACCATAAATCATCAATACCACATGCCCAAAATCCATTCTCATTTCACAATCATATATATATATATATATATATATATATATATATATATATATATATATATATATATATATATATATATATATATATATATATATATATATATATATATATATATATATATATATATATTATTGCCCTTAGAGGCGCATTCTGCAACACACTATGATGAAATACTTTTTTTTTCTTAAATTCATAAAAAATCTAAAAATTAAAAAATTAATTTAAATATTTGGTATAGTTATTTAAATTTTTTTATTCAAATTCAACATATATAATAAAATAAATATCAGACATGTAAGATAATTATATTGTAAATTTTTGATCTCACAAAACAATAAAAAAATATATATAATATAAATATCTTATGTGTTTAATAGTTATTTGTATTAATTCTAATTTATTAAATTTATAATATTAATGTTAGATATATATGGGAGGGAAGAACAAATACATAGAGTGATAGAGAGGTGGAGAGATATAGGAAGTGAGATGAAGGGAGAGAAAGGAAGAGAGAGGAAGGATGAGAGAGGACTTGAGAGAGAGATGAGAGAGGGAAGGATAGAGAAATGGAGTTGGAAGGAAAGAGAGGGAGGGAAAAGGAAACACATAGAGAGATAAAAGTTGAGAGAGAGAGAGAGGGATTGATAAGTGAGAGATGGAGAGAGAGTGTATATGTTTCGGGTGAGATAGAGAGTTAAGAAAGGAGAGATAAAGAGAAGAGGGGGAGCGAAGGAGAGACAATGACAATGTTGGAGGGCAGAGAGAAAGAGGGAGAGAGAGAAAAGAAAGAGAGATGAGGGGGAGAGACAAAGGGAGAGAGAGGAAAGAAGACAATGAGGATGTGAGAGAGAGGAGAGAGGAAGGGAGAGAAAGAGGGATGTCGGAAGAAAGACACAGAGAGAGAAAGGTGGGGAGAGAAAGAGAGAGGGAGAAATAAGGGAGATGGAAGAGAGGGAGAGAGGAGGATAGGAGGGATGAGAGATAGAAGGGGGAGAGGGGGAGATAAAGGGAAGAGAGAGAGAGGGAGAGGAAGAGCGAGGGAGGGATATATAAATATGGATATTGAGTGTATGTTTTGTGGTGACATATAGAGACAAAAGAGAGTGGGAGATAGATATATAGATGAAAGATGAAGAGAGGGAAGAAGAGAGAGATAGAGAGGGGGAAAGAAGATAAATATGAAGAGAGAAATCATGTGTCTTTGGGGGCCAATATATAGGGAGAAAGAAGGAAAGATGGAGGGAGATATAGATATAGAAGGAGGAGGGAGGGAGGGAAGAATAATTCTTGCACTAGATGCATTGATTTTATTGTAGATGGTGATTATAATCCTATTTGATTGTTTTCAATGAAGGAGATAAACTGAAGGAGAGGCAAGAGGAGGAATAAAGAGAAAGAAAAGGATAAGAGTGAGAAAGGGAGGGAAGGGTATGAGAGAGAGAGAAGGAGACACAAATATGGAGGTGGAAGAGAGGGGGAGGTAGTGACATGGTTGGAGAGAAGATAAAGAGAGAGAGAGAGAGAGAGAGAGAGAGAGAGAGAGAGAGATGGGGGGAGAGAGGGAGCTAGGAGAGAAAGGGAGAGAGAGGACTTGAGAGCGAGGAAGACAGAGGGAGGGAGAGAGAGGAGGAGAGAGGGAGGACAAAGAGATGGATTTGGAAGGGGGCAGATGGAGAGAGAGAGAGGGAGTGAAAAGGAAGAGATGGACAGAGGGTGTGTATGTTTCAGGTTGATATAGAGAGACAAAGAAGGAGAGATGGAGAGAGATATAGATATAGATGGAGGGGGGAAAGGGTTAATAAGTTTTCTAGCACTAAATGCATGATGGTCATTTATAATCCTATTTAATTGCTTGCACTAGATGCATTGATTTCAATATAGATTTTCATTTCTAATGACATTTGATTGCTTGAACTAAAAGGATTGATTTCGCTGTGGATGTTGATTTGTAATCCTATTTCATTGGTTGTGCTACATGCATTGATTTAAATGTAGATGTTGTCTAATTTTGTTTGTGTGCTTGAACTAAATACATTGATTTTATTGTAGATGTTTATTTCTAATTATTTTTTATTGGTGCACTAGATGCATTGATTTTGGTGTAGATGGTGATTTCTAATTCTATTTTATTGCTTGCACTAGATGCATTGATTTAATCGTAGATGGTGATTTCTAATCCTATTTGATTGCTTGCACTAGATACATTGGTTTTAGTGTAGATGTTGATTTCTAATCCTATTTGATTGCTTGCATTAGATGCATTGGTTTCAATATAGATGTTGATTTCTAATTGTATTTGATTGCTTGCACTAAATGCATGGATTTCAATGTAGATGTTGATTTTTAATCTTATTTTATTTCTTACACTAGATGCATTGATTTGAGTGTAGATGTTGATTTCTAATGTTATTTGATTGCTGCATTACATTCATTGATTTCAATGTAGATGATGGATTCTGATTTGATGTAACTCAATGTATGATGGTATACTAAGTTAAAATGATTGGATTAACAATGTGCATTGTTTTTTGTGTTATAGTACAATTCAAACTATTAATATAGGAGACTAAAAGAGACAAGGTATGATGTTTACTACAATAGTTCCAGTTAAATAATTGAATGGTTTGAGATCTCAAGTATCATTTTCATATAATAGATATGAAAACATCTAAAAACTAACAAATAATGTAAATATTTTGTGAATATGACCACTCATTACAAAAATTCAAAATTACATTATTTCTTGGCTTGTGCAAAACAAACTATATATATAAAAAAATTCCAAACATTAGCAATGAAACAAAAACGACTCTTGAAGGTATATTTAATAATACTTGGAGGGACACTATTAAAAATTAATCAATTTTCAAAAGTTTTGATACATAAAATTAAATGAGGACAAACAATTCAAGACAAGCAACAAAAACAACATTAAAGAAGAAAATGATGGTCATGTCAAACAAAGAAAATATAATGTAAATTTCAAAGTATGAAGTTATCTCAAATTTATACATAATAATGATAATCTAAAAATGTGTCATTTTTGCCCTCAAGTGGAACCAACCTTGATCCATTTAACTCTAGATCTATCATGCACCGAGAGGGATCAAATCCCTGGAGGTGCAAATTTTTCCTCAGATTCTAGATTACAAAGAGAAGCTTTTCACCTCGAAGGATTTCATCCCTCCTTGGGAATGATACATATGAAGTTAGATGGATCTAAGTTGGTTTTATAATATGAAGTTACATGGATCTAGGTTTGTTTTATAACATTTTTTGGCCATCCAGTATGGAAGAGTTGTAATGTCCACTTATATTATGTTATCTAAGAATTTTGACCCCATCAAATTACATCAAAATAAAAAATAAAATTATTAATTACAACATTTTGATTCAGTGAAATTATATAAAAATAAAAATTAAACTAGAAAAATAAAATTATTAATCAAACCAGCCTAGATCCATATTAATTCTATCAAGCTAGAGAGGGATCAAATTTCTCTCAGGTAGAAATTTTTCTTCAAATTTTGGACATTTGAAACATTTCTTACAATTTTGCATTCACAAAAGAGTTTTGCACCTTGAGAGATTAGATCGGTCTAGGCGCTTGATAGACCCAAAATTAAGATGAATCTAAATTAGTTATAATTAGTAATTAAATCAAGTTAAATTAATATTAAGTCATAATCCTCTTTTAAATTTAAAACAAAAATGATTCTTCTTAAAACATAGTAGATCTAAATTAGTATAAATCATTTTAAATTTCAAATTTTAACACATTTTTAATTAAATTTAAAAAAATATTTTATGTCACATCATAAAATTTTGTTCTTTAGAATATTTTTTTAAATACATAAATAAATTAATTACCATAAAAAAATTTATAAAGCATTAAATGTATTATGAAATTACATCAAGCAAATAAACCCAAGGAAACTCCCAATAAAAAATGGATACCACATAAATAACATAATTATAATATTAACCATAAAAAAAAAAAAACTAAAATAATTTATGATAAAAATATTTGGAATAACACTCGCAGTTTGATTTTAAGACCTCTGAAAATCAAACTGATAAATACATATAACAAAGCAGGGTAAGAGACCCGGAAATTGATTCCCTATGGAAGTTTTTACGCCAATATCTCTGGTCTTAATTCATCTTTTTTATTTTGGTTTAGTGCCAGACATAACTTTCGCCATATCCCTTCTCACTCTTATTAAAGTATTTGCAAACTAAATATTTTCCTCCATATCCCTTCTAGCTATTAAAATCTTTCCGCAGAGAGTGGATACGAGTTTGAAATGTTTATATTCATTCATTGGGAATTTAGTAAATAACTAATAACTAATTTATATAATAATGTGTTGAGAAGGATTAAATTTATTATAGAAAAATAAAATATAATGTGAAATTTTTTATAATTTAAATTGTATTTTCAAATGTTATATAAAGCTTAGCTATGTTTAGGTTTCTGTTGTATAAGCACAAAATCAGTAATATAGACGATCATAGACTTTCTAAGCTAGCTTTAAATTCTAGCCAAAACCACCTAAGACTCAATCGAGGGTGGCATAAAGATACAAGGGCCTAAAGACACAAGGGTCTGGTTAAACTATTGGGAAATTAACGAAAATGATGCATTGCAAAACATAAATAACATTAAAGATATTGTTACCTCTAAGTTCAAAGAAAAAATGTGGTGTGAGAAAGATTTAGCGGATAAAAGAAAATTAGGTTATTATAAGAAGTTCATCAACCCCACCCTAGAAGATCAAAAGTATCTCTCTATTTTAACTAGTTCAAAGAAGAAAATTAATATAGCAAAGATTAGAACAAATTCTCATGAGCTCCATAGTGAAACACGTAGTTGGGCAGTTCCTAAAACGTCATGGATGGAAAGGATCTTATCGAGGATGAAAACCAATTCCTCTTAGAATGCCCATAGGAACATCGAGGATGAAAACCACTTCCTCTTAGAATGCCATGCGTATAACCACATTAGATCTCAGTTTCACAATCTTTGTTACAATACTGTCCTTCCTAGCATTTTACAATGTCAAAATTATAGTGACCTCAGGAGGCTTCCCTCCAAGCTTTTCGAGCATAGGAATAAAATCTTAAATCAAAATAAATAATTTGTTTCTTTAGATCCGATAGACCATTGTTTGGTCTGAGCCAAGGTTAACCATCATCATCGTCATCATCAAAATATACAATATTAAATATGTTATTTTGACTATTTTTTACTTCTGACTGTTTTACATAAAATTATATTAATCATATAAAAAGTAACTAAACATATATAACATATTTATTTTTGTTTTTTATTATAACTAATTTTTCAATGCTATATAAAATACACATTATTAATATATTACTTTGAATATTTTTTTTACTTCTAATTATTTTAGATAAAATTATATTATATCATATAAAAATTAACTAAACATATATACCATATTTATTTTTGTTTTTATTATAACCCACTTTTCATATTTATTTTTGTTTTTATTATAACCCACTTTTCATTTAGAAAATATTTTATTTTTATTTAAAAAAAAACATGTCAAACTCCATTGTAATAATACACGCATACTTGGACATCACCATCCTACTGGTTGTGGAATAAGACAGACAACTCAGGCCAGCCCTGATGAGTTCTCAGGCGGTGGCCTTGATGAGCTCCGCAAATTTGAGGCAGGGGGACTGCTTTAAGGTGAATGAATCGTAGCGCAGGAAGAAGTGCGCCAGGAAAAGCTGAGCCATCATTACCACGGGGTACTTTGCTGGACACTGCTTGTTGTCAGCCGATGGTTCATCAGTTTCCCGGCCGTTGGACCATAGGAGATGCTTCAGCATCTTCTCCCCTTCTTCGCCCATGAACCGATTCGGAACGAACTCGTCTGCCCTATCGAATATTTTGGGATCCCTTGTGGCAAACGGCTGGTACCCGCACAGCATCTCACCCTTCTTCACCGCATATTGCCCGTCGTGGGATTCGACAAAGAAATCCTCTTTGGCTCTCGCGTACTGCCAAGCCGCAGGCGGTTCCAACCTCAGAACTTCGTACACAGTGGACCGGACCAAAGCCATGTTCGCCACAGCCCTGCCGTTGATGCCCCCGTGTGCTTGAACGGTTCCGCGGACCTCTTCAGCCAAATCTCTCTGCAGTTGGCCGCCAGCGTCGGCAATATATTTGAGCATATAATTAAACACAATGGCCGTCGATTGCACAGAATTCCCACAGATGGATATTAGCAGATTGACGCAGGCCTCTTCTCTGTTTAGTCGGAATTGATTTTCAGCCAAATCCAGCGCGGAAGTCGCCTTCGTCCACATGAAATTATAGAGTTGGTCGTAACACCTGGAGACGACGGAGAACGGCCGAGGAATGCACTGAATTGTCATGTCGTGTAAGAATTCAGGAAAAGCACGGCAGCCCGTAATCTGACCGCCCATTGCACCGAGCCACTTTTTACTCAATTTAGGGCCTTTGGTTCCGAGGCTAGCTGGCCCCGGAGCTATAGGATCTGCGCTCGCTATAGAGCGGCAGAAAAAATTGAATATCAATTGTTCGATGTGCTTGGTGAAACACGGCTTCCCGTTCCTCGCGAGATCTGTCTCGATGGCAACGGTGAGCTCTTCGAAAGCCCTAACAAACTCTGGAAAATACCTCTCTCGACCGTTGGAGAATAATTGCAACCACCAGTTCTTAGAACGGTGATGCTTTTCTTCTGAGGGGTCTAAGTTGCCATAAATCATGTGCCCATCCGTGTACTCCGGGCTGATCTTGTAATTGCCCAGAACAACATTTTTCTTCTCCATAATCGTCAGATCAAAGAGCGCGGGGAAGCTCTTGCCATCCAGAAGTACTATCAGTCGATTATCCGGCGGCAGATACACTTTGAATACCGTGCTCTTATATTTCTCCACACGACGTTTGAAGAAATCATCGATTCCTCTAAAGTACTCGCATCCCTGAAGGATTTCCTCTGCGGTGGGCGAGTCGTAACTTCCAGGAATCTGTTTTACAGAGTCGTAACTTCCAGGGATCTGTTTTACAGAAGACCCAGATGACTCCGCACTTGCCGACACCATTGTCTATCCTTGATACCTTCACTTTAGCTAAAAAAACATAGAAAATCTGGCAAAGGGAAGCTAATCAAGGCTAAAAAGGATAGAAAATCTGGCAAAGGGAAGCTAATCAAGTTTATCCTTGATACCTAGACCTCAGAAAAAAGATAGAAAATCTGGCAAAGGGGAGCTACACAATATTGAGGGGTTCCATATATAGGCTTCAATTATTTGTGAGAAGGAATCTTCATACCCACCGCCTTCCTTTTTTAATTATTTTGTGGAGGAAATTGAAGTGCTTTGATTTAAACCCTGCCTCTCTTTCTCCATTGTGCTAGAGCGACATCAACAAATCACGCATGCTAGATTGTGCATCCCTTACGCATTTACCTATATTTTTTTTCCTTAAACGTTTGGAAAGGTCGCTGACAATCAAATACACAGGCATGGACAAATCACGCCATGCTGCTAGTGGGCGTTGACAATCAAATAGCTGGACAGAAAATCTTCACGGGATTCCCGTTTTCCGCCTTCATCGTTATAAAAGACAAGAACCCTGGATTCATTTCTAAACCTTAGATTCAGTTTTGCCTTTTTTAGATCGCAATATGCTGATTTGATTTGACATGTCTACATAGATTCTGTCGTCACCGGCGTCATTCATTTTTATTAGAATAAGTTTTTAATATTTAAATGTTTGAGTATGAATTTTGCATTTTTCATTAGATGTTGTTTTATATAACAAATATTTATGGTAATTATTTTATATAGTAAGTATTTAGGTTAAAATACAATAGGTATTGAATAACTTATAACATATTAAATGGAAAGGGAGAAATGGTTATTCTCGAAGGTTTGGGACGCTTTTTTTTCTCTCCAATTTTTTTGGAAAATGTTTTTTTTATGGAAAATTTAGGGGACATTTTACTTCTTCTTAGAGTGCCCCGTGTACAACCACATTAGATTTCACTTTCACAATCTTTGTTACAATACTGACCTTCCTAGCCTTTTACAATGTCAAAATTATAGTAAACTCGGGAGGCTTCTCTCCAAGCTTTTTGAGCATAGGAATAAAATCTTAAATCAAAATTCTTAAATCAAAATAAATAATTTGTTTCTTTAGGTCCGATAGACCAATGTTTGGTCTTAGCGTACGTTAACCATCATCATCATCATCATCACTAATGATGAAATGCCTCTCCGTTGGTCCTCTCATTATTTTTCTTAATAACAATTATAAACATAAAAAAAATTACAAATTTTAATATATTTTACAAAAACTAAATAAAAATTTAAATTTAAATTAAAACTTTAAAACACAATCATTCACATTTTTAATATGTTTTAAATGATGAAATAAAAATTAAAACTTCAAAACATAATTATTCACTTTTCTCATTCGTTTCTCATTAACTGTGTGATTTTACCTTGTCATCTTACATTTTCCTTCTACTGTTGCTATTGGCATTATGGCACAGGTTTGGAGCTATGGCACAGGTGTTGTCCTTGATGGCAACTCACTCTGGTAACAGATCACAGTTTAGGCACTCAAAAAGAAGAAAAAGATATATGCGTAGGGTCACCCAGACGAAGGTGTGTATACACATGGGTGTGACGTTACAAAGGCACGTATGCGTATATATGCACTTTCACGCAAGGAAAAGCATGTATATGTTGGAGAACTTACTTTTGGTCCGTGGTATTTAGTCCTTGGTAATTGAACCTATGGTTTTGGCCATGGTATCTCGTCAAAAGTGTTGATCCCAAGTATTGGGTCCATGGTATTGTTTTTCTATGGTTTTGGACCGTGGTATTGTGGAAGGCCTAAGACTATAAAAGAGGAAGGAAATCATTTGGCAAAGGATCATTTGAATTATTGAATATCCGATAAAGTGTTAGATCTGGAATATTGATGATTGGGTTATGGTGCAGATATGGATCTGAATGAAGGAGGAACCTGAGCATAAAGAGAAGGATAAGTTCTATTGATGGGTCATAATCTTAAGGCTTGAATAATAGTATCTTTGTATGATTTTTGATCCGTTATATGTGGTGCATGCTTGAACTATAAATTTGGTAATATGGGTTAATTAATGTCTGAATATTTGGAAGAGTGAATTATCCTTTATAGATCTGTACGCGGGTTCAGTGAAGTGAAGGCGTGTATACACGCTAGTTCCATGAGTAAAAACACCGTATACACAAGTTGGTCCAAGCACATAATCGTATGCACACAGGTTTCTGGTTGTTGAAGTAACGTATATCTCTTGAGTTGTGTTCTAGTTGCTTCTGTTTATTGCTGCAATGTTCTCGGTTCATAATTTGGTGTGTGGTTATTGTTACTGTGTTTTGGGTATAGATGATAGAGAAGTGTCTACTTGATTCAGTTCTAATTGGTGAAAAGGAGATTGTTTGATGCAGAAATTCTTGACGATTGATTGAGGTTGATGGATCCAATCTGAAAATTTATGAAACGTGGTCCCTGGAAGAAAGATAAGGTTGTAACCTTCTGTAGGCCAGCACCTATGTATTAGTATCTTGGCTAGTGCAAGAGCTAAGGGGGTTGTAGTCCCTTCCAGGAGAAGCTGAAGAACGAGAGAGGGTTGTAGCTCTCGGAACGTTGCAGCCTGCTTACTGGTAAAAGACTACACTAGTACAAAATCATTGTAAAAAGAAGTTTCTAATTAAAAAGAAGATATAGACGAATTGCAGCAGGTGGTTTTCACCCACATTGGGTTTCCACCTTATATCTTGTGTTTTCGTGTGTGATTGTCTTCTGCTCTATTTCACTGTTTTTGGTTACTGTTTATTTGATTTTGATAGATAGATTAATGATCAACATCTGTAAGATAAAGTAAATTATATGTTTGCATGGTATACGCAGGTTTTCTTATACGTAGTTGCGTATATGCACGGTTTTCACTAACTAAAGTAGCGTATATGATCTGGATTTGAAAAAGTAAATAATTGACTTGATAATACTGATTCACCCGCCCCCCTCTTAGTATTATTTCCAACAATTGGAATCGGAGCAAGTCCTTCTGAAGAAGCTTGATCGCTTGAAGGAAGATCCATCATCATGAGCAACTACGAGAGAGAAGCATCTATCAGGCCACCAATTTTTGATGGGACCAACTTCATCTATTGGAGGGTAAGAGTAACAGCCTATCTTCAATTTCTTGGTATAGAAGTCTGGGATATCATAGATACAGGGTACACTTTTCCATCCAAAACTCCTATAGATTCAGCTGGTAAGAAGCAATATGAAACAGATGCAAAGGCTGTTAATACTCTATTAGGATGTCTATCTCAATCAGAATTCGTCAAGGTTATGCAGTATAAATCCGGAAAAGAAATATGGGACAAGATTGTTTTGAGCTATGAAGGAGATGAACAGGTAAAATGAGCAAAACTTCAAACCCTCAGAATTTAGTATGAAAATCTCAAAATTCACAATGATGAAAGTGTGGCTAACTATTTCCTTCGTGTAGATGAGATTGTTAATCGTATGAAAAACTTGGGTGAAGAAATAAAAGAGGCTGTGGTGGTTGAAAAGGTTCTAAGATCTTTGTCCTCTAAGTTTGAATCTAAAGTTTCTGCAATAGAATCTACGAAACCTTACCATGTCGCAACTGCACGGAATTCTAACTGCTTACGAAATGAGGAAAGGAGGACCATCAGACAGGAGAGAAGCTGCTTTCAAGGCTTCAAGCAAAGGAGATTACTATGAGTCAGCACATATGTCAGAAGAAGCAGAAGAATCAAATTTTGTCAAGAACCTTCAACAGGGTGCTGGAAGATTCAGAGGTAAATTACCTTTCAAATGCTTTGCTTGTGGAAGAGTCGATCACTATGCTGCCAAATGTCCTTACAAAGAAAAGCTTGACAAGGGTTAAGGAACCTGTTAGATGGAACAAGAAACAAAATGTAAATAAGAAAAGCTATTACACTCATGAAGACAGTGATGGACTTTCAAATAGTGATGAATATGAACAAGGTAATAAATATAGACTTTTAATGGCTTTTGAAGATGAAGATTTCATGGATGCAATAGATGAAGGTCTTTATGAAGAGATTTCTAAACTCAAAATTTGTTTAGAAGAGAAAAATATGATTATTGATACTCTGCAATTCCAACTGGCTGAAAGGGAAAAACATCATGAAAAGTTAGAATGTGAAATTGTGGCACTTAGAAAAGAGATTGAGAAATCTAAAGCTCTTAATCTTAGATTTGTTAAAGGATCTGAAACATTAGATGAGATTATCAAAGTGCAACGTTCTCCACTAATCAAGACAGGTCTGGGATATAATGAAGAAACAACTCAAGCGCAGGAACCATCTACTTCCAAAAGTTATCTTGATACTGCAAGAAAGTGAACAAAGGCCAAATGGAAATCACCAGGTAAATCAGGGACAATTCACCTCAAGAATGAACAAAGACTATCAGATAAATCGGGGGCAATCTACTTTTAGAATGAATAGAAGATAGAACTAGGCACAGGTAAAACCTTCTCAATCTGCCTCAAGAATGGATGTCAATAGGAACTACAATCATTTGGCTGGTAGATTTGATAATCACAGGAGTTTCTTCAATGGCCAATGTTTTTCTTCTCATAACTTTGGTCACAAAGTAGCTCAATGTGTTGCCTATAAGACAATCATGACTAGAGAAGCTCATAAACAGAGGAGTGTGACTGGGATCATGAAAAGGACCTACAATAACTTCTCTGCTCTTGAAAATGAAATAGAATGTTCAATTTGTAACAATTTCGGTCATGAAGATTCTGAATGAAGGAGTAGGTTTCGGCAGACAACTCAGAAGGAGCAAACCTCAAGTTCCAAATCATGGAGAATAAAAGAATGACAACCAGAAAGATGTGGTATAGCCTTATATGCGGACGGGCAGGAAATCAATGGTACATCGACAGTGGATGCTCAAAACGTATGACAGGTGATAAAGAAAAACTTCAGTCATATAGTGCCTTAAAGAAGGAGAATAAGGTCTCTTTTGGAAATGACACCCCTGCTCCCATTAAAGGTAAAGGTTCTGTTCAGTTGAAAGAAAAGGTCAAAGCTGGAAATGTCATGTATGTTGATGGCTTAAAGCATAATCTATTAAGTGTCAGTTAGATGTGTGATCAAGGAACTGAGGTAATATTTCAATCAAATGGATGTAGTGTTCGTGACCTCGATACAGGAAAAACAGTGATCAAAGGCGTAAGAACTCCAAATAATTTATACATATTCAAAGAAGGACAACATCAATGCTATCTAAGCAAGAATGATGAACATTGGCTATGGCACAGAAGATTGGGGCATCTCAGCTTCTCACAAATAAGGAAAGCATGCAAATACTAGGCAGTTCGTGGTCTTCCAGACATCAGAATTCCAAACAATACAATATGAAAATCATGTCAGTTTGGTAAGCAAACCAGAACTAACTTCCCTGAGAAGGAAGGATCAGCGAGCATGCCGCTTGAACTTGTCCATACTGATGTATGTGGTCCATCTAGAAAAAGGTAACCTCGAAGAGAAGAATACTTTATATTATTCATTAATGACTTTTCTAGGATGTGTTGGATAGGACTTATGAAGCACAAAGACGAAGCCTTTGAAAAGTTCAAATCATTCAAAGCCTTGGTGGAGAACGAATCAGATCACAGAATCAAATGCCTCAGGTCTGATCGAGGAGGAGAATTTACCTCGAATGAATTTTTCGATTTTTGTGAAGAACATGGAATAAGAAGGGAATTCTCTACAACTAGGACTCCTTAGCAAAATGGAGTAGTGGAAAGGATGAACAGAACAGTTCAAAAAATGGCTCGTGCTATGCTTGATGAGTCTGGAACTCCCGCAACCTTCTGGGGTGAAGCTGCATTTGCTGCAGTTGTTATTCTCAACAAAAAAGATGTCGGGGTGAACAACACTCAAACTCCTCATGAGCTCTGGTATCAAATGCTATATCAAAAATATTGATGAAAATCTTGGCAAGTTTGAACCTAGAGCAGATGAAGGCATTCTCCTTAGTTACTCTCCCCACAACAAAGCTTACAAGGGTGACAATAAAAGGCTTGGAAAATTTGTTGAAAGTATTGACGTAGTAGTTGATGAAGAAGAAAACACTCCTAGGCAGGTAAGATCTGAAGATTTCGAAGATGATGAGGACTATCCTTCAACATCAAATCAGACTTATGATGAAGGAGAAGCTCAAGAGGCACCACAAGAACAGATAAGGATAGAAGATAAGACTCCATCCAGGTACGTCCAGAAGAATCATCCAAAATCTCAAATTTTGGGGTAGAAAGAGGCAGGTATACAAACAAGAAGAACAATTGCAGAAGCCTCAAGCTATTTGGCATTGCTCTCCTCCACTGAACCACAAAATGTAAAAGGGGCATGCAAAGATGAATGTTGGGTCAAGGCAATGGATGAAGAACTTGAGCAGATTGAAAAGAATAACACTTGGGAATTGGTTCCTAGACCAAAAGATAAGAATGTGATAGGGAAAAAATGGATATTCAAAAACAAGTTGAATGAAAATGGGGAAGTTATTAGTAACAAGGCCAGACTTGTTTGTAAAGGGTATGCTCAATAAGAAGGAATAGACTTTGAAGAAACTTTTTCTCCCATTGCTAGACTTGAGGCCATTCGAATGTTCATTGCTCTTTCAAGCTTTCAGAAGTTCAAAGTATTTCAAATGGACATGAAATCATCTTTTCTAAATGGAGACTTAGAAGAAGAAGTGTATATTGAGCAACCAGATGGATTCATTCTTGGAAATGATCGAACACTTGTATGCATACTTAAGAAGGCTCTCTATGGTCTTAAACAAGCTCCAAGGGCTTGGTATTATCATCTGGAAAAATATCTTCATCAACAAGGTTTCTCAAAAGGATCAGCAGATAGCAATCTTTATATAAAAATTGAAAATAAGAAATTACTAATACTTGTTGTGTATGTTGATGATATAATTTTTGGCAGCAATGAAGAAGCTATGAGTCAAAGATTTGCCTTGGTGATGCAGAAAGAATTCGAAATGTCCTTGCCTGGAGAATTGATATATTTTCTTGGATTACAAATCCAACAAAATGAAGGCGTTATCTTTTTATCTCAAACCAAGTACGTCAAGCAGATTTTGAAGAAGTATGGCATGGAAGATTCGAAACCAGTATGTATCCCTATCGTTACAGGATGCAACCTCAGTGTAAATGATGAATCAGCAGCAGTGCATCAACCAACTTATAGATCCATGATTGGAAGTCTTCTCTATTTAACAAGTACCCGACCAGACATCATGCATGCAGTGGGAATGGTTGGAAGATTTCAGGCAAATCCTAAGGAAACTCATATTCAGGCAGTAAAGATAATTTTCAAGTATCTTCAAGGAACTAAAAAATAAGGCCTGTGGTATCCGAGAGATACAGATTTCACTCTTCATGCTTATACAAATGGAGATTGGGCTGGAAGCATGGATGACAGAAAAAGCACAAGTGACGACACATTCTTTATGGGTTCCAGATTAGTATCTTGGTTCAACAAGAAACAGAGTTCGATTGCCTTATCTACAGCTGAAGCAGAATATGTGGCTGCCGCATCTTGTTGCACTCAACTCCTTTGGATGATGCAAACTTTGCAGGATTTTCAAATCACTTGTACTCCACCGATCTCCATCTTATGTCATAATACAAGTGCTATCAGTATCTCAAAGAATCCTATCATGCATTCAAATACTAAGCACATACCGATCAAGTATCATTTTCTCCGGGAACAAGTATTGGAACAAAAGGTCAAATTGGAGTATGTTCCCTCTAAGGAACAAGTTGTTGATATTGTCATAAAACAACTGCCTAGGGAAACTTTTGAATACCTCAGACAGAAGCTGGGAGTAGTTGATGTATCATCTTGTCGTTGAAACTTGTCTGTTTCAGAGAAAAATGGGTGTACGAGAGTTTCTTGAGGAGGATCCGCGTACATACGCCGGTTTATGCAGAGACAATTGCGTATATGGCAGTTTGAAAGAAATCAGTGGGGACAAACTCTGGTTGAAGAAAGTCTGATATGGGTCTGACAGAGACCATCTGGCACAGGTTCAGGGGGAGTAGATAAACTTCTGATAATGCATTTTTGGCATTACATTAGAAGCTCTTGGTTCAGGTTCACAACTGTTGATCTCAGGTGGAGCAAATACAGAGGGAAAACAGAAGAGAAGAAACATGGTTGCTAATCTGAATAGTGATTGAAAGATGCTGCAGATATCAGTTATTGGTGAGTTTCATAAGTTTTGCTCTAGATATTTTTGGTCTATGTCATGTATCTCTTTTATGGTGTCAAGGTCATGTAATGGCCTATTTTGGTTTCCCCACTATGCCTGGGATGAATGATGTAATGTACTTGGTTGTCATATGTAAATTTCTGATGTATCCCCACTTGGTTGGGTGATGGATGTATGTATAGAGTCTTTTGGTGATAGGAAGGTCTTTTATGATGTATAAGTCATGGTTCTTCTTGAAGAACATCTTTTTGCAGATCTTGCCTACAGTCAGGGGGAGCATGGTTAGCACAACAGAGCAGAGATTTCAGCATGTACTCAGGGGGAGCACAACCCTTTGCCCTTGATGACAAAGGGGGAGAATGACTTTGAGGATCTTGGGGTTGCCATCAAGTCCAAAGGGGGAGATTTTTGGCATTATGGCACAGGTTTGGAGCTATGGCATAGGTGTTGTCCTTGATGGCAACTCACTCTGGTAACAGATCACAGTTTAGGCACTCAAAAAGAAGAAAAGGATATATACACAGGTTCACCTAGACGAAGGTACGTATACACGTGGGTGTGACGTTACAAAGGCGCGTATGCGTATACACGCACTTTCACGCAAGGAAAAACACGTATATGTTGGAGAACTTACTTTTGGTCCGTGGTATTTAGTCCTTGGTAATTGACCCTATGGTTTTGGGCCATGGTATCTAGTCAAGAGTGCTGATGCCAAGTATTAGGTCCATGGTATTTTTTTGCTATGGTTTTGGATCATGGTATTGTGGAAGGCGTAAGACTATAAAAGAGGAAGGAGATCATTTAGCAAAGGATCATCTGAATTATTGAATATCTGATAAAGTGCTAGATCTAGAATATTGATGATTATGTTATGGTGCAGATCTGGATCTGAATGAAGGAGGAACCTGAGCATAAAGAGAAGGATAAGTTCTATTGATGGGTCATAATCTTAAGGCTTGAATAATAGTATCTTTGTATGATTTTGATCCATTATATGTGGCACATGCTTGATCTATAAATCTGGTAATCTGGGTTAATTAATGGCTGAATATTTGAAAGAGTGAATTATCCTTTATAGATTTGTACGCAGGTTCAGTGAAGTGAAGGCGCGTATACATGCTGGTTCCGTGAGTAAAAACAGCGTATACGCAGGTTGGTCCAAACACAGAAGTGTATGCACACAGGTTTTGGCTATTGAAGTAGTGTATATCTCTTGAGTTGTGTTCTAGCTGCTTCTATTTATTGCTGTAGTGTTCTGGGTTCAGAATTTGGTGTGTGGTTACTGTTACCATGTTTTGAGTACAGCTGATAGAGAAGTGTCTACTTTATTCAATTCTAATTGGTGAAAAGGAGATTGTTTGATGCAGAAATTCTTGATGATTGATTGATGTTCATGGATCCTGTCTGTAAATTTATGAAACATGGTCCGTGGAAGAAAGAGAAGGTTGTAGCCTTTTGTAGGCCAGCACCTACGTACTAGTATCTTGTCTAGTGCAAGAGCTAAGGGGGTTGTAGCTCCCTTCTAGGAGAAGCTGGAGAATGAGAGAGGGTTGTAGCTCTCTACAGGTTGCAGCCTGCGTACTGGTAAAAGACTGCACCAGTACAAAATCATTGTAAAAAGAAGTTTCTAATTAAAAAAAAGATAGAGATGAATTGCAGCAGGTGGTTTTCACCCACATTGGGTTTCCACGTTATATCTTGTGTTCTTGTGTGTGATTGTCTTTTGCTCTGTTTCACTATTTCTGGTTACTGTTTATTTGATTATGATACACAGATTAATGATCAACATCTGTAAGATAAAGTAAATTATAAGTTTGCATGGTATACGCGGGTTTCCTTATACGTAGTTGCGTATATACGCGGTTTTCACTAACTGAAGTAGCCTATACTATCTGGATTTGAAAAAGGAAATAATTGACTTGATAATACTAATTCACCCCCCCTCTGAGTATTATTTCCAACAGTTACTCGACATTTTACATGGCTGCCCGAGTTTTTTTGTTGCTAATTTTTTTACCTTGTCATTTTACATTTTCCTTCTCCTGTTGCTCGAAATTTTACTTGGCCGCCCGAGATTTTCTTGCTATCGCGCTTGACATTTTCCATCTGCAATTTGTTGTGATTCAGATTTACTATTGAGACGTTTGGAGTTGCAATTTTCATTTTGTGACTTGGAGTAATTTTCATTTTGTGACTTGGAGTTGCCTGATTGGATCTGCTAGTTTCATTTGTGACTTGGAGCCATCGGGTTGGAGCAGTGATTTACTAATATTTCACTTTTTTTATGTTTACTTTTAGTTTATTATTACATTGCTATTTTAGACTAACATAATATCATTGTCATATGATGAATTTACTTTAGATGTGTATTGTGTAATTTCAATTGTCAAATGATTAATTTAATTTAGATGTACTTTGCATAAAATTAATGGCCATTGTCAAATGATGAATTTAAATGGAACATTGCTTATATGGATTTAATTTAGTAATTTACTTTTAGATTTACAAGTTTAAGTTTATGATTACAGAAATGTCAAATAATAATTATGATTCATAATAATCTAATACAAAATGATAATCATACTTAAATATATATTTTATATTTATTAAGATTTACTATTTACTCATATAATTATTGACATATTGTTGAAATTTTAATTTTACATTTTATATATTAAATTTTTAATAATTTTATAAATTTTACAACTCCGACCTCACTCAGTTTCCCCAAAATTTCCTTAAATTTTGAAGTTGCTTCTGTACGTCCCTTGTACGTATCCCGCTCCAGCCTTTCTTCGTCCCAAAAACTTGGTAGAACGTTATATTTTTTCATATTAAGAAAATTGAATATAAAACGTAAGTTAGATTTCATGAATTTTATATGAAACTAGCATATTGGACAATCTTAAGCGCATGAGATGTTTGAAAGAATCGTATAAAATATTGTAACAAGAAGATATAATAGAACGGTGTGTGATATAATGATATAATATAAAAGGTATATTTAATTTTCAGGTATTTTATAACTAAATAAAGTATGGGATAAATCTTATAGACTAGATGTTAGCGAGAATTTGTAATTGTTTTTCTGATAATAAAAATATTTAAAATAAAAAACAGATTCCGTTAAAATCACATAAATTTACAAATCAATTTTAAAATAATTATTATAACTTTAATCGTCTATTTTTATTTTTTTATCTCGTTACCTTATAATGATTATTCCTAAATCAATATAATTTATTATATCTCAATAAATCATAATTATTATATTTATTTATTTTATAAATATATTATTTGATATATATATAATATATTATTAGTGTTATTACATCATTATATCATTATTTTATTGGCAGTATAGATTCATCATAAATATGGATTTAACATGAACAATTCTGGACTATTTACAATAAAAACAATAATAATAAATTTTCAAGTGTTTACATTAAAAATAATAATAATAATTAAATAAATTAAGCCTAGCATGCTACCTTGCACAAATAAACAAACAAACTAACACATCCTCTTGTACTAGACCATAAACTAAGCCTCTCGATTCAATAATAAAAAATGAAAATATTATAACAATTTTTGACTATTTACACTAAAAATAATAATAATAATTAAATTAACAATTTTTGACTATTTACACTAAAAATAATATTAATAATTAAATAAATTAGACCTATTGTGCCACCTTGCACAAACAAATACTTATTGATAACCTTGTGCCATGGAGCATAACCCTTTCGTCATCTAAAAGGCCATGTCCATAGTGGTAAAGCATTGTTCACATACTCTCATTAAGTTTTTTTAGAACAAATAAATTAAGAAAAAGGTTATATAACTGGGGTTATATAACTGGGCTATTATATCTATATTTATATCGTGTAGAATTAATTAGTGATTTGTATAATGGATAAATACGTTGTTGTTCTTCCAAGATGCCTAATATAATTTTTAAAAATATATAACTAGCAATTGCACCATATTTTGCAAAGGAAACATTGTAAGGCAGAAGCATAGGAAAGACTAGTGTAGAACAAAGAAGATCACATAGAAGCAACCATCATGAAGGAATGAGATGTGAATTGTGTTTCCATGGAACCATGTCATGAAAGTCTCAAAGATATTGATGATAAGAGTGGTCGGCAAGTAGACACTCCAGAAAATCTAGGAAGATGCACTGAAGAAGCACTTCCAAGGGATGAACCCTCCTATATCAACTTAAAATGGTCAAACATATTTAGTTCACTAACTAATCCTCTTTAGATTCAGACTCTATACTTCTCCACAAATGACTTAACATTTTTGCACATTGAAGAGATATTTCCTTGGGCACCCATAGTCTGGTTAGAATAGCATTGGAAAATAGCATTTTCTAATATGTCATGATCATATGAAACTTTCAGACCCGAAGCAACTTCGTTGATTGCATTTACACCATCATGCCTGGAAAAAGCATCAATTGCATTTAACAACAACAACATGGAATCGTCATTATGAAGAGCTTTGGACAAGTAAATATTTCTCTTTGAAGCTGACTTGGAAAATCCTTTGCTGACACCTTTTTAAGGTCCTCAAAAATTGCAGTCATCACTTCTTAAGGAGAACCACTCGAATATTGTATGTACTCTGCCAACTGATTAGAAGACTTTCTCCTTTGAAGAAAATCATTAAAACAAACAAGAAGCTTAGCATTAATGCTTAGCCCTTTAATTGTCAACAAGTTTTTCTCATCAACATCACTCTACTCATAATCACTCTCTGGGATAAGTTCTGTCGATTACTTACCATTTTCAATAGCAAGCTTTCTCACGCTCAAACATTGTGTTCTTTGAAACAATATTCCCTACAACCTTCATATCAATACATTGATTTGTACCTTTTTCAAGTATAATTAACATCACCATTTCAATGGTAGCAAGAGTCAGTTGTTTCTTGATCCTCTTCTATGTATCCTCAATAGAGGTGTCAGTCTGCCATTCCACTCCATCATTATCTCTATCATCAACTTCCTCATCATGGTCATTGATGCAGGGGGATCTGAACCCTTAATGAACCAAGCCAACCTTGAACAGAATTTGGTTAATTAACAAATTTTAGTTTAAAAAATCAAGTAAAATTGAATGTATGTATAACAAGAACTTAAGGATTCATTGGTGAATCAAGAAAGGGAGGACAAAACCCTATGCATGTGAGAGAGGGAAAAATGTAGTTGTTGGAGAATTCTTGATTAAGGCTGAGATGGCTTAAATTGTAATCTAAGTTTGTAAATAAAGAAAATGCCTCTTTGTGAATTAGTTTTCTGTGTTTTTACTTTTTTGTTTGAATTTTTTCACTAGCATTTGGCAGACAAACTAAACATGTCTGTGTCTATGCTCCAATACATGATGGATGAATATACAGGGATTGAAGAAGAGAAAATATGTGCGGAAATTGGGAAATTTGGTTGGACAAGAAACGTTAGATTATGCCGATGCCAAATCTGTCTTGATGGGCAGAGGAGCTGCGTGATTCACTCACAAAGGCACTCAATTAGTGTGTAGATTCGCGTTTGAAACGCTCTACACACGAGTTGTAGGTACATGTTCTTTGACCGAATTGGATCGACTCTGGGCTTGATGAGACTAAGTGGGTTGGCCAATACCTATATCTAGACTATTTGGATCAGGAGAACGAATAAAGAATGAACTTGGTGAATATTAAACTGCCGCTTCAGGCACTTCAATGGGATCTGGAATTCAATCTGCATCTCAATCAATGCAACGCATATAACAGTAAGTGTGTATTTCCCTAGTAAATCAAGATGGGAAAAATTGATCTCAACGAATCGAGATTACCTTGGAACTTCGAGAATACATGCTTACTTTGGCACTAGAGGCCATCACATTATAGCAGAGAGAAGCAGTAGCGAAAGATCATGGCATCTCAATCCCTTAACAATATGAAGAAATCCAAGCCACATTGTAGCAAAAGGAGTCCGCCCTTAGGGGGTTGTACTCTACCCAGGAGTAGCTTAGGACTCTTTAATAAAGGGAAAAGGAAGATGGAGGATGAGAAGTGGAAATTGGCTTCTAAGCTTGATGACGCAAATAATAAATGTGAAGAGAATGGTGAGAACGTCATCATGCATTCTGAAAGGCTTAGTGGGTCCATAACCCACAGGCCTCAAGATGGATTTATTGGGGAAATCGGATTTTGTTTCACCCCAAAATCTTGTCCCCACTAAGTGGTATCAGAGTGGGAAAGAATTTCCTACGAAAATGAGTGTTTGGATGCAAAGAAAGAAGAGGTACAGTTTTGCTGAAGATTTGTAAGCTTGTAATTTATTTTTTTTATTTTGTGAAGGTGAGAAGATTGCAGAACCATAGAGACGACGAAAGACTAAGCTTAGGAGAGAATCTTGGCAAGGCATTTGGTAGCAGGGAGTACTTGCTATTGCAGAGGTTTGGTTGTAGGTCACAGAATACCATGAAGGAAATTCCATTGATGAAGTGTAATAGTGGGTAGAATTGATAAGGAAACGCATATGACCAGGAAATCATAAATTTTGTACCTCGGGAGTCTGATGCATGGGCATCTCAACCCTTAATGAAAAAAAAATAGACAAAGAAGACACGTGGACAACCAGGCCAACGTTGAACAGAATTGGGTTAATGAACAAATCTTAGTTAAAAAATTAAGTTAAAACTAAATGTATATATAACCAGAACTTAAGGATTCATTGGTGAATCAAGAAAGGGAGGAGAAAATCCTGTGCATGTGAGAGAGGGAAAAATGTAGTTGCTAGAGAATTCTTGATTAAGGCCGAGATGCCTTAAATTTTAATCTGAGTTTGTAAATAAAGAAAATGCCTCTTTGTGAATTTGTGTCTGTGTTTTTACCTTTTTTTTTTCAATTGTTTCACCAGCGTTTGGCAGACAAACTAGACGTGTCTGTGTCTACACTCCAATACATGATGAATGAATATACAGGGATTGAAGAAGAGAAAATACGTGTGGCAATTGGGAAATTTGGTTTTAAAGGAAAGGTCAGATTATGTCGATGCAAAATCTGTATTGATGGGCAGAAGAGCTGTGTGATTCACTCACAAAGGCACTGAATGAGTGTGTAGATTCGCGTTTGAAAGGCTCTACACACGGGTTGTAGGAACATGTTCTTTGACTGACTTGGATCGACTCTGGGCTTGATGAGACTAAGTGGGTTGGCCAATACCTATATCTGGACTATATGCATTCAGAGAACGAATAACGAATGAACCTGGTGAATATTAAACTGCCGCATTAGGCGCTTCGATGGGATCCAGAGTTCAATCTGCATCTTGATCAATGCATCATATATAACAATAAGTGTGTATTTCCTTGTTGAATGAAGACGGGAAAAATTGATCTCAACGAATCGAGATTACCTTGGCACTTCGAGAATACACGCTTATTCTGGCACTGGAGGACATCACATTATAGTAGAGAGTAGTAGTATCGAAAGATCATGGGGTCTCAGTGCCTTAAAAATATGAAGAAATCCAAGCCATGTTTTTGCAGAAGGAGTCTGCCCTTAGGGGTTTGAATTCTGCCCACGAGTAGCTCATGACTCAGTTTAATGAAGGGAAAAGGAAAATGGAGGATGAGAAGTTGAAATTGGCTTCTAAGCTTCATGAATCGAATAGTAAATGTGAAGAGAACGGCGAGAACGTCATCATGCATTTTGAAAGGGTTCGTGGGCCCATAACCCATAGGCCTCAAGATGGATTTATTAGGGAAATGGGATTTTTGTTCACCCCAGAATCTCATCCCCATCAGTCATCCATCATCATCTTCATCAACATCTTCCTTATCATGGTCATGGTCATCCATCATCATCTTCATGGCCTTAGTGACCCCTATGATATATCGATTATTTTGCTCTACAACCCCATTCTATTTTGGGTTCTATCGCCTCCTGAAATGATTACTTTCAATTTTAAAGAGTGAAATGTTTATTTTCAATTTTAAAAAGTGAAATGTTTATTTTCAATTTTAAAGAGTAAAATTTAATTTAATTTTAAAGAGTGAAATTTTAACTTGGAATCAATTTTAAAGAGTGAAAGTTAACTTGGAAACAATTTTAAAGAGTGAAATGTTTACTTTCAATTTTAAAGAGTGAAATGTCTATTTTCAATTTTAAAGATTGAAATGTTTATTTTCAATTTTAAAGAGTGAAATTTAATTCAATTTTAAAGAGTGAAATTTTAACTTGGAATCAATTTTAAAGAGTGAAAGTTAACTTGGAAACAATTTTAAAGAGTGAAATGCTTATTTTAAATTTTAAAGAGTCAAATTTAATTCAATTTTAAAGAGTCAAATTTAACTTGGAAACAATTTTAAAGAGTGAAATTTTAACTTGGAAACAATTTTAAAGAGTGAAATGTTTATTTTAAATTTTGAAGAGTCAAATTTAATTCAATTTTAAAGAGTGAAATTTAACTTGGAAACAATTTTAAAGAGTGAAATTTAACTTGGAAACAATTTTAAAGAGTGAAACTTAACATGGAAATAATTTTAAAAGTGAAATTTAACTTAAAACACAGGCCAACAAATCTCTTCGTGGTAGCTAAGCACTTTGAGTGAAATGCTTATCTGTATTTAAAAGAGCGAATAAAATATAGGAAAACAAAGCACTTTGAGTGAAATTTTTACTTTCAATTATAAAGAGTCAAATTTAACTCAAATAAATATATTAGAAATCGTTAATTTTAAAGATTGAACAATTTTAAAGAGTGAAACTTAACTTGAAATATGGGCCAACAAATCTCTGCGTGGTAGCTAAGCACTTTGAGTGAAATTCTTATTTGCAATTTTAAAGAGTGAATCAAATATAGGAAAACAAATCACTTTGAGTGAAATGTTTACTTTCAATTTTAAAGAGTCAAATTTAACTCCAATAAATACATTAGCAATTGTTAATTTTAAACACTGAGCAATTTTAAAGAGTGAAACTTAACTTGGAAACAATTATAAAGAGTGAAATTTAACTTGAAATGCAGGTCAACAAATCTCTTCATTGTAGCTAAGCACTTTGAGTGAAATAATTATTTAGAATTTTAAAGAGTGAATCAAATATAGGAAAACAAAGCACTTTGAGTGAAATATTTATTTTCTTTGAGTGAAATATTTACTTTCAATTTTAAAGTGTCAAATTTAAATCCAATAAATATATTAGAAGTCATTGAGCCAAATCCCTTATTTGCAATTTTAAAGAGTGAACCAAATATAGGAAAACAAAGCACTTTGAGTGAAATACATGTTTATTTTCAATTTTAAAGAGTGCAGTTTTAAAGAGTGAATCAAATATAGGAAAACAAAGCACTTTGAGTGAGATGTTTATTTTCAATTTTAAAGTGTGAAATTTAACACCAATAAATATATTAGAATTTTTTGAGCCAAATCTCTTCATGGTAATCAAATATAGGAAAGGGAATCACTTTATGTGAAAATTTTATTTTCAATTTTAAAGAGTGAATCAAATATAGGAAAACAAAGCCAAATATAGGAAAGTGAATCACTTTATGTGAAAATTTTATTTTCAATTTTAAAGAGTGAATCAAATATAGGAAAACAAAGCACGGAGTGAACTGTTTATTTTCAATTTTAAAGAAATTTAACTCCAATAAACATACTAGAAATTGTTGAGCATAAATATATTAGAAATCGTTGAAAGTTCTATGTTGTGAAATATTTCTCTAAGTTTTATTATAAAATTAATTCTATTTAGTATGAGTATTACATTTTCATCTTAAAATTAAAGGTTTCCAAACAAACTTAAATAAAACGACAATGATATTAAAGTTCTATGTTGTGAAAGATTTCTCTATAAGTTTTATTATAGAATTAATTCTATTTAGTATCAATATTACATTTTTCATATTAACTTTATAAAATTAAATAATGATATATTAAAGTTCTATGTTATCAAATATTTCTCAATAAATTTTATTATAAAATTAATTTTATTGAGTATCAATATTACATTTTTCATATTATTTTTATTAAATATATCAAACTAAATAAAAATTTTCTTATAGGAATTTATTAGAGTTAAGTGGGAAAATAACTAAAACTAAAAAATAAATATTATATAATCATTTTAATTTAAAATTCAAACTCACATATTTTATCTTAGTTAACTAATCAAACAATATTATTAAAATAAAAATAAACTTACAAATTTCATAATGAGCTTCTAAAAACACTCTAAACCTAAAAGAAAAGTCACTAAAATATTATGGTTATATTTATAGCAAGAAAGTTCAAATTTGAAAACATTTATTACACTATAGACTTTTTCATCTTTTTAACCCCTTTAAAATATAATAATTTATTAGAGTTAAGCAGGAAAATAACTAAAACTAAAAATTAAATATTATATAATCATTTTCATTTAAAATTCAAACTCATATATTTTTATCTTAGTTAATATAATCATTTTCATTTAAAATTCAAACCCATATATTTTTATCTTAGTTAATTAAAGAAACAATATTATTAAAATAGAAATAAACTTAAAGAAACAATATTATTAAAATAAAAATAAACTTAAAAATTTCATAATTGGAAAAACATTTTCAACCTAAAAAAATTGCCATTAAAATATTATGGTTACATTTATAGCCAAGAAAGTTCTAATTGGAAAACATTTATTACACTATACACTTTTTCATCTTTTCAATCCCTATCCCATACATAACAGAGTAAAAGAACATAATCTAGGAAGATGAAACATAAGTAAGAATAATATGAAATACTACTTGTAACATTATTAATAGGTCCACTAACACTATGGTTACATTTATAGCCAAGAAAGTTCTAATTTGAAAACATTTATTACACTATAGATTTTTTCATCTTTTCAACCCCTTAAAAATATAATAATTTAAAAAAACTCATTTTCTTACCTTTTTAAAGTGTACAATATCACTTATATAAATTATTATATGATTACTCTTTGTTCAATAATAATAGGAAATAATACTTGTAACTTTTTTAATAGGTCCACTAGCACTATGGTTAAATTTAAAGCCAAGAAAGTTCTAATTTGAAAACATTTATTACACTATAGATTTTTTCATCTTTTCAACCTCTTAAAAATATAATAATTTTAAAAAATTGATTTTCTTAAAGTGTACATTATCACATATATAAATTATTATATGATTACTCTTTGTTCAATTAATACTACTTGTAAATTTATTAATAGGTTCACTAACACTATGATTATATTTAAAGCCAAGAAAGTTGAAATTTGAAAACATTTATTACGCTGTAGATTTTTTCATCTTTTCAACCCCTTAAAAATACAATAATTTAAAGAAACTGATTTTCTTACCTTTTTAAAATGTATATAAATTATTACATAAATTAGTATATGATTACTCTTTTTTCAATTATATCTTGGAACTCTCTGAAATAATGCCTTTGAATTTTCACAATAGTATTTAAAAGAACATTGTTATCCCATATTAATAGGTCCACTAACACCATGTTAAATTTAAAGCCAAGAAAGTTATATTTTGAAAGCATTTATTACACTATAGATTTTTTCATCTTTTCAACCCCTTAAAAATATAATAATAAATTATTACATAAATTAGTATATGATTACTCTTTTTTCAATTATATCTTCGAACTCTCTGCAATAATGCCTTCGAATTTTCACAATAGTATTTAAAAGAACATTGTTATCCCATATTAATAGGTCCACTAACACGATGGCTAAATTTAAAGCCAAGAAAGATAATTTGAAAGCATTTATTACACTATAGATTTTTTATCTTTTCAACCCCTTAAAAATATAATAATTTAAAAAAAGGAATTTTCTTACATTTTTAAAGTGTACATTATCACATATATAAATTATTCTTTGTTCATTTATGTCTTGGAACTCTCTGCAATAATGCCTTAAATTTTCGCAATAGTACTTATTCCATGCATAACAAAGGAAAAGAACATAGAACATAGACTAGGAAGATGAAACGATAAGTAAATATGAAATACGACTTGTAACTTTATTAATAAGTCCACTGGCCCAACCACCAACCACTAGTAAAAATACAAGGACATAATCGTATTTCCTTTCACCTTTCAATCTACTGAAATGATATAGACATTTTCAGTAATAAAAATAAAAAATAAATTAAGAAGGAAAAAAAATCAAATGAATATATATATATATATATATATAAATATAAATATAAAGGAAGATAAGTCCACTAGCCCAATAGTTAGTAAAAACACAAGGACATAATCGTATTTCCCTTCAATCTACCGAAATGATAGAGACATTTTTAGTAATAAAAAGAAAGAATTTGAGAAGGAGAAAAAATTAAAATGAAGATATATATATGAAAATAAAAAACTCAAATGATATATATATATATATATATATATATATGAAGAAATATATGTATAAAAGATATTTTCAAAAACTCAAATGAAAAAATATAAATATAAATGAATATATATATATATATATATATATATATATATATGAAAAAAGATAGCTTTCGATTTCGGAGACATTTTCAATAATAGAAAATAAAAAATAAATTGAGAATTAAAAAACTCAAATGAAGTAATATATATATATATATGAATGAAGAAATATATATATAAAAGAAAAAAGATAGATTTCATATTTTTCCTTGAAATTTGGTAAACTTTGCTGAGATTTATAGCTTTCGAAGACATTTTCAGTGATAGAAATAAAAAATAAATTGGGAAGGCAAAAAACTCAAATGAAGAAATGAGACACTCAAGGAGATGGGTTGTCAGAAGCGAAGAAAGGAATGGGGCTAGGGTTTCACCTATTCTTCACAGCCTGCACCTCCCCTGAGGTAGCCTAACCCTCTTTCAGTTTTCCCTTGGCCCTCGTACCTCGGCCCATTACCCTTTAGGCCCATCCGCCTTCGGTTTTTTTACGTTTTTTACTTTTTTACTGCTATGCTTTTACTCCTAACCTTCCAACAGGCCTCTACAATGACACTCATCCTAGGGTTTCTGAAGGCATCTAGCACGGGCTTTTAGAGTTGGTTATGGAGGGTCTAGTTGACTACTCAAAAGACCCTCTCGAGGGCACCTCCATCTAGACTTCTCCGAAGGTTATTCCGACAAACATCTTTCACTTTGGCGATGAACTCACCGACGTGGTCGCCTCGCTTCCGTGTATCTCAGTGCCCTCGTGCTCCACAATGACTTTCACCGAGGCCACCCCATCTATCCCTAACCTCTCAGCCCAGGCCTTTTCTCCCCCTACCCTCAATTTCATAGATCAATCCCTTGATCCAAGTCTAGGATTATCTATAGAAGGCCTCCCCTCCTTCGTTGGTTCCCGCTTCCTCTCTACAGCTTTGATCAGCGATCTTGTTGCCCACGCCCCTTGACTACCCGCTCCGGTCTCATCGCTTTCCCTTTCCAAAAATTTCACTAATGTCCCCCCATTTTTGGGGTTTTCCCTTCAAACCATACCTTGGGCAACCATCCTCATGAGACAAACCCTTCCCATGAACCCCCTCTAAACCCCTCCCCTGATGAAGGCCCCCACAAACTAAAGAAGAAGAGGATCCTTAAACGCAAAGATTTGGAGGTTTTCTTAAGGCTAGGAGAGGATTTCCAGTGGAGCAAGGCCATGAATACAACTGAGCGGGTTCTTGTAGGAAGACTTTGAGGTTGCCACTATACTGCTGCCAGGTTAAAACAGTGGGCTTCAGAGGTTTGGAGCGACCACCTTGTTGAACCCCCGGTGGTCCATACTTTTGTGAAATAATGGTTTGCACTCCAGTTTGCCAGGGCAGAACACACCAACTCAATGCTTTCAATAGTTTGGCACATTGAATAAGCTCCAGTCCTCCTCTGGCGATGTACGCCACTTTTTTACCCATAAAGAGAACAGTTTGGGGCTTACCCTCTCTCGGTCATATTGACTGTCTACCCCTCTAATTTTGGTTTGAAGACATCTTCAGGCACATTGAGAACTCTCTGGGCACATATATAAAATATGACAAGTCCTATCCCTCGACAAGGAAGATGGTGTATGATCGAATTCTGGTTCACGTTGACACCAGTTGCGGATTACAAGAGTATATTACAATTCAATGGAGGAATTTATCCCGCAGGCAGAACCTAGACTACGAAGGGGGTTCCTTTCAGATGCAAGAGGTGCCACAAGGTTGGGCACCTATTTAAGGATTTCCCCCTAAATAAGAATTCCAAGAACTTGGATGGAGGGGAAGCTGGAAAGACAATTCCCTCTAAGTTAGACCAGAATCAAGGGAAGCAGGTCTACAACTCAGATGAAGGGAAGCAGAGTGATCCTGCACCAATTTATCAATCTCTCTCGCAGGGATCCCCAAAGAAATGTGGCCGACCTCCGCTTCAATATCCCTCCACTCCCCTCTCCAAGGAAAGAGCAGCTGCAGAGTCGGTGGTTTCTTCAATTAAGCAGCCTATTTCCCCTTCTCCCTCTTGTATTCATGCTTTTGATGATTTAAATAAATCTCCAATAAAAAATTCTATGAAGGATTCAGGTTCCCCTTCCTCTCTAAATGTGGCCCCTTGTCCCCCCTTCGTCATTCCCCCCACTTCTCCTCTTGCCCCCTTCCCTGAGGCCCCGCCTTCCTCCCTTCTCCTCCCCCCCTGAGAGCGCCCCGAACATAGTGCCTATCTCCCCTCCTCGTCGCTACCAGACCAGGTCCAAGGCCAAAAAGAAACGAGTCCCTCAGGAACCCTTTGGTTTGATCCCTCCCTGACCCCCTTTCCCCCAAAATTGGCTCGGGGATGACCCTCCTCTCTCTCAAAGGCAAAATTTTGAGCTAGCGGCGAAATTGCTCTGGGAAAGCAATTTACCATCAATGGGGTACTTAGAGCATTGAACCCCTCGACTACCGCCCCCCTTATGAAGATAGCCTTCTTCAACTATAGATGGCTGGCTAAGCTCGATAAGAAACTAGCCCTTCGAAGATTATTTCAAAGTTCCCCTATCAATATCATCCTCCTCCAAGAGACCCTGGGACCCGCTGACTCCATCTCCCATCTCCTGAAAGCCATGTTCAACAGACAGAGTTTCTTTGGGATAGATGTCAATGGAAGATCAGGTGGTCTAGCTATGGGCTTCAATACCTGTTCTTTTCATCTCAAAAACTGCTAGGGAGGCCACAACCACATGGGAGCTGACCTATTCTCATCAGAGTTAGGACTGGAGATTCGAATCCTCAATGTCTATGGGCCTTGTCAACATAGACCTACTTTTTATGCCCATTTTCTTGACTCTATAGTTCTACAGATAGATCTTCTTATTTTGGGTAGGGATCTAAACTTCTCCTTAGGTCACTCGGAATCTTGGGGGTTTCATGCCTAGCAAGACCCCTTATTTGGCTATTTCGCAAATTTGTTAAAGCTCCATAATCTTCTGGACATTCCCTCTGCCAAGCTCATGCGTAGCTTGAGAAACAACAAAGCTGGCGAGGATAGTCTTGCGCAAATATTGGACCATTTTCTTATTAAGGA
Organism: Pinus tabuliformis; assembly: GCA_031772625.1. NCBI lineage: Eukaryota > Viridiplantae > Streptophyta > Pinopsida > Pinales > Pinaceae > Pinus > Pinus tabuliformis. Next base: position 478,720,845 of record CM062810.1, on the reverse strand, counting down.
AGGGATATTAAATACGGGCCTCCTAATTAGACAATGCATAGGCTCAGGAGAAGTATCTGACTACCTCCCAATCTTCATGGAAATCAAAGGAGGTCCTCACAAGCCTCAGGGTCCATTTAAGTTCAGCTCATCCTACCCCAAAGATCCCTCTTACATTCATATGATCGAGGAATTCTGGAAGGCTCACCCCCTGAATGAGTGTGGAAACATTACAAAGGGCCTTGCCCAAAATCTTACGGGGCTAGAGAACCTCTCCAAAATCTAGGTTCACAACAAACGCATAAAAGATGATGAAACCCTCCTAAAAGCTGAGAAGGAAATAACTGACTTAAAAATGACCTAATCCGAGCCTACGGAATGAATGATAAAAAAGCTGGACTCGCAGAGCTCTATACCACTAGAAGGAAAATACTAATGGACCGGGAAGAAGCATGGAGACTAAGGAGCAGGGCAATCTATCCTCTAAAGGGAGATGACAACACAAAATTTTATCATAAGTTTGCAAATGGAAGGAAAAACATCAACAACATATGGAAACTCTCATATGAGCATGGTCATAATGCAAACACCTTCCCTCAGCTGGCCACCCTTGCAAATTCTCATTTCAAATAGATTTACAAGGCCGCCCCTAAATCTAATCTTGTTGAAATCATGCAAGTAGCCTAGTTTTTCCCTCGATTTGTGGACCAAGAGGCTAGCATGGAGCTGAAAAAAATATCTCAGTGGGGGAATTAGAAGCCATGATTAAGGAGTTCAAGAAGGACAAGAGCCTAGGACCAGACAGTTGGGCGATCGAGTTCTATTCAGCTTTCTTTGAAACTCTAGGAGGAGACCTCAATGTTGGGTTGTGTTATATTCTTTTGACGTAGTTAACAGGGGGTTTGAGGGGCACCCGTAACCCCACTTTATGGGGTCCAGGTCAGTGCCCTGGAAAATTTTGGTTTTGGACCATATGTTAGCTTGGGTGGACCCACCTATGGTTTTGTACATGATTTTCACACATGTTTTTTGGACACGATGGTTTTCGGTCCATGGTATTGGACACGATGGTTTTCGATCCATGGTATTGGATGCTTTAGCATGTATAAATATGTATTGTAACATTAAAAGGAACATAATGAAAAATCAAGCTAGTAGTCCCGGTTTTGGGATCTAGGGAAAAATATCAGTGTATATGTGTTTTATGTGTTCTGCTCTTGCGTTATTTAGTTTTCTATGTTTTAGAATTCGTATGCAGGTAATTTCTATACGAGGTTAAAACCTACATTTAGTATCGGAGCTATTTTTGGCTTCAAGGGGACACCTTTGTTGCTGAGGGGTTTCGCTCGGGCCTGTGGTAGACCCTATTCAGTGGGAGATTTGCGAGATTGATTGTGGTGGTGAAAGAATATGGCGAGCAGTGGAAGGATATAGATCGAGAAATTTAATGGTTAGATTTTTGAGATGTGGAAAATCAAGATGGAGGATCTGTTGGTAGATAAAGATCAGTGGATCGCGATAGATCTGGGTACTAAACCAATGGGAGTGTCCGATGAAGAATGGAAGAAGTTGGATCAAAAGGAAAAGAGCATAATGTGATTATGTGTCTCAGATTCAGTATTGTTGAATGTATTAGTGGAGGCTATGGCGAAGGCTTGTGGGACAAGTTATGGACTTTGCACCAATCTATGTCTCTGGTGAATAAATTGTTCCTGCGGAAAAAGCTGTATAACCCGAGGATGAAAGATGGAGACTCGGTGATAGAGCATCTGAATTCATTTAATACTGTGGTAAGTCAGTTAGCATATGTTTATATTAAAATTTCAAATGAAGATAAGTGCATCAGTTTGTTGTGTTCTCTACCATATTTGTGGGATAGTCTGGTTATTGCAATAGGTAGCAATGCAACTGCTTTGCATTTTGATGAAATAGTCTCATCCTTGCTGACGGAGGAGATGAGACGGAAAAATATGGAGAGCCAGAATGGTGATGCCTTGTCTATACGAGGATGGTCCTAGAATAGAAACAAAATAAGTCATCGAGCGGGAGATCTAAATCTAGAGGGAGATCTAAATCTCCAGGAAAACCTATAAAGGTAGTGTGCTAGAAATGCGGAAAGGAAGGGCACTACAAAAAGGACTGTAAATCTAAAGTTGTTGATAAAGGAAAGGGATCTGATGATGATCCTTCTGCAGAGGAAAAAACCACCTCAGATGAAGGGGCGTATTTGTACTTGGCTTCTTCAAGTACACATGTAGATCATGAGGCATGGTTGATTGACTCAGGTGCATCCTTTCACTTCACTCCCCATAGAGAGTGGTTTTGCGAGTATGAGAAATACAATGGTGGTGATGTCTTCTTAGGGAATGATAGGAAGGCTAGAATCATTGGTCACGGAAAGGTAAAGTTGACGTTGCAAGGTGAAAGGGTTAAAACACTTCCGGGTGTTCTTCATATTCCTGCATTGGCCAGAAATCTGATTTATGTAAGCAAGTTGAATGATGCAGGTGTAAAAATAGTTTTCGAGAAGGATACCTGCAAGATGGTTTAGGGAGCAATGGTATTGATGTGAGGAGTTCGGATTGGAAATCTGTACAAGCTGCAAGGTAGCACTGTTATTGATGGGTGCAATAGTTTTGTGGTTCCTAAAAGTGGAGCAGAAAATCTAGTGGTCTCTGGAGAGAAGACCATGCTGTGGCATCAAAGGCTTGGACATATTGGAGAAAAGGGACTTCAGATACTTCATGGTAAAGGTATGGTAGAAGGTGTGAGTAATAGCTCTCTAGATTTTGATTTCTGCAAAAATTTTCTATATGGGAAGAAGAATCGGGTGAGTTTCCACTCTGGTAGTAAGAGGGCGACACAGATATTAGGACTTGTGCATAGTGATGTGTTTGGACCTGTGAAGGTACCATCACTAGGTAAGTCTGTGTACTATGTATCATTTATAGATGACTTCTCAAGGAATACAGGGATATATTTCCTTAAGAAGAAATCTGAAGTCTTTGACAGGTTTAAGGAATTTAAGGCTCTAGTGGAAAACCAGACAGAGAAGAAGATAAAGGTGTTGAGGACAGATATCGGTGGAGAGTTTTGTAGAAAGCAATTTGAAGAATTCTGTAAGAAGTGTGGTATAGCACAACAGAAGACTACTCCATATAAACCTCAGCGAAATGGAGTTGCAGAAAGAATGAATAAGATGTTGATGGAAAGGGAAAGAAGCATGCTTAGTGGTGTCGAGTTAGGACAAGAATTATGGGCAAAGGCAGTGGATACTGCATGTTACCTGCTCAACAGGTCACCTTCATCAGCGTTGGATGATAAGACTCCACAAGAGGTATGTATTGGTAAGAAACCCTCTCTTTCACATCTGAGGGTATTTGGATGTGATGCATATGTACATGTTCCAAAAGAGAAACGAGCCAAGTTGGATACTAAATATGAAAAGTGCATCTTTATTGGGTATAAGGATGGTTTAAAGGGTTATAAGCTTTAGAACCCAGTCACATGGAAGGTTGTGTACAACCAAGATGTGGTGTTCAAAGAGCTAAAAGATGTTATTAAACATGAAGTCCAACAAAAGGAACCTGAGAAGATAGAGTTTGAGCTAAAGGAGGAAGAATCAGACTCTACAGCAAAGGAGGAATAAGAAGATGAAGAGACACAAACTTTGGCTATGAGAAGATTAGTTCGAGAAAGAAGGCAACCTGAAAGGTATAGTCCATCTACTTTCTGTTGAAATTTTTCCTTATCTATTACTGATGATTATCCCATAACTGTGAAGGAAGCAGTAGATTCAGATGATGGAAAACTCTGGAAAGAGGCCATGGTTGATGAAATTGCATATTTGCACAAAAATGAGGCTTGGGATCTGGTGGAGTTGCCGGCTGGAAGGAAACCCATTGGCAGCAAATGGGTGTTGACAAAGAAGACAAATGCAGGAGGAAAAGTGGAGAAATACAAAGCTCGGTTGGTAGCAAAAGGTTATTCCCAGGTGTCGGGAATCTATTTTGGTGATATTTTTTCTCTTGTTGCCAAGGTAACTTCTATTAAATTACTTTTATATGTTGCTACTGCTTTTGATTTTGATTTAGAGCAGATGGATGTGAAGACCATTTCTTCACGGGGATCTGGAAGAAGAAATCTACATGAAGCAACTTAAAGGCTTTGCAGCAAAGGGTAAGAAAGAACTGGTTTGCAAGTTAAAGAAGTCTCTATATGTGTTAAAATAATCACCAAGGATGTGGTATTAGAAATTTGATACATTTATACGGGCACTTAGCTTCACCAGAAGCAAAGCAGATCACTGCGTTTATTTTAAATTAATTGGTGACCGTGTTATTTATCTGGTCTTGTATGTGGATGATATGTTGGTGGTTGTAAATGACAAAGAAATTATCCAGGATTTGAAGACCTAATTGTCCTCCAAATTTGACATGAAATATCTTGGTGCTACAAACTATATTTTGGGAATGGAAATTAAAAGAGATTTGGCAAAGAGGAAGCTCTGGTTAAACCAAAGGAAGTATGTCAAGACAATACTACACAGGTTTAATATGTAGGATAGTAAACCGGTGAAGGTTCCTATTCCTGTAGGTGTGAGGTTATCTGCTGAAAAATGTCCCAAGACACAAGAAGAGGAAGAGGACATGTCTCGTGTTCCTTATGTAAGTGCAGTCGGTAGCTTGATGTATGCAATGGTCTGTACTAGACCAAACATTGCACATGCAGTGGGAGTATTGAGCAGGTTTGTGTCAAACCGAGGAAAGGAGCATTGGATGGCATTGAAGCGGGTTTTCAGGTATTTGTGCGGCACTAGTGATTATGGTCTATGCTACCAAGGAAGACGAAGATTGGATAGAGTGTTGGATATTCATGGCTTTGTTGATGCAGACTAGGCTAGAGATCTAGATCAGAGAAGATCTACAAGTGGGTATGTGTTTAACTTATTTGGAGGTGCAGTTAGTTGGATGAGTAAGAAACGATCTCTAGTGCCACTATCAACTATAGAGGAAAAATACTTGGTAGCCACTCATGCAAGCAAGGAAGCAGTTTGGTTTCAGAGATTGTGTTCAAGTATGTGGTTAGTACAGGAATCTATAAGGATAGACTGTGACAGCCAAAGTGCAATTTTATTGGCAAATAACCCTGCATATCATTCAAAGACAAAGCACATTGATTTTCAGTATCACTTTGTGAGGGATATGATCGAAGACAAAAAGGTGTTGCTGGAAAAGGTGGACACTTTGAAGAATACTACAGATGCATTGACAAAATCTATGAGCTTTGAGAAGTTCTCTTGGTGTAGAGAGACAATGGGCATTTCAGGGCTGGGAAAATGACTTAGCTCCCTTATGTCCCCCTACGGAAATAAAACAACAAGTGGGAGAATGTTGGGTTCTGTTATATTCTTTCCATGTACTTAATAGGGGATTTGAGGGGCACCGGTAACCGCACTTTATGGGGTCCGAGGTAGCACCCCAGAAAATTTTGGTTTTGGACCATATGTTAGGTTGGGCGGACCCACCTATGGTTTTGTGCATGATTTTCGCACATATTTTTTGGACGCGATGGTTTTCGGTCCATGGTATTGGATGTATAAATATGTATTGTAACATTGAAAGGAACATAATGAAAAATCAAGCTGGTAGTCCCGATTTTGGGGTTCTAGGGGAAAATCTGTGTGTATATGTGTTTTATGTGTTCTGCTCTTGCGTTATTTATTTTTCTATGTTTTAGAATTCGTATGCAGGTAATTTCTGTACGGGGTTGAAACCTACACTGAAGGTCCTAGAACACTCCAAAACTTGTGGATCGCTCCCTGAACCCCTCACATCCAGCTTCATCACTCTCATTCCAAAAGATGACAACCCCTCCACTTTTGATAACTTCAGTCCCATCTCGCTGTGTAACTGCATTTATAAAATTTTAGCCAAGATCATTGCAAACAGGATGCAACCCATCCTTTCCTTGTTCATCTCATTTGAGAAATTTCAATTTCTACAAGAACGACAAATTCATGAAGCAGTAGGAACCACACAAGAGGTGCTTCATTCACTGCACTCCAAGAAAATCAAAGGTATGATCCTAAAGGTAGATCTTTCAAAAGCCTTTGGTAGAGCAAACTGGATTTACATCAGAACGCTCCTAACACACCTGGGTTTTTCTTTTGAGTTTATTAAATTGGATAATGTGTTGTATCACTAATATTCCTTTCAGCATGCTTATCAATGGAGCCGCCTCCCCATTTTTTTACTCCAAAAGAGGACTCAAACAAGGATGCCCCTTATCTCCTCTGATGTTCCTTCTGATAATGGATGGTCTTAGCAGGCAGACAAAAGATGAGCACAAAAGGCGTAGACTACAAGGATTAAAAATTACAGCAGATTGCATCTTAACTCATCTTCTTTTTGTGGATGACGTGCTCATTTTCCTCAATGGTAATATTAGTGACCTAACCATCTTGAGGAACATCTTCACCCTATTCCAAAAAGCTACAGACATGACTATTAACTGCAACAAGTCGACCCTCACAGAGAATGGATGCTCTCCCCATTAAATCCATTATGCACTGCACCGTTTTCAGTATACCTTGCTTGGGCTAGAGGAGGGGCTTAAATATCTCGGCTACAAGTTGAAACCTTTGGGGTACAAAATTGCAGATTGGACCTGGCTAATATCCAAATTGGAAAAGAGATTAAGCATTTGGTACCACAAATACCTTTCCAAGGCCGGCAAACTTATGCTTATCAAAGTTGTCTTGGAAGCCACCCCAGTTTACTGGATGTCACTGGCTTGGATCCCTAGGGGCATCCTAGCCAGGATACAGGCCATATGCTGCAGATTCCTCTGGAAAGGGAAACAATTAGGAAGAATATATGCATGGGTAAAATGGGATGCCATTTCTCTACCCAAGAAATGGGGCGGATGGGGCATAAAGAAAGTAGAATGTTTCTCCTCAGCTTTGGTGGAAAAACTGGGATGGAAATTACTCTCATCGAATAGCTTATGGACTAGGGTGGCTTGCTCAAAATACATAAGCCATGTTTCTTTGATGGATTGGATCTTCCAAACTCCAAGTATACACCTAGGGGTCTCCATTATATGGAAGTCGGTACTAAAATCACTCAACGTCATCAGGGAAGGTCTCATTTGGAAAATCCAGTCATGAATGAGAGTAATAATTGGCCAAGACCTAGATTGGATGTGGAAACCTTCATAGGTTGCCAGAGGACCTTTGAGTCTTCCTTAAGAACATCAATAATTCATATAGGTCAAATAGCTGATATGGAGCACTCTACCCCCTTCCAACAAGCTTGGAAAACAGCCCGAGATCTAAACATTCCCCCTCAATGGACTCATCTTTGGAATGAATACACTCGGGCCCTCTCTGAGGTTCAGATGAGGATTAGGGAAGAGGAAGATGAAGTAGTCTGGGCACTCTCAAAATCAGGAAGATGTATGCCAAGGGACGGTGATCCAGGTGGATATTGGTGGCCACCTACCAAGTCCACCTGGACCCCCACCATTTTCTTTCTCAACATTTTCAGTTTCCTTAATTGTAGCACAACTTACTATTTTTAGCAGTTTTTCGGGTCCTGAACTTCCGGAGCCGTTTTGAGGCCCTAAACGACGTTTTTTGGGGAATCCGGGGGCAACACGAGTCCATGGAATGGACTGGTGTTGCCCATTCCAACAATGGTAGTGCTCAGATAGATCTTTCTAATGAGCTATTGTACGCGTCAAACGGAGATCATATGCCAAAGTTACGACCCCGGGAAGTTGATGTACCAACTTACCCCCAAACAGGGCCCACAGTTTGGCGTTCATCTCCTAGGGTTAGGTTTTGGAATGTTAAGGGTTTTTCCATTGTTTCTCAACAATAAATAGGCCTTCGAGCCTCATTGTAACACAGTTCAGAGGCATGTAGCCATCACATCTCTTCTCAGAGATAAGCTACCATCGCCCTAGCTAGTTTATTGCCATTTCTGTTTGTAAGCATATTTCAGTATTTTCCATTAATGAAATGAAGTATTATTTCCGCTGCATCTTTGTGTATATGGTTATCTCTGTAATTTGTTGTGTTCCTGTTTAAATCCGGATTAGTGGTATCGAAGCGGTCTGCTTTTTCTTTGTTTTTCTTTGCATGTCCCCAACAAGGTCGGGATATAAGGAGTTAGGGCTTGAACTGGTTGAACCTTTGCAAGACCAGCCTCGCAAATCCCGACGGCCTCCCATGGCGGACGAGAAGAAAGACGAGGGGGCAGGAGATCCCATCAAAATCTTGCTCGAAGAAGCGCTCGAGCGACAACGGAACGCGATGATGGACAGCTTTGCGCAGATCCTTCAGTGGCTACCCAGAAGCGGCGCATCGGCTTCCAGCAGCTCCTCTGGAAACGCCACACCCTTTAAGGTACAAGTTAATTTTGAAATCCCCATATTCGAGGGTCAGATAGACGCCGATGCCGTAGATAAATGGTTAAATCTGCTAGAGGGTTATTTTTCTGTTCATGAATTTTCGAGTTGGGAAAAGATTGTTTTTGCTCTTCTCAAAGCAGCCCCCCACGTCAAGGACTGGTGGGAAACCTACTGCGAACAGAAGGATGAAAGTACTGGCTCACTATTTTCAGCCGCACCCACCTGGGATTCGTTCCGGGATGCCATTAAGGAGCAGTACTACCCTGTCGGAAGCTATGAGGATGAATACATAAAGTGGACCACACTGCGAGAGGGAAGGGACCAAGACGTGCCGGAGTTCACCAATCTTTTCCATACCCTTCGCACAAAGTTGGGTATCAAGGATTCAGAGCAACATTTGATACTTGGCTGCCTGCGCAAGTACATCCAGGAAGAAATACAGTTCCTAAACATCCCCTCGCTCGGCGCAGCATACCTGTATGCCGTCAAGGTCGAGCAGAAGTTTAAAAAAAAGAAGCGAGACTTTGGATCTGCGAATCCAAAGCAGGGGAAAGGTGCCCCTAAACCACAGAACAAAGGACAAAGCCAAGGCGGGACAGCCCAAGACAACCAGCCGAAGCTGCAAGCAAAGAGCAACGCCGCGAAGCCGAGAAAGGACACTGGAAAATGGTGTGAGTTCCATAAGAGCTCCACTCACAACACAAGTGAGTGTCGGGCCAAGCAGTCACTGGTGGCTGAGTTAAAGGTTTCAGAATCAGATGCATGTTTCGACTCTGAGTCAGAACCCGATAAGGGGTATGAAAAAGGAAAGCAGATCATTGATGCGGATCCCAGCGCCACTGTTGCTACTGCAAAGATCCAGAAAAATGAACCCGAAGATCCAGAGGAGGAGGAGCGTCTCTTCCACTCCCAGATGTGGGTAAAGGGCTCCCCGATACAGTTCATTGTTGATAGCGGGAGTCAAAAGAACCTCATTTCGGCAGAGGTCGTGAAGCGGTTGGGCTTACCGACCACAGCACATCCACAACCATACACCATTGGGTGGCTTCACCAAGGGCGAGATCTTCGCGTGAGCCAGCAATGTCGCCTTCCATACAACATCAAGCCCTTCACGGATGAGGTATTGTGTGACATTGCTCCCCTTGAAGTTTGTGATGTATTACTAGGACAACCATACTTGTGGAAGCGACATGCTGTGTATGAATCAAGGCCCCGTGCTGTTATTATTACATTGGGAAATAAGTTGTTCAGGATACCAGAAGTAGCACCACCTGCCGCCATCTCTTTGATTACTGCAAAACAATGCAGTAAGATCATTTCCAAAACCAGGAAATTTGTTTTCTTGATGATACGCCCTCAAGGGAAGAAGAAGACAGTGGCCGCGGCCTCCAAACGGGGTCCCTCTGCACGGCAGCTACAGATGGACAAGATTGTGGAGGAGTACGAAGACATCTTCACCTCCCCGGCAGGGGTTCCTCTGCACTGTCAAGTCAAGCACTCCATCGATCTGACCCCAGGTGCGCCGCTACCCAATGGACCAATTTATCGGCGCTCCATTCTGGAGAACAATGAAATCAAGAGGCAGATTCAGGAGCTCCTGCAGAAAGGTCACATCCGTCCGAGTTCTTTGCCCTGTGGGAGCATGATAGTGTTGGTACAGAAGAAGGATGGGACGTGGAGACTCTGTATTGACTATCGGGTGTTGAACAAGATCACTGTCCGTAATAGGTACCCGATCCCGTGGATTGATGACCTCCTAGACCAACTAAAGGGGGCGAAATATTTCAGCAAGATCGATCTGAAGTCAGGATATCACCAGGTACCAATTGAACCCTCAGATGTGTGGAAGACTGCCTTCAAATCCAAGGAGGGCCTCTTCGAATGGTTGGTCATGCCTTTCGGATTGACGAATGCTCCTACAACCTTTATGAGGCTAATGGATGACATCTTGCGGCCATTCACCAACTCCTTTGTAGTAGTATACTTGGATGACATTCTGATCTTCAGCCAGAGTTGGGAAGAGCACCTCCACCACATCCGACAGGTTCTCCAAACACTGCGGCAACACAAGCTATGTGCCAATTTGGAGAAATTCACTTTTGGCATGACCGAGGTTCAGTATCTGGGATACATCATTGATGAACATGGGGTGCATGTCGATCCAGCCAAGGTCCAAGTCATTCGGGATTGGCCCTCTCCAACCACTCTAACAGAGCTTCGCAACTTTCTAGGTCTTGCCAACTTCTACCGCAGATTTGTGTTGGGATTTTCTCATATTTCTTGGCCCTTGAGTCAAGTCACCAAGGGCGGGGCGAAAGCAAAATTCTTTTGGTCTGAATCTCAACAAAAGGCATTCAGGGAGTTGAAGGATCGCCTCTGCACGGCACCAGTGCTCGCGTTACCAGATTTACAACAACCATTTGAGGTCGAGATAGATGCCTCTGACTATGCTATTGGGGCAGTCCTTACTCAACATGGACATCCAGTGGCATATCACAGTGAAACACTTTCAGACACAGTCTGGAAGTACCCCACTTATGATAAAGAGATGTATTCCATTGTACAGGCCTGCCGACAATGGAAGCATTACATTTTGGGGAAGGAAACGGTCATCCACACAGACCACCGACCTCTGCAGTTCATACAAACCCAAGGGAAATTGCAGAGTGATCGCCATCAGAAGTGGTCTACATACCTGCAACAGTTTCACTTGAATATCAAGTATAAAAAGGGCAGCACCAATAATGTTGCAGATTGCCTCAGTCGACCACCGATCATGGCGCTAACCACCGTGCTCAACTCTTGCGGGCACGAGACTTCTGATTGGCCACTTCTCTACAAAAGCGACCCAGAATTCGGCCACACATACCAGACACTCTTGGAGGGTCGGCAGGTTGCAGATTTTCACCTCCAGGATGCCCTATTATGCCACCTCGGTCACGTTTGTGTTCCTTCAAGCGAGCGTGCCAAGATGATTTGGGAAGCACACTACAGTCGGGCTGCTGGGCATTTCGGGGTCGAGAAAACAGTGGCAGTACTGCAAAACTATTTCTATTGGCCGAATCTTCGATAGGATGTTGGGAAGTACATCCGATCATGTACTGCCTGTTCCATTGCCAAACCGACCATTAAGAAGCAAGGCCTCTATACCCCGTTGCCTACCCCTAGTCGACCTTGGGAATCCATCTCCATGGATTACATGTCAGGCCCTCCTTCCACTAAGCATGGAAATGACTGTGTTTTTGTGGTCGTCGACAGGTTCTCAAAGATGGCCATTATGATGGCCTGCAAGAAGAATATCACAGCAGAAGCCACTGCTAAACTCTTCTTTGAACGAGTGTGGGTGCACTTTGGGATCCCACAGTCTATCATCTCAGATCGGGACAGTCGGTTTCTCAGCACCTTTTGGCCCAGTCTCTGGTCAATGCTGGACACCAAACTCACGAAGTCCACAGCCTTCCATCCTCAAACTGATGGCCAGACAGAGGTTGTCAAGAGGATGATTGTGCACATTCTGCGCATGTATAACTCAAAGCATCCACGCACATGGGACGAGAGCCTCCTCTACGTTCAGCACAGCTACAACCGAGCTCTTCACAGCTCCACTGGCCATAGCCCTTTTCAGGTGGGTTTGGGATTCCAGCCACTATGCCCCATTGATGTGGCCATGCCACTTGCAGCTACTCACATGAATTCAGCTCATGTCCAGTCCGAAACAGATAAGGCCACCAGCTTCATTGAGCGCATCCAATATATTCGCCAGCAGGTCCATGACATTCTTGAGAAATCAAATGCCAAGTAAAAGCAGCGACATGATCAACATCGGGTGCCACACAAGTTTTAGGTGGGCGACAAAGTCTGGTTGCATTTGCAAAAGGAACGCCTTACTGGAGCCTATAGGAAATTGAGACCACTTCGATATGGTCCTTACACCATTACTAAGGATATGGGAGACAATGCATTTGGGCTCAGCATTCCTCCATTCCTTGGCCTGCACCCAGTATTTAATGTGGACCGCCTTCGGCCATACTTTCCACCATTGCTAGACACATCCGACATTGCAGAACAGCTCAAACCCACAGAATTAAATCCAGATTGCATGGAACAAGCTGCAACTGATCAGATCATGGACACACAGATCAAGAACACTCGCCAACAGAATATCCAACTGTATCAAGTTGTCAAAGCGGGCCAAATCCTTCAGCAGGGCAAGTGGCTCACCAGGGAACAAGTTCAGCAGAAGTTTCCTCATCTCATGGAGGAGCTCAACGCAATGGGGACCATTGCTTCCTAAGGGGGGAGGAATGATCCAGGTGGATATTAGTGGCCACCTACCAAGTCCACCTGGACCCCCACCACTGTCTTTCTCAGCATTTCAGTTTCCTTAATTGTAGCACAACTTACTATTTTTAGCAGTTTTTCGGGTCCTGAACTTCCGGAGCCGTTTTGAGGCCCTAAACGACGTTTTTTGGGGAATCCGGGGGCAACATGAGTCCATGCAATGGACTGGTGTTGCCCATTCCAACAACGATAGTGCTCGGATAGATCTTTCTAATGAGCTATTGTACGCGTCAAACGGAGATCATATGCCAAAGTTACGACCCCGGGAAGTTGATGTACCAACTTACCCCCAAACGGGGCCCACAGTTTGGTGTTTCATCTCCTAGGGTTAGGTTTTGGAATGTTAAGGGTTTTTCCATTGTTTCTCAACAATAAATAGGCCTTTGAGCCTCATTGTAACATAGTTCAGAGGCATGTAGCCATCACATCTCTTCTCAGAGATAAGCTACCATTGCCCTAGCTAGTTTATTGCCATTTCTGTTTGTAAGCATATTTCAGTATTTTCCATTAATGAAATGAAGTATTATTTCCGCTGCATCTTTGTGTATATGGTTATCTCTGTAATTTGTTGCGTACCTGTTTAAATCCGGATCAGACGGATATTTGGTACTTATCGGGGAGCGTCGCCCACAAGACCTAGAACTTTGGTGGAAGCATTTATGGAAACTAATTTCCCCCAGGAGCAAACTACTGATGTGGACAATTCTGAAGAACAAAATCCCCATGGGAGAAAACCTATTAAAGTGAGCTCATCATGTCCCCTTCTGGTGTCATCTTTGTAAATGAAACAATGAATCTGCAATCCACCTCTTTATTGATTGTAAGGTTGGTTGTGATCTTTGGCTATCAATCTTAGCGGTAATCCCCTACCCAATAAGTTGGCAGGGTGCTTTCGTCTCGGAAGCCTGGTCATCTTGGTGGACCGGAGCCACCCCTAAAAATCTCAGGAACCTGCCTCTCTTGGTTTGTTGGGGCTTATGGATAGCAAGAAATAATCTTATCTTCCAAAAATCCCAGCCACATTGGCCTTCCATCTCTTCCCAAATCATCTCTGATTACTCTCTCATCCCTAAAGACAAAGATGTACCCAAATCCAGGACTATGATTCCGAAATCCATAGACCACTCAAAGCCATGGGCCTATTTTGACGAGTCTGCCCAAGAGGAGGGATGCGGGGGAGGAGCCATTTTAAACCTCTATTTCGCATTCTCTCCAAATTCAAATGGGGTTGGGGGGTGGTACGAACAATTTTGTGGAATTGTCCTCTACAAAATTCATCATCCAGTATGCCTTACAAACCCAATGTCGTGACCTTTCTTTGATTGGATCAATAAAAATACCAGTTGCTCTACTTTCCCTCTGTTTCACATTCTGGATGAGGCCCATTGTCTTATTACTGTTTTTGACTCATTTACATGTCAACACATTTAAAAGGAGAAAAATGCGGATGCTTAATAGCTTATCTAAAGAAGCTACACATAGGACAACCCATTGTCTTATTACTATTTTTGACTCATTTACATGTCAACACATTTACAGGGAGAGAAATACAGATGCTAAGTCACTTGACTGATACAGGAGCACAAAGAAGGGCATCCTTTTATGGACATAGATGATGTGGAAAGCTCTCACGGAGCTTAGGTTTTTTTAGCTTAGTTTTTTTTATGGACATAGATGATGTGGAAAGATCTCAGGGAACTTATTTTGTTTAGATTAGTTTTTTTGTTCATTCTTTTTCTATTCACAGTCTTCCGTACGTAAATATTCATATGAACTATTTATTTTCTACTATATATTTTCTAGCTACTTCCATATGTAAATATTCATATGAACTAAAGGAAAAATTTTCTTGCTCTTTTATGATAACTTATAGCAACGTAACACAGAGATCAATACGATCTTGGCAAGGAAAGAAATCCCTCCCAACACTATTGTTTAGCTTCATCATTTTTCTCTAGTGTAGGAGTACCGCATGCTCTTGGGCAACACTACAATTGCCTCCGCACATCCTGTGCTCTCCGACATGTTTATGGAAACACTAATGCGCGACTCTTGGACCTATCGACCAAAATTCTCTTTCTCGACGGATTGGCAAGTGTGGAGCTAAGACATATAGATAGTCTTTCTCAACCAAAGCTTCCCTCTTCGCTCTACCGTCACCCACCCTCACCGAAAGAAATAAGCTTGCTACGCCTTCAGCTTCTACGCCTCGATAAGGTCCGGCTCACCAATGAAGGGACGCCCCGATAAGGTCTAGCTCAGCAATGAAGGGCCCCGATGTTGGAAAAGTGAACCACGCTGCCCTTTCACTTTCTTTAGCATATGCTCTTTCATATACAACATGTAATTTTTATATCTCAATGAAAATTAAGTTTTTTCCAAGGGAAAAAATATATATAAATGAAGATAGGCATAGCCTCATATAGCCTCATATAGCATATGCTCTTGCATATACAACATGTAATTTTTGTATCTGAATGAAAATCAATTTTTTTGAAGGGAAAAAATACATATAAATGAAGAAATATATATATATATATATATATATATATATATATATATAAAAGAAAAATGACAATGAATATATATTAATTGAAAAAAAAATTGATTTTCTTACCTTTTTAATGTGTACATGGTAGAAGGGAGTGCTTCGGAGCGATGGCGGCGCCTTTGAGGTTAGGGTTTCTGGGTACTGTTACAAACACAGAGCTGGAAGAAAATAGATCGAGGCTAGAAGTTTTGCTGAGAAGGGGACAAAATCTAACCCTACAGATGATCAACGAGGGGTCCATTGGGACCCCTTCTTTCAAACAAATAGTCATGCAAAAGCAGAAACTAACAGCGCAGGAAGGAGTCAGAATTTCAGGATACGAGAGACTCAAGCAGAATAGCGGGAAAAACAAGGAGAAAAAACAAGAAGAGGGCAGAGGACCCAGCAGAAACCCTCAAATCAATGAAAAAGAAGTTGAGGGACTGGTGAATACTGAAAAAAAGACCACAACAGGACAAAGACTCGCGGATCATAACGAGAAGCAGTTAAAGGAGAAGGGGGAACAAGAGGAAGACCCCCAGGCGAAAGAAGGAACAGAAGGTGAAACCAGCTCGAACCCCAGCAACCACCCAACAGTGAGCGGAACCTGCAAACCTAAGAAAGCAGAGACCCTAAGAGTTGTCATAGTAGATACGGAGATCCAAGATTACCGAGAACACATGGCAGAGCATGCAGTCATTTGCAAGTTTATGGGTCTATGGCCATCTAAAAGAGCTCTATGCCAATGGATACGACAACACTGGAAACCCAAGGGCGGTGAAACTACACTTAGGAGCAAAAGGCTTCTTTACTGTAGTTGTTACCAACCTGGAGGACAAGGACATAATTTTTGATGGAGGCGCGTATTTCTTAGCTTCAGCGGGTCTGTACAAGCGACCATGGAAACCAAATTTTGTTCCAGAAAGGGAAACTTTCACTCAGGTACCAGTATGGATAAGGCTGTTTTCTCTGCCCGTTGACTACTGGGGTATCTCAGCACTGAAACAAATTGGGGATCGGCTGGGTACTTTTGTCAAGGCCTCAGAAGCGACCATACAAAGAAAATACACCTCATGTGCAAGAATATGCGTGGAAATGGATGTCTCCGGTGCTCTACATGAGGGTCTATGGCTAGAGTACAGGGATGAGGATTACTTCCAAGCAATATATTAGGAACAAATTCCTTTTCGCTGCCGAAAATGTAATGAGCATGGACATCTAATGAGGGAATGTCCTCTGAACAAACAAGAAGAAGTCATTAAAACAGAGCAAGCAGACAAAGGCAGAGATAACTTTGTAAAACCCAAGATAAGACAAAGAGCCAACCGAAGAAGAGCAAACAGAATAGAAACAGAACGAGGATACCACATGAATACCTTTGAAGTCTTAGAGTTAGAAACAGACTCAGAGGATACAAATAAAGCTCTCACCTCCAATGGTGGGCCAATCGATAGTACAGGGCAAACTACAAAAGAAACAGAAGAGAACATGATAAGCACCGAAGTCCAAATGAAGGAGCAAACAGAAGAACCTGAGGAGGATGCAGGTATGCTCACTAGAGATGGAGGAAGTGATGATTTAGAACTGGAGGAAGTTCTAGCAAAGGAAGGAATGAACCTACCAGTTATGGCAGAAAACTGGAAAGCTCGAGGCATAGAAAATGTGCCGGAAGAAGAAATCAGAAAGGTCAATGAGCTATTCATTGCGAGACAGAAAGCAGAGTTAGAAAGACAAAGCAGAAAGCTAGGTATAGCAAGAGGAGTTGGGAAGCCACCAAAGAGGCTTCTCCACAACTCAACAAGATCTAAGCAAAAAAAGAAGAGAGGAAGGAGAACAAGTGGTGAAGCTCTGCAGGAGCTTGGAATATTAATGATAAACTCAGGGAAGATGAAGGCTCTAGATGCCTTCTCGTTTTACCAATAATTCTTCGAGTTAATCATGAAAATCATATCATGGAATGCAAGAGGGCTAAACAGCCAAGCAAAGCAGAGAATTCTGAAAAGAAAATTTCAGAAAGAAAAATCGGATATCTTTTTCATTCAAGAAACTAAAAGCAGTAATACAAGCATGGCTAACATAAAAAAGAAGCTTGGAAACCACCTTAACTACATGGAAGTAGAAAGTCAGGGGCGAGAAGGAGGTCTAGTCACGTTGTGGGACTCAAGAGCGCTTCAAATAATATCAGCACAATCAACCAGAGCTTTTATAGCCGTGGAGGCCCAGCCCACAGGTAACTCTAAATCCTTCTTATGTATAAATGTTTATGGACCCCAGAAGATATAGGATAAAATAACTTTTTTAAAGTCTTTGTCAAGTTTAATTTCTAGACATCCTTACTCCAAGTGCATCATGGGGGGTGACTTGAACATGATAACCACTCTTCTGGAGAAGAAAGGGGGAATAAGAAAACTCAGCAGGGATGCTGAATTATTTACAAATTTCATTGAGAGTGTCAAACTGGTGGATATCCCACCTAAGAGTGGCACTTATACATGGAATAATAGACGAGGGGGAGATAGGCTGATTGCCTCTCGTCTGAACAGATTTATCATCTCAGAGAGCATCATTATGAATGGTATTCTATTTGAGTCAAATATCCTTCCAAGAGGAGCATCTGACCACTGGCCAATATCTTTAATAGCAGCTATCCATGATACCCCCTGGAATAAACCTTTCAGATTCGAAAAATTTTGGTTGGATCACCCCAACTTCCTCAATCTGGTAGAGAAATGGTGGTCTGAACCAGTGATTGGAGGGGGTTCCAAAATGTTCAACCTTCAGAAGAAACTAAAGTACACAAAATCCAAAATCAAAGAATGGAACATTACGGTGTTTGGAGATATCTTTAAGGAGAAAACCTTGATAGAAGACAAACTGGAACAGATTCACAAAGCGTGGGCTTCAGGGCACAACAACGAAGAGTTTGCAGAGCAGGAAAGGGTTCTAACTAGTCAGTGGCATACACGCTGTTAGCAGGAAGAGACTCTTTGGAAGCAAAAATCCAGGATTTGGTGGCTTAAAGAGGGTGAGCAGAACACCAAATTTTTTCACAGATCTACACTAGATTACAGAAGTGCGAATAGAATTCTGGAACTCAAGAATGAGAATGGTGAAACTTTAAAGAATCAGCAAGACATAGCGGCTTTACTAAGCAGGCACTTCAGCAGTATTGCCCAGGAACCGTCAGCAAACAGAGAGGATGCTATCAAGGAGCTCATCTCAGCCTTCCCCAAAACCATCACCAGCGCTCAGAACTCAGCTCTAAGCAGAGAAATAACCTTAGAGGAAGTGGAGGAAGTTTTCCAAGGTATGCCTAGTGATAAGGCTCCTGCACCAGATGGTTTCACCATTAATTTTTACAAAGCCTGCTGGAACCTAGTAAAGCATGAGATATGGGAAGTTGTTGAGGACTCTAGGAAATCTGGTACCATCCTCAAATCTCTCAACTCAACCTTCATAGCACTTATCCCAAAGATGGAAGAAGAAAACTCTCCTGAGAAGTTCAGACCAATTGCTTTGTGTAATGTCATTTATAAAATTATTTCAAAAGTTATATCTAACAGACTCAAGCCTATTCTTCCTGGCCTCATATCAGAAGAGCAATCCGGGTATGTCGAAGGGAGACAGATCTTAGACAACATTCTTCTAGCTCAAGAAATGATTCACACCCTGCAAACTAGGAAATTAGCAGGAATGCTAATGCAGCTTGATCTATTGAAAGCCTATGACAAAGTCAATTGGAAATATCTAGAAGCCATTCTAAAAGCCTTCGGTTTTTGCAATCTATGGATCAATTGGATCTTAGCCCTTATTAAGTCATCCATATTTTCAATCCTTGTCAATGGATCTCCCTCTGAACCCTTTTCACCTACTCGGGGAATAAGACAGGGGGACCCTCTCTCCCCCTTCCTCTTCGTTATTCTTATGGAAGGTCTCAGTAGACTTATAGCCAAAGAAAAAAGAGAGGGGAAAATCAAGGGCCTTCAGCCTATCCAATCTCTGCCAGCAACAACACACCAACAATTTGTGGATGATACGATATTACATGGAACCCCCACAGTGAAAGAGGCTCTAGCTTATAAGAAAATCCTTTATCTTTTCAGCAAAGCATCCGGAATGGAAATTAATTTTTCCAAATCCACAATTTACTTCTTCCATACTCATCCAGCTATTCAAAAGAACCTCTCTAATATATTTGGGTTTAGAAAAGGATGTCTACCTTCAAGATATTTGGGAGCACCGCTAACTCTCAAACCCTGGCAAAAAGTGCACTGGGAGAGAATTATAGCTAACCTGGAGAAAAGGTGCAAGCACTGGACATACAAAGCACTTAATTTTGTGGGGAGACTTGTTCTCACAAAGGTTGTTCTGCAAGCTATACCTCAGTACTTTCTCTCCATGTTGTCGTCCCCCAAGGGCATCCTCCAACAGATTAGAACAATCCGAAGATCCTTTTTATGGAATGGTAATGGGGAGAAGAAAAAATGGGTGCTTGTAGCATGGGATAAACTCTGTAAACCAAAAATTATGGGAGGCCTAAATCTAGTGGATCCTTCAATCATCAACATGACTTGTGGAGCTAAAATATGGTGGAGATGGATAAAAGAGTCCCATCTCCCCTTGGCAAGACATTGGAAAGAGAAATATACCCCTGAACACAACAGTAATGATCTTATTAGGCTTCAGGAGGTTCATGAGGGATCACCCATTTGGAATCTTGCTCGGAAAAATCGCAACTTGGTACAGGAAAACAGTTTCTGGGAGATCCAGAATGGGCATTCAGCCCTTTTTTGGGAAGATGCGTGGCAACAGCTCCCAAAACTAGAAAAGCCCAAACTCGATCAGCTCAAGCAGAAATGTCAACACGAAGTTCGTTACAGAGTTAACCAATAGTGGGACTAGAATAGCAGGGATCCCATCTGGAGAGAATGGATAAAATTTGACTTGGATAACAACAATGGGGAAGATGACAGTTCAAAGCATCTAACTGACCAATTACTCAAAAGGAAAATAAGGAAGACGGACAAACAGGACCAGCACAGATGGGGAATGAAGGGTAACGGAAGTTTCTCACTCAAGGAAGCCAGGGAACTAATAGAAATTACAGAGCAAAGGGAAGTTTCACCCTGGAGTCATAACGTGTGGGACGACTTGTTTTGGCCAAAAATCAAAACTTTCCTCTGGCTTTTAATGAGGAAAAAAACCTTGACTTGGGAAAATCTACGCAGCAAAGGCTTTGATGGGTCGTCGAGATGCCCAATGTGCATGACAGAGGAAGAAACAATGAATCATTTATTTAATTCCTGCGATTGGGCTTTCCATATATGGAAATGGGCAGAGGGTGTAATGCTAAACTCTAACAGAAATAGGGAGTCCATTCAGGATACTATACAAAATTGGCAAAAAAACTTCTCAAAAAACTCCAGAGTCAACAGCATATGGAAAGTTCTGCCCGGGTTTTTAACATGGACCATTTGGAAGGAGCGTAACAGGAGAATATTCCAAGATGAATACAGGAACACAGAGCATGCCATAGACACTCTCATAAGAAATATTAAACAGCTAATTCAAGTAAAAGTAAAAGAGGAAACTAATGAGAAGCTGTCATCTAGTGACTTACGGATTCTAAAACTCTTCCAACTGCACACCAACTAGAGCATGGCTACGTCGAGGAGCCAGCAAAGCCCGCAATCCGAGTCCAACAGTTGGATTTACCCGCCGGTCAGCTGGCTGAAGTTGAATTTTGATGGCGCATCCAGAGGAAACCCTGGGATGGCGGGCATTGGAGGAATCATAAGAGACCATAAAGGAGACATTCTTCATATTTACTGCAAAGCACTGGGAGAGGGGACGAACAATGAAATGGAGTTTGCAGCTTTAGAACAGGGACTACAGATTCTAAGAGACATGCAGAATTATACAGTGGTGGTTGAAGGCGACTCAGCCCTGGTAATATCTGTGGCTAAGAGAATCTATGGTGGAACCAAAGCAAGAAAAGCCACAAAGCATTGGAGATTAGTAAAGGTGACAGAAAACATAGCTGAGTTGATCAGCGGTATGAGAGGGTTAGTCTTCCAGGCGGTGAGGCGCAAAGCAAATGCGATTGCGGACCACCTAGCAAACCATGGCATCGATAATCAAAATAGGGAATGGGACAACTGTTGGCAACAGGTGAACTGCCCAAACTTTAAAAGGAAGTCCATCCAGCTGGCCGAACAAGGCAAGGATAATTCCAAACGGGCTCAACCGGAAGGCGTTCTGACACCGGGTTTCTCTTCATGATGAAGAACAAAGAAGTGGGCACGGATATTAAAAGTTGGCAGAAAACGAAAGGACAGGTAATTCCGGTGCGTTTATGGCAACAAAAGGGGAATAAAGGAAACAAATCTAATATGATGGGCCGCAACGTTCACCGCCGTCAACACAGCAAGTTGGAGGACACATGGCATTCTCTGATTAGAGAAGGAGGAGGCAACATTAATGTGAAAGGTTGGATACACCACTCAGAAAACACATTTCAAAGCAACAAAAATTATGCAAGTACATCCACGTCGTTTCGGGCAATTCGGGTGGTCTTGAGCAATATCCTCCAGATTAACTATTTAGGAGCGAGGGGAGGCATATCCAGGAACAAAATTTTGCACTGCATCGCTCCGGCTCATCCATTTTCGACTCTCAGCGCCAGGTCTTACGCTGCAAGTGCTAGGATAAGTATGGAAGGTGATGGCTGCCGCAGTGTTAATGCGAACATGGAACTCCAAACAGAAAGGGAGATGTATGCGGCGAAGAACAAACGCAAGCTGTTTGAATTGGAGGCCTCGATGAAAGAAGAAGAAAGAAAGCGATCGGAGAAGGATATAGCACAGGAAGTCGACTGGCTTCAAGATCCTGGCACAGTCACTAAGCGCGCAACTCAGTTTGTGCGTACTCAAGCGGAAAGTTGGAGAGTCAAAACCCTGCTAGCACGTGCTCTGGAAGCAACGGAAGACAGTAAAAAGCTCCCCCAGAATGACCAGGTGATCCCGGAGGCACAGATGAAAAGTCTATACGCCATTTATGAAGCTTTGGATTTCAAAGTCACTGCAGTGCATGAGATGGTTGACTCACTGTCCAAGAAAGTTACGGTGCTCATAAAGCTCCTCAGGCAGACGCTCAGCCCAGAGGCAAGACAAACTGGAGGCCTGCCGCAAGAAAAGCAGGAGGAATGTCGTAGTTATCACTCCCTGCAAGCAAGAGTTGACAGCCATGTGCTAGAACAGGCTTTAGATACGATGAGTAGGTTCGGGCAGTCTCCCTAATTCTTGGGTTCTGTTGTTATCTCTCATCCTTCTTCCTGTATGCTCATATATCCTGATCGGTTTTCTTTGGTCTCCCAAAAATATGGGATTTTGTCATTACTATAGTCTATGCGGTTTGAAGGATTGTGGTCCTCATGTCAGTATTTTCTATTCACAAGCGTTGTTAAATAGTAGAAACAGGCACCCTGCGTGGTGTGCAGGTAATAGCCATTTTTGTTGTTTTTAGGGGTGGGAATCAGAATGTTTGGCTCATTTTCTTCAGGCCTCGATCTTCTAGTGCAGATTTTTACTATAGTTTTTCTCTGTTAATATAAATATCTGACTTACACAAAAAAAAAGTGTACATTGTCACATATATAAATTATTATATGATTACTATTATATGATTACTCTTTGGTAAATTTTGCGGAGATTTATTTTATTAATAGATTTTTTCATCTTTTCAACTCCTTAAAAATATAATAATTTAAAAATAATAATTTAAGGCTGAGATTTATAGCCAAGACAGTTCTGTAAATGAATATGAGAAGCCAAACGTAGAATCTTTTCTGTTATGCTATTTAACTCCAACTCCAATCATACCTTCCTTGAAAAGAAATCCGCTATCTCTTTAGCTTGAGCTTGTTTTGTTTTTGGATTGTAGATGTGAATAATAATGCTATGAACATAATATTATAATTTAGAAAGTGGTTTTATATTATAAATAAAGATTGAAAGCAAAAAGATACGAAACATAATATTGCATAACAGTTTCGCTTCCATTCACCACTATCGCTACTCCTGCACCATATGCACTCCACTCGTTAAACCATTCCCACATATCACCAAGGTCGAAGAAGGGCATGGATTGGACTTCACAATCCTTCCATCCTTTCATGCATGTCCATGAAACCAAGAATTATTCCTATTAATTAATGAAGAGCCAACGAAAGAACAACTAAAAAAACTTTCAAAATACAGCGTTCATAACAGAAGATATAAAAATCCCCAAATGTACATCCAGCGACAACCCAAACATTACTCGGGGAAAATAAATACACTTTAAATACTAGAAAATTATTAGAAATAAAATAGATGCTCATCTAACTAGGATTTCACAACAAGTAACTTTGGCAGACACTGAAGAGGAATTGCAGTAGATTCCAGAAATTTCTATGCAGATTACAATAACAAGCCTTTCGTTCCGAAGCAGCAGAAACAGGAGAAGACACCGAAGTTGAACAAATGTTTGAAACGATGTCATCTTCATCCCTTACATGCTTTAGCTGGTGTTTTATTAGTTAAGATCCATGGCGACTGCGTCGCGCTGGTGCTGCGACTCAGAGAATAGGGCATCCCACTGTTAAGAAACGGTCAAACCGTTTAACAAATGGCAACCGTAAACCGTTAATAAATCGCTCAACTAATCTTCATTTAGCACCGATAATTATAATCAAATGGTGAATATTAATTCCATCGTCTAACAACGAAATCAATGACGCAGGAAAGCTAATTTTCATTTAGCACCGATAACTATAATCAAATGGTGAATATTAATTCCATCGTCTAACAATGAAATCAATGGCGCAAGAAGGTACAGAGTAGAGAGTTCTTCCCACAAGAACGCCTTATGCTTTATCGATATCTTTAAATTGTAATTTAGGTTGTTATTAGTTAAAAAGTGAATACATTATATAATTATATAATTTATATTATGGTTAAATTATATGATAATGATTATTTACTTTTCCAAAACATTATTTTTCTATATTTTTAAATATAATATTTTGATGTTAAAATAAATTATGATATATAAATATCTGAATGATATCACTTAACATATAATTAAATATAACAGTTTACTTCTTAATTTAGTTGTGTATTTGTATAATAAATAGAATTTTCATTAATTAAATATAACACTTTACTTTTTAATTTAGTTATATATTTGTATAATAAATAGAATGTTCATTAATATTTAAGTGTTTATTATATATAATTTAATAACATTTTGTTTTATATGTATAAGAAGATTAATTTTATTAGATGAGGATTATATTTCTATATTTAATTACATTGTGTTTTATATGTAAAAGAGGATTAATCTTATTATATTGGTATGTGAGGTAGTTTCTTATATCATCAAATCATTATTTTATTTTATATAATTTAATGAAATATCGTTTTATAGGTATATTTTCTTATATGTATGAGGTGATTAATGTTGTTAGATAGAGAATCATTATTTTATTTATATAATTTAATGAAATTTTATTTTATATGTATAAAGTAATTAATGTTATTAGATGGGAGATTATAATCTTATGTTTATTGATATCATCAAATCAATCAAATATATGATATATGTTGTTATATAATTATATTTATATTATTAATTGATTTTATTTTAAAACTTTATTATTATAGTAGATAATTATAGAATAACGGATTGTAATATTATTATTTTCACACTATTATATTTTTAATTTTTAAAATTATATATATATATACAAAATTGTATTTTTTTTATCGTATTAATTTTATTATGATATAATTTAATTATATTTAATAAATATTCAAAAATTGTAAAATTGTTTTAATATTTGAGATATTCTTTTAATAAATTCTAATAAATCATTGGTAAAAGTGCAAGTTGTAAAACTTAATGTGATAAAATCATTTCATCCCTATCATCTATTTTTCATTTCTTCCTCATTTCTTCCTCGTCATTCATCTTTCATGAGATAATTTCCATATAGCTCTTAGTGTTTATATGGATATATCGCTAAAATGTATGGATAATATTATAGTTGTGTATGATTCCTATTGATTAGAGACCATTTTTAAGATGATTTAATATATTTTCTCTATTTGATAAGAGTTTATTTTCTATTAATTTTTTTATTAATGTAAATTATATGATTAAATTAGAATATTAAATAGTTGAATATTATTAAATTAATTGATTTTGAAAAATATTTACAAATAAATAATATAATATTTTTTAATTGATAGAATATTATAATTTTTAATATTAAGAAATTTTTAATAATAAATAATATACATTATAATAAATTTTCAGAAAATAAAAAATAATATTAACTTTTATAATTCTTTTTTGAAAGATGAATTTTCGTTATTGGAGAAAACAATAGATTATATCAAGATGAAAACATATCTTATCAATTTTTTATTACTAAAATTTGACTATAACAAGAAGAAAACTCGTTGTATAGAGGGTATGGATAGCTAAAACCCAAAAGAGACTACAAAAATCAAAATATAATTGGAGGATTTTCATGGGCTACACTCCTACTATGAGGGATTTGATTCCAATACTGTAATCTAAATAGTCTCCTTCGAGCCTTTATGTGTTGTTCTTGTCACAACATGTATGGAAAGGTGCTCCTCTACTCTCTCTAGCCTACGATCCACATTACTTAGGTGGTAGTGAAGGTGTTCCAATGAATCAAGGATATCATTCTGATACTCTTGTTGTCTACTACCTTACCTCCCAATAATAATTTCATTTTTCAATACAACTTGATGGTTTGCATGTATTGTTTGACTCAACCCTTGGTATGCCAACTATTACGGATATAATCTTCCCATTCTGCTAAGACCTCGATATTAGAGAGAAGGGCTCTACATCCAAAAGTCTTGCCCTTGGCTTAAGAAATTTGTTCCTAGATAGGGCATGTGGTTAGTTCCCAGTATCATCGAGAGAAGTCCATCAGTTGATTATGCATATGAGTGTGCCCCCTTCGATCATGCTCTTGATAGTACACTGCCCCGATTCGAACATGCACCCTTCGACAGGTCATTGGGCTTGAAATCAACATTTCTGAAACATGGAAAATTTATTGAAGACAACTGACAAATTTTAAACCCTAGAGAGTCGACGACACTAAGTGTCTTTTAGCCTAAAGACCTGTACTAGACAATGAAAGATATGGACAGACAATCAACCAAGCCTATCCTATTGAGAGTAATGCACTAAACTTTCCCCACCACTTCCTCCAACCTATTGGCTGCATTCATAACCTAGAACTACCATTGATTCCCATGGAGAGCCACAATTGTTTTGTGGAGCTAGTGGTCTAGATTTTTAAATAGTCAATTGACGAAAGGAAATAGCAGATTCAATTATATAACCAAATAATAAGAGCACAAGAATCAATATGCAAGTCAAAATTGAAGAAAGGAATCCTTAATTCCCTCACAACCCATAACTAGACACGCCCCAACCCTACTTTATACCCTTGACCACTAAAATTGCCTAGAAGGCTAATTCTAGGTATGGGATTACACACAAAGGAAATGAAATAAATTAACACATTGGGGGAAGAGGCTAGACCAACCAAATATTTCTCCCTCTTAATCTCCCAAATATACTACACCAAGAACTTGCAATGACACTTCACAAAGACTATCTAAATTGTCATTTAGAGCCAAGCTGACATAACCAAATTAAAACAAACAAGAAGAAAATGAATTCTGCATTGGAGAAAAACTAGGGGGCTAAAGAATCCACCAGCAATGTTGACGCATAATACCCAAACTCAATCCTTGTATCATGAAACATAAATAACACGTCGATCTTCCCTTGTGCGTGTGTTATATGTGTTGATGAGCCTGCAATTAGGATAGAGTAAAGTACTAAAACAATAACCAAATGAATGTGTATTTAATATACCCACATGTTGGTGACACTGCGATCGATTGGTAGACAAATATGTGCCATTGCTTTGGAGTACCAATTTGGAAAGAGACCAACGATGCCCCATTACATGAAAGAAAACAACCATAGTGTAAAGATAATATATCAGTTGAGGGAAAAACGATACTACTTTGGATTCATCAACATGGCCAACCCCTAGAATCCTCCCCATAATCATCAACAAGGTGGACGTAAGCTCCACGAGTGGCTTCTCTCCATCTAAAATAGTCCAATCAGCACTTCTCGGATGCAAATAAATAACCACCCAATTAACATTATTTCCTCACCTTCCTTAACACGGATGCATTATCGTTTATTATTATATGTGCTTATTCATCTCGACCTTTCCATCATGGGTATTAACTCCAAAACAATCTCCATAGATCGCAATCACATTATACATTAAACTCCACTAGCTCATTGGCTAGGTGGATCAGTGGCATCCCCACTCCCCTCTTCTATATTTTTCACCCCATGTGGAGCTATGTAATCCTTACAAGCTAATTGCTAGCAAACCCCCTTCAATGAATCTAGTAAGAGATCCCATTTGAATTTAACTGCCCATAGAATTTCATGAAACCATGGTTCATGAGATGGTTAGCGATTTTAATTTTACTTATTTGGAAGGAATAAAAGCAAAAATATTAAAAATGAGAAAGAAAACCAATTCCAAAAAAATTCCAATCTCTAACTTAGTAATACCTTGATGAAATCTATTTTAGAGTTTTCAGAACATATTTATAATGACTTAAGAGTCTCCTTCCACTAAAATTTTACAAAAGCCTTACTTATGAGCATAATCTAGTCCCATGCAAAGACCAATTAGTTGTACGGTATTATTGATGTTAACACTAATGGTACCAGAATAGATGAACATAGTTCACAGACCGTTATGATTCATTGTGATCTCGAGTTATACCTCCATATCATGTAGTTCTCGACTTTCTTTTGCTGAACCATCGAAATTTAGCTTCAAGAACCGAGGCAGTGGGGTTGCCTGATTGACCAGACTGTTGACAATTTGGAGCAATTATCTCCAAGTTGGTTCTCCATAATTCAACTTCCTGATTTGTCTCTACCAATGGCTGATTCCTGATTTGTCTCTGCCACTGGCTGTACAGATAGACGAGAATCACTCTTGAAAAATTGGTTGTACAGACTCCTGTGATTGTATCATTTTTCCTTATTCTAAGCCTAAACTATAAGATCTGAGGTGTATACAGCGACTATTTATGCCGAACAAGTATGACTAAAAATTAGTGAAGCCTTTCATAAAAACTTCCTTGGTTTTGACTTGGTATCGGAGCAGAGTTCTTCACGTCTGTGCCTGAATTCTCATATATCCCTTGCATCATGACTAAGGATCAACCCGAATCATCTTTTGTAGCAGTCATTCCTGTTCAATCAGAAAACCCCAGTTTCACCACCAATATCATCCTTACTGAAGTTAATTATGATGTCTGGTCCCAAATCATGGAAATATAGATCGCAGGGTGTGAGAAGCTTGAATACCTCATAGGTAAAACACATATTCCCCAGGTTAGTGATGCTACTTATACAAAGTGGTATGCTGAAAAGCAAAAGTTCAAAGGATGGTTCCTGACTTTTATGTCACCAGAGATTATGAATCGTTATCTTAGACTGTCTACTGCACGTGAAATTTGGACTGCTCTTGCTAAAGCTTTCTATAATGGATCAGATGAATCACAACTCTTTGCATTGAATCAACAGACATTCTCCACCAAATAGGTTGGTTGTTCTCTTTCCACTTATTATGGTGATCTAGTAGAAATCTTTCAAGAACTAGATCATCGTGATAGGATTGTCAGGAAGGATCTCGAAGATGTTGTCGTCTATAAAAAATCAGTTGAGAGACTGCGGGTGCATATCTTCTTGAATGGACTAGATGCAGACTTTGAACAAATTCGAGGTGAGATTCTCAGAAAGGATCCCGCACTCGATCTTGAGGCAACTTATGCATATGTTCACTGTGATGTCATTCACGGAGCTGCACTTCAAGGTGAACCTGAACACTCTGACACTGCTACTATGGTGCCTCGTCGGGGCAAGCCTTACCGATCGCAAAAAACAGACTGCACTTCTGGTCCGCCGAATCACACAACTGACGAAAATCAGTCATCTGGATCACAAAATCGTAGCTATGAAATAGGAGCTAGAAAATCAGAATGTGTATGTACTCACTGTGGAGAAACTGAGCATACAAAGTCACGTTTCTATGAATTAATTGGATATCTAGAATGTTGGGATCCTGCCAAGGAACCTCAAAAGCGAAATTCAAAGTTAAATCATCATGCTTCTATTGTTGTTGCTTAGCCCTCCACCAACACCAGTACTACTAAGGAAGCCTCTTCTTTCATTGCTACTGCTGGGAATGTTGGTAAGTCTCTTCATTCCTCTGTCCCTATTAGTCATAGTGAATGGATAACTGATTTAGGTGCCACAGACCACATGACCTTTGACGGTAAATATATTCAGTCCATGAAATCCTCAGACCACCATATAGTGTCCACATCCAATGGTACTCCCTCTCCTGTGGTTGGAGAAGTTTCAGTCTCTCTTACCCAAAATTTGAATTTGGAGTCTGTTCTAGTTGTTCCTTCTCTTAATCATAACTTATTGTTTGTTGCTCAAACAACCCTCACTTTGAACTGTATTATGATATTTTGGCCTAACCTTTGTGTTTTTAAGGACATTCAGACTCGAAAGACAATTGGTTATGGTACTAGGAGAGGAAAGCTCTACTATCTTGATCTACTACCGACAAGCTCCAATCATTTGGCTCAATATTTCTTAGCGAATAAGTCTAACACACATCAACATTTAGAAGTCTGGTTATGGCACAGGAATTTTGGCCATGTACCTTTTGGATATTTACAGAAGTTGTTTCCAAAGCTCTTTTCTCAATTAAATGTTTCAGATTTTAAGTGTGACATTTTTGAACTAGATAAAAGTCACCGTGTACCATTTCCCATTAGTAGGCATAAAAGTCCTGCACCTTTTACGGTTATTCACTCTAATGTCTAGGGACCTACAAAATGTTTTTCTTTGAGTGGAGAACGTTGGTTTGTTTCTTTTATTGATGATCATACTCACATGAATTGGGTTTGTTTAATGAAATCAAAGAATGAAGTTAGTTCCCTAGTTCCCAATATAAATCAAATATTCAGGTTCTTCGTACTGATAATGGTGGAGAGTTTGTTATTCAAGACTTGAAACAATACCTAGATTTACATGGCATTGTTCATCAGACGACTTGCCCTTACTCCCCTCAACAAAATGGGATAGCAGAAAGGAAAAATCGTCACCTTCTTGAAGTTGTTCGTGAATCCTTGTTTGGGGCTCATATGCTTGTCAGTTATTGGGGAGAAGACATTACAATTGCAGCTTATCTCATTAACCATGTACCCTCTAGTTCACTACAATTTCGGACCTCCTTTGATGTTCTCCATAATACTGTGAGTGCCCTTACCATACTGAATCTGTCCCATAAAGTTTTTGGGTGTGTAGCCTTTGTGCACCTTCACAAACCCTTAACAAATAAGCTGGAACCCCATGCCCTTCACTGCATCTTTGTTGGCTATGCCTTGCATCAAAAAGGTTATCGATGTTATCACCCCCCTTCTCGTGAAAATTTATGTTACTCGTGATGTGGTCTTTCATGAAGATGATATGTATTATTCTGCCTCTGCGTCTCCACTTCAGGGGGGAGAATAAAAATGAAATGGAGACTTTGCATTATTCTTTGGACCTTGATCTTATAAGTGGAGATAATTTGGACACTAGGGGTAAATGTGACCATTTGGAAACAAGTGATGGTGATGCTGTAACTCATAGAGGTGATTGTCCAAATGGGCAGAAAGTTATGGAGAATGAGGTTCCGAATCAAATGGAAGTGGAAGTGTCATCTATGTCTTCCTCTTCTCACAATGTACCACCAAACCAATTGTCTTCTCCAGCAGATTCCATGCCCGAGTCTCAGGTAAACTCTGAATATGAACCTCAATTAAAAAAGTTACCAAATCGAGTCACAAGAGGGAAACCCAAAGTTAACTATGAACCTATTCTCAACTCCAAATCTAAGTATCCCATAAGCAATTACGTATCCTACCATAGACTTTCAAATGAGAGTAAGGCATTTGTGAATCAATTATCTGTTGTAGCTATTCCTAACGATGTGTAGGAAGCTTTGAAAGATCCTAGATGGAGGGAGGCGATGAATGAAGAAATGAAGTCTCCTCAAAAGAATTCCACGTGGGAAGTTGTTGACTTGCCTAAAGGGAAGATCCCTGTTGGATGTAGGTGGGTATTCTCCATTAAATACCAAGTTGATGGAAACATAGAACGGTTCAAAGCAAGACTTGTCACCAAGGGATTTACTCAAACATATGGAATTGATTATATGGAGACATTCGCACGAGTGGCCAAAATTAATACGGTCCGTATTTTACTATCTATTGCAGTGAATTTTGACTAGCCTTTACATCAATTCGATGTAAAGAATGCATTTCTGCATGGAGATCTCCAAGAGGAAGTATATATGGAGTTGCCACCTCGCTGTAAGCTGCAGACTAAAGGCAATAAACAGGTATGTATATTGAAAAAATCTTTATATGGCTTGAAGAAGACTCCTAGAGCATGGTTTGGAAGGTTCACTAGCTTTATGAGGTCTATTGGTTACAAGCAAAGTAACTCAGATCACATGTCTTCTTGAAACATAATGGAGAATGAATCACAGCCCTCATTGTGTACGTTGATGATATGATAGTAACTCGAGATGATCCTGAAGAAAGGAAAGCACTGCAAGAGCAGCTTGCCCGTGAGTTTGAAATGAAGGATCTTGGGAAATTGAAGTATTTCCTTGGAATTGAAGTGTCAAGATCAAAGAAAGGTATTTTCCTGTCACAACGGAAGAATGTCTTAGACTTATTGAAGGAAACTGGCATGACAGGATGTAGTCCAGCTAGTACCCATATGGAAGAAAATATGAAGCTAGTTGTGCACCCAAACCAAGTTCCTGCTAACAAGGAGTGCTATCAGAGGTTGGTTGGAAGATTAATGTATCTTGCACATACTCGGCCAGATTTAGCTTATGCAGTAAGTGTTGTCAGTCAATTCATGCACTCCCCAAGTGAAGAACATATGAATGTTGTTATTCAGATCTTACGCTATTTCAAGTCATCTCCAGGAAAGGGAATTTTATTCACAAAAGGTGATAGCTTGGATGTTAAAGGTTATACAGATGTTGATTGGGCTGGGTCAATTGAGGATAGACATTATACATCAAGCTACTTCACTTTTGTAGGAGGAAATCTGGTTACTTGGCGAAGTAAAAAACAAGAGGTAGTTGCTAGATCCAGTGCTGAGGCCGAATACAGAGGAATGGCTAAGGAAATATGTGAATTGTTGTGGATCAGAAATCTGTTGCAGGATTTACATATGAAGCAAGTCGGTCCTATGAAGTTATATTGTGATAACAAGGCAGCATGTGATATTGCTCATAATCCAGTTCAACATGATCGAACTAAGCATGTTGAGGTTGATAGGCATTTTATCAAGGAGAAACTAGAAGCAAAGTTGATTGAAGTTCCTCATGTTCGATCTCAAGACCAGCTTGCTGATGTGTTGACCAAAGCAGTGTCAAACAAAGCATTTAATGGTTGTCTCAACAAACTTGCCATGCGTGACATCTACTTACCAACTTGAGGGGGAGTGTTGACAATTGGGAGCAATTATCTCCAAGTTGGTTCTTCGTAATTCAAGTTCCTTATTTGTCTCTCCCACTGGCTGATTCCTGATTTGTCTCTGCCACTAGCTGATTCCTGTTTCTACCACTGACTGTACAGATAGACGAGAATCACTCCTGAAAAATTGGCTATACAAACTCTTGTGATTGTATCAATTTTCCCTATTCTAAGCCTAAACTATATGATCTAAAGTGTATACAGCGGCTATTTATGCCAAAACTTTATGTCGAACAAATATGAGTAAAATTATTGAACCCTTTCATAAAAACTTCCTTGTTTTTGACTTAGGCTAGATTGTAGCTTTACTTAAAAAAAACTAGAGAAGTACCGCTTAAATGACACAACATAATTATATATTGAAATAATTTATATCAACATATTTGAAATAACACCGGTCATTTTCAGGCTTTTACGACCCCTAATATCAAACTGATAAGTAGGTATACAAAACCCTAAATTGTAGGTTTACCCAAAAAATTAGAGAAGTACCGCTTAAATGACACAACATAATTATATTGAAATAATTTATATCAAAATATTTGGAATAACACCTGTCATTTTCAGGTTTTTACGACCTCTAACTATCAAACTGAGAAGGAGAAAACAAACCCGGGTAAGAGACCCGTAAATTGATCGGTCACGCATTCCCTATGGAAGCGCTTCCCAACTGTACCATATCAAAATTGTGTGTCAATATCTTTTGTTTAGGTCATGATTTTAGTTTGGTTTAGTGCCACGCTTGATTATCCCTACATCCCTTTTCATTATTAAAATCATTAAATCTTTAGGCATCAACAGGTGGCACCAGTGTGCAAAACAGCTTTGAAGAATTCTCATTTCACTGTATATTCCACACTTTGTTATTTTCTAACCCTGAAGGAATGTGTGCTGTATTTATAAAAAAATAATTAATTGTTCTGGAAGCCTAAGTATTATTTTTTCATATTTTCATCTCCACTTGTTGTCACTACAAAACAAATCTAGGATCTTCTTCCCCACTCTTAACTAAATTTTATATTCCCTTTCTCAAGGCCATTGTCTTTTGCCCAGACTTTCGTGGGTATTTAAAACTACAGAGCATCATGAAAACACTACAGAGCACGGAGACAATGAGATCGATATTTGGCAATTTGATCTTACATGCCCTCAATGCCTTGAGTTAAGCTCGATATGAATTTCAAGAACTCTATCTGGGAAACCTGTGGGCAAATGAGCATTAAAAAAGGAAAATCTCCTTGGAAAAAAATGGATGACATTCATTTTTCCTCATACAAACAACACTGAACACCTCCCAAACTAAGAAAAAAAAACAGCATTGATGAGCTCTCGGAACAAATAAGCCTGTATGTCTACGTATTCACATTTCAGTTTGGTGGATGGATTAGTTCTTTCATCCTAATTACATTATGGTAAGCGTCTAAATTTAATTTATTCAAGTTTACTAAACTTTTGACAATTTTACTTAAATATATAATTTATGTAATTGGCTAGTGAAAATATTTATAATATGCATTTTGTGAAAATTTAATTATTATTATTATTTTCTAATCTAGGATAATTTGTAACTGGTGAGAGTTATTCTGCACAGGCCCAGGGTCAAATCCAACTAGCTATCATTATAAACCTAGGCTATACAATAACAATTAACTTATACCTCAACAAAAACCATAAATTCAATTATCACCTAATATATAAATTTGTTCCAATATGCATCATGAAATTTTGCCCAATCTATTTTCATAAAAAATAAATATTGGAAATCCTCATAAACGATAATAGATCTTTATTTTCGAGATACTTGTGTTGTGATATATACCAAACCGTTTTTTTTTTGTTGTTTTTTTATGTTTCCCTTCTTGCATTCTAATGCCATTTTAGTCATGCTTAACTGTTTCTTAGAGTAAAAAGATATTAACCATAGGAAGAAATTTATTAGTTGCTCAACATTTACTCAGAAGTGTTATTCGATATTTGTTATCGGCATGTTTAGTAATCACTAGTCTGAAGTTATTTTTATTTCCATTATTTTTTGAATGGAATGTTAATTTTTTCATTTGGCTTATGTTTATTTCATTTTTAAATATTTCCAAAATCAATAACAAAAATATATTTAACTTCACAATCAAATTCATTTAAGGTGATTTTTTATTTTAGTAATAGATTTTATAGCAGTGATTGATATACATTCCACAGGATTTGTAATGGATGGATAATGCATGCTTAGATATGTCCTGTTTTTTTTCATCTTCAGTGATATTTTTGTTTATTTCAATTCAATGAACTTACATATTTATATGTAGATGTAGAAGGCTGGTGTAGATGTCGATTTAAAGTATTTCTCAATTGCTTTATATTTTACTTTGAGATCTTTTAAAAAAACTCTAATCTATTTATAAATTAAAAATAGATAGTTGTTATAGAATCTTAAAGTAAAATGTCCAACATTATTTTAATAGATTTATTTTTTAAATTACTTTTACTTTTACTAAAAAATCTAATAGCACAATTTTAATAAATTTATTTTTTAAATAACTTTTACTTTTACGATTATCTTAACCTAAACCAAATCCCAACTTTCTTTCTTCTACTCTTAACCAAATTCTAAATAACATTTCCTTATACTTTAATTATGTTTTACATAGATAGGTGCAGGCTCAGAGGAGGATGAGATCGCCGGAGGTCGCAGGTTTCGAACCAGGGCAACCTAGGCTGATGGCCTAGGATGCTGCAGACCGGGTAAACAGTAGGCTGACAAGGACTCGACGGTACGGGATGGGGCAGTTGGCTGTTCCACCGAGGCAGGGGACGGTTAAGCCAGGTTAGGAAGGGACATCTAGGTTTTATGCAAAAGTTTTTCTCGGAACGGGCTCGCATTACCTCTAACCGGAATTTTTTGTTGGTAATACTTGTCTGGAGAGCTAGCGGTTGACGTTCCCAGGCGGTTTCAGGATAGTAGCAGGTAATGGGCCGCTAGCGGTGTCAGTTTTTGTGTTTTTTATTGAAGCTTTTTACCATGGTGAAACCTAGAGAGGCAGTTGACCTAGACCCTGCACCGGAAGACATTATGTCGGTGTGGGGAAAGGAGGTAAATGCCCAGAACATTATCAAGTTTTTTGGGTCAGTTGGCAGCCATGCACACGCTGATCTCTCTGTGGAAGGCTCGTGGAGTAACAAAGTGACAAAAGGTCTGTTTGAGGAACGTCTGGAGCTGACTGGATTGCGCATCAAAGGAGGAAGTGACACAAAAGATTCAGGCTTTACCAGGAAGGACTACCAGCTGAACGATAAACCTTTCAGCACCCATTTAAGTAAGAGAAAATTTCCGTCAAGTGCGTTTTGTCTATCTGGAGGGCTTGAGGATATCATAAATTTGAAAGCAAACCAGGGAGTTTGGAGATCTGTGGGTGGAGGTAGCAAGCCGAGAAGTGTAGAGACGGAAGTGGGCGGCCAGCCGGCTGTTACCAGGCATTTAACAACAAAAGGGTCACCCAAGCCCAGCTTGGGAGCAGGAGGGAGTATCACAGTTTCCGGCGAGCCTCCGAAGGTAGGGAAGGAAGGACAAAACCTAGTTTTTGGCCGGGAGGCAGAGGGTTTAGGGTTTGGCACAGGCAGAAAGGAAGGACTCGAAGGCAGACTCCATGCACCTACCTCAGATAAGGACGGAAAAGCCCTAGCAGATAGTGAGACTGGACCTCAGGCGGCTGTGGACAAGTCGGACCCAAATTCTCTAGCCAGGGAGGAAGAATCTGGACAAGAGAGCGCTGGGGGAAAACGGAAAAAGGAGAAACCACTAAAGAAAAATAAGATCGAAGGAAATCTGGTTCTAGGCATGGACGTTCAGGTCGAGGATGCGTTGGCGGTGGAAGAATGTACGCTAGTGGGTAGAGCTAGAGGAAGGGTTTTCTCTGGAAAATACCTGAACCAGTGGGCGGAGCAACAGTGGAGGGAGACCCCAGTAAAATCCTTTAGAATTGCAGCGCTTGTGAAGGGTTGGTTCATGGTCAGATTTGAAAACAAGGAAGAGGTGGATTGGGTTCAGGGTGAAAATCGGCTTTCAGGAATCGTCGAGTCATGTTCAAAAGGTGGTCACCCTTATTTGATGCAAACACGGAGAAGGTTGATGAGTTTCCGGTTTGGGTCAGGGCACCCGGCCTGCCTCCTTTCCTGTGGGTAGAATCTGTCTTCAGATCAATTGGGAATCTACTGGGCACCTTCCTGGACGCAAACATGTCTTTCCTTCACACCCACGTAAGAGCCATGGCCAGGATCTTAGTTCGTTTAAATCCAAAGGAAGGGCTGTGTTATATACATTTTTGTGCCTCGCGACATGGAGCATGAAATGTCAATAATTACAGGGATCCTTAGTCCCTAAACATGTTGTTCTTACCCCTAAAAGAACAAGGTCATCAAACAACAGCACTTCCAATCAGTTCTCCACCTGAAAACACTTCAAAACAGGCTAATTTTGGATCATGTCAGCTGCTCCACTGAGCATCTGCGCTGGAATGCAACTGCTCCTCCTTGTACCTGCGCTGGAAGTCAAATCTGATGAAGGCTACCTGCGCTGGGCGAGATTGGCCAAGTGGCACAGTCATTCTGCAAGGTGTCAACTGCCCAGGAAGCTTCCAAACTGAGACTTGGTTCATGAGATTCGCCCTGTGATGAGTAAGAGGTACTTGATCACCATGTGTAAGCAAGGATCTCCAAGTGGACTCAAGAACTGAAGATTAACTGAAGAGGGAGAGGACACTAGTCAGCTCTATGCCAGCCTCAAGCTGACTCATCCTCTCTTCTTCTCTCCTATATATAGAGCTCTTCTATGAGGTCTAAGGAGGCTGGAATTTTGTGTAAAGCAAGGAGGTGCTGT
The DNA here is from genome assembly GCA_031772625.1 of Pinus tabuliformis. Lineage (NCBI taxonomy): Eukaryota > Viridiplantae > Streptophyta > Pinopsida > Pinales > Pinaceae > Pinus > Pinus tabuliformis. The sequence goes on along the minus strand of CM062810.1, from coordinate 478,682,948 downwards.
TGGTTTACAGTTAGAGCTATTGGGTGATTGTTTTACTAGAGGTGAAGAGGAGAGTTCTTGTTGCTGGGGAGGTGCTGCTGGATTGGAGCCATCAATGGTTGTAACCTTCTCAGAACCCTGTTACTTCTATCAATAAAGTTTTGCATGTTCTCCTATATACTTGTATTGCATTGATGTATTGTATTTACTTGTATATTTGATTCACTCTAATCCATGCATCAGTTATGAGTACATGTATCTTGTAGTTTCCTCTCTTGTTTTGTGCAGGATCTGTGTGTAGCTGGACCGGCAAAGAGAGCAAGGAGATGAGAACAAGAGACAAAGAGAGAGGATAAGGATCGACTAAGCGAAAGACACCAGGTTGGTTAATCTTTTCTTCCTTCTCTCTATACTTTCATAAAGGAAAATATCAAAGCTTTACTTTCAGTTGTTGCTAAAGACTGTCACCTTTAGAGTAGGGATAGGGTCATCCGAGTCGGATACTTTTCCCCACAACAAACTGGCGACTCCACTGGGGAGCCTAGTATCTTGTTGGTGTTTGTAGTATCTTTGCTATTCATTTCTTGAACCAAAGAGTACCGAATCAAAAAGCTTTTGACTATATCAAAAGCGAAGTAGAGGGACTGCTACTCTTGCTCATTTTTTAGCAGATTCATGATTTGAAGAGCTGATCTACAAAAGACTCTTGTACTCTTTGTGATAGCTTTTCATCCTCTTGATCATCCCTTAGCCTGTACTTGACCTATAGCTTTTTATTTCAGCAAAAACAGTGCATTTTTGAGCTTTTTATGACCCAGATTTCCTTGTAAACGCAACTCTCGTGTCTCAGTGCAGGCTGTCCACAGGCAGTCTGCATTCCAGTGCAGGTACTCCCTTCGGGAACTGCGCTGAGAATCAAACTAACAGACCAGAGCCTGCGCTGGTCCAGTTAGCCAGTGTCTTGCTGAGGTTTCCCTTTGTGTCTGAGCCCTGTTTTCACTGAATTTTTTGCTGATTGCTTGCTGGTCATTGTACTTGCTGTAAACCATTCTCCTTGACATTATTCCGCCTCAGTTGTGTGATGAAACTGTGAATGTTCTTTCAGTATTTCTTGTTTCAGTTACAGTTTCCCATTGTGAAAAGCGAACCAGTATAGTTGTGGCCTCTTAGATCCTGAACTGTAAAAGTGTCTTTGTGATCTTATGAGCTAGTTTTATTACTGTTCATGGCTGTTTGAGTTTGTTTGTTTTTCATTTTATGGTTTGGATCTATACATTTCCTGTGTTTAAACAAGTCGATCATAAGGTGTCTTTTTGATTATTGGACAAACTTGTTTATTTCTACTTGAAATTAGATTCAAAATTATACAACAGTTTCCTTTCTGTCTTACATCAACATTAAGGATAACGAAAAGAAATACATGCATTGTGCATTTTGCATTTGACTGTGTGCTTGACGATTTAGGGAAATGTGCATTTTAGTGTGTGTTCTATGATCTGTGGAAAAAGTTGTGTCTTTCTTTTCCCTCAGTAGATTAAGGTTTTCAAAGTTGAAAGATTGAAAAGATTTGCTTCTCATCTTAGATTGCATATAGGAAGTTGTATATATACATCTCGTGGCGACCCTGAAAGGCAAACTGTTAAGCAAGATCAACATTAAAAAAAACTCAATTTACATAACAACGCTTTGTAACATAACGCAAACATCTAGAGGTCTAGGTAGAGACGTGTTCCGGCGTCGTTAAACATAGTGACTGTCGATCTCTACGAAGGTGGGTGATTCCTCCTGAGAGTCGGTGGCACTAACACGGACTTGTGCTCCCGCGTACCGTCGCGTATATTGGGAGACCCCTATAGGCTTTTATCCTTTATCCTTAGGAAATCGTGTCGGCCGCCCTACTGATCGCGATGCAGTGAACACAGCATTCACGAAGATCGACCACCCGTACCGTAAAACGTATTCTGTGGTTTCGCGAAAGGTTTGGCACACCCTCTGCCTAGATCTCCAGAGCAGTTTCTTTTGGCCTTTTTCAAACTCTATAACTGAAAAAGTCCAACCGAGCATTTGTCACTTCGGGCTCGTTAATACATCGAAGGCGACTAGAGTCATCTTTAGCTTTTTCTCGACTCTTAAAACATGAAAAAGCAAGTTTGTGTCTAAAAGCGTCGTTAATAAAATTTATTTTAAGCGGAACATAATCACCTGTTATTCCCACGTTGATCTTTCAGTTGAAAAGTATGGAGCCCACCAACCAAGGAAGTAACCTTGGCGGAAGTCCAAATCCCTTCTCCTCTTGGGGAGATGTTGGTGCGCCTCATATGGCTACATTGTCACTTCCAGGATTGACAATCGGCCTCCCTGTATGGCTCTTTTCAACTAATGTAGTCCAGATCGCCACTAATCCTGAGCAGTCGAATCAACAGTCAGAACAATCTAGAACTACCCACCAGCCTTCCACTTCTTACGATACTTCCTCTGATCCTTCATCTTCGCAAGGTAGAGCTGGCAAAAGTCAGCCTCCCAAGGAGAAGAAGGAAAAGAAGAAGAGAGAAAAGAAGCAGAAGGAGCCTATGGCGAAGGCGACTGGGGGCAAGCAGAAGAAAGCTGACAAAAACCCACACACTGCACCGACCGGGCCTAAATCGCCATGTGTCATTTGCAAAGGGATCCACTTCCATCGTGATTGTCCTTGTATTCCCCGGATACTAAGGGACTGGTCCCCAAGGTTGCACAATCCGGTAGCATCAACCTCTGATTGTCATGTTGATTGCATTCCGTCAACTAGCGAGAGTGAAGGACGAAGAAGGGGACCAAGATCACCCTGTCTATTGTGTGAAGGCAATCATGCTATCCACAAATGTCCATTCTTAGATGAGGCCAAGAGAGTTTTGGAAGATTTCCCGGTTTCACCGTTGCAACTTCCTCCTGGATATCAAAAACTCGCGCCTAATCCCTCGATAGTTGAAAATCCAGTTGACCCGCTTAAGTGGTCAGCTGAAGTGTCGGTCATTGAGAATGAACCTACTGAATCCAGACCAGACGAAAGTCTAAAGGTCGAAACGGCAGTTGACCCGGTTCTTCCTTCAGAGGTTCTATCATCCAATGACTCCGTCATTGAAGACCCGTCTTCAAATGACACCGTCGCCGAAGGGTCATCTTCATGCGACACCCTCACTGAAGAGAATAAGGATGACACCATCCAGGTTCTTTTCATCAGCACCGACTCCGACGAGCGTCAGGGCAATGCGCCCATTCCTTTATCGCAGGAAGGAACATCATCAGGGTCATATCTGGCCGTATATTCGGTCCCACCACCAAGCAACCTGGTTGTATCCTTTGATTGGAATCAACTAGGCAGACCCCGGTTACCAGCCAGTATACCATTCAGAATCATTTTCCAGATCTATAGAATGATTATGGCTGGTACTATCATTGATGAAGGGGCGTCTGTGAGTATCCTTTCCTCTATTGCTTGGAAAGCACTGGGTTCCCCAGCGCTTTTACCTGAGTTGAGAAATCTCTCAGGTTTTGATAAAGGAACCAGTCGACCATTAGGAATCCTCCCCAATGTACCTGTTACATTGAAAGGGAAGACCGTTAATATGAACGTGTTGGTCGTCCAAGTACCCTTGGATTATAACCTACTCCTTGGACGCGACTATATTTATTGCATGGGAGCGATAGTCTCCTCACTCTTTAGAGTAATGTGTTTTCCACACGAAGGAAGGATGGTCAAACTCGTAGACCAACTTTCATTTCCGGGATCTCGCATCGCAAATAGTCAAATACCAATCCTAAATGGTCTGTTCACTCAACTAACACCTCCACCCCCAGTCCTCCTTCCCGATGAATGCGAGTGATTCGGAAAGAAAGACTAGGACCCAGGGGGCATGCACCCTGGTCTGCTTCGGGCAGAAGAAACCCCGGGTATAAGGAAGAATTTCCGCAGAAGAATATGACTAGTCCGTACCCCGTCCGTGGAAGGAAGTGGGGTTGTTCTGGAATAGTGTTCTTTTGTTAAAGTTATGTGTTTGGCAAAAGAGTCATTCACCTTTGTCTAAAAAAGTGGGCAATGCCCAAGTAGGAATTCCCTTATCGCAACAAATAGTAACCATCTTTGAATTCAAGCCTCGCCCATTAAAACATATGTTTTGAAGGATAAGCAGGGGCAGCCTACAAAGTAGGGGACTATATTGTTGTGACAGAGGGTAACCATCTTTGGACAACCCAATGATAGACACCGCCGAAGAAAGAGATTGATTTGCGGCAACAAATATAACTCTCTTCGGATAATAAGAAAGAAGCAAACCTCGTTGAGAAAGGGGCAGCCTCGAAATTCTACCCTATACCTGGGGGCATGCAAACTTTTGGAATGCAAGCAAGGGACGACTATTTATTTTTTAAATTTTTAGGTCCTCCCTTTAAACCTGTAGGTCTAACCCTTTAAACTCGTAGGATTAGCCTTTTCCGACCTTGCATGAAGAAAGCCTGTGGGGCAAAGGTAAAATTTGCCGAAATTGGAGCATAGCTTTGTGAGATAAAGCTCCTTAAAAAATAGTTATCTCATAGGAGGCGTTCTTATTATGACTGGTATATCGAGCAGTTTTAGCATATAGTTCATGCTCGTTAAAAAATAAACGCAAAATTCGAGCAGTTTTATGACTGAATTTATGCTCGTTAAAAAATAGAAAAGTGTGAGCAAAAGTTTCCCCCAGAGTTCAAGCTCATGGAAAAAATGAACCTATCCCGGTAAATAACCTTTTGAGATTGTAAATTCATCAGCCATAAGAACCTTGATCGTGTTTTCATCCATCACCTCCACTGTTCATTTGGCCGATCATTCACTTCCATTTGTGTGTTTACCTCTTTTGAGAAACAGCTGCGAAGAGTGATTTCATCTAGCCATCCTTGTGACACTGCCGTGATTGGAAAATTCCAATTTGTACCTGGAATCTGCTGCTATCCCTGTTTATCACTCGTTCCTCAAAAGACGAGTCTTCTTTGAGCTCTTTTCACTGACTCGTAAAATATGAAAGTTTGCCGAGTCTTGGCCTTCCAGCTCGTTAAATGACCGGAACGCTATCCCTCCTCTAAATTTTAATCTTTTTGGACCTGAGGGATTATTGCACAAAAGGATCGAGCGCTTGTCTTGTTCGGCTCGTTAAAAGTACCGAACAGCCATCCCTTCTGTATTGTTTTATACTTTTTCGGACTTAAGGGATTAGCTGACGAAAAAGGGATTATGGAGTTAACTTTCTGTACCTTTTTAGACTCTCTAAAAATGAAAAGGACCGAGTTTTCCTTGTCGTTAGACTCGTTAAAATGATTAAATAGCGACAAACTTGTCTTTAGACGAGAACGAGTTTCCCTATCGCTAGGCTCGTTAAATCATAGCGATGGGCTTGCCCGAAGGGCAGGTTATAGAACAAGCATATGTTATCCTCCTCAAGCTTGACAAAAATAAAGAGGTACTGGTCAGAAATGACTGGGGAAAAATTGGGAGAACATCAAAGTTTAATGGTAGCAAGTCACTCTTGAACATGACACTTTTCCTTCGTACCACATCGGGTTGGGTTGTTTCATTCACCGGTCTCATCGCCATGGTCCTCGCCAAACCATCCACATTTGGGGTAATGCTACCGATCCATCGCATCAGTGTCGTTATATGTTCAAGAGGGGTCATTCTGAAAGTGTCAACCGTGTCCCATCCACTGCCATACATTATCCTTCATCCATTCATGATCGCCACCCTGAATCATGTGTCACAGTTTGTTTTCACCTCCACTAAAATCATTAGCTCCATTCCGTGTCATTGATGTGGGATTCATTAAGGCCCTCCTTTGACGGATCGCTTCTTGTCGACTTCAGCTCATTATCCAAGAAGTTGATCTAGGAACACCCCCATCAGTACTTTGAAGCTTGCATGCCTCAATGGCAAGTTTCTCACTTCCGGCGACAGGTATACGTCAATGACCTTCGACCAGAAGATTTTGCGTGGCGTTCGACGCCAAGTCCTTTATTCACGCCACGTGAATTGTACTGCAGTACCTTGAGGGTCATCGTCATTATTGGTGATTCCTCTCGCGCTTGTTAACGGTTTTCATTATTGACCGGTAATCAAGCGATGTCTTTCCATGTTCGACTTCAACGAAATTCTCACATGGATCGACTTGTACTTAGAGTGAAGATCGAACGAGTTTGAAGACCCCGGATCTAGTTTCATCCATCCGGGCTGCGATATATATTCAGGAAATATAAAAGCATTTGCCATGTACATCATTGCAGCAGATGATCATCCTATTCAAAGGATGATAATTTCAGCAGAAAATTATCAGTCTATCTTCAGACGATCGTCTGTCATATGTACCAAAATGTATTTATAAAAGCTGAGCATGGGAATGCCCGCCTCAGCTAGATCATGAAAATAGAATGAAAAATAATGTATTGTATTGTATTGTATTACAGGGCGCCTCCTCAGCAATGGAATGAACTTCGGACCCTCTAGATAAAGCATTTCACCCGATAAACGGCCTCATACTTTAGGGGGCAACTGTTATAGACATTTTTGTGCCTCGCGACATGGAGCATGAAATGTCAATAATTACAGGGATCCTCAGTCCCTAAACATGTTGTTCTTACCCCTAAAAGAACAAGGTCATCAAACAACAGCACTTCCAATCAGTTCTCCACCTGAAAACACTTCAAAACAGGCTAATTTTGGATCATGTCAGCTGCTCCACTGAGCATCTGCGCTGGAATGCAACTGCTCCTCCTTGTACCTGCACTGGAAGTCAAATCTGATGAAGGCTACCTGCGCTGGGCGAGATTGGCCAAGTGGCACAGTCATTCTGCAAGGTGTCAACTGCCCAGGAAGCTTCCAAACTGACACTTGGTTCATGAGATTCGCCCTGTGATGAGTAAGAGGTACTTGATCACCATGTGTAAGCAAGGATCTCCAAGTGGACTCAAGAACTGAAGATTAACTGAAGAGGGAGAGGACACTAGTCAACTCTATGCCAGCCTCAAGCTGACTCATCCTCTCTTCTTCTCTCCTATATATAGAGCTCTTCTATGAGGTCTAAGGAGGCTGGAATTTTGTGTAAAGCAAGGAGGTGTTGTTGGTTTACAGTTAGAGCTATTGGGTGATTGTTTTACTAGAGGTGAAGAGGAGAGTTCTTGCTGCTGGGGAGGTGCTGCTGGATTGGAGCCATCAATGGTTGTAACCTTCTCAGAACCCTGTTACTTCTATCAATAAAGTTTTGCATGTTCTCCTATATACTTGTATTGCATTGATGTATTGTATTTACTTGTATATTTGATTCACTCTAATCCATGCATCAGTTATGAGTACATGTATCTTGTAGTTTCCTCTCTTGTTTTGTGCAGGATCTGTGTGTAGCTGGACCGGCAAAGAGAGCAAGGAGCTGAGAACAAGAGACAAAGAGAGAGGATAAGGATCGACTAAGTGAAAGACACCAGGTTGGTTAATCTTTTCTTCCTTCTCTCTGTACTTTCATAAAGGAAAATATCAAAGCTTTACTTTTAGTTGTTGCTAAAGACTGTCACCTTTAGAGTAGGGATAGGGTCATCCGAGTCGGATACTTTTCCCCACAACAGGCTGGCGGAATCCATAAATCTGCAGTATAAAGACTATGTTTTTGAGCAACCGTTGGATTATGAACATCTTCCTTTTAGATGTCACAGGTGCCATGAATATGGGCATCTGGCAAGGGACTGTCCGCTGGGCAACCGCAGAAGGAGGACTCAGAAAAAAGGTGAGCAGCGGGAGAAGAAATCGAGGGAAGACAAGGATATTTCATCTGAGGATCATCCAGAGGAGATCATTATGGAGGAGATCCAAACCCAGAAGGAAGTCGTTGACAACCAGGCTGGAGAGGAACCGCCAGAAGGAAAAGAGACCCAGCGCAGCCCGGAGAAGAAAATCAACGAGAATTCAAATGAAGCAGTTGACATCGCTATTGAAGACCCAAACGGTATGCATCGAGACTCAAGTAACACATCTTTTCTTTCAGAATCTAAAGATGATTGCTTGAAATCTGGATCCCCTCTCAAAAATTGTTGCATTGATGATCTTTTAAATATTCAAAACCTTACTGTTGCTATCCCATCCATTGATCTGAACTGTGAAGATGATTCCCTTAATAGACTGGGTCCTGTCTTTTCTACTCCGGTGTGCCATTATAACCTAAGATCTCTCGACAAAAAACATGGCAGAAAGCTCGAAATCCCTGATTCGATTGGGGGGCTAGGCCCAACATCGTCTCAGGTCTTCAAAAGGAAGGCTAGAGGTAGAAAATCAAACTTGTCAAAAGCTCAGGTTAAAGCGAAGTTTGATGTGGCTGACGGAAAACAAATGTCTATCCCTGGGGCGCTTAGAGCAGCAAATCCCCTTGAACAGGTTGTAAAATGATCTTACTATCTTGGAATTGTAGGGGTTTAGCCAGTAAACCCAAAAAACTGGCCCTGAAGGAGTTATTTTCGCGTTACAATCCGGATATCATCTTTCTTCAAGAGACCCTAGGCAGAAGTTTTGAGGTGGAATCTGCCCTTAGGAACTCTCTCTCTGGATGAATTTTCCTTGCTATAGATGCTATGGGGCATTCGGGTGGTTTGGCTATTGGAGTAAGGGAAGGAAGGATGCAGATAAATAGCCATTGGGGAATGGCTCATGTGCTTGGTATGGAGATCCATTCTCCTGAGCTTGGATTTCCCCTTCCGATTATAAATATCTATGGGCCATGCCTGTTATAGACAATTTTGTGCCTTACAGTATCAGGCATGAATTGTCAATAATCCAAGGGATCCAAAGTCCCTAAACATGATGTTCCTACCCCTAGAGGAACAAGGTCAGCAAACCAATAGCTCTCAGATCAGTTCTCCACCTGAAAACACTAAAAAACAAGCAATCCTGAAATCAAAGCAGGTGCTCCACTAGGCTTCTGCGCTGAAACTCAACTCCTCCATGGTGTACCTGCGTTGCAAAGCAGGTAGGACAAAGGCCACCTGCGCTGAGCGAGATGGGACAAGTGGCACACTGAGTCATTGCTCTGGAATCTTCCAAAAATGACACTTGGATCAGGGATTTCACCTTGTGATGAGTCAGCGGCTCTGTTTCTCCAAGTGGACTCAAGAACTGAAGATCAACTGAAGAGAGAGGGGACACAAGGCAGCTACACATCAGTTGCAAGCTGACTCGTCCTTTCTCAATTCATCTATATATTGAGCTCTCTCCTATGAGCTCAGGAGGCTGGAATTTTGTGCAAAGTAATGATATGATGTTGATTTCACTATAGAGCTATTGGGTGATTGCTTGAAGGAGGTGAAGAGGAGAAATTCTTTCTGCTGGGAGGTGTTGCTGGATTGGGGCCTTCAATGGTTGTAACCTTCTCAGAACTTTACTTCTTCATTAATAAAAGCTATTGAGGTTCTTCTGTATGCATTTGTTTCAATGATGTGTTGTGATAATTGTATATTTGATTTATGCTAATCCGTGAATCATTTATGATTGCATGCTTCTTGTAGTTTCCTTCTTTGTTATTTTGCAGGATCTCATTGTAGCTGGGCCAGCAAAAGAGCAAGGAGTTGGGAGCAAGCAGCCAAAGAGAAGAGTTTGGATTCGACATTAAGCGCAAGGCAACGGTTAGTGCATTTCCTCATTCTCTCTTGCTTTCGTAAAGAAGTAAACCTTAAGTAGTTTTCTTTACAGTTGTTGCTGAGGTACTATCACCCTTAGAGTGGGATAGGGTCATCCGAATCGGATACTTTTCCCTACAACAAACTGGCGACTCCGCTGGGGATCGTATCTGTTTGATTGTTTGTAGTATTTTGCTATTCATTTCCTGAACAGAAGAGTACCAAATCAAAAAGCTTTTGACTATATCAAAAGCGAAGTAGAGCGCAGCTACTCTAGCTCATTTCTGAGCATGTTCATGATTTGAAGAGCTGATCTACAAGGATCCTTGTAAGCTCTTAGTGATAGCTTTTCATCCTCCTAATCATCCCTTTGTGTGTACTTGACTGATTGCTTCTGATTTGAGCAAAAACTGTGCATTTTAGAGAAAATTGTGACCCGGAAACTGAGAAAACGCAACTTTCGTTTTCCAAAGCAGGTAGTACACAGGCTACCTGCTTTGCAACGCAGGTCCCGAGGGGGCTACCTGCGCTGAGAGCCAGACTGGCTGTGCAGCACCTACGTTGGCCCAATTTTGCCTAGTGCAGTTGGGGTTTCCTCCCTTTTTCTTGCCTGTTTTTACTATAGTTTTTGCAGCAAGTTGTCTTTCTTGTACCTATTCTGAAACCAACCTTACTTGCCATCATTCTGCCTTTGTTATATAATGAAATTGTACTTGTTATTTTGTATTTCTTACTTCATTTACAGTTTCCCATAACGAAGAGTAAACTAGTCTTGCCTTGGCCTCTTAGATCTGAACCTGTGTTAGGCATTTTGCTGGTCTAAAGAGTTAGCTTGTTCGCTGTCCATAGTTGATTAGTCTTTTTACTTTCGTCATTATGGATTGATTTCATGTATTTCCAGTGATTAAACAAGTAAATCTTAAGGTGTCTTTTGATTTTGGACAAACTTGTTTGTTTTCGCTTTTAATCAAAGTCAAAGTTATATAACAACTTTCTTTTTGTAACACATCAACATTAAGAAAGGGAAAAGAAAATACATGCATTGTGCATTTTGCATTTGACTGTTTGCATGACGATTTAGGAATTTTTGCATTAGTGTGTGTGCTATGATCTGTGTGAAAAGATTTGCCTTTCTTCTCCCTCAGTAGTTAAGATTTTCAAAGTTGAAAGATTGAAAAGTTTGCTTCTCATCTTAGACTGCATTCAGGAATTTGTTACATACATCTCGTGGTGATCCTTAAAGGCAAACTGCTAAACAAGATCAACATTAAAATAAATTCAATTTACATAACAACGCTTTGTAACATAACGCAAACATTTAGAGGTCTAGGTAGAGACGTGTTCCGGCGTCGTTAAACATAGTGACTGTCGATCTCTACGAAGGTGGGTGATTCCTCCTGAGAGTCAGTGGCACTAATACGGACTTGTGCTCCCACGTGCCGTCGCGTATATATTGGGAGACCCCTATAGGAACAAAGCCTTTATCCATAGGAAGCCGTGTCGGCCGCCCTACTGATCGCGATGCAGTGAACACAGCATTCACGAAGATCGACTACCCGTACCGTAAAACGTATTTTGTGGTTTCGCGAAAAGTTTGGCACACCCTCTGCCTAGAACTCCAGAGAAGTTTCTTTTGGCCTTTTTCAAACTCTATAACTGAAAAAGTCCATCCGAGCATTTGTCACTTCGGGCTCGTTAAAACATCGAAGGAGACTAGAGTCATGTTTAGCTTTTTCTCGACTCTTAAAACATGAAAAAGCAAAGTTGTGTCTAAAGCATCGTTAATAAAATTTATTTTAATCGGAACATAATCACCTGTTATTCCCACGTTGATCTTTCAGTTGAAAAGTATGGAGCCCACCAACCAAGGAAGTCACCTTGGCGGAAGTCCCAATCCCTTCTCCTCTTGGGGAGATGTTGGTGCGCCTCATATGGCCACATTGTCACTTCCAGGATTGACAATTGGCCTACCTGTATGGCTCTTTTCAACTAATGTAGTTCAGATCGCCACTAATCCTGAGCAGTCGAATCAACAGCCAGACCAGTCTAGAACTACCCCCCAGCCTTCCACTTCTTACAATTCTTCCTCTGATCCTTCATCTTCGCAAGGTAGAGCCGGCAAAAGTCAGCCTCCCATGGAGAAGAAGGAAAAGAAGAAGAGAGAAAAGAAGCAGAAGGGGCCTATGGCGAAGGCGACTGGGGGCAAGCAAAAGACATCTGACAAAAATCCACACACTGCACCGACCGGGCCTAAATCGCCATGTGTCATTTGCAAAGGGACCCACTTCCACCGTGATTGTCCTTGTATTCCCCGGATACTAAGGGACTGGTCCCCCAGGATGCACAATCCAGTAGCATCAACCTCTGGTAGTCATGTTGATTGCAGTCCGTCAACTAGCGAGAGTGAAGGACGAAAAGGGAGACCAAGATCACCCTGTATGTTGTGTGAAGGCGATCACGCCATCCACCGTTGTCCATTATTAGATGAGGCGAAGAGAGTTTTGGAAGATCGTCCAGTTTCACCGTTACGACTTCCTCCTGGATACCAAAAACTTGTGCCGAGTCCCTCGATAGTTGAAAATCCAGCTGGCCCGATCAAGTGGTCAGCTGAAGTGTCGGTCATTGAGAATGAACCTACTGAATCCAGACCAGACGAAAGTCTAAAGGTCGAAACGACAGTTGACCCGGTTCTTCCTTCAGAGGTTTCATCCTCAAATGAATCCGTCATTGAAGACCCTTCTTCAAATGACACCCTCACTGAAGAGGATAAGGATGACACCGTCCATATTCTTTTCATCAACACAGAATCTGATGAGCATCAGGGCAATGCGCCCATTCCTTTATCGCAGGAAGGAACATCGTCAGGGTCGTATCCGGCCGTGTATTTGGTCCCACCACCAAGCAACCTAGTTGTATCCTTTGATTGGAACCAACTAGGCAGACCCCGGTTACCAGCCAATATCCCATTCAGAATCATCGTCCAAATCTACAGAATGGTGATGGCTGGAACTATCATTGATGAAGGGGCATCTGTGAGTATCCTTTCCTCTATTGCTTGGAAAGCACTGGGTTTCCCGGCGCTTTTACCTGAGATGAGAAATCTATCGGGTTTTGATAAAGGAACCAGTCACCCGTTAGGGATTCTCCCCAATGTTCCCATTACATTGAAAGGGAAGACAGTTCATATGAACGTCATGGTCGTCCAGGGGCCCTTGGTGTATAACTTACTCCTTGGACGAGACTATATATATATTGCATGGAGGCGATAGTGTCCTCACTCTTTAGAGTTATGTGTTTTCCGCACGAAGGAAGAATGGTCAAGCTCGTAGACCAACTTTCATTTCCAGGATCACGCATCGCAAATAGTCAAATACCATCCCTTAACGGTTTATTCACTCAAGGAATGCCTCCACCCCCGGTTCTACTTCCCGATGAATGCGAGTGATTCGGAAAGAAAGAACTGGGACCCAGGGGGCATGCACCCTGGCGTGCCTTGGGCAGAGAAAACCTTGGGTATAAAGTTAATTTCCGCAGAAGAATGGGACTAGTCCGTACCCCGTCCGAAGGAAGGAAGAGAGGGTTGTTCTAGGATAAAGTTCTTTTGTCAAAGTTATGTGAGCGAAATAATCGGCTCCCTTTGTCTAGAAATTAGGCTCTCCTGAGGGAGGAGATCCATTTGTGGCGGCAAGTAGCCACCATATTTGAAGGCAAGCCTCACCCATTAAAACATATGTTTTGAAGGATAAGTAGGGGCAGCCTCCAAAGAAAGAGATGAAATTGCTGCAACAAGTAGTCACCATCCTTAGCAACCTAGTAATAGACGTCGCCGGAAAAAGAGTTTAGTTTGCGGCAGCGAACAAAACCATTTTTCGGATAATAAGTAAGAGGCAAACCTCCCTCCGTAACGCCAATGTTTCATCTGTTGCGATCTTGCAAAAATCAAAAAGTGAACTGATGGGAAGACAAGTACCGTCGGCACCGAAAAATAACGAGAAGACAAGTATCGTTAAAAATATAGCAAGACGACAAGTAGAAAAACAGAGGTGGGACAGAGGAGGGGTAGCCTTGAAATTATACTTTATACCTAGGGGCATGCGAACCTTTTGGAGTGCAAGCACGGGACGACTATTTATTTTTTTAAATATTTAGGTCCTCCCTTTAAACCTGTAGGTCTAACCCGTTAAACTCGTAGGATTAGCCGTTTCCAGCTTGCATAAAGAAAGGATGTGGGGCAAAAGTTAAAACTTGCCAAATAGGAGCATAGCTTCGTGAGATAAAGCTCCTTAAAAAATAGCTATCTCACCTGAGGCGTTTCTTGTATTATGACTGGTATAATCGAGCAGTTTTAGCACACAGTTCATGCTCGTTAAAAAATAAATGCAAAATCCGAGCAGTTTTAGCACATAGTTCATGCTCGTTAAAAAATAAACATAAGCTGTGAGCAATCTTCCCCTAGAGTTCATGCTCACCCAGAAAAAATGAATCGGTAAATAACCTTGAAGAAATGTAACCTTTGACAGCCATATTAAAGCCCTTGGTCGTGTTCTTGCAGTCTCACCTCCATCCGTTCATTTGGCCAATCGTTCATCTCCATATGATTGTTTACCCATTTTGAGGAACAACTGCGAAGAGTGATTTCACTTAGCCATCCTTGTGACACTGCCGTGATTGGAAAATTCCAACCTGTACCTGGAATCTGCTGCTGCCCTGTTCATCACTCGTTCCTCAAAAGACGAGTATTCTTTGAGCTCTTTTCACTGACTCGTAAAATATGAAAAGTTTGCCGAGTTTTGGCCTTCCAGCTCGTTAAAGCGACCGGAAGAGCTATCCCTCCTCTAGATTTTAATCTTTTTGGACCTGAGGGATTATTGCACAAAAAGATCGAGCGCTTGTTTTGTTCGGCTCGTTAAAGCAATCGAAAATTCATCCCTTCTGTATTGTTTTATACTTTTTTGGACTTAAGGGATTAGATGACGAAAAAGGAATTCTGGAGTTGACTTTACGTACCTTTTCAGACTCTCTAAAAATGAAAAGGACCGAGTTATCCTTGTCGTTAGACTCGTTAAAATCATTAAATAGCGACAAACATGTCTTTAGACGAGAACGAGTTTCCCTATCGCTAGGCTCGTTAAAACATAGCGATGGGCTTGCCCGAAGGGCAGGTTATAGAACAAGCATATGTTATCCTCCTCAAGCTTGATAAAAATAAAGAGGTACTGGTCAGCAATGACTGGGGAAAAATTGGGAGAACCTCACAGCTTTAATGGTAGAAAGTCACTCTTGAACATGACACTTTGTCCTCCGTATCACATCGGGTTGGGTTGTTTCATTCACCGGTCTCATCACCATGGTCCTTGCCACACCATCCACATTTGGGGTAATGCTACCGATCCATCACATCAGTGTCGTTATATGTTCAAGAGATGTTGTTCTGCAGAGAGTCAACCGTGTCCCATCCACTGCCATACATTGTCCTTCATCCATTTCATGACCGCCACCCTGAATCATACATCACAGTTTGTTTTCACCTCATCACAATCACTAGCTCCGTTCCGTGTCACTGATGTGGGATTCATTAAGGCCCTCCTTTGACGGATCGCTCCTTGTCGACATCAGCTCATTATCCAAGGAGTTGATCTAGGAACACCCCCTTCAGTACTTTGAAGCTTGCATGCCTCAATGGCAAGTTTCTCACTTCCGGCGACAGGTATACATCAATGACCTTCGACCAGAAGATTTTGCATGGTGGTCGACGCCAAGTCCTTTATTCCCACCATGTGAATTGTACTGCCGTACCTTGAGGGTCATCATCCTTATCGGTGATTCCTCTCGCGCTTGTTAACGGTTTACATCATTGACCGGTAATCAAGTGATGTCTTTCCATGTTCGACTTCAAGAAATTCTCACATGGATCGACTTGTACATCGAGTGAAGATCGGAAGAGATTGAAGACCCCAGATCTAGTTTCATCCATCCGGGCTGCGATATATATTCAGGATATAAAGACATTTGATATGTACGTCATTGCAGCAGATGATCATCCTTCTCAAAGGATGATAATTTCAGCAGAGAATTATCAGTCTATCATCAGACGATCGTCTGTGCTATGTACCAAAATGAATTTATAGAGCTGAGCATGGGAATGCCCGCCTCAGCTAGATCATGAAAAAGTATGAAAAATAATGTATTGTATTGTATCTTATTACAGGACACTTCTCAGTAGATTGAATGAACTTCGGATCCTCCTAATAAAGCATTTCACCCGATAAACGACCTCATACTTTAGGGGGCATCTGTTATAGACAATTTTGTGCCTTACAGTATCAGGCATGAATTGTCAATAATCCAAGGGATCCAAAGTCCCTAAACATGATGTTCCTACCCCTAGAGGAACAAGGTCAGCAAACCAACAGCTCTCAGATCAGTTCTCCACCTGAAAACACTCAAAAACAAGCAATCCTGAAATCAAAGCAGGTGCTCCACTAGGCTTCTGCGCTGAAACTCAACTCCTCCATGGTGTACCTGCGTTGCAAAGAAGGTAGGACAAAGGCCACCTGCGCTGAGCGAGATGGGACAAGTGGCACACTGAGTCATTGCTCTGGAATCTTCCAAAAATGACACTTGGATCAGGGATTTCGCCTTGTGATGAGTCAGAGGCTCTGTTTCTCCAAGTGGAAGCAAGGTTCTCCAAGTGGACTCAAGAACTGAAGATCAACTGAAGAGAGAGAGGACACAAGGCAGCTACACATCAGTTGCAAGCTGACTCATCCTTTCTCAATTCATCTATATATTGAGCTCTCTCCTATGAGCTCAGGAGGCTGGAATTTCGTGCAAAGTAATGATATGCTGTTGGTTTCACTATAGAGCTATTGGGTGATTGCTTGAAGGAGGTGAAGAGGAGAAATTCTTTCTGCTGGGAGGTGTTGCTGGATTGGGGCCTTCAATGGTTGTAACCTTCTCAGAACTTTACTTCTTCATTAATAAAAGCTATTGAGGTTCTTCTATATGCATTTGTTTCAATGATGTGTTGTGATAATTGTATAATTGATTTATGCTAATCCATGAATCAGTTATGATTGCATGCTTCTTGTAGTTTCCTTCTTTGTTATTTTGCAGGATCTCATTGTAGCTGGGCCAGCAAAAGAGCAAGGAGTTGGGAGCAAGCAGCCAAAGAGAAGAGTTTGGATTCGACATTAAGCGCAAGGCAACGGTTAGTGCATTTCCTCATTCTCTCTTGCTTTCGTAAAGAAGTAAACCTTAAGTAGTTTTCTTTACAGTTGTTGATGAGGTACTTTCACCCTTAGAGTGGGATAGGGTCATCCGAATTGGATACTTTTCCCTACAACAATGCCAGGGAAGGGATTATAAACATTCGAGCAGTGCTTCTTCGGAGAACAAAGGGGCCCTTTTTATGGAAAATTTAGAAAGACTCAAAAAAGCTACCATGGAATAGGCAAAAGATAGAAAGCAAAAACAGAATGAGGAACTCTCCAAAATTGATGTGGAATTGCGGGATCTAGAGGAACCTGAGGCAGACGGGTACGCTACTCAGGAGTCAAAAGAAAAGATTTTGATGCTTGAAAATCGCAGAGGCAAGATCTTACTAGACAAAGAAGAGGAATGGAGGCTAAAAAGTAGGGTGGTCTGGCTAAGAGCTGGGGACGAAAATACAAAATTTTTCCATAATTATGCAAAAGGATGGAAAAATGTAAACACAATAGCGAAACTAAAGGATCAAGAAAGAAGAGAAGCCACCTCTTTTGAGGAGCTATCAAATATGGGAAAGACTCACTTTCAGAATCTGTTTACTGAACCAGGAGGGATAACATTAACAAAAGTAATCAGAACAGATCAATGTTTCCCCCGCTTTGTGGAGGAGGAGGAAGCATAAGACTTATCCAGAGAAGTGACAAAGGAGGAAGTGGAAAGCATTGTAAAATCAATGGCAAAAGATAAAAGCCCAGGGCCGGACCGGTGGAATATCGAGATTTTCCACCTTTTTTTTGAATCAATTGGAGCAGACCTAACTGAGGTGGTGGAAGAATTGAGGAGGAAAGGCGAGATATATTCTCCCTTTAATGCAACTTTTATAGCTCTTATCCCAAAAAAGGAGGATCCTGACTCCTTTGAAGATTTCAGGCCTATTTCTCTGTGCAACTGTGTTTATAAGATCATTGCAAAACTTATAGTCGTCCGCCTAAAACCGATCTTGTCAAATTGCATATCAAGTGAACAGTTTGGATTCTTAGATGGTCAACAAATCCATGAAGCCATAGGGGTGGCCCAGGAGACAATTCACATCATTAGATAGTCAAACAAGAAAGGGGCTGTGATTAAAATCGATCTGTCGAAAGCATATGACAGGATCAGCTGGACATATCTCAGGATGTTGTTGACCCACCTGTGGTTCAATCTGGAGTTTATAAATTGGATTATGGGATGTGTAACCAGTGTAAGTTTTGCAGTCTTAATTAATGGGGCTTCATCACAATTTTTCTAAGGACAAAGGGGACTAAAACAGGGATGTCCTCTATCACCATTTCTTTTCCTCCTAGTGGCAGAGGGTCTAAGTAGACTGATCGCGGAAGCCAGAAGAACAGGTTTGATTAAAGGTTTGGAAGTTGTTGTAAATATGTTCATTACTCACCTCCTTTTTGTAGATGTTATTTTATTATATACAAATGGGAGTTTGGCTGAAATAAAAGAACTAAAAAGTATTCTTGATCTGTTCATGAAAGCCACAGGGATCCAAATAAACCTCAGAAAGTCTCAGTTAATAATGGAAGGTTTCAATAGAAATGAAAAAACCCATATCTCATCTATCCTGCCTTTTGAGGTCTACAATATGGAGAATCCGTTCAAGTATTTGGGCTTCTGGCTGAAGCCAAATTCATACAAAAAGCAGGACTGGAACTGGTTGGTGGCCAAAATAGAAGCAAAAATCACTCATTGGAGTTACAAGTGGCTATCTAGAGCTGGCAGGCTGACCCTGGTGACCTCAGTACTGCAAGCCATGCTGGTGTTTGGGGCAGCCCTGACTTGGATTCCAAAAGGGATTCTCCACAAGATAAAAAAGATCTGCAGTAGATTCCTATGGTCAAGGTCAAAGGAAGACTTTGTTCTTCCTTGGGTTGCATGGGAGAAAATTGAAAAACCAAAAGATTGGGGAGGATGGGGAATAAAAAATCTATATGATTTCAGTGTTTCCCTCGCAGCCAAATTCGGATGGAGGATCATCAATTCTGAGAATCTGTGGACAAGAGTGGTGAAGCGAAAGTATATAGATCCTGTTCCTTTAGAAGACTGGATCCGTAACCAAAATAAGAAAGGAAGGAATGTTTCAGTGGTTTGGAAAGCCACTATTGAGGCATTTAAAATCATAGAACAAGGATTGGCATGGCAGGTAGGTAACGGAGAAAATTTGAGGATAGGCACGGACCCTTGGGTGGGTTGCAATGAATTGTTTGCTCTGTCTCCATGTCTGATCAGACACTTGGAATGAAAAGGCATCATATATTTAAATCAAATTGAGAAAATAGGTCAGTCCACTATATGGGGGCAAGCATGGAAATCTGGAGCAGAATTAGAACTTAGACCTTTTTGGTGGAATGAGTGGCAGGGTTTCATCCAAGAACTTTCCAAATCCAATGTAAGATTAAAAGATAGACCAGACCATTTGGTTTGGGCTCATGAAAACTCAGGAACATACTCCCCAAAGGCCGGTTACAAGTTCTAAATGTCGAAAAAAGGATGGGAAGAACCAGAATGGTGGTCAAAATCTCTGTAGAAATTAAAATGCCCAAAAACAGCTAGATTGTTCTTTTGGTGTGTGTTAAAAAAGAGAATTCCAACATGGGATGTCCTCCAATCTAGGTACAAACAAGGGCCTGGAAGATGTCCTTTATGTATAGCTGACTCGGAGACCATCACTCATCTTTTTTGAGACTGTCCATTCGTAAAAAAGGTATGGGAGGAGGTGCAAAAGTTATTGAAGAAACAGTTAAGCTCGGAAGGGGAAATTTTATCTGTTGCATGGGAGAATTTGTGGAAACTTAGATCAGAAGGGAATACGAGGAATCTTCCGCCCATCATCTGCTGGGGGGTTTGGATAGCGAGGAACAGAAGTATTTTTAATGACAGAGCTCCCTCAGCTGAATCTATTGCTATCCAAAGCGCAGCCATACTGTCCAGCATCCCTGAACCAGAGGAGTCAAGAAAATCAACTCAGACCAGGGAAGAACAAATCAGAGTTGGGATCCCTTGGGCCTACTTTGATGGGGCTTCACAAGATAATGTAGCTGGGGCAGGGATAATCATCCATTTAAATGATTCACACTCTTTAAAAGCTTCAGTGGGCATTGGAACTGGATCAAACAATTATGCTCGGCTTTCAGCATTAAAATATCTCATACGCTGGCTTATCCACAGAAACATCTTCGCACTTCAGATCTTTGGGGATTCTTTGAATGTTGTGAAATGGGTTAATGGAAAAAGTAGCTTTTAGAAGAGATCCTGAACTTAAAACTTTCTTTTAATGTGTTTTCAATTGATCATATGGGCGTTTGGAAATTAACTCAGCAAATCCATGATGAGATCCGTGTGTCGGATCTCCCTCCTTATGCTTAATTTACAAATTCTCAGATGTTTGTTTTTTTTTGTTCTGATATTTTCACAATGTATATAGCTGTTGTGATAAACGTTGAAACACACTGGGTTACTGGTCAAGATAAATTTTGTCTGCCTATGCGATTATCCAGGATATCTTGGGTTCTTTTTAGTGGGTTGTTTTCCTCTATGAGGAGACCCACGAATAAAACCTGACCTGTGATAACGCGTCGTTGATGGTTGTTCACCAGGATTGTTTTTTTGTGGTATGCCGGAATGGTGAATGATCTGTTCGGACTGAGGGGAACAGTGTTTTTGTTTTCTCTTAGTATTATTCAGAGGAGTCAGTTTACTTCTCTGGGGGCTTGGTCCCTACAACAAACTGAATGCTATGCATCTACTTGTAACTTTTTATCTATCTCATATAAAAAGTTCCTTTTTGTCTTTGGAAAAAAAATTATGTTTTACATAAAATACTACTTAGTGAGTGACTTCATTAATTTTATAACTACAACCAACTTTTTTCTTCGTTTCAGTGTTGTATTAACAAAATCATACCATCCACGTTAAACACTTGTAAAATCAAAAATATGTATACAAATTTTAGGAATTTATTTTAAATTATTTAATAAAAATAAATTTGATTTGAAATAAAATTTACAAATAATATTTGAAATTCCATTTTTCTTAAGCTTTTCAGAATATAAAATCGGCATCAATATATATTCTTCTCATTGAAATCGAGCCCTTCAAATTTGATCATTGGATGGGATCCGAGTTCGAAATGTTTACACGTATTAACTCGAACATTAGTAAATAACCCGTTACTAACGCAGCCCCAATGGTCTCTCACACAGTAGCCTTGATAAGCTTAGTAAATTTGACGCCGGAAGTGGACTGCTTCAAGGTAAAGGAATCGTAGCGCAAGAAGAAGCGCCAGAAAAAGCTGAGCCATAAAAACCACGACGCCCTTTGCTGCACACTGCTTGTTGTCAACCGATGTTTCATCAGTTTTCCGGCCGTTGGACCACAGCAGATGCTTCAGCTTCTCTCCTGCTTCGCAGATGCTTCAGCTTCTCTGCCCTATCGAATATTTTCGGATCCCTTGTGGTAAATGGCTGGTACCCTCAGAACATCTCACCCTTCTTCACAGCATAGAGCCCGTCATGGGATTCGACCAGGAAATCCTCTTTGGCTCTCGCGTACTGCCAAGCCGCAGGCGGTTCCAACCTCGGCATTTCGTAAACACTGGACCGGACCAACACCATGTTCGCCAGAGCCCTGCCCTTGATGTCCCCGTGTGTTTGAACGGCTCCGCGGACGTCTTCAGCCAAATCTCTTTGCAGTTGGCCGCCATCGTCGGCAATATATTTGACGATACAGTTAAACATAATCGACAATGATTGCAAAGCATTCCCACAGATGGATATTAGCAGATTGACGCAGGCCTCTTCTCTGTTTAGTCCGAATTGTTTCTCACCCAAATACAGCGCGAAACTCGCATTCGTCCACATGAAATTATAGAGTTTGTCGTAATACCCGAAGACATCGGAGAACGGCTTGGGAACACAATGACTTTTCAGCCCGTGTAAGAATTCGGGAAAAGCACGGGAGCTCGTAAGCTGACCGCGCATTGCACCGAGCCACCTTTTAGTAACGTAGGGCCTTGGGTTCCGAGGCCGGCTGGCACTGGAGCGATAGGGTCTGCGCTCGTTATGGAGGGGCACAAAAAATTGAATATCAAATGTTCGATGTGTTAGAAAAATTTAGTGGGTTAAAAGCTCATAAATAGGCTGCGACAAAGTAGGAAAAGTGGACTTCAGTTGCTACAAGTAGTGTGGTTTGGTGTCAAGATATCAGAGAGTTAATTAATTAAAACATAAATTTAACGCACAGAAAAATAGAGTAAAACAAAGGAGAAATTATGAATCTGTCAGGAACGCGAAGTTTAGGATGAAGTGCATATCGTATTGGGTTGACCTATAGAACTGTGATTTGTCACTCTATCTATAGCAAATGGTTGGTACACGTCCACAGACTGGCTGCCAACGCGTGTGACTACAAGGAATCATGTAGTTTCTTAGTATTACTGTTAAAATCATGGTTGTATTTGCAAGCCAAATGATCAAACTGCTATTGTTGCTTGTGTTGTTTGAATTCTTGATGCCCTCGTATTTAGATTTGAAAGCAACAGAAGCCGAACTCGGTTGTGGGTTTTACAGAAACAACTGTCCAGAGGCAGAGTCTCTAGTAACCTTTCTACTCGAGAAAGACATTCAAAGAAACCCTAGAAATAACTATTTTAGCATCTTTTGGGATCACTGTAACTAGGAATCTCTCACACAATCTAGGGTTAGTCGAGAGAGGACATGCTTCATTTAGTGTAGATTGCTAAGAAAATGATGAAGCTATGGAGGATTTATGGGTTGTAGAATGGGAGTTTGGTTACAAATGTGAAGTCCCTAATGGTTGCAAAGAAGAAGATAATACCACATAATTTATTGTTGATGATGAGCCTGCTAATGAAGAAGAGGAACAACCACTCCTTGACACAACAAATCAAGTATGCTAGCCCAATGAGTGGAAGGGCCTTGCATAAATATTTATAAATGATGATGACAAAAACAATAGAGAAGAACTTACTTCTGCGAAACAATACATAAAACTTACTTATGCCAAAGGGGAAGCTGATGACAAGAGCATTGTTATTCAAAGCACCTTAAGTTGCAATAATTTCCACGAGAAGCAAGGGATAGATGATGAGTACCCTTAGCAGCCCTGTAAGTTTTTTGATAAGGGTTTCTTCTCCAAGTTTGACAAGGACAGCCATAGATATGATATAGCAAAGGGCCTATATGAGCCCATTAAAGACAATGGAATTTTGGACCAAAGGAAGGATTATATTTCTTTGTAAAATATGATGATGGTATCACAACTTCAGTATATGAACCTATTTTTACCAAGGATCAATCTGGTAATGATTCCGCATTATGGCTGAAAGGGAATGTTTATCTATTTCTTTCCTTGGTAATTGTTTTCATTCCAGGCTTTAACCTATCTGCTTTGTTGTTGGGGACATGTTACCAGAAACGGGACGGTAGCCACCGTTCCCGTTAAAAAACGCAATAGAAACGTGACAGCACAGAAAACTCCGTTTTGTACGGCTGTTCCCGTTTTTAGCGGTGAGAAACTGGTTTTCCAGAAACGATTCGTTTCTTAGAGTGGCCTGATACAAAACGTTCTTCGGTTTCCCTGCGACGTTTTGGTTTCTCCACAGTTTCAGGGTTTCCTATTCAAACTCATACAAAGTCTTGTTAACTAAAGAAATTTCTAACTATTGTTCAAAACCAAACTGCATGCAAACTAATTTCATTTTGCGGTAAAGAATTTTTTAACTATGGTTAAAAAAAAACTGCATGCAAAAGGCAAAAGGCACTGCAAGCGAAACGAGTTTCATTTTCCAGTAAAGCAAGTTCTGGGGGATTTAAGTCGCAGAGAGGAGAGCAGATTCGGTATATGCAGCTGAGGTTTGGATCGGATCCGAGCAGAGGAGAGGAGGCAAATCAGATCAGAGCAGAGGAGGAAGTGCGCCAAGGAGCCCGAGTTAGCTTCTCACCCCATACAGTTAGCTTCATAAATATGCGGTAAGATAATTAAAAGGCTTGTGATTTATTTCTTTTTCATTCCGTGATTGAGGTGTTTCTGAATGTAAACAAGTGTATATATTTTAAATGTAATTCCATCTTTCAAATCGTGATGCCCAACAGCCAGCACCCATTTCGCTGAATTGCTGATATTTTATCACATTGACATTTTTGCCCACAATTTTCTTGATTTGCATATGAATTTTCCACGATACGGGATAAGGGTTTATGGTTTGTGTTTTAGAGTTTGTATTACTCGAATGCTTCAATTTTATAGGTTTTATAGCTAATATATTGGTTTTATAGCTAATATTTGTAGAACCTGCGTCATTTTGTGTGTTTCAAAAGAGAGTTCTTAATACTACCCAATGGAACCTGCACAAGGAGAGTTGTTAATACTGCCTACTCGAACGTGCACATTTTTCTCTTTGAAATTGGCATGCTTTCCTACAAAACTACTACTTTTAATCACTGACCAATGATCAAAAGCATAGTTTTGCAGCGAATTCCTATTCAAGCCTTTATTAGAATTGTTATATTTCTTATTATAAAATATATTTTTAATACATAATTAAATTCAAAATAATGAAATTTTTTGAAGGCAATTATTTGTTTAAAAGTTTAAAAGCTATGTTTTGTTTGTCATGGGTTATGTATATAATTCAATTTGTGACATTGCAATGTAATTTTTACAATATGTATATAATTCAATTTGTGACATTGCAATGTAATTTTTACAATCCTATAAACAAGCTTGTAATGTTTTTAGATAATGAATGTTTTGTTTTATGTTTTTCATAAAAAAAAAATGTTTTTTCTCTCTCCTCGTTTCTTTAATGAGAAACCTCTAAACATCGTTTCTCGTCCTGTTGTCGTTTCTCGTTTCTCGTTTCTGGTAACATAGGTTGGGGTGGCGTTACAATAGTAAGGTGGTCCTCAACGGAGGGATGGTTCCATTTAAGTTTTTGAAGGCATAATGACATGTACATGTCTCAGTTTCATAATCTTATTGTAACGTGGGTTGCATGCTAATCAAGGCATGAGCACCGACGAGTCTGAAGTTGGTACACATGCTTTCTTTTTTTGGTTTTCTTGTAGCATTCATTCTGATATTTTATGATTAGGCAGCGGATAGATTATGCATTCGCATTGATACCAATATTATGCTCATATTTTGATCATGGAGTTGCATTTTTCTTTATTAATGCATTGAAAGATTTCATGAATTGGTGTTATGGTTTATGTTTTGTATGTGTGTTACTCAGAGGGCTTGTAAAGCAAATGTATGAGTATTTCTGTGCTGTCGATCTGAAGATCAAATATTATTTCTGCGCTGCGGATCTGGTGTATAGTATTTCTGCGCTGCGGATCTAAAGTGTTTCTTATCTTCGGTTTTCTGTGTTGCGGGACAGGTAATATAATATTTTATTATATTGTTTCTGCGTTGCGGATCTGAAGTGTGCATTTTAGCCGCGGAAACTGAGCGCTCCTGCAGGAAATTTTCTGCTTCAAATTTATTAATAATCATATTTAATCTACGATTTTCGATCTGCCGCAATCTACCGTTCTGGGTTCCACTGTGGGGCAATCTACCATTTTCGAGATTGAAACAGTTTGTTTGCACATTTTGGATTCTAGATCTAATCTTCTGTGGCTAGATCTAGATCTAGGCGGCTAGGTTTTAGTTCTAATCTTCTGCAGCAAGATCTAAATCTAATCTTATCTTATGCTTTATTTCTTTGCGGCTGGGTTCTACGGGCAAGTAAAATATGGCTCCCAGCTTCGCGAAAATCGCTGCTCGCTCATCCGCCGCTTCTGGAGGGCAAGCTCCTGCGCATATCGTCAGTGAAGCCCCAGCTCCCACTGTCCAGGTGGTCCAGGCCTCACTCGATGAGGCTTTGAAGTTTTCCGAAAGTGCCCTAATCTGTCGGTTCAATGGTTTTTGGCCGCGACTGACAGCTCTCCACGACTGGATCTCGGAGGTATGGAAGCCTGTCATTTCTGATGAAATTAATATCTACCCCTGTGCTAGGGTTTTCTTTATAGTAGATTTTGAAAATCCTGAAAGTAGACAATGTATTCTAGATTCCGGTCCTTGGTTTTGGGAAAAATTCACGCCTATTCATGAAGCCATGGAACCCATCATTCGATCCCTCTACAGTAGTCATAACTTCAGCACCAGTTTGGGTGAGATTGCCAAGCCTACCTTTGCATCTTTGGAATCTCTTGTCGCTAAAAGCCATTGGAGATGCAATTGGGAAATTTTACTGCAGGTGCCCAGAAACAGAGGAATATGCAAGAACCACCTATGCACGCATCTGTGTGGAAATGGATTTCAGCGCCGGATTCCCAGCTGAAATAAACCTAAGTAAAGACTATGTGTGGAACCAGAAACTCGATTACGAAACTATCCTCTTCAGATGTCGATCCTGCTTTGAGACAGGGCATCTAGTCAAAAATTGCCCAAAAGCCTCCCAAAAAAACTCTGCTAGAAACAACCACCACAGATCTACATGGTGGGAAGGAGCACAAAAAAACACTATACTGTCACCAAAGAAGAATACTCTGGAGAAAACTCTGAATCACAAGAAATCGAGCACGAAAGAAACAACTCTCAAGACAGGCAAGGAGAAAGCCCCGCCCAAAAAATCAACAATTATGAGGATTCTACTGCACAAAATAAGTCTTCATTTAACAGCAAAGCAGATCTCCTAGACCAAACTTCTTCTCCGACCATCTTCAAAAGGACAAACACAATAAATCGCGAAGCTAAGACACCAATGTCCCAGGAACCAGAAGAGATGAAGGGGATGCAAGATAAAGAAAGTTGGAAGACCGTAGAGAGAAAAAAGAAAGCTACAGCACCAATCTCGCCAAGAAAGACGAGGAGCCAGATAATCAAAAACTAAGAAAGTTATAGGTCCAATAGACCAATTTGGTCTCAGTGGACGTTAATCATCATCATCATTTTCCCTCTTTCAATATATTTATTTATCTCAATTTGTTCTCGGTTGAAGATAGATTACACGTTTGAATTGAATTGATATTACAGTTAGTTCATTTCTTAATCATGGAATTGGGTTTCTCCTCCTAATAAATTTTTCGTAAATTGGGCTTATTGTCTCTTTTCTATAAAGTGTTCATCCAACTGATATTTGCATTGATGAAGGACCATACTCTTATCCTGCAATGTATACAAAAATGTTCGCCTCACATGGAAGAAGAAACCACACGAGGTGTGGCATATCTCAGAGCTCTACTAGTTGTGATTAGTATAATAATGGTTGAGATTCATATAATAATATTTGGCGTATTCCCAAAGTTTCTTACTAGGTAAGAAAACTCAACAATAACTGGTACAAACTATTCTGTATAGCTGCATAGTTGTTACTTCTGACTGTCTATCAGAGTTGAAGAACAATCTCATTGTTTTCTACAATGACCAATACAAGAAGTCTGAGAAATGTAAACTCAAGCAAGATATCTATCAGAGAATGATGCCAAGATTCTATTGAGAACCGAAATGGAACTCAAGTCTATGGGTTGTCTTCTCATTCAATTTCAGTTGTAGGCAAGCATCTTCAGACTTCAGCTGAGGTTGTATAATAGCTTTTCAAGCTTATGTTGTCTTCTCATTCAATTTCAGTTGTAGGCAAGAATCTTCACACTTCAGCTGAAGTTGTATAATAGCTTTTCAAGCTTATAATATTGTTTTCTTTTTCTTTGTATTTTTCCCACCAAATTTATCCAGTGCATATTCGTTTTGACATATGAGTCTTGTAGCCTACACTATTTCAGATTCTGAATGACAAAACCAATCTTGAGGTTGTTTGGAAGGCCATCAAGGCTTCTTCTCATTCTAGTTCTGTAAAAAGGACAGTAGAGATCAAGGTAGAGTTTGAGGTTCGAAGCTCTAGTCTATTTATTGGAAGCGGGGTTGATTGCAACTCTGTACCCATTACACATTGAGGAAAGAACAGATAAGCGCTTCATTCACCCAGATGTCAATTGTGATTTGTAGAGCTTTGCCTCCTCTTTGTCCAGGTCTTCCATTTTCCTTTTCCCCTTGAAGGCATGAAAAACAAGAGTTGCTATGATGTTAAGGGTAGATATGAGATTGACAACAAAGCCACTTTACCAACTTCGGAGGGGAAGGAGCAAAGCTCGCATCCCATTCCATACCCCCTTTGTAAAGCATCTGTAACAATGGTGGAGTTCTGTGTTTATGGACATCTAGACTCGAACATATCTCAAAGTTATAAAACAAGAACAGATAAGTGCTCCATCCTAGCTAATATACCTGATTCTATCTATTGTATATTCTAACTTGGTTTTGGGTACTCAGTAGTTAAGAGGAATCTGATTTGCAGTCTGAAACCTGTGTTTTCTAGAACCTATAATTAGATCTCACCATAAATTTTATTCCTTATTTTTTGAGCCCCAATTGAACTAGATATTATGTAATGTTTAGATGCCACTAAGAAGTCATATATCAATATCTGAATTTTGATGGCCTTGTCTGTAGAATTATCCTTACAACACAAAAAAACTTGGACTTATGTTTTCTCAATGATTGGAAGGGCAGTAAGGCAAATTCAGGTAAGGCATACTCAGCAGGTGAGATAGGTAAGACAGGCAGACTCAGGCAAATTCAGGTAAGGCATACTCAGCACGTGAGATAGGTAAGACAGCAGACTCAGGTGCACAAAGAAGCATGCATTTGTGTTCTCATTAGCACTAGGGAAGTAGCCTGCATTTGTGTTCTCATTAGCACTAGGGAAGCATGCATTGTCTGCCTACATGCGTAGAAAGTCTATCAAACACTTTTATGGCCTTTTTGAACATAATGGGGACTTGCTACTGAGCAACCTCTCTTGTTTAATCATATGTTTTCATTTTCAATGGCAAAATTGAGTCCTTGAATTTTTTCAATGGTATCTAATATCATTAAGTTAAAACCTACTTTTCTTTCTCCATTGTGATAGAGGTACATTAACCAATCACCCCAGCTAGATTAGCATCGCTTACCGTTTTACCTCTCTTTGTTTTCCCTTAAAGGTTGGGAGTGGTCGTTGACAATGGAAAACAGAGATACGGACTAATCACCCCATGCTGGGAGTGGGCGTTGACAATCAACTACTTAAAAACTTCACGAGATTTCCGTTTTCCGCTTTCCTCGTTATAAAAGACGAGAACCCTATTTAAAAAGAGCACCCTAGATTCATTTGTAAACCGTAGATTCATTTCTATGTCTTTTGAATCGCGAGACGCTGCTTTGATATGTCTACATCAATTCTGTCGTCACAGTCATCAGGCAATTTGAGTAGACACAAATATCCGTCATGATTTTTTAAAGGACAAGTTATTTTGCATGTTTCGTTTAATGTTGTTTTATATAACAAATATTTATAATGTTGTTTTATATAACAAATATTTATGGTAATTATTTTATATAATAAATATTTATCGCAAAATACAATAGGTATTAAATAACTTATGACATATTCAATGGATAGGGAGAAATTGTTATTTTTACGATATTAAGAAAATTGAGTATAAAACTTGAATTAAATTTCATGAGTTTGATATGAAATAGCATATTGGACAATCTTAATCATGAGATGTTGGAAAGAATCGTATAAAATATTGTAACATGAAAAAGATGTAATATAAATGGTGTATGATATAATGATATATATTAGAGTTATATTTAATTTTCATTTATTTTATAACTAAATAAAGTATGGGAAAGATCTACAAGACAAGTTGTTTAAGAATATATATATATATATATATATATATATATATATATATATATATATTTATTTATTTTATGATAATAAAAATATTTTAAGATAATTTTTTTTAAATGAAATAAACTTATAAATCAATTTTAAAATAATTATTGTTAAGGATTGTATGATTTTTTTCACATTGTTGTGACGATGAACTACATTAGTTGGTTCGAAATGTCGACCAAATCCTAATGATGTGATTAATCCGAAAGACATTCATCTACAATACGGATCACAAAAGTCTCAGATCTAACATATAATGATATTTTTTACACATTATCCCTGGACCAATATAATTTGATATATTATTTATAAATTATTCTTAAATCAATGTATACACGAAAGAACTTTGAGTGAAATGTTTACTTTCAATTATAAAGAGTAAAATTTAACTCAAATAAATATATTAGAAATCGTTAATTTTAAAGACTGAACAATTTTAAAGAGTGAAATTTAACTTGAAACATGGGCCAACAAATCTCTTCGTGGTAGCTAAGCACTTTGAGTGAAATTATTATTTGCAATTTTAAGGAGTGAATCAAATATAGGAAAACAAAGCACTTTGAGTGAAATGTTTACTTTCAATTTTAAGGAGTCAAATTTAACTCCAATAAATATATTAGCAATTGTTGATTTTCAACACTGAGAAATTTTAAAGAGTGAAATTTAACTTGAAACACAGGTCAACAAATCTCCTCTTTGTGGTAGCTGAGCACTTTGAGTGAAATTTTTATTTTCAATTTTAAAGAGTGAATCAAATATAAGAAAACAAAGCACTTTGACTGAGATGTTTATTTTCAATTTTAAATAGTGAAATTTAACTCCAATAAATATATTAGAAATCGTTGAGCCAAATCTCTTCATGGTAGCTAAGCACTTGAGTGAAATGCTTATTTCCAATTTTAAACAGTGAATCAAATATAGGAAAGCAAATCACTGTGTGAAATTTTTATTTTCAATTTTAAAGAGTGAAATTTTAAAGAGTGAATCAAATATAGGAAAGAAAAGCACTGAGTGAAATGTTTATTTTCAATTTTAAAAAAATTTAACTCCAATAAACATAATAGAAATTGTTGAGCATAAGAACTTTGACTGAAATGATTATTTGAAAGAGTCAAATTTAACTCCAATAAATATATTAGAAATCGTTGAGCCAAAATTTTAAGGAGTGAACAATTTTAAAGAGTGAAATTTATCTTGGAAACAATTTTAAAGAGCGAAATTTAACTTGAAATGTAGGTCAACAATCTCTTCGTGGTAGCTAAGCACTTTGAGTGAAATGCTTATTTAGAATTTTAAAGAGTGAATCAAATATAGGAAAACAAAGCACTTTGAGTGAAATATTTATTTTCAATTTTAAAGAGTCAAATTTAAATCCAATAAATATATTAGAAGTCATTGAGCCAAATCCCTTATTTGCAATTTTAAAGAGTGAACCAAATATAGGAAAACAAAGCACTTTGAGTGAAATACATGTTTATTTTCAATTTTAAAGAGTGGATTTTTAAAGAGTGAATCAAATATAGGAAAACAAAGCACTTTGACTGAGATGTTTATTTTCAATTTTAAAGCATGAAATTTAACACCAATAAATATATTAGAATTTTTGAGCCAAATCTCTTCATGGTAGCTAAGCACTTGAGTGAAATGCTTATTTGTAATTTTAAGCACTGAATCAAATATAGGAAAGCAAATCACTTTGTGTGAAATTTTTATTTTCAATTTTAAAGAGTGAATCAAATATAGGAAAACAAAGCACTGAGTGAAATGTTTATTTTCAATTTTAATTTAACTCCAATAAACATAATAGAAATTGTTGAGCATAAGAACTTTTAATGAAATGATTATTTGCAATTTTAAAGAGTGAATCAAATATAGGAAAACAAAGCACTTTGAGTGAAATGTTTATTTTCAATTTTAAAGAGTCAAATTTAACTCCAATAAATATATTAGAAATCGTTGAGCCAAAATTTTAAGGAGTGAACAATTTTAAAGAGTGAAATTTAACTTGGAAACAATTTTAAAGAGTGAAATTTAACTTGAAATGCAGGTCAACAAATCTCTTCGTGGTAGCTAATCACTTTGAGTGAAATGCTTATTTATAATTTTAAAGAGTGAATCAAATATAGGAAAACAAAGCACTTTGAGTGAAATATTTATTTTCAATTTTAAAGAGTCAAATTTAAATCCAATAAATATATTAGAATTCATTGAGAGAAATCCCTTATTTGCAATTTTAAAGAGTGAACCAAATATAGGAAAACAAAGCACTTTGAGTGAAATACATGTTTATTTTCAATTTTAAAGAGTGGAGTTTTAGAGAGTGAATCAAATGTAGGAAAACAAAGCACTTTGAGTGAGATGTTTATTTTCAATTTTAAAGCATGAAATTTAACACCAATAAATATATTAGAATTTTTTGAGCCAAATCTCTTCATGGTAGCTAAGCACTTGAGTGAAATGCTTATTTGCAATTTTAAACAGTGAATCAAATATAGGAAAGCAAATCACTTTGTGTGAAATTTTTATTTTCAATTTTAAAGAGTGAATCAAATATAGGAAAACAAAGCACTGAGTGAAATGTTTATTTTCAATTTTAAAGAAATTTAACTCCAATAAACATACTAGAAATTTTTGAGCATAAATATATTAGAAATCAATGTTTATTTTCAATTTTAAAGAAATTTAACTCCAATAAACATACTAGAAATTGTTTAGCATAAATATATTAGAAATCATTGAAAGTTCTATGTTGTGAAATATTTCTCTAAGTTTTATTATAAAATTAATTCTATTTAGTATGAGTATTACATTTTCATCTTAAAATTAAATGTTTCCAAACAAACTCAAATAAAACGACAATGATATTAAAGTTCTATGGTGTGAAAGATTTCTCTATAAGTTTTATTATAGAATTAATTCTATTTAGTATGAATATTACATTTTTCATATTCACTTTATAAAATATATAAAATTAAATAATGATATATTGAAGTTCTATGTTGTGAAATATTTCTCAATAAATTTTATTATAAAATTAATTTTATTTAGTATCAATATTACATTTTTCATATTAATTTTATTAAATATATCAAATTAAATAATAATTTTCTTATGAGGAATTTATTAGAGTTAAGTGGGAAAATAACTAAAACTAAAAAATAAATATTATATAATCATTTTAATTTAAAATTCAAACTCACATATTTTGATCTTAGTTAATTAATCAAACAATATTATTAAAATAAAAATAAACTTACAAATTTCATAATTAGCTCCTAAAAACACTCTCAACTGGAAAAAAATGTCACTAAAATATTATGGTTATATTTATAGCAAGAAATTTCAATTTTGAAAACATTTATTACACTGTAGACTTTTTCATCTTTTTAACCCCTTTAAAATATAATAATTTATTAGAGTTAAGTGGGAAAATAGCTAAAACTAAAAATTAAATATTATATAATCATTTTCATTCAAAATTCAAACTCATATATTTTTATCTTAGTTAATTGAAGAAACAATATTATTAAAATAGAAATAAACTTAAAGAAACAATATTATTAAAATAAAAATAAATTTAAAAATTTCATAATTGTAAAAACATTTTCAACCTAAAAAATTGTCATTAAAATATTATGGTTACATTTGTAGCCAAGAAAGTTCTAATTGGAAAACATTTATTACTCTATAGACTTTTTCATCTTTTCAACCCCTTAAGAATATAACAATTTAAAAAAACTGATCGTATTACCTTTTTAAAGTGTACATTATCACATATGTAAATTATTATATGATTACTCTTTGTTCAATTATACCATGGAACTCTCTCCAATAATGTAACAGTCCAAAGTAAATATAAAATTAATTTCCTAATTAAAATCAGAATCAACAAATAAGTACATACCTATATTATCTGTGATCAATGTCTGCCAGATGACAACAAGGTTTTGGGGACGACTTTCCACCCAACCATAGGCTCAATTGTGCAAGGATTTGCTACAACTGGCCACCCCCGCGCCCTCGATCAACGTACTACTGCCAGTGACTCCTAAGTCTTAGAACTCCATTCTCCCAAGAGAATGCAAGATAGAATCTCGGAATGATGGAATGCAGGAATGCCTCTCATCTTCCTCACCATCTATTAAATAGAACAACATTGAAAGGGGAACCACATGCACACACTCCATGTGTCTACATGCAACTTTCTTTTGATTTTTAGCTTTATTGTTTTATTTCTTTACTTTTCTTTTGAGTTTTAGCTTTCTTGTTTTATTTCCTTCTTTTATGATAGTTTTCTTGTTTTATTTCTAGTTATTCTAATTTAGAGTTTTAGTATAGTTATTACTATTTTTATTTTTATTTATTTTCTTGTATATTTTTAAATATCATTTATTATTTATGATTTATTATTTATTATTAGGTGATTTATTATTTATTATTTATATTATTATTATTTATTTGTATTATTTATTTATTATTTATTATTATATTATTATATTATTATTTTTACTATTTATTAATTATTATTAAGGGAAGGGATATTACATACTCTCCCCCTTTAAGGAACTTCGTCCCGAAGTTATGTTGAATTATGTATTATGCATTATTTTTATTATTTATTATTTATTATTTTATTTACTTCCTGTTGCCAACACCCTCTGCTGAACTAGTATAACTAGCATGCATCAACAGTCCCCAACACCCCGGGAAATCTCAAGGAATCTCTGTCCTTTTCCCCACTTTCGGCACCAGGCTAAGTCTGACCCGGTCTGTATCCTAGTCCAAGGCTGGCCCCAAGGCTCGTGCCTGACTCAGACCTCATCTGCCCCAAGGCAGGCATATTGTCCGGTACTCAATGACCCTGGGCATCTAGCAAGGCTGGCCCACTCCCTCCACAATTACTAAGGCGCACAGCCTTAGGCATCGAAGTCCTATACAACCCTTCCAAACTTCGGCATCCCAATCCAATAACAGGCACCAAGCCTAGAACATCAGGCACTTGGCCTCCTCAAGATGGTCTCATAGCTCTTCAAGAGCTATCCATCAAGAGCTATAAACAAGACAAAGGAACCACTAGCATATGTAGTGTTGATTGAGTTTTGTCCCCGGCCCATATGGTGTTAGGTATTCTCCCTCGTGCGT
Source organism: Pinus tabuliformis (assembly GCA_031772625.1). Lineage (NCBI taxonomy): Eukaryota > Viridiplantae > Streptophyta > Pinopsida > Pinales > Pinaceae > Pinus > Pinus tabuliformis. The sequence goes on along the minus strand of CM062810.1, from coordinate 478,648,126 downwards.
ATGGGCTCGCACGAGATCATCAAATAAACCGGCTCTCTCGGCCCATTTGTGGAGTCCTGTGAATCATCACATCTCAACATGCATCCAATGCATTAGCCATACCATCATAGTATCATAGGAAATAATCCACATGCCAACTCTTGCATGTCACCATGAGAACGTTCATCTTTGTTAAGCGCAGCATTATCACTAATAATGAACTGCATGCTCATGCATATCATAAATTTGTAGGCAATTATTGCATACTTCGCCTTATGAATACCCTCGTAAGTTAGATCACCAACGTATTTGCATCAAAGACATATCATAACTTCACATAAATGAATCACATGTCAATAAGCCTCATAGCATCATAACTCTTAAGCCTCATTGTGCATATCATATCCATCATGAGTATTGAACATTAAATACCTATCGTGACGTAGTAAATGAATATGTCAATATACCTTGTCATAACGTCATAACGCCTATGTAATACCTTGAATTTTTACAACATTATTTAAAAAAACATCCCTATTCCATACATAACAGAGTAAAAGAACATAATCTAGGAAGATGAAACATAAGTAAGAATAATATGAAATACTACTTGTAACTTTATTAATAGGTCCACTAACACTATGGCTACATTTATAGCCAAGAAAGTTCTAATTTGAAAACATTTATTACACTAGATTTTTTCATCTTTTCAACCCCTTAAAAATATAATAATTTAAAAAAATGATTTTCTTACCTTTTTAAAGTGTACAATATCACTTATATAAATTATTATATGATTACTCTTTTTTCCATAATAATAGGAAATACTACTTGTAACTTTTTTAATAGGTCCACTAACACTATGGTTAAATTTAAAGCCAAGAAAGTTCTAATTTGAAAACATTTATTACACTATAGATTTTTTCATCTTTTTAACCCCTTAAAAATATAATAATTTAAAAAAAAATGATTTTCTTACCTTTTTAAAGTATACATTATCACATATATAAATTATTATATGATTACTCTTTGTTCAATTAATACTACCTGTAAATTTATTAATAGGTCCACTAACACTATCACTATATTGAAAGCCAAGAAAGTTGAAATTTGAAAACATTTATTACACTGTAGATCTTGTCATCTTTTCAACCCCCTAAAAATATAATAATTTAAAAGAAACTGATTTTCTTACCTTTTTAAAGTGTATATAAATTATTACATAAGTTAATATATGATTACTCTTTGTTCAATTATATCTTGGAACTCTCTGCAATAATGCCTTCGAATTTTCATAATAGTATTTAAAAGAACATTGTTATCCCATATTAATAGGTCCATTAACACGATGGTTAAATTTAAAACCAAGAAAGTTATAATTTGAAAGCATTTATTACACTATAGAGTTTTTCATCTTTTCAACCTCTTAAAAATATAATAATTTAAAAAAAAATGATTTTCTTACATTTTTAAAGTGTACATTATCACATATATAAATTATTATATGATTATTCTTTGTTCATTTATGTCTTGAAACTCTCTGCAATAATGCCTAAAATTTTCACAATAATACTTATCCCATGCATAACAAAGGAAAAGAACATAAAACATAGACTAGGAAGATGAAACGATAAGTAAATATGAAATACGACTTGTAACTTTATTAATAAGTCCACTAGCCCAATCACTAGTAAAAATACAAGGACATAATTGTATTTCCCTTCAATGTACCGAAATGATATAGGCATAAAAAATAAACTGAGAAGGAAAAAATTCAAATGAACATATACATATATATATAAACGAAGATAGGTCCACTAGCCCAACAGCTAGTAAAAAAAAAAAACAAGGACATAATCGTATTACCCTTCACCCTTCAATCTACTGAAATGATAGAGACATTTTTAGTAATAAAAAAAAAATTTGAGAAGGAAAAAAAATTCAAATGAAAATATATATATGAAAAAAAAAAAACTCAAATGATGAAATATAAATATAATCATATATATATATATATATATATGAAAAAAACAGCTTTCGTATTTTTTTTGAATTTCGGAGATATTTTCAATAATAGAAAATAAAAAATAAATTGAGAAGGAAAAAAACTCAAATGAAGAAATATATATATATAAAAGAAGACATTTTCAGTAATAGAAGATGATAATAATAATAATAATAATTGAGAAGGAAAAGAATTAAAATGAAGAAATATATATCTATATATATATATGAATGAAGAAATATATATATAAAAGAAAAAAGATAGCTTTCATATTTTTCTTTGAAATTTGGTAAACTTTGCTGAGATTTATAGCTTTCGAAGACATTTTCAGTGATAGAAATAAAAAATAAATTGAGAAGGCAAAAAACTCAAATGAAGAAATGAGATGCTCAAGGAGATGGGTTCTCGGAAGTGAAGAAAGGAATGGGGCTAGGGTTTCACCTGTTCTTCACAGCCTGCACCTCCCCTGAGGTAGCCTAACCCTATTTTAGTTTTCCCCTGGCCCCCGTACCTCGGACCATTACCCTTTAGGCCCATCTGCCTTCGGTTTTTTACGTTTTTTACGTTTTTACTGGTATGCTTTTACTCCTAACCTTCCAATAGGCCTCTATAATGACACTCATCCTAGGGTTTCTGAATGCATCTGGCACGGGCTTTTAGAGTTGGTTATGGAGGGTCTAGTTGACTACTCAGAAGACCCTCTCAAGGGCACCTCCATCTAGACTTCTCCGAAGGTTATTCCGGCAAACATCTTTCACTTTGGCGATGAACTCACCGACGTGGTAGCCTTGCTTCTGTGGATCTCAGGGCCCTCGTGCTCCACAATGAATTTCACCGAGGCCACCCCATCTATCCCTAACCTCTCAGCCCAGGCCTTTTCTCCCTCTACCCTCAATTTCATAGATCAATCCCTTGATCCAAGTCTAGGATTATCTATAGAAGGCCTCCCCTCCTTCGTTGGTTCCCGCTTCCTCTCTGCAGCTTTGATCAACGATCCTTTTGCCCCCGCCCCTGGACTACCCGCTCCGCTCTCATCGCTTTCCCTTTCCAACAATTTCACTGATGTCCCCCCATTTTCTGGGGCTTTCCCCTCAAACTCTACCTTGGGCAACCCTCCTCCTGAGACAAACCCTTCCCGTGAACCCCCTCTAAACCCCTCCCAAGATGAAGGCCCCCACAAACTAAAGAAGCAGAGGATCCTTAAATGCAAATATTTGGAGGTTTTCTTAAGGCTAGGAGAGGATTTCCAATGGAGTGAGGCCATGGATACAACGGAGCGGGTTCTTGTAGGAAGACTTTGAGGTTGCCACTATAGTGCTGCCAGGTTAAAACAGTGAGTTTCAGAGGTTTGGAGCGACCACCTTGCTGAACCCCCGGTGGTTCATACTTTTGTGAAAGAATGGTTTACACTCCGGTTTGCCAGGGCAGAACACACCAACTCAATGCTTTCAGCAGTTTGGCACATTGAACAAGCAACGGTCCTCCTCTGGCAATGTACGCCACTTTCTGACCCATAAAGAGAACAGTTTGGGGCTGACCCTCTCTGGGTCATATTGACTGGTCTACCCCTCCAATTTTGGTTTGAAGACATCTTCAGGCACATTGAGAACTCTCTCGGCACATATATAAAATATGACAAGTCCTATCCCTCGACAAGGAAGATGGCGTATGCTCGAATTCTGGTTCACATTAACACTAGTGGAGGATTACAAGAGTATATTACAATTCAATGGAGGAATTTATCCCACAGGAAGAACCTAGACTACGAAGGGGTTCCTTTCAGATGCAAGAGGTGCCACAAGGTTGGGCACCTATTTAAGGATTTCCCCCTAAATAAGAATTCCAAGAACTCGGATGGAGGGGAAGCTGGAAAGACAATTCCCTCTAAGTCAAACCAAAATCAGGGGAAGCAGGTCTACAACTCAGATGAAGGGAAGCAGAGTGATCCTGCACCAATTGATCAATCTCTCTCGCATGGATTCTCGAAGAAACGTGGCCGACCTCCGCTTCAATCTCCCTCCACTCCTCTCACCAAGGAAAGAGCAGTTGTAGAGTCGATGGTTTCTTCGATTAAGCAACCTATTTCCCCTCCTCCCTCATGTATTCATGCTTTTGATGATTTAAATAAATCTCCAATAAACAATTCTATGAAGGATTCTGGTTCCCCTTCCTCTCTGAATGTGCCCCCTTGTCCCCCCTTGGTCATTCCCCCCACTTCTCCTCTTACCCCCTTCCCTGAGGCCCCCCCTTCCTCCCTTCTCCTCCCCCTTAAGAGCGCCCCAGACATAGTGCCTATCTCCCCTCCCCGTCGCTACCAGAGCAGGTCCAAGGCCATATAGAAACCAGGCCCTCACGAACCCTTTGGTTTGATCCCTCCCTGAGCCCCTTTCCCCCAAAACTGGCTCAGGGATGACCCTGCTCTCTCTCAAAGGCACAATTTCGAGCTAGCGGTGAAATTTCTCTAGGAAAGCAATCTACCATCAATGGGGTACTTATAGCATTGAACCCCTTGACTACCGCCCCCCTTATGAAGATAGCCTTCTTCAACTATAGACGGCTGGCTAAGCTCGATAAGGAACTAGCCCTCCGCAGATTATTTCAAAGTTCCCCTATCGATATCATCCTCCTCCAAGAAACCCTGGGACCCGCTGACTCCATCTCCCATCTCCTGAAAGCCATGTTCACCAGACAGAGTTTCTTTGGGATAGATGCCAATGGAAGATCAGGTGGCCTACCTATGGGCTTCAATACCTGTTCTTTTCATCTCAAAAACTGTTGGGGAGGCCAAAACCACATGCGAGCTGACCTATTCTCATCAGATTTGTGACTCGAGATTCAAATCCTCAATGTATATGGGCCTTGTCAAATAAACCTACCTTTTATGACCATTTTCTTGACTCTGTTGTTCTACAGATAGATCTTCTTATTTTAGGTGGGGATCTAAACTTCTTCTTAGGTCACTCTTAATCTTGGGGGTTTCATGCCTAGCAAGACCCCTTATCTGGCTATTTCGAAAAGTTGTTAAAGCTCCATAATCTTCTGGACATTCCCTCTGCCAAGCTCATGCGTAGCTCGAGAAACAACAAAGCTGGCGAGGATAGTCTTGCGCAAATATTGGACCGTTTTCTTATTAGGGAAGGGATATTAACTATGCGCCTCCTAATTAGACAATGGGTAGGCTCAGGAGGAGTATTTGACCACCTCCTAACCTTCATGGAACTCAAAGGAGGTCCTCACAAGCCTAAGGGTCCATTTAAGTTCAGCTCATCCTAGCCCAAAGATCCCTCTTACATTCAGACGATCAAGGAATTCTGTAAGGCTCAGCCCCTGAATGAGTGTGGCAACATTACAAAGGGCCTTGCCCAAAATATTACGGGGCTAAAGAACCTCTCCAAAATCTAGGTTCACAACAAATGCATAAAAGATGATCAAACCCTCCTAAAAGCTGAGAAGGCAATAACTGACTTAGAAATGACCTAATCCGAGCCTACGGAATGAATGATAAAAAATCTGGACTCGTAGAGCTCTATACCATTAGAAGGAAAATACTAATGGACCGGGAAGAAACATGGAGACTAAGGAGCAGGGCAACCTATCCTCTAAAGGGAGATGACAACACAAAATCTTATCATAAGTTTGCAAATGGAAGGAAAAACATCAACACCATATGGAAACTCTCATATGAGCATGGTCATAATGCAAACACCTTCCCTCAGCTAGCCACCCTTGCAAATTCTCATTTCAATCAGATTTACAAGGCCCCCCCTAAAGCTAATCTTGTTGAAATCATGTAAGTAGCCTAGTTTTTCCCTCGATTTGTGGACCAAGAGGCTAGCATGGAGCTGACAAAAAAATCTCAATGGGGGAATTAAAATCCACGATTAAGGGGTTCAAGAAGGACAAGAGCCTAGGACCAGACAGTTGGGCGATCGAGTTCTATTCAGATTTCTTTGAAACTCTGGTAGGAGACCTCAATGTTGGGTTGTGTTATATTCTTTCCACGTAGTTAACAGGGGGTTTGAGGGGCACCCGTAACCCCACTTTATGGGGTCCACGGCATCTCCCTGGAAAATTTTGGTTTTGGACCATATGTTAGCTTGGGTGGACCCACCTATGGTTTTGTGCATGATTTTCACACATGTTTTTTGGAAACGATGGTTTTCGGTCCATGGTATTGGACGCGATGGTTTTTGATCCATGGTATTGGATGCTTCAACATGTATAAATATGTATTGTAACATTGAAAGGAATATAATGAAAAATCAAGCTAGTAGTCTCGGTTTTGGGATCTAGGGTAAAATATCAGTGTATATGTGTTTTATGTGTTCTGCTCTTGGGTTATTTAGTTTTCTGTGTTTTAGAATTCGTATGCAGGTAATTTCTATACGAGGTTAAATCCTACATTTAGTATCCGAGCTATTTTTGGCTTCAAGGGGATGCCTTTGTTGCTAAGGGGTTTCACTCGGGCCTGTGGTAGACCCTATTCAGTGGGAGATTTGTGAGATCGATTGTGGTGGTGAAAGAAGTTGGCGAGCAGTGGAAGGATAGAGATCGAGAAATTTAATGGTTAGATTTTTGAGATGTGGAAACTCAAGATGGAGGATATTTTGGTAGATAAAGATCAGTGGATCGCGATAGATCTGGGTACTAAACCAATGGGAGTGTCCGATGAAGAATGGAAGATGTTGGATCAAAAGGAAAAGAGCATAATATGATTATGTGTCTCAGATTCAATATTGCTGAGTGTATTAGGGGAATCTATGGCGAAGGCTTTGTGGGACAAGTTAGGGACTTTGCACCAATCTAAGTCTCTGGTGAATAAACTGTTCCTGCGGAAAAAGTTGTATAACCTGACGATAAAAGATGGAGACTCGGTGATAGCATCTGAATGCATTTAATACTGTGGTAACTCAGTTAGCATCTGTTGATATTAAAATTTCAAATGAAGATAAGTGCACCAGTTTGTTGTGTTCTCCACCATATTTGTGGGATAGTCTGGTTATTGCAATAGGTAGCAATGCAACAGCCTTGCATTTTGATGAAATAATCTCATCCTTGCTGGCGGAGGAGATGAGATGGAAAAATATGGAGAGCCAGAATGGTGATGCCTTGTATATGCGAGGATGGTCCCAGAATAGAAAAAAAAATAAGTCATCGAGTGGGAGATCTAAAACTAGAGGGAGATCTAAATCTCCAGGAAAACCTATAAAGGTAGTGTGCTGGAAATGCGGAAAGGAAGGGCACTACAAAAGGGACTGTAAATCTAGAGCTCTTGATAAAGGAAATGGATCTGATGATGCTCCTTCTGCAGAGGCAAAAACCACCTCATATGAAGGTGCGGATGTGTACTTGGCTTCTTCAAGTACACATGTAGATCATGAGGCATGGTTGATTGACTCAGGTGCATCCTTTCACTTCACTCCCCATAGAGAGTGGTTCTGCGAGTATGAGAAATACAATGGTGGTGATGTCTTCTGAGGGAATGATAGGAAGGCTAGAATCATTGGTCACAGAAAGGTAAAGTTGAAGTTGCAAGGTGAAAGGGTTAGAACACTTCCGGGTGTTCTGCATATTCCTACATTGGCCAGAAATATGATTTATGTAAGCAAGTTGAATGATGCAGGTGTAAAAATAGTTTTCGAGAAGGATACCTACAAGATGGTTTGGGGAGAAATGGTATTGATGCGAGCAGTTTGGATTGGAACTATGTACAAGCTGCAAGGTAGCACTGTTATTGATGGGTGCAATAGTTCTGTGGTTCCTAAAAGTGGAGCAGAAAATCTAGTGGTCTCTAGAGAGAAGACCATGCTATGGCATCAAAGGCTTGGACATATTGGAGAAAAGTCCTTCAGATACTTCATGGTAAAGGTATGGTAGAAGGTATGAGTAATAGCTCTCTAGATTTTGATTTCTGCAAAAAATGTGTATATGGGAAGCAGAATCGGGTGAGTTTCCACTCTAGTAGTAAGAGGGCGAAACAGATATTAGAACTGGTGCATAGTGATGTGTTTGGACCTGTGAAGGTACCATCACTAGGTAAGTCTGTGTACTATGTATCATTTATAAATGACTTCTCAAGGAATACAGGGATATATTTCCTTAAGAAGAAATCTGAAGTCTTTGACAGGTTTAAAGAATTTAAGGCTCTAGTGGAAAACTAGACAGAGAAGAAGATAAAGGTGTTGAGGACAGATAACGGTGGAGAGTTTTGTAGTAAGGAATTTGAAAAATTCTGTAAGAAGTGTGGTATAGCATAGCAGAAGACTACTCCATATAAACCTCAACAAAATGGAGTTGCAGAAAGAATGAATAAGATGTTGATGGAAAGGGAAAGAAGCATCCTTAGTGGTGTTGGGTTACGACAGGAATTCTTGGCAAAGGCAGTGGATACTGCATGTTACGTGCTCAACAGGTCACCTTCATCAGCGTTGGAGGATAAGACTCCACAAGAGGTATGTACTGGTAAGAAACCCTCTCTTTCACATCTGAGGGTATTTGGATGTGATGCATATGTACGTGTTCCAAAGGAGAAACGAGCCAAGTTGGATAGTAAATATGAAAAGTGCATCTTTATTAGGTATAAGGATGGTTTAAAGGGTTATAAGCTTTAGAACCCAGTCACATGGAAGGTTGTGTACAACCAAGATGTGGTGTTCAAAGAGCTAAAAGATGTAACTTACTAAACATGAAGTCCAACAAAAGGAACCTAATAACAGAGAGTTTGAGCTAAAGGAGGAAGAATCAGACTCTACAGCAGAGGAGGAATTAGAAGATGAAGAGCCACACACTCTGGCTATGGAAAGACTAGTTTGAGAAAGAAGGCAACCTGAAAGGTATAGTCCATCTACTTTCTGTTGAAATTTTTCCTTATCTATTAGTGATGATTATCCCAGAACTGTGAAGGAAGCAGTAGATTCAGAGGATGGAAAAGTCTGGAAAGAGGCCATGTTTGATGAAATGGCATCTTTGCACAAAAACGAGGCTTGGGGTTTGGTGGAGTTGCCGGCTGGAAGGAAACCCATTGGCAGCAAATGGGTGTTCAAAAAGAAGACAAATGCAGAAGGAAAAGTGGAGAAATACAAAGCTCGGTTAGTAGCAAAAGGTTATTCCTAGGTGTCGGGAATCGATTTTGGTGATATTTTTTCTCTTTTTGCCAAGGTAACTTCTATTAGATTACTTTTATCTGTTGTTACTGCTTTTGATTTTGATGTAGAACAGATGGATGTGAATACCATTTCTTCACAGGGATCTGGAAGAAGAAATCTACATGAAGCAACCTAAAGGATTTGTAGCAAAGGGTAAGAAAGAACTGGTATGCAAGTTAAAGAAGTCTCTATATGTGTTAAAATAATCACCAAGGATGTGGTATTAGAAATTTGATACATTTATACGGGGACTTAGCTTCACCAGAAGCAAAGCAGATCACTGTGTGTATTTTAAATTAATTGGTGACCGTGTTATTTATCTGGTCTTGTATGTGGATGATATGTTGTTGGTTGTAAATGACAAAGAAATTATCCAGGATTTGAAGACCTAATTTTCCTCCAAATTTGACATGAAATATCTTGGTGCTACAAACTATATTTTGGGCATGGAAATTAAAAGAGATCTGGCAAAGAGGAAGCTCTGGTTAAACCAAATGAGGTATGCCGAGAAAATACTACACAGGTTTAATATGTAGGATAGTAAACTGGTGAAGGTTCCTATTCCTGTAGGTGTGAGGTTATCTGCTGAAAAATGTCCCAAGGCACAAGAAGAGGAAGAGGACATGTCTCGTGTTCCTTATGTAAGTTAAGTCGGTATCTTGATGTATGTAATGGTCTGTACTAGACCAAACATTGCACATGTAGTGGGAGTATTGAGCAGGTTTGTGTCAAATCGAGTAAAGGAGCATTGGATGGCATTGAAGCGGGTTTTCAGGTATTTGTGTGGCACTAGTGATTATGGTCTATGCTATCAAGGAAGACCAAGATTGGACAAAGTGTTGGATATTCGTGGCTTTGTTGATGCAGACTAGGCTGGAGATCTAGATCAGAGAAGATCTACAAGTGGGTATGTGTTTAACCTATTTGGAGGTGCAGTCAGTTGGATGAGTAAGAAACGATCTAACTTGGCACTATCAACTATAGAGGCAAGATACATGGTAGCCACTCATGCAAGCAAGGAAGCAGTTTGGTTTCAGAGATTGTGTTCAAGTATGTGGTTACTGCAGGAAGATATAAGGATAGACTGTGACAGCCAAAGTGCAATTTTATTGGAAAATAACCTTGCATATCATTCAAAGACAAAGCACATTGATGTTCAGTATCACTTTGTGAGGGATATGATAGAAGACAAAAAGTTGTTGCTGGAAAAGGTGGACACTTTGAAGAATACTACAGATGCATTGACAAAATCTATGAGCTTTGAGAAGTTCTCTTGGTGTAGAGAGACAATGGGCATTTCAGGGCTGGGAAAATGACTAAGCTCTCTTATGACCCCCTGTGGAAAGAAAACAACAAGTGGGAGAATGTTGGGTTGTGTTATATTCTTTCCATGTAGTTAACAAGGGGTTTGAGGGGCATCGGTAACCCCACTTTATGGGGTACGAGGTAGCACCCCAGAAAATTTTGGTTTTGGACCATATGTTAGGTTGGGCGGACCCACCTATGGTTTTGTGCATGATTTTCGCACATGTTTTTTGGACGCGATGGTTTTCGGTCCATGGTACTGGATGCTATGGCATGTATAAATATGTATTGTAACATTGAAAGGAAGATAATGAAAAATCAAGCTGGTAGTCCCGATTTTGGGGTTCTAGGGGAAAATCTTTGTCTATATGTCTTTTACGAGGTTGAAACCTACACTGAAGGTCCTAGAACACTCCAAAACTTGTGGATCGCTCCCTGAATCCCTCACATCCACCTTCATCGCTCTCATCCCAAAATATGACAACCCCTCCACTTTTGATGACTTCAGGTCCATCTCGTTGTGTAACTGCATTTATGAAATTTTAGCCAAGATCATTGCAAACAGGATGTAGCCCATGCTTTCCTTGTTCATCTCACCTAAGAAATTTCAATTTCTACAAGAATGACAAATTCATGAAGCAGTAGGAACCACACAAGAGGTGCTTCATTCACTGCACTCCAAGAAAATCAAAGGTATGATCCTAAAGGTAGATCTTTCAAAAGCCTTTGGTAGAGAAAACTAGATTTACATCAGAATGCTCCTAACACACATGGGTTTTCCTTTTGAGTTTATTAAATGGATAATGTGTTGTATCACTAATATTCCTTTCAGCATGCTTATCAATGGAGTGGCCTCCCCCTTTTTTTACTCGGAAAGAGGACTCAAACAAAGATGCCCCTTATCTCCTCTGATGTTCCTTCTGATAATGGATGGTCTTAGCAGGGAGACAAAAGACGAGCACAAAAGGGGTAGACTACAAGGATTAAAAATTACAGCAGATTGCATCTTAACTCATCTTCTTTTTGTGGACGACGTGCTCATTTTCCTCAATGGTAGTATTAGTGACCTAACCATCTTGAGGAACATCTTCACCCTATTCCAAAAAGCTACAGACATGATTATTAACTGCAACAAGTCGACCCTCACAGAGAATGGATGCTCTCCCCATTAAATCCATTATGCACTGCACCGTTTTCAGTATACCTTGCTTGGGCTAGAGGAGGGGCTTAAATATCTCAGCTACAAGTTGAAACCTTTGGGGTACAAAATTGCAGATTGGACCTGGCTAATATCCAAATTGGAAAAGAGATTAAACATTTGATACCTCAAATACCTTTCCAGGGCCGACAAACTTATGATTATCAAAGTTGCCTTGGAAGCCACCCCAGTTTACTGGATGTCACTGGCTTGGATCCCTAGGGGCATCGTAGCCAGGATACAAGCCATATGCTGTAGATTCCTCTGGAAAGGGAAACAATCAGGAAGAGTATTTGCATGGGTAAAATGGGATGCCATTTCTCTACCCAAGAAATGGGGCGGATGGGGCATAAAGAAACTAGAATATTTCTCCCCAGCTTTGGCGGCAAAACTGGGATCACAATTACTCTCATCGAATAGCTTATGGACTAGGGTGGCTTGCTCAAAATACATCAGCCATGTTTCTCTGATGGATTGGATCTTCCAAACTCCAAGTATACACCTAGGGGTCTCCATTATATGGATGGCGGTACTAAAATCCTTCAACGTCATCAGGGAAGGTCTCATTTGGAAAATCCAGTCATGAATAAGAGTAATAATTGGCCAAGACCCAGATTGAATGTGGAAACCTTCACGGGCTACCAGAGGACCTTCGAGTCTTCCTTAAGAACATCAATCATTCATATATAGGTCAAATAGCTGATATGGAGCACTCTACCCCCTTCCAACAAGCTTGGAAAACAGCTCGAGATCTAAAAATCCCCCCTCAATGGACTCATCTTTGGAATGAATACACTCGGCCCTCTTTGAGGTTCAGATCAGGATTAGGGAAGAGGAAGATGAAGTAGTCTGGGCACTCTCAAAATTAGGAAGATATATGCCAAGGGAGGGATATTTGGTACTTATGGGGAAGCGTCGCCCACAAGACCTATAACTTTGGTGGGAGCATTTATGGAAACTAATTCCCCCGAGGAGCTAACTACTCATGTGGACAATTCTGAAGAACAAAATCCCCATGGGAGAAAACCTGTTAAAGTGAGCTCATCATGTCCCCTTCTAGTGTCATCTTTGTAAATGAAACAATGAATCTACAATCCACCTCTCTATTGATTGTAAGGTTGCTTGCGATCTTTGGCTATCAATCTTCGCAGCAATCCCCTCCCCTATAAGATGGCAAGGTGCTTTGGTCTCGGAAGCCTGGTCATCTTGGTGGACCGGAGCCACCCCTAAAAAACTCAAGAACCTGCCTCTCTTCGTCTGTTGGGGCTTATGGATAGCAAGAAATAATCTTATCTTCCAAAACTCCCAACCACATTGGCCTTCCATCTCTTCCCAAATCATCTCTAATTACTCTCTCATCCCTAAAGACAAAGATATACCTAAATCCAGGACTATCATTCCGAAATCCATAGACCGCTCAAAGCCATGGGCCTATTTTGACGGGTCTGCCCAAGAGGAGAGATGTGGGGGAGGCGCCATTTTAAACCTCTCTGTTTCGCATTCTCTCCGAATTTAAATGGGGTTGGGGGGTGGTACGAACAACTTTGCGGAATTTTACTCTGCAAAATTCATCATCTAGTATGCCTTACAAACACAATGTCGTGACCTTTCTGTGATTGGATCAATAAAAATACCAGATGCTCAGCTTTCTCTCTGTTTCACATTCTGAATGAGGCCCATTGTCTTATTACTATTTTTGACTCATTTACATGTCAACACATTTAAAAGGAGCAAAATGCGAATGCTTAATAGCTTATCTAAAGAAGCTACGCACAGGACATCCCATTGTATTATTACTATTTTTGACTCATTTACATGTCAACACATTTACAGGGAGAGAAATGCGGATGCTAAGTCACTTACCGACACATTGTATTATTACTATTTTTTACTCATTTACATGTCAACACATTTACAGGGAGAGAAATTTGGATGCTAAGTCACTTACTGATACAGGAGCACAAAGAAGGGCATCCTTTTATGGACATAGATGATGTGGAAAGCTCTCACAGAGCTTAGGTTTTTTTAGCTTAGTTTTTTTTATCGACATAGATGATGTGGAAAGATCTCAGGGAGCTTTTTTTTTAGCTTAGTTTTTTTGTTCATTCTTTTTCTATTCACAGTCTTCCGTATGTAAATATTCATATGAACTATTTATTTTCTAGCCAATATTAATATGAAATATTTATTTTCTAGCTACTTCCATATGTAAATATTCAACACAAATATCAATGCGATCTTGGCAAGGAAAGAAATCCCTCCCAACACTATTGTTTAGCTTCATCATTTTTCTCTAGTGTAGGAGTACCGCTTGCTCTTGGGCAACACTACAACTGCCTCCACACATCCTGTGCTCTCCGACATGTTTATGGAAACACTAATGCACGACTCTTGGACCTATTGATCAAAATTCTCTTTCTTGACTGATTGGCAAGTGTGGAGCTAAGAAGATAGATAGTCTTTCTCAACCAAAGCTTCGCTCTACCGTCACCCACCCTCACTGGAAGAACTAAGCTTTCTACACCTTTAGCTTCAAGGTCCGGCTCACCAATGAAGGGCCCCGATGTTGGCAAAGTGAACCACGCTCCCCCTCCTTTTTCCAGGTAGGTGATCAAGCTTAGATGAGTTCTGTTTTCTTAGCTTGGATGAGTTCTGTTAGATGAGCTCTATTTTATTAGCTTAGATGAGTTCTATTTTATTATTCAATTTCTTATTTGAAGAGCTAAAATGGGTGCATCAAAGTCAAAGTCAATTGTGTAGACCAATGGGTGCATCAAAGTCAAAGTGTAGCTTAGATGAGTTCTATTTTATTATTCAATTTCTTATTTGAAGAGCTAAAATGGGAGCATCAAAGTCAAAGTCAATTGTGTAGACCAATGGGTGCATCAAAGTCAAAGTGTGTAGACCTAACACTGTAATACGCAGCAAAAAAATGAAGCTTCACTTTCTTTAGCATATGCTCTTGCATATACAACATGTAATTTTTATATCTCAATGAAAATTAAGTTTTTTCCAAGGGAAAAAATATATATAATTTTTATATCTCAATGAAAATTAAGTTTTTTCAAAGGGAAAAAATATATATAAATGAAGACAGGCATAGCCTCATATAGCCTCATATAACATATGCTCTTGCATATACAAGAATGTAATTTTTATATCTCAATGAAAATTAAGTTTTTTCAAGGAAAAAATACATATAAATGAAGAAATATATTCTAAGACATTTTCAGTAATAAGTTCAGAAGGAAAGAAACTCAAATGAAGAAATAAAAATATAAATGAAGAAATATATATATATATATATATGAAAATAAATAAGTATATATATATATATATAAGAGAGAAAAGATATATATATATATATATATATATATATATTTTAAAAAAAAACTGATTTTTTATCTTTTTAAAGTGTACATTATGACATATATAAATTATTATATGATTACTCTTCGGTAAACTTTGCTGAGATTAATAAAGAAACTTTGCTGAGATTTATTTTATTAATAGATTTTTGCATCCTTTCAATCCCTTAAAAATATAATAATTTAAAAATAATAATTTAAGACTGAGATTTATAGCAAGACAGTTCTGTAAATGAATATGAGAAGCCAAAGGTAGAATCTTTTCTGTTATGCTATTTAACTCCAACTCCAATCATACCTTCCTTGAAAAGAAATCTGCTACCTCTTTAGCTTGAGCTTGAGCTTGTTTTGTTTCTGGACTGTAGATGTGAATAATAATGCTATGAACATAACATTATAATTTAGAAAGTGGTTTTATATTATAAATAAAGATTGAAAGCAAAAAGATACGAAACATAATATTGCATAACAGTTTCGCTTCCATTCAACACTATGGCTACTCCTGCACCATACACTATCGCTACTCCTGCACCATATGCACTCCACTCGTTAAACCATTCCCACAGATCACCAAGGCCGAAGAAGGGCATGGATTGGACTTCACAATCCTTCCATCCTTTCATGCATGTCTGTATTTTTTTTTATATAATTTAATGAAATATCGTTTTATACGTATATTTTCTTATATGTATGAGGTGATTAATGTTGTTAGATAGAGAATCATTATTTTATTTATATAATTTAATGAAATGAAATTTTATATGTATAAATTAATTAACGTTATTAGATGGGAGATTATAATCTTATCTTATTTATATCATCAAATCAATCAAATATATGATATATGTTGTTATATAATTATATTTATATTATTAGTTGATTTTATTTTAAAACTTTAGATAATTATAGAATAACAAATTCTAATATTATTATTTTCACATTATTATATATTTTTTTTTTTATAATATATATATATATATATATATATATATATATATATATGCAATTGTATTTTTTTATCGTATTATGATATAATTTAATTATATTTAATAAATATTCAAAAATTGTAAAATTGTTTCAATATTTTAGATATTCTTTTAATAAATTCTAATGAATCATTGGTAAAAGTGCAAGTTGTAAAACTTAATGTGATAAAATCATTTCATCCCTATCATCTATTTTTCATTTAAAATCATTTCTTCCTCATCATTCATCTTTCATGAGATAATTTCCATATAGCTCTTAGTGTTTATGTGGATATATCCTTCAAATGTATGGATAATATTATAGTTGTGTATGATTACCATTTTTAAGATGATTTAATATATTTTGTTTATGTGATAAGAGTTTATTTTCTATTAATATTTTTATTAATGCAAATTATATGATTAAATTAGAATATTAAATAGTTGAATATTATTAAATTAATTGATTTTGAAAAATATTTACAAATAAATAATATAATATTTTTTAATTGATAGAATGTTATAATTTTTATTATTAATAAATTTTTAAGAATAAATAATATACATTATAATAATTTTTCAAAAAATAAAAAATAATATTAACTTTTATAATTTTTTTTGGAAGATGATTTTTCATTATTGGAGAAAACAATAGATTATATCAAGATGAAAATTTATCTTATCAAATACTAAAATTTGACTATAACAAGAAGAAAACTCATTGTATACCAGGCATGGATAGCTAAAACCCAAAAGAGACTACAAAAATCAAAATATAATTGGAGGATTTTCATGGGCTACACTCCTACTATGAGGGATTTGATTCCAATACCGTAATCTAAATAGTCTCCTTCGAGCCTTTATGTGTTGTTCTTGTCACAACATGTATTGCAAGGTGCTCCTCTACTCTCTCTAGCCTACGATCCACATTACTTAGGTGGTAGTGAAGGTGTTCCAATGAATCAAGGATATCATTCTGATGCTCTTGTTTGTCTACTACCTTACCTCCCAATAATAATTTCATTTTTCAATACAACTTGATGGTTTGCATGTATTGTTTGACTCAACCCTTCGTATGCCAACTATTAGGGATATAATCTTCCCATTCTACTAAGACCTCGATATTAGAGAGAAGGTCTCTAGATCCAAAATTCTTGCTCTTGGCTTAAGAAATTTGTTCCTAGATAGGGCATGTGGTTAGTTCCCAGTATCATCGAGAGAAGTCCATCAGTTGATTATGCACATGAGTGTGCCCACTTCGATCATGCTCTTGATAGTACACTGCCCCGATTCTAACATGCACCCTTCGACAGGTCATTGGGCTTGAAATCAACATTTCTGAAACATGGAAAATTTATTAAAGACAACTGACAAATTTTAAACCCTAGAGAGTCGACGACACTAAGTGTCTATTAGCCTAAAGACCTGTACTAGACAATGAAAGATATTGACAGACTATCAACCGAGCCTATCCTATTGAGAGTAATGCACTAAACTTTCCCCACCACTTCCTCCAACCTATTGGCTGCATTCATAACCTAGAACTACCATTGATTCCCATGGAGAGCCACAATTGTTTTGTGGAGCTAGTGGTCTAGATTTTTAAATAGTCAATTGACGAAAGGAAATAGCAGATTCAATTATATAACCAAATAATAAGAGCACAAGAATCAATATGCAAGTAGAAATTGAAGAAAGGAATCCTTAATTCCCTCACAACCCATAACTAGACACGCCCCAACCCTACTTTATACCCTTGACCACTAAAATTGCGTAGAAGGCTAATTCTAGGTATGGGATTACACACAAAGGAAATGAAATAAATTAACACATTGGGGGAAGGGGCTAGACCAACCAAATATTTCTCCCTCTTAATCTCCCAAATATACTGCACCAAGAACTTGCAATGACACTTCACAAAGACTATCTAAATTGTCATTTAGAGCGAAGCTGACATAACCAAATTAAAACAAACAAGAAGAAAATGAATTCTGCATTGGAGAAAAACTAGGGCGCTAAAGAATCCACCAACAATGTTGATGCATAATACCCAAACTCAATCCTTCCTTGTATCATGAAACATAAATAACACGTCGGTCTTCCCTTGTGCGTGTGTTATATGTGTTGATGAGCCTGCAATTAGGATAGAGTAAAGTACTAAAAAACCATAACCAAATGATTGTGTATTTAATATACCCACATGTTGGTGACATTGCGATCGATTGGTAGACAAATATGTGCCATTGTTTTGGAGTACCAATTTGGAAAGAGACCAACGATGCCCCATTACATGAAAGAAAACAACCATAGTGTAAAGATAATATATCAGTTGAGGGAAAAACGATACTACTTTGGATGCATCAACATGGCCAACCCCTAGAATCCTCTCCATAATCATCAAAAAGGTGGACGTAACCTCCACGAGTGGCTTCTCTCCATCTAAAATAGTCCAATCAACACTTCTCAGATGCAAATAAATAACCACCCAAGTAACATTATTTCCTCACCTTCCTTAACACGGATGCATTATCATTTATTCTTATCCGTGCCTATTCATCTCGACCTTTCCATCATGGGTATTAAATCCAAAACAATCTCCACAGATCACAATCACATTATACATTAAACTCCACTAGCTCATTGGCTAGGTGGCGCAGTGGCATCCCCACTCCCCTCTTCTATGTTTTTCACCCCATGTGGAGCTATGTAATCCTTATGAGCTAATTGCTAGCAAACCCCCTTCAATGAATCTAGTAAGAGATCCCATTTGAATTTAACTGCCCATAGAATTTCATAAAACCATGGTTCATGAGATGGTTAGCGATTTTAATTCTACTTATTTGGAAGGAATAAAAACAAAAATATTAAAAATGAGAAAGAAAACCAATTCCAAAAAACTTCCAATCTCTAACTTAGTAATACCTTGATGAAATCTATTTTAGAGTTTTCAGAACATATTTATAATGACTTAAGAGTCTCCTTCCACTAAAATTTTACAAAAGACTTACTTATGAGCATAATCTAGTCCCATGCAAAGACCAATTAGTTGTACGGTATTATTGATGTTAATACTAATGGTACAAGAATAGATGAACATAGTTCACAGACCATTATGATTCGTTGTGATCTCGAGTTATACCTCCATATCATGTAGTTCTCGACTTTCTTTTGTAGAATCATCGAAATTTAGCTTCAAGAACCGAGGCAGTGGGGTTGCCTGATTGACCGGAGTGTTGACAATTTGGAGCAATTATCTCCAAGTTGGTTCTCCATAATTCATGTTCCTGATCTGTCTCTACCAATGGTTGATTCCTGATTTGTCTCTGCCACTGGCTGTACAGATAGACGAGAATCACTCTTGAAAAATTGGTTGTACACACTCCTGCAATTGTATCATTTTTCCTTATTCTAAGCCTAAACTATAAGATATGAAGTGTATATAGCGGCTATTTATGCCGAACAAGTATGACTAAAAATTAGTGAAGCCTTTCATAAAAACTTCCTTGTTTTTGACTTGGTATCAGAGCAGTGTTCTTCACCTCTGTGCATGAATTCTCATATATCCCTTGCATCATGACTAAGGATCAACCCGAATCATATTTTGTAGCAGTCATTCCTGTTCAATCAGAAAACCCAAGTTTCACCACCAATATCATCCTTACTGAAGTTAATTATGATGTCTGGGCCCAAATCATGGAAATACAGATCTCAGGGTGTGAGAAGCTTGAATACCTCACAGGTAAAACACATATTCCACAAGTTAGTGATGCTACCTATACAAAGTGGTATGCTGAAAAGCAAAAGGTCAAAGGATGGTTGCTGACTTCTATGTCACCAGAGATTATGAAGTGTTATCTTAGACTGTCTACTGCACATGAAATGGACTGCTCTTGCTAAAGATTTCTATAATGGATCGGATGAATCACAACTCTTTGCATTGAATCAACAGACATTCTCCACCAAACAGGTTGGTTGTTCTCTTTCCACCTATTATGGTGACCTAGTAGAAATCTTTCAAGAACTAGATCATCGTGATAGGATTGTCAGGAAGGATCTCGAAGATGTTGTCGCCTATAAAAAATCAGTTGAGAGACTGCGGGTGCATATCTTCTTGAATGGACTAGATGCAGACTTTGAACAAATTCGAGGTGAGATTCTTAGAAAGGATCCCGCACTCAATCTTGAAGCAACTTATGCATATGTTCACTGTGATGTCATTCGCTGAGCTGCACTTGAAGGTGAACCTGAACACTCTGACACTGCTACTATGGTGGCTCGTCGGGGCAAGCCTAATCGATCGCAAAAATCAGACTGTATTTCTGGTCCGCCGAATCACACAACTGACCAAAATCAGTCATCGGGATCACAAAATCGTAGCTATGAAATAGGAGCTGGGAAATCAGAATGTGTATGTACTCACTGTGGAGAAACCGAGCATACAAAGTCACGTTGCTATGAATTAATTGGATATCCAGAATGTTGGGATCCTGCCAAGGCACCTCACAAGCGAAATTCAAAGTTAAATCATCATGCTTCTGTTGTTGTTGCTGAGCCCTCCACCAACACCAATACTACTAAGGAAGCCTCTTCTTTCATTGCTACTGCTAGGAATGTTGGTAAGTCTCTCCATACCTCTGTCCCTGTTAGTCATAGTGAATGGATAATTGATTCAGGTGCCGCAGACCACATGACCTTTGACGGTAAATATATTCAGTCCATGAAATCCTCAGACCACCATATAGTGTCCACAGCCAATGGTACTCCCTCTCCCGTGGTTGGAGAAGTTTCAATTTCTCTTACCCAAAATTTGAATTTGGAGTCTGTTCTAGTTGTTCCTTCTCTTAATCATAACTTATTGTCTGTTTCTCAAACAACCCTCACTTTGAACTGTATTGTGATATTTTGGCCTAACCTTTGTGTTTTTAAGGACATTCAAACTTGTAAGACAATTGGTTATGGTACTAGGAGAGGAAAGCTCTACTATCTTAATCTACTACCGACAAGCTCCAATCATTTGGCTCAAGATTTCTTAGCAAATAAGTGTAACACACATCAGCATTTTGAAGTTTGGTTATGGCACACGCGTTTTGGCCATGTACCTTTTGGATATTTATAGAAGTTGTTTCAAAAGCTCTCTTCTCAATTAAATGTTTTGGATTTTAAGTGTGACATTTGTGAACTAGATAAAAGTCACCGTGTACCATTTCCCATTAGTATGCATAAAAGTCCTGCACCTTTTATGGTTATTCACTCTGATGTCTAGGGACCTACAAAAACTTTTTCTTTGAGTGGAGCACGTTGGTTTGTTTCTTTTATTGATGATCATACTCACATGACTTGGGTTTGTTTAATGAAATCAAAGAATGAAGTTAGTTCCCTATTTCAGCAATTTCACAAAATAATAGCCACCCAATATAAATCAAATATTTAGGTTCTTCGTACTGATAATGGTGGAGAGTTTGTTATTCAAGACTTAAAACAATACCTGGATTTACATGGCATTGTTCATCAGACGACTTACCCTTACTCCCCTCAATAAAATGGGATAGTAGAAAGGAAAAATCGTCACCTTCTTGAAGTTGTTCGTGAATCCTTGTTTGGGGCTCATATGCCTGTCAGTTATTGGGGAGAAGCCATTATGGTTGCAGCTTATCTCATTAACCGTGTACCCTCTAGTTCACTACAATTTCAGACCCCCTTTGATGTTCTCCATAATACTGTGAGTGCCCTTACCATACTGAATCTGTCCCATAAAGTTTTTGGCTGTGTAGCCTTTGTGCACCTTCAAAAACCCTTGAGAAATAAGCTAGAACCCCCTGCCCTTCGCTGCATCTTTGTTGGCTATGCCTTGCATCAAAAAGGTTATCGATGTTATCACCCCCCTTCTCGTTAAATTTATGTTACTCGTGATGTGGTCTTTCATGAAGATGATATGTATTATTATGCGTCTGCATCTCCACTTCAGGGGGGAGAATAAAAATGAAATGGAGACTTTGCATTGTTCTTTGGACCTTGATCTTATAAGTGGAGATAATTTGGACACTAGGGGTAAATGTGACCATTTGGAAACAATTGATGGTGATGCAGTAACTCATAGAGGTGATTGTCCAAATGGGTAGCAAGTTATGGAGAATGAGGTTCCGGATCAAATGGAAGTGGAAGTGTCATTTGTGTCTTCCTCCTCTCACGATGTACCACCAGACCAATTGTCTTCTCCAGCAGATTCCATGCCTGAGTCTCAGGTAAACTCTGAATCTGAACCTCAATTTAAAAAGTTACCAAATCGAATCACAAGAGGGAAACCCAAAGTTAACTATGAACCTATTCTCAACTCCAAATCTAAGTATCCCATAAGCAATTATGTATCCTACCATAGACTTTCAAATGAGAGTAAGGCATTTGTGAATCAATTATCTGTTGTAGCTATTCCTAATAGTGTGCAGGAAGCTTTGAAAGATCCTAAATGGAGGGAGGCGATGAATGAAGAAATGAAGTCTCCTCAAAAGAATTCCTCGTGGGAAGTTGTTGACTTGCCTAAAGGGAAGATACCTGTTGGATGTAGGTGGGTATTCTCCATTAAATACAAAGCTGATGGAACCATAGAACGGTTCAAAGAAAGACTTGTCACCAAGGGATTTACTCAAACATATGGAATTGGTTATATGGAGACATTCGCACCAGTGGCCAAAATTAATACGGTCCGTATTTTACTATCTATTGCAGTGAATTTTGACTAGCCTTTACATCAATTCGATGTAAAGAATGCATTTATGCATGGAGATCTCCAAGAGGAAGTATATATGGAGTTGCCCCTTGGCTGTAAGCTGTAGACTAAAGGCAATAAACGGGTATGTAGATTGAAAAAATCTTTATATGGCTTGAAGAAGTCTCCTAGAGCATGGTTTGGAAGGTTCACTAGCTTTATGAGGTCTATTGGTTACAAGCAAAGTAACTCAGATCACACTCTCTTCTTGAAACATAATGGAGAACGAATCATAGCCCTCATTGTGTACGTTGATGATATGATAGTAACTGGAGATGATCCTGAATAAAGGAAAGCACTGCAAGAGCAGCTTGCCCGTGAGTTTGAAATGAAGGATCTTGAGAAATTGAAGTATTTCCTTGGAATTGAAGTGTCAAGATCAAAGAAAGGTATTTTTCTGTCACAATGGAAAAATGTCTTAGACTTATTGAAGGAAACTGGCATGACAGGATGTAGTCCAGCTAGTACCCATATGGAAGAAAATATGAAGCTAGTTGTGCACCCAAACCAAGTTCCTGCTAACAAGGAGTGCTATCAGAGGTTGGTTGGAAGATTAATGTATCTTGCACATACTCGGCCGGATTTAGCTTATGCGGTAAGTGTTGTCAGTCAATTCATGCATGCCCCAAGTGAAGAACATATGAATGTCGTTATCCAGATCTTACGCTATTTCAAGCCATCTCCAGGAAAGGGAATTTTATTCACAAAAGGTGATAGCTTGGATGTTAAAGGTTATATAGATGTTAATTGGGCTGGGTCAATTGAGGATAGACATTATACATCAGGCTACTTCACTTTTGTAGGAGGAAATCTGGTTACTTGGTGAAGTAAAAAACTAGAGGTAGTTGCTAGATCTAGTGCTGAGGCCGAATACAGAGGAATGGCTAAGGAAATATGTGAATTGTTGTGAATCAGAAATCAGTTGCAGGATTTACATATGAAGCAAGTCGGTCCTATGAAGTTATACTGTGATAACAAGGCAGCATGTGATATTTCTCGTAATCCAGTTCAACATGATCGAACTAAGCATGTTGAGGTTGATAGGCATTTTATCAAGGAAAAACTAGAAGCAAAGTTGATTGAAGTTCCTCATTTTTGATCTCAAGACCAGCTTGCTGATGTGTTGACCAAAGCAGTGTCAAACAAAGCATTTAATGGTTGTCTCAACAAACTTGCCATGCGTGACATCTACTTACCAACTTGAGGGGGAGTGTTGACAATTGGGAGCAATTATCTCCAAGTTGGTTCTCCGTAATTCAAGTTCCTGATTTGTCTCTGCCACTGGCTGATTCCTGATTTGTCTCTGCCACTAGCTGATTCCTGATTTGTCTCTGCCATTGACTGTACAGATAGATGAGAATCACTCCTGAAAAATTGGCTATACAAACTCTTGTGATTGTATCAATTTTCCTTATTCTAAGCCTAAACTATATGATCTAAAGTGTATACAACGACTATTTATGCCAAACAATTATGTCGAACAAGTATGAGTAAAAATTATTAAAGCCTTTCATAAAAACTTCCGTGCTTTTGACTTAGGCTAGATTGTAGCTTTACTAAAAAAAACTTAGAAAAAAACTAGAGAAGTACCGCTTAAATGACAGAACATAATTATATATTGAAATAATTTATATCGACATATTTGAAATAACACCGGTCATTTTCAGGCTTTTACGACCCCTAATATCAAATTGATAAGTAGATATACAAAACCCTAAATTGTAGGTTTACCCAAAAAATTAGAGAAGTACCGCTTAAATGACACAACATAATTATATTGAAATAATTTATATCAAAATATTTGGAATAACACCTGTCATTTTCAGGTTTTTACGACCTCTAACTATCAAACTGAGAAGGAGAAAACAAACCCGGGTAAGAGAGCCGTAAATTGATCGGTCACGCATTTCCTATGGAAGCGCTTCCCAACTGTACCATTTCAAAATTGTGTGTCAATATCTCTTGTTTAGGTCATGATTTTAGTTTGGTGTAGTTCCAGGCTTGATTATCCCTACATGCCTTTTCATTATTAAAATCTTTAAATCTTTAGGCATCAACAGGTGGGATCAGTGTTCAAAATTGAACACGTCACGGCCCGTTGAGGGGCCTCTAGCAGCTCGGAGTGTCAAAAAAATTAAATTTTGATCTTTACCAATTTTTTAAAAAATGTAAATTATATTCTAAAATGTCGGAAGGGATATAGGACATTTTTGAAAATTCCGGGATATTTCTTATCCCCGGCCCCTGGCTGCAAGTTGCAACTTGCCTTGTACGTAGTGTCGAACTCCTGACTAATTCATTACTCTGAGCCCGGATTTACATTTGGTGGTATTGGCAAATAGTGACATACAGAGTTATTGCTGAGACTGCACAGCAGCACAAGGCGATCCACCTGTGGATGCAAATTAGGTGGAGCTTTGGCTGCGAGGAAAAATATGAACCATCATTCGGCTACTAAGTAATAGCGTGCAGCGACAGGAAATGGTCATGTCGAAGAAGAAGCATTATGCGCTGGAGCATGGAGGTTTCAGTCCCTCAAGTTATTCAGGACACAAGATGGGGTTCCGGAGAAGCTTTCAGATTTTATTTCTGTTTCTCTCTGTTTTATAGTTATATAAAATATATATAAGGATTAGCTCTATTCAAATTGAGGAGATAAAAAAACGCTTGTCTGAGCAGGGCAGAGAGGGTAATGTGTTTTTGACTTCAGTGGAACTACACTGCATTCCCTGATTTTTCTTTTCTCTTCTGCGTGTCTATTTTTTTGTGCTGCTGATATTTCCTCTACCGGTGTTTTGGCTAGATCAATGGTTATTTCTGTGTTCTTGCTTTCAATGTGCTTCTAGGTATCGAGTTTTACTTTTGGCTTGGATTTTATACGATCTTTTAAATCGGTTTTATTTATTTTTCTTTCAGATCAAGATTGTTGGAATGATAATTTTAAACTGCCGGGAGCTGACAGTTGAGCAGCGACCCAGCTTATTCAGAAAACAACGATTGGACTTTCCCTGCGATGCGATTTGATCGCATATCGCACTTTCCCTCGTCACCCTTTGTTGCATGCTTGTATTATCTGCGATGTGATATTTGCGATGCGATCGCAGATCGCAGATCGCATGATTTAGAGGTTATAGAGGCGGTGACACATCCTTTCTCTTGTTGCGATGCGATGGTGTGATAAGCCATGCATTAAATTCCAGCAAGATATTTTGAGGAGTGTAATTAATGATATTTACTAGGGTTGGTAAATGTAGGTGAAATCTTAAATTTTATTATTTTTTATTTTCACGGAAGTATGCAAAAACAACACGTATTGTAAAGATATTTTGTGTTGTTCATTATATAATAAAAAAAATGCAAGAGCAGAGAGGAGAGTAGAGTATTAGCCAAGAAGTTCTTTTTCTTCTTGCAACGCACAACAATGCTGAAGATATAACTTTCTGAGATAGTGGAATCAGATTCTGGAACTGAAGTTCCTGTTGTAAATCCCTCTTAGTCGAGGAAGACAATTCTGTAACAGTTTTATTATTATTTGATATGATTAAGATCCTGGATAAGACCAGAGCGTTGTTCTCTGTGATATTTTTTTTGTGTGTTTGAAATTAACAGAAATTTCCATCATGGTATCGGAGCTATTCTAGGCACTTAGTGAGTCAAAAAAAACAAGAGTTTGTTTTTTCACTGTAGGAGCTGTAAGAAGCTTATTGAGCAGTTTTTTCCGAGTAGAGAAAGTTCTTTTTTACAGTCAGTATCTCTTCTTTATTTTTCACAAGTTAAGATGGCAGATGCTGAACTGGTTTGACGAATCCCCAACTGCCACAGTTTAATGGGAAAAATTACAGTTATTGGTCCATAACAATGAAAGCATTGTTTGCTTCTCAAGGAATATGGGAGTTGGTTGAAACTGGCTATGCTGAACCTGCAGATGCAACAGCATTGGCTGCTTTGACAGCAGCAGAAAGAGACCAATTGAAGAGTGACAAGAAGAAGGATGCCAAAGCCCTCTTTTTCCTCTTCCAATCATTACATGAAATTGTTTTTCCGCGAATTGCAGCAGCAACAAAATCTAAGGAGGTCTGGGATATTCTCAAAACTGCCTATCAAGGCATGGAGAAGGTGAAGACTGCAAAGTTGCAGATGTTGACGAGAGACTTTGAAAATCTCAGCATGAAGGAATCTGATACAATAGATTCATTCTTCACTCAGGTTATTGGCTTGATAGCCCAGATAAGATCTCATGGTGAGATTCTTGAAGAAATAAGGATTGTAGAGAAAATATTGAGAATTTTACCCTCAAGGTTTAAATCTATTGTGGTAGCAATAGAAGAAACAAAAGATCTCTCACAGTTCACGGTAGATGAGCTGAGTGCTTCACTTTTGTCTCATGAACATAGACTAAGTAGAGGAACAGATTCCTCATTTGAGCAAGCATTCAAGACTCAGATGTCTTATGGAAACCAACTGCAGTAGTTTCCTTAAGTTAAGAAAATCAACTGCAATTACTAAATTTATAATTGGGAGCTACTAAAGTGCTCCATCACTTTGATCTGATCTCTACCTTGATTTGTGGTTTTTCTAACACATAACTCTTAGAAGCTTGATGGAAGCTTAGCTATATGTTCATCTGTTTGGTCCCCAAGCTCATATCTCAATCCCCTTCAGTTCTACACCATCTAGCTGAGATATCAGAGCTTGGAAGTGCCCTCAGAATTATTGTGTTCTTTTTCTTTTGCTTGGATTGTAGCTGGAGTGCTGAAGAAGAAGCAAGCAAGCGGACTGTGGCCTCCATCAGAACATCACCAATGGCTGGAGGTAACTCGTATCCCTGGGCATTAAGACTTAATGATTCTTTGAGTTTATTCCGCATGAAGAATCATTGTTGAAACTGTAGAATATCTAACATTTGGTATCGGAGCTGAAATTTTACCTCTATCTTGGTGTGAGATTTACTTATAAATAATGGCTTCAAAGAGTACCCTGTTTCTGCTTCACACTTTTCAGTTCGTAATTTTCAGTTTCTCGATTGTATTGGTGGCGGCCATTAGTGTATTATATGATTGGGTTATGTATGGTATTCGTGAGGTTTTAGATGTGAGTGGTGTTATTTTTGGTTTATTTTCTGAGAATAATTTCAGCTTATCCACTTGCAATCACCGAAGCCGTTACATACATTGCATGACATGAATGGCCGCCTCTAACCAGCAACCATCTGAATCGTTCCTTTTTCGAGGACAAATATTGAGATCAATCTCGGGTAGCATTCTAAGTCTTTGGCCTTTGAAGTTTTATTTTGCGTTTTCCTTGTAAATGGATTCCCTCTCTTTTCGATTAAAGGGTCTGAATTTTAGCACAGAAAAAAAATGAGCTCCAGATCGGATAATTTATTACATTTTATTTAGCATAGACAGCCGTGATAAATTTTAGGTTCTAAATTTAGCCTAATGGATGATGTCTGCAATAAAGATCTAGATAGCTTAGTAAGCGAAGTATCATTGTCTGTTAAATATAACAATTTTTAGTATTTGCTGAGTGGATCAGTTGAAGAGACTCAAAGCAATTGAAGGGCTTCGAGTGTTTAGGCCAGCGTAATTATTTCAGATTCCTGTTATAATGACCGTGCTTTCATTAAGAGCCGCTAAAATTTGTTGATTTATCTGTTATTTGACACTGTTTTTGTTGTCAAGAATCTTGCTAACTTGAGCTGAACTGAATTTAAATTTCATTACGCAATTCAGAACTTACCTTTTAATGACCTAACATTTTGTTCATAAAAGTGTTAGGCTGATTACTCATACAGTAAACTTGGGGCTGATCTGGCCAGGAATAAAACAGAATCATTTAAAATGAAAACAACTAGTAAAATAAAAGTGTGCGGCTACTATTGTTTTGTAGCGGTGAGCGTATATGCAATGAGTAGATCCCTTGAGTTTCTAGCATGAAACAGAAAAGTTCATCTGCGGCATCCATTCTTAGTCTACCTACACTACTAATTTGTTCCTCATCATCATGACAAATGATCGTGCCATTGTTATCCTAAATGGGTGACCTTCGCCGCATTGTTTGTTGCGGAGAGTTTTGTTGTTAGCATATCCATCTGCCATCGCATTTTTTTTCTAAAGTTATATAAATGTTCTTACTGGGTGTGATATTAGCAATGAGTGAAACCAATGCATGAATTTTCGGGCAATGATGGAGAGCGAACTTCAGAGCCATCGAGCATCAATGACTTCGCTTCCACTATGAATACATTTATTGCACTTTGTCTATCCTTCTGGCAACATATTTGATAATATTGGGAACGATTAGCATTCCACCCGCATTCCATCAAAATCGCAAAACACCAGCTCGATAAGTATGGAAAACGGTCTCAAAATATTATTCGTTATCCTTCTTGCAACTATTTGGTAGACAAAATTACATCAAGGTGAAAGAACAAATGTAGAGTAGCGGGATGGATGGTATATGGTTAACCAAATACGTGGCATGGTATATATTAACCAAATACGTTTACCAAATACGTTTATCCAACGTTTACCAAATACGTTTATGGTTTACCAAATACGTTTATATTGTATTGGTTTACCACTAAGGTTTCAATCAAAAACGATATTGGTAAAGAGTTATAAGTGAAAATTGAATACAATATAGGTTTACCACTAAGGTTTAAATCAAAAACTTATATGGGGGCAGAAATGCCTGTCTTTGTGTTTTTATTTTTGAGTTTATAATTGGAACTGTTTGGAGGCTTTTAGAACCCAATGATATGATAATCTCCTGCCCTGAAGCCCCGGGTCCGGCATGAGATCTATGACATGGAGTCCATTCTTTATTTATTTAATGGTAAGCTCAAATGGATTTTTCCAATTGTAAATCGTTTTGATGTGCAAAGTAGTTATGATCATGTTTTAAGAGCAAGCGTCCAACTCTTATTGGGATTATAGCCTAAGAGGTTTCCTTTTGATAAAAATAAACACGAGATCTTTAAAAGTGCTATATGAAGTTTTTTAATTTTATCACTTTTTGAAGAACAAAGTTTTTTTTGATCATGTGGTAAGAGCCAGTGCTCCTTAACTTTTTAAGGTGATAGAGCATTTTTTATTATTTGATAATTATTTTTATGGAAGAATAAACTTGGCCATATTTTCAAATGGATGTCTTTATGTAGCAAGGCTTCTGGCTGACACATCTAGTGGTGCAGTTTGCAGCCTTAAAGACTTGCACAATTTGTGTGTTAGCATGTGCCATGCTATTCAATATATGTTTATATGATGGTTCTTGAATTCGTTAGCTGCGTCTCCTGATCCCATCATTATCGAATAATGGCACTCTGTAAATTTTATAATTGATTACATATTCATTGTAAAATTTACGCTGAGATTAAGGACGGAGCCTGAAGTCAAGCCAGCTAGCCTTCGAACTGCATTTTCTATGCAAGTGCAAAGTAGAACAATGCTGCTTCAGTCAATCTCCGGGTTAAGTTTATAAATTGAACAATCAATTTGTAGTCATTTTCGGTAATGCTGACTGCTTTTGATTTTGCTGGAGAATTATTACAGTTTTATGGAGTTTATTAAAATGTCATTTTGACTTACTCCTTTCAGTAAACATTATTTTTCTCTCTGGTTAAGTTTTGTTTATGCAACAAAATAATGTCTAGTGATCCATATGATTTTAATTAATTAGAGAATAGCCACAGCATCTTTAATTAAATAAAATTATATATTGATTGGCAAGATCACATAAAGATTATTTAGACATTAAATTGTAACTAATTACACTGAATATAATAAACTTTATCCCACAGGAATTTTTATTATATTTATGTGATTAATTAGGATAAAATTTCATAACCTACCCACAGGAGTTATGAATTAATAAGTTTTATCATAAAGTTTTATTGAATCTGTTTGAATTAAAAATTTAGCCCACAGGCAATTTTTATGTCATTTGATTCAATTCTTTTTAGCATGTTTTACATTGGTAAAACATGAAAGTTCATAAAGTTTTATTGAATCTGCTTGAATTGAAAATTTAGCCCACAGGAAATCTTCATGTCATTTGATTCAATTCTTTTTAGCATGTTTTACATTGGTAAAACGTGAAAGTTCATAAAGTTTTATTGAATCTGCTTGAATTGAAAATTTAGCCCATAGGCAATTTTCATGTCATTTGATTCAATTCTTTTTAGCATGTTTTACATTGGTAAAACATGAAAGTTCATAAAGTTTTATTGAATCTGTTTGAATTGAAAATTTAGCCCACAAGCAATTTTCATGTCATTTGATTCAATTCTTTTTACCATGTTTTACATTGGTAGAACATGAAAGTTTATTAAGCCTCAACATAAGCATGTGATTCTTTATTTTGATGCAGTAGTACAACCTGCAAATTTCTCTGAAATTCGTTCTGACATTCCCGAACTTGAGGAAGTAATCTCGTTTGTTTGTTATGAATCTGATATGGTTAATGTTAATATTAACACATGGTGGATTGATTCTGGATCAACAATTCACATTTTGAATTCCTTGCAAAGGTTTGCAAAACCTAAGGAAGCCAGTAGGAAGTGAGAAAAGCATCTTATCAGGAAACATGATGGGCTCGCATGTGGAAGCTATAAGAACATGTTATTTAACTTTAAGTAGTGGCTTTGTTTTGGAGTTAGAAACGACCTTTTACGTTCCAAGTTTTTCTAGAAACTTGATTTCAGTTTCAAGGCTTGTACCTTTTGGATATTCCTTAAACTTTTCAGAAAAATCCTTCAGTCTATTCTATAAATCTGATTATGTTGCGAATGGTATTTTGTCTAATGGTCTTTACTGCATTAATTTACAAAACAATGTCACAAGAAGAGGTTTATGTTGAACAACCTCCAGGCTATGAAGTTGAAGGCCAAGAGCATAAAGTCTGCAAACTGAAGAAGGCTCTTTATGGGCTGAAGCAAGCTCCAAGAGCATGGTACAACAGAATAGATGCTTATCTGATTGACAATGGGTTTGATAAGTGTGATGGTGAACCCACACTCTACATAAAGGATAATGACGGTAAGATTATTATTGTTGTTTTATATGTAGATGATTTGATTTTTACTAGCAATGATGCGTCTCTCATTGCTGATTTTAAAGCAGTCATGAAGAGTGAATTTGAAATGACGGACTTGGGCTTCTTAAGATATTTTCTTGGAATTGAAGTAGACCAAAGTGAAAATGGTGTTTTCATTTCTCAAGATAAATATGTAGAAGCTGTGTTGAAGAGATTTAACATGCAGAACAGCAAGGCAGCTGTGACTCCAACTGTAGTGGGGTTAAAATTGACCAAAGAAGACAGCAGCAAATATTTTGATCCAAAACTGTACAAGAGCATAGTTGGCAGCCTTATGTACTTGACTGCAACTAGGCCGGACATTATGCACGCTGTGAGTTTAATTTCCATATTTATGGAAAGACCGAAAGAGACTCATTGGCAGGGAGCCAAGAGGATTCTATGGTATGTGAATGGAACAAAGGGGTTTGGTATTTTATACTCCTCTTCTGAAGGTTTCATGTTGACAGGGTACACTAACAGTGATTGGGCTGGAAGTGTTGATGATAGGAAAAGAACATCAGGATATGTGTTTCATATGGGATCGGGAGCCATCTCATGGGCTTCCAAGAAGCAACCAGTTGTGGCTTTGTCAATAGCAGAGGCAGAGTATGTGGCAACAACAGCAGCAACATGCCAAGCAGTATGGCTGAGAAGCGTTCTCAGAGACTTGTGTCATGAATAAGAAAATGGCACAACCATTTACTGTGACAATAGCTCAGGAATAGCATTGTCTAAAAATTCTGTTTTTCATGAAAGGACATGTTAGATATTCTACAGTTTCAACAATGATTCTTCATGGGGAATAAACTCAAAGAATCATTAAGTCTTAATGCCCAGGGATACGAGTTACCTCCAGCCATTGGTGATGTTCTGATGGAGGCCACAGTCTGCTTGCTTGCTTCTTCTTCAGCACTCCAGCTACAATCCAAGCAAAAGAAAAAGAACACAATAATTCTGAAGGCACTTCCAAGCTCTGATATCTCAGCTAGATGGTGTAGAACTGAAGGGGATTGAGATATGAGCTTGGGGACCAAACAGATGAACATATAGCTAAGCTTCCATCAAGCTTCTAAAAGCTATGTGTTAGAAAAACCACAAATCAAGGTAGAGATCAGATCAAAGTGATGGACGACTTTAGTAGCTCCCAATTATAAATTTAGTAATTGCAGTTGATTTTCTTAACTTAAGGAAACTACTGCAGTTGGTTTCCATAAGTTAAGAAAAGCTGCAATTCCATAAATCAAGGTAGCTTTTGTGTAAAATCAATGGAGCTTAACATTCTCCCACTTGGTCCATACTTCCAAACTTAATGTCTCAAAAACCATTGACAATCTGTATTAAGTAATAGATACATGAATCATGGCGATAAGTCCTCTTATGACGAGTATTATATTCCATGTATTACTATGCATTTATTCTTATTATAATTTATGTGGCAACAATATCTTAATGAATAAACCTTATGTTTATTCTTGGTCCTTCTTAAATGAATTTTCTCAAATCAACTTAAGGTGCACATAAATATGAGAAAAAACATCACAATAATTAAGAATTTCATTAAAATATCATTGTCCATACAATGAAAAACTTCATAATGGAACCAAGTCCCATATTCAATACATGATCCTTGAATTTAAACGGTGGCATGCCCTTAGTCAAAGGATCAGCGATCATTAACTCAGTGCTGACGTGCTCAATGACCACTTTATTTTCTTTAACACGTTCCCTTATAGCTAAATACTTAATGTCGATGTGTTTATTTCGACTCCCACTTTTTTAGCCATAAAACCAACAGTTAAATTATCACAATATATTCTCAATGGCTTAGAGATAGAATGCATAATTCGAAGCCCGGAAATGAAATTCTTAAGCCATACACCATGTAAAGCAGCCTCAAAACAGGATATACATAAGCATGTAGTCTTTGGTCCCTTGAAGGTACCTCATTACTTTCTTTGCAGCTCTCCAGTGGTCTAAACCTGGATCACTCTGATATCGTCCCAACCTTCCCACAACAAATGCAATGTCAGGTCTTGTGCAGACTTGAGCATACATTAGGAATTGCTGATCTCTTAGGTCTAGTAGATCTTCTTAATGTTGTACCCTCATATTCATGAGAAGTATGTGGTTCAACTTGTTTTTCAAAAGTTCTTGGCAACTCTTGAACTCCTTGATCTACTGGAATATCGTCAGCAGCTTGTGGAACTTCAACAATTGGTTGTTCAACACCAGTTTGTACTTGAGGGGTGTTATGAATAATAACCAATCTTTCACTTGAAGTGGAAGGTTGAGATTCTGAATGATCTTTCTCAGAAACTATGTTTCTAGTTTGATCGCTCCCACTGATCAAGTCATTTTCAAGAAACTTTACATTTCCTGATTCCAGAATCCTAGTGTTGTGAGATGGACAGTAAAATCTGTAAGTATGTATGATCTCTAATATGTTTGAACTCCTATTGGCACCTTTCTTTGACTTGTTGGTCTGCTTTCCCTTTATGCAGTCCACACAAGTCTCAAGATCAGTAAAATCTAGAGTATTAAGTATTCCTTCATTTACCAATCTTTTAATTCTATCTATGGAGATATGACCTAGTCTCCGGTGCCATAATTTAGAGGAATCTTCATTAACAACACATCTTTTAGTGCCAGTGTGAAAATGCATTGAGTCATATGTGACATTGTTTTGTAAATTAATGCAGTAAAGACCATTAGACAAAATACCATTCCCAACATAATCAGATTTATAGAATAGACTAAAGGATTTTTCTGAAAAGTTTAAGGAATATCCAAAAGGTACAAGCCTTGAAACTGAAATCAAGTTTCTAGAAAAACTTGGAACGTAAAAGGTCGTTTCTAACTCCAAAACAAAGCCACTACTTAAAGTTAAATAACATGTTCTTATAGCTTCCACATGCGAGCCCATCATGTTTCCTGATAAGATGCTTTGCTCACTTCCTACTGGCTTCCTTAGGTTTTGCAAACCTTTGCAAGGAATTCAAAATGTGAATTGTTGATCCAGAATCAATCCACCATGTGTTAATATTAACATTAACCATATCAGATTCATAACAAACAAACGAGATTACTTCCTCAAGTTTGGGAATGTCAGAACGAATTTCAGAGAAATTTGCAGGTTGTACTACTGCATCAAAATAAAGAATCGCATGCTTATGTTGACGCTTAATAAACTTTCATGTTCTACCAATGTAAAACATGGTAAAAATAATTGAATCAAATGACATGAAAATTGCCTGTGGGCTAAATTTTCAATTCAAACAGATTCAATAAAACTTTATGAACTTTCATGTTTTACCAATGTAAAACATGCTAAAAAGAATTGAATCAAATGACATGAAAATTGCCTGTGGGCTAAATTTTCAATTCAAGCTGATTCAATAAAACTTTATGAACTGTCACGTTTTACCAATGTAAAACATGCTAAAAATAATTGAATCAAATGACATGAAGATTGCCTGTGGGCTAAATTTTCAATTCAAGCAGATTCAATAAAACTTTATGAACTTTCACGTTTTACCAATGTAAAACATGCTAAAAAGAATTGAATCAAATGACATAAAAATTGTCTGTGGACTAAATTTTTAATTCAAACAGATTCAATAAAACTTTATGATAAAACTTATTAATTCATAACTCCTGTGGGTAGGTTATGAAATTTTATCCTAATTAATCACATAAATATAATAAAAATTCCTGTGGGATAAAGTTTATTATATTCAGTGTAATTAGTTACAATTTAATGTCTAAATAATCTTTATGTGATCTTGCCAATCAATATATAATTTTATTTAATTAAAGATGCTGTGGCTATTCTCTAATTAATTAAACTCATATGGATCACTAGACATTATTTTGTTGCATAAACAAAACTTAACCAGAGAGAAAAATAATGTTTACTGAAAGGAGTAAGTCAAAATGACATTTTAATAAACTCCATAAAACTGTAATAATTCTCCAGCAAAATCAAAAGCAGTCAGCATTACCGAAAATGACTACAAATTGATTGTTCAATTTATAAACTTAACCCGGAGATTGACTAAAGCAGCATTGTTCTACTTTGCACTTGCATATCAAATGCAGTTCGAAGGCTAGCTGGCTTGACTTCAGGCTCCGTCCTTAAGTTCAGCGTAAATTTTACAATGAATATGTAATCAATTATAAAATTTACAGAGTGCCATTATTCGATAATGATGGGATCAGGAGACGCAGCTAACGAATTCAAGAACCATCATATAAACATATATTGAATAGCATGGCACATGCTAACACACAAATTGTGCAAGTCTTTAAGGCTGCATACTGCACCACTAGATGTGTCAGCCAGAAGCCTTGCTACATAAAGACATCCATTTGAAAATATGGCCAAGTTTATTCTTCCATAAAAATAATTATCAAATAATAAAAAATGCTCTATCACCTTAAAAAGTTAAGGAGCACTGGCTCTTACCACATGATCAAAAAAAACTTTGTTCTTCAAAAAGTGATAAAATTAAAAAACTTCATATAGCACTTTTAAAGATCTCGTGTTTATTTTTATCAAAAGGAAACCTCTTAGGCTATAATCCCAATAAGAGTTGGACGCTTGCTCTTAAAATATGATCAGAACTACTTTGCACATCAAAACGATTTACAATTGGAAAAATCCATTTGAGCTTACCATTAAATAAATAAAGAATGGACTCCATGTCATAGATCTCATGCCGGACCCGAGGCTTCAGGGCAGGATATTATCATATCATTGGGTTCTAAAAGCCTCCAAACATTTCCAATTATAAACTCAAAAATAAAAACACAAAGACAGGGATTTCTGCCCCCATATAAGTTTTTGATTCAAACCTTAGTGGTAAACCTATATTGTATTCAATTTTCACTTATAACTCTTTACCAATATCGTTTTTGATTGAAACCTTAGTGGTAAACCAATACAATATAAACGTATTTGGTAAACCATAAACGTATTTGGTAAACGTTGGATAAACGTATTTGGTAAATATATACCATGCCACGTATTTGGCTAACCATATACCATCCATCCCGCTACTCTACATTTGTTCTTTCACCTTGATGTAATTTTGTCTACCAAACAGTTGCAAGAAGGATAACGAATAATATTTTGAGACCGTTTTCCATACTTATCGAGCTGGTGTTTTGCGATTTTGATGGAATGCAGGTGGAATGCTAATCGTTCCCAATATTATCAAATATGTTGCCAGAAGGATAGACAAAGTGCAATAAATGTATTCATAGTGGAAGCGAAGTCATTGATGCTCGATGGCTCTGAAGTTCGCTCTCCATCATTGCCCGAAAATTCATGCATTGGTTTCACTCATTGCTAATATCACACCCAGTAAGAACATTTATATAACTTTAGAAAAAAAATGCGATGGCAGATGGATATGCTAACAACAAAACTCTCCGCAACAAACAATGCGGCGAAGGTCACCCATTTAGGATAACAATGGCACGATCATTTGTCGTGATGATGAGGAACAAATTAGTAGTGTAGGTAGACTAAGAATGGATGCCGCAGATGAAATTTTCTGTTTCATGCTGAAAACTCAAGGGATCTACTCATTGCATATACGCTCACCACTACAAAACAATAGTAGCCGCACACTTCTATTTTACTGGTTGTTTTCATTTTAAATGATTTTGTTTTATTCTTGGCCAGATCAGCCCCAAGTTTACTGTATGAGTAATCAGCCTAACACTTTTATGAACAAAATGTTAGGTCATTAAAAGGTAAGTTCTGAATTGCGTAATGAAATTTAAATTCAGTTCAGCTCAAGTTAACAAGATTCTTGACAACAAAAACAGTGTCAAATAACAGATAAATCAACAAATTTTAGCGGCTCTTAATGAAAGCACGGTCATTATAACAGGAATCTGAAATAATTACGCTGGCCTAAACACTCGAAGCCCTTCAATTGCTTTGAGTCTCTTCAACTGATCCGCTCAGCAAATACTAAAAATTGTTATATTTAACAGACAATGATACTTCGCTTACTAAGCTATCTAGATCTTTATTGCAGACATCATCCATTAGGCTAAATTTAGAATCTGAAATTTATCACGGCTGTCTATGCTAAATAAAATGTAATAAATTATCCGATCTGGAGCTCATTCTTTTCTGTGCTAAAATTCAGACCCTTTAATCGAAAAGAGAGGGAATCCATTTACAAGGAAAACGCAGAATAAAACTTCAAAGGCCAAAGACTTAGAATGCTACCCGAGATTGATCTCAATATTCATCCTCGAAAAAGGAACGATTCAGATGGTTGCTGGTTAGAGGCAGCCATTCATGTCATGCAATGTATGTAACAGCTTCGGTGATTGCAAGTGGATAAGCTGAAATTATTCTCAGAAAATAAACCAAAAATAACACCACTCACATCTAAAACCTCACGAATACCATACATAACCCAATCATATAATACACTAATGGCCGCCACCAATACAATCGAGAAACTGAAAATTACGAACTGAAAAGTGTGAAGCAGAAATAGGGTACTCTTTGAAGCCATTATTTATAAGTAAATCTCACACCAAGACAGAGGTAAAATTTCAGCTCCGATACCAAATGTTAGATATTCTACAGTTTCAACAATGATTCTTCATGCGGAATAAACTCAAAGAATCATTAAGTCTTAATGCCCAGGGATACGAGTTACCTCCAGCCATTGGTGATGTTCTGATGGAGGCCACAATCCGCTTGCTTGCTTCTTCTTCAGCACTCCAGCTACAATCCAAGCAAAAGAAAAAGAACACAATAATTCTGAGGGCACTTCCAAGCTCTGATATCTCAGCTAGATGGTGTAGAACTGAAGGGGATTGAGATATGAGCTTGGGGACCAAACAGATGAACATATAGCTAAGCTTCCATCAAGCTTCTAAAAGCTATGTGTTAGAAAAACCACAAATCAAGGTAGAGATCAGATCAAAGTGATGGACCACTTTAGTAGCTCCCAATTATAAATTTAGTAATTGCAGTTGATTTTCTTAACTTAAGGAAACTACTGCAGTTGGTTTCCATAAGTTAAGAAAAGCTGCAATTCCATAAATCAAGGTAGCTTTTGTGTAAAATCAATGGAGCTTAAAAGGACAAAGCACATAGACACCAAATTTCACTTCATACGTGAATTGGTTAACAAAGGTGAAATTGGTTTGCAACACTGCAGAATACAGGAACAGTTAGGTGACATATTGACAAAACCATTGGCAAAGAAAAGCTTTGATCATTTCAGGAAATGCCTGGGTATGCAGAATAAACCCAACAGTTAAAAAATTAAGGGGGAGTGTTGGAATGATAATTTTACACTGCCAGGAGCTGACATTTGAGCAGCGACCCAGCTTATTCAGAAAACAGCGACTGGACTTTCCCTGCGATGCGATCTGATCGCATATCGCACTTTCCCTCGTCACCCTTCGTTGCATGCTTGTATTATCTGCGATGTGATATTTGCGATGCGATCGCAGATCGCATGATTTAAATGTTATAGAGGCGGTGGCACATCCTTTCTCTTGTTGCGATGCGATGGTGTGATAAGCCATGCATTAAATTCCAGCAAGATATTTGGAGGAGTGTAATTAATGATATTTACTAGGGTTGGTAAATGTAGGTGAAATCTTAAATTTTATTATTTTTTTATTTTCACAGAAGTATGCAAAAGCAACACGTATTGTAAAGACATTTTGTGTTGTTCATTATATAATAAAAGAAATGCAAGAGGAGAGAGGAGAGTAGAGTATTAGCCAAGAAGTTCTTTTTCTTCTTGCAACGCACAGCAGTGCAGAAGATATAACTTTCTTGTTAAGCTCCATTGATTTTACACAAAAGCTACCTTGATTTATGGAATTGCAGCTTTTCTTTACTTATGGAAACCAACTGCAGTAGTTTCCTTAAGTTAAGAAAATCAACTGCAATTACTAAATTTATAATTGGGAGCTACTAAAGTGGTCCATCACTTTGATCTGATCTCTACCTTGATTTGTGGTTTTTCTAACAGATAGCTTTTAGAAGCTTGATTGAAGCTTAGCTATATGTTCATCTGTTTGGTCCCCAAGCTCAGCTCTCAACCCCCTTCAGTTTTACACCATCTAGCTGAGATAGCAGAGCTTGGAAGTGCCTTCAGAATTCTTTGTTCTTTTTCTTTTGCTTGGATTGAAGCTGGAGTGCAGAAGAAGTAGCAGGCAAGTGAACTGTGGCCTTCATAAAAACATCACCAATGGCTGGAGGTAACTCGTATCCCTGGGTATTAAGTTTCAGTGATTCTTTTCAGTTCTTTCCGCATGCAGAATCATTGTTTAAGTTTATTAGTTTTCTAACAGTTGGTATCAGAGCCCTTATTTACCTCTGCCTTGGTGTGGATTCGAATATTTTGAAGTGATTTTTCCATTTATTCGAATCGCTGGTGTTGTTTCTGCCGCTTCGATGCTTTCTCCATTGTTGCTCTGCAGTTTCGTTTATAACCACTGCGCTATTTTCTTAAGCTCTTCCATGGTCGACAGTTGATTGTGAATCTTTGGTGGTATTGACATTCAGAGCATTATTAAACGGAATCTGCGGAATTTTGGAGCCTTACCCATTTTGGTTATCAGGGTTTTGGAAGGCTTTTCCGTATTGGGTGATTCTATTTGGGTGCTAGCGTTCATTAATATTTTGAATTTGTTCGCCAAATTGTTTGCCAAATACGTGTTCAATTTGATAATCCCTCCAATTCGGGAAATAACCCCTCAATTTCAATTCCTCTACTAGTATCTCCATATTTAACTTAGTTTAGCACAATAGAAGGCATGACTGCCGTGATCAATTTTCTGGAAGTCCGGAAATCGTCTTCCTTTTCTGTTTTGTGGTAACGATCGCAAAAACTACTCCCTTGATTTTTTTTTTTTTTTTTTTTGAAAATCCTGCAAACTCCATTTACAAGCATAAAACAGAGCATCTGATTCTGTATTTATATTTCATAACTGAATCTTGTCCTTGAGGCTGTGGGACCAGTAGGATTGCTTCGCTTAAAGCAAATAAAGTGTCAGTACTGGCTGGGAGTTTTCTTGATTTATAAACATTTCTGTTCTGTTTGTAGTTTTAGGGAAACAGTTAATGTTAAATAATCGGCCGTTAGCAGCTCACCTGCCTGCGATTTTGCATTCTTTTTGTGCAAATGCTTTCTAAAGAAGAACAATACTTAGGTTCTATTTTATTCTTATAAAATGACCAAAACTCAATCTTTCGAGTGAATGCACTTTAAGGCAGAATAGTGCTTATCAATAATACATCGCACTCTTTCCTTGGATGTTCTGATTTATGTTTATAAATGGACTGGATGCCATCCTTTTGTGTAAACGGAGCAGTTTTGAAGCAAAGAATTGAAGCACTTAATCCGCAAAATGTAAATGCCCGATAAGATGCCGGTTTCAAGCCTAGTCAGTTAAAATAAAATATAAACGATTATGTGATAAATTTGTATGAATCTTAAAGTAATATATCATCAAATAAAATCTTTAATATTTGATAATAAGGAAAAGGGGAAAACTCCGAGTTTCCCCAAATCCACAATAATTGGACTTGAATATTCGGCCGTAGCATCATTTGGACTTTGATGGCATACATAGCTATATGAAATTTGATAACATAATGGGTTAATTTCGTTTTCCCTATGTTTGTGAGTAATTTTGGCTTGTCTTGATTTTTAGTTGTTTGCATGCATATCTATAGGCCAGAATTTATATTTTTCGTCCTTTCTGGTTTACAAACACTTTAGAGCTCTGCATATGTATTCGGTTGTTGGCCTGTGTGTTTTTGAGGAGTTTCGAGGCGGGCTACTCAAATGAACTTGAGGGTTTGTGTTTTTCGTTTGAGTTTTTTTGGCCTCTGGTTCATTAACTTAAGTACTAGTTTCTTCATTTTAGA
The DNA here is from genome assembly GCA_031772625.1 of Pinus tabuliformis. NCBI lineage: Eukaryota > Viridiplantae > Streptophyta > Pinopsida > Pinales > Pinaceae > Pinus > Pinus tabuliformis. Next base: position 478,606,389 of record CM062810.1, on the reverse strand, counting down.
AACAGGATTCTCTGAATTCTATCAGATTTAAGCTATTTTTGCCCATTAGAATTTTCTAAAGGGAGAGGCTAAGGCTGTGATGGGGAAGATCTCCAGCGTTTTATTGACGGCTATGTCGCCGTTCCTGAGAATCTAGCAGCCGCAATGAAGCCCGTCGTATGATGTATTGGCATTGCCATATGTGGTGAAAGGAGGTCGACGGGTCGAATCCTCCGACCGATGTTCCTCTTGCATTTTGCAACGCATTATATATATCATATATTTAATGATTGGCATTAAAGTTTGTTTATCGTATAATATATGGTTACGATATTAATAAGGTCGTTGCGATATGGCTATGATATGGTTCAGAACCTTCGATTCATCACTTGACACATGTTCAAACTCCGACGGTTAAAATTACCCCCAATTTTAGCCTATATAAGAGTTTAGTTTTTTGTTTTGAATATTTCGAATTTGCAGTTTTTGTTTGCAAATTAAAAGAAATAGTTTATGCATTCTTAAATATTTGAATATTTGAATATTTGAAATAGTTTAGTCCTTGAATATTTCAAATTTGCAGTTTTATTTCCAAATTGTTTAGAGCCCATTTTGTAATTAATTTAAGAATTAGTCTTAAATAAATTATGGGACAGTTAGACTAAGGAATGTAAATTTGATTTTGCTGGAAAAATATTACAGTTATATGGAGTTTATTAAAATGTCATTTTGACTTACTCCTTTCAGTAAACATTATTTTTCTCTCTGGTTAAGTTTTGTTTATGCAACAAAATAATGTCTAGTGATCCATATGATTTTAATTAATTAGAGAATATCCACAACATCTTTAATTAAATAAAATTATATATTGATTGGCAAGATCACATAAAGATTATTTAGACATTAAATTGTAATTAATTACACTGAATATAATAAATTTGATCCCACGAGAATTTTTATTATATTTATGTGATTAATTAGGATAAAATTTCATAACCTACCCACAGGAGTTATGAATTAATAAGTTTTATCATAAAGCTTTATTGAATCTATTTGAATTGAAAATTTAGCCCATAGGCAATTTTCATGTCATTTGATTCAATTCTTTTTAGCATGTTTTACATTGGTAAAACATGAAAGTTCATAAAGTTTTATTGAATCTATTTGAATTGAAAATTTAGCCCACAGGCAATTTTCATGTCATTTGATTCAATTCTTTTTAGCATGTTTTACATTGGTAAAACATGAAAGTTCATAAAGTTTTATTGAATCTATTTGAATTGAAAATTTAGCCCACAGGCAATTTTCATGTCATTTGATTCAATTCTTTTTAGCATGTTTTACATTGGTGAAACATGAAAGTTTATTAAGCCTCAGCATAAGCATGTGATTCTTTATTTTGATGCAGTAGTACAACCTGCAAATTTCTCTGAAATTCGTTCTGACATTCCCGAACTTAAGGAAATAATCTCGTTTGTTTGTTATGAATCTAATATGGTTAATGTTAATATTAACACATGGTGGATTGATTCTGGATCAACAATTCACATTTCGAATTCCTTGCAAGGTTTGCAGAACCTAAGGAAGCCAGTGGAAAGTGAGCAAAGCATCTTATCAGGAAACAAGATGGGCTCGCATGTAGAAGCTAGAGGAACATGTTATTTAACTTTAAGTATTGGTTTGTTTTGGAGTTAGAAAAGGCCTTTTATGTTCCAAGTTTTTCTAGAAATTTGATTTCAGTTTCAAGGCTTGTACCTTTGGATATTCCTTAAACTTTTCAGAAAAATCTTTCAGTCTATTCTATAAATCTGATTATGTTGGGAATGGTATTTTGTCTAATGGTCTTTACTGCATTAATTTACAAAATAATGTCACATATGATTCAATGCATGTTCACACTGTTACTAAAATATGTGTTATTAATGAAGTTTCCTCTAAATTATGGCACCAGAGACTAGGTCATATCTCCATAGATAGGATTAAAAGATTGGTAAATGAAGGAATACTTAATACTCTAGATTTTACTGATCTTGAGACTTGTGTGGACTGCATAAAGGGAAAGCAGACCAACAAGTCAAAGAAAGGTGCCAATAGGAATTCAGACATATTAGAAATCATACATACTTACAAATTTTATTGTCCATCTCACAACACTAGGATTGTGGAATCAAGAAATGGAAAGTTTCTTGAAAATGACTTGATCAGTGGGAGCGATCAAACCAGAAACATAGTTTCTAAGAAAGATCATTCAGAATCTCAACTTTCCACTTCAAGTGATAGATTGGTTATTATTCATAGCACCCCTCAAGTACGAACTGGTGTTGAACAACCAATTGTTGAAGTTCCACAAGCTGCTCACGATATTCCAGTAGATCAAGGAGTTCAAGAGTTGCCAAGAACTTTTGAACAACAAGTTGAACCACATACTTCTCAGTAAGATGATGGTACAACATTAAGAAGATCTACTAGACCTAAGAGATCAGCAATTCCTAATGATTATGTTGTGTATATACAAGACCTAACATTGCATTTGTTGTGGGAATGTTGGGACAATATCAGAGTGATCCAGGTTTAGACCACTAGAGAGATGCAAAGAAAGTAATGAGGTACCTTCAAGGGACCAAAGACTACATGCTTATGTATATCCTATTTGAGGCTGCTTTACATGGTGTATAGCTTAAGAATTTCATTTCTGGGCTTAGAATTATAGATTCTATCTCTAAGCCATTGAGAATATATTGTGATAATTCAGCTGCTGGTTTTATGGCTAAAAAAGTGGGAGTCGAAATAAACACATCGACATTAAGTATTTAGCTATAAGGGAACGTGTTAAGGGACCTCAATAACCAGTCCGCCGCCATTAAATTCACGATGGAAAAAGAAGATAATGGTTGTCTTCCGTTCTTGGATGTTCTCATCTCTAAGAAGGTGGATGGTTCCTTTTCTCATCAGGTATTTAGAAAGAAGACGCATACTGAACAATACTTGCATGCGTCGTCGCATCATTTCCCCGCTCAGAAGTTAGGGGTTCTTAGCACGCTTGCCACTCGTGCTGTTAGAATTTCGGATGAGGAGAGCCTGGAAGCGGAGAAAGCTCATCTCCTAGATGTCTTTGAGAAGAATGGTTACAATAGGCACCTAGGTCGAAAAGCCTTCCTCAGGGCCAAGAAGGAGCCTTCAATCCGGAGAGTCCCTAAAGACCATATCATAGGTGTGAACCTTCCTTACATCCAAGGGACCACAGATAGGATTGCGAGGGTTCTGAGAAAGTACGATGTGCCCGCAACTTTTAGACCTCTCCGCACTATCCGTAGCTCCCTCAGGTCTGTGAAAGACCCTATTGACCCTAAGGACATGAAAGGCGTCTATGTCATTCCCTGTTCCTGTGGGACCCCTTATATTGGTGAGACTGGTCGCTCTATCAATCAACGGATTAGCGAGCATGCGGCAGACTTAAGACATGGTAGGACCAAGTCCTCAGCCCTGGCTGAGCATGCGGGGAAGACTAGGCACCATGTCTGTATAGAAGATGCTCAAGTCATTGCCAAAGTTGCACAGTTTCACCATCGTAAATTTAGAGAGGCCCTGGAGATTGAGAAAAGGCCGATCAATCTTAATAGGGATGATGGCTGGAAGATTAGCAGTTGCTGGGTCCCAGCCTTATCTTCCTAGCCTCCTCATCCCCCTTTTGTTAGGTCTCAGGGTTTCTGTCTTCCCTCTCCTCGTACTCTGTTTTTGACGGGTTTGTCATGGAGTACAAGAGTTAGTAATTTGTTATTTCAGGCTGATTTTGTTATTATCCTTATCCCAGGGGTTAATTAATATTAGATTAGATTCTTTGCATTAATAAAAAATTTTAATTCTTCAACCCCTTGTTATTTCCTTTAACTGATTTCATTATATTGAATTAATAAAGACCCCCCTTTTTTAAACCTTATATGTAATAACATAGTTGAATTTAATAATAATGTTAGAGATTGATTAAATGATATGAATTACTATATTCATTATAAGAGGTTATGATTGGAAATAGATGATATTGAGTTAATGGATAGACTTTTATTAACATGCACTTGAATTATGATATTTACAATATTATAATTATAAATTAATAAGTGAATATAGATTATCTAATAAACTTAAATTATTATATGAACTTATTAATTTAATTTCGAATGGGCCTTCACATTTAAATAATTAATAAAAATGATTTATTTTACCTTTGGTCCATTAATTTTAATAATTATTATTAAATAATTACATAGTTACCTATTGTAACTATAAGAATAATAGTGACTTAATACTATTTATTATATTTAGGAATAATAATAAATATTGTTATGATTTATGTAGTTTACCATTATTTAGTTTACCCTAATTTATTAATATCTAATGAAACATTGGACCCTTTGATTTAAACAATTATTATTAAATAAATACGCAGTTACCTATTGTAACTAAATTCTAAGGATAATAGTAATTTAATACCATTTACTTGGTTTTAAATAATTTTAAATATAGGTTATTTAATAAATATGAAGATGTATTGACCATTATATTTAAAAACAATAGATTTATTCAATTAACTTATATTAATAATAAAATCAGGGGTTTGACTTTGATCCTCTAGTTAAAATTAGTCGTTGCAATAGAGCCGTTGGAGTCTCTGCACACTCTATTTAATCAAGCTAAGCCAGATCAGTTCTTCAACTTGTCCTGACGATGAACCACACTTGTTGGTTCGAAACGCGTCGACAAAAGATTAATTATGTGATTTCGCCGAAGATTATCTAAACAACGAAAATAAAGTGGTCATTGAGCACGTCAGCACTGAGTTAATGATCGCTGATCCTTTGACTAAGGGCATGCCACCGTTTAAATTCAAGGATCATGTATTGAATATGGGACTTGGTTCCATTATGAAGTTTTTCATTGTATGGACAATGTTATTTAATGAAATTCTTAATTATTGTGATGTTTTTTCTCATATTTATGTGCACCTTAAGTTGATTTGAGAAAATTCATTTAAGAAGGACCAAGAATAAACATAAGGTTTATTCATTAAGAAATTGTTGCCACATAAATTATAATAAGAATAAATGTATAGTAATACATGGAAGATAATACTCGTCATAAGAGGACTTATCGCCATGATTCATGTATCTATTACTTAATAAAGATTATCAATGGTTTTTAAGTTGAGACATTAAGTTTGGAAGTATGGACCAAGTGGGAGAATGTTAAGCTCCATTGATTTTATACAAAAGCTACCTTGATTTATGGAATTGTAGCTTTTCTTAACTTATGGAAACCAACTGCAGTAGTTTCCTTAAGTTAAGAAAATCAACTGCAATTACTAAATTTATAATTCGGAGCTACTAAAGCGGTCCATCACTTTGATTTGATCTCTACCTTGATTTGTGGTTTTTCTAACACATAGCTTTTATAAGCTTGATGGAAGCTTAGCTATATGTTCATCTGTTTGGTCCCCAAGCTCAGCTCTCAACCCCCTTCAGTTTTACACCATCTAGTTGAGATAGCAGAGCTTGGAAGTGCCTTCATAATTCTTGTGTTCTTTTTCTTTTGCTTGGATTGAAGCTGGAGTGCAGAAGAAGTAGCAGGCAAGTGGACTGTGGCCTTCATCAAAACATCACCAATGGCTGGAGGTAACTCGTATCCCTGGGTATTAAGTTTAGTTCTTTTCGCATGCAGAATCGCTGTTTAAGTTTATTAGTTTTCTAACATTTCTGAGATAGTGGACTCAACTGAAGTTCCTGTTGTAAATCCCTCTAAGTCGAGGAAGATGATTCTGTAAAAGTTTTATTATTATTTTATATGATTAAGATCCTGGATAAAACCAGAGCGTTGTTTTCTGTAATATTTTTTTTTGTGTATTTGAAATTAACAGAAATTTCCATCAAATATTACAATAGGCTTGGTTAAAGCCATAGCCATGATTGAGGCATGTTACAGAGGATGTCCACTAGATAAAGAGGTATTCACAAGTCTTTTTGTATTTATTTTAATATCCAATTACAAGTGTTTATTTTATTTCATCAGTGTAATATTTTTATGTGTATGCCAGTACCGAAAGATTGTCGAGGACCGCTGTGAAAAAGTCAAAATTTGATATCCAATTACAAGTGTTTATTTTATTTCATGAGTGTAATATTTTTACGTGTATGCCAGTACCGAAAGTTTGTCGAGGACAGCTGTGAAAAAAGTCAAAATTTGCAGATGCAAAACAGCTTTGAAGAATTCTCATTTAATTGTATATTCCACACTTCGTTATTTTCTAACCCTGAAGGAATGTGTGCTGTATTTATAAAAAAATAATTTATTGTTCTGGAAGCCTAAGTATTGGTTTTTCATATTTTCATCTCCACTTGTTGTCACTACAAAACAAATCTCGGATGATCTTCCACACTCTTAACTAAATTTTATATCCCCTTTCTCAAGGCCATTGTCTTTTGCCCAGACTTTCGTGGGTATTTAAAACTACAGAGCATCACGAAGACACTACAGAGCACGGAGACAATGAGATCGATATTTGGCAAATTGATCTTACATGCCCTCAATGCCTTGAGTTAAGCTCGATATGAATTTCAAGAACTCTATCTGGGAAACCTGTGGGCAAATGAGCATTAAAAAGGGAAAATCTCCTTGGAAAAAAATCGATGACATTCATTTTTTCTCATACAAACAACACTGAACACCTCCCAAAACTAAGAAAAAAAAAACAGCATTGATGAGCTCTCGGAACAAATAAGCCTGTATGTCTACGGATTCACATTTCAGTTTGGTGGATGGATTAGTTCTTTCATCCTAATTACATTATGGTAAGCGTCTAAATTTAATTTATTCAAGTTTACTAAACTTTTGACAATTTTAGGTAGATATATAATTTATGTAATTGGCTAGTGAAAATATTCATAATATGTATTTTGTCGAAATTCAATTATTATTTTTTAATCTAAGATAATTGTTAACCGATGAGAATTATTCTGGGCAAGGTCAGGATCAAATCCATCTCCCTATCATTATGAACCTAAACTAGATGTAACAGCCTACCAGCCTACACGATAACAATTTACTTTTGCCCCAACAAAAACCATAAATTCAATTATCGCCTAATATGTAAATTTGTTCCGGTAAGCATCATGAGATTTTGCCCAATCTATTCTCATAAAAAATAAATATTTCAAATCCTCATAAACGGTAATAGATCTTTATTTTCGAGATACTTGTGTTGTGATATATACCAAACCGTTTTTCGTTTGTTGTTTTTTTTATGTTTCCCTTCTTGCATTCTAATGCCATTTTAGTCATGCTTAACTGTTTCTTAGAGTAAAAGGATATTAACCATAGGAAGAAATTTATTACTTGCTCACCATTTTCTCAGATGTGTTATTCGACATTTGTTATCGGCATGTTTAGTAATCACTAGTCTGAAGTTATTTTTATTTTCATTATTTTTTGAATTGAATGTAAATTTTTTCATTTGGCTTATGTTTATTTCACTTTTAAATATTTCCAAAATCAACAACAAAAACATATTTAACTTCACAATCAAATTCATTTAAGTTCATTTTTTTATTTTAGTAATAGATTTTATAGCAGTGATTGATATACATTCCACAGGATTTGGATTTGTAATGGATGGATAATGCATGCTTAGATATGTTCGGTTTCTTTTCATCTTCAGTGATATTTTTGTTTATTTCAATTCAATGAACTCACATATTTGTATGTAGATGTAGAAGGCTGGTGTAGATGTCCATTTAACAGTTGTTCTACATTTTACTTTGACATCTTCTAAAAAACTCTAATCTATTTATAAATGAAAAATAGATAGTTGTTATAAAATCTTAAAGTAAAATGTCCAACATTATTTTAATAAATTTAATTTTTTTAAATTACTTTTACTTTTACTAAAAAAATCTAATAAGACAATTTTAATAAATTTATTTTTTAAATAAATTTTGCTTTTACAATTATCTTAACCTAAACCAAATCCCAGCTTTCTTTCTTGTACTCTAAAAACAAATTCTAAATAACATTTCCTTATACTTTAATTATGTTTTACATAAAATACCACTTAGTGAGTGACTTCATTAATTTAAAGACTACAACCAACTTTTTTCTTCGTTTCAGTGTTGTATTAACAAAATCATACCATCCACGTTAAACACTTGTAAAATAAAAAATATGTATACAAATTTTAGGAATTTATTTTAAATTATTTAATAAAAATAAATTTGATTTGAAATAAAATTTACAAATAATATTTGAAATTCCATTTTTCTTAAGCTTTTCAGAATATAAAATCGGCATCAATATATATTCTTCTCATTGAAATCGAGCCCTTGAAATTTGATCATTGGATGGGATCCGAGTTCGAAATGTTTACACGTATTAACTCGGACATTAGTAAATAACCAGTTACTAACGCAGCCCCGATGGTCTCTCACACAGTAGCCTTGATAAGCTTAGTAAATTCGACGCCGGAAGTGGACTGCTTCAAGGTAAAGGAATCGGAGAGCAAGAAGAAGCGCCAGAAAAAGCTGAGCCATAAAAACCACGACGCCTTTTGCTGCACACTGCTTGTTATGAGCCGATGTTTCATCAGTTTTCCGGCCGTTGAACCACAGCAGATGCTTCAGCTTCTCTCCTGCTTCGCAGATGCTTCAGCTTCTCTGCGCTATCGAATATTTTCGGATCCCTTGTGGTAAATGGCTGGTACCCTCAGAGCATCTCACCCTTCTTCACCGCATAGAGCCCGTCTTGGGATTCGACCAGGAAATCCTCTTTGGCTCTCGCGTACTGCCAAGCCGCAGGCTGTTCCAACCTCGGCATTTCGTAGACACTGGACCGGACCAACACCATGTTCGCCAGAGCCCTGCCCTTGATGTCCCCGTGTGTTTGAACGGCTCCGCGGACGTCTTCAGCCAAATCTCTTTGCACTTGGCCGCCAGCGTCGGCAATATATTTGACGATACAGTTCAACATAATGGACATTGATTGCAAAGCATTCCCACAGATGGATATTAGCAGATTGACGCAGGCCTCTTCTCTGTTTAGTCCGAATTGTTTTTCACCCAAATCCAGCGCGGAACTCGCATTCGTCCACATGAAATTATAGAGTTTGTCGTAATACCCGGAGACGTCGGAGAACGGCTTGGGAACACAATGATTTTTCAGCCCGTGTAAGAATTCGGGAAAAGCACGGGAGCTCGTAAGCTGACCGCGCATTGCACCGAGCCACCTTTTAGTAACGAAGGGCCTTGGGTTCCGACGCCGGCTGGCCCTGGAGCGATAGGGTCTGCGCTCCTTATGGAGGGGCACAAAAAATTGAATATCAATTGTTCGATGTGTTAGAAAAATTTTGTGGGTTAAAGAGCTCATAAATAGGCTGCGACAAAGTAGGAAAAGTGGACTTCAGTTGCTACAAGTATTGTAGTTTGGTGTCAAGATATCACACAGTTAATTAATTAAAACATAAATTTTACGCACAGCAAAATAGAGTAAAACAAAGGAGGTTGCGTTAAATCTACTTGTTTATTTGGGAAGCATTAATGTAATAATGCAATTAGGTATACTTTATACTATAAGTTAAAATTTAGTAAAACTGGTTTTCACCTGCAGGCTAATATTTTTTTCAAGATTTTCTTCCAACTTTTACAAAGGACTCTTACATCTATATTTATCTCAACATACAAATTTGACATTAATATACGGAAGATAAAATATTTAATATTCAACATGGAAGATTTTACATATTAAATGATTTTCTAAACTTTCAAGTGTTGTGGAGTGTGGGCAACAGTGGCTGAGTAAATGTTTACCATATCTATTTAACAAAATTTATTAAACACATGAACTCCTCTACTCTGTTGCAGAATGGTCAGAGTTGTACTTTTGCTCTAACTTCACTCCTTGTGACATGGCAAGCATAATGTTTGTCAATGTGTTTAAAGCGATAATTAGGATTATTATTTCCAACACGATGTGGTTGGTGAAACACAACTTCTGTTTACTCACTGGATCTTTCCCGATCGCAGTGCTCAGCTCGTTGAAAAGCCTAACAAACTCTGGAAAATACCTCTCAACAGCGTTGGAGACTAATTGCAACCACTAGTTCTTAGAACCTTGATGCTTTCTTTTAACGGGTCTAAGTTGTCATGGGCATCCTTATGTCGATGAATATTCGGGAATCGAACAAACATGGGCGAAGTCAATTTTTTGACGGTGCCCATGTCTGTCTATTCCCAAATATTTAGGAAATGAACAATCGATTTAAGCTCAGGGAGTGGCCATAATTCATGTATCCACCTGTGTACACCAGGTTGATCTTGTAAGAACAACATTTTTCTTCTCCACAATCCTCAGATTGAAAAGCGCGGGGAAGCTCTTGCCATTGAGCAGTACTATCAATTGATTGTCTAGCAGCAGGAATCCTCTAACGACCGTTCTCTTATATTTCTCCACTCGACGTCTGAAGAAATTATCGATCCCTCTAAAATATTCGCATCCCTGACGGTTTTCCTCTGCCGTGGGAAAGTTGTAACTTCCAGAGATCTGCTTTAAAGGAGCCACAGATGAGTACACACTTGCCGACTCCATTGCCTCTCCTTGGTACCTAGATTTCAGTTAAAAAAGATCCTAGCAAAGGGGAAGTTATTTTTTATTGTTGAAGGTAAAGGAGTCAGAAATAAAAATTTCACACACAAAATATATAAGCCTCACACAATCTTGATGATTACACTAAATATGATAAATGATATTTAACTTTTTCTCACTAACTACTAATTTAAAATAACTTAATTCGACTATGACTTAATTCAACTCTGAGCCTTTAAATTTAACCCACTGCCCAATAATGGTTGTAAGTCCTAGCAAAGGTGGACTAGTTTAATTTGCAGGGCATAGAAGGTATTGTGGGCAGGACTCTGGCAGCCATCACTGTTCCAGGATTTCCAGGATGTTGACGAACCTACAAAGCGATGAACTTTAACATGCCGAAATAATTGAAGTTTCTAATACTTATACCTAGAGTACTAAACTTCAACAAAAAAGATTGAAAATGTGGCAAAGGGAGCTACACAAGGGAGCTTCAATTATTTGTAAAAAGGGATCTTCATACCCACCTCTTTCCTTTTTTTGGTCCCTGTCGACAGGTGGCTCGGACTATAATAATCGAAAATGTCTTGTGAGCATCAATCTGGGCTAATCCGTATGGAAAATGTATGGCAAATAACCTAAGTTTTTAGCTGCTGAAATTTTTACCATTTATGAAATTTGTTTTACAGTTTTATTTGGCCTCTTCCCGAGACGCGAGGAAGCCGAAATATAGATTATATTGATGTGTTCATGTCACATTTAGAGAGAAGCTAAACTAATGCTAGCATTAGTCAAAGAAATTAAATGCTATGCCACTGATCTTGGAGGCAATATTACTTAGCTAAGCTGGTATGTGCATGTTGACCACTCGTCACTAGTTGTCTTTACTAGTTGTCTTTACCACCAAAGCTTATAGTAAAGTTTATATCACAACATATCTTCATGTTAACCTAGCTGGTTCAATTGGATATGGTCTTAGCTATGTAGGGAGCATATGCATCCTCCATCCTTTGACTTTCAGGTAGAAGCAAGAGCAATCCTTCTACTTTCAAGAAGAAGGAAGAGCCATCCTTCAACTTTCAGGGAGAAAGAAGAGTCATCTCTTGACTTTCATGGAGAAGGAAGGGCCACTTGCCACTCGAACCATCTCGAGGAGAATATGCGTTCAGGTAGATGCAGGAGCCGACTCCCACTCAAACCATCTGGGTCATAAAAGATGGTGGAGGTAAGAATTTTATTCTTGAACCAGAAAACTAATTAGCAGCAACTGACCTCTCCCCACCTCAAATTTTGATATTTTGATGACTATGCTCATCATGATGGTAAGCACCATAGTTTTCCTAGATATTTGCACCCTACACTATGCAGAAAAAGCTTCAAATGGAATTTCTGCATACTTGCGCATAACTTAAATGGAATTTCAGCATACCTGTCACTTTTGCTGGAACTGCTGCGCCATGAAATTTTTGTTGTGTATGTTGGCTATTCTCCAATTATAGGAGGCTACTAATCGAGGAACTAGGAAAAACTTTGTTCTTACCTTACGCGCCAGGGTCTTTATCTCAATATATACCCAAGATGAAGTATATGCAAGTACACCTATAGGGATTGTTGTCATATCTTTGTGACATGCTTGAATCTTGTTCCCTAGCAACAGGGTAGTAAGGGCATGCACTGCACAATTTGTGTTCCCATAAGGTACGTTTGATCCAGAATCACCATCTTTTGACCTAGAATAAGTAGCAAGGAGGGAATTTACCTTCTAAAATAATCTATTACAAAGGATCAGAGAGTTATGGATGCTGTATTGTTGAAAATTGTAGAATTTGTTCCAGATTTGAAGCAATATTTGTCCGCAAGATTTAATTTGAGGTTAGGAATGAAGCCACATAAACTTTTCTTTTTAAAAATTGACTTTCTTGCCTCATGACCTCGAGTTCTGGATGTTGTATTATTGAAAATTATAGAATTTTTTCCAGATTTGAAGCAGTATATGTGTGCAAGATTTAATTTGAGGTCAGGAATGAAGCCACGTAAACTTTTATTTTTAAAAATTGACTTGCTTGCCTCATGATCTCCAGAAATTTGGGATCTTATTGTCTAGTTTCCCTTTTGATGGAAATTCTCTTTTTCTTTCTACTAGAATTTCATTGGTTCCCAAGTTCAAGATTTTAGGTAACACCTTATCTATAGTGCTCTTCTTGGTCTCATCTGCCCTCTTCCAAGGGTAAATTAGATTTCTTCCTTCTCTTTTTCCTTTCTAAAATTCATCCTCGGCTAAAACTGGAGTGCTGCTTTTCCTTTATGAAATTCATCCTTGGCTAAAAGTGGAGTGATGCTTGGCATTCTTATCTTGAACTTTTTTAGCAAGTTGAAACAAAGAAGAGACATGACCTACTTCCTGGAAAACTTGGTACTTGAATTTCTAATTTTAGAAATCTAACAATTGCATCGTTTTATTTTTTCCGCTACCTTCAAAATTACCTTGTCTCGCAGAGGTTTGCTTGTATGTATTTCTAATATGATTCTATATTATGATGTGTTGGGTTTTGATCTTCTTCAAGTGGTGACTTTTTATTATCCATTTTATTTGGATTTTGTTATAGACACAATTCATGGATATTTTCTTATTCTACTAGAGTTTTTTTCTATGATTTCCACTTCTTCCATCTGGTGGAACGAATTATTTTGCAAGTGTCGAGCATGAAAATGACAACGAAAAGTATGAGAGACATGAGAAAAAGAGTATGTCTTCCTGGACAAGTGGTCGCAAGGATGGTGTGCTTTTCCATGTGTCCCCTTTTTTTTTTTACTATGTGTCGTTTTATAGTTTTATTTTATAAGTGACTTCATAAGTTTCTAATTTCTTAATCTAATTTCTTAATATTTGTTTATTAACATTTTTCAAGATTTCGAAGAATAATATTTTTCATTTTTCAAGATTTGCACGAGCAATATTTTGCATTGTTGCTACCATCTAATCAAACATTTAATGGATTAGTAATGAAGTTATGCCACCACTTGTGATTAGAGTAGAAAAATAATTGGTTTCTCCCTTATACCACATTATATCCTGCAACCCTCTTGGTTCAAGGAGGGTTGTTATAGGCAGCAAGGATATATGAACTTAAGCCCTTTGTACCTTCCTATAAATTGTTTTTCCCAAGGTTTTGCAGGTTTTTTTGAGATCCAAATGGGAGGCCACACTCGAAAGTCTTGTTAAAATTCTTAAGAGGAATTATGAATCTGTCAGGAACGCGAAGTTCAGGATGAAGTGCATATTGTGTTGGGTTGACCTATAGAACTGTGATTTGCCACTCATCTATAGAAAATGGTTGGTACACGTCCACAGACTGGTTGCCAACGCGTGTGACTGCAAGGAATCATGTAGTTTCTTACTATTACTATTAAAATCATGGTTGTATTTGCAAGCCAAATGATCAAAATGCTATTGTTGCTTGTGTTGTTTGAATTCTTGATGCCCTTGTATCTAGATTGGAAGGCAACAGAAGCCGAACTGCACTGTGGGTTTTACAGAAACAACTGTCCAGAGGCAGAGTCTCTAGTAACCTCTGTACTCGAGAAAGCCATGCAAAGAAACCCTAGAAATAACTATTCTAGCATCTTTTGGGATCACTGTAACTGGGAATCTCTCACACAATCTAGGGCCAGTCAACGGAGGACATGCTTCATTTAGCGTAGATTGCCAAGAAAATGATGAAGCTATTGAGGATTTATGTGTTGTAGAATGGGATATTGGTTACAAGTGTGAAGTCCCTAATGGTTGCAAAGAAGAAGATAATACCACATAATTTATTGTTGATGATGAGCCTGCTAATGAAGAAGAGGAACAACCGCTCCTTGACACAACAAATCAAGTATGCTAGCCCAATGAGTGGAAGGGCCTTCCGTAAATATTTATAAATGATGACGACAAAAACAATAGAGAAGAACTTACTTCTGCCAAACAATACAAAAAAACTTACTTATGCCAAAGGGGATGCTGATGACAAGAGCATTGTTATTCAAAGCACCTTAAGTTGCGGTAATTTCCATGAGAAGCAAGGGACAGATGATGAGTACCCTCAGCAGCCCTATAAGTTTTTTGATAAGGGTTTCTTCTCCAAGTTTGACGAGGACAACCATAAATATGATATAGCAAAGGGCCTATCTGAGCCCATTAAAGACAATGGAATTTTGGACCAAAGGGAAGGATTATATTTCTTTGTAAAATATGATGATGGTATCACAACTTCAGTATATGAACATAATTTTACCAAGGAGGAATCTGGTAATGATTCTGCATTATGGCTGAAAGGGAATGTTTATCTATTTCTTTCCTGGGTAATTGTTTTCATTCCAGGCTTTGAACCTATCTGCTTTGTTGTTGGGGTGGCGTTACAATAGTAAGGTGGTCCTCAACGGAGGGATGATTCCATTTAAGGTTTTGAAGCATAATGAAATGTACATGTCTCAGCTTCATAATATTATTGTAACGTGGGTTGCATGCAATCAAGGCATGAGCACCGACGAGTCTGAAGTTGGTACACATGCTTTCTTTTTTTGGTTTTCTTGTACCATTCATTCTGCTATTTTATGATTAGGCAGCGGATAGATTATGCATTCGCATTGATACCAATGTTATGCTCATATTTTGATCATGGAGTTGCATTTTTCTTTATTAATGCATTGAAAGATTTCATGAATTGGTGTTATGGTTTATGTTTTGTATGTGTGTTACTCATTGTGTTCTTCTTGTTTTATATTTTTCCTCTTTCAATATATTTATTTATCTCAATTTGTTCTCGGTTGAAGATAGATTACGCGTTTGAATTGAAATGATATTATAGTTAGTTCATTTGTTAAACACGGAATTGGGTTTCTCCTCCTAATAAATTTTTCGTAAATTGGGCTTATGGTCTCTTTTCTATAAAGTGTTCATCGAACTGATATTTGCATTGATGAAGGACCATACTCTTATCCTGCAATGTATATAAAAATGTTCGCCTCACATGGAAGAAGAAACCACACGAGATGTGGCATATCTCAGAGCTCTACTGGTTGTGATTAGTATAATAATGGTTGAGATTCATATAATAATATTTGGCGTATTCTCAAAGTTTCTTACTAGGTAAGAAAACTCAACAATAACTGCTACAAACTATTCTGTATAGCTGCATAGTTGTTACTTCTGACTGTATATCAGAGTTGAAGAACAATCTCATTGTTTTTTACAATGACCAATCCAAGAAGTCCGAGAAATGTAAATTCAAGCAAGATATCTATCAGAGAATGATGCCAAGATTCTACTGAGAACCGAAATGGAACTCAAGTCTATGGGTTGTCCTCTCATTCAATTTCAGTTGTAGGCAAGCATCTTCAGACTTCAGCTGAGGTTGTATAATAGCTTTTCAAGCTTGCGTTGTCTTCTCATTCAATTTCAGTTGTAGGCAAGAATCTTCACACTTCAGTTGAAGTTGTATAATAGCTTTTCAAGCTTATAATATTGTTTTCTTTTTCTTTGTATTTTTCCCACCAAAATTTATCCTTTGCATATTCTTTTTGATATATGAGTCTTGTACCCTACACTATTTCAGATTCTGAATGTCAAAACCAATCTTGAGGTTGTTTGGAAGGCCATCAAGGGTTCTACTCATTCTAGTTCTCTAAAAAGGACAGTAGAGATCAAGGTAGAGTTTGAGGTTCGAAGCTCTAGTCTATTTATTGGAAGCGGGGATGATCGCAACTGCATACCCATTACACATTGAGGAAAGAACAGATAAGCGCTTCATTCACCCAAATGTCAATTGTGATTTGTAGAGCTCTGCCTCCTCCTTGTCCAGGTCCTCCATTTTCCTTTTCCCCTTGAGGGCATGAAAAACGAGAGTTGCTATGATGTTAATGGTAGATATGAGATCGACAACAAGGCCACATTACCAATTTCGGAGGGGAAGGAGCAAAGCTCGCATCCCTTTCGAGACCCCCTTTGTAAAGCATCTGTAACAATGGTGGAGTTCCGTGTTTATGGACATCGAGACCCGAACATATCTCAAAGTTATAAAACAAGAACAGATAAGTGCTCCATCCTAGCTAATATACCTGATTCTATCTGTTGTATATTCTAACTTGGTTTTGGGTACTCGGTAGTCAAGAGGAATCTGATTTGCAGTCTGAAACCTGTGTTTTCTGGAACCTATAATTAGATCTCACCATAAATTGTATTTCTTATTTTTTGAGCCCCAATTGAAATAGATATTATGTAATGTTTAGATGCCACTAAGAAGTCATATATCAATATCTGAATTTTGATGGCCTTGTCTGTAGAATTATCCTTACAACACAAAAAAACTTGGACTTATGTTTTCTCAATGATTGGAAGGGCAGTAAGGCAAATTCAGGTAAGGCATACTCAGCTAGTGAGATAGGTAAGGCAGGCAGACTCAGGTGCACAAAGAAGCATGCATTTGTGTTCTCATTAGCACTAGGGAAGCAGACTGCGTTTGTGTTCTCATTAGCACTAGGGAAGCATGCATTGTCTGCCTACATGCGTAGAAAGTCTGTCAAACACTTTTACGGCTTTTTCGAACATAACGTTTTGGCAGGGACTTGCTGCTTAGCAACCTCTCTGGTTTAATCATATGTTTTCATTTTCAATGGCAAAATTGAGTTCTTGAATTTTTTCAATGGTATCTTATATCATTAAGTTAAAACGTACTTTTCTTTCTCCATTGTGATAGAGGGACATTAACCAATCACGCCAGCTAGATTAGCATCGCTTACCGTTTTACCTCTCTTTGTTTTCCCTTAAACGTTGGGAGTGGTCGTTGACAATCGAAAACAGAGATACGGACTAATCACCCCATGCTGGGAGTGGGCGTTGACAATCAACTACTTAAAAACTTCACCAGATTTCCGTTTTCCGCTTTCCTCGTTATAAAAGACGAGAACCCTATTTAAAAAGAGCACCCTAGATTCATTTGTAAACCGTAGATTCATTTTTATGTCTTTTGAATCGCGAGACGCTGCTTTGATATGTCTACATCAATTCTGTCATCACAGTCATCACGCAATTTGAGTAGACACAAATATCAGTCATGATTTTTTAAAGGATAAGTTTTTAATATTTAAATGTTTCAGTGTGAATTTTGCATGTTTCATTTAATGTTGTTTTATATAACAAATATTTATGGTAATTATTTTATATAATAAATATTTATCGCAAAATACAATAGGTATTGAATAACTTATAACATATTCAATGGATAGGGAGAAGTTGTTATTTTTACGATATTAAGAAAATTGAGTATAAAACGTGTATTAAATTTCATGAGTTTTATATGAAATAGCATATTGGACAATCTTAAGCATGAGATGTTGGAAAGAATCGTATGAAATATTGTAACATGAAAAAGATGTAATATAAACGGTGTATGATATAATGATATATATTAGAGTTATATTTAATTTTCATGTATTTTATAACGAAATAAAGTATGGGATAGATCTACCAGACAAGTTGTTTGAGACCATTTATATATATATTTTTATGATAATAAAAATACTTTAAGATAATTTTTTTAAATGAAATAAATTTATAAATCAATTTTAAAATAATTATTGTTAAGGATTGTATGATTTTTTTCACATTGTCGTGAGGATGAACTACATTAGTTGCTTCGAAATGCTGACCAAATCCTAATGATGTGATTAATCCAAAAGGCATTCATCTACAATACGGATCACAAAAGTCTCAAATCTAACATATAATGATAATGTTTAGACATTATCCCTGAACCAATATAATTTGATATATTGTTTATAAATTATTCTTAAATCAATGTATACACGAATATATCACAATTATTATAGTTATTTATTTTATAAATATACCATTTCTATAGAACATAGTGTTAGTGCCATTGGATCATTATTTTATTATAATGAAAAATATAAATGTATGAGAATTCTATACTATTTACACTCAAAAAATAATGAAAATTAAATAAATTAAACTATCATTCCACCCAGCATAAACAAGCTACTTATTGATAACCTTCTGTCCTGGCCCCAAGTTGGTTTTCCCATTTAGGGTGTCATGCGACACCGACTAGACATCCATACTTAACATTTCCATGTCTTTTGAACTACGCCTACATACATTATTATTATTGTGTTCTTTCATTATTATGTTATGTGCGGAATAAGAATAACAACAATACCAACCATGCAATATCGAGACCAACACGAGTTTCTAAATTTATAATTTCATTTATAACTTTACTATATAAATTTTACATAGTGTACAAAGGGGAGGCCGACTCTGCCCGAGCTCGGCCTCTACTCGAGTGTCTGCACAAACAGGTGCACTCCTGGCCCTTTTGCACATGGTATCTTCATTAGAATGAAGATGACATACCTGAAAAAATGATCGATAATGACCATAACCCCATTATACCTCTACACCTATAGTAACTAAGTGATGAAGTCCATCGAAACACTCCTCCATGGTCTCTTCGGAATCTATAAAGGCTACGACAATCCTCCCTGTCTCTAGTTATCTGATTTGTCCTACTGACAAATGATGCACATATGTACATACTCCTTTACATTCTCTCTCATCTTCTCCCAAAAGTATCCCCTTTCCAACAATCCAAAAGAACAATGTTACCTTGGTTGGCCATCCCATGGAATGTCATGGGACTCCTTCAAGAGGTGCCTCCTAAGTCGATATGAATTCAGAATGTAAAGTTGGTTCCCATCGAGCAGGAGTCCATCTCATAGGAAAAAATTGCAAGTCTTCCCCTCCTTCACCTACTTCAAAATTCTCTTCGCATGAATATATATCTCTACACTAACATGAATTATACTCTACATCTCATTGGTCATATGAACCTAAATCCTACTGCACTCAACTCGGTCCTCTTCCCCCTCAAGTGTAAGCATCTTTCCCTTCTTGCTGAGGGCATCTGCAACTGCATTGACTCTACCAGGCCTGTACTCAATAGTCATGGCGAACTCTCCCAAGAAGTCCTACCAACGAGCATACTTCGCTAACAACATCGGTTGGTATGTAAATTAATTCACTGCAATGTTGATAGTCTTGACAATAAAAGGCTTTCCAATCAAGTAATGCCTCCATACTTGTAAGCAGTGGATGATTGCAGTCATCTCCTTCTCATGAACAGGATACTGCCACTCTCTATCTTGCAACTTTCAACTATCATATGCCACTGGATGCCCATCATGAAAGAGAACTGCCCCTACTGTAAAATCAAAATCATTTGTGTGCACCTTACATGGTTTGTCGAAGTCAAATAGCTTTAGTATTTGTGTTGTAAGCATCCTCTTCTACAAATCCTGAAATGTTACTCGACACTTCTTCGTCCAATTCCATCGCTTGCCCTTCTTCAAAAGGTATGTCAATGGTCCAGTCACCTTGGAGTACCCCTCTACAAACTTTCATTGGTAGTTGATCATCTCCAAGAACACTCTCATATCATGGACATTCTTCAGCTTGGCCCAATCCTCAATCGCATGTATCTTTCTTGGCTCCATCCATATGTGATCTTGGCCCACTATGTGTCCAAGGAAGGAAATCTTGATATGGGTCAACATATACTTCGACTTCTCCCCCCCCTGAAAGCGCCCCAGACATAGTGCCTATCTCCCCTCCCCGTCGCTAACAGACCAGGTCCAAGGCCAAATAGAAACCAGTCCCTCAGGAACCCTTTGGTTTGATCCCTCCCTGACCCCCTTTCCCCTAAAACTCGCTCGGGGATGACCCTCCTCTCTCTCAAAGGCACAATTTCGAGCTAGCGGTGAAATTGCTCTGGGAAAGCAATCTACCATCAATGGGGTACTTAGAGCGTGGAACCCCTCGACTACCGCCCCCTTATGAAGATAGCCTTCTTCAACTATAGACGGCTGGCTAAGCTCGATAAGAAATTAGCCCTTCGCAGATTATTTCAAAGTTCCCCTATCGATATCATCCTCCTCCAAGAGACCCTGGGACCCACTGACTCCATCTCCCATCTCCTGAAAACCATGCTCACCAGAAAGAGTTTCTTAGGGATAGATGCCAATGGAAGATCAGGTGGTCTAGCTATGGGCTTCAATACCTATTCTTTTCATCTCAAAAACTGTTTGGGAGGCCACAACCACATGGGAGATGACCTATTCTCATCAGAGTTGGGACTGGAGATTCAAATCCTCAATGTCTATGGGCCTTGTCAAATAAACCTACCTTTTATGACCATTTTCTTGACTCTGTTGTTCTACAGACAGATCTTCTTATTTTGGGTAGGGATCTAAACTTCTGCTTAGGTCACTCGGAATCTTGGGGGTTTCATGCCTAGCAAGACCCCTTATTTGGCTATTTCGAAAATTTGTTAAAGCTCCATAATCTTCTGGACATTCCCTCTGCCAAGCTCATGCGTAGCTCGAGAAACAACAAAGGTGGTGAGGATAGTCTTGCGCAAACATTGGACCATTTTCTTATTAGGGAAGGGATATTAACTATGGGCCTCCTAATTAGATAATGGGTAGGCTTAGGAGGAGTATCTGACCACCTCCCAATCTTCATGGAACTCAAAGGAGGTCCTCACAAGCCTAAGGGTCCATTTAAGTTCAGCTCATCCTAGCCCAAAGATCCCTCTTACATTCAGACGATCGAGGAATTCTGGAAGGCTCACCGCCTGAATGAGTGTGGCAACATTACAAAGGGCCTTGCCCAAAATCTTACGAGGCTAAAGAACCTCTCCAAAATCTAGTTTCACAACAAACACATAAAAGATGATCAAACCCTCCTAAAAGCTGAGAAGGAAATAAGTGACTTAGAAATGACCTAATCCGAGCCTACGGAATGAATGATAAAAAACATGGACTCGCAGAGATCTATACCACTAGAAGGAAAATACTAATGGACCGAGAAGAAGCATGGAGACTAAGGAGCAGGGCAACCTATCCTCTAAAGGGAGATGACAACACAAAATTTTATCATAAGTTTGCAAATGGAAGGAAAAACATCAACACCATATGGAAACTCTCATATGAGCATGGTCATAATGAAAACACCTTCCCTCAGCTGGCCACCCTTGCAAATTTTCATTTCAATCAGATTTACAAGGCCCCCCCTAAAGTTAATCTTGTTGAAATCATGCAAGTAGCCTAGTTTTTCCCTCGATTTGTGGACCAAGAGGCTATCATGGAGCTGACAAAAAATCTCAGTGGGGGAATTGAAAGCCATGATTAAGGGGTTCAAGAAGGACAAGAGCCTAGGACCGGACACTTGGGCAATCGAGTTCTATTCAGCTTTCTTTGAAACTCTGGTAGGAGACCTCAATGTTGGGTTGTGTTATATTCTTTCCACGTAGTTAACAGGGGGTTTGAGGGGCACCCGTAACCCCACTTTATGGTGTCCAGGGCAGCGCCCTGGAAAATTTTGGTTTTGGACCATATGTTAGCTTGGGTGGACCCACCTATGGTTTTGTGCATGATTTTCACATGTTTTTTGGACACGATGGTTTTCAGTCCATGGTATTGGATGCGATGGTTTTCGATCCATGGTATTGGATGCTTCAACATTTATAAATATGTATTGTAACATTGAAAGGAACATAATGAAAAATCAAGCTAGTAGTCCCGGTTTTGGGATCTAGGGGAAAATATCAGTGTATATGTGTTTTATGTGTTCTGCTCATGGGTTATTTAGTTTTCTATGTTTTAGAATTCATATGCAGGTAATTTCTATACGAGGTTAAAACCTACATTTAGTATCAGAGCTATTTTTGGCTTCAAGGGGATGCCTTTGTTGCTAAGGGGTTTCGCTCGGGCCTGTGGTAGACCCTATTCAGTGGGAGATTTGCAAGATCGATTGTGGTGGTGAAAGAAGATGGCGAGCAGTGGAAGGATAGAGATCGAGAAATTTAATGGTTAGATTTTTGAGATGTGGAAACTCAAGATGGAGGATCTGTTTGTAGATAAAGATCAGTGGATCGCGATAGATTCGGGTACTAAACCAACGGGAGTGTTCGATGAAGAATGGAAGAAGTTGGATCAAAAGGAAAAGAGCGCAATATGATTATGTGTCTCAGATTCAGTATTGTTGAATGTATTAGGGGAATCTATGGCGAAGGCTTTGTGGGACAAGTTAGGGACTTTGCACCAATCTAAGTGTCTGGTGAATAAATTGTTCCTGCGGAAAAAGCTGTATAACCTGACGATGAAAGATGGAGACTCGGTGATAGCATCTGAATACATTTAATACTGTGGTAACTCAGTTAGCATATATTGATATTAAAATTTCAAATGAAGATAAGTGCATCAGTTTGTTTTGTTCTCCACCATATTTGTGGGATAGTCTGGTTATTGCAATAGGTAGCAATGCAACAACCATGCATTTTGATGAAATAGTCTCATCCTTGTTGACGGAGGAGATGAGATGGAAAAATATGGAGAGCCAGAATGGTGATGCCTTGTATATACGAGGATGGTCCCAGAATAGAAAAAAAATAAGTCATCGAGTGGGAGATCTAAATCTAGAGGGAGATCTAAATCTCCAGGAAAACCTGTAAAGGTAGTGTGCTGGAATTGCGAAAAGGAAGGGAACTACAAAAGGGACTGTAAATCTAAAGCTCTTGATAAAGGAAAGGGATCTGATGATGCTCCTTCTGTAGAGGCAAAAACCACCTCAGATGAAGGTGCGAATGTGTATTTGGCTTCTTCAAGTACACATGTAGATCATGAGGCATGGTTGATTGACTCAGGTGCATCCTTTTACTTCACTCCCCATAGAGAGTGGTTCTACGAGTATGAGAAATACAATGGTGGTGATGTCTTCTTAGGGAATGATAGGAAGGCTAGAATCATTGGTCACAGAAAGGTAAAGTTGAAGTTGTAAGGTGAAAGGGTTAGAACACTTCCAGGTGTTCTGCATATTCCTGCATTGGCCAGAAATATGATTTCTGTAAGCAAGTTGAATGATGCAGGTGTAAAAATAGTTTTCGAGAAGGATACCTGCAATATTGTTTGGGGAGCAATGGTATTGATGAGAGGAATTCGGATTGGAACTCTGTACAAGCTGCAAGGTAGCACTGTTATTGATGGGTGCAATAGTTATGTGGTTCTTAAAAGTGGAGCAGAAAATCTAGTGGTCTCTAGAGAGAATACCATGTTGTGGCATCAAAGGCTTGGACATATTGGAGAAAAAGGCCTTCAGATACTTCATGGTAAAGGTATGGTAGAGGGTATGAGTAATAGCTCTCTAGATTTTGATTTCTGCAAAAATTGTGTATATGGGAAGCAAAATCGGGTGAGTTTCCACTCTGGTAGTAAGAGGGCGAAACAGATATTAGAACTTGTGCATAGTTATGTGTTTGGACCTGTGAAGGTACCATCACTGGGTAAGTCTATGTACTATGTATCATTTATAGATGACTTCTCAAGGAATACAGGGATATATTTCCTTAAGAAGAAATCTGAAGTCTTTGACAGGTTTAAAGAATTTAAGGCTCTAGTGGAAAACTAGACAGAGAAGAAGATAAAGGTGTTGAGGACAGATAACGGTGGAGAGTTTTGTAGTAAGGAATTTGAAGATATCTGTAAGAAGTGTGGTATAGCATAGCAGAAGACTACTCCATATAAACCTCAGCAAAATGGAGTTGCAGAAAGAATGAATAAGATGTTGATGGAAAGGGAAAGAAGCATGCTTAGTGGTGCCGGGTTAGGACAAGAATTATGGGTAAAGGCAATGGATACTGCATGTTATGTGCTCAACAGGTCACCTTCATCAGCGTTGGAGGATAAGACTCCACAAGAGGTATGTACTGGTAAGAAACCCTCTCTTTCACATCTGAGGGTATTTGGATGTGATGCATATGTGCATGTTCCAAAGGAGAAACGAGCCAAGCTGGATAGTAAATATGAAAAGTGTATCTTTATTAGGTATAAGGATGGTTTAAAGGGTTATAAGCTTTAGAACCCAGTCACATGGAAGGTTGTGTACAACCAAGATGTGGTGCTCAAAGAGCTAAAAGATGTTATTAAACATGAAATCCAACAAAAGGAACCTGAGAAGATAAACTTTGAGCTAAAGGAGGAAGAATCAGACTCTACAACAGAGGAGGAATCAGAAGATGAAGAGCCACAAACTCTGGCTATGAGAAGATTACTTCGAGAAAGAAGGAAACCTGAAAGGTATAGTCCATCTACTTTCTGTTGAAATTTTTCCTTATCTATTACTGATGATTATCCCAGAACTATGAAGGAAGCAGTAGATTTAGAGGATGGAAAACTCTGGAAAGAGGCCATGTTTGATGAAATGGCATCTTTGCACAAAAATGAGGCTTGGGATTTGGTGGAGTTGCCGGCTGGAAGGAAACCCATTGGTAGCAAATGGGTGTTCAAAAAGAAGACAAATGCAGAAGGAAAAGTGGAGAAATACAAAGCTCGGTTGGTAGCAAAAGGTTATTCCCAGGTGTCGGGAATCGATTTTGGTGATATTTTTTCTCTTGTTGCCAAGGTAACTTCTATTAGATTACTTTTATCTGTTGCTGCTGCTTTTGATTTTGATGTAGAACAGATGGATGTGAAGACCATTTCTTCACGGAGATCTGGAAGAAGAAATCTACATGAAGCAACCTAAAGGCTTTGCAGCAAAGGGTAAGAAAGAACTGGTATGCAAGTTAAAGAAGTCTCTATATGTGTTAAAATAATCACCAAGGATGTGGTATTAGAAATTTGATACATTTATACGGGGACTTAGCTTCACCAGAAGCAAAGCAGATCACTGTGTGTATTTTAAATTAATTGGTGACCGTGTTATTTATCTGGTATTGTATGTGGATGATATGTTGTTGGTTGTAAATGACAAAGAAATTTTCCAGGATTTGAAGACCCAATTTTCCTCCAAATTTGACATGAAATATCTTGGTGCTACAAACTATATTTTGGGCATGAAAATTAAAAGAGATCTGGCAAAGAGGAAGCTCTGGTTAAACCAAAGGGATTATGTCGAGACAATACTACACAGGTTTAATATGTAGGATAGTAAACCAGTGAAGGTTCATATTCCTATAGGTGTGAGGTAATCTGCTGAAAAATGTCCCAAGACACAAGAAGAGGAAGAGGACATGTCCCGTGTTCCTTATGCAAGTGCAGTCAGTAGCTTGATGTATGCAATGTTCTGTACTAGACCAAACATTGCACATGCAGTGGGAGTATTGAGCGGGTTTGTGTCAAATCGAGGAAAGGAGCATTGGATGGCATTGAAGACCAAGATTGGACAGAGTGTTGGATATTCGTGGCTTTGTTGATGCAGACTAGCCTGGAGATCTATATCAGAGAAGATCTACAAGTGGGTATGTGTTTAACATATTTGGAGGTGCAGTCAGTTGGATGAGTAAGAAACGATCTGACTTGGCACTATCAACTATAGAGGCGAAATACATGGTAGCCACTCATGCAAGCAAGGAAGCAGTTTGGTTTCAGAGATTGTGTTCAAGTATGTGGTTAGTACAGGAACATATAAGGATAGACTGTGACAACCAAAGTGCAATTTTATTGGCAAATAACCTTGCATATCATTCAAAGACAAAGCACATTGATGTTCAGTATCACTTTGTGAAGGATATGATAGAAGACAAAAAGGTGTTGTTGGAAAAGGTGGACACTTTGAAGAATACTATAGATGCATTGACAAAATCTATGAGCTTTGAGAAGTTCTCTTGGTGTAGAGAGACAATGGGCATTTCAGGGTTGGGAAAATGACTAAGCTCTCTTATGGCCCCCTGTGGAAAGAAAACAACAAGTGGGAGAATGTTGCGTTGTGTTATATTCTTTCCATGTAGTTAACAGGGGGTTTGAGGGGCACCGGTAACCCCACTTTATGGGGTCCGAGGTAGCACCCTAGAAAATTTTGGTTTTGGACCATATGTTAGGTTGGGCGGACCCAACCTATGGTTTTGTGCATGATTTTCGCACATGTTTTTTGGACATGATGGTTTTCGGTCCATGGTATTGGATGCTATGGCATGTATAAATATGTATTGTAACATTGAAAGGAACATAATGAAAAATCAAGCTAGTATTCCCGATTTTGGGGTTCTAGGGGAAAATCTCTGTGTATATGTCTTTTATGTGTTCTGCTCTTGCGTTATTTATTTTTCTATGTTTTAGAATTCGTATGCAGGTAATTTCTGTACGGGGTTGAAACCTACATTGAAGGTCCTAGAACACTCCAAAACTTGTGGGTCGCTCCCTGAATCCCTCACATCCACCTTCATCGCTCTCATTCCAAAATATGACAACCCCTCCACTTTTGATGACTTCAGGCCCATCTCGTTGTGTAACTGAATTTATAAAATTTTAGCCAAGATCATTGCAAACTTGATGTAGTCCATCCTTTCCTTGTTCATCTCACCTAAGAAATTTAAATTTCTACAACAACGATAAATTCATGAAGCAGTAGGAACCACACAAGAAGTGCTTCATTCACTGCACTCCAAGAAAATCAAAGGTATGATCCTAAAGGTAGATCTTTCAAAAGCCTTTGGTAGAGAAAACTGGATTTACATCAGAATGCTGCTAACACACCTGGGTTTTCCTTTTGAGCTTATTAAATGGATAATGTGTTGTATCACTAATATTCCTTTCAGTATGCTTATCAATGGAGCGGCCTCCCCCTTTTTTTACTCAGAAAGAGGACTCAAACAAGGATGCCCCTTATCTCCTCTGATGTTCCTTCTGATAATGGATGGTCTTAGCAGGCAGACAAAAGACGAGCACAAAAGGGGTAGACTACAAGGATTAAAAATTACAACAGATTGCATCTTAACTCATCTTCTTTTTGTGGACGACGTGCTCATTTTCCTCAATGGTAGTATTAGTGAACTAACCATCTTGAGGAACATCTTCACCCTATTCCAAAAAGCTACAGACATGACTATTAACTGCAACAAGTCAACCCTCACAGAGAAGGATTCTCTCCCCATTAAATCCATTATGCACTGCACCGTTTTCAGTATACCTTGCTTGGGCTAGAGGAGGGGCTTAAATATCTCATCTACAAGTTGAAACCTTTGGGGTACAAAATTGCAGATTGGACCTGGGTAATATCCAAGTTGGAAAAGAGATTAAACATTTGGTACCACAAATACCTTTCCAAGGCCGGAAAACTTATGCTTATCAAATTTTTCTTGGAAGCCACCCCAGTTTACTGGATGTCACTGGCTTGGATCCCTAGGGGCATCCTAGCCAGGATACAGGCCATATGCTGCAGATTCCTCTGGAAAGGGAAACAATCAGGAAGAATATTTGCATGGGTAAAATGGGATGCCATTTATCTACCCGAGAAATGGGGCGGATGGGGCATAAAGAAACTAGAATATTTCTCCTCAGCTTTGGCGGCAAAACTGGGATGGCAATTACTCTCATTGAATAGCTTATGGACTAGGGTGGCTTGCTCAAAATACATCAGCCATGTTTCTTTGATGGATTGGATCTTCCAAACTCCAAGTACATACCTAGGGGTCTCCATTATATGGAAGGCGGTACTAAAATCCCTCAACGTCATCAGGGAAGGTCTCATTTCGAAAATCCAGTCATGAATGAGAGTAATAATTGGCCAAGACCCAAACTGGATGCGGAAACCTTCACGGGCTGCCAGAGGACCTTTGAGTCTTCCTTAAGAACATCAATAATTCATATATAGGTCAAATAGCTGATATGGAGTACTCTACCCCCTTCCAACAAGCTTGGAAAACAACCCGAGATCTAAAAATCCCCCCTCAATGGACTCATCTTTGGAATGAATACACTCGGCCCTCTTTGAGGTTCAGATCAAGATTAGGGAAGAGGAAGATGTAGTCTTGGCACTCTCAATATTAGGAAGGTATATGCCAAGGGAGGGATATTTGGTACTTATCGGGGAGCGTCGCCCACAAGACCTAGAACTTTGGTGGAAGCATATATGGAAACTAATTCCCCCTAGGAGCAAACTACTGATGTGAACAATTCTGAAGAACAAAATCCCCATGGGAGAAAACCTGTTAAAGTGAGCTCATCATGTCCCCTTCTGGTGTCATCTTTGTAAATGAAACAATGATTCTGCAATCCACCTCTTTATTGATTGTAAGGTTGCTTGCGATCTTTGGCTATCAATCTTAGCAGCAATCCCCTCCCCAATAAGATGGCAGGGTGCTTTGGTCTCGGAAGCTTGGTCATCTTGGTGGACCGGAGCCACCCCTAAAAAGCTCAGGAACTTGGCTCTCTTCGTCTGTTGGGGCTTATGGTTAGCAAGAAATAATCTTATCTTCCAAAACTCCCAACCACATTGGCCTTCCATCTCTTCCCAAATCATCTCTAATTACTCTCTCATCCCTAAAGACAAAGATATACCCAAATCCAGGACTATCATTCTGAAATCCATAGACCACTCAAAGCCATGGGCCTATTTTGACGGGTCTGCCCAAGAGGAGGGATGCAGGGGAGGAGCCATTTTAAACCTCTCTGTTTCACATTCTCTCCGAATTTAAATGGGGTTGGGGGTGGTACGAACAATTTTGCGGAATTGTCCTCTGAAAAATACATCATCCAGTATGCCTTACAAACCCAATGTCATGACCTTTCTGTGATTGGATCAATAAAAATACCAGATGCCCAGCTTTCTCTCTTTTTCACATTCTGGATGAGGCCCATTGTCTTATTACTATTTTTGACTCATTTACATGTCAACACATTTAAAAGGAGAAAAATGCGAATGCTTAACAACTTATCTAAAGAAGCTATGCACAGGACAGCCCATTGTCTTATTAATATTTTTGACTCATTTACATGTCAACACATTTACAGGGAGAGAAATGTGGATGCTAAGTCACTTGACTGATATAGGAGCACAAAGAAGGGCATCCTTTTATGGACATAGATGATGTGGAAAGCTCTCACGGAGCTTAGGTTTTTTTAGCTTAGTTTTTTTATGGACATAGATGATGTGGAAAGATCTCAGGGAGCTTATTTGTTTTAGCTTAGTTTTTTTGTTCATTCTTTTTCTATTCACAGTCTTCCGTATGTAAATATTCGTATGAACTATTTATTTTCTAGCCAATATTCATATGAACTATTTATTTTCTAGCTACTTCCATATGTAAATATTCATATGAACTAAAGGCAAAATTTTCTTGCTCTTTTCTGATAACTTATAGCAACGTAACACAGATATCATTATGATCTTGGCAAGGAAAGAAAGCCCTCCCAACACTATTGTTTAGCTTCTCTCTAGTGTAGGAGCTTCATCATTTTTCTCTAGTGTAGGAGTACCGCTTGTTCTACAACTGCCTCCACACATCCTGTGCTCTCCGACATGTTTATGGAAACACTAATGCGTGACTCTTGGACCTATTGATCAAAATTCTCTTTCTCGACTGATTGGCAAGTGTGGAGCTAAGAAGATAGATAGTCTTTCTCAACCAAAGTTTCCCTCTTCGCTCTACCACCACCCACCCTCACTGGAAGAACTAAGCTTGCTACGCCTAAGGGCCCCGATGTTGGCAAAGTGAACCACGCTCCCCCTCCTCCTTTTTCCAGGTAGGTGATACTTTTTCCAGGTAGGTGATCGAGCTTAGATGAGTTCTATTTTCTTAGCTTAGATGAGTTCTCTTAGATGAGTTCTATTTTCTTAGCTTAGATGAGTTATGTTAGATGAGTTCTATTTTCTTAGCTTAGAGTTCTATTTTCTGTTTTCTTATTCAATTTCTTATTTGAAGAGCTAAAATGGGTACATCAAAGTCAAAGTCAATTGTGTAGACCAATGGGTGCATCAAAGTCAAAGTGTGTATTTGAAGAGCTAAAATGGGTGCATCAAAGTCAAAGTCAATTGTGTATACCAATGGGTGCATCAAAGTCAAAGTGTGTAGACCTAACACGGTAATAAAGCAAAAAAAATGAAGCTTCACTTTCTTTAGCATATGCTCTTGCATATACAACATGTAATTTTTATATCTCAATGGAAATTAAGTTTTTTCCAAGGCAAAAAATATATATAAATGAAGACAGGCATAGCCTCATATAGGCTCATATAGCATATGCTCTTGCATATACAAGACATATAAATGAAGAAATATATTCATAAGGAAAGAAACTCAAATGAAGAAATAAAAATATAAATGAAGAAATATATATATATATATATATATATGAGAAAAAAGGCAGCTTTCCTATATAAATAAAAAAATATCTATAAAAATAAATTGAAAAGGAAAAAAAATCAAATGAAATATATATATATATATATAATAAGAAAGTAACCACTCAAATATATATATATATATATATATTAATTTAAAAAAAAAACTGATTTTTTTACCTTCTTAAGTGTACATTATCACACATATAAATTATTATATGAGTACTCTTCCGTAAACTTTGCTGAGATTTATTTTATTAATAGATTTTTTCATCCTTTCAACCCATTAAAAATTTAATAATTTAAAAATAATAATTTAAGGCTGAGATTTATAGCCAAGACAGTTCTGTAAATGAATATGAGAAGCCAAAGGTAGAATCTTTTCTGTTATGCTATTTAACTCCAACTCCAATCATACCTTCCTTGAAAAGAAATCTGGTATCTCTTTAGCTTGAGCTTGTTTTGTTTCTGGATTGTAGATGTGAATAATAATGCTATGAACATAATATTATAATTTATAAATAAAGATTTAAAGCAAAAAGATAAGAAACATAATATTGCATAACAGTTTCGCTTCCATTCAACACTATCGCTACTCCTGCACCATATGCACTCCACTCGTTAAACCACTCCCACAGATCACCAAGGCCGAAGATTGGACTTCACAATCCTTCCATCCTTTCATGCATGTCCGTGAAACCATTAATTAAGAGAGCCAACGAAAGAACAACTAAAAAAACGTTCTGTTCTTGAAAATACAGCGTTCATAACAGAAGATATAAAAATCCCCAAATGTACATCCAGCCACAAGCCAAACATTACTCGGGGAAAATAAATACACTTTAAATACTAGAAAATTATTAGAAATAAAATAAATGCTCATCTAAATAGGATTTCGCAACAAGTAACTTGGGCAGATACTGAAGAGGAATTGCAGTAACTTTGGCAGATAATGAAGAGGAATTGCAGTAGATTCCAGAAAACTATGCAGATTACAATAACAAGCCTTCCGTTCCGAAGCAGCAGAAACAGGGGAAGACACCGAAGTCGTCTTCATCCCTTACATGCTTTGGCTGGTGTTTTATTAGTGAAGATCCATGGCGACTGCGTCGCGCTGGTGCTGCGACTCAGAGAATACGGCATCCCACTGTTAAGAAACGGTCAAACGGTTTAACAAATGGCAACCGTCAAACCGT
This sequence comes from Pinus tabuliformis, assembly GCA_031772625.1. Classification (NCBI taxonomy): domain Eukaryota; kingdom Viridiplantae; phylum Streptophyta; class Pinopsida; order Pinales; family Pinaceae; genus Pinus; species Pinus tabuliformis. The sequence continues at coordinate 478,574,418 of CM062810.1, read as the reverse complement.
TAAGAAATCGCTCAACTCATCTCCATTTAGCACCTATAACTATAATCAAATGGTGAATATTAATTCCATCATCTAACAACGAAATCAATGGCGCAAGAAGGTACGGAGTCGAGAGTTCTTCCCACAAGAACGCCTTACGGGTACATATGCTTTATCGATATCTTTAAATTGTAATTTAGGTTGTTATTAGTTAAAAAATGAATACATTATATAATTATGTAATATTAATTCCATCATCTAACAACGAAATCAATGGCGCAAGAAGGTACGGAGTAGAGAGTTCTTCCCACAAGAACGCCTTACCGGTACATATGCTTTATCGATATCTTTAAATTGTAATTTAGGTTGTTATTAGTTAAAAAGTGAATACATTATATAATTATGTAATTTATATTATGGTTAAATTATATGATAATGATTATTTACTTTTCCAAAAACATTATTTTTCTAAATTTTTAAATATAATATTTTGATGTTAAAATAAATTATGATATATAAATATGTGAATGATATCACTTAACATATAGTTAAATATAACAGTTTACTTCTTAATTTAGTTGTGTATTTCTATAATAAATAGAATTTTCATTAATTAAATATAACACTTTACTTTTTAATTTAGTTATATATTTGTATAATAAATAGAATGTTCAAGTTTTTATTATATATAATTTAATAACATTTTGTTTTATATGTATAAGAAGATTAATTTTATTAGATGAGGAATATATTTCTATATTTAATGACATTGTGTTTTATATGTAAAAGAGGATTAATCTTATTATATTGGTATGTGAGGTAGTTGATTATATCATCCCATCATTATTTTATTTTATATAATTTAATGAAATATCGTTTTATATGTATATTTTCTTATATGTATGAGGTGATTAATGTTGTTAGATAGAGAATCATTATTCTATTTATATAATTTAATGAAATTTTATTTTAATTTTATATGTATAAAGTAATTAATGTTATTAGATGGGAGGTCATAATCTTATGTTATTTATATCATCAAATCAATCAAATATATGATATATGTTGTTATATAATTATATTTATATTATTAATTGATTTTATTTTAAAACTTTATTATTACAGTAGATAATTATATAATAACGGATTGTAATATTATTATTTTCACATTATTATATTATTAATTTTAAAATTATATATATATATATATATATATATATATATATATATATATTATATTATTAATTTTTAAAATTATATATATATACAATTGTATTTTTTATCGTATTAATTTTATTATCATAAAATTTAATTTTTTTAATAAATATTTAAAACTTGTAAAATTGTTTCAATATTTTAGATATTCCTTTAGTAAATTCTAATGAATCATTGGTAAAAGTGCAAGTTGTAAAATTTAATGTGATAAAATCATTTCATCCCTATCATCTATTTTTCATTTAAAATCATTTCTTCCTCATCATTCATATTTCATGAGATAATTTCCATATAGCTTTTCGTGTTTATGTGGATATATCGCTCAAATGTATGGATAATATTATAGTTGTGTATGATTCTTATTGATTAGAGGCTATTTTTAAGATGATTTAATATATTTTCTTTATTTGATAAGAGTTTATTTTCTATTAATTTTTTTATTAATGCAAATTATATGATTAAATTAGAATATTAAATAGTTGAATATTATTAAATTAATTGATTTTGAAAAATATTTACACATAAATAATATAATATTTTTTAATTGATAGAATGTTCTAATTTTTATTATTAAGAAATTTTTAATAATAAATAATATACATTATAATAAATTTTCAAAAAATAAAAAATAATATTAACTTTTATAATTCTTTTTTGAAAGATGAATTTTCGTTATTGGAAAACAATAGATTATATCAAGATGAAAATTTATCTTATCAATCTTTTACTACTAAAATTTGACTATAACAAGAAGAAAACTCGTTGTATAGAGGGCATGGATAGCTAAAACCCAAAAGAGATTACAAAAATCAAAATATAATTGGAGGATTTTCATGGGCTACACTCCTACTATGAGGGATTTGATTCCAATACTATAATCTAAATAGTCTCCTTCGAGCCTTTATGTGTTGTTCTTTTCACAACATGTATGGCAAGGTGCTCCTCTACTCTCTCTAGCCTACGATCCACATTACTTAGGTGGTAGTGAAGGTGTTCCAATGAATCAAGGATATCATTCTGATGCTCTTGTTTGTCTACTACCTTACCTCCCAATAATAATTTCATTTTTCAATACAACTTGATGGTTTGCATGTATTGTTTGACTCAACCCTTGGTATGCCAACTATTAGGGATATAATCTTCCCATTCTGCTAAGACCTCGATATTAGAGAGAAGGGCTCTACATCCAAAATTCTTGCCCTTGGCTTAAGAAATTTGTTCCTAGATAGGGCATGTGGTTAGTTCCTAGTATCATCGAGAGAATTCCATCAGTTGATTATGCATATGAGTGTGCCCCCTTCGATCATGCTCTTGATAGTACACTGCCCCGATTCTAACATGCACCCTTCGACAGGTCATTGGGCTTGAAATCAACATTTCTGAAACATGGAAAATTTATTAAAGACAACTGACAAATTTTAAACCCTAGAGAGTCGACGACACTAAGTGTCTATTAGCCTAAAGACCTGTACTAGATAATGAAAGATATTGACAAACTATCAACCAAGCCTATCCTATTGAGAGTAATGCACTAAACTTTCCCCACCACTTCCTCCAACCTATTGGCTGCATTCATAACCTAGAACTACCATTGATTCCCATGGAGAGCCACAATTGTTTTGTGGAGCTAGTGGTCTAGATTTTTAAATAGTCAATTGACGAAAGGAAATAGCAGATTCAATTATATAACCAAATACTAAGAGCACAAGAATCAATATGCAAGTCAAAATTGAAGAAAGGAATCCTTAATTCCATCACAACCCATAACTAGACATGCCCCAACCCTACTTTATACCCTTCACCACTAAAATTGCCTAGAAGGCTAATTCTAGGTATGGGATTACACACAAAGGAAATGAAATAAATTAACACATTGGGGGAAGGGGCTAGACCAACCAAATATTTCTCCCTCTTAATCTCCCAAATATACTGCACTAAGAACTTGCAATGACACTTCACAAAGACTATCTAAATTGTCATTTAGAGCCAAGCTGACATAACCAAATTAAAACAAACAAGAAGAAAATGAATTCTGCATTGGAGAAAAACTAGGGGGCTAAAGAATCCACCAACAATGTTGACGCATAATACCCAAACTCAATCCTTCCTTGTATCATGAAACATAAATAACACGTCGGTCTTCCCTTGTGCATGTGTTATATGTGTTGATGAGCCTGCAATTAGGATAGAGTAAAGTACTAAAACCATAACCAAATGATTGTGTATTTAATATACCCACATGTTGGTGACATTGCGATCGATTGGTAGACAAATAGGTGCCATTGTTTTGGAGTACCAATTTGGAAAGAGAGCAATGATGCCACATTACATGAAAGAAAACAACCATAGTGTAAAGATAATATATCAGTTGAGGGAAAAACGATACTACTTTGGATGCATCAAAATGGCCAACCCCTAGAATCCTCCCCATAATCATCAACAAGGTGGACGTAACCTCCACGAGTGGCTTCTCTCCATTTAAAATAGTCCAATCAACACTTCTATGATGCAAATAAATAACCACCAAATTAACATTATTTCCTCACCTTCCTTAACACAGATGCATTATCGTTTATTCTTATCCGTGCCTATTCATCTCGACCTTTCCATCATGGGTATTAACTCCAAAACAATCTCCATAGATCACAATCACATTATACATTAAACTCCACTAGCGCATTGGCTAGGTGGAGCAGTGGCATCCCCACTCCCCTCTTCTATATTTTTCACCCCATGTGGAGCTATGTAATCCTTATGAGCTAATTGCTAGCAAACCCCCTTCAATGAATCTAGTAAGAGATCCCATTTGAATTTAAATGCCCATAGAATTTCATGAAACCATGGTTCATGAGATGGTTAGCGATTTTAATTCTACTTATTTGGAAGGAATAAAAGCAAAAATATTAAAAATGAGAAAGAAAACCAATTCCAAAAAAATTCCAATCTCTAACTTATTAATACCTTGATGAAATATATTTTAGAGTTTTCAGAACATATTTATAATGACTTAAGGGTCTCCTTCCACTAAAATTTTACAAAAGATTTACTTATGAGCATAATCTAGTCCCATGCAAAGACCAATTAGTTGTACGATATTATTGATGTTAATACTAATGGTACCAGAATAGGAACATAGTTCACAGACCGTTATGATTCGTTGTGATCTCGAGTTATACCTCCATATCATGTAGTTCTCGACTTTCTTTTGCCGAACCATCGAAATTTCGCTTCAAGAACCGAGGCAGTGGGGTTGCCTGACTGACTGGACTGTTGACAATTTGGAGCAATTATCTCCAAGTTGGTTCTCCATAATTCAAGTTCCTGATTTGTCTCTACCAACGGCTGATTCCTGATTTGTCTCTGCCACTAGCTGTACATATAGACGAGAATCACTCTTGAAAAATTGGTTGTATAGACTCCTGCGATTGTATCATTTTTCCTTATTCTAAGCCTAAGCTATAAGATCTGAAGTGTATACAGCAGCTATTTATGCGGAACAAGTATGACTAAAAATTAGTGAAGCCTTTCATAAAAGCTTCCTTGTTTTTGACTTGGTATCAGACAGAGTTCTTCACCTCTGTGCCTGAATTCTCATATATCCCTTGCATCATGACTAAGGATCAACCCAAATCATCTTTTGTAGTAGTCATTCCTGTTCAATCAGAAAACCCCAGTTTCAACACCAATATCATCCTTACTGAAGTTAATTATGATGTCTGGTCCCAAATCATGGAAATACAAATCGCAGGGTGTGAGAAGCTTGAATACCTCAGAGGTAAAACACATATTCCACACGTTAGTGATGCTACCTATACAAAGTGGTATGTTGAAAAGGAAAAGGTCAAAGGATGGTTGCTGACTTCTATGTCACCAAAGATTATGAATCATTATCTTAGACTGTCTACTGCACGTGAAATTTGGACTGCTCTTGCTAAAGCTTTCTATAATGGATCAGATGAATCACAACTCCTTGCATTGAATCAACAGACATTCTCCACCAAATAGGTTGGTTGTTCTCTTTCCACCTATTATGGTGATCTAGTAGAAATCTTTCAAGAACTAGATCATCGTGATAGGATTGTCAGGAAGGATCTTGAAGATGTTGTCGCGTATAAAAAATCAGTTGAGAGACTACGGGTGCATATCTTCTTGAATGGACTAGATGCAGACTTTGAACAAGTTCGAGGTGAGATTCTTAGAAAGGATCCCGCACTCGATCTTGAAGTAACTTATGCATATTTTCACTGTGATGTCGTTCACTGAGCTACACTTCAAGGTGAACCTGAACACTCTAACACTTCTACTATGGAGGCTCGTCGGGGCAAGCCTTACCGATCGCAAAAAACAGACTGCACTTCTGGTCCGCCGAATCACACAACTGACCAAAATCAGTCATCTGGATCACAAAATCGTAGCTATGAAATAGGAGTTGGAAAATCAGAATGTGTATGTACTCACTATGGAGAAACCGAGCATACAAAGTCACGTTGCTATGAATTAATTGGATATCCAGAATGTCGGGATCCTTCCAACGCACCTCACAAGCGAAATTCAAAGTTAAATCATCATGCTTATGTTGTTGTTGCTGAGCCCTCCACCAACACCAGTACTACTAAGGAAGCCTCTTCTTTCATTGCTACTGCTGGGAATGTTGGTAAGTCTCTTCATACCTTTGTCCCTATTAGTCATAGTGAATGGATAATTGATTCAGGTGCCACAGGCCACATGACCTTTGACGGTAAATATATTCAGTCCATGAAATCCTCAGACCACCATATAGTGTCCACAGCCAATGGTACTCCCTCTCCCGTGGTTGGAGAAGTTTCAGTTTCTCTTACCCAAAATTTGAATTTGGAGTCTGTTCTAGTTGTTCCTTCTCTTAATCATAACTTATTGTCTATTGCTCAAACAACCCTCACTTTGAACTGTATTGTGATATTTTGGCCTAACCTTTGTGTTTTTAAGGACATTCAGACTTGAAAGACAATTGGTTATGGTACTAGGAGAGGAAAGCTCTACTATCTTGATCTACTATCGACAAGCTCCAATCATTTGGCTCAAGATTTCTTAGTGAATAAGTCTAACACACATCAGCATTTATAAGTCTGGTTATGGCACAGGCGTTTTGGCCACGTACCTTTTGGATATTTACAGAAGTTGTTTCCAAAGATATTTTCTCAATTAAATGTTTCGGATTTTAAGTGTGACATTTTTGAACTAGATAAAAGTCACCGTGTACCATTTCCCATTAGTATGCATAAAAGTCCTGCACCTTTTATGGTTATTCACTCTGATGTCTAGGGACCTACAAAAACTTTTTCTTTGAGTGGAGCACATTGGTTTGTTTCTTTTATTGATGATCATACTCACATGACTTGGGTTTGTTTAATGAAATCAAAGAATGAAGTTAGTTCCCTATTTCAGCAATTTCACAAAATAATAGCCACCCAATATAAATCAAATATTCAGGTTCTCCGTACTGATAATGGTGGAGAGTTTGTTATTCAAGACTTGAAACAATACCTGGATTTACATGACATTGTTCATCAGACGACTTGCCCTTACTCCCCTCAACAAAATGGGATAGCAGAAAGGAAAAATCGTCACCTTCTTGAAGTTGTTCGTGAATCCTTGTTTGGGGCTCATATGCCTGTCAGTTATTGGGGAGAAGCCATTACAGTTGCAGCTTATCTCATTAACCGTATACCCTCTAGTTCACTACAATTTCAGACCCCCTTTGATGTTCTCCATAATACTGTGAGCGCCCTTACCATACTGAATCTGTCCCATAAAGTTTTTGGGTGTGTAGCCTTTGTGCAACTTCACAAAAACTTGAGAAATAAGCTGGAATCCCGTGCCCTTCACTGCATCTTTGTTGGCTATGCCTTGCATCAAAAAGGTTAGCTATGTTATCACCCCCCTTCTCGTGAAATTTATGTTACTCATGATGTGGTGTTTCATGAAGATGATATGTATTATTCTGCCTCTGCGTCTCCACTTCAGGGGGGAGAATAAAAATGAAATGGAGACATTTCATTGTTCTTTGGACCTTGATCTTATAAGTCGAGATAATTTGGACACTAGGGGTAAATGTGACCATTTGGAAACAAGTGATGGTGATGCTGTAACTCATAGAGGTGATTGTCCAAATGGGCAGCAAGTTATGGAGAATGAGGTTCCGGATCAAATGGAAGTGGAAGTGTCATCTGTGTCTTCCTCTTCTCACGATGTACCAACAAACCAATTGTCTTCTTGAGCAGATTCCATGCCCGAGTCTCAGGTAAACTCTGAATCTGAACCTCAATTAAAAAAGTTACCAAATCGAGTCACAAGAGGGAAACCCAAAGTTAACTATGAACCTATTGTCAACTCCAAATCTAAGTATCACATAAGCAATTATGTATCCTACCATAGACTTTCAAATGAGAGTAAGGCATTTGTGAATCAATTATCTGTTGTAGCTATTCCTAACAGTGTGCAGGAAGCTTTGAAAGATCCTAGATGGAGGGAGGTGATGAATGAAGAAATGAAGTCTCCTCAAAAGAATTCCACGTGGGAAGTCGTTGACTTGCCTAAAGGGAAGATACCTGTTGGATGTAGGTGGGTATTCTCCATTAAATACAAAGTTGATGGAACCATAAAACGGTTCAAAGAAAGACTTGTCACCAAGGGATTTACTCAAACATATGGAATTGATTATATGGAGACATTCGCACCAGTGGCCAAAACTAATACGGTCCGTATTTTAGTATCTATTGCGGTGAATTTTGACTAGCCTTTACATCAATTCAATGTGAAGAATGCATTTCTGCATGGAGATCTCCAAGAGGAAGTATATATGGAGTTGCCCCCTGGCTGTAAGCTGCAGACTATAGGCAATAAACATGTATGTAGATTGAAAAAATCTTTATATGGCTTGAAGAAGTCTCCTAGAGCATGGTTTGGAAGGTTCACTAGCTTTATGAGGTCTATTGTTACAAGCAAAGTAACTCAGATCACACTCTCTTCTTGAAACATAATGGAGAACGAATCATAGCCCTCATTGTGTACGTTGATGATATGATAGTAACTGGAGATGATCCTGAAGAAAGGAAAGCACTGTAAGAGCAACTTGCCCGTGAATTTGAAATGAAGGATCTTGGGAAATTGAAGTATTTCCTTAGAATTGAAGTGTCAAGATCAAAGAAAGGTATTTTTCTGTCACAACGGAAAAATGTCTTAGACTTATTGAAGGAAACTGGCATGACAGGATGTAGTCCAGCTAGTACCCATATGGAAGAAAATATGAAGCTAGTTGTGCACCCAAACAAAGTTCCTGCTAACAAGGAGTGCTATCAGAGGTTGGTTGGAAGATTAATGTATCTTGCACATACTCGGCCGGATTTAGCTTATGCAGTAAGTGTTGTCAATCAATTCATGCACTCCCCAAGTGAAGAACATATGAATGTTGTTATCCAGATCTTACGCTATTTCAAGTCATCTCCAGGAAAGGGAATTTTATTCACAAAAGGTGATAGCTTGGATGTTAAAGGTTATACAGATGTTGATTGCGCTGGGTCAATTAAGGATAGACATTATACATCAGGCTACTTCAATTTTGTAGGAGGAAATTTGGTTACTTGGCGAAGTAAAAAACTAGAGGTAGTTGCTAGATCCAGTGCTGAGGCTGAATACAGAGGAATGGCTAAGGCAATATGTGAATTGTTTTCGATCAAAAATCAGTTGCAGGATTTACATATGAAGCAAGTCGCTCCTATGAAGTTATACTGTGATAACAAGGCAGCATGTGATATTGCTCATAATCCAGTTCAACATGATCGAACTAAGCATGTTGAGGTTGATAGGCATTTTATCAAGGAAAAACTAGAAGCAAAGTTGATTGAAGTTCCTCATGTTCGATCTCAAGACCAGCTTGCTGATGTGTTGACCAAAGCAGTGTCAAACAAAGCATTTAATGGTTGTCTCAACAAACTTGCCATGTGTGACATCTACTTACCAACTTGAGGGGGTGTGTTGACAGTTGGGAGGAATTATCTCCAAGTTGGTTCTCCGTAATTCAAGTTCCTGATTTGTCTCTACCACTGGCTGATTCCTGATTTGTCTCTGCCACTAGCTGATTCGTGGTTTGTCTCTGCCACAGACTGTATAGATAGACGAGAATCACCCGTGAAAAATTGACTATACAAACTCTTGTGATTGTACCAATTTTCTTTATTCTAAGCCTAAACTATATGATCTAAAGTGTATACAACGGCTATTTATGCCAAACAAGTATGAGTAAAAATTATTGAAGCCTTTCATAAAAACTTCCTTGTTTTTGACTTAGGCTAGATTGTAGCTTTACTTAAAAAAAATTGAAAAAAACTAGAGAAGTACCGCTTAAATGACACAACATAATCATATCTTGAAATAATTTATATCAACATATTTGAAATAACACCGGTCATTTTCAGGCTTTTACGACCCCTAATATGAAACTGATAAGTAGATATACAAAACCCTAAATTGTAGGTTTACCCAAAAAATTAGAGAAGTACCGCTTAAATGACACAACATAATTATATTGAAATAATTTATATCAAAATATTTGGAATAACACCTGTCATTTTCAGGTTTTTACGACCTCTAACTATCAAACTAAGAAGGAGAAAACAAACCCAGGTAAGAGAGCCGTAAATTGATCCGTCACGCATTCCCTATGGAAGCGCTTCCCAACTATACCATATCAAAATTGTGTCAATATCTTTTGTTTAGGTCACGATTTTAGTTTGGTGTAGTGCCAGGCTTGATTATCCCTACATCCCTTTTCATTATTAAAATCATTAAATCTTTAGGCATCAACAGGTGGGACCAGTGTGCAAAACAGCTTTGAAGAATTCTCATTTCACTGTATATTCCACACTTTGTTATTTTCTAACCCTGAAGGAATGTGTGCTGTATTTATAAAAAAATAATTAATTGTTCTGGAAGCCTAAGTATTATTTTTTCATATTTTCATCTCCACTTGTTGTCACTACAAAACAAATCTAGGATCATCTTCCCCACTCTTAACTAAATTTTATATTCCGTTTCTCAAGGCCATTGTCTTTTGCCCAGACTTTCGTGGGTATTTAAAACTACAGAGCATCATGAAAACACTACAGAGCACGGAGACAATGAGATCGATATTTGGCAATTTGATATTACATGCCCTCAATGCCTTGAGTTAAGCTCGATTCGAATTTCAAGAACTCTATCTGGGCAACCTGTGGGCAAATGAGCATTAAAAAAGGAAAATCTCCTTGGAAAAAAATGGATGACATTCATTTTTTCTCATACAAACAACACTGAACACCTCCCAAAACCAAACATTTCAGTTTGGTGGATGGATTAGTTTTTTCATCCTAATTACATTACGGTAAGCGTCTAAATTTAATTTATTCAAGTTTACTAAATTTTTGACAATTTTACGTAAATATATAATTTATGTAATTGGCTAGTGAAAATATTTATAATATGTATTTTGTTGAAATTCAATTATTATTATTATTATTATTTTCTAATCTAGGATAATCGGTAACTGGTGAGAGTTATTCTGCACAGGCCCAGAATCAAATCCATCTACCTATCATTATAAACCTAGACTAGATGTAACAACCTATAAGCCTACACAATAACAATTTACTTTTGCCTCAACAAAAACCATAAATTCAATTATCACCTAATATGTAAATTTGTTCCGGTAACCATCATGAGATTTTGCCCAATCGATTCTCATAAAAAATAAATATTTGGAATCCTCATAAACGGTAATAGATCTTTATTTTCGAGATACTTGTGTTGTGATATATACCAAACCGTTTTTTCGTTTGTTGTTTTTTTATGTTTCCCTTCTTGCAGTCTAATGCCATTTTAGTCATGCTTAACTGTTGCTCACCATTTTCTTAGATGTTCTATTCGAGATTTGTTATCGGCATGTTTAGTAATTAGTCTGACGTTATTTTTATTTCCATTACTTTTTTATTCGAATGTTATTTTTTTCATTTGGCTTATGTTTATTTCACTTTTAAATATTTCCAAAATCAACAACAAAAATATATTTAACTTCACAATCAAATTCATTTAAGGTGATTTTTTTTATTTTAGTAATAGATTTTATAGCAGTGATTGATATACAATCCACAAGATTTGTAATGGATGGATAATGCATGGTTAGATATGTCCGGTTTATTTTCATCTTCAGTGATATTTTTGTTTATTTCAATTCAATGAACTCAAATATTTATATTTAGATGTAGAAGGCTGGTGTAGATGTCGATTTAAAGTATTTCTTACTTCTTCTACATTTTACTTTGAGATTTTTTAAAAAACTCTAACTTATTTATAAATGAAAAATAGATAGTTGTTATAGAATCTTAAAGTAAAATGTCCAATATTATTTTAATAGATTTATTTTTTTAAATTACTTTTACTTTTACTAAAAAATCTAATAACACAATTTTAATAAATTTATTTTTTAAATAACTTTTACTTTTACGATTATCTTAACCTAAACCAAATCCCAGCTTTCTTTCTTCTACTCTGAACCAAATTCTAAATAACATTTCCTTATACTTTAATTATGTTTTACATAGATAGGTGAAGGCTCAGAGGAGGATGAGATCGCCAGAGGTCGCAGGTTTCGAACCAAGGCAACCTAGGCCGATGGCCTAGGATACTGCAGACCGGGTAAACAGTAGGCTGACAAGGATTCGACGATACAGGATGGGGCAGTTGGCTGTTCCACCGAGGCAGGGGACGCTTAAGATAGGTTAGGAAGGGACAGTTAGGTTTTATGCAAAAGTTTTTCTCGGAATGGGCTTGCATTACCTCTAACCAAAATTTTTTGTTGGTAATACTTGTCTGGAGAGCTAGCGGTTGACGTTCCCATGTGGTTTTAGGATAGTAGTAGGTAACGGGCCGCTAGCGGTTTCAGTTTTTGCATTTTTTATTGAAGTTTTTTACCATGGTGAAACCTAGAGAGGCAGTTGACCTAGACCCTACACCGGAAGACATTCTGTCGGTGTGGGGAAAGGAGGTAAATGCCCAGAACATTGTCAAGTTTTTCGGGTTTGTTGGGAGCCATGCACCCGCTGATCTCTCTGTGGAAGGCTCGTGGAGTAACAAAGTGACAAAATGTTTGTTTGAGGAAAGTCTGGAGCTGACTAGATTGCGCATCAAGGGAGGAAGGGACACAAAAGATTCAGGCTTTACAGAGAAGGACTACCAGCTGAACGATAAACCTTTCGGCACCCATGGAAGTAAGAGTAAATTTCCCTCAAGTGCGTTTTGTTTATCTGGAGGGCTTGAGGATATCATAAATTTCAAAGCAAACCAGGGAGTCTGGAGATCTGTGGGTGGAGGTAGCAAGCCGAGAAGTGTAGAGATGGAAGGGGGCGGCCATCCGGCTGTTACCAGGCATTTAACAACAAAAGGGTCACCCAAGCCCAGCTTGGGAGCAGGAGGGAGTATCACAGTTTCCGGCTAGCCTCTGAAGTTAGGGAAGGAAGGACAAAACCTAGTTTTTGGCTGGGAGGCAAAGGGTTTAAGGTTTGGCACAGGCAGAAAGGAAGGACTCGAAGGCGGACTCCATGCACCTATATCAGATAAGGACGGAAAAGCCCTAGCAGATAGTGAGACTGGACCTCAGGCGGCTGTGGACAAGTCGAACCCAAATTCTCTAGCCAGGGAGGAAGAATCCGGACAAGAGAGGGCTGGGGGAAAACGGAAAAAGGAGAAACCACTAAAGAAAAAGAAGATCGAAGGAAATCTGGTTCTAGGCATGGACGTTCAGGTCGAGGATGCGTTGGAGGTGGCGGAATGTACGCTAGTGGGTAGAGCTAGAGGAAGGGTTTTCTCTGGCAAATTCTTGAACCAGTGGGCGGAGCAACAGTGGAAGGAGACCCTGGTAAAATCCTTTAGAATTGCAGCGCTTGTGAAGGGTTGGTTCATGGTGAGATTTGAAAACAAGGAAGCGGCGGATTGGGTTGCAGGGAGAAATTGGGGCTTTCGGGAATCGTCCAGTCATGTTCAAAAGGTGGTCGCCCTTATTTGATGCAAACAGGGAGAAGGTAGATGAGTTTCTGGTTTGGGTCAGGGCACCCGGCCTGCCTCCTTTCCTGTGGGTAGAATCTGTCTTTAGATCAATTGGGAATCTACTAGGCACCTTCCTGGATGCAGACATGTCTTTCCTTCACACCCACGAAAGAGCCATGGCCAGGATCTTAGTTCGTTTAAATCCAAAGGAAGGGCTGGCGGAATCCATAAATCTACAGTATAAAGACTATGTTTTTTAGCAACCGTTGGATTATGAACATCTTCCTTTTAGATGTCATAGGTGCCATTAATATGGGCATCTGGCAAGGGACTGTCCGCTGGGCAACCGCAGAAGGAGGACTCAGAAAAAGGGTGAGAAGCGGGAGAAGAAATCGAGGGAAGACAAGGATATTTCATCTGAGGATCATCCAGAGGAGATCATTATGGAGGAGATCCAAACCCAGAAGGAAGCTCTTGACAACCAGGCTGGCGAGGAACTGCCAGAAGGAAAAGAGACCCAGCGCAGCCTAGAGAAGAAAATCAACGAGAATTCAAATGAAGCAGTTGACATCACTGTTGAAGACCCAAACGATATGCATCGAGACTCAAGTAACACATCTTTTCTTTCAGAATCTAAAGATGATTGCTTGAAATCTGGATCCCCTCTCAAAAATTGTTGCATTGATGATCTTTTAAATATTGAAAACCTTGCTGCTGCTATCCCATCCATTGATCTGAACTGTGAAGATGATTCCCTTAATAGACTAGGTCCTGTCTTTTCTACTCCGGTGTGCCATTATAACCTAAGATATCTCGACAAAGAACATGGCAGAAAGCTCGAAATCACTGATCCGATTTGGGGGCTAGGCCCAACATCGTCTCAGGTCTTCAAAAGGAAGGCCAGAGGCAGAAAATCAAACTTGTCAAAAGCTCAGGGTAAAGCGAAGTTTGATGTGGCTGACAGAAAACAAATGTCTATCCCTGGGGCGCTTAGAGCAGCAAATCCCCTTGAACAGGTTGTAAAATGATCTTACTATCTTGGAACTGTAGGGGTTTAGCCAGTAAATCCAAAAAACTGGCCCTGAAGGAGTTAGTTTCGCGTTACAATCCGGATATCATCTTTCTTCAAGAGACCCTAGGCAGAAGTTTTGAGGTGGAATGTGCCCTTAGGAACTCTCTCCCTGGATGGATTTTACTTGCTGTAGATGCTGTGGGGCATTTGGGTGGTTTGGCTATTGGAGTAAGGGAAGGAAGGATGTAGATAAACAGCCATTGGGGAATGGCTCATGTGCTTGGTATGGAGATCCATTCTCCTGAGCTTGGATTTCCCCTTCTGATTATAAATATCTATGGGCCATGCCAGGGAAGGGATTATAAGCATCCGAGCAGTGCTTCTTAGGAGAACAAAGGGGCCCTTTTTATGGAAAATTTAAAAGGACTCAAAAAAACTACCATGGAATGGGCAACAGATAGAAAGCAAAAACAGAATGAGGAACTCTCCAAAATTTATGCGAAATTGCGGGATCTGGAGGAACTTGAGGCAGACGAGTACGCTACTCAGGAGTCAAAAGAAAAGATTCTGATGCTTGAAAAGCGCAGAGGCAAGCTCTTACTAGACAGAGAAGAGGAATGGAGGCTAAAAAGCAGGGCGATCTGGCTAAGAGCTGGGGACGAAAATACAAAATTTTTCCATAATTATGCAAAAGGACGGAAAAATGTAAACACAATATGGAAACTAAAGGATCAAGAAGGAAGAGAAGCCACCTCTTTTGAGGAGCTATCAAATATGGGAAAGACTCACTTTCAGAATCTGTTTACTGAACCAGGAGGGATAACATTAGCAGAAGTAACCAGAACAGCTCAATGTTTCCCCCGCTTTGTGGAGGAGGAGGAAGTAGAAGACTTATCCAGAGAAGTGACAAAGGAGGAAGTGGAAAGCATCGTAAAATCAATGGCAAAAGATAAAATCCCGAGGCCGGACGGGTGGACTATCGAGCTTTTCCACCATTTTTTTGAATCAATTGGAGCAGAACTAACTGAGGTGGTGGAAGAATCGAGGAGGAAAGGCGAGATATATTATCCCTTTAATGCAACTTTTATAGCTCTTATCCCAAAAAAGGAGGATTCAGACTCCTTTGAAGATTTCAGGCCTATTTCTTTGTGCAACTGTGTTTATAAGATCACTGCAGAACTTACAGCTATCCGCCTAAAACCGATCTTGTCAAATTGCATATCAAGTGAACAGTTTGGATTCTTAGATGGTCGACAAATCCATGAAGCCATAGGGGTGGCCCAGGAGACAATTCACAGCATTAGACAGTCAAATAAGAAAGGGGCTGTGATTAAAATCGATCTGTCCAAAGCATATGACAGGATCAGCTGAACATATCTCAGGATGTTGTTGACCCACCTGGGGTTCAATCTGGAGTTTATAAATTGGATTATGGGATGTGTAACCAGTGTAAGTTTTGCAGTCTTAATTAATGGGGCTTCATCACAATTTTTCAAAGGACAAAGGGGACTGAGACAGGGATGTCCTCTATCGCCATTGCTTTTCCTCCTAGCGGCAGAGGGTCTAAGTAGACTAATCGCGGAAGCCAGAAGAACATGTTTGATTAAAGGTTTGGAAGTTGTTGTAAATATGTTCATTACTCACCTCCTTTTTGTAGATGATATTTTATTATTTACAAATGGGAGTTTGGCTGAAATAAAAGAACTAAAAAGTATTCTTGATATGTTCATGAAAGCCACAGGGATGCAAATAAACCTCAGAAAGTCTCAATTAATAATGGAAGGTTTCAATAGAAATGAAAAAATCCAGATCTCATCTATCCTGCCTTTTTAGGTCTACAATATGGAGAATCCGTTCAAGTATTTGGGCTTCTCGCTGAAGCCAAATTCATACAAAAAGCAGGACTGGAACTGGCTGGTGGCAAAAATAGAAGCAAAAGTCACTCATTGGAGTTACAAGTGGCTATCTAGAGCTGGCATGCTGACCGTGGTGACCTCAGTACTGCAAGCCATGCCAGTGTTTTGGGCAGCCCTCACTTGGATTCGAAAAGGGATTCTCCACAAGATAAAAAAGATCTGCAGCAGATTCCTATGGTCAGTGTCAAAGGAGGACTCTGTTCTTCCTTGGGTTGCATGGGAGAAAATTGCAAAGCCAAAAGATTGGGGAGGATGGGGAATAAAAAATCTATATGATTTCAGTGTTTCCCTAGCAGCCAAATCCGGATGGAGGATCATCAATTCTAAGAATCTGTGGACAGGAGTGGTGAAGCGAAAGTATATAGATCCTGTTCCTCTAGAAGACTCGACCGTAACCAAAATAAGAAAGGAAGGAATGTTTCAGTGGTTTGGAAAGCCACTACTGAGGCATTTAAAATCATAGAACAAGGATTGGCATGGCAGGTAGGTAACAGAGAAAATTTGAGGATAGGCAAGGCTCCTTGGGTGGGTTGCAATGAATTGTTTGCTCTATCTCCAGGTCTGATCAGACACTTGGAATCAAAAGGCATCATATATTTAAATCCGATTGAGAAAATAGGTCAGTCCACTATATGGTGGCAAGCATGGAAATCTGGAGCAGAATTAGAACTTAGAACTTTTTGGTGGAATGAGTGGCAGGGTTTCATCCAGGAACTTTCCAGATCCAATGTAAGATTAAAAGATGGACCAGACCATTCGGTTTGGGCTCATGCAGACTCAGGAACATACTCCCCAAAGGCTGATTACAAGATCTAAATGTCGAAAAAAGGATGGGAAGAACCAGAATGGTGGTCAAAATCTCTGTGGAAATTAAAATGCCCAAAAAAAGCTAGATTGTTCTTTTGGTGTGTGTTAAAAAAGAGAATTCCAACATGGGATGTCCTCCAATCTAGGTACAAACAAGGGCCTGGAAGATGTCCTTTATGTAGATATGTTTTCAATTTATCATATCTACAGGAACCGAAATGAAGTAGCGGATAGGCTTTCTAAAGATGGTCTGCAGCAAGATATGGGCGTTTGGAAATTAACTGAGCAAATCCATGATCAGATCCGTGTGTCGGATCTCCCTCCTTATGCTTAATTTACAAATTCTCAGCTGTTTGTTTTTTTTGTTATGATATTTTCACAATGTATATAGCTGTTGTGATAAACGCTGAAACATACTGGGTTACTGGTCAAGATAAATTTTGTCTGCCTATGCGATTATCCAGGATATCTTGGGTTCTTTTTAGTGGGTTGTTTTCCTCTATGAGGAGACCCACGAATAAAACCTGACCTGTGATAACGTGTCGCTGATGGTTTTTCAGCAAGACTATTTTTTGTGGTATGTCGGAATGGTGAATGCTCTGTTCGGACTGAGGGGAACAATGTTTTTGTTTTCTCTCAGTATTATTCAAAGGAGTCAGTTTACTTCTCTGGGGCTGCTGTGGGCTTCGTCGCTACAGCAAACTGAATGCTATGCATCTGCTTGTAACTTTTTATCTATCTCATATAAGAAGTTCGTTTTTTTTCTTTGGAAAAAAAATTATGTTTTACATAAAATACCACTTAGTGAGTGAGTTCATTAATTTTAAGACTACAACCAACTTTTTTTCTTCGTCTCAGTGTTGTATTAACAAAATCATACCATCCACGTTAAACACTTGTAAAATTAAAAATATGTATACAAATTTTAGGAATTTATTTTAAATTATTTAATAAAAATAAATTTGATTTGAAATAAAATCTACAAATAATATTTGAAATTTCATTTTTCTTAACCTTTTCAGAATATAAAATCGGCATCAATATATATTCTTCTCATTGAAATCGAGCCCTTCAAATTTGATCGTTGGATGGGATCCGAGTTCGAAATGTTTACACGTATTAACTCGGACATTAGTAAATAACCAGTTACTAACGCAGCCCCGATTGTCTCTCACACAGTAGCCTTGATAAGCTTAGTAAATTTGACGCTGGAAGTGGACTGCTTCAAGGTAAAGGAATCGTAGCGCAAGAAGAAGCGCCAGAAAAAGCTGAGCCATAAAAACCACGACGCCCTTTGCTGCACACTGCTTCTTTCAGCCGATGTTTCATCAGTTTTCCGGCCGTTGGACCACAGCAGATGCTTCAGCTTCTCTCCTGCTTCGCAGATGCTTCAGCTTCTCTGCCCTATCGAATATTTTCGGATCCCTTGTGGTAAATGGCTGGTACCCTCAGAGCATCTCACCCTTCTTCACCGCATAGAGCCCGTCATGGGATTCGACCAGGAAATCCTCTTTGTCTCTCGCGTACTGCCAAGCCGCAGGCGGTTCCAACTTCGGCATTTCGTAAACACTGGACCGGACCAACACCATGTTCGCCAGAGCCCTGCCCTTGATGTCCCCGTTTGTTTGAACGGCTCCGCGGACGTCTTCAGCCAAATCTCTTTGCAGTTGGCCGCCAGCGTCGGCAATATATTTCACGATACAGTTAAACATAATGGACATTGATTGCAAAACATTCTCACAGATGGATATTAGCAGATTGACGCAGGCCTCTTCTCTGTTTAGTCCGAATTGTTTTTCACCCAAATCCAGCGCGGAACTCGCATTCGTCCACATGAAATTATAAAGTTAGTCGTAATACCCGGAGACGTCGGAGAACGGCTTGGGAACACAATGGTTTTTCAGCCCGTGTAAGAATTCGGGAAAAGCACGGGAGCTCGTAAGCTGACCGCGCATTGCACCGAGCCAACTTTTAGTAACGAAGGGCCTTGGGTTCCGAGGCCGGCTGGCACTGGAACGATAGGGTCTGCGCTCGTTATGGAGGGGCACAAAAAATCGAATATCAATTGTTCGATGTGCTAGAAAATTTTAGTGGGTTAAAGAGCTCATAAATAGGCTGCGACAAAGTAGGAAAAGTGGACTTCAGTTGCTACAAGTATTGTAGTTTGGTGTCAAGATATCACACAGTTAATTAATTAAAACATAAATTTTATGCACAGCAAAATAGAGTAAAACAAAGGAGGTTGGGTTAAAACTACTTGTTTATTTGGGAAGGATTAATGTCATAATGCAATTAGGCACACTTCATACTATACTTTAAAACTTAGTAAAACTGGTTTTCACCTGCACGCCAATATTTTTTTCAAGATTTTCTCCCAAAATTTACAAAGGACTCTTGCATCCATATTTATCTCAACATACAAATTTGACATTAATACATGGGAGATAAAATATTTAATACTGAGCATGGAAGATTTTACATATTAAATGATTTTCTAAACTTACAAGTGTTGTGGAGTGTGGGCAACAGTGGCGGAGTAAATGTTTTCCATATCTATTTAACAAAATTTATTAAACGCATGAACTCCTCTACTCTGTTGCAGAATGGTCAGGGTTGTACTTTTGCTCTAACTTCACTCCTTGTGACATGGCAAGCATAATGTTTGTCAATGTGTTTAAAGCGATAGTTAGGATTATTATTTCCAACACGATGTGGTTGGTGAAACACAACTTCTGGTTACTCGCTAGATCTTTCCCGATCGCAGTGCTCAGCTCGTTGAAAAGCCTAACAAACTCTGGAAAATACCTCTCAACAACGTTGGAGACTAATTGCAACCACTAGTTCTTAGAACCTTGATGCTTTCTTTTAACGGGTCTAAGTTGTCATGGGCATCCTTATGTCGATCGCTGATTCCCTGAATATTCGGGAATCGAACAAACATGGGCGAGGTCAATTTTTTGACCGCGCCCATGTCTGTCTATTCCCGAATATTTAGGGAATGAACAATCGATTTAAGCTCAGGGAGTGGCCATAATTCATGTATCCACCTGTGTACACCAGGTTGATCTTGTAATTGCCAAGAACAACATTTTTCTTCTCCACAATCCTCAGATTGAAAAGCGCGGGGAAGCTCTTGCCTTGAGCAGTACTATCAATTGATTGTCTAGCAACAGGAATACTCTAAGGACCATGCTCTTATATTTCTCCACTCGACGTCTGAAGAAATTATCGATCCCTCTAAAATATTCGCATCCCTGACGGTTTTCCTCTGCCGTGGGAAAGTTGTAACTTCCAGAGATCTGCTTTAAAGGAGCCACAGATGAGTACACACTTGCCGACTCCATTGCCTGTCCTTGATACCTAGATTTCAGTTAAAAAAGATAGAAATCCTAGCAAAGGGGAAGTTATTTTTTATTGTTGAAGGTAAAGGAGTCAGAAATAAAAATTTCACACACAAAATATATAAGCCTCACACAATCTTGATGATTACACTAAATATCATAAATGATATTTAACTTTTTCTCACTAACTACTAATTTAAAATAACTAAATTTGACTATGACTTAACTCAACTATGACTTAATTCAACTCTGAGCCTTTAAATTTAACCCACTGCCCAATAATGGTTGTAAGTCCTAGCAAAGGTGGACCAGTTTAATTTGCAGGGCATAGAAGGTATTGTGGGCAGGACTCTGACAGCCATCACTGTTCCAGGATTTCCAGGATGTTGACGAACCTACAAAGCGATGAACTTTAACATGCCGAAATAATTACAGTTTCTAATGCTTATACCTAGAGTACTAAACTTCAACAAAAAAGATTGAAAATGTGGCAAAGCGAGCTACACAAGGGAGCTTCAATTATTTGTAAAAAGGGATCTTCATACCCACCTCTTTCCTTTTTTGGTCCCTGTCGACAGGTGGCTCGGAATATAATAATCGAAAGTGTCTTGTGAGCATCAATCTGGGCTAATCCGTATGGAAAATGTATGGCAAATAACCTAAGTTTTTAGCTGCTGAAATTTTTACCACTTATGAAATTTGTTTTACAGTCTTATTTTGCCTCTTCCCGAGACGCGAGGAAGCTGAAACATATGTTATATTGATGTGTTCATGTCACATTTAGAGAGAAGGTAAACTAATGCTAGCATTAGTCAAAGAAATTAAATGCTATGCCACTGATCTTGGAGGCAATATTACTTAGCTAAGCTGGTATGTGCATGTTGACCACTCGCCACTAGTTGTCTTTACCACCAAAGCTTATGGTAAAGTTTATATCACAACATATCTTCATGTTAACCTAGCTGGTTCAATTGGATATGGTCTTAGCTATGTAGGGAGCATATGCATCCTCCATCCTTTGACTTTCAGGTAGAAGCAAGAGCCATCCTTCTACTTTCAAGAAGAAGGAAGAGCCATCCTTCAACTTTCAGGGAGAAAGAAGAGTCATCTTTTGACTTTCATGGAGAAGGAAGGGCCACTTGCCACTTGAACCATCTCGAGGAGAATATGCGTTCAGGTAGATGCAGGAGCCAACTCCCACTCAAACCATCTGGGTCATAAAAGACGGTGGAGGTAAGAATTTTATTCTTGAACCAGAAAACTAATTAGTAGCAACTGACCTCTCCCCACCTCAAATTTTGAGATTTTGATGACTATGCTCATCATGATGGTAAGCACCATAGTTTTTCTAGATATTTTCACCCTACACTATGCAGAAAAAGCTTCAAATGGAATTTCTGCATACTTGTGCATAACTTAAATGGAATTTCAGCATACCTGTCACTTTTGTTGGAACTGCTGCGCCATGAAATTTTTGTTGTGTATGTTGGCTATTCTCCAATTATAGGAGGCTACTAATCGAGGAACTAGGAAAAACTTTGTTCTTACCTTATGCGCCAGGGTCTTTATCTCAATATATACCCAAGATGAAGTATATGCAAGTACACCTATAGGGATTGTTGGCATATCTTTGTGACATGCTTGAATCTTGTTCCCTAGCAACAGGGGTAGTAAGGGCATGCACTGCACAATTTGTGTTCCCATAAAGTACGTTTGATCCAGAATCACCATCTTTTGACCTAGAATAAGTAGCAAGGAGGGAATTTACCTTCTAAAATAATCTATTACAGAGGATCAAAGAGTTATCGATGTTGTATTGTTGAAAATTGTAGAATTTGTTCCAGATTTGAAGCAACATTTGTCCGCAAGATTTAATTTGAGGTTAGGAATGAAGCCACATAAACTTTTATTTTTAAAAATTGACTTTCTTGCCTCATGATCTCGAGTTTTGGATGTTGTATTATTGAAAATTATAGAATTTTTTCCAGATTTGAAGCAGTATATGAGTGCAAGATTTAATTTGAGGTCAGGAATGAAGCCACATAAACTTTTCTTTTTAAAAATTGACTTGCTTGCCTCATGATCTCCATAAATTTGGGATCTTATTGTCTAGTTTCCCTTTTGATGGAAATTCTCTCTTTCTTTCTACTAGAATTTCATTGGTTCTCAAGTTCAAGATTTTAGGTAACACCTTATCTATAGTGCTCTTCTTTGTCTCATCTGCCCTCTTCAAAGGGTCAACTAGATTTCTTCCTTCTCTTTTTCCTTTCTAAAATTCATCCTCAGCTAAAACTGGAGTGCTGCTTTTCCTTTCTGAAATTCATCCTTGGCTAAAAGTGGAGTGATGCTTGGCATTCTTATCTTGAACTTTTTTAGCAAGTTGAAACAAAGAAGAGACATGACCTACTTCTTGGAAAACTTGGTACTTGAATTTCTAATTTTAGAAATCTAACAATTGCATCGTTTTATTTTTTCCGCTACCTTCAAAATTACCTTGTCTCGCAGAGGTTTGCTTGTATGTATTTCTAATATGATTCTATATTATGATGTGTTGGGTTTTGATCTTGTTCAAGTGGTGACTTTTTATTATCCATTTTATTTGGATTTTGTTATAGACCCAATTCATGGATATTTTCTTATTCTACTAGAGTTTTTTCTATGATTTCCAAGTCTTCCATCTGGTGGAACGAATTATTTTGCAAGTGTCGAGCATGCAAATGACAACGAAAAGTATGAGAGACATGAGAAAAAGAGTATGTCTTCCTGGACAAGTGGTCGCAAGGATGGTGTGCTTTTCCATGTGTCCCCTTTTTTTTAACTATGTGTCGTTTTATTTTATAAGTGACTTCATAAGTTTCTAATTTCTTAATCTAATTTCTTAACATTTGTTTATTAATATTTTTCAAGATTTTGAGAAATAATATTTTTCATTTTTCAAGATTTTCACGAGCAATATTTTGCATTTTTTCTACAATCTAATCAAACATTTAATGGATTAGTAATGAAGTTATGCCACCACTTGTGATTAGAGTAGAAAAATAATTGGTTTCTCCCTTATACCACATTATATCCTGCAACCCTCTTGGTTCAAGGAGGGTTGTTATAGGCAACAAGGATATATGAACTTAAGCCCTTTGTACCTTCCTATAAATGGTTTTTCCCAAGGTTTTGCAGGTTTTTTTGAGATCCAAATGGGAGGCCACACTTGAAAGTCTTGTTAAAATTCTTAAGAGGAATTATGAATCTGTTAGGAACGCGAAGTTCAGGATGAAGTGCATATCGTATTGGGTTGACCTATAAAACTGTGATTTGTCACTCATCTATAGAAAATGGTTGGTATACGTCCACAGACTGGTTGCCAACGCGTGTGACTGCAAGGAATCATGTAGTTTCTTACTATTACTGTTAAAATCATGGTTGTATTTGTAAGCCAAATGATCAAAATGCTATTGTTGCTTGTGTTGTTTGAATTCTTGATGCCCTTGTATCTAGATTTGAAGGCAACAGAAGCCGAACTGCACTGTGGGTTTTACAGAAACAACTGTCCAGAGGCAGAGTCTCTAGTAACCTCTGTACTCGAGAAAGCCATGCAAAGAAACCCTAGAAATAACTATTCTAGCATCTTTTTGGATCACTGTAACTGGGAATCTCTCACACAATATAGGGCCCGTCAACAAAGGACATGCTTCATTTAGCGTAGATTGCCAAGAAAATGATGAAGCTATTGAGGATTTATGTGTTGTAGAATGGGATATTGGTTACAAGTGTGAAGTCCCTAATGGTTGCAAAGAAGAAGATAAAACCACATAATTTATTGTTGATGATGAGCCTGCTAATGAAGAAGAGGAACAACCGCTCCTTGACACAACAAATCAAGTATGCTAGCCCAATGAGTGGAAGGGCCTTCCATAAATATTTATAAATGATGACGACAAAAACAATAGAGAAGAACTTACTTCTGCCAAACAATACAAAAAAACTTACTTATGCCAAAGGGGATGCTGATGACAAGAGCATTGTTATTCAAAGCACCTTAAGTTGCAGTAATTTCCATGAGAAGCAAGGGACAGATGATGAGTACCCTCAGCAGCCCTATAAGTTTTTTGATAAGGGTTTCTTCTCCAAGTTTGACGAGGACAACCATAAATATGATATAGCAAAGGGCCTATCTGAGCCCATTAAAGACAATGGAATTTTGGACAAAAGGGAAGGATTATATTTCTTTGTAAAATATGATGATGGTATCACAACTTTAGTATATGAACCTATTTTTACCAAGGAGGAATCTGGTAATGATTCTGCATTATGGCTGAAAGGGAATGTTTATCTATTTCTTTCCTGGGTAATTGTTTTCATTCCAGGCTTTGAACCTATCTGCTTTGTTGTTGGGGTGGCGTTACAATAGTAAGGTGGTCCTCAACGAAGGGATGATTCCATTTAAGGTTTTGAAGGCATAATGACATGTACATGTCTTGGTTTCATAATATTATTGTAACGTGGGTTGCATGCAATCAAGGCATGAGCACCGACGAGTCTGAAGTTGGCACACATGCTTTCTTTTTTTGGTTTTCTTGTAGCATTCATTCTGCTATTTTATGATTAGGCAGCGGATAGATTATGCATTCGCATTGATACCAATGTTATGCTCATATTTTGATCATGGAGTTGCATTTTTCTTTATTAATGCATTGAAAGATTTCATGAATTGGTGTTATGGTTTATGTTTTGTATGTGTGTTACTCATTGTATTCTTCTTGTTTTATATTTTTCCTCTTTCAATATATTTATTTATCTCAATTTGTTCTCGGTTGAAGATAGATTACACGTTTGAATTGAATTGATATTACAGTTAGTTCATTCGTTAAACATGGAATTGGGTTTCTCCTCCTAATAAATTTTTCGTAAATTGGGCTTATGGTCTCTTTTCTATAAAGTGTTCATCGAACTGATATTTGCATTGATGAAGGACCATACTCTTATCCTGTAATGTATATAAAAATGTTCGCCTCACATGGAAGAAGAAACCACACGAGATGTGGCATATCTCAGAGCTCTACTGGTTGTGATTAGTATAATAATGGTTGAGATTCATATAATAATAGTTGGCGTATTCGCAAAGTTTCTTACTAGGTAAGAAAACTCAACAATAACTGCTACAAACTATTCTGTATAGCTGCATAGTTGTTACTTCTGACTGTATATCAGAGTTGAAGAACAATCTCATTGTTTTTTACAATGACCAATCCAAGAAGTCCGAGAAATGTAAATTCAAGCAAGATATCTATCAGAGAATGATGCCAAGATTCTACTGAGAACCGAAATGGAACTCAAGTCTATGGGTTGTCCTCTCATTCAATTTCAGTTGTAGGCAAGCATCTTCAGACTTCAGCTGAGGTTGTATAATAGCTTTTCAAGCTTACGTTCTCTTCTCATTCAATTTCAGTTGTAGGCAAGAATCTTCACACTTCAGTTGAAGTTGTATAATAGCTTTTCAAGCTTATAATATTGTTTTCTTTTTCTTTGTATTTTTCCCACCAAATTTATCCTCTGCATATTTTTTTTGATATATGAGTCTTGCACCCTATACTATTTCAGATTCTGAATGTCAAAACCAATCTTGAGGTTGTTTGGAAGGCCATCAAGGCTTCTACTCATTCTAGTTCTATAAAAAGGACATTAGAGATCAAGGTAGAGTTTGAGGTTCGAAGCTCTAGTCTATTTATTGGAAGCGGGGATGATCGCAACTGCATAGCCATTACACATTGAGGAAAGAACATATAAGCGCTCCATTCACCCAAATGTCAATTGTGATTTGTAGAGCTCTGCCTCCTCCTTGTCCAGGTCCTCCATTTTCCTTTTGCCCTTGAGGGCATGAAAAACAAGAGTTGCTATGATGTTAAGGGTAGATATGAGATCAACAACAAAGCCACTTTACCAACTTCGGAGGGGAAGGAGCAAAGCTCGCATCCCTTTCCAGACCCCCTTTGTAAAGCATCTGTAACAATGGTGGAGTTCTGTGTTTATGGACATCGAGACCCAAACATATCTCAAAGTTATAAAACAAGAACAGATAAGTGCTCCATCCTAGCTAATATACCTGATTCTATCTCTTGTATATTCTAACTTGGTTTTGGGTACTCGGTAGTCAAGAGAAATCTGATTTGCAGTCTGAAACTTGTGTTTTCTGGAACCTATAATTAGATCTCACCATAAATTTTATTTCTTATTTTTTGAGCCCCAATTGAACTAGATATTATGTAATGTTTAGATGCCACTAAGAAGTCATATATCAATATCCGAATTTTGATGGCCTTGTCTGTAGAATTATCCTTACAACACAAAAAAACTTGGACGTATGTTTTCTCAATGATTGTAAGGGCAGTAAGGCAAATTCAGGTAAGGCATACTCAGCAGGTGAGATAGGTAAGGCAGGGAGACTCAGGTGCACAAAGAAGCATGCATTTGTGTTCTCATTAGCACTAGGGAAGCAGCCTGCATTCGTGTTCTCATTAGCACTAGGGAAGCATGCATTTTCTGCCTACATGCGTAGAAAGTCTGTCAAACACTTTTACGGCTTTTTCGAACATAACGTTTTGGCAGGGACTTGCTCCTTAGCAACCTCTCTGGTTTAATCATATGTTTTCATTTTCAATGGCAAAATTGAGTTCTTGAATTTTTTCAATGGTATCTTATATCATTAAGTTAAAACCTACTTTTCTTTCTCCATTGTGATAGAGGGACATTAACAAATCACGCCAGCTAGATTAGCATCGCTTACCGTTTTACCTCTCTTTGTTTTCCCTTAAACGTTGGGAGTGGTCGTTGACAATCGAAAACAAAGATACGGACTAATCAGCCCATGCTGGGAGTGGGCGTTGACAATCAACTACTTAAAAACTTCACGAGATTTCCGTTTTCCGCTTTCCTCGTTATAAAAGACGAGAACCCTAGATTCATTTGTAAAACGTAGATTCATTTGTAAAACGTAGATTCATTTTTATGTCTTTTGAATCGCGAGACGCTGCTTTGATATGTCTACATCAATTCTGTCGTCACAGTCATCACGCAATTTGAGTAGACACAAATATCAGTCATCATTTTTTAAAGGATAAGTTTTTAATATTTAAATGTTTCAGTGTCAATTTTGCATGTTTCATTTAATGTTGTTTTATATAACAAATATTTATGGTAATTATTTTATATAATAAATATATATCGCAAAATACAATAGGTATTGAATAACTTATAACATATTCAAAGGATAGGGAGAAATTGTTATTTTTATGATATTAAGAAAATTGAGTATAAAACGTGTATTAAATTTCATGAGTTTTATATGAAATAGCATATTGGAGAATCTTAAGCATGAGATGTTGGAAAGAATCGTATAAAATATTGTAACATGAAAAAGATGTAATATAAACGGTGTATGACATAATGATATATATTAGAGTTATATTTAATTTTCATGTATTTTATAACTAAATAAAGTATGGGATAGATCTACCAGACAAGTTGTTTGAGACCTATATAAATATATATTTATTTTTATGATAATAAAAATACTTTAAGATAATTTTTTTTAAAGGAAATAAATTTATAAATTAATTTTAAAATAATTATTGTTAAGGATTGTGTGATTTTTTCATATTGTCGTGAGGACGAACTACATTAGTTGGTTCGAAAAGTCGACCAAATCCTAATGATGTGATTAATCCGAAAGGCATTCATCTACAATACGGATCACAAAAGTCTCAGATCTAACATATAATGATAATGTTTAGACATTATCCCTGAACCAATATAATTTGATATATTGTTTATAAATTATTCTTAAATCAATGTATACACGAATATATCACAATTATTATAGTTATTTATTTTATAAATATATCATTTCTATAGAACATAGTGTTAGTGCCATTGGATCATTATTTTATTATAATGAAAAATCTAAATGTATGAGAACTTTCTACTATTTACACTCAAAAAATAATGAAAATTAAATAAATTAAACTATCATTCCACCCAGCATAAACAAGCTACTTATTGATAACCTTGTGTCATGGCCCCAAGTTGGTTTTCCCATTTAGGGTGCCGTGCGACACAGACTAGACATCCATACTTAACATTTTCATGTCTTTTGAACTACGCCTACATACATTATTATTATTGTGTTATTTCATTATTATGTTATGTGCGGAATAAGCATAACAACAATGCCAACCATGCAAGATCAAGACCAACACGAGTTTCTAAATTTATAATTTCATTTATAACTTTACTATATAAATTTTACATAGTGTACAAAGGGGAGGCCGACTCTACCCGAGCTCGACCTCTACTCGAGTGTCTGCACAAACAGGTGCACTGCTGGCCCTTTTGCACATGGTATCTTCATTAGAATGAAGATGACATACCTGAAAAATGATCGATAATGACCATAATCCCATTATACCTCTACACCTATGGTAGCTAAGTGATGAAGTCCATCGAAACACTCCTCCATGGTCTCTTCAGAATCTATAAAGGCTACAACAATCCTCCCTGTCTCTGGTTATCTGATTTGTTCTACTGACAAATGATACACATATGTACATACTCCTTTACATTCTCTCTCATCTTCTCCCAAAAGTATCCCCTTTCCAACAATCCGAAAGAACGATGTTGCCCTGGTTGGCCATCCCATGGAAAGTCACAGGACTCCTTCAAGAGGTGCCTCCTAAGTCGATATGAATTCGGAATGTAAAGTTGGTTCCCATCGAGCAAGAGTCCATCTCATAGGAAAAAATTGCAAGTCTTCCCCTCCTTCACCTACTGCAAAATTCTCTTCACATGAATATAGATCTCCACACTAACATGAATTATACTCTACATATCATTGGTCATATGAACCTAAATCCAACTGCACTCAACTTGGTCCTCTTACTCCTCAAGTGTAAGCAACTTTCCCTTCTTGCTGAGGGCATCTGCAACTGCATTGACTCTACCAGGCCTGTACTCAATAGTCATGGTGATCTCTGCCAAGAAGTCCTACTAATGAGCCTACTTCACTAACAACATCTGTTGGTATGTAAATTAATTCACTACAATGTTGATAGTCTTGACAACAAAAGGCTTTCCAATCAAGTAATGCCTCCATACTTGTAAGCAGTGGATGATTGCAGTCATCTCCTTCTCATGAACAGGATATTGCCACTCTCTATCTTGCAACTTTCGACTCTCATATGCCACTGGATACCCATCATGAAAGAGAACTCCCCCTACCGCAAAATCAAAAGCATCTGTATGCACCTTACATGGTTTGTTGAAGTCAAATAGCTTTAGTATTTGTGTTGTAAGCATCCTCTTCTACAAATCCTGAAATGTTACTTGACACTTCTTCGTCCAATTCCATCGCTTGCCCTTCTTCAAAAGGTATGTCAGTGGTGCAGTCACCTTGGAGTACCCCTCTACAAAATTTCATTGGTAGTTGATCATCTCCAAGAACACTCTCATATCATGGACATTCTTCAGCTTGGCCCAATCCTCAATCGCATGTATCTTTCTTGGCTCCATCCATATGTGATCTTGGCCCACTATGTGTCCAAGGAACGAAATCTCAATCTGGGTGAACATATACTTCGACTTATTCAAGTACAATTGACTTTTATTCAGTGCCTCAAATACCATAGCTAGGTGTTTCTTATGATCCTCCATGTTATCACTGAATATCACAATGTTTTCCAAGTATACAACCATCAACAAATCCAAATATGGACGCAAAACATTAGTCATCAATGTGCGAAATGTAGCAGAAGAGTTGCACAACTCGAATGGCATCACAAGGAACTCAAAACTCCTATACCTTGTCACAAGCATGATCTTCTTATCATCCCATATGTTATCCGCACCTGATAATATCCATGCCTCAAATTCAACGTGGAAAACATTCAGGTTTTTAAAAGATTATTGAAGAAACCTGCAGGAAGTGGTGAAGGGTACATTTTCTTTATTGTCTTCCTTTTCAGAGCATGATAATCAAAACACATCCTCAACTAATTCATATCCTTCTTCCTGCTGGAATAATACTAGAGCACCATATAGGGACCTTGAACATCGTATGAAATCTACATTAGTCAAATCCTACAACTATTTATTCAACTCTTCCAACTCTGATTCTAATAAACGATAAGGAGCTTTTGATGGGTGTGGCTTCCTCATCTCTAGCTCAATGTTATGGTCCACTACACGTCTTAGTGGAAGTACTTTCGGAAACTCATTTGGCATCAAATCTAAATATTTAGCCAATACATCACAGATCTCAGCTGGAATAGGCATCCCCACTCCATCATCATCCTCAACCTCCCTGATGACTGTCTCATATGTCTCAACATAGGAATCTTGCATAGCCCTACTCATACTTACTGCAGACACATGTTGCACCTTTACTTCCCTTCTCTTCTGGTGAGTAGGAAAAGTCAATGTTTGTGTGTCTCCAATCAACATAATCTCATCATAGATGGGACAACAATTTCTTTATTCCCTTCAGAAATTCCTGCCCCAATATCATCTCAAAGTTGCTTCTCTCCATCACCGTGAAGTCCAAACAACACTCCCAATATGCAATTTGAATGAACACATTATTTGCTAATCTTGACACTTTATCTCTCGAATTCACTGCCTTAACCTCCATATCCTTTAGAACAACATGTAGCCTAAATTCCTTCACTAGCCCTGTTGTCATAAAGCTATGTTTGTTACCTATGTCCACCAAATATTTGATGGTTCTACCATGAATATCCAAGTCTAGAAGCCCCAAAATATGTAACTAATTTTCCTTTTACTCAAAAACATCAACCTGCATGAATTTCTAGTCTCCATTACATGTTGTTGTACTGGCTCTGATACCATCTGTCACAGCCCAAAGTCACTTTTCCCATTTCGGATGTCATGTGATATTAACGATAAAGATCCTGATTTTTCAACAAGAATAAGAAATTAGACATTTCTCATGGTAGCAAGAGGCCTAAGCTTAAGTAATAGATAATAGATTTACTTGTCCTTTCTAGTTTCTAGTAATTTTTATCACTGTTGACTCTTTCATATTTATTATGATATTTTTTTAAACAATATATGACAATTTAAGTTTGAAGTTGGCAATTATAACTCATTAGTAATGAATTATGAATATGATGGTTCATGAAGGTTGAAAGTTGTTTCATTTCATTTCATTTTATAGGATTTCATTTCATGTTAGATATTATTTGTTGTAATGGTTACACTTAGCTTACAAGTACAACTTTGGTGATCAATGACGATAAATGTTATATATTGAATTTTGAAAGCTTGAAACTTTAAGATTGATGAATCACGAGACTCAATATGTTGTATGTTACTATGTTACTAACTTGTGGACATGGTTGATGAAGATTATAACTTCTAGATGATTGTTGTTATATGGTTCAATCTATGTTTTTTTTATGTTTTTTATATCTAATTCATCATTCTACATGTTTTTGTTGACATATATGTATCAAAATATATATATATATATATATATATATATATATATATATATATATATATATATAAAGTTCCATGATTCACTCCCAAACTAGGAATTTCTGAAAATGTTGGTCTGCACCCGTTTTCGCTCCCGCTCCCCGCTTTCACTCCCGTTCCCAAATAACACTGATATAACTCAACTGCTATACCTATATCTATATCGTGTAGAATTGATTAGTGATTTGTACCTATATCTATATCGTGTAGAATTGATTAATGATTTATATAATAGATAAATACATTTGTGTGTTTTCAACATCGCTAATATAATTATTGAAAATATATAAATATGCTTTATTTTTTTTAAACATTATTTTTATATATTCTTAAATATAATATTTTAATATTAAAATAAATTAGGATATATGTACATATAAATGATATCACTTAACATATAATTAAATATAACATTTTAATTTTTTAATTTAGTTGTATAATAAATAAAACCTCATTAATACTCTTTTTCTTATTATATATAATTTAATGACCTTTTGTTTTATATGTATAAGGAGATTAATCTTATTGAATGAGGATTGTATTTTTATATTATATATAAAATTGCATAATTTTATATGTATGTATAAGGGATTAATCTTATTGGATGAGGATTATATTCTATATTATATATAATTTAATGAGATTGTGTTTTATATGTACAGCGGGCTTAATCTTATTTAGATAGAGATTATTATGTGAGGTAGTTGCTTATATCATCAAATCAGTATTTTATTATATAAAATTTATTGACATTTTGTTTTATATGTATAAGGTGATTAATGTTGTTAGATAGAGAATCAATATTTTATTACATATAATTTAATTATATTTTGTTTTATATGTATAAGGTGATTGATGTTGTAGGAGGGGAGATTATACTCTTATGTGAGGTAGTTACTTATATCTTCAAATCAATAAAAAGATATATGATATGTTGTTATATTATTATATTCATATTATTAACTGATTCTATTTTAAAATTTTATTATTATAATATATAATTATAGAATAAAAAAGTGTAAGATTATTATTTTCACATTATTAGTCCCTGTCATCTGGCATCCGGCAGGGACTATAGTAATCGTTCGGACGGAGATAGCATTAGTTCGATGCGTTAATGGTTGTTATCCTAAAGTTTCGAGATGGTCTATGCGGGGATATGCCTAAGTTTCATTTGCACCTCACCTTCGCCATCTTATTTGGCCTCTTCCCGAGGCAAGAGGGCGGAAAGCATATGTTATATGCTATGTTTCTTCAAATTTGTAAATTTAAATTCGAACTAATGCTGGACTAATGCCAGCATTAAATCTCAGGCATTTTATGTTAATCAAAATGTCTTCTGTATCCATCTTATGATAGGGAAGCACCACCGCACTGATGCCACCTGCACACCATGCATTACTATGTCATTCCACCTGCACACCATGCATGCATGCTGGATTGTTATCTATTTAGCATACGCATATCTTCCCTCTCGTCGGCCATCTCTGGGCATGCTGGATTGTTATCTATTTAGCATACGCATATCTTCCCTCTCGTCGGCCATCTCTGAAACTGTCTCGGCTATGGCGGGATTTCTGTGCAGAGGGCGCAGATCATTATTTCTGTGCGCCCTCGTCGGCCATCTCTGGGCATGCTGGATTGCTGGACTGTTATCTATTTAGCATACGCATATCTTCCCTCTCGTCGGCCATCTCTGAAACTGTCTCGGCTGTGGCGGGATTTCTGTGCAGAGGGCGCAGATCATTATTTCTGTGCAGAGGGCGCAGATCATTATCCTTCATTATCAGGGCGAGAGTTGTAAGAATCCTTCATTATCAGGGCGAGAGCTGCCACTTTCTTGGAACTTTCACTGGGAAGATACTGGACAAAGCAAAATTCCCCGCTTAACAGGTGCTAACTTTCTTCTCTTCTGTGCATTAACAATATTAATTCTTCTGTGCATTAAAATTCAGAAGCTTTAAAATTCAAATTCATTCACTTGAATAGGTAGAGAACTCACCGGCACCAGGCGCAGGGCGAGAGCAGCCATCTATTCCGTAATCCCATGGTTGTAATTTTTTTAACCTCCTGTACACATTATTTGGTAAGACGTTTTGCTAATTAGTTTTCTATTTTTTCCCAGTTTGATATCTTGCTATAGGTGCCAAGTTTCTTCTCTTCTGTGCATTAACAATATTAATTCTTCTGTGCATGAACAATATTAATATTTCATTAAAAATATTAATATTTCTTTGCTTAAACCGCTGCAATAAAATTCAAAGGCTTTAAAATTCAAATTCATTCACTTGAATAGGTAGAGAACTCACCGGCACCAGGCGCAGGGCGAGAGCAGCCATCGATTCTGTAATCCCAGCCATCGATTCCGTAATCCCATGGTTGTAATTTTTTTAACCTCCTGCACGCATTATTTGGTAAGACATTTTGCTAATTAATTTTCTATTTTTGTCCAGTTTCATATCTTGCTATTAGG
Organism: Pinus tabuliformis; assembly: GCA_031772625.1. Taxonomy (NCBI): domain Eukaryota; kingdom Viridiplantae; phylum Streptophyta; class Pinopsida; order Pinales; family Pinaceae; genus Pinus; species Pinus tabuliformis. The sequence continues at coordinate 478,540,077 of CM062810.1, read as the reverse complement.
TCTAACTTACGACAGTTTACTGTTAACCTAGGGTTTTCACGGCTGAGATTGCTAAGCATTTCCATGAATAGTTGGCCTTAAGCAAAACACTGGAGGACAGTGCACTCTACATTAGACATCGAAGGGTCGAACATGGAATTAATCAAAACAGCGCCAGGATTAAAAAAAAAAGCTAAATCTAGAGCTGCGTTGTTCGCATAAAATGAAAACAAAAATGATGGGGACTAAAAGAACCAAAATGTTTCGAACCTCCGCCATTTAAGTGATTGCCAGAGATATTTGACGCGGGTTAATCTCCTCTTGCTGAAACTACGCGCAGAAACCCGTGTAAAACCCTAGAGAGCTCGACGACTTGAGGAAATGCGAAGCTCAGTCGAAGAGGACCAATGAACAACCAGCCAAAAACAAGGATACTCAAGATTCATTCCAAATCATGTTCCCAAAATGCACAAAGCACCCCGAAAAATACCAAATACACCATATTACTGTTATGTATCCTTCTTCTGTAGGCCTCACCTCCAGGGTCCGCTTTGATTGAAAGCCATTCAGGGAAGGGAGGTTGTTGAGCCATTAAACATAAGCCATTCGCCTTTCACCTTACGCCATGAGACATAAGCCTTTTAACAGTCACCATTCAACAGAAGCCTAGAACTATATCACCGGGCACACCAAGTACAACAGGGAATACACCAAATTTCTCAACAAGTGATTGGGATGATGGGAAGAAAAACGTCCAAGCAAATACCAATGAGACCAAAAGGCTTTTTACACAGAAGCCTTAAATTCAAAACAGAACAAGCAGCGGACATGGTCGCGGATGAGACAGGACCGACCTGTCTGCAACCTCTCTAGGCTACTGCACTACGAGTCGTAGGTGCGAATGCTTTGATTCGATTGGGCTCTCGCCTCCCTGCTCGGTGATGGTCAAATTGGTGGTGCCAAAGAAAATGTTAACTGCAGGTGCCAAAGCATTGTTTATATGCCTTCAACAAATGTCATATATGGCTTAGACACGTAGTCGATATGCATTCAAATGCGATTTTCCTTTTTTTGTTCATTGCCACGTGGAAATAAAGTCTGATGATTCCTATATCTGTCGCTTCTTCCACTCACCAAACTCTCTCCTCATTCATCCGATAATATTAAAAAACATCAAAAATGGAGCGCGTCATTTAATCTGGACACCCTGCCCCGCTCTTTGAAAAATTACAACTGAAAAGTAATATGAGACCATAAATAACTCGAGTCAGTATTTCTCACATGGCGTTGCAGTAAATAACGATAATAGTGCTAGCTTATTATATTCTACTAGAAAAAAAACATGAAACTCACAACAGAAAGGTAATTTCCGAGATTTTGACAGAATTTGTTGTTCCCTGGAACTAGCTTCTTATATTCTATGAATAAAGTCTGATGATTCCTATCTCTGTCGCTTCCTCCACTCACCAAACTCTCTCCTCATTCATTGCATAATATTAAAAAACACAAGTCTTGATGATTCCTATATCTGTCGCTTGCTCCACTCACCAAACTCTCTCCTCATTCATCGCATAATATTAAAAAACATCAAAAATCGAGCGCCTCATTCAATCTAGACACCCTGCCCAGCTCTTTGAAAAATTACAACTGAAAAGTAATATGAGACTATATATAACTCGTAACTCGAAGCATTTAATATTGTGATTTTTTATTATAAAGAAATTGATTGTAAATTACTGTAGTGAGTCACGAGTTCTTGATTGTAATTCATTTATAGTCGGTTACTGTGTGGGCCAATGTCAAATAGAACAATGTGAATGGTGCACCGACATTTACAACATTCATTTGTGTTCAGAGAGTCAGAGTCGTAGGAGCTTATCAATGTGAATGGTGCACCGGCATTTACAACATTCATCTGTGTTCAAAGAGTCGTAGTCGTAGGAGCTTATCTCTATCTCTGCAGAGGCATTGAAAGCCAAAACCGGCCCGAAGAACCCGAAGAAAAAGCAAGCTATGATCCAGCTCCGACTTGTTTCTGACATTGACGCCAAATTTCAAATGCACTATAGTAAATACTTGGAAGGTATTGAGTTTTAGTGCTAACAACAATGTTACTCCATTATTGTCATGACTCTAAATACATGTGACCTAAATATAAAGTCAACATATTTCAAGGGCAGGAGCACATCCATTTCAGAAGATGTTTTGGAATATTCAGCTGGGTACATTAAAGATTAATTATCTCTAGGGGTGCTTTGTAACGTCGATGCATGTATTGGCGAAAGCTGCTCATGCTCTTTAGAAAACGGATGGACGTCGGCTCTGCTCCATATGACCCTACCCCTAGGCAGGGACTAGTTGCCTTGCAACTCATCTTGTTATAATTTAATTTTTTTTAAATTTATTTTGATATATTTTCTATATATGATTGTATTTTTTGGTGCTGCTGCACGCACGGTTTGGACCAACTTGTGAACCTGGTCCATTCGGTCAGAGAGATGGGAATTTCACGAGTGATAACCTGGCGTCTCCGGATGATAGCGAGTTAGAATGTGAATGAACCTGGTCCATCGAGATGGGAAATTGACTAATTCAAGTGGGCGTTGCGAAATGATATAGAGGAGTCTGAACGGGTGGCCTCTCAATACGTACCCGCGGGCTGGGGTGCTTCCCGTCTCGAGCAGATGGAACCTGATCCGATTGTTATTCCGCCACTTTACCCAGATCCACCAGTTCCTACTATTTTTTCCGGATCTGCTACCTTCTGTCTGAGAAGCCGCCAGAGAAGCTAGCTAAGCCCGAAAAGCAAGAGAAGAAGTATAGTATCCGAGTAGCCAAGCCCAGCTATGACTGGCATCGACACGTGGATCGACTAGCAGCTATTATTGAGTGCATCGACTCTTGGATCGACTGCTGGGCACGAACTACTGGGCACGAACTAGAGCTTCTTCCTGCACTGACCAGAGTTATAGCTGCACTAAGTAGAGCTTGTATCACTGACAAGAGCTTCTAGCGATGACTGAGCTTGTAGAATGATACCGGCAATGATAAAAGGCAAGTACTCCCGACAATGACTGCTGGCAAGAACTACTGGCTATGATCGGTGGCTATGACTGTCTATGGGGGTCTAACCTTTCCAGGCAAGGGCTAACCAACCATATATTGAGTCATAAATGCCCTTGCCATCTATGTATGTGGTGCATGTCAGTGGGATGGCATACATAACTCTGGCGGGCGACCTCGTGTTTCCGGTGACATACGTGGGACCCACCAACGAGGGCCCGCCCGCCCTGTCTCGTTTTTGACTCCGGCGGCCAACATGTGTTTCCGGTGGAGTATGCGGAGGAGTAGTCGGAGAATGTGTTTCAGGCCGCGTGGGGATGAGCATTGACGCAGATAATTAATTACGTACATTTCTCCGCAGTCCGTCGTTTTACTCGTTGCTCCCAACACCAATCATGAAGCCGCGCGATTCACCGATTTGAATTTGAATTGATTTATCGCGCCAATTTCATTTTCATTTGCAGTCAATATCCGAGGATTGAATCGTGGAGTTTGGGTTGTTTTGTTACAGTGTTGTGGAATCGAGTTTGTTTGAGGTTAAGGAATGGGATGCAATGGACAAAACCTTTATGGGGCACCAGGGCTCTTCTTCCTCAATCACTTTGGATGGGTATGAAGGGTAATTCCCCATGGATATTTCTACGCGGTTATGGATTGCTTCTGCGAGAAGACATGGAGCCACACTCCGCAGTACAAGATCGGATACTGCCAGCAGTGTCAAGAGAAGGTGTCATGGCCCGTGGAATTAGGGCAACAGCCCTCTTCATACTTCAACGCTGCAATGTTTGTTTTTGAGCCGAGTCAGCTGACATTCGACTGCCTTTTGGAAACTCTGATGGCTACTGTGCCAACGCCCTTAGCAGAACAGGTCTGGATCTGTTCTCATTTCAGTGATGATCATGCACATTTTTGTTTGGTTTACCAGATCTAATTTTGACTAAATTGTGGTATATGTTTTGTAGGATTTCTTGAATATGTATTTTGAGAAGATATACAAGCCCATTCCTCTGGTGTACAATCTGGTTCTAGCCATGATGTGGCGGCATCCCGAGAACGTGGACTTGGACACTGTCAAAGTTGTTCACTATTGTGCTGCTCTAAGCTTTCTTTTCACTGCAAATTTTGGTTCGATAGAAACAATATGATTTATATATGAAAGACGAGATAGGTGTTCTGAGCGTAAAGGGTTATATTAATGGATGAATGTGGATGTGCAGGGATCGAAGCCGTATATTGGTTAGCCCTTGCCTTTGCAAAAAAAGTCTCTGTGGGAGGAGAATTTTGTGGCCAGACTTTGAAGATGCATGAGATGAATTGGTGACACAGGGAAGATGACTAAAAATAAGTCTTAAATTCTTATCAAATCATTTATAGTTAACAATGTGGACTGAGAATGAAAATATTAATGGTATTAATCTTTTGTTGTTGTGATATCGATTGCAGGGGATTATTGGAAGAGATTTGAGAGACTTTTAAAATATTCCATGGTATTTTCCGAATGCAGATGAGCTTAGAAAAACGGTAAATAAGTGTGGACCTTTTGAGATTGAGAGTTTAAAGTGTGCGAAAGGGTGCCGAGTATGGGTGAGGAAGATTTTGAAGAGTATATTAAGAACCCAAAAATGTTTAGTTGTGTGAAATCCAATTTATTCAAGAGCTTTGTGTGTAGTTTGGTTGAAGCCCACATTGGCAAGGAACCTACAGAGATTTTTTCAGGTTTTTTTCCTGAGAAGGCCTTAGCACTTCCACTGTGCAATCCACCTTCTAGTCTGTCCCATACATTGTCACTTAACTTATAAGAAAGTAGTGACAATGTCTACAAAATCATTTGAATTTTTATATGAGAAGGAATAAATTTACGTGAGAGGTAATCTTTTTGATCAAGATATTTATGTGGATTTGTAATATTATTTAGTATTCTTATTATTAAAACGACGGGGCCAATCTGTTATAACAAGTGATAAAATTTGAGATTTTTTTTTAATTGTATATTTAAAATGCAAATAAAATAGTCCAATTTCATTCTTGTCAATTCAATTAGGAAATATTTTGAAATTTATAATTGAGTTACCCTCAAGTCAAAGTTAGTAAAGTCGGACTTAAAGGGAAGCCAATAATTAAACCTGCTGATTTTGAAAGTTCTGCTAATTTTGTAAGCCTCTCCATGAATTGTTTTTTATTTTTAAATTAGTGGTTTGTTTGGTACATTTCACTGTTTTAAAATTTTATTTGAGGTATAAAAAGCTAACAATTCGTTGTTTTTTATTTTATTCTAAAATAGGCGGTATATATATATATATATATATATATATATATATTGGGAAATAAAAAGCTTTTAATTTAATTTTTAATTATGTTTTGTGGAGATAATGAAATGGATTCATAGTAAATTATAAAATTATTTTAAGTGAATGATATTATTTTAATTATAAAAATAAAATTAATAAAAATTATACTATTATTATTTAATAGTTTGTTTTATTTTTTATTTTTAAATTGTAGATAAACATTTGTATTTATTTTATTTTAATTTTTCAAAAATTTTAAATAATAATTGATTAATTTTGTATTAGTAAATAGTTTTAGTAAAAATGAACTATACGTTTATAAGTGATGTTATAAAGAATTTTTAATTATAAGTTACTTTATAAGGAAAATTTAATTAAAATTTAAATATCTAATTTAAATTTAATCTAATAAATGTAATTGATCAAGAGGACTCTTTTAAGTGATGTGATTGAGAGGATTGGAAGGTTCAATATTGATGCAACCCCATAGCGGTCACTGAAGAAACCTAGACCATCTCAAAAAGGTCCCCCAAAATGGCTCACCAAAACACTTGAAAGTATTCATTTTGATGAGGTCGAAAAGAGAGGAACCATATTAGGTATTTAAATTTAAATTAGAAATTAGTTATCATATTATATATTGATTGAACATGCTTAGATTTTATTAGCATTTTTTGATGAGTAAGGTTTCATTATGTTAAATATATATTGGCTTCATTGGCTTGTTATATTTGGCTTGATTCTCATAGATATCATAGTTACGTTTGAAGAGTTATGTGATAATTCCAGTGCATCAATGAATTTATATTTTTGCATAGCCATAGATTTCAGTATCATTTTTTATTTTTTATTATTATATGCGAGCTGTTGTTTGAAAATTAGCCTAATTGATAAAAGTAATCAAGGCAGTGAGAGTGTCATTCACCAATTTTCTAAGAGAAGAAGGCCCCAACCTCTTGAAAATTGTCTTTTTACCTTAAAACTTTCAAACACCATAGTTCTTTGCTTTCATTTACTTCTCTTCTAGAATAGAATGATGATTCAAGTACATGCTAGTTAAAGAGATGAGTAGAAGACTATGAGCAACCACTCATCTTCACTCTCATAGATGAGGAAGGTTGTAGTGCATTCTCATCCCTATAACTAGTATTGGCTCTATATTAACTAAGTTGAGTAAAAGATTGTCAGAATGTCCACTTGCCTCCACCAAGAAGGAAGGCCCTAGTGCATTAGTTATCCTTTTTGATTGAAAACCCCTTTGATCATTTTCCCATCATTTGAGTGAAAACTTGGAATTTTTGAGATGATTGCATAGAGAAGTTGGATTTGTGTGAGAGATCATAGTATATGCCTAGTTTGAAGTATTCTTGAATCAAGTAAGAGTGATTTCATTACAAGCTTGTGTGAATATGTTAAGAGTTTTGTTTCATGATTCTTGAATTGAGTTGTTAGTTTTGATTTAGAAGTGACAAGTAATCTAACTTAACTCATATTACATACTTTAGTGTGCTTCAAAGTTTACAAACATTAAATTGATATAAAATCATGTCGACTCACAAACACCCCTTCAAATTAGGGGGGGGGGGGGGGGAATGTTATACACCTAATCCTTTGGGATTTGTTAGATAACTTGTAAATATGTAAATAAAAGGAAATATGAGTAGTTATAAAAGGAATCGACCTTGGAAGATGAAATAAAGGGTAACTCTTGTATGTTATATAAGTCTATTTTCATCAATGCAATATCAATATGATTCACGACTCATATTCCTTGGCTCGACAAATTGAAACACGAAAAACCATATAATTCTTCTCTTGAATCAGAAATCGTTGATCTTAGATGAGTCATTAGTGATTTGGCTAAGCAAAGGCAGAATGATGTTCATTCCATGGCTCCACCCTCATCTTCTATATTGGATTATTTAATTATGTCAATTTAAGCTTGTCAAATCATTGACATAATAGCCCCAATAAATATGCTAGAGTCTAAATGATATTCATGGTAGAAAACACAAGTTTTTTGGCCTTATTAATCAACTTTTGTTATAAATTTTAAAGTCTTAAATTTTCTCCCTTGTAACAGGTGCACAATGGCAAAACCTCCCCTCCCGCTTTGCTGATGTGTTAATGCGTCAAATTTAAAGCATTGACATGAAAAACATCTAGCAAAAGATTAGTTGGTTGGTCACCTCATAGGTGTGGCTAGATATGCAATCTAAGTTATGGAAGAATGTTAAGTATCGATTTGGTACACTATTGAACGAATTAAGTTTATGTCAGATGGTGGAAGCATAGATCTGATGAATGCCAATATGATGGAACCCAATAATTATTTGAACACAGTGATTCATTTCTTATGGGAAGAAAAAATTATGAGAATTCCTGGCTATGGGTTTGATGGAACACTAAAACATCATACCCATAGCTATGGGTTTAATGCTTTGCATGCAGAGCATTAAATGGGGATGCTACATTATGCTTGGAGGTGGTTATGCTTTGGATGCTACATTTTACTATATAACCCCTTTTATACCCCCAAACATATACACCCATCGATGCCCTATATCACTCCCCAATACCTATAGACCCCTTAATTCTCTACATCACCCTCCAATATCTATACACCCCTCGATACCCTACATCAACCTCTAATATCTATACACCCCTTGATACCCTACATCACCCCCCAATACCATTATGTTGACTTTATTTTTCGCAATTTTAAATGTCCCTTTAATAAGGTATTTCTCCACAATATGAATCGCTCCAAGTAAAAATACCCCTTATTTTTACTAGAGATGCTATTTTATTCTGCCAATACCAATAACCACCCCGCCTCCTCTCCCCCCCCCCCCAACACCCCCCAAACCCAATACCCTACACCCCCTTCCCAATACTTACAATTCATTGACTTTATTTTCACAATTTTAAATGCTCCTTTATGGATGAATGTAATAAGATATTGATCCACAGAGGGAAGCCCTCTTAGAAGGCGAGCGATCAAAGTCCTTAAAAAGATCCATTTTCGTATTTAAATAAGATTTAATAGTTTCATGATGCATTTTTGTTCCACTAATGGAGCAATAGCTACAACCCCCTTGAGGAGGAAAGTCCTCTATATATATCTTCAACTTTATCACTCAAGAAAGAAGTGGATTCCCCAATAATTTACCTCATTTTGACTAAGCTAATATCTAAATTCAATTCATTTAGACAAAATTATCTCTTTGATTTTGATTTGGTTTCTTTTTTTCCTAATAAAAAATTATCTAAAACATAGCATCAAGCAAATTATAAATATCCTAAAAAATATCATTTGTTACACTTAAATGTTATGTTCTCATAATCCAAAGAATATCTTTTTAAAAAAAAAAACATATAACTATATTTTATACCAATTACGATTATCTCCAACTTTACATATATTTTCACATAAAAAACAATACCCTTGTTATATTAAATTTAATTAATTTAAGAAAAAAAATGAAGTCCTCACCACATATTCCTAATTGATTGTAAAAAAATATCAAACTCGCACAATCATTTGTTATACTCTATAATGAATTTCCAAATTCCCATCTTGCCAAATTTTGTGGCACTATCCTTCTCAGTGAGAATCTATTTTGAAGTTGCTAAATTGATTTATAGAAGAAATATGGACTGACCATGCAATGATGTGCTGTCAAAGGTACATTGAAGAATTAAGAGCAATAGAAGATAGTCTCATCCTTATCATTGATGAAGCTTCTCAGGGTTATCTCACGGAGAATACAAAGGATAGACTTGTTCAGCTGGAATCTAGAAAAAAAAAAAATTGTATGAACAAGAAGCTACTTGGAGACTTAAGAGTAGTATTGTTTGGCTTATGGCAAGAGATGACAATACAAAAAAAAATTCATAATGTTGCAAAAGGCAAGAAATCTACAAATACTATATGGGAACTGCATGACCTAGAAGGTAATAGAGCCTCTTTGTTTGAAGATCTTGCAAATATGGGAAAGTCTCATTTTGAATCCTTGTTTAAATAACCTCGATAAGCAATGATAACAGAAGTTGTGTGATTGCCTTCTTTTTTCCTAGTTTTTCAAATAATGTAAAGAATGCGCCTATAATGGAGGAAATGACATCTGAAGAATTAAAAGAGGTGTTCTCAATTTTTCAAAAGGACAAGAGTCTTGGTCTTGACAAGTGGTGAGTGAAAATTTTCATTGCTTTTTATGAACTAATTGGAGATGATATTCTTTGTGTTGTGGAAAAATTATGAACTACAGGGTTGGTTCTATATTCATTTAATAGTACTTTTATCGCTTAAATTCCAAAAGTAGACAACCCTACTACTTTTGACGAGTTTCAACACATATCTCTATGTGATTGTGTATATAAGGTCATTGCCCATCATTTAAAGCCAATCTTATCTAAAGCGATATCAAAAGAGTAGTTTAGCTTCCTTGAAGTGTGTCAGATCCATGAAGCTATTGGAGTAGCCGAGGAAGGACTACATAGTCCAAAATTAAGGAATATCAAAGGTGCAATTCTAAAGGTTTACCTTTCAAAAGTATATGATCGAGTAAGTTGGATCTATATTTGTCTCTTACTTACACATCTGGGGTTTAGTATTCCAATTGTAAACTGGATTATGAGCTACATAACCTTTATTTCCTTCATTGTTCTGATAAATTGATCAACCCATGATCAACCTCACCTTTCTTTCATGCTCAAAGAGGTCTTTCGGCAAGTTTGATGTCAATTATCACCTCTTCTATTTTTATTGGTCACTAAAGGATTAAGTCAAATTCTTGGGAGGCTAAAAGAAGTGGTTCTTTGAAAGGATTATTGTTGGCATTGTGATGCATGCGTTGTACTTGATGGCAACCCTCTCATAGACGAACATCTCACTTATATATGCCAAAGAAGTAGTTATCGGGAGGAATCGGGCCTATATAACCCTTGGATGCATGGTTTAACTCTATCGGGAGTTGTTCGGCCGATCAAATCCCATATATGCATTCATTAATACTATTGGGAGGTGTTTGGGCACTTAAAACCCATATATATATACATATATATATATATATATATATATATATATATATATATATATATATATATATATATATATATATATATATATATATATATATATATATATATATATATATATATATATATATATATATATATATATATATATATATATATATATCTATGTATGTATTACATAATAATCAATAGCATGTATGCATTGGACCCGACGGCATATCGCTTTTGGTTTATAATAATATTGCATCCACAGTATATCGCAATGCATAAAGGGTTGCCCACCCCAATCCTCGGATTGCGATAAGAGGTGGCGGACCCGATGGAAGCATTAAAGGCAGCATATATTAACATCGCATTCGTGGTAATCCACTGCGATAACATATGGACCCGATGGCATTTCAAATGTGGTTTATAATAATATCGCATTCGCAGAATGTCGCAATGTATATAGGGTCGTCCACCCCAATCCTCCAATTGCGATAAGAGGTGGCGGACCCGATGGAAGCTTTAAATGGATTTTATAATAACATCGCATCCGCGGTGATTGCACAGTTTATAAAAGCCTTCCACTTCAAATTTCCGATAGCAATGAAAACAGCAGACCCGATATATATATATATATATATATATATATATATATATATATATATATATATATATATATATATATAAAGGCTGGTTAATGGGCATGTCGCATCCGATCCATTGGATCGGACGTCGGGAATAGGCCATGATATGGGCATGCGCTGGTAGCGATGAGAAGCGGACCTGATATAGTATTATTATGGGTTCATTCAGTTTAAATTCCGCCTTTTTTTGTTTGGACCGTTTTCATCGTTTTCCCGCTTAAGCCTTTTTCTTAAGAGATCGGTTAAAACAGTTGCGCCACAGGATTTCGGATCCTCTGGTTTCGACTCATGGTTTTATCAAAATCATGACTATATAAGAAGAAAAGAGATCCTTTGGCAACACATTGATTATGAATTGAAGATCTTAAGGGAGAATTGATTGGCATTCTTGTGATTGGTTAAGGAGCAATTACTGATCAAGGAGAATGCACGTAGAACAGAGCAAAGGATCGCAGGCTTGAAGTTCAGACATTTCTTCGAGAGGAATCACATTGCTTCAAGTGTATTGCAGTTCAGGTTCTGGGTGCGCATATTGGGTTTGTCTTGTGCCTAGCCTCCGGGTGCACTGTTATATGTATATCTTCTGCATTGTGTTCTGATTTCGGCATAAACAACCTATGTTTTAATGGGTGACCAGATCGAGCATTTATTTATATTTTGATATAGTTCTTGGGTTGGCGCTTGGGTGATTTTGAAAGATATGTTGTATAAAGAAAATATATATTGATCTAATGCCTGGGTAATTCTGAAGGTTTGTTTATACTTGATGACCATTTGATCTTCTTGGATCCAGTCTGAAAATTAATGAAACGTGGTACTTGAACGAAGTAGGGGCTTGTAGCTCCTTCCAGGAGAGACTGGAAAACGAGAGAGGGTTGTAGCCCTCTGCAGGTTGCAGCCTGCGTACTGGTAAAGGACTGCACCAGTAAAAATTCATTGTAAAAGAAATTCTATTTGAAAGAAGACAGAGACATATTGCAGCAGGTGGTTTTCACCCACATTGGGTTTCCACCTTATATTAGGTGTTCCGTTGTGTGACAATCTGTTTTTAACTGTTCTTGTTCATCATTTTATGGTACTGACATACAAGTTAATTATCAATTTTGGAAGAATAATTTAAAGCATAAATCTGGATAATTTATTGAAAAGAAATTAATAATACTGATTCACCCCCCCCCCCCCCCCCTCTCAGTATTATTTCCAACAATTATGTGTATTTTTTGGGCTTCTCACTTCAAATTTACTATTTGTAGATAACATTCTCATCTTTTGTGATGTTACAAGAAGATATTCTACAACCATCAAATATGCACTTGCTCTTTTGAAGTTGTTAAAGGTATTAAGATTAACATAACAAAATCTACTTTATCTATTTGTGGGTTGAATGTTGAAGATATGGATTTTTATCAAGGTATGTTTCCCTTTGTCACAGATGAGATTGTTGTGGGATTGAAATATTTTGGAGTTAAGTTAAAACCTAACTCATATAAATTTGCAGAAGGATTTTGGTTAATAGAAAAAATTGAAAAAAGGCTTAAAAATTGGATCTTAAGATGGCTTTCTAGAGCTGGAAGACTTTTTCTTATTAAATCAGTCCTTGAGGCAATATTAGTTTCTTGGATGCGGCTTTCCTGGATTCCAAAAGGCATATTAAACAAGATAAAAAAAAACGTTGTAATCTTTTATGGTCAGGTTTATCAGATCAATCTATTCTTCCATGGGTAATCCAGATAATAATAGTTGCTCCTAAAGATTTTGGAGGTTAGGGTTTAAAGGACTTACATTTTTTTCAAAAGCTTTAGCAACTAAATTTGGTTGGAAATTACTAAAAACTCACTCTCATTGGACGAAAGTGGTGTATATCTAATATATACACCCTATGCAGTGAGAGGACTAGATTTGCTTACCCAATAAATTGAAAAGCAATGTTTTTATCATTTGGAAAGTTGTTCTCTCGTAATTTTTATTGATTGATTCAAGCCTAGCTTGGAAAGTGGGTGATGGATCACATTTAAAGGTTGATCAATCCTTGGATTGGAATTCATATTGATCACAGACTTCTTGAACATTTGATTGAATATCTACATGGTAATGACCTCGCTTACTTGAGTCAAATTGTAGATCTAGCACAAACAAATCTATGGAATCGAGGTTGGGTTTTGAAATATCATTTAGGCATACCCATGCATCTTCATCATTTCTAGATTAGATACATTGGCAGTTTACCTGCAACACATCTCATATTAGCTCAAGAGGAGGATGAGTTGGTTTGGTCCCATGATTCCTAAGGGGTTTATACGCTAAAATTTGGATATTCTTTTCTTATATCTGATAGATTGTAGGATGTTCATGAGGACTGGTGGGAACTTTTATGGAAAATTAAAGTTCCCAACTTGGGAGAATTTAACAAGGAGATTTTTTCAAGGCCCAAACAAATGTGTCCTATGCAAAGTTGATGATTCAAGAATATCTCAATCATTTATTCTTACTGTGTCCTTATTTTAAAGGTGTTTGAAAATATGTTATGAAAAAGTTCATATTTGCAGGTATTTGGTTAGGTGAAGAGTTAATGGAGGTATGTATTCAGTGGACTCATTGAGGGAGAACAAATTGTATCAAGTATTGCCTCTTTTAATAGTTTGGGGAGTTTGGCTTGCAAGAAATAGAGCTATCTTTGAAGATGACATCTTTCCCATTGAAGTTTTTGCGACACAAATTTTAGTTGTTTATGACCTTCTCTTGAAGGACTAAAGAGATAATAACAATAGAATCCTAAATCCAACAGTCGTTGATAGATCTCATCCTTGGGAATTCTTTGATGGGACTTCGCAAGGAGACACTTTTGGATGTGGGGGAGGATTTGTATTACATATTTTGGAAACTCATTTATTTTCTCTAAAAATGGGTTTGGGAGCAAGTTCCAACAAACTATGTACAACTCTTATCCTCAAAATTGTTGTTTATGTTTACAATTGAGAATAGAGTAGATAGTCATTCTAAAAAAAATTATGATTGGATTTTGGGACCTCATAGATCAAAAAACAACAACAAAATGATCAGCTCTATCAATTTTATCATAAACCATTCATTAATAAAACTGATTAAATATAACAATTTTCTTTAAGTTCACATACTTCAACAACATTTTGTAAGACTTTTTAGTATATCTCCATTTATTCATACTTATCTCATATAACAATTACACGTACCAACATTGTTTTGATATTTATATTTAGTTTTATTATAGTTATTATGGAAAACGATGACTATATAACCCGTCTTTCTAGAATCCTAATAAATCATCATATTTAAATGCATATATATATATATATATATATATATACATATATATAAAATTACACCTTTTTCCTACCCAACAAAACTATATAACATTGCTGATGACTAATGATGAAAGATACCAGTGAAGTTTGGCTTTTACTAGCCATCAGGGTTTACTAAATTTTATAATAATTCATAATTACGTCACATTGCATGCGTGTAAATATTTTCATATCGATGCAGAATTAAATGAAAATTAAATATTTTTTGAATTATAGAAAACGAAAGAGTAACCATGTACGTCCAGTCATACAAATGTCAATTTGTATATTTACAAATATTAAATAAATTCGATTAATTTACAACCAATAACTGTAAGCGCAACAGCAATATCCTCATCTTTGAGGACATATAGTATGATCTTCTGTATGATATACAAATTGTCCCCGTCTATGCCGGTGGATTAAAATATACATATATAAATATCTTATGCTACAGGCGACTTCTGCAAATTTGAAATCTCTTAAGTTGCAGGCGGTGCAGGCATTAAGTTGGGATTTGTTGCCGTCGCAGCAGCAAATAATGAATTAGCAGCCACTCGTTGCAGATCATTTGATTTTCCATCCAACTCTGAAATTGGATCTGGAATTATGTCGCATGATCTCGAGTGATCCAACGAGGGGTCATTGTATATGTCCCACCATTTCTGCACCAGCGTCTTTATATCTTCCCTCTCCATATTTTCCTCCATATTTTCCTCTTAATATACTCTTCAAAATCTTCCTCACACATACTCGGCACCCTCTCGCACACTTTAAAATCTCAATCTCAAAAGCTCCACACTTATTTACCGTTTTTCTAAGCTCATCTGCATTCGGAAAATACCATGGAATATTTTAAAAGTCTCTCAAATCTCTTCCAATAATCCCCTGCAATCGATATCACAACACCAAAAGATTAATACCATTAATATTTTCATTCTCAGTCCACATTGTTAACTATAAATGATTTGATAAGAATTTAAGACTTATTTTTTGTCATCTTCCCCGTGTCACCAATTCATCTCATGCATCTTCAAAGTCTGGCCACAAAATTCTCCTCCCACAGAGACTTGTTTTGCAAAGGCAAGGGCTAACCAATATACGGCTTCGATCCCTGCACATCCACATACATCCATTAATATAACCCTGTACGCTCAGAACACCTATCTCGTCTTTCATATATAAATCATATTGTTTCTATTGAACCCAAATCTGCAGTGAAAAGAAAGCTTACAGCAGCACAGTAGTGAACAACTTTGCCAGTGTCCAAGTCCACGTTCTCGGGATGCCGCCACATCATGGCTAGAACCAGATTGTACACCAGAGGAATGGGCTTGTATATCTTCTCAAAATACATATTCAAGAAATCCTACAAAACATATACCACAATTTAGTCAAAATTAGATCTGGTAAACCAAACAAAAATGTGCATGATCCTCACTGAAATGAGAACAGATCCAGACCTGTTCTGCGAAGGGCATTGGCACAGTAGCCATCAGAGTTTCCAAAAGGCGGTCGAATGTCAGCTGACTCGGCTCAAAAACAAACATTCCAGCGTTGAAGTATGGAGAGGGCCGTTGCCCTAATTCCACGGGCCATGACACCTTCTCTGGACACTGCTGGCAGTATCCGATCTTGTACTGCGGAGTGTGGCTCCATGTCTTCTCGTAGAAGCAATCCATAACCGCGTAGAAATATCCATGGGGAATTACCCTTCATACCCATCCAAAGTGATTGAGGAAGAAGAGCCCTGGTGCCCCATAAAGGTTTTGTCCATTGCATCCCATTCCTTAACCTCAAACAAACTCGATTCCACAACACTGTAACAAAACAAGCCAAACTCCACGATTCAATCCTCGGATATTGACTGCAAATGAAAATGAAATTGGCGCGATAAATCAATTCAAATTCAAATCGGTGAATCGCGCGGCTTCATGATTGGTGTTGGGAGCAGCGAGTAAAATGACGGACTGTGGAGAAATGTACGTAATTAATTATCTGCGTCAATGCTCATCCCCACGCGGCCTGAAACACATTCTCCGACTACTCCTCCACATACTCCACCGGAAACACATGCTGGCCGCCAGAGTAAAAAACGAGACGGGGCGGGCGGGCCCTTGTTGGTGGGTCCCGCGTATGTCACCGGAAACACGAGGTCGCCCGTCGGAGTAATGTATGCCATCCCACTGACATGCACCACATACATAGATGGCAAGGGCATTTATGACTCAATATATGGCTGGTTAGCCTTTGCCACATTTCCATACCGGCTATGTGGGTTGACCTAATTCCTATCGGCTATGTGGGTAGTCGCTTTCCCTATTGGCTACGTGGGTAGGGTACTATTACCCTGATTCCCCAGTACGCCCCTGGATCAATCCCAGGATGCTTAACAGGATACATCCATGCTTTAAGTGTTACCGATGGAGGAGTTGTGGCCGAATCAAAGATAGATTGAAGCTTAGCGAAACAGAGTGGTGGTGGAATAAGCCCAGTCGTTTGAGTGAGGTGGGTAGGTGCACCAAGTCAATGAACCACCGATACTGATTGGATTCTTACAATGATGCTGGCTGGCCGTATCAGAGCGGACAAAGGAAGAAGGAGGGGACCGAAGCCAAGTCGTGTGAGGTAGATCACCGATTCCATGAAACACCCTTACCCTCTGACCAACCTTGCCTTTATACACCTTTCCCTATGGACTTGCCTTCCGCTTTATGTTAAACATCCGTAGTCAGTTCGCATTCAGTCCGTATTCTGTTCGCTTTCATTTCGCTTTCTCTAGATCCGCCCCCTAGAACATTACCCTTTCTGTTCGCTTTACGTACGCCTCCCCAGTAACACCCAGGATGGATCAGTCCACCGTCACATAGGAAGGATCGCCCTGGACGAGGAAACTATCCTAGAGCCCCCAGTACCCAATTACCTGCACCTTTCACTTTGCCCAATACCCTTATATGCCACTTTTCATTACCAAATCTACCATCTCTGGGGCCGCCACCTTTCAGTGACCGCGCTACCTTTATATACTTAATTTTACACTTATCGGAAGGCCAGGGTCAAAATTATATTTGATAAATATTTAGATATTATAAAATTGTTTCTATATTATAGATATTTTTTTAATAAATTCTAATGAAATATTGATAAAAGTGGAAGTTGTAGAACTTGATGTGATAAATCATTCCATCTCACCATCCATCTTTCCATGTTTGATTTAAAATAATTTATTTCTCATCATCCATCTTTCATGAGATAATTTCCATATAACTCTTAGTGTTTATGTGGATATATCTCTCAAAATGTATCAATATTTTCATTTCTTTCTCATCATCCATCTTTCATGAGATAATTTCCATATAACTCTTAGTGTTTATGTGGATATATCCCTCAAATGTATCAATGCTTTTGTTAGTTGTTATTTTATGATTTTTATTGATTTGATGTCAATGGATAATACTATAATTGTGTAGAAAATTTCCACATAACTCTTAGGGTTTATGTGGACTAAGAGTTTATGTGGATATATCCCTCAAAGGTATCAATGTTTTTGTTAGTAGTTATTTTATGATTTTTACTGATGTGATGTAAATTGATAATATTATAAAATTGTATAATCCTTATTTATTATATAACAGCTCAACGATAATTTTATATATTTTCTTTATTGGATAAGAGTTTAATTTATTATTATTATTTTTTAAATTAATGAAAATTATATGAATAAATTAGAATATAAAATACTTGAATATTATTAAATTAATTGACTTTTAAAAATATTTATAAATAAATAATATAATTTCTTAATTGATAAAATGTTATATTTTTTATTATTAAGAAATATTTAATAATAAATCATATCTATTATAATAATTTTTTTTAAACAATAATACTAACTTTTATAATTCTTCTTTGAAAGATGAATCTTCATTGTTAGAGAAAATGATGTATTACATCAAGATGAAAGGTTATCCTCTCAATTTTTCATTACTGAAATTTGACTATAACCAAAAGAAAACTCTTTGTATAGAGGGCATGGATAACTGAAAACCAAAAGAGACTACAAAAATAAAAATATAATTGGAGGCTTATTATGGGTCACACTCCTACTATGAGGGATTTGTATACGAGACTACAATCTAAATAGTTTCCTTCCAGCCTTTATGAATTGTTCTTGTCACAACGGGAATGCCAGGGTGTTGCTCTACTCTCTCTAGCCTATGATCCTAATTTATTAGGTGGTCCTGAAGGTTCTCTAGTGAATCAATTATATCACTTTGATGCTCTTGTTTGTCCACTAGCGTATGTCCCAATAAGAATTTCATTCTTCAATACAACATGATGGTTTTCATGTGTTGTTTGAATCAATGGTATGCCTACTATCACTGATCCAATATTCCCATTATAATAAGACCTCAGTGTTATATGGGATTTCCGATTGCAGAAAAAGGTGTCTCCCCTATGTTTGGTGGTTAAACTATAACAACATAGAGACAAGGAATACAATGTTTTCCTTAAAGTAAATAGATGACAACATGAAGCCTACTTGGAATTTGTCACAAGCTTTGCTCTTTCTTTAGCTTGAATGCTCCAATTCCAATTTCAATTGCCAAAATTAGAACCTGCACAGTTAGATAAAAAAAGCCAAGAAACTATGAGATCTATGGAGTATCATCTATATATTGTATTCAATAGATGAACATGGTATTGAAATATATGAAATAACAACATCACATAGGGAAACAAATAGTCTTTTGCATTAATATAAATGGAAGGAGTTTACAACCATAAATAGGTGTTGATCTTGTAGAACTCCTCCAAGGCTGACTTGTGCTTTCCTTGTCATAATGTGCAACTCCAATCACCCTAAATGCATGAAATGAAACCTCTCACCATAGCAACATAAGGGTAATATCAATCTCCAAAATGACCTTCAAGCAACTTAGACAAAAGAAAAAGAATCTGACCTTGCAAAAGGGTCAATTTCAGCCTAAAATAGATAGGTCAAACCAGTCAAAGGAGAGAGAAAATCCTCTTGTGATTCTGTAGTCAAATTAAAAGTCAATGTTGAAGTCAACTCGGTGAAATTGTTCCAAACACCCTGGAACCCGTGCCAATCAATGCAGCCTTCAAAAATCAGACTTTTTCCCTCGAGATCAAGTCAAAGCATGGTCAAATATTCCAAGTCAATGCTCATCAACATTTCCCTATTCCCTAAAAGTTTTGGCCTCTAAAATAGTCCAGAAATTCAGCGTCCGACAACTTGTGTGAAGAAGATAGAGGTTGTCCTTATTATAGACATATTTGCACACTTCAACCCCAATCAAATATGTCAATAAACCAAGGTCTCTCAAACCCCTAAAAGTGTTGTTTCATACCCTAAAGGATCAAGTTCAACTAATTACATCATTTCCCAGAAGTTCTCCCTGAACAACTGCTCAGAACTAGTCAAAACTAGACCATACAAACTGTTCCATGCTAAGGGTGCGATGCATCTAACCTACTACACACAAACGATGTGATGCATATTGAAAAGCCCTTTTGTAGGGTGTGATGAGCGAGAGCAGACAAATGGAAAAGGCAGTTTTCTAGGTGGAAACTCAAAGAATCTTCTAGAAACTGTTCATATGACACTTGCCTCTCTGAATTCACCCAGGGATGAGTAAGAGATCTTGAAATCTCCAATTGGAACCAAGAACTACCAATGAAATGACACTAATCAAAATCCCAGAAGCTAACTCACCCCCCCACAAATATCTATATATGGATCCCCCATCCTAGAGATCCAGAGGCTGGAATTTTGTAATTTATAACGAAGTGTTGTTGGTTTCTCCTTGAGACATTTTATTGTTGAGTGATCTTGATTTTTATGAGGTGAAGAGGGCTTTCATGCTAGGAGGATGATGCTGGATCAGACAGCTGAGTTGTAATCCTCTCTTCTACTACTATCAATAAATCTATTTGAGCTTTCCTCCATATACTTGTATATTTCTGAATCTTGTATTTGTCTATGCATTTGTATGGTTAATGTACATCTAACTCTGCATTGTTTATGGTTATAGATCTCTATGCTTTGATGGTATTTTTCTGCTTTGATTCTACAGGTTTTCTTTGAAGTGGGATAAGTGAGAAAGGAGTGGCGAAGCTCTATCAAAGGAGAGATGAAACAAGTAAGGAGCCAAGCGAAAGACTGAGGTTGGTACTCTCTACTTCTCTCTCATCTATCTCTCATAAAGGAAAACACAAATTACTTTAAATTGTTTGTTTCTAAGATAGCTACCTGTCTTAGTGGGACTAGCAGCTCTGAGTGGACACTATTTTTCCCGATAAAAAAATGGCGACTCCATTGGCGAGTGAATAGTTTGTTTGTTTTGTTACTATTCTTTGCTTTATGAACTACAAACGGAGCCTAAAGTCAAGCCAGCTAGCCTTTGAACCGCTTTTGCTATGCAACTGCAAAGTAGATCAACGCTACTTTAGTCAATCTCTAGGTTGGTTTATGAACTGAACATATGACTTGCAAGCATCCTAAGTGCCCTGGTGGTAGCTCAAATAACCTCATTAGATCAGCCCCTATACTTTGTGTTTACTGTCTATCAAAATCTCAACCTAAACCCCTGAACTTAGCTGCAAACTGTTAGTGAAATCCAAGCTCAGTCTTGTCCCTGGACCATAACACTGTCTCTCATTGGCAACCTAGATGCATCACACCTCCCATGTGTTGCAGGTGAGATGCATCCCTGTTTCCCTGTATTACAGGTGTGATAATTGAATGAGACTATTTCTGCCTCCAGATTTTGGTTTTTTCTTCATTGTCTTCAGCTTTATTCAGTAGTTTTGCTGTCTATGACCAATATATCAATGTTGAAACCTTCTTCCTTTTTATTATTCATCCTCCATTGATAAAGAATTGTGAATGTTTTTTATGTATTTTTCATCATTTATAGTTCTCCTTTACAAAATGTAGCTTATCAAATTATCGTCTTTTGATTCGAATGTGTCACAACTGTCATTTTCAGTCAAGAAAAAGAGTTTCGTAAAGTCTTCCTCTTTTAGATAGTCGATTACACTTTTTCCATTGTACTTGATTTTGAAATTATTAGTATTTCAAGTGTTGAAAGCAATTTTAAATTCGAAATTGCAAAGTGTTGTCTTAGTCTTCCTTTCGTTTTGGAAAGAGAAAATTGTTAGTACTGTTGCTTTGAATGAAAATAGTCCACACCTGTACTTAGTTTTCTTTTTGTCATTCTCACATTAAGGGAACTGAAAAACAAATACATGCATGTGCACTTGCATTTAGACTACATTCGGAAATTGATTTAGGAAAAGTGCATTTAGTGTGTGCTCTCTACTCTATGTTGAAAGAATTTTATTTCTCTTTCCTTAGTAGCTAGGATTTTTATTGCTAAAAGAAGGTAAACGATCGTTTATCATTTTAGATTGCATATTTAGGAACTGTATATCTACATCACGTGGTGAACCTTAACGGAAAACTTCTTAAGAAATATCAATTGTAAAATAAACCTCAATGAACATAAAAATGCTTTGGAACCTAATGCACAACATCTAGAAGTCTAGGCTAGAGACGTATTCTAGTGTCGTAAAGCCTGGTAACTATCATTTTCATCGTAGGTTGGGTGATTCCTCCTCTTTGATACGACAAGTGCCAGTACGGACTTGTGCTTCCACATACCATCGATTATATACTGGGAGACCACAATAGGCTATATCCTTTATCCTTAGGAAGCCATCTCTTCCACCCTATCGATTGCAATGCACTGAACACAACATTCAGGAAGATTGACTACTGTACGTAAAAAGTATTCTGCAGTTTTGTGATTCATTTGGTAATCCCTCTGTCTAGATTTCTAGATTAGTCACTTTCGTTCATTTTTATACTTCTTAAAGAAAAGGTCCATCTGAGCACTTTTCACTTTAGGCTCATTAAAAATCGAAGGCAACTAGAGTCATCTTTAGCATTTTCTCGACTCTTAAAAATTGAAAAAGCAAGTTGTGTCAAAGCTTCATAAAATCTATTTTAATCAGAATAACATCATTGTTCCCTCGTTGGTCTTAGGTTGAGAAAATGGATTCCACCAATCAAGGACTTCCCCTTGGGGGGAATCCTAGTCCTTTCTTTTCTTGGGGAGACGTTGGTGCTCCACACATGGCTACATTGTCCCTTCCAGGACTCACAATTGAATTGCTAGTATGGATTTTCTTGACCTCTGTCGTTCAAAACACTATAAATCCTCAGCAATCAAATCACCAACTAGATGATACTAAAGTCGCTCCCCCACCTTCTAATTCATTTGTTTCTCCCTCTCCTTATTCCTCTCACTTGGTGAAGCTAGTAATGCTAAAAACCAAGTAACTGAGAAGAAGAAGGGAAGGAGAAGAAAAAGAAGAAGCCAACGGAAAAAGGGGGCAACCATGCATCGTATGGCGAAAATCCACACACTGCACCATCCAAACCTAAATCTCCATGTGTCATTTGCAAAGGAGACCACTGTCATCGAGATTGTCCCTGCATCCCACAGATCCTAAGGGACTGATATTCCAGCTTGCACAATTCAATGTCTTCAACCTTTTTCGATCATGTTAAGAGTACACCATCAACTAGTGAAAATGAAGTCAATGGACAGAAAGGAAGAGCTAAATTTCCTTGTAGGTTGTATGAAGGTGATTATGCCCTCCACCATTGTCCCTTTCTAGACGAAGCTAAAAGAGTCTTGGATAACCATCTTGCTTCACCGCAACGACTTCCTCCTAGATACATGAAACTCTGGCCAAGTCCATCATTAGTTGAAAATATAACTGACACACCTCTGTTGTCGGTCGAAGCACCTATCATTGAAGATAAACCCTTTGAGTCCACATTGGACCAAAGTCAATAGATCGAGATGGCAGTTGACCCAGTCTTGTCTTTAGAAGGTCCAACTTCAGCTGATACAATCACCAAAGAGAATGAGAACAACACTGTTCAAATTCTTTTTGCTGACATAGAATCCAATGAACATGGGGGTTATCTACCCGTTCCTTTACCGAAGGAAGGAAGTTCGTCAGAGATTCATTTGGCCATTTATTCACTCCCTCCTCCAAGCAATCTAGTCATTTCCTTTAATTGGAATCTACTAGCGATACCCCACCTACAATCTAATCTATCATTCTAAATCATAGTACAAGCTTAAAGAATTATCATAGCTGGTACTGTCATAGATGAAGGGGATTTTGTGAGTATCCTTCCCTCAACTGCTTGGAAAGTGCCTGGTTCACCATCGCTTCTGCATGAGATTCAAAATATGTCAGGCTTCAATAAAGGAACCAGTCGACCATTAGGGATCCTTCCAAATTTTCCTATAACTTTGAGAAGGAAAACCATTCATCTAAATGTGATGGCAGTCTAAGGGCCTCTAGATTACAATCTACTCCTTGGACGTGACTACATTTACAGCATGGGAGTTATTGTTTCCTCACTCTTTCAGGTGATGTGTTTCCCGTATGAAGGTAGAGTGGTCCAGCTCGTAGACCAAGTTTCATTCCCTAGTTCAAACACGAATACTAGTCAAATGCCATCCCTAAATGGTCTTTTTGCACAAGGAATGTCTCATCAACCTCTAGTCTGTCCACCTCATGAGCGCGAGTGATTCGGTGAATGTGAATAAACCTAGGGGGCATGCACCCTAGTCTGCTTCAGCAGGAAAAACCCCAGATATAGGGTAGGTTTCCTCATGGGATATATGACTAGTTTGACACACTTGTCCATTTATGAAAATGGGATTAGACTGGAAAGGGATTCCCTCATCAAAGGTTATGTGATTATAAGCTCCCACCATTCACCTTTGTCTATTTTGATGGACAGAGCCAAGGAAGTGTTTTTTCTGCTCCGCAAATGAAATAATCTTGCTTTGATACAAGAACTTCCATACAGTAACCTGGAAACTCTACTTATCTTTATACCTGTGGGGATGCAAACCTTTTTTACGCAAGTGAAAAGTGACCACCGTAACTCTAACCCTATAGTTTTACTAACTTCAACTGCTTAAGTTAGGTGATTGGTCTGATCCACCATTCACGTTTGTCAGGATCAACAAAAACAGAAAGTAAAGGAGATGTTTCCCATCGAGAAACTATCCTACCTAAACTCAGTAGTTCTTTAACCCTTAGGATAGTAGTTGGTCATTTCTAGCTTGCATACAAAAGACTCTGGAGCAAAGTTGTGAATGGGGCAAGCTCCCTAAAAAATGAACCTACTAATGAGAGACATCCTTATTATATGCCTGGCACGAGCAAGTTTATGTGAAGTTCAAGCTCGTTAAAAAATAAACCTAGCAATGAGCATATGTTCCCCAAGAGTTCAAGCTCATTAAAAAATGAACCCACCTTTAGTAAATAACCTTTGTGAGTGAATAACTATCAACTTTTGAACCTTGGTCATGTTCTTACCATCACATCCACTCTTTTTTAGCCGATCATACGCCTCCACTTGATTGTTTACCCTTTTGAGGAATAGTTGTGATGAGTGATTCTATTAGCCACCTTCTTTACACTACCGTGATTGAAAAATTCCAAATCTTACCTGGAACCAGTTGCTATCCAAAAACATCACTCGTTCATCAAAAAAGAGTCTCCTTTAAGCTCTTTTTAGACTCATAAAATATGAAAAGGTTGCCGAGAAATTGGCCTCTCCAGCTTGTTAAAGTGATTGGAAATGCCATCCCCCCTCCATATTTTAATATTTTTGGACCTGAGGGATCATTACACAAAAATATCGAGTGCTTGTCTTGTTTGGCTTGTTAAAACTATTTAAAGGTCATCCCTTTCGTATTATTTTATACTTTTTTGGACTTAAGGGATTATACTATGAAAAAGGACTACTTGAGTTCCTTTCCATCTCTTTTCAGACTCTCTAAAACTGAAAAGGATTGAGTTATGTTTGTCTTTAAACTTGTTAAAACAGTAGCGACAAACTTGTCCATGCAGACAAGAGTGAGTTTCACTGTCGCTAGGCTCACTAAAACATAGCGACAGGTTTGTCAGAAGGGCAAATTATAGAACAAGCATATGTTATCCTCCTCAAGCTTGAAAAAAATAAAGAGGTATTGGTTAGCAAGGACTGGGGAAAAAGGGAAGACTACTTGAAGAACTTCATTGGTAGCAGGTCGCTCTTCAACATGACACTTTCACTCCATCACCATGATTGAGTCGGGTTGGGTTATTCTGTTCGCGAGTCATATCACCATTGGTCCTCCGTACCATCCATTTTGGGGTTAATGCTACCAATCCATTCTAGTGTCACCGATATGTTCAAGAGAATTCGCTAAGAGAATTCACCAACCCAGCTAATGCCTCATCCACTGCAATACCTTAACGCTCCATTCTTTCATGATCACCACCTTGAACCTTGTATCATCGGATCATTTTCACCTCCACAAAATCATTTGCTTCGTTCTGTGTCATAGATGTGGGATTCATTAAGGCCCTCCTACAACAGGTCACTTCTTGTCGACATCAACTCATTATCCAAGAAGTTGGCTTAGGAACAACCCTTTTAGTACTTTGAATCTTGCATGCCTCAATGGCAAGTTTCTCACTTTCGGCGACAGGTTTACATCAATGGCCTTCGACCGAACGATTTTGCGTGGTTTTCGACGTCGACTCATGTATTCACACCACGTGAATTGTACTGTAGTACCTTGAGGGTCATCATCATTATCGATGATTCCTCTCACGCCTGTTAACAACTTACATCATTGGTTGGTAATCAGGTGATGTCTTTCCATGTTCGACATAAAAACATCTTTTCACATGGATCGACTTGTAATTCGGGCAAATATTGAGCGAGTTTGAAGACCCCGGATAAAGTTTCATCCATACAAGCTACGATACATTTTAGGAAATTAAAGACATCAAATGTACATCATAGCTGAACAGATAATCATCCAAGATAAGGGATGATGGCTCTACCAGAATCATCAGTCTGCCACACAGACGATTGTCTGTCCTGTTTACATGAAAATGAGTTTATAAAGCCGAGCATGGCAATTCCTGCCTCAACTAGATCATGAAAATATAATGAAGATGATGTATTGTATTGTATCTTATTACAGGTCACCTTCCAGTTTGAAAAACCTTGGATCCTCATGATAAAGCATTTTACCCAACATCAGAAGATTTATGACCTCGTGCTTTAGGTGGCAACTGTTATAGAAATATTTGGGCACTGTAACCCCAATCACATATGTCAATAAACCAAGGGCTCTCAAACCCCTAGAAGTGTTGTTTCATACCATAAAGGATCAAGGTCAACTGATTACATCATTTCCGAGAAGTTCTCCCTGAAAAACTGCTCAGAACTGGTCAAAACTGGACCATACAGATTGCTCCATGCTAAGGGTATGATGCATCTCACCTGCTACACACAAAGTGTGTGATGCATACTGAAAATCCCTTTTGTAGGGTGCGATGAGCTAGAGCAGACAAATGGCAGAGGCAATTTGCTAGGTGGAAACTCAAAGAATCTTCTAGAAACTGCTCATAAGACACTTGCCTCTCTGAATTCCAGTAGGGATGAGTAAGAGAACATGAAATATCCAAGTGGAACGAAGAACTTCCAGCGAAATGACACTAATTAAAATCCCAAAAGATGACTCACCCCCCTGCAAGTATCTATATATGGATCACTCATCCTAGAGATCCAGAGGCTAGAATTTTGTAATTTGTAAGGAAGTGTTGTTGGTTTCTCTTTGAGACATTCTATTGTTGGGTGATATTGCTTTTTATGAGGTGAAGAGGGCTTTCATGTTGGGAGGATGATGGTAGATCAGACAGCTGGGCTGTAATCCTCTCTTCTACTACTTCCATCAATAAAGCTATTTGAGTTTTCCTCCATATACTTGTATATTTTTGAATATTGTATTTGTGTATGCATTTTTATGGTTAATGTACATCTGATTTTGCATTTTTTATGGTTATAGATCTCTATGCTTTGATAGTATTTTGCTGCTTTGATTCTACAGGTGTTCTTTGAAGTGGGACAAGCAAGAAAGGAGTGGCGATGCTCTATCAAAGGAGAGAGGAAACGAGTAAGGAGCCAAGTGAAAGTCTGAGGTTGGTACTCTCTACTTCTCTCTCATCTATCTCTCATAAAGGAAAACACAAGTTACTTTAAATTGTTTGTTTCTAAGATAGCTACCCGTCTTATTGGGACTAGCAGCTCTGAATGGACACTAGTTTTCTTCATAACAGTCCTTAAGTTGTATGAACCAATCAAGAGAGAAGAGAGAAGATGATGTGATGTGTTGAGATGATGTCCAAATGAGAGAGAGGTCACTCCTATTTATACAATTCGTTTTGGGTGAGGAGACACATCCATTGGGCATCATGAGCCTACATTTGACTGAGGCCGACCTTGACAATGTTTCCATGAGAAAGAATAAATTCAACATTCCATTTCTACTTGTCAGAATGAGATGATATTTATATTAAAATTGGACCTCTTGAAAAGAGGAATCAAACGAAATAATCATCTTCATCATATGAGTTGTCCTAAGATAGAAGTTGGCCCTAGTTTCCAATTTAACACTCCCTCTCAACTAGAGAGAATTATACGTGCCAATCCAACCATCATCATGCCATGCTGTCATCCTGAACCATCCCTTCCATAACTACCTTTCTCTAGCCATCTTTTGTGGGTTTTGATGAACCATAAAGAAATAATTAAGAATAATTGATCGAGAGTGAGTCATAAGATCATACCACTCTCCACTGACTAATGTCATTCCTTGATCCCAGATCAAGTTGTTAAATACCATTCATTCTATTTATAGGGAGTAAAATAGTACGCAATGTTTCCATCGATAGTGATATGGTCCCTAACCATCTTTTCCAAACTTAGTGGCCAGATGAGAGGTACTTCCCATGAGTCCCAAAATCTATGGGGTAGGGTGTGTGTCAGGACATCAACAAGAGAAGGTAAACCACTCATCCTGCTCATATGCAATAGGAGAAGGTAAACCAATCATCTTATGCATATGTAAATCGTAAGGGAAGGTGAAACACTCACACTACATGCATGTGTTTAGGTAGGGGAAGGTGAACCACTCACCCTACACACATGTCAACCATAATTGGGTATTACAGGGGAAGGTGACACTCACCCTATAACTAGCGCACCACTAAGGGAAGGTGAACCACTCACCCTATTGTTTGTCATAGTTCTAAGAAGTACCCCAAGCCTCCAGAAGCTCCTAGAGATTTGTGTCCACCTCATATGGGACCCTCATAGGAGGGTCGTTTCACAACTCCAAGTCTATCTCGAAAGATTAAGAATTTGACCTTCCCCAAAGGCTTTATGAAAATGTTTGTGACCTTCTCATATGTTCTAATGTGTTGGAGCCTTATTGCTCCCTGTTGTACCATATCTCAAATAAAATGGTTCCTAATATCAATGTGCTTGGAGCAGTCATGGAACACGAGATTCTCTGAAAGGAAAATCCCACTCTGGTTGTAGCAGAATATCAAAATGTTGTCCAACAAATGCTGAAATGTGTCACTAGATAGCTTCCTCAACCAAAAAAATTCAGAATAGTCCATAATCGTGGTAATGTATTCGACCTCAATGGTGCTTACTGAAACTGATTTCTATGTCCTACTCATCCAATATATAGAAGCAAACCCCAAAGAGAAGAAAAACCAAAACGTTCCCTTATGATTCACCACACCGTGAGACCATCCGTCATCTAAATATCCATCTAGCCTCAAATTCCCGTCAATGTATCTCAAACCATAATGGATTTGGCCCTCGAGATATCTCAATAGATTATTAGAAGTAATCCAATGAATGTGATGAGGATCGAGCATATATTGACTCAACATATTCACATCGAAGCATATGTTAGGACGTGAATTGGACAAGAATATTAGGGCTCCCACAAGTTGACACTACCCGGTAGGGTTTGCTAATATAGGCCCAACAACACTTACCTATAGTTTCTTGAGGTTGAGTTCTATGGGAGTAGTCACGAACTTGCAATCCACCATCCGACATCTCTCACGTACATTCACAATGTATTTTACTTGAGAAAGGAAAATTTCACCTAGATTTTGCAAGTCCTCCAGCCCTAGGAAATAATGCATTAGGTGTAGGTCCTTCATCTCGAACTCGAAATCTAACTCACTCTTGCATTGATCAATCATAGGGTAATCATCTGTCAAAAATAGATCATCCACATAAAGGACCAAAATGAGAGGTCTGTCCTTTTCAACCTTGAGGTATAGGTTTAGGTCAACATCACTCCTTGTAAATTTGAGCTTCATAAGATAGTTATAAATCCTCTCATAACAAGCCCTAGGGGCCTCCTTCAGCCCATAGAGAGGTTACGTCAACCTGCATACAAGTGTCTCACTATATTGAACATCAAACCCATATGGTTGTTCCACATATACTTCCTCCTTAAGTGAAACATGCAAGAAGGTAGTTTTGACATCCATCTGGTGTAGGTTCCATCCTTAAAAAGCAATAAGTGCTATAATCGAATGAATGGTGGTATATTGGGAAACTAGTGAAAATATCTCATCATAGTATGCTCCTTCCTTTTGAGAGAAGCCTCAAGCAATAAATATGGCCTTGAACTTTTCAACACTCCCATTAGCTCCATGTTTGATCTTGTAGAGCCATTTTGAAGTGACCACAGACTTGTCCTTGGCTTCAGGAGCCACATCCCATACATCATTTTTCATGATCAATTCATACTCCTCATTCATTACATCCTTCCAAAATTGTTGCTTCACAACCTCTTTGAATGTGCAATGCTCAAATTGTACAATGGTACTCATGGCTAATTACATTGGAACCTATTTAGATTCTTGCTTTCAGAAAAATTCGCCCTCGATGCAATATGTTTCTTAGCATCTTCAAGAGTATCTTTGAGCCACAAAGGTATTTTTATTGAAGTAGAGCGCTCCATAGGAGGTGGATCAATGAGATACATTGGAACTCCCACATCAAGCATCGGTTCATCAGAGGAAATTTCATCCTACTTTTCTACATCAACATTATCATTGTCCTTCTTTCTAAGAGAAAAATCTTCATAGAAAGTGACATCATGATTTAATTCCACTTCCATTTGACGAGTTACGTAGATTATATATGCCTTTGAAGTTTCATTGTAGCCCACAAAAGTTCCTTTCTTCCCTGACGCATCTAGCTTGTTTCTTTTCTCTTTCGGCACATGAAAATATACGGGACAACCAAAAATTATAGAATGAGAAACATCATGTTTCTTAGTGGTGAAAATTTCCTTCGGTGTCTTGAAGTCCAAATCTTGATGTGGGCATATGTTTTGGACATACACAAAAATGTTGGAAGCTTCTCCCCATAAGAACTTCTGAAAGCCTTGATCATGTAGCATAACACACGTGTTTTCTATGATAGTACTATTCTTCCTTTTGGCAACACCATTTTGTTCAGGAGTATATGTAGAAGTGGTCTCCCTCTTATTTCCAACTTCTCCACAATAGCCTTTGAATTCATTTGACTCATATTTGGTCCCATTATCGGTCCTCAATATTTTGATCTTCTTCTCTGTTTGATTCTCGACCAAGGCTTTGAAAGAGTGGAACCATTTGAATACTTCATCCTTCTTCTTTAAGAAATAGATCCATGTTTTATGAGAGAAGTCATCCATAAAAATAACATAGTACAAATATCCACCCAAGGATGTCACGGGCAACATACCTGACAGATCATAATCAACCATTTGAAGAATTTTGGTGGTTTGAGTTTCACTTGAGGGGAATGGTCCCCTTGTATGTTTTCAAGCTTCACATCCTTGACAAAAACCTTCATGATTTAAGTTGAGTTTACACATACCCATTACCATCTACCTTACATCAGCTAAGGCTTTGAAATGAAGGTGAGAAAATATCTCGTGACATAATTTAGATTGAGGAAAAGTATCATAAGTCATTACTCTCGATGGAATTCCTCCAACATAATAAATAGCTTCAACCATGAATCCAAGATTCAATGAATATCTGGGGTTCCTCTTCCAAACATGAACCTTCCCATCAATAAATATCACCTTAAAACCTTAATATTCCATCGCAAAATTAGAAACCAAGTTCTTTTTCAGATCACGTACATATAACACTTATTTTAAGTGGAGGGTTTGACCTTGATTTAAATGAAGAGTAAAAGTTCCAAATCCTTTCCTGAGATAAGGGGCATTATCCCCAAGTATAATCACCATATATGTATTCTTTTCAACCAAATTTGAGAGGGCATCCTTGTACCCAGTGAAGTGCCTTGAGGCACCGCTATTAATCAACCATTGATCCAATGTATCTAGCGGAGAGGCGGTGGTGAGGGCAGAAATAAAATAAAAATATTTTTTCTTTACAATATTAACTTCTTCATACCTGGAGTTTCTTTACTTCTTGGAAGGATGCTCAATTCCATTTAGAGTAGCGGGAGAATTCCTCTTACCCTTGTTGTTGCACCTATTGTTCCATTGATTTCCATTTCCCTTGAAGTTGTTGTTATTGTTGTCATTATCTCTTGGAGTATCCTTCTTGTGAGGAAACTCTCTAGTGAAGTGGAAAAACCTGTTGCAATTGAAGCATCTTCCTTTTATTCCTTCTTTGAAGACTTGAACCCTTTTCCTTGACTCCTTGGACCAACGTTGTTCCTTCTCTTAGAATGAGTAGATGATGCAGTAGGATTGTTTCCATTTGAAGGTTTGTCTCTTTCCATCATCCTTATTTCTTCTATGCATGATAGTCAGATTTGTCCTTAAGCTTGTCCTCGGATTTGAAGAAATATGTGGTTACCATTGTGGCTAGTTCGAAGTCCTTGTCTAACGACTTCTCTTAGTGATTTCCTTGCTTCACTCTTGCTTGGGATTTTTCTTCACCTAAGATTTGATACCATGTTAATTTTAGATAAAAATGGTATGTTATATGCTTTATCAAAATTTACTTCAATGTTCCTTTAGTATCCCAATGACAATTTCCAATTATATCCAGTAGCAATCACATTAACTCAAACATATTGATAGTAAATGAAGATAGAACATAAAAACAAGTGCATAAGACAAGCCAAGATAATAGGACACAAGATATGGAAAATGTGAAGGGAAAACCCTAATGTGGGGAAACCCTTTGATCAAATCTTCTTATTATTGTTCAATAGTTCAACAAAGAGAGAGAGAGAGTATCAATATGAAATTAACTTGCCCAAAAATAGTCATGTCAAATCAATAGTCAACAATAATCAAGTGCAACCCTAACTAGAAAGTCAACGGTGGGCGAAGGAGCTTCAAAATTTCCTCCAAGTAGCTCAGATAACAGCAGAAGAATTTTGCCTTCTAGGAGGGTCAAATTAATCCCAAAATAGATCGGTCAAACTAGTCAAAGGGGAGAGAAAACCCTATTATATTTTTTTAGTCAAATAATAATGTCAATGTTGAAGTCAACTCGGTCAAAATGTCCCAAACACCTTGAAAACTATGCCAATCAATGCAGCCTTCAGAAATCAGATTTTTCCCCTCCAGATCAAATTCAAAGCATGGTCAAATAGTCCGAGTCAATGTTGGTCTACATTGCCATGTTCCGTGAAAATTTTAGCCTCCAAAATAATCCAAAAAGTTTTCCTCCTGCCACACATGCAAAGAAGAGAGAGGTTTTCCTTGAGCTGTACAAACCAATCAAGAGAGGAGAGAGAAGATGATGTGATGTGTTGAGATGATGTCCAAATGAGAGAGAGGTCACTCCTATTTATACACTTCGTTGAGGGTGAGGAGACACATCCATTTGGATTCATGAGCCTAAATTTGATTGAGGCAGACCTTTACAATTTGTCCATGAGAAAGAATAAATTCAAAATTCCATTTCTATTTGTGAGAATGAGATGATCGTTTTATCAAAATTGGACCTCTCGAAAAGAGGAATCCAATGCAATAATCATCTCCATCATATGAGTTGTCCTAAGTTGGAATTTAGCCCTAGTTGTTAATTTTAACAATATCTCTATCTAGTTGATGATGAAAGTGCATCTACATCAAATGACAGTAGTTGAGAAGTCAATGAACATAGTTGGAGGAAGCAGATGCCTATGACAGAGTGTCTAAAAGATGAAAGAATTTTTGACATTAGAGTTGTAGAACGCACTAGGGGGAAAGAGTATCTAGAATACTTGGTGAAGTGAAAAGGTCACCAGTTGAAGATTCTACATGAATGACTATTTCATCTCTATAGAAAGTAGGTTATTCTATCGAAGACCTTATGAGTAGGTGCTCATAAACTTTTATTTCCTGGGAATCTTGATGCAAGTGCATAGATGGAGCACAAACGTGTAGAATATTGGACAAAGCTTGTCAATGTGATGAGATGCTCACATGGAAATGCTTAGGGAAAAAAATCTTTTTTCAAAAATTGTAAATATTTAATTTAGGAGTTTTGATTTCTCTTAACTGGAGATATTTTATGTTTTAAATATGATTTAGTTTCCTTTTTGTAGAGAAGGCGAAACGATTCATATCTTATGTGTAGTATACCTAGGGGGGATAATATCGGGTACAAAGGGAGGTACCAAAGGGAATAATGTAATAATGGGATGGGCCATAGTAATAAATAAGGTGGTTAACTTGTATCGTGTAAGGGATGACAAGTAGTTAGGAATAATGAAATAAGCCCATGGTATTAGATATATGGTATTGAGGGAACCATGGTAATGACCCATGGTATTGTATGTATGAGACCTATATAGAGGCTGCAGACTCCCCATTGAGAGATGTCAAGGATTATTGTATGAATAGACATATGGCTTGTGGAGTGTTCTCCTTCCTTAAGGAGTGAATGTATGGTGTTGCCCTGCCTTAAGGGTTTCATTAATAAAGAAGCATTTCTATCTATTTCGATCTTGTTATTTCTTGGGTTTATTTGTATTATCATATTTTTTTCCTCTGGAAAAATTGTAATTTTATTCATATAGAGTAAAATTACATGTTTTAGATGCTGTAATAGTATATGCTTTATCAAAACTTGTCCCAGTGGAAACAGGATGTAAAAATAATTGACTGTCTATCTATGCTTTCCTACATTTCTTTTTTCCACTTTCTGCCAACCTTCATTGTTGGGCGTGGCTGTTACAATTGTCATTTGTGCTTCGTTTGTGGCAGCCAAGATTTCCTTTTCAGAATCTGAGCTTGCTGTAGAGTATGCTCACTTGCTGCCTCCAATTTCTTACCCTGGGGTGTGTTTTTGACTTTACTGTTGTGGGTTGGTTGTCTTTGGATCTATTGCATATTCAATCTGACTTTCATTATTCTGTAGATTTTGCGGAAAGCTTTCTTTACTGAGTTCTGGATTATTTCCTCCATATTCTACTTCTTGAAATATATTAGTGGTTTCTATGGTCTTTCCCTCTTCTATGTCATCTACCCATGTGTCTGAAAAATGCCAACCTTTCGGCTTTGGTGGCTTCCTTTTCCTATCTTTCTTGTTTTGTGGGCGCGCACTTTGAAGATGACCAGTTTGATGACATATGCGGCATCAAAAGGCAGTGTTTTCATAATCAAGTGGCTGGGCCCATTGCTTTTCATTGTGGAGTAAGAGAATGTGATATGGTAATCCTTGATTGAGATCAACCTCCACACAGATCCTAGAAAATGTATAGATACCCTTGGATAAGTGCTCATTGTCTTCTTTTAAGAATTTCCCCAAGGCGTTGCCTATGCCTTCTAATACTTTGAAGTGCCAAAAGTGTAGAGGTAAGTTATGTAATTTTACCCACACAGGCATTTTGGAAACCACCATGGTGTTTGGGTCAAATTTCGGGAACCAATATGTCATAAAAAGGCCAGCATTTCCCCAGAAGCATGGTCCTTCGTTCAATGCATATTTCTTGTCCTTTACTGTGTTGAATTTGACAATAAAAAACCCTTTTGAATAGAGATGGAGATCACCGTTTTCTATCCATATGGAATAAATCCATTGACAAAGGGATTTTGGTTTGGAGCAAAAACCATTAAACCTGCATATCACTGCTTTAGTTAAATAATCAGCATGTATTTCATTTACCTCGAGTAGGGTGATTGTTAATGCATGGTTATGTGTTGTCTACTTGACGATGTAGGCCCCGGGGGTTGTAGCTTACTGTTCTATTTTCTCTTGAGATTCCATCTTTGCTTTTACTGCATCTTTGAAGGAAGCAGGTCCTTTTGAGCTTGTGCCACAATAGCCTCCGCAGAGTCTTGTTCTAAGACAGATGGTTGAATCATTGCCTATATCGCATTCTTTTAGCTTGCACTCCTCATGCAAAGCTTTACCTGTGTAGATTAGGAGTTGTTTGCAGGGTGGGATTCTAGTCCTTTCTTGCATCCTTTGTTTGAGTGTTTTTTTCGCCTACCATTTCCCTATCTTGATGTATAGTGTGTTCCCTCCCATGGATCTGATAAAGATAGTACTTTTTCTAACTTCGAGCATATCAGAAGTAGATGCTTCAGGCTCCAACGTTGGGATGATTACCTGATCCCGCACAATCATCGGGTATATTTGTTGCTAGCTCTGATCAATGATCTCACGTTGTGATCCAGGGTAGAGAGGAGAATTTTTGTTATCAGGCCTCTAGATCTAGGTTTGGTATAGATCAATTTTTTTGTTGAGTGTCAGACCTATTTGTTCAGTGGCAAATCTTAAGTTTTTACCCCCATTTTGTTTGCCATTATGTTCTTATTATGCACATTTTGCCTGTAGTTTAGGCCAGAGGGGTATCTGGTAGTTGCATGCCCCCAGATCTGTCTTGCGTGCTACGATCCATGGCCAAAAGGAGGATTTTGGTGAACGTGCCTCCTAATTTGGGTTTGATATAGGTTGTTTGGTCTGTTGTGTGCCAGATCTATTGGATCATTGGCAGTTCTATGATTAACGTGCCCTTCCGTGGTGAGAGGGATCAATCCAGGTGCTTGTAGAAGTCGTTCAGGATCTGCGGTATCAAAAGCGGGATCTAGGCGCCGCACTCTAGTTTTCTTAGGTCGAGACGGTGTTAATGCACTAGGGATGAACTATGACTGCCTGAAACTATTGTGGGCTATTACATGGCTGGATCTGATTGCCATGATCGCCATTGTTCAGAACCCTTGTTCTGGAAATACAGTGACTCGATACCTCAGATCTGGTAGAAAGAAACTCCATTCCATTAAGATGCACCACAATTCCATCTCTACTCCTCCCTTTCGGTTACCTGGTTCCCACAGTGAGTTGTTCATCTCCCCATAAACTAGATTTGGTTGTAGATCTGCTTCTGGGGCAGCTTCATAGCGATAAACCCCTACTGCATTTGTGGCAGATTGAAATGCCTTGCTTGTGGAGAGAGATAACCCAGAGTATGATTTCTAATCGAGATGCTCCATTTTCTCTCTCCATTCCATATCCAACACAGATCTACTTCTCTTTTTGATTTTCAATTGCTCCATCCTGCATTGCAATGGCCCACGCATCCAAAACCCACTTAATGTTGCAACTCTGTTTGCCTTCACTCGATCCATCTGGTGGTGCTATGCCCCTTCTGTCCTCTACGGCACCAATTAGGGTAAACTCTGCGATCTTTGTCACTACCATTTCCTCTCAGCACCGCTCTTGCAAATTATTTATTTGTATTATCATATATTTTCATATCAGATCTATAACAAGTGGTATCAGAGCACTTTCTTGGGCAAAGTGAAGAATATTTTTTTTTTTTGTACGAATTTTTTGGGCGATGAGTTTGCAGATCATATATGTACGTTTTGGTGCAAAATCTACAGAATCTAATTGCATATCTATTTTGTTAACAAAAAAGTACTCAATTTGAAAAAAATATCAGTCAAATAGGAGTCCAGATGAAGGAGAACTCGCTAATTTAAAAATCAGTGAGGTCTAAACATTTTTTGGGTCATCGAGTTCGCGGAGAAAATCTGTACGTTCTGGTGTAAAATCCGCAGAATCTAA
The DNA here is from genome assembly GCA_031772625.1 of Pinus tabuliformis. NCBI lineage: Eukaryota > Viridiplantae > Streptophyta > Pinopsida > Pinales > Pinaceae > Pinus > Pinus tabuliformis. The sequence goes on along the minus strand of CM062810.1, from coordinate 478,502,772 downwards.
TTGCATATCTAGATTGTTTGTGAAAAAATACCCAAGTTCAAAAAAAGAATCAGTTGAATTGGTGTCCGGATGAGGGAGATATCGTTGATTTAGAATCAGTTTTTTTTTAAGAAATTTTTTGTGACGGTGGGATAGTTGCAGTGCGGATCTAAAATTCCAGTGTCTAGATCGAGATTTCTACCACATGGGAAGATGTAGAATGGTTATTCCATTTTTGAAAACAGGTCATAATAGTGATTCTGAGCAATATTGATGGAATTGTGGCCATTTCAAATTTTCGTCATGTAAGCGATTTGTTTTACAAACCCTCTTCATGGCTTATAATAGTAAGTTTTTAAAGGAGAATATGATTGGACTTCTATTGAGAATTTTACAACATATTATAAGTTGGACCATCCAGGGTGTTGGAAGGACAAAATAGGGTCTTATTTGAGAAATGAGGCTGCTATGTGGTGGCAATCACTTGACAGTGAGTTTCTGAAGTTATGTAGCATTGATGAAATAGAAGAACTACTTTTAGATGGATGGTCTCATACTAGAAAGGAGAGAACCACAAAATCTAGCAAATATTTTATTTTTACAAGAAAGAAGGAAACCAAGACCCCTAAAGGGTTAGTTTCTGCTGGTATCTCTTTATTGCAGGTTCATGGATTGATTCAGAAGGACAAGATCATAATGTCTATAAATCATAGTTGCAAGGAAAATATTATAAGTGTTAATTTGGAAAAAACATTGCAAGTTCCAGCAAAACACATTGAAACCGCACAGATTGATAATGAGGATGTTCAAGTTTATAAATATTTGAATATTTCTATGGACAAGTATGTATTGCATTTTGATTTTTATGCTTCACATATGGCCAATGAGGATGTTGTTTTGGGATACCTTTGGATGGAATCAGTGGGGTACTATAAATATTAATGTGCAGAAGAAACTCCTGAAGCTCTGGTATAAAAAGAAGAAAATTACATTATAGGATCTTTCCATCAATAAACAGGTAGAGTCGAAGGAGGCTGAAGCAGAAGATGTTCCAAGAACTGACATATCAGATGATGAGCCATTTATGGTCTATAACCAAACACAAACATCAAACCAGGCACCAAAAAAACAGGTAGAGTCCAAGGAGGTTGAAGCAGAAAATGTTACATCGGATGAGGCCTCCATGGTTGAAGTAATATTGGAAGATAAGAAACAACAGCTGGCACCACTAAGTGGTGAATTAAAGAAAAAGACACCGTGGGTTAAAAGTTCAGCATATCACCACCCACATCACCCCACAAGAAAACATCCAACAAGATGGCAATAAATTAGCCAGAAGGACAACAATCTCCGCATGACAGATAGAGAGGAGTGATGATCCACCTACTGTACATCAACACAGAAGAGCCGCGAGGGTCAGCTTCCATCTCAATCGAGGGAGGCACTAGTGAGATCGATGGTTCACCTTTCTCTTGGATGGGTAGATGCACGTGCATGGTACCAGTGGACTACTCTTTTGAGTAGATCTTATTATTTGTGTTCTTCCCATGTTTTGGGGAGAAACATGTTAAGGGGGGTGGAATGTAGGATACCTAAGGGGGATAATATGGGGTACAAAGGTGGGTACATAAGGGAATAATGTAATCATGGGATGGGTCATAGTAATAAATAAGGTGGTTAACCTGTATCATGTAAGGGACCACAAGTAGTTAGCAGTAATGTAATAAGCCCATCGTATTAGATAGATTGTATTGAGGGAACCATGTTAATGACCCATGGTATTGTATGTATGAGGTCTGTATAGAGGCTAGAGACTCCTCTTTGAGAGATGTCAAGGATTATTGTATGAACATGCATATGGCTTGTGGAGTGTTCTCCTTCCTTAAGGAGTGAATGTATGGTGTTTCCCTACCTTAAGGGTTTCATTAATAAAGAAGAATTTCTATCTATTTCTATCTTGTTATTTCTTCGGTTTATTTGTATTATCATATATTTTCCTATCAGACTTATAACAGAGAGAGAGAGAGAGAGAGAGAGAGAGAGAGAGAGAGAGAGGTGGGCGAGAAGGGAAGAGAGACGACGTGAGAGAGTGGAGAGAGGGAGGGAAAGAGATATGAAGTTGGAGGGGAAAAGGGAGGGAGGTAATAATAAAAACATAGATAAATAAAGGCGGAGATGGAGAGGGAGTGATAAGGAATATGCAAAGAGAGGGAGAGAGCACAACATGAGGAAATAGAGAGAAGTAGGGGAGAGGGTTTCGAAGGGGAAGAGAGAGAGAGAGGGATAGGAGGAAGGAGAGATAGATAGATAGATTGGAGAAGGAGATTGTATGTATTGGGGTGATATAGCAAATAAAGGGAGATAGATATATAGTTGGAAGGTTAAGAGAGGGAATAAGAGAGAGATGGAGAGAGGGAGGGAGGGATAAAGATATTTATAGATATGGAGTGAGTGAGATAATATGGGGTACAAAGGGAGGTACCCAAGGGACTAATGCAATAATGAGATGGGCCATAGTAATAAATAAGGTGCTTAACCTGTATCATGTAAGGGACCACAAGCAGTTAGCAATAATGTAATGAGCCCATGGTATTAGATAGATGGTATTGAGGGAACCATGGTAATGACCCATGGTATTGTATGTATGAGACCTATATAGAGGCTAGAGACTCCCCATTGAGAGATATCAAGGATTATTGTATGAATAGGCATATGGATTGTGGAGTGTTCTCCTTCCTTAAGGAGTGAATGTATGGTGTTGCCCTACCTTAAGGGTTTCATTAATAAAGCTCTGATACCACTTGTTATAGATCTGGTATGAAAATATATAATAATACAAATAAACCCAAAAAATAACAATATTGAAATAGATAGAAATGCTTCTTTATCAATGAAACCCTTAAGGTAGGGCAACACCATACATTCACTTCTTAAGGAAGGAGAACACTCACAAGCCATATTCCTGTTCATGCAATAACCCTTGACATCTCTAAGTGGGGAGTCTCTTGCCTCTATATAGGCCTCATACATACAATACCATGGGCCATTACCATGGTTCCCTCAATACGATCTATCTAATACCATGGGCTTATTACATTATTGCTAACTACTTGTGGTCCCTTACATGATACACGTTAACCACCTTATTTATTACTATGGCCCATCTCATTATTACATTATTCCTTTGGGTACCTCCTTTTGTACCCCATATTACCCCGCATGTATACTACATTGTGACTCATGGTTGTCCCATGTTGGTTTTCATTTTAAAAAGAATGAGTTCTTCGAATAAAAAGGGAGAGGGAGGAGAAGAAAGGGCTCATGGTTCTCTGTGAAATTGCAGTCCTATTATTGCATTTCATTGTACATTCCTTCTATGTGTATAGGGAAGTGCTTTCTTTGTGTTAGTGGCATAGTTGAAAGAACAATGGGACTGTAAGTTGATACGGGTTTGATTTGAATGGAAATCTAGTGTTTGAAGCAATTTGTTGTCTTCTTATGACCTGTGGTTAATCATAATTTTGTTCCTATGCATTGTTTATCTTTGGAAGTTAGTACTTATTCCATCAAATTACATTAATAATATGAGCATTGAAGCCTTAATCATTGTTCTTGTTCATACATTTTTTTATTTCTTTTGAAATGGTCAGATAACCTACAGAGGAATGTGCCACCATGTTCACAGGTGGGAATAGTGAGGTAGCTTAGCACTGAAATAGAGCACCACTATTTTGAATGCTCTCACATTATTTTGATTGGAATTAATACCATTAGCTTTGAGAGAGAGTGTAATCCTTGATGAGGAAATGTGAGTGGGATCATTCCCTAAGTTAGGAGTTGAGTCAAGAATGTGGAGAGTTGATTTTGTAGAGATCTCAGTCCTTTCATCTTTCTAAAATTTGAAAAACAAAGTTTTAAGGAGCACTACGAAATTATTTCGTAGCACCTATGAAATTATTTCGTAGGACCTACAAGTTATTTGTAGCACTATTTTACTTGCCTTCACTATAACATTTGAAACACAACTTTTAGTTCTTCAAAAACATGGAATTATTCAGATATAAATTTAAAATGACATTAAAAACATGGAATTATTCAAATATAAATTTAAAATGACATTAAAATAAATAACATCTTGATCCTCCCATGTTTAATTTGTTGTTAATTATGTTCTTGTAATAATATAAATGTAGAGAGGAGTACTTTGAAAGCATTCTGTGATGTACATGATCATATCCCAAGATTTTCATCTTGGATTCCACACAAATATGATAAAAATAACACATTCTCTTTTTAACCACTTGAGGCATACCTTGGATGACAACCATGGAGCTATGATAGAAAATCTTTTGTATTTTAGTGAATTTTTAAGGAACAATGATACATTTTAGTGAATTAATAGTGATAAAAACCAAGTTGGAACATTATGTTATATTGACCCGGTGTCTCTCATTCTCCAATGACAATTCATTTCCAATGTATACAAGATTAGGTTACCATAACAATAAATCTTGTTTAAATTATTATCATCATAACATTATTGATTAATATTTCAATGTTTTCTAGCAAATTCTCCTCTAAGTTATCTTCCTATTCTCATTCCTAGTTTTATACCTAATCATTTAGAAAAAATTTATTAAGTTAAATTAATACAATCACACTATTTATACATTGATACTCGCATGTAATAAGAGTTCCTTCACATATTTTAAAGTCATATCTAGAGAAAAACTTGAATATCTAGTGAAAAACTTGAGTTCCTTCAAATATGTATAAAAATGTTGAGGAAAACATAAATTCATTGTACTGCAAACGCCGAGTAAAAACTTAAATTCATCGTACAAGTAGTTAGAGATGATTTTGACAAAATACTCATATGAAGACTTGTAAATACTAATAGTCTGCCCAAATCATGAACTCGTTACTTAAAAAAAAAGACACAGATCTATAGCTTCAAAGTAGAAATCGTAGTGGTTTTGAGGCTCGACCAACTTAAAGACTTAACGATTTGATGAGAGTTATATATTTGAATAAAAGGTTTTGACCAACTTAACTACGAATCTTTAACATTACGAATAGCTTCAAAGTAGAATTCGCAGGGAAATTTGAATAAGGGGTTTTGAGACTCAACGAACTTAAAGATTTAACATATAATGAGAGGTATATATTTGAATAAGGTTTTGACCAACTTAACTACTCGTCTTCAACATTACGAAAAATGTGAATGCTGAAATGTATTTCACTTATTATCAAGCTATTTGTAATAAAATTTGAATCTTTGTTGGGTGGTAGGTGTTTTAGTTGGTCCACAAATTAATTTGAAGAAAATTGGACTTATAAAAACACCATCCTTTGAATCTTTGTTGGGTGGTAGGTGTTTTAGTTGGTCCACAAGTCAATTTGAAGAAAATTGGACTTATGAAAACACCATCCTTGGTGGTTGCTAGGGTCTTGACCTAGTTTACTCATTGCTTTCCAACAAAATTTGAACTGGCCATCTTGGATGGTGCACATATTGTTTTTAACGAAAATTTGTGAACAGTTTTAACATTGTATTTTTTTGGTTTATTTAGAATGAAAACACATAATCTTAAGTATTTTTTAACGTTTAATGAATGATAAACAAAGTAATACATTAATTCTAATTATGGAGTTCTACCCAAAAGGAAAACATTTATGAAGCTTGGAAATGGTTTTAAATATTTTTATTTTTCATTTAATTTAGTAAAACATCGACCCTAATTATGGAGCCTTATTCTAAAAGGGAAATATTTGATGAATGTTGGAAATTGTTAATTGTTTTTTTTTTATTTAACTAAATGAGGTAAAACGTTAACTCCAATTATGGAGTTTTGCTATAAGACGAAACATTGAGTAAGTGTTGGAAATGGTTTTGATTTACTTTTTCCTCATTTAACTTGCAATGAAGAGTAGTATTGCTCACGCAAATATTTGGTGGAGGTTGGAAATGTTTTTTTTTCCTTTTCTTTTTATCTTTCTAATTTAAGTTGAATGAAAAGTAACATTGCTCAGGCAAACATTTGGTGGATGTTGGAAATTGTTTTTTTGTTTTTTTGTTTTTATTTTGATTTAAGTTGGGATGAAATCACTAGAAATCAATATTTTGTGGATTATAAATTATTGGTATTGATTACAGGCCTTGTCCCAAAGGAAACATTTTTTGGATGGTAAAATGAGTAAACAATTAGTAATTACTTAGTTTGAAAGAATTATAATTTGTTTTACGTGTACGATCATATAGTTTTATTTTAAATTATTATTATTATTAGTTATAAAAAGAAATAATATATAAATTAAACAATATACTTAACTATGGATATTCACCCCCCACTTTATCATAGAAATTTTTAGTTTATAAATAGGTTTTTACAATACCATGGGTCAATGTTATGACTTAGCAATACCACATACACAATATGACACTTGTTAATATGAGATTTTTGTTAATTAATTAATTTGAGATAAATTAATTAAAAGAACATAACAAAATTGAAGAGAAATGTAGAATTTTGATCTGTGTATAGTACTATGTATCTATGGAGCTTGAATATTCACTATATGAAATAGACATATCTATCACTATATCTACCAATATATTATTAGATGAGTAAGGGTTTAAGTTAGCCTACAAATTGTTTTGGAAAAGAATTTAAATGTAATTACAAATGAGAATATTGAATTCATCATTTGCATTATCAAAATTTAATAATAATAATAGTTATGAGATATTAAATGATGAAAAAAATGATTATCAAAATATTATTTTTTAATTTTTAAAATTAGAATAATTTTTTTCCAAACTATTATAACATTTTATTAAAAAAAATTAATAAAAATCAAATTTACTACCTTTTAAAATTTAATTTACTTCAATATTTTAAATAAATTTCATCATAACAGAATTTAAATGTGATAACAAGAGAAAACATTAAATTAATCATTTACATTATCAAAAGTTAAGTTAATAATAATAATAATATTTATGACATATTAACAATGAAAAAAATTGATTATCAAAATATTATTTTTAAAAATTTTAAACTAAAATATTTTTTAAAATTATGATAAGTTTTATTGGAAAAAATCAAATTTAATATATTTTTAAATTTAATTTCCTTTTAATATTTTTAATAAATTTCGACATGTAAATAATTAAAATAACTTAGAAACAGGATAATTCTAAACAAAATATTCGTATGGAAACTTGACTTTGCTAATAGAATATCATTATTAATATTTTTAATAAATTTCGTCATGCAAATAATTAAAATAACGTAGAAACAAGATAATTCTAAACAAAATATTTGTATACAAACTTGACAATACTAATATAATATCATTATCGCAAGCACAAATCATAGAAGGAAAATTTTAATACGAGGTTTTCACGACTTAATTGTAATGATGCGAAAATGTGAATGCTGGAAATTACTTTAATATATTATTAAGTTTTATTTTTAATAAATTTTTAGCTTTATAGAAATGCCATGTGGTTGGTATGGTTTTCAGTCGTTCAGAATTTTTTCATGGAAGGAAATTTTCCTTTTTAAGTTATGAAAGTTAGAATGTTTTAATTTGTTATTAAATTACTGTTTTAGTATAAGGGATGTGTAAATTTGTTTAGTATAAAGAAATGTGTAAATTTGTTTGTTTGTCTGTATTTTTTAAAATTAAAATTAAAATTAAAATTTGTATTTTAGAAAAATAATGTTAGCTATAATTAAAAAGATAATATAAAGTAATTAGAAGTTAAAAAAATATTAAAATTAAAAATTACATTGTAAATAGAAAAATAATATAAGTTATAATTAAAAAATAATGTAAAGTAATTAGAAATTGAAATATATTTTTTAAAAGTATTTTAACAAAAGATTTAAATAAATTATTTGAAGATCTATTTTAAATAATTTATGTTAATATCAACTTCATATATATTTACATATAGAAAAAAGATTAAGTTTTTATGGTTAAAACTTTTATTTTCTCTGATATATAGTCTATATGCATTCAAAAACACAATTTAAATAATTAAAAATAACACATTGTATTTTTCTCTCTAAAAAAGTCTGCACTTAAAGGAATTCATCATATAGAAAAGATATGTGCGATGGGTATGGTTGAAAAATTGTTTTGGATTTGATCCAGGTGGCTACAAACATGCACAAAATTCAACAATGGCTATGGAAGAGCTCAAAAATAAAAGTCATCATATTGAAGTGAAACTAGGACGATGGGTATGGTTGAAAAATTGTTTTGGATTTGATCCAGGTGGCTACAAACATGCACAAAATTCAACAATGGCTATGGAAGAGCTCAAAAATAAAAGTCATCATATTGAAGTGAAACTAGGACGATATTGTAGTTCTCATTGCATGATTCCAACGACTTGAACCCCACCTCAATTGGAGTCTGTATGACCATTTCATCACCATAAAAAATTTGCAAGTCCCTTTTATGACCATCACAAATTTGCAAATCGTAAGTAGATGTGAGACCTCCTTAACCCATATGGCGATGAAAAGACCAATAAAAATTCAACACATAGCATGCCAACATTAATCTCCAAATCCTGCACAAATACACAAAAATATATATATTAAAAAAAACCAAATTGATATAAAAATATTGAAAAAATAAAAATCATCCATCCGAAAGAAAAATAAATATGACTATAACCATATACCAATTAAAAAAAATAAATATGACTATAACCATATACCAATTAAAAAAACATATACTATGGAAAAAATGGTTACTAAATATGGTTATAACTGTACACCATTAAGATCAAAGGCATATTCATTTCAACCGATTAGAAACATATATGGTTATTAAAAAATATATATATATATAAACCAAAGGTGGGCGTGTTAATTCATTGGATACATTGTTATTAAAATAGCTATATGGATGTTAAAAAGCATAAGGTGGGTATGCTTGTTACGGTTGGTCGAACTGATTTATTCGGCAGCCGGTTTATATACACCAAAAAATCCGGGAGTCAACAAAATTGCCCACGGGTCTTTTGAATTTCGTAACACATATTTTGTTGACAACGGGTCTTTTGAATTTTGCAACACATTTTTAAATCCGGGAGTCAACAAAATTGCCGATGTGTCTTTTGAATTGTGCAATAATTTTTTTGTATTACCAAAAAAATCGGTATTTTTGAATTTTGCAACACATTTTTAAATCTCGGAGTCAACAAAATTGCCTATGGGTCTTTTGAGTTGTGCACCCACTTTTTTTTTGTATTAAAACAAAATAGAAGGGTCGATGAGTTTTGAAATCAAAATTGCCTATGAGTCTTTTGAATTGTGCAACAAATTTTTTGAATTAAAACAAAATAGGAGCGTCCATGAGTTTTGAAATCAAAATTGCTTATGGATCTTTTGAATTATGCAACAAATTTTCTGTATTAAAACAAAATAGGAGGGTCGATGAGTTTTGAAATCAAGACCATCCAGAAGTCAACAAAAACTCATCAAGACCATCCAAGAGTCAACAAAATTGCCGATGGGTCTTTTGAATTGTGCAACAAAATTTTTGTTTTAAGGGTCGATGAGTTTTGAAATCAAGACCATCTGCAACAAAAACTCATCAAGACCATCCGGGAGTCAACAAAATCGCTGATGGGTCTTTTGAATTGTGCAACAAAATTTTTGTATTAAAACAAAGTAGGAGAAGAGTCCATGAGTTTTGAAACTAAGACCTCCCTAACTACCAATGACTTAACTTATCTCTACGAAGATCAACACCAATTAACGGCCTTTATTAAAATTACCAAACGTATTTTATATAAACTCGCACTTTGTATTCAACCGGGGTGAGACATGGATGCAAAGCGAAAGAACAAAGGTGTGGCAGCCTAGCGGTGTCTACCCAGGAATGGAAATGAAGGAGGATTTCGAGCATATTCTAGCAAATATATTTCGAATATTTTTGTGTAGAATTTTGGAAGAGGGTGTTTTTTCACAGTGATGAAAATAAGTCAAGTTTATACTCAAAAGAACCAAAATTTCACAGGGAATAGGATGGTGTGCTTTGTTTCATCATTTGACGAACAAAAATTTAGGCGCCCAGTAGCAAAGAATATTTATAGAGTCTTATAGAATCTAAAATATTCTCTTGGAGACTAACTTTTTACAGAGGAGGAATGATGCTGACTTTACAGTAATTTTTCATACAATTTCGGAAGGAGTGGTGTGCTCAAAAACTTCATCCAGCCAACATATTTTTTGGCCATCTTCAGGAATGAATCTTTGGTGGAATCTTCAAGATTCCTGTGTGTCCAGAATTTGACGTTGTCAGAAAGGGGAAAAGTTTATAGTCATTTGACCTGATATCGCGCCGCGAATTCAATGGTGTAGTCCATTTGGGTAGTTAACCTTTGAATTTTTCGACCATCCCCGAGAGTGGAGTTAAATGATGCGTTATACCATGTCTTTCTTCTGATTTGCTGAGATGATGTTTTTGTTGTTGATATCCGTGATTACCATTATGTTGAGGGATACTTGTATGCCACATCATATGAGACTTTATTAGCTTATCAAGTTGAAAGAGGATCCATTTGAGTGAGAGTTCCTATAGGGAGAACGTCTCATGGAGGAACATGCCACTTTGGTTGAGGGAATTTATCCTTGTAAAGACAAAGAATCTATTATGATTTCATCATCATATTGCAACATTAATGAAGTGGTCTTCCCACTCTTGACACTACGACCTGGAGACGTAACTCAAACTGGGTGAACTCCATTATAAATGTGTGTGTGTCCTTTGATTTAACGGTCACTGTTATGTTTCATGTTCTTTACAGTATGCATATGTGGTTGTTTTATACTCTTCACATGCAATTTTGTTAACATCAGAAAGGTAAAATATCTTGGTTAATTCTGGTCGCTCAAGAGATTTGGATCATATCACAAAGGCCTTCTCGCTGATGTGAATTGCATGATTGAACGTGCAAAAAGAAAGGAAATAGAGAACAACCTATATCTCTATGAGGACCTCCTTAGTATGGCATGTATGGTGGACATAATGTATGCATATTATGAGGAGAGGATGGAAAGAAAAGAACAGGAGAAAGAAAAAGCAGAGGACAATGCTCCATCCACCCCCTTGAATGTACATTCATCTTCTTCATTGTATTCTCATAATTTAGATGAGGAGATCAATCAGAGCCTTCAAGTAGAGAATTTTGAATTGAGGAGACATCTATGAGAAGAGAAATACAGGAAGCAACCTCAACTATGAGTCATGGAAGAGGCCTTGGAAAAGTTGAAGTGAAACGAAGGCTTAGCAAAGGCATCATTGCCCATTTCAGAATTGAAATCTTAGGTAAATGATGTTGATCATTCTCTAGTTTCATTTTCACATGATATTATTTCTGTTGGAAACATAGAGGTACCCATTTCAAGAACTAGAACGAGACTCATTACAAAGATGGGGTATAAATGAGGAGGACATGGTGTTAATGACCAAAGAATGACACATCCATTGGAGGTTGTACAAAGACCTTGATTTGCAGGTTTGGGGTACATTGAAGGAGAGTGCACAAAGGTATCAAAAGCTTCATAGGAATTTTCAAAGCCATTGGGGAAAAAGGATTGAGACACATCACAGTCCTCCCCTAACAGTGCACATTGTAGAGGAAGAGCTAAGGAAAGCTCTCATTGCCAGGATTGCACCAGAGACAGTCAAGAGAGGTATAAAAATTCTCTGTATTCTAAAGTTCATTTTGAGTACAACCATATTGTTAATGATGATCATAAATCATGGTGTAGAAAACCATGAAGTTTTTTTGGATTACATAACCAAGTCGTTGTTGTGTTATGGAAGACAATGAGAATAAGAAAGATGATGATGTTGAAATGTGGCAACAAGAATATTCCAATTTTAATTTCTCCTTGGATTAAAATTGTGAATTAAAATTTGAATTTAGTCTCACTAGCTGCGTGAAAATTAATTGATTAATTCATCTTGAGTTAATTAGTTGGATAAATTCAAGTTAGAAGTATTTCTCCAGTCATGCAACAATTATCCCTTAAATTAATGAGATTATCCCTTAATTAAGGAGATAATATTGAGTTATATTTGAGTTGTAATTAGTTATTAGTTTACTTAGTCAAGTCCAGTTAAATTAGTTCCAAACAGTTTGAGGAGCTAATTGTGAGTTATCAGTTAGTTGATGCATGCATGCACTCAACTAGTTTACTCTAGATAACTAAAGATTCCCCATGGGGGCTTCACTATGGGAGCAATACCATACCACGTGGGTTCATATTGAGGGATATATATTCAGGAAAAAATGACATAATATATTGGGGGATATATTGGGGATAAAGGGTTTTTATATTGGCAGGTATAAAAAATTGAGGTCAAATTCAATGAAAAAATATAAAGGGGTATATAAAATGTTAATGAAAAAATGGATACCTACAATATCTAGTGAACTAGGGGTTTTTTAAATTGGAAAGTTGTATTGGGTTCATATTGGTAGGGGGTTAAATAATATGATTTTTAGAGTTATTTTCCAATATGCAGTCAAATTAGGGGTATTGTTTAGTATGCCATGAACGCACGTGATATGCTAGAGCTTCATTGAGTGAAGCCCCTGTGAGATTGCCTCATCAGTAACTCATGCATTTCTATTCCCAGAAATACCCAGTTGATATTAAAGACAGGGACAGTGTACTATCAGTTGCATGTGTTCTCTTATAAATAAAAATCATGCATGAAGTCAAGGAATCATTCCTTAAGGATTACGTAGTTTTGATAGTGTGTTGGAGCAGTGTGTGAGATTAGTGTTACGCTTGGTAACAGGAGGATCACCCAGGAAAAACTACTTAAGGAAATAGGAGTTTGGAGGGCCAAGGAGAAGGCTTATGAGAAGTCAACTTTTTCTGTGAGAATTTGTAAGGATTGTATTGGGAGCTGGCTAGCTGTGAGGGCTAAGGCTTTGTGAAATTTTGATATATTTCCACCTTGTATGATAATACAGATAGTGGGGTTTTTAGCTGAGCTTTTCCCCTGAGTATTTTCTATGGTTCATGTGCATTGATTCTTCTTTTGGTTATATGTGTTCAGCTTAATCTTGCTCAATCTTTAAGCTTCCACAAATTGATAGTAGGAGCAAGTTATAGTATTTTTCTTTGGTTATATTTCATTATATGGTTAACCTGCAGCAAATCTATACAGCTGGATTTGTAGATAGAATTTCTACATGGTATCGAAGACTAGTTTATCAGAGTTGTCAACAGTATACTGAGAAGAGAATTCAAAGTTTGAAGTTTGAGGTTGCAGGTGCAAATAAAATTCATATTATACTTCAAGTCAATCAATGGCGTTCTATGGCTTGAGACTCGAGTATGCCTTGGAAGGTAGATCAAATTACATAGCATGGAATGATAGAATGGATGTTGTATTAGAATACAATGGCTTGAAGGATTTCATTGATCAAGAAATCCCAAAGCCAGCTGCAGCGAATGCACAAGAGTTGGTTGAGTGGAAGAAGTGTGTAGCAAAGGTGAGATGGATCATCCTTGAGGGAGTTTGAGACCATATTTTCTCGAGTGTCCATGGGAAGGATAATCCATTTTCAATGTGGAAGACATTGACGGACCTCTACCAGAACAGTAGCGACCAGAGGAAATTGGCGCTCAAGGATAAGCTTCGAAAAATCAATATGGAGAAGGGCGATACCATTTCCACATATTTGAGAAAGCTCACAACCTACAGAGATGAGCTTGGAAGTGTGGGAATAACTACTGTTGATGATGATATGGTGAGCCTCTCCCTCCACGACCTTCCAAAGAGTTGGAATAGTTGCTAGGACTTTGTGAATGGAAGAGAGAAACTAATGGATTCGGAATGACTGTGGTTGGATCTGATGCAGGATGAGATCAGGAGGATCACATGAGATGGTTCTTCATCAAATAATGATGATAAAGAAAATCTCGCCTTAGCAAGTAAGGCAAGGAAAGGAAAGGGGAAGGCTTCCCATTCCAAATCGAATTTTTCTCATAGAGGGAAGAAGGATGACAAGTCTAAAGTGAGATGCTTTTATTTTCATGCAATGGGACATTAGGTGACTAATTGCCCATCAAAGAAGTCCAAGAAGGGATCCAAAAAAGTATCAGAAGGTGAGGCATTAAGCTCTCAGTTCGAAATGGAATTTACAGTCATTGCATGCATGGTGTCATAAATGGTGGGTTGTGTTTACTATCTTGACAGTGGAGCCTCATTCCACATGACCGACGATAAAAGGTTATTCAGTACCTTGGAGGAGAAATACCTCAAGATGCAAAGACAGATGGGTAACAATGGAAAGTACAGTGTTTTAGGAGTGGGCATAGTTTCTTTTCAGAGGGATCATGGAGCTCCTCTCACCTTGACAGATGTGAAGTATGTGCCTGGACTAAAGAAGAAATTGGTATTGGTCGTGATGTTAGAGGACAAAGGCTACGATCTTGTCTTCAGTAAAGGAAAGTCATTCCTAAGACACATAGCCACGGGACAGACCAAGAGGATAGGGATTCAGGTGAATAATCTCTATAAACTAGAGGTAGATGATTGTGCAGCATTGAGTACAAAAGTGGAATTGGCGGAAAGCCAAGATTTTGGTGAGTTGTGGCACAGGCAGTTGGGCCATTTGCATCATCGGGCTTTGAATATAATGTAGCAGATATATGCAGGACTTCTCAAAGGTAAACTTGAGCAAGTTGACACATGCAAATGTTGTATCCTGAGAAAGTACACAAAGTCTTTGTTTCATGATCGAGACAGTCGAGGAGAGGCTATCCTAGAGCAAGTTCATACTCATTTGTGGGGACAATTCTTGATGTAATCCACAACGAGGCAAAGGTATTATGTGTTTTTGATTGATGATTTTTCTCGTAAATGCTGGATTTATTTCATGCAGAAGAAGGACCAAACCTTCAAAAAGTTTTATGAGTTCAAATCTTTGGTCAAGAAAGAGTCAGGGAAGAAGATCAAGGCCTTGATAAGTGACAATAGTGGAGAATATGTCTCTTAAGTGTTTAAGGACTTTAGTGCAACAGGAGGAAATAAACGAGAGTTGACATCACCTCATAACCCACAGAAGAATGGGGTGGCTGAGAGGAAGAACATAACTATTGTAGGGGCAGCATGGGCGATGCTGCATGACCAAGGCCTACCACTTCACTTGTGGGCTGAGGCATGCAACACAACAGTTTATTTGCATAATAGAAACCCGCATTGCATACTTGGGATGAAGACACAAGAGGAATATTTCTCCAGTAAGAGACCATATGTGGGTCACTTCAAAATCTTTGGCTCATCGGTATATTGCCATGAGAACAAGGATGCACGGAAGAATCTTAAGCTGACAACAGAGTTGGGGATACTTGTGGGGTACACTGATACAACTGAAAACTATCGAGTGTACTTGTCTACCAGTCGGAGGACAGTGGTTCGCACAGATCTCAAGTTTGCTGAGAAGAAGGCCATGTGAGTTTCCCTTGAGAGGGAGCTCAAACTACAGGTTATGGAGGAATTGTTGGTTCCCAAGGAGGAGGAGCCTCAGACTGATGTGGAGGAGCTGCATGTATAGACTCCAAGAGTGGAGATATCCACTCAAGCATAGTCCTCCGGAGATGGAAAAAGGTGCACAAGAGAAGCTGACAGATTGTTGACGGATGTGAGGGAGAATGTGGGAGAAGCATCTTCTCAGCGTAGACAGAGGAGGTCACCTGCGAGGTACACTAGATACATGGCCCTTGTTAGGAATGTGTTGAGACCGAGCCATCTTCCTTTGAGGAAGTAGTGTAGCAGTCAATTTGGGTTGATGATATGGTGGAGGAGTATGACTCCATAGTTCGTAACAGCATTTGGGACGTGTTTCCGAGACTGGAGAAAAATTCAGTTGTGAGTTCCTGTTGGCTTTATGAGGTAAAACAAGCTACTGATGGTAGTGTGGAGAAGCATAAGGCAAGATTTGTTCCCTGTGGCTTTTCACAGGTAGAGGGGATTGACTATGATGAGACTTTTGATCCTATCACAAGGTACTCATCTATCAGATCTATGTTGGCACTATCAGCATAGATGGGTTGGAAGATCCATCAGATGAATGTGAATAATGCATTCCTCAATGGCAAGATTGAGGAAGAGGTGTACATAGAGCAGCAGGAAGGCTTTTAGACCTTTGATCGTGAGTCACATGTGTTCCAACTCAAGAGAGATTTGTACAGGCTGAAGCAAGCACCTCGTGCTTGGTACACCAGGATAGACAACTACTGCACCAAGTTGGGCTTCACAAAGAGTGAAGCAAATGCAAACCTATACCACATCATGGTGAAAGGTAAGCCATTGATCATTGTACTTTATGTTGATGATCTCATATTGAGAGGTGAAGATTAGTTGATCATGTCTTTCAAGGAGGACCTTGCAAGAGAATTCGAGATGAAAGAAATGGGTCTCATGCATTACTTCCTTGCCATGGAAGTGTTGCAGAAGGATGGGGAGTTGTTTATGTCTCGGGGCAAGTACGCTAATAAGATACTCAAGAGATTCCACATCGAGAAGTGCAAGGCCATGCAGACGCCTCTAGCTAGTAACTAGAGGAAGGAGGATGCTACTTCAGAAGAAGTGGTGGAGGCTACTGTGTATAGGTAGCCTATGGGTTCATTGATCATATACTTAGTGAACACACGACCAGATTTGTGCTATGCTGTGAACCAACTGAGTCAAGTGATGGTTCAGCCTACGAAGATGTTTTGGAAGGCAACAAAGCATGTATTGAGATACCTCAGAGGCACATCTCAGTATAGATTATGGTATAGACAGATAGAGGGAGTGAAGCCACAGGACTTCACCGATGCAGATTGGGTAGGGAGTCCATTAGATAGGAAGAGCACATTAGGAGGGATTTTCAACCTTCGGTTAGCTGCAATTTCTTAATACAACAGGAAAGAGAGTTCGGTTGCACTTAGCTCAGCATAGGTTGAATAAATGGTTGCAAGTCAGTCAGCATGTGAGGCCATCTGGACGCATAAGATCCTAGTTGGTTTGTTTGATTAGAGGATGGATACAACTGTGACTTATTGTGATAATCCGAGTTGTATCAAACTTTCTGAGAATCCAGTATTTCATGATAGGTCCAAGCACATCAACATCCAGTATCATCATCTCAGGGACTGTGTAGCGAGGAGGATCATGTTTCTGCAATATATTTTGACAGAGGAGCAAGATGCTAACATTTTGACAAAGGCATTGTCAAAGTGTAAATTCGAGTTCCATAGAGATAGGATCGGGGTGGCAGATAATCCCTTTCTTGTTGAGAGGGAGTGTTGAAATGTGGCAACAAGAATATTCCAATTATAATTTGTCCTTGAATTAAAATTGTGAATTAAAATTCGAATTTAGCCTCACTAGCTTCTTGAGAAATAATTAATTAATTCATCTTGACTTAATTAGTTGGAGAAATTCAAGTTAGAAGTATTTCTGCAGTCATGTAAGAGTTCTCCCTAAACTTAAGGATATTATACCTTAACTAAGGAGATAAGTTTGAGTTATACTTCAGTTGTAATTAGTTAGCGCAGTTTATTGAGTTAAGTCCAGTTTAATTAGTTCCAAACTATTTGAGGAACTAATTGTGAGTTATCAGTTAGTTGATGCGTGCATGCACTCAACTAGTGTACACCAGATAACTGAAGATTCCCTCATTAGTAACTCATGCATGTGTCTATTCTAAGAAATACCAAGTTGAGATTAAAGACAAGGACAATGTACTATCAGTTGCATGTGTTTTCTTATAAAGAAAAATCATGCATGCAGTCAAGGAATCATTCCTTGAGGATTGCGTAGTTCTGACAGTGTGTTGGAGTAGTGTATGAGATCAGTGTTACACTTGGTAACAAGAGGATCACATAGGAAAATTTGTGCAGGGAAATAGGAGCTTGGAGGGCAGAGGAGAAGGCTTATGAGAAGTCAATTTTTTCTATGAGCATTTGTAAGGATTGTAATGAGAGCTGGCTAGCTGTGAGAGCTAAGGCTTTATGTAATTCTAATATATTTCCACCTTGTATGATAATATAGATAGTGGGGTTTTTACCTGAGGCTTGCCCCTGAGTATTTTATATGTTTCATGCGCATTGATTCTTCTTCTGGTTATATGTGTTCAATTTGATCTTGCTTAATCTTTAAGCTTCAACAAATTGATAGTAGAAGCAAGTTATAGTATTTTTCTTTGGTTATATTGAATTATCAAGTTAACATAGAGTAGATCTATAGATATGGATTTGTAAAGATAATTTCTACAAATGAGGCATGAAAGGCCTTCTCCACATCAGGGAAGGAAGAAAGTAAAGAAAGTCTATAGGAAGAAGGATTTTTCAACCATTGCAACAAACATGGACATCAAAGAGCCACATCTTGGAGGCTCCGTCGAAAGCAGTGTCTCAAGGATAAAGCGCCCGTGCAAGAACCAATTGGAAAATTTGTTCAACAAGAGAATCCACCACATGGAGATGATGACCCATTCACTTTCATGCGTGAGAGGTGGTTTTTCTAGATATTGTATCTTTTCATGGCCACATCTTGTAGATAATGTGTTTTGATTTAAATTGCAAAAGAGATGATGATTTTTCCATCACTTATTAAAGCAACGATGATGTTTTTGGCCTTTTAATGATAGCTGGGGATTGATTTGTATTCTGATGTAAAATTGACCAAAGAGTATGTATTATAAAATATTGGAAAGTATGAGGATTCTTAGGTCATGATTGGTCATGTAATTGAGCATGTAATTTCAAAGAAATATTATAGGTTTTTAGGGGATGCAGGTGTTGGCTCATCACTTATGGATTCGAAGAACAAGGGTGAAGGAGAAGGAAGTGTGACCTGTCAGGACACTTGTGGTGCAAACAATGTAACAAAATAGTTGCAGATTATGTTTATGATTTTAAAGGACCAAAAGCTTCTCAGTGGGGATGAATGACGAAGGTGGTTCTAGACATGCTCAAAATTCAATAGTGGTTATGGAAAAGATCAAAAATCGAAGTCATCATATTGAAGTGAAACTAGGGCTAGATCGTAGAGTTCATTGTCCTCATTCCAATAACATGAACAACACCGTATGTATGACCATTTTATGACCATAATATGTTTTCAAGTTGTAAGGGGATGTGAGACCTACTTAGCCTATGTGGTGATTAAAGGACCAATAGGCCTTGAACACATGGCATGCCAACATTGGTCTCCAAACCATGCACAAAATGAAAAAATATATATATGAAAAAAATCTCACATGAAACCAAACTCATATAAAAATATTAAAAAAATAAAAATCCCATCCATTAAGAGTTTGAATGTAGGGAAAAAAACTATTGTGGGCACCACTTTCGGTTTATTTATTGTTAAGGAAATTGGCAGAGGGATGTGAAAAGGAAAAGAGACAATAATTATAATTTTGTTTATGAAACAAAGGAAAATAGGAGAAAAGGAAGGTGAAGAGACACAAATTTGTATGAGATGGAAATTAGAGGAAAAATGAAGGAAAATGAAGAACATAGAGGCCTCAATGACAAAAAGGCTTCTAAGGATCAGTTCACAAATTTTGTTAGTTCAACCTTTTGTCAAATTTCTTGGAGCTAGTGAAAATGAGAGAGAGAGAACCAAGAGGAGAAAGCAAGAAAGCAAGAAAAGGAAGGAAAATGACAAGCAAGGAAAGAAAGGAGAAGGTTGTATCAACTACTTCAATAGGAGGAGTTTTCGCGCAACAAGTTACATATGTGATTCCTAGTTGAGGTGTGAATGAATGATACAAGAATTTGTTTGTTTGGTTTAGCTTTTGTCATTTCCATGGGGTTTTCGATGTTTAACACTGGTTTCAACCTTTCCTTGCCATTTCTTCGATAGTCATGGTGTAATGGGACTCATTTCTTGGTTTAGCTTTGGATTGCTAAAACATTTTGGAACTGAGTGAGGTGCTCTTAGGAAAATTCCCAAGGGTTGGGGGTGAAGATGGTTTTCTCTATGAAGCCCTCGACAAGTCGGTGGAGAGTGTAAAATTATTCAAGGTATGGTGAAGGAATTCTGAGGCATTTAAGATTTTTCTGGTTGTGTGATCTATTGACCGATTTGTGCGAGAGTACAGTAGTTTGAGGGTGGAGGTGGTTTAACTTATGTATTCCCTTGGTTGTTTATGTGTTTGTTTATCCCATGAGATCCCACATTTATGCTTAGAATATGGGATCTCATTCTTAGAAGTATGTGGAAGTGTCTCACTCTTGTATGAAAGATATATATACACTACTTTTGTTTGTAGTTCTTTACAAGAATATATATATATATATATATATATATATATATATATATATATATATATATATATATATATATATTGCCTATATTTAGAGGATTTTCTAACTATACATTTCATCAATTGGAATTAAATAACCCAACCCAAAAACTAAAAGTTTCCAACTTCTCAATCTCTCTATCCTTGACTATGTCGGGGTATATCTAAAAGTTTCTATATAGCTTTTATATTCTCTTACTCATTATAATACATTACAATACAAATTCACCTTATGCTAGTGTAACTTTGAGAGCTTTTAATATAAGAAGAGATAATTTTCTTATAGCTCTAATTTCTACAAAACAAACATAAAATTTTGACTATCTTTGTATACTCATTTTTCAATTATTCCTCTGTTAGATAATGAATTCTCTTTCCTCAACATATTCTAGAAATAATCCAACTATAATTTTCAAGAAATTATAATAATTGGTTCTAAAACAAATCTTAAGCCTAACTTTGAAAGCCATTCAATGTATCAACTAACATATCACTTCTTTCTTTAAATTCTTGCATATGCACATATAACAATTAAATCATAGATTTTCAGATATATGCATTCTATGTCTAACCTTTTAGAAATCGAGCAAGTAAGAATACCAATTTGGAAAAGTATAAATATGGAAACTAAGATTGGAGCTAACGAGCTCCTCCCAATCTTAATGCCTTCTTCAAACAAATGGTCCCCACAAAACTAAATCTGCAAGTCCTTCCTTTGTCACACATGTGTTCTTTCTTGGTTGTCACCAGTTCAACATAACATGACTCTCTCTATCATAATGAAAAAAATGGATTACCCTCCTACATATCAATTGGTAGTTGGTAACTACTGCCACCTCACCCAATAAGTGGCACGTAGTTACTAACTCATTTGTGAGCTATACTTCCCCACTCTCAAAGACATCCTCTTGTCTTTTATATAAGTTAATAATCATTTATTTCCATCATCATAAATAATATAATATTTTATATTAGAGGCCTATGACTCAACGAGTGGTAATAAATATCGAACATTTAAGTTGCAGCCATAACTCATCCAGTCAGGTGTAACTTCAACATTAATTTCCATATTTTAATTTCATTAACAACATAATAATTACAAATTTACATTTAATATTTATGAACAATACAATACTGATAAATCAATTCCTAGATAAGTTCTTAAAGTTAAAGCAACAATTGCACTAGGCCATGTACAAATTTACAATAAAACTCCAAGTCAGGGGATGTAACATCCTCCCCCAATTGAGTTTGAAATCATCCAAATTTTAATTTTGGCCAACCCAATAGTTATGTTGTTGTAAGGTTATTCAAGCCTCCTTCAAGAACATTAATTTCCAATATGCCAACCCAACAAGCATGTTGCTTTGGGGCTATTCAAGAAACATCTAGGATTAAACCATAACAACTTCTAGTTGGTATTAAATTTAAACTTAGGGTTCACAGGCTGATTACTAATGAGTGATTTTTATTTTTAGAAAATAAAAATGGATATGGTTTCTTTAAAAGCGCCTTCCAATTCCCAACTTACCTTTTCCATTTTGAATTAATTTCACTAAATTTTAACTTGGGTCGTAATTATATTCTACAACATGAATTCCCTTCAATATAGAATACATAAAGGTTCTAATAGGAACTCTCCTTCCAATTCTACCTGTACAATATTCCAAATAATGATGTGAGCTGGTTCATGTACATATTTCTTTAACAATGATACATGAGTAACATTATTATTTTTTATATATATTTACTAGAAGGGAAAATTTGTATGCCATGTAACACCCTCCTCCCACATCTACCCAAGCAACCGAATAACCGAGGAAAACATGTGACGAGAGGCCACTATGATACGATTTGACCTCCTAAGTCACCTTAATGAAGTGGAACTGATGGAAACACATCATACAAACATCCAACATCATGAACATAACTCTCAGAGGACAAGTCAACCACTCAGACAACTTGTCCCTGGGTTCCACTAATGCTTTAAGTCTCTTGGGTCATAGTCACTCTCATGTTATGGGCAAGGGAGTGACCAAAAACCTAAAGTCGCTCTCACAAGACTGTCTGCTAGCAACTGTGGACCAAACTTTCCTGTGTTGTGCCAACGACTTTGGGATTTGAGCCAAATTTTTAGACCAGGAGACCAAAACATTTCCCAGAACTGATACATCTCTTAAAATAGTAAAGTAACATGGAAATTAAAGTACTAAAGAAAATATGTGTTCAAGACCTTGACTGGATCCCAACTCACCATGATAGGAATATCATCAAACATATCATCGACATGTAATCTACAGGTATAAATAACAGAGTTGAGCATAGGGATCTCATACTTATCTGAGAATTTCTATGAACCATTTTTCCCTCATTCCATTTGCTGCATTATCATCTATTGTAGGTTTTAACCCTGTACAGAAATTACCTGCATACGAATTCTTAAACAAAGAAAATAAACAATGCGAGAGCATAACCCATAAAACACATATGCACAGAGATTTTTCCCTGGATCCCAAAACCGGGACTACCAGCTTGATTTTTCATTATGTTCCTTTCAATGTTACAATACATATTTATACATGTCGAAGCATCCAATACCATGAACCGAAAAACCATCGCGTTCAATACCATGTGCGAAAATCATGCACAAAACCATAGGTAGGTTCGCCCAACCTAATATAGGGTCCAAAAATTTTTTCCCGGGGCGCTGCCCCAGACCCCGTAGAGGGGGGCTACCCGCCCCCCTCAAACCCCCCGAACAGGGGGGGGCTGCCGCCCCCCCTATGATCCCCCCGCTGCGCAATCGGCGCAATGAAGGGGGGCTTTCGCCCCCCTCTAACCCCCCGTTTAACTACGTCGGTTAGTCGTGGAAAGAATATAACACAACCCAACAATCTCCCACTTGTTGTTTTCTTTCCACAGGGGGCCACAGGAGAGCTTAGTCATTTTTCCAGCCCTGAAACACCCATTGTTTCCCTACACCAAGAGAACTTCTCAGAGCTCACAGATTTTGTCAATGCATCTACAGTATTCTTCAAAGTGTCCACCTTTACCAGCAACACCTTTTTGTCTTCTATCATATCCCTCACAAAGTGATACTGAACATCAATGTGCTTTGTCTTTGAATGATAAGTAGGGTTCTTTGCCAAGAAAATTGCACTCTGGCTGTCACAGTCTATTCTTATAGCTCCTTGTACTAACCCCATACTTGAACACAATCTCTGCAACCAAACTGCTTCCTTGCTTGCATGAGTGGCTGCCATGTATTCTGCCTCTGTAGTTGATAGTGCCACTACAGATTGTTTCTTACTCATCCAACTGACTGCACCTCCAAATAGGTTAAACACATACCCACTTGTAGATCTTCTCTGATCCAGATCTCCAACCCAGTCTGCATCAACAAAACCATGAATATCCAACACTCTGTCCAATCCTGGTCTTCCTTGGTAGCAAAAACCATAATCACTAGTGCCACGCAAATACCTGAAAACCCGCTTCACTGCTGTCGAGTGCTCCTTCCCAGGTTTTGACATAAACCTGCTCAATACTCCCACTGCATGTGCAATGTCTGGTCTAGTACAGACCATTGCATACATGAGGCTACCGACTGCACTTGCATATGGAACACGGGACATGTCCTCTTCCTCTTCTTGTGTCTTGGGACACTGTTCAGCAGATAACCTCACACCTACTGGAATAGGAACCTTCACTGGTTTACTATCCTGCATATTAAACCTCTGCAGTATTGTCTCGACATACTTCCTCTGGTTTAACCAGAGCTTCCTCTTTGCCCGATCTCTTTTAATTTCCATGCCCAAAATATAGTTTGCAGCACCAAGATCTTTCATGTCAAATTTGGAGGACAATTGGGTCTTCAAATCCTGGATAATTTCTTTGTCATTTCCAACCAGCAACATATCATCCACATACAAGACCAGATAAATAACACGGTCACCAATTAATTTAAAATACACACAATGATCTTCTTTGCTTCTGGTGAAGCCAAGTCCCCGTATAAATGTATCAAATTTCTGATACCACATCCTTGGTGACTGTTTTAACCCATACAGAGACTTCTTTAACTTGCATACCAGTTCTTTCTTACCCTTCACCGCAAAGCCTTCAGGTTGCCTCATGTAGATTTCCTCTTCCAAATCCCCGTGAAGAAATGCTGTCTTCACATCCATCTGTTCTACCTCAAAATCAAAAGCAGCAGCAACAGATAAAAGTAATCTAATAGAAGCTACCTTGGCAACAGGAGAAAAAATATCACCAAAATCAATTCCCGGCACCTGGGAATAACCTTTTGCTACCAACCGAGCTTTGTATTTCTCCACCTTTCCTTCTGCATTAGTCTTCTTCTTGAACACCCATTTGCTGCCAATGGGTTTCCTTCCAACCGGCAACTCTACCAGATCCCAAGCCTCATTTTTGTGCAAAGATGCCATTTCATCAACCATGGCCTCTTTCCAGAGTTTTCCATCCTCTGAATCCACTGCTTCCTTCACAGTTCTGGGATCATCATCAGTAACAGACAAAGCAAAATTTGAACTGAAAGCAGATGGACTATACCTTTCTAGCTGCCTTCTTTCTCGACCTGATCTTCTCACAGCCGGAGTTTGTGGCTCTTCATCTTCTGATTCCTCCTCTGCTGCAGAGTCTGATTCTTCCTCCTTTGGCTCAAACTCTATCTTCTCAGGTTCCTTTGGTTGGACTTCAGATTGAATAACATCTTTTACCTCTCTGAACACCACATCTCGACTGTACACAACCTTCCGTGTGACTGGGTTCCAAAGCTTATAACCCTTTAAACCATCCTTATACCCAATAAAGATGCACTTTTCAGATTTACTATCCAACTTGGTTCGTTTCTCCTTTGGAACATGTACATATGCATCACATCCAAATACCCTCAGATGTGAAAGAGAGGGTTTCTTACCAGTCCATACTTCTTGTGGAGTCTTATCCTCCAACGCTGATGAGGGTGATCTGTTGATCAGGTAACATGCAGTATCCACCGCCTCTGCCCAGAATTCCTATCCTAACCCGGCACCACTGAGCATGCTTCTTGCCCTTTCCATCAACGTCTTGTTCATTCTTTTTGCGACTCCATTTTGCTGAGGTGTATATGGAGTAGTCTTCTGCCGTGCTATACCACACTTCTTACAAAATTATTCAAATTCCTTGCTGCAAAATTCTCCACCATTATCTGTCCTCAGCACCTTTATCTTCTTCTCTGTTTGATTTTCCACCAGAGCCTTAAATTCTTTAAACCTGTCAAAGACTTCAGATTTCTTCTTAAGGAAATATATCCATGTATTCCTTGAGAAGTCATCTATGAATGATACATAGTACACAGACTTACCCAGTGATGGAACCTTCACAGGTCCAAACACATCACTGTGCACAAGCTCTAATATTTGTTTCGTCCTGTTACCACCAGAGGGGAAACTCACTCGATTCTGCTTCCCATACACACAATTTTCACAGAAATCAAAATCCAGAGAGCTATCATTCATACCTTCTACCATACCTTTACCATGAAGTATTCGAAGGCCCTTCTCTCCAATATGTCCAAGCCTTTGATGCCACAACATGGTCTTCTCTCCAGAGACCACTAGATTTTCTACTCCATTTTCAGGAACCATAGAACTATTGCACCCATCAACAACAGTGCTACCTTGCAGTTTGTACAGAGTTCCAGTCCGAACTCCCCGCATCAATATCAGTGCTCCTCGAACCATCTTGCAGGTATCTTTCTCGAACACCTTCTTTACACCTGCATCATCCAACTTGCTTACAGAAATCAGATTTCTGGCCAATGCAGGAATATGTAGAACACCCAGAAGTGTTCTAACCCTTCCACCTTGCAACTTCAACTTTACTTTTCCCCGACCAATGATTCTAGCCTTCCTATCATCTCCTAAGAAGACATCACCACCATCGTATTTCTCATACTCGCAGAACCACTCTCTATGGGGAGTGAAGTGAAAGGATGCACCTGAGTCAATCAACCATGCCTCATGATCTACATGTGTACTTGAAGAAGCCAAGTACACATCCCCACCTTCATCTGAGGTGGTTTTCGCCTCTGCAGAAGGAGCATCATCAGATCCCTTTCCATTATCAGGAGCTTTAGATTTACAATCCCTTCTGAAGTGCCCTTCCTTTCCACATTTCCAGCACACCACCTTTGTATGTTTTCCTGGAGATTTAGATCTCCCTCTAGATTTAGATCTACCACTCGATGACTTATTTTTGTTTCTGTTCTGGGACCGTCCTCGTACAGACAAGGCATCACCATTCTAGTTGTCCATATTCTTCCATCTCATCTCCTCCGTCAGCAAGGCTGAGACTATTTCATCAAACTGCAAAGCAGTTGCATTGCTACCTATTGCAATAACCAGACTATCCCACGAATCTGGTAGAGAACACAATAGACTGATGCACTTATCTTCATCTAAAATTTTAATATCAACAGATAATAATTGACTTACCACAGTATTAAACGCATTCAGATGCTCTGTCACCGAGTCTCCATCTTTCATCCTCAGGTTATACAGCTTTTTCCGCAGGAACAGTTTATTCACCAGAGACTTAGATTGGTACAAAGTCCCTAACTTGACCCACAAAGCCTTTGCTGTAGCTTCCCCTGATACATTCAGCAATACTGAATCTGAGACACACAATCGTATTGTGCTCTTTGCCTTCCGATCCAATTTCTTCCATTCTTCATCGGTCACTCCCGATGGTTTAGTACCCGGATCTACCGCGATCCACTGATCTTTATCGACCAACAGATCCTCCATCTTGAGTTTCCACAACTCAAAACTTTGACCATTGAACTTCTCAATCTCGATCTTTCCACTGCTCGCCATCTTCTTTCACCACCAGAATCGATCTCGCAGATCTCCCACTGAACAGGGTCTACCACAGGCCCGAGCGAAACCCCTCAGCAACAAAGGCATCCCCTTGAAGCCAAAACAGCTCCGATACCAAATGTAGGTTTTAACCCTATACAAAAATTACCTGCATACGAATTCATAAACAAAGAAAATAAACAATGCGAGAGCATAACCCATAAAACACATATTCACAGAGATTTTTCCCTGGATCCCAAAACCGGGACTACCAGCTTGATTTTTCATTATGTTCCTTTCAATGTTACAATACATATTTATACATGCCGAAGCATCCAATACCATGAATCGAAAAACCATCGCGTTCAATACCATGTGCGAAAATCATGCACAAAACCATAGGTAGGTTCGCCCAACCTAATATAGGTCATGGAAAGAATATAACACAACCCAACATCTATTAGGTCATAGGCACATTATCCATTCACATAAAAGTAAAACATGATAACATCCATACATAGCTATTGTCATAAAATGTGTATATAACCAGGATAATAGGAACAAAAATATAGTAAACATATCAACCATCAAATCCATAAATACATTAGTACCTTCACACATGAAAATCAAGGGAATTGATTTCTCATTAATGATTGCGATGAACCAACCAGAGATGGGACTACCACATTCCACCCGACCGTAGAATGGTTGAGCCAAATATCTCTTTAGCCATTCACCCCTGTGCCATATTCAAAGCATCAATGCGGATCTCATAGAACACATCAATCAAAACTCATCTAGGGCTTCCAGAGGCCGTCCACCTCAACCCATCAAACACTGATTCCACCTCATGATTAGACATCACCAAAACAATCACCAAATCGGTCTCCATCCTAGCCATCTAGGGTTATAGAGCATTTGTTCCACCAAGGCTCCAGGACTAGCAACTCAAACCACAACTGTCATCGGGCTCTAGGACTAGTAACAAAACCCACCAAGGGTTCTAGAGGATTTGTCCAACCAAGGCTCTAGGAACTAACAACTCTACCCAAGCTAAGGGAACATGAGAACCAACCAAAACAAAATAATTAAAATAAACCCACAATCACCATGGCTATTCAGGAAATGACAGGCTAGGTAATCCACTATCAATCCAAGTGGTCCTCCATGTCAATGTTAGATCATGACCAAGAAACAATATGCATATGCCATGCATGTACAAATTAGTGAAGAAATGGTACCTGCAAGAAAATCTAATGTAGCTAAGGATGTCGATGACTTCTTGCACTTTCCTTCTCTTACTTTTCCTTCTTTCCCCATGAATCTAGGTATACCACACCCTGCAAAAGTGCTCTAAAAAAACTCTAAGTATCCATGAGTATGAGAGAGAGAGAGAAAATGAAAGAGACCTCCAACACCAAACTAACAAAATGTTACCTACTGATCCTCATAGGCCTTTTTATGAATTAGGCCTTTATTTTCTTCATTTTCCATTATTTTCCTTCATTTTCGTCCTCACATACAACCTGTGACCCTTCATCTCCTTTTTCTCTTAATTTCCATTATTTTCATAAATAAATGTGCCAAAATGGATTTTAGTGCCTTAGCCATTGTCTTTTCAATTTACATAGACATAAACAACCAAATGAACACCCACTAGGATGTCTTTCCCAACATTCAGCTTGGAATAAGTGTCCCAATCATCCGTGGTTATTGTTTTTTACATTTATTACATGAAATTTTCATGAGGACTATTACAAAACCCTCCCCCTTGGGGGACACCGTCCTCGGTGTTCAGTCACACCTATACCTCAGAAACCTGCTGAAAGAAGACATAGTGCTTATGGAGATTTATTACACAACCTGATGCAATATTTATAATGAAATATCTGCTCAAGGAATAACATCATGACACCATGACAACATACCGCATATTGGAGCTTTATAACACAACTCATTACGATATTTACAATGAAAGTCCTACTCAAGACAAACTCGTATGAAATCATAACATTATGATAAAATAACCACATGATAGCATAGTAATATAACATGCACACGACATAGTGGAGCTTTATAACAGAGCTCATTATGGTATTTACATCCATAGATGGCTATACATATAGCAACATCATCAAAATTATATATACCAAACACATATGAGAGATCATATACCAAAACATATATCAAACATATACCAACATCATATATAAGCATATATAAAAAACATCATATAGCATATAAAGCATATATCGATCACCATAAATACTAAACCAACATAAAGAAAATATTAAATCACAATGAAACATATACCAAGCCATCATAAGCAAATACTAAACCACCATAAAGAAACTACCAAGCCACCTTAAGCATTCACCAAACCACCATATCAAGTGGTTTTGCCTCAACCAGGAAATGAGGAAGTATACATAGCCCGCATCTGATTGACCATATCCCATGTAGCTTCATCGGGCTCAAGGTGCTTCCACTGCACTTTAACTTGCTCAATTGCATAGTTTCGGGGCATGAGCACCTTTTTCTGCAATATACAATCAGCCTACGGCCGGAATTCTCCATCTGGTTCCACCTGCAATACAAACTATTCAATCACGTGATCCACATATTTAACATACTTATTAAGCAATGAGACATGGAAAAAATCATGGACTTTCGCTGTCGGATGTAGTGCTAGTTGATAGGTTACTGGCCCTATCCTCTTAGTGATACTAAAGAGTCCAAAAAAATGTGGTGCTAGCTTTGAACATGATCCAATCCGCAAGGAGCTCTTCTTTGGTTTGCTTCGCAAGAAGGGAAAATTTTAGGGGCTAATATTCACCCATGGACTAATTTTCTATACTTTTTTCTAAAACATAGATTTGCTAATTTCCTCTTTTTTGTAAAAAAGAGATTATTTTACCCTAAAAATCACCAAAAAATTATATATAGACTATATAAAAATATTATAAATTTGAATATTTTTACAAAAATATCTCCAAACAATTGATACATTTCATATTACGGACTAGTGGCATTCACCAAGGTTTCTAAACTTTAAGATAAATTTCCATCCTTAAAATCTTCCATGTTCACAAGTACGACTATTCCCCAACATGGAACTCCTTGAACAACCTATTCCTATGAGCATAACTCTTTTTCATATCTTGTGTTGCCTTAAGATTCTTCCTGATCACCTACATTTCATGTTCCATGTCTTCCAACATATCTTGTCCAATCAATTTCGTGCTAACCAGATCACTCCAACTGATGGGAGTGTTACAACTCCACCCATAAAATGCCTCAAAAGGACTCATACTCAATGACCCCGACAACCGTTGTTGTATGAATGCTCAACCAAAGGGATATATTGTTCCCACTTATGCTCTTGATTCATCAAATACATCCTCAACATGTCCTCTAAAATCCTATTAACGCTCTCTGTTTATTAATCTGTCTATGGATGATAAGCTATGTTGAAGGCCAACTCTATGTCGAAACCTGCAAATAAATCCTTCCAAAACATGGAAGTGAACTCCGCATCTCTATCTGACACAATATTCTTTGGGACACAATCTAGCCTAACCACATCTCTGATGAATGCATGTGCCACATCACTAGCTGACAATGTGGACTTCATGAGAATGAAGTGTGAAACCTTTGCTAACTTGTCAACAATGACCATGATGGAAGTATGTTGCTTCACTATCTTCGTCAACCTTGTGATGAAATCCATGGAGATGACCTCCCATTTCCACTCTAGAATCATGATCAGCTGTAGCAGTCTACCTGGATGTTTGCACTTCACCTTCACTCATTGACAATCAAAACATACAGCCACAAACTCTGCTACATCCCTCTTCATATTCAACCAATAGTAATATTTCTTCACTGATGTGAGCATATTCTGATAACCTGGGTCACTTGAATATGGTTTCACATGAAATTCCCTCAAGATAACCTTCTTGAGCTCACTATTATACGACACATGTGTCATGTCTCGAAACCTAACCAGTCCATCTATTGTAAGACAATAATCCAAGTCCCATGCACCTAGAGTTGTACATGTACATGTACTATGACCTGTACCACTACATGTATGTGTACTTTCACTTCCACCTATTGTTACACTAGAGGATCCCTCTTCTAGACAAGAGTGATCTCCCAAGATCCTAAATGGAAACTAGAAATAGTCATGACAAATGAAATAACTCTTTCCCTAAGTTAAACTTGTTTGAATTATAAACAGTCTATCTAATGGATAGACCTCTTGCCAGTTTCATGAAAATGCTTGATGAAGATCCCTGGTTGTGACTTGATGCATCTCTTCACTGCTTGATAAGACCTATATGTTGACCTAGATCTTCATTGATGTCAATATGGCAATATTATAGGATACTAAATGATGATATGAAGCCAAGGAGAAGCAGAGTAGCTCCATGAAGAAATAGGAGCAAGAAGCCACGGAGAAAGGCCATTAGGAAAGCCAAGACATGAGTAAGAGTCTATTAACGGAGGAGTTAAAAAAGGAGGCATATCAAACCTATCACTTATGCTTAAGAGTATTGCAGAGTATCAGAGGAGTATTGCAGAATATTAGAGCAAGAGAGGCATATCAGAAAAGATATCAGAAGCCATCAAGGTATGAAGGTATCAGAGAAGGTCATTGAAATACATTGCAAAGCCAAAGGAAGACCTATTAGAGTAAGATGAGCCATATTGGGAGTATCACATGTACTATATTCCCAAGAAGTCCCGCAAAGAGGAATAAGTCATCAAAAGAGAAGGAACAAAGAGAAACATGCATCAGGAGGAGAAGCCAGCAAAAGAGTAGTTAACACAGGAACCATATCATGAGATATTGAAGGAATATTAGAGAAGAGCTATTGGAGTAGTGTATCGGAAGCCATAGGACCGACAAGGCAAGAACAGATAAGAGAATATAAGGGCAAAGAAATATATATATAGATATATATATATATATATATATATATATATATATATATATATATATATATATATATATATATATATATATATATATATATATATATATTGGTGAAATCACATCGGCAGGTTCTATTAAGTACCACATTTGGGTAGATAACAAGCTCAGGTATTAGTCGCGAAGATAGGCAGTTTTAAAAAAAAGTGGGTTATCCAGCGAGAAAGAAGTGGTAAGTGGTATTGAATGGTGAGCAGCTCATTCCACTAACTGAGCGACACGTAGTAGCGAGGATGAGAGAGGAAATTGCTTGATCAGGCGATTAATCCCTCTGCTTGTTGTCTACCTGAAACCGTTGTGAACTGTCAGATCCATTGAGTGCACATCGATTGTGGAGGATTGTCGTGCAAGTTAATTGATTAGGTTAAGAGATAAGTGTCAGATCTGATGGAGGGAAATCTACGAGGGAGAATGATCGTGATAAAGGTAAGCATTGATAAATGCGCCAAGGCTATGGAAAAGCAGAAAATGTAAGTTTCCACGTGTTTGTGTATATTCCCATTTTACGGGGGTTATAATAGAATTAAAGGGGATAAAGGTTTATGGGTTAAGTTTACGGATAAAAAACGTTAAGAGAGGATATTTTGGTTAAGTCTGATATATCAAAGAAAAGTGTGAAGTTTGATTATATGTGGCTTAAGCATATCGGAAGTTATGTATCGCAGCGTTTAAAGCCTTGTCACGTTAAAACTGCGATAGTGATATGTATGTGGACCCGACTACACCATTGCAATATGATTTAATATATTATCGCATCTGCCTATCAGAACTCTCATAGCGCTCCACTATAAACCACCCTAATGAAATATCGCATCCGTTTTGTCTCTAGTCTCTAAGGGATGTTAAATCCACCGATTTCGATGGAGCTATGGACCTGACGGAGTTATTAATGACAATTTATAATCATTCACTTCTAGTAGCGACAATCGGTAATCGGCCATCGGCGATGTTATAGACATGACTTATAAAATACCTCCTGGAAGCTACAATTATGATTGTGATTGCGATTGTGACATGGCATGTGGAACCTCCCTATTGGTACAATATCTCTAATGAAATATTCCATAAATAATGAAGTCTAATGTATGAATATTATTAAAGGAAAAAGGAACTCTCTAATATTTTTAAGAAACAACAATTCTTTGTATTTCGGCCTCTTTTCCTCCTGAACGTTTCCTGTGAGTATTGGAACACTCGAATAGACAGAGGAAGCCATGGATCAGGAAGTCGAAGTGTCAAGTGAGCATAGATGGTCGAGCGAGCGGAAAGGAAGCTAAAGTGACCAGAGGAGGAAAGCCAGAAGGTCAAGTGAACATTGAGGAAACTGAAGCTCAAGTGAGCAAAAGGGAAGCCGTAGGTCTAGTAGAATAGAAAAGGGTTGAAGGTCCAGTAGGACAGAAGGAAGACGAAGGTACAGCAAGACAAGAGACATTCACTTGACGAGAAACTTTGTTTATCATGTTACCCTCTGAAATACTGAGACATGTGATGAATTAATCAGGTACATAATATATTATAAAGAACAATTCTATGATGTAATAAATAGATTTTTATCTGACATTGTTTGGAGGGAGAAGTAGCCAACAGAGAAGAAGTCACAACTGAAGCATTTATTGTTGATAGTTAAAATAGAGGCTTGAAACAAAGAGTTTGTTCTTGTGCAAAACTTAGTGCAGCTAATAGCAGCTTCACTAAAGTTGTGTAGAGACATTATTGGAGATCATGATTGCTATTTGGTATCATCATGAGATAACTTTTGCACACTCTATGTGGATAGTATAAAGAGTTGTATAGAATTCTTCATAAGAAGACTCGTTGCCATTGATTTTGTAGCATGGAGACTACAGTGAAGCTGTAAACAGAAACAATTCAATAAAGGAGAGTTTTGGGAGCAAAATATTACTATCAAACATGCCTTGACAAGATTGGGTCGGAGCCCTTGCGGTTGGTACCTTAGAAGTTGGAAGGATTGGTGTTCTTGGAGTTGGTACTCCTATATCCAAGGTTGGTGCCTTGACAATAGAGGGTTGGAACCTTTGAGGTTGGTGCCTCAGAACTGGAAGGATTGGTGTCCTCAGAGTTGGTTCTCCTAAGTCTAAGGTTGGTGCCTTGACAAAAAAGAGTTCGTGCTCTAGAGGTTGGAGCCTCACAAAAGTCCAAGTTGGTGCTTGGCAACAGATTGGAATCCTATATATTTGTATTTATATTATTGCAAAGATTATATTAATAAAAGCATTTATTCTTGTTGTTCATCTTGTGTTCTGAATATAAATGTTTTAACTGGTAAAATAAATTGGAAAGAAATATTGATTCACCCCCCCAGTATTTCCAACAATTGGTATCAGAGCCAGTACCTTCATTCAAAGCCTAACAGCTTGAAGGTTGGTCTTTATAACACAAATGTCGAAGTTAAGGAAGAAAGTGTCCAATCCTCCTAAGGATGTGTCTCCCTCTACCACTAAAATAGAAGACAATCAATTTGAGGAGGCTCCATGGCTCAATGGGAGCTTTAATATATGGGAAGCAACAATGAGGAATTTATTAAAGACCCAAGGCATTGAAATCTAGAAATCAGTGATTGTTGATAACATGATGGATGGAGAATCTGAGTACAATGCAAAAGAAATGAAGGAAATCTTGAATGGGCTACCTGATTCTATAAAGAACAATTTAGGAAAATTTTCGTCAGCAGAGGGTATGGGACAAACTTCATGACCTTCACTAAAAAGGAGCACTGACCATGACCATCAGTCAAGAAGATGATGGAAATGAAGAAGAAAATCCAGAACCCGTCATACAAGTTGAAAGTGAGAATGATGACATCAAGGCTAAAGAAGATCTAGAAGACGAAGAGAATGAGAAAGATTTTGTAGAAGATCTCCTCGCTCAACTTACAACTGCCATCGAAGATATTATCAATTTGAAAAAGGAAAACAAGGAACTTAGGAAGAAAGCACTAGCTGGTGACCAAGACCAAACAAGGAGGAAAGTTGACTTGTACAACTTCAAATACAAGAAAGGGATGAAGAGCTTGTCAAGCTTAAGAAGTAATTTCATAAAAGCAAAAGAAAACATCATGAAGAAGTAATATCCATGACAAATAAATTGGATAAAGCAAAGAAAGAGGAAGATACCTTGTCAAGTCAACTTGAACAAAGGCACAATAGCTTGAACAAACTTGAAGAAGAGATTTCTCAGTACAAGGTAGAGATATCCTCTCTCAAATCTCAACTACAAGAAGCAAGAAAGTTAGCACAAGGAGCTTAGAAGACAATGGAAGCATTAGCAATCATAGAAGAACAGGTCAATGAAGCAGAAAAGGAGAGAAACACCATGATATGTCAACCAAAAGAAAAAGATGAAGAAATCTTCAAATTAAAATCTAACATAAAACTTCTCAAGGCCAAAACATGTAAAGCTACAAGGATCAAGGAAGTAATGGAGAGCAGTCTAGCAAAGGAAAATGAAGAAATCTTCAAAATGAGGTTAGATATCATTTCCCTTAAAATAGAAGAAAATGGAGCTTCTCATGTCAAGGAAGAAACTGCTGAAACAATTGGCTAAGAAGATTAATGAGTGTGAGAGATTGGAAGAAGAGATTGTATTCCACAGTAAAAAGGTTGAAGGGATGAACAAAACCTTGAAGAGGTCTCAAGCCTTGGATGACATGCTAAACCATCAAAATGTCCATTTGATAAATCAGGTCACGGGTATGTAGGTGAATCCTCAAACAAGAATGATAATGGTTCAAACAAAAGGGATGTGAAGAAGCCAGAAAGAAATGGTGATGCTCCTAGTTCTAGCAAAGGTAAGGAGAAAAATCAAGGCAACAATGGAAGAAATCCTACTTGAAGAAGAAATGTAGATAATGTCAAGGGTGCTAGAAGTAATGGTTATCATCAAAGGATCTACGACAGAAAGACTTCAAAAGTACATCAAGGAAATATCCATCTCCCAGGTACGAAAGTTTATTTCTTGGTTATTGTTATTCTTGTACAAAATTTGGTCACATGGCAAAAGATTGTAAATCATATCATAAAGATAGATATTATGGTCCCCAACAATCTCCAAGGAACAGTTTTGCAGGAAGAAATCATGAATTCTTATTCATGGACAATGTAGAATGCTTCAAG
This sequence comes from Pinus tabuliformis, assembly GCA_031772625.1. Taxonomy (NCBI): domain Eukaryota; kingdom Viridiplantae; phylum Streptophyta; class Pinopsida; order Pinales; family Pinaceae; genus Pinus; species Pinus tabuliformis. Next base: position 478,466,442 of record CM062810.1, on the reverse strand, counting down.
TGTCATAACATTGGTCATATGGCACGTAATTGTAACATAACTTGGGCTCTTAGACAAGCTAGAAGCATGCAAAAGAAGAAAGTTACACAAGTATGGAGAAGGAAGAAAATAAAATATGAAAGTCCCTTGAACTCTCCAGCAAGCAAGTTACCTCATTCCTATATTTTTATTAATTCTAAATAACTTTTATTAACAACCTATTATTATAATCTTTATAATTTTAATTATTAAATAAATAAATGAATTAGTTTTTTAACTAACCATTAACACCAATTAAAACGATTTAATTTTGAATAATAATAATAATACTAATAATAATAAATAAACAAATAAATAAATAATAGTAATAATAATATTAATAATTTGACCCTAGTCCCAAGGTCGAAATTAGCCGTTGGTCGAATTAGCCATTGGAGACTCTGCTTAGACTATTTAACATGCTAAGTTGGATCAGTTTCTTCAACTTGTCCTGACGATGAACCACACTAGTTGGTTCGAAACGCGTCGACAAATGATATTCTATGTGATTTACGTTCAAGAATCTCTCACAAATTGCATTGCTTTCTGATGTTGAATAATAAGACCCTAGTGCTTGTTTCTACTCAGACAAACCACTAGAACACTTGCATGATAAAGATAGGATAAACACCCAAGGGGGTCTATAAAAAATTCTCAGAATCTGAAGCTAAATTACTGGCACTTTTCATTGTCTAAGACTAAGAAAGGGAAGCAAAAATGCAGACTAAAATTTCAAATTGTAAACAATGAAAAAACATGGAAACTTTTACTTCTACGGTCACTTTAGTGATCAATAAATAGCCTCCTCCAGTCTCTTAAGAAGACCCTCAAGTCTGTCTAAGACTTGTTAGTGATTGTCCTACAATATCTCTCAACGTGGCTCTCAAAGGTAGAGAGTGCAATATTGATATGGAAATATGAATGGGTAATGAAATTTCTTGAAATAAAGATGCATATTCAACACCCAAAACCATCATAACCCACAATGGAAAGCTCACATATAAGGTAGATATTTCCTTGTATGACTGGAACAAAGCATGTTGTACAATACGGACAGGACACATCCGTTTGATTGACCATGGTATATAGGTGTAAAATTTGCTACACCACCAACAGAAAGCTTTATGAAGTCAAAATAATAATTCATTTTTTTGGCATCCTGCAGCTGCCTTTCGCATGCCTGCAGAACTTGTTGTACCTTTGTTGAATGGTTTGTAGGGGTTCACTTTCTAGTAGTCATCAAGCAAAGTTAGCTGTTGTACTAAAGCTCCATCCCTTATAACAAACACCCATGGTATTCAGCAAAGCCAACCTCAAATGGATTTTTTGAAGGTTGCTATGACTAAAATAAATTGCAAGCTCTTTCTATTGAACAATATCATCCTTAACTTCTTTTCTCTTGAATTGCATCTAAAGACCAAAAACACAACTTCAAGCTCACATATAGCACATAGATTTCGCTTTATGATTGGAATAAAGTGTGGTGTACAATGTGGATAGGGCACATACTTCTGATCACAACATAGAGGTGTAAAAGTTGCTCCAAAAACAACAAAAGGATTTCTGAAGTCATAATTCAGTGTTTTTAGCATCCTGCAACTGCCTCCCACATGCCTGCAGAACTTGCGATCTGGATTTAAACAGGAATGCAAAAAATTATAGAGATAACCATAAACACAGAGATGCAACAGAAATAATACTTCATTTCATTAATGTAAAATACTGAAATATGCTTACAAAAAGGAATGGAAATAAACCAGCTAGGGCGATGGTAGCTTATATTTGAGAAGAGATGTGGTGGATACATGTCTTTGAGTTGTGTTAAGATGAGGCTTGAAGGCCTATTTATTGTTGAGAAACAATCGAAAACCCTTCACATCTGAAAACCTAACCATAGTAGATGAAATGACAAATTGTGGGCCCTATTTTGGGTAAATTGGTACATCAACTTCCCAGGGTTGTAACTTTGGAACCCGATCTTCGTTTGACGTGTACAATAGCTCGTTAGAAATATCTATCCGAGCACTACAACTTTGGGAAGACAAAATTTAGCCCAGGGACCCATGTTGCTCCCGTATTTCCCAAGAAACATCGTTTAGGGCCTCAAAATGGCTCTGGAAGTTCAGGACCCAAAAAACTGCTAAAAATAGTAAATTGTGCTACAATTACAGAAACTGAAAAACTAAAAGAGATAGTTGTGGGGGTCCAAGTGGGATAGGTGGGTGGCCACCAACATCCACCTATATCATTCCTCCCCCCTTAGGAAGAAATGGTTGTTGTTTGCCTCCTGTTGCAACATGTTTCATATTTCATGATTGACAGTGGAAGTGCCAAAAATGTTCATCCTTTTTCATACTGCAAAAGTTCCATTTTTGAAGATTTCTCAGTTAAAGGAAAGCCAAACAGTCTAAGCTTGGTTTCCCTAGGCTTAAATCCCTTGCTTTAGAATATAGAGAGTTAATCTGTCTAAACAGTTTAAGCTTGGAAGATTAGTAGCTAGGTAGAGAACGAAGGAGCCCAATAGCTTAATCTGGGCCCTTGGAAGAAATAAGGCTAGTTTTAGATAGGAGGGCAGTCTAAAAGAAAAAAAAGGGCAATCAGGGTTTGCAAGTCTAAGTGCACCCTTCCTGAAGTAACAAAAAATGCTAGGTATATTAGGTTGGGTAGGTAGCCCGGGGTTGCAGAATCAAGATCATCCTCATTTTTTGGGCATTGACAAAGAAGGCTCATCTCATCAGTGGCAGAGGTATCAAAGCAGTGTTTTTTTGGCAGAATGTTGAAAAGCATATCTAACTTCCCCTCACCTCCTTCTCAAAAGTTCCTTACTAACATCCCCCTAAAGGACCTTGGGATCTACCCAACAAGTCCTAGTTATTATTTCATTTTTGTAAAAAAAATTAAGTCAAGGTTTTGGATTTCTTCATGAAAAGAAGCCACATTTCTTGTGTAACAATCTTGTTTTCATCTTCCACATAATCTCTATGTCTATATTTACTTCATAGACTTACCATTGTTCTCTTTCCTCTTCCACTCCACCATTATCATTTTAACTCCTAATTCTACTATGTAGCTCCCTAATTTCTCCCCTATCCCTATTCACTACTAAAACTATATGAAATTCCCAAAAAAGATACTAAATAACCCCTCCCCTTGGCACTATAACCATATTTCCTAAGTCTGGGGCATACTAAGCTCACTTGGGGCCTGGCATTAACCCTTCCGCGTCCTAACCCGAGGTTAATATGACATTTGATTAAATTAACAACCACCATTCCCTCCCCCACACGTGAACTTTATACTAAGTTCTTCCGCGCATACATTCCCTTTGGAATTAATTTGATATCTGATCAAATTAATAGCCACCTGCGCCAATTTGTAAACCCATTAAACCCGTATAACCCAAAGTTTAAGACCCTGAAGCGCTGAATAAAGATTTAATAGTCAGACGGGCCCAGTTTGTTAACATCCCATCAAATCATTGTCCCATCCACCGTCGGATCCGGCCCTCCCCATCCGACGGCTCTCGGCAATTTCGGAGGCGCCCCGCTACTCGATCGTTAGCTTTCGATGGCGAGGCGATTTTTCTGCCATACCCAAAGACACTTGTCCATTTCCAATTGCATCAGAGGGGCTCTGACGGATACCGCCCCCGTACAGAAAGTGGTCTGATGAAACCGCTTTCTGCCTTCTGTACGCGCGCCTCATGTAACCTATCCTGTTCTACATGTCTGCCTCATCAACATGCCACATCACTTGTGTAAACATAACCCCCTAAGCCGAGTCATCCTGCCACATCATTCACCATACATGCTGACATCACCCTGCTGACGGCATCCCGCCACGTCACCCTCTGTACCCAGCCCGCTAATGATGTCATGCTGATGTCATAGTTAAAAAGCGCCAAAAGTGTCAAATTATCATAAAAATGCGCAAATCGACCGTTTTATGTCATTTTCACTGCTAAGTTCCGGGAGCTCTCTGCATGTTATTTCACGTTGTTTTTCCACCTAAGTTCAAAATTCGATCAAACGAGTTGCTGCCGTCCGCAAATTTGTCACCATTGCTCTCCATTGCACCTGCTCGTTTGTTACCGGCTCCTTAAGTCTAGGTATTTACCCGAAACAACGCCCGTAACCCTGTTTTTATATTTTCTCTCTGCAAGAATTGCCAATACACCAAGATTTACCTGGAGCACATCGACACATGCGACCTTTTCCTCTCTACCTCACCATATAACTCAGTTGTGGCCAAAGCCCGACATCTCTGTTGTCTCTGACAAAGCTGCCATTCATAGCTTCAAAATCCAGCTCCAATTTGTCTGCAGAACCGCTGAAGACAGTCTGCTAAAGCCCTCCAATTTCCTCCCTCTCAGTGAATTTATTGAAGAACCTTGCACACTCTGCATTTCATTGAATTCTACTCATCAAAACATATCTACACAGAGCTTAAAACTCTGAGTTCCTGGCCCTGAAAACCATCATCACAATTCTTGTTTTTGCTGAAATACTGGCCTAAACCAGCTGTAATTATTGTTGAAGCATGGAGACCCAAGTCGCCTGAATATTGCACCACTAAATGCTCCACATAGGGACTTGGAATGGCTGCCCAATGCCGACAGGGATTATCAAATGAAGGAAACAATTGAAATAAGCAACAAATGTCACATTGAAACTGTCTGTGAAATAAGGAGAAAACATAGAAGCAGTACTGATGACATGGGTATCTGGGAGTCCAACCTACCCATCTATTGTCTTCCACAAGTGAATGTATTCCCAAACTTTATCCATCCGTGCTATGAGCATTATGAACCCACTCAAAGAGCTGTTTTGGCTCCATCTGGGGATGTTTTGTTTCACATCACCCCTCAATCCATAAATGAGATGCTAAGCTTTGAGCCAAACAAACCTCTGGTGCCCCTTTCTATGAATCCTCTACTTAACCAAGGCACTAAGCTGCTCAGCTCAGAGGTTGCGAGAATTGGCCAATTATTCATGCTCCTAGATTACCAGCCCCAACAACCTCCTCCTTATCTACATGTCTGGTTCAATGAAATAGGGAGACTACTTATAGATATGATATCCTGCATCTTAGGATTCAATACCAGTGAGTATGTTGATGAGGTTATCTTGGTAATGCTATCCATGTTCACTCCAGGGCAGCCCCCTGCTGTCCAGTATGATTATTCCACCTTCATAGATGACAAAATTCATGAGAAATTTATGAACCTGGAGAGAGAAAGGGTGTTTAAATATACTTTTTACATATATCACTTGTTGTTGTACTATCAGCCTAATAGTTTCCTGTTCTTCCTCAAAAGGTTGGATGCTAAGGGGAGCGAAGGCCCGTAGTATTTTGGTCACCAGTTTGCCACCATGTTTATTACTCTCCATACACCTACTGTGAGTTCACTGACCTGTTCATATACCCAGCTTCCTCCTTGCTAGTAAGCACTCCTCTCCCTAGACTCACTGATGAAATGCAAAAAATCCCGCAACTTTCCAAGAGCTACAGTATTGGAGATTGGTATTTTTATCAACACCACACAGTAATCAGGATTTATGGGTGTGATTTGACCCTTTACAGACTGCCTAAATATGTCCCCATGAGACTCTTTGCCTTGGAGTACTTCCGACAGTTTGGAAATGCAGACATGCTTCACTTCTATGGCAAAAGCAAAAAGGCACAACTGAAAATCAGGCATCAATTGGGCCCATTTATTTTCAATAATAGAGAAGAAGCCTAGAAGGAGGCAGACAAGATGTTGAAAGACTTTCTGTTATTAAAAACAAGTTTTTACTGGGAACCTTATGACCCAGATCAATTTATCAGCCTTAGAAGAGTCAAATACAAGCTTGCAGCATATGAACACTGTGATATCCCCCAAATTGAACAATTTGCCAACCAACCAGAATGGGTAGAGGGCACACTAGTTGAAGAACTGTCTGAGGAAGAGATAGAAGAAAAAGCTATCAAAAACCTTGAAAAAGTTGTTCACTTGGAATCTTTTGGACATGTGTCTTTTGTAGCTCCTTGACAGCTTGGAGTAGGCACCTCATCTACCACGCCCCCCCAGCAACCAGCCCAACAGACTATCCCACCAGCAGCAACAGACAAAGGTAAAGAGGTATAGCATTTAGAAGAGCAAGTGCACCATTTAGGATAGCAAGAGGAAATGGCGGATCAACCAGTTTCTACTGATGAACAAAGTCAAGGGAAAGACTTTTGGAAACAAACAAATTAAGGTAACATAAATTTCGGTGTTGCAGACACCTCTCAATGAGGAGAGATCAAAGAAAAGGGACAGACAGTAAGAAACACCTCAGGCACATCCACAGAGCAGCAAGGGGAGAAGAGACAAAGGTTAAATCCTTTTTCAGAAGAAGAAATGCCAGAGACAACCACTGAATAGCAGGTTCCTCCTATCATGGACACATCAGCCAACTCATTTCAGCAGGAGCATGAGAGACAGCAGGGCATGGAAGTATCATCCACAATACAACAAGGCCGACAGCCCTCTAACATTAAAAAATCATTTACTGATATAAAGGCTAGGAATGAGCCAGTGAGAATCCAACTGTATAATCAGTTAATAAGGATGGCTCCCACCAACCAGCAAAGACTAATAGCGGCCTATTACATCCAAGAAGGGAAGATGATCCTTGGTCACTTCAGGCCTACAACTCAACAACCCCAATCAGCTGTTGATTACATTAGAACCAATCTGGAGGTGTTTTCCAAGGATATACATCCAATGGACTAGATTGAATTGCACAAGCAGACAGGGGAAATGCTATATTCTACCCTAGAAGATAAGACATTGCTAGCTCACAAATTGGAAAATTCTTTGCACAACACTGCTGCCCAACTTGAGTTGGGAAAGGCTTCCTCACAGGCCAAGGACAATAGAATCAAGTCCTTGGAGGAGATTATCATAGAGATGGGACATGATCCCTCTAATCCCAAGGGTGTGCAAGCTCTATTAAAAAAGATGGATGAAAACATAGCTGCCCTTAGGAAACAAATAAAACCGTCATCTACGTTGCATCCTCATACTACAGAGGTAGCTCAAGAGAAAGAATAAAAGGATGTAGTAGCTTTACTCATGACCTTGCATAAAAGGTTGGCAGAAACAGAGACTGCCTTGGAGGCAACATTGCACGGAAGATAGGGAGAGTTGGCCTCTGAGCCAATTCAAACAGCTCAGATCTCCACAGCCACCCCTCCCACGACCAGCACAACAATCCCCTCTATCACTCCAGTAGCAGAAGCAGGTACCTCAAGTTCAGCACCAACTACCTCAACACCTACAGATAAAGACGCCAGCTTAAAAATGGACAATATGATGAAGGAAATTGAAGATTTGGAATTACAAATGACAAAGTTGAGACAAACCAAGGAAAAGCTGGCTACAATTGAGGAAAAATATGACAAATCAAAGCAGGAGGTAGCTGAGAAAACAAGAGAGGTCAAAGCCTTAGAAAAAAGAATAAAAGAGCTAGAGAAAGAGCTCACTTTTGATAGAACTCTAGCTGATATAAAGAAAATTCTATGGGCCAAAATCGGCCAATCCATTACAGACCAGTGGCAAGCCATTGAAACTATTCACGAGCAAATGGAGTTGATAAATTTGGCTCAATTCGAAAACAAAAAGGCCAGAGCATCATTGAGAAATATGCCCGAGGAAGCAAACATGATGATCCAATTCTTGAATACTCGAACCAAGGGGCAACTGGCAGCATTAGGAATCAGTAGCAGGACTGAAACTATCTTGCTAATAAAGAAGGTGTTAACCCTTAAGAACTTTGTGTAGGCATTTGACAGAAAATTCCAAGAGATGCAAGCTGAGGTGGATGAGTTCAAGGCAAAGATCATGGCATTGCATAGCAGAGGACTGCCAAGTTTGTTAACGAGTGCCGAAAGACTGCTGTCACATGACCTTTATGCTAATAGAGTCAATAATTTTGCTGCCAACCAAATCACAGCTTCCTCCAGCACTTCAGAAGGAACAGGGCCTCCATCATGACAGAGTGTTTTTAATAAATTAGAAAATCTATTGCACAAGAGATAAATCACCTGTTCGAATTCCAACCCACCTTCCATAGGTACACGGAGGCTGAGGAAACATTGATAAAGATACAGAGGCATCAGCTGCATACGGAGGAATGGTGGAAGGGAATAAAAGAGATATTGCTCAGGTGATTTGGTTTATTAATTATTTTTGGTCAAGTTACAGGTCAACACATAGAAATGGCAAGATACACCTGTCAAAGGTAGATCAACATGGAGCAAAATTGAATTGATGATTACAACTCATCCAATACTAAAAAGCCAAACACGCAGCACAAAGACCCAGGCAGCAACAGGCAACGTACCAACATTAGGGGACATGCGCTAAAATAAATGCACAACAAGCAGCCCACCCACTCAACCTACAAAGTCAATGGTTATCTGACAAAAAGAGTCAGCTAGCAAGCTAACATTAACTACAGTGTTAAATGTTTCATTTAGTCGCTGGGATGAGTTGGTGATATAATTTATTGTCTGAAGAGTAATCACCTAGATATTTCGTGACTTCCTTTTTGTATATATACAACCTCTTGCACTGTAAAAGGGGTTGATCGACTGATGTATCCAGGAAAGACTTGCACTGTATTTCTGATATTTTTTCTATAATCAAAGACTGCATACAAGCTTGGAGAATGGACTGTTGATGTGTGATTAATGTTCCTGAATAATTAAATGAGGAATTCTTGTGCTGCAATATGATACAATAAGTCTCCCTACCTCTGTTATTTCATTTTCATATATACTCAAGTCACTTAACAAAGGATTGGTATAGAATTTGCTTTGTTGCACTCTATGCCCAGGCTCTGTGGCTTCTTAATGTTTTTCTTCTTGAACTAGACATAAATATGAATTCTGTTATGGCTCATGTTTGATCTATTTTCACATATGAATGACCGTCATCTAGGAATTCTTAGTTGCTCCCAGATAGATTTCATTCATCTTCTTCCTGCTAACCTGTTTGAGAGATTCTTTGTTGCCTCTCATTCTTTAGCCCTTATTCATCCTTATAAATTTGCAAAAATTGATTCATGAACAACTACCCTGCTCCTCATCCTTTTTGTGATTAAGAAAGCACGCCAACAATCTTACTCCATGACCGTATGCCCAATGGTTTGAAATTTACCACCATATGCCTTGCCTCTCTACTTGAAACATCATCTTTCCAACCAAAAGACAAGCAAAACCCCTGAACTAAATAGCTAGCCTCAAATTTTCATTAGCAAAGATAAATAAAAAAAGAGAGATCCCTCTCTGACTGTAGGTGGGCTAGAACCTGTAGTCCAAAGTTGGTTTGTGGTTACCTCGGCCATATCCTTTCGGGAGCTTAAGGACAACCTGAGTGATAACATGATGGCGACTCCGCTGGGGAACATCTTCAGATAATTTCATAAATCAAGTTGGAAAGCTCCACTGGGATGAACCAGACCAAAAATTTCATTTTAGTCTCTGGAGAAGGTCATCTTTTCTTTCAGAAACACTAATACAAAAGTTTAGTTCTGATCTGTGATGATGGACAGAGATCAAACACTTCTAAGTTGAATCATCCATCTGACGACCCGACATCATCTTCACAAACAAGACTCCACTGGTGGAGTGGACATGGAAGAAAATTTTTCAAAGTTTTGAGCAGTTTCACAGCCGAGTAATCCCATTTCACTCTGGTAATAGTCAGATAGGATGACCTGGTATGTGGAAGATGAAGTTAAACAAGTTATAAATGAATTCATAAAGTTATTATCAAAATATGAGCTTGATGAAAATTTTGTCAGACAATTGTTGTTTAAGATCAATGCAATACAACAGCCCCAAATCAAGATATGTCTTCTTGATTTAGTTGTGGAGGAACATGAAAATGAGATTGAACTATTGCATTCCCAAATCCGGTCATATGATTTTCAAGATCCTAAATTTTTTTTTCAAGGACTTCCTCCTCCAATTCATGAGAAAATTGTACTGCCTTCTGTCTTACAAATTAAGGATGACTATGCTTTCAAGACAAAGGCTAAAGGACTAGTTGCAAAATTTGTTACAGAGGATACAGTTGTTCCATCAGACCAAGAAAGCTTAGATAGAACCATCCCACAAGATGCTTTTTTTGATCCTGTAGCAGATTATATGGAGGCCTTTCTAAACTCAAAATTTGTAACATGTTTTCTTTATACGGATAAAGTATTCCAGCAGTGGCCTTTATATGTCACAATTTTGACCAGGGGGGCACATCACCCAACAATGTTTTTCATTTCACAAACTGTCATTCAAACAGTTAGTTTCTTTTTACAAGTGCTTAAATGGTTGCACTGGTTGTTTCATTTTACCTAACCAGCAAAAACGTGCTGACTAGGGTAGGTAGGTAGGATTTAAGTTTCTGTTTGGATATCAACTCTTTGTAATTGAAGCCCGAAGTGAAGGCCCTAAGCTCCTCAAGTATGCTATCAAGTTCATAAATAAAGCATCCATTAGAGGGAAATATTTTAGAGTATAGCAACCACAGAGGATCAAGGCAGTCTGACCTGCTGTTCTCGGCTTTTTACAAGGAAAATTCATCCCCAAGTCGAGCCATTGTTGGCCTCCTGTTGCAATAGGTTTCATATTTCATGATTGACAGTGGAAGTGCCACAAATGTTCATCTTTTTTCATACTGCAAAAGTTCCATTTTTGAAGATTTCTCAGTTAAAGAAAACCCAAACAGTCTAAGCTTGGTTTCCCTAGGTTTAAATCTCTTGCTTTAGAATATAGAGAGTTAATCTGTCTAAATAGTTTAAGCTTGGCATATTAGTAGCTAGGTAGAGAACGAAGGAGCCCAATAGCTTAATCTGGGCCCTTGGAAGAAATAAGGCTAGTTTTAGATAGGAGGGCAGTCTAAAAGAAAAAAAAGGGCAATCAGGGTTTGCAAGTCTAAGTGCACCCTTCCTGAAGTAACAAAAAATGCTAGGTATATTAGGTTGGGTAGGTAGCTCGGGGTTGCAGAATCAAGATCATCCTCAGTTTTTGGGCATTGACAAGGAACGCTCATCTCATCAGTGGCAGAGGTATCAAAGCAGTGTTTTTCTGGTAGAATGTTGAAAAGCATATCTAACTTCCCCTCACCTCCTTCTCAAAAGTTCCTTACTAACATCCCCCTAAAGGACCTTGGGATCTGCCCAACAAGTCCTAGTTCTTACTTCATTTTTGTGAAAAAAATTAAGTCAAGGTTTTGGATTTCTTCATGAAAAGAAGCCACATTTCTTGTGTAACAATCATGTTTTCATCTTCCACAGAATCTCTATCTCTATCTTTAATTCATAGACTTACCATTGTTCTCTTTCCTCTTCCACTCCACCATTATCATATTAACTCCTAATTCTACTATGTAGCTCCCTAATTTCTCCCCTATCCCTATTCACTACTAAAACTATATGAAATTCCCAAAAAAGATACTAAATAACCCCTCCCCTTGGCACTATAACCATATTTCCTAAGTCTGGGGCATACTAAGCTCACTTGGGGCCTGGCATTAACCCTTCCGCGTCCTAACCCGAGGTTAATATGACATTTGATTAAATTAACAACCACCATTCCCTCCCCCACACGTGAAATTTATACTAAGTTCTTCCGCGCATACATTCCCTTTGGAATTAATTTGATATTTGATCAAATTAATAGCCACGCACACCCATTTGTAAACCCATTAAACCCATATAACCCAAAGTTTAAGACACTGAAGTGCTGAAGAAAGATTTAATAGTCGGGCGGGCCCAGTGCATTAACATCCCATCAAATCATTGTCCCGTCCACCGTCGGATCGGGCCCTCCCCATCTGATGGCTCTTGGCGATTTCGGAGGCGCCCCACTGCTCGATCGTTAGCTTCCGATGGCGAGGCGGTTTTTTTGCCGTACCCAAAGGCACTTTTCCATTTCCTATTGCATCGTAGGGGCTATGACGAATACCGCCCCTGTACAAAAAGTGGTCCGATGAAACCGCTTTCCGCCTTCTGTATGCACGCCTCATGTAACCTATCCTGTTCTACGTGTCTGCCTCGTCACCATGCCACCTTACGTGTGCAAACATCACGCCCTAAGATGAGTCATCCTGCCACGTCATCCACTGTACATGCTGATGTCATCCCACCACATCATCCTCCGTACTCAGCCCGCCAATGATTTCATGCTGACATCATAGTTAAAAAGCACCAAAAGTGTCAAATTATCATAAAAATGCGCAAATCGACCGTTTTATGTCATTTTCACTGCTCAGTTTTGGGAGCTCTCTGCATGCTATTTCACGTTGTTTTTCCACCTAAGTACAAAATTCAATCAAACGAGCTGCTGGCACCCAAAAATTTGTCGCCATTGCTCTCCATTGCACCTGCTCGTTCGTTACCGGCTCCTTAAGTCCGGGTATTTACCTGAAACAATGCCCGCAACCCTGTTTTTATATTTTTCTCTCTGCAAGAATTGCCAATACACCAAAATTTACCTGGAGAAAATCGACACATGCGACCTTTTCCTCTCTGCCTCACCATATAACTAAGTTGTGGCCAAAGCCCGATGTCTCTATTGTCTCTGACAAAGCTGCCATTCATAGCTTCAAAATCCAGCTCCAATTTGTCCGCAGAACCGCTGAAGACAGTCTGCTAAATCCCTCCAATTTCCTCCCTCTCAGTGAATTTATTGGAGAACCTTGCACACTATGCATTTCATTGAATTCTACTCACCAAATCATATCTACATAGAGCTTAAAACTTTGTGTTCCTGGCCCTGAAAACGACCATCACAATTCCGGTTTTTGCTGAAATACTTGCCTAAACCAACTGTAATTATTGTTGAAGCATGGAGACCCCAGTCGCGCTGAATATTGCACCACTGAATGCTCCACATAGGGACTTGGAATGGCTGCCCCTTGCCGACAGGGATTATGAAATGAAGGAAACAATTGAAATAAGCAACAAATATCACATTGAAACTGTTTGTGAAATAAGGAGAAAACACAGAAGCGGTACTGATGACATGGGTATCTGGGAGTCCAACTTACCCATCTATTATCTTCCACAAGTGAATGTATTCCTAGACTTTATCCATCAGTGCTGCGAGCATTGTGAACACACTCAAAGAGCAATTTTGGCTCCATCTGGGGCTATTTTGTTTCACATCACCCCTCAATCCATAAATGAGATGCTTAGCTTTGCGCCAAACAAACCTCTGGTACCCCTTTTTATGAATCTTCTACTTAACCAAGGCACTAAGCTGCCCAGCTCAGAGGTCGCGAGAATTGGCCAATTATTCATGCTCCCAGATTGCCAGCCCTCGCAACCTCCTCCTTATCTACATGTCTGGTTCAATGAAACAGGGAGACTGCTAGTAGATATGATATCCTGCATCTTAGGATTCAATACCAGTGAGTATGTTGATGAGGTTATCTTGGTAATGCTATCCATGTTCACTCCAGGGAAGCCCCCCGTTGTCCAGTATGATTATGCCACCTTCGTAGCTGACAAAATTCATGAGCAATTTATGAACCTGGATAGAGAAAGGGTGTTTAAATGTACTTCCTACATATATCACTTGTTGTTGTACTATCAGTCTGATAGTTTCCCGGTGTTCCTCAAAAGGTTGGATGCTAAGGGGAGGCGAAGGTCCGTAGTATTTTGGTCATCAGTTTTCCACCATGTTTATTACTCTCCATACACCTACTGTGAGTTCATTGACCTGTTCATATACCCAGCTTTCTCCTTGCTAGTAAGCACTCCTCTCCCTAGACTCACTGATGAAATGCAAAAAATCCTGCAACTTTCCAAGACCTACAGTATTGGAGATTGGTATTTTTTCAACACCACACAGTAATCAGGATTTATGGGTGTGAGTTGGCCCCTTACAGACTGCCTAAATATGTCCCCATGAGACTCTTTGCCTTGGAGTAATTCTGGCAGTTTGGCAATGCAGACATGCTTCACTTCTATGGCAAAATAAAAAAGGCACAACTGAAATTCAACCATCAATTGGGCCCATTTATTTTCAATAAAAGAGAAGAAGCCTGGAAGGAGGCAAACAAGATGATGAAATACTTTTTGTTATTAAAAGAAAGTTTTTACTGGGCACCTTATGACCCAAATCACTTTATCAGCCTTAGAAGAGTCAAATACAAGCTTGCAGCATATGAACACTGTGATATCCCCCAAATTGAACAATTTGCCAACCAACCAGAATGGGTAGAGGGCACACTAGTTGAAGAACTGTCTGAGGAAGAGATAACAGAAAAAGCAATCAAAAACCTTGAAAAATAAGTTCACTTGGAATCTTTTGGACAGGTGTCTTTTGCAGCTCCTCGGCAGCTTGAAGGATGGCTCCCACCAACCAGCAAAGACTAATGGCAGCCTATGACATCCAAGAAGGCAAGATGAGCCTTGGGCACTTGAAGCCTACAACTCAACAACCCCAATCAGCTGTTGATTACATTAGAACCAATCTGGAGGTGTTTGCCAAGGATATACATCCAATGGACCAGATTGAATTGCACAAGCAGATAGGGGAAATGCTATATTCTACCCTAGCAGATAAGACATTGCTAGCTCACAAATTGCAAAATTCTTTTCACAACACTGCTGCCCAACTTGAGTTGGAAAAGGCTTCCTCACAGGCCAAGGACAATAGAATCAAGTCCTTGGAGGAGATTATCATAGAGATGGGACATGATCCCTCTAATCCCAAGGGCATGCAAGCTCTATTAAAAGAGAGGGATGAAGACATAGCTGCCCTATGGAAACAAATCAAACTGTCATCTACATTGGATCCTCAGACTACAAAGGTAGCTCAAGAGAAAGAAGAAAATGATGTAGTAGCTTTACTCATGACCTTGCATAGAAGGTTGGCAGAAAGAGAGACTGCCTTGGAGGCAGCATTGCAGGGAAGACAGGGAGAGTTGGCCTCTCAGCCAATTCAAATAGCTCAGATCTCCACAGCCACCCCTCTCACGACCAGCACAACAGTCCCCTCTATCACTCCAGCAGCAGAAGAAGGTACCTCAAGTTCAGCACAAACTACCACAACTACCTCAACACCTACAGATAAATACACCATCTTAAAAATGGACAATATGATGAAGGAAATTGAAGCTCTGGAATTACAAATGATAGAGTTGAGACAAACCAAGGAAAAGCTGGCTACAAGTGAGGTAAAATATGACAAATCAAAACAGGAGGTAGCTGAGAAAACAAGAGAGGTCAAAGCCTTAGAAAAAAGAATAAAAGAGCTAGAGAAAGAGCTCACTTTTGATAGAACTCTAGCTGATATAAAGAAAAATCTATGGGCCAAAATCGGCCAATCCATTACAAAGTAGTGGCAAGCCATTGAAACTATTCACGAGCAAATGGAGTTGATAAATTTGGCTGAATTCGAAAACCAAAAGGCCAGAGCATCATTGAGAAATATGCCCGAGGAAGCAAATAGGATGATCCAATTCTCGAATACTCTAACCAAGGGTTGGCTGGCAGCATTAGGAATCAGTAGCAGGACTGAAACTATCTTGCTAATAAAAAAGGTGTTAACCCTTAGGAGCTTTGTGCAGGCATTGGATAGAAAATGCCAAGAGATGCAAGCTGAGGTGGATGAGTTCAAGGCAAAGATCATGGCATTGCATAGCAGAGGACTGCCAAGTTTTTTAACCAGTGCTAGAAGACTGTTGTCTCATGAGCTTTATGCTAATAGAGTCAATAATTTTACTGCCAACGAAATCATAGCTTCCTCCAGCACTTCAGAAGGAACAGGGCCTCCATCAGGACAGAGTGTTTTTAATAAATTAGAAAATCTATTCTATATTGCACAATAGATAACTCACCTGTTCGAATTCCTACCCACCTTCCATAGGTACACGGAGGCTGAGGAAACATTGATAAAGATACAGAGGCATCAGCTGCCTACGGAGGACTGGTGGAAGGGAATAAAAGAGATATTGCTCAGGTGATTTGGTTTATTAATTATTTTTGGTCAAGTTACAGGTCAGCACATATAAATGGCAGGATACACCTGTAAAAGGTAGATCGACATGGAGAAAAATTGAATTGATGATTACAGCTCATCCAATACTAAAAATCCAAACACGCAGGCAAAGACCCAGGCAGCAGGAGGCAACGTACCAACATTAGGGGACACACGCTAAAATAAATGCACAGCAAACAGCCCACCCACTCAACCTACAAAGTCAATGGTTATCTGACAAAAATAGACAGCTAGCAACCTAAAATTAACTGCAGTGTTAAATGTTTCATTTACTCATTGGGAGGAGTTGGTGATATAATTTATTGTCTGAAGAGTCATCACCTAGATATTTTGTGACTTGCTTTTTGTATATATACAACCTCTTGCACTGTAAAAGGGAATGATCGACTGATGTATCCAGGAAAGGCTTGCACTGTATTTCTGATATATTTCTATAATCAAAGACTGCATACAAGCCTGGAGAATGGACTGTTGATGTGTGATTAATGTTCCTGAATAATGAAATGAGGAATTTGTGTGCTGCAATATGATACAATAAGTCTCCCTACCTCTGTTATTTCATTTTCATACATACTCAAGTCACTTAACAAAGGATTGGTATAGAATTTGCTTTGTTGCACTCTATGCCCAGGCTCTAGGCTTCTTAATGTTTTTCTTCTTGAACTAGACATAAATATGAATTCTGTTATGGCTCATGTTTGATATATTTTCACATATGAATGACTGTCGTCTAGGAATTCTTAGCTGCTCCGAGATAGAGTTCATTCATCTTCTTCCTGCTAACCTGTTTGAGAGATTCTTTGCTGCCTCTCATTCTTTAGCCCTTATTCATCCTTATAAATTTTGCAAAAATTGATTCATGAACAACTACCCTGCTCCTCATCCTTTTCGTGATTAAGAAAGCACACCAATTGTCTTACTCTGTCTTACCTCTGCTGAAATGAGGTTCTTTTGGATCCCATTGTCAATAATGAATTGCAGCGGCGAACCCTTCACCCACATCTGTGAGTGGAAAAGGCGCTTCCCCTCATCCAGATCTTTGGGCTCATTCTTCTGGATCTTGGTGGTGGCAACAGTTTTGTTGGGCACCGCATCAATGATCTGCTTCCCTTTGTCATTCCTCTTGTCGGGTTCTGACTCAGGGTCAGAACATGCATCTGTTTTTAAGCCTTCAACTCGGCCACCAACGACTGCCTAGTCTGACACTCACTTGTGTTATGAGTGGGGCTCTTGTGCATCTCACACCACTTTCCTGTGTCTTTCTTCAGCTTCGTGGTGTTGTTCTTTTCTTGTGGCTTTGGACGGTTGTCTTGGGTCACCCTGCCTTGGCTTTGTCCTTTGTTCTTCAGATTTGCAAATCCAAAGTCTCGCTTCTTCTGTTTAAGCTTCTGCTCGATTTTGACAGCATATCGGTACGTCATGTTAAGCGAGGAGATGTTTAGGAACTCCATCTCTTCTTAGATGTATATGTGTAGGAAGCCACGGTATTTGAGTTCCAGATGTAGCTCAGAATCTTTGATACCCAACTGTGTGTGAAAGGTATGAAAAATGTTGGTGAACTCTGGCACATCTTCGTCCCTTCCTTGCCATAGCGTGGTCCACTTTATGTATTTCTCATCATAACTTTTGACAGGGTAGTATTTCTCCTTGGTGGTGCCTTGGAATGAATTCCAAGTGGGTGCGACTGAAAATAGTGAGCCTGTACATTCATCCTTCTTCTCGCAGTAGGTTTCCCACTAGTCCTTGACGTGGGTGGCTACTTTGAGAAGAGCGAAAATAATCATTTCTCAACTGGAAAAATCATGAACAGAAAAATACCCATCTAGAAAATTTAACCATTGATCTATGGCATCTATGTCTATCTGACCCTGGAATATGGGGATTTAAAAATTAACTTGTACCTTAAACAATGTGGGATTTCCAGAGTAGCTATTGGAAGCTGATGTGTCGCCCCTCGATAGCCGTTAAAGGATCTGGGCAAAGTTGTCCATCATCATGTTCCTATGTCGCTCGAGGGCTCCTTTGAGAAATATTTTGATAGGATCTCCTGCCCCCTCATCTTTCTTGTCATCCTCCATGGGAGGCCGTCAGGATTTGCAAGACTGGTCTTGTAAAGGTTCGACCAGTTCAAGCCCTAACTCCTTATATCCCGACCTCGTTGGGGACATGCAAAGAAAAACAGAGGAAAATCATACCGCTCTGATACCACTGATCCAGATTTAAATAGGAATGCAACAAATTACAGAGATAACCATAAACACAGAGATGTAACAGAAATAATACTTCATTTCATTAATGTAAAATACTGAAATATGCTTACAAACAGGAATGTAAATAAACTAGCTAAGGCGATGGTAGCTTATCTCTGAGAAGAGATGTGGCGGCTACATGCCTCTAAACTATGTTACAATGAGGCTCGAAGGCCTATTTGTTGTTGAGAAACAATGGAAAACCCTTCATATCTGAAAACCTAACCCGAGAAGATGAAATGCCAAATTGTGGGCCCCGTTTTGGGTAAGTTGGTACATCAACTTCCTGGGGTTGTAACTTTGGCACCCAATCTTCGTTTGACACGTACAATAGCTCGTTAGAAATATCTATTCGAGCACTACAACTTTTGAAAGAGAAACATTGGTAAATGGGCCCATGTTTCTCCTATATTACCCAATAAACGTCATTTAGGGCCTTGAAATGGCTCTGGAAGTTCAGGACCCGAAAAACTGATAAAAATAGTAAATTGTTCTATAATTACGAAAATTGAAAAACTAAAAGAGAAATTTGTGGAGGTCCAAGTGGGATAGGTGGGTGGCCACCAACATCCACCTGGATCAAATTGTTGCGCCTTTGTTGCATGGTTTTAATGAGCTCATTTTCCAGCAGTTATCATGCTAAGTTAGCAGTTGTACTGAATTTCCCTAGCAAACACCTATTGTGTTTAGCAAATCCAACCTCAAATGCACTTTTTGAATGTTGCAATGTGTAAAATAGGCTAAAAGCTCTTGTTTTTCGACAATATGATTCTTAAATTCCTCTTGAGCCCGATTTCAATACCTAGAACACATTCTTTAGCAATTGAAACAAATTTCTTCACCTTCTCAACCTCCTAAACATAATCTACATCAATAAATGTAATTGTGTGCAAGATTGTAAGAAATAACCTTAATGATTCACTAAAATTCCCATTTGTTGTGGCTTTGTAAGCTAACTTCGCATCTGTTGTGGCTTTGGAAGCTAGTCTAAGTTTCTCATCTAATAGAAAAATATTAAATACCAAAGCTCATGGCCCTCTAACATTTGAGCTAGCAGTCTCACTCCACCCTCCCTCTATTGCTAAGAAGACCACAATTGAAAAACAAATGTAGGGAGGTATGTATGGTTACCCATGTAAAGATCCAAAAACAAAGGTTTGAACTTTTAATGGAGTGAAATTCTTAATACTAAGTTGTTGAATTGAGAGTTGCATTGCCATATTAATGTTACTATAAGTTGCATTCTCATCTGCAAGAAAAGATTTTCTATATCCATATTTGAATTACTTGCATACGTGGTGATGGTGTAGCTAATGACATTATGAGTTGTACCTGCAACATTTGCAGCTTAGACATCTGTAGCGAGCTTCAAATCTTCTACATCCCATCTTACCTCATTGTCATTGTCTCCTCTCACTTCTCTATCGTCGACCACTACAACCTAGCCTTTTTGTTTTTCAACTCCAAAAGTGTCAAGGTCTTAACCCCTATTGGCTATAGCTCATTCATCCTCTTCTTCATGGACAACACCCCCTATATTATCCAACCCACCCGAAGTGTCAAGGTCTTAACCCTATTGGTTGCATCTCCTTCATCCTCTTCTTCATGGACCGCAACCCCTGCATTATCCAAACCACCCTCAAAAAGGCCTTCGGTAACCCTCAATAAAAACCATTCACGATTGCAACAAATTGATGGAGGAGGCACAATAAGTGATGATTTCTTTCCAAATGGCAGAGTGGGTAGATTGCCACCTAACTATTATGTACAAGAATATCAGCAATCTATGTAAGCCCATGAACTACTGCACTCACATATGGGCATTGTGAAACTGACCCATAACATCATTTTATATTTATGCAATCCCCAACATCTTCAAAAACTGATCAATATTGTCCATGACAAAATACAAAATGAAAGCCTTTCAAAATTATTTAATCTTTGGTAAGCATATTCAAGAATGGCAACATTTCCGTACCAAAGGGCCTCAATTCCAAGTGTATACCAGTGACCTTAACATCTCTCTGTTTTGCAGAAACAACATCAATTTGAATAGTTTCAACCTACACTGCTAAGTTAAATCATGGCTTCTCATCTTTGAAAAGGTGAAGAGACGCTTCTGGGAAGCCCTTCAGATGCAGCTAAGGAATCACTGCCTGTCCAAAAATCAGTTCCTAATCATGCTCATAACATTGTCATACTTCCTTTTTATCAGTGCCAGCTTGGCTATATACTCATGCATCAATCTGTATGACAGGGTTATTTCCAACTCATTCATGCAATTGACATAATTCTCATACACCTTAATTGTACATACTTGATCATCAAGTGTTCCAATAAGGCCATCGTTCCTATTTGGATGACAAAAAAGCACAATTTCCACCCCAAGCACCGCTCTTAAGTTTTAACACAAATAATTTTATGCAGGGAGAAATGTACAAGCTCCTTGCTTCAAATGATGATTGCATGCTTGCTCAACAAGGCCACATTTTCCATGTCATCTGACTAAATGTATTTAACAAATGGAATATGGAGGTCCCCAAGTAAAATCCTCTATTGCAAATCAAGGTTGCTATCTTTTCTTCCTGCATTGTGTCACTCTTCTATCCCAACACTATCTTCTGGCCCGAGAAGAAGGTTGTATGTTCCTGCACAGAAAATTGTATCCACAGTTACTGGACAACTAGACTTCTTGATCACCTTATTTCTGCGATTTTTATCACATGGTTATGACTCATGTCAGTGACTACCGATTAATTGCAAGTAAAAAATGAAGTAGGTCCTCCAAGTCGCTATCTTTTCTTCCTGTATTGCGTCACTTCTCCCAAGTCCCAACACTATCCTCTAGCCCAAGAGTAGGTTCATATCACCCACCATCAACATCCAAAGGTATTAGGACAACATTCTCCATGGGGCTAAACAACAATGATCATCATCCTTGATCCAATTCATGGATCCAACCCTTCTTATCTGTATAAGTTGAGAGTATTTTTGAGTTGAAAATTGATGAGAAAATAAAAAATGGTCATTCTTGCAGTATAGGGTGCCCTCATAAACAAAAAAAGCATATCTTTCTCTTTCTAGCTTGAAAACAATCATCCCATGGTCATGCCCAGCAGCAAGAAGATTCATATCAAGATGTGCTACAAGGGCCCAGAAGAAATCATGGACTCTACGAAATGTTTGGACACCTCTACAATACTTGGATACATCTCAAACTTAGATAGTTTTATCTTCTAATTTTTAACAACAATTTTGTGGCATGGATGGAACATCACACGAGACATATAGTTCACATGTCCTCTTAAAAGTTAAAATATCCAACTTCCCAAGCTTGGTACCCGAGAACAAAAAACATACTAAATTTTCACAAATGAATTATCTACAAATTTTCCACGTGCCCTCCTAAAGTATTCATCTTCCTAGGCCTTGATCTCTGAGAACAAAACTAACTTTTCACATGCGCTCTTAAATTATCCAACTTGCTAGGCCTTGGTATCTGAGAACAAAAAAAACTAACTTTTCACAAATGAATTACACGCAAACTGAGATGCTACTCAAGAAAGAGGAGTAACAAAAAAGAAAAAGAAAAAAGGGTTAATATATCTCTAATGAAATTGATATAACTTCACCAAGCAATTGAATCTTCATGCCATTCAACCTGTTTGGTGACCATCTACTCTTGACACAATCAATGGAAAGCTGGGACGAAAAGTCGCAGCCTAGTTCACTCCACGGTCATGACATTCCAAAACATATTTGAAAACATCATCATCCTCTCCAAAAATATCCGTGTTCATTTTTGTTAACCTTAATATCATCAGCAAACAGTTTTCCTCCTCAGAGAACAAATATCCCATACACAATCAGTCTATTCCAAGGGGCTTCAAATGACCAAATATTCCTTAGGATGAAAAGAAACACACATTACACAAAAAATATCTCTAGTAAGGTCAGATACAAGTTCAAGATTGCTAGTTCCATATCATTATTGCTTGTTCATCGTTGGCACTGACAATCGAAGGATACTCATTGTGGAACTTAACTCTCCGGATATAGGCAACGATGCATATTGTAGTCCCATATATTGATCTTAAAGATATTCCATGTAACATTAACAAGTAAATTGGAGTTATAACAACCTTTCATAATTGTTTTTTATACTATTATTTCAGGTGACTTGTAGTTAATATCATTTACAATCGAAGAAACCACTGTTTAGATGTCCTAAATATACACGCATAATGCCAACATAAGAAGCTCCATGGCTGGGAAGCTGCGCTAAACCTACCAATTCTATAATAACTTTTTTCCTTGGATGGGAGAGGGTGGTATTTTTTCTTGTAGCTATCCTTTGGCTAAGTGGCTGCACTATGAGAGGCATTTCTAAGCCTGCCAAAATCACCAAAAACTTGTCATCTGGCCCAATCCCTACCCATTCAGAAGGTTTTAAACTAGGTATACCAATTTGATTACCTTGCGACCTTTTTCCTTGTGTGTAATTTCTCACCCCACCATCCATCCGGTAGTGAGACTGAGATATTCCTCATAGCTCCAAACAAAAATTGAATATATTCCTCATAGCTCATGAACAAGAGCTCCAAACAACAATTGACTCACAAATAGGGAAAGATAACATTTTCTTCCCAACCACCCAAGCTAGACCCAATCGACACCACTACAAAACTTGCCACTAGATGTGTGTAATTTCCAGACAATTTACAGTACAGAGCAAATAAAGGTAAGCTCCTAGTTGATCCATGAAAATTTTGTCAAAATACATAAGGGACTCACACAACACCAATGAGCTTAAGACCCTCTCCATGTCACCAAGGTGTTAGACACCCACCATTCCAGGATATAAAAATGTATCCATTGAAACACATATTATTTGTCCAATTGATGGAACTACTAAAAAATGAACCTTGGTGATCAGTTTCAAATTGCTGCTCAATCTCTAAAATACATAAAAGAAGAGGTTCACATGGACCACAAAACATTCAATAAATATTCAAGCCAGTTGGCCTACCTATAGACACAAACACGGCTGAGCCTTGTGAAAAATGTGCTCCTCTAATCGACCCATCATGCTCATAAAATCTATCAATGTTCCAATCTGATAATGCCATAACTGAATAACCCTTCCATGAAGAATGGCCAGGATCCATGGCCTTTTCATATAGAAGCTCAACCCCTTTATCCAGTTACTCTGGGACTCGAATTTGGTCGACATTGCAATTGATCTTCCAGCCTATATACCATAAAAGGTGTTGAATCAACATACAAAACCAGTACAAACCCTAGACCAAACCCCACATGCAATGTTGTGAACAATCCAAACCATTTGCTCCATATTTATGTGGTCTTGTAGTGATGCGTTATTATTTCTCCTTTAAGATTCTTATTTATAAAAAATCTTTTGAGGCATTCCCCTTCTTTATGGGGATAAATTTCTTAATGTAAATTTTATAGATGGCCTTGCTCTCACTACAAAGCTCATTCAGTATTTTAGTGGAGGGAAGGACACAATGTCTTGATATCATCACTACATCAACAAGCATCATGGTTAATCAAGAAAAGATATAGGCCTTTATTATTTGGCCAGGAAGACTTTCTAGATTGGCTTGTCAATTAGGGGATTATGGTTTCTTAAGTGAACTTAAAGTTGGGTTCCCTCACTTGCCTTGATAGTTCCTCTTCATAGAAACTTGAGGTAAGTGAATTCAAAGAAACTCTTCAAGTTATGATCATTTATGTGCTATTTATCTTGACGATGCATATGTTGGTAGTGCAATCATCATTGATAAGGAAAATTCTGTAGCTCTCTCAATAAAGGAAATCATTTTCGTTTTCTACAGGGAAAACCCTTTACTAGTGAGGGGAGGATATTCCTTTCCTCTAACTCAAGGAATCATCTTTCCAGTATAAAATGAAATTCCTTTTCTTACAGAATATTAGAGAAGTATAAATCTAAAAAATAATGAAAAACTAATTTGAAGAACGAACTTGAGAATTGGTTGAAACATGTTCTTAAGAGGAAATTGTTGGGTCCCTATAATACTAGTGATTACCCCATTACTATTTTAGTTATACCCCTTATTTATATTGTTGTGCCCCTATTACCCACATATTGTTATTTCTGTGCCCCATAGAATCCCTATATTATTATTTTTGTGGCTTTATATTATTATTGTTAGGTCGACTGGATTATATTGTGACTCCTTAGACTCCTATATATAGAAAGGAGGTTTTGTCATTTGTATCATCCAAGAATTGTTCATTTATGTAATGTAAAGGAGGTTGCCCCCTCGAAGAGGCTGAATTCTAAGGCGTTGATCTTTCTTTTCTATCTTTTCTTGAGCTGGTTTCATAACATTTGGTATCAGAGCTTTGGATTCTAGGGTTTCGCTACTCCAAACAGTTCATAGTGGAATTTTCGCTATAACTTTTTGTATGTGACGTTTCAGAAGTTGCAAACAAAACCCATTTGAGAAGAAATCACGCCAAACCTTGGGTCCTAATTTCAGAGTTTTTCGCGCGATATTTTCGGAGATATGATCTAAGGAAGTTGGTCTTTTTGCAGACTCCTGAATTACACTCAAAACAGGTGACCTGGGGAAAATCGTCATAACTTTCTTTCTGAGCATCGGATTGAAATTTCATAAGACGTTACAGAAATAGGACGGACTGTAGTTTTCTTTTATATAATTTTCAGAGTCAAAGGTTGAAACAGTGACACGTGGCACGTCGTACAAGTTCGCTCTATTGAACTAGTCCATAATCAAGTCACTGTGGGAGATTTCGCATAACTCTTCCTTGGAGAATCCAATTTGGGTCAGACTTGTGGCATTGGAAAGAGGACACAGAGGGAAACTACAGGTCACAAATTCAGAACTAGATAATCAGAAAGTACAGAGATACATCGGAGGCAATATCGAGCTCCTACAAAGTGAAAAAAGGTGTGTAGATTTTCTTTAATTTTTTCTTAAGCTTGGTTTGAAAATTTATTTTGAAGGAATTCAAAGGGCATATTAGAGAATTATTATCTGTAACTGATGCCCCGAGGAAAGAAAATGCAAACACCTAGTAAGGAGCCTGAAAACTCTAGCATGACTCATGAAGAAGAAGAAGAAATGCTAAATGATATATCAAAATTACAAGAACAAGTGCAACGAGTGTCACTTGCACAAAAAGCAACAGAATCTAAAATGGATGGTTTAAGGAAAGATGTAGAAGCTAAGATGGACGGTTTAAAGAAAGGTGAATGGCATGGACGCTAAAATTGATGGCATGGATGATAAGATGGATAAGTTGCTACAAGAAATGGTCACTAAGGGTGAAAGAGTACTAAAGGAAACTCATGATGAGAACAAAAGAAATGTTAATCATGATTGCATAGACTCTAATGTTGGATCAAAGACTCACCATGTTCCAAAAATCGATATGATGAAGTTTGATGGCAAGGATCCCGCCACATGGATATTACAGATGGAGCAATTCTTCGATCTCAATAATGTGCAAAACACACAAAACGTACGTATGGCAACTTTATATTTGGAACCAAATCAGTTTGTATGGCATCAATGGCTTTGTTCTCGTAAACAGTTTTTCACTTGGGCAATTTTTACGGAAGAATTGATAACACATTATGAGGATACAAAAAGCAACACTTTTTTTAGCCAATTGATAAGTCTCAAACAAAAGGGTTCAATAATGGAGCACATTGAGGAGTTCCAAAAATTGAACATAAGGGTAAAAGATATTCCAGAGGAGCATAGGATTGATGTGTTCATAGGGTCTTTAAAGGATAATATCCAGCATGATGTGCACCTTTGGGAACCTGATTCATTAGAGAAGGCATTCAGGTTAGCAAGAAAAATGGAAAGCAAAATTATGGCAACTAGGAAGCATACCATTCACAACTATAAAGACGGAAGTGTTGTTGCCCATAGTCTTCCACAACCTACAAGGTTGACACCACAACAATTGGAAGAAAAAAGAGCAAATGGGCTTTGTTACAATTGTGATAGCAAATACACAAAAGGTCATAAGTGTGCTGAGAAGAAATTATTCTACATAGATTGTGAAGAGGAAGAAGAAAAGGAGCAAGAAAGGTCAAAAGAAGAGGATATATTCCAGGAACAAAGCCTAGATGAAGAACAAATAAATCTGACCATATCTTGTAATGCATTGGCGGGAATTACCACTCCTCAAACCATCAAGATAGAAGGACAAATCAAGAAGAAAAAGGTAATAGTGTTGATTGATTCTGGAAGCACCCACAATTTTATTCATTGTAGGGTAGCAAAAGAATTGAATTGCTTCCTATATCCAGCACCAGAGTGTCAAGTGATGATTGCAAATGGAGGAACAATAAATTGTTTTGGAAAGTGCCATAATATCAAGCTATCCATGGGAGAATATGTATTGACTAGCCCAATGCTTTCCATTCCAATGGGAGGTGTTGATGTTGTACTAGGAGTCCAATGGCTACAATCCTTGGGTACAATAGCTTTTCATTTTCAAGAACTTTTCATGAAATTTTCTGTGGAAGGAAAGGAAGTTGAATTAAGGGGTATTGCAGGGAAACCAGGAAAGATAATCAGCTCTAATGGCATGACAAAGATTCTAAAAAAGGAGCAAAGAGGTGTAATCGCACAATTATATTCTCTAGATGTTTCCACATTGGAATCATCTATTTCTCCAGATCTCCAAAAAGTCCTGGACAATCATTCCAAGGTATTTGAGACTCCCAAAGGTCTCCCACCTATGCGTGATCATGATCATGCTATTCATCTGATTCCAGGAAATGTTCCTCCAAACATCAGGCCGTACAGATATCCATATGTCCAAAAAAGTGAAATTGAACGTATGGTTACAGAAATGCTAGAGGCTGGTATAATTCAACCGAGTCAAAGTTTTTTCTCAGCTCCAGTAGTATTGGTGCACAAGAAGGATGGATCATGGTGCATGTGTCCGGATTATAGGGAGCTCAACAAGCTCACTATTAAAGATAAGTTCCCCATTCCTTTCATTGATGAATTACTGGATGAATTGCATGGATCAATTTACTTCACCAAGTTGGATCTTCATTCGGGATATCATCAAATCAGAATGAAGATTGAAGACATTCCAAAAACGGCATTTAGAACTCATGAGGGTCATTATGAATTTTTGGTCATGCCTTTTGGCCTTACCAATGCACCTTCAACATTTCAAGGTTTGATGAATTCAATTTTCAAACCATTCCTTAGAAAATTTGTGTTAGTATTTTTTGATGATATACTAATCTACAGCAAGTCTTGGAAGGATCATGTTGAACATGTTGACAAGGTACTACAACTATTGGAGGAGAAACAATTATATGCAAAAAGATCCAAATGTTTCTTTGAAGTCCAGGAGGTGGAATATTTGGGTCATATTGTATCTCATGAAGGAGTTAAGGTAGACCCTAGCAAAATTAAAGCCATTAAGGAATGGAAAATCCCCACATCCATAAAGCATCTGCGAGGATTTCTTGGGTTGACAGGGTATTATCGCAAGTTTTTTAAGAATTATGGGAGAATAACAGCACCTCTAACAACATTATTGAAGAAAGATTCATTTTCATGGACTCCGGAAGCAACAAAGGCCTTTAAACATCTTAAGGAGGCAATGTGCCAAGCACCAGTCTTAGCTACGCCGGACTTCACAAAAACCTTTATTGTGGAATGTGATGCTTCAGGAAATGGAATTGGTGTTGTTCTAATGCAAGATGAAAGACCCATTGCTTTTGAACGTCGTCCAATCAAGCGAAAGTTTTTAATAAAAGCTATTTATGAGAAGGAAATGTTGGCAATACTCCATGCACTTAAGAAATGGCGACCCTACCTAATGGGAAGACACTTCAAGGTAAAAACGGATCATGATAGCCTTAAATACTTTTTAGAACAAAGATTATCCTCTGAAGAGCAACAAAAGTGGGTTACAAAGATGTTGGGTTACGACTTTGAAATCATCTACAAAAAAGGGAAGCAAAATGTGGTGGCAGATGCACTCTCAAGAAAGGATGAGGATATGGAAGCATTGTTGTGTGCCATTTCTATTATCCAACCAGATTGGATAAACGAAGCAAAGGAGGAATGGAAGAATGACGAAGAAGTGTGGGCACTTATTCAAAAGCTACAACAAGATTCAAGTACTTCTGATACATTTAGCTGGAAAAATGATTTGTTATGGTACAAAGATCGCTTATACCTCTGTAAGAATTCCCAGCTAAAACAAAAGATTCTTATGGAATTGCACACTTCTCCCTTAGGAGGGCACTCAGGATTTTTAAAAACTTACCACAGGGTTAAGAAGGAATTTTTTTGGGATGGCCTTAAATCAGATTTTCAAAAGTTTGTAGCGGAATGTTTGGTTTGCCAACAAAATAAAGTTGAAACAATTAAGACACCGGGTCTATTACAACCTTTATCCATTCTAAGCCAACGTTGGGAGGAGGTTTCAATGGATTTTATCACAGGTTTACCCAAGTCTGAGGGAAAGAGTGTCATCATGGTGGTAGTTGATAGACTTACCAAGTATGCACACTTTTGTGCATTATCACATCCATTTAAAGCCAGTACAGTTTCTACTGCATTTATCGAAACAACTCAAAAGCTACATGGAAACCCAAAGATTATTGTAAGTGACAGAGATCCCATTTTCACTGGAAATTTTTGGACAGAATTATTTTCTTGTCCTGGTACTCAGTTAGCTCAAATCTGATCATCCTCAATCTGATGGGCAAACTGAGATAGTAAACAAATGTTTGGAAGGATATCTTCGTTGCTTTGTATCTGATAAACAGACACAATGGGTCAAATGGTTGCCTCTGGCTGAATGGTGGTATAACACTTCCTTCCATACAGCAACAAAAATGACCCCATTTATGGCACTTTATGGGTACCAACCACCATCAATCACATCATATTTAAGAGAAAATTCTAAGGTTCAAGCAGTGGAACATCACATCGAACATCAACAACAAGTCCTCCAACTCTTAAAGGATAACCTCATGTTGGCACAAAATAGAATGAAACAACAGGCAGATCAACATCGTAGTGAAAGAAGTTTTGATGTAGGTGATTGGGTATTCCTACGGCTACAACCATATAATCAAATGTCCCTAAAGCAAGCTAAGAAGGATAATAAATTATCACCAAAGTATTATGGTCCGTACAAGGTGTTGGAAAAGATTGGTACTATGGCATACAAATTGGAGCTTCCTGTAGCTTCTCGATTGCACCCAGTTTTCCATGTTTCATGTTTAAAGAAGGTTATAGGCGACAAGCTCCCAGTTCAAACAATATTGCCAGAACTTGACGAGGAAGGAAAAATTATATTGGAACCGGAAGCAGTCACAGAAACAAGAACTCGGCAGCTACAAAATCGATCAATTTCAGAGTATCTTATCAAGTGGAAGAACTTATCCGCTGAAGATTCCACATGGGAGGATGAGAATTTTATGCAGAAGTATCCAGAACTGCTCAAGCGTTGAGGACAACACTTTTTTTGAAGGAGAGGGGCATGTTGGGTCCCTATAATACTAGTGATTACCCCATTACTATTGTAGTTATACGCCTTATTTATATTGTTGTGCCCCTATTACCCACATATTGTTATTTCTGTGCCCCATAGAATCCCTCTATTATTATTTGTGTGGCTTTATATTATTATTGTTAGGTCGGCTGGATTATATTGTGACTCCTTAGACTCCTATATACAGAAAGGAGGTTTTTTCATTTGTATTATCCAAGAATTGTTCATTTATGTAATGTAAAGGAGGTTGCCCCCTCGAAGAGGCTGAATTCTAAGGCGTTGATCTTTCTTTTCTATCTTTTCTTGAGCTGGTTTCATAACAGAGATCCTAGAAAGAAACAAAGCATAGTTAATCATTAAAAAAGAATGACTTCCGGAGACAAAAATGATAACTACCAGTACTACAAAAAAGACTTTTGGGGGGCCCATACGCTGCCTCCAAAAGTGGGAATTAGAAGCAGTTTTAGCATTAGTTGCAGTTTTTTAAACCCTCACTCACCACCACCGGTGGCACCTAAAAGTATCACCTCTAAAAGTTAAGCCTTTTAGGGGCGGTTTTTTTAAGAGAGATGAATTTCCCCGAAATGTGTCACTTTTCAAAGGGGGTTCCAAACTTGAAAAGTGACTTTTGGGTGCAATTTTTTAGACCTCCCCCCCGCTCCCTTCAAAGCATCACCTCTAAACTTCAAGCCTTTTATGGAAGGTATTTGAAGAGATAACATTGATGGGTAGCCCAAATGGTTGGTTGAAGCCCCCCTGCTAAGTCATTGGCCCTCTGTTATGAGGCGTTCGTTCAATTCTCATTGGCTTCGTCAGGGTCAAGCCACAAAAGTTGGGTCAATTAGGTGTGAGGGTCCTTTAGGTGGGCTACCCTAAGGGCATTGTGAGGACAAAAAAAAGGTCTTTTAAGAGATATGGACCAGCCCCAATGTTATGTTGGGCATGAGTGAAGAGAATCAAAAGGTTGGGTAGTTGTATCTAATTAAGGTTGGCTTACATGATGCGTCATTGAATTCATCAAATAGAGTTTGCAAATGGAATTGAATCAACTTTGCGCAAACCTTCATTTGAGCATACGATCATCTCTTCACATTCACTCAATAATGAAAGCACTAAAGAAAATTGATGATCTCATTGAATATAGTGTTGATCCCGATGTATTCTATGGGAATCTTAGAAGGTGTTTGGGAATGTTCTTTCTGTTGTTTTTTATTTGCACTAAAGGGAATGGAATTATCAAATCATGAAGGGGAAAAATCTTTGCATATTTCCCAATAACAACCAAGCAAGTTAAAGGACCAATCCCTCCTAGCCTAGTCCCCTTACCTCTTTGTGCTATGTTTCCTTGCAACCAAACTCCTGCGCTTTATATAGCCTTTGGCAGGGCATCACTGGTAGTAAAGTTTTTTTAATCCTCAAGGAGCTTTCTCCACTTAACACAAAGACATTTAGGTATATTGCCACATAATGAATTTTCATTTAGTATCTCACGGTTGGTTTGGTCTCTAACTCTTTGACTCTGTAGTCTCTTGGGTTGTTAGTGCATCTATCATATTTACTTTCCCTCCAAAGTGCGTCCCTCAAGTCCAATATTTTCCCTAATGTTCTTTCTCCTCACTCTTTCATCCAAAGGGAGAAATGCAGTGGGTTGTCAAGGTCATAGCCAACGCTAGGGTTGTGGTTGTGGAAGAACTCAAGCTCAACCTCAAACCACCCGAAATGAGGGTCTTAAAAATAACAATGATTTAATCTTGGAAGCAACTCGGCCTTATCGGACTAATGCACACCCACAGGCTCATTAGATTATTTTGGGTTGGGACAATGAATTGAAGCAACATGCAACATATAATGAACTGCAGCTAAATGAATGAGAGGATCTCATCCCTGACCTCAATACCAAAGGTTGATACACTAAGTTCCAGTAGACCCTTTACCTTTTCTGGATGATTAAAAATCTCTTGGAAAAAGATTTAACGTCCACCTTTGTAGGAATTTTGGAGTTGGCAATAAAAATGCGGGAAATCCACAAGGAACTCTAGCTCATTCAATGCCATATTCAATAGAAAAACGCTCATTTAAGTCGTATTAAGAATCATATTCCCTGCCTTCCACAAACTGAATAAGGACACAATATCACGTTTATAAGTAATAAGGAACAAAATGGAAATTATTTTTTATTATTAAATTGATAATTAATTGATTTTGTCTTGAATAATTGGAATTTTCTTTGTCATAATGACTTGGAACCTTGTTATTAAATCTAAAGATAAACATTCTCAATATACATCATAAAATATCTACGGTTTTGAATTATAAATCTATTTTTTCTGCACAACCAAAAAGGTGCATCTTTCCTACATTAATGTTCATAATGATAAACTTTGTGACCTATTTAGCCAAAAGTCTAAAATACTACTCAAGAAACCTACTCCCAACAACTAATTTCACTTTGTTGATCATAACATGATTATTTCTCATTAATTATCACTTCCCAGTTTTCTTTGGAGATTGAACAAATACAAATGAAATACAAGACCATAGAAATCTCAATTTTGGATTTCAACATTTATAACTTACTCTTTTTGTTTGTTTCTCACTAATTACTCCAAAGGAATTAGATTTCTATGTTTAAGTTTTAAATATCGCATAGCTTCCATGAGAGAAAATAGATTTATGTACCGAATTAGCCTATGGATTTTGAAAATTGAAGCTACCTCCTCTTATGAGGCAACCTAGTCATATGCTTTGTTAACCTCCAAGATGGTAATAATTCCATTAACTACTACTGATCACATAATTTTTTTTTCTCACCCCCATCATCTACCTCATTCTCGACGATTTTGGAAAAGTGATTCTCAAAAGAATCCTCGAGAGGCCCTCAAAATAGAATCAAAAGATCCTCCATGCACAAAGATCGACTCGACCTACATGAAGGGGAAAGTAGGCCTAAAGAGAGCAATTTGTACCCCTCACAAGGCTATAAATAAGAAGGAACTAAACCTCATTGTGACTCAGCAAAAGAAAGTTCGATCTTCTCAACATAGAAGCTAGTAAAAGGACGAAAAGGAAGGCGAAGAACTAGATCTATGTTTTTTGGCCTCTCTTTCTCGTGTTAGGGTTTCTACATTTGATGGGCAAAAGAATTTGTTGGGGAAGTCAAAGTTGCAGAAGAATTGTTGGAAATAATACTGAGAGAGGGTGGTGAATTAGTATTAGTCAAGTCAATAATCCTTTTCTTTTCATACTCAAATTTGTATACGCTACTTCCATGTGGGTAACCCACGTGTACACACAACTGTGCTTAAGGAAACAAGCCTATATCAAGCAAACTAATGATTCAGTTAATTCATCATATGTTGATCTTTAATTTGTGCATCAATACTTTATTAAACATTAAACAATAACCACATGTAGTTAATAACAGAGTGAACCATCACACATAAGCAACACACATGAACACAAAGATTTAAGGTGGAAACCCAATGTTGGTAAAAACCACTTACTGCTGTTGTCTTTGTATTCTTTTAATAATAAGAAAATATGTTTACAACAATGTACTAGTGCAGACTTATACTAGTACACACGCTTCTACCTACAGAAGGCTACAACCTTCTCTCGTTCTCCAGCTTCTACTGGAAGGGAGCTACATCCCCCTAGCTCTTGTATTGGCCAATAAATTTACTAGTATGTAGGTGCCAACCTACAGAAGGCTACAACCTTCTCTCTTCCTCTAATGGCCTCGTTTCATAAATTTTTATATTGGATACTCCTGGAACACAACATCATAATCTGAAGGCCACGTTTCATCCAATTTTCATATTGGACCCATCAAAAACATTGAAGCTCAAATCAATCACTACTAAAATACAACGATCAACTATATCTGCATCAATCAACCACTGAAACTCAATCATTACTTTCTGAATCAACCAAGCTCAACCAATCACTGAAAAACTCTAAGCCTTTGACACAACTGAATTAACCATTCATTCATATTTTAATCAACTTCAACAAATCAACTGGAATAGAGAAATCACTGTAGCTAGTACACAAATTTGTACCGAGAATACTGCATCATCATTCAGAACCAGCTGTAGCCTCAAAACCATGAATCACAGTGTATGCG
This sequence comes from Pinus tabuliformis, assembly GCA_031772625.1. NCBI lineage: Eukaryota > Viridiplantae > Streptophyta > Pinopsida > Pinales > Pinaceae > Pinus > Pinus tabuliformis. The sequence continues at coordinate 478,432,449 of CM062810.1, read as the reverse complement.
CAACTTGGAAGAGTTGAACCAGAGTGTATACACAACTTCATCAAGTCAAACCACCGTATAGATCTGCAAATACTTACTTATAACTTTGCTACACTTCCTGACTTCAGACATACCCAGATCATCACATATAAAGGATAATACATGTGTTAGCAACCATATCTAGCCCATCAGATCACATAATGATGAGTCATTATGATCCTGATCCATTATTAGATTTTATCAATCATCACTCAAGCAAATCACAATCAATCAAGTTGAACACTGTTACCAGAATGCAGTCACCAGAAAATAAAGCAAACCCAGAACTCTCCATCAACAACCAAAACCAATTGTAACTTCAAAAATCTTAGTTCACAAGGTATATGCTACTTCAACGTGTTGAACCTGCATGTATACGCGCTTTTACCAAGGTCAACCAACATATACATCTGTAAATATTCATTCATAATTTTACAACTATTCCAGACTTCAGTTATAACCAGATCAAAACATTTATTGATCAACACATGCATCAGTATACAGATCTAGAACAAACATGATGAAAACATATAAAGATTATTCATTCCAAGCCTTAAGATCTCGATCCATCATTAGATCTTGTCCTCCATTACTCGCTAAGGCTCCTCCTTGGTTCAGATCAAGCAAAGCATCATAAACCCATAATCTGCATACTGGATCTCACACTTCATCATATATTCAAATGCTTGTACACTTTGGCCTAATGATCTCTCCTCCTTATACAGTTTTAGGCCTTTCTCAATACCATGGACCAAAACCACGTAGGACCAATACCTTGGACCAAATACTTAGGGTCAATACCTTGGATCAGATACCTTGGACCAATACCATGGATCGAACTACCATGGACCAAATACCTAGGACTAGAAACTTAGTTTTCCAAGGTATATGCGCTTTTCTTTCTATGAAAGTGCGTGTGTATGCTATATGCCTCTTTTGTTCTGTTAACCTGCATGTATACGCAACTTGGTCAAGGTGAACCTGCGTATACCCTTCTTTCTTCATTCTGTGAAGAATGATTTGTAATTCTTTTTTGTTTACCTGCCATACTGTGATCTTTCATCTGAGTGAGTCGCCTTCTGAGCTGATTCCTTGAAGCTACCTTGCATTTCATCACATCTATAGATACAACTTCCATGCATTCTGTCACATCTGATATCTCTTATGTAGATTAATCTAGTTAACATGTACAAGTGAGTTGTTCTTCTACAAGTGGGTTTCCATCAAGTACAACACATGCATCATAATGCCAACAATATCCACCTTTGGACTTGATGGAAACAACAACACCTAAGTCACTTTCCCCCTTTGACATCAAGGGCAAAGGGTGGACCAAGATATTCTCCCCCTTTGATATCAAGAGAAAAGGGCAGACCAAAATGATGACTTTCATATCTGAATAGCTGAGTATTAACCATTCTCCCCCTAGTCACATGTTGAATTCTCTAATTGAACTCCCCCTTTGTTCATGTTGAGTTGTACAGTATCATGCATGCTCCCCTTGAGCACATGCAAAGTCTACAAAATATTTCCAAGAAGAATAACATGACTCTGTAACTCAACTATGTGAGTTTGACCTTCCTATCACCAATGACTCATACATACATTCATTCTCCCAACCAAGTGGGATATACCAAACTTGACTCATCCACCCATCCAAGTGGGGATATACCAATTGTTTATACATGTCTGAAATATTACATAATCCTTCCCATGCATAGTTGGGGTACAAATTACATCATATGACCAAAAGGGACTCATTAAAAGACTACAACAGACAAAGACAAGTTATTACATCATGGGTTTTGATATGACCTTCACATGTAATGATATACATGACATTTATAATAGAGACCAAATATCTAAACACAACCATGATAGTCATCAACAACTATCATACACCATGTATGATCTGCCCCATAAGCATCTATCAACAACATCCAGACCAGCAACCTGTATATGTCCATGTAAATGTAAATATCATGAACCTGTGAAAAAGTATGTCTGCATATAGATATCAACTCATCCTCTTGATCTCATCAAGATCAACTTGCTTTGTTTCCTTCAGCATATGTCATATCTCCAAGTAGTAACAAAATCATTCACATCATATCATATGTATGTGAAAACACCATAGTCATTATTCATGATCATAACATCATCATCAACAAATGCATGATCTTTCCACAAGAACCTTCAATATATCAATCATGTATCATCACTAGGGAACATCCCATATCTAATAAGAATCAACCACGATAATCAACATATGTGAGTATTAATTTATCATCATAAGGTAAGAACTCATCATCATTATGTGACTAAGTAAGCCATGTCTTGGAATATCCATGTCTTCAAATAGTTATTTCTTCATGAGACCTATAATAGCACCTTTCTCTTGGCCAACCAACAACATTTGTCAATATGTAACTTAAGTAATCATCCATGTGTCCATCATAGAAATATGTATCTAGAAAATCATGAGCTCATGATCATTTGTCAAGATTTCTTGATATCATCAACAACAATATTCCTCATCCACGTGAGAGCCAAGAACTATAGGAGTCCTGCATCATAACTACACCATATGAACTTTATGCATCTTTGAAGGCATGATGACAGTAACATAAAGGAAATGAGTGGCTCATCATCAAATAATGAAGTTGTGTACTGAAGCTTTGTACTTCTCTTTTTCCTTATGAAGATCATCATGTAAGCAACATATATGTACTATATGCATCATCAAAGAGTCATCCACAATCATCCTTAAATCTGATACACAAATCATATGAGATTTTATCATGGGCAACTCATAACTGTAACATAGCAAGATGTATCATTTAGCCATATAAGAATCATTATCATTGATTATGTACCAAAGACTTCTAAACATAATGCCAACAATGCTTTATTAGAAGCCTAGCATGTTCTCCCCCTGAACTTGTTCCACCTGTTCATTATCAGATCTGATCATTGCATATATTAGTAAGAAGTTGTGTACTCAAGCTTTGTACTTCTCTTTGTCCTTATGAAGATCACCATGTAAGAAACATATATGTACTATATGCATCATCAAAGATTCATCCACAATCATCCATAAATATGATACATGAATCATATGAGATTTTATCATGGGAGACTCATAACCGTAACATAGAAAGATGTATCATTTAGCCATATAAGCATCATTATCATTGATTATGTACCAAAGAATTCTAAACATAATGCCAACAATGCCTTATTAGAAGTATAGCATGTTCTACCCCTGAACTTGTTCCACTTGTTCACTGTCAGATCTGATCATTACATATATTAGTAAGAAGTATCAAGGCATCGTCATCAATAAGATATACATCAAGTTATAAAAAACTTTATGAAGACCAATATATTTCCACATGTTATTAGCATATTGAAACCATCATCAAACAGGGTATATACTTGACAGAACCATAGCAGACACCTTTTTCCTGAGTCTGGCCTACTGCTTTTCTTTAAACCAACATATACGCGGCTGTGCAGCTTCAAACTCATGTATATATGGGACTTGTCTTCATGAAACTTGTGTATGAGATTTAGAACATTGAAGTTTCATACTTTCATCTTCCCCTGAGTCTGTCATGTCTATACACTGTGCCATGCCACATTTTTCTGACTATAGTTCATTATTCTTCCATATCTTCGAGTGTGTTGATGTTTTCTCCTTTTGGTATGGTGCCAAAAATTTTCTCCTTCATTCCTTTGCTATATGCCCAAATTTTCATGCATAACATCTTACATGTTTCATGTTTCTTCTGTAGTAGTCAATGGCTTTGCGACTGAACATATTGCAAGAAAAAAAATATCCCTTTTTCTACCTAGAAGTTGATGATCATTCTGTGTGATGGTTTTGAACCATTCTACTTCTACATCTCGCTGCAACATGTCCAAGATTATGACATATAAAACATTTAACATTATTCATTTGAGGAAATAACCGACTATCACTTCCATAGTTAGGAGTAAAAGATTTTCTTTGAAGAATTTCTTTCCTTGGTTGTTGATGGGATTGACCTCTCATCTCCTTGTTGAGCATTTCAGGTTTTACATTAGAGTTCCTTTCCTTAGCTTGTGAGCTATATTCATCTTCAATAGATTCATGGAAACCAAGACCAGATTTGATGGCAGGAGACCTTTGACTAATAAGAATATCATCCAAAATCTTACTACTATCTTGAAATCATAAAATTTTATCCTTTTCTTCTAATTACCCTTTAGTATATTTACCTCAACCTGATATTGCTCTTCTTTTTCAAGATACTGATTCTTCACGATTTCTTCAACTTTTCTTCCTTCTTCCACTTTTTGCCTTAATTCGAGAACTTCGTTTTCTTGTTCTTCAAGAGCTTGGAGTAGTTATTCATTTTGCTTATTTGATTTTTTAAGATCTTCTTTTAGAGAGAGGATCTTAGCTTGAAGACTTTCATAGTAACTGGATCTACCTTTGAGTTTGTTGATTTTTGTGCTCCTTTTATTTACTTCATTTCTTAATCACATTACTTCATCTTGTAGGTTTTGACATTGATCTTCCTTTTCCTTGTTTCCTTCCTCTAGTTTATATTTTAGATTGGTAGCTTCTTCCTTGAACGCACATTCCCTTTTGTCCTATAGATCTTGTTTGTCTCTAATTTTGTCTGTAAGCCTTTTAAATTATGCCTCTATTTGATATCTTTCTTTCTCACCCATAAGAGCAAATTCAGTTGTTTCGCTATCACTTTCATCATCTTCAAAAGGATGGAGAAATGTATCACAAGAGGATAACAAATTCATACGTGATAATTATTTTTCTTGTTCATCTTCATTTTGAGGTGATTCTGAATCTGAAGAGTTGCTTCCACATAATCCCCAATCGATTCTCCCACTTTCATAGTTCCTTTGAGATGTCTTCTTCTTCTGAGGTGCTTTCTTCTTTAGCTTCTTTCCCAATTTTCTACGGATCTCCTTCAAGCAATCAAGCTTCTACCAAAGGACCTACTCTGATACCAATTTTTTGAAATAATACTGAGGGTGGGGTGAATCAATATTAGTCAAGTCAATAATCCTTTTCTTTTCATACTCAAATTTGCATATGCTACTTCCATGTGGGTAACCCGCGTGTACATGAAACTGTGCTTAAGGAAACAAGCATATATCTAGCTAACTAATGATTCAGTTAATTCATCATATGTTGATATTTAATCTATGCATCAGTACTTTATTAAACATTAAACAGTAACCATATGCAATTAATAACAGACTGAACCATCATAGATAAACAACACACATGAAAACCAAGATTTAAGGTGGAAACCCAATGTGGGTGAAAACCACCTGTTGTTGTTGTCTCTATCTTCTTTTAATAATAAGAAAATCTATTTAAAACAATGTACTAGTGTATACTTACACTAGTATGTAGGCTTCTACCTCCTGAAGGCTACAACCTTCTCTCTTCCTCCAGGGAGGTCGTTTCATAAATTTTCAGACTAGATACTCCTGGAACACAACATCATAATTTGAAGGCCACGTTTCATCCAATTTTCATACTCGACCCATCAACAACATTGAAGCTCAAATCAATCACTACTGCAATACAACCATCAACTATATCTGCATCAATCAACCACTGAAACTCAATCATTACTTTCTGAATCAACCAAGCTCAATCAATCACTCAAAACCTCTGAACCTTTGACACAACTGAATTAACCATTCATTCATACTTTAATCAACTTCAAAAAATCAATTGGAACAGAGAGATTACTGTAGCCAGTACATATATTTGTACCTAGAATACTGCATCGTCATTCAGAACCAGATGTAACCTCAAAACCATGCATCAAAGTGTATACACAACTTGGAAGAGTTGAACCAGCGTGTATACGCAACTTCATCAAGGAAAACCAGTGTATAGATATGCAAATACTTACTTATAACTTCGCTACACTTCCTGACTTCAGACATACCCAGATCATCACATATAAAGGATAATACACGCGTTAGCAACCATATCTAGCCCATCAGATGACATAATAAAGAGTCATTATGATCCTGATCCATTATTAGATTTTATCCATCATCACTGAAGCAAATCATAATCAATCAATTTGAACACTGTTACCAGAATGCAATCACTAGAACATAAAGCAAAACCAAGAACTCTCCATCAACAACCAAAACCAATTGCAAATTCAAAAATCATGGTTCACAAGGCATACACTACTTTGATGTGTCTAACCTACGTGTATATGCGCTTTTAACAAGGTCAACCATCGTATACATTTGTAGATATTCATTCATAATTTTGCAGCGATTCCAGAATTCAGTTATAACCAGATCATAAAATTTGCATATCAACACATGCATCAATATACAAATTTAGAATAAAAATGATCAAACCATATAAATATTATTCATTCCAAGCCTTAAGATCCCAACCCAGCATTAGATCTTGTCCTCCATCAACCGCTAAGGTTCCTCCTTGGTTCAGATCAAGCAAAGCAACATAAACCCATAATCTACATATTTGATCTCACACTTCGTTAGATATTCAAATTCTTGTACACTTTGGCCTAATGATCTCCTCCTCCTTATATAGTTTTAGCCCTTTCTCAATACCATGGACCATAACCACGTAGGACCAATACCTTGGGTCAAATACTTAGGGTCAATACCTCAGATCAGATACCTTGGACCAATACCATGGATCAAAATACCATCGACCAAATACCTCGGACTAGAAACTAAGTTTTCCAAGGTATATGTACTTTTCTTTCTGTGAAAGTGCGTGTGTAAGCTATACACCTCCTTTGTTCTATTAACCTGTGTGTATACGCAACTTGGTCAATGCAAACCTCCATATATGCTTCTTTCTTCATTTTTTGGATAGTTATTTGTAATTCTTTGATGTTTACCTGCTATACGGTGATCTTTCATCTGAGTGAGTCGTCTTCTGAACTAATTAATTGAAGTTTCCCTACAATTCATCACATCTATAGATACTACTACCATGCATTCTATCACATATGATATCTCTTCTGTAGATTCATCTAGTTACCGTTACAGGTGAGTTGTTATGCTACAAGTGGGTTGCCATCAAGTACAACACATGCATCATAATGCCAACAAAAAATTGTTGGGCAAGTCAAAGTTGCAGAAGAGTTTGCTGGGCATATCGAAATTGCAGAAGAATGTGTTGGGAAGGTCGAACTTCTAGAAAAATATGGTGGGCAAGTCGAAATTGTAGAAGTTGTTGGAATCAACTTCTTGTCAGTTTCCCTATTTCATGTAGTTTCATAGAAAGCCTATCCCGAGTTTCTGGCACTTTCTTCACTATTACCCTACCTGTTTACAGAAATTCATTGCTTAACATTTCGTAATTCTGATTTCCTTCAGTTCCTTCAGTTCCTTGATTATTTTGATTTTGACTTATTTGGGGTATAGTGATGGGATTTTTAACTTTAACATTAATAGTAAACCCTTAAAAATAATCCAAATCATGTTACAATCCTTCATGCTATTTTGTCATTTGGTTTCTCATTCTTTTGTTGCTAAGATGGAACACTTGAAGAAAGAAGCTAACAATCAATTCCTTGCCGAGGAGCATACAATGAACTCTTTGATTTCAGTGGGAACAAGTGTCAACTAATACAAAAACTCCTCAACATTTTTACTATAAGATAAGTGTTGAAGAATGCATAGGAATGTATCAAAATAACTAACAAAACAATTAAAACCTAAAATTCATTTACAACCCTTTGGAAACAAAATGTTGTTCAAAAATACATCTGGATAACTAGCAACAGAAGGTAAAACATAATGTATTTTTGTTATCCCTCTAGATAACAAAACGCTGAAATCTACTATATTTTTGGCAACCCTTCAAAGTTTGGACCATACTGATCCTACGAGCCATTCATGTGTTGGAAATGCTCGTAGGCCACTTTTGAAATGAAACAGAAGAAACCCCTGCTAAAACTGAAAATGAAAACTTTAATAAAAAATTCGGAAATGCTAGTTATGGTCATTTTATACTCGAAGGAAATTTTAGGATTATTTCAAATAGTGTTATTTGAATTAGTAAAATGCGATAGGTTTCCTATAAGAAACCATCCATTTTGCATGATGTTATGTAATTTTCATCTTAAATCCCACAAATTTTATTATTCTCTTGAAATAGCTCCCAAGGATCTTTAAGAAAATCATGACCTTGAAGTCACTCGCCGAGGTTCTTTAAGAAAATTATTTACCCTTGCAAACCCCCAAGTTCAGGGGCTGGTTGTCAAGTTATTCAATCTAATTAAAGTACCACTACAAAATGACAGTTAGGCGACCCTATCTACTCAACGTGGAAACTTGTTCTTTGTCATGGGGTTGCATACGGAACGACATTGTCATTGTCGAAGCTTAAAATAAACTGAAAAGCTACAAACCCTAAATTTATCAGACCCTCATGATTTTAATGAGACCCTTGAAAAAAACACATGGAAAACCACAATCTATTAAAAAAGTACTTTTTTTACTTAAAAAATAAGATTGAAGACCCAATACATTATTTGATGACTAAAATGTATAGCCACGAATGGCTGACCTATGAAAACTTCAATAAAAATATTGGGTACGAAACCTCAAACTAAGAAGAAAACATGAAGATATGAACCTCACATCTAGAGAAATATTTTGGACCAGAAGGATAGTGGGCAGAGTGGAGTACATGTCTCTGAATCTATCTCACTCCCTGTATTGATCGCTCTCCCTACAATCCTCATAATGTTTTCTATGAGGAGGGCTTCGGCTCCTCCTGGGGATGTCGCCTCTACTGCGTCTCCGATTTCCTCCCATTTCACCCCCTGCAAAACTGTTTGATACGAATCAAATGTGAGAGAATATATGAACAAGTATTTACACAGATATCTTTTCTCTTTCGCTTGTTGCGGCTATCTAGCTGATGTGTCAAATGCTTTCTTACAAGTATTGTGACAGTCCTCGGCTTCACAATTGGAGACAGGGCAAAGGAATGAACGTGTGTGGGATAATAATGGCTTATCTCAATTCTTTAACTCACATTAAATTGATATAAATTAAGATTATACATAAATCATTTATGAATTAGGTAATTATTTATTATTAAATTGGGATTTTATATAAATTAGTTATTAATGTTAATTTATAGTGATTTTTAATATATTTTTGTTAAATAGAATTATTTGAATTATTATAGTATCAAGATTTTTTTTTATTGTTCTATTATTATACTTTAATTTGCTTTAAACACGTTTAAAATATGCTTTCATCTTCATGTGTGGAGGTTATCTACTTGCATATTCAAAGAGTTGTTTTTAACTTGATATGTGGAGGTTATCTATTTGCATATTCAAAAAGTTTTGATGTAGCTTTTGCCTTAGAAAACAACTATTGTGACTCTGATGGTGAGAAAGTAATCTATAAATAGAGTTAAGAGTTATTTAGAATAAATAGGAGATTCTTTCCCATTACCTATGACTACTCTTTGAGAGATTGGGTATACATTCCCTAATTATCACATAAACGAGAGTTTAATCTTGCATTTAGTGTTTTATCTCCATGGAGGTTCGCAAACAAAGGGAATACCTCCTCCTATGTGAATTTGATTATCTCTCCCTCTCAAAGGATTGCTAAACATTAAGAATTGGATCTTCATTACCTTAAAGATGCAGTCTTGTCGAATATACAAAAAACATAGTAGGACTCTTTCATTATGGACAAACTCAAGTACATGTTAGAGGGAAGTATTCCTCTATGGATGGTTAACACGTTGATCATCATCTAAAGAGTTCAAGAATCAAATAAATTCCAACCTAACTTCTAAGTATATAGTAAGCTTGTACTTTAGAGGTTCTATTATTGTAAAATTTAACAATTATGGAAGTTGTGGCAAGTTCTTGGAGGAGGGACTGTCATTTTGGAGAGAAGGTAGCCTCTTTTTAAAGGATAGTTTCTAAAATTGAATCCATATTCAATGTTTGTCTCTTCAACCCCACTCTAGATTTGAATTTTGAATATCCCCCTACTTATTTTGGGATGAGACAATCTTTCAAAAGCCAACATAAATATATTGTGGATGTATAACAAGATACAAACTAATCAAGGAAGGTTATACACACATGTGCTAAAATTTTCATTGAAGTTGACTTGAGAAAGGGTATAGCAATGCATATTTAATTAAATATTCATGATTTTAACAACCCATCCAATTGATTACAATAATGATACTTTATGTGTATCTATGTGCAAAGAGAATATACTCAAAAAACACCTTCCCAACAACAAAATGATTATAAGAAAAATTGAAAAATAATAGCTAATGGGTGGTAGGATTGAATGAAGAATCAAAGATCATGAAAGAAGAGGTGTCCTAGTTTAGTCCCAATAAAATATTCTATGACACCCTCCAAGGAGTGTGTTATTAAGAGTGACACAAACATGATCATGGATTACATGCCAAAATCTTATGGGAAAAACAGGAAGCAACATGAATGGGATATTATGGATTTCAAAGAGAGTTCATTCTATTCAATCCAATGGTATCAAGGCAGTTGGTGCTACTTGAGCCTCCCTAAGATCTAATAAATTGCTTGAAAGAAAGAAATCTAAAAGAGAAATGCAAAGAAAGGAATATTGAGTTGTTAATATGTTGAGAAGTATTTTTAGTCATTGGAATTTAGTCTTCAAATCAAAGGGGCCATATAAGAGTTCTACCAATTTCTATTGCACATGTTTAGAGATATTGAATTCTACATGAATTGAATTTTGAGATTTGTGTCCAAGGGATCTTCAAATAAAATAAAATGATCTAGTTCCTTTGTAATATGAGCATTTCTTTGTATATCATTAGGCAAGTTCGCATAGGCTTTGTAGGGAGGATATCACAAAGGCTGATGTCATCAAAAAGGTCTATAAAGAACTTAGAGAGAGGGTCTTCCTAACCATATTGTTCCCAAACTTAAAAACCCCCCAAAGAGAAATTCAAATCTCCCTTGGCAGTAATGTAATCTGTTACCGCTCAAACAAAGAGGGGTCCTAAATGGGGATCCTTGAAGGGTTACTACTAGCCTAAGGGAAACAATGGACCGATAGCCCATTGTCACATAGCTAAGGCTCCATTCTCTTTACAAATTTTCACTGATGGGAGGAGACCCATTATGATAAGGATCACAAAATGGATGGACCAATGATAGGGTGAGGGGTGATCCTAGAAACCTATTCACAATAGAGGCTCAAATATGTGGCTTGCTTCTCTTGGAAGACAAGATGTAAGGCTCTTTGTCAAGGGCTTGGGGAAAATTTATAAGGTTAGGTTTTAAGTATGTGCCTTATAAAGGAGATCCCTAAGCCCTATAATTCTTGTTGAAACTTGGGTTCCATGTGACCTTTGAAGAATTAACCTTGATAGTGCAAGGGACCACACGAGACCAAGTGGACCCGAGGTTCAGTCAAGGGGATAGGATTTAACAACCAATGATATGCTTGACCTAATTAGGGAGGGGAAAGGGATCAATGAATGAATTTTCAATGAAAGACAATGCAAGGATACCAATGATGTTTCTAGTCTAAGGGAAACCAAGGGAAAGAATTGGTCTTCGAGCTATGGCTTGCGATATCTCAAGATACCACCGTCAAAACCTCATGAAATTTTGGAGTGCTTATTGGGGAAACAAATGTATGTATATGTATTGATTGTACGCATATGGTGTCACAATCTCAAAGCTATGTACGGTGAACTCTTATCTAGTGGGTATTTGATCCAACCTTGTGAAGGCAGAGGGGCATTAGTCATGATGGTTGATCACATGAGTTAGAGGCTTAAAATGTACTTGAATCACTTCATGTATTATATGAGTCATCTACAAATTTGTGAGCATACTTTTCAGATTTATGCATAAACCATGTGAGGGACATTGGTTTGCTGCAGAAAGAGTTATGAGATACTTAAAGGGGACTCAAGATTATGGGCTTAAGTACAACAAGGTGGATGAATTATATCTTATTTCACATTCTAATTCATACTTCAATGGGGACAAGGAAAACATAGTATCAAATTCAGGATATCTCATGGGTCCTGGATCAACAATGGTCTCTTGCACGGGGCTTCACCTAGTGAACCTCTCACATATCATGTGCATTCGTGGCATACTAAATGATTACCCCATATTTGATTACATATTAAAAACACCTATATAAATCACATTATATAACCCCGTTATGAATGAACGTGGTATGGTATTGCTCCCAAAATGAAGCCCTCTTGGTCTCCTAGAGGTCACACAAGCAATCAATCTCGATAGATTCAACAACAAAAGCAGAATACGTGGCATTCGTAGAAGCAAAAAAGGGAATTGTGTGGCTCAGGAAAATAATAGAAGGCTTGCAAGAGAAACAAATGAACTCAACTCCTTTATGTTTAGATAATACTTCTGCAATCAAGTTGGCCAAGAACCCAAGATTTTGATCGAACCAAGCACATCAATATGAAATATCATTTGATTTGATATCATGTAGAAGCCAAAACTATTCATCCAATACATTGTTCTACGACTAAGAAAATTGTAGATATCTTCACCAAAGATCTAGGAAGAGAAAAATTCGAAAAGTTCAAAATGATGCTTGGGCTAACAAAAACTCCTTCAAATTAAAGGGGAGAATGTTAGATATTGCAATCCTTCGAGATTATAGTTTAAAATAATTAGATGTAAAATTAGGTGAGGTAACGAATAATGGGTTGGGTTTTAATAACTGTCTTTTTATGTGATAAATTTGTTTTCATTTCTCAATGAATTACCATTAGAACTATTCGATCCTCAAAGAGTACAACCTTTCAAACCCATTTCCTTTTTACCTTTCCTAAAAAAATATCCTTGCTTAAATGACAATGAGCTTGAAAATAAATAAATAAAAAATAAGGCACTCTTTAATAGTCAAAAACTTCAAAAATAAGTAAAAAATACACAAAATGTTTCCAAAATTCAAATTTTAAAATTTTAATTTCTCTTGCACCTACCTTGTATGACCATAATATCTTCACAATTTGAGAAAAAGAAAAATAAAATCTATTTATGAAAAATAGAGAGTATATTGATTATAAATTATTTCGTCCAAATTTACTAATTTGAATTATTGCCTCCAAATTTATGAATTTGGTCACACGTTCACAAATCACTAAATCATTGTGTAATCTGAATTAAACCGTGTGAAGAGTTTTAGATTTTTCCCCAATGAGGGAGAGCATTCTATAGTAATTGGATCCCCTTTTCCGCCTCTGCCATTGGTTCTTGTATAATGACAATATGAGGGTAGTGAACTTGATTAATCTATTTATAGCTAAGTTTTTTATAGGGTTGGCTAAGGCCTTGCAATTCAAGGATAAGATTTTCATTTTGAATGAGATTCAATGCTTGAAGCTCTAACGTGCACAATTATATATATATATATATATATATATATATATATATATATATATATATATATATATATATATATATATATATATATATATACATATATATATATATATATGTGTGTGTGTGTGTGTGTGTATATATATATATGTGTGTGTGTGTGTATATATATATATATATATATATATATATATATATATATATATATATATATATATATATATATATATATATTTTCATGGAGAAAATTTCAAAATTTGCATATTTATGTTCCATTGACAAAAATGATTTTCCCCCTCTCTTGGGGACATTTAGATGATCATTGCTATGAGGCCCCAACCCTCTACTAGAGTCTAAAAAGGGATGTTCGACGAGTCAAAGAAGGGGGAAACAAAAAGGCTAGTAGAGCATCATAAACTATAACAAGGGGGGAGGCTAAAGAGGAGGAGGGTAGCAAGGAAACAAAAGTAATATGGAGAGAAGGGGGAATAGAGGGGAGGGAAGGGATGAAGGAGAACATCAAGGATGAAGGAGAAAAGGAGAGTCTTGGGAGAAAGATTAGGTTTTCCTTAAGATCCAAGGGGGAGGAAGTGATTCATGGAAGGACAATAAAGCATAAAAAACAATAAGAGATAGGCAAGGAACTATAAAACAGAGGTTGTTGCTTAGGGAGGGAGGGCCCTTCTATGAGGTTGGAGGAGCGTGTCTGATAGTGTCTAGCAAACTCGATTGAAGTTGAAGATTAGGAGAACTCTTCCGTGCATGACACAAGGGAGAAAAAGAGGCTCTAGATAATGATATTCAAGGAGACGATTGAATGTGTGGAGTTTTGGGAAGTTTTCCATTGATGCCAAAGAAAGGGCCATTGCTGAATTGGAGGTAACCCTTAATATGTTGCATGTCTCATGAGTCTTATTGAGAAATGTTCAAGCCTTCTTAAAATTTTGCCACCAGGGAATTATCTATCCCCTGAAGCTCACTATAATCCCTTGCCTAAAAGAATTCAGGATCACACAGTGTGCTAAGCAAAAGCTTCAAGGCTCTCATAATGTGAGGAAGCAATTGCATAGTAAAAATGCAATAGAGTATGAATAGTGTAAACATGTGTGTAGATCAATAAATAATAAACATATGTATGTCTATGTGTTGATTGTATGCATATGGTATCACAATCTCAAAGATGTGTATGGTGAACTCTTATCTAGTGGGTATTTGATCCGACCTAGTCAAGGTAGAGGAACATTAGTCATCATGGTTGATCACATGAATTAGAGGCTTCAAGTGTCCTTGAAACACTTTGTACCTTACACGAATAATCTACATTCTTTGCATAGAATATGACAATTGAGGTAATTAACACATTATCTGATGATGATTTGATGTCATTATCCAAACATGGGTTGGGGGATGTCACTATTTGTATAAAGTCTTTGTTCAATTACATAAACCATATATCATCATTAAATAGCCTATGTTAAATAAACATGAGCATATTGACTGTAAAATATTCCCTACTTTTAAAAGAGGTTTATACAATAGACATCTTGAAGGAATGCTTTTGAAGTATTTTGATAAAGTTTTTTTTTTTTAAGTATAGTTAAAGGCTTCAATGTAAGAGGATTGATGTCCTCATATTGACTAGGTTGGTTCCTGGATTGGCCTAAGAGGCTTTTTGTCCTCATTCCAGGTTGGCACCTTGAAGAATTAAAGAACTTATACTACAAGTTTGAGCCCATATTTATAAATGAGAATCAAATTCCTCACTATATTTAATAAAAAAATTATTTTTGTTCTACTTCTTATGTTTTGGCTTAACCTTTTAACTAACATAATATAAAAATTGTAAGAAGTATCAATTCAGCCCCCCCATTATTTCCAATAAGGGTTGACACATATTTGGACATACCAAAGCCCATGATTATGTTGTTTATGTGATAGATAAGTATTTTCCACCTACGTGTCCGCTGAGACCCTCTCTTTGGAACTCTAATTCTATAATGGTTAGTAATGGCAGAAAAGCTACATGTACAAACTACTTGAAATATGTTTCAACATATATTTTTCTAAGTTGATATTCAAATCTGTCATTAGGTAATGGAGATATTTTGCATCGATTTTTCAAACTATTTATCATTCATAATTTCAAACCCTCATCGTATAGCCTATATCAACAATCTCATCTACTCTCCAAGGTCACCTTCAAATAATTAAGAGGTAGAGAACAAGGGAGTGTTCTCCAAATAAATTTGTTGACCTCAGAGTGCAATGTACCAATTTTGCTTTCCACATGTTCTCGAGGTGGGACACTCCTTAAACCAATCTAACAAACTCTTCAAAATAGAAACATGTGGCAAGATGGTAGCTCTCATTTAATAAATCCATATCTATTTATAATGAGGTCATGATAAGATCATTAGAGTCTACTTATAGTGGTTGTTACAACTTAAACCTCAAGCCTTGAAAATGCTCTTTCTAAATTCAACTCAACTGGTAATCCTCTCAACATTGTCTCAATTATGGTGGATGTTTAAGGGTTTAAAACAGGTCTAGATTGGTGCATTTCTATTCTCAAATAGCTCGATTCATCTTCCAACTTATGTTGAATCCAATGATAAATATTGCCATAAATGATTCCCTCCAACAAATTCCCATAAAAGAACTTAAAGCTAGGCTAGTGCTTTCATTCCCTCCAAAAATATAACAATTTTGAAAATACATCTCAATTTTTTAATTTACATATTTTACTTAAAATATATTTATATTATCAAGATAAATTTTTTAAATATATATAATTAATATATGTTGAATCAATAAATTTTGATTAACAGACTAAACTAAACAAAATAAAATAATTAATAAATATTAAATCAATAAATACCAATTAACACATTAAAATTATGTAATTATTACATAAATAAAAATCGATTGGGCACTTTTCTAACAATTTGGTGGGAAATTTTCAAATTTCAAGCACTTTTGGAACAATTTGGTGTTGAAGAATTTTGGGACACTTTTTAGCAAACAGAAAAACTGTTCAAGGAGCATTAGCTGGTGCACACATTTATAGATAGATGATTAACTCCACTATCCTCAGGGAGTATGGAGCATTAACAGGTGTGGTGCTTCTGGCAATAACCCTTCCACACCATAAGACATGTTTACAAGCTATACAGTTATAGCCATTCCTTTTGCCAAGCCCGATCTTCAATGGATTTTCAAAGGCCCGATATTCCATGGTTTTTTCCTAAAACATGCATTTTTTTCTTCTTCTAAAAGATTAGCTCTTTGAATAAATTATCATCTCCATTTGGTAAACATGGAAAAAATTTCCTGAGTCTCTCCTTGATAAGGATTACACTTTTTCCCTGCAGAAAAGATATGTGGTAGAACTTTAGGGCACTTCAATCGAATTTTTTTCCTTTAAGTTAGATTGAATACACTAGCAATTGCTCCCAGTAATGGGAAATGTAATGCTCGAGACAATAAAAAGGGTCAAACTAGTTGACCCGAAGTTTAACCTTCAAAACTAAGACACCACACAACCTGAACTTTAACCTTACTTTCGAAACAGGACACCACGCAGAAGGAACACCAGTCTAGATATGCTCTTTAGTAGTCCATGCCACCCATATTGTCTCTCGTACCTGGGACTTCCTTCTTATCCTTCAAAATCATGATAATGATGCACTCTATTGTGGTTAACAATGAAGACATACTTTCAGAATCAACCAAAACAACTCTGATCACTTTCAAGGGATCAATAATCCCTACCTTCACCTTATCAATGTATTCACCTTAGTCAGCATCATAGCTAAGGTCAAGGTTATATTGCGCAGTAATTTCCTAACAACCACTTCACATTCCACACCAGAATTTGCAACAATCATACATGAAAACATCTTTAATTGTATATTCAGTTTGACCTTCCTAAGGCAGAGTTAGTCATTTTTCCTGAGGCAGGGTTTGGACCCTTTCCTGAAGTAATTTGGGCCTCCACTTCCTTATTCTTATGTGATGCCAATTCATGCAGATCTGTAGACTGAATTATAACATCCTTGACAATATCTTAGAGATCATTTTCTTTCAAAAACAATGTTACCTTGGCTTTTGATGACACCTATCTGGAGGCACCATCTAATTTGTCCTCAAATCTGAGACTTGATGCTGCCATCTTTGAGATCTATTTGAAAAACTTTTCAGATATGAAAATAGAACAACAAAAATATACCCTCAAGAGTGGTTAGTCCTTCAAACAACAATAATGAAACCCTCTAACTACTGGTCTTTGATTCTGGTAGTTGATCTATTGTTGTAAACCCTTCAGGATCTCAATTAGAGATGATCCTCTTATACCATGTAAAATTTTTCTAATTCAAGAGGACAACTGTCTTGTGCTTCTTTCTCAAATAAAACATATCTTGAATTACTCTAATAACTGAATAAAATTATGAACATGCAATAGTCACACATATAACTGGAGAACCTGAACAATGGAGTCAGAATAGCTTTTCAAGTACAAACATAATTCTGTCCTTCAAACCAGCTTATCATTAATGATCAAAACTTACAAGGACACATCAAAACTGAGTGTTTCAGCTTCCTGGACACTCAAATCTACTCTATCTCCTTACTGGATACTCAATCCCACATTTTACTGATTTGTTGTACAACACTGTTTAATATGGATTCTGATCTGACCTTGGCTCCTCTCCTATGCTTTAAATCTGCTCAGCTGATCTTTCTCTGATCTCTTGTCTTTTTGATGTCCAAAAATGTTTGCATACAAATTCTCTCATCTTTTTCTATTTATGCTCTCAGACTCTAATTGAGAAAATTAATCTCCCCTATCTTAGCAACTAATCTCTCTAATCCGAGCAACCACCTTTTGTTAACAATTATGTGTACAACTAAGATTAGATCAAATAAAAATCACTAATATTAGGAGATCTAGTGAAATTGATCTTTCACTTTTATTTACTAAGTGAAATTACAAGATGGTATTATTTCACAGTTTTACTAGGTGGTCACCAAAAGTTGTCTTGAACCACTTCTCACACATTCACACCTTACATGTGTAAGAGGTTCCAAAATGAGTTACACTTATTGACATACCCTGTATACCTTGTACCTAGTTCCAAATCAAAGAAAAGTTCTTAGCAGAATGCCATTTCTCACATGTCGTTGATCACACTGGCTTCTTTAAGACATATCACAACAAGAGTAATTTCTTTTGGAATGGACTCTAATAAGAGGTGAAAAATATTTGTTGCTTCATGTGAGACTTATTAAAGGAATGAAACATAGACTGCGAGAAGTCCAAGACTAATTTATGCCTTGCCCATTCCGAATAAAAGGTGATAATCCATTAACATTGTCTTTAGAAGTTTGCCTCATGCCGGAGGGAGAATCTCCATCTTTGTTATTTATAGGGTGCTACTAAAAAATTCTCACACATCGTTGAACTATTTGTGCCACATGTTTATAGGCTTCATGGATTTAATAAAAATCAATTTGGAGTTAGAAGAGACAACTAGGTTTAAAGAGAAATTTAAGGCTGAATGGCAGCTTTAGGGTAACAAAAATTAGTGGTATTAATTTGAAATTTTAATAGAATAAAATTTATTGTGTAAAATTGGTAATCCCACATGCAAGAGATAAGTGAGCCTTCCTTAAGGCTTTAGATGGGTTGTTAAGCCTGATACAAAAGAATATTTGGGAATGTTTTCATGTGGGTAATCTGTGAGAAACAAATTCCTAGGTCAAGTACAGTGTCCATATTCCTCTTGGACAGGCATGGATTCACATCTAAACCTATCTAGGAAAGAATTTTGTGGTGATCCTTCAAAAAATGTGCCTCGAGTGGCTACACCATGGAGCAAACTTTCATTGGCGTAAGGTGTGAATTTTGAGGGGTATTTATTGGTGCAAGGTGTGAAATTTGAGGGGTATTTATTCTGTGAACTCTGAGGTGTATTTATTTTGCCAAAATTGCTCAAGACATATACCCAATCTAATCCGTTTAGATCAAAGGGAGAATGGACCCCTGGTGGACAACAAAACACTTGTTCACCTCACGAGTGAGTCAATTGCCCATTGGCAGGAAAAGTCATTTTATCCTATATACTGTTGAAGCATTTTTTTTTCATATTAATAAAGGATCTGTTTTGAGGGTTTTCCACAAATATTTGAATGTTTTTCTTCTTTATTGTCAAATATTCAACGTTTTATTCCAAAATTCAGAATTTTGTTTCGGATTTCAGGTATTTGCAAAAATAATTTCCTGAGGAAAAGTATCATAATTTTCATTATCAACGAAAATTACATGTTGTAAATGCCATAGGCATAGGAAGAAAAGTGACTTTGGTCATCTGAGAACAATTCTTTATTGTAGAAATCTATACAAAAAACCCATAGAAGGGTGTGCTGATAGTATGTGACCATATACATTATTATTTACATATTCAAATTTTTTCAAAATTTCACCCATGGTGATTACTGTTCTGTAGACAAAAAATAAGTAACAGAAATAGATAAGTTAGGGCTTGTCAACCCTATGAAGTTCCTGATCCATGTATGGTCAATGGAAATACTGGTAGATTTGTTATGGTGTGTGCTCCCTAAGCAACCATTCCCCTCTAGGATGATGCATTCCCGCTTTTGAAAGCGGTCCGCAGGTTCATTGCGCTCCCTATAGATATGAGCACATGAAACATGATCAAAATGTGTTTAGAAAAAAAACATCATCCAATATGGTTCCGACTGTAATATGCATGGCATTTAGAAATGCATTTGAACTAGTTAATAACAATCTTGGAGTCACCATAAACTTGTAAATATCTATAGTTTTTGTTTATAACAAAATATAAAATATGACGAAGTGTAAGGAGCTCTACAAAGTTATTTGCGCCATCTCCCAACCCCATACAAATATGGAAATAATGTGTCTCAGATATATGGAGGATAATGCCACCGCCACAACCCTATTCTTGTGTTGATCCATCGAAATAGGCCCAAGGGTGCGCTTTGTCTATGACCTCTAGGGTGATGGTTCGAATCTTGGCAACCTAGTCATCAACCAGAATTTCCATATAACCGTTACAAATCTTAGGAATAATCAAAGGCCAGACTATATGCTTCCCACGAAATATGTTGTTGTTCCTACTCATCCATATGTGCGAGCACACCACTAATGGAAGATTTCAGGATCTTGGGTTTTGAGCTTCAACCCACCACCGGTTCTAGGCATTTAGTGTACCATCTCTAGCCCCAGTAGGTGATAAATTAAGAGTATGTAACACCTGCGCCTAGACCTGTTGTGTTGTAGGTCAGGAGAGAAAGAGATGGTGATTTGATTCCTCCTCCTCATGACATAATACACACCATGTAGGTCCCTGAAAATATCGTTTTCTGAGATTAGCTCCGGTCGGGGTTTTGTCCATAATGATGTTCCATTTCAAAAGATGAGTACCCAGTGGGATTTTTAGCTTCCTTATGCTACTCCACTAGCTATCCAAAAAATCAGGTTTATGGCTAGCATAGATAATAGGATATCCATCCTTTGGAGTATAGATTTTCTATGCAAAACCCCAAATACGTTTTCCATCCTCATCCCTTAGTCTCGCATGGGATTCAATCAAGGCTGTCAAATATCTACTCCACTCCATATGCCATTGATCTGGTATATCCAGGGCCTTCACTGGTATATGTAGTGGTTTTGTATAGGTCCCCGATCTATGCGATGTTTGCCACACCATTATGTTTTAGGAAGGTAATCAAGCGGGGAGGGAGATGGTGTGAGTTTCCACAACCAATCCATGCACCAGTCCCAATGCGGATAGGCATACCATTGTCGATCCACCAAGTAAGACCCCTTCTTATGATGGGAAGGATATTTATAACAGCCCTCCAAATCACTGACATTCCTTTCTTGTTCCAAGCAAGTAACCTTAACCAGTCCATGATTGTGCGTGACCATATGTATTTATAGATAACCACCTCTGACCAAAGGTTCTTGTGCTTCAAGAGAAGCCATCCTAATTTGGCTGCAAGTGCTTGAGCAAAGGCAGAGAGGTTCTTGAGGCCCCAACCTCCCCATTTTTTGGGAGTTGCAATTTGTTGAAGCCCCGAAAATCAGGTCGACAACAACGGGGATACCCACCCGGTCCGGACCTTTGTTGGCAGTTCCTTATCCGTTTGCTATAGCGGGTCTGACTGGGGATAATGGGACCAGTTTCCCAATCTAAGGGTGTGTGTGTGTGCAGAATTAGATGTTGCTGATCTAAGAATAATTAAAGCTAATCTAATTCAAACTTTTAAACTAAATCTATGCTATTGCAATCTAATGAAAAACAACACATATAATCTATGCTAACCAAGGGTGTATTTCTTCTATTATGCGATCTAAAAAGATTTCAAACAATAACTGGTAATAAAGATCATTAAGATATCATGAGAATAGAAATCAATTAAGATGAACTACTTTGCATAAAACGTTAGGCAAAACAGTTGTGAAGAGCATATCACATAATAAGTTATTCATATATTAGACATAAATAAATGGCTCCACCGTACAAAAGTGCCAAATGATAACTCACACATTCATGCAATAACATATAAACAACTAAAACTGTATATCACTTTCAGAATATAAGCAGAAATGGCCAAGAGATAAAAGTACCATTTATGACTGATCCTACTTATAAGCTTCAAGCAAAAATGATTTATCTCTACTTGTTCTAACATCTACTAAGAGTACAAAAGTGGAACATCAGTAGCAGACATCGAATGCAAACATTAATAAACCTCGATCCATCCATTCATCAAAACCTCCTCTGAGGGTGCAAAAGTGCATGTTTTGAGGACAAGTTTTTGACAAATTTCTGGACCCTCCTCCAAATGCAATGAGAAGGGTTAAAATACCACTTCCTAATTCTAATAATAGTTTATTTACAAAATTTAGGATGCGGTTTTCAAATGACCGTCCTTTTTCTAATCCAATTCTAAAAGAAAAAACAACATTCTAAATAAGGCTATTTCTGAATCTGATCATTAAAGCTGCAAGTGTTCATCATGGGCTTGAGGAGAGTCGGCTGGCTGATTTCTGCTTGAGCTGGGCTGCGAAAACGGAATCTATGAGAGCTGGCACTACTTTTTCGGCTGCGTTTATGATGCATTTCACAGTCATCCATTGACTATGCGGCTTGACCAAGTATGCCCAGTAACACTCCCAATTTAATCTGTTTAATGCTTGGATCGCTTTTCCCTTCTCCTGTGCTTTCTGATTCCATTCTGCTTCCAGTCGTAGTTTATTTGGTAGATACCCCGGGGTGGTCTCTTCGATTAAATTTTCCCTGTGCAAATTTTCATTTACATAGTCGATAAGAATGCTTGCCTACGTGGCCGCTGTCTCTGCTGCTTGTTCCGCCTGGCTGATTTGATCATCCCGTTTATGAAAGAGCAATTCTTTATGATTCTCGTTTATTCTGGGTGCACTTGCTCTTTCCCTTCATCTTCATCCTGCCAAGCCAAGTACTCCTTCACTCGTTTGTCACTCTGATCATAGTCACTCCGCAAGTCTACCGCTTGATTGCTGATTTTATCACTCAGTTCGCAATAATGACTCCACTATGATATCTTACGTCCCAACTCTTCCTGTTGCTGCAGTATTTGTTCATTTAAGCCAATAGACTCTGAAATAAATTCTGTAAGCTTAGGCTCATCTTTATGCATTTCTTGGAAAATTTGTAATTGTTTTCCTTTCTTGTCTAGACTTCTTTGATAGCCTATCTGCATCTGCTGAAAGTCTTTCTGCAACTCCTCGAGCTGTTTGTTAGCTTCAATATTAGCATTGGCTTGTTGCAATTGTTGTTGTAGTAGTTGTATTTGATCTTCTTGTTCTTTCAATAGTTGCTGAACTTCTGATGCCTTGTCAATAGTTGCAGAAGCATATGCTCCTGCGATCTGAGACAACTTAGTGAGATTTTCAGACGGGTTATTGTTGGGGTCTTTCCATAAGACGTCCAATTGTTGAGCATCTTGTGATAGTGTATTTTCTAGTTTTCTTTTCTTTCTCTGTATTCTTACTACTGCTTTATGTTGGGGACTATAGAATACGTCCAGTGGAGGAATTTCTTCTACATTAAGTAGAAGCTCAGAAGGTGGAGTGATAGGAATGTGCTATGTTTCTGTGACACTGCTGACTATGGTCGTAACCACTTCTTGTGTTACCTGTGTATTGCTCACAGGCATTCTTGGGGCTTGCCCTTCAAGATTGATTATCTCGTTGAAGGTTTCCCATTCTTTGTCTAACTCTGTTGTGACGGGTGGCGTTTTAATGAGGAGAGGAGGGACATCTCTTGGCGGAGAGGCGATAACATGTTGTTGCGACATTGCACTTGACTGAGCCGTGTCCTTAGCTATTTCTTCGTTCTTGCCTTGGTCGCTTCTATACCCTTTAGAATGTTCAGGTACTCCTTGCGCAGTGTTAGATTTAGATCTGGAAGTGCTTGAGTTCCCACTGAGGCTAACGCTTGGAGTCGGTTCTCTGGCAGGAAATTGTAGCTTTTCTAAAGGAACACTGGCCAGTCTTCTTTCCCTGTATACCATGAATTTTTGGAGGTCATCTGGAGACAATTTTGACTGAGCTTCCCGCAAAATTTCCTGGAATGAGTGTTTATTCTGAAATAAATAATCAAATAAATCCTTCTTTCCAACGAATACCTTTATTTTGACATTCGTTGCGAAATCTTGAGCAACTTCATTAGGGTCAAATGGCCTTGCTGGGAATTTAAATAATTGTAGACACGTCACATTCTCCACTTCGGTGAACGCGCGACCTACATCGAACAATGAAAAGGCCCCACAAGCTACAGGAAACTGAGGCCATATGGCCTTCTTTTTGTCTTTTAGGTCCTTAGTTAGGCTGCCTTTTGAACAGGTTTTATAAGCAATTTCTCGAGCCAACAGTTTGTCAGGAATATACAAGGGCAGGACATGAGGAGGGACAGTGCTTCCAAATACTCTAATATAGGTGAACCATTCTTCCCCGAACCATCTTGCGATGGTGATGATATCTATTTGTGCCTCGGGTGAGCACCTCGGGGGTTCTTCATCATACATCATTCTATACAAGGGTAAGATAAGCCCGTGACAAATCTGGTAGAAATTTGGGATGAACTGAGAATCCCACAGTATCTTATGATAAACATGGATAGGTAATGGGTCCTGGGTAATCCATTTCCAACCCATAATGGGAAATTTATACATATAACAAATAGAATCCATAATATCTGAGGATAGATAAAAAGGAGGATAGATCCTTTGAGACAAGGATCTCTTAGACCGGTAATTGATGATAGTCGTGTATAGATTATCAGAAAAGATCTTGGCCCAATCCATAATATCGGCATTTGTGGTAGCATCTATTAATGGTAACCATTCAGATGAAAACTTATTGATATCTGGCATCCCAAATAATCTACAAAGCATGGCCACAGCAAAACAATATGGAGAGGTGAGGGAACCAGTGCTGTACATACCATTTTTGTCTTTCTTGAGCGGTTCCTCTTTTCTGGACCAATCTTTGGTGGTCTCTGATAGGTCTGGGTTCTCCGCCACAAATTTCTTAACGAACTGTGCATTGTAAGTCGCCTGCGGTTCAGGAAGATGATACATAAGCTTTAAATCTTGTGCAGCGAATGATCCGATGAGCCCTTGTCCTTAAATCTTGAATTGTCTGTCGTTCATGTCTGCATTTTCAAGTATCCACTTGATCATATCCGTATATGGTAGAATTTTAAGTCTTGCTGCTATCCGATGATGAAATGAGCATGCTAGCTCTTCTAAGGATGCTTCAGAAGAGCATTGTGAGCCCGCGACATCAGTAACCTTCATTATTCTGGGATTCTCCTCTTCAAGCAGTATGTACATGCTTTCCCACATTGATATCCTTGTGTCTTTGTTACAGGCGGTGTCTGTATACAAAAACGCCATTTCCTTCGTCTTTTCCTTCGCCTCAGAGCCCTAAGCTCTATTTTTCTTTCCCATTTCTTCCTGTGTATGGTTGTTTATCGTCTTTCGCTCTCTGTTCATGCAGCTCACAAGTGAAATGGAAATGACTGATCAAGAAAGGTGATGGGAGAGTTTTAAATGCAACAGATATATCAAATATGCCACCTTACATGAAGTAATTCTTTACAAAAGCACACGTCTACATTTCATTTAATAGCTGAAAACTAATCCCTTTACTATCATTAAAAGCGCATGATCTTGAGTCAGACTATGGTAAGTGGCTTTCCTTGAATAGCGTGCCTGAAGGATTCGTAATGAAGTGATTTTACAATTTGGCTACGTAACATCGCAGATCGCGCCATCGCAGATCGCACCATCGCAGATCACGCAAACACACGAATATAACATCGCAGCGATCGCAACATCGCAAATCGCAGAAGTTTTATGCTTGCCAAATCTTGTCAGCTCATTTTCTGCAATATGCGATCTTGCAATCAGTGTTATCGCAGATCAGTAAATCTTGAATTTTTTCCGTTATGAGTGTTACTTTATTGCGATGCGATATATTTCTTAGCATGAGGGTCTTGTACATACCAATATTATAGCGAAATGGAGGCACTTCCTATCCTTTTTTGCAATGCGGCTTTAAATATTTTTCCCTTATCATAGACTTAGGTTTTAAAATATTCAAAAGATCTTCCTAAGTTTACGATGGTAACCTTATTTTGAAGAAAGGAAACTCTTGCTTTTCCTAAATTTTAACTAAGGGTCCCCATTCATTTAGTATTTTAGACAACACTTAAATGAAAAAAGGGGGGGTTTTTGCTAGCCACAACACAATTCTACTCCATTTTACCCACACATAGGGTTTTCCCTCCTTGTGACCCTTCCATAAGAAGTGCCAACAAACTTGCTGAATCCTTTGTAATATACCTTGGGGGATCTAGACCAGAGACATCCAGAAGACTAGCATTGCTTCTAAAACTGATTTAATGAGCACCAATCTACCTGCTTTAGATAGTAGACGATCGCTCCAAATATTTAATATTCTTTCCACCTTGGCAATAAACCAAGTCCAATCCGTAATTTGGTATCCACTTTCTTTTATCCTGAAACCCGAGTACTTCAATCCATCCTCCATTGTCAGGTTTTGGAAGGGGAAGTTTTCGAGCGCATGATAGGTCTCCTGTTGACTACAAGCTGAGAGAGATATAGTGGATTTGGCCCGATTTATTTCCATCCCTATTGCGGAACCAAAAAGTCTCAGCACTTCAGAGAGAGTGTTGTTGTCCTAAATGCCTCCATCTAAGAAGATGAGCATGTACTCCATTTTTAGCAGATGTGTTAGAGTGCATTTCTCCATGACCTTGAGACCCTTGAGCCTCTGGAATATTTTTTCCGACGCAATCAACCTGCTTAAGCCTTCCATCACAATAAGAAAATGAAATGGGGAGAGAGGACACCCCTGCTTGATTCCTCACTCTGCTTGAAAGGAATGGGAGATTGATCCATTGATTAAGGTTCCAAAGGATACAGATGTAATGAATCACATTATCCATCTGATAAAAACTACTAGAAAGCCCTGGTGAGTAAGGATCATCCTTAAGTATAACAAACTAACCCTGTCAAAGGCCTTTGAGAGGTCAATATTGAGCATCACCCCTTTAAGCTTCTTTTGTTTGATGGAGTGTAAGGCCTCTTGTATTGTGCCAATGGCCTCATGGATTTGTCGATTGTGTAGGAAGGCAAACCGTTCCGAGGAGATGTTGCCTGATAAGATCAGCTTGATGCAGTTAGAAATGATATTCACAATAATTTTGTATAGCCAATTACATAGGGATATAGGCCTGAAGTCATTAAAGGATGGCGGGGAGTCCATCTTGGGAATGAGGGCTATATAGGTGGAATTTATCGGTTCATACATTCTACCCGATGAATGGCATTCCTCAATCACATCGGGTAGATCCATTCCAATAATGTCAATGAACGTAAGATAGAATTCCGCAGACCAACCATCTGGCCCCAAACTTTTGTCCTTCTTAAACCACTTCAGGATGCCCTCCAGTTCCCCCATAGTAACAGGTTTTATGAGATCCTCGACCAGGTCAGGTTCCACAAATCTGGGGAAATACCCTGCAATGTAAATGATATCAACTAGAGGTGTGCCTGGTGGGCTTTGAACAACTGTTTGAAGTGAGTGTTACCCAGTACTGTCAGCTCATTATAAGTTTTAGTAATCATACCCTGCTCCGTAGGCATTTTCTAGATAATATTGTTGGCTTTCCTTCCATTTGCAAATTTATGGAAGAATTTTGTATTGCCATCCCCTGCTTGTAACCAAATTTCCCTGCTTCTGAGTCTCCAAGTTTCTTCGCGATCCAGCAAAATCTCTGATCTCTGTGTTTCCAAGTCCACAAGGTGTAGTTTTGCTGCTATAGAGGTGTACCCTCTTCCCTATTCATTCGTTAGAGTGGCCAGCTAATTTTCAATGTCACGAAGGGTATGTCCCTCCTTGGCCTTTTTCCTTCTGGCCCAATCTACGGATAATCGCTTGAGTTTGATCAGGTTACTATAGAAACCCTCAGCCTTCCTCTGGACATTTGGTAAGGGATGGGCCTTCCAAAATTCTGAAACAAACCTCAGATATTCAGGGTCCTTTAACCAAGTCAAATTAAACTTAAAGGGAGCCCTAGGTTTTTCGAAGGAGCCTACTACTTCCAGATAAATAGAGGAAGGATCCGATATTATTCTAGTGCCCTCCCACTGTTTGTAATTTGTGAGGGAAGTAAGAAAATCTTCATGAATGAGATACTTGTATAGTCTCCTCCCCAAAGTTGCATCTCCAGTTCTTCTATTGTGCCAGGTTGGAAAATTCTTGTTCATATGGACATCAATAAGACCATGTTTCTCCAAGAGGATTCCGAAATGATTCGAGAGTGGATCCAGCTGCGAGTGGTGTCCCCAGAGTTATTCATGTCCGATGGAGAAATTAAGATCTCCCCCTAGAATAGTGGATTGGTCTATCGGGGGATTCTTAAGGAGCTACTACCAGAAATCCAATATACTGTGATTGGGTTCATAAATGTTCATAATACAGAGATTTCTACCCAATTCAGCTGAAAATATATTGATACCTAGGAAACCTTGACCTCCCCAAGCTGATGTAACCTTGATGGTTCGAGGGTTTATCCTGAGAGCTAGACCCCTAGATCTCTCAGCAACATCCAGGGCTTGAAAGTGCCACCCTCGCATGATAGTTAGAAGGGTCCTAACAATCATCTCAAAGCTACCTAGGGTTTCTTAAAGAGAAATAGTGTCACAAGGCTCACAGCTCAAGAGTCTCTTAAGGGATAATTTTTTAGAGGGACTATCTAATCCCCTACAGTTTAAGGAGAGTCTATTCATGGGGGAACATTACCAAGGTTCTCTGGTGCTCTAAGTACCCTTTCAATTATGTTCTGTCTGCCCTGAGCTACATCATTGCAAACAATCTTAATCGCACTGGACATCTTAGAAGGCCTCTGCTGAGAGGGTTTATGCTCAACATTAGACGGTGTGATACCCAATCCAAGCGAGTCAGGGATGGCCTAGTGGCGGGAACGGAGGTTGTAAGAAAGTGAACCCAAAGAAGATGGGGAAATAGGATTTTGTTGGAGCCCCTGTCCAAGGATAGGGAGAGGCAACTAAACAAGGTGGAGATGTAGATGATGCCATTGAGAAAAAAATATTGATTAAAATTTAGCACAGAGGATAAGGGAGAAGAAATTGTACATGATGTAGGAGCAACCTTTGTAGCAGATCGGGATCTAGTCAAAGGAGGGGAGATTGGCGGCGTCTGGGAAGCACTAGATGGCTAAGCAATGACCGCAGCCACATCCTTAGGGCTATCTAGTCCTATGGGCTGATCATCCACAATTAGCTCTTTCGTCTGGCGATGTTTGGTTCCATTTGTAGCAACTGGAGTAGTAGGCATGAGCAATGGGCATTCTCTGAAAAGATGTCCAACCTTATGGCATCGTCTACACCTGAATGGAACGCCTTCATAATCAATATTTTTTCAGCGAGAGAAATGCCTCCAATGTAGGGTAATCTTTTCCTCCAGGCCTTCTCTAGTGTCCAAAAGAACCAGGATGCGAGCCATAGTCATATTCCTTGAAATTTCATAGGACTGATCATGTTCCGAATAGGTACCTAGTGCATTGGCTATGTGCTTAAAAACGACAGGAGTCCAGTATTACATCGGAAGGCCTGGTAATCGAACCAAATTGACCCAACTCCCATCTATTCCCTCGTAGGACCAAAGAAGGGATCCCATCTTTTTAGCGGAATAGGGGCTAATTCAATATGACATAATCTAAAGAGTATCTAGTCTGTGTACTCTTCCCTGTGGAAACAAAGGGAAAACCATCCTCGCACAAGCACCCAAATGGTGGGTAATTATTTGAGTAAAGAACCCCAAATCGCCAAGGTCCAGAGATGAAGTCTCTCCACAGTATAGTTCCGCCCCTAAACTCGGCCCACCAATACCTTCTTGGACCTATCAGCAACTTCCCCCATCGAGAAGTCTTTGCCCAAGGATAGGTTGATGTCCCTATCGACAGATTTTAGGCACCTTCCTTTCTTTAGCTTGTCAAATTTGTGAGATGTCAAATAGTCCCAAAAATGTCCCTGTATGCCCCGGTTAACCGTCTGTGGGGTGGATGGGGTCGCTTTAGGGTTTGGGACCGGGGAGCTGAAGCATCCAGAATGGATAGGGGTGCTGGGAGATGGGCCACCAAGGTTAAGGGTGCTACCGGATAGTGCAGGGACATGGTAGGTAGTCGTCCCAGGAGGGGGAATGCTAGAGGAGGAAGGGTTTTAGGGAAGTGTAGAGATGTGGGCAATGGTTGCAGGTAGGTACCAAGGAGATTCAAGGTAGCCAGGGAAAGTGGTGTGCAGTCCAAGCGAGAGGCGTATTTAATGTTGACAGAGGGCGAAGAATGGGGTACAGATGGCCCAGGTCGGTCCAGTGTAGAGCTAGGAGCTGGCAGAGGTCTTAGAGATGCGTCAAAGGGACCAAAGACTAACACAGCGTGATGGTGAGACCAAATGACCACATGGGGATTGGGATCCTCAGTATAGTCCACCTTGTCCAGGTCCATTGCAACCGACAGGAAAATGGTTGATGGTGGTTACATACTGCGAGGAAGGCAGGCGGACCACAGGAACGGAAAACACCAAAGAGCCCGCGGGAAGGAGGTAAGGTTGGACGGAGTATAACGAGCCATGGAGGTTAACCTTAACCATCAGGTGCCTCGCAGTAGTGCCACATTAACTCCATTATTGACGATCATTAGAGCTTCACTAGGGTTTCTTTTCTTCTTCGTTTTCTGCCATTTTCAAAACAATTGTTCGTTTGTGTTCTTGTCTATATTTTTTTTTGGAATAATTTATAAAGATATAACAGTCAGGTGGTTTCATATTTTAGTTGTTTCATCAAGTATATTCTAATATAATACTCTATTCCAACTTTGTTTATCAGAAAATATTTCTTCAGGAACCTAACATGTTCAAATACACCAAAATTTGTGTATAAGATCTCCGATAAAGAGAGTTACTTTACTTCATTGTTACTCCAAAATGAAGTCTTTTCTCTTATCCTATCATTAACTCTGTCAGTATTAACTACTTAACATCTTCTTTAATTTGTTTAAACCATGAGAAGATTGTTGTTGTAGTTGGTGCATTTTTAGTGGGAAGATACCATTTTGTTTGAACACTTTATTTAGTTTATTTTTTACAAAAATGTTCTTATGAACAATATTTCTGTGGATGTCACGATTTGTTAAAAGTGAGGACTCATAAATAATGAGCACCTTATTCACATCCAACTACTCATTCATTAAACTTTATATTGAATCACAATGCAGGAAATTTCAAGGATGCTCCTCGCTTTAGTGCTCTATTCTGATTACCGAAAGAACAGAGATCTTTGATACAAAATTTTCTCTTATGAGGGGCTGCAAGTATTTTTGGCATGCACATTCAGGATATACAATTGGTTTGATTGTTGCTATTTCTGCAGGAATCTTGACACGATTACCACAACTTGCACTTCTGTATTTGGTATTGATTAGCATCATGCACTTCAAACTAGATAATTTGCAAGTAAAAAATATATTTCTTTGGCATCTTCGTTGTGCTCTGGTATTCTTCAGTTACAAACTAGAAATTTTCATGTCATTGTCCACTTTGAGAATAAAAATGAACTTGCATAGATTCCCTTTGAGAATATCTTATTGGGAACCTGTTTTATTTTTTTTATTTTTTATTTTTCAGTTCACTCACTTATTTCTTGCATTTTCTTTTTAGTATCCTTAGACAAAATGGCATTTTTCTTTAAATTTTTGGAATGGGTTATAGTTGTTAGGAAGTATTGAATAGTTCAGAGGATTCCTTCTTTCATGTATGAATGCAGTTGTTTACCTTTGGAAACATATTAATAGAAAGTGTATTCTATCTCCAATTAAGAGATTTTGAATTGCCTTGTACTATATTATAATCAATATTTTCACCTTTAATAAAAATGAATGAGTACGTCTTCCAAAATTTTCCAGGGTTCTAACATTAGAAAATACTCTGACTGCATTTTATTTCATGTATAAAACATATTTTCCCATTAGATGTTACATGGTATTTCTGATGCCCGCCTCTAGTATTTTTTTCGTCTGGATTCAATGAGTTTACACCAGATTCTTTGTTTAGAGACTTGAGGTGTTTGGATGTTTCTAATATTGTGTATTTGCAATGATGAGTGGACCGATAAGTTTGACCCAAGTAATGGTACAAAAATTTTGTTTAAGGTCCATTTTTGTCGATCTAACTTCATCCTATTGCCATTGAAAAATTAGAACCTTCAAGGTCATGCACATTTGATCCAGAAGACCAATAATACCCACAAATGGTTGTTTCTCATTCAAAAATTGAACACACATTGAGGGGAATTAGAAAGATGGAACCTAATTGTTTTATAGTGGTCCACTATAAGTAACGTCTTAGAGTCTATTTATGAAATATAATGCCCAGAAATTGATACATAGACACAACACTTCATAACGGTGCTTGTATCACCATCAAACCCTAAACCCCATAAGCTAAGTGGTTAGAGCAGCCAGATCTTGTTTATGACTAGGTTGAGAAAACGACCTCTTGCTGGTTTCAAGATCATTTTGACCTCTATCATCCATCATTCTAGAGTGCACCTTCTCCAGGCCCCAAAATTGTCCCTCAGCGTTGACTTCATGTGGATTTGTTACAGGTTTGTTTTCTACATTTCCTTTTAAAAATATAGTGCATGAATGATTTTCCACATGTTCATGAAGATGAAAAAATATTTGCATTTGATGTGGTCCAGAGAAAATTATTTTATTTGGTCAAGCCTATATTCTTCATCAACTATTTTCTTGACATCGTTCTCACTCTTGACACCGTAGTTGTATATGTCATTGAGGGTTTCATTACAGGTTTCATCAATCTTCTGGGTTGTCCAACTTTGTTATTGTCAACAATAGAGCCATCTAGAGGTGGAAATGGATCTGTATGACTGAAAGCTTCAATAATTTTGTGTTTATAACATACCTTTTGTTTATCTACCAAGAAATATCCATCACACATGTCAATAACATTTTCTTTGAGATGAGTATTGAGAGTAAATGGAAGAGACTTCCCTATCCCATCAGGCTTGAGGAATAAATTCAAATCCTAGGCATAAAAAATAGCAGGACTATCGGATTCCATGATATAGGACCTTTGAGGATTGAACTATAATATTGATTGTTTCTTCACTCAGATAATAGTAATGGTCACATTATTACTTTGTTGGCTTTGAAAAACCTTTTCAGTTTATTCACCTCAAACTATATGAAATCATGATTACTTTCATTTATTTCTTACCCAATCATGATTAACATAAAAGTGCAATGTAGGGGTTAGATTACTCCTCAAGCTCACAATGAAATGTTGAGGTGCGAATTATATTACCATGAAAGTCTATAGCTCCCTTAATT
Organism: Pinus tabuliformis; assembly: GCA_031772625.1. Taxonomy (NCBI): domain Eukaryota; kingdom Viridiplantae; phylum Streptophyta; class Pinopsida; order Pinales; family Pinaceae; genus Pinus; species Pinus tabuliformis. The sequence goes on along the minus strand of CM062810.1, from coordinate 478,398,932 downwards.
TCAGTGTCTATGAAAATAGGATTAGTGTGATTGAGCTATATTTCTGTGACCTCAAAATTGTTTTCAGGAGTTAAATTATCAGCAAGGGAAGAATGATATTCATCATCCTTTTTATATGGTTGATCTTTTTGGGTAGAAACATGGTTTCTACCTGTCTAGAACTGCATATGGGTTGTATCATTGGTGGAAATATTAAAAAATTCTTCATTTCCTCTGTTTATCACTTTGTCATGTAGGAAATCAAGACTAACATCCTCAAAATGGTGAAAATTATTATCGTGCTCCTTGTCTTCATGCAAATCATTCATAAAATCTAGGAAAGATACATCAACACATAGGTGTTCTTTGATGAGGATGCGGTTTAATGTGGGGCCACATTGGTCACAAGTAGGGTGTCCATCAAGAACTAATCTTGTGAATTTGGAGGGTCTTTTTCAGTGATATTGTTATAATCCTCAAGAGAGGTGGGGGCTAATTCTTCTTGTACGTCTACCATAAGGCCTTGAAAGGTATTTTCATATCATCGGAACCCAGGGCCCCAATGCTCAAGAAAGCCCTCAATTAGACTAGCAATAGAAGATATTCCCTTTGGACTATTGGATCTAACCCAAGCCTTTTGTTTTTCCTCAAGATAGTATAGAATTCACCTCATGCATAATGTATATATATTATTTTGAGAAGAGTATATATATTCTTTTCAATGCATGTCCTTGCCTTGCAGGACCTTGAGAGGGGTATATAGATTCTTCTCAATGGAAAACAATTTTCGTTTGTATGATTGTTTATGATCTAATCATCTGCAACATATCATAGTGCAAGGATTGTTAGGGGATCTATATTCAAAAGAAGGCTTGAAGATAATATCCACTATCAAATCAACCAATGGTAGGCTTAAAAGAAGAAATTGAAAAAAAATTCACTTCTTAATTCTACCTACAAAAGAATCTTCAATTGCAAAGACTAAGCACAAGGAATATTGTGTGACTAGTCTTTGACCTTGGGTAAGCTAGCTGCTACCCTCTAAAACATGATCAATGATGATGGTAAGTCACGGGATTAGATAGATTCCAGTGTGAATTTTATAATGCTACCTAGAAATTTGTCAATCCAAACATTTTGTATAGGTTTACAAAGAATCCATCACAAGAGCAATCATTGAGAACCAACTTAAGAAAATGTATTATCAAGTTTATACCCAAGCCCAATGATTCCAAAGTGACTATGAGCTGGAAGCCTATCACTCCGATGAATTTTGCATGTAATAGTCTTATCAAAGCTCAATTCTCATAATCAAGCATATTCTCATGTTTTTTATCAAACTTGGGCAGACTTGGTTCATCAAAGGGTCATTCATCATCACCAATATTATTGCAGTCTATGAAGGCATGGAATGGCCCAGTCATTATGGCCATAATATCCTTTTCATGAAAACTAGCTTTGAAAAAAATTATGCGATAGCGTGGTATCCCTTTATTCTACATCTTGCATTTGAGCCAATTTCTCTAAAGGCTCTTAAGATATTATTCACCAAGACCTAACATTGCCTTTGTCTTAAAGAGTGTAAATAGAGTTAATCCTTTTCCAATTAAGTTGCCAAACAGAGGCCAGTGTATGTCTTATATCTCATAGGTTCAAGAAACGTGTCATTAAAGTGGATTCATCTACACAAACCATATCCAAATAATCTTTTGAATGGTATAAAACTCATTGTTCTAGATTGGAGTCAATTGATAATGTGTTATAGACTACTTGGGCATTTTCTACAAGGCCCTTAGCTCTAAACATTCAATGAGTGAAAACCTATTGCTACATGTAGAGCTCACAGAAGATTCTAGATTTACTTAAAACACAAGGATGGGTTTGGGTCAAGTCAAGCTAGATTTTAAATTCCTAGGAATTCCTTTTCTTCTCAAGAAACATGCAAGGAAAATGGGATATGCTTATCCAAATGTGGGAAAATAATTTTGGTAAATGGATTTATAATCCCAAGACCTTAGCAGTGTTGGATTCTATGCATGTTATTCTTTATTGTGGGTGCTCTTGGTTGCTTCTTTGTGCCAATTTTGACGGGGTGATGGGTTTCAACTTTTCATAGATTCAGGAACCTTTACTATAGATGGAGGGAATGGAGTGGCTTTGGTATCCCTAGAGAATCTGTAGAACTGTGGTTGTGTGTACCTTTAATGTATTTGTTGACCACTATAAATTTTTGCAAGAAGGCAATCTAGTTGAAATGATGTCTTTGGTGCACCTTGGAGTGGATTTGAAGGAATTAGAAAGGCTTATGATATAAAAGGATAATTGTCTCTTGTCGCAATATGATGTTATGCATAATAATTGTTGCTATATTCGATATTCTACCAACATGCCATTAAGATTTTGTTTCTCAATGTGTATTCATGTATTAATTCATCTATATTTAAACTATTTTATTTGATTAATCATATGCAGGGGCACTTTCATGGGTGCTTCAGATCCTAAAAGGCTGAACTTGCATACACAGGGGTTTATATATAAAAGTGAAGATATGACAGGAAATAGATTTTATCATGCTCTAATAAACAACTAGGGTTTCAGCAAACAACCCTTCGAAAATATAGTCTAATGATTCTTATGTGTATTTGTATTCCTGTGGTAGGATAATTCCAATAGGATTTGATTTAGACAACTTCCAAGAAATCCATTAAGGTAATTTTCACATATATTAGCTACAACAACAGACTATTTTAGCACACTTTTTCTTGAAAATCTTTGTTTGTCACTAAGGTTTAATGAGGATCACTTTTTCATTGATAGCTTTGTGCACAAACATTAATGATTAAATAGGTTATTTTAATGATACCACATTTGTGTGACCTGATGTGAGGAGGAGCGCTCTTGGGAATGACAGGAGAAAGATAGGGTTTGCAGCTGCAACCTGTAACCTCAGCCACAGTTCTGGCAGCACAAAGGGACATATTAGCTGATCTACTCCACAGAGGTCGAGGACTGACCTGAAAAATGGTAAACGAGGGGTCCACTGGGACCCCAACCTTCAAGCAGGTCATCACGCACAAGCAGAAAACGTTAGAAGGGTTCAAAATCAATGGCTCTGGAGACCGTAAGGATGGCAGTGGCAGCAGAGGAGAAAGGACACAGCCGCTGTAGAAAGAACGAGGAAAAAACCCCTCGATGAAGGGCAAAGTCAATAACGACCAGGAGACAGAGGGTAAAAGACCGGAAGCAGAGCAAAGGAACACAGTACCAATAATAGCCCACAATGAAGGCGGGAAAGAAAATGATAAAGAGCCGCTATCACAAGTGGAAAAGGAGCAAGCAAAAACAGAAAACCCCGGCTCAAAACAGCCAACTCAAGGGGCTTGCAAGCCTAATAAAAAGGAAACCCTCCGTGTTGTTTTATCATATCCAGATATTTAGGCCTACAGAGACCACATGATGGAGCACACAATTATCTGCAAATTTATGGGACTATGGCCAATAGGACGCACTCTCTGCCAATGGATAAAACAACACTGGAAGCCAAAAGGGGATGTTAAACTCCACCTTGGAGCTAAAGGCTTCTTCAAGGTTGTCTTCACAAACCTAGAAGACAAGGATAGAATCTTTGATGGCGGCCCTTACTTCTTTGCCTCCGCTGGACTCTACATGAGGCCATGGAAGGCAAACTTTGTACCTGAACAAGAGAAATTCATAGAAGTTCCAGTGTGGATTAGGCTATTTTCACTACCCATAGACTATTGGGGACTGGCAACGCTTAAGCAGATTGGAGACCGGCTCGGAACCTTCATCAAGGCATCTGAAGCCACAGTGCAACGAAGATATACCTCCTGTGCATGCATTTGTGTTGAGATGGACGTCTCAGGGGCCCTGCATGAAGGGCTGTGGATGGAATTTAGAGATGAAGACTACTATCAGGCCATCGACTACGAACAGATCCCCTTCCATTGCAGGAAGTGCCATGAGCACGGACACCTAGTCAGAGAATGCCCACTCAAAAAGCAGGGGATGAACACAAACAAGAACAAGCAAGAAAGAACAAAGAGGCTTTCACAAGGCCAAAACTACGACAGAGAGCCAACAAGAAACGAACGCACAGAGCAGAGACAGGACATGGCATCATCACTAATAGCTTCAACATCCTGGAAATGGAAACAGACTCAGAAGGCACGAACAGAAACACAAAACGCATTGAAGCACCAGACAACCAGACAGAACATATTATTCAGGATGGGGAGGAAAATATACCCAGAACAGAAGAGCAAATGCAAGAGCACGACGAGGTACATGATGAAGACACTGATATGTTAACCAGTGATGGAGGAAGCGAGGACCTAGAGCTCAATGCAATCCTAGAAAAAGAAGGAGTCAACCTCCCAGCCCTGGAAAAAAGCTGGAAATCCCAAGGGCTAGACAACATACCTGAAGAAGAAATCAGGAAAATCAGTGATCTCTTCATAGAGAGACAAAAAGTGGAAATCGAAAGGCAAAACAGAAGATTAGGCATCACAAAAGGTACAAGTAAGCAATCAAAACTCATAGCTCTCAACCCTACAGGCCAAAAGCCAAATAAAAGAAGAGGTAGAAGAACGAGCGGAGAGAGATTGCATGACCTAGGGATTCTAATGATTAACTCTGGGAAAATGAAGGCTCTTCATGCCTTCCAGACCTGCCAATAAGTCTTTTAGTTACCAATGAAGGTCATCTCATGGAATGCAAGAGGGCTAAATAGCCAAGCTAAGCAGAGACTACTCAAGCAGAAGTTCCAACAGGAAAAGCCAGATATCATGTTCATCCAGGAGACCAAATGCGCCACCAACCAAATAGAGATCATCAACAAGAGACTTGGCAAACCAATCAAATATATAGAGGTAGCCAGTCACGGATGGGAAGGAGGCATAACTACATTTTGGGACACCCGAGCAATAAACATAATCTCAATGGAGGCTGTACGCTCGTTTATTGCCACTGAAGTTCAAATAACAGGTAACTCTGATACCTACCTATGCATTAATGTCTATAGCCCGCAAAAAATAGAGGACAAATTTTCTTTTCTTAACTCTTTTATGAATTTAAAGTTAAGATACCCCACATCTAAGATCATCATGGGGGGAAACTTCAACATGATAGCATCCCTGCTGGAGAAGAAGGGAGGTCTCAGAAAGCTTAATAAAGATTCAGAGCTATTTATAGATTTTATAGAAGCTGCAAAGCTCGTAGATATCCTCCCCAAAAATGGTTCCTACACATGGAACAATAGAAGAGAAGGAGACAATAGGGTTGCCTCCCGGCTAGATCGATTTCTGATCTCGGAAAGCATCCTACTCGGAGGAGCTACTGTGGATTTTGATATCCTCCCCAGCGGAGGATCGGATCACTGGCCCATAGCTTTGGAAGCAACCATTCTTGGCACCCCCAGAAACAAGCCATTCCGATTTGAAAAGTTTTGGTTAAGTCATCCCGACTTCCCAAATCTGCTGAAGGAATGGTGGCACGAACCTTTGAATCTAAGAGGTACCAAAATGTTCAAGTTCCAAAGCAGGTTAAAACACATCAAGCACAAAATCAAGGAATGGAACACTGAAAAGTTAGGAAACATCTTCCAGGAAAAGAACATTATTGAAGGAAAGTTAAATCAAATTCATACAGAATGGGCTTCCGGGACCTACAAAGAAGACTCAAAAGAACAGGAGAAGGTTCTGATGCAGCAATGGAAACTCCGCTGCCAACATGAAGAAACCCTGTGGAAACAAAAATCAAGGATCCATTGGCTGAAGGAGGGAGAGCAAAATACAAAATTCTTCCACAGATCAACTATGGACTACAGGGGAGAAAACAAAATCCTTAGACTCAAAAATGAAATAGGGGAAATCCTTCCAAACCACAAGGACATATCAACGCTACTCACCAGGCACTTTCAACACATAGCTAAGGAAACGCAAGAAGATAGATCCGAGGCCATTGAGGAACTAATTAAAGCAATACCGCGCACCATAACCTCAGAACAAAACTCTGCTCTGCTCAGAAAAGTTTCAATGGAGGAAGTGGAGGAAGCTGTCAAAAGCATGCCAATGGATAAAGCACCGGGACCGGATGGCTTTACAATCAACTTCTAAAAAGCTTGCTGGCTAGCCATCAAAACAGAGGTTTGGGAAATTGTCGAAGACTCAAGACGCTCAGGCTCTATTCTCAAATCCTTGAACGCCACCTTCATAGCGCTTATCCCCAAGGAACAAGAAGCCAATTCCCCTAACAAGTTTCGGCCTATAGCCCTCTGCAATGTGATCTAAAAAATCATCTCTAAAGTCATTGCAAACAGACTCAAACCTTTTCTTCCTAACCTCATTTCAGAAGAACAATCAGGGTATGTGGAAGGCAGGCAGATTCTAGACAATATCCTCTTAGCTCAGGAGATGATCCACACCCTGCAGACAAGGAAACTTCCAGGTATGCTAATGCAACTAGACCTCTCAAAAGCATTCGACAAAGTAAACTGGAATTACTTGGAGGCCATTTTAAAGGCCTTCGGTTTTGACTCGCAATGGATCAAATGGATCCTCGCTCTAATCAAGTCTTCCAACTTTTCCATCCTAGTAAACGGATCCCCCTCTGCTCCTTTCTCCCCATCTCGGGGTATTCGTCAAGGAGACCCTCTCTCCCCTTTCCTCTTTGTAATCCTCATGGAAGGACTCAGTAGGCTCATTCACAAAGCAAGAGAGGAAAGAAAGCTTTCTGGCCTACGACCTTTCCACTCCATTCCTGCCACTACGCACCAGAAATTTGTTGACGATACAATGTTACATGGCTCCCCTACTATCAAAGAGGCCACGGCCTTCAAAAGTATCCTCCATCTCTTTAGTAAAGCTTCAGGTATGGAGATAAACCAGGCCAAATCAGCCATTTTCTTCTTCAACACTCATCCTGCCATCCAGATTCATCTTTCCAATATCCTCGGGTTTCGAAAAATCTCTCTCCCTTCTAAGTATCTCGGAGCCCCTCTCACCACCAAGCCTTGGCAAAAAGTTCACTGGGAAAGCATCTTAGCAAAACTGGAGAAAAAATGCAAGCATTGGACTCATAGGGCGCTTAACCTAGCAGGGAGACTGGTCCTAACCAAAGCTATTTTGCAGGCCATCCCGCAGTATTTGATGTCCATAATGCCAGCCCCCAGCGGCATCATGCAGAAGATTAGAAACATCCAACGTTCCTTTCTATGGAGTGGTAATGCGGAAAAAAGAAAATGGGCACTAGTGGCCTGGAGCAAGCTTTGCACCTCGAAAGCAGTTGGAGGTTTAAACTTAATTGACCCCCATATAGTCAACAAGACATGTGGAGCCAAGTTATGGTGGCGTTGGCTGAAGGAAACCAACCTACCATGGGCCAGACACTGGAAGGAGAAATACACTCCCCACTACAACAATCAGAACCTAATCAGGATACAAGAAACTCCGGAGGGCTCTCCAATATGGAACTTAGCCAGAAGAAACCACTACTTAATCCAGGACCATAGCTTTTGGGAGATCCACAACGGAGAAACTACCCTCTTTTGGGAAGATGCATGGCAGCAGCTCCCAAAACTATAACAACCAAAGCTAGAAGAGTTCAAAACATATTGCCAGAACAGGGGAAAATTCATAGTCCACCACTACTGGAACCCTAACAGCTGCAACCAGGAATGGAGGGAGTGGGCTGTCCAGGATGAGGGGAACCCAATTGAAGAAAATAACAGCACAAAAAATCTTCTGAAAGTCCTAAATAACCGCACTATCAGGAAAACCACAGAAAACGATATCCTGAGATGGGGTATGAAGGGTAGCGGGAACTTCACCCTCAAAGAAGCCAGAGAGAAACTTGAACTCTCGGAGCAACTGGAAGTGCCTCAGTGGAGCAGCAAGGTTTGGAACGCCACATTTTGGCCTAAAATAAAAACATTCTTATGGCTTCTCATGAACAAAAAAACCCTAACATGGGATAACTTGCGTAGAAAAGGTTTCGAAGGCCCCTCCATTTGCCCCATGTGCAAACAGGCAGAAGAAACCATGAATCACCTTTTCAACTCTTGTAACTGGGCCGATCAATTATGGAAAAAAATGGAAATTACATTGAAGCAAACAAACAGAGACAGGGAATCCATACACAATACCATCATGCACTGGCCTACCAATTACTCCAACAACACAAGAATCAACAACATATGGAAAATTCTACCAGGCTTCATCACTTGGACCCTCTGGAAAGAAAGAAACCGCAGAATTTTTCAGGATGAGCACAGAAGCATGGATTACCTGCACAACATCTTAATCCAAAACATGCGCCAACTAATCCTCGTGAAATGCAAGGTAGAACCTGACAATCATCCTTCGGCCGAGGACCAACGAATACTGGAAGCCTTCAACCTGCTCAATGCTCCTCAACAGGGCTCTCCCGGTCAACAACAACACTTCAACATAGAACCAAAGAGCTGGATGCCTCCACTGGAAGGGTTTTTAAAACTAAACTTTGACGGTGCCTCAAGAGGCAACCCCGGCCAAGCAGGGATTGGAGGAGTCATCAGAAATCATGAGGGAAACATACTCTACATCTACAACAAAGCTCTAGGGGAAGGCACCAATAACGAAATGGAGTTTGCAGCGCTGGAAAAAGGGTTGAAGATCCTCCAAACCATTCAAACAGGCAAGGCAGTAATTGAAGGAGACTCAGAGGTGGCCATTAACGTTGCCAGGAGAATCGAGGGAGGAACGTCGGCTAGCAAGGTAACTAAACATTGGCGACTGTCCAAAGTCACAGATAACATTGCCAAAATGATCGGGGAAATGAAAGGACTCATCTTTCAAGCTGTAAGGCGTAATGCCAATGCAATCGCAGACCACTTGGCTAATCATGGGATTGAACACCCCAACGAAACTTGGGACAACTGTTGGCAGCAGGTCGACAACCCGCAGTTAAAGACTAAGTGCATTCAGCTCTCACAATTGGATATGGTGACGACAGTGGCGCCCGTCCGGAGGGTCGAATAGAGATTCTCCATTATGGCATGAACATGCTGACTAAGCGTATAACATTAATTCCAAGCAGCATGCGAAGGACATATAGGATGAGGGCAAGCATGAACGCAGCAGATGACAAAGATTTGGGCAGAGCCATAATCTGGAATGATATGAGCCGCTGAATCATTTCAACGAACAGGGACAAATGGCGCATTTTGGTGCATGCAGGGCGTGCTGACCGTAGGCGGGCTCAATTATCCCAAATCCCAAACTAATTCCCTTCACGTCGCAATAATGTTGAGCAGACGTGAAAGTTGCACAATTTTTTCCGATCATACGCCGGAGACCTCACCAATTTGAATTATAAAATCACTCTCAGTCTCCCTTCGAAATTCATTGTTTCGGTAGAAAGCACTCTCGTTTCTCCTCCTTTAGAAATTAACGAGCGAGATTCGTCTAGGCAAGCAAGCAGCAATATGGCTGGGGAGACTAGTCGCAATAAATCTGCCAACAGAGATCTGCAGCAAGCCAAGGAAATGTTCGAGCGGCGAACATCACAGCGAAACAAATGCAGAATTATTGACTTAGAAGCCGAGGTCATGGATGAGGAAATCAAACTTTCCGATCAACAAATCGAAAACGAGGTCGACTGGATTCAGGACCCGGGAACTCCCAGCACCAGAGCTACTCAGTTCATAAGAACTAAGGCAGAATCATGGCGAATAAATACCCTCCTTTCCAAAGCCATGGACATCCTGGGGGAGCAAGCGGACCAGCTGCGTAAACTCAAGAAGTTTGCTGAAACCATTGCGCATGATCATATGGCAGTGGTGGAAAGCAGCGAGTTTAAGCTGAGTGCCATCCAACAGCAGGTCGACACCATAACGAAGAAGCTCGCAGTGCTGATTAAGATCCTGCAGCAATTCATGGGGAAAGACAACAAGCCCGCTGATGAACAGAAGACTGAATCTCTAGGCGAACAGCAGGGTGCCTCTTCCAGGCCAGGGAAAAGCCATATGGCAAAACCCAACCCGACTCTGGAAATGTTTAAATGTCTTTGATTCAGCAGTCCTCCCGACTTCCCCTGCTCTTCTCTTCTCTGCGGGATTTATGTCTTTGTTCAAGGTTCCTTCTGTTTGTGTCTACTGTTTACTAGTGCTTATTGCCGCCCTGCGTGGTGAGCATGTTCTCTTGTCTTGCAGTTTTTTTCAATGTCCTGTCAGTTTAGATACTTCTGTCTTCATGAGGCATGGCCTTCAGTTAAGTGGCCTGTAATCTGCTTCTGCAGAATTTTTGTACCATATTTTTTTTAATACAAAGCTTACTTACAAAAAAAAAAATTATACCACATTTGTGCATATTTGTTTTGATTACCCTTTTTTCCCAAAATTGGTTAGATCTCAGCAAAATCATCCTACACCTTATTCATCTTTCCACTTTATTCTCCTCGAAAAACAATTCCCTATCTAATGCATAAGGCTTATGGTGGGTAACACCATCTTTAATGACGTGAATTTGTGTCATACATTATGACAATCATGTTTCTTGTGTCACTTTAGTATAGGTGAAATATCTTCCAGAGGTTGACTGCAATCAGGTAAAGACATTTTGTGATCTTGTGATTTGATGTGAGCTATTATAGGAAAGGTCCTGAAAGGCTTGCCTTCATTCCGTTGTTAAAATGTTAGGTCATTAAAGTAATGGTCAAATTTTGAAATTAGTGTACATGAAACAATTGTGTTTGGTGTAACTTGAGGGTCTGTAAAATGGCAAGTCAATATGAGGACAAACTTGGCTACATAGGTGGTGAGAGAGAGATTATAGGAAGTGAAAGGTTGTTGGGCAAATAAAGAGTCATAGGAATTGGAATGTTTAGTATTAAAAGCTCGATTATTTTTTCATGTGCTTCCAAATCCATTTTCTTTTGCTCTGTCTTTGTAATAAAATTTTCGGTGTCATTTCACATTATTTTTGTCTTATTGAATGATCTATGTGATCTAGTTCCAGTGATAACATGATGCTAATTTGCTTCAATTTTGACCTTCCGTCAGTGCCGAAGCATGTGTTTTTGGAAAGCAGAAGATGGATAGATTTGAAATATCTAAATTGAGAGCAACACAAATCATGATTTAATTCATAGTGACATTTGTGGTCCTATCAAAACAAAATCACTTGGAGGAGCAATCTACTTAAGCATCTCTGCCATGTGAGCCCTAGAACTCTTGTTTCTAGGAAGAAGTAAACTGTAAAAAATAAAAGTTTCTGGGAATCTATTGAAACTGACTCTGTAGCAATACCTAATCACTATAAAGACCTAGATACACCTATCATCAAATATAGACCCTGAGATATATTGAATGGTCAATAGATTATGAATCTCAACGATAGATTTTTTTCAAGGTTGAATACTCTAAATGAAGGTATTGTACCTCTAGAAAACTGAAGCCCATACGCCATCAAGATGTACCCTAACTGTCATACATAATCATACTATGAGTAACATATTATGACTTCCCAGGATATAAAAGTAACTGCTTTAATATTATATACAGTTGTAGACATATGACAAATACTATGAAAACCTTGGTAGCTTTGCTTAAGCTATTAAGCAAGCCTTCGAACTTCTAATTAGTAAGTCTTCCGTATTTCATATTATTCCACATGCATCTTGTCATATGATTTATCAATACTGTAAATCAGCTATATAGAATTTTGACAAATCTCACTCAAAGACAAACCCTAGGCACCACCAAGAACAACGATTCTCAATCTTGATGTGCATTGTACTACCTTGCAATCGTTATTTAACAGTTGTCTATGTATCAGTATTGACTCATGTATAGTGATCTCAATGCCAAGACATTCCCAATTCTCATTCTTTGCAAAATGCATACAACACCTACTCTCAAAAAATGTAACTATCTGAAAGTATTGTCAATAAAATATCTAGAGAAGAAATTGAAGTGACCTTTCAAGCTATTACTTTAGAGACAATGACTTGATATTTCAATCTCCATAAGGGATATAGGAATATTCAATAGTAGTAAGCCACCAATCAATTATGGATGATCAAGTGAACAAGGTAATCATCATAGTGTTCAAAGGGTGATCTTCACAAGATGAAAATCTTAGGACATACTGCCTCAAAGTATGTTCTTCAGATTTGAGCCATAGAGGTCTTTCAACTAATAAAATTAGATCTTCAAAGATTGACACAATACAAGGGTGTGATCAACGTGAACCCCATATGGTGGTTCTGTCATTTATCTTCATCCTCAGGATTGTGCCATTTATATTTATATGATATACTAGTAGCTAAAAGGTTTACTGTGCTAAAGACTTAACCTTATTAATGTTACTTCTATGCAAGGTTCTTGTCAATTTATAACCCATATCTAAGGAGATATATCATAGATATTGATTTCAGGGCACCGAGATAAGGTCGTATTACAGGAGCAAGTTATCTCCGGCTAGATTATAGTTCAGATTGTATCAAATAATAATCACAGGTGCAAGCTTGATTAGTACGAAGTTATTGAAATATGAATTATGTTATACTATGAGGTTACAATAGTAAAAATATGTTATAGATGAGAATCTTAGTCACCAGCATGGGATTTGCAGTGTATCAATTTCCATGTGTCATATCTTATCCATCGTATTATGGCCAATATGGAGTTTGAACAGACTATTTTACAATCAAGGTTTTGTGTAGACATAATGAGTCATTGTCATGCGATTGGAGAGATCTATAGTGATTCTTATGAACATGAGGAAAGCCAGAGTTTATAGAATGAAAATCATAAAATTTGGGTCATAGAAACAATGGAGGTTGAGGATCTTAAAGGGTTGAAACACTTATGTAATGATGAGCCGAGATAATGCCAATGATTGAGAGAGTTTGATGGCAAACTGTTACAACCTTATTTCTTTGCTCTTGGACCCCTACCTAACTGTGGCCTTCCTCCAAACACCTATGATCCAATTTGTTGATGGTTTGGACTATTATTCAAACAAAAGATAAGAGTCACGCTCTCCCATCCAAGAGATCCAAGGCCTGTGACCTCCTCCCAGCATTTCAGCCATCTGTCCAAGGCTGGCAAGGCCTGAGACCTACTTGTAACACACAACTAGAGTGGTGGCCTACTGTAGGAGAGAATAATCCAACTATGACAAGCCCAAACATCATGTAGAACTCCCTCTCCAATTTGTCTTCCTCCTTGCTACATTTTGGACCTATGAGAGATTACAAAGCAGTCCCAAACACATGGAAGGGTGCTTGACCTAGTTGCACTCTAGCCTGGGAATATGTGGCCTAGAGAGAAGGATTTTACACCCTCCAAATTGCTTACCATAAGTTGTTGTAGCATCTGTCTTTCTATGGCTTGTAATAGAGATGCAACAAACCAAATGGAAAAAAAAATACCCAATGAGCATACCTCTGAATGCGGCCCTATCTAACAAGAAACTCAATCTCATAATCAAGAGTTAAACTTCCTAGACAATCCCCTAGCCTCCACCCATGGTGCCTTAGACCTGCGACACTCTCCCAAGGAAACTGCACCCTAAATAGAGATAAACATATTCATAAACTTGACTCTTGACACCTACATCCTTGCCTTAGATGTCCACCTTTTTAGAGGTGTGGATGATGCACTTGGATGTGTCGAAATGTGTTGAGAGGAAAACCCTTTACATACAATTCGATGGGAGCTCATGGGATGTGACCATTAGGCTTGATGAGTCGACATAAGGAGGAGGCCGACCTTATAAATTTACTTGAGAGAACATAAATTCGAAAACCCATTTTCCTTATCCAAATTTGGCGATCTTTAGATCGATTTTGGTCTTATCGAAGAGAGGAATTTAATGTTGCAATAATCCTTCCCATAGGAGTTGTCCAAAGTGGAATTTGACCTTATTTTCCAGTTTTAACAGACCAACACGATGGAGTCCAGCTAGATTAACCCTCTAATTGTGCAAGGAAATTTTGGGTTTATAGACTTACCTTTTATAGGACCTAGTTCATTCTAACAAGCAAGAAATGCTTGAGAATCAGTTCCCTGTGTCAGTTTCAAATGCTGCAATGGATTATGAGTTCTTTGGCAAGGTTCTCGAGGCAACTATTACAAAAATAACAAAAAATTATCTTTGGCCATTTCATAGAGATTTTTTTCCTTTAGAAACAGAGAGAGATTGTTTTTACAATACCTTCTTTTGTTTGTGGCATGTAAGTAGATCTTGAGAGTAATATAGAATAGGAAAACCAGTTGGTCAGCTTGTGATAATGTGAGTAACTACTTGGACAACAACTTCTAACCCTGCCACATTCTTCTAAGAACACTGGATCTAGAAATCTCTAAGGCTTTAGCTACACTGATTTTGTCATAGAAGTTGGAAGAACCAGAGATGCCATGGATGTGTAGCTGTTAACATTTTGAATGTGATAGCATGTGTGTCTTTCAAGGTTCATCACCAATCATAGTGCAAACAACAAATTTTACCACTAATATAGTTCCTCGGTCATGGATATTAATCAAGCCTAGTTAGCCTTACTTTCTTGGTAAGGAGATGATGCATCATGTTTTCCATCCTATTTTCCCCAAAGAAAGTTATTCTGCTAGTTTAAATTATTCATTACTTTCCCCTTTTACAAGAAAACACCTGGCCAAAAAAGGGATTTCACACTTGGGAGTGTTTTGTAGGATAAAGGGAAAGGTGAGTGGGTATCCTAGTAGTACTTGCATTGGTCTTATCATCATTACACCACTTTTTGTATGGGTATTCACAATAGAGAATCACTATTACACTTTGTTGATTTATAATCAATGATTTGGCTCAGTGACTTTGTGCAAAGTCACTACGATATATGTCATTTATAGATCAAGAAATGTCAAAATATTTGCCTTGTATGGATCATACTAGAATAACTGAATTGTTTTAGAGATATGGGAATGACGACCTTATATTGTTTGACCTGTCAGAGATAGCAGACCAATGTCAAGCAAAGAAATAACACATTATATATGATAGGTGGAATCACCCATGAGAATCGTTACTTCAACCCAATCTAGCTGAATTCGAGGGGCCTGCTCTCATAATTACTTTTGAAGAGATTGTGCTACGTATGGAGGAAATATGCATTCTCCATCTTAATCCTCCATGGAAACTTCGAGGTCAAACCCTTAGCTATGGCTTAGGCTTACTGAGTTGCTACTTGCTATGTGACCTTCCATTGATAGTTTCTGATAGATTTCTTTATTTATTTGATCCTTTGGGTTTGGTCCTTAATACCTCTTTGAACCCTGGTCAATTTATACCTTCAAGATCACCAAGTGAAAAAATGTATTACTTACGAGGTAAAAATTTGCCTGGGAGGTTCCAAGATCAATTTCTTCCAATTTATCTTTGAAAAAATCTTTCTTGGGGCTCATTTGATTCTACACTTATTTGTATGCCTTTGAAGTCTAACTCTACAAAAGACGTTGTTGAAAGTGGTGATCAAAGAATCAAACGATTATTTAACAAATTTAAAGATCATGGTTTTGTTGTATTGTTGATTTTTATGTCATTTGAATAGGTGTTATTGTGAACTCGGGAAATAAGATTATCATTTCCATGCCAGAAATATGTTCTCTCTGTGGGTCCCACATTTTCCATTCTAAGGAGTTTATTTCCTAAAAAAAAAGTGGAGAAAATTTAAAATATCAAATCTATTTAGTAGCTCAAGTGTTGGGACAAAATTTCATACTATAGATGTATGCATAGTTGATGATGGGAGCAAAATTACTGACAAATGGCTTGTTTCCATTACCCTTGGCTCTGGAAAGACAAGTGCGGCATTGGACAAGAGGTAAATGTCTTACAACTTGGCTCAAATTGATGTTGTTTCTACAAATGTGTCCCAGAATGGAAAAATTATGAGGGTTTGTTTAGATAATTGCATATTATACCCCCTTCCATTGATTTTCTCAGTCAGCATGCTAGTGACAATCATTGTATGTTTTCTTATATGCCATAATGCAAGGCAATATATATTTTAAAATGAAGCCTTCGTAACTACTTTAGGAAATAAACATGACACAGACAATCAACTTATTGCCTCTTGGAATAAGGATCCTTTAACTTCACGTGTGGAATTATCTGCTGCTCAAGTTGCGAGTGGAATCTTGTATATATCTACCGATAAAGTTTATTCATTATGGCCACAAGAAGCCTAAAAGAATATATCGTAATCAACTTCCATCTATTGAAGGTTTTATGAGTACTTCAAAAATTCCAGATGTTGAGCAACAATGTATGATAAAGGCAGATATAAGGCCTTTTTACTCACGTCTTGTTGAACTACTTATTTGGCAAAAATGTTGTTGTTTGCTTGTGTTTGTCCTATGCGTAAATCTAACAATTGTTAGATTTTCTTCACCTTGGAATGTTGTTATTGACAACATGCTTCTATTTTGGCTTGAAGAAATCTAGCATGCACTATATTTTTTTTCACTACGATGTGGTTGTTGGCAATATTCTTTTGTTTGTGTTAAAAGTAAATATTAACATGTTCTAGATTTCTTTTATCTAGAAATGTTATAATGTGTTTGTGTTTGTGCTAGAAGGAAATCTATCACACACCGGATTTCTTTTGTCTTGCAATGGTGTTTTGGCAATATGCTTGTTTGAGATAGAAGTAAATCTAATATGCAGTATGTTTCTTTCACCCTACAATATTGTTATGTGCTTGTGTTTGCAAGAGAAGGAAATCTAGCATGTGTTAGATTTCATTCACCTTGCAATCTTGTTGTTCGTGACATGTCTGTGTTTGAGATATAGGTACAAGTATCATGTTAGATCTAATTCACCTTGCTATATTGTTATTTGAAATATGCTTATGTTTGTGATAGAAGAAAATGTAGCATGAGATAAATTTCTTTTACCCTACAATAGTGATGTTGGCAATATGTTTGTGTATGGTGGAAGGAATTCTAACATGCACTAAATTTATTTTGCAATGCACTATTGGTGTTAGAAATGTACTTGTGTTTGTACTAGAAAAAATCTAGTATGCAATAGATTTCTTTTGCAATGCAATATTGTTGTTGGCAACGTGGTTGTATTTGTGCTAGAATGAAATATCACTTGCATTGAATTTCTTTTTCGATGCAATATTGTTGGAAATGTACTTGTGTTTGGGTAGAAGGAATTCTATCATGCGTTGGATTTTGTTTTCCCTACAATGTTATTCTTGGCAATGTGATTGTGTTTATGCTAGAAGTAAATCAAGTGTATGCTAGATATCTTCCACCCTACAATGTTGTTTATGACAATGTGATTGTGTTTGTGCTAGAAGAAACTGTAGAATGTGTAAGATTTCTTTTACTTTACAATGTTTTTGTGAGTAATATGCTGCTATTTACATTATAAGGAAATTTAGCTGTGGTTGATTTCATTCACCTTATAATATTGTTACTAGCAATGTGCTTGTGTTTGTGCTAGAAGGAAATCTACCATGTGCTAGATTTATTTGACCATGTAATGTTTCTTCTAGAAATATGCTTGTAGTAGAAGAAATGACATTGATTGTTAGCTTTCATTTGAGGTGCAATGTTGTTGTTCGAAATGGGCTTCTACTTGTGATAGAAGGAAAGCTAACACATTATATTTCCTTCATAATGCAATGTTGTTACTAGAAATATGTTTGTCGTTATGCTAGAAGGAAGGCTAGAATGTGTTAAATTTCCTTCATCTTGCAGTTGAAAATGTGTTTGTGTTTGTGATAGAAGTAAATCTTGCCTGCGTTAATTTTTTTTCACAATGCAAAATTATTGTTGGAAATGTTCTTGTGTTTGTGTTAGAAGGAATTATAGAATGCACTAGGTCTTTGTTCTTGTGCCAAAAGAAAACTATCAATATTTCACCCTCACCAAGGCTAGTGCTTTGATATTGTTCTTGGCAGTGCATTTGTGATTATGAAAGAAGGATACCTAGTGATTACTAACTTTCTTCTAGACACCATTACACTTATGCAACCAATGCTCTAGGAGTGAGATTGTTTAAATAATCACAATGGTCAAAGTTATAGCTTTTGATGTGCCTTATTATTGAATTTGGAACAATTTATGAAGATCAATGATAGTGCAAAATAATCGTATATAAATATATGTTATTGTTGGCACTACATTTGTGCTAGAGTTGGAAGGAAAGATAAGAGTATAACTTTCCTTTTGGCACAAACACAATAATCCAATCATAATTATTTGATCCATGGAGAATAATGTGAGCTTTGTATAATTTTGAAGTTTGTGAATAAATCTCTTATTGAGGTATACTATATTTTTCTTCCAATGCAATTTCTTTGCTTTTAGAATAAAAATGAAAATTATCTAGTATTTACAGTAACACAACTTTTACTCTAGTTTGGCTTTCGATTATCAAGTTCAAACATCAAACATCTTCAGTAAGTGAAATATAAATATAATTTCTCCTTCTCATGGGGATTTTAGACATCTTGTGTAGCATCGATCTTGGAATTTCTTATAATTTCCAAAGGAAAATGTTTTGGTTCTTCAACTTCTACAAATTTCTTATGATCATTATTCATACACATGCATCAAGACTACAAGTTTCGTTTCTAAAGTTAAATAGGAACTTGGTGGTTTGATATGAGGTTATATTTTTCATTCTATGATACTATCTACATCTCTAATTGCTCGGTCTTCATATATATATATATATATATATATATATATATTGTGTAATTTGTATGTAAAGTAATTTTTGGTAGTAGGCACTAGATGGTGGGAAACAATGTTTCATTACATACAACATGACTACCATACTATTTAAATGATTGCATCTTTATTATTTTTTTGTAAGTTGTGTTTCTGCAAAAATATAAAGTCACACTTTACATGGTTCAACCTTTTAAATACATGTTACGATTTAATTTTTGTTACAGAATTGACACAACCTACAATGGAAAATATAATTTTGGCAAAAGGGGATTATGTTGATCTCCTTATTAATGATCAAGTCATTGGGCTAGGAAGGGTCGAATCTACAGAGTATAGAACTTATTATGTGGGAGAAAGGGTTAATGCGGGTTATGTTACAATTTTGATAATTGGTATCACTCAACCATGTTTGATTGATGAGGATGTTAATGAAGGGGAGATATATCCATTGAAGATCATAGATTTGAGACACAACATAGGTAAATCAAAATATTGATGCATCTGTTAAATATTATTGATAGTATAGTAAATGTTTTATTGAGTAAATGCTAACCTTATTTACATTTGTTTATAGGTGAAAATGTTTCTTCTACGTTTTCTGTTGGAGACAAGGAAGATCTTCCGCAACATGGATTGAAGTTGGGCGAGGGATCAATATTCAATACAATGCATGGGCATAAAGTGCATAGAAATATTGTACATAAAGGATGCATAATGGTTAAAATTGAGAAGGTGTTAAAACATGATGCTCCTCGACAACATCCAACATGATTTGAGCATACATTAGGGGGTGCATTGGAATCTTATGAGATTTGGCTAGAATCAAATTTGGAGCCTCACTGTCATGATCATGCCATAAATATTCCCCAAGATAGGGTTAGATTCATATGTACAAAGATTTCTCTTGCACATGAATGCATGGGAACATGCATGTGCATTTCCAAAGGAGTGTTAGTTAATGCCTGTGATGAGCACATTGTTGAGGGTGAAACACTAGGTGAAATGGAATTTGGTGTTTTTTGGAAGAGATAGATGGAAATTGTGAGATATAAAGAATTGGGGATAAGTCTTTATACTGTTTGGTTAGATGGCCAATAAATAAATTGGTGGACAACAAAGGTGTGATATGAAGGGTCAAGGAAAAGTTCAGGGAGCCACCCAAGGAAATGGTGATATGGGATGTTATAGAGGACACAAATCCCTTAAACAAATGGGATGGGTATCTTTGTAATGAAAAAGATAGAAACTCAATTGATATTCAAGTAACAAGGCCATATAAAAGGATTAAACGAGTTATGGCTACAAAAAATAATGCAAAATGTCAAACAAAAATAGATGAAGTGAAAGCAATTTGACTTTTTGCAGTAGGTGTATGTTGTAGGAAAGATTGTCTTCAACATGTGGATAGGAAGACCAGTGTAGGTGCTAGGAGGGGTATCACACAAATAAATAAAAATGGTATTAGGGAATTTGTCTTGAATTCACTCACGTCAAACACAGTCATGTGAAAGAGCCATGGCCATGGCCTACCACCTATTGCTAGAAATGTAAAGGACATGTGATTTAGTGGGAATATTATTTGTAAGAAAGCTTGGTCTAAGATACATAAGATTCCTCAAAGAACATTCTATAACTACCAGCATTATTTCCAACATGGATAGATCAAAGCTATTCATGGTAACACCAACACATGCAAAGCACGAGCTCACAGAAAGGCAGCCATAGAAATATTGCACAAAATTGTAATGGATCATTCAGAATTTTCACCAAACCAAACACGTCAAGTTGGAGAAGATGGAACATATTCTCCTTTATGATTGCTTCCTTCGACTTACACACAAAATTCTTTGTTAAAATATATCAATGAGCCTCTTTAAAAGCTCAATTACCCATCAATATCATAGTCAACAATGAGCAAGATCTAGAATACTAAGTTTCGAGATGTGGCATTTCCAAAGAACACCAGCTTTAGTAAATGCAGTGAAGGTATTGTGTTGAAATCACAAATGAAATCAGAAACTATAAAAGAGTTGGAAGAAAAGGCACGAGGTAGGTTGAACAAACATAACAAGATTGTTATGTGTGGAAGATAATGCTACTATTCCCACAATTATGTTAGAGCAGTTTCCAAATGAGTATTTGAGCATTATCCATGATAAAATGGACGAAACAAAGACATCAATCCCAAGGCTTCGTGTGAAATCAAAATCTATTGTAGGAACAAATTTAGGTTTGTCATTGACAGGTATGCTTACACATGGGCATAAGAGAAGAGGTTTTGGTGATTTCTCTTTACCATTTGTACATATGGGATCACAATTTACTATTACATCCCTTGAAAAGTTCTTAAGGGACCTTGAAGACCCACAAATGGATATGTATGGTGATCTACTTTATGAAAGTGGAATTTCAAGAAACTCACTTACAAATGCATTACTTGACACCTCTATTTACTCAAAATGTCAAACAAGGATGATTTTATATCTCATGGTAGATTAAAAAGTCAAAATGTTGATTTTAAACCTCTCCCTCGACATTTGTTGTTATAGATGGACAATGCACCAAGTGATAATAATAATTGCTATATTTTCACATTTCTATCACTTTTAACTGCACTTGGTGTCTTCATCACTATTGAGGTTGGCTTCTTGCCTGTGGGGAAGACCCATGAATACATAGATGGAACCTACAGAAAAATGTCTTCCAACCTAAAAAGTAAAGATATATATTCTTAACCTGAAATGATGGATACATATTGCATAATTGAAGAAAATCGAGTGTCTTCACCTATACTTATTGGCAAGGGATATCACTTCAAAAGTTTCCTTAATGGATACACCAAGGAGGGAAAAAATGCACTATTTGGACATCTTAATGTCCAATAGTTCCAATTTCCTGTACTCAATGATGTTTCAATACTAAGGTACAAAGAATCAATTAGAGATACTAAGTGGTTAGAACAAGCTGAGTTATGGAGATGATGAAGGTCGACCAATAATTCCCATAGTGAAGACATCGTTATGAGCTTCCAAGCAGAATGATGTCTATTTAAAAGAACTAAACGAAGGGATAACATCATACATAAAAATGTGGAAAGAAACTATCGGGAATGAGGATTCACCAACTGTTACAGAGGAATGGAAAAATAAAGTAGTGTACTGGGAAAGAGTTCTTGATACATTAGATGGAATCTATAATGATCATAGAATAATAGATGGAAGTGATTCATCTTCTGAGGATTTCTGGCCCAAGAGAAGCAAAGCATTGATGTTGATTGTAATGCACTCCAGGTAATCTCAAGTATTATGGATGGAGATTCTGATAATGCGATAAATGAACCAATATATGTTGGATCCAAATGAAACAATCCAAAGCCAACATTCAATTCGATGATTGATGTTGAGAAACGAAGGATGTTGCTAGTTAGATCAAGAAATGAGGATGCAAGAGAGATGTTTTGGATGGCAAAATCCATCTCAGATATCTTTAGGGATAATGAAATTGAGAATCTTCATGTAAAGGTTGACTAGTGGAAGCCTATGTCAGGGAAATAACATGAAATTTTTTTAGAGTAATATTGGATACCAAATCCTGATGACACAAAACTTGGTTCTATTCTAATTAATACCATAGTGTGGACATGGATGCCAAAGAAAGAACATTGCAAGAACAAGTATCTTAAGATTAGGTTTATATGATTCATGACTGTAATTTTTTTTTGAAGGATCTATTAATATACATTCAGACACACTTTTCAATATTTGTTATATATAAAATATTATCTTCATATTATTTTTAGACTTTTATATTATTTAGTATTTCATGTAATCATGTGTTGATACAAATTGCATGACATTGTCATAAAATATTTAAGTTTCCAAAGTTTTATTTGACGAACATGACTTCTCACCATATCAAATATGCATAATCAAATTCAATAAAACACTTAAAAACATCTTCTAAACTTCGCTTATTAAAAAAATAGTGGGGTACCTAATTAGTATTCTATTTAATATAAATAATTTAAACACTTAATGAGTAGATACTAGGCACTTGTAATAATGTTTGAAGTGGGTTTTCCTTAATATTCCTTATTATAATTGATAAAAATCAAATTTGCTATTTTGTTTCACTTTAATTTATAAAAAAAAATTGACGATTAAACAACACAACTAGACTTATAAAATATTTCCTCTTATAGATTTTGAAGTGGTGTCAACATTGTACTATTACAATAAATTTCTACTCATTTTAGGAAAAGAAGTTAGTTTCAATTTAAAATGGTCAATAATAGTAAGAAAAACAATATTAATATATTGTTAAAAAACTTTATAGGTAAGATTTCTTTTACAAAATCTATTATTCACGAGTCAAATTTAATACATAAATATAAATATTAATGATAATAGAAATAATGTAAGGAATCTAAGTTTTAGATGAATGTTAATATGTTCTTTTCAATACAATATCCTTAAACACTACAAGAATAAAAACTAAACATTTGTAATAAATAGTTTAGTCAATTTTCTCTCTTTCCTCTTGTATTTGAAAATAATCAAATTGTACTACTTTGTTACTATTCTAATTTCTGATTGATTTTAATCATTAAAATGATTAGTAATTGAGTCGAGAATCTCATCCTACAACCCTGCATGAGGAGATTTGTAAGTTTGTCTATCCCTTTATGCCCCTTTAAAATAAAAATTATGTTCTAAATAGAAAAAAAAATGAAGAAAAAAAATGTGTGAATTAGATGTTTAAATGTTATACTTTTCAAAAATATTTCAGCTAGAGATTCAAATAAACTATTTGAAGATCTATGTTAACTAATTTATGTTAATATCAACTTCATATATATCTATATATATATATATATATAAAAGAAGCTTTTATCGTTAAAATTTTTATTGGCCTTATGTATACTCTATTTAGCATTCAAAAATACAGTTTCAACAATGAAAAATAACACATTGTATTTTGCACTCTAAAAATGTTTGCACGTGAAGAAATTTGATCCCTACATTCGTACTTAAGATGGATCTATGTTGGTATATATTCGACACATTACTATGATATTTTGTCATTAAATAATTTTATACTTAATATATATCTTTCATATTAATCAATTATCCATTATGTAAACCTCAATCAAGTTAGTTTTTAACACAAAATTTCAAATAATAAATAAAAGTAAATTATCCTACTACTCGCATTCAACATTTAATTTGATCCTAAAAAATATCTTCTCCAACTCTAACATGGTGCAAATTTCCTACAATAGTATGAAATGATGATGGTGATAATGATGATTATCATCCAGTAAGACAAAATATGGTAGATAATAAGGAAAGAAGATATTACCCAAAATTATTTCAAATTTTATTGTTATGCTCAAAAGGTATTAAAAGAAGTGTTTCAAGCTCATCATAATTTTGTTGAGTTAAAAGATCAAGAAGGTTGGTAATGTCACAAGTATTTTGAAATTTAAATCCAATATGAGTATAAACTCGATGATCTATGAGATTTTTTAAATCTTCAACGATATTGCTAGTATTGCAAAGGTGATAGACTTTTAAATTGTGCCAACATTGTCTTAGTAATAGTTGTAACTTAACACATACATGATATTTACTATATTGGATTATACTTAAATGGGTTACTAATAGTAAAATGCACATCATTATTTTCATTGAATAACCTTAACAAACTTATATTTTAATAAAAACCATAAAAATATTAAAATAGATAATGTAAGGAATCCAAGATTAAGACGTGAAAGATTTGCTTTTGCAAGTTTATATGAATTTGTTTAATAAAGTTTATCATGATAACTTTTTTCACAAAAAATGATGAATATCTACATTAAAATTAGTGAACTAAGTGAATTTATAATTCCCCATTTTGAAGAAACTTAATATAGTTAAAGTTATATATTCTAGATCCACTGAATACTTCCAAATTTAATGAAATATGTGTTTTTGGGGTGCGTGCTTACTTGGAAAAGATCTTTTTGCTTAAAACAAAAACACCACACAACCCAACATAGACATGCGCTTGAGGTTAGATCTTGTTGGAAACTAAATATTTTCCTCAATGTTTATGATTTTTCGAAATTACACTAAGGCACGATGGAAAAGAGCATACACATGAGAAAAATACTTCCTATTTGTTTCTGATTTTTCCAGATCACACAAAGTCGCGGGGCAAAGAGAATACAAACAAATGAACATTATATAACTGGTAATGAAAAAAATAGAGCTAAATAAACTGAAATAAACAAAGAGATGAATAACTAAAACAAAAAAAACTGTATACCTCTGAATCTTAAAAATGACGTAGATATGGCTACCGGAAACCTTTTCACATGAAACGAAAGGGGTTCCTCACTGGAACAGATGCTCATCACATAATAGAGTAGTTCTATTAGCCTGAAAACAATAAGAAACAATAGATCTAAGAAACGACAATCAGATGCAGTTGTGCCGGCTTCAGATTTGGATCACCAAGGATGCGGCCCTCAAATAGCTCTGATACAATGTAGGAATTTACCGGGTAAGTTCCTCAAATAGAATACCAATTGACATCACTCAAAAAAAGATCATAGATCAATACACTAGTATTCTTGACGTGGTTAAAACCCTCAAAGAGAGAAACAATCCACGACCTGAGCCAATGTGACCACTTCAGGCAGTTTATTAATAAAAGAAAGAAAATTTACATAAGCTTCTCCCATGAATGGTCACCCTACAAATGACCCTCCATGGTCTTTAAATAGAAATCATGGACCAATTGGGTGCTAAGGCATGGATAAAGTGTCGATAATACCAAGGAGAGAATTGACCGTGGGATCACTTCATGTCTATAACATATCGTGACCGTTAGATTGTAAGCTACAAAAGTGCATAGTAAAGAAACACACTTTACTAGCTCTACAATAGACCAAGTTATACTTGACTATTTCCTATGTGTCAGAATATCCTAACAATTAGGACTTGTATCAGAAAGCGATCCAACAAATGATTGCAACTTTCAGTTGATTGTGAATCTGAGGTAGATATTTGGGCAGAATTCACATAATTTTATAGAAAGCACTATCATCTTTCTGATGTATCCTCTTATTATTCCTTGTAAGTTGTTTCATATTCATGATACCGCTACAAAATTTGGTGGTGCATTGCAAATCCAAACTTAACGAATTGCACAACCTCCCACCCTCTACCCTTTTTCGCGATAGTGTATTTCTCTATCCACCATTACATGATCATCCAAGCACAATTGAGAAAGATATAAGCTAAAAAAAGACTATCTTTCACCTGATTATTAATCTGAGAGCACTGATAAGATGATTTTTTCATAGGGAATATTAATGCATAATGAAAATCAACCATGTGACCTCTCGACTTCACTGTTTTGTCTAGTTTGTTGTTGTCTCATGATTCATTGTGTCATGAAGGCCTTGGAAACTTGAATATCTCGTGAATATATCATTATTGACATTTCATTATTGATACCACTGCAATCCATTAACAACACATCCCATGTCATGCATTTTTTTTCATTTCTCGTGTACTCTTACATATTCTGAAATTTTCCTTCACAGTAATTATGACACATGAATAATGGCTTAATTACATATTCTCCATCTTATCAAACCCTTCCATTCTGTGGAGACACTTCTCCCCATATGGGTGAAAGTCCCAATCCACATTTGCACTTGTCTGGAAAAATTTGATGGACTTTTGACCCATCCCACTCCTTTTGTTCGAGTACCCTTTGGATGTTTTACTCAAACATGGCTTTGGATTAGACTGAAGAACAATATGAATAAACAAAGGAGGGTTTTATTGTAGAAGAATAATATGAATTGGAGTCACTCACAGAAGGAGGTGATGAACACTTTTCCTTCTTGGTACCACCAGCCATAAAGAGAGAACTTAGAAATTTTGTGAGGATTTTGCCTGGAGAGATTGACTCCTTAGGATTCTTGGAATACTTACAAGTTTTGGCCTTTCGCTTAATCTTAGCATCATGATTTGTAGGGTTGAAAAACTTCTCTGTAGAATGAAAAGGTTCAACCCTAATTAATGATTTTCCATGTGAATCTTGGAAGAATTATCCATCAACAACCCATTTTCATGCTCTGTCTCTGCTACCAGCCGCGTGATGATAATTTTACTTTGTTTTAGCAGTAGGAATGGAAGAAATATTTCAGTAGAGGGACTCCTATTCCAAGGTTGAAAGTAATTAATAAATGACAATTTCATTGAACAACAAAATAATTGGCCAAACCTTATTGAATTGGTGTTGATACTTATTAAACATGTCAATTTTCAAACTTGATCCTCGAAATATATCAAACGCAGTCACTTAAGCTACGAAGGGACCCCATGTACCATGAGTAAGGAGAAACCTACATCCTCTCCAACAAGTTGTTATGAAACCAGCTCAAGAAAAGATAGAAAAGATAGATCAACGCCTTAGAATTCAGCCTCTTCGAGGGGGCAACCTTCTTTACATTACATAAATGAAAAATTCTTGGATGATACAAATGACAAAACCTCCTTTCTATACATAGGAGTCTAAGGAGTCACAATATAATCCAGCCGACCTAACAACAATAACGTAAGGGCACAATAATAACAATAGTGGGCTTCTATATGGCACAATAGTAACAATATGGGAACTAGATGGGTACATCAATATAATAAGTGGGTTGTACTAATAACAATAAGGGGCTACACTAGTAGTATAGAGGCCTAACATGCCCCTCTCCTTCAAAAATAATTTTCCTCAACACTTGAGTAGTTCTTGATGCTTTTGTATAAATTTCTTGTCCTCCCATGTGGATTCTTTTGTGGGTAAGTTCTTCCACTTGATGAGATACTCTGAAATTGATCAATTTCGTAGCTGTCGGGTTCTTGTTTCTATGACTGCTCCAAGTTCCAATATGATTTTTCCTTCTTCTTCAATTTCTGGCAATATTGTTTGAATTGGGATCTTTTGCAACTTTTGAATAAATGGCCATACTTCTTCGTCCTTCTTCCATTCATCCCTTGCTTCGTTTATCCAATCTGGTTGGATAATAAAAATAGCACAAAACAATGCTACCACATCCTCATCCTTGAAGAGTCTTCCCATTCAGTAAGGTCGCCATTTTTTAAGTGCACGTAGTATTGCCAACATTTCCTTCTCATAAATAGCTTGCTTGAGATGTAGCCGTAAAAATACCCAATCACCTACATCAAAACATTTTTCACTACGATGTTCATCTACCTGTTGTTTCATTTGATTTTGCAGTGAACTGGCGTTATCCTTTAAAAGTTGGAGAACTTGTTTTTGATGCTCGATGTGATATTTCTCTACTTGAACCTTTCTCTTCTTGATATATCCTTCTATCTCTAGATTTTGAGGAGTGGTAATTTCTTCCAATCCTTTACAAGATATGGTCAGATTCATTTCCTCTTTCTTTGGGGTGGGGTCCTGGTGTATATCTTCTTCTTTTGATGTTTCTTCATATTTTTCTTCCTCCTCTTCATATTCTATGTAAAATAATTTCTTCTCAGCACACTTATGACCTTTAGTGCATTTGTTGTCACAATTGTAACAAAGACCTTTTTCTCTTTTCTCTTCCAATTGTTGTGGTGTAACCCTTGTAGGTTGTGGAAGGCTAGGAGGAACAACACGTCCATCTTTATAGTTTTGAGGGGTAGACTTCCTTGTTGCCATAATTTTACTTTCAAATATGTCACAAAGCCCTTTTACTCTTTCGAATTGTTGTGGTGTTGCTCTAAAGAAAGTGTTGCTCTTTGTATCCTCATAATGTGCTATCATTTCCTCCGTGAGAATTTACCACGTAACAAGTTTTTTACGAGAACAAAGCCCTTTATACCATAAAAATTGATCCGGTTCTAAATATGAAGATGCAATACATACCTTTTGTAACTGTGGTACACCATGCAGATCAAAATATTGCTCCATCTGAAGTATCCAATTTACCAGATCCTTGCCATCAAACTTCCTCATCTTGCTTTTTCTTGATTTTAGGACCTCGAACTTGAAACCACTATAACTCTGTACTTGCAGATACTTAAGTTCTGAAATTTCTACCTATAGTAGCCTTTTATGTACTCTTTCCAATGCCACCAGTCTGATCCAAATTGGATTCCCCAAAAAAGAGTTATGCACAACCTCCCAAGATGACCTGATTATAGACCTATCTAGAAGAGCAAACTTCTATGAAGTGCCACGTGTCAATTTTTTGACCTATGGATATGAAAAATGCATACAAGAAACTACAGCCTGTCCTCGTTCTGTACCTTCTTACGAAATTTCAATCCAATGCTTGGAGAGAAAGTTATGACTATTTTCCCCAGGTCACCTGTTTTGAATGAAATTTAGGAGTCTACAAAAAGACCAACTTCCTCAGATCATATCTCTGCAAATATCGCGCGAAAAGCTCTGAAATTTGGACCCAAGGTGCATCGCGATTTCATCTCAAATTGGTTTTTTGTGTGACTTCTGAAACTTCACAGAAAAAACGTTATAGTGAAAATGCCACGATGACTTGTTTGAAGCAGCGAAACCCTAGAATCCAAAGCTCTAATACCAAATGTTATGAAACCAGCTCAAGAAAAGATAGAAAAGATAGATCAACGCCTTAGAATTCAGCATCTTCGAGGGGGAAAGCTCATTTACATTACATAAATGAACAATTCTTGGATGGTACAAATGACAAAACCTCCTTTCTATATATAGGAGTCTAAGGAGTCACAATATAATCCAACCGACCTAACAATAATAACGTAAGGGCACAATAATAACAATAGTGGGCTTCTATATGGCACAATAGTAAAAATATGGGCACTACATGGGTACATCAATATAATAAGTGGGTTGTATTAATAACAATAAGGGGTTACACTAGTAGTATAGAGGCCTAACAGAAGTCCACACTACTCTCAACAATTTCAGGGTTTGAGAGGCTAACCTCATCTCTAGGCTAGAAAAGCTATTAAAGAAAAGGTTCGAGAAACCACTGGCTCCCTAACAAGAAACTATTTGGGTCCAACATTGACGTCTAGGAGTCAATCATTATTAACCCAAATCTTGATGTTACTAACTAAGGCCAACTTATAGAAACCATGATGATCCACCATACAATTTTGGCCTCTACTGATCATTGTCAAATCCCCCCCCCCATGTGTTTATTATTATGCCACTACATTTGTGGTTCACTATTTTTTGTATTAAATACATACACAGGAGGGATTAGCTCAACCAATTTCTGCCAATGTTATTGATTATTTGGCTATGCAAACAAGTTCCTAATTCGACTCCCCCTAGGTAAGTTTCAGCAGTCTGTTGCACTAGTATGTCAAAAGGTTTACTATGGATGTCATATGTAACTGTTGTGAAGCATCCTGTGGGTTTCCTCGTGAAATTTTCCTTGAAAAAAATGAAAAAATAATACATACATATAAATTTCAACACCTAGAAATTTCACTTTATATACACTCGATGATGATATAGAACACTAAATGATAGCCTTCCCAGTCACTTCTCTGTCTCACATATACAGGGATAGGAACAAGGTAGTCCATGGCCTTTCAAAGAGACATTGGGACTAGAACGAGGTGTTTGAACCATTTCAGTTTCTGAGAATGGTCATACAAATGATTTCATCTGTGAACCTTAGCTATAAAATACTCTACAGATAGATACTTTGACTTCTACAGTGATGTATTTTTGTTTTTTAATTCCATGGAAAGTTTGTTTTCTGTTGTTGATATAGCTCATAGGTTCTTTGATAGTCAGCAACTTTCAAAGCCTACTTTTGGAAGGTCTAATATATGTCCTTTTAATTTAAGAAACAACTTTTTCCTTTTTTAATTATCTCAATGATATGTAAGCCATGTATGAGAAGTTTTCATGAGCCAAATGTGAGACCTCTCACCCAAAGTTAGGGAGGTTACAGATTCAACTATATTGATCCCATAGTAGTTAAGTACCCTAATTAGGGTCATTTCTTTACCAAATATACCGCCCATGGGTCGTGGAAAATTACTTGAATGGTTTTCCACATGGTGTTATCCTAAGAAAAAAATACTCATGAGGTTTCTTTGGAAGCA
Organism: Pinus tabuliformis; assembly: GCA_031772625.1. Taxonomy (NCBI): domain Eukaryota; kingdom Viridiplantae; phylum Streptophyta; class Pinopsida; order Pinales; family Pinaceae; genus Pinus; species Pinus tabuliformis. The sequence continues at coordinate 478,368,095 of CM062810.1, read as the reverse complement.
AGGGTTGAAACCAGGTGGTTGTATAAGATGAAGCATGCAGCTAACAAGAGAAGATAGAATTACAATGGTAGATTCATTGGCTGAAGATTCTTAGAAAGAGAGGTTACCTCCAGTATTTGGTGAATAACCAACCTCATATTTGCTTCTTTTTTTTTGTATAAATACATTGATCCATTTCAGAAGATTCAGTCAACTACTGCAAAGCATTTTCTTCACTATTTGGAGGGCACATTTCATTATCTACTAAGGTATGTTAAGGATGGAAAATTGATGTTTCATACCTTTGTGGATTCAAAATAGGAAGGTGAGGCTAGTTCTAGGAAGAGGACTTCCAAGTTTTGTTTCAACTTGGTGTCCCAAGTATGCTATCCTAGATTAGTTGGAAGTAAGAAACAATGGAATTCATGTGTTGGAGTCGATGGTTTTAAGTATTATGACAATCAAAGTTGCTCAACTCTCTACAAATCCAGTACTTCATGATCACTCTGAGCATATCAACATTTGGTAGAATTTCCTCGAAGATAAGTTCAAGAAGGGAGAAATGGTTCTCGAGCATGTTCCCTTGAATTTGCAATTTTTACACATTTTGACTAAGCCCTTGTCAAAGAGTAAGATTGAGATGTTGACAGAGAGACTAGGCTTAGTGGAGAACACCTTCTCACAAAGAGGTAGTGTTACACATTTTTACCTTGTTTTCTCAGTAGTTGTTTCTCCTTCCTCATAGAATAAGAATGATAGTACATCCATACCTGGGAGTAGCAAATACTTACCATTAGATGTAAGTGAAGCACTGATGGCCGATTGAGTTAGGCACAACACTAGTTTACTTTAGGACACATGTTGTTGTCGAAGTTGCATGGTATAGTGAAACATAAATGCATATATTTATAAGTTGCATACATCCGAAACAAGAACGTGCTAGAAACATATATATATATATATATATATATATATATATATATATATATATATATATATATATATACTATACTATACCATGCAACTTAGACAACAACACTTATAACCAAAGTAAACTAGTATATTGAAAATATTTAGAATATAGATAAAGATTCATAAATAATTGAGCAAGTGCTAAGACCCAAGACCCAACAAAAACATGCTACATCAAATACCTACATATCATCGAAATCATCAATATCACACTCTAAGCATATTTCAATTACCTATATGGAAGTTTATTTAAATTACTAATATTGTTTAATTATATTCATATACTACAGTTAGTAGTCTACCTTTGAGAGAAGCTCATCTCGAACCAGCTTAGACTTCTCTAAATGCTAGAAATATGAGGCCTTTCCACTAGGTAACCTTAACAAAAAAGGTCTTCTAGAAGTATCTGATGAAATCCCTTCAATAACGACACTTGAGTTCTCATTACTAGGACTCAAAACAACCAACCTATCCACAACACTATCATCTCCAACAAATGAAAGGCATAGATCAAAAGAAGGTAGCAAAGTCAGGCTCAAATAACCTCTACAGTAGAGTAAAACAGGAAGGAAATCCTTAGTACATGCTATTGAAGATATTAATTATTGTACATGACAATTCAAATTCTCAAAAACAAAAGTTCTATGCGTTGAGCCTCTTGCAAACCATGAAATGGACTAACAACCTAATAAATATCATCCTCAGTAGGGTAGGTTAGAGTAAAGTAGGCTATTTTAGGTTATCCTAGTGTAGGCTAGGCTAGAGTGGGTTAGGCTAGGCTAGAGTAGACTATAGTAGGCTAGGATATGCTAGAGTAGGCTAGGCTAGGCTAGGCTAATCTAGATTAGGTGAGGATAGAGTAGGATAGGTTAGGCTAGAGTAGACTAGGCTAAGCTAGGCTAGCCTAGGCTAGACTAGGCTAGGCTAGAGTAATCTAAGCTAGGCAATGCAAGCTTAGGCTGGGCTATGCTACGCTGGAGTAGGATAGCTTAGGCTAAAGCAGGCTAGGTTACGCTAGGCAAAGCTACACTAGGCTAGGGTATAGAAGGCAAGGCTAGAGTAGGCTGGGCTAGACAAAGATATGCTAATAAGGATCTAGGCTAGAGTAGGCTAGGCTAGGCTAGGCTCGACAATTCTAGGCAAGGCAGGCCAGAGTAAAGTAGGTTAGGCTAGGCTAGAGTAAAGTAGGTGAGGCTACTCCATAGTAGGCTAGCTAGGCTAGACTAGACTAAGCTAGTGTAAGCTAGCTAGGCAAGAGTAGGAAAAGTTAGGCTAGCCTAGGCTAGACTAGGGTAGTGTAGGCTAGGCTAGGCTAGACTAGGCTAGTGTAGGCTAGACTAAGATAGAGTAGGCTAGGGTAGGGTATGTTAGGCTACACAAATTTATGCTAACAAGGGTCTATGCTAGAGTAGGCTAGGCTAGGCTAGGCAAGGCTAGGTTAGGTAAGGCTAGGCAAGGCAAGGCTAGGCAGGCCAGAGTAAAGTAGGTTAGGCTATGGTAGTGTAGGCTAGGTAGGCTAGGCTAGACTAAGGTAGTGTAGGCTAGCTAGGAAAGAGTAGGTTAGGTTAGGCTAGAGTAGGCTAGCCTAGGGTAGAGTAGACTAGTGTACTCTATGCTAGGCTAGACTAGGCTAGTGTAAGCTAGGCTAGGGTACACTAGGCTAGTGTAGGCTAGGCTAAGTGAGGATAAAGTAGGCTATGCTAGGGATAGTGTAATTTAGGCTAGGATAGTGTAGGCTAGTGTAGGCTACAATAGGCTACGCTAATGTAAGCTAGGCTATAATAGGCTACAATAGGCTAGGCTAGAGTAACGTAGGCCATGATGGCCTAGGATAGGCGAGGCTAGGATAGATTAGGCTAGGCCAAGCTAGTGCAAGCTAGGCTTGTCTAATATAGGATAGGCTAGGATAGGCTAGAGTATGCCAAGCTAGGTGAGAGTAGGCTAGGCCCAATTATTTTAAAGTAAGTTAGGCTAGAGTTGGATAGGATAGGCTAGAGTAAACTAAGATAGGTCAGTGTAGGCTAGACTTGACTAGGGTAGGCTAGAATAGGTTTAGTTTGGATAAAGAAAGCTAGGCTACGGTACACTAGAGTAAGATATGTGTAACATCAGTCCATCTCATACTAAAAGAGAAAGATTTTTCCTTTAACATTTCTAAAAATGGTCATGAATCTGAAATACTAGTATTGTATATTGTTTTATCTACCCCATTTCCATGTCGTATACTACTAGTATAGGCTATTAATTTTCATTACGTTACAAGGAATCTATTTTGGATTCTAAAGATTGACAATTTATTAATTCAAGTTTTGGCTATATATGGTTATTGTTTTAAAGTATCACATTACTATCCATTGGCATTGTTTGTTGCAAAAGATATCAATTTCATTTATTATTATTATGATTTAACTACAATATCTCCTTGTATAACACCACTTAATTTATGTTTTTTTTCCCTCTAATTAATTTCAAATTATATACTTTCCATTTTAAGGAGTTAGTTACTTATAGTGTCTCTATTCACTACACTCACCTTTGTTCCTATTCACCTTTTTCAAGGTTCCCTTGACTCCAAGTAAATTATAAGAAAGTAACATTTAAACTTGCTACTATAAGTAAGGGTTATTCCATTATATACTAATATATTTTCCCCATCCTATATTTTCTACCTTGGAAATGTTCAAAACCAACATTGTTATCTAAGTTATCAATTCAAGCCTTTATCAATTCAAACCTTACCATGCTATATTTGTTATATACCAACTTAAATCTTAATTCTAGTTTTAAAACTCCACCCTTTCATATTAAGGGCTTGGACATAGGTTATACTTGGTGCTATTGTTGAATACCATGATACCCACTCCACATGATATTCATATGGCTTGAGGAAAGTCACAATGCCAATAACCTAGATTGAAAGTTTAGATCTAATGGTGGGGTTTGTAAGATTATTCAAAATACCTAACCTCAATTTACATCCTCATTTCCCTCCTTTCACTTGGTTCCAACGACCATGGTGCCACTCTACAACTCTGTAAGTTGTCTTGGATTTTCGTAGCCATGTGTTTTCCTCACAGCTAGATATTTTTGTGGAAAACTTGGTTATAAATAGGAGTGTTCATCCTTCACTCTTAAAGAAGAGGTATTTCATTCACATTTCACTAATATATTTGTATGAATATAGTTTCTTATATTTACTTACCTCTTTGAAATAATTTATAATGCTTCTTTCTTGTTTTTCCATCCTTTTTCTCTGGTACTCGTTGTAATTTCTTATATGGGTTCTTTTATGCACTCTATCTCAATTTAAATTCCAAGGTTCGATACTAGATCTATTAATCTAATGTCACTCATTTATTACACTAAAATTTCTTTTATTCATTAAAAAAGTATCTATTGGTCTCATTCTACGTTAACCCTTGTCCTTGGTTAAAGAGAAGGAGCAATTCATGTTAGAGTTTGTTCCTTGTTTACTTGTTGACTAAGGGAATTTACAAGGTAATTTTATTTCTCCTTAAGGGTTTTATGTTATAATCTTATAAAATGCTTAGGTTTCGGCTTTTAAGGTTTAAAATGTTATAAAATGCTTAGGATTTAGGGTTTAGGGCTTATAACAATTTAGTAAATGATTTTAATAAACACTTAAAAAAAGTTACAAAACACTTGTTAAAATGTTCTAAAATGCTTAGGGTTTAAAATCTATTGTCCGATTAGAGAATTTTTATGATCTCCATGACAAATTTATAGAGGATTTTAATTCTAAAACAAATATTTCCTCTATACCATATAAAACTATCAATTTATGAAGTAAAGCCAATCCAAAAAATATAAAATTAAGGGTTTATTGTTCTAAAAATGAAAGATCACATTTCATTCGACTATTTATGGAATAAAAACATGTGTTCACTTGGACTTATGATGATTTAAATACTTTCAACCCAAGTGTAACAAAAAATGTGATTCCAATGAAACCTTAAACAACTTTGTTTCAATAGAAACTTAGAATAATGAATCCCAACCTTGAACCTTATGTTAAAAGTGAATTATAAACTTCTAGCAGCTAGGATAATATTTCTTATCTGACACACTCAATGGTTAGAGAATCTAGATCTTGTAAGAAATAAAAGTAGTGATATTCAAATCTATGTCGATTCTTTCAATATTAATAAATCCTAAGATATGGACAATTATCATGTTCCAGGAATGGAGTAGATTTTACAACACGTCTCTAGTTTTGATATGTTTTTTTTATTGGAAAAATTTTTAGTTTACAACTAGGCTATGGTCTATCCTGTAGATTAACTTTTTCTTCCATTTAAAACTAAATGGAGCACTATTTACTATAGGATGATTCCTTTTAAGATAATTAATTATAGTGTCAACTTCTAGAGAGAAATGGACATTGATTGTTATGGCTTGATAAATGAGTCCTAGTTTTGCTAGCCACTTCACTATGTATGCTTTTGCATCTAATAGTGCATATTCTATTGTTATCACCCAAAAGAACAATCAAAATGATGAAATCCCCATCACATTTATGAGCTTTGCTTTTGAAGGGGAAGAATTTTATTATTCAACTATAGATAATGAATCATTTGTTGTCTTTAAGGCAATGAAACATTTTTTACCATACTTGTTGACATCTAAGACCAATTTACTTGTCCCTTACACAGTAGTTAAAAATTTTCTAGTCTAGAAAGAGCTTAGTGAGAATAGAGAACACTAGATGATAGCTCTCCAGGAATACAAACTTAAGATAAAACCATCCCAAATAGTTAGAGGAAAATGTATTTTTAAGCTAGTTGTTGATTCTATTAATGCACATGATGATGATTTATATCCAAATGATGAAGCATTTCTAACTTCGAATGAAATTTCATGTGTCCTAGATAATTATGACTCATGGTGTTATGAAACCAGCTCAAGAAAATATAGAAAAGAGAGATCAACGCCTTAGAATTCAGCCTCTTCGAGGGGGCAACCTCCTTTACATTACATAAATGAACAATTCTTGGATGATACAAATGAAAAAACCTCCTTTCTATATATAGGAGTCTAAGGAGTCACAATATAATCCAGCCGACCTAACAATAATAATATAAAGCCACAAAATAACAATAGAGGGATTCTATGGGGCACATAAATAAAAATATGGGGGTAATTGGGGCACAACAATATAAATAAGGGGTATAACTACAATAGTAATGGGGTAATTACTAGTATTATAGGGACCCAACATGCCCCTCTCCTTCAAAAAAGTGTTGTCCTCAACACTTGAGAAGTTTTGGGTACTTCTGCATAAAATTCGCATCCTCCCATGTGGAATCTTCAACGGATAAGTTCTTCCACTTGATAAGATACTCTGAAAATGATCGATTTCGTAGCTGTCGAGTTCTTGTTTCTGTGACTGCTTCCGGTTCCAATATAAGTTTTCCTTCCTCGTCAAGTTCTGGCAATATTGTTTGAACTGGGAGCTTGTCGCCTATGACCTTCTTTAAACATGAAACATGGAAAACTGGGCGCAATCGAGAAGCTGCAGGAAGCTCCAATTTGTATGCCATAGTACCAATCTTTTCCAACACCTTGTACAGACCATAATACTTTGGTGATAATTTATTATCCTTCTTAGCTTGCTTTAGGGACATTTGCTTATATGGTTGTATCCGTAGGAATACCCAATCACCTACATCAAAACTTCTTTCACTGCGATGTTGATCTGCCTGTTGTTTCATTCTATTTTGTGCCAACACGAGGTTATCCTTTAAGAGTTGGAGGACTTGCTGTTGATGTTCGATGTGATGTTCCATTGCCTGAACCTTAGAATTTTCTCTTAAATATGATGTGATTGATGGTGGTTGGTACCCATAAAGTGCCATAAATGGGGTCATTTTTGTTGCTGTATGGAAGGAAGTGTTATACCACCATTCAGCCAGAGGCAACCATTTGACCCATTGTGTCTGTTTATCAGATACAAAGCAACGAAGACATCCTTCCAAACATTTGTTTACTATCTCAGTTTTCCCATCAGATTGAGGATGATAAGATGAGCTATGAGCTAACTGAGTACCAAGACAAGAAAATAATTCTGTCCAAAGATTTCCAGTGAAAATGGGATCTCTGTCACTTACAATAATCTTTGGCTTTCCATGTAGCTTTTGGACTATTTCCATAAATGTAGTAGAAACTGTACTGGCTTTAAATGGATGTGATAATGCACAAAAGTGTGCATACTTGGTAAGTCTGTCAACTACCACCATGATGACACTCTTTCCCTCAGACTTGGGTAAACTTGTGATAAAATCCATTGAAACCTCGTCCCAACGTTGGCTTGGAATGGATAAAGGTTGTAATAGACCCGATGTCTTAATTGTTTCAACTTTATTTTGTTGGCAAACCAAACATTCCACCACAAACTTTTGAATATCTGATTTAAGGCCATCCCAAAAAATTCCTTCTTAACGCTGTGGTAAGTTTTTAAAAATCCTGAGTGCCCTCCTAAGGGAGAAGTCTGCAATTCCATAAGAATCTTTTGTTTTAGCTGGGAATTCTTACAGAGGTATAAGCGATCTTTGTACCATAACGAATCATTTTTCCAGCTAAATGTATCAGAAGTACTGGAATCTTGTTTTAGCTTTCGAATAAGTGCCCACACTTCTTCGTCATTCTTCCATTCCTCCTTTGCTTCGTTTATCCAATCTGGTTGGATAATAGAAATGGCACACAACAATGCTTCCATATCCTCATCCTTTCTTGAGAGTGCATCTGCCACCACATTTTTCTTCCCTTTTTTGTAGATGATTTCAAAGTCATAACCCAACATCTTTGTGACCCACTTTTGTTGCTCTTCAGAGGATAATCTTTGTTCTAAAAATTATTTAAGGCTATCATGATGCATTTTTACCTTGAAGTGTCTTCCCATTAGGTAGGGTCGCCATTTCTTAAGTGCATGGAGTATTGCCAACATTTCCTTCTCATAAATAGCTTTGCTTAAAAACTTTCCCTTGATTGGACGACTTTCAAAAGCAATGGGTCTTTCATCTTGCATTAGAACAGAACCAATTCCATTTCCTGAAGCATCACATTCCACAATAAAGGTTTTTGTGAAGTCCGGTGTAGCTAAGACCGGTGCTTGGCACATTGTCTCTTTAAGATGTTTAAAGGCCTTTGTTGCTTCCGGAGTCCATGAAAATGAATCTTTCTTCAATAATTTTGTTAGAGGTGCTGCTATTCTCCCATAATTCTTAATGAACTTGCGATAATACCTTGTCAACCCAAGAAATCCTTGCAGATGCTTTATGGATGTGGGGATTTTCCATTCCTTAATGGCTTTAATTTTGCTAGGGTCTACCTTAACTCCTTCATGAGATACAATATGACCCAAATATTCCACCTTCTGGACTCCAAAGAAACATTTGGATCTTTTTGCATATAATTATTTCTCCTCCAATAGTTGTAGCACCTTGTGAACATGTTCAACATGATCCTTCCAAGACTTGCTGTAGATTAGTATATCATCAAAAAATACCAACACAAATTTTCTAAGGAATGGTTTGAAAATTGAATTCATCAAACCTTGAAATGTTGAAGGCGCATTGGTAAGGCCAAAAGGCATGACCAAAAATTCATAATGACCCTCATGAGTTCTAAATGCCGTTTTCGGAATGTCTTCAATCTTCATTTTGATTTGATGATATCCCGAACGAAGATCCAACTTGGTGAAGTAAATTGATCCATGCAATTCATCCAGTAATTCATCAATGACAGGAATGGCGAACTTATCTTTAATAGTGAGCTTGTTGAGCTCCCTATAATCTGGACACATGCACCATGATCCATCCTTCTTGTGCACTAATACTACTGGAGCTGAGAAAGAACTTTGACTCGGTTGAATTATACCAGCCTCTAGCAATTCTGCAACCATACGTTCAATTTCACTTTTTTGGACATATGGATATCTGTACGGCCTAATGTTTGGAGGAAAACTTCCTGGAATCAGATGAATAGCATGATCATGATCACGCATAGGTGGGAGACCTTTGGGAGTCTCAAATACCTTGGAATGATTGTCCAAGACCTTTTGGAGATCTGGAGAAATAGATGATTCCAATGTGGAAACATCTAGCGAACATAATTGTGCAATTACACCTCTTTGCTCCTTTTTTAGAAGCTTTGTCATGCCATTTGAGCTGATTATCTTTCTTGGTTTCCCTGCAATACCCCTTAATTCAACTTCCTTTCCTTCCACAGAAAATTTCATGAAAAGTTCTTGAAAATTAAAAGCTATTGTACCCAAGGGTTGTAGCCATTGGACTCCTAGTACAACATCAGCACCTCCCATTGGAATGGAAAGCATTAGGCTAGTCAATACATATTCTCCCATGGATAGCTTGATATTATGGCACTTTCCAAAAAAATTTATTGTTCCTCCATTTGCAATCATCACTTGACACTGTGGTGCTGGATATAGGAAGCAATTCAATTCTTTTGCTACCCTACAATGAATAAAATTGTGGGTGCTTCCTGAATCAATCAACACTATTACCTTTTTCTTCTTGATTTGTCCTTCTATCTTGATGGTTTGAGGAGTGGTAATTCCTGCCAATGCATTACAAGATATGTTCGGATTTATTTCTTCTTCATCTAGGCTTTGTTCCTGGAATATATCCTCTTCTTTTGACCTTTCTTGCTCCTTTTCTTCTTCTTCTTCACAATCTATGTAGAATAATTTCTCCTCACCACACTTATGACCCTTTGTGTATTTGCTATCACAATTGTAACAGAGCCCTTTTGCTCTTTTTTCTTCCAATTGTTGTGGTGTCAACCTTGTAGGTTGTGGAAGACTATGGGCAACAACACTTCCATCTTTATAGTTGTGAATGGTATGCTTCCTAGTTGCCATAATTTTGCTTTCCATTTTTCTTGCTAACCTGAATGCCTTCTCTAATGAATCAGGTTCCCAAAGGCGCACATCATGTTGGATATTATCCTTTAAAGACCCTATGAACACATCAATCCTATGCTCCTCTGGAATATCTTTTACCCTTATGTTCAATTTTTGGAACTCCTCAATGTGCTCCATTATTGAACCCTTTTGTTTGAGACTTATCAATTGGCTAAAAAAAGTGTTGCTTTTTGTATCCTCATAATGTGCTATCAATTCTTCCGTAAAAATTGCCCAAGTGATAAATTGTTTACGATAACAAAGCCATTGATACCATACAAACTGATTTGGTTCCAAATATAAAGTTGCCATATGTACCTTTTGTGTGTTTTGCACATTATTGAGATCGAAGAATTGCTCCATATGTAATATCCATGTGGCGGGATCCTTGCCATCAAACTTCCTGATATCGATTTTTGGAACATGGTGAGTCTTCGATCCAACATTAGAGTCTATGGAATCATGATTAACATTTCTTTTGTTCTCATCATGAGTTTCCTTTAGTACTCTTTCACCCTTAGTGACCATTTCTTGTAGCAACTTATTCATATTTATCTTCAATTCTTCCATCTTATCATCCATGCCATCAACTTTAGCGTCCATGCCATTCACCTGAGCTTCCATGCCCTTTATTTTAGATTCCACACCATTTATCTTAGCATATGTTAGCTTTTGTGAGCGTGACATTTGTTGCACTTGTTCTTGTAATTTTGATATATCATGTAGCATTTCTTCCTCTTCTTCATGAGTCATGCTAGAGCTCTGAAATTCGGACCCAAGGTTCAGCGCGATTTCTTCTCAAATGGGTTTTTTTTGCGACTTCTGAAACGTCACAGAAAAAAGTTATAGCGAAAATGCCACGATGACCTGTTTGGAGCAGCGAAACCCTAGAATCCAAAGCTCTGATACCAAATTTTATGAAACCAGCTCAAGAAAAGATAGAAAAGAGAGATCAACACCTTAGAATTCAGCCTCTTCGAGGGGGCAACCTCCTTTACATTACATAAATGAACAATTCTTGGATGATACAAATGAAAAAAACTCCTTTCTATATATAGGAGTCTAAGGAGTCACAATATAATCCAACCGACCTAACAATAATAATACAAAGCCACAAAATAACAATAGAGGTATTCTATTAGGAGTCTAAGGAGTCACAATATAATCCAGCCGACCTAACAATAATAATATAAAGCCACAAAATAACAATAGAGGGATTGTATGGGGCACAGAAATAACAATATGGGGGTAATAGGGGCACAACAATATAAATAAGGGGTATAACTACAATAGTAATGGGGTAGTTACTAGTATTATAGGGACCCAACACATGGTATATTGGTATCAATATCTTCCCAATGCATGATACTACTCATTATTTGGATGTGAGGAAAATAAAATAACTAAGACTGAAATCAACTCCTTTTCATGTAATGAATAGAAGCCCTTTTAGAAAACAAAATTGGCGGAGTTTTTCTTCATTGTTTGGAATGGGAAGAATTTTTTTTTTTGAAAGAACTACATTTAGGGCTTTTTGGAGGTCATTTTCACAAAGAAACCACAACATACAATACGGTAAGTTTTGGGTATTATGGGCCAACATTGATTAAGAATTATATTTTCTTAGCCTGAAAATGTGAAATCTACTAGAAGGTTGTGGGTAGAGTCATGAAAGCTACCAGCTACAATACTTTTGCGAATTTATAATGTATATTTATGTACTTGTTATTATGTTGGTGACTCAAATGTATATTGTGGGACTATGTGCCTGTGTGTATGATATGGAAACTACTTTCCCATATAGATATGTTAAATATTTTGGGGTCAGCATCCCCGGGAATATGTGTCGGTGTTGATTATGTGGCCGAAGGTCCTAGATTGTAATAAAATGTATTTGTAAATATTTTAATAATAATAAAAAAGACTGGATGTCGATCCCACTCCATTGTAACAACATGGGGGAGATAGAACTGCACTAACATAGGGCAATAGTGTTGGCGACAAGTGTTAGTGAAAGTGGCACTAGGGCCCACGTAACTTTAGGAGTGCCATGTGGTAGAGAAAATCCATGGAGTGTGAAAGTATATATTGGCATAATCCATTAATATTATGATTCCATATGGATTATCACTGATGATTATTACTTTGAGGATAAGGATGGTTTTGGACTTTGGTCCTAATAAAGCATCTTATTTACATGGAAAAATAATACACACATTTGTACAATATAGATGACACCTAGATTCATCCAGCAAAATGTACAGGTGAAGACTTTCTAGCTGAAGAAATCATTAAACACAAAAATAAAAAGTTTTCCAAAGGTTCAAGTTAAAAATTCTACATGTGCGGGCCATCTTAAGGAAAAACTTAACAACCACGTGTCATTTTATTTGATAGTCATGTGGTCCAACAAAAGTATGATTCAACAGTCTCACACCACTTCACAAAATTTGAATTGTGATTCCCTGACATGTACCACCAAAGGACAATCGATTTCGTTTCAAATTGGAGATATGCAGCCCCAAAGGGATCCTCTTGTCCTTCTCTTCAGTCATTTTCTCATTAATGAGCTAAGGGAGGGAAAGAGGAGTACACAATTTTATATAAACAAGCCATTGGAAGACCAAGAACAAGGAGAGGTAAAGCATTATTATGTTGTCAAAATTTATCCCTAGCAATCCAATATTCCATTGAGAAGAGGATTTCATCATTGAGAGTGTATTCATACTTCTTTGAGAGAGAGAGAGGAAGCTTACAAAGAGATTGAGAAAGGAACTTCCTTGTTTATGATTTTTTAGCACCATTTCTCAAATAATTCTCTCAAGTGTTTTGAATTCATCTATTGTATTTCTTCTACTTGCAGAAGTCAATAAACTGAGCCCTTTTCCTAAACTTTATTGATGTGTTTGCTTCATTGAGCATTGTTTATGAGTTATCTAGTGTAGTTTTTAATTTATGTTTATCTATGCATTTCTTCCATTATTTTCAATGTTTTGTTTATCCATGTTTGTCTACTAATAACAACCAATTACTTGTTTACTCATTGTAGGTAACAACCAAATCCAAGGAAGGTGTATTTGGTACTTGAATGCATGCCAAGCCAGGTGGACTGCATTTTTGAGTGAGTTTGACTTTAAAATCAAACATATTAAGGGGAAGGAAAACCATGTGGCCAATGCATTAAGTAGAAGATTGCATGATGTATATGAGATTTCATATGGTCAAGTGGAGTTTAATTTTTCCGAGAAGATTAAAGAAGCTATCATGAAAGATCCAAAATATGAATACCTTTGGCGACAAGCTAAAATTGCACAAAATTTTAGGAAACAAACTAAATATGGTATTAACAACAAAAATTTGCTAATTTTCAGAGGAAGAATCTATGTCCCTAATCAGTTCTCTATGAAACAATTTATATTGGATGAATTCCACAGAAGTTCCTATACTTCACATCCGAGATATCAAAAGTTATTTTCTGTAATTAAAAAAATATATATTATTGGCCTGGTATGAGGAAATATACTACAAAATAATTAGCAAAATGCTTAGAGTGTCAATAGGTCAAGGCAAAACATAAACACCCTATTGGTTTGTTGCATCCTTTACCTATTCCTAAATGGAAGTGGGATACAATTACTCTATATTTCATAACTCAGTTACCCAAATCCAAGAAACAAAGTGATTCTATTATGGTAATAGTAGATAAACTAAGCAAGGTAGCTCATTTCATTCTTGTTAAATCTACTTATCAAACAACGAAGGTGGTCGATATATTTATGAGGGAAATATTTAAGCTACATGGTATGCCTAGTGTTATTATCTTAGATCGGGATGTAAATTTTACCTCTACATTATGGAAAGCACTCTTCACTGGATTGGGTACTCAAATCCACTACGGTAGTACTTATCACCCACAAACAGATGGGAAAACTGAGAGAGTAACTTAGGTGGTTGAGGATATGTTTCATATGTATGTGATGCAATGACCGAGTAAGTGGGAGAATACCTCCATTTTATGGAGTTTTCTTATAACAAATGTTATCTTAAATCGTTAAAAATGAGCCCTTCTGAGGTACTTTATGGGAAAGGATGTAGGGTTCCCTCTAACTAGAATAGTCCTGAGAATAAACTAATCTTAGGATCTGACATGTTAGAGGAAATGGAAAGTACAGTAAAAAGAGTTTGGTAGAATTTAAAAGTAGCACAAGATAGAAAAAAGCATATGTTGATAAGAAAAGAACTTACAAGGAATTCCAAGTCGGTGAAAATGTTTATGTGCGGGTTAAACCTAAAATAAGTTCCCTTACATGGGGAAGCTATGCAAAATTGGCACCTCCATACTATGGGCCCTTTAAGATGTTAGAAGTAACTGGCATGCTATATTTCTTAAGGAAACTTCTTATGTCTATGTACTTGGTAGATTAAATATTTCTTGAGGAAATTTCTTATGTCTATGTACTTGGTATATTAAATATTTCTTGAGGAAATTTATTATGTCTATGTACTTGAGATAATTTTTAGAACAACAAAATTTCCAAAAGATTGAAAATCTAGTTAAATTTTCCAGAAGTTTAACTAGTTGAAATGTTATTTTGTGTTCTTTTCTTGAAAATAAATGTTTATCTATGATTGATGGTATTTTAAATTCATTTAGTCAAAAAATTATCATACTTAGGAATGATCTGTAGGGGCACCGAGTACCTGAGGAAAGGGGTTTATGGGAGACTGTAAACAACAAAGATCCAAAAGTTGTGTTGAAACAATGAAGTTGGTAGACTCCCTGTAAGTAAGCCTCTATAGTACCATAAACACACAAAGTGCATTGGATAAATCTTGATGACCAAAAAAAAATTACCTATGGGTAATTTACACCAAATTTTTCGTCAATCCGGGTCAGTTACTGACAACGAGAGAAGGGAAGAGAAACATAGATGAATCACTTATTTATGAAGGAAGAATGGAAAATGGAAACTATTGGTTGTTAAAGCAAAAAAGCCTTCAAAATGATTAACTTGAGAACCGAAAAGCCACATTTTTTGTGATCTATTTCTTTATGATAAATTAATTTAAAAAAGAAAATACAGGTTATCAAAACATAAGCTTGCCCTCCCATATCCTATAACTGAAAGGAAGAAAATACAACCGCATAATAACTCGGTAATTCCATATACATGGGGTGTTGAGAAAAGAAACATGTAATTCACACAAACAAAAGAACATAGAACCAATTAAATACAAAATATATATTAAACTTCGATTGAAAAAAAAAATTACAACAAATATTGAAGGAATGCACAGTTTTAGCCTTAATACGAGATAACTTAATGGAGTGCTTACATTTTCTAAATACCCACATCTTTATGATTGTAGATAAAATTGTTACACCAAAACAAGCCAGAATGTGCCATGCAACACATTTAGGGATCCAAACTTCTCTAAAAAGATTTGATCAACTTATAGTATAGATTAATAACACGAGTTGTAGGTATTAAGGGATGCCTCGTACCTAGACAAAAGAACAAAGGAGGAAAATAAACATAAAAACATAAGAGCAAGACGAAACCCTAATATGTAGCCGCAACGAAATTTAACAATGTTTGAAATTACAAACACTAGAGTGTGGTCGAACAGGTAAGAATAGGAAATACCCAGGGGTTGAAATAGTAGCATCGAACGCTGCCTACTCCCAGTCCCACTGAACTTAATCCAGGAGAACCTACGATTCAGAGGAATGACAATAAAATGAGTAACAAAATTTTTAAAGGAGGTATATGTGCGAAATCATGGAGGAAAGCGGAAAAATTGTAACACAGTAAAGTATTTACCTCAGGGGAGTTGAGTATGTCGTCATAGTCGAGGAAACAATTTTTGGGTTCCATCGTTCCAACTGAGCTTAGCTCAAACTCAAATATACTAAGAACATATGAGAAGGAATTGGGTTATTCCTGTAACCAAACTGGAAACCATTCTACTAAATTTCTTGCAGAAAAATTATGCCCCTTCCATTCGACTCAATGTAAAGGAGATAACAAGCCCAAAGAAATATACCTGAGTGACCAATTGCATAACTTTTTGTGCGAAAACCAAGAATCCTTAAACCCTCGATAGTGGAACCTCCTCCTTCGAACATATGGAGTTAAAATAACTAAATCTAGCGATGAATGGGGTAGTTGGTTACCCTATCTCCCCTCCGGTGCACCTAAGCTATCTAATCAAGGGTATGGAAATAAAAAATAATGATCGTGACTAGGTGGAAGAGTTGTAGGTCACCTCAGTTATAGCAAAATTGGGAACAGGTAATGGTACACCCACGCATATTATTATGTCAATGAATTAGATCCAAGTTGGGTTGGAAAAACACAGATAGACAACACAAAAAATTAATCCAAGTTCCAAACATTAAGTTACAAATTGTCAAGTTACAAGGTTGTGCATTCAATATCATCACGAATGAGACCTTAGGGAGGAATTCACATACTTAATCAAATCCAAGTACTTGATATAATAATTATTAACCTGTGGTAGTGCTTACGGAATATTAGCTTAGGGAGGAATTCACATCACTTAATCAAATCCAAGTACTTGATATAATAATTATCAACCTGTGGTAGTGCTTACAGAATATTGGAATATGTAATTTTGTGTTATTTTTATTTAATGATTTTTTTATATGGTATGCCGATTGAATGTTATCGTGAGGTTTGAGATGATGGTATAACTTTGACCAGATACAACATGTCAGTACATTGAACTTTGTGTTGTTGTTACCACGTGCCAATTTAACATTTTTGAGGTGGAGTTTCTTGTGTGCAAGTAATTGCATGCTTATTTAAATATATGATGAAGACCAAATTTAAAGAAATAGTATTAGTATTTATTCGTGACGTTTTTAAAAATAAACATGACAAAAACGATTAAAGAAATGGTATTAGTATTTATTTAAGATGTTTAAAAAAAAACATGGGAAGAACAATAATTTAAAAATTGTAAGCCTTACCAAAATAATACTTCAAAAATATTATTTATTTATTATTATGAGAAAAAGGAATAATTAAAAAAATGATATTACTATTTACGCCTTAGCAAAAGAATACTTAAAAAATATTATTTATTTATTATTATGAGAAAAAAGAATAATTAAAAGAATATATTAATATTTATTTATGAGTTTTTTTTTATATTTATTTATGACCTTTAAAAAAAACCATGAGAAGAAGAATAATTATCATGAAAAGGGAAAAATTAATAAACCAAAAAGATAAAAAGTTAAAATATTTGTGTGGAAAATTCAAAATTATATATCTAATTTTCTCTTTGAAATTTATAATATTTAATATTTAATAATAAAAAATTGTTGAGTCTATATGCTCATTCGATAGTCCAATATCCAATGTGAAGGCAATGTATAAGTATATCCATCTCTAAATAGAAAAACAATGTCGACTATAATAAAAATGAAAAAACTGTTATGCATATTTAATTAATTGTCCATATAACCTAATATAATTTCATGTAAAGTAATTAGAAGTACAAAAAAAATATGCAAGATATTTAATACGTGATATCAACTTCATATATATCTATATATAGAAAAAAATTTTAAAAGAAAATATTTTAATGTTGTATAGAATGAAATATCCAATGTGGGTTACCAATAAAATATTTTAATATGAATTAATATTGACATATATTTAAAAATATATCAATAACAAAAGATGAATTAGGTTGTTTTTTGCACTCTCAAATAAGTTTACACATTATGAAATTTGATCCTTCTCTTCTCAAGTTAGATTTGTGGTTAAGATGGATCTATGCTAGTATAATTAGTCCTGAGTCAGAGAGAAATGGAATAATTAGGTATCAATGGAAAAAGGGGCATGATGGCTAGGGATTTGGCTGAAAAATCATGATGGCTAGGGATTTGGCTGAAAAATCTGAGGTCTCTCATCACGGTAAGGAATGCATCACCAAATGAAACACGTAAAAATATATTGTAAATTTAGAAACACGTTTGGTATTAGTTACTTCACAACGGCACTAGGAATTTGTACTTTTATTACTTCATCTCATAATTGAAATCTCACAAGAAAACTTGACACATATGTATCTAACTTGGGGCAAGAGGAAATAAAGAAATTGAATTAGCCAAGAGTAAAAAAAATTGCAGTGATATAGTACTAATAAAGGTTATTTTAGTGAACAATATAGTACCAATACCAACATCATTCCACAACCTCGTAATTGGGTCTTTGGCTGAAGTCTGAAAGAAGGAACTAGTGAACTACATTGGTCAATGGGAGGAGCACCAAGGAACGCACTTTTTGTCAATGACACCAAAACTACCCTTGAAAGTACATCCAAGAGAAACCAACATACCATGGGGAAATAAAAGATCTATTTTGCATATAAATAATATGTGTAGTAAAGACAAATAACATAGTGTGGAAGACAAATATCCACACAATCAAGGTAATCTATTGCAATAATTTGATAATGATCCATATAACCATCCAATATATTTTGTAGAATTGTGAGTAGAAATTGCCTTAAAGGATTCGAGAGGGGTCTCCCTCTTTAAACAAGCTTCCAGAGGACAAGTCATGACCCAATGTCTAGAGTGATTGGGTGGGTCATTCCACAAGTCGGGACCCAATTTTCTTACATGATAAAGTGGAGATAAGTTCTTGTTAGTTAGAGGAAAATATAAGCATGCAAACACAAGACAAATAAAAACATAAGCTTCTTCTTGAATAAATAATTTATATTATGTAATGCCTTGCTCCCACATTTACCCGCGATAATCAGTGAATTGCGGTAAACATGTGATGAAGAGTTACTATGATATGATTAAAATCCCTAAGTGCAGTTAAGGAAGTAGAACCGACTAGAAAACACTTTATTGACCTCCCTTAGGTGCTACAGGACCCCTAGGAGCCAATCCACCACTCTCGGCACCCAATCCTTAAGTTAACCTAGCCTTTCAACCCTAACTTGGTTTATGTGACACTATACCCTACATCACTGCATAAATGACACTTCAAGTGATACTTGCAGCCATTATTGCAGGGAAGTTAATTTTTAAAGCGATAATATCTCTCTCTCTCTTTGTGTGTTTCAAGTTAAGTTGACCCTATTGCTTGGATAACACTCAAGGTGTTGGGTTCATCTCAAGTGATACCCATAGCCATTATCACAAGGGAGTGAGATTTTAAAGTGATAATATCTCTCTCTCCCATTGTGTGTTTCCAGAGAAGCTGACCCTATCACTTGGATAACACTTAAGGTGTTGGGTTTGTTATGGATGATATTAGAGCATATTACAATATTATCCTACTGTGGGAAATAATTAGGCTTAAAGGTTAAAAGTTTCTATGGTTTTTGTTATGGTGATGACTTGTAACTAAAAACTAAATTGATTGCATTACAACAATGAAGAAACGACATAATCATGTGATAAGAGTAAAAATGAAGTTATAACATTGACAAAGTTGACATCGCAAATGATTATTTTGATTATTTGAAGGTTAGTGTTTCATTTCATTAAAATGATATTGCAAGTACCAAAAACAACAACATGAGATATGATAGTTGCATGGAATCTACCATCCCAAACACCTTCATTTCAACATTTGCATGAACTCCAGTCTATTCCAATTCGCTTGCATGAGGATAAGTTCAGTGTACTAATCAATATGCGAGCTAGTCCCGAGTCTAACAGATGCATGAAATCAGGATTGACACCTCCAATAGGGTGGGTTTAGAGATTTCCATATAGGCTATGATGCCTTATGTGAGTGGATTAGGTTTACTTTTGTTTTATAGTTTGATTGCATGAAGACAAGCTTGAAGGGTTAATAAAACTAGAGAGTTGATAAGTGTGAAAAAGGTGTTGTTCGCTCTAGTTGGATAGTTCCACATCATATAACTTGTTGAACTAGAATGGAATATCCCTATAATGGTATTTTGTTCCAGTAAGTGATCTACTTAATGGAAAGTGTTAGAAGAATCAAAATATGACATTTTTCTCAGAGTACTCGTGTCAAGCTAAAGTAGAGGAGAGGTTGTCCACCCTCCGAAGAAGTCTGAAGTTGCAACTAAATATGAAGGTAGTTGCTGATTTTTCTCAAGATAAAAGTAAGAAGACTAACAAGTGTCTTGTTCTTTATACACCACACCAACATGCACACAACCATATTTCCCTCTTCAGTGTTTCCATGGTTATAGGTAGAATTTAATGTTTATAAACTAATGCTAGCATTTAATGTTTATAAACGAATGCTAAAATTAGTTTCAAATCATTGAAGTACGAATCAAATAAATGCATCGAAAAAAGATATTGTACGAATGATATCAATAATATGGTTTGTCTTCCTTGGGAAGAAGCCAAATAAGACCATCAATTATCTTATTGGTCCTCAAATTTAAATTGATAAACTGATAGGTTGAGAAAAACTGTCATTTTATGAACATGGTAAAGTTCATAAAAACTTTCAATTAATATGAACAAGTACTAATATAACTAATACAATCGATTACTATAGTCCCATGTCATAGATGACTAGGACTAATAAGAAAAATACTCCCATCTTCATGTATCACATATTAAAGACCAAACACTAAAGAGAGACTATGAACTATTATGAATTAATATTCTCAATGAGTTTGTTCCTCTGTTGAAAGATTTTGATTTTTGTAATTATTTATATATACGGTTGATGTTATTTGTTTTCTGGAGGTAGTGTGCTTTGAGTTCACTTTAAAGATGTTTAAAAAAAAAATCTATAGTGTTCCCGAGGTTTTTCAAGGAATCCCTAGTGAGGGATGTTACATGCGGCAAATCTTTAACACTTTCTATATCCCACTTCAATAATCTACTGCTATGTTTCAACATTGTTTCTGTGTTTGATGTTGTGGAAAAGCTAATAGATCCTTTTGAATAGCCTGGTCAACATAAGTGTGGATGAAACCTCAACCATGAGTGAGAATAATGAGTCTTGAAGATATGGCAAGTTTTGAGAATCTCCTTCAAAGGATCTAGCTCTAGCCATATGACATTTATTGGGATTCACTCATCAGCTTTGAACATTGTTATCATCTCATCATGGGGTTTAGGCACATAACCATTGAACGTAGTCAGTAAATTTTGTTTAGTTAATCATTACATCAGTAGCCCAGAAAATAGTTTTTTGGGGCTCTGCACAGTGAGTCTAGTAGGGAAAATAGCTTTTCAAGGCTCTGCACGGTGATTCCACTCCAAGGGTTCCTTCATTTGGAGAAGGTAAGGCCATGGCTCTTTTTCAAATCTAAAATAAATCGAGAGACTCCTAAAAATCCATCCTTGCGCAAATCTTGGTTGAACAAATGTGGCACCAACAATGCCTATGGCTATAAAACCTCTTTACCAAACAATAATATGCCTAACAACAACCGAAACTATGGTTTTCTTTAGCATTATTATGAAACGATTCATATTTACTTTCATGGAAGGTATTCAACGTTCCTTGTGGAAAGAGCTACAAATTACGATGGATCAACTACTTGAGAGTTGATATCAAGTGAGGTAGTTTTAGTCCAAATTAATAAAATCTTATCATTTGTGTGCATACCATTTCTAGAAACATGTTGTTTTTATTTTCATCAATTTATGAGTTCATGGTGTTACATTAAAAGATTGACATAGGATATATTTTAATGGATTATATATATGCAAGTGGGCATACATAACATTCCATCCACCTAGAAGAATAGATAATGATATTTAAAATTACTAGACATCTTGGATAAAATGGATCGTGTTAAGGGTGAGGTAATCTTAAATAATATTGAGGCTTCCAAAGTACATATTAATTTTCCATGGTTCTTGTTCGAAGAATCTGCAACTCTTGACAATGAGAGTAAGCTGCTAAAAAGTCAAGAATTTTAACCATCTCTAGAAAAAAAAATGTAAGAACAATAATTTGCAATATATATTACAATGGCGCAATGGTCTGTAGGTTCAAGGATTCCCAATTTCAAATACGTTGTCTGGATACAACATCTTGAACCCAATTGAAGGATCCTTTTGTTATAATCAAAATTTAGAAAAAAGTAATGGACTTACACTACATCATCCATGAATGAGAGTGACTACATGAGATCCTTGAATATGGTGTTTTCAATTTATTCTCATCACGAAACATTGGATCTTGTTGATCAAGCTAACATAGCTAGATTGTGGGAATATGGTTCCAACTATAATGGGGTCGTTTTAGGATATTTGAAGTTCTTATACAATGGTGAATAGTATAACCATGGCTCTAAAAATAGTTGTAACTATGTTCCTCCACTTTATGATGCCAGTGAAGAATCTGCAACCATTGATTTAAAAGACAATGACAACAATTCACTAAGATTGTTGGAGAAAAATCCAAAAAATGAGATCAATATAGCCCAAGAAACATGAGCATAAAATGTGAAAAAATTAATTTAAGATGCAAGAAGTGGAAACAATTATATAACCAATAAATTGAAGATAATAATCCAAAAACTAGGAACAAAGCATTTGCCAACATATGCACTACCTCATTGTCCTCTCTAGGAAAGCTCTTTCTTGAACATATAGATGATTCATTTACATCAAAATATGTCTTCCAAATCATTAATACATTTAGATAGACTTATAAATTTTAATCAAATGATCTAGAATAAAAAACATCAGTATGAACACAATGATCAAATGGGAAAAAGGCATAGATTTTAAATGCATGTAACAACCATCTCTTGAGTTCAAAAACCTAGATTTTAGTTATACCCTCATCCAAGGTCTTCATGCATAGCTCGCTAAAGGTGTATCAAAAGGATATTAGTCTCTTGGCTATATAATTGCATCATTTTTTTTGTAACTTAGCGAAATGGAAAGTTGTGGAGACAAGCCACATTCTTCTTCTTTCACTGGGTCATGTCAAATGAATAAAGAAGATATTATCAACCCCTTGGAAAAGGAGAGTTGAGAACAACAAATACCAAAAAACAAAGAATCTAATGAGTTGAAGGGCTAAAAATCATACCACCCATAAGGAACCCTTCATCCAAAGATTATTTTATGTTGGGCCACAATAAAACATTTCGATAGAAATTTAATGTAGCCTAATACTATAAAGTAAATTAAAACCTCAACTTGTTTTTCTACTTCTAATTTTACCCAAAATTACCTCATTTTTAAAGTTATCACCATATCTTATACCAAAAAAAACTCAAAAAATATATATCCTTTAGAGAAATAGGATCATAAAAAAAATTGAACCATACATATTAATCAACCTTATTTTATATATTAATATTAAGATGAACCTATGTTTCTATTTGAAAGAGAGAAAATTGGATAGATACTAACGAATCCTTATGCATTACCTGCATTTGAAGGAGTTAAAAAAAATAATGGCACCAGGAGAGTGATCATATTATGTTTTTGGTAGAGATATTTTATCTCTTCCTCCAACACCAAGATTCTTCTTGTGTGTTGCAGAAAAAATTGAAATCCCGAATGGAGTTTGTTTCCTTCACAACTACTCCATTTCTACTAGTGAGTTGGGCATAAAATTGGACTCTTTCTTGCTAGAGATATTAGATTCCATTTCATTTAGCTACAATGATATGTGAGAGTTATTCGTAGATCACTAAAGGTGTATGAAGAGGCTATTAGTATACTGGCTATAGAATTGGACTATTTTTATTTGTAACTTAGCGAAATGAGAAAGTTGTGGAGACAAGCTCCATTCTTATTCTTTCATCATGCCATGTAAAATAAATGTAGAAAGTAGTCTGAACCCCTTGGAGAGGGAAAATTGACAACAAAAAATAGCATGAACAAACAAAGAATCCAATGAGTTGAGTTGAGGGGGGCTTCCTTTGTAAACAAGAATCCATAGGCTTGTTAGAGTTAGTATGAATCTTTACTAGAATTTGTGTAGTCTTCACATCACTAAAAAAATCTAAGGGAAAGGTATCAACCAAGCCAATACCAGTAATATCATCTTTTGAATCTATTCTCAAACTTAATTGCCTCAAAACTCTGATGCAAAGAGGTCATCATCGACTATAATCATACCAAATAGATCACACATGTTATTCAATTATTTATTAGAAGCATCACCATCATCTTTAAGGTCTATTGTTGGAGTCATCAATTCACAACTCACTTTGCAGTCACCATCCACATGTGTCTCACCACTAAAGTTCCACTGCACAACTGACCTTTCACTAGTTGCTCGAATAGTTGGAACTAGTTTAACCAAATAAAACATGAGATAAATGACTTTGATTGCTACAAATTGACAATAACACATTATTAACTAAACTCTAACTCCTTCAAGTTGAATTTACTGAGTAAACCGGGTGACACAAGTCATGTCACACTAGTTCACTGCATCCAAGTTGTCTGTTGATGTGGAAATTCAAATTTAATCAATTTAATCAAGGCAAAACCAAATTGAGAATTTCTTGCTCCATTTTTAACACTCCCTCTCAACAATAAAGGGATTATCAACCGCCCCTATCCTTCACTTGTGAAACTCAAACTTCCTCTTGAAATTTCTTTTTTCAAAATGTCAGCATCTTGTTCCTTTATCTGAATGTAGTGTAGCAACATTATCCGACTCTAGACACAATCCCGTAAATGGTGATACCAGATATCTATATGCTGGGATCAAGCATGAAATAAAAGATTCTCAAAGAGTTTGATGGAACTATGATTATCACAATAGATCATAGTTGGATCCATCATCTAACCAAATTTTCCAACAAGTATCGTTCTCATCCATATCACCTCACATGCTGCTTGACTTGCAACCATGTATTCTACTTATGTCGAGCTGAGCACCACATATATTTTCTTCTTGTTGTACCAAGAAACAATTGCAAACCCATCACTGAAAATTCCACCTGATGTACTCTTTTGATTTGATGGACTTCATGCCCAATCGGAATTTGTGAAGCCACACAACTTCACTCCCTCTACCTATGTGTACCATAGTCCAACTGGGTAGTGCCTCTGAGGTACTGTAAAACATGCTTAACTACCTTCCAAAATAATTTGGTTTTCCTAACTATAGGTTGGATTCCCTGGTTGACTACATAACACATATATGGTCATGTGTTCACAAGATACATGAGTGAACCCACTAGTTACCGATAAATGTTTGCATCCACTTCTCCCCTTGAAGTGGCATTCTCCTCCCTCCAGTTGTTTGCTAGAGGTGTCTCTATGCGTTTATAAATCTCCATGCAGAATCTCTGCAGTATCTCATTTGCATACTTTCCTTGAGAGACAAACAGTTTCCCATCATCTTGCCATACTTCCAACTCGAGGAATTAGTGCATGAGACCCATGTCCTTCATTTCAAATTCCCTTGCAAGGTCCTCCTTGCAAGATCTGATTAGCTACTCATCATTAGTTAAAATCAAATCATTAACATATGAGACAATAATAAGCAGTTTACCTTCTACCAAGATGTGATTGAAGTTTGCATCCGCTTCAATTTTGGTGAATCCCAAACCAGAGAGCTAACTATTGATCATGGTGTACCAAGCACGAGGTGTTTGTTTGATACCACACAACACTCTCTTGAGTATACACACATGGGGCTCCTGTTCAAATATCTCAAACCTTCTAGCTACTCCATGTACACCTTCTCCTCAATAACCCCATTAAGAAATGTTGTTTTTAAATCCATATGGTGGATCTTCCACCCCATCTACATAGCTAGAGAATGAATTGATATGATAGATGAGTACCTTGCTACAAGAGAAAAGGTATCCTCATAGTCAATTCTTAAATTGATAAGTTTTGTCTTAATTTTTAATTTTCTTAAATGGGTTTTGTCTTAAGTGGCCATTGTCTTAAATATAAAGTTGTCTTAAAATAATTTTGTGTTAAACTATTTTTTCTTAAATATAAAGTTTTGTCTGAAAATGTTTTGTTTCAAATAGTTCTTGTCTTAAATACAAAGTTTTGTCTTAAGTTTTTTTTGTCTCAAACTGTTTTTGTCTTAAATTTAAAGTTTTGTCTTAAATATAATATTTTGTCTTAAAATATTTTTGTCTGAATTATTTTTTTCCTTAAATTTTATATTTAAGACATTTCAACTGATATTATATTTTAATGTAAAATAACTAATATAAAAAGTGACTTTTTAAGACAAAAGATTTCTTTTGTCTTAAAAAAATGTCTTAAAAGTGCCCTTAGTGTAGTACTGTATCTTAATAATTCAAGTATACCTTTTGAATTTAGGAATCCTCTCCTAGGTTGTTGGTTGTTGAGCTTGGACTGGAGACTAACATGTATTTTAAGTTCTTTAACTCTTTTAATAAACTTACAACTAGAAAAAGAAAAATGCAATTTTGTTTCTTGAAATAGATTCATCATCCAACAAATAGTTATTCAGTAAATGAACAAGCGATGCATAGATTCATCATTGAACAAACATTTATTCAATAAATAGAATAAGTAATGCATAGCCGAATAGAATAAGTGATGTATAACCAAACAAAAAATTTATCCAATAAATATAATACGTGATGCATAACCAAGAAAATACTTTTCTTTCTTCAATTGTGTAGTCAACCACTAAACTGCGAGGGAGTGAGTATGGTATCTGCTACCAGAACTCCCCAAGCCAACTATTGGATCAAGAAACTTCACAAGTTCTATTGGATCAAGAAATTTCACAAGTTCACCCAAGACTAGTGAGTATGGTATTGACCAGAACTCGCTTTTTGTTACCAGAACTCCCCACGATCACCAGTTTCACTTCCAAACAACTACTGGATCAAGAACCTTCACAAGTTCTATTGGATCAAGAACTTTCACAAATTCAGACAACTATTGGATCAAGAACCTTCACAAGTTCTATTGGATCAAGAACTTTGACAAGTTCACCCAAGACCAGTGAGTATGGTATCTCTTAGTAGAACTCCCCACGATCTCCATGATCGAGTTTCACTTCAAGTACAGTCTAGGACCTTTAGTCTTAGCACTAGTTCTACTTTCCAACCAGCTCAAGAACTTAGTATCCTGGTAGTGTCATGCCTCCCTTTGTAGTGGCCTTCTACACCATCACCGTCATGCCAGTGTGTAAAGGTTTCTTTAGGCTTTCCTCCCTCTACTCTCTTGCTCCTTTTTCCCCGTGATATTTTTTATCTCTAGGGAGAAGGATAACTCTCTTTTAAGTGTATGGTAAGTGAAACTCTCTTTTAACATTATGGTAAGTGAAACTCTCATTTAACACTCTTTCCCCTACTTTTTGGTAGACCATAATTAATATTATTATTAAAAAATAAATAAAGATATAACAACCTTTATCTTTATCATCCATGTTAATTATTTACTAAGTGAAATCTCATTCAACACTCTTTCCTCTAGTTTTTAATTGGCCATAAATAATAATATTATTATTATTAAAAATAAAAATAAAAATAAAACAACATTTATCTTTATCACTTTCACATGGCCCAATGTGTTTTATGGAATCATTTACCATAAAATGAAATATTTAATATTTGTTTACAGAGGAGTGTTACAACAGGCATACTCTATAATTGAAACTTAAAAACTATTTATTTATTAAAAGATGAATGAATATGAACAAAAATTCAATGTAAAAATGGATAGAAAATAAAATTTAATTTAAATTGTATTGAATAAAAAAAACCCTTACATAATTTCCTTGGCATTAGCTAACCCCTTTTTGAAATTTGCTAAATATTTTTTACAATTTACTAAATGTTTTAACCATTTTGAACGAAAAACCATTAATTTAATAAAAAATAATAAATAAATTATCATGAATAAATTTTTTATCTTACTATCAAAAATATGAAAGGCTTACTATCAACTATTATTATAGGATTAATTTAGTCCTTTAAATTCTAAAAATTCAAATAATGTGAAACAATATTCACATTTAAATTATCTAACATTATTGCATTACATATAATAATTAATTTCATCTTTTAAATACAAAAAATTCAAATGATGTGAACTAAATTATCTAGTATTATTTCATTACATATAGTTTATTTAGCTAGGTTTGACTAAAAAATGACTAAATTGAAAAAACCATGATATTAGGTGAGACTAGATAAACGGTTAAGATTGACCAAGGACGGTTAGATTAGACTATTCAATTTGTTTTATAATATAATATTATTATGCTAAAATATTATTTTAATACTCATCATATGTTATTTAAGT
This sequence comes from Pinus tabuliformis, assembly GCA_031772625.1. Lineage (NCBI taxonomy): Eukaryota > Viridiplantae > Streptophyta > Pinopsida > Pinales > Pinaceae > Pinus > Pinus tabuliformis. Next base: position 478,339,974 of record CM062810.1, on the reverse strand, counting down.
GAAAAGTTAACCATATATCGGTTAATAATAATATTTATATTGAAATTACTAAGGACAATAATTGTTAGTTATCGAAAGGGTTTAACAATAACTAATGATAATTAATATTATATTATTATTATAATAATGTTATAGTATTATTAATGTCCTGTATAACTAATTAATATAAATTTATGGATATTATTAGAAGGATTTAATATTAACTAAAATAATCTTAATTATCGTTATATTATTTATACTAGATCCCTTCAGATTAGTCATGAAAAGGGAATATCTATACTATTATTTAACATATATTAAAAGTAATATTCGATATGATAATGGTATTATCCTTACTATCAATAGTTAGGGTATCAATTTATAAGAAATCTAATAAGAACTAGTATTATTAGTTCTAGAAAAATTAATAATGAAAAGAATTTATTGTATTGTTATTATTAATATAATAGTGTTATAATAATAGTATTTAATTAAAAGATGAATAATTAATTAATATAAATTTATTAGTAAAGACATCTCCTTAGAACATAAATTTGCTATTTTATATATCTATAAATAGCATATAAATTTTGATTTCAATGTCAGCCAGTAATGTGTCAGTAATGTGTCAAGCTGAGGAGTAAAAATAAATAAAAATTAGAATTTAATTTAATTTAATTATTATTTTATTATCATTGGAGATAAAACTAATTATTATATTTTAATTAAAGTTGTTTATTTGTTTAAATCAATTAGATTTGATCTAAAACGTATTAGTTTGACGGTTGGCAATGCTAAAAATTCACGGTTGTGCTATTAGTGGGGTTTTGTACCGGCAGAATCAGTTTCGCTTACCTTAAAAATTCACGGTTGTGCCATTAGCGGGGTTTTGCATTGCAGAATTAGTTTGGTTTAGCGATAAACTTTATGATGGGAACTAATAAACTATTTAGAAGAAATTTTGAAAGAAAAATTAATTGAAATTAAAATTTAATTTTAATTATAATGAATATAAGTGAGATTAAAATTTAATTTTAATTGTAATGAATATAAATTAGTTTACCGATAAACTTTAGGATGGGAATTTAAAAACTATTTAGAAGAAAACAAAAATTAATAGAAATTAAAATTTAATTTTAATTGTAATCCATATAAATTGGTTTACGGATAAACTTTATAATGGGAACTTATAAAATATTTAGAAAAAAATTCGAAAAAAAATTTAATACAAATTAAAATTTAATTTTAATTACAATGAATATAAATTATGAAATATAAATATAAATTGTATTTTATTTTTATTTTAATATAATTCTATAAAAATCCTATAGATTTCCACGTCAATGTATGTCCATCATCCATGCTAAAATAAACTCTTATATATTAAAGAGATTTAAGATTCAAATTTCTCAACTTTTGTACTTGTAATTTTAAAACAAATATATCAATTTTAGTATTTTTCAATAACTTTGCATTGTATTAATCAAATAAAATCCATATTTTATTATAACATGGGGTGCAATTTTTTATAAAGTTTTTAGTCTATAGGTATATGGTTTGAAATTATTACTCTATAGACATATTAAATCTATAGGATTCTATGGAATTGTTTGGACGTTCTACAATTATAAACTAAATAGATTGATATTGGGATTAAAATTTAATTAATCCCAAGAAAAAGCTTGCTTAATTCAAACTTAATAAATATTTTCACGATTATAAACCAAATAAATTAATATTGAACTTAAAATGTAATGTTTATATTAAAATTTAATACTCATTATCATATCAATTTTGTTGTCAAATGTTGGGTAACATTACATTTTAGTACTCAATATCATATCATTTTTTTTTGGGTCAAATGTTGGGCCTCATGATTCATATTTCGGCATGAATGGTTTCCTCTCTAATATGTTTAGCCTTCACCAAATTGACAAGTGTAATTGCCATAATTTTGTTTTATTAATTAAAGAAATTTATGTTTCCTAATATAATATAATACTATGATTGATAAATTAAAGAAGTTTATGATATAATATAATGATATAATAGATAAATTAAAGAAGTTTATGTTTCGTAATATAATAGATTCAAATATATCCTTGAATGGATCAATGGTATTTCGCAACTTGGCATAATATAATATAATGAATATTTACTAAAGCTATACATATACACCTTGAATGCGGGAGCTTCTAAAATGAACAAACACTAAGGATCAAAATTCAGAGCATACCAATAAATTTTTTTTTACGTGATTATTAAAGCAATTTCATATTAATATACTAGCAAAAAACTAGTTTTTTCTATTCAGTAATATTGCAAACTGATTAGAAAAGGAGACTATGAGAATTAATGCATTAAAAAAACTTTTTAAATGTAGGAGTTATATGAACCTTTTAAAAAGATCTTATCAATATTAATGGTGGGCATCCATTTGGCTATTATAAGTCATGCAACAAATATCATTTTTATGGTGGGCATCCATTTGGCTATTATAAGCCATGCAACAAATATCATTTTTACTAAAATATAGAATTAATATAATTGGTGTATTAGACTAAACTGATATATTAGTCCTTTAGAATTTTTGGTTATTTAATGTTTTATACATTAGGTTTTTGTAAATTTAAGCTCTTATATCTTTCCGTTTTTATAATTTATAATTTTAATAAATATTATTATAAATAATTTTATAATAAATATTATCATAAAATTAAAAATATATATATATATATATATATATATATATATATATATATATAATTTTGTATGTAAAGGTAGTGCTTTTCTTTTCTATTTATAATAACCAAAGGGACTAGATACATTGTGTTGGTGGTCTCAACCTGCCCCGAAGGGAAACAAGGTCTGTTGACCACCTTAGTTTGTTGTATGCGTTCCAGGAACAAAATTTAACAAGTCTTTCCATCCTGGCTATATGCACTATACAACTAAAACTACTTAGTAAGCTATTAGTATGCATAAAACGATGAAAGTAAAAAGGTTCACTGAAGCAAAGAAGAAACTTGAGAGGATCATTCCTTTGTGGTGCCAGTATTCAGGTCCCTATCCATGGGAGAGTCCATTGGTTCAGCCTGACTTGGAGTTATATGAACCATCCGTGATAACAGTTGATGCATATCCTCCAGCTTGTTGTTCTGCTTGTTCATGATAACCTGAAAATTCTTCATTTCTTTCTGCAAGTTTGGCATCCCATTTGCGATTTCAGCCATTTCCTTCGCCACCTGCTCCAGAGCCTTTGCAAGGAGGCATTTTAAAACCCGGTAGATATGAAGGGACTGTCTATACAGCGGCAACCTTCCCCGTGTATTCCCCGGATCTCTGAACTCTTCAGCCCACTCTTCCATCTCTGATTCATATTGTTCCTCCATCACGTTGTCTTCCATATCTTGAATGATTTGACGAATGTCTTCACTCGTGCCCTCCCTATAAGCCCTGGCCACATCCTGGACTGTTGTCAGGGTCGATCTTCTCCCTCTGCCTTGGTTACTTGGTGCATTTGTAGACCGGTACTCACAATTACCCTGTCTCGAGCATCCTCTACCTCCACGGCCTCTGCCATGACCCGGGCGCGCCATCCTACTTGTTACCGTATCCTGTTGACAAATTTCATTCACAGAGGTTAATTTTTGAAGATTAGCCTCATTGTCTTCTTCTTCAATTTTATTTGTGGTTATTCCTCTTCTCCTGCTACAGTCGCCACCATTTGTTTGAGTTTTACACTGCTTTTCATTCTGAGGGTGCAAGAAATTAAGAAGTCCTTTAGTCATTCGAGTCAAATGTTGGGCTAGGGGTAGGATTTTCATATCACTTCCTTCAGACTCTCCCTTTACTTTTGCAGTGGTATGCTTTATATAGTCCCCCAAGTTTCTTCCTGGACTGTTCACAGGACAACAATTTCCCCATTCATCCAGAATCCTGCCCCGATTTTGACCCCGGTGACCCTCACAGTGCATTGCTGAGTGAAGGGTGAACGCACTCCATCCCTTTTCTTCCTCAAAGACTTTAGATGACATAACTTTATCCATTCTACAAGTTAAGACAGACAGAAGGATTGAAAGGTTCTTAGATTTAACATACCCGGGATCGCTAACCTCCTTAGAAGCTCCTTTTGTTTGCTCTACGTCCTGCTCCTCTTTCCCCCCGCTTTGTTTCCCCTTCCTTCTAAGCTTCACCACCTTCATATAATGCAGCTCATCATTCCCTCTCCCTCTTCCACTACCGCCGCCACTATGGCTAATCCCCTTCATTCCACCTTCCCCACTCCCATTTTTTGAGAATTTTGCTGACATGATGCTCATTGCTTTGGCTGGGAGGAGGGCGACGAGCATATGGTTTCATCCCTCTGTCCTGCCATGATCATAAACTCGCCTGCCACCCTCATCTACTTTTTTCCACATCTCGATCGGGAGCCATCTGTCCCTATTAACTTTGAATCGTGCCTTCATGATTATCCTGGTTTAGAATCTTTCTTAGCTGTTCTAATTCTAAGTCCTCTGAATGCATAGTCCATATGTTATCCAGTTTCCTCCCTTGCTCTTGGCAACCCCGGTTTGCAAGAAAATATGCTACTCTATTACCCTCTCTTCTAACATGCTTAATAATCATATAATCAAATCTTTTTAGGATACTTTCCAGTTCTTGGATTAGACTGGCTGTTCTCCAACTATGCATTACTTTGTCCCATGAGGTCCCATTATTAAGTTTTTTTATTACGTTTATGGCCATTTAGGAGTCCCCTTCCACTTCTAGGTTATTGTATCTGTTTCTGATTGCTATCTTCAATCCTTGACATATTGCCATCAACTCAGCTTCATTGTTGCTGATGTTGCCACCATTTTCTGAGTAGATCCATTTTGTTCTGTCTTGACCATCCCGAAAGAGGCCTCCAATCCCTGCTGGGCCTGGATTTCCTTTGGATGCTCCATCGAAGTTTAACTTTATGAATCCCGTCATGGGACAAGAGAAGTGCCTGGTGCAGTTATATCCTATCTTGGGTTCTTTCCACATCTAAGGAGCCACCATCCCTTGATGTAGGTTTAGCTTTCATAAAATCTAATCTTCTTTCAGTGTCATTTCCTAGCCTTCTACATTCCAGTTATCCGCGAGTGTATTCTCATGAATATGACTCAAGGTTTTTCCCTAGATTTGATCTTTTGTCATCTCCTTGTGTTGGAAGGTTCTTCTATTTCTTTCTTTCCAAAGCATCCACATATGCATCCCTACTGCTAGACTCCAGGCTCGTCTTGCCACCGGACTAGTGAATTGTCCACCTCCCCAGATTTTAATTGTGTTTTTAATGCTCTGTTGATCTCTGTGAGTTATTGCAAAGAGATTCCTTACCTCTTCCCACTGTTGCTGAGCTTCTTTAAGAGAGTTCAAGAGGTGTTCTTGCGTTTCCCGATCTTGCTTGCAAAGAATACATCTGGGGGGGCCTGTATGCCTCGCTTTTGGAGTTGGTCCCAGGTTAGGATATGTCCCTTCCTTACCAGCCATAGGAAGTGGGCCACTTTCGGCCACCAATTACTAGTCCATAGTTGTTTCCAATTGACCGTCATATCCTCTAGTTCTCTAGGGTTTAAGAGATGATAAGCTTCTTTAATTGAGAAGTTTCCTTTTATCGTATATCCCAATCTCAGGATGTCCGGTCCGGATCATACAGGTATTCTCCTTGTCTGCATTTCCTTTTGATATAACTCCCTTTGTTCTCAATCGACTTGATCCATCCACTCTTCCGGACTTTTCCAGATTCTCCATACTTCATGTTGTCTCCCCTCTTTCAAGAAGTCCTTAATAGGATTCATTCCATTCTCAGCTGCCTTTTGGTATATATCCCTTAAAGCTTGAATCCGGTTCATTCTTTTTCTTTGCTGCCAGGCTTCCTCCCAAAACCTAGCTGAGCTCCCATCCCTAATTTCCCAAAAAGAATGTCTAGTTATTATTTCTTTGTTTAGAGTGGCTAAATTCTAAATTGTCGACCCTTTCGGGGTATCCCTTGTTCTCAATATTTCCTCTGATTTTGTAGGCATATTATATTTTTTTGTCCATATTATTTTCCATAAGTCATTTCCTCCATTCAACCAGCGCCAGCCTTCCCATTGCTTGATTTAGAATATAACTATCTCTAAGGCCTAATCCTCCCTCAGTCTTTCTTTTCACTAAGTCCTTCCAAGATACTGGAGACCATTTTCTTTGATCCTTCGAACCTACCCAGACAATTTTTTTAAATATCTCTACCATATTTGCACACGCTCCTTTAGGGGCATCCATTGTCGATAGTTGGTATATAGGGATCGATTGAAGGACTGCCTTCACTAAGACCACTCTGCCAGCAAAATTAAAAGTTTTGAAAGACCAGTTGGCTAATTTCCTAGCAATTTTCTCAATCGTTTCTTGCCAATTCGAGAGCCTTAGAGGATTCAGGGCTAATGACGTTGCTAGATATCTTGTTGGGAGTTATCTGGATTCAAATCCAAGAATTCTTGTCAATTTTTTTTTTGATATTTCCAGCAGTGTTGAAAAAATAAGTATAGGACTTGTCATTGTTAATTTGCGTGCCTGAAGCTATCATAAAAAGTTATAGAATTGCTTTAATTCTGTGTGCTTCTCTGAGGGACACAGTACATAATATCATAATGTCATCTACAAATTGTTGGTGAGTAATGGGAAGGTTGTTACCCCATATTTGGATTCCTTTAGGCTTTCTTTCTCTAACTTATTTTCCAATGTACCTGCCTAGGCCTTCTACCACTATGATGAATAGGAAAGGAGACAACGGGTCACCCTGTCGAAGTCCTCTGGTCGCTTTAAAAGGCTAGGAGCGGGTTCCATTCACAAGGATGGAGAAGTTTGCTGAGGAAATCATGGTAGAGATCCATTCAACTCATCTATTGCAGAAGTCAAAAGCCCTTAAAACATCTTTCAGATAATTCCAATTTAAACAGTCATAGGCTTTAGAGAGGTCAAGTTTAATCATCATACCTGCTTCCTTTTTAACTTTCAGTGAGTGCAGTACTTCTTGGGAGACCACCAGACCATCCAGGATTTGCCTACCTTCAACGAAACATGTTTGTTCCGGAGAGATAATACTAGATAAAATAGGCTTAAATCTTTTATCCATTAAAGTAGTTATTATCTTATATATGACATTGCAAAGGGCAATGGGTCTGAAGCCCTGGGGGACTTCAGACTTAGTCTCTTTAGGAGTTAGAGATAAGAGGGTTGAGTTTAAGCCTATACTTACCTTTTGGTTTCTTCTTGATTCTTCCGCTACGTCCAGAATGTCTTGACCCAAGAAGTCCCATCCTACTTGATATAATTCGACTGTGAATCCGTCAGGGCCAAGGGCTTTATTCTTTTTCATTCCTTCGACTACCTCTTCTACTTCCTCCAAGGTGGCTGCCCTCATCAGGGCTAGGTTTTTCTCTCTAGTAATCGTACTTGGCATTTCTTTACAGATTCTTTCCGTAGCTTCTCCGCGGTCTACATTGGGTTCCGCAAGGAGTTCTTTGAAATGATTCACCAAGACTTGTTCTATTTCCTCATGGTGAGTAACTCGTGCCCCTGCTTCATCATTTATTGAGAAGATTCTATTTATGTGCCTTCTTTGGATCATTGCTTGGTGGAAGAACTTTGTATTCCGTTCCCCTTCTCTTAACCAATTTACTCTGGATTTTTGTCTCCATAACATCCCTTCTTGTTTCCGCCTTTCTTCTATTTTTCCTATCAGGATCCGTTCCTCCCTGGCTAGGTCATCACTTCTACCTGCAGTAATGATTTCTTGTTGGATTTGCTTCATCTTTTGTTGTAGAACCTGTTGTTATTTGAGAATGTGTCCAAATTCCTCTTTATTCCATTTCTTGATGTTCCCTTTCAGTTCTTTTAGTTTCAGCTGAAATGTCTGCATTTTGTTTCTTCCTTTTTGTCGACTTTTCTTGCACCATTCTTCTACTTTCTTCATGAAGTTTTTATCCCTAAGCCAGAAGGCTTCGAACCTAAAGGGATTTCTCTTGGGACTTACTTTAATGCCAAGTTCTTCTTTAATCGTCCATTGGTCTGATCCCATTCCATGAAGAATCACTACTTCAATGAAAATATCCGAATTTATAATCTATTCTGACATTAGGAATCTATCTAGTCTGGAAGTGATCTGGTGACTACCTCCCCTCTTGTTGTTCCATGTATAGACCCCGTTTGTTGTCTATATATCTACAAGCCTTTGCTCTGCTATCCAATCATCGAAGGCTTCCATGTCTGTCTCTGTTCTTCTGAGCCCACCCTTTTTCTCATCTATTGATTTTATCATATTGAAATCTCCTCCCACTATCCAAGGAGAGGTCGGGTATAGGGATCGCATGACTGCTAGGTTCTGAAGGAAAAGCCTGCAACCGCTCTATATATGGGGTCCATATATATTGGATAGGAAGATCCATTCTTTAGAACCTATTAATCTGAATCTTTCTGAGAGGATGTGAGGTATACTAATCCAGTCTTCAAATTGGACTTCCTCTGGGTTCCAGAGGATTGATATTCCTCCTACACTGCCTACCGCATCTTGACCAATAATCTCATAATGCGGCTTGAAATTACTCATCACTTATTTTAGTTTACTTTCTCGTACTTTTGTTTCTTGAATTAGCATTATATTTTCTTTATCTCTTTTGAGTCTCTCTTTCAGATATCTTTGTTTTCGCTTACTATTCAACCCTCTAATATTCCAAGTTGTGATAATCATTTCAAAAGTTTGAGGGGTTGTTGTAAAATCTCCAACAATGGTACCATTTGGATGGTCTCACTCATAGGTATCATTCCTCTTGTCCTTCTTCCATTCCCTGTGATTTCTGTTTCTGTGCTTTGATTTCCTTATGTTTCGGGTTGCTCTGGTTGCTTGCTATAACTGTCCCTCATTTTTCTTTATATCTTTGGAACATATATTTATAGAGTTGTTTTTGGTCATCTGGTATGAACCTTTTGTCCAGATGCTTCACTCCTGTAAAAGCTTCCTCATGACCTGTACCTCTTCTCCGTCTTGTGCATACTAAGGATCTATTTCCATTTGTATCTGTTCTTGAACCTGATCTCCGTTCTCCCCCTCTTTTTCCAATTCCATATTATTTGATTCATTGTTTTCCTTTTTATTTTCTATCTGAATCTCCCCTATTTTGTCTTCCCCTTCTTCACCTTTCGTTTCCATTTCCAATTCCCGTAGGACCTCGAACTAGTTCTGGCTTTTCTAAGTGTTGTCTAGGTGAGAGGAGTTTAGTTTGGTTTTTCCTTTCTGGGGTCTTCTTCTTCTTGGTACTTTTGTAAATCCTCCCCTATTGCCTTCGTTAGCCCTCCTCTCCTGCTCCGTGCTTCCCTTTCCATCTCCCTGATCTGTTGGTATATTGACTTCGTTCATCGGGAAGTATTTAAACAAATGGCCATACTCATGGCACCGCCTACATCTGATAGGAATGTGTTCATAATCGACTGGTTGTTGCCAAACCTCGTCATGATATTATATTTCAATATGATCCAGCAGTGGTTCTGTGATATTCATGTAGACGCAAACTCTGGCATATGATGTATATCTGCCTCTCTTGGTGGTTTCTGCTACCTTCACAAAGGTCCTGATTGAATTTCCAATTCCTTTTAGGATCTCTGGATCTCAGAACTCTATTGGAAGCCCAAATAGTCTGCCCGAAACTGGTTCTGCTAGCATTTTTTCTTTTTCTGGGTTATAGCATTCTTCCCATTGCCTCATGAAGAGCCCTACATTGTTGAAGAAGTATGGAACCTCTCCAAAGATCCTCTCCTTGTCCTCCAGATTTGCAAATATTACTATGAAGAAACCTTTTGCCGTGAGTTTAAGATCTATATTCCCTTTGGGCTTCCACATCTGTTGTATCCATTTTGTCAGATCTTTCTCAGAAGGCCATGTTCCTACAAACTTGCAAATGAGTGCATGGTCTTTCATGTATCCTTTGTAGTCCTCCAATTGATTGTTTGAAACAACGAACTTGGATTTTTTTGTAGCCCGCGGTAAACATTTTCTCCCTGTCCTAGCTTGCCATACTGCACCCATTACCGGCACGTCCTTGCTGCGATTCCCAGATCCACCATTTGCTCCATTTCGGCTTGACTCTCCTGCTGTAATCTCTTTATAGGAGGGTATCTCCCCCCCCCCGCTTGTGTCGTTCATTTTTCTCCCAAACTAACATGTTCTCGGATCCTTCTTCCCTTAGTTAATCTATCTTCGTGTTGGCCTATGATTCTGCAAGTGGGTACAGGATCCCCTACACCCTAACGAGGAGCATGTCCACCTAGGGTCGTCTGATCCCAAACCCTAACCCTAGTCTTCCGTCGCCTTTCTCCGCACCGGCTCCGCTACCATCATATTCACCACCTCTAAAATAATTTATTTTAAATTCATTTAAAGTAGCTTATAATTATTTTTATGAATTTATAATAATTATTGTTATAAATAAATATTATGATTACTAATAATAAATACATTCTAATTCTAATTTTAATTTTAATCTTATTATTATTAACAATAACATTATTAATACAATTTAACATTATGTTTAAAAAATAATATTGGTAACGTTATTAATAATAATAGTTTTTAAAAATTATGACAATTTAATGTAATTAATATAATAACATTAAAATTGATAATATTAATATAGTTAATTTTTTAACGTTAGTATAAAAAGTATTCCAATTAACAACAACAACAACAACAACAACAACATGATTATTAGTACAATAATAATTATGTTTAAAAAATAATATTAGTAATGTTATTAATAATAATAGTTTCTAAAAATTATGTAATTAATATAATAATATTAAAATTAATAATATTTTATTAATAATATTAATATATTTAATCACATTAACATTGTTTTTTTTTTTTTATCGTTGAAACTATACTAATTCTATTATTTACAGTAATAGCAGCGAACAATTACATCCAGGATTACAAGTCGCCAGAGGCCTGGGGTGGCACTCTCGATGATAGAGATTCACTAAAACAACTACCCGCGCAGGGGCATTCTCCTTGTGACTGAAAACCCACGCAGGGGTGATATCATCGAGACCAAGACTGAAACTGGAAGCCCACGCAGAGGCTGTGGAGCTTTGGAGACCAGAAAAAGCAAAACTGTCTATCCCACGCAGGGACAAAAGAGAGAAAAGGAAAATTTTCATCAGAATCCCACGCAGGGGAATTGACATGCACTGAACTACATAATTGTCAAGCCAAACATCACTATTCACGACATACATTAAACATTGGTGATAAGGGAAACAGTTCACAAAAAAACCTGAGCTCGGGCTGAGGACTGAAGCTTGGTCGAGCCAGCATCTATTCATCCGAATCTTCCGGATAAATCCAGTATTCGCCTTCTGGTGGGGGTCCCCAGTCATACTTGGCTTTGCCTTTCGCGGATGCTGGTTGAGATGCTGGTGGAGCGGCCCCTGGCTCGGATTGTGCCCCTGCCTTTTCCTCAGCAGCTCTGGAGCTCTCTGCAGGATGAGTTTGGGCACTGGGTTGCTCCCCCACTTCTTCTTTCGCTTCTTCCATGAATAAGACTGAAACATGAGCTTGAATGCTGGAATTGCCTTGGGCATTGCTGAAGGAGAAAACCGCTGTGCCAAATGCAGGTAGCGGGGCAGCTCTTGAATCCTACGTCCTGGCATCCATAAATTGCTGCAGCTGGATGGGATTTGCTTCCTCCACCCTGTGGCACAGACAACGGCAACAATTTGAAGACGGATTAGCAACCGGGGGGCGTGAGGTTCCGCCTCGCCCTGTACTGCGACGACTGAAGGGCCTCTATCTCGGTGGCATGATTTCCTTGAGGTTCGATGAGGGCGCAAGACTGCCTTCAATCCCTTTTGATGCCCTTTCACCACTTCCGGAAGCCAGAGGGAGTTCTCGAGCTTGTGCTCTGAGCCTTGACGCCCAGAAACCCACCTCCACAATTCGGACTTGATCCGACACAAAACATTCCCAATTCTCGCCATTCTTATGCTGCATTGGTTTGCCTCGGTTCTGGTAATCCATAACTCGTCTCTGCCATAGTAAATGGAGCGCTGCCACGTCCATAAATGGCTGTCCCCTCGCTCTCTTGCTCTCACGCTTGCCAACCAGGGCGGCGTAGAGCATTTAATGTCTTGCTTGAGCTTGAGCCCGCCCATGCTGACCATGTGGCGTACCTTCCTTCCTCTGCGTGGCACCCGCATCCGGGTATCACATTAACATTGTTAATATAAAAAATATTAATAAATAGAAATGTTACATTATACTAATAAATAATAGATTTAAAAAATAATAGTTTTAATAATAAAAATTATATTGTAACAATTATATTTAATTTAACAATATGATTAACATTATTATTGATAGCATTATTGATATTAACATTAACACTATATTATAACTATTAGTAATTAATAACATTATTAATATTTGTATTGTAGTGATTCGAATTAAATATGGTAAAACAAACTCAATCGTAATCGAACATTGCTCACATAGTTAATCATTAGTAGACATGCTCGATAATACACAGCTTTAGTTAGCCATATTTAACCATCGCTAACCTTGGTCAGTCATAGTAGCCTATGGTAATCCTTAATCAACCATAGTAATCAGTCTCAATCTACAAAACGCCTTGCTCCACCGATTTCTAATGGCCAACTAAGGTAAACCAACGTTGGAATGGCTAAACATGCTCAATGAATGTCTATGATTGAATGTGGTCAACCATTGTCAATAATGGTCATCCTTGGTCAACCATAGTCACCATAATCAACCTTTCAAAGCCATGGTCAACCCATGCTCAACATTTCCAGCAATGATTAATATGGTCTAAGATGGTCAACTATAGTTATTCATTATCAATATAGACAACCATATCCTATCATAGAAAACTATGGTCACCCATGGTCAAATTAGTCAAACCATGTTCACCTATACTTAAACCGTGCTCGTCATAGTCAATGTTTAGAAATGTTTAATAATATGAATATTAATATTGTTTAAAATATATTGGTTTACTAATTTACTAATGGGGTTTGCTATGTTTGACTATGTTTGATAGTCAATGATATTCAACTTTAGTCAAACCTAATTTCTTATTAATATTAATGATTAATGTTAATAAGAAAAAATGTTATGACACAAGAATGGTGCATAAATCTATTCAAGTTAATATTAATAATCAAATATGTTGTGATATTAGAATAGTATATAAATCTATCCAACATCGCAATGTGACAACCACATTGTTGCACTATGACAAACCTTGTCGCAATATTACATTACATTATAATTTATGTAACGTCACAATGCAACATTAAAAAAATAATCAACCACATTTTATAATATGATTCACTATGATCAATTACATTTGACTATATATTAATGTTACATTAATATATTACATTAAAAAGTTAATAGAACATTGATTCATATATTATGTACATCAAATTAATTTAGGTTCAACAGGTTCAACTTTATATAGAATATTCATCCATTGTTTTTCTTCTCCTCCTTGTTTACTTTTAGTATAATAAGAATTTTCATATAGTCATTACCTTAACACATTAGTCATACTCATTGGAATATTTGAGAAAGTTGTTTACATTATTTTACATGTTATTTAATTTACTTCCTTTTTTTGAAGTGCCTATTGGGCTTTTCTTTAGAAAGGATCATTGAGATGGAAATAAAAATAAGTGTAAATATGATTTTTTAATTATTTATAAATAACTAGAAATTGAGGTTTAATATTAGGGTGTATAATATTTTTTTTTTATAATATAGGGTTTCTAAATTTGGTTTTATTCTCGTTTATAATAATTAAGTTTTAATATCTCAGTTTAGAAATGTGTTTAGTCTTGCATCATGACAAACATTGTCTCAATGTAAAAATCAATTTGACAATGATTGTTGCATTTTCCCATTACATTGAAATTTATTTGATGTTGTAATGTGAGATAACAAAATTGGGGTTTATTATTAGGGTTTGTAATACTAGGTTTTAATAATATGGTTTATGATATATTACGGTTTAATATTTTTCCTTATAATAAATTAGGGCTTATGCCATGGTATATAATTCAGGTCTATTTTGGTTTATAATAAATTAGGGTTTAATATTCTAGTTTAAAAATGTTTCTAGCATCACATTGTGACAAACATTGCCTAATTGTGAAAATCAATCTCACAATGATTGTCGCAATGTTACATTACATTGGAACGTATTCAACATCACAATGCAACATTAAAAAAATTAGACTTTATACTAGGGTTAATAATTTTAGGGTTTCTAATATTGGAGTTTTCAATGTTAGGGTTTATAATATTTGATTTAATATTAGAATTTAATATAGTGACATTGGAATGGTACATAAATCTATCCAATGTCCTAGTGGGACAACCATCATTGCAATACGACAAACAATGTGACAATAATTTTTACAATGATACATTAAATTACAAGTTATTCAATGTCACATTGCAAGATTGAATAAATTAGGGTTTAATATTCTCGTTTATAATATTGCGTTTAGGGTTTATAATCTTAAGGCTAATATAATCCTATGATTTTTAGTCACTTAAGTTTAAAATATTAATCCTAGTGTTTATAATCTCTCGGGTTCATAATACTAATAAACTCTTGGGTTTATGAATCCCTTGGGTTTCTAATATCAATAAACCCTTGGGTTAATTAATATTTTGAGTTTATGATATTAATCCCAAGGATTAATAATGTTAATCCCTTCGGTTTATAATATTAATCCCTAGGGATTATAATATTAATATCTTGCATTAATAATGTTAATATCTAGGGATTATAATATCAATCCCTTTTGTTTATAATGTTAATCCCCTGAGTTGATTAACTACTTGGGTTTACAGTATTGAAAATCTCTTGCTTTTATTGATCCTATGGGTTTATAAAATTAATCCCAAGGGTTAATAATATTAATCGTAAGGTTTATAATCTCTTTAGTTTATAATACTAACCATAGACTTTAGTGTTATTCTCATGGGTTTAAAACGTTAAGGTTTATAATTTTTGGTTTAATATTGTGATATTGGAATTGTATGGAAATCTATCCAACGTCGTAGTTTGACAAGAATCATCCCAATGTGATAAGGAATGTGACAATCATTGTCACAATGATACATTATATTGCAATTTATTCAATGTTGCGTTACGATATTGAATAAATTAGGGTTTAATATTCTAGTTTAAAATATTATGTTTATGGGTTAGGTTTTATAATGTTAAGGTTCGTAATCCTAGGGTTTATAATATTAACCCATTGGATTTATTAATTTGTTGTTTTTATAATATTATTAGTCCCTTGGGTTTATTAATCCCCTCACTTTATAATATTAATCATTAATATGTACAATAATATATTAGAGTTTATAATCCTAAGGCTTATAATATTAATCTTAGGCTTGTTATATTAATTGTAGGCTTTATAATATTAATCCTAGGGCTTATAATCCCTTGGGGTAATAATATTAATCCCTTAGGTTTATAATATTAATAATATCTTGGTTTTATTAATTCCTTTTATTTATAATATTTAATTCCTTGTGTTTATAATATTAATTGATTGAGTGTCCACATGGTATTGGATAAACGGTGATCACATGCATTGTCATGGCACCCCTAGAGGTTAAGTTACCAATTCAATTTCATAACCTATTCAGGTGTTATGAATGAACATAGTCATGATGCAGCCTCACTAATTCTGAAGTTAAAAAAAATATATTAATTGCTTGGGTTTATAATATTAATCGTACGATTTGTAATCCCATGAGTTTATAATATAAATTTTAGGATTTAATATTATTCCCTTTGGTGTGAAAATCATTTTCAAATGATACATTACATTACAATTTATTAAATGTAACTTTATGCCATTGAAGAAATTAGAATTTAATATTCTAGTTCATAGTATTAGGTTTAGGGTTTAGGGCTTATAATCATAGAGGTTATAATATCAATCCATTGGGTTTATTAATTTCTTGTGTTGACAATATTACTAGTCCTTTAGGTTTATTAATCGCTCCGGTCTATAATATCAATAATCACTTGGGTTTATTAATTCGTTGAGTTTATGATATTAATCCTAGATATATATAATAATATATTAAGGCTTACAATGTTAATATTAAGTTTGATATATGAATTTTAGGTTTTATAATATTCATCCTAGAGTTTAATATTAATCCTAGAGTTTATAATACTAATAAGCACTTAAGTTTGCAATGTTAATCCCTAGGCTGTGTAATAATATTTTAGGGTTTAAATTATTAATTTTAGGTTTGATATGTTAATTCTAGAGTATAATATTAAGCCTATGGTTTACAATCACTTGGTCTTATAATATTAATCCTAGGGTTTACTATTAATTAGTTGGGTTTATAATATTCATCTAATGTGTTTATTAATCCCTTGAGCTTATAATATTATTAGTCCATTGGACTTGTTAACCTCTAATATTATAAACCATATATATATATATATATATATATATATATATATATATATATATATATATATAGGGTTCTTATAATATTATGATTTTTAATGTGAGGAGGAGTGTGAAAATCATCGTTACAATGATACGTTGCATTGTAATTTATTCATATCATATTATGATTTTTAATGTGAGGAGGAGTGTGAAAATCATCGTTACAATGATACGTTGCATTGTAATTTATTCATATCGTATTACGAAATTGAGGACATTAAGGTTTACTGTTTACGGTTTATAATATTAACCCAATAGGTTTATTACTTCTATGTGTTTATAATATTATTAGTCCCATGGGTTTAGTAATCCCTTGAGTTTATAATATTAATACTTAATATATATAATAATATATTGAGGATTATAATCTTAGAGTTTATAATATTAATCCCCAAGTTTATAATCCATTTAGTTTATTAATCTTTTTTGTTTATAATATTAATCCCTTGTGTTTATAATATTAATTAGTTAGGTGTCCAAAAGGTCTTAGTTAAAAGGTAATTAAGTGTGTTGTTGAAACACCTTTAAATGTTAACTCACCCACTCAATTCCATTCAGGACTGAGGTGTTATTATTAGATATAGCCATAACGTCCCATTAGCAATGTTGAGGTTACAAAATATATATATATTAATTACTTAGATTGATTATAGGTTGATTAATTAGAAATAGGTAATTTTTTTTAATAGAAAACACATAAAAATAAATAATAAAAAAAAACCAATAACCTTTAAAAGTTTCCGTGACCACTCTCCCAATTATGTATCTCCCAATTATGTATAAGACACTGTCATTTATGTGTAACTATGTCCAGTCAGAGATGTAAGCATATATTATAAAAAAATTACAAAGTTGATAACGATGAAGCCCAATCCAATCCTTTAGTGACATCTGAAACATCCTTTTTATTTTTATTTTTATGGCGATCTGCCATAGCGGCTCCCTCCGGAAGTCCCTTTCACATATGACTTTTACAGAGAATTAAAATCCTACCACCTTTTGTCATCGATATTACTGAGGATATGCGTGATGCGTCTCACCATAAAACTTATTTATACGGCATAACGAATGCATAATGAAGCCCTTCCTATTAGAAGATGTTCGTTTGCATCTCTAGTTCAAATGAAAAGATTTCAGAGTTAATTAGGTTTCTATTAGTAGTAGATTCTTACATTATTACACCGCAAGGTGTTTTTTTGGAATGAACTCCCTTTTAGGCCACAGTGTCTTATTTTTCGTCGTTGATCCAATGTGTTAGACGATTAAAAACATTTATGCCATCGGATCATATCATCTTCGTAGGCTGGGAAATCCAGACGTTGTGCTGGAAGTCAGGATGAGTTTGTTACAGTAACGACCCATGTTACCACACCATTTTTTGTGCTGCACAGAATTGCTCGCATTATATACTGTAGTTCAGGTTAGACGCTTTGCTATTAACCGTAATGGAATTGGGCTTTTCCTTTTTTCTTTACTACCGTCTTTGGTATAAGTGACTCCACTATACCAAGGCCTTCACGAATTAGTCGATTTGATGTTCTTGCTGTTGAATCTTATTTGAGTTCTTAAAATCTGGTTTTCTTGTAACTTATAATCAGCGGCCATGCCAAGAGTTGCTCGCTACAAGTTCGTGATGACTGTGACTATGGATGTAACGGAGGCCTAATGACCACTGCGTACCAGTATGCTCTCAAAGTTGGTGGATTGCAAAGGGAGGAAGATTATCCATAGAGGGGTCTTGTAAGTTTGAAAGAACAAAAGTTGCAGCCATGGTTTCCAACTTCAGTAGTGTCAGATGAAAACCAAATTGCAGCCAATCTTGTGAAGAATCGCCTTTAGCTGGTAACGTCCTGGAACATTTTGACATAGTATTCCATTTATGACTGCAATCCTCTAAGGTTTTATGCCCTTAATGATTGTGAACCGTGATCAATGAATGTTGTTTGTTACACTGATTATAAATGTTGATTTTGTGCAAACATATGTGGCTGGAGTCTCTTTCGCTTAAATTTGCATTAAACAAAATTTGAATCCTGGAGTATTGCTTGTGGGATATGATGCAGCAAGGTATGCCGGTATGCCGCTGGCAGGTTCAAGGACAAGCCATTC
The DNA here is from genome assembly GCA_031772625.1 of Pinus tabuliformis. Lineage (NCBI taxonomy): Eukaryota > Viridiplantae > Streptophyta > Pinopsida > Pinales > Pinaceae > Pinus > Pinus tabuliformis. Next base: position 478,321,311 of record CM062810.1, on the reverse strand, counting down.
TGGATAATCAAGAATTCATGGGGGAACTGATTGGCATGAACATGGTTACTAAAATTTGTGGAATAAACACCATGGTTTCCAGTGTTGCAACAACCATTATTCCAACTGATGACCACTGACCATCTCGTTTCTGGTTAAATCTTTGAGTTAAAGATTGTCTTATTGATCAAAACGGGCCCTTTTCGGTTTTTGAGTAATTTCGGCCTTGGGCGGCCCAGCTATTGTATTCAATTAAGTTACAGTGAAAGGTTAAAAATAAAATTTCAACACAGAACTATTCTCAACTATTCTCCGTGTGGTTTCAGCTAAGATTACAGTGACCAATGGCCTATATCGTGGCAATTTTTTTTCTCTTTGTGTTTATTTTTAAATTTCTACAAAGTTACCTTAGTTATTATATACAAGTGTGATTTTGGTATTATGTTTTCCCTTGAGGTTTTAGCTAATAAGACTACAGTGACCAAGGCCCTATATCGTGGCAATTTTTATTTTTTAATTCCTACAAAGTTACGTTATTTATTATATATAAGTCTGATTTTGGTATTATGTTTTCTCTTGAATATTCTAGATACGGATATTCCTTGATTTACTAATCCCAGTGGAAATCTGAGAGTAGCTTACAGTTCCATTATGAAATATTTTTGTAACTCTTATATTTTTAAATTTGACTGTGTAATATCTGTGCAAATTGATGAGTAAAGGAAAAAAAATATGCCTCACCAGCTCAATTAGATTTGTTTATTTTATATTTGTATTTTCAACAGTTTTACCTCTTCATTCGAGAACATTAGCAGGTAGCAGGTAAAAAAAGGTCTTTATTGTTACATGATCACTTTTAGAAATTCAAGTATATAATTGGAAATCTGGTGTGCTATGAAGAGAAGATATGTAGCCTAACTGTAGGGATTTTCCTCAGTGCGTCATAGAAATGAAAATATTTAGAAAATATGCACTTTTATGCACGATAAAAGTATTTTCTAGCTTTCATTAAAGGCTAGAATGATCAAATTCATTTCTCTGGCTTCATCGGGATGTCTTTGCTCTCATTGTTCATATGAGAAAGACAAAGTAATAAGACCATTCATTTTCTGCTGGGGATTGCCTTAGGAGAACTTTTCCCAGGCTTCTCCTTTTCTTAACAAAATCATACATTGAAATCAGAGTTTACTAATTGTCATTTTTCATAAAGATGTTTTCCCAAATAAATTTTGCTAAATTCTCTATTTTTAGAGATACAAATTCAATGATGTGATAATATACAAACTTGTGATCAGAATAATTGTTAGGTTGTACAAGAGAATCATTTAGAGAAACATGTTGATGAGAAGCACCAAGACTAAACTTGTTGATTCTCATTCAAGAGAAATTATCCTCGATTGCTCCCTAAGAAGACAACAAAAGGGCCAATATAATATCTCACACAGCAAATTACAATGATTTTTCTTTTAAATGACTCAAGACACTCTGAAGAGAGGCATATGTATCACTCCCCTCCATGTTTAACATGATACACCTAAAAGAAATTGGACTAATATACACAACATTTTACTGGAAAAATAACATATACAAAATCTACAAGACTCGAGTTTTTACTGCAATGGCTCTGAACCCATATAATTGGAACTGTCTTCTTTCTTGAGACCGTTAGCATCTTTTGATTTTGATTTTCTTTGTCATTTTCTAGATGTGATTCACTTCTTTAACCTACGTGTAAGTCCACAGTAATTCTAGTGTGTATAGAGTTACAAAAGTGCCGACAGAACACAGTATTGAGGCATTTCTCATCCATGATTTGCACTTCATCACTTTTTTTAACCCATCCATAAGAGTCAATGGAAGTTAGGTTTGATTATCCAACATTATAACCTTTCTAGGTGCGTTTAGTAGATAGATTCGATTTTATTGGAGATAGGTAACTTGTCTCAAATTTATAGGTGAGTCCACACTAGTTGCTAATCTACGAGGTAGACAACAAAAGGGAAAATAACAGTACAACATATCATAACAAATTTCTCACCTATGCTCCCTCTTTATTTGAAAATTGATAATAGATTCTATGCTTCTGAGCGAGCATCATAACTCTGCTAGCTGCTTCTCTTTCCCCACCATTTCTTATTTTCCATTTCTGCAGCAGAATCTGCACTCCCCTGCCTTTGCAAAATTATCTTAGTGTGAGGCAATCGATCTTTGAAGTATTTTTTCCATATATCAAATCTTTGTTTCAGTTTCTCAAGTTATACGTCAGGATCAAGATTTTCCGGACCCTTCCCTGACTTCACCTCCACCAAAAAATTTGCGTCGTCATTGAAAACTTTTGTCTTATCTTTAAACTTCTTTACCATCTGACCAATAGCAGCATGTTCTACATCAAGTTCCGAACTAAGACCAAACATTGAATCCTGAAGATGACTCTGGGGTGTGTGATGACGATCAGGAGTCTTTGTTTCAGCTAAGGTAGCTTCATCCTAGTCCAATTCATCATCATGTGCTGGAATATGTCTTCTAACATGTTCTTGAGACATGCCAGGGTAAATATCTAAATCAACATATTTTTCCTTTGCCTGTTGGAGAACCATTCTATCAACTGCCAAGCTTTTCTTCCCTGAAGCAAGGCTTTGCTGTAATGAAGTCATATTATTCTGCCACATTTTCTCAAGGGAGGCTAGTTTGACATCATACGTTGACCACTGAGTTTCGTATTGATGTATGTTTTGGCATAAGATAACATTTTCATGTTCATCTTCTTTCAAAGTGTCTCTGCTGCCAGGAAACGACTTTCAAGATCTGAAATGAAATAAAATTGACCATTGAATATCTTCTTTTCTTCCAAGTCATTCTGAAAGGAATGCTATAAGAAAACAGATGTAAAAATAGACAACCAAAGATCAAAACCATGAGTTTTCTATTAAATTGTATGCCTTACTCGGAGCTTCAAATCCAAATATATCAAACTTTTGTAGTAACCAGGAAAGCCAGCTCGTACCTTTACTTCTAAGGCTTGTAAATTTTGACTTACTTTTGATAGATATGGTACCCTTTCCATTCCTTTAACTTTGGCATCGATTTTTGTTGCATTGTTACGTAAATCTCCAAAGTATCTCTTTTACAAATATATTTATTGCAAAGGTTCCTTCTGGTGACTATTGTCTGATCACGATGTTCCTTCTAGCAAGCCAACCACGCATTGCTGCAACATATTTCTAGCCTCAAATGATGCAATTGTATACCGCTCCCTGAGTAAAATTCATAAAATCCATCTCTTTGGAAAAGGAGGATATCTTAGTAGATGGATATATCTCTATTTTACATGCCTAGATCAAAATTGTTGATCTCAAAGTTGTAAGGTATTGTTGTCTGCCAATCATGCATTTCACTGAATCCTTCTATATAGTGACATTTTCCTTGTTTCGATGCTTCAGCACCCCATATCCCTTCCTCGCTTGTTTACGCTTCAGCATTGCACATATAAAGAAGTGCAATATTAAAGCGCAGAACTTGATGAAGCACCAGCACGTACATTCTTATCCTACAATGGAATATATATTTTACCTGGCATTTATGCCTACTTCTTAAGGTCAAACTTAGTATAAGCTTCCTTTTACCTACATAAAAGAAAGCATAATATGGAGGGCATACATGATTGAACCAAAATTGTAGCTTTCTTTAGTTCCTTGAAATAACTGCGGACCAGATAACCTTTGAAACACTTTTGCACTGCAATAATTCCACAAAGTGTTTGAGACCGTATGTCTTCCAGCCTACTAATCTGCAGATAGAGATTATGTTTAAATTCCGAGTAAAGAATGAATGTCAAACATTCCACAGAAAAGTGGAAATGGTTTTCACAAAGACATTAGTATTGGTATATTCTATGCTCCAAAACAACTTTCAAAGGCAATATATGGATCCTAGCACCATGATTGGTAATCCCTGGCAAAGTGTATGATGGCCTTGTTACCGCTCAAACTAGTAGAGCATTTAAAGGGGATTAAACTGAATTTCACTGATGGGAAGGCCCGGTATATTATGGGTCACTAATGAAAGATAAACCAATGAGTGGATGTGGAGTGACCCAAATGATAAACCAATGAGTGGATGTGGAGTGACCCAAATGATTCCCTTTACAGAAGAGGTTGAAAGATAGAGCTGGCTAGCTTTCTAAGCAAGGTAGAATATCTTCTAGGAGAGGAATGATAAGATTTCAGGGTTACTTTTAAGAAGATAAAACAAGAGGCCCAAGAGCTTGCTAGTTTTCTAAGCAAGGTAGAATGTCTTCTAGGAGAGGAATGATAAAGGCCCAAGAGCTTGCTAGTTTTCTAAGCAAGGTAGAATGTCTTCTAGGAGAGGAATGATAAGATTTCAGGGTCACATTTAAGAAGATAAAACAAAAGGCCCAAGTAATACTACAAAAATCAGGAGTACATGTAACTAAAGGAGCTTTCCTGAACGAAGAGATCTATGTCTAAACAGAAAAGCTAAGGTAAGAAGTGTGATTATTTTATTTTATCTACTTATATATGAAAAATATGAAAGCAATAATACCCTCAAGGAGAGCTAATGCAAATTGGCTTCTACAATGAAGCAGGATAAGACTTGTACAATAAAGAAAAACAAGAGTACCAAGTTATGGAAGAGGTGTGTCGAATGGAAAAACCATACTAATACATAACTAAAGGAGCTTTCCTCAACCAATAGATCTATGTCTAAACATAAAACCTAAGCTAAGAAGCGAGTTTATTTTGTTTTATCTAGTGATATATATGAAAAAGATGAATGCAATCATACCCTCTGGGAGAGTGAATGAAAATTGGCTTCTACAATGAAGCATGATAGGAGTTCTATAGCAAAGCAAAACAAGAGTACCAAGTTATGGAAGAGGTATTTTAGTGCAAAAACTAGACTCTACATCAGTGATTCAGTGGTAGAGGGGTGAATTTTTCAGCCAAAATTAACTCTTATTCGACTTTTGAGCCAAAGGTTAGACGGTTGGTGACATGATTTGGCGTGCATCAAATATGTCGGTTACATGGAATGCAGTTTACTTCAAGGATCGTTTTGGTGGCACTAAACAAAAGTGGGATGTAGACACTTTTTCCGGCGTGTTTGGCCCAGATAAACTCGTTTTCTTATGGGACGAGAAACTATCTTTAATATCACCATTAAAGAAGGATATTAGAGTAAATAAATTATAATAATCATATTTAATACTTATGAGCTTTAAAGTGGTTGAACTTTATCTTATAAAATTATCTATGTTGATATAATAAAATGAAGACAAGCTAGGTGTTGGAACTCAGGGGCTACGAATTGGGAGTTACCAAATGTCCACATAATGTATATCTTCCAAATCTATGTATCATGACACTAAATTGAAATAATATCTTAGAGGATCTTTGTTATCTTTTTCCTTATGGTCTTCTCTACTACTGAACTCGTAAATCTCTAACAGAAGCACCACCCACTTTGGAGTTTGTGATTTCGAGTTTTCTATACAAAATTTAAAACGTGGAGAATTTTAACTATTTGAAAATTTCATGTTCAATGATAAGTGATATATATTATGAGAATTGAAGTTATTTAATATTTACATAAAGCTAGGTCTATGTTCTACAACATAATACGATGGATTTGTCATGATCCGGTAATCCTTTCCCTTTTCTTGTGAATTTTAAGATAGTTTATAAATTTTATCATCTTTAACATGAATTATTGCCCAAGTCGCCAACTTATCAGTCTTAGATGGGTTTACTGACTCGTTGTCAAGTCCAAGTCAAATTTGGCTCTAAATATAGAGATTATTACTTATGAAATGTAAAATCTACATGATCTGAATAAACTACAATTTTGTTGGAACTAATGTTCCGAGCCAGTGAGGTCTGCTAGAGTAGTCTTTAGAAATATGGAAGGACCAAGAATACTTGTTTGTTGGAACTAATGTTCCGAGCCAGTGAGGTCTGCTAGAGTAGTCTTTAGAAATATGGAAGGACCAAGAATACTTGTCTTTTTGCAGCTACGAGCAGCTACGAACATTTGTTGGAAAGAGAAATCCTATCAAAAAAATGTATTTCACTTTCTTCTTTTTCTGGCAAGTATAATAAAATCAGCATGAGGAATAATTCAAATTTAACCCGAATGATAAGAACTGTGTACATTTAGTGATGAATTTCTAGCCAAAGCTCTAAGACACTTATATTAGCAATACCCAAGGATCTACTATCCATCCTACGATAGCTTGATTTTTATCAGTGTTCTACCACATCCTTCGTCCAAGCCCTTTGCTCAAGTCAGTGAATTTTTTTGCATTAATCTAATCCGTATCTTTGTTCAACTATTTTTATTTGTTAACTAAAACACTGATTCTATTTGGAAATCACAGCTCATTATCATTCAATTCATTTGGCTTCTTTGTTGCGTAATAGTTTTACAAAAAACTATGGAAATTTCAATCATTGACTCATTGTTTTAATTACTTTGCTAAAATCTATTAATACAACACTACAACATTGGGCTAACAGCCAATAAATTAGCATTACTTTGCTAGAATCTATTAATACAACACTACAACATTGGGCTAACAACCAATAAATTAGCAATATGTGATTGTTAGGGAACATTTAATAAGCTCATGGATTGTGGAAATTTGCATGCTAATTTCGAATGCATATATTTGTAAAATTCATAGCGATGTTTCTTGTGAGAGATTGATGTTTGGATTTGTGTGCATTTTATCACGATGAGTTGTATTTGGATAAGTGTGCATTTTATTTCTTTTCATCTATGCTCTTCTTCCATATGCACTAGAGACTTAAGACATTTCTTTTGCAACATCTCATGTAAATTCTAGCAAATAATAATTATCACTATCATATTTACTAATGTGATAAATGATAAATATATAGGTAAATATATATGAAACATATTTACACTCACTTTAGTAAATATAGTTGCTATACATAAAATAGATGTATATCAACCACATTAATAATTGTTATTATTATATATTAATTATTATTAATAATTATATAATTAATAACAATATATATATATATATATATATATATATATATATATTTTTGAGACTATAATATAATGAACATTTAGCCTAATAATAACATTTACTTATTATTAATAATATTTATTTATCTCTCACCATTATATATATGTATATATATATAAAAGGATTAATAAAACTAAAACATTAATATTATAAACCCAATCGAGTAATAAATTGAAGAGGTTATTAATATTATAGAAGAAAAGGATAATATTATAATTTCAAGGAATTATTACTAAAACCTCAACTCATTTATATTATAAAAACCAAGAGATTAATAAACCTAAGAGATGATTAATATTATAAGCCTAAGGGATTAATAAATCTATGGGATTAATATTGTAGATGGAAGGGATACATATCCAAGGGATTAATAAACCGAAGCGCTTATTAATATTTGAAACCAAAGAAACTCATAAACCCAAAAGATTAATATTATAAACACAAGTAGTTATTAATATTATAAACCCAAGGGATCAATAAACCGATGAGATTAGTATTAAACAATATGACTAATATTATAAACCCTAGGATTATAGGATTAATTTTAAGTTGTATAATTATTATTATTATAAATCTTAATATTGATATTATAACTCATAAAATTATAAACCTGTTGGGACTCAGAAATGTCATATTTTCATCCACCTTTTTCTTCACTATTCCTTACATTTCATCATCCCATTAACCTTTTGTCATACCATTTTCATACTTACATTTGGGTTTCACCTTCTTTTTTTCCATTTTATTCATTTTTGTATTACAACTGAATTTATGATTAAATATTAGATAGCATACATATTTTTATATATATCTCAAGAATATGTGAGTTTTGTGATGTGTAGGAAATATGTGAAGAATTAATATCTCCTCCACCATATTAAGGAGATAATTATGCAAGCCTATTCCTAAGGAAAAAATCATGGAGGATTTGGTTGGCATATCTTATCCAATTCCTAAGGAGAAAATCATGGCGGATTTGGTTGGCATATCTTATCCAAGATATGTGAGAGATTTATGGAGGATTCAAAGGGATCATATTTTGTAATAATGGGAAAGTAGTTAAAAATGCTTGAGAGATTGGTGGGATCATATCTTGTAATAATGGGAAATTAGTTGAGAGTGCTTGAGAGAATATTGGATATGTAATTACGAGAAGGTTATCTTCCTCATGTATATAAGAGAGTGCTCTCTCTTCATTTTAAGAAGGAAGAATGAATAATGAATAATGGAAAGGAGTTCTTAGTTTTTCATTTTTATTGTTATGCTTTCATGATTTGTAACTTGATTCTTGTAAAATAATTTTGGATAACTTTATTATTGTGAGCTCACATATGTTGTTTGTCATTCAATTCTTCACATGTTGTATTGCTTTCCCCTTATGCAATTTCCTGCTTTCCTAGTTAGTATTTCAATGCTTTTCTAGATTAATTTGATTTCAGTAATTTAGAATTAGATTAGATTAGTTCCACTTCAGCCCTGCATATATAGTGCATGTGTCTTGTAACTCTACGGACCTCAGATTGACAAATTAAATAGTTGGGCAAGTACTACAACAGAATTAAAGGAACATATTTTCACCCAACAAAACCATAATATAATATTATACATATTAGGAATTAATATTACAAACCATGGTATTAATATTATAAATCCAAGGGATTAAAAATTGTAGGATTAATATTATAAACCCTATGGTTATAGACGTTAAGATTCTAATCCCTAAACACACTATTATAAACAAAAATATTAATCCTAAAGGATTCACATTCTAAACCGAAGAGATTAATTTTATAAACCTTTAAGATTAATATTGTAAACCATAGGGATTAACATAATAAATCCAAGGGATTAATAAATTAAGGAGATTATTAATATTATAAACCCTAATATATTATTGTACGTGTTATGATCAGTATTATAGACCCCAGGGATTAATAAAGTCAAGGGATTAATATTAAAAGCCCAAATAAATAGTATTAAACAATAGGATTTATATTATAAACTGAAGAGATTATAAACACTATGATTAATATTATAAATCCAAGGGATTCAAAACCATAAGATTAATATTATAAACACTATGACTATAAATATTATGATTATAAACCCTAAATTCAACATTATAAGCCAAAATATTAACTCTAATTTATTCAATATTACAATGGGACATGGAACAAATTGCAATGTGATATATCAATATTGTAACAAAGATTCTCATAATGCTTGTAACATTGCGATGATGTTCAGAACACTCCGATGTTGGGTGAATTTTCGTATCATTCCAACATCACAATATGAAATCGTAATATTAAACCAAATGTTATAAACCCTAATATTATAAAATACAGTATTACTGTAAAACTTTATGATTAATATTATAAACTAAAGGGACTAATAAATCCAACAAATTAGTATTATAAATCTTTGAGATTAATATAATAAACTCAAAAGATTATCAACCAAATGGATTAATATTAAATAATAAGATTAATATTATAAATCCAAGGGAATAATGTTAAAATTTGGGATTTATATTTTAAAACACGAGATTAATATTATAAACCATAGGATTAATATTATAAAACCGCATTATTAACCTCAAAGAACTCATAATATTATAAACTCAAGATGTTAATAAACCCAAGTGATTAATATTATAAACCCAAGGGATAATAACATCAAGGGAATAATGTTAAGTCCTAATATTTTTATTATAAATCCAAGTGACTATAAACCCTAGGAATATTATTATAAATCTAAGGGATTAAAATTCCTAGGATTAATATTATAAACCCTAAACCTACTATTAAAAACGAGAATATTAAACCCTACTTTATTCAATGCGGCATTGAATAAACTGCAATGTGATGTATCATTGTGACAATGATTGTGAGATTATTGTCATATTGCAACAATGCTTGGAATACTATAGATAATGAATATAGAGATAAAGAAAATGACCACAAGCCATTGTCCATGTAATAAGATTTTTAACCATAAAAATTGGTCTTCAATTTATTATAGAGATTCTAGAATTGCAAATATACATTGTTATAATGTTATGGGCCAATATTATAGCTTATCAATATCACATACCTAAAAATCGATAACTCATTTAATATGACACTTGTTCATGTGAAAATTTAATTAGTGAATTTAACTAAAAAGTGAAAAAAACATAACTATTTAAGAAATAAATATCAACATTTAATTGTATATACTATTAAAATATTATAAAATATTTTAAACAAATTAAATATCTATAATCTATTTAAAATCTATTATAAATTTAAAAAAGTAATCATTGTTACTGAGATAATTAACTCTCCCTCTTTATTTTAATATTCAAGCGGTTGATATTGCCTTTGATATTTCCTATAAAAATATGATATTGTAATTGCAATTATAAATGATTATGGAAGAGCTCGAACAATGATCATTTATTGACCATATCCTTTGGGATGATGTTAAAGTTCAATTCATGTTTAGTTTGTAAACGTTCGTATTTCTTTTATGACAAATAATTATATAAAATTAAATAATTAAAGTGTAAAAGATATTTCGAAAGATAATAGAAGTGGTTTTTTTTATAATTTCAAAGCATTACATAAAATTGAAATGCCAAATTTGAAATTATTATAATATATAAATTTATATTAAAAGTTTATAATAAATTTATATATAAAAAGTTAAGAATTTTGAGTGAATTAGAATTTTTTTAATTGTCCTTATGGGGAATGATGTATAAAAGTATGTCTTTTGTACTTCAAATAATACTTTTTTCTTTTAATGTGATGCCTCCAAAAAAAAATTTTGAATTTGTTTTGAATTAGTGTTCATGCATGTAGGATATTAATTGGTGTTTAGGGAAAATAACCCGATGTCTAAGATTTGGGAATTCCTATTATGCGTTCATTTTTCGTGCCATCAATATATAGTATATATATTTGATTTGAACGCATTTTTAGTGCAAGATGGACCATGATAGCTTGAGTCCTTTTTGAGCAACATGTTTTTATCGTTAGAGTAGGAAAAGTCAATAAACCAGTGATATATTAAGTTATTATTATGAGATTATATATGAAGTATCACGATAAGATTATGATTATGTTCGTTCTTGAAAATATGAGGAAGAATGGTCGCTTTTCCATATCCACACTAAGATTAGATTGGATAGTATAGATGTGATAGGAATAATTAGACAATAAGATGGTGCTTAAACATATCCAATAATTGAAAGAGGATCATAAGGTTTTTAGAGGATATACATGGTAGCATGACACCTTAAGGTATAAAAAGTGAATAATTTTGACACAGAACTTTGTTTAAAAAAACAAAGTGTCATTTAAATTGCACTCCTCTTACCATGGATCACTTTAGTTTTTAGAAAAAAATGAACATCCAAACCTTTATAGCTTAATTCAGTAATTATCAAAGGAACAATTTTGAGATAGTGAAGATCCATGTTACATTCTCACTTTTGGGCCTCTAATATTTTCGGAGGCTATCTTCATTGAGGATTGGGAGGGTTGGAGGAGAATACCTATATCATTAGCTTAATTCATTTAAAATTTGATGTAGGGGTCCCCCATCATATAACTATACTTAGCAAGATGATGCAAGGGTTACCCAGCATATACCCACAGTATGCAAGAATCTGCATTACACAACTGTCCCTGGTATTTGACTCTTCAATGGAGTCAAATCTTCATACATGAAATGGTCAAGGACCTTTATAATCTCTTTTGTATCGGAACCAATCACCCCGTCTTAAACCTCCTATCAGACTCATTTAACTCCTAAGAACATTTGTTATCCCTTTTAATGAAGCCTTCCTCAAATCTTCCTTTCAGGACTCTAAAACCCCTTCAGAACCTTTAAACCACCCTTTAAGCCGTATAGATATACTCAACCCACTTATATTGGACTTAACCTCAAACCCCTCTTAACCGCATGTATATAACCTTCCCTTCCTAACATTGGTTATATATGGTTAATATATACAAACTTTCCCATCGGCGCTATTTCTCTTCATAACCATTTTAGAAAGGAAATGACTCAAAAACATACCTTTTCTACCTACCCTATAGCCTGGTCATGGCTCCCAAGGTTTAACTTCATTGCAATCGGCTATTGCTCTCGTCGGGGTTTATACATATATGCATCCTCTCTTCTCCAACTTTGATATTCACCTATCGAAACGTTTAAATCACTCGAAAACCTTCGGCACAACACTTAATACAAATGTGAAGGAATACATTAAACTCCACTTCGAACACATATACCCAGACTTCAAATTCTATTTATTCGCATTCATAATTTCATCGCGTCCGCTCCTCCATATCAATTCTTCCACTACTCCGATTTCAAACCTCTGATTCAATCTGCGCCATCCATCTCGTTGCCGATCCAATGGCCATTGATGCATCACTGATAGGCCTATCTGCGTTCTATCGCACTGACCCTTGACTGCTTCAAAGCGCTGATATGCAACTAGCGATTAGATCTGGGCCGTCGATCTGGACTTTTGATCTAACGGTTCAGGATCTGTCACAATATCATAATCACTATAACTCAATGCTTGTTCTCATAACTTAAACGAGCTCTCGCCGATGCGATTAAATCACAACTGTTGATCTATGAGATCAAACGGCTCTTGTGCACTGATATGTTTCTCCCTCACTCTTTTGTTTACTTAGTTTCTACGTTAAGTCTTCAGGTTTCCATGTGTTAGCTTCCCCTCATAGGTTTCAGACTTCTTACTGTTTTATTGCGCGACTCCCTCCTAAGCTTGGTTCCTCAGCAATTCTTACTTCGCTCCTTCTCTCAAGAGTTTTCCTCTGAATCATTTTACGCCTCTACATATCTCTTCAGAACTCTGCCTTCAACCACAATTACAAAACATACGGTTTCACACCAAAATCAATCATAAAACATGCGTTTCAGACACTCTAACAGAGTCAAGAAAACTCTGCATATGTTAATGTAAAACAAAGATTACATTCGAGACACCTCAGTCTCACACTTAGGCCTGATTTCTTCTATTTGTGGCCTCCTCCTTCTGCCCATAGGCTTACATACGTTTATATGGAAACTTTGGATTGGATTACTATGAAGGACATCATCTCATCCTTTCCTTGAATCACTCGACTAAATCCCTAAATCTCGTTGCATGCATACATATGTGGAAGATAAAGTCTTCTAAGGACTTATCCATTCCATCTTTTTTTCTGTTTTAAAATAGAAAAGTCCTCTTTAACACATATTTCATTAAAATTGGAAAATTTTTAGTACAAGGACATTAATATAATTGAGATTTTACATTATTTTGAAATTCTAGATCCACTATTTAATTACAAATTTAATGAAATATGTGTTCTTTATTCAGCTCGATGGTACATGTCCTCTCTTATCTAATTAAATCACTAAAAGGCCTAAATTACATTAACTTGATACTTAGGAAACTATTTCCTAAAAATACATGACCCCTTATGTCTACTATTTACAATGATTTTCCCTTAGGTGAATGCTCCTACATCGGACTCCCAAAGTAGAAAGTATTCATGATCTCGTGATCATGTGTCCTCTGATCTTTTTCTTCCTCGATCCCAAACTTTGTTCTGTAACTATCCACATGCTTTCTTCCCTTGTTGCTATTGCACTTTTGTTGTCTTTTGCTCCATTTTATTCTTCTTGTCAATCAATTCAAGTTCTGATTCATCTTGCTTGCTGCTACTACCATTTTCCTCAATTTGGACTACTTCATCATCAACTCCCACATTTCTTCAATTTCTATGTCCAACATATATTTGGGCTGGTCCATATCTTTGTTTTGTCCAATCTTTAGATTATTGTTTCTTTCCTCTATCTTCTGCACCTTTATGTTCTTCTTCAAATATCTTTCATGATCTGCAACATAACCTGCATTCACAAACCAATTTTTAAAGTATAAAACATGAGGCTTTGGTGCCCCTTCTTTCTTTGGCAACATTTGAGTTTGTTTCTCTACTTCGTCCTCCTCTATCAACATAACAGTATGTTTATTCAAATTCTCAGCATAATTTGTGAGACAGTGAGTTAGTCTCTCTTCCACACCATCTGTTCTAATGATGTCCTCCTGCTTGGGTTCACAATAGTGAATAACCTGTTGTTGGTTATCTTCACTTTGAGATTGTTTTATTCCTACTTCCTCCCTTTTATCCTTACCCTTCTGTTCTTTAAAAACCTCCATATTGTCTTCAAATGATATCTGCTCAATTTCTTTGATCACATAATCATTCTCATTTATTCTGTTTAATGAACCTACAAACAAATTATTACACCTTCCTGTCTCCATGGCTACTTGAGACACATCTCCATCTTTAGAAACTGTAACTGCAGATTTTGTTCTACCATCAGGTTCTCTCATCAGTTTCTCCAGCATTTTAATCTCTTTTTCACACTTAGCAAGCATTTCATCACAATTTTCTCTTATTCTAGCTTCATCCTTCACATGTTGTGTTATAGTGTTAAAACATTGTCTTCCTCTAACCCTTGTAATATCAAGCTCTTTCTGCTACAACCAATCACTACTTCCCTCATTCAAGAGGTCTTCTCCATCATACTCTGTTGTCCTAGAGTACTCATCATTTTCTAATATGCATTCCTTCTCATTTTCCTCTTCAGAGTATTCATCTTCTGCAAGATACTCCTCCATACTTTTGACATCTTCAAAACACTATCTATCCTCTGTAAAACACTCCTTTGTTAGTGTTATTTCTCCCTTTGCTAAGTCTTTTGCATAGACTTCTTCCTTCTTAACATCTTTCAGTAGATGTCCTTCTTTTTCCTTGACTGTCTCAACAGCTTCCATGGTTATTTCCACTATGCCTATCATCATAGTGAATTGATGATCCTTTGCTACGTTCTCAGCTAACATAGTCTCTTCTTCAATTTTTCCTTCAGTCTCTTGTTGTTTATCTTCCCCAAGAGCTATCCTTGTGCCATCATCTTCATTAACATTCTCCTGCACTTGCTTTTCATGAAGAACATTAATCAAACTCATTTTATTAGCTTTCTGAGACAATATTTCTTCAATCATCATCAGAATAAGATTATGATTCCTCATCTCCATGATAGCTTCTATAGACTCATCCATAGACTTCTTCTTCTGTATGCAGTCAAATTTCTCCTAGTCTTAAAAGTTTTCTTTGTCACCTTTTGCTTCTAGATCTTCATCACCTCCGAAGATATCTTCAAATGGCTACTTTTCTCCTGCAATATCTACCATCATACACAAACTATCAGTTTTAAAAATATAAGACCCTATTGTCCCACTTGATGGTTCAGCCATCATATCTCCTTACTGTTCTAAATCATTCCTATGATTTAGAAATTCTTTGATAGTCTCCTCTTCAATCTCCTCAAGACCTTCACTTGGTTGCTTGACATCTTTCTCCAACTGTATATGAGATCTATCTATCTCATCTTTTTCCAGAACAGAATTTAGATTCTACTGGTCTTCTTCCCTCTTCATGACATTATCACCCAATTGTCCTTATTTACATGTTTCACCTACATACATACAGAAATTGTTAGTTTTAAACCCATCAGACGTTTTGGCCTCACTTGAAGTTTCAGTCTTCAAGTCTTCATCTTCACTTTCTCCCAGAAATTCTCCTTTTTCTGGTTCACAAATGGATTCTTCCATTTCTATTTCCAACTCAATTTGCTTAAGTTTTCCCATAAGCCATTTTACTTGCTTTTGTTGTAGCCATCTCTCTATCTCTTGCCATTTTACTAGTTTTTTCCTCAAGACCCAACCTATTCTCTGGCTTTCCTCAAGCATTCTCCTTAATGCATTGAGTTGCGCTTTTAATTCAACAACCTCTTTGTCAATTTCTTTTTGACACATCCTCTTGACATTTGATTTGGTGTCCTCTTTCTTATATCCTCTGTTGTGGCTTCTCTCTGAAACTCTGCTATGACTATCACTAGTCATCTTCTTCACTTCTATATTCATGAGCTTATCACTTATCTACAACAAGCCTCTACTATAGTTAGTCCTCCTGGCTGCAGTCTTACCTCACTTGATCCGAACTGGATCCATGAAAAATTATCAAAGTGCCATGAATTTATCAAATCAGAACAGACTTCAAAATTCATGAACAAAGAGAAATCAGGAAGACCTCTGGACAGTGCCAGTTTGTAGCCAGCAAGGAACGATGAGGGCCTAAGTCAAAGCGCACTGACCAAGGCCCATGGAGACTGCGCAGAAGGAAAAACTGGCAGTTGGGAAGCCCGGATCAAAAAACAGAGGCACATGAAAAGGAAAAGCCTCGAAGCACTTGGTCACATGGGAAGTCGGGAAACCGTAGGGAAAGCGCTAAGGCGAAAGGTGGGTCCCGCGCTGCAAAACTGGTGGTATATCAGAGGAACATTGGGGCGGTAATTTGATTTGGCAAAAAACGAGCGATTCCATTCATGGCATGACATGTGTCCAACGGATGAGAGAGAAAACCACCTCTCATCATGCACTAACGGTCGAGCAAGTCAACCGTGTGAAATGAGCGAACACCGTAGGATTTGGGGGCTCCAGATCTGACGGCGGAGATTGCGCTTGATGGAGAAACTGGATTTAACAGGGGAATTAAGCCGCGACATCTAAAAGTCTGAAGTCCGATTTGACAACTGAGCTGGCGGATGAATCACTCCATAGTGTAACTGAAATACTGAACCGTTGAGGAAGAGTTGGTGCAGTTCATGAGAGGACAAGTGTCCACCTTCCTGTGAGACGTTGGCGATGACGCAGAGGCAAGGAACTCCAAAAGAATAGTAGCAGACGATCCAAAGGGGCGGAAGAGGAAGCAAACAGTCAAGGGCAAATTGGATTTAAGCCATGAACAGACAAAGAACGGAACATAAATATAGAGAGAGCGAGAGCGAAAAAAAGACAGTGACGAAAGAAGCAGAAAACAGAGAGTCGAGCTGACCTAAGGCAACATCGAGCAGACAAAAGGCTTGAGAGGTTAAAGAAATCACTGTGAGGATCTGTCGGGAATTGAGCACCACATTGGGCTCCTCCTATTAAAGACCAGAGAGGTCAAGACTTGGTAAGGAAAGAGTTTGTGCACTATAATGGCTTGGGGAATCCAAGAACCACCGTATTAAGCATCCTCTGTTTCAGGAGACTCAAGTTGATCTCCTCATTGTAAATCTCTGCTTTAAAGACACAATAAAATAGGGCCACCACTAAAAGTTGGACTGGAGACGTAGCCCTGGAGAATAGGGTGAAATCCTTATTAAATCTATTATGTTCTTGCATTTGCTTACTGTTTCTCTTACTATTTTCCATTCTTCCAGTGTTTGTGTATTTTTCAGTCTGATTGACCCATTGCCTAAAATAATAGAGACACACACTAGCACATGAGTTTGTAATACCTTCATTCATTATTTAATTTATTAAGATCACTCACGAGTGATTTTCAGATCAAGTGGTATCAGAGCTCTAGGCTATTAAGGTTAGACAAGCTTGTGTTGGTTTAGCTGTTGAATGCTAACTAGATCAAAGCTCAAATTAGGAGAAGGAGAGTTGGTCTAAAGTAATCCTGAAATTGGGAGAATCTATCCTCAGAAGACAACGTCAAAAGAAGGTTTTATGGGGCCAAACCCTCAATTCATAGATAGTTCCTAGCCATAAAGTCCATGGTAGAAGAAATGTATAGGGACTTTAGAAAACATAAGGATGAAGATTCATCAGGCTCTAAAGAAGACAAAGGAGAAGATGCGTCACATTCCCATGACCACTCAAAAGGAAAAGGGAAAGAGGAAAGCTTTCTCACACCTCCTAATAGCCCTAAAAAGAAACCATCTTTGATCAAACTGGATGTTAAATTCGATTTACCTATATATGATGTAGAGTTGAATGTAGAAAAGCTGGACAATTGGATTAGACAAATTGATGTGTATTGTAGAGTATAGAATATTGATTCAGACAAGAGAAAGATTCAGCTGGTGAGCCTACGCCTTGGAGGCACTGCCTTGGTTTGGTGGGAAGGCTGGACCCAAGTTGACATGAAAAGACATGGTAAGACTATCTCTGTCTAGAGCGAATTTGTTTATGCAATCAAAAAATAGTTCTATCCATTGGCCTACATGCAGCGAGCCATGATGAGTTGGAAAACTCTTCGACAGTTGAAAGGGAAAAGTGTGCGAGGGTACACTCAAGAATTTATAAAGAGAGCATTGATTCTAGGAATCTCATTAGACTCACCTGAGATTCTGTTCAAGTACATTAGTGCTCTACACAGCTACATGAGGCACACTATCCTAATTTTTAATCCCACCAGTATAGATGAGGTACCTGTACAAGCTACTTATCTAGAGGCTAGAGGAAAGAATGGAAGCCCAGAAGTTGGGGGATCATCCCAACCCATTGCAAGCAAGAATAAGGATAAAGAAAGTATAAATGGAAATAAAGGAAGGCTAAGACTGCACAGAAAAGCAAGGCTTCATGCACTCAATGTAAAATGGATGGGCATGATGATGAGCATTGTTGGATTGTGCATCCAGAGCTGAGACCTAAGAATTTCGAGGGAAGGAAGAAGAAGACTATTGCAGCTATTCAAAAAGATTTAGGGTCGGAATCAGGAGATGAAACAACCAATGTGGCCATAGGTATAAGAGGTAAGAATTCTGAAGCATCTACTAGTAATTCTGCACAATCTAGTATTGACGAAGAAAATGAGAGAAAAATACATGAGATTTTCCATATTCGAGTTATTTTCAAACATCAGAAGATTTATACTTTGTTTGATAGTGGCTAAGAAGTAAATTTGATTTCTGAAGCAATTGTAAGGAAGTTGGGATTAGTAACTAGACTTCACAAAAAACCATACCCATTAGGATGGTTGAATGATAAAGCACAACTACAAGTGACTAGACAATGCAAACTCAAGTTTTCTTTTGGGTCAACATTTGTAGATGAGGTTGAGTTAGACATAATTCCTTTGGATATATGTGGAATTGTTTTAGGAAGTCCTTACTTGTATGATAGAATAGCTATTTTCTATAGAGCTGAGAACAAGTATCTACTTGTTAAAGATGGAATCGAATACTTTGTAAGAGCTCATAAGCTCAAGAATAATTATACTCTCATAAACTCAGGGCAGATGAAATGGATGATAAATTCATGCAAACAATTCTTACTGATGGTTGTAAAGGAAAAGAAACTTGATAAAACCATTGTATTTGAGGGTTGTAATTCTGAACAGCAAGCTGATTTAGAAAAGGTCGTTTCAGAGTATGATATCTTATTTCAAGAACCTAAAGGTCTGCAACCCAGAAAGGAAATAGTGCATGATATTATTTTGCAGGAAGATGTTCCATTGCCTAACATTGGAATGTACAGGTTGTTCGCTTTAGAGAATGTTGAAATCAAGAAGCAGGAGCAGGAGTTGCTCAGGAAGGGGTTCATCAGACCTAGCACATCACCATGTGGGTCACCAATCGTTTTGGTGAGAAAGAAAGATGGCTCGTGGAGAATGTGCATTGATTATTGAGCACTAAATAAGATAACAATCAAAAATCGTTATCCCCTTCCTTGCATAGATGATCTTTTAGATCAATTGAAAGAAGCTGTTTATTTCTCGAAGTTGGACTTGCATAGTGGATACCATCAGGTCAGAGTTGCAGAACAAGATGCATGAAGACTGCTTTCAAAACAAAGCAAGGATTGTATGTGTGGCTGGTTATGCCTTTTGGCTTAACTAATTCTCCTGCTACTTTCATGAGATTAATGAATGACGCACTCAGACCTTTTCTTGATGATTTTGTTATTGTGTATCTGGATGACATTATGATTTTTAGCAAAACGTGGGAAGAACACTTAAAGCATGTTAAGCAGACACTAGATGTTTTGAAAAGAGAAAAACTTCATGTTAAACTCTCAAAATGTGAATTTGGGAAAACATATCTAAATTATTTGGGTCATATAGTAGGGGGTGGTGAATTAAAGATAGATCCCTTTACGGTGGTAGTCATTGTAAACTGGCCTAAACCCAAATTTGTTACAGAAGTTCAAAGCTTCTTAGGAGCATCACAATATTGGAGGAAGTTCATTTCTAACTTTTCCTCAATTGCAGCTCCCTTACATGCTTTAACACGATTGAACAAGGTGTTTCAGTGGAGAGGAAAACAACAGAAAGCCTTCGACACCTTGAAAGAAAATATTAGTACAACACCTCTACTAGCATTTCCTGATCTACAAAGACCATTTGAGATCCAAACGGATGCCAATGACTACGCTATGGGAGCAGTGTTGACACAACACGATAGACCCCTATATTATCATTCTGAGACATTTAATTCTGTAGTAGTTAACTATCCTACATATGATAAAGAATTGTATGCATTAGTACAAAGTGTGAAAAAGTGGAAACATTACTTAATGGGAAAAGAGACAGTAATACATACTGATCATCAACCACTTCAATATCTACACTCCCAAACTAAGTTGCAGCAATCAAGGCACTATAGATCGATGGGTTTTCTACAACAGTTTCATTTAGTCATCAAATATAAAAATGGCATACACAATAAAGTTGTAAACATGTTATCTAGACCCATTATAAATGCATCGACTATACTTAAGCATAATTATGTGTTACATGAGAGTTACATTGAATAATATGCTCAAGATATAGACCTTAAAGATGTATATGCAACTATAAGTCAAGGCAAAGCAATAGAAGAATTGGATTATCATGTAAAGGGCCGACTCTTATACCATTGTGGGAAGTTATGCATTCCACAAACTGAAGGACTAAAGATAATTCGAGAAGCATACATTTCTCTAATATCAAGTAACTTTGGGGTAAGTAAAACAGTTGCACATCGGAAAATATTTTGTTATTGCCCAAAAATGAACGAGATAGTTTCTAGATATGTAAGAGGGTGTACTATGCGTGCTAAAAGCAAGCCCAGCAATAGAAAACTAGGCTTGTACACTCCATTACCAGTTCCTTCTCACCCTTGGGAATGTGTTTCCATAGATTTTGTTGGAGGACTGCATAAATCTCGGAAAGGTCATGATTATCTGTACGTTGTTGTGGATAGGTTCAACAAAATGTGTATTTTGATACCTTGTAATAAACAGATTATAACTGAACAAACTACAAAACTATTTTTTGAACATGTATGGGTTCATTTTGGATTACCCACTTCCATTGTATTTTAACGAGACACCTGATTTCCGAGGAATTTTTGGTCAATTCTGTAGGAACTGATGGACACCAAACTGAAGAAAAGCACAACTTTTCATCCACAAACTAATGGCTAGATAGAAGTAGATAAAAGGATAGTGATCCAGTTACTCAGAGGATATTGTAGCAAGCATCCTAAGCTTTGGGATGAACATTTGTGTTATGTGCATCATGCTTACAACAGAGCAAAACATTCTTCTACACAGAGATCTCCTTTTGAGACCTGTTTTGGTTTCACACCAAGGTCTCCTTTGGATTTTGTCTTTAGTAAAGACACCACGGTTGAGGGGCATAGTAATGTGGACAGGGCAACTAGGTTCATTGAAAAAATCCAAGAGATCCACCAGGTAGTATAGGAGTAGCTGGAAAAGAGCCAAGCCAAATACAAGGCAAGGCATGGCAAGCATCAGATGGAGCATAGTTTCCAAGTTGGTGACCAAGTTTGGTTGTATATCAGCAAGCAGAGGATGCAAGGTGAAGGTAAAAAGCTAAAGCCTATCAGGTATGGACCCTTCAAGATACTTGAAAAGATTGGTGAGAATGCTTTTCGCCTTGATCTACCGGCTTACATGCACATCTACTCAGTCATAAATGTAGATTGTTTGAGATTGTTTGAACCTTCACTAATTGAGGATCTCGAAGAGCAGAGTCAATTTCCTTCTATTGATGACCTGCTACCTGAATATCTTAATGAATTGTAGGAAGACACATTTCTGGACAGGAAGGTGAGGATGACGCGCAAAGGAGATGTTGAGTACCTTAGAATTGGGATCAAGGGTTCAAAGCCGAGTAGTGCAAAGTCGATAGAGATTGGAAAAGTGAGGCAATTGTACCCTCACTTGGTCGATGCTTGAAAACCAACTTTTGGTGGTCCAAAAGATTTTTTAGTGGGAATGCCATGATCCAAAATGGATCCATGAAAAATTATCAAACTGCCATGACTGTATCAAATAAGGACAGACTTCAAAATTCATGAACAAAGAGCGATCAGAAAGACCTTTGGATAGTGGCAATTTACAGCCAGAAAGGAAAGACGAGGACCTTGGTGAAACTGTGCTAACTGAGGCCCATGGAGACCGTGAAGGAGGCAAAACTGGCAATTGAGAAGCTCGTATTGGGAAAAAAAGGCCATTTTTGATGCGTCTCGCTAGGCAAAACCCCTCGAGAAGGAAAATCCCCAAAGCGCTCTGTCGCATGGGAAGCCAGGAAACTGTAGGGAAAGCGCTAAGGTGAAATGTGGGTCCCAGGCTCTAAAAACAGTGGTATATCGGAGGCACATTGGGGCGGTAAGTGGATTTGGTAGAAAACGAGCGATTCCATTCATTGCAAGATGCATGTCTAGCAGATGAGAGAGAAAATAGCCTCTTTTCGCACACTAATGGTTCAGAAAGTCAATCGCCTGAAATGAGCAAACACAGTAGGATCTGGGGGCTCCAAATCTGATGATAGAGATTATGCCCGATGTAGAAACCAGATTTGACAGGGGAATTAAGCTGCGACATCTAAAAGTTAGAAGTCCGATTTGACTGCTGAGTTGGTGGATGAATCATTCCATTCTCTAATTGAAATACCTTATCATTGAGGAAGAGATGCTGCAGTTCGTGAGTGGACAAGTGGCTACCTCCCTGTGAGACGTTGGCGATGACACAGAGGCAGGGAACTCCATACGAACAGCTATAGGCGATTCGAAGGGGGGGAAGAGGAAGAGAACAGTCAAGGAAAAATTGGCTTTAAGCCATGAACAGAGAGAGAACAGAACAAGAAGACATAGAGAGCAAGAGCAAAGAAAAGATAGTGAAGCAAGAAGCAGAAAACAGAGAGCGGAGCCAATCTAAGGCAACATTGAGTAGACAGAAGGCTTGATAGGTTCAAGCAATCCCTATGAGGATCTGTCTTGAATTGAGCACCACATTGGGCTCCACCTATTAAATACCAGAGAGGTCAAGACTTGGTAAGGAAATAGTCTATGTACTCTAGTGGCTTAGGGAATCCAAGAACCACCCTACTAAGCATCCTCTGTTTCAAGAGACTCAAGTTGAGCTCCTCATTGTAAATCTCTTCTTTAAATACACAATAAAAGAAGGCCACCACTGAAAGCTGGACCAGAGACATAGCCCTGGAGAATAGGGTGAAATCCTTATTAAATCTATTGTGTTCTTGCATTTGCTTACTGTGTTTCTCTTATTGTTCTCCATTCTTCCAGTGTCTGTGTATTTTGCAATATGATCGATCTGTTGCCTAAAATAACATAGACACACACCAGCACATGAGTCTGTAATACCTTCATCCATTATTTAATTAACTGAGATCACTCACGAGTGATTTTTAGATCATCACTAATCTCTCCTCACTCAGTCTTTTGGTAAGCAAAGGT
Organism: Pinus tabuliformis; assembly: GCA_031772625.1. Taxonomy (NCBI): domain Eukaryota; kingdom Viridiplantae; phylum Streptophyta; class Pinopsida; order Pinales; family Pinaceae; genus Pinus; species Pinus tabuliformis. The sequence goes on along the minus strand of CM062810.1, from coordinate 478,297,640 downwards.
CCTCTGTCTAGAACCTCTTCTTGAGGAACACCTTTGCTCCTTCTAGGCTTCTGCAATCTCTCACTCTCTCTTGAGAACACTTCAGTTGTCCTTTCTATCCAATCTCTTGTTGGATTCTTCAGGTTCACTGCCACTTCTCCTTCAGAATATTCTCCTTACTCTACCTTCAAGAACTCATCTGTTCTTCTCACATCTTTTCTTGTTGTCCCCTATGCATTAATATATTAAAATGCACATTCACAATTTAAAACAGAGCACATTACCTCACCTTTACATCTCAACATGATCTTGTTTCACCCATTCTTCTGCACTTTGAATGGATTCTCCTTTGTTTTGTCCCTCAAGTCGTCTTTCGTTGAGAACTGACATTAAGAAATCTTGCTTTTGCTTTCCTTCAAGGAATCCTCTATTCTTGCCTACTCCAAGCGTTTGCTAGAATGCTACAGTCTTCCAAGAACTTCAAAAGTTCTCCTTTTACAGATTAAAAATATGCTCTGATACCACTAACGATGCAGGGGTCCCCCAGCATATAACTATACTTAGCAAGATGATGCAAGGGTTACCCAGCATATATCCATAGTATGCAAGAATCTGCATTACACAACTATCCCAGGTATTTGACTCTTCAATGGAGTCAAATCTTCATACATGAAATGGTCAAGGCCCTTTATAAGTTCCTTTGTATCGGAACCAATCACCCCGCCTGAAACCTCCTATCTGATTCATTTTCCTCCTAACAACATTTATTATCCCTTTTAATGAAGCCTTTCTGAAATCTTCCTTTTAGGACTCTAAAACCCCTTCAGAACCTTTAAACCACCCTTTAAGTCACATAGATATACTCAACCCACTTATATTGGACTTAACCTGAAACCCCTCTCAACCGCATGTATATAACCTTCCCTTCCTAACATTGGTTATATATGGTTAATACTTACAAACTTGCCCATCGGCACTATTTCTCTTCATAACCATTTTACAAAGTAAATGACTCACAAACATACCTTTTCCGCCTACCGTACAGTCTTGTCACAGCTCCCTAGGTTTAACCTCATCGCAATCGGCTATCGTTCCCATTGGGGTTTATGCATATATGCATCCCCTCTTCGGTGACTCTGATATTCACCTATGGGAATGTTTAAATCACTCGAAAACCTTTAGCACAACACCTAATACAAATGTGAAGGTATACATTAAACTCTGCTCCGAACACATATACCTAGACTTCAAATTCTATATATCCGCGTTCATAATTTCATCGTGTCCAATCCTCCATATCAATTCTTCCGCTACTCCGATTTCCAACCTCTGATTCAATCTTCGTCGTCCATCTTGTTTCCGATCCAACGACTATTGGCGCACACCAATCGGCCTATCGGCGTTCTATCGCATTGATCCTTGACTGCTTCAAAGCACCGATATGCGACTAGCGATTAGATCTGGGTCATCGATCTGGACTTTCGATCTGACGGTCTAGGATCTATTGCAATATCAAAATTGCTATAACTCAATGCTCGTTCTAATAAATTAAACGGGCTCCCGTCGACGCGATTAAATCATAGTCATTGATCTATGAGATCAAACAACTCTTGTGTACTGATATTTTTCTCCCTCAGTCTTCTGTTTACTTAATTTCTACGTTAAGTCTTCAGGTTTCCATGTATTAGCTCTTCCTCTAGGTTTAAGACTTCTTATTGTTTTATTGTGTAACTCCCTCCTAAGCTTGGTTCCTCGACCATTCTTACTTCACTCCTTCTCTACAGAGTTTTACTCTTCTTCATCAATTTGATTCAAAGACCCACTTTATGGTTCCTCTGAATCATTTTATGCCTCTACGCATTTCTTTAGAACTCCATCTGCAACCACAATTACAAAACATATGGTTTCACACCAAAATCAATCATAAAAGATGTGTTTCATACGCTCTAACACAGTCAGGAAAACTCTGCATATATTAATGTAAAACAAAGGTTACATTTGAGACACCTCAGTCTCACACACAGGCCTGATTTCTGCTATTCGTGGCCTCCTCTTTCTGCCCATAGGCTTACATATGTTTATATGGAAACTTTGGATTGGATTACTACGAAGGACCTAATCTCATCCTTTCCTTGAATCACTCAACTAAAGCCCTAAAGCTCGTTACATGCGTACATGTGTGGAAGATAAGGTATTCCAAAGACTAATCCATTCCATCATTTTATTTGTTTTAAAACAGAAAATTCCCCTTTATTAAGATTGATATTCCACATTCTCTCTTATCTAATTAAATCACTAAAAGGCCTAAATTGCATTAACTTGAGACTTAGGAAAACTATTTCCTAAAAATACATGACCCCCTATGCCTACTATTTACAGTGATTTTCCCTTGGGTGAATGCTCCTGCATCAAAATTACAAATATTTCTCCCAGCTCTTCGAGCAATTTCTTGTTCTTTATTCTTATTTTTGTTCCTTCTTTGCGGGCCTTCGATGTTCTTTGAAGGAATGAATGTGAACTCCTAAGAAGGATTGGATGAGATAGAATCTGAGAGATCATATGATCATTGGCACTTGTCCTAAAAAGGGAGTTTCCAAGAAGCTGAAGTTGATGCTTCAAGATTAAGTGAGAATTTTTTCCTTTCAATTCAACTGCCATTATTGAGAGATATTATATATCTATATCCATGTCCTTAATTTCATCTTATGTAATTTTAGTCAAGGATTATTTAGTTTCAATTTCAGAGACCTTGGGGGTCACTTGATTTAATTCTTATGTCCCCTTTATTCGTTGGAAGGGATCTTCTTGGGCCTTATTTTCTCTAGAATCACAATCCTCATGTGAGATACCATTCGAGTAATCACTAGGGAGAGGTTCTTTAGATGAGGCTACAGTTTTGAATCTATAAAAGTACTACGATTTTTATTAATGTTAGGTTTGAAGCCAGATTATCTTCCTAATTCAGAGGTCTTTGTTTCAGATGCATGTATACCCCAGGAATAGTGTACACCCCTCCACGTTGGGGGGGGGGGGGACTTGTCCCCCTCGATGTGGGCTAAAAATAAAAGTAAAATTACCTTGTAGATAATTGTAATTTCATATTCAATCTGGGTCGTTCATTAGGAAGATGATTTGACGGTAGAAGTTATTTTTAATTTAGGGTTTTTTTCCCTAGAAGGAAACTCCCCAATTTATATGAGGGAATTGTATTGCACCTGTGTGTATATGTATTCCGAGCGAGAAAAGAGAGGAGACTATGTGAGAGCAAAGAGGAAATTACAACACAGTTTATGTAGGTTGTATTTCCTCATTTTGTTCGACAATATAAAAGGAAGGATTGGTTGTTCTCCATGGATGTAGCCTAAACTCGATGAACCATGTATATATGTGTCTCTCTTGTTTTATCCATTTTTCAGTGTTTGTGTTTTTGCAATATTTTACGTGTTCTGTTTATCCTTAAGAGGGTTGTTACAAAACATTCTAGGTCTTTTAGTGCCTTAGGGTTTGGGGTTGGGTTAGTTCGAAGAAGAAGGAAGTATATGAAAAGATGGCCATTGTGGCATTTTTGATCTATTGCGGCATCGATCTAACACCAAATGTTTTTTGTGGGATAATTAACCAAAAGTTTTACTAAGATAAGGAGAATTCCAATCCTTGATGTTTATTCACGCCACTTCCATAAGTGTCCTTTCACCCTTTACCTGTTTGTGTTCCCAAAGGAGGAGGAAGATCAGATCTGAGCTCTGCGCAATAACTGCTCACCTACAGCATTAAAGAAGAAGCATGGCTGAGAAGGAAAGTACTAGCCTCGAGCCAGCCGCAACATTTATCATTCTTGGGTTTCAGCACAACCGAATCAAGAAATACAGCAAAAGATCAGATTTGTTCATTATGTGCAGCAGAGACTCTGTCAGAGAGTTGAGGCGGTTGATGGATAAGTTATGACCGCTTCCTCCACTATATATGTGTAGAGCCACAGCAGTGTTAATTCCTCTGCAATGTAGCGCAGCAACGCTTAAATGTAATTTCTATGTGTTTAAGAAAGAATGTTTAGCAGCACAAGCTCACATGAATGAAGCCCTCTTGCATAGCAGTGCAGGGACTGAAAAGTAAGAGAGAGGCACAACAGCGTAAGGTTAGAAGAAATTGTTTTATGCACAGCAGTGTAGTGATAAACAACAGTGATAGATAGAGTTACTGAGACAGAGCGCTAGGACAACAGTAGAGAGCAAAGGGGAATACGTGAAGTTTTGCAGGGCAATACGCTGCAGCGCATATGTGCAAGGGGAAGATGTAATGAACATCAGTTCTTTGTGTTTTCTGTGTTTTGGAACAACAATACATTCTACAAATGTGTTTCGGCAATTGTCTGCCAGATGCTGAAACACATGTTACAACAACTGTCTGTGTATTTCAGAACTATCTGCCCGTTGCTATAGCAGCTGTAACAACAACTGTTTGCAGACACAGATTGAAGTGCCTCTGAAGAAGGCATGTTGGTGAGTCCTCTGTCAAGAGGAAGGTGCTCTTAAGCACAGTCTTTGAAGAATCCTTCTGTCAAGAGGAAGGTGCTCTTAAGCACAGTCCTTGGTGAATCCCTCTGTCAAGAGGAAGATGCTCTCGCTGTGTTTTGGAGCAGCAATGCATTCTACATGTGTGTTTCAGCAACTGTCTGCCAGATGCTGAAACACGTGTTTCAGCAACAGCCTGTGTGACTGAAACTGTGTGTTTCAGCATCATACTGTGTGGCTGAAGCTGTAATTTTCTGAGATAGCAGAAATTGGTTTGTGAAACTGAAGCGTTCCTGCTGTAAATCCCTCTTTCAAGAGGAATATGCTTTTCAGCGTAATCTTTGTGAAAATCCCTCTGTGAGGAAGGCGAATTTGTATCAGTTGGTTTACTGTTTATAAATACAAGTTATTTTTGTGTTGTTGTTACACCGTTGCACGTTGTTGTTACACCGTAAGCAGAAAATAGTTGCGTGTTGCTGTTACACTGTAAGTTAAAAATAGGCTTGATGTCAAATCACCATTGCTGTTACACCAGTTACAGCATTGCTGCAACAACAAACTGTGTTGTTGCAACACCATTTCCAAAAAACAATTTTCTGTTTTTCTGTGCAAAAACAGAGCAATTTTTGTCTGTCTCTTATAGAATTTATCAGAAAATTCCAACAAATCAGTCATTTGTAATTTTTTATTTGATAACAATGGACGTTTAAATTGAATCCGTGACAAGCTCCCATAGAAGCTGTTTCTTCTTATGGTCTCCCTGGTTGAGTCTCTTTTTTGAGTGTTGTTGTTATATAGAGAATCAGTAAAAAATGCGAGCTAATAGTAAAAAATAAGGTGACGATATTTATGCAAACAACAGTACCAGTTAATAGAGTGAAAGTGATGAATCTCGACCCCTACTATGACAGAAGAAATAACATGTATAGCTTGTATCACTCTCACATATATATATATATATATATATATATATATATATATATATATATATATATATATACATATATATATATATACATATATATATAGATATATATATATACATATATATATAGATATATATATATACATATATATATAGATATATATATATACATATATATATATATATATATATATATATACATATATATATATATATATATACATATATATATATATATATATATATATACATATATATATATATATATATATACATATATATATATATATATATATATATATATATATATATATATATATATATATATATATAATACACATGTTTTGGACAATTGGAACGATGGTTTGCAACAATAAAAATCACCTGCAATATGCGACATCTAAATAGAATGGAAACAGGAAAATGAATCATATCGCAGAAGGAAATGACAATGAAAGAGGAATTGTGGAGTAGAGATTGCTCATTTTAATATTCAAAATGGATAAATAAATTATATTGTAAATATCAATAATAAATGAGTGACATCTATGGAGTAAAATTGAAGTGTTTATGACACTTATGAGAGAACAGAATTAAATGTTCTCAAACCTAAGGGATAGTGAGATTAATATCTCAACATCTCATAATATCAATTGTTACATCTAGGGACACTTACAATGCATAACTGCTCTCTTTGAAATTCAAGTACATTCTTTCCCAATATCTTTGTGAAAATGTCGGCTAGTTTATATTTTGATCCACAAAAAGCAAGTACTATGTCCCCATCATTTACAAGCTCACAAATGAAATGAAAATGGGAGTCAATGTGCTTGATTTTTTTGTGGAAAACATGATTTTTTGATAAAGAAATTGCTGAACTTTTATCACAATAGATTGGAGTTGGATCTTTCTAAATACTTGAAATATCTTTCAATAATCTTCTCAACCACACAACTTCAGAAGTTGTTGAATTTGCTGCTACATATTTTGTCCTCTGTAGAAAATTTTGAAATGATTGATTGTTTCTTGGATGCCCATGAAATCATACTGGTTCCAAGATGAAAAACATGGCTTGGGTGTTTCTGCGGTCATCTAAAATCCCTTCATAATCGTTGTTAGAATAACCTGAAAGTGAATAATTTTCAGAATATGTATAGAACAAACAATATTCTATTGTCCCTGCAATATACCTTACGATCCTTTTTGCAACCTTCCAATGAGAAATATTAGGTGACTGCATAAACCCGGAGAAAAAACTTGCGACAAACATAATATCAGGTCTAGTTGAAGTGAGATATAACAAGCTACCAACTAGACTTTTATACAGTGTGGAATCAACTAGTGGTGCTACATCTTCTTTGCTCAATTTTGTGCCTTGAGAAATTGGTGTATCTGCAAGTTTGCAATTGGTCATTCTGAACTTTTGGATGATAACAGTGCAATATTTTTGTTGACCAACAAAAATGCCATTAGCAGATTGGTTAATTTCAATGCCTAAGAAATATTTCATGACTCCTAGATTTGTCATATCAAACTTTGTTTGCATTGATGCTCTGAAATGTTCTAACATCATATTGCTTGTATAAAGAAGATCATCTATATAAAGTCATACAATAAGAATTTTACCTTCACCCATTTTGGTATACAAAGTTGGCTCATGATTGCTGGTGCAAAAACCACTTTTGATGATGTAGGTGTCAATACGATTATACCAAGCTCTCGGAGCTCACTTCAAACCATATAAAGCTTTCTTCAATCTGTATACCTTATGCTCTTATCCTTGAACTTTAAAACTAGGAGGTTACTCTACATAAACTATTATGAAACCAACTCAAAAAAAGACAGAAAAGATAGATGAATGACTTAGAAACCAGCCTTCGAGGAGGAAATCTCCTTTACATTACACAAATGAACAATTCTTGGATGATACAAATGAAGAAAACCTCATTTCTATATATAAGAGTCTAAGGGGTCACAATATAACCAAATCCAACCTAATAATAATAATATAAGGGCACAAAAATAATAGTGGTGGGCTTTTATGGGGCACAATAATAACAATATGGGGACAATAGGGCACAAAAATAATAATAAGGGATACAATGACAAAGGTAATGGGGGAATCACTAGTATTATAGGAACCTAACATGCCCCTCTCCTTAGAAAAATTATTGTCATCAATGTTTGAGTAGTTTTGGATGCTTGTGTATAAGATTCTCACCCTCCCATATGGAATCTTCAACAGGTAAGTCATTCCACTTGATGAGATACTCTAAACTTGATCCATTTCATAGCTGTCAAGTTCTTGTTTCTTTGACTGCTTCAGGTTCCAATATGATTTTTCCTTCCTCATCAAGTTCTGGCAATATTGTTTGAACTAGGAGCTTGTCACCTATAACTTTCTTTAAGCGTGACACATGGAAAATTGGATGCACTCGGGGAGCCACAAGAAGCTCCAATTTGTATGTCGTAGTACCTACCTTTTACAACACCTTGTATGGACCATAATACTTTGGTGACAATTTATTATCATTCTTAGCTTTCTTGAGGGACATTTTTTATATGGTTGTAGCCGTAGGAATACCCAACCAGCTACATCAAAACTTCTTTCGCTGTGATGTTGATCTACCTGCTATTTCATTCTATTTTGCGCCAAGGTGGGGTTATCCTTTAAGAGTTGGAGAACTTGTTGTTGATGCTAGATGTGATCTTCCACTGCTTGAACCTTAGAATTTTCTCTTAAATATGATGTGATGGATGGTGGATGATATCCATAAATTGCCATAAATGGGGTAATTTTTGTTGTAGTATGGAAGGAAGTGTTATACCACCATTCAACCAAAGGCAACCATTTTACCCATTGTGTTTGTTTATCAGAGACAAAGAAACGAAGATATCGTTCCAAAAATTTGTTTACTATCTCAGTTTGACCATTAGATTGAGGATGATAAGATGAGCTATGAGCTAAATGAGTACCAAGACAAGAAAATAATTTTGTCCAAAAAATTCCAGTGAAAATGGGATCTCCGTTGCTTACAATAATCATTGGGTTTCCATGTACCCTTTGAATTGTTTCCATAAATGTAGTAGAAACTATACTCGCTTTAAATGGATGAGATAATGCACAAAAGTGTGCATACTTGGTAAGTCTGTCAACTACCACCATGATAACACTATTTCCTTTGGACTTGGGTAAACCTGTGATCAAATCCATTGAAACCTCCTCCAAACGTTGGCTTGGAATGGATAAAGGTTGTAATAGACCTGGGGACTTAATTGTTTCAACTTTATTTTGTTGGAAAACCAAACATTCTGCCACAAACTTTTAAATATCCAATTTAAGGCCATCCCAAAAGAATTCCTTCTGAACCCTATGGTAAGTTTCTAGAAATCTAGAATGCCCTCCTAAGGGAATTTTATGCAATTCCCTAAGAATATTTTCTTTGAGTTGGGAATTCTTACATAGGTATAATCGATCTTTGTACCATAACAAAACCATTTTCTAGCTAAATTTATCAGATGTACTGGGATCTTGTTGTAACTTTTGAATGATTTCCCACACTTCTTCGTCATCCTTCCATTCATCCCTTGCTTTTCTTATCCAATCTGGTTGGATAATAGAAATGGCGCAAAAAAATGCTTCCACTTCCTCATCCCTTCTTGAGAGTGCGTCTGCCACAACATTTTGCTTCCATTTTTTATAGATGATTTCAAAGTCATAACCTAACATCCTCGTGACCCATTTCTGCTACTCTTCTAAAGATAATCTTTGTTCTAAAAAGTATTTAAGACTATCATTATCTGTTTTTACCTTGAAGTGTCTTCCCATTAGGTAGGGTCACCATTTCTTAATTGCATGTAGTATTGCAACCATTTCCTTCTGACAAATAAATTTGCTTAAATACTTGCCTTTAATTGGACGACTTTCAAAAGAAATGGTTATTTCTTCTTGCATTAAAACAACAACAATTCGATTTCCTGAGGCATCACATTCCACAATAATTGTTTTTGTGAAGTATGGTGTAGCTAAGACCGGTGCTTTGCACATTGCCTCTTTAATATGTTCAAAGGCCTTCGTTGCTTCTAGAGTCCATGAAAATGCATCTTTCTTCAATAATACTGTTAGAGGTGTTGCTATTCTCCCATAATTCTTAACAAACTTGGTATAATACCCTATCAACCCGAGAAGTCCACGTAGATTCTTTATGGATGTGGGGATTTCCCATTCCTTAATGGTTTTAATTTTGATAGGGTCTACCTTAACACCTTCATGAGATACAATATGAAACATATATTACACCTCTTGTACTCCAAAGAAACATTTGGAGCCTTTTGCATATAATTGTTTCTCCTCCAATAGTTTGAGCACCCTGTCAACATGTTGAACATGATCCTTCCAAGACTTGCAGTAGATTAGTATATCATCAAAAAATAATAACACAAATTTTCTAATGAAGGGTTTGAAAATGGAATTCATCAAACCTTGAAATGTATAAAGTGCATTGGTAAGGCCAAAAGGCATGACCAAAAGTTCATAATGACCCTCATGACTTCTAAATGTTGTTTTCAAAATGTCTTTAGTCTTCTTTCTGATTTCATGATATCCTGAACTAAGATCCAACTTGGTGAAGTAAATTGATCCATGCAATTGATCCAATAATTCATCAATGATAGGAATGGGAAGTTTATCTTTAATAGTGAGCTTGTTGAGCTCCCTATAATCTGGACACATGAGCCATGATCCATCATTCTTGTGAACCAATACTACTGGAGCAGAGAAATAACTTTAACTTGGTTGAATTATACCAGCCTCTAGCATTTGCAACCATACGTTCAGTTTCACTCTTTTGGGCATAAGGATATCTGTAAGGCCTGATGTTTGGAGGAACACTTCCTCGAATCAAATGAATAGCATGATCACGATCAGGAATACATCAAAGGCCTTTGTGAGTCTCAACTACCTTTGAATGATTATCCAAGACTTTTTGGATATCTAGAGAAATAAATTATTTCGATGTGGGAACCTCTAGTGAACATAATTATGCAATTACTCCTTGTTGTTCTTTCTTTAGAAGCTTTTTCATTTCATTAGATCTGATTATCCTTCGCGGTTTCCTTGCGATACCTCTTAATTCAACTTCCTTTCCTTCTCAAGAAAATTTCAAGAATTTTTTTGAGAATTAAAAGCTATTGTAGCCAAGCATTGTAGTCACTGGACTCCTAGTACAACATCAGCACCACCCAATGGAATGGAAAGAATTGGATTATTCAATACATATTCTCCCATGGATAGCTTGATACTATGGTACTTTCCTAAGAAATTTATGGTTCCTCTACTTGCAACCAGCACTTGACATTCTCATGCTGGATATAGGAAGCAATTCAATTCTTTGGCTATATTACAATGAATAAAATTATGGGTAGTACGTGAATCAATCAACACTATTACATTTTTCTTCTTGATATGCCCTTCTATCTTGATAGTTTGAGGAGTGGTAATTCCATCCAATGCCTTACAAGATATGGTCAGATTCATTTGTTCTTTCTCTAAGGTTTGTTCTTGGTGTATATCCTCTTCTTTTGACGTTTCTTATTCCTTCTCTTCCTCCTATTCACAATATATGTAAAATAATTTCTTCTTAGCACACTTATGATCTTTAGTGTATTTGCTATCACAACTATAACAAAACCATTTTGCTCTTTTATTCCAATTATTGTGGTGCCAACCTTGTAGGTTGTGGATGGTTAGAGGCAACAACACTTCCATCTTTATGATTGTGAGTGGTAGGCTTCCTTGTTGCCATAATTTTTCTTTCCATTTTTCTTGCCAACCTGAACACCTTCTCCAATGAATCAAGTTCCCAAAGGTGAAACTCATGTTGGATGTTATCCTTTAATGTCCCTATGAACACATCAATCCTATGCTCCTCTAGAATATCTTTTACCCTTATATTCAATTTTTGGAAATCCTAAATGTGCTCCATCATTGAACCCTTTTGTTTGAGTTTTATCAATTGGCTAAAAAAAGTGTTTCTTTTTGTATCCTCATAATGTGCTATGATTTCATCTATAAAAATAGCCCAAGTGACAATTTTCTTAAGAGAGGAAAGCCATCGATACCATACAAACTGATTTGGTTCCAAATATAAAGTTGCAATGCGTACCTTTTGTGTCTTTTGGACATTATGGAGATTAAAAAAAATTTCCATCTATAGTATCCATGTTGCGGGATCCTTGCCATCAAACCTCCTCATATCGATCTTTGGAACATGGTGGTTCTTTGATCCAACGTTAGAGTCTATCAAATCAAGATTAACATTTATTTTGTTCTCATCATGAGTTTCCTTTACTAGTCTTTCGCCATTAGTAAGCATTTCTTGTAGAATTCTTGTCAAATCTTCCATCTTAGCTTCCACACATTTCTTTAAATCATCCATCTTAGCTTCCATGCCTTTCTTTAAATCATCCATCTTAGCGTCCATGCCATCCATCTTAGCTTCCACACCATCCATCTTAGCTTCTATGCCTTTCTTTAAATCATCCATCTTAGCTTCTACACCTTTCTTTAAACCATCCATCTTAGCTTCTACAACATACATCTTAGCTTGTACGTCTTTCTTTAAACCATCCATCTTAGCTTCTGTCACTTTTTGTGCTAGTGAAATTTGTTGCACTTGTTCTTGTAATTTGATATATCATATTGCATTTCTTCCTCTTTTTCATGAGTCATGCTAGAGATTTTAGGTTTCTTACTAGGTTTTTCTTCAGGGCATCAATTACTGATAATAATGCTTCACTATGCCCTTTGAATTCCTTCAAAATAATTTTTCAAACCAAACTTATGCAAAAAAAAAAAAAAAAAAACTACACACTTGTTTTCACTTTGTAGGAGCTTGAAATTGAATGACTGTAACTCTGTAATTTCAGATATCTAAGGTCTAAAATGAGAACCTACAGAATCCCTTCGTGCCCTCTTTCTAATGCCACTAGTATGATTGAAATTTGATTCTCCAAGAAAGTGTTATACCCCATCTCCCAAGATGACATGCTTATATATTTGTTTAGTAGAGCGAACTTGTACAAAGTGCCATGTGTTACAGTTTGGACCTTCGAACCTAAAACCAATACAAAAAAAGTTATAATCCATCTTATTTATGTATCTTCTTACGAAATTTCAATATGACGCTTAGAGCGAAAGTTATGACACTTTTCCCAAGCTCACCTGTTTAGAATGTAACTCGGGAGTCTGAAAAACCCTAAATTCCTCAGATTATATATATGAAAATATAGCGAGACAAGATCTAAAATTAAGACCCGAGTGTTACCAAGATTTCGACTCAAATGGGTTTTAATTTCAGAGTCTGAACCTTCGTAGAAAAAAAATTATATTCAAACTTCCACGATGACCTATTTGAGATGAAATTCTGGAGCTTGCAAAAACCTTAACTTCATCAGATCATAGCTCTGAAATATAGCAAGAAAAGATCTGAAATATGGACCCGAGGTTCAAACCATTTTCTTCTCAAATGGGTTTTTTTTTTAGCTTATGAAACTTCGTGGTGAAACAGTTAGAGCGAAAATGTCACGATGACCTGTTTAGAGCAGCGAAACCCTAGAATCCAAAGGTTTGATACCAAATGTTATGAAACCAACTCACAAAAAGATAGAAAATATAGATCAACGACTTAGAAACCAGCCTCTTCGAGGGGTAAACCTCCTTTACATTACACAAATGAATAATTCTTTGATGATACAAATGATAAAACCTCATTTCTATATATATATGATTCTAAGGGGTCACAATATAACCAAAGGCGACCTAACAATAATAATATAAGGGCACAAAAATAACAATAGTGGGCTTCTATGGGACACAATAATATAAATATGGGGACAATAAGGGCACAATAATAACAGTAAGGGATACAATGACAATAGTAATGGGGGAATCAATACTATTATAGGGACCTAACATAAACTTCTTCATGCCATATACCATTTAGGAAGCCAAATTTTACATCAAGTTGATAAAGTTTCAATTTGTGTTGAGATGTTTTGGACAAAAAGGTTTTGATAGTGTCCAAGCTTGCCACTGGAGCAAAGGTTTCACCACAGTCGACACCAAACTGTTGTGAGAATCCTTTGGCATCCATCCTTACCTTATGTTTATCAATATCTCCTTTTTCATTCATATTGGTCTTATATACCCATTTTACACCCATTCTGGTTTTGTCTCTTGGGAGATCAACTAATTCCCAAGCCCGATTCTTCTCTATGGTAGAAATTTCTTGGTTCATTGCATCATCCGAATGCTTTTATTCAACTTCTTCATCAAAATGGGTTGGATGATATCAAAGAAATGGAAACATATTTTTCTGGTAAAACTCATGCTCCTACTCATTTTTCTCTGATGCTTCTTGTTTTCTGATTGTCTTTTGAAGATGTTGAATCAGTGGGGGATTCACTGCTTGAAGATGTACCATTTCTAGAATGGTATGGCTCTTCTTCAACCTACAATATTGGTGGTTCTGGTGGATAAAATAACTTACTTGAAGCTTCCTCAACTTTATTAGACCAAGATTTATTTTCAAAAAAAATTGCATCTCTACTTAAAACAAACTTCTTGATAACTGGATTATAAAGTATGTAGGCCTTTGACTACTCACTATAGCCTATGAAAATGCATATTTCACTCCTATCATCAAAATTATTTCTTAGTTTCCCAAGAACATGTGAAAATGCTACTAATCCAAAAATTCTAAAGTGAGATACATTTACCTTTCTAGCATCCCATGAGTCCTGAGGTACTATATCTTGGAGAATGGTTGTTGGAGATTTGTTGAGAACATACACTACTGTCAAGAATTCTCCAGCCCATTAATTATACAGTTAAGACTACGTAACACTTTGAGAGAGAAACCGAGAGTGTTGGTCTTTGAGAATGAAGAGATTCCTGCAAGCCCAAGAGTGTTGGGATACAACTCAGACTGCCTACATAGATTCAACCCAATAAGCATGTGCATCCATGTCCAATAATCAGAGGAACGTAACTGCTGAACTAAGAAAGAAAGACCACAAAGCCAAATGTTGGATACAAAACTCAGTTGATGACTCTATTTTTGACAAAATAATAGACACATCCATAGTACATAAAGCTTGGGAAATATACAAATGTACTTATCAAGGTAATAATACAGTGGAGATAGTTGAATTATAGATATTGATATCATAGTTCGAAACCCAATGCCCCATAAACGACCTAGCCACTAGAACAAAAATGATTTTCCCCACTTTTTTCTTGTCATCCATCGAAGTTTCATTCATTTCATAATTATTGGGCTAGATAACATCCTTCAAAATCCTCCCCCTTCCTCTCCCATAAAAGGATTGGGCACAAACGCTTCTATATTTTTGAACACCTTGGGATCCTTTGTCTCTAAAGGTTGGTACTCGCCAATCATTTCTCCTTTATTCAACCCATAAAACCCATCATAGGATTCGACAACAAAGTCCATGTTGGCTATTTCATACTATAGAGGTACAGGTGGATCTATCCTTAGTGCCTCATACATTATCAACCAGATTCACACCATGCTCTCAAGAGCCCTCACATTGAGGTATGCATGTGTCCTAATGGCCTCACGAACTTCTTATACGAGCTCTCTATGCAGTTGCATCCCTGCTCTCTCAACATATTTGACTCATTCTAGCAAAGGCATTAAAGGTGATGTTAAAGAGGAGATCATTATGGGATTCCTCTTTCTTCAGATCAAAATGGGTCTCCGCCATCTCCAGCACCAGAGAGACATGCATCCATAGGAAAATAAATAGCTTTTTATAGTAGCCAAGGATGAGCCAAAAGAGCAAAGTTATTGAATAGATTGTGATCTCGTTCAAGATCTCGGGGAGGACACCTGAGCTCAATATCAGAGCAAGTTGATCCCCGAGCCATGTATTAGCATAAAAAGGGACTTTAGATCTTAATCCTCTAGTGGCGGGATCCACTTTGTAGAAAGTTACTCTCAACCACTCAAATCAACTAGTTTTGGAAGGTAGACAAGCAGATCAAGAAAACAATCTTTTACAGTCAGGAGCATATTTTGGTTTTCAACTGTCAAAGAAATGTAAAATTAATGTTTCGCAGGCCTGATGACATAGATTTGGTGACTATTAAGCCTAGTTTGTTACCGCCGAGTAAATGAAACTATAGCGAATTAATTTATGTGACTGTCTACCCATGGCTTGCTTTTATTTTTTGTCTTGTCATGAAAAAGAAAAGCTTACCACACGAGTCATTTGAAGTTTCCATATTTTTATATTAATGTAACACCATAAGTCTTTATGGCGCTGATATTTTGATAGGGGATTGAAGGTATATAGAAAATAAGGAAGAATTATAGTGTATAGTTTTACTAGTTGGTACAGTGTATTATGACACATAACAAAGAGTAGTTGGAGTGTGTAAAATTTATGCTTTTCACGACAGTGAATTAGAAGTCTTAGTTTTTCTTTGTAATCGTTTCATCTATTCATGAAATTAATAGAAATTATTTTAGTTACACGGTCATTCAGAGAGTCATATTTCTAGTTTTACAATGCATCCCCTATTTTATTTGGTTTTACAACGTGTTGTTACATTGTTTTACTTTGATCTATTTTTCTATGTCGTTACAATGTGATTTTATTGTGCATAAATTTTACGAATTTTGCTTCTCTTCCTAACACAAAAACAATGGTATTAGAGAAAATTCAAGAATTTTTCTTACAGTCAAATATGGAAGAAACATTAAGCACAAGCATGACCAACACACAAATACCTTAGTCCAATGGCAAACATTATGACCATTGGGATATCACAATGAAGGCCTTGTTTTCTTCTCAAGATATTTGGTATTTGGTGGAGAATTGGTTCCCAGAACGAGAAGATGCAACAACATACAATGCTTTGTTAGAAGATGAAAGAGACTTCTTGAGAGACACTGGGAAGAAGGACTCCAAAGTCCTCTTCTACATATTTCAATTTGTGCATGAGAGAAAATTTCCAAGGATTGCAACAACACCACCATCCAAGAAAGCTTGGGGTATTCTCTAGACAATCTATCAAGTCATGGAAAAAGTGAATACAACCATGCTACAAATTGTAAGGAGAGACTTTGAGACAATTTGTATGAAAGAATCTGAGAATATATACTCATTTTTCACACAATTTATTGCATTGTTTACTCAAATCAGGTGTCTAGTGAGACACTTGAAGATAAGAGGGTGGTTGAGAAAATTTTGACGAGTTTTCCATCTATATTTGACCCTACTGTGGTGAACATAGAAGAGGAAAAGGATCTCTCACAATTTTCAGTGGATGAGCTTCAAGCATCACCAATTTCTCGTGATCATAGGTTGAATAGAACATCAAATACTTCATTCGAAAATACCTTCAAGACATAAGTTTCCATTGGCCAAGGTAGAGACAAAGGAAGATTAAATGCCATAGGAGGAGGAATAATTCCACACAAAGGTGGAAGAAATAAACCTTAAAGCTCAAATGGAAGAGGCAGCAATCAAAATCCAAGTCAAGGTCCAAGATAAAATCAACCACAAGGTCAGAGGTATGATAAATATCAAGTTAAATGTCATTATTGTAAGAAGTATGGAAATTATGCAAATGAAAGTAGGAAGAAACAACATGATATTAGTAACAAAAAAAATGCAAATTTCACAAACGAAAATTAGAAGCAAGACAACATGTTTTTACCCTACAATGTAGCAAAAGAGAAGAAAAGAGATGTATGTTTTTTAGATTCAGGGTGCAACAACCACATGACAAGGAACATAGAAATGTTTTCCAATCTATATGAAAGTGTGAAACATAAACTGACATTAGGGACTGATAATAAAGTGTTTGTTATGGGCAAAGGAAGAGTCAACATTGAAACAAAGAATGGGGAGAAGAAATATATTTTAGAAGTATATTTTTTCCCTAGATTGAAGCGTAATTTGATAAGCATTGGACAACTCATGTAAAAGGGCTACAATGTATTTTTCAAAAATAGTGAATACAAAATCGTAGATAAATTTCAAATCAAGCAATTGATTGTAAAAGTGGAAATTAAAACCAACATGATGTTTCCCCTCAAGACAAAATCAAATTTGAAGAAATAAGTTGCACAAGCACAACTGTAAACAAATTCACAAGAAGATGGAAGAAAGGTATTTGTTGTTACACAAACAAATTTTCAAGTAGAGGTTAAGTATGAAAACGGGTTATGGCATTTAAGATTTGGTGATCTTAATTTTTGAGGCTTAAATTTGTTGCATAGGAAAGACATGGTGAAGGGATTTCCACTCATAGAAAAACATGACAACTTATGTGAAGGATACATCTTGGGAAAACAACATAGAGAAAAATTTCCAAAAGGAAAGTCAATAACGAAAAAGGCACCCTTTGATATTGTCCACTCAGATTTTTGTGGACCAAGGCAAACACCATCAATTGGTTGCAACTGTTATTTTTTGACATTCATAGATGATTATACAATGAAGACATGGGTCTACTTTCTAAGACAAAAAAATGAAGTGTTTGAGTGCTTCCACCAATACACAACACTTTTTGAGAAGCAAAGTGAACACTACATCTAAGTTATAAGGACTAATAAAGGTTGTGAATAAATATCAGATGATTTCCTTTGGTTCTATAGGGAGCATGGTATTCAAAAATAGTTTACAACAACATATACTCCTTAGAAAAATTGTGTTGTAGAAAGGAAAAATAGAAAAATTAGGGAAATGACAAGGAATATGTTGAAGGAAAAGAATTTACAAAATGAGTATTGGGATAAATTTGTCTCTTGCGCAACATACATTATAAATAGGTGTCCAACCAAACATTTCAACAATATAATTCCTGAATAAGCATGGAGTGGAAGAAAGCATAGTGTCACTCACGTGAGAGTATTTGGATGCATGACTTATGCACGTCCTAGATGAATTAAAGAATAATTTGGACAATAAGGGGGATAAATGCATATTTGTGGGATACAATGATTAATCAAAGGCTTACAATATTCATAATCCATTAATCAATAGAGATGTGCAATTCATAGAAGAGGAAACATGGGATGGAAGTGTCGAGAAGAGAACCAATGTAATAACAAGCATACCAAAAGAAGAAAAAGAATAATTGAAGACAAGTAATTCCTCAATGGTGACTCCTCCTACACCTATTCAAGCACAACAAAGTAGTCATAAAGTGACAACACTAGAAGGCAATAGGACAGTGTCATACAGTCAAGAAAATATTACTCCAAGTGCACTACAGAGATTCACAACATCATCTTCTATAAGCAAAACATCAAGTGACATGTCAAGTCCTTCTTCTGCAAGCATGGTAAGACAAAAATTCAGAAATTTAAGTGAAAGTTATCAGGAAAATGAAGCTTGTAATAACGCAGGTCTGAATTCTTTATATGCACTTATTTTTCATGTAAATGATCCAGTTCATTTTGAAGATGTTGTTACAAAATAAAAATGGGTTTTAGCAATGTGTGATGAAATGGAAGCTATAGAAAGTAATGATACATGGTAATTGGTGGACCTTCTGAAAGGAAAATAAGTCACAGGTGCAAAGTGGGTCTATATGACCAAAAAAAATGTTGCAAGAAAGATAGAAAGGCATAAAAAAAGGTTGGTTGTTAAAGGATACAAGCAACACAATGGAAGATATTATGTAGAGACATTTACACCAGTCGCAAGAATGGAGACAATGCACATAATGTTGTCAACAGCTACACAACATAGATGGAAGGTGTACCAAATGGATGTGAAATCGACATTCTTGAATGTAGTACTGAAAGAGGAAGTATATGTGGAGAAATTTTCAAGTTATGAGGTGTAAGGCCAAGAAGACAAAGTGGACACGTTGGAGAAAGCTCTTTAGGAGATGAAGCAAGCACCACGCACATGGTACAGTAGGATAGATGCATACTTGTTGGACAATATCTTTGACAAATGTGATGGTGAGCTTACTCTCTACATCAAAGAGAGTAACAATAAGCTTTTATTCTTGTTTTATATGTAGATGATTTGATTTTTGCAGCGAGTAATGGCCTCCTCATTGTTGATTTCAAATAAATCATGAATTTAGTGAGTTGGAAATGATAGATTTGGGGTTGTTAAGCTACTTTCTTGGCCTAGAAAATGAAGAAAAAAAATGAAATATTTTTATCTCAAGCAAAGTATGTCACATATATTTTGAAGTGGTTTAATATGACAAAAAAAAAACCCATGCCAACTCCAACTATCATTGGGTTGAAATTAAGCAAATAAGACTGTAACATCAACAAAGGTTGTAACAACAAGGGACACTGTAACAACAGTTTCAACCCAACATTATACAAACATATGGTTCACAATTTTATGTATTTAACTGCAACTAGGCCTGATATAATATATGTAGTGAGATTGGTGTCAATATTCATGGAGACACCAAAGGAGACACGTTGGCAAACAATGAAAAGAATACTAAGGTATGTGAAAGGGACAAAAGAATATGGTATTTTGTACACTACAACAAGTGATTTTAGGCTAATTGGCTACATTAAAAGTGACTGCACAAGAAGCGTTGATGATAGAAATAGCACGTCTGGTTATGTATTTCACATGGGTTCACGATCCATTTCATGGGATTCAGAGAAGGAGAAAATAGTATCATTTTCGACAACAAAATTTGAATATGTTGCTGCAATAACAATAACATGTCAAGCAGTTTGGATGTGAAGACTGTTGAAGGATTTATGGCAGAAACAAGAAGAAACAATTACAATTTACTGTGACAACAATTCTGCAATTGTATTGTCCAAGAAATTTATTTTTCACGAAAGGGGAAAACACATTGTCACTAAGTAGTGCTTCATTAGAGAGTTGGTTAATAATGGATAAATTGTTTTACAACATTGTACGTCACAGGAGCAGTTTGCAGGCATCTTCGAAACTCCATTGGAAATATAATTTTGTCCATCTGAGAGATTGTTTGGTTCTATTGAATATCAATGGTTGTGATTAAGAGGGAGTGTTCGAAAACTACCCCCAAACATCGCATTAAATGAATAACAACAACCATTTTCACAAAGTACGCAGGCAGATTAAGCAAGCAATCTTTTGCAGTAAGGAGAAGATTTTGTTTTTCAGCTGAAGGAATTACAAGTTAATGTTTTACAAGCCCGAGGATGTAGAGTTGGTGACTATTAAGCCTAGGGTGTTACTACATAGTAAATGAAACCACAAAGATTTAACTTATATGATTGTCCACCCATACCTTGCTTTTATTTTTTCTCTTGTCATGAAAAAGAAAAGTTGATCACACAAGACATGTAAAGTTTTCAAATTTTTATATCAATGTAAAAACATAAGTCTTTAGGGTAGCAAATTTTCCGTAGGGATTGAAGGTCTGCAGGCAAGAAGGAAGAATTACAGTGATAAATTTTACTAGCTGATACAGCTTGTTACAACACATAACAAAGAGTAGTTACAATGTGTAATTTTTTTATTTTTCACAAGAGTGAATTTGTTGAAGTCTCATTTTTTATCTTTGTAATTGTTTTATTTGTTCATAAAATCGTAATAGACATTATTTTATTTTCATGCTCAATCAGAGAGTAATATATCTATTTTTATTGTGCATCGTATGTTTTACTCTGGGTTGTTTTGCTTTGTTACTGCGCATAAGTTTTCTATTTTTCTATTCTCTACCTCAAAAATAAACACGCCCCATTTATGGAGCAACAAAGGAAACTGAATATCATTTATTCAATATTGTCACCAAAAGATGCTTTCTCGCTACTTTCCACTTCTTTCTCAAGTGTCAGAGTGAACTCATCAAACATCCAACAAAAATTAGGGAAATATCTATCTCCACCATTCCTGAGAACCTTCAAGCAAAATATCTTAAGCTTCTTGTGATTCTCCTTGGAGGCTTCCATGTAAATGAAAACCCTATAGTCTCCGGTAAAATCCGTGTTTGGCATATATGAGCTAGTGAGAACATTTTTCTTCTCCACATTGCTCAAATCATAAAGAATGAGGAAGCACTTTGCACCTAGAAACATTATTGCTCATGAATCAGACACAAAGGGAGGACGTGGAGCCATGTTTACCCTAAAGAGCATGCTATTCTATTTCACGATCTACCTTTCGAAGAAATTTTGGACTCCTTATTTGATGAAATATTCAAATTGGATAGCACCGAGAATGGGTGGGCCATACATTCTGGGTATTTTCTTAATAGGAACAGTTACTTTTGATGACATGTTGGTGAACACCATTATCCTTTCTTATCCTGTCAATTTCCTAAAAGTCAAATCTCTCTCAACCTAGATGCACGTCTAGAATTTGACGTCCTACATTTGGCATTCCATAGTATGTTAGGTACATATAATACTAGTGTATTTCCCTTATTGTTATTGTTAGTTTAGCTCCCTATTGTTATTGTTGTGCCCATGTCAACCCCATGTTGTTATTTTTGTGCACCATAGAAGCCCACTATTTTTATTGTGGTGCTCTTACATTATCACTGTTATGTAGGCTTTCATTATATTTCGACCCCTTAGACTTTTATTTATACCAAGGTGGTCTTATCATTTGTATCATCCCATAATTATTCAGTTACGTAATATAAAGGACGGTTCCTCCTCGAAGAGGCTAATTTCTAAGTCATTGGTCTATCCTTTATTCTATTTTGTGCACTGGTTGCATAACATTTCATATTAGAGCTTTGGATTCTAGGGTTTCACTTCTTCAAATAGGTCATCTTGGAATTTTCGCTATAATGTTTTTTCTACAAGGATTCGAAATCTAACATTTCAACCACATCAAACTGAAATATTTGTCAACTTTGTGTATGAATTTAAGATCTTGGTTCACTATATTTTTGGAGATATGATTTCAGTAATTTAGGGTTTTTACAGGGTCCAGAATCACATCTCAAATAAGTTACCTAGGGAGAGTCATCATAACTTTCTCTATGGGCATTGGATTTGAATATCCTAACACTATTACATGTAGGGGGGTTTTAAGACAAGATTTAAGACAATATTTGAGTCAATTTCCTTAACTTAAGACAAAAAATAAACTTGTGTATTGTCTAAAATATTGTCTTTAAGTGGGTGTCTCAAAATTATTGTCTTAAAAATTTGTCTCTATAAAGACAATATAGAACATGTTATCACTGAAAAAATTTCAATGCCAAATGTCTTACATTTGTTTGATGGTGAAACACATAAATCCTTTTTAGCAGTTTCGCAGCGCAACATCTTTTAGGTGATTTCGCAGCGCGCTGCGAAACCCCTGTAGCAGCCTGTTTCAGCTGAAGAAACTCTGTTTTCTGCTTTTACTAGTCAATTTCTAAAAGTTTTCCTGAGCAGCTGAGAACTTAATTTTGCAAACTGAAAGAGGCTTTTCTTCCTAAACTGCTGCACTACAAAAACCGCTTTCAGTTTCTTCAAATTTGTTCTGAGGTGGGAGGAATTTATGGTTAAACTTGCGCTACGAAACTGCAGAAAGTCAAGCTTTGTCTACTGGTTTTAGTAGTGTTTTTCAAAATCAGTTTCTGGTCACATGAAAGGCTATCTTGGAATTTTGAAGGAGGTTTCTCTTCATAACATGTCCAGCTACAATAACCTATCTCACTTTATTCGTATGTGTTTTCAGTTGGGAGATAAGAAGCTTTCATTGAGACCCTAATTTCAGAAAACGGATTTTTCCCTGTTTGCCACGTGTTTTCCAAGGACAGTTTCTGGACAGTTGGAGAAATAGTTTCAAAACCCAGGAGAGGTTTTTGTTCTGGACAACATGGGCTACAAAACCATCCTTCAGTTTCGTAAAATGTGTCATGGATGAAGAGATAAAGGCTCTGCAATTGTCAAGGATCTAACCCTAAAAACAGGGAAACATGTTCCCTAATTTCTAGGGTTTCTCATCAGCAGTTGGGTGACCACGTGGGAGGCTTCATCAAATTCGACCTCATGGAGTGTTAGGTGTCAATGAATGCTTTAAATGTTTAGATAAGTTTGTTGTAATCATAATAAGGAGTTACACTCCTAGTTGTATTAGGTCTCTAGGACTCCTAGTTAGCTGTCCTTTGCATTTAATAGTTAGTTTTGAATGTCATTAGGTGTCAAATTAGGAGGAATTCGAATTCCCCTCATGCTGGAGGAAGGAATCTACATGAACTCTATATATGGGAGAAGAACTGATGTACAAAGGGTTGGAAAATGTTAGAGAAAAAGACTACTTTTGTAAATGCTATGCAGGAATTGATATATACAGAAGCAGTTGGACTTTTCTGAAGCTGAGATTCTTAGTGTACTTCAGTGAGCTTCATCTTTCATCTTTGATATGCTTTACTTCCATAGTCTTAATGCTTATTACTCAGAATTCATGGAGGAACATGCTCTGACTTCCTTTAAGTGTTAAACTATGGTGAATTGAGTTTTTTAGTCCTATCTTTTGGATGTTTTTCTTCAATGTTTTAATACTTATTACTCAGAATTCATGGTTACTCATGCTCTGACTTCCTTTAGGTATTAAACTCTGATATATCACTTTAAATTCTCTCCTTTTAAATACCTTGATGTATCATTATTCAGAATTCATGCCCACATGCTCTGACTCCTATGAAATTCAAGTTATTTGAGACTTTCTTGCATGTGTCACTCTTTCATTGAAGTATATACAAGCCTCAGTTTTATAAGAAGAGCCATTTGTTATCCTTATCTCTGTCACTGACTCCATAGCCCAATGGTAGCAAGTCTCCATCTTCCAATCTCCAAACATATAAAATCACAAACCATAGAGTTAGTCATCTATTCATATCTTTAATCTAAATCATTAACCCTTTGAGAGAGCCCTCTCAGGCTGAGGAGGCTAAGCCTTAGCTAAAAGATTGGTTTGAAATAGTTACATAAAGTCTTCCTGGGTTGCAGCCTTCCAGTGCTTGATTTTGTGATAACAGAACACATATTATTATTGTCTCTATAAAGAAAAAAAAATTTATCTCTTAAGAGACAATTCATTTGTCTCTCTAGAGACAGTTTCATTTTTGTCTCTTTAAAGACAATTACTTTTTTGTCTTTTTATAGACAACAACTGATATTAAATACATATTGTATAGAGACTATATGTCAATAATTCAAACTATTGTATCTCTAGAGACAATATAAAAAATATTTTAAGAAATAAATAAAATCATTTTAAATGTTCTTTTAACATATTGGACCTCTATATAGACTATACGTCCATAATTCAAACTATTGTCTCTTTAGAGACAATATAAAAAGATATTTAAAAATAAATAAATAAAATCATTTTAAATGTTCTTTGAAGGTGGTTTCAACAATAAAAGTTCCCAAATAGTGATTTTAATTACCTTAAATCTCTATTGCTAATGGATACCAACAAAATAAAAAATAAATACATCCATTATTTTTAATTCTAACAACAAATTCATTTTAAATCTAAATGAAAAAACAATTCTAGAAAGTAACATTGAATATAATAAGGCAACACACTTATATTTGCACAAGATGTTGCAAAGGAAATGTCCCAAGGCATCTAATGGGTGAGTTCTAGATATCACATTCTATCCATAGATTTTGCTGTTGGTAATTGCCATTGATATTAAGTTACATAGGGACAGAGTACATGACAAAATATTCATAAATTTTTCATGTGTGGACATGTTTCCGACACCCACAACATTAGTATTGTATTCCAAATTCCAATAACAATAACTTGCTTCTTGGTACAAAGCCTTGAAGTAGATGGAACTGGAACTACCTGAGTCTAGGATGCCAATAATTGTATCTTATCCATAGTTTGCCTCCTTCCATAATTTTGTTGAGGGTGAAATCATTCCATTTCCTTGTGTGCTTCTACCCTGCATGTGAAGGAAATCCCATGATCTTGTAGTGTGCATCTTTCTATTTTTGCTGGGAAATACAGAGATCACACCTTCCATATTTACATTAGTTCACAACATTTCAATAATCAATCTAAATACCTTTAGAAATCAATATATCAAATTCTGTCAAATTTATTTGAGAAAAACCAATTTGATCGAAGATAAATCATAAGAAAAACTCATAATTAGCAACTAACAACACATTTGTAAATTATATCTGCTACTTGATCTCAAAATCTTACAGAAGATATTTGAATATATTCACACTTATAACAACTTATCTACAATAATATTACAGATATGTCCATTGATTTTACATATATACCTGAGATAGCAGAAGCTTCTCCAAGAGAATAATGGGCAGCAAAGCCATTGAAACTATGTTTGTAACTATAAAGAAAAGACTCCATGGCTTCATCAGCACTGTCCAAATCAAGGTCGCTGAATTAATATCAATATAATTACCTGTAAAATTCCATTCCAAAACACAATACCAAGTCCCTTAACAATCGTTAGATTCATCAATAACTTGCATGATAGACAATGAACTTAGTATGTATCCATGCATTCATTGAGTTACTGAAGCAAATAACTCACTTTCCCTTCACAGAATGTAGCATCGAATGGTGAATATCAACCACATCCTCTAGCAGCATCCCTGCATGGTAGCCTACATATACAATGAAAATTTTCCAAAAATACATACAAAGTTATAGGAAATAGAATCACCATTGCCACAATTGCATAAAACTACTCTAGAAACCTTCCATGGTTTATATACTCATTGCGTATGTATATCAAAGATATCCAATCCATATATTATATCAGATAAAGATCTCAGTGTCTACAAATCAATATTATATGTCAAGGATAAGCTATCTCAATGCGTGCCCACCTCCTTAGCAGAGATGCCAACTACGCAAAATGCCATGAGAAGCTTCAATATTATTAAAGCCACCATGAAATATTTCATCCAAGCCTGTGACAATAGGCCCGGTCTTGGATCCATGATATTTCTGATTAAAAAAATGGAGTTGAAGCTCTTATCTTTTCTTCACTTCCTTTACACAAACACACACAATGTATTAGTACACAAACACACACAATGTATTAGTCTGGAAATCAATAAATGGTAATCCTTATAATCCGTCTGTCATGCATGTGACTCTACAAAAGAAACGCTTAAATTACATTTGTAAGTATGGAAGCACTGCAAACACATATCGGAAAAATAAAAGAAGGAGAGAATAGAAAGTATAGAAAACCCCTCCCTTCCATTTAAAAAAACTATAACTTCACTACAATTTTTTTAAGATATGTAACTGAACAAAATCTCGAGAGACTTTATACAAAGCCAACCTTTTTAAGTTGCTGAAATCCAATTGCAGGAGTCACATGTTTTTATTTTGTAATTAAAATTGTTTAGCATCTCCATGTATTTATAATCCACCAACAATGGATACAAAGCTATAAGAAATAGAACCACTGTTGCCACAATTGCATAAAACTACTCTAAGAACCTTCCATGGTTTATATACTCATTGTGTATGTACATCAGAGGTATCCAATCCATATATTATATCAAATAATGCATAAAACTATTCTAATAACCTTCCATGCTTTATATAGTCATTGCGTATGTATATCAGAGATATCAATCCATATATCATATCAAAGAATGCATAAAACTAATCTAGGAACCTTCCATGGTTTATATACTCATTGCATATGTATATAAAGGTATCCAATCCATATATTATATCAGGTAAATATCGCAGCATCTACACATCAATATTATTTGTTAAGGATAAGCTATCCCAATGCATGCCCACCTCCTTAGCAGAGATGCCAACTATGCAGAATGCCATGAGAAGCTTCATTACTGTTAAAGCCAACATGAAATATTCCATCAAAGCTTGTGATAATAGGCCTAGTCCTATATCCTTGATATTTCTGATTAAAAAGATGGATCTGAATCTCTTCTCTTTTCTTCACTTCCTTTACACAAACACACACGAAGTATTATCCTGGCAACCAATGAATGGAAATCCTTGTAATTTGTTTGTCCTGAATGTGAATCTTCAAAAGTAATGCTTAAATTGCAGTTGTATCTATGGAATCACTTCAAATGCATATCACAGAAACAAAATAAGGACAAAATAGAAAGTATCGAAAACCTATCCCTTCCATTTAAAAAATCTATAACTTCACATCAAATTTTTTATGATATCTAACCGAACAAAATCTCCAGAGACTTTATGCAAATCCAACGTTTTTAAGTTGCTGAAATCAAATTACAAGAGTCACATGATTTTATTTTGTAATTATAAGTGTTGAGTATCTCGATGTATTTATAGGTCTCACCATGGTTACTACTCTAGATTCCATTCCATACATGTCCCTTCTTTGTAGGTTGTATCTAATGCCCGATCTCAGAATCTTATAGAAGATATTTGAATATATTCACACTTATAACAACACATCTACAATAATATTATAGATATTTCCATGGCTTTTACATATATACCTGAGATGGGAGAAGCTTCTTCAGGAGAAATATGGGAAGAAAAGCCATTGAAACTATGTTTGTAACTATAAGGCAAAGACTCCCTGGCTTCATCAACACTATCCAAATCGAGGTCACTGAATTAATATCAATATAATTACCTTTAAAATTACATTCCAAAACACCAAACCAAGCTCTTTCACAATCATTAGATTCATCAATATATTGCATGATAGACAATGCGCTTAGTGAGTATCCATGCATTCATTGAGTTACTGAAGAAAATAAATCACTTTCCCTTCACAAAAAGTAGCATGGAATGGTGAATATCAACCACTTCCTCTAGTGGCATCCCTCCATGGTCTCCTTCATATACAATGCAAATTTTCCAACCATACATACAAAGCTATAAGAAATAGAATCACCATTGCCACAACTACATAAAAGTACTCTAAGAACCTTCCATGGTTTATATACTCATTGTGTATGTATATCAGAGATATCCAATAAATATATTATATCAGATAAAGATCTCAGTATCTATAAATCAATATTGTATGTCAAGGATATGCTATCTCAATGCATGCCCACCTCCTTAGCAGAGATGCCAACTATGTACAATGCAGAAGCTTCAATAATATTAAAGCCACCACGAAATATTTCATCCAAACTTGTGATAATAGGCCTTGTCCTAGATCCATGATATTTCTGATTAAAACAATGGAGCTGAATTTGTTCTATTTTCTTCACTTCCTTTACACAAACACACACAAAGTATTAGTCTGGGAATCAATAAATCGTAATCCTTATAATCTGTCTATCTTGCATGTGACTCTGCAAAAGAAACACTTAAATTGCAGTTGTAGCTATGGAAGCACTGCAAAGACATATCCTAAAAACAAAACAAGGACAGAGTAGCAAGTATAGACAACCCCTCTCTTCCATTTACAAAAAGTATAACTTCACAACGAATATTTTATGATATCTAACTGAACAAAATCTCCATACACTTTATAAAATTCAATCTTTTTAAGTTGCCGAAATACAATTGCAGGAGTCACATGCTTTTATTTTGCAATTATAAGTTTTGAGCATCTCCATGTATTTATAGCTCTCACCATGGTTACTACTCCAGATTGCATTCCATATGTTTCCCTTGTTTGTAAGTTGTATCTGCTTCCTGATCTCAGAATCTTACAGAAGGTATTTTAATATATTCACACTTATAACAACATATCTACAATAATATTACAGATATGTCCATGGATTTTACATATACACCTGAGATGGCAGAATATTCTTCAGGAGAAATATGGGCAACAAATCCATTTAAACTATGTTTGTAACTAAAAAGAAAAGACTACTTGGCTTCATTAGCACTGTCCAAATCAAGGTCTTTCACAATCATTAGATTCATCAATAACTTTCATGATAGAAAATGAGCTTAGTATGTATCGATGCATTAATTGAGTTACTGAAGCAAATAACTCACTGTCCCTTCACATAAAGTAGCATGGAATGGTGAATGTCAACCACATCCTCTGGTAGCCGCCCTCCATGGTCGCTTAGATATACAATGTAATCTGCCAAGGATACACAAAGTTATAAGAAATAGAATCTCCATTGCCACAACCTCATAAAACGTATCTAAGAACCTTCCATGGTTTATATACTCATTATGTATGTATATCAGAGATATCCAATCCATATTTTATATCAGATCAAATCTAAGCATCTAAAAACCAATATTATATGTCAAGGATAAGTTATCTCAATGCATGCCCACCTCCTTAGTAGAGATGCCAACTACGTAAAATGCCATGGGAAGCTTCAATACTATTAAAGCCACCATGAAATATTTCATCAAAGCTTGTGATAATAGGCCCAGTCCTAGATCCATGATATTTCTGATTAAAGAAATGGAGCCAAAGCTCTTCCCTTTTCTTCACTTCCTTTACACAAACGCACACAAAGTATTAGTCTCGCAATCAATAAATGGAAATCCTTGTAATTTTTCTGTCCTGAATGTGACTCTGCAAAAGGAACGCTTAAATTGTAGCTGTAGCTATGGAATCACTTAAAACACATATCACAATAACAAAACAAGGACAGAATAGCAAGTATAGATAACGTATCCCTTCCATTTAAAAAATCTATAACTTCACAACAAATTTTTTATGATATCTAACTGAACAAAATATCCAGAGATATTATACAAAGCCAACCTTTTTAAGCTACTAAAATCCAATTACAAGAGTCACATGATTTTATTTTGTAATTAGAAGTGTCGAGCATCTCCATGTATTTATAGCTCTCACCATGGTTACTGCTCTAGATTCCATTCCATACATGTCCCCTCTTTGTAAGTTGTATCTGATGCCTGATCTTAGAATCCTAAAGAAGATATTTGAATATATTTACACTTATAACAACATATCTACAATAATATTACAGATATGTCCATGGATTTTACATATATAACTAAGATGGGAGAAGCTTCTTCAGGAGAAAGATGGCCAGAAAAGCCATTGAAACTATGTTTGTAACTATAAAGCAAAGACTCCTTGCTTCATCAGCACTGTCCAAATCAACGTGATTGAATTAATATCAATATAATTACCTGTAAAATTCCATTCCAAAACATTAAATGAAGGTCTTTGACAATCATTACATTCATCAATAACTTGCATGATAGATAATGAGCTTAGTATGTATCCATGCATTAATTGAGTTACTAAAGAAAATAACTCACTTTCCCTTTACAAAAAGTAGCATGGAATGGTGAATATCAACCACTTCCTCTGGCAGCAGCCCTCCATGGCCACCTGCATATACAATGTAAATCTGCCAACAATACATACAAAGCTATAAGAAATAGAATCACCATTGCCACAACTGCATAAAACTACTCTAAGAACCTTCCATGGTTTATATACTCATTGAGTATGTATATCAGAGATATCCAATCCATATATTATATCAAATAAAGATCTTAGTGTCTACAAATCAATATTATATGTCAAGGATAAGCTATCTCAATGCATGCCCACCTCCTTAGCAGAGATGTCAACTACGCAGAATTACATGAGAAGCTTCAATACTATTAAATCCACCATGAAATATTTCATCCAAGCTTGTGATAATAGGCCTAGTCCTAGAACCATGATATTTCTGATTAAAACAACGGAGCTGAATTTGTTCCCTTTTCTTCACTTCCTTTACACAAACACACACAAAGTATCATTCTGGAAAACAATAAATGGAAATCCTTATAGTCTGTCTATCTTGCATGTGACTCTGCAAAAGAAACGCTTGGATTGCAGTTGTAGCTATGGAAGCACTGCAAACACATATAACAAAAACAAAACAAGGACAGACTAACAAGTATAGACAACCCCTCCCTTCCATTTAAAAAAAATATAACTTCACAGCAAACTTTTTTATGATATCTAACTGAACAAAATCTCGAGACACTTTATACAAAGCCAACCTTTCTAAGCTGCTGAAATCTAATTGCAAGAGTAACATGACTTTATTTTTTAATTAGAAGTGTTGAGAATCTCCATGTATTTATATCTCTCAGCATCGTTACTGTTCTAGATTCCATTCCATACGTGTCCCTTCTTTGTAAGTTGTATCTGTTGCATGATCTCAGAATCTTACAGAAGATATTTGAATATATTCACACTTATAACAACATATCTACAATAATATTATAGATATGTCCATGGCTTTTACATATATACTTGAGATGGCAGAAGCTTCTTCAGGAGAAAGATGGGCAGCAAAGCCATTGAAACTATGTTTGTAACTATAAAGCAAAGACTCCCTGGCTTCATCAACGCTGTCCAAATCAAGGTCAGTGAATTAATATCAATATAATTACCTATAAAATTCCATTCCAAAATACCAAACCAAGGTCTTTGACAATCATTAGATTCATCAATAAGTTGCATGATAGACAATGAGCTTAGTATGTATCCATGCATTCATTGAGTTACTGAAGCAAATAACTCACTTTCCCTTAACAGAAAGTAGCATGCAATGGTGAATATCAACCACTTCCTCTCACGATAGCCCTCCATGGTCGCCTGCATATACAATGTAAATATGCCAACAATACATACAAAGCTATAATAAATAGAATCACCATTGCCACCACTGCATAAAACTACTCTAGGAACCTTCCATGGTTTATATACTCATTGCGTATGTATATCAGAGATATCCAATCCATATATTATATCAGATAAAGATCACATCATTTACAATTCAATATTATATGTCAAGGATAAGCTATCCCAATGCATGCCCACCTCCTTAGTAGAGATGCCAACTACACAAAATGCCATTAGAAGCTTCAATACTGTTAAAGCTACCATGAAATATTTCATCCAAGCTTGTGATAATATGCCCAATCCTAGATCCATGATATATTTGATTAAAACAATGGAGCTGAAGTTGTTCTCTTTTCTTCGCTTCCTTTACACAAAAACACACAATGTTTCCTTTTAACATGTTGTCTTAAAACTATCTCAGTAGCTATATTCTTAACATTTCTTTTGTAACACTTGTATCTATTTTATTTTTTATTCTGTATTGCATGCATTTTAATACCACCTCCTTGAAGAAGAGTGTTTTGTAAGCCATAAAAGAAAATGTATCAAATTGCTTTCTGATTTGTTTTGAGAAAAGCACACCATCACCATATTATATGTGTGCTAAAAATGATCTCCCTAGCAACTAAAGAGCACAATTTAACAGTGTTAAAGTGCTTCAAATCTCTCTTCGCATGAAACTTTAAATGGCATATTAGTGTAGATATACTATAAACACGCGTTACAAATAGTCAAATGCTTAACAAATGAGCATACATCATGCTAAAATGAAGATATATTATGAAATACATGTTACAAATAGTCAATTGCTTAACTATTTCTATGTGTTGTAATACATAAATGATGTCATTTGTTCTCTAGGAAGCCTTGATCTTTTCTCCTAGTTTTTGTAGCCTTCTTTTATCCTCTCAATGTCAAAAGATATTCCGTTAATTTTTGCCTGTTTTCAAATGTCACAGTTCGATTGATTCTTTCCAACATTGCGAAAATGTTATAAGAGAAAATTCCCTTGTAAGCTTCCCCATTCCAAAGTAAACGCCTTTCCTGTTTGCAAAAAAAATACTCAAATTGACATTTCATCATTTCCAAGTCTTGCACAATGCAAAGAAAAACAGGGGAACTATAGATCCACATATAAAGTGAATTCATCAATTAAAAAGAAAAATGTCTAATTACTATGTGACAGGAATGCACCTCTGTAAGTTCGTTGTACATCCTTTATTAGAGGCCTTATAAAATAAAGTTGGTAGATCCAAAATTGAATATTTCCATATGAAAATAAGTCGTCTTTATTTGTCATGCAACTGACTTTTAGGTAATGAATCATTCTTACAGAACTTGAAGCCAAACTTTCTTCCTAAAAAATACTCAAAATGATGTTGGAAAGCCTTCGCACTTCATTTGCAACAAGAAAAATTCCATTATAGTCATTATGACTAAAGCTAAACATTGCAAAGAAATGCCAACAAGACAATCTAATTTTTGTATCTACAGAAAGATTCAAACAAAATTCCAGCAAGCTGAGAATAATAAATATGTGATATCGGATCTGTATGGGATTGAGGGTGGATCTATGGATCCAAATTTCAGATTCATATATGGGTATAGATCCGCATGCATCCACATAGGATCCACCACATAGACAAATCCTTCATGCCCATAAATGGACCCCATGTTGCGAAAACAAATCTTCTGTGAGCTAACCCACAGATGGTGGATCCCAAGCAAATAATATTCAAGTTTTTGGTTTTTGTTATTTTATTATTTTTAACGATGTTTGCCACCATTTAAAACCCTAAGTAGTGGAGGCAGGAAGATTACAACACTCCATCAAATCCTTACAAAGTTGTCACTTCAGATCCCACGATAGGTTACACACTACCTATAGACACATGACTCCTTCTAGACTTCAGCAGAGGGTTACACCGTCCATGCAGCAAGACATACCTCAAATCAGATCTTATAGTACTACCATGTCCTTATTAAGTCATGTAAGAGGAGCTTCTTCCCAACAACCTCAGATGAATGGAGAGACACAGATACAGATACTGGAACCTTTGGCTTGGGGAAATGAATCTCTCTCTCCCACTAAGTAGTTTGCTTCGGGAAGCACTGATTAACATCCATTAGGAACAACATCCTCCTCAAGAGTCTTTGGTTCTAAGTAGCTCTCATTTATGTCTGTATTACTGCTTAGTAATCTGCTTGCTCCCACGTTATAGTTCTTATTTAGCAAAGCTTAGATTCAATGCTTTATGATTTTCTAGAGTGGCTTTCCCATTGTAATACACACTTATACTTAGCAGTCCCATTGACCCATTTGTGGTCATTTGTTGGATATTAATAAAATTATCTCATTTTTGTTGTAGTTGGTAGCTTCAGTCAGAATTTCATTAGAAAAATAATGGAGAAAATTCATATTTACAAGTTTGACCAAGGCGGCCCTAAGAAGTTCAAGTTAACCCCACAATGCGAAAATCCACCTCATGAAACACATATAAATATGGCATTGTTAGATCTCATTTGAACACACACACATCCATCCATTCGATTTGAATTCACAGGAGCTCACATGTGCGAAGGAGACAAGGAGATTTTATTTTCTGCGATGACAAGCATATTTCTCTTTATTTTGACTTGTGTTGACTTCAACTATTTTGGATCTGTTTGACCGAGCTCTTAGCCCGTCTTGGAGGCCAATCATTTCATGAAGAATTTGACTGTATTTGACCACATTGTTACCTTTATTCTAGGCAGGTTGGCTACAGGTCAACCCTGTGATTTTGACCAAAGATTTTAGGAGTTCGTTGGTTGGGGTTTGACTATTTTTCACAAGCCAAAATTTGGCCCTTTTTTGTAGCTCAGACTTTGACTAGAATTGACATTTTCTATTTTTGACTGGATTTCACTTGGTTGACTTGAAAAGTCAATGTTTTACTTTGATTGTTTGTGGATGTACACATTGGATTATGTATCTTAGTTGAACATTGATTGAATATATCAGAAGAAGAAGAATTGATTTGTGTTTTCCCCCTTGTGGGATTTTTCCCTCGTCTTTGACCAAAAAATTGTTTCTCATTGTGCTTTGCTATTGTTAATTTTAAATAACAATGGTATGTTCTATTCTTATCACAATTTACTTCAATGTTCCTTTGGTAGCCTAATAACAATTTCCAATTATTTTCAGTAGCAATCACATTAACCATTAATCACATTAACAGTAAATGTAGATACAACATAAAAAAAATGCAGAAGACATGTCAAGACAAGAGGACATTCAACAGAGGGAGAGAGTACAAAAGTCAAATACAATAGCGCAATAAAAATGTAAAATCATCCCTATCAAATTCTGCAGTCAACTGCAGTCAAACTTTAGCCCTAACTAGAACGTCATCACTGTCTAAAACATCAGAAATTATTCCGTAAATCATCTTAGCCTTCCTTAGTCAAGCTTGGCTGGATCATGAGGATAAATTCAGCCCAAAATAGCTCGGTCAAAGGAGAGAGAAGACTGTTGTAATTTTCCAATGTCAAACAACAGTCAAATTTGAAGTTAGTAAAGGTCAACCTGCCGAGAATTACTTGATATTGTACCAATAATGTGGCCTAAGAAAATTGAAACTTTGGCCCAAAAACCAAAGTCAAATTCAATAAAATGCCCCTTGATCAATGCTTGTCAAACGTCCTCTTGAAGTTTGAAATTCGGCCTGTAATTTTCTGCCCAGAAAATCATCCCCCTTGCTACATGTGTGAGGGAGAGATAGGATGCCCAAGTTGTACAAACCAATATGATGAAGAGGGAAGAAATGTGTGAGTGATTGATGTCTAAATGAGTTGTGAGGTCTCTTCTATTTATACACTTTGTGGTGGGTGAAGAGACACATCCATTGGGCTTCTTGAGCCTACATTTCACTGAGGTCAACCTGAACAATTTGTAAATGTGCGGTCATAAATTCAAAATCACACTTCTACTTGCGCAAATGAGATGATATTTATATCAATGTTGGACCTCTCAAAAAGAGGAATCTGATGCAGTCATCATCTCCATCAAATGAGTTGTCCGAAGGTGAAATTTGGTCCTAGTTGCCAATTTTAACACTCCCACTCAACTAAGGAGAATTCCACTTGCCAATCCATTCATCATCATAATGCCATCCTGTTGTCATGTACCATCTTTGTCATCTGTGTTCTGCTCTATCGAACCATGAAGTAATAATGAAAAAGTGATTGAGAGTGAGTCACAAGACCTTACCATCTCCACTGACAAAAATCAATGCAGAGGTAGAACCTCAAATGATCCCAGATCAACTTGTTGAAGACCATGCATCCTAGTCATAGGGAGTAGGGTAGTACATGATGTGTCCATCAGTAGTGCTATGGTCCCTAACCACTTTTCCAAACTCATTGGCCAAATGAGAGGTAGTTCCTATGAGTCTCAGACTCCATGGGTAGGATGTATGTTGGGGCATCGACAAGTGAAGGTGAACCACTCATTTTGCTGATATGCCGAAGGAGAAAGTGAACCACTCATCCTATGCATATGTCAATCGTAGGGGAAGGTGAACCACTCACCCTACATACATCTGTCCCCAATCGTTGGGGAAGGTGAACCACTCACCCTACACACATGTCAACCATCATGGGGTATCAAAGGGGAAGGTGAACCACTCACCCTATACATAACGCACCACTAGGGGAAGGTGAACCACTCACCTTATGGTTGCTCATAGCTCCAAGAAATACCCCAAGCCCTCAGAGCTCCCAGAGCTGAGTGTCCAACTCATGCAGGACCCTCATAAGAGTGCCTTTCCATGACTCCAATTCTCTCTTAGAAGAAATAGCATAGAATGGTGAATATCAACCACTTCCTCTGGCAGCAACCCTCCATTGTCGACCTTATATACAATGTAATCTGGCAACAATACATATAAAGCTATAACAAATAGAATCACCATTTCCACAACTGCATAAAACTACTCTAAGAACCTTCCATGGTTTATATACTCATTGCGTATGTATATCAGAGATATCCAATCCATATATTATATCAGATAAAGATCTCATCATCTACAAATCAATATTATATGTGAAGGATAAGTTATCTCAATGCATGCCCACCTCCATAGTGGTGGGCTCCAGTATTATAGAAATGATGCTACAACTATTGGGACTCCCGTTTTTACTTTTATCAACCTAGTTGTTCATAACAAACTTGGAAGCGACGGTGTTATATACACAGGTACTCGATCTTGCCACAGGCTGTGACTTGATCAGCTGCCATAAGTTCGCTAGGATCTTAAGAAAACTTCTATGAGCTCTTAGAAGAAGCTTTTAACTATGATGGATGAAAGCTAACTCAGAAGAGGCTAGTCTACTTGCAAAAAGAAGCTGAAAGCTGAAAGGAAATGCAAACCCTGGCAAACCCTAGTTTTACCTACTAACCCTACTAGTGCAAGAAAAGAGATGAAAGTTGTGGAAATGGATGCCATCGACTCTTCAAAAGGTAAAATTCATTTGACTGAGCTACTTTTGAAGTAAAATCTGGAAAAAGCATCTTTTTGTACTTTTGAGTAATCTTGCAGAATTATTATGCATGTGCTTTAACTATTTTTTGACTGTGCAGAGGTTGATTGGCGAAAGGAAATGGAGTGGGCACTTGCAGGAGGTTGGGAAGGTGAGAAGAGGGCATAAGGGGTCCATAGCACCCTTCAAGAGAGTTTCACAGTGGTCATATCTCGAAAAACTCCTCACGTGAACATCTACAAGAAGTTTACACGGGTTCTACAGGATGTTCTATAGGAAGTTCTATAGGAAGACCCGAAAGATGATTTTAGAGGGTTGATGTTGGAAAAACCGGTGGGAAAGTGGAAACATACGATGGATGAGGATGTGAAGGGGTATAGGACCTTGTGAATGAAGCTAAGGAGTGATGAAGGTGGTTGGATTTGTTGAAGGATGGAGGGAGCAATGTTGCACAAGAATGTAGAAATTAGGGCAAATTGGAGCACTGTGGCAAATGAAGGGGAGGAATCTTGGATTAGGGGTTGGAGCAGGTTGTATGATGGAGGAAGCATAGGTAGGGATGTATTACAGGTGATATGCACACTGTTGGAGAGGTAAATCCCCTCTACGGATAGAGGCGATCCCTGCTAGCCCAGAACGGGTCTAGCAACAATCAGTCAATGCTACTATGCAAGTTCCTAATTGCAATTAAAAGGTAGGGAATGGACACCTACTTGGATTGCAACGCTATTGTTTGATGAATGGATGCCGCTCTCGCTCCTTCGCTCTGGCTGGTCACGATCCTCTGCGATCTCCGCGAATAGATACCTGCACACACGAAGAGAAAGACAAACACAAGCGTGAAGTCTAATAAAGGCAATTGTGCATCAGTCAGAAAGGATGTAATTCACATTAACCATTACAAAGACAAATGAGAATGGAACCATAATAGTAGTCATCTATTATTAGTCAATAACAGAGAAGAGTACAACCAAATGTTCTGACGTCGATATCCTTCTCAAGAGGGCCCAGCCAGCAAGTCTCTTAAGCATTCACCCTTAGAGATAGATCTCCCAAGACAAGAACTCTCTCTCACACAAGCAACACTTCACAACCTTCCTTAATATATCCAGAAATTCCACACTTATCACACCAACTACCTATAGTAGCAGTAATCTGAGCACTATAAACTCCACCCAATCCAAACTAGCTACTCATGGCAATGGTAGAGGTATAAATAGGAGAAGGAGTCTCCATGAAAGGTGGGAGGATGAGCTTATCTCCAAGGAAGGTGGCTCAAATGACGAACAGACATGCCAGAGAAGGTAGGGCGACATTTGCAAGGATAACAACCAGGTCTGGAGTCATCTGGAAGGCCGACTGTTAGAACAAACTCGCCCAAACAGGATCAGCGCGAGTGCATAACTGGACTGGAGCACTGACATCGCAAAGTAATAACAGACAGGCCCATGTCAGCGCGACTTAATACAAACAGAGACTATGCTGGCTCATGAAATTCGACCAGTGCGGAAAACTCGTGTGCTTCCGCGCTAGCAGCGCATGTGATCTGTTATGAAGCGCCAGTCAGCGCAGTTATTTTAATAACAGTCGTGCTGATGATGAAAACTTTGGCAAAGTGGGTCATTTGGCCAGTTTAGAGAGCATGAGCTTGATTATTTTGAACTCCTGACACAGTAGGGTGACTGACAGGGAGACACTGAGAAATTACTGTGTAACAGATGCCCCCTAAAGCATGAATACCGAGAGAGTGGGAGGGGTGAAATGCTTTACAAAACTCACTGAATTGGAACACCACCAGGAAGGACCGAATATCTCTGATAATCAAGTACATGGAGTCTAGGCATGGGCGCAGCCATCCAAAAGACATGCGAAGAAGGTCTGTGGAACGGACGCAGCCACCCAGCTAAAGAGACCATAGTAATGATAAGGTATGGTCGTAGCCATCCATGAAGACTCAGGTATGGGCGTAGCCATCCATCAATGAGTCATGTAATGATCATGATCATCCACAAAATCGCAGCCTGGATCATAACAGACAGAGATCCAGGGTCTTGCGCTCCGTCTCGACCCGAACAAACTACAAGTCCAAGCATGTGAATACATGAGTTGAAGTTGAACATGCATGAACATCGTCTGATTACCAGTCAATGATGAAAACTGTTAACAGACGCGAGAGGTACCACCAATAATGACAATGGTCCTCAAGGTACTATAGGTACAATGCGTGGCGTGTGAATCAATGAGCTGGTGTCGAACACCCACAGAATCATCCGATCGGAGGCCAATGATGAAAACCTCACGTCGAACACGAAGAACCTGCCATTGAGGCATGCAGGCTCTAAGGCACCTGAATGGAGTCTCTAAGTCACCTTCCTCGATAGTGAGCTGAAGTCGACAGGAAGTGACCTTGATCGAAGGTGGGCCATAATGTTTCCCACATCATCGACACGAGACAGAGATAAAATGATTTGTGTGAGACATCGAGGAGGTTGCATTGTTGCAGAGGTCAACTTCTCTTGAACATATCGGCGACACGACAGTGGATTTGGCAGTATCTGACATCAAATGAGCAGAGGGCATGGTGACAAGGCAATGAGCAAATGAGAGGCCAAATAGGATAACCCGAACCCACGGAGGCTAGTGTGAAACAAGATGAGAAATCCCCACCCGACACGAATGCAGACCAATGCCATGTTCAAGAGCAACATACTGCCGACACGACAATTATTACAGTTCCATTTTCCCCACCATTTCTGGCAGGTACCCCGATTATTTTTGGATGACAAGCTTGACGAGGATAGCATATGATTGGAGAGTGTCATTTCGAAAATGCCCGATGTCATTAAGTTTTAACGAGTTTGACAAAGGAAAAACTCAGCGTCTTTTCTTGTTTAGAGAGTCTGAAAAGACAGCGGAAAAGAAAACTCTAGGGGGTTCCTTTTTCGTAGAGTTGTGTCTCTCGAGCCCGAAAAAGTATAAAACAATGCTCGAAAGAACCGCCCGACCAGTATGATCAAGGAGTACTTTTCGTAAATAGTGACTCCGACCTGAAAAAGTAAAAAAGCAATCGGAAGGAGGTCGTTTTGGAGCCAATAACGAGTGCGAAACGACAAACACCCGACAATTTTTTTAGGTTAAACGGTCGAAAAAAGAGCCTTAAAAGCGACCGCCCCTGATCCTTTTAACGAGTTGAGGGGAGGGCTCGGCCATCTTTTTCTTTCTTTATGTCGAAAAAGAGCTTAAAAACGAAGTTGCGAGACCAAGTGTGTATAGGGCTATTATGACTCCACCGAGACGAAAATCTGCGCAAGAACACTACCCATGTAAAACCTGTTCGACATGTTAAAAACATAGTAAAACATGTAGAAAATCATAGTACAGCGACATTAGCATGAAATATATGGCAAAAATTTAACAAAAACCCACATTTATGAGCTACCGTATTCAAATATAGATTTTTTACCATAAATAGGGGGGTAAAAGAACTATTTTTACCATTGTTACCATTTGAGCTGTGGAGAACGTTGTGAAGCTGCGAAGTTGACGGAGCAAATTCCATCCCGTTCGAGCATCGTTCATCCTGCAACTTGTTCCAGGTAGGTTCTCCTCTCCCTGCGCTCCATTTTGAGTCCCTTTTTTAGCTTTTTCATGGTAGGATTTGGCCATTTGGGCGGATTTTTGGAGCGTTGATGCGCTCTTGGTCAGCGCGAAAATCGCTATCGGGTCCGCGCTGATCGATTTATTTTTACACACACCACCTCCAGGTCAACGCGGAAAACACGTGTGCTTCCGCGCTGACCCAGCGGAAAAACATAAGATTGCCATGGTCAGCACGACTGTTTTAAAAACAGTCGCGCTGACGCCGTAAAATTTTATTTTTGCAATTTTGAACGTATGAATCTTCATAGTCAGGCTTCTAATGTTTTTTAATGGCCATGCAGGGCACGATGGCATTTGTGTGGCAAGAGAGAGCCCATGATAACGAGGATATTGCTGCTTATGCCGATGTTGGGAGCCGCAATTCCATGCGGGCATGCGGATTTCTCAAATTCTTCCTCACTCCGCGCCTACAAGCACAACCTGATCTTCTGGAGTTCTTGATTAGAGCCTGGAACCCAATTGATGGCGAATTCACAATTTGAGGCTGTGACATCGAGTTTGATTCCACAGATATTTATTTCTTGACTGGATTATCCCGCCGGGGTGAGATGCCCATTCTTGAGGGGCAGCGACCCAGCGGTGAGACTTTGGATATGTTGATGGCTCGGGTGTGCCCACGGGCATGCAAAACACGGAGTGGAAAGGTGTCCATTCCGTCAGTGGAGGACATCGTCCTTCGGAGCATACTTTTTATGGTGACCCAGGCAGCGGGCTGTTTGGCCAATCATGAGGCCTCAAAGACCCACCTACTACTAGCTCTCGAGTGTCTACAACCCACCATATTCAACTGGGCGGCAGCGGTAACCACTAGCATGAAAAGACAATTGAGCAACTACCGACGCGGGGAGTCAAAGCAGTTTGGTTATGGGTCCGTTCTAGTCCCGCTCATGCTGGAGCGGGTGCCGGCGTTACAGCTGCAGGACATGGCCCTTCATCCACCCAGGGGTCCCCGAGAGACGAGGGCTAGTCGGTGGGGCCATATCATGCCACGAGGAGGTGGCGGCCGCCCAGTGGCATGGGGGCGTTATTTCTGAGAGTGGCTAGATCGCCAGGTTATCTTTGTAGAGGACTGGCCATATGCCGGGATTGATTTCAGAGGTGACCCAGACATGCCACTGCTTGCGGGGGAGCAGTGGGACGATGGTGTAAGCCACTCGATCTCTTTTTAATTTTTTATGTTTTGTAATGTTTTTTTATTTTTCATGTACATGCCTTGACGATTAATGCTATGATATGCAGATTTAGGACCAGCGAGACCCCTTGGCTTGGCTCCCGAGGCGAGGAGAGAGGCACATGGCGCTGGAGTCTTGGCCCTGGCTCCTCCAGGAGTCAACACGCCCGAGATCGTAGTGCAAAACCTCGAGGGCTTACTGGAGGGAGTCCCAGATTACCAGGGGATCGAAGAGGTCCCCATAGCATCCCAAATTCACACAGTGGGAGTAGAGCCCAGGATGCACCGCCTTTTGAGGCGGGTGGCACGGGCGGTAGTATGCTATAGAGAGCATAACCTACCACAGTAGTCTCCTAGGTTTTATTTCCACTCTTGTTTTTGAGAGACACTTGTCTCAGGTGTACTGAGGACTTTCGCCTTATCTCGGACATATACACTTATTTTTGAGCGCCTTAGTGCGCCACACGATATATATACATACCGATTTTGGGTGGATATTTTTACATATGATGGTGTTTTTGTATGCTATGCAAATGTTTAATACAAACGTAATCTCATGTATCAGTTGCATAACACATGACCCACATATTTTAATTTTTTTAATGCAAGCTTAAAAGCACACACCACACGCATGCAAACTATGCTTGGAAAAAGATTTTATTTACATATGTCTATTCTATGGTCCTATTATGCTTTCTATGTCTTCTTGTATAATGTTTATCTATTACGCAAATGTCTGTCCAATACATGGTTCGCCAATGCATCAGTCAATGTGTTTAATCATCTCGGAATTTGTTGATATGTGATGTAATCAAAATTCCTTCCTAACAATCTTACACATAGATACAACCTTAGGATGTGTTGGTCTCTGATGGAATAACGCCCATTGAGCTGATGGACGACAAGTTGGGCGTGAAGGTTCACCACCAATGTACGGATGCCGAGATCAACTGCCTCAGCTAATAATTCAATCACAACACTGTACTCGGCAACATTGTTAGTGGTACGTCCCAAGCACACACCTTGAAGATCCAACAACTCTTCGTGAGGATCGTAGATCGCCCACACCGCAGACGACAAATTGCAAGTGCTACGGGAAGCACCATCAACGAAACCAACATAAGGTGCACTAGACATCTGCACAAGAAATAGAAAACACAATAAGAGGCAAGCACGCCTTCATACCAAAGCAAAACATGAAATCATACACACATCACACACCTGCTAAAAACACACGTATGTACAAACTAGGTGCATGAGATCATGCATACTATTTCTTCAAATAAAGCCCGTTGCGGGGCTTGTCAAGAGGATTTCCTTCATAGTCAATCAGCTCATATGCCCCTTTCTGTAAAACTCTCTTCACAATAAAGGGACCTAGCGACATGGATTCGAGTTTTCCTGACCCACCTTATCCTTAGCTTGATCATAGAGTAGTACTAGATCTCCCTCAACAAAGGAACGAGGTTGAATGGTATTATTGAAATGAGCCTTCACCCTTTTCTTCTGCGCTTCGATAGCTAGAGAAGCCAAGCGACGAGTCTCGTCTAGCCGCTCTAGGTAAAGGAGCCGTTCCTCCATCGGAGTGGTGTTGGGAAGCAACTCGACAGCTAACTTTAACGAAGGAATCTCACATTCAATAAGAAGGGTGACCTCCAGTCCGTAAACAAGCTGAAAAGAAGTGAAACCGGTGGCGTCCTTCACAGAGGTCCGGTAGGCCCACAAGGCATGGAACAACATCAGATGCCAGTTAGACTTGTGTGCACCAACGGTACGTTGGAGCATTGTGATCAAAACTTTGTTCACAGCTTCAACTTGGCCATTTGATTGGGGGTAGTACGGCGTCGAACTATCTTGACGCAAGCCTAGTTGGGTCGTTAGTTCCATCATCATGTGATTACGGAAATGTTTTCCGTGATCCGTGACGATAGCCTGAGGGACTCCGAAACGAGTAATGACATGATTAAACAAAAAATGCGCCGCTGTGTAACCGTCTTCGTTCAGTGTAGGCATCGCTTCAGCCCACTTGGTGAAATAATCCACGGCAACGATGATATATCCATGCCCCCCGGCCGAACGAGGGTTATAGGACGTATAATCGATGCCCCATTTGGCAAATGGACCTACGGTAACAACAGGGTGCAGTGGTGCAGGAGGTGCACGCATTTTCCGGTGGTAAACCTGGCATTCATGGCATGCACGGACCACAAGGATGCAATCCTTAAAGATGGAAGGCTAGAAGTAACCAGCACGGAGAATTTTCTGGGCGGTAGCATATCCAGACATGTGGCCGCCACAAGCACCGGAGTGGCAATCATTCAACACCCACTCAGCCTCCTCGAGAGTCAAACATCGGTGGAGAACAGAGTCAGCGCCGAGGCGGTACAGGGTATCGCCAAGGATGCGATAGGGTTGAGATTGGTGACGAATCCGCCATCGAGCATCTTTCGATACATTGGGACGGAAGGAAGATG
Organism: Pinus tabuliformis; assembly: GCA_031772625.1. Classification (NCBI taxonomy): domain Eukaryota; kingdom Viridiplantae; phylum Streptophyta; class Pinopsida; order Pinales; family Pinaceae; genus Pinus; species Pinus tabuliformis. The sequence continues at coordinate 478,252,825 of CM062810.1, read as the reverse complement.
TCTGCAAATATACTATAATGTCCCCATAACACGGGTTGAGGGTGCTGATGAGAAACAATGTTTCATCCGGGATATTCTCCTCCGAACGATATGGTGCAGAATGAGATGGCAAGGAACAGAGCAGTTCAGCAAAGACGAGAGACTTCTTAGACTTGGCCGTAGTAAATTCCAAGTCGAACTCTTGGAGGATTATGATCCATTTCGAGTATTTGCCCCCCAGTAGCTGACGCGACAAAATGTAGGTCATTGGGTTGCTGTCAGAAATCACGGTCGTGGTGCGCAACAGGATATAATGTCGGAAACGTTGGACGGCGCAGACAGCTGCCAATGCCAACTTCTCGACATATGCATAGCGAGTTTCCATATCCAGAAGGTTGCGACTAAGGTAATAGATAACGTGCTCGTTGTCGTCATCGTCATCCTGCACTAGAACCATGCCGATGGTGGTGTCAGCAGCAGCTAGATAGAGAGTATAATCATGGTGGTAGTTCAGAGGTCTTAAGAGCGGAGCCGAGACAAGGAGGTCTTTGAGTCGCTCGAAAGTCTCCTAGGCGATAGCGTCCCAACAAAAAGGTGTGTCTCGCTTTAATAACCGTGTGAAACCCTTAGCCACCTCAGGATAATTCGGAATGAATCGTTTAAGGAAATTAGCTTTGCCCTGCAAGCTCTGCAATTGCTGCAAAGAGGCAGAGGGAGGAAGATTCAAGATGGCCTCGACTTTGAGGGGATCCAGAGGGATGCCTTCTCGGGAGACGATGAACCTGAGCAGTCGGCCTAATTCTACGCAGAAGACACACTTGTGAGGATTGAGTCGAATACGGTAGTGTCGACAGCGGAGAAAAGTTTCACGAAGATGAGAGGGACGGTCCTGGCGCTTGACTGAATGAGCCGGAAGGTCATCCAGGTATGGTTGTACAATGTGGCGTATATCATGAAAGGCGTAAGACATTTCACGTTGGAAAGTGGCGCCAACATTCTTGAGACCGAAAGGGAGCTTCTTATAGGCAAAGGTGCCCCAAGGACAAATAAAAGTTGTCTTATGCTGGTCTGCAGGGGATATGTTGATCTGGTTATAGCCAGACAAGCCGTCCATAAACGAGTAAATTTCACTTCCTGTGCACTCATCAATAAGCTGATCGATGAAGGGCGTAGGGAAGTTATCCTTCGGACAGGCGCGATTGATATCGCGGTAGTCAACACAGACCTGGATAGTGCCCTGCTTTTTATTCACAGGGACTATATTAGACACCAAATCCGTAAGGGGAATGGCGTAAATAAAACTAGCTTTAAGAAGTTTTTCGACTTCGGCCTTGATGGCTGCAGCCTTTCGAGGGTGCACTGGGCGTAAGCGCTGATGAATAGGCTTAGCCCCTGGGTATGTCGGTATTTCATGCACCAAGATACTAGGGTCGATGCCGGGCATTTCCTCGTAGGACCATGCGAAGACATCACGGAATTCGCGAAATAGAGAAGTATAGAGTTGAACCTCCTCAGGAGTACACGTGACTCCAATGTAAATGTATTCGACAACCCCTGGTTTGACAGAGATGTCGATGGGTTGGGTTTCCGTGATGTTGCCCATATTGCCCTCAGAAGACACTTGATACAGCTGAAAAGGTGTTTGGAGGGGCGGGGATGGGACACATGAAGCAAACCGCTCGAGACATGCGACCATTTCCGAATGTGGAGGGAGAAACGAAGAGCGGTGGTGGTGATCTGACCAAGGGAGCTCTTCGAGAGACATGGTCTCTATGATGGCTTCATCGGAAGGAAATATTTCCTTCAATGGATCCGAAGTAGCCTCATCACCTAGCCAAGGGAAATGATCATATGAATCGGGAACACTGCTCGAAAGAGCAGGTTCAGCAGGGGGAGCCGATGCAGTGACAATCTCGACGTAGTTGAGCTCGGCAGGACTCAACGGCATCATATCACCCCAAGAGTCTTCCTGATTCACGGGAGGAAGAACCCACGGATCAGAACGTACTGAGATCATGTTGGTAGGGGTGAGATTCGGAGGTGGGAGGGGAAAGACTCCCATTAAAGCGGGATCTTTGAAAAGTCCGACACCCACACTCACTAATGACTTGGAGGTATGCTCCACGAATGGCACATTACCTTCAGAAGAAGAAGCGAAAAAGGAGAGCTGGTCCACCATGAAAATCTTCCCCTAGTGAGGGAAACGAACGTCACGGAACAGGGAGGAAGCCACGACTTGCATGGCATATGTTGAGCTACGTCCAAGGAGGAGGTTGTAGGTGAGATTTTCGTCAACAACTTCAACCTCTACCTCTACGGTCTTCCCTTCTAAAGAGATGGGCAAGCGTTGGAGGATACCGTAAGGACGAGATTCTCTTCCATCGAAGGCTTCTAGGGTCGTGGGAGACTGACTCAAAGTAGGAGAACCAATAGCCTTCTAGCAAGCAATAGACATGATGTAGGTTGAGGCACCTTCATCAATAACTGTACGGTGAATCGTTTTGCTATTGATGATGACCTGTATAAGGAAAGCGACTTGGTGAGGTAGTATCTGTGTAAAACCCTCGAGATCAAAAGAAATCAAATTTGAATCTGCCAGGTCGATGCCACCAATAGCTGATAGCAAGGAATTCCTCTGGGAGGGGTAACTCTGGAGGACTTCTAACGCGCACATAGCAGAGGGAGCCTGAGCTAAGTCCTCAACAATGTTATAATGCTGGGCAGCACGAGCATTAGGGTTATAAGATGACTTCCTGAGTACACCTTTTGGAGGGGGTTGGGGGATCGTCTCAGTGCTGGGCCGTTCAATGTGAAGGGGACCAGAGCTGGATGGAGGAGCGCTGGAGGGAACCTCCGGCTCTTTCCCGGCATGAGATGGATAATCTTTTGCTCGAGTTGAGACGTGGATGGGAATCGTTCCAGCCATGAACACTTGAGAATCGAACGAGGAAGAGGGTTGAGACCGGTCGGCCACCATTTGAGTCTGCTGGGAAGGGAAAGGCTCTCTAAGCACAGCAGGAGGCCCAGGAGCACCTTTCAAAAGTTGACTAACTTCGGACCGCCTCGGGCAGTCTTTAGTGTAGTGATCCTCATCACAAAAGAGACAAGGATACTTAGGTTTTCGTTTAGCTCCTTCCTTGGAGGGAGGCTTAGGGGGATCCTGCTTGGGCTGTCCAGATTTATCTTTAGCTTTCCCTTTATTTTTCCCTTTTGAGGATTTATCCGCCGCGGTGGAATGAACGGCGTTTACCTCGGAGGTACTCCCAGAATTAGATTGGCCCTGAGAAGCATTTCCATTAGAAGCGTTCTGTTTTTGCTTCCTAGGGTTCGCGACCGATTTCTTCGATGACGAGTTTACAGAGCCAATGACTCCATCAACAGATGGTTTCGGCAGAGCCTTGGACTGTCTAGGCCTCGGGGCATCTGGAAAATAATCATATAAAGTACCCGACTGAGAGTATACTAAGTCGAGGTACTGAGCACGCGCGATCGCTTGCTCTTCAGTTACACAAGCTCCCATGGCGATGTCCCGTGCAATTGCGGGGACAAAGGAAGTCGTGAACCAATCTGTCAGGAGTTGATCAGGAATCCAGAATTTGATCAAGCGACGACGCCTTCTCCATTCATGTATATGATCAGATATGTGTGTAGCCATGTCTTGTTTAAGAGATGTGAGGTGATGTGTCCCCGTCTCGTACCGAATGGGTAACTGAAAATGAGTTAAAAATGCCATAGCCAGCGAGTTGAAATCTTGAAACATGCCGCGATTCAGCTCAATATACCACTTAGCGGCTGAACCAGTGAGAGTTCTTTGAAAGAGGCGGAGCCAGATAGAGTCATCAAGCCATGAGTTTGATGAACACCAAAGGTGATAGGTCATGACATGGGCTTGAGGATCTTCACCAGCTTTGCCATCAAATTTTGGACAATCACCGGGTATTTTAGTCGGAACTGGTGGCCAATACGGATTATGCAAAGTAGGATCATTTGTCAACTTGGACACATCTGGAAGTTCCAACGTCGCTAAGAAAGGCAACTGAGGGTTAAAGGACATTTGTGGCTGCGGATTCGAGGCAGTATTAGGGTTCCAACCAAATGGTGGTTGCCCCCACGGACTTTGTCCAGATGGACCTGGCCCAAAAGGACCTGGCGCATAGGGACCTTTCCCATAGGAGTTCTGTCCATACGGATTTTGGCCATATGCGGACAATTGTCCCTGGGTCTGCCCCTCAACACCCCATGTATTAGCAACTTGTCCTGCAGGTGTAGCATACTGATGATTTTGGTAAGGAGTAACCTGCATCTCTTGACAATTTTGGTAAGGGGTAAACTGAGTTTGCCCCTGGGGTTGCTGGTAGCCATACATTTGTTGGGCTCCATACTGAGCCTGATAAGAAGGCTGCGTTTGGTAAGAAGGTTGGGGCCGTGGCCCGCCTTGCATTTGATAACCCATTTGAGTTTGGGGTCAAGAGTAATGTCCTTGAACTGGTTGGGCTTGGATCATCTGGCCGGAAGGTTGACTTGGTTGGGTTTGGGATGGACCTGCTTGCCCAGAAGGACAAATTTGTTGGGTGCCAGGTTGTTCGTGAACCACCAAGGGTTGTCCTTGCGGAATAGATGGCCGAGCCGGCTGGACGGCTGGTTGACCCTGAGGTTGGCCAGCCTGTCCAGATTGGTGATTAGGGCGGACAACGGGTTGGCCTTGCTGCATAGAAGGCTGGCCCATCTGCCCGAAGGGGTGCATAGGCTGAGCAGTGGGTTGGTCTTGTTGTATAGAAGGCTGCCCCCCTTGCCCAGGAGGATGCATGGATTCAGCAGTGGGTTGGCCCTGCTATACGTAGGGTTGCCCCCCTTGTCCAGAAAGATGACCAGACTGAGTAGTAGGTTGGCCCTGCTATATGTAGGGTTGTGCCCCCTGCCCAAGAGGATACCCCTGCTAGACTGCTGGTTGACCTTGAGGAGTATAAGCTTGCCCAGCTTGTCCAGATGGGTAACCCTGCTGGAGACCAGGTTGGCCTTGTTGGATGTAAGGCTGCCCTGGTTGTCTAGTCGGGTAACCTTGCTGGGTACCAGGTTGCCCCGGGTAACCAGAAGGTTGACTCTGACAGGAAAACGACGGACCACCAACGACCAAAGGTTGTCCCGGATAGGGTTGTCCTTGCGGGCCCCCAGATTGTCCTGGGTAAGGCGGGCCATAAAGTGGTTTCCCTTGAGGGGTTTGCACATAAGGTGGCTGGCCTTGATTTGGCGGTCCTTGAGGCTGCCCAGGGATTTCCTGACCCCCATGAAAAGAATGAAACTGGCGTCCCAAGTAATGGATAACGGTACCGAGACTTCAACGAAATGTTGAAGAGGCGCGGATTGAGCGAACTGGAGGTATTGACCAGTAGAATCATAATAAAAGAGCGGACCTTGGTAATTCGGGTCCACAATGGGTTGCCCCTGGGCATCATACCGCCCCCCTCCTGGAACAGGACCAGAAGAGGGTTAAGTACTCTGTGCAAGATCGACGACTCCAGATGAAAGTTGTGGCTGGCCATTACTCACTTGACTGTGAGAAGGACCAGCAACATTGTTCGTAGATGAAGATGCTGTCACGGCACTAACGACTGGAGTCGAGTATGCTACACAAACGATTGGATTGGTGGGAACCGAGGTAACAGGCGTATTGAGGGGTTGTGAAACGAAGGGTTCCGTGGTGACAATGACACTAGGATCCCATATAGTTGTAGAAGGACTCCTGGCAGCTATTCTATCCCTCATCGACTGATATCGCGGAGGGAGTGGAGAAGTAGCTGGAATGGGAGTGTCAATATTTGACACCACGGGTGTCTCACCTGCGCTGGGGGATGTCTCATCCATGTGGGAAGTGGACATCGGAGACGACATACCGGGAGGGGTAACAGGAATATCGTCCTCATCAGGCTCCCAGATAGGCTTCCAATCTTCTTCGTAATCCTCGTCGCCCGGGGCACGTACGTTGATAGGCTGGATACTCGAGATTACAGGAAGAGTATCGCTTACAACTGGTACCTCAGGAGCAACAGAAGATGGAGAACCTTGATCACTTGGACCGGGAGTTGACGGGTCAGCCAGGATGACAAGACCGCGCACAAAACCTAAAGGAAACTAATGATAAAGACCCTACTCAAGCTAACGCACACAAGATCTAACCAGGTAGCGTTATCGTGACCGAATAAAGTTTTAAGACACAGGAACTAAACTTGACCTTTTCATGTTTCAAGAGTCTATAAAAGGAGTAAAAGATGACTCTAGTCTCCTTCGAATGTTTAATGAGCACAAAGTGACAAGACGCTCACTGGCACCTTTTCTTTTAGGGAGTCCGAAAAGGATCAAAAGTGACTGCTCTGGAGACTCTAGGTAAAGGGTTTACCAAGTAATCCGTAAAATTGCTTATACACCTTGGCAATCATATGAGAACCAAGGACTTTCCGTACTGCAGACAATCTTCCCGAATGTTGTGTTCGGTGCGTTACGGTTCACAAGGCGGCAGACTTGGCTTCCTATGGATCAAGGATAAAAGCCTAGTGGGGTCTCCCTATATACGTGACGGTACGTGGGAGCACAGTCTGTGTTAGACCACTATCGAGTCACAGAAGGAGGAATCACCCAACCGTAATGTGAAACAATAGTGACTATGTTTAAAGACGCCGGAACACGTCTCTAACCTAGACCTCTAGATGTTTGCATTAAGTTCCAATGCATTTTTAGGTTTATTCAGTTTATTTTATGGTTGATCTTGAATTTAAGTTTCGATTTCAGGCCTTATCGTGTGATCTCTCACAATTACCTAGATGCAAACTATATGCCAAAGAACATCATTTCGTTCGATGAATTCTAACTATGAGAGGGTTAAGAGTTTTCAATCAAACAAAATGAACTCAAGCAATCAAACAATCTAATGTAGCTAATGGCGAAGAAATGAGACTTTTCTTTTGAGAACACAAATCAATGGAATGCTCTTCTTTTCATTAACTATTGAATGCAAAAGATATTAGTTTGATTTCTTTTTCAGTGGCACAATGCACTTACAATGAATTTTGAGAGACAGCAACACCGAGTAAAGGGAAACAAAATCACTCAATGAAAAACACAACAAGCGTGAAAAGAGCTGGTTGAACCCAAGCAATTGTAATCTGTGACTGGGTGGTGAGAAGTAATCGAAATAATCCAAGGACTGGTTCGAGGACAATCACCTAAACAACCGAGCAAAGAAAGCAAAAGAGGAAGGTTTTCGCAAAAGCAAAGGCAAGTAGCAACGGATCTTTGTGAACAAGTGATAAAACAAAATCAATCCAACGAAAACGGGATGATAACACTAGGTCACCGGACACAAAGAAAAATCCGTCCGACAAGACTTCACAAACAAGTGCTTCACAGTTCAAACAATGAAAAACAAGTCATAAACCAAGTGGAAAGAGTGAGAGGCAGTCAAACCAACAGGCTCAGGAGGCAAATTTGAAACAAATTGAATTCTACAGGATCAGCGCGGGTAGTACACAGCAACTATGCACTGATCAGAGACCACGCGTAGCAACAATGCGCTGTCAGCGCACAAGGACACGGGTTATCCGCGCTGGTTCGACTTCAGAACTGTCGTGACTGTTTAATGAGAAAGCGCGATCACCGCGAGACCCAAGAAACATGCAGGCGATGTCAGCGCGACTGTTTCAATTAAAAACACGTTGAGGCTAAAAAACAAGCAGAATCAAGCTAAAAGCTTCCAAACCAGGGCAAGGGTTCTTCAAACAATTAAAGCACTTCCCAGATTGGACCAGGAAATCCAAAAGAAGAAGACTAACCCCTAATCTTCAAAGAGAGGGCAATCAAGCAAACTCAAAGCAAGAATGAATGAAAAGGGACAAAGGCCAGCTCCCCAGCGGAGTCGCCAAATTGTTGGAGAGGTAAATCCCCTTTACGGATAGAGGCGATCCCTGCTAGCCCAGAACGGGTCTAGCAACAATCAGTCAATGCTAGTATGCAAGTTCCTAATTGCAATTAAAAGGTAGGAAATGGACACCTACTTGGATTCCAGCGCTATTGTTTGATGAAGGGATGCCGCTCTTGCTCCTTCGCTCTGGCCGATCAAGATCCTCCGCGATCTCTGCGAATAGATACCTGCACACATGAAGAGAAAAACAAACACAAGCGTGAAATCTAATAAAGGCAATTGTACATCAGTCAGAAAGGATGTAATTCACATTCACCATTACAAAGACAAATGAGAATGGAACCATAATAGTAGTCATCTATTATTAATCAATAACAGAGAAGAGTACAACCAAATGTTCTGACGTCGATATCCTTCTCAAGAGGGCCCAGCTAGCAAGTCTCTTAAGCATTCACCCTTAGAGATAGATCTCCCAAGGCAAGAACTCTCTCTCACACAAGAAACACTTCACAACCTTCCTTAAGCTATCTAGCAATTCCACACCTATCACACCAACTACCTATAGTAGCAGCAATCTGAGCACTATAAACTCCACCCAATCCAAACTAGCTGCTCATGGCAATGGTAGAGGTATAAATAGGAGAAGGAGTCTCCATGAAAGGTGGGAGGATTAGCTTATCTCCAAGGAAGGTGGCTCAAATGACGAACATACATGCCAGAGAAGGTAGGGCGACATTTGCAAGGATAAAAACCGGGTCTGGAGTCAACTGGAAGGCCAACTGTTAGAACAAACCCCGCCCAAACAGGATCAGCGCGAGTGCATAACTGGACAGGAGCGCTGACATCGCAAAGTAATAACAGACAGGTCCATGTCAGCGCGACTTAATACAAATAGAGACTGTGTTGGCTCATGAAATTCGACCAGTGCGGAAAACTAGTGTGCTTCCGCGCTGGCAGCGCATGTGATCTGTTATGAAGCGCCAGTCAGCGTGATTATTTTAATAACAGCCGCGCTGATGATGAAAACTTTGGCAAAGTGGGTAATTTGGCCAGTTTAGAGAGCATGAGCTTGATTATTTTAAACTCCTGACACAGTAGGGTGACTGACAGGGAGACAGTGAGAAATTACTGTGTAACACACACTATTTTCCAAAACTGATCAAACAAAGACTACAAAAACCAGATATCTATCTATTTTGACCTAATCTGGTCTAAAAACCAAAAACATGATGAGTAGAAGTTTATAGACAGGAGATCATGTAAGATAACCATGGAAACTAAGCAAGAATAGATCTAAACATGCCAGTACAACTGGTAGCAACTTTTCCAACTAAAAGTCTAACACTAGCAATTGCATTGAAAGGCAAAAACAATTTTTTTGTGGCAGCAAGTATGCCTTGGTCTCAACTCATAATCCCAAGGAGGGAGTGATGATATCAAGGATTTCTTTATGGCCTTTTTGTAGATCTTTTCTGTTACCAAACTGTCAAATCAACCTAAAGCATGAAAAGCTATTTTAATCATCAAAAGCAACCTAAGTAACAAAGCAAGATCTTAACCTAAATAACATAAATTATTCTATGAAGGCAAGGAAAGCACATACAAGTACACAAAAGAGGTACTGGAACTTGGGCTGGGCCCAACCCTAAGAGCTACAACCTCCTGAGAAAGCTCAGAGCTGGTGCAAAGCGAAATTTATCTCCATTACTAAAAAAATAATCATGTCACAAAACTGTTTAACAACAGGAGCTCAAAAATGAGTTGAAATGCAAAGATGCACTAAAGTGAGAAAAATAACTGTTCAATAGCTAAACTACCAAGGCTTGAAGCCTTCCTACTTATGCACCATGAGGACTCTCAACAACCCTACTTAACTTTAGGAGCTTGGTTCCTCAAAACTGCAGTTAATCAGCCACTTCACAAAATCTTCTCGACTGCCCCTTGAAATCATCTTTGGTGGGTTGTTGAACTCCGAGCTGATGGTGGAGAACTCGAGGAAGGGGTCATTAAGTGTAAGAGACACCCTTCCTACCAATCCTCAGCCTTTTTCCTTCGTATTTGGCTGTCACTAGCTCATAAATGCTTGAACTTGGTTGAAAAGATGTCCAAAAATCTACAATAAGCACGTATTAGACTTTGTGGTCAAGTGGCTATTCTCATTCATTCAATTAACATAAATATATTCAAAGCATGCATAAAACTATGAAGAATGGTGGATTAATCGAGAATAATAGGAAAAATGAGCCCAATAAATTACCCATTTTTGGGGCTCATCATCACCCCCCTCCTAAATGTGTTGCTCATCCTCTGAGTAACTAATCCAGCTCATCATCTTTGATTGCTTTGACTACCTCTTTGACATCCCAGGCTTCTGAGGTGATGTCCTCTTCTTGGTCATGAAACCTTGCCTTTCCCTCTACTTCCTCCCATTGTCTGTGTTCTTCTTCTTCTTTGACCCCTTCCAGTAGTCCTAAAATCAATGGAGGACTAAACATTAGGCCAACCCAGTTGGCCTGAAGATTTTGCATTGATTTTCTATAAAGTGGCACTCTTGCCAAAGCTTCCCTCATCCTTGTTGGGGAGTGGCACTCTCTTATTTTCGGACTGTGGGAAAATGTGTTCCATCTCCTTGTGCAAGCATGAATGCAGTTATCACCCAAGAGTCTCTCCATGTCTTCAAAGTGAGCAATGGCCTGAGCTTGCCTTTCAACGTAGTCTAGGAGAACCTCGGGGTTGACGGAAAGGTGCTAATGCGCATACACTAAAGCTGAGGGATCTTCTGGTTCTGCTCTGATCATGAATGGCTCACTTAGCTCTCTATCCATAACATTCCGAATTTCCGTTGCCCTCTTTTCCTCATGGCTTAACCAAGAAGCCATGGTTGTGAGTTGCACATCTCCCAATGCAGCATTCGGGTGCCATAGATTCATGTTTGGAAGTGCCAAGTTGTGTAAATAGAATTCTGGTAACTTGGCCTTATCTTCAGCTGAGCTTCTGTCACACAAATACATGAACTGATTGTAATTCTGGAACGGAATGGTGCCCCTTTGGGCCAGTGTGTTAATTTTAAATTGCAACCATTGATCTTTAAGATATAATGCACATGACTTAGTAGGTTGCCTACATTGTAAGGTCTCTACTGCCCAGCTAGCCATGTGGGCCATTTGGGCTTCTTTCTCTTGCACCTGTTGTTTTAAAAATTGTATTTCTTCTGCTGCTTGTGAATCCTTTTCATGTAGCAGTTTTGTCATCAACATCAGCTTGCAGCGTTTCCTCTCTCTGCGGTTCCTCGGTTGTTTCCTTGTCTGCTGGAGGTCTTTCTTGTTGTTGTTGCTCTCCCAAAATGGACTGCCTATCTTCCTTATGACCTCCCTGAAGCTGCAACTATTGTTTCAGCAACTCATTCTCTTCTTCTAATTTGTCTCTTTTACTGCTTTCTATGTGCCTCACCATGGCCAACTCTTTTCTTGATTCTTTTAGCTATTCTTCCAGGTGGCCTGTCTGCAACACCCATGGATTTAGCAATTCTCATCCAAGTGTGAGTCCTAACATGTCCTTGTTCCAATGCAAAGAAAAGTGGTACAACAAACTTCTATGGGATGATCTTCCCACTTTCTAACAAGTTGTAATATGATCCCATGCTAGGCTGAGGGCTTGGTTCTAGTATCTCCCCGGTCTTTTCTTTTCCCTGTGATTGTTTAGCTACCTTCTCCTCCCATTTATCAGTCTCTTTTAACTTAGCTAGAGTTTCCTATAGGGATATTTTAGCTTCCTGTAGAGTTGTCTTTGAGTTCATCATCCTAATTCTCTCTTTCTAGGTGGAGGTTTTTGGGCTTCCTCTTTCAATGGTGATAGATATCTTTCAAGGAGATTCTTCTTTCGGTTTAGTGGTTGTGTCCTCAATGGAAATTGGTTCCTTTAATTGTGGGTGGGGTTTTCCCACTTTGATCCTTGTGCTTCTCTTGGCTTTAATGTACATGGAGGTTTGCCTCTTTCTCTTTCCTTTTTGTTTTGTAGGTGTGCTTAGTGCAGCAAGCATAGTTGCTACCTCCCTTGCCAATGTCTTAGGGGATTTCTCTTTCTTCTATACTTTTTCTTTTCTTCTTGTAGAAATATTTGTGTCCACTATTTGTGTCTGTGTTACTGATATCTCAGGGTGTTTCCTTCCCTTTTCTTTCTGGGTTCCTACTTTGGCTGTGGCAACCTTCATTTGGGCTTTCTCGGCCTTTTCCCTTCTAGTCTATGTCCTCTTTTCCCTTTTTGTTTTTGCTGTTGTTTCCTCCTCTGCTTTTCCCTCTGCTTGAATGTCCTGTGCTCCCTCATCATTGTTCTTCTCAATTTCTTTAGTTTGATCCCCCTCCTCGCTACTAGATGGGGTGATGTTCTTAGCCAAAGTTCTAATGTTATCATCCTTGGACATGTTTCTGAAGGTCTCCCAAGATATGGGGACAGTATAGGTGTGTAAAGCATCCTCCACCAACAATTTGATGAGCCCATGATGAGCCAACTGATCTGGGATTCCTTCATTTAGCTTTGTACCGCATTCAATTAAGGATTGAAGAAGGAAATATGGGATGCTCAGTTTCTTCGCTAGAGGCAAGTCAATACCATGCCTTAATTCATGTAACAACCTAAAATTATATCCATATATGATGTTAAAACTCCCTTCACATGTGATATGCTTCATAATTTGATAACTAACTTCACTCCAGAGAGGAGGCAAGTTGGTTCTTCTAACCTCGTTTTTGTCTTCTACAGGATGCTCCTCAGGCAAAAAAAATGTTTTCTTAGCAACTTGGCCCAATGACCTCTCCTCTTTGCTCCAAGGGAGCCCCAATGCTAGACCAGTAACTCTACTGATGAGCTCAGGGGTAAGTTCTAGGGTCAAACCCCTAAAACTAACTGTGGCATGTGTCTTTTGAATGTGGTCTCAGGGACATTAAAAACTCTTCAATTATCTTCTCATCATAACCCTGAATTTTGTCAAAGAAGAATATCCAGTTTTCCTTGCTAAAAAGGTCTACCACCTCAGGGTGCTCATGCAACTTTCTTGAGTTTGAGGGTTCTTTCCTTATGAATCCTCCTCGCATGGTGCTGAGTGCTTTGTTTATGTTTCAACTAGAAACGAAGATGCCTAGGGAAACAAATAGTCAATCACTGAAATAGAGAACACCTGAATTTGTTTTCTTCTGAACTCAAGAAGGAATTTCTTGTGTTCCTTACAATATCAAATAACAATAATTCCCTTGTTTAAAACTGTTGTCACCCAGAATTTGACTGTATATTTATGAAAAGAAAAAATTTGTTTTTACATAATAGATCATAAGGACACAAGTTCTTTCCTTAGCACATAGATAGATATGTAAATTCAGGTTTTTTTCCACACACACATGCTGGCCTCTGTTGCTGCATGTATCTTCCTTCAATGAGAAAAAATGATGAGGAGATTCTGGAATGTAGAGAAAGAACTTGGAAAACTCAGTGAAATATGCAGGTAGACTTTTCACATTTTTCTCAATGCACCGACAGACTTTTACTCTCGCTTTTAAATCTGATGTTGTTCAATTCACCACCTTACACAAAAAAATCATGCACAAAGGAGTTTTCCCAAGCCTACCTCGTTTGGAGCTTAAAATTTGATGAAAATTCCAGGTTTCCGCTCCGCAGAGCTGTTCTCTGCCTTTTCTATAGAACCCTTCCTATAGAAGGCTCCCAGTTCTTGTAGAATGAAATTGTGCTTTCGGTAGAGCCCGATAGGCGGGACATTTTCGAAAATAGGTAGAAAAACTGGTGGAGGATGACTAGTTAACTGTTCGGGAAGTGGTGGATGCGTACTCCAGTCGAGAATGTCGATAGTGCAGAATGAACAAAGGGTGGTGCATGTTTCAATTGAGCATCTTTTAACTGCGGCGTGATTCGTGGTGAGGGGATCAGGTGGCCAGACTGGACCGTTGATCCAATGTCACAACCATAAGGTTTCTGCATGTTTTTGACCACCATCACCTCCGTTCTGCTATTATCCGCCGCCACCACTACCAGTCCCAATGATTTATTCCTAAATAGACACTCCACACGTGCTGGTTGCACATCTAATCGGTAGTTTTGAATGTAATAGGGCTCTTTTGGATTCCACGAGGATATGTAACTGGCCAAGGGTGGCCAGTTGACTAGCCACTGATTCCACTCAATCTGAACCATTCCCATAGTCATGTAGCTTTAAAATATTATTTATGCAATTGAAGAATGAGTTTAGGCACTTACCTGCGTGGTCGCATTCGTGTTATGCAGATCTTGGGTTTTGGAACACATTCCTTCATTTTTTGTTGCTGCATGCACACTGCATGCTTGTCCTCAGTTGTTGCTGATGTTCATGCGTTCAAGTAGAGCTCAATGCATGTTTCTTCTGCCCTACCTTGTTGTCCTTGTGTCTGGTGTATGTCTTTTAGAGGGATCAGCTACTACAGGATTCCTGTAGGATGTCCTGTAACTGCTTCTCCTCCTGGAATGCAAGATAGAATGAGCAGGGCTATACTTCTGACGGCCAGCTGATGAGGAGTCTAGATGGAGGGTAAGAGGTATGGTGAGTGAAGAACTGCTACTTGTTTTGTCATGAAAAAGTTTTTGCTGGCAGTATGAATAAAATAGGATTTCTCTGTGACTGGGCAGGAACATAAAAAATGAGTGCAATGGAGGTGTACAGAGATGGAAAAAGGTGACATATGGCGATGGATGGAAACAGGGAGGTTTACAAGGCTCATAGGCAGATTCCCAACCTTCGGGTCCTCTTCTGAGATTGATTTTGGCTTCTCTGCACGTTCTACAGGATCTTACTGTAGAAGACACAGAACTTCTTGCGGAAGGTGAAATCTTAGCCCGAATGAGACCAAATCTTAGGATAGGGTAGTGATCATGTAGGAATGGATTGAGATGAATGCTTGCAGCCTGGTGCTGACCTCTGTCTTTGTCTTGTATGATCCTCCTAACCTGAAATTTCCTTCCTACAACCTGCAATTTATTCAACAGAGATTAGGTTTATTTTTCTTTTCGTTTTTTCTTTTCTCTCTCTCTCTCTCTCTCTCTTTTTTTTAGTCTGAGATAGTTGGCACACCTCCAGGAGGTTTTCACCCTCACTGTCTGCCTTGGGCGCCTCCAAGATATTTTCAATGAAGGATCTTTTATTCTTTTCTCTCTCTTTTTTTTTTTCAAGGTGTGGGTGGAGTGGAGACAGAGGCCTACTCCACTACCAACACTGATTTATCTAGAGTTTCAATGAACTCCTACTTAGAAAGGGGCTTCCTGTAGATTTTCAATCGATGCCCGTTGATGAGCATGTGGATGGCTTCTTCATCAATGGTCTTGATAAGGACTGAACCATTGTCATTGCATTTCTCCACTATATATTGTCCCAACCATCTTGTCCTCAGCTTTCCTTTGAAATCCTTGTATCTTGAATCATATAATAGCGCCCAATCTCCTAGCTGAAGTTGCTTTTCTTTAAAGTGTTGGTCATGCCATATCTTTCTTTGAAGTTGGACCACATCTGAGTGGAGAAGGGCCTGAATTCTTTGCTCATCTAGCCCATTCAGCTGAGCTAATCTTTCCTGTTGTGCATGGATGAGATCTAGGTCCACCTGAGCTACCAACCTCAAGTTATACTCAAATTCTATGGAGAAAAAAGCCTTCTTCTCGTAGACCAGCTCATAAGGTGTGAAACCTGCTGTAGTTTTCCAAGTAGTGTTGTAGGCCCAGGTGGCCTCAGCCAAGCAATTTGCCCAATCTTTTTTGCTGCTGCTCACCACTTTGGTCAAAATCTCTTCCATAGCTTTGTTAGTGACTTCGACCTATCCATTCGCTTACAGATGATAAGGGGTGGAAGTTTTGTGCTTAATCTTGTGATGAGCGAGTAGGTCTTCAATCAAGATAGAGGTAAACTGACTTCCTTGATCTGTGACTAATTCTCTTGGCTAGACAAACTTGTAGAAGATATTTTCCTTCAGAAACTCAACTATTTTTTGTTCGGTTGTTGCCTTGATTGCCTTTGTTTCTTCCCACTTTGTCAGGTAGTGTGTGCACACAATGATGTAAGACTTTTGTTTTGAAGGAGGTTTGATAGGACCCACAAACTCCATGCCCCACTTCTTAAATGGCTCAAAAGTCACTTGAGGTTGGAGGGGCATTTCATCGCTTGGATTCGATTTCCCCATCCTTTGACATCAGTCACATTGGCTGATGTATCTCCTGACATCTTGATGAAGAGTGGGCCAATAGTAGCCTACCTGTAGAATTTTGAAAGCGGTTCTTTTTGCTGCAAAGTGGCCTCCATAGGGCCCATCATGACAGGTTAGGAGGATGTCAAAAAATTCCTCCTCCCTGACACAATGCATCAAAATCTGATCCGGGCCAAGTTTAAACATGCTTCCCACAATCCAAGTGAATGGGGCGCTTTTCCTCACGATCTTGCTCTTCTCTTTTGAGGATAGGTGTTGCGGGAACTGTGCTAAAACCAAGTAATTTGCTATATCAGAAAACCATGGAGAGAGTACTGAAATAGAAAATAGGTGTTCATCTGGCATTTGATCATCCACCATCCCTTCTCCATGTAGGAATTTACAGGGTAAGTTCCACAGAAAGAATACCAAAAGGACACCGCTCACAACCAGATCTCAAATCAATACACCAGTATTTTTGACGTGGTTAAAACCCTCAGAGTGCAAGGAGGGAAACAGTCCACGGCCTGTCCCAACGTGGGTACTACAGGCAATTTATTAATCAAAGAATGAAAATTTACATAAGCTTCTCTCATACACGGATTACCCGAACAATGACCCTCCATGCGCTTTAAATAGAACTCATGGACCAATCGGGTGTCAAGCCACGGATCAAGTGTCGGTAATACCAAGGTGAGAGTGAACCGTCGGATCACTACATATCGTGACCGTCGGATTGTAAGTTACGAAATGTACAACGGTAAAGAAACACACTTTACCTAACTCTAACCTAACTCTATACTAGACCAAGTTGAACTTAACTATATCCTATGTGTCGGAATATCCTAACATCCCCCCTTAAGAACAACTTGGGATAGGATTGAAGGAGTTACAAATATGACACAATAGGAGAAGGAAGGAGGCACTAGAGCCTATCCCCCCTTAGTGACAACTTCCTGAACTCCAAGCATATATCGAAGTTTAGTGAACTTCGCCTCTGTGAGAGCCTTTGTGAAGATGTCTGCAACCTGATCATCTGTTGGACAATATTGCACTTCAAGAACATGGTCATGAATGAGCTTTCTGATGAAGTGCATGTGTAGTTCAATGTGTTTGCTGCGCTGATGCTGGACTGGATCTTTGCATAGCTGAATGGCACTTTGATTATCACACCAAAGTGTGGTTGAATGCTGCTGCTCAAAGCCAAATTCTGATAGGATCTGACGAAGCCACAAGGCTTCCTTACTAGCTTCCACGGCACCACGATACTCTGCTTCTGCTGACGAAAGAGAAATTGTAGTCTGTTTCTTACAAGCCCATGTAATAGGTCCTGAACCAAGAGTGAAGACATAACCGGCAGTCGACTTCCGATCATCAGGGTCACCAGCCCAATCAGAATCAGTGAAACCAACTAACAGAGGAGCTGCTTTGGCACTGTAATGAATCCCAAACTTTACTGTACCTCGAACATAACGAAGTATTCGTTTAGCTGCTTTCCAATGACTTTCACGGGGGTTTTGCATAAAACGAGCAACAAGGCCAACAACAAAGGAAAGATCAGGACGAGTATGGGTTAAATACAAGAGTTTTCCGACAAGTTGACGGTATAAGGTAGCATCAACTTCAGGAGAAGTACAAGAGACTGAAAGTTTGACTCCAGACTGAAAGGGAGAAGGGGATGGCTTACAGTCTTCCATGTGAAAATGACGAAGAATATCACAAGCATACTTGGACTGGGAAAGGAAAATACCCTCTTGGGATTGCAAGACTTGAAGACTGAGAAAATAGTGTAAATGTCCTAAGTCTGTCATTTCAAATTTCTTTTTAAGGCTGGACTTCACATGGTTTATAAGGTTGGGATCATTACCAGTAAGAATAAGATCATCAACATAAAGAACAAGGATGATAAGAGAGTTGCCCACTTTCTTGGTGTAGACAGTATTGTCAGAATGACACCTAGAAAAGCTAGATTCTAAAAGAAAGCTATCCATTTTGGCATACCAAGCCCGAGGAGCTTGCTTGAGACCATAAAGCGATTTCTTAAGTCGACAAACAAGGCTGGAGTCTGTTTGTATGAAGCCAATGGGTTGTTCCATATAGATTTCTTCCTGCAAGTCCCCATGCAAGAAGGCAGATTTAACATCCATCTGATGGACTTCCCATTTTAAAGAGGCAGCAAGGGAAAGAACAAGACGGATGGAGTTCATTTTGGCAACAGGGGAAAAGGTTTCAGTGTAGTCAATGCCTTCAACCTGTGAAAAGCCCTTAGCAACGAGACGAGCTTTATGTTTATCAACTTTCCCATCTGGTCCATACTTGGTTCTGTAAACCCATTTACATCTAACAAGTTTGCGTCCCTTTGGTAGAGGAACAAGATCCCATGTATCATTTGTCATCAATGAATGATATTCTTCATTCATATCTGCTTCCCAATGTGGATGGCCTGAAGCTTCTGCAAAAGTGTCAGGATCATGATTTACTGGAGCTTGAGCCAGTAAAGAAGAGGCTCTTTCAAACTGAGAACGTGTACGTCGCTGATCTGTAGGATCACCGGCAAGATCACCTGCTGCATCCCGAGTAGCACGGACCCATCTTGGAAGTTGAGGATCCTGAGAAGGTGGGGGAGGATTATCATCCTCGCTTTCATCATCTGAAGAAGAAATGTTTTCAAAGATAGAAGAGATAGGAAGAGGTGGCACATCCGCCGGACTAGGCTCGCAGACCGATTTATTTTCATCAAATTTTACATCTCTTCTAATGATAACATTTTTGGACTTAAATGGAATAAGTCTATAACCTTTTACATCTTCAGAATATCCAACAAAAGTACATTTCTCACTCTTAGGTTCTAAAGCTTTATGCTTTTCATCTGGAATATGGGCCCATGCTTCACTTCCAAACACACGAAAGTGACTTACATCTGGTTTAATGGAACTCCAAGGTTCTTCTGGAGTGATATTCTCTAGAACCTTAGTAGGAGTGCGATTGATTATATAATTTGCACAATTAATTGCTTCGGCCCAAAAACTAAGACTGAGTCCTTTAGATTGCAGCATACAATTAGCCATTTCCTTTAAGGTGCGATTTTTCCTTTCAGCTACACCATTTTGTTGTGGAGTGTATGGAACAGTATGTTGCATTTGAATTCCATTTTCAGTGCAAAAGTTGATGAATGTGTTTTTAACATATTCTCCACCATTATCAGTTCTTAGCTTAAGAATGTGATGTCCAGATTGTTTTTCAGCAAATGCTTTGAAGGCCAAAAAAGTGGTAAATACTTCGCTCTTGAGTTTTAAGAAGTATACCCAAGTGCGTCTCGAGAAATCATCAATGAAAGTTAAGAAGTACTTGCAGCCAGAGAATGAAGCAACAGGAAGAGGACCACATAAATCACTGTGCACAAGCTGTAAAGTGGCTGAGGCGTGCCAAGAGGCACGTTTGTCAAAACTGTCCCGATGATGTTTTCTGAGTACACATCCGGAACAAACACCATCTCTGCAAGATACCATAGGAAGACCTGTCACCATATTTTCTTTACATAGATGCTGAAGGGAGCGATAGTTTAAGTGACCAAATCGCTCATGCCAAAGTTTTCTCACTTCATCATTATGAGCAACAAATACTGAGGGAAGATTGGATGACCCAAAGTTGTGAAACTTATACAACCTTTTGGAATCATCAGCAAGACCAGTAGCTAGAATCTGTTTAGGATCTTTTAGATCCTTGATTACAACATCATGAGGTGAAAATTCAACAATTTTACCTTCACCTGAATGAGTTATCTGATAGACGGATAGAAGGTTGCAGGATAAGGTTGGAATACATAATACATCATTAAACTGACCATTGTCTAGATGAACAGTTCCAGTCCCTACAACATTAAGAGATCTATCATCACCAATATATATATTTTTGGTGTTACAATCATTTAAAGAAGAAAACATGGCTTGATTTTTGGCCATGTGACAAGAGGCTCCAGAATCAATGAGCCACTCATGAGAATGAGAAGGAGAAGAAGATACATTTAATGCATAACCAGACTGAGATGATTGATAATGACATGCAGAAAGTGCCATTCCGGACGTTGAAGTTGAAGTAGGCTCCACATGGATGTTATGTTTCTTCATTGCGGCTTCCAAGGCTTCCATCTTCTTAAAGCATTTAGATTCTAAGTGGCCATCTCGATTACAAAAGTTACAATGTCTATCAGACTTCTTCCATTTGTTTTTATTGGTCTTATCATTTTGCTGAAATGATCTTTCATTTTGAGGCTGAGATGGTTTAGGACCATTCTTTTGAGGATATGACTTCTTAGGATTCTTTGAATTTGGTTGCTGCTGGGCGGCTAACACTTTCGTGGAAGAGTTTCCAAGATTAAGAAGACCAAGGTGTAAGAGTTTTTCTTGTTCTCTTATTAAGGAATCACAAAAGGAGTCAAAGGAAGGGGCCTTGTATTCTTGTCCTTGACAAATGAAAGCTTCCCTTGTAGAATGGAAAGTGGAAACAAATACAGAGTAGGCTGGTCCCAACTTAGTAAGGATGGAATAAATAAGGTTACCATCTTCTTTCTTAACTTTAACACCTTCCAAGAGATATCTAAGGGTCTTGAATTTGGACAAGAAATCTTCAATACAAGAAAAATTATTAGGATCCAAAGTAAGCAGCTCATTTTCAAGTTGATGGGCTCTAATTTCATTTTTAATTCCAAAAACTTTAGCAAGTTTTTCTAATGCTTCATGAGGAGTCTCAAGTTCTGCAATGTGGAATCTAAGATCAGGAGAAACAGACATCCCTATCAAACCACGTGCTTGATCTTGTCTATTTTCCCATTTTGCCGCCTTGTCTTCATCTTTTGGTTTCTTCTCTTGGTCTGTGGCTATTCTGTAGAGACCTTTACATCTAAGTAAATCTCCCATGTAGGCTACCCATTGGAAGTAGTTAGTGCTGTCAAGAATGACTTGGCATAGACTTTCCATTTAAAAAAAAAAAAACTGAAGCTGAAGATGCTGAAAGTAAGTGTTCCAATGGATAGATCTCGAAAAAATAGGTGATTTTAAAAAAAACGGCTCTGAAAAAGGCTTCCGGATGAAGAAGTTATGGCTTTTTGAAAAAAAATTGTTGACGTTGCCGGCAAAGTGCGCGAATGTGCGGGAATGAAAAAATCCGCCCCCACAAAATGGAGACTTGAACCCAAGACCTCTACTCTCTTAAAATAGCTTTGAACCAATTGATCTATACAAAAAATTTGAGAGAGAGAGAGAGAGAGAGAGAGAGAGGGGGGGGGGGGCTTGGTTTGCATGCTTGCCTTGAGAAAGCTCTTTTTCCCTACAAAACACAAAACACAAAACCCAACACGAATATGCAAAGAAAAACGAACCTTACGGCTCGAAGTTAGCTTTAGCCAAAAAACTAGAAATTTAAAAAAAAATCTCAAAGTTAGCTTTAGCCGAAAAACTAAATATTTTTCTCAATGTTTCTGATTTTCCGAGATCACACTAAGGTGCAGGGAAAAGAGCATACGCATGAGAAAAATCCTTCCTTTCTGTTTCTGATTTGCCCAGATCGCACAGAGTCGCAGGGCAAAGAGCATACACAGAAATGAAAGGTATAGATCCGGTTAAAAAAAAGGCTAAATAAACTGAGACCGAAATAAGCAGAGAGAAAATATCAGTAAACTGCAAAAAAAAACATTGTATACCTCCCGATCTGAAAAATGACGCAGCTAGGGCTACCGGAAACCTTTTCGCGTGAAACGAAAGGGGTTCCTCACTGGAACAGATGCTCCGAACGCAACAGAGCAGTCCTCATGGCCCGAAAGCAGTCAGAAACAGCAGATCTAGGAAACGACAGCCGCATGCAGTTCTACCGGCTTCAGATTTGGATCACCAACGGACGCGGCCCTCAAATAGCTCTGATACCATGTAGGAATTTACAGGGTAAGTTCCACAGAAAGAATACCAAAAGGACACCGCTCACAACCAGATCTCAAATCAATACACCAGTATTTTTGACGTGGTTAAAACCCTCAGAGTGCAAGGAGGGAAACAGTCCACGACCTGTCCCAACGTGGGTACTACAGGAAATTTATTAATCAAAGAATGAAAATTTACATAAGCTTCTCTCGTACACGGATTACCCGAACAATGACCCTCCATGCGCTTTAAATAGAACTCATGGACCAATCGGGTGTCAAGCCACGGATCAAGTGTCGGTAATACCGAGGTGAGAGTGAACCGTCGGATCACTACATATCGTGACCGTCGGATTGTAAGTTACAAAATGTACAACGGTAAAGAAACACACTTTACCTAACTCTAACCTAACTCTATACTAGACCAAGTTGAACTTAACTATATCCTATGTGTCGGAATATCCTAACACTCCACCTATAGACAAATCTAGTCTAGACAGAAAATCAACAACAACATTTTCCTTACCTGGCTTATCAACAATGATCAAATCAAAGTGCTGAAATAAAAGTAACCATCTAATGATACGAGCATTTACATCAGGTTTATTTATCAAGTACCTAATTGCAACATGATCAGTGTGTACGAATGTTTGATAACCAGTGATGTAGTGTTTGAACTTGTTTAGGGAATGGACTACATCTAGGAGCTCTTTCTCGGTTACAATATAGTTTAACTCTACCTTGAATAGGTTTTTACTAACAAGATATATGGCATATGGTAGCTTCCCTTCAACTTGTCCTAAGGCTACTCCTATGGCATTGTTCGAGGCATCCGTGTGAATGTGGAAAGGTAGGGCCCAATTTAGACCTCTCAAGATTGTGAAATTACCAGCTTACCTTTCAACACATCCAGAGCCTCTTGACAGTTGTTAGTCCATATAAACTCAACATCTTTCCACAAAAGACCAAACAATGGAGAGGATAGCTTACTAAAATTTATAATGAATCTTCTATAATATCCTGCTAAGCCTAGAAAACTCCGAACATCTCTTACCTATTGAGGAGGTGGAACCCTTTGGATGATAGCAATCTTGTTGGGATCCACCTGTAATCCTTGCTGAGAAATTGTATGACCTAGCACGGTCCCTTCAGTCATCAGGAATTCACATTTCTCAGGACTGAGGGACATGTTCATTTCAATACACTTGGTTAAAACTTTTCCCAGGTTAGTCAATGATTCTCAGAAGTTAGACCCATAAGGAGTAAAGTCATCCATATAGATTTCCACCGAATCATGAAATAGCTCAGCAAATATGTTCAGTACTACTCTCTGGAAAGCGGCAGGAGTGTTGCCTAACCCAAAGGGAAGGACCTGGTAGGAAAAGGAACCCCATGGACAAGTGAAAGTGGTCTTATCTTGGTCTTCCGGGCTGATTTGGATCTGATTATACCCGCTAAACCCATCTAGGAAGGAAAATAACTTCTTCCCTGCCAGGCCATCTAACAGTTGATATATGAAAGGCAAAGGGAAATGGTCCTTCTTGGTAGCTTTATTAAGTTCTCGATAATCTACACAGATTCTCCACTTCCCGTTTTTCTTGGGCACAAGCACCAGAGGAGAAACCCACTTGCTGTTAGAGATGGGGTAGATGAATCTTGCCTCCAACAACTTTTGTAGTTCTTCTTTGACAATGTCCTTAAGGTTTGGATTCATTCTCCTCTGAGGCTGCCTGACTGGTTTACAGTCCTCTTTAATGTAAATGTGATGGGTACAGACTGAAGGGTGGATTCCTTTCATCTCCTTATATCTCCAAGAAAAATCATCCAAATGGCGGTTCAATAAGCTACACAGCTCCTTCTCCTGAGAGGGGGATAGGGACGAGTTTATCTTCAAGGTTCTTTCAGGGCCAAATTCGACATTCTTAACTCGGGAAGAGGTTGGATCAGCCACACAGAGATCGACTAAAACACTGGCTTTGCTATCTTCTACCAACTGTTCTAATGGTAGCACACTGGGAGGAGGATTCTGAATCAAATTTGCAATAAGGTCATCCTTAGTTTGAGGACCTCCCCTGGTGGCTTCCACTGTGCACAATGGTGCAAAGGAGACTTCATCCTCATATTCCTCCTCCAACCAGACAGGTAAGTCATGTTCTAGCAGAGGTTGGGAAGGAGGATATAGGACTAGCTGTTTGGACATAGGCCCATTCTTGATGGTCATGCTCCCAGCTTGACAACTGATGTAAGCATCTGCAGTAGCTAACCAAGGCCTTCCCAAAATGAGGGGGTATCTAGTGAGTTTTTCCTTTGGACGAAGGACCAATAGGTCTGCAGGGTACTCCCAAGAATCACCAGAAACCATGACATCTTCCACAATCCCTTCAGTGGTCATGGTGGAGCGGTCTACTAACTGTAGTACTATTGAGGTCTTCCTTAGGGAAATCTCAAGGTTGAGTTTGAGCATAGTGTCCCTGGTCATCACATTAATGTTAGTCCCTAGATCAATCAGGGTGTGGGGGATTATGGTGCCATTGATGTGGACATCGACTACAGGTGTTGGGTCCCTATAATACTAGTGATTACCCCATTACTATTGTAGTTATACCCCTTTTTTATATTTTTGTGCCCCTATTACCCCCATATTGTTATTTCTGTGCCCCATAGAATCCCTCTATTGTTATTTTTGTGGCTTTATATTATTATTGTTAGGCCGACTGGAATATATTGTGACTCCTTAGACTCCTATATATATAAAGGAGGTTTTGTCATTTGTATCATCCAAGATTTGTTCATTTATGTAATGTAAAGTAGGTTTCCCCCTCGAAGAGGCTGAATTCTAAGGCGTTTATATTTCTTTTCTATCTTTTCTTGAGCTGGATTCATAACATTTGGTATCAGAGCTTTGGATTCTAGGGTTTCGCTGCTCCAAACAGGTCATCGTGGAATTTTCGCTATAACTTTTTTTCTGTGACGTTTCAGAAGTCGCAAAAAAAACCTATTTGAGAATAAATCATGCTGAACTTTGGGTCCGAATTTTAGATCTTTTCGCGCAACATTTGCGGAGATATGCTCTGAGGAAGTTGGTCTTTTTACAGAATCCTGAATTACATTCAAAACAGGTGACCTGGGGAAAATAGTCATAACCTTCTCTCTGGCGATCGGATTGAAATTTCGTAAGAAGCTATAGAAAGAAAACGGACTGTAGTTTCGTGTATGCGAGTTTCAGATCCAAAGGATGAAACAGTGACTCGTGGAAAGTCGTACAAGTTCGCTCTACTGAACTAGTCTAAAACAAAGTCACTGTGAGAGATTTCACATAACTCTTCCTTGGAGAACCCAATTTGGATCAGACTTGTGGCATTGGAAAGAGGACACAGAGGGCTACTACAGATCAAAAATTCAGAACTATATGATTGGAAAGTACAGAGATACATCAGAGGCAATATCGAGCTCCTACAAAGTGAAAAACGGTGTGTAGATTTTCTTAAATTTTTGCTTAAGCTTGGTTTGAAAATTTATTTTGAAGGAATTCAAAGGGCATAGTAGAGCATTATTATTGGTAACTGATGTCCCGAGGAAAGAAAATGCAAACACGTAGTAAGGGACCTGAAAGCTCTAGCATGACTCATGAAGAAGAGGAAGAAATGCAGCATGATATATCAAAATTACAAGACCAAGTGCAACAACTGTCCCTTGCACAAAAAGGAACAGAATCTAAGATGGATGGTTTAAAGAAAGATGTAGAAGCTAAGATGGATGGTTTAAAGAAATGTGTAGAAGCTAAGATGGACTGTTTAAAGAAAGGCGTAGAAGCTAAGATGATTGACGTGGAAGCTAAGATGGATGATTTGAAGATAGATTTGAAGACAAACATTGACGAATTGAAGATAAATATGAATAAGTTGCTACAAGAAATGGTCCCTAAGGGTGAAAGGGTACTAAAGGAAACTCATGATGAGAACAAAAGAAATGTTAATCATGATTCCATAGACGCTAATGTTGGATTGAAGAATCATCATATTCCAAAAATCGATATGAGGAAGTTTGATGGCAAGGATCCCACCACATGGATATTATAGATGGAGAAATTCTTTGATCTCAATAATGTGAAAAACGCACAAAAGGTACGTATGGCATCTATATATTTGGAACCAAATCAGTTTGTATGGTATCAATGGCTTTGTTCTCGTAAACAATTTATCACTTGGGAAATTTTTACGGAAGAATTGATAGCACATTATGAGGATACAAAAAGCAACACTTGTTTTATCCAATTGATAAGTCTCAAACAAAAGGGTTCAATAATGGAGCACATTGAGGAGTTCCAAAAATTGAACATAAGGGTAAAATATATTCCACAGGAGCATAGGATTGATGTGTTCATAGGGTCTTTAAAGGATAACATCCAACATGATGTCCGCCTTTGGGAACTTGATTCATTAGAGAAGGCATTTAGGTTAGCAAGAAAAATGGAAAGCAAAATTATGGCAACTAGGAAGCATACCATTCACAACTATAAAGACGGAAGTGTTGTTGCCCATAGTCTTCCACAACCTACAAGGTTGACACCACAACAATTGGAAGAAAAAAGAGCAAAAGGGCTTTGTTACAATTGTGATAGCAAACACACAAAAGGTCATAAGTGTGCTGAGAAGAAATTATTCTACATAGATTGTGAAGAGGAAGAAGAAAAAGAGCAAGAAAGGCCAAAAGAAGAGGATATATTCCAGGAACAAAGCCTAGATGAAGAACAAATAAATCCTACCATATCTTGTAATGCGTTGGCGGGAATTACCACTCCTCAAACCATCAAGATAGAAGGACAAATCAAGAAGAAAAAGGTAATAATGTTGATTGATTCAGGAAGCACCCCCAATTTTATTCATTGTAGGGTAGCAAAAGAATTGAATTGCTTCCTATATCCAGCACCAGAGTGTCAAGTGATGATTGCAAATGGAGGAACAATAAATTGTTCTAGAAAGTTCCATAATATCAAGCTATCCATGGGAGAATATGTATTGACTAACCCAATTCTTTCCATTCCAATGGGAGGTGTCGATGTTGTACTAGGAGTCCAATGGCTACAATCCTTGGGTACAATAGCTTTTAATTTTCAAGAAATTTTCAAGAAATTTTCTCTGGAAGGAAAGGAAGTTGAATTAAGGGGTACTGCAGGGAAACCATGAAAGATAATCAGCTCTAATGGCATGACAAAGCTTCTAAAAAAGGAGCAAAGAGGTGTAATTGCACAATTATGTTCGCTAGATGTTTCCACATTGGAATCATATATTTCTCCAGATCTCCAAAAAGTCCTAGACAATCATTCCAAGGTATTTGAGACTCCCAAAGGTCTCCCACCTATGCGTGATCATGATCATGCTATTCATCTGATTCCAAGAAGTGTTCCTCCAAACATCAGGCCGTACAGATATCCATATGTCCAAAAAAGTGAAATTGAACGTATGGTTGCAGAAATGATAGAGGCTGGTATAATTCAACCGAGTCAAAGTTCTTTCTCAGCTCCAGTAGTATTGGTGCACAAGAAGGATGGATCATGGCGCATGTGTCCAGATTATAGGGAGCTCAACAAGCTCACTATTAAAGATAAGTTCCCCATTCCTGTCATTGATGAATTACTGGATGAATTGCATGGATCAATTTACTTCACCAAGTTGGATATTCGTTCGGGATATCATCAAATCAGAATGAAGATTGAAGACATTCCAAAAACGGCATTTAGAACTCATGAGGGTCATTATGAATTTTTGGTCATGCCTTTTGGCCTTACCAATGCACCTTCAACATTTCAAGGTTTGATGAATTCAATTTTCAAACCATTCCTTAGAAAATTTGTGTTAGTATTTTTTGATGATATACTAATCTACAAAAAGTCTTGGAAGGATCATGTTGAACATGTTGACAAGGTGCTACAACTATTGGAGGAGAAACAATTATATGAAAAAAGATCCAAATGTTTCTTTGGAGTCCAGGAGGTGGAATATTTGGGTCATATTGTATCTCATGAAGGAGTTAAGGTAGACCCTAGCAAAATTAAAGCCATTAAGGAATGGAAAATCCCCACATCCATAAAGCATCTGCGAGGATTTCTTGGGTTGACAGGGTATTATCGCAAGTTCGTTAAGAATTATGGGAGAATAGCAGCACCTCTAACAACATTATTGAAGAAAGATTCATTTTCATGGACTCCGGAAGCAACAAAGGCCTTTAAACATCTTAAAGAGGCAATGTGCCAAGCATCGGTCTTAGCTACACCGGACTTCACAAAAACCTTTATTGTGGAATGTGATGCTTCAGGAAATGGAATTGGTGCTGTTCTAATGCAAGATGAAAGACCCATTGCTTTTGAAAGTCGTCCAATCAAGGGAAAGTTTTTAAGAAAAGCTATTTATGAGAAGGAAATGTTGGCAATACTCCATGCACTTAAGAAATGGCGACCCTACCTAATGGGAAGACACTTCAAGGTAAAAGCAGATCATGATAGCCTTAAATACTTTTTAGAACAAAGATTATCCTCTGAAGAGCAACAAAAGTGGGTCACAAAGATGTTGGGTTATGACTTTGAAATCATCTACAAAAAGGGGAAGCAAAATGTGGTGGCAGATGCACTCTCAAGAAAGGATGAGGATATGGAAGCATTGTTGTGTGCCATTTCTATTATCCAACCAGATTGGATAAATGAAGCAAAGGAGGAATGGAAGAATGACGAAGAAGTGTGGGCACTTATTAGAAATATACAAAAAGATTCCAGTACTTCTGATACATTTAGCTGGCAAAATGATTCGTTATGGTACAAAGATCGCTTATACCTCTGTAAGAATTCCCAGCTAAAATAAAAGATTCTTATGGAATTGCACACTTCTCCCTTAGGAGGGCACTCAGAATTTTTAAAAACTTACCACAGGGTTAAGAAGGAATTTTTTTGGGATGGCCTCAAATCAGATATTCAAAAGTTTGTGGCAGAATTTTTGGTTTGCCAACAAAATAAAGTTGAAACAATTAAGACGTCGGGTCTATTACAACCTTTATCCATTCCAAGCCAACGCTGGGAGGAGGTTTCAATGGATTTTATCACAGGTTTACCCAAGTCTGAGGGAAAGAGTGTCATCATGGTGGTAGTTGACAGACTTACCAAGTATGCAAACTTTTGTACATTATCACGTCCATTTAAAGCCAGTACAGTTTCTACTGCATTTATGGAAACAGTTCAAAAGCTACATGGAAACCCAAAGATTATTGTGAGTGATAGAGATCCCATTTTCACTGGAAATTTTTGGACAGAATTATTTTCTTGTCTTGGTACTCAGTTAGCTCATAGCTCATCTTATCATCCTCAATCTGATGGGAAAACTGAGATAGTAAACAAATGTTTGGAAGGATATCTTCGTTGCTTTGTATCTGATAAACAAACCCAATGGGTCGAATGGTTGCCTCTGGCTGAATGGTGGTATAACACTTCCTTCCATACAACAACAAAAATGACCCCATTTATGGCACTTTATGGGTACCAACCACCATCAATCACATCATATTTAAGAGAAAATTCTAAGGTTCAGGCAGTGGAACATCACATCAAACATCAACAACAAGTCGTCCAACTCTTAAAGGATAACCTCGTGTTGGCACAAAATAGAATGAAACAACAGGCAGATACACATCACAGTGAAAGAAGTTTTGATGTAGGTGATTGGGTATTCCTACGGCTACAACCATATAAGCAAATGTCCCTAAAGCAAGCTAAGAAGGATAATAAATTATCACCAAAGTATTATGGTCTGTATAAGGTGTTGGAAAAGATTGGTACTATGGCATACAAATTGGAGCTTCCTGTAGCTTCTCGATTGCACCCAGTTTTCCATGTTTCATGTTTAAAGAAGGTTATAGGCGACAAGCTGCCATTTCAAACAATATTGCCAGAACTTGACGAGGAAGGAAAAATTATATTCGAACCGGAAGCAGTCACAGAAACAAGAACTCAATAGCTACGAAATCGATCAATTTCAGAGTATCTTATCAAGTGGAAGAACTTATCCCTGAAGATTCCACATGGGAGGATGAGAATTTTATGTAGAAATATCCGAAACTGCTCAAGTATTGAGGACAACACTTTTTTGAAGGAGAGGGGCATGTTGGGTCCCTATAATACTAGTGATTACCCCATTACTATTGTAGTTATACCCCTTATTTATATTGTTGTGCCCCTATTACCCCCATATTGTTATTTCTATGCCCCATAGAATCCCTCTATTGTTATTTTTGTGGCTTTATATTATTATTGTTAGGTCGGCTGGATTATATTGTGACTCCTTATTGTTTAGTCGCTGCTTCAACCCCTTGGTACATAGCTTTAAGTCTGGGTAAGTTTGGGCACTAGTTTGTAGGGTGGTCTTCCTCACAAACGAAACATACCTCTACGGAGTGCAATGGACACTCATTCCTAGGATGCTTCCTTGTACATCTGGGACAAAATATGGCCAAAGCCCTTTCAGCTTCCTCTTTCTTCTGTTGGATTCGGAAAGTATCCAGTTGCATGGTAATGGTCAGTCTCATCTCACTTTTAAGGTCTTCCATCTGGTTTGCAAACTCATGTTTGGAGAAGGTGGCACTGGTTGAAATTTGACCCCCCCTACTTCTCTTCCAGGCTACCCTAGAATGGTTTCTAAACACAGTCTTTATGTCATCATAAGGAAGTTGGTAGATGTCTCCCCCAGCGACCAAATGGAGGGTATCTAGAAGGTCTTCAGGGACTCCTCGGAGCAGAACCAACTTTAGAGGTTCGAGTTCAAGTGTGCACTTGGCCCTTTTATAACTGAGTTGGAACCTTTCTTCATAGTCTTCTAAAGATTCATCACTTCCCATGGTCATCCGAATGATTTCTCGCTTTGTTTCCTTTTACCTACAATAATCCTGGTATTTGTTGTTAAAGGCTTGCTGCATCTGAGCCCAAGTTATGATACTATTTCCAGGTAACCCCATGAACCAGTGTAGTGCTGCATCCCTGAGGGTAGAGAGAAAGAGTTTCAACTTTTGCTCATCTTCTGCATAGTCATAAGTTCGACAAAGGACATCAAACTCAAACAAGAAGGTATTAGGGTCTTCATTAGTCAGTCCATGGAAGTGAGGTAAGGCTGAGGGACTTATGTTTTTCATTTTTTTCCCCATTGGTCTCTCGGATGGGAAAGGCACCTTCTATTCTCCCCTCATCTCCTATACCGCCTTTGTTTTCAGCCATGGTCTTAGGAGGAATGTTTTCTTGCTCTTCTTCCATTAGAGGATCTTCGTATGTCTCTGGAGGTTCACTACCATCGAAGAAGAGAGAAGGGTGACTCAGTGATGTGGTGGGGGTGTTCAGTAAGAATTTTCCTGAATTGTCTCTATTCCTACGAGGCATGAAATGAAATATTTTTAGTTGATTTTTTTGTTTTTCTCTGCTTGTACCTGCAAAAATGAAATTGATTGAACAACAAATTGCAACTAACTAAAGTAAACTTTGCTGGAATGAAAATTGCAGAATTGAAATAAAAGCAGGAAATGACTAATCTATGCTGCTGAAATGAAATTGCAGAAATGAAATGCTAAGCTATGCTTGCATAATTCAAATTGCATAAATGAAATGCTAATCTATGCTTGCATAATTGAAATGTTAATCTACGCTTGCATAATTGAAATTGCGGAATTGAAATGCTAATCTACACTTGTAGAATTGAAATTCTAGTCTAGGAAAATAGGAAATGTCTAATCTACTTTTGCAGAAACGAGATTAAAGAATGGAAATGAAACAAATACTCTACTCCTGGTGAAATAAACTACTTAGTAGAAGGCTGCAGTAGAAAATAGAAGAAAAGAAGTAATCAAAAATACTCTGACTCTTCCCTGGAAATGGCACCAAAAAGATGGTGGGCTCTAGTATTGCAACAATGATGCTACAACTCCTGGAAATCCCTTCTTTACTTTTATCAACCCAATTGTTCGTAACAAACTTGGAAGCGACGGTGCTATATGCACAAGTACTAGCTCTTGCTACAGGATGTCACTTGATCAGTTGGCACAAGTTTTCTAGGAGTTTAGGCCAACTTCTATGAGCTCTTAGAAGAAGCTTTTAACTGTGATGGACGAAATCTAACTGAAAATAGGCTAGTCTACTTGCAGAAAGAAGCTGAAAGCTGAAAGGAAATGCAAACCCTAACAAACCCTAATTTTACCGACTAACCCTACTGGTGCAAGAAAAGAGATGAAAGTTGTGGAAATGGATGCCATTGACTCTTGGAAAGGTAAAATGCATGTGACTGAGCTACTTCTGAAGTAAAATCTAGAAAAGGCATCTTTTTATATTTTTGAGTAATCTTGTAGAATTATTATGCATGTGCTTTAACTATTTTTTATTGTGCCAAGGTTGACTGGCGAAAGGAAATGGAGTGGGCACTTGTAGGAGGTTGTGAAGGTGAGAAGAGGGCCTAAGGGGTCCCTAGCACCCTTCCAAAGAGTTTCACAGAGATCAGATCTCTGAAAACTGCTCACGTGAACTTCTACAGGAAGTCTACAGGGGTTCTATAGGATGTTCTACAAGAAGAGTTGAAAGAGGATCTTAGAGGGTTGATGGTGGAAAAAATGATGGGAAAGTGGAAATGGAGGATGGATGAGGATGTGAAGGGGTCTAGGACCTTGTGAATGAAGCTAAGGAGTGATGAAGGTGGTTGGATTTTTTCAAGGATGGAGGGAGCAATGTTGCACAAGAACGTAGAAATTAGGGAAAATTGGAGAAGTGTGGAAAATGAAGGGGAGGAATCTTGCATTAGGGGTTGGAGCGGGTTTTATGGTGGAGGAAGGGTAGGTAGGGATGTATTACAGGTGTTCTGCACACTATTTTCCAAAACTGGTCGAACAAAGACTAGAAAAACCAGAGATCTATCTATTTTGACCTAATCCGACCTAAAAACCAAAAACATGATGAGCAGAAGTTTATAGACAGGAGATCATGCATGATAACCATTGAAACTAAGCAAGAAGGGATCTAAACATACAAGTACAACTGGTAGCAACTTTTCCAACTAAAAATCTAACACTAGCAATTGCATTCAAAGGCAAAAACAGTGTTTTTGTGGCAGAAACTATGCCTTGGTGTCAGCTCATAGTCCCAAGGAGGGAGAGATGAGATCAAGGATTTCTTGATGGAATTTTTGTAGATCTTTTCTATTACTAAACTTTCAAATCAACATGAAGCATGAAAAGCTATTTTAATCATCAAAAACAATCTAATTAACAAAGCAGGATCTTAACCTAAATAACAAAAAATCCTATGAATGCAAGGAAAACACATAAAAGTACACAAAGGAAGTACTGGCACTTGGGTTAGGCCCAAACCCAAGAGATACAGCCTCCTAAGAAAGCTCAGTGCTGGTGCAAAGTGAAATTTATAACCATTACTCAAAAAATAATCATGTCACAAAATTGTTTACAACATGAGCTCGAAAATGAGCTGAAAGGCAGAGCTGCACTAAAGTGCAAAAAAAAATTGTTCAATAGCTAAAATACCAAGGCTTGAAGCCTTCCTGATTATGCACCACGAGGACTCCCAATAGCCCTCCTTAACTTTAGGAGCTTGGCTGCTCAAAGCTGCAGTTAATCAACCACTTCACAAAATTTGCTCGGTCGCCCCTTGAAATCATCTTTGGCGGGTTGTTGAACTTTGAGCTGGTGGTGGAGAACTCGAGGAAGGGGTCATTAATTGTAGGAGACACACTTCCTACCAATCCTCAGCCTTGTTCCTTCCTATTTGGCTGTCACTGGCTCATAAATGCTTGACCTCGGTCCAAAAGATGTCCAAAAATCTGCAATAAGCACGTATTAGACTTTGTGGTCAAGTGACTATTCTCATTCATTCAATTAACATAAATATATTCAAAAGCATGCATAAAACTATGAAGCATGGTGGATTAATCGAGAATAATAGGAAAAATGAGCCCAATAAGTTACCCATTTTTGGGGCTCATCACTTAGCAGAGATGCCAACTACGCAGAACTCCATGATAAGCTTCAATACTATTAAAGCCACCATGAAATATTTCATCCAAGCTTGTGATAATAGGCCCAGTCCTAGATCCATTATAATTCTGATTAAAAAAATGGAGCTGAAGTTGTTCTCTTTTCTTCACTTCCTTTACACAAACACCCACAAAGTTTCGATTTTCGGATAGTTTTCTTCAGCCAACTTGTTTCCATTTTCAGCTAGCCTAGCCCGCTATTTCTTGTCGTTTCCCACTTAGCCAACACCCATCTCCCACTTTTCCTATGAATTATTGTCTATTAATAACTATCTCTCGCCACCCACCAATAACTGTAAGAGTTGTAGAAGGATGTACCCGAAACAAATAATGAGAATGTAACTAATTGTTCTCATTATTTGTAACTAACATTTCAACCATTCATTCTTCAATTAGATTTTCACTTATAACTTCCTCTACCCAAAAATTCAATATGTGAAGCTTCTCCTCGCTAAGCTTGGAGATCAGCGTTAAAATAATAAATGATCTTAGAGACTAAAAACAAAGTTTCTACGCTAGATAAAATAACTGAAAGGTGTATCTTCCCCTGATAGATTGCGCTCTCCAAACCCACTTGTATCAATGTGAGGAATTTCTCTATTTGTAAGAATTATCCCCAGTTTTGTATTTTATTATCAAAATATTATGGTAGTCTTACTTAATCATAGATAAGTACTCTCATGGGCATTAAAAATTTAAACTCACCATCAACAAAGTACTATTATCTTTGAATGCAACCATGCGAACAATGTATGAATCCCTGTTTTTTAGAGGTTAATAGTTCTTAATTTACGGATAAGCTTAATTCCCTCAACCATTATTTTAATTATGACGCTTATCTAATTCATTTAATCTCTTATAATCTAACATAAGGTTGATTAGTATATGCTTACAAAATGTTGTATATGTAGATAACATACGGATACACCTACATATGGATAAGGAGCATGGTATAGCGAAGATATATGACTAGAAGTTATGAAATAGTTAAAACAACTACCTATGTTTCCAAGTCATGGTAACTATGAAAAAATTTACATTAAAGTATATGAGTAAAAGAAAATAGTAGATGAAATAAATGCTCCCAAACTGGACCAATCTTCCACTTGGATAGGATCATAGGAGATTATGGCCATCCATCTACAGTGAGGGCCCAATGAACTTCGCCTAACCTAGTCCAAAATTCCTAGTGCCTATTGTTACCCAGCCATCCCTTCCTACTCACTATATGAGTGATGTGGTATAGTTGTTAAACCACATATTAATTAAGTATTGTGATGAATCCATCGAGTTTTTAGGGTGAACCTTATGTCTCAATCTAAGACAATTCCTAAAGGAAGACCTTGGTACTTCACCATGTTCCTGAAAAACATTTGTGCCACCACTTTCATTTTACAAGGAATCTTCATTGGTATAATGATGGCTTACTTTGAACAACAATCAACCACGTCCATAATATCGTTGTACCCCTACATTGCCAGAAGTTGTGTGAAGAAGTCCATAGAAACAATTGCCCATGGTCTCTCTAGAATTAATAAAAGATGAATAGGGGTACATATATATTATCGCAACACTTTTTGTCACCATCGTAATCCCAATGTTTATAGTATTCCCTTCTAGGAATTTTATGAAACTCCACAAATTTTTCTAAGTTGACATAATATAGCTCATTGAAGGATTTATACCAAAAATTTGTATTTATGGTACTGTAGGTGTATTTTCCATATATTTAGCTCAAGAGTGTACACAGTGGTCATTACATGCCATGATCATGCTTCCCCAATAACCATAAATGAGTTATGACTATTGAGACATAAATATATAATGCTATTACACCGTAGACGACATAAGAGATGGTTTTTATTAGGACATGAGAGAACACATAACACTGATATATATTTGGTACAATAGTAGAAAAATCATAATATTATAAATATCAGCAATACACATAAGAACCAGAGTGTTGTGGGTTGATGCACAATGGAAAAACTCTCAAAATTATGAACTTTATTGAACCTGGAACTTCAATAATTACAAGTGCAAACCATGGATATAATCTTGGGGCTTGTTTCAGCTCTCTGTGAGGAAATAATGTCACAGATAAATCATATTATAAATATCAACAATACACATAAAAACTAGAGTGTTTTGGGTTGATACATAGTGGAAAAACTCCCAAAATTATGAACTTTATTGAACCTAGAACTTCATTGATTACAAGTGCAGACCATGGATATAAACTTGGGGTTTGTTTCAGCTCTCTATGAGGAAATAATGCCTCATAGCAACATCTGGTAGATAATTTTCAGCCCATAATTCAGCTTGATTGACAAAATTGTCTTGACCTTTGATGAAGAATGTCAAGGAATTGATAAATAATTCCATCGAACAAAGAATAAATTTCAGAAATTATCCCCACTACCTTTTGAGTCTCTGCTAGTTAAAAATCAGCCTCTGAAATATGTTCTCAGTGTCTAAAGGAGGACTGTAATTGGCAACTGACCAATGGATGTTGATTAAAGATGTGTATGGCCTCTTGTAGGAATCAGGGCACACTTATTGTTTATAAAATATGAATGAATATCTTATTTAGAAGTAAGTGATAGATGCTCATGTTTTTTTGGATGACTTTACTTAATTTTCTGCAAAGATTACAAATTGTTTTTGAACTTTGAGGTGAAATGTAGAGGATGTAAATGGAGGATCATAGTGTGAGGCCAAAAAAATTGGGCTTTTGGAGTAGATTTAATTTTTTTTATAACTCTTGTGTTTTGGCATACTGAATAACTTTAGGAAGGATCATATTTTTTTATCTAAGACATAAAAAGGCCAATGTTCTTTTTATCCTGTAAAATTCTTACTGAAAATATTGTAATAACATCGACAGAATGTAATCCCTTTCTTATGTAATGGAATTACATTTTTTTTCATGGAAAAAATAAAATAAAGAGATAGAAAATACGCAAACAATTTATGGTTGAATGCCCTTCTGAGAACCATATTGTAGTCCTTGCTAGAATTTATGCTTCTCACTAGGATATAGTATATAAAATATTTCACTTCAAAATGAGAGACTTTTGATCTCTTTATAACATCAACGAGTAAAAATTACAAGTAAAATCTATACAAAATAAAAAATTCAATTAAGGATACACTGGGATCTTACATGCTTTTTAAAAATTCTTCAATTCTAATAATATACGCCTATTTTTTATTGATCTATAATTTCTCTACATCGGAAGTCAATTTATAAAATTAAACAAACTTTTCACTACATAATTATTTGTTTCATTTTTTTTTCGAAATTTTATTTAATCTATTTTTTGGTGGACTATTTTTACAAGCAAGCAAAGATATCATGAGTAGTAGAATGTATTCATCTACCTAAAGGACGAAAAAATACCATCTCAGTAACTCCAACTTGAAATCCATCTCGCCCTCATCAACAAAAGCTAACTCCAAAGGTGCTGATCGAACCAATATCATTTGCGATATTATCTTGTTTTTATCACATAACATAATAAACTCACTAAATGCTACCTGTTATGAAAACAAATCAGATTCTAACTCACTATTGGAATAAACAAAGACTTTGAGAAATTTTCTGGTTCTTAATACTAACCAACAAATGATTTCATATTTACATATATTAATTACAACCTATAGGGTTTCTGTTTTATGAAAAGGTGAGCATGAAAGACTGTGTACCTACAAAGAATATAACAAATGTGTCCCAACCTGATTCCATTTGAGGAATGTGGGTGATTCCCGAGGCTAATACTAAAAAACCAATACATAAAATTTTCTACTCAAGACACTCTAATTGCTTCCCACCGTGAAAAAAAAAAAATATTCTTCCAAAAAGGACTAAAGAGGGTTTCTCTCAAAATATCATCCACTATTCATTGACCCCATTCAAGACTGAAAATACCTAATTTTATTTTTCTTAAACACCTTCTGAACTGCAAGTTATACATATTGATGCTTGCCAAATTCCAAAACCAAACCTAGGCTACTTCTCCTGCTATTTGCATATCTCATCTAGAATATGGATATTATGAAATTTGATAATCATCATGAGTATTCAAAAAAATAACTTCAAACCTAATCTTTTCATATCTGAGCTGGAGAGAAGAACAGGGGAATGTAGCAAAGTAGCAGGGCTAAGACCAGGGGTGATGGTCAAATAAGAATATCTCACCCCACCAAGTGAATAAACAAAATGAAAACACTTAAACGAGGCTACATTAATTCTGGGTACATTGAAATCTGAATCCCCCTCGTACAACCAATCTCTCCACAAAACTGCCAATGCCGGTCCTTAGAGGTGAATTATGGACTTGACATTCCAATTTCTTCCACCTACATCCAAATTTCATACATAAATGTCCTCAACCAAAAAATTTGTTAATATCAATGTTTTTGAAACTTGTGATGTGAATTTACACTCCTTTACAAATGCAACATGATATAATTTTTCTTAGCAAATGAGATATGATATAGAACATGGTTTTTATGTTTCCCTCTAGTTGGTTCCTAATGTTATTTCATTACAGAGTAACACCTACAGATAGGCATCAAATATGGAAAATCCAATACTTCATCATGATTGTGTATTTGGAATTAATTATTATTTCCTTTTATCTCTGTTTTTCATTTGATTTTTTATACAAGATTTTTTCAAGTTTTGAGTCTCACTATAGACAATCATAATAAATTTTAATGGATGTAAAGAAAGTGGACCAAAAGGACCAATTTTCAATCTATGTGAAATAAAATTAGTAAAACAGAGCTAGACTTGGACTCAAATATAAAAAGACAGTTATACATGAATATGGTATGAGGACAATAATTCAATCCATATACAAATATAGTTGGGACTTATAAATGAAATAAAGATAGATAAAACCAAGCCCAGAGTCTATTATTTTCTTATATATTCAAGTGATATATGTATCATCATTAACTTCTAACTTAATTTCTTCTCTGGGTGAAAATTTGGTGGCCTACAAGCAGAGATGATGCAAGGTAAACATACCTCATACACATCTTGCCGAGGAGAAATCAGATTAGAGCTAGATGGTGGTCAATGGAGATAAGACCAATTTTTCTGGCATATATGAAAAGTATAATGTTGCCCTTGCAAAATTATGGATCTTTGCGATTCAGAGTCACCTCTCCTTATGGAGGATCTTTGCAATTATAGCTTAACCTGCAAATATGGCCTAAGTTTACATATTCAATGTGTCTACCTATATTTTTGATGCTATAGATAAATCTGTTATTCACTGCTCAATTATAACTTAACCTGCAGATATGGCCTAAGTTTACATATTCAATGTGTATACCTATATTTTCGAATCTGTAGATAAATATGTTATTCACTGCTCTATTTCCTATCTTCCTTGCATATATGTGTTTTTTTTGGAAACTCAGTAAACCTATCTAAATATTGTGTGGATTTTGCAGACGCTAAAATTTCCCAATAAAATTTTCAACAACAATGGCAAGATCAGAACCATTATAGATTCTGGTTGTGGAGCTGTTAACTTCGGTGCATATCATCTTCGTCTTGATATTGTGGAAATGTAGCTTGTGCACCAGAATTACATTTAGTTTCCTTTGGAAAGAGGATTTCATTTAATTTAAGTCTATTGACAACAATGAGACTGTCATATCCAACCATATCATTCTAATTTTCACATTGTTCTAACTGTAGAATTGCTTGACTTGAGAGGGATGGTATATTATTGCTAGAGAATATGGGTCACTAAAGCTAGGGGGTTATTTTTCCTATTCTTTCACCTAAAGCATAT
This sequence comes from Pinus tabuliformis, assembly GCA_031772625.1. Classification (NCBI taxonomy): domain Eukaryota; kingdom Viridiplantae; phylum Streptophyta; class Pinopsida; order Pinales; family Pinaceae; genus Pinus; species Pinus tabuliformis. The sequence continues at coordinate 478,212,941 of CM062810.1, read as the reverse complement.
ATGAATTTTTTTTTTTTACATCCACTGTAGGAAGTCTCTCGCCCACTTGTCGATATGACTCATTCAACTTTCCACCAAGCCATCCAGATTTCATTCATATACGAATCAATCTGAGGGCCTAGATTTCATTAGGGTTGTTATGGATAACCAACCGCCATTCTGGGTCTACCGTTCAATCTGTCATTTGGTGCCTTTCACTCTAGCTACCTTCATCTGCAACAAACCCTAATGGACTAAGGCTTGAGACTCCATTCCCTATCCTAGCTACTATAGGTGAGGCTCCTCTTGGATAAACTATTATTTATGTTCTCGTGGTAAAAAAAATCCTCTCAAAACCACCTAACAACGTCGCTTATTCTCACAGGGAACTGTAGGGTTCTTATTCCTTCCACCATCTGTTGGGAGAGGTGGCTAATTACGCATGTAAATACTGAGCTCTAGTAAGATTAGCCAAGAAATTACCAGTAAAGAAATACTACACAACAAAGGATAATCTTCTAGTTGCAATCCACTTCTATAAAAAGCTATAAAGAGACTCTTGCCGTGGCCTCTCATCATGACACCTTCCGCGTATTTAAAACAATCACCTCTCAGTAATTATCAAGGATTTCAATAAACCAAGTACCATAGTTAAAAAAATGTCAAATTATGAGAAGAATGTGTCAAAGGTGTCAAGTTAAGAGGAAAAGGTGTCAAGCTGAGAGGAGAAGAGTAGAAGAGTGGGCATAAAAATGGGTGTCAGATGTCAAATGGAGAGGAGAAGAGGGCATAAAAATGTGTACCAGATGTCAAATGAGAGGAAAAGTGTAGAAAAAAATGAAAGGTGAATTGATTCAAGAAAAGGCCTATCAATTCCACTACAACACACTTGAGATGTTGTCTTGATGATTTTCAAAAGAACATGAAATCTCGTGCTGCAATTCAAAAGTTTAATGCACCTATTCGTTGATCCTCTACGAGATGCCAATAAAGACGCATAATGAGGACACCAAGCCAACTATCTCACCACAACCTTGTCATTCTCCATCAAGAATAGGTACATATTCGAATCAGCGTGTATCATGACCCAAATTTAGGGTGCATGATCATGCCCACCACCTGCCAGAAGGTTTTCGCATTCTGACCACTTCAACAATTTAAACAAGACTCAAAGAAACCTATATAGGACAAACCAGGTATTGAATTTTGATTTTATGGAATGACAAAAATGGAGAAGGAGATTGGTTGTTCTGAAGAGTGTTTTCCCATCAAACTCCATAGCGAAAATGTCTTTCACCATAAAAATACCAAATTTTAAAACATAGAGATATTGGAGATTTGAGAAAATATGGGGTCAAATACTTGATAAAGTGTGTACCTCTATTCTTCAATATTTGTACAAATATGTAGCTCAAGTTCGTTATATTAGTGTGAGTTGGCGGTGACAGCTTATCCTAATTCAACCTAGAACTTGTTGTACTACACATCATATTGGCATCTTGAACATCGAATAATGAGAAACAAGGACAACATGAAAGTATTGCAAGTCCACGACTCCATGGATTATTCAAGGTCCATAGCATAATATTAGTAGTAATTTCACTGAGGTGCAAAGGAATGTTGATAGGAAGACCCGATAATGTGGAAGATAATAATGAAGGTAAATATATGGACAATGAACTTCCATCGAAATTTGAGTTTCTATATATATTCTAAAGAATGTAGTAGGAGGTTAAATTTAAGAAGAATATTACACTAACATAAATCTCACAGAACAATAAATGTTTTTATTTGAATATTTATAATGAGTTTATTCTCTCATTATGAATTCATGAAATGACCTTTTCATATTAAAAGATTGTTTAGTTTTATGTAATGAACCAATGACCTATAAAATCATCAGTGGTACTCATAATGTCCCCATTAAGTTGGATTCTTCACTTTTGTTGAATTTACAATAAGTTTATGTTTATTAATCACTAATTAGCTTGAGGATTTGTGTATTGAACTTAAGCATGCTATTACGATTTTATTTATTGTATGTCATTTTTTTAATAGATGTTGCGGTTGATGCAAACCAAGCAATAGAACTGGATCCTTCTATGGCAAAGGCATACTTGCCTAAGGGATAAACATTTTGTTCTAAGTTTAGATTGTGACATGTTTCTCTTTCAGGGTTTGGTGGTGTGAAAATGCAGTCACTCATCGACTAGTCACACATGTTTATAGATGAAATAAGGGTTGATACAAATTTGTTAACAAATTTCATTCTAATTTAACTTATCCTTTTACCTTATAATATTTTGTTCTTTTCTATGGAGGAATATCAAACAATTATGGTTGCATTTAAGGTAGGATATGTTCTTGATGCCAACAAACCCAAATTTAAGACTTGGATGATAAATGTGATGCATGTCTAGTTGGTAAATTGGCTCTAGGATAATGAACTGATCTTTAAAAGACATAGTCTTTCTTAGTTGTAGAAGAGTAATAATATTTGATTACTTTTTTTCTCTAATATTTAATCTCCAAATAATTGTAACCATTGATTCTCATAAAACAAACTTTAAAATCTCTTTTTCTGGAAGGATATTATAGTCATTAATGTTCACATGAAATTTCAAAAAGGAAAAAAAATCATCTTCAATGAATAAATTACCTCTAGTTTTGTGTCATTATGCACCTTCTTTGCACCTTTATGGTTTGAGAAAATTGTTCTTCCTATGTGATTTTTGAAAAAACAGTCTTGGAAAAAAACTATCTAAAATCCTGTATTTTTGTCTAGGGCACCTGAAGAAAAGCATACAAGTCAACCACGCACCTAAAAATGCAAATATTTTTCCTAGTGCATAATTCTCTCTCTCGCATCTAAAAATGAAAACACTTTTCCTAGTGCATAATTCTTGCTCTCAGAGGCAATTTTGTTTGCATTCTTCCTGTCAGATTATTGTGAGTGTTTCTTTGTTGAGTTTTTGTGCCTTTCTAGTTTGTCTTTTTTCTGAAGTTATTCACTTATAATCTTAAAAAAATAGTCTTTGTCTCTAGTTTTCATGAATATATTCATGGGTCACTGTTTAATAATAAACTTGTATAGATTCATTTTAACTTTAGATCTCTTAAGACGAAAAGTTAAAATCTCTTAAGACTTGATCTCGGTTAAAATAGAACTATGCTAGTTATATTAAAAAAGTATTTTTAACTTTTTTTTACAAAAAAAAATTGTTTCTGGGATGGCCACATGCCAAGTCTATCTGGGACCAAGTGGCGTTTTGCTGAAAATAAGGGTTGATAGGATTTGGTCTTCCATCTTGGATTGCCTAGTGTACTGGAAATTGGAACAGAGGCCATTCCGTGCTCTGCCCTTATATGTTTTTTGGTGTTTCTCGCGTTCCAAAAATGCCTCTATTTTTTAGAATGTTTTCTATGATTGCCAATCTACCAGTGTTAAAATTGTCGGCCATTTCTTAGAAATTGGTTTGTGGTTCTCCTCATCTCCACGACACTTTTTTCTCTTTAGTGATTTGGGTGATCATTTTCCTTTAGGCTTCTTCGATGGGGCCTTTGTTGATGGTTCATGTGGATGTGGCACTATTATCCATCTCTGCCCTAGTATGGAATATCATTTCTTCTAGAATGGTGGCAAAGGAACTAGCAATAGGGCTGAGATAGTGGCATTGTGGGGAATTCTCGAGAATGTTGTGGATTTCCATTGATTCCTTTAGGGTTGTTGGAGACTCTAAGGTGGTCATAGATTGGCTACAAGGGTGGAACTCCCTGGAGGTTCCTTCGCTTCACCATTGGATGGTCAACATTAAGGCTCTTCATTCCTCCTTCTCTGATATATCCTTCATGCATGTGTACAGAGAGAAACACTTGGTTGTTGATGTTCTATCTATGAGATGGATCATGTTAGGCCCCTATACTACTAGTGTAACCCCTTATTGTTATTAGTACAACCCCCTTATTATATTGTTGTACCCATGTAGTCCCCATATTGTTACTATTGTGCCCCATAGAAGCCCACTATTGTTATTATTATGCCCTTACATCATTATTGTTATGTCGGCTCTGATTATATTATGACCCCTTATACTCCTATATATAGAAAGGAGGTATTTTCTTTTGTAGCATCCAAGAATTTTTCATTTGTGTAATGTAAAGGAAGTTTTGCCCCTTGAAGAGGCTGAATTCTAAGGCATTCAAATATCTTTTCTATCTTTTTGTGAGCTGGTTTCATAACATTTGGTATCAGAACTGTGGATTCTAGGGTTTCACTGCTCCAAATAGGTCATCATGGGATTTTCGCTATAACTACTTCGCTGCAAAGTTTCATAAGCTAATAGAAAAACTAATTTGAGACAAAATCGGTCTAAACCTTGGCTCCAAATTTCAGATCCTGTCTTGCTATATTTTCAAAGATATAGTCCGAGGAAGTTAGGGTTTTTGCAGACCCCTAGATTACATTCCAAATAGGTGACCTGGGGAAATAGTCATAAATTTCTCTCTGAGCATCAGATTGAAATTTCATAAGAAGTTGTAGAAAGAGGACGGATTGTAGTTTCTTGTGTACATTTTTTAGATCCAAAGGTCGAAACAGTGACACGTGTCACATCGTACAAGTTCGATCCACTGAACTAGTCTATAATCAGGTCAACGTGGGAGATTTGGCATAACCTTTCCTTGGAGAATCTAATTTGGATCAGACTGGTGACATTGGAAAGAGGGCACAGAGGGCTACTACAAGACACTATTTCAGAGCTAGAAGATCTGAAATCACAGGGTTACAGTCATTTCAAGATCGAGCTCCTAAAATAAAATAAAAATGAGATGAGGAAGTTTGATGGCAAGGATCCAGAAAATTGGATCAAATGGAGCAATATTTTGACCTACATGGTGTACCACTGTTACAAAAGGTATGTATTTCATCTTCATATTTAGAACCGAATCAATTTTTATGGTATAAAGTAATTTTTTCTCGTAAACCACTTGTCATGTGGTCAATTTTCACAGAGGAAATGATAGCACATTATGAGGATACAAAGAGAAACTCCTTCTTTAGCCAATTGATAAATCTCAAACAAAAGGGTTCAAAGGAAGAGCACATTGAAGACTTTCAAAAATTGAATAAAAGGGTAAATTATATTCCAGAGAAGCAAAGGATTGATGTCTTCATAGGGACATTAAAGGATAATGTTCAACATGAGGTTCGTTTTTGGGAACCTGATTCATTGGAGGAGGCATTCGAGTTGGCAAGAAATATTGAAAGAGAAATTATGAAAACAAGGAATCCCACCACTCATGACAATAACTATGGACGTATTTCTTCTCCTAGCCTTCCAGAACCTACAAGGCTTACACCACAACAATTGGAAGAAAAAAGAGAAAAAGGGCTTTGTTAAAATTGTGATAGAAAATGCACTGAAGGTCATAAGTGTGCTGAGAATACATTATTTTACATAAAGTATGAAGATGAGGAAGAAAAGGATCAAGAAACATCAAAAGAAGAGGATATACCCCAAGACCCAACCCCAGAGAAAGAATAAATGAATCTGACCATATCTTGTAAAGAATTGGCAAGAATTACCACTCAAACTCTCAAGATAGAAGGACATATCAAGAAGAAAAAGGTTCAAGAATTGAAATATCACATCAAGAAAGAAGAAATTAATCCAACCATATCTTGTAATGCATTGGCCAGAATTACTACTCCTCAAACTATCAAGATAGAAGGACATATCAAGAAGAAAAATGTTCAAGAAGTGAAAGATCACATCGAGCATCAAGAAATGAATCTGACCATATCTTGTAAAGCACTAGAAGAAATTACCACTCCTCAAACTGTCAAGATAGAAGGAAATATCAAGAATAAAATGGTTCAAGCAGTGAAAGATCACATTGAGCATCAACAACAAGTTCTTCAACTTTTAAAGGATAATGCCACTTTGGTGTAGAATCGAATGAAAAAACTGGTAGATCAACATCGCAGTGAAAAATGTTTTGATGTGGGTGATTGGGTATTTTTACGGTTACATCTCAAGCAAGCTATCTATGAGAAGGAAATGTTGGCAATACTACACGCACTTAAGAAATGGTGACCTTACCCAAAGGGAAGACACTTCAAGGTAAAAATGGATCATGATAGTCTTAAATACATTTTAGAACATTATCATTAGAAGAAGATAAAAAATGGGTCACAAATATGTTGGGTTATGACTTTGACATCATGTATAGAAAAGGGAAGAAATTTTTTGCTGCAGATGCACTCTCAAGAAAGGATGAGGATGTGGAAGAATTGTTTTGCGCTATTTCTATTATCCAACCAAATTTGATAAACAAAGAAAGGGATCAATGGACGAAGGAAAAAGAAGTGTGGCCACTCATTCAAAAGGTGAAGAATATCCCAATTCAAACAATATTGCCAGAGCTTGAAGAGGAAGGAAAAATCATATTGGAATATGGAGCAGTCACAGAAATGAGAACCTGACATCTAGGAAATCGATCAATTTCAGAGTATCTCATCAAGTGGAAGAACTTACCCGTTGAAGATTCCACATGGGAGGACAAAATTTTTATACGGAAGCATAAAAAAATACTCAAGCGTTGAGGACAACAATTTTTGAAGGAGAGGGGCATGTTACGCCCCTATACTACCAGTGTAACCCCTTATTTTTATTGGCACACCCCACTTATTATATTGTTGTACCCATGTAGTCCCCATATTGTTATTATTGTGCCCCATAAAAGCCCACTATTGTTATTATTATGCCCTTACATTATTATTGTTATGTCGGCTTTGATTATATTATGACCCTTTAGACTCCTATATATAGAAAGGAGGTACTTTCATTTGTAGCGTCCAAGAATTGTTCATCTTTGTAATGTAAAGGAGGTTTCCCCCTCGAAGAGGTTGAATTCTAAGGTGTTTAACTATCTTTTCTGTCTTCTTGTGAGCTAGTTTCATAACAGATCACTCTCTATCCTAGTTTTATGTTTTTTGAGCTTCAAATTGATGGCATTATACAGGAAGTTGGCTCCTTCTATTTCTGATCCTCTGTTTTGTTTCTTTTGGGGATGCCTTTGCTTCTTAGTTTGGTCTATCTTTTTCTCCTTTGTCTTGGCCTTGTCTGTCTTTTTCTCGTGCTGCCAATGTTGGTTCTTAGTGATCTCCTCTCTGCTTCTTTGGTCTGGTGTTGGTTTGATCCAATGATTTGCCTACTTCTCTTTGGTTTTTTCTGTCTATAAATCCATATGTAATTTCTCATTTGATTAATGAAGAATGAGAAAAAAAATCGTCTAAAAAAAAGAGAAAGTTATATTAAAAAAGTATGTAGAAAAAACCAATGACATACATGAGATTCAACAAATCCTCTCTCTTTCTTAGGAATCAAAGTCTCAAAGACGAACTGATGTAAATTTTTTATTCTAGGAACAAATGGAATCCCTTACAATAACATATTTAAGATATCCTAATTGGAATCCCTTACTTTAGTAGTCGACGAAAATGTTGCCCCTATATTGCTTTATCAGATAATGGTCTACCAAATGTAGGATATGAGCAATCAAATTTCATATATAATAATAATAATATTGGTGAACCTCAACAATCGACTTCCACATATAATAATCATAATCGTAATAATAATAATAATAATAATAATAATAATAATAATAATAATAATAATAATAATAATAATAATAATGGTGCACCTTTGCAACCAGCTAAACTTAAATTCAGGTGAAAAATTCTAGTGTGTATATCATGCTTTAAATTTTAATATTGTATGACAAATATTGAAATATTTGATGTCGTTCTGATAGGGGATCTTAAATCAGAGGATCATTATCATTTTGTACCTATTAAGCTCTTCCATTTTGTCAAATAGTTGTTATTTGAATTGCATGAGGCTTAATAATGGTGCATTTCAATCTGTGCATATAAAACATAGCTTTTGTCTTTCCATGACTCCTCTAAATCTATTGTTATTCATATGGTTTGAACATGATGATTATTTCCTATGCAGAAATGAACATTACCAAAAACCGAAAGAAGTAGTTGTTACTCTGTTATAAAAGGGATTTTCTAAATACATTGCTAATGTTGTGTTTGAGAAACAGATTGTATGTTTTCTCTGCTAGAGGATGATTGGTTCTTTCTGTTTCTTATGTTTTCTATTTAGTGGGGTTAAGGATTATACTCCAAAAGAACATCTTCAGTACCATGGGACAACTTCCTGATGTTGTCAAAATGAACGCCATTGAAATTTATCAAATAAAAAGAACACAGTTTGGTGCTTGGTTGTCCCAAAATATTGGTTCATAGTCGCCTTCGTTGACTTCATCGGAAGAAGAGGAATTCAGTTAATGGGATTCGTATTTCTTTATGACAATCAGGTTTGTGCTTGTTACTCCATAAAACTACTAGCAGTGACTATTAGGTGGGCTTCTTCATCTTCTATTGCTTCACATTCTTCTTTTAAGACATTAGTCTAAATGTTACTACATTCATTATGCCAACGAAAATCTTCTGAACAAGGATTCATTGAACATGCATCGGTATATCAGTAGCCACAGGAAGAGTGGAGTCATAATCATAACTTTAGTTGAACCCAAGTTTATTGGTTCGAAGAATACTCTGTTATGCTTAGGAGTAATAAATGTTGTTGATTTTCTTTGCACATTCTCGAACCTTGAGAAAATCCTTGGACGAGCTATCCCTGAGTACGAGCATGAGGAAAGGTGAAGGCAATGAATTGGAATGCACCCGCACATAGAATGGTACCCAACTACACCAATTCAGTTATAGGAAAATGGAGGGTGAATGTCCACCTGTGAGTTTTGGGTCATAGCGATAACGACAAAAATAAAGTCCTCTTATTGGTTAGGGTTAACAATGTCTACTCACCCCCAGCCCATAGGGAAAATCCCTTTTGGCATAATTATGGACCACATTGTTATGATTCAAATAATTTTGGAGGAGTTTTATAATAATAAAACTAGTCCCTTATGTTTTTTCATTGACTTCAACAAAACCTTTGAGCTTAACTAAAATTATATCATTAAGGAATGTATAAAAGGAGGGTGTACTTGTGATCCATAAACTATTGTGGATATTCCACTAGATAATTCCTTCCCCTGCTTTGTCAAGAAAGAGCTAATAGACTACTGGAAGTAGGTAGCCAAATGTCACAAGCAGTGAGGGTACATGCAAGGTACAAAGCAAGGATTAATGCAAAGGAGTAATGCAAATGATTGTATTGACTATATACATATCATCATACATATTTCATCCCATTTAGGATGTCTTGCATCGTGCTTGGTTAGTCATAAGATCATGTCGGTCACAACCTCTGTAGCTTAAATAAACATGTGGTATTTCTCTTCATATTATAATTTATGTAATAAACAAGTGAAAGGGAGCAAGACATGTAGAGGAAACACATGGAATGACTTTCAGTTCTTGCAACCATGCATGTCATTGAAGACAAAATGATACAACAATGATAAGAAAAATTTTAAGCTACAGTAAGAGGTGTATTTCAAAAGATGTGTTTTTTTTCATACCTAGCCTCCAAAGGGTTATGCATTAGATGGAGTCTTCATGTAGTCCCGATATTCTATCATACCTTAGGTTCCTTGGTCTACTTATTTTTCTCCTCATCTCCTTGAGAGTTATCTATCATGTCACCTTTCCTCGTGGGACCTGAGAGACATAATTGATTACTTTTAGTGGGCAGAGACTATTGCGGGATGAGGCCCTGGGAGGACTCATTTACATAGTTTTAGCTTGATGAAAGGCACTACTATGGGATGAGGCCCTGGGAGGACACATCTACACAATTATAGGATGCAAGGTAGACTCGATAGTCAAGGGATAAAACTGCACAGTTTCTGGAGACATTGGGTTCTGATTAACGGAATTACATTAGAGGAAACCTCTGCACAATTTTGAATGCTAAGGAAGGCTGAGATTTCTGTGCATTACATAGTTCCAATAAGCAAGGGAAAAGATTGAGAGTGACATATGTGAAGTGTGTAGTTTAGGAAAGTTGGATGAGGCTAGGTTGATAAGGAAACTCCAAAATTTGGCTAAGTGTGGGATTAGTGGAACTCATGTGAAAAATGATAAAAGTTGACTACAATAACACACTTGAAAACTTAGCGATACAACATGGACAATCTAGAACATATAAAAAATACTGCACTTAATGCAACAACCTTTGTGGTGGCTCCGATGATAGAATTTGGGAGGATAAAGGAAACAATTATGTAAGAGTGTGTGAAATGAGTGTGAAACATGTCTATGTGGTGAGGACAACCCATTCTCATTAATATTTCTCCTTGAAGTAAAACAAACCTCCCTTTGCATGACAAGCGATAACCTCCATGCCCAAAGATGACACATTGTATGTAAAGTTAAAAGCATGAATGACTCTTAAGATAAAAAAGGGGAGCTTGAGCTCATCAATTTTCCAATAAGTGACTAAGGAATGATCGATCACAATATCCATAGTAGGCTTCATAATTTAAGTGAAAACCAAAATTTTGGAGGGTGTTTCAGCCACTACAATAGAGCCTTCACCTTCTTGCTAGCTTATTTTTCAACCAGTGCCTTGAATTCTACGAACTTGAAGAATGTATCATATTTATTCCACATGAAGATGATATAACACTTCCGTGAGAGGTCATCAATAAAAAAGACAAAATATTTGTGTCTGACAGTGTAGGTTGTCGAGGAAGGTCCATAAATAGCATAATGGATCATTTCTAGGATTTCATGTGCTTTGTTGTCCCGATCATGGAATGTGGATTTTATGTACTTCTGTAATGTACACCCTTTGCATATATCCTACTAATTAAGTGCTCCTTTAGGGAGGCCAATGGTTATTTTTTGTATAATATTCAAGGTACCATGATGCAAATTACCAAGTATTTTGTGCCAAAGTTCATTGACATTGTGACCTGCAATTTCTCTACCTTAGTGCTTAATGCAACACTGTATTTCACATCTAGCTTATACAGGTTCTTCATATGAATCCCAATTTGCTTCACCTGTTCGGTGGATATGTGTCTCAGGAATGCTTTTACTTTGTTGAATATAACTTCACAACCATGGTAAACCAACCACCTGGTGAATGCTAGTAGACGAATCCCTAATCCTTTAGCTTTAACATTTTCTACTAGAGCTTCGTACTGAAAATTTGAAGACAAAAGATTTCTTTTCTCTTAAAAATTTGTCTTAAAATCCTCCTCTATGTAGCAGTGCCGAATGCAACGATAGATAAGTTGTCTCTAATCGTATCATTAGATATGAAAGGGACAAAGGAGGAATTGATGTCCGAGAAATCTTGTCAGTAAAATTTGTCATGTTCTTCTTAGTCGACTACCCCCACAAAGCAAAGAGCCCAACAAATCATTTTCTTTATATAAGATAACATGAATGTAAGTAAAATAACAACCTCGGTATATGCGCAAGACAGTAGTTTCCTACAAGTTGGTGGACTTAGGGTGCACTTTCAGAGTCAATTTTGCAGTTGTTAGATAATATTCTCTTAAATTGGTATGTTTGTGTCTTAATTGTTGACTGTATGAAATAGGTTTCATCTAAACAGGCCATTATCTTAAATATAAAGTTATCTCTTGAAACAGTTTTGTCTCAAACTGTTTTTGTCTTAAATATAAAGTTTTGTTTTAAAATAATTTTTCCTTAATTTTTTTTTTGTCTTAAAATAATTTTGTCTTAAATTATTTTTGTCTTAAATATAAAGTTTTGTCATTAAATGTTTGTCTCAAACTGATTTTTTCTTAAATATAAAGTTTTGTCTCAAAACGTTTTCGTCTTAAATTCTTTTTGTCTTAAATATAAAGTTTTGTCTTAACTTTTGTCTCAAACTTCTTTTGTCTTAAAATATTTTTGTCTTAAACTATTTTTGTCTTCAATATAAAGTTTTGTCTTAAAATATTTTTGTCTCAAACTGTATTTGTCTTAAAGTTTATATTTAAAACAATTCAATTGATATTAAATTTTAATGTAAAATAACTAAAATAAAAAGTGATTTTTTAAGACAAAAGATTTCTTTTGTCTTAAAAAAATGTCTTAAAAGCGCACCGAATTTGGTTTTTATTTTATCACTTTTAGGGTTGAAGGTAAAAACAGTGACACATGTAACTCCATACACGTTCACTACAATGAAAAAGTCTATAATCATACCATTGTGGGAGATTGGGCATAACGATTTCTTGAAGAATCTAATCTCGGTCTAACTTGTGGGGTTGGAAAGAAGATTTAGATGCCTACTGCAAGATCAAATTTTAGATCTTGAAAATACAAAACTACAAAGATACAATAGATTCAATATCAATCTCCTAAAAAGCAAGAAAAAAGTGTGTATTTTAATAAATTGTCCTTGAAAAGATCAGTTTGATGTGATTCAAAGCGCCTATTGAAGCATAGATATTAGTATTTGGTTCTAAAATTCCTCTCAAATTATATAATTCTACACTTATCAAGCCCTTATAAATCTTTACTATGACTCATGAAGAGAAAAATTTGCAACATGATATATCAAAATTACAAGACGAAGTGCCACAAATTTTCTCTCACAAAGATAAACCAAATATGAACTAAAAGGGGACATGGATGGATTTAAAGGTGACATGGAATGTTTAAAGGAAGGTTTGAAAAAGTTAGTACAAGAAACACTTCTTAATGGTGAAAAGGTATTCCATGAAACTCGCGAGGAGAAGAAAAGGAATATCTTTTATGCTACTAGAGACTCCAATTTAGGACCCACCACATTCCAAATATAGATATGAGGAATTTATATTGCAACGATCTAGTAATATGGATACTACAGACCGAGCAATATTTTGTTCTCCATGATGTGCAACACACACAAAAGGTACACATTGCATTTTTATATTTAGAACCCAATCAGTTTGTATGGTATTGATGGATTTTTTCTCGTAAACCACTTGTTGCTTGGTAATTTTTTACAGAGGAAATGATATCACATTATGAGGATATAGAGATAAACATATTATTTATCCAATCGATCAATCTCAAACTAAAGGGTTCAATGGCAGAGCACATTGAGGACTTCGAAAAATTGAATATAAATGTAACTGATATTCTAGAGGAGCAAGATTGATGTCTTCATAGGGAATTAAGGAGAACATCCAACATGAGGTTCACCTTTGGGAACTCGATTTAATGGAGAAGGCATTCAAGATGGCAAGAAAAATTGAAAGAAAAATTATGGCAACAAAGAAGTCTACCACTCACAACTATAAAGATGGAAGTGCTGCTACTCCTAGACTTCCACAACCTACAAGGTTGACGCCACAACAATTGGAGGAAGAAGGAGAAAAAGGGATTTGTTACATTTGTGATATCAGATACACCGAAGGTCATAAGTGTGGTGAGAGGAAATTATTCCACATAGATTGTAAAGAGGAGGAAGAAAAGAAACAAGAAATGTTAGAAGAGGAGGATATAGACCAGGAACCAAACCCTAAGAAATAAGAAATGAATCTAACCCTCTATTACAATGCATTCGTAGGAATTACCATTGCTGAAACTTTCAAAATAGAAATATATATCAAGAAGAAAAATATAATAGTGTTGACTGATTCAAGTTGTACCCATAATCTCATTCATTGTAAGATAACCAAGGATTTGAATTTCTTCCTATATCCACCACCAAATTGTCAAATGATGGTTAAAAATGAAGGAACTATAAATTTCTCTAGAAACTGCCATAATATCAAGCTAACCATGGGGGAATATGTAGTGAATAGTCCAATTCTTTCCATTACAATGGGTTGTGTTGATGTTGTACTATTAGTCTAATGGTTACAATATTTGGGGATGATAACTTTTAATTTTCAAGAACTTTTCTTGAAATATTTTTGGGAAGGAAAAGATGTTGAATTAAGGGGTATCATAGGGGAACCAGGAAATATAATCAGTTATAATGGCATGAAAAATATTTTGAAGAAATAACAATGGGCTGTAATTGCATAATTATTCTCACTAAAGGTTCAAACATTGAAATCATCTATTTGTATATATCTCCAAAAAGTCTTGGACAATCATTCAAGGGTATTTCAGACTCCAAAAGTTTTCCCACCTATTCATGGTCATGATCATGCTATTCATTTAATTCTAGGAAGTTTTCCTCCAAACATCATACCTTACAGATATCCCTATTCTTAAAAGAGTGAAATTGAACGTATGGTTGCAGAAATGCTAGAGGATAGTATAATTCAACCTAGTCATTGTTATTTCTTTACTCTAGTAGTATTGATGCACAAGAAGGATAGATCATGGTGTATGTGTCTGTATTATAGGGAGCTCAACAAGCTCACTATTAAAGATAATTTTATCTTTCATGTTATTGATGAATTTTTGGAGGAAGTACATGGAGTAATTTACTTCACCAAGTTGGATCTTCGTTAAAGATATCATCAAATTAGAATGAAGAATGAACACATTCCAAAAATAACATTCATAACTCATGAGGGTAATTATGAAATTTTGGTCATGTCTTTTGGCCTTACTAATGCGCCTTCCATATTTCAAGGTTTCATGAATTCCATTTTCAAAGCCTTCCTAGGAAAATTTGTGTTAGTCTTTTATGATGATATACTACTCTACAACAAGTCTTGAGAGGATGATGTTGAACATGTTGACAGGGTGATCAAGCTATTGGAGGAGACGGAATAATATAAAAAAATATCTAAATTTTTCTTTGGAGTACAAGAGGTGGAATATGTGGGTCATATTGTATCTCATTAGGGTGTTAGGATAAACCCTAAAAAAAATAAATCCATTAAGGAACGGAAAATTCACACAACCATAGAGCATCTTCGAGGATCTCTCAGGCTGACAGGGTATTATCATAAGTTTGTTAATAATTATGGGAGAATAACAACACCTCTAACAAAATTATTGAAGAAAGATACATTTTCTTGGACACCAGAAGCAACTAAGGCCTTTGAACATCTTGAAGAAGAAATGTGACAAGCACCAGTCTTGGCTTCGCCAGAATTCACACAAACCTTTGTTGTGGAATGTGATGCCTCAGGAAATGGAATTGGTGTTATTTTCATGCAAGAAGGAAGACCAATTACTTTGGAAACACATCCAATAAAAGGAAAGTATTTACACAAACCTATTTATGAGAAGGAAATGTTGGCAACACTACATGCACTAAAGCAATGGAGACCTTATCTAATGGGAAGACACTTCAAGGTAAAAACAAATCATGATAGTCTTAAATGTGTTTTGGAACAAATATTATCTTAAAAAGAGTAACAAAATGGGTCACAAATATTTTGGGTTACGACTTTAAAATCATCTACAGAAAATGGAGGAAAAATGTTGTTGCAAATGACTCGGAAGAAAGGATGAGGATGTGGAAGCATTGCCTTGTTACATTTATATTATCCAACCTAATTGGATAACCAAAGAAAGGGATGAATGGAAGAATGACGAAGAAGTGTGAACACTCATTCAAAAGTTGCAGCAAGATAGCAGTACATTTCATACATTTAGCTAAAAAAATGATTCATAATGGTACAAATATTGCTTATGTCTTTGTAAGAATCCAAACTCATGAAAAATATTCATTTAGAATTGTACACTGCCCCCTTAGGAGGGTAGTTAGTATTTTTATAAACTAACAATAGGGTAAAGAAGGAATTTCTTTTAGATGGACTTAAATTTGATATTCAGAAGTTTTCGGAAGAATGTTTGGTTTTCCAATGAAATAAAATTGAAAAAATTAATATTAAGTGTATGTTACAACATTTAGCCATTCCATGTTAGAGTTGGTAGGAGGTCTGAATGGATTATATCATAGGTTTATCCAAGTTTGAAGGAAAGAGTGTCATCTTGATGGTAGCTGATATACTTACCAAGCATGCACACTTTTGTCCATTATCTCATCCTTTTAAATCCATTACATTTGCTACTGCATTTATGGAAACAATCAAAAGCTACATAGAAACCCAAATATTATTATAAGTGACACGTGACATAGATCCCATTTTCACTATAATTTTTTGTATAGAATTATTTCATTTTATTGGTACTCAGTTAGCTCATAGCTCATCTTATCATCCTCAATCTGATGAGCAAACTAAGATAGTGAAAAAATGTTTGGAAGGATATATTCATTTCTTTTTATATGATAAAGAAACACAATCGGTTGAGTCGTTACCTCTACCTGAATGGTGGTATAATACTTCCTTCCATACTGGTGCAAAAATGACCCCATTTATGGCACTTTATGGATATCATCCACCATCCATCACATAATATATAAGATAAAATTCTAAGGTTAAGGCAGTGGAAGATCACATCGAGCATCAACAACAGTTTCTCCAACTCTTAATGCATAACCTCACTCTTGCGCATAATAAAATGAAACAATAGGCAGATCAGCATTACAATGAAATAAGTTTTGATGTAGGTCATTGGGTAATTTTACGACTAAAACCATACAAACAAATGTCCCTTAAGTAAATAAAGAAGGAAAATTCATATTTTAGCCTGAAGCAGTAATGAGAAAAAGAACTCGATGGCTACAAAATCAATTAATTTCAGAGTATCTCATTAAGTGGAAGAACTTACCTACTGAACATTCCACATGGGGGGATGAAAACCTTATACATAACCATCCAAACTACTCAATTGTTGAGTAAAACACTTTTTTGAAGGAGAGGGGCATGTTAGGTCACTATAATACTAGTGTATTTCCCTTATTGTTATTGTTATTGTAGCCCCCTATTTTTACTGTTGTGTCCATGTATCCCCTGTGTTTTTACTATTGTTCCTCATGGAAGCCCACTATTGTTATTATTATGACCTTACATTATTATTGTTATTTAGGCTCTAATTATATTGTTACCCCTTAGACTCCTATATATACCAAGGAGGTATTATCATTTGTATCATCAAGGGATTTTTCATTTGTGAATGTAAAGGCGGTTCCCCCTGAAAGAGGCTAATTTTTAAGTCGTTTATCTATCTTTTCTTATGTTTTGTGAGCTAGTTGCATAACAGAATGTGTTTGACAGATGGTGAAAATATTTCACGGTCAGGTTTGATGTGTCTTATAGATGACAACTTGTCATTTTTCTTAATGGCTCTGACTTTCCAATATTGAGGGATTCCACTTAGCTTCAGTTAAATGAGTTGTTCATCAAAATATATTTTGCATTGACAATCTCTATGGTGTGCCCGTATTAACTCCAATATGATAAAAGTTGATAAATAAATGTTCAATGAAATTATGCCATATCGTGGAGTTGTGGATTTATAGGAGTTGTTGCTAGTGGGTCATACCATACAAATATTTCATCGTTTCATGTATGTCTGGACATCATCACTCATGATCTCAGGACTAGAGGAAGAAACCTACCATTGTATGATTCACAATTTGATAAGTACTTATGTTCTCAGTGCATACTTATAGTTTTATGATATTGTCATATATCTTATTTGATTTCCAATTTCTTTTGCTACCTTTTGTTGCATATTTTTTATTCTTATGATAGCGTTTCTTGACCTCTATTTTGCATTAGGCCATTTTTGGTAACTTGTCCATATCCTCTACTTTTTATGGATGCCATGTTATTACTGGAACATGTCTCTATTCATTTTTCTTAGTATTATTAGGAAGGAGAAAGTATCACTGAATTGCTATTTTCCTAAAGTAAGATTAAGCCAATCTCTAGTAAAAGGATTTGGTATAGTATTGTAATTTTATTCTATGAACTTAGAAAGTATGAAGAAAAATTCCCCAATCTTTAATGTTTTTAGTCTTCTCCAAATTTTAATGATTAATTACAATTTTGTTGGAAATTTTTATTACTTAGTCTAGCAAGTTACATTGTCTACAATCTATTGATTGTGGTGACTGCAATATACAAGCCTTATTTTTGTACATGATTTTATTAATAAATAGATCTTTATGAGTTCTATTGACATTATAATGTCTTTATTAAATTGCTATTATATTTTCATACATAGTTGAGGTTTCAAATTCCTTTCTAGAAGTCTTATTTTTATGTTATGCTTTATTTGTAAAACTGTATCTTATATCAGAATTAATAAACCAATGTACAAAACTAGAATTTCATAGATAAATAACCATGAAGAAGAATTATAAGTCATTTTGAAACTTATAATATCGAAAAAACATAAATGTTATTAAGAACTCAAATTCCTACTAATATCTTGTAGCAATAACATAAGTCATATGCACAAGGTTTAGTTCTAGAGAACCATTAAAATCATTAATTTATGTCTTGAGGGTTGCATTAATAATGCACATAATCATTTTTATTTTAAACACAAGCTATTATAGATGTAGCTACAAGATCAAAGCTGTAAATATTGGGCTTAGTCAACAAGTCATTTGTAATGGGCTATGGTTTCTTGACAACTAATTTCTTCAATTTAGTACTTTCCTCTTGATGCAAGTTTTCTGTTGGGTCCCTATAATACTAGTGATTACCCCATTACTATTGTAGTTATACCCCTTATTTATATTGTTGTGCCCCTATTACCCACATATTGTTATTTCTGTGCCCCATAGAATCCCTCTATTATTATTTTTGTGGCTTTATATTATTATTGTTAGGTCGGCTGGATTATATTGTGACTCCTTAGACTCTTATATATAGAAAGGAGGTTTTTTTCATTTGTATCATCCAAGAATTGTTCATTTATGTAATGTAAAGGAGGTTTCCCCCTCGAAGAGGCTGAATTATAAGGCGTTGATCTTTCTTTTCTATCTTTTCTTGAGCTGGTTTCATAACATTTGGTATCAGAGCTTTGGATTCTAGGGTTTCGGTGCTCCAAACAGGTCATAGTGGCATTTTCGCTATAACGTTTTTCCTGTAACGTTTCAGAAGTAAAAAAAAAAACCCATTTGAAAAGAAATCGCGTTGAACCTTGGGTCCGAATTTCAGAGTTTTTAGCGCGATATTTTGCAGAGATATGATCTGAGGAAGTTGGTCTTTTTGCAGACTCCTGAATTACACACAAAACAGGTGACCTGGGGAAAATTGTCATAACTTTCTTTCTGAGCATCGGATTGAAATTTCGTAAGAAGTTACAGAAAGAGGACGGACTGTAGTTTTCTTTTATATATTTTTCAGAGTCAAAGGTTGAAATAGTGACACGTGGCACATCGTACAAGTTCACCCTACTGAACTAGTCTATAATCAAGTCACTACGGGAGATTTCGTATAACTCTTCCTTGGAGAATCCAATATGGGTCAGACTTGTGGCATTGAAAAAGACAACACAAAGGGCTACTACAGGTCACAAATTTAAAACTAGATAATCAGAAAGTACAGAGATACATCGGAGGCAATATTGAGCTCCTACAAAGTGAAAAAAGGTGTGTAGATTTTCTTTAATTTTTGCTTAAGCTTGGTTTGAAAATTTATTTTGAAGGAATTCAAAGGGAATATTAGAGAATTATTATCGGTAACTGATGCCCCGAGGAAAGAAAATGCAAACACCTAGTAAGGAGCCTGAAAGCTCTAGCATGACTCATGAAGAAGAAGAGGAAATGCTATATGATATATCAAAATTACAAGAACAAGTGAAACGAGTGTCACTTGCACAAAAAGCAACATAATCTAAAATGGATGGTTTAAGGAAAGATGTAGAAGCTAAGATGGACGGTTTAAAGAAAGGTGAAGAAGCTAAGATGGATGGCATGGAAGCTAAGGTGAATGGCATGGACGCTAAAATTGATGGTATGGATGATAAGATGGATAAGTTGCTACAAGAAATGGTCACTAAGGGTGAAAGAGTACTAAAGGAAACTCATGATGAGAATAAAAGAAATGTTAACCATGATTCCATAGACTCTAATGTTGGATCGAAGACTCACCATGTTCCAAAAATCGATATGAGGAAGTTTGATGGCAAGGATCCCGACACATGGATATTGCAGATGGAGCAATTCTTCGATCTCAATAATGTGCAAAACACACAAAAGGTACGTATGGAAACTTTATATTTGGAACCAAATCAGTTTGTATGGTATCAATGGCTTTGTTCTCGTAAACAGTTTATCACTTAGACAATTTTTACGGAAGAATTGATAGCACATTATGAGTATACAAAAAGCAACACTTATTTTAGCCAATTGATAAGTCTCAAACAAAAGGGTTCAATAATGGAGCACATTGAGGAGTTCCAAAAATTGAACATAAGGGTAAAAGATATTCCAGAGGAGCATAGGATTGATGTGTTCATAGGGTCTTTAAAGGATAATATCCAACATGATGTGCACCTTTGGGAACCTGATTCATTAGAGAAGGCATTCAGGTTAGCAAGAAAAATGGAAAGCAAAATTATGGCAACTAGGAAGCATACCATTCACAACTATAAAGATGGAAGTGTTGTTGCCCATAGTCTTCCACAACCTACAAGGTTGACACCACAACAATTGGAAGAAAAAAGAGCAAAAGGGCTTTGTTACAATTGTGATAGCAAATACACAAAAGGTCATAAGTGTGCTGAGAAGAAATTATTCTACATAGATTGTGAAGAGGAAGAAGAAAAGGAGCAAGAAAGGTCAAAAGAAGAGGATATATTCCAGGAATAAAGCCTAGATGAAGAAAAAATAAATCCGACCATATCTTGTAATGCATTGGCGGGAATTACCACTCCTCAAACCATCAAGATAGAAGGACAAATCAAGAAGAAAAAGGTAATAGTGTTGATTGATTCAGGAAGCACCCACAATTTTATTCATTGTAGGGTAGCAAAAGAATTGAATTGCTTCCTATATCCAGCACCAGAGTGTCAAGTGATGATTGCAAATGGAGGAACAATAAATTGTTCTGGAAAGTGCCATAATATCAAGCTATCCATGGGAGAATATGTATTGACTAGCCCAATGCTTTCCATTCCAATGGGAGGTGCTGATGTTGTACTAGGAGTCCAATGGCTACAATCCTTGGGTACAATAGCTTTTAATTTTCAAGAACTTTTCATGAAATTTTCTGTGGAAGGAAAGGAAGTTGAATTAAGGGGTATTGCAGGGAAACCAGGAAAGATAATCAGCTCTAATGGCATGACAAAGCTTCTAAAAAAGGAGCAAAGAGGTGTAATTGCACAATTATGTTCGCTAGATGTTTCCACATTGGAATCATCTATTTCTCCAGATCTCCAAAAAGTCTTGGACAATCATTCCAAGGTATTTGAGACTCCCAAAGGTCTCCCACCTATGCGTGATCATGATCATGCTATTCATCTGATTCCAGGAAGTGTTCCTCCAAACATCAGGCCATACAGATATCCATATGTCCAAAAAAGTGAAATTGAACGTATGGTTGCAGAAATGCTAGAGGCTGGTATAATTCAACCGAGTCAAAGTTCTTTCTCAGCTCCAGTAGTATTGGTGCACAAGAAGGATGGATCATGGCGCATGTGTCCATATTATAGGGAGCTCAACAAGCTCACTATTAAAGATAAGTTCCCCATTCCTGTCATTGATGAATTACTTAATGAATTGCATGGATCAATTTACTTCACCAAGTTGGATCTTCGTTCGGGATATCATCAAATCAGAATGAAGATTGAAGACATTCCGAAAACGGCATTTAGAACTCATGAGGGTCATTATGAATTTTTTGTCATGCCTTTTTGCCTTACCAATGCACCTTCAACATTTCAAGGTTTGATGAATTCAATTTTCAAACCATTCCTTAGAAAAATTGTGTTAGTATTTTTTGATGATATACTAATCTACAACAAGTCTTGGAAGGATCATGTTGAACATGTTGACAAGGTGCTACAACTATTGGAGGAGAAACAATTATATGCAAAAAGATCCAAATGTTTCTTTGGAGTCCAGGAGGTGGAATATTTGGGTCATATTGTATCTCATGAAGGAGTTAAGGTAGACCCTAGAAAAATTAAAGCCATTAAGGAATGGAAAATCCCCACATCCATAAAGCATCTGCGAGGATTTCTTGGGTTGACAGGGTATTATCGCAAGTTTGTTAAGAATTATGGGAGAATAGCAGCACCTCTAACAACATTATTGAAGAAAGATTCATTTTCATGGACTCCGGAAGCAACAAAGGCCTTTAAACATCTTAAAGAGGCAATGTGCCAAGCACCAGTCTTAGCTACACCGGACTTCACAAAAACCTTTATTGTGGAATGTGATGCTTCAGGAAATGGAATTGGTGTTGTTCTAATGCAAGATGAAAGACCCATTGCTTTTGAAAGTCGTCCAATCAAGGGAAAGTTTTTAAGCAAAGCTATTTATGAGAAGGAAATGTTGGCAATACTCCATGCACTTAAGAAATGGCGACCCTACCTAATGGGAAGACACTTCAAGGTAAAAACGGATCATGATAGCCTTAAATACTTTTTAGAACAAAGATTATCCTCTGAAGAGCAACAAAAGTGGGTCACAAAGATGTTGGGTTATGACTTTGAAATCATCTACAAAAAAGGGAAGCAAAATGTGGTGGCAGATGCACTCTCAAGAAAGGATGAGGATATGGAAGCATTGTTGTGTGCCATTTCTATTATCCAAAGAGATTGGATAAACGAAGCAAAGGAGGAATGGAAGAATGATGAAGAAGTGTGGGCACTTATTCGAAAGCTACAACAAGATTCCAGTACTTCTGATACATTTAGCTGGAAAAATGATTTGTTATGGTACAAAGATCGCTTATACCTCTGTAAGAATTCCCAGCTAAAACAAAAGATTCTTATGGAATTGCACACTTCTCCCTTAGGAGGGCACTCAGGATTTTTAAAAACTTACCACAGGGTTAAGAAGGAATTTTTTTGGGATGGCCTTAAATCATATATTCAAAATTTTGTAGCGGAATGTTTGGTTTGCCAACAAAATAAAGTTGAAACAATTAAGACACCGGGTCTATTACAACCTTTATCCATTCCAAGCCAACGTTGGGAGGAGGTTTCAATGGATTTTATCACAAGTTTACCCAAGTCTGAGGGAAAGAGTGTCATCATGGTGGTAGTTGACAGACTTACCAAGTATGCACACTTTTGTGCATTATCACATCCATTTAAAGCCAATACAGTTTCTACTGCATTTATGGAAATAGTTCAAAAGCTACATGGAAACCCAAAGATTATTGTAAGTGACAGAGATCCCATTTTCACTGGAAATTTTTGGACAGAATTATTTTCTTGTCTTGGTACTCAGTTAGCTCATAGCTCATCTTATCATCCTCAATCTGATGGGCAAACTGAGATAGTAAACAAATGTTTGGAAGGATATCTTCGTTGCTTTGTATCTGATAAACAGACACAATGGGTCAAATGGTTGCCTCTGGCTGAATGGTGGTATAACACTTCCTTCCATACAGCAACAAAAATGACCCCATTTATGGCACTTTATGGGTACCAACCACCATCAATCACATCATATTTAAGAGAAAATTCTAAGGTTCAAGCAGTGGAACATCACATCGAACATCAACAGTAAGTCCTCCAACTCTTAAAGGATAACCTCGTGTTGGCACAAAATAGAATGAAACAACAGGCAGATCAACATCGCAGTGAAATAAGTTTTGATGTAGGTGATTGGGTATTCCTACGGCTACAACCATATAAGCAAATGTCCCTAAAGCAAGCTAAGAAGGATAATAAATTATCACCAAAGTATTATGGTCTGTACAAGGTGTTGGAAAAGATTGGTACTATGGCATACAAATTGGAGCTTCCTGCAGCTTCTCGATTGCACCCAGTTTTCCATGTTTCATGTTTAAAGAAGGTTATAGGCGACAAGCTCCCAGTTCAAACAATATTGCCAGAACTTGACGAGGAAGGAAAAATTATATTGGAACCGGAAGCAGTCACAGAAACAAGAACTCGACAGCTACGAAATCGATCAATTTCAGAGTATCTTATCAAGTGGAAGAACTTATCCGCTGAAGATTCCACATGGGAGGATGAGAATTTTATGCAGAAGTATCCAGAACTCCTCAAGCGTTGAGGAAAACACTTTTTTGAAGGAGAGGGGCATGTTGGGTCCCTATAATACTAGTGATTACCCCATTACTATTGTAGTTATACCCCTTATTTATAGTGTTGTGCCCCTATTACCCACATATTGTTATTTATGTGCCCCATAGAATCCCTCTATTATTATTTTTGTGGCTTTATATTATTATTGTTAGGTAGGATGGATTATATTATGACTCCTTAGACTCCTATATATAGAAAGGAGGTTTTGTCATTTGTATCATCCAAGAATTGTTCATTTATGTAATGTAAAGGAGGTTGCCCCCTCGAAGAGGCTGAATTCTAAGGCGTTGATCTTTCTTTTATATCTTTTCTTGAGCTGGTTTCATAACATTTTCCATATCTAATATGGCTAGAGGGATGCATAACTCCATCTCATCCAATGATGGTTGATGATACTCATCATCCTAACTATGTGGCGTTCTTTAGTTTCTTTCACATGTTAAAATTTAAGTACATAATCAAAACTATTAACAACCAAAGTCCAAAAAGACTAATAAAATCGTAAAAGTATGATTGGATGATATCTCAAAACACATATGCTAACTTAGGAAAAGAAAGGAACTATTAGAGGGAGATTAATGAAATTTGAGATGCGAGAGTAGCTAAAAGACAATTTCTTAAAAAGGGGAGGCTATCACTCACAAATTTATGTAGAACATAAAACAAAGGGCATAAAAAATGCAAAAACATCATCAAATTTTGATTTTACGGGCATAATGGGTTTGCAATTCTAGGTTGGCCTAGATGCATTATGATGCACAGGGAGGAGGTGACATGACTTTAATGGATAATATGCTACAGGGATTACACAATGGCAGTTGTGAATCAAGTGGCATACCCACGGATCATTTTCAGGTTGAATGATCTTCATCGACCTCGAATACTTTTTAACAAAATATGTTTCTGGAGCATAAACTTTGTTCCAAATGGTTCAATTTCCAACCACTAAAAATGAGTATGAAAATTTTCTTTTTTCAATAATTTCATTTTGATGTTAATTTCATTGATAGTTTTAGGAGTATTCATGGATGGATGTAGACCATATATGTATATAGCTAATTTCCAACCATGGAATACCCTTGGATAATTACATATGACCTTTTCATTTTATTATTGACTAGAAAAGCTAAAAACATTAATGATATTCAACATTGATCCAAGGGATCATAGAAATTCTCAAAAATGGAAGTACTCGAAATTTCCCAAAACTAGTTTGTGATCGTACTGATTCTGATTCTGAATTCAACATTGCATGAATCACCTCAAACCGACATCTTATGCTCAATTTATGATTTTATGATTTTTTTGCCTAACAATTAAAACATTATGCAACAAGTTTGACTGGGCTACTCACTGGGAAGATTGTGCACTGACATCAACATGTGTCTTGGCATGCACAGTACGATGTATGACCCAATTGAAGCTTGAAACCTAGTGGGAACATAATAAGGAAGTTGACATATTCTTATTGATTCTTATTGGTTTGTTGGTTTGAAGTGGCCCAATCAGAGGCTGCCACATGGCCCAATGAGAAGCCACCATGTGGTGGCTTATGGCTAGCCAAAATTTTATAAAGGTAGCCCAAAGACCTCAGTGGGATTCGAACCCTTAATCTTCCAACTACCAATATCATGCTCTAAAACTAGACCACACATTTTTTCTTAACCTCTATGGTCACCAAATTATATTTAAAGTCATATTGTTCAGTGTTTGGGAGGAGGGGTCCGGCGGTGAGCCCTAACCCCTCAGTCATGTTAAAATGGATGTGCCCATGGCAAAACACTTAGCCCTAGCTCCAAGATTCACGAGTCCCCACTGGACAGCGTGAAATACTTGGCGGGCAGGGCGGCGCACTTAGCCGTAGCCTTGGTCCCATAGGAAAATGGTATGAAAAATGGCGGGAAGGAGATGTTGGAAATAATACTGAGGGGGGGGGGGTGAATCAGTATTATCAAATTATTTTCAATATATCTTCCTTATTTATACTTTGAATAATTCTTCAAATATTGGTCATTACTTTGTATGTCAGAATCATAAAATAATGAGCAAGAACAAGAAAAGAAAATAGTCACACAAAAGAACACCAGATATAAGGTGGAAACCCAATATGGGTGAAAACCACCTGCTGCAATATGTCTCTATCTTCTTTTAATAAGAAAATCCTTTTACAATGATTTTGTACTGGTGCAATCCTTTACCAGTATGCAGGCTACAACCTGCAGAGAGCTACAACTATCTCTCTCTCGTTTTCCAGTCTCTCCTAGAAGGGAGCTACAACCCCCTACTTCTTTTCTTTCAAGGACCACTTTTCATTAATTTTTAGACTGGATCCAAGAACATAAAAAAAAAAACCATCAACTACACTTGCATCATCAATCTCTGATTTCACCAAAGCCAACCCGCATACATATCTGCAAATATTTCCTTATAACTTTGCAGTTGTTCCATACATCAGACATACCCAGATCATAACATGTGTAAAATAAAACATGCATCAATAATTCAGACCCAGATTATTAGATTTATAGATCAAGCATATGCCACATATCACAGATCAAAATCATATAGAGATACCACTATTCCAGCCTTAGGATTTTCAGCCATCAATAGAACTTATCCTTCTCCTTATGCTTAGGTTCCTTCTTCATTCAAATCCAGATCTGCACCATAACCCAATCACAATATTCTGGATCTAGCACTTTATCAGATACTCAATAATTCAGAAGATGCTTTTTCAAATGATCTCCTTCCTCTTTTATAGGCTTAGTCCTTTCTCAATACCACGGTCCAAAACCATAGGATCAAAAAAAATTTGGACTAATACCATGAACCAACCATGAAAGTGCGTGAGATCAACACTTTTGGATGCAATACAACGGGCCAAAACCATAGGATCAAAAACTTTTGAACTAATACCATGAACCAATACTTGGGATCAACACTTCTGACGAGGTACCATGGTCCAAAACCATAGGTTCAAATACCAAGGACTAACTACCATGGACCAAAGGTAAGTTCTCCAACATATATGCGCTTTTCCTTGTATGAAAGTGCGTGAACTTTTTCTCTACATGCAATACCACGGACCAAAACCATAATAAACCAATACCACGAACCCAATACTTGGGATCAACACTTCTGACGAAGTACCATGGTCCAAAACCATAGGTTCAAATACCAAGGACTAACTACCATGGGCCAAAGGTAAGTTCTCCAACATATACGTGCTTTTCCTTGCATGAAAGTGCGTGAACTTTTTCTCTACATGAAATATACTTTTCTTTTCACAAAAGTGCATGAACTTTTCTGTACATGAAATAAACTTTTCTCTGCATAAAAGTGCGTGAACTTTTACCTACATGAAATAAACTTTTCTCTGCATAAAAGTGCGTGAACTTTTCTCTACATGAAATAAACGTTTCTCGGCATATAAGTGCGTGAAATTTTCTCTACATTATAATTTATTATATGAGATGAGTGGGTTGCCATCAAATACAACATATGTATCATAATGCCAACAATCTCCCCCTTTGGACTTGATGGCAACAACAACCAATCACTCTCCCCCTTTGACATCAATGGCATAGGGTTATGCTCCCCCTAAGAACATGCTCCCCCTGACTATAAACCAGATCTGCAAAGAAGAACCATAATCCATTACCATGAAAGAGATAGAGACGTATTGCAGAAATATTCAGACCAGCATCCATGATCTCCTTCTGTACTTCCTCCATTATGCCAACAATGCATGATATGCTCCCCCTGAACCTGTGCCATTCGATCTTTGACCAATCCGCAACCCAGCACATGTATGCGTATACTTCAGATGAGCCTTGCATACAACCAACAATCAGAAGAGATTTGACAACAAGATTATGCATCAACAACCCCTAGATTTTTCCTGAGGTATTCAAAGGTCTCCCTAGGCAATGGTTTGGTGAGTATATCAGCAACCTGTTCCTTAGAAGGAACATACTCCAACTTGACCTTTTGTTCAAGCACTTGTTCCCGGAGAAAGTGACACTTGATTGGTATGTGCTTGGTTTTTGAATGCATGACTGGGTTCTTTGAAATGCTGATTGCACTTGTATTATCACATAATATGGAGATGGGTGGTGTACAAGTGATTTGAAAATCCTGCAAGGTCTGCATCATCCAAAGGAGTTGAGTGCAGTAAGATGCAGCAGCAACATATTCTGCTTCATCTATAGACAAGGCAATCGAACTCTGTTTCTTGCTGAACCAAGATACTAATCTAGAACCCATAAAGAATGCACCACCACTTGTGCTCTTCCTGTCATCCACACTTCTGGTCCAATCTGCATCAGTATAAGCATGAAGTGTGAGATCTGTATCTCTAGGATACCATAAGCCATAATTTTGAGTCCCTTGAAGATATTTGAAGATTCTCTTTACTTCTTGAAGAGGAGTTTCCTTTGGATTTGCCTGAAATCTTCCAACTATTCCCACTGCATGCATGATGTCTGGTCGGGTACCTGTCAAATAAAGTAGACTTCCAATCATAGATCTGTAGGTTGGTTGATGTACTGTTGCTGATTCATCATTTGCACTGAGGCTACATCCTGTGACCATGGGTGTACATACTGGTTTTGCATCTTCCATGCCATATTTCTTCAAAATCTGCTTGAGATACTTGGTTTGAGACAAGAAGATCCCTCCTTCATTTTGTTGGATTTGCAGGCCCAGAAAATATGTCAATTCTCCAAGCAAGGACATTTCGAATTCTTTCTACATCACCAAGGCAAAGCTTTGACTCATAGATTCTTCATTGCTGCCAAAGATAATGTCATCTACATACACAACAAGTATTTTTCATTTTCAATTTTTATATAAAGATTGCTATCTGTTGATCCTTTTGAAAAACGTTTTTGATGAAGATATTTGTCCAAACGATAGTACCAAGCCCTTGGAGCTTGTTTAAGACCAAAGAGAGCCTTTTTCAATCTGCATACAAGATTTGGATCATTTCCAAGAATGAAACCATCTGGCTCCTCAATGTATACTTCTTCTTCTAAGTCTCCATTCAGAAAGGCTGATTTCACGTCCATTTGAAATACTTTGAACTTTTGAAAGCTTGAGAGAGCAAGGAACATTCGGATGGCCTCATGTCTTGCAAAAGGAGCAAAAGTTTCTTCAAAATCTATTCCTTCTTGCTGTGCATACCCTTTACAAACAAGTATGGCCTTGTTTCTAATTGCTTCCCCATTTTCATTCAACTTATCTTTGAAGACCCATTTTGTCCCTATAACATTCTTATCCTTTGGTCTAGGAACCAACTCCCAAGTGTTGTTCTTTTCGATCTGATCAAGTTCTTCATCCATTACTTTGACCCAACATTCATCTTTGCATGCCTCTTTTATATTTTGTGGTTCATTGGATAAGATTAATGCCAAATAGCTTGAAGCTTCTGCAATTTTTCTTCTTGTTTGTACACCTACTTCTTTTTGCCCCAAAATCTCAGATTCTGGATGATTCTTCTGAACGTACCTGGATGGAGTCTTCTCTTCTATCCTTATCTGTTCCACTGGTGCTTCTTGAGGTTCTTCTTCTTCATCATTCTGTCTTTGAGGGTAGTCTTCATCTTCTTCGATATTTTCATGATTTACTTGCCTAGGAATGTATCCTTTTTCATCAACCACTACATCAATGATGTCAAAAATTCTTCCAAGTCTTTTATTGTAGCACTTATATGCTTTGTTGTGTGGATAATAACCAAGAAGAATGCCTTCATCTGCTCTAGGTTCAAGTTTTCCAAGTTGCTCATCAGTATTCTTAATATAGCATTTGCTCCCAAAGATTTTAAAGTGTTTTACCAAATGAGTCTCACCATACCAAAGTTCATGAGGAGTTTGAGTGCTGTTCACTCGGACATTTTTTTTATTGAGAATAACAACCGCAGCATATGCAGCTTCACCCCAGAAAGTTGCGAGAGTTCCGGACTCATCAAGCATAGCACGGGCCATTTGTTGGACTGTTCTGTTCATCCTTTCCACCACTCCATTTTTCTGAGGAGTTCTAGCTGTAGAGAATTCCCTTCTTATCCCATGTTCTTCACAAAAATCAAAAAATTCATTTGAGGTAAACTGCCCACCTCTGTCGGACCTGAGACACTTAATTTTGTAACTTGATTCATTTTTAACCAAGGTTTTGAAGGATTTGAATTTTTCAAATGCTTTGTCTTTGTGCTTCAAAAGTCCTAACCAAACAAACCTGGAGAAATCGTCAATGAATAATATCAAGTATTCTTCTCCTCGAGGTGACCTTGTCCTGAAAGGACCACATACATCTGTATGGACTAGTTCAAGAGGTCTGCTGGCTGATCCTTCTGTCTCCGAGAAGTTGGTTCTGGTTTGCTTACAAACTGACTTGATTTGCATATAGTGTTGTCTGGAATTTTGATATCTGGAAGACCATGAACTGCCTGATATTTGCATGCCTTCCTTATTTGTGAAAAGCTTAGATGCCCGAACCTCCAGTGCCATAACCAATGTTCATCATCCTTGCTCAAATAGCATTGTTGTTGTCCTTCTTCAAATATGTATAGATTATTTAGAGTTCTTCTACCTTTGATCACTAGTTTCCCTGTATCAAGATCACGAACGCTACATCCATTTGATCGAAATATTACCTCAGTTCCTTGATCGCACATCTGAATGACACTCAGAAGGTTATGCTTCAAGCCATCAACATACAAAACATTTCCAGCTTTAACCTTTTCTTTTAACTGAGTTGTGCCTTTTCCTTTTATCGTCGCTGGAGCATCATTTCCAAAAGAAAATTTCTTTCCCTTTTCTAAAGCAGAATATGATTCAAGTTTTTCTTTATCACATGTCATATGCTTCGAACATCCACTGTCGATGTACCATAGATTTTCCTGTCCCTCTACATAAAAGGCTATCCCACATCTTTATGTTTGTGGTTCCTTTATTCTCCATGTTCTCGTGCTTGAGGTTTGTTCTTTTGCTTGCTGAAACCTGCGCCTGCATTCAGAATCTTCATGACCAAAGTTATTGAAAATAGAACATTCAACTTCATTTTCAAGAGCCAAAAAGTTGTTATAGGTTCTTTTTGTAATCTTGATCATGCTTCTTTGCTTTTGAGCTTATCTAGTCATGATTGTTTTATATGCAACACATTGAGCTACTTTGTGACCAAATTTATGGAAAGAGAAACGTTGCCCATTGAAGAAACTTCTGTGATTATCAAATCTACCGGCCAAATGATTGTAATTTCTATTGTCATCCATTCTTGAAGACAATTGAGAAGATTTTACCTGTGGCTGGTTGTAGCTTTTGTTCATCCTTAAGACAGATTGCCCCTGGTTTACATGATAGTCTTTGTTCATTCTTGATGTATTTCATACGTGCTTTACCTGATGATCTCCATTGTGCTTTTGCTCATTCCTTCTTGCTGCATCAAGACAACTCTTTGAGGTGGATGCTTGAGATGTTTCTCCATTATACCCCAGACCTGTCTTGTTTAGCGGAGAATGCTGTACATTGATGATCTCATCCAAAGTTTCAGATCCTTTGACAAACTTAATATTAATATCCTTTGTTTTCTTAATTTCTTTTCTAAGGCCAACAATTTCACCTTCTAACTTTTCAAGATATTTTTCTTTTTCATCAATTTGAAATTGTAGAGTATCAATGATCATATTCTTTTCTTCTATACATCTCTTAAGTCCAGAAATCTCTTCATAAAACCTATCCACATCTATAACATCCATGCAATCATCATCTTCAAATGCCATTAAAAGTTTATAGTCATTACCTCGTTCATCTTCATCATTATTTGATAGACCATCACTGTCTTCATGAGTGTAGTAGCTTTTCTTATTTGCATTTTGTTTCTTGTTCCATCTAATAGGTTCCTTTCCCTTGTCGATCTTATCCTTAAGAGGACATTTGGCAGCATAGTGACCTACTCTTCCGCAAGAAAAGCATTTGAAGGGTAACTTACCTCTGAACTGTCCAGCACCCCGTTGAAGATTTCTGACAAAATTTGATTCTTCTTCTTCTTCTGACCCATGTCCTGATTCATAGTACTCTCCTTTACCTGAAGCCTTGAAGGCAGCTTCTTTCGTGTCAGACGGACCTCCTTTTCTCATTTCATAAGGAGTTAGAATTCCATGTAGTTGTGACATTTTAAGATGTTGTAGATTCTCATTTTCTTCTATAGCAGAAACTTTAGATTCAAACCTAGGTGACAAAGATCTTACAGCTTTTTCAACCACAATAGCCTCTTTTATTTCTTCACCCAAATTTTTCATACAATTAACAATCTCATCCACACGAAGAAAACAGTTAGCCACACTTTCATCATTATACATTCTGAGATTCTCATACTGAATCCTGAGGGTTTGAAGTTTTGCACATTTTACCTGTTCATCTCCTTCGTAGCTCAAAACAATCTTGTCCCATATTTCTTTTGTGGATTTATATTTCATAACCTTCACGAATTCAGATTGAGATAGACATCCTAGAAGAGTATTAACCGCCTTTGCATTTGTTTCATATTTCTTCTTCTCAGCTGAATCTGTAGGTGTAGCTGATGGAAAGGTATACCCTGTTTCTATAATGTCCCATACTTATGTACCCAAAGATTGAAAATAGGCAGTAACTCTTACCTTCCAATATACGAAGTTTGTCCCATCAAAAATCGGTGGCCTGATTGATGCTTCCCTCTCGTAGTTGCTCATGATGTTAGATCTTCCTTCAAGCGATCAAGCTTCTTCAGAAGGACCTGCTCCGATACCAATTGTTTGAAATAATACTGAGAGGGGGGGTGAATCAGTATTATGAAATTATTTTCAATATATCTTCCTTATTTATACTTTGAATAATTCTTCAAATATTGATCATTACTTTGTATGTCAGAATCATAAAATAATGAGTAGGAACAAGAAAAGAAAATAGTCACACAAAAGAACACCAGATATAAGGTGGAAACCCAATGTGGGTGAAAACCAACTGCTGCAATATGTCTCTATCTTCTTTTAGTAAGAAACTCCTTTTACAATGATTTTGTACTGGTGCAGTCCTATACCAGTACGCAGGCTACAACCTGCAGAGAGCTACAACTCTCTCTCTCGTTTTGCAGTCTCTTCTGGAAGGGAGCTACAACCCCCTACTTCTTTTCTTTCAAGGACCACTTTTCATTAATTTTTAGACTGGATCCAAGAACATAAAAAAAAACCATCAACTACACTTGCATCATCAATCTCTGATTTCACCAAAGCCAACCCGCATACAGATCTGCAAATATTTCCTTATAAATTTACAGTTGTTCCATACATCAGACATACCTAGATCATAACATGTGTAAAATAAAACATGCATCAATAATTCAAACCCAGATTATTAGATTTATAGATCAAGCGTATGCCACATATCACAGATCAAAATCATATAGAGATACCACTATTCTAGCCTGAAGATTTTGACCTATCAATAGAACTTATCCTTCTCCTTATGCTCAGGTTCCTTCTTCATTCAAATCCAGATCTGCACCATAACCCAATCACAATATTCCAGATCTAGCACTTTATCAGATATTCAATAATTCAGAAGATGTTTTGTCAAATGATCTCCTTCCTCTTTTATAGCCTTAGTCCTTTCTCAATACCACGGTCCAAAACCATTGGATCAAAAAACTGTTGGACTAATACCATGAACCAACCATGAAAGTGCGTGAGATCAACACTTTTGGATGAAATACCATGGGCCAAAACTATAGGATCAAAAACTGTCGAACTAATACCATGAACCAACCATGAAAGTGCGTGAGATCAACACTTTTGGATGAAATACCATGAGCCAAAACCATAGGATCAAAAACTGTTGAACTAATACCATGAACCAATACTTGGGATGAACCCTTCTGACGAGGTACCATGGTCCAAAACCATAGGTTCAAATAACAAGGACTAACTACCATGGACCAAAGGTAAGTTCTCCAACATATACGCGCTTTTCCTTGTATGAAAGTGCGTGAACTTATTCTCTACATGCAATACCACGGACCAAAACCATAATAAACCAATACCACGAACCCAATACTTTGGATCAACACTTCTGACAAGGTACCATGGTTCAAAACCATAGGTTCAAATACCAAGGACTAACTACCATGGACCAAAGGTAAGTTCTCCAACATATAAGCGCTTTTCCTTGCATGAAAGTGCGTGAACTTTTTCTCTATATGAAATAAACTTTTCTCTGCATAAAAGTGCGTGAACTTTTCTGTACATGAAATAAACTTTTCTCTGCATAAAAGTGCGTGAACTTTTCTCTACATGAAATAAACTTTTCTCTGCATAAAAGTGCGTGAACTTTTCTCTACATGAAATAAACTTTTCTCTGCATATAAGTGTGTGAAATTTTCTCTACATTATAATTTATTATATGAGATGAGTGGGTTGCCATCAAGTACAACATATGTATCATAATGCCAACAGGAGAGGGGGCTTTGGTAGTGGAGGCAGGAAGTTAGCCCTGGCCTCTGACCCTATGGTTAACTATGTGACCACTCACTAAAACAGGAGGAAGCAGAGTGGGGGGGCTAGGTGGTTAGGCAGATCCCCAGCCACATGACCTCAATGTGACCATATCTGACAGCTAATTATTTTTCTAGTGCTTATAATAAGTGGTACATTCACATATATCAATTGAAATCTACGATATAAGCACAAGGTGCTATAATACAAGAAGCACAAAAGAAACATGTCAAGTCAAATAAAGCAATTGCAACATATTTGCAATGAATCCAAGACACACCTACATACACATTTTTCATTTGTGATATATTTACCTTTGGAAAGGAAATGTAATCTATTAACAAAGACATATTATCTAGTATTTTCTACCTGACGCTTACCTCAGAGGTCAAGACCGTTAAAATCAATGAACAAATATTCAAATCTTGTAACAATGAAATACTCAATGAAAAAGTCATACATTTGCATCACCTCTTTATATTTCACAAAATGAAAAACTAACGTTGATTGTACAATTGACATATTTGGATGAGAGGTTAGTGACACCAAAGATGGATTTTGCACAAATAAGACAACTTGGCTACACAAGATGAAAAATTGGATTAACATGAACAATCATAAATTTTCCTTTTGGTCTACATGGAATTCAAATAGCATTGCCTAGAGAAATTGATGAAACTATGATAGTGGGAATTATGTTAAAAATAAAATTGGAATACAAGAGTGCCTACTTGTGTCAAAATATTTGACCCAAGAAAGTGATGTGTTCATTACTTGACTTTTACAACACACCTCTATACAGAATTAAACAAATAGAAATAAATTATGAATGAAAAGAACATTGTGATTGAAGTAGACAAGATCATTAGAATGACATTGCAAAAATGAAGGAACTAGACTCACCTTGTACCTTTATAGGCCCGCCTTATCCATGATCTTGATACAAGAATAATACAGATTGCACCTTCTGAAAGGGTTTGTCCCCTAGTCATTTTTCAAGACAAATTCTTTGAATAACTGAACTTCCTGACATTATTATTTGGATGAGTTTTCCATAGTAATGTTATCAAATTCTTTTTCGTATCAAAAAATTGCACAATGGGAATTGTTGCACATGTCCCATGAGTTTTCTACACATATTACAAGCATTTTTTTTTAAAGAAAAATGTATTTTGACAAACCAGGTCTCTAACTCAACTTTTGTTTCTATTTGCAAAGGAGAGCTAAAAGAACAAAAAATACGACACATTGGCATACCATGAAATTATGAGACAATTAAATGAAGAGAAACAACGAATATCAGAAAAATAGTTATATGGAAAAAAGAATAATATTAGAAAGCATTTCTATTTGTTTATCACTGGAGGGGCAGTTACAAGAAAAACGTTCACTGTAGAGGTGCTTTACTATGCAATCATATTAATTTATAGAAAAATATAATTACAAAGTGATTGCTTGAAAAAAAAGGTCTACTAATTGTATCTATTCGAAAAGCTGCATATATTGCACATGGGGTTATACTCCATTCAACTTTACATTTTCACTTTCACGATGCCACTTTGTGCCATTAGGTTCTAGCACACTTGATGTATTGAGCAAAGAATATGAAAAACTTAAATTTTGATTGATAGATGAGTCTTACTTAATTGGGTCTTGATTGCTTCATATCATTGACAATGGACTCCACAAATTTATGCATATTCGAGCTTGCTTGTTTGGGAACCTTGACATAATAATTTATGGTAAGCTATATCAAGCAAAGTTTGTATGTTATTCCTCTATATTTGAACAATCACATCTTAAAGGAACTAGTGCTCCTTACAATTTTTGGAAAGAAACTATGAAAAATTATGAACTAAAACATGAAATGTGACAATAAAATAGAGAATGTGTATGCATCTTAAACAAAATCAGGAAACGTTCACATACTAATGACAATTTTGCATTCTTGAACATGCATCGTAATAGATTAGCACCAAATGATCCAACTTTTCCATACCTATTTTATTTAAACAATAATGTAAACGAACATAATGAAAGAATGTTGTCTCTCATCAAGAAGCAATTATATTAAATGTGTATGAGAGAACAATTGACTCAACATATATAAATCACAATAAATGTACGAAACTACAATTTCAATTTTCTATTGTGTTCAAAAAAATATACGCTTGTTGAACTAATTAGTGGAAATTAAAATATTCAGGATAGCTTGGTCAATGGTGCTGAAGGAAATTTTAGAGCATGAACAACATTTGAAAATGGTGTAATTTGGATCGAATTTGATGATCTAGTTGTTGGTAGGATTCAACAGGGAAAATGGGTATTTGTACAAATATGGAATAATGTCTACATGGACACTTGTACTAGAGTTTGTAGGAATAACGAATAAAACAACCAAAATTAGTTTTACAATAGAACAATTTCTTTTCTAACCGCCATGTGCATGACCTATACATTGATCACAAGGGTTAACAATTGACAAATTGGCTTTTGACCCAAAAATATTTAGGTAACATGGACTTGTCTATACTGTAATTTCTCATGTCAAATATATTAACCTTGTATTTGTTAAACAAATTAGAACATAGTAACTTTTCTCTCAGGAAAAAGTTGTTATTGAGCTAAATAGACTTATATAGAATGGCTATTATGAGCTTGAATATAACATATATCAAAATAAAAAAATTGATGATTTGATAGTATGTTCATTGAACACTCGTAATTTTTTTCTTGAATTTCAAAGATATAATTACTAGCAATGATATAATGAGGGTTGACATTTTGTGTTTCCAAGAAACAAAAGCAATATTATCTCCGTCGAATCCATTATTACCTAGCAAATATGACTACATACATTTATACCATTTACATGGAATTATCACATAATATATAAAAAATATTGGGGTTGAGAATCATTTCACTTATGCAAAAGATGATTTTGAATCAATAATTGCAACATTCCATGTTGAAAAAAACACCAATATACTTTCAAACACATATATTGCACCAAATGCAAAAATTGAAGAGATAATTAGGTTCATCAAATTCATTTTAGAGCACACATGCAACAACTAGTCAATTTTGCATGTTGGTGATTTTAATTTAAACATGTTGCAAACTAGAAATCAACAAAAAAACTACTTTCATTTATGCAAAAGAATGACCTCAATTTTCATACCAAAAAACTGACAATTGACTATAGCTCAATTCTAAATCAATTTTGGACAAAATTTTCAAAAACTATTATTTCTTTCAATGCCTTCGATGCTTATTGGTCAAATTATCATACAATTTGTCTCGCCATATATTAGTTGTAACCTTGAGTTATTTTTCCAATGTCTTTACTCTACAATTTCATTGTTGACTTGTGACAATATTTGTGACAATTGTAAATATGCGTATTTGAAATATGCTTTCATTTGCAAAGATTGAAAAAGAAAGAAATTTTGCACTACAAAAAAGAAAATAACAACAAAAGAATGAAAATATCAAATTCCAACAAGTCTTTAAACCATCAACTAAATTTGTTCTATTTGTCTTGTATAACTATAAATTTTTATTCAATGCTTGGTATGCAATTTATGCATATTCGTTTCCACTTTGTTGTTGTTTGCTCCACATATTGAATAGTATTATTCTCTTTAGCTTGTAGTTCATATTTCATTATTTCTTATCCCAGTAATTTTGATAAAGAGAAAAAAAAAAATTCCCATGGTAATTCTTAATAACGCATTTCCAGAAGTGAACTGTATATATATTTTACAATGAAATATATAAAAAAAAAATGTTAATTCTAACTTATGCAGATTTACTACATAGCCAGAAAATAATGGATAATAGTACTATAAAAATCAAATTCATGTATATATAATTTATTATTGTAGAGTATACATTGTTTTAATTTTCTTTGTACACTTTTCCCTTACTTGATGACTAGTATTTTCCTTTTTTGACAATGATTGGTCCAGTCAATTGGAACAATATCATGGAAACATCTAACTCTAGTAAACGAATACTGGAAGAAAAAATGGTGGAAAATGAGAATCCAAAAAGGTTAGGTTTGTGCTACACTAAATGTTTGCATAGTCAAATTACATATTTGCATTAAATCAATGTGAACGTTTTTTGAAGCATGTTGTTATGATTTTCATGTAAGGAGAGAAAAAAATGGAAGTAGTTTCCTCGTAAATCGTTGAAATATGCTCAAGAGAATATGCAAAAAAAATTGTGGGTTATATATTGGTTATTTATTGGCCAGCACACACTAAAAGTCTTAACTCTCTTGCAAAGCTGCAACTGCTGCACGTTGATTTGGTTGATAACCATTGCCAACTCACTATCACAGTGAACATGGGCAATAACCTTATAGAGTATTTCAAAAACATGTTTAGTGTTGGAAACAAAGTTTGAATTACAGATTTTGCAATAAGAAGAAAGGGTATTTATGACCAAGGAGATGCAAAATGTTGCATAGTGTTAGAAGATAAAACCAAAATTGAATCAATTGCACAGGTTTGTAAAAAATGCAGACTGCCTCTAGATACAACAATGCACAGTCTCGTTGTTTCAACTGATACATATGTAATTAGCTCAATAGGAGAAATAGTAAAAATATGCCACCAAAATAGCAAGGAATTAGAATTCAATATAAAATATGGTGAATTTGTGGAGGACAATGCAATTGAAAGTTTGTTGCTAGAATAACTATAGTTTCATTTTTAACAAAAAATCTAATAGTTTCTTTCAAGTTGTATTATTATATCTTTATTTTTCATTTTTATCAAGGTAGAAATTATCTCATTATTCTTTTTTCATAGAATTATTAACCAAAAATATGTTTCCTGGTAGACCTGAGTTGTCATTTAATGATAGTCATAAAAAGATTTTTTTCAAAATATAGTATCAATTGGCATCAAAGATGACTTCACTCTATTTTTTCAAAAACATTAATGGGAGTCAACAATTATGTTATAGATGAATGTGCAAGAGTGAATTTATTGTCTTTTGTAATGTCAAGAACATAGGTATATTTACCAATAACTTCTTTGTTCAGGTAACAATAGTTTTATTTTGATGTACAAAATCCTGGATTTCGATAATACATATTGGTTCTAGCGATTCAATTTTCCTTGGGGAAAAAACAAAAAACGCAGATCTAGGAAGTGTTGAAATCCATAAATGTTTACTCTCCTCCCTTTTAGAAAATTTGTGATAAATTCAAATAGCTTATCCATCCAACCATAGATAAATGTAAAAATTATAAACATGGCACATCATTTACCTATGAGCAAAGTGTTGAATGCATGTTGGAAGAGGAGAAATGAAAAATTGATTGTATGTTGTGAATGTCACAGTTAAGAGGAAATTTTCCAATTATTACTCAGACAAGTTTTCAGGAATACATGCAAAGAATATCATCTATAGTTTTCAATTTAATAAAACTTTGTATTCGAGGTCTTTTTACTTTAAGAGCTAACAACATTATTGTTGAGATAAAAGAGTTGTGACAAGCAGAAAAAAATATTGTTTTATACATCAAGTTCATACATTTTGACAATTAAGTTATTGTTTCTCTTTTCATATTTTATTTTTTGTATGGCACCAATTCATAATTGACAAATACTTGCAGAAATACTAATAAATGCTTTTACTTTTATTGCCAGTTACTGAATTACAAAACACAAATAAACATTTAGTCTAGTGCTTTATGGATATATGTTGAAATATCTTAATCAAGAATACTTTTTTTTATATAACTAGTTCTTGTTTCTCTTTTTCCTGTAAGTTTTCCCACTCCACATGAAAATAGAAAGAAAAATGCACACAATGCAATATGATATTCCAGTTATATCAAATTTTCTATAAGGGTATGGTATCATTGTTTGGTTAATAAAAACATTAGATGTTAGCTCCACAGTAACATAATGTAACTCCAGAATACTTAGTATCCCAAATTATATATTTTCCAATGTTTTTCTTTCCTCTTTTAAAATACTGGTTTGGTTTCTCATTTGTTGAAAATACTCGAACTATGTTCTGTTAGGGAAAAAAGGGAACAAAACAATTGCATGTGTATGAATGTGTTCATTTTTGCATATGCGCAATTGAATTCTCCGTGTTAAAAGAAGGTAGTAAATGAGAAATGAGATAGTTGTATTTTCAGT
This sequence comes from Pinus tabuliformis, assembly GCA_031772625.1. Lineage (NCBI taxonomy): Eukaryota > Viridiplantae > Streptophyta > Pinopsida > Pinales > Pinaceae > Pinus > Pinus tabuliformis. The sequence continues at coordinate 478,172,227 of CM062810.1, read as the reverse complement.
TTATTTTGTAATAGATCGAATCATCCATATTTTCCTATTTGCATAACTATTTTTTGATGTAGTTTTCATTTTAGAATTATATTTATTTTATGCATGTTTTCTGATCTATATAGTGTTTCCATGAAGTTATATAAAATTGCAAATTTATTGTGCAATGGATTAAGAGATTTTTTTTATCTCGTTTCTTTTTCCTAGTTTTCTTTCTATCTCTTCTTAAAATGCATTTCAATCATGAAACAAAATGAAATTGGTAATTTAAATATAATCTAGTCAGACTACAGTTTTGTTGATGGTAGCTACTTGGACTATGCTACTCAATTATCTTTTTTTTTTTTTTTTGTGACACATATATGGAAATTAATGTGCATATTTACTAGAGCAACTTCTTCTTTTGAAAATTTCTAATAACCAAGTGCACTATTTCGTTACTAGGACAATAATATCTCAGTTGCAAAAAAACATTGTATATTTAGAATAAAAACATTATAGAATATTGTATGCATATGCGTGTTTTGATTTTCATTGTTGTAACATTAACTTGATTTCTCATTTTCTTGTAAATTGTGAAATTGTTTTGTTTTACGGGAAAATAAACAGACAGAGAAAGAAAAAAGTTGCAAATATCTCAATTGCTTTATTTATGTATATTTTTAATGAAATATTATATGTAAAAAATAAGGGGTGCATCTACAAAGGCATCGAAACATTCGTGTTGTTTTTTTTACATATATCAAATGTTACAGAAATTTTATTTTTATATTTGCACTAGTTTTTTTTCGCAGACTGTGTGCTTCTGTTAATTGGATTTCTTGCACAAAGTTTTTTATTTCCTAAGAAATAAAATGTTTCATTGAAACTATGTATAATTGTGAGTTTTCTATCTAATGAACTAACAAAATGTGAATCTTATTCTTGTTTTGTAATTGTCTTTGTTTCCTCTTGTAATGCATATCAACTTACAAAAATTGCAAATTCAGCTATAGTATAAGGAAACTATGGTTCTTCTAATTCTAAGTGCTATAATAATGACGTCAGATAATTTTTGTATCTCCTTGTCATTAGTGATGAATGGTCACATGCATACATCATTTCTGCAACCAATTGTGTTCAATTTCAAGCTAATAGTTTATTGGTTACAGATGGACCTATAAATTAGACATAAATTAAGGCCTATGCTTCTAAATTAAACATAAATTAAAGCATATGATCATCCTTCAGTACATTAAACCTCTCATTTTGCATTAGATAATGTATTTAACTTTAATATATTCATTAGGAAGGTTTGTGAATAATTTCATATTTGTGCCTAATATTATTTATTTTCATGGAATACTATGAGAATATTAGGCAGACTATGAAGATTTGGAGGAGGATATAATTTAGTGACTTTCTCCCTACTACAGGAGGATCAATAATAAATAATAAATCAACAATATATTATGGAATTATGGCACAGATTGTGGAACTTCAATGATTGAGAAAATCTAGGAATGTTTTCCCTGTTATTTAATGCATATTCATAGTATTGGGAACGAGATCCACTAATCAAGGGATTTTGGTGGGGAAAGTTTCCTCCTTTCAGAGGAATGATTTCTAATCATTTTTTATTAGTACCAAATCGAATTTTCCTCTAGGCAGAGATTTTGATTAGTGTTCATGGGGAGAGAACTCGTATTTTTGCAGCTCCATTGTATTTTCTTGTGGGCATGTAATTGTGTTGATCAAAATAATGAAGATTGGTGTCATGCTCAGCTTGTAAATCTTGTTATCCTCCATAGGTATCTAGTTTTCTTTGGGCTTGACCATAATAGGAGCCTCACAACACTTTTGTACCATTTTCTTTCCTTCTTTTCACTTATTATTCACACGCATCTCTTACTTTTATTTCTTTCTATTTTTGCATTTAGTATTAATGTTTTCTTGTTGTAGGATTGGGTTAAATGGTTGATGTAAGTTATTTTTCAGGATCCCAAGCATAATACCATCCTTGGAAAATATTTGGCAGGTCATAGTAATCATTGAGCTACTGGGATTAGTCTTGTTATTCCCAAATCTAGATTTCTGGAACTCCTTTGTGGCAACTAGCAGTAAATTTCTGATATTTTTTAGAGCATGCTAAGGAGCTTTAATCAAGTTGGTTCCACTTGAATTATATCACAAAAATATTGTAGTTCATAACAAAAATCACCCCATTTCATTTCCACTTGATTAAGTTAGGAATTTTATAGATTTAGTAGCTCACTAGTTCTCGAGTTTCTAGACTTTCGACTAGTAATTTTATGTTATTTTTTAGCATGGGCTAACAGAGATATTTTTTAGTGATTCCACTTAGAATGGGGACGTAAGACATCCTAGTAAATAAAAAAAAATTCCCATCCAATTTGGATTTGATTCTCTTGGTCATTCGATGAATTATAATTTTGTATAGTAAATCTATAACATTGTATAGTAAAGCAGGAAATCATGTAGGAGAACTAGGGAATCCTGGAGAACTAGTACATCCTGTAGGAAATCTTGTAGTGACTTGTTTTGGGCTTGAATTGAGAAAAAACTTCATTGAGGCTCGGATTAGGCCTTTACCTGACCTCCATGCCATCAATACAATTTTAACCCTCTTCCTCCATACCTCCCTCCCATGCCAAAGAACAAGTGAGGATTAGCATTTTCATTTATAAAACAAAAAGATAAAAAAAGAGATTTCTTTTATATTCATACATGCACCTAACAGTTAATACTCCCTAAATAAAACTCCATGCTCAATTATTTTAAATCATCACATTTGATAAATAGGGTTAAGTTAGGTTTCTTTTACATTTAGTCCCTGATCTTTATGCAATTAGAACCCGTTCCTTTCCTTGTACTTTATCTTTTTGTAATAGGTTAAGGTTCCACTTCAAATATCTCATTTTCTGTAATTAGTTTAGGATTTGACTTCAGTACATGCACTCCATTACATCATATCAAAAGGAAGGACACATTGTATGCTACACATATAGTGTTGATACCTCTTAGGTTTGTACCAAACTCGGGTTGATAATTAAAATTGGTAGCCTTGGGAGTTGTAGCATTCTTGTTGCAATACCGAGGCTCATCACTTTTTGGTTCCGTTTCCGGGGAGGTGTCAAAGATTGCATTTTTTTCTTCTCTAGTTGATTCATTTCCTTTTACTTTTTTCAAAAACAAAATAATATTTGCATTAGGAATATTTAATTGCAAAAGTAGAAAATTTCATTGCATTATAGTTTTCATTCAATCAAATAACAAAAACAAAAACAAAAGATTCTCCAACACCAACCCACCCCCCATTTGATCACATGGTGCAGTAAGAGCAATATCACCATCCACTTTTGTAGGTAGAAGAAGAAGAATAGATGTAAAATAAATGTAGAAGAAATGGATGGAGATGATAACAAGGAAGAACCTCTCGGATTCCCCATTCAAGATACTAATATCAATGTGCACATGAAGAACATCCCTCCATATTTTCTTCCAAAATTTAATGGTCTAACGTCAAAGGATCCCAAAAGCTTTCTCTTTGAATTTGAAATTATTTGTAGATCTTATGGTTACTTCTTAAAAACTCAAAAATTGAGATTGTTTCTGACAACATTGAAGGATAGAGCTCTTAAATGGTTCATGAGTTTAGGGACTAATTCAATAAAATCATGGAATGATATGCAAAATATATTTCTAGAAAAATATAAAGATCATGATCTTAAAGAAGAAATCTTTAGAATGAATCAAAGAGAAGATGAAAATCTTGAGGATCTAATAGATAGGTTCATGTATAACGTTAAGAGGGCAAAAATACATCATTTAGGATCTGACACACTAAAAAACCTCTTACTTATAATAATTAGAAATGAGTGGATTGATCTCCTTAATCTCATGAGTAAAGTTGATGTATACAAATTATCATTTGAAGAAATTTGTGAAACATGAAAACACATATCAAGAGGAAGGGCAAGAGTAGGTAAATCAGCATGAATATTGGTAAGTCAAGCTAAATTTGGAAATTCGTTTGATGATTTTATAACAGAAATCCTTAGCAATCTAACCAAACAAGTAGAAACGTTAAGAATGGAAGATGAATAAAAAGAAGATGTTGATATTTGTGTTGTCCATGCAGAATCACATAATCTTAAACATTGTACATCATTACCGAGGTTGAAGGAAGTTCACCAAGAGGACAATGGAGCAAGTCAATTTTCAATGAAGCTATGTTGTGTAGCTCTAAGAAGGCCATGGCAACCTATTCAACCTGATATGATACAATACCATAATTCACAATTTCAAGCTTATGCACATCCATCTCAAAGTAATTAAAGCACACCTTTTCCTTTGCAACATTGGCCATATCAACCCCAAAACCAATCTTGGCAACAAGGTTGGCAAGGAACTTATGGGAGCCATCCAAAGTATCCTTAGTATTTTCCTCAATATCCTCCATACCCAAATCCATGTTAGTCTTACCATTCACCTCCACCACAACCACAACCCCAACCACATCCATCTAAAATATACACTGCCACTCAACTACATATACCACCATTTCCAAACCCACACATTGAAGTAGGTCATCCCACTTACAATGTTGAGGTACAACACTTCCAAACATATCCTCTTGAGGTCAGTGGTATGCACCATAGCTCAGGAAGAGTATTGAAAAAAAGAGATTATCTTGATATCATTGAAGGACCACAACTAGAAGAAGAAGATTTGAATGATAAGACCAAAGAATCATGGGCTGCACTTGATGAAGACAATACATCAAAATCAAATATTCAGAAATCTCCCTCATTGTTACCATCAATTCCTCCATGTATTCAAGAGAACAATCAACAAAAAGAGGAATATTTGAAGGTCATGGTAGAAGAAGAAATGAAGAATGATCCAAATAAGTAATCAAATAGAGGGCATGAAAGTTATATTGAGGTTTGGTTCCAGATAGTCACTAAGTTGCAGAAACACTCTCTTCTTCAATTGTGCTTGATATCATCAAAGTCAAAGCATTTGACCACTCAAATCCAGGTACATGTCAAAGCATACATTTCAAGCCTCCACATCATTTTGTCTTTCATCTTGATGTGCACATGGCTCCATTGGAAGTGTTCTTATACTTGAAAGTGATTTTGTTTTTTCAAGTAGGGTAGTGTAGAAAAAAAATGAGAAAAGAGAGAAAAATTTAAAAAAATCTGGTGAAAACCTCTTTGGAGGCTCCTAAGATTGGCTCATTGATTGAAAACCTATATGAAGTGGTTAATGGGTTGGAAAAGAGAAAAAGAAAATATCTTAGGTGAAAACCTCCTTTGAGGTGCTTAAGAAGACCTACTAGTTGAAAACCTCACTGAGGCGACTAGTAGAAATAGAAGAAAAAGAAAGGAAAAAAAAAAAAAAAATCCTTGCTCCATGTATCTATTTGATGAATGTAGGTTCTCTCCAACATCTACAAGGAACAAACATAAGTTGCCACCAAAGAAAGAAAAAATGGGTCAAATCTAGTCAATAGAAGTCAAATTTTAACTTTTTCCTCCTTTGGTCAAATGTTCCAACAGGGCCAAGGCCATTCCAAGACATCACCCTCATATTTTTCCACCATCCAACCATCATTCTCAAGATTTTCCCATTCAGTTTTCTTGTCATCCTAAAAAACTACAGGAAGGTTATGTTTTACTACAGGAAACAAAAATACATAGAGGAGAATTTTATTTTTTTCATAACATGATAATCATGCAATGATTTAAAATGGTCTTTCATGGGGAGATGCATATGGATGATGGTAAAATTCCAAAGAAATTTCAAAAATTTCCATCGCACAGTTTCCATGAAATCAACCTCCATCAACTTCATCCATTTATAGTTTTTTTCGAGATCCGTGCATCCATTAACCAATTTGTTTATGGGGAGGTGCATAATGATGATGGATACATGCTTTGAAATTTTTAGGTCAATCCATTCTACTTTTTGGGAGGTATGGACAAAAAAATTCTGCTACAGGAGGTTGTCCTAAATTACTACAGGAGTTTCCTGTAGTACTACAGGGAGTTCTAGAAAACTACAAGAAAGGAAGTCCAATGGAAAAATTATGATGCATGTCTATTTTGGGATAGGAAAACATGAAATTGACTTCACCACATCTCAGCCAACACCCATCATGACCATGTCACTCTATGGTCACACCTTCCACTCATTCCAATACCTATTTACCCTCCAATAGAGAAAGTACGCAAACATTTAAAAAAAGGGCAGCTATAATAACCTATTTGGAAGTAACAACAGGCTCTAGGCCTAACCTTCAGCACCATGATTGAAAGAGGAGAAGAATAACTACATGCAAAATGAAACTGCTCCAGAGCTCAATAGCAATAGAGGAATCCATCACCTACACATCAACAAGAAGAAAACCCATAAGCAAAATAAGTTCAACAAAAAAGAAAAAGACAGTCAGGAATCTGTACCTGAGTCATGAGAAGAACAACAACATCAACTCAAGAGTAGCTTGCATGTCTATCAAACAAACGTCACGTAGGTACAAGTATGGAATATTCTGGAACTCTTCTCTTGAGCGTATTATAGTTAGAAATTTGTTGTCAATGCATGAGAGATGAGGTTTTATAAGCTAAGGATGGGACATTAGTCTCATTCATCTTCAACTAATTAATGGCAGCTCACTCCTTCACTCATGTGATGTTGAAAAGTCAAATTATGAAGGGTGATGAATTCAAGGAATGAGGAGAACAGTTAAAAGAAGAAATTTTTGCAAAGGCCAAGTCCCCACAGCACTCCAAGCCCTCTATCCACTTGATATTCACTATATGTCCATCATTCATCCATCCCATTTCATAATTTCAATAACAAACCCTATAGTCTATCTCGCCCTGAAAATTTATTAAAAAATGAATAGAGCATCCTCTCCATTTTCACAAACCTACGTCATTTCTCATCACTCCCATACAATTAGAAGAATCAGAAGGAAGAAGGAATGACTACTACAAGGAGAATGCTGCTACAAAAAGGAAGAAAGAAAAAATTGTGCTAAAACCCAAAATGACAGTGCCTAAGAGAGACCTAGTAAAACCAGAGAAATCCAAGGCCATTAGGCAACCATCTAGGCCACAAGAGAGAAGAAGGCAGCAAAAGGAAATGAGGCATCCACCATCAAAACAGAACTCAAACTACAGTGATGAAAAGAGACTTTCAAAGATGTCTCTAATATCTTTCTATCTTTTCTCCAACGACTAAAATATGTTATATAAATGAGGGAAATACATGGGAGTCAGGTCAAGGGACTATCCTTGGCTCAAACTATCATTTATTCTGAAAATGTGTTTCCTACAGTTTTAATAGGGTTTCCTGTAGTTTTGATGGGAATTACTACAAGATGTCTTAGTCTCCACCTAAGGACATTTTGAAGGTTTTAGAGGTTTCCAAATGATGGAACAAGATAGAAAAAAGGTTGATAACAATGTGGGAGACCTTGCCAAACTAAGATATATTCAAGAACCATCTTGAATAAGGGGAAGAAGGAAAACTAATGCTCTCAAGAAACAAGGATTTTTATTTGCACAAATATTTTTTTGGGCCTTTCGTTGCAGAACTTACAACCAAGATTCTTAATGCACACGAGAGAGGACACCAGGGACATGAATGAGGCACAATGAGGTCACTAAGTTCCTTAGAGGACGAGCAACACATTCAACTGCGGTGTATGATGGGCCTCTAAATTAGACATACATTAAGGCACGTGCTTCAAAATTAAACACAAATTAAGGCCTATTACCATCCTTCAGCACATTAAACCTCTATTTTTACATTATATAATGTATTTTTAACTTTAATATATTCCTTAGGATGGTTTATGAATAATTGCATATTTGTGCCTAATATTATTTATTTTTGTGCAATATTATGAGAATATTGGGCAAATCCTGAAGATTTGGAGGAGGAGATAATTTAGGGACTTGCTCCCTACTACAAGAGGATCAATAATAAATAATAAATCAACAAGATATTATGGAAATATGGCACAGATTGTGGAACTCCAATGATTGAGAAAATCTAGGAATGTGTTCGGTGTCATTTAATGCAGATTCCTAGTATTGCCAACCAGATCCACTAATCTAGGGATTTTGGTGGGTAAAGCTTCCTCCTTTCATGGGGAATGATTCTTAATCATTTTTTATAATTACCAAGTTGAATTTTCCTCTAGGGGTAGATTTTGATTAGAGTTCTTGGGGAGAGAACTCGTATTTTTGCAACTCTATTGTATTTTCTTGCTGGGATGTAATTGTATTGATCAATATAATGAAGATTGGTTTCATGTTCAAGGTTTAAATATTATTATCCTCCATAGGTCTCTGATTTTCCTTGGGATTGGCCATCCCAGGAGCCTCAGAGCCCTTTTATATCATTTTAGTTCCTTCTTTTCACTTCTTTTTCACATGCATCTCTTATTTTTATTTCTTTATATTTATGCATTTAGTATTAATAATTTCTTGTTGTAGGATTGGGTCAAATGTTTGATCTAAGTTCTTTTTCAGGATCAAAAGCATCATCTCATCCTTGGAAAAGATTTGGAAGGTCACGGTAATCATTGAGCTACTGGGATTAGTCTTCTTATTCCCAAATATAGATTTTCGGAACTCCTTTGTGACAACTAGTATTAAATTTATGCTATTTTTAGAGCATGCTAATGAACTTCAATAAAGTTGGTTACACTTGAACTAGATCAAAAAAAATTCTAGTTCATAGCAAAAATTACCCCATTTAATTTGCACTTAGCGACCTATTTTGAGCCTGAATTGAGAAAAATCATCATTGAAGATGGGATTAGGCCTTTGCTTGACCTCCATGCCATCAGTACCATTTTAGCCCTCTTTCTCCACACCTGTCTCCCTTACCAAAGAACAAGTGAGGATTAGCATTTGAATTTATAAAACAAAAAGATAAAAAAAAAAGAGTTCTTTTATATTCTCACATGCACATAACAGTTAATACTCCCTAGATTAGACTCCATGCTTAGTTATTTTAAATCATCACATGTGATAAATAATGTTAATTTAAGTTTCTTTTACATTTAGTTCATGATATTTATGAAATTAGAATAGGTTTCTTTCCTTGTACTTTCTTTTTTTTGCAACAGGTTAAGGTTCCACTTTGAACATCTCATTTTCTGCAATTAGTTTAGGATTTGACTTCAGTACATGCACTCCATTACATCATATAAAAAGGAAGGACAGATTGTATGCTACAAATATAGTGTCGATACCTCTTAAGTTTGTACGAACCCCAGGTTGATAGTTAAAGTCGATAGCCTTGGGAGTTGCAACATTCTTGTTGCAATACCAAGGCTCATCAGTTAACTTAGCACATGTTAATAGTTTCAAATGTTTGGTTTGTGATAATGGGATTTTATGGATGGTGAACAATATATGTACCATTTGAAATCAACGATATTTTTTTGTAGCACACTATTGTTGCTATGAATAATAAATATATTAGTTATTTTGAAATATGAGCTCTTATGATAAATTTTTCATTGACCTATGTAATCAACCTTACATGGAAATTATGACAGATAGTTTCTCTCTACCATATTATTTTTTGTAACAATATTTCCGTAGTTATTTTATGTATTTATTATTTAACATATTCAATTTAGTGGTCTAGATATATTCTAAAGAATAGATTCAGTAATGTGTAAAATAATATCTCAATCATTGGTACCTTGATTTATTATTTTCGAACTCTCATGTCACACTAGAATCTGTGCTTTCACTGTAACAATATTGAGCTCATTATGATTGATAAATATATCATTAAACTTCTATATTTTGACGCACCTACTTCCGAAATGTTGAAATTTGTTCTATCTTTTAATCAAGTGTTTTTATCCTTGTATTCATTAAGCATAGTAAATCTATGTTCAATGTTAATTAAGTTTCATTTAGTCCTAAATTGGAGGTAGAAACTTCTATTTTCATCAATACACCAATCAAAAACATATGTCAAATGAACATGTTAAAACATTGTTACAGAATATAACAAAAAATCTGTCTATAATTTCTCTCCTGCCACCTATTTTTATTGTACCACTATTATTAGTGAATCAATGAAATTAGGTTAATGATGATCCAAAACACATATCACACACTTCAAATAGTAGAATTACTGAGAGAGCAAGAAAGCATAAATTTCTAGATAAAGAGGTATGTGTTTTTTAAGCACTTATTACCTATTATTTAATATTGTTGGGAAGTATTAGGAAATAATATTTGAGTACACTCATCTTCCATTTGATATACGCAGTATATAAATATTATGCATCCACATAATCATGATACAATTAATAATAAAATCATTTCTGATACTGAAGCTAGCCTACATGTATTGTACATTTTAATATTTTAATGTTAATATGGTAATTAATATCACAATGCATAGTTTTCCCTGTACATTTGTCATTTTCAATCTTAGTGTTTGTTTTATCATGTACCTTTGCAAATAATTAATAATATTTCCTTCCGTATGGGCTATGTATTATATTGTTCTTTTGTTTCCAGAGTGCTATAAGTTGCTACACTAGGTCACTGAATCCATAAACTAGGAAAACAACAATGATGTTAAACACATTTCTAGGTAAACCAGGAAGTCATAAATGGCATGTATTATTCTTGTGATTTTTTTCACAAGATGAATTATGATATATTGATTTTTGAACTAGGCCTCTATAAGGTCTTCCTATGTGCTTTAGCATAATATTGATATCCAGTGAATTCTAACTATTGTTAGTGTAATGTAATAATAATAAAAAGAGGACATGCTTTCATGTAAAAGGTAAAAAATGATCTTGGTCACATATTAAGCAATATATAGATGGTTATGTTTGACTTGTGCTTATATTGTCTCAACCGCTAATGTTGCAAGAAAATTAATGATTCTCAAATACTAGAACCACCATGTGTTCTAGATACTTTTCTATTTCCCTCATCATTTGCATAACAAAATTTGCAGGATTTACTTGTTTTCCATTTATCTCTTTGTATTTTCTCATGCAATTTAACTAGAGGTATAGAAATGATATTTAGTTAGTGAGTTATGAATAAATAAAAACATTTATTAGAATTAATTCAATTTAAGCATCCTTTGACATACAAAGCATCTCTATGCAACCCTAATCATAATGGTTTAATATATTTTTGTTAAAAAAGGACATAACATATATCTTCTAATCATTGAGAAATATTCCATTTTCCTACTCCTCTTTTAGGGTTTTGATTGAAATAAAGACAAATGTTATCAGTTGCATTTACTTTCATGTACTTGTTGGTTCACAGATTTCCTCTTACTGATTTTGCAGTTATGCATTGGGCGGGATAGTTGGAAATTTGTGCCACTAAAGGGGAAAGCTATGAAAAATTTGATAGTTATGATATACGTGATGATTTTAGGTATATTGTCCCTTTTTTAGAGATTCAAAATCCTTAAAGTTCATTACTCTTTTGCCCCTGCTATTTTTATATGGTTCTTATTCATTGCTTTCACTGCAATATCACTACACATGATACAAGTGCCTTCAAAGCATTTTTGTTGCAAAAATATATTTGATTGCTTTGCAAAAGAAAATCAAAACAATTTTTTATTTTAGTTGGAGGAATAGTTCTATGTATAGAAATTCTATAATATGCTTTCAACTTCCTCAACAATTTATTTTGTGCTTATCAAACACAGTCTACATTAGTAACTTTAACTATGACACATGTAAATAATTATTTAAAAATTACCGAATCTAGCCTTGATCACTAGTTTCAAGTTACTACAATCCAAAAAATTATTTAGACATTTCCTAATCGATTCTTTGTTTATAATATTAAGTAAATAGCACATAAGAGCTAATGGTAGAATTGCATACGTCAGTCACTTTTTGTTCTGAATTCTAGTTAACATATGAGCATAAATTAATTGTACACAACAAGAATAAAAGTCCTTCGTGTTACTACTAAAGTTCTTTATGATTCAGAATAACGAAGAAATACTCACTCCTTCCATGATCCATTTCTGTAATTTTTTGATACAAAATATATAATTTTAAAATCCATTAAATAATTTTCATTCAAGTTATCATGTTTACTAGGAGTCTTTTTTATTTTGTGCATCAGAAAATAAAAAAAAAGAATTAAACAAATTAACTTCTAGGTTACATGACCTTTTGACCATGCAACTAGAAAGTCGGGATGACAAGGAATTTTATTATAAATAATATGAACGACCTCTGGACCGCAGAATTTCTTGACCTTCGATCTAACCATCCTGATGAAAACCCTCAACTATGGCATAGTCGAGGGTGAGATACAAAAAGTGAATCACAAAACAAGGAACACTCCTGATTTTTTGACCTGATGACTATACGATCAACACAATAAATTGAATAGCTAACTATGGTATAGTCAGAATCGAGATATAAAAAATTAATCATAAAATAAAAAAATCAGGACTGTCGACCACCCAACCAGCCGACTGCCTAACCTCCGATCTATGTGATCATGCGATTAAAATACTATTTTTGTTGATTTGTGTACAATGCACATTTTAATAAATATTTTCAAATTTCCTGTTCCATATTCAATTGATTATTTGTTAAATCAATAATAATTTTTTGTTATGTTTTTTATTCCAAAAAACAAAAATAGTTGTCATGTTTATAGGGAATTAATACACACGTTCATTTACAATTTTCACGTTTTTTTAAACAAGATTGTAAGTCTTTAGGCTATTTTTCCTACATGTTATTTTCTATAGTATTGTTTGAAGAAAATTTGAAGTATACTAAGTACCAGTTTCAAATCTTGTTTGTAAACATAATCTCATTTTTTTTTAGGGATTCTCGAGTGCAATTTCAAATTTCAAATTAGCAAAACTTATGTATTTCGTATTCACATTTACAGGTTATAAAATACCCAAAAAAAGGAAAATATTTAATGTTAAATTTATTACATTAAAGTATTTTTCTTGAGTGTTGTTATTTTAACCCTTGTTCAAATAATAACTGAATTGAGGCAATGCAATACACGTTTCAACAAATTCTATGTAGGCATAATGTTATCTTTTTGCAAATTGTTGAATTCAATCCCAAATTTTGAGTTGTAAAAATTTATATATGCTTTCTTAATGTTTACAACTCTTAAAATGCCAAAAAACGTAAAATATATAATTACAAACTTAAGATTTTAGGGTGTTCTAGTTGCATGATCATTTCTTAAGTCTTGTTACAAGAACCACTGAATTAATGAAACACAACAATAGTTTCAATTTTTTTTGTAAGCATAACAATATTTCATTTTGAAAATTTTTAATTCAATTTCAAATTTTAAATAAGAAAATTTGTAGCGGAAAAAAAACAAGTAGAGCAGGTTAAAAGAATTATTAAGAGCATAGATGTGAAGTTCAACACATTACTCATGTCAGAATCAACCTAAAAGACATAAAAAGCATACACGATGACCTCGCAGGAGATATTTGAATTCTTTGAGCAAAGGAAATGGTTAAAATATTAAGAATATACTAAAACAAAGAACAAACTGTTTGAAAGAATCAAAGTGATAGAGTTACACTAAGTAGCAACTAGGGCCATATTTTTTCCTTATTATGACATGATTTTGTGGATTCTCACTCGTCGTGATATTAAAACTTGAACAATATCTAACCATCAAGAACTAGTGATAGCCTCCTGGAAATCTAAAGCGTTATCGTCCATATATAAGCTTAGTGCCCCATAAATCTCACTTAATTTCGAGTTCCTTCATAAATTTCATAGTATTGTCTGAAAGGAATGTCATGAGAATTATGATATAGTAATTCAAGGATGGTTGAGAGAAGATGAAGAAAGTTTGAAGATCAAAGGAAAAGTGGACTATCCAATAGCTATTGTTAAGAAGCCTATTAATTTCTTATTAAAATCCTAAGTAGATTATATAGGGAACAAGATCCTGAGCATTATAAAATTAAATGGATCCCAATAATCCATAAAATTTTCAATGAGGGGAAATGCCTAAATTTGGATGAGTTATTGTCACAGAATATCATAGATTCAATGAGCTTATCAGTGTCATCTCCTCCCAAAGTCAATTATATTTTTTGTATGTATGTCTATTTGTTAGATGTTATTATTGCCTCGGTCCCATTTCCCCTCATGAAATGGAATTAACCATCTCACCAGCAACTACCGACTCACAATTATGCTCCTATTATGTCAGGGTGTAATTTTAAATACAATTTTTATGATATTTTCCTCTATGTTTTGATTCCTTTTCTTCAAGTCATGTTTGGAACAATACCTCCTATAATAAGTGATAATCTAAAACAATGATCCAGGTGGATACTAGTGGCCAACTACCTATTCCACTTGGACCCCCAACACTGTCTCTTTTAGTTTTTCAATTTCCTTAATTGTAGCATAGTTTACTAGTTTTGGAAATTTTTCGGGTCCTGAACTTACGAAGCTGTTTTGAGGCCCTAAATGATGTTTTCATGGAAAAAACAAAGACTTGAAGCCGCCTAAACTCAACTGCCATCTTTTTTGGCCTTCTCTTCAAGATATTTGAAACGAGGTATTATGATAGCCAAATAGAGATCGTATACCAAAGTTATGACCAAGGGAAGTTGATGTACCAATTTACCCAAACAGGGCCCACAATTTTGGGTCTTCATCTCCTAGGGTTAGGTTTTTTGATGTTTAGGGTTTCTTTGTTTCTCAATAATAAATTGTCCTTTGAGCCTCATTGTAACACAGTTCAGAGTCATGTAGTCGCCACATCTCTTCTAAGAGATAAGTTACCATCGCCCGAGCTAGTCTTATTTCCATTCTATTTGTAAGCATATTTCAATATTTGATATTAATGAGATGAAGTGTTATTTCTATTGCATCTTTGTATTTATGGTTATATCTGTAATTTTTTGCATTCATGTTTAAATCTAGATCAAAGAAGGCCTATAATCAATAGGTCGCTCGCTTGTTGAAGAATTATTTTCCTACAATAGAGTTTCTGGTAGCAAAGGTGGTCCCCATCTTTTGCCTCGATATATTTCGGAAAGACTTGCTTTGAGAGGAGTGACTAATCAAGTTGTTTTGTGTGGGAAATCCAAAAAGTTGAATAAGATGCAAAAGAAAATATGGCCTAATTTCTCAATAAAGTTTAGTGACATTAATATATGAGACAAAGGGCATGGAATCAAAGTAGCCGAAGAGCTTGAAGAAATTTGGTTATTTATGTCGCCTCGTTATGACGATGATCCTCAAGCTTACATTGTAAATCATTATATAGAAATTAGCTTTATTAAAAAAATTATACATCAATAACCACCTTTTGATGTGGTTTTTATATACATTGATGATTCTCAGCAAGTTGTCCAAAGAGGCAAACTCCTACATAGTAAATCAAGATGAAAATTTAAAGAATTTAGAGAGGAAATGTATGAAATTTTTCTAAAGGAAAAGGCTCTAAACCTCAACATTTCATTTGAAGACATGAAATCTATTGATGTTTTGCAATTTAATTCTAATGAAGTCACTTCAGAGGCTTCCATTGTTTTTCATAAGGGAAAAGCAGTAGAAATTGAAAAATTAGAAGGATTTGTTGTCATATGTGTAGAAGTTGAATCCACATCAATACAAAATCTAAAATAGAAACAAGAAACTACACAAAGAGAAAAGACTCTAGAAAAAGAAAAAATAGGTGAAAAACAGATTATTATCATTAATTCCCCTGAAATAGGTGAAATATTTGATATTTGATATTTGATATTAATCAATCTCCCAGCTCACAAACAAGTTCAAGGAAAATCCGAGCCTCTTCTCTTCTCTCCAAGCGTCCTATTTCCTTGTGCCCTTAGTCAAAGAATTCAGATAAATACAATATGCTCTGCTCAACCCTAATCTTAACCCGCACAAGTATTTCCTACCGTCTGTCTGATGACTTCCTTTGGTCAATAATTAGCCAAATTTACAAGCCTCCAATCTTCTAATTCTTTTCCTAATTCCTAAGAGAATTAGCCCATAATTAAAGGGAAATTCCTCATCCATAATTGCACAATCTAAAATTAGGTCCTTCTCTCATTACATACACCATCTGTACAACTCAAAAAATTATACAACAAATAGTACACTATCCGTGCACTCTAGTCCCAACTAGGTCTTTCTTAGAATCAACATGCATGAGTTTTTGATGAGGGAATCTTCAGTTAACTGGAGTAGCACTAGTTGAGTGTAGTAATTCATCAACTGATTGTTAACTCACTATTAGTTCCTCAAACAACTTGGAACTAATTTAATTAGACTTAACTCGGTAAAGTGAGTTAACTAATTACAACTCATACTTAACTCATCTTCGACCCCTATAATATAGGGAGAACATATAAATGACTTCAGAAAGACTTCCAACTCAAAATTCCTTAGTTAACTAAGTCAACTCACTCTAGTTAACTATTACAATTTTCTATCCGAATAAAGTTTGATTTTAATTCTCAGTTTAATTCAAGGACAAATTAAATTGGAATTTCTACATTCTATTTTTATCATTTCTCGTTGCTATTTTCAAGAGTCCCTTTGAACAAGAAATGAATTCAACTCGATCCTGATCTTAAAACTTTGGAATATTCTACATGCAACACTTCTCCCCATTGTTGTTGCTCCAGCAACTGTAGAAACAAAAAAGAAATATCCAACCTGAATCAGAATGATGCCTCTGTCATCAAAATCTCTGACTACTATTGCCTCTGTCGACTGAAAACTCTGCGCTTCTATTGACTTTGCCTTTATGCACTGTTCTCAACCCTCTCTATGCTTCTTCAGTATCTGATTTCTCTAGCCTTTATCACTGATCTATGACTGCATCAATCCCACTGATTCCTCTTGCTACTATGTAGTTTGTGCTCCCGTAGCAAGGTATATCCATGAGACAAAACCACTAAATGGACCATGCCCAATTTCAGCCCTCTTGGGACTATCACTTCAAATCACCCTACCTCACACCTAGATGTATGGCTACATTTGATCCTTCTTCCCACTTGGCTCGAGATTTCCCCCTACTAGAGGTCTCTTCATGACTGGATGCCTCCACTCGGTCTCCTCTCGGCTTCTCCAATTGTGGATGCTCCACAATTTCCTAAGTCAACTTCTGAGACTCCTTTTATACTTGAGTGGATCTCTCAACTCGGTCTCCTCCCATCTTATCTAGTTGTGGTTGCTCCACAACTTCCTGAAGCTGCTTCAAAGGCTTCTTATAGGGCTGCATGTTTACAGGCAATTTACTCTCCCTCTGAACCACCAAGTCTCTAACCTTTTCCTTGCTCCTCAAGGCTTTTCATGCCTCTTTAACCTCAAGAGAATATAGGTTCTTGGCTAGCACACCAATTTGTTTCATTTTCCCGTTGTCATGAAATTTTCTAGAAAATGAGATGATTCTCAATCAACGACATCTCCCTCTTCTAAAATCCAATTCAGCTGATTTCTTTTTTTGAATTTGGGTATTGTGTCACAAAGAATCCAAATCTCCTATTTGCTTCTGAAAATTTTTCACAAAAATTTTCAGATCTTCTAGTATAATGTTCTCAGCACTGATACCATGTAGAATTATCTGTTAGATTCACAATTTCACGTAATCTACTAAAACAAGAGACAAAAATCTACTTCTACTCTTTACATGGAAGCACATAAATATCGAGAAAACAATAATCGATAAGAGGAAGAACATCAAGGGCGCATAACACAATAAATATATGGGGAAAGCAACAGCTCAAAACCCCACTATCTGTATTGCATTATCTAGAAATCCAAGATGATAATAAAATTCATGTTCTCACAAGAACAATCCCAACACTTAGTAAAATCAATCTCCTAGATTACAGGCAATCTCAAGCAAAATTCATGCCTCTTTCTACTCTCCAGGCCTCCTATTTCCTTGCACCCTTCATCACATAATTTTGATAAATACAATATTCTCTAGTCAACCTTGAGCTTAACCTACACAAGTATATCTTATCATCTGCCTGAAGACTTCCTTTGGCCAATACTTAGGTAAATTTCCAATCCTCCAAGCTTCTAATTCTTTGCACAATTCCTAAGAGAATTAGCTTGTATTTAAAGGGAAATTCCTCATCCATAACTGCGCAATCCAAAATTAGTTCCTTCTCTGATTGCATGCACCATCAGTACAACTCACAAAATTATACAACAAATATTACACTATCCCTACACTCTAGTCGCAACAGGGTCTTTCTGAGAATCTACATGCATGAGTTTCTAATGAGGGAATCTTGAGTTAACTAGAGTAGCACTAGTTGAGTGCACTAATGCATCCACTCGCTGTTAACTCACTATTAGTTCCTCAAAAATTTTGCAACTAATTTATTCGTACTTAACTCAGTAAACTGAGTTAACTAATTACCACTCATGCTTAAGTCATCCTGCCCCCCTATAATATAGGGAGAACATATACATGCCTTCAAAAAGACTTCCAACTCGAAATTCCTAAGTTAATTAAGTCAACTCACTCTAGTTAACTATTACAAGTTGCTATGAGAATAAAATTCGATTTTAATTCTCAGTTTAATTCAAGGGAAAATTAAACTGGAATTTATGGATTCTATTTTTATCATTTCTTTTCCTATTTTCAAAACTTTCTTCGCTAAATTGAAGGAGGACAAAGAAAACAAATAAGAGCATGTATATGAATGGCATATGAGAATTTTTTATCAATTTGGTGAAAAGGAACAAACTTTATAGAATAATTTGACCTATCATGTAGCAAGTCATTAATGGAAGTAGTTCGAGGAGAATTAAAATTTCCCACAAAAAATCTTGTTGCCAAGGACCAGGTCGAGGTAAAAAACATTATTGTTGGACACAAAAAATTTTCTAAAAAATTCTGCAACTGCTTTATGAGAAAATCTGGCTTATTGGTAAGTTTGAGGTCAAATATCGGAGGAAAAAGAAAAAGGCCCAAGGATTAATTTCCAACTGTCAGATCAACATCAATCACTTTCCTCCCATTTATTTCTTTGCATTGTACGATGTATATTCGCAATGGGAAACTTATGTAAATGTACATGCACCTGACCTGCTACTTAGTATCAATTACAAAGACTCTAAATATGAGGAGAAAATCATTGCTTGCCTGCCAAATTTCAATTAAACATGCAACATTTTAGAATTCAATCTTTAGTTGCAGAAAAAGTTATCGATTTTCATGTTCCAACACCTATTTTATTTTATTGTATTTTAGTATTTATAGACCTTTAGGCGTTGGTGCAAAGGGCCCAAAATCAGTGAAGATTGCATACGTGAATGTTTTTAATCAATTTTGAAATTCCATCCTCTTTCAATACCATTTCTAGTTCTAGTGTGTAATGAATTGTGGCATTTATGTTAGTGCATGATTTTAATTACTTAATAAATGTTTCTAATTTTATTTTATGGCTTTTGTTGTTTGATTCCCAATGAGTGTTTGATAACTCTATTTAAGATCCCTTATGAAAATTTTTCAATTTATATCTTTTATAATAAAAAAATAAAGAATCATATATTGTCTTATTCCTAGTTCATTATTGCATTACAGTACTCAAGTATAGGAAAATTTCATCTCCTTTATGACATAGAAATTGTTATTAATTACTTTAAATTATGGATCTTTAGATATTCCAGAAAATTCTAAAAAGAACTGGGTCGGTAGTACCAATATCCAAAAATATTTTTGGAGCTTTTATTTAAATGTTCAATCAAAAATTATCTGTTCAATCTTTTTAATTTAAATCCAATTACGAATTTAAGTTTCATGATATTATGTGTATTGTTATGCTAATTTAAACCCTTTGATTGTTGGAATTTAGGTTGATTAAATCATTCGTCAGATGAACATTGTAGTTGATATTGGTACATACATAATGTACAGGACATTGGAGCAAGTGTTTGATGAACATAATCTCAAGAAAATATCTTTCCTTTTTTGTATTATAGATATATATGTTAAAATCAAATAGTTCACAAATTATTTGTATTGCAAAAAATTTTTATTTTATATGTCGATATGCATATGGAAGTAATTAGACTATAGTAGAAGCATTTGAATCATCGATACATTGTTCTTGTTCAATGCTTCTAGTGTCCAGGTATTGTTTTAAGAAATTGGTAGCAATATTCTTAATGCAAATGAAAAAATTATAAAAAAACTTGTGCAACTATTTTTTTTCATATTATACATATCGAAACATAGCGCAGGTGTGCAAATAGACTCAAACAAACAATCATCACAGTCATTGATATTTTGTCCATAGATCGATAAACCTAGTTCAAGTAATATTTGCTCAATCGACAATATGTCTAAGTGTACAAGTGAGAGCTCATATGCACATTTGCATGGGCCAATTGATTTCGTTATAAAATCTAGGATATCTATTATGTTACGTAACATAAGTGGTGCAAAATTTCCACATACAGAATTTTAATTATCTTGTAAAATATTATATTCATGGTCATTAATGAATCGATGGAACTATCGATATTAGTTTAATTTTCGTTTTAGATGGACCTTGTTGCACTTTCTATGTAGCCATATGAAATGAAAAAGTAAAATTAAATAATTCAAACTTTGATCAAGCACATAATGACTTGTTCCAAGAGGAATTTCACAACCTATGAACAATTTCTTCTATAGATTGAATGCCAGTATATTAATTGTTTCATTCATAATTGTGTATTGATCCCTTTTCACATTCACAATGCCTATAATATAGAAAAATCGTCTATTTCTTGTTAAAATGTTTATTACTATATATGGCACATTAAACTTGCCATTCTTTTGAGCACTGCTATACAGGCTTCCTCAACATGATACATTCCACTAGTCCTCATTGCACTATTGTTTCTTGTTACATATCTATGTCAATATCTACATGAAAACTAGTATGCCTATAATATGAAGCATAAAATGACAATGGATTCCATATTTAACTTTGTTTGCACACTGAGTACGCCTAGAGTCATAGTAGAAAAGTTATTACACAGAATGCTAGCACAAGGAATTGAGAAAATACTTGCAGTTTCTGTTAGAAACTTCTCTGTCAATTACTATGTTCTTGTATTCATTTGTGTCAAGTATTTAACTTTGAATACAACTACAACTATAGAATCCAGATTTATCATATTGTTATTCTAACAAAGTAGGTCTTTTCAGAACATATGTTATTTCTTCATCTTCGTCAGTGTTCATGAAAAATGTTCTTCTAGAAGCTAAATGCAAAGAAAAACACAAAACAATGTGTATTGTTGGTCCACTTGACATTTGTTATATATTTAGCAATCTATTTCCAAGTTTGTGAATAGCTTCAACTTTGGTGTCTTGACAAGACATACACTTTTTTGTTGAATTTGTTGAAATGAAATTGTAATGGAGCATTCCATTTTTTCCATCTAAGACATGGAAAATGTTACTGCACAGTAGAGGTCTAAAATACATTGAGCATATGTGTTTCCTTGCTAAACTATGTTCTTTTATTCAATTGTATTATGTGTTTTTCTCTGAATACAATTGTAACTAGATATAAATGTATTACAAGATATAAATGTAAACACAAATAGACAGGGAATATAGGTTCTGAGACCAGTTACCAAAATTATAAAAAAGATTTTATAGTGTCATATAGCATATAGATTTGTGATATCAATAACTGAGTTGAGAGTCAAGAAAAAAATATTTAGTGTGCACAAAGTAAACAACTTTCACAGTTTGTTGGATAGAGGCAAATCTAGTTCTCTACATTTCTTTGTTCTGTAATTATTGGTATGAAAATTATAATCTAAATATTCGCCGACTAATTTTCATTCTTGTTGTGATGTTTACAACAAGTTTTTTTTCCTATTGTGTGTTACAAAATCAATAAAAGCAAAAGCCTTAAATACTTCTTTTTTTTAAGACATAAGTCGCAGGTCACATTCAGGAAAATTTTGATAAAAAATACAAGCTTCGAGCACCCGACCTTTCGACCACACTACCAGTAACTCGAACTGACCATAATTTTTTTTATAAATAACCAGGTTGACCTATTGACATCGACATTGCCGGACATTCAAAATATCGAACCTAATGAGTTCACTTGACTATGGTCTACTCCAGGTCACGATAGAATAAACATATCATAAAATAAAAATAAAATCCCTACTTTGTGCAATCACAACAGTGATCTTATACTTTTCATGCTTTCAGAGTTAGTTACTAAAACTATAATCTACTCTATTTGTCTGTTCTACAATTTTTTCTTTTATTTGTCACAAAATGCACAAAAAAATAGCCTTACACAATTTTTTAATTTTTTAAACTTAAGGCACAAGTAAGATCATAATCATTTTGTACAAAACAAATATGACCTTCCAGCCACCCAACTACCAACACAGATTAGCTACGAATTTTTTTATAAATAATCGGCCCAACCTCCGACTTCAACATTTGCTGACTATCAAACTATCAACCTCCCGACTTCAACATTTGATGACTATCAAACTATCAACCTCCCGACTTCAACAATTCCCGCCTGTGAAACTACCGAACTAATGAAACTATCGAGCTATCATATGACCTAACCTTCTGTCCACCCGACTTAGAATAGTGAGTGACTATGATTTCTATAAATAATTGAAATGAAATTCAGACCTCAGTATTGTCCAACTGTGAAACTAACCTACATCTGAACCTCGATATTCTTGAATATCAAACCACTTTTGACCTTAGTATTTTCTAACCTAATGAAACTACCTGACTATGGATTTTTCAGCCAACGATAGAATAATTGCAATAAAACAAAAAACACATGACTCTCCAATCTCCTGACTATACAATCAGACCAATACTAAGTCAGACATCAAATCTAAAAAAAATGACAAAAAATGTAGCCTCCCAACTACCCGACCTCCAGACCAGACGACTGCTAACTCAAAGTGACTACAAAGGAATACGTCCCGACCTCCAAAGCTTGAAGTAAATGGATTTTGGCACTACTTTTCTTATGCTATTATGAAACTATTACTTTGTCTTGCCAACTCTCCGTTACCCACCATGTTGCTTTAACATTGAAAATAATCCATGTCTGATGTCCAATTATACAATAGTAGAATCGTGCTACCCCAATCAGAAGTTTTCATGCCCATGGTCCTAACTGCAACAAGATAAACCTTATCCAATTCTCTCTATAAATTCAACATTTTTCCCCTTTGCCCGATATTGAACATCCTTTCTTTATTTTCAAGAATGGTTGTGCCATAGCCCTTTGTCTCTACACCACACATATTCTTTAGTCGACATTTTTGTATTGTCCTGAGAGACCATGTGTCTTGCTTCATCAACTACATTTAGCTAATCCTATCAATTGTGAGTTGCTCTCAGGAATTCATTTCGCATGTAGATGTAAAGGATCACCTGGGCACTTTTTCAAATTCATACTAAGATGTTCCACCACGTTACCCCTTCTGATCTTGGGTGATAGTTACATTAACAAATTTGTACCCAGTGGCATTTGTTTACCTTCAGGTAGAGAATTCCTCACATAGTGGCACAGACACTCCTGCAGTTCTTATCTAATAGAAGCTTGGGTCTAACTTGCATTAGGTTTCCACCTCACCTGCCACATACCAACTATTTTAGAATGCTCAGGAACTCTCTCAGAAACTCCTCAACACTCCTCCATGTGGTGGGAATGGAAGCTCGTGCACAATAAAGGATAAAGCTTGTAAAATCACTACAACAAGACATAATTGGCCTGATTAGATTTTTTGATGTTTCACATAATGTTTTCCTTTTAGAGCATTATTTTGCAAACAAATATCTTAATGCACATGTTGACCATCTCAGTCAAATAGAGCATCTTTAGTATACATTTGTGCATTAATACAAATGCTCTTAGAACACAATTTTTATAATTGATCTTGTTTTTCAATTTGAATAGATCATTGAGATACTTAAATTCATTTATTAATTTTTTTATGATATCACTAAGAATTTATGGAAAACTATTATAGGACTCTTCTTCAATCTAAACTTCAGACATATTGTAATTACTATTTTTTAATATATTAACTTATTTAATTTTTCATGGAATTATAGGAAACATGTGCCCATCCATAATCATAACCACAATCAACATCAAATTAGGAAAGTATTGGTTAAGATTTGTGGAATGAATATATTTCAAACAACACATATTTCTCTTTTTATTTATCCATATCTATTACAATAGAAATGCAGCATAACCCACTAATTCAAATTGTAATCATACAACATTTATCTTTTCTTTTGCACGGTAAATTTGAAGCTAGCACTCTATCCACATCATCTCTTCCAAGTGCCTCTTTTTCTTTTGGAGTAAGTTTTATTTCCCTCCCTTATTACTGCAACCTTGTTCTTTCAATCAATCAATAAATTATGTTTCCTTGTGCTCCTTACATTATTTCAAAAGAGAATGGAACTTAATATTTCCTAATGCCATTTAATTTCATGAACCATCCCCTTTACTTCATAGAGAAAGAAGCATTTAATTATTATGGCCAAGTTCAAGCTTCTTCTTTGCCCTATAAATTTTATCATCCCTAATAGGAATTCTCTATTCCTAGCTCTACAATCCATGTCCTAAGACTAAGTCACCTCTTTGTTTTGTTAATCCAAACATTACAACATATGTACATTATTTTTACAATGCAGCACATGAAACTTTGGTAAGACTATGACACAGAGAATAAAACTTTTGAAAACTAATAATGAACAAATACCATTTTGTACTCTCTACTCTTGTTTGTTGATTTCATTCAAAGTGAACCAAATTTCAAATTCCTCTTGTTGTTTACTTATTGTTTTTATCAAATGGGTTATGTATCAAACTAATAACTGTAAATATCAATAGAAAATTAAACCAAAAAGACAACAACACAAATGTTATTGTCAAAAAAATAGAATGAACTCACAAAAAAAAAATGATACTATCAAAACCCCATGTTTTTTCTTCAATTAAGAACAATTGTTAAAATTACACTTTGAAAATTAAATTCAATACTTTGAAGTTAGAAACTAAAATAGAATAGCTTAGTATTAGTTTCAAAATACATGACTTTTCTTTAAGCAATTAGTTAGGTCTAAACTTTCCTTGTATATATGAATTTGAGCTATACGTTCATTCTCTTCTTCACACATAACATCATAAATAATTGAACTCAAAACTACATGCATATGAATCATGTATAGAAATAGGCAGTGACATGCCACCACGCGGTTCTTATTATCTTATGTATGTAAATTCATGAGCATCAAATTTTTTTATTATACTTATTATTTTATGTAGGTAAATTTGTGACTGTCAAGTTGGTTTTGTTATTATAGGTAATTTTTTTATAATAACTTGGAAGTAGGTTTGAAGGTAGTTATTTTTGAAATAAGAAAGAAAAATTACTAATCTAGCTCTATAACAAAAAAAATTGGGTTACCTAATTTGTGTGAATGGTATTCAACTAGAGAATTCCACTACTCGAACCTATTACAAGTATTTCCGTTTTGTATCTATAAGAATCTCATTCTGAACCACCAACTAAAGAATAGTGAATATATAAGTGTTATTACTAAGTATATTGTCTAAATGGGCTTGATATAAACCATTCTTTCTTTTACTTCTAAAAAAAACAAAAAACTCTTTCTTTTACTTTCTAAAATTTAAAAATGTCAAAAACACTCAAATTCCAAAAAACCTTGGTGATTTAATTCATTATATTAAGTCTAACCTTAAAATGCTATAAATTATAAAAACTTAATCATTTACTCAATTTCTCTCCAAATTTTTTTATGGAAATGCTAATAGACATAGGCATAGGCAAAGCAAAGTGGTTGATAGAAAGTGGCAAAAGGGATATAAAAAGGAAAGGTATGTTTGAATTTACCACTCGCCATTTTTTGTGAGCAGACATGCATCCAAAGAGTTGCAGTACAAGCATTGATGTTGTGCATATTTTTGTTTACATTAAAAAGTAGCAATGTTGTCATGCATCGAATCCATGTACATGCAAATTCATAATGAACGTTGCAATTAAACAATGCTACTCACTAAAATCATTCACCAGCTACTCAACAAGCCACCAGGAAGACCTTGAATGACTAATTATGACATTCACCAGCTGCTCAATAAGTCACCAGGAAGAACCTAAATGAGTAATTATGATGAGGGCTAGGCGGATATACTTCATTTAAGGAAGTGCATTGATGCATGATTCTTCAAAGACATTTTGGGTGGTTAATTATTTTTCCTTCTTTCCATCACTTCTACCCAGTTACTTCCTCTACAAGGCTATATCATAAAAAATATCTCCATGTGTGCAAGAATGCATCGTAACACTTCCATCCATATCATGGAGGAAGAAGTATTACAGTATGCCAATCTCATCATATACCTAAAGACCCACAACTATCTACTAATATAGTGGACATAGTAGAAGAACCAACTAACAAAGTTTATCCATAACAATCTCAACACAAGTAATATAGTGTTATGCCTTCAAGGGCTAATGCCTCTATGGTGTGGAAAACAAAATGACCTTTTTGGAATGAAAATATGCCATATAAATGAATCACATCTAGAGGCATGAAGTCATTTCCACCACCTAATCTTAATGCAAACAGAAACTCTCCACATCAAGTTGCTAAAATAATTATCAAGAGTTAGGGGATCTCTTAAAGGTATTTTCAATGATCTTGTGAATATGTTATGCAAATTAGCCCACAAGGGGACTAAGGAGACTATGAAAAAATTTTAGGCTCACAAAATAGTTGGTAGTATATTCATATGTAACAAATATTTAAAATAGAAAGATGGCAACTGAGATAATAAAAAAATACTTTATGGTAATAGAAAATAAATTTTTGATGTCATTATTCATAATCTTCGGATTAAATTAATTGAGTGACAGGCGTTGTACAACACAATATCGGGGTAGATATCACGTATAAACATAAACACATAAATGTAAGCATAATGTTTAACATTTAGCATTTAAAATTTTGAATCTAATTTCGGTCGTATTTAAAAATTAATCAGATTAATTTTATGTATAAACACAATATAAATTTAAAATATAGAGAGGTTTGCGAACAATAAAAAAGAGGCATGGTAAATAAATAAAAATATAAATAAAATAGAGGTATGGTAAATAAATAAAACATTTTTTATATTTAATCTAGAGGTATGGTAAATAAATAAAAAATTAAATAAAGTAGAGGTAAGGTAATTAAATAAAATCTCTTTTTATATTTACTCCATAAACCTATTTATATTTAGGAAAACTAAAAAAAAAAATTATTTAGGTGAAGCCTATGAGACAAATAATTATTAATACCATTGGCCAAATACCATATTTATAAAATAGGTATTGTAAATAAATAAATATAAAATAGGTATGAAGAGGAATGATAAATAAATAAAAATATATCGAATAGGATTAGAAATCAACATCAAATTATGAGGAGGGGAGAGAGAGGGGGAGAGAGAAATGGATAAGGAGTTGGAGTTGGAGGGGGAGAGAGGTAGAGAAGAAGAAATACATAGAGAGTGAGAAGTGGAGAGAGAGAGGGAGTAACAAGGGAGAGATGGAGAGATAGATTGTATGTTTAGGGGTGAGATAAAGAGACAAATAAGGATATATACATAGTAGGGGAGAGAAGGAGAGAGAAGGAGAGGGACAGATATAGTAACATAGTTGGCGAGAGAGAGAGAGAGAGAGAGAGAGAGAGAGAGAGATGGGGGAAGAGAGAGGATTGAAGGAAAGAGATGGGGGGGGGATAGAGAGAGAGAATGATGGGGGAATAGAGAGGAAGGTATGAGAGAAAGGGAGAGAGAAGAAGAATGAGAGATATGACTTGAGAGAGAGGAAGAGTGTGGTGGGGGAATAGATATGATTGGATGGAAGAGAGAGAGAGAGAGAGAGAGTGATGGGGGAAGAGAGAGGGAGGTAGGAGAGAAATGGAGGGAGAGGAAGTACAAGAGAGAGTACATGGGAGAGAGGAGGACAAAGGGAGGGAGAGAGGAGGAGAGAGGAAGGGATAGGGAGATGGATTTACAGGGGGGAGAGGGAGGGAAGAATAAATACATAGAGAGTGAGAAGTTGAGATAGAGAGGGAGTGACAAGGGAGAGATGGAGAGAATGGGTGAGAGAAAGAGAGAGGAGACAGGGAGGGATAAGTAACAGAGTTGGAGAGAGAGAGAGTGTGTGGGGAGAGAGAGGGAAATATAAATGTAGTCGGAGGGGGAGAGAGAGGGAGGTAAGAATAATTAAACAGAGAGAGAAAGCTAAGGAGAGAGATAGGGAGTGATAAGGAAGATGGAGAGAGAGGGAGAGAGGAAAACAGGAGGGAAGAGAGATAAAAGTGAGGGAGATGGACAGAAGGGGAAGAGAGAAACAGAGAGAGAGAGGATGGATGGATAGATAGATAGATTGGAGAAAGAGAGTGTATGTTCTGGTGGTCATATAGAGATACAAAGGGAGATAGATTTATAGATGGAAAGTGAAGCGATGGAGAAAGGGAGGGAAGGACAAAGAGATGTATAGATATGGAGTGAGAGAGCCTGTTTGTTTGTGGGGGTGAGATAGAGAGACAAATAAGGAGAGACAAAGGGATATATAGATATAGATGGAGGGGGGAGAGAGGAAATAAGATTTGTTGCACTAGATACATTGATTTCAGTGTAGATTGTGATTTCTAATCCTATTTGATTGATTGCACTAGATGCATTAGTGTAGATGTTGATTTCTAATGATATTTGATTGCTTGTGCTAAATGAAATGATTTCAATGTAGATGATATGTAATCCTATTTGATTTCTTGCGCTAAATGCATTGATTTCAACATAATGTCATTTCTAATCATATTTGATCACTTGCACTAGATACATTTATTTCAATGTAAATGTTGATTTCTAATAATGTTTGATTGCTTTCACTAAATGCATTGGTTTCAATGTAGATGGTGATTCCAAATACTATTTGATTGCTTGCACTAAATGCATTTATTTCAATGTAAATAATGGTTTGTAATCTATTTTCTTACTTGCATTAGATGCATTGATTTGAGTGTAAATGTTGATTTCTAATCCTATCTGATTGCTTGCATTAGATGCATTGATTTTACTGTAAATGTTGTTTTGTAATATTATTTGATTGCTTTCATTAGATGCATTGGTTTTAGTGTAGATGTTGATTTCTAATTTGATGGAAATGGGTGTATGATGGTGCATCAATTTTAAAGTGATTGAATTAACATTGTGCATTGATTACAAAAAAAAATTATTGACTATGTATATTGATTTTTGTATTATAGTAATTCAAATATTGGAGAGAAAGAGAGACAAGGTATGATGTTTACTACAATAGCTCAAGCTGAAAATTTAAATGGTTTACGATTTAACCTGTCATTTTCATATAATGGATATGAAAAAATGACAAAAGTAACAAGGGTGGAAATATGAAAAAAGGAAACAAGTAACAATAGTGGAAATAAGAATAATAAAAAAAGTAGTTTGAGCTTAATGACAATGAAGAGTATTTGTAATTTACTATATTCTTATTATTCACATTTTCTATCATTCAACACTATTACATTGTAACTTTACATTAAAAAAAATTATTATCATTTTTAATCCTTAACGTTATTAACATTATTTATCATCTAAATGACCTGATTAAAAAGTATTTGGCATATTTAAAATGACTATATTAATATTAGAAGAATTTACATATTATTGATAAATTAATTAGTTATATTTTCTTTGGCCCACACAAGAATGAAACCAACCTAAATCCATATTAACTCAAAAAAGAGTTTTGGACCTAGAGAAATTTCATCCCTTTCTACTTTAGATAGATCTAGAATAAAAATGCAAAAATAAGATAGATGTATGCTGACAGTAATTTACAAACTGTGAAATATGCCTCAATAAAATCCGAATATTGTTGAGTTTGAAATACCTTACTCCATGGAATGGCCAAATAAGAAACATACACTGATTAGGACAAATAAAATATTGAGTCTTACTGTTACTGGAAATTTGAGGCCTTTGGATCTCCTACACAGTACTCTGGAATAATATTGAGTCTTACTTTTTACTGGAAATTTGAAGCCTTTGGATCTCGTGCACTATTCTGGAACAAGCCAGTTTTAAGCATTATCTTTTTTTTTCTTTGCTCTATCGACGAAGGACGTCTGGCATGGGAATGGATATGAAAATGATTAGATGTAACAGAACGAGAGTGTTCCTTTCCTCTGGTTCAATTTCAACTTGATTCAAACTAGAAATAGAAAGTATGTGGTAAGGTTTATATCCCATTCTTTATATGATATCATTACCTATAATATCTATCATCTATCCATGAATAGACGATTGGATTTACTACTCTACCTATCCCGTGCGTTTGTTTTCACTCTTATTTTTAATCATGCCGCCTTTTTACCAAAACGTATTTAAGAGCTTTTTACTCTTGGTTATTAGCGTAGCCAGTTGACTTCTTGGGATGAGGTTAAGTTTTAACAGCCTCAAAGGCTAAGCGTAAATTCTCTCGGCTCTCAGAGAGCATTTTCAAAGCACTTTAATTTGAAACTTGGAGTAAGTTTTTACAAACTCAAAGGCTAAGCGTAAATGCTCTCCGCTCAGAGAGAGCATCTGCGATGCACTTCAATTCGAAACTTGGAGGATGGTAATAGCCGTAAACATGTAAATAAAATTTAATGTCTAATTATTATTTCACCAACCATTTTAAGCAGCCACTCCCTGAAACCCCTTTGGAATTTATGGAATTTATAACAAGATCTCTAGAAATTCAAATATCAATATGACAGGTTGCATAATTTAATAACATGTAATAGTTGATGTGCAATTTTCAAAAATGTCTGAAATACAGGTTGTAGCATCAAATATGTGTTATAGACCATGAAATTCCAAACCTGGGTTGAATGACTCGTTGTTTGGGCTAATGAGATGCACTGCTGGTAACTGGAATCAGACAATAGCACCATAAGCTTGGCTCATCGCATTGTGGGTTAGTATTCATTGTATTTTTCTTACTACATGTTATATTATTTTTAATGTATAATAATATTAATAATTTAGATTAAAAGGATAATTTAGTTAATATTTATAATTTTAATAATGTGTAATGTATTATGAAATAAATATATTAATACTTTCATAAATTAATTTCTATCCATATATATTATAAATAATTACACTAATATTTATTTATATTATTATATATTAATTTTTATATAATCGAATTATATTTTTTTTAATATTATTAAAATATAAATAACAGGTGAAACAACTCAATTGGCCATGGCCTCTAAAGATTCCGGATTCAAGTGAACATGGGTATATATATATATATATATATATATATATATATATATAATTATAATTTTTCCGACACCTTTAATTTCATTTTAGTTTTTCATTTGTGTAAATCAATGTGAAAAGTATATGTGACAGAAATTAGCATGTAAATGAAACAATAAATCTATTGTTATGGTTGTGAATAAGTTAATTGCATATATATTCCCTAGACTTCCTAAAATATGAGAGAAAGTAACATCCAATGTTTGTTATTTAGATCTTCATTTAAGAAGAAGTGTGAGTTTTTCAAGAGTTTATTTTTGCTTAAGACATAGTGTTTGTCTTGCATACTTGCAATAATGACTTTTATGGGTCGATGCCTCTCTTCACATATCTTTCCCAGCCTCCTTGCTTGGCAAATTTGTCCTCTCCAATTTAATTTCTCTTTCAAAATGTCCCTTGTCAAATGAGAGTATTTTCATTCCTTCCATAGTCTCTTATTCCTCTGATAATAAAGTTTGTTTCCCTATCTTTTCTTTTAGTGTGCTCTCTTTCCTGTATTCTACGAGAACTTACTACTTCCTTTTCCTCCATCCTTATGTAACCATTAGTGTCTTCACCTCTAATTTTGATTTCTTTTAGAATGTTTCTCCTCTTGTTCCCTTTTTCCTTCACTTTGGAACTGAGTATTTGCTGAGATATTTTTGTATCCACCTGAGTTTTTTTAGAGATTATCACTGCCTTGTTTACTACTATTGATTCTTTCATGGTTTGCCATGCTATCTTCACATTTTCTTATTCTTGTTTTCCTGTCTCTAAAGCCTCTTATACCATTTTTACTTGCTCTAAAATCCTATTACCTTCTATTAAACTTCGATTTGTGAGTATGATCTCTGAAAATTTGTGGTCTCTTTCCTGTTCTTTGGCTTCCATACTTTACAACTTTGATCTGGCCTTCATCAGTTCTTGCACGTAGAGATCCGATGACCAAGTAAGAGGTGTAGATGTCGGACTGTAAATGGTTGAATCTTCTTTATTTTTTTGCTCTTATTTAATTTCTTTCTCTCGAACTATTTTCTTCTTCTTTGTTCCCATTTAACATGAGCAAGTATGCACTTTAAAATGCCCTCATAATGTTTTTCGTTTACCTAAATCCACTTCCATGTTTTGTCTACTAAAGCAATTTTGACTTGGCCTAAGTGATTTGTTTCCACAAAATTTGAGATTCCATTGCCATTGTTTTCCATTTTGGGATGAGGCCACTTGCTAAATATCTTGTAAAACCCTAAACCCTAATTCCATGGCCACTCTCCAAATCAAAAACCAGAAAGAAAATATGTTCAGCGCACTTCACAATTTAATCCCATAATCTGCCACATAGGCCCACACAAAAGGACTCGAGCAGATCACTGGAACAGAGCCTGCAAAATATGTCGACAAAATCAATCGACACTGATCTCAAAAGAGAAATCACCATGCCCTAATTTCTTCCTTTATCTGCTTTAAGAATTAAATAAACCATACCAGGTGAGAAACCTTCTTCTCAGTCATGACCTCATTAGTTCTTTTTGGTTCTCGTGTTTTGAATATTTCTTGGATGGATTTTGTGTCTACTGAGAGCCCACAACTAATTTCATGTTTAGTGACAAGAGAAGTGGAGAAAATTAGAGCAGTAACAATGAACGGAAAGGAGCATGGTTGTACAATGGTAAAGCAGTTATTGCAGTGTTTGGGCCTCATGACAAAGCAAGGAAGAAAGTAAATAAAAAATAGTTAATTCTATGATAGGGAGGAAAAAAATAGGATCCACATGGATAAAAAGGGGTGAAGGCTCAAATTTGAGCCTTGTGCGCCAAACAGTGTAGTAATCAAATACTACCCAGGTCTACCTAAGTCTATTTTGTTGGAACTGTAAAGGTTACCCTTTGCGGAGGGGACCTGGGATAGGGCCTATTGCATAAGGTAGAAAGATAATTTGTCTCACAGAAAGTCATGACATTATGGTTGTAAAACTCATACGTTTGATGGTTATTTGAAATTAGCAGTTTGGAATGAGGAAATAGAAAATGGCGAAGGGTACGTAGGAATACTAGTTTAGTGAAAGAAAAATAAGGTCGTCACATTTTGTTAGTGAAAGAAGATACAAATAAACAATATTTATGGTTCAAAATAACAGAGAATGATAACCACATAAGAACTGTAGCATGTTATTTTGCACCTCAAGTCTCAAAAACTTACAAAAATAAGGGGCTAGAAAACAAAGAATCACATGCAGCGTTAAAGCAATATATTGTCACATATTCTCAACGGGAAGAAGTTCTTTTAGTGGGATATTTCAATGCTAGAACATCAAATCAACATGCTAGTATTGTATACTGCAAAGAGGATCACAATCCTATCTGGCTCATTGAAGAGGAGAATCCCCAATGGATGAGGTGTTCAGAAGATGAAAAAGTTAGCAATCATTTTGGCCAGGAGTTTCTCACATTGTGTGGTTCTTTCAATTGTATTATCTACAATGATCTAGATGAATGGAAAGGCTCTAGGAACTTCACTTTCAACACATATAATGGGGCAGGTGTTTTTGACTATGCTATTTGTTCAAAAATCTTAATAGAAAGGATAGATGAAGCTAAGATTGAAGAGCATATGTGGGACTTAAAATCATATCACAATCCAATTTATATGAAGTTGTGATGGTTAGAAGAAAGGAAACATAGGAGGAAAATGCAATGTTCTTGACAATCGATATCAAGGGATAAAACTCTTCTAACAAGAAAATTGCACTATATTCAAAGGAATGCTAGAGAGATCAATTCAGAAGGGGAAAATGGTTCCCAAATCCTCAATAATCATGAGTTAACAACTAGAATTCAAGGTGCACTTGATAAGTGCAAAAGAGAAAAAAATAGGAAATCATAATGAAATTGTTTTCCTGTAATTCTTGGTTGATGAAGAATAAAAAATGACAAGGAAAACCTTGAAAAGGGCAGGCGAGGAGAAGATGAGTGTAATGTTATATAAACATATAATTTAAAAAAATAAAAAAGATGAGTTCACGAAAAAAAGGGGAGAAGAGTTAATATATCTAGGCGAGAATAACCCAAAGTTTTTTTGGCAGGAACTTCAACCAATGAAGAAGAAAACTGAAAATATGATTACAATCAATCAATGATTTGACTATGCAAGACAACCCTATGAGAATGAATCATAGGATGAGCCTCCTCCCAAGTTCAACGCAACTATAAAGTTTTTCACATTACAGGAAGTGGAGACAGGAAAGTTGAAAAAATCAAAGGCAAACGATTTGGTTGAAATTCAAGCATAATATCTAAAATAGGGAATGAACATTGTTGCACCGCACATCATGGAAATATTCAACAATGTCATTCAGAAAGGATTCACAAGAGATTGGACAACTAGTCTAGCAATACCCATTTTTAAAAGTGGAGAAAATTAATAATCCTTAAAACTACAGAACCATTATGATCAGTCTTTTGTTTGCATAACTCTTCAAAAACATGGTAGAAAGTAAAATCCGTAAGCAGGCATAAGTAAGAAAAAAGAGGGAAAAATGGAAAACAAGTTTTAGGCCGAAACATTCTACAATAGATTGTGATATCATGTTGCAGCATATTATTGAAAAGGTTTGGGGTGGGGGAGGGAGGAGAGGTATTTTTATACCTTTTTTACTTCAAAAATGCATTTGACATGGTCCCTAGAGATAATTTGTGGAGTAGGATGGAAGAACTTGAAATTCCTTTGCATTATAGAGTCGATGTTCATAGGCTTTATGAAGAGATGAAAGTCAAAATTAGAACTTCATCAGACATTTCAGAAAGATTTAAAAGCGACATCAGAGTCAAGCAAGGATTCCCTTTATCCCACTACTCCTTTTGGTTTATATATGGATAAATTGGAAGAATGGTTAAATTTGAAAGGTGGGGATGGTGATTGGTTGGGGGAGTTTGTGATAAAGCTTCTTCTATATGATGATGACCTTGTATTGATTGTTAAATCGACCGAGGGATTGCAAATGCACCTATATTCTCTTGAAAATTTTTGTAAAGAAGTGGGGATGCAAGTCAATACCAACAAGACCAAAATTATTATTTTATCAAATAAAAGGAAGCAAAGCCAAGATACATTCTTCTTTGATGGAAACATACTTGAATAAGTAAATGAATACATGTACCTTGGGATTCATTTCAACGACATCCTTAACTGGGAGGACTAGAAAACAAGATAATCTTAGGAGGGTGGAAATAAGTATATGGGCTTCAAAATAGATGCAGAGAGGCAAAGTTATGGGATTGGAAAATGATTTAAGTGCTTTATGGGCTCCTAATTTTTCAAGTGATATTATATGGGTGTGAACTATGGGCCAGTAGCATCCGTGTCTCAAAATGGAAGAAAATTGAGAGAATCCAAAAATGCTTGATCATGAGCAAGTTCAAAATAAAAAAATTGGTTCCTTGTGAGATATTGTTGAGTGAAATGGGAGAAACTCCCATCGACGCAATTGTTGTGGAGCGTATCATAAGGTACCTAAAAAGAATTGAGAAAATGGGAGTAGGTAGATGGCCTAAAGTTATCTTCAATGAAGGCATGAGTGAAAGAAAGAAATCATGGATGAGAGAAGAGTTGGGTAGAAATAAGAAGTACTGTGTTTAGTAATTCAATCCCACTTGTGATATCGAAAAGAGTTGGGTAGAAATAAGAAGTACTGTGTTTAGTAATTCAATCCCACTTGTGATATCGAACAAAAAGAGTACGTTGGAGCTAGCATTCCATGGAGAGAAAAGATTCTTATTTCTCAATTAGAACTAGCTTGCATCAACTTCGGTGCAAAACAGGTTGGTGAAAAAGACCTGAAGAAGCTTGGGAAGAACGGGTGTGTGCCTTTTTCACTTACAGGCCAATGGACTCAGCAAAAAAAATAATTTTGGAATGTGATGCTTTCAGAGACATCAGAGATACTTGTGAGAGTATATTAACATTGATTCCTTGGCATTATCTTTTCAATGAGGGTACTGTTAGAAGGTTGGGTAAGCTCATCACTATTTTGAGTAAGAAAAGGATTGAATTGAAAAAGGTTAAAAGCAGGGAGACTGGAGGTCCCATAGATTATTTTTAGTCTCATGGATGTTAAAATTTCATTCATTCATTTATTCTTGAAAACGTTTAATGTAAAATTATGCATGGATGTGCCACTTCATAGTTTCCATTGCGTAGTCCCCGTAGCACTATCTACATTAAAGGGCACATTGCCTCCTATCTACACAAAAATGAGATAGATTTCACTTTTGGCCTCACTCCTATGCAAAAAAATGCATCTAGAATAGAATAGGGTGATGGCATTAGCTACCATAGCCTCAACATGGTAGGTTACAGTGAAGGAGATCACTATAACTTACGGCTCACCCATTTGGGTTGCTATCACTAACCGATTTGAATATTTAATGACACAAGGAGTCTAAAATTTCCTCAAGAGGTGGGTCGACATATACGAGAGCACGATCTTTAGTGTGAATATGCTTCCAATTTTTCCCTTTATCCGAATCGCAAGTGATAATGGTGTTGGATGTCAAGATCTTCCCCATTCTCTACGATATGAGCAACATGGAGAAGAAAAATGTTCTCCGCCATTGAGCAAGAGGTGGCAACTAGCACAAGGGTGTCATTTAGTGACAAGATCATGCAATTGATCATTCATTAGGAAGATTATCATTGATATAATAGAAAATTTTGATTTTGAATATCAAGTAAAAGTTGTATGGAGATTCTTGTTCAAGGCTTCGGGTTGTTGGAAAGCCTAACTACAACCATAATGGATAACTTATAACTAGATTTTCAATGACATGATCTACAAGCTATAATGTCTACTTTTGTGAATTTTTAAAGTTTTCATTATGGAAAAGGTTTAAGTAAAAAAAAAATTAAGTTTATTATAAATTATAATATATGATTTAAGTGCCATTATTTATTAAATCATTAATATCTTAATGATAAATTTATAAATATAGTTCTTTGAAGTTCTAATATGGAATTAAAAATAAATATTACTTATATTTATAAGATTTTACAATATATATCATTAATCATGTTTATAATTTATAATATACATTTATTTGTATCTCAATAAGACTTAGAATCAAAGTTTACAATAGAAAACTGATAGATTAGATTTGTTGGTTAATTGGGTTGTTCAGATTTTTTCTCAACAAACAATATCCTTGTTTAGAATTTGTAGAATCTCATAAGCACTATATATGTGTGATATATTTGTGTGTTTTTAATATAAACAAATAATTTTGTGTGTCTGAGCGACTATGGTTTCTTTTTTGGTATCAAAGCTGGTAGATTTTGTATAACTCCTTACGAGAGCGCCTAGGAAAATGTGAGAGGAGTAAGAAATTGTGAATTATCCGAAGGTCAAGTTGATAGGAAATAAAAGGGATTTGATTGAGTGTCAGAGCATTGATTTTTTCACCACAACCAATCCTGGATCATCAACATCTTTGATCCACGTGAATGTTGGTGGCCAGCCATGTATCCCACTTGGACCCCCACAACTGCCTCTTTTAGTTTTTCAGTTTCCTTAATTGTAGGGCAGTTTACTATCTTTAGCAGTTTTTCGGGTCCTGAACTTCTGGAACCGTTTTGGGGTGCTAAACAAGATAGGTCTTTCTAACGCGATATTGTGCGCATCAAACGAACATCGTATGCCAGGGTTACAACCTCAGGAATTTGATGTACCAATTTACCCAAACGAGGGCCACAGTTTGGCTTTTCATCTTGTAGGGTTAGGTTTTTGGATGTTTAGGGTTTTCCATTGTTTCTCAACAATAAATAGGCCTTCAAGCCTCATTATAACACAGTTCAGAGGCATGTAGCCGCCACATCTCTTCTCAGAGATAAGCTATCATCGCCCTAGTTGGTTTATTTCCATTTCTGGTTGTAAGCATATTTTAGTATTTTACATTAATGGAATGAAGTATTATTTCCACTCCATTTCTGTATTCATGGTTATGTCTATACTTTATTGAGTTCCTGTTTAAATCCGAATCAGTGGTATGAGAGCGATCTTCTCTTTATCTCTCTTTCTTTGCATGTCCCCGACGAGGTGGGGATATAAGGAGTTAGGGCTCAAACTAGTCGTACCTTTGCAAGAGCAGCCTCGCAAATGCCGATGGCTTCCCATAGCAGATGAAAAGAAAGATGAGGGGGCAGGAGATCCTATCAAGATCTTGCTCGAAGAAACCCTCGAGCGACAAAGGAATGTGATGATGGACAACTTTGCTCAGATCCTTGAGTGGCTACCCAGAGGTGATGCATCAGCTTCCAACAGCTACAATGGAAATGCCACACCCTTTAAGGTACAAGTTAATTTTGAAATCCCCATATTCGAGGGTAAAATAGACACAAATATCGTAGATAAATGGTTAAATCTGCTAAAATAGTATTTTTATGTTCATGATTTTTCCAGTCGGGAAAAGATTATCTTTGCTCTTCTCAAAGTAGCCCTCTACATCAAGGACTAGTGGGAAAGCTACTGCAAGTAGAAGGATGAAAGTACAAGCTAATTATTTTTAGCCATGCCCACTTGGAATTCATTCTAGGATGCCATCAAGGAGCAGTACTACCCTGTCAAAAGCAACGAGGACAAATACATAATGTGGAACATGCTGCGACAGGGAAGGGACCAAGATGTGTTGAAGTTCACAAACATTTTTCATACCCTTTGCACACAATTGGGTATCAAGGACTCTGAGCTGCATTTGCTACTCAAATACCGTAGCTTCCTACACAGATACATCCAGGATGATATGGAGTTCTTGAACATCTCATCGCTGGGCATGACGTACTGATACACTATCAAGATCAAGCAGAAGTTTAAATAAAAGAAGCGAGACTTTGGATCTGCAAATATGAAGATCAAAGGACAAAGCCAAGGCAGGGTGACCCAAGACAACCCATTGAAGCCTCAAGAAAATAACAACACCACGAAGTCAAAGAAGGACATAGGAA
This sequence comes from Pinus tabuliformis, assembly GCA_031772625.1. Lineage (NCBI taxonomy): Eukaryota > Viridiplantae > Streptophyta > Pinopsida > Pinales > Pinaceae > Pinus > Pinus tabuliformis. The sequence goes on along the minus strand of CM062810.1, from coordinate 478,132,804 downwards.
AGTGGTGTGAGTTCCACAAGAGCCCCACTCACAACACAAGTGAGTGTTCGACCAAGAAGTCATTGGTGGCCGAGTTGAAGGCTTCAGAATTAGATGCATGTTCCGACCCTGAGTCAGAACCTGACAAGGGGAATGGAAAAGGGAAGAAGATCATTGACACGGATGTGAGCGCCATTGTTGCCACTGCCAAGATCCAAAAGAATGAGCCCAAAGGTCCAGAGGAGTGGGAGCATCTTTTCCACTCACAGATGTGGGTGAAGGGTTCGTCGCTGCAATTCATTGTTGACAATGGGAGCCAAAAGAACATCATTTCAGAATAGTTCGTGAAGAGGTTGGGCCTACCAACTACACCACACCTGCAGCCATATAGTATCGGGTGGCTTCACCAAGGACGAGATCTTCGAGTCCGCCAGCAGTGCAACCTTCCCTACAGCATCAAGCCCTTCATCGATGAGGTGTTGTGTGATGTTGCACCTCTTGATGTTTGTGATGTATTATTAGGCCAGCCATACTTGTGGAGGCCGCATGTTGTGTATGATTTAAGACCTCGCATTGTTATTATTACTTTGGGTAATTCATTATACAAGATATCAGAGGTTGCCCCACCTACTGCCACCTCTTTAATCATTGCTAAGAAATGCAGCAAGCTCATATCCAAGACTAGGAAATTCATTTTCTGTTTGGTTCACTCCCAAAGTAAGGGGAAGATGGTCATCATATCCATGACCATCGTCTTCTCCTCACCCACAGGGGTACCATTGCACTGTCAGGTCAAGCATTCATTCGATCTGACTTCCGGAGCACCTCTCCCAAATGGATTGATCTATCACCACTCCATTCTAAAAAATGGCAAGTACAAGTAGCGACATGACCAGCATCAGTTACCACACAAGTTTCAAGTGGGCGACAATGTTTGGTTACATCTATAGAAGGAACGCCTTACAAGATCCCATCAGAAGCTCAGACCACTCTGACATGGTCCTTACAACATTACCAAAGCTGTGGGAAACAATTTCTTGGAGCACAAAATTCTACCATTTCTTTGCTTGCATTGAGTGTTCAATGTGGAAGGTCCTTGACCATGCTTCCCACCATTACTGGACACATCAAAGATTGCAGAACAACTCACCAGGGACCAAGTTCAGCGGATGGAGGAACTCAACGCAATGTGGACCATTGCTTCCTAAGGGGGGAGGAATGATCCAGGTGGATGTTGGTGGCAATCCACCTATCCCACTTGGACCTCCACAATTGTCTCCTTCATTTTTTCAGTTTCCTTAATTATAGCACAATTTACTATTTTTAGCAGTTTTTTGGGTCTTCAACTTTTGGAGCAGTTTTGAGGCCTTAAATGACATTTTTTAGGAAAACTGGGAGGAACAAGCGTTGATGGACCAAAGTTTCTCTTTCCAAAGTTGTAGTTCGCAGATAGATCTTTCTAAAGAGATATTGTGTACGTCAAATGAAGATCGTATGCCAAAGTTATCACCCTAGGAAGTTGATGTACCAATTTACCCAAATGAGGCCCATAGTTTGCCATTTCATCTTCTAGGGTTAGGTTTTTGGATGTTTAAGGTTCTCAATTGTTTCTCAACAATAAATAGGCCTTCGAGCCTCATTGTAACATAGTTCATAGGCATGTAGCCGCCACATCTCTTTTCAGAGATAAGCTACCATCACCCTAGCTAGTTTATTTCCATTTCTGGTTGTAAGCATATTTCAGTATTTTACACTAATCAAATGAAGTATTATTTCTACTACATATCTGTATTCATGGTTATGTTTGTACTTTATTGCGGTGCTGTTTAAATCTGGATCAATATTCTATTGCAATCAAATATGTGAGTTTTGCAAACACAATTAACCCTCGAAATTCAACCTTTAGCTATTGCGTCTCATAAATATTTTGGATCCTTCCTTATTTCCTCATTACATAAGGAATTGATGTTGTGTGATCAGCACAGATGATTTCAGAAGGAATCACACAACAAATCAATATCTGACACTACCTAAAACAAGCTACCCACTGGGATTATTTACTGAGCTCACCGATAATGATGCTTTTATTAATTTATTGTTTAACACTTTGATGTACTATTTGTAAGAATGGGAAGATCCATATTTGAAAGGTCTAGATGTTTTTTAAATCATAGATACAAATATCATCTTAGGATGTGAATTAGAAATAAGAAACTTGAGCTTTTGTGAGTCACCCAGTCACAAATCAAAATTTCCAAGGGGGTCCATTGTTTCATGCTATTACAATTTGCGACAATCTTATTTTTGATGTTGTGATCGTTTATAGAAAGGTTGCACATTTATTCAGAGAAACAAGAAGCACCAATCCCATGTTGACTGGAATTTGATAGAGGAACTTGCATGAGTGCTTGAATATATTATATCACTACTACCAAGAAGTTGAGCCAGTCGTGGGATCTATCACAAGAGCCATGACCCTTTATATCATTTTCAGTTCATAAGGATGTATAGTTTCACTAAAAGAATGAAGTGCTCAATAGGATGATATCATTGATTTATTCATGAAGGAGAAATTTGATGCACAAGGTAACAATCATAGAATAGTTGTTAATTGTAGTTATGAAAAAAGTAGCTCTTGAAAATTTTAATGGACAAAACTTCGAAGTAGGTAAAGCTAGAAATGAATCTTATGCATGAAAAATATGGAGCTTAGTAAAAGGAGTAGAACTATAACCTTAAGACCATAAACTATTAATTTTTAGCTAAAATATTTATGAGACTCACTACTTCATCTTGTATACTTAGAAAAATATTTTGCACAAATATGGGAGGAGTTAAGAAAAATATTTGGGGAAAAGGGTATGGATACAAAATTATCCTTGACATTACAATTATTCAAACTTAAAATGCATGAGGGGGTATCATTGTCTACACATATAAATAATCTAAAATCTCTCATAAGGAAATTGGAGGAAACTAGGGCGAAAATAAAAGATGAAGGCGCTAACACTATTTTGCTAAACAATTTATCATCAAATTATGATAATTTTATCTTCACCTTAAACCAATTTTCCTCTCAGTCACTAGATGAAATGATAGCATCACTCTTAGAAGAAGAAAAAGGGATGAAAATAGGTGACAATGAGGATAACTCACATCCTGATATGGCACTATGCTCTAAGCGGAAATATGAATAAAAATAGGAACTCAAACGAATGCTTTTATTGTCGAAGACATGGAAATACAACATTCAATTGTAAAAAATCGTGGCAAAGATCTTTTAAATGGAAAATTAGAAGAATCGGCTAATGCAACTACTTCTAAGGACTCACAAGAGGTCAACTTTGAGGACTTCTCATAATGTGACAACCATGATGAGTTAATACAAAGCCTCTCATAGCCTCCTATATTTTTGGTTTGTAAATTGAAGGTGCATAACCAATTATTGAATTGATCCAGATTTAAAGAGGAACATAATAAAGTATAAAAATAAACACAAGTAGAGAGATACAACAGAAATAATACTTCATTTCATTAATGGACAATACTGAAATATGCTTACAAACATAAATGGAAATAAACTAGCTCGGGCGATGCTAGCTTATCTTTGAGAAGAGATGTGTCAGCTACATGCCTCTAAACTTTCCTGCAATGAAGCTCAAAGGCCTTTTTATTATTAAACAATAAGATCAAACCCTAAACAGCCAAAACCATAACTCGAGGAGATGTAACACCAAGAGTTTATGGGCCCCGTTGGGGTGAGTTGGACATCCAACTTCCTAGGGTTGCGACTTGGTCATATTATCTCCATTTGACGCGCATGATAACCCATTAGAAGGATCTCTCCGAGGACTACAATGGAAAAGATGACTTTAGACACAAAAACGCTGGTGGTAGATTTAAAAAAAACGTCGTTTAGGGCCTCAAAATGGCTCCTCGAGTTTAGGACCTGAAAAATTGCTAAAAATAGTAAACTATGCTACAATTAAGGAAACTAAAAAACTAAAAAAAGCAATGGTATGGGCCCAAGTGGAATTGGTGGGTGGCCACCAATATCCACTTGGATCATGAATAGTGTTGCATAATTCAAATTAGTGGTTCTTTGCACTCAGAAACTCTTGAACACATTACTAGTTTGATTATGTTTATGTATTGTCATGGTTTTTGGTTCTTGGTTGTCAAAAACCCTTGAACAATGACTATTGATTATAGTATATATCCTTGTGTGTTAGAGAGGTCATGTTGTATGATTAACTTTTGAACACATTCAGTATTATGCCTACCTTCCTAGAAACTAATGGATAGAAAAAAGAAAAATATTTGACAGATGGTGGTAGGTCCATATAGTGGTTCATTTACTTAACAACTTTTTCTTGAAAGCCCCGAAGAGCCAAGTCTAAACACAAGGTAAACACAAAAACTAATAATTTCGTGAAATTATTAGTTTTTGTGTTTAAATCTAGCCTTATGAATGTGAAACTTGACAATAAGGGAAAAACCAATAAGGCTTAAGCTAGCTGACGGCATATGTTGAGAGTCATGTCGTGTTAATTTACATACAACATGACTTTTTTAAAACAATATTTTTCATTTCTCTTTGTTTCTCTTTATCTTCACAATTTTGATATGTTAATTTTTTATTTATATCATACACCTACATATATATATATATATATATATATATATATATAGAGAGAGAGAGAGAGAGAGAGAGAGAGAGAGAGTCTACACTTGCATTATATATTATAAACAGTTATAATAGAGATACAATATTTCAATAAAATATAAAAGTAAGATATATAAAAAAAAGTATGTAAATAAAAATATAAATATTTTAATCTTTAAATTTTATCATCATTTATTATTTTTTATTATATATGTTAATTATTTATTTATACCATACATATAGATTTATATATTTATAAACAATTATAGTACAAATGTAATATTTGAACAAAAACATTTACATTAAACACATAAATTAAATAAATGCATATTAAAACAATATTTTACCTTTAAATTTTGTTTGCATGTGGTAGCTCAAGTGGTAGTGGCTGTGGAAATGAAGTCTCACCAAGCCGGAAGTCTTGGGTTCAAATCTTGCGCTACCCTTCCCCTGTAGTGGGGTATGTAATGAACATGAAAATGAGAGATACCTACCAAAGCTTACAAAAAAATATATATTTTTCCTTTTAATTTTATTATATATATATATATATATATATATAGATATGGATATATAATTAAAATAAAAACATAATGTTTATATAAAATATAAAAATTAAATATATGAAAAAAAAGATATATGCTTTAAAAATATTGCACATTTTAAATTGGTTTATATATATATATATATATATGACTTCTTTAACCATATTTAATTTAAAACTAAATTTATTTTCAAAATTTTAAAATAAAGTAACTAAACTAGAAGACAAACACAAACTAAATAATTATAAATTAAACTGCTTCATATTTATTTATTAATTACGATAAAATGAATTATATGTGCATGGCTTTTAGCAATATCAATATTGCCGCAAGTCGCACTAAACATAGATTTGATATTTTCGAAAGAAAGTTGGTGTCACTTAAAATATACAATTTCCACATGCCCTTGGAACAATAGAAATTTGACTCTTGAGATTAACCCCTTTTTAAAAGCAAACTCGAGCATAGACGTTTTTATTTTCTGTCAATCCCTGTCTTCATGCTGCAAGGGCTTTAGCAAATAGCTTGTCATCATTTTCTTTATTTGTGATATCTATCCATATTTATACTATATATGAATATGTTGAGTGAAGCGAGGTTACAGTTATCTACAGCTCATAAAATCGTAGTAAACTCGAAAAACATTTCCTCGGAAACAGGAATATAAATGAACGTTTTCTAATATGTATGACCTCCATTATGTAGTATAAATGCCTATCAAGTGATTGCCCGTAGCTTATGTTATATCAAAGGCCAAAAGTGGTAATATTTTAATTTCCTATGAAAGTTATATTTAATAGGGTGTTTCTGAACAATGGTGTTAATTAAGCTTCAAATTTGAATAGGGTGTTGTTATTAAGTATTCAACTCGAAAGGAATCGTTAATTAAATTATATATTTTTTATATATTATAATTTATTATATTATAATTTATTGTTTTAATTTTTATAGTTTTATATTAATAGAGAAATCAAAATTTCAAATATAATTGAATAAAGATTTCATAAATTTAATTAATGTTATAGTTTATATAAAAATCATATAGAAAGCATTTAATATTATTATTATTATTATCTAATTTTAAAGTTATGGTTCAGGCATATACTTAATGGGTGTAGTAGGTTTTTTTGTTTGTGGGATTGCGATATTTTTTTTGCTAATCCTATGAAGGTATACTTACTTTACCCCTCTAGTTTTGAACCTATGACTTCTTAGGAGGAAACACATGCTCTTAACCATTAGACTCACTCAAGCTTATATTTATATAAGAACCATACCCAGGAACCATATACAATAAATTTAGTTGAACCATTTATTTATAATTTATATAAAAATCATGTGTAAAAATATCTAATAATATTGTTCAGTCTTTTAGAACAATGTCTTCAAAACTATAATAAATTATTTTATAATAATTTTTTTCTTCTTTAGACTAATAAAATAATTGATACAATTCTTTAAATAATTACTATAATTTTTCTTGACAAAATCAAAATATAGTGTTGTTTTAGAATGTTCACTACAATCTCTAATTTTAAAAAAACCAACCATTATTAACCTCCAATCACACCATTTTTTACCAAAAAATAATTTGGAAGAATCTTTTTCGATAAAAAAAAATATATATATATATATAGGTATAGTACGTCGACATTTACATTATAATCCAAAACACTATCTACGAATAAAATACAGAAATAACCTTAATTTTTTTTAGCAAATATTTAAATTGAATATGATTTCTTTAACTTTAAATTAAATTTAATTAGCTTATCTTAGTATCTTTATATTAAATATACATTAAAAAAGAGACCTGCAAATAATATTCATAAATTCAATTAAAAAATAAATAAAAGCAAGTAAAATAGATGTAACCCTAAACGATTAGCGGTGCCATTGACTTTTCTGAATATTTTATCATATAAATAAACGCATATTAGTGACTTACAGAGTACGCCACTAAGACAGAGAGCCATTAAAAACAGGGAGGATGCATCACACGCCACTAACGCAATCGCATCGGATAAGGATTGAATTGGGCCGGATCATTGACAACTCTACAAATCTGCATTATATATGCCAAAATATCTCTGTTAAACTTGGCAGCAAATTTGAATATAAATATTTTGTTTCGCCAACCAGTGCCATGCGAACGTTTACTTTTCAGATGGCAGTTTCGAACACTGCAAAATCTGTCCATTAGCTAAATCATATTATTAGTCCCTGCCCGCAGGACCGCAGGGACTATAGCAATCGGTTTCACCGATAAGAATTAGTCCGACACTCAAACCAAGGCCTGTTCTCTCATTTTAAGCAAAGTTCGTCTATATTAATGAAATACTTTTTATTTCTTAAAACGGAACGAAATTAAATATTTATTTTTAATCAATTAAAGGATTCAAAAGATTCATCGTCTTATTTGGCATCAAACCGAGGCATACAGACTCAAAAGTTACGAAAAAGTTGGGAGAGGTACAAGTAACTAAAACAACTTGACAGCTGCATGAAGTAATGCTAGCTTTGCCTTAACATTAATTTGCAAACATTTAATGTTAAGAAAACTTATGTCATGATACACTATGGTTTAATGTTGAGGTTGAAGTGTCAGGTGCAACAGCTGCCTGCAAAGCGTGGTGCATGTTGTTATTAGTTGTCGAGCATACCGACGGTTCGGTGCCTGTAAATTCATTCGGTGCCTGTAAATTCATTGCTTTGCTTGTTTGCTGTCCGTAAATTCATTGCTCCACCGGTTCGGTGCCTGTAAATTCATTCGGTGCCTGTAAATTCATTGCTTTGCTTGTTTGCTGCCTGTAAATTCATTGCTCCACCAATTATCTGGACCAACTAGCATCAACTATCTGCACAGGTGACCATGAGGGATAAACTAGCATCAACTATCTGCACAGGTGATGATTTCATGCTAAAAAAACAACTGCATCCTTTGTGATGATTTCATGCATTCTTTGTTATGATAATCAATTTTGATATTATAAGTTTGCAATAAATTGTTATTAGTTGTCGAGCATACCTACCGTTCCATGCCTGTAAATTCAATTCATTGCTTGGTGATGATTTCATGCTTAGTAAAAAAAACAGCTGTATCCTTTGTGATGATTTCATGCATTCTTTGTTATGATAATCAATTTTGATATTATAAGTTTGCAATAAATTGTTATTAGTTGTCGAGCATACCTATGGTTCAGTGCCTGTAAATTCAATTCATTGCTTGTTTGCTGCCTCTAAATTCATTGCTCCACCAATTATTTTTCAAAACTCAACATTCTTGAGCTCTCTATGATTTGTGCTTCTGCAAAATCTGTGCCTCTGTGAAATCTGGAATATGAAAATTTGAGCAAGAACATGTGCTTCTGCACAGTGGAGCATGAGCAACAGCAACAACCTGTCTACCTCAAGCACAGTGAATAGCAACAACCTGTCTACCTCAAGCACGGTGGAGCATGAGCAACAGTAACAACCTGTCCGACCTCTACCTCTGCAAATTTTGGTACATAGAGAGCTAATTAGAATGAGTTATCTGCAACGAATAGGGAGAAACAATGCAGAAGGGAAGGAATGGGTGATTCAAGTGATTTTGTTTATGCAAAAGTTGTTTCTTATGATTCAATTGAAAATTTTCAGCAATTTTTATTCAATTTTCAGCGAATTCTAACAATTTCCATAAATTTACAAATTTATTTGCAAATTTTCATTCATTTTTTACTCTATAGCTTAGCTAGATTTGATTGTTTCTAATGAAAACAAAAACTAAAAAATAGACATGAAGGTAACTGCTAGTTTTTGTTTTAAGAAAACAACGTCATCGAGAAACAAATGGGTATAGTACTATGATAGGAAATTTACCTTTGTTAATGAAGCTTTCACATCCAACTCTCGATTGATCCAATGATGAGTGTTATATGGCACCTTATCCAGCTGAATATGACCCATCCTACTGCAATGACTTATTGGGCTCAGCGAGAAGCCACCCCCCTTTCAACCTGCTAAGGTTTCGAAAACTATGATCAATTTGCTTTTTCTATTCAATATCTGAGATTGGCTGGAAAAATGACCAATCAATCCTGAACCAGGGTTAGACTAGTTCCTCCCATCCATTAGCTGAATGCGCAGTCTAAAGTCTGAGGGCACTGCTATTTTAAGCATCCTTCAACTCTACCTATTGTATCAATGTTCAGATTGTATCCATGTTAAATCTGAAGTATATAATTAGATTCACTGTGAAAAAACATACTTGTGCAGACAAAAAATGTATGTTGACCCTCGAACCAAGCCTGTTTTGTGGCTCTAGCCTTTTGTCTGAATAAACAATCAATTTATCACTGTTAGATAAAGTAAAAATGCATACTTTTAATGATTAATGCGGTGCTTTTGGAAGTTCTTACATGCATAATATTACCAGATTATTAGATTATTACCTTTCGGCAACGGTAATGAGCACTAGCGATGATTGACTATCAACTGCCCTTCTGGCACTGACTAGCCCCAGCAGGGCTAGAAGTTGCAAGTCCGACTGCCCCTGTATTGAAGTTACTCTCAAGCGCTTACGAGCATGCCAAGCTCAGTCAAATAGCCATCGAGCTATGAGAGTTGAATAGGCTTGTCTGTACGATGCATTCTCACCGTTAACCAAGTGAAATGATCTTTAGCCGTTGTTGTTTCAGTCACAAACCGAGAGCATCCAATATCATGTTCGGTGATGACCAAAAATCCCATTGCCATTCCAACATCCCACTATCCATGCTGAGCAAACCTTCTCTAAATCTCTCTGTCGAGTAAATCAATTCACTAAGAATAAGAAATAAAAATCAATTTCATCGTCATCTCATTGTCGACAATTTCTTTCATTGTGAAATCTTCAAATTCGAGAGCTAGATTGCTTACAACTTGGAAGTGCCGGCTTCAGATGTTGGAAAAGCTTGATCTTTGGACTCCATTGCAGAAGAGAAGGATGTAGTACCCGCAAAGATGATTGCTTGCTGAATCTGCAGAAGAGAAGGTTGTAGTGCCTGCAAAGATGATTGCTCGCTGAATCTGAAACAGGCACCAGGGACGGAATGGTCAGTGCTAAAAAAATTCTTAAACACAATTTGAACTATATAAAACCTGGAAGGAACGTTGCTAATCCATCCACGTATTGCATGTTATTCATCCACGTATTGCATTTTTTTTCTGGAAAATAGGGTCGTGGGGCAAGTGGCCTTCGTGTTCTGGAAATAAGGTCGTGCCCTCGTGAGGAGCCCAGATGGTTCTCAACATGTTTCATTGTTTAAATATTTGGTTCCACATGGCTCAATCCTGGGATCCTGGGAATGGTAGCCAGATTGCTTACACCTTGGAAGTGCCGGCTTCAGATGTTGGAAAAGTTTGATCTTTGGACTCTATTGCAGAAGAAAAGGTTATAGTGCCCAATTATGTATTATATATCTAGATGCATTCACTTAATTTTCACAATTTTTTCCTTGGTTGATATTAGTTTATGTAAGATTATTATTTTAATATGTTCTTAATTGATAAACTGAAATTCATATATGTTTGATATATTGAAATTTTATTATGTTTTTATAGAAAAAATATTAAATAGAGTAGAGTAAATATTAAAAATGATATGAAAAGCAGTTTAAAAATAAACACATCATAAAAAAATTCCCTTAGAGCACCGTCAAATTTATCTTATGAGGAAAACCGTGGCTCCTGGATGACCATGTATGGATAGCAAACGGCTTGCAAATCTTAATGGCGTTGCAGCCGGATGGACAGAGCTAGCTGTATTAAGTACCGTGAAAAGACGTGTAGGGGATCGTCGATTGCAAATTCGTTGAGGTTCTTTCTCAGTACAACTGCGAGTCTTTCTGTCTACGCAAACCGAATCAGCAATGGAAACAGAGTGGTCCCCTGGCCACGTCAACAAATCTGAGTAATGTGCAATCAAGATAAGCTCGGCGGTGGATGCTGAAGCAAATTCAAAGTCTGGTCAAATAGTCTTTGGTATTCGATGATTGAATCAATATCAAACTCATCTAATAAGTTGAATTTGGCTGATAAAATATATCTCTCGAGACGCTTTGGCTGAAAGGAGGTGCTGATATTGGTCGTTGTCGAAGTTTGAAAACTGGCCTGCTATGTGATCAAATATATCACTTTCATGCACTGTTGTTGCATGACCGTCCTGTTTTATGCATGAAACTCCATCGTTGTCAACGGAATCTGCAGGCATGGAATCAATTGCTGCACAGGAGGGCAACAGGAAGAGATTTGTCAGTAGCAAAGTGACTTGTGATTACTCCGCGCACAATCATGACTGCGCAGGAGGGCATCAGGAAGAGATTTGTCGGTAGCAAAGTGACTTGTGATTACTCCGCGCACAATTGATTCTGCTTGCTTAATCGTTGTTTCAAAGACACCTTCAAATGATTTCATGTTTAGACAAGTGGAAAACATGCGGTCTTAACCTGGCACAACCAGTATTACACACATATATCTTGGAAAGTCACTAAAATTCATTAAATGTTAGCCCCATGCGTGTCTTTTCCAACTTGGTATACGCTGCTTTGGTGGCACTCGTGTCTTTTCCAACTCGGTCTATGCTGCTTTGGTGGCAGGGACTTGCTGCCTTAGCAACCTTCCTTGTTATATTATGATTCTCAGCATGTTTCAGGTGGCACTTTCAAACACTGCAAAAGCTGGCATTTCGCTAAATCATATTATTATATTATGATTCTCTGCACATAGTAGATGCTTCCAAAGTTTCCATTTTGACGAACAAAAGTGACTCGTTCTATAAAATTGGATGTCAACTTCAACTGTGCCTCTATTATGCTGTGAAAGGACCTTAAAATTGATATAAAAACGAGCATGTTATGGAGGCTCGACATGTCATCGACAAGCTAGGTCAATTGGAGATGATACAAGCAGACAAGAAAACGTGGAAATCATTGGAAACTGATTTGTTTAACTCCGACACTGCCTAAACATGACCTACGAATAGGAAGCTATGCCCATTGGAAGAAACCAGAACATTCCGAAAGCCTGGCTATACTAGGTATTGAGGTGATGAGCATCATAAAACCATAGAAAAAATGGATAACTTGCCTCTTTTCAATGTTCCCATGTCGACTTGCACTTTTACATTGTAATAAAATCGTCAATCGCTAGATACACGATGGAGGATCGAGATGGGGAGAGGCGCAACTAGGGTTTCTAAGAGTTACAAAGCTTGATCCTAATGGAGGGCCCTTTTACATTCTAATAAAATATTCAATCACAACATACATGAAGGAGGATCGAGATCATGAGACTCGCGGCTAAGGTTTCTGAGAGTTACAGAGCTTGATCCTAATGGAGGGAAACAGAGGAGGGAGCTCCACTCCCTCCTACAAGGACGCCATTGCCAGCAGAGGTAAATCACCACTGGGTAATGTAAGAGGATCTGCGGAGGAAGAAAAAGGAAATAATGAAAAGGAGACAGATGGGGCCAAGACCAAGGAAAATAGCAGCACAAAGGACAAGGAGGAAGAAGACAAGCCATGAAACAAGGGAAAAAACAAAAGGGACCTTGCAGACGCAAAACAAAGATCATTCCTAGAGTAGTATTAAATGATCTTGCACTGCATGCGCACAGGGAACACATGGGGACTTACGCTATAATCTGTAAATTCATGGGATTATGGCCCACTGAAAAGGCTTTACAGACATGGATCAAGTTTCACTCGAAACACAAAGGAAGCATCGATCTTCATCTTCGGTGAAAGGGATTTTTCACCGTGGTGTTCACAAATACCGAAGACAAAGACAAAATATTCAAAGGAGGACCCTGCTTTTATGCAGCAGCTAGCCTCTATATGTGGCCTTGGCTAACGAACTTTGTTCCAGAGCGCGAAACTTTCACTTCGGTACCTGTATAGGTAAGGCTCTATTATCTACCTCTTGATTACTGGAAAACTGAATCACTTGCCGCCATAGGCAACAAACTAGGTCATTTTGTCAAAGCTTCGAAAGCCACAAGAAGGGGCAAATATACTTTCTATGCAAGGATTTGTGTGGAAATGGATCGATCAGGAGCTCTGCCGGGTGAAGTTATCTTGGAAGTCATTGATGAGGAATGGGTGCAAATTTTGTACTATGAGCATATCTCGTTCAGATGTCGTAAATGCCATGAACATTGACACTTGTTCAGAGACTGCCCTCTTAGTAAAGCAGACAACAATAGAAAACCTAATACAATGAGGGACACAGAAAGCTTTCAGAAAGTGGCCAGTAGAGGAAAATGAGGTAAAAAATGACTAAAGCAACAACGTAATGAGGGGAAAAAGGTCAGTTAGAATAAGTTTCAAGCACTGGAAGAGAATGAAGAAATGACAAAAGAAGATCAATCTATGGAGGAAGACCCTAATGAAATGGAGAAGGAAGAAGACTACAACACAACACAAGATATTGGTAATAAGAAAGAGACTATGACAAGTGAAACAAAACTAGAGATGGATCAGGAAATGACCCAGAGTGAAATAGATCTGGAGGACCATGAACTTCAGGAAATTCTAGATAAGGAACACCTAGATCTGGAAGGGTTCTTGATGCACGAAACCACAGAAGGGATAGTTTCATTACCTCAAGAACAATGCAACAGAATACAATAGTTGTTTTTATGGAAAACTCAAGAAAGGGGGTTTGATAAAGGAAAAACCATTGACAAGCAGGAGTACAGAGGTGTGAAAACAATGAAGTCAACTCTAGGATTAGCCACTAGAAATGCAGGAAAGAAGAGGTGCGAGAAAAAGCAGAAGGAGCTCTTGATGGACTATGGAAAGCTAATAATAGATTTGGGTAAGATGAAAGACCTAACTAGTTACTCCTTTACAAATATTTAATCATGAAGTTCATATCTTGGAATATCAGAGGTCTAGGTAGTAAAAAAAAACAAAGAATGCTTAGTCATAGAATGAAACAAGAAATGTCGGTTATGATCTTCATCCAGGAGACGAAATGCTCCATCCAGAAATTAAAACTAATCCATAGCAAATGGCTCAATAGCTTTGAGTTTCTAGAAGTTAAAGCACACAACACAGCAGGGGGCATTCTCACTCTTTGGAACCCCCAAAAAGTTAGTATAATAGATGCAGAGGCATCTAGAAATTATTTATAATTGGTTATTCAACCAGTGGGGGTTTCAGAAACCTTCCTGGTCACAAATGTTTACAGTCCTCAAAGAATAGATGATAAATTCAGACTGCTAGAATCCCTTATGGATCTTAGGAACAGAAAAGCTGGAATTCCTTCGATCATGGGAGCGGATTTTAACATGATCAAATCTCTTTCGGAAAAAAAACGAGGTACCAAACCACTAAAAGAAGACTCCTTAGAATTCCAATCATTCACAGATAATATGAAACTGGTTGATTCAGAAATGAGCAATGGCCTTTCTACTTGGAACAACAAAAGAGGAGGTGAGGCACAGGTAGCCTCTAAGTTAGACAGGTTTATGATATCAGAGGAGCTTATGCTTATAGATAAAGAAATCACAGCAAGAGTTCTTCCCTTTGGAGGCTCAGATCACTGGCCGATTCAATTGGAAATCAAGGGTATTGATTCTCCCTGGAATAGACCCTTTATATTTGAGAATATATGGCTCTCCCACCCGGATTTCATCAGTAACATTAAAAAATGGTGGTCTGAAGACATGCAATTCCAGGGATAAAAAATGTACCTACTTTATAAAAGACTAAATCACATTAAGTTTAGGCTCAAAGAATGGAACAAGAAGGATTTTGGTAACATTTTTGTGAACAAAAAATCAGTGGAAATCAAAATTCAAAAACTCAACCAGGCACTGATCAAAGATGGCTTTGACAAATTCAAAAGTGATCAGGCTAAGAAACACCATCAAGAATGCGATAATTTATGCAAACAAGAGGAAATATTGTGGAGGCAAAAGTCTAGAGTTCAATGGCTCAAAGAAGGAGAGTGTAATACAAGTTTTTTCCACATATCCACTATGGCTAATAGAGCATACAACAGAATCTCTATGATAAAGGATGAGGATGGGGAGCTTCATATCACTCATAAGGATATTGAAGTTGTGTTTGTTCAGCATTTCCAAGGCATCACTCAAGAAAACGATCTAGACAGGGAACAATCCATCAGGGAAATTACAAGGCGTATCCCTAAGCTAGCGTCTAGAGACAACAATTTTAACCTATATAGACCAGTAACTGAAGACGAGGTCAGCGAGGTTCTCAAAGACATTCAGAATGGTAAAGCACCAGGCCTGGATGGTTTCAATGTGGATTTTTTTAAAGCTTGTTGGAATATAGTAAAATAGGTTATTTTTAATTTAGTGGAGGATTCTAGGAGGAGCAAAACTATCTTGAAATCCCTCAACACCTCCTTCATTTCCCTGATCCCCAAACATGACTCAGCTCAAACTGCAGATAAGTACAGACCCATAGCTTTATGTAATGTGGTTTACAAGATAATATCCAAGGTAGTGTCTAATAGACTCAAACCTCTCCTTCTTTCTTTAGTGTCAGAGGAACAATCAGGTTATGTGGAGGGCGGACAAATTTTAAATAACATTATTCAAGCCCATGATGTGGTTCGCATGCTTACCAGCAAAAGGCAGGTGGGGATGATAATGCAATTGGATATTGCCATAGTGTATGACAAGGTGAATTGGATTTACATCAAGAAGGTTCTCCTTGATTTTGGGTTCGATCACAACTAGGTCACATGGGTTATGGCTCTGGTGACTTCTTCCAGCTTTTCAATTTTGGCGAATGGCTCTCCCTTAGAGATCTTCATTCCCTCTAGAGGACTTAGGCAGGGAGATCTACTCACTCCTTTTCTCTTCATCCTCATGATGGAAGGACTTGGTCAGTCTATTAAGCATGCCAAGGCCATGGGAAAAATCAAGGGCCTTCAATTAACTGAGAATGGTCAAGCACTGACTCACCAACAGTTATCATCTGCAAGGAATCCCCACATTCAAAGAAGCTTCAACCTACAATCAAATCCTTAATGAATCTACCATGTTTACAAGTATGGAAGTCAATCTCTCTAAATCAAAAATCTTCTTCTTAAACACTAACATTGCTATTCAGAGAAATATCTCAAGAATGCTTGGCTTCCAAAGGGATTCCCTCCCCGCAAAATATTTGGGAGTTCCTCTCATGGGCAGACCAATGCACAAGAGTATCTGGGAACTGGTGCTTATTAAGATGTAGGACAAAGTCAAAAAATGGACAATCATAGCCTTGAACCTAGCTGGTAGGTCAGTACTGACAAAGGTTGTCCTACAATCAATCCCAGTATTCATGTTATTAGCCCTCCGAGCTCCCAAAGGTGTCTTAGAGAAATTCAGGAATATTCAAAGAGATTTCCTTTGGGGTAAGGAGGAAACAAGGAAGAAATGGGCCCTAGTTTCTTGGGATAAAATCTGTAAACCTAAGAGCCACGAGGGTCTAGGCTTAGATGATCAGGAGATTCTTAGTAACGTTCTAGGAGCCAAGCTTTGGTGGCAATCGGTACAAGAGCCAAAATCGCATTGGGCAAGGACCTGGAAAGAAAAATATTCCATCTCCTGGCACACTAGTGATCTCATAAGAATGTCTAGAAACATAAAGGGCTCTTACATCTGGAATAAAGCCTGGGAAAATAGAAGCCTAGTACAAAAAAAATAGTTTTTGGGAAATCAGAGCAGGAGATCTAGCACTCTTTTGGGAGGAAAAATGGCAAAAAGAACCAATGTTGTTAAAAGAATATTTTTTGAGCCTCAAGCAAGAAACAGATTCCCAAGGGTTAAACAAAGTAAAGGATTTCTGGGATCTTTCTCATAACTCAAGAAAGTGGAGAAGCTGGAGAAATGTTGACTATAGAGATGACAGGCCCATAAAAATAAAAGAAGAGGCAGTTAAGAGCTTGCTAAAACAAAGGATGATCTTGGTAATAGAGGGGCAGGATCAATTGAGATGGGGCAACAATAATAAAGGCATCTTTAATCTTAAGGAAGCTAAAGGTATTCTCCTTGAGTTTGATTCTAGAGTTCTGGACAAGACCTGGCTGCACCTCTGGAGACACCAAGGATGGATGAAGATCAAGATTTTCATGTGGTTGGTTCATCATAAGAAAATCTTGACTTGGGACAACATTAGGAAGATGGGTGTGATGGGGCCTTCTAGATGCCAGCTATTTGAAGAGCAGGAGGAGACAATGGAGCACATTCTCAATAGCTGCTCTTACACCGCCTGGCTGTGGGATTCTTCTAGAACCATTTTCCAATAGACAAATAGCGACAGAGGAACTATCATAAATACCCTAAACAAGTGGAGAAGAAACTTTACGGAGAATGAGTTCGTAAATTGGCCTAGGCCTTCACACCAAACTTCATTATCTGGAATGTTTGGAAAGAAAGGAATAAAATAATATTCAAGAATGAAAAGTCTATTCCTCATCGACTATTTCAATTGATCTTGAAACAACTCAAGGAGACAGTCAGCACCACATTTCGCAATCTCCCCAAAAATCCCCCCTCGAAGACTAAGTTGAGAACTCTCAAGCAACTGGGAATACAAGGGATTATTCCCTAAGGACTAAACAAGAAGGTAATAGCTATGGATACAGAGAATGATTTATGGCAACCTCCACCGAAACGCCATCTGAAATACAACATTGATGGTGCTTCAAAAGGCAAGTTGGGTACAATTGGTTTTGGAGGAGTTTTAAGAGATGAAGAGGGCGGTATTATCTTTATCTGTCACTGCCATTTAGGAAGAGCCCCCAACAATATGGCTGAATTAATGGCTTTGGAGCAATGTCTAGAGTTTCTAATTCAGAACCATGGCTCAAATGTCATTATAGAAGCAGACTCAGAGAATAGGCGAGATGGGTGGTTGGTTCTTACGGGCAGCTGGAATTTACCCCCATTCCACTTTCAGGCTGGAAAACCATGCCCAAGTTGATTTTCCGGCGACCGCACGACTCTTGAGCAGTTAACGGTTTTGAAGTTTTGGAAGCGATTCCATAGGGCTTCCAACACGTGGTAGGGTGAAGGATTTGGAAACCACCCTCCATCGCACACTATCATTCGGCCGACTAGGTTGTGTGATTTGGCTCCTGGCCATTGGATCCAGCCACCCAGATCGACGGTTAGGATTGACCATGTTGTTTTGTGGGGCCAAGTGGGTTATTTCCACTCGTCCTGTAGGCACGTATTTTCCCTCTTCTATTGTTTGCGTGTATTGCGTGGTCAGGAGTGACTGTTGTCATTTGTCCACTCAGGGGGGAGTGAAATTTCCGGAGCTTCCATAGTGGTTGGGGGGTCTTGTAGCCTTTAAGAGTGTGTCTCTCATGGGTTTGGTGATTTCTGTTGTAGGGTGGGGGGTTTTTGTCATTGGCAGGGAAACCTTTTTTCCTAAGTCCATGTAAACAGACAATATTTGCGTACATTATGTAGCTTTTCTTTTGAATTAATGCATAGAAGGATCGGCTCTTACTTCAGAAAAAAAAAATGTTCTCATGTCCACTTTGAGATATTTCTAGAGCAACAAACAATTAATCAAAGCTGGCTTCAGGCCGTTAAATCAGGTCCTCATAACCTTTCATGGAAGATCCACCTGTAATCCTCATACGATTTTAAAGAAATGGTTTTGAGGAAGAGAAGATACCAGTGCAGAAGCTTTTCTTTCAACATAAGAAACATCTTTGCAAAAGACAGCTCTCCTTGAAGAGGGCACCGAACAAACAATTCATGGCGAAGTGATATTGCAAATTCTGACTGATGATGTATCTCAGTTGAGGGAAATAATGTTGAGGGCAATAATGTGTATTTTCAGCTAGTTAGCAGTGACCAAGTTGATCCAGGTAAATCATTAGTTGATTTACTTTAATTTCCTCCACCAGTCATAAATCATTAGTTGACTTATTCTAATTTCCTCCACCGGTTTTGTTTAGACAGATTCTGTCATGTTTTACATGTAAATATTTGTCTTAGTTTCTAATGTTATGCATGGTAGAGAGTAGGATGGTAAAAACAGTTTAAAAATCCCAACTTAAAAATTCAGCATAAAAAAAATTATTTTAAAAATTAAGTTAAATATTTTATTTCAAAAATTCAGTGTAAAAGCCCTACTTTAAAAACTAAGCTAAAAAATTTAGCTCAAAAAAACTTATTTCAAAAATTAACCTAAAAAATCTCACTTAAAAAAATTTGACCAAAAAACTTTCATTAAAAATTTCCAAAAAACTTAGTTTCAGAATTAACTCCAAAAAATTCAGCCCAAAGAATTTACCTTAAAAGTTCACTCCAAATGAGGAAATTGTATGAAAATGAATTTTCGGCTCCATTTATTTATATCTTTTTTGAGATAACTTCTTTTCAGAGTGTCTCCTCATTTCATTTTTTCGGTCTATGGAAAATATCCAGATATTTTTGGCCAACCTTTTAACGTGACTTGACCGAATTATTTTTGGATGAATATAATTTTAATTCTTGTGACGGTTGAACTGTTGTAACTTGTTACTTTGAAACAACTCGTCTCTGGTCACTTTTTTCCAACATCCGAATGTTTAATATCCACCAAATTTAGTGAATTTACTATCGAAAAAAAAAATTGCAAAATTGAATCTACTTTTAGTAGATATAAATTTTATGGAATTTCATAGAAAATTGTTAATTTTAACTGGTTTTCTAAAAAATGGTGTGCAAAATTTTTTTGAGGGTCATTATAATTCATTGAAATAAAAATATGTATCTTTCAAAATAAAAATATAAAAAAATATTAAAATTTTATGGTTCATTACATTGGTTTGTTTTCTGTAATGTGTAGTTTTTAGATTTTTAGTTTATAACTAATATTTTGAGAAATTTGACACTAGGCTAAACATCTTCAAAATTTGCAGCTTTTTATATTGATTCAATTCAAAAAATTTGTAAAGTCCATATAGATTGTTGTAACATTTTTTTTTTCAAAAATACCAAGTTAACAAAGAATACACTAGTGCTCAAAAATATGACATGATACAAATCCCTTCATTGATTATTAAAGAACACACAGTCAAACAATTGCTAAGTTGACATATCAAATGTTAATAAAAAAATTACAAAAAATAAGTAATAGAAATATCACAAGTTTCATTTTTTTTGTAAAAGGAAATTCTAAACAGAAAAATTGTTTTGGCTTGTTGAAAGTTGAATAACTTCTAAAAATGATATTTTTTTCTCAAAAAAGGGAAAAAAGTGTAGCCCAACTTCACATTTTCATCTTGATGTATTATTACCTAATGAAATTATTTATAAATAGTTAAGCATCTAGAAAACCAAGAAGAACTAAAGGCATATTAACTTATTGGCATAAGTTGCATGTGGTTGTGGCTAATGAGTCTAGATCCTAGAGCCTAAACCAAGTTTTCTTGTATACCCTTTAACCTTTTGTTCATCTCCTTTAGATGTAAACCATATCATCCACGACTAAGAGTATTTCATCCTTTTCGTCATCCCTATTTAATGATATTGGCCAAAGAGTGCTTTCATCTAATAGTAAAGGTAAATAGCATGCATGTATTGATTACATCATGTGTTAGAAAGCCCCATGTCTAAAATTGAAGTTGCCACTACATCTAGGTTCTTAGAATTAAACATACAAAAAATATGCTCCCAACCAAGTTGAACACCACCTCACGTAACTAGTTTCTTATGCCCTATGGGATTTTTTCCTTGTAAAGTTGAGCCAAAGCATTGAACCATTGTAGAGATGACCATCAAATGCCTTGCCAATGTTGTTGATTGCATGATCCCCGAGCTTTTAGATGCCATGTACACGGGACAACTACACTCAAGGATGAGTCACCCTCCGGAAATTCAAAACATTCTTTCAATTTTTCAATTGTGAATATAGTAGAAGAAATAGATACAAATAATATTTTCAAATGCAATCGCATTACTATTTTTGCAAATCAAATCTGAAGTTTTAATGAGTGGCAATTCCATCAACTCACAACGATTTTTGTAGACAGTTTGTTTTAATTCCATTATAGAAACTCTTTCATGTTATTGGAGAAGAAGTCCTCAATTTGTACAAAAACTAGACTTGAGAAGTTACTACTGCACTTCTTAACTTATTTTTTCATAAGAAATGAATCAATTTTTCAGATTTTTGTGAAAGAACTTTTTCAAGACCTGCATTTTTGTATCTCCTGGAAGTTTCTAGAATAAAAAGGTGGAATCAGAATGTTACTTACATACCAAGGCTCAAATTCATACAGTATTTCTATCACTGTTCTTTATGTAATTAGAATTTCATTTAATTTGCTATTGTTGATGTATTAACATGCTTCAAGCAATTCTATATTCAGTCACTTCTGAATGATTTAGAATTGTTATATCAGAGATATATTTCAGCAATAAATACCTGTAGGTCATGCGATATATTTTGATAATTACTTTGTTTAATTTCTTAAACAAAGTAATCATTATTTAAATGCATCTTCCTATGGATACGTAAACCATCTATATGATTATTTGTCTGCTAGGAATTATCAAAAATAGCATTGTTATAAGATTACCCAGGTTATATATATATATATATATATATATATATATATATATATATATATATATATATATATATATATATATATATATATATATATATATATATATATATATATATATATATATATATATATATATATATATATCTGTGTGTGTGTGTATCTATGTATTTTCAGAGTTATAGATAAAAATCGCCTATCGTCTTTGTTATGCATTTAAAACACTCATTCATCAAACTATACATTATTAGGAAACTAGTCCCGTAACATCCAGTCGAAGCCACCACTTCAAACAGAAAAGGAGTTGTACTGAGGTATGGACTAGGTGGTTATCCCCAATGTTGGTGTTACGATCTCAGAGGCATCAACAATTGGATTGTCGGATGCTTTCGAAATTGAGTGAGGTTGTCTCAGTAAGAAATAATACAAGGCTTAGGAATACCTGAACTAGACAGGGATTGTGATAAAGCCAAATTTTGTGTGCCTCGGTGGGCCTAGGAATCCTTGACTAGTGAATGGCAGAATATATGCTAAAGCCTAGAGGTGTGTTCCCTAGACCAATCCTAGGAATTGTTGGTTGGTGAATGCAGGATATACAATAAATCCTTGAGGGTCGAGCCTTGATTAAGCTTGGAATATTTGATTGTTGTATGGCAGGATATGTGGTAAAGCCTAGATACTATGACATAGAAAAATTCCTCATGGTGTACGTGGAGAAATATGGTGGCATCCATTCTTGTTTAGGGTCTTGTGATCATGTGGGGATTTTGGTAAAGCTTGAGGAAACCTGGCTTGGTTTGGTGTTGAGTCCCACATTCATGCTTGGAATATGGCACGGGGGTGATTAGCTGAAAAAAATATTTGGTTCAGCCAATTTATGGTTGGGTGGTTCATGGAAGTCCCAAAGTTGGTTGGATTTCACATTCATTAATAATATTGTTTCCTCCTTGGTATTTCATGTGTAAATGTACTGCCTTATATGTGGATTTTAAGGTTTTTATATCCTTGTTATTTTTGTTGGTTATATGTTGGTTATGAGTATGTCTTATCATAAGCTTGATGTATTGATCTCATCATTTTTTATTAGTAATTGAAAGTACAATGAATACATGACCTAATAGATGATAATGAAACTATTGTGATATGGAAATAATTCTTCTTTAGGAATCTCATATAAGTATGATACCCCTATACTCATATATGTTGTTGTAACATATAGAATGCATATTGTGACATGTTTGACGAAATTCCTGTAATGGCTAGTAGGGGTTGAGTCAAGTCATTGATCAATTTTTTCCATTAATACCTTGCTTCCAATGTTATTTATAGTTTTTGAAAGTTTCATGAAGTTCGGGCAATGGTCTCAGTCGTGGCCTTAAAAATGTGGCATAAAATCTGGGGTTGCTCACTCAGAACTAGTTGAAAAACCCATAGTCACTGGAATCCCCTTGTTGTGGGAGTGACTAGAAGGCCTCAGTCACATGCATGTATTGTCATGGGAGTAGCTTGGGGTCCTCATAAGTGAAATGTCAAGTTTACTCAGGTATTTGTCACCTAAAAGGGTTGGTTGTCTCCTGAAGGTTTGTTAACATGTGTGGAAGGTCAGATTGATTTGCTTTTATTGGTTCCACATCCTTAACTAAACATGCGGAGTTTACTCACATCATAGTAGACTCTCATCAAATTTTTACCCTAGAATACTGGTTAACTTGCGTAAATGTGGGAGGAGGGTGTTAGAGTGTGCTATTTGAGCCTGGTTCCCCCCATGGACTAGATGGGCGGTGTGTTGGTCATGAATTCATGTCGGTTGCATATATGTCTTCTCTATGCTTGTGGTCTATGTACATGTTTTGTATGCTTGGTGTTGTTCATGGTTGCATTTGTTTCTCCTTGTGAAAGTTGATGGTGTGTTTTTTGTTGTGTTCATCATGAGACTATGTCAATTATGCATTACTTATGCATGTCAGTGCTTATATATTGTTATGCATTAAGGTGATGGTACAACACAATTGCAGTGTTGTAAATGTTGCAAGGAGCATCTTAAGAGGGATTTTTCCATAGAATTAGGGTGGTATGCCACAAATTTATAGTGCACAGGAAGTGCAGATAATTAAGGTGTTGGGCATAGCATTCCACAAATTTATGCAGTGCTAGATAAAGGGCAGTAATATCACTAGGCAACTATTATCGAGATGGATGGTAAGATTTGTGATCAAGTTGTTTCCTTTTTAACTAAGCCTAGATCCAATTATAGTTATGTTAGCCCTGACTTGGTGGATAACTGTCGTTTGAATAAAGAAGTTCATGTAGGAATCTTGGTTAGTGAAATTGGCTACAAGTTCAAAGAAGAGAGTGTATCACTGGGTGACATCTTCCTCATTCAAGTTGAATGATATGCCTACCTCATCACATTTGAATGTGTTTCCGTTGAGATCATATAACATGATTTTGGGTATGGAGTGGTCGTATCTTCATAGGACCAAAGTGTATTGTTATCACAAGACGATTGAGTTTTTGCATGACAATGGAGAACATATGATCTTGCAGTGTAAGAGGAAGGCCAAATCAATTAGAATGGTAATAGATATGAAGCCAAAGCACAGTCACTAAAATGGGTGTGTTATTTATGTTGCATATTTCTAGTGATAAATGTAAGGATGTTGAGGATACCGAGGTATTGAGGAGGTACACGATCTTGCAATAGTTTCAGGATGTCGTTCCTGTAGAGATTTCAGGGTTGTGACCAGATAGGAAAGTGGAATTCTCCATTGAGTTGGTACTAGGGACAAAACCAACATTCAAGGCACCATATAGGATGACCACACTAGAGTTAGTAAAGTTGAAGTTACAGTTGAAGGAAATTTTTGATAGAGTATAAATTATGCCAAGTGTATCACCTTCGGGTGCACTGATATTGTTTGTGAAGAAGGATAATACTCTCAGGCTATGCATTGATTAGAGGAAGTTGAAAAAAGTGACCATGAAGAACAGGTATCTGATTCCAAGGATTGATGACTTGTTCGATCAATTGAAGGGAGAAACAAATTTTTCGAAGGTTGATTTGAGATCAGGATATCATCAAGTATGCATTAAGGAAGAGGACATATACAAGACTACTTTCAAGACCAAGTAGGGAATTATGAGTTTGTTGTAGTTCCATTTGTTTTGACAAATTTTCCAGCTACGTTTATGTGTTTGACAAATAGTGTATAGTGCCCTTATCTGGACAAGTTTGTTATTGTAATCATTGATGACATCTTGATATATTCTAAAAATGAGGAAGAGCATGCTGAGAAGTTAGCAACAATGTTTATATTACTGAGAGAGCATGAGTTGAATTCCAAGCTTATCAAATGCAGTTTCCTTCAGACAAAGGTACATTACTTTGGACATGTTGTTTCCAAGGAATGCATAACAATATCCAGATAAGATAAGAGCTATCATGGATGGGAAGCTCCTAGAAATGTGGATTAGGTAATTCATTGGGTTATCAGGTTATTATAGGAATTTCATTAGGAATTTCTCTCACATTACATGTCTGATTACGTCATTGCATAGGTAAGGTAAGAAATTTGAATGGACGAAGGAATGCGAAAAAACTTTCTAGAAATTAAAAGAGTTTAGATAATCTTAGCATTATAGCTGTTGGAGTCTCTGCACACTCTATTTAATCACGCTAAGCCAGATTGGTTCTTCAACTTGTCCTGACGATGAACCACACTGGTTGGTTCGAAACGCGTCGACAAAAGATTGGTTATGTGATTTTGCCGAAGATTATCTAAACAATGTTATGGATCACAGAAGTCTAAATTCCTTATTAAAAGAGTTGTTGAGAAATTCTCCAATGTTAAATATTGTGGATCTAGACAAAGAATTTGTGGTGAGTGCATATTCTTGGAAGAGAGGACTTGATGGATTCCTTGTGTAGGAAGGACATGTAGTGTGCTAAGAGTTACATAAACTAAATGAGGATGAGAAAAATTATCTGACACAATATCTTGAGTTGGCAATGATCATCCATGCATTGAAGATGTGGAGACATTATCTTCTTGGCAAGAGGTTTGTATTGATGAGTGATCATATTGGATTTACATATCCACTTGACCAACCAAATCTGAATGTTGAACAAGCTAGATGGTTGGTTACGCTCAATGAGTTCAACTTTAAGATCAGGTACATCAAAGGTAAGAAGAATAGGGTTGTAGACTCTCTTACCAGGAAAGTACATGTAAATAACATAGAAACTATGATTTCTTATGGGATTGACTTAAATGATCATATTTTACAAGAAGGACAACAAGATGGCAGGTACATGGAGCTTATGCACAGGTTACACCAGGGTACAGGTGGTCAGGATGTGGACTATCATCTTACAGCATATGGTTTGGTTAGCTTTAGGGAAAAGCTATATGTGCCAGACAACGATGGCCTCAAGAATTCTATCTTGTGAGAGTTTCATGCAAAATCATATTGAGGTAACCCAAGATACCAGAAGACGTTGAAAACAATGAAGAAGTTTGATCATTGGCCAAATGTGAAGAAGGACGTTGTAGTGTTTGTTGCTAGATGTTTGGATTGTCAGCATGTCAATGTAGAGTATAAGCATCCAAGTGGACTACTAAAACTGATTTTGATTCCAGAGTGGAAGTGGGACGACGTTTCCATTTATTTCATCACTGATTTTCTGAGGAAATCTAGAGAGCATGATTCCATCATGGCTGTGGTGGACAGGATGACAAAGGTAGCGCACTTCATTCCAGTGGAGTCTACATATTCAGATAGTGATGTGGCACAGGTATTCATCATAGATGTAGTGAGGTTTCATGGTGCTCCAAGGAATGTTGTGTCAAAGAGGGATGCTAAGTTCACTTCCAAGTTTTGGAAAGATTTGTTCGCAAGCTTGGGTAAAACGTTGGCCTTTAGCATAGCTTATCATTCACAAATAGATGGACAGACAAATAGGGTCAGTAAGATATTGGAGGAAATGTTGAGGATGTATGTGATACATCAATAGCAAAAGTGGGAAGAGTATCTTCCACTGGTTGATCTTGCTTATAAAAAATGGTATCAAGAATATATAAGGATGAATCTGTTTGATGCACTTTAGGGGTGGAGTTGTAATACTCCCATCGGTTGAATGATCCAATGGATAGGGTGTTGATTGGACCGGATATTTTCGCAGAGATGCAACAAGAAATATTGGTAATTAAGAAGAATTTGCAAGAAGCACAGGATAGGCAGAAACGTTATGCAGATCAGAACAGGTTGTTTATAGAGTTTCAAGTTGGGGAATATGTGTATTTGGGCATCAATCCCAACAAGAGATCCTTGAGGATTGGATCATGTGCCAATTTGGCACCTTGATTTTGTGGACCTTCCAAGATTTTTGAAAGGATTATACTAGTGGCCTATCGGCTACCACTACCTCTGATAGTCAAAGTTGATGATGTTTTCCATGTGCCATATATTAAGAAGTATGTTAAATATGTTGATCATGTGATTGACTGGTCTGTATTTTAGGTTGATCCAGATGGAGAATTCTAGGTGGAACCTAAATGTATATTGCATAGAAAGATGCTCATGCTTCAGAAATGAGTAATTGAGCAGCTTAAAGTGTAGTGTAAGCACTTTGGGCTGAATGAAGCTACATGGGATATGGAGGATCAGATGCAGGCTATGTATCCTTCCATGGAAAATTTTAGGGGCTAATGTTCACCTAGTGTGCTAATTTTCCATGATTTGTCCACAAAAGGGATTCACCAATTTCCAATTTTATAAAAGACGATTCACCCTAATTTTAGAATATAAAGTTATTTTATCTTAAAAATTGCCAATATTATATAGAGAATATATATAAAATCATTATAAATTTGATTAATTTTTCAAATATACCAATAAAAATTTTATAGTTTTCATATTAGGGATTAGTGAGATTCACCAATGTTTTTAAACTTTAAGAAAAATTTCAATCCTTAAAATTTTCCTTGTATCCTTCTCTATTCGCTAGTTCAGTGAATTCTTTTTGTATACGTTTTGATGTGTTGTTTTGGTATATCTATATATGGATATGGATATCAATACCACCATGATTTTTTTTTATAAATATCCAATGAATGATGTGGGTTTCATGTCGTTATGGCTGTCATGTTGTTATGTTTTCATGTTGGTTTTTTCTGAGTAGGTTGATTAATGTAAATAATGCATAGAGCTAAGTTATAAAGCTCCATGGCAGTTCCAGTTTGCTTTCAACAGTCTTTTTGGTTGTACGTGTCATTGAACACTGGGGACGACCGAGGACAGTGTTCCCCCAAGGGGAGGGGGTTGTAATAGCCCTTGTCAAAACTCCATGTAATAAAGTTAATAAAGGAAAAATAATAAACATGGTCATGGGACACATATTCCAGGCTAAGTGTTGGGAAAAGCATCCTAGTGTGTGTTCTCATTTGGTTTATTATGGCTAAGTAAATTGGCAAAGGCAAAGGCTCAGAAAGACATGATGCATAATGGGAATTGTTTTTATGAAAATAATGGAAATTAGGAGAAAAGGAAGGTGAAAGGTCATAGGTTGCATGTGAGGAGAAAAATGAATGAAAGAAATGGAGAATTGAAGAAAATAAAGGCCTTATTAATAATGCCTTGTGCTCATTCAGTTTCTAGGACACATAACATGCCATCTACCCATACTGCATAAGGACTCCACCAAGTCTTCTCTTGCAAGCAACTGTATATAATACAAACACTTTGTCCGGATCTACAATATGTAGCACTGGTGCATGTGCCAGCCACTACTTGAGCTTCTCAAAGCTAGACTCGCACTCTTCAGTCCATTCAAACTTCTTACCTTTCCTCTACAATGATGTAATAGGATAAGAAATTTGCGAGATGTTCTTGATGAAGCTCCTATAATAGCCTACCAAACCCATGAAAGATCTCACTTCACCAACATTCTTAGGAGCTACCCACTCCATCATGGCCCTTATATTCTCTAGATATACTACAATGCCCTCCTTGGAGATAACATTTCCCAAGTAATGTACCTCGGTCGGAAATAAACTACATTGGCTGACATTAGCATACACTTAATTCTCTCTCAACAACTTCAACATCGCTACTAAGTGCTCGACATTCTCTTTCTCATTTTAATAATATACCAGTATATCATTAACGAAAACAATAACAAAATTATCCAAATATGGACGCAACACAATATTCATCAAACACATGAATGTAGTTGGAGCATTCATTAAGCCAAATGGAATAACAACAAACTCATAATGGCCATACCTGGTCCTGAATTCAGTCTTGTATATATCGTCCTCTTTGATGTGTACCTAATGGTATCCAGATCTCAAGTCAATATTCAAGAACACTGATGCTCCCTTCAACTGATTAAACAAGTCATCAATCCTCACCAAATTTTACATATTCTTGATAGTCACTTTGTTTAGCTGCTTGCAATCAGTGCATAATCTAAGGGTACCATCTTTATTCCTCACAAAGAAGACCGGTGCACCCCACGTGATGCACTTGGCCTAATGTATCCTTTGTCCAACATCTCGTTGAGCTACATTTTTAGCTCAACCAACTCGGGTGTAGTGATCTTATAAGGTGCTTTCGATACTAGAGTTGCCCCTGGAACTAACTCAATAGACATGTTTACCTCCCTATGAGGTAGAAAATCTATAATTTCCTTAAGAAATACATCCCTGACCTGTTGTAAAACTAGGTACTTATTCTACACATCTGCATCCTCAACCTCCTTACCCTTATTACTAGAAATATCTACTACAAATAGCTTGCACCCTTTCCTGCGACTACGCTTTGCTTGCATAGATGTCACCATCCTACTTGATGTGGCTTTCTTCTTACCTTGCAAGACTCTCGATTCTCCATTTTTATCAACACACTCAATAGCTTTGTCATAGTAGTCAACCTTGGTTCTATGTAAATACAACCAATCCATGCCCAATAAAATAATATATGAACCCAACGGTAACATTTTCAAGTGTGTTGTGGTATGCATACCATTCAAATCAAATGCACAAGCTATTACCCAATGATGAACTCGCTTCTTCCT
The DNA here is from genome assembly GCA_031772625.1 of Pinus tabuliformis. NCBI lineage: Eukaryota > Viridiplantae > Streptophyta > Pinopsida > Pinales > Pinaceae > Pinus > Pinus tabuliformis. Next base: position 478,102,980 of record CM062810.1, on the reverse strand, counting down.
ACCTATAGCCAACTGCACTAACCAAGGCTCTGCATGAAACTCCTTATTCAAACCACACTTATCCACCAAGTCAAGACTAACATAGCCATGTTTAGATCCAAGGTCAATCAAAATAGAAATAATTTGATCATTGAGCTTACTATCCATCTCAGTGATAGATTCTTGATGGTCATCATGCCTATTATCCACGACTGCATAGATACGAGGAATACTATGGCCTACATCTCCAGTAGTCTATGCCTCCTGTGCATTGTATATCTAAGGTATACCACTCTAACGCTACGGACAATCTCTTCTATGGTGGTCTTTTCCACAAGTCCAACAATGCACGGGCTCCTTACTCTTCTCCTGAGGCCAATGTCCCTATCCTCTATTTGATGCGTTGAACTTCTTAGGTGTTGCAGCATTCTCCTTTTTATCTATATTCTCTAGCCTTGCTCGATTTTCATCCCATTTTCCTTTGTTATTTACATCATCCCTCTAGTCTGACTTAGTCTCAGTTTTGCACTTTGATTTTTCATAGCAATATCTTAGATTTTGAATGGCAGCCTCCAATGGTCTAGGGTCATCTAACTCTTGTCTTTGAATGAAACTAGTAATCCACTAATGAACCTCTGAATCTTGGAATTTTCCTCAGTAATATAAGGCACATACCTGAGCAACTCCAAGAATTTGCTAGTGTACTCATCATATTTCATCAAACACATATTTAGTTCATAAAATTATTTTTCCCTGTCATCAAAGTACCCTTCTGACAAGTACTTCTTCTTGAATAGTCGCTCAAAATAACTCCAAGACAAATATTCCTCATGAATACACCTGAAATTCTTCACATCTTCCCACTAGATGCCTGCTTTACCTTTGAGAGTCTGAGACTGAAGGTAGCTACTCTAGCTTTCATGTTCTATGTGTATTCATGAAACCCAAAGAAATTCCTCATGCCAAGAAATCATGACTATGCATCCTATGGTTTCTTCATTTCCCCATCAAAAGTAGGTGGATTTTCTTTCTTAAATCCATCTAGGAAATACCCCCTATCACTTCTCCTGTAAGGAAGATACTGATGATGATCATAGTGCCTATCTCAATAAGAACTAGAATGATACTTGTGTCTATACCTTGTCCTCTCCGGAGTGTCCAACAATCTTCCATCTCAACTGGTGTCAGATTGACCTGACCTATGTCTACTACTAGACCTTCTACCATATACCCAATTAGTTTTTCCCTCCTACTCATAACTGATCCTAAGCAGTCCGTGTCACTGCAAATATGACAATCTCTGAAGTATTATTTCATTCACCTCTTTGAACCTTTCCTATGGTTGTATGACTATGTTGTTATTGTTATTTTCCCTACAACTCCTGATCTCTTCCTTTAAAGTTCTCAGTGTCACTGCCAAGTTGGAAGAGTTCCCAACACCATACTAATATTCAGATTCGTAGGGAGAGTCTTTGTAGTCAACTGTCTTGCTAGCCATTTGATATTTCTTCTTGCAAAGCATAGTAAGCTAGATAAACCAATCACCATAAATCATGTACCTTAGCATAACTTGGGTAGGATACCTTGTCTACAAGATTACCAAATGAACGTGATACATGTATAACATAATCATAACATCATATAGACATACACAAGTAAATGTATCAACTCATAAGCATTCTTCTAACTAGGGTCAAGTCATCAATGCAAGACCATATCAACAAAGCATGCTATGACCTCATGCCTTAAAACAACCATTATTCCATTGTACACATTGCCACATGCAATAAAAATATGCATAAGAAATTCCAAACCAACTACAAATACGCATAATTGAATGTAGTCGAACATACACGATCAGTTCTTGTAATCAACCTATAATACTGATGCATGTAATCAAAATATTCAAAATGTAATGTAACATACAAGGATGTAAGTAGGTACCATGATTTGAAATGAGTATGTGATTGACTGTGTAGAATTATATGTCGCTTACATGTCAATATCATGGTACCTACTTACATCCTTGTATGTTACATTACATTTTGAATATTTTGATTACATGCATCGGTTTTGTAGTTTGATTACAAGAACTGATCGTGTATGTTCGACTACATTCAATTATGCATATTTGTAGTTGGTTTGGAATTGCTTATGCATATTTTTGTTGCATGTGGCAAAGTGTACAATGGAAGAATGGTTGTTTTAAGGCATGATGTCATAGCATGCATTGTTGATATGGTCTTGCATTGATGACTTGACCCTAGTTAGAGGAATGTTTATGAGTTGATACATTTACTTGTGTATGTCTAATGATGTTATGATTATGTTATACATGTATCACGTTCATTTGGTAATCTTGTAGATAAGGTATCCTGCCCAAGTTATGCTAAGGTACATGATTTATGGTGATTGGTTTATCTAACTTACTATGCTTTGCAAGAAGAAATATCAAATGGCTAGCAAGACGGTTGACTACAAAGACTCTCCCTACGAATCCGAATATTAGTATGGTGTTGGGAACTCTTCCAACTTGGCAGTGACACTGAGAAGTTTAAAGGAAGAGATCAGGAGTTGTAGGGAAAATAACAAAATAGTCATACAACCATAGGAAAGGTTCAAAGAGGTGAATGAAGTAATACTTAAGAGATTGTCAGATTTGCAGTGACAAGGACTACTTACGATCAGTTATGAGTAGGAGGGAAAAACTAATTGGGCATATGGTAGAAGGTCTAGTAGTAGACATAGGTCAGATCAATCTGACACCAGCTGAGATGGAAGATTGTTGGACACTCCAAAGAGGAGAAGGTATAGACACAAGTATCATTCTAGTTCTTATTGAGATAGGCACTATGATCATCATCAGTATCTCCCTTACAGGAGGAGTGATAGGGGGTATTTCCTGGATAAATTTATGAAAGAAAATCCACCTACTTTTGATGGGGAAACGAAGAAACCATAGGATGCATAGTCATGGTTTCTTGGCATGAGGAATTTCTTTGGGTTTCATGAATACACATAGAACATGAAAGCTAGAGTAGCTACCTTCAGTCTCAAAGGTAAAGCAGGCATCTGGTGGGAAGATGTGAAGAATTTCAGGTGTATTCATGAGGAATATTTGTCTTCGAGTTATTTTGAGCGACTATTAAAGAAGAAGTACTTGTCAGAAAGGTACTTTGATGACAGGGAAAAAGAATTTTATGAACTAAAGATGTGTTCGATGACATATGATGAGTACACTAGCAGATTCTTGAAGTTGCTGAGGTATGTGCCTTATATTACTGAGGAAAATGCCAAGATTCAGAGGTTCATTAGTGGATTACTAGTTTCATTCAAAGACAGGAGCTAGATGACCCTAGACCATTGGAGGCTGCCATTCGAAATCTAAGATATTTCTAGGAAAAATCAAAGCGCAAAACTGAGACTAAGTTAGACTAGAGATATGATGTAAAGAACAAAGGCAAATGGGATGAAAATCGAGCAAGGCCAGAGAATATAGATAAAAAGGAGAATGTTGCACCACCTAAGAAGTTCAATGCATCAAATAGAGGATAGGTACATTGGCCTCAGGAGAAGAGTAAGGAGCCCGTGCATTGTTGGACTTGTGGCAAAGACCAGCATAGGAGAGATTTCCTGCAGTGTTAGAGTGGTAGACCTTAGATATACAATGCACAGGAGGCATATACTATTGGAGATGTAGGCCATAGTATTCCTTGTATCTATGCAGTCGTGGATAATAAGCATGATGACCATCAAGAATCTATCACTGAGATGGATAGTAAGCTCAATGATCAAATTATTTCTATTTTGATTGACCTTGGATCTAGACATAGCTATGTTAGTCTTGACTTTGTGGATAAGTGTGGTTTGAATAAGGAGTTGCATGCAGAGCCTTGGTTAGTGCAGTTGGCTATAGGTATGAAGAAGTGAGTTCATCATTGCGCAAGAGCTTGTGCATTTGATTTTAATGGTATGCCTACCACAACAAACTTGAATAGGTTACCGGTGGGTTCATATATTATTTTATTGGGCATGGATTGGTTGTATTTACATAGGACCAAGGTTGACTACTATGACAAAGCTATTGAGTGTGTTGATAACAATGGAGAACCGAGAGTCTCTCAAGGTAAGAAGAAAGCCACATCGGGTACGATGGTGACATCTACACAATCAAAGCGTAGCCGCAAGAAAGGGTGCAAGCTATTTGCAGTACATATTTCTAGTGATAAGGGTAAGGAGGTTGAGGATGCAGATGTGTAGAATAAGTACCTAGTTTTACAACAGGTCAGGGATGTATTTCTTAAGGAAATTATAGATTTTCCACCTCATAGGGAGGTAAACATGTCTATTGAGTTAGTTCCAGGGGCAAATCTAGTATCGAAAGCACCTTACAAGATCAGTACACCTGAGTTGGTTGAGCTAAAAATGTAGCTCAGCGAGATGTTGGACAAGGGATACATTAGGCCAAGTGCATCACGTGGGGTGCACCGGTCTTCTTTGTGAGGAATAAAGATGGTACCCTTAGATTATGCATTGATTGCAAGCAGCTAAATAATGTGATTTTCAAGAATAGGTAAAATTTGGTGAGGATTGATGACTTGTTCAATCAGTTGAAGGGAGCATCGGTGTTCTTGAAGATTGACTTGAGATCTAGATACCATTAGGTACACATCAAAGAGGATGACATATACAAGACTGAATTCAGGACCAGGTATGGCCATTATGAGTTTGTTGTTATTCCATTTGGCTTAACGAATGCTCCAACTACATTCACGTGTTTGATGAATATTGTGTTGCGTCCATATTTGGATAATTTTGTTATTGTTTTCATTAATGATATACTGGTATATTATTAAAATGAGTAAGAGAATGTCGAGCACTTAGTAGCGATGTTGAAGTTGTTGAGAGAGAATTAAGTGTATGCTAATCTCAGCCAATGTAGTTTATTTCCGACCGAGGTACATTACTTGGGACATGTTATCTCCAAGGAGGGCATTGTAGTATATCTAGAGAATATAAGGGCCATGATGGAGTGGGTAGCTCCTAAGAATGTGGGTGAAGTGAGATCTTTCATGGTTTTGGTAGCCTATTATAGGAGCTTCATCAACAACTTCTCGTAGATTTCTTATCCTATTACATCATTGCAGAGGAAAGGTAAGAAGTTTGAATGGATCGAAGAGTGCGAGTCTAGCTTTGAGAAGCTCAAGTAGTGGCTGACACATGCACCAGTGCTACATATTGTAGATCCGGACAAAGAGTTTGTATTATATACAGATTCTTGCAAGAGAGGACTTGGTGGAGCCGTTATGCAGTATGGGTAGGTGGCATGTTATGTGTCCTAGAAACTGAATGAGCACGAGCAGAACTAGTCGACACATGATCTCGAGTTAGCAGCAATTATACATGCATTGAATATGTGGAGACACTACCTTCTTAATAGGAGGTTTGTGCTTATGAGTGATCACATTGGGTTGAGGTATTTGTTTAATGAGCTGAATCTGAATTCCAGGCAGCCTAGATGGTTGGCCACGATCAACGAGTTTGACTTTGAGATCAAATACATCAAATGCAAGGAGAACTGAGTGGAAGATTCTCTTAGCAGGTGTGTACATGTGAATCACTCAATAACTATGAGCTCTTATGGGACATATTTGCAGGATAGGATCTTGCAGGCAGGATAACAGGATGCCATATATATGGAGATTGTACAACATGGTGATAGTACAGGAACAGGTATAGGTCATGGTACAAGTACAGGTGTTACATGTCAATTTGTCGCAATGTCGCTTGATCATTTTATGGATATTTTTACCATCCATGAACATGCTGAAAGAAGCTCCCTTAGAATTCAAACAAATCAATATATGTTGAAGTACATGAGAAATTTGTGTCAAATAACTCTTACATCTTCTTAAGTTCCACCTACATTGATTTATCTAGTGTCTCTCGCACATGCACTGAAATTGACTCTGAGAACAGTGTAGAGATGTGCTCTGTCTGTGACTATAAACCTACACAGGTGAATTATAGAAAGTAAAAATAAAAAGTACATTCTAGAAACATAGTTGGTCGAATATTTCCCAACTAAAAGCTTCCAGGTGATGAATATTCGAACTATAACCCTCATAAGATGCATCTCCATCCCTTTTCTCATGGTAACCTCTTCAATCATTAAAGGAGGTTCATACTCTTCTTAGGAATCTGAAACTTGCTCCTCTTAGATCTATAAAGGACTAGAGGGTTGAGGGATGAATGAGGTCATAATTCAGAGAATACAAACTTATATTGTTAGTTTGACATTTGAGACCTTGTCATCTAAGGAGGATATTGAAGGCATTTGGGAGGGACCTCACAGAATCAAGGCAAAGGTTGTAAGGCTCCTATTATCTTATGATTAAAACAAATGAACACTTTCTCCAATTGATTTTTTCTTTCGTGAATGATGAATAGTTTGCAATTGTTTAATATATTTATTAATAAAATTCAATCCCTAATTTCGTTGATCATTAGGCCACATTGTTTGGATTATTATATCACATGTGATTTTGATATTTTCATGGTTTATGTTTGTAGTTATTATCAAGCCTTGAAGAGTTGCATCATGTCATAGCTAGGGATCTTCATCAAGCATTTCGGGAAACAGGTAAGAGGTATATCCATTAGTTATACTTCTTATAATTCAGACAAGTTTAACTTAGGGAAAGATCCAGTTCATTTGTCATGATTGTTTCTAGTTTCGATTTAGGATCTAGGGTGATTGCTCTTGTTTGTAAGGGGGATTGTCTGGTGTAACAAACTGGCGACCATCCTGGGGAAAATCTTTGTTCTCCTCTTTTTCCTTATCCTTTCTTTCTGATTTTTCTAATTTATCCAGACCCGAGTCTTCATAAATTAATGGAATTTTGGATCTGATTGGTTGATTCTCAAACTTATTATTTCTTTAGGTTTTCCTCCCTACGTTGTTTCTATTTGTACATGGAGCGGAGCTCTGTGCCCTTTTTTCCATAGCAACTGAGTGCATGTGCTATGTTTTCTACTAGAAACTCATGCACCTTGAAATTTTTTGAAAATTTCATGCTAGCTTCAACTCAGACCTGAATTTGTCTTTATGAAAGTTTCATTCTATTTGTTTGGATTGTGTGTTGTCTATTGTAAACTCATTTGATTCCTTTGTTGATGATTTTTTAAATATTAGGTGTTCTTGAAAGTATACCTTAGGGTTTTACCTGGTTAATTTTTTTATTGATCAAAACAAGGTTGAATTTCCTTTTGTAAGTGATATTATTATTTTGTTCTGTCACATACACTCGCTAAGCCTTAAATATTTATTATTGGTAGTCAAAATCACTTTGAACTTCAAATTAGGGTTTTTGAAGATCTTGTTATTTTGTGAATAATCGTGGTTATTTTTTGTTGATAAAAGGAGTTGTTTCTTTCATCTTGCGAGACGATTGCACTGTTATTGTCATTGAATCAAAGGATTCATAGGAGAATATGTCTTTTCTCCAACCTTATTGATTGATTTCTATATGCTTGAAATTTTTGAGTGATTAGAAGAAAAGAGTGTTTTAATTTATTTTTATAATTAGGGAAATCTGGAAATTAGTTTGTTAAATGTGTTTTTCATTACAAAAGAGTGAAATTGGTTGATTTGAGAAAATTGTAAAAGTTGTGAGTTGTTACATTTTATTCCTCAAAAGTCAAAGAAAACTCTTTCTTTTTTCTAAATAGAATTTCATTGAATTTGAAAGTTGCTTTTGAATTTTAGAGTGCATTAAGATTTTGAGTCGTGTCACATCATGATAAGTTTTACCTTCATCACTCAATGAGTAAAAGAGCAGCTTAATAATACATTGTTAATTAAAATTCACCTATAATTTTAGATATTTTGAGTGCTCTTTTCACCCAACGTAGCTTAAGTGTAAGGCTTTGGAATAGGGAAGGAATTAAGATTTCCAAAGCTACAAATGAACAATAGAATATTGAGTTAGTGAGAGAAAATCCAATTATTTCCATTTTGATCTTTGAAGCTCTTCTTAGACACGAGTTAAGCACAAGGTCGTGTCGAATCTGGTGAAGTGATTTGACCCACTTCGTTGGCATGTATTACAACAGTACCGAAACGTACTTGGGGTCACTTGAAAGTAAGCCTTCAATTTATCATGTGGAGGAGCTGTCAAGGGAATTGATCTTGTTACTCTGCCCTTGTGTGTACCTCTGATCTACGACTATCGCCCAAGGTAAAATTGTTGTATTTGGTGAACATAGTGACTAAAATCCTAGGGCTCTACCTAAGGTGACAGCAGAGGGAATTTCATGTTGTACCTGGAACAGACATTGTCTAGACTCACGTGGACTCTCTGGAGGGTAACCTTTGCTGGAGATAGTTTATAGCAGAGTTTCTTGCACAAAATCGTTTCATTAAGCACGTTGTCAGGTTAACTGGTTCCAAATACTCATTTTCTATAAAACGTTCCACCTTGATCTCTTCGATGTTGGATTTCATCACCAACTAGTAAACATTGATATCTGTGAAGAGTAAGTTTGTATGGTTTGAACTCCTACATTTTTTTAGCGCATGTTACTTTGTGTGTTGTTTTTTTACTTTTTAGAGTGTTAAGGTGTAATTTAAATATTGTGTGATTAATAAATTGAAAAGTTTTCATTGTGGTGAAACCACCAAGACAATCACATAGGATACTTGGGGATCCCCCTGAGTATACACCAAGTCAGTTAGAAAAGTTTAAAGTAGAAAAATCTAAATCATTTGAAATTAGAACTGCAGCAGAAGCTGAAACTTCTACTATTATAGATTCTGATGTAAGAGGAACTGAAGTTAATCAATCTACAACATCTAATATTTTAGGCCTTGAAGTAACAGAAACTGAATTTGATCAAACTCGAAAATTTAACATACTCATTCAAACTGAATCAGAAACTCGAAAAATATTCTGATAAAAACCTCGTTTCCGAACCAGATATTGACGAACCTAAGTCTGATAGTTTTGAGCCTGAAATTCATACACCTACTACAACACATAATCTAGATCCTCCACTTTCACCGTATGTGAAACTTACATTACTAATATTCTCCCTCCTCGTCTTATTTCCATTGAAGAACTTGTTTTGGACGAAGAGGAAGAACCTATAGTTTCTATCAGTGAGCTTGTGGATATCTCAAAACGTTTTTTGCGATCTCTTCACCCTGAACCTTGGAATTTTAGACCCTTGAACTTTTTAGGGCAATGGATTCCACATTACATGACTCCTTATTTTACCGTACCCAGTTTTGAATTGTCCACAATGATTCCTAGAAGTACTCTGTCAGATATATCTATGTATTCCACTTCTCCAGAGTTCACATTGTATGGTGGTTTTTTACCACCTGGATATCCCTCTCTCACAGGAGATTATTCAAGAGCTTCTTCCTCGAACTCATCTTCAAACATTTCAGCTGGTGTAATTAACCCTACCAATGAAGGTTTGGCATATGAAAAAGTCATTAATATGATTTCTCGTAATGTTCGTAATCCATGAGCTAACACAACAGGTGGTTATTATCTGCCTGGGAGGAAACCGTCATATCCTCCACCCGTAGGACAGCCTTTTGGTGGACCATAGCCTGCAAATGGGGGAAACCCCCCACTGGAAACTACTTTAATTATGTTCGAATACCTAAAACATATTTTTCTCAGCCTATTATGCCTCAACCTATCATTGTAATTCCTTACCCTCGATTGAATACAATATGGAACCCTTCTCAACAATCAATTCCTGTTGGTTCTTAGGTGCCTTTGTATCAACCTAGCCAACCAATTGGACAACGTATGCAACAACTTCCTTTCATGGTATGCCTTCTTAATTCCAACTGACCATCTAGGCTAACCAATTGACACCTACCCAACAATTGCTTCAGCAACCTGCCCTGAGCACTCATCGAGCCGTGGGGCAATCTTCTATGTCAATGACTATTCAAACCCTAGGTTCAAGTTTTCCTAAAAATCCCATTCCATGAGTATCGCAAATAATTGTCCCTCTTACATCACAGGTTATTATGCAACCACTTGTTCAGTCTTTACATCAAGAATTTAGTGTTCAATCCATTCCTACAATTCCGTCAACACCTCAAATACATGTTGTTCAGCCTAGCATTCCATATATGCAAGTACCTTTTTAAGGGCTACCTTTACAAGGTTTACCCCAAAGTCAGTTTGTTCAAGGTACACCTTTTCAAACTCTATTTCTCTAAAGTCAACCCCTGCAAAGTTAACCCTTTCAAGGAAAATTTCTTCAAGTTCAAATGGGTCAGAATCTCCCCTTCTAGAATCAACTGTACCCAGGTCATATGTTTCAACAAACTATTGAACTGCAATACGGTATCGCTCATCCTTGATACCAAGGAGGTATGTAGATTCCAACTTCTTAGGCTATCCTAGGATATCCTGGATATCCTCCTCCCGATACGGGAATTTCCCCTCAGGGATATTAATATCCATAATAGGAACCTAATTGCCAGTTTCCCTTCATTGCAACTTTTGATTTTCCTGACCTCTCTCAGTTAACTAATGCTCCACTTCTTTATTTACCCTATTGGTCAGCTATTGATACTAAGTCTCCCAGTGATATTCCTAAGTTCAAAGGTAAGTCAGGTGAATATTCGTCCAACCATGTCATGACCTACCATATTTGGTGCGCATCCAACTCATTAAACAATGATTCTGTTATATTACGACTTTTTCGACGAACCTTATTTTGTTCGGAAATCAAATGGTATGTAGAATTTCCACGTGCTTCCTTCAAAATGTTTAATGCCCTTGCTACAACGTTTTGACCAATTTTTGGTTACATGTTCGGTATGACAATGGAACTAAACTTTTGAATTCTTCAAAGTAGTCAACGTCAACCCATATCTCAGATCACATTCACGAATGGAGACGAAGATTTTGCTTAATTAAAGTTTACATTACAGACAACATTTTGGTCAAATGGTTCATAAATTCACTTTTACCAGTAATAAATAAAGATGTGGCCAAAGCGGGTGTTGTAACGGAAGAGCGGGTAATTTCCTGCGCTGAATATCTCTATCTTGTTTATACTCAGTCTAGTACTTTGTATTAAAAGATCCCATATTTACCCCGATCTACTACAGGTAATCGACCGCTTCCAGGATCACATGCCACAAATGACATGATTGGTTATGTGAGCTAGAAATCTAAGAAAAAAGAAAAATTATAAGAATGTTCAGGTTTCATATCTATCTGATTCACCTGACGAAGATCCTTCTCCCAGAATTACTTCCGAAATCAACACCATAGATTCATCTATTGGCAAGGGTAAGTCATCTAGAAATAAGAAAAAGGGAAAAGGAAAAACTAAACAAGAAAATATTTCTAAAGAGAAATCAACCAAGAATGAACCATCTGATGAAAAGAGGAAACCTCGCTATCCTTTCTTTATTTATGAGGAAGATCATTACACTAAGAAGTGCCCTCATAGGGCCGAAGTTTCCAAATTCGTCAAAAGTTCGCCCACACCCATTGTTTCGAAGGACCCTTTTCCTTCTCAAGACAGTAAAATGATCTCTCGTGACTAATCCTCCTCATCCCCATCGACAGATATCATGATGATATCTTCCAGAGTTATGGTAGAAATGAGATCTAAATATTATGCGTCAAAGAGTTGTGTTGAAAATGGAAATGAATCCAGTTCACGTGGCCAAACTTCCTTGTCTACTCCTCCTTCTTCTAAACCATTACATATTGAAAAATCAAATTCTAATATGATAATTCATCTGCCTCCTAAGGGTATGCTTCATAAGTCAACCTTTAATTGTCATGTGAGGGTTGCCCAAAATTATAACATCGTCAAATATCTGGCTATGTCACCTTCGACCATGTCTGCCCTTGAAGTGTTGCGGACTTGTCCAGTAGAAAGGAAGTTATTATTATCAGCCATAGGAGTTGTAGATCCTCAAGACTCCCAATTTATTATTTTCAATCTCGAGAATCATGTCCTGCGTTTCCCACATCAACTGGCTTTCCAGATACCAGTTCACATCAAAACTCGATGAGTTTTTCCAACAGTGATTGACGAAGGAGCATCGACATGTATTATGTCCATTTCCTATTGGAAATCCTTGGGTTCTCCAACAATCAATCAATTTCCCATGAATTTGAAAGCCTTCAATGGAAGACTCTTTCATCCATATGGACTTTTAAATGATTTTCCAATCAAGTTAGAGGGAAAAATGGTTGAAATAGACGTTGAGGTTGTTGATTATCAACTTAACTATAACCTTTTGCTTGGTCAAAGCTAGACTTATGCCATGGCAGCAATACTATCATCATATTTTAGGATGATTATGTTTCTTCACAAAGGAATAATTGGGAAAGTATATCAATTGTCCTACTATACCTCTAACCCTAATTCTACCGACAATATCTCATTTGTTGGAAAATCCACCAGTCCATATGAGGAAGTTGGTGTTGGTTTGCTCAAAGACTCTTCTTTGATGGGAAATTTCGCGTTCCCTCCACACATTCTTCTTAATAATGAAGCACATATTGACATGATTACATCAAGTACTGTCAGAATGGGAGATCCATGGAAGGTACCATCAAAATCATAAATGATCTTATATGGAGATGAAATGCCTCGTAGTCCTTTCAAGTTAGCCTATGAGGTCATTCAGTATTTTTCCAACCCATCAACATCTGATGATGATAAATGAATATGATAATTGATGAATATTCTCATTTGTCACACTTGGAACCAATCTCTATGTCTAATCCTTTTAACAAATATGTTTTAACTGATGAAGGGATTATGGAAGTTATGACCCTGTATGAAATGTCATGGAACGATTCAACTTTCCTACCATCCTTTGAAAAATTTAGAATAATTTCTCACAATTATTTTCATCTGAGACTCTTAGCGATCCTCGAAATCCAATATCTACCCTTTCTTCCAGTTCTGAATAGAATTTAGGGAATATATCCACAATGATACCTATCGATATCTCAGTGAAACTAGAAATAATTGAAAATATTCATATAGGATCCTCTTGTTCGTTAGAATATGTTTCTGCTTACAAAGCCCAATTTCAGGAATTATGTGACGTTTTTTCGTGGTCCTATGAAGAGATGTGAGGAATCGACCCTAGCATTGTTGCACATGAAATAAAAACTTATCTGGATGTTAAGCCAGTTAGACAATGATTACGTCCTTTAAATCTGTGAAAAGATGCTACTATCAAAACTAAGGTTGAGAAATTGTTGAAATCATGATTCATTTACCCTATTCCTTTAACTGATTGGGTATCAAATATTGTTCTCTTTAATAAAAAGCAAGGAACTATTCGAGTGTGTGTTGACTACTGAGATATCAATAAAGCTTGTCGCAAGGACAATCATCCAACACCTTATATCGACCAAATTGTTGATGATTATGCTAGAAATGAGATTTTTTCCTTTATGGATGGATTTTCTCGCTACAATCAGATAAACATACTACCTGTCAATCAATATAAGACAGCATTTATATGCCCATGGGGAACCTTTTCTTATCGCAAACTCCCATTTGGTGTAAATAATGTTGGTGCACCTTTTCAACGAGCAATGTCTTACCCATTCCACAATATCAAGCATATTTTTCAACCCTATTTACATGACCTCCCGGCTCATTCCATGAAATGACATGATCACCCATTGCACTTAAAAGTGATTTTCATTAGGTGTAGGCATTACAATATTCTCTTCAATATGCACAAATGTCCCTTTTGTGTCCAATCAAGTCGGCATCTAGGTTTCATTGTTTCGAAGGGAGGAATCCATGTCAATCCCCTCAAGGTAGAGAAAATTTTGAATTTCCCTGCTCCTTCTAGCCTTACTCAACTCCGAAGTTTGCAAGGGAAGGAAACGTTTTTGCATAGATTCCTCCATAATTATGCTGAACTAACACGGGGTTTTACTTGACTATTGAAAAAGGGTATTCCATCCTTCAGGGATGAGCTTGCTGATAAAGCTTTTGATGCATTAAAGCAAGCACTAACTAATGTGCCTTTACTGCACCCACCTGATTATACTCGAGACTACTTTATGTACTTAGCTGCACCTGATGCCACCACTGGCATGGTGTTATTCCAAGTGGATGATTCTATTAGCGAACATGTGATTTACTATTTGGGTAGGAGTCTCACTAAACCTGAGATTAAATACACACATGTGGAGAAGATAGCCTTGGTAGTTGTACAAGATTTTCAACGATTCTGTCACTTTATACTTCTCTAAAAAGCCACTGCTATTTTAGATTGCAACCCCATGATGTATATTCTTACAAAATAATTTATAGGGGGAAAATACTCGAAGTGGATAGTCATTCTACAAGAGTTTGATTTTAAGTTTGAAAAATCCAAATCAAAGAAATCCTTGGTTTTCGTCGAACTATTGTGTGACTTCCCCCATACTAATATAGAAACTATAGAAGAAGATTATTTTGTTGATGAATATGTCTTTCTGTTAGGCCCCTATACTACTAGTGTAACCCCTTATTTTTATTAGTAGAACCCACTTATTATATTGATGTACCCATGTAGTGCCCATATTGTTACTATTGTGCCACATAGAAGCCCACTATTTTTATTATTATGCCCTTACATTAATATTGCTATGTCGGCTCTCCGTATGTTATGACCCCTTAGACTCCTATATATAGAAAGGAGGTCTTTTCATTTGTATCATCCAAGAATTTTTCATTTATGTATTGTAAAGGAGGTTTCCCCCTCGAAGAGGCTGAATTCTAAGGCGTTGATCTATCTTTTCTATGTTTTCTTGAGCTGGTTCCATAACATTTGGTATCAGAGCTTTGCATTCTAGGGTTTCGCTGCTCCAAACAGGTCATCGTGGAATTTTTGCTATAACTGTTTTTCTGCGACGTTTCAGAAGTTGAACAAAAAAACCCATTTGAGAAAAACTCGCGCTAAACTTCGGGTCCAAATTTCAGAGCTGTTCTCACTATATTTGGATATATATGATCTGAGGAAGTTGGTCTTTTTGCAGACTCCTGAATTACATTCCAAACAAGTGACCCGGGGAAAAGCATCATAACTTTCTCTCTGGGGATCAGATTGAAATTTCGTCAAAAGGTACATAAAGAGGACAAATAGTAGTTTCTCGTATGCATTTGTCAGATCCAAAGGTTGAAACGGTGACTCGTGGCATGTTGTACAAGTTCACTCTAATGAACTAGTATATAATCAAGTCACTGTGGGAGATTTTTCATAACTCTTCCTTGGAGAATCGAATTTGGGTCAGACTTGTGGCATTAGAAAGAGGACACAAAGGGCTACTGTAGGTCAAAAATTCAGAATTAGATAGTTGGAAAATACAGAGTTACAGTTGTTTCAAGATCGAGCTCCTAAAATAAAGAAAAAGCAAGATGAGGAAGTTTGATGGCAAGGATCCGGTAGATTGGATACTTCAGATGGAGCAATATTTTGATCTACATGGTGTTCCACTATTACAAAAGGTATGTATTGCATCTTCATATTTAGAACCGGATCAATTTTTATGGTATGAAGGGCTTTGTTCTCGTAAACAACTTGTTACGTGGTCAATTGTCATGGAGAAAATGATAGCACATTATGAGGATACAAAGAGCAACACCTTCTTTAGAGCAACACCACAACAATTGGAAAGAGTAAGAGGGCTTTGTGACATACTAGAAAGAAAAATTATGGAAACTAGGAAGCATATCCCTCACAACTATAAAGATGGAAGTGTTGTTTCTCCTAGCCTTCCACAACCTACAAGGGTTACACCACAACAATTGGAAGAAAAAAGAGAAAAATGGATTTGTTATAATTGTGATAGAAAATGCACTAAAGGTAATAAGTGTGTTGAGTAGAAATTACTTTACATAGAATATGAAGAGGAGGAAGAAAAGGATCAAGAAACATCAAAAGAAGAGGATATGCGCCAGGACCCCACCCCAGAGAAAGAAGAAATGAATCAAACCATATCTTGTAAAGCATTGGCAAGAATTACCACTCCTCAAACTCTCAAGATAGAAGGAAATATCAAGAAGAAAAAGGTGCATGAAGTGAAGGATCACATCGAGAAAGAAAAAATGAATCCAACCATACCTTGTAATTCATTGGTCAAAATTACCACTCCTCAAACTATCATGATAGAAGGACATATCAAGAAGAAAAATGTTCAAGAAGTGAAAGATCACATTGAGCATCAAGAAACGAATTCGACCATATCTTGTAAAGGATTGGAAGAAATTACCACTCCTCAAACTCTAGAGATAGAAGGATATATCAAGAAGAAAAAGGTTCAAGCAGAGAAATATCACATCGAGCATCAACAACAAGTTCTCCAACTTTTAAAGGATAACTCCACTTCAGTGAAAAATCAAATGAAACAACAAGTAAATCAACATCGTAGTGAAAAAATTTTTGATGTAGGTGATTGGGTATTTTTACTGCCACATCTAAAGCAAGCTATTTATGAGAAGGAAATGTTGGCAATACTACATGCACTTAAAAATGGCGACCTTACCAAATGGGAAGACTCTTCAAGGATGAGGATGTGGAAGCATTGTTTTGTTTTGTTTCTATTATCCAACCGGATTGGATAAACCAAGCAAGGGATGATTGGAAGAAGGATGAAGAAGTATGGCCACTTATTCAAAAGTTGCAAAAGATCCCAATTCAAACAATATTGCTAGAAATTGAAGAGGAAGGAAAAATCATATTGGAACCTACAGCAGTTACAAAAACAAAAACCCAACAGCTACGAAATCGATCAATTTTAGTGTATCTCATCAAGTGGAAGAACTTGCCCGCTGAAGATTCCACATGGGAGGACAAGAATTTTATACAGAAGCATCAAGAACTCCTCAAGCGTTGAGGATAATGCTTTTTGAAGGAGAGGGGCATGTTAGGCCCCTATACTACTAGTGTAACGCCTTATTGTTATTAGTACAACCCACTTATTATATTGACGTACCCATGTAGTGCCCATATTGTTACTATTATGCCACATAGAAGCCCACTATTGTTATTATTGTGCCCTTACATTATTATTGTTATGTCGGCTCTACGTATGTTATGACCCCTTAGACTCCTATATATAGAAAGGAGGTATTTTCATTTGTATCATCGAAGAATGGTTCATTTATGTAATGTAAAGGAGGTTTCCCCCTCGAAGAGGCTGAATTCTAAGGCGTTGATCTATCTTTTCTATCTTTTCTTGAGCTGGTTTTATAACACTTTCTTATTAGTACATTAGATCTGTGGTATGGAGACATCATTATATATCTCCAAGCACAAACTTTTAGCCCAGAGTTTTCCAAACCTGAGCGTCAACAAATCCGATTCCAATCCCAACAATAAAACATTATTGGTGACACTCTTTATCGTTGTGGTGTCAATTCTATATTCTAACGTTGTTTAACTTTTGAAGAAGACGAAAAAACATTAAATGACTGTCACTCTAGAGCATGTGGCGGTCATATGTCTGGGTATGCTACTACCCAAAAGATATTATGTTCTAGCTAGTTTTTGTTGTTAACGTTTAAAGACTGCATCACTACAGTCTAAAAATGCCATAATTCCCAAATTTATGATCGCAAAATGCGAGCACCTCTCGCTCCTCTTCACCCTATCATAGTTTTCGGTCCTTTTGCCAAGTGGGGCATCGACTTCGTCACTTGTAACGCTCACTTGGAAAGGGGGCATGGATATATTATCCTTTCAGTCAATTACTTTACAAAATGGGTTGAGGCCATGCCTACATATCAAGATGATAGTGAAACTGTGGCCATTTTCATTTTAAATCATGTGATTGCTCGATTCGGCGTTCTACAGGCTATTGTTACATACCATGGTACTCATTTTCGTAGGTTTATTATGGTCAAACTATCCACGCAACTCAACCTCCATCATGATAACTCTACTCCATATTACCTATAGGCTAATGGTCAAGTCGAATCTGTTAATAAAGTTTTATGGCAATATGATTAAACATATAGTTGGTATGCATAAAGGAAACTAGCACTCTATGATCTTTTCAACATTGTGGGATTACCGTACTACTGTAAAAACATCGACTGGTTTTACCTCGTTCCAACTTCATTATGGTTTGGAAGTCGTATTACCTATTGAATGTGAAATTCCATCTCTTAAATTAGTTATGAAGACGAAAATCGCTTTGTACATTTAGCGCATCTAGATGAAAATCGATGTAATTCTATATTGGCTAGCGAAAATCACCAAAAACGTGTCAAAGCTCAATACAATCAAAACGTTAATCCTCCTACATATTCAGAAGTTGACCTAGTCTTGGTATATGATCAATCTCATGACAAGCTAGGTGTATGGAAATTCGAGCCCATTTGGCATGGCCCTTACATCATAAAATGCATATTATCTGAAGGTGCCTATGAGCTAGCTGATTACGATGGTGTTCCTTTGAGAAAGCCAAGAAATGGTCTTTGCGTAAAGAAATATTTTTCATAAAAGTTTGGTGAAGATTTGTACATTATTTACCATTTTTAGGTATGCGCGATAAACTGGTGTTTTTTACTACTTCTCCTACTTATCTTGTATTTACACTTGATTTGCAGATGTCAATTTTTTATCTAATTTACATTGGCTTTTCTTATGGCACTAGTCGTAGGTCTCAAAATTTATCTTCTGTAGCTTGGGTTATCTATTCAACCAATGATGAGCTAGTCTCTATTCATAGAATATGTCTCGGTCAAACAACGAACAATATAGTAGAATATAGCACATTCATTGAGCTATTAGTTGATTCCATTACAATTGGTATCTGACGTTTGATCCTTATCTTATATTCACAGCTCGTAGTATTACTTTTAAACGATGTCTATTCAATAAGGAGTCAAACCATGTTAAGGGTATTTTACGAGTCTGTCTCTTGGAAAGGAAATTTGATTATATTGAATATCAACACATCCCGAGATATTTAAACACATTGACAGATGTATTGGAAGATCATGTTTTAGATAGAAATTTTCAACATTTGTAAATTAAAAACATATTCATACATTGATCAAGATAAAAATAGGTAGAAAGTAGCATATTTTTCATTAAAATAAAGTTTGGGTTTGTTGACAAAATATGTCATCCGCGGACATAAGGCACTATGGCCTTTTACTTTCCGAATATGTTGGCACCAAGAAGTAAAAAATGTTCCTAAAAAATAGAACAGCTAAGCCTAATGATTCTCATGATAACGCATGATAGCATGAGCAACTCGACGCAGAAAACGTCAGAGAGGCCCTGTAACCCCAAATATGTGCCTCTGATAGGCGCGTGAAATGTCATCGACTCCAGTCTTTGGGATGTTGGAAGTCAACCTGTCAAGATTTTGCTCCAACTCTGTCACGATGTCATCTATCTCTGGTTTCACTGCCACAGCTACCATAGGTTGCTCGCGTCATCTATTGTATTGTATCATTTCGTCTCGGCGGGTTGGACCCAAATCTACACATGAATTTCAGATAATTAGCCTCTGAAGACAAAAGCACTTAAACAATTGAAAATTTTGAGAATATGTCAAAATGATAAATTCTTACCTCGATCACCCCAGTGAGCCTCGACTAGAAGTGAGCTATCAGGATCACCTCTTGTATCCACCCCAGCATACAGAAATTCCTCGATCGAATCAATCGTTGGTTCATCCACTCAAAAAACTCTGACGTATACCTCACTACAGGCCCATCACCGCCATGACATGCCATCAGGGCAACCCACCTCATCAACCGTGGATCCCTCGAACCCCCTCATCTGCCAGAATATGTTGTGGCTGAAGAATAGGAACCCTCTCTAGGGAAAAAGCAACTAGAATAGCACCATAACCGAAATTTTCCAGCTTACCATTATTGCACCTAGTCAACTGGCCCTTTATATTTACCACTACCGACTCACACCAGTTGCATGTTGTTTACTCCTAGTATTCAATAGTCGTCTACATCTATGCTCGTGTGGCTAGATGAAAGGCAATACTGCCACACAGTTTGCAAACAGTGAAAGAAATGGTCCTCAAGGGTAAAAATTCGATGGTCTAAATGTTAATATGTCCATCTTTGGGTGGTGAACCCCTACAAAGGCATTGTAGGTATCCATCAGTAGTATCTCCCCCTGCTCTCGATCCAAATAATAAAATTTTAGTTCCCCGATGAGACAACCCCGTCAAGAAATAGATGTCATCGGTATCAATAGTGAGGCAATGATCAACAATCACAAAACATTGTTCCTGGACATTCCAGGTCCTCACCAACTACGTCATCAAATCTACTTGGGATTTCATCCGAAGGATTAACTGGTATTTCAGGAGTCCACAAGTCCTAATAGCCTACAAAGTGGCCATATTCGCCAAAGTAGCAAAATCGTTAGCTTCATGTTCTCTTTCCCTCCACTCCATGTTTGAGCAATCAAATGACCTAAAATGACCATTTTAAATTAGTTAGAAGTATTTTTGAAACTCATTTCATATTTTTTTGGCTTCAAAATTTGTTTCAAAACTAGCCCACAGCACCTATGCAGCCACCCTTTTATGGACACAACGCAGTTGCGCAGAAATTTCCAGCAGAATTCCTTGTAGGCTGAGATTTTTTGTATGGAAAATTTTGTTGGCCTGCACGATCCCAATTGAACGAAACCCGTGCAGTGCCAAGGGCACATTTTTGGACAAATATTTGTCCCAAAAAACCAAATCAAAACTTCAAATTAAGAAGTAAACAGATAGAGAGTAATGTTATGGAGATATCTTCTACTTGGAGGAAACAGTGCACAATTTTGTCCAGTTGTTGGCTCGGAATCAGTCCTGGGAGTTTCACGACAAAAACCCCTCTCTCTGCTCTGAACTGGTGAAAATGAAAATGGTAAAAATTAATTACTTTTTCCGACATTTATAAGTTTTTTTAGCTTAAAAAATATTATTTTTTATATTTTGAATCTTTTTGAGATGGAAAACACCCTTTGGAGCAGTTATGATGGGTTACTGAGTTTAAATGTGTAGGATCGCTTACGGAGTCAAGATAAATCATTTTTGACATTTTAGCAGAATTTTATCGCTTTTTATGCTCTTTAAAAATTATGAAAAGCGAAAAATCATGGAGTCTTCGTTTAAGCCATTTTTAGACTTTTTCAAACTGGAAATATTGTCGAGTAATTTCTTGTTCAAATTCGTAAAAGTAAATCAACAACCGTCCACTGAGTATAAGTTTACCCCTTTTACGGACTAAGCTAGGACTGCTTAAGAAAAAGGTATAAATTGATCAAACATGGTCAATAGAGTTATCTCTTGTATTATTTTATCCTTTTTTGGACATGAGAGACTAAACTGATGAAAAAGAACCTGATGGAGCCTACTTATGTTTTTATTCTAACTCTCTAAAAATGAAAATATCGAGCTTTACTTTCCCCAATCTCATTAAAATTTTATTGTTAAAGAGCTGAATGAGCTTTCTTTTTTTGTCTTTTTCAAAATATTAAAATAAAACATTGAGTTAACACTTTACTGCACTTGTAAAAACTTAAACATTATAGGACTCGTTAAGCATGACAATACTGAACCATTCGTTCTTAGGGTTTGTTAAAAATACTTCAATGGACTCATCCGAAGAATGAGCTTACAATCCAAGAATAAGTTATCCTCCTCAATCTCATAAAAAATAAAGAGGTACTTGCCAGTAATGGTTGGAGGAAATTTGGGAAAGTGTCCATTCTCCATCATTAGTTAAAAGGTAGCATGTCCCTCTTGAACACGGTGCTCCATCACATTCAGGTTCAGGTTGGGAAATCAATTTGCCTTACATTTTATCAAACATCATTGAAAGTCTTCATGGTTTTGGGTATTATCGTTAAGTCGAACGCTGCCAAATCATTATAGTGTCATTATGTGTTCAAGAGAAGTTCAACCTTGGTTCAAATCCCTTTGAAAAATCTTTACCTTCATTCACTTCAGCCATCCTTGAGTTAGTCCTTTGCAATTATTTTCAAAACTTGATATCATGTTTTGTGTCGTAGGATTTCCTATGATGAATGACATCTTATTGACTTCAGCTCATTATCTAGGAAGATAATTTAGAAACCTTTAGTACCTTGAAGCCTACATGCCTTAATGGCAAGTTTTTCGCTTTCAACAACAGGTTCTCATGATTAGCCTTTGATCGAACGATCTTATGAGTGTTTGACTTTATATCACATATTCACACTTCATAGATTGTACTGGGAGTACCTTGAGAACCATTTTCATTATTGGCGGTTTCTCTCATGCTTGTTAACGGTTCACACCATTGAATAGTAATCAAGTGGTTTCTTCCATGTTCGACTTCGAGACATTCACTCGCATGGTTAGAATCGTACTATGAATTGCGAGATGGAGATCAAGACCCTGGATCTAGTTTCATCAATCAAGGTTATGAGGATATTTTATATTCATGATTAGTTAGACATGTGGTTGTGTCCATGTTGTGTCTACCATCTATATTATCTTAATTTTTCCATGCTTGTTGATTGAGTTCGCTTTACTCTGAGTAAGGGAATTCCTACCTCAAAGATGCTTTTTTGATATATATTTTGCATTATGCTCCCTTTAATGTTCCTTGCAGGTTTCCCACCATTGCCTCTAATCTGACCCTTGCAATGATAAAGCGCTTCAATATTTTAAACTTATTTTTCAGACTTCGCACTTTAGGGGGAAATCTATTACATGTCAATTTGACACCATGACACTTGATCAGTTTATGTATTTTTTTACCATCCGTGAACATGTTGAGACTATCTCCCTTAGAAGTCAAGCAAATCAATATACGTTGAAGTACATGAGAAATTTGGGTCAAATAGCTCTCACACCTTATTAAGTTTCACCTGCACCGATTTCTCTAGTGCTTCCCACACATGCACTGAAATTGACTCTGAGAATAGCGCAAAGATGTGCTCTATCTGTAACTATAAACTCGCGCGGGAGAATTATAGAATGTAAAAATAAAAAGTATGTTCTAGAAACATAGTTGGTCGAATATTTCCCAACTAAAAGCTTCTAGGTGATGACTATTCAAACTATAACCGTCATAAGATGCATCTCCATCCCTTTTCTCATGGTAACCTAATCCCTCATTAAAGGAGGTTCATACTCTTCTTAGGAATTTGAAACTTCCTCCTCTTTGATCTATAAAAGGACTAGAGGGTTGAGGGATGAAGGAGGTCAGAATTCAGAGAACACAAACTTATGATGTTAGTTTGAGATTGGAGAGCTTGTCATTTGAGGAGGAGATTGAAGGAATTTTGGAGGTACTTCACGACATCAAGGCGAAGATTCTAAGGCTCCTCTTATATTCTGATTAATACAAATGAACACTTTCTCCCATTGATTTTTTCTTTTTTGAATGATGAATAGTTTTCAATTATTTATTATATTTATTAAGACAAACTCAATCCCTAATTTCCTTGATAATTATGCTAAGTTGTTTGGATTATTATATGACATATGATTTTCATCCTTTTATGGTTTATGTTTTTAGGTCTTATCAAGCATTGAAGAGATGCATCAAGTCACAACCAAGGATATTCATTGGGCATTTTCGTGAAACTGGTATGTGGTCTATCCATTAGATATACTACTTAAAATTTGAACAAGTTTAACTTAGGGAAAGAGTTAGTTCATTTGTCGTGATTGTTTCTAGTTGTCATCTACGATCTACGAAGATCGCACTTGTCCGGAAGAGGGATTGTCTAGTGTAACAACAAGTGGAAGTGAAAGTACACGCACATGTAGTGGTACAGGTACATGTGACAGTATAGGTATAGGTGGCAGTATAGGTACATGTACAGTTGTATGTGCACAAGACTTGGATTATTGTCCTACGATAGATGGACTGGTCAGTTTTCGATACAGGATATATGTGTCGTATAACAATGAGCTCAAGAAGGTGAGCTTTAGGGAGTTTCATGTGAAACCATATTCAAATCACCCAGGTTATCAGAAGACACTCACAAAGGTGAAGAAATATTACTATTGGTTGAATATGAAGAGGGATGTAGTAGAGTTTGTGGCTAGATGTTTTGATTGTCACTAAGTGAAGGTGGAGTGCAAACATCTAGGTAGACTGCTACAGGTGATCACGATTCTAGAGTGGAACCATTTCCACTGGATTTCATCACAGGGTTGTCGAAGACAATGAAGAAACATAATTCCATCATAGTCATTGTGGACATGTTGAGGATGTATGTGATGAATCGAGAGCAGAAGTGGGAAGAGTATCTCCCTTTGGTCGAGTTTTCATACAACAACAGTTGTCAGGGTCGTTGAAGATGAGTCCTTTTGAGGCATTGTATGGGCGGAGTTGTAAAACTCCCATCGGTTGGAGTGATCCAATTAGCAGGATATTGATTGGACCAAATATGTTAGAAGACATGGAACATGAAATGTAGGTGATCAAGAAGAATCTTAAGGCAAAACAGGATATGAAAAAGAGTTATGCTCATAGGAATACATTGTTCAAGGAGTTCCATGTTGGGGAATAGTTGTACTTGTGAACAGGGAAAATTTTAAGTATGGAAATTTATCTTAAAGTTTAGAAACCTTGGTGAATCCCACTAGTCCATAATATGAAATCTATAAAATGTTTGGAGATATTTTTATAAAAATGTTCAAATTTATAATATTTTTATATAGACTATATATAAATTTTTTGTGTTTTTTAGGGTAAAATAATTTCATTTTTACAAAATAAATGGAAATTAGCGAATCTATTTTTTGGAAAAAAGTATAGAAAATTAGCCCATGCGTGAATATTAGCCCCTAAATTTTCCCTGCTTGTGAATCAAACTGAAGAAGAGCTCCTTGCGAATTAGATCATGTTCAAAGCTGGCACCACATTTTTTTGGACTCTTCAGTATCACCGAGAGGATTCGGCTAGTAACCTATTGACTAGCATTGCTTCCGACAGTGAAAGTCCATGATGTTTTTCATGTCTCATTTCTTAAGAAGTATGTTAAATACGTGGATCACGTGATTGACTAGTTTGTATTGCAGGTGGATCCAGATGGATAATTCTAGCCATAGCCTCATTGTATATTGCAGAAAAAGGTGCTCATGCTCCCAAACAGTGCAATTGAGCAAGTTAAAGTGCAATGGAAGCACTTTGGGCCCGATGAAGCTACATGGGATATGGCAGATCCGATGTGGGCTATGCATACTTGTTTCCTGATTGAGGCAAAGCAGCTTGATATGGTGGTTTGGTGATCATTTATGGTGGTTTGGTAGTTGCTTTATGGTGGTTTAGTATTTTATTATGATGGCTTGGTATATGTTTCATGGTGATTTAATATTTTCTTTATGTTTTTTTAGTATTTATCGTGATCAATATATGCTTTATATGCTATATGATGTTTTTCATATATGCTTATATATGATATTGGTATATATTTGATATATGTTTCGGTATATGATTTGGAATATGTGTTTGGTATATATAATTTTGATGTTTTTGCTATATGTATATTCATCTATGGATGTAAATACCATAACGATATCTATTATAAAGCTCCACTATGCCGTGTGGGTGTTATATTATTATGCTATCATGTGGTTATGTTATCATAATGTTATGATTTCATACGAGTTTGTCTTGAGAAGAACTTTCATTGTAAATATCATAATGAGTTGTGTTATAAAGCTCTAATATGTGGTATGTTGTCCTGGTGTCATGATGTTATTTCTTGAGAAAATATTTCATTGTAAATACTACATCAGGTTGTGTTATAAAGCTTCATAATCACTATTCATTCTTTCAGCAGGTTTTTGAGGTATAGTTGTGACTGAACATCGAGGATGGTGTCCCCCAAGGGGGAGGGTTTTTTAATAGCCCTCATGAAAATTCCATGTAATAAATGTCAAAAATAATAACCACGGATGACTGGGACACTTATTCTAGCCTGAATGTTGGGAAAGACATCCTAGGGAGTGTTCATTTGGTTGTTTATGTCTAAGGAAATTGGAAAAGGAAATGGCTAAGGCATTAAAGTCCATTTTGGCACATATATTTATGAAAATAATGGAAATTAGGAGAAAAAGGAGGTGAATCGTCACAAGTTGTATGTGAGGAGGAAAATGAAGGAAAATAATGGAAAATGAAGAAAATAGAGGCCTAATTCATTAACAGGCTTACGAGAATCAGTTGGTAACCTTTTGTTAGTTTAGTGTTGGAGCTCTCTCTCATTCTCTCTCTCTCTCTCATACTCATGGATACTTAGGGCTTTCTTAGAGCACTCTTGGAGGTTGTGGTATACTTGGATTCTTGGTGAAAGAAGGCAACGAAAGACCAGGAAAGTGCAAGAAGTCATCAGCATCATTAGCTACATTAGATTTTCTTACAAGTACCATTTCTTCACTAGTTTGGACATGCATGGCATATAAATATGGATTCTTGGTCGTGATCTAACATTGACATGGAGGACCGCCTGGATTGATAGTGGATTACATAGCCTTCTCATTTCCTAAATAGCCATGGTGATTGTGGGTTTATTTTCATTATTTTTTTGGCTTGTTCTCATGTTTCCTTAGCTTGGATTGAGTTATTAGTTCCTGGAGCCTTGGTTGGACAAACTCTCTGGAGCCCTATAAAAACTTGGGTTGAGCTACTATTCCTGGAGCCTTGGATGGAAAAATGCTCTAGAGCCCTTGGTGGGTTGTGTTACTAGTCCTGGAACCTGACAACAAATTGGTTATATTACTTTCGTGGAGCCTTGGTTGGAACAAATGCTCTAGATCCCTAGACGGCTAGGATGGAGACCAATTTGGTGATGGTTTTGGTGATGTCTAACCGTGAGGTGGAATCAATGTTTGATGGGTTGAGGTGGATGGCCTTTGGAAGCTATGGATGAGTTTTGATTGGTGTGTTCTATGGGATCCCACATTCATGCTTTGAATATGGCACGGGGGTGAATGGATGAGGAGAGATTTGGCTCAACCATTCTATGGTCGGGTGGAACATGGTAGTCCCATCTCCAGTTGGTTCATCGCATTCATTAATGAGAAATCCATTCCCTTGATTTTCATGTGTGAAGGTACTAATGTATTTAAGGATTTGATGGTTGATATGTTTATTGTATTTCTGCCCTATTATGCTAGTTATATACACATTTTATTACAACAACTGTGTATGGATCTCATAATGTTTTACTTGTATGTGAATGGATAATGTGACTATGACCTAATAGATGATAATGCAGAAAATCGAATGAGGGAAAAATGGTTCATAGAAATTCTCAGATAAGTATGAGATCCCTACGCTTAACTCTATTATTTACACCTGTAGATTACATGTTGATGATATGTTTGACGAAATTCCTGTCATGGCGAGTAGGGATCCAATCAAGGTCTTGAACACATATTTTCTTTAGTACCTTCATTTCCATGTTACCTTATTTGTTTGAAGAGATGGATCAGTTCTGGGAAATGTTTTGGTCTCTTGGTCTAAAGAAGTGGCCCAAATCCCGAAGTCGTTGGCACAACATTGACAAGTTTGGTCCACAGTCACTGGTAGACAGTCTTGTGAGAGAAAATTTAGGTTTTTGGTCACTCCCTTGCCCATAACATGAGAGCGAATATGACCCAAGAGCCGTAAAACATTAGTGGGACCCAGGGACATGTTGTTTGAGTGGCTAACTTCTCCTCTGAGGGTTATGTTCATGGTGTTGGATGTTTGTATGATGTGTTTCTGTCAGTTCCACTTCGTTAAGGTGACTTAGGAGGTCAAATCGTATCATAGTGGCCTCTCATCACATGTTTTCCTTGGTTAGCTGGTTGTTTGGGTAGATGTGGGAGGAGGGTGTTACATGGCCTACAAATTTTCCCTCCCAATAAATATATATATAAAATAATAATGTTACTCATGTATCATTGTTAAAGAAATATGTAAATGAGCCAGCTCACATCATTATTTGGGAGATAATGTTGAAGTCACACCTGACTCGATGAGTTATGGCTGCAACTTAAATGTTCGATACTGATTACCACACATTGAGTCATTGGCCTCTAATATAAGATATTATGTTATTTATGATAATGGAAACAAATGATCATTAACTTACCTAAAAGACACGAGGATGTCTTTTAGAGTGGGGAAGTAGAGCTCATAAATGAGTTAGTAACTATGTGCCACTTGTTGGGTGAGGTGGCAGTAGTTACCAACTACCAATTGATATGTTGGAGGGTAATCCATTTTTTTCATTATGCTGGAGAGAGTCATGTTGTGCTGAACTGGTGACGACCAGGAAAGAACACACGTGTGACAAAAGAAGGACTTGCAGATTTAGTGTTTGGGGGGGCCATTTGTTTGAAGAAGGCATTAATATTGGGAGGAGCTGGTTAGCTCCAATCTTAGTTTCCATATTTATACTTTTCCAAATTGGTATTCTTACTTGCTTGAATTTTTAAAAGGTTAGATGTAGAGTGCATATATCTAAAGATCTATGATTCAATTGTTATATGTGCATATGCAATCATTTAAAGAAAGAAGTGATATGGTAGTTTACACACTGAATGGCTTTTAGAGTTAGGCTTAACATTAGTTTCAGAATCAATTATTATAGTTTCTTGAAAATTATAGTTGGATTATTTCTAGAATATGTTTAGGAAAGAGCATTCATTATCTAATAGAGGAATAATTGAAAAATGAGTATACAAATATAATCTGAATTTTATGTTTGTTTTGCAAAAAGTAGAGCTATAAGAAAATTATCTCTTCTTATATTAAAAACCCTCAAAGTTACAATAGGAGAAGGTGAATTTGTATATTAATGTATAATAATGAGTAAGATAATATGAAATATATATAGAAACTTTTAGATACACCCTGACATAGTCAAGGATAGAGAGATTGGGAAGTTGGAAACTTGGAGTTTTTGGGTTGGGTTATTTAATTCCAATTGACGAAATGTATAGTTAGAAAATCCTCTTAATATAGACAATTAATATATATATATATATATATATATATATAGATATATATATATATATATATATATATATATATATATATATATAAAGAACTACAAACAAAAGTAGTAGAGTACAAACTCCATTGAAAATAGGGAAAACAATAATTAATAACAGAGAGTTTATATTAATGTTAAGTAGAACCTTTATAAAGGTAAATATATCTTAATAGTGAGAAATTAATCATATTGCTAAAGATATAATATTAAAACAAAGCTAGTGGAACAGGGAAATCAATTAACATGAGACATACAATTTTTATACAATAAATGTCCAGTGATTTTATTTACTAGACAAGGAAAAAGTACTACAAAATATTATAATATGTAAGGTCAAAAGACCTAGTTTTTTTTTTCTGGTATTATACAAAATAACCTTACATATTAAAGGATTAGTAATCCGAAAATTTTAGCATACAAAGAGGCTCTGTAGCCTTAACAAAATAAGAGAAAAAACCTTTAGGGTGGTAGTATAGGAAATTCTCTAGGAAGGAAATTTAAATAGTAATTTCTAGAACGCATCTTCGTAACAAGGATGAATATCAATGACCATGCATGAATCAGATGATGGTATCTTCTATCGTTAGACAACTAATATGGAGTACCGCAATTGCAAGTATTTTCAAAAGTGTCATCAGAAAAGACAAAATTATCGTAAAGGAAAAAACACAAAGAGAAATATCGAGGTTAATAGGATAGAAATGCTGGAAACAAATAAATTGAGAATATCTACATATATATATATATATATATATATATATATATATATATATATATATATATATATATATATATATAAGGAAACAAAATTGAAAAAAGTAACCTAAGAGAGGCTATGTTATTACAATATTATAGTGGCTACCTTATCCCCGAGTTGGAACCTTATTTCATTGACCTAGAGCCCCAATCACATGGATGACAATGCTATGATGTGGTTATAGACATCCAAATGCATACACAACACTATTTGAGTGCGATTATAGCCGAAAATCTCTAGTTCAGGGGGTATGATCCTAAGATTTGAGCCACCTTTCCAGGTCAGCCTCCAAACCACTGCCCAAAACTGCCTGTAACTTCTCAGAATGATAAATGACATAATTACAAGGATAAACATACAAACTTGAGTCAAAAACTTGACCTTGACACACCAGAACATATTAGGCATTTTTTCAAACACGTGGTAGACATGTAAGCTACAGGTCATGAATGAACATATGAGTGTAAAGCTATGTACCTTAACTATGACTCAGCAAGCAGGTATAATTCCATCTCAAGTAGTGACAAAAAACACTTGTTATCCCATGAATTCACCAACGATTCATCAACTATTACATGGATGACAAGAGCCATAGGAAGATCATGTCATAGAACCATGCTTATAACCAAGATATAATCATAATATTAACCATGATATATCAACCATCAAAGCCACATAATAAAAAGTATAAATTCTCATATAATACAACAAAATAATATCTCTTAATAACTTATGCAAAATCCAACCAAGTGAGACACCTCCACGTACCACCTGACCATAGATTGAGCTGAACCAAATATTTCTTTCATCCAATCACCCCATTGCCATATTCTAAGCATGAATATGGGATCTTGTGGGATAAGCAAACACATAAACAACCAAGGGAATACATAGGTTAAACCACCTCCACCCTCAAACTACTGCAATCTCACAAACAAAAGAATCTTAAATTCCCCTGAATTCCTTCACCATACCTTGAAGAATTTTACTATCTCCACTGACCTGTCAAGGGCTTCCCAAAGAAAACCATCTTTACTCCGAACCCTTGGAAATTTTCCTATGACCACCTCACCCAGTTCCAAAATATTTCAGCAATCCAAAGCTAAACTAAGAAATGAATCCCATTACACCATGACTATCCAAGAAATGGAAAGGCAAGGTTGAAACCAATGTTAAACCTGGAAAAAACCATGGAAATGATAACAAATGAACCGAACAAACAAATTCTTGTATCATGCATTCACACCTCAGCTAGGAAAACACATATGTAACTGGTTGCACGAAAACTCCTCCTATTGAAGTTGTTTATACAACCTTCTCCTTTCTTTCATTTCTTTTCATTTTCCTTCCTTTGCTTGCTTGCTTGCTTTCTCCTCTTGGTGCTGTCTCTCTCCTTTTCACTAATTCAAAAAAAATTGACAAAAGGTTGAACTAACAAAAGGTGTGGACTGATCCTTAGAAGCCTTTTTGTCATTGAGCTCTCTATTTTCTTCATTTTCCTTCATTTTCCCTCTAATTGCCCTCTCATGCAAATTTGTGTCTCTTCACCTTCCTTTTCTCCTATTTTCCTTTGTTTCATAAATAAAATTATAATTATTGTCTCTTTTCCTTTTTACATCCCTTTGCCAATTTCCTTAACAATAAATAAACCGAAAGTGGTGCCCACAATCTTTTGTTTTCCCTACATTCAAACTCTTAATGGATGGGATTTTTATTTTTTAAATATTTTTATATGAATTTGGTTTTATATGAGATTTTTTTCATATATATATTTTTTAATTTTGTTCATGGTTTGGAGATCAATGTTGGCATGCCATGTGTTCAAGGCGTATTGGTCCTTTAATGGCCACATAGGCTAAGCAGGTCTCACATCCCCTTACAACTTGAAAACTTATTTATGGTCATAAAATGGTCATACATACTCCAATTGAGTTTTCGTTCATCTGGCCCTAGTTTCACTTCAATATGATGACTTTGATTTTTGAGCTTTTCCATAGACACTGCTGAATTCTGAGCATGTTCTGAACCACCTTGGTCATTCCTCCCCACTGAGAATCTTTTGGTCCTTTAAAATCATAAACATAATCTGCAACTACTGTTACATTGTCTACACCACAAGTATCTTGACATGTCACACTTCCTTATCCTTCACCCTTGTTCTTTGGAGCCATAAGTGACGAGCCAACACTTGCATCGCCTACAAACCTGTAATACATATTTGAAAATTACATGCTCAATTACATGACCAATCATGACCTAAGAATCATCATGCTTTCCAAGAGTTTATAACACATACTCTTTCGTGAATTTTACATCAGAATATAAATCAATCCCCAGCTATCATTAAGAGGCCAAAAACATCATTGTTTCTTTAATAAGTGATGGAAAAAATCATCACTTTTGAAATTTCAATAGAAACACATGATTTACAAAATGTGGCCATGAGAAGCTACCATATCTAGAAAAACCACCTCTCACTCATGAAAGTGAATGGGTCATCATCTCCCCATGGTGGATTCGCCTGTTGAACATATTTTCCAATTCATTCTTGCATGGGCACTTTGTCCTTAAGACACTACTCTCGATGGAGCCTCCAAGATGTGGCTCTTTGATGTCCACGTTTGTTGAAATGACTGAAAAAAAAGCCTTCTTCCTCTAGACCTGCTTTACCTGCTTCCTCTCCTGATGTGGAGAATGCCTTTCAAGCCTGATCTGCAGAAATTTTGTCTACAAATCCATCTTTGTCAATCTGTTGCAGGTTAACCGAATAATGCAATATAACCAAAGCAAAATAGTATAACCTACTTCTACTATCAATTTGTGGAAGCTTAAATACTGAGCAAGATCAAGCTAAACACATATAACCTGAAGAAGAATCAATGCACATGAAACACATAAAATACTTAGGGGAAAGCATCAGCTAAAAACCCACTATCTGTATTATCATACATGGTGGAAATATATTAGAATTACACAAAGTCTTAGCTCTCATAGCTAGCCAACTCTCACTACAATCCTCACAGATGATCATAGACAAAATGGACTTCTCATAAGCCTTCTCCTCTGCCCTCCAAGCTCCTATTTCCTTGCATAGTTTTTCCGCTGTGATCCTCCTGTTACCAAGTGTAACATCGATCCCACACACTACTCCAACGCACTATCAGAACTGCACAATCGTCAAGGAATGATTCGTTGACTGCATGCATGAGTTTCATTTATAAGAGAACACATGCATCTGATAGTACAATGTCCCTGTATTGAATCTCAACTGGGTCTTTCTCAGAATAGACATGCATGAGTTACTAATGAGGGAATCTTCAGTTATCTGGAGTACACTAGTTGAGTGCATGCATGCATCAACTGAGTGATAACTCACAATTAGTTCCTCAAACATTAACTGGACTTAACTCAGTAAACTAAGCTAACTAATTACAACTCAAATATAACTTAATATTATCTCCTTAATTAAGGGATAATATCCTTAATTTAAGGGTAACTGTTGTATGACTGCATAAATACTTCTAAGTTGAATTTCTCCAACTAATTAACTAAAAATAAATTAATTAATTATTTCTCAAGCAACTAGTGAGACTAAATTTGAATTTTAATTCAAGGACAAATTAAAATTGGAATATTCTTGTTGCCACATTTCAACACTCCCTCTCAAAAAGAAAGGGATTATCTGCCACCCTGATCCTGTCTCTATGGAACTCGAATTTACACTTTGACAATGCGTTTTTCAAAATGTCAGCATCTTGCTCCTCTGTTGACGTATACTGCAGCAACATGATCCTCCTCGCTACATAGTATCTGAGATGATGATACCAGATGTCGATGTGCTTGGACCTATCATGAAATATTGGGTTCTGAGAGAGTTTGATACAACTCCGATTATCGCAATAGATCACAGTTGGATCCATCCTCTGATCAAAGAAACCAACTAGGATCTTTTGCATCCAGATGGCCTCACATGCTGCCTGACTTGTAGCTATGTACTCAACCTCTATCGAGATGAGTGCAACCGACCTCTATCTCCTTTTGTACCAAGAAACTGCCACTGACCTAAGGTTAAAAATCCCTACTGATGTGCTCTTCCGATCTCATGGACTCCTTGCCCAATCTGCATTAGTGAAGGCCTATAGCTTCACTCCCTTTGTCGATCTATACCATAATCTTGCTTTGCCACCTTCCAAAACATATTTGTAGGCTGAACCATCGCTTGATTCAGCTGGTTCACGGCATATCACAAATCTGGTTGTGTCTTTACTAAGTACATCAATGAACCCACAAGCTGCCTATACACAGTAGCCTCAACTACTTCTCCTGAAGTACCAACCTCCTTGCTCTAGTTGCCAGCTAGAGGAGTCTGCATGGGCTTGCACTTCTCCACATGGAATCTCCTGAGTATCTCGTTGGCATACTTGCCCTGAGACACAAACAACTCCCCATCCTTCTGCCAAACTTCGATGCCAAGGACGTAATGTATGAGACATGATCAACTGATCATCACCTATTAATATGAGATCATCAACATAATGTACAATGATCAATGGCTTACCTTTCACCATAATATGGTACAGGCTCGCATCCGCTTCACTCTTTCTGAAGCCCAACCTGGTGAAGTAGTTGCCTATCCTGGTGTACCAAGCACGAGGTGCTTGCTTTAGCTCGTACAAAGCTCTCTTGAGTTGGCACACATGCGAATCACGATTGAAGGTCTGAAAACCTTTTGGCTTCTCTATATGCACCTCTTCCTCAATTTGCCATTGAGGAATGCAATATTCACATCCATCTAATGGATCTTCCAACCCATCTGTGTTGATAGAGATAACATCGATCTGATAGATGAGTACCTTACGATAGGAGGAAAAGTCTCATCATATTGAATCCCCTCGACTTGTGAAAAGTTACGAGCAACAAATCTTTCCTTATGCTTCTCCACACTACATTCAACAACTCTCTTTACCTTTGTAAAGCCAATGGGAAATCACAACTGACTTGTTCTCCGTTCTTGGTACACAGTAATTTGTCACTGACCTCATCTCAGTCCCCGAGCGACATCTCCGTTGTGTCATACATCAAATAAACATGTCCATATCTTCCCACTCATTCAAGAAGATTAAACAAGTGCTCTCTAATACTCAAGATTGACCCTTTTTCCTATGTTTCTACATAGTCGCAAGTGAACCCCTTTCTGTCTGCGACGATTCTCTATTCTAAACTATATCATCACGACATCGTCACAAGGGCACATATGTTTCTTGCGATGGTCCAATTTTAGGGCTCGGCGTAAGTCCTCAAGATATTTCTTGTGACGATTGGTTTGAATACACTGCTCCCTTGCAACGTTGTCGCTAATCCCTAGTGTATGACTTGCGACGATCCAGATATGGAGAATTAGTTCAAACAGTTGGCCTTCTGGGTGATTCTAGAATCGGTTGTTGGGTCAAGTTGGTTTGCCTTTCCTCCTCTGGGATGGTGGTTCCACATTTTGAGAAACCTCCCTTAAGGATAAGCTCCCTCTCCCTCATTTTATGGAGGCTCCTCCTCTTATAAAAGCACTCCCCACTACTATAATCAGCTAAGTTCTTAGTTTTTGCATTGAAGCAAATTAGCTAGCTTTGGTGTGAGTTTGATAAGTTTGCAGTGTGAATTGCTGATAGTTTAGCAATTGGTTGTGGATTGCCTTAGCCTTGTATTAGAGCTTGTGAGTGAGAGACAAAGTTATTATCCATTTGGGAGATCCATCTTGAGACTGAATGCTTGAAGAAATATACTAGCTGGGCCATCCAAGAAAGCCTGTGACATCAAGGCTTGGTTGTAAGCTTTGCTTTTGATTCATTTTAATACAATCAATGATGATTTCCTATGTCTTGTGTAAAATATACTTGATAACTTATCGTTCCTTGGCCCTGTAAGTAAATAGATCACTGTTATTCTCGGTTACGTGTTCTGTTGTTCCCTTGTGTTGTTTTAGGTTGACTACTCATTGAGGAGAAGGAAACGATAGCTGGAGCGGTGCATAGAAAGCTTCATCGAACACCGGTTTGAGGTAGGCTCTTTTAACAATGACTTTTTAAGGAAGTTGGTTTTTGTTTTTTTTTTCTGTGACTAGTCCCACTTTAGGGCTAGAGGGGTTGCCTCTGTCTACAGAGGGAACATTTCCTACATCACAAGTTGGCGGCTCTGCTGGGGAGTCCTTTGTATGTTTTCATCTCGTTTGCTCTTGATTTGTTTTTGATATATTGTCTCTTAATTTCGAGCCTGAGCCATCCATATTATGGGTTACTTGGGTCAATCTGAGAGTCCCTCCTACTGTCTGAATTATCAGTTTGGTGTCCTTCAGGTGTTTTTACTTTGTCTTTTCCCTTAATTAAGATCATTGCTAAAGATAGCTTAGAAGCTGCGATGATGTCACACCTGTCCTCTTCAGCAAACCTGCGCGTCACAGATAACCCATCGTACAGTTGCGGCGATTCCTGAAATCGAACCATCACAGAAGACAAGTGTACACCTGTGACGACGTCGCCCAGTTGTTGTCTCTATGCTTGCGATGATTGGCTTTTTGTCCCAAGTTGTTAGTTATAGCCCCACGACGATTCTTGTACAAGTTGGTTTTTACAACTTTATCTCCTGAATCACCTAGTCCTGCTTGTCCCGTGCTATCTCTTGTCTTTCATCAACTTTTTTGACTGATTTTGGTTAAGGTACCCTCTCTTTGGTTTCATTGAGTGAGTCTTGTGTTTTTAGACCGTGTGACCTAGCTCCTTAAAGGTTTCGTCAAGAAGTCATTTGTTTGTGTTACCCGTCCTTTCAAGATTCATCCAAAACCATCTGATTACTTTGCTTGAGGCTGTTTCACTGCTTATTTTCTTTCTGATTGATCTTTAGTGTTTGGTTATTGAACCAATTCCTGGCATTGATTTGATTTACACACTATCAAACATAGATCACATTTGTTTGGATCAGTCAGGTTTACACTTGCTTGTTTTTCATTAAAATTCCAAAAATCAAAAATATTTCATTCATATAGCATACGGAAGTGAAAGCGCATTTGCATTACTGAATTTTCATGATCAAGAAATTGGAAAGCAAAAGTGCAAATCTTTCATTAGTAGTTGTGAGATAGGTGGATTGGTGCATTGTGTTTCTTAGTGCTTGCATTTGCTTGTCTTGGTTTGCATTAATTTGGAAATGAACTCTTTACCCTACTTTAGGTATTTGTTCATCGAAATGATTGATGCTTTACTCGTTGTATCTGTATCCTAGGAATTGTTGAAATATATTCGATAGGGCCTGAAAACTGAAACTTAATCCAAGATTAACTCTTAAAATCAATTGAATGAACCTAGCAACACATTGGAACTTAACGCACATTATCTAGAGGTCTAGGCTAGAGACGTGCTCTAGCGTCGTTAAACCTAGTCACTATTGTTTTCGCTTAAGGTCGGGTGATTCCTCCTTTTGTGATTCAATAACTGCTAGTACAGACTTCTGCTCCCTGTACCATCGAGTATATATCGGGAGACCACACTAGGTTATCGTCCTACATCCATAGGAAGCCGTGTCTGCCACCTTACAAACTGTAACTCACTGAACACAGCATTCAGGAAGATTGACTGTCGTACGGAAAGTCCTTGGTCATTTCTCTTTCATTCGATCACCAAGGTGTATATGCAGTTTTGCGGTTTGTCTGGTAAACCACTTGTCTATTACTCCAGAGTAGTCACTTTCGTTCCTTTTCGACTCCTTAAAAGAAAAGGATCATCTGAGCACTTTTTCTTTCAGGCTCATTAAACTTCAAAAGAGATAGAGTCACCTTTTCATCCTTTTCTTGTGTCTTGAAACATGAAAAGGTCAAGTCTTGTTCCTATGTCATAAAATTTACTACCCACAAAATATTCCTAGTAACAGTTTGAGTTCTTGGTTACAGTACAAGTAATTTTCAAGCTCATTCACGATGGAAACATTCCCCGAGTCTACCGGCCAAGGTCTTCCCAAAGATGGAAATCCTGGTCCATTTCCGCCTTTTGGAAATGTCGGTGCTCTGTATATGGCAACATTGTCCTTGCCTAAGTTAACCATCGATTTTCTCGTTTGGTTGTTTTCAACCTCGGTGGTCGTGAGCGTCATGAATCTTGTTCCACCATCTCCTTCGTTTGAATCATGACACGATGATTCCAAGGTTGAACCTATGCCTTCTTCTCCTATTTCTTCATCCTCCTCTCCTCCTTCGCTTGGTGAAATCTCTACATATAGTAACCAGGATGCTAAGAAGAAGAAGAGGAAGATGAAGAAGAAGAAGGAGTCGAGTAAGTGAGAGGCTATCCATGCAGCTAATGTTCCGAGTACGTCACGGGTTGTGACACCTTCTAATCCTCCATGGAAGGTTAAGTTTCCTTATAAATTGTGCAAGGGCAACCATCTTCTTCGTGATTATCATAGCATTCCTACGATCCTAGAAGTATGGTCTCACGATCTAGCTCATCCTTCGTCGTCCTCTAGAGCTCATGACGATGCTACCCCATCAACTCGCAATGGTAAGACGAAAGGGAAGATTTGATTCCCCTGTAGGCTCTATGAAGGCAACCATCTCCTTCACCTTTGTTTGCTCCTGGACAAAGCCTCCGCTGTCTTCGAAGGCCTTATAGCTTCTTCGCCTCGCCTTCTAGTTGGTTATCAGAGGCTCCCTTCAGACCCTCTCCCCGTTGACAAAGATATTGATATGGATTCTTCTCTTGTCTGTCCTCCTCTTCCTGAGCCTGGTTGTGCTAAGCCTGTTCCTGACCAACCATTGGTCAGAAAGAGTGTCGACTTGGGTTCACCAGCCGTTGTTCTCTCTATCTTGGAATAGCATCATGATTGTACTGCTCATGTTCTTCTTATCTCGTCAGATTCTCATGAGTGAGAGAACGACCCTCCTATCCACACCGATCAAGAGAGTCCTTCTTCGGTTCCCGTCGAGAAGGGGGGCAATCATACAATACCCCCGCCAAGTGGATCAGTGGTTCCCCTCGACTGGAGTCATTTGAATGCATTCCATCTTCCATCCTACGTGCCCTTCTAGATTACATTACACGCCCATGATAAGGCAGTACCTGGCACTGTCTTGGACGAAGGCGCGTGTGTCAGTATTATGCCTTCCACTACTTGGCAAGCTTTGGGCTCCCCACAGCTTGTGCATGTTACTCAGAATATGTTAGCATTTGAGGGAGGAACTCGCCAACCTTTCGGGATCCTTCCAAAGTTCCTTGTTACCTTGGGAAGCAAAACAATCTATATAGACGTAATGGTTGTCCAAGGTGCTTCGGATTTCAGTCTTCTCCTTGGTCGTAACTATATTTATGCCATGGGGGCCCTTGTCTCTTCACTTTTCCGTGTGGTTTTTTCTGCACGACGGAAGAATGTTGACCATAGATCGATTATCGTTCTTTAGTCACCCATTGCCTCCTGTGCAACCATCATCCCCTATCGGTTCTTGTATGCACGCAGTGCCTTCCCTGCCACAGGTCAATTATGTGGCTACCTGTTCCGCCTCCGCATCTGTTAATGATCATGCAGATGGTCTCATGCATCATGTACTAGGGGCACTGGAACCCGATCTGTCGTTGGTGCCCAATGACATGTTTTCCTCCCAATGTATGTTTCTTCCGTCCAGTGAAGACCTCTTGGGAGAAATGTTCTCCTATGGCCCATGAATAGGAGTCCAAGGATGGTTTCTATCTTGTGTCAACCTTGTTTAAAAAATGAAACAAGATGTCTGAGGATGGTTTGTTCTTGTTTCAACCTCGTTAAAACAAAGAAACAATTTTCCCTCTTGTTAATCGAATCTTTTTGGATCTCGTCTTTTCATTCTTCATTACATCCATCTTATTGCATGCAATAAATCTTGGGGGGCATGTACCTCGATCGGATTATCTGTCGGGGGCATGTTAATTTTATTCAAGCATAGTTCTCCATGGTCCAAGCTTGTGTAAAAATGAACTTGTGTGTTGTCGTACCTCTTATGGTTTGGTGCGTTAGGTAATTTCTTGTTTATCATGTCTTTTGTCTTTTATGAAGATGTTGTGATTATTAGCTGATACATTTGTAAATTATGTATTAAGTGGACATTTTCACAATTATAAATGGACAAACATTCAGACATAACAAATGGAAACCATAAAACATAAATCAATATATATCTTATGGTGCACCGAGGCACTCAAAAAATGATGTGTATGTCTGAAAAATAAGTTATATGTTCATGTTACATCTGAGACACATGTCTCTCAAAGTAGCAGAAAACCATAGGCAACTACTATGGTGGGTTCTACTCTCTATAGCAGACCACTGCCGGCACTCGTCTGAGTAGTCTATGGACCCTGGGCAGCACACCCGCAGTATGTCTCTGGTACTGCCGTGAGACCTCCTCGAACACTCTATAGTCCGGGATCCCCTCGGTCAAGCCCTCTAGGTTCTAGGCTATCTCCTCCTCTGCATCACCGCCTGAGGGTGTCTGGGAAAGCTCTCTGTTTTCCTCCCTCCACGCCGTAGGAGCAAGACCCAATGGTCTCTCAGGTCCGACATATGAAAAAATGAATACAATTATTAATACATATACATTTAAAATCCAAAAACATTAAAAAAAAAAACATAGAAAAAGTGTGTCGGTTAACCAACTGTGTTACCTCTCTCGTCCCACTCCTCTCCAGGTGGGAGTAGCATATCTGGATCTCCTATGAAGTCTGTGCCCACATAGGGCCAATCCTCAACAAAAACCTGTTGTCTATCCAACC
This sequence comes from Pinus tabuliformis, assembly GCA_031772625.1. Taxonomy (NCBI): domain Eukaryota; kingdom Viridiplantae; phylum Streptophyta; class Pinopsida; order Pinales; family Pinaceae; genus Pinus; species Pinus tabuliformis. Next base: position 478,062,431 of record CM062810.1, on the reverse strand, counting down.
ATTCCATGAACAAAAGTCCCCATGAGACTGGTCAGCCGCCACCTCCTCGTGGCATCATATGCGCCCATCTAGTGATACGAGTCTCTTATGGACCCAACAATGAGACGCCCATATCTTGCAGCTAAAGTAGTGGTACCCAGTCCAACACGAGCGGTACCAGGATGGACCCATATCCAAACTGTTTGGTCTCTCGTCGCTGGCACTTGGTCAGTTTTCTCTTCATGTTTAGAGACACTACTTTGGCCCAGTCGTACATGGTGGGGTTAAGGCAATCTAGAATCAACCGTAGTTAGGTCTTAGTCACCTCGTGTTGGGCCTGAGATCCTGCTGCTCTTGTGATTGTAAATAGTAAGACACGTAGTGTCAAGTACTCCAAGGTTGGGATCTGAATTTTCCCACTAGTGGGTGATTTGCGTGCCCTTGGGCATGCTCATGCAATCAACATGTCGAGAGACTCTCCGGCAACCCACAGGCAGCCATTGCAGGGTCTGTCTCCTCAGTGAGATAAGCGTGTAAGGAAATATATGTCGATCACATCAAACTCGAAATATATGTTCCTAAAATAGCTGTGATGACCCGCTGTCACAGTTCATTATTTTCCAGATCGTCACAGGGGTACATGTGTTTCCTGTGATGATGCCAATTTTCGTGTGTGTAAAATCCCCAATCATCGCAAACCCGCGGAGGATTTCTGCGACGACTGGGCGTGGTTTTGGAACCAAAATTCCACCAAAACTTGACCAAAATCCATCAAATTCGACTTAAGAACAGTCAAAATGCAAAGGAAAGACTGATATACTTACTTGGTGAAAGTATGGCGCGAAATTGTTGATTACAGGTGAAGAAATTGAGCTCTAGAGATTGCACAAGTGCGCATGGTTTGGAAAAATTACCAAGGGTGAAAATCAAAACAATGTAAAAAATGTTTTACCACAAGACTTATATAAACTTTTTGAAATTTTAGGGTTTTTTAACTATGGGACTTGGGTTTTGTTATATTTTTTGGATTTTCCTTAGGGTTTTAGGGTTTTTAACCTAGTTTTTTGAACATTACAATGTATATTTTTGTCGAATGGATCTTATGTTTAGTTTTCTGTGCATGAACAGGGGTGATATATACAGTTTCCAGTCAATACATGCTTGGTCCATACCGTGAAATTTTCCACGAGTCTTCTTTAAGCTCTTTTCCGGCTCATAAAATATGAAAATATTACCAAGTTTTTCCCTTTTTGACTCGTTGAAATGGAATAAAAATGGTTGTTCGCTTTCAGCTCTTTTCTGACCATTTAAACACGAAAAAGATGGCAGGGCTTTTGTCATTTCAAGCTCGTTTTTGGTTATGAAGTGTCGTGTCTCCGATCGCTTTTTTAATTTTTTAGATCGGGAACGCTAGTTACGAAAAGTACTCCTTGATCGAAAAGGTCAAGCAGTTCTCTTGAGTATTATTTTCTACCTTTTCGGCCTTGAGGGACACAAACTTACGAAAAGGGCCCCCCCTAGAGTTTGCTTTTCTGTGTCTTTTTCAAACTCTATAAACATGAAAAAGACTCCGAGTTTTACCTATGTTGGACTCGTTAAACCTTGACAACATTGGACTCATCAACATGATGAGACCCGAGCTTCTCCTCCCTAGGGCTCGTTAAAATTTCACTAGGTTGGATTTGTGCGAAGAACAAACTTATATCGCAAGCATACGCTATCCCCTTCAATCTTCTTTTTCAAAAATAATTGGGGTACTCGCCAACAATGGTGACGGAAATATTTGGAAATCTTCATTGGTTACCTACGGCAGCTGGTAACTCTCAAACATCGACACTTTTGCTTCTTGTCAGGTTCGGGATATCCTCGCATCGTCGTTTGCCTTCTAGGTTTGGGTTGTCATTTTTCCTCATTCCATTTGATCCTTGTTGTCTACATCAGAACTCCGATCCCTTGGTACCAAAATGCTGCCACATTCGAGAGTCATGTCGCTGATGTGTTCAAGAGTATAATACTTCTGTAGTTCGTGCCCTTACCTCCTCCTCTGATTCTTTGTCTCACAATTTTCCTCTTGTTCCTTGTCTCATGTCGTTGATGAGGGAAACATTATGGCCCTCCTGCAATGGTTCGCTTCCTGTCAACACCATTCATTATCGAAGAATTCGATCTAGATATCCCTTTCGGTACCTTGGAGCTTGCATGCCTCAATGACAAGTTCTTCACCCTCGATGACAGACTTACATCATTGGTCTTCGATCAGGTGATTCCACGAATGTTCGAATCCAGGTCATTCTTCACACTTTGTGGATTGTACTGGTAGTACCTTGAGAACCATTGACATTATTGGTGGTCTCTATCACGCTTGTTAACGGTTTACATCATTGATAGGTAATCAACCGATTTTCTACCATGCACGACTTCAGCACATCTATTCGCATGATTATAAATTGTACTATGATTGGTCGGGATTCAAGACCCTGGACAAAGATTACATATGTTCAAGTTGCGTGGATTAGTTCGCGATTGCATACATGACTCTTTAATTGGATCGCTGCAACCATACCTCAATCTTTATATATGGTCTTATCGATTGGGTGGCTGCGTCCGTACCACAGACCGAGTTTCATATGTCTTTTGGATGGTTGCACCCATGCCTAGACTACATGTATTTCAATATGAGAGATATCAGTTGTACTTGTGCTTGCAGGTTTTCCGCGATGGTGTTCCGGTTTGGTTATGATTTCACAAAGCATTTCACCCCTCCCACTCTCTTGGGCTTTATGCTTTAGGGGGCATCTGTTACACAATAATTTGTCACTGACCTCATCTTCGTCCTTGAGCGACATCTCCGGTGTGTCATACATCAAATAAACATTTCCATATATTCCCACTCATTCAAGAAGATTAAACAAGTGCTCTCTAATACTCAAGATTTTCCCTTTTTCCTATGTTTATGCATTGTCACAAGTGAACCCATTTCTGTCTACAATGATTCTCTATTCTGAGCTATATCGTCGCAGGGGTACATCTATTTCCTGCAACCATCAAATTTTAGGGCTCGGCTCAAGTCCCTAAGATATTTCTTGTGACGATTGGTTTGAATACACTGCTCCCTTGTGACGTCGTCACTAAGACCTAGTGTATGACTTGCGACAATCCAAATATGGCGAATTAGTTAAAATAGATGGCCTTCTGGGTGATTATAGAACTGGCTGTTGGGTCAAGTTGGCTCACCTTTCCTCCTCTGGGATGGTGGTTCTACCTTTTGAGAAACCTCCCTTGAGGATAAGCTCCCTGTCCCTCATTTTATGGAGGCTCCTACTCTTATAAAAGCACTCCCAATTTCTATAATCAGCGAGCTCTTAGTTTTTGGATTGAAGCAAATTAGCTAGCTTCGGTGTGAGTTTGATAAGTTTGTAGTGTGAATTTTTGATAGTTTAGAAATTGGTTGTGGATTTCCTTAGCCTTGTATTAGAGCTTGTGAGTGAGAGAGAGAGCTATTATCCATTTGGGAGATCCATCATGAGACTGAATGCCTAAAGAAACATACTGGCTTGACCCTCCGAAAAAGCTTGCGACGTCCAGGCTTGGTTGTAAGTTTTTCTTTCGATTCATTTTAATACAATCAATGATGATTTCCTATGTCTTGTGTAAAATATACTTGATAGCTTATGGTTCCTTGACCCTGTAAGTAAATAGATCATTGTTGTTCTCGGTTACGTGTTTTGTTGTTCTCTTGTGTTGTTTCAGGTTGATTGCTCATTGAGGAGAAGGAAATGATAGCTGCAGTGGTGTAATGAAAGATTCATCGAACACCGGTTTGAGGTAGGCTCTTTCAACAATGATTGTTTAAGGAAATTGGTTGTTGTTTTGTTTTGCTATGACTAGACCCACTCTAGGGCTAGAGAAGTTGCCTCTGTCCGCAGAGGGAACATTTCCTACATCACAAATCTCGGAACCACGTCCCAACACTCTTATGAACTATGGAGTCATACTCCTCCACCATAGCATCAACCCAAATCAGCTACTGCACTTCTTCCTCAAAGGAAGATGGCTCAGTCCCAACACATTCCCCAACAAGGGCCATGTATCCAATGTACCTCTCAAGTGACCTCCTCTGTCTATGCTTAGAAGATGGTTCTCCCACATTCTCTCTTGCATTCGTCAACAATATGTCAGCTTCTCTTGTGCACTTTTGTCCATCTCTGGAAGACTCTGCTTGAGTAGATGTCTCCACTCCTGGAATCTCTGCATGTATCTGCTCCGCATCAGCCTGAGGCTCCTCCTCCTTGGGAACCAACAGTTCCTCCACAGTCTGTAGTCGGAGCTCCTGCTCAATGGAAACTCACAAATCCTTCTCCTCATAAATCTTGAGATTTCTGTGAAACATTGTCCTCCGATTGGTAGGAAATTACACTCGATAGTTGTGAGGTGTATCAGTGTACCCCACAAGTATCCCCAACTCTGTTTTTAGCTCAAGCTTATTCTGCGCATCCTTTGTCACATGGCAATATACTGATGAGCCAAAGATCCTGAAGTGACCCACATCTAGTCTCTTACCAAAGAAAGCCTCCTCTGGTGTCTTCATCCCAAGTATGCAATGTGGGCTTCTATTCTGCAAATAGCCTGTTGTGTTGCATGACTCATCTCACAAGTGAAGTGGTAGGCCTTGGTCATGCAGCATCGCCTGTGTTTCCCCTACAATAGTTATGTTCTTCCTCTTGGCCACCCCATTCTGCTATTGGTTGAGAGGTGTCGTCAACTCTTGTTTTATTCCTTCCTCTGCAAAGAAGTCCTTAAACTCTTGAGAGACATATTCTCCACCGTTGTCGCTTCTCAAGGCCTTGATCTTCTTCCCTGAATCTTTCTTGACCAAAGCTTTGAACTCACAAAACTTTGTGAAGGTTTGGTCCTTCTTCTACATGAAATAAATCCAGCGTTTACGAGAAAAATATCAATGAAAATCACGTAATACGTTTGCTTCACTGTGGTTGTCGTCGAGAATGGTCCACACAAATCAGTATGAACTCACTCTAAGATAGCCTCTCCTCAACTGTCTCGATCATGAAAGGAAGACTTTGTGTACTTTCCCAGGGTACAACCTTTGCATGTGTCAAATTGCTCAAGTTTACCTTTGGGAAGTCCTGTAGATATCTGTTGTGTTATATTCAAAGCCCCATGATGCAGACGGCCCAGCCGCATGTGCCACAACTCGCCAATATCTTGGCATTCCACCAATTCTTCTTTCGTGGTCAATGCTTCACAATCTTCTACCTCTTGTTTATAGAGATTCTTCACCTGAATCCCTATCCTCTTGGTCTGACTCGTGGCTATGTGTCTTAGGAACATATTTGCTTTACTGAAGACAACATCATAGCCTTTGCCCTCCAATGTCACAACCGATACCAAGTTCTTCTTCAGTCCAGGCACATACTTCACATCTGTCAAGGTGAGAGGAGCTCCATGCTCCCTTTGAAAAGAAACAGTGCCCACTCGTGAAACACTGTACTTTCCATCATCACCCATCTCTATGTGCATCTTGATGTCTTTCTCCTCTGAGGTACTGAATACAATTTTATCGCTAATCAGGAGGAGTGAGGCTCCACTGTCAAGATATCAAACACAACCCAACATCAATGACACCATGCATGCAATGAGGGTAAAGTCCATTTCAAACTGAAAGGTTCAAGCCTCACCTTCCGATCCTTTTGTGGATCCCTTCTTGGACTTCTTCGATGGGTAATTAGTCACCTAATGTCCCATATCGTGACAATTAAAGCATCTCACTTTAGACTTGTCACCCTTCTTCCCTCCATGATAAAAATTCGATTTGGAATGGGAAGCCTACCCTTTTCCTTTACTTGCCTTACTTGTTAAGGTCAGATTTTCTTCATCATCATTCTTTGATGAAGAACCATCTCGTGTGATCCTCCTGATCTCCTCCTGCATCATATATGACCACATTCATTCCCAATCCACTAGTTTCTCCCTTCCATTCACAAAGTCCTGGTAGCTATTCCAACTCTTTGGAAGGTCGAGGAGAGAGAGGCTCACCATATCATCATCATCAATAGTTATTCCCACACTTCCAAGCTCATATCTATAGGTTGTGAGCTTGTTCAAATATGTCGAAATAGTATCGCCCTTCTCCATCTTGATTTTTTGAAGCTTATCCTTGGGCGCCAATTTCCTCTAGTTGCTACTGTTCTGGTAGTGGTCCGTCAATGTCTTCCACATTGAACATGGAGTATCATTCCCATGGAGACTCAAGACAATATGGTCTCGAACTCCCTCAAGAATGATCTATCTTGCCTTCGCTACACACTTCTTCTACTCAGCCAACTCTTGTGCATTAGCTGCAGCTGGCTTTGGGATTTCTTGAACAATGAAATCTTTCAAGCCATTGTCTTCTAATACAACCTCCATTCTATCTTGCCATGCTATTTAACTCGATCTGCATTCCAAGGCATACTCGAGTCTCAAGCCATAGAATGCCATCGACTAACTTGAAGTATAATATGAATTCGATTTGCACCTGCAACCCCGAACTTCAAACTTCGAATTCTCTTCTCAGTGTACTATTCACAACTCCGATAAACTAGGCTCCAATACCATGTATAACTTTTGTCTACAAATCTAGCTCTATAGATCTATTGCAGGTTAACCCGATAATGCAACATAACCAAAGAAAAATATTATAACTTGCTTCTACTATCAATTTATGGAAGCTTAGAGATTCAGCAAGATCAAGCTGAACAAATATAACCTAAAGAAGAATCAATACACATGAAACATAGAAAATATTGAGGGGAAAGCCTCAGCTAGAAACCCCACTATTTGTATTATCATATAAGGCTAAAATATATCAGAATTACATAAATCCTTAGCTCTCACAGCTAGCCAGCTTTCAGTACAATCCTCACAAATTCTCATAGACAAAATTGACTTCTCATAAGCCTTCTCCTCATCCCTCCAAGCTCATATTTCCTTGTGCAGTTTCTCCTGGGTGATCCTCCCATTGCCAAGTGTAACACTAATCTCACACACTTCTCCAACACACTGTCAAAACTGCGTAATCCTCAGGGAATGATTCCTTGACTACATGCATGAGTTTTCCTTATAAGAAAACACATGCAACTGATAGTACACTATCCATGTCCTTAATATCAATTGGGTCTTTCTCATAATAGACATGCATGAGTTACTGATGAGGGAATCTTCAGTTATCTCGAGTACACTAGTTGAGTGCATGCATGCATCAAATGACTGATAACTCACGATTAGTTTCTCAAACAGTTTGGAACTAATTTAACTGGACTTAACTAATCAAACTGAGCTAACTAATTACAACTCAAATATAACTCAATATTATCTCCTTAATTAAGTGATAATCTCCTTAATTTAAGGGATTATTGTTGCATGACTGCAGAAAGACTTTTAACTTGAATTTCTCCAACTAATTAACTTAAGATGAATTAATTAAATATTTTTCAAGCAACTAGTGAGACTAAATTTGAATTTTAATTCACAACTTTAATTCAAGGACAAATTAAAATTGGAATATTCTTGTTGCTACATTTCGACATCATCATCTTTTTTGTTCTCATTCTCTTACATAACTCAACAACGACGTCGTTATGCAAACCACAAAAAGTACATGGTTTTCTACACCATGATTCCTGATCATCATTAACAATATGGTTGTAAACAAAATGAAATTTAGAATACTGAGAATTTTTATACCTCTCTTGACTGTCTCTGGTGCAATCCTGGTGATGAGAGCTTTCCTTAGCTCTTCCTCTACAATGTGCATTGTCAGGAGAGGATTGTGATGTGTTTTAATCCTTTTTCCCTAATGGCTTCGAACATTCCTATGAAGCTTCTGATACCTTTGCATACTCTCCTTCAGTGTACCCCAAACCTGCAAATCGAGGTCTTTGTACAACCTCCAATGCATGAGTCATTCTTTGGCCATTAACACCAAGTCCTCCTCATTTATACCCCATCTTGGTAAGGAGGCTCATGCTAGTTCCCGAGATGGGTACCTCTATGTTTCCAACACAAATAATGCCATTTGAAAATGAAACTAAAGAATGATCAACATCGTTTACCTAAGATTACGATTCTGAAACATGTGATGATGGCTTTGTTAAACCTTCGTTTCACTTCCACTTTTCCAAGGCCTCTTCCATGAATTGTAGTTGAAGTGTCTTCTCGTCTTTCTCTTCTCGTAGAAGTCTCTTCAATTCGAAATTCTCTACTTGAAGGCTCTAATTGATCTCCTCATCTAAATGATGAGAATATAATGAAGAAGATGAATGTACACTCGACGGGGTGGATGGACCATCGTCCTCTGCTTTTTCTTTCTCTCGTTCTTTTCTTTCCATCCTCTCCTCATAATATGCATAGATTATGTCCACCATGCATGCCATACTAAGGAGGTCCTCATAGAAATGTATGTTGTTCTTTATTTCCTTTCTTGTTGCATGTTCAATCATACAATTCACATCAGCGATAAGCCCTTTGTGATATGATCCAGATCTCTTGAGCTACCATAATTAACCAAGATCTTTTACTTTTTTTATGTTAGCAAAATTGCATGTGAAAGAGTATAAAACAACCACATATGCATACTGTAAAGAACAAGAAACATAATGACGATCGTTAAATCAAAGGACACACACACACATGATAATGGAGTTAACCCAGTTTGAGTTACGTCTTTAGGCTATAGTGTCAAGAGTGGGAAGGCCACTTCATTAATGTTGCAATATGATGATGGATACATAGTAGATTCTTTGTCTTTAAAAGGATAAATTCCCTCAACCAAAGTGGCTTGTTTCTCCATGAGACGTTCTCCCTATAGGAACTCTCACTCAAATGGGCCCTCCTTCAACTTGACAAGCTAATAAATTCTGACATGAGGTGGCATACAAGTATCCCTCAACATAATGGTAATCACGGATCTTAACAACAGAGACATCATCTCAACAAATCAGAAGAAAGACATGGTATAATTGTGTCATTTACCTCCACTCTCAGTGATGGTCGAAAAATGCAAAGGTTAACTACCGAAATGGACTGCACCATTGAATCTATGGCGTGAAATCGTGTCAAACGACTATAAACTTTTCCCTTCTCTCACAGTTTTAAATTTTGGACACACAGGAATCTCAAAGATTCCACCAAAGATTCATTCCTAACGATGGCCAAAAATATGTTGCTCAGACCAATTTTCTGAGCACACCACTCCTTCCAAAATTGTATGAAAAGCTACTATAAAGTCGGCATCATTCCTCCTCTGTGAAAAGTTAGTCTCCAAGAGAATATTTTAGATTCTATAAGACCCTGTAAATATTCTTCACCACTGGGCGCCTAAATTTTTGTTCGTCAGATGAGAAAACAAAGTACACCATCGTGTTCCCTGTGAAATTTTGGTTCTTTTCAGTATAAACATGACATATTTTTTCATCACTGTGAAAAAACACCTTCTTCCAAGATTTTGCACAAAAATATTCTCAAAAAAATTTCCTAAAATCTTCATGAAATCCTCCTTCATTTCCATTCCCGGCTGGACCGCGCTACGCTGCCACACCTCTATTATTTGGCTCCGCATCCATGTCTCAGCCCGGCTGAATACACACTACGAGTTTATATAGAATACTTTCAGTAATTTTAAAGAAGGCCGTTAGTTGGTGTTTATCTTGGCGGAGATAATTTTAGTCATTGGTAGTTAGGGAGGTCTTGATTTCAAGACTCATGGACTCTCCTATTTTGTTTTAATACAAAAATTTTGTTGCACAATTCAAAAAACCCATCGGCAATTTTGTTGACTCCCGGATGGTCTTGATGAGTTTTTGTTGACTTCCGGATGGTCTTCATTTCAAAACTCATCGACCCTCCTAATTTGATTTAATACAAAATAAATTGTTGCACAATTCGAAAGACTCATAGGCACTTTTGATTTCAAAACACATCGGCCCTACTATTTTGTTTTAATGCAGAAAATTTGTTCCACAATTCAAAAGACCCATAGGCAATTTTGTTGACTCCGGGATTTAGAAATGTGTTGCAAAATTCAAAAAGAACAGTCGGCAATTTTGTTGACTCCCGATTCTTCTTGGTAATACAAAAAATTTGTTGCACAATTCAAAAGACCCATCGGCAATTTTGTTGATGCCCGGATTTAAAAATGTGTTGCAAAATTCAAAAGTCCCGTCGGCGATTTTGTTGACTGCCGGATTTTTTGGTGTATATAAACCGGCTGCCGAATAAGTCAGTTCGACCAACCGTAACAGGCACCCACGCTATGCTTTTTAACATACACAGGTATTTTTATAACAATGTATCCAATGAATATAATAACCATATATGGTTCTAATTAGTTGAATTGAATATGGCTTTGGCCATAATGGTGCACATTTATAACCATTCTTAATAACCGGTTTTTCCATAGTATATGTTTTTTTAATCGTTATATGGTTATAGTCATATTTATTATGGGATTTTTAATTTTTTTAATATTTTTATATCAATTTGGTTTTTTTTAATATATATATTTTTGTCTATTTCTGCATGATTTGGAGATTAATTTTGGCATGCCATGTGTTGAAGTTTTATTGGCCTTTTTATTGTCATATAGGCTAAGTGGGTCTCACATCTACTTATGACTTGCAAATTTCTGATGGTCATAAAATGGACTTCCAAATTTTTTATGGTCATGAAATGGTCATACATACTCCAATTTAGGTGGAGTTTAAGTCGTTGGAATCAGGGAAACAAGAACTACAATCTAGTCCTAGTTGTCCAATTCGTTGGAATCAGGACAATGAGAACTACAATCTCGTCCTAGTTTTTCACTTCAATATAATGGCTTTTATTTTTTAGCTTTTCCATAGCCATTGTTGAATTTTGGCCGTTTCTGTAGCCACGTGGATCAATTCCAAAACAATTTTTTAACCATACCCATAGAACATGTCTTTTCTATATGATGAAATTTGTTAAAAACTACATATCTTTTCTATAGGATCAAATTCCTTCACATGCAAACTTTTTTAGGGAGCAAAATACAATGTGTTATTTTTCATTATTTAAATTGTATTTTTTAATGCATATAGACTATATATAGGACCAAATAAAAGTTTTATCCATAAGAGATTAATTTTTTCTATATATAGATATATATGAAGTTGATATTAACATAAGTTATTTAACACAGATCTTCAAATAGTTTATTTAAATCTCTTGTTAAAATACTTTTAAAAGTATAATATCGAAACATCTTATTCACACATTTTCTATTTCTAATTACTTTACATTATTTTTTTAATTATAACCTATATTATTTTTCTATTTACAATATAATTTTTTAATTTTAATAAAAAAAATTTACTTCTAATTATTTTATATTATTTTTTAATTATAACCAACATTATTTTTATATTTAAAATATAATTTTTATTTTTTATTTTTACTTTAAAATCCAGACAAACAAACAAATTTACACATTTCTTCACACTGAACAAATTTACATATTTCTTTATATTAAAAAAATTTACACCATACTAGACCAATAATTTAATAACAAATTAAAACATTTCTAACCTACATAATTTTCGTAACTTCAGAAAAAAATTCCTCCCGAGAAAAATTCTAAACGACTCAAAACCGTACCATAGACATGGCCTTTTTATAAAGCTAAAAATTTATTAAAAATAAAGCTTAATAATATATTAAAGTAATTGCGTTCACTTTTCATATCATTACAATTAAGTAACTGAGTAGGTCAGAACCTCGTATTAAAATTTTCCTTCTATGATTTTTGCTTGCGATAATGATATTCTATTAGTATTGTCAAGTTTCTATACAAATATTTTGTTTAGAATTATCTAGTTTTTATGTTATTTTAAATCAGGGAAAATTTTAAGAACTTTTTTTAAATTTACATGTATAAAATGGGAGAATCTCTATGGTATATAGGAAAAATGGAAGGCGATTTTATCAATAATATGATATGTATATATAATTTTTTGGCAAATCTCTCACCAGGCATGGCGAATATTTTACTCAATTATAAAATCTTGTGTTTATTGAATACACAAATGAAATCATTGCATTTCTTTAAAATATCTTTTCAAATCAAAATTACTGAAATTACATATCGATAACCTAGTGGGTGTAGGATAAAATTCACCCGTGCCATTCACAGAAAGCATGAGAAAAAACCTAATAGTATATATAAAACCAAGAAAAATTCAAATTCATCACTTCTATGGACCTGGGAACCACCCTGCCAATAAAAAAGTATGTTCCTGTTTGCAATTAGAAAAATTACCCAAATTACAATCTGTTTACTCCAACATATGTTGGAAAGTTATAGAATGATGACTAGTGTAATCAATCCATTCCTTTTAGCCTTGGATTTGTTTCAGTTTAAAACAGAAGTATACAAATATACTTGTCCAATGTCTATGCTTTAACCGTTCACCTTAAGATGTTTTTACAATATAATTTGCTAACTCTATTTAATATCTTCATTATTATAAAAACCAACCTATATCCATCTTAACTCCACATCTACCACTCTTAGGGGATGAAATCTATCTTAACTCCACATCTACCACTCTTAGGGGCATGAAATCTATTTATCCCTCTGAGCACTTGGTAGACCCAGAATTAAGATGGATGTAAGATGATAGAATCTCCCCTTTAAATAGTCTATGTTCACACGAATACCATGGTATTACCATGGGTCAATACCATGGGTTATCATAAACCTGGAGCTTAAAAATTATTATTAGTAATTTATAAAAATTAATAGTTGATTTTTATTTTATTTTTTATTTTAACCAAACTAAAATGTTTAACATACATTAAATTACAACATCCATTTTTAATCTTGATCAGATCAAATATTTTTTCACTCTATGTTACTTTGCATACATACATTAAATTACAACATCCATTTTTACTCTTAATCAGATAAAATATTTTTTCACTCTATGCTACTTTGCATATCACGATATTTAAAACCTCTCGGGGGTTAGTAGATCCAGAGTAAAGATGGATCTATGTTGGTTTAATTTCCCCATTTAAATAGGCTACATTCCAGGCGAATACCATAGGTGAATACCATAGGCGAATACCATGGGTCAATACCATGTGCCATTTTGGTGAATACCATGGGTCAATACCATGTGCCATTTTGGTGAATACCATGGGTCAATACTATGTGCCATTTTTATTTTAATAATACTAATATTAGGGTTAATAATGTTTTTTTGCATGGTATTAATAACAATCTAGTCCATGGTATTTGTCCCATAGTATTTTGCCCATAGGTTTCACCTAAATATAAGGCATTTTTTGAGTGTTCGTAACTTATGGAGTAAATATAAAAAAATGTTTTATTTGTTTACCATACCTCTCATATATTTATATTTTTATTAATTTACCATAACTCTTTTACAAATATGGTATTTGGCCCATAGGATTCACTTAAACAAAACCTCTTTCTTGAGCCTTTATAAATAGAACGAGGGTTATGGACTAAATATAAAAAGAGGTTTTATTTATTTACCATGCGTCTAGTTTATTTATATTTTTATTTATTTACCATATTTTTTGAGTAAGTATAAAAAGACGTTTTATTATTTACCATACATCCACTTTACTTATATTTTTATTTGTATACACCCTTGCATGTATATAAGGTGACTTATGGAGTAAATATAAAAAATGTTTTTTTTATTTACCATACCTCTCATTTATTTATATTTTCATTAATTTACCATTATTTGGGCCTTTGGCCCATAGGATTCACTTAAATAAAACTTATTCTTGAAAATGAGCGAATGGATTCACTTAAATAAAACCTATTCTTGAAAATGGGCGAATGGAGGGTTGTAACTCCTAATTTCGAGGGCTAAATTTACCTTTTTTACCCTCTCCCTTAAAATAAGGTGGGCTATTTGAGGTGATTTGTAAAAATGTACTATGATACAAAATATTCCCCCACTAAAAATTTAAAACCCCTTAATTTCACCAATTTCTATGTTTTAAATACTTGCATGATGAAATTTATTAAAATTTCATTAAAAATATTAAAAGTAAATTAAATGTAAAAATATATTAACTTTGATTTTTTCCAATAAAATTTTATAATAATTTTAATATATATATATATATATATTTTAGTTAAAAATTTTAAAAATAATATTTTGATAATCATTTTTTTCATGGTTAATATGTCATAACTATTATTGTTATTAACTTTTGATAATGTAATTGATTAATTCAATGTTCTAAATTGTTATTACATTTTAATTCTTTTCCGAAACAATTTTCTTAATTATTTGCATGATCAAATTTATTAAAAATATTAAAAGTAAATTAAATGTAAAAATATATTAAATTTGGTTTTTTCTAATAATAGTTCATAATAGTTTGAAAAAAAAATATTCTAGTTTAAAAAATTAAAAAAGAATATTTTGATAATTATTTTTTATTATTAATAATATGTCCTAACTATTATTATTATTAACTTTTGATAATGCAAATGATGAATTCAATATTCTCATTTGTAATTACATTTAAATTCTTTTGCCAAACAATTTGTAGGCTAACTCAAAACCTTACTCATCTAATAATATACTAACAGATATACTCATAGATAAGTCTATTTTACATAGGGAATATTCGAGCTCCATAGATACATAGTACTATACACAGATCAAAATTATAGATTTATCTTTATGTTCTTTTAATTAATTTATCTCAAATTAATTAATAAATAAAAATTTCATATTAACAAGTGCCATATTATGTATGTGGTATTGCTAAGTCATAATATTGACCCATGGTATTGTAAAAAAAAACTATTTACAAATTAAGAATTTCCATGATAAAGTGAGGGTGAATGTCCATGATTAAGTATATTGTTTAATTCATATATTATTTCTGTTTATAACTAATAATAATAATAATAGTAAGTTAAAATAAAGCTATAATTTAAATATCTTTTATTATTTTGATGTTTATGATGGATTTATTCCTATCAACATTTACCAACCATTTAATTTATATGACTTTACAAGTAAAACAAATTAAAATGGTTTCAAGCTAAGTAATTACTAATTTTTTACCCATTTTACCATCCAAAAAATGTTTCCTTTGGGACGAGGCCCCTAATCACTACCAATAATTTATAATCCACCAAATATTGATTTCTCGTTATTTCATCCCAACTTAAATCAAAATAACGAAAAAAACAAAAATACATTTCCAACATCCACCAAATGTTTGCCTCAACAATGTTACTCTTCATTCAACTTAAATAAAAAAAATAAAAACAAAAAAAACCATTTCCAAAGTCCACCAAATGTTTGCGTGAGCAATAGTACTCTTCATTGCAAGTTAAATGAGGAAAAAATAAATCAAAACCATTTCCAACACTTACCCAATGTTTCGGCTTATAGCAAAGCTCCCTAATTGGAGTTAACGTTTTACCTAATTTAGTATTTCCTTTTGGAACAAGGCTCCATAATTAGGGTCGATATTTTACTCACTTAAATAAGCTCCATAATTAGGGTCGATGTTTAAAATTATTTAAAACCATTTCCAACATTCATAAATATTTTCCTTTTGAGTAAAACTCCATAATTAGAATTAATATATTACTTTGTTTATCATTCATTAAATGTTAAAAAATAATTAATATTATGTGTTTTCATTCTAAATAAACCAAGAAAAATACAACGGTAAAACTGTTTCTTGTCATTCTTATGACTGTAAAATTAAACCATTCACAAATTTTCGTTAAAAACAATATGTAGACCATCCAAGATGGCCACTTCAAATTTTGTTGGAAAGCAATGAGTAAACTAGGTAAAGACCCCAGCCATCACCAAGGATGGTCTTTTTATAAGCCCAATTTTCTTCGAATTAATTTGTGGACCAACTAAAACACCTACCACCGAGCAAAGATTCAAATTTTATTAAAAATAGCTTGATAATAAGTGAAATACATTTCAGCATTCACATTTTTCGTAATGTTAAAGATGAGTAGTTAAGTTGGTCAAAACCTTGTTCAAATATATAACTCTCATTATATGTTAAATCTTTAAGTTCGTTGAGTCTCAAAACCCCTTATTCAAATTTCCCTGCGATTTCTACTCTGAAGCTATTCGTAATGTTAAAGATTCGTAGTTAAGTTGGTCAAAACCTTTTATTCAAATATATAACTCTCATCAAATGTTAAGTCTTTAAGCTGGTCGACTCTCAAAACCCCTTATTTAAATTTTCCATCGATTTCTACTTTCAAACTATTGATTAGTGTTCTGATTGACCTCACTATCTTTCTGTAAGTAACGAGTTCATGATTTGGGCAGACTACTAGTATTTACAAGTTTTCATAGGGGCATTTTGTCAAAATCATCTCTAACTATTTGTACGATGAATTTAAGTTTTTATTTAGCGTTTCCCGTACAATGAATTTATGCTTTTTTCTCCACATTTTCATACGTATTTGAAGGAACTCAAGTTTTTCCCTAGATATTGAAGTTTTTCTCTACATATCACATAAAAAAATTTGGAGGAACTCCTATTACATGAGAGTATCAATGTATAAATAGTGTGATTGCATTAATTTAATGTAATAAATTTTGTCTAACTGATTAGGTATAAAACTAGGAATGAGAATAGGAAGATAACTTAGGAGGAAAATTTGATAGAAAACATTGATATATTAATCAATAATGTTATGATGACAATTATTTAAACAAAATTTATTGTTATGGTAACCTAATATTGTATACATTGGAACCCAATTGTCATTGGAGAATGAGAGACATCAGGTCAATATAACATAATGTTCCAACTTGGTTTTTATCACTACTAATTCACTAAAATGTATCATTGTTCCTTAAAAATTCACTAAACTACACAAGATTTTCTATCATGTCTTCATGGTTGTCATCCAAGGTATGCTTCAAGTGGTTAAAAATATAATGTGTTATTTTTATCATATTTGTGTGGAATCCAATATGAAAAGCTTGGGATATGATCATGTAGATCACAGAATGCTTTCAAAGTACTCCTCTCTACATTTATATTAATACAAGAACATAAATAAAAACAAATTAAACATGGGAGGATCAAGATGTAATTTATTTTAATGTCATTTTAAATTTATATCTGAATAATTCCATGTTTTTGAAGAACTAAAAGTTGTGTTTCAAATGTTATAGTGAAGGCAAGTAAAATAGCGTTGAAAATAACATGTAGGTGCTACGAAATAATTTCGTAGCACTCCTTAAAACTTTGTTTTTCAAATTTTAGAAAGGTGAAAGGACTGAGATCTCTACAAAATCAACTCTCCACATTCTTGACTCATCTCCCAACTTAGGGAAAGATCCCACTCACCTTTCCTCATCAAGGATTACACACTCTCTCAAAGTTAATGGTATTTTTAATATTTTTATCTTATTTGTGCCCTCACCACCACCTCTCCTCCGGATACATTGCATCATTGGTTGATTGAGAGTGCTGCCTCAAGGCACTTCACTGGGTACAAGGAGGCACTCTCAAATTTGGTTGAAAAGAATACAAATATGGTGATTATACTTGGGGATAATGCCCCTTATCTAATGAAATGATTTTGGAATTTTACTCTTCATTTAAATCAAGGTCAAACCCTCCACTTACAATAAGTGTTATATGCACCTGATCTGAAAAAGAACTTGGTTTCTAATTTTGTAATGGAAGATAAAAGTTTTAAGGTGCCATTTATTGATGGGAAGGTTCATGTTTGGAAGAATAACACAAGAGATTCATTGAATCTTGGATTCATGGTTGAAGGTATTTATTATGTTGGAGGAATTCCATCGAGAGCAATGACTTATGATACTTTTCTTCAATCTAAATTATGGCACGAGATATTTTATCACCTTCACTTCAAAGCCTTAGCTGATGTAAGGTAGATGGTAATGGGTATGCCTAAACTCAACTTAAATCATGAAGGTGTTTTTCAAGGATGTGAAGTTCGAAAACATACAACGGACCATTCCCCTCAAGTGAAACTCAAACCACCAATATTCTTCAATTGGTCTGTTATGATCTATCAGGTATGTTGCACGTGACATCCTTGGGTGGATATTTGTACTATTTTATTTTTATGGATGACTTCTCTCATAAAACATGGATCTATTTCTTAAAGAAGAAGGATGAAGTATTAAAATGGTTCTGCTCTTTCAAAGCCTTGGTCGAGAATCAAATAGGGAAGAAGATCAAAATATTGAGTGTCGATAATGGGACCAAATATGATTCAAATGAATTCAAAGGCTATTGTAGAGAAGCTAGAAATAAGAGGGAGACCACTTCTGCATATACTCCTAAACAAAATGGTGCTGCCGAAAGGAAGAATAGTACTATCATGGAAGCCACCCGTGTTATGCTACATGATCAAGGTCTTCAGAAGTTCTTATGGGGAGAACCTTCCAACATCGTTGTGTATGTCCAAAGCATATGCCCACGTCAAGATTTGGACTTCGAGACACTCGAGGAAATTTTCACCACTAACAAACATGATGTTTCTAATTTTAGAAGTTTTGGTTGTCCCATATATTTTCATAGGCCGAAAGAGAAAAGAAACAAACTAGATGCATCTGGGAAGAAAGGAACGTTTGTGGGCTACAATGGAACCTCAAAGGCATATATAATCTATGTGACTGGTCAAAGGGAAGTGGAATTAAGTCATGATGTCACTTTCGATGAAGATTTTTCTCTTAGAAAGATCTAAGATCTTCCTATCCCTACGAAGTACAATGATGATGTTGATGAAGAAAAGTAGGATGAAACTTCGTCTGATGAACTGATGCCTGATGTGGAAGTTCCAATGTATCTCATTGATCCACCTCCTACGGAGCGCTCTACTTCAAGAAAAAGACCTTTGTGGCGCAAAGATACTCTTGAAGATGTTGAGAAACATATTTCATTGAGGGGGACATTTTCTAAAAGCAAGAATCCAAACAGGTACCAACGTACTTAGCTGTGACTGCCATTGTATAATTTGAGCCTTGCACATTCAAAGAGGTTGTGAAGCAACAAGTTTGGAAGGATAGAATGAATGAGGAGTATGAATCAATCACGAAAAATGATGTATGGGATGTGGTTCGTAGACCCAAGGACAAGTCTGTGGTCACTTCAAAATGGCTCTACAAGATCAAACATGGAGCTAATGGGAGTGTTGAAAAGTTCAAGGCCATATTTGTTGCTCGAGGCTTCTCTCAAAAGCAAGGAGGATACTATGATGAGATATTTGCACCAGTCTCCCAATATACCACCATTCAGTCGATTATAGCCCTTACTTCTTTTTAAGGATCGAACCTACACCAGATGGATGTCAAAACTGCCTTCTTGCATGGTTCGCTTAAGGAGGAAGTATATGTGGAACAACCATACGGGTTCGATGTTCAATATAATGAGACACATGTATGTAGGGTTACGTAAGCTCTCTATGGGCTGAAGTACGTCCTTAGGGCTTGGTATGAGAGGATCTATAACTATCTTATGAAGCTGGAATTTACAAGGAGTGATGTTGACCTGAACCTATACTTCAAGGTTGAAAAGGACAAACCTCTCACTTTGGTCCTTTATGTGGATGATCTATTTTTGACATATGATTACCCTATCATTCATCAATGCAAGAGTGAGTTAGATTTCGAGTTCGAGATGAAGGGCCTACGACTAATGCATTATCTCTTAAGGCTGGAGGTCTT
The DNA here is from genome assembly GCA_031772625.1 of Pinus tabuliformis. Lineage (NCBI taxonomy): Eukaryota > Viridiplantae > Streptophyta > Pinopsida > Pinales > Pinaceae > Pinus > Pinus tabuliformis. The sequence continues at coordinate 478,042,677 of CM062810.1, read as the reverse complement.
GCAAAACCTAGGTGAGATTTTCCGTTCTCAAGGAAAATACATTGTGAATGTACGTGAGAGATGTGGGATGGTGGATTGCAAGTTTTTGACTACTCCCATAGAAATCAACCTCAAGAAACTATAGGTAAGTGTTGTTGGGCCTAGATTAGCAAACCCTACCGAGTATTGTCAACTTGTGGCAGTCCTAATGTTCTTGTCCAACTCTCATATTGACATATGCTTCAATGTTAATATGTTGAGTCAATATATGGTTGATCCTCATCACATTCATTGGATTACTTCTAATAATATATTGAGATATCACGAGGGCCCAATCCATTATGGTTTGAGATACACTATCAGGAATTTGAGGCTAGATGGATATTTAGATGCTGACTGGGATCTCAGTGTGGTGGATCATAAGAGAACGTTTTGGTGTTGCTTCTCTTCAAGGTCTGCTTCTATATCTTGGATGAGTAGGACATAGAAATTAGTTACAGTAAGCACCATTGAGGTCGAATATAGTACTACGATTATGGACTATTCTAAATTTGTTTGGTTGAGGAAGCTATTTAGTGAGACATTTGAGCATGTGTTGGATACCATTGTGATATTCTGCTACAGCCAGAGTGGGATTTTCCTTTCAGAGAATCTCGTGTTCCATGACCGCTCCAAGCACATTAAGATTAGGCGCCATTTTATTTGAGATATGGTACAATGGGGAGCAATAAGGCTCCAACACATTAGAACAAATGAGCAGGTCATAGAAATTTTCACGAAGCCTTTGGGGAAGGTCAAATTCTTAATCTTCAAAGAGAGACTTGGAGTTGTGAAACGACCCTCTTATGAGGGTCCCGTATGAGCTAGACACAAAGCTATCATAGCTTCTAGAGGCTTGGGGTACTTCTTAGAGCTATGAGAAACCATAGGGTGAGTGGTTCACCTTTCCCTAGTGGTGCACTAGATACAGGGTGAATGTCACCTTCCCTTGTGATACCCAATTATGGTTGACATGCGTGTAGGGTGAGTGGTTCACCTTCCCCTACCTGAACAGATGTATGTTGTGTGAGTGGTTCATCTTCCCCTATGATTGACACATGCATAAGATGATTGGTTCACCTTATCCTATTGCAGATCAGCAGGATGAGTGGTTCAACTTCTCTTGTTGATGTCCTGACACACATCCTACCCGAAAGAGTTTGGGACTCATGGGAAGTACCTCTAATCTAGCCAATGAGTTGGGAAAATATGGTTAGGGACCATATCACTATCGATGGAAACATCATGTAATATCTTACTCCCTATAAATATGATGCATGGTATTCAACAACTTGATCTGGGATCAAGGAATGATGTTAGTCAGTGGAGAGCGGTATGATCTTATGACTCACCCTCGATCAATTATTGTTAATTATTTCTTTATGGTTCATCAAAACCCACAAAAGAGGACCATAGAAAGGTATTTATGGAAGGGATGGTTTAGGATGACACGATGGGATGATGATGGTTGGATTGTCAGGTACAATTCTCTCTAGTCGAGGGGGAGTGTTAAATTGGAAAATACGGCCAACTTCTACCTTAGGACAACTCATATGATGAATATGATTATTTCATTGGATTCCTCTTTTCGAGAGGTCCAATTTTGATACAAATATCATCTCAATCTGACAAGTAGAAATGGAATTTTGAAGTTATTCTTTCTCATGGAATCATTGTCAAGGTCGGCTTCAATCAAATGTAGGCTCGTGAAGCCCAATGGATGTGTCTCCTTACTCTAAACGAAGTGTATAGATAGGAGTGACCTCTCTCTCATCTGGACATCATCTCAACACATCACATCATCTTCTCTCTCCTCCCTTGATTGGTTCATACAACTAAAGGACAACCTCTCTCTTCTTCACCCAAGTGGGCGGAGGTTGAATTTCTAGACTATTTTGGAGGCCTAAAATTTCAAGGAATAGGGAAATGTTGACAAGCATTGAATTGGACTGTTTGACCATGCTTTGAATTGATATCGAGGGAAAAATTCTGAAGTTTGAAGGCCGCAATGATTGGCACGGGTTTCAGGGTGCTTGGAACAATTTCACCGAGTCGACTTCAACGTTGACTTTTTTATTTGACTACACAATCACAGCATGATTTTCTCTCTCCTTTGACTGGTTTGACCTGTCTATTTTGGGCTAACATTGACTCTTTTGGAAGGCCCGATTCTTCTGCTGTTGTCTAAGCTGCTTCAAAGACATTTTGGAGATTGATACTACCCTTATGTTGCTATGGTCAGAGGTTTCATTTCATGCATTTAGGGTGATTGGAGCTGCACATTATGACAAGGAAAGGACAAGTCAGCCTCGGAGGATCTCTTCTACAAGATCAACACCTATTTATGGTTGTAAACTCCTTCCATTTATATTAATGCAAAGAATTATTTGTTTTCCTATGTGATGTTTTTATTTCATATATTTCAATACCATGTTCATCTCTTGAATACAATATCTAGATGATATTTCATAGATCTCGTAGTTTCCTGGCTTTTTTAATCTAATTGGAGCATTCAAGCTAAATAAAGAGCGAATCTTGTGACATATTCCAAGTAGGCTTCATACTTTCATGTATTTACTTTAAGGAAAACATTGTATTCCTTGTCTCTATGTTGTTATAGTTTAGCCACCAAGCATAGGGGAGGCACCTTTTTCTGCAATCATAAATCCCATCTAACAATAAGATCTTATTATAATGGGAATATTGGATCCCTGATAGTAGGCATACCAAGGGTCGATTCAAACAATACATGTAAACCATCAAGTTGTATTGAAAAATGAAATTCTTATTGGGACATACGTTAGTGGACAAAGAAGAGCATCATAATGATATACTTCATTCAATGGAGCACCTTCAGGACCACCTAAGAAATTACGATCATAGGCTAGAGAGAGTAGAGCAAGACCTTGGCATACCCATTGTGACAAGAACAACTCATAAAGGTTGGAAGGAAACTATTTAGATTACAGTATCGCATAAAAATCCCTCATTGTAGGAGTGTGACCCATGATAAGCCTCCAATTATATTCTGATTTTTGTAGTCTCTTTTGGTTTTCAGTTATACATGCCCTCTATACAAAGAGTTTTCTTTTGGTTATATTCAAATTTCAGTGATGAAAAATTGAAAAGATAACTTTTCATCCTGATGTAATCTATCATTTTCTCTAACAATGAAGATCCATCTTTCAAAGAAGAATTATAAAATTTAGTATTATTGTTTAAAAAATATTATTATAATAAATATTATTTATTATTAAATATTTTTTAATAATAAAAATTATAACATTTTATCAATTAAGAAATTATATTATTTATTTATAAATATTTTTCAAAATCAATTAATTTAATAATATTCAAGTATTTTATATTCTAATTTATTCATATAATTTTCATTACTTTAAAGAAATTAATAAAAAATTAAACTCTTACCAAATAAAGAAAATATGGAAAATCATCGTTGAATTGGTATATAATCAATAAGGATTATACAGTTTTATAATATTATCAATTTACATCAAATCAATAAACATCATAAAATAACAACTAACAATTGATACCTCTTAGGGATATATCCACATAAACCCTAAGAGTTATGTGGAAATTTTCTACACAATTATAATATTATCTATTGACATCAAATCAATAAAAATCATAAAATAACAACTAACAAAAGCATTGATACATTTGAGGGATATATCCACATAAACACTAAGAGTTATATAGAAATTATTTCATGAAGGATGGATGATGATAAAGAAATGAAAACATTGATACATTTTGAAAGATGGATGATGAGAAATAAATTATTTTAAATCAAACATGGAAATATGGATGGTGAGATGAAATGACTTTATCACATCAAGTTCTACAACTTCCGCTTTTATCAATATTTCACTGGAATTTATTAAAAAGATATCTAAAATATAAAAACAATTTTATAATATTTAAATATTTATCAAATATAATCAGATTATAGCCTAGTACATTAATATGATAAAAAAATACAATCATATATAGAAAATATATCAAAATTAAATTTACAAAAATTAAATTATAATAATAGAAAAATAATAATATTACACTTTTTTATTCTTTTTTTTGTAAGCTGAGGTATGATTCCATTAATAGAAAAATAAGAAAACTATGTACATATAAATGCCGTCACCCGCCCCGAAGGGAAACCAGGTGAGCTTCAAAAATAATGCATGTCCAGGCAAAAGGAAGTATATGTTCAAGTCGTCGAAACAGGAAAGAAAACCCTACTATTCTACCTTAACATACTAAACAAAGCTGCGAAGACTAAACTGAAATGAAAGCCCTCTATGATAGCGAAACTACAAAAAAGAGTGATATATAAAAACCATCAGATGCTACTGCTTCATGTCCTCGGGCTGGATATCAGGTTCCACCTTAACAATGCCACCATCTTTGATCAGCTGGACCAACTTATCAATCTTCATGTCCTGCATCATGAGAGTAATTTGTAGATTCTTCAGTTCTTTTTTCAGGTTCTCTTGGGCAATCTCCACCATTTCCGCTCCTACTTGTTCCATAGACTTGGCAAGCAAACGCTTTAGACCCCAATATACGTGCAGAGATTGTTTATATAGGGACATCCGCCCTCTGGTGTGTCCAGGGTCAGGAAGATAATGCTCCCAATCAGCCATCTCCGGATCCGATTGTTCCTGCAGTGCCTCCTCCTCCAGGTGCTCAACAATCCTCCGAACATTAGGATGGGCTGCCGTCGGCCTTGGGATGGGCAAGTCGTCGCATGTCAGCATTAAATCATTCTGCCAAATGGGAAGGTGAGCGGATTCGTACCTGATCCCACCGCAGCGTTCTTTATGATGCCGCTCCTTTCGTCCCCGGATCATTATGTGAAGGGTGATAAAAGGTCATGTCGCACCCGATGGCATCATCATTATCCTGGCGGATGATGGCTGCCAGCTCAGCCCAGCGTGGATCCTCATGTATCAGACTCCAGCTACCATCCAACACCCGAGTCGATTCACCACTTGCCCAATTGGCGAGATAATCTGCCGCCCGATTGCCACGGTGCAGGACATGGGTAAGTGTTATATACTCAATCTGCCGTAGCTGTCCTTCAATATCCTGGATAATGGCAGCGACCATCCAGCTCTTGGCAACGTGATCCCATGATTTTCCCCGCTGTAGTTTCCGGAGCATATCGATGACTATTTGGGAATCACCTTCTATAACCAGGTTGCGATAGCCATTCCTTACCGCAATGTGAATGCCATGGTAAGCCCCCCAGAGCTCCGCCTCGTTATTGGACATCTCCCCCCCCCATTCCGCATATGCCCAACGCGACCTCCCTCTGCTGTCGCGGAAAATCCCACCCCAGCCTGCCTCCCCAGGATTACCCTTTGACGCACCGTCGAAGGACAGTTTAATTTGATGATCGCCTGGGAGGCGAAAGTAATTGGGGCTCTGCATACGCTGTGGACGACTCTGATCAGTGTTTGGGTATAACATCGAAAAATCGATGTTCAATTTGGTTAATATTCGCTGCTCTTCCACATTTAATTTCTAGTCCTCCTCTTCCCAAGATTCAGAGAGGACGATTTCCTTCATCGACCGACATATCACCTCCCATATGCCTTCCTCACAGCAGCTGCGTCCCTGGAATATTCGCCGATTACGTTCCTTCCACACCTCCCAAATGACAAAACCCAGCGATAGACTCCATAACCTCCTGACAAGTTTGCTGTGAAAATGCCCCGCTCCCCATTGTAAAATGGTACCCCTAATACTATCAGGGTCCCTATTCAAATAACCAAAGAGACTTCGAATTTCCTCCCACAGGCTTTGAATATACAAACAGCGACTCAACAAATGTTCCTGTGTCTCAAATTCCTTGTTACATAAAGAACAGCAGGAGGGACCAATCATACCTCGTTTCTGGAGATTATCCCATGTCAAGATCCTACCTCGGCACACCAACCATGCAAAAATTGTAACCTTTGGCCACCATTTATTCTATAATCATATATTATAATAATAAAATTTTAATATAGAATCAGTTAATCCTATGAATATAATAATATAACAACATATATCATACATTTTTTTATTGATTGGAATATATAAGTAACTACCTCAGATAAGAGTATAATCTCCCTTCCTACAACACCAATCACCTTATACATATAAAACAAAATGTAATTAAATTATATATAATAAAATAATGACTCTCTATCTAACAACATTAATCACCTTATAATAAAATAATGACTCTTTATCTAACAACATTAATCGCCTTATACATATAAAACAAAAGGTCAATAAATTGTATATAATAAAATACCTATTTGATAATATAAGCAACTACCTCAAATAAAAATATAGTCTCCATCTAATAAGATTAAGCCCCCTGTGAATATAAAACACAATCTAATTAAATTATATATAATATAGAATATAATCCTCATCCAATAAGATTAATCCCTTATACATACATATAAAATGTAATTTTATATATAATATAAAAATACAATCCTCATCCAATAAGATTAATCTCCTTATACATATAAAACTAAATGTCACTAAATTATATATGATAAGAAAAAGAGCGATATCATTTACATATTTATATACCGTAATTTATTTTAATATCGAAATATTATATTTAAAAATATATAAAAATAATGTTTAAAAAAAATAAATAATCAATATAATATAATTTAATTATAATATAAATTATACAATTTAACTGTAATAATATAAAATATAATTTAAATGTATTCACTTTTTAAATAATAAAAACATAAATTACAATTTGAAGATATCCCTAAAGCATATTTATATACTCTCAAAAATTATATTAGCAAGGTTGAAAACACACAAATGTATTTATCTATTATACAAATCACTAATAAATTCTACATGATATAGATATAAGTACAAATTACTAATCAATTCTACACAATATAGATATAGGTATAGCAGTTGAGTTATATTAGTGTTATTTGGGAGCAGGAGCGAAAGCAGGGAGCGGGAGCGAAAATGGGTGCAGGAGCAACATTTTCAAAAGCTCTTGGTTTGGGAGCGAATCCTGGAGCATATATATATATATATATATATATATATATATATATATATATATATATATATATATTATTTTTTATATTTTGATACATATATGTCAACAAAAACATGTAGAATGATGAATTAAATATACAAAACGTCAAAAAAACATAGATTGAACCATATAACAACAATCATCTAGAAGTTATAATCTTCATCAACCACATCCACAAGTTAGTACCGTAGTAACATACAACATATTGAGTCTCGTGATTCATCAGTCTTAAAGTTTCAAGATTTCAAAATTCAATATATAACATTTATCATCATTGATCACCAAAGTTGTATTTGTAAGCTAAGTGTAACCATTACAACAAATAATATCTAACATGAAATGAAATGTTATAAAATGAAATGAAATGAAACAACTTTCAACTTTCATGAACCATCATATTCATAATTCATTTCTAATGAGTTATAATTTCCAACTTCAAACTTAAATTGTCATATATTGTTTAAAAAAATATCCTAAATAAATATGAAAGATTCAATAGTTATAAAAATTACTAGAAAATAGAAAAGACAAGTAAATCTATTATCTATTTCTTATGCTTGGGCCTCTTTCCACTACGAGAAATGTCTAATTTCTTAGTCTTGTTGAAAACTCAGGATCTTTGTCATTACCCCCCGCTCTCTCTCTCTCTCTCTCTCTCTCTCTCTCTCTCTCTCTCTCTCTCTCTATATATATATATATATATATATATATAGGTATCTTTGTCATTAATATCACCCTCTAAGCATTAACATAAGATAGAAAAAGCATAACATGTCAAGTCAAGATTTTGTTTGAGTGATGCGTACATTTTTAGGAGGATCATGATAGAGGAGTTCAACAACCATTGTCACTAACATCAAGGTACATAGAGGGATTGGTGCTCTTGATTAAATATGAGTTCCATACCCTAATACATGACAAAATTCGATGGAAACATTGCAATCCCCCAATCCTAAAATCCTGAAAAACTAATAGGTCTGCTGGATTTTGAATGAAATCTAAAATTCTAATTTCTCCATATGAAATCCAAAGAGGTCGAAACCACTCTCAAGCATCCTGAGTCATTTCGTGGTACTGTTCGAAATTTAAGTAAAAGGATGAAAATGAAGATTAAGGACAATATCAATAATAGGGCTATAGGCTTGATCATTAAGTTGCCCCACTCAAAACTTATTTGTTTCTTTGAAAAAAAATTGCATTTGGAACATTACTGCAATTTTTTTTTTCAAAAAAGGCTAAACACTCCCAAAAAGGCTAGGAGTGTTTTTATTTAGGGAGCGCGCTCTCGAGGCGCTCTAGAGCTGTTCCTTGACCCTGTAAGTAAATAGATCATTGTTGTTCTCGGTTACGTGTTCTGTTTTTCCCTTGTGTTGTTTTAGGTTGACTGCTCATTGAGAAGGAAACGATAGCTGGAGCGGTGCAACGAAAGCTTCATCGAACACCGGTTTGAGGTAGGCTCTTTTAACAATGACTTTTTAAGGAAGTTGGTTTTTGTTTTTTTTGTTGTGACTAGTCCCACTTTAGGGCTGGAGGGGTTGCCTCTGTCTACAGAGGGAACATTTCCTACATCACAAGTTGGCGGCTCTGCTGGGGAGTCCTTTGTATGTTTTCTTCTCGTTTGCTCTTGATTTGTTTCTGATATATTGTCTCTTAATTTCAGGGCCGAGCCATCCGTATTATGGGTTACCTGGGTCAATCTGAGAGTCCCTCCTACTATTTGAATTATCAGTCTGTTGTCCTTCAGGTGTTTTTACTTTGTATTTTCCCTTAATTAAGATCATCGCTAAAGATAGCTTAGCAGCTGCGATGATGTCACACTTGTCCTCTTTAGCAAACCTGCGCGTCGCAGATAACCCATCGTACAGTTGCGACGATTCCTAAAATCGAACAATCGCAGAAGACAAGTGTACACATGTGACGACGTCACCCAGTTTTTGGCTCTATGCTTGCGATGATTGGCTTTTTGTCCCAAGTTGTTAGTTATAGCCCCGCGACGATTCTTGTACAAGTTGGTTTTTACATCTTTATCTCCTGAATCGCCCAGTCCTGCTTGTCCCCTGCTATCTCTTGTCTCTCATCAACTTTTTTGACTGCTTTTGGTTAAGGTACCCTCTCTTTGGTTTCATTGAGTGAGTCTTGTGTTTTTAGACCGTGTGACCTAGCTCCTTAAAGGTTTCGTCAAGAAGTCATTTGTTTGGGTTACCCATCCTTTCAGGATTCATCCAAAACCATCTGATTACTTTGCTTGAGGCTGTTTCACTGCTTGTTTTCTTTCTGATTGATCTTTAGTGTTTGGTTATTGAACCAATTCTTGGCATTGATTTGATTTACACACTATCAAACATAGATCACGTTTGTTTGGATCAGTCAAGTTTACACTTGCTTGTTTTTAATTAAAATTTCAAAAAATAAAAAATATTTCATTCATATAGCATACGGAAGTGAAAGCGCATTTGCATTACTGAATTTTCATGATCAAGAAATTGGAAAGCAAAAGTACAAATCTTTCATTAGTAGTTGTGAGATAGGTGTATTGGTGCATTGTGTTTCTTAGTGCTTGCATTTGCTTGTCTTGGTTTGCATTCATTTGGAAATGAACTCTTTACCCTACTTTAGTTAGTTGTTCATCGAAATGATTGATGCTTTACTCGTTGTATCTCTATCCTAGGAATTGTTGAAATACATTCGATAGGGCCTGAAAACTGAAACTTAATCCAAGATTAACTCTTAAAATTAATTGAATGAACCTAACAACACATTGGAACTTAACACACATTATCTAGAGGTCTAGTCTAGAGACATGCTCCAGCGTCGTTAAACCTAGTCACTATTGTTTTCGCTTAAGGTTGGGCGATTCCTCCTTTTGCGATTCAATAGCTGCTAGTACAAACTTGTGCTCCCTGTACCATCGAGTATATATCGGAAGACCCCACTAGGTTATCATCCTACATCCATAGGAAGCCGTGTCTTCCACCTTACAAACCATAACTCACTGAAGACAGCATTAAGGAAGATTGACTGTCGTACGAAAAGTCCTTGGTCATTTCTCTTTCATTCGATCACCAAGGTGTATATGCAGTTTTGCGGTTTGTCTGGTAAACCACTTGTCTAGTACTCCAGAGTAGTCACTTTCGTTCCTTTTCGACTCCTTAAAAGAAAAGGATCATCTGAGCACTTTTTCTTTCAGGCTCATTAAACTTCAAAAGAGATAGAGTCACCTTTTCATCCTTTTCTCGTGTCTTGAAACATGAAAAGGTCAAGTCTTATTCCTATGTCATAAAACTTACTACCCACGAAATATTCCTGGTAACAGTTTGAGTTCTTGGTTATAGTACAAGTGCTTTTCAAGCTCATTCTCGATGGAAACATTCCCCGAGTCTACTGGCCAAGGTCTTCCCCAAGATGGAAATCCTGGTCCATTTCCGCCTTTTGGAAATGTCGGTGCTCCGTATATGGCAACATTGTGCTTGCCTAGGTTAACCATCGATTTTCTCGTTTGGTTGTTTTCAACCTCAGTGTTCGTGAGCGTCATCAATCTTGTTCCACCATCTCCTTCGTTTGAATCATGACACGATGATTCCAAGATTGAACCTACGCCTTCTTCTCCTATTTCTTCATCCTCCTCTCCTCCTTCGCTTGGTGGAAGCTCTACATACAGTAACCAGGATGCTAAGAAGAAGAAGAGGAAGATGAAGAAGAAGAAGGAGTCGAGTAAGTGAGAGGCTATCCATGCAGCTAATGTTCTGAGTACGTCACAGGTTGTGACACCTTCTAATCCTCCATGGAAGGTTAATTTTCCTTATAAACTGTGCAAGGGCGACCATCTTCTTCGTGATTATCATGGCATTCCTATGATCCTAGAAGTATGGTCTCACGATCTAGCTCATCCTTCGTTGTCCTCTAGAGCTCATGACGATGCTACCCCATCAACTCGCAGTGGTAAGATGAAAGGGAAGATTCGATTCCCCTGTAGGTTCTGTGAAGGCAACCATCTCCTTCACCTTTGTCCGCTCCTGGACAAAGCTTCCGCTATCTTTGATGGCCTTATAGCTTCTTCGCCTCCCCTTCCAGTTGGTTATCAGAGGCTCCCTTCAGACCCTCTCCCCATTGATAAAGATATTGATATGGATTCTTCTCTTGTCTTTCCTCCTCTTCCCGAGCCTGGTTGTGCTAAGCTTGTTCCTGACCAACCATTGGTCAGAAAGAGTGTCGACTTGGGTTCACCACCCGTTGTTCACTCTATCCTGAAATAGAATCATGATTGTACTTCTCATGTTCTTCTTATCTCATCAGATTCTCCTGAGTCAGAGAATTACCTTCCTATCCCCACTGATCAAGAGAGTCCTTCTTCGGTTCCTGTCGAGAAGGGGGGTAATCATACAATACCCCCGCCAAGTGGATCAGTGGTTTCCTTCGACTTGAGTCATTTGAATGCATTCCGTCTTCCATCCTACGTGCCCTTCCAGATTAAATTACACGCCTATGATAAGGCAGTACCTGGCACTGTCTTGGACGAAGGCGCGTGTGTCAGTATTATGCCTTCCACTACTTGGCAAGCTTTGGGCTCCCCACAGCTTGTGCATGTTACTCAGAATATGTTAGCATTTGAGGGAGGAACTCGCCAACCTTTCGGGATCCTTCCAAAGTTCCTTGTTACCTTGGGAAGCAAAACAATCTATATAGACGTAATGGTTGTCCAACGTGCTTCGGATTTCAGTATTCTCCTTGGTCATAACTATATTTATGCCATGGGGGCCCTTGTCTCTTCACTTTTATGTGTGGTTTTTTTTGCACGACGGAAGAATAGTGACAATAGATCGATTATCATTCTTCAGTCACCTATTGCCTCCTGTGCAACCATCATCCCCTCTCGGCTCTTTTCTGCACGCAGTGCCTTCCCTGCCACAGGTCAATTATGTGGCTACATGTTACGCCTCCACATCTGTTAATGATCATGCAGATGGTCACATGCATCATGTACTAGGGGCACTGGAACCCGATTTGTCGTTGGTGCCCAATGCCATGTTTTCCTCCCAAAGTGCGTTTCTTCTGTCCAGTGAAGACCTCTTGGGAGAAATGTTCTCCTATGGCCCATGAATAGGAGTCCAAGGATGGTTTCTATCTTGTGTTGACCTTGTTTAAAAAATGAAACAAGATGTCCGAGGATGGTTTGTTCTTGTGTCAACCTCATTAAAACAAAGAAACAATTTCCCTCTTGTTAATCGAATCTTTTTGGATCTCGTCTTTTCAAGCTTCATTACATCCATCTTATTGCATGCAATAAATCTTGGGGGGGCATGTACCTCGATCGGATTATCTGTCGGGGGCATGTTAATTTTATTCAAGCATAGTTCTCCATGGTCCAAGATTGTGTAAAAATGAACTTGTGTGTTGTCGTACCTCTTATGGTTTGGTGCGTTAGGTAATTTCTTGTTTATCATGTCTTTTGTCTTTTATGAAGATGTTGTGATTATTAGCCGATACATTTGTAAATTATGTATTAAGTGGAAATTTTCACAATTATAAATGGACAAACATTCAGACATAACAAATGGAAACCATAAAACATAAATCAATATATATCTTATGGTGCACCGAGGCGCTCAAAAAATAATGTGTATGTCTGAAAAATAAGTTATATGTTCATGTTCATCTGAGACACATGTCTCTCAAAGTAGCAGAAAAAAACCCTAGGTGACTACTGTGGTGGGTTGTGCTCTCTGTAGTAGACCACTTCTTGCACTCGTCTGAGTAGTCTATGGACCCTGGGCAACACACCCGCAGTATGTCTCTGATACTGTTGTGAGACCTCCTCGAACACTCTATTGTCTGGGATCCCCTCGGGCAAGCCCTCTAGGTTCTGGGCTATCTCCTCCTCTGCATCACCGCCTGAGGGTGTCTGGGAAAGCTCTCTGTTTTCCTCCCTACACGCCGTAGGAGCGAGACCCACTGGTCTCTCAGGTCCGACATATGAAAAAATGAATACAATTATTAAGACATATACATTTAAAATCCAAAAACATTAAAAAAAAAACATATAAAAAGTGTGTCGGTTAACCAAGTGTGTTACCTCTCTCGTCCCACTGCTCTCCAGGTGGGAGTAGCATATCTGGATCTCCTATGAAGTCTGTGTCCATATAGGGCCAATCCTCAACAAAAACTTGTTTTCTATCCAACCATTCCATGAACAAAAGTCCCCATGAGACTGGTCGACCGCCACCTCCTTGTGGCATCACATGCGCCCATCTTGTGATACGAGTCTCTCATGGACCCAGCAATGAGACGGCCATATCTTGCAGCTAAAGTAGTGGTACCCGGTCCAACATGAGCAGTACCAGGATGGACCCATATCCAAACTATTTGGTCTCTCATCGCTGGCACTTGGTCAGTTGTCTCTTCATGTTTAGAGACACTACTTCGGCCCATTAGTACATGGTGGGGTTAAGGAAATCTAGAACCAACCATAGTTGGGCCTTAGCCGCCTCATGTTGGGCCTGAGAGCCTGCTGCTCTTGTGACTGTAAATAGTAATACACGTAGTTTCAAGTACTCCATAGTTGGGATCTGAATTCTCCGACTCGGAATGACCCTATCCCTACTCTAAGGGTGACAGTTCCTTAGCAACAACTGAAAGTAAAGCTTTGATATTTTCCTTTATGAAAGTACAGAGAAGGAAGAAAAGATTGACCAACCGATATCCTTCGCTTTTGTCGATCTTGTCTTCTCTCTTCGTCCCTTGCTCCCAGCTCCTTGTTCTCTTGCCGGCCCAGCTACACAAAGATCCTGCACAAACAAGAGAGGGAAACTACAAGAAACATGTACTCATAACTGATGCATGGATTAGAGTGAATCAGATATACAAGTAAATACAATACATCAATGCAATACAAGTATATAGGAGAACATCCAAAGCTTTATTGATAGAAGTAAAAGGTTCTGAGAAGGTTACAACCATCAATGGCTCCAATCCAGCAGCACCTCCCCAGTAGCAAGAAATCTCCTCTTCCCCTCTATAAAAACAATCACCCAATAGCTCTAACTGTAAACCAACAACACTTCCTTACTTTGCACAAAATTCCAGCCTCCTTAGACCTCATGAGAGAGCTCTATATATAGGAGATTTGGAGAAAGGATGAGTCAGCTTGAGGCTGGCATAAAGCTGACTAGTGTCCTCTCCCACTTTAGTTGATCTTCAGTTCTTGAGAACACTTGGAGAATCTTGCTTCCACTTGGAGATCAAGACCCTCTTACTCATCGCAGGGCGAATCCCTTGAACCAAGTGTCAGTTTGGAAGCTTCCTGGGCAGTTGACACCTTGCAGAATGACTGTGCCACTTGGCCAATCTCGCCCAGCGCAGGTAGCCTTCATTGGAGTTGACTTTCAGCGCAGGTACAAAGAGGAGCAGTTGACATTCAGCGCAGATGCTCAATGGAGCAGCTGACATGATCCAAAAATAGCCTGTTTTTGAGTGTTTTCAGGTGGAGAACTGATGGGAAGTGCTGTGGTTTTCTGACCTTGTTCTTCTAGGGGTAAGAACAACATGTTTAGGGACTGAGGATCCCTGTAATTATTGACATTTCATGCTCCATGCTGCGAGGCACAAAAATGTCTATAACAGTTGCCCCCTAAAGTATGAGGCCGTTTATCGGGTGAAATGCTTTATCTAGAGGGTCCGAAGTTCATTCCAGTGCTGAGGAGGCGCCCTGTAATACAATACAATACAATACATTATTTTTCATTCTGTTTTCATGATCTAGCTGAGGCGGGCATTCCCATGCTCAGCTTTATAAATACATTTTGGTACATAGAACAGACGATCGTCTGATGGTAGACTGATAATTCTCTGCTGAAATTATCATCCTTTGAATAGGATGATCATCTGCTGCAATGATGTACATGACAAATGCTTTTATATTTCCTGAATATATATCGCAGCCCGGATGGATGAAACTAGATCCGGGGTCTTCAAACTCGTTCGATCTTCACTCTAAGTACAAGTCGATCCATGTGAGAATTGCGCTGAAGTCGAACATGGAAAGACATCGCTTGATTACCGGTCAATGATGAAAACCGTTAACAAGCGCGAGAGGAATCACCGATAATGATAATGACCCTCAAGGTACTGCAGTACAATTCACGTGGCGTGAATAAAGGACTTGGCGTCGAACGCCACGCAAAATCTTCTGGTCGAAGGTCATTGATGTATACCCGTCGTCGGAAGTGAGAAACTTGCCATTGAGGCATGCAAGCTTCAAAGTACTGATGGGGTTGTTCCTAGATCAACTTCTTGGATAATGAGCTGAAGTCGACAAGAAGCGATCAGTCAAAGGAGGGCCTTAATGAATCCCACATCAATGACACGGAACGGAGCTGATGATTTTAGTGGAGGTGAAAACAAACTGTGACACATGATTCAGGGTGGCGATCATGAATGGAGGAAGGATAATGTATGGCAGTGGATGGGACACGGTTGACACTTTCAGAATGACCTCTCTTGAACATATAACGACACTGATGCGATGGATCGGTAGCATTACCCCAAAATGTGGATGGTTTGGCGAAGATCATGGTGATGAGACCGGTGAATGAAACAACCCAACCCGATGTGGTACGGAAGAAAAGTGTCATGTTCAAGAGCGACTTGCTACCATTAAGCTTTGATGTTCTCCCAATTTTTCCCCAGTCATTTCTGACCAGTACCTCTTTATTTTTGTCAAGCTTGAGGAGGATAACATATGCTTGTTCTATAACCTGCCCTTCGGGCAAGCCCATCGCTATGATTTAACGAGCTTAGCGATAGGGAAACTCGTTCTCGTCTAAAGACAAGTTTGTCGCTATTTAATCATTTTAACGAGTCTAACGACAAGGAAAACTCGGTCCTTTTCATTTTTAGAGAGTCTGAAAAGGTACAGAAAGTTAACTCCATAATTCCTTTTTCGTCATCTAATCCCTTAAGTCCGAAAAAGTATAAAACAATACAGAAGGGATGAATTTTCGATTGCTTTAACGAGCCGAACAAAACAAGCGCTCGATCTTTTCGTGTAATAATCCCTCAGGTCCAAAAAGATTAAAATCTAGAGGAGGGATAGCTCTTCCGGTCATTTAACGAGCTGGAAGGCCAAAACTCGGCAAACTTTTCATATTTTACGAGTCAGTGAAAAGAGCTCAAAGAAGACTCGTCTTTTGAGGAACGAGTGATAAACAGGGATAGCAGCAGATTCCAGGTACAGGTTGGAATTTTCCAATCACGGCAGTGTCACAAGGATGGCTAGGTGAAATCACTCTTCGCAGCTGTTTCTCAAAAGAGGTAAACACACAAATGGAGGTGAATGATCGGCCAAATGAAAAGTGGAGGTGACGGTGCACAAACACAACCAAGGCTTTTATGGCTGATGAATTTACGATCTCAAAAGGTTATTTACCGGTTCATTTTTTCTGAATGAGCTTGAACTCTAGGGGAAGATTGCTCACAACTTATGTTTATTTTTTAACGAGCATGAACTATGCGCTAAAACTGCTCGGATCTTGCGTTTATTTTTTAACGAGCATGAACTATGTGCTAAAACTGCTCGATATACCAGTCATAGAAAAAGAACGCCTCCTGTGAGATAGCTATTTTTTAAGGAGCTTTATCTCACGAAGCTATGCTCCAATTTCGGCAAGTTTTTACCTTTGCCCCACAGACTTTCTTCATGCAAGGTCGGAAACGGCTAATCCTATGAGTTTAAAGGGTTAGACCTACAGGTTTAAAGGGAGGACCTAAAAATTTAAAAAATAAATAGTCGTCCCTCGCTCACATTCCAAAAGTTTGGATGCCCCCAGGCATAGGATAGAATTTCGAGGCTGCCCCTCCTCTCCCCTACCTCTGCTTTTCTTTGGGTGTTCACAGCTACTTGTCACCTTGCCAATCTAATGTTAACGATACTAGTCTTCTCGTTATTTTAAGGGGTCTTACGCGGTACTCAGTCTTCCCGTCGGCCCAACTTTTAACGAACAACTATTTGTGACAAGAGAAGAACACTACTCAAAGACAAAACATTGGTATTATTGAGGGAGGCTTGTCTCTTTCTTATTATCCGAAGAGGGTTCTATTTGCTGCCGCAAATCAATCTCTTTCTTCGGCGATGTCTATCATTGGGTTACTTAAAGATGGTTACCCTCTGTCACAACAATAGAATCTCTTTCTTTGGAGGCTGCCCCTACTTATCCTTCAAAACATTTGTTTTAATGGGTGAGGCTTGCTTTTCCCCAAAGATGGTTACTTCTTGTTGTCACAAATAGACCCCCTCCTTAGTAGAGCCCACCTCTTTAGACAAAGGGAGCGACCGCTTCATTCACACAACTTTGACAAAAGAATTTTATCCTAGAACAACTCTCCTTTCCACTGCCGGACGGGGTACGGACTAGTCCATTCTTCTGCGGAAATTCTACCTTATACCCAGGGTTTCTTCTGCCTGAAGCAGACCAGGGTGCATGCCCCCTGGGTTCCAGTCTTTCTTTCCGAATCACTCGCACTCATCGGGAAGGAGGACTGGGGGTGGAGGCGGATCTTGAGCGAACAGACCATTTAGGAATGGTATTTGACTATTTGCGATGCAAGATCCCGGAAATGAAAGTTGGTCTACGAGCTTGACCATCCTTCCTTCGTGTGGAAAACACATTACTCTAAAGAGTTAGGAGACTATCGCTCCCATGCAATAAATATAGTCACGTCCAAGGAGTAGGTTATAATCCAAGGGTCCCTGGACGACCATCACGTTTAAATTGACGGTCTTCCCTTTCAATGTAACAGGCACATTGGGGAGGATTCCTAATGGTCGACTGGTTCCTTTATCAAAACCTGAGAGATTTCTTAACTCAGGTAAAAGCGCCGGGGAACCCAGTGCTTTCCAAGCAACAGAGGAAAGGATACTCACAGACGCCCCCTCATAAATGATAGTACCAGCCATAATCATTCTATAGATCTGGACAATGATTCTGAATGGTATACTGGCTGGTAACCGGGGTCTGCCTAGTTGATTCCAATCAAAGGATACAACCAGGTTGCTTGGTGGTGGGACCGAATATACGGCCGGGTATGACCCTGATGATGTTCCTTCCTACGATAAAGGAATGGGCGCATTGCCCTGACGCTCATCAGAGTCGGTGTTAATGAAAAGAACCTGGATGGTGTCATCCTTATTCTCTTCAGTGAGGGTGTCGCATGAAGATGACTCTTCGGCGACGGTGTCATTTGAAGATGGGTCTTCAATGACAGAGTCATTGGACGATGAAACCTCTGAAGGAAGAACCGGGTCAACTGCCGTTTCGACTTTTAGACTTTCGTCTGGTCTGGATTCAGTAGGTTCATTCTCAATGACCGACACTTCAGCTGACCACTTGGGCGGGTCAGCTGGATTTTCAACTATCAAGGGATTAGGCGCGAGTTTTTGGTATCCAGGAGGAAGTTGTAACGGTGAAACCGGACGATCTTCCAAAACTCTCTTTGCCTCATCTAAGAATGGACATTTGTGGATGGCATGCCTGCCTTCACACAATACACAGGGTGATCTTGGTCTCCCTCTTCGTCCTTCACTCTCGCTAGTTGACGGACTGCAATCAACATGACTATCAGAGGTTGATGCTACCGGATTGTGCAACCTTGGGGACCAGTCCCTTAGTATCCGGGGAATACAAGGACAATCACGATGGAAGTGGGTCCCTTTGCAAATGACACATGGCGATTTAGGCCCGGTCGGTGCAGTGTGTGGGTTTTTGTCAGCTGTCTTCTGCTTGCCCCCAGTCGCCTTCGCCATAGGCTCCTTCTGCTTCTTTTCTTTCTTCTTCTTTTCCTTCTTCTCCTTGGGAGGCTGACTTTTGCCAGCTCTACCTCGCGAAGATGAAGGATCAAAGGAAGTATTGTAAGAAGTGGAAGGCTGGTGGGTAGTTCTAGACTGTTCTGACTGTTGATTCGACTGCTCAGGATTAGTGGCGATCTGGACTACATTAGTTGAAAAGAGCCATACAGGTAGGCCGATTGTCAATCCTGGAAGTGACAATGTTGCCATATGAGGCGCACCAACATCTCCCCAAGAGGAGAAGGGATTTGGACTTCCGCCAAGGTTGCCTCCTTGGTTGGTGGGCTCCATACTTTTCAACTGAAAGATCAACGTGGGAATAACAGGTGATTTTGTTCCGCTTAAAATAAATTTTATTAACGACGCTTTGAGACACAAACTTGCTTTTTCATGTTTTAAGAGTCGAGAAAAATCTAAAGATGACTCTAGTCGCCTTCGATGTTTTAACGAGCCCGAAGTGACAAATGCTCGGTTGGACCTTTTCAGTTATAGAGTTTGAAAAGGGCCAAAAGAAACTGCTCTGGAGATCTAGGCAGAGGGTGTGCCAAACCTTTCGCGAAACCACAGAATACGTTTTACGGTACAGGTGGTCGATCTTCGTGAATGTTGTGTTCACTGCATCGCGATCAGTAGGGCGGTCGACACGGCTTCCTATGGATAAAGGATAATTGCCTATAGGGGTCTCCCAATATATACTCGACGGTACGTGGGAGCACAAGTCCGTATTAGTGCCACCGACTCTCAGGAGGAATCACCCACCTTCGTAGAGATCGACAGTCACTATGTTTAACGACGCCGGAACACGTCTCTACCTAGACCTCTAGATGTTTGCGTTATGTTACAAAGCGTTGTTATGTAAATTGGATTTATTTTAATGTTGATCTTGCTTAGTAGTTTGCCTTTAAGGATCACCACGAGATGTCTATATACAACTTCCTAAATGCAATCTAAGATGAGAAGCAAAACTTTTCAATCTTTCAACTTTGAAAACCTTAATCTACTGAGGGGAAAGAAAGACATCAATTTTTCTCACAGATCATAGAACACACACTAAATGCACTTTTTCCTAAATCAACATGCAAAGTGTCAATAATGCACATGCACAATGCAGGTATTTCTTTTCTTTATCCTTAATGTTGATGTAAGACAAAAAGGAAACTGTTGTGTAACTTTGAATCTAATTTCAAGCGAAAGTAAACAAGCTTGTCCAAAATCAAAAGACACCTTAAGATCGACTTGTTTAGACACTGGAAATGTATAGATTCAAACCACAAAATGATAAACAAACAAACTCAAACAGCCATGAACAGTAACAAAACTAGCTCTTAAGATCACAAAGACACTTTTACAGTTCAGGATCTAAGAGGCCACAGCTATACTGGTTTGCTTTTCACAATGGGAAACTGTAACTGAAACAAGAAATACTGAAAGAACAATCACAGTTTCATCACACAACTGAGGCAGAATAATGTCGAGGAAAGTTGGTTTACAGCAAGTACAATGACAAGCAATCAACAGCAAAATAATAGTGAAAACAGGGCCAAGACCTAGTAGGAAACCTCAGCAAGACACTGGCTAACTGGTCCAGCGCAGGCTCTGGTCTGTCAAACTGACTCTCAGCGCAGTTCCTGAAGGGAGTACCTGCGCTGAAATGCAGACTGCCTTTGGACAGCCTGCACTGAGACACGAGAGTTGCGTTTACAAGGATTCTGGGTCATAAAAAGCTCAAACATTCACTGTTTTTGCTGAAATAAAAAGCTATAGGTCAAGTACAAGCTAAGGGATGATCAAGAGGATGAAAAGCTATCACAAAGAGCACAAGAGTCTTTGTAGATCAGCTCTTCAAATCATGAATCTGCTCAGAAGATGAGCAAGAGTAGCAACCCCTCTACTTCGCTTTTGATATAGTCAAAAGCTTTTCGATTTGGTACTCTTTTGTTCAGGAAATGAATAGCAAAGATACTACAAACACAAATCAAATGGATACGCTCCCCAGCGGAGTCGCCAGTTTGTTGTGGGGAAAAGTATCCGACTCGGAATGACCCTATCCCTACTCTAAGGGTGATAGTTCCTTAGCAACAACTGAAAGTAAAGCTTTGATATTTTCCTTTATGAAAGTACAGAGAAGGAAGAAAAGATTGACCAACCGATATCCTTCGCTTTTGTCGATCTTGTCTTCTCTCTTCGTCCCTTGCTCCCAGCTCCTTGTTCTCTTGCCGGCCCAGCTACACAAAGATCCTGCACAAACAAGAGAGGGAAACTACAAGAAACATGTACTCATAACTGATGCATGGATTAGAGTGAATCAGATATACAAGTAAATACAATACATCAATGCAATACAAGTATATAGGAGAACATCCAAAGCTTTATTGATAGAAGTAAAAGGTTCTGAGAAGGTTACAACCATCAATGGCTCCAATCCAGCAGCACCTCCCCAGCAGCAAGAAATCTCCTCTTCCCCTCTATAAAAACAATCACCCAATAGCTCTAACTGTAAACCAACAGCACTTCCTTACTTTGCACAAAATTCCAGCCTCCTTAGACCTCATGAGAGAGCTATATATATAGGAGATTTGGAGAAAGGATGAGTCAGCTTGAGGCTGGCATAAAGCTGACTAGTGTCCTCTCCCACTTTAGTTGATCTTCATTTCTTGAGTCCACTTGGAGAATCTTGCTTCCACTTGGAGATCAAGACCCTCTTACTCATCACAGGGCGAATCCCTTGAACCAAGTGTCAGTTTGGAAGCTTCCTGGGCAGTTGACACCTTGCAGAATGACTGTGCCACTTGGCCAATCTCGCTCAGCGCAGGTAGCCTTCATTGGAGTTGACTTTCAGCGCAGGTACAAAGAGGAGCAGTTGACATTCAGCGCAGATGCTCAGTGGAGCAGCTGACATGATCCAAAAATAGCCTGTTTTTGAGTGTTTTCAGGTGGAGAACTGATGGGAAGTGCTGTGGTTTGTTGACCTTGTTCTTCTAGGGGTAAGAACAACATGTTTAGGGACTGAGGATCCCTGTAATTATTGACATTTCATGCTCCATGCTGCGAGGCACAAAATGTCTATAACAACAAGTGACGAAATTGAGCTCCAAAGATTGCACAAGTGCATATTGTTTGGAAAAATTACCAAGGGTGAAAATCAAAACAATGTAAATTTTTTTTTACCACAAGTCTTATATAAACTTTTTGAAATTTTAGGGTTTTTTAACTATGGGACTTGGGTTTTGTTATATTTTTTGGTTTTTCCTTAGGGTTTTACGGTTATAACCTAGTTTTTTGAACATTATAATGTATATTTTTGTCGAATGGATCTTACGTTTAGTTTTCTGTGCAGGAACAGGGGTGACAGATACAGTTTCCAGTCGATACATGCTTGGTCCATACCATGAAATTTTTCATGAGTCTTCTTTAAGCTCTTTTCCGGCTCATAAAATATGAAAATATTACCAAGTTTTTCCCTTTTTGACTCGTTAAAATTGAATACAAATGGTTGTTCGCTTTTAGCTCTTTTCCGACCATTTAAACACGAAAAAGATGGCAGGGCTTTTGTCTTTTCAAGATCGTTTTTGGTTATGAAGTGTCGTGTCTCCGATCGCTTTTTTACTTTTTCAGATCGGGAACGCTAGTTACGAAAAGTACGCCTTGATCGAAAAGGTCAAACAATTCTCTTGAGTATTATTTTCTACCTTTTCGGCCTTGAGGGACAAAAACTTATGAAAAGGGGCCCCCCTAGAGTTTGATTTTCTGTGTCTTTTTCAAACTCTCTAAACATGAAAAAGACTCTGAGTTTTACCTATGTTGGACTCGTTAAACCCTGACAACATTGGACTCGTCAACATGATGAGACCCGATCTTCTCCTCCCTAGGGCTCGTTAAAATTTCACTAGTTTGGATTTGTGCGAAGAATGAACTTATATCGCAAGAATATGCTATCCCCTTCAATCTTCTTTTTCAAAAATAATTGGGGTACTCGCCAACAATGGTGGGGGAAAAATTTGGAAATCTTCATTGGTTACCTACGGTAGCTGGTAACTCTCGAACATCGACACTTTTGCTTCTTGTCGGGTTTGAGAAATCCTCGCATCGTCGTTTGCCTTCTGGGTTTGGGTTGTCATTTTTCCTCATTCCATTTGATCCTTTTTGTCTACATCAGACCTCCGATCCCTTGGTACCAAAATGCTGCCACATTCGGGAGTCATGTCGCTGATATGTTCAAGAGTATAATACTTATGTAGTTCATGCCCTTACCTCCTCCTATGATTCTTTGTCTCACCATTTTCCTCTTGTTCCTTGTCTCATGTCGTTGATGAGGGAAACATTATGGCCCTCCTGCAATGGTCTGCTTCCTGTCAACACAATTCATTATCCAAGAATTTGATCTAGATATCCCTTTCGGTACCTTAGAGCTTGCATGCCTCAATGGCAAGTTCTTCACCCTCGATGACAGACTTACATCATTGGTCTTTGATCAGGTGATTCAACGAATGTTCGAATCCAGGTCATTCTTCACACTTTGTGGATTGTACTGGTAGTACCTTGAGAACCATTGACATTATTGGTGGTCTCTATCATGCTTGTTAACGGTTTACATCATTGACCGGTAATCAACCGATTTTATAACATGCTCGACTTCAGCACATCTATTCGCATGATTATAAATTGTACTATGATTGGTCAAGATTCAAGACCCGAGAAAAAGATTACATATGTTCAAGTTGCGTGGATTAGTTCGCGATTGCATACATGACTATTTAATTGGATCGCTGCAACCATACCTCTATCTTTATATATGGTCTTATCGATTGGGTGGCTGCGTCCATACCACAGACCGAGTTTCATATGTCTTTTGGATGGTTTCACCCATGCCTAGACTACATGTATTTCACTATGAGAGATATCAGTTGTACTTGTGCTTGCAGGTTTTCCACGATGGTGTTTTGGTTTGGTTATGATTTCACAAAGCATTTCACCCCTCCCACTCTCTTGGGCTTCATGCTTTAGGGGGCATCTGTTACACAATAATTTGTCACTGACCTCATCTCAGTCCTCGAGCGACATCTCCGGTGTGTCATACATCAAATAAACATGTCCATATCTTCCCACTCATTCAAGAAGATTAAACAAGTGCTCTCTAATACTGAAGATTTTCCCTTTTTCCTATGTTTATACATTGTCACAAGTGAACCCATTTCTGTCTACAACGATTCTCTATTCTGAACTATATCATCGCAGGGGTACATCTATTCCCTGCAACCATCAAATTTTAGGGCTCGACTCAATTCCTTAAGATATTTCTTGTGACGATTGGTTTGAATACACTGCTCCCTTGTGACGTCATCACTAAGACCTAGTGTATGACTTGCGACAATCCAAATATGGCGAATTAGTTAAAAGAGATGGCCTTCTGGGTGATTCTAGAACTGGTTGTTGGGTCAAGTTGGTTCGCCTTTCCTCCTCTAGGATGGTGGTTCTACCTGTTGCGAAACCTCCCTTGAGGATAAGCTCCCTGTCAATCATTTTATGGAGTCTCCTACTCTTATAAAAGCACTCCCCATTTATATGATCAGCTAGTTCTTAGTTTTCGGATTGAAGCAAATTAGCTAGCTTCGGTGTGAGTTTGATAAGTTTGTAGTGTGAATTGCTGATAGTTTAGAATTTGGTTGTGGATTGCCTTAGCCTTGTATTAGAGCTTGTGAGTGAGAGAGAGAGTTATTATCCATTTGGGAGATCCATCTTGAGACTGAATGCCTAAAGAAACATACTGGCTGGACCCTCCGAGAAAGCTTGCGACTTCAAGGCTTGGTTGTAAGGTTTGCTTTCGATTCATTTTAATACAATCAATGATGATTTCCTATGTCTTGTGTAAAATATACTTGATAGCTTATGGTTCCTTGACCCTGTAAGTAAATAGATCATTGTTGTTCTCGATTACGTGTTCTGTTGTTCTCTTGTGTTGTTTCAGGTTGATTTCTCATTGAGGAGAAGGAAATGATAGCTGCAACGGTGTAATGAAAGATTCATCGAACACCGGTTTGAGGTAGGCTCTTTCAACAATGATTGTTTAAGGAAATTGGTTGTTGTTTTGTTTTGCTATGACTAGACCCACTCTAGGGCTAGAGGGGTTGCCTCTGTCCACAGAGGGAACATTTCCTACATCACAGGTCTCGGAACCACATCCCAACACTCTTATGAACTATGGAGTCATACTACTCCACCATAGCATCAACCCAAATCAGCTACTGCACTTCTTCCTCAAAGGAAGATGGCTCAGTCCCAACACATTCCCCAACAAGGGCCATGTATCCAATGTACCTCTCAAGTGACCTCCTCTGTCTATGCTTAGAAGATGGTTCTCCCACATTCTCTCTTGCATTCGTCAACAATATGTCAGCTTCTCTTGTGCACTTTTGTCCATCTCTGGAAGACTCCGCTTGAGTAGATGTCTCCACTCTTGGAATCTCTGCATGTAGCTGCTCCGCATCAGTCTGAGGCTCCTCCTCCTTGGGAACCAACAGTTCCTCCATAGCCTGTAGTCGGAGCTCCTGCTCAATGGAAACTCGCAAGGCCTTCTCCTCATAAATCTTGAGATCTCTGTGAAACACTATCCTCCGATTGGTAGGAAATTACACTTGATAGTTGTGAGGTGTATCAGTGTACCCCACAAGTATCCCCAACTCTGTTGTTGGCTCAAGCTTATTCTGCGCATCCTTTTTCACATGGCAATATACTGATGAGCCAAAGATCTTGAAGTGACCCACATCTAGTCTCTTACTAGATAAAGCCTCCTCTGGTGTCTTCATCCCAAGTATGCAATGTGGGCTTCTATTCTGCAAATAGACCGTTGTGGTGCATGACTCATCTCACCAGTGAAGTGGTAGGCCTTGGTCATGCAGCATCACCTGTGCTACCCCTACAATAGTTATGTTCTTCCTCTCGGCCACCCCATTCTCCTGTTGGTTGAGATGTGCCATCAACTCTCGTTTTATTCCTTCCTCTACATAGAAGTCCTTAAACTCTTGAGAGACATATTCTCCAACGTTGTCGCTTCTCAAGGCCTTGATCTTCTTCCCTGACTCTTTCTCGACCAAAGCTTTGAACTCACAAAACTTTGTGAAGGTTTGGTCCTTCTTCTACATGAAATAAATCCAGCATTTACGAGAAAAATATCAATGAAAATCACGTAATACGTTTGCTTCGCTATGGTTGTCATCGAGAATGGTCCACACAAATCAGTATGAACTCACTCTAAGATAGCCACTCCTCAAGTGTCTCGATCATGAAAGGAAGACTTTGTGTACTTTCCCAAGGTACAACCTTTGCATGTGTCAAATTGCTCAAGTTTACCTTTGGGAAGTCCTGTAGATATCTGTTGTGTTATATTCAAAGCCCCATGATGTAGATGGCCCAGCCGCATGTGCCACAACTCGCCAATATCTTGGCATTCCACCAATTCTTCTTTCGTGCTCAATGCTTCACAATCATCTACCTCTAGTTTATAGAGATTCTTCACCTGAATCCCTATCCTCTTGGTCTGACCCATGGCTATGTGTCTTAGGAACATCTTTCCTTTACTGAAGACAACATCATAGCCTTTTTCCTCCAATTTCATGACCGATACCAAGTTCTTCTTCAGTCCAGGCACATACTTCACATCTGTCAAGGTGAGAGGAGCTCCATGCTCCCTCTTAAAAGAAACAGTGCCCACTCGTGAAACACTGTACTTTCCATAATCACCCATCTCTATGTGCATCTTGATGTCTTTCTCCTCTGAGGTACGGAATAAAATTTTATCGCTAATCAGGAGGAGTGAGGCTCCACTGTCAAGATATAAAACCCAACCCACCATCAATGAAACCATGCATGCAATGAGGGTAAAGTACATTTCGAACTGAAAGGTTAAAGCCTCACCTTCCGATCCTTTTGTGGATCCCTTCTTGGACTTCTTCGATGGGTAATTAGTCACCTAATGTCCCATATCGTGACAATTTAAGCATCTCACTTTAGACTTATCACCCTTCTTCCCTCCATGATAAAAATTCGATTCGGAATGGGAAGCCTACCCTTTTCCTTTCCTTGCCTTAATTGTTAAGGCCAGATTTCCTTCATCATCATTCTTTGATGAAGAACCATCTCGTGTGATCCTCCTGATCTCCTCATGCATCAGATCCGACCACATTCATTCCCAATCCGCTAGTTTCTCCCTTCTATTCACAAAGTCCTGGTAGCTATTCCAACTCTTTGGAAGGTCGAGGAGAGCGAGGCTCACCATATCATCATAAGCAGTAGTTATTCCCACACTTCCAAGCTCATATCTATAGGTTGTGAGCTTGTTCAAATATGTCGAAATAGTATCGCCCTTCTCCATCTTGATTTTTTGAAGCTTATCCTTGAGCGCCAATTTCCTCTAGTCGCTATTGTTCTGGTAGAGGTCCGTCAATGTCTTCCACATTGAACATGGAGTATCATTCCCATGGAGACTCAAGACAATATGGTCTCGAACTCGCTCAAGAATGATCTATCTCGCCTTCGCTACACACTTCTTCCGCTCAGCCAACTCTTGTGCATTAGCTGCAGGTGGCTTTGGGATTTCTTGATCAATGAAATCTTTCAAGCCATTGTCTTCTAATACAACCTCCATTCTATCTTACCATGCTATGTAACTCAATCTGCATTCCAAGGCATACTCGAGTCTCAATCCATAGAATGCCATTGACTAACTTGAAGTATAATATGAATTCGATTTGCACCTGCAACCTCGAACTTCAAACTTCGAATTCTCTTCTCAGTGTACTATTCACAACTCCGATAAACTAGGCTCCAATACCATGTATAACTTTTGTCTACAAATCTAGCTCTGTAGATCTATTGCAGGTTAACCCGATAATGCAACATAACCAAAGCAAAATATTATAACTTGCTTCTACTATCAATTTATGGAAGCTTAAAGATTCAGCAAGATCAAACTGAACAAATATAACCTAAAAAAGAATCAATGCACATGAAACATAGAAAATACTGAGGGGAAAGCCTCTGCTAGAAACCCCACTATTTGTATTATCATACAAGGCTAAAATATATAAGAATTACATAAATCCTTAGCTCTCACAGCTAGCCAGATTTCAGTACAATCCTCACAAATTCTCACAGACAAAATTGACTTCTCATAAGCCTTCTCCTCATCCCTCCAAGCTCCTATTTCCTTGTGCAGTTTTTCCTGGGTGATCCTCCCATTGCCAAGTGTAACACTAATCTCACACACTGCTCCAACACACTATCAGAACTGCGTAATCCTCAAGGAATGATTCCTTGACTGCATGCATGAGTTTTCTTTATAAGAGAACACATGCAACTGATAGTACACTATCCATGTCCTTAATATCAATTGGGTCTTTCTCATAATAGACATGCATGAGTTATTGATGAGGGAATCTTCAGTTATCTCGAGTACACTAGTTGAGTGCATGCATGCATCAACTGACTGATAACTCACGATTAGTTTCTCAAACAGTTTGGAGCTAATTTAACTAAACTTAACTAATTAAACTGAGCTAACTAATTACAACTCAAATATAACTCAATATTATCTCCTTAATTAAGGGATAATCTCCTTAATTTAAGGGATTATTGTTGCATGACTACAGAAACACTTTTAACTTGAATTTCTCCAACTAATTAACTCAAGATGAATTAATTAAATATTTTCCAAGCAACTAGTGAGACTAAATTTGAATTTTAATTCACAACTTTAATTCAAGGAAAAATTAGAATTGGAATATTCTTGTTGCTACATTTCAACATCATCATCGTTCTTGTTATCATTCTCTTACATAACTCAACAACGACGTCATTATGCAAACCACAAAAAGTACATGGTTTTCTACACCATGATTTCTGATCATCATTAACAATATGGTTGTAAACAAAATGAAATTTAGAATACTGAGAAATTTTATACCTCTCTTGACTGTCTCTGGTGCAATCCTGGCGATGCGAGCTTTCCTTAGCTCTTCCTCTACAATGTGCACTGTCAGGAGAGGATTGTGATGTGTTTCAATCCTTTTTCCCTGATGGCTTCGAAAATTCCTATGAAGCTTCCGATACCTTTGCGTACTCTCCTTCACTGTACCCCAAATCTGCAAATCGAGGTCTTTGTACAACCTCCAATGCATGAGTCATTCTTGCCATTAACACCAAGTCCTCCTCATTTATACCCCATCTTGGTAAGGAGTCTCATGCTAGTTCCTGAGATGGGTACCTCTATGTTTCCAACACAAATAATGCCATTTGAAAATGAAACTAAAGAATGATCAACATCCTTTACCTAAGATTACGATTCTGAAACATGTGATGATGGCTTTGTTAAACCTTCGTTTCACTTCCACTTTTCCAAGGCCTCTTCCATGAATCGTAGTTGAAGTTGCTTCTCTTCTTTCTCTTCTCGTAGAAGTCTCTTCAATTAAAAATTCTCTACTTGACGGCTCTGATTGATCTCCTCATCTAAATGATGAGAATATAATGAAGAAGATGAATGTACACTCGACGGGGTGGATGGACCATCGTCCTCTACTTTTTTTTTCTCTCGTTCTTTTCTTTCCATCCTCTCCTCATAATATGCATAGATTATGTCCACCATGCATGCCATACTAAGGAGGTCCTCATATAAATGTATGTTGTTGTTTATTTCCTTTCTTGTTGCATGTTCAATCATACAATTCACATCAGCGAGAAGCCCTCTGTGATATGATACAGATCTCTTGAGCTACCAGAATTAACCAAGATCTTTTACTTTTTTGATGTTAGCAAAATTGCATGTGAAAGAGTTTAAAACAACCACATATGCATACTGTAAAGAACAAGAAACATAATGACGATCGTTAAATCAAAGGACACACACACATGATAATGGAGTTCACCCAGTTTGAGCTACGTCTTTATGCTATAGTGTCAAGAGTGGGAATGCCACTTCATTAATGTTGCAATATGATGGTGGATACATAGTAGATTCTTTGTCTTTACAAGGATAAATTCCCTCAACCAAAGTGGCTTGTTTCTCCATGAGACGTTCTCCCTATAGGAACTCTCACTCAAATGGGCCCTCCTTCAACTTGACAAGCTAATAAATTCTGACATGAGGTGGCATACAAGTGTCCCTCAACATAATGGTAATCACGGATCTTAACAACAAAGACATCATCTCAACAAATCAGAAGAAAGACATGCTATAACTGCGTCATTTACCTCCACTCTCAGTGATGGTCGAAAAATGCAAAGGTTAACTACCGAAATGGACTGCACCATTGAATCTATGGCGTGAAATCGTGTCAAATGACTATAAACTTTTCCCTTCTCTCATAGTTTTAAATTTTGGACACACAGGAATCTCAAAGATTCCACCAAAGATTCATTCCTAACGATGGCCAAAAAAATATGTTGCTCAGATGAATTTTCTGAGCACACCACTCCTTCCGAAATTGTATGAAAAACTACTATAAAGTCGGCATCATTCCTCCTCTGTCAAAAGTTAGTCTCCAAGAGAATATTTTAGATTCTATAAGACCCTGTAAATATTCTTCGCTACTGGGCGCCTAAATTTTAGTTCCTCAGATGAGAAAACAAAACACACCATCGTGTTCTCTGTGAAATTTTGGTTCTTTTGAGTATAAACTTCACATATTTTCGTCACTGTGAAAAAACACCTTCTTCCAAGATTTTACACAAAAATATTCTCAAAAAAATTTCCTAAAATATTCATGAAATCCTCCATTTCCATTCCCGGCTGGACCGCCCTACGCTGCCACACCTCTATTATTTCGCTCCGCATCCATGTCTCAGCGCAGCTGAATACACACTGCGAGATTATATAGAATACTTTCCGTAATTTTAAAGAAGGCCGTTAGTTGGTGTTTATCTTGGCGGAGATAATTTTATTCATTGGTAGTTAGGGAGGTCTTGATTTCAAGACTCATGGACTCTCCTATTTTGTTTTAATACAAAAATTTTGTTGCACAATTCAAAAAATCCATCGGCAGTTTTGTTGACTCCCGGATGGTCTTGATGAGTTTTTGTTGACTTCCGGATGGTCTTCGTTTCAAAACTCATCGACCCTCCTAATTTGATTTAATACAAAATAAATTGTTGCACAATTCGAAAGACCGATAGGCACTTTTGATTTCAATACACAAAATTTGTTCCACAATTCAAAAGACCCATAGGCAATTTTGTTGACTCCGGGATTTAGAAATGTGTTGCAAAATTCAAAAAGAACAGTCGGCAATTTTTTTGACTCCCGATTCTTCCTGGTAATACAAAAAATTTGTTGCACAATTCAAAAGACCCATCGTCAATTTTGTTGATGCTCGGATTTAAAAATGTGTTGCAAAATTCAAAAGACCCGTCGGCAATTTTGTTGACTGCCGAATCTTTTGGTGTATATAAACCGGCTGCCAAATAAATCAGTTCGACCAACCGTAACAAGCACCCACCCTATGCTTTTTAACATACACATAGGTATTTTTATAACAATGTATCCAATGAATATAATAACCATATATGGTTCTAATTGGTTGAATTGAATATGGCTTTGGCCATAATGGTGCACATTTATAACCATTCTTAATAACCGGTTTTTCCATAGTATATTTTTTTTTAATTGTTATATGGTTATAGTCATATTTATTTTTCTTTTTAATGGATGGGATGTTTAATTTTTTTAATATTTTAATATCAATTTGGTTTTTTTCAATATATATATTTTTGTCTATTTCTGCAGGATTTGGAGATTAATTTTGGCATGCCATGTGTTGAAGTTTTATTGGCCTTTTTATTGCCATATAGGCTAAGTGGGTCTCACATCTACTTACGACTTGCAAATTTCTGATAGTCATAAAATGGACTTCCAAATTTTTTATGGTCATGAAATGGTCATACATACTCCAATTGAGGTGGAGTTCAAGTCGTTGGAATCAGGGCAACAAGAACTACAATCTGGTCCTAGTTGTCCAATTCGTTGGAATCAGGACAATGAGAACTACAATATGGTCCTAATTTTTCACTTCAATATAATGACTTTTATTTTTTAGCTTTTCCATAGCCACTGTTGAATTCTGGCCATTTCTGTAGCCACCTGGATCAATTCCAAAGCAACTTTTTAACCATACCCATAGAACATGTCTTTTCTATATGATCAAATTTGTTAAAAACTACATATCTTTTCTATAGGATCAAATTCTTTCACATGCAAACTCTTTTAGAGAGCAAAATACAATATGTTATTTTTCATTATTTAAATTGTATTTTTTAATGCATATAGACTATATATAGGACCAAATAAAAGTTTTATCCATAAGAGATTAATTTTTTCTATATATAGATATATATGAAGTTGATATTAACATAAGTTAGTTAACATAGATCTTCAAATAGTTTATTTAAATCTCTTGTTAAAATACTTTTAAAAGTATAATATTGAAACATCTTATTCACACATTTTCTATTTCTAATTACTTTACATTATTTTTTAATTATAACCTATATTATTTTTCTATTTACAATATAATTTTTAATTTTAATAGAAAAATTTTTACTTCTAATTATTTTATATTATTTTTTTAATTATAACCAACATTATTTTTCTATTTAAAATATATTTTTATTTTTTATTTTTACTTTAAAATCCAGACAAACAAACAAATTTACACATTTCTTCACACTGAACAAATTTACATATTTCTTTATATTAAACAAATTTACACCATACTAGACCAATAATTTAATAACAAATTAAAACATTTCTAACCTACATAATTTTCATAACTTCAAAAAAAAAAATCCTCCCGAGGAAAATTCTAAACGACTCAAAACCGTACCATGAACCTGGCCTTTCTATAAAGCTAAAAATTTATTAAAAATAAAGCTTAATAATATATTAAAGTAATATGGTTCACTTTTTCATATCATTACAATTAACTGAGTAGGTCAGAACCTCGTATTAAAATTTTCCTTCTATGATTTGTGCTTGCGATAATGATATTCTATTAGTGTTGTCAAGTTTCTATACAAATATTTTGTTTAGAATTATCTTGTTTAGAATTATCTTGTTTCTATGTTATTTCAAATCAAGGAAAATTTTAAGAACTCTTTCTAAATTTACATGTATAATAAATGGGAGAATCTCCATGGTATATAGGAAAAATGGAACGCTATTTTATCAATAATATGATATGTATATATAATTTTTTGGCGAATCTCTCACCAGGCATGGCGAATATTTTACTCAATTATAAAATCTTGTGTTTATTGAATACACAAATGAAATCATTTCATTTCTTTAAAATATCTTTTGAAATCAAAATTACCGAAATTACATATCGATAACCTAGTGGGTGTAGGATAAAATTCACCCGTGCCATTCACAGAAAGCATGAGAAAAAACCTAATAGTATATATAAAACCAAGAAAAATTCAAATTCATCACTTCTAGGGACCTGGGAACCACCCTGCCAATAAACAAGTATGTTCATGTTTGCAATTAGAAAAATTACCCAAATTACAATCTGCTTACTCCAACATATGTTGGAAAGTTATAGAGCGATGACTAGTGTAATCAATCCATTCCTTTTAGCCCTGGATTTGTTTCAGTTTAAAACAGAAGTATACAAATATACTTGTCCAATGACTATGCTTTAACCATTCACCTTAAGATGTTTTTACAATATAATTTCCTAACTCTATTTAATATCTTCACTATTATAAAAACCAACCTATATACATCTTAACTCCACATCTACCACTCTTAGGGGGATGAAATCTATCTTAACTCCACATCTACCACTCTTAGGGGTATGAAATCTATTTATCCCTCTGAGCACTTGGTAGACCCAGAATTAAGATGGATGTAAGATGATAGAATTTCCCCTTTAAATAGTCTATGTTCACACGAATACCATGGTATTACCATGGGTCAATATCATGGGTTATCATAAATGTGGAGCGTAAAAATTACTATTAGTAATTTATAAAAATTAATAGTTGATTTTCATTTTATTTTTTATTTTAACCAAACTAAAATGTTTAACATACATTAAATTACAACATCCATTTTTAATCTTGATCAGATCAAATATTTTTTCACTCTATGTTACTTTGCATACATACATTAAATTACAACATCCATTTTTACTCTTGATCAGACCAAATATTTTTTCACTCTATGCTACTTTGCATATCACGATATTTAAAACCTCTCGGGGGTTAGTAGATCCAGAGTAAAGATGGATCTATGTTGGTTTAATTCCCCCATTTAAATAGGCTACATTCCATGTGAATACCATGGGTCAATACCATGTGCCATTTTGGTGAATACCATGGGTCAATACCATGTGCCATTTTTATTTAATAATACTAATATTAGGGTTAATAATGTTTTTTTGCATGGTATTAATAACAATCTAGTCCATGGTATTTCTCCCATAGTATTTTGCCCATAGGTTTCACCTAAATATAAGGAATTCTTTGAGTTTTCGTAACTTATGGAGTAAATATAAAAAAATGTTTTATTTGTTTACCATACCTCTCATATATTTATATTTTTATTAATTTACCATACCTCTTTTACAAATATGGTATTTGGCCCATAGGATTCACTTAAATAAAACCTCTTTCTTGAGCCTTTATAAATAGAACGAGGGTTATGGAAAAAATATAAAAAGAGGTTTTATTTATTTACCATGCATCTAGTTTATTTATATTTATATTTATTTACCATACCTTTTGAGTAAGTATAAAAAGACGTTTTATTATTTACCATACATCCACTTTACTTATATTTTTATTTGTTTACACCCTTGCATGTATATAAGGTGACTCATGGAGTAAATATAAAAAATGTTTTTTTTATTTACCATACCTCTCATTTATTTATATTTTTATTAATTTATCATTATTTGGGCCTTTGGCCCATAGGATTCACTTAAATAAAACCTATTCTTGAAAATGAGCGAATGGATTCATTTAAATAAAACCTATTCTTGAAAATGGGTGAATGGAGGGTTGTAACTCCTAATTTCAACGACTAAATTTACCTTTCTTACCCTCTCCCTTAAAATAAGGTGGGTTATTTGAGGTGATTTGTAAAAATGTACTCTGATACAAAATATTCGCCCACTAAAAATTTAAACCCCTTAATTTCGCCAATTTCTATGTTTTAAATACTTGCATGATGAAATTTATTAAAATTTCATTAAAAATATTAAAAGTAAATTAAATGTAAAAATATATTAACTTTGATTTTTTCCAATAAAATTTCATAATAATTTAAAAATATATATATTTTAGTTAAAAATTTTAAAAATAATATTTTGATAATCATTTTTTTTCATTGTTAATATGTCATAACTATTATTGTTATTAACTTTTGATAATGTAATTGATTAATTCAATGTTCTAAATTGTTATTACATTTTAATTCTTTTCCGAAACAATTTTCTTAATTATTTGCATGATGAAATTTATTAAAAATATTAAAAGTAATTTAAATGTAAAAATATATTAAATTTGATTTTTTCTAATAAAATTTCATAATAGTTTGAAAAAAAAAATATTTTACTCTAAAAAATAAAAAAATAATATTTTGATAAATTTTTTTTATTATTATTAATATGTCATAACTATTATTATTATTAACTTTTGATAATGTAAATGATGAATTCAATATTCTGATTTGTAATTACATTTAAATTCTTTTCCCAAACAATTTGTAGGCTAACTCAAAACCTTACTCAACTAATAATATACTAACAGATATACTGATAGATAAGTCTATTTCATATAAGGAATGTTCGAGATCCATAGATACATAGTACTATACACAGATCAAAATTCTAGATTTCTCTTTATGTTCTTTTAATTAATTTATCTCAAATTAATTAATAAATAAAAATTTCATATTAACAAGTGCCATATTATGTATGTGGTATTGCTAAGTCATAATATTGACCCATGGTATTATAAAAAAAAAACTATTTACAAATTAAGAATTTCCATGATAAAGT
The DNA here is from genome assembly GCA_031772625.1 of Pinus tabuliformis. Taxonomy (NCBI): domain Eukaryota; kingdom Viridiplantae; phylum Streptophyta; class Pinopsida; order Pinales; family Pinaceae; genus Pinus; species Pinus tabuliformis. The sequence goes on along the minus strand of CM062810.1, from coordinate 478,006,670 downwards.
GGGGGTGAATATCCATGATTAAGTATATTGTTTAATTCATATATTATTTCTGTTTATAACTAATAATAATAATAAGTTAAAATAAAGTTATAATTTAAATATCTTTTATTATTTTGATGTTTATGATGGATTTATTCCTATCAACATTTATCAACCATTTAATTTATATGACTGTACAAGTAAAACAAATTAAAAATTGTTTCAAGCTAAGTAATTACTAATTTTTTACCCATTTTACCATCCAAAAAATGTTTCCTTTGGGACAAGGCCCCTAATCACTACCAATAATTTATAATCCACCAAATATAGACTTCTCGTGATTTCATCCCAACTTAAATCAAAATAACAAAAAAAACAAAAAAACCATTTCCAACATCCACCAAATGTTTGTCTCAACAATGTTACTCTTCATTCAACTTAAATAAAAAAATGATAAAAACAAAAAAAACCATTTCCAGAGTCCATCAAATGTTTGCGTGAGCAATAGTACTTTTCATTGCAAGTTAAATGAGGAAAAAATAAATCAAAACCATTTCCAACCCTTACCCAATGTTTCGGCTTATAGGAAAGCTCCATAATTGGAGTTAACGTTTTACATAATCTAGTATTTCCTTTTGTAATAAGGCTCCATAATTAGGGTCGATATTTTACTCACTTAAATAAGCTCCATAATTAGGGTCGATGTTTTACTCAATTAAATGAAAAAAATTATTTAAAACCATTTCCAACATTCATAAATGTTTTCCTTTTGAGTAAAACTCCATAATTAGAATTAATATATTACTTTGTTTATCATTCATTAAACGTTAAAAAATAATTAAGATTATGTGTTTTCATTCTAAATAAACCAAAAAAAATACAACGGTAAAACTGTTTCTTGTCATTCACATTTTTAATAACTGTAAAATTAAACCATTCACAAATTTTCGTTAAAAACAATATGTAGGCCATCCAAGATGGCCACTTCAAATTTTGTTGGAAAGCAATGAGTAAACTAGGTCAAGACCCCAACCATCACCACGGATGGTCTTTTTATAAGCCCAATTTTCTTCGAATTAATTTGTGGACCAACTAAAACACCTACCACCCAGCAAAGATTCAAATTTTATTAAAAATAGCTTGATAAGAAGTGAAATACATTTCAGCATTCACATTTTTCGTAATGTTAAAGATGAGTAGTTATGTTGGTCAAAACCTTGTTCAAATATATAACTCTCATTATATGTTAAATCTTTAAGTTCGTTGAGTCTCAAAACCCCTTATTCAAATTTCCCTGCGATTTCTACTCTGAAGCTATTCGTAATGTTAAAGATTCGTAGTTAAGTTGGTCAAAACCTTTTATTCAAATATATCTCTCATCACATGTTAAGTCTTTAACCTAGTCGACTCTCAAAACCCCTCATTTAAATTTTCCTTCGATTTCTGCTTTCAAACTATTGATTAGTGTTCTGATTGACCTCACTATCTTTCTGTAAGTAACGAGTTCATGATTTGGGCAGACTACTAGTATTTACAAGTTTTCATAGGGGTATTTGGTCAAAATCATCTCTAACCATTTGTACGATGAATTTAAGTTTTTATTTGGCGTTTCTAGTACAATGAATTTATGCTTTTTTCTCCACATTTTCATACATATTTGAAGGAACTCAAGTTCTTGACTAGATATTGAAGTTTTTCTCTACATATGACATAAAAATATTTGGAGGAACTCCTATTACATGAGAGTATCAATGTATAAATAGTGTGATTGCATTAATTTAATGTAATAAATTTTGTCTAACTGATTAGGTATAAAACTAGGAATGAGAATAGGAAGATAACTTAGGAGGAGAATTTGATAGAAAACATTGAAATATTAATCAATAATGTTATGATGACAATAATTTAAACAAAATTTATTGTTATGGTAACCTAATCTTGTATACATTGGAACCCAATTGTCATTGGAGAATGAGAGACATCAGGTCCATATAACATAATGTTCCAACTTGGTTTTTATCACTACTAATTCACTAAAATATATCATTGTTCCTTAAAAATTCACTAAACTACACAAGATTTTCTATCATAGCTCCATGGTTGTCATCCAAGGTATGCCTCAAGTGGTTAAAAAGATAATGTGTTATTTTTATCATATTTGTGTGGAATCCAAGATGAAAGGCTTGGGAAATGATCATGTAGATCACAGAATGCTTTCAAAGTACTCCTCTCTACATTTATATTATTACAAGAACATAAATAACAACAAATTAAACATGGGAGGATCAAGATGTAATTTATTTTAATGTCATTTTAAATTTATATTTGAATAATTCCATGTTTTTGAAGAACTAAAAGTTGTGTTTCAAATGTTATTGTGAAGGCAAGTAAAATAGCATTGAAAATAACATGTAGGTGCTACGAAATAATTTCGTAGCACTCCTTAAAAGTTTGTTTTTCAAATTTTAGAAAGGTGAAAGGACTGAGATCTCTACAAGATCAACTCTCCACATTCTTGACTCATCTCCCAACTTAGGGAAATATCCCACTCACCTTTCCTCATCAAGGATTACACTCTCTCTCAAAGTTAATGGTATTTTTAATATTTTTATCTTATTTGTGCCCTCACCACCACCTCTCCTCCAGATACATTGGATCATTGGTTGATTTAGAGTGCTGCATCAAGGCACTTCACTGGGTACAAGGAGGCCCTCTCAAATTTGGTTGAAAAGAATACAAATATGGTGATTATACTTGGGGATAATGCCCCTTATCTAATGAAAGGATTTGGGACTTTTACTCTTCATTTAAATCAAGGTCAAACCCTCCACTTACAATAAGTGTTATATGTACCTGATCTGTAAAAGAACTTGTTTTCTAATTTTGCAATGGAAGATAAAAGTTTTAAGGTGACATTTGTTGATGGGAAGGTTCATGTTTGGAAGAATAACACAAGAGATTCATTGAATCTTGGATTCAGGGTTGAAGGTATTTATTATGTTGGAGGAATTCCATAGAGAGCAATGACTTATGATACTTTTCTTCAAACTAAATTATGACACGAGATATTTTCTCACCTTCACTTCAAAGCCTTAGCTGATGTAAGGTAGATGGAATGGGTATGCCTAAAATCAACTTCAATCATGAAGGTGTTTTTCAAGGATGTGAAGCTCGAAAACATACAAGGGGACCATTCCCCTCAAGTGAAACTCAAACCACCAATATTCTTCAATTGGTCTATTATGATCTATCAGGTATGTTGCACGTGACATCCTTGGGTGGATATTTGTACTATGTTATTTTTATGGATGACTTCTCTCATAAAACATGGATCTATTTCTTAAAGAAGAAGGATGAAGTATTCAAATGGTTCTGCTCTTTCAAAGCCTTGGTCGAGAATCAAATAGGGAAGAAGATCAAAATATTGAGTGTCGATAATGGGACCAAATATGATTCAAATGAATTCAAAGTCTATTGTAGAGAAGCTAGAAATAAGAGGGAGACCACTTCTGCATATACTCCTAAACAAAATGGTGTTGCCGAAAGGAAGAATAGTACTATCATGGAAGCCACCCGTGTTATGCTACATGATCAAGGTCTTTAGAAGTTCTTATGGGGAGAAGCTTCGAACATTGTTGTGTATGTCCAAAGCATATGCCCACGCCAAGATTTGGACTTCAAGACACTCGAGGAAATTTTCAACACTAAGAAACATGATGTTTCTAATTTTAGAAGTTTTGGTTGTCCCATATATTTTCATAGGCCGAAAGAGAAAAGAAACAAACTAGATGCATCTGGGAAGAAAGGAACGTTTGTGGGCTACAATGGAACTTCAAAGGCATATATAATCTATGTGACTGGTCAAAGGGAAGTGGAATTAAGTCGTGATGTCACTTTCGATGAAGATTTTTCTCTTATAAAGATCTGAGATCTTCCTATCCCTAGGAAGTACAATGATGATGTTGATGAAGAAAAGTAGGATGAAACTTCGTCTGATGAACTGATGCCTGATGTGGAAGTTCCAATGTATCTCATTGATCCACCTCCTACGAAGTGCTCTACTTCAAGAAAAATACCTTTGTGGCTCAAATATACTCTTGAAGATGTTGAGAAACATATTTCATTGAGGGGGACATTTTCTGAAAGAAAGAATCCAAACAGGTACCAACGTACTTAGCCGTGAGTGCCATTGTACAATTTGACCCTTGCACATTCAAAGAGGTTGTGAAGAAACAAGTTTGGAAGGATAGAATGAATGAGGATTATGAATCGATCATGAAAAATGATGTATGGGATGTGGTTCCTAGACCCAAGGACAAGTCTGTGGTCACTTCAAAATGGCTCTACAAGATCAAACATGGAGCTAATGGGAGTGTTGAAAAGTTCAAGGCCATATTTGTTGCTCGAGGCTTCTCTCAAAAGCAAGGAGGATACTATGATGAGATATTTGCACCAGTTTCCAAATATACCACCATTCAGTCGATTATAGCCCCTACTTCTTTTTAAGGATCGAACCTACACCAGATGGATGTCAAAACTGCCTTCTTGCATGGTTCGCTTAAGGAGGAAGTATATGTGGAACAACCATACGGGTTCGATGTTCAATATAATGAGAGACATGTATGTAGGGTGACTTAACCTCTCTATGGGCTGAAGTACGTCCTTAGGGCTTGGTATTAGAGGATCTATAACTATCTTATGAAGTTGTAATTTACAAGGAGTGATGTTGACCTGAACCTATACTTCAAGGTTGAAAAGGACGAACCTCTCACTTTGGTCCTTTATGTAGATGATCTATTTTCGACATATGATTACCCTATCATTCATCAATGCAAGAGTGAGTAAGATTTCGAGTTCGAGATGAAGGACCTACGACTAATGCATTATCTCCTAAGGCTGGAGGTCTTGCAAAATCCAGGTGAAATTTTCCTTTCTCAAGGAAAATACATTGTGAATGTACGTGAGAGATGTGGGATGGTGGATTGCAAGTTTTTGACTACTCTGTTGATGCCTCGAAAATCGCTGCAACAACATCGGGAATAACCACCCGGTCCGGACCTTAGTACAGCTCCTTTTCCGTTTGAAATAGTGGCTCCGACAAGGGATAATGGGCCCAGTTTCCCATAAATAGATAAACGGGATGGATGGATGATAATAAACTACGCTAGTGATGAGCGAATAACTAAAACTATCAGCAAGAATATAATAACTATGATCTATCCCAGGGATTTATTGAGCTCTAAAGCGTAGCGTTTGATGGTCTGTGTCTAAAGACAGGAATATAGATGACTCCATCTTTAAGGCATAGATATTAATTCATTCAAGATTGTTGTGCCTAAATAGTTAAACAAAGCGATTAAAACAAAATTACCACACTTTATCATTTATATCATTGTCACATGCATGATTAAAAGAAAAGGCACATCGTAAAACATCCAATAGTGGAATGAATAAAGATCTGCTGTTACAACGCATACATATAATCAACAATAGCAAGAATAATTACATAACAATTCATATAAAAGGAATAAATTCAGACATAGATAGAAATATCAATCGCTATTTGTAGTTCTTCCTTCAACGCAAAAACATTCTCAACAATGATAGTAGTGCACAATTGCATAAAGAAGCTTCCTTGTTAAATTAAGAATAATTGGCCTAGTTTCATAAAAGAATATTGACTGAAGCACAATAGTGCAAACTTCAGTATTTTAAGTCTGTTACAAAACTTTACGAACCTTTCCAAAACAACGAAAGGGTCTATAAATACTAAACTAATCTAAATATCTAATAAACAGAAATCCTACTTAATTGGCATCAATAACTTTTGATCCTATTTCCCGGAGCGATTTGGCAATCGGAGGTATGATTCATCAGGTAGGTTGCTTGCCTTTAAACCTAAGCTGACTTGTCGCAAGCATTGGCTGTACTTCAGGCAGTTTGTTGAGACGCGAACTGAGCTGGGCAGCATAGGTGGCATCCTGAATGTCGGGAATTATACACCTGATTGCATCTGTTAAACACTTAAGGGCGGCTCGCTGTGTGTGCGGCTTAATAAGAAAAATCCAATATGCATCCATAGTTAAACTATTAATCCCAACGATTAATCTCCCTTTCTCCTCTAAATCAGGATAGCATGATTGTTCCAATGTATTTTTTGTCGTCATCTTTCCTGGTGTACATTGGGAAATCATATTTCCTAAGTAGAGAGTGTTGTTAACTAGATCAACCAGATTGCTGGAAGTTGATTTACACCTTGAAGCTGCCCTTTCTGCTTTCATCACCTGAGTGTGCCATTCTGTGAAAAGTATGTCTTTATATGTTTCTGAAATCTTGGGAAAATTTGCTTCTCTCCCTTGATCGGAATCTTGCCAGTCAAGATATCCAGTTATGATCTCTTCGGCCTGGTCTAACTCATTTATGACCTTCTCTACCTGCTAATTTATGGATGTCGTTAGCTCACACAATGGCTCTGCCTGAGCGATTTGTGGACACAGGAGCCTAATCTGGGATATCAATGCACTGTTGATTAGTGATGCTTCCTTTCTGAATTCTGCCACTTGTGAAGTGCCTTTTGCTTTTTCGAGCTACGATGATAATTGAGCGATTTTCTCATCTTTTATTTTCATCATTTGCTCATTTGCTGCTCTCAATTGTGCCAATGCCTCCGACAATTCCTTTTGTTTCTGGATTGTGTTTTGATCTATCCTTTGCCTTTCTTCCTGCAATTGCTGGGTTAATTGATTGTTCATTTGTTGTTGTGCCAGCAACTGCTCCTCTACTTGCGCTGCCTTCTGCTTTGTCTCGGCCAATTCTGCCTGTAGTGCAAAAATTTCTTGGTCCTTAGTCTTCAGTAGAAGACTTAGCTCCGATGCCTTGTCGATTTTTGCCGCCGAATAGGCTCCTGCATACTGTGACAACTTTGTTAGGTCATCAGAGGGGTCCAATTCCTCCTTCCATACTACATTACCTGTGACTGTTTGCTCTGGAAAGATAGAAGGTTGATCAGTCCTTCGTCTTTTCCTTGATCGCTTTACAACTACTCTATGCCTCGGGCTGTAGAAAACACCAGGGGAGGAATATCTTCTACCTGGAGAATGGTTTGATCAGAGGGGTCCTTTGGAATTATCTCAACATATTTAGAAACAGGTGGGCCGCTGGTTTTACTTAGAACCGGAGGTGAAGTGATGTCCTGTGTGTCATTTGTCTTGGAAGTGTCCCCATCTTTTGAACATTCCAATCCACTAATGATGGAATGAAACTGCTGCAATTCCTGGAGTAGTTTGGGGTCTATGGTAGTGTCCACATTGATATCGGTGGTGGTCTGTTTCTCCTTTTCGGCTTGGGACTCCTCCCGTTCTTTTTCCTGCTCTTTTTTCAGCTGTTCCTCTTGTTCTTTCTTTTGCCTTTCCTCTTGCTCTTTTCTCTGTTGTTCCTCTTGCTCTTTCTGTTGTTGTTCCTCCTGTTCCTTTTTATGATCCTTTGTTACCACCGAAGGTTCCTTTGATTGTTGCCGAACAGGCCCGCTTGATGATGTCGTCGGGGTTGTTGCTAGTAAATCTAGAGGCAGAGTTTGCAACCTCTGTTCTCTAAGCTTATTGAACTCAGTCAGCCCTTCATCATTATATTTCATTCGAGCAAGTTCTTTAGCTTGACCTATTGTTTCAGCTGCAACGAATAGGTCGTCAAACAAATCTTCTTTGTGCTCAAATTTTGTCAATTTGGCCTGTTTCAGTGCATTTTAGGCAACTTTGCTTGGATCATATGGCATGTTTGGGATAGTCGCCAGAGTTAAAGATTGACGCTTTGTGGCTTCCTTTTCTGCATGTTTGAGATCATGCAGATTATAGACACCACACCTGAAGGGAAAAGAGGGCCAGCCCCTCTTCTTTTCTTTCTTGAGAGTTTGTGTAACACTCTCAGCCGTAATCTGATAGGCGATTTCTCTTGCTAGCAACTTATCTAGTATATACAAAGGGATAACATGTGGGTTGGCTTGGCTGCCGAAAACTCTTATGTAGGTAAATCTGTCCTCCCCAAACCAACTTGCTACCGCTGTTATATCAAACGAAGCTTGATAGGAAATCTTGGGAATGGGTTTGTCAAAAATGGAATAGTGAATAGGCACCATAAAGCCATTGCAGATTTGGTATAGATGGTGCTTGTAAGAGGACTTCCATAGTTTCTGATGGTATATGTGGATGGCCGTGGGATCTTGTGGCGTCCACGTCCAGCCGAGCATGGGGAATTCAGAATTGAAACATAGTGTATCTAAGATATATGCACTGTAATAAAATGGGGGAATTTTCCTTTCTGTGACGATAGTCTGATGTCTAAAGTCACGCACAGCTTGTGCTAATTTGTCAGAAAGGATGGTGGCCCAATCCATAATTATACCGTTTACAGCTGCCTCCATTAGAGGAACCATCTCTATGGTAAAATTAGCAGAGTCATGCAATCCCCATAATCTACACATCATTATTCCCGCATAGCAATAAGGAGAAGCTAGAGAATCGACCGAGTACTTACCCGAAGATTCGTGCTTGTGTTTGACTGGATTTTGTCTCCAATCCCGAATGGGTTCGGATTCAACTTCATTTTCGCTTGCAAACATCTCCAAGAATGCTTTATTATATATCTTCTCCGGCTCGGGAAAATGATACATTTGTCTTAGATCATCCGGCCTGAGCGATCCGAAGATTCTCCCATCTCTAGTGTTGAAAGTTCTGTCCAAGATTGGGATTACTTGAATCGCCCACCGCACTACATCTGTGTGTGGGAGAATTTGCTCCCTGGACGCTATTCTGTGAAGGAAAGAGTCGGCTAAATCTTTGAGAGTACAATCAGACTTTCGAGTAGGATCCGCAGTAGCTTCTATTACTGTCTTTTCTGGTTGTTCGGATTCAATCAAATTGTAAGTGCCTTGCCAAGTGACTCTGGTGAGACCCGTACACGTAGTATCAGAAATTAAGCCCTTCTTCTTGTCCACAAGAGCTTGTCCTGCTGCTGATGTAGTGGAGGCGCCTGCGGTCTTCTTAGATTTTTTCCCCATCTTATTTAAGCTTCCTTCTATGGATGAATTCTTCACAGTGGCGCAAATATACGTGATACAGACAAATAGCAATGAAAACTTGCAAGTGATGAGAAAATATGGACAGATGCGTAATAAGGGATTAGCCTTTAAAAATGGGCGCGGACACAATCCATGGAAAGATTTTAACAATTATGATCTCATTGATTGGCCGTTTAAAACCTGTCATCCCTTAAATGCCCATTATATCGTTATTCGGCTGAATTATTCACTTAAGCGTGCAGTGGGTGTTTTGGCGGTTGAGTGCAGGTAAATGACTGCTTAACCGATCAAGCTTTAAATATGAATGAACTTTGATATCCCATCACTTAACGGTTTTTTGTTGAAAACAGCGCTTTATCGCATCGCGTCGGGAGGATGAGGGTTATAAAGTGCACATATAGTGTATCGTTGATCGCCGATAGCGATATCAGATCGCATCGACGGTATGACCTGTGCGCCTTAATGATGTGCATCGGATATTGCCGATTGCCGACTGCCGATTGCATCGCATCGGGGGAAAAGGCTTTGAGCACATTAAGACTTGAGTAAAGATTACCGTCGATATCCGATCGCCGATTTCGCATCGCATCGGGGCTAATGGCATGGGGCACTTTAAAATGTGCATGAATATTGCCGATCTCCGATTGCGATATCGCATCGGCGGGAATCAATGTGTCGTTTATTTATATTTCTTATGTCATTGCGATATGTGATCTTGCGATCGCTTTATCGCAATGACAAAGATTTGCCTTATTTATTTAAATGGGTTTTTCAAAAGGGTTTTATAAAATGAGTTCATTTGATTATCGGGCCTTTTTGAACAATAAAAGTATTGTTACCAATTAATCTTTAAAGGGACCCATTTCATATGTTAATATTTATAAATAAAAATGATATGAAATGGGGGGTTGTTGTAGAGCACAACAATTGGCGATTCGCTGGAAGAACCTGTTATCTCTCGAAATGATAGAAACGCTTAAGCTTTTTCAAAAATAGAGTTTCAATCAAAAGGGGAAAGTTCCAATATAACCAGATATATATGCATTCTGAATAAAATGAAACTATTTTGTTGACTTCCTCTTTTTTAAGAAAATAAATACATTCTAAGTTTAAAATAGGCCTTTATTGGTTTATAATGATAAAATAGAATACCTTTCCAAATCATCTTTTATAGTAAACCCATCTATCATAGGTAGAGCCTCTGCTGCCAGCAAACATCTATAGTTTCGACAGGGATACCTTATAACCATGTGATTGTCCATTGTCCCGTCCAATTAAGAGTGTGATTAACAAAATGAATTCAAAATATGTTTTCATATTTTGTATTTCATTTCCTTTTTTGTTGTTGATAAGATAAAAAGCCATTGTCCTGGTTTGGTGGCCAGCTATTGACAATGCCATTCACTGGTAGTAGTCTAACTGAACAAGCTGGCTCGTGATGAGACCCCTTGTCTTGTAATTTCAAGCCATTACCCTGTTTTGGTTTGCATTATTGGTAATGTCAGATAAACTATTTCCCTATGAACATGGTAAGCAGGCTTGTAATAAGACCTGTTATCTTTAATATCTTATATTTTAGAATTACAATCTGAATAATCATAAACTTTAGTGAATGGGATGAACAATCTTCTCCTTACGATTAAATGGATGACAGGGTAAGAGTTGAATATGCTGAAATTGAATTGACTTCTATCTTGATATTGATAACCTTTGAGACCAATTTAAAAACAGAAAATGATTTACAATACTTCTATGCTTTGAGAGGAGTTGACAAAACTTGAACTGTGGTTTCAGAATACAATGATATCTAATTTCCTAGAAATTATCCTTTTTGGTTAAAAATTCTATTATTTAAAAGCAAATGTTCATACTAGTTTTGTGGGACAACTTTTCAAACACAGCAAAAGGTTAATGGAAGATATCTCACAAACTTATTTTCTAAAAATCCTACAAACTATAAAATCCTACTGAAATGAAAGGAGAAGGGGTTACCTTCTCAATTAAAGAATTTCTTCAAGATAAGGCCATTAACAGGGAGAGAATCTCCCAAACCTGATAGATCTTGCAATATAAAGGTTGAATGTCCTATCTTCTCACAGATCTGAAATGGTCCAAGCCACAACTTCTGGAACTTGGAGTGTTTACCCTTGTCCTCATGGGCTTTGTCCCATTTCAGAACTAAATCACCGACTTGGAATTGTTTTGAACCGGATGAGACTGAATCAAAAGCTGCTTTGATTTCTAAGTCATATTCTTGAAGCGCTGTGACCCAATTTGCCCTTTTTTCACCCAGTACTTTTTGGATTAATAGTTGCCTAACTGCTAGGAAAGGAACTATAACTTTTGTGTGGGTTTTCAAAAGGAAGGGTCTATAATGCTTGACTGCTTTAAAAACAGCAAAGGCTTGTTTTTCTACATCAGAGTAATTCAATTCAGCACCCTGAAGATTTGAGCTGAAGAACGAAATGGGTGCTTCCAAATTGTGTTCATTTAGTTGTGTGAGTACTGCAGCATAAGACACGTCGGATGCAATGGCATACAATGTAAAATGATTAGAAAAATTTGGAGTATTCAAGGCTGGGGCATTGATTATTGATTGCTTGATTATATCAAAAGCTTGTTTTTCTGCTGATCCCCACTTAAAGACTGAATTCTTCTTGATCATTTTTTGGAGTGGCAAAATAATTTGAGAAAAATCTGGAACAAATCTTTTAACGAAATTGATCTGGCCTAAAAATGACTGCATCGACTTTTTATTGTGTGGGAAAGGGATCTCAGAGATTTCTTTGATCCGATCAGGATCGATATAAATGCCATCTTTGGATACAATAAAACCTAAGAGTTTTCCTTGATCAAGAGCAAAGAAAGACTTTTTAGGGTTAAGAGAAATACCATATCTTTTGCAACGCTGAAAGAATTGATTTAAATCATGCAAATGAATATACCTCTTCTTAGAGAATACAGTAATATCGTCTAGATAGACGACTACTGTTCTATTAATCAACCCTCTAAAATCTATATCCATAGCTCTTTGGAATGTCACTCCTACATTTATAAGTCCGAAAGGCATTTTCTGATACGCATATGTTCCCCATTTTGTTCTGAATGTGGTTTTAAGTTGGTTATCAGGATGAACCAGAACTTGGTTATATCCTGAGAATCCATCAAGAAAAGACATCAATTCAGAGCCTGCTACTGATTGGAGTATTTGCTCCATAGTAGGTAATGGGAAATTGTCTTTCAAGCTTGCTTTGTTTAAATTTCTGAAATAAATACAAATTCGAATGTCGCCATTTTTCTTTCTGACTGGCACCATATTAGAGACCTAGTTTGAGTGTCGGACAGGAAAAATAATCTTGGCTTTCAAAAGTTTGTTAAGTTCCGACTTTATCTGGCTCTCTAAATTTGGATGTATTTTTCTTCACTTCTGCTGAATCGGTTTCTGATCGGGAAGCATAGGAATGGTATGTTGGATAATGGATGTACCATATGTCTTCAAATCATCATACTTCCAAGCAAAGACCTGTTTGTTTTTTCTTAACAGTTTAATGAATGCCTCCTTCTCTTCCACAGAAAGTCCTAATCCTAAATTAATATTTTGAGGAGCATGGTCAGTACCTAGATTTATCAATTCAAACCTAAGGGTAGAACTTTGGAGCTTTGCATTAATTACAGGTTTAAACATGTCTTTGATATCATAAAGATCTTCGAGCTTTACCACTGGTTTAGGAATTGAATTTTCCTAAGATGTTTCTTTCATTTGTAGATCATGGTCATTTTCCTCAATAATTTGATCGTCATAGGACTTTTCAGAAGTTAGAAATTGTAAAATATCTTCATCATGGTTAAATACTCTCCAATTAGTGACATTGTCGGGAATTGAAGGCCTAAAAAGTAATTCTACAGAAAATCTATCAAGGTTGTAGTCTTCAGAAGGTAGAAGCTTGGAAGCTACATTGGCTAGTAGGTCGGCTGCCGAGTTTTGCGACCTAGGAATGGAGGAAATGTTAAATGCTGAAAAGTGTGAGGTAAGATCTTGTACTAGCGATTGATAATGCTTGAGGTGATTTGAAAGACAATTAATTGCATTCCTCACCTATTTAACAATAATTTCAGAATCGCCGAATACTTTTAGATATTGCACTTTAAGGCCGATTGCTTTATATAATCCTTGGACTAAAGCTTCATATTCGGTTGTGTTGTTAGTGCATTCAAATTCTAACCTACAAGACAGCATTGTCCTTTCTCCTTGTGGACTAACCAAAATGCAACCTGCTCCTGAGCCCTCGCTGGACTTAGAGCCATCAAAATATAAAGACCAAAATAAAGAGGTATTAACAAAAGTATTTACATTTTTCTCAGCATCATTGAAACATCTAGACTTATCAGTTTGTGAAAAAATTTCAATCTGAGATGTAAAATGATTGACTGAAAAAGGAGATGGTTGGGCAACAAAGTTGCCAAAGAATGATTTTGACGAATAATTCCCCAAAATGTTGTTGTTGAACGCTACAGGTTGGTTTTCTTGCTCAAATTCAGTAACCGTGTGGGTCATGTGTTTCTCTCGATCGATCCTTATTTGATTTGGCTTTCCCTTGTAGGGAAGCCACATATGTGACCAATCTGTGGAAATATACCCATGCAACTTTTTGGGCCAATCCCTACTGAGAATTAAACCATAAAATCCAGGTATATCGGCTATTAGGATGTCAATCCTCTGTACAACTCTAGGATCAGCAGACAACCTGATAGTTACGGAATTAATTTCTCCCACAACCTGCACTTTAGTCCTGTCCAACTGTACAATATGAATAGCAGACTTCTGGGGTTCAATGTTCAGTTTAGAGCAAACTGAAGCTGGCATTATGTTAGATGATTCCCCTAACTCAATTAAACAGTTGTGCAGGTTTCTGTTATAAATCTCATAGGTCAGCAGGAAGGGTGGAGTATGAGAATTCGATCTATCTCCAATTAGAACTGAATCGGTAGCTTCAACCATACCTGGAGGAGGTTGGCCTGAATCATTAGCAGCTTTTGCACTGGGAAGGGGTGTAGAGGGAACAACATTCAATTCTTTAAGAAGTAATTTTTGCTGATGCTTTAATTTACTAAGTTCAAACATAGTTATGTTTGTTTTAGTTTTCTTCATGTCATCAACAATGTCATATTCCATTGAATCAGATACCACTAATGTTTTAGATGTTGAAGGAGAATTACAAGTTGAAGGTTGATTTTGGGGAACTACTACAGGTGATTTCTTTGGAGGAACCTTTTCCTTTGTTGTGGTAGCACCTGCACTCCTTTTATTTGAAGTTGCCTGGGCAGGTTCAGGAGTACTTTTACTTCTATTAGTAACCGGGAAGGCTTCTTCTTCATTATCGGTATCAGAGTTGAGGAGTATAAAATCCCACATTCCGTGGCATTCAGCTACTTCTTCTTCATCATCAGTTTGTGAGGTTGTTTCCTCTTCCTCTTCTTCTTGCTCTGAATCTGCGTTAGATATGACATTCGGTGGCTTTGGTCCAGTTTTCTTATAAGTCCTAAATGGTCTTTTGTTTGAGGTTTCGGCCACCTGCTTCTTTATTTCAACCATTTCGTTAGACAAAGTTTTCAGGACCTTTTGCAAACCCTCCATGTCATATGGGTCTTTTGGGTTTTTCTTCTTGGAATCCTATTTAAATGAGACTTTTTTGGCTTTTCTGTCTTCCAAAGCAGCTTTCTTCTCTAGAGCATTGATGCGCTTTTCCACAACAAGTGCTTCTCTCATGTTTTCAACTAAGGTAGGTTTCCCAGCCCTGTCTACAAAAATGGCTATATTGGCAGGTAGGGCGGTAATATACCATTCGCTTCGAATTTGTTCACTTGGTTTGGAAGCTGTAGGGATTTTATTCAGGATTTTATTAAATCTAGCATTAAATTCCTTTATTGGTTCCCTATGCTCTATTCTCATATTGGAGAGGTCGTTTATTAAAGTAGCTAAGGACCTGTCATCTCCATATTTGGTAAGAAATTGCTCTTGGCAAGTGTTCCAACTGGTAATGGAACCAGAGGGTAAAGAAAAATACCAGGATACTGCTGATCCTTGTAAGGTGTAAGGGAAGAGTCTAACAACAACATCTTGTTCTGTTACTCCTTTCAAGTTGACTGCTAACATAAAATTATTAATGTGTTCTTCAACCTGGGTCCCGTCATCTGGGTTAAATTTAGGTAGCCATTTTTCAGGAGCATCTGGTAAAGGATGCAATGGTGCAGGCATGTTGACTGCACCTGGCCTGGTCCATGGGTCTGCCATTATAATAGCAATAGTGGTTGATACTACTGTTGGAATTCCAGATGTATGGGAAGAAAATAATGCTGAGGAGTGAGTAGGTTGGGATGTTGAGGCTCCTAATCCCTGGTGAACAACAATATGTAATGGGGAAGTGGATGGTTGACTTTGCAGAGGAGAAGGTGCAATACAGGATGTGGATGAAAGCTCTTCACTATCAAATCCTTCAGTAATTTTCTTTGCCTTTTTCCTTTTGGGTAAAGGGAACTCAATGGGTTCAATACCGAATTTTTCGCTCTGAAGTCTGGCGAGAGGATGAGTTAAATTGAACTGCGAAGTCGCACTACTTTGTGATACCTCAGATTTCTGTGGAGAAATCGAGAAGCTCTGAAGTTTGTGGATAAGAGACTGGACTTCAGGTGATTCAAGACTTAATTGTTCTGGAGTATGATGGGTTTGAGCAGTGGTAGTTGATTCCCCTTCTTCTTGTTTGGATACCGGCGAACCAGTATGCAAATGGGAAGATTGAGGGGATTCGGAGGGAGAATTACTCTTAGAATGGCTTATAGGTTTTGACTTATGTGCCATTCATAGTTGAGGCCCTCCTTCTAGCGCCAAAAAATGTTGATGCCTTGAAAATCGCTGCAATAACATCGGGGATAACCACCCGGTCCGGACCTTAGTACAACTCCTTTTGCGTTTGAAATAGGGGCTCCGACTGGGGATAATGGGACCAGTTTCCCATAAATAGATAAACGAGATGGATGGATGATTATAAACTACGCTAGCGATGAGCGAATAACTAAAACTATCAGCAAGAATATAATAACTATGATCTATCCCGGGGATTTATTGAGCTCTAAAGCGTAGCGTTTGATGGTCTGTGTCTAAAGACAGGCATATAGATGACTCCATCTTTAAGGCATAGATATTAATTCATTTAAGATTGTTGTGCCTAAACAGTTAAACAAAACGATTAAAACAAAATTACCACACTTTATCATTTATATCATTGTCACATGCATGATTGAAAGAAAAGGCACATCGTAAAACATCCAATAGTGGAATGAACAAAGATCTGTTGTTACAACGCATGCATATAATCAACAATAGCAAGAATAATTACATAACAATTCATATAAAAGGAATAAATTCAGACATAGATAGAAATACAATATGAGCTGCTTGACACTCCCAAATATCAATCACTATTTGTAGTTCTTCCTTCAACGCAAAAACATTCTCAACAACGACAGTAGTGCACAATTGCATAAAGAAGCTTCCTTTTTAAATTAAGAACAATTGGCCCAGTTTCATAAAAGAATATTGACTGAAGCACAATAGTGGAAACTTCAGTCTTTTAAGTCTGTTACAAAACTTTACGACCCTTTCCAAAACAATGAAAGGGTCTATAAATACTAAACTAATCTAAATATCTAATAAACAGAAATCCTACTTAATTTACATCAATAACTTTTGATCCTATTTCCCAGAGCGATCTGGCAATCGGCGGTATGATTCATCAGGTAGGCTGCTTATGTTTAAACCTGAGCTGACTTGTTGCAAGCATTGGCTCTACTTCAGGCGGTTTGTTGAGACGCGAACTGAGCTCGGCAGCATAGGTGGCATCCTGAATGTCGGGAATTATACACCCGATTACATCTGTTAAACACTTAAGGGCGGCTCGCTGTGTGTGCGGCTTAATTTGAAAAAGCCAATATGCATCCATAGTTAAACTATTAATCCCAGCGATTAATCTCCCTTTCTCCTCTAAATCAGGATAGCATGATTGTTCCAATGTATTTGTTGTCGTCATCTTTCCTGGTGTACATTGGGAAATCATATTTGCTAAGTAGAGAGTGTTGTTAACTAGATCAACCAGATTGTTGGAAGTTGATTTACACCCTGAAGCTTCCCTTTCTGCTTTCATCACCTGAGTGTGTCATTCTGTGAAAAGTATGTCTTTATATGTTTCTGAAATCTTGGGCAAATTTGCTTCTCTCCCTTGATCGGAATCTTGCTAGTCAAGATATCCAGTTATGATCTCTTCGGCCTGGTCTAACTCATTTCTGACCTTCTCTACCTGCTGATTTATGGATGTCGTTAGCTCACACAATGGCTCTGCCTGAGCGATTTGTTGACACAGGAGCCTAATCTGGGATATCAATACACTGTTGATTAGTGATGCTTCCTTTCTGAATTCTGCCACTTGTGAAGTGACCTTTGCTTTTTCGAGTTGCGATGATAATTGAGCGATTTGCTCATATTCTGTTTTCATCATTTGCTCATTCGCTGCTCTCAATTGTGCCAATGCCTCCGACAATTCCTTTTGTTTCTGGATTGTGTTTTGATCGATCCTTTGCCTTTCTTCCTGCAATTGCTGGGTTAATTGATTATTCATTTGTTGTTGTGCCAACAACTGCTCCTCTGCTTGCGCTGCCTTCTGCTTTGTCTCGGCCAATTTTGCCTGTAGTGCAAAAATTTCTTGGTCCTTAGACTTCAGTAGAAGACTTACCTCCGATGCCTTGTCGATTGTTGCCGCCGAATAGGCTCCTGCATACTGTGACAACTTTGTTAGGTCATCAGAGGGGTCCAATTCCTCCTTCCATACTACATTACCTGTGACTGTTTGCTCTGGAAAGATAGAAGGTTGATCAATCCTTCGTCTTTTCCTTGATCGCTTTACAAATTCTCTATGCCTCGGGCTGTAGAAAACATCCAGGGGAGGAATATCTTCTACCTGGAGAATGATTTGATCAGAGGGGTCCTTTGGAATTATCTCAACATCTTTAGAAATGGGTGGGTTGCTGGTTCTACTTAGAACCGGAGGTGAAGTGATGTCCTGTGTGTCATTTGTCTTGGAAGTGTCCCCATCTTTTGAACATTCCAATCCACTGATGATGGAATGAAACTGCTACCATTCCTGGAGTAGTTTGGGGTCTATGGTAGTGTCCACATTGATATCGGTGGTGGTCTATTTCTCCTTTTCAGCTTGGGACTCCTCCCGTTCTTTTTCCTGCTCTTTTTTCAGCTGTTCCTCTTGTTCTTTCTTTTGCCTTTCCTCTTGCTCTTTTCTATGTTGTCCCTCTTGCTCTTTCCTCTGTTGTTCCTCCTGTTCCTTTTTATGATCCTTTGTTACCACCGGAGGTTCCTTTGATTTTTGCCGAACAGGCCCGCTTGATGATGTCGCCGGGGTGGTTGCTAGTAAATCTAGAGGCAGAGTTTGCAACCTCTGTTCTCTAAGCTTATTGAACTCAGTCAGCCCTTCATCATTATATTTCATTTGAGCAAGTTCTTTAGCTTGACCTATTGTTTCAGCTGCAACAAATAGGTCGTCAAACAAATCTTCTTTGTGCTCAAATTTTGTCAATTTGGCATGTTCCAGTGCATTGTAGGCAACTTTGGTTGGATCATATGGCCTGTTTGGGATAGTCGCCAGAGTTAAAGATTGACGCTTTGTGGCTTGCTTTTCTGCATGTTTGAGATCATGCAGAGTATAGACACCACACCTGAAGGGAAAAGAGGGCCAACGCTCTTCTTTTCTTTCTTGAGAGTTTGTGTAACACTCTCAGCCATAATCTGATAGGAAATTTATCTTGCTAGCAACTTATCTGGTATATACAAAGGGAGAACATGTGGGTTGGCTTGGCTGCCGAAAACTCTTATGTAGGTAAATCTCTCCTCCCCAAACCAACTTGCTACCGCTGTTATATCAAACGAAGCTTGATAGGAAATCTTGGGAATGGGTTTGTCAAAAATGGAATAGTGAATAGGCACCATAAAGCCATTGCAGATTTGGTATAGATGGTGCTTGTAAGAGGACTTCCATAGTTTCTGATGGTATATGTGGATGTCCATGGGATCTTGTGGCGTCCACCTCCATCCGAGCACGGGGAATTCAGAATTGAAACATAGTGTATCTAAGATATATGCACTGTAATAAAATGGGGGAATTTTCCTTTTTGTGATGATAGTCTGATGTCTAAAGTCACGCACAACTTGTGCTAATTTGTCAGAAAGGATGGTGGCCCAATCCATAATTATACCGTTTACAGCTGCCTCCATTAGAGGAACCATCTCTATGGTAAAATTAGCAGAGTCATGCAATCCCCATAATCTACACATCATTATTCCTGCATAGCAATAAGGAGAAGCTAGAGAATCGACTGAGTACTTACCCGAAGATTCGTGCTTGTGTTTGGCTGGATTTTGTCTCCAATCCCGAATGGGTTCGGATTCAACTTCATCTTCGCTTGCAAACTTCTCCAGGAATGCTTTATTATATATCTTCTCCGGCTCGGGCAAATGATACATTTGTCTTAGATCAGCCGGCTTGAACGATCCGAAGATTCTCCCATCTCTAGTGTTGAAAGTTCTATCCAAGATTGGGATTTCTTGAATCGCCCACCGCACTACATCTGTGTATGGGAGAATTTTCTCCCTGGCCGCTATTCTGTGAAGGAAAGAGTCGGCTAAATCTTTGAGAGTACAATCAGACTTCCGAGTAGGATCCGCAGTAGCTTCTATTACTGTCTTTTCTCGTTGTTCGGCTTCAATCAAATTGTAAGTGCCTTGCCAAGTGACTCTGGTGAGACCCATACATGTAGTATCAGAAATTAAGCCCTTCTTCTTGTCCACAAGAGCTTGTCCTGCTGCTGAAGTAGTGGAGGCGCCTGCGGTCTTCTTAGATTTTTTCCCCATCTTATTTAAGCTTCCTTCTATGGATGAATTCTGCACAGTGGCACAAATATACGTGATACAGACAAATAGCAATGAAAACTTGCAAGTGATGAGAAAATATGGACGGATGCGTAATAAGGGATTAGCCTTTAGAAATGGGCGCGGACACAATCCATGGAAAGCTTTTAACAATTATGATCTCATTGATTGGCCGTTTAAAACCTGTCATCCCTTAAATGCCCATTATATCGTTATTCGGTTGAATGATTCACTTAATCGTGCAGTGGGTGTTTTGGCGGTTGAGTGCAGGTAAATGACTGCTTAACCGATCAAGCTTTAAATATGAATGAATTTTGATATCCCATCACTTAACGGCTTTTTGTTGAAAACAGCGCTTTATCGCGTCGCGTCGGGAGGATGAGGGTTATAAAGTGCACATATAGTGTATCGCCGATCGCCGATAGCGATATCAGATCGCATCAACGGTATGACCTGTGTGCCTTAATGATGTGCATCGGATATTGCCGATTGTCGACTGCCGATTGCATCGCATCGGGGGAAAAGGCTTTGAGCACATTAAG
Source organism: Pinus tabuliformis (assembly GCA_031772625.1). Taxonomy (NCBI): domain Eukaryota; kingdom Viridiplantae; phylum Streptophyta; class Pinopsida; order Pinales; family Pinaceae; genus Pinus; species Pinus tabuliformis. The sequence continues at coordinate 477,986,089 of CM062810.1, read as the reverse complement.
ACTTGAGTAAAGATTACCGTCGATATCCGATCGCCCATTTCGCATCGCATCGGGGCTAATGGCATGGGGCACTTTAAAATGTGCATGAAGTATTGCCGATCGCTGATTGCGATATCGCATCGGTGGGAATCAATGTGCCGTTTATTTATATTTCTTATGTCATTGCGATATGCGATCTTGCGATCGCTTTATCGCAATGACAAAGATTTGCCTTATTTATTTAAATGGGTTTTTCAAAAGGGTTTTATAAAATGAGTTCATTTGATTATCGGGCCTTTTTGAATAATAAAAGTATTGATACCAATTAACCTTTAAAGGGACCCATTTCATATGTTAATATTTATAAATAAAAATGATATGAAATGGGGGGTTGTTGTAGAGCACAACATACTCCCATAGAACTCAACCTCAAGAAACTATAGGAAAGTGTTGTTGGGCCTAGATTAGCAAACCCTACCGAGTATTGTCAACTTGTGGCAGTCCTAATGTTCTTGTCCAACTCTCATCTTGACATATGCGTCGATGTGAATATGTTGAGTCAATATATGGTTGATCCTCATCACATTCATTGGATTACTTCTAATAATCTATTGAGATATCACGAGGACCCAATCCATTATGGTTTGAGATACACTATCGGGAATTTGAGGGTAGATGGATATTTAGATGCTGACTGGGCTCGCAGTGTGGTGGATCATTAGAGAACGTTTTGGTGTTGCTTCTCTTCAGGGTCTGCTTCAATATCTTGGATGAGTAGGACATAGAAATTAGTTTCAGTAAGCACCATTGAGGTCGAATACATAACTACGATTATAGACTATTCTAAATTTGTTTGGTTGAGGAAGCTATTGAGTGAGATATTTGAGCATGTGTTGGATACCATTGTGATATTCTGCTACAGCCAGAGTGGGATTTTCCTTTCAGAGAATATCGTGTTCCATGACCGCTCCAAGCACATTAATATTAGGCGCCATTTTATTTGAGATATGGTACAATGGGGAGCAATAAGGCTCCAACACATTAGAACAAATGAGTAGGTCACAAAAATTTTCACGAAGCCTTTGGGGAAGGTCAAATTCTTAATCTTCCGAGAGAGACTTGGAGTTGTGAAACGACCCTCTTATGAGGGTCCCGTATGAGCTAGACACAAACTCTCATAGCTTCTAGAGGCTTGGGGTACATCTTAGAGCTATGAGAAACCATAGGGTGAGTGGTTCACCTTCCCCTAGTGGTGCACTAGATACAGGGTGAGTGTCACCTTCCCTTGTGATACCCAATTATGGTTGACATGTGTGTAGGGTGAGTGGTTCACCTTCCCCTACCTGAACAGATGTATGTAGTGTGAGTGGTTCATCTTCCCCTATGATTGACACATGCATAAGATGATTGATTCACCTTCTCCTATTGCAGATGAGCAGGATGCGTGGTTCACCTTCTCTTGTTGATGTCCTGACACACATCCAACCCCAGAGAGTTTGGGACTCATGGGAAGTACCTCTAATCTAGCCAATGAGTTGGGAAAATATGGTTAGGGACCATATCACTATCGATGGAAACATCATGTACTATCTTACTCCCTATAAATAGGATGCATGGTATTTAACAACTTGATCTGGGATCAAGGAATGATGTTAGTCAGTGGAGAGCGGTATGATATTATGACTCACTCTCGATCAATTATTCTTAATTATTTCTTTATGGTTCATCAAAACCCACAAAAGAGGACCAGAGAAAGGTAGTTATGGAAGGGATGGTTTAGGATGACAGGATGGGATGATGATGGTTGGATTGTCAGGTACAATTCTCTCTAGTTGAGGGGGAGTGCTAAATTGGAAAATAGGGCCAACTTCTACCTTAGGACAACTCATATTATGAATATGATTATTTCATTGGATTCTTGTTTTCGAGAGGTCCAATTTTGATATAAATATCATCTCAATCTGACAAGTAGAAATGGAATTTTGAAGTTATTCTTTCTCATGGAATCATTGTCAAGGTCGGCCTTAGTCAAATGTAGGCTCATGAAGCCCAATGGATGTGTCTCCTTACTCAAAACGAAGTGTATAGATACGAGTGACCTCTCTCTCATCTGGACATCATCTCAACACATCACATCATCTTCTCTATCCTCTCTTGATTGGTTCATACAACTCAATGACAACCTCTCTCTTCTTCACCCAAGTGGCTGGAGGTTGAATTTCTAGACTATTTTGGAGGCCTAAACTTTCAAGGAATAGGGAAATGTTGGCAAGCATTGACTTGGACTATTTGACCATGCTTTGAATTGATCTCGAGGGCAAAATTCTGATTTTTGAAGGCCGCATTGATTGGCACGGGTTTCAGGGTGCTTGGAACAATTTCACCGAGTTGACTTCAACGTTGACTTTTTTATTTGACTACACAATCGCAGCAGGATTTTATCTCTCCTTTGACTGGTTTGACCTATCTATTTTGGGCTAACATTGACTCTTTTGGAAGGCCCGATTCTTCTGTTGTTGTCTAAGCTGCTTCAAAGACATTTTGGAGATCGATACTACCCTTATGTTGCTATGGTCAGAGGTTTCATTTCATGCATTTAGGGTGATTGGAGCTACACATTATGACAAGGAAAGGACAAGTCAGCCTTGGAGGAGCTCTTCTACAAGATCAACACCTATTTATGGTTGTAAACTCCTTCCATTTATATTAATGCAAAGAATTATTTGCTTTCCTATGTGATGTTGTTATTTCGTATATTCCAATACCATGTTCATCTATTGAATACAATATATAGATGATATTGCATAGATCCCATAGTTTCTTGGCTTTTTTAATCTAATTGTGCAGGTTCTAATTTTGGCAATTGAAATTGGAATTGGAGCATTCAAGCTAAAGAAAGAGAGAATCTTGTGACATATTCCAAGTAGGCTTCATACTGTCATCTATTTACGTTAAGGAAAACATTGTATTCCTTGTCTCTATGTTGTTATAGTTTAGCCACCAAACATAGGGGAGGCACCTTTTTCTGCAATCATAAATCCCATATAACAATGAGATCTTATTATAATGGGAATATTGGATCCCTGATAGTAGGCATACCAAGGGTCGATTCAAACAATACATGCAAACCATCAAGTTGTATTGAAAAATGAAATTCTTATTGGGACATACGTTAGTGGACAAACAAGAGCATCATAATGATATACTTCATTCACTGGAGCACCTTCAGGACCACCTAAGAAATTAGGATCATAGGCTAAAGAGAGTAGAGCAAGACCTTGGCATACCCGTTGTGACAAGAACAACTCATAAAGGTTGGAAGGAAACTATTTAGATTACAGTACCGTATAAAAATCCCTCATTGTAGGAGTGTGACCCATGATAAGCCTCCAATTATATTCTGATTTTTGTAGTCTCTTTTGGTTTTCAGTTATACATGCCCTCTATACAAAGAGATTTCTTTTGGTTATATTCAAATTTCAGTGATGAAAAATTGAAAGGATAACTTTTCATCCTGATGTAATCTATCATTTTCTCTAACAATGAAGATCCATCTTTCAAAGAAGAATTATAAAAGTTATTATTATGGTTTAAAAAAAATTATTATAATAAATATGATTTATTATTAAATATTTTTTAATAATAAAAATTATGACATTTTATCAATTAAGAAATTATATTATTTATTTATAAATATTTTTCAAAATCAATTAATTTAATACTATTCAAATATTTTATATTCTAATTTATTCATATAATTTTCATTAATTTAAAAAAATTAATAAAAAATTAAACTCTTACCAAATAAAGAAAATATATAAAAACATCGTTGAATTGGTATATAATCAATAAGGATTATACAGTTTTATAATATTATCAATTTACATCAAATCAATAAACATCATAAAATAACAACTAACAATTGATACCTTTAAGGGATATATCCACATAAACCCTAAAAGTTATGTGGAAATTTTCTACACAATTATAGTATTATCCATTGGCATCAAATCAATAAAAATCATAAAATAACAACTAACAAAAGCATTGATACATTTGAGGGATATATCCACATAAACACTAAGAGTTATATAGAAATTATCTCATGAAGGATGGATGATGATAAAGAAATGAAAACATTGATACATTTTGAAAGATGGATGATGAGAAATAAATTATTTTAAATCAAACATGGAAAGATGGATGGTGATGGATGGTGATATGAAATGACTTTATCACATCAAATTCTACAATTTCCACTTTTATCAATATTTCACTGGAATTTATTAAAAAAATATGTAAAATATAAAAACAATTTTATAATATTTAAATATTTATCAAATATAATTAGATTATAGCCTAGTACATTAATATGATAAAAAAAATACAATCATATATAGAAAATATATTAAAATTAAATTTAGAAAAATTAAATTATAATAATGTGAAAACAATAATATTACACTTTTTTATTCTATAATCATATATTATAATAATAAAATTTTAAAATAGAATCAGTTAATCCCATGAATATAATAATATAACAACATATATCATACATTTTTTTATTGATTTGAATATATAAGTAACTACCTCAGATAAGAGTATAATCTCCCTTCCTACAACACCAATCACCTTATACATATAAAACAAAATGTAATTAAATTATATATAATAAAATAATGACTCTCTATCTAACAACATTAATCACCTTATACATATAAAACAAAAGGTCAATAAATTGTATATAATAAAATACCGATTTGATGATATAAGCAACTACCTCAAATAAAAATATAGTCTCCATCTAATAAGATTAAGCCCCCTGTGCATATAAAACACAATCTAATTAAATTATATATAATATAGAATATAATCCTCATCCAATAAGATTAATCCCTTATACATACATATAAAATGTAATTTTATATATAATATAAAAATACAATCCTCATCCAATAAGATTAATCTCCTTATACATATAAAACTAAATGTCATTAAATTATATATAATATAGAATATAATCCTCGTCCAATAAGATTAATCCCTTATACATACATATAAAATGTAATTTTATATATAATATAAAAATACAATCCTCATCCAATAAGATTAATCTCCTTATACATATAAAACTAAATATCATTAAATTATATATGATAAGAAAAAGAGTATTCATGAGATTTTTTTTTATTATACAACTAAATTAAAAAATTAAAATGTTATATTTAATTATATGTTAAGTGATATCATTTACATATTTATATACCCTAAATTATTTTAATATCGAAATATTATATTTAAAAATATATAAAAATAATGTTTAAAAAAAATAAATAATCAATATAATATAATATAATATAATTTAATTTAGTTATAATATAAATTATACAATTTAACTGTAATAATATAAAATATAATTTAAATGTATTCACATTTTAAATAATAAAAAGATAAATTACAATTTGAAGATATCCCTAAAGCATATTTATATACTCTAGAAAATTATATTAGCGAGGTTGAAAGCACACAAATGTATTTATCTATTATACAAATCACTAATAAATTCTACACAAAATAGATATAAGTACAAATTACTAATCAATTCTACACAATATAGATATAGGTATAGCAGTTGAGTTATATCAGTGTTATTTGGGAGCAGGAGCGAAAGTAGGGAGTGGGAGCGAAAATGGGTGCAGGAGCAACATTTTCAAAAGCTCTCGGTTTGGGAGCAAATCCTGGAGCATTTTTTTATATAATATATCTATATATATATATATATTATATTTTTTATATTTTGATACATATATGTCAACAAAAACATGTAGAATGATGAATTAGATATAAAAAACGCCAAAAAAACATAGATTGAACCATATAACAACAATCATCTAGAAGTTATAATCTTCATCAACCACATCCACAAGTTAGTACCATAGTAACATACAACATATTGAGTCTCGTGATTCATCAATCTTAAAGTTTCAAGATTTCAAAATTCAGGATATAACATTTATCATCATTGATCACCAAAGTGTATTTGTAAGCTAAGTGTAACCATTACAACAAATAATATCTAACATGAAACGAAATGTTATAAAATGAAATGAAATGAAACAACTTTCAACTTTCATGAACCATCATATTCATAATTCATTTCTAGTGAGCTATAATTTCCAACTTCAAACTTAAATTGTCATATATTGTTTAAAAAAATATCATAATAAATATGAAAGAGTCAATAGTTATAGAATTACTAGAAACTAGAAAAGACAAGTAAATCTATTATCTATTGCTTATGCTTGGGCTTCTTGCCACCACGAGAAATGTCTAATTTCTTAGTCTTGTTGAAAACTCAGGATCTTTGTCATTACCTCTCTCTCTCTCTCTCTCTCTCTCTGTATCTATATATATATATATATATATATAGGTGTCTTTGTCATTAATATCACCCTCTAAGCATTAACATAAGATAGAAAAAGCATAACATGTCAAGTCAAGATTTTGTTTGAGTGATGCGTACATTTTTAGGAGGATCATGATAGAAGAGTTCAACAACCAATGTCACTAACATCAAGGTACATAGAGGGATTGGTGCTCTTGATTAAATATGAGTTCCATACCCTAATACATGACAAAATTCGATGGAAAAATTGCAATCCCCCAATCCTAAAATCCTGAAAAACTAATAGGTCTGCTGGATTTTGAATGAAATCTAAAATTCTAATTTCTCCATATGAAATCCAAAGAGGTCGGAACCACTCTCAAGCATCCAGAGTCATTTCATGGTAATGTTCAAAATTTAAGTAAAAGGATGAAAATGAAGATTAAGGAGAATATCAATAATAGGGCTATAGGCTTGATCATTAAGTTGCCCCACTCAAAACATATTTGTTTCTTTGAAAAAAAATTGCATTTGGAATATTACTGCAATTTTTTTTTTTGCAAAAAAGGATAAACACTCCCAAAAAGGCTGGGAGTGGTTTTATTTAGGGAGCGCACTCTCGAGGCGCTCCAGAGTTGTTCCTTAACCCTGTATGTAAATAGATCATTGTTGTTCTCGGTTACGTGTTCTGTTGTTCCCTTGTGTTGTTTTAGGTTGACTGCTCATTGAGAAGGAAACGATAGCTGGAGCGGTGCAACGAAAGCTTCATCGAACACCGGTTTGAGGTAGGCTCTTTTAACAATGACTTTTTAAGGAAGTTGGTTTTTGTTTATTTTTGCTGTGACTAGTCCCACTTTATGGCTAGAGGGGTTGCCTCTGTCTACAGAGGGAACATTTCCTACATCACAAGTTGGTGGCTCTGCTGGGGAGTCCTTTGTATGTTTTCTTCTCGTTTGCTCTTGATTTTTTTTTGATATATTGTCTCTTAAATTCGGGGTTGAGCCATCCGTATTATGGGTTACCTGGGTCAATCTGAGAGTCCCTCCTACTGTCTGAATTATCAGTCTGGTGTCCTTCAGGTGTTTTTACTTTGTATTTTCCCTTAATTAAGATCATCACTAAAGATAGCTTAGCAGCTGCGATGATGTCACACATGTCCTCTTTAGCAAACTTGCGCGTCGTAGATAACCCATCGTACAGTTGCGGCGATTCTTGAAATCGAACCATCGCAGAGGACAAGTGTACACCTGTGACGACATTGCCCAGTTGTTGTCTCTATGCTTGCGATGATTGGCTTTTTGTCCCATGTTATTAGTTATAACCCCGCGACGATTTTTGTACAAGTTGGTTTTTACAACTTTATCTACTGAATCACCCAGTCCTGCTTGTCCCCTGCTATCTCTTGTCTCTCATCAACTTTTTTGACTGCTTTTGGTTAAGGTACCCTCTCTTTGGTTTCATTGAGTGAGTCTTGTGTTTTTAGATCGTGTGACCTAGCTCCTTAAAGTTTTTGCCAAGAAGTCATTTGTTTGGGTTACCCGTCCTTTCAGGATTCATCCAAAACCATCTGATTACTTTGCTTGAGGATGTTTCACTGCTTGTTTTCTTTCTGATTGATCTTTAGTGTTTGGTCATTGAACCAATTCCTGACATTGATTTGATTTACACACTATCAAACATAGATCACGTTTTTTTGGATCAGTCAGGTTTACACTTGCTTGTTTTTCATTAAAATTCCAAAAAATCAAAAATATTTCATTCATATAGCATAGGGAAGTGAAAGCGCATTTGCATTACTGAATTTTCATGATCAAGAAATTGGAAAGCAAAAGTACAAATCTTTCATTAGTAGTTGTGAGATAGGTGTATTGGTGCATTGTGTTTCTTAGTGCTTGCATTTGCTTGTCTTGGTTTGCATTCATTTGGAAATGAACTCTTTACCCTACTTTAGGTAGTTGTTCATCGAAACGATTGATGCTTTACTCGTTGTATCTGTATCCTAGGAATTGTTGAAATACATTCGATAGGGCCTAAAAACTGAAACATAATCCAAGATTAACTCTTAAAATCAATTGAATGAACCTAACAACACATTGGAACTTAACGCACATTATCTATAGGTCTAGGCTAGAGACGTGCTCCAGCGTCGTTAAACCTAGTCACTATTGTTTTCGCTTAAGGTTGGGTGATTCCTCCTTTTGTGATTCAATAGCTACTAGTACATACTTGTGCTCCCTGTACCATTGAGTATATATCACGAGACCCCACTAGGTTATCATCCTACATCCATAGGAAGCCGTGTCTGCTACCTTACAAACTGTAACTCACTGAACACAGCATTCAGGAAGATTGGCTGTCGTACGGAAAGTCCTTGCTCATTTCTCTTTCATTCGATCACCAAGGTGTATATGCAGTTTTGTGGTTTGTCTGGTAAACCACTTGTCTAGTACTCCAGAGTAGTCACTTTCCTTCCTTTTTGACTCCTTAAAAGAAAAGGATCATCTGAGAACTTTTTCTTTCAGGTTCATTAAACTTCAAAAGAGATAGAGTCACCTTTTCATAATTTTCTCGTGTCTTGAAACATGAAAAGGTCAAGACTTGTTCCTATGTCATAAAATTTACTACCCACGAAATATTCCTGGTAACAGTTTGAGTTCTTGGTTACAGTACAAGTGCTTTTCAAGCTCATTCTTGATGGAAACATTCCCCGAGTCTACAGGCCAAGGTCTTCCCCAAGATGGAAATCCTGGTCCATTTCTGCCTTTTGGAAATGTCGGTGCTTCGTATATGGAAACATTGTCCTTGCCTAGGTTAACCCGCCGAAGGATTTCTGCGACGACTGAGCGTGGTTTTGGAACCAAAATTCCACCAAAATTTGACCAAAATCCATCAAATTCGACTTAAGAACAATCAAAATGCAGAGGAAACACTGATATACTTACTTGGTGAAAGTATGGCGCGAAATTGTTGATCACAGGTGAAGAAATTGAGCTCCAGAGATTGCACAAGTGCGTATTGTTTGGAAAAATTACCAAGGCTGAAAATCAAAACAATGTAAAAAATGTTTTACCATAAGTCTTGTATAAAAATTTTGAAATTTTAGGGTTTTGTAACTATGGGACTTGGGTTTTGTTATATTTTTTGGTTTTTCCTTAGGGTTTTAGGGTTTTTAACCTAGTTTTTTGAACATTACAATGTATATTTTTGTCGAATGGATCTTACGTTTAGTTTTCTGTGCAGAAACAGGGGTGGCAGATACAGTTTCCAGTGGATACATGCTTGGTCCATACCATGAAATTTTCCACGAGTCTTCTTTAAGCTCTTTTTTGGCTCATAAAATATGAAAATATTACCAAGGTTTTCCCTTTTTGACTCTTTAAAATGGAATAAAAATGGTTGTTCGCTTTCGGCTCTTTTCCAACCATTTAAACACGAAAAAGATGGCGGGGCTTTTGTCGTTTCAAGCTCGTTTTTGGTTATGAAGTGTCGTGTCTCCGATCGCTTTTTTACTTTTTCAGATCGGGAACGCTAGTTACGAAAAGTACTCCTTGATCGAAAAGGTCAGGCAGTTCTCTTGAGTATTATTTTCTACCTTTTCGGCCTTGACGGGCACTAACTTACAAGAAGGGCCCCCCTGGAGTTTGCTTTTCTGTGTCTTTTTCAAACTCTCTAAACATGAAAAAGACTCTGAGTTTTACCTATGTTGGACTCGTTAAACCCTGACAACATTGAACTCGTCAAAATGATGAGACCTGAGCTTCTCCTCCCTAGGGCTCGTTAAAATTTCACTAGGTTGGATTTGTGCGAAGAACGAACTTATATCGCAAGCATATGTTATCCCCCTCAATCTTCTTTTTCAAAAATAATTGGGGTACTCGCCAACAATGGTGGGGGAAAAATTTGGAAATCTTCATTGGTTACCTACAGCAGCTGGTAACTCTCGAACATCGACACTTTTGCTTCTTGTCGGGTTCGGGATATCCTCACATCCTCGTTTGCCTTCCGGGTTTGGGTTGTCATTTTTCCTCATTACATTTGATCCTTGTTGTCTACATCAGACCTCCGATCCCTTGGTACCAAAATGCTGCCACATTCGGGAGTCATGTCGCTGATATGTTCAAGAGTATAATACTTCTGTAGTCCGTGCCCTTACCTCCTCCTCTGATTCTTTGTCTCACCATTTTCCTCTTATTCCTTGTCTCATGTCGTTGATGAGGGAAACATTATGGCCCTCCTGGAATGGTTCGCTTCCTGTCAACACCATTCATTATACAAGAATTCGATCTAGATATCCCTTTCGGTACCTTGGAGCTTGCATGCCTCAATGGCAAGTTCTTCACCCTCGATGACAGACTTATATCATTGGTCTTCGATCAGGTGATTCCATGAACGTTCGAATCCAGGTCATTCTTCACACTTTGTGGATTGTACTGGTAGTACCTTGAGAACCATTGACATTATTTGTGGTCTCTATCATGCTTGTTAACGGTTTACATCATTGACCGGTAATCAACCGATTTTCTACCATGCTCAACTTCAGCACATCTATTCGCATGATTATAAATTGTACTATGATTGGTCGGGATTCAAGACCCCGGACAAAGATTACATATGTTCAAGTTGCGTGGATTAGTTCGCGATTGCATACATGACTATTTAATTGGATCGCTGCAACCATACCTCTATCTTTATATATGGTCTTATCGATTGGGTGGTTGCGTCCATACCACAGACCGAGTTTCATATGTCTTTTGGATGGTTGCACCCATAACTAGACTACATGTATTTCACTATGAGAGATATCAGTTGTACTTGTGCTTGCAAGTTTTCCACGATGGTGTTCCGGTTTGGTTATGATTTCACAAAGCATTTCACCCCTCCCACTCTCTTGGGCTTCATGCTTTAGGGGGCATCTGTTACACAATAATTTGTCACTGACCTCATCTCAGTCCTCGAGCGACATCTCCGGTGTGTCATACATCAAATAAACATGTCCATATCTTCCCACTCAATAAAGAAGATTAAACAAGTGCTCTCTAATACTGAAGATTTTCCCTTTTTCCTATGTTTATGCATTCTCACAAGTGAACCCATTTCTGTCTACAACGATTCTCTTTTCTTAACTATATCGTCGCAGGGGTACATCTATTTACTGCAACCGTCAAATTTTAGGGCTCAGCTCAAGTCCTTAAGATATTTCTTGTGACGATTGGTTTGAATACACTGCTCCCTTGTGATGTCGTCACTAAGACCTAGTGTATGACTTGCGACAATCCAAATATGGCGAATTATTTAAAAGAGATGGCCTTCTGGGTGATTCTAGAACCGGCTGTTGGGTCAAGTTGGTTCGCCTTTCCTCCTCTGGGATGGTGGTTCTACCTTTTGAGAAACCTCCCTTGAGGATGAGCTCCCTGTCCCTCATTTTATGGAGGCTCCTACTCTTATAAAATCACTCCCCATTTCTATGATCCGCTAGTTCTTAGTTTTTGGATTGAAGCAAATTAGCTAGCTTTGGTGTGAGTTTGATAAGTTTGTAGTGTGAATTGCTGATAGTTTAGCAATTGGTTGTGGATTGCCTTAACCTTATATTAGAGCTTGTGAGTGAGAGAGAGAGTTATTATCCATTTGGGAGATCCATCTTAAGACTGAATGACTAAATAAACATACTGGCTGGACCCCCCGAGAAAGCTTGCGATGTCAAGGTTGGGTTGTAAGTTTTGCTTTCGATTCATTTTAATACAATCAATGATGATTTCCTATGTCTTGTGTAAAATATACTTGATAGCTTATGGTTCCTTGACCCTGTAAGTAAATAGATCATTGTTGTTCTCGGTTACGTGTTCTGTTGTTCTCTTGTGTTGTTTCAGGTTGATTTCTCATTGAGGAGAAGGAAATGATAGCTGCAGCGGTGTAATGAAAGATTCATCGAACACCGGTCTGAGGTAGGCTCTTTCAACAATGATTGTTTAAGGAAATTTTTTGTTGTTTTGTTTTGCTATAACTAGACCCACTCTAGGGCTAGAGGGGTTGACTTTGTCTGCAGAGGGAACATTTCCTACATCACAGGTCTCGGAACCACGTCCCAACACTCTTATGAACTATGGAGTCATACTCCTCCACCACAGCATCAACCCAAATCAGCTACTACACTTCTTCCTCAAAGGAAGATGGCTCAATCTCAACACATTCCCCAACAAGGGCCATGTATCCAGTGTACCTCTCAAGTGACCTCCTCTGTATGTGCTTTGAAGATGGTTCTCCCACATTCTCTCTTACATTTGTCAACAATCTGTCAGCTTCTCTTGTGCACTTTTGTCCATATCTAGAAGACTCTGCTTGAGTAGATGTCTCCACTCCTGGAATCCCTGCATGTAGCTGCTCCGCATCAGTCTGAGGCTCCTCCTCCTTGGGAACCAACAGTTCCTCCATAGCCTGTAGTCGGAGCTCCTGCTCAATGGAAACTCACAAGGCCTTCTCCTCATAAATCTTGAGATCTTTGTGAAACACTGTCCTCCGATTGGTAGGAAATTACACTCGATAGTTGTGAGGTGTATCAATGTACCCCACAAGTATCCCCAACTCTGTTGTCAGCTCAAGCTTATTCTGCGCATCCTTTTTCACATGGCAATATACTGATGAGCCAAATATCTTGAAGTGACCCAAATCTAGTCTCTTACCAGAGAAAGCCTCCTCTGGTGTCTTCATCCCATGTATGCAATGTGGGCTTCTATTCTGCAAATAGACCGTTGTGTTGCATGACTCATCTCACAAGTGAAGTGGTAGGCCTTGGTCATGTAGCATCGCCTGTGCTGCCCCTACAATAGTTATGTTCTTCCTCTCAGCCACCCCATTCTGCTATTGGTTGAGAGGTGCCATCAACTCTCGTTTTATTCCTTCCTCTACATAGAAGTCTGTTATAGACATTTTTGTGCCTAACAGCATGGAGAATGAAATGTCAATAATCTGAGGGATCCAAAGTCCCTAAACATGTTGTTCTTACCCTTAGAGGAACAAGGTCTGCAAACCACAGCACTGAGAATCAGTTCTCCACCCAAAAACACTCAAAAACAGGCTATTTCTGGATCATGTCAGCTGCTCCACTGAGCATCTGCGCTGAATGTCAACTGCTCCTCCTTGTACCTGCGCTGAAGGTCAAAACTAATGAAGGCTACCTGCGCTGGGCGAGATTGGCCAAGTGGCACAGTCATTCTGCAAGGTGTCAACTGCCCAGGAAGCTTCCAAACTGACACTTGGGTCAAGGAATTCGCCTAGTGATGAGTAAGAGGGTCTTGATCTCCAAGTGGAAGCAAGATTCTCCAAGTGGACTCAAGGACTGAAGATTAACTAAAGTGGGAGAGGACACAAGTCAGCTTCAGGCCAGTCTCAAGATGACTCATCCTTTCTCCAAAACCCTATATATAGATCTCTCTCATGAGGTCTAAGGAGGCTGGAATTTTGTGCAAGTAAGGAAGTGTTGTTGGTTTGTGTATAGAGCTATTGGGTGTTTTGCTTGAAGGAGGTGAAGAGGAGATTTCTTTCAGCTGGGAGGTGTTGCTGGATTGGGCCCATTGTGGTTGTAACTCTCTCAGAACTTTACTTCTATTATCAATAAAGTATTTGAGGTTCTTCTATATGCATGTGTCTTGATGATGAATAGATGCTTGTATATTTGATTTATGCTAATCCTATAATCGATTATGGATGTATGTTTCTTGTAGTTTCCTTTTCTTGTGCTTTTACAGGATCTGTGTGTAGTTGGGCCGGTGAAAGGGCAAGGAGCTAGGAGCAAGCGGCAAGGAGTGAAGACTGGATCGAATATTAGCGCAAGATAACGGTTAGTAGATCATCCTTTTCTTCCCTCTCTCATCTCATAAAGAAGAAACTTTGAATAGCTTTGCATTCAGTTGTTGCTGGAGTACTATCACCTTCAGAGTGGGATAGAGGAATTCTGGATTAGATACTTTTCCCCCCAACAAATTGGCGACTCTGCTGGGGAGCTTATCTTGTTGGTTTGTTGTGCTTCTTGCGATTCATTTCATAAACAAGGGAGTACCGAATCGAATTGTGTTTGAATCCATCAAACACAAAGTAGAGGGCAGCTACTCTAGCTCAGTTTTCTGGGCAAGTTTATGATTTGAAGAGCTGATCCACAAGGACTCTAATAATCTCTTAGTGATATCTTTTCATCTTCCTTTACATCCCTTAGTGTGTCCTTGACTGATAGCTTCTGATTTGAGCAAAAACTGTGAATTTTTGAGTAATCTGTGACCCGGAAACCAAGACGGACGAAAGTCTCGTTCTTCATTGCAGACTGTACAAAGGCAGTCTGCATTTCAGCGCAGTTCCCAAAGGGGCTACCTGCGCTGAAGGTCAAACAGGCAGTGTTACACCTGCGCTGGACCAGTCTTGGCTTGAGTTACTGGGGTTTCCTGCTGTGTCTTGATCTGTTTTCACTATTGTTTTTGATGTTTGTTGCCAGTCAGTAGGCCTATCTGAAACCATCTTCCTTTGTCATTATTCCGCCTCAGTTGTATAAAGAAACTGTATTTGTTCTTTTGTATTTCTTGTGTCATTTACAGTTTCCCATAACGATAGTGAACCAGTCTGGCATTGACCTCTTAGATCTAGACCTGTGATTAAGTGTCGTTCTGATCTTAAGAGTTAGTTTACTTGTTGTTCATAGCTGATTGAGTTTGTCGCTTTCGTTATATTGTTTGAATTTATATATTTCTAAGTGTCGAAACGAGTGAATCGTAAGGTGTCTTTCGATTTTGGACAAACTTGTTTGCTTTCACTTGAAATTGAATTCAAAGTTATACAACAACTTTCTTTTTGCATTTCATCAAACATTAAGGAAGAGAAAAGAAATACTTGCATTTTTGCATTTTGCATTGAGTTTGTATGTTGATTTAGGGAAAAAGTGCATTAACGAGTGCTCTTTGATCTGTGTGAAAAGGATTTTATCTCTCTTTTCCCTCAGTAGTTAAGATTTTCATAAGTCAAAAAGATTGGAAAAGCTTGCTTCTCATCTTAGACTGCATTTAGGAATTTGTATCAATACATCTCGTGGTGAACCTTGAAAGGAAAACTTTAAAAAGATCAACTTAAAATATATTGAATGTACCTAACAACGCTTTGAAACATAACGCAAACATCTAGAGGTCTAAGCTAGAGACGTGTTCCGGCATCGTTAAACATAGTGACTGTCGATCTCGACGAAGGTGGGTGATTCCTCCTGAGAGTCGGTGGCACTAATACGGACTTGTGCTCCCACGTACCGTCGCGTATATATTGGGAGACCCCTATAGGATCAAAGCCTTTATCCATGGGAAACCGTGTCGGCCGCCCTACTGATCGCAATGCAGTGAACACAACATTCACGAAGATCGACCACTCGTACCGTAAAACGTATTCTGTGGTTTTGCGAAAGGTTTGGCACACCCTCTGCCTAGATCTCCAGAGCAGTTTCTTTTGGCCTTTTTCAAACTCTATAACTGAAAAAGTCCAACCGAGCATTTGTCACTTTGGGCTCGTTAATACATCGAAGGAGACTAGATTCATCTTTAGCTTTTTCTCGACTCTTAAAAAGTGAAAAAGCAAGTTGTGTCTAAAAGCGTCTAATAAAATTCATTCAATTCGGAAACACAAATTTCCCCTTTTAATATTTTAGTTGATCGAGTAATCCGCAATCGTGGAAGAAAGTCAATTGAAAATCCGTCGTTCGCGGAGGCTTGCGAGTCAACCGTCTTTGTCCCCGGAATCGAAAACAGTACGGGCAAAGCGAAATCATTTAACCGGTTCAAAATCTCCTGTGAAAGTTAAAACAAGTGTTCCTACTACATCCGAGGTTCCGGTTACTCCTAACATTTCTGGAAACCCTACCTCTATAGAAGAAGTTCAACAGCCACAGAAGGACAGTAATACTGATCCTAGTCTGGGGGCAAATACTTGTGTATCTGAACCAGTTCCATCTGTAACCGGTCCAGAGAGTTTTGCTCCTCAAACAATTGTCGCTGTCGAAACAACCATTTCTTCGGCACCATAAATATTTTACGGACTTGACGGTCTTCCTCTTCCACCGGGTTTGATTGCGATAGAGGAAATTGCAGAGGACCCGCAAGCAAGTACTCCAACTCATTTTGGAGTCGGGGTCACTCTATTTCCTTCATCAGAAGTTAATCCACCACAAGTGGAAGTTCCTGTAGAATCGCTAGGCAATCTATTGGATAGACTTAAAATGTCTGAACAACCGTCATCATCTAGGACTGTGTCAAATGACACAGCGATGGCAGAAGCTCCTGTCGTCACTCCGACGATGTTTGCCGGCATACCAGCTGTCCCAACTAGTTCTCAACAGCTAGAAGGAGTCCACCAAGGGACTATTTCGACAGTCTGGTCTGTTCCAGTTTGTTCATCCGGAGTAATACCCGGCAACTCTTATGTTGAGACTCAACAGATTGATCCTCATGGAGGACAATCTGGGCCATCAATCCCTTTTAATTCCGGATTGCTACCGTATGTGGGGCAATATGCCCTTTCATTACCCCCTCCGGGAGGGTATCCATACGTGAGTTCACAAAAATGTTCAGGTTATATTGGAATCGCATCAAGTAGTTGGGTACCCATGCTACCTCAACAACCAAGGATTGTATATTCTATGCAACTGTGTGTACCTGTGACGAACATCCCAACCACACCGGCTATTGTAACCGTGTCACAAGTTCAAGCGATACCTGTTACATGTCAACCTCAGGTTGTAATGCAACAGTCGCTTGACCATGGGTGACAACCACAATCGCCAACTGGTGGGTCGACAAAAGTACAAACGGGTACAATTACCCCACACCTTGGTCCAATGGTTAGCATGGCACAACAGAACATGGCATCACAACCATGGCTTGTACAATACCAACAACCGCAGTTCCAGCAAGTATACCAAGGTTCTGAGTAGCAGATCTTTGTGAATAGTGGACAACCGTATATCCAAAACGGTCAAAACCAACCACTTTACAGTGGTCAAGTCCACCAACCGTATCAATCATACCAACATCAATTACATTATGCTGGTATGCAAAGACCCACTGCTCAAGCGATTCCATCGTACCCTGGTTACGCTTCGCCTAACCTGAATCAACAGTTACCATTCGTGGCAACTTTAGAGTTACCTGATTTACATCGGTTAACAAACGATCCGATTGCTTATGCCCTTTGGTGGCCAGCGATTCCTCATAAACTTCCATCTGACATTCCTAAATTCAATGGAAATCCAAGTGAAGACCCGTCCAATCACGTGATGACCTTTCATCTGTGGTGTTCGTCGAACACCCTTAACGATGATTCGATAAGACTTCGCCTTTTTCAGAGGACATTGACAGGTCCAGCGGCTAAATGGTATATTGAATCTCCAAGAGCCTCTTTCGACAACTTTAGCTCCCTAGCCACGACTTTCTTAACCCACTTTCAGTTACCGATAAGGTATGAAACGGGAACAGAAATATTAACCAACTTCAAACAGACAACTGCTACCCATATATCTGATCATATACATGAGTGGCATCGTCGTCGTAGGATGGTGAAAACATATGTTCCCGATCAGCTATTAGTTGAATGGTTTATAAAGTCGTTACTTCCGGCTATTACAGAAGATGTGCCCAAGGGGGGAGTCGTAACAGAGGAGCAAGTTATTGCTCGTGCACAGTATTTGGACTTGGTGTATACCCAGTCCGGCACACTCTATGACAAAATACCTGACGCCCCTAGACCGGAATTTTCAATTCCTCCCCCTCCTAAATCAAATAGTGACTCTCATGCCGGTGATGGCGTGATTGGCACAGCAAACACGAAATCGATAAAGGCTTCCGCAAAGAAAGCCCGTAAGAATTCGGATCAAAATGAAAAAGCAGATATTCTTGCTTCGGAAGTAAATTCCGTTTCAGAAGATAAAGGCAAAGAAACCAATCAACCAGGAAGCAAGAAGAAAAAACAAAACAAAGGGAAGAAGAAAAAACAAGGTGAATCATCGCCTAAGGAGAATTCTTCAAACCCTCATGGGAAAGGGAAACAAATTTATCCATGTCAGATATGTGATGATGAGGATCATTACACAAGGAATTGCCCATTCAAAGCTGAGTTAAAGAGGTTCTTTAAAAGCTCCCAAACATCAGCTGTGTTAACTGATCCTTTTCCTAATCCAGGTCAAAATCTGGTTGATAGTGGAAATGCTTCCCCGTCACAAGTTCTTATGTTGTCGGTTTCGAAACAGCAGAATGATGCTTTGATTTCGACAAGGAACAAAGGTTATGGAAATCCTCAGGTGTTGAACGAAAAAGGTAAAGATCAACCAAGTAGTTCGACAACAACTTCGACAGAAGTTACACCCACCATCCCTGAATTTACAATAAAACCGCCAAAGGGTGTAGTACATAAGTCGACATTTAATCCTCGCGCCAGAACAACGCAACATTATAATATAGTGGAAGATTTGGCCCAATCGCCATCCGCTATGTCGACTCTTGAAGTGCTACAAAATTGTCCAACCCAAAGGCAGGCATTGTTATCAGCAATTGGTGGAGTAGATCCTAAGGATTCAAATCTGGTATCCTTTGATCACAAGGGATATGATCCTCAGTTACCGGCTCAATTAGCTTTCCTTATTCAAGTGAAAGCCCTCAACAAAATTGTTCATAGAACGATAATTGATGAGGGGGCATCGACATGTATTATGTCGATGAGCTGCTGGAAAACTTTAGGATCTCCAACCTTGTCTCGATCATCGACGACATTAAAGGCTTTTGATGGAAGGACTTATACCCCTTACGGTATCCTTAATAACTTGAAAGTTGAACTTGGAGGAAAAACAGTAGAAATTGATGTTGAATTCATTGATGGAAATCTTGATTATAACATCCTACTGGGAAGACCATGGATTTATGCCATGGCAGCTGTCGTGTCGACTTATTTTAGGAAGATCGCATTCCCGTTTGAAGGAGGGATTACGATCATCGACCAACAGAATTTCCTCCCAAATGGTTCACAAGTTACAGGAAGCATTCCCATGATCCATGAAAGTAACCATTCAATCCAAGATATTGGAGTAGGATTATTGAAAGATCCCACATTGATGGGAACTTTCGCGCTACCACCTCCTGTTTATTCGGGAAATGTACCGTTTGTAGCAACCTGCAACATGATATCTTCCACGAAGGTCAACATGGATCATGCAATGGTATTGTCCCCAAGCCCTTTGGAAATATTGTAGCAATCAATGTTTCAGGCATGGGAGGCGAGCCCAAATCAATGCTCGTCAAGCGTTTGGGTAGATAGGTCTAGAGAATATGGAACCCCATTAGATCCTTGGTCGAAAGTACATGGGACAGATGAAGGAATCTTGCAATCAATGATGATTGAGGGGGCACCATGGAATGATCACCACCATCGTTCCCTTCTTCCGGAATATGAAGAAGATACTCAAAGTGATCTCTATCACCCTTCAGTATTTGAGTTCCTAACGAATACTGTAAATACGGTGGATTCTGAGCGAAACCTATCCAATATTGAAGAGACTATAGCCATAAATATCTCGACCAAAGCAGATGTTGTAGAGAATATTTATATCGGAAAAGGTTGTTCCCCTTCAGAACTGGAAATATATAACGCTCTTTTTCGCGAATTTAGAGATGTCTTTGCTTGGTCATATGATGAAATGCCAGGCATCGACTCGAGTATAGTTTAACATGAAATTAAAATGTATCCCGATGTCAAACCAGTAAGACAACGGCTTCGGCAGGTGCACCCGAAGAAAGCCGCTGCCATTAAGGCGGAAGTTGAAAAACTCCTCCATGCTGGATTCATCTACCCGGTTCCTCTAACCGATTGGGTATCGAATATTGTCCCTATTATGAAAAAACAAGGGACGATCAGAGTGTGTGTTGATTATAGGGATGTAAACCAAGCTTGTCCGAAGGACAACTACCCTACACCCTTCATCGACCAGATAATTGATGAATGCGCCGGATGTGAAATCTTTTCATTTATGGATGGATTTTCCGGGTATAATCAAATAAATATCCGCCCACAGGACCAGTCAAAGACTGCATTTATTTGTCCGTGGGGCACATTCGCTTATCGAAAATTACCCTTTGGTTTAAGGAACGCAGGGGCGACGTTTCAGAGGGCGATGAATTATGCCTTCCATGACATCAAGAACATTGTTCAACCTTATCTCGACGATCTTCCGGCTCATTCGCGAAAGCGGACTGATCATCCGCAACATTTAAGAGCGATATTTCTACGTTGCCGACACTACAAGATAAGACTCAATCCACACAAATGTGTGTTTTGCGTCGGTTCTAGTCGTTTACTTGGCTTTGTAGTCTCTAAAGATGGGATTCGTCTCGACCCCTGTAAGGTTCAGGCAATCATTAATTTGCCTCCACCTTCAAATTTGCTTCAGATTCAGAAACTCCAAGGGAAAGCAAACTTTCTAAGGAGGTTCATTCCGAATTACGCAGAACTTGCTAAAGGTTATACTCGTCTTTTGAAAAAGGATGTACCTTTTGTCTGGGACCAGGTGGCGCAATCTTCCTTTGATGCTCTGAAAGATTGTCTAGTAAAAGCATCATTAATGTACGCCCCAGACTATCAAAGAGATTTGAACCTGTATCTAGCTGCAGCAGATACGACCATTGCAATGGTATTAGTTCAAGAAATCGATGGAATTTAACATCCAATCTATTATTTAAGTAAAAACTTAAACGATACAGAAAGTAAATATTCCTATGTTGAAAAACTAGCGCTTGCAGCTGTTCAAGCGATTCAAAGGTTTCGACATTATGTCCTCTTTCGGAAAACTACCATCCTGTCAGATTGCAACCCCATGACTTATATACTGTTGCGACAGTTGCTGGGGGGCAAATATTCAAAATGGATAGCGATCCTTCAAGAGTTTGATCTGGAATTTGTAAAATCCAAATCAAAGAAAGCTCTAGTTTTCGCGGAATTATTATGCGATCTCCCATCGTTGTCCAATGATGAAACATCGGAAGAGTCAATCGTGAACGAAAGTTTGTTTCTGATATCTGTAAGCGATGAGTGGTATGGAGATATCATAGTTTATCTCCAAACCCAAAATTTTAGGTCTAATACCTCTCACTCAGAACAAAAACGTATACAATACCAAGCAAAAGACTACATGATCGTCGGTGATACACTTTACCGTCGCGGTGTCGATACAGTTCTGAGGAGGTGCCTTACCCATGAGGAGGCCGAAAAAGCCCTGAATGATTTTCATTCAGGCGCGTGTGGGGGGCATCAGTCTGGATATGCAACAGCACAAAGAATACTATGAGCAGGATACTTCTGGCCAACCATGTTCAAAGATTGCATAACAACAGTCAGAAGTTGCCATGCTTGTCAAATCTTTGATAGCAAAACCAGACGACCACCCGCACCTTTACAGCCGATAGTTGCTGTTGGGACCTTCGCCAAGTGGGGCATCGATTTCATGCAATGTAACCCCACCTCGACCGGGGGGCATGGGTATATAATAGTCACTGTTGACTATTTTACCAAATGGGCCGAGGCAATGCCTACATTAGATAACACTGGTGAAACAGCTGCCCTTTTCTTTTTCAATCATGTAGTCGCCAGGTTCGGCGTACCACAAGCTATAGTTACAGATCATGGATCACATTTTCGCAATCACATGATGGTCGAATTAGCTGCCAAGCTAGGGCTATCTCACGATAGCTCTACCCCATATTATCCGCAAGCCAACGGACAAGTTGAAGCAATCAACAAAGTCCTGAAGCGTATGTTGCAAAGGATGATCGGGGTTCATAAAATAAGATGGCACCTAATCCTGTACTCATATTTGTGGGCTTACCGAACCTCGGTAAAGAATGCAACCGGGTTCACGCCTTTTCAATTGGTGTATGGCCTGGAAGCAGTCTTGCCGATCCAGTGCGAAATTTCGTCACTTAAACTCGCGATCGACCTCCTCCCCGGAACTTCAGAGGAAGAGGCTCATTTCTTGGAATTAATCCAGTTGGATGAAACCCGTCGTGATGCCGCGTTGGCTAACGAGGCCCATAAGAAACGAGTCAAGGCTCAGTTCGACAAAAATGTCAAACCCCGTGTCTTCTCAGAAGGTGATTTGGTCTTGCTTTATGACCAAGAATCCGATAAATTGGGAGCAGGTAAATTCAAGTCCTTATGGATGGGCCCTTATATTGTTAAAAGGGTGTTAGCAAAAGGAGCCTACGAGTTAATGGATTACGATGGAATTCCACTGGCGCAGCCCCGCAACGGGTTGTACCTCAAGCGTTACTATGCTTAAATAGTAACCTGCATGCTTTGTTGTATTTTGCTTTCGCTAAAGTATTTGTTCTGGTCGAGTGATGCACCTTTTTCATTGATGGCAGATGTCAAACCTTATGGAGGCATGTGTTGGATATGCCGACGGAGCGAGTCGTAGTTCGCGGAACCTGTCCTCCGCAGCCTGGGCTATTTTTGATCCAAGCGGCGAGTTAGTAAGTTTCAGAGGTGTATGTATTGGGCAATCAATGAACAACATCGCTGAATATAGCGTGTTGATAGAACTACTCTCTGATGCCATCACACGTGGCATACGCCGACTAATTGTCAGGCTAGACTCACAGCTCGTCATACTACAACTCAATGGTATATATTCTGTTCGTAATCCAGCTATTTATCGCATGTTCCTAAGGGTTAAGATCTTGGAAAGGCGATTTGATTCGATTCAATATCAACATATTTCAAGAAATTTAAACACATTAACTGACTCATTAGCAAACTATGTGTTAGATAGACATTTGCAACATTTATAAAAAGGACACATCATCAAAGATTGTACATATGGATCACGTAAATCAACCAGAATAAAATCCGAAAATCAAAATATATAAGCTGTTTATATAAGTTCATACATAATGTTCTGTAACCAAGACAAAATTGGTCATGTGACCTGAAAACTCAAAAAGATGCTAGGGGGCACCCTAGCCTAATGGTGCTCATGATAGTACGTCACGGCCTGTGCAATCATGCGCAAGAGACGAGTCCATCGTCTAGGCACGCCAATGGTATGACGCTGCATCTGTAAAGGTAACTCGTCGATCTGTACATCAGGAAGGCCACGAGTAAGGCTCTCAACCTGCTCCTGCACAGCTGTAAGGGTCTCGATGTCGTCAATATCGCGGATAACAACTCTCCTAGCAGGCTCCCCTACTGGGGCCGCAGCTGGCGATCTCGGACGAACTGCTGGACGAACATGACCAATATCTGCATGCACCCAAGAGTACAATTAAAAGTCTTGATAGAATAAAGCACAGCAACGTTATGAACAAGAACAATAAACAGTAATGTGGTCAAAGAGTTTACCAATGGCACCCCACTGCTCGCCATCCGGTAGAACCAAATCCAGATCACCTCGGAAATCCATACCCACATATGGATACTCGGAAAACGCCATCTCCTGGCGCTCGAACCACCTAAAGAAGGCCTCAGTGAAAGTAATCTGAGGTTGACCTGCATGCCTAGACATGTGGTCAACCCACCTCTGCATGCGTGGCTCGGTCGGAGAAGGCAAGTCGAGTATGATGTACTGAGGCTGCATCAGTGGGATTTTCTCCAAGGCAAAGGCAGTTAGAATGGAACCAAATCCAAAGTTCTTCAGCTTCCCGTCCTTTATCTTGGTCAATTGACTTTTCATCTGAACAAGTACTGCATCACACCAGTTAAATACTTTCGGTTGGAGACACTCCAAGGCGTGCTGCATATAGGACCTGTTGGCACCATGTAAAGCTGCGCTACTGGCCATCCTACCAATAGTAAACAGAATGGACCTGAGAGCCCGATCAGTAGTCTCACGGATAACAATCTTTCCGTCTCTGCTCAGCTGAGAACCTTCCCTGCAATACTGGCGGACATAATCTTTGGTGGAATCAGTCCCCCGAGCCGTACCTGATAAGGAAACGAATGCACCATGTCTTGACAACCCAGTCAAGAAGTACATGTCCTCTATGGTCAAGGGATGGTCTTCCCCCTAATCTGGAATACTTGGTTAACAGGATCCCAAGCATCAAGCATATACTGCAGTAAAGAAATCTGTGCTCTCATACTAGAGATCCGGAAGAACTTCAACAGGCCACAGTTCCGCAGCGCGTTCACCGTGACCGGGTCATGGAGGGCAATCATGTCCTCCTCTTCATGTTCTCGTTCTCGCCATGTAAGGGACATTTTGCTCAAGTCACCCTGCAAAGAAAACAAGAGAGAGAATGAGTTCCTGTTTTGATGAAAAACTGGCGAAAAAATCATCAAAAATAACCTCAAAAACTCAGTCTTTTTGAGCCCAGCGCAGGCAGGAAGTCTCCCACTGGCGCTGAGGGTCAGGCTACCTTAAGGCAGCTTGACCTTCAGCGCAGGTTTCGAAAGGGAAACCTGCGCTGATCCTAGGGCGCCCTGGAAAAACCCCAGGGGCTCAGAAAGACTCGAAAACAGGCAAAAAACAGGAAAAGGAAACCATGAAAAGAAAGAGCTAGGGTTCAGCTCCTACCTGGTCCAGACGGCGCCGAAAATCGTTCACAGAATCTCCCGGAATCAGCTGGTGAAAATCAAAGGGGAAGAGGCACCTCCAGAGCTCCAACAAACCAAATGCAAATGAAATGGTAAATGAGAGGTAAAAACACCTTTTAATGGCTTTTTACATAGTACAAAGTGAAATATTAGGGTTATATTCTCATTTTCATGCAAATATTATCCATTTCTAACATAGTTTGTTGCAGCAATTGAAAATACAGTACTACATTTGAAAAGAGAAAAGCTAGTAATGGTAAAAAATCAAACATTTGACCACAAATCGAGCAGTTTTAGCATAAAGTTCATGCTCGTTAAAAAATAAACGCAAGATCCGAGCAGTTTTAACGCGGTTTTCATGCTCGTTAAAAAGTAAATAAAAGCAGTGAGCAATGTTTCCTCCAGAGTTTAAGCTCATTTTTATCTAAAAAAAGAACCTATTCCGGTAAATAACCATTGTGATCGTAAATTTATTAGCCATAAAAGCCTTGGTTGTGTTTGCACCCGCCACCTCCATTCCATTTGGCCGATCCTTCACCCCCATATGATTGTTTACCCATTTTGAGGAACATCTGCGAAGAGTGATTTCACTTAGCCATCCTTGTGACACTGCAGTGATTGGAAAATTCCAACCTGTACCTGGAATCTGCTGCTATCCCTGTTTATCACTCGTTCCTCAAAAGACGAGTCTTCTTTGAGCTCTTTTCATCTGACTCGTAAAAAAAATGAAAAGTTTTCCGAGTTTTGGCCTTCCAGCTCGTTAAAAGGATTGGAAGAGCTATCCCTCCTCTAGATTTTAATCTTTTTGGACCTGAGGGATTATTGCACAAAAAGGTCGAGCGCTTGTTTTATTCGGCTCGTTAAAGTTATAGAAAACTCATCCCTTTTGTATTGTTTTATACTTTTTCGGACTTAAGGGATTAGATGACGAAAAAGGAATTTTGGAGTTAACTTTCTGTACCTTTTCAGACTCTCTAAAAATGAAAAGGACCGAGTTGTCTTTGTCGCTAGACTCGTTAAAATGATTAAGTAGCGACAAACTTGTCTTTAGACGAGAACGAGTGTCCCTATCACTAGGCTCGTTAAAACATAGCGATGGGCTTGCCCGAAGGGCAAGTTATAGAACAAGCATATGTTATCCTCCTCAAGCTTGACAAAAATAAAGAGGTACTGGTTAGAAATGACTGGGGAAAAATTGGGAGAACCTCAAAGCTTTGATGGTAGCAAGTCGCTCTTGAACATGACACTTTGTCCTCCGTACCACATCGGGTTGGGTTGTTTCATTCACCGGTCTCATCACCATGGTCCTCGCCAAACCATCCGTATTTGGGGTAATGCTACCGCTCCATCACATTAGTGTCGTTATATGTTCAAGAGATGTGTTCAGAAAGAGTCAACCGTGTCCCATCCACTGCCATACATTATCCTTCATCCACCCATGATCGCCACCCTGAATCATATCTCACAGTTTGTTTTCACCTCCACTAAAGTCATTAGCTCCGTTCCGTGTCACTGATGTGGGATTCATTAAGGCCATCCTTTGACGGATCGCTTCTTGTCGACTTCAGCTCATTATCCAAGAAGTTGATCTAGGAACAACCCCCCAGTACTTTGAAGCTTGCATGCCTCAATGGCAAGTTTCTCACTTCCGGCGACAGGTATACATCAATGACCTTCGACCAGAAGATTTTGCGTGGTGTTCGACGCCAAGTCCTTTATTCGCACCACGTGAATTGTACTGCAGTACCTTGAGGGTCATTGTCATTATTGGTGATTCCTCTCGCGCTTGTTAAAGGTTTACATTATTGACCGGTAATCAAGCGATGTCTTTCCATGTTCGACTTCAGCGCAATTCTCACATGGATCGACTTGTACTTAGAGTGAAGATCGAACGAGATTGAAGACCCCGGATCTAGTTTCATCCATCCGGGCTGTGATATATATTCAGGAAATATAAAGACATTTGATATGTACATTATTGCAGCAGATGATCATCCTACTCAAAGGATGATAATTTCAGCAGAGAATTATCAGTCTATCATCAGACGGTCGTCTGTTATATGTACCAAAATGAATTTATAAAGCTGAGCATGGGAATGCCCGCCTCAGCTAGATCATGAATGCAGAAAGAAAAATAATGTATTGTATTGTATTTTATTGCAGGACACCTCTTAGCGATTGAATGAACTTCAGATCCTCCTAATAAAGCATTTCACCCGATAAACAACCTCATACTTTAAGGGGCAACTGTTATAGACATTTTTGTTCCTAACAGCATGGAGCATGAAATGTCAATAATCTGAGGGATCCAAAGTCCCTAAACATGTTGTTCTTACCCTTAGAGGAACAAGGTCTGCAAACCACAGCACTGAGAATCAGTTCTCCACCCAAAAACACTCAAAAATAGGTTATTTCTGGATCATGTCAGCTGCTCCACTGAGCATCTGCGCTGAATGTCAACTGCTCCTCCTTGTACCTGCGCTGAAGGTCAAAACTAATGAAGGCTACCTGCGCTGGGCGAGATTGGCCAAGTGGCACAGTCATTCTGCAAGGTGTCAACTGCCCAGGAAGCTTCCAAACTGACACTTGGGTCAAGGAATTCGCCTAGTGATGAGTAAGAGGGTCTTGATCTCCAAGTGGAAGCAAGATTCTCCAAGTGGACTCAAGAACTGAAGATTAACTAAAGTGGGAGAGGACACAAGTCAGCTTCAGGCCAGTCTCAAGATGACTCATCCTTTCTCCAAAACCCTATATATAGATCTCTCTCATGAGGTCTAAGGAGGCTGGAATTTTGTGCAAGTAAGGAAGTGATGTTGGTTTGTGTATAGAGCTATTGGGTGTTTTGCTTGAAGGAGGTGAAGAGGAGATTTCTTTCAGCTGGGAGGTGTTGCTGGATTGGGCCCATTGTGGTTGTAAGTCTCTCAGAAATTTACTTCTATTATCAATAAAGTATTTGAGGTTCTTCTATATGCATGTGTCTTGATGATGAATAGATGCTTGTATATTTGATTTATGCTAATCCTATAATCGATTATGGATGTATGCTTCTTGTAGTTTCCTTTTCTTGTGCTTTTACATGATCTGTGTGTAGCTGGGCCTGTGAAAGGGCAAGGAGCTAGGAGCAAGCGGCAAGGAGTGAAGACTGGATCGACTATTAGCGCAAGATAACAGTTAGTAGATCATCCTTTTCTTCCCTCTCTCATCTCATAAAGAAGAAACTTTGAATAGCTTTGCATTCAGTTGTTGCTGGAGTACTATCACCTTCAGAGTGGGATAGAGGCATTCTGCATTAGATACTTTTCCCCCCAACAAAGTCCTTAAACTCTTGAGAGACATATTCTCCAACGTTGTCGCTTCTCAAGGCCTTGATCTTCTTCCCTGACTCTTTCTCGACCAAAGTTTTGAAATCACAAAACTTTGTGAAGGTTTGGTCCTTCTTCTACATGAAATAAATCCAGCATTTACGAGAAAAATATCAATGAAAATCACGTAATACGTTTGCTTCGTTGTGGTTTTCGTCGAGAATACAAATCAGTATGAACTCACTCTAAGATAGCCTCTCCTCAACTATCTCGATCATGAAAGGAAGACTTTGTGTACTTTCCCAGGGTACAAACTTTGCATGTGTCAAATTGCTCAAGTTTACCTTTGGGAAGTCCTGTAGATATCTATTGTGTTATATTCAAAGCCCCATGATGTAGATGGCCCAGCCGCATGTGCCACAACTCGCCAATATCTTGGCATTCCACCAATTCTTCTTTCGTGCTCAATGCTTCATAATCATCTACCTCTAATTTATAGAGATTCTTCACCTGAATCCCTATCCTCTTGGTTTGACCCATGGCCATGTGTCTTAGGAACATCTTTCCTTTACTGAAGACAACATCATAGCCTTTTTCCTCCAATGTCACGACCGATACCAAGTTCTTCTTCAGTCTAGGCACATACTTCACATCTGTCAAGGTGAGAGGAGCTCCATGCTCCCTCTGAAAAGAAACAGTGCCCACTCGTGAAACACTGTACTTTCCATCATCACCCATCTCTATGCACATCTTGATGTCTTTCTCCTCTGAGGTACTGAATAAAATTTTATTGCTAATCAGGAGGAGTGAGGCTCCACTGTCAAGATATCAAACACAACCCACCATCAATGACACCATGCATGGAATGAGGGTAACGTCCATTTCGAACTGAAAGGTTAAAGCCTCACCTTCCGATCCTTTTGTGGATCCCTTCTTGGACATCTTCGATGGGTAATTAGTCACCTAATGTCCCATATCATGACAATTAAAGCATCTCACTTTAGACTTTTCACCCTTCTTCCCTTTATGATAAAAATTCGATTTGGAATGGGAAGCCTACCCTTTTCCTTTCCTGGCCTTACTTGTTAAGGCCAAATTTTCTTACCATCATTCTTTGATGAAGAACCATCTCATGTGATCCTTTTGATCTCCTCCTGCATCAGATCCGACCACATTCATTCCCAATCCGCTAGTTTCTCCCTTCCATTCCCAAAGTCCTGGTAGCTCTTCCAACTCTTTGGAAGGTCGAGGAGAGCGAGGCTCACCATATCATCATCAGCAGTAGTTATTCCCACACTTCCAATCTCATATCTATAGGTTGTGAGCTTGTTCAAATATGTGGAAATAGTATCGCCCTTCTCCATCTTGATTTTTTGAAGCTTATCCTTGAGCGCCAATTTCCTCTAGTCGCTACTGTTCTGGTAGAGGTTCGTCAATGTCTTCCACATTGAACATGGAGTATCATTCCCATGGAGACTCAAGACAATATGGTCTCGAACTCCCTCAAGAATGATCTATCTCGCCTTCGCTACACACTTCTTCCACTCAGCCAACTCTTGTGCATTAGCTGCAGCTGGCTTTGGGATTTCTTGATCAATGAAATCTTTCAAGCCATTGTCTTCTAATACAACCTCCATTCTATCTTGCCATGCTATGTAACTCGATCTGCATTCCAAGGCATACTCAAGTCTCAAGCCATAGAATGCCATTGAATAACTTGAAGTATAATATGAATTCGATTTGCACCTGCAACCCCGAACTTCAAACTTCGAATTCTCTTCTCAGTGTACTATTCACAACTCCGATAAACTAGGCTCCAATACCATGTATAACTTTTGTCTACAAATCTAGCTCTGTAGATCTATTGCAGGTTAACCCAATAATGCAACATAACCAAAGAAAAATATTATAATTTGCTTCTACTATCAATTTATGGAAGCTTAAAGATTCAGGAAGATCAAGCTGAACAAATATAACCTAAAGAAGAATCAATGCACATGAAACATAGAAAATACTGAGGGGAAAGCCTCAGCTAGAAACCCCAATATTTGTATTATCATACAAGGCTAAAATATATCAGATTTACATAAATCCTTAGCTCTCACAGCTAGCCAACTTTCAGTACAATCCTCACAAATTCTCACAGACAAAATTGACTTCTCATAAGCCTTCTCATCCCTCCAAGCTCCTATTTCCTTGTGCAGTTTTTCCTGGGTGATCCTCCCATTGCCAAGTGTAACACTAATCTCACACATTGCTCCAACACACTGTCAGAACTGCGTAATCCTCAAGGAATGATTCCTTGACTGCATGCATGAGTTTTCTTTGTAAGAGAACACATGCAACTGATAGTACACTATCCATGTCCTTAATATCAATTGGGTCTTTCTCACAATAGACATGGATGAGTTATTGATGAGGGAATCTTCAGTTATCTCAAGTACACTAGTTGAGTGCATGCATGCATCAACTGACTGATAATTCACGATTAGTTTCTCAAACAGTTTGGAACTAATTTAACTGGACTTAACTAATTAAACTGAGCTAACTAATTACAACTCAAATATAACTCAATATTATCTCCTTAATTAAGGGATAATCTCATTAATTTAAGGGATTATTGTTGCATGACTGCAAAAACACTTTTAACTTGAATTTCTCCAACTAATTAACTCAAGATGAATTAATTAAATATTTTTCAAGCAACTAGTGAGACTAAATTTGAATTTTAATTCACAACTCAAAGACAAATTAAAATTGGAATATTCTTGTTGCTACATATCAACATCATCATCTTTCTTGTTCTCATTCTCTTACATAACTCAACAATGACGTCGTTATGCAAACCACAGAAAGTACATGGTTTTCTACACCATGATTTCTGATCATCATTAACAATATGGTTGTAAACAAAATGAAATTTAGAATACTGAGAAATTTTATACCTCTCCTGACTGTCTCTGGTGAAATCCTGGCGATGAGAGCTTTCCTTAGCTCTTCCTCTACAATGTGCACTGTCAGGAGAGGATTGTGATGTGTTTCAATCCTTTTTCCCTGATGGCTTCGAAAATTCCTATGATGCTTCCGATACCTTTGCGTACTCTCCTTCAGTGTACCCCAAACCTGCAAATCGAGGTCTTTGTACAACCTCCAATGCATGAGTCATTCTTTAGCCATTAACACCAAGTCCTCCTCATTTATACCCCATCTTGGTAAGGAGTCTCATGCTAGTTCCTGAGATGGGTACCTCTATGTTTCCAACAGAAATAATGCCATTTGAAAATGAAACTAAAGAATGATCAACATCGTTTACCTAAGATTACGATTCTGAAACATGTGATGATGACTTTGTTAAACCTTCGTTTCACTTCCACTTTTCCAAGGCCTCTTCCATGAATCGTAGTTAAAGTTGCTTCTTGTCTTTCTCTTCTCGTAGAAGTCTCTTCAATTCAAAATTCTCTGCTTGAAGGCTCTGATTGATCTCCTCATCTAAATGATGAGAATATAATGAAGAAGATGAATGTACACTCGACGGGGTGGATGGACCATCGTCCTCTGCTTTTTCTTTCTCTCGTTCTTTTCTTTCCATCCTCTCCTCATAATATGCATAGATTATGTCCACCATGCATGCCATACTAAGGAGGTCCTCATAGAAATGTATGTTGTTCTTTATTTCCTTTCTTGTTGCATGTTCAATCATACAATTCACATCGGCGAGAAGCCCTCTGTGATATGATCCAGATCTCTTGAGCTACCAGAATTAACCAAGATCTTTTACTTTTTGATGTTAGGAAAATTGCATGTGAAAGAGTATAAAACAACCACATATGCATACTGTAAGAACGAGAAACATAATGACGATCGTTAAATCAAAGGACACACACACATGATAATGGAGTTCACCCAGTTTGAGTTACGTCTTTAGGATATAGTGTCAAGAGTGGGAAGGCCACTTCATTAATGTTGCAATATGATGATGGATACATAGTAGATTCTTTGTCTTTACAAGGATAAATTCCCTCAACCAAAGTGGCTTGTTTCTCCATGAGACGTTCTCCCTATAGGAACTCTCACTCAAATGGGCCCTCCTTCAACTTGACAAGCTAATAAATTCTGACATGAGGTGGCATACAAGTATTTCTCAACATAATGGTAATCACGGATCTTAACAACAAAGACATCATCTCAACAAATCAGAAGAAAGACATGGTATAACTGCGTCATTTACCTCCACTCTCACTGATGGTCCAAAAGTGCAAAGGTTAACTACCGAAATGGACTGCACCATTGAATCTATGGCGTGAAATCGTGTCAAATGACTATAAACTTCTCCCTTCTCTCATAGTTTTAAATTTTGGACACACAGGAATCTCAAAGATTCCACCAAAGATTCATTCCTAACGATGGCCAAAAAATATGTTGCTCAGATGAATTTTCTTAGCACACCACTCCTTCCGAAATTGTATGAAAAACTACTATAAAGTCGGCATCACTCCTCCTCTGTGAAAAGTTAGTCTCCAAGAGAATATTTTAGATTCTATAAGACCCTGTAAATATTCTTTGGCACTGGGCACCTAAATTTTTGTTCCTCAAATGAGAAAACAAAGGACACCATCATGTTCCCTGTGAAATTTTGGTTCTTTTGAGTATAAACTTGACATATTTTCCTCACTGTGAAAAAAAACCTTCTTCCAATATTTTACACAAAAATATTCTCAAAAACATTTCCTAAAATATTCATGAAATCCTCCTTGAATTCCATTCCCGGCTGGACCGCGCTACGCTGCCACACCTCTATTATTTCGCTCCGCATCCATGTCTCAGCCCGACTGAATACACACTGCGAGTTTATATAGAATACTTTCCGTAATTTTAAAGAAGGCCGTTAGTTGGTGTTTATCTTGGCGGAGATAATTTTAGTCATTGGTAGTTAGAGAGGTCTTGATTTCAAGACTCATGGACTCTCCTATTTTGTTTTAATACAAAAAATTTGTTGCACAATTCAAAAATTCCATCGGCAATATTGTTGACTCCCGGATGGTCTTGATGAGTTTTTGTTGACTTCCGGATGGTCTTCATTTCAAAACTCATCGACCCTCCTAATTTGATTTAATACAAAATAAATTGTCGCACAATTCGAAAGACCCATAGGCACTTTTGATTTCAAAACTCATCGACCCTCCTAATTTGATTTAATACAAAATAAATTGTCGCACAATTCGAAAGACCCATAGGCACTTTTGATTTCAAAACACATCGACCCTCCTATTTTTTTTTAATACACAAAATTTGTTCCACAATTCAAAAGACCCATAGGCAATTTTGTTGACTCCCGGATTTAGAAATGTGTTGCAAAATTCAAAAAAAACAATCGGCAATTTTGCTGACTCCCGATTCTTCTTGGTAATACAAAAAGTTTGTTGCACAATTCAAAAAGAGCAGTCGGAAATTTTGTTGACTCCAGATTCTTCTTGGTAATACAAAAAATTTGTTGCACAATTCAAAAGACCCATCGGCAATTTTGTTGATGCCCGGATTTAAAAATGTGTTGCAAAATTCAAAAGACCCGTCGGCAATTTTGTTGACTGCCGGATGTTTTGGTGTATATAAACCGGCTGCCGAATAAATCAGTTCAACCAACCGTAACAAGCACCCACCCTATGCTTTGTAACATACACATAGGTATTTTTATAACAATGTATCCAATGAATATAATAACCATATATGGTTCTAATTAGTTGAATTAAATATGGCTTTGGCCATAATGGTGCACATTTATAACCATTCTTAATAACCGGTTTTTCCATAGTATATGTTTTTTTAATTGTTATATGGTTATAGTCATATTATTTTTCTTTTTAATGGATGGGATTTTTAAATTTTTTAATATTTTTATATCAATTTGGTTTTTTTTAATATATATATTTTTGTCTATTTCTGCAGGATTTGGAGATTAATTTTGGCATGCCATGTGTCGAAGCTTTATTGGTCTTTTTATTGCCATATAGACTAAGTGGGTCTCACATCTACTTATGACTTGCAAATTTCTGATGGTCATAAAATGGACTTCCAAATTTTTTATGGTCATGAAATGGTCATACATACTCCAATTGAGGTGGAGTTCAAGTCGTTGGAATTAGGGCAACAAGAACTACAATCTGGTCCTAGTTGTCCAATTCGT
Source organism: Pinus tabuliformis (assembly GCA_031772625.1). Lineage (NCBI taxonomy): Eukaryota > Viridiplantae > Streptophyta > Pinopsida > Pinales > Pinaceae > Pinus > Pinus tabuliformis. The sequence goes on along the minus strand of CM062810.1, from coordinate 477,951,648 downwards.
TGGAATTAGGGAAATGAGAACTACAATCTGGTCCTAGTTTTTCACTTCAATATAATGACTTTTATTTTTTAGCTTTTCCATTGACATTGTTGAATTCTGGCCGTTACTGTAGCCACCTGGATCAATTCCAAAACAATTTTTTAACCATACCCATAGAACATGTCTTTTCTATATAATCAAATTTGTTAAAAACTACATATCTTTTCTATTGGATCAAATTCCTTCACATGCAAACTTTTTTAGAGAGCAAAATACAATGTGTTATTTTTCATTATTTAAATTGTATTTTTTAATGCATATAGACTATATATAGGACCAAATAAAAGTTTTATCCATAAGAGATTAATTTTTTCTATATATAGATATATATGAAGTTGATATTAACATAAGTTAGTTAACATAGATCTTCAAATAGTTTATTTAAATCTCTTGTTAAAATACTTTTAAAAGTATAATATTGAAACATCTTATTCACACATTTTCTATTTCTAATTACTTTACATTATTTTTTTAATTATAACCTATATTATTTTTCTACTTACAATATAATTTTTAATTTTAATAAAAAAAATTTACTTCTAATTATTTTATATTTTTTTTAATTATAACCAACATTATTTTTCTATTTAAAATATAATTTTTTTTTTTTTTTTTTACTTTAAAATCCAGACAAACAAACAAATTTACACATTTCTTCACGCTGAACAAATTTACATATTTCTTTATATTAAACAAATTTACACCATACTAGACCAATAATTTAATAACAAATTAAAACATTTCTAACTTACATAATTTTCATCACATCAAAAAAAAAAAAATTCCTCCCGAGAAAAATTCTAAACGACTCAAAACCGTACCATGAACATGGCCTTTCTATAAAGCTAAAAATTTATTAAAAATAAAGCTTAATAATATATTAAAGTAATTGCGTTCACTTTTTCATATCATTACAATTAAGTAACTGAGTAAGTCAGAACCTCGTATTAAAATTTTCCTTCTATGATTTGTGCTTGCGATAATGATATTCTATTAGTATTGTCAAGTTTCGATACAAATATTTTGTTTAGAATTATCTGGTTTCTATGTTATTTTAAATCAGGGAAAATTTTAAGAACTTTCTCTAAATTTACATGTATAATAAATAGTAGAATCTCCATGGTATATAGGAAAAATGGAAGGCGATTTTATCAATAATATGATATGTATATATAATTTTTTGGCGAATCTCTCACCAGACATGGCGAATATTTTACTCAATTATAAAATCTTGTGTTTTATTGAATACACAAATGAAATCATTGCATTTCTTTAAAATATCTTTTCAAATCAAAATTACCGAAATTACATATCGATAACCTAGTGGGTGTAGGATAAAATTCACCCGTGCCATTCACAGAAAGCATGAGAAAAAACCTAATAGTATATATAAAACCAAGAAAAATTCAAATTCATCACTTCTAGGGACCTGGGAACCACCCTGCCAATAAACAAGTATGTTCCTGTTTGCAATTAGAAAAATTACCCAAATTACAATCTGTTTACTCCAACATATGTTGGAAAGTTATAGAATGATGACTAGTGCAATCAATCCATTCCTTTTAGCCCTGGATTTGTTTCAGTTTAAAACAGAAGTATACAAATATACTTGTCCAATGTCTATGCTTTAACCATTCACCTTAAGATGTTTTTACAATATAATTTTCTAACTATATTTAATATCTTCATTATTATAAAAAGCAACCTATATCCATCTTAACTCCACATCTACCACTCTTAGGGGGATGAAATCTATCTTAACTCCACATCTACCACTCTTAGGGGCATGAAATCTATTTATCCCTCTGAGCACTTGGTAGACCCGGAATTAAGATGGATGTAAGATGATAGAATTTCCCCTTTAAATAGTCTATGGTCACACGAATACCATGGTATTTCCATTGGTCAATACCATGGGTTATCATAATCCTGGAACTTAAAATTTACTATTAGTAATTTATAAAAATTAATAGTTGATTTTTATTTTATTTTTTATTTTAACCAAACTAAAATGTTTAACATACATTAAATTACAACATCCATTTTTAATCTTGATCAAATCAAATATTTTTTCACTCTATGTTACTTTGCATACATACATTAAATTACAACATCCATTTTTACTCTTGATCAGATCAAATATTTTTTCACTCTATGCTACTTTGCATATCACGATACTTAAAACCTCTCGGGGGTTAGTAGATCCAGAGTAAAGATGGATCTATGCTAGTTTAATTCCCCATTTAAATAGGCTACATTCCAGGTGAATACCATAGGTGAATACCATGGGTCAATACCATGTGCCATTTTTATTTTAATAATACTAATATTAGGGTTAATAATGTTTTTTTGCATGGTATTAATAACAATCTAGTCCATGGTATTTTTCCCATAGTATTTTTCCCATAGGTTTCACCTAAATATAAGGCATTTTTTGAGTGTTCGTAACTTATGGAGTAGATATAAAAAAATGTTTTATTTGTTTACCATACCTCTCATATATTTATATTTTTATTAATTTACCATACCTTTTTTACAAATATGGTATTTGGCCCATAGTATTCACTTAAATAAAACCTCTTTCTTGAGCTTTTATAAATAGAACAAGGGTTATGGACTAAATATAAAAAGAAGTTTTATTTATTTACCATGTGTCTAGTTTATTTATATTTTTATTTATTTACCATACCTTTTGAGTAAGTATAAAAAGATGTTTTATTATTTACCATACATCCACTTTACTTATATTTTTATTTGTTTACACCCTTGCATGTATATAAGGTGACTTATGGAGTAAATATACAAAATGTTTTATTTATTTACCATATCTCTCATTTATTTATATTTTTATTAATTTACCATTATTTGGGCCTTTGGCCCATAGGATTCACTTAAATAAAACCTATTCTCGAAAATGGGCGAATGGATTCACTTAAATAAAACCTATTCTTGAAAATGGGCGAATGGAGGGTTGTAACTCCTAATTTCAACGGCTAAATTTACCTTTTTTAGCCTCTCCCTTAAAATAAGGTGGGCTATTTGAGGTGATTTGTAAAAATGTACTATGATACAAAATATTCACCCACTAAAAATTTAAAACCCCTTAATTTCGCCAATTTCTATGTTTTAAATACATGATGAAATTTATTAAAATTTCATTAAAAATATTAAAAGTAAATTAAATGTAAAAATATATTAACTTTGATTTTTCCCAATAAAATTTCATAATAATTTAAAAAATATATATATATTAGTTAAAAATTTTATAAATAATATTTTGATAATCATTTTTTTTCATTGTGATAACTATTATTGTTATTAACTTTTGATAATGTAATTGATTAATTCAATGTTCTAAATTGTTATTACATTTTAATTCTTTTCCGAAACAATTTTCTTAATTATTTGCATGATGAAATTTATTAAAAATATTAAATGTAAAAATATATTAAATTTGGTTTTTTCTAATAAAATTTCATAATAGTTTGAAAAAAAAAAATATTCTAGTTTAAAACATTAAAAAATAATATTTTGATAATTATTATTAATATTTCATAACTATTATTATTAACTTTTGATAATGTAAATGATGAATTCAATATTCTCATTTGTAATTACATTTAAATTCTTTTCCCGAACAATTTGTAGGCTAACTCAAAACCTTACTCATCAAATAATATACTAACAGATATACTCATAGATAAGTCTATTTCTTATAGGGAATATTCGAGCTCCATAGATACATAGTACTATACACAGATCAAAATTCTAGATTTCTCTTTAGGTTCTTTTAATTAATTTATCTCAAATTAATCAATAAATAAAAATTTCATATTAACAAGTGCCATATTATGTATGTGGTATTGCTAAGTCATAATATTGACCCATGGTATTGTAAAAAAAAAATATTTACAAATTAAGAATTTCCATGATAAAGTGGGGGTGAATATCCATGATTAAGTATATTATTTAATTCATATATCATTTCTGTTTATAACTAATAATAATAATAATAATAATAAGTTAACATAAAGTTATAATTTAAATATCTTTTATTATTTTGATGTTTATGATGGATTTATTCCTATCAACATTTACCAACCATTTAATTTATATGATTGTACAAGTAAAACAAATTAGAATTGTTTCAAGCTAAGTAATTACTAATTTTTTACCCATTTTACCATCCAAAAAATGTTTCCTTTGGGACAAGGCCCCTAATCACTACCAATAGTTTATAATCCACCAAATATTGATTTCTTGTGATTTCATCCCAACTTAAATCAAAATAACAAAAAAAACAAAAAAACCATTTCCAACATCCACCAAATATTTGCCTCAACAATGTTACTCTTCATTCAACTTAAATAAAAAAATAAATACAAAAAAAACCATTTCCAAAGTCCACCAAATGTTTGCGTGAGCAATATTACTCTTCATTGCCAGTTAAATGAGGAAAAAATAAATCAAAACCATTTCCAACACTTACCCAATGTTTCGGCTTATAGCAAAGCTCTATAATTGGAGTTAACGTTTTACCTAATTTAGTATTTCCTTTTGGAATAAGGCTCCATAATTAGGATCGATATTTTACTGACTTAAATAAGCTCCATAATTAGGGTCGATGTTTTACTCAATTAAATGAAAAAAATTAAATGAAAAAAATTATTGAAAACCATTTCCAACATTCATAAATGTTTTCCTTTTGAGTAAAACTCCATAATTAGAAATAATATATTACTTGGTTTATCATTCATTAAATCTAAAAAAAAATTAAGATCATGTGTTTTCATTCTAAATAAACCAAAAAAAAATACAACGGTAAAACTGTTTCTTGTCATTCACATTTTTTATAACTGTAAAATTAAGCCATTCACAAATTTTCGTTTAAAACAATATGTAGACCATCCAAGATGGCCACTTCAAATTTTGTTGGAAAGCAATGAGTAAACTAGGTCAAGACCCCAGCGATCACCAAGGATGGTCTTTTTATAAGCCCAATTTTCTTCGAATTAATTTGTGGACCAACTAAAACACCTACCACCCAGCAAAGATTCAAATTTTATTAAAAATAGCTTGATAATAAGTGAAATACAATTCAGCATTCACATTTTTCGTAATGTTAAAGATGAGTAGTTAAGTTGGTCAAAACCTTGTTCAAATATATAACTTTCATTATATGTTAAATCTTTAAGTTCGTTGAGTGTCAAAACCCCTTATTCAAATTTCCCTGCGATTTCTACTCTGAAGCTATTCGTAATGTTAAAGATTCGTAGTTAAGTTGGTCAAAACCTTTTATTCAAATATATAACTCTCATCAAATGTTAAGCCTTTAAGCTGGTCGACTCTCAAAACCCCTTATTTAAATTTTCCTTCGATTTCTACTTTCAAACTATTGATTAGTGTTCTGATTGACCTCACTATCTTTCTGTAAGTAACGACTTCATGATTTGGGCAGACTACTAGTATTTACAAGTTTTCATAGGGGTATTTTGTCAAAATCATCTCTAACCATTTGTACGATGAATTAAATCAAGTTTTTATTTGGCGTTTCGAGTACAATGAATTTATGCTTTTTTCACCACATTTTCATACATATTCGAAGGAACTCAAGTTTTTCCCTAGATATTGAAGTTTTTCTCTACATATGACATAAAAATATTTGGAGGAACTCCTATTACATGAGAGTATCAATGTATAAATAGTGTGATTGCATTAATTTAATGTAATACATTTTGTCTAATTGATTAGGTATAAAACTAGGAATGAGAATAGGAAGATAACTTAGGAGGAGAATTTGATAGAAAACATTGAAATATTAATCAATAATGTTATGATGACAATAATTTAAACAAAATTTATTGTTATGGTAACCTAATCTTGTAGACATTGGAACCCAATTGTCATTGGAGAATGAGAGACATCAGGTCAATATAACATAATGTTCCAACTTGGTTTTTATCACTACTAATTCACTAAAATGTATCATTGTTCCTTAAAAATTCACTAAACTACACAAGATTTTCTATCATAGCTCCATGGTTGTCATCCAAGGTGTGCCTCAAGCGGTTAAAAAGATAATGTGTTATTTTTATCATATTTGTGTGGAATCCAAGATGAAAAGCTTGGGATATGATCATGTAGATCACAGAATGCTTTCAAAGTACTCCTCTCTATATTTATATTATTACAGGAACATAAATAACAACAAATTAAACATGGGAGGATCAAGATGTAATTTATTTTAATATCATTTTAAATTTATATTTGATTAATTCCATGTTTTTGAAGAACTAAAAGTTGTGTTTCAAATGTTATAGTGAAGGAAAGTAAAATAGCGTTGAAAATAACATGTAGGTGCTACGAAATAATTTCGTAGCACTCCTTAAAACTTTGTTTTTCAAATTTTAGAAAGGTGAAAGGACTGAGATCTCTACAAAATCAACTCTCCACATTCTTGACTCATCTCCCAACTTAGGGAAAGATCCCACTCACTTTTCCTCATCAAGGATTACACTCTCTCTCAAAGTTAATGGTATTTTTAATATTTTTATCTTATTTGTGCCCTCACCACCACCTCTCCTCCAGATACATTGGATCATTGGTTGATTGAGAGTGCCGCCTCAAGGCACTTCACTAGGTACAAGGAGGCCCTCTCAAATTTGGTTGAAAAGAATACAAATATGGTGATTATACTTGGGGATAATTCCCCTTATCTAATGAAAGGATTTGGGACTTTTACTCTTCATTTAAATCAAGGTCAAACCCCCCATTTATATTAATGCAAATAATTATTTGTTTTCCTATGTGATGTTGTTATTTCATATATTTCAATATCATGTTCATCTATTGAATACAATATATAGATGATATTGCATAGATCTCGTAGTTTCTTGGCTTTTTTAATCTAATTGTGCAGGTTCTAATTTTCGCAATTGAAATTGGAATTGGAGCATTCAAGCTAAAGAAAGAGCGAATCTTTTGACATATTCCAAGTAGGCTTCATACTGTCATCTATTTACTTTAAGGAAAACATTGTATTCCTTGTCTCTATGTTGTTATATTTTAGCCACCAAACATAGGGGAGGCACCTTTTCCTGCAATCATAAATCCCATATAACGCTGAGATCTTATTATAATGGGAATATTGGATCCCTGATAGTAGGCATAGCAAGGGTCAATTCAAACAATACATGTAAACCATCAAGTTGTATTGAAAAATGAAATTCTTATTGGGACATACGTTAGTGGACAAACAAGAGCATCATAATGATATACTTCATTCATTGGAGCACCTTCAGGACCACCTAAGAAATTAGGATCATAGGCTAGAGAGCGTAGAGCAAGACCTTGGCATACCCGTTGTGACAAGAACAACTCATAAAGGTTGGAAGGAAACTATTTAGATTACAGTATCGTATAAAAATCCCTCATTGTAGGAGTGTGACCCATGGTAAGCCTCCAATTATATTCTGATTTTTGTAGTGTCTTTTGGTTTTCAGTTATACATGCCCTCTATACAAAGAGTTTTCTTTTGGTTATATTCAAATTTCAGTGATGAAAAATTGAAAGGATAACTTTTCATCCTCATGTAATCTATCATTTTCTCTAACAATGAAGATCCATCTTTCAAAGAAGAATTATAAAAGTTAGTATTATTGTTTAAAAAAATTATTATAATAAATATGATTTATTATTAAATATTTTTTAATAATAAAAATTATAACATTTTATCAATTAAGAAATTATATTATTTATTTATAAATATTTTTCAAAATCAATTAATTTAATAATATTCAAGTATTTTATATTCTCATTTATTCATATAATTTTTAATAAAAAATTAAATTCTTACCAAACAAAGAAAATATATAAAATCATTGTTGAATTGGTATATAATCAATAAGGATTATACAATTTTAGAATATTATCAATTTACATCAAATCAATAAACATCATAAAATAACAACTAACAATTGATACCTCTGAGGGATATATCCACATAAACCCTAAGAGTTATGTGGAAATTTTCTACACAATTATAATATTATCCATTAACATCAAATCAATAAAAATCACAAAATAACAACTAACATAAACATTGATACATTTGAGGGATATATCCACATAAACACTAAGAGTTATATAGAAATTATCTCATGAAGGATGGATGATGATAAAGAAATGAAAACATTGATACATTTTGAAAGATGGATAATGAGAAATAAATTATTTTAAATCAAACATGTAAAGATGGATGGTGAGATGAAATGACTTTATCACATCAAGTTCTACAACTTCCACTTTTATCAATATTTCACTGGAATTTATTAAAAAAAATATCTAAAATATAAAAACAATTTTATAATATTTAAATATTTATCAAATATAATTAGATTATAGCCTAGTATATTAATATGATAAGAAAATACAATCATATATAGAAAATATATAAAAATTAAATTTAGAAAAATAAAATTATAATAATGGGAAAATAATAATATTACACTTTTTATTCTATAATCATATATTATAATAATAAAATTTTAAAATCGAATCAGTTAATCCTATGAATATAATAATATAACAACATATATCATACATTTTTTTTATTGATTTGAATATATAAGTAACTACCTCAGATAAGAGTATAATCTCCCTTCCTACAACACCAATCACCTTATACATATAAAACAAAATGTAATTAAATTATATATAATAAAATAATGACTCTCTACCTAACAACATTAGTCACATTATACATATAAAACAAAAGGTCAATAAATTGTATATAATAAAATACCGATTTGATGATATAAGCAACTACCTCAAATAAAAATATAATAAGATTAAGCACCCTGTGCATATAAAACACAATCTAATTAAATTATATAGAATATAGAATATAATCCTCATCCAATAAGATTAATCCCTTATACATACATATAAAATGTAATTTTATATATAATATAAAAATACAATCCTCATCCAATAAGATTAATCTCCTTATACATTTAAAACTAAATGTCATTAAATTATATATGATAAGAAAAAGAGTATTCATGAGATTTTGTTTTATTATACAACTAAATTAAAAAAATTAAAATGTTATATTTAATTATATGTTAAGTGATATCATTTACATATTTATATACCCTCTTTTATTTTAATATCGAAATATTATATTTAAAAATATATAAAAATAATGTTTAAAAAAAAAAATCAATATAATATAATTTAATTATAATATAAATTATACAATTTAACTGTAATAATATAAAATATAATTTAAATGTATTGCCTTTTTAAATAATAAAAACATAAATTACAATTTGAAGATATCCCTAAAGCATATTTATATACTCTCAAAAATTATATTAGCGAGGTTGAAAACGCACAAATGTATTTATCTATTAAACAAATCACTAATAAATTCTACACGATATAGATATAAGTACGAATTACTAATCAATTATACACAATATAGATATAGGTATAGCAGTTGAGTTATATCAGTGTTATTTGGGAGCAGGAGCGAAAGCAGGGAGCGGGAGCGAAAATGGGTGCAGGAGCAGCATTTTGAAAAGCTCTCGGTTTGGGAGCGAATTTTGGAGCATATATATATATATATATATATATATATATAATATTTTTTATATTTTGATACATATATGTCAACAAAAACATGTAGAATGATGAATTAGATATAAAAAAAGTCAAAAAAACATAGATTGAACCATATAACAACAATCATCTAGAAGTTATAATCTTCATCAACCACATCCACAAGTTAGTACCATAGTAACATACAACATATTGAGTCTCGTGATTCATCAATCTTAAAGTTTCAAGATTTCAAAATTCAATATATAGCATTTATCATCATTGATCACCAAAGTTGTATTTGTAAGCTAAGTGTAACCATTACAACAAATAATATCTAACATGAAATGAAATGTTATAAAATGAAATGAAATGAAACAACTTTCAACTTTCATGAACCATCATATTCATAATTCATTTCTAATGAGTTATAATTTCCAACTTCAACCTTAAATTGTCATATATTGTTTAAAAAAATATCATAATAAATATGAAAGAGTCAATAGTTATAAAAATTACTAGAAACTAGAAAAGACAATTAAATCTATTATCTATTGCTTATGCTTGGGCCTCTTGCCACCACGAGAAATTTCTAATTTCTTAGTCTTGTTGAAAACTCAGGATCTTTGTCATTAATATCACCCTCTATGCATTAATATCTAGAGGTATCTTTGTCATTACCTCTCTCTCTCTCTCTCTCTCTCTCTCTCTCTCTCTCTCTCTCTATATATATATATATATATATATATATATAGGTATGTTTGTCATTAATATCACCCTCTAAGCATTAGCATAAGATAGAAAAAGCATAACATGTCAAGTCAAGACTTTGTTTGAGTGATGCGTACATTTTTAGGAGGATCATGATAGAGGAGTTATACAACCAATGTCACTAACATCACGGTACATAGAGGGATTGGTGCTCTTGATTAAATATGAGTTCCATACCCTAATACATGACAAAATTCAATGGAAAAATTACAATCCCCCAATCCTAAAATCCTGAAAAACTAATAGGTCTGCTGGATTTTGAATGAAATCTAAAATTCTAATTTCTCCATATGAAATCCAAAGAGGTCGGAACCACTCTCAAGCATCCTGAGTCATTTCATGGTAATGTTCGAAATTTAAGTAAAAGGATGAAAATTAAGATTAAGGAGAATATCAATAATAGGGCTATAGACTTGATCATTAAGTTGCCCCACTCAAAACTTATTGTTTCTTTAAAAAAAAATTGCATTTGGAACATTACTGCAATTTTTTTTTTTGCAAAAAAGGCTAAACACTCCCAAAAAGGCTGGGAGTGTTTTTATTTAGGGAGCGCACTCTCGAGGCGCTCCAGAGCTATTCCCACTCGGAGCGCGAATTGGGAGCAGGAGTGAGAGCGTGGGGGGGAGGGGGTGGGCATTCCCCCACAACACTAAGTTATATACAACCTTTTTCTTAATTTATTAATTCTCAAAAACTTAATGTGAATATGTGAACAACGATTTTGAAGTGGCCTTTTAAACGAAGACAAGATTAGGCATGATGAGGACTCTGAGTCAGCATCACCGCTCTTGGGTGAGTTAGGTGCCCCACACAAATGCACATGGGCAAGGTGCGACATGATCACACTCAAGTGAGATGGATGTGTGATGTTTGGCACGTGTGATCCAAGTGCGATGACAAAGAAGTTGATAGGTGGGTACATCGAGCGACCTGAGTTGGGGATTTGGGCAGGTGCATGGCCGGACGAGGTTGCATGACAATGACTTGACTTGGTGGAAAACACGGTTGGCATAGGCGTCCGACGACTGTGAACACTCGGGCATGGGTAAACCGAAGACAAGTGCGAAGGTGGTTGGTCGAGCGACTAAGTATGGGAATATGCAATGATTGTTTATATAGTGTAGCGATGGGTGAACCATATGATGGGCAAACACATAGAAGAGGGGTGTGTCAAGCTTGGATGGGAGGTCGGCTTTGAAGGATAACACCCCAAGCGAGATCACCCATGGTTTAATACATTTGTAGGTGAGCATATATATTAGTGAGCAACAGAGTGGAGAAAGGCATCAAGCAAAAACCACAAACAAATGTTCACAGTGCAAAGTGTGAAATGGCTGGATCATGGACAATGACCAGGTGTAGCACAATTGGGTACGCAAATGCACCCACACGGTGGGCTGGTCGCATAACAGGCATCGAGTACATAAGTTTGGATGAGTCGGGTTTAGGTAGTGACATTACCGAGCAGTGGGTACCAGACTGCAGAACTTGGTCACAGTGAGCGTGTACAGTGTGTAAAGTACTGCATGACTGTGCAGACACAGTAACTCGATGAGCATGCTACAACCAATGTTCAGAGCATTGAACAAAGGGCGTGGGTAGTGTAGAAGGGTCATCAGTGCACCATTTCATGTAGTAACATGGGTGGGGGCCGAGCTCGGCTAGATTCGGCCTCTCCTTTGTACACTGTGTAAAATCTATACAGTAAATTTATAAATGAAATTATAAATCTGGAAACTTGTGTTGGTCCCGATTTTTCATGGTTAGTACTGTTGTGGTGTTTATTCCACACATAAAATAATAATGAGAAAACATAATAATAATTATGGATGTAGGCGTAGTTCAGAAGACATGAAAAAACTTATGTATGGATGTCTAATCGGTGTCGCATGACATCCGAAATGGGAAAATTGACTTTGGGCTGTGACAGATGGTATCAGAGCCAGTACAACAGGATGCAAGGGATACTAGAGATTCATGCAGGCTAAAGTTCTTGAGTAAAAGTAAAATTGGTTGCATATTTTGGGGTTTCTAGACATGGAGATTCATGGTAGAAGCATCCAAGATTTGGTGGACATAGGCGCCACACGTAACTTTATGACAATAGGGCTAGTGAAGGAATTTGGGCTACATATTGTTCTAAAGGATATGGAATTCAAGGTGGTGAGCTCGAGAGATAAAGTGTCGAGATTAGCAGATAATGTGTTGATTCAAATTGCAAATTGCAAGAGTTGTTTGGACTTCATGGTGATGGAGACAAGCAACTTTGAGATGATATTGGGGCAAGACTTTCTGAAGGTAAACAAGGAAATTGTTGTCCCATTTGTGATGAGATTATCTTGATTAGAGACACACAAACATTGACTTTTCCTACTCACCAGAAGAGAAGGGAAGTAGAGGTGCAACATGTGTCTGCACTAAGTATGAGTAGAGCTATGTGAGATTCAGATGTTGAGACATATGAGACAGTGATCAGGGAGGTTGAGGATGATGATGGAGTGGGGATGCTTATTCTAGCTGAGATTTGTGATGTATTGGCTAAATATTTAAATTTGATGTCAGATGATTTTACGAAAGTACTTCCACCGAGATGTGCAGTGGACCATCACATTGAGCTAGAGACGAGGAAGCCACCCCCAGTAAAAGCTCCTTATCGTTTATTAGGATTAGAGTTGGAGGAGTTGAATAAATAGCTGTAGGATTTGACTGATGCAGATTTCATACGATGTTCAAGGTCCCTATATGGTGCTCTAGTATTATTCTAGAGGAAGAAGGATATGAATTAGTTGAAGATGTGTTTTGATTATTGTGCTCTGGAAAAGAAGATAGTAAAGAAAAAGTACCCTTCACCACTTCCTGCAGGTTTCTTCAATAATCTTTCAAAAACTTGAATATTTTCCACGATAAATATGAGGCATGGATATTATCAGGTGAGGATAACATATGGGGATGATAAGAAGATCGCGATTGTGACAAGGTATGGGAGTTTTGAGTTCCTTGTCATGCCATTCGGGTCGTACAACTCTTTTGCTACGTTTTGCAAATTGATGACTGATGTTTTGTGTCCATATTTGGATTTGTTCCTTTTTGTATACTTGGAAAACATTGTAATATTCAATGATAACATGGAGGATCATAAGAAACACTTGGCTTTGGTATTTGAGGCACTGAATAAAATTCAGTTGTACTTGAAGAAGTTGAAGTATATGTTTGCTCAAATCGATATTTCATTCCTTGGACACATAGTAGGCCAAGGTCACATATGGATGGAGCTAAGCAAGATACATGTGATTGAGTATTGGGCCAAGCTAACAATGATATGAGAGTGTTACTGGAGATGATCAACTATTGATGAAAGTTTGTAGAGGGGTACTCCAAGGTGACTGCAGCACTGACATACCTTTTGAAGAAGGGCAAGTAATGGAATTGGATGAAGAAGTGTTGAGTAAAGTTTTAGGATTTGTAGAAGACGATGATTACAACACAAATACTGAAGCTACTTGACTTTGACAGACCATTTGAGGTGCACACAGATGCTTTTGATTTTGCGGTAGGGGGAGTTCTCTTTCATGATGGGCATCTAGTGGTATATGAGATTCGAAAGTTGCAAGATAGAGAGTGGCAGTATCCTATTCATGAGAAGGAGATGATTGCGATCATCCACTGCTTACAAGTATGGAGGCATTACTTGATTGGAATTCCTTTTGTTGTCAAGACTATCAACATTGCAGTGAATTACTTTACATACCAACCGATGTTGTCAGCGAAGCAGGCTCTTTGGTAGGATTTCTTGGCAGAGTTCACCATGAATATTGAGTACAGGCCTGGTAGACTCAATGTTGTTGTAGATGCCCTCAGCAAGAAGGGAGTGTCGCTTACACTTCAGGAGGAAGAGGACCGAGTTGAGTGTAGTAGGATTTAGGTTCATATGACCAATGAGATGTAGAGTATACCTTGTGCTAGTGTGGCAACCTATATTCATGCGAAGAGCATTTGAAGTAGGTGAAGGAGGGAATACTTGGAAGTTTTTCCTATCAGATGGACTCTTGCTCGATGGGAACCGACTTTACATTTTGAATTCATCTCCACTTAGGAGGCACCTCTTGAAGGAGTCCCAACTAGGGCAACGTCGTTCTTTCGCATTGTTGGAAAGGGGATACTTTTGGGAGAAGATGAGAGAGAATGTAGAGTAGTATGTACATACGTGCATCATTTGTCAGTAGGACAAACCAGATAGCTAGAGACAAGGAGGATTGTTGCAACCTTTACCAATTCCGGAGAGACCATGAATGAGTGTTTCGATGGACTTCACCACTCAGTTACCACAGGTGTAGGGGTATAGTGGGATTATGGTCATTATCGATCACTTTTGCAGGTATGTCATCTTCATTCTAATGAAGATACCATGTCGGGTTGAGATGACCGGTGAGTTATTCTTCAAGAACATTGTGAAGTATTTGGGAGTTTCATTGAGTATTATGTCTAATCGAGATATGTGTTTTACAGGTAGATTGTGGACCACTTTGTTCAAGTTGGATAGGATAGAATTGTTGCAGAGTTCTAGTTACCATCCATACACATATGGGTAGACTGAATGGATTAATGCATTGCTAGAGGAGTACTTGAGACATTATGTGAGGGCCGATAAGAATAATTATCCTGAACTCTTGGATGTGGCTCAATTTTGCTATAATTTGAAGAAGAGTTCTACAACCAGGTATAGTCCATTTGAGTTTGTCAATGGACATATGCTAGTTTCTCCACACAGTGTGCTACCGAGAGGATTTTTAAGGAGTCCGCATGCGAAGATATTCTTGAAAACATGGGAGGAGTCTTTGGAGTTAGCAAGGGTGCACGTGCATGATGTAGTAGGGAGGATGAAGAAATGGGCAAGTAAGGATAGACGAGAGGCACACTTTTATGTTTGGGATATGATTTTTCTGAGGATCACCGAAGATCAGTTTCATCCATGGAAAGGGATTACAAGATCTTTGACAAGGAAGTATGAAGGGTCATTCCGAGTGAAGAAGTAAGTTGGGGAGGTTCCTTATGAGTTGGAGCTTTTGAACCACATGGGTCCAAAACATCATATGTTCCATATGATTCAACTCAAGAGATGTAGACTTGATGCACATCATCCTAAGAGGACAACAACTTCGAGGGGAGGAGCCATGATTATGGATAGACTAGACTTGATTTTGGATAAGATCTTCGATCTTAGGAATACATATGTTAGGAGTGTCACACAAAGGGAGTTATTCGTTAGATGGAAGGATGCACTAGAGGAGAGAGGTTGGGAAACAAAGGATTCATTGTGGAGATGGAAAAAGGAGATTGTAGAGTTTAATGAAGGGTTGGTGTGATCGAAAGGATTTATGAGGATGAGAATGAATCTGATCCAAATTGGATTCTAAAACTCTCTAAGTTTTCATAAATGTTTCAATTATGCTAAAACATTCAAGTCTTAGAAAATATCGAAGCTATCAGAAGGAATCCTCATAACAATTGTAGTTGTGGCCAGAGCGGAGCAACGAGGACCCTCGTTCTAGTGTGTAGACCATTGGCCCATGGTAAAGCACAATGGCATGGAACTAGAAAAACCGAAGGCCAGATCAAGAAATGGAGTAAAGGATTTATGAGGATGACAATGACTCTGATCCGTATTGGATCCTAAAACTCTCTAAGTTTTCATGATTGTTTCAATTATGCTAAAATATTCAAGTCCTCGAAAATAGCGAAGCTATCATAAGGAATCCTCATAACAATTGCAGTTGTGGCAAGAGTGGAGCAACGAGCACCCTCAGTTGAGCGCGTAGACCATTGGCCCATGGTAAAGAACAATGGCACGAAACTGGAAAAACGGGAGGCCAAATCAAGAAACGGAGGCAGATTATGATAAGCGCTAATCACGTATCGCAGGGCATCCCCCTCAATGAAGGAAAGCCCCAAAATGCGCGGACCCAAAAATGCTATAAAACTTGGAAAAGTAACTGTTTTGGTTTCGTAGCATGGATTCCCTAAAACCAACAACATATCGGAAGGCTTCGAGGTAGTAAGAATTTTTTTTTTTAGTCCTGCCCGATGCCACACATCGAGCGACACACGTTTGGTGGAAGAGGGAGAAAACTGCCCTCGTCGGACGGGTAAACGTCGTGCAACTTTTTTGCCCGATATGAAGGACAACCACAGGATCTGGGGGGTCCAGATCAACAGCGAAGATACGTCCCGATGACTGACCGGATTTGACAAGTCAAAAAGTAAGATGATAGGGATTTGACGTCCAACATGGATGGTGAGATGGAAAATGATTCATGCTCACAAGCAATCTTGAAGCAAACAAATCTATAGTCCATTCGAGTATGATTCAGGGAATCTGACACCCATTTCGTTAGCAAACAGGTGGCCACCTCCCTGCGAGGCGTTACCTAGTGATGATCATGCAAAGCAGAGGAATTCAAACGGACAGAGGAAAGGAAACCAGAAGGTCAGGAAGAAGAAACGAGCAGTCAAAGAGCAGACTGGCTTTAAAGCCATGAACTGACAGAAGCAGAGAAAAAGAGAGCAACACACAGAGACACAGAAAGCCAATAGCATAGAATAAGGAGTAGAAGCTGAGCTAACCTGAAGGCAGCATCAAGCTAGATAGAGCCAGAGAGAGTCAGAGAGTGTGTGTACTCTATTGAAGGTTTGAGAGGTTCAAGCAAGCTCCTCGGCATAGGCTTGTCATACTACTATGACCCTCAGAAGTCAAGTTCAGTAAGGAGAGTTTGTGCACTCCATTCCTACTGACTTCATTCTTTTAGTGAGACTCGCATCGAGCTCACTGTTGTAAAAAATCTGCTTGAGAACATAATAGAGAGGCCACCACTAAAAGGCTAGACGAGGAGACGTAGCCCAGGAGCATTGGGTGAACTCCTTATTAAACTTGTTTTATGTACATGTTTGATTGTTATGTTTTCTCTCATTGCCTCATTGTCTATGTATTCTAGCAATCTTATCGATCCGTTACATAAGTAACATAGGCACATCCATGCACATGAGTCTGTAATACCTTTCATTCTTTATCTTGGATAAATTCCAAATCAAGTGGTATCAGAGCATAGAGTTATTAAGGTTAGACAAGCTTGTGCTAGATTTTGTTGTTGAATGCTAACTAGATCAAAGCTTAAATTAGGAGAAGGAGAATTGGCTGAAACTAACTTGGAAATTGGAAGAGTCTATTCTAAGAGGAAAATGTCAGAAGAAAATCCCGAGGAATCAAACCCCTAGTTCATGGATAGTTTTATAACCCTGAAATCCATGGTGGAGGAAATGTATAGGGACTATAACAAACATAGAGATGAAGATGCATCAAGCTCCAAACAAGAAAAAGGAGTAGAAGAATCTCTCCTCCATGACCAATCCAAAGGCAAAGGGAAAGAAGAAAAATTCCTCACGCCTCCTAATAGCCCTGAACATAAAAGGAAGACATATTTGATTAAATTAGATGTTAAATTTGATTTACCAATATAAGATGGAGAGTTGACTTCAGAGAAGCTGGATAATTGGATCAGACAGATTGATGTTTATTGCAATGTCCAGAGCATTGACTCAGAAAAGAGTAAGATTCAGCTGGCCAGCCTACACCTCAGAGGCACTGCCTTGGTATGGTAGGAAGGAAGGACACAAGCTGACATGGTAAGATTCTTTCTGTCTGGAGTGAATTTGTTTCTGCAATTAAAAGACAACTCTATCCACTAGCCTATAGGTAGCAAGCCATGATGAGCTGGGAAACTCTTCGACAACTAAAAGGGAAAAGTGTACAAGGTTACACTCAAGAATTTAGGAAAAGAGCTTTGACTCTAGGAATTTCTTTAGACTCACCTAAGACTCTGTTGAAGTACATAGGTGGTTTACATAGCTACATGAGGCACACTATCCTCATGCTTAATCCCACTAACATAGATGAGGTATCCATTCAGTCTACGCATCTAGAAGCTAGAGGTAAGAATGGGAACCTAGAAGTTGGGGGATCATTCCAGCCCACTGCAAGCAAAAATAAGGAGAAAGGAAAACATAAATGGAAAGAGAGGAAGACAAAAAATATACAGAAGAGCAAGTCCTCATGCACTCACTATAAGAAGGATGGGCATCATGATGAACATTGCTGGATTCTCCATCTGGAGTTGAAACCTAAGAAGTTCAAGGGAAAGAAGAAGAAGATTGATACAACTATTAAAAAATGTTTGGGGTCAGACTTAGGAGCTGAAGCAATAATTGTAGCCACAGGTATAAAAGGTAAAAATTCTGAAGCATCTACTAGTAATTCTACACAATCTACTAATAACGAAGAAAATGAGAGAAAAAGACATGAGCTTTTTCATATTCGAGTTATTTCCAATCATCAAAAGATTTATAGTTTGTTTGATAGTGGGTCACAAGTAAATTTAATTTCTGAAGCAACTGTAAAGAAGTTGGGATTACTAACCACACATCACAAGAGACGATATCCATTAGGTTGGCTATGTGATAAAGTAAAGCAACAAGTGACTAGACAATGTAAACTTAAGTTTTCTTTTCGGTCAGCATTTGTAGATGAGGTTGAGTTAGATATAGTTCCTTTGGATATATGTGGAATTGCTTTAGGAAGTCATTACTTGTATGATAGAAAATATATTTTCTATAGAGCTGAGAACAAGTATCTACTCGTTAAAGATGGAATCGAATATATTGTAAGAGCTCATAAGCTCAAGAATAATTATACTCTCATAAACTCAGTGCAGATGAAACAAATTGTAAATTCATGCAATAAATTTTTACTGATGGTTGTAAAGGAAAAGAAACCTGATAAAACCCATGTATTTGAGGGTTGTGATGCTAAACAACAAGCTGATTTAGAAAATGTTGTTTCAGAATATGATGTATTGTTTCAAGAGCATAAAGTTCTACCACCCAAAAAGGAAATAGTGCATGATATTAATTTGCAGCAAGATGCTCCATTGCCTGACATCGGAATGTACAGGTTGTCCACTATAGAGAATGCATAAATAAAGACATAGGTACAGGAGTTGCTCGAGAAGGGGTTCATCAGACCTAGCACCTCACTATGTGGGTCTCCAATTGTTTTGGTGAAAAATAAAGATGGTTCGTGGAGAATGTGCATTGATTATCGAGCACTGAATAAGATAATGATAAAAAATCGTTATCCCCTTCCTCGCATAGATGATCTATTAGATCAGTTAAAGGAAGTTGTTTATTTTTCCAAGTTAGACTTGCATAGTGGCTATCATCAAGTGAGAGTTGCATAACAAGATGCATGGAAGACTACTTTCAAAACAGAGCAGGGATTGTATGAGTGGCTGGTTATGCCTTTTGGCTTAACTAATGCTCCTGCTACTTTCATGAGAGTAATGAATGATGTACTCAGACCTTTTCTTGATGATTTTGTTATTGTATATGTAGATGACATTCTTATATTTAGCAAAACGTGGGAAGAACATCTAAAGCATGTTAAGCATACACTAGATGTTTTGAAAAGAGAGAAAATTTATGTTAAACTCTCAAAAGGTGAATTTGGCAAAACATCTTTGAATTATTTGGGACATATAGTAGGGGGTGGTGAATTGAAGATAGATCCCTCTAAGGTTGCAATCATTGTAAACTAGCCCAAACCCAAATCTGCTACAAAGGTTAGAAGCTTCTTAGGAGCAGCACAATATTGGAGGAAGTTTATTTCTAACTTTTCCTTAATTGCAGCTCCCTTACATGCTTTAACAGGATTGAACAAGGTGTTTCAGTGGGGAGGCAAACAGCAGAAAACCTTCGACACGTTGAGAGAAAAGATTAGTACAATACCAGTACTAGCACTTCCCGATCTTCAAAGACCATTTGAGATTGAAACAGATGCCAGTGACTATGCCATGGGAGCAATGTTGATGCAACACGGTAAACCCATATGTTATCATTCTGAGAAATTTATTTTTGCAGTATTTAACTATCCTACATATGATAAAGAATTGTATGCATTAGTACAGAGTGAGAAAAAGAGGAAACATTACTTAATGGGCAAAGAGACAGTTATACGTACTGGTCATCAACCACTTCAATATCTACACTCTCAAACTATGTTGCAGCAATCAAGACACTATAGATGGATGGGTTTTCTACAACAGTTTTATTTAGTCATCAGATATAAAATGGAATACACAATAAAGTTGCAGATATGTTATCTAGACCAATTATAAATGCATCTACTATACTTAAACATAATTCAGTATTACATGAGAGCTACATTGAACAATATGCTCAAGATATAGATTTTAAAGATGTATATGCAACTTTAAGTCAAGGCAAACACGTAGAAGAATTGGATTATCATATTAAGGACCAACTCTTGTATCATTGTGGGAAGCTATGCATTCCACAAACTAAAAGAGTAAAGATAATTCGAGAAGCACACACTTCTCTAATATTAGGTTATTTTGGTGTAAGTAAAATGGTTGCACAACTGTAAAGATTTTGTTACTGGCGGAAAATGAATGAAACTGATTCTATATATGTAAGAGGGTGTACCATGTGTGCGAAAAAGCAAGCCCAGCAATAGAAAACTAGGCTTGTACACTCCACTACTAGTTCCTTCTCATTCTTGGGAAAGTGTTTCCATGGACATTGTTGGAGGACTGCCTAAATCTAGGAAAGGTCATGACTATTTAGATATTGTTTTGGATAGGTTCAACAAAATGTGTATTTTAATACCTTGTAACAAACATATCACAACTGAACAAACTGCAAAGTTGTTCTCTCAGCATGTATGGGTTCATTTTGGATTACCCACTTCCATAATATTTGATCGAGATACCTGATTTGTTGGGAAATTTTGGTCAAGCTTGTGGGAATTGATGGACACCAAGCTGAAGAAAAGAACAACTTTTCATCCGCAAACAGATGGCCAAACAGAAGTGGTCAACATGATGGTGATCTAGTTGCTCAAAGGTTGTTGCATCAAGCATCCCAAACCTGGGGATGAACATTTATGCTATGTGCAGCATGCTTAAAACCAAGCTAAACATTCTTCTACACAAAGATCTCCTTTTGCAACCTGTTTTGGTTTCACACCAAGGTCTCCCTTGGATTTTGTCTTTGTTAAAGACATAGCAGTTGATGGACACAATGATGTGGACAAGGCGACCAAGTTCATTGAACAAATCCAAGAGATTCAACAGGCAGTACAGGAACAACTAGAAAAGAGTCAAGCCAAGTAAAAGGCAAGGCACGACAAGCATCAAATGGAGCATAGTTTCCAAGTTGGTGACCAAGTCTAGATGTATATTAGCAAAGACACGATGCAAGGGGATGGTAAGAAGCTGAAGCCAATAAGGTATGGACCTTTCAAGATCCCTGAGAAAATTGGTGAGAATGCTTTTCGCCTTGATCTACCAGCTTACATGCACATCTACTCAGTTGTTAATGCAGACAGCTTGAGACTATTTGAACCTTTATTAATTGAAAATCTTGAAGAGAAAAGTCTATTGCCTTCTATTGATGATTTGTTACCTGAATATCTTAATGAGCTACAGGAAGATGCAGTTTTGGATAGGAAGGTAAGAACTACACGCAGAGGTGATGTTGAGTACCTCAGGATCGAACTCAAAGGTTCAAATCCAAGCAGTGTGAAGTGGATAGAAATCTAGCAAGAGAGGAAGCAATACCCTCACTTGATTGATGCTTGAAAAAAAACCATGTTTTGGTGGTCCAAAATCTTTTTCGATGGGAAGGCCGTGATCTGAATTGGATCCTAAAACTCTCTAAGTTTTCATGATTGTTTCAATTATGCTAAAAGATTCAAGTCCTAGAAAATATTGAAGCTATCAGAAGGAATCCTCATAACAATTGTAGTTGTTGCCAGAGCAGAGCAAGAAGGACCCTCGATTGAGTGTGTAGACCATTGGCCCATGGTAAAGCGCAATGGCATGAAACTAGCAAAAACAGAGGCCAAATCAAGAAATGAAGGTGGATTCTAATACGCGATTAGTGCTAAGTACTAATCGCGTATCGCAGGGCATCCCCCTCAGTGAAGGAAAGCACCGGAATGCGTGGACCTGAAAACACTATAAAACTCAGAAAAGTAACTGTTTCGGTTCCATAGCACACATTCCCCAAAACTGGTAGGATATCAGAAGGCTTCGAGGCAATAAGCAGTTTTTTATAACTCCTGCATGATGCCACACATTGAGCGACACGCGTTTGATGGAAGAGAGAGAAAACACCCGCATTGGACGGGTAAACATTGTGCGACTTGTCCACCCGATATGAAGGACGACCGTAGGATCTACAGGGTCCAGACTAACAACAGAGATACATCTCGATGACTGACCAGATTTGGCAGGTCAAAAAGCAAGATGACAAGGATTTGACGTCTGATGTGGATGATGAGTTGGAAAACGATTCATGTTCTCGGGCGATCTTGAAGAAAACAGATTTAATGACCATTTGAGTATGATTTAGGGAATCTGACACCCAATTTGTTAGCAAACAGGTGGCCACCTGCCTGTGAGGCATTACCCAGTGATGATGATGCAGACCAGAGGAATTAGAACGAATAGAGGAAAGAAACTAGAAGGCTGAGAAGAAGAAACAAGCAGTCAAAGAGAAGACTAGCTTTAAAGCCATGAACTGACAGAAGCAGAGAACAAGGGGGCAACACACAGAGACATAGGAAACCAGTAGCAGAGAACAGAGAGTAGAACCTGAGCTGACTTGAAGGCAACATCGAGCCAGGCAGAGCCAGAGAGAGTCAGAGAGTCTGTGTACTCCACTGAAGACTTGAGAGGTTCAAGCAAGCTCCTCGGCATAGGCCTGTCATACAACTGTGACCCTCAGAGGTCAAGTACAGTTTGGAGAGTCTGTGCACTACATTCCTACTGACTTCATTTTGTTAGTGAGACTCGAATTGAGCTCACTGTTGTAAAGACTTTGCTTGAAAACATAATAGAGAGGCCACCACTAAAAGGCTGGACGAGGAGACGTAGCCCAAGAGCATTGGGTGAACTCCTTATTAAACTTGTTTTATGTACATGTTTGACTGTTATTTTTCTCTAATTGCCTCAGTGTCTATGTATTCTGGCAATCTTATCGATCAGTTGCATAAGTAACATAGGCACATCCATGCACATGAGTCTATAATACCTTTCATTCTTTATCCTGGATAAATTCCAGATCGGACTCATGGTGGGGGAGGATGTCAAGACCCCGAGTCGCCCTCACCACCCTTAAGTGAGTCATCCCCCCAACACAGGGGCACATGAACAAAGCACAACACGGACATGGTAAAATGTGACAGATGTGCGATGTTGGGTGGGCACGACCTAAGTGCGACGGGCGAGCGGTTGATGCACAGGCATGTCGGGAGACCTGAGTTGGGCGCTCCGGTAGGCGCACGCCTGGGTGAGTTTCCCATGGGTGAGGCGACACGACGACGACTTGACTTGGTGGAAGATGCGGTTGGGCTTGGTGTGTGATGGTGGTGAACCGAAGACAAGTGCAGAGGTGGTCGGGCGATTGACTATGTATGGCGATATGTGATGAGCGTTTATACGGTGTATCGATGGGCGAACCGTATAACTGGCCAATTCACAACGAAGGGGTGTCTCAAGCTTAGAGGGCAAGTCGGCTTGGTGGGCTGACGTCCCAAGTGACACAACCCATGAGTTAACACATTCGGTGGTGAGCAAATATATTAGTGAGCAACTGAGTGGAGAAAGGCATCAATCGAAAACCGCAGACACATGTTTGCAGTGCGAAGTGTGAAATGGTTGGAGCGTGGAAAAAAGAAAGGTGTAGCGTGGTTGGGTATGGAAATGTGTTCGCACAGCGGGCTTGTCGCATGAAAAGCAATGAATACATAGGTTCGAATGAGTCGGGTTCAAATAGCAGTATTACCATGTAGCGAATAGTGGATTGCAGAACTCGCTTATGGTGGGCATGTGCAGCACACTACATGACTGTGCAGACACGTAAGACAACAAGAAGGAAACGACCAAAGTGTAGAGAATTCAACGAAGGGCGCGGGTAGTGCAAAAGGGCCAACAGTGCACCTGTTTGTGCAGACACTCGAGTAGAGGCCGAGCTTGGGCAGAGTCGGCCTCCCCTTTGTACACTATGTAAAATTTGTATAGTAAAGTTATAAATGAAATTATAAATTTATAAACTCGTGTTGGTATCGATCTTGCATGGTTGGTACTATGGTTATGCTTATTCCGCACATAACATAATAATGAAAGAACACAATAATAATAATGGATGTAGGCGTAGTTCAAAAGACATGAAAATGTTAAGTATGGATGTCTAGACGGTGTAGCACGACACCCTGAACGGGAAAACCAACTTGGGGCCATGACACAAGGTTATCAATAAGTAGCTTGTTTATGCAAGGTGGAATGATAGGTTTAATTTATTTAATTTTCATTATTTTTTGAGTGTAAATAGTAGAAAATTTGCATACATTTAGATTTTTCGTTATAATAAAATAGTGATCCAATGGCAATAATACTATGTTCTATAGAAATGATATATTTATAAAATAAATAAATATAATAATTGTGATCTACTCATGTATACATTGATTTAAGAATAATTTATAAACAATATATCAAATTATATTGATTCAGGAATAATGTCTAAACATTATCATTATATGTTAGATCTGAGACTTTTGTGATCCATATTGTAGATGAATGCATTTCCGATTAATCACATCATTAGGATTTGATTGACGTTTCGAACCAACTAATGTGGTTCACTCTCACGACAATGTGAAAAAAATCATACAATCCTTAAGTATTTTTATTATCATAAAAAAATATAAATTGTCTCAAACAACTTGTCTCGTAGATTTATCCCTTACTTTATTAAAATTAGATATAACTTTAATATATATTTCATTATATCATACACCGTTTATATTACATCTTCTTCATGTTACAATATTTTATACGATTCTTTCCAACATCTTATGCTTAAGATTGTCCAATATGCTATTTTCATATAAAACTCATGAAATTTAATACACGTTTTATACTCAACTTTCTTAACATCGTAAAAATAACAATTTCTCCCTGTCCATTGAATATGTTATAAGCTATTCAATACCTATTTTATTTTGCGATAAATATTTATCATATAAGATACCTGGTTTAAATTAATGATATAAGATACCATTGACAAAGTTCAAGAACTTCAATCTTGCCATTGACAATGAAAACATATGATTAAACAAGAGAGGTTGCTAAGTAGCAAGTCCTTGCCAAAACGCTATGTCCGAAAAAGCTGAAAAAGCCATAAAGGTGTTTGACATATCTGACACATGTAGGCAGACAATGCATGCTTCCCTAGTGCTAATGAGAACACAAATGTAGGTTGCTTCCCGACTGCTAATAAAAACACAAATGCACGCTTCTTTGTGGCTGACCTGAGTCTGCCTGCCTTACCTATCTCACCTGCTGAGTATGCCTTACTTGTATTTGCTTTGATGTCCTTCCAATCGTTGAGAAAACATACGTCCATTTTTTTTTTTTTGTTGTAAGAATAATTCTGCAGACAAGGCCATCAAAATTCAGATATTGATATATAACTTCTTAGTGGCATCTAAACATTACATAATATCCAGTTCAATTGGGGCTCAAAAAATAAGAAATAAAATTTATGGTGAGATCTAATTACAGGTTCCAGACTGCAAATTACATTCCTCTTTACTACCAAGTACCCAAAACCACGTTAGAATATACAACAGATAGCATAAGGTATATTAGCTAGGATGGAGCGCTTATTTGTTCTTGTTTTATAAGTTTGAGATATGTTCGGGTCTCGATGTCCATAAACACAGAACTCCATGATTGCTACGGATGCTTCTACAAAGGGGCTCTGGAAAGGGATGTGAGCTTTGCTCCTTCCCCTCTGAAGTTGGTAAAGTGGCTTTGTTGTCGATCTCAGATTTACCCTTAACATCATAGCATCTCTTGTTTTTCATGCCCTCGAGGGGAAAAGGAAAATGGAGGACCTGGAGAAGGAGGAGTTAGAGCTCTACAAATCACAATTGAGATCTGGGTGAATAAAGCGCTTATCTGTTCTTGCCTCAATGTGGAATGGGTACACAATTGCAATCAACCCCGCTTCCAATAGATAGACTAGAGCTTCGAACCTCAAACTCTACCTCGATCTGTACTGTCATTTTTATAGAACTAGAATGAGAAGAAGCCTTAATGGCCTTCCAAACAACTTCAAGATTGGTTTTATCATTCAAAATCTGAAATAGTGTTGGGTACAAGACTCATATATTAAAAACAATATGCAGTGTATAAATTTGGTGGGAAAAATACTAAGAAAAAGAAAACAATATCGTAAGATTGAAAAGTTATTATACAACTTCAGCTGAAGTGTGAAGATGCTTGCCTGCAACTGAAATTGAATGAGAAGGCAACGTAAGCTTGAAAAGCTATTATACAACCTCAGCTGAAGTCTAAAGATGCTTGGATACAACTAAAATTTAGTGAGAAGACAACCCATAGACTTGAGTTCCATTTTGATTCTCAGTAGAATCTTGGCATCATTTTTTGACAGATATCTTGCTTGAATTTACATTTCTCAGACTTCTTGGATTGATCATGGTAAAAAACAATGAGATTGTTCTTCAACTCTGACAGACAATTAGAAGTAACAATTATGTAGCTATACAGAATAGTTTGTAGCGGTTATTGTTAATTTTCTTACCTGGTAAGAAACTTTGGGAATACGCCAAACATTATTATACGAATCACAACAATTATTATACTAATCACAACCAGTAGAGCTATGAGATATGCCACACCTCGTGTGGTTTCTTCTTCCATGTGAGGCAAACATTTTTGTATACATTGCAGGATAAGAGTATGGTCCTTCATCAATGCAAATATCAATTGGATGAACACTTTATATAAAAGAGACCATAAGCCCAATTTACGAAAACTTTATTAACAAGGAGAAACCCAATTACATGATTAACAAATGAACTAGCTGTAATATCAATTCAACTCAAACATGTAATATATCTACAACCAAGAATAATTTGAGACAAATAAATATATTGGAAGAGGAAAAATATAAAACAATAAGAATACAATGAGTAACACACATTCAAAACATAAACCATAACGCCAATTCATGAAATCTTTCAATGCATTAATAAAGAAAAACACAACTCCATGATCAAAATATGAGCACACATTGGTATCAATGTGAATGCATAATCTATCTGTTCCCTAATCATAAAATATCAGAATGAATGCTACAAGAAAACCAAAAGAATAAAACATGTGTACCAACATCAGACTCGTCGGTGCTCGTGCGTTGATTGCATGCAACCCACGTTACAATAAGATTATGAAACTGAGACATGTACATGTCAATATGCCTTCAAAAACTTAAATGGAATCATCCCTCCCTTGAGGATCACCTTACTATTGTAACACCACCCGAACAACAAAGTAGATAGGTTCAAAGCCTAGAATGCAAACAATTACCGAGAAAAGAAATAGATAAACATTCCCTTTCAACCATGATGCAGAATCATTACCAGATTGCTCCTTGGTAAAAATAGGTTCATAGAATGAAGTTGTGATACCATCATCATATTTTAAAAGAAACATAATCCTTCTCTTTGGCCCAAAATTCCATTTTCTTTAATGGGCTCAAATAGGCCCTTTTCTATATCATATTTATGGTTGTCCTGGTCAAACTTGGAGAAGAAACCCTTATCAAAAAACTTATAGGGCTGCTGAGGGTACTCATCATCTATCCCTTGCTTCTCATTGTAATTACTGCAATTTAAGGTACTTTGAATAACATTGCTTTTGTCATCAGCTTCCCCTTTGGCATAACTAAGTTCTTCTCTATTGTTTTCATCGTCATCATCTATAAATATTTAGAGAAGGCCCTTCCACTCATTGGGCTAGCATACTTGATTTGTTGTGTCAAGGAGTGGTTGCTCCTCTTCTTCATTAGCAGGCTCATCATCAACAATAAATTATGTGGTATTATCTTCTTCTTTGCAGCCATTAGGGACTTCACACTCGTAACCAATATCCCAATCTACAACCCATAAATCCTCCATAGCTTCATCATTTTCTTGGCAATCTACACTAAATGAAGCATGTCCTGCGTTGACTGACCCTAGATTGTGTGAGAGATTCCTAGTTCGAGTGATCCCAAAAGATGCTAGAATAGTTATTTCTAGGGTTTCTTTGAATGGCTTTCTGGACTACAGAGGTTACCAGAGACTCTGCCTCTGGACAATTGTTTCTATAAAACCCACGGTGTAGTTTGGCTTCTGCTGCCTTCAAATCTAGATACAAGGGCATCAAGAATACAAACAACACAAGCAACAACAACGATTTGATCATTTGGCTTGCAAATACAACCATGATTTTAACAGCAACACTAAGAAACTACATGATTCCTTGTAGTCACACGCGCTAGCAACCAGTCTGTGGACGTGTACTATCCATTTGCTATAGAAGAGTGACAAATCACAGTTCTATAGGTCAACCCAATACGATATACACTTCATCCTAAACTTCGCGTTCCTGACATATTCATAATTCCTCTTAATAATTTTAACAAGACTGTCGAGTGTGGCCTCCCATTTGGATCTCATAACAACTTGTAAAACCTTGGCCAAAACCATTTATAGGAAGGTAAAAAGGGCTTAAGTTCATCTATCCTTGTCGCCTATAACAACCTTCCTTGAACCAAGAAGGCTATAGGATATAATGTGGTAAAAGGGAGAAACCAATTATTTTTCTACTCTAATCTCAAGCGGTGGCATAACTTCATTACTAATCCATTAAATGTCTAATTAGATTGTAGCAACAATGAAAAATATTACTCATGTAAATCTTGAAAAATGAAAAATATTATTCCTCCAAATCTTGAAAAATGTTAATAAACAAATGTTAAGAAATTAGAAATATATGAAGTCACTTATAAAATAAAAAGACACGGTTAAAAAGAAGGGACACATGGAAAAAGCACACCATCCCTGCGACCACTTGTCCAGGGAGACATGCTCTTTTTCCCATGTCTCCCATACTTTGCGTTGTCATTTGCATGCTCGACACCTGCAGAATAATTTGTTCCACCAGATGTAAGAAGTGGAAATCATAGAATAAACTCTAGAAGAATAAGAAAATATCCATGAATTGGGTCTATAACAAAATCCAAAGAAAATGGATAATAAAAAGTCACCACTTGAAGAAGATCTTCTCCCAGCACATCATAATATGGAATCATATTAGAAATACATACAAGAAAACCTCTGCAAGACAAGGTAATTTTGAAAGTAGCAGAAAAAATAGAAGGATGAAATTGTTAGATTTCCAAAATCAGAAATTCAACTACCAAGTTTTCCAAGAAGTAGGCCATGTCTCTTCTTTGTTTCAACTTGCTAAAAAAGTTCAAGATAAGAATGCCAAGCATCACTCTAGTTTTAGAGAAGGATGAACTCTTGAAAATCTTGAACTCGAGAACCAATGGAATTCTTGTAGAAAGAAAGAGAGACTTTCCATCGAAAGGGAAAGTAGAGAATAAGATCCCAAATTTCTGGAGATCAGGAGGCAAGCAAGTAAATTTTTAAAAAGAAAAGTTTATGCGGCTTCATTCCTGACCTCAAATTAAATCTTGCAGACAAATATTGCTTCAAATCTGGAAAAAAATCTATAATTTTCAACAACACAACATCCAGAACTTGAGATCATGACGCAAGAAAGTCAATTTTTAAAAAGAAAAGTTTATGTGGCTTCATTCCTAACATTAAATTAAATCTTGCAAACAAATATTGCTTCAAATCTGGAACAAATTCTACAATTTTCAACAGTACAACATCCAGAACTCTCTGATCCACCGTAATAGATTCTTTTAGAAGGTAAATGACCTCCTTGCTACTTATTCTAGGTCAATAAATGTTGATTCTGGATCAAATGTACCTTATGGGAACACAAATTGTGCAGTGCATGCCCCTACTACCCCTATTGCTAGGGAACAAGATTCAACTGTGTCACAAAGATATGACAATGATCCCTATAGGCGTACTTGCATATACTTCATCATGGGTATATATTGAGATAAAGACCCTGGCGTGTGAGGTAAGAACAATTTTTTCCCTAGTTCCTCGATTAGTATCCTCCTATAATTGGAGCATAGCCAACATACACAACAAAAATTTGATGGCGCAGCAGTTCCAGCAGAAGTGACAGGTATGCTGAAATTCCATTTAAGGTATGCAAAAGTATGCTGAAATTCCATTTGAAGCTTTTTCTACATACTATAGGGTGCAGATCTCTAGGAAAACTATGGTGCTTATGATCACGATCATCATAGTCATTAAAATCTCAAAATTTGAGGTGGCGAGAGGTTGGTTGGTGCTAATTAGTTTTCTGGTTCAAGAATAGAAATCTTACCTCCATTGTCTTCTATGACCCAGATGGTTCGAGTGGGAGTTGGCTCCTGCATCTACCTGAGCACATATTCTCCCCGATATGGTTCAAGTGGCAAGTGTCTTTTCCTTCTCCATGAAAGTCGAAAGATGGCTCTTCCTTCTCCATGAAAGTCGAAGGATGGCTCTTCCTTCTACCTGAAATTCAAAGGATGGAGGACGCATATGCTCCCTACATAGCTAAGAGCAGATCCAATTCAACCAGCTAGGTTAACATAAAGATATGTTGTGATATAAGCTTTACCATAAGCTTTGGTGGTAAAGACAGCTAGTAAAGACAACTAGTGACGAGCAGTCAACATGCACATACCAACCTAGCTAAGTGATATTGCCTCCAAGAACAGTTGCATAACATTTGATTTCTTTGACTAATGCTAGCATTAGTTTACCTTTAGTTTAGCTTCTCTCTAAATGTGATACGAACAAATCAATATAACATATGTTTCGGCCTCCTCGCATCTCGAGAAGAGGCCAAATAAGACTATAGAACAAATTTCAGAAGTGGTAAAAAATTTAGCAGCTGAAAACTTAGGTTATTTGCCATACATTTGCCATACAGATTAGCCCAGATGAATGCTAACAAGAAATTTTCGATTATTATAGTCCCAGCCGCCTGTCATCAGGGACCAAAAAAGGAAAGAGGTGGGTATGAAGATCCCTTTTTACAAATAATTGAAGCTCCCTTATGTAGCTCCCTTTGCCACCTTTTCTGTCTTTTTTGTTGAAGTTTAGTACTCTAGGTATAAATATTAGAAACTGTAATTATTCTGGCATGTTAAAGTTCATTGCTTTGTAGGTTCCTTGACATCCTGGAAATCTTGGAACAATGATGGCGGCCAGAGTTCAGCCCACAATACCTTCTATGCCCTGTAAATTAGGCTGGTCGACCTTTGCTAGGACTTACGACCATTATTGGGTAGTTGGTTAAATTTAAAGACTCAGAGTTGAATTAAGTCATAGTTGAGTTAAGTCATAGTCAAAATTAATTATTTTAAATTAGTTGTTAGTGAGAAAAAGTTAAATATCATTTATCAGATTCAGTGTAATCATCAAGATTGTGTGAGGCTTATATATTTTGTCTGTAAAATTTTTATTTCAGACTCCTTTACCTTTCCAACAATAAAATATAACTTTCCCTTTGCCAGATCTTCTATCTTTTTTAACTGAAATCTAGGTATCAAGGATAGGAAATGGAGTTGGCAAGTGCGTACTCATCTGGGGCTCCTGTAAAGTAGATCTCTGGAAGTTACAACTTTCCCATGGTAGAGGAAAACCTTCAGGGATGCAAATATTTTAGAGGGATCGATAATTTCTTCAGACATCGAGTGGAGAAATATAAGAGCACGGTCCTCAGAGTATTCCTGCCACTAGACAATTGATTGGTAGCGTTGCTCAATGGCAAGAGCTTCCCTGCGCTTTTCGATCTGAGGATTGTGGAGAAGAAAAATGTTGTTCTTGGAAATTACAAGATCAGCCCGGAGTACACCGGTGGACACATGAATTATGGAAACTCCCTAAGCTTAAGTCGATTATTGATTCCCTGAATTTTCGGGAATCAGACAGACTAGGCGCGGTCAAAAAATTGACTGCGCCCATGTTCGTCCAATTCCCGAATATTCAAGGAATCAACAATCAACATAAGGATGCCCATGGCAACTTAACCCCTTAAAAGAAAAGAATCAACGTTCTAAGAACTGGTGGTTGCAATTAGTCTCCAATGTTGTTGAGAGGTATTTTCTAGATTTTGTTAGGCTTCTCGACGCGCTGAACACTACGATCGAGAAAGATCTAGAGAGTAAGCCGAAGCTATGTTTCATCGACGACATGGTGTTGTAAATAATAATCTTAATTATTGCTTTAAACATATTGACAAACACTATGCTTTCCAATTCAGAAGGACTAAATTTAGAGCAGAAGTACACCCCTGACCATTCCGCAACAGAGCAGAGGAGTTCATCCATTTAATAAATTTTGGTAAATAGATATGGCCAAACATTACTCCATGACTGACACACTCCACAACACTTGCAAGTTCAGAAAATCATTTAGTATGTAAAATTGTCCATGTTGAGTATTAAATATTTTATCTCTCATGTATTAATGTCAAATTTGTATGTTGAGATAAATATGGATGTAAGAGTCCTTTGTAAATGTTGGGCAAGTTAGAGAGTGAGAGTCTTTGCGGTAGTAAGGAGAAAATCTTGGAGGAAATATTGGTGAGCAGGTGGAAACCAATTCTACTAAGTTTTAACATATGGTATAAAGTGTGGCTACTTGCATTATGACATTTATCCTTCGCAAATAAACAAGTAGATTTAAGGCAACCTCCTTTGTTTTACTTTTTTTCGCTGTGCATAAAATTTATGTTCTAATTAATTACCTATGTGATATTTTCACAGCGACCTAAAATTTACCTTGCAACAACTAAAGTTGACTTTGCCTACTTTGTCGCAACCTATTTATGAGTTCTTTAACCCAATAAATTTTTCTAACACATCGCACAATTGATATTCATTTTTTTTGTGTTGCTTCATAACAAACGCAGACCCTATCTGTAACACAGTGCGGTTGGTAGACAATCGGGCGTGCCCTCCATCCATCGTGCGAAGAGACTAAGCCATGAAACGGAGGGTGGAGCGACCAAGGGCGTGACATATATTACGTGGATGAGTTGGCATTTTGAACTTATAAGGCGAGTTGGGGAGCTCGTCACACCATAAGTTGACCGAAGGGCATAAGGCAAATGGAGGGCAAGTTGGGTGGTGGTCCCGCACCATGGGTGGGCTTACCCACATAAGGTGCTATAACGTTTGATGGACGTGACGGTTGGAAGGAGTATGGAGGGTCGGCCGAGGGCGCGACCTCCACATTAGGATGTATATATACATGCGATGGGAGGATTCCATTGTAGCATCGAACTTTTAGTCTCGGTCATCAACATAAGGTGCGAGCAAGGAGATAACCATCGCAAAGGCATAGGTTATGCGCCCGGTTTCCGGGCACGGTTGTAAGACTTGGCATGAAGGTTGAAGGCGCGGGTGGTGGGCGTGTGAGGGCGCCCGCTCGCCGAAGGTTGTTGATGAGTTTTGGGTTGTGTTTTGGGCAAGGGTCGTGCATGGGCACACCCGCCCATCTTGGCAAAGGAAACTCGTATTATATATTGTTGGGTTGTGTTGAGACCACCGTGTGGTCTTGCACGGGTGGGTGCTCGACTCAGGTGTAATGCCAGTCGAGTTATACTCCTGGTCATTTACAAAAATTCTCTCTCATATAATAAAAGATTTACATTGCATATGAAGTGTTATTTTTGTTATTCCATGATGTTTTAATATTATTGGATTCCACACATTAATATGTTATTCATGTATAATGATGAATATTAAGACGTAGTTCGTAAAGTAAGCTAACAATGGAAGATGTTAATTACTTAGGCGGTGCCGCACCCAGCCAATTTAATGAAAAAAGAATTAGAGGCATGACAGGTGGTATCAGAGCAGGTTCACATGGAGTGAAGCCGGTGTATGATGATGGACGCAGAGAATAGAGATGTATGCAGGGAAAAGTTATGGAGAAATCGTGGATTAACAGTCTGGGCTTCGTAGACTTGATGGTTCATGGCAAGACCATTTAAGCTCTGGTGGACACAGGGGCCACTCATAACCTCATGACGACAGGGTTAGCAAAAGAGGTTGGACTGATGATCTTCCCATCGAATGTGGAAGTCAAGGTGGTGAACTCTAGAGCTAAAGTGGCAGGATAGGCACACGAAGTGCCCGTGCAGATAAAAGACTGGAAGGGTCAGTTGGACTTCACAGTGATGGAGATGAGCAACTTTGATATGATATTGGGGCAAGATTTCTTGAAGGGAAACAAGGCAATTGTTGTCCCCTTCTGTGATGAGGTGGTGTTGGTTGGATAGTCACCAACTTGGACTTTGCCCACTCATAGGCAATGGAGGGAAGTCAAGGTGCAACATGTTTCGGCACTGAGTTTGGAGAAGGCTATGAAGGAGTCAGATATGGAGACATGTTCGGTGATGTTCAAGGATGTCGAAGGTGATGGAGTGGGGACGCCTGTTCTAGCCGAGATTTCTGAGGTACTGGACAAAAATGCAGATTTGATCCCTGATGAGCTACCAAAGAAACTTCCACCAAGGCATCCATTTGACCATAGCATTGAGCTTGAGCCAGGAAAGAAACCTCCAGCTAAAGCACCTTATCGGTTGTCAGGTCTTGAGTTGGAGGAGTTGAAACGACAGTTAAAGGAGTTAACTGATGCAGGTTTCATCAGACCTTCAAGGTCCCCCTATGGTGCTCTAGTACTGTTCCAGTGGAGGAAGGATTCGAATGAGCTACAAATGTGTTGTGATTACCGTGCATTGAACAAACATATGGTAAGGAACAGGGATCCTTTTCCATTGGCTGCTGATTGCTTTGACAAGCTTGTGAAAGCCTGAGTGTTTTCCAAGTTGGACTTGAGGCATGGATATTATCAGGTGAAGATAGCTGCAGGAGACGACAAGAAGACCACGATAGTAACGAGGTATGGTAGTTTTGAATTCCTTGTTATGCCACTCGAGTTGTGTAACGCTCCTGCAACATTTTGCACTTTGATGAATGATGTCCTACGACCATAATTGGATTCGTTTGAAGTAGTAGACTTGGATGACATAGTGGTGTTTAGTGACAACATGGAGGATCATAAGAAGCACTTGGAAATGGTGTTCAAGACACTGAAGGCAAATCGGTTGTACTTGAGGAAGTCTAAGTGTATGTTCTCTCAGACCGAGATTCTGTTCCATGGACATATAGTGGGTCAAGGGTACATACAGATGGAGCCGAGCAAAGTGAAGGAGATCGAGGACTAGGTTGAACCGAAGAATGTCCATGAGATGAGGGTGTTTTTGGGCATGACCAACTACCAACGGAATTTTGTAAAGGGGTAATCCAAGGTAACAACATCAATGACAGACCTGTTGAAGAAAGACAAGAGATGGAGTTGTACAGACAAATGTCAAGCGGCATTTGATGACTTGAAGAAGAGGATGGTTACAACACTGATATTGAAGTTGACTAACTTCAAGAGACTGTTTGAGTTACACATTGATGCTTCGGATTTTTCCATAAGAGGAGTTCTTATGTAGGATGGGCATCCGGTGGTGTACGAGAGTCGGAAGATGTAGGATAGAGAACGGAGGTATCCGACCCACGAGAAGGAGATGACTGCAATCATTCATTATCTTCATGTGTGGAGGCATTACCTGATTGGGAAGCCATTTGTTTTCAAGACAGACAACATTGCAGCAAGTTATTTTGCATCACAACCGAAACTTTCTGCGAAGCGAGCTCGTTCGCAGGACTTCTTGGCAGATTTCGACATGACTATCAAGTATAGAATGGGAAGACACAATGCGGTCGCAGATGCCCTTTGTAGGAAGGGACAGCTTGTAGCATTGGAGGAAGGAGAAGACTCGGTAGCTAGGAGTAGGAGACAAGTTCAGATGTCAGAAGAGATGCAGAATAAGCTCAAGGAGAGTATTGAGACCGATACTCAGGCGCAGATTATAGTGAAGTAGGTGAAGGAGGGGAAGACATGGAACTTCTTTCTCCGAGATGGATTCTTGTTCTTTGGAAACCGACTCTATGTTTCAAAGTCATTTGGGCTCAGGAGGCACCTTTTGAAGGAGTGCCATGACTCGCCATGCGCTGGCCACCCAGGTATGCGTCATTCTTTGGCATTGTTGGAGAGAGGATTCTTTTGGGAGAAGATGCAGGAGGATGTAGAGGAGTATGTACATACATGCATCATTTGTCAATAGGAAAAATTAGATACTCAGAGGCAAGGAGGTTTGCTGCAGCCTTTACCAATTCCTGAGAGACCATGGATAAGTGTCTCAATGGACTTCATCACTCAGTTTCAACATGTTCAGGGGTATAATGGGATTATGGTCGTGGTTGATCATTTCTCGAAGTATGGTGTCTTTGTTCCAACAAAGATACCTTGTGGAGCCGAGCGAACTACGGAGTTGTTCTTTAAGAACATAGTGACGTATTGGGGGATGCCATTAAGCATCGTGTCAGACCGAGATCTGCGTTTTACAGGCAAATTTTGGACTACATTGTTCAAGTTAGTCGTGACAGAGTTGTTGATGAGTTCAAGTTACCACCCACAGACAGATGGGCAGACCGAGAGGATCAACGCATTGTTGGAGGACTACTTGAGACATTATATGATGGCTGATCAGAAGAATTCACCTGAACTCTTGGATGTTGCTCAGTTCAGCTACAACATTCAAAGAATTTTGTGACAGGGTAAAGTCCATTGGAGTTGGTGAATGGACAGATGCCAGTCACACCGCATACCATAGTGACAAGAGGTTTCTTGAGGAGCCCTAATGAAAATAAGTTCATGAAGGCTTGGGATGAGACCTTGGAGTTGGTACGGTTGCGTTTGTACGAAGCTGCAAGGAGAATGAAGAAATGAGTAGATAGAGGAAGACGGGATGTACACTTCAGTGTGGGAGATATGGTGCTTCTCAGGATAACCAGAGAACAGTTTCGGGTACCTAAGGGGACTATGAACAAGTTGACACGGAATTATGAGGAACCATTTCGAGTGAAGGAAAGAGTGGGGGAAGTTGCTTATGAGCTGGAGCTTCCACACCATATGCACATGAAGCATCCGACTTTTCACATGAGTCAGCTGAAGAAATTCAGACTTGATGCTAATCATCCAAAGAGAGATGAACCAACGAGAGGACCAGTCGGGATTGTGGACAAGAAAGACTTCGAGTTGGACAAGATTTTGATCTTCACAACTACAGGGATTGGTTGCCACATGAAACGGGAATTTTTTGTCAGATGGGAGAATGCATCAGAGGAGGAAAGCTGGGAATCAGGGGATTCACTTTGGAGATGGAAGAAGGACATTGATAAGTGTGATAGGAAGCTACTAAGATAGTCTGGATTGTCAAGGGTGACAATGATTTCGAGTGGGGGAGGATGTAACGCCCTACGGTTGGCAGACAACCGGGCGTGCACTCCATCCACCGTGCGAAGTGACTAAGGGATGAAACTGAGCATGGAGAGACCAAGGGCGCAACATATATTATGTGGACGAGTTGGTGTTCCAAAGTTATAAGGCGAGTTGGGGAGCTCGTCACACCATAAGCCAACCGAAGGGCGTAAGGAAAATGGAGGGCAAGTTGGGGGGCGGTCCTGCATCATGGGCGGGCCGACCCACATAAGGCACTATAACGTTTGATGGATGTGATGGTTGGAAGGAGTATGGAGGGTCAGCCAAGGGTGCGACCTCCGCGTTAGGATATGTATATACATGCGATGGGAGGATGCCATTGGAGCATTGAACATTCGGTCTCGGTCATCAACATAAGGTGCGAGCAAGGAGATAACCGCCGCAAAGGCACAAGTTATGCGCCCAGTTGCCGGGCATGGTTGTAAGACTTGGCATGAAGGTTGAAGGGGCGGGTGGTGGGCATGTGAGGGCGCCCGCCTGCCAAAGGTTGTTGACAAGTTTTGGGTTGTGTTTTTGGCAAGGGTCGTGCATGGGTGTGCCCGCCCATCTTGGCGAAGGAGACTCGTGTTATATATTTTTGGGTTATGGTGAGATCACCGTGCGGTCTTGCACAGGTGGGCACATGACTCGGGTGTAATGCTGATCGAGTTATACTCCAGGTCATTTGTAAAAATTTTCTCTCATATAATAAAATATTTACATTGCATATGAAGTGTTCTTGCTGCTGTTCAATGATGTTTTAAAATTAACGGATTCCGCACATTAATATGTTATTCATGTATAATGATGAATGTTAAGGCGTAGGTAAGCTAACAATTGAAGATGCTAATTACTTAGGCAGTGCCACACCCGACCAATTTAGTGAAAAAATAATTGGGGGCGTGACATTATCGCTCTAGGACCAGCCGGCGGTCAGATTACGAGCCCCCATGCTTTTCCCGAATTCTTACACGGGATGAAAAATCAGTGTGTTCCCAAGCAATTCTCCAACGTATCCAGGTATTATGATAAACTTTATAATTTCATGTGGACGAACGCGAGTTCTGCACTGGATTTGGCTGAAAAACTATTTGGACTAAACTGAGAAGAGGCCTGCGTCAATCTGCTAATATCCACCTGTGGGAATGCTGTGCAATCAATGTCCATTATGTTTACCTATATCGTCAAATATATTGCTGACGCTGGTGGCCAACTGCAAAGAGATTTGGCTAAACACGTCCGCAGAGCCGTTCAAACACATGGGGGCATCAACGCATGGCTCTGGCGAGCATGGTGTTGGTCCGGTCTAGTGTTTATGAAATGCTGAGGTTGGAACTGCCTGCGGCTTGGAAATACGCGAGAGCCAAAGAGGATTTCCTGGTCGAATCCCACGATGGGCTCTGTTAGGACCTGCGGTCCGTGCGACGGGCAGGGCAGCTCCACCGTGCGAAGTGCGCGCAAAATATGAAATGAAATGAGCCAAGAACCAAGTTTATAAGGTGTTGGGCGAGTTGAGGGGGTGGTCCCATGACTTGGGGGGGGCGACCATCCTCTTGGGCGAAACAACGCATGTTGAACGAGTCGACTTGGCCGTTTGCTGTGGGTCGGCCGGGTGACACAACTCGCCACTGGCACGTATATATTGGAGGTTGTTTGCGGGCAAACGGCCATCATTCGATCAACACGAGTTCAAATAAGGAGTTCTGCAGTGCGTGGATGAGCCTGCATGACGAGCAAAACTCGGGTGTAAACTCGTTCAGAAATGTCGTTCGGATAGTTGTTCGGGAAAGTCGTTCGGACAATCGTTCGGGAAAATCATTCGGACAGTCATTCGGGAAAATCGTTCGGACAGTCGTTCGGGAAAGTCATTCGGACAGTCGTTCGGGAAAATAATTCGGACAATCGTTCGGGAAAGTCGTTCAGACAGACGTTTAGGAAAATCATTCAGGAAATTCATTCGGACAGTCATTCGGGACAGTTGTTCGGACAGTCATTCGAGAAGTCATTCGGGAAGGTCGTTTAGAAAAGTCGTTCAGAAAGGTTGTTCAGGCAGAACTCGGGCGAGGTCGTTCGGGTAACCCAGGCGAGGATGTGTGGTGACCTGGGTGAGGTCGTTTGGGCGACCCCGGCGAAGTCGTGTGGCGACTCGGGTGAGGTCATTTTGGTGAATCAGGTGAAGCCGTGTGGCAACTCGGGTGAAGGCATGTGGCGACTCGGGTGAATGAAGTTGGGTGAATGAGTAGACGTGTGGACGGGCGGCCAGGCAAGGGCACGCCATGCACGCCGAAACGAAGAATTGTGCGAACGGGCGACCCATGTATGGCATGGCATGCACGATGAACCAGAGGAAATGATGGAGTGTTGAGATTGTGAACGAAGGTGTGACTCGTGCGAAGGTGCCCATGTGTGGCGACTTGGTTACGACGAGACACGCCCAAGTTGGGCAAACAACACGATCGTGCGACGAGGTGAACGAAGGGTTGGTGAGTCGTGCAACGACCGTGCGGAGGTGCTGACAAGCTGGGCAACCGAGTTTGCCGAAGTCGAAAATTGGCTAACTGTAAATTTGGGGTTTTCCATGATTTAACTTGTACTTTGTAAAAGTGAAGATTGTATAATATATTGATTCAAGGAGACTCATATTGCAAGGAGTTGCCCCTCCCTTTATACTGTTGTGCATTTCTATTGTATAATGTTGTTATGTGAATGTTATGGGCTTTCACTTGTATAAAGGAACACATTAATAATACTTGGTAACGAAAAGACTAAGTATGGAATGTAGGCATAGTCTAAAATCATAAATATTGGTGAAAAGAAAACGATTGGTAGTGCCGCACTTTGCTATAAGCAGTTGAAAGACTACCGCAAGTGTAGGGGTGTGACAGGCTCTATGCATTGAAGAAGGGTGAGATGCTCTGAGGGTACTAGCCGCTTGCCACAAGGGATCCAAAAATATTCGATAGGGCAGACGAGTTCGATCCCAGTTGGTTCATAAGCGAAGAAGGAGAGACGCTGAAGCATCTGCTGTGGTCCAACGGCCGGAAAACTGATGAAACATCGGCTGACAACAAGCAGTGTGCTGCAAAGGGCGTCGTGGTTTTTATGGCTCATCTTTTTCTGGTGCTTCTTCTTGCGCTACGATTCATTTATCTGGAAGCAGTCGACTTCCGGCATCAAATTTACTGCGTTGATCAAGGCTACTGTGTGAGAGACCATCGAGGCTGCGTTAGTAACTGGTTATTTACTAATGCCCGAGTTAATACCTGTAAACAATTCGAACTCGGATCCCATCCAATGATCAAATTTGAAGGACTCGATTTCAATGAGAAAGATATATATTGATGCGGATTTTATTTTTTGAAAATCTTTAGAAAAATGAAATTTCAAATATTATTTTTAAATTTTATTTTAAATCAAATTTATTTTTATTAAATAATTTAAATTAAATTCCTAAAATTTGTATACATATTTTTTATTTTACAAGTGTTTAACGTGGATGGTATGATAAACGAAGAAAAAAGTTGCCGATAGTCTATCACTCACTAAGTGGTATTTTACGTAAAACATAATTAAAATATAAGGAAATGTTATTTAGAATTTGGTTGAGAGTAGAAGAAAGAAAGCTAGGATTTGGTTTAGGTTAAGAAAACTTGTAAAAGTAAAGGTTATTTAAAAAATAAATTTATTAAAAGTGTGTTATTATATTTTTTAGTAAAAATAAAAGTAATTAAAAAAAATAAATCTATTAAAATAATGTTGGACATTTTTCTTTAAGATTCTATAACAACTATTTATTTTTCATTTATAAATAGATTAGAGTTTTTTTAAAGGATCTGAAAGTAAAGTGTAGAATAATTGAGAAATACTTTAAATAAAAATCTTTCAAAATTAATTTGACAATATTTTTCATCTATAAATTTAACATCTTCACCGGTGTTCTTCCACAAGCCTTCTACATCTACACATAAATATCTCAGTTCATTAAATTGAAATAAACGAAAATGTCACTCATGAAGATGAAAAGAAACCCTACATAGCTAAGCGTGCATTATCCATCCATTACAAATACTGTGGAATGTATATGAATCACTCCTACAAGATCTCTTACTAAAATAAAAGAATCACCTTAAATGAATTTGATTGTGAAGTTAAATATATTTTTGTTGTTGATTTTGGAAATATTTAAAAGTAAAATAAACATGAGCCAAATGAAAAAATTAACCCTCAATTCAAAAAATAATGGAAATAAAAATAAATTTAGACTAGTGATTATTAAACACGCTAATAACAAATTTCGAATAACACATCTGAGAAAATGGTGAGCAAATTAATAAATTTCTTCCATGGTTAATATCCTTTTATCCTTTTACTCTAAAAAACAGTTAAGCATGACTAAAATGGCATTAGAATCCAACCAGTGAAACATACAAAAAAAAAAAAAACAACAAACGAAAAAACGGTTTGGTATATATCACAACACAAGTATCTCGAAAATAAAGATCTATTACCGTTTATGAGGATTCCAAGTATTTTTAATGAGAATAGATTGGGCAAAATCTCATGATGCCTACAAGAACAAACATACATATTCGGCAATAATTGAATTTCCACACAATGCATATTATTAATATTTTCACTAGCCAGTTACATAAATTATATATTTAACGTAAAATTGTCAAAAGTAAATTTGAATAAATTAAATTTAGACGCTTACCATAATGTAATTAGGATGAAAGAACTAATCCATCCACCAAACTGAAATGTGAATACGTAGACATACAGTTTTATTTGTTCTGAAAGCCCATCAATGCTGTTTTTTTTTTGTTAGTTTTGGGAGGTGTTCAATGTTGTTTGTATGGGAAAAAATGAATGTCACCCATATCTTTTTCCAGGAGACTTTCCTTTTTTTAATGCTCATTTCCTCACAGGTTGCCCAAATAGAGTTCTTGAAATTCATATCAAGGTTAACTCGAGGCATTGAGGGTATGCAAGATCAAATTGCCAAATATCGATCTCATTGTCTCCGTGCTCTGTAGTGCTTTCATGATGCTCTGTAGTTTTAAATACCCACGAAAGTATGGGAAAAAGATAATGGCCTTGGGAAGGGGTATGTAAAATTTAGGGAATATAAAATTTATTTAAGAGTGGGGGAAGATGATCTTGTTGGAAATTTCTGGTAATTTCAAACAAAATTCTGAAATAATGAACAATGTTCTGTTTTTGCATAGGGAATTAAAAAAAAAATTGTTTTGATGAGGATAGAGTTTCAGAAACACAAAAAAAAACTTCTATTCATTAATAAAACATTGCTGTTACAAAAGAGTCTTCCTCTTAATAGAAAGATTACACTAGCAAAACTACTTCAGATGCAATTCCAAAACAAAAGGATTACTCTGTCCCTGCTTTAAAATTAACACTGCTGAAACATTGTTGTGTCTGCAGTACTGTGCATTACAAAATAATACTCTGTCTCCTCTGAAAATTACACTGTGTGTGTAAAACAATTTCTTCATTCACTCTTCTACGCTGTTGCGTATTCTTTTCATTACATCCACACTGCTGTGTGTATTACATTCAACCTCGTCGTAAAATTCTCCTTACATTTCACTCACGCTGTTGCGTGCTCCCATTCATTTCTCCAATGAACAACTACACTAATACTGCACTTACATTCGCACTGATGTGCGTGAAAACATTTCTTATATGGGCACTGCTACATCTCCCATTTACTTTTCAATAGAACAAAACCTTACAATCGCACTGTTGTGTGCTTCCCTTTACATTTCAATAATAAAACATTGCATACGCGTTGTTCCATATTCCCCAAAGAAAAAAAACATTCACACTGCTGTGTGAAAATTCTTCACTTGTGCACTAATGCGTGCTTTCCTTTTCGTTTCAACAAGCAACAACTCTCACACTATTGTGCCTCACTTGCATTTCATATGCAAACAACAAAAACTACATTCATATGCGTTGTTGCGCTTCTATCCTCTCTCATAACAGACAACAAACATTGAAACCCTCTGCTTATGCACTGTTGTGCATTTCAAAAACAAAAGACTCTGTTTTTTTTTGTTCGTACTGATGTGCATTTCATTACATATTCAACCACAAAAACTTCACGTTGCTACGTACTCTATTACATTGCATATTAAACAAAAACAAAACTACCTCCGTGCTGCTGCGCCACACATTACATTGCAGTTCATTCTCTCAACAAAAACACTCGCGCGCTGCTGCGTTACATTCCATTTTTTCAGTTCACAGTGCTATGCCCCCTTT
The DNA here is from genome assembly GCA_031772625.1 of Pinus tabuliformis. Classification (NCBI taxonomy): domain Eukaryota; kingdom Viridiplantae; phylum Streptophyta; class Pinopsida; order Pinales; family Pinaceae; genus Pinus; species Pinus tabuliformis. Next base: position 477,907,436 of record CM062810.1, on the reverse strand, counting down.
TTTTACTTCATACAAAAAAAACAACTATAAACTTTGTTTTACTTTTACCCTAAAACGAACAACTCTCGTGCATTAAAAATATTAAAGACTTTACCAACATTTACTGACTGAAGTACATTTCCTCAATTACTTCGGTATGGAGATAAATTAATTTCTGGAACGAATGTACAATCTGCGAACTGCAATGTACGTTGCATTAAAACAAAACATGCTCCCGCTATCATAACCGTTGATCTGCCCTCAAAAATTGAATGACTGCAATCAATATTGCTCGGCCCTTTTGACCGATCTTTACGCTCCGAGGAACGGCTGTTTTGGAACAGTGGCTCCAGGCACGTGTCAGCAGCTAATTGTATCACTGCCCTTTGGAGGAAAACCACTGCTCGGTGAAAAGTGGAGCGATAAAGTCTGGCTAGTTTTCTGAACTGTACGCGGTCTCTGTTCAACTGTCGTTGCAGTTGAAATTACATTTCAACAGATCCGAGATTTGTTTTGCAGTGACAACAAGTGGAAAATCCATGGATGGAAAAATATGAAAAAACAATACTTAAGCTTCCATAATAATTAAAATTATCTTTTATAAATACTCCACACATTCCTTCAGGGTTTAAAAATAACAGTGTGGAATATACAATGAATACCTGCAATGAGAATTCTTCAAAGTTGTTTTGCATCTGCAAATTTTGACTTTTTCACAGCGGTCCTCGACAATCTTTCGGTACTGGCATACAAATAAAAATATTAAAATGAAGAAATAAAATAAACAATTTCAATTGGATATTAAAATAAATCCAAAAAGACTTGTGAATACCTCTTTATCTAGTGTACATCCTATGTAACATGCCTCAATCATGGCTATAGGGTTTAAATCTTGATCTCAAAGAAAACTAAATAAAAACTGGTTTAAAAGATCGTATAAAATCCAAGCCAAAAGGAAATCTCGATACCCAGAAGCACATTAAAATCAAGAACACAGAAATAACCATTGATCTAGGAGGAAAACTCTACAGGACAAAAAAATAGACACGCACCAGAAAAAAGAGAAATCAGGGAATGCATTGTAGTTCTACTGAAGTCAAAAACACATTACCCTCTCTACCCTGCTCAGACAATCCTTATATAACTATAAAACATAGAGAAATAGAAACAAAATCTCAAAGCTTCTCCAGAACCCCATCTTGTGTCCTGAATAACTTGAGGGATTGAAACCTCCATGCTCCAGCTCATAACACTTCTTCTTCGACATGACAGTTTCCTGTTCCGGCACGCTCTAACTTATTAGCCTCAGGATGGTTCATATTTTTGCTCTTCATAGTATGATTACCGCAGCCAAAACTCCACTTAATTTGCATCCACCGGTGGTTAGCCTTGGGCTGCTGTGTGATCTCAGCAATAACTTTGTACGTCACTGTTTGCCAATACCACCAAACGTAAATCTGAACTCAGAGTAATGAATTAGTCGGGAGTTTGATACTACGTACAAGGCAAGTTGCAACTTGCAACGAGGGGTCCGGGATAAGAAATATCTCGGAATTTTCAGAAATGTCCTATATCGCTTCGGGCATTTTAGAATATTATTTACATTTTTTTTTAAAATTGGTAAAGTTCAAATTTTTTTCAGAAACTCGGACCTGCTAGAGGCCCCTCAATGGGTCCTGACATGTTCAATTCTGAACATTGATCCCACCTGTTGATGCCTAAAGAATTAAAGATTTTGATAATGAAAATGGATGTAGGGATATCAAGTTTGGCACTACACCAAACTAAAATCATGACTTGAACAAAAGTTATTGACACACAATTTTGATACGGTACAGCTAGGAAGCACTTCCATAGGGAATGCATGACTGATCAATTTACGTCTCTCTTACGTGGGTTTGTTATATATCCCTATCAGTTTGATAATTAGAGGTTGTAAAACCATGAAAATGACAGGTGTTAGGGGAGGGACGCCATTGACTGTGCACCCTCCTCTCCACTTTTCCTACACCCACTTGAACCACAACTGACCTTGTATGACACATGTCTCACGTGGACTGCCATGTGTTGGGCAGCGTGCCAAGATTTCAAAACTCGTTTGGGCACTTTCCGCAGTGTTGTTTCTGCCTCGTTTCCGCAATGTGTGGTTTGCCTCTTGTTTTTCTATTCGGGTCTGGTTGTTGGGCGAAGCCCTCTACCGACGATGGCACGGGATGGATCCAATACCTACGCGCTTCGTCTGCCATGGTTGAGTTGATGTCCGCCATTGTTTGCCGAGACACATCCATGGTTAGAACAGGGTTTCTGTTGTTCTTGTGGTTTTCCACCTACAATTGTTGGTCATTCTGGACCGCGGGTGTTTTAGGGTTTCCTTGGTGGTTGTTTAATTTTCCCTATTTGTTGTTTGGGGAGGAGCCAGTACCAATTTCGGTGAGTTCAAGGTCGAAGGTTTCATTTACAGGTAATTGCAGGGTTTTGTGGTTTTTGTTTGGTTTTTATGGTTTTTTTTGTTCTCCGTTTACTAAGTTCCAACTTGTTGCAGGTGTGACGAACTCCGGAGAAGATTTGGCAAAGGTGTGGCGAGCTCTGGACTTGGACATGGCTTCTATCCGCTAGGATTTTAATCCTACCAGCCATTTCTGATGTGTTTTTCAACACAAAACACCTTATTGGAATTTTTGTTAACTTTGCACTTGGAGTTAATGGTAGGTTTTGGGCTTTGTAGGTTAGAGGTTTTGTTTTGAGGTTTTAGGGTTTTGCAAATTTCCCATCACGTCTCCTCACTCTCGTTTACACACTCTTGGTTTCCAAGTGTGCTCTGCAACTCTCTTTACATCATAATTGGGATGGAGCTAGACATTAGTGTCAACATAAAATGGCCAATTTCTTGATAGTCTAGTCTCTTGTATGAGATATATGGTTCTTATATACTTAGGGTTCCCTTATTCGTGCATGAATTTCTAGCATTGCTCCTAACTACTGTTCTGTAATTTTGCAAATGCATACTTTCATTTTGATAAATTGTTTCTCTCTTCATTCCTGAGTGATTTAAAATCGATTTTGCTTAGGGTTTTCAAAGAGAACTCTACCAGGAGGTTTCTGACATATTTATTGGTTCACAAAATCGTCACATAGGTAATTAGTTCTCCCTTCAAACCCTTATTGATATTTACTAATTTGCCTTCCACTTTTCATGCTCTAAGCATTGGTCTCTATTTGAGTAGGCTTTTAGAGTTATGATGGTTTCCAAGTATTTTACACAGGTAAAGTTTACCTCAATTTTATTTTGTTCACCTCAGAACCTCTCCAATGAGTTTTATTTTAACAATCTCTATTTTGGGGGTCTTTAGGTTCGAATCTTTATCTTTCGAAGTGTTCTCTCGATAAGGGTTCATTTAGCAAGGCAGGTTTCTTTTCCATTTTTGATCTCGGTTAGCATTCAGGTTTTTGTTCATTCTCTTCTACTATTTAAAGCAAAGACCCTCCATCTTACAGTGCTTTAAGATGGATTTTTTTTTCGGAAAAAGCATCCCTAGTTGGGAGGGTTCTTACGTGGAGCTGTCGTTTCTGAATATCAGCGTAATGAAAGTTTACTGTGGTTATTGTTAATTTTCTACCGATTTTTATATGAATGTTGTTATTCTTAATTTTCTACCGGTTTTTATATGAATGTTGTTATAATATAAAGGAGTTTTTATCATTAGGTTGAAATATTTTCTTTCTTGGGATTTGAAATTAAGTGATTGATATCCAGTGGAATGGATAACAATTAATTGTGAATTCACATATCTAGGCTAGCATTCAGGTTTTTGTTCATTCTCTTCTACTATCTAAAGGTTCTTTTGAATACAGATATGTGAATTCTTGCAGTTCTAGTCACAACTAGGTTAATAACACTTCTAGATGGAGTGGGATTAAATTATATCTATAGTTACATACAACCTTACAACCTTATCACCTTATGGAGTCAGGGTTTTCACCTTATGGATGTGCTTGATAGTTAAAGATATTTTACAAAAGTATGTGCTTGTAGGTAAGCTTACTTAGGGCTAGGTTATTCTTTCAAAGTTGAAAAACTGCTTACAATGGCCTGCTTTCTATCATCCTTCTTGACTGCAATGAATAATTAGATCTGAAGCATATTGCTATGTGACTTAATAAATACCATAAGACAATAATAATAAGCCTAAGACCATTTCACATTGACCATAAGAGGCTAATAAAGTCATATGTTTTTCTATTGGTGACTTTCCAAGTGTTTTTCTAAGGTCTGGTATATGTTTTCTGATATCTGAAATATGCTTTTCAAGATCTGGTGTACTTGTTTCAGTAGGAAGAAATCAATTTGCTAAGGTTTAATATCCATAAGAAATCACTTATTAGTCTTAGGAGCATCATTTTGAAGGTAATGGTGAAGTATTAATTGATTTATTTTGTGAAATATTGTTCATCTTTGCAGTGGAAAATAAATCCCTAAGACATAATATGAATTGACATAACCATTTCAAAAGGGGAATAAGTATCTAAGTTATCATTGTAGCATCTTTTGTGGACTAATATCATCTCTCTTAAATATTTCAGAGGTTGGTGTATTTTTTGAGCCATTGGTTTCGGGTTTAACTATTTTGTTTGCATCCATTGGGTGGTAGACTTCATTGGTTTCTCTTTTTTTCTTTCTTATCTAAGCATTGCATGTTTGCATATCATCTCATTGAACACATTACATTGACATTCTGATTCGTATTTTTCATATAACACAACATGTTCTAGCTACTCTTTGGGAATATTAAATCTTGCATAATATATCCTTCCTATACTTATCATCGTTCCTTACAAAATTGTTGCATTATTAAAGCAAAGAAGGAATCTTATAGAAGTCAGATCTAAAATTAAGATAAAGGTGACTTTTGTGCATGGCTTTTAATTTCTAAATTAGTTACTTTCAGTTGAGGGTTGCTAACATTTACTTTTCCTTGCACACCATCATCTTGGAGATAGGCTTGTGGATGTGAATGAACTTATTAAGCATGTTGATTAGTGATTTTGAGATTGTGTGGATGTGGATGATTGGTTCAACTTTCCTCATCATTTGAAAAAATTGATAGATCCCAAGCAGTTTAGTAGGTATTTTTCCTCTTTAATCTGTCTTTTGTCGGGGCAAAGGTGAAATTATAGTAAGGGACCTAGCAGGATATGAGACATCGAACATAAGTAGATGGTTTCTTCTTGTTGATGATTACTTCCTCATCATCTAAAAGAATTGCTAGATCTGAAGCATTTTAGGCATCGTCCTACTCACAGGCATCATCACTCCTAGCTTCCTTTTCAGTTTCCCTTGATCTTGTTGCAAAGGACCATGGCACTATACAGGTGTATGAAGGATCACATCCACATATCCTCCCTCTCATTCTCTTAGCTCTAGATGTTGTAGGTAAGCTTACTTAGATAGGTTATTCTTTCAAAGTTGAAAAACTGCTTACAATGGCCTGCTTTCTATCATTCTTCTTGACTACAATGAATAATTAGATGTGAAGAATATTGCTATTGTGACTTAATAAATTCCATAAGACAATAATAATAAGCTTAGTACCATTGCGCATTGACCATAATAGGCTAATAAAGTCATATGTTTCTCTGTTGGTGACTTTCCAAGTGTTTTTCTAAGGTCTGGTATATGTTTTCTGATTTCTGAAATATGCTTTTCGAGATCTGGTGTACTTGTTTCAGTAGGAAGAAATCAATTTTCTAAGGTTCAATATCCATAAGAAAACACTTATTAGTCTTGGGACCGTCATTTTGAAGCTAATGGTGAAGTATTAATTGATTTATTTTGTGAAATATTGTTCATCTTTGCAGTGGAAAAAGAAGCCCCGAGACATAATATGAATTGACATAACAATTTGAAAAGGGGAATAAGTATCTAAGTTATCATTGTAGCATCTTTTATGGACTGATATCATCTCTCTTAAATATTTCAGAGGTTGGTGCATTTTTTGAGCCATTGGTTTCGAGTCTAACTATTATGATTGCATCCATTGGGTGGCAGACTTCATTGGTTTCTCTCTGTGTCTTTCTTATTTGAGCATTGCATGTTTGCATCTCATCTCATTGAAAAACATTACATTGACATTCTGATTTGTATTTTTCATATAACACAACATGTTCTAGCTACTCTTTGGGAATATAAATTCTTGCATAATATATCCTTCCTATACTTATCATCATTCCTTAAAAAAATTGTTGCATTATTAAACTAGAGAAGGAATCTTATAGAAGTCAGATCTAAAATTAACATAAAGGTGACTTTTGTGCATGGCTTTTAGTTTCTAAATTAGCTACTTTCAATTTAGGGTTGCTAACATTTACTTTTCCTTCCACACCATCGTCTTGGAGATACGCTTGTGGATGTGAATGAACTTAGTAAGCATGTCGATTAGTGATTATGAGATTGTGTGGACATGAATGATTGCTTCAACTTTACTCATCATTTGAAAAAATTGATAGATCCCAAGCAATTCAGTAGGCATTTGTCCTCTTTAACCTGTCTTTTTTCGGGGAAGAGGTCAAATTATTTTAAGGGACCTAGTAGGATATGAGACATGGAACTTAACAGGATGGGTTTTTCTTGTTGATGATTACTTCCTCATCATCTAAAAGAACTACTAGATCGGAAGCATTTCAGGCATCGCCCTACTCTCAGGCATCGTCACCCCTAGCTTCCTTTTCAGTTTCCCTTGATGTTATTGAAATGGATCAGGGCACTATACAGGTATATGAAGGATCACATCCACATATCCTCCCTCTCATTCTCTTAGCTCTAGATGTTGTATGTAACCTTACTTAGATCTAGGTTATTCTTTCAAAGTTGAAAAACTGCTTACAGTGGCCTGCTTTCTATCATCCTTCTTGACTGCAATGAATAATTAGATCTGAAGAATATTTCTACTGTGACTTAATAAATACCATAAGACAATAATAATAAGCCTAAGACCATTGCACATTGACCATAAGAGGCTAATAAAGTCATATGTTTTTCTGTTGGTGACTTTCCAAGTGTTTTTCTAAGGTCTAGTATATGTTTTCTGATATTTGAAATATGCTTTTCGAGATCTGGTGTACTTGTTTCAGTAGGAAGAAATCAATTTGCTAAGGTTTAATATCCATAAGAAATCACTTATCAGTCTTGGGAGCGTCATTTTGAAGCTAATGGTGAAGTATTAAGTGATTTATTTTGTGAAATATTGTTCATCTTTGCAGTGGAAAAGGAAGCCCCAAGACATAATATGAATTGACATAATAATTTGAAAAGGGGAATAAGTATCTAAGTTATCATTGTAGAATTTTTTGTGGATTGATATCATCTCTCTTAAATATTTCAGAGGTTGGTATGTTTTTCGAGCCATTGGTTTTAGGTATAACTATTATATTTGCATCGATTGCATGGTAGACTTCATTGGTTTCTCTTTTTGTCTTTCTTATTTGAGCATTGCATGTTTGCATCTCATCTCATTGCAAAACATTACATAGACATTTGGATTTCTATTTTTCATATAATACAACATGTTGTAGCTACTCTTCAGGAATATTAACTCTTGCACAATATATCCTCCCTATACTTATCATCATTCGTTACAAAATTGTTGCATTATTAAAGTAGAGAAGGAATCTTATAGAAGCCAGATCTAAAATTAACATAAAGGCGACTTTTGTGCATGGCTTTTAGTCTCTAAACTAGTTACTTTCAGTTGACGGTTGCTAACATTCACTTTTCCTTCCACACCATCGTCTTGGAGATAGGCTTGTGGATGTGAATGAACTTAGTAAGCATGTCGATTAGTGATTTGGAGATTGTGTGGATGTGGATGATTGCTTCAGCTTTCCTCGTCATTTGACAAAATTGATAGATCCAAGAAATTTAGTAGGTATTTGTCCTCTTTAATATCTCTTTTGGTGGGGCAGAGGTCAAATTATGGTAAGGGACCTAGCAGGATATGAGACATGGAACCTAACTAGATGATTTATTCTTGTTGATGATTACTTCCTGATTATCTAAAAGAACTGCTAGATCTGAAGCATTTTAGGCATCGTCCTACTCTCAGGCATTGTCACCCCTAACTTCCTTTTTAGTTTCCCTTAATGTTGTTGCAATGGACTATGTCACTATCCATGTGTATGAAGGATCACATCGACGTATCCTCCCTCTCATTCTCTTAGCTCTAGATGGTGAATTTATTATGCCATGTCCTTCCTCAAAGCAATAAAACAACCTAGGTTAAAGCATTTCTTCCATCATAATAAATAGTCTTTTAATGTTAATAATCAATTTTTTATAAACATTTGTGCTTAGCTCGCAAATAAAACTGCTTTACAACCAACCAAGCTACTGTTGGTTTTCAATGTAGTGAATGCATAGAACCATAATGTTCCTAGAGTTTCAAAGCAATAAAACAACCTAGGTTATAAGACAAAATGTTTTTGTGACAAGAAAAAGACACAATCCATCCAAAATCCACATCATAATGTGGTTAAAACCAAAAACATATGACACCCCTATTCTTTATGACCCTGAGAATCTTGTAACATTTCTACATTATAATATACTATAGATGTACCTTCTAAAATGGATTTTGGCTACAATGTCACAAATATTATGAAATAAAACAAGCTAGGTTGTAAGCCAAAATGTTTCTGTGACAATAAAAAGATACAATCCATCCAAAATCCACATCACAATGTGGTTACAACCAAAAAAATATGACACCCCTATTCTTTATGTCCCTGAGAATCTTGAGTGCCAAAGCTCCCCGAGTTACCTTCTTGAGACGGGTAGGTTGGCATACCTATCAAGGGTTGATTAGGAAATGGTTGATTGCTGCCATATTATTGACTCTAATTTGTAGCTTCCAACCATTGAGGTATTGAGTAGGTACCATACCTCACGTTTGCACTACTGACCCCTGCATTAAGTGGAGGTGTGCAATGAGCATACATAGAATTGACACCAACTCTTGTAGGAATAAGGCAAGTGGGTAAACCCTCAGTTTGATAGTGAGGCACTTGAATGTTTATGAGATCTTGGAATAATGGTGTATTATCTGCAATGAAGTCCAATGAGTTTGAAATAATCCTAGTTTCATCAGCTATTCTTGTATCATTTTCAACCATATTGATCATCCATTGTTCCTTTTCAAGCATTTTTTGTGCCTTTCTTTTTCCTTTTCCTATCTTGCCATTTGTTTTTATTGGTCCTTAACTTGCCTTGCTTTATCTCTTTCAATCATTTCATATGCTCGACATTGCGCTGCAACAATCCTTGTTGCCTTCTTCTCCTTGACTAGATCCTTCTTTTTCTATTTTAATTCTTGCATTTCAAATTTATTTTTTTCAGACTCAACTAACAGGTTTATATAGTCTCTGAGGTGAGTAACTGTGAGCTTCGGCCTAGATGAAGACTACCCGGTGCACCTTGTTTTTTTTCCATTGATACTCTCTCTACTGGTAGCTTTAGGAACTGACCAAGTGTCTTCTCCACCCCTCACACCTGCATGTCATTGCTTGGTACTTCCCTTTCAGTATTTGATGGAACTGATTGAACTATATCTTTATCTTCATTTTATGCCTCATTATGTGCTTCATCTTCTTCCATTGATCTATTTTCCACAAAAAATGAAAAATTTCACTGTTCAATTCTGCTGGTTGTGAGGGCATGTTCATGCTTTCTTCATTGGTTACTGAGACACTATGTGCATTCATATTAATCATTGCTTCTGCTAGCCATGAAGGTGTGATTACTTGCCTTGGCAATGTGAATTGGTCATTGTCATTTGCATGTTCAACAATGTCATTAACAATATCAGCAACAATAGTTTGATTTTCTTGAGTTGGTGGAATGATCTCCATGTTACTAAGAATTTGCTCATGGTTATATTGTGTTTCACATATAGTTTCATCATCTTCAGCATATAAGTGTCCTTGAGATAGGGAAATCATATTACCAGCTGCAACAACATCATCCTGGTCATATACTTCTTTCACTTCAACACCTGTTTGGGAATTCCCTTCTTCCTAACCATCCACATGAAACACTTGGTTACAACCAGTATCATGCATAAGAGCATCATAGTTTAGTGGCCAGATTCCTATCCTCCTAAAGCCAACCTTGATATTTGATGGTGTCAAAGCTCTACTTGCAAGCTCTGCTAGCTCAAACCTTTTCACATCAACCCCTAGATTCTTTGTGATCCATGCAACACGCTCCAACCTGAAATAGTTCTTGAAAGGACCAAACACACTAGCATCAAGGGGTTGCAGTCTGAGAGTGATATGAGTGGGAAATGTCAACAGGTCGACGCCTAAATTGTTTGCTTCCTCAATTGTTTGTATAGCCACGTGTCTCCCATGGCCATCTAATATAAATAGGTGTATGTTATTAGGCGAGACACCACCTAGTACCAATGCAGCAAAGTGAAAAAGCCAACTTAAAAACAATCCTTTAGTCATCCATGCACGAGGATGTGCAGCCATGCATGCACCTGGTTCACAGTTTTGTATATAGTTTTTTCAGTTGATTTTTACCTTTGAATAGATAAAATCCTAGGATTGAAGTACGAATTGCATTGACACAACATAAAATAGTTATCCACAACCTACTCCTAGGCAAAATCTTTGGCACATTTCGGCTCCCTCTCTTGGCACTTACTCTCATGCCACAATTCCTCCCTGCCTGTAAACCTGTTTCATCATAGTTCCATATATGGTCTGCTCCATAAGAATTTTTATCGTAACTAGAAAGTGTGTCATCGAATTTTTGCACAACTGCACGGCACAAATTTAATGCTATGTCTCTGTCAAGGCCCTCAACAGTACACAATACAAGTTCTGGATGACTTTTTTTAAACCCAAACCACCATGATTTACAAGGAAACCCATCTTTGAATGGGTTTGGCCTCCCTTGACAGATTTGAGCAACTGTGGATTTGAGTTGTATCAACTCTAGCCCATGTCCCAATTGGGCCATCTCTTTACACCACTCAAACACCTCGGCCTCCTCCTCAGTCATAACTATAAGAGGCCCTCTATGTTTTGTATGAGTCAATCCATTTATCCAATAATGTATTGATGAGGGAGGAATACCATGTTTTCTTGCAGATGCCCAAACTAAGTATCCCTAAACTCTATGTCGTTAATTGCAACTAACATTTGTTCTTTTGTCCATCCTCTTATACCACCGATCTTTTTAGTCGAACTTGCCCCTTGGACTATTGTTGACGGTGGTTTTATGGTTGATGGTGTGTTAACATCAGTTTCCGTCACATGGTCATCCTCAACAATGTTCCCTAGGGCATTGTTGACATTGACATCAACTGTCCTGTCCTCATCAAACAATGCATCACAGTTGTGCACCCCTTGTCACTCTCCTGCCACTTCTCCTTGTACGAGCAGCATAACTTCCTTTTGAAATAGATGCAATAACCTGTAAAAATATTGCATGCATTTAGACATTAGAATATTTTTAAATTATGCTTTCATTCAAGGAAAAAATACTTCTTCTTTATTATAGCAAATTATCAACATGTATGTAACTTAGTATCCTTGGAAACTCAAATATACAGAATCATTTTGTTGTATGTCTTCAAAATTATCATTGGTTGTTGTTTTGATAACTTGTCTTTACACTTAAAATACCATGACTGTATTGATTGGTTTTGTTCTGCATTTCCCAACAGAGCTCTTGCTCGGTTTGACTACTTAAAATATTGTTTTTTTGTTTTCTGTAAGGATGCACTTCTCCAGAAATGGATCTTTGGCTATCAAGGAGTTATCATTGGCCAAACCAAGCATGGTATTTAATTTGAGCAAGGCTGTAGCTCGAGACCCCCTGAAGCACCCTTGATCACAACTTTGCCACCATAATTTTTTTTTTCCTCATGTCACTTACGGTTGAAGTTTCTAGTCATGTAAACATTCATTTCAACTACAACTCTTATTTGCATCCTGTCTACATATATAAGAGGCTGGTTGTGCCTTCTTTGTGGTCCTTCATTCTGATAGGTTTCCCCTTGTGTACAACAACCTTCCAATAGGGCCCTTCCACTGTTTCTTGTTTATGCTACCATTAGTCTCGATGATGTTTATTGCTGGCCTCATACAAGGTTTTCGGTTACAGAAATGAGCCCCAGGATTTGCCTGGTAACTTCAATTTTATTTTCCTGATCGACATATTTATGGGATCTCGCTAAGTAGTAGTCATTTGATTATGCTTTTCAAGTAATCTCTCTTAGGAATTGAAGGAGGGATAGACCTATAACTATCAACTAATGGAATGAATGAAGCACATCTATGCTCTGTACACTGCTATCATGGGATGGATGGAAGGAGGGAGATACTATCACTATAAACGAATGAGGGATATACGAATGGTTACAAAGCTACAGAGTGGGGATGGATTCTCACCCCCTCAGGGGACAAATGAGAGGATACATTGTTGGTGGCCACAACTCCTATGAATGGAGGTCCATATCTATGTGCTAGGATACTAATTCGTATGCAAGGAATGCATTTCATATTGATAGCCCGGGTAATAGCTGCATCTGATGAGGTGAGGGGCCTCGATTCTTATTGATTCCGATCATTCATAATACCAATCATAGATTCTGATGACTAGTGCCTTGGGATGGATCATCATTATAAATGTTGTTCTGGGGACTCTATTTTGAATTAGAACATAGTAATGTACCTCAATTATAGCAAGGAAATACTTACACCACTAATTTTACTTTACCCATAATGTAAAAGTCAATTCACATACCTTAAGCAACTTATGCATACAACAATATTTTCCTTATTGTATGTTTTCATCTTATAACTCGGTTCCCCTTAACAGTCTTTTCATTACTGTCAATTTTTGTCATATCCTTGTGGTTACATCTCAGTGCTCCTTAATAGTATTTTCCTTATAGTCTGTTTTCATTTGATCCTCCTGGTTATATGTCGGCTCTTCTTAAGTAATAGTCACTTGATTATGCTTTTCAATAAAATATTTCCGAGAACATCAATACGTCTATAAGTCTGAACATAGAAATAGAAATAGGTGAATTGTGAAATAGAACTGTAGGCTGTGTGTTGATTTTCATGAAAGTGAAACTGAATCTGTAAGAACTGAAACTGTAAGAACTCTGATAAATGAAAACAAAACAGTAAGAAAAATGTGTTGTAATTGATATAACTAACCTAGATATACTGGTAACTTTTTTGTGATGTTCTCTCTTCAAGGTTGTTGAATAGTTTGAAATCATAACATGCAACTTCAACAGTGGTTGAACTCCCTTTATAGTTTTTGGCACTTGAATTTAATTGGTGGACATGGATTGCAATGGCTTCATTTTGAATGTGTGGTCTGGTAATTTGATGTGATCTAATGGTTGGGAATTTGTTATTTGTTGATCCATGTGCTTTCATTTGTTTTAATGAGAAATAGAGTGAGTTGGGTGTCATTTTTTGTAGTTATTGGGTTAGGTGTCATTTATTGAAAAAATTGGGTTTAAATGTTATTGGGTTGGATGTCATTTATTGAACATAGGGAGTTTAGTTGTTGAACAACACAGCAGTTATGGCTGACATACATTCCCTTTTATAATGTGCAAGTATGGATATTTATTTGGGATACAAAGCTCCAGTTCTGATGAGTGGGGGTTGAAGTGACTGTTACTTGGTACTTCTGGAATAGACCATTTTGGAAGCATTTATGGTTTTATCTATTTTCTAGTTGGGTCAATATGTTTTGCACTCTTAAGTATTAATATACTATTTATGGACAGTCGTGGGCCCAATCAATGTATTGGGAAATTTTGGACATAAATTAATACTTATTATACTTAATGTTATTTATCTTTGTTTAAATATTGGTTGAAAAAGGCTCAATTTCTGGTGGTTTGGTGGGACCAGTACTATATCAATTACTGGTCCATGCAGAACATTAGGAATCTCTCCCCTATTCCAAATATTTTGATACAAATTATTTTAATATAATTATGTTGTTTCATTTAAGCAGTACTTCTCTAATTTTTTTTTGTGAACCTACAATTTAGGGTTTTGTATATCTACTTATCAGTTTGATATTAGGTGTCGTAAAAGCCTGAAAATGACCGGTGTTATTTCAAATATGTTGATATAAATTATTTCAATATATAATTGTGTTGTGTCATTTAATTTGTACTTCTCTATTTTTTTTCAATTTTTTTTAGTAAAGCTACAGTCTAGCCTAGTCTGGTCAATCGGCAACCCCACTTCCCCGGTTCTTGAAGCTAAATTTCGATGGTTCAGCAAAAGAAATTCTAGAACTACATGATATGCAGGTATAACTCAAGATCACAACGGATCATAACGGTATGCCAGCTGTGTTCATCTATTCTGGTACCATTAGTATTAGCATCAATAATACCGTACTACTAATTGGTGTTTGCATGGGACTAGATTTTGCTCATAAGTAAGGCTTTTGTAAACTTTTAGTGGAAGGAGACTCCTAAGTCATTATAAATATGTTCCGACAAATCTAAAATAGATTTCATCAAGGTATTATTAGGTTAGATATTGCAACTTTTTTCGAATTGGTTTTATCACACATTTTTAATATTTTTGCTTTTATTCCTGCCAAATAAGTAGAATTAAAATAGCTGACCATCTCATGAACCATGGTTTCATGAAATTCTATGTGCAGTTAATTTCAAATGGGATCTCTTACTAGATTCATTAAAGGGGGTTTGCTAGCAATTAACTCATAAGGATTACATAGCCCCACATGGGGTGAAAAATATAGAAGAGGGGGGTGGGGATGCCACTGCTCCACCTAGCCAATGAGCTAGTGGAGTTTAATGTAGAATGTGATTGTGATCTATGGAGATTGTCTCAGAGTTAATAACCATGATGGAAAGGTAGAGATGAATAGACACAAATAAGAATAAACGACAACACATCCGTGTTAAGGAAGGCAAGGAAATAATGTTACTCAGGTGGTTATTTATTTGCATCCAAGAAGTGTTGATTGGAGTATTTCAGAGTGAGAGAAGCCACTTGTGGAGATTACATCCACCTTGTTAATGATTACGGAGAGTATTATAGGGGTTGGCCATGTTGACGCATCCAAAGTAGTATTGTTTTTCCCTCAACTGATATATTGTCTTTACACTGTGGTTGTTTTCTTTCATGTAATAGGACATCGTTGGTCACTTTCCCAATTGGTACTCCAAAAAAATGGCACATATTTGTCTCGGAATCGATCACAAAGTCACCATCATGTGGGTATATTAAACACAATATCATTTGGTTATGGTTTTAGTACTTTACTCTATCTTAACTGCAGGCTCATAAACACATATAACGCACACACAGGGAAAGACAGGTGTGTTATTTATGTTTCATGATACAAGGAAGGATTGAGTTTGGGTCTTATGCCTCAAAATTGTTGGTGGATTCTTTAGGCCCCTAGTTTTTCTCCAATGCAGAATTCATCTTCTTCTTGTTTGTTTTAATTTGGCTATGTCAGCTTGGCTCTAAATGGCGATTTAGATAGTCTCTATGAAGTTTCATTGCAAGTTCCTAGTGCAGTATATTTGGGAGATTAAGAGAGAGAAATATTTGGTTGGTCCAGCCCCTTCCCCCAATGTGTTAATTTATCTCATTTCCTTTGTGTGTAATCCCATACCTAGAATTGGCCTTCTAGGCAATGTTAGTGGTCAAGGGTATAAAGTAGGGTTGGGGTGTGTCTAGTTATGGGTTGTGAGGGAATTAAGGTGTCCTTTCTTCAATTTTGACTTGCATATTGATTCTTGTGCTCTTAGTATTTGGTTATATAATTGCATACGCTATTTCCTTTCATCAATTAACTATTTAAAAATCTAGACCACTAGCTCCACAAGGAAATTGCGGCTCTCCATTGGAATCAATGATAATTCTAGGTTATGAGTGCAGCCAATAGGCTAGACGAAGTGGTGGGGAAAGTTTAGTGCATTACTCTCAATAGGATAGGCTTGGTTGATAGTCTATCAATATCTTTCGTTGTTTAGTACAAGTCTTTAGGCTAATACATACTTAGTGTTGTCGACTCCCTTGGGTTTAAAATTTTTTAGTTGTCTTTAATAAATTTTCCATGTTTTAGAAAAGTTTATTTCAAGCGCAATGCCCTGTCGAAGGGTGCATGTTAGAATGGGGGTAGTGTACTATCAAGAGCATGATCGAAGGGGGCACACTCATATGCATCATCAACTCATGGACTTCTCTGGATGATACTAGGAACTAACCACATGCCCTATGTAGGAAGAAATTTCTTAAGCCAATGGCAAGACTTTTGGATGTAGAGCCCCTCTCTCTAATAACGAGGTCTTAGTAGAATGGCAATATTATATCCCTAATAGTTGTCATACCAAGGGTTGAGTCAAACAATACATGAAAACCATCAAGTTGTATTGAAAAATGAAATTATTATTGGGACATAAGGTAGTAGACAAACAAGACCATCATAATGATATCCTTGATTCATTGGAGCATCTTCACTACCACCTAAGTAATGTGGATCGTAGGCAAGAGAGAGTAGAGAAACACGTTGGCATACCTGTTGTGACAAGAACAACTCATAAAGGCTTGAAGGAGACTATTTAGTTTACAGTCTCGGTTTCAAATCCCTCATAGTAGGAGTGTAGCCCATGAAAATCCTCCAATTATATTTTGATTTTTGTAGTCTCTTTTGGTTTTTAGTTATCCATGCCCCTCTATACAACGAGTTTTCTTCTTGTTATAGTCAAATTTTAGTAATGAAAGATTGAGAGGATAAATTTTCATCTTAATATAATCTATTGTTTTCTCCCATAATGAAAATTCATCTTTCAAAAACACTGTAAAAGTGAGTATTATTTTTTTTTTGAAAATTTATTATAATGTATATTATTTATTATTAAATATTTCTTAATAATGAAAATTATAACATTCTATCGATTAAAAGAAATTATATTATTTACTTGTAAATATTTTTCAAAATCAGTTAATTTAATAATATTTGACTATTTAATATTTTAATTTAATCATATAATTTACATTAATTAAATAAATTAATAAAAAAATAAACTCTTATCAAATAAAGAAAATATATAAGATCATCTTAAAAATGGTATATCATCAATAAGAATTATACACAACTATAATATTATCCATACGTTTGAGGGATATATCCATATAAACACTAAGAGCTATATGGAAATTATCTCATGAAAGATGGATGATGAGGAGGAAATCATTTTAAATGAAAAATAGATGATGGGATGAAATGATTTTATCATATTAAGTTTTACAACTTGCACTTTTACCACTGATTCATTAGAATTTATTAAAAGAATATCTAAAATATTGAAACAATTTTTAAATATTTATCAAATATAATTAAATTACCGCGTAATAAAATTAATACGATAAAAAATACAATTACGCATATATATAATTTTAAAAAATAAAAATATAATAATATGAAAATAATTATATTACAATTCTGTATTATGTAATTATCTATTATAATAATAAAATTTTCAAATAAAATCAATTAATAATATAAATATAATTATATAACAATTTATATCATATATTTGATTGATTTGATGATATAAATAACATAAGATTATAATCTCCCATCTAATAACATTAATTACTTTATGCATATAAAATAAAATTTCATTAAATTATATAAATAAAATAATGATTCTCTATCTAACAACATTACTCACCTTATCCATATATCGAAAAAAATATACATATAAAACGATATTTCATTAAATGATATAAAATAAAATAATAATTTGATGATATAAGCAACTACCTCACATAAGAATATAATACCAATCTAATAAGATTAATCCTCTTTTACATATAAAATACAATGTCATTAAATATAGAAATATAATCCTCATCTAATAAAAAATAATCTTCTAATACATATAAAACAAAATTTTATTAAATTATATATAATAAAAACGAAAATCCTATTTACTGTACAAATATACAACTAAATTAAAAAGTAAACTGTTATATTTAATTAATGAAAATTCTATTTATTATACGAATATACAACTAAATTAAAAAGTAAACTGTTATATTTAATTATATGTTAAGTGATATCATTCACATATTTATGTATCATAATTTATTTTAATAGCAAAATGTTATATTTAAAAATATAGAAAAATAATGTTTTGGAAAAAGTAAATAATCAATACCATATAATTTAATCATAACATAAATTATACAATTTAACTGTAATAATATAAAATATAATTTAAATGTATTCACTTTTTAACTAATAACAATATAAATTACAATTTAATGATATTGTAAAGCATATTTACGAGGTTAAGGCGTTCTTCCGGGAAGAACTCTCCTCACGTGTCACTCTGTACCTTCGTGCGCCATTGATTTCGTTGTTATACGATAGAATTAATATTCACCGTTTGATTACAGTTACCGGTGCTAAATGGAGATGCGTTGAGCGATTTCTTAACGGTTTGACGGTTGCGATTTCGTAAACGGTTTGACCGTTTCTTAACAGTGGGATGCCCTATTCTCTGAGTCGCAGCACCAGCGCGATGCAGTCGCCATGGATCTTCACTAATAAAACACCAGTCAAAGCATGTAAGGGATGAAAGATGACATCGTTTCAAACGTTTGTTCAACAGCGGTGTCTTCCCCTGTTTCCGCTGCTTGGGAACGGAAGGCTTGTTATTGTAATCTGCATAGTTTTCTGGAATCTACTGCAATTCCTCTTCAGTATCTGCCAAAGGTACTTGTTGTGAAATCCTTCAGTATCTGCCAAAGGTACTTGTGAAATCATATTTAGATGAGCATTTATTTTATTTCTAATAATTTTCTAGTATTTAAAGTGTATTTATTTTCCCTTAGTAATGTTTGGCTTGTGGCTGGATGTACATTTAGGCATTTTTATATCTTCTGTTATGAAAGCTGTATTTTCAAGAACAGAATGTTTTTTAAGTTGTTTTTTCGTTGGCTCTTCATTAATTAATAGGAATAATTCTTGGTTTCACGGACATGCATGAAAGGATGGAAGGATTGTGAAGTCCAATCCATGCCCTTCTTCGGCCTTGGTGATCTGTTGGAGTGGTTTAACGAGTGGAGTGCATATGGTGCAGGAGTAGCGATAGTGTTGAATGGAAGCGAGTGGTTTAACGAGTGGAGTGCATATGGTGCAGGAGTAGCGGTAGTGTTGAATGGAAGCGAAACTGTTATGCAATATTACGTTTGGTATCTTTTTGCTTTCGATCTTTATTTATAATATAAAACCACTTTCTAAATTATAATATTATGTTCATAGCATTATTATTCACATGTACAATCCAAAAACAAGCTAAAGAGATAGCAGATTCCTTTTCAACGAAGGTATGATTCGAGTTAAATAGCATAACAGAAAAGATTCTACGTTTGGCTTCTCATATTCATTTACAGAACTGTCTTGGCTATAAATCTCAGCCTTAAATTATTGTTTTTAAATTATATATTTTTAACGGTTTAAAAAGATGAAAAAACGTATTAATAAAGTAAATCTCAGCAAAGTTTACCAAAGAGTAACTATATAATAATTTTTATATGTTATAATGTACACTTTAAACGGTAAGAAAATCAGTTTTTTTAAATTATTATTTTATATATATATATATATATATATATATATATTCGTTTTTTTTATATATATATATATATATTCGTTTTTTATATATATATATATATATATATATATATTTCTATATATATATTCATTTGAATTTTTACCTTCTCAATTCATATATATATATATATATATATATATTCATTTATATATATATTTTTCCCTTAAAAAAACTTAATTTTCATTGAGATATAAAAATTATATCTTGTATATGCAAGAGCATATGCTATATGAGGCTATTTACATGTTGTATATGTAAGAGCATATGCTATATGAGGCAGTCTTCATATATATATATTTTATATATATTTTTTCCTTTTGAAAAAAACTTAATTTTCATTGAGATATAAAACTTACATGTTGTATAAAAATTACATGTTGTATATGCAAGAGCATATGCTAAAGAAAGTGAAGCTTCCTTCTACACAATTGACTTTGACTTTGATGCATCCATTGGTCTACACAATTGACTTTGACTTTGATGCACATTTTGTTGTTGCTTATTACCGTGTTAGGTCTACACAATTGACACAATTGACTGTGTTAGGTTGTGTTAGGTCTACACAATTGACTGTGTTAGGTCGTGTTAGGTCGTGTTAGGTCTACACAATTGACTTTGACTTTGATGCATCCATTGGTTTACACAATTGACTTTGACTTTGATGCACTTTTTGTTGCTTCTTATTACCGTGTTATGTTGTCGTGTTAGGTCTACAAAGCCATCACACCCATGATGGATGATATAATAAGAACTTGAGTAATAGAACTCCTCTAAGCTCGATCACCTACCCATCCTTATCGAAAAAGGAGGGGGGGAGGGGGGCGTGGTACACAATTGACTTTGACTTTGATGCACCCATTGGTCTACACAATTGAATTTGACTTTGATGCACCCATATGATATAATAGGAAATTGAATAAGAAAACAGAGTTAGAACTCATCTAAGTTCCATCACCTACCCATCCTTATGGAAAAAGGAGGGGGGGCCTAAGCTTGATCACCTACCCATCCTTATGGAAAAAGGAGGGGGGGCCTAAGCTTGATCACCTACCCATCCTTATGGAAAAAGGAGGGGGGCGTGGTACACAATTGACTTTGACTTTGATGCACCCATTTTAGCTCTACAAACCCATTGTGCTCATGATGGAAGATATAATAAGAAATTGAATAAGAAGATAAGGAGTTAGAACTCATCTAAGCTCGATCACCTACCCATCCTTATGGAAAAAGGGGGGGTGGCGGGGGGGGGGGGCCTGGTTGGCTTTGCCTTTAGTTCATATGAATATTTACATATGGAAGTAGCTAGAAAATAAATAGTTCATATGAATATTATCTAGAAAATAAATAGTTCATATGAATATTTACATGCGGAAGACTGTGAATAGAAAAAGAATGAACAAAAAAAATAAGCTAAAAAAAATAAGCTCCCTGAGAGCTTTCCACGTCATCTATGTCCATCTATGTCCATAAGTGATGGAAATGTGTTGACATGTAAATGAGTCAAAAACAGTAATAAGACAATCTTTGGATAAGCTCTTAACAATAATAAGACAATCTTTGGATAAGCTCTTTGGATAAGTTGATAGCATTCACATTTCGCTCCTTGTAAATGTGTTGAAATGTAAATGAGTAAAAACCAGTAATAAGACAATGGGCCTCATCCAGAATGTGAAACAGAGAGAAAGCTGAGCATCTGGTATTTTTATTGATCCAATCACAGAGAAACATTGGGTTTGTAAGGCATACTGTATGAGGAATTTTGCAGAGGACAATTCCGCAAAATTGTTTTTACCACCCCCCAACCCAATTTGAATTTGGAGATTTGAATTTGGAGAGAATGTGAAACAAAGAGGTTTAAAATGGCTACTCCCTCACATCCCTCCTCTTGGGTAGACCCGTCAAAATAGGCCCATGGCTTTGAGTGGTCTATGGATTTCAGAATGATAGTCTTGGATTTGGGTATATCTTCGTGTTTAGGGATGAGAGAGTAATCAAGAAGAGATGGAAGGCCAATGTGGTTGGGAGTTTTGGAAGATAAGATTATTTCTTGCAATCCATAAGCCCCAACAGACCAAGAGAGGTAGGTCCCTGAGTTTTTTAGGGGTGGCTCTGGTCCACCAAGATGACTATGCTTCCGAGACCAAAGCACCCTGCCATATTATTGAGGAGGGGATTGTTGTTGAGATTGATAGCCAAAGATCGCAAGCAACCTTACAATCAATAAAGAGGTGGATTGCATATTCATTGTTGCATTTACAAAGATGACACCAGAAGGGGCCATGATGAGCTCGCTTTAATAGGTTATCTCCCATGGGGATTTTGTTCTTCAGAATTGTCCACGTCGGATTAGTTTCCATAAATGCTTCCACCAAAGTTCTAGGTCTTGTGGGCGACGCTCCCCGAAAAGTACCAAATATCCCTCCCTTGGCATATATCTTCCTACTTTTGAGTGCCCAGACTACTTCATCTTCCTCTTCCCTAATCCTGATCTGAGCCTCAGAGAGGGCCCGAGTGTAGTCATTCCAAAGATGAGTACATTGAGGGGGAATGTTTAGATCTCGGGCTGTTTTCCAAGCTTTTTGGAAGGGGGTAGAGCACTCCATATCAACTATTTGACCTATATATGAAATATTAATGTTCTTAAGGAAGACACGAAGGTACTCTAGCATATTGTGAAGGTTTCCATATCCAATCTGGGTCTTGGCCAATTATTACTCTCATTCCTGATTGGATGTTCCAAGTGAGACCTTCCCTAATGATGTTGAGGGATTTTAGTACTGCCTTCCATATAATGGAGACCCCTGTGTGTATACTTGGAGTTTGGAAGATCCAATCCATCAGAGAAGCAGGGTTGATGTATTTTGAGCAAGCCGTCCTGGTCCATAAGCTATTCGATGAGAGTAATTTCCATCCCAGTTTTGCTGCCAAAGCTGAGGAGAAATATTCCAGTTTCTTTATGCCCCATCCGCCCCATTTCTTCGGTAGAGAAATGACATCCCATTTTACCCATGCAAATATTCTTCCTGATTGTTTCCCTTTCCAGAGGAATCTGCATCATATGGCCTATATCCTAGCTAGGATGCCCCTTGGGATCCAAGCCAATGACATCAAGTAAACTGGGGTGGCTTCCAAGGCAACTTTGATAAGCGTATGTTTGCTAGCCCTCGAACGGTATTTGTGGTACCAAATGTTTAATATCTTTTCCAATTTGGATATTAGCCAGGTCCAATCTGCAATTTTGTACCCCAAAGGTTTCAGCTTGTAGCCAAGATATTTAAGCCCCTCCTCTAGACCGAGCAAGGTATATTGAAAACGATGCAATGCATAATGGATTTCATGGGGAGAGCATCCATTCTCTGTGAGGGTCGACTTGTTGCAATTAATAGTCATGCCTGTAGTTTTTTGGAATAGGGTGAAGATGTTCCTCAAGATGGTTAGGTCACTAATATTACCATTGAGGAAAATGAGCACGTTGTCCACAAAAAGAAGATGAGTTAAGATGTAGTCTGCTGTAATTTTTAATCCTTGTAGTCTACCCCTTTTGTGCTCGTCTTTTATTTGCCTACTAAGAACATCCATTATCAGAAGGAACATCAGAGGAGATAAGGGGGATCCTTGTTTGAGTCCTCTTTCTAAGTAAAAAAAGGGGGAGGTTGCTCCATTGATAAGCATGCTGAAAGGAATATTGGTGATACAGCACATTATCCATTTAATAAACTCAAAAGGAAAACCCCGGTGTGTTAGGAGCATTCTGATGTAAATCCAGTTTGCTCTACGAGAGGTTTTTGAAAGATCTACCTTTAGGATCATACCTTTGATTTTCTTGGAGTGCAGTGAATGAAGCACCTCTTGTGTGGTTCCTATTGCTTCATGAATTTGTCATTCTTGTAGAAATTGAAATTGCTCAGGGAAGATGAACATGGAAAGGATGGGTCGCATCCTGTTTCCAATGATCTTGTCTAAAATTTTATAAATGCAGTTACACAGCGAGATGGGCCTGAAGTCATCAAAGTCATCTTTTGGAATGAGAGCAATGAAGGTGGATGTGAGGGATTCAGGGAGAGATCCACAAGTTCTGGAGTGTTCTAGGACCTTCGGTATAGGTTTTAACCCCATACAGAAATTACTTGCATACAAATTCTAAAACATAGAAAAGTAAATAATGCAAGAGAAGAACACATAAAACACATATACACATATATTTTCCCTTCGATCCCAAAATCGGGACTACCAGCTTAATTTTTCATTATGTTCCTTTCAATGTTACATTACATATTTATACATGCCGAAGCATCCAATACCATGGACTAAAAACCATTGTGTCCAAAAAACATGTGCAAAAATCATGCACAAAACCATAGGTGGGTCCACCCAACATAACATATGGTCCAAAACCAAAATTTTCTTGGGCGCTGCCTCGGACCCCATAAAGCGGGCTTACCAGTGCCCCTCAAACCCCCTATTAACTACATGGAATGAATATAACAAAACCCAACATTCTCCCACTTATTGTTTTCTTTCCACAGGGGGCCATAAGAGAGCTTAGTCATTTTCCCACCCCTGAAATGCCCATTGTCTCTCTACACCAAGAGAACTTCTGAGAGCTCACAGATTTTGTCAATGCATATGTAGTATTCTTCAAAGTGTCCACATTTTCCAGCAATACCTTTTTGTCTTCTATCATATCGCTCACAAAGTGATACTGAACATCAATGTGCTTTGTCTTTGAATGATATGCAGGGTTATTTGCTAGAAAATTTGCACATTAGTTGTCACAGTCTATCCTTATAGCTTCCTATACTAACCCCATACTTGAACACAATCTCTGCAACCAAACTGCTTCCTTGCTTGCATGAGTGGCTGCCATGTATCCTGCCTCTCTACTTGATAGTGCCACTATAGATTATTTCTTACTCATCCAACTAACTGCACCTCCAAATAGGTTAAACACATACCCACTTGTAGATCTTCTCTGATCTAGATCTCCAGCCTAGTCTGCAACAACAAATCCATGGATATCCAACACTCTATCCAATCTTGGTCTTCCTTGGTAGCATAGACGATAATCACTAGTGCCACACATACCTGAAAACCCGCTTCACTACTATCCAATGCTCCTTTCCTGGATTTGATATACCAGTTCTTTCTTACCCTTTTCTGCAAAGCCTTCAGGTTGCTTCATGTATATTTCTTCTTCCAGATCCTCATAAAGAAATGTTGTCTTCACATCCATATGTTCTACATCAAAATCAAAAGCAACAACAACAGATAAAAGTAATCTAATAGAAGTTACCTTGGAAACAAGAGAAAAAATATCACCAAAATCGATTCCTGGCACCTGGGAATAACCTTTTGCTACCAACCGAGCTTCGTATTTCTCCGCTTTTCCTTTTGCATTTGTCTTCTTTTTGAACACCCATTTGTTGCCAATGGGTTTCCTTCCAACCGGAAACTCCACCAGATCCCAAGCCTCATTTTTTTGCAAATATGCCATTTCATCAACCATGGCCTCTTTCTAGAGTTTTCCATCCTCTGAATCTACTGCTTCCTTCACAATCCTGGGATAATCATCAGTAATAGATAAGGAAAAATTTGAACAGAAAGCAGATGGACTATACCTTTCAAGCTACCTTCTTTCTCGAACTGATCTTCTCACAGCCAGAATTTGTGGCTCTTCATATTCTGATTCCTCCTCTGCTGTAGAGTCTGATTCTTCCTCCTTTAGCTCAAACTCTATCTTCTCAGGTTCCTTTTGTTGGAATTCATGTTTAATAACATTTTTTTAGCTCTTTGAACACCACATCTCAGCAGTACACAACCTTCCATGTGACTGGGTTCCAAAGCTTATAACCATTTAAACCATCCTTATACCCAATAAAGATGCACCTTTCAAATTTACTATCCAACTTGGCTTGTTTCACCTTTGGAACATGTACATATGCATCACATCCAAATACCCTCAGATGTGAAAGAGAGGGTTTCTTACCAATCCATACCTCTTGTGGAGTCTTATCCTCTAATGCTGATGAAGGTGATCTATTGAGCAGGTAACATGCAGTATCCACCGCCTCTACCCAGAATTCCTGTCCTAACCCGACACCACTCAGCATGCTTCTTTCCCTTTCCATCAACGTCTTATTCATTCTCTCTACAACTCCATTTTGCTGAGGTGTATATGGAGTAGTCTTTTGCTGTGCTATACCACACTTCTTATAGAATTCTTCAAATTCCTTATTGCAAAACTCTCCACCGTTATCTATCCTCAGCACCTTTATCTTCTTCTCTTTCTGGTTTTCCACTAGAGCCTTAAATTCTTTAAACCTATCAAAGACTTCACATTTATTCTTAAGGAAATATATCCATGTATTCCTTGAGAATTCATCTATAATTGATACATAGTACACAGACTTACCCAGTGATGGTTCCTTCATAGGTCCAAGCACATTACTCTGCACAAGTTCTAAAATTTGTTCGCCCTCTTACTACCAAAGGGGAAACTCACTCGATTCTGCTTTCCATATACACAATTTTCATAGAAATCAAAATCTAGAGAGCTATTACTCATACCTTCTAACATACCTTTACCATGAAGTATCTGAAGGCCCTTTTCTCCAATATGTCCAAGCCATTGATGGCACAGCATGGTCTTCTCTCAAAAGACCACTAGATTTTCTGCTCCACTTTTAGGAACCACAGAACTATTGGACCCATCAATAACAGTGCTACCTTGCAGCTTGTACAGAGTTCCAATATGAACTCCTCACATCAATACCAGTTCTCCCCAAACCATCTTGCAGGTATCCTTCTCGAAAACCTTTTTTACACTTGCATCAACCAACTTGCTTACAGAAATCAGATTTCTGGCCAATGCAGGAATATGCAGAACACTCGGAAGTGTTCTAACCCTTCCGCCTTGCAACTTAAACTTTCCCTTTCCGCGGCCAATGATTCTAGCCTTCCTATCATCCCCTAAGAAGACATCACCACCATTGTATTTCTCATACTCGCAGAACCAAGTTCTCTATGGGGAGTCAAGTGAAAGGATGCACCTAAGTCAATCAACCATGCCTCATGATTTACATGTGTACTTGAAGAATCCAAGTACACATCCCCACCTTCATCTGAGGTGGTTTTTGCCTTTGCAGAAGGAGCATCATCAGATCCCTTTCCTTTATCAGGAGCTTTAGATTTACAATCCCTTTTGTAGTGCCCTTCCTTTCTGCATTTCCAGCACACCACCTTTATAAGTTTTCCTAGAGATTTAGATCTCCCTATAGATTTAGATCTCCCACTTGATGAATTATTTTTGTTTCTGTTCTGGGACCGTCCTTGTATAGACAAGGCATCAACATTCTCGCTCTCCATATTTTTCCATCTCATCTCTTTTGTCAGCAAGGCGGAGACTATTTCATCAAAATGCAAGGCAGTTGCATTGCTACCTATTGCAATAACTAGATTATCCCACAAATATGGTAGAGAACACAACAAACTGATGTAATTATATTCATCTGAAATTTTAATATCAATAGATGCTAACTAACTTACCATAGTATTAAATGCATTCAGATGCTCTGTCACCGAGTCTCCATCTTTCATCCTCAAATTATACAGCTTTTTTCGTAGGAATAGTTTATTCAGCAGAGACTTAGATTGGTGGAAAGTCCCTAACTTGTCCCACAAAGCCTTCGCCATAGCTTCACATGATACATTCAACAATACTGAATCTGAGACACATAATCATATTGTGCTCTTTTCCTTTTGATCCAACTTCTTCCATTCTTCATCGGACACTCCCGTTGGTTTAGTACTCGGATATATCACAATCCACTGATATTTATCTACTAACAGATCCTCCATCTTGAGTTTCCACATCTCAAAAGTCTTACCATTAAATTTCTCGATCTCTATCTTTCCACTGCTCGCCATCTTCTTTCACCACCACAATCGATCTCGCAGATCTCCCACTGAATAGGATCTACCACAGGCCTGAGCGAAACCCCTTAGCAACAAAGGTCTCCCATTGAAGCCAAAAACAGCTTTGATACCAAATGTAGGTTTTAACCCCGTACAAAAATTGCCTGCATACAACTTCTAAAACATAGAAAACTAAATAACGCGAGAAAAGAACACATAAAACACAAATACAGAGATTTTTCCCTAGATCCCAAAACCGAGACTACTAGCTTGATTTTTCATTATGTTCCTTTCAATGTTACAATACATATTTATACATGCTGAAGCATCCAATACCATGGACCGAAAACCATCGCGTCCAATACCATGGACTGAAAACCATCGCGTCTAGAAAACATGTGTGAAAATCATGCACAAAACCATAGGTGGGTCCGCCCAACCTAACATATGGTCCAAAACCAAAATTTTCGAGGGTGCTGCCCTAGACCCCATAAAGTGGGGTCACGGGTGCCCCTCAAACCCCCTATTAACTACGTGGAAAGAATATAACACAACCCAACGTTGAGGTCTCCTCCCAGAGTGTCAAAGAAAGCTGAATAGAACTCGATCGCCCAACTGTCCGGTCCTGGGCTCTTGTCCTTCTTGAACCCTTTAATCGTGGCTTCCAATTCCCCCATTGAGAGATCTTTTTTCAGCTCCATGCTAGCCTCTTGGTCCACAAATCGAGGGAAAAACTCGGCTACTTGCATGATTTCAGCAAGACTAGCTTCAGGGGGGGCCTTGTAAATCTGTTTGAAATGAGAATTTGCAAGGGTGGCTAGCTGAGGGAAGGTGTTTGCATTATGACCATGCTCATCCGAGAGTTTCCATATGGTGTTGATGTTTTTCCTTCCATTTGCAAACTTATGATAAAATTTTATGTTGTCATCTCCTTTTAGAAGATAGGTTTACCTGCTCCTAAGTCTCCATGCTTCTTCCTAGTCCATTAGTATTTTCCTTCTAGTGGTATAGAGCTCTGCGAGTCTAGCTTTTTGATCATTCATTTCGTAGGCTCGGATCAGGTCATTTTCTATGTCAGTTATTTCCTTCTCAGCTTTTAGGAGGGTTTGATCATCTTTTATGCGTTCGTTGTGAACCTAGATTTTGGAGAGGTTCTTTATCCCCGTGATATTTTGGGCAAAGCCCTCTGTAATGTTTCCACACTCATTCAGGGGGTGAGCCTTCCAGAATTCCTTGATCATCTGAATGTAAGAGGGATCTTTGAGCTAGGATAAGCTGAACTTAAATGGACCCTTGGGCTTGTGAGGACCTCCTTAAAGTTCCATGAAGATTGGGAGGTGGTCAGATACTCCTCCTGAGCCTACCCATTGTCTGTGTAAGATACCCATAGTTAATATCCCTTCCTTAATAAGAAAATGGTCCAATATTTGCGCAAGACTATCCTCTCCAGATTTCTTGTTTCTCTAGGTAGGCATGAGCTTGGCAGAGGGAATGTCCAGAAGATTATATAGCTTTAACAAATTCTCGAAATAGGCAGATAAGGGGTCTTGCTAGGCATGAAACCCCCAAGATTCTGAGTGACCTAAGGAGATGTTTAGATCCCCACCCAAAATAAGAAGATCTGTCTGTAGAATAGTAGAGTGAAGAAAATGGTCATAAAAAGTAGGTCTATGTTGACAAGGCCCATAGACATTGAGGATTCGAATCTCCAGCCGCAACTCTAGTGAGAATAGTTCAACTCCGATGTGGCTATGGCCTCTCCACCAATTTCTGAGATGAAAAGAATGGGTATTGAAGCCCATAGCTAGACCACCTGATCTTCCATTATCATCTATCCCAAAGAAACTCCGTCTGGTGAACATGGCTTCCAAGAGATGGGAGATAGAGTTAGTAGGTCCCAAGGTCTCTTGGAGGAGGAGGATATCAGTAGGGGAACTTTGAAACAATCTGCGAAGGGCTAGTTTCTTATCAGGCCTAGCCAACCCTCTATAATTGAAGGAGGCTATGTTCATAAGGGGGGCGGTAGCCGAGGGATTTAGCACTCTAAGTACCCCATTGATGGTAGATTGCTTTCCCAGAGCAATTTCGCCGCCATCTCGAAATTGTGTCTTTAAGAGAGAGGAGGGTCATCCCCAAGGGAGTTTGGGGGGAAAGGGGGTTAGGGAGGCATCCAAACCAAAGGGTTCCTGAGTGATTGATTTTTGTTTGGCCTTGGACCTAGTCTGGTAGCGAGGGGGAGGGGAGCTAGGCACTATGTCAGGGGCGCTCTTAGGGGGAGGTGAAGGGAGGAATGGAGGCCTCAAGGAAGGGGGGAAGAGGACAAGGGCGGGGGAGAAACCAAGGGGGGATGAGGGGACACATTCAGAGAGGAAGGGGAACCTGAATCCTTCATAGAATTGTTTATTGGAGATTTATTAAATCATGAAAAGCATGAATACACTGGGGAGGAGGGGAAATATGCTGCTTCCTTGAAGAAACCATTGAATCTGTAGCCGCTCTTGCCTTGGTGAGAGGAGGGGAGGGAGACTGAAGTGGAGGTCTGCCATGTTTCTTCGAGGATCCCTACGAGAGAGATTGATAAATTGGTGCAGGATCACTCTGCTTCCCTTCATCTGAGTTGCAGACCTGCTTCCCCTGTTTCTGGTCTGACTTAGAGGGAATTGTCTTTCCATCTTCCCCTCCATCCGAGTTCTTGGAATTCTTATTGAGGGGGAAATCCTTAAATAGATGCCCAACCTTGTGGCACCTCTTTCATATAAAAGGAACCCCTTCGTAGTCTTGGTTCTGCCTGTGGGAGAAATTCCTCCATTGAATTGTAATATATTCTTGTAATCTACCACTGGTGTCAATGTGAACCAGAATTTGAGCATACGCCATCTTCCTTGTTGAGGGATAGGACTTGTCATATTTTAGATATGTGCCTAGAGAGTTCTCGATGCGCCTGAAGATGTCTTCAAACCAGAATTGAAGGGGTAGACCAGTCAATTTTACCCAGAGAGGGTCAGCCCCCAACTGTTCTCTTTCTGGGTCAAAAAGTGGAGTCCATCACCGGAGGAGGACCGGAGCTTGTTCAATGTGCCAAACTGCTGAAAGTACTCATTTGGTGTGTTTTGCACTGGCAAATCAGAGTGCAAACCATTCTTTCACAAAAGTATGGACCACCGGGAGTTTAGCAAGGTGGTCGCTCCAAACCTTTGAAACCCACTGTTTCAACCTAGCAGCGCTGTAGTGGCGACCTTAGAGTCTTCCTACAGGAACCCACTCAGCTGTATCCATGGCCTTTCTCCACTAGAAATCCTCTCGTAGCCTTAAGAAAACCTCTAAATCTTTGCGTTTAAGGATCCTCTGCTTCTTTAGTTTGTGGGGGCCTTCATCAGGGGAGGGGTCAGAGGGGGTTCACGGGAAGGGTTTGTCTCTGGAGGAGGGTCGCCCAAGGTATGGTTTGAGGGGAAAACCCCAGAAATGGTGGGAACTTCAGTGAAATTGTTTGAAAGGGAAAGCGATGAGACCGCAGTGGGTAGTCTAGGGGCGGGGGCAAGAGGATCGTTGATCGAAGCTGCGGAGAGGAAGCGGGAACCAATGAAGGAGGGGAGGCCTTCTATAGATAAGCCTAGACTTGGATCAAGGGATTGATCTATGAAATTGAGGGTAGAGGGAGACAAGGCCTGGGCTGACAGGGCAGGGATAGATGGGGTGGCCTTGGTGAAAGTCATTGTCAAGCACAAGGGCCCTGAGATCTACGGGAGTGAGGCTACCGCGTCGGTGAGTTCATCTCCAAAGTGAAATATGTTTGCCGGAATAACCTGCGGAGAAGTCCAGATGGAGGTGCCCCCGAGAGGGTCTTCTGAGTAGTCAACTAGGCCCTCCATAACCAACTCTAAAAACCGACGCCAGATGGCTTCAGAAACTGTAGGATGAGTGTCACTGTGGAGGCATGTTGGAAGGTTAGGAGTAAAACCATAACAGTAAAAAAGTAAAAAATCGAAGGCGGATGGGCCTAAAGAGTAACGGGCCGAGGTACAGATCCCAGGGGAAAACTACAGTAGGGTTAGGCTACCTCAGGGGAATCGCAGGCTGTGAAGAATAGGTGAAACCCTAGCCCCATTCCTTTCTTCGCTTCCGAGAAGCCATCTCCTCGAGCGTCTAATTTCTTCATTTGATTTTTTTTCCTTCTCAATTTATTTTTTATTTTCTATTACTAAAAATGTCTCCGAAAGCTATAAATCTCAGCAAAGTTTACCAAAACTCAAAGAAAAACATGAAAGCTATCTTTTTTCTTTTATATATATATTTCTTCATTCATATATCTATATATATATATATATATATATATATATATATATATATATATATATATATATATATATATATATATTTGTCTTATTATTATTATTATTATTTTTCTATTACTGAAAATGTCTCTATCATTTCAGTAGATTGAAGGGTGAAGGGAAATACGATTATGTCCTTGTATTTTTACGAGCTATTGGGCTAGTGGACTTATTAATAAAGTTACAAGTCGTATTTCCTATTTACTTATCGTTTCATCTTCCTAGTCTATGTTCTATGTTATTTTACTTTGTTATGCATGGGATAACAATGTTTTTTAAATACTATTGTGAAAATTTAAGGCAATATTGCAAAGAGTTATAATTGAACAAAGAGTAATCATATAATAATTTATATATATGATAATGTACACTTTAAAAATGTAAGAAAATCATTTTTTTTAAAATTATTATATTTTTAAGGGGTTGAAAAGATGAAAAAATCTATAGTGTAATAAATGTTTTCAAATTATAACTTTCTTGGCTTTAAATTTAACCATAGTGTTAGTGGAACTATTAATATGGGATAACAATGTTCTTTTAAATACTATTGTGAAAATTCAAGGCATTATTGCAGAGAGTTCCAAGATATAATTGAACAAAGAGTAATCATATACAAGGCATTATTGCAGAGAGTTCCAAGATATAGTTGAACAAAGAGTAATCATATAATAATTTATATATGTGATAATGTACACTTCAAAAAGGTAAGAAAATTAGTTTTTTAAAATTATTATATTTTTAAGGGGTTGAAAAGATGAAAAAATCTATAGTGTAATAATGTTTTCAAATTAGAACTTTCTTGGCTTTAAATTTAACCATAGTGTTAGTGGACTTATTAAAAAAGTTACAAGTAGTATTTCCTATTATTATTGAACAAAGAGTAATCATATGATAATTTATATATGTGATATTGTACACATTAGAAAGGTAAGAAAATTAGTTTTTTTTTAATTATTATATTTTTAAGGGGTTAAAAAGATGAAAAAATCTATAAGGTAATAAATGTTTTCAAATTAGAACTTTCTTGGCTATAAATTTAACCATAGTGTTAGTGGACGTATTAAGAAAGTTACAAGTAGTATTTCATATTATTTTTACTTATGTTTCATCTTCTTGGATTATGTTCTTTTACTCTGTTATGTATGGGATAGGGATGTTTTTTTAAATAATGTTGTAAAAATTCAAGGCATTATTGCAGAGAGTTCCATGGTATAATTGAACAAAAAGTAATCATATAATATTTTATATATGTGATAATGTACGCTTTATATAATTGAACAAAAAGTAATCATATAATATTTTATATATGTGATAATGTACGCTTTAAAAAGGTAATAAAATCAGTTTTTTTTTAATTATTATATTTTTAAGGGGTTGAAATGATGAAAATGTCTATAGTGTAATAAATGTTTTCTGATCAGAACTTTCTTGGCTATAAATGTAACCATAATATTTTAATGACAATTTTTTTAGATTGAGAATGTTTTTACAATTTTTAAATTTTTAAGTTTATTTTTATTTTAATAATATTGTTTCTTTAATTAACTAAGATAAAAATATATGAGTTTGAATTTTAAATGAAAATGATTATATCAACTAAGATAAAAATATATGAGTTTCAATTTTAAATGAAAATTACTATATAATATTTAATTTTTAGTTTTAGTTATTTTCCCACTTAACTCTGACAAATTATTATATTTTAAAGGGGTTGAAAAGATGAAAAAGTCTATAGTGTAATAAATGTTTTCAAATTTGAACTTTCTTTCTATAAATATAACCATAATATTTTAATGGCGTTCTTTTTAGGTTGAGAGTGTTTTTAGGAGCTAATTATGAAATTTGTAAGTTTATTTTTATTTTAATAATATTGTTTGATTAATTAATTAAGATAAAAATATATGAGTTTGAATTTTAAATTAAAAAGATTATATAATATTTATTTTTTAGTTGTAGTTATTTTCTCACTTAACTCTAATAAATTCCTTATAAAAAAATATTATTTAATTTGATATATTTAATAAAATTAATATGAAAAACGTAATATTGATACTAAATAAAATTAATTTTATAATAAAATTTATTGAGAAATATTTCACAACGTAGAACTTTAATATATCATTATTTAATCTTATATATTTTATAAAGTTAATATGAAAAATGTAATATTCATACTAAATAGAATTAATTTTATAATAAAACTTATAGAGAAATCTTTCACAACATAGAACTTTAATATCATTGTCGTTTTATTTGAGTTTGTTTGGAAACATTTAATTTTAAGATGAAAAAGTAATATTCATACTAAATAGAATTAATTTTATAATAAAACTTGGAGAAATATTTCACAACATAGAACTTTCAATGATTTTTAATATATTTATGTTCAACAATTTCTAGTATGTTTATTGGAGTTAAATTTCTTTAAAATTGAAAATAAACATTTCACTTAGTGCTTTGTTTTCCTATATTTGATTCACTCTTTAAAATTGAAAATAAACATTTCACTCAAAGTGATTTTCTTTCCTATATTTGATTCACTCTTTAAAATTGCAAATAAGCATTTCATTCAAGTGCTTAGCTACCATGAAGAGATTTGGCTAAAAAATTTCTAATATATTTATTGGAGTTAAATTTCACTCTTTAAAATTGAAAATAAACATCTCACTCAAAGTGCTTTGTTTTCCAATATTTGATTCACTCTTTAAAACTACACTCTTTAAAATTGAAAATAAACATTTCACTCAAAGTGCTTTGTTTTCCTATATTTGGTTCACTCTTTAAAATTGAAAATAAACATTTCGCTCAAAGTGCTTTGTTTTCCTATATTTGGTTCACTCTTTAAAATTGAAAATAAGGGATTTGGCTCAACGATTTCTAATATATTTATTGGAGTTCAATTTGACTCTTAAAATTGAAAATAAATATTTCACTCAAAGTTCTTTGTTTTCCTATATTTGATTCACTCTTTAAAATTGTAAGTAAGCATTTCACTCAAAGTGCTTAGCTACCAAGAAGAGATTTGTTGACCTGCATTTCAAGTTAAATTTCCATCTTTAAAATTGTTTCCAAGTTAAATCTCACTCTTTAAAATTGTTCACTCCTTAAGATTTTGGCTCAAAGATTTCTAATATATTTATTGGAGTCAAATTTGACTCTATAAAATTGAAAATAAACATTTCACCCAGAGTGCTTTGTTTTCCTATACTTGATTCACTGTTTAAAATTGCAAATAAGAATTTCACTCAAAGTTCTTATGCTCAACAATTTCTAGTATGTTTACTAGAGTTAAATTTCTTTAAAATTGAAAATAAGCATTTCACTCAGTGCTTTGTTTTCTTATATTTGATTCACTCTTTAACATTGCACTCTTTAAAATTGAAAATAAACATTTCACTCAAAGTGCTTTGCTTTGCTATATTTTATTCACTCTTTAAAATTTTCTAAGATATTTATTGGAGTTAAATTTCACTCTTTAAAATTGAAAATAAACATCTCACTCAAAGTGCTTTGTTTTCTTATATTTGATTCACTCTTTAAAATTACACTCGTTAAAATTGAAATTAAAAATTTCATTCAAAGTGCTCAAAGTATTTCTAAGATATTTATTGGAGTTAAATTTCACTCTTTAAAATTGAAAATAAACATCTCACTCAAAGTGCTTTGTTTTCTTATATTTGATTCACTCTTTAAAATTACACTCTTTAAAATTTAAATAAAAAATTTCACTCAAAGTGCTCAAAGTGATCAGCTACCACAAAGAGGAGATTTGTTGACCTGTGTTTCAAGTTAAATTTCACTCTTTAAAAGTTAAATTTCACTCTTTAAAATTTCTTAGTGTTTAAAATTAACAATTTCTAATATATTTATTGGATTTAAATTCGACTCTTTAAAATTGAAAGTAAACATTTCACTCAAAGTGCTTTGTTTTCCTATATTTGATTCACTCTTTAGACTTGCAAATATGAATTTCACTCAAAGTGCTTAGCTACCATGAAGAGATTTGTTGGCTTGTGTTTCAGCTTAAATTGTCTAGTCTTGCTAATATATTTATTGGAGTTAAATTTGACTCTTTAAAATTGAAAGTAAACATTTCACTCAAAGTGCTTTGTTTTCCTATATTTGATTCACTCTTTAAAATACAAATAAGAATTTCACTGAAAGTGCTTAGCTACCACAAAGAGATTTGTTGGCCTGTGTTTCAAGTTAAATTTCACTCTTTAAAATTATTTCCAAGTTAAGTTTCACTCTTTAAAATTGTTTCCAAGTTAAGTTTCACCCTTGTTAAGTTTCACTCTTTAAAATTGTTTCCAAGTTCAATTTCACTCTTTAAAATTTAAAATAAACATTTCACTCTTTAAAATTGTTTCCAAGTTAACTTTCACTCTTTAAAATAGATTCCAAGTTAAAATTTCACTCCTTAAAATTGAATTAAATTTCACTCTTTAAAATTGAAAATAAACATTTCACTCTTTAAAATTGAAAATAAACATTTCACTCTTTAAAATTGAAAGTAAACATTTCAAATTAACATTTCACTCTTTAAAATTGAATTAAATTTCACTGTTTAAAATTGAAAATTTCAAGAGGCAATAGAACCCAAAATAGAATGGGGTTGTTGAGCAAAATAATCGGTCTATCATAGGAGCCACTAAGGCCATGAAGATGATGATGGACGACCACGCCCATGATAAGGAAGATGTTGATTAAGATGATGATGGATGACTGATGGGGATGAGATTCTCGGGTGAACCGAAATCCCATTCCCCCAATAAATCCATCTTGAGGCCTGTGGGTTATAGGCCCACGAAGCCTTTCAGAATGCATGGTGATGTTCTCTCCATTCTCTTCACATTTACTGTTCGCATCATCAAGCTTAGAAGCCAATTTCAAATACTCATCCTCCATTTTCCTTTTCCCTTCATTAAACCGAGTCATACTCATCCTCCATTTTCCTTTGCCCTTCATTAAACTGAGTCATACTAATCCTCCATTTTCCTTTGCCCTTCATTAAATCGAGTCATGAGCTACTTGTGGGTAGAATTCAACCCCCTAAGGGCGGACTCCTTCTGACAACGTGGCTTGGATTTCTTCATATTTTTAAGGGACTGAGACCCCATGGTCTTTCGCTATTACTTCTCTCTACTATAATGTGATGGCCTCCAGTGCCAGAGTAAGCATTTATTCTTGAAGTGCCAAGGTAATCTCGATTCGTTGAGAACAATTTTTTCTGTCTTGATTCAGTAGGGAAATGCACACTTATTGTTATATACGATGCATTGATCGAGATATAGATCGAATTCCAGATCCCATCGAAGCGCCTGAAGTGGCAGTTTAATATTCACCAAGTTCATTCGTTATTCGTTCTCTAGATGCACATAGTCCAGATATAGGTATTGGCCAACCCACTTAGTCTCATCAAGCCCAGAGTCGATCCAAGTTAGTCAAAGAACATGTACCTACAACCCGTGTGTAGAGCCTTTCAAACGCAAATCTACACACATTCAGTTACTTTGTGAGTGAATCATGCGGCTCCTCTGCCCATCAATATAGATTCTGCATCGACATAATCTGACCTTTCCTGTCAAACCAAATTTCCCAATTGCCACACGTATTTTCTCTTCTTCAATCCTTGTATACTCATTCATCATGTATTGGAGCATAGACATAGACAGGTCTAGTTTGTCTGCCAAATGCTGGTGAAACAATTCAAACAAAAAAGTAAAAACACAGACACAAATTCATAGAGAGGCATTTTATTTATTTACAAACTCAGATTACAATTTAAGGCATCTCAGCCATAATCAAGAATTCTCCAGCAACTACATTTTTCCCTCTCTCACACGCACAGGGTTTTCTCCTCCCTTTCTTGATTCACCAATGAATCCTTAAGTTCTTGTTATACATACATTCAGTTTTAATTGATTTTTTTAACTAAGATTTGTTCATTAACCAAATTTTGTTCAACTTTGGCCTGGTTGTCTATGTGGTTGTCCACGTGTCTTCTTTCTCTAACTTTTTTTCATTAAGGGTTCGGATGCCCCTGCATTAGACTCCCGAGGTACAAAATTTATGATCTCCTGGTCATATGCATTTCCTTAGCAATTCTACCCACTGTTTCAATTCATCAGTGGAACTGCCTTCATGGTCTTCTGTGAGCTATAACCAAACCTCTACAATAGCAAGTCCTCCTTGCTACCAGATGCCTTACCAAGCTTCTCTCCTGAGCTTAGTCTTTCGACATCTTTGTGGTTCTCTCCTCTCGAACCAATTGAGCACTCCTGCTCTACGTTTGTTGCAATCTTCTCACCTTCACAAAATTAAAAAAAAAGTTACACGCTTACAAATCTTCAGCAAAACTATACCTCTTCTTTCTTTGCATCCAAACACTCTGTTCCGCAGGAAATCTTTTCCTGCTCTGATACCACTTGATGG
Source organism: Pinus tabuliformis (assembly GCA_031772625.1). Classification (NCBI taxonomy): domain Eukaryota; kingdom Viridiplantae; phylum Streptophyta; class Pinopsida; order Pinales; family Pinaceae; genus Pinus; species Pinus tabuliformis. The sequence continues at coordinate 477,869,062 of CM062810.1, read as the reverse complement.
AGATGAGATTCTGGGGTGAAACAAAATCCCATTTCCCCAATAAATCTATCTTGAGGCCTATGGGTTATGGGCCCACGAAGACTTTCAGAATGCATGATGAAGTTCTCGCCATTCTCTTCACATTTATATAGTTCGCGTCATCAAGTTTAGAAGCCAATTTCCACTTCTCATCCTCCATCTTCCTTTTCCCTTTATTAAACCTAGTCTTGAGCTACTCCTGGGCAGAATACAACCCCCTAAGGGCGGACTCCTTTTGCGACAACGTGGCTTCGATTTCTTCATATTTTTAAGGGACTGAAGCCCCATGATCTTTCGCTACTGCTTCTCTCTGCTGTAATGTGATGGCCTCCAGTGCCAAAGTAAGCGTGTATTCTCGAAGTGCCAAGGTAATCTCCATTCGTTGAGATCAATTTTTCCCGTCTTGATTCAATAGGGAAATACACACTTACTGTTATATATGTTGCATCGATTGAGATGCAGATTGAATTCCAGATCCCATTGAAGTGCCTGAATCGGCAGTTTAATATTCACTAGGTTCATTCGTTATTCGTTCTCCTGATCCAGATAGTCCAGATATAGGTATTGGCCAACCCACTTAGTCTCATCAAGCCCAGAGTTGATCCAAGTTAGTCAAAGAACATGTACCTACAACTTGTGTGTAGAGCCTTTCAAACACGAATCTACACACTCATTCAGTGCCTTTGTGAGTGAATCAAGCAGCTCCTCTGCCCATCAATAAAGATTCTGCATTGCCATAATCTAACCTTTTCTGTCAAACCAAATTTCATAATTGCCACACGCATTTTCTCTTCTTCAATCCTTGTATATTCAATCATCATGTATTGGATCATAGACATAGACAAGTCTAGTTTGTCTACCAAACGTTGGTGAAACAATTCAAACAAAAAAGTAAAAACACATACACAAATTCACAAAGAGGCATTTTCTTTATTTACAAACTCAGATTAGAATTTAAGGCATCGAAGCCTTAATCAATAATTCTCCAACAACTACATTTTTCCCTCTCTCACACGCATAGGGTTTTCTCCTCCCTTTCTTGATTCACCAATGAATCCTTAAGTTCTTGTTATACATGCATTCAATTTTACTTGATTTTTTTAACTAAAATTTGTTCATCAACCAAATTCTATTCAAGGTTGTCTTGGTTGTCCATGTGGTTGTCCACATGTCTTCTTTCTCTAATTTTTTTTCATTAAGGGTTCGGATGCCCCTGCATCAATGACCATGATGAGGAAGGTGATGATAAAGACGATGGAGTGGAATGGCATACTGACACCTCTATTGAGGCTACTTAGAAGAGGATCAAGGAACAACTGACTCTTGCTACCATTAAAATGGTGATGTTAATTATACTTGAAAAATGTACAAATCAATGTATTGATATGAAGGTTGTAGGGAAGATTGTTTCAAAGAACACAATGTTTGAGCCTGAGAGAGCTTGCTAAGGAAGGTGATGATAAAGACGATGGAGTGGAATGGCATACTGACACCTCTATTGAGGCTACTTAGAAGAGGATCAAGGAACAACTGACTCTTGCTACCATTAAAATGGTGATGTTAATTATACTTGAAAAATGTACAAATCAATGTATTGATATGAAGGTTGTAGGGAAGATTGTTTCAAAGAACACAATGTTTGAGCCTGAGAGAGCTTGCTACTGAAAATGGTAAGTAATCAACATAACTTATCCTAGAGAGTGATTATGAGGAGTAGAGTAATGTTGATGAGAAAAACTTGTTGACAATTAAAGGGCTAAGCATTAACGCTAAGCTTCTTGTTTCTTTTAATGATTTTCTTCAAAGGAGAAAGTCTCATAATCAGTTGGTGGGGTACATACAATATTTGAGTGGTTCTCCTTAAGAAGTGATGATTGCATTGTTTAAGGACCTTAAAAATGTGTCAGCAAAGGATTTTCCAAGCAGGTTTCAAAGAGAAATATTTACTTGTCCAAAGCTCTTCATAATGACAGTTTCATGTTGTTGTTGTTAGAAATATTTACTTGTCCAAAGCTCTTCATAACGACGGTTCCTTGTTGTTGTTGTTAGAAATATTTACTTGTCTAAAGCTCTTCATAATGACGATTCCATGTTGTTGTTGTTAAATGCAATTGATGCTTTTTGTAAGCATGATGGTGCAAATGCAATCAAGGAAGTTGCTTTGGTTCTGAAAGTTTTATATGATCATGACATATTAGAAAATGCTATTTTCTAATGCTATGCTAACCACACTATGGGTTCCCAAGGAAATATCTCTTCAATGTGGAAAAATGTTAAGCCATTTGTGGGGTGGCTCAGAAGTATAGAGTCCGAATCTGAAGAGGATTAGTTAGTGAAGTAAATATGTTTGACCAATTTAAGTTGATATAGGAGGGTTCATCCCTTGGAAGTGCCTCTTCCGTGCATCTTCCTAGATTTTTTAGAGTGTCTACTTGCCGATCACTCTTATCATCAATATCTTTGAGACTTTCATGACATGGTTCCATGGAAGCATAATTCACCTCTCATTCCTTTATGATGGTTGCTTCTATGCGATCTTCTTTCTTCTACACTAGTCTTTCCTATGCTTCTGCCTTGCGGCGTTTCCTTTGCAACATGTGGACATGTGGACGTTTCCTTTGCAACATGTGGTGCAATTGCTAGTTATATATTTTTAAAAATTATATTAGGCATCTTGGAAAAACACCAATGTATTTATCCATTATACAAATCACTAGTTAATTCTACACTATATAGATATAGATATAGTAGCCCAGTTATATAACCTTTTTCTTAATTTATTTGTTCTAAAAATACGAGTATGTGAACAATGCTTTACCACTATGGACATGGCCTTTTAAATGACGAAAGGGTTATGCTCCATGGCACAATTAATTATTTGTTTGTTTGTAAATCTAAAAGTAAATTACTAAATGGAATCCAAATAAGCAATGTTTCATCTAAATTCATCATTTGACAATGGACATTAATTTTATGCCAAGTACATCTAAATTAAATTAACCATTTGACAATTGAAATTACACAATGCACATCTAAAATAAATTTATCATATGCCAATGATATTATGACAATGGTATTATGTCAAAACTCTGAAATAGTCATGTAATAATAAATTAAAAGTAAACATAAAAAAAGTGAAATATTAATAAATCACAGCTCCAATCCTATGGCTCCAAGTCACAAATGTAACTAGCAGCTCCAATCCCGCAACTCCAAGTCAAAATGAAAATTACTCCAAGTCACAAAATGAAAATTGCAACTCCAAACGTCATGGTAAATCTGAATCACAACAAATTGCATATGGAAAATGTCAAGCGCAATAGCAAGAAAATCTGGGGCGGCCAAGTAAAATGTCGAGTAACAGTGGAAGGAAAATGTAATATGACAAGAAAATCTGGGGCGGCCAAGTAAAATGTCGAGCAACAGTGGAAGGAAAATGTAATATGACAAGAAAATGTGGGGCGGCCAAGTAAAATGTCGAGCAACAGTGGAAGGAAAATGTAATATGACAAGGTAAAATCACACGGTTAATGAGAAACGAATGAGAAAGGTAAATAATTATGTTTTAAAGTTTTAATTTAATTTTTATTTTTTAAAATATATTAAAAAAGTGAATGATTAGGTTTTAAAGTTTTAATTTAATTTTTAGTTTTTATTTATTTTTTTAAAATATATTAAAATTTGTAATTTCTTTTATGTTGCTAATTGTTATGAGGAAAAAAAATTAGAGGACTAACGGAGAGGCATTTCATCACGAGCAAAAAGTTCCCCAAATTTGCCATAAAAAAAACGTTTTCCCAAGAGTTTGGGGGAGCGAAAAAAGACCTCCCCAACCCTGGAGAATAACAATTTCTCCCTTTCCATTCAATATGTTATAAGTTATTCAATACCTATTGTATTTTACCGTAAATTATATAAAATAATTACCATAAATATTTGTTATAGAAAACAACATCTAATGAAAAATGCAAAAGTCATAGTCAAACATTTAAATATTAAAAACTTATTCTTTAATAAATCATGATTCATATTTGTGTGTAATCAAATTGCGTGACGCCGGTAAAGACAGAATTTATGTAGACATCTCAAATCAGCATATTGCGATCTAAAAAGACAAAATGAATCTAAGGTTTAGAAATGAATCTAGGGTTCTTGTCTTTTATAACGATGAAAGCGGAAAACGGGAATCCCGTGAAGTTTTTCTGTCCAACCATTTGATTGTCAACGCCCACTCGCGGCATGGCGTGATTTCTCCATGACTCTGTAATTTGATTGTCAACGACCATTCCCAACGTTTAAGGCAAAAAAATAGAGCATAATCTAGCATGCGTGATTTGTTAATGTCGCTCATCACAGTGGAGAAAGAAAGCCAGGGTTTAAATTAATGATATTAGATACCATTGACAAAATTCAAGCACTTCAATTTCCTCGACAAAATAATAAAAAAAAGGAAGGCGGTGGGTATGAAGATTCCCTCTCACAAATAATTAAAGCCTATATAAGGAACCCCTCAATATTGTATAGCTCCCCTTTGCCAGATTTTCTATCTTTTTTCTCAGGTCTAGGTATCAAGGATAAACTTGATTGCCTTCCCTTTGCCAGATTTTCTATCCTTTTTAACCTTGATTACGTTCCCTCTGCCAGATTTTCTATCCTTTTTAACCTTGATTAGCTTCCCTTTTCCAAATTTTCTATCTTATTTTAGCTAAATTCAAGGTATCAAGGACAGACAATGGTATCCGCAAGTGCGGACTCATCTGGGTCTTCTGTAAAACAGATCCCTGGAAGTTACGACTCGCCCACCGCAGAGGAAATCCTTCAGGGATTCGAATACTTTAGAGAGATCGATGATTTCTTCAAACGTCGTGTAGAGAAATATGAGAGCACGGTCTTCAAAGTGTATATGCCGCCGGATAATCAACTGATAGTACTTCTGGATGGCAAGAGCTTCCCCGCGCTCTTTGATCTGAAGAATATGGAGAAGAAAAATGTTGTTCTGGGCAATTACAAGATCAGCCCAGAGTACACGGGTGGGCACATGAATTATGGCAACTTAGACGCGTCAGATGAAAAGCATCACCGTTCTAAGAACTGGTGGTTGCAATTAGTCTCCAACGGTCGAGAGAGGTATTTTCCGGAGTTTGTTAGGGTTTTCGAAGAGCTCAGCGTTGCCATCGAAAATGATCTCGCAAAGAACGTGAAGCCGTGTTTCACCAACCACATCGAACAATTGATATTCAATTTTTTGTGCCGCTCTATCACGAGCGCAGATCCTATAGCTCCGGGGCCAGCTAGCCTCGGAATCAAAGGCCCTAAATTGACTAAAAAGTGGCTCGGTGCAATGGGTGGTCAGATTACGGGCTGCCGTGCTTTTCCTGAATTCTTACACGACATGACAATTCACTGTGTTCCTCGGCCGTTCTCCGTCGTCTCCAGGTATTACGACCAACTCTATAATTTCATGTGGACGAATGCGACTTCAGCGCTGGATTTGGCTGAAAAGCAATTCCGACTAAACAGAGAAGAGGCCTGCGTCAATCTGCTAATATCCATCTGTGGGAATTCTGTGCAATCGATGGCCATTGTGTTTAATTATATGTTCAAATATATTGACGACGCTGGCGGCCAACTGCAGAGAGATTTGGCTGAAGAGGTCCGCGGAACCGTTCAAGCACACGGGGGCATCAACGGCAGGGCTATGGCGAACATGGCTTTGGTCCGGTCCACTGTGTACGAAGTTCTGAGGTTGGAACCGCCTGCGGCTTGGCAGTACGCGAGAGCCAAAGAGGATTTCTTGGTCGAATCCCACGATGGGCGCTATGCGGTGAAGAAGGGTGAGATGCTGTGCGGGTACCAGCCGTTTGCCACAAGGGATCCCAAAATATTCGATAGGGCAGACGAGTTCGTTCCGAATCGGTTCATGGGCGAAGGAGGAGAGAAGATGCTGAAGCATCTCCTATGGTCCAACGGCCGGGAAACTGATGAACCATCGGCTGACAACAAGCAGTGTCCAGCAAAGGACCCCGTGGTAATGATGGCTCAGCTTTTTCTGGCGCACTTCTTCCTGCGCTACGATTCATTCACCTTAAAGCAGTCCCCCTGCCTCAAATTTACGGAGCTCATCAAGGCCACCGCCTGAGAACTCAGCAGGGCTGGCCTAAGTTGTCTAAGGGCTTATTCTACAACCACTAGGATGGTGATGTCCAAGTATGATTGTAATACAAGTGAAGTTGACATGTTTTTTTTTAAATAAAAATAAAATTTTCTACACTAAAGATGGGTTATAATAAAAAACAAAAATATATATGTTATATATGTTTAGTTAGTTTTTATATGATATAATATAATTTGATGTAAAATAATTAGAAGTAAAAAAAATATTCAAAGTAACATATTAATATTTTGTATTTTATATAATATTGAAGGACTAGTTATAATAAAAAAACAAAAATAAATATGTTATACATGTTTAGTTAGTTTTTATATGATTAATATATTTTTATGTAAAATAGTTAGAAGTAAAAAAATTACCCAAAATAACATATTGGATATTGTATGTTTTATATAACATTCGAAAATACAATTTAAATTATAAAAAATTTCACATTATATTTTACATTCTAAAAAATTTCCCTTAATAAATTTAATTCTTTTCAACTCATTAAATCCAAACTTAAATGAATATAAATTAGTTATTTACTAAAATCCCAATTAATGCATATAAACATTTCAAACTCGTATCCACTCTCTCCGGAAATATTTTAATAGTTAGAAGGGATATTGTCACGCCCCTACACCTGCGATAGTCTTTCAACCGCTTATAGCGAGGTGCGGCACCACCGAACACTTTCTTTTCCCCAATACTTATGTTCGTGGACTACGCCTTAATTCACCTTCTCCTACTTAGTTTGTGTTTCGCAACCAAGTATTATTATGTTTATCCTTTATACCAATGAACACCCATACTCATTCATTATCAACAACAATTATAAACAAGAAGACAATTGCACAGTATAAAGGGGAGGGGCAACTTCCTGCAATATGAGTTTGCCCGAATCAATATATTATATAATCACCACTTTTACAATGTACAAGCCAAATCTTGGGAAACCCCAAATTTACACTTAGTCAATTTTCACAACTTCGGCAAACTCGGTTGCCCAGCTCGTCGGCACCTCCGCACGGTCACCGCACGACTCTCCAACCCATCGTTCACCTCGTCGCACGTCTTCACTGGTTCGCTCTTTGTTTGGTTGCAAATGCCCAAACCGTGTATCCCTGCCCACACGCAGTCCGACTTTCCAACTCTTGACAAACACACAAATCATATGAACATCACGTAGTACCGCCTGCCCAACTCTACGACCTGCGGTTCCAACATTCGTTCACCTTCGTGCACACTTGCACGGTGGGCGGGCACTCACCCGGGTCGCCATGACACACACGCCAAGTCGTCGCACAATGCGGGCGCCACACACCCATGCACGCCCTTCTCTAACCACCGGGCATACCCTCGCCCACACCTTCGCCCAAAACCAAGTACAAATTTCCTTCACTGTGCGTTCACCCAAGACCGGCGCATGAGATGTGCGCCTCCCCTCTTGAACTGCGCACTAGAAAACTGCGCACCTCTTCCTTAGAGCGAAGATGTGTGTGATCGAATGATGCTCCAAATGAGTTGCACGCATTTGCAACTTATACCAAGTGCAGGGCGTAGTCAGCTGCCCAGCGGACTCGCACAATGCCCCTTTCTTCATCGCAAACACTCCACTATACACCGTCGACTTTGCCTTCCATCGTAGGTCGGCCTCTATAACATATCGCTCCATGCTTCATGCGTATACATATGCCAAGTCTCTCCATATTGTCGCATTATGTCGCATAATACTCCAAGAGAACTTCGCATGCACTCCAACCGCACTTTGCACATCGCTCGTTCGTCGTTTCACCACACACGCACCTTGCCTACCCGCGGTCGCACTTCGGGCGCATGCGCCAAGGACCGCAGGTCCTTACATCCTCCTCCACCTGAAGTCGTTGTCGTCCTCAACAACATATCATCCTGGTAGCCCTCCACCAAGATCATCAATATCGATGATGTCAACTCCTCCACATACTGTAAACACATCTGCATGATATGTAGAACCACTGTCTCCACCATGTCTCGCCTTAGCAACCATCTGTCACCAGGATCACCATACCAAGGTATGCACCTCATCGGTATGTCATAAATCAGAGATCATCTCAATCCATGATCATCAATCACCTTGTCACAATCTCCACATGCTGCTCTCCACCGTGGAAGGATGATCCTCCCATCTCAAACTACATGTTCTCTGCAACATCTCGTGTCGACCTCATCATGTGTCATCATGTGAACTGCTACCATGATACTCCAACAAAATGCTAACTCATCTCTATACACTACGCGTCCCCATGTCTGAACTAGTTGGGTAGCTAATCCAACTATCATGCTCAAACCATGAGAGTGAACATCCTCATGCCACCATCAGTTGTCTCTCATAACATCGTGTCACATCCTCAACTTGATCAAGAATCCATCTTCGTACAAGTGTAAGTCATGCTCACGTCCATGAAGTAACCCTCATCTCATCTGCAACATGCTATCCATGATGTTTGGTGTCAATGTGCTACATGAAATCAGCTACATCTATCCCAACATCATCCATATGTGTATCTCTTCAATGTGAAGAGATCATCTCATCAAACCGACTCTCGATATGTCACATCAAGGTCCATGAAGCATCCTCCATCATATCTGCAATTTTTCATCCCTCAAGTTGGCCATAGAAACAAGTATACACCTGTGTCATCTATCCATGTGTTGTCCACGACCATAGATCAATCAGCTCCCATGTCAAAAGGTAGTTGAGTCTCGACTCAGCTCATGCCCAAGTGTTTCCACCAAGGCATCAACATCATTGTAACTCCATCACTCCAAAGTGTCTCATATCGATCCTCCACATTAAGTCACTCTTTCAAGCCATTCCCATACATGTGCTTGAAAGTATGCACCCCATCCTGCATCAAAGTCTCTGACCTCAGCTCAGTTTGTTTGCACCAACAAACTGATTTTTCCCTTCCCTGCATATGGTCCATCTACCAAATGCTCAAGTGAAACACAAGTATCAATACTTACTTCATCATCGTCATCATCATGAGGCTCCTCCATGTGAGTATCCTCATCCGTCCATATCTGCAAACCGCACGATCCTGGTCCAACTTGATCAATCTCAAGTTCATCCTCCATCATTGTCATGTCTGCAACATTCTCGATCATCACGACTTCCTCTTCCTTGTCGGCACAATCTGCAACTTCATCCTGCTCCATCGTCCAACCAAGTTGAAGAAGTTCATCTTTAACATTTTTTTTCAAGACCTCAAGTTCCTTTCGAATCTGGGGGTTCTCTTCTTTCAACCTCTTCAACCTATATAAGGTAACCAAGAGCTTCCCTTCGCATTCTTCCAAACCTTCCATGCCTTGTCGTTCAGCTTGGCCCAAGCACTAAGCTTCACATCTGCTAAACCTGTTTCACCATTGACCAGCTTCACCAAGTTCCCTGCAACCATGAACCGGCCCTTATTCCACTTGTATGTGAAATTAGCTTCCTTCACCTGCAAGTACCTGGTTCCATTGTCACTTCGTCACGAGCAACCCTACTCTAATACCAACTCCAATCGAGCTTTGATACCAACTGTCACGCCCCTACACCTGTGGTAGTCTTTCAACTGCTTATAGCGAGGTGCGGCACCACCGAACACTTTCTTTTCAACAATACTTATGTTCGTGGACTACGCCTTAATTCACTTTCTCCTACCTAGTTTGTGTATTGCAACCAAGTATTATTATGTTTATCCTTTATACCAATGAACACCCATACTCATTCATTATCAACAACAATTATAAACAAGAATACAATTGCACAGTATAAAGGGGAGGGGCAACTCCCTGCAATATGAGTCTGCCCGAATCAATATATTATATAATCACCACTTTTACAATGTACAAGCTAAATCTTGGGAAACCCCAAATTTACACTTAGTCAATTTTCACAACTTCGGCAAACTCGGTTGTCCAGCTCGTCGGCACCTTCGCATGGTCGCCGCACAACTCTCCAACCCGTCATTCACCTCGTCGCACGTCTTCGGCAGTTCGCTCTTCGTTTGGTCGCAAATTCCCAAGCCGTTTATCCCTGCCCACATGCAGTCCCGCTTGACAACTCTTGACAAATGCCCAAATCATATGAAAATGACGTAGTACCGCCTGCCCAACTCTACGACCTCTGGTTCCAACCTTCGTTCACCTTCGTGCACACTTGCACAGTGGGCGGGTGCTCACCCGAGTCGCCAAGACACCCACACCAAGTCGTCACACAATGCGAGCGCCACACACCCATGCATGCCCTTCTCCAACCACCGGGTGCACCCTTTCCCACACCTTCGCCCAACACCAAGTACGACTTTCCTTCATCGTGTGTTCACCCAAGACCGGCACATGAGATGTGCGCCTCCCCTCTTGAACTGCGCACCTCTTCCTTAGAGTGAAGATGTGTGTGATTGAATGATGCTCCAAATGAGCTGCACGCATTTGCAACTTATACCAAGTGTAGGGCGTAGTCAGCTGCCCAGCCGACTCGCCCAACGCCCCTTTCTTCATTGCAAATGCTCCACTATACACCGTTGGCTTTGCCTTCCACCGTAGGTCGGCCTCCATAACATATCGCTCCATGCTTCCTGTGTATACATACGCCAAGTCTCTCCATATTGTCGCATTATGTCGCATAATACTCCAAGAGAACTTCACATACACTACAACCGCACTTTGCACATCGCTCGTTCGTCGTTTCACCGCGCGCACACCTTGCCTACCCACAGTCGCACTTTGGGCGGACGCGCCGAGGACCGCAGGTCCTTATAGATATGGAGGAAAATATTTAGTTTGCAAATACTTTAATAATGAGTGAGAAAGGATATGGCGCAAATTGTGTCTAGCACTAAACCAAAATAAAAAAGATGAATTAAGACCAGAGATATTGGCGAGAAAACTTTCATAGGGAATCAACTTCCGGGTCCCTTACCCTACTTTGTTATATCTATTTATCAGTTTGATTTTCAGAGGTCTTAAAATCAGACTGCGAGTGTTATTCCAAATATATTTATCATAAATTATTTTAGTTTTTTTTTTATGTTTAATATTATAATTATGTTACTTATGTGGTATCGTTTTTTTATTGGGAGTTTCCTTGGGTTTATTTGCTTGATATAATTTGATAATACATTTAATGTTTTATAATTTAAATGCTTTATAAGTTTTTTTATGGCAATTAATTTATTTATGTATTTAAAAGGATATTTTAAAGAACAAAATTTTATGATGTGAATAAAAATATTTTTTCTAAATTCAATTAAAAATTTTAAAATGATTTATACTAATTCGAGATCTACCATGTTTCAAGGGGAATCATTTTTGTCTTAAATTTAAAAGAGGATCATGACTTAACATTAATTTAACTTGATTCAATTATTAATTATAACCAATTTAGATTCATCTTAAATTTGGGTCTATCAAGCGCCTAGATGGATCTAATCTCTCAAGGTGCAAAACTCTTTTGCGAGTGCAAAATTGTAAGAAACGTTTCAAATTTCCAAAATTTTGAAGAAATATTTGTACCTCAGAGAAATTTGATCCCTCTCTAGCTTGATAGAATTAAGATGGATCTAGGCTGGTTTGATTAATAATTTTATTTTTTTAGTTTAATTTTTATTTTTATATAATTTCACTGAATCAAAATGTTCTAATTAATAATTTTATTTTTTTATTTTTATGTAATTTGATGGGGTCAAAATTCTTAGATAACATAACATAAGTGGGCATTACAACTCTTCCATACTGGATGGCCAAATTGTTATAAAACTAACCTAGATCCATGTAACTTCATATTATAAAACCAACCTAGATCCATCTAACTTCATATGTATCATTCCCACGGAGGGATGAAATCCTATAAGGTGAAAAGCTTCGCTTTGTAATCTAGAATTTTAGGAAAAATTTGCACCTCCAAGGATTTGATCCCTCTCGGTGCATGATAGATCCAGAGTTAAATGGATCAAGGTTGGTTCCACTTGGGGGCGAAAATGACACATTTTTAGATTATCATTATTATCTATAAATTTGAGATAACTTCATACTTTGAAATTTACATTATATTTTCTTTGTTTGACATGACTATCATTTTCTTCTTTAATGTTGTTTTTGTTGCTTGCCTTGAATGGTTTGTCCTCATTTAATTTTAGGTATCACAACTTTTGAAAATTGATTAATTTTTAATAGTGTCCCTCAAAGTATTACTAAATATACCTTCAAGAGTAGTTTTTGTTTCATTGCTAATGTTGGGAATTTTTTATATATATAGTTTTTTTTGCACAAGCCAAGGAATAATGTAATTTTGAATTTTTTAATGAGTGGTCATATTCACAAAATATTTACATTATTTGTTAGTTTTTCGATGTTTTCATATCTATTATATGAAAATGATACTTAAGATCTCAAACCATTCAATTATTTAACTCAAACTATTGTAGTAAACATCATACCTTGCCTCTTTTAGTCTCCAATATTAATAGGTTGAATTGTACTATAACACACAAAACAATGCACATTGTCAATCATTTTTTTATGCTTCACTGAAATCAATGCACATTGTTAATCCAATCATTTTAACATAATATACCATCATACATTGAGTTACATCAAATCAGAATCCATCATCTACACTGAAATCAATGAATGTAATGCAGCAATCAAATAACATTAGAAATCAACATCTACACTCAAATCAATGCATCTAGTGTACGAAATAAAATAATATTAAAAATCAACATCTACATTGAAATCCTTGCATTTAGTGCAAGCAATCAAATACAATTAGAAATCAACATCTACACTGAAACCAATGCATCTAGTGCAAGCAATCAAATAGGATTAGAAATCAACATCTACTCTAAAACCAATATATCTAGTGCAAGCAATCAAATAGGATTAGAAATCACCATATACACTTAAATCAATGCATCTAGTGCAAGAAATAAAATAGAATTAGAAATCACCATGTACACCAAAATCAATGCATCTAGTGCAAGCAATAAAATAGAATTAGAAATAAACATCTACAATAAAATCAATGTATTTAGTTCAAGCAAGCAAACAAAATTAGACAACATCTACATTTAAATCAATGCATGTATCAGAACCAATGAAATAGGATTACAAATCAACATCTACAACGAAATCAATCCATTTAGTTCAAACAATCAAATGTCATTAGAAATGAAAACCTATATTGAAATCAATGCATCTAGCGCAAATAATTAAATAGGATTATAAATGACCATCATGCATTTAGTGCTAGAAAACTTCTTACCCCTCTCCCCCCTCCATCTATATCTATATCTCCCTCCATCTCTCCTTATTTGTCTCTCTATATCAACTTGAAACATACACACTCTCTCTCCATCTCTTCCTTTTCACTCCCTCTCTCTCTCTCCCTCTCCCCCCTTCCAAATCCATCTCTTTGTCCTCCCTCTCTCCTCCTCTCTCTCCCTCCCTCTGTCTTCATCGCTCTCAAGTCCTCTCTATCCCTTTCTCTCCTACCTCCCTCTCTCCCCCCATCTCTCTCTCTCTCTCTCGGTCTCTCTATTTTCTCTCCAACCCTGTCACTATCTCCCTCCCTCTCTCCTTAACTCTATCCCCCGCTCTCCCACCTCCATATTTGTGTCTCCTTCTCTCTCTCTCATACCCTTCCATCCCTTTCTCACTCTTATCCTTTTCTCTCTCCTTATTCCTCCTCTTGCCTCTCCTTCAGTTTATCTCCTTCATTGAAAACAATCAAATAGGATTATAATCACCATCTACCATAAAATCAATGCATCTAGTGAAAGAATTATTCTTCCCTCCCTCCCTCCTCCTTCTATATCTATATCTCCCTCCATCTTTCCTTCTTTCTCCCTATATCTCGGCCCCCAAAGACACATGATTTCTCTCTTCATATTTATCTTCTTTCCCCCTCTATATCTCTCTCTTCTTCCCTCTCTTTAGCTTTCATCTATATATCTATCTTCCACTGTCTTTTGTGTCTCTATATCACCCCAAAACATACACTCAATATCCATATTTATATATCCCTCCCTCACTCTTCCTCTCCCTCTCTCTCTCTTCCCCTTATCTCCCTCTCTCCCCCTTCTACCTCTCTTCCCTCCCATCCTCCTCTCTCCCTCTCTCTCTCTCCCCACCTTTCTCTCTCTATGTCTTTCTTCCTACATCCCTCTTTCTCTCCCTTCCTCTCCCCTCTCTCTCACATCCTCATTGTCTTCTTTCCTCTCTCCCTTTGTCTCCCACCTCCCTTTGTCTCTCCCCCTCATCTCTCCATCTTTTCCTCTCTCTCCCTCTCTCTCCCTCTTTCTCTCTGCCCTCCAACGTTGTCATTGTCTCTCCTTCTCTCCCCCTCTTCTCTTTATCTCTCCTTTCTTAACTCTCTATCTCACCCGAAACATATACACTCTCTCTCCATCTCTCACTTATCACTCCCTCCCTCTCTCTCAACTTTTCTCTCTCTATGTGTTTCCTTTTCCCTCCCTCTCTTTCCTTCCAACTCCATTTCTCTATCCTTCCCTCTCTCATCTCTCTCTCAAGTCCTCTCTCATCCTTCCTCTCTCTCCCTTTCTCTCCCTTCATCTCACTTCCTGTATCTCTCCACCTCTCTATCACTCTATGTATTTGTTCTTCCCTCCCATATATATCTAACATTAATATTATAAATTTAATAAATTAGAATTAATACAAATAACTATTAAACACATAAGATATTTATATTATATTCGTTTTATTGTTTTGTGAGATCAAAAATTTACAATATAATTATCTTACATGTTTGATATTTATTTTATTATATATGTTGAATTTGAATAAAAAAATTTAAATAACCATACCAAATATTTAAATTAATTTTTTAATTTTTAGATTTTTTATGAATTTAAGAAAAAAAAAGTATTTCATCATAGTGGGTTGTAGAATGCGCCTCTAAGGGAAATAAAAAATATATATATTATAAAATATTTTGATTGTGAAATGAGAATGGATTTTGGGCATGTGGTATTGATGATTCATGGTATGGTATGGTTAATAATATCCTTGGTAAAGTGGGGTGAGTATCCACATTTAAAACTCTTGCTAATTGCAAGTATTATTTTGATTGTGAAATGAGATATGGTTTTTGGGCATATGGTATTGATGAACCATCATATTGACCCATGATATAATATGGTTAATAATATCTATGGTAAAGTGGTGGTGAATATCCATGGTTAAAATCTTATATTGTAAGTATTAAGTTTTTTGTTCTTATTAATGAAATTTAAATATGGTTACAACATTACTATTTTAATTTATATAGTGAAACATATCTTAGTTTATAGATACTAATTATATCTTATATATTGTCATGTGATAGAGGTGTAGATATATGTAAAAAGTAATTATAATATATATATTTTTAAATTTAATAAAAAATGTTATAAAATCAAATTCAAATAAAATATTTATAAAATATTTTGAATGTGAAATGGGAGACAGTTTTTTGGCATGTTGTATTGATGAGCCATGGTATTGGCACATGGTATTTTAAAGTACCCCATTTACAAGTTAATAATATCTATAGAAAAGTGGATGTGAATATCCACGGTTAAACATATTGTTATATTGTAAGCTTATGTGCTTATAATTAATTATATCTAAATGGTTAAATAATCATTATTCGTTGCTATGATAAAATGGATCTTAACATATTGTTTCTACTTATATTTTTTAGTGTAATATGTATCTTATGTTTTTGATTAATCTAAAACTTTATTTGTAATTCTATTAATAAAAATAAAATTGCAATGTAACAAGTTTGAATTTTATAATTTTGATTACTTTTAACTTTTTATGGACACTACAACATCTCCTTGGGCCTTATATTAATTTTAACCAACATGGAAATATTTACTAATTTACCTATTGTAAATTGGAAATATTAATATAAATTCAGCATATTAAGTGACATATAAAAATATGTACAAACCTTCTTATATTACATCTACACATTACCCCTATACTGGGCGCAATTAATTATAATTATAAATATAAATATAATTATAAATTTTATGTTTTTTATTTTATTTTATTAATTTTATTAAACTTACAACATCTCTACCATATTGGGATAAAATGTTTAGAGATATGTTTAATTATAAACCTCAGATATAAAGAATTCTTTTAATAAAAAGTTGATCAAGTGAGAGGAAATATTCTATAAAATATGATATTAAGGTATTATATTTTGCCCAATATTTATTACCACTCTCACCCTGAAAAAATGTAATATTATTATATTTTACCTACTATTTCTGGTGAGTTCCCAACCTAAATATTACATTTTACTCAATATTTTCCCCTCACCCCTACTAAGATTATAGTCGAGTTTTTTTACTTTTAAACATTAAATATAAAGAAAAATATAATAAAAAGTGGACGACCATGAGAAATATTGGGTAAAATGTAATATTATAGTATTATGCTTTACCAAATATTTCCCCAACCTAGTAAAAAGTGGATGAAGATAAGTAGAATTAACAAATAAAATGTAATAATTACATTTTACCTAACAATTGCCCCACCTCTTCCTTTGTAAAGTTACCATTCTAGATCTATTAAAGCTATATTTCTATAGCATATTATTACACATAAATTAAGAAAATATATTACAAATATTATATTAAAGTGATTATCAAAGAAGCCATTAGAATGAAGAAAGTTCTACACATATATATACATTATATATTTATTCATTCAACAATAGAAACAAACAATAAAAAAATACATAGGGCCACCCAATAGATCCATACAAATGCCCAATGCGAACATATACACCAAGCTAGATCCATCTTAACTCTCGAGGGATTAAATCTTTCTACATCATAATATATTCTCAAGAGATTTGATCCTTCTAGGTGCTTGGTAGATTTAGAGTTAAGATGGATCTAGGCTGGTTTAATTCCCCCCTTCAAATACAATATATTTCACATGAATACCATGGGAAATATCATGGGTTTTCATAAACTTGGAGCTAAAAAACCATTGGTAACATGGCCAAGTCAAGTTGTTTAACTATCCAACAAAAATTAATTAAAAAAATAATAATGTAGAACTTTTATTTTATTTTTCCATAGTCAAATTTTTTATGTAACCTAACATAACATGACATAACATAATATAACCTTACAACATAACTCGTTGGAGTTGAACATCGGGTTACTTTTATTTTATTTTATTTTGGGTGAGTATAAATGTTTAGATAACCTAACATGACATGACATAGCATAATATAATCTTACACCACCTCTTTCATACTACACTTGAATGTTTTACCTTTACAGGATACATGGATTCAATACCATCATTTTCTACAACTAATTATGTATCTAAATATAACATCAAACTAAAATGGAACTAAACTAGTTTAATCCCCCCTTAAATAGGTTATATTCCACATGAATACCGTGGGTTAATACCATGGGTCATTTTTTTTTTAATTTAATTCAGATAAGGTTAATTTCATTTTATTTTTACCAAGGTGAAATGTTTACATTACATTAAGTTACACATATATACCATATTTTATTTTTATTTTTATTTTTATCGAGTCAAGATGTTTGCATTAAGCTATTTTACATTGTTGGAAAGCACCTCTCAACCCAATAAAAAAAATATTACATTATATTTTAAACTATTATATTCAAAATTAATAACCATTTTACTTTAATTATTAGTTTAATTTATTTATTTTTATTTTTATTTTGATTTTTATGTAATTTGACGAGCTAAAATGTTAAATAAGATAGGATAAGACATTACAACATCAGTACCTATTTGGGCCTCTTGGTTCAATAACTAGAGAACATGTTTTAGCCATTAGCTCATAAACTCGAAATATAACCAAACATGTTTAGTCCAATTCCAACTAAAAACTCCAATATGAAATGTTTAAAAAAAACACTAGCAATTAAATTAAAATTGACTATTAAATTTTATATATTTTATTATACTATTATTAATAATTTATTTTTTTAATTATATTTTTATATATAATTAAACAAGTTGATTATTTAAAATTGAAAACTAAAGTATCTCGTATTCAAGAATAAAAGGATGGTGGTGAGTAAATTTATGTTATGAGTTATTATAAGTGGTTTCATTTTCAAATTATATATAAATGGATAGATAAATACATAAATAAATAATGAAGTTTATTGAGAAGTGTTTTTGTCGAAAATCACATCAAAATTCATTTGTCCACTGTTTCGAACAAACAAGTGTGTACTTGTTGATTCAAAAGGCAACAAGTGTGGACTTGTTGGTTCCACAAATGAAATTTGATGTGATTTAGTATTAAAATACTAAACATTATATATGTCTAATTTTATGAATGGTTTTTATATATTATGTTTTGGATTTAATATTTATTTATATTTTATATGTTTTTAGTTGGTATTAATAATGGCGTAATCTAACTTACAAAGGAAATACACATTTTCAACAGAATTTTACAATGCAATTTCAAGAAAGAATGTGATTTTTTGTTGGTTAAAATTTTTGAATGCATAATTGGGTTCAACACCCTTAAAAACCCCTGGGCACTCCAATTCTACAAATTAAACAACTTAAACTAAAGTTTTTAAAAATGTATGCCTGCTTTCCATTAAAATTAATGGAAAAACATGTGAAAAAGGCCATTTAGTCTATAAGCTAGGCTACACCATTAACAATTCATATTGTTATATGCTGCATTCCAACCCAATATGGAAATAATAATGATAATAATAAAATTAAGGTAAAGAAAAAAAAAATTGCTACAATACCATGGACTAATAGAAAAAATGAAAGGGTAGGTATTGATGGGTTTCAGGATTAGGAGAGCTCTGATGGAAACTTCCCTGGTGCAACCACATCCTAACACGGGGTAGGGCCTCTGCTGTACAGCTGGTACATGCCTTCGCTAGACTAGGCCCGTTCGCAGCAGGCGCTTGACACCACACAATTACGCTCCTTTCGTTCGACGCACACCTACCTTACTCCTCACAACCATGACTGAGCCTACCATTCATCGGATTTTTGCTGCTGTTTAGTCCCCTCTTATGATGGTTACTTTGGAAAATGTTGGCAGCTAGCGTAAACCCCTGGGAAACAATGGAGACCGACCTAATAGACTACTCTGAGGACCCCCTCGAAGGTATATCCATTTTCAACAGGCAGTCTAACTTCTAGGTTTACTTCCCCGTTTAGCATAGAATTAACTGAGGTTATCATTCCACTTCCGCCGCTCATGGGTCCAACCAGTGTAGTCATCAATCTGCCAGAAGTCCTGTCCTTTTGGCCACCCTTTGACGTTCCTCCCTTCGCACCGATCCCCAATAATTCTGCACCCAGGATCTCTGGCCCTGATCCGACAACTAGTTATTCTGCCTGCCCTTCACTCCAACCGTCTTCTACCTCGCATTATCCCTCATAATCTCTGCAGGGAGTGACTTCGCCCCTTCTTACACCCATTATCCTAGCCTTAGCTCCTGCTCCGCCTGTGGCTGCTACTCAAATGTCCCCCCCCAAACGCATTCCCTACTGGCCTTAACCCAACACCACCAAACCCTAACCCTAACCCTACAAACCCTAATTTCGACGGAGCTCAAGGGTGTGTAGAGGCCATGGAGCCAAGCCCTGGAAAGAGGTTGAGGTGTGTTAAGCCCAAGGCACAAGAACTTTTTATCGACTGGGAGGAGGACATCCAATGGCAAGATACCATGGACATGGCAGTGATAGTCCTGGTGGGCATAGTTAGGGGATGAAATTACTCTGTGGCAATACTAAAGCAATGAGTCACGTAAATATGGGACCATCATTTGGCTGATCTGTGTTTCATACAGACCTTTGTCCATGGTTGGTTCGCTCTACCTTTTGTGTGAGCAAAACATACAAATTGGGTATTGTCTTCCTTTTGGCATATTGAATAGGCCCCGGTAATGCTAAAGAGGTGGATTCCACTTTTTGACCTAGACAGAGAAAAACTTGGGGCTAGGCCAATTTGGCTTCGCCTCCCCGACCTGTCGCTCCATTTCTAGACTGAGGACATCCTCAGGAGAATTGGGAAATCTCTAGGTACCTATCTCGATTATGATATATCATACCTCTCCACTACGATTATTGCCTATGCTCGGATATTGGTACACCTCGACATCAGAGTAGGGCTGCAGGAGCAAGTTACCCTACGTTAGAGGAATTACAAATGTACCTAGATCCTTGACTACGAGGTTGTCCCCTTATGGTGCATACGATGCCACAGAGTTGGAAACCTCTACAAAGATTTCCCTCTACTAGAAAAGGTGAAGGTTATGAACAAGGGGAAGTCATCTCCCTCACTTAAAGCTAAACATCGGTGGATCACTCAGATGAGGTAGAGAAAATTAACATCGATGCAGCTGGATCTAGGTCGGTCTCGAAAACACCGAAGAAGTGTGGCAAAACACCTCTCTTTCCTCCTTCACCTCCATTTACTAGGTAAAAGGAGGCCGTTGAAGCTGTGCTATCTTCGTGTATGTAAATTCATGTCCCTTTGTCTGCATCAATTACTCGTTATTTTGCATATAATGATATAGTTATGGGACCTCAGCAGGGCCCTGTTACCTCGCAATCCAGCCTTAAACACCTTGAATGTCCCATGATTTTCCCTATGCCTACTATATCCTATACTCCCATTCCTTTCTAGAGGAAGTGCCATCAGATTTGAAACCTGAACTGATCCCATCCCCCATCGATACCACCTCCGCTAACTTTCTCAGTTTCGGGATCCAGATGCTATAGGAATTGGACTAGTCCCTCCCCCCACCTCTCTGAAGCTCCCTCGACGTAGACCATCCTCCCTGTCAAAAGCTAAACAGCAGGCAGGGATGGAGGTTGCCACGGGAAAACAACTTACTCTTGATAGGGTCCTTAGAGCACAGAACCCCCTGGAGCCATGTCAACCATGAAGGTCTTCTCCTTCATTTGTAGAGGGATTGCTAGTCCCGAGATAATACTAGCACTGCGATGGCTTCTCTAGAAGGAGCTGATAGATATTTTATTCCTACAAGAAACCCTAGGTGTTGCCGATGCCATTTCCCCTCTCTTGGAATCCATGCTTCCAGGATGGCATTTCCAAGATATTGATGTAAACGACCATTCTGGTGGCATTGCCTTGGGCTATAATCCTCGCTTGATAAAGATGATGAGCACTTGGGGAGGCATTGGATTCATAGGGGAAGAAACCTTCTCTACTAAAATGGGAACTGAAATGAAACTGTTGAATGTCTACAGGCCCTGCCACCACTGGGAAGATTTTTGGGAGCAACTTCTGTCATCCAATATCTTGCAACCAGACAATATCATTCTGGGTGGAGACCTAAACTTTTCTCTCAGATTCTCTAAGATGGAGGCATCATCCCCAAGTCGATCCTCTATCGACCTTCTTCGAACAACTCCTATAATCACACAATCTCATTGACATCCCATCTGCAAAGTTAGTCCCGACTTGGAGGAATAAAAGAGGTGGGGAAGATAGTATTACCAGGAGGCTCGATCACTTCCTCATCAAGGAGTGATTTCTAGAGCGAGGCACACTTACCACCAGTGGGTTGGCTCAGGTGGCTTATCAAATCACTTGCCGAAATACCTTGATATATTGAGAGATATAAGTAAGCCACGAGCCCCTTTCAAATTTAACTCCTCTTCGTTGAAGGATAATTCCTATATCTACGTTGCCTCAGAATTTTGGAAGGCCCACCTACGTGCTGTTGGAAGGAGCATCACTAATGGGTTCATCAATAACGTAAGGGAACTCAAGAAGCTATCAAAGATTTGGGCTCATAACAAGAGGATACAAGAAGAAAAAAAATTAAGAGACATTGAATTAGAAATTGCTGATATGGAGGAAGAAAGCGGGGTGCCCTTCCCATCAAATGATCATAGGGATAAGCTTACAACCTTAACAACCAAGCGGGGGAACATCCTCAAAGAAAGGGAGGAAACATGGAGACTAGGAAGTAGAGCGATATGGCTGAAGGAAGGAGATGAAAACTCTAAATTATTCCATAAATTTGCAAATGGAATAAAGGAAATCAACACTATTTGGAAACTGACAAATGAGCAAGGAATTGAGGTAGACACCTTCCCTCACTTGGCTACTTTCGCCTCCTCACATTTCAAGCAAGTCTACCAGGCTCCTCCCAATGCCACCCTAGCAGAGGTTATAAGGGTAGCACAACTATTATGTCGGTTTATCAAGAAGGAGGATGATATGGATCTAGATAGAAAAGTTGCTCTTGGGGAATTAGAGGCCACCCTAAAATGGTTTAAGAGGGACAAGAGCCTTGACCAGGATGGATGGTCAGTGGAGTTTTATTTAGCCTTTTTTGATATCCTAGGACAAGATTTACTCAAGGTCATCGAGGAATGCCGGATATCTAGACGAATGCATGGGGCCATCAATTCCACTTTCATTGCTCTCATCCCCAAATCAGACAATTCATTAACATTCAATGATTTCTAAACCATTTCCCTGCACAATTGCATATACAAAATCACATCCAAAATCATCGCTAATTGCCTCCACCCTATTCTTTCCACCCACATCTCCTTAGAACAATTTTCCTTCCTACAAGATCATCAGATACATTAAGTTATAGGAATGGCCCAGGAGGTATTGCACTCAATACAGTCAAGGAAGATCAAATGTATGATTCTTAAGGCTGATCTATCTAAGGCATTCGACCATGTAAGCTGGATATATATCAAAATGCTCCTAACACATTTAGGATTTCCTATGGGAATAATAAAATGGATAATATGTTGCATCACTAATATATCCTTTAGTGTCCTAATAAACAATGCTACTTCTGTTTTTTTCCACTCTAAAAGAGGACCCAGGCAAGGATTCCCATTATCACCTCTACTCTTCCGACTGGTTATGGAAGGGCTCAGTAGACCACTTAAGGATATGCACCTTAGAGGCAGGCTCTAGGGCGTCAGGATCAAGAACAGATGCACAATAACACACCTCCTCTTTGTGGATGATGTGTTAATTTTCCTTAATGGGAGATTAGGATATTTGACTACTATACAACATTATATGAACCTTTTAAAAACTGAAACAGGCATGACTATTAATAACTCAAAATCCACCATTACGTATCTGACTGCTCCCCACATGAGATCTAGTTCGCACTTCAAAGGTTTCCATTCACCCTGTTGTAGCTGGATGAAGGCCTCTAATATCTGCGATAAAGGCTAAAGCCGCTCGGTTACAAAATTGTTGACTGGACATGGTTGATCTCTAAGCTAGAAAGGAGACTTAATATATGGTATCACAAATATCTCTCAAGATCAGGAACACTATTTCTTATCAAAGCTATGCTTGAGGCCACCCCATATATTGGATGTCACTTGCTTGGATCCCAAGGGGCATCCTTTCAAGAATACAAAACCTCTGCTGCAGATTCCTGTGGAAGGAAAAACAAACAGGGAGGATATTTGAATGGGTAAAATGGGATCTTCTGTCCATTCTTAGGAAATGGGGAGGCCGGGGCATTAACAAACTAGAAGATTTATCCACTGCACTAGTGGCCAAGAGAGGATAGCAATTAATCACCTCTAACAATCTCTAGACCAAACTAGCCTCCTCAAAATACATTGATCCTTTAAGGCCAATGGATTGGTTGAGATAGACAAGCTGGAACAATCTGGGATCTAAAACATTGGGAATTCAGTAATGAAATCATTTTCACTAATTCGTGATAGAATTACATGGAGAATTTATGATGGGACATTTGTCCGTATCCATGGATAGGATGTGCGAATGGACACTTATTACCTGAAGGACTAATCCAACACCTCAAAGAGATTGGCATCACACACATCTGTCACATTGTTGATGAGGAGAGATCTACCTACCTACACGAAGCTTGGAAATCTACCCACAACCTGCACCTACATCATCATTGGCACAAGCTTTAGAAGGCATACACAATGGCTCTAACTAAGTCTCACATCTGTATATTGGAAAGGGAGGATGAGATTATATGGGCTATAGCAAAAAATGGTTGGTACTCTCCGAAAGAGGGATATATACACCTTGCAAATAGACATAGACCACAACATACTAATATATGGTGGAAAGGAATGTGGAAGCTCAAATCCCCCCTTAGAACAAGATTTATCATGTGGTCAATCTTGAAAAACAAAGCCCCAACTGGAGATAACCTGATCAAAAGGGGTCAACAAGGGCCCTTTTGGTGCTGCCTATGTAAAGACAGCTCAGAAATAGTGGATCACCTATTTCTCTCTTTCCCCATCACCAGTGATCTCTGGAACTCTACGCCCTCACACACCCCTACAACCAACTCATAGAGGGTCAAACTATCAGGGAGGTTTGGGCCAATTTGTGGACAACACCATCCCCGCAAAAATCAAGGAACCTCCCCATCCTCATTAGCTAGGAACTTTGGATTACCAGGAAATGCATCATCTTTTTGGACACCATCCCCCATTCGCCCTCCATCATCACCCGAATCCTTGCCGACTACAGTAATATACCTGAGGATGATGATAACACTCCACCCAGACATAACATCCTTGAAACCATCAATCACTCCCAACCTTGGGCTTATTTTGATGGATCAACACAAGAGGCAGGATGTGTTGGGGGTGGGGGGGGTGACGGCACTATACTTAACTAATTCCCATTAATATCACCTTCAAATGGGACTTGGATGAGGACAAAAAACTATTCAAAACTCATCACAGCCAAACATCTCATTCAATTTTCTATTGAAAAAAACTGCAGGAATCTACAAGTATTTGGTGACTCAAAAATTGTTTACAATTGGATAAACAAAACAAAAACATGTCATGCTTACGCTTTGCGATAGATACTATATGAGGTACACACACACACACACACACACACACACACACACACATATATATATATATATATCATTTTTTCATAGTTTTGCATGTCATCGTATCTACAAGGAACGAAACTCACTCGTTGATAAACTTTCCAAAGATGTAGCGATCCAGCCACGCGACATCTGGATGATACATGAACAATGAAAAGGGCTGCACTACTAGTATTACCACTGCCCCTACATGGACCATGCTAGATAGGTGCTTCAGGAGCCTGATATCATCTAATATGCGACTTGTTTTTCCATTTATATTTATTTTGCTTATACATATACAGCTTCATGTTACAGGAAATACTCTTTGCATAGAGTACTTTAATTTTTTAAAACTAAAGAGTGTATATCTAAGGAATTGTCTCCTTGCGTGGAGAACATATATATATTTGCTTATATTTTTTGACAGGCTTACAACCTACAAAAATTTCATATGCACACAACATCTACAACATGAAATTTTCCTTAATATTAATGAAAATTGTGATTTTCCAAGGGGAAAAAATACCATGCACCAATACCATGAGCCCAAACAATTATACTTCATTTGACTCCCTCCATAACATTCTAAAATCATGAAGAAGTCAAAATACTACAAATATTTTATTTTAATTTGATTTTGTCACACATTTAACAAATGTGTCCGATATTATAAATTAATATCATGGATTATCAATACCATGTGTCCAGTGGAGATCCATCTTAATTCCAGATCTACCAAGTGTGAAGAGGGTGTTCATATTTCCTAGTATTTAACATCAGGTATATGTCCAATCATGATCATAAACACACTACGATACACAACTTCAAACACTCTCTGTAGAAGAAATATAGTAACATTGAATCAATAAAGTACATAAGACAAATATTTGACAAAAAGCTTGCTTTTATTATTCCTTCAATAAAAAAATTGTATACAAGGGATGATAGTCCTTAAAAATCCCCAATACAAGACAACTTTGACTTGATGCCAACTTCTTTTGACCCGCAATCTGCTGAAAAGAATAAGAACAAAAATTAACTCACTTGCTAAGGATGTCCTTGCACAACAATCCTTTTAGTCCACTTTGGCTTTACACCTGGCATGTCCTTTACCTCCTTTGACCACAAAGAAATATCTCCCTATACCTCCCTGACCACCAATTAATCACAATGTAATTGATCCTTCAAATTCCCTTTATATATCATATCTAGTGCCCAAGATTAGTTCTACACCTTATAATGAATTAGCACTTCCAAGTCACTATACAATACCCCTTAAATAAAAGCTTACACACAGTCAACATTTTCCATCAAGATGACTATGTAATCAACTCTCTAACTAGCTATCCTTTCACTCCTTTGTTAATAGACTTTGACAATGCACCTTGGTAACTTATTTATTTCATTACATCAATCGTCCAACTTGTCCCACTACAATTTTTCTGCCTAAAAATTTAACTCACTTACAATAGGTCAAACCTGAGGCTAATTTTAGCCTCTTCTAGAGATCGACCTTGACACATAACATTAGAAAACACTTGAGGTCTTGTGGCCCTCCACAAAAAACTAAATCAATGCTTAATAGGCCTCTCCAAAGGGCTCTACCTTCCTCTCCTCTACAAAAAATATAATGTAGATCTTTCCACACAATTTCAACACTTTTTCTTG
Organism: Pinus tabuliformis; assembly: GCA_031772625.1. NCBI lineage: Eukaryota > Viridiplantae > Streptophyta > Pinopsida > Pinales > Pinaceae > Pinus > Pinus tabuliformis. Next base: position 477,842,293 of record CM062810.1, on the reverse strand, counting down.
GCTTGGATAGACCTATATCAGGCCATATATCATATACAAAATTATATGGCTACTACTCCTAAATTTAGCTTGCATAGAACGCTTTCTAGGGCGCATATACAACACAAAAAATTGACCTTCTTTCCTAAGAATACTCGACCTTATTCCAGCATAAAATCTTACCATAAAATTTCTCCTTTCCTCCCTTCACCACATCTTGAGATTCTACATCTTCTCTTGGGCTAATTTAAACATAAGACAAGTTGCAATGTTCTGGTGAGAGCTTTCCTTAATTCTCTTCTATTTATACTTTTATAAGGTTTCCTTAGATTCCCTTCTCTTCCATCAAAGCTTCTTTCTTACTAAAATTAGAATAAACAAATATTATATTTGGGCCTTTAGCCCACAATAATGTCTGAATCCCACTAGCTTTGGTACTTTGCCCACAAAGATTCAATTTTGTGTGTCAAATCCACCCAAACATAGTACCCAAAGGCTTGTGAGAGTACCTCCCAAGCTGCACTTTTCAATGCTCCCTCCTAGAGAGGGGGGGAATTCGATTCCTCAGAAGTAACTCTGCAATTACACAATCCCAATCTTTGGCATCCATCACTACAACATACCCTAAAGTATACACAACACATTCTTCATAAGTGTCCCTACCAATAGAAGCCTCTTGCTTCTTCTTCACCTGATAGGCCTTTAGGATATTACATTGTTCCCTATTGATAGTTGTGGAAGTATCCTTACTCCCCACTGAACATGTGCTCTTCTTGGGTCATATATTCCTTCTCTAAACTTGCAAACTCCCTCTCAAATTTTACTCTTCCTAAATCTCTGGAACCGACATCTTCCCTTGATCTATTGACTTTCCCATCATTCTATATATACAACTCTCCCTAACTCTAATGGCTTCTCTAACAGAGTTAGAGTCTCTATGATTGAGTATCACCTTCCCATCCCAAAATGTCTTCTCAAACCCCTTTGCCTTGATCATTGAGACAAACAACATGCTACACTAGAGCTTTCATACTCATAGCACATGTTGAACTCATAGTAGCCCTCCTGAATCCATCCTAAAGGGCACCATGGCTAACCCCTATGATAGTATTTTTTTCTCTTATCACCAACCTCCACATGCAATTTCGAGTCACATTCAGTTAGAGTCTCAAAAACTTCCCACAAACTTTTCATATGCTTCAACACTTTGTTATCAATGAATCATGCACCCTCATCAATAGTTCACTCAGAGAAATGAGAAAGCAGAGAAAATTCTTTCGTAAACCTCCTTGTGAATTCATCCAACTCAACTGAAGATGTCGCAAGCATTGTTATTTCCTTCTTCTTCTCATTATCTCCCTTCTGCAGACACTTACTTGCATAGTGACCTTCTCACCACACATGTAACATTTTGCCTTACTCAAGTCCTCCTTCATTTTTCCCTTCATCTTTCTTACAAGAGACATTTTTTATTCATTAGACTTCTTCTTATGAACATCCTTGTACTGCAGTTCCTCTTTGATGAAGTCATACCATAACCTATTCCAATATGGAAACTTATATCGAGCATCCATGCCTTCGATAAATGGCTTACATTCCACGTTGAATCCCTTCGAAGTAGTCCTCACTAACTCAAATTCTAGAATGTTATCTCTAATGGTATCTATATCATCATGAACATGATAAATACTCAGTAGATACAATGCCACACCTTTGCTATCCAACATATTCGTGTTCTTAAGCTTCTCTCTCAATACCAAAAGCTAGTTCTTGTTCTTATTCTTGAATAAGTCTTGAATATCCTTCCACATCTCATGTGTAGTGTTATTCCTGGTTAGGTGAGGTGTCAAGTGATACTTAACATCATCTAGGATGATTATATTACCCTTCACATCCAACTTTTCATGTACATCCAACACTTTATGATCTATTGGGCTTTGAATCTCCTTGTTAGCAAACTACATCTTGTTCACCAACAAGACTAGCCTGATCTTTCCTTCCGACGACTATAGTTTGATAACTATAAGATCATCTGCTTGATTTTCCATTTAAAAAATATAAGACCAAGATCATGGGACATATATTTTAAGTTGAATGGTGTGGAAAATATCCTAGTGGGTGTCACTTTCGGTTTATTAATGTATAGGGAAATTTGCAATGGCATCGACAAAGAAAAAGAGGCATTAATTGGCATTTATTGATGAAAATAAAGGAAAATAGGAGAAAAGGAAGATGAAGAGACACAAGTTTTCATTAGAGGAAAATTGAAGGAAAACTGAAGGAAAATCAAGAAAATAGAGAAATCAATGATAAAAAGGCACCTGAGAAATAATTGATATATTTTTCCCATCTTTGGAGAAGGTGTAGCAAAGTAAAGATAACAAGCACTTGGACAAGAAAGAAAAGGAAGTAAAATGACAAGTAAAGGAAAGAAAGGAGAAGGTTGGATCAATAGCTTTAACATGAATATTTTGTATGTAACATGTTGCATGTCTGATCTCCTAGCTGAAGTGTGAATGCATGGTAGATGAATTAATTTATTTAGTTCTTTTGTTGTCACTGGCATGGGTTTTTCCTATTTTGAGAGTGGTTTCATCCTTGCCTTTCCATTACCTAGATAGCCATTGTGTGATGGAATTCATTTCTAGTTAAGCTTTGGATTGCTGGAAGGTTTTGGAATCGGGTGAGGTGGTCTCAGGAAAATTCCCAAGCGTTGGGGATGGAGTTGGTTTAATCTCTTAGAAGACCTCGAGAGGCAGGTGAAGACAAATAAATTCCTCAAGGTAATGGTGAAGAAATTCTGAGGCATCCAAGCTTGTTTTGGCCTTGTGATCCCTTGTCCTATTTTGGAAAGATGATGGTAGCTTGAGGGTGGAGGTGGTTTAATCTACGAGAATCCCTGTTTGTTTATGTATTGGTTTATCCCATGAGATCCCACATTCTTAATCTTCGGGAATCCCTGTTTGTTTATGTATTGGTTTATCCCATGAGATCCCACATTCATGTTTGGAATATGGCACAAGGGTGATTAGCCAAAAGAAAGATTTGATTCAGCCCAATCTATAGTCGGGTGGTACATGGAAGTCCCTAACTTGGTTGGCTTTGTGTATGTGTTTAAGATATATTTTCTCTATATTATTAATGAGCACATGTACCTGTCTTTATGATGATGTTATGGAATCTTTTTCATGGTTCCTAAGCTGGTTATATGTTGGTTATTACATGATTTCACAATTAACTCTAAATATGGCTCTTGTTCATGATTTTATAAATATTTTCTGGTTGATGAATCCATGGGCTAATAACTGTTATTGTAGCTATTATGAGAGGGAATTAGACCATATTTGTGATTCTCAGATGAGTTTTAGACTCTAAAGATAAGGTATGCATTCATGACCTGTAACTCACATGTTCACCATATGTTTGACGAAATGACTATCATGGTTAGGCTTGGTTAGGACAAGTTCTTGTTCAAGTTTTGTATGAATAGCTTTATCATCACATCATTTATTATTCTGAGACATTATAGGTCGTTCTAGGTAGTGGTCTAGAGGCTGGATTAGAAAAGTGGTTTGGATTTCGTGACCAAACACTTTGAACTGGAGATTTTAGTCTATAACTGCATGTAGGGAGTGTTGTGAATGCAGTTGTAAGCCTATAACCGCACCCTTTCCTTTTCATGCATGTGGTTGTGGGCCCATGTTAGTGAAAATGTAATCCAACTTAGTGATTGGGCACCTAGAGTGGTTTTTTAGCTCATGGATGGTGTGTAGTTGTTCAGGAATGTGAGAAAGGTTTAAGTTTGTAGGCCCCACTTCCTTCACAAGAATTTGGAGGTCACATCATGTCATAGTGGCAGTTCGATTGAAATTTACCCAGAGGGATTGTAAAAGAAATTAAATGTGGGGTGGAAGTGTTACAACAACACATTGAGCCTATCATCATATCTTAGACTAGTAACCAACTTAGTCATGTTGTTAGTCCATCAACAACAAGGCAACTAACTTTCTCTTGAGTTTTTCTTTGTGCACACTTTGATTTATCTATCACTTCAAATTAGCTCAGATACGATGTTGATTTTTCATAGTATCTTAGATCAGGTCTATGTCTAATCATGATCATAAAAAATTTGAAATACATAACTCCAAGCACTTTTCACATAGGAAATGTAACAAAAATAAATCAACAAAGTACACAAGACAAATATTTGACTCAATAATTGTTTTTATTATCCCTTCAGTATAAAAAATGTAGGGCTCCCATACTAGGGATCATGGCCCTTACAAACCCTTGATACAAGACAACTAGCACTTTTGACCCACAATCTACCCAAAAGAACAAGAATAAAACTTAACTTACTTGCTAAAGATGTCCTTACAAAACATTCCTTTTAGTCCACTTTTCCTTGACTCCTTGAAGGTTCTTTGCCTCTTTCATCGACATAAGAAGTACATCCTTATAATCCCCTATCCACAAGCTGCTCACAATGTAATTGTTCCTTCAAATACCTTGCATATATCATCTCTAAGATGAACTCTACTTCTCACAATGAATTATTACTTCCAAGTCACTATAAAATTATCCCTTAAAAAATATCTTAATCATAGTGAAAGTTTTCCATCAAGATGATTGTACAATCAACCCTACAAATATTTGTCATTCACTCCTTTGATGACGAACTTTAAAAATACTTAAAAACCAATTTAATTCAATATATCAAACCTCCAACACATCCCACTGCCTTCTCTCCATGTGAAGATAACTCATTGCATGTGTGTCAAATGTCGGGTTAATTTTGATCTCTTTTTGTGCTCACACTTACCAAAAAACACTAGTAAACACTTAGGGTCTTGGAACCCTCCACAAAAAGATAGAATTAGGCTTATTATTCCCCTTACACGGACTCAAAATTCCTCTCCTCTACAGAGAACATAATGTAGATATTTTCATAAAATTTCAGCAAGTTTTCCTATCCTTCACAAAACTCTGTTAGAACACGTATCATAGAAAAAATTCAGTGGCTACTACTCCTAAAATCAGCTTTAACATTACCCTTTCTAGGGCACATATAAAACACAAAAACTTAACTTCTTTCCATAGAAAACCCATCCTTCTTCCAACATAAAGTTAGACCATAAATTTTATCTTTTCCTCTCTGTGCCTCCTCCTAACGTTTCACATCTTCTCTTGGGCTAATGTAAACACAAGACAAGTCGTGATGTTGTGGTGAGACCTCTTGTAATAACCTCGGGTTATATTTCCATGTAAAAAGTAGAAAAATCAACCAAGGTCATGGGACATGTATTCCAAGATGAATGGTGGGTAAACATTATAGTGGTCATCGCTTGTGGCTTATTAATGGCTATGAAAATTGGCAAAGGAATTGGCAATGGGAAAGAGGAAATAATGGGCATTTAATTATGAAAAAAAGGAAATAGGAGAAAATGAAGGTGAAGAGAAAACAATTTGAATGCAACAGAAATCAAAGGAAAATGAAAGAAAAATGAGACATCAATAATAAAAAGGCATTAGAGAAAGAATAGTTAGATTTTTTATAGTTTGATTTGAGCTCTCTTTCATTCTCTCATACACTCTTGCACACTTAGAGCATTCTTGGAGAACTCTAGCATTCATTTGGAATTAGAGAAAGCAAGCAAAGGACAAGCGAGGAATTGCTAGGAAGTGGAAGAGAAGGTTGGATTAGCATCTACAACAGGGATACTTTGTAGGTAATAGGTTTCATATGTGATTTCCTGGCTGGTTTTTGGATGCATTGTATATGCATGTGGCTCCTTTGTTATTTTTTTCCATTGGCATGGAGATTTTCCTGTAGTGACACTAGTTTCATCCTTTCTTTGCATTTCTTGGATAGTCATGGTGTAGTGGGTTCCGCATTTCTTTTTGTAATTGATTCTCACGTTGCATATGGCTATGTGTTGGGACAAATTCTCTGGAGCCCTAGAATTTCTTGGGTTCCGTGGAGGTTGTGGATAGATATGGTAGATCTGAGCCCTGTGACAACTTGGGTTCCATGGAGGCTATGGGTTGATTTAGTTGTCCCTAGAGCTATGGAAAACTTAGGAAGAGACCAATCTGGTTGATATTAGTGATTTATAGACCATATTGGTGAGATCATTGTGGTTGAGGGTTGAGGTGATTTGGCCTCTAGAAAACCCAATTGGTTTTGTTTTGGTTTAACCCTTATGATCCCACATTCATGCTTGGAATATGGCATGAGGTTGATTGGTTGAAAGAGAAATTTTTGTTCTTCCAATCTATGGCGGGGTGGCACATGGATGTCCCTTACTTGGTTGGCATTTTCATACGTTAATATGAGTTATTTTACTATTGTGATTTATGAGCACTTTTACTTGTTATTATGGTGATATTATGGCTGATTTTTCATGGTTTTTTTTTGGGTATATGTTGGTTATATGCATGGTTGTATTATGTGCTCTAGTTATGGCTCTTGCTCATGATTGTATAAGTTATTGGATGGTTTATCAATGAATGGACTAAAATGTGTTGTTTCAACTAGCTTGAGAAGACATTGAGCATTCTTAGTCATTTTTAGATGAAGTTAAGAAGTTTATGATCATATATGCATTCATGAACTGTAGCTTCCATGTTTACTATATGTTTAACGAAATGTATATATTTCATTAGGCATGTATTGGTCAACATATTTCTCAATATTTTATCATTTAACATTGTTATAATCATTGTCATGATTTTGGAAGTTATAGGTAGTTCTGGGTAGTGGTTTGGAGGCTAGCGTAAAAAACGTGGCTTAGATCTCATGACCATGTGCACAGAACTAGGGATTTTGGGTCATAAATGCATGTAGAAATGCTTGTTGGTGAATTTATAACCTCCTAACTGCATGCATAAAATGTTATGAGTGTAGTTGGGGAGTAAACATAGTGAAAAAGAGTTACAACTTAGGGACTGACCACCTGTGGTGGCTGTCAGGCTTCTAAGTGGTCTATAGTCTTTGAGGGATGTCATTTACATGTTCCGGTTTATAGGCCCTACTTCCATAATTGGAACATGGAGGTTGGCTCAAGCCACAATACCACTCAGCTCATGTTTACCCTAGAGAGCTTGTAAAAGTGGATAAATGTGGCAGGAGGCATTACAAGGTGGTATCATAACACGTTTTGTTCTCTTTAGGTGATATGTGATATCGCAGGGTTGTATCACAGCTTCCAATTTGAAACACCTGGACTATATGGGGTAAATGCATAGTGTTATGCATGCATGTTAAGTGTATATGTGTCAACTATGCATGCATTGTGATGGTTATGGTTATTATGCATGTGGTCATTATTGCAATTGTGTGGTATCATGTATGATATATATATCTATATATATATATATATATATATATATATATATATATATATATATATATATATATATATATATCTGTCTATCTATCTATATATATATATATATATATATATATATATATATATATATATATATATATATATATATATATATCGTGATAATCTGGATTGATTGTACAAAAGAGATAACCTACGCTAAAATACCTTGAGGTATGATTTTTATTATATCTCTATTTGGTTTATCTTACATGACGTGGTTGTAGGAGAGAGAATATCAGAGATGAAGAGAAGAATGGTGGACTATAGCTCACATGACTCCCTTTACAGGCCTGATGTGAATTATATGGAATGGGAAATGATAGGTGGGAAACAAGGTGAAGAGTATTATTTGACCTCATAGATACACTAAGAAGTTTGAAGGCACACATTAGAAATTTCAAGGAAAACAATAACAAGTTGGTTAAGTCATAGGAAAGGCTTGCAATAGCTTAAGAAAAGAAGGCATAAATTAATGTAGTGATTCTTCAGAGCCTTTTAGATTTTCAGAAACATGGATAACTAAGGATCAGTCATGGACAAGAAGAAAAAGACTAATGGGGCATATGGTAGCAGGTCTCAAACATGACATAGGTTGGACAAAGATGATACAATCAAAGGTGGAAAATATTTGGATACACTTGATAGGTGGGCTAGCACTCATGGATTTTTTCTATTTACAGTTCCAAGAGACATCGTGACCATCACCGAAATCATCCCTATAGGAGGAGTTCATTGAAATATTTTCAAGAGGAATTAAAGAAATCAAAGCCTCCTAATTTTGATGGGGTCGTGAAGAAATTAGATGATGAAAAAGCATGACTTCTTGGGATGAAGGAGTTCCTCAGATTGCATGATTATTCTGAGAACATGAAAGCCAAGATAGAAATATTTAGTCTCAAAGGAAAAGGATATATCTAGTGGGAATGTGTTAAGTGGGTTAGAGGCATCAGGGTATAGGAGAAGAGTTGACATGATTTTTAAAGACGCTTCAGGAAGAAGTAGTTGTCGAAGAGATATTATGACAGAATGGCAAAGGAATTCTATAAGCTCAAGATGGGTTCCATGATGGGTGAAGAGTATATGACTAAGTTTCTAGATTTGTTGAGGTATGTTCCCTACCTCAAGGATGATAAGGAAAAGGTCCAAAGGTTCATCAATGGACTATCTTTAGAATTTAAAGATCGGATTGAGTACGATGAGCCTCGGTCGTTGGAGGAAGTCTTTGGGAAGCTAAAGAATTGTGATCACTTGTCAAAGCACAAGTATGAGCCTAATATGAACTAGAATGGTAATTAGAAGACTAAATGGAAGTGGCCTCAGAAGAGAGGAAGACTTCATGACGCATGTGACAAGGAGAATGTTCTACCTTGTAAGAAGTTTAATGAGGTTGTGAAAGGACATGGATTTGAGCCTAAGGAGAAGAAAAAGGGATGTCACACAAATCCTTTGAGGTGTTGGACTTGTGGTGGAGAGCATTGGAAGAGTGAGTTCCCAACGCACTAGGGTGGAAAGCCTTAGATTTACAGTCCTCAAGAGGCACATCCAATTGGAGATGTTGGCCAAAGTACTCCTCAAATTTATGCAACGATTGATAACAAGAAGGCTAGTCATCAGGCATCCATTATTGAGATGGCAGGGAAGCTTCATGATCAAGTTGTTTCCATTTTGATTGATCCTGGATCTAATTATATTTATATCAATCATGGCCTGGTGGATAAGTGTTCCATGAATAAATAAATGTATGTGGAACATTCATCGGTGTATTTGGCTATAGGGACCAAGAAAAGAGTTCATAGTTGGGTGAGACCTTATGCATTTGATCTAAATGTATGCCTACATCAACACATCTACATGTGTTTCCTTTGGGTTCATATAGTATTATTTTGGGCATGGATTGGTTGTTCATTAATAGGACTAAAGTGGACTACTATGAAAAGGCTATTGAGTGCCTATATTATGATGGGGAAAGGAGAATTTTGCAAGGAAAGAAGAACCCTACATCAGTGAGAATGATTATAGTTATGCAAGACAATCACAATTGCAGGAAATGATGTTTATTATTTGTAGTACATATTTCTAGTGATAAAGGGAAGGATGTAATGATGATGAAGTCTTGAAGATGTATCCTATTTTGTAGCAGTGTCATGATTTGTTTGATGTATATATTCCAGAGTTTCCTCCTTGTAGAGAGGTGGAATTTTCTATTGAGTTGATTTCGGGAGAAACAATGGCATCTAAGGCACCTTACATGATGATTACTCTAGAGTTTGTGGAATTGAATTTATGTCTTAAGGAAATGCTTGGTAAGGAAAAAGGATGGTCCTCTAATATTGTGGATTGATTACATGCAATTGAATAAAGTGATCATCAATAATAGGTGTCCTTTGTGGTAGATTAATGATTTTCTTGATTAAGTGAAGGGAGAAACAATGTTTTGAAATGTTTATTTGAGATCAAGATATCATCAGTTTCACATCAAAGAGGAATACATATGCAAGACTACATTTCGAGTGAGGTAAGGACCTTAAGATTTTGTGGTGATTCCTTTTGGTCTTAATAATGATCTGACCACTTTCATATCTTTTAATAATAGTGTGTTACTTTCTTATTTGGATACTTTTGTGTGTTTATTGATGATATATCGATATACTCTAAGAATGACGAAGGGCATGCAGATCACTTGGAAGAAATGTTGATATTGTTGAGAGAGCATTAATTGTATTCCAAGCTCAATAACTCTAGCTTCTTTCAGTCTTAAATTCACAACTTGGGACATCTTGTTTCGAAGGAAGGGATAGTAGTGGACTTGGAAAATATTAAAGCTATCATGGAGTGGTCAACTCTTAGGAATGTGGATGAGGTCAGATCATTCATGGCACTAGAAGGTTATTACAGGCGGTTCATTAGGAACTTCTCAAAGATTGGCTATCCTATTACATGTTTGTAGAGAAAAGGGAAGAAGTTTGGTTTTGGAGATTTCATATCCTGATAAGGAGTTTGTGGTTTGTATAGATATTTTTAAGGAAGGACTAGGCCGGGTCCTAATGTAGGAAGGGAAAGTAGTATGCTATGAGCCAAGGAAGTTAAATGATAATGAGAAGAACTATGTGACTCATGATATCGAGTTGGTAGTTATGTTAGATTTTAAGCTTCTGTGGAGGTTTCTTGTAGCTTCATGACCCGGATTATCCACAGTTTCTTGTTTATTCTGCCAACGTTTCAAACCCCAAAGGGGGTCCATCATCAAGACAAAACAGAAAGAATATGAATGAGAAATTATTGAGAGAAGAGAGCAAGCGACCTCGATATAAATAAATTATGAACCCTAATTTTATATAATGGCCGACACATGTTTTCAAAAATTAATGATAATAATTTTATTTTAATTTTATTTAAACAAATCTTAATTCTTTTTAATTAATTAATTCTTTCTATTTAATTAATTAAATTAATTAATCTATTAATTTTATTAATAAATTGGTTAGTTAATAAATTTTTGTTTAATTAATAAAATAAATTTGTTTTTTATTTTATTTGTTTTTAATTAATAAAATAAATTGTTTTTAACCAATTAATAAGACTCTATTAAATTTTATTAAAATTTTTAATCCAAATGAAATTTTGATTAAAATTATTACTTTTAAAAAAAAATTATTTTTAATTTAGAGATAGAATCTTCGGCGAAAATCACATGGAACATCAATTGTCGACGCGTTTCGAACCAACAATTGTGGTTTTTAATTAATTAATTATATTAATTTATTTTAATTTAATTTACTTTAATTAATTATATTAATTAAATTAATGATTTAATTCCTAAATTAAAAGGAATGAATTTGAAGTTAATCTTTTGTATAAAAATTTATTAATTTTAATTATATTCAATTATCAAAATCTTTTAATCAATATAAATTAATTAATTAATTTAATTTAAATTGATTTAATCTATTAAATAAAATTTTTAATGAAATTGAAAATTAAATATAAATTTAATGAAAATAAATTAAATAATAATTTTAATCAACAAAAAATTAAATTTTAAATAATTTTAATAAAATAAAAATAAAAATAATTTTTTTTAAAAAGTAATAATTTTAATCAAAAATTCATTTGGATTAAAAAATTTAATAAAATTTAATAGAGTCTTATTAATTGGTTAAAAACAATTTATTTTATTAATTAAAAACAAATAAAATAAAAAACAGATTTATTTTATTAATTAAACAAAAATTTATTAACTAACCAATTTATTAATAAAATTAATAGATTAATTAATTTAATTAATTAAATAGAAAGAATTAATTAATTAAAAAGAATTAAGATTTGTTTAAATAAAATTAAAATAAAATTATTATCATTAATTTTTGAAAACATGTGTTGGCCATTATATAAAATTAGGGTTCATAATTTATTTATATCTAGGTCGCTTGCTCTCTTCTCTCAATAATTTCTCATTCATATTCTTTCTGTTTTGTTCTGATGATGGACCCCCTTTGGGGTTTGAAACGTTGGCAGAATAAACAAGAAACTGTGGATAATCCGGGTCATGAAGCTACGAGTTGGTAGTTATCAATCACACATTGAAGATGCGGAGACATTATATCATTGGATGGAGGCTTGTTCTAATGAGTTATCATAGTGGGTTGAGGTGCTTGTTTGACCAACCCAATCCGAATGCTAGGAAATTTAGATGGTTGGATACCCTTAGTGAGTTTTATTTTGAAATCAATTACATCAAGGGGAAGGAGAACATGGTTGCAAATGGTCTAAGTAGGAGAGTGTAGGTGAATCACTTTTCTGTTGTGAGCTTTTATGGGATAGATTTGTAGGAGTGGATATTGCATGTAGTGGAACATGATGAGAAGGACTAGCAGCTAAAGTAGAGGTTACAACAGGGTGATAGAGATGAGGAGTATCACCTCACAATAGATGGCTTGGTTATATTCAAGAAAATGATATATGTGGTAGATAGCAGTAAGTTGAAGAAGCTTATCTTGAGGGAGTTTCATGTCAAGCCATATTTAGACCACCCTAGATATCAGAAGACCTTGAAATTTGTTAAGAAATTTTATCATTATCCTAATTTGAAGAAAGCAGTGGTTGAGTTTGTTGCAAGATGTTTGAACTATCAGTAGGTGAGAGCAATGTGTAAGAATCTAGTTGGTTTTTTGTAGCCTATTCTGATTCCAAAATGGAAATGGCATATCATTTGCATGTAATTCATTACAGGCTTTCCAAGGGCATTGAGGCAACATGATTCCATCATTTTTTTAGTTAATTGGTTAAGAAAGGTAGCTCACTTCAATGTAGTGAAGTCTACTAATACAACTAGTGAGGTATCTCAGATATTCATCAGGGAGATAATGAGGTTTCTTGGTGTTCCCAAGAATATTATCAGATAGAGATTCCAAGTTCACTTCTAGTTTGTGGAAGGAGATTTTCACAAGATTGGGGATAAAGTTAGCTTTTAGTACATCTTATCGTCCGCAAACAAATGGAAAACCAAAGAGGGTTAACATGATTCTTGAGGATATGTTGAGGATGCATGTCATGCATCGACAAAGGAAGTGGGAGGAGTATCTTCCAGTGGTAGATTTTTATTATAATAATGGTTATTCCGAATGCTTGAGGATGAGTCCATATGAGTCTCTTTATGGTTGGAGATATAATACTCCTATCAAATGGAGTGTTCCACTGAATAGGGTGTTGATTGGACAAGATATGTTGACTCAGATGGAGCAGGATATGTAGGTTATCAAAAGGAATTTGAACGGAGCACAATAAAAGTAGAAGAATTATGCATATCAACATAGAGCATTAAAGGGGTTTATGGTTGGGGAGCATGTGTATTTGTGCGTCAAGCTCAAGAGGAGCTCCTTAAGGATTGGATCACATTTCAAGCTAACACATCAGTATTGTGGGCCTTTTGAGATCCTAAAGAGGATTGGTCTAGTGACCTATTGACTTGCACTACCACAAACAATGAAATTCCATGATGTTTTCCATGCTTCATTGCTTACATGTGTTGTTGGGAAAAGTATCCAATACGGAATGACCCTATCCCACTCTAAGGGTGATAGTACCTCAGCAACAATCAAAGCAAAGCTATTCGAAATTACTTCTTTATCAGATGTAAGAGAGGGGAGAAAGAGATCCACTAACCGTTGTCTTCCGCTAATGATTGATCCAATCTTCTCTCTTTGCTGCTTGCTCCCAGCTCCTTGCTTTTTCACTGACCCAGCTACACCAAGATCCTGCAAAATGGCAAGAGAGGGAAACTACAAGAAGCATACATTCATAATTTATTCAAGGATTAGAATAAATCAAATGCACAAGTATAGCAATACACCATTGAGACACATGCATATAGAAGAACCTCAAATGATTTATTAATGGAAGAAGTAAAGTTCAGGAAGTAATACAACCATAAAAGGCCCAATCCAGCATCACCTCCCAGCAGAAAGAAATATCCTCTTCACCTCCTTCAAGAAAATCACCCAATAGTTCTATACTCAAACCAACAACACTTCCTTACATTCACAAGATTCCAGCCTCTCTAGACCTCATGAGAGAGCTCTATATATAGGAGTTTTGGAGAAAGGATGAGTCAGCTTGTAGCTGGCATGAAGCTGACTAGTGTCCTCTCCCACTTCAGTTATTCTTCAGTTCTTGAGTCCACTTGGAGGTTCTTGCTTCCACTTGGAGATCTAGACCCTCTTACTCATCACCAGTCGAATTCCTTGATCCAAGTGTCATTTTGGAAGCTTCCCGGGCATTGACACCTTGAGAAATGACTGTGCCACTTGGCCAAACTCGCCTAGCGCAGGTAGCCTTCTTTGCAGTTGACATTCAGTGCAGGTACACAGTGGAGCAGTTGACATTCAGCGCAGATGCTCAGTGGAGCTGACATGATCTAGAATTAGCCTGTTTTTGAGTGTTTTCAGGTGGAGAACTGATATTTAGTGCTGTGGTTTGTTGACCTTGTTCCTCTAGGGGTAGGAACAACCTGTTTAGGGACTTTCGATCCCTTAGATTATTGACATTTCATGCTTCATGCTGTAAGGCACAAAAATGTCTATAACAGTTGCCCCATAAAGTATGAGGTCGTTTATCGGGTGAAATGCTTGATGAGGAGGATCCGAAGTTCATTCAATCGCCGAGAGGTGACCTGTAATAAAATACAATACAATACATTATTTTTCATTCTGCTTTCATGATCTAGCCGAGGTGGGCATTCCCATGCTCAGCTTTATAAATTCATTTTGGTACATATAACAGACGATCGTCTGATGGTAGACTGATAATTCTCTGCTGAAATTATCATCCTTTGAGTAGGATGATCATCTGCTGCAATGATGTACATGTCAAATGTTTTTATATTTCCTGAATATATATCGCAGCCCGGATGGATGAAACTAGATCTAGGGTCTTCAAACTCGTCCAATCTTCACTCTAAGTACAAGTCGATCCATGTGAGAATTGCGCTGAAGTCGAACATGGAAAGAAGTCGCTTGATTACCGGTCAATGATGTAAACCGTTAACAAGCGTGAGAGGAATCACCGATAATGATAATGACCCTCAAGGTACTGCAGTACAATTCACGTGGTGTGAATAAAGGACTTAGCGTCGAACACCATGCAAAATCTTCTGGTCGAAGGTCATTGATGTATACCTGTTGCCGGAAGTGAGAAACTTGCCATTGAGGCATGCAAGCTTCAAAGTACTGAAGGGGTTGTTCCTAGATCAACTTCTTGGATAATGAGCTGAAGTCGACAAGAAGCGATCCGTCAAAGGAGGGCCTTAATGAATCCCACATCAGTGACACGGAACGGAGCTAATGATTTTAGTGGAGGTGAAAACAATCTGTGAAATATGATTCAAGGTGGCGATCATGGGTGGATGAAGGATAATGTATGGCAGTGGATGGGACACGGTTGACTCTTTCTGAACAACATCTCTTGAACATATAACGACACTGATGCGATGGATCGGTAGCATTACCCCAAATGTGGATGGTTTGGCGAAGACCATGGTGATGAGACCGGCAAATGAAACAACCCAACCCAATGTGAGATGGAGGAAAAGTGTCATGTTCAAGAGCGAATTGCTACCATTAAAGCTTTGAGGTTCTCCCAATTTTTCCCTAGTCATTTTTGACCAGTACCTCTTTATTTTTGTCAAGCTTGAGGAGGATAACATATGCTTGTTCTATAACCTGCCCTTCGGACAAGCCCATCGCTATGTTTTAACGAGCCTAGCGATAGGGAAACTCGTTCTCGTCTAAAGACAAGTTTGTCGCTATTTAATCATTTTAACGAGTCTAACGACAAGGAAAACTCGATCCTTTTCATTTTTAGAGAGTCTTAAAAGGTACAGAAAGTTAACTCCAAAATTCCTTTTTCGTCATCTAATCCCTTAAGTCCGAAAAAGTATAAAACAATACAGAAGGGATGAGTTTTCGATAACTTTAACGAGCCGAATAAAACAAGCGCTCGACCTTTTTGTGCAATAATCTCTCAGGTCCAAAAAGATTAAAATCTAGAGGAGGGATAGCTCTTCCAGTCATTTTAACGAGCTGGAAGGCCAAAAATCGGTAAACTTTTCATATTTTACGAGTCAATTGAAAAGAGCCCAAAGAAGACTCGTCTTTTGAGGAACGAGTGATAAACAGGGATAGCAGCAGATTCCAGGTACAGGTTGGAATTTTCTAATCACGGCAGTGTCACAAGGATGGATAGGTGAAATCACTCTTCACAGCTGTTCCTCAAAATGGGTAAACAATCATATGGAGGTGAACGATCGGCCAAATGACAGTGGAGGTGGCGGGTGCAAACACGACCAAGGCTTTTATGGCTAATAAATTTACGATCACAATGGTTATTTACCGGGATAGGTTCATTTTTTATTTAAAAATGAGCTTAAACTCTGGGGGAAACATTGCTCACTGCTTATATTTATTTTTTAACGAGCATGAAGACCGCGTTAAAACTGCTCGGATCCTGCGTTTATTTTTTAACGAGCATGAACTTTATGCTAAAACTGCTCGAATCTCGCTTTTCTATTTTTTAACGAGCACAAATTCCGCGGTAAAACTACTCGATTATATGGTCAAATTTTGATTTTTTACCATTGTTAGCTTTTCTCTTTTCAAGGATAGTACTGCA
Organism: Pinus tabuliformis; assembly: GCA_031772625.1. NCBI lineage: Eukaryota > Viridiplantae > Streptophyta > Pinopsida > Pinales > Pinaceae > Pinus > Pinus tabuliformis. The sequence continues at coordinate 477,825,758 of CM062810.1, read as the reverse complement.
TTCTTAATTGCTGCAACAAACATTGATAGAAATGAATAATATTTGCATGAAAATGAGATTATAACCCTAATATTTCACTTTGAACTACGTAAAAAGCCAATAAAAGGTGTTTTTACCTCTCATTTACCATTCCATTTACATTTGGTTTGTTGGAGCTCTCGAGGTGCCTCTTCCCCCTTGACTTTCACCAGCTGATTCCAGGAGATTCTGCGGACGATTTTCAGCGCTGTCTGGACCAGGTAGGAGGTAAACCCTAGCTCTTTCTTTTCAGGGTTTCATTTTCCAGTTTCATGCCTGTTTTTCAGTCTTTCTGGGCCTCAGGGGTTTTTCCAGAGCGCCCTAACTTCAGCGCAGGTTCCCCATTCGAAACCTGCGCTGAATGTCAAGCTGCCTTAAGGCAGCCTAACCTTCAGCGCAGGAGGGACACTCTCTGCCTGCGCTGGGCTCAGAAAACTGAGTTTTCAGGTCATTTTTTGATGATTTTTTGCCAGTTTTTCATCAAAATCAGGAACTTACTCCTTCTTTGTTTGCTTTGCAGGGAACTTTGAACAAAATGTCCCTTACATGGCGAGAACGAGAACATGAAGAGGAGGACATGATTGCCCTCCATGACCCGGTCACGGTGAACGCGTTGCGGAACTCTGGCCTGCTGAAGTTTTTTCGTATCTCTAGCATGAGAGCACAGATTACTTTGCTGCAGTATATGCTTGATGCTTGGGATCCTGTTAACCAAGTATTCCATATTAGGGGAAAGTCCATCCCCTTGACCATAGAGGACATGTACTTCTTGGCTGGGTTGTCAAGACGAGGTGCCCCCATTTCCTTGTCAGGTACGGCTCGGGGGACTGATTCCACCAGAGATTATGTTCGCCAGTATTGCAGGGAAGGTTCTCAGCCGAGCAGAGACGGCAAGATTGTTATCCGTGAGATTACTGACAGGTCTCTCAGGTCCATTCTATATACCATTGGTAGGATGGCCGGTAGCGCAGCTCTACATGTTGCCAACAGATCTTATAGAGTGGAGTCGCCAATTTGTTGTTGGGAAAAGTATCCAATACGGAATGACCCTATCCCACTCTAAGGGTGATAGTACCTCAGCAACAATCAAAGCAAAGTTATTCGAAATTACTTCTTTATGAGATGTAAGAGAGGGGAGAAAGAGATCCACTAATCGTTGTCTTCCGCTAATGATTGATCCAATCTTCTCTCTTTGCTGCTTGCTCCCAGCTCCTTGCTTTTTCACTGACCCAGCTACACCAAGATCATGCAAAATGGAAAGAGAGGGAAACTACAAGAAGCATACATTCATAATTGATTCAAGGATTAGAATAAATCAAATACACAAGTATAGCAATACACCATTGAGACACATGCATATAGAAGAACCTCAAATGCTTTATTAATGGAAGAAGTAAAGTTCAGGAAGTAATACAACCATAAAAGGCCCAATCCAGCATCACCTCCAAGCAGAAAGAAATCTCCTCTTCACCTCCTTCAAGCAAATCACCCAATAGTTCTATACTCAAACCAACAACACTTCCTTACATTCACAAGATTCCAGCCTCTCTAGACCTCATGAGAGAGCTCTATATATAGGAGTTTTGGAGAAAGGATGAGTCAGCTTGTAGCTGGCATGAAGCTGACTAGTGTCCTCTCCCACTTCAGTTATTCTTCAGTTCTTGAGTCCACTTGGAGGTTCTTGCTTCCACTTCGAGATCTAGACCCTCTTACTCATCACCAGTCGAATTCCCTGATCCAAGTGTCATTTTGGAAGCTTCCTGGGCATTGACACCTTGAGAAATGACTGTGCCACTTGGCCAAACTCACCCAGCGCAGGTAGACTTCTTTGCAGTTGACATTCACCACAGGTACACAGTGGAGCAGTTGACATTCAGCGTAGATGCTCAGTGGAGCAGCTGACATGATCCAGAATTAGCCTGTTTTTGAGTGTTTTCAGGTGGAGAACTGATATTTAGTGTTGTGGTTTGCTGACCTTGTTCCTCTAGGGGTAGGAACAACATGTTTAGGGACTTTGGATCCCTTAGATTATTGACATTTCATGCCTCATGCTGTAAGGCACAAAAATGTCTATAACAGTTGCCCCCTAAAGTATGAGGTCGTTTATCGGGTGAAATGCTTTATCAGGAGGATCCGAAGTTCATTCAATCGCTGAGAGGTGACCTGTAATAAAATACAATAAAATAAAATAAAATACATTATTTTTCTTTGTGCTTTCATGATCTAGCCGAGGCGGGCATTCCCATGCTCAGCTTTATAAATTCGTTTTGGTACATATAACAGACGATCGTCTGATGGTAGACTGATAATTCTCTGTTGAAGTTATCATCCTTTGAGTAGGATGATCATCTGCTGCGATGATGTACATGTCAAATGTTTTTATATTTCCTGAATATATATCGCAGCCCGGATGGATGAAACTAGATCCAGGGTCTTCAAACTCGTCCGATCTTCACTCTAAGTACAAGTCGATCCATGTGAGAATTGCGCTGAAGTCGAACATGGAAAGACATCGCTTGATTACCGGTCAATGATGTAAACCGTTAACAAGCGTGAGAGGAATCACCGATAATGATAATGACCCTCAAGGTACTGCAGTACAATTCACGTGGTGTGAATAAAGGACTTGGCGTCGAACACCACGCAAAATCTTCTGGTCGAAGGTCATTGATGTATACCTGTCGCCGGAAGTGAGAAACTTGCCATTGAGGCATGCAAGCTTCAAAGTACTGAAGGGGTTGTTCCTAGATCAACTTCTTGGATAATGAGCTGAAGTCGACAAGAAGCGATCCGTCAAAGGAGGGCCTTAATGAATCCCACATCAGTGACACGGAACAGAGCTAATGATTTTAGTGGAGGTGAAAACAATCTGTGAAATATGATTCAGGGTGGCGATCATGGGTGGATGAAGGATAATGTATGGAAGTGGATGGGACACGGTTGACTCTTTTTGAACAACATCTCTTGAACATATAACGACATTGATGCGATCGATCGGTAGCATTACCCCAAATGTGGATGGTTTGGCGAAGACCATGGTGATGAGACCGGCGAATGAAACAACCCAACCCGATGTGAGACGGAGGAAAAGTGTCATGTTCAAGAGCGACTTGCTACCATTAAAGCTTTGAGGTTCTCCCAATTTTTCCCCAGTCATTTCTGACCAGTACCTCTTTATTTTTTTCAAGCTTGAGGAGGATAACATATGCTTGTTTTATAACCTGCCCTTCGGGCAAGCCCATCGCTATGTTTTAACGAGCCTAGTGATAGGGAAACTCGTTCTCGTCTGAAGACAAGTTTGTCGCTATTTAATCATTTTAACGAGTCCAACGACAAGGAAAACTCGGTCCTTTTCATTTTTAGAGAGTCTGAAAAGGTACAGAAAGTTAACTCCAAAATTCCTTTTTCGTCATCTAATCCCTTAAGTCCGAAAAAGTATAAAACAATATAGAAGGGATGAGTTTTCGATAACATTAACGAGCCGAATAAAACAAGCGCTCGACCTTTTTGTGCAATAATCCCTCAAGTCCAAAAAGATTAAAATCTAGAGGAGGGATAGCTCTTCCGGTCATTTTAACGAGCTGGAAGGCCAAAACTCGGCAAACTTTTCATATTTTACGAGTCAATTGAAAAGAGCTCAAAGAAGACTCGTCTTTTGAGGAACGAGTGATAAACAGGGATAGCAGCAGATTCCAGGTACAGGTTGGAATTTTCCAATCACGACAGTGTCACAAGGATGGCTATGTGAAATCACTCTTCGCAGTTGTTCCTCAAAATGGGTAAAAAATCATATGGAGGTGAACGATCGGCCAAATGACAGTGGAGGTGGTGGGTGCAAACATGACCAAGGCTTTTATGGCTAATAAATTTACGATCACAATGGTTATTTACCGGGATAGGTTCATTTTTTATTTAAAAATGAGCTTAAACTCTGGGGGAAACATTGCTCACTGCTTATATTTATTTTATAACGAGCATGAAGACCGCGTTAAAACTGCTCGGATCTTGCGTTTATTTTTTAACGAGCATGAACTTTATGCTAAAACTGCTCGAATCTCGCTTTTCTATTTTTTAACGAGCATAAATTCCGCGGTAAAACTGCTCGATTATATGGTCAAATTTTGATTTTTTACCATTACTAGCTTTTCTCTTTTCAAGGATAGTACTGCATTCTCAATTGCTGCAACAAACTTTGTTAGAAATGAATAATATTCGCATGAAAATGAGATTATAACCCTAATATTTCACTTTGAACTACGTAAAAAGCCATTAAAAGGTGTTTTTACCTCTCATTTACCATTTCATTTACATTTGGTTTTTTGGAGCTCTAGAGGTGCCTCTTCCCCCTTGATTTTCACCAACTGATTCCGGGAGATTCTGCGGACGATTTTCGCCGCTGTCTGGACCGGGTAGGAGCTAATCCCTAGCTCTTTCTTTTCACAGTTTCATTTTCCAGTTTCATGCCTGTTTTTCAGTCTTTCTGGGCCTCAGGGGTTTTGCCAGAGCGCCCTAACTTCAGCGCAGGTTCCCCGTTCGAAACCTGCGCTGAATGTCAAGCTGCCTTAAGGCAGCCTGACCTTCAGCGCAGGAGGGACACTCTCTGCCTGCACTGGGCTCAGAAAACTGAGTTTTCAGGTCATTCTTTGATGATTTTTCGCCAGTTTTTCATCAAAATCAGGAACTTACTCCTTCTTTGTTTGCTTTGTAGGGAACTTTGAACAAAATGTCCCTTACATGGCGAGAACAAGAACTTGAAGAGGAGGACATGATTGCCCTCCATGACCCGGTCACGGTGAACGTGCTGCGGAACTGTGGCCTGCTGAAGTTTTTCCGTATCTCTAGCATGAGAGCACAGATTACTTTGCTGCAGTATATGCTTGATGCTTGGGATCCTGTTAACCATGTATTCCAGATTAGGGGAAAGTCCATCCCCTTGACCATAGAGGACATGTACTTCTTGACTGGGTTGTCAAGACGAGGTGCCCCCATTTCCTTATCAGGTACGTCCCGGGGGATCGATTCCACCAGAGATTATGTTCGCCAGTATTACAGGGAAGGTTCTCAGCCGAGGAGAGACGGCAAGATTGTTATCCGTGAGATTACTGATAGGTCTATCAGGTCCATTCTGTATACCATTGGTAGGATGGCCGATAGCGCAGCTCTACATGTTGCCAACAGAACTTATAGAGTGGAGTTGCCAATTTGTTGTCGGGAAAAGTATCCAATACGGAATGACCCTATCCCACTCTAAGGGTGATAGTACCTCAGCAACAATCAAAGCAAAGCTATTCGAAATTACTTCTTTATGAGATGTAAGAGAGGGGAGAAAGAGATCCACTAACCGTTGTCTTTTGCTAATGATTGATCCAATCTTCTCTCTTTGTTGCTTGCTCCCAGCTCCTTGCTTTTTCACTGACCCAGCTACACCAAGATCCTGCGAAATGGCAAGAGAGGGAAACTACAAGAAGCATACATTCATAATTGATTCAAGGATTAGAATAAATCAAATGCACAAGTATAGCAATACACTGTTGAGACACATGCATATAGAAGAACCTCAAATGCTTTATTAATGGAAGAAGTAAAGTTCAGGAAGTAATACAACCATAAAAGGCCCAATCCAGCATCACCTCCCAGCAGAAAGAAATCTCCTCTTCACCTCCTTCAAGCAAATCACCCAATAGTTCTATACTCAAACCAACAACACTTCCTTACATTCACAAGATTCCCGCCTCTCTAGACCTCATGAGAGAGCTCTATATATAGGAGTTTTGGAGAAAGGATGAGTCAGCTTGTAGCTGGCATGAAGCTGACTAGTGTCCTCTCCCACTTCAGTTATTCTGTAGTTCTTGAGTCCACTTGGAGGTTCTTGCTTCCACTTGGAGATCTAGACCCTCTTACTCATCACCAGTCGAATTCCCTGATCCAAGTGTCATTTTGGAAGCTTCCTGGGCATTGACACCTTGAGGAATGACTGTGCCACTTGGCCAAACTCGCCCAGCACAGGTAGCCTTCTTTGCAGTTGACATTCAGCGTAGGTACACAGTGGAGAAGTTGACATTCAGCGCAGATGCTCAGTGGAGCAGCTGACATGATCCAGAATTAGCCTGTTTTTGAGTGTTTTCAGGTGGAGAACTGATATTTAGTGCTGTGGTTTGCTGACCTTGTTCCTCTAGGGGTAGGAACAACATGTTTAGGGACTTTGGATCCCTTAGATTATTGACATTTCATGCTTCATGTTGTAAGGCACAAAAATGTCTATAACAACATGTCTAGGATGTTGATCATGTGATTAATTGGTATACATTACAGGTGGAAGAAGAGGGAGAGTTACATCCAAAAACTTAGTTCTATTTTCTTCTCATCCATTGTTTTTCCAATCTATTGAATCCCAATAGGACTATTTCCTAATTCCAAGATCAATCTACCTCTATTTGTAATAGAAAAAATAGAACGAACATCGGTTCGTGGTATGGGAAAAGTAAAGACTATTTTAAGAAGCAATAAAAAAAAGTATCGCGGATAACAAGTAACGTACGTAAGGATTATAAAATGTCTCCTTCGGGGAAGGGAAAAAGAAGGTAGAAGAACATAATTTCCAGACCCAGCAACCAACCCAGCCCTCTCTTTCATTTCATTATCCATTCAAGCTTGACGGGAATAATACTCTACGACCAGCAATTCATTAATCTTCAAATTGATCCATTTACTATCTATTATTTGATTGATGAATCCTTTATATTGTAAGGAATGAAAAGTCAAATGATTTGGCAATTTATCCCTCTAGAACAGATCTATATTCTTCTTAATGATAGCTCTCAATCTTTGTTGATCTGTTATAGTAATCACATCTTGAGGTTTGCAAGGGTAACTTGGTATATCTACCATATGGTCATTGACCCGGATATGTCCATGATTCACTAATTGTCTAGCTCCGGGAATGGTGGGAGCCATACCCAATCGAAAAAGAATATTATCCAAACGCATTTCAAGTAATTGCAATAGGACCTGACTCGTTGAGCTGGAAAAACTAATGCTCTAGAAATAAGAAATAAACAAGTTAAAGTGCACTGGAATCACTTTGGACCTGATGAAGCTACATGGTAGATGACTGATTAGATGCAAGCTTTCTGTCCTTCCTTATTTGTTGCTTGAGTATATGTGTTTGGTTTATAATTATAAATGTATATGTGTATTCTAAATACTACAATGAGTTGTGTTAAAAATATCTAATAAATAGTATGTTGCAGATACTACATCGAGTTGTCTTATAAAAACCCAATAAGAAGTATGGTGGTCACGATTTTCAATAATTTGGTATGTTGTAAATGTTGCATCGTGTTGCGTTACAAATTTCCGTGGGAAACATGTTTTTTTGGTTATAAGTATCATAGAACACGAAGGATGGTTTTCCCCCAAGGGCGAGGGGTTTGTAATAACCTTCGGTTAGATTTCTGTGTGAAAAGAAAAAAAATCACCAAGGTCATGGGACATGTATTCCAAGTTGAATGGTGGGAAAAAATTATAGTGGACTTCACTTGTAGTTTATTATTGGCTATGGAAATTAACAAATGAAAAGAGGCAATAATTGACATTATTTATGAAAATAAAGGAAAATGGGAGAAAAGGAAGGTGAAGAGACACAAATTTGTATGCAAGGGAAATTGGAGGAAAATGAAGGAAATGAAGGAAAAAGGAGACATCAATAATAAAAAGGCATCAGAGAAGTAGTTTCTAGTTTTTTGACAGTTTGAGATGGGCTCTTGTTCATTCCCTCATACACTCGTACACACCTAGACCATTCTTGTAGCACTCTAGCATTCACTTGGACTTGGAGAATGCAAGCAAATGATAAGAAAGGAATTAGTGGGAAGCAGAAAAGAAGGTTGGATCAAAATTTATAGCAGGGATACTCTGTAGATAACAGGTTGCATGTGTAATTTCCTTGTTGGTTTTTTGATGCATGGTATATGCATGTGGTTCCCTGGTCATTTTTGTCATTGGAATGGAGATTTTCCTGGCATGATATTGATTTCTGCCTTGTCTTTACATTTCCTGGATAGCCATGTTGTAGTGGGTTCCCGATTTGGTTTTATGATTGATTCTTATGTTCCATAAGGCTATGGGTTCGAACAAATTCTCTACAGTCCTAGAACATCTTTGGTTCCTTATAGGTTTTGGGTTGAGATGGTTGATCTTTGAAGCCATGTAACAACTTGGTTTCCCTTGTAGATATGGCTCGAGTTCGTAGTCCCTGGATCTGCAGAAAACTTGGTAAGAGACCAATCTGGTTGATGTTAGTGATTTTTAGACCATATAGGTAAGATCACTGTGATTGAGTGTTGAGGTGGTTTGGCCTCTCTAAACCATGGTTGGTTTTGTTTTTGTTTAACTCTTATGATCCCACATTTATTCTTGGAATATGGCATGGGAGTGATTGGTTAAAAGAGATATTTTGGTTCAACCAATCTATAGTCGAGTGGTAGGTGGAAATCCCTGACTTAGTTGCCATTTTCAAATGTTAATATGAGTTATTTTCCTATTTTTATCTATGAACACTTGTACTGATTATTATGGTGATATTATTACTGGTTTGTTATGGTTTCTATTTTGGTTATATGTTGGTTATATGCATGGTTCTATTATTTGCTATAGATATGGCTCTTGTTCATGATTTGATAAGTTATTGGATGGTTGATGAATGCATGGAGTAACAAGTGTTGTTGTAGCTATCTTGAGAAGACAATGTTCCTTCTTAGTGATTTTCAAATGAATTTCAAAATTTTATTATCGAATATGCTTTAATGACCTGTAGCTCCCATGTTTACTATATGTTTGGAAAAATGTCTATCTTGCACTAGGCATGTATTGGTTAAGATATTTCTCAAGCGTTAATTGTTTAGCATTGTTATCATAATTATCATGATTCTGGAAAGTTACAGGAAGTTATGGGTAGTATTATGGCTTAGATCTCATGACCAGATCCAAGAACATGGGATTTTGGGTCATAATCGCAAGGAGACATGCTTATGGGTGCAGTTATATCCTCCCAAATACATGGATGAAGTGTTATGGTTAGAGATGGGGAGTAAACCTAGTTAAAAAGAGTTCCAAATTAGGGATTGACCACTTGGGGTGGCTGTTAGGCTTTTGAGTGATCTATACTCTCTGAGGGATGTAGTATGTTTTCTGGTTTGTAGGCCCCACTTTGATAACTAGAATCTCGAGGTCAGGTCAGGTCATAGTAGCACTTAACTCATGTTAAGCCTCGAGAGCATGTAAAAGTGGGTAAATGTGGGAGGAGGTGTTATGACCCTTCTTAGGTATCTTTCATTTATACTTTTCTATAATTTCCTTAGGTGCCCTTTTTTCCATCAAAGGTAGCGTATTACAATGATTAGAATAAAGAAATTTTATATTTGGGTGTTTAGCCCACAAAATTGTGCTCAAATCCCACCATATTGGGTACTTCGCCCTCAAAGGTTCAATTTCATGGGTCAAATCCACACAAATCTAGTACCCCATGGCTTATGGGAGTACCTTCCAAGCTATACTTTTCAATAGGGGGATGATCTCATTTAACTCTAAAATAGGTTTACACCTTTAGAGATTTGAACCCTCTTGACACTTTTTATATTGGAGCTATGATCGATTTAAGTTGGTGTTATTGAATTGAGTGACATTCTCCAACCCAATATAGAAGAGATCTAATGTCTTGTCGTATCTTGTAAACATTTTGACTTGATCAAATTATATACAAAAATACAATTTAAAATAAAATAAAATTTAAAAATAAAATAAAATAAAGTAAACAAATAAAGTTAATAAAGCTTATAATGTTTTAGGAGATTGTGCCAAGGCTTCGATGGGAAATGTTCATAATGCTTCCAAATCCTACAAGCTTAACGAAAGAATCCTAAGGAATTTAGTGGGAAATATTCACACTACTTCCAAAGCGTATAAGATTATTAGAAGAACCCTTAAGGCCAAACCCATTTGTGAGTGTACCCTACAACCCTTTGAGAGATCATATTATTCCAACCAATATCTAAACTTCGGCCTCTTTGAAACCAAAAAGCATCTATCCTAAGTTTAAACATCAAAAGTAAAAAGCTGAAAAATGTAGACGGGTTGTGTCCATGGAAAATCGACCCAGGAAGTGAAAATAAATAGCTCTCAAACAAATTTTACAACTATATGTTGGTTTCACGGTTGTATAGTTACAAAGTCATCGACAACATAGATTTTGGATCGACCTAAGTATATTAATGTCAATGTGAATATATTACTATTTAGTTAATAGATTAGTTGTGTAATGGAGTTAATTCATAACATTAGTTGTGCAATGCTATTTGGATAGTGTTGGACAATTTAATTTTTTCAATTTCATATACAATTGAAGGCACTCATTATGATAGATAATTGCTACAGAGGAAGCATAATTCATAGGGTTAGATGTGTGATAATGTTAATTAATTACGATAATTGTATTATGTTTTTTGGTTAGCGATTTCTGTAGGAGTATAATATGTGTAATTGAACTTGACGATTATATATTTATATTGAAATAGGATATTAATAATCTTTGTAACTGTACTTCACTCATTATATACTTAGGTTGAATTAGGAGATCAATTTTAATTATTTTTTTATTTTATTTTTCTGATATGTTCTTTCCAACCATGTATAGAAGATATGTTGTAATGTATTGTCCTGTCAAGTTATGTAAATATTTTGACTTAATCAAACTATATAAAATTTAAAAAAATATAAAATAAAATAATAAAATTAATAATTATTGAAACTTTCTAGATATTTTTGATGGGAAATATTCACACTACTGTAAGAGTCCTTTTCTCGTAATAAACCAATCTAGATCCACCTTAACTATAGATCGATTAAGTGTCAAGAATGATAAAATATCTCAAGATGAAAACCTCTTTATTGATTGTACAACTCGAGGAAAGGTTTTCACCTTGAGAGGTTTGATCCTCTCTGCAATTGATAGATCCAGAGTTATGATAGATCTAGGCTAGTATGTAGATGTTCTACATTAATACTATATGTTTTATAGTTTGAAATAAATTGGATATTAAATATTATATATTTTATGTTAAGATAAGATTTTATATTAGATATTAAAAGTAATTTAAATAAATTTATATATTTATATGGTGATGATGTTAATGATGATGGATAATATTATGTTAGATCAAATTTGGTTTATGGACTTAAGAAAAATAAAAATATTAAATGATTTTTTAGGAAGGAAACACTCTATGAGAATTGTGCCTTGCTAATTATAGTTTTAGTGAGATGAAAAGGATAATAAGTTTGCTATCATAAAATTTATTTTGAAATTACAATTTAATAAGGGAGTATGTAGGACATTTTAAGAGAAAGTGTTGTCCACATTAAACCCTCTCAATATCACAAAGATAAATTCTTTTGATCTCTATATATTTTTGGATATTCTAAGAGTTTGTTTTTATTTCATAGCTTTTCTTCTTTACACTACATAAAATCGATAAACCTTCTCATCATCTAGATTAAGGTTAATTACTTCTTCGTAATAACATAATTTTTTTATCCTCAAATTATTTATCACAAAAAAAAACTCCTTAATTTTAGATGTAATAATATTATTAATACTATTGTTATTTTTCAAAGTGGCATATTCCATTATTCCCCAATGATTTAGCTAAAATGTCTGATGGGCGTCTAAATTAGACATAAACTAAGGCCCATGCCTCTAATTTAAAACATAAATTAAGGCCTATGTCCATCCTTCAACACATTAAACCTCTCTTTTTGCATTAGATAATTTATTTTTAACTTTAATATATTCATTAGGAAGGCTTATGAATAATTGAATATTTGTGCCTAATATTATTTATTTTTGTGGAATATTATTAGAATATTAAAAAGATTATGAAGATTCAGAGGAGGATATAGTTTAGGGACTTGTTCCCTACTACCGGAGGATCAATAATACATAATAAGTCAAGAAGATATTATGGAATTATGGCACAAATTGTGGAACTCCACTGATTGAGAAAATCTAGGAATGTGTTCCACTAATCAACGGAGAAGATCCACTAATCAAGGGCTTTCGGTGAGGAAAGCTTCCTCCATTCATGGGGAATGATTCTTAATCATTTTTTATAGGTACCAAGACAAATTTACCTCTTGGGAATGATTGAGAAAATCTAGGAATGTGTTCCATGCCATTTAATGCAAATTCCTAGTATTGGGGACTAGATCCACTAATCAAGGGATTTTGGTGGGGAAAGCTTCCTCCATTCATGGGTAATGATTCCTAATCACTTTGTATAAGGACCAAGTCAAATTTTCCCCTAGGGAGAGTTTTTCATTAGTGTTATTGTGGAGAGAGCTTGTATTCTTGCAGCTCCATTCTATTTTCTTGTAGGGATGTAATTCGGTTGATGAAAATAATGAAGATTGATGTCATGTTCAACTTCTAAATCTTGTTCTCCTCCATAGGCCTCTGACTTTCCTTGGGATTGGCCATCCCAGGAACCTCAGAGCCCTTTTGTATCATTTCTTTCCCTCTTTTAATTGCTTATCCACATGCATCTCTAGTTTTCATTTCTTTTTATTTCTGCATTTTATTGATGATTTCTTGTTGTACAATTGAGTTAAATGGTTGATTTAAACTCATTTGCAAGATCACAAGCATTATTTCATCCTTGGAAAAGATTTGGAAGTTCATAATAATCATTGAGTTTCTTGGATTAGTCTTCTTATTTCCAAATCTAGATTGTTGGACCTCCTTTTTAGCGAAGAACAATAAATTTCTGCCATTTTTTGGAGCATGCTAACAAGCTTCAATCGAATTAATTCCACTTGCATTATATCAAAAAAACATTCTAGTTCACAAAAAAAAATTACCCCATTGTAGTTACACTTGATTTGGTTAGTAATTTGTTAGATTTACTAGCTCACTAGTTCTCCAATTTCTAGTTTTTCTACTAGTAATGCTTTTTATTTTTTTTGCATGGGTTAGCAAAGGTATTTTTGAGTGATTCCTACTAGAATGGGGACCTAAGACATCCTAGTTAATACCAAAATTTGTCCCATACAATTTGGATTTGATTTTCTTGGTCATTCGATGAATTATAGTAAATATGTACATCTTGTGGGAAATCAGGGGACCCTGTAGGAAATCATTGTAGCATCCTATAGGAAAGCCTATTTTGACGCTGAATTGAGGAAAAAGCCTCTAGGAAGCTAGCAAAGGGTCCCTAATTGTCTTCTAAACCTTCTGACCATTCACCAACATCTCCAAGTTACCTGCCACTTCACCAAAAGAGATTAGCTTTCACACTCTCACATGAAAAAAATGCAAAAATGAAAACAAATTTATTTTATTCATTTATGTGCACAACAATAGAAGGTTTGATGGTTTGAATCTGCATGCTTAGGGAAATAGGATTACATACATGTTAACTTAGAATTATTTTGAAGCAAAGCCTCTTAGCAGTCAGTTAAAAAATGGTGTGTTTTAGCATCTGATTTCTTTCCTTGTACTTTCTTTCTTGCAATAGGTTAAGGTTCCATTCCGAACATTTCATTTTCTACAATTAGTTTAGCATTTGGCTTCAGTACATGTAATCTATTACAGCATGATAGCAAATGAAGGACACATTGTATTCCGCACATATAGTGCTGACACCTCTTAAGTTTGTACGAACCCCGGGTTGATAATTAAAGTCGGTAGCCTTAGGAGTTGCAACATTCTTGTTGCAATACCGAGGTTGATCACTTTTTGGCATCGTTGTGGGGGATTTGTCAAAGTATGCATTGTTTTCTTCCCTAGTTGATTCATTTCTTGTTCATTTTTGTAAAAATAAAAATAAAAAAATCATTAGGCATATTTAATTTCATTAGTAAATTGCATTGCATTATAGTTTTCATTCAATCATAAAAACAAAAACAAAATTCTCCAACACCAGCCCACTCCCCCATGTGATCACATGGTGTAATAAGAGCCATATCACCATTCACTTTTGCAGGTAGGAGAATGAGATGGCGAAGAATGTAGAAGAAATTGATGGCGATGATGACAATGAGGAAGATCCTATCAGAGTTCCCATTCAAGATACTGATGAAAGTATGCACATGAAGAACATCCCTCCATCTCTTCTTCCAAAATTTCATGGTATAAGGTCAGACGATTCGGAAACCTTTCTCTTTGAATTTGAGATTATTTTTAGATCTTATGGTTACTTATTAAAAACTCAAAAATTGAGATTGTTTCTGGCAACTTTGAAGGATATATCTCTTAGATGGTTCATGGGTTTAGGGACTAATTCAATAAGATCATGGAATGATATGCAAAAGATATTTCTAGACAAATATAAAGATCATGATCTTAAAGAAGAAATCTTTAGAATGAATCAAAGAGAAGATGAGAGTCTAGAGGATCTAATAGCGAGGTTCATGTATAATCTTAAGAGGGAAAAACTACATCATTTAGGATTCGACACACTAAAAACCCTCTTACTTAGAATAATTAGGAATGAGTGGATTGATATCCTTAATCTCATAAGTAGAGGTGATGTATATCAGTTATCATTTAAGGAAATTTGTGAAACATGCAAACACATATCAAGAGGAAAATCAAGAGTAGGTAAATCAACATCAAGATCGATAAGTCAAGCTAAACTTGGAAATTTGTTTGATGAGTTTAAAAAAAAAATTATTACCAATCTAACAAAACAATTAGAAATGTTAAGAATGCAAGATGAAGGAAAAGAAAATGTTGATCTTTGTTTTGCAGAATCATGGGATGTTAAATCACTACCAAGGTTGAAGGAAGTTTACCAAGAGGAAAATGGATAAATTCAATCGCCAATGTAGCTACGTTATGTAGCTCCAAGAGGACCATGGCAGCCTATTCAGCCTCATATGATGTAACAACCTAATTCACAATTTCGAGCTTATGCACATCCACCTGAAAGGAATTGGAACACACCCTTTCCTTGGTAACATTGGCCATCTCAACCCCAAAACCAATCTTAGCAACAAGGTTGGAAAGGAACTTATGGGAGTCATCCATAATATCCTCTGTATTTTCCTCAATATCCTCCATATCAAACTCCATGTTATCCTTACCATTCACCTTCACCTTCACCACAATCCCATCCACATCCATCTCAAATATACACTCCCACTCAACTACCTGTACCACAATTTCAAAACCCACACATTTAAGTAGCTCAGCCCACTTACATTGTTGAGGAAGAGTATTGCAAAAAAGAGATTCTCTTGATATCATTGAAGGACTACATCCAAAAGAAGAAGATTCGAAAGAGAAAATCAAAGAATCACGGGTTGCACTTGATGAAGCGAAAACATCAAAATCATAGATCGAGAGAGCTCTCTCATGCTTACCATCAAATTCTCCATGTATTCAAGAGAACAATCAGCAAAAAGAGGAAGATTTGAAGGTCATGGCAGAAGAAGACATGAAGAATGATCCAAATCAGGGAAAGGACCAAGGACATCACAACTATATTGAAATATGGTTCCAGACAGTTACTAAGCTGCAACATCACTCTCTTCCTCAACTATGCTTGACCCTTTCAAGGTCAAATCATTTGGTCTTTGAAATCAAGGTACATGTCAAAGCCTACACATCATTTTGTCTGTCATCTCGATATGCACATGGCTCCATTTGAAGTATCTTTATACTTGAAAGTGATTTTGTTTTTCAAGTAGGGTAGGGTAAAAAACAAAAAACAAAATGAAAAATAAGAGAAAAAAAATCTAAGGTGAAAGCCTCCTTGGAGGTGCCTCAGATTGGCTCATTGATTGAAAACCTCTGTGAGGCGGTCAATTGGTTGAAAGAAAAGAGAAAAAGGAAGAAAATCCTAGGTGAAAACCTCCTTTGAGGCACCTAGGTAGACCTACAAGTTGAAAACCTCATTGAGGCAACTAGTAGGCTTAGAATCAAAAAGAAAGAGATAAAAAATAAAAGAATCCTTGTTCCATGCATGCATGTACTCTCCAACATCTGCAAGTTGGTACCAAAAGGAAAATTGGTCAAGCCTAGTCAAAAGAAGTCAAATTTTGACTTTCTCCTACTTCGCTCAAATGCTCCAACAAGGCCAAGGCCATGTCAATCCATCACCCTCATCTATTTTCACAATCCACCCATCATTCTCAAGCTTCTACCACTCATTTTCCTTGTTGTCCTAAAAAACTACAGGATGCTTTGTTTTACTACAGGATACAAAAAAACATAGAGCAGAAATTCATTTTTTCCATAACTTGAAAACCATCCATCCATTTGCCAAGATATTTCAGGGAGAGATGCATATGGATGATGGTAACATGATCAAGCAATTTTAGAAAATTCCACTGCACAATTTCCAAGAAATTGGACTGCATCACCTTCAACCATTTTTTCATTTTCTCAATATCTGTGCATCCATTTAAAAATTTGTTTCATGGTGATATCCATATTGACGATGGTAACATGCCCAAAAAATTTCAACAAATTCTAGTGCACAGTTTCCAAGAAATTGGCCTGCATCACCATCAGCCATTTTTAGTTTTTCTCGAGTTCCGTGCATCCATTGAGAAACATGTTTCTATGGGGGTGTGCATAATGATGATGGAAACATGCTCAAAAAGTCTCAGCTCAATCCAGTCTATCTTTTGCGAGATATGGAAAAAACAAGTCGTTGTCCTGTAAATCTACACGATACATAAAAACACCTACAGGATTGGCAATGAGTAGTTTTAAAGGAGATCAAAAGGTCAAAAAATCTCCTGTAGAGCTTAGAAGCAACATCAGGATCATCAGCATCACCAATGTGGTATCTTTATGCCACCCTAACTTGACTTACAAGTGGCTTCAACTTCAGCTCAAGGAAATATTAAGAAGCTTCTTGTTTTCTAGTTAATATTATTCTTTTGCATTAAGTGCCTAGTAATCGATGCGATCTAAATGGAGAAAGTGTGAATTCTAGGAAGAGGATGTGATAAAATTTATTGCCATTAATTTTGATATTATAAGTTACAAAAAAATTATGGACTTAATTTATATTTCTCCATGATTATATAGAGATACTACAAACCCAAAATTCACAACCATCTAAGATGAGAGGGCAGTTAGAATAATAACAAGGAGTTTCTCCTTATAACATTTCCAAGGGTTTGCTAATTTTCAATTGTTTTCAAATATGTGATAAGCTTTCCACTCTCAATTTACCCTTTTCACAATTCTATAGCACCACTTAAGATTTTGGTGGAGGTTAATCCCAGGATGTTTACATGAAGTCATTTTCTCCAAGTTGTTGTTGTCAAACACAAAATTATTGTAAGTGAGACTTTTGCATTTATGTTATGGAACTAGCTCACATAGCAGAACAAGAGATAGATCAATGACTAAAAAATTATCCTCTTCAAGGGAGAAAGATCCTTCACACTACATAAATGAACAATTATTAGATGATACAAATGATAACATCTCCTCGGTATATATAGAATTCTAAGGGGTCACAATATAATTAGAGCCTACATAACAATAATAATGTAAGGTCACAACAATAACAATATTGGGCTTCTATGGGGCACAAAAATAACATGGGGGATACATGGGCATAACAATAACAATATTGGGCTACACATATAGCAACAATAATGGGGACACATTAGTATTATATCGACCTAACATGCCTCTCACTTTCAAAAAAGGTGTTGTCCTCAATGCTTGAGTAGTTTTGGATGTTTCTCTATAAAATTCTCATCCTCCCATGTGGAATTTTTAGTGGGTAAGTTCTTCCGCTTAATAATGTACTATGAAATTAATCGATTCCATAGTTTTTGGGTTCTTATTTCCATGTTTGCTTTAAGCCCAATTTTTTTTTTTCCTTCTTCATTAATTTATGGAAAAACTGTTGAACTGGGAGCTTGTCATTGATAACCCTATTTAAGAATGAAACATGGAAAGCTAGGTGTACTTAGGAAGATGCAAGAAGCTCCAATTTGTATGTCCTATTACCAATCTTTTGCAACACCTTATATGGACCATAGTACTTGGGTAATAGTTTATTACCCTTCTTACCTTTCTTGATGGATATTTGTTTGTATGGTTTTAGACATAAAGATACTCATTCACCTACATCAAAACTTCTTTCACATCGATGTTGATTTTCCTATTGTTTCGTTCAATTATGCGGAAGAGTGAGGTTATCCTTTAAGGTTTGGAGAGCTTGTTTTTGATGCTCGATGTGATATTCCACTACTTGAATCTTAGAACTTTCTCTTAAAGATGATGTGAAGGATGGTGGATGATATCCATAAAGTGCCATAAATAGGGTAATTTTTGCTATAGTATGGAAGGAAGTGTTATACCACCATTTAGCTAGAGGTAACCAATTGACCCATTGTGTTCTTTTATCAGATAAAAATCAATGAAGATATCCTTCCAAACATTTTTTTCGCTATCTCAGTTTCCCTGTTAGACTGAGAATGATAAGATGAGATATGAGCTAATTGAGTACCAAGATAAGAAAATAATTTCATCCAAAAATTTCTAGTGAAAATGGGATATCTATCATTTACAATAATCTTTGGGTTTCCATGAATCTTTTGATTTTTTTCCATAAATTCAGTAGCAACTGCATTGGCTTTAAATTGATGAGATAATGCAAAAAAGTGTGCATAATAAGGAAGTCTATCAACTACCACCATGATGCCACTCTTTCCTTCAGACTTGGGTAAACCTGTGATAAAATACATTGAGACCTCATTCGAACACTAAATTGGAATCACTAAAGGATGTAATAGACACAAGGTCTTAATTGTCTCAAATTTACTCTGTTGGAAAACCAAACATTCTACCACAAACTTTTGAATATCATATTTAAAGGCATCCCAAAAAAAATCTTCTTAACCATGTGGTAAGTTTTTAAAAATCATGTGTGCTCCCCTAAGGGGGAGGTGTGAAATTCTAAAAGAATATTTTTCTTGAGCTTAGAATTATTACAAAGATATAAGCAATCTTTGAACCATAATGAATCATTTTTCCAACTAAATGTACAATATTTACTAGGATCTTGCTACAAGTTTTGAATGAGTGTCTACACCTCTTTGTCATTCTTCCATTCATCCCCTTGCTTCAGTTATACAATCAGGTTGGATAATAGAAATGACACAAAGAAATGCTCCCAAATCCTCATGCTTTCTTGAGAGTGAGTCTGAAACAACATTTTCCTACCCTTTTTTGTAGATGATTTAAAATCCATAACCCAACCTCTTTGTGACCCATTTTTGCTGCTTTTTTGAAGTTAATCCCTATTTGAAAAAGTATTTAATACTATCATGATCTATGTTTACCTTAAAGTGTCTTCCCATTAGTTAAGGTCACCATTTATTTAGTGCATGTAATACTTCCAACATTTCATTATCATAAATAGGTTTGTGCAAATACTTTCCATTGATTGGATGACTATCAAATGCAATAGGTCTTCCTTCTTACATTAAAACAACACCAATTCCATTTTTTGAGGCATCATATTCCACAATAAAGGCTTTTTTGAAGTCTGGCATAACTAAGACCAGTGCTTGGAAAATTTCCTCTTTATGATGTTCAAAGACCTTAGTTGCTTCTCTATTCCAAGAAAATGCATCTTTCTTTAGTAATATTGTTAGAGGTGTTGTTATTCTCCCATAATCCTTAACAAACTTGCGATAATACCCTGTCAACCTGAGAAATCCTCAAAGATGCTTTATGGTTGTGGGGATTTCCCATTCTTTAATGGATTTAGTTTTGTTAGGGTCTACCTTAACACCCTCATGATATACAGTATGACTCAAATATTTAACCTCATGTACTCCAAAGAAACATTCGGCAATTTTTGCATATAATTGTTTATCCTCCAAAAGTGTGCATACTTGGTAAGTCTATCAATTACCACCATGATGCCACTATTTCTTTTATACTTGGGTAAAACTATGATAAAATACATTGAGACGTCTTCCCAATGCTAAATTGGAATGTCTAAAGGTTGTAACAGCCCCAAGGTATTAATTGTCTGAAATTTATTTTGTCGGAAAACCAAACATTTTGCCACAAACTTCTGAATATTAGATTTAAAGCCATCCCAAAAAAATTCCTTCTTGACCATGTGGTAAGCTTTTAAAATTCCTCAGTTCTCTCCTAAGGGGGAGATGTGCAATTCCAAAAGAATTTTTTTCTTGATTTGGAAATTATTACAAATATATAAGCGATCTTTGTACCATAATGAATCATTTTTCCTACTAAATGTATCATATTTACTAGGATCTTGCTACAAATTTTGAATGAGTGTCAACACCTCTTTGTCATTCTTCAATTCATCCCTTGCTTTAGTTATCCAATTAGGTTGGATAATAGAAATGGCACAAAGAAATTCTTCCACATCCTCATCCTTTCTTGAGAGTGCATTTGCAACAACATTTTTCTTCCCTTTTTCTAAATGATTTCAAATTCATAACCCAACATCTTTGTGACCCATTTTTGATTCCTTTTAAAGTTAATATATGCTCAAAAAAGTATTTAAGACTATCTGTTTTTACCTTAAAGTTCCTTCCCATTAGGTAAGGTCACCATTGATTTAGTTCATGTAATATTTCCAACATTTGCTTATCATAAATTGGTTTGTGTAAATAATTCCCCTTGATTGGACGACTATGAAAACAAATGCGTCTTCCTTCTTGCATTAAAACAACACCAAATCCATTTCTTGAGGCATACCATTCCACAATAAAGGCTTTAGTGAAGTTTGGAATAGCTAAGACCAGTGCTTGGGACATTTCCTCTTTAAGATGTTCAAAGACCTTAGTTGCTTCTGGAGTCCAAGAATGCATCTTTCTTCATTAATGTTGTTAGAGGTGTTTATATTCTCCCATAACTCTTAAAAAACATGCGATAATACCTTGTCAACCCAAGAAATCCTGAGAGAAGCTTTATAGTTGTGGGGATTTTCCATTGTTTAATGGATATAATTTTGGTGTAATATGATTCGGATTATACATAGTATTATATTCATCATGTCAACATTTCAAACCCCAAAGGGGGTCCATCATCAAGACCAAAAATGGTAGATTATGAATGATGGTTCTTTGAGAGAAGAATCCTTCGACCAGTGTATACATAAACCTAACTAATCCTAAATAGTGAAAGCAATTACAGGTCGGCAGTTCTTCTTTCAATTTTTATCCTTGAGATTTTGAGAAGACAAATCTCATTCCATGTATCCTCTCTGTACAGGGAAGTAATGTTAGACTTTAAGCTTCTGTTGTTGTTTTTTGGTGTACTATGATCTAGATTATCCACAGTATTATATTCATCATATCGATGTGAAACCCTAGGATCCAAAGCGTTGATACCAAATGTTATTGAACCAACTCACAAAGCAGGAGAAAATATAGATCAACAGTTAAAAAATTATTCTTTTCGAGGGGGGAAACGTCTTTTATATTACATAAATGAATTATTATTGGATGATACAATTGATAAGGCTTCCTTGGTATATATAGGAGTCTAAGGGGTCACAATATAGTCAGATCCTACATAACAATAATAATGTAAGGGCACAACAATAAAAATAGTGGGCTTCTATGGGGCATAACAATAAAAAGAGGATAAATGAGCACAAAAATAAAAATACGGGGCTACACTAACAATAACAATAAGGGAGATTCACTAGTATTATAGGGACCTAACAATTTAATTATCATGATCCTTGTTTTATTACTATTAAACTTTATTCTCATAAAAGAGTATAAGTCCCTGATTATTTTCAATTTATTATCTATATCCTAGGGACACTTCACCATAATAATAATATTTTCAAATTAAACTAGAAGTATGACGACTAATCTAATAAGACTTTAGTAATAACAATGTAATTCTTCATAAAAGTTGTCCAAATTATCAATGTATATGCCAGAATGTGTAGGAGGAAAGGGAAAACATTTCTTGATTCCTATATTATAATAAATTTCTTTAAACCAACCTTTGGTATTCCTAAACATGGAAATAAAATTCATGTACAACCTTACCACAAGTTCTCTCAACTCAAACAAAAATTCCAATTATTCTAACATATTCCAAAGATTAGTTATGACGACACTGTGAAAATCTCCTCTAAAGTGGACAAAAGAACACGAGATATTGATTGTATTATTGTAAGACTCCTCCATAAGAATTCTAGCCATAGAAAGTTCGTCACAATTAAATGATTACTCCTAATTTAGTCATGTGAAATAAATCTTTTTCCATGATTTTTTACCCATAATGGTTAGATTTTTCTCAAAATGATTCCATATGTCCTAGATTTAATAAAAATAAATCATAATAATCTTATAATTTGAAGAATTACTTTCCTCCATACTTTTAATTATAAAAAACTCCAATAAGACTTTATATTTGGAATATAAGAAATAGTATCTTATATTATTGTTTTATAGAATGCACAAATAAGTCCTCCATATATGAAAATGGAAGAGACCTAGTGTTAGCTAAAGAAAACAATGACAATTGAGAAAATCACAATACCTTCACGAGATTCCAACTAATAACAATTGGGTCATTGGAAAAGGAGGTGTCAAAAAATACCAACACTAACATCCTTTCTTAAGTGAAAAATAGGATAATCATAAGGAAAACTTATGTCTCGCAAACAAGAATCGCTAAGGTACCCAAGTACAAATTCTCATAACTATAGAAAAGGATAAAAACCTATAGAAAAATAACTCCTTTCCAAAAGAGAGAAAAATGTTAGTTATAAATAAAATAGAATTGAAGATAAAATTTGTAGATCACTTGTACTTGATACAATTTTTCACACCAATGTGTCTCTTTTATATATTGTGCAATGTTACATTCTATAATTAACAATGTGTTATTAAATAAGAAACACATAGATGCATTGTCTATGTCTAGTGTGAACTATGAATTGCGAAAGGTCTAAAAGAAAACAATAGTGGAAATATTTTGGCTCTATTTTCAACTCACCCTCCTAACCCCATAATCCATACAAATTTATAAGGAGGTAGTTTCTATGTAGACCCAACTACCATAATACAGTTATGGGAATGGGACCTAAAATTTTGACTTTTCCTAATCATGCGAGAACTAAAATTAGACAACATTGTCATATCTATCTCATCGATATGATTCCAACAATATAAAATTTTCCTTAATCCAGCTTACAGATTGAGAGTTATACATTCTTAAAAATAAGCTTTTCTCACCTTCCACATCACCTTTGACTCCATGTGACAACCATCCAAAGGCCCATGTAGCAGGTGTCCTGAGGCACCACCACTATGGAGATGCCATCTTTGAATTTTCTTGGAGAAAATTTAGGAGTCGACACTTCTTACCATCATGCCCTTCCCTTTTCCACTTTCAAGCCTGACCCAGACCTCTGATCTAAGTCCGGGTCAGCCTTCCACCTTGGCATGATAAAATTTTGGGTCAGGGTCAATTCTGACCCCCGACCATCTGACGTCGTGAATTGCCTAAACCTCGATTACTGGTAATTGTACAGTCAGCCTGACCCAAGTTGAATAGAAGTCCGCTAAGATTCAACTCCTGATGACCAACCCGTCAGTCCAAAAAATTAAATTCCAAGCCATTTTCAACATTTTTTAGATTTTAGTAAGCCACGTTCCTTCACAATTTTTATGGATCGCCTCAAGTAATTTTAGGCATTGATATCAATAATATTTGGCCACCGAAATCCAGAGAAAATATTAAGAACAACTTGATAAACATTCCCTCAAGGAATTTCACTTGAAATAGAACTACTTCTAAGAGAATTTCTTCCTATGAATACAAAGAGAATAACAACTCTTCAACAACAAGAAACTTACTTCCATGACTTTGTCAACCCCACCAATTGAACCATAATGAACAGGGATTCAACATCACTGTGCATATAGTCATGTTCAAGTAAAAAGGATGCACTTATGAGAGTTATAAAAAACAAGTATACAAAATCCCATGACAATGCTTGATCAACCCTTAACAAGATGACAACATTCCATAACAACCAATGACTTCACTATGCAAGCATTTCGCTAGTGAAATCCTAGCATTGTCACAAGTGAATAATTCTCTATGACAAAATGTTAATATAAGGCTATTAATAATATGAAACATCCATACTTATCAATACATCGTCATATGGACCATAACAAAAATTGTGTATACTAGTGAAGCAAGGATTTTCATGCAAAGAAATAACATATCATTCATTCATAATTAACATGAAATCCATATAAGACTATGTACAAGGAAAAATATCTTGGATTTACATTGAAAATGGGAAACTGAATTCACAACTTCAACTATCCACCCAGCCATAGACAAGTTGCAACTAAGTTACTTTGAGTTTTCACCTCCGAGCGAGATTCCAAGGGCTAAGGTGGTCTTATTCAAGGGAATAAACACCAACTACGAGCTGAAATAGGGACTCTAGAGGTCCTTCTACCTCCACCCACCAACTAATCAGTAGTTAACCAATGCACAAAGAATATAGAAGTCCAATTCCTCCACCCTCCTGTATTCGAATAGAGTGCACAGACATACTCTGGGGAGTCAAGAGGATTCACCTCCACCTTAGCGACATGCAACACAGTGGTTCCACCTATTGAAGGGAATCAAGAACGCATTGCTAAATAAAATAATAATAAAAGGAGACTCAAAAATTTCCCTTAATGAGAATCTGAGGGCTATACTTCTACCCGAGGTCGTCAAGAGAATTTTCTGAGAATACCATCTACACCCTCAAACTCACTAAGGTATCTTGATATTTACCCTCACTTGAATTAATATTCCTCTCGTACTCTTGTTGCTCAACCAAAATTATGATATCCTTCTGAGAGTGGTGGAAGATACCAATATCCTCCCCCCCACATCGCGAAAATTTTGTTGTTTACATTTTTAAATCAATAAAATATATTATTCTCGTTTTGGTCAGGCAATTAACACTCCTGTGTGCCTTTCTATGCACTAAGCTTCAACTCCCTAGCTCGTCTTCCATTACCTAGGGAAATTTCTTTCTTCCCTTCTACTGCATTTATCCCTCCTCCATGTTGTCTGTGTGCATCTGCAAATTTTCTCCCATGTGTTGTCTAACTCTCTCCTACTTGGTGTCTCCCCCTAGTGTTTTTCCAACTACACCCACATACTTTTTGTGCATTAACTATTTTTCTTGTTTCTCTCTGTTGTGGTTCCCAAGATAACATGAGTTGGTCCCATATTTTGTAGTCCATAAATTCCCAACAATAGTCCAAATAAATACACCATTACAATGTATTTAAAGCTTCAACGTCCAATATTCAATGGTTGTACACTCTATCAAATTTATTCCTTCACCAAGTAAAATGAATATCCCAAGCAATTGACCTCCCTCAGTCCCTTACTTAGCCCATTTTAATCTTCAAAAGTTAAAATAAATTAAATAACTATATGGAAAGGTCAAGCCAATTACAAGGTAGATTGTTACAACATTAAAATTAGTGGTCCATTTCATGAAATACTCAAGCTCCATATAAAACTATACAAAGCAGATAAATAAGTATTTCTGAAGAAAAAAATTATTTTGAAAATTTGAAGACAAGAAACACCAACTCTACATGTTGATTAATTTAATTGGTAGTTAAATTACTTCATTAATTGTCAATCGAGGTTCGTGGACTTATGAGGTGCATCTTCACAATATATGCCAGGAGTTAAATTTTTTTATTCTAAGATGACAAGGAAACTAAATAAAATCATTAAAGATGGACTAAATCAAGATTAAATAAATTCAACTTTACGCATACGTCGATAAAGTATGGTTTCAAACATAATATTAAATTTAAAAGATCATTCTCCTTGCAATGAATCAAAGAAAAGACTTTATATTTCTATTGAATTAAGAAGGTCTGTTGTAGTAACATGAAATAAAAATACCATCTAATTGCATGCAATTGAAAGGAATGATATAGTTGCATCAAATGGAAGGATCTATTTCAAATTGCACAAATCAAAGAAATTATTCTAATCACATCAAATTGAAAGAACTAATGTAATTGCTAGAAATCTTGCAATGAATAAAAATCCTATTCTATAATCAAAACTTGTTCAAATCCCAACTATTCAAAATGAAATTTCAACTTATGACGGATTACTATTGTGTGAAATGGTGAACTCAATTAATCAAAAAATTTAAATCTGAGACTAAGTGAAGCCTTAAATGAAGAATGTTGACAATCCAAAACATTTTTGGTTTTTATTTTTTTTAGTGAGCACTCAATCTTGTACAGTGAAATCAATGGTATGTAATTGAACATAAATGAAAAAGAGCAAGATAATGTAAATTCAATTTTCACTAATTGAATAAAAATTAAATCAAAACATCTAAAATATCTTACAGCTCTCCAGGGGGCCCTCTTGTTGAGTGTCAGGCATTATAAACTTCAGATGAGATCCTCTATGGATGCATTCACTTTTCAGGAACATAGTATTTCATTCATAAAATTCAAGAGTGCTTGCACCACTTAAAATAGATTAATTATCATATATTATATCTTATATCAACTTGCAAAGTAAGGATATATTTATACATCAGTGAATTAACAACTTTAGAAAGAAATGTCGATATGAAAGTTTAGAGATCGATAACATAATTTTTGATATTAATTACGAAATAGAGTTGGCATGGTTTTCTCTATCATAGAAAATCATGTAGATCTTCTTCTACACATCAGCCACATAAAACTCAATCACTTGATGCTGAAACCACTTCCCTAAACTTTTGCATATGAATAGAATGACATTGACTGCAATGTTTGACTAAAGGAATCCTCAATCCAATTGATCTCTTCAGTTTGCACAATAGGTAATATGAGCATGTCCTTGACATTTGGAAATTTCCCATACCCTTTGTTCACTTTAAAAGTATTTGCATGCTCTCTAACCATGGATTTAGCTACAAAAAGTTTAGTCAACTACGAAAATGTTACAATTCGGTATCCAAATATATACTATAAATAATTTCATAAAGAAGTTATAGATTATGGGTGTTAAATGGTTTGAAACCTTTTGTTATGGCTGAAATATCATTGATGAACTTATAACATATTGATATACTATGATATATATGAACTGGATGAAAAAGAAGAAAAAAATTGTCAAATTTGAGGACAATTTAAGATTCCAACATTCCCCACGTCAAGGATGTTGCATGTCCTCATGCACAAAATCTCAAAACTGAAGAAGTATCATTTTGTACTTTGTTTCTTATGAGGCTTGAATCAATAAATCTATATTTCCTAGCCTATCCCTATTTCTAATCTTAATAGGCCATCTAGGTTTTCTCATAAGAAGTTTTGCTTGTAGACTCTTGACTTTATTTATAAGCACTTTGTTGATAGATTTTAGCTCTTTGTTCTTCATAACCAGAAAAAAATTCCTAACAGCATAATTTCAATTTGTGCCTTCAGGAGTTCAATTTGTGCGTTGACCATTTCATTTTCTTCTCTAATGTATTTTTTAAGTACTTCTAAATAAGAAATATATTCTTTCAAACTATGAAGGGTTTCTTGCTTCTCTTCAGAAGTAGTTACATGAGTTTCTTGACCAATTATATGATCATCATCATCATCTAAAACATCTTCATGAAATTTATTTTCGTGAGAAGACTTTACGTTTTCTTACACATTCACTGTAAATATTCATACACTTTTTACAGAGTCGGGTGAATTTACAGAGTCTTTATTATTAGATCTTGATGACATTAAAAACTTTCCTTTGTTTCCATGTAAAGATCACTTTCCTCTTCAAGATTGACAGTCTCTAGAGGGCTTTGTTGTGCTGGTTCAGCTAGATGTTTGGAAAGTGATTTACTTCTTCTCAATTTCTACTGTGGCTTTAATGTTTTTGGTGCATTCCTTCCCTTAATTGTTCTTTTTTTATTTTCTTGATGCACAATTTCTTCCTTATATTTTGTGGCCTCAGACTCCTCTAACTTTTCACTAGACTTCTCTCTTCTAACCCTTTATCTCTTATTTTCTTGTCTAAATTTGTACGAGTATTGGCTGAGTGATATGCTTTCCTATAGAGGAATTTCCATTTTTTAGTTCATCAGTAGTCAAACCCTCTTCTACATTAACAACTTCAGTGTTAGGGTTTTTTGATGCTCGTATTGACTCTGTTTTTTTTTTTTTGGCTATTCTACTTCTTTTGAATCTTCTATAAAATGACTTGTATGTAGAAAATATTATCAATTATCACTGATAGAACCTAGATGAGATTCGACAAGAATTTTTATTAGAACATGGTGATATAGGGCTATGTCAATATTTTGAGATTCTCTCTAAATATTGAAAGTCATCTTCTTTAAACTCCACATTAAATATTGAGGAAAAATCATTTATTTTCCTTCTACAAAATGCATGAGAATTTGAGCATGGTAAAAGAGTATAGTACCAAACATGATTTCACAAGTTAGATTTTTTTAGAGGAGGAGAAGTAACTTTCTTCATTCGGTATTTAATGTAGTGAATGGCATCCCCTTCTTGAATGGTGATGTGTCCATACATGGATTTTGCAATAATTTTTCCAATTTGATGCAGTATTATTTTCTCTCCTATGAACAACTTAGAAATTTTGAGTGTAATATCCCCTATCTCGACTTCTCCACTATCAACGAATTTAGAAAAATATCATGTAACTTCTACTTCATGCCCATTAAATTTCTAAAAAACTGAAGGCATCCCACTTTCTATAGTTGATCTTTCACCTTCAGATAGGTGCTAAGAAAATTTGTTACTTGTGGCTCAAGCCTGATAATAACACCAATAGAAGAAGACAAGTTTAACCCTCAAAATACCTCTTTCTTTATAGGGATGAATGGATATGGATATAGTAGCGAGTGAGTAAGACTGGTGGATGTAGGGTATGGATGAAATAAACAAGTTATTGAATTTGAACAAGACACTTCCTTTGCTAATAATTTCCCATGAGCATAGTTGATCTATTTTTGTAGGACTGTGGGGACTTTTCAAATCATTTATATTTGGTGGGAGGATCATATCATGATGAAATATGTTGCGGTAAATGTCTGAGTCATAAACATGACAAATTGAAATATACGGTCATCATTCTAACGCAAGGCATATGTACAATTATTATTTAAGCCCATATATCTATTATTCTTTAATGAAAATGACTTAGTATCCTTTTTAAATACATTTTATACATTTTGAAGTATCCATTTGTCCATTATATGATTCCATTTGGATGTTGATCGATTGTACTTTTGCAAGTTCATCACTTAGCTGCAGAATTTAAAATGAGCTATGGGAATTGGAGAAAAATTTAGCTATCTTCTAGATTTTGTAATTTTCTAAAAATTACGTTGTTGATGTTGTAGCTAATATTTATTGATGATTCTTACTTCTAAGAATTCTTTGAAGAAAACTAGGTCTCCAAAATGTTGATTAGTTCTGGAAAATTGATTATAAGGAAAATAAGGTATAAAAGAAGATGGGATAAGAAAGGAAATTTTGAAAATCTAAACTCCCAAGTATTCTTAGTTTTTAGTTAAGATTGTTTTGTATAGGCATTCCAACAATGTTGGTTTTCATATATATATATATATATATATATATATATATATATATATATATATATATATATATATATATTCTCTTGTCAAGAGCTTGTGATATACTATTTAATATATGGTGATTAACAAGGAAGGTAATATTTTCTTCATCAATAGTATTGATTCTAATTTCTCCATTATCAAAGGAAATGTGTATCTCATAGGACCAAGTGAGTGAGTCTGAAATTTTCCTTGAAAATATTGCAATTTAGAGTAAGAAATAAGAGCCCAATCACCTTGCCTGAATTTCTTAGATTTTATGAATTTTTCATGCCATATCGATCTTCGTTGTTGGAATATGTTGGTTCTTTTGATAACATCTTGTCAGATCTCATATAACTTGTTCATCTATGCTAATCTTTGATTTTGAGCTTCAAATAGATCAAATCCTATTTTTTTTTTTGTTTTGAAAGTCTCCACATGGAATTCAATTGGAAACTCATAAGGAGTGTGTCCAGTAGTATTCCTCCATGTGGTATGGTATGCCCAAAATGCCTTTGGAAGCCTTTCTTCCCAATCTCTTCTATGCAAGTGTACAATCCTGGTTAGGATTGATTTAAGTACCTCATTGGTATATTCCACTTTTCCATTGGCTTGTCGATGATATGGAGTAGAATTTTGATGTTTTATCTTGTATTTCTCCAATATTTTTTGCACCAACTTGGATGTGAAGTGAGTACCTTAATATGTCACAATTTCTCTTGGGACACTAAAACAAGTAAAAATGTCCTAAAATAGAAACATAAATACAACATTTTCAGTAGCAAAGGAAGTGGTTTAGCTTCTACCCATTTTGTAACATAATACATACAAACAAATATATTCCTTTTCTTCTTAGATGGAGGATTTATTAAACAAACAAAAACTAGATCCCAATTTTCAAAAGGCTCTACAAATACTTGAGGCTATAGAGGCATCTCCTCCAAAGTAATGGGATCTACCATTCATTAGGAGTTATCACATATTATTACATATTCCTTGGCATATTTAAAAAGTGAAGGTCAATAATATCCCAAAATAATGACCTTATAAGCAGTTCTATTATCAGAAAAATGTCCTCCACATGGTTCATAATGGAAATATTTCAATATCACTAGTACTTCATCCTCTCCAACACATCTTCAGATGATCAGATCAGGTCTAGTTTGGTATAATTTTCCCTTTACCCATGAGTAAGGTGCATTGGATTTGATGACTTTCTACATTTCTTTGGTTGATAATTGTGGGGGAAACTTTCCTGTAGCAAAATAGTTAGCAATATTTGCAAAACAAAGAGTTTTAGTAGACACTAAAAAAATATATTAATCAAGAAAATTATCTTTCAAAGGAGATGAATTATTATCATTATGCATCCTAGAAAGGAAATTAGCAAGTGTTTTTTCTTTTCATGCAATGTACAAAATAGTAATATTTAATTCCGGTAGCAATAATATCCATCTAGTAATCATGCCATTAGTAATTATTTTATTCATTAAATATCTAATATCAGAATGATTCTTATGAATGAAATTTTCATAAAAAATGGTATATTGTCGAAACTTATTAATAGCATGAACAATAACTAAAAACCCCTTTTCTTACTATAGTGTAATTTAACTTTGTAGGAGTCTAATTTTTACTTGTGTAATAAATAACATAAGGAGTTAGTTATTTTTGTCCCAACACAGCTCATAAGGTTGTATCTGAAGCACCAATTGAAATATGAAAATGAAGAGACCAATTAGGTCCTCTTAAGATTGGTGCTTCAACGATTTTCTGTGTCAATAATTCAAATGCATTCTAGCAGTCATAATTCCAAGAAAATCCACAAACTTTTGTAAGAAGTTTAAGAAGTGGAGAGGTTATTTTTGTGACTTTTTCTATGAATCTTCTATAATATCCTATAGAACCAAGAAAACTTATAACATCTCTTTGACAAGTAGGTAGTGAAATTTTATAAATTACTTCTACCTTATATGCATCCACATTAATTTCATCGACTAAAATATGGTAGCCTAAACAAATTCCCTCATTAAAAATCATAAAAAAATTCCCATGAATTAATGAAAGATTTGATTCCTTACATATAATGAGATCTTTTTGCTAATTTTTCAAGGGATTCTTCAAAAGTATTTCCATACTTAGTGAAAATACTCATGTAAATTTCTAGACAATCATGAATTAGATTAGAAACGATACCTAAAAATTCTCTTTGAAACGTTGCAATTTCTTTACATAACCCAAAAGGAGGTATGCTATAAGCATACATACCCCATGCACATGTAAATTTTGTTTTGTTTTGGTATTCTGGTGCTAATTGTATTTGGTTATATCCATTGAAAACATCAAGAAATGAAACATATTTCATCCTTTCTAAGGTATCTTGTACTTGATCAATGAAAGGTAGTGGAAAATGATATTTTAAAGTAGCCTTATTTGAGTCCATATAATCAACGCAAACTCTCCATTTTACATTGTTCTTATGAACAATCATTAATGATGAGACCCATTGGCAATCTCATATAAGATAAATAAAATTCAAATGAAGAAAAAATTGTAATTCCTCCTTAACGATTTCTCTTAGATTTGGATTCATCCTTCTTTGAAGTTATTTAACTGGTTTGAAATTTTCTTGAATGTAAATGTGATGCATACATGTGTTACGATTAATTCCCTTCATATCAGTATATTCCCATGCATATGTAGAAAAATGTTTTAGTATCATCTTTATCAATTTCCTTTTTTGAAGTTCTTCCAAGTTATTATTAATGTTTAATGTTTTTCCTGGAAAATTTTCTACTAAAACGTTGCCAAAATTTTCCATAGAATGTAAAGCTATTTGATGAGATGATAAATATCCAATATTACATTGCTCTTGAAAACATTGATCTTTCTCACAATATGAAGAAGAATCTTTACTATTAATCATATTTATCAATTGATCCTCTTCATCTATTTGTGAAATATTGAATATTGGTTGAATCTCATCAAAGACTCCAACCATAATCTATCCAAACTTCACTTATTGTTTTTGTAGGTGGGTACAATGTGAATTTCTTAGTAGAACTACCATAAAAAATATACGTATCACCATATCTACAACTTATGAATGCATCATTTTTAGCTAACAAAGGTATAGCAAGGACTAATGGATGGCCTCCTAGATTATTCTTGAGAGTTAAAATAATAAAATCAACATGATACTCCCATTAATCTAAAGATACATACACATCTTCTAATATACCATCTTGTTTAATAGAAGATTTTTCTGCTAATTGTAGTAAAGTTGGGGTATATTGAAGATTGGGGAGCTTTAATTGATCCATAATTTTTTTTCTCATAGTATTATTTTTTTCTCCTAAATCAATCAAAGGGTTTGGAATTTCAATACCATTGATGTGAATTTTTACAATAGGGCTAGTGAGATCTAGATATTTTTGGACTTTTGGTTTCCCCATCATAATATCTGTAATCTTTCCACCATAACCAATTTTTTTAACATATCTTATTTTTCTTCTTGGTTTTTTAATGCGCAACACCTAATTGCTTTTGCAAATATATATATGTATTTCCTTTATAACTTTAAGTAAAGAAATTTTGATGCAAATATTTTTCAATTCCTCTAGCGTATCATATTCTTGTAAAATAATTTTTCTTTCTAGTCCCTTATCAATTTTAAGTCTTTTAGGAAAAGGGGGATCTTTTAAGGAAACAAAAGGTTGTTATACTAGAGGAATTGTAGGATTTGGATTTATTTGGTTGTCATATAATTGACTAGTAACATATTCCTTTGCAAGAATCTTTTCATGATCATTGAAGTGTCTCTTTTCAGGAGCCTTATCTTCTTTAAATTTTTGGATGACAACTAGGGATGGTTTCTTTTACAAAACCATACCAAATGTAACTTGGAATTCATTTAGACCTAAGGGGGCTATCATGTAGGCTTGAAAAGTTTGACCGTCAACATTATAGATGGGTTGTTGATGATTTTTATGATTTGGATTCAGAAGTGGTTAAGTGGGTAGTTGATTGGATTTCTAGAGAAATGGAGTGGATGGAAATGGAAGTGGTTGATTTGATGGTTTTGTTTGATATTGTAGTTGAGTAGGTTGAGGAGGGTAGTATTGAGGTTGGTATGGAAAATATGGTTGTTGGAATTGAGGACACTGGGCATTTCTGCTATAAGAATTTGTCCAACCTAGTGCCCAAGATGGAGTTTGAGGTTGAGGTAGCCAATGTTTCTAAGGCATAGGTATATTCCAATTTCTCTATGGTTGTGCATATGGTTGATATTGAGTATTGGGACCTTGTGACATACTTGTTTGTTGAGACGACCATGTTATTTTAGTAATAAAGAAAAGTGATTTAGCTTGAATTCACCCAACCTCATCCTAAAAGACAACCGCTCACGTATCGACGTACATTCTTTTCTATCATGGTTTTTAGCACATATGACATTGATATTTACACTATCAAGAAGAAAATATCTTATAGCATGTTTTTTTATACACCTAGGACAGAAAATAGATAATGTGGGTCATTCTCAATTTTTTGCTTTTTTCTATCTTTAGAGCATCTAGTTATTCACTATGATTTCCGAGGATATTTGTTTTGAAATTATCAAGCAAAATTCCTAAGTTTTCTCTACTTATTGTTCCATATGCAGATTTGTTGACTCTTGATATGATTGGATCTCTTGGATTCTTACCATATCTTTCCTTACCTCTTCAAATATGTTTTCACAACTCACAAATTTCATCAAATTATAGTTGTGAAACATCTCCTTTTCCCATTAAATTGAGAAGATCAATCAACTCATCTCCTATAGAAAAATATTTTGTATTGTCTCCTCATCTACATTATGCATCTTCGCGCTTTTGAACTTGTAGGAAATGTTTCCCACCAGATGTTCAAGGTTTTCATCCTCCTTTTAAATCATCTTAAATACTTCATCCTTAATGTTATAGTTCATACAATAATATTTATATTTTTCTAGGAATACTCTTTTCATTCTGCCCCATGTTCTAATAGAGTGTATTCCTATACCCATAAACCATTTATGGAAAATATCTTTTAGAGTGGTGGGAAACAATTTCAATTTTTTAATATTAAGTAAATAGTCATATTATTTATAGAATACTTCAAACTCAAAAACAAATGTGCCAGGATCCTCAGTTCTTAAGCCATTAAAATTGGGAAGAATAGAAGGTGAGATATTTTTCATTCTGGTTGTGGTATCTTCATTAAATACAGGGAATCGATAAAGGTATTTTTCTCCCATTCCAACTGTACCACCTCATCCACCTCATTTATTTCCTCCTATTCCTCTTCCTCCACCAATCCTAAGGTCACCATCTACATTGTGTAATTATCCTTCCCCCTCTCTTGTCATTATATATTCCTCAGATCTAGTGTAAGGTTCAACAATAGGGTTTTCTTCTTCTTCATCTGTTTCGTCAATAACATTGGTATATTAGAGAAAATTGCTTCCTCTTCGTCACTAGGCACTTCTAACTTATGTCCTACAAGGTGTTCACCTGTTGAAGAGAGAAATACAACTCCTTTAGTATGGGATGTAGGTTCCTCAACTACAACTTCCGTGGAGGAAGTTGGTGAGTCCCTAGGTTGAACTTCATACCTATGTACCACATGAACTCTATTTCTACCTGCTATGGATGGAATGAAAGTGTTAGTGGATGTTTTGGTGTTACATGGTCTAGTAGGGGTGGTTGGTGAAGTTGGTATTGAACTACATCATCTACCTCTACTTATAAATCTACCCCTAGAATCTCATTCTCTATACATGCATCCTAAATGATTTTAATATGATTTTAACTATTCATCTAAAGGATGAATGCATCTAATATGATATGAAAACCAAAACTAAAGTCTTATATAGGCTAGGAGTTATATATTTTATTTTAAGATGACAAGTCAACTAAAAAAATCATTAAAGATGGACTAAATAAAGATTAACGCTTTTCAAATTTACACACATGTTCTTTTTATCAAACTTGAAAAGACAAAGTATGCTTTCAAAGATAAGCTTAAATTGAAAAGGTCATTCTACTCGCATTGAGTTGAAGTAAAAACTATTGATTGGTATTGAATTAAGAAGGACTATTCCAGTAACATGAAATTAAAAGACCATCTAATTGAATGAAAATGAAAAAGTTGATCTAATTGCATCAAAGGGAAAGATCTATTTCTAATTGCATTGAATCAAATAAAATTACTCTAATGGCATCAAATTGAAGGAACTAATCTAATTTCTATAAATATTAATCATTTGCAATGGATCAAAATCCTATTTTACAACAGAATCAAATCTGGTTGAAAACCCAACTATTCAAAATGAAATTTCAACTTATGACAGATTACTAATGTGCACCATGGAGAATAGAAATAATTCAAACATTTAAATATTAGACTAAGTGGAAATCTTAAATGAATAAAACCAACAATTCAAAATATTTTTGGTTGTTTTTTTAATTTTTAGTGAGTGCTCAATCATGTACAGTGAAATCAATGGTAAGTAATTGAACATAAATGAAATAGAGAAAACTAAATGCAAATTCAATTGCGATTAATTGAAATAAAAATGAATTCAAAACATCTAAACTATCTTATATCTCTTCAAGGGGGCCTCCTGTTGAGTGTAAGGCATTATAAACTTAAAGCAAAATCTTGTATAGACGCATTCACCTTTTAGGAACATAGTATTTGCATCAATAAAAGAAGAGAGTGTTTGCACCACTTAAAATAGATTAATTATCATCTATTGTCTATTATCTCAACTTGTAGAAAAAAGATATTTATACATCTGTGAATTAATTAGAAATAAATGTTGAGAGCCAAGTTTAGAGATCGATAACACAATTTTTTATTTTAATTACGAAATAGAGCTGACATGATTTTCTCTATCATATAAAATAATTCATGTCTTCTTCTACACATCAGCCACATAAAACTTGCTCACTTGACAACCTTTTTTCCACACTCAACTGATGTCAAAATCATGTCCCTAAACTTTTTTGTATTAACAGAATGGTGTTCACTGCGATGTTTGATAAAAGGGGTCCTCAATCCAATCGATTTCATTAGTTGGCACAATAGGTGGATGAGCATGTAATTGACATTTGTAAATTGCCCATAACCTTTGCTTGCTTTGAAAGTCTTTACATCTTGTCTAACCATAAATTCATCTACATATAATTTAGTCAGCTACGAAAATGTTTCAATTTGGTAGCCAAAGAGATATTATAATCAATTTAATAAAGAAGTTCAATTAAATTAGCCAAAGATATTATAGATGTTAAATTATTTGATACCCTTTTGTTTTTGTTGAAATCGTATTTATGACCTTGTAACTTTTAAAGATATACTAAGATATATATGAAGTGGATGAAAAAGAAGGAAAAAGGTTGTCAAATTCGAAAACAATTCAAGAGTCCAACACTACAGTTTAAAAAAATAAATTAGAACACTAAAAATGACTTTGAAACCCTTCTATTTTCTTGAAAATACATTGTAAATATTAATAAGAATAAGTAAAATATTATGGAATTTATGAGTCGATTGATAATAAATTTGAGATTTAATAGAACCAATTTACATAGTTAATTTCTTCATTCCAAATTTGTATATGACTTACAATAGTCACTTGCAAATTTATCTCAAAGATTTATACATTCTGAAGTCTTGCATGGTAAATCCCTTTTACACAAATCTCCCCTTTAGCTTTTGGCTAAAGGATGAAATAAGAACTAGATAATTATTTCATAAAGTTACTTTTATGAAATCAAATTCCATTCATTTTTTCGCTTGATATTTTGGTGCGTTGATGATAAATTCACTTGTTTATTTTATTTATTTACATATGCAATTTTTAAACTTTTCTTGCAATAAATCTTATAGACATAAGTACATTAGTATGCTATTTTTACCTAGAAGCACTAAACAAACAATGTATAATGAAAATAGAATTATAAACCTCTGAAATTAGAACTTTGTAGAGATTATTATAAAGGTTTATCATTAATGTGTATCATATCTAGGTGCATTCATTACGTCAAAACACTTTTAAAACATTTCTTGATGTTAGAACGATAAATGTTTCCAGAATTTTATTTTAAAAATATAGAGACATTGATTATGGTTTTCGCTCAAATACATGGAATAATGTGATAATATCAAAAGATCAATTCTTTCGATTCTTTCTTATTCCACATAATTCCATGTTAATCAAGTTATCACATAATTCCATGTTAATCAAGTTATCTCATGTGATCTTCCATAATTATAAATTTTATTCATATTTTGATAATCTTATTGAATTTATTATGCCTTTGACTGTCTATTTGAATAATTATGCACATGAATTTTGTGGATTCTGAATTGGCTTTTAGTATAGATGTGAAATAATTTCACAAGATATTATTGTGAGTAAGTTATTGTAAACAAATGGTAGATGAAAATTGAGAGACACTTTACCCAATTAATTTTAACATGCCATCTTTTTCAATAATTTTGGGCTAATTGGATGACACAATGAATAAGATCTCTTTTATGATACCTAAGTAGTAAGTGGTTGTTGATAATGTAAAGGGTTGAAGTTGAACCCACGATGTGCCATATTATCCCATTATATCAATGAATTTCTAACCAAATGTGGAATTCTAATACCTCATACTGCAATAAAGGATCTAATAGGTGATATAAAAAAAGGCACATAGGAACACTTCCATGTGCTCCTCTTTTTAAAAGGTGGAACCCAAATCAACTAAATTATATTCTTAATTGACTAACTAATTCAGGTGGATCTTTAGACACAATGGCGTGGGAAAAGCTTAAAATTCAAAGTGGTGGAAAGGTGATTAACTTGAAATCAGATCAAAGTTCTCATCGCCCTGATTCCAACGGTGCAAGCGACACTCCAATCTGAGTCTGGATGAAGAAGATAGAGGCAGTCAAAGTTGGGTTGACTTTTGATGACTTGACAAGATTAATGAAGGTGCAATTTGGATTTTTTCTTGCAAATGGAATCCGGCCAACTCCAGCCAGATTCTGGGAAAAATTATTGCTTCATTAAAAGGAATCCTTCTGTCCAAAACCAAATTTCCAAAAGGAACCCCTTTTGTTTTATGTAACAAAAAAAATATAAAAAAAGGGGGGGCGTGCCACCAACCCCGCCTCCCCAACTCCTATCTGCACTTAACAAAATTAATATAAAAAAAAATGGTGGAGGGGTCGGCCATGACCCCAGGCCCCTCCAATGGAACCACCAACAATATAACGGGGTGGGTGGCCATGACCCCACCACCCCACAACCCACACCACGAAACTCCCAACGGATCCCACGGAAACCATGACTCAATTAACAAGGGAGTTGGGTGGGTCGGCCCTTGGGGCATGGACCCAACCCACAACAAACGGAGGTAGGTATGGTGGGTGGGATGCCCATGGTGGGGCCAACCCATAAGTTAATTTTTTTTTGGTTTATGAAATTTTAAAAAGGGAATTTGTTATATGTAAAAGGAGGAGGCGGGGTTTGACTACTCGACCTCCTCCATATTAACCAGACCTTCCACCAACTGTACTATAACCATTTCCTTGAAGAATTTTCCACCTAGTTTATACTTAAACAGAGTTTGTTAGTGTGTGTAGGCGGAGGAGGCAATGCACGTAATTCGAGGTAGAATTTTGCAGGAGGGCCGAATTTTCACTTTTTCAGAATTTGACAAATTTTATATGGTTTTAGCACTTCTCGACGCCATGCCCACAATGGTGTTGTCTATTTCTCCATCACCATTCTACATTTTTCGGCCAT
Organism: Pinus tabuliformis; assembly: GCA_031772625.1. Taxonomy (NCBI): domain Eukaryota; kingdom Viridiplantae; phylum Streptophyta; class Pinopsida; order Pinales; family Pinaceae; genus Pinus; species Pinus tabuliformis. Next base: position 477,786,251 of record CM062810.1, on the reverse strand, counting down.
TTTTCAGTATGCAAGTATAAAACTCATTTTTTGTAACTGATGCTTGTACTCTTCTTTCTCATGCCACTTAATGAATGAAGGCCTCCCTATTGATCGAGCAGGGCCTGGAGACATAGTCCAATTCGGACGAACTCTATTATCAAGTCTTGTTGTCTTCTTTCGTGCTTTATGTCTTTCTCCTCTTTTCTCATGTGCACATTGAGTTTTCTCTATTAAGCTACAATTTACGCATGTAATTCTTTAACACATCTATAAGAAAAAGATTTTGGATCGCTAACCCATATTATTATTTTTGATTTAAATGAGAGTTCCAGTGCAACAAAGTATGATATCAATATTTCCCAAAACATATCCTTTAGGAGATCCAAAAAAAATTGTACGAGATAAGAAGAAATTTGTCAAAGTAGACACCAAGGTTGGTTCAATTATTGAAGGGTATCAATGAATTCACTTTTCTTCTTGATTATCAAAGTAAAGACCCAAGTTGTTACAACCATGCTTGATATGGTGCTCAATCATCTTCCCTACTTGTGTTCAATGTTGGGTTTAAATTCTCTTTTTTTGGTTATAAGTACATAATTTCGAAGCCTAATATAGATGCTACAAATCTCAAGTTATTTATCCTTTCACGTGTATTTGTTCCTCCCACATTTTTAGTAAAACTTATGTCACTTTGTTGTTATGTTTATAATCAATTTGACTTGAATATTGTTAAAGAAAAATGTAGCATTTCCATGTGTACCATGTGCATGAAAGATTGTGTTTCCATAAAGATGAACAAAAATAACATATATATATATATAGTAACATTTAAGGGTTCATAAATAGTTAGGAGGATTGCATGCATATTAATTTTAAACACCTCCTCTATGGCATAAGAAAAATATCAATGCGTAATTTTATTTTTGGATTTTCATTCAAATTAATGCAAATGTATTTCTTGATAATATGGTCACTAATGTTATTGGTTTTGTGATCCATTTATCAGTTTGTTTTTTAATTTTATTATTCCCATGGTTCCCTAGAGTAGTCCTAAATCTGAAGGGGATACTAAAAAATATAAGTATTTCATTGAAATCTAGCCAATACCAACATTAGTTCAAAATCTAGATGGATTCCTTATATATTTTCTTATAGCATTGCACTTAGGCCCAATGAACCTTGGATCATGACGCCTCCTATGAAAATTTGAGATAGTCCATAATGTTATATGGTGACTCCTCTTCTAGAATAGTGAGAAAGGAATCATTAAAAAAATGTCCAATAACATGTTAGACAACATCTAGTTCAAGAAGTGGAATGCTAGGTTTAATAATACCCTAAGACATTCTATTTGGAATGAGGTATCCTAAGAAATAAACTATCATGAGATAAAGGGCCATGATAACAACAAAATTTGTTAAATTAACTTGAAAAATACCAATTTCCTCAAATATGGCTTAGTTAATAAGGAGGTAGGTTGATGCATTGATTAAAAGGGTCTTAATTTTTTTTTATGGAGAACTAACTGAACCCAAAGTATTTGAGCCTAACTATTATGAAGTCACACTCCACCTTGATATAGGTTTTTTCAAAATCAATATTAATCAATAAAGTTTCCAAGACTAGGAATTTCCCCACTTCATATGTTCCCATACCATTATGACATAATAAAGTATAAATAAACATTCAATTGAGATTCTATACTATAGTTTGATAGTTTTATTTAGAGTATTCTTTGATAATAAGGCCAAGGCCTTAAATCTGAAATTTTGTAAGAAACCGTAGGAAAGGTTATTGGGCTCCAAATGGTAATAAGATCTAGGCATAGCTTCAATTAGGAGTATCTCAAGTGATTATGGGAAAATTTGTTACAATACGTACTTGAGTTCAAATCTAAATTTTTGATATGTTTCCCCTTAATGAGTTGAATATGGGTGAGTTATGTGGGATCTATTTGAAAATATGACCTGGCCTTGTGCCTTGAAGAATCTAAGATTTACCTTCGGTATCATCTTCCTATTAGGAGGTAGTTACTATGTGGTTTCTCTTGAGATGTATGACTTAGTGTTGGATCCCAAATGTGACTTAGGGTTAATTAGAGGTTTAATTGCAAAATGACACGTAAATTAAATGGAATTCAAATGAATGTGTAATGGAGGGAAAAGTAGTTAAACATATTTTCATGAAAATAATAAAATCCTCCCCTCCAGCTCATGTTGAAGATTAGGATTAGGGGTTTTTAGGTGTGTATGTGTATCGATTTGAGTTTTATTTTCGGGTATAGTTTTGATCCGTAAACTGCCATGGATATTACAATAGACAGTTTGTCACGACATATATGATAATATTAAATTAAAAGTGTGAGATTCTACACTATTACAATTTTATTAGAACTTGAAGATTTGTATATTTAATTGTAATTAGTGCATTCATGTGAATGGAAATTATCCAGAAAAGTAGAGAACAAAAATATAATCTCAAACACACACATAAGACATAATGCATGCTCTCTCAGAAACCCTTTTGAGAGAAAACCTAGTTGGAAGGTGAGGTCGCTTCGCTCTCTTTGTCTATTTGGAAATATGGTTGCAGGTACAAATAGGTAATGATTGTGGCTCGTGGGATGTTGTAGTGCATAGTTCCTCCATGTGTTCTCTACGTTATATCTCTCTTGATTATCTTCTCTCAACTATGGAATCTCTTGAAAGAATGAAATGTCTCTTACTCCTAGTGGCCTCATTATAACACAACTTGATAGCCTACTAGTCGTTAATTTTGACTATATAAACTCTCAGCTGGAGTTATAATATAGACTCTTTTAGAGTATTTTAAATAAAAAACACATGGCTAGCCCATTTTCCAGAGTAATGGGGGTCAACGCAACATGTTGTTGAACTATAGGTGTGAAAATAGGAAGGTTAACTTATGAGTGGAATAACTTTTGCATATAGACTCTCATTGACACACTTATTGCATCATTGGAAAGATCTTTATGGGTAGAATAGTATGATATGTTGTAGTGTTGAAGAGGAAGTTTTTACCCAAAAGAAACATTGTTTGATGCCTCAAAATTCTCTCGGAAGGTTTCAAACCCCGTTTCACCAAACTAGGTCTTGCTAATAAAAACAATCTCGTGAATTTATTCCTCCACTTTTTCCACTCCAAATGCATCGAGATGGATGAAGAAAATTATAATGATCCAATATGGAACATAACTCCCCATTTTTGGATGATTTTTTGGGAATTGGCCCCCAAAAGCTTCTACTAAATGAAGTGATGAATTTTTTTTCTCCACCTTCTCTCGAGTGTACCATTTAGCTTTGCCTGGAAGTTGTCCCTTTAATCCAATCCACCAAAGGTCGTGTTGGCCTTGTCTTGTAGTACTAGAACTCTTTTGTAAAATAATATCTTATGTCAAATCTTCCTCAACATCTGGTTCCAAATCCTCCATAGAAGGTAGGACATATTCCTCTTCCTGACGTAACATGGAAGTCTCATGGAGTTTCAAATTCTCTACATTCACAACTAGGTAAATGCAAATATATGGTGGTAAAGTAAGTCGATATGCATTATCACCCAACTTTTCCAATATCTCAAAGGGACCATACCTTACAGCCTTTATTTTCTTAACGAGCCCCTGTAGTCTCTCCTTTCTCAATTGTAACCATACTTTGTCTCCCACCTTGAATGATTTATCTGTTATGTGTTGATCACGCATATCTGTATACTTATCCTATGACTTATGTAGTGTTTCTTATACCTTTATATGGATCTTCCTAATCTTCTCTATAAGATTTTCAACCCTCGAAACATCTCTTTCAAGATATTCCCTCACTCCTCCTTGTTTCCCATATTAAATATCGAAGGTGGTGGAAAATATCCAAACCAAGTCTCAAATGGAGAATTTATGTAGAAATTCTCATTGTAGATGGAACTGACTATGCAATGTACTAGAGAAAAATACTTAATCTACTTCTACAATAAAACTTGCAGAAACTTAATCGATTTTTAGCAAGATCAAATAGAACACATATAACAGATGAATAAGAAATCAATCACATGAAACACACAAGAATACTATGGGGAAAGCCTCATCTAAAAACCTCGCTATTTGTGTTATCATATAAGTGGAAATATCTCAGGATTACACAAAGATTTAGCTCTCAATCTATCCAGCTTTCAGTACAATCCCTCACTATTGCTCATAGAAAGAATAGACAACACATATGACTTCCTTCAATCCTCCAAGCCTCCTATTTCCTTGCACAATTTCTCCTGGGTCCTCTAGCTACAAACTGTGTGAATAATCCTTTCAGACACTGCTCTGACCTTTGAAACAACTGTGCAATCCTAAAGGAGATGATTCCTTCTGCATGGTTGAGTTTCTTATATAGGAAAATTCCTCCAACTGATAGTACATTGTCCCTTCCTTTAATCTCAACTGGTTCTTTCTCTGAACTAACATGCATGAGTTATTTATGAGAGAATATTCAGTTATTTGGAGAACACTAGTTGCATGCATGCATGCATTAACTGACTAAACTCACAATTAGTTCCTCCAACTGTTTGGAGCTAATTTAACTGGACTTATCTCAGTTAACTGAGCTAACTAATTACAACTCAAATACAACTCATCCTTATCTCCTTAATTAAGGGATAACTTCCTAAATCAAAGGGATAACTGTTGCATGTCTTCACATAGACATCATGTTTGATTTTCTCCAACTATTTAACTCAAGATGAATTAATTAATTATTTTTCAAACAACTAGTGAGACTAAATTGGAATTTTAATTCTCAATTTTAATTCAGGGACTAATTAAAATTGGAGTATATCCCGAAATGATATTTATATCAATGCTATTTTTAGCATTTCCATTTTTTCTATTTCCAACAGAGTTTGAGTATATCCTGAAATGCTATTTATAGCAAGAAAATAGAGTTGGAGAATATCTAGGGGTAGAATTCCTTGTTTCCATAATTTTGCTTTCCACTTTTCTTGCTAACCGGATTCCTTTCTCCAATGAATCAGGTTCCCAAAGATGAACCTCATGTTGAATGTTATCCTTTAATGTCCCTATGGAGACATCAATCCTCTGCTTCTCTGGAATATCATTTTCCCTTATATTCAATTTTTGAAAGTCCTCAATGTGCTCTACCATTGAACACTTTTGTTTGAGATTTATCAATTGGCTAAAGAAGGTGTTTCTCTTTGTATCCTCATAATGTGTTATCATTTCCTCCATGAAAATTGACCACGTGGAAAGTGGTTTACGAGAACAAAGCCCTTTATTCCATAAAAATTGATTCAGTTCTAAATAATTTGATGCAATACATACCTTTTGTAATAGTGGTACACCATGTAGATCAAAATATTTCTCCATCTATAGTATCCAATTTACCAAATCCTTGCCATCAAACATCCTCATCTCGCTTTCTCTTGATTTTAGGAGATCGATCTTGAAATGACTGTAACTCTGTAATTTCATATCTTCCAGTTCTGAAATCGCAACAAGCAGTAGTCCTCTCAGTCCTCTTTCTAACCCCACAATTCTGATCAGAATTTCATTATCAAATAAAGTGTTATGCCCAATCTCCTAAGATGACCTGATTACATAATGTTTCAGTAGAGCAAACCTTTACGATGTGCCATGTGTCACTGTTTCGACCTTTGGATCTAAAAACTATGCACAGAAAACTACCATCTATCCTATTTCTATAACTTCTTATGAAAGTTCAATTTGTTTCTCAAAGAGAACATTATGACGATTTTCCCAAGGTCACCTGCTTAGGATGTAATTCAGGAGTCTACAAAAACCCTAACTTCCTCAGGTTATATATCAAAAAATGTAGTCAGAAAAGAATTGAAATTTGGACCTAAGATTTAGAATGATTTCTTCTCAAATGGGTTTTCTCTTTATCTTCTAAAACTTCGTAGCAAAAAGGTTATAGCAAAAATACCATGATGACGTGTTTTAGATGGAATTATGGAGCTTGCAAAAATCCTAGCTTCCTCATATCATATCTTTGACACTATAGCGAGACAAGATCTGAAATTTGGATGCGTGGTTCAGAAAGATTTCTTCTCAAATGAGTTTTTTTTAGCTTCTGAAAAGTTGCAAAAAAAAAAGTTATAGTGAAAATACCATGATGACCTTTTTGGAGCAGCAAAACCCTAGAATCCAAAGCTTTGATACCAACTGTTATGAAACTAGCTCACAAAAGGATAGAAAAAATAGATGAATGCCCTAGAAATCAGCCTTTTCAAGGGGGAAACCTCCTTTACATTACACAAATGAACAATTCTTAGATGATTCAAATGACAAGACCTCCTTTCTATATATAGGAGTCTAAGGGGTCATAATATAATCAGAGCCGACATAACAATAATAATGTAAGGGCACAATTGTAACAATAGTGGGCTTCTATGGGGCACAATAGTAACAATATGGGGACTACATGGGTACAAAGATATAATAAGGGGGCTGTACTAAGAACAATAAGGGGTTACACTAGTAGTCTAGGTGCCTAACAAATTTCTTTCTATTTTCAACACTCCCTCTCAACAAGATAGGCATTCAACTCGAACCCGATCCTGAACCTTTGGAATGTTCTGCATGCAACACTTATCTCAAGTGTTGTTGCTCCAACAACTTCAGAAACACAAAAAATACCCAACTTGAATCAAAATGATGCCTTTGTCATCAAAGTCTCTGACTGTTATTGCCTCTGTTGACTGAAAAACTTTGCACCACTATGCTCTTCAATATCTGACTGCTCTAGACTCTATCACCTTCATCTCTTACTACATCAATCACATTGATTCCTCTTACTGCGTCCGTGTTGCTACTGGTCCTATCTCCCAGCATTGCATCCGCACTACACCTCCTCTCATCATGTTGCATCGTGTTGTTCACTGCTACACTACAACTCAGTTACTAAGAAGTAAGTAACTGATCTCCCAACTGACCTCCCTGTTGGGCTAGAACACCCTCTGATGCTGAAGCTCCCTATGTCCCTCCATCTACATCTATCTCTACCCACTCAGCCAATCTGCTACTCCTCGTCTAGGCTCCCATAGCAAGGTCTAATCAAAGAGGTTGGGTACCTCAAGGATCCTGCCCCTATTTCAGCCTTCTTGTTGTTGCGAAAAGTATCTATTCAGAATGCCCCTATCCCACTCTAAGGTGTGACAGTGCCTTAGAAACAAACAAGGAAAACTACTTGAGTATTCTTCTTTATGAGATGTAAATGAAGAGGAAGGATGTAACTAACCTGTGTCTTTCGCTAGTTTGTTGATCCAATCGCTCCTCTCTTCAATAGCTCCCAGCTTCACTAAATTCCTGCAAGATCACAGAAGAGAGAAACTACACGAAGATATAGATTTACATTCATAAAAAGCTCAGGATCATATTAAGCTAAACATGCAAATATAACAAAACATCACTGATATACAAGCATGTAGAAGAAACTCAAATAATTTTATTGATATGATAAGAAAGTCCAAGAGCAGAAACAACCAAGTGAGTCCCAATCCAGCATCTACCTCCCAGCAAAGGAATCCCTTCCTCACCTCCAACAAAGCATAAATCACCCAATGTACTAATCTCAATCTCAAACCAACAGCAATTCTCTGCAAAGTACAAAATTCTAGCCTCTGGATCTCTGGGATGAGGGATCCATATATAGATGTAAGCAAAGAGGATGAGTCAGCTTATGTTTTGACTTGTGGCTTCTCTCTGTCAGTTCTTGCTTCCACTTGGAGGCTGAGAGCCTCTTACTCATCACTGGTCGAATTCAGTGAGGCAAGTGTCATTGGAGAAGATTCTGGAAGCTTCCATTGTCTCTCCACCTCTTTGAATGACTCTTCCACTTGTCATTTCCCGCTCAGCGCACCTGGGTAGTGCATTTAGGTGCATTGCAATGCACCTAGCCAGTGTATTTGGGTGCTTTGCAACGTAGGTAGCTAGTGGAGCTTCTGAATTGATCCTGATTTGACTAGTTTTGAGCAGTTTCTAGTGGAGAACTTCTGGGAGAAGTTGTCATTGGTTGACCTTCTTCCTCTAGGGGTAGGAACAACACTTTTAGGGACTTTGGATCCCTTGGATTATGGACATTTCATGCTTAGAGCTGTAAGGCACAAAAATGTCTATAACAGTTGCCCCCTAAAGTATGAGGCCGTTTATCGGGTGAAATGCTTTATTAGGAGGATCCGAAGTTCATTCAATGCTGGGAGGAGACCTGTAATAAGATACAATACAATACATTATTTTTATACTGTTTTCATGATCTAGCTGAGGCGGGCATTCCCATGCTCAGCTTTATCAATTCATTTTTATTTACATAGGACAGACAGTCGTCTGATGGTAGACTGATGATCCTGCTGAAATCATAATCCTTTTGGTAGGATGATTATATGTGCAGCCCGGATGGATGAAACTAGATCCGGGGTCTTCAATCTCGTCTGATCTTCACTCTAAGTACAAGTTCATCCATGTGAGAAATGTTTTGAAGTCGAACATGGAAAGACATCGCTTGATTACCAGTCAATGATGTAAACCGTTAACAAGCGCGAGAGGAATCACCGATAAGGATGATGACCCTCAAGGTACTGCAGTAAAATTCACGTGGTGTGAATAAAGGGCTTGGCGACGAACACCATGAAATTTTTTTCGGTCGAAGGTCATTGATGTATACCTCTCGCCGGAAGTGAGAAACTTGCCATTGAGGCATGCAAGCTTCAAAGTACTGAAGGGGGTGTTCCTAGATCAACTTCTTGGATAATGAGCTGATGTCGACAAGAATCGATCCGTCAAATGAGGGCCTTAATGTATCCCACATCAGTGACACGGAACGGAGCAAATGATTTTGATGGAGGTGAAAACGTTCTGATGATATATGGTTCAAGGTGGCGGTCATGAAAGAATGAAGTATAATGTATGGCAGTGGATGGGACACGGGTGACTTCTCTGGATGACTTCTCTTGAGCATATCGGCGACACTTATATGATGGATTGGTAGCATTTACCCCGAAGGTGGATGGTATGGCGAGACCATGGTGATGTGACCGGTGAATGAAACAACCCAACCCGACTCAGGCACGGAGTGGAAGTGTCATGTTCAAGAGCGACTTGCTACCAATAAAGGTTCTTTGAGTTTCTTCCCAATTTTTACCCAATCATTGCTGACCAATACCTATTTATTTTTGTCAAGCTTGAGGAGGATAACATATGCTTGTTCTATAATTTGCCCTTCGGGCAAACCCATCGCTATGTTTTAACGAGCCTAGCGATAGTGAAACTCGTTCTCGTCTAAAGACAAGTTTGTCGCTATTAATATTTTTAACGAGTTTAACGACAAAGATAACTCAGTCCTTTTCCTTTTTAGGGAGTCTCAAAAGGAACGTAAAGCTGACTCCGGAAGTCCTTTTACGTCATCTAATCCCTTAAGTCTGAAAAAGTATAAAACAATACAGAAGGGATGAAATTTCGATAGTTTTAACGAGCCGAAAAAAATAAGCGCTCGATATTTTTGTGCAATAATCCCTCAGGTCCAAAAAGATTAAAATCTAGAGGAGGGATAGCACTTCCGGTCGCTTTAACGAGCTGGAAGGCCAAAACTCGGCAATCTTTTCATATTTTACGAGTCAGATGAAAAGAGATTAAAGAAGACACATCTTTTGAGGAACGAGTGATAAAATGGGTAGCAGCTGATTCCAAGTAAGGTTTGGAATTTTCCAATCACGGCAGTGTCACAAGGATGGCTAGTGAAATCACTCTTCGCAGCTGTTCCTCATAATGGGTAAACAATCAAATGGAGGTGAATGATCGGCCAATGGAAAAGTGGAGGTGACGGTGCAAACAGGACCAAGGCTTTAATGGCTGATAATGTTACATTCACGATGGTTATTTACCGGAGGATAGTTCATTTTTTAACGAGCTTAAACGCGGGTTGAAACACTTGCTCGATCTTATGTTTATTTTTTAACGAGCATGAACTATGTGTTAAAACTGCTGGATAAGATGGTCTTGTTTTGATTTTTTACCATAAATAGCTTTGCTTTTCAAAGATAGTACTGTATCTTCAATTGCTACATCAAACTAGTTAGAAATGGACAACATTTGCTTGGAAATGAGATTAAAACGGTAATATTTTACTTTGAACTACGTAAAAAGCAATTAAAAAGTGTTTTCACCTCTCATTTTACCATTTCATTTGAACTTTGTTTGTTGGAGCCTTGGAGGTGCCTCTTCCCCCTTGATTTTCATCAGTTGATTTCGGGAGATTCTGTGGACGATCCTCGGCACCGTCTAGACCAGGTAGGAGCTAAACCTGAGCTCTTTCATTTCATGGTTTCCTTTCTGCATTCTGTGCTTCAGTCCCTGCTTTTTTGAGCCCCTGGTGTTTGATGGGTGCATTCTGCCATCAACGCACCCTGGGCATATTGAAACCTGCGCTGAATGTGGGTCATCATGAAGGTGACTTGACATTCAACGCACCCATAACACATGTGTAGGTGCGTTGGGTGCAGAAAGGAAAGTTGTTGCACAGTTTTTAATGGAATTTTTCCCTGTTTCTCATCAAAATTAGGATTTAATCTCCTCTCTTGTTTGTTTTTGCAGAGATATTGGAGCAAAATGACCCTTAAATGTCGAGAACGAGAACATGAAGAAGAGGACATGGTTGCCCTACATGATCCTGTTACAGTGAACGCACTGCGAAACTGTGGTTTGCTGAAGTTCTTCCGCATCTCTAGCATGAGACAGTAGATCAACCTACTGCAGTATTTGCTCGATGCTTGGGATCCTATCAATCAAGTTTTCCAGATTAGGGGCAAATCTATCCCCTTGACCGTAGTAGACATTTACTTCTTGACTGGCCTGTCGAGGCGGGGTGCCCCCATTTCTTTGTCAGGTTCGGCTCGAGGGAGTGACTCTGTGAGAGATTATGTCCGCCAGTATTGCAGGGAAGGATCTCAGCCGAGTAAAGACGGGAAGATCATCATCCAAGATGTCGCTGACAGGTCCCTTAGGTCTATCCTGTTTACTTTTGGTAGGATGGCCGGGAGTGCGTCTCTTCATGTAGCCAACAGATCCTATATGCAGCATGGAATGCCTTCAACCAAAAATATTCAACTGGTGTGATGCAGTACTTCTTGTGATGAAAAGTCAGTTGACCAAGATAAAGGACGAGAGGTTGAAGAACTTTGGGTTCGGTTCTATTTTGACTGCCTTTGCCTTGGAGAAGATACCACTGATGCAGCCGCAGTACATTGCATTCGACATACCTCCTCCTACAGAACCACGTATGCAGAGATGGGTTGACCATATGTCTAGGCATGCTGGTCAGTCTCAGATTTCGTTTTCTATGAGTATCTTGAGGTCTTTATCCTCCAATTTACTGAATAAACTCTTATTGCCGGTCATGTGGAATGAGGCTCCATTGTCAAGAAACCAACCACAACCCATCATCGATGAAACAATGCATGTGATGAGGGTAAAATCCAATTCGAATTGAGAGGCCAATGCCTCACCTTCAGATCCTTCCTAGGATCCCTTCTTGGATTTCTTCAATGGACGATTAGTTGAATAATGGCCCACCTCATGACAATTAAGGAATATCAATTTAGATCGGTCAATATTCTTCCCACCATGAGAAGAACTTGATTTGGGATGGGAATCCTTCTCCTTCCCTTTCCTTGCCTTACTCACTAAGGCTAGATTTTCTTCATCCTCCTTAGATGAAGAACTATTTCTAGTGCTTCTACTGATCTCCTCCTACATCATATTCAACCACAGTGATTCCAAATCTAGCAGTTTCTCTCTTCCATTCACTAAGTCTTGGTAGCTATGCCAACTCTTAGGAAGACCGAGGAGGGAAAGGCTCACCATATCATCATCGGTAGTCGTGATTCCTACACTTCCAAGCTCATCTCTACATGTGGTGATCTTGTTCAAATATTTAGAGATCGTGTCGCCCTTTTGACACTTGATTTTCCGAAGCTTGTCCTTCAGTGCCAGCTTCCTCTAGTCGTTGTTGTTCTGATATAGATCCTTCAATGTCTTCCACATTGAAAACAGAGTCTCCTTCCCACGGAGACTTGAGACAATATGGTCTCAAACTCCCTCCAGAAGAATCCTCATCCCTCTCGCCACACATTTCTTCCATTCTGCTAATTCTTAGGCATTAGCTGCTGTTAGCTTGGGGAATTCTTGATTAATGAAGTCCTTTAAACCATTGTCATCTAATACCACCTCCATGCAATCCTTCTAGGCTATGTAATTTTAGCTGCCATCCAGGGCATACTCGAGTCTCAAGCCCTTGAAAGCCATTGGTAAACTTTGAGATGTAATAAGAAATCGGTTATGTACCTACAATCAAGAACTTCAAAGTTAAATCTTCTCCCTTCTTTGTACATTACTCTTCGCTTTGATCACCTTTTCTCTGATACCATGTATGATACCATGTAGAAATTCTCACTGTAGATTAAACTGATTATGCAATGTACTAGAGAAAACTACTTAATCTACTTCTACAATCAAACTTGCAGAAGCTTAATTCATTTTGAGCAAGATCAAATAGAACACATATAACAGGTGAAGAAGAAATAAATCACATGAAACAAACAAGAATACTCTCTGGAAAGCCTCAACTAAAAACCCCGCTATCTGTATTATCATACCAGTGGAAATATCTCAGGATTACATAAAGCTTTGCTCTCAAGCTATCCAGCGCTCAGTACAATCCCTCACTGCTGCTCATAAATAGAATAGACAACACATATGCCTTCCTTCAGTCCTCCAAGCCTCCTATTTCCTTGCATAGCTTCTCCTAGGTTCTGTAGCTGCAACCTGTGTGAATAATCCTCTCACACACTTCTCTGACCTCTGAAATCACTGCGCAATCCTAAAGGAGATGACTCCTTCTGCATGGATTAGTTTCCTATACAGGAAAATTCCTCCAACTAATAGTACAATTTCCCTTCCTTAAACTCAACTGGGTCTTTCTCTAAATTGACATGCATGAGTTATTTATGAGAGAAGATTCAGTTATTTGGAGAACACTAGTTGCATGCATGAATGCATTAACTGATTGAACTCACAATTAGTTCCTCCAACTGTGGAACTAATTTAACTAGACTTAACTCAGTTAACTGAGCTAACTAATGACAACTCAGATACAACTCATCCTTATCTCCTTAGTTAAGGGATAACTTCCTCAATCAAAGGGATAACTGTTGCATGTCTTCACATAGACTTCATGTTTGGTTTTCTCCAACTAGTTAACTCAAGATGGATTAATTAATTATTTTTCAAACAACTAGTGAGACTAAATTTGAATTTGAATTCTCAATTTTAATTCAGGGACTAATTAAAATTGGAGTTTATCCCGAAATGCTATATATAGCAATGCTATTTTTAGCACTTCTATTTTTTGTTATTTCCAGCAAAGTTGGAGTATATCCTGAAATGCTATTTATAGCAATGCAATTTTTAGCAACTCTATTTTTAGCAATTGTTGTTGCTATTTTCAACACTTCCATGTAGAATTATGGATTGCTCTATTGTAAGAATGTTGTATATATACCAAATTTTCATCCCATGTCTTCATACGCTTTTGGTTGTATCCCCTCTAAAGTTGCACCAAAGTCCTATTGACTATTCATGTCTTCCCATTTGTCTATGGATGGAATGTTTTAGATATCTTCAACTTTATATCCATCTTCTCCCACAATGTGGTCTAGAATGCACTGAGAAATATTGTATCCCTGTCTCAAATGATGCTTCCTTGGTATCCCAAAGTGCACCCAAACCTGTCGAAAGAATACATTTGCTACTTCTTGCCTGCTAATGGTATTTTTGGAAGGAATCAAAACACACATCTTATTGAACCTGTCAACTACCACGAATAAGTAGTCATGCACCTTCCTGTTTGTAAGTAAACCTCACACAAAGTCCATGGAAGTTCTTTCCTAAGGATGACTAGGTACAGTTAAGGGATGATATAGAACCTGATTCCTATTTCTAAGCTTATTGGTACGATAAAGTATGCATCCTCTTATGAACCTAGCTACCTCCACTTGCATCATAGGGTTATACACATACCTCTACAGGTTAGCCATGATCTTCCCTACACCAAAGTTCCATGCAACCTTGGAGGTGTGAGCCTCTTTGATGAGCTGCAAGCCCTCACCTTTAGGAACACATAGCTTATATAACCAAGAGAATAACCCATGATGGATATGGTAGTCAACCATGCTATTGCCACATGAATATGACTTTTCAACTATTGATACACCTCCTTGAAGTCCTCATCTTCTAAATATTCCTCTTTGTATGCATCATGGGTGAATATCTCCATGTGCATAAGTGTTCGCAAAGTTGTGATGTTTGATGTGGGTAGCCTTAAAAGCATGTCTTCCACCTTGTTTGTGCTTCCCTTCTTATACTTGATCACCAAATGAAATTGTTTTAAAAACCCTATCCACTTGTAATGCATGGTCTGATGTAGCTCACTATAGGCCTACAAGTACTATAACGGCTAGTCATTTTTGTGGATTATTGTCTCCTTTCCCATCATATAGTGCTTCCACTTCTTCATAGCTGATACCATGCCTTAGAGATCCTTTGTGTAGCTAGGATAGTTGAGAACTACCCCATGAAATACTTCAGAATGGTAGCATACATGCCTTCCTATATCAAGACAATTGACATAACATACCCACTCGCATCTGTCTCCACTTCAAAGGGATGCTGCAAGTTTGGTAACACCAGAAATGGTGTTTGACTAAGATTCTTCTTTAGCTCCTTGAAAACCTTCTTCTAAACTTTTCCCCACTAGAAACTCTTTTCACTTGTTGTTATGGCATGGATTGATGCTTCTACTGTTGAAAACAAGGCTATGAATTTCCTTAGGTACTGGGTTACCCCAATAAAACTCCTGAACTCAAAAACATTACTATGTAAAAAACATTTTGTGATGGCATCCCTCTTGGAATGGTATATCTTCTCTTTTCCTCCACCAATCCAATACCCCAAATACACTAATGACTGCTGCGTAAACTCACATTTCTTGAGATTTTCTAGTAGTCGATGCTTATTCAACTTTTCCATCCCCTGCGTCAAATGTGATATATTCTCCTCCTAGGTAGCACTATGTACCATTATATCATCCAAATAGACAATGGAAAATGAATCTATAAAATGGCACAATACATCATTCATTAATCTCATAAATGTAGTTGGTGCATTACATAGGCCAAATGGCATTACTAACCACTCATATAAACCTTTCCTGGTTTTGAAGGCAGTCTTCCATGTATCTTCTTCTTTCACTCAAACTTGGTGATATCCATACTTCAGGTCCAACGTGGTGAAGTACTTTTCTTGCTTCAACTGATATAGTAGATCATCCATCCTATGCAAGGTGTATGTGCTCTTGAGTAGTATTTTTTTCAAAGCCCTGTAATCTATACGCATCTACATTGTCCTGTCCTTCTTCGACACAATGATGATGGGTGACCTACATTGGGATGTACTTGGTGGAATCACACCATATTCTAAAAACTTCTACAACTATTTCTTCACCTCACTTGCTTCTATGACATGATGCCTATACAACCCAATGTTTATCAATGAGGATTCTAGTAATAGTTGGATCTCATCCTCCACTTATCTCGTAGGTGGTAACCCTTTAGGCTCTCGGAACACATCCAGCATATATGGCTTTAAGAAATACTCAAATTGTTGTTTCTTTTTCTTAGTACACCCCACAAGTGATTCCTTACGTCTTATTGACTCCTCTTCATACTGACTTTCTCTTCAAAACAATAAAACATACTTATTGGTGGAACTGATCAATTTCTTGTCTTGGTTGGCACTTACCAGTGTGATTTTTGACTTGCCTTTCTGTGCATTGATGGTAAATGATTTTCCATCATTGGCAGGATAATATGGGTTGACTCTCCTCATGAATATTTCATCACACATGTAAATGTATGGACTCCCAAACATGAATCCACATACATCAAGGGGGACCACATCTAGTTCTACTTCATACATAAAATCAACAGTGATAGAAAATCTAATTTTACATTGTTTTGTTACCTTCATCTTTCCATCCTTATTTACCCATCCCAATAGATATGAGTTTGGATGATAATGAACTTCTAGCCCCAACTTCTTCACCATATCTACTACAATGAGATTCGCCTGTGATCCTAAGTCAAATAGAGCATCAATCTTTGTCTTCTTCACTTGTTTCTTTACATGGAATACTTTGGTCATCTCTTTCTCTTCTTGTTGTTGAAGGCTACTCAGATTCACATCATTTTCTACTAACATACAGATGATCTTCTCATCCACATTAGACCTACCTTCAACTTGATTTCTCAAATTAGTAGCCATGAGATTCTTCTCCTTGTTATCCTTCTTCTTATTCTTCAGGTTTGGCTCTAGATGCACCTTCCAACATTTTTCCTCTGTATGGCCATCAATGTTGTAGTGGTTGCAATGGTTGCTGGTATTTTTGCACTGGTGTGCTATTTTCTGCCATCTTCTTATATTTTTACCCTTTTTTCTTCTTCTTCCCCTCCTTAGAACCTTCTTGTTTCTCCTTCTTTTTCGATCCACTTGATTGCGCTCTTTTCAGGCCTATGTTTTCCATATATTGTGCCTTTACACAAACCTCATCCATCAATTTTGTCTTGAAAAAATCACTTGCTCACATAGATGGTTGTGTAGACCCCCCAAATACTTCAGGACTACATTTGGGTTCTTTGGAGAGAGACCAAACATTATAGCCATGTTCCTGAATTCTCTGATGTACTCATGCACACTTTGGCTTGAAGTAATGCCACCGGATCCACTGGTCCTCCACATACCCAATGGGATAAAACTATGATATGATGAGGGTTTTAAAGACTTCCCACTTAAGTAATTGGAGGTTCTCTCTCCAACGTCAGGGTTTCTGTTAGGTTTTCCCACCAAGCCAGTGCATGGCCCTCTAATTGCAGTCGCATGAATGCGATCTTTTGTACTTCATAAGTATGATGGAAAATGAAATATACTACCAGTTGTTGAAACTAGTGGTTTATCTTCAAAGAATCGATATCACCGATGTATGACTTCATATAACTTTTTGATTCCACTTTAAATAGGTATTGTGATTGGTTCATGACATTTGAATTGGGTTGTTATTTTCTGGTCATTTCTTCAACTGGTTCTCTGTTTCTCCTCAATCTTCTGATCCTCATTCTAATTTATCCACTACTTTTGAACCCCCATATTCTCCAAATATCCTCATGTTACTATTCAAGGCCACAATGAGGAGGCTTGCAGTGTGGTTAACACCTGCAAATTTTTTTGCAATCGCATAAACATCACCTCAGTAGGATCACGAGGTTCATTTACATATTCATCATCCATGATTAGGGTTTTACAATTTTTGGCCCCACCGATCTAGATCCTTGAAATATCCACAAAATACCTAAAGGAACATTCTTTGGTATGATTGATCCATAAACTATTGTAGGTATTCCACTGAAAAGTTCATCCCAACATATTTGATAATTTTATGTTAAAAATATGAGATTCTACATTATTACAATTTTATTAAAACTTTAAAATCTGTCGATTTAACTGTAATTAGTGCATCCATGTGAATGGAAACTATGCTGAAAAGTATAGAATGAAAGAAGAAGCACACACACACACACACAAGACACAAGATATTCTCTTTGGAAAATCCTTTCTTGAGAAAACCTACTTGGAAGGTGAGGTCGCTTCACTCTCTTTCTTTCACTAGAAATACAGATGCAGGTACAAAGAAGTAATGTGTGTGACCCGTGGGATGCTACAATGGACAAATCCTCTTTGTGTGCTCTACCTCCTATCTCTCCTAGATATATTTGTACAATTATGGAATAAAATTCTCTGGAAATAATGGAATGTCGCTTCCTCATAGTGGCTGAATTATAACACAACCCATTAGCCTACTAGTGCTTAATTTTGACTACATCAACTTTTAACTAGAGTTACAATATAGACTCTTCTAGAGTATTTTGCATCAAAAATGTGTGTCTATCCCGTTTTCTATGAATAATGGAGACTAATGTGGCTTCCTCCCAAACTATCGGTGTGAAATCAGGAAGGTAAAATTCTGAGTGGAATATTTGTTGCATACAGACTCTGATTGATGCACTTCTTGTGTCATTGAAAGATAATTGTGTATATAATAGAATGAAATGGTGTGTCATGAAGGTGACAAATTTTTACCCCCAAAAAAATTCATATGATGCCTCAAAACAATCCTGGAAGGTTTCAAACCTTGTTTCGCCAAACTGGACCTCGCTGGTAAAAATGATCCAATGAGCTAATTCCTCCACTTTTTCCAGTTCAAATGCATTGAGAGGGATGCCAAACAATATAATGATCCAATTTGGATCAAGTTCTGCATAGATTTTGGTGTGCATAGGGAGAACTTAGAGATTATGCAAACTCCCTACCACCATTGCAGGGAGGGCTACATACTATGTATTTTTCTATGTGTTAACATAATGAATAATACATATTCTGATGTGATGAAGTCTCTTTTTCCATTGATTTAACCAGATTTATGGGATTTAAACATTTATCCTTCTAGCATATTTAACCATTTATATACAACATCTGCATCCATTTGGCCCTCAAATATGTGAATGTGAAAGTTTACTTGTACCTTAAAAGAAGTGGAGCCTCTGAGTGGCTGTTGGATGTGGATGTGCCACAAGTGGGCAACCATTGAATGATCTAGGCAAAGTAATTCATCATTGATTTCCTTGGTTTCTCGAGGGCCTCCTCAACCAATATTTTGATAGGATCTCCTGCTCCCTCATCTTTCTTTTCTTCCCCCATGGGTGGCCATCGGGGTTTGCGAGGATGATCTTGAAAAGGTTCAACCAAATCATCCCCTAACTCCTTATATTCCGACCTCCTTGGGGAGATGCAATGAAAAATAGAGAAAGAGAAGACCGCTCTGATACCACTAGTCCGGATTTAAAAAGGAATGCGAAAAATTACATATATAACCATAAACACAAAGATGCAATATAAATAACATTTCATTTCATTAATCTCAAATACTGAAATATGCTTACAAACAGAATGGAAATAAGACTAGCTCAGGCGATAGTAGCTTATCTCTGAGAGAAGATGTGGCGGCTACATGCCTTGGATTGTGTTACAATGAGGTTCAAAGGCCTATTTATTATTGAGAAACAATGGAAAACCCTAAACATCCAAAAACCTAACCCTAAGAGATGAAGCACCAAAATATGGGCCCCATTTGGTTAAATTGGTACATCAACTTCCCGGGTTTGTAACTTTGGCACACAATATTCGTTTGACATGCACAATACCTTGTTAGAAAGATCCATCTAAGGAGTGAAAATTTTGAATAACAAACATTAGCATACCACATCTTGGTCCCAGTTTTCTAAAAAAACGTCGTTTAGGGCCTCAAATGGCTTTGGAAGTTCAGAACCTCAAAAATGCGAAAAATAGTAAATTGTGCTACAAATAAGGAAACTAAAAATTTGAAAGAAATAATGATGTGGGTCCAATTGGAATAGGTGGGTGGCCACCAATACCCACTTGGATCATTACGCCGCCCTTAAGAAGCAATGGTCCCCATTGCGTTGAGTTCCTTCGTGACATGAGGAATCTTCTATTGAGCTTGGTCCCTAGTGAGCCACTTTCCCTGATGAAGGAGTTGGCCTACTTTGACAGCACAATATAGTTGGATCCTTTTCTCTTAGGAATTCTTCATCTATGTGTCCATGATCTGATTAGTTGTGGCTCATTCCATACAATCTGGATTTAACTCTGTAGGTGTGAGTTGTTCTGCGATGTCTGATGTGTCCAACAATGGTGGGAGGTATGGTGGAAAGCAGTCCACATTGAATATTGGGTAAAGGCCAAGGAATGGGGGAATGTTGATCTCAAATGCATTGTCTCCCATAGCCTTGGTAATGGTGTAAGGACCATATCAGAGTGGTTTGAGTTTCATATAGGTTCTGGTAACACATTCCTTTTACAAATGCAACTAGACTGCGTTTCTAACTTGAAACTTGTGTGGCACCCGATGTTGATCATGTCCCTACTTGTACTTGGCATTTGATTTCTCCAAAATTTCATGGACCTTCTGGTGGATATGTTGGATGTGCTCAATGAAATTTTTTGCCTTATTAGCTTTCGACTAGACATGAGCCGAATTTGCCTGAGTAGCTCCAAATGGTATGACCACATCAATGGGACATAGTGGATAGAATCCCAAGCCCACTTGAAATGGGTTTTGGTTAGTTGAGTTGTGAAGCGCTCGACTATAAGCATGTTGGACATATGGGAGGCTGTCATCCCATGTGCGTCGATGGTTTAAGTCGTACATGCACATAATGTGTATGATCATCCTGTTGACGACCTTTGGCTGGCCATCAGTTGGGGGATGGAAAGTTATGGACTTAGTGAGCTTGGTGTCCAACATCAACTAGAGACTGGACCAAAATGTACTGAGGCACCTACTATCCTGATCTAAGATGATAGACTGTGGTATCCCAAAGTGTACCCACACTCATTCAAAGAAAATTTTAGCAGTGGCTTCTGCTATGATATTCTTCTTGTAGGTTGCCATAATGGCCATCTTCGAGAATCTGTCAATGACCACAAAAACACAGTTGTTGCCATGCTTAGGAGAAGGAAATCCCAACATGTAATCCATGGATATGGATTCCCAAGGTTGACTAGGGGTAGACAACAAAGTATAGAGGCCTTGCTTCTTGATGGTTGGTTTGGAAATAGCATAGGAAGTGCAAGATCTAATTTACTTCCTGACATCAGGTCGAAGGTTTGGCCAATAGAAATACTTCTGCAATACTGTCACCATTTTCTCGACCCCAAAATTCCCAGTAGCCCCACTGTAGTGTGCTTCCAAAATCATCTTGCCACGCTCACTTGAAGGAAGACAAAGGTGTCATAGGTGGCATCACAGGGCATCCTGGAGGTGAAAATATGGAACTCGTTGCCCCTCCAAGGGCGTCTGGTATTTGTGGCCAAATTCTGGGTTACTTTTGTAGAGAAGTGTCCAATTAGTAGTCTCATTCCCACAAGAGTTGAGCACGGTGGTTAACACCATGATTGGTGGTTGGCTCAGGCAGTCTACAAAATTATTGGTGTTTACCTTCTTATACTTGATATTCAAATCGAATTGTTGCAGGTATGTGGACTACTTCTGATTGTGATCATTTTGCAACTTCCCTTGCATATGTATGAACTACAGGGGTCAATGGTCTGTGTGGATGACCGTTTCCTTCTCCAAAATGTAATGCGTCCATTGTAAGTAGGCCTACACAATGGAATACATCTCTTTTTCATATGTGGGATACTTCTGGACTGTGTCTGAAAGTCTCTCACTACGATATGCCAATCAATGCCCCTGTTGAGTAAGGACTGTGCCAACAACATACACAGAGGCATCTGTCTCGATCAGAAGTAGTTGTTGAAATTCTGGTAAAGTGAACGCTAGTGCAAAGAAGAGGTAGTGTTTCAACTCTGTGAATGCCTTATGTTGAGATTCATACTAAAAGATTTTTTTCTTTTGCTCCTCCCTTGTTGACTTCACTCATGGGCCAAGTGATATGAGAGAATCCCAACACGAAACTGCGGTAGAAATTGGCAAGATCGAGAAAGCTGCAGAGCTCTATCAGAGTGGTTGGGGCAGGCCAATCCTGAATGACTTGGATCTTTGCTGGAGCCACATGCACCCCTTGCTCATCAATAATGTATCCCAAATACTGAACCTAGGTCTTGCCAAAAGTGAGTTCTCCAAATTGGCACACATCTTGTGTTGCCATACTGTTTGGAGAACCTATCGAATGTGGTGGAGGTGTGGTATGAAACCAGCTCAAGAAAATATAGAAAAGATAGATCAACACCTTAGAATTCAGCCTCTTCGAGGGGACGACCTCCTTTACATTACATAAATGAACAATTCTTCGATGATTCAAATGACAAAACCTCCTTTCTATATATAGGAGTCTAAGGAGTCACAATATAACCCAACCGACCTAATAATAATAATAATATAAAGCCACAAAAATAACAATAGAGGGATTCTATGGGGCACAATAATAATAATATGGGGATAATAGGGGCACAAAAATATTAATAAGGGATGCAACTACAATATTAATGGGGTAATCACTAGTATTATAGGGACCCAACATGCCCCTCTCCTTCACAAAAGTGTTATCCTCAACACTTGAGTAGTTCTGGATGCTTCTGTATAAAATTCTCATCCCCCCATGTGGAATATTCAGTGGATAACTTCTTCCACTTGATAAGATACTCCGAAATTGATTGATTTCGTAGCCGTCGAGTTCTTGTTTCTGTGACTGCTTCTGGTTCCAATATAATTTTTCCTTCCTCATCAAGTTCTGGCAATATTGTTTGAACTGGGAGCTTGTCGCCTATAACCTTCTTTAAACATGAAACATGGAAAACTAGGTGCAATCGAGAAGCTGCAGGAAGCTCCAATTTGTATGCCGTAGTACCAATCTTTTGCAACACCTTGTACGGACCATAATACTCTGGTGATAATTTATTTTCCTTCTTAGCTTGCTTGAGGGACATTTTCTTATATGGTTTTAGCTGTAGGAATACCTAATTACCTACATCAAAACTTCTTTTGTTGCGATGTTGATCTGCCTGTTGTTTCATTCTATTTTGTGCCAACACGAGGTTATCCTTTAAGAGTTGGAGGGCTTGTTGTTGATGTTCGATGTGATGTTCCACTACTTGAACCTTAGAATTTTCTCTTAAATATGATGTGATGGATGGTGGTTGATATCCATAAAGTTCCATAAATGGGGTCATTTTTTTTTCTATATGGAAGGAATTGTTATACCACCATTCAGCCAGAGGCAACCATTTGGCCCATTGTGTCCGTTTATCAGATACAAATCAACGAAGATATCCTTACAAACATTTATTTACTATCTTAGTTTTCCCATCAGATTGAGGATGATAAGATGAGCTATGAGCTAACTCAGTACCAAGACAAGAAAATAATTCTGTCCAAAAATTTCCAGTGAAAATGTGATCTCTCTCACCTATAATAATCTTTGGGTTTCCATGTAGCTTTTGAATTGTTTCCATAAATGTAGTAGAAACTGTACTGGCTTTAAATGGATGTGATAACGCACAAAAGTGTGCATACTTGGTAAGTCTGTCAAATACCACCGTGATGACACTCTTTCCCTCAGACTTGGGTAAACCTGTGATAAAATCTGTTGAAACCTCCTCCCAACGTTGGCTTGGAATGGATAAAGGTTGTAATAGACCCGGTGTCTTAGTTGTTTCAACTTTATTTTGTTGTCAAACCAAACATTCCGCGACAAATTTTTGAATATCCGATTTAAGGCCATCCCAAAAAAATTCCTTCTTAACCCTGTGGTAATTTTTAAAAAATCCTGAGTGCCCTCCTAAGGGAGAAGTGTGCAATTCCATAAGAATCTTTTGTTTTAGTTGGGAATTCTTATAGAGGTATAAGCGATCTTTGTACCATAAAAAATCATTTTTCCAACTAAATGTATCAGACGTACTAGAATCTTGTTGTAACTTTTGAATAAGTGCCCACACTTCTTCTTCATTCCTCCATTCCTCCCTTGCTTCGTTTATCCAATCTAGTTGGATAATAGAAATGGCGCACAAAAATGCTTCCACATCCTCATCCTTTCTTGAGAGTGCATCTGCCACCACATTTTTCTTCCCTTTTTTGTATATGATTTCAAAGTCATAACCCAACATCTTTGTTACCCACTTTTGTTGCTCTTCAAAGGATAATCTTTGTTCTAAAAAGTATTTAAGGCTATCATGATCCATTTTTACCTTGAAGTGTCTTCCCATTAGGTAGGGTTGCCATTTCTTAAGTGCATGGAGTATTGCCAACATTTCCTTCTTATAAATAGCTTCGTGTAAAAACTTTCCCTTGATTAGACGACTTTCAAAAGAAATGGGTCTTTCATCTTGGATTAAAACAACACCAATTCCATTTCCTAAAGCATCACATTCCACAATAAAGGTTTTTGTGAAGTCCGGTGTAGCTAAGACCGGTGCTTGGCACATTGCCTCTTTAAGATGTTTGAAGGCCTTTGTTACTTCCGGAGTCCATGAAAATGCATATTTCTTCAATAATGTTCTTAAAGGTGTTGCTATTCTCCCATAATTCTTAACAAACTTGCGATAATACCCTATCAACCCGAGAAATCCTCGCAGATGCTTTATGGATGTGGGGATTTTCCATTCCTTAATGGCTTTAATTTTGCTAGGGTCTACCTTAACTCCTGCATGAGATACAATATGACCCAGATATTCCACCTTTTTTACTCCAAAGAAACATTTGGATGTTTTTGCATATAATTGTTTCTCCTCCAATAGTTGTAGTACCCTGTCAACATGTTCAACATGATCCTTCCAAGAATTGTTGTAGATTAGTATATCATCAAAAAATACTAACACAAATTTTCTAAGGAATGGTTTGAAAATGGAATTCATCAAACCTTGAAATGTTGAAAGTGCATTGGTAAGGCCAAAAGGCATGACCAAAAATTCATAATGACCCTCATGAGTTCTAAATGTTGTTTTTGGAATGTCTTTAGTCTTCATTCTGATTTGATGATATCCTCAACGAAGATCTAACTTGGTGAAGTAAATTGATCCATGCAATTCATCCAGTAATTCATCAATGCAATTCATCCAGTAATTCATCAATGATGGGAATGGGAAACTTATCTTTAATAGTGAGCTTGTTTAGCTCCCTATAATCTGGACACATGTTCCATGATCCATCCTTCTTGTGCACTAATACTACTGGAGTAGAGAAATAAATTTGACTCAGTTGAATTATACCAGCCTCTAGCATTTCTACAACCATACATTCAATTCCACTCTTTTGGGCATAGGGATATCTGTATGGCCTGATGTTTGGAGGAACACTTCCTAGAATCAGATGAATAGCATGATCATGATCAGGAATGGGTGGGAGACCTTTGGGAGTCTCAAATACCTTGGAATGATTGTTCAAGACTTTTTGGAGATCTGGAGAAATAGATGATTCCAATGTGGAAACATCTAGTCAACATAATTGTGCAATTACACCCCTTTGTTCCTTTTTTAGAAGCTTTGTGATATTGTTAGAGTTGATAATCTTTTTCGGTTTCCCTGCAATACCCCTTAATTCAACTTCCTTTCCTTCCACAAAAAATTTCATGAAAAGTTATTGAAAATTAAAACCTACTGTACCCAAGGATTGTAGCCCTTGGACTCCTAGTACAACATCAGCACCTCCCATTGGAATGGAAATCATTGGGCTAGTCAATACATATTCTCCCCTCGATAGCTTGATATTATGGCACTTTCCAAAGAAATTAATTGTTCCTCCATTTTCAACCATTACTTGACACTCTGGTGCTGGATATAAGAAGCAATTCAATTCTTTTGCTACCTTACAGTGAATAAAATTGTGGGTACTTCCTGAATCAATCAACACTATTACCTTTTTCTTCTTCATTTGTCCTTCTATCTTGATGGTTTGAGGAGTGGTAATTCCTGCCAATGCATTACAAGATATGGTCGGATTCATATCTTCTTTATCTAGGCTTTGTTCCTGGACTATATCCTCTTATTTTGACCTTTCTTGCTCCTTTTCTTCTTCCTCTTCGCAATCTCTGTAGAATAATTTCTTCTCAGCACACTTGTGACCTTTAGTGTATTTTCTATCACAACTGTCAAATCCCTTTTGCTCTTTTTTCTTCCAATTGTTGTGGTGTAAACCTTATAGGTTGTGGAAGACTAGGGGCAACAACACTTCCATCTTTATAGTTGTGAGTGGTATGCTTCCTGGTTGCCATAATTTTGCTTTCCATTTTTCTTGCTAACCTAAATGCCTTCTCTAATGAATCAGGTTCCCAAAGGTGAACATGATGCTGGATTTTATCCTTTAAAGTCCCTATGAACACATCAATCCTATGCTCCTCTAGAATATTTTTTACCCTTATGTTCAATTTTTGGAACTCCTCGATGTGCTCCATTATTGAACCCTTTTGTTTGAGACTTATCAATTGGCTAAAATAAGTGTTGCTTTTTGTATCCTCATAATGTGCTATCAATTCTTCCGTAAAAATTTCCCAAGTGATAATTTTTTTAGTGGATGCAAAGCCATTGATACCATACAAACTGATTTGGTTCCAAATATAAAGTTGCAATACATACCTTTTGTGTGTTTTGCACATTATTGAGATTGAATAATTCCTCCATCTATAATATCCATGTTGCGGGATCCTTGCCATCAAACTTCCTCATATCGATTTTTGGACTATGGTGGGTCTTAGATCCCATATTAGAGTCTAAGAAATCATGATTAACATTTCTTTTGTTCGCATCATGACTTTCCTTTACTACCTTTTCACCATTACTAAGTATTTCTTGTAGAAAATTTGTCAAATTTGTCTTCAAATCTGCCATGTATGTCTTCAAATCTCTCTTCAGATCTATCTTCAAATCATCCATCTTAGCTTCCACACCCTTTATCTTAGATTCCACTCCATTTATCTTAGCTTCTGTTAGCTTTTGTGAGAGTGACATTTGTTGCACTTGTTCTTGTAATTTTGATATATCATGTAGCATTTCTTCCTCTTCTTCATGAGTCATGCTAGAGCTTTCAAGTTGCTTACTAGGTGTTTGCATTTTCTTTCCTCGGAGCATCAGTTACCGATAGTAATGCTCTACTATACCCTTTGAATTCCTTCAAAATAAATTTTCAAACCAATCTTAAGAAAAAATTTAAAAGAATCTACACACCGTTTTTCACTTTGTAGGAGCTCGATATTGCCTCTGATGTATCTTTGTACTTTCAGATCATCTAGTTCTAAAATTGCGACTTGCAGTAGCCCTCTGTGTCCACTTTCCAATGCCACCAGTCTGATCCAAATTGGATTCTCCAAGAGTTATGTGAAATCTCCCACAGTGACTTGATTATAGACTAGCTCAGTAGAGCAAACTTGTACGACGTGCCGTGAGTCAATGTTTCAACGTTCTCTCTGAAAAATATATACAAGAAACTACATAAATCATCTTTCGGTACCCTCTTATGAAATTTCAATCTGATGCTCAGAGATAAAGTTATGACGATTTTTCCCAGGTCACCTGTTTGGAATGTAATTCACGAGTCTGCAGAAAGACCAACTTCCTCAGATCATATCTCCGCAAATATAGTGCGGACAGCTCTAAAATTTGGACCCCAGGTTCAGCGTGATTTCTTCTCAAATGGGTTTTGTTTTTAGCTTCTGAAACATCACAAAAAAAGAATTATAGCGAAAATGCCACAATGACCTATCTTGAGCAGAAAAACCCTAGAATCCAAAGCTCTAATACCAAATGTTATGAAACTAGCTCAAGAAAAGATAAAAAAGATAGATCAACACCTTAGAATTCAACCTCTTCAAGGGGCAACCTCATTTACATTAATTAAATGAAAAATTCTTGGATGATTCAAACGAAAAAACCTCCTTTCTATATATAGGAGTCTAAGGAGTCACAATATAACCTAGCCGACCTAACAATAATAATATAAAGCCACAAAATCAACAATAGAGGGATTCTATGGGGCACAATAATAATAATATGGGGATAATAGGGGTGCAACAATATTAATAAGGGATGAAACTACAATAGTAATGGGGTAATCACTAGTATTATAGGGACCCAACAAGGTGTCCTTCCCAACTCTGGCTAAAGATCAAGATGTCATCCAAGTATACCACTACAAATGAGTTGGTGAATGGCAGTAAGATTTCATCCATTAGCTTCATGAAAGTTACAAGATCTTTCATCAACCTAAAAGGCATAAAAAACCATTCAAAAAGTCCTTGCTTTGATTTGAAGGCAGTCGTCCACACATCGAATGGTTCGATTGGTACCTAGTGATATCCAGACTTCAAGTCAATCTTGTTGAAATATCCCCCCCCCCCTTGGGTTGGTCCATAAGGTCATCAATCTGTGGGATCGGGTACCTATTCGAGACAGTGATCTTGTTCAGCACCCAGTAGTTAATACAGAGTCTCCAAGTCCCATCCTTCTTATGTACCAACACGATCGTTCTCCCACGCGGCGATGAACTAAGCCAGATGTGACCTTTCTGCAATAGCTCATGAATCCACCTCTTGATTTGCATCGTTCTCCATAACAGAGCATCAATAGATTAGTCCATTGGGCAATGACACACCTCGGGTTAGATAAATGCAGTTCTTGACTTGATAGTGCAGAGGCACCCCTGTAGGGGGAGGTGAATATGTCCTCATACTCCTAACCGACCTGGTCCATCTATTGTTGTCATGTGGAGGGGCCCTATCTAGAGGACGTGCCCTTGTCTTCTTCTTTCCCCAAGGGTGTATCATCAGGAAAACAAATTTCTTGGTTTTGGAAATGAGCTTAATGCGCTGTTTTGTAGTAATCAAAGAGATGACAGTAGGCGACGCTACCTCAAGTATCGTGTACAACTTATTTCCCAAAGTAACAATAATAGTTTCAGGCCTTGACTCATACACAGCATGTCACTTCCACAAGTATGGTTGTCCTAATAATACATCACAAATAGCAAGGGGAGCAACGTCACATAATACCTCATCCATGAAGGGCTTGATGTTGTAAGGATGGTGACACTGCTGACTCACGCGAAGATCATGCCCTTGGTGAAACCACCTGATGGTGTACGATTGTGGGTGTACTATGGTCGGTAAGCCCATCCGCTTCATGACCTCTGCCAAAATAAGGTTCTTTTGGCTCCTTCTTTTGAAAATGAACTATAGCGGGGAACCCTTTACCCACATCTAGGAGCGGAAGAGGTGCTCCTCCTCCTCCTCTGGATCTTCCTGTTCCTCCTTCTAGATCTTCATGGTGGAAACAATGGCGTTGGAATCCGCATCGATAATCTTCTTCCCTTTGTCATTCCCCTTGTCAGGTTCTGACTCAAAGTCTAAACATGCATCTGATTCTAAAGCCTTCATCTCAGCCACTAGTGACTGTTTGGCCTGACATTCACTTGTGTTGTGAGTGGAACTCTTATGGAACTCACATCACTTTCTCCTGTCCTTTTTCAGCTTCATAGTGTTGTTATTTTCTTGTGGCTTTGGCGCATTATCTTGGGCAAGGAAAATTTTAAGGATGGAAAAATTTCTTGAAGTTGAAAAACATTGGCGAATCTCACTAATCCCTAATATGCAAACTATAAAACGTTTATTGATATATTTGTAAAATTATTCAAATTTATAATGATTTTATATATAGCCTCTATACAATGTTGGCGATTTTTAAGGTAAAATAATTTTATATTCTAAAATTTGGGCGAATCATCTTTTATAAAATTGGAAATTGGCGAATCTTTTTTGTGGAAAAATCATGGAAAATTAGCCCACTGGGCGAACATTAGCCCCTAAAATTTTCCATGATCTTGGGCCACCCCGCCTTGGCTTTCTCCTTTGTTATATGGTTTGGTGATACCTTTCCCTTGCTTCAGATTATAGATCCAAAGTCTCACTTCTTGTATTTAAACTTTTTTTCAATCTTGACATCATATCGGTACACCGTGCAGAGTGAGGAGATGTCCAGGAACTCCATATCATCCTAAATGTACCTGTGTAGGTAGCCATAGTATTTGAGTACCAAATGTTTCTCAGAATTATTGGTACCCAACTTTTTGTGAAGGGTATGAAAAACATTGGTAAACTCTGGCACATCTTGGTCCCTTCCCTATCGTAGTGTTGTCCACTTTATGTATTTATCCTCATAGGTCCTGACAGGACAGTAATGCTCCTTGATGGAATCCCAGAAAGAATTCCAAGTGGGTGCGGCTAAAAAAATTGAGGTCATATTTTCATCCTTCTGCTTATAGTAGGTTTCCCATGAGTCCTTGACCTGGGGGGTAACTTTTAGAAGAGAAAAGGTAATCTTTCCTTGGCTGGAAAAATCATGAACAAAAAAATATCCTTCTAAAATATTTAACCATTTATATATGGCGTCTGCATCTATTTGGCCCTCAAATATGGGAATGTCAAAGTTTACTTGTACCTTAAAAGGAGTGGAGCCT
Organism: Pinus tabuliformis; assembly: GCA_031772625.1. Lineage (NCBI taxonomy): Eukaryota > Viridiplantae > Streptophyta > Pinopsida > Pinales > Pinaceae > Pinus > Pinus tabuliformis. The sequence goes on along the minus strand of CM062810.1, from coordinate 477,756,096 downwards.
CCACAGTGGCTGTTGGATGTGGATGCACCATCAGTGGGCAACTGTTGAAGGATCTGGGCAAGGTTATCCATCATCACATTCCTTTGTTTCTCAAGGGCCTCCTCGAGCAATATTTTGATAGGATCTCCTGCCCCCTCATCTTTCTTTTATTCCCCCATGGGAGGTAAATGGGATTTGTGAGGCTGATCCTGCAAAGGTTCAACCAGATCAAGCCCTAACTCCTTATACCCCTACCTCGTTGGGGACATGAAAAGAAAAAAGAGAAAGAGAAGACCACTCTGACACCACTGATTTGTATTTAAATAGCAACACAACAAATTACAGATATAACCATAAATACAAATATGTAGTAGAAATAACACTTCATTTCATTAATCTCAAATAATAAAACATGCTTACAAATAGAATGGAAATAATACTAGCTCTCGCGATGGTAGCTAAGCGCCAAACCATGGTGTTGTGGGGAAAAGTATCCGATGCGGATGACCCTATCCCTACTCTAAAGGTGACAGTCTTTAGCAACAACTGAAAGTAAAGCTTTGATGTTTTCCTTTATGAAAGTACAGAGAGAAGGATGAAAAGATTAACCAACCTGGTGTCTTTCGCTTAGTCGATTCTTGTCCTCTCTCTTTGTCTCTTGTTCCCAGCTCCTTACTCTCTTTGCCGGTCCAGCTACACACAAGCCCTGCACAAAACAAGAGAGGAAACTACAAGATACAAGTACTCATAACTGATGCATGGATTAGAGTGAATCAAATATACATGTAAATACAACACATCAATGTAATACAAGTATATAGGAGAACATGCAAAACTTTATTGATAGAAGTAACAGGGTTCTGAGAAGGTTACAACCAATGATGGCTCCAATCCAGCAGCACCTCCCCAGCAGCAAGAACTCTCCTCTTCACCTCTAGTAAAACAATCACCCAATAGTTCTAACTGTAATCCAACAGCACCTCCTTGCTTTACACAAAATTCCAGCCTCCCTAGACCTCATAGAAGAGCTCTATATATAGGAGAGAAGAGGAAAGGATGAGTCAGCTGGAGGCTGGCATGGAGCTGACTAGTGTCCTCTCCCTCTTCAGTTAATCTTCAGTTCCTGTGTCCACTTGGAGATCCTTGCTTCCACATGGTGATCAAGTACCTCTTACTCATCACAGGGCGAATCTCATGAACCAAGTGTCAGTTTGGAAGCTTCCTGGGCATTTGACACCTTGCAGGATGACTGTGCCACTTGGCCAATCTCGCCCAGCGCAGGTAGCCTTCATTAATTTTGACTTCCAGCGCAGGTACAAGGAGCAACAGTTGCATTCCAGCGCAGAAGCTCAGTGGAGCAGCTGACATGATCCAAAATAAGCCTGTTTTGAAGTGTTTTCAGGTGGAGAACTGATTGGAAGTGCTGTTGTTTGATGACCTTGTTCTTTTAGGGGTAAGAACAACATGTTTAGGGACTGAGGATCCCTGTAATTATTGACATTTCATGCTCCATGATGCGAGGCACAAAAATGTCTATAACAGTTGCCCCCTAAAGTATGAGGCCGTTTATCGGGTGAAATGCTTTATCTAGAGGGTCCGAAGTTCGTTCCAGTGCTGAGGAGAGTGCCCTGTAATACAATACAATACACTACATTATTTTTCATTCATCATTATTCTCATGATCTGGCTGAGGCGGGCATTCCCATGCTCAGCTTTTATAAATACATTTTGGTACATATGACAGACGATCGTCTGAAGATAGACTGATAATTTTCTGCTGAAATTATCATCCTTTGAGTAGGATGATCATCTGCTGCAATGATGTACACGGCAAATGCTTTTATATTTCCTGAATATATATCGCAGCCCGGATGGATGAAACTAGATCCGGGGTCTTAAAACTTGTTCGATCTTCACTCTAAGTACAAGTCGATCCATGTGAGAATTGCGCTGAAGTCGAACATGGAAAGACATCGCTTGATTACCGGTCAATAATGAAAACCGTTAACAAGCGCGAGAGGAATCACCAATAATGACGATGACCCTCAAGGTACTGCAGTACAATTCACGTGGCGTGAATAAAGGACTTGGCGTCGAACGCCACGCAAAATCTTCTGGTCGAAGGTCATTGATGTATACCTGTCGCCGGAAGTGAGAAACTTGCCATTGAGGCATGCAAGCTTCAAAGTACTGATGGGGGTGTTCCTAGATCAACTTCTTGGATAATGAGCTGAAGTCGACAAGAAGCGATCCGTCAAAGGAGGGCCTTAATGAATCCCACATCAATGACACGGAACGGAGCTAATGACTTTAGTGGAGGTGAAAACAAACTGTGATATATGATTCAGGGTGGCGATCGTGAATGGATGAAGGATAATGTATGGTAGTGGATGGGACACGGTTGACACTTTCAGAATGACCCCTCTTGAACATATAACGACACTGATGCGATGGATCGGTAGCATTACCCCAAAAGTGGATGGTTTGGCGAGGACCATGGTGATGAGACCGGTGAATGAAACAACCCAACCCGATGTGGTACGGAGGAAAAGTGTCATGTTCAAGAGTGACTTGCTACCATTAAACTTTGAATGTTCTCCCAATTTTTCCCCAGTCATTTCTGACCAGTACCTCTTTATTTTTGTCAAGCTTGAGGAGGATAACATATGCTTGTTCTATAACCTGCCCTTCGGGCAAGCCCATCGCTATGATTTAACGAGCCTAGCGATAGGGAAACTCGTTCTTGTCTAAAGACAAGTTTGTCGCTATTTAATCATTTTAACGAGTCTAACGACAAGGAAAACTCGGTCCTTTTCATTTTTAGAGAGTCTGAAAAGGTACAAAAAGTTAACTCCAAAATTCCTTTTTCGTCATCTAATCCCTTAAGTCCGAAAAAGTATAAAACAATACAGAAGGGATGGCTGTTCGGTACTTTTACGAGCCGAACAAGACAAGCGCTCGATCTTTTTGTGCAATAATCCCTCAAGTCCAAAAAGATTAAAATCTAGAGGAGGGATAGCTTTCGGTCGTTTAACGAGCTAGAAGGCCAAAAACTCGGCAAACTTTTCATATTTTACGAGTCGGTGAAAAGAGCTCAAAGAAGACTCGTCTTTTGAGGAACGAGTGATAAACAGGGATAGCAACTGATTCCAGGTACAAATTGGAATTTTCCAATCACGGTAGTGTCACAAGGATGGCTAGGTGAAATCACTCTTCGCAGCTGTTCCTCAAAATAGGTAAACACACATATGGGGGTGAACGATCGGCCAAATGAAATGGAGGTGATGGATGAAAACACGACCAAGGCTTTTAAGGCTTATAAATTTACGATCGCAATGGTTATTTACCGAGATAGGTTCATTTTTTAATGAGCTTGAACTTTGGCGGAAAAACTCTGCTCACACTTTTCTATTTTTTAACGAGCATAAATTCCGTGGTAAAACTGCTCGATTCATGGTCAAATTTAGTTTTTTACTTTTACTAGCTTTTCTCTTTTCAAATGTAGTACTTCATCTTCAATTGCTGCAACAAATTTTGTTAGAAATGGACAATATTTGCATGAAAACGAGATTATAACCCTAATATTTAACTTTAAACTGTGTAAAAAGTCATAAAAAGGGGTTTTTACCTCTCATTTACCATTTCATTTGCATTTTGCTTGTTGGAGCTCTGGAGGTGCCTCTTCTTCCTTGATTTTCACCAGCTGATTCCGGGAGATTCTGTGGACGATTTTCGGCGCTGTTTGGACCAGGTAGGAGCTAAACCTTAGCCCTTCACTTTCATGGTTTCCTTTTTCAGTTTCATGCATGTTTTTCAGAGTTTCTGGGCCCCAGGGGTTTCATTAGGGCGCCCTGGCATCAGCGCAGGTTCCCCTTTCGAAATCTGCACTGTATTTCAGGCAGCCTTAAGGCAGACTGAGTTCCAGAGCAGGGGGAAGACTCTCTGCCTGCGCTGGGCCTAAAAAAGCTGATTTTGCATGAGTTTTTTGATGATTTTTCGCCAGATTTTCATCAAAATCAGGAACTTACTCCTTCTCTTGTTTGATTGTAGGGAACTTTGGACAAAATGTCCCTTACATGGCGAGAACGAGAACATGAAGTAGAGGACATGGTTGCACTCCATGACCCAGTCACGGTGAACGCGCTTCGGAACTGTGGCCTGCTGAAGTTCTTCCGTATCTCTAGCATGAGAGCACAGATTTCTTTACTGCAGTATATGCTTGATGCTTGGGATCCTGTTAACCAAGTATTCCAGATTAGGGGGAAGTCCTTCCCCTTGACCATAGAGGACATGTACTTCTTGACTGGGCTGTCAAGGCGGGGTGCTCCCATTTCTTTGTCAGGTACGGCTCGAGGGACTACTTCCACCAGAGATTATATCCGTCAGTATTGCCGGGAAGGTTCACAGCCGAGCAAAGACGGCAAGATCAATATCCGTGACATCACTGACCGGTCTCTCAGGTCCATTCTGTTTACTATTGGTAGGATGGCCGGTAGCGCAGCTTTACATGTTGCCAACAGATCTTATATGCAGCACGCCTTGGAGTGCCTCCAACCGAAAGTGTTTAACTGGTGTGATGCAGTACTTATTCAGATGAAAAGTCAATTGACCAAGGTAAAGGACGGGGGGCTGAAGAATTTTGGATTTGGTTCTATTCTCACTGCCTTTGTCTTGGAGAAAATCCCATTGATGCAACCTTAGTACATCTTGCTTGATGTGCCTTCTCCGACTGAGCCACGCATGCAGAGGTGGGTTGACCATATGTCCCGGCATGCTGGTCAACCTCATATTACATTCACTGAGTCCTTCTTTAGGTGGTTCGAGCGTCAGGAGATGGCATTTTCTGAGTATCCATATGTGGGTATGGACTACCGAGGTGATCCGGACTTGGTGCTTCCGGATGGCGAGCAATGGGGCGCTATTGGTAAAATCTCTGACCATATCACTGTTTATTGTTTTCATTCATGATGTTTACTGTTCAAAACTGATCAAACTCTTGGGTGCATGCAGATGTTGGTCCTGTTCGTCCAGTAGCTCGTCCACGATCGCCAGTTGCTGCCCCAGCAGCAGAGCCTGCTAGGAGAGTTGTTATTCGCGACCTTGGTGATACTGAGATACTTGCAGCTGTGCAGGAGCAGGTTGAGAGCCTTACTCGTGGTCTTCCGGATGTACAGATTGACGAGTTACCTTTATAGTTGCAGCGGCACACCATCGGCGTGCCTAGACGATGGACTCGTCTCTTGCGCATGATCGCACAGACCGTGACGTACTTTCATGAGCACCACTAGGCTAGGGTGCCCCCTAGCATCTTTTTGAGTTCTAGGTCATATGACCAATTTTGTTTTGATTACAGCACATTATGTACAAACTATAAACAGCTTTATATATTTTGATTTTCGGAGTTTATTTCAGTTTATTTGTGATCCACTTACATAGCACCGATGCATCTCTTTTTATATATGTTGTAAATGTCTATCTAATACATAGTTTGCCAATGAATCTGTTAATGTGTTCAAGTTTCTGGAAATATGTTGGTATTGAATTGAATCAAACTCTCTTTCCAAAATCTTAACTCTTAGAAACACACGATAAATAGCTGGATTGCGGACTGAATATATACCAGTGAGTTGTAGTATCACAAGTTGTGAGTCTAGCCTAACAATTAGTTGGCGTATACCATGAGCAATGGTATCAGAGAGGAGTTCGATCAACGCACTATACTCAGCGATATTGTTTGTTGACCGTCCAATACACACACCTCTGAAACTCACTAACTCGCCGCTTGGATCAAAAATGGCCCAGGCAGCGGAGGACAAATTCCGCGTACTACGACTCGCTCCGTCGGCATATCCCACATATGTATCAAAATAATTCGACATCTGCAACAAACGAGAAGGGTGGATTACTACCGAAACAAACATTTTAGCGAAAACAAAATACAACAAAAGCACTCAGGTTACTATTTAGGCATAGTAACGCTTGAGGTACAACCCGTTACGGGGTTGCGCCAGTGGTATTCCGTCATAATCCATTAACTCGTAGGCTCCTTTTGCTAACACCCTTTTAACAATATAGGGACCCATCCATAAGGACTGAAATTTTCCTGCTCCTAATTTATCGGATTCTTGGTCGTAAAGCAAAACCAAGTCACCCTCAGAAAAGTTGCGCGGTTTGACATTCTTGTCAAACTGTGCTTTGACTCGTTTCTTATGAGCCTCGTTCGCCAAAGCGGCATCACGACGATTTTCATCCAACTGGATCAATTCCAGGAAACGAGCCTCTTCTTCTGAGGTTCCGGGGAGGAGGTCAATTGCGAGTTTAAGAGACGAAATTTCGCACTGGATCGGTAAGACTGCCTCCAGGCCATACACCAATTGGAATGGTGTGAACCCAGTGGCGTTCTTTACCGAGGTTCGGTAAGCCCATAATGCTGAGTACAGGATTAGATGCCATCTTCTCTTGTGAACCCCGATCATCCTTTGCAACATACGCTTCAGGACCTTGTTGATTGCCTCAACTTGTCCGTTGGCTTGTGGATAATACGGGGTAGAGCTGTCGTGCGATAGCCCTAGTTTGGCAGCTAACTCAACCATCATGTGATTGCGAAAATGCGATCCATGATCTGTCACTATAGCTTGCGGAACGCCGAACCTGGCGACTACATGATTGAAAAAGAAAAGGGCAGTTGTTTCACCAGTGTTATCCAATGTAGGCATCGCCTCGGCCCATTTGGTAAAATAGTCAACAACGACTATAATATACCCATGTCCCCCGGTCGAGGTGGGGTTACATTGCATGAAATCGATGCCCCACTTGGCGAAGGGCCCAACAGCAACTATTGGCTGTAAGGGTGCGGGTGGTCTTCTGGTTTTGCTATCAAAGATCTGACATGCATGGCAACTTCTGACAGCTATTATGCAATCTTTAAACATAGTTGGCCAGAAATATCCTGCTCGTAAGATTCTTTGTGCTGTTGCATATCCAGATTGATGCCCCCCGCACGCGCCTGAATGACAATCATTCAGGGTTTTTTCGGCCTCCTCATTTGTAAGGCACCTCCTCAGAACCGTATCGACACCACGACGGTAAAGTGTATCACCGACGATCATGTAGTCTTTTGATTGGTATCGTATACGTTTCCGTTCCGAGTGTGAGGTATTAGGCCTAAATTTTTGGGTTTGGAGATAAACAATGATGTCTCCATACCACTCATCGCTTACTGATATCAGAAACAAATTTTCATCCACGATTGACTCTTCTGATGTTTCATCGTTGGACGACGATGGGAGATCGCACAATAATTCCGCGAAAACTAGAGCTTTCTTCGATTTGGATTTTACAAAATCTAAATCAAACTCTTGAAGGATGGCTATCCATTTTGAATATTTGCCCCCAAGCAACTGTCGCGACAGTATATATGTCATGGGATTGCAATCTGACAAAACGGTAGTTTTCCTAAAGAGGACATAATGTCGAAATCTTTGAATCGCTTGAACAGCAGCAAGCGCTAGTTTTTCAACATTGGAATATTTACTTTCTGTATCATTTAAGTTTTTACTTAAATAATAAATAGGATGTTCAATTCCATCGACTTCTTGCACTAAGACCATCGCAATGGTCGTATCTGCTGCAGCTAGATACAGGTTAAAATCTCTTTGATAGTCCGGGGCATACATTAATGATGCTCTTACTAGACAATCTTTCAGAGCGTCAAAGGAAGCTTGCGCAACCTGGTCCCAGACAAAAGGTACATCCTTTTTCAAAAGACGAGTATAACCTTTGGCAAGTTCTGCGTAATTCGGAATGAACCTCCTCAGAAAGTTTGCTTTCCCTTGGAGTTTCTGAATCTGTAGCAAATTTGAAGGTGGAGGCAAATTAATGATTGCCTGAACCTTACAGGGGTCGAGACGAATCCCATCCTTAGAGACGACAAAGCCAAGTAAACGACCAGAACTGACGCAAAACACACACCTGTGCGGATTGAGTCTTATCTTATAATGTCGGCAACGTAGAAATATTGCTCTCAAATGCCGCGGATGATCAGTCCGCTTCCGCGAATGAGCCGGAAGATCGTCGAGGTAAGGTTGAACGATGTTCTTGATGTCATGGAAGGCATAATTCACTGCCCTCTGAAACGTCGCCCCTGCGTTCTTTAAACCAAAAGGTAATTTTCGATAAGCGAATGTGCCCCACGGACAGATGAATGCAGTCTTAGACTGGTCCTGTGGGCGGATATTTATTTGATTATACCCGGAAAATCCATCCATAAAGGAAAAAATTTCACATCCGGCGCATTCATCAATTATCTGGTCGATGAAGGGTGTAGGGTAGTTGTCCTTTGGACAAGCTTTGTTTACATCCCTATAGTCGACGCACACTCTTATCGTCCCTTGTTTTTTCATAACAGGGACAATATTCGATACCCAATCGGTTAGAGGAACCGGGTAGATGAATCCAGCATGGAGAAGTTTTTCAACTTCCGCCTTAATGGCAGCGGATTTCTTCGGATGTACCTGCCGAAGCCGTTGTCTTACTGGTTTGACATCAGGATACATTTTAATTTCATGTTCAACTATGCTCGAGTCAATGCCTGGCATTTCATCATATGACCATGCAAAGACATCTCTAAATTCGCGAAAGAGAGCACTATATATTTCCAGTTCTGAAGGGGAACAACTTTTGCCGACATGAATATTCTCAACAACATCAGATTTTGTCGAGATGTTTATGGCTATAGTCTCTTCAATATTGGATAGGTTTCTCTCTGAATCCACCGTATTTACAGTATTTGTTAGGAATTCAAACACTGAAGGGTGGTATAGGTCGTGATGAGTTTCTTCTTCACACTCTGGAAGAAAGGAACGATGGTGGTTATCATTCCATGGTGCCCCCTCAATCATCATTGATTGTAAGATTCCTTCGTCAGTCCCATGAACTTTTGACCATGGATCTAATGGGGTACCATATTCTTCGGACCTATCTACCCAAACGCTTGATGAGCGTTCATTTGGGCTCGCCTCCCATGCCTGAAACATTGATTGCTACAATATTTCAATGGGGCTAGGTGGCAATACCACTTGATGATCCATGACGACTTTGTCTTCTGCGACTTTCGATGAAGATACCATGTTGCATGTTGCTACAAATGGGATATTCCCTTCATGGAAAGGAGGTGGCAACGCGAAAGTTCCCATCATTGTGGGATCTTTTAGCAAGCCTACTCCTATATCTTTTATCGAATGGTCGCTCCCATGGATCAGGGGAATGCTTCCAGTAACTTGTGAACCATTAGGGAGGAAATTCTGTTGGTCGACGATCGTAATCCCTCCTTCAAACGGGAATGCGATCTTCCTAAAATATGTCGACACTACAGCTGCCATGGCGTATATCCATGGTCTTCCCAGTAGGATGTTATAGTCAAGATTGCCATCAATGACTTCAACATCAATCTCTACTGTTTTTCCTCCTAGTTCAATCTTAAAGTTATTTAGGATACCGTACGGAGTGTACGACCTACCGTCAAATGCTTTCAATGTCGTCGAAGATCGCGACAAGGTTGGAGATCCAAGAGTTTTCCAGCAACTCATCGACATGATACATGTCGATGCACCCTCATCAATAATCGTTCTATGAACAGTTTTGTTGAGTGCTTTCACTTGAATAAGGAAAGCTAATTGTGCTGGTAACTGAGGATCATATCCTTTGTGATCAAAGGATACAAGATTGGAATCTTTAGGATCCACTCCACCAATTGCTGATAACAATGCCTGCCTTTGGGATGGGCAATTTTGTAGTACCTCAAGAGTCGACATAGCAGATGGCGATTGGGCCAAATCCTCCACTATATTATAGTGTTGCGCCGCTCTGGCGCGAGGGTTGAATGTCGATTTGTGGACTACTCCCTTAGGTGGCTTTATTGTTAATTCATGCGTGAGGGGGGGTACAACTTCTGCCGAAGTCGTTGTCGAACTACTGGGTTGATCTTTCCCTTTGTCGTTCGACACCGGCGGATTCCCATAATCTTTATTCCTGGTCGAGATCAAAGCATCACTTTGCTTAGAAACCGACAGCATAAGCACTTGAGACGGGGAAGCATTTCCACTATCAACCATATTCTGACCTGGGGTGGGAAACGGATCAGTCAACACAGCTGAATTTTGGGAACTTTTCAGGAACCTCTTTAACTCAGCTTTGAACGGACAGTTCTTTGTTGAATGATTTTCATCGCATATTTGACATGGAGGAAATTGTTTCTTTTGCCCAGGAGGGTTTGAAGAAGTTTTTTGAGGGGATGACTCACCTTGTTTCTTCTTCTTCCCTTTGTTTTGTTTCTTCTTGCTTCCTGGTTGACTGGAGTTTTTGTCTTTATCCGTAGATACAGCATTTACCTTCGAAGCAAGAATCTCTTGATTTGCTTTTTGATTCGAAGTCTTACGGGCTTTCTTATTCGAATCCCTTGTCGACTTAGCGTTTGCAGTTCCAATCACGCCATCACCGGCATGAGAGTCACTGTTCGATCCGGGAGGAGGAGGGATTGAAAATTCCAGTCTGGGGGCGTCAGGTATCTTATCATAGAGCGTGCCCGACTGAGTATACACTAAGTCCAAATATTGAGCACGAGCAATAACTTGCTCCTCTGTTACGACGCCTCCCTTGGCCACATCTTCTGTAATTGCCGGCAGAAGCGACTTTATAAACCACTCAGCTAATAGCTGATCTGGAACATAGGTTTTTACCATTCTTCGCCGACGACGCCACTCATGTATATGATCAGATATATGTGTGGCTGTTGTCTGCTTGAAATTGGTCAAGATCTCTGTTCCAGTTTCGTACCTTATAGGTAACTGAAAGTGTGTTAAGAAAGTCGTGGCTAGGGAACTAAAATTGTCGAAAGAGGCTCTAGGTAATTCAATATACCATTTGGCCGCCGGACCAGTCAATGTCCTCTGGAAAAGACGAAGCCTTATCGAATCATCATTCAAGGTATTCGACGAACACCACAGATGGAATGTCATCACATGATTCGACGGGTCTTCGCCAGGATTTCCATTGAATTTAGGAATGTCCGAAGGAAGTTTGTGAGGAATCGCTGGCCACCAATGGGCATAGGCGATTGGATCGTTCGTTAATCGATGTAAATCTGGTAATTCTAAGGTCGCCACGAATGGCAACTGCTGATTCAGGTTTGGCGAGGCGTACCCTGGATACGATGGAATCGCCTGAGCAGTAGGCCTTTGCATACCAGCATAATGCAACTGTTGTTGATATGACTGGTACGGCTGGTGGGCTTGGCCACTGTAAAGTGGTTGGTTTAACCCGTTCTGAATATAGGGTTGCCCACTATTTGCAAAGATCTGTTGCTCAGATCCCTGGTACACCTGTTGAAACTGAGGTTGTTGGTATTGCACCATCCATGGTTGTGAAGCCATGTTTTGCTGTGTGACACTAACCGACGGACCAAGATGCGGGGTTATAGTCCCCGTTTGTATCTGTGTCGTCCCGGAAATTGGCGATTGTGGTTGTGTTGCAGGGTCAATAGGCTGTTGCATTACAACTTGGGGTTGACATACAACAGGCATCGATTGAACTTGCGACACGGTTACAATTGCTGGCGTCGTCGGGATACTAGACATAGGTACACATTGTTGCATGGAGTATACAACTCTTGGTTGTTGGGGTAACATAGGTACCCAACCACTCGTCGTTACTTCAGTCAAACCTGAATGTGGTTGAAAACTGCCGTATGGGTATCCCCCCGAAAGGGGAAGTGAAAGGGCATATTGCCCCCCATACGGTAACAATCCGGAGCTCAAGGGTGTAGATGGCCTTTCAGGACTGGATGGCCCAAAATGATTCCCAAAGGGATCAATTTGTCTAGTTTCAACATAAGAATTACCGGGTATTATACTGGAAGAACAAACTGGAACAGACCAAGTTGTCATAATAGTCCCTGGGTGGACTCCTTCTAGCTGATGAGAGCTAGTTGGGACGGCTGGTATGCCGGCAAACATCGTTGGAGTGGGAGCAGGAGCTTCTGCTGTCGCTGTGTCGTTTGGCACAGTTCTAGATGTCGACGGTTGTTCAGAAATTTTAAGTCTATCCAATAAACTTCCTAACGATTCTTCAGGGACTTCCAGTGGCGATGGACAAACTTCTGATGCAGAAGGAAAAAGAGTGGTACCTACTCCAAAATGAATTGGAGTATTTGCTTGCTGGTCCTCTACGATTTCCTCTATTGCGATCAGACCAGGAGGAAGAGGCAGACCGTCAGGTCCGTAAAAGATTTCTGGTGCCGAAGAAGGGGTTGCTTCGACAGCGACAGTTGTTTGAACAACAAGACTCTGTGGACCGGTTTCAGATGGAACTGGTTCAGTTATGCAAGTACTTGTTTTCAGACTAGGATCAGTACAACTGTCCTTCTGTTGCTGTTGAACTTCTTCAATAGAGGCAGGGATTCCAGAAATATTGGGAGTGACCAGAATCTCAGATGTTGTTGGAACTTCCGTTCTAACTCTAAAAGGAGATTTTGACCTGGTCCAGCGAGATCACTTTGCCCGTACTACTTTCGGTTCCGGGGACAAAGGTGGTTGACTCGCAAGTCTCCCTGAACGACGGAGTTTTAATTGACTTTCCTCCACGGTTGCGGATTACTTGATCAACTAAAATACAAAAAGGGGAATTATGTTTCCGTATTGAATGAATTTTATTAGACGCTTTTAGACACAACTTTGCTTTTTCATGTTTTAAGAGTCGAGAAAAAGCTAAAGATGACTCTAGTCGCCTTCGATGTATTAACGAGCCCGAAGTGACAAATGCTCGGTTGGACCTTTTCAGTTATAGAGTTTGAAAAGGGCCAAAAGAAACTACTCTGGAGATCTAGGCAGAGGGTGTGCCAAACCTTTCGCGAAACCACAGAATACGTTTTACGGTACGGGTTGTCGATCTTCGTGAATGCTGTGTTCACTGCATCGCGATCAGTAGGGCGGTCGACACGGCTTCCTAAGGATAAAGGATAATTGCCTATAGGGGTCTCCCAATATACGCGACGGTACGCGGGAGCTCAAGTCCGTATTAGTGCTATCGTCCCTCAGGAGGAATCACCCACCTTCGTAGAGATCGACAGTCACTACGTTTAACGACGCCGGAACACGTCTCTACCTAGACCTCTATTGTGAGCGTTATGTTACAATGCGTTTTTAGATTCATTCAATATATTTTAAGTTGATCTTGTTTATCAGTTTGTCTTTCAGGATCACCACGAGATGTATTGGTACAAATTCCTAAATGCAGCTAAAATGACAAGCTAGCTTTCACAATCTTTTTAGCTTTGAAAATCCTAACTACTGAGGGGAGAGAAAAAACAATATCTTTCCACACAGAGCACCAAGCACAAACTAATGCACTTTCTCCTAGATCAGACACCCAAACTTATCAAAATGCAAATGCAAGATGCATGTATTTCTTTTCTTTTCCTTTAATGTTGATGTAGACAAAAGGAAATTTGTTGTATAATTTTCGAATTCAATTTGAAGTGTAAACAAACAAGTATGTCTAAAATGAAAAGACGCTTTACAGGTACTTGTTTCAACACTAAAAATATATGAATTCAAACCATAAAGTGAAAAACAAACAAACTCAAACAGCCATGAACAGTAATAAAACTAACTCTTCAGATTACAAAGACACTTTTACAGTTCAGGATCTAAGAGGTCACAGCTATACTGGTTCGCTTTTCACAATGGGAAACTGTAACTGAAACAAGAAATATTGAAAGAACACTCACAGTTTCATTACACAACTGAGGCGGAATAATGTCAAGGAGAAGTGGCTTACAGCAAGTACAATAACCAGCAAGCAATCAGCCAAAAACAAGTGCAAACAGGGCCAAGACACAATAGGAAGACTGAGCAAGACAAGGGCTAACTGGACCAGCGCAGGTTCTAGTCTGCCAATTCTACTCTCAGCGCAGTTCCCGAAGGGAGCACCTGCGCTGTAATGCAGACTGCCTGTGGACAGCCTGCACTGACTCACGAGAGTTTCGTCTACAAAGTTTTCCGGGTCATAAAAAGCTCAAAAATGCACTGTTTTTGATGAAATAAAAAGCTATAGGTCAAGTACAGGCTAAGGGATGATCAAGAGGATGAAAAGCTATCACAAAGAGTAAAGAGTCTTTTGTAGATAAGCTCTTCAAATCTTGAATTTGCTCAGCAAATGAGCAAGAGTAGCAGTCCCTCTACTTCGCTTTTGATATAGTCAAAAGCTTTTCGATTTGGTACTCTTTTCTTCAAGAAATGAATAGCAAAATACTACAAACACCAACAAGATACTAGGCTCCCCAGTGGAGTCGCCAGTTTGTTGTGGGGAAAAGTATCCGATGCGGATGACCCTATCCCTACTCTAAAGGTGACAGTCTTTAGCAACAACTGAAAGTAAAGCTTTGATGTTTTCCTTTATGAAAGTACAGAGAGAAGGATGAAAAGATTAACCAACCTAGTGTCTTTCGCTTAGTCGATCCTTGTCCTCTCTCTTTGTCTCTTGTTCCCAGCTCCTTGCTCTCTTTGCCGGTCCAGCTACACACAAGCCCTGCACAAAACAAGAGAGGAAACTACAAGATACAAGTACTCATAACTGATGCATGGATTAGAGTGAATCAAATATACATGTAAATACAACACATCAATGTAATACAAGTATATAGGAGAACATGCAAAACTTTATTGATAGAAGTAACAGGGTTCTGAGAAGGTTACAACCAATGATGGCTCCAATCCAGCAGCACCTCCCCAGCAGCAAGAACTCTCCTCTTCACCTCTAGTAAAACAATCACCCAATAGTTCTAACTGTAATCCAACAGCACCTCCTTGCTTTACACAAAATTCCAGCCTCCCTAGACCTCATAGAAGAGCTCTATATATAGGAGAGAAGAGGAAAGGATGAGTCAGCTGGAGGCTGGCATGGAGCTGACTAGTGTCCTCTCCCTCTTCAGTTAATCTTCAGTTCCTGTGTCCACTTGGAGATCCTTGCTTCCACATGGTGATCAAGTACCTCTTACTCATCACAGGGCGAATCTCATGAACCAAGTGTCAGTTTGGAAGCTTCCTGGGCATTTGACACCTTGCAGGATGACTGTGCCACTTGGCCAATCTCGCCCAGCGCAGGTAGCCTTCATTAATTTTGACTTCCAGCGCAGGTACAAGGAGCAACAGTTGCATTCCAGCGCAGAAGCTCAGTGGAGCAGCTGACATGATCCAAAATAAGCCTGTTTTGAAGTGTTTTCAGGTGGAGAACTGATTGGAAGTGCTGTTGTTTGATGACCTTGTTCTTTTAGGGGTAAGAACAACATGTTTAGGGACTGAGGATCCCTGTAATTATTGACATTTCATGCTCCATGATGCGAGGCACAAAAATGTCTATAACACATGGGCTCCATTTTCGTAAATTACTGCATCAACTTCCCGAGGTCGTAACTTTGGCATACGATCTCTATTTGATGCGCACAATACCTCGTTAGAAATATCTATCTGAGGACTACAACTTTGGAATGACCAATATTGGTCCCAGTGTTCCCAAGAAAATGTCGTTTAGGGCCTCAAAACGGCTCCAAAATTTTAGGACCCGAAAAACTACCAAAAATAGTAAATTGTGCTACAATTAATGAAACTAAAAAACTGAAAGAAACAATGGTGGGGGTCCAAGTGGAATTGGCCGGTGGCCACCAATATCCACCTGGATCATCCAAATCCCAATATTTTATGTTTATTTGTAGTAATTCTGGCATGTTTTGTTTGTAGGAGTTTCTATTAGCTAATTAATTGAATGTAATTTACTATTTAGATTATTTTGTTGCTCGCAGGTATGTGCTTTTGTTACATTTTTGTATTTATTGTTTCTCTTGTTGGCCCTCCTAGCAAGAGGGATTTTTTCTCCCACAAAAAATTGCAGTAGTAGGTAAAATAATGGTTCCCTATTTAGTTGGGTAGCAGTAGTAGTGGAGAGAATCCCAGGTGGTTGAATTGTCATATAGAGGTTATGGGCCTAGCCAGCCTGTAGCCTCAAGAAGAATGAAAACTCACTAGTTTTCTCCCTAGAAATGTTTTGGGTTCTATTGGTCTGATGGATCATCGTTAGCTTGGCAGTTATTTTATGTAAACCATCAATATAGATGTCTCGAAAAATAAAGCTGACAGAGAAAGAAAAAATCACAACCGAAAGAGTAGTGAGATAAAGAATGCAAGAAGAGGTGTGAGCGCTTCCAAGAATTTGAAGCCTAAAAATCCTAGACAAGCTTCTGCTTAGCAGCTTTAAATTGAAAATGGGAGAAGTGTGCTTCATTTGTCGACCTAGAGATCATATTGCCAAAGAGATATGTCTTCCTTATCAAGATCTTCACCACACGATGAAGTGTTTTTACAACAATCATTGTATTGTTAGTGGATAGGGCATCGATTCTTTGAGTTCCCTAATCCAATACAAAATGGAAGAGAGGAATTTACAAAGTGTTTCCTCTATAATGAACATGGTTTTCATGCTCACTAGTGATATGACAAGAAGTGGAAAGAGCTTGTATGAAAATTTTTTCAATCGTGTGAAGGAGGGTCTCGATAGATGGTAACATGTTCTATTCACAAGTAAGCTACAACACATGAGACTTGACTAGATCATTGTTGAGTGAATTTTGGAGATATGAAGTTGCAAGCCATGGAGTAGATTTGATGGAGCAGAGGTCCAGTGGATACTTGTGGGGTTTGTGTTAGGGAGAATCTTGATGTAGTATATGGCCACTAAGTAGGGTGAGAGGAGTGCACAGTTCCAAGACAACATGCGTGGGGGCAAAGAAGTGTATAGGGTCCAGACAAGATTACAAAAGGACCCCAAGTGTGAGAAAATGATGTAATATTTGGCATTGATGGTGTTTGGAACAATGGTGGTAGCTCTTGTTACATACACTTCAACATAGACCCCAAAGCCTGATATTATTTAAATATAGGAATCACTAGTGGCTTCAAGGAACTTTTCAACAAATTGTTTTATGGCAGCCATAATAAAGATTACAAAGAAACCATGATTTTACATTTTTCTTGTAGGTCTATTTTCTTTTATGTTATTTTTATTTTTTCTTTTTTACAACTCACCAAAACCCATGTATCATAGCAATGGAATTTGGGCATCTCAGCATATGGGCAATCTTCATTAATAACCCCACAAGTGTTGCTAGTTGGCCTTGTGCAAACTAGATAACATATTGCATTTTTTAGATGCCCCCAAATACTAGAAGCTACATCAAGAGAGACGAATTTTGGCAGTTGAAGATTCTATCCCAACAAAAATAGAGAATTCCAATAACATTGACAAGTGACAAAATACAAAGAATTTGAGTAGGTACATAAGACACAGACAATGGAAGAAGGGAGAAAAACAGGGAGCTAATTGTAGGCTACAATAGATAGAGTATAGTAGAGATGAAGAGGGTGGGACATGAGTAGAGAAGAAATGGGGTCTTGCAAGCAAGAGGTTGGAACACCCATATGAAGAGAAAGGTTAAAAAAATGGAGGGAAGAGTAGAGAAAAGGCTTAGGGAGTAGCCTACAGTTCAACACTTACAGGTGCATCAGGATCATGCAGTAGTAGCGTAATCAAGTGTGGTTTTCTAACTGCACCTCGCTTGATACAAGCCAAGATTTGTGGCGGGGGCCTGTTGGAGCCCAAGTGCGACTTAGGGTTAATTAGAGAGTTAAATTCAAAATAACATGTAAATGAAATGAAATGAAAATGAATGTGTGATGGAGGGAAACGTAGTAAAATATATTTTCGTGAAAAAATACAATATTCCCATCTAGCTGATGATAAAGTTTAGGGTTAGGAGTTTTGAGGTGTGTATGTGTAGGGATTCAAGCATACTTTTGGGGTAGAGTTCTACATAAAGTTTGGTGTGTGTAAGGAGACCTTGGAGGATGCATAGAATCTCTTCCACCATGGGATGGAAGGTTGCATATTATGTACTTCCCTATTTGTGTTTTAAATGTAATGAAGAATTCATATTTTGGTGTGATGAAGTATATTTTTTTTCGTCCCAATGTTATATGTTTATTTGTAGCAGTTGTGGCATGTTTGGTTTGCAATAGCTTGTGTTAGCTAGCTCGTTGAATGTATTTTGTTGTTTATAGGTATGTGCTTCTCTTACATTTTTGAAGTTATCTTTCATTTGTCATCCCTCTTGGCCAAAGGGAAAACAATTCACAAACTTAAAAATATTACTAAATATATATATATATATATATATATATATATATATATATATATATATATATATATATATGTGTGTGTGTGTGTGTGTGTGTGTGTGTTCACTACCTTGGAAATAAGTCTAATTAGACTGTTGTTGATGTGCTTCCATATTTTTTTTCTTCCATATATCTTCATTGTATATTTGTAAAATTTACATATAAATCCATCAAATCCATGGAACTTACCATCAACAACTTCTACTCGGATTGAAGTGAGTTCAATAAGAATTAAATATTTTCCATACAACATTTCATGATTAGGGTATATATGATGTGGAATAATATAAAAGAACATTTTCATTCCCATCATTTGCTCATTAATCATGCCTTGCAAATGGAATAAGTTTTTTTACTATTTCACATGAAGCAACTTCTATTTCAATCTCAACTTGTTTCATCATCCTTCCTTCATCAAACTTAAGGGAAACAATTTTTCTACTACTTCCTTAGGGGTCATGGTTTTAAATAATGCTTTTATTGACCTACCCCATGATTTTAAAAATTGTAGTATAGCACAAGGTTGGGCTTCTTGAGCACAAACATATTTGATTCATCTTTAATAATTCTTTTATTTGGCCTTAGTCATCATTACCATTGAGATGGGCCTCTAGGAAAGTTGTATGAACTCCTCCATAATAAATTTATGATGTTCAAGAATAATTCTAACAAATTGTGTCTCATAGCAACATAAATAAGTATTGGCCTAATTGATAGTGTCATCCCATGAGGAAATCCATTTTTCCCATTCTCTTTGCATTGAAAATAATTGATGGTTTCTTTTAATGCCATTAATGCAAGTTAGGTTTCATTGTTATCAAATAATACACAAAAACCACAATTTTTGATACATATTTTATCAACATCGTATGATGTGGAGAATACAATGGGTTGATGTTTAAAGAGACTGAATCACTTAGTGCTTGTGTTGTTTTCCATTTCCCACAATCAAATTAAAAATTTCATTGTTCCCTTTCCTATAGTTCAATAATGTAAACCAAAGTTTAGAGTAGTCATGGATTTTTAACTTGCTAGGTTCATAAGACTTAGTATCACTTTGATTCTATACTATACAATTTTCTTCCCTTGGTTATTTGAACATTAAGAAGAAGTGGGATTCTTTGTCTTACTAGGTTTCAACCATTCTAGCATCTCCATGTATCATCTAAATTGTTATCGATATCTCATATACTAGTGATGCTTAAAAGGTGTCCCTTTCCTCAATGTTACTTATGGCATATATGTTTGTTAAACCAAGTATCTAAACATCTAGGTTAGTCATTATCCACAACATGGAGTGATTTAAGACCAATCCTTATCCAATAACAATAGACAATAATCTTAGTGAGATAATGGCACCTACTCCTCTCTTGCTACATCCATCGTTAAAAAAGAAATAAGAAAATGGAAAAATGAACTCCATGATCGTATTTAATGAAATGAATGCAAATTAGAGTTCTTTGAAACACATAATTTATCTAGTTTAGAAATCAAATTATGAATCTTATAAACTATGGATGTTCTACAAGGGCCTATGAAGCCCTTGATAAGATGTTACCATCACTAGGAATAAACAATGAGCTAGTCCATGTCATCTTATTTAGAAATATGTGTTGTTCCCAATTAATAATTTTGCTAAGGGAAATTCTCAATTTTGAAATTTTGGCGAATAATAAATATTTTTAGATAAATAAAATTAGGAGAAATAAGTTGTGGAGGTATTAAATAAATTTGGATAAAAGACAATGGTTAGCACTTAGGAAAAGAAGAGAAATTAAGGTGAACAAAAGTTACGGAGATTACCAAAAAGGGAAATTGAACCATAGGAAGAATCAAACCATGGTATCATAGAATAGTGTGAGAGAAATCGAACCATGGTATGAGGAAGGGAAATCAACAATAAAAGGAAGGTTAGAGCCTCATTTTGATCATTCTATTTTGGCATTCATTTCTAATTTTGGATAGTTTACTTGAGATTATTAGCCAAGTCAAGAAGTGTTGTTTAGCACAAGGAATTTACAAGTAGAAACTCCACCTCTACCTTTAGTGAACTTTGAGTGTCACCCTAGGAGAGAATTTGGGAGTTTCTTTGGAGAATTTTCACTTAGAAGTCTATTATTTCTAGTTGTAGAAGACAAACCAAGGAGGTTATTAGGAGCATTATCTTTCTATTGCAGGCTTCAAGAATTTGTAAGATATTTTCTACTGGTTAGAGGAGGATTTTGGAACCATTTTTCAGAGATCTTCTTGTCTGTTTTAGCTGGGATGAATTTTCTCTTAGAGAGCCTATGCAGGGGTTGGAGAACTTAGTTTTTTTTTTTGGTGTTTGGTATTGATATTCGTATAGAGATTTTAGTTGTGATTGCAAATAATTTACTAGAGGATATTTGTGCACAATTCCTCAACCATTTTCATATGATTTTTATCATTCCTCAATAGTTTCTCTTTGGTTGGGTTAAAAACTCACAAAATAGAGATTCACTCTATTTTGTGAATTATAGGTCAACTAGAATCGACCCAAACAATTCCTGGGTTTTTTGGTTTTGGTGTGAGGATTCTATAGCTAATTTTATAGAATTTTGTTGGTAGTAATTGGGCTAGAATTACACATTCTTATAGTATGATGTATTGTTCGTTAGTTGGGAAGTTTGCATCATATTGTGGATTTGATTTTGGTTACGGATTAGGCTAAACATTTCCTAGGTTTTACTAGTTTATAGGAGAGGAGTTTGTGGCTACAATCTCATTTGAGCATTATTGGGGTTAGAATTTTGGTTTCTTCTCTAGCAGCAATAGTAGCAACGATATTATTTTTTGGGTAATTTTCACTTTTTGGGGCTTTCCAAGTCTGTTAGAATTAGCCCAAGATTTTTGTAGGTTTCATATATTTGGGTGAGGGAAGCTTGTAGCTAATTTTGCAAAATTTTGGAGCAAATATGATGGTATAAATCATAGTTCACCTCCAGTAGTAGTAGTAGAATTTTCTAGGTAGTGCATTGGGACAAATTGAGCCATTTCAATTGGAGTTTGCTTAGATATTCACCTGGGTATTGTATATTTGCATTAGCAAGCCTATGTTGTATTAGTCTTTGCCCTTTATATACTCAGTTTTATGTATTAATAAAATGGCTCAGTTGTTTGGCTCAATTTTTTATGTATTTTGATGTACATCTTTGAAATTTGTTTATTGTTGCTGCTGCCTTGTACATGTTTTTGTTATTTGCTATAAAATTAAATTTGGAATATCACAATGGTATGAGACCATGATATTGGCCAACTGTGGGGAAGTTAGAGAGATCATGGAGGTGTAGGCATACATGCCTAGTGATTGGTGAAATTTTTGGATATTACAATGGCACAAAAGGGGAGGAGTACATGGGAAATCATGGAGGATATCCTTAAAAACAATGAAGAGATGATACAAATGTTAGCCCAGTTGTGTATTAATAAGGGGATAAAACTGAGTTATGCTCATCCTTATAAAATAGGCATTAGAGGTGTGCATTCCGTGGGAATGAATACACTTACACCATTTGGGAAAAGTCAGCAGAATCAGGGCACTAGACCTCCTCAAGAGGAGTGGATACGATGAGAGGAGTTAGACGATGAAAAGAGGATGATTTCTTACTTCCTATCATGGGGCCTAGGGAACGAGTACACAAACATAAAGACTGAGGAGGAAGTTGAGCAGGAGACTAAGGACACAAAATATCATGAAGATCATGTAGAGACACCCGATGTGACACATGAGCCACCCTTATTTGAGTTTCATTTGGTAGCCCTAGTTGACACATTGGTGGAGACAGTTAAGCATACATCCATTGATGAAGTGCTAGGGGACACAGAGTTACCCACCGTTAATGAGGTGCCAGGAGACATATCCCTAGTTGATGAGGTTCTAGGAGACATGGAGGCACCTAGAGCTCTGACTGAGTTTTGAAATATTAGTCGCCCACAGTACTTTCATTAGCTCCAAGTCATCCTTGTAGCATTGAAAAAGAAGGTCATGAGAGTCCGAGAGACTATTATGCAGCAGAAAAAGGCGCTGGATGGCATGCAAGCAATTTGTGCTGAGAGGGCTACCAATGTAACCTGCGTTGGGGAACGATTAGATTCCCTAATGGTACAATTAGAGTAGTACACATTGAAGCATCAAGCCTCTTCAGGCATGCATAGGTAGGGATGGTAACACTGTTAGGTTACCTTTGTACATTGGGGAGATAGAAGCAAAGCTACCTAGACATATCTCATGTGTTAACCATGATTGTGAGATGAGGAAACATGAGTTGCACATGGCACAACGCTCGCAGGTTGGAGTTGTTGCGTGTATGGGTACACATGCATTCGACATTTCCCTTGGGGTTGGATGGTGTGAGATTAAATATTAGTAGGATTTTTTGAACATTGGGGATAATGGAGGCACAAGTTAGCATTGAGATCCAAGAGGAGCTTCCTACCATATAATTGAGATGCAGGATTATATTTGTTGGGATCTAGGTGGGATCCCCCACCACATCATGGAAGTGGTTGGTTAGGTAATTTGCGGTGTGATGGATATATTGACTAAGCATCCACAAAATTTCGGATCTCCATCAACATTAGTGATATATTGGGTTTACAAGGGAGCAAGTAGAATCTGCATGTTGTTTGAGCATGTTGATTGTGCATGGAGTCACAGGATGATCAACATACTCTGGCAGGAGTTTATCAGAAGAGGTGGTATTGTAAAACTACTAGATAGTGCCTTGTGGTGAGCTCTAGTATTGTAGCAATAATGCTACAACTCCTGGGGCTTCCTTCTTTACTTTTATCGTAACAAACTTAGAAGCGACAATGTTGTATGCACAACTACTAGCTCTTACTGCAAGCTGTCACCTGATCAGCTGGCACAAGTTCACTAGGAGCTTAAGCCAACTTCTATGAGTTCTCAGAAGAAGTTTTTACTGTGATGGAAAAGAGCTAATTCTACAGGGTTATTCCACTTGTAGAAAGAGAAGGAAAACTGTAATGAAACACAAACCCTAGCAAACCCTAATTTTGCAAGAAAGGAGATGGAAACCACTGAAATGGGTGCCATTGACTATGGAAAATGGAAATTTCATTTACTCAAGCTACCTCTGAAGAGAGATGGGGAGAAATCATCTTTTTGTACTTTTGAGTATTTTTATGTGGAATTATTATGCATATGGTTTGACTAATTGTGACTGTGCAAAGGTCTAGTGGCAAAGGAAGATGGAGTTGGCTTTTGCAGATGGTGAGGAAGCTGTGGAGAGGTCCTAAGAAGTCCCTTGTACCCTTCTGGAGACTTCCATTGTGATCAGACTTCGAAAAATCGCTCGCATGAACTTCTACAGGAGGCTGCAGGGGATCTACATGAGTTTCTACAAGAGAATCTAGAGGAGGAGGCTGAAAGTGGTTTTTGTAGGTTTGGAGGTGGAAAAATGATGGGAAAATGGAAATGAAGGCTAGATGAAGGTGTTGAGGGGTCTAGGACTCTGTTAATGAAGATCAAGAATGAAGGAGATGGTTGTATTTCTTCAAAGGGAAAGAAAGCAACTTTATGGAAAAATGCAGAAATTAGGGCAGGTTGGCGAAATGAGGTGAATGAATGGGGAAATCTGTGAGAGATGAACTAGTACAGCCTATGTTATGGGGGAATGATAAACTAGAATTTTCTACAAGTGAGTTGCACACTTACTTCTCAAAATCAACCTAAGGAAGAACTGAAAAACAGAATTTGTCTATTTTGACCTAAAGCAGAGTATTGTTGAACAGAACTTTATGAATAGAAAGTTATGCGAGAAATCCATGGTAAATGAACATGAAATGGTTCAAGCATGTGGATCCAAGAAAATATCAACTTCTCCAACTCGAAACATCACACTAACAATTGCATGAAAGTTTAAAATTGTGTTTTTGGTGGCAATAGTAGTGCCTTGACCTCAAATCACGGTCCCAAGGAGGGAGAAAGGAGATCAAGACCTGCTGGTAGCCTTTTTGGATCTTTCTCTATTACTACAGAAAACTACTTAAACAACTTGAAGCAAGAACAACTAATTTAACCATCAAAAGCAACCTATTTTACCAAAGAAAGATTTAACCTAAACAACAAAAATCAGCTTATGAATGTAAGAAAAAAACATATAAATACACAAAGGAGGTGTTGGGCATCTTGGGTTGGGCCCTAACCCAAGAGCTTCAGCACTCTAGAAAATATTAGTGCTGGTTCAAAGCTGGATTCATCTTTATTGATAAAAAAAATAATAGTTACATCACAAAACTGTCTGCAAAAAGAGCTCAAAAATGAGTTAAATACAAAGCTGCACAAAAGTGTGAAAATAGAATATGAAATGGCTAACCTAATGAGGCTTGAAGCCTTCTTATTTATACAAGTGAGGACTACCAACAGTCCTCCTAAACTTAAGGAATTTGACTGCTTAAATTGAAGATAACAACAACTCTACTAGATTTGCTCGGCTGCCCCTTTGGATCATCATTGTGGGCCTTTGTACTCCGAGCTGATGGTGGAGAACTCAAGGAAGGAGTCACTAATACAGGAGACACCCCTCCTATAAGTCCCCAGCCCTGTTTCCTCAATTTTGGCTGCCAATCTACTAATAAATGCCCGGTCCTTGTCCAAAAATATCCAAAAATATGCAATAAACACTCATTAGATTATGCGGCAAAGTGACTAACCCCATTCACTCTTTTGACATAGATATATTCAAAAACATGCACAAAACTATTGATAATGGTGAATTAAATGAGAATAATAGGCATAATGAGCCCATATAGTTACCCATTTCTGGGGCTCATCATCACCCCCCTGCTAAATGGGTTGCTCATCCTCTGAGCAACTAATCCAGTTCTTCATCTTTGATAGCTCTAACAGCTTCCATGAAATCCCAAGCCTCTAAGGTGATATCGCCTTCTCTGTCATGAAAACCTACTTCTTTATCCACTTCCTCCCAATGTTTCTATTCTTCCTCCTCTTTAACCCCTTCTAATATTCCTAGCAGTAGTGGGGGACTGAACTTAAGGTCAATCCAATTGGCTTTCATGGTTTGTATTGATTGTTTATATAGGGGCACTCTCATCATAGCCTCCCTCATTTTGGTTGGGGAGTGATACTCCTTGATCTTTAGGCTATGTGACAAGGTATTCCACTTTCTCATGCATGCATGAAAGCAGTTATCACCAAATAGTCTCTCCATATCTTCAAAATGAGCGATATCTTGTGCTTGTCTGTCAACATAATCCAGGAGGACTTGAGGATTGTCTGCAAGGTGTTGATGGGCATAAATGAGAGCTAAGGGGTTTTCTGGTTCTTCTCTTACCATGAGGGGTTCACTTAGCTCCTTTGTCATGATCCTTTGAATTTCCACTGCCCTCTTATCTTCATGGCTCAACCAAGAAGCCATAGCCATGAGTTGTAGGTCTCCCAGTGCAGCATTCAAATCCCACAAGTTCATGTCTGGAAGTGCCATATTATTGAGGTAAAATTCTTCTAATTTGGCTATATCCTCGGCTGAACCATTATCACATAAATGCATAAACTGATCATAATTCTCGAATGGGATTGTGCCCCTCTAGGCCAATGTTTTGATCTGGAATTGGAGCCATTTGTCTTTGAGATATAGTGCATAGGATCTAGCTAGTTGTTTGCACTAAAAGGCCTTCATTGCCCATATAGCCATGCAAGCCATCTGGGCTTCATTTTCCTACAACTGCTGTCTCAAAATCAGGACTTTAGTTGCTACCCTAGATTCCTTTTCTTGTTGTTGTTTCATCACCATTTCATCATCGATCTGTGGCTCTTCCTCTTGTCATTGTTTCTCTACTTCTTCATTATCTTCTAGGGGACCTTCCTATTGTTGTTGTCCTTCAAAAATTGGTGGCTTGTCTCCCCCTTGAGCTTCCCGTTCCTATAACTGCTTTTTCAGTAGTTCATTTTCTTCTTGTAGTTGGGCTCTTCTAATTCTTTCTGTGTGTCTTACCATGCCCAACTCCCTTCTCAACTCTCTCAGCTGGTCTTCCATGTGCCCTATATCTTCAACTCCTTTAGATTTAGCAATTTGCACCCAGGTGTGGGTTCTGACCCTTTCTTGTTCTAGTTCAAAGAAAAGAGGCAGAACGAATTTCTATGGGATGATCTTCCCACCATCTAGCAGATTGTAATATGAGCCTAAATTAGGCTGATGGTTTGGCTCAGGTATTTATTTTGCCTTACCTTCCTCTTGTGACTGTTCTGCTACCTATTTTTCCAATTGTTCAATTTATTTCAGCTTGGTCAGTGTCTCCTATAGAGAGGTTTGAGCTTCCTTAGGACTGCCTTGGAGTCCATCAATTTGACTATTTCCTTCCAGGTGGAGGTTTTGGGACTCCCCCTCTCATAGGTGATAGGGATCTTGGAGGGAGATTCATCCTTCTTCTCAGCACGTGCATCCTCAATGATAATAGGTTCTTTGGATGGTGGTTGGGGCTTGCCCACCTTAATCCTGGTGCTCCTCCTGGCTTTGAAATACATGGATGTTTGTCTTTTTCTTTTTCCCTTTTGTTTTGCTAGAGTGCTCAATGCAGCAAGCACAACTGCTTCTTCCTTTGCCAATGTTTCAGGGGATGTTTCTTTCTGTTGTTCCTTTCCTTCATCTTCTGCAGTGTTTCCTGTGTATACTATTTTTTCTTGTGTCTCTGCTATCTCCGGTAGTGTCTTCAACTTTTCTTGTTGGGTTCCTGCCTCTCTTGTGGCAACCTTTTTCTGGTCTTTCTTGGGATTTTTCTTCTCAACTTCTCTTTTTTTCCTCTTCTTTGTTTTTGAGGGTGTTCTCTTTTCTGCCTTAGGTACAACAGTGGATTTGTCAAGTTTCTCCTCTCCTTTCTGCTTCTCCTCTATTTCCTGGTCCTCCTTTGTTTGAATATTTTGTGTCTCCTCAGGAATGTCCTTTTCAATTTCCTCTTTCTCTTCCTCCTCCTCACTGCCAGATGAGCTAATGTCCTCAGTCAAAGTTTTGATGTCATCTTCCCTAGACACATTCTTGAAATTTCCCAAGATATGGGGATGGTGTATGTGTGTAGGGAATCTTCCACCAATAATTTAATAATGCCATGGTGGGCCAGCTAGTTTGGGATCCCTGCATTCAAATTGGTGCCACATTCTATCGAGGACTGGAGGAGGAAATATGGGAGACTGAGTTTCCTAACTGTAGGTAGGTCCATCCCATATCTCAATTCATGCAATAACCTGAAGTGATAACCATTAATTAAACTAAACCTTCCTTCAAAAGTGATATATTTCATTATCTAGTAGTTGACTTCACTCCATGGAGGAGGTAAGCTTGTCCTTCTGACCCCCTTTTTATCCTCTATAGGATGCTCCTCAGGCTGAAAAAATGTCTTCTTAGTAACCTGTCCCAATTATTTTTCCTCCTTGCTCCAAGGGAGCCCAAGTCGAAAACCTGTGATTCCGTTGATAAAATTAGGTGTAAGCTCTAGGGTCAGACCCCTGAGGCTGACTGTAGCATGTGCTTTCGAATGGGGTCTTAAGGACATCAGAAATTCTTCAGTCACCTCATCATCATATCCATGAATTCTTTCAAAGAAAGACACCCAGTTTGCCTTGGCGAAGAGGGCCACCACCTCGGGGTGCTCATGCAATTTTTTGGAGTTCAAAGGCTCCTTTCTCATAAAACCTCCTGGCATGGTGTTTAGTGGTTTCTGAAAGTGCTCAGGTGAGGAAAAAACAACAATTTCCAAAATCAGAAATAGAGGGACAGCTGAGTTTTCTTTCTTTTCTGAAACTGTAGGAGGAATTTCCCGTGTGCTTCTTCTTTAAATTGTCCCTTTCTTCAAACTGTTCTCAACTTGAATTTGCTTCTTGATTCTTGGAAGAAATCAATACTTTGACAGGACAGGGATTATATAAAACAACGGTTTTTCACAGAGTAGACAGACTTGCAATTTCGTTTCCTTCCCCAGTTTGATTTCTATGATTGCATCCCCCTCTTTTTTTATAGTAGAATGTGAGGAAGAAAAAGGCAGATTTTGAATGCAGAGAAGGAAATGGAGAGACCATGTAAAACTCAGAAAAGACACAACAAACTTTTGATTTTCTCTTTCCTTGCTTTTCTTCAACCAATACTCTATTTTTAATCCACCACCTTATCTAGAGATATCGTATGCAGAGCAGGTTTCCGAGCCTACCTCATTCCTAGCTCAAATTTGACAAAAATTTTAACTTTTTCTATTGCAGAGCTGTTCTCTGTCCTGTAGAAATCCTCCTATCGACGGTCTTCTTGCTCTTGTAGAATGCAATATTTCTCCTGTAGAACCTGATAGGTAGGAGGGTTTTGAAAAACTAGTAGAAAACGACTGGTTCACTATTTTGAAGGTGGTAGATGGGTACTGCAGTTGAGAACCTCGTAAATGAAAATGAAACAAAGGGTGGTGGAGGCTTAGACCGCATTGTACTTAACTGTTGGCGCAATCCGCAGTGAGGAGGTGGGGTGGCTGGATGGGTATATTATCCCCATCTGAACCGTTGGTCCTACGCTAGTCTAATTATGGTCCTTCATGTTGCCTAGCCGCCGTCACCTTCCTAACTCCCATTATATGCCACCACCACTACCGATTTCGAATGTTTCCCTACCAAGTTGACATGCCACACACGCTGACTGCGTATCTGATCGACAGTTTGAATTGGACGTGGCTCAATTGAATTTCACGAGGGTGTGTAGACTAAATGAGGGTGGCTAGTTAGTTGGCCCCTGATTCCGCTTAATTGTGACCATTCCCATAGTTCATGTAGTTTTGAAATATTATTCATGCAATCGAGGAATAGGTTTAGCCACTCACCTACTTAGTTGTTGTTGTGCTATGCATGCTTCAGAATTTGGCACTTCATTTCCTCATTGTTGTTGTTGCTAGTGCTCTATATGCTCGGCCTTTGGCTTATGCTAATGATTTCTCAATCAAGATCTGCTCCTTACATGTTTCATACATTCTACTGCGCTAACCCTATCTCTATGAGTTTTTTTTCAAAGGGATCAGCTACTACAGGAATCCTACAAGATTTCCCATAGCTGCTCCTCCTTCTAAAATTCAGGTTGATGCTTGAGTAGCCTTAAAAAAATAGCTGACGAAGGTTATGAATGAAAGAAATAGCAACTGGGAGGTAACAGGTAAGAATAAGCGGGAAGAATGCGGCTACTTTATTTCTCATCATTTTTCTTTTATGTTTACAGAATTAAAGAAGCAGAATTTTTGTATTTTCTCTGTGTAGGGAAAGAAATGCAAGTGGAAGTGTGAGTGAATAGGGGTGGAATGGAGAGTTAGGTAGATGGATGGTGGTAGGGAGGTCCACAGTCCTTTTAGACAAACTTCGAGCCCTCGGGTTCTTTTCTAAACTTGATTTTGGCCTTTCTGTAGTTTCTATAGGATCCTCCTATAGAATACACAAAGATTCCTATAGGACGCGGAATTTTCAAAACAAATGAGATCAAGGCCTGAAAAAAGATAATGGTGATGGAGGGATGGACTATGAAGGGTGAATGTAGCCTGGCCATGTCTTTTTTCTCTTGTGTGACCCTCCTACGACCTGCAATTGATTCAAAAGAAGTTAGGCTTTTTTATTTTTTCACTTTTTTTTTTTAGACAGCTGTGGTGCCTCTAGGAGGTTTTCACCCTCACTACCTACCCTGGGTGCCTCTAAGAGGTTTTCACCCAGGGATCTTTTAGTCCTTTTTCTGTTTCTTTTCTATTTCTTTTTTTTTTTCAGGGTGTGGATGGAGTGGAGACAGAGACCTGCTCCACTACCAACATTGTTTTTCCCATATTCTTAATGAACTCTTGCTTGGAAAGGGGCTTCCTATAGATCTTCAATCTATACCCATTGATGAGCATGGGGATGGCTTCTTCATCTATGGTCTGGATAAGGACTGAACCATTGTCATTGCATTTTTCTACTGTATATGGTCCCAGCCATCTTGTCCTTAGTTTTCCCTTGAAATATTTATATCTTGAATCATACAGCGGTGCCCAATCTCCTTGCTAAAATTGTTTTTCTTTGATTTGTCTATCATTCTCTATTCATCCAATCCATTTAGTTGAAGCAATCTCTCCTTTTGTGCATGGCTGAGATCTAGGTCCAACTGAGCTACCATCCTTAATGTGTTATATTCAAATTCTACTGACAGCAGAGCCTACTTCCCATAGACCAGCTCATAGGGTCTAAACCCTGTGGTGGTTTTCCATGTGGTTTTATAGGCCTAGGTGGCCTCAACCAATCGATCTACCCAATATTTTATGTTGTTGCTCACTACCTTAGTCAAAATCCCTTCCAAAGCTCTGTTGGTGACTTCCACTTGTCCATTTTCTTATGGATGATAAGGGGTGGAAGTTCTGTGCTTAACCTTGTGGTGTGTGAGTAGGTCTTCAACCAAATTGGAGGTAAACTGACTCCTTTGATCTATGACTAACTCTCTTGGGTAGCCAAAGTTGTAGAAGATATTTTCCCTCAAAAAACTCAACTACTTTTTCTTCTGTTGCTATTTTGATCGCCTTTGTTTCTACCCATTTTGTCAGATAATCAGTACACACAATGATGTAAGATTTTTGTTTTGAAGGAGGGTTGATAGGACCCACAAAGTCCATGCCCCACTTCACAAATGGCTCGAAAGTCACTTGAGGTTTCAGGGGCATCTCATCCCTTGGAGTCAGTTTCCCCATCCTTTGACATCGGTCACATTGGCTGATGTATCTTCTGACATCTAGTTGAAGAGTGGGCCAATAGTAACCTGCCTGCAAAATTTTGAAGGCAGTCGTATTTGTTGCAAAGTGGCCCCCACAAGGCCCATCATGACAGGTTAGGAGGATGTCAAAGACTTCCTTCTCCCTGACACATTGCCTCAAAATCTAATCTAGGCCAAGTTTAAAAAGATTACCCCCAATCCAAGTGAATGGGTCAATTTTCCTCACGATCTTGCTCTTCTCTTTTGAGGACAGGTCTGTTAGAAATTGTGCTGAAACCAAGTAGTTTGCTATATCAGTAAACCAAGGAGAGAGTACTGAAATAGAAAATAAGTGTTCATTTGGCATTTGATCATCCACCATTCCTTCTTCACCTACAGGCAGATCTAGTCTAGACAGAAAATCAACGAAAACATTTTCCTTACCTGGCTTATCAACAACAGTCAAATCAAATTGCTACAATAAAAGTAACCACCTAATGATATGAGCATTTACATCTGGTTTAATCATCGAATACCTAATTACAGCATGATCAGTGTGTACGAATGTTTGATAGCCAATGATGTAGTGTCTGAACTTGTTTAGGGAATGGACTATAGCTAGGAGCTCATTTTCGATGACAGTGTAGTTTAATTCTGCATTTGAAAGGTTTTAACTGACAAAATATATGTCATAAGGCAACTTCTCTTCAACTTGCCCTAAGGCTGCTCCTATCCCTTTGTTCGAGGCATCTGTGTGAATGTGGAAAGGTAGGGCCTCGTTTGGACCTCTCAAGATTGGGGCAGTTACCAGCATACCTATCAAGGCATCCAGAGCCTCTTGACAGTTGTCAGTCCATATAAACTCAGCATCTTTTCCCAAAATACCAAACAATGGAGAGGCTAGCTTACTAAAATCCTTAATGAATCTTTTATAATACCTTGCTAAGCCTAAAAAACTTTGGACATATGTTACCTTTTAAGGAGGTGGGACCCTTTGGATAATAGCAATCCTGTTGGGATCCACCTATAATCCTTCCTGAGAAATTGTATGACCTAGCACGGTCCCTTCAGTTATCAGGAATTTGCATTTTTTAGGACTGAGGGACAGGTTCATTTCAATACACTTGGCTAAAACTTTTTCCAAGTTAGTCAAAGCTTCCTGGAAGTTAGAACCATAAGGGGTAAAATCATCCATATAGATCTCCACTGGATCATGAACTAGTTCAACAAATATGCTTAGTACTGCTCTCAGGAAAGTGGCGAGAGCATTTCACAACCCAAAAGGAAGGACCCGGTGTGCCAAGGTACCCCATGGACAAGTGAAAGTGGTCATAGCGTGGTCTTCCAGGTTGATTTGAATCTGGTTGTACCTGCTAAACCCATCTAGGAAGGAGAATAACTTATTCCCTGCCAAGGCATCTAACACTTGATCTATGAAAGGCAAAGGGAAATGGTCCTTCTTAACGGCCTTGTTCAGTTCCCGATAATCTACACAAATTCTCCACTTCCCATTTTTCTTTGGCATTAGAAACAAAGGAGAAACCCATTTGTTGTCAGAGAAAGGGTGGATGAATCCTACATCCAACAACTTTTGCAGTTCTTATTTGACAATGTCCTTAAGGGATGGATTCATCCTCCTTTGAGGCTGCCTAGCTGGTTTACAATCTTCTTTAATGTAAATGTGATGAGTACAGACTGAAGGGTGGACTCCCTTCATCACCTTATAACTCCAAGCAAAGCATCCAAATGATTCTTCAATAAGTTACACAGTTCTTTCTCTTGAGAGGTGGATAGGAATGAGTTGATATTCAAGGTTTTTTTGGGCCAAATTCCACATTCTTAACTCAGAGGGAGGTCGGATCATCCACACAAAGATCAACTAAAGGATTAGCTTGGGTTTCTTCCGCCAGCTCTTCTAAGGGAAACACACTAGGGAGCAGATTTTGAATCAAGTTCTCAATAAGATCATCCTCGGTTTCTGGACCCCCCATGGTAGCTTCTACTATAAACAATGGTGCGGAATAAATTTCATCCGCATCTTCCTCCTCCAACCAGAGGGGTAAATCATGTTCTAGCAGACGTTGGGTAGGAGGATATAGGACTAGCTGTTTGGACATATGCCCATTCTTTATTGTCCTGTTCCCAGCTCGAAAACTGATGTAGGTATTTGCAGTAGCCAACCAAGGTCTTCTTATGATTAGAGGGTACGCAGTGAGCTTTGTCTTTGGTTGGAGAACTAGGAAATCAACAGGGTATTCCCAAGAATCAATAGAGACCATGAAATCTTCAACAATCCCCTTAGGGGTCACGATGGAGCGGTCTGCCAATTGTAGTATTGTTGTGTTCTTTCTTAGGGAACCCTGAAGGTTGAGTTTGAGCATAGTGTCCCTAGTCATAAAATTAATGGCAGCCCCTAGACCAATCAAGGTATGGGGGATTATGGGGCCATTGATGTGGACATCGACTACAGGACTCCCAAGGTTGAGATATTTCAGACAAATTACCTACCCCAACATCAGGTCAAATAGTTGTCTTATGACATTGATAGTTGGAGAATCTCTCTTTCACCTACCTGGGTGTCTGAAGCACTTCTCCTTGATCATCTTGTTGTATATAGGCACATCCTTTATGGCTTGGAGAAGTGGTATTTTTACACATAACTGTTTCAATTCTCCCAGAAGTTTAGTTTCTTCTGGGGTTGGTTGTGTGTTTCCAGTTAGTCTCTTAGGAAAGGGTGGAATGACATTGGGTTCACTTTCGTGTTTTTCTTCCTCAGCCTCCTTAGGAGGAGGAGGTTGGCTATCTGGGAGAACCTTCCTAGATCATAGCTTAATCTCCTAAATCTCCACAACATAGGTTCGACATGATGTTTCCCCACTATATACCTACTGGGCCTGTCGATTGTTGGGGTTTAGGTTCAGTCGAGCAGGTATTTTGGGTTGTCTTAGAGAAGCAGGAGGTAATGGTTGTGGTTGAGTAGGTGGTGGAGGCCAAAGAGCGGGAGGAGAGTTATATTGGGGCCTCCACCCCTGATGAGGTGCATTCCATTGAGGCTATGGCTGAGCATAAGAGTGAAACGAGTGAACAACTGGCGGAGCCTGGTATTGAGGAGGATATGACCAAGGAGGAGGTGTGTACCAGGAAGGGTGAGCAAGGAGGACCAAGAAGGCATGAAAGTGGCTTGATTGGGGTGGTAATAGCTCTAGGAGGTACCTTGCATCCCTGCTGGTAAGGTCTGGGTCCATGTGGCCTCCTTTGGTTTATGAAATAGAGTGGTTTAGTGGCTCCTTCAGCCCCCTAATATGTAGCTTTGATTCCAGGCAAGGAACGACACTGATTCGTAGCATGGTCTTGTTCGCAGACTACACACACTTCTATAGAGTGCATTGGACATTCGTTCCTAGGATGATTTCTCGTGCACCTGGGAAAAAAGATGGCCAAAGCTCTCTCGGATTCCTCTTGTTTCCTTTTGATATGAAAGGTATCCATTTGAATGGCAAGAGTCTACCTCACCTCACTCTTGAAATATTCTAGTCGATTCTCAAGTTCGTTTCTAAGGGATGAGCTAGATGAGGATGTACTGGATAATGGTTGACTTCCGCTACCTCTCTTCCTAGCTGACCTGGAATGGTTTCTTAACACAGTCTTTATGTCATCATAAGGTAGTTGGTAGATGTCTCCCCTGGCCAGCAAATAGAGGGTATCTAGAAGGTCTTCAGGGACTCCTCTGAGTTGAACCAACTTCAGAGATTCAGGGTCAAGTGTGTACCTGGCCATTCTATAATTGAGTTGAAACCTCTCTTCATAGTCTTCCAAAGATTCATCACTACCCATAGTCATTCAAAAGATTTCTTCCTTGGTTACCTTTGACCTGCAATAGTCCCAGTATTTGTTGTTAAAGGCTTGCCACATCTGAGCCCAAGTTGTGATACTGTTTCCAGGTAAGCCCATGAACTAGCGCAAGGCTACATCCTTGAGGGTAGAAGGAAATAGTTTCAACTTCTCTTCATCTTCTGCATAGTCATAGGTTCGATAGAGAACAATAAATTCAAACAAGAAAGTATCAGGTTCTTTGGTAGTCAGTCCATGGAAGTGAGGTAAGGCTGAAGGACTTATGTTTTTCATTTTTGTGTCCCCATTGGTCTTACAAATAGGAAAGGCACCTTCTATTCTTTCCCCATTCCCTCTAACGTTTCCGTTTTCAGCCATGGTCTCAGGAGGAATGGTTTCTTTCACTTATTCTGTTATAGGATCTTTGTATATCTCTGGAGGTTCACCTATAGGATCTTCTGGATCATTGCCACCAAAGAAGAGAGAAGGGTGACTCAGTGATGTGTTTAGGGTGTTGCGTAGGAATTTTCATGAATTGTCTTTGTTCCTACAAGGCATGAAAGGAAATCTCTTTTTTTTTTTTTTCGGGGGGGGGGGGCGGATTTTTGTGTTTCCTTTTCTACCTGTACCTGCAAAAACTAAAATGGATTGAACAGAAAATTGCAACTAACTAAAATAAACCTTTCTGAAACGAAAATTGCAGAATTGAAATAAAAGCAGGAAATGTCTAATCTACTTGCTGAAATGAAATTGTAGAATTGAAATGGAAGCATGAAATGACTAATCTACTTTTGCTGAAATGAAATTGAAGAATTGAAATGAAAGCAGGAAATGTCTAATCTACTTTTTCTAAAATGAAATTGCAGAATTGAAATGAAAGCAAGAAATGTCTAATCTACACTTACGGAATTGAAATTACAAAATTGAAATGGAAGCAGGAAATGTCTAATCTACTTCTGCGGAATTGAAATTGCAGAATGGAAATGAAACAACTACTCTAATTTTGCGGAAATAAACTACTTAGCATAATGTTGTAGTAGAAAATAGAAGAAAAGAAGTAATCACAAAATACTCTGACGCATCCTCGGCAATGGCGCCAAAAAGAGTGGTGAGCTCTAGTATTGCAGCAATAATGCTGCAACTCCTGGGGCTTCCTTCTTTAATGTTAACAACCTGGTAGTTCGTAACAAACTTGGAAGCGACGATGTTGTATGCACAAGTACTAGCTCTTACTACAGGCTATCACTTGATCAGCTGGCACAAGTTCACTAGGAGCTTAAGCCAACTTCTATGAGTTCTCAAAAGAATATTTACTGTGATGAAAGAGAACTAATTCTATAGGGCTATTCCACTTGCAGAAGGAGAAGGAAACTGTAATGAAACACATACCCTAGCAAACCCTAATTTTGCAAGAAAAGAGATGGAAAATACTGAAATGGGTGCCATTGACTATGGAAAAGGGAAATTTCATTTACTCAAACTACTTCTGAAGAGAGATGGGGAGAAATCATCTTTTTGTACTTTTGAGTATTTTTATGTGGAATTATTATGCTTATGGTTTGACTGATTCTGACTTTGCAGAGGTTTGATGGCAAAGGAAGATAGAGTTGGCTTTTGCAGAAGGTGAAGAAGGTGTGGAGGGGTCCTAATAAGTCCCCAGTACCCTTCTAGAGACTTCCATTGTGCTCAAAATTTGAAAAATCACTCGCATGAACTTCTACAGGAGGCTGTAGGGCATCTATAGGAGTTTCTACAGGAGAATCTACAGGAGGAGGCCGAAAGTGGTTTTTGTAGGTTTGGAGGTGGAAAAATTATGGGAAAAGGGAAATAATGATGGATGAAGGTGTTGAGGGGTCTAGGTATCTATTAATAAATATCAGGAATGAGGGAGATGGTTGGATTTGTTCAAAGATCAAGAAAGCAACTTTATGGAAAATGCAGAAATTAAGGTAGGTTGGCGAAATGAGGCGAATGAGTGGGGAAATTTGTGAGAGATGAACTAGTATAGGCTATGCTATGGGGGAATGATAAACTTGAATGTTCTACAAATGAGCTGCACATTTACTTCTCAAAACAGACCTAAGCAAGAACTAAAAAACAGATTTTGTCTACTTTGACCTAAAATCTGACTTAAAAACAGAGTACTGCTGAACAGAACTTTATGAATAGAAAGTTATGCGAGAAATCCATGGTAAATGAACATGAAATGGTTTAAGCATGTGGATCCAAGCAAATATCAACTTCTCCAACTCAAAACATCACACTAACGATTGCATGGAAGGCAAAAACTCTGTTTTTGGTGGCAACATGAGTGCCTTGACCTAAAATCATGGTCCCAAGGAGGGAGAAAGGAGATCAAGACCTAATGGTAGCCTTTTTGGATCTTTCTCTGTTACTACAACAAACTACTTAAGAAACTTGAAGCAAGAACAACTAATTTAACAGTCAAAAGAAACCTATTTTACCAAAGCAAGATTTAACCTAAACAACAGAAATTAGCTTATGAATGCAAGAAAAAAACATATAACTACAGAAAGGAGGTGCTTGGTGTTGGGTCATTAATATACCATTATTATTATCACTTTTGAATGCTTATTCAACCCATTTCTACCATTCATCATCGTGTCATTTATCATAATTTATCATATAATTCTATTTTACAACGATTTATGCTCTTATGTAAAAATATTATTTATTTTCCTTTATTTCTAATAAATTTATGATTATGCATGATTTTATCAATGAAATTTTAATAAATTGGTTATAACATTATTCACCATTTTTAGCCTCCAAGATAATTTCCAGATTGAAGATTTGATCATTAAAAGTGCCAACTCAGAAATGCGCTGGAATAAGAAGTGACAGTTTTGCGGTTTCGATTTTGAGAAAATGAATATGAATCGAGAAAATCTAGAACATGGGTTTTGTCCAGAACGAACCAAGTTAAATTTGTGAAAGAACGGTTTGCCCAAATTCAGCTTGTGTTGAGAGAAACAGAGGGTTCTTTGAGCACTATTTTCTTAGATTCGCTATGTGGCAGTTTTCCAAATCTTAGCTGCAAAGCCAAATTCGTCTTGCTCTTGTTGAAAGATGGATGGAAATATATCTTCTTGTTGATCAATTGGTTGGAAACAATCTAATTTTCTAATAGAAATCATGTTGTAATTATCTCTGTTGTAACTTCTCTTTGATCTCTCTCTATTTAAATTAAAACAAAGATCAGAGAGGGGGGTGGATTCGAATGACGGGATTGAGGATGAATTAGAAATTCAGAATTGAGGATGGCAGATAGAATGGATAATGCCTAAGATATGGAGAGATTTCTTGTTGTAATCCACTATAACTCTGCTTTGATATTTTAATATAAATCCGGTTGCCATTCCATCTTTGATCCTGAAGTAACCCAGCAGCATCCGCTGGTGGCTAAGGGCCCAGCCTCTGGTGGATTGTGCTACTGCTGTATATTATCTCTTTGCTTTATGCATGGTTTTCATTATCAACTTATTTGGTAATCTCGTATGTTCTATTATTTTACGTCACGGTTCTGTTATATCTGATTTATGTTTAATTGAGTAATATCCTTCTCTATGACAGGAATGTCGTATTCATTCATCTTGACTTGGTAACGCATTGTTGTTCTTTTAATAATTGATATAACATTGATGGTCCTTACAGAATGTATTTTTGTTCGATTACAACGCATCCATGTTGTAACACTCTTTAATTGGTATTACTGAATTCATCTTAGAGACTATATCTCCTTGCGATTGCTAAATCTATGAACGTTGTTGTTCCATTCCAAAATACAGTCATATTCTTTATAACTAACACTGGTAATCGAATTACCAAGATCAGATTACTATTAAGGTGTGCCGTGTGTTAAGTTATTGTGTATTTATATTTGACTTTCCAACGTTGTTTCATATTCCATCATTAATCAATGTTGTTCTATTTCCGTTTGCTGTCCGATTTATTCTTAAAGTAAAAATTTGGTATTAATTTGTCTTTGTTGTTGTTCATTTCCATTAATTAGAGTTTGTTGTTCAGATTCCTTTAATTACAGTTTGCTTCCCATTTACTTTTTTGTTCATTTCTGTTGATTAATTATAATAATTTGCTTCTAAAGAGTTTTCCTAGTTTACTTTCAATGGCATCTTTAGTTCAATTTCTATTTCCTTTTAATTGCTTTAAAGCAGGACTGTCAACTGTAAAGAACATTGGTTATTGCTTCCTCGTTCCTAGATTGATTGTCTTGTTCTAGTTTGATTTCAATTGCATCAATCTCTATAGGAATGAGTTATTGCTACTGTATCCTTAATTGATGTTTGCTGAGTGAATAGTTGGATTTCAGAGCATTTGAGTTTATGTTATTGTTAGATTTCTTTTTCAAGCATTCATTTACTTTTGGATTTTAAGCACTATACTACAAAACATTACTCTTGAGTAAATAGTCATCTCAGACTGAGTACACTCTTGAAATAAAAAGTCATCCCTGGGTTGAAAATTAATGTGAAGGTAATTAGGAGTTAAAAAGACACCTTTTTATCGCTTGACATTTTGGCGCCGTTTTCGGGGAGAGTGTAGCCATTTTTAAAAGAGTAGTGTGCATCCAATGAGTGTCTATTAGGAAAGAATTAGGTATTAAAAATGGAAGGTAAGAACCTACATACAAAGCATGTAAAAGCCCTGCTCCCCTGCCCACTTTTCAACAGAACTGTTAAAGAACTTAGAGTAGAAATAGATATTTGAATTTTTGTGTGAATGACTAGGGAAAAAATAGAAATTTTGAAAAACAAATCACATGATTTCACTCAAGTGGTGATGTAAGCACCACCCATTTCACTAACTAATTGACAAGAACATTGGAAGAAGGAGCTTCGAAGGAACACATGAAGAACGTCTTTTGTTATGGTAAGAAACTACCCAACGTTTTTACTTTTGAATTTCCTGCTCAACTAATTCGACACCGTCACCACAATAAACCAGTACAACATGCTTACAGTGTTGAACTGCCAAATTTACCCAACCTTCCCACCCATTCTATCTTACATGTGTCATTAGAGAAAACTTACAATGAGATTCAGAATGTTTCAAATTCAAAAATTGTAGAAGCTATGGAAGAAAATGAGGTTTCTTTTAAGTTGCACCAAAAAACCATTTTAAAAGCTCAAGAACTTCATGGTATGATGGGAAATCAAGAAAGTAATGGATATATTGAAGATTGGTTTCACTCCATCACGCGTTTGCATCATCACTCCATACTTCAACAATTTTTGATACCATCTTTTCAAGGAAAGTTGGCTTCTCATACCCTAATTTTTATCAACATGCATTTTTCAAATTTGGGTATGTGCATACGTAAAGCCTTATTTCTAAAATGGTTCCACTGTAAATACTCTTATACATAAACATATTTGATTCTCAAATAAGAGTAGGATAGTGGAGAAAATAAAATAAATAAACAAATAAAACAAACACATCTTTTTTTATTTTTATTTTTGTAAAGCTAGTTGTTTTTTGTTCTAACATGCTATGGAAATCAACATCGGTGATAATTTTTTAATTCATTTGTGTTTTTAGATGACATATAATAGAAATAATAGTTCTGCAAACACTCATATTCACTTTTATCAACAATTTGAAAAAATTCTTGAATATCACATTTTTTTTGGCTTGCGGGCTTGATGAAATTTCTTAAAAAACAGTCGGGATAGTCATGTTTTGAGGGACCAAAATGCAATATTTTTAGAACATTTTTCTATCCTAAGTAGCCCTTTATGTCTAATTTCCAACCCAATTCGAATCATTCAATTTTGATTTGAAACGAAAAAGTTCGAACCAAAACATTGATAGGTCGTCTAGCGAGCAGCTTTGGAACAGAGTTGAGACAGTCAGTTTTTGGAGGCCTAAATGAATGAATTTTTAAAACTTGTTTCTATGGTATATTCCCACATGAATATAGTTTAAAATTCAATTGGAATCACTAATTCTCGATATCGTATGGGGAATCTATGATCAAAATACTGACTGTCTATCGTAAATCAACACCCTTAAAACTATGTCTTTCCGAATGTTCCTTATAGTATTTGACCTATCAATTCTTCTTGTGTTCAAAAAATGTTTATATTGGAGATAAATAAATTAATATACTTTCATTTTCAATTTGAATCATTCGAATCGAACATCAAACGAAAAATTTATGCTTGAAGTATCAACTGTTGGTCTAAGCTAGGTAATTGAAAATGACTCTCTTATGCAGGTTGTTCTAACTAAAATTGAAATATCATATCATTGAATTTTTAAAACTTGTTGCTACTGGAGATAAACCTTTGAATTATCTCTCATTTGGCTTTTGAGTCACTCAATTTGGACGAAAAACAAAGAAGTTGTGATCAAAACACTGTAGGTTAGCATGATTGGCCACTACTCTCCTGCAAGTGACAAATAAATTTTACTTTGTTATTTTCTCGGTGGATTTGTTGTAGATAGTAACTAGTTGTTAGTTTTTTTGCATAATTCTTGGATTAGGGGAGTCGTGGACCTCTCTTTCTCCATGATTTAATGTTTTATTGCAGGTAGACACTCGTTTTTTGTAGGTCCTAGGAGAAAACGAATGTCAATTTATGGACGAGTGATTCTTGAAAGAAATTTTAAATGAAACAAACGAATTTCATCCAACTCATTACCCAACGGATTCATAATAGAAGAAATGAAGAATTTATTTCCATTCAAAGATTCATGTCTTGTTACTGCTGCCAAAATATTTTTCAAAGAGACCATTTTTTTTTACATAATATCATAGTTGTTGTAACTTAATTTATTTATTTACATACTGTTTTTTAAATAAAATGTTGTTTCTTTTCTGATTTCTCTTATATTTTGTGTTTCAGGTGTTGCTTCATTCAAACTGTAACCCATCCTCAGCATCAATACAGTGAACAGCGAATTCATTCTTTGCGTGCTTGCATTTTATGCTTGTGCATTTTGCTGTTCCTTTTCTGAATGGACAACATTTGTGTGCACTTTTGTTGTTTCTGCTGTTCCTTTTCCAAAGGGACAACATTTTTTTTTGCTATTCATTTTTCAAATGAACAACACCTTTTGTGTCAGCCATTCATTTTTCACTTTTATTTTGCTGTTCCTTTTTCACAGTTCATTTTGTTGTTCCTTTTCCACGGTTCATTTTGTCGTTCCTTTTCCACGGTTCATTTTGTTGTTCCTTTTTTGCGGTTCATTTTGATGTTCCTTTTCCAAAGGAACGACACTTGCACTTTTGCTGTTCCTTTTCCAAAGGAACGACACTTTTCATTTTCGCTATTCCTTTTCCAAAGGAACGAAACTTGCGTTTTTGTTGTTCCTTTTCCAAAGGAACGACATTTTTCATTTTTGTTGTTCCTTTTCCAAAGGAACGACACTTGTGTTTTTGCTATTCCTTTTCCAAAGGAACGACACTTTTCATTTTTGATGTTCATTTTCCAAAGGAACGACACTTGCGTTTTTAATGTTCCTTT
The DNA here is from genome assembly GCA_031772625.1 of Pinus tabuliformis. NCBI lineage: Eukaryota > Viridiplantae > Streptophyta > Pinopsida > Pinales > Pinaceae > Pinus > Pinus tabuliformis. Next base: position 477,713,769 of record CM062810.1, on the reverse strand, counting down.
TCCAAATGAACGACACTTTTCATTTTTGTTGTTCATTTTATAAAAAAACGACACTTTTAGTTTTTGTTGTTCATTTTTCCCAAGAAACGACGTTTGCGTTTTCACACTTTTTTATGTGTATTTTTTTTTTGCTGTTCATTTCCTTTGTTTTTCCCTACATGGAACACCACTTTTTGAGTGCTTTTGTTGTTCCTTCAAAGAAACAACACTTTGGGAGTATTTTTGAGAGCAACCCTTTTCTTCCTCTTGTGGGATTATTCCTAATTCATCTCAACCACATTTTACTGATTCCCTTTTATGGCATGAAGTACACTATTTTTATGAGGACGAGAATTATGGATTCTATTGAAGTGAGTTAATTCATGTTATGATCTTTAAAAGGACAGCTCCTTGATGATAGATTCTTTTTAAAATGGACACAATTATTTATATACTACTTTACTGCATTGTTTTCTGTTGTACATGATTTAGATTGATCATCTTAATACCATGCTGGTTCCATCCTTCCTGGTTATAATCTTCTCTGCCTGTAATAAATGAGATTATGGGTATATTTTCCTATTGACATGTTCAACTTCTTCCACAATCCCTGCTCTTAAGGAGTATGGAGCCTCCCTCTTTTTATCATAAAAAAGTGTAATATCAACAAAATTTTGTTCACAGATAGAGGATAGGGGGTCTCAATACGAGCCAGCCTACCATGTTCATAAGGCTGTAACAGAGTGACATTCCCATTATGGCCACCACACCAGGGTTATGATCCATTTGATAGCCAAATTATCCTTGGAACGGGAGGTCTCATCGCGAGGTGGCCTGATCACTTTTGCTACATCCCAGTGAATGGCAGTGTGGTTATCTGGTTACCATGCCAGCACACTAATCTCTTCTGTAGAACAACAATGTAACTCTCCATTTATAAATTGATGATCCTAGCTCACATGGGTTAAAAAGCAACCCTGCCGAGGCTATGGATGCCTGCCAGTAGCAGAGGCTCTGCTTATGGTATTGAAGTTATATTTTATCATCAATTATCACTGTAATACCCTTTTCTTACTCTTTCTTTTTATCAGAGAAGTTATTTCCTTAATTTTTCCCTATTTTGAACCTTTACGCATGAAAAATTGTTTTTAGATCAATCGCATCATTTTCAGCTAGAATACCGTCAGCAAAGTATATTTTTGGCATATTGTTGTCCTTTTTCTCTTTTTCATAACTTATCATCAATCCAAAGAATCCTATCTCTTATTCATAACTATCTTTACAAACTCTGCTCTCATTATCACCATAACTCTTGCTGTCCTATCATTGCTATGTGTACTCTGCTTCATTTACTGGTATATTGTTCATTCTCTTGCCCTATTGTCAGCAAAACACCTTTCATATTCTTTATGGTCGTGGAATCCATTTTCCAATTGGAGGAGGGAATGTATTCATCATGAGATAACATGCACTCTGCCATAAATTTTTTATTTCACAAAATATTACTATTGCCTGTATACAAAAGTTTTTCTGATTGAAATTTTTGCATACATCTTAATCTGTTGCTATTCAAAACTAACACTATGGATTCAAGAACATTGTATGGCAAATAGTGCTTTGTTTACAGGAAAACAACAAGTATGGGCAGAATTCTATTCGTAGCATGACCACACTATTGTACTTCACAGAAGAGGCTCGCGAACGTGAACAATTCTTCAGACATGATGTGCTTGCCTGGATTCCACCTTCTGCATCACTTTCAGTACCATCTCTGCCTACATCATCTTCAACAAATGACAGTACATATATGTCATTTCACATTTTTCTTTTTGGAGGTAAAACTTGAGGTAAAATAGCATAATTTTTTGATTTATTACGAATTTAGGAGAATTTAATGAAATCCATTTTGAGCATTATTTATCATCCTTCATTCCACATCTTTACCACTTTACCTTCTTCAGCGGCATATTATCTTTCAGTTTGGGGGAGTGTTGCTTTCATTAATTTTTTTCTTATGACCATGTCATTCATATTCTTTATCATCCATTGCTATTCTTGTTCCTTCTCAACACCTCCCTTTTTCTGTGTTGTTTTACACCAGGCATAGACTTCAACAGCTGGTAGCAACCACCTCTATTTGTCTTCTAGCATTGCATGAGGACATGCTAATTCTTCAGAGAGGGGGAGGAATTGCTATGCATGATGGATGTTTTCTACTTTCTTCCTCATTTAAGGCATACAATTTCATTTTTACACAGTGCAGAAATTAATTTCCATAATACTTTTAAAATTATGAACTCAATTCTTGTGATTTCTGGATAATACAGATGTATCATTAAAATAAACATACCCAGATAATTTCAAGATAAATCGGTTCATTCGGAAATCATGCACTCTCACCTACATCCATTTTGTTTATATCTCATGATTTGTGCATCAAAACGATCTAATTTTTGGATCATAGAGGCATTCATATATTACAAATTTACTTGCAACATTTCAACAAAATCTGGTTTGTAGTTTTTGGGAAAATGGTTATTGAAGGTTGATGTCACTAATATCATATTTTGCTGCAACTTCATATGCACATAACTTGAACGTCAATGAAAAAATTGTTATGCCTTCATCAAGAGTGCTAAAAGTGAATATTCATTAATTAAGGAAGAATTCATTTGTTCTATCCATTTCATGAGCTCGGATGAACAAATTTTTTTATTCCTTGGTTAACACATGGGTTTTGTCTTTGGGTTGCATGAGGACATGCAACATATTGAGTGTGGGGGTATGTTGGGTTGTTAATATACCATTATTATTCTCACTTTTGAACGCTTATTCCACCCATTTCTACCATTCTTCATCACGTCATTTATCATAATTTATCATATAATTCTATTTTACAATGATTTATGCTCTTATATAAAAATATTATTTATTTTCTTTTATTTCTAATAAATTTATGATTATGCATGATTTTATCAGTGAAAGTTTAATAAGTTGGTCATAACATTATTCACCATTTTTAGCGTCCAAGATAATTTCCAGATTGAAGATTTGCTCATTAAAAGTGCCAACTCAGAAATGCACTGGAAAAAGAAGTGACAGTTTTGCGGTTGAGATTCTGAGCAAATGGAGATGAATCTGGAAAATCTAGAACATGGGTGTTGTCCAGAATGGACCAAGTTAACTTTATTAAAGAGCGGTTTGCCCAAATTCAGCTTGTATTGAGAGAAACACAGAGTTCTTTGAGCATGAATTTCTCAGATTCGTTGTGTGGCCATTTTCCAAATCTCATATGCAAAGCCAAATTCGCCTTACTCTTGTTGAAAGATGGATGGAAATATATCTTCTTGTTGATGAATTGGTTGGAAGCAATCTAATTTTGTAATAGAAATCATGTTATAATTATCTCTGTTGTAACTTCTCTCTGATCTCTCTATTTAAATGAAAACAGAGATCAGAGAGGGGGATGGATCAGAGAGGGGGATTAGAGATTCAGAAATGAGGATGGTAGAGAGAATGGATAATGGCTGAGATATGGAGAGATTCCTTGTTGTAATCCACTATAACTCTGCTTTGATATTTTAATATAAATGTGGTTGCCATTCCATCTTTGATCCTGAAGTAACCCAGAAGCATCCGCTGGTGGCTAAGGGCCCAGCCTCTGGTGGATTGTGTTGTTGTTGTATATTATCTCTTTGGTTTATGCGTGGTTTTCATTATCAACTTGATTTGGTAATCTGGTATGTTCTATTATTCTACATCACTGTTCTGTTATATCTGATTTATGTTCAATTGAGTAATATCATACTCTATGACAGGAATGCCGTATTGATTCATCTTGACTTGGTAACGCATTGATGTTCTTTTAATCATTGATATAACATTGCTGGTCCTTACAGAATGTATTTTTGTTCGATTACAGCGTAACCATGTTGTAACACTCTTTAATTGGTATTACTGAATTCATCTTAGAGACTATATCTCCTTGCGATTGCTAAATCTATGAATGTTGTTGTTCCGTTCCAAAATACAGTCTTATTCTTTATAACTAAGACTGATAATCAGATTATTAAGATCAGATTACTATTAAGCTGTGTCGTGTGTTAAGTTATTGTGTATTTATATTTGAATTTCCAGCGTTTTTTCATATTCCATCATTAATCAATGCTGTTTTATTTCTGTGTGCTATCCGATTTATTCTTAAAGTAAAGATTGCTATTAATTTGGCTTTGTTGTTGTTCATTTCCATTAATTAGAGTTTTTTGTTCAGATTCCTTTAACTACAGTTTGTTGCCCATTTACTTTGTTGTTCATTTCCGTTGATTAATTGCAATAGTTTACTTTTAAAGAGTTTTCCTAGCTTACTTTGAATGGCAGCTTTAGTTCAATTTCTATTTCCTTTTAATTGCTTTAAAGCAGGACTGTCAACTATAGAGAACATTGGTTATTGCTTCCTCATTCCCAGATTGATTTTCTTATTCTAGTTTGATTTCAATTGCATCAACCTCTAGAGGAATGAGTTATTGCTACGGTATCCTCAATTGATGTTTGTTGAGTGAATAGTTGGATTTCAGAGCATTTGAGTTTATGTTATTGTTAGATTTCTTTTTCAAGCATTCATTTACTTTTGGATTTTAGTCACTATACTACAAAAAATTACTCTTGAGTAAATAGCCGCCTCAGAATGAGTACACTCTTGAAATAAAAAGTCGTCCCTGGGTTGACAATTAATGTGAAGGTAATTAGGAGTTAAAAAGACACCATTTTATCACTCGACACTGGCCATCTTGGGTGGGGCCCTAACCCAAGAGCTTGAGCCCTCTAGAAAAGAATAGTGCTGGTTCAAAGTTGGATTCATCTTCATTGATAAAAAAATAATAGTTACATCACAAAGTTGTCTACAAAAAGAACTCGAAAATGAGTTGAGTACAAAACTGCAAAAAAGTGCGAAAATAGACTATCAAATGGCTAACCTACTGAGGCTTGAAGCCTTCTTATTTATACAAGTGGGGACTCCTGACAGTCCTCCTAAATTTAAGGACCTCGACTGCCTAAACTAAAGATAACAATAGCTTTACTATACTTGCTCGGCTGCCCCTTTGGATCATCATTGTGGGCCTTTGTACTCCGAGTTGCTGGTGGAGAACTGGAGGAAGGAGTCATTAATGTAGGAGACACCCCTCCTATAAGTCCTTAGCCCTGTTTCCTTGAGTTTGGCTGCCAATCTACTCATAAATTCTTGGTCCTTGTCCAAAAATTTCCAAAATTCTGGAATAAACACTCATTAGACTATGTCGCAAAGTGACTATCCCCATTCACTCTTTTGACTTAAATATATTAAAAAACATGCACAAAACTATTGATAATGGTGGATTAAATGAGAATAATAGGCATAATGAGCCCATATAGTTACCCATTTCTGGGGCTCATCACCTTGTATGGGGCCAAGGGTTCTCCCCAGTTATGTGCGGCACAATGGTCATGGACGAGAAACACAATGGCTTAATTTCCACTAGTACATTGGGGGATTCACCTCTCATGTCTCTCAAGGAGATTTTGAATGCAAGGCTGATACGTAGAGGGCATGGTAATGTGACAATGGAGGTATCGATACTAATAGGGTGTGTGTCGACACGTACTGTCACCATCTTTAGATCATGGAATCCAGTGGCATGTAGGAGCATGCAACGTCGAATAATGGTTTGTAGGTGAGCACACAGATGCATGGCAGTGTGTTGTGGTGCATGGATTTGCACCATGGAGTTGGAGGAGCGACATACACCACATCAAGTTTGCTAGTTGTGTTCCATATGCATTGACACATATGGGATAAAATATGGTACAGGATGGTACGACACTTAGCGTTGGTATCCAGTGGTGCACAAATTTGTGCCTCATAATTTAGTGTTATGTAAAGGAGTGCAGGGGTGTGTATTTATGTAAAATAGAGCACGATGATGTATAATAATTTTTTGGAGTGTTTTTAGTTTAGAGATCTCATAATGGGGACGTCAGGCAAACCATTTGGTTTGGCACACCCATATTTGAAGACCAAGTGGATCACAGAGCTAATTGTGAGCTTCCATTTATCATCTCCAAAATTTCACACTGACACAGGGGACTTGTCTATTGTCTCTTGATATTATCATCATGAGAAAAAAGACCTAGGAGATTCATCTAAGATAGTTGGAAAATATATCATGCATGAGGAGAGAGGCTTTCTAGCTATGGAATATGGTTAGCATGCGAATTGGTAGGTATAGGCTTATAGATAGTCTAATTTTTTGAAGGGGTAGCACATGCTCCACCATTGAGTCCAAATTTTGGGAGACAGATGACAATTGTTGGGTGGGACATTCTAAGATATCTCAAGAGTATATACAATGGTTGGTGGATCCATCTTGTAGGAAAATACATAGACTCTAGGTATTTTTGGGCATCACGTACAGGACGTAGGATAACAGATCTCACAGTGTGGTATGGAAAGTGCTTGGAAGTCTTGAACACCCAAAACTAACTTAGGATGTACGGAGAACATATATTTATTTCATGTAGGGACCCGAGATGTGGTACGAGTTGGTGCCAGCAGTTGTCATGACTATTCCACAAATGATATGGCTATGGGATCTAGGGATTCAGTTGGATGATTGGTCACTCTATTTCGTGATGAGCAATATCAATGTAGAAAGTGACCCAAATCACTCTTGGTTTGACATATGGGGGAGAACTAAGGCCTTTGTCACATGGAAAGGATGGTTTTCCTTGTTACTGATCTGAACCAAGATTGGTAGTAGATGGATAGAAATTGATATTATGGAGATGTGAGGGCAAGATGAGCTTGGCCTTCATATATTTTTTGCCATTAGGTTCTAAGAGAGGAGGATACAGTATGTGCACTATGGGCATTATGTGATAGCTAGAGTGGTGCAGTGTCAACATAGTGGCACCCTTCTGAAGCTAGCATGGGATCCAAGCATCACAAAATTTCATGGTTTAGCTACTGTTAACAGTGATCTGGTTCCTATAGGGGGGAATCATTTAGATCTTCCATTGGGATTTAATGGTTTTCTATTGGCATGGGGGACTTCACCAGCATGGAAGTTTGTTCGGTGGGAGAGACTTCATCCCCACTACTAGTATAACCCCTTACTGTTATTAGTACAACCCCCTTATTATATTGTTGTGCCCATCTAGTCCCCATATTGTTATTTTTGTGCCCCATAGAAGCCCACTATTGTTATTATTGTTCCCTTACATTATTATTGTTATGTCGACTCTAATTATATTATGATCCCTTAGACTCCTATATATAGAAAGGAGGTCTTGTCATTTGTATCATCCATGAATTATTCATTTTTGTAATGTAAAGGAGGTTTTCCACTCAAGGAGGCTAAATTCTAAAGTGTTTATATTTCTTTTCTATCTTTTTGTGAGTTGGTTTCATAACATTTGGTATCAGAGCCTTGGATTCTAGGGTTTTGCTGCTCCAAACAGGTCATCATGGAATTTTTGTTATAACTTTTTTTCTGCGATGTTTTAGAAGCTAACAAAAATACCCATTTGAGAGGAAATCTCGCTGAACCTTGGGTCTAAATTTCATATCTTGTCTCACTATATTTTCAGCAATATGATTTGAGTAAGTTAGGGTTTTTGCAAGCTCCAAAATTTCATCTAAAATAGGACATCATGGAAGTGTCTCTATAACTTGTTCACTACGAAGTTTCAGTAGCTAAAAAAAACCCATTTAAGAAGACAACGGTCGGAACCTTGCGCCCAAATTTAAGATCCTTTCTTGCTATATTTTAGGATATATGATTTGAGGAAGTTAAGTTTTTGTAGACTCCCGAATTACATGTTAACAAGTAACATTGGGAAAATTGTGATAACTTTCTCTCTGAGCATGAAATTAAAATTTTGTAAGAATTTGTAGAAAGAGGATGGATTGTAGTTTCCTGTTTATATTTTTTAGATCCAAAGGTCAAAACAGTAACACGTGGAACTTCATACAATTTATCTCTTCTAAAAAGGTATATAATCAAGTCATCTCGAGAGATTGTGCGTAACTCTTTCTTGGAGAATCCAATTTTGATCAAACTAGTGGCATTAGAAATAGGACATAGAGGGCTACTGTAGGTCATGATTTTATAACTAGAAAATCCGAAATTACAGAGTTACAATCGCTTCAAGATCGAGCTCCTAAAATCAAGAAAAGGCAATATGAGGAAGTTTGATGGCAAGGATCTAATAAATTAACATTTGGCATTAGAGGCTAAATTCTAAGACGTTTATCTCTCTTTTCTATCTTTTTGTGAGCTTGTTTCATAACATTTCGTATAAGAGCTACAGATTCTAGGGTTTTGCTGCTCCAAACAGGTCATCATGGAATTTTCGCTATAACTTTTCAGTACGAAGTTTCAGAAGCTAAAAAAAAACTCATTTGAGAAAAAATCGATCTGAACCTTGCGTCTGAATTCGAGACCTTGTCTCGCTATATTTTCGGAGATATGACCTGAGGAAGTTCGGGTTTTGTAATCTCTAGAATTTCATCTCAAACAGGTCATTATGGAATTTTTGCTATTATATTTTTTATACAAAGGTTCAGACTCTGAAATTAAAACCCATTTGAACCAAAATCTTGGTGAAGCTCGTGCCCTAATTTCAGATCATTTCTCGCTATATTTTCAGAGATATAATCTGAGACAATTTGGCTTTTTGCATGCTCCCGCATTACATCCTAAACATGTGACCTTGGAAAAATCGTCATAACTTTCTCTCTGAGCATCAAATTGAAATTTCATAAGAAGTTGCAGAAAGTGGACAAACTGTAGTGTTCTTTGTATTGGTTTCAAGTCCTAAGGTTGAAAGCACTTCATACAATTTTTTTCTACTCAAGGAGTCTATAATTGGGTCATCGTGGGAGATTGTACATAACGCTTCCTTACGGAATCCAATGATCACAATTTCAGGGTAAGAAAGAGGACTCAGAGGGCTAGTATAGGACGAAATTTTAGAATTTGGAGATCTGAAATTACATAGTTAAAATCGTTTCAAGATCAAGCTCCTAAAATCAAGAAAAAGCAAGATGAGGAAGTTTGATGGCAAGGATTTGATAAATTCGATACTACAGGTGGAGAAATATTTTGAGCTACATGGCGTACCACTATTACAAAAGGTACGTATTGCATCTAATTATTTAGAACCAGATCAATTTTTATGGTATAAAGGGATTTCTTCTCATAAACCACTTGTTACGTGGTCAATTTTCACGGAGGAAATGAAAACACATTATGAGGATACAAAGAGCAACACCTTCTTTAGCCTATTGATAAATATCAAACAAAAGTGTTTAATGGTAGAGAACATTATGGACATTCAAAAATTGAATATAAGGGAAAATGATATTCTAGAGAAGCAGAGGATTGATGTAAAGGATAACATTCAACATGAGGTTCATCATTGGGAACCTGATTCATTAGAAAGGGTAAGAAAAGTGCAAAGAAAAATTATGGCAACAAGGAAGTCTACCCCTCACAACTATAAAGATGGAAGTATTGTTTCTCCTATCCTTCCAAAAACTACAAGGTTTACACCACAACAATTGGAAGAAAAAAGTGAAAAAGGACTTTGTTACAATTGTGATAAAAAATACACTAAAGGTCATAAGTGTGTTGAGAAGAAATTATTTTACATAGATTATGAAGAGGAGGAAGAAAAGGATCAAGAAACATCAAAAGAAGAGGATATACACGAGGAACCAACCCCAGAGAAATAAGAAATGAATCCAACCATATCTTGTAAAGCATTGGCAAGAATTACCATTCCTCAAACTCTCAATATAGAAGGACACATCAAGAAGAAAAAGGTTCAAGAAGTGAAAGATCACATCGAGAAATAAGAAATGAATATGACCATATCTTGTAATGCATTGGCTGGAATTACCACTCCTCAAACTATTATCCTAGAAGGACATATTAAGAAGAAAAATGTTGAAGAATTGAAAGATCACATCGAGCATCAAGAAATGAATCTGACCATATCTTGTAATGAATTCGAAGATATTACCACTCCTAAAACTCTCAAGGTAGAAGGACATATCAAGAAGAAAAATATTCAAGCAGTGAAAGATCACATCGAGCATCAACAATGAGTTCTCGTACTTTTAAAGGATAATGCCACTTTGGTGCAGAATTGAATGAAACAATAGGCAGATGAACATCACAGTGAAAGAAGTTTTGGTGTAAGTGATTGGGTATTTTTACAGCTACATCTCAAGCAAGCAATTTATGAGAAGGAAATGTTGGCAATATTACACGCACTTAAGAAATGGTAACCTTGCCTAATGGGAAGAAACTTCAAGGTAAAAATGGATCATGATAGTCTTAAATACTTTTTAGAACAAATATTATCTTTAGAAGGACAAAAAAATGGGTCACAAATATGTTGGGTTATGACTTTGAAATCATCTATGAAAAAGGAAAGCAAAATGTTGTTGGAGATGCACTCTCATGGAAGGATGAGGATGTGGAAGAATTTTTTTGTGCTATTTCTATTTTACAACTAAATTGGATACACAAAGCAAGGGATGAATGGAAAAAGGATGAAGAAGTGTGGCCACTCATCCAAAAGCTACAGAAAATCCCAGTTCAAACAATATTGCCAGAACTTTACAAGGTAGGAAAAATCATATTGGAACCTGCAGCATTCACAAAAACAAGAACCTAATAGCTATGAAATCGATCAATTTGAGAGTATCTCATCAAGTGTAAGAACTTACCTAATGAATATTCCACATGGGAGGACAAGGATCTTGTACAGAAGCGTCAAGAACTACTCAAGCGTTGAGGAAAACACTTTTTTAAGGAGAGGGACATTTTAGGTCCGTATACTACTAGTGTAACGCCTTATTGTTATTAGTACAACCCCCTTATTATGTTTTTGTGCCCATTTAGTCCCCATATTGTTATTATTTTTCCCCATAGAAGCCCACTATTGTTATTATTATGCCCTTACATTATTATTGTTATGTCGGCTCTGATTATATTATGATCCCTTAGACTCGTATATATAGAAAGGAGGTCTTGTCATTTGTATCATCCAAGAATTGTTATTTGTGTAATGTAAAGGAGCTTCCCCCCTCAAAGAGGTTGAATTCTAAGGCATTTATCTCTCTTTTCTATCTTTTTATGAGTTGGTTTCATAACAGTTATGCCTTCGGGAATTTACTCTCGAAGTGCATGAGGTGGACTACTCAGTAGGTCAGCTTCATAGGGAGTTGCATAGAGTTCCATATTATCATGATTCTCTAGTTATTGATAGTATGCAGAGGGCTTCTAATACATGTATATGCTTGGATAGCGATCAAAGAAAGGTGTGCTTACCATTGATTAGGACGGGATGGGATATTGTATCAAGGGATTCCTTCATGTTGGGACAGTGCTGAGATTGGAATGAACCAGTGGTACATTTTGGACCTTAGTGTTATTGGTGGTTACAATGGTCATAAATACTAAAAAAGGGCACTTGTTCAGGTATTTCTTGAGGATAAACATTTTTTGGCGGGGAGAATTGTAATGTACCCAATTAATAATTTTACTAAAGGAAATTATCAATTTTGCAAATTTGTAAAATAACAAATATTTTTAGATTAAAAAATTAAGAGAAATAAGTTGTGAAGGTATTAAATATATTTTTGAGAAAACGAAATGGTTGGGACTTAAGAAAAGAAAAAACATTAAAGTGAACACAAGTTGTGGAGGTTACCAAAAAAGTGAAACTGAACCATGGATATAATCAAAACATGGTATCAAAGAATAGTGTGATATAAATCGAACCAAGGTATGAGGAAGGGAAAGCAACAATAAAAGGAAGGCTGGAGCCTCATTTTGATCATTCTATTTTGGCACTTTATTTCTAATTTTGGGGAGTTTGGTTGACCTTATAAGCCAAGTCAACAAGTGTTGTTTAACACGAGGAATTTCTAAGAAGAAATTCCACCTCTACCTTCGATGAACTTCGAGTGTCACCACAAGAGAGAATTTTGGAGTTTATTGGATAATTTTCACTTAGACATTCATTATTTATGGGCACAGAAGAAAAACCCCAGAGGTTATTTGCAACATCATCTTTCTGTTGCAGGTTTTGGGTATTTGTAGAAGATTTTTTTACTGCTTAGAGGGGTTTGGCACCATTTTTCAGGGATGTTTCTGTATCTTTTAGCTGGTACAAATTTTATCTTATAGAGCCTGTGCAGTGGTTAGAGAACATAGCTTTTTTGTTGGTGTTTGGTGCTGATATTTGCAGGGAGATTTTAGTTGGGATTAATACCTATTTGCTTGAGGATATTTGTGTAGAATTCCTGATCCATTTGCGGAAGAGTTTTATCATTTCTCAGTAGTTTCTCTTTGGTTGGGTTCGAAACTATATATCTCGGAGATTCACTCTGGTTTGGGCATTCTAGGTCAATTGGAATCAACCCAAATGGTTTCTGGGTTTTTTTTTGTTTGGGTGTGAGAAGTCTATAACTAATTTTATATAATTTTTGGGGTAGTAACAGGGCCAAAATCATACATTTTTATAGTAGGAAGTATTGTTGGTTAACTAGGAAGTTTGCATCACATTATCGGCTTGATTTTGGCTTAGAGTTAGGACAAAAATTTTCAGTTTTTTATTGGTTTATAGGAAGGAGTCTGTAGGTACAATCTCAGGTCAACCTAGGCATTATTGGGGCTAGAATTTTATTTTCTTCTCTAGCACCAGTAGTAGTAGCAATATTATTTTTTTGGGTAATTTACACATTTTGGGGGTTTCCAGTTCACCCAGAATTAGCCCAAGATATTTCTAGGTTTGGTAGATTTGGGTAAGATAATCCTCCATCTAATTTTACAAAATTTTGAAGAAAATTTGATTGTATAACTCACAGTTCACCTCCAACAATAACAACAAAATTTTCTGGGTAGTGCGTTAGGACAAATTGAGTCATTCAATTGGAGTTCACCAAGGTATTTCATGCTTGCATTAGAAAGCCTAGGTGTTATCTGTCCTTTTCATTTATGTACTTAGTTTTTTGTATTAATAAATGGCTCAGTTGTTTCGCTCAATTTCTTATGTAATTTGAAGTGCATGTTTGGAATTTGTTTATTGTTGTTGCTTCCTTGTATATGTCTCTTTTATTTGTTGTAAATTTCAATTTCGAATACTACAAAATATTGACCAAAGTGTGAAATGAGATCCCAAAACTATAGTGGAACGAAAAAGATGTAGGTTTTAACCCCATACAAATTACCTGCATACGAATTCTAAAACAAATAAAATAAATAAAGCGAGAGAATAACGCATAAAACACATATACACAAAGATTTATACGCATATTTATACATGTCGAAGCATCCAATACCATGGACTGAAAACCATCACGTCCAAAACCATGGACCAAAAACCATCGCGTCCAAAACCATGGACCGAAAACCATAGGTAGTTTTGCCCAACCTAATATAGGGTCCAAAATTGTCCCAACATTTGTTGTGGAAATAATATAACACAACCCAACATTCTCCCACTTGTTGTTTTCTTCCCAGAGGGGGCCACAGGAGAGCTTAGTTATTTATCCAGGCCTGAAATGCCCATTGTTTCTCTACACCAAGACAAATTCTCAGAGCTCACAGATTTTGTCAATGCATATGTAGTATTATTCAAAGTGTCCACCTTTATGAGCAACACCTTTTTTTCTTCTATCATATCCCTCAAAAAGTGATACTGAACATCAATGTGCTTTGTCATTGAATGATAAGTAGGGTTCTTTGCAAATAAAATTGCACTTTGGCTGTCACAGTATATCCTTATAGCTCCTTGTACTAACCACATACTTGACCACAATCTCTGAAACCAAATTGCTTCCTTGCTTGCATGAGTGGCTACCATGTATTCTGCCTCTGTAGTTAATAGTGACACTACAAATTGTTTCTTACTCATCCAACTTACTGCACCTCCAAATAGGTTAAAAACGTACCCACTTGTAGATTGTCTCTAATCCAGATCTGCAGCCCAGTCTGCATCAAAAAATCCATGAATATCCAACACTCTGTTCAATCCTAGTCTTCCTTGGCAGCACAAACCATAATCACTAGTGCCACGCAAATACCTGAAAACTCACTTCATTGCTATCTTGTGCTCCTTACCTAGTTTTGACATAAACCTGCTCAATACTCCCACTGCATGTGTAATGTCTAGTCTAGTACATATCATAGCATACAACAGGCTACTAACTACACATGCATATGGAACATGGGACATGTCCTCTTCCTCTTCTTGTGTCTTGGGACACTGTTCAACAAATAAATTTACACCTACAGGAATAGAAACCTTCACCGTTTACTATCATGCATATTAAACCTCTACAGTATTGTCTCAACATACTTCCTCTGGTTTAACCAGAGCTTCCTCTTTGCCAGATCTCTTTTAATTTCCATGCCCAAAATATAGTTTGCAGCACCAAGATCTTTCATGTCAATTTTGGAGGACAAATGGGTCTTCAAATCCTAGATAATTTCTTTTTCATTTCCAACCAGCAACATATCATCCACATACAAGACCAGATAGATAACATAGTCACCAATTAATTTAAAATACACACAGTGATCTACTTTGATTCTGGTGAAGCCAAGTCCCCGTATAAATGTATCAAATTTTTGATACCACATCCTTGGTGACTATTTTAACCCGTACAAAGACTTCTTTAACTTTCATACCAATTCTTTCTTACCCTTTACCATAAAGCCTTCAGGCTTCTTTATGTAGATCTCCTCTTCTAGATCCCTGTGAAGAAATGTTGTCTTCACATCCATCTATTCTACCTCAAAATCAAAAGCAGTAGCAACAGATAAAAGTAATCTAATAGAAGTTATCTTGGAAATAAGAGAAAAAATATCAGCAAAATCAATTCCCTACACCTCGGAATAACCTTTTGCTACCAACCGAGCTTTGTATTTCTCCACCTTTCCTTCTAGTAACATTTGTCTTCTTCTTGAAAACCCATTTGTTGCTAATGGGTTTCCTTCCAACTGGCAACTCCACCAGATGCCAAGCCTCATTTTTGTGTAAAGATACCATTTCATCAACCATGGCCTCTTTCCAGAGTTTTCCATCCTCAAAATCTACTGCTTCCTTCATAGTTCTAGGATCATCATCAATAATTGATAAAGCAAAATTTGAACAAAAAGAAGATGGCATATAACTTTTTGGTTGCCTTCTTTCTCGAATTGATCTTCTTACACCCAGAGTTTGTGGCTCTTCATCTTCTAATTACTCCTCTGTTGTAGAGTTTGATTCTTCTTCCTTTAGCTCAAACTCTATCTTCTCAGGTTCCTTTGGTTGGACTTCATGTTTAATAACATCTTTCACCTCTCTGAACACCACATCTCAGTTGTACACAACCTTCCTTGTTGCTGGGTTCCAAAGCTTATAACCCTTTAAACCATCCTTATACCCAATAAGGATGCAATTTTCAGATTTACTACCCAACTTGGTTCGTTTCTCCTTTGGAACATGTACATAAGCATCATTTCCAAATACCCTCAAATGTGAAAGGGAGGGTTTCTTACCATTCCATACCTCTTGTGGAGTCTTATCCTCCAACATTGATGAAGGTGATCTGTTGACCAGGTAACATGTTGTCTCAACTGCCTCTGCCCAAAATTTCTGTCCTAAATCGACACTGCTAAGCATGCTTCTTGCCCTTTCCATCAATGTCTTGTTCATTCTTTCTACAACTCCATTTTGTTGAGGTGTATATGGAGTAGTCTCCTATCGTGCTATACCACACTTCTGACAAAATTCTTCAAATTCCTTACTACAAAACTCTCCATCGTTATCTACCCTCATCGCCTTTATCTTCTTCTCTGTCTAGTTTTCCGCCAGAGCCTTAAATTCTTTAAACCTGTCGAAGACTTCAGATTTCTTCTTAAGGAAATATATCCATGTATTCCTTGAGAAGTCATCTATAAATGATACATAGTACATAGACTTACCCAGTGATGGAACCTTCACAGGTCCAAACACATCACTGTGCACAAGCTCTAATATCTGTTTCACCCTCTTAACACCAAAGGGGAAACTCACCCAATTTTGCTTCCCATATGCACAATTTTCACATAAATCAAAATCTATAGAGCTATTACTCATACCTTCTACCATACCTTTACCATGATGTATTTGAACGCCCTTCTCTCCAATATATCCAAGCCTTTAATGCCACAACATGGTCTTCTCTCCAGAGACCACTAGATTTTCTGCTCCACTTTTAGGAACCATAGAACTATTACAGCCATCAACAACAGTGCTACCTTGCAGCTTATACAAAGTTCCAGTTCGAACTCCCCGCATCAATACTATTTCTCTCCAAACCATCTTAGAAGTATCCTTCTCGAACATTTTTTTTACACCTGCATCATCTAGCTTGCTTACAGAAATCAGATTTCTCGCCAATGCAGGAATATGGAGAACACTCGGAAGTGTTTTAACACTTCCACTTTGCAACTTTAACTTTACTTTTTTGCGACCAACGATTCTAGCCTTCTTGTCATCCCCCAAGAGAACATCACCGCCATCATATTTCTCATACTCACAGAACCACTCTCTATGGGGAGTGAAGTGAAAGGTTGCACCTGAGTCAATCAACCATGCCTTATGATCTACATGTGTACTTGAAGAAGCCAAGTACACATCCCCACCTTCATCTGAGGTGGTTTTCGCCTCTGCAGAAGGAGCATCATCAAATCTCTTTCATTTATCAGGAGCTTTAGATTTATAGTCCCTTTTGTAGTGCCCTTCCTTTTTACATTTCTAGCACACCACCTTTACATGTTTTCATGGAGATTTAGATCTCCCACTCGACGAATTATTTTTGTTTATGTTCTAATACTCTCCTCGTACGGACAAGGCATCACCATTCTGCCTCTCCATGTTTTTCCATCTCATCTCCTCTGTGACTAAGGAAGAGACTATTTCATCAAACTGGAAGGAAGTTGCATTGCTACCTATTGCAATAACCAGACTATCCCACGAATCTGTAGAGAACACAAAAAACTAATGCACTTATCTTCATATGAAATTTTGATATCAACAAATGATAACTGACTTACCACAATATTAACGCATTCAGATGCTATGTCACCGAGTCTCCATCTTTCATCCTCAGGTTATATACCTTTTTCCATAGGAATAGTTTATTCACCAGAGACTTAGATTGGTACAAAGTCCCTAACTTGTCCCACAAATCCTTTGTTGTAGCTTCTGCTGATACATTCAGCAATATTGAATCTCAGACACATAATCTTATTGTGCTCTTTGCCTTCCGATCCAACTTCTTCCATTCTTCATCAGACACTCTCGTTGGTTTAGTACCTGGATCTACCGTGATACATTAACCTTTATCCACCAACAAATCCTCCATATTGAGTTTCCAAAACTCGAAACACTAACCATTAAATTTCTTGATCTCTATCTTTCCACTACTCACCATCTTCTTTCACCACCAGAATCGATCCCACAGATCTGCCACTGAACAGGGTCTACCACAGGCATGAACGAAACCCCTCAGCAACAAAGGCTTCCCCTTGAAGCCAAAAAAACTCTGATTATAAATGTAGGTTTTAACCCCGTACAGAAACTACCTGCATACGAATTCTAAAACACACAAAATAAACAGTGCAAGAGAATAACACATAAAACACATATACATAGAGATTTTCTTCTTTATCCCAAAACGAGGACAACCAGCTTGATTTTTCATTATGTTCCTTTCAATGTTACAGCACAAATTTATACATGTCGAAGCATCCAATACCATGGACTGAAAGCCATCACCTCCAAAACCATGGACCGAAAACGATAGGTAGGTTCACCCAACTTAATATAGGGTCCAATTTTTTTTATTTTTTATTTTTTATTTTATTTTTATTTTTTTTTAACCCTGTAGGGGGGTGCTACCCGCCCTCCCTGTCACTCCCCCATTGCGCTATTAGCACAACGAAGGGGGGGCTTCGCCACCCCTCTAACCCCCCGATTCACCACACAGGTTAGTCGTGGAAATAATATAACACAACCCAACAAAAGAATCTAGTAGATATGGGATGGTGCAATTGTATAACTTATTTAGCTAAAGTAGACTCATGTCATCTTGTCAAAACCATTAATGTACTACATAGTTCCATATGGCATGAGCAACAATAGTAACATGTGAATAAGATTCTTCCTTAAATGTACACTAGAAGAAATCATTAGGTGAAGAGTAGTTTGAAGAGCCAACCATGTGGTTCCTAAAATTCCTTAACTGATCAAGCCCTCATAGTAGACTCAAGGGTACTTCAACTCACAACATATCCAAGAAATGTGTGAGATATATCTATCTAGAGAAATATCTAGGGTTTAATTAGATGGAATTTCATTACCTTAAGATATCCTTTGAAGATAAACATGTTTATCATCTTTGGTGCATGATGGTTGTAGTTGCTTCCTTTTGAAGTGTTCAATTATTTCCTTCTTTTATGTTTAGTCCTTTTATACATGTATATTTGACCTCATATTAAGATGGAGCCATACAAAAGCTTATTCAAGCTTTATTGTATGTGATTAATTAGGTTTCTAAAGGTCACCTCATGATCAAAGAATCTCGTTAAGTGAACATGATAGTTAGTGAGTGTATCAAGTAAAAGAAATTCAAACCCTAATGCACTTGCATTTGAACCCTAGCAAGGAAAATTTATACCCTCTTTTATTTTACTCTAAATGATAATATAAACCAGAGATGCACATGCCATAAACTCACAAATCTCTCATACATCTCAATATTACTCAATCTAGAAATATACTTACAATTTTTTTTTGAAATAAAACTTTGACTTACAAGAAAAGACATACAAAACCATATAAATAATGACTATGATATTTGATATTCCATTAACACTAAAAATGATTGTAATGACAAGGCTAAAATACAATGTAAGCAATGATACTATTTGTAATCCAAATGCAGACGCAATTACTAAGGAGTTTAGCATTTTCTTTTAAACCAATGCTAATTAAACTTATTATGTAAACATTCAAATCTAACTCGATTTTCCATTCCATAATTGTGTCTATTCACAACACATTGAATTTTTCATAACTATTCAGTATTGAAACTATGTTAATGTTGATGATTTTTTCATAACTGTTCAGTATTGAAGCTAGGTTAATGTTTATGAATTTGCAAAGAATTTCGAATAAACCCCCTTTTTTTTTCTAATGGGTGGTTGTGTTTCCTAATTAAAGGTTAATGTTTATGAATTTGCAAAGAATTTCGAATAAACCCCCTTTTTTTTTCTAATGGGTGGTTGTGTTTCCTAATTAAGTTGCTTATATTGGATTATTTTATTGACATTCTTTAGAATAATATTCAACATGCTCATACGTGAGGCTGTATTTTTCGAAACCAAGAGAATTCATTTCCTATGGGGTATTTGTAACTTACTTGACATAAACTTGGTGTAGAACTCGTGTGAGTGATGAACTCCGGCGGTCATAAATAAATATAAGAACATAAGAAGTTGGATGAACAATCTCATGTGGAAGATTATTTTTTAGTTGGGAGGCTCATGCTACTTAAGTTATATCTAATTTGGTCCGTGTTTAATTTGGAGCTAACATATGTTTTTTTTTTTAAATATTTTAAATAGAAAATATTTTGGTTACACTAAAAATATAAATGATTACGTATATTTGATAAAGAAAATCATTATGGAAATTGATAATTGCATTTTTTTTCGTTCTTATTTTATTTTTACTTTTTCAATAATAAATAAAATATTTAGATATATATATATATATATATAAAATGTGTGTATATATGTGTGGCCATGTTAATGTTTACTTTAAAAAAATGTTTCAATGCTCAACATAAAAATGTATTTAAAGGTAAAATAATTTACTTCTTAATAAGATGAAAAGGTATAATTCATTCAATTTTTCATCTAAAATATTGGTAATAATAAATAATTCAAAAATATAATTTAAACTATTATAGAAATACATAAAATTATATAATTTATTTTTATCACAAATTTATCAAAAAAAATTAATTTATAGATTTTTTTTTTAATTTTTTATTGTAAAAATATTTAAATAATTTGATTTTTAAACTCTCCATAAATCTATTTTTAAAATAGATTTAACAACCTTTGTTGAATGGAAAGTAAAATAAATTGATCATTCTCTTTGGTCATTCTCTTTGTAATAACATCCTTAAAAAAGATTTAACCACCTTTGTTGAATGGAAAGTAAAATAAATTGGTCATTCTCTTTGGCCATTCTCTTTGTAATAACATCCTTCATATATAGATATATTGATTTCAATTCATTGGGAAAAGGCTATATTGATTTCAATTCATATGGAGAGAGGCTAAGAGTCGAAGCCATCTTTGGAAAAATACATAATTCTTTCACTAAACATTAATAATATCCTCTACCTAGATAGTCAACATATTATTCCCCAGACATTTCATGTCACAACACAAACTCTGAACGGTAAGGTTGATAGGTCACGGTAATAAACAATAAAGTAAAAGCCGTAGCCCAATAAAATCTCTGAATTGAGGTCTGCGAAAAACAATGATTTAAATAATCCGTTCCATGCATTGAGATCGACAGGGACAGAGGGCATGAAAAATGACTTGCAAATTGCAATGCAGGAACCCCACCTCACCTCCGTCCGCCTTCGGTCAGTCCGTGCGGGACGACTCGCTAAATTTGTCGACTCCTCCAAACTGGCCGTTTCCTGTCGAACCAAACTATGTGGACTTCCGCCAGATTTGGAAACAGGACGCTTAATCAGTGGCACGTGATGGGCATGTGCTGGTAAGTGTATCGCTCGTAACGCCACGTGGAAAACTACCATCTGCCTCGTTGTCCCACACACAACCATGTGCTGCTAAGTGTATCACTCCTGACGCCACCTGGAAAACGACTATCTGCCTCGTTGTCCCACGCACAACCATTTTTCTAATAGTATATAAACTAATTTAATGTTTTATTATAAAATACTTATATACTGATCTACACTGGATAAGGCTTTTGGACACGTGGCATAGCTCTTTTGTCGTCGTCTCTTATTGCAAAATTCATACAGCACCCTAGTCATGTGACATTTGAATAAATGTAGCCATCATCAAAATTAAATTAATATAAGTAGATTGATATATTTTACTACTACAATTATATCAATAATGTGATTGATATATGGCTTAAAATAATAGTTTTTCAATGGGCTATAAATGTATGAAGTTGTATAGGTTTATTATTATATTTTGGCAAGTAAATAATCCAATAGCCGGTATATGCAGCCCCTTGCCTTTATTGCCCATGGCCCATGAGCAAGTTGATTATTTGTTATCATTGACACAGTAATCAATTTAATATATAATATATTATAAATTTAATATAATAAAATTAATTAATAATAATAAATAATAATAATCAATTAATTAATAAATAATATTAAAATAAACTTTAAGATAGATAAATTTTAGGATAAATATGCTAAATTTAAACTATATAAATTCTTAAATAAATATTATAAATCCTAAAACAAATATGGTTGGCCATGGATGACGATAGTTGATTTTCATATTGAGACAATTTTTGTCACAATATGCTATCGTACCATGGTTGCCCGTGATTGATTTTCATATTGAGAGAATATTTATTGCAATGCAACATTGGACCTTGGTTGACCATGATTGACAATGGTTCACGATGGTTGAACCAAAGAGAATAATATTAAACCCCAAGGGATTATAAACCCAAGAGAATAATATTAAACCGAAGGCACAAATTGATGCAGGAGCATCTCATGTGTTTCTAATTATGTATTTATTTAATTTGAAGAATCTAGAAAATTCTAGATTTCATGAATAATTCTAGAATTTGTTAGAGATCACATAGTTAAGATAGATTCGTAAAATTGAGAGGATTACTCTCAAATTTCTTCAAATATATAGGATGAAGTTTCTCTTGAGAAATTTTAGAGATCTCTTCCATGAAAATAAATAGCCATGTAATTTATTTGTAAGCCATGTTTGGTGAGTGAATTGATTTAATAAAGTATATGTTTGTTTTATGAAGAATTTTCTAATTTGGTTGTCCGCATCAAAAACAATAGTTGTATGTAATCCATGCAATCTAACTATTGCTTTGAAGAACAAGTTTGCTATGTTAGTTGCATCATTTGTCTTTTTACAAGCTATAAAGCGTATCATCTTTGAGAATCTATGGACAACAACAAATATTGACTCACTTCCTCTTTGTGTTTTGGGAAATCCTAGTACAAAATCCATGCTTATAGAATCCCATGGTCGATTTGGTATTGGTGAGGGTTGATATATTCCAGTGTTCTCACTTCTTCCTTTTGCATATTGACATATCTTGCATCTTTCAACAAATATTCTTATATATGTTTGTGTGTTTTGGGCAATCCTAGTACAAAATCCATGCTTATAGAATCCCATGGTCGATTTGGTATTGGTGAGGGTTGATATATTCCAGTGTTGTGACTTCTTCCTTTTGCATATTGACATATCTTGCATCTTTCAACAAATATTCTTAAATATGTTTGCATGTGAGGCCAATAATAAAATGCTTGTAATTGTGCTAAAGTTTTATTTTGCCCAAAATGACCTGTTAAAGCTCCACTATGTTTTTCTTTCAACAAATTTTCTCTCACTGAGCATCATAGAATGCATAAATGTCTTCCTTTGTGTAAAACATATAATTAATTAGATTAATCATGTGATTTATAATCAACACACAATTTATCAACTAATTAACATCAAATTTAAAAAGTATGAATAAAGACAACTTACCTGTGGCGATGATGTTTCTCAATTCTGAATTTGGGGTTTAACACTAGTTGAATTCTGCTAACTGCAACAAAGTCTTGGCGACGACTCTCCACCCAACTGTAGGCTCAATTGCACAAAATCTTGCTACAACTGGCCACCCCCGAGCCCTCAACCAACATACTACTGCCAAGCTATCATTTGTCTCACAACACTATTCTCCCAAGAGAATGGATGATGGAATCATGGACTACCTCTCATCTTCCTCACCATCTATTAAATAGAGCAGGCATTGGAAGGGGAACCACATGCACACACTCCATGTGTCAACATGCAACTTTACTGCTTTCTTGTTTTATTCTTTTGTTTTTACTTTTCGATAGCTTTACTGATTTTTACTACTTTCTTGTTTTATTTCTTTTGTTTTTACTTTTTGATAGCTTTATTGATTTTTACTATTTTTCTGTTTATTTTTATTTATATTTATTTAGAGCTTTAGTATTGTTAGTTCTTATTTTATTATTATTTATTATTTATTTACTATTACTATTTTTTATTTATTGTTTATTATTTATTTTCTTGTATTTTAATATTATGTTATATTATTTATTATTATTTATTATTATTATTATTATTATTATTAAAGGACATTACATACTCCCCCACTTTAAGGAACTTCGTCCGGAAGTTAAGTTGAATTATTTAACACTTTATTTCGTTATGTATTACTTCATGTTCGACGACACCCTCTGCTGAACTAGTATAGCTAATAGGAATTGAATGTTTCACAACACCCGGGAAATCCCAAGGAATCTTTGTGCTTTTTCCCACTTTTGCAACCAGTCATAAGCCTCCTCAGTCTGTATCCTAGTCCAAGGCTGGCCCCAAGGCTCACGCCTGACTCACACCTCATCTACCCCAAGGCAAGCATCCGATACAATGCTCAATGTCTCTAGGCATCTTGCAAGGTTGGCCCACTCCCTCCATAGCTCACTAAGGCGCACAACCCCAGGCATTGAAGTCCTTACACCCTGTTGAGTGGCCCGAGGTCGGGTCAACAACAAGGGGGATACCCACCCGGTCCGGAACCTGGTTGGCGGCTCCTTGCCCGTTTGGAGTAGCGGGTCTGACTGGGGATAACGGGACCAACTTCCCGATGCATGGGATGTGTATGTGTGTGTGTGTGGAATTTTGGTTAGGTTACTTCTAAGAAACGTTCTAAAGACTACTGTAAATTTATCTTAGAAACTTGAGCCTAAATTACTATAATCAAATGAAAACAACACACAGAATTTACATTAACCCGGGATATTTCTTTTATCATGCGATCTAGAAAGATTTCTAACAGCAGCTGGTGATAAAGATCATTCAACTGATATCGGAATATAAATCAATAAAGATAAACCATTCTGCATAAGAAGTTAGGCAGAGCGGTTGTGAACAACACATCGCATAATCAAATCATTCACATATTAAACATGAATAGACAAATCCACCGTACAGAAGTGCCAAATGATAACTTATGTATTCATACATTAACATGCAAACAATATCAGTTGTATATCGTTTTAAGAATACAAGCAGAAATTAATCAAGAGATAAAAGTACCATTGATGACTAATTCTTACCCATAGACTTCAAACAATAACGATCTACTTCTACTTGCTTCTAACATCTACCAAGAGTACAGAAGTGTGACATCAGTAGCAGACATAAGAATGCAAACATAAATAAATCACGATCCTTCCATTCATCAAAACCTCCTCTGAGGGTGCAGAAGTGCATGTTCTGAGGACAAGTTTTTGACAAATATCTGGACCCTTCTCCAATGCAATGAGAAGGGTTAAAATACTACTATTTAATCCTAATAATAGTATTATTACAAAATTTAAGGATATGGCTCTCAAATGACCGTCCTTTTTCTAATTCTGTAAAACAAAAAGAAAAACAACTTTCTAAATTGAAATTACTTCTTAATCTGGTTTCCGAAATTGCAGTTTTCAAGCATGGGCTTGAGAAGAGTCGGTTGGCCGACTTCCGTGCTTACTTGGGCTGCGAAAACAGCGTCCATAAGAGCTGGCGCTACTTTCTCGGCCGCGTTCATGATGCACCTTACTGTCATGCATTGGCTGTGGGGCTTAACTAAGTAAGTCCAGTAACTTTCCCAGTTTAGCCTCGATAATGCTCGGATTGTCTCCCCATTTGCCTGTGCTTTGTGCTTCCATTCAGCCTCCAGTTGCGATGCGATTGGTAGGTATCCCGGAGTGGATTCTGAAACTAAGTTGGCCCTGTGTAAATTTTCATTTACACAATCGATAAGTATGGTCGCCTGTGTTGCCGCTGACTCTGCCGCCTACTCCGCCTGTGTGATTTGCTCGTCCCATTTGTTAAAGAGCAGTTCTTTATGATTTTCATTAATCTTGGGTGCCCCTGCTCTTTTCCCTTCCTCGTCATTTTGCCAAGCCAGGTATTCTGTTATTCTTTTGTTGGCCTGGTCATAGTCATTCCGTAGTTCCACTACTTGGCTGGTGATCTTGTCGCTTATTTCACAAAACTCCCTCCACTGTGATATTTTGCGCACCATTTCCTCCTGTTGTTGTGACAACTGGTCGTTCAAGCCGATGGACTCTGAAATAAACTCTGTCAGCTTGGGTTCATCTTTATGCATTTCTTGCACTGTCTGCAGCTGTTTTTCTTTTTCTTCAATATTTCTTTGGTGGCTCACCTGCATCTGGCGAAAGCTTTCCTGTAACTCTTCAAGCTGCTTGGAGTCTTCAGCGTTCTCATTGGCTTGTCGCAACTGTTGTTGCAGCAGTTGTATTTGACTTTCACGTTCTTTTAGAAGCTGTTGAACTTCAGAGGCCTTGTCGATAGTTGCAGAAGCATATGCTCCCGCAATTTGAGACAATTTCGTGAGATTTTCTGTTGGATTGTTATTCGGGTCTTTGCACAAGACATCTAGGTGTTCAGCATTCTGAGCCAGTGCATTTTCAAGCTTCCTTTTCTTTCTTTGTCTTCTCACAACTGCCTTGTGCCGTGGACTGTAAAATACGTCCAGTGGAGGGATTTCTTCTATGCCGAGTAGAAGTTCTGATGATGGAACTATAGGGAGATGCTCCATCTCTACGGTACCACTGACTATGGTTGAGAAGACCTCTTGCACCACCTGAGTATTGCTCACAGTGTTTGCGGGACTTGGCCTTCAAGATTTATCAGTTCATTGAAGGTCTCCCATTCTTTATCTAATTCTGCTGTAACGAGAGGTGCTTCAGCGACGGGAGGGGAAATTCCTCTTGGTGGCAAGACGGCAACTTGCTGCTGAGCCATCGAGCTTGACTGAGCCATGTCTTTGATTGTTTCTTCGTTCTTGTCTTCTTTGTGGATAGACTCTTCAAGATCTGGAGATATTTCTTGCACGGCGCTGGAATCAGGTTTGGAGGCACTAGAGTGTTCACTGAGGCTGACGCTTGGAGTCGGTTCTCTGGCAGCTATCCGCAGCACTTCCAGTGGAATGTTAGCCAGCCTTCTTTCTCTATACAACTTGAATTTCCGGAGGTTGTCTGGGGACAACCTTGACTGAGCTTCTTGCAAAACTTCTTTGATCGAGTTCTTACTCTGAAAGAGGTCGTCAAACGGATCTTTCTGTCCAGAGAACACACTTATCCTGACGCTAGTTGTAAATTCTTGGGCGACTTTATTTGGGTCGAATGGCCTTGGTGGGAGTTTAAATAGTTGGAGACACGTCACATTCTCCACCTCACCAAAAGCGTGTCCCACATCGAATAAAGAGAAGGCCCCACATGTGACGGGGAATGGAGGCCAAATGGCCTTTTTTTTGTTCTTTAGGTCCTTAGTTAAACCACCTTCAGAACAAGTCTGATAAGCGATCTCTCAGGCCAACAATTTATCTGGGATGTACAAGGGTAGGACATGAGGAGGTACTGTGCTTCCAAAAACTCGAATGTAGGTAAACCATTCTTCTCCAAACCATCTTGCTACGGAGGTGATGTCGTTTTGTGCTTCGGGAGAGCATCTCGGAGGGTCTTTATCATATATCATTCTATGGATGGGCAGTATGAGCCCGTGGCAAATCTGGTAAAAATGGGGGGCAAACTGAGAATCCCACAAGACTTTATGGTAGACATGAATGGGAAATGGGTCCTGGATAGTCCATTGCCAGCCCATAGTGGGGAATTTAGACACATAACAGATAGAGTCCATTATGTAGGCAAACATATAAAAAGGGGGATAAAACCTTTGGGAGAAGGATCTTTTAGAACGATAGTGAAGAATGGCCGTGTATAGAGTGTCAGAAAGGATTTTGGCCCAATCTATTACCTGAGAGTTAGTCGCAGCATCAATTAACGGTAGCCATTCATATGGAAATTTATTGATATCAGGCTTACCGAATAGCCTACAGAGCATGGCTGCAGCAAAACAATACGGAGACGTAAGGGAACCGGTGCTATACATACCATTCTTATCTTTCTTCAGTGGTTCATCCCTTTTCAACCATTCTTTGGTAGTGTCTGATAGGTCCGGATTCTCTGCTGCGAACTTCCTAACAAAATCTGCATTGTAGGTCGTTTGAGGTTCGGGAAGGTGATACATGAGCTTCAGGTCTTGAGCCGCGAACGATCCTACGAGCCCATGTCCTTTGACTTTGAATTGCCTATGATGCAGCTCTGCGTCATCTAAAACCCACTTGATCATGTCCGTATACGGTAGGATATTTGGCCTTGATGCTATTCTGTGGAGGAAAGAGCACGCTAGATCTTCCAGGGATGCTTCTGAAGAGCGTGGTGCATCTGCGACAACAGCAGTTGCCTTGATTATTCTAGGGTTCTCTTCCTCCAACAGTCTATACATGCTTTCCTATGTGGAAATTCCTGCATCTTTATTGCATGCGGTATCTGTGTAAAGGGGCGCCATCTCCTTGGTCTTTTCTCTTGTTTCTGAGCTCTGAGATTTGTTCTTCTTCCCCATCTTGCTTATCGTTTCTGTTTGATTTTTGCCTTCGCACTTCGCTCCTGCAGGTTATGAGAGAAATGGAAAGATTGATCAAAAAAGGTGATGGGAGAGTTTTGAATGCAAGAGATAGATCAGATACGCCACCTTACGTGAAGTAAATCCGCATTAAGGCACGCATCTTTATGCCACTTAATAACTGACAACTAATTCATTACTAACATTAAAAGCGCAATAATTCTCAAGTCAGGTTATAGTAAGTGGATTTTCTTTGGGTGGTGTGCCCGAAGGAGTCGTATCAAGGTGCTTTTATGAACTTCCAACGCATCCTGCATGCCGCGCGATCGCAAACGGTAGCGATCACAATATCGCATATCGCAGCATCGCAATGGTTCAATGTTTGCTAACGTACCCCGCCTCATTTCTGCGATGTGCGATTGCGCCATCGCAATATCGCAAATCAGCGGACTCGTAAGCTTTTTTTATGGATGTTAACGTATTGCGATGCGACGTGGTTTATTAATGCCGAGATGATGCGCATATTGGCCTTCAGAAGGGAAATGTGGGCATTTCTTACCCTTTTCGTGCTGCAACCTTGACGATTTGCTTTTATGAACAGAGGTTTAGGCTTAAGTTGTCCAAGAAACCTTTTCGAAGCTGATGCTTGCAATTTCAAAAGAAATCTTTATTATTATTATTTTTCTTTTTTGAAATGTAACTAAGGGTCCCCATTCATTCTAGCATCGTGGTCGATACTAGTTTGAACAAAAAGGGGGGGCGTTGTTGCTGGCCACAACACACCCCTACCATACTTCGGCATCCCAATACAATACTAGGCACCGTGCCTTCAATATTAGGCACTTGGCATCCTCAAGATGGTCCCATAGCCCTTAAGAGCTATCCATCAAGAGCTATACAAGACAAAGGAACCACTAGCATATGTTGTGTTGATTGAGTTTGTCCCCAACCCATATGGTGTTACTTATTCTCCCTCATGCGTATGGGCTCACACGAGATCATTAAATAAACTGGCCCTCTTGGCCCATTTGTGGAGTCCTGCCAATCATCACACATCAACATGCAACTAATGCATTAGCTATACCATCATAGCATCATAGAGAATAATCCACATGCCAAGTCTTGCATGTCATCATGAGAACATTCAACATTGTTAATTGCAACATTATGAATAATAATGCACTGCATGCTCATGGATGTCATAAATTCATACGCAACTATCACATGCTTCACCTCAAGAAATACCATCATAAGTTATAACATCATCATATTTGTATCAAATAAATATCATGACTTCAACAAATAAATGAACCACATGTCAATAAACCTTATATTATAGCAACATAATTCCTATGCCACATTATGCATATCATATCCATCATGAGTATTCAACATTAAATACATATCATCACGTAGTAAATGAATATGTCAATATACCTCGATGTACATCATAAGGCCTATGCATATCATTATCATCATAAAGATACATCATCACTATAAGAACCATGTGTGCATCATTATCCTCCTACCATTATATCATGAAACCTCATGTAACATTATACTCAACATCATAACAGTTAATTAAACTAAACTGAAATCATAGTGTACGATTTAGATGTATCATAAAGTTTAAACAATAAAACATGAATTAGATGCTCCATAAAAGTATCTGTCTTAGCTAAGTAAGCATTCCTAATTAGTTCACCATACATTTTAATCATGTAAATATGGAAAGTCATTCAAAAGAACATCTACATCTTCCCAGGTAGCTGACCTTGGGCTATATTGGTCCCACTGGACCTTCACTTTCTCAAACTCATGGTTCTTAAGTCAACAAACTCGGCGATCTAGTATACAAAATAGTTCAACCAGAAGGACTCCCTCTTCGGAAACGAGCAATTTTTCAAATTTCAAAATGTGGGATGGGTCGGGTACATATTTTCTAAGCATAGAAATATGAAACACATTATGCATCCTTCTTAGATGGAATGGCAGCTCGAGGTTATAAGCAACCGGTCCAATCCTCTATAGGATTGTGAATGGCCCAACAAATCTAGGAGATAACTTTGTTCCCTTACCAATCCTAAAGGGACTTTTAAAGGGTTTGATTCTAATAAAAACTTGGCTTCCTTCCTCAAAGTTTCTATCAACTCTCTTTGCATCAGCATAACTTTTCTGGCGATCCTTGGCTTCTTTTAGTCTCTGTTTAATTGTGGCCATTTGTTCTTCCATTTCTTGGAGCATTTCAGCTCCCAACATGACTCGATCATCTAATCGATCCCAACTTAATGGAGTACAACATGATCTTCCATACAAGATTTCCAAGGGAGATGTCTGAATTGAACTATGGTAACTATTGTTGTATGAAAATTCCACTAAAGGAGGGTATTTCTCCCATTGGTTTTGTTGATCCATGACATACACTCTTAGCATGTCCTTTAATACTTGGTTTACTCTTTTTTCTTTCCCATCTGTCTCTAGGTGATATGTTATACTGAATTTTAGTTGTGTTACCATAGATTGTAATAGGCTTTTCCAAAATCTAGAAGTAAAACATGTGTCTCTGACAGATATTATCTTTCGGGGCACTCCATGAAAGAGAATTATTTCTTTAAGGAAAATTTGAGGGATAGCTGATGTAGAAATTTTGAATAGTTTAACACATATTCAATGGAGATTATCCTCATCATGTACTATTGCGGAAACCATACACAATACATAAGCTCCTCTACGTTGATCAACAATATAGCAGCATCAATAACAATAAAACATCAAGAGCATTCACACATTAACACAGTGTGTATCTCGGGGAAAGCATCTCACTAAAAACCTCAACTATCTGTATATTAATGATTAAGTCATGTAACATTACACAGCATAATACTTCTCACAAGTATCTCCACCTCTGTTACACACAATACAGCTCAGATCTGATCTCCAAATCTCTTCCACTGCTTTCCTGCCTCCACTGCTCAATACCTGCTTAAGAACTGATGACAATGGCTCACCAAACTCATTTTTCACCTACAAAATAGTCACTCACACTTTGTTGGATGTGAGCACAAGCTATAATGTGGGCAAATATGTGAGCAAACTCATTGGCATACTCAATCCCTTGATTGTGCAAGATCTGGTGCACAACTATAGTCACAACTGATAGCAATCTGATTCTCTGCCACCTGTCCCTGTTGAACTGAACATGCAGTGACATGCAACTAAGTTAACTGATGTATTCATTAGTTTTATTATGAGTTAATAACTTGTGAATTAATTAATAACTAATTCACCCAACTCATCTCTAGTCTATTTTCCAGTTAGACTAAATACAACCAGTTTAACAAAGCTAAACTGAACACAACTCCATCAACTCCACAATCAACTTCACCAAACTCAACTGATTGAGTTCTAACTGAAGTCATGCATGCAACAACTCAACTGACTGATAAGAAAAGCGTATTTCCTTCTAACAGCTGCATGTGCCAAATAAGATTAAGTTTATAGTCCAAATATTATTGTGAGATAATAATATTTGACTTTTCTATTTTTGACAGCCAGTCTAAAAATAGACTTTGATCACTCACACTTTCATCAAAAATAGAAGTCCATCTATTTTTTCCCAACTTGATCAATCATCCATAAACAGCAACCTGCAATCCATAGACATGATCCATATGTCTAAAAATAGACATAGTCTAAAAATAGACTTGCGCCAAAAATAGCCTGCGGGCCCACTTAGTGAAGGTGACTCTTTTCACTAAGCTCCATCATCTTGTTGCAATCTCAACACTCCCTCTCGACAAGATATGGATTATCAGCAACCCCTATCCTGCCTCAGTGGTACTCGAATTTGTTCTTGGTGAGAGCCTTCGTCAGAATATCAGCATCCTGATCCTCCATTGGAATGTACGAAAGTAACATGATCCTCCGCTGCACACAATCTCTGATATGATGGTACCTGATGTCAATATGTATAGATCTATCATGAAATACAAGATTAGCCGAGAGTTTAATGAAACTCTGGTTATCACAGTAAATCACAGTAGGATCCAAATGAGAACAGAACAAACCAACTAGGATCTTCCTCATCCATATAGCCTTGCATGCAGCCAAACTTGCTGCCATATACTCGGCCTCCGCTGAACTGAGTGCCACGGATCTCTGTTTCCTGCTGTACCAAGAAATTGTTGTCGATCCAATACTAAAGACCCCTCCTGATGTGCTCTTTCTGTCCGTTGGGCTCCCTGCCCAATCTGCATCCTTGAAGCCACATAGCTTCACCTAATCCTCCTGTCTGTAGCACAGACCATATCCCGATGTGCCTCTCAAGTAGCGCAATACATGCTTGCCCGCCTTCCAGAAGAGCTTGGTAGGCTTAACCATAGCTTGTGAAAGCTGGTTAACTGCATAGCATATATCAGGTCGTGTATTAAACAAATACATCAACGACCACACCAACTGTCGATAAACAGTGGCATCCACTTCTTCTCCCTAAGTGGCATCCTCCTTCCTCCAACCTCCAGGAAGAGGAGTATCAACAGGCTTGCAGCCATGCATGTTGAACTTGTCCAGTATCTCCCGAGCATACTTGCCCTGAGAAACAAACAGTCCACCACTGCGCTGCCATATTTCCAATCCCAGGAAATAGTGAAGGAGGCCCAAATCCTTCATCTCAAACTCTGTAGCAAGATCCATCTTGCATGACAGTATCAACAGCTCATCACCCGTTAGAATCAAATCATAAACATACAGTAAAATGATAAGCAACTTATCCTCCACCACAATGTGGTATAGGTTTGGATCTGCCTCGCTCTTGGAGAATCCAAGTCCTGTGAAATAGCTGTCTATCTATGTGTACCAAGCACGTGGTGCTTGCTTCAACCCATACAGTGCTCTCTTGAGCCTGCACACATGCGACTCGCTGCTGAAGACTTCAAAGCCTTCGGGTTGCTCAATGTACACCTCCTCCTCAATGACTCTGTTGAGGAACGCAGTCTTCACATCCATCTGATGAATGTGCCATCCCATCTGCACTAAGAGAGCAAGAATCGTCCGTATGGAAGAATACCTTGCGACAGGTGCAAAGGTCTCCTCATAATCGATCCCCTCAATCTGTGAAAAGCCTTGGGCAACAAATCTTTCCTTGTACTTCTCCACACTCTCGTCAGCTGCCTGCTTAACTTTGTAGATCCATCTCGAACCCACCACTGATTTCCCTTCCGGTCTAGGAACAATCTCCCATGCACTGTTTCTGACAATAGAATCATACTCTTCCACCATGTCATCTACCCATGCGGGATCCTCCATAGCTTCCTAGAAAGAGGATGGCTCAGTCACAACACACTTGCTCATAAGAGCCATGTATCCAGTGTGCCGATCAGGTGACTGTCTCTGCCTGCGTTGGGCTGTAGGTGGTCCTACAACTTTCTCTGCATCTTGAGCCAGTCGCTCAACTTATGTCAAGCGCTTTCGCCCTCTGATGGTTGGCGCTTCATGAGTGGTCTCTTCCACTCCATGAACCTCGTCCTGTGGCTGATCCACGTCCTAAAGCTCATCCTTAGGAACTAATAGCTCCTCATCTGCATGCAAGTGTAGATCCCTCTCAAGCGAACACTTCATGGCTTTCTCCTCCTGAAATTTTATATCCCGTCGCACAACAGTTTTACCACTGTCTAGCAAATACACACGTTAGTTGTGGGGCGTATTAGTGTACCCCACAAATATCCCAACCTCTGCGTTCGGCTCCAACTTCTTCCTGGCATCCTTCGTCACATGCATGTAAACGTTAGCACCAAAAATCGTCAAATGAGAAAGATCAAGCTTCTTACCAGAAAAGTCTCCTCAGGTGTACTCATGCCAAGTATCCTATGAGGACAACGGTTCTGCACATAAACTGCTGTATTGCATGCTTTCGCCCACAAGTGAAGGGGTAGGCCCTGATCATGCAACATTGCCCATGCATCACCCACAATCGTTATGTTCTTCCGCTCAGCTACCCCGTTCTGCTGAGGGTTATGGGGAGCTATGAGCTCTCTATGAATCCCTTCTATCTTGCAGAAATCCTTGAACTCGTCCGAGATGTATTCACCAACATTATCACTCCTAAGAGCCTTCACCTTCTTCCCCGACTCCTTCTCGACCAGTGCTTTGAATTCACAGAACTTTGAATATGTCTCGCTCTTCTTCTGCATGAAGAAGATCCAGCACTTACGAGAGAAATCATCAACAAAAATCACATAATACCTATGTTTTGTTGTCGAAGCAACTGAGAAAGGTCCACACACGTCTGTGTGAATTGTCTCAAGGATCGTCGTGGCACGACTATCCTTCTCGTGAAAGGTGGCTTTCACAAACTTCCCCAAAGTACACCCCTTGCACTGATCTGACTGCGCAAGTGTGCCTTTAGGAAGCCCTGTAGTGATCTGCTGTAGTATCTTCAAGGCTCCATGGTGAAGGTGACCCAATCTCCTGTGCCACAACTCGCCATCATCCCGGCTCACCAATCCTTCTGCCTTTCCTGCCATTGTTGCGCATCCATCTACATGAAACTGATAAAGGTTCCTCACTCGAACCCCTATCTTCCAGGTCTCACCAGTTGTCTTGCTGCGCAGGAAGGCCTTTCCCTCGCTGAAAGCAACATCATACCCCTTGTCTTCTAACATCGCCACTGAGATGAGATTCTTCTTCAATCCTGGAACATGCATGACTTCCTTCAATACAAAGGGTTTACCAGACTCCCTCTCAAAGGAAATGGTACCGATACCGATCACACTGTATCTACCATCATCGCCCATCGCGATGTGCACTCCAAGATCTTTGTCCTCCAGATCAAAGAACAAATCTCTATCTCCCGTCATGTGAAAAGATGCACCATTGTCCAAGAACCACACTGATCCCATCACACTTGAAACCAAGCATGCGATCAATGAAAAATCAAGCTCAAACTGAGAAGCTAAGGCCTCTCCCCCTGCAGATCCAGCAGCTTTCTTGTTCTTCTTCTTCTGCAGACAATTTGTGGCATAGTGTCCGTGCTGGTGATAGTGAACACTTCACCTTGGACATATCCTGCTTCTTGCCTTTCGCACCAGACTGAGAAGCTCTCTTGCTCTTCCCTTTCTTTGCTTTGGCAGCCAAAGCGCAATTCTCTTCATCAGATACCTTTGATGAAGATCCATTCTCACCTTTATTGTTTCTGAGTTTATCCTTGAGCGGCAGGTCGCTCTTGCTTTGGAATAACATTTGCAATCCGTTGAAAGACATTTCAACAACACTACTGCAAATTCGATTTCGACCAGCAACCAACTCAACTGCTTCCGATCTAGAATTCGTGAGAACACAATATTTCTCGTACAAAGATTGACTGTATGGGCATTCACCAGATATCTCACCTTCCAAAGGAAGGATGAATCCAGAGGCTACCTGGCCCGATTACAGACTCTGCCTGAAGAAATAGAATGTAAACAAGATCTGATGATCAATCCTCACTTGATATCCTGTAAAAATCTCTTCTACAAATCAAGCAGCTTCGATACCATGTAGAAATTTTGAATAATTTAACACATATTCAATGGAGATTATCCTGATCATGTACTATTGCGGAAACCATACACAATACATAAGCTCCTCTACGTTGATCAAGAATATAGCAGCATCAATAACAATAAAACATCAAGAGCATTCACACATTAACACAGTATGTATCCCAGGGAAAGCATCTCGCTAAAAACCCCAACTATTTGTATATTAATGATTGAGTCATGTATCATTACACAACATAATACTTCTCACAAGTATCTCCACCTCTATTACACAAAATACAGCTCAGATCTGATCTCCAAATCTCTTCCACTGCTTGCCTGCCTCCACTGCTCAATACCTGCTCAAGAACTGATGAGAATGGCTCACCAAACTCGTTTTTCACCTGCAAAATAGTCACTCGCACTTTGTTGGACGTGAGCACAAGCTATAATGTGGGAACATACGTGAGCAAACTCATTGGCATACTCAATCCATTGATTGTGCAAGATCTGGTTCACAACTATAGTCACAACTGATAGCAATCTTATTCTCCACCACCTGTCCCTGTTGAACTTAACATGCACTGACATGCAACTGAGTTAACTGATGTATTCATTAGTTGTATTATGAGTTAATAACTTGTGAATTAATTAATAACTAATTCACCCAACTCATCTCTAGTCTATTTGCCAGTTAGGCTAAATACAACCAGTTTAACAAAGCTAAACTGAACACAACTCCATCAACTCCACAATCAACTCCACCAAACTCAACTGATTGAGTTCTAACTGAAGTCATGCATGCAACAACTCAACTGACTCATAAGAAAAGCGTATTTCCTTCTGACAGCTGCATGTGCCACCTCTGTAGCTCAAACTGAAGTGCTCCAAGAGAATAAGATTAAGTTTATAGTCCAAATATTATTGTGAGATAATAATATTTGACTTTTCTATTTTTG
This sequence comes from Pinus tabuliformis, assembly GCA_031772625.1. Classification (NCBI taxonomy): domain Eukaryota; kingdom Viridiplantae; phylum Streptophyta; class Pinopsida; order Pinales; family Pinaceae; genus Pinus; species Pinus tabuliformis. The sequence continues at coordinate 477,677,466 of CM062810.1, read as the reverse complement.
ACAGCCAGTCTAAAAATAGACTTTGATCACTCACACTATGATCACTCACACTTTCATCAAAAATAGAAGTCCATCTATTTTTTCCCAACTTGATCAATCATCCATAAACAGCAACCTGCAATCCATAGACATGATCCATATGTCTAAAAATAGACATGGTCTAAAAATAGACTTGCGCCAAAAATAGCCTGCGGGCCCACTTAGTGAAGGCGACTCTTTTCACTAAGCTCCATCATCTTGTTGCAATCCCAACAGCTGATGCTTCAAAGGTGGTCTTAACTAGAATGAAATGAGCACTCTTAGTTAATTTATCAACAACAACCATAATGTAGTCATGTCTTTGGAATGTCATAGGTAAGCCTCCAACAAAATCCAGTGAAAAAACTTTCCACTTAGTTTCCGGTATATCATGGGGTTGTAAAAGACCTATCGGGTGACGATGTTCAGGTTTAACCCATTGACATTCTAAACATCAGGCCACAAACTTTGTTATATCCTTTTTCATTCGTGTCCAGAAAAATACTTGTTTTAAATCCACGTACATTTTCTGGACTCGTGGATGTGTAACATATGGAGCTTGGTGGACTTCCTTCATTATTAATTTCCAAAGACAGATATATATAATTAATCAAGTTATAAAGGGTATGATTATTCTTAGAGTACACCCAGTCTAGTGGAGTGGAGTGAATTCGGGTCGAGTCGAGTCCAAGTAATCAATTAATGTGAATAGGAGGCAGGCAAGAAGAAAAAATGTGGCAGAAAGCAGGTTCGAAGGTTATGGGTGGTGTCAATCCTAAAATGCTCAGTAAAGATGTCCTTCACAAGATCCCTATAACGGGCCACATACAGGAATTTGTTTGTCAGTCCCAAATCTCTCGTCTCGAGCGTTTCAAGCTTGTCTCGTCTTATATTAAGACCAACAATCTTCAGGTACTCACTTCGGTCTTTCTTTATCTAGATACACACAATATGCCAATGCAAAATTGCATCTATAAATCTCAGCAGTTGCTTGCCTTGACCGTTATTGATCGAATTTCATTCAGAAAAATAAAATAAAATGAAGTACATTCATGTTATGCCAATTCCCAAATGCATTACAGGTAAAAAAATGTTTATATTTATGTTTTAAACAATATGTTATGGTAAGTAGTTGTTAGAAAAGGGGATATAGTTGTTAAAGGCCTAACTCCAAAGTTACAAGCAGCAAGAAAGTCACAAGAGGAAGGTAGGCATGTTGCTCATCTCTCATCTTGTCAAAGTATTAGAAACTAGCTGCACGGTTGTCATGCTATAATTTTTTTTACAAGGAAAAGGAAAACTTGCGGGGCAACCAAGGGATGTTGGCTAAGATCTCTAAATAAAATTAGATTGCTCTTCAAGTAGGGGATTGGAATGGGATACTTGACTACATGGAACTAGCCAAACTCTAATTTTTTTTTTTACAAAGAAAAGAAAAACTTGCCCTGAAAACTAGAGGAATAGAATCTGTAATAAAAACTATTGTTCTTCGAGCAGAGTATTCAAATGGGGCACCTATCTACATGAATTTAATCAAATGCCCAATAATATTGGCAAACTTGATTGATATTAATCTATACTGCTATCCACTCATAATCTAAAATTCTATTCATGTGATGCATATTAATAACATTAATATCAAAGAATATTGGGAACAACCAGTTAAACTAATCTCTTTGGACTAGTCATACTATATACCTTTAGCTCACTGGGTCTTCGTTATCCATATTTACGTTCTTGGCTGTGTGGTGGAGTGATAACTGAATCTTGATTGACTTTTTCACAAAGATGAGCTGAGGATTACACGCGAAAGGAAGAACAAGCATGTAGAAGCTGATGCAATGAATACTAGCTTCCAACATTTCATTTGGCAACATTGATCCACGAAATGTGAAGACTTGCGATACAGTTGATGGTAATCAGAAAGAAAACTATAATAATTGCGCAGGACTTGCATACTTTTAAACTGATAACCAAGACAGGATAGTCCCCATCACACCCAGTTGCAGTTGCCCTGAACCCTCAAATGCCCTACCTCTATCCGACCTAGACAACGATGAGGTGGTTTTGAAAACACGCAATACTTTTAATAGTCGTTGACGATGGAATTTGACGAAGACGGCGCAAGAAAATTGGCTTTGATGTCATGTAATGCTACGGGATCTTGGAGGAGGAAGAACCCTAATTAAAAATGCTACCCAATATCTTATGTTTCGATCGTAAAAAAAGTATTCCATCTCAGAAGATGCTTACAATGATACATGCACGAGCAAGATTGTCCATGGTTAACAATACTATTGCTTTTCTTCTCTCAAGATGGTATTATTTCTCCAAAGTAGCATTCATACCTTTTCTCAAGATAGTATTATCTTATGTGGATTAGGATTCTTACTCTTATCTCTTCTCTTTCCCTAGATCAACATTCTTATCTTCTCCAAAATAGCATCCTACCTTATCTTATCTCATCTACCATTTGGTATTATTTTTAAAATTGTTCTTATCTCATTGTATTGTTATCTCGTCTATTCTTGAAGCGTTAATAACCTATTTAAACACACTATTAGAAAGGTTGAAGGAAGTTTCTGGAGAATACATTCTACAGGTAGACTACAATGTAATGATTGCATGGCCAAGTGCAATGTCCATATTTCTTTGGAGATGGCCTGTGATGTTGCCCTTACCTCATCAAGAAGCTACTTTATCTCACGTAATTGCCTAAAATCTAATAAAAAAAAAAACTAGCAATACGAGTCTATTTTCCAGCTTCCGGTATTGTTCTCTTCGTTAATTTTTCATATTCCTGTTTAAAAAATTCAGCTTCCAATTTCATTCTAGAAAAAATCGAATTTTAGTTTAAGATCTCCTATTTTATTTTTGCTTCGGTTATAACAACAATATTTCTGAGTTGGTTTACTGGAAGTTATCACATTTGGTTCACAATAGTTGCATTCATATCAGATTTCAGTCATAAGATCAACTTTCTATTAAGGTTCATAACAGTGGGTATCAAAGCCATTATATTAGCCTCATGGTTGGACATATGAAATGACTTCTTTCTCATCTGTTCATGATGGAGAAAGCTAGAAATCATAAATCACTTTATCTGTTGAAGAATCTATCAGATCTCTCCAATGGATGGGCTAATCGAGATCACAAAGCACATGAACAGTGGTATCATGGCCGTGAACAGAACTGTAAATGCATTGATGTTTTATCAATTGAAAACCAAGAATGTAGATATTGAGAAGATGATGAAGACGGTTGCCATGCACATCTAAAAACACCGAAGAAGAGAGGCGGGTGACATGATCATTTTGAGAACTCTTTTGCAAGAAATAAGAGAGACGAATCCAATGGAAATGCATTCCTGCAAGGGGAATCAGGACAATCAAAGACTATTTGAGAGGACACAGTATTAAGCTTAGCTTGGATTGGGAAGTTGGACTGTTTCTTTAGGTTGAAATCCTACGAAAACTTATTAGGAAATTCAGCTTACCAAATTATACCGAGTGGGACAAGCATTTGAGATTACAACGTTTAGAAATAACCCGCATTGGTAGTGATAATTTTATTTGGGAGCATCCTTTTCCTTTTCATGCATACTTACATTAATGGTTATTGCTACTCATGCTCACATTTATGCTCCTCTCACTCATGAGATCCTTTGTAACTCCATCTATTTTCAGTCTTTAGTAACTCCCATGCACAAGTGTCATCCACTGAGGATTGTGACTCTTGTTTTCTAAACAAGGTTGGCTCACTGGCTATACTTAGACATGGGAGCAGGGGCTTATGTGATGCATGATGTTGTAGGTGGGTCTAGGAAACATTATTTGGGCCAAGAGAAATGCCCATGCTGCCTTGGATTTGGCCTGAGTTGGCATCTATACCCTCTTAGGAAGGTTTCAAGATTTATGTGCTTTGACTATTGAGTTTCTTGAGCATTTAGGTTTTGTCGTTTATAGCTACTGCTGGCTTTCGCCTCTATTGTTAGTGTTAAAATATGCAACATTAGATGACCGATATCCTTATGATGTCATACGAAACAAATCAAACTGAATTAATTTCACTGCTGAAATTTAATTTTTGCACATGGCAACGATTACACAATAGCTGGAAAAATAATTAGATGAAGTATACCTCCTTCAACTCAGCGCCTCATCCCTTAGATCAAAGCTTATAACGTAACCTCCATAAACTGCTAAACTAGTAGCTAGATAAATCATCCCCAAAAAATATCTATAAAACTTACAAATGCAACAAGGAAAACAAAAGTTGTGTACACTCTTTAAAATCTAGTTGGGGTATATATATATATATATATATATAAAACTTGGTTTACAAATGTTTTACAACTTTGTAACCTATATTGTTTGTCAACATCATATCAGGGATAGAATCATTAGCATGTGACTGTAATTTTTTTTTAAATCATTTAGATCAAAGTTTTCTACATTAAAATGTTTATAGGCCCTAAGAGTTGAATCTGGCCTCTGATAACATATGTAACAACCCTGAAATAAAAGCATGTAATTAATTAGATTATTCATGCGATTTATAATCAACACACAATTTATCAGCTAATTAACATCAAATTTCAAAAGTATGAGTAGAGACAACTTACCTATGGCGATGATGTTTCTCACTTGTGAATTCGGCGTTTAACGCTAGTTGAATTAAGCTAACTCCAACAAATTCTTGGAGACAACTCTCCACCCAACCGTAGGCTCAATTGCACAAAATCTCCCTATAACTGACCACCCCCGAGCTCTCACTCAATGTACTACTGCAAGGGTATCCTTTGTCTCACAACACTATTCTACCAAGAAAATGGATGATGGGATCACGGAATCATGGAATGCCTCTCATCTTCTGCACCATCTATTAAATAGAGCAAACATTGGAAGGGGAACCACATGCACACACTCCATGTGTCAACATGCAACCTTACTGCTTTCTTTTTTTATTCTTTTGTTTTTACTTTTTCATAGCTTTACTAATTTTTACTCCTTTCCTATTTTATTTCTTTTGTTTTTACTTTTTGATAGCTTTACTGATTTTTACTATTTTTCTGTTTATTTTTCTTTATATTTGTTTAGAGCTTTAGTATTGTTATTTATTCTTTTATTATTATTTATTATTTAGTTACTATTACTATTTTTTATTTATTGTTTATTATTTATTTTCTTGTATTTTAATATTATATTATATTATTTATTATTTTTATTATTATTATTATAAATTATAATTAAGGGACATTACACTTTAAATAGAAGTCTCTGCGGTATCATGTAGTCTAACCATGGAGCTCTATCTCTACTTATAGGATTTTCACAACCTCCATAAGACTCTTTGAAATCTTGATCATCTTTATACATATCTTTCAGCTCATCAATTCCTAAGACATTTACATGGAATTCTTATAAAATTACATTGATTATGCTTAATGCATTTGCTACTTTATTTGATTGCCCATTTTTATGCCTGATGACAATTGTAAAATTTTGTAAGAATTTGATCCATTTAACATGTCTTTGACTCAGTTTTGTCTGATTATTGATATATTGTAAAGCATGATTATTTGTGTAGAGGATGAACTCTTTTGGCATAAGATAACATCCCCATTCTTTTAAAGTTTATATGATGGCATAAAATTCTTTATCCTAAGAAGAGTCTTTTTCTTGGCCTTATTGAGTTTTTCACTGTAGTAGGCAATTGGTTTTCCCTCTTGACTTAGAACAACTTCTAATGCAGTTCCACTGGCATCAATCTCAACCTGGAACAACTTATTGAAATCTACAAATGATAAAATAGGTTTTTGTGTAATATTTTTCTTTAATAATTTGAAATTTTTATTAGTTGCGTCTGTCCAATGAATGGTTGTTTTCTTTCTTTCATAGTTTCTACAATTGGAGCACATATACCACCGAAATTTTTTATAATATTTTTGTAAAAACTTTCCAATCCATTAAGACTTCTTACCTCTGAAATGCTTCTTGGAGTTGGCCAATTGATTATGGCCTTTACTTTCTCCTAATCCATCTTTAATCCTTCCTTCAAAATCACAAAACCCAAGTACAATAATTATGTATTCATGGAACTACACTTCTTTAAATTGATTAACAATTTCTCTTGTTGTAACTTCTTCAAAACCATCTTAAGATGACTTAGGTTCTCTTCTTTTGATTGAATATAAATTAAGATATCATCAAGATAAACTATAAAAAATTTTCCAATAAATTCTTTTAAGACTTCATTCATTAACCTCATAAAGTTACTAGGAGCATTGGTAAGTTCGAAGGGCACTACAAACCATTCACATAAGCCATTATTAGTTTTGAATGTTTTTTTTCCATTCATCAGCTTCTCTGATTGTAATATGATGATATCCATTTTTAAAATCTATTTTAGAAAAATATGCAGCACCACTTAGACAACCTATAAGATCATCAATACAAGGTAATGGAAACATGTACCTCATTGTGATTTTGTTGATTTCTCCAAAATCTATACACATTCTCCATCTGCCATCCTTCTTTGGAATTAACACTATTAGAAAAACACACAGACTTAAGATTTCTCGGATGAAACCTTTATCCAACAATTCTTGCACTTCATTTTTAATCTCTTCATTCTCCTTTAGAGTAATTCTGTAGGTTGCTTTGATTGGAAGGCTAGCACCTAGAATGCTATCAATATGATGGTTGATACTTCTAATGGGAGCCAACTTATTAGGGAAGTCATACACAACGATATCAATCAATTCATTCAACATATTTTTAATTTTTCCTGGAAGGTCATTCAAGTTTGTGCTTGTGAGGACTACTTTTGGCTTACCAATCAAAGCAACATTTATCTCCTCAATGTTGATTTCCTGAAGAAACTCTTTTCCACTAAGTAAAATTACCTTGGATGGGTCTTCTTCTAGTGATTTTTCATTCTTCATAGGCAAAATAACATGCTTTTCTTCATCATTTTCAAAAGTATAGGTGTTGATCCTTCCATCATATATTGCTTTCCTGTCATATTTCCATGGTCTTCCAAGAAAAATATGACACACATCTAGAGGCATAACATCACAATGAACTTTATCTTTATAACATCCTATTTGAAACTCCACTTCACATTGTTCATTAACTAATATTCGATGTCCCTTCCACAGCCACGAGAGTTCGTAGGGAGTAGGATGTTTAGTTTTCTTTAAATTGAACTTTTCTACCATTTCTGTGGATACTAGATTATCAATACTCCCACTATCAATAATGACTTTACAACATTTTCCTATAGATTTATAGACAATTTTGAACAATGTTTTTCTTTTTGTGGGTTCCTTTACTTCTTTATGAGACTTTAACAAAGTTCTTTTCATCATCAACGATTTACTAGTTTTAGGTGCATTTTCATGTGTATAGGATTTTACACTTTTTGTATTAGTTTGTGCTACATGTGTGCTACCCTGACTAGAAAATATTTTTGGACATTCATTAGATTTATGACTATATTTTTTACATGTATAACATCTTACCCCAAAAGATCGACCTCTAGATATTTGATATGGCCTTCGTCCTCTAAAATCTCCTCTTGATGATTATGCCTAATGTGAACTATTGCCTTCTTCCTTTTCATGGGAAATCCTCCACTACAAAATCCTCTGCTTGATTTTCCTCTACTTGAAGATCCTCTACTTGTTTGTCCTCTTCTTCGTCCTCTTCTTTTTTATTCTATTTCCTTGCCTATTTTTCTTCTATCTTGAGGGCTATCTGGTAAGCTTATTCAATAGTTTTCAGAGACAAAATGTCCAATTCATATTTTATTTCAAATCTTAGGCCATTAATATATATAGCGAGTTTTTAATCATCCACTTCCACATGACTAGATTTTATACTTAATCTATAAAATTATTCTATATATTCCTTTACCGACATGAATTTATGCGTAAGTTTTTGCATCTATTGGAAAATATTTAACTAGTAATCTCGAGGAAGAAATTCACCTTTGAGCCTGGCTAACATTCAATCCCAACTAGTGATCTTTCCTTTGCCTTTATTTCTCCATTGATCTTGCACGCTATCCCACCATAGTGCAGCATGTCCTTTTAATCTCGTCACTACGAACTTAACTTAATTCTCCCCATCTACATTTTCATATTCGAAATATTTATCCATGGATTTTATCCAGTCGATTAGTTCTTCAGGATTTAAGTTTCCCTCCTACATAGGCACGTCTAATATCAGCTTGGTACTTATTTCCTTGATCATCTTAACATTTTTCTCTTTCGAAGCTTCTTCTTCAGCTTCTTCTTCTAAGATTTCTTTTGCTTCACTCATATCACCAATATCAAGATCCCTTCTCCTTGTTTTCTCCAATGCATCTAATCTCGTTCGAATATGTCTCACTTCATCGAGTAAAACTTGGTTGGCATCTAGATTTCCTCAACCAATTCCAACTTCCCTGGCTCCTCGAGCTCCTCTGCCACTATGGGCCATCTTTATTTTATTTTTTTCTTAATTGAAATAAAGTGTCCAAATAAATGAACAAAATTCATCTTCCCTTTAATAAGTTACAAAAGTACTTTATTTTGGAATTACCCTTTTATTACTTCAAAATAACAATATTGCAAGTGCTTTATGGTCTACGTGTTATATATATATAAAGACACACACAAATAATAACTTCTTATTCAGGCGAACTTCAAAAAAATAACACTTCTCGCATGCTTCTTTCATCCTTACGGACAATGTTGCACCGTGGCACATTAAACCAACATAGATTGGATAGGAAGGCACGCAAAACAGGTACTACGAAACACAGATAGAATTTTAGGCAAGCCAGTGAGACTACCTGTGATGTTTTGCTCATACCCGTACGTTGTGCTCGTACTTGAGACAATGTGATCAAACCCATTCTCTCCATAAAAGCATCAAACAATCGCGTATCCAAGATGCTCTTGAAGCCCTCGAGAGCCAACGGTTAGATGCAGCAAACAACCTAGTAAGCAGTGGACTTGTGGAGCTTCTCACATGGTTCTTTCATACGTGGCTACACATAGACCTTCTGACACGTAGAAAGTGTTCTTACGCTAGCATATGCTCATGAGAAACATTCGTATTTTGGCTCTCTCAAGACAACAGTGTATGAACTGAGAGCAAATACACTTATCTTCTGATGCAAATGATTTATTAGTAGAAAAACCATCACACGCCAGATGATAGTAAACCCAATGCTTCCTACAATATTTCCAACAACTCTTTATGCAACGACATCTTCAAGCAGCGATCAAAGACACAATCCATGATCAACCAACTTATGTGCCTCCCCCAAGATGAATTAAAAACACAACTAATTCAACCACTGCACAATCACACTCATCTCTCACATACCAAAATTTGACGCAGAGAGACAAATCCAAAAATTCTTCATAAAACAAACATATACTTTATTAAATCAATTCACTCACCAAACTTGGCCTTATAAAGAATTTAAATGGCTATTTATTTTGATGGAAGAAATCTCTCGAATTTCTCAAGAGAAACTTCTTCCTGCATATTTGGAGGAAGTTGAGAGTAATCCTCTCAATTTTAGGAATCTATGTTAACTACCTAATCTCTAACAAATGCTAGAATTATACATAAAATAAAAAATTTTCTAGATTCTCCAAATTAGATAAATACATAATTACAAAACATGAGATGCTCCTACATCACAAATACTATAAACCCAAGGTATATAAACCTCAATATAAATATTTTAAATACTAAAATAAACATGGTTGGCTATGATTGACCATGGTTGACCATGATTTATATTATAAAGCCAAGGGATTGTTATACTATACCCAAGGAAATAATAAACCTAAAGGATTAATACTAAAACCCCAAGATATTATGAACCCAAAGGAATATAATTAAACCCAACGGACTAATATTATAAACCCAATGTAAATAAACCTAAGGGATTAATAAACCCAATGAATTTATATTATAAACCCAAGGGATTTATATTAAACCATAGTAATAATATTATAAACCATATCAATATTATTATACCGTAGGAATATGAAACCTTAGATTAATAAATCGAATGGATTGATATTATAAACCCAAGGGATTAATATTGTAAACCAAAGCTATATAAACCCTTAAATCAATATTATAAGCCCTAAAAAGAAATGGTCGACCACAAATGATGATGGTTACTTTTCATATTGAGACAATCTTTATCACAATGCACTATTAGACCATGTTTGACCATGATTGATTTTCATATTGAGAGAATATTACTCGCAATGCGACATTAGAGCCTAGTTGACCATTATTGGTGATGGCTCATGATGGTTGAATTTGATATTGAGAAAATATGTCAGAATGTGACATTGGACCAATATTTACCATGGTTGTCACAATGTATTGTTGGACCATGAGACAGTCTTTGATAGAATATGAACATATTGAGACAATATTTGTGGAAATGCGAAATTTGACCATGGTTGACGATGGTTTACTATGGTTGACAATGAACCTAAGTGAATAATAAACCCAAGGGATTAATACTCAAACCCCAAGGGATTATGAACCCAAGTGGATAATATTAAACCCAATGGATTAATGTTATAAACCCAAGGCATATAAAACCTAAGATAAATATTTTAAACACTAAAATAAGCATGGTTGACCCTAATTGAACATGGTTAGCTATGATTAACCATGGGTCGCCATGATTGATATTAGAAACCCAAGATATTATTATTAATAACAAAACCCCAAGGGATTATGAATCCAATAGAATGTTATTAAACCCAAGGGACTAATATCATAAACCCGAGGGATTAATAAACACAATCAATTTATATTATAATCCTAATGGATTATAAATCAAAGGGATTTATATTAAACCCTAGGAATAATATTATAAACCCTATCAATATTATTATAACCTAGGAATATTAAACCTTAGATTAATAAACCCGAGGGATCGATATTATAAACCCAAGGTGCTAATAAACCCAAGGGGTTAATATTGTATACCCAATATATATAAACCCTTAGATAAATATTATAAACCCTAAAACAAACATGGTTGACCATGGATGATGATGGTCAATTTTCATATTGAGACAATCTTTGTCACAATGCGCTACTCAACTATGGTTGACCATGATCGATTTTCATATCGGGAGAACCTTTCTCACAATGCAACATTGGACCCTAGTTGACCACTGTTGGCCATAATTGACGATGGTTCACGATGGTTGATTTTCATATTGAGACAATCTATGTTAGAATGCGACATTAGACCAAGGTTGAAAATGGTTGTGACAATGTGATGTTGGACCATGAGACAATATTTGAAGCAATGTGACCATGGTTTACTTTCATATTGAGACAATCTTTGTTGAAATGTGACATTTGACGATGGTTGGCAATGGTTGACCATGGTTGGCTATGATTGACCATGGTCGACCATGATAGATATTATAAACTGAAAGGAATAATAAATCCAAGGGATTGATATTATAAACCCAAGGGATTAATACTAAAACCCCAAGGGATTATGAACACAGGAAAATAATATTAAACATAGGGGACTAATATTATAAACCCAAGGTATATAAATCCTAAGATAAATATTGTAAATACTAAAGTAACCATGGTTGACCATGATTGAACATGGTTGTTTATGATTGATAATGGTTGACCATGACTGATATCATAAACCCAAGGGATTAATACTAAAACTCCAAAGGATTATTAACCCAAGGGAATATTATGAAACCCAAGTGACTAATATTGTAAACCCAAGGTATATGAACACTAATATAAATATTGTGAACACTAAAATAAATTTGGTTGACCATGGTTTACCATGGTTGATTTTCATATAGAGACAATCCTTATCGCAATGCGACATTATACCATGGTTGACCATGATAAACCATGGTTGATCTTCATATCAAGAATATTTTTGTCACAATACGATGTTCGGCCATGGCTGAGCAAGATTGACCATGGATGACCATGTTTGACTTTATAAAATATGGTTGATCATGATTGACCAAGTTTGACCATGATTGACCATTGTTGACCATGATTATCATATTGAGACAATATTTGTCATAATATGATGTTGGACCATCTTTGAGACAATGGTTGATTTTCATATTCAAACAATATTTGTCACAATGCAACGTTGGACAATTGCTGACCCTGATTGACCATGTTTGACCATAACTGATATTATAAAACATGTTTTACCTTCATGGAATACTATTAGACCAAAGGGACAAATATTATAAATCCAAGGTATATAAACCCAAAGATAAATACCATAAACACTAAAATAATGCGATGTTGGCCAATGGTTGACCCTGATTGACCATGGTTGCCCATAACTGATATTATAAAACATGTTTGACCTTCATGGAATACTATTAGACCAAAAGGACAAATATTATAAAGCCAAGGTATATAAACCCAAAGATAAATACCATAAACACTAAAATAAACATGGTTGACCATTGTGGACATTGATATTGAGACAATCATTGTCACAACGTGTCACTGGACCATGCTTGACAATGCTTGACCATGATTGATTTTCAAATTGAGAGACTCTTTGTCACAATGTGACATTGCACCATGGTTGACCATGTTTCATTAATACTAAAACCCAAGGTATTATGAACCCAAGGGAATATTATTAAAACCAAGGGATTAATACTATAAACCAGAGGTATATAAACCGTAAGATAAATATTGTAAATGCTAAAATAAACATAGTTGACCATGGTTGACTTTCATATAGAGACAATCCTTGTCACAATGTGATGTTGGACCACGATTGACCCTGCTTAACAATGGCTTATTTTCATATCAAGGCAATTTTTGTCACAATGCGATGTTTGACCATGCTTGCGCATGATTGACCGTGGATGACCATGTTTCAATTTATAAAACATGCTTGACTACAGTTGTCCATGATTGACTATCGTTGACCATGATTATCATCTTGAGACAATATTTGTCATAATGTGATGTTGGACCATGCTTGAGACAATGATTGATATTCATATTGAAACAATCTTTGTCACAATGTGATGTTGGCCAACGATTAATCCTAGTTAACCATGGTTGAGCACAATTTATTTTATAAAACATGGTTGACCTTTGTTAAATAATATTAAACCAAAGGGACTAATATAATAAATCCAAGGTATATAAACCCTAAGATAAATATCACAAAAACTAAAATAAACATGGTTGACCATGATTGATTTTCATATTGAGATAATCCTTGTCAAAGTGTGTCATTGGACCATGCTTGACCGTGCTTGACCATGATTGATTTTCAAATCAATAGAATTGTTGTCACAATGTGACATTGGACCATGATTGACCATGTTCGATTCTCATATTGAGATAATATTTGTCACAGCGCGATGTTGGACCATGGTTGACCATGATTGACCATGGTTGACCATAATCGACCATGACTGATAATAAACATAAAGGAATAATATTAAACCATAGAAATATGAACCCTTATATCAATAAACCCTAAGATAAATATTATAAACACTAAAATAGCATGGTTAACCATGATTGACCATGGTTGGCTATGATTGACAACGGTTGACCATGATTGATGTTATAAACCCAATGGATTACTGCTAAAACCCCAAGCAATTATGAACCCAAGGGAATATTATTAAACCCAAGGGATTAATATTGTAAACCCAAGGTATATAGACACTAACATAAATATTGTAAACACTAAAATAAACATCGTTGACTATGGTTGAGAATGGTTGATTTTCATATAGAGGCAATCCTTGTCACAATGCAACGCTGGACCACGGTTGACCATGCCTACCCATGGTTGATCTTCATATCAAGACATTTTTTGAAACAATGCGACATTTGATCATGGTTGAGCATGATTGACCATGGATGACCATGTTTGACTTTATATAACATGGTTGACCATGATTGACCAAGTTTTACCCTGATTGCCCATTGTTGACATTGATTAACATATTGAGACAATCTTTGTCATAATGTGACATTAGACCAAGGTTGAGATAGTGATTGATTTTCATATTCAAACCATCTTTGTCACAATGCGATGTTGGCCAATGGTTGACCACAACTGATTTGATAAAACATGGTTGACCTATGTTGAATAATATTAAATGAAAGGGACTAATGTTATAAGGCCAAGTTATACAAACCCTAGGAAAAATATAATAAACACTAAAATAAACATGGTTGACCATGACTGATTTTCATATTGAGACAATCCTTGTCACAATGTGATGTTGAACCATGGTTACCTGATTGATTTTCAAATCAAGAAAGGGAATAATATAGTAAATACAAGGAATATAAACACTAAGATAAATATTATAAACATTATAAAGATGGTTGACCATGGTTGATTTTCATAGTGAGACAATCCTTGTCACAACAAGACATTGGACCATGGTTTACCATGGTTGACCATGATTGATTTTAGAATCGAGAGAATCTTTGTCAAAATACAACATTGGACCATGGTTGACTATGTGTCATTCTCATATTGAGACAATATTTATCATACTGCGACGTTGGACCATGGTTTACTGTGATTGAATTTATTAAACATGGTAAAAAATGGTTGGCCATCATTGACAATGATTGACCATGTTTGACCATGGTTGACCCTATTTGACCATGATTGATAATAAAAGTAAAGGAATAATACTAGCAATTTCACTCAGATGTGCAAAGGAATGTCGAAATCGGGAAATGTGGAAAGCAATAATCAAGTGAAATATATCGATAATGAAATACATTCAAAATTTGAGTTTCTATATATCTTCTAAATATTGTAGCACGTGTTTAAATCTAAGAAGAAGTTACACTAATAGAAATGTCCTAGAACAATGGTAATCCTTGCAGTAGAAGGTACATAATATATGAGTGCATTTTCTTTGGGTATTTTTAAAAGGCATGAAAAAATTATGAACATAAATCAAACTACAAAACGGTTGGGAGGAGGTGTTCAATGATGTTGAAAGTGTCTATTTTAATAGAAAGGGTGAAAAATAAATGATGAAATTTGATCTTGGTGGAGATGTCTATGATGGACTCTAGTTTGCTTGAAACGAGCAAAAAACCCTTTAGCCAAGGGTTTAGTTGCAATCTCATTGAAAGCAATGGCATTTTCTAGATGGCTAGTATGGTCATGCAATTCAAGATGGAGTACATAGGAATAGTCACATTCAACGAAGGTATAATTGCATTTCATGTAATGCGACATGTTTTTAGAATTTTGGACAACCTTTTGCATGCATTTCATCCCATCAATGCGAAGGGGTCATGCAAGGAAGTAAAAATATTCCATGTTAATTATTGTAGTAGTAGCATAGATGACAATCCATGTAGATTTCTTGGAGCAGCACATTGCAACAAGTTTATTGATTATTTTTGTTTTGAGGGGCTTTTTAGAGACACTTGCGTGTTTTCGACTCAGTGAGAGAAAGGATGCATTGGAACCTCTTTCCTAAAACCATGTTGAAACTGATTTGTTTCAACAATATCTAGGTTTATAAGGAAAGTAGGGGGGAATAGTTCAAAGAGTCCTTCCATTTAATTTGATGACATGATCCCCTTTGATTAGAAGGAACGAGTGGATTTTGAGGTGCCAAGGTTTTAAATTCCATCCCCTTCAGCATGGAAATGCACACCCCATAAGGTGACATGAATGATGCAATTTAACATGTCATAGAAGACGAGAGATTTTTTGGGATTTTGTAAGCCATAATGTGGGCGTATGATGGGTGTAGGAGAAGTTGATCTAGAAACACCAACAATGTCAAAAATTGAGTTGATGGTTGCAATGTTGAGTGAACTTATTAGCATGAAATGAAAGAAATGGGAAGGAATCCACTAATCATATTTTATGAACTGAGACACAGTTAATGTAGAGGAAAGGAGGATTTCAAATTAGATATTTAGATGATTTTATTTGGGACTATCTTACAAAGAGTAACCTTCTTCTTCATTGGTTTCTTACTTAGTGATGGAAAATTTCCATTGTAACATTTGGTTATGCCCGGAGTAAGATGACTTATGGAGAATTACATAGGTAGATAACTAAATGTCCACAAAAATATACAATTCCTTAATTAATTATTTGAGTATTGAGGGAATTGTTGGTTTATTATGTTAAGATGTTGGGTAGGGAAAATTGTGAAGAAAAAATGGATCAGTTTCACATTGTTTCTCTCACCAATTGGTTCAACACAAATCAAAGGAAAACATCAAAGAGATAGACAAAAAATTGACCAAGCAGTAATTTCCTAGTGGAGGTTGGAGCCACTAGTGAGTTTCCAAATGATGATTATAGATCCCATCAACTTGCCCATGTTTAACGTTTCTATTCTTAATTAAAGGACTATTGTAGCACAATCCATGTCTATTCTATTAGGTTCCCTTGATATGAAGGTCCGAAAGTTTGTTTTGGAGGATTTTGATTATAGTAATTCCAACGATGTTTGTGGGGTTCTAGCATAGTATCCTGGAACCGAAGGGTAGGTATAGGATTCCTTTTATTTCTTTGGGAATACACATGAAAATGGTGTTAAGGTTGTCATGGCCCATGGGGGCTTCAGTGGGGGATAAATATCATACCACGTGGGTTCATATTGGGGGGAGTATATTGAGGAAAAGATGACGTAATATAAATTTGGGGGATATATAGGAGGTAAAGGGTTTTTATATTGACAGGTATAAAAAATGGAGCTCAAAGTTAATGAAAAGATATAAAGGGGTATAAAAAATGTTAATGAAGGAATGGATAGCTAAAGTATCTAGTGAAATTAGGGGTTTCTTAAATTGGGAAGGTGTATTGTGTTCATATTGGTAGGGGGTTAATTAATTTGATCTTTAGAGGTATTTTCCAATATGTAGTCAAATTAAGGGTATTGTTAATATGCCACGAACGCATGCGATATGTCAGTGGTTCACGGAGTGAAGCCCCCGTGTCATGGCCACATCTATTTTCTTTGACATTATGAAAGTGTTTAGGGGAGTTCAAAGAAGATATGATGATTGTATCTTCTTAGAGGTTTGTGGTTTCGATGGAATTAGGAGAGACTTATGCCACTTTTCAGGATACTTCGCAAGAGTATAAGAGAATCATACCTATGAGGATATTAAGAGTGAATGTGTATTGAAATGATAAACTAACTCTTCAGATATGGTGTGTAAGACTGTTTCCCAAATTCCTTCTTTGGGCGTTCTTGGAAAATTTTACAATGACTAGGTCAAAGTTATTGGTAGTGAGGTTGATGATATGCACTATTCAAAGTGGTATGAGAGGCAAACCCTAGTGTTCAACATGGTTAAATTTTCTTTTTACTAGTTTTAAGAATTAAGTTCTTTGTGCTCTTAGCCATTTTGATTGGTATTCTTCTTAGGGTTTTAGCTTCAAGGGGCATTTACTCAATTTTGTTACCCTTTACCTTGGACATTGAAGAAAAATAGCCATCATCGTAGCCCAATCTCCTTAATTTTGACTCTAAATAGTTAGTGTCATCTTTCCATGCTCATAGATTTCCTCATGCAAATAAACCAATGATCTCACTCATGCATAGAAATGGTCCCCATGTCTATTAGACTTTTGTAAACCAAACTAAAATAATGAAGAACAAGATTCAAGATGCATTAATGCTTGGACTTCTCTTTGTAGTAATGTGTAAACCAATACTTATAATCCATATGTCCATCTGTTGTTAAACACATATCCTAGTACATTCAAGGGCACATGATATTTTTCTCACCTCTAGAAAAATTTTTATTATTTATTTATTTAATTCACTTCAATAAATAATGGTTATTATGATGTTGTTACTATCTATTGAGGATAACTTTGGTTTATCATACCTTAAGAAAGATGTGAAAATTTAATTGGTTTTCTTAAATATTACTTCTATACTCAAAATTGTTGGATATAAGCTTTACTACACTTCCATAATTTTGATGAGTTAACAAGTTAGGAGGGTTGATATTGTTATAGATATTTTGGAAAATGATATTTAAAGGTAAATAGAATTGGCAATTTACGTGAAATTTTTTCCTATCTTCCACTTTTTAGTATCACAAATATGACAAATTCTTTTATTACGTGGTGTTCTAGGGACAATCTATCACATTGTTTGGTTATAAAGCTTATAAGGGTTTAAACTTATTTTAGCAATGTCAAATATATTCGTTAATTTACCTAACAAAAATGTACTTTCCTTTACACCTCTTGAAGTAATTTCTAGTATATGTTTTATGACCTTGTTGTCATAGTTTATCTTTGTTTTAAAAAAATGCAATATCACTTCATCCATTATCGTATATCCAGAGCAGGAGTGTTACTATGGATATATGAAACATGTGGTTATTCCTACCTAAGTAAACATAATGAATGAAGTGATGACCATTAAAATTGCTTTATACTGGATGAGTAAGAGGGCCCACTATACAATGGTGTGAACCCAACGTAGATGGAATGGACAAGTCTACCTGAACAAACAAGACACATATAAGTTCAGAAAATTTGGATGAGATATGATAGAGAGTCATTAACAGATGAGGGAGAACAGATGGCATAAATGTTCTATCATAGAACAAACCTTGCACATTCCAAAAAACTTGTGTTTTTTCTTCATATAGTAGTGATATAAAAAGAATGGGTTGTATAGTGTTATATTGGAAGAACTTGGCAAAAACATTAAAAAAACAGCAAGTCAATGAATTGCTAATTGTATGATAATGAAAACGGAGACTAAACCCATCGTAATGATGATAAGTCTTTCTGATATGTAATTTGCATTATGTGTGACATAATGAAGTAAAATATATTTATGATGGTGTGGATTACTTTTTCTTTTCAATTTTTCATTCTTTAAAAAATAAATATATGGATGGTTTAATTTTAGTAATTCGATAGACAAAGTCACTACAAGGTGATTGAACCTTGGATCTTTTAATTTGCACAAAGTCACATCACTTTGATCACCAATTGAGCCACCCTTTACACCACTAATATTATTATTATTATTATCTATATGAAAATTTCAAAATCTTATTTTTTAAGCTACTATGATTATTTGTACAAATAAGTGTATTTTATATTTTAAATTACATAAATATAAAATTATCTATATATAAATTTAAATTTAATTGAATTTGATTTCTTTAATTATTTTTAATAGTAGCAAAAGGTTTTAAGAAATTCAAATATAAAATACTGTAATTTTACGCTTCACTATGTGTTGTGTTATATGGTTAGTTTAATTGAAGATAGAAAAATATATATATATTTTTAAATAATTTATTGTTGAGCTAATTTGTGGTCGTAAATTAACACAATTATTTCTTATCAATCCGGGTTGTTTATGCTTTGAGGCAAGTTCACTATATGTGAAGATCAGATATAATCAAACCTTGAATGATAAGTTATTCAAAAGCTAAAAGTAGTACATGTATAACTCTAATTCAATCAGCTTAAAAAGAGAGAAATATTGAAAGGGTTCTTGACCTCAAGAAGTCCACCTTCACCTCAATTATCACTTAATGAATCAGAGATCGAAACCAGAAGCTTAAGATGGATAAATTATTAATGAAAGAAGATCTTAACTTAAGAGACACATAAGATATTCCATCATAATTCATTCATCTCAATATCCAAATGTTAATGAAAATAAAACTACTTGCATGCAAACAAAAGAAACTAGTTTTGATTCATCATTTTAGCAGAAGGGATGGCCAACTTGAACACCTATTTTTCCAACTCAATAAAGTGATGAATAAGCTATTAACTAATGAAATCATTCACTGTGCATGAACCATAAAGCAAACTGAAATAAAGATTTGAAAAACTAGTGCTAGAATCAACCAGATTATAAGGAAATGAAACTAGTTAACAACGAAGTGTACTTAGCTTGGAATGGGGGCCATCCACCCTTGCCTTGCACACTTTGAGAGGTGATATCAGAAGCTTAAATCAGTCACACATAAATAGCATTGCACAGCAAAATAATAATAACACAAGTCTTCAAATTAACTCCTCAATCCAAAGATGTCACAGCATAAAAGTATATCACAAAATCAATACATAAGCCATCAAAGTTTTGGCTTTAAATAAGAATTCTCATGAACAAATTGATCTATATTCACTCAAACAAACCCATCTACTCTCATCCACCTATCTAAGTTGAATTCATTATCCCCATCCCAGGAAGGATGACCATTCCTATGAAATCTCAAAACTGCCCTATTGCTATGGGATTCCTGCATGACCAGTCATGGTTGACTAGCACCAAATCGGCCTAATAAAGCTGTTTTGTTCGAACTAAGCATTTCTGGCTTAGTCCTAGTTCCCAAGCTATCCATCCATGCATTCCATTCGTGCCCAAGTTTCCTGCAACCATATCAACCATAGAGCTATTACGGGAATTTCCGAATCTGCCAATTTTGCACTAAAAACCAAATTTTCATAAAAACTTTAGAAATTGAAAAATTAAAATTAAATACCTGAATGGATATCAAATATACATAAAAATTGGATAAATGAAGGGAAAATGGATGGAAAATAGATGGATAAGTAAGTTTATTTGAGCAAAAATAAGACCAAAACTAAGGCCCAACATCTCTCCCTTGCTTATCATCAAGCATGTCCCCATGCTTGCTTGCTCCTCTTTGACCTTCGCCTTTCTGTAGTAGATGATATACCTGTAGATGCTTCCTGTTGTGCTGCCCTGGCCAAACAATCCAGACCTATATCATGTCTCTCCCTAAACAAAGCTGCCTTGACCTTTTGTTTTTCATATTTTGCCTGCCACATGTTCTTTTCCTTTAGCCATTTAAATGCTTTCTTAGAAAGTAGATCATTTTTCCTTTTCAGCCTCCCCAATTCTTCATTCAGTTTCTCATTTGCCTTAACCAATTTAGCATTATCTTTCTTATTTGCCTTGTTTTCTTCTTTTAATTGCTTCTCTAAGATTTTGCTAATTTCAAATTGGTTAGTTAAATCCCTGATTCTTCCCAAATTAAGTTCTCTCTCAAAATCTTGTGTTGTTTTCATTAGTGATGATGTTGTTGCATCATCATATGAAGAATCCTTCTCAAATGCCTCTTGTGCAATATCATTCTCTACTTTCTGTCTTGGGGAATATGTTTCTACTTCCTTCTCTAAATCAATGGGACTATTATTCCTAAATCGTCTAGGAATAGACATAACAGATGTTTCATTTTCTTGCATGGCCATGTTGTTCTTTTGTTTGTCTCTTGTTCTAGGATACAAGGGTGAGTTCATCAATCCTCTGTTTTCCTGCTCTGTTTTATCCTGTACCTCATTAACCTGTTCAATGAATTGATTTTTAGACATGAATTCTCGCCACACTATGCCCTGTGATCTCACCTGATACTCAACTAGGATTTTGATTAATCCTTGATGGTATATCTATCCTTCTTTAGGCCTATGTGTTATAGACATTTTTGTGCCTTACATCATGGAGCATGAAATGTCCATAAGCTAAGGGATCCAAAGTCCCTAAACATGTTGTTCCTACCCCTAGAGGAACAAGGCTAACAAACCACAGCAATTCACAGAAGTTCTCCACCTGAAACTGCTAAAAAACAAGTCAATTCAGGATCATGTCAACTGCTCCATTGACCATCTGTGCTGAATGTCAGTGGCTCCACTGTCTACCTGTGTTGAATGTCAACTCCAACATTAGACACCTGCGCTGAGCGAGTTTGGACAAGTGGCAGACTCATTCCTCAAGGTGTCAGTGCTTAGGAAGCTTCCAAAATGACACTTGCCTCAGGGAATTCGACTGGTGATGAGTAAGAGGTTCCAAATCTCCCAGTGGAAGCAAGAACCTCCAAGTGGACTCAAGAACTGAGAGAGGGAGAGGACACTAGTCAGATCTCAAGTTGCCTCATCCTCTCTCCAAAATAACTATATATAGATCTCTCCTCCATGAGATCTAGAGGCTGGAATTTGGTTATTGCAAAGAATTGTTGTTGGTTTGAGACTGGAATCATTGGGTGCTTAATGCTTTGAAGGGTGGTGAAGATAGGAATTCCATTCTGCTGGGAAGGAGATGCTGGATTGGAGCCCTTTGGGTTGTATCTCTTCTTGAACCTTGTTATTTATCAATAAAGCTATCTTGGTTCTCTCCTATCTACTGGTGTATTTTGTATGATTGCATTAGTGTATTTGATTTACTTCTAATCCTGAATCATTTATGAATATGAATATTTGCCTTTGTGTTGTGTTCTTCTCTTGTCGCAAGTAGTTGTTCTCTTGTCGCAGGTAGCTGTTCTCTTGTGATCTCGCGGGAATCGAGTAGCTGTTCTCTTGGACGAGCGAGGAGGCAAGTAGCTGTGAACACCCAAAGAGAAGAGGATCTAGATCGAGGGACAAACAAAAGACAACGGTAAGCCTATTGATCTCCCCTCTTTCACATTTCATAAAGGAAGAAACCAGAATAGTTGTATCTGTTTGTTGCTAAGGCACTGTCACACCTTAGGTGGATAGGATCGTCCTGCATAGGCATTTTTCCCCACAACAAATTGGCGACTCCGCTGGGACGATTTCTTTTAGTCATTTTATTTGTGTTTACATCATTGTTTGTTTCATAAACTCAACAGCAACAATCGAACTGCTTCTGCAAAGTAGACTGTTGCTGCCTTGATCCTTCCTTGGATTTTGTCTATGATCTGAACAATGGATTCACAAATGACTTGATGATCCTTTATGATAGTCTTTAGTTCCCTCTCAAAGCATCCCTTTGATTATACCTTGCTTGTGTTTCTGATATGGCCTGAAACTGTTGATTTTTGAGCAATTTGTGACCCAGAACCCAAGAGAAAAGACAGTCTACATTTCAACGCAGGTCCCATGAAGGCTACCTGTGCTGAATGTCAAACCCATAGTGTTGAGTTTGCGCTGAACTAGTTTGGCCTTGTGCAACAGGGGTTCTCTGCTGTCTATTGCCCTGTTTTGATCTTTGTTTTTGCAGCCTTTAACCAGCATAGGTACCAGCCTGATAACCCCTTTTCTTTGCTTGAATTCGGCCTCCTTTTATACAAAAAGACTGTGAGTGTTTTTATGTATTTGTGCCGTCATTTACAGTTTTCCTTTTCATGAGTGAAATAATCATCCTGTAGCCCTTGATTCAGATCTGATTGATTGTGATCTTAGGAGAGAGTTCATTGGTTGTTTACAGTTGATTATACATTTGCTTTTGCTTATTGGTTTGAGTTTGTCTCTTTTAAGTGTCGAAACAAGTATTCATTTCGAAAGTCGCAAAGTGATTGTAATCTCTTCTACCCTTGTTGATTTCAAAAAAGTAAACTTGTTTGTATCTGTCACTTAAAAGCAAATTCAAAGTTGTACAAAAAGCTTTCTTTGTAGGCATCAATACTAAGAAAGCGGAAAACAAACACCTGCATTGTGCATTTGCATTTTGATAAGTTTGCATGATTGATTTAGGAAAGAGTGCATTAGAGTGTGCTGATTGCTCTTTGAAAAAAGATGGTGTCTTTCTTTTCCCTTAGTAGCTAGGATTTTCAAAGTTGAAAAGATAATAAAGCTTGCTTATCATTTTAGACTGCATTTTGGAATTGGACCATACATCTCGTGGTGATCCTAAAAGACAAACTTCTAAAAAGATCAACTTAAAATAAGCTGAATGAAGCTAACAACGCTTTGCAACATAACGCACAACAAAGAGGTCTAGGCTAGAGACGTGTTCCGGCGTCATTAAGCCTAGTGACTGTCGATCTCGTGGAAGGTGGGTGATTCCTCCTGAGGGACGATAGCGCTTGTACGGATTGTGCTCCCACATACCATCACGTATATATTGGGAGACCCCTATAGGCATATATCCTTTATCCTTAGGAAGCCGTGTCGGCCGCCCTACTGATCGCAATGCAGTGAACACAGCATTCACGATGATCGACTGCCCGTACCTTAAAAAGTATTCTGCGGTTTTGCGAAAAGTTTTGCACACCCTCTGCCTAGAACTCCAGAGCAATTTCTTTTGGGCTTTTTCAGACTCTATAACAGAAAAAGTCCATCCGAGCATTTGTCACTTCGGGCTCTTTAAAACATCGAAGGAGACTAGAGTCATCTTTAGCTTTTTCTCGAATCTTTAAAAGTGAAAAAGCAAGTTGTGTCTAAAGCGTCATTAACAATTTATTTTAAACGGAACAATCACCCTTTATTCCCGCGTTGATCTTTAGGTTGAAAAGATGGAGCACACCAACCAAGGAATTCCCCTTGGTGGAAATCCTAGTCCCTTCTCCTCTTGGGGAGATGTTGGTGCGCCCCACATGGCCACATTTTCGCTTCCAGGACTGACAATTGGCCTACCAGTCTGGCTCTTTTCAGCCAATGTCGTTCAGAATTCCACAATTCCTGAACAGTCGAGTCAATAGTTAGATCAGACAAGAGTTGCCCACCAGCCTTCCACTTCATCTTCCTCTCCTCCTTCCTCTTCGCTTGATGGAACTGGTAGAACAAAAAACCGAGTTCCTAAGGAGAAGAAGGAGAAGAAGAAGGAGCCTAAGGCGACTGGGGGCAAACAAGTGTCATCTAACAAAAATCCACACACAGCACTCGTAAGGCCTAAATCGCCATGCGTCATATGCAAGGGAGACCACTTCCATAGAGATTGTCCCTGTATCCCCCGGATACTAAGGGACTGATCCCCCCATTTGCACAATTCGGTAGCATCGACCTTTGATAGCCATGTCGACTGCTCACCGTCAACTAGCGGGAGTGAAGCCCTAGGACAGAGCGGGAAAGCTAAATTTCCCTGCAGGTTGTGTGAATGTGATCACGCCATCCACCGTTGTCCCTTCTTAGATGAGGCAAAAAGAGTTCTGGAAGATCGCCCGATTTTACGAGCGCAGCTTCCTCCTGGATATCAAAAACTCTTGCCAAGTCCCTCGCTAGTTGAGAACCCGGCCGACCCGCCCAGGTGGTCAGCCGAAGCACCTGTCATTGAAGATGAACCGTCTTAATCCATACCTGACGAAAGTCTAAAGGTTGAAACGGCAGTTGACCCGGTTTTGCCTTCAGAGGCTCTATCTTCGAATGACACCATCACAGAGGAGAAAAAAGACAACACCGTCCAAATTCTCTTCATCAGCACTGACTCTGATGATCAAGGGGGCAATGCCACCATTCCTTTATCGTAGGAAGGAATTTCTTCAGAGCGATATCCGGCCGTCTATTCGGTCCCACCACCGAGCAACCTGGTTTTGTCCTTTGACTGGAACCAACTAGGCAGACCCCACTTGCCAGCTAGCATACCATTCAGAATTATTGTCCAAATATACAGAATGGTAATGGCTGGTACAGTTATTGATGAAGGGGCATCTGTGAGTATCCTTTCCTCTATTACTTGGAAAGCACTTGGTTCGCCTGCGCTTTTTCCTGAAATGAGAAATCTATCAGGGTTTGATAAAGGAACCAGTCGACCTTTAGGGGTCCTCCCCAATGTGCCCATAACATTGAAAGGGAAGACCGTTCAAATGAACATGATGGTCGTTCAAGGACCCTTGGATTATAACCTACTCCTTGGACGAGACTATATATATTGCATGGAGGCCCTCGTCTCCTCACTCTTTAGAGTAATGTGTTTTCCGCATGAAGGAAGAGTGGTCAAGCTCGTGGACCAACTTTCATTCCCCGGATCACGCATCGCAAATAGTCATATACCATCCCTAAATGGTCTATTCACGCGAGAAGTGTCTCAACCCACGGTCCATCCTCCTGATGAGTGCGAGTAATCCGGGAAGATATGACTGGAACCCAGGGGGTATGCGTCCTGGTCTGCCTCGGCAGAGAACTTTGGGTATAGGGTATGTTTCCGCGGGAGAATATGACTAGTCCGTACCCCGTCCGTCTAGGAAGACGGTTGTTCTAGAATAGGATTCTTTTGTCAAAGTTATGTGAGTTGGCGGGCTACGTCATTCACCTTTGTCTATTTCGGTAGACATTGCCGAGGAAGTGTTTTGTTTGAAAGATTAACGAGACAATCTTTGGGTAACCTGAAAGAGGTAAGCATCTCTCGTTAAAACAAATTTTTTGGCGGAAGTGAAGTAGAGGTAACCTTGAAGTCGTACTTTATACCTGGGGGCATGCAAACCTTTTGGAGAGCTAGCAAGGGGCGGCTATTTGTTTTTTTAAATTTTTAGGACCTCTAACCCTTTAAACTCGTAGGATTAGTCGTTTCCAAACTTGCATAACGAAAGGATCCGGGGCAAAGCTTACGTGAGATGAAGCTCCATAAAAAATAGCATCTCCAATGAGACACTCTTATCATATGACTGGTATAAACGAGCAGTTTTAGCATAAAGTTCATGCTCGTTAAAAAATAAACACAAGATCCCAGCAGTTTTAGCACATAGTTCATGCTCGTTAAAAAATAAACATAAGTCCGAGCAGTGTTTTTGCGCATTCAAGCTCGTTAAAAAATGAACCTATTCCGGTAAATAACCATTGTGTATGTAACCTCATCTGCCATAAAAGCCTTGGTCTTGTTTGCACCGTCACCTCCACTTTTCAATTGGCCGATCGTTCACCTCCATATGATTGTTTACCCATTTTGAGGAACAGCTGCGAAGAGTGATTTCACCAGGATACAAGGGTGAGGTCATCAATCCTCTGTTTTCCTGCTCTGTTTTATCCTGTACCTCATTAACCTGTTCAATGAATTGATTTTTAGACATTAATTCTCGCCACACTATGCCCTGTGATCTCACCTGATACTCAACTAGGATTTTGATTAATCCTTGATGGTATATCTATCCTACTTTAGGCCTATGTGTTATAGACATTTTTGTGCCTTACAGCATGGAGCATGAAATGTCCATAAGCTAAGGGATCCAAAGTCCCTAAAAATGTTGTTCCTACCCCTAGAGGAACAAGGCTAACAAACCACAACAATTCACAGAAGTTCTCCACCTGAAACTGCTCAAAAACATGTCAATTCAGGATCATGTCAACTGCTCCATTGACCATCTGCGCTGAATTTTAGTGGCTCCACTGTCTACCTGCGTTGAATGTCAACTCCAACACTAGCCACCTGTGCTGAGCAAGTTTGGACAAGTGGCAGACTCATTCCTCAAGGTGTCAGTGCTCAGGAAGCTTCCAAAATGACACTTGCCTCAGGGAATTCGACTGGTGATGAGTAAGAGGTTCCAAATCTCCAAGTGGAAGCAAAAACCTCCAAGTGGACTCAAGAACTGAGAGAGGGAGAGGACACTAGTCAGATCTCAAGCTGACTCATCCTCTCTCCAAAATAACTATATATAGATCTCTCCTCCATGAGATCTAGAGGCTGGAATTTGGTTATTGCAAAGAATTGTTGTTGGTTTGAGACTGGAATCATTGGGTGCTTAATGCTTTGAAGGGTGGTGAAGATAGGAATTCCATTTTGCTGGGAAGGAGATGCTAGATTGGAGCCCTCTGGGTTGTATCTCTTCCTGAACCTTGTTATTTATCAATAAAGCTATCTTGGTTCTCTCCTATATACTGGTGTATTTTGTATGATTGCATTAGTGTATTTGATTTACTTCTAATCCTAAATCATTTATGAATATGAATATTTGCCTTTGTGTTGTGTTCTTCTCTTGTCGCAAGTAGTTGTTCTCTTGTCGCAGGTAGTTGTTCTCTTGTGATCTCGCGGGAATCGAGTAGCTGTTCTCTTGGACGAGCGAGGAGGCAAGTAGCTGTGAACACCCAAAGAGAAGAGGATCTAGATCGAGGGACAAACGGAAGACAACGGTAAATCTATTGATCTCCCCTCTTTCACATTTCATAAAGGAAGAAAGAAGAATAGTTGTATCTGTTTGTTGCTAAGGCACTGTCACACCTTAAGTGGATAGGATCGTCCTGCATAGGCATTTTCCCCACAACACTATGCTCATGTTTAACTGTTTCAATCATTCTCAAAAGGCTCCTGTATAGGAAATAAGGCAAGTTAATCCTATCCTCCCCTTTTATATGCTGCAGAAGTCTGACATGATACAAGTGAGCCACGCTATACCCCATATCATAGGTCAAAAACTTTTGGATAACCAAAACCAACTCACCCCATGGTTCATTAAACCATTCCCTGGGTATCCCTTTTGTTCTGTCAAATGTCCCTTTCCAGTCCTTCTCAAGAAAGAAAGTCCAGGCTTTCTCCTTGAAATGCAGGCCTTTGTAATACTTCTCAACTATCATGGGCAGATCTAAACCTTGGGAAATATATTCCTGGGTTACAGGAATAATGACATCTCCCACCCGTGTCTGGTCTTGATTGAAATTGTTTATAAAATGTCTGGTTATTTGTTCAGTGTGGCCATCAAATTTTTGTAGGAAACTTATCATCCCTGCTTGGTAAAGTTTTTCTATAGTTTCCTTCCCCCAACTCTCTATCTGGAATTTTGGCTCTACTCTGACTGACATTACTTCTATAAACCAATGAATGAATTCCTCTGCTGTTACTAATTTCATTTTGAAAGAAATATATAATTATTTGTTTGATTTCAAAATGAAATTTTTGAAGGCAAAGAACCTTACCTTCCTCCTTTCAATCAACTCAATTCACCTCTGTTTGACTCTGCTCTCAGCAACAATACTGTTTTAATCCCCTGTTCAATGCAAACAAATGCCTGTATACCCTGTCAATATGCTACTCTTTGTTTTTGAAAACAAAAATACATATACAAACAATGTTCATACATGCTCCTGGCCTTATTTTGTTTTCCAAAATTCAAATGCTTTTTTACTGTGTCTATTTAACTAGGAAAACTATGTAGTGCGCATGCATATGGCTCTCGGCCTCATCAACAAACATTGAAGATGCTCTCGACCTAACCCAAAATAATTTTAAAAAAAAAATTTTGACTGATCAACAAAAATTTTGACTTTGTAGTGTGCCAAAATTATGCACACGACCTTAATTACCAAATCAATTACCAAAACTACACTCGGTTGCAACAAAACTATGAGCACGAAGGCACTTAGCCTTAGCATGGAAAATCGAGGGCTATACACATACACTCAGCCTCTCAAACACAAATGAACAAGGCACATTTGGCTATATTATAGCACTTGGAAATTGGAATCATGCTTGCGGCCTCATCATAAAAATTTGCAAATACTCCTGGCCATAAAAATTTGCAAAACACAACTTTCGGCCCATCAAAACTTTTTGCAAACTGCTCTCGGCTGTCTCATAAAAACTTAAAAACTCTCGGCCTCAAAACACAGATAAAAACAAATAATAGCGCATCTAAGTTGGATTTAAATGGCTCGACAATCAATCTTTCTTTGGCAATCAGAAATTTCACAAGGCATTATTCATTCAATCATCAGGCATTTCAATCCCCTGTTTTGGTGCAAATGAAAACAATAGTGCGCAGCAAGGGTTATGGACGCATGTCATTTCATAGCAGTTCGACTGTTTGTTTTAATGTTTAACAACGGCGCACAACCAAACAAAGTGTGACAACAACAAAGCGCAGTGTGCATTCTACAGCACTTCACATCTTAGTTACCACTCACCGCCATTCAACATAACATGACATAACAGTTTAATTTTTGTGCCTCCTCTGTTCATATATTTCATTGTTAACACGGCACGCCATAACAACTCCACATAACAATTCCAAATCCTAACATGTTAACCATGCAATGCATTCGCATTTAAGTAAACCGTGATCCACTAGGAGTTCATACCAACATTCACATAGCAAATCAACGAGTTGGAGGCTACAATTTCGGCTTACCTTAGATCACCGAGCACTTGGAGGGATATCTGGCGCTCCAAATCTTGGTTTAACTGCTCAATTGACTGGTGGCAAGGCAAAGCAATCGTTACCATTAATAACTGATAGTTTATGACCAAGATTCATTATATGTCGAGCTTCAAACAATGCCTTACCTGATCAAATCCCCAAAACTTTGCTACCCTGAACGTCAAACACGGGACGATTTGTTTAAATCCACCCAACTCAGTCCACTCTTCTTTTCACCAAGCTGCGACTTCAATCACCATTTCTCTGAGCTCTTCAGCGATGAGAATTATGGTTTGAACAGCGAGGATCATTGTTTTAACACTGATGAGGGTTATGGCTTTGAATCAGTGATAAGCTAATCGGTTCATGACCGTTTCAGGGGTTGTACTACTCTCTGTATCTATTGGTGTCTGCGCTGCGTGGTTTACATGGCCAGACTGTGTCACGAGGATGGCCGAATCATGTTCACATATGCATGCCTCCTACACCGTAGGCTGTCCAATGACCATAAGTCATTGTGCCACCGTGTTCATATTCATACCTGTGTGCTGGCTGGTTGTCGCTTTGTTGACGGCGTTTCATTTGGTCTCTTAACTTCTGGCTGTATATAATATAATTACCACCGTCGTGCGTATGCAATGATATTTAACCAACGCACTTTGTTTTACAATGAGTTTGGAGGATGGATAATTATTGAGTTTGAAGCCTTACACAATACTCCCTACCACATATGCAATCATGGTTTCGTGTTTTGCATACGGTCATGCCATATGGTTTGTAGCCGTTCCCTTATATGCGTACCTTCCCTTTATCATATGCAATTGCACTTTGATTTATATCATTTGCCTTCCCTTCATATCATATGTACATTTGCGCTTGGGTTATGATATATCATATGCGCTCTTCCTTTATAGGCTATGTATATTTGCATATTATTTTTATTGCAACATCTTGACCATAGCGCATACATATAGCGCATAAATATTTGCATATGGCATATAGGGATTGTTAGATAACACATGATTTATATGCACATCTTTATAATTTTAAAATGACCATCTTAGGTCATATTTAAAATTATCACCATGACTAATGCTTGAGTTGTATGTGCAGGTTGAAAGTTGTCCCAATTTGGCCTTTTTAAGCTCGCAAAGAAAAATACTTAGGGATAGTAGGGTTAATGAAAAGAGGGAATATGCATGGAAATGAAAGCGAATAGGGTTATAATGTATAAGGGTTATAGGAATATAGGATATAAATGATAATGAATATCCCCAGGTACTAATTTCAACTTAACAAAAACTAAAAATTTCTAAGAAAAATTTGAATTTTTAAAGCACAAAATGACCACATATACTCCCCTGGATGATGGCTGTACAAGTAGGATGAAATCAATTGATCAGATGTTGTAGATGGATCCAAATGTAGACTTTATTGCGACTCCTTGTTCTTCATGTTCTAATTATTGAATTGATAATCAGGTCCCTCTGTAATGATTCATTGTTTCATGTCCCTTTTTCTGCTTACAAAATATGCACATGTTGTGTTGACATTGGCAGGTCTTTCAGGTCCCCTGGCAATGATTTGTTATATCAGGTCCCTCTATTGACAATACAAGTCTTGTTTATACTCTAGCGTTCCAGCTAAAGAGCTGATGTGTGCAACTTCAGCTGTCCACTTAAAGAGCAAATGCAAGTCTCCCCCCTTGTTGAAGATATGACTTGTCCTCAAGTCATTGGTTGGTGGAGTGTACCTGCATTAAATGTATCTGAGAACAATAGAACAAGTAGGAAGAATTCATAGAGTCCAAGTTGCCCTGGTTTTCCCCTATGAATTCGTGCTTGTAATGTGTCGGTTTCCTGGTTTTCACTTGCAAACAATTTATTTATTTTTATGTTGTTTTTTTATTTTGTTTTTTTTTTATATATATATATTTTTCTTTTTTTTTTCTTTTTTTTTTTTCAGATATGTTTTATTCAACTAGTAGACTGGAAGATGGTGGATTTTGTGCCATAAGTTCCAATTCTGTGTCTTCGATCAGTTGTTTCATAAATGCTTCTTTACTGATAGGCCTATTGTAAACTTTGAGCCTATGTCCATTCACTATAAATGAGGTGGAATCCTGGTTGATTGTCTTGATCCTTACTGCTCCATTGTCAAAGATTTCGTCAATTTCATATGGGCCCAGCCAGTGTGTTGTGAACTTTGCTTTGAAGTCTTTGAATTTGGAGTCGAAAAGAAATGCCCAGTCTCCCTTGTGAAATGTCTTTGTTTTGATATATCTGTCGTGCCACTTCATTCTTTGTTGTTGCACTAATGTAGTATGTTCCATAGCTTGCTGACGATGCTCATCTAACTGATTCAATTCCATGATCCGCTGCTGTTGTGCTTCTGTCAAGTCGAGTCCTAGTTCAGCTGCTAGTCTGTATGTATGTATCTGAAACTCTATAGGGAGTAAAGCCTCTTTCCCATATACTAACTGGTATGGACTGAAACCAGTTGTTGTTTTCCAAGTGATCCTATAGGCCCAGAGCACATCTTTTAATTTTTCAGACCAGTCTTTTCTATTCATTTGTACTGTTTTTGTCATAATATTTTCCAAGACTTTATTTGTTGATTCGACTTGCCCATTTTCTTGTGGATGATATGGTGTAGATTTCCTATGTTTGATTTTGTATTTCTCCATTAGGTCTCGTACCAGCTTTGATGTAAACTGTGTGCCTTGATCTGTTACAATTTGTTTAGGTACTCCATATCTGACAAAGATTTCTTCAAAAAGAAAGGTGACGATTGTATCTTCTGTTGCTCTGTTAACTGCTTTTGCTTCCACCCATTTGGTTACATAGTCTGTACATACTAAGATGTACCTCTTCCCATTTGATGGTGGATTGATAGGTCCAACAAAGTTAAGTGCCCACTGCTCAAATGGTTCTATGAGAACCTATGGCTTCAGTGGCATTTCATCTGATGTTATTGGTTGTCCTGTTCTCTGGGAGCTGTCACATTGCTTGACATATTTCTTAGAGTCTCTGAAGATGGATGGCCAGTAATAGCCTAGTTGCAACACCTTATACGTCGTTCGTTTATTTGCAAAATGGCCACCACAGGGTTTATCATGACATGCTCTTAAAATGTCTAATATTTCATCTTCTCGTACGTATTTTCTAATTATCAGGTCTGAACCAGTATAAAATAAATCACCATTGACCCATGTATATCTAGAGCTTGCTCTAACAATTTTGTATTTTTGCTTTTTATTGAATTGACCTGGAAACCTTCCAGATGATAAATAGTTTGCAATATCTGCAAACCATGGTGTTTTGACTGTGATGGAAAATAGATGTTCATCTGGAAAGTTATCTACAACTGGATTTGGATCGGGGGGTGAGTGTATGCGGGACAGAAAGTCAGCCACTTGGTTTTCTTTACCTGGCCGATCTTGTACTGTGATATTAAATTCTTGCAGTAACAGTAACCATATTGTTATGCGTCCAATGGTGATGGGTTTATTCATCAAGTATTTTATTACTGAATGATCAGTATGAATGAAAACTTGATGTCCTGTTATATAGTGCCGAAATTTATTTACTGCATGTATAACAGCTAACATTTCTCTTTTTGTGATTGTGTAGTTCATTTCTGCAGGTGTTAGATTTTTTCTTATGAAGTATATTTCATAAGTGAACAAGTTCTCTTTCTCTCCAAGAGAGGAACCTATCGTGGTATCAGATGCATCAGTTGAGATATGAAATGGTAAAGACTAGTTTGGCCCACGAAGAATGGGGCAACTGACAATTTCTCTTTCAGAATTTGAAATGCATTTTGACAATCATTTGTCCAGTGAAATTCAATATCATTTGCTAATAGTTTGAACAGAGGTTGGGCTATTTTACTAAAGTTTTCAATGAATCATCTATAATAGCCTGCATAGCCTAAGAAACTTCTTACCTCTTTCTGTGTTCTAGGAGGCATTAAGTTCACTAAGACTTGGATCTTGGCTGGATCCACCTTTATTCCTGAAGCAGAAATGTGGTGTCCCAGAACTATTCCTTCTGTCAACATCATATAGCATTTCTCATTGCTTAATGATAAATTTGTTTCAATGCATCGTTTCAAAACTTTCTCAAGGTTGTTTAAACAATCATTGTATGTGTTCCCGTAAACTGTGAAGTCATCCATATAGACCTCTACACATTCATGAATTAGATCAACAAATATTGCAAGTACTGCTCGTTGGAAAGCTGCAGGTGCATTGCATAGACCAAATGGCAAAACATTATATGCATAGGTTCCCCATGGGCAAGTAAATGTTGTCTTGTCTTGGTCTTCTTCTGCTATTCTTATCTGGTTGTATCCGCTAAACCCATCTAAGAAGGAGAAAATTTTCTTTCCAGCTAATGAGTCTAACACTTGGTCAATGAAGGGTAGAGGAAAATGATCTTTGAGTGTAGCTTTTTTTAATTCCCGGTAGTCCACACATACCCTCCACTTTCCAATTTTCTTTGGCACAATAACCAGTGGAGAAACCCATTGACTATCTGAAATAGGATAGATGAATCCAACTTTTAACAATTTTTGCAGTTCTTCTTTCACTATTTCCTTCATCATGGGATTCATTCGTCTTTGAGGTTGTCTTACATGTTTAAGTTGATCATCTGTATAGATGTGGTGGATACATGTGCTAGGATGAATTCCTTGCATATGAGTATAATCCCAAGCAAAAGCTTTTGAATATTTATGTAATAGTGCAATTACCTCTTACTCTTGTGCTGGTTGCAATTCATTTCCAATGTTTAGATGTTTTCCAGGATGAACCTCAATTGTTTTGATTGTTTGCTTGGAAACTGTATTTACAAGAAAGATATCTATAAAAGATTTCTGCAAGGTTTGAATTGTACATGTTTCCTGAAATCATTGATTCAAAAGGTTACGTGCAGCTTCATATTGAGCTTTCCTAAGTTGCTCTGAAATACTTGGTTCTGAAATGAAAAGATCCATTAAGTCCTCATTCCCTTCTTCTTCTCTAAAATCAAAGAATTGATTTATACTTAAAACTGATTTTGTTTGCTTCTTTTCTTGAGTTTCAAGTATTCATTCTAAAGAAGTAGATTGTGCAGGTGAATAAAGAGTGATATGTTTCCTTTCATCTCCATGTGAAATAATCATACTTCCAGATCTGCATCCTATGAAGGCATCAGCAGTAGCTAAGCATGTTCTACCTAAGATTAGAGGATGTCCTCCCAAGTTTGTCTTTGGTTGCAAGATCAGGAAGTCAACATGATACTCCCATGAATCCAAGGAGACTATGATATCTTCTAATATTCCTTCAGGAACAACTTTAGATCTATCTGCTAGTTCCAAGATTGTAGAAGTTGATCTAATGTTGTTTGGTTGCAAAGTTTTCATTGTCTCCATTGTCATTACGTTTATAGCTACTCCCAAGTCTATTAATGTATTTGGTACTGAGAAATTATTTATTGATATGGTAACCATTGGGATACCAGGATAAATATATTTTTCTACTATGGTTTGTGTATACATGAGGCTTGCTAACTTACCAATGACTTGGATTGTAGTAGGATCCTTTTTATTTTTCTCTGATTTCCGGATGCACAATTCCGTTATTGTTTTAGCACATATTGGTATTTCTTTAATTGCCTTCAACAAAGGAATTTTTACGTAAGCATTTTTTAACTCATCTAAGATATCAAATTCAGGAAGGATTATTTGGTTTTGTCGTTCCACTAACCTTTCAGGATAAGGTGGTGTTTGTGTTGTAACATTTGTTCCTTTCTTATTTTGTACCTCAGTTTGTGATGTTTCAGGTGATTCTCCTTGTTTAGTTGGTTCTTTTATAATTGGAGGAGAATCCTTTTTAAGAACTTTTCCAGACCTTAGATGGAAATCATTAAGAGGAAGGATCGAATATGTAGGAAAACATGCTACTTCCTCCACAGTGTATGCAGATTTGTCCACCTTATTATTTGGATTGGCCATTGGTTGGGACGGTAGTTGAGTTGGTCTAGGTTGATTTGTAGGTAGCTGTAACTGTTGTGGTTGAGTCAACAACGATGGTGGATTTTGTTGTGAAAATGGGATAGATTGCGGATATACAGAATGTTGTTGTTGAAAGGGTATGGATTGTGGATATTGTGGATCTGCAAATGG
This sequence comes from Pinus tabuliformis, assembly GCA_031772625.1. Taxonomy (NCBI): domain Eukaryota; kingdom Viridiplantae; phylum Streptophyta; class Pinopsida; order Pinales; family Pinaceae; genus Pinus; species Pinus tabuliformis. Next base: position 477,641,443 of record CM062810.1, on the reverse strand, counting down.
TTGTTGGTATTGTTGCTGGTATTGTTGTTGATACTATTGAGGTTGCTGGTTTCCATAACCATATCCTCTCCAACCTTGTACAGGTTGTTGTGAATATTGTTGTGGAGGCCAAGCTTGCCATGGCATTGGAGGTGTCCAAGGATTATGAGGTGGATAGGAATAATTCTGTTGAGGGAATTGTTGTTGATTTGGTTGAGGCATCCTAGGTTGCCATGCTCTTCGTGGTGCAACATAATAGAAACCTTCCGTCTCCGGCACTTCTTCCATTGAGTTCATTTGTAACTCTTTCAATTTTACACAATTCTATATGGAATGATTGCCTGTAAAAAGACCACAAACCTGAATACTATCCAAAGGACATTCTCTCAAAGGATGTTTCTTTTTACGTTTGGAACAAAAGATTGCTAGAGCTTGTTTTTGTTCTTCTTTCTTCTTGTTTGCCTTTAGCACATCTACTTGTGTCCCTAATGTACTCAAGGGATCTGTTCTTAAATTTTCCAATAAACTTCCTATTTCAGCTCTTGTTGTCCCTCCTGCAGCTGACTTTGCTACTTTTGAACTTACTTCCCTTCTTCTGGTTTTTGATCTTCCTCTAGAATATTTTTGACATAACTCAACAATTTCATCGAATGGAAGGTTTGAAATATCTCCTTTACCCATCACATTCCAAATGTCAAGGTATTCATCCCTTACACCTTTGAGAAAGATTGTGTGAACAGTTTCTTGATTTAGAGAATGTTGTTTAGATTTCTAAAGATTATATGCGAATCTTTCCAAATATTCTTCTAAACCTTCATCTTCTTGTTGTGTAATTCTAAAAACGTCTTCCTTTGAATCTCTAGATCTACAATAAGCTTGATATTTCTTAAGGAAGACAATTCGCATATCATCCCAAGAGGCTAGTGTTTGTTCTCCTAAACCCATAAACCATTTTAAAGTTGCTGCTTTTAATGTTTCAGGGAAAAGACGAAGTTTATGAACGTCATCAGTATATCTGTATGTTCTACATAGGATATCAAATTCGAACATAAATGCATCAAGATCTTCTGTAGACATTCCATAAAAGTTTGGCAATACAGAAGGTGGAATATTTTTCGTTTTTACTTCTTCTCCCAATATTGCACTTGTATCTACTATTGGAAAACCAAAAGTAGTTTCTTGATCAATTCCATCTTCTTGTCTTTTCCGGTCGTTTTCTAGCTTCCTATCATTTTCTCGTTTTGCCTCTTCCTCTCTTTTTCTTCTCCATTCTCTTTGTAATCTTTCATATTCAACCCTTTGTTGTTCAGGAGTGAGAATAATGGATCCATGTCCCTCTTCTGCCATTGTTTGATTTATTTCAATTTCAAGTGGAATTTCAAGTTGTTGGAAGATAGGAGGATTTATGGATGGAAAAACAAGTTGTTTTCCTTTTTCTTTTTGTTTTTCGGAACTGGAGAATTGTTTTTGTTTTGCTTCCCAAGCTAACAAAGTTTTCCTTTCAATCAATGTTAATCTTTGGCCAGTTCTTTGTTTTACTACCAACTCCTCAATTGTTGGATTACCAGTAACTGGGGTGTGCGATGATCCTATTTCTACTTGTGGGGGGTTTTTGATAAATCCAGCTTGAGGATCTCTATATCTAGGCATAAAGAAACATAACTTAAATGGAATGTAACTAATGTTTTTTGGTTTTGAAATTTATCTTTCTATTCACTATGCTGATATTTGCCTCCCCGGCAACGGCGCCAAAATATTGAGCTAATTTGTGGTCCTAAATTAACACAATTATTTCTTATCAATCCGGGTTGTTTATGCTTTGTGGCAAGTTCACTATATGTGAAGATCAGATATAATCAAACCTTGAAAGATAAGTTATTCAAAAGCTAAAAGTAGTACATCTATAACTCTAATTCAATCAGCTTAAAAAGAGAGAAATATTGAAAGGGTTCTTGACCTCAAGAAGTCCACCTTCACCTCAATTATCACTTAATGAATCAGAGATCGAAACCAAAAGCTTAATATGGATAAATTATTAATGAAAGAAGCTCTCAACTTAAGAGACACATAAGATATTCCATCATAATTCATTCATCTCAATATCCAAATCTTAATGAAAATAAAACTACTTGCATGCAAACAAAAGAAACTAGTTTTGATTCATCATTTTAGCAGAAGGGATGCCCAACTTGAACACCTGTTTTTCAAACTCAATAAAGTGATGAATAAGATATTAACTAATGAAATCAATCACTGTGCATGAACCATAAAGCAAACTGAAATAAAGCTTTGAAAAACTAGTGCTACAATCAACCAGATTACAAGGAAATGAAACTAGTTAACAAGGAAGTGTAGTTAGCTTGGAATGGGGGCACTCCACCCTTGCCTTGCACACTTTGAGAGGTGATATCAGAAGCTTAAATCAGTCACACATCCATAGAATTGCACAGCAAAATAATAATAAAACAAGTCTTCAAGTTAACTCCTCAATCCAAAGATGTCACAGCATAAAAGTATATCACAAAATCAATACATAAGCCATCAAAGTTTTGGCTTTAAATAAGAAGTCTCATGAACAAACTGATCTATATTCACTCAAAAAAACCCATCTACTCTCATCCACCTATCTAAGTCGAATTCATTATCCCCATCCCAAGAAAGATAACCATTCCTATGAAATCTCAAAACTGCCCTATTTCTATGGGATTCCTACATGACTAGTCATGGTTGACTAACACCAAATGGGCCTAACAAAGCTTGTTCTGTTCGAACTAAGCATTGCTAGCTTAGTCCTAGTTCCCAAGTTGTCCATCCATGAATTCCATTCGTGCCCAAGTGTCCTGCAACCATATCAACCATAGAGCTATTACGAGAATTTCTGAATCTGCCAATTTTGCACTAAAAACTAAATTTTCATAAAAACTTTAGAAATTGAAAAATTAAAATTAGATACCTGAATGGATATCAAATATCATCAAAATGGGATAAATGAAGGGAAAATGGATGGAAAATATATGGATAAGTAAGTTTCTTTGAGCAAAAATAAGACCAAAACTAAGGCCCGACATTTATAATAAAAAATGAGTAATTAAAATTAAAATTCGAAATATGATTATTTTAAATTTTTAGTTGCTGAATTAATTAAAAATTTATGTGATTAGTTTAAATGAAGATAGAAAAATATATTATTTAAAAAAAAAATTATAATTGAAAAATAAATAATTAAATAAATTTTATTTGACATCAATTAAAATTTGAAATAAATTTATTTTTATTTTTTTAGTTATTGAATTAATTAAAAATTTACATAATTTACAATTATATATATATATATATATATATATATATATATATATATATATATCATACCCATACAATTATATGATAATTAATAATTATAATACTAATTTATTATTAAAGTTATTGCATTTAATGTAGTTAAGAAAACATCAAAAGCATGGATTTTCATGTTATAGTAGGAAAAACAAAACAAGAAAATGAGGTTTTTTCGTATTCAGCTTTAACGTTGCAGTAAGGGTTGTAAATCAAACTCTATAATTCGTTTCTTTAGGTCTAATAGACAAAAGTTTCGTTTCAACGGACGTTAACCATCATCATCATCATCATCATCATCATCAACAAAAATGAGTGGCCCTTGATATTGAGTATTGCAACATATTACGAACGATGTATCCAAAAGTCCATACGACATAAGTCATGGACAAAATGTGTAGTCTCCCAATTTCTTGGACTTCCATCAACCCCATGTAAAGTAGGCTCATAGAGATGCGCGAGGTCGAATGCAATTAATCTCAAAATTGAGAACGTTGAATATTGTTGGTTTTACAGTTTTTGGAAAGTAAACATTCCAGCTAAAATTGTAATCTTCCTCTGGCTAACATGGTAAAACAAAAATATTACATGGGCTAACTTACAAAAGGAAAACCACTATGGCCTTGGGATATGCCATCTACGGAGGGATAATTCTGAGGACAATGAGCATTTATTTTTACATTGTCATAGATCTGTTAGCATTTGGAAACACTTCACAAACAGGAGGCAGATTCCATTCACTCAGTTTGATACATTTGATGGGTGTTTAAAATGGTGGAGCACTCAGAGTAAAAGCAAGAGAATGCTAGATTTGGTCATTTTATGGGAAATTTGGAAAACTCAGCATCATCTGATCTTTGGTCTTAGCGGAAAGGGGGAAAACTTAAACTTTGAATCCATAGAACAATGGGTGGTATTAGATCAGAATGAGGACACCAAGAAAAGTAAAAATAAGAAGACAAAGAAGGGGAGAACTCAGTTCTACAACCATCCGGTGGGGTTTTTTGATGGAGCAGCTCAAGGAGGAAGATGTGGGAGTGGCTTTTGTTTAAAATTGACATAAGAACAGGACTTCCAGATTCACTATTATGTGGGAGAATGAACAAGTATGAAAGCAAAAGTTGTTGCTTTATGGGGACTATTATGGTTTATCAAGTTCTTGGATATCCCTCAAGTACAAATTTTTGGAGACTCCAAATGTATAATAGACCATGTTAAATTGAAGAACAACATTCAACGAACTTCCCTACAAGGTTGGATGAGATGTATAAATTGTATATGGATTTCCTTCCAGAATTCATCCCTTGAGCACATCAGCATGGCACATAACAAATCTGTGGATGAATTATCGAAAAAGAGACTAGAGGACACAAAAAAGGGCATGCACATTTTGATGAAAACGAGAGAAAAGGATACAGAAGTAGAAAATCTAAAAGTGCTGGGATAGATCATTGAAGAGAGCTCAAAAAGGCAGAGCTTCATACCATATAAGTCCATATAAAATACTCGTTTCTTTTTGTTTTAAGTTTTGTATAAATTGTGTATCTGATTTTGTATAGAAATCATATAAGAAAAGAATACATTAAGTCTTTGATCTACAGAAATGTAAATGATCTGATCCACATATTAGACCCTGTGTAAATTGCAAAAATCGCTGAGAGTAAATAGTTTCATTATGCTGTAACTCTTAGACAATAGTTCAAATGGATGTAAGTGGAGAAGCTTCCTCCCAATGTAATTATGCTATGAATTTCTCAAGGTTTATGAAGACAATATGTCCATCATAAGAATGTAATCTTTTATCCATAATAATAAAACAGACCATTTTTTTAATACTGTATTTAAAAAAAAAATTAATAATCACCTCGTTTTCCGAGTAAGTGGCGGTCACATGAGAAACATCCAATTAATGGCAATGTCACTATCGCATGAAACAACACAGACCACTAGTAAGTCCATCTCGTTTTAGCGAGCGGTTTCAAACTTTTGTTGGAATTTCTGATAATTCTAAACAAAACTGAAAAACAGAACAATACTCAATTTTAACACAGTGAAAATAAAAATCGTTTGCGGAATACGGTGTAACAACAACGCAGTTTCATCAGTTGCTGTTTGCAGTGTATCAGCAACAGTGTTTCAGCAATGCTGAAACAACAGCAGTGTATCAGCAATAGTGTTTCAGCAATACTGAAACTGGTGTTTCAGCAACACTCTGTTTTGACGCCGAGAAACTATTTTCTGCTTATCGTGTAACAGCAACGTGCAACAGTGTAACAGCAACGCAAAAAAAAAGCTTCTATTTATAAACAGTAAACCAACTGATACAAATTCGTCTTCCTCACATAGAGGGATTTTCACAAGAGATTATGCTGAAGAGCATCTTCCTCTTGACAGAGGGATTTTCCCAAAAGATTATGCTGAAGAGCATCTTCCTCTTGACAGAGGGATTGTAGCAGAACGCTTCAATTCCACAAACCGATTTTTCACTATCTGAAAATTACAGTTTCAGCACTGTTGTGCGTCACAAAGAAGGAACTCTCTATCATTCTTCTAACGTAAAACAGAATTGTTGTTCATTACATTTATATGTTAAACCATATTTGACTTTAAACAATAAGATAATACAAATATCTTCTAGACCTTATCTGTGTATTGAATGCAGCAAGCGGTGATGCCTTTTGAAGAAATGAAGTCGGCTGTTGTAGGGGAATTTAATGTTGGAAATTTAATGCACATTAATGTGGAAAATATCAAGCACGACTTTGAGGCATCCAACTTTCTGGAATATCTACAACAAATCAGATTTTTGTCCAGTTGTTTATGTTGCAGTTGGAATTAAATTCCAGCACTCCCCCTTAATTTCAACTGCTGGGTTTTTCTGCATACCCAGGCATTTCCTGAAATGATCAAAACTTTTCTTTCCCAATGGTTTTGTCAAGATGTCAGCGAACTGATCCTTTGTTCTGCAGTGCTGCAAAACAGTCTCACCATCGTTAACCAATTCACGTATGAAGTGAAATTTGGTGTCTATGTGCTTTGTCCTTTTATGAAAAACAGAGTTTTTAGACAATGCTGTTGCCAAGCTATTGTCACAGTAAATGGTTGTGCCCTTTTTTTGTTCATGACACAAATCTCTGAGAACTCTTCTCAGCCACACTGCCTGGCATGCTGCTATTGTTGCTACCACATACTCTGCCTCTGCTGTTGACAAAGACATTATTTGTTGCTTATTGGAAGCCCATCAGATGGCTCCCGATCCCATATGAAACACATATCCCGATGTGCTTTTCCTATCATCAACAATTCCATCCCAATCACTATCAGTGTAACCTGTCAACATGAAACTTTCAGAAGAGGAGTATAAAATACCAAAACCCTTCGTTCCATTCACATACCTTAGAATCCTCTTGGCACCTGCCAATGAGTCTCTTTCGGTCTTTCCATAAATCTGGAGATTAAACTCACAGCATGCATAATGTCCGGCCTAGTTGTAGTCAAGTACATAAGCCTGCCAACTATGCTCTTGTATAATTTTGGATCAAAATCCTTGTTGATGTCTTCTTTGGTCAATTTCAACCCCATTATAGTTGGAGTCACAGCTACCTTGTTGTCCCGCATGTTAAATCTCTTCAACACTTCTTCTACATATTTAAATTGACAAATGGAAACACCATTTTCACTTTGGTCTACTTCAATTCCAAGAAAATATCTTAAGAAGCCCAAGTCAGTCATTTCAGATTCACTTTTCATGACTGCTTTAAAATCAGCAATGAGATAAACATCATTGCTAGTAAAGATCAAATCATCTACATATAAAACAACAGTAAGAATCTTACCGTCAATCTCCTTTATGTAGAGTGTGGGTTCACCATCACACTTATCAAACCCATTCTCAATTAGATAAGCATCTATTCTGCTATACCATGCTCTTGGAGCTTGCTTCAGCCCATAAAGAGCCTTCTTCAGTTTGCAGACTTTATTCTCTTGGCCTTCAACTTCATAGCCTGGAGGTTGTTCAACATAAACCTCTTCTTTTAACACTCCATTAAGGAATGCAGATTTAACATCCATCTGATAAATATTCCATTTGTGTTGTGCTGCAATAGACAACATTGTTCTAACTGTTTCCATCCTTGCTACTAGTGCAAAGGTTTCATCATAGTCTTTGACTTGTTGCTACTTGTAGCCTTTCACAACAAGCCTTGCTTTGTGCCTGTCAATCTTTCCTTCAGCATTGCTTTTGGTCTTATAGACCCACTTAACTCCAATGGCATCTTTTCCTTCAGAGAGGTCCGCTAACTCCCATGTTTTACTCTTCTCAATTGCACCAATTTCTTCATTCATTGCTTCAATCCATTTATCTTCATTTACAACATCTTCAAAATGAACTGGGTCATCAACATGATAATACAAAGCGAATAATGAATTCAGACCGGTATTGTTACTTACCTCTCCTTTTTCATAAATCTCATTCAGATTTCTGAATCTTGGTCTTCTTGGTGTGCTTGGAGTTCCATCCGAACTTCGGGGTATTTCTGATCCCTGTGGTGTGCTTGGAGAAGCACTTCCTTGACTTCTCAAGGCTGTTCGAATTCCAGCTTGGGGTGTGGTTTGTTGTACTTGTTGTGGTGGAGGAGGAGCCACCAAGGAAGGATTATTTGCTACTGTCGCTTCCTCTTCTTCTTCGTGAGACACAATTTTGTTCACATTCACCATCTTCTCTAAGCTTCCATCCCAAGCTTCATCTTCAATGAACTGCAAATCTTTGCTTACTATCAATTTCTTGGTGGATGGATTATAGATTTTGTATGCTTTTGACTCATCACAATAGCCAATAAAGACACACTTCTCCCCCTTACAGTCAAGCTTCTTCCTTAGCTAATCTGGTACATGCGCATATGCTACACAACCGAATACTCTCATGTGAGTGACAGTTTGCTTTTGACCACTCCATGATTCCTCTGGTATTTTGTTCATGATAGCTTTAGTTGGGCATCTATTCAAGATGTAAATTGCGCAAATGACAGCTTCTGCCCAATACTCATGCGGCAAGTTTTTTGCCTTTAGCCTACCTCTGACCATGTCAAGAATGGTCCTATTCTTCCTTTCGGCGGCACCGTTTTGCTAAGGTGTATACCTTGCGGTGATCTTCTTTTGTATGCCATTCTCTCTACAAAAACGCAGAAAGTATTTGGAGATGTACTCTCCTCCTCTATCTGTTCTGAGCACTTTGATATAATGTCCACACAGCTTCTCAACAAGAGTTTTGAAGTGGCAGAATCTCTCAAACACTTCACTCTTCTGTTTTAGCATATACACCCATGTCTTTCTGGTGTAATCATCAATGAAAGTTAAAACATATTTATTTCCGGCAAATGATGGTATTTGCATTGGTCCACACACATCAGGGTGAACAATTTCCAAGGGTGCTTTTGCCCTTATACTCTTTCTTGCTGGAAAGCTTTCTTTGTGTTGCTTGCGCAAGATGCAGCCTTCACAAAGGCCGTATGGTTTCTCGATCAATGGCAATCCCTTTACCATTCCCTTTCTGTGCAAAAGATTCAAGCCTCCGAATTTGAGATGTCCAAATCTCAAGTGCCACAACCAGTTCTCATCTTTCACTTGTTCCTGAAAGACTTCTTGTGTTACAGCTGCAATAGCTCTTCCTTCCTTCAAATCTGCCCTGAGTTTGAGAGGAAACATTCTATTTCTGGTCATCTCCACCTGTGCAATGATCTTCTTACTTGGAGGTATGTCTCCGATTGTACACATATCATCTTTGAATAATACATTGTAACCTTTGTTAATGAGCTGTCCAATGCTCAAAATATTACATTTCAGACCAGGTACATAATATACCTCTGGCACAATCATCTGTTCTCCATTTTTTGCTCGGATACTAACTTTTCCCTTACCCTTGATAGATCTCTTACTATCAGTTCCTATTGTTACCTCAGATTTCACATTTTCATCCAGATTGGAAAACATTTCAATATTTCCAGTCATGTGATTATCACAACCTAAGTCTAAGAACCAAAAATCTTCTTATTTATCTTGTGCAACGTCACATGCTAACAGCACAATCTTTGGATTCTTATCTTCTTCATTTACAAAATTAGCATTCTGCCTGCTATTCATGTCATTTTTTTTTCCTACATTCATCGGCGTAGTGCTCATATTTCTTACAATAATGACATTCGACTTGATATTTGTCATACCTTTTTCCATGAGCTTTTTGTTTGCTTGAACCTTCATCTTGGTTCTGATTGCAGCTCCTTCCGCTTGTGCTTGCAGGATTATTTCTGCCTTTGTTTTGGCTTCTTCCACGACCTCTATTATTTGCTCTACCTCGACCTTTTCCTTGGCCAAAAGACATCTGAGTCTTGAATGCTTTCTCAAAAGAGGAATCTGTTCCTCTACTCAGTCTGTGTTTATGAGACATAAGAGAAGCACTCAGTTCATCTACTGTGAACTGTCAGAGATCCTTTGTTTCTTCTATTGCTACCACAATAGATTCACACCATGAGGGTAAAATTCTCAAGATCTTCTCTACAATCCTTCTTTCTTCAAGAATCTCACCATGAGATCTTATCTGGGTTATCAACCCAATAACCTGAGTGAAGAATGAATCTATTGTATCAGATTCCTTCATGTTGAGTGTTTCAAAGTATCTCCTCAACATCTGCAACTTTGCAATCTTCACCTTCTCCATTCCTTGATAGGCAGTTTTGAGAATATCCCATGCCTCCTTGGATTTTGTTGCTGCTGCAATCCGTGGAAAAACACTTTCATGTACTAATTGGAGAGAAAAAAGAGTGCTTTGGCATCCTTATTAATGTCGCTCGTCAACTGGTCTCTTTCTGCTACTGTTAAAGCAGCCAATGTTGTTGCATCTGCAGGTTCAGCATAGCCAGTTTCAACCAGCTCCCATATTCCTTGAGAAGCAAACAATGCTTTCATTGTTATGGACCAATAACTGTGATTTTTCCCATTAAAATGTGGCAGTTGGGAATTTGTCAAACTTGTTCCAACATTTGCCATCTTAACCTATATAAATAAATAAGAGATACTGACTGTATAAATAAAAAAAGCAAAAAACTTTCTCTGCTGGAGAAAATCTGCTCAATAAGCTTCTTACAGCTCCTACAGTGAAAAAACAAACTCTGTTTTTTTTTACTCATTGAGTGCATAGACCAGATCTGATACCATGTTGGAATTTCTCATAATTCTAAACAAAACTGAAAAACGGAAAAATACTATGTTTTAACACAGCGGAAATAAAAATCGTTTGGGGAATACGATGTAACAACAATGTGGATTCATCAGTTGTTGTTTGCAATGTATCAGCAACGGTGTTTCAGCAACACTCTGTTTTGACGCTGAGAAATTATTTTCTACTTACGGTGTAACAGCAACGTGCAACAGTGTAACAACAACGCAAAAAAAAAGCTTCTATTTATAAATAGTAAACCAACTAATACAAATTTGTCTTCGTCACATAGAGGGATTTTCACAAGAGATTATGCTGAAGAGCATCTTCCTCTTGACAGAGAGATTACAGCAGGAACGCTTCAGTTCCACAAACCGATTTTTCACTATATGAAAATTATAGTTTCAGCAGTGCTGTGTGTTACAAATAAGGAACTCTCTATCATTCTTCTAACCTAAAACAGAACTGTTGTTCATTACATTTATATGTTAAAACATATTTGACTTTAAACAATAAGATAATACAAATATCTTCTAAATCTTATTTGTGTATTGAATGCAGCAAGCGGTGATGCCTTTTGAAGAAATGAAGGCGCCTATTGTAGGGGAATTTAATGTTGAAAATTTAATGCACATTAATGTGGAAAATATCAAGCACGACTTTGAGGCATCCAACAGTCTGGAATATCTACAGCAAATCAGATTTCTATCCAGCTGTTTATGTTCCAGTTGGAATTAAATACCAACAACTTTTATGGGGTTTTGTTATTGGCTTAATGTGCTGTAAAATTCAGCAAATTAATCAAGAATGATAACACCTTTCCGCGCATTTCTTTACCCCAAGTCTTGGTCACATGAAGCGTTTACGCTAACATCGGATTCTAGGCTTTACTTGATTTGCGCATTTTTACCTAGGATCTTGCACGGGACCTAAAGATTCAGTTAAAATAGGGTCACATGAACTGCGGTCACATTAGGACTTTGTAGGTCTAGGTCATCATATTTTGAAAGTGAACAGTCGGGAGGTGTAGTGAGCAGCATCCAGTGTTTTGAAGGACCTATAACATAAGATCATGATGCAAGTAAGCTAACATAACATAAGATCATGATGCAACTAAGTTAAGCATAAGCAGCCCAATCCAAAACTGTATTGCAAGAATGAAAAACACCAACCAAACTACCACTTGGCACATATTCATATATCAAAACATTTGTTTATACACTAGAACGACAACAGAGAAATTTCATGCTATTCCGATGGTGCAAATTGCCACGACCCCACCACAAGGAAATGTAATTCTGTAAAAGCCCTAATTACCACCAAATTACTACCATCTAGCTTTGAGACAATCTCATCCTCATTAAATCTGAGATGATAAAACACTATGGTATTCTACTTCGGTTTTCTGGCTTCGTATCACATTCTTTTGCAGGATTTTTGTATCAATACCGAGCTCACTATTGAGTATTACCCCAGCAGTGACGAATGCAACAATAAGTACCCACATCAGAGCAACAGGACAGTTGTGCAATGGCTTATTTTTGAATACCTTCATCTCTCTGCTTTTGGTGTAGTAGTTTGAAACTTTGAAGCAGAGGGGACGGAGCGGGTGGTGGAGCGACAATGAGGGGCGAAATATCATCAGAAAAAATGTCCCCGCACAAGACTTTTCGAGGTGCTCAGATGGCCTCAAATCGTTCAGTTTAGTCCAAACTTTGTATGTCAGAAAAAAAATATTTTAATCGAGAAAGTGTTTAGGCATCATCGGGCTTACATATTAGAGTCGTTTTGCATTTTTGAGAAATTAGCTTTTGCATGGCCAAATTTTCTGTTTTTAGAAGATTATTATGGAATTTTATGATCTGGTATTTGATTCTCTATCGTTTGGCGGTGGTATTATTTATCTATAAGAAACATAGGTGAAGCAGGGTTTCTGAAGTGCGAGATTGGACTAAGGATCTTCTATAAGGGTTCTGGTTTGATGTCGCTCCTGGCCATAGTGACTGTGAATCATCTCCGTCTGTAGTAGCGGAAAATGATGCTAATTCTTGCGAAGATGCAGAAGGGATGGGATCTTCACTCTCCCAATTCACAGAAGGACTTTCTCAAGGCCGCCTTCTTATGTAGATCACATCTCCAATGATTCATCAACTCCATGTAGTAGTTGTGCCTCAGCACAATTATCCTAGAACAATCAACATTTTCTGTTAGGTAAGTACGTGAAGCGACTTCAGATTAACCTTTTTTATGTGTCAAATTTTCATTTGTCTGAGGACAATGAAAATCAAGTTCAGTGACTGAACAATTTTTGGACATCTAATGGTTACAATAAACACAGGTGAGACTCTTTGCAAATCGATTCCAAACACCAAAACTCCAAGTCCGAGTTGGTGATGGGACTTGCTTTTTTTCTTTATTGTATCAAATTCCATCCACATAATTAAACCCTAGAATATGAACTCTTATATCAATAAACCCTAAGATAAATATTGTCAACACTAAAATAAGCATGGTTGACCATGATTGACCATGGTTGGCTGTAACTGACCATGGTTGGCTATGATAGACCATGGCTGACAATGGTTGATATTATAGACCCAAGAAATTGTTATTCTAAACTCAAGAGAATAATAAACCCAAGGGATTACTACTAAAACACCAAGGGGTTATTACTAAAATCATTGTCAACCATGATTGACCATGGATGATTTTCATATTGAGACAATCTTTGTCACAATGTGCTGTTGGAATAAGGTTGACCATGCTTGATTTTCATACTGAGACAATCCTTGTCACAATGCGACATTAGATCATGGTTGACCATGATTGATTTTAATGCCAAAACAATCTTTGTGACAATGCAACATTGAATAAATTTCCACGTTAGGCCAAATATCATATTATCCTAATTTATTTCAAACTTTAGTTTAATTTTAGATGTTTCAAATTTAAATATTAAAATCTTCCCTAATTCAATTACAATTAAATAATGTAGGTATAATTTTGTTTTTTTTTTCAATTATCAAATTAATATAATCATTAAAATAAATATCATATTATTCTAATTTATTTCAAAATTCTAATTTAAAATTACATGTGCCAAATTTAAATATTAGAATCTTTATTAGTTCAATTAAACTTAAATAATGTAGTTATATTTTATTTTTTTTGTAATGTGATCCATAATGAATTAAGCAAAGTCTTTTGGTAGAAACCACATAAGAGAAATTTTTAACCAACCCGTTTCGAACCAACCTCTTTATGATGAACCACACTTATTAATTGAGAAACTTTGGCCAAAATTTTCTCTTATATAATTTCTAAAAAAAAACTTTACTTAATAAAATTATAATTTTATTTCTTTAATATTATTTAACTGTCAAATTAATATGATCATTCAAATAAAATAATTATTAATTTTTATGAAAAAAATTAAACTCAAACATTTTTATTTCTATATCAAATATTTTTGTTCTATCACACAATGACTTCCACTCACCTCGTTACTCATTAGTGAATTTCTGCAATCTTCATCTCGATTCTCAATCGTTGAAATGGAAAACAAAACTACGTTTAATAGCATTTTCCTTATTCAAGTACTTACTAATTCACTGAACATTTCATTAATGTCCAATCTTCGAAAAAGGCCCATAACTAATTTTCCGCAAAGTTATACCATGCATATAAGATTAAAGTATTAAAGATGTGGTTACTTTTCAAGCACCTTAATTTTGTTGTTAAGTGTGGAAAATATATTTTTCCATAAAGACTGCTCTTGTTTCGTTGAACGAAGTTGTTGTTAACTGTGGAAAATTAGGAAGCTTGGCAATAGTCTGATTTCTTGTCTTCGCTAAAAAGAAATATAATCTCGTGTAGTAAGAACATATGTACTTCTCTGATTCAGATATAGAATAGAGGTAATGCGTTAAACACTTTTGTGTAACTTAATTTTTTTTAATGTAATGATTTAAATTATTTCAAATTAAGTTAAAATTTATAAATATAATTTTACGGTTATTTAAATTTTTTTAAGTTTAGAAATAAAACTTTAATATTTAATTTTAAAAAATATTAGAGATATATATAGTTTCAATTTCTTTATCACTTTTTAATACATAAAAATTTCTTTAGGACAGTGAAGAATTTTCCAAAAAATTAAAATTTCTTTTGATTGTAGAAAAAAAATGACTAAAATGCTTTTACAGTATAAGAAGAGAAAGACTCATATTAGCCTTTATTCTGTAAGGGGAAAACGAGAAACACTCATATTGGCCTTTATTTTGAAAAAAGTTAAACATTAAACAATAGAAAAAAGATAGAAAAAATTATGGTGAAGATCTAGATTCTTAAAATAATTGGCAAGTCTGTGCAATTGAGTATATTAGTATTAATTTATGATAGAGACAACTTCAAAGATGGCTAGATTCTTAATAAAAAAATGTATAAGCCTATGCAATTGATGGTAAATTTAGTATTTAGTATTAATCTACAATAGAGACAAATTTAGAAAGAGCTAAATTCTTTAAAAGAAATATATTAAAATTTAGTATTATATATTAATATTTCTTAAATTAAGGACTCAGGAGAATCAATTGTTACTTAAAGTATAATAAAGTAATGAATAATTGCTAATTTATACTATCAGATTTTAGCGACATTAATTAAAAC
Organism: Pinus tabuliformis; assembly: GCA_031772625.1. Classification (NCBI taxonomy): domain Eukaryota; kingdom Viridiplantae; phylum Streptophyta; class Pinopsida; order Pinales; family Pinaceae; genus Pinus; species Pinus tabuliformis. Next base: position 477,626,253 of record CM062810.1, on the reverse strand, counting down.
CATAAACAAACAAACAAACACAGAAATGTATGACATTGATAGCCTGCTCTTTGAGGTCCACTAACACATTGTGGGTAGGAAGAGCGTCAACGGGTGGACGATCGAAATATCATTCGTTACATTATGGCCATAAATTTCAACAATGTGGCTATCTAATATCACCTCGGATCATTCTCTCATCGCCTAGTTTCTCAAATTATTAATTTTCCTCCTCTGCAATTGATGATAAGTTTATTGTTAATATATAATAGAGACAACTTCAGAGAATCTTAAAGTGGTAGAATCCTAGTCAATAGGCTACTCTCTCAGTGTTTGAGGTAGAAATATTTCCATATCGATCTCTTATATGCAATCGGATCAATTTTATTTTAAAGAGGGACGGAATGCTCAATTTTACAATGCCACATGATCAATATTATTGTTAGAATTTGAAAATGAAAATTTTGAAGAGTTAGGATATGATTTTTTTTAAACCTAAATTAGTAGAGATTAGATTAAAATGTGTACCTGATCACACAAAATATTTTGGAGATACAAAGCATTACTTATTTTTTTTTAATAGAATCCTCTAAGGAGGCATTGCCTCATGTACCAAAAAATTTATGACTGAAACAAAATGTAATATTGAAACAACATTCATAGAAATTGTTCTAACAACATGACACATTTACAATATGAAACGGAAAAAAAAAACATCCTTTGGAGGCTTTTTAAGATCTAAATTCCAATTTACTGTGGAATGGGTTGAAGCCGTACAGTCAATATCCTAGTTTTTTGAAGCATGAGGTGTTTTCTTTAGTTCCTTTATATGTCGCCACAAAGCATCGAGTTCGTCGTCCCAATGGGAGAGTCTGACCTTTACTGAGTGAATTTCCTTGATGAGGAAGATAAGAAATCATGTCTATTAATGTAGTTTCCATTTGATTTCCATGTTCTCCATCTGAAGGGCCTCAATTTGACGATTGCAGACATTATAGGAACTAGTGCCTCTAGAAGAAGTTGAGTTACCTATCCTAGTAAGCGTGATTAGTAGTGAAATAGGGGGGTTTGAGTGAGAGAGTGGGTTGGGCTTAGGGGTTTCGAACATGAGGCATTAGAGAAATCAATGGTGGTTCAAAAAAAATCGTCGGGCATAAAACTGGTAGTAGTCACACAGAATAAAGGTGCAATGAAAAAGAAGGTCAACCTAGCCACAATTCTTTTATGAGGATTCACAAGGATTGGGAAAATTGAGCGAACCAAAAATATAGGGTGATGAATCGCAAGGAGAAGTAAGGATTTATCCTTAGGGAATAGTGGAAACCATGAAGTAATAGAGTTTAGGAAAAGACTGACATGTGAATTTTTCTCTTATCATTGAAGTCCTTACTTTTGAGGCAACCACGAGCTTGACAGTTACCGCTTCCATGCGCACATTGGGAAATCTCTCGAGCCCTTATGATAATATTGCTCCACTTGACATTGGGGAGAAAATCACATATGCAACTGATGTTGATAGAACATATGTTCATGCAAAGTCAATTGCATAACCTAGTATCGCCAGAGATGGCATACCATACAATGTTTATAGAATGAATTGACATAGAAAGCACTTGGGAGCGATAGGGAGGATGCCCCCACTATAATTGCACATTGGTATAACAATGAAGGATCCAAACATAGGCCATGAATGTAATGTAGTAGTCATTGGCCTCACATGATGAGGTTGTTGAATCACTATTAATATTCATGATGCTTAACATCTCATAAGTCATCAAAGAGAAAGGTGAATGTTTAATTCGAGGTAAGTGATTTATTTCGAACACTGAGGAATAAGAGTGTGTATTAAATGGGTTAGCCTCTACTTCATGGTCCTCTTTCTCATTTAATGTCATGACACCAATCATATACCATTGCTTGTGATCATTAAACTTCATATTTCCCTTTATATTTCCACCGTGAATAAGATATCCCATGGATGGCATGGGGTTTTAATGGATCAAAACAATACCTAAGGTATGATTCTCCAATTCTTAGAGAAATTTATTTCTATTTGGCCCGCATTGAGGAGGTAGGCTAGATTGGCTTGATTACCTACTTGTAGATTTTTACCTCTCAGAATATGGAAAAAAATACTTCGAGATAAAGTGTTTCAAAGAATGTTCAATCCTTTGTAGAAGGAGCTTGAGATGATTCTCTTTAGGAGATGTGCCACTGCTCAGATGTTGTATAACAATCAAGCAATATACCAATATAACTATCTCAGAGACTCTCATATCTTAAGTCAATTTGTGCCTAATAATCAGCATAGATTTTCACTTGGTTGTTGGTCTTATTGCCCAACCCCCAATAATACTTAGTAACTAGTTTTCCTTTAGGATTAAATATAACCTCTCCCACTCCTACTACCCTTGAATACAAAAATTAAATTTCCTATCGAGTGTTTTTGGGTCTTATAATAAAAAGAAACCATAAATATAATTTATGACTTTTTGAGAGTTTGAATTTGAAAATTAAACTTATTATACATTAACACGATATATTATAATGGGAAGTAATCATAAACAAAATCTATGGTATTTTGAACATTGGAGGAGGATGGGTATTAAGGCATAACAGGAAAGGAGAGAATCATATGTAATGCATTCAAATAGATCAAACTTGAAATAGAGACAAAGATAAATGGCAAGTATTTTTAATACATATATGGTACATCCATAAAGTGCAATATTAAATGTCCTCAGGGATATTTACAATTAAAATTTAGTGACTTGATTTGAACTTATTAAGTTATTGAAAGAGAAGAGGAATATCAGATAGAAACTTGATTATTTCTAGAGAAGGCATACTTTAAAGAAAATAATTAGAATGTATTCAATAAAGTTTTAAGCGAATTCTTTTGGATTGGCAAGTGTAGGATGGGTACTTTTTAAATCATAAGGAAACATTATGATTTATTTTCATGGAGCATGAGAGTAGGTTCAAATGACCTAGTCAAAGATTACACCATGTATTAAGGTGTAATTCTGGCCTCATCCTAGTCCATCCAAGAGCTCGGCATTGTTGGACACTCTAAAAGCATGATTTGAAACTCCCAAAATGACTCTTCTCCCTTCTATGGCCATATAAATTTAATATTCATATGATTTTGTGTTTCTATTCAATCCTTTACGCATCTCTCTTTATTTCATGTACTCCAAATTAATAATATATTAGAAACCTCCAAACAAATTGGGATTTACAAGAAACAGAGAGGGTATTAATTGATAATAGTATTTATTCTTACCTCTCAATCCCTTAATGGATGGAAACTCAGATAATGTTCTTATCTTTGACTCCCATATGGATTCCCTCTCTTACCCATGTATTATATTTTCATGCCTCCCATTAGGTTTGGAATTATGACTAAGCCAAGCTTTTCTCCTATACCTCTCCCATGCCTTTCCCTATTTCTTCATTTGTTTTTCATTGTAATGATGGATCCTCCTATTTGGTTGCTTCACAATTTTAGATTGTGGGCTTCTACGTTTTATGTGAATTTTCATTATGGATACTTTTATCAATAAAAAAAATGTCATTTCCCTATGCTACTTCCAATTTCAGCGCCTACTACCTACATGCTACCAAATCAATTCCCAAACCACTAACCCTCTCATCTACTTCTAATCCACATATTCTATCATTGAAGGTTCTATCGTAAACAAAACCAAGTTATATTGTGACCCAACTTAGAAATATGAGGATGAGGATTTTCAAGACTTGACTCGTCAAATTTTCTTCTCAATATTTGGATTTTGAGATTTGAATCCCAAGTTGAGACCATGTTAGATATGCTTATCTAAAACATTAAATTTATTTGAAAAATGAATGATGAACGTGAGACCCTTTATTCCTTGACAGAATACCTATGGACTACAAGACCAAAAAAGAAGAAGGGATCTCCCCTTAAACTCACTCAAGCATAGTTCATCCACCCCCATGATTTCAATATTCCTGAAGTTGAATTCTTCGATTACAAGAAAAACATGGGATGCAATACAACTTAGCATGTGACAACCCATGTAGCTAATCCCTCCTTAAATACTATTTTGAATTGTAATTCATTTAATAATGTGGAAATGTAACACATTGAATGGATGAAGAAGTGGACACAAATTCATAGGACTGAGGAGGAGGATTTACTTCTAAACACAAGTCGCTCATGCTTGAGTCTCTCAATCTTGAGTCATCCATTTCTCTACCCATTTGTTCCAATTTATCCTCCATAATACCCACGTCCTCTACCTTCTTTGATTTTGTAATCTACATCGATCTATGAGTTCTTCCCCTATCTTTTTCCAATTCGAATAAGATGGGGACTATAAATTTCTCGGGTATAATCCTACACGCCTCTGCAAATTTATAAAATGATCCAAGGTCAAGTTGTGGTTCAGGCCCCTTGAGTCCTTGGGGATATACTCCCTTTTTTGATGTGAATTCCCTTTCCTATAGCACCTTCTCCTGAACCTATAACAATTTTTTTCTTTCATATAGTGGCATATTCTCTTCATGTAGCTCCCTTGTTTTGTCTTGTAGAACCCTTGTCTTCTCCTGTAGTAAGGTGGCTTGTTCTCTGAGTGGCCAAGATGCGACTTCTATAGTGGTGGAACTCTCTATGGTAGATAAAGGCTATTTACCTTTTGCCTTAGGGGAGGACCCAATTCTTTTTCTTAGCTGGCTAACTCATAAATTTTAATTGGGACTATTGAAGGAGGTTGAGGGTTCCCTCTCTTGATCTTGGTGCTCTTTCTCTTCTTAAATGACAAGGGGATCTACTTAGTCTACATTTTCTTGGGCTTGATAGGTGTGCTAAGTGTGGCCTAGGTAGCATCCACCTCTTGTTATGTGTTCCTCGATGAGAGGTTTACTTTATTCCTCTATTTTCCTATGTTTTGAGATCTAAAGAGCTCCTCAAGGGTCTCTTCTTCTACTTTTATTTTGTCTCCTTCTTCTTCCTCTGTCTTTTCTCCTTCCTTTTTCTCTTCTTCCTCCTATTCTTCTTCTTTGCTACCTCTGATACTAGATTTTGGTGTCCCTTCTTGTTTTGTTGTGGTAACAGATTATGTTTCAATGAAGGCCTACCTATCCATGTCCACAAAGTCAACCCACAACACATGGATTTTGAGATGGATTCAGGAATCCATCATAATGAGTCTGACGGGGCCATTATGAGCAATGTATTGGTGCTTTTCTTACCCTACTCTCTAGCTCATTTGAATTATAGACTCAAGGAGTAAATGTGGAACACTAAGTTTTCTTGGAATGGGAAATTATGTTTGGAACCTTAGCTCATAGAGCAGCCTAAATTAATAGGAATATACAAAACTAAACCTCCCTTTGCAGGATATGTATTTGAGGATGTTATAGGCTACTTCATCCCAAGGGTAGGGAAGGATTTCTCTTCTTACTCCATTTTTGTCTTTAATAGGTTTCTCTTCAGGGAGGAAGAAATTTTTCTTGGCTGTGATATGTATTTTCCTATTCTCTTTTCCCCGTCAAACTCTTAAGTGTATGGTGGTCACTATATTTATAAGATCTATGTTCATATGGATCGAAAGTGCCCTAAAAATAGTGGTAGCACTTTTCTCACCTTGAAAATTGAGGTCCATGGAAAACTCACGTGTTAGCTCATCATCATACCCCTTTAATTGCTCAAAGAACCCCATCCACTGATGTCTCAAAAAAATGTTTATCACAGGAGGATTTTGATTGATTTTATTGTTGTCTATGGGCTCTCTTCAACTGAAACCTCCTCCCATGGATTCTATTCTTACTTCCTTAAATTATCTAAAGGGAATTGTTTCAAGATTTTTCTCTAAGTAGTCTAGGGTACAATGGTGTAAATAGGGATGGTGATTCCTTATTTAGTCAGATAAGGAGAATAATGATGCCCCTTACTTCAGTGAAAAACATCGTTTTCTCTTGCCTTGTCTTTCTTATGTGAGGAAAAACTAATTCAGAGGAGTATACCTCTTCAGGGGTTTGCTACATGCATAATTCACTTCATAATTGTATGGGGAGGATGAAAATTATGATTTGTAGGATGACTTCTTGATGTTTATGGCGGTTTGGAGGAAAATTATCAGTGATTTGGACATTTTTCTACCTCTCATCCCAATCCTGCAACACCTCGTCTGCATTCTTGTAGCCACCCTAATATTCCTATAACAGTGGTGCCTGATCCTATTGGACTTGCAAACCAATTCTATATCTATCTTGTAACACCCTAGGTAGCCCCTTATAGCATCTAACTTGACCTTTGATATCTTGATGGGCCTCTCTAACTTTTTTTGGAATGAGAATTAGTACAAATGAAATCGAGCCTTGTCCTTTTATTCCACTTTTCTGGTAATGGTCTCATCGCGCTTGGTGACCTGGCATCTACATGTATTTCCTCTTTTAGTTTTCGTCCCCACTCCTTGTAATTATCACTTACCCTAAATTGAATTTTCCATGTTTCATGGGTGGTTGAGTAGACTACAGCTTACTCATAAAAGATGGCCAATTTTACTAGCTACCTCCAACCCATGAAATCTCTATTCTCACTCATTAAACACATTTTTTTACCATTACGCGCATAGAGAAGAGGTGAGGGGTGTCATACTTGAGCCTACCTATGATTTCAAGTTGCTGGAGATGCATGGATGTTGCTGTTGAATTAATGATCAATCAACTACTCTGTAAAGGTGATATCTCCCATTATCTTTCTTGTGCACAAGTTTTGATTCAACAAAACAATATGGTGATGCATTTAACTCATGGAGTTTTTATTTCATGCAGGTCCTTTCCAACGTTCAATATGTTGTTGTTGGAGTGGATTGGTGATGTTGCATATGATCCTCAAGGATGGGGTGACTTCTCTAAGCCTCAAGGATGTCCTCTTGATGCGTCAGGGTGACCAAATATTTGTTTTGTAGTTGTAATAGTCCTATGTCTATGGTTTTGTTGGATTCATGCAGGATGATAGAGGATTGATCTCCTTCTTGTAGCAGTCACAAAGTTCCTTCTCAAAACCTTATATTACATTCAGGGACTTGGATAAATCATGGTTATCCTAAGGACAGGGACATAAGCTTCTGATGGTCGTGAAATTTTGTGAAAAAGAATCAAGGAATTGTCCCTGTTTCTGTATTTTTTCATGGTCAAAGGTAGAATATTGAGGATGGGGTTAGCTAAATGGAGTTGAGGATAGGTCAAGGAGGTTTTATGGACCTCTTCTAACATTTCCCAAGGAAATACATGATTTTTAACCCCTTTGTAGAAAAACCTTTAGATTCACAAGCTAATGCAATTTTCTAAAGCAAGATATAAGAATCTACTTCTACTCTTTACAGCGGAAGCCCATAAACACCGAGAAAACAATAATCAATAGAGGAAGAGAATCAAAGGCACATAACACAATAAATATCTAGGGAAAGCCACAACTCAAAACCCCATTACCTATTTTGCATTAATCTGTAAAATTAAGATGAAATTACAATGCTTGTTCTCTCCAGAACAATCCCAACACTCAACAAATTAAATCTCCAACTCATAAGCAATCTCAAGGCCAAATCTTAGCCAATTCACAAGCTCTCCAAGTCTCTATTCCACTGTGTAATTCCTAGGAAGGATAACTTCTATTTAAAGGGAAATAAAGCCTCTAAAAATAGTGAAATCCCTCAAGGATCAGTTCCTGAATGCATGCACTATCAATGAAACTCTGAAAAATCTAAAACAATTAGTACATTGTCCCTGCACTCTAGTGTCAATGGGGTCTTTCTCAAAATTGACATGCATGAGTTTCTGATGGTGGAATAATCAGTTAACTATAGTAGCACTAATTAGGTCACTAGTGTCCTGACTGACTGTTTACTCACTATTAGTTCTTGAAATTGATTGGAACTAATTTAACTAGACTTAACTCAATAAGATGAGTTAACTAATTACAACTCATTCATAACTCATCCTAAACTACATGTCTTCTAAAATACTTCCAATTTGAATTTCCTAAATTAATTAAGTTAATTAAACTTAATTAATTATTTTAAAATTCTTATGAGAAAAGAATTCTATTTTAATTCATAGTTTAATTCAAGAACAAATTAAACTGGAATTTCTTGTTGCCATTTCTAAACACTCCCTCTCAACAAGAAAGGGATTATCCACTATCCCGATCTTGTCTCTATGAAACTGAAATTTATGTCTTGGAAATGCCTTTGTCAAGATGTTAGCATTTTGCTCCTCTGTGGGAATGTAATCTAACAACATGATCCACCTCAATATGCAATCTCTGAGATGATGATACCGAATATCTATATGTTTGGACCGAATAATGGAACACTAGATTTTCAGAGAGTTTGATAAAACTATGGTTATCACAATAAATAATTGTCGGATCCATCTGTTGACCAAAAGAAACCAAGCATGATCTTCCTCACCCAGATAGCCTCACATGCTACTTCACTTGCAGCCATGTAATCTACCTCTGCCAAGCTGAGTGCAATCGATCTCAGTTTCCTGTTGCAACTAGAAACTGTAGCTGACCCAATACTAAAGATCCCTCTTGATGTGTTCTTCCTGTCAGATGGGCTCCCTGCCGAATCTGCATCAGTGAAGCCTTGAAGCTTCACTCCCTCTGTCCATCTGTACCACAACACAAATTGATTAGTGCCTCTAACATATCTCAATACATGCTTTGTCACTTTCCCATACAGCTTGGTAGGCCTAAACATCTCTTGACTAAGTTGGTTAACTGTATAACACATATCTGGTCATGTTTTCACCAAGTACATGAGTGAACCCATGAGCTACATGAGTGAAAAATAGCTTCCACTATTTCTCATGTAGTAACATCCTCCTTCCTCTAGTTACGAGCTAGAGGAGTCTCCATGGGTTTACTTCTCTCTGCGTGGAATCTCCTAAGTCCCTCATTTTCATACTTACCTTGAGAAACAAACAACTCCCCATCTCCCTTCCATACCTCCATGCCAAGAAAGTAATGCATGAGATCATCTACATAAAGTACAATTACCAAAAGATTACCTTCCAGCACTATGTGATATAGGTTCACATATGTTTAACTCTTCATGAAGCCCAACCTAGTGGAGTAGCTACCTATCATGGTGTACCAAGCAAGGGTTGCTTGCTTCAACCCATTAAATGCACACAAGTGACTCACGGTACAAGGTTCCAAAACCTTCGGGTTTCTCTATTTACACCTCTTCCTCAATCATTCCATTGAGGAAGGTAGTCTTCACATCCATCTGATGGATACTCCAACCCATCTTTGTGGATAGTGCCAAAATAGATCTGATAGATGAGTACCTTTCAAAAGGAGAAAATGTCTCATCTTAGTCAATCCCCTTTACCTGTGAAAAGCCACGGGCCATAAATATAGCCTTATGTTTCTCCACACTACCATTTGTAGCTTGCTTCACCTTGTAAAGCCAATGGGAGTTCACAACTAACGTGCCCTCCAGTCTCTAGAACACGTCGCAAACACTATTTCAAACTATGGAGTCATACTCCTCCACCATCGTGTTAACCCAAACTAGCTGTTGCACTGCTTCCTGAAAGGAAGATGGCTCTATCACAACACATACACACATAAGTGGCATGTATCCAGTCTACCTCTCTAGTGACCTCCTCTGTCTAGGCTAAGAAGAGGGTACTCCCACATTCTCCCGTGCATCATCTGACAATCTATCAACCCCTCTAGTGCACTTTATTTCTTCTCCGGAAGACTCTGTGTGGGTGGATATCTCCACTCCCGGAACCTCTACATGTGGCTCCTCCACATCAATCTGAGGCTCTGAAATCTAAGGAACTAAAAGTTCCTCCTCCGCATGTAGCTCAAGCTCCCTCTCAAGGGATACTTGCATGGCCTTCTCCTCATAAAACTTGGCATCCCTATGAACCACTGTCATTTGAATGGTTTGCATGTAGACCTGCTAGTTGTGGGGAGTATTAGTGTGCCCCACAAAGATCCCCAACTCTGTTATTGGCTCAAGCTTCTTCCGTTCATATTTAGTCACATGCAATCAACTGATGACCCAAAAATCTTGAAGTGACCAACATCTTGCCTCTTACTGGAATAAGCTTCCTTTAGTGTTTTACTCTCAAGTATTTGATGTGCACTACGGTTCTAAATATAAAGTGTTGTGTTGCATGCCTCAGCCCACAAGTGTAGTGGTAGTCCTTGATCATGCAACATCGCCCTTGCTACCCTACTATGCTCCTGTTTTTCCACTCAGCAACCTATTGTGGCTGGCAACAACCCCCCTTTTTATTTAGTCTTAGTAATAAAGCTAAATAAATGGGGACCCTTATAAAAAATAAAAAACTAGCACTTATGTTTCGATTTTGAATAAAACATGCTATCATAAACCTAGGAAAACACCCGCAAAACCCAAAAACTTAAGTTTTATGATAAATTCTGAATAAAAATGTTCTCTTAACAAAAAAACATCGCAACACAAAGGGCAATGAAGGACATCATATAAACAAGCTTTCAAAATTGCGAAAACGCATGTGAGACTGCATGCCTTAAAGACTCATCACACATCACGAATTTCATACACCACAAGTATCACCTAAGGTAAAATACCTCGATCTAGCGATATATGATAAGGCATCTTGCAAATCGCATCTCGCAACCACCTAACGAAATAAATTATTGTTAAAAAAATAGGTTAGCGATATTGCAATTTGTGATACTGTGATCTGCGATATTGCAAAGCAAATCACAAAATCACTTTATCGCGGATCTATAGGGCTCATCGTTCAATAAAGTATTTCTCGAATTCCAATACCAAGTTATGGGCATTAATGTCAATTTAATGGTTAGTTAATGGTCATTTATGTGATAAGATTTAGATCTGATCGAAAGGTTGTTTCATGTAGGGTGATATATTTTATATGATTTCATAATTAAAGAGATTTCCCATCACCTTATCTCTTACCATTATTCTTTCCTTACTTGTAAATTTGCAAGAGTGGCAAGAAAAGTAATATACACAGCAATGTGCAGAACATAATGGGAGAGAAGGGAAAAGCTCTGGTTGCAGAGGACAAAGAGATGACACCCTTATACACAGACACCACCTGTAACAGAGATGCCGACATAACCACTTGGGAGGGAATGTACAGTCTGCTTGAAGAAGAAAACCCCAAAGACATGGAATTTAAAGCTACAACAAACTCACGCATGTCATCTCAGGCATCAATTACTGAACTTGCATGTTTGTTCTTGCACCAGATAGTGGCAAGACCTAATATTATTCCATACACAGAAATGGTCAAGTAAGTGATAGACAGTGCCGATATAACAGACAGACAATTCAAGTCTCGAGGCCAAGACCTCATTGGGTCATTCACTCCACAATATTTGAGGCTTATGTATCATCTACTAGAGCTGCAAGAAACCTACAACAAACAGTTCATGGAGAAGTTCACCAAAGAAAAAGAATATTTGGCAGAGTGCATCAAGAACTAGTCAGCAAGGGAAGAACCATTGTAAAAGGACAAACATCATATGTACAGTACTCATTCCCTCTCTTCCCCATATTTCTTTGCTTCTGCTATGATATGTAGACTATATTGAACGCACGACTTCAACAAGTTTTCATCTGACTGCCTACCCCTATTAGATGTAGCCACTAATGCCACTATTATGGATTGGGCTCAGATATTTTCTGATAATTTAGCTTTGGTTGCTTGAAACTACTGGTCCAAAAGAACTACCACTCAGAGGATTTATCCTCCTTTCTATTTAGCTTCTTATGTTATGGATGAAATCTGTTATGTTTCCAAATTTCCCTTAATGGGTTGGAAGTGAAATACTTAGAATCCCTTGCCCATTCACATGTATCATAAGGAATTGTGGGATTCCAAGTTTATCTCATATTTTTACAGAATTTTTCATGGAGTCATGTTACCTCTACACAGAATGTTGTATAATAGGGATGCCCCAAGATTTCCCCCCGAAGAAATTGACATTCTCCCTATCGCAAGATGGTTTGCAGAAGAGCGTTTCACCTATGTCAGAGTATTTGGAAGCATTGCTTCCCCTCTTGTCCTGCCCTTATATGTCCCTGATAAGTTATTGGCATGAGAGATTGCCTACCAGACTTGCGGGGTGGGAGGTATGAGCAAAGAGCTGAAAGACAAGAAGAAGGCCATTTGGCTGCAATTTTCTATGGCCTGTGGGGAATTTTCACTGTTTGATTTAGGTCATGAATTCAAAGAAGTAGACAATATGTTGTGTCTACGACTATTCAAATCTCCAGGGAGACAATTCGACCCCTATGATGTCAATAAGAATTTCGCTACTACTGTCAAGATAAAAGTATTTTCCAAAGAAGATGATCTTTTTGATGATACCTTTCAATAGAAAAGCACATTGAAGGAAGTTTTGCATATGGCTCAAATTCAATTTCCCCTAGCTGAATTCCAAGAATTCAAACTGTACAGAGAAAGGAGACTAGCTAACATCCCTTTGGATAAGCTACACTTGGAATCAATAAAGGAGCCTACTCCCAGTATCAGTTTAAGTGGAAGCTCAGATATAGATAATTCCAGATCTAAGTCTGGGAAAGAATCACCAAAACACTCTAAACAGTCCGAGAGTGACCATAATAAAAGGGAAGGGTCAGTTAGAGATACTGCCCAGTTTAAAGAGCACCTAAAGCAATAAGTTTTAACTACACCACAGGTAAAAGTTCACCCGCCCACCATCCAGCCACCAAAGCCAATGAGAACTGAGCTAGATAAAGAGTTGGAAACATTCAATTAATTGATTAATACTGAGAAGCAGAACACAAAGACAACTGAGATCACAGTGCAGACAGTGACTGATATGGACATTGGAACAGTTACCAATTCTCCAAAAATGGAGCATATTCCCATTACCCCATCTTCTGAAATCATGTGCAAGATAGAGGAGATTCTTCCTCTAGATGTATTTTATAACCCGCAGCATAAGGCAATGGTAAGAAGGAAAAGAAAGAAAAGGAAACTAGACAGCATGCTCCCACCTGAGGCAAAGCAATTAGACATCCTTTGGCGAGACCCTACCACTGATGCTACTGAAAATCTTACTAAGTTATCTTGGATCGCAGGAGCCTATGCTTCTGATATCATTAATAAAACGTCCAAGGTACAACAGTTACTGAAGGATAGAGAGGAACAAATACAAGTTTTGCAGCAATTGCTATAGCAAGCCAATGCCAACCATGAAGAAGAGGAAAAGTTTAAAAAGTCACACCAAGATTTTCAATAAATGCAACTGGGATACTGGAAAAATTTGGGCGAAAAATAAAATCAGTCTCAAGATATGCTAGAGATGCATAGAGATGATCCCAAGATTACAGAGTTTGTCTCAAAATCCCTTGCCTTAAATGACCAACTCTTGCAACAACAAGAGGCATTATGCCAAAGAATATCGCAACGGAGTTCCCATTGCGAGATAAGTGATAAAATTACCAATAAAGTTGTGGACTTGCGACGTGATTATGATTTGATTAACAAAAGAATTTCAAATTATTTGACTTGGGAAGAATGGGAAGAAGGATAGAAAGCAGGCACACTCAGAATCAATGAAGCCTACAAAGAAATGTTGTTTCATAAGTGGGACACACAGATTAGCAAGGCAGAACGGGCAGCGGAAGAAGCAGCTACATCGGCAAACAACATCATTGACTTTGTCAATGAAAACCTACATAGAGAAAACCTCAAACCAGTGACCGCTCCTAGATTTCTCCCAAAGGCACAGCAACTGCAGACAAGCTGGAGAAAAAAAGCTGAGGAAAGGGTAGAGTCTATCAAGAAGTTAACCAAGTTGAATTGGGATACTTACTGGCAGTTTGGTTAAACCGCACAGTCAATGCATGACTCTCAAATTCCTTATGAACTCTGCCGAGAAGATAGCACTAGCACTTGTTGATTCTATTTTCACAGGGCAACTAAAATTAGAGTTCAGCCAACCGATGCTCCTCAAACCGATGCTGAATTCTTGCGACCTCAGGGAACAAATACATAGATAGTTAATTTCTAGATTCAGTTTTAGTTTAAGTTTTGATTTATTTTTGCCTTAGATGAGGATGGTCATTTAAACCTCCTCCTATATTTTTGTAATAAACTATTTTTAGTATTTAAGTAATAATTTTTTAACCCCTCCCATGCATTTCGAGAAGTGTCCTGAAATTTGTCAAAAACGTTTCCATAGAACATACACTTCTACACCCATAGAGGAGGTTTTGATGAATGAATGGAACAAGATTTATTGATATCTATTTTTTAATGTCTGCTATTGAAATTCACTTTCGTACTCTTTGTAGATGTTGAATTAGGAAGAGATAAATATATATTACTGATGCTCATTCGTATAACTTGTTATCAATGGAACTTTTATCTCTTAATGATTTCTACTTATGTGTCAAAGTAATATTTTATGCTTAGTTATTTATATATGAAAGCTTGAATGTTTGAGTTATCATTTGGCACTTTTGTATGGTGATGACTATTCTATTTATGTTTAATGTATGAATGACTTATTATGTGATATGCTTCTCACAATTGTTTCAACTAAATTTTTATACGAAACAATTCATTTTTATCGAATTCATTTCTTGTAGCGATTGAATGATCTTTATTACAAGTTGTTGTTAGAAATTTTTTAGATCGCATAAGTGAAAAGATGAATCTCGAGTTAGCTTTAGAATTAGATATTTTTTTCATTAGAATACAATTACATATTTTAAATTAGAAATTATATTAAAAGCATTTTACTTAGAAATCTTTAGAAAAAGGAAATATCAATTATTATAAACACACACAAATTGGGAATTTGGTCCCATTATCCCCAGTCGGACCCACCATCCCAAATGGAAAAGGAGTTGCTTTCAAGGTCCAGATCGGGTGGGTATCCCCCTTTTTCTAGACAATATTTTCGGGGCTTCAACATATTTAGCACTAGAAGGAGGGCCTCGAACTGTGAATGGCTAGTAAATCCTAATCTAAATACCATTCTTAGAGTAAATTTCCCTCAACATTCCCCCCAACTTCTCCATCGCATTCGAAATCTTTAAATCATAAGTGAGAAGTTGAGAAAACAACAACCACTACCACAAACCCAAAAATTTCGGACAAATCTACTATCAAACCTCCTGAAGTTGTGTCTCCGATTCATAAACTTCAAGGATTTTCCATATCACCAGAAAACTCTAAAATATCTCAACGTAGTGTGACTTCGCAATACAATCCTTCTCATCCCCTTACTAGATTGCAGAGTGAAAAGTTTCGCATCGAATTGACTGAATTACCTCTACCTAAAAGGAAAAGAGAAAGGAAGTCACCTCAAGGGTCTGATAGTGAGACTCTTTCATCATCTACATCCATTCCAACTTCCCCATTCCAAAGTCAACCATCCACCCCTCCACTTCAAATTGTTGTCCATAAGAGTACTCGAACTTTAACATCCTCATCCCTTCCACAAGGAAATTTGTCTACGCTTTCCTCTGTTAGTAGTTCAGCGATGGCCCAAACCCATGGAATAACCCAGGGGCAGTATTAATGCCTGCACCCTTGAGCCAATTACTGGCCCGTCTTGAAAAATGGCTGCCCAAGTTTAATCCCGAAGCAGGCATGCTAGCAGAAGAACACATAAACAACTTTATGTTATCGATAAATTTAAATGGCATTACTAATGAAGATGTTGTTGTTCGGCTCTTTCCTTACACTTCACAAGGAGCAGCCGGATCCTGGTATTTTTCATTACCATTAGGGTCCATTACTAGTTGGGAAATTTTCCAAGAGCAATTCTTGACTAAGTTCTGCGATGATAGATCTACAGAAACACTGATCAATGATCTATCAAATCTAAATACATAATCAAGATAGCTTATCAAAGATTTTAACTCACGTTTCAACAAGCTTTTGAATAAAATACTAACCGCTTCCAAGCCTAGCAAAGAAGTTCACAGTGAATGGTACATATTTGCTTTACCATCGAACATAGCTATCTTTGTTGATAGGGCTACCAAGACAACATTGGTTGAAAACACGACGGAAGTGATAGTGGTAGAGAAACATACCTTAGCTTTAGAAAAGAAAAACGATTTCAATGAAAGAAAATCTAAGAAGGTTACTTTTAGATATGATCCTAAGAAAGAGCAATCAAAATACCCATTTGATTTAGAAGGATTGGATAAAGTGTTAAAAACCATGTCTAACTAAATGATTTACATTAAGAAACAAGTAGCAGAGACTTCTTCTAGAAAGCCCTACAAGCCTTATAGAAAAAATCCTTCAACTGATTCAAAGCCGCCCAATGCTATAACAAATGTAGAATTAGAAGGAGAAGAAGAGGAAGTTTCTAACGAGGAACCTACTAATGAAGATGAAGTTGTAGACGTACAAGGAATGTGGGACTTCATCCTTCCAGATGAAGAGGATCAAGGGGCATCACCAGTCAATACTAGAAGTAGAAATCAACTTGATCCTCCACAACCTAATCCAAAATAGAAAAGTGCAAGCTCGACATCTAAAGATAAAATCACAGGTAAGAAGTCATCACCAAAAGTGACTCAAACAAGCCCAGTCCAATATGATCCCTCAACTCCATCTAAAACACTGATTGTTTCTGATGAGATGGAGTATAATATCGTTGAAGATATGAAGAAGACTAGGGATAAAATTACTTTCCATGAATTGAGCAAATTGAAACATCAACAGAATCTACTTTCAAAAGAATTACATGCAATACCAGTTGCACCTCTTCCTGTTGTTGTAATCTTACAAGCTTCTGATGAGATGGGAAGACCTCTAACTAATATGGGAAATAAAGTTGATCTAAAAGATATTGCTTTAATTGGAGGAAGGTCAAAATCCCATACTCCATTCCTTCTTACTTACGAAATTTTCAATAAAAGCTTGCATAATTGTTTGGTAGATTTAGGAGCTTCATCTAATATCTTACCTAAAACAATATGTGCAAAGTTAAATGTCCAACCTCAAAAATTTGCAGTACGCATATTTCAGCTGGACCGATTTCAGGTTGAAGAAATTGGTGAACTAAATCAAGTTACCATAAGGCTGTTATATAATCCAAAGGTATGTCAAGTCATTGATATTCTAGTTGCAGACATTCCTGAATTCTACAATTTAATTCTTAGTAGGGATTGGTCTGAAAAGATTCATGGATACTTTGTAACTGATTGGTCACATATGTGGCTCCCTTGGAATGGTAAACCAAATCAGATAAAGGTTGAGTGAGAAAGGCACCAAAAATACATAGTGACGGAATTGGAAGAAGAAAATGAACCTGTAGCATACAACAATAATATAATCGACAACTATTATGTTGACTCTTTCTTAGGAAATTTTAATGCTCATACTTCACCTTACTTAGAACATTTTGTTATGTCTCAAGTAGAAAACTTTCCTGAAACAGATAGTTCTAAATGTGTTAATTTTATAGATAGTCTTGTAACTAAATCTTTATTTTGGAAATTATTTTTTGATGGTTCTAAGCCTAATGATGGAGCGGGAGTAGGATGTGTATTAGTTGTTGAAATTTGGTACCGGACGACAGGTGGTTCCCTTAGGCTTTGATCTTTGGCCTAGGGAAAAGTGTCCAAAAGAATTTAATTTTTCTCTTAAAGTGACTTTATAATTTTATAACGTTAAATCTAATTTAAAAGTGACTTTAAGTGATAAAGTTACTAAGTCTAATTTTAAAGTGACTTTTATAAAGTCAATGAAAAATTAGAAAGGAAAAGAGACTTTGGAAATAAATGACTAAGTGGGTCTTTATTAAAGTGGGGTGAATTAAAAAATAAAAAGTGAGATTTAAATGAGCATTTAATCTCAGCCATTGATATAAATCTATTTCATCCATTGGATTTAAAGATCACCCAAAAGTCACTTGGGTCACCCAAAAGTCATTTGGAGTTATATTAAGGGAGGAAAAGGAGGAAAATATCACATTTGATTCAATTATTTCATGAGCAGGGAGGAGAAGAAGACAACAACTTGGCAGACATTCCAAGGCAACAGTTGAGCAGATTTTTACAGCTGATTCAGCACACAGTGAAAGGTAGACTTTTGCATGATTTTCGAGGAGAGGTTTGCACAAAAATCGAGTAGCAGTTTTCTGGTTTTTCTGCATGCAAAACGAGGGCCATACATCAGCATTTAATGCTAAAAGTGGGCACGAAAATCGAGGAGACCGTACAACATTTATCGCTGTCGTGTTTGCTGTAATTTCTAGTTTTCTGTGAAGCATGTGAAAAGAGATAAGTTGTAAATTTTCTTGCTGAAAATTTCTCACTATAAAAGGCAATTTTCAGAAATAAAGAAGAGCTCTGAAACTGGTTTTCCCCAAGAGTTGTAGGGGGTTTTTCCAGGGTCACATTGACCAAAAATCTCAGTGTTTAAATGTGTTTTAATGGCTGTTTATTACTGCTGATTTTTATTTCTGCAATTTCCAACATTCTGTAAAATTTCCAGAATTTGTGTTTTCAGCAAATTTATTTTTTTCCAGCTTGTTAAATGTATGGTTATGGGAAAGGGAATTTAACTATATGGGAGAAATAAGGAGAAACTGAAAACCGGGGTGGGAAAACAGAAATTTCTACATGGTATTGGAGCTTGAGTGTTGAAGGGCAGTTTGGGACAACAAAAGGAAAAATTACAGTCGCTGATTTTTCAGTCGGAAAATTCCAGCAAGCTGATTTTTTCATAAACAACAGTTTTATCTTTACTACAGTAGTGCTATTTTTCAGTTTTAGGATAGCAGGATGTCATTGGGATTGAGGGTGGATGATAGGCTGGATGGGCATATAAATTACTGCGTTTGGAAGGAGAGAATGCAGAGTATCTTTGAGGAGGCAGAAGTCTAGGATATCATGGTGCATACCACACAAAACCCTGTTGTTGTGCCTACTGATGCTACTCAGTTGACAGCTTATAATAAAAAGAACAACAAGGGTATGAGTCTGATTCTAGACAGAATCAAAGACCATTGCATTCCTCATGTGAGAGGAAATAGCAATGCCCATGAGATGTGGACAACATTGTCCAATCTCTACCAGAGTACCAATGAAAACCGGAAGATGGTCCTGAAGGAGAAGCTGAAGAACATTAAGATGGGTAATGATAGTGCAGCTGGATATCTCACAAAGATTACTAATGTGAGAGATGAGTTGGCAGCGATTGGAGAGGCCATTCCACCCACTGAGTTTGTGCGGATTGCAGTGAATGGCCTCCCCCGTCCATGGTTGAACTTTGCTGATGGGGTTTGTGCACGTGAGACCCTTCCCACATGGGAGAGGTTTTGGGATGATTGCATTCAGACAGAGATCAGGAAAGGTCAGCTTGGGGCAGCCAAGCCAGTTGAGCAGGATGAGGATGTAGCACTGGTGGCAGGAGGCAAGAAAGGCAAAGGGAAGAAGCAGGCTTCCACAAGTAGTGGTGGGGGCAAAGGCAAAGGTAAAGGTAAACAAGGGAACACACAGAAGGACTATTCTAAGGTGAAGTGTTGGAATTGTCAAAAGATGGGACACTATGCAGTTGTGTGTCCAGAGAAGAAGAAGAAGAAGGGGAAGAACCAGGACGTGGCAACTTCAGTAGAGATTCAGGACTTTGCTGGTCGTTTTGACCAAGAGTTTGCGTTCACTACGCGTGAGTCCTTTAGTGCAGTATCACCTGCCACACAGGTTCAGAGGGAGCATGCTTTTCCCTCGATTAGCGGAGCATCTTCAGGTATTTGGTATGTGAACAGTGGGGCTTCATGTCATATGATAGGAGTCTGTGAGTACTTCTCAGAGCTTTCAAAGAGTGGCACTGATATTGAGGTAGTACTCGGTGATGACAGAGTTGTTAGAGCAGTCGGGGTGGGGACAGTGACATTTCAGAGGGAGTCCAAACCTCCCTTGAAGGTCTCAGAGGTTCTCTATGTGCCAGGGATGAGGAAGAACCTCATATCCATCTCAGCTTTGGAGGACAGAGGATATGAGGTACTGTTCAGGGGAGGACAGGTGTCGATGTATCCCAGGGGCACTCTAGCTGATTCAGCTAGAGTGATAGGTGTACGCCATGCAAAGGTGTACAAGTTTGCATTGTATCCCCTTTTGGCATTGAGCAGTAATACCAACAGCAAAGCTAATAGTTCTGAGCTGTGTGAGATTTGGCACCGCAGGATGGGACATATGTATCATGCAGCCTTGAGGACATTGCGGGAGATCACTACAGGTCTGCCAGATTTCAGTACTGATCACTTTGATACTTGCAGAGGTTGTGCGATGGGAAAGTTTGCCAAATCCCATTTTCCCAGCAGTGACAGCAGAGCGACAGGGATACTTGATTTGATTCATTCCGATGTGAGCGGTCGGATGTCTCATGTTTCCTTGAGTGGATATGAGTATTATGTTTTATTCATCGATGATCACTCCACAAGGACCTGGATTTATTTTTTGAAGACCAAGAGTGAGGTCTTCAAGCGGTTTCAGGAGTTCAGAGCTCTTGTGGAGACACAGATAGGTCGAAAGATCAAGTCCCTAAGGTCGGAAAATGGAGGAGAGTACACCCTTGGAGAGTTTGTTGACTATTGTGCGAAGGAGGCATTAGGAGGGAGTTCACTGTTCCTTACAACCCCCAGCAAAACGAGGTTGCGGAGAGGAAAAACAGATCCATCATAGGGGCTGCCAAAGCCATGTTACATGATTAGGGGTTGCCATTGTTCTTGTGGGCAGAGGCCTGCAACACAGCTGTTTACTTGCAGAACAGGAGTCTGCATCGTGCCTTAGGGAACATGACTCCGGAGGAGGCTTTCTCTGGGAAGAAGCCTGATATTGGTCACCTTCATATCTTTGGATGCATTACATACTCCTATATACCCAAGGAGAAGAGGACCAAATCAGAGCCCACCGCAAAGAAGGGTATCTTTGTGGGCTACAGTGAGACCTCAAAGGCCTTTCGGATTTACATTCCTGCACAGAGGAGAGTTGTTGTCAGACGGGATGTGAAGTTCGAGGAGGACATGGCCTTTAGGAGGTCACAGGAGTTAGAGTATCTGGATTAGCCAGACCCTCAGCAGCATTTGAGTCAGTCGCAGGGATCCAGTGGGTAGGGATCAGGAGGATATGGAGGTACATCTATGAGGATGTCAGGTCCGTCAGTGAGCAGTGGCTCGCCGAGCCAGAGGGGTGGTGATCCGAGCAGCATGCAGAGCAGTTCACAGAGAAATTCATTAGGGAGTCCATTAATGGACAGTTCACACGGTGCCTCAGCTTCTACAGGTTTAGGTGCAGGCAGGAGGACAACAGACAGACAGTCAGGAGTTCAGGCTACTGATGGTGATGAGGAGGAGGATTTTTATTCTCCTATGGGAGAAGCATGCTCAAGGAAGAGAAAGCCCAAGTGGTTTCAAGACACCTTGAGAGATGCCACATTTGTTACTAAGCTGAAGAGGCCGATCAGAAAGAGTAGACCACCTCAGAGGTTTTGTAGCTATATGGCAATGGTTACCAGCATCCTTGACTCTGAGTCTTCTAGCTATGATGAGGCAGCTAGCCAGCAGGTCTGGAGAGAGGCCATGCAGGAGGAGTATTCTTCTATTATGATGAATGATGTTTGGGAGGTGGTGCCGAGGCCTGAGGGCAAATCCGTGGTTACTTCCAGATGGCTTTACAAGGTAAAGCATGCTGCAGATGGAAGCATTAAGAAATTCAAAGCGAGGTTTGTGGCTAGAGGGTTCTCCCAGGTAGAGGGAGTTAATTATGAGGAGACCTTTGCTCCCATGGCTCGATATACTTCGATCCATTCCATTATATCGATAGCAGTAGAGATGGGTTGGAAGATCCACCAGATGGATGTGAAGACCGCATTTCTCAATGGCTTCATACAGGAGGAGCTGTACATTGAGCAGCCGCAGGGCTTTGAGGTGCATGGGAAGGATTCCCATGTGTGTAGACTGAAGAAGGCCCTTTATGGCCTAAAACAAGCTCCCAAATCTTGGTACTCCAGGATAGATACATACTTGCAGGGGATGGGTTTCACAAAGAGTGAGGCAGATTCAAACCTTTACTTTATTGTGATTGATGAGGAGCCTCTCATTCTGGTGCTGTATGTGGATGACTTGATCATTACAGCTGTATAGAGACTCATAGAGCACTGCAAGAGAGATCTTGCGACGGAGTTTGAGATGAAGGACATCCGCCTGATGCATTACTTTTTGGGTTTGGAGGTGTGGCAGGAGGAGGGGCATTTCTTCCTGGGGCAGCGGAAGTATATTGTGAACATCCTTAGCAGATTCCACATGGAGGATTGTAGACCCATGTTGACACCAATGATCACCAACTGGAAGAAGCTTCATGCTTCGGATTCCGAGTTGGTGGATCCCCCATTGTATAGGCAGTTGATTGGTTTCTTGATGTATTTGGACAACACTAGACCAGATATCTGTTTTGCAGTCAAAACGATGAGTCAGTTTATGTGTGAGCCTAGGAAGGTTCACTGGGTGGCTGCAAAACACATTTTGCGATACTTGCAGGGGACAGTGGATTATGGTCTGGACTACAGGCAGGGAGATGGAGTGAGATTGGGAGGATACACTGATTCTGATTGGGTAGGTTGTGCTTCTGATAACAAGAGCACTTCAGGGTGTTGTTTTGGGTTGGGTTCAGCAGTAGTGTCATGGTTCAGCCGGAAGCAACCGTCAGTAGCACTGAGTTCAGCGGAAGCGGAGTATATGGCAGCCAGTCTAGCTAGTTGTGAGGCTATCTGGCTTCGAAAGATGTTGTTTGGCTTATTTGGTCAGCCATTGAGACCTTCAGTGATTTACTGTGATAATCAGAGTTGCATTAAACTCACGGAGAATCCAGTATTTCATGACAGGTCAAAGCATATCGGGATCAGATATCATTTCATCAGAGACTATGTTCAGGAGGGAGTTGTGAAACTTGAGTATATTTCCACTGATGAGCAGGTTGCAGATATCCTTACCAAAGCCTTACCACGGGGCAAGCATGTCTACTTCAAAGACAAGATGGGTGTGGTGAGGAACACCTTCCTCGGTAAGAGGGAGTGTTGAAATTTGGTACCGGAGGACAGGCGGTTCCCTTAGGCTTTGATCTTTGGCCTAGGGAAAAGTGTTCAAAGAATTCAATTTTTCTCCTAAAGTGACTTTATAATTTTATAAAGTTAAATCTAATTTAAAAGTGACTTTAAGTGATAAAGTTACTAAGTCTAATTTTAAAGTGACTTTTATAAAGTCAATGAAAAATTAGAAAGGAAAAGTGACTTTGGAAATAAATGACTAAGTGGGTCTTTATTAAAGTGGGGTGAATTAAAAAATAAAAAGTGAGATTTAAATGAGCATTTAATCTCAGCCATTGATCTAAATCTATTTCAGCCATTGGATTTAGAGATCACCCAAAAGTCACTTGGGTCACCCAAAAGTCATTTGAAGTTATATTAATGGAGGAAAAGGAGGAAAATATCACATTTGATTCAATTCTTTCATGAGGAGATTGGGAGAAGGATAGCAAGAGAGATTTCTGAGTAGGGAGGAGAATGAGACAGCTGCTTCGCACACATTCCAAGGCAACAGTTGAGCAGATTTGTACAGCTGATTCAACACACAGTGGAAGGTAGATTTTTGCATAATTTTCGAGGAGAGGTTTGCACAAAAATTGAGGAGCAGTTCGCTGGTTTTTCTGCATGCAAAACAAGGGCCATATAGCATCATTTAATGCTAAAAGTGGGCACGAAAATCGATGAGACCGTACAACATTTATTGTTGTCCTGTTTGCTGTAATTTCTAGTTTTCTGTGAAGCATGGGAAAAGAGATAAGTTGTAAATTTTCTTACTGATTTTTTGCTAAAAATTTCTCACTGTAAAAGGCAATTTTCAGAAATAAAGAAGAGCTCTCAAACTGGTTTTCCCCAAGAGTTGTAGGGGGTTTTTCCAGGGTCACATTGACAAAAAATATCAATGTTTAAATGTGTTTTAATGGCTATTTATTATTGTTGATTTTTATTTCTGCAATTTCCAGCATTCTATAAAATTTCCAGAATTTGTGTTTTCAGCAATTTTTTTTTTTTCAGCTTGTTAAATGTATGTTTATGAGAAAGGGCATTTAACTATATCAGAGAAATAAGGAGAAACTGAAAACCGGGGTGGGAAAACAAAAATTTCTACATTAGTTAGTCCAGAGGGAAACAAAACAATGCTAACATGTAGACTCGAGTTTGATTGCACAACAACACTGTAGAATATAAAGTTCTAGTCCAAGGACTATATACGACAATTGGATTATATATCAAGTATCTACAAGTCTTTAGAGACTCTAAGATTGTTATCAAACAAGTACAAAATACTATACATTGTCTATCAAGTCATTTAAAACATTATCAATATTTAGTGCAAAATCTGACTCAACATTTTATAGCATTTAATATTTCACCTATTCCCAGACTCCAAAATGCTAGTGTTGACCTCCTGGCTAATGTAGCTTCCAAGCTCATTCCCTCATAAGACTATATCCCAGACAAATTCTCAATTGAATTGATATTTAGGCCCTTGATCCTTGATAATCTTACAAACTGGATAATTTTCAACGATGATATTTATATTGTAAGTTTCCTCACATCAGAAGGATCTTACACTAATCAGATAATTGATGAATACCGACATGACAAATAGTTACAACAAGAAAGCACTAATAATTCTATACCAAAATCCGTAGTCAAGTTGGAAGACCTATATGATTTGAAAGACCGATTTAAGAGATATACCAACTCAAAACTTTAGAGTTCAACTCTAAACTATGAATTAGTAAATCTAGGAACGGATACCAAGCCAAAGAATATCAAACTAGGCCTTGGCCTAGCCCCTAAAGAAAAATCATCCTATGTTCATCTCCAGAAACAATACAAAAGTGCCTTTGCCTGGAACTACGATGACCTTAAAACTTACGACACTTCAATCATTCAGCATACTATCCCAATGATAGCTAATGAAAAACTTGTCCAGCAAAAGCTGAGGAATATCCATCCTAACCTAGAAAGTTAGATTAAATCTGAGCTCAATAAATTATTGAAAGCCAAAATTATTTTTCTCGTTCGACATTCTAGATGGGTTTCCAACTTGGTTCTCGTTAGAAAGAAAAATGGAGATATTAGAATTATATTGACTTTCAAAATTTTAACAAAGCCTGCTAAAAAGATAATTTTCCCCTGCCTCCTATGGAAAAAATATTACAAGCGGTTGCAGGATCAAAATTATTGTCCTTTTTAGATCGTTTCTCTGGCTACAACTAGGTTTTGGTCCATCCTGACGATCAACTAAAAACCACGTTCAGAACCAAATGGGGTACTTACGCATATCAGAAGATGCCTTTTGGTCTGATGAACGCTGGCGCTACATTTCAAAGGGCCATGGATATCGCATTTCAGGGATTAGTAAACAAATCGATGGTGATTTACTTGGATGAAATAACAGTATATTCTAAAAAATGTGGTAATCACCTCAGAGACTTAAAGTAGATCTTCCAACGTTTCCAAAGGTATGGGATTTCACTTAACCAAAAAAAGTCATTTTTTGCATTAAGTGAAGGAAAACTTCTTGGATTTATATTTTCAAAATCTGGTATCCATATTGATCCCGATAGAATTAAGGATATTTTTTAAATATCCTTGCCTCATAATAAGAAAGCCATGCAATCCTTCCTTGGCCAGATTAACTTTGTTAAAAGATTTGTTTTAGACTTCTCAAGGATTGCGTCACCATTACAAGCAATGATCAAGAAAAATTCACTCTTCAAATGGGGACAAGAGGAATATGATGTGTTCAATCTGATCAAGCAAGTGATTATTAATGCCCCATACCTAGCGACTCCAAATTTTTCCGACCCTTTTACTTTGTATACATTTGCCTCTAATAAATCATATGTCGCGATACTCACCCAAGCCCCCCAATTGCCTTTTTTAGTTCAAAATTGCAAGGGGCTAAATTAAATTATTCTGACATTGAGAAACAGGCTTATGTTGTTTTCAAAGAAATCAAATATTTTAGACCCTTTCTTCTTAAAACCCATACAAAGATCATAGTGTCGTTCCCAGCAGTAAGAAATCTCTTAGTACAAAAAGAAGTTGGTGGAAAAGGAGCAAATTGGATCATTGCCTTGCAAGAATACGATGCTGAGATCAAGCTAGCAAATATTGTAAAAGGTCAAGGGTTTTGCAAGATGTTGGCTGGAGCATCACTTATTTCTGAAATATCATCTCCAAATCAAGAACTACAAATGTATGAAGTAAGCCTAAACGATATTGAATCAAGATATGATGATATCACATTTTATCTAAATAATGGATATGATCTTTCAAATCTAGATTATACAAAGAAAAGAGCCCTAAGATTGAAGGGAAAGCAGTATCAACTCGTAAACGATGTACTTTTTAGGATTAATTATGATTATGTTCTCCTTCGATGTCCTGAGAAACCTGATGCTGAAAAGGTGTTACAGGAACTCCATGATGGACCAGCAGGTGGACATTATGCGGTAGATGCTACAGCACATAAAATTTTGCGCATGGGATATTATTGGCCTACACTATTTAAAGATATGCATAGCTATGTAAGGAAATGTCAAGTTTGTCAAACTGCTGCCGAGAGACAAAAGAAACCATCATTGCCTTTGCAACCAGTCAATATTGATCAAACTTTTGATCAATGGGGATTGGATATAATAGGTGAGATCGTTCCTCACTCTTCTAAACAACATAAGTATATCCTTACAGCCAAAGATTATTTTACTAAATGGGTAGAAGCAGTTCCTCTCAAGGCAGCCAATGCTAAACACATCATTGATTTCATAGATCAGTTCATAATCACCACGTTTGGTTTGTCCTCTGCATTAATGTTTGATAATGCATCATATTTTTCTGACAACGCTATGACTGAATTTTCACTTAAAAGAGGTTTTAAGCTTAAATATTCTGCCAATTATTACCCACAAGGGAATGGGTTGGCTGAATCAACAAATAAAAACTTAATCAATATCATTAGCAAACCATTGATCAGAACCATAAAAATTGGCACAAATCTTTGATGTATGCTCTATGGGCAGACTGAATGACCCAAAAGGCTTTCATTGACACTTCTCCCTTTAATTTAGTTTATGGGAAAGAAGTAGTTCTCCCAACTCATCTATCAATTCCTTCATTGACCTTAGCTCAATTTATTGATGAAACACCAACTTCATCATTACAACTAAGACAACTGCAAATCCTTAAGCTAGAAGAGCAATGAGAACAGGCTAAAATAACCCATGCTCGTCATCAAGCATTAGTAAAGGCTTCCTTTCATTCAAGCATGGTATCTAGGAAAGATTTTCAAATTGGAGATTTAGTTTTGAAATGGGATAAGGTTCATGAAGAAAAAGGAAAACATTACAAATTCTAATGAATGTGGCTTGTCCCATTCCAACTTGTGGAAATCATAGGTCCCTCCACTTTCATGTTGCAAGATTTAGCAGGGAAAAGAGAATATTTACCTATTAATGGGGAAATCCTTAAAAAATACTTTCCATAGAAGATGACCACTTCTATTTTGGGAATTCACGAAGAAGATTAGTGCTTCTTTTAGAATTTGTTTTTTCGCTTGTATAAATAGAATTGATTTGGAAAATTGATCATTATTATTGAAAGATACAGTCAAATGCTACAAGCCTGAAAATGTTACTAGTTTCAGCCTTACGAATTTTGATGAAAAACAACCTTTAGTGGGAATTTGTTTTATATCAGTGAATGAAAAGCATCAATAACAAAAAAAATATTCTCTGTAGAAAATTTCTTTCCAAAAACTCTATAATTTTCGTCTAGAGCTATTCTTAAGGAACCAATGACTTCCTCTGCACCTAGGGAATTACGAGTTTCAAGGAGTTATCTAATGATACACTATAAGCTTAAAGAATAAGAGGTCTCATCAGGAGTCGACTTATCATGATCATAGATATTATGACTTACTAACATTGCCAAAACTACCTATCAAAAGAGGGCAATGACTCAACATTGTTGCAATCAAAAGACAAGGGTCCTCATCACAAGCTAGCTTGCTCAGCAATGTTATAAATCAAGTGAATGGAACTGTCATAATTTGGCTACCAAACCAAGACATTATTATTTAAGAATTAAAATAAAACAAAAAAAACAAGTGTGGATATGGATTTATCTTCGATAAATTGTATATTTCTCCAAGTAGGATACAGGATCATTGTTGGGTAACAGGTATCCCTATCAAGGCTATGAACGCCTGCTGTCAGCAGAGGCTCTACCTACGACAAATGAGCATACTTAAAACTGATCTATAGAGAAGCCTTCATTTTTATCTTTATAAACCAAGTAGTGGCTTATGTAAATACAATGACTAGCTTTCAGAAGTAAATAACTAGAGTTAACACAGAAGAAACAAACTACCATGAACAACTAAAAGCATGATGCACTTTATATTTCTATATCAAAGTTTTATTTTCAAAAAAACTTTTCTATTTTGGAAGTTTAGAAAATTCAAAAGATAATCATAGATAATTGGTTCTTCCTACTGAATCGCCAATTGTTGTGGCCAACAACAACCCCCATTTTCATTTAGTTTTAGTAATAAAGCTAAATAAATAGGGACCCTTATAAAAAATAAAAAACTAGCACTTATATTTCCATTTTGAATAAAACATGCTATCATAAACTTAGGAAAACACCTGCAAAACCCAAAAACTTAAGTTTTATGATAAGTTCTAAATAAAATCGTTCTCTTAACAATAAAACATCGCATCGTAAAGGGTAATGAAGGACATCCTATAAACAAGTTTTCGAAATTCTGAAAATGTGATGCGAGATCGCACGCCTTAAAGACCCGTGGCACATCACGGATTTCATATGCCACAAGTATCACCTAAGGTAAAATATCTCGATTCAGCGATATGCGATAAGGCATCTTGCAAATCACATCATGCATCCACCTAATGAAATAAATGATTGTTAAAAAAATGGATTAGCAATATTGCGATCTGTGATACTGCAATCTGCGATATTGCGAAGAAAATCACAAAATTGCTTTATCTCAGATCTGCAAGGCTCATTGTTCAATAAATTATTTCTCGAAATCTGATAGCAAGTTATGGGCATTAATGTCTATTTAATGGTTAGTTGATGATCATTTATGAGATAAGATTTAGATCTGATTAAAAGTTTGTTTCACGTAGGGTGATATATTTTATATGATTTCATAATTAAAGAGCTTTATCGTCACCTTATCTCTTACCATTACTCTTTCCTTACTTGTCAATTTGTAGGAGCAGCAAGCAGAGCAATATACGCAGCAGTGTGCAGAACATAATGGGAAAGAAGGGAAAAGCTCCAGTTGCAGAGGACAAAGAGATGATGCCCTTATACATAGACACAACCTGTAATAGAGATGCTGGTATAACCACTTGGGAAGGCATACATAGTTTGCTCGAAGAAGAAAACCCCATAGTCATGGGAGTTAGGGAAACAGGAGACTCACGCAGGTCATCTGAGACATTAGTTACTGAACTTGCATGTTCTTTCTTAAACTGGATAGTGGCGAGACCTAAGATTCTTCCACACACAGAAATGGTCAAGTGGGTGTTGGATAATGTCAATATAACAGACAAACAATTCAAGTCTCAAGGCCAAAACAACATTGGGTCATTCACTCCACAAGATTTGAGGCTTATGTATCATCTACCAGAACCATAGGCAACCTAAAACAAATAGTTCCTGGAGAAGTTCACCAAAGAAAATAAAGATTTGTCTTAGTGCACCAAGAACTAGTCAGCAAGGGAAGAACCATCGAAAAAGGACAAACATGGTATGTACAATACTGGTTCCCTCTCTTCCCCATATTACTTTGTTGCTGCTATGCTATGTAGACTATATGGAATGACCGACATCAGTAAGATTTCATGTGGGTGGCCACCCCTATTAGATGCACCCACGAATGCCACTACTATGTATTGGGCTTAGATATTGTTTGATAACTTAGCTTTAGCTGTTTGGAACTACCGGTCCAAAAGAACTACCACTTAGAGGATTTATCCTCCTTTCTATTTAGCTCCTTATGATATGGATACAATCTGTTATATTTCCAAACTTCCTTTAATGGGTTGGATGTGGAGTACTCATAATCCTTTTCCCATTCACTTGTATCATAAGGAATTGTGGGATTCAAAGTTTATCCAATATTTTTACAGAATTTGTCATTGATTCATGTTACCTCTGCACATAATGTTGTATAATAGGGATGTCCCAAGATTTTCCCCTGAAGCAGAAGTTGACATTCTCCCTGTTGCAAGATGGTTTGGAGAAGCGATTTTCACCTATGTCAGAGTATTCGGAAGCATTTCTTCCCCTCATGTCCTACCCTTATATGTCCCTGATAAGTTATTGGCGCAAGCGATTGCCTACCAGACCTGCGGGGTGGGAGGTATGAGCAAAGAGCTGAAAGACAAGAGGAAGGCCATTTGGCCACAATTTCCTATGGCCTGTGGGGCCTTTACACTATTTGGTTTAGGTCATGAATTCAAATAAGTAGACAATATTCTGTGTCTGCGACTGTTCAAGTTTCCAGGAAACAATTTGACCCCTATGATGTTATTAAGAATTTCACTACTGTTGTCAAGATAAAAGTATTTTCCAAAGAAGATGATCTTTTTTATGATACCTTTCAACAGAAAAGAACATTGAAAGAAGTTTTGCATCTGGCTCAAATTCAATTTCCCCTAGCTAAATTCCAAAAATTCAAATTGTACAGAGAAAGGAGACTAGCTAACATCACTTTGGATAAGCTATGCTTGGAACCCATAAGGGAGCCTACTCCTAGTATCAGTTTAAGTGGAAGCTCAGATACAGATAACTCCAGATCTAAGTCTGGGAAAGAATCACCAGAATGCTCTAAACAGCCTGAGAGTGACCATAATAAAAGGGAAGGGTCAGTTAGAGATACTGCCCAGTCTAAAGAGCACCCATAGCAACAGGTTTTGACGACCCCATAGGTAAAAGTTCACCCTCCCACCATCCAGCCATGAAAGCCAGTGAGAACTGAGCTCGATAAAGAGTGGGAAACATTCAATGAATTGATTAATACTGAGGAGCAGAACATAAAGACACGTAAGAGTACAGTGCAGACAGTGACTGATATGGTCATTGGAATAGTCAGCAATGCTCCTGAAATGGAGCGTATTCCCATTACCCCATCTTCTGAAATCATGCTCAAGATAAAGGAGATTACTCCTCTAGATGTATTCTAGAGTCCACAACATAAGGTAGTGGTAAGAAGGCAAAGAGAGAAAAGGAAACTGGACAGTGTGCTCTCACGTGAGGCAGA
Organism: Pinus tabuliformis; assembly: GCA_031772625.1. Taxonomy (NCBI): domain Eukaryota; kingdom Viridiplantae; phylum Streptophyta; class Pinopsida; order Pinales; family Pinaceae; genus Pinus; species Pinus tabuliformis. The sequence continues at coordinate 477,594,851 of CM062810.1, read as the reverse complement.
GCTATTAGACATCCTTTAGCGAGACCCTACCACTGATCCTACTGAAAATCTCACTAAGGTATCTCAGATCGTAGGAACCTATGATTTTGCTACCATTGATAAAGTGTCCAAGGTATAGATGTTACTGAAGGATAGAGAGGAACAAATACAAGTTTTGCAGCAATAGCTATAGCAAGCCAGTGCCAACCGCGAATCAGAGGAAAAGTTAGAAAAGTTACAGCAAGATTTTCAACAGATGCAGTAGGGATACCAAAAAAATTTGGCCAAAAAAAAAATCAGTTGCAATCTATGCTAGAGATGCATAGATACGATACCAAGCTTATAGAGTTTATCTCAGAAGCCCTTGCCTTAAATGACTTACTCTTGCAACAACAAGAGGCATTATCCAAACAATATCGCAATGGAGTTCCCATTGCGAGATAGGCGATAAAATTACCAATCAAGTCGTAGACTTGCAACATGATTATCATTTGATTAACAAAATAATTTCTGATTATTTGACTTGGCAAGAATCAAAAGAAGGAAAGAAGGAAGGCGTGCTCAGAATCAATGAAGCCCACAAATAAATGTCATTTCATAAGTGGGACACATAGATTAGGAAGGCAGAACAGGCAGCAGAAGAAGCAGCTACAATGACAAACAACGTCATTGACTGTGTCAATGAAAACCTACAAATAGAAAACCTCATATCAAAGACTGCTCCTGCATTTCTCCTGAAGGCACAACAACTACAGACAAGCTGGAGACAAAAAGCTAAGGAAAGGGAAGAGTCCATCAAGAAGTTATCCAAGTTAAATTGGGATACTTACTGGCAGTACTTGGTCAAACCACATAGTCAATGCATGACTCTCAAATGCCTTACAAACTCTGCCGAGAGGATAGTGCCAACACTTGCCAATTCTATTTTCGCAGGGCAACTAAAATCTGAGGTCGGCCAATCGACGCTCCTTAAGCCAATGTTGAATGCTTGCAATATTAGAGAACAGATACATAGATAGTTAATTTCCAGATTTAGTTTTAGTTTTAGTTTTGATTTATTTTTACCTTAGATGAGGACGGTCATTTAAACCTCCTCCTATATTTTTGTAATAAACTATTTTTAGTATTTAGGTAATAGTATTTTAACACCTCTCATGCATTTAGAGAAGGGTCTAGAAATTTGTCAATAACGTTTCCTCAAAACATGCACTTCTGCACCCTCAGAGGAGGTTTTGATGAATGAATTGAATGAGATTTATTGATATTTGTTGTTTAATGTCTGCTACTGAAATGCACCTTTGTACTCTTAGTAGATGTTGAATTAGGAAAAGAGAAATCTATATTGCTGAAGCTCATGAGTAGAACTTGTTATCAATGGTACTTTTATCTCTTAATAATTTCTACTTATGTGTCAAAGTAATATTTTATGCTTAGTTACTTATATATGAAAGCTTGAATGTTTGAGTTATCATTTGGCACTTTTGTACGATGATGACTATTCTGTTTATGTTTAATGTATGAATGACTTATTATGCGATATGCTTCTCAAAAAATTTTCGGCTAACTTTTTATACGAAACAATTCATTCTTATCAAATTCTTTTCTTGTAGCAATTGAATGATCTTTATTACCAATTGTTGTTAGAAATTATTTTAGATCGCATAAGTGAAAATTTGAATACCAGGTTAGTTTTAGAATGAGATATTTTTGTTCATTAGAATACAATTGCATGTTTTAAATTAGACATTAGATTGAAAGCATTCTACTTAGAAATCTTTAGAAAAAGGAAATATAAATTCTTATCATCACACACAATTGGGAAAGTGGTCCCATTATCCCCAGTCGGACCCACCATCCAAAACGGAAAAGGAGATATTTTCAAAGTCTAGACCAGGTGGGTATCCCCCTTGTTGTAGACCTGATTTTCGAGGCTTCAACACAACCCCATTTCATTGAGGGTTAAGGGTTGTCGTCAACTATCGTTTAATCCCTTCCTTTGAACAGAAGTTCTTAAACTCATTGGAGACATATTCTCCACTATTATCACTCTGTACATCTTTAACATTCTTACCTGACTCTTTCTTGGCCAATCCTTTGAATTCACAAAACTTTGTGAACGTCTCATCCTTTCTCTGCATGAAAAATATCCAGCATTTACACGAATAGTCATCTAATAATATGACATAATACCTTTGTTTGGTTGTGGATATTGTCAAGAATGGTCCAAACACATCAAAATAGAATCTCTTTAGAATAGACTCTGCTCGACTATCTCTATCTCCAAAGGAAGACTTGGTGTATTTTCCAAATGTACAACCCTTGCATGTATCAACTTTCTCAAGCATACCTTTGGGAATACCAGTAGAGATTTCTTGCAATATCTTCAAACCCCCATGATGGAAGTGGCCCAATCGCCTATGCCAGAACTCATTGATGTCTCAGCTCAATATCTTTTCTGCTTCTGTACTCAAAGCAACAAAATCCTCTACCTGTATCTTATAAAGGTTCTGCACGTGAATCCCTATCTTCTTTACTTGACCCATGGCTATGTGTCAAAGCAACACCTTTCCTTTCGAAAAGATCACATCATAGCCTCTATGCTCAAACATGCCAACGGATACCAAGTTCTTCGTCAGCTCGAGTACATGCATAACATTCTCCAAGGTGAGTGGAGCCACCTGATCCCTATGAAAAGTAATAGTTCCCACACCAGTAACACTATACTTACCATCATCACCCATCTCGATATGCATCTTGAGATATTTCTCCTCCAGTTCATTGAATAACTCTTTTTCGCTAGTCATGTGGAAATAAGCTCCATTGTCTAAGTACCAGACACTTCCCATCATTGAAGAAACCATTGATACAATGAGCGAAAAGTCCAATTCGAATTGGGTGGCCAAAGCCTCACCCACTATTCCACTGAGGACTTCTCCTTGGACTTATTTAATTGACAATTTGTATCAAAGCGACACATCTTCTGAAAATGAAAACATTTCACTTTTGACATGTCCTTCTTCTTACCTCCATGATAAGAATATGACTTCCATTATGAAATTTTACCTTTCCCCTTGAAGATCCATCCCTAGTGTTCCTCCTGATCTCATCCTTCATCAAATATGACCATAGTCGTTTCCAATTTCACGGCTTCTCCCGACCATTGACAAAGTCCTGATAACTATGCAAACTCTTTGGGAGTCTAAGAAGAGCAAGGCACACCATATCCTCCTCGGAAACTGTGACTCCAACACTTCCAATTTCATCTCGACATTGAGTGAACTTGTTCAGGTAATTTCGAATCGTCTCACCTTTCTCCATCTTGAGTTTATGAACTTTATCCTTTAGTGGCAACTTCCTTTCATCACTGATATTCTGATACAAGTCTTTCAATGTTTTCCTCATAGCATGCAGAGTTTATTTTCCATAGAGACTCGAGACAATTTGGTCCCGAAATCCCTCAAGGATTATCTACCTTGCTTTCACTACACACTTCTACCATTATGCCAAATTCTGTGCATTCATAGCTGCTGGCTTTGGGATTTCTTTATCAAGGAATTCCTTCAAGCCATTATCTTCAAGCATAGCATCCATCGTGTCCCTCTAGGCTATAAAATTAGAGCTTCCTTCCAAGGCATACAAAACCCTTGACCAATGGAATACCATTTTCCGATCCTAAGGTATGTATGCAAATTCGATGTTCACCTGTAACCCAGAAACTCAAAACTTTGAAATCTCCTCTAGAGAGTTGATTTTAAATCAACAATATCATCCTCATCTGAACTCTGATTCGTCCGAATGTTTTTTGAATTTGGGTATCTTTTCCCAAGGAATCCAAATCGGAAATTTGTTTCTGAAATTTTTTCACAAAAATTCTCAGAACATCTCTGCAATATCTCAGCCCAAAAAACAATCTTACTCTAATACCATGTAGAAAAACCTGTAGATTCACAATCTAATGCAATTTGCTAAAGAAAGAGACAAGAATCTATTTCTGCTCTTTATTGCAGAAGCCCATAAACATAAAGAAAAAAATAATCAATAGAGGAAGAGAATCAAAGGCACATAACACAATAAATATCTGGGGAAAGCCACAACTCAAAACCCCAATATTTGTTTTGTATTAATATAGAAAATAAAGATTACAATGCATGTTATCACTAGAACAATCCCAACACTCAACAAATTCAATGTCCAACTCATATGAAAGCTCAGGGCCAAAGCTTAGCCAATTCACAAGCTCTCTAAATCTCTATTCCAATGTGTAAGTCCCATGAAGGATAGCTTGAATTTAAATGGAAATAAAGCCTCTACAAATAGTGCAAACCCCCAAGGATCAGTTCTTGAATGCATGCACTATTAGTGAAACTCACAAAAATCTAAAACAATTAGTACATTGTCCCTGCACTCTAGTCTCAACAGGGCCTTTCCTAGAATCTACATGCATGAGTTTCTGATGGTGGAATATTCAGTTAACTAGAGTAGCACTAATTAGGTCACTAGTGTCCCAATTAACTGTTTACTCACTATCAGTTCCCGAAAGTGATTGGAGCTAATTTAATTGGACTTAACTCAATAAGTTGAGTTAACTAATTACAACTCATTAATAACTCATCCTAAAATATTGTAATTTAGGTAGAACATATACATGTCTTCTAAAATAATTCTAATTAGAATTTCATAAATTAATTGTTTTCAAATTTCTATGAGAAAAGAATTCTATTTTAATTCACAGTTTAATTCAAGGACAAATTAAACTAGAATTTCTTGTTCCATTTCTCAACACCCTTTTTCGAAGTAGATCTCAATCCTGTAGCATTTCTATTTGATCTCGTAGGAGTTCAGGACAACCATGTAGCACTACAAGGGTGAGGAAAAGTTCGGTGTAGTTGCTTTCTAGGTGATGGAGAAATGTAGGGAGATGCTTAAATGATGATGGAAATGCAGTGGTTAGGCTTGGGGAATCAAAAAATGGACCTCCCACTTTGTTCCTTCAACTACTACCCGCTTGACTATCTAGAGTCCTACAAAGGAAAAATGTTAGCATAATTGATGTAAGGACTCCCTACCCTCTTTGTACTTCCTCCTTGCGTTTTATTTTTATTTTTTTTCTCTTCTTTTTTCTCTTTTTTTTTAGAGATGCAGACTCCCTCTGGAGAGGTTTTCAATTATCATGTCTTCCCTAGGTGCATTAGAGGAGGTTTTCACCTAGGGATATTTTCATCTTATATTCATTTTCCTCTATGTTGCTATTGGGTTGCCTCATAGAGGTTTTCAACCCTGGAGTTTTCCTTAGATGCCTCATGGAGGTTTTCAACTAGGTCCTATATATATATATATATATATATATATATATATATATATATATATATTCCACCTACTGGTTAGAAGCTTGGTGAACTGAGGCTTGTAAGCTTCCTAATCACATTCATCTCCTTTATAATTGAGCGAATGAACTCCTCCTTGGACAAATTTCTTTTGTACATTTTCAATCGATAACCATTATCAAGCAAGGGGATGTCATCCTCGTCAATTGCTCTGATTTGGACATATCCATTTTGATGACATTCTTCCACTAGATAGGGGCCTAACCATCTTGTCATTAATTTCCCTTTAAATTCCTTGAATATTGAATCATGCAGAAGAGCCCAATCACCTTATTTAACATCCCTCTCCCTAATGTGTTTGTCATGCCAAATCTTCCTTTGCAGTTGGACTACCTCAATGTGTAGGAGAGCTTGGAATCTGAATTAGTCTAAACCATTGAGCTAGAGTAGCCTCTCCTTCTATGTTGTAGTGAGGTCTAAGTCTAACTAATATTCCATCCTTAGGGTATTTTATTCAAATTCGATGGACATCAGGACCTTCTTTCCATAGACTAATTGAAATGGGGAAAATCTAGTGGTGGTCTTCTAAGTAGTATGGTAAGCCTAAGTGGGTTCTATAAGTCTATTTTCACAATCCTTCCTGATGCTGCTAACAAACTTGATCATAATTTTTTCCAAGGCTCGATTCGTGACCTCCACTTTCCCATTTTCCTAAGGGATATAGGTAATGGATGTCTTGTGCTTTATGTGGTGTGGCTTCATGATGTCTTCAATCAAATTCAAGGTGAATTCTGTCCCTTGATGAGTGACCAAATCCATTGGAAAACTAAAATTTTAGAATATGTTATCCCTCATAAATTTAGCCACATTATGATCAGTTGTTTCCTTTACTGCCTTTTCTTCAACCCATTTAGTTAGGAAATCAGTGTAGACAATGATACTTCTCTTATACTAATGGGGGATCAATGGACCTAATGAATTCCATGCCCCATTCCTCAAATGCCTCCAAGGACACTTTAGGTTGCAGGGGCATAGCGTCCTTGGGTGTAAGCTTGCCCATCCTTTGGAACTCATCACACATGGTGGTGTACCTTCCTGCATTTTGATTTAGAGTAGGACGGTAGTAACTAGCTTGTAGGACTTTGAAGGGTGTCTTCTTAGCAACAAAATGACCCCCATAGGTTTCATCATGGCATGCTGAGGGGATCAAAGACCTCCTCTTCTCTAATGTAGCTTCTCAAAATATGATTTGGTCCCAACATAAAGAGGTTTCCCTAAATCCAATTCAATGGAGAACTTTTTATAACGATCTTGCTTTTCTCCTTGGAGGATAGATTAGGAGGAGCTTCATAGAAACCAAATATTATTCCATATCAGCAAACAAGGGCATAGCACTGAGATGGAAAAGACTTGCTCATCCAGAAGTTGATCATCCACCATTTCCTTATTCCCTACAAGCAAAGTCAGTCTTGACAAAAAAATTCCCACCACGTTCTCTTTCCCTAGTTCATCAACAATAGTTAAATGAAATTGTTTTAATAATAACAACCATCTAATTCTCCTAGCATTGACATCAGTCTTATTCACTAAATACTTAATGGTTGCATGATTAGTGTGGACAAAAGTTTTATATCTAGTGATGTAGTGCTTAAACTTCAGTTCAAAGGGTGTACCAAAACTAAGAATTATTTTTCAGTGATTATATAATTGATCACCCTTAGAAAGGTTCTTACTGATGAAATAGATCACATACGATAATTTTTCTTCCACTTGATCCAAGAATTCTCCTACAACTTTATTTGATGCATCTATGTGGATATGGAAAGGCAATTGCGAATTGGGACACCTAAGGATGGGTGCAGTGGTCAACTTCTCCTTCAGCACTTCAATGGCCTCTTGAGATTTATCTGTCCAATAGATGTTTGAATCTTTTTCCAGTAGTCCAAACAAGGTTGAAGCCAATTTACATAAGTCATTGATGAACCTTCTATAGTACCTAAGCAATCCCAGGAATATTTTGACATTGCTTTGTTTTTTTGGGATATGGACCCTTTTAATGATGGTGACTTTATTGGGGTAAACCTACATCCCATCCTTAGATATGGAATGGCCTAGGACAATCCCTGCATTCATAAAAAAATCACATTTCTTGGGACATAATGAAATATTCATATCAATTCATTTATTTAAGACTTTTTACAAATTAGAAATAGCTTCTTGGAAGTCACAACCAGAAGGCATAAAGCCATCCATGTATCTCTTAAAAGTGTCATGGAGAAGGTCAACAAAGATACTCAAAACTTCACTTTGGAAGGTAAAGGGGGCATTGCACAAACTGAATGAAAATACCCTATTGGAAAAGATACCCCAAGGAGATGTGAATTTCGTCTTCTCTTGGCCCTTAGGGTTGACCTATATTTGGTTGTACCCAGTAAATCCATCTTGGAAGGAAAAAAATATCTTTCCCACAAGGCCATCCAAGACTTGGTCAATGAAAGGGAAAGGGAAGTGGTCCTTCCTTGTAGCTTTGCTATGTTCTCAGTAATCAACATAGATCCCCCAATTCCCATTTGTCTTGGGGACTATGATGACAAGGAAAATCCAATCACTATTTGAAATTGTCTATATGAAACCTGCATCTAGTAGATTTTGTAATTCCTCTTTCACAATTTCCTGAAGAGCTATATTAATCATTCTCTAGGTTGGAGCACAAGCTTGCATCCCTATTTTATGTAGATATCATGAGTACAAAGTACGGGATGCACACCTTTAATTTCCTTGTGGTCCCAAGAAAAATCATCTAGGTGTTCCCTCAACACATTCAATAATTATTCTTTCTACTCACTTAAGAGAGAGGAATTGATCTTTAGAGTTTTGGATGGGCTAATCTCTACAACCTTAGCATGATTTAGATTAGGGTCAATGGAGCACATATAATTCCTTGGGTTTCTCTTGGATTCTTTCATCATTTCATCCACTGACATGGTAGTGGGAGGTCAATCCGGTAAGATATTGTCAATAAGGTCATCTTCATCAAGCGGCCTCCCTCCTACAATAATGTATAGTGTACAAACTAGGTAGAGTTATGTTTGATAAATTTCTCCCTCCTCCTCATCATATAACCACAAGGTCAAGTCATTCTCAATATAATTTTGAGTAGGACGGTATAAGACAAGCTATTTTTATATATTCCCACTCTTGATGTCATGTTCCAACCCCTGCAACTAATGTAGGTATAAATAATGGCCAACCAAGGTCTTCCTTGGATCATAGGGTAGCCATTAAACTTGGTTTGGGCTAGATAAAAAATAAATTAGTGGGGTAATCCCAAGAGTCAATGGAGACCATCACATCCTCAATAACTGGATAAGGAGCTATTGTCGATCTATCTGCAAGCTCCAACACTGTAGTGGTCTTCCTCAAGGACCCTCGGAGGCTGAGAGTAAGTATGGTTTCCTTGGTAACCATATTGATTGCATCCCTAAGGTAAATTAAATTATTAGGGACCATCATGCTATCAATGTGAACATCCACTACTAGGCCACCACGATACAAGTAATTTGGGTATATTACCCTCCCAAGCATCAAATCAAATATCTTCCCAACAACATTAATAGTTGGGATATATATTCCTCTTCTCCCAGGTCTTTTAAAGAACTATTCATTGATATGATCATTGTAAATGGGGACATTTTTTATGGCCTAGAGAAGGGGTATGCTAACACATAATTTCTTCAATTCTCCTAGAACTTCAGCCTCTTTTGGTGTGTTATTTAGGGTGGACCAACCTTTCAGAATAGGGAGGTGCATTAGCTTTGGGGGCACTATTTTCCTTCCCTTCTCCAAGCTCTTCAAGTGGAGAAGGTGGGTGAGAATTGGAAGTACCTTCCTATACTGAAGGTTGATCTCTTCGATTTCCATAGCGTAAGTAGGATAGGATGTATCACCACTGTAAACCTACTATGCTTACTTATTATTCAAGTTCAGATTGGATTGGGTGCGAATTTGATGTTTCTTAGGTGTGTTATGGTGAGGGAGTTGTGGTTGAGTTCAAGTGGGAGGTATTAAAGCAGGAGGTTGGGTTGTTTTAGGCCTCCATCCTTGCGAAGAGTTTCCCCATTTAGGAGATTGAAGTGGATATGGCTGGAAAGGAGGGTTAATAGGCTAAGGAAAATATTGAGGAATATAAGGCAAAGGTGAGGGTATGGACCATGACGGACGAATGAAAGGATACAAAGGTTGGAAAGTTGCATTTTGATTTGTATTGTAAGGAGGATAATGTGCATCTTGCATTCCCTATTGATATAGCTGAGGGCCTTAGGGCCTCCTTTATTTAATGAAGCAGAGTTGCTATGAACCACTCTCTGCCCCTTGGTAAAAATTTCTGGCCTAGAAGAGATGGAAATTTATTTGTTGCATGTTTTTCCTCACAAACAGAGAAGAATTCTATGATGTTCAATGGGCACTCATTTCTAGGATGTCTCGTAGTGAATCTATGGAAAAACATAGCTAGTTCCCTTTCTATTTCCTTTTCTTTCCTTTTAATCTGCATAGTATCCATCTGTAGGAAAAGGTATGCAACATTTCACTCTTAAAATCCTCCAAAAAAATCTCTATCTCATGTTTGATGGTTGATGTAGAGGGAGATGACATGACAAACCCTTGACTAGACCTAACCTTTTATCTAGTAGCTCTAAAATGATTCTTCAAGATTGCTTTGATGTCATCATAGGGAACCTGGTATATGTATCCTCTGGATATCATGTTGAGGGTCTCTATTAGATGTTCCTTCATAACTCAGAGAAGTACTAGATTGAGTGACTCGGGGTCTTGGGTATAGTAAACCCTCATGTAATTGAGTTAGAAAACATCCTCATAGTCATCTAAAGATTCATCTAGTCTGAGGGTCATCCTAAATATTTCCTCTTTTGTCTCTTTAGACCTATAGTAATAATTGTAATTCTTATTAGAATCTTTTTGCATTTGGGCCCAGGTGGTGATAATTCCTCAAACTAAACCCATAAACTAATGCAAGACTACATCCTTAATGGTAGATGGGATGAGATACAACTTAGGTTCATTAGAAGTATAGTCATAGGTACTGTAAGCCACAAAAAACTCAAACATTAATGTGTCAGGATCCTTAAAGGCTAGGATATGGAAATGTGGACAAGCAGTAGGGATGACATTCTTCAGCTTGGATTCTTCATTAGTTTCTCTGATCGGAGAGAACTCTTGTTGTTTGTCTCTAGCCATGTTTTAAACAAGTGATATAGGCTCTTCCTACCCTATGGGTACTTCAAAAATCTCGGGTTTCTCACCTAGAGGGTTGTCTAAATCCCTTGTACTCAAAGAGGGAAGTTCACAATCATAAAAGAAGAATGATGGTTGGATTCTTGAAGGGGTGAGAGCTTTTGGTAGGAATTTCCCTTTGACTATCCCTACACCTATGAGGCACGAAAGAACTAGCCCTTGTGTTCTTGAATTTTCCTCTTTTTTTTGAAGTTTTCAAATCAATATTACTGATGCCCTTCAAAAAGAGCAAACAAGCAACATTTAAGTAGAAAATACACCTACTTAGACACCTATCTGAAAACTGCACCAAAAAGTGATGAGCCTTGGTATTGCATCAAGGATGTTGCAACTCCTAATACCCTCAACTTGAATTATAAACCATGGGTTCATATGAACTTAGAGGTGACAATAATATATGCACAGTACGTCAAGTTCTACTCATGTCACCCTTAGTCAATGGATTAGATAAAGCCATGTAGAGACCACTCCTTCAACTAACTACAAAGAGAATTTTTGTGAAAAGACAAAAACATACCCTAATTGCAAAGAAATGAACATTATCCTAGTTGTAGAAATGAAAGTGCCATTCATTATATGTGGAGAATAACTATAACTGCAGGAAAGGAAAATAATATACTAGCTGCAGAAACAAACCATGTTTCTCTACTTGCAAACCAATCAAATCAAATCTCCACTTGTAGAATGTAAATCATTAATCTAATTGCAAATTTCTTTGAAAGAAGAAATTTAGCCTACATCACATAAATAGGAAATCCAAAAAACTAAGTCTAATCTATTTTCATTGAAGAGTTTCCCTTCATATCACTAAGTGTACGATGGATTTAACCTTATCAACAAGGTCTTTACTCACTGCATAAGAGAATACTCTTTGTGATTCAAATGTGAAAATATGCTTCCTAACTCTATTTGTTTTTTAATCCTTGCAATGGAGGAAGGATGGGTCTACAGTGGTACTTGGTTCTCCCTAACCATGGATTCAAAGCTTTGGGGTTATTATTCAATCTCAAAGTGCAAAAATAACATCCTAGGGAAAATCTGACTAATTTTTGGTAGTACTATAGGACTGTTATATGATGCTACATGATACCTTGTTTTTCTACAAGATTGTCCGGTTTTTCTACAGGATTAGGTCCAAGAGATTTATGAGGGAAAGGAAGGTTTTATGGAGGTGGAGGAAGGTGGATGAGGGTGGAAGAAGGATGAGTGATTCATTTTTCCAAGATTACCACCCCTCAAAGAACCATCTTGCATAAAGAGTCATGCCAGTAGTGTCCATCATTTACCCTGAAAAGATGAACTCGGTGGCAGAAATTGAGAGTCATATGAGATGTCCACGAGGAGGATGGTAATGACAAAGTTGATGTGGATGAGTGTTCCAACTCTTGCAAACTAACAATCAGGAACATGCATCTAATGATAAATATTGCAGCAAAACATATCAAAGTGGAAAGGGTGAGTCGAATTATATTTCATCAAGATCTATTGTATCCTACAACATGCATCTAATTCATTTGTGAAGTCATGATATTAAATTCTGAGGTGAAAAAGAAAAGCATGGAAAATAATTGCAAACCAAAGCCTAGAAAATTCCAAAGAAAAATAAACACATATTTTTGGCTTGTTGTTGTAAAGACCACACTTCCCATAAGAGAGGTGGTGACCAGACCCGCAACTACAATTTTTGCAATCCAATTCTGACTTAAACAAGGTATACAACAACTTGAACTAGACCATGGGAAAAATACATGAGAGGGACTAAAGCCTCTCCATTGGGCACTAACCCAAGGGTTTCAACCCTCCTAAGCTAACTCAAATGTAGACCAATAATAGACCATTCATTAACAGAAACTAGAGTTCATATACATAATCTCAAAATGAAGATAATAGTCTCAACTACTTGGTCTTCAAGAGTTTTTCCTCGCTCCAAGAATTTAAATCTTAATGAGCCCTTAGGCCTATTTATTTATACAAAAGGTGATTGCGGGGAAACTCCCTTGAAAGGAGGACTACTTCCCTCCAAAATCTCAAAATTAGTGGATCTAGTCCCCTTAGGTTCTTGCATGCGATTGAGTTCATCGACTTCCAATGGACTTCGCGTTGTTGGTGAGGAATCTTCAGACTGAGGTCGATTTGGGGAGTTAATGTAGAGGAAAAGCCCCCTATGTTCTCTCTAGATGTCTCCAACGTGCCCCTACATAGTAAATATCTCCAACAATGCTTCTTTCTCTCGTATATATTTATCAAATATCATTGTAAGTAGATGTTATTGAAATTGCCACTTATCACGACTTGGAGAATGTTTTTAAAACTTCTTTTTCTTGGCTAAGAGCTTGTCTATAAGGAAATAGGTTAAAAACCCAAAATGGAGGCGTCTCGTAGGAGTGAAAGCCTTCCCCTTACCGATCACTAGTAAGTCACTCTAAGTGGCATGGTTTTCCTTCAATAACAATAATAAGTAAACGTGTATTAGTGGATAGTAACCAAAATTAATTATACTCATTATTAGCTAGTTTGACAATTAAATTATAATAGGCTTCCCATTATAGCCAAAAATAAAAAATAGCAACTTATCACGATCAAAATGGTTAAAGAAAACATATATCAAGATCAATGAGAAGAGGAAAGGTTAAAGAAACAAAATAAGTTGTTTGTTGGCATTTCATAATGAAAAACATTGGGCACGAGATCAAATCGATGCTTCTCCGTGGTATCAAAGTGCTTATAAGCGAGAGAGGTATTGAATCTCAACAAGAGTAAAATATATGAAATTCTGGACCATTTTGCAAGTATGGTTACCATTTTCACAATGTATGCAATTAAATATATAAATAGTACTCGTGTGACAAAGGGACTATGTGAACAACTCTTATTTAGTATGGTTACCATTTTCACAATGTATGCAATTAAATATATAAATAGTACTCGTGTGACAAAGGGACTATGTGAACAACTGTTATAGACATTTTTGTGCTTCGCAGCATGGAGCATGAAATGTCAATAATTACAGGGATCCTCAGTCCCTAAACATGTTGTTCTTACCCCTAAAAGAACAAGGTCATCAAACAACAGCACTTCCAATCAGTTCTCCACCTGAAAACACTTCAAAACAGGCTTATTTTGGATCATGTCAGCTGCTCCACTGAGCTTCTGCGCTGGAATGCAACTGTCCCTCTTTGTACCTACGCTGGAAGTCAAGATTAATGAAGGCTACCTGCGCTGGGCGAGATTGGCCAAGTGGCACAGTCATCCTGCAAGGTGTCAACTGCCCAGGAAGCTTCCAAACTGACACTTGGTTCATGAGATTCGCCCTGTGATGAGTAAGAGGTACTTGATCACCATGTGTAAGCAAGGATCTCCAAGTGGACTCAAGAACTAAAGATTAACTGAAGAGGGAGAGGACACAAGGCAGCTTCATGTCAGTCTCAAGCTGACTCATCCTCTCTTCTTCTCTCCTATATATAGAGCTCTTCTATGAGGTCTAAGGAGGCTGGAATTTTGTGTAAAGCAAGGAGGTGTTGTTGGTTTACAGTTAGAGCTATTGGGTGATTGTTTTACTAGAGGTGAAGAGGAGAGTTCTTGCTGCTGGGGAGGTGCTGCTGGATTGGAGCCATCATTGGTTGTAACCTTCTCAGAACCCTGTTACTTCTATCAATAAAGTTTTGCATGTTCTCTTATATACTTGTATTACATTGATGGATTGTATTTACTTGTATATTTAATTCACTCTAATCCGTGCATCAGTTATGAGTACATGTATCTTGTAGTTTCCTCTCTTGTCTTGTGCAGGATCTGTGTGTAGCTGGACCGGCAAAGAGAGCAAGGAGCTGGGAACAAGAGACGAAGAGAGAGGATAAGGATCGACTAAGCGAAAGACACCAGGTTGGTTAATCTTTTCTTCCTTCTCTCTGTACTTTCATAAAGGAAAACATCAAAGCTTTACTTTCAGTTGTTGCTAAAGACTGTCACCTTTAGAGTAGGGATAGGGTCATCCGCATCGGATACTTTTCCCCACAACAACAACTCTTATTATAAATATTATTTATTAGGTAAATAAATTTTAAAATTAAATTTAATATTAATTTTTTTGAAAGTTAAATTTTATTTTTAATAATTAAAATTATTATAAATTTTATGTTGTATATGGATTTAGCAAATAGACGTTTAGCTTTTCTGGCACAATGCATCACATTATGTATTTATGGAATATATTTAGTTATATTTTATTTGTAATTGTAAATAAATTTTAAATTTGAATAAATATTTAAAAGTTATATTTTATAACAGTATTAGTATTTATATTAAATTAATAGTAATAACAATATTAGTCATTGTTAATGATATTTTAACGTTGTATTTTTTAACATTATTAATATTAATATATTCATTTTAAATATCAATAAGATTGAAGTAATCATATTAATATTAATAACATTTAATTATATTATTTAGGTTTTGTGCTTGGAATTTTTAATGAGCGGAGGAATATCCACAAATTAGAAAGTTTTGGTTGATAATTCAAACCCATAAACCGAGTCCATCTTCAATACATTAATATTATTAATACTACTCATAAAATAAAATATAAATAATATTAACATTGATATTGTTAAATAGCATTAATAATATTTATATACTAAACAATTATTATTATTATTTAAAATAGGATGAAAATATTATATTTAAAAAAATCTACGCTATGGATACAACAATTATAACAAAAAAGAGGTTAATCTATTTATTTGTTCACACATACAACTTTTTCGATTGGCCAAAGGATAATTTTATTTATTTATTTGATATCAAAATTTCTATTTCTATATGCTTAAATATATCAAAAGACTTGCAAATTTTGATCAACTTTACAACACATGCTAATTGACACAAGGTTGGATTACATATCTAGGTTGTTTACAAAAACTAATACAAAAATATAGCATGATTAAGAATGATAAAAAGACACTACTAATAAATTAAAGAGGTGTGGATATTTATGGGAGTTGGAGTTTCTCTCTTTATGTTCTTTCCTATCTCTTTTCAAAGGAGGGGAGAGGAATAAGGTTTACTTTAACGCTTCTAAAAATGAAGGAGAAGAGCGAACATTATCATATTCAATCCTTTCTGTAGGTGTGATATCACCTTCCTGCCTTTTCTCCTTTTTTCCAAGTGTGACTTATTTTTTTGCCCTCGAGTCCTTATCTTGGGTTTATTTAAGGGTATTTGAAAGGCCTATTCTAATGAATTTTTAGCGCCTAGCTCTTTCTTCCTTGCATGTGCACTTATGACATCTCTATTAGTGAAACCGCCTACTTTCTTATGTTCTCCTTTCACATATCATCTTTTCACCGTCTAGTTTTTCATCTACAAATCGATAAACTCAAGTTTCCTCATAGTTCTTGTTATTTATACGAGAATCAAATGCCTCCTCCTCTTATAATGTAGCCTCTTCCCCAATGACTAAATTTTCTTCAGTTCGAAGATATTTGAGGGGAGGCATGTCATTTTGACCCTAATAACTCGTGCATTGGGAGATGGCCAACTAGATATCTTGGTATAGTGAATTAGGCTAATTGAGGGCATCAAATTTATTACCTACTAAGCCTTCATTATAGAGGAGAATTATTCAACTTTGGCAGTTGATTTATTTAGAGAGGGACGGCCTTTAGGACCCAATCCATTTACTTCATGTGTCCTTGTGGATATATTTTGTTGGGGGCACCATTTCTTCTTTTTGGTTGCTACAGTTGCTCTCTTTCCTAATTATTTTTCTGGATTTCTTCCACTTCGGTAATATCTAAGAAAAATTCCCATATCCATGACAATTCTTACATTTAAATGGTAGTTGATCATCATCCACTTCTTGATAATTAGTCCATTTATCTGGATGGATATTTATTATTGTTTAAAGTCCATTATTGATATTCACTACTATACAAATCCTCACATAATATTGCATACCTCCTCATGGTTCTTCCCAATTGATATAGAAATCCATACATTTTCAATATTTCTAATGGTGTCCCCATTGGAATAGTGTAGGGGAAAATGTGGAATCTAACCCAAACAAGAATAGTTGATGGAACATTATTTTGTAGATTGAAATATAGACTCCAATAATCTAGATACAAACCCTAAGAATGAAAAAATTATTTCCCACCTTGCAAGATTAAATCTTTATATGCTTCCTTTCAAAGAGGAAAGGGAAAAACCCCTCCCATAGAAGGAAATAAAAATATTTCCTTCAATCATGGGTCTCTAGTTTTTCTCTACCCAGAGATTCGAAGAGCACAACAAGGGTCATAAACACATGAACTAGCTAATGACTGCTAGTGTAAGAGCCATTGCACTCGATTGGGGCACATGAACTATGATGTTTGGGACATCATTTGATTTCTTCATAAATTAAGCTAGTGAAAAGCATTAGAACGTCAAACCCCTAGCAACTAGTGCATTAAAAGCATTGATATCATGATTAGGTGGAGGGGGGAGAGTGCTAGACCCTCCCAATCATAAAAAAACCTGCAAGGGAACTAGGGTTTTTCAGTTCTTTTCCTTATCAAATACAACATCATTATTCCAAACCAAAAAAATGAAAGAGAAAGGAGGACATGTGGGCGGAATTTTATACACTTATGTGTGCATGGGTAACATAATTATTTAATATGGTGTCTTTGGGTGTAACAACATGTTTAACCACTACCTAAAGGTATCCCATGACTTTAGGGAAGTCCTCATGTGAATTGAACATTTCATAATGATGAAAAACTCCTCACTTTCACCATCAGATCTAACCCATTTGAGTTTTATTATTATTATTATTATTATTATTATTATTATTATTATTATTATTATTATTATTATTATTATTATTGATATTATTGATAACAAAAATATTTGTATTTATATTATTAACGATATTATTAATAATGTCATTAGTATAATATTAATATTATAATATTATTTGATGTAATAATTCATTTTATTTTAATGTAATAATGTTACTATATTGTAATAATGTTATTAATGTCATTTAAGTAATACCACATTAATATTAATACAATATGAAGAAGAATAATATAAATACTAATAATACAAATATATATTATTTTTAAAACATGATTTATGATTTTCTCTTACTAACATTAATATTAATAATATTATTGTGAATAAAAATAATTTTATAATGATTATTAGTAACAATATTAACTACATTAACAATGCTATGTTAAT
Organism: Pinus tabuliformis; assembly: GCA_031772625.1. Taxonomy (NCBI): domain Eukaryota; kingdom Viridiplantae; phylum Streptophyta; class Pinopsida; order Pinales; family Pinaceae; genus Pinus; species Pinus tabuliformis. Next base: position 477,577,005 of record CM062810.1, on the reverse strand, counting down.
ACATTAATTATAATATAAGCATATTATTAATGTAGTAATATTATTTTATGTAATAATGCATTCTAACATTAATATTAATTTTATTAATAACATTCCCCCGGATGCAGGTGATAACTGAGATGGGACAGGCGATGGGGGATGGCCACATGCCGGCCTGTGGCCATCACGTGGCAGCTGTAGATAACACAGCCATCAATCACAGATGGTATAAGGTGGAATGGCACGAGTTAGTTAATGCTCCGCGAGGTAATTCGGCTCAGGCGACGACAGCATTTATGGCGGGGGAGCTCCAACACAGGGCCGGTGAAGTCTTAAGGGATATTGTTGTATGGGATCAGAGAATGTTGGTGGTAATGTAGTTTCTTGGCCTCTCCATCTCTGTCGGGATTTCTTCTCCGTCTGTCTGGTTCATTCCTCAGTCGTCGTTGGTTGCAGGGGGTCTGGTTGCATGGGGTCTGGACTACACTGTGGTCTGTTGGAATTTCTTTCCCCTGCCTCCCACGAGAATGGTGAGACCTCGACAGCGCATGCTTAGCCGCCGAGGCACTTCCAAAGGGGGAATCTTGCGTAGTCATGAAGTGGAAAATGTTGTCCATTTCTGCCACTGCAACATTGCTCGCTCCACTGGTGCCAACCCCCTCCATTCCAGCCAATTCATGGATGCAGGGGCTTCGAGCTCGAATGTCTTGCCTGCCTTTGGTTCGACTATTTTCAGTTTCAGCAGTGCCATGACCAATCCGCGGATCAGCGCGCATGTCTCAGTCTCGTTCATAGAAAATGCCTAGGAAGATGAGGACACCCTGGATGAATAGGGGCAGAGGACGATTGACAATAATAAGCATGAAGCAACGACCTCTGAAGCTGATAAGGAGTAGGAGGTTAAAGGTGCGGCCTCAGATCCGGAAAACGTAATGCAGCGCAAGCAAGAATGGAGGCCGGGAATTGGTGAGGAGGAAGACACCGTTCCCACTGCGGTTGAAAGAGAAGCCTATGGCTGGTGCCGGGTAGAGGAAGTGCAAATGGACGATTGATGACGCTCGCACACAAGGTTCCTTTTGGCTTTCTGTTTGGTCTTCTGTTGTTTGTTTTTTGACTCTGTTAAAGTAACAATGCTTCTAGTCTCTTTCGTGCCCGGTTTAATGTCCATGTTCCTGAATTTTGTGTTAAAGATTTGGGTAAGGTCGGTCTCCCCTGTGTGGGATAAAATGGTTGGTGCCCCTGCGTGGGCGCGCTCTTATGGAAGTCTGGCTTTTGTGTCTGGCGCCTCGGCATGGGCTAGTTTTTGGATACCTCATTTGCTCTCGGGTGACATACCCAGAGCTTGATTCTCTCTTGTTTCACCATGATGTATTTTTGAATCCTGTACATAATATAATAGTTTAATCTTTTACCGAGAAAAATTTTTTTTTAATAACATTAACTTTAATATTAACAAAAATAAGTATAATAACGTAACAACTTGATATTGCAGAGTTATAAAAAAAACTCTTCATTGCAATGTGACAAACATTCTCTTACATCACATTATAATGAACATGTCTCCACATCAGCTTTGATAATAGACAATATAGTTAACCATGGGCACCCACAAGGAACAATTGTCAACCATGTGCAAACATGGTTAATCATGAGAAAACATGGTTGATGTATTTCCCATAAATCATGGTTGATGTCTTCCCGTAGTTGATGATTAACCATACTAATAATGTTATTAACAATAAAAATATTATCAATAATATTAATATTATTAATAATATTAATGTTTACCATGTAAATAATAATATTAATATCAATAATATTTTAAACAATATTAATAATATTAATATTAACATCATTAAAAAACAACTATGATTCTACAATGTGACAAACATTGAGCTAAATCACGTTGTGATGAACATATTCTCACATTGACTTTGACCATAGACAAGATAGTCAAACATCGTCAACCACCAACAACAAGGGTTCACCATATTGGACATTGTCGACCATGACCAACAATTGTTAATCATGAGAAAAAATGGTAGATGTATTTTTCATACCAATTTTATGTATAATACATGTAATCATAATGTGATGAATAATAAATGGCATCACAATTTTATGAAGAACAACATCACAGTGTCACAATGTTATGAATAAACAACATATTCGCACTATGCATAATAATATGATTCCATGTGATGAATAGTAAATGTTAAGGAAACGTGACAAAGATTATAGCTTCAATAGCTTTAAATTTATTTTAAATATGATGAAAAACATTTGATGTTATATTATGTTGTACCACAAATGGTGTCACAATGTGACAAACAACAAATGATGTTGCAATGCGATGAATAATGAACCTATTGGAACATTAAAAACAAAAACCCCCATTATAATGTGATGAAAAACAAATGTCATTGAAATGTGACAAATAATATGTTTCATCATATTGTGATGAACAATAATTAATGTCATTGCAATATGACGAACAACAAACAATGTACCATGTCATAATGTTACAAATAATTAACATTGTTGTAATGTGTGAAATAATAATTGACATCACAACATGACGAATAATAAACATCATTGCAATGTGGCCAACAATAAATATTGTCACAATGCTCCAAACAACATATGATGTACATAAATGGCATACACATCATATCCTTCAATGCGATGAATAATAGAAATTGTCACAATGTGATGAAAAATAAGCAATATTTCAATGTGACAAATTGTATGCATCATCATAACGTGGTGAACATAAATTCCATTACAGTGTGGAAAATAATAAAAAATCATAATGTGACAAACAATGTCAGAATGTGCAGCATAACAAATGAATTTTCCATTTGATGAACATAAACATCATCACAACGTAACCAATACTAAGTATCATTGGAATGTACCAAACAACATTTGAGTACATTAATGGCATACACATCATACTATGCATTTACCATGGTTGATATACATGAACATAGTCTTCACTGTCCAACATGTTCAAACATGGTTAACCATAGTCAACATGGTCAAACATCGAAACAAATTCTCAACTTCACAATGGTCAATCATCATTACAACCATCAACCATTGCGACATGGCTGACCATAGTGAACATCATCACATAGTTAACATATTCAACTATATTCATCCCTCTCAACATAATGCAACCATAATCAACATATCCAACATAGAAAACATGATCAACCATACTAAACCATAGTCAACCTAGTTAAACTTAGTCAACCATGTTCAATCGTACTTGAAACAAATACAAAATGGGCAATCATGGTCACCTTAGTCAACCATGGGCACCACGATCATCCATGGACATCCATGGTCAACCACTTTTTTAGGCATAGTCAACATGGTTAACCACACTCCTATATTTAACATTACCAACCATGTTCACCCATAGTCAACCAAACTCAACTATAGTTAACCATGCTTTTACAAGCTTATTTTTTGTCGAACAAGTTAATCATGTTCAAACATGGACAAGATGTTCAATCACAGTTAACCAACTCAACAATGGTCAACAATGGTTAACATGATAATTAATGGTCAACCATAGTTAACTATAATTGGTCATTGTCAATCCTTGTCAACCATGCCCTATCATGGTGGGCTATGGTCAATCCTCATCAACCCTTGGTTAACCACGGTCAATAGTTGACCTTGGTTAACTCGGATCAATTTAAACCATGGTTAACCTTCTTAACCATAGTAAACCCTCTCAACCATTGTCAACCATGGTTGACCCTCTTCAACCATTGTCAACAATGGTCAATCCTGTCAACCATAGTCAAACTTGTCAAGATAATGAGCCATGTCAAATATGGTTATATTGACCATAAGCAATCATGGACAACCACAGTAAACCATAATCAATAAAATCAATCATAGTGAACCTTGTCAAAATTATTAGCCAACCTTCTTAACCATGGTCAACCATCAATAACAGTCATCAACCATAATTGACCCTCTTCAACCATTTTCAATCATGGTCAATGACAATTAACTTTAATATACCTTACTCAAACATATGGAGGCCATAGTGAACCATACTTAAACTTAGTTAACCACAATCAACCATAGTCAACCACATGCACTTATATTTTAACGATAGTCATCATTAGCGTTAGTAAAAAATGGTAGGTCACAGTTAAGCTGGGAAACCTTGGTCAACTAAGGTCACACATAGTCAAACAATTACCAATAATGGTCTTCATGGTTTACAATAGTAGTCAACCATGGGAAACAAAGTTAAATATGATTGACCATAGTCAAAATGGGCATTGTGGTCATCCATGGATGCCCACAATTATCTGTTATAAGCACTACCAACCTTGATGAACCATCTAGATTCATAGCCATCCATATGTTGACCATGTTCAACCATGTTTGACCAACTCAATTATGGTCAAACATGGTCAAACAATCTCGACCATGGTCTAATATTTTCAACATGGTAAACCATTGTCAAACACTATCACTTATTGTCACCCATGTTCAATTGTCACCCATGTTCAACCAAGCACAACCTTAACCATATTCAACCATGGTCAACGATGGTCATATCCGGTGAATCGTAGTCAACCTACAACAACCATGCTCAACAACATTTGCACCACTTATTTCGAATGAGATACTTATTCATCCATTAGTTATTGACTTATTTGATAATGAAAAGAATTATACGGAATATTTCATAACACTGATCTTTTGACTACATCCAATGATTGAGGCAATTAGTTGAATCTTGTGAAATTATCTAATCAAAGCTCATTGAGAACTTCTTTTCATGGAGAAACCGTGGTTAGAATGGTCGAACATGATCAACCAAGGTCTCTATGGTTGAACATGTTCAACCATGGGTATCCATTGTCAACGTGGGCAACCATAATCCATCATAGAAAACTATGGTCAACCATTGCTAATTTTGTCAAATGATGGTCATCATGCCCAACCATAGTTAGTCATTGTCAACCATGGACAATCACATTCAACCATTAATCATAATCTATCATCGTAAATGATCAACTGTGGTCAAATTTGTCAAACCATATTCACCCATGGTTAACCATCTTCAACCATGAATAAAGATAGACAACCATGCTTAACTATGGTCCACAATTGTAAATTATAATCTATCATTGTAAAGTATACTTTGATGTGGAAAGTCATGACCATCTATATTTGAATATATGTAGACCATAATAAGTCCTCCTCAACCATAACTTAAATAGATTTAGCGATGGTAACCCATAGTCAACCATTGTCTACTGATATTCCCCATGCGAACTCGAAATCTACTATCACAATAAGAATAATAAATATGGTTGATTTATACAAAATGACATTATTTTGATATGCATAATGCTGTATACAATATAAAAAATGCCATTAATCTAAACACGTCAACCACATTCAGTATATCATTAATAATTTTTTTTAACAACAACCCTCTTTATTTACTTTCATGTTTATGTGATAAGTTGCATATGGATAAACAAATAAGAATGTTGATAAGTTATTTGCATATACAACCGTTATTACTGTTTGACTCTCCCCAAGTGACGAGTGTTCAACTAGTTATTTGCATCGCCGCAATAGTTGTTACCATTTGACTTGAAGTACTTAGTTCACAAAACAACAATAAAAATACAATTACGAAGTGAACTTCATCATATGAAAACACGCAGCTACCCATGTGTGAGGGGTTATTTAGTATCCGAAATGCATGTGTAAGGGGTTTGGGTTGTATTTCACAACAATTTAGCATGCATAATTAAATTAATATCTCGAATGTAAGGTAACTGTCCTGAATGTAAAGGTAAATTCGATAATTGATTGTCCATTTTTGTGCAGAATTTTGAACATATTCGAAGGGATGGTATCCCACTTAATTTTAAAAGTTTCATTTTTTTTTTTGGGTACATCCAAATTCATTTAAAAGCTTTATTATCCTTTAATATACACTATTTTCTTTTGAAGAAATTGGTCTCGTAGCTGATGGATATCCAGCCTCAATAATGAATGATATACTCCTTTTAAAATCTATATCATTTTTATGTATCTAATTGGTTTTTTAACATTGTTTTGAACACTTTATCACATATATGATTCAATAAAAAACAATACCTAAAGAAAATACAAACATAGATAAATATTTAAATGTAAAACCCTTAAGTATATGAGAATGAAAGTGAATTTAATTTCCAACTAGCAATATCGATATATTGATAGTAAAAATAGATTGCATATCCAAATTTATTTTTAACAAAGGTAACAAAATTCATGAATGTCTCTTCAATTGAATATGTTAAATATAATTCATATTTAAAAATATCTTATTTCAAATCCTCAAATTTAGCAGCAAAGTTATGGACACCCCGTAACCTATACTTCTGTATATCAAGTTTAGAGTATGAATATCAGTTTGTTTACGAATAGAAAAGGCTGGACTTAACACTCAAGACAATTGCTATCTAAATACTGGGCTCTTTGCCTTGACATGTATTATGTGTTTATGGCACATCAGCCGGTGCAATTAGAATAAGGTAGAGCATAATATACTTAACTCAGAATCAAATACAGTTGAAAGGTTATCCGTTGACGGAGGTAGCTTAAACATTCAAGTCTTGGACGTTGAGTTCCCAGATTCAGATCCACTGTAATAAGCTTTTAATAACTTTGTAGTATAAGAATATATTATCTATATTCTTGGTAATATTTATAAAATTAGATTTTGTAAGATGGCTTGAAAGGTCTAATTCAAGGATTCTTTTTAATTCAAAAATACTGAAGACATTATGAACAGAATTTAGTTAAATACACCTGTAACATAGGGACTTACCGAAAGAATGAATGACACTGCTGTAACGTCTATATACCTATAACAAATGAAAATAATTTTGTATTAACTGTGATATAAATTGTGAAATATGTTTTGGAGTGAAGTTTTCTACCTTTGGTTGAGCACAGATTTGAAGCGTTCAACTAACTCCACCATCTTCAATGAATGTGAAAGGTGAATGATAAAAATGTATTAGGGAGGATGAATATTCTGTCAATAGACTCTTATAATGTATGGTCCCTGACGACCAATAAGAGTGTTCACTTTAAATAATGAATGTTTTGAATGTTTCAGAGATTTGCGCACAGTTCACTACAAAAACGCTAAACAAACATGTGACATAATGTAGATTCTGATAAAGAAAGACCACGTTCAGTACAATCTTTAAGACCAATCCATGAAGTTTATTCCAGAGTAATGGGGAAATGATTAATATAATATGAATTCTCGAATGAAAAACGATGTTTAGTTCAATAATTAAGATCAATCAACAATATTAATTCCTGATAAACTAGGAAGGCGATGCATATTGATTTGTAGTGTTATTTTGAGAAAATAGATATAAACTTTGGTACAATCAACCAAGAGAAGGAAGAATGATGCTGCCACTCCATATTTAGCTAGTAGGTAAATCAACAAAGCGAAATCAAAATCAGCGCAGGGAAGAATGGTGCTGCAATTCCATATGTAACCAGTAGGCAGATAGCCAATGTAAAATCAAATTGCACGTAAGTGAAATAACAAACAATCTTGGAAGAATGAGCTTTCTGAAAACTTACTAAGAATATCCTTAACTATCTTTGACTTCTGGCACCGGTATACAGAATCGCAAGATTTTTTGACCTTCGAAGATGAAATAGCACGTAAGGAAAAATGCTAGAAGAGTGAACTTTTTGAAAGCTTACGAAGAATAGCATTAACTATCTTTGGGTTCTGGCATCCATATACAGAATCGAAAGATTTGTTGACCTTGACGATGCGTTCATAAAAGCCGTCGTACTCAGGATGGATGCCCACAATCTGTTTGTAGGTCTCCAAGTTTCTCCAATCTAAAAGCAGATTCCGAATGTCACCAGGGCAAGTTGCAACCACTGCTTCTTTGACAACGCTCAGATTATTCAGATAGTTTCTGTAAGCATTTTCTTCATATTTGAGGCCATCGCATTCATCTAAATTTAGGCGGAGCCGGGCAAGATAAAGACCAATAAACGAAGACCGAATCCACTTCAAACCCACTTCTCCCAACATCTCTCCCAGAGATTCCAACCATTTGTCCAGTTCTTCAGAAAGCTTGCTCATCGCTTCCACAAATGTGCTACTTTTGGCCATCTCTCTGGTCTTAGACATACTGGTTTCCAAGAGAACTAGATAAAAAATTTCAAAAATATCTTTTGAAGCATCAAGAGAGACTGCCTTTTTTTCTAGCTCGCATCGTTTACAAGCGCAAGTGAATCCCCACTTCTTGCTAGCGGCCTGGCGAGCTTGGTATGGAAGAAGAACGTCGAAATAAGGGATAGTGATCTCTTCGCCTTCATTGATATCCTTTGTTGCATTAATACTCATAACATCGCGGACGTTGATTCTGGAGGCATTTGGCAGGCAAGAATGGTTGATAAGAGACGGAAGCAGCCAAACGCCGTAGTAACGCCTCTTTTCAGCAGGATCTATCCAATTATTTATATTTCCTGGAGACATATCATCAAACGCGATGCTTTTCAAGATCCGTAAGATACCTTCGGAGTCAAGCTTGTCATATTCTTCTTCGATCAACTCATCCGGCAAAGTACTAGTGCCTTTTTGATACTCCAGGGCCAGCTCTTGCAATGTAGGAATGGATGTTTTGAAAATGGTACTACATGAAGGGTCCAGTGAAAGGAACAACAGCAGTGCATTATTTCCTTTCCCATCCAGCGCACTCATTACATTCGGTCCAAGGCCGTTAGCCATGGGAGCGTGCATGAAAGGATAACTGTAATCATCGCACCTCGCCAAAGCCCTGCAAATAAGCAACACTGTGCCTGCTTTCACAAACTCGGTAGCAAAGATTCCTCTGTGTCCGTTGATTGAGTTCTTGATCTCTACAGGTCCAATGAAATCAGCATCTGGTTTGCAATAGTTTGGCCTCTCTGCAATCCCCACAATGCGTTCGCCCATACCGTAATATTCGATACACTTCTGCCGATAGAAATCGACGAGTGATTTAGTTGTTAGGGTTCTCTTAGAAGATAAATTGTCGTCTACCCAATATGCATGCTTATAGTTCCCCATGGATACTAATGACTCAATTAGAACGCGCAACCCTTGAATCATCTTTTCGAGAGAATCATCAAAATCTGAAACATCGATGTTGCAACATGTCATGGCGTCTTGGTGTGCGTCGTAGTAGCGGCGAAGTCCAATGTACGCTCGCGATCTTTTGCAGTACAATTGGAAACGAATGGACAGCCAATTAGACTGAGGGTTTTCGTTCCCTGGTTCGAAACGAAGTGACAGCCAATTATTCTCAAGGCCTTCGGTTTCCAATAGCATTATTTCACATTTACTGTAATTCCGGACACATGCCTCCCAGTCTTCCGCATCAAACGCGCGTCCTCCATTATCAAGCCATTCTTGGAATTTTGCTCGGTTTCTTTCCGGGAACGTCCCTACTCTCATGATCGACCTCGGATTTTCCACGTCAAGCCACTTAAAGCCGTCACGAGCTTTAACCACGCGAGGCTGCTTGAGCGCAATTTTGGTGCCCTTTGGATAAGCGTTTCTTGCATAAGATTGGTCAATGCACAGGAAATTTGGAGCAGCGATCGAAAGAGCAATGGCTTTGTCTGTGTTGACCTCTGTCATGACGGTATAAATTCTCCCGAACTTGAGGGGATCAACAGATAGCTCCCCATACAAAACTCTCAACTCATTCCTCTTCCCATCTTCCAGGGCAGCAAGGGAAACTGAAACAAGATCTCGCCTCGGCCCTAACTGCCTATACTGCTTTTCGACACCATGGAATTCATCGGATCTATCGGACATGCAGAAAAATTCTCCAGTCGCGATTGTAGAGAATTTCTCGAGAGCTCTATTGTGAATGCTGATAAAAGTCTCTCTATCATTGTCGCCAATAGACGCCACAGTCGTATCAGAGAGCGGACCAAGGCCAAGAATGTCAGCAAGGCTCCCAAGGTTACTGGTTGCCGGTGGTGTACTAGAAGTGGATGACCGAATTAGCATGAGAGCTTTTGCTTCAGCAATGGCGGCTGCTGCCTTGTCCTCTGCATTCATCTCGTCTTGGCTTATATCTGGTTGCTTCGTTATGATCTGGTAGAAGATAGGGGCGGCCGTAGGAGGTAAAACCTGATACGCCTATTCTGGTCTCGTTATCTCAAAGCTAGTCTATCCAAACGCACAAGAGACCGTTCAAACACGAAATGAAAGAAGTAGCATTACATTGAACACCCAAAGGCAAATATGTGACAGTACGTCATTAGGTTTTTAAGAATATACACCTGGACGGTTTAGGAACACCTAGGGTAGAGAAGACGAACCTAAAATTTCTTTAACCCATCTGAGTCTAGAGTTAAGGATCCCTCCCACGTTCGAAGGGAATGTACATTAAGCTTAAGAACCGTTGGAGAGTTGTGGTCTTGGAGTTACTGTTACAATGTCTTGTTTCGCCTAACGCACTAAGCCGTTAAAATTGCGTCGTTGTGTTAAATAGAATGGTTTCTCGCCCATTATAAATTTAGAGAATGTTAGGGAACCTTATTCTTAGATTTTCAACTAGTGAATAAACTTTTTAACTACGATCCAGCGGCTAATTGTAATTTATTACCTAAAATTCAAGATAATTCTAAATACATTTTAATTTTATAGTTACTGTTTATTAATTAAATATTTGATAATTTCCGATAGAATTAAAGTCTTTTATAATTTTGTTTAATATATTAAAATTTATAATTCATCATATGTGAAATTTTATATCAGTGTAGTTATAAGATGTTTTTGTATATTTATATCATGATGTGTATAGCTAATTATAGTCTATGTTTTTATACATCTATCATTATGTATAAAGAAAAAGTATAGATAAACTATTAATTATATAATATTTATTTGAAAATTAAATATTAACTAAAATTAAAATTTGAATATAAAAATTATATATTTTTAATTACTATATTATATTTTAGTTTGAATATTTAGATTGATTGGTTGAGTTTTGGTTATTAAAACATTTTACATATTGAGAAAATATGGATTTAATTCTCTTAATACTTTCAGAGCCAAGCTAGTGATGACAAATTATTGATTCAATTCTCTCCGCGCTTAGCCAAGTAGTAATGATCCACACCTAAAATTCCATTTTATATTTTATATATAAAATTTTATTTTGTATATAATTTTGTTTTTTAATATTTATATTCATATCAATATTTTATTTATACTATTTCTATTTATAAATAAATTTAATATTTATCATTTTATATAACAATTATTAATATTTTAAAATTATGTGTTCTCAAATAATATATAGATTAAGTTCCATATATGAAAACAAGTAATCACAACTTTATGTAAATACGAATACGTTTTATTATTAAAATATACCAATTCAAATACAAAGAAAATTCAAAAAATGGTTTATATCACTTAGTAAGGCTTGTGATGTAACATTTGTAGTGATTATGCGTACTGTCCTAACACAGAAAAAAGAAGAAACGTTCATGTTACAAATAGCTCTTAGAAAAGTCAAAAATCATAATGCAAGACAAAAGGAAGAAATACATGAAGTGTTTAATAAAGTTTTCGTAAGGAAGAGTATTGCTCTTAGCAAATTGAGAAAACACAATCCAAGTAAAATAAGGGGAGTTGTAAGCAACAAGTCCCTCCCGTGCTTAGTGAGCACTTTTAGAATAAAGTTCCAGATTCACCAGCGGTGGATCTAGTTTATCCGCCCTCAGGTTTGAGGTAGCTCAGGTTGGATCTGATTCAGGTTAGTTTATCCGCCCTCAGGTTTGAGGTAGCCCAGGTTGGATCTAATTTAGGTTAGCTACTGCAGAATATAGTAGATTGGATTTGATTCGAGTTAGCTGAATAGGTCCAAGCTATCTCTGTTCACCTGAAGTCAATCCCAGATCAATTCGAAAAATTCTTCTTCTTGTATGAATAGAGATGGTCCCAGGTTTTGATCTGGTGGCTGGAAGTAGTAGTTTCGTGGTTGCTGGTTCCTTGGTATACAATGTACCTATAGTGTTGAAACCAATCTCAGCCCTATAGGAAAAATATAGTCAAAATCGGATGAAGTTCACCTAAATCCGGGACAAGGCAGAGTGCAGCTTAATTGTTTGTCCTACAAACCAACATGCATATCTATATCGATTTGAAATAGGTTATCACATAACCTGGGACCAAAAGAATCCCAAAACTTGTCTGAGTGGAAATCAAAATATGCACAAAAAGACTTGGAGGCTCATTTAGAGCGCTATTTTACTCGAAGCAAGATTGTTCTCGTGGGAATGTCCTTTATGCTATATGGTTTTAGTCCAGGTAATTAATATTACTGTGGCCCTCACACATGAAACAAATTTTAAAGAGTGAATGTGGGCTCTGAAAACCAAATACACTTATAAGAAAAACATGTTAAAACTCGTTGCCTTACTTCAAACCTAGACCAAGAGATTTCCAGAGATAGGAACAAGTCCAGTAAACTTAGACAGTCGTTGCCATTCAAATCCCCCGCCGGTGGAGGAAAGACAGTTTTGTTATGGTGCATGGCAGATCGATCAACAGGACGCTTTTGTTGATTACCTGACCTCGAACTGGAAACTAGTACTAACTCTTACACAATTAGTACTAGAGATTTGTATTACGCGACTGTTAATATATTTATTAGGAAGTCTGTCATAAAATGCAACATACTACAGCTTCAATATGCACATATTACAACTTCAATAAGCCAGCTTCAAGCACCCATCACTTATCTGTTTCTTAGTAAAAGAAGGATGCAGCTTCTCCAAATGCCCATTATTGCATGATCACACTGATGAAAGGAATGCACGAGACCATGGAAAATTTAAGAAGTACCCCTGTAGTCCATGCTTCAGGTAGGTAGGCATAAATGGTACACCAGAGAACTGATGACTATATTGGGGCAAAGAATTTGTGTTTACATAAAGCGTAATCGATGCTTAATGCTAGCATATTATCAATTCAAGACACTAGTAACATGAAAACTGCCTTGAAGCTTACATTTAACCTTGAAAATAAGCATTTCTTATGACAGACGGTAACATGTGAAGAATACAAGACAAGCACGAATGCTAACAATTAGGACATTAGACCGGCATCCCAGCAGAAACGATAGAAGCATAAAAAATGCGAGTTGCACCACCATGGCAGATCCAAATGCATATTTGAGGCATCCGTCGTAGACCTGTAACAGAGAAGGAAGCGGGGAATTAAGACAACGCGTAAAATAATGCAAAAATAGGTCTGAGATTCAGAATTTTGACTGTTGTAACTCAAATATACTCTATAATCATGCCAAGTACTTGTTGTAGATTCATATGCTCTTCGTTCGAGATGTTATTGTTTTTTTGGTTTCTTTTTTCTTTGTGTTTCGACTTTTACGATGTCAATAATCAGAAGAGCCATGAGAACAAGTGCTAAGAGAAACAATGCCGCGAGTTGAGTAAGTTGGCTTATGCTAATGGATTCCATGTTATGTGAAGCAGGGAGATGTATGTCAATATCTAGGTGCAGAAGGTGGTTTTGTTTTGTAAGCGAGAAATTAGGCATTGCTTTTGCGAATTTATAAAAGAGTTCAACGTGTTTGCAAGCTGGTTTTAAGTGTGAATGGAACCGGGTTTTTGATAATATTTTACTGTACAACCAAATAAGGAAAGGCGTGCTAGATCGCGAGAGTTGAATGCGGGGTAGATTCCTGACATGTGCAGAAGTAAGTACATATGCGGATTGATTTGGAATGGAGCTGGAATACTTGAAAATCAGATTGGAGGGGATATAATCCAATATGAGGAGCATTTATTGGAGCAGGCCAATATTTAATGGTCGGCATAAAACAGAAAGCTTACGTTAAGTGAGCAATCGGTGCAATTAAGTGATCGATCTGACATGGGGGCAAATGGCATATGAAATGATGTATGTGACGACAGAAGTAAATGCGAAATTAGGTGATGTATCTGACATCAGGGGCAGATCTCAAATGAAATCTTGGTGGTAGGTTGGGGCCAAGCTATTCTAATAAATAATTGGCTAAAGAGGACAAGTAATGAGTGTCACACTACGTAATACGACTCTAATGCAGATGACTGGACTACTTACTTATGCAGGTAGCATGGTTTAGCATGGTTTCTAATATACAGAAGGTCATGTATTTTTGCAACTGCCCTCTGAGCAGTGGCAAGCTAAGAGACAGATTGATATGTGCTTCACATAAGCGTGAGTAAGAGCACTAACATGTGTTATCACATTGGTTTGTATACAGAAGGTCAAGCCTATTTACTTCCCAAATGGACTCAGTTATCGAATAAACCTGTTCACGAGTTACCAAAGTTTCACCATCTACCATTTTACCTACTGCCCACGAATAGATATTAAACCTGTTCCCATAACAACCTGCTTTTACCGAAGAAGCTATGAGCTGCTCACGGGTATCTTTTAGACTCAGAAACATAAGCCTAAACGCAATGTTGGGTCATGATTTTCTTCTATAATTGCTGACACAAAAGGTTAGAGAAGGAAGTGCAAGCGAAAAATCTGGCAGAAGATGGTATATCTATATATAAAAGAATCAGTACCTGAATGTTGTGGCCATTACAAATTGAGAACCGTGTGCAAAAATTTAAATAGCAGTTGTAGAGGCCTTGACTCCCCACTTACCCACAAAGTGCAAGAACAACAATCTGGCATAAGATACCCACAAAGTGCAAGAAAAACAACTTGAACCGTGTGCAAAAATTTAAACAACAATTGTAGAGGCATTCACTCCCCACTTACCTACAAAGTGCAAGAATAACAATCTGGCATAAGATACCCACAAAGTGAAAGAACAACAACCTGCCAGAAGATCGTAGAAGTCAGTACGGTCGTTCATTTCATTTCTGTGAGACATTAGAAAAATATGAATTACATTGCAGAAATTGGAACAGTAGTTGTAGAGGGCTTCAATCCCCACTTACCCACAAAGTGCAAAAACAACAATATAGTAGAAGATACCCACAAAGTTCAAGAACAACAATCTGGCAGAAGATGGTAGAAGTCATTAGTGGTCGTTTTTTTCTGTGAGACATTAGAAAAATATGAATTACATTTGCAGAAATTCAAAGAGCAGTTGTAGAGGGCGTTACTCCCTACTTACCCAAAAAGTGCAACAACAACAAAGCAGTTGTACAGTCCACAAAGTGCAAGAACTGCACAACAGTTGTAGAGGGCTTCAATCCCCACTTACCCACAAAGTGCAAGAACAACAATCTAGCAGAAGATACCCACAAAGTTCAAGGACAACAATGTGGCAGAAGATGGTAGAAGTCATTACTGGTCGTTTTTTTCTGTGAGACATTAGAAAAATATGAGTTACATTTGTAGAAATTCAAACAGCCACTTACCCACAAAGTGCAAGAACAACAATCTAGCAGAAGATACCCACAAAGTTCAGAAGATGGTAGAAGTCATTACTGGTCGTTTTTTTCTGTGAGACATTAGAAAAATATGAGTTATATTTGCAGAAATTCAAATAGCCACTTACCCACAAAGTGCAAGAACAACAATCTAGCAGAAGATACCCCCAAAGTTCAAGGACAACAATGTGGAAGAAGATGGTAGAAGTCATTACTGGTCATTTTTTTCTGTGAGACATTAGAAAATTATGAGTTACATTTGCAGAAATTCAAACAGCAGTAGTAGAGAGCTTCACTCCCTACTTACCCAAAAAGTGCAACAACAACAATCTGCCACAAGATACCCTTCATTCCAAACTCAAATCTTTCAGAAAATATATAGAAATATTTCTTCTTCTTCAATAAATGTCAAGGCTCAAGTACCAGTTTCGGTAACGTATATAGGGGGGTTGCTATATAGGTGTTTTGTATAGTTTATTATGTCCTTTAGTCCCGCTGGATAAGACCTGTAAGTGGAGACTCCTTCCTGCAAACATATGAACATAGTATCAATATGTTCTTTTATCAGGGTATCCTCATATCACACAATAAATTGAATTGAATTGAATTTCTATGATCATTGAAATAATTCAATAAACTTTTATGAAGATAGGCTCACCACTGATCCAATGTAGACTCTATCAACTTCATCTGAAACTCAGACAACAGGCAATGACAAATGTCAAAATAGTAAACAAGAAAGAGTGTAAGACTGTAGAACAGATCAATGAAATAGGGATCAAACACGAGCTCCTCCAAATAAACTTGAGTTGTTTCATTATAAAAACTACACAAGTAAAAACTATGTCCTGCAATATTACATGATATATTAGCCTGAGAATCCAATACGAAATTCGTATGGGGAGGATTAGGTGGATGCGGATTGTTGATTGTGAAGTATGTTGAGTAGTAGTTATGACCAAGAAAGTCTAAGGAGCCTTTCAGTTCTCTCGCCTCTTGACTGGTAAACCAAGGCAAACGTGCACCAACTAACTTTCTCATGGAGTCTGGGTACTTTCCAGAAGTCAATGGCTCCAATAACCTTTTTTGCAAGACAGACACAAAGTGGAAGAACAACAATCAGTGAAAAGATGGTAGAAGTCATTATGGATCGATCGCTTCTATCAGACATTAGACAAATATCAATTACATTTGCAGATTCTTAGCTTGATGCAACTACACTACTGGGCTATGTACCTCCATATAGTGTAGTGGCTTGGCTAATTACAATTTTGACAGGAAAAAAGCAACTAAAACCAATATTTCAAAATTAGCAGGAGTCTAGAATACAAGTTCTAATTCAAATTGGATCAGTTTCAGTGAGATGGAGGGTTAAATTTTATAGGAATGGCAAACTTTCTTCTTTTTCCAAAAAGTTATAAGACTCACAACAATGGTTGGGCCGGAACCCTACAGAAGACAGTGAGTTGGTAATTGATGGAAAGTTGTTCTAATTCCAATGAGGAAATTGGAGTTTGAAAGAAGCCAGTAAATAGTGTCATTTAAGACATGGCAGACTTTCGTCTTTTTCCAAAAAGCTATAAGACTCACAGCAATGGTTGGGCCGGAACCCTACAGAAGACAGTGAGTTGGTAATTGATGGAAAGTTGTTCTAATTCCAATGAGGAAATTGGAGTTTGAAAGAAGCCAGTAAATAGTGTCATTTAAGACTTATGAAGATACTGCTTGTTTAAGCTTTGCTGCCTGTTGTAACAACTGCTTGAAAACCACTTAAATTCTTCCTGTCTAAGCGGGGGGTGAAGGAGACATGCCATTAAATTGTTTAACCATTATTATAGGCAAGCAGAAGTTTTACCAACCTGTTGAAAGATCAGACTCAACATTTTCATTAACATGGGCCTCAACTTGTGGTATAAAACATAAGCCCAAAGAGGTAAAATCAAGTGTGTGCCCAAACTGTTGCCTATGAAAGTGGTGCATATAAAGGTAGATCAGTGCCTTAAAAAGGTGTAAATGACTAAACACACTTACTGTAATAGGCATAGATATAAAGTACATAAGCTTAGTTAATTACATAGGTTAAGCTTAGTTAGATTCATTACCTTGGATTCATAGAACTAGGCTACCAGTAACACGGACAAGATATAAGTGTTTTGCAGCTGTAAGAGAACTTTGATGTTGCATTAAAACACTTTCGAAAAGGTAATGTGGCTATGTAAGCTATGAAAAGGGCCATTGGTTCATATGCTCTTGCTTCTCCTGCTTTTTTGTCGAATCAATTAATTAACTACTAAGTCATTCAAGCAAATGGTTTGTTTACATATGCCTTATGGTTTCAGCCACAGGAATCAAAACGAACAGATGCAAGTGTAACAAGGGTACTTTTCAGAAAACATATAGAAATATTTCTTCTTCTTCAATAAATGTCAAGGCTCAAGTACCAGTTTCAGTAACGTATATAGGGGGGTTGCTATATCGGTGTTTTGTATAGTTTATTATGTCCTTTAGTTCTGTTGGATAATACCTGCAAGTAGAGACTCCTTCCTGCAAACATATGAACATAGTATCAATATGTTCTTTTATCAGGGTATCCTCATATCACACAATAAATTGAATTGAATTGAATTTCTATCATCGTTGAAATAATTCAATAAACTTTTATGAAGATAGGCTCACCACTGATCCAATGTAGACTTCGTCAACTTCTTCTGAAACTCAGACAACAGGCAATGATAAATGTCAAAATAGTAAACAAGAAAGAGTGTGATACTGTAGAATAGATCAATGAAATAGGGATCAAACACGAGCTCCTCCAAATAAACTCGAGTTTTTTCATTATAAATACTACACAAGTAAAAACTATGGCCTGCAATATTACATGATATATTAGCGTGAGAATCCAATACGAAATCCATATGGGGAGGATTTGGTGGATGCGGATTGTTGACTGTGAAGTATGTTGAGTAGTAGTTATAACCAAGAAACTGAACTATCTAGATTAACGAAAATATAAATTAGTTCTAAGCGACAGTTGACACTGTTCCAACTAATTTTCTCATGGATTCAGACTCGTTTTCTGAATCCAATGGATCGAAAGGAATTTTTGCAGTCAATTCTTTGATCTTAATTTAGGAAAATAGGCTTTGCTACAATCATGAGATTCTGTAAACATATAGATATTTGATCTTAATTTAGGAAAATAACACGCGCATAATGTAGCCACTCCTAATGGTCATGATCGAAGCCAAAGGCCAAGTAGCATGCACCCCAGGAGCTATGATAGTCTAATGAATCTGGTTAGCCTGAAAGCATGGGAAAATCACAGTATAAAAGGCCACGATGAACACGATCAGGTCGAGGTCGAAGCCACAACTAGCTTCAAAATAAAATATAAAGCCTGCAAGCCACCTTATCCATTTCATCACAGAAAGGGCGAGAAAGAAATTCGGGCATATCCACTGGATCATAGAAAGCAGCCTTGAAAAATCACAGTCCAAAATCTACATGCCACCTTAAGTAACCATATGCATTTCATGATAGAAATTTGAAGAAGACATTCTAACATGTGTTGAATTGTAGAAGGTAGCCCTGGTGAATTGTAGAAGGCAGCCCTCGCGAGTAGAAGCGAAAGACCACCTCTATGGTACTTGTGGTGCAATAAATGGGCGAGGAAGACATTCTGACATATTCACTAATTGGATATAGATGCAATCTAGAAGTGACACTCTTTCTTGAAAGGAATGAGCATGCTTGCCTAAAAGAGTGACAAAACTAAGCCCTCATCTTGCAAAAAGAATGCTGGAAGATGCAACCATACCATGTAGCTCAGAGCCAATCTTGAGATCTAAAGTCTTTAAATTCCATAGATGTGTGTTCAATGCACAGCGACAACTAGAGGTGAAAAGAATACACAGCCAAAAAGACACGAAAGAGTGAAGACTATTGAAGAAAGAATACACAGCGAAAAAGACACGAAAGAGTGAAGACTATTGAAGACAGTTGCCAATTCAACAAATTAATGATTATGTGAAAAGGTTAATAGAAAGAACCACTCCGAAGAACAATCCCTTAGAGCCACAACTGGAAAAGGTCATCCACAAGCCTATTGTGCCAACTCAGGAGATGTTGCAACATCTATTGAAGTTTTGGGCTTGCAGAAAGTACCAGGAAGGACAGATAAAACTGCTTGAATTTGAATTTGGGTGCTTTAGGAAAACTAGCATCTATTGTATATCGATGTTATGATAGAGCTACTCACTTTGGCATTGAGCAGATTGGGCCACCCCACTGAATAGTTTGATCTAAGTCTAAATCTATTTTCATTTTAAATTTTGTAATTACTTTTTCATGATAAAGTAGAATCTAAAATAAATTTTAATTTTTTTCAGTAAGACCAAAATCAACTTAGAATTTTGAAACATTTCAAAACAATGCACCAGTTTCAGTAATACATAAATCTAGGACTGTCGAATAATATAATATGCCCTACAATATTTCAAAACAATGCACCAGTTTCAGTAATACATAAATCGAGGGCTGTCGAATAATATAATATGCCCTACAATATTTAACATCAGAATAAATTAACCTCTCCCCCATATTGACACTTACCCATAAAATGAATATATCAACCAAATGGTCGTTGGTGAGTGCGATTGTTGCACCCTATAATATAATGTTAACAACACTGCAATATATCAATCCGTAATATCAAAATATAAGGGCTAGTAGTACTTGAACTCAGCAAACCTTCAAATTGAATGTGAAGAAATTAAAATATAAAATCTTGTACAATTTTAACCAGAATGAATCAAGCTAACCCGCTTCAAAAATGGAATTTGAAAATTCAATTACAAACTTGGAAACGTGAGAAATTGAGGCAGCGGCCTATCTGCAGAAACAGAGGTACCATGAAAGACTGGAATTCATAAGATTTCGTTATTTCTATAACTTCCTCCAGTTCTCCCAGGAACAAAACTTCCTTTTGGATATTTGTGACATGCCAATACCTTAGTAGACCCCTAATAACAGTATCCACTAATGTCAAATCCTTTTCCACAAAATGAGTGATACAATATGATAGTTGTTGATGATAGAGAGCAAAGCATTTAGGCTTATGCAGAGGCAAAAGAGCTCTGCTTAAAAAGAGTTTATGTTCCTCTTTTAGAGGTAATGCAAAACCATTTATTATATATTGCAACAAGAGTTCATACACTATCTGCAAATGTGGCCATGCACGATCCACACTTTCATGTCCAAGATGGAGGCAAGGAACAAAAAAGATTTGAAGTAAACATTTTGGCAATCTCCCCCTGAACTCTTTCTATGAGTGTGCCTGCTCCATACTGAACATAGTCAACAAGCTCCAGTAAGGTTTGCTGCTTGATCTCGTTCTCTGCAATATTTTCTTTAGGGTTTGAGAAATCATATTGGAGACAACAAATATTCAATTTTTTAATCAAGAGATCATGTCTTTCAAAATAAGGAACATCTCTCAACAATGGAAAATTTGCAGTGGGGCTTAGACTACCATTGGAAGAATGTTCACAGTTGAAATGAAAGCCTTTGTCCTAAAAAAAACGCAGTTCTGTCATTTCAAAAGCAAATCTCGACAGCACAAAATTCAAGTCAACAATAAATTGCTCACATTACCAACACCGAACTAACCATAAGAAGGGTATAGAAGCCCCAACGTGCATGTTGCTAGCCCAAAATCACACAACTGCAATAGAAATAGTCACATGAGCACTATATACCAAAGATCTGAACATTATTGAATAACTAACTTGCACAAGAAGGGTATAGAAGCCCCAACGTGCATGTTGCTAGCCCAAAATCACACAACTGCAATAGAAATAGTCACATGAGCACTATATACCAAAGATCTGAACATTATTGAATGTGGAATCCACATGCAAGTTGCATCAAAAATAGATCTTCTGAACATTATTGAATGTAGAATCCATATGCAGATTGCAACAGAAATAGATCTGACCAATACATGGAAACCAACAACCTTCTCGGTCCCATGGAAACCAACAACCTTGACTGGTATGTGCGTACATGTAACAAGAAAGGCAGTATTGATAAGTATAGGCACTCAACCGTAAATATGAATCAAGAAAAATACCACCAGACAACCAGGCAGGTCATATTTAAATTGTAACCCAAAGTACAGGAGAATTTCCGCCACTACTCAACATAGATCGAACGAGTAGAATTTACTGTAGGAACTCTAGAACAAAGGAACGGAAAAATAAAAACAAGAAAATAAAAATACCAGAGGGAAGCTGTAAGAAAATTTGATATGTGTATGTACCTCGAGTTTCCGCAATAACTATTTTCCTCCTAGCACGGTGAACCAAACCTGTAAAGTCGAAAAGTGGCATATATCACTCTTTCAACTAAGTGAAGACCGAAATCCAATACAGAATGAAGTTGTTTATCCATAAATTTTAAGGCAAATGAATTAAAAAGAAACCTAGTAAATTATTGAGGCAAAGGCATAACCATAGCCTCGAAATGCTTCTGAAACGTGGAAAGAAAAACCCTAGATAAAGAAGGAAAACACTGTGATTGAGGATGTAAGATATTTCCTAGTTACATGGTTTCTCACCAGTATATGCAAACTAACTGTTACATTACCTTAGCTGTTTTCCAAGAGGATAAAAGAATGTTTCACATCAAATCATCAGTAATCAGACTTCTTATTCTCAGACCAACAGAAAATAAAATGCCCAAAAGAAGATGAATTCTAGACATAACAGGACCATGAAAATGGTATGACAAACTTCTACCGTTAAACAATAAGCAGCTTTCTTTCTTTTCATTCCAACAGAAAATAAATGCCCAAAAGAAGAATAACTACAGGTATAACAGTACCATGAAGATGGTAATCCGAACCATCAAAACACTCATCAGAGTTGTTTATTTTCAGCCCAACAGAAACTAAAATGCCCAAAGAAGAGTTCTTATGTTCAAATAATAATAAAGACAGATATAACAATACCATGAAGATGGTATTCCAAGCTTCCACCGGATATGAACTTGTAGACCAGAGAAAGGCCTAGGCGATCAATCCAGTAACCTAACAAAGGAACCACATGACGATTCTTCAAACTGCCAGCAATGTGAAGCTCTCGCAGAATGCCTTGTTTGATTAGTTATCATCACACTCCATCCTTTTTCACAGCAATCAGTTTCCCAAACCTCAGCCTGCCTCTGTAAAAGCAGCTATGAGCTACCCTCCCCAGCACTGAGCATTCTGCTCATCAAGGTTGGTAGGCCTGACATTCAGTGCCTTGAGTTCAAACACTCCAGAAACTAATAAATAACAAACTAAAAATATTTTCTACATTATTACAGAGTAAATTACCTGGCAGGTCTACAATATATGAATAAGTTGCAGAGACATGGAATCCACTACCAAATGTCGGAATGAACCAAGCCGAGGTTAAGGAGGGAAAAGTTTTGATAAATGGAATGATGAGAGACATGGTGCTCATGGTAGGTCCCACATAGCATTTTTTGTAGGATGATTTCTATGTTATGTCCACAATGGTTACATACAAATAAAATGATGGTTGACTATAATATATAGAATTTGCATGTCCTACGCGTGTCCTACTGCCTCACCACTAGAGGTGTAACGAAAGAACAAGTGCCTTCACAGAAACTCAGCTGCCAAACACACAACTATTCACAAAGGATGGACTGGGAGTAGCCGTGACCGTGCCTCATGTCTCACCACGTCTCACCACCCCAGTAAACCCTGCACTGCAGGAGGGAGTTATAAGCTTAGGTCTGTGCTGCGATAAATCGATTGTATTGACATTTGATAGCTATTACGAGGAGCCATAACTAGCTAAAGTACCTCTCCTTGGTTAAAGAGTATCGCTAAAGCTCGAATAGCTTTATGAATAGTCTAGACCAGCATCTCTTAATTCGGCTTCAATTTCAGTTAATTCGCCTCCTGAACGAAGCGAGGCCAGCGAAATGCCCTGAATCGAGGATAGCGAGATACATAGCCCGAGTAATCTCCCTTTGTTCTTGTTCCAAAGCGTGTTCCCTCAACCATTTCGCGCTTCCGCTTGACTCCCTGGCATTCTATCACCAGCAACGTCTCCTCTTCCACATACACCTTCAAAAAAATAAACCCTCCCTGTCACTAAAATGAAACCCTAATCAAGAAACCCACCCTGCTCACTGGATTTAATTTTCGCCATTTACCTGAATGTCGGACTTGGTAAGGCCCGGAACGTCAGCGTAGAACACATACTCCTTGGGCGTTTCTTCGATGTCCACCGCTACGCCCTTGTTCTCCTCATGGTGATGGCCATATAACCACTCGGACGGAATTTTGATCCGCTCCAGCTCTTCCGGGAAGTGCAACAGAGGGCTCATGGCTAGAGCACGATCCAGGTAACTCTTTATCGCTCAAATCTCAATCTGAATTACCAAATTCCATAGAAAATACGTTACACTCAACTAATTTCCCCAAAAAATTGCCATAAAGTTATTCAAACCCCCCTAGCTGCCATTAAAAGACTCTACAGAAGCTTAAACCCTGCAACCAAAAATGTTAAACCCTACGAACAAGAATGCAAAGCAGTGTATAATAGACAAGTTACATGCAGTTACAACAACGTGCAACCCTAAGAACAAGAATGCAAAGCGTTGTATAATAGACTTACCCAATGGAAAAAATAGAATGGATTACAGGCAGTTACAGCAGCGTGCAGACATCGACAAAGCAAATTCAATTGAAGGCACCTCCTGGCACTCCTCCATGCACGAAGAGCACGGACAGCAGAACACCTGCCTGCCAATATGCCAAAACTGAAACTGCAAATAATTCACACTGCCAAACTAATGTTAAGTACACTGCCAAACTAATGTTAAGTAATGTTAACATTAATCTATGAAATCGCCTGACGGTCACCAATAATAAAGACGGCAAAGGAAGATAGTCTATGCTCCGGCCTCTCTCGCCTCGGGAAGAGGCCAAATAAGATGGCAAAGCTGAAGATTTTGGTTATCACGACGCATCTGAAGACTTTGATTTAACCATCGTAATAACCGAAATAACGCTTCAAACTAATGATAAATCAACCAATTCCGATTACTATAGTCCCTGGCCATTGCCAGATGGGAGGGACTAATAAAATACGTGAATTTTGTAAGAAAGTTTTTAGTAAGAAGAGTATTGTTGTAGATCCTAGTTCTTTCAATGACAAGTTAAATATTTAAGGTAAGAGGAAGTCTTCCTCCTATTTCTATCAAAGTATGTTCTACATTTAGTTTTGTTAATGACATGCTAAATATATGAGGTAAGATGAAGTATTCCTTTTTCTATGAAAGTGGTATCATTCCATTATTCACAAAGTATATAGGCTATTTCTATGGAAGGAGCCTTATTCAGAAGGTGTTTGCCTAAATATTCCTGTCTATGTGTATTTTTTGACTCTTAGTTCAAGAAAAATCATGTATTTAGCACCCTTACCTATCTTTTTTGAGTTATCTGCTTTAAGGTGACCTAGTTTACTATATCACGTACATCCAAATGGGACTTTTTATAAGTCCAGACATTGACAGAGAGAATTTTCTCCTTGTATAATCTCTAGTTGTGCCAATAGTCATTGCGATACATCCAACTCCACCAAGGATTGTTTTTTCGAAAGCTACCAGAGATAGGTTATCAAAATACATAACCTGTTAATGTTGTTGACCACTTTTTTTATGATTTGATCGGTTCAGAGCTTCAAAGGAAAACTAACCAACTTAACCCAAAGATTTTCGACTCTAGTTTATTCTAAAATGGATTAAAACCCACATGCTATGTTTGGAACCAAAGGTAGTCACACTGAATTACCCAAGAATTTTTGTGTATCAAATCTAGGTGTCCTTCGTCCAAGAAATGGAAGTGTAACCATTTTTTGTAAGTAGACTGACACGAGGGTTATAGTTAATCAATGGCTCCCAATTCTGCCACCCAATTTAGGATCTGGAAGTGTATCCATTTTTTGTAAGTAGACTGACACTAGGGTTATAGTTAATCAATGGCTTTTTCTGTCACACAATTTAGGATCTATGCCTAGCTGGGAACAATGTAAAAGAATTTCCACACCAAGGCTCTTGTCACCAAGATTGTCACCCAATTTAGCATCTATGCCTTGCTGGGAACAATGTAGAAGAATTTTCACACCAAGGCTCTTATTATCAAGCTCGTTACCCAACTCATGTCGACGTCCCTTACCAGGGTGAGCGTTGGCTTTTAATCAAGTTCTCAGAACTTTATTGGGTCTTTTAATCCTCATTATTGTCCCACACAACTTAGAGAAGTGTCAAAAGGGAATATCCTACCTACTCTAGGTGATACACCCAGATTCTTGCATCTAACCAACCAGACAACCAACCTGGTGGTTTTCACAAACTCGAGGCTCCATCAACACTACATCAATAGGGTTTTTTCTTGTACCCTAAGCTCCAGAAAGTGAGATATATGGTTTATTAAGTTACCCCTTTTATAGATTACCCACTTGAGAAAAAACATTATATATTTTCTAGGGTATTTGTAAGATCCCAAACTTTAAAAATTTTAACACATCGAGCACACTTTAGTGTTCTAGTTTAAAATGCTTGCAATCAAACACTAAACACAATGGAATATGAAAATGTAGCCATTTTTATAATATTAACTGATGAAATAGTACATGACCATACAATAATATTAGATCCCCTATAATGGCATGCATAACTGCTCATCAAAAGAGAGAAAAAAAAATTGAAGCACAATCGTGAACCCTGGATGGATCCACAAGAAAAATCATACCCACGGGGTTTTCATCCCTAGGATCAAACTAGAATTGGACACGCTAAGTTCTCAAGAAAAACACAATAATATAGATAAAATTTGTATGATCCTAATGCCTAGATCCTATCTCCTTTTATAGGATTGACGGAGTCTCTAGAATCTTTATTTTATTATTTTCCCTCGAAAAATGAAGGAAAATACCAAGGAAAAAACCATGGGAAAAAACCATAGCATATACCATGGGTATATTCTGTACATTTTGACCATATCCAAAAAAGGGAATATTACACAATGGCATGCAAGGCTACCCATCAAATGCAAAAACAAGACACTAAAGCACAATTGTGGACCCTCGATAGATCCACCATACAACTCATACCCATGGGGTTTTCGTCTCTGGGATCAAGTTGGAACTGGCGACACCAAGTTCTCAAGAAAAACACAATAAGATAGATAAACTCAGGATGATCCCAATGCCTAGCTCATATCCCCTTTTATAGGCTTGACGGAATCTCTAGATGGAAGATCTTACCATAGACAATTCTTAGCTTAGAAGGTGTAATTAATTTTTCTTTATGGTTTTGCGATTGTAGGAATTTATAGGGTAAATTCCTCAGATAGAACACCAAAGGAAACCACTCACAAACAGATCACAAATTAATACACCAATATTCTTGATGTGGTTAAAGCCCTCAAATATGGAAACAGTCCACTGCCTGAGCCAACGCGGCCACTTCAGGCAATTTATTAATGTAAAAGAAAGAAAATTTACATAAACTTCTCTCATGCACGGTCACTTTACAAATGACCCTCCATGCTCTTCAAATAGAGATCATGGAAAAATTAGGTGTTAAGCCATGGATCAAGTGTCAGTAATACCGAGGAGAAAATGAACTGTTGGATCACTTCATGTCTAGAACATATCGTGACCGTCAGATTGTAATTTACAAAAGTACATAGTAAAGAAACACACTTTACCTATCTCTACACTAGACCAAGTAATACTTAACTATTTCTTCTATCAAAATATCCTAACATCCCCCCTTAAGAACAACTTGGGATACGATTGAAGGATGTACAGATATGATAGAATAGGAGAAGGCATGAGGTCTTAGAGCCTATCCCCCCTTAGTGACAACTTCCTGAACTTCAACCATAAATTGAAGTTTAGTAAACTTCACCTCTATGAGAGCCTTTGTAAAGATGACTACAACTTGGTCGTCAGTTGAACAATATTGCACTTCAAGAACATGCTCATGAATTAGCTTTCTGATGAAGTGCATGTGTAGTTCATTATGTTTTCTATGTTGATGTTGGACTAAATCTTTGCATAGTTGAATGACACTTTGATTATCGCAACAAAGTGTAATCGGATGTTGTTGATGAAAGCCAAACTTTGACAGGATTTGATGAAGTCATAAGGCTTTCTTACTAGCTTCTATGGTGCCACGATACTCTGCTTCTGCCAAAGAAAGAGAAATGGCACTTTATTTCTTCATGCCCATGTAATAGGTACAGAACCAAGAGTGAAGACATAAGTTGTAGCAGACTTTCGATCATTGGGGTCACCAGCCCAATCGAAATCAGTGAAACCAACCAATAGCGAAGATTATTGTGCATGGTAATGAATCACAAACTGAACTGTACCTTGAACATAATGAAGTATTCTTTTAGCTACTTTCTAATGACATTCATGTGGGTTTTTCACAAACCAAGAAATAATCCCAGCAAAAAAGGAAAGGTCAAAATGGGTATGGGTTAGATACAAAAGTTTTCCCACAAGCTAATGGTATAAGGTAGCATCAACTTCAAGGGATGTACAAGTGACAAAAATTTTGGCTCCATACTGAAAGGGAGAAGGGGTTGGCTTACAGTCTTCCATGTGAGAGTGGCGTAGAATATCACATGCATACTTGGACTGGGAAAGGGAAATACCTTCCTTGGATTGTAAGACTTGCAGACCAATAAAATAATGCAAGTGTGCTATGTCTATCATTTCAAACTGCTTTTTAAGGCTAGACATCAACATGGTTTATAAGGTTGGGATCACTACTAGTAAGGATAAGATCATTAACATAAAGAACAAGAATGATAAGATCCTTACCCAATTTCTTGGTGTAGACAGTATTGTCAGAATGACACCTAGAAAAGCTAGTATCTAAAAGAAAGCTATCCATTTTGGCATACCAAGTCCGAGGGGCTTTCTTGAGAACATAAAGGGATTTCTTAAGCTGACATACAAGGATGGAGTTTGTTTTTATAAATCCAGGAGGTTATTCCATATATATTTATTCATGCAAGTCCCCATGCAAGAATGCAGATTTAACATCCATCTGATGGACTAGCTATTTGAAAGAGGCAGCAATGGAAAGAACAAGGCATATAAATTTCATTTTGGCAACAAGGGAGAAGGTTTCAGTATAGTCAATGCCTTCAACAAGTGAAAAACCCTTAGCAACAATATGAGCAATATGTTTATCAACTTTTCCATCCGGTCCAAACTTGGTTCTATAAACCCATTTGCATCTAACAGGGTTTTGTCCCTTTGGAAGAGGAACAAGGTCACATGTATAATTTGCCAATAATGAACGATATTCTTCATTCATAGTTGCGTCCCAATCTGGATGCACTGAAGCTTCCACAAAGGTGTCAAGATCATAATCACTGGAGCTTGAACCAATAAAGAAGAGGTCGTATCGAACTGAGAATGTGTATGTTGTTGATCTACAGGATCACCTCCAAGAGCACATGTTGCATCCCAAGTAACACGATCCCATTTGACTGCCTTATCTTCATCATTAGGTTTAGACTTTTGGCATGAGGCTATTCTATAAAGGCCTTTACTTCTCAGTAAACCCTCCATGTAGGACACCCATTGGAAGTAGTTGGTGTTGTCAAGAAAAATTGATCGAGGTGGCACTAGGGACACAAAGGAAAAAGAGGGATTATGGATTCTTGAAAATCAAAGTGATCATAATTTTTTCCAGTAAAGACCAGAGCGTAGATCTTGTTTTATGGATTGGAGCGGTTTTAATGGTTCGTCAATCCGAGCTCGTATGAGGGAGAATGAGCTAGTCAAAGTTTTGGTCAAAGTTGGACTATGGGTGAGGTCTAAGTGTCCTACAATTTGACCAACCTTGAGGCATGAATCCTAGCTCCCAAAAGCGGGTGAATCTGTTGGATCGTTAATTTTTCTAATATCCCCTATATTAGACAAATTAAAAAAAATGTTTATTTTTATAAATATCAAAGAAAATATTATAAAATGGGTGGCGGGCCATGACCCCCGCCACCCCCACAAGAACCTAGAACCAATGTCATATTGAAATTGGGTGGATGGGCCATGACTCCCTCTGACCCCCACTCTAACTACCACATAACAAATCTTTAAAAAAAAGGACCAATGGGCCATGAACCCCGTTGGTCCAACTGAACCACACAACCATAAAACATATTATGTTTAGGGTGGGTAGGCCACCACTGGTGGACCCGACTTGCACCCCCCAAACACACCACTATATATGCATATGCCATAATTAAAGTGAAGTCGTCAGGGATTGAACCTGCCGACCCATGTGGGCTAGCCCCCACCAGGCGGCCCCATGAACCAACAAATTGTTTAATGTGCACTCCAAACCTGCTAACTACGCCATCTAATACGGTTATAACGACAACCCTCAACAATTACAAATCATAAACACACACTATTAAAAAATTTGTTACATGTTAATTTTGTTTCCGCGGGGATTCGAACCCAGAACCACCTCCAACAAGTACGCTAGACTTAGTCACTGGCCTAACGGATTTTCATTGATATTTCTGCCACCGAAACATATTAAAACCTTATGTTTTCATTTGGCACGTGGGGAGGAGAACAAGCACGGAGACCGAGGAGAGTGTGCATGTGGATCGAGAAATATTATTTGTTTATTTTCATGTGGAACCATGAGCCCAAAGAAAACACAGGCGGAACCATGATTGAGCAAAATTCTCAAGAGGGTGAAATTTTTGTAGTGTCCAAATTGGAAAATTTTTATGTCAATCTTACACCTCTCAGCAACATGAACTTGATGGTGCAGTCAGAATTTTGATCTGAGCAGTAGATCTTCAGATGACCCGGAGGAAGGAATCTTTGAGGAATGTAAGGGGAATCTAAAAGATTCCTTAAGCCCCAGATTTTCACTTTCTTAGAATTCAGAAATTTGATAGTCGATTTTGCACTATTCAAAACCACAAATATGATGGTGCATTCAGATTTTCCATTTTCTCATTTCATTTTTTTAGCTACTTTTGAAATTTGGGTGCAGGCATCAGCATTCAATGTGCGAGCAGTCATTCCATGGGATCTGACGCCGCAAGATTGATGGTACGGCCAACTTCAGTAGTTTGACACCCTTGCCTTTAGATGGCCCCAAGATGTGAGGTATATGCAGTGTGTTCATGTACTTCTTTTGGCTATGAGATGCATGGTGCTCCACAGATCCCTGATTGATGTTTGACATGGGATCTTGTTTTCTTACCTGTTTCATGATTTGTGCTTTATGTGACGTGGAATCATCTATGTGATGTACCTGTTGTCATGATTCATCATGTTTTGTTTGAGATCGCTTTGTCGTCATGTTGACGGAATACTCATGAGTCGCCATGTATGTTCACATTGAGATCTCTTTGATGCCATGTTGGTGGGATGCTCGTTATCATCAAGCATGAGTTTATGTCATACTGAGAGGAGCCCTTTTTGAATGAGAGTTCCTCTAACGGAACATCTCTTGCAGCCACTCCTGCATGGGGGCATTTTCCATGTATGATAGCGACGTCACCACCTAGATACATCATCACTCTTTCCAACACTTAATGCAATGGCCTACACCATCTTGACACCGAGGCTTGGAGACGTAATCCCTCCTAGACGAACTCCATTATTAACGTCTTTAGTTTATGTTGTTGATGATTGTCATGTTTCTTCTTCTTTAGAACATGCATATATGTTCAATTACTCTAATTTAAATGAAATTCTAATCACATCATGAAAGTAAATGATCTTAGTTAAATTTGGGAGTTGAGTCGACTCGGATCAAGTTTGGTATCGGAGTAGTCTTTGTGTGGATGTGAATTGCAAGCATGAAAAATGGAACATGCAGTGACAAAGGATGAAAAAGCGATGTACAAGACCATGCTCAAAATTTCCCAACGATGGAAATAATGTATGAAGCTCTACAGAAAGAGACAAAGGAAAAGGAACAATTGCAGCTTCAGTGGCAAGCCACAAAAGAGGCCCTGGAAGAACTAAAGCACAAAAACCAAAGTCTTCAAACAAAGAATGCTAAATTGAAGATGCATGTACATGAAGAGAAAGAGGAAACAAATTTTTCTATGACAACTGCAAGCTAAGGACGAGGCCTTCGAAAAGCTGTAGCGTAACCCATGTGAGGTAAAAAGTAGTTCTCCAAATTCATGTATGCTTCCTGATGATGATTTCGCTGCTTTTGAAAATCATACCACAGGAATTGGCTCCAAACTAAGGAAGAGTGAGATATGAAGGGAAAGACTTGGGAATTAATTGCCAAGGCATTTTCAACCCCATCGAAGTAGAAGAATTACCCCATCAGGTAGGACTTGGGTATGTCAGAAAGGAAGTTGGGAAATGTGCTGAGAAAGATAGTGAACCACCAACAACAGATGATGAGAAGCCCTCATCAGTTATTTCCAAATCAATAGAGGAGGTAAAAGATGTTTATTTCCTTTCAATTTCATTTCACATAGTATGATATCTATTGGAGATGTGGAGATACCAATTACAGGGATAAACATGAGGCTCCTTACTAGGATGAGGTACGAGGAGGAAAAAGAAATTGGTGTTAATAACCAAGGCATAGCTCAACCATTGGAGGTTGAGCAGAGACCTTAATTTCTAGGCTTGAGATACACTGAAGGAGAATGATTGAAGGTGTCAGATTCTTCCAAGGCATCATTGAAATTGTTGACGAAAGAGAATGATGGGAAAAAATCCCCATCATTCCGTGGCATTGCCCATTGCAGGTGTTATAGCTCTGATATCACTTGTTATAGGTCTAACCCAGAAATATATGATAATGCAAACAAACCCATAAACAATAAGAGAGAAATATAGAGAAATGCTTTTTTATTGATCAAATACTTACGGTAGGGCAACACCATACATTCACTCCTTAAGGAAGGAGAACACTCGACAAGCCATATGCATGTTCATACAATAATCCTTGATTGTCCTCCTTGACATGGAGTCTCTAGCCTCTATATAGGCTTCATACATACAATACCATGGGTCATTACCATGGTTCCCTCATACCATCAAACTAATGCCATAGGCCCATTACATTATTATTAACTACTTGTGGTCCCTTACATGATATGGGTTAACCACCTTATTTATTACTATGGCCCATCCCATTATTACATTATTACCTTGGGTACCTCCCTTGGTACCCCATATTATCCCCCCTAGGTATATAACACTCCACCCCCCTTAGCATGTTTCATTCCGAAACATGGGAAGAACACAAATAATAAGATCTACTCAAAATAGTAGTCCACTGGTACCATGCACGTGCATCTAGCCATCTAGGAGAGAGGTGAACCCTCGATCTTGTTGGTGCCTCGCTCGCTTGAGATGGAAGTTGACCATGGCAACTCTTCTGTGTTGATGTGTAGTAGGTGGATCTTCGCTCCTCGCTATCCGTCATACAGGGGTTGTTGTCATTGTGACTAATTGGTTGCCATCTTGCTAGTTGTTTTCTTGCGGGGTGATGTGGGTGATGATATATTGAAGTTTTAACCCACGGTGTCGTTTTCTTTAATTCACCCTGCTGTGGTGATTTTTGCGGTGTCTTCTTTTCTAATATGACTTCAACCACTGAGCCCTCCTCTGATGTATCATCACCTGGAACCTTTTCTGCTTCCGCCTCTGTTTGTGTTTGATTGTCTATCATCACTGGCTCATCATCTAATATGTTAGACCCTGGAACATCTTCTGCTTCAGCCTCCTTGCACTCTACCTGTTTATTAATGGAAATATCTTGTAGTGTAATTTTCTTATTTTTATACCAAAGCTTCAGGAATTTTTTATGCACATTAATATTGATGGTACCCGCAGATTCCATCCAAGGATATTCCAAAACAACATCCATATTATCCATCTCTGAAGTATAAAAATCACCATGCAACACATATTTATCCATAGAAAGCTTCAAATCCTTATAAATTTGAACATCCTTATCATCAACCTGTGTATTTTCAATTTGTTTTGCTGGAACTTTCAATTTGTTTGCCAAATTAACATTGATGAAATTATGCTTGCAACTAGGATTTATAGAAACAATGATTTTCTCCTTCTGAACCAATCCATGAATCTGCAATAAGGAGATACCAGCAGAAAATAACCCTTTAGGTTCCTTGGTTTCCTTCTTTCCTGTAAAAATAAAATATTTGCTAGGCTGTGTGTCTGTCTGTGTGAGCTCATCCACAAGATGAGCTTTACGGTCAAAGTGGTCCATAAGATCTTTTGTGAATTTGTCCCAAGTCAAGGACCTTCGATAGCAACGTTGATGCCCTTGCCACCATTAAAATCTTTCAATGTCCAAGTACATTGTTCCCACACTCAACTGAGTCTCATCATCCATGATGTAATTCAATATAAAACATTTCTCCATTTGTGCTAGCCATTTGGCAGGATGAGGGCCATCAAATGGATACAAGTCCCTCAAATTCAAATCTAGGCGCGCCATCACAAAAAATTGACGAAAATTTGAAATGGTCACAATTCCGTCAATATTGCTAAGAATCCATATTATAACCTGTTTCCAGAAATGGAACAATCATTCTGCATCTTCCCACGTGATAGAAATCTTGATCCAGACACTAGAATTTTAGATATGTGCTGCAACTCTCCCGCCGTCACCAAAATTTCTGCAAAAAAGAGCTGATTTTAAGTCCGCGATATCTCCCTCATCCGGACTCCGATTCGACTGATTTTTTTTTGAATTTAGGTATTTTTTCACAAAGAATCTAGATCTACAATTAGATTTTTTAGATCATGCACCAGGATGTCTAGATCTGCGCCGCAAACTTGCTACCCTGAAAAATTGTCTGCAACCCCACTGATTTTTAGATCAGTGATATCTCCTTCATCTGGACTCCGATTCAACCGATTTTGTTTTGAAATCAGCTAATTTTTCACAAAGAATACAGATATGCAATTATTTTTTGTATATCTTGCACCAAAACATACAGATTGATCTGAAAACTCGCCGCCCTTGAAATCCTACAAAAAATAAAAAAAAATTCCACTTTTGTGCCCAAGAAAGTGCTCTGATACCACTTGTTATAAATCTGATCCAAAAGATATATGAGAATACCACTTGTTATAGCTCTGATACCACTTGTTATAGCTCTAATACCACTTGTTATAGGTCTAACCGAGAAATATATGATAATGCAAACAAACCCATAAACAATAAGAGAGAAATAGATAGAAATGCTTTTTTATTGATCAAACCCTTATGGTAGGGCAACACCATACATTCACTCCTTAAGGGAGGACAACACTCCACAAGCCATATGCCTATTCATACAATAATCCTTGACTATCCTCCTTGACATGGAGTCTCTAGCCTCTATATAGGCTTCATACATACAATACCATGGGTAATTACCATGGTTCCCTCATACCATCAAATTAATACCATGGGCCCATTACATTATTATTAACTACTTCTGGTCCCTTACATGATATGGGTTAACCACCTTATTTATTACTATGGCCCATCCCATTATTACATTATTACCTTGGGTACCTCCCTTGGTACCCCATATTATCCCCCCTAGGTATATAACACTGGAGAGAGTTGAGGCAAGCTCTTAGCACCATAATGACACTAGAGATGACAAGGAGAGGTATAATCAGTCTCGAAATTCAAATGTCAATTTCGATTATACTCATGTTGTTAATGATGGACGTAAAACATGGCATCGAAAAACATGTACCTCTTGTGGATTACATAACCATACATTTTCTAAGTGTTGGAAAGGAATAGCAACACAAACAAGGAGGAGGCATGAAAGACCCTCTCAACAATATGAAAATAAATATGCTACGTAGGTCTAGAGGAAGAAGATGTATTGCAGTCATTGGGATAGGAGTGGCCATCAAAGAGCCACTTGTTGGATGCTCCATCCAAGGTAGCACCTTAAATACAAAGTGATAGTGCATGAACCAAGTGAAACTGTTGTTTGACAAGCAAGACCACCACCGAGGGATGACTCATTCACATTGATAAGTGAAAAATGGCTTCTCGATATGTTAGCATGTTATGGTCATACTTTTGTAAATTATTTGTTGCATTTTAAAATTTAAAAGTGATGATGTGTGTTCCATCACATGTTAAACAACAATGATGTCTGGTCTTATTTCGTGTTGCATTTTACACTCCGAAAGTGATGTTGTGTTTCCATCACTTGTCAAATAAAAAATTGTGTTTGGCCTTGTTCTATAAATCGTGATGAAGTGATGATGTGTTTTCCATCACTTATTGAAGCAATAATGATATGTTGGCCTTGTTTTCATAGCTGGGGATTGTTTCCATTTTGATGTAAATTTGACCACCAAGTATGTGTTATAAACTCGTCGTAAGTATGAGATGCTTGGGTCATTAGTTGGTCATGAATGTCAAGCATGTAATTTGCAAAAAAATGTACTAGAGGTTGCAAGTGTCATATCATCGCTTAAGGCTCCAAAGAACAAAGGTGAAGGAGATGGAACCGAGATGTTTCAGGACGCTTGTGATGAAAACAAAGGTATAGAGAATTTGCAAATTATTTTTCATGCTTTTGGAGGGAAAAAAGCTCCTCAGTGGGGAGGATTGATCCAGGTGGCCCTAGGGACACACACAGGATAGAGAGGGCTTATGGAAGCTCAAAAATCAAAGTGATCAGAATGCTTTCAAACCAGAACCAAAGCATAGATCTTGTCATCCTGATCACAGCAGTGTGAATGGTTCATCAATCCGAGCTCGTATGAGGGAGAATGATCCAATCAAAGTTTTGGTCAAAGATGGACTGTGGGCTAGGTTTAAGTGTCCTACAAATTGATCGACCCCGAGGCATGAAACCTAGCTCCCAAAAGTGGGTGAATTTGTTGGATGGTTAATTTGTATAATATCTCCTATATTAGACAAATTAAAAAAAATGTTTATTTTTATAAAAATTAAAAATAAAAATATTATAAAATGGGTGGAGGGCCGTGACCGTCACCACCCCCATCGAAACCCAGAACCAATGTCATTAAAATTGGGTCGACGGGCCATGACCCTTGTCGACCCTGCCTCCAGCTACCACATAACAAATGTTTTAGAAAAAAGACTGATGGGCCATGACCCCCACCAGTCCAACCGAACCACACAACCATAAAACATATTATGTTTGAGGTGGGTGGGCCACCTCTGGTGGAACCAACCCACAGCCCCAAACTACACCACTATATATTCATATGCCATAGTTAAAATGAGGCTAATGGGGTTGAACCCGCCCAGCCAACATATGCCAACCCCCACTAGGCGGCCCCATGAACCAAAAAACCATTTAATGCGCACTCCAAAACTACTAACCACACCATCAAATACGATTATAACTGCAACCCTTAATGGTTACAAATCATACCCGCACAGTATTAAAAAAAAATTTACATGTTAAGTTTTGTTCTACGTGGATTCGAACTGGGAACCACCTCCAACAATTACACCAGACTTAGCCATTGGCCCAACGGATTTTCATTTATAGTTCCACCACCGAAACATATTAAAACCTTATGTTTTCATTTTGCAGGGGGGACGAGAACTAGCATGGAGACCAAGGAGAGTGTGCACGTGGATCGAGAAATATTATTTTTTTATTTGTAGGTGGAACCATGAGCCCAGAGAAAACATAGGCAGAACCATGATTGATCAAAATTCTCAGGAGGGTGAAATTTTTGCAGTGTCCAATTTGGACAAATTTTATGTCAATCTTACACCTCTCAACGACATGAACCTGATGGCACAATCAGAATGTTGATCATGTACTTCTTTTTTCTAGGAGATGCATCGTGCTGCACAGATCCCTAATTGATGTTTGATGTGGGATCTTGTTTTCTTACTTATTCCATGATTCCTGCTTGATGTGACACAGAATCATCTATGTGATGTACTTGTTGTCATGACTCATCATGTTTTGTTTGAGATCCCTTTTTCGTCATGTTAATGGGATACTCATGAGCCACCATGTATTTTCGCGTTGAGATCCCTTTGATGCCATGTTGGCAGGATGCTTATTATCATCATGCATGAGTTTATGTCATACTAATAGGAGTCCTTTTTGAATGAGAGTTCCTGCAGCAGAACATCTCTTGGAGCCACTCATGCATGAGGGAATTTTCCTTGTATGGTAGTGACATCGCCACATATGTACATCATCACTCTTTCCATCACTTAATGTAGCGGCCTACACCATCTTGACACCGGGGCCTGGAGATGTAGTCCCTCCTGGACGAACTCTGTTATCAATGTCTTGAGTTTATGTTGTTGATTATTGTCATGTTCCTTGTTCTTCACAACATGCATATATGTTCAATTATGCTATTTTAAATGCAATTCTAATCACATCACAAAAGTAAAAAATCTAGGTTAAATCTGGGAGTTGAATAAACTCGAATCAATAACTTGGCATGGAATTTTCATTTTAATAGAAACTAAATGTGTAGATGTTAAAACTAAGTGTTCCAATGGAAATATCTCAAAAAATTAGGCCAATTAATAAAAACGGCTATGAAAATGGATTCCGGATGAAGAAGTTATGGTTTTTTGAAGAAAAGTTGTTGAAGATGCCAACAAAGTACGTGAATCTGTGGAAATGAATGATACTATTATATTTTTTGAAACAATCCCCCCTCTTTCCAAACTTAATCTAATTAGCTCACTTTTTAAAAGAATATTTATGTGACCCACTTTTATAAATAAGTGAAGTCACTTTTAAAATGGTACTGTATGAGCTACCCACTAAATTGTAACTTAAATAAAAGATAAAGAGACTTTAGAATTATAAGTGACTCACATTTTATAATGGGTGAGAACACTTTCACACAAAGTAACTTTAAAATATAACTTAAATGTGATTTTTGAAAAGGTAACTCAACAAAAAGAAAGACTTGAACCCAAGACCTCTATTCTCATAAAGTAATTTTGGACCAAGTGAGCTAGTTTAAAAGGTTAGTAATTTTTGGAAAAGAGGAAGGGTTTTTTCTTTTTAGTCACTAAAGCTTTGGATTGTGTGCTTACTTGATAAAGCCCTTTTTGCCTCCAAATCTTAAAAATGACGTAGCTAGGGCTACCGGAAACCTTTTCGCCTGAAATGAAAGGGATTCCTCACAAGAATAGATGCTCCTAACACAAGAGAGAAATACTCTCGACCTGAAAGTGGTTAGAAACAATAGATCTAGGAAATGAAAATCAAATGTGACCCTCAAATAACTCTGATACCATGTAGAAATTTACATGGTAAGTTACTTAGACAGAACACCAAATAACACTGCTCAAAAATAGATTACAAATCGTTACACCAGTATTTTGATGTGGTTAAAACCCTCAAATAGGGAAATAGTCCATGGCCTGAGCCAAGGCGACCACTTTAGGCAATTTATTAATGTAAAAGAAATAAATTTACATAAACTTCTCTCATGAATTGTCACCTTATAAAATGTCCCTCCATGCTCTTTAAATAGAGATCATGGACCAATCGGGTGTTAAGCCACGTATCAACTGTCGGTAATACTAAGGAGAGAATTAACCGTCAGATCACTTCATGTCTAGAATATATCATGACTGTCAGATTGTAAGTTACAAAATCACATAGTAAAGAAACACATTTTACCTAACTCTACACTAGACCAAGTTATACTTAACTATTTACTATGTGTCAGAATATCCTAACAACAATGTAATACTTGTTTCAAAAGAAGTATAATTTGTTGGAATCACAATAGCCATTACACTAAAATCCATGGGTGTTAGTAAATGAATGCATCACCAGGGTTAATGGACCCTCAAGACATAGTTAATCACATGTTGTGAAACACACGGGGAGCGCTATATTATCCAATGACAAATAATCTCTCCCCTCGTGTGAGTTAGTTGTGATTTGAACTTCGTACCCATAACCACCTCCTCCCACATTTACTCACTTTTACAAGATCTCAAGGGTAAACATGAGCTGATTATTACTATGGCATGACCTGACCTCAAAGTTCAAATTACAGAAGTAGGGCCTACTAATCAGAATACCTACTACCACCCCTCAAGGAGACAAAATCACTGTAGAGTCTAACAACCACCCATCGTGATCAATCGTCAAGCTAGAAAATCTTTTCACAAGCTTTACATCCCAAGTACACCCTTAACACAATGTGCATGTTGATGGAAGGCTCCAACTACACCCACAAACCTTCTTGCGTGTGATTATGACCAAAATATTCCAATTTTTTGCATGTGATTGTTACACTTGTGCCACTTTTTAAGAGTTGGCATAAATGCCACTTCCTAGAATAGCCCATAACTTTCTAGAATAAGGTATGAGATGACAACAAGTCTAAAAAATCCTTAATAGTGACAAATCATATCGAGGACATGCCTAATACATGATAGAAATTTTGTCAAACATATGGTAAACATATAACCTACAGGTCATGAGTTCATATATGATAATGTTCTTCTTAAATTCATCAGAGAATCATCAAGAAGGCTTGATGCCCTCTTGATATAGTTGTAACAAAACTTGTTAGCCCATTCATACATTAACCATTTAATAACTTATCAAGTCATGAACAAGATCCATAGTAAGATCACATCACTCAACTATGCATGCAATGAGCATATAACTAGAATAAAATACATGACAAACCATCCATAACATCAACACAATAACTAGTAAATGTGCTCATCAACCACAATATGAAAATAGCTCATATTAATGATATGTAAAATCCAACCAAGTCAGGGATTTTCACATACCACCTGACCATAGATTGGGCTAAACAAAATCTCCTTCAACCATTCACCCTCATGCCATATTCCAAGCATGAATGTGGGATCATATGGGTTAAACCAAAAAATAAGCAACTAGGGCTTCTACAGGCCAAACCACCTCAACCATCAACCAAAGTGATTTCACCTAAATAATCCAGAAATCACTAATGCCAAACCATATTGGTCTCTTCCGAAGATGTAAAGGGCTCTAGGGAATACTGTCTCAACCCACGGCCTATAGGGAACCCAAGTTGTAATAGGTTTGCAAAGAACTACCATCTCAACCCACAACCTCCATGGAACCAAAGTTGTTCTAGGGCTCCAGGGATTCCATCCTAACTCAAAACCATTAAGGAGCCTAGGAACCAATCAAAAATATAGATAGAGAACCCACTACATATTAACGATCTAGGAAATGGAAAGGAAAGGTTGAAACCACTGTCAATCAAAAAAAAACCTCCATGCCAATGACATCAAATAATGAAGTAACCATATGCATGTACAATGCATCCAAATCTCAACAAGGAATCGAGACATGTAACTTGTTAATTGCAACACAATCTTATCGTAGTCGTTAATCCAAATTTATCCTTGCATTCCCTTCCTTTCCTTTGTTTCCCCTTTGCTTTCCTTTCTTACTTTCAGGATCATTTCTCTTAAATTTCTCTCTCTCTGAAATTTATCCAAATCCAACACTGAAAAAAAAAAATAAATAAAAAAAAAAAATAAATAAAAATAAAAAAAATTGTGAACTATTCCTCCCATGCGTTTTTATCATTGATCTCTGCTTTTTCTTTCATTTTCCTCATTTTATCCCTAGTTTCCCTTGCATGCATATTTGTGTCTCTTCACCTTATTTTTCTCATATTTTCTTTATTTCTTATATTAAATAGCCATTTATTACCTCTTTTCCTTTGCTAATTCCTTTTCCAATTTCCATAGCCTTTAATAAGCCATAAGTGATTGTCACTATAATGTTTTCCCACCATTCATCTTGGAATTAGTGTCCCATGACTTTTGTTTTATTTTATTTACATGGAAAATAACCCAAGGGTTGTTACAAAGCCCTACGCCTTGGGGAACACTGTCCTCAATGTCCTATGATGCTTATGACCTTTAAAACATAATGCGTATGGAGCTTTATGTCATAGCTTGATACAAAATTTACAACATACCAAATTGCTGAAAACATGACCACCATACAGATTATTGGAGCTTTATAACACAACACGATACAATATTTAAAACATACTACTTATTGGATATTTATAACACAACTCGTTGCAATATGTTCAATATGTATACACACACACACACACACACACAAGCAAAACACATATATTAAACACATCTACTCAACTAGAAAATAAGCAAAGATACAAAGCCCACATATGATCATTCATCTCCCATGTCGCTTCATCAAGCCCAAAGTGCTTCTGCGACACTTTAGCCTCCTCTATTACTTGGCTCCAGAGCATGAGTTTTTTCCACTTAAAAAAGCATTGTGGCTCTAACTAGAATTCTCCCTTTGGTTCCACCTACAATATAGACAAATCAATCACATGATCAACATTTTGTACATCTCTTAAGCAATGAAACATGGAAAACGTCACATACTTTAATTGTTAGCCGCAAGACACTAGTGCGATCCTCTCATGGATCTCAAAAGGCCCAAAATGTTTAGGTTCCTGCTTGGCACATGATCCAATCCTCAAAGAACTCCTCTTAGGATTTATGTGTAGGGAAACATTCTGTCCAACTTGAAACTCCTTGAATTCTCTATGTTGATCTGCAAATGCGGATCCCAATCAATCTAGCATGAGGATATTGCTTGAAAACCTCGCTTATTGAAAACTCACATGAGTCTCCAATCAAATGCAGAGATAAAATATCAACATAGATCGTCTTCCCTTCCTCCCTCCTTCTTCCTTTATAGCTTCCATTTGGCTCTCTCCGCATTTCTAGAATTTAGTCTCAAATATCCTGGACAATAATACCATAGGAAAATACCAACAATCAAATACATATGAAAATTACCACATCTACACTAATTATTTTCCCCCTTTTTGGATTATAAATTGAGGGTATCCTTCTTCCAAAACTGCACCTGTTTCTATCCTAATGGAACAAAGGGACAACAAGGGTATCTTCTTCCATCAATCACTTGATTAGGGAATTTACAATCCTCGCTACCCAAAATTTGTTTCCCTAAATCAATTTAAGTGTCGGATGATACAATATTTGTTCTCCCTCCCATGTGGCATCCTCTGAAGGAAAATATTTCCATCACACGAAATATTCCCTAATGGTTCTGCATCTAAACCTCCTTTCCCATACTTCCAACACCTCCTCTAGAATAATCTCAAGGTGCTGCTCTTCATCCAATGGATGAAAATCAAGTGATGAGATAATATGTTGTCCAACAACCTTCTTCAAGAAAGAGATATGAAATAAGTTATGTATCCTTCTCTCTGCTAGAAGCTCCAATTGATATACCACTTCTCCTATTTTTTAAATAGTTTAATTGGATCCATAAAATTGTGGCTTCATTTTCTTGCCCCCCTTCTTCTTCAACGTGGACTATCGGTCAGGTTGCAAAAGAAGATACATTATATCTCCCACTTCGAAACTCCTCTCCACTCTCCGCCTATCTACATTTTTTGTTTTATTGATTTTGGGCTATCTGTAGGTTATCCTTGAGTGCCTTGAGAATATATTGGCAGTCTTCGATGTAATATTATCCAATGGAGCTGGAATATCTTCAAATGTTGTATCTACAAAAGACAACGTCTCATATGTAATACGGACATGTGGTGGGTAGTGTTATAGCAATATTCTCCTAGATATAACCACTTCATCCAAGCCTTATGTTTCCTTGTGATAGTTCTACAAGTACTCTTCTAACAATTTATTCAATGCCTCCTTCTATCCATATGTCTGCAAGTGGTAGACTGTGCTAGGAGTGAGCTCCATAACTAGACATATGAATAACTCCTACCATAATTCTCCCATGAATATCCTATCATAGTTTTTGATATTGTCTTGGGAAAACCATGGAGTCAGAATACTCCGTGGAGGAATAATTATGTTGTTTGTGATGAAAAGATTTTGGAGGAAATTGAAAATAAGTGAGC
Source organism: Pinus tabuliformis (assembly GCA_031772625.1). NCBI lineage: Eukaryota > Viridiplantae > Streptophyta > Pinopsida > Pinales > Pinaceae > Pinus > Pinus tabuliformis. The sequence goes on along the minus strand of CM062810.1, from coordinate 477,533,494 downwards.
ATACTTGGTTAGTCGATATACCACCATAAAGATACAAACCTTTCCCTATTTTGAGGGTAGAATCATAATGATATCCATGGAAACACTTTCCCATTTCTTCTTTGGAATAAGCAATGGCTATAGAAAACCTATTGGGTGTGTGTGTTCTTTCTTATTTTTTTGGTAGATACTACACTCATGAACATATCTAATATCGTCCTCCTTCAGGGTCCTCCATCTAAATCTCTCCAAGGTAGTTGTATAAGTGTTTAGAAACCCCAAGTGTCGCAATAGGGGAGATTTATGGGACACTTGCATAATATTCACCTTTATCTCAGATTCTGGTACTAAATAGATCCAATATTTATAATATATAATGCCATTGACAACTTGGTATCGACTATCCTATGACATCCCATCTAGGATCTCATAATCCATCTCGTTCTTCAAGTATTCCACCAAAATATCAGACTTCCAATGTGTTTGAATGTCTATGAGAGAGAAGGTAGTTGGTTGACTACATATGACATCTAATAGTGCATTTCACCTACCTTTGACATATGTGTTCTCAAAGTCATAGGCTTGGAATTAAGATAGTAAGCCCTTCAAATTCTTCAATTGTCAAACCCCTTGTAACCAAAAATTCTAAATTGTTGGAGGCCCCACCATCAATCAACATTTTCACCTTTTCCCCCTAAATGGTACCCTTGATTCAAAGAGTGTGATACCTAAAAACTCCTATAAGAGATGCAATTAATCCTTCATGGGTATCCTCCTATAACTTCTCTACCCTAATTCCTCATGATTCTCCTTGATCCTTCTCTGGTTCTTTGCTCACATCCTCACTCTTTAAAAATAATTTGATATAATTAGGTTTTCCCTTCATACACTAATACCTTGGTGCCCAAGGTTCCTGACATGAGAAGCATAATCTCCTTCTTCTAAGATTCCTTCTGGTCTCATTTCTATAAGGTTCTTCCCTGAGCTCTTTCCCCTTTTGAGGAAATGTATGTTTGGGAGGGAACCTAGTCTTTGGAATTGTCTCCTGCATATCCCTTGTATTTATAATTGCATCTTGCAAGGTTGTTGGTTTGTAGGATCTGACCCACCCACACAAGGGTTCTGACATACCTTCTAAAGTAACATAACTCTCTAGGAAATTAAAAGGCCAGTGGGCATCACAACCAAACTTTAAAAATCAGTGATATAGGCTTCAATACTTCTTCTCTCCCAAAGATGGGATAACTCCCTTAAGTATAACTCAAGGTACTTCTTTTCAAATATCTCTATCATCCTCTATGTGAACTCTATATAGGAAGTTATGATCACATGCCTCACTATGATCATCCATTGTTCCCACCATTGTGTGCTTCTCCATCAAGATATAGAGTGGTGTATTTGATAACATTCATCTCTAACATGGGGTTGATATAGAAATATGTGTCCAACTTGTGTACCCACGAGCTAACTAAAAGATGTGTTGATACTTCAAAATAGGAAAGTGCTACCTTCCCCAAAGCGTTTTGTAGATCTTGGTTCAGTTGAAAAATCCCATACATTGTTTTCTTCCTCTGATGTTTTCTCATAAAATAATAATCATTTATTGTCAAGGTCACCTTCATCCAATTAGTGAGTGTTCTTGCTATTAGTGAGAGGGATTCTTGTTCCCTAGAGGAAAAATCCAAAAATGGTGGCATAAATGGCCTGTTTCCATAAATGTGTGGGTTATTCTAGGGTTGGCATGTGCATGTATATCATCACTCCCACTAGAATGTGAATCACATTTTCCATTGTTTCTCTAAAAGTTAGAATTTCCAGGCCAAGTATGGGTCATTTTGATGAAGAGCTACATGGTTTCTTCTTGGTTGAGGTGATCTTATCAAGATAATTCCAAATACTTGGACCCTCCTAGCCACCAATTAGTTCTTATTATTCTTATTATTCTTCTTGTCCTTTAGGAATGACCTCTCAGTCTTCTTTAGTCTTGTCCCTCCTCCCTTTGATTCTAGCTCTTCGCCCCTTCCAACCAATGGAAATGCCTCTTGGTATACCTCTAATTTTTCTTGGCATTATCTCCAACAATTGGCTAAGAACTTGGGCTTGATACCACTGTGAGATTCCCAAGGTGGAAAAAATGGAAAAAAAATACACTAAAATATTTCAAACACCACAATCAAAACACAAATTTTTTTTTCTTCTTAAAAATGATATTTCTCCAATGTCATTAACAACATTGGAAATAAATTATATAGGTAACCCTAAGAAGAAAAATACAAATGTTTGATACTCCCCTTGCATTCTAAAAGCCAAAGTACCATTCTCTTTAATTTGAATTCACATTCATCTTTCAAGAGACATGAAATAAAATTTAATCTCCTCTCTAATAGAAATCTCTACTTCAGAAAACAACAATGAAAATCTTCCTACCTTTATCAACTAATCTCTAATATAAATTATACATGTCGTTGAAGAACTATACTTCATCAATGTCGATCACATCTAACTTCGGGAATGACCATGTCTTTCTCCACATGGTTTCGCAGGAGGCCTTTTGACCTTTTGTTCTCACCACCCGTCCTCGATGAACTATGTGAGGTCTTATGGCCTGGGTCTCCTCTATAAAGTCATGAGGCCTTCATTATCCCTCTATTACTACATTGTGAGATGGCTTCTCATACCTTATTTTAGTCCCTACCGCACCTTCCACACAAATAGATCCGGGTCTCAGAGGTTCATTATATGAGATGATAGGTTTGATCAACCTCTTATACAAAAATTGTATGGCCTCTGGGCCTCAAATTATAGTGTCACAATGTGCTTGTGTAGCCTCTAGGCCCTAACCTCTGCTTGGCCATCGCCTCTGATATACGTATGACCTGTTGTCCTCAAGATTCTGTGTGAAAATCATGAGGCTCATGGGCCTATGAAGCCTTATAAATGTTTGAGACATGTGGCCCTACAACCCTAGGAAGACTCATTTATTCACTTTCATGAGATTAGGGTTCATTATTAATAAGGTATTGAACCCATTAACCCTCAAATAAAGAAAAAGTTCACTCATATGGAGAAAATTGAATCTCGATCTAGATAAATTTGATAGATCTGACACCTTAATTAAGAATGGATGAAATATCTTCCCTCAAAATGACTTGATCTAGAAGAGATAAACTAATAAAGGATTTCATATGATCGAGACTTATACAGGAATGCAATAGAAACATATACAAACATAAACACCAAGATGTAGCATAAATAAAACTTCATTTCATGAATATCAAAGAACTAAAATATGCTTACATACAAAATGGAAATAAAATAGCTCGGGTGATGGTAGGTTATCTCTGGGAAGAGATGTGGTGGCTACATGCCTCTCAACTATGTTACCATGATGTTTGATGGCATTTTTGTCATTGAGAAACAATGAGAAACCCTAAACATCCAAAAACCTAACTACAAGTGATGAAGCGCCAAAATCGTCTGGGACCCATTGCAGTAAGTTGGAACATAAACTTCTCGGGGTCATAACTTTGACATACAATCTCTGTTTGGCTATCATAATACCTAATTTCAAATATCTCAAAGAGAGGTCCGAAAATAAAATAGTAAACCAACAGACACTTTTCCAGTCTCTTTGTTTTTCCTAAAACCGTCTTTTAGTCCCTCAAAATGGCTCTGGAAGTTTAGGTTCTAAAAAGATGCCAAAAATAGTAAGTTGACCTACAATGAAGGAAATTGAAAAGAAAAAATGGTAGGGGTCCAAGTTGAATAGGAAGGTGGCCACCAATATCCACCTCGATTAGTCCTCTGCCCTTAGGAATAAATGGTCCCCATTGCATTGAGTGCCTATGTCATATGGGGAGAATTCTACTGAACTTGGTCTCTAGTGAGCCACTTATCTTGGTGCAGGAGTTGGCTAGCTTTGACAACCTAATACAACTGGAGTTTCTGCTAGAAAATTTTCTTGATATACGTGTACATGATTTGATTAGTTGTGGCCTATTCGATTCATTCAGGGTTTAGCTCTATTGGTGTGAGTTGTTTTGCAATGTCTCATGTGTCCAGTAATGGTGGAAAGTATGGTTGAAGTCAGTCCACATTGAACACTGGGTGTAGGCCGAGGAATGGGGGAATTTTGAGCTCAAAGGAATTGTCTCCTATAACCTTAGTGATGGTTTTAGGCCCATATTAGAGTGGGTGAAGCTTATGGTCAGCCCTAGCAAGACACTCCTTCTATAAATGTAACCAAAATTTGTCGCACACCTAGAACCTATGTCGCACCCAATATAGATCATGACGCTATCTGTATTTAGCACTACCTTTGTCCAATATGTCATGGACCTACTGGAAGATGTGCCAAAAGCACTCAATGAAGTTGTTAGCCCTGTTATCTTTTTCCTAGACATGAGCCAAAAATACCTAAGTAGACGCAAATGGTATGTCCACATCAATGGGACATACTAGCTGGAATCTCAATCCCACCTGAAAGGGGTTGTGGAAAATTAAGCTATGGAGAGATTTATTGTAACTATACTGGACATAATGGATGATTTCATCCCATGTGCATGGATGCTTCAAGTTGTACATGTGCAGAATGTGCACGATCATCCTATTGACGACCTCCGTTTTTCCATCAATTTCAAGGTGGAAGGTTGTGGACTTGGTGAGCTTGGTATCCAACATCAACCAAAGGCTTGACCAAAATGTACTTAGGAACCTACTGTCTCAATTTGAGGTAGTGGACTGTGGGATCCAAAAGTGTACCCACACATATTCAAGGAAGAGCCTAGAAATGGCTTTTGTTGTGGTACTTTTCTTGCAGCCTGCCAAAATGGTCATCTTAGAGAATCTATCAATGACCATGAAAACATAGTCATTGCCATGCTTAGTAGAAGGAAGTTATGACAATCCATGGAGATGGATTCCAAAGGTCGACTAGGATTAGGAAGAGAAGTACATTGGCCTTGCTTCTTGATGGTCAGTTTGGCAATGGCACAAGAAGTGTAGGTCTAATGTCCTTCCCAACATCCTGTTGAAGGTTCAACGAATAAAAATACTTGTGCAACACTGCCACTATTTTCTCTACTCCGAAATGTTCAGTGACCTGATTGTAGAGCTGCTCCCAAATCCTCTTAGCACTCTAATTTGAAGGAACATAGAGGTGTCCCAAGTGGCATAAAAATGCACCCTAGATGTGAAAATCAAGAAATTTCTTTCCTTCTAGGAGCATCTCGTATGGGTTGTCGAATTTTGGATTGCTCCTGTAAATATGTGGCCACCCTAAAGTCTCATATCCATAAGAGTTGAGCATAGTGGTCGCCACCATGACTGGAGGTTGGTTAAGGCAGTCTACAACATTATTGGTGTTTCCCTTGTTATACTTAGTGCTCAAATGGAGCTACTACAAATATTTGTACCATTTCTGATGGTGATCATTCTGCAACTGTCCTTGTGTCTATATGAACTAAAGGGGTCAATGGTCTATGTGGATGATTTTTTTCTTCCCTAGAATGTAATTATTTCATCATCCAAAGGCATGCACAATGGAATACATCTCTTTTTCTTAGGTGGGATAATTTTGGACTATGTATGAAGGTGTCTCACTGTGATATGCTAGTAGATGCCCCTATTGAGTAAGAACTGTACAAATAACATAGCTGGAGGCATTTGTCTCAATCTCAAATGGTTGCTACAGGTTTGGTACTGTGATAAATGGTGTAGAGTAGAGATGATGCTTCAACTCAACAAACTCCTTTTGTTTAGATTTATCCAAAAATATTTTTTCTTTCGATCCACCCTTGGTGACTTGACTCAAAGGCCGAGTGATATGAGAGAACCCCAACATGAACCAATAGTAGAAATTGGAAAAACCCAGAATTTTTCGAAGCTCTATTAGAGTGGTTAGTGCTGGCCAATCATTAATAATGTGTATCTTTACTAGGTCTGCATATACACCCCACTCATTAATGATGTACCCCAAATATTGAACCTGGGTCATACCAAAAGTGCATTTTTTGAGATTGTCACAAAACTTGCATTGTTGTAGAGTTTGGAGGACCTATCGTGTTATAAATCTGATCCAAAAGATATATGAGAATACCACTTGTTATAGCTCTGATACCACTTGTTATAGCTCTAACTCGGAAATATATGAAAATAGAAAATAACCCAAGAATAAAAAGATAAAAATAGATAGAAATGCTTCTTTATTGATCAAACCCTTAAGGTAGGGAAACACCATACATTCACTCCTTAAGGAAGGAGAACACTCCACAAGCCATATGCCTACAGTAATCCTTGACTATCCTCCTTGACATGGAGTGTCTAGCCTCTATATAGGCTTCATACATACAATACCATGGGTCATTACCATGGTTCCCTCATACCATCAAACTAATACCATGGGCCCATTACATTATTATTAACTACTTGTGGTCCCTTACATGATATGGGTTAACCACCTTATTTATTACTATGGCCCATCCCATTACTACATTATTACCTTGGGTACCTGCCTTGGTACCCCATATTATCCCCCCTAGGTATATAACATATCGAATATGGTGGACGTGCTCTTCCTAGCTCTAGATAAAGATTAGGATGTCATCCAAATATACTACCATGAATGAGTTGGTGAATGGCCACAAGATTTTTGACATCAACCTCATGAAGGTTGTGGGGTCATTTGTGAATTCGAAAGACATGAACAACCATTTGAAAATCTGCTCGTTGGATTTGAAGGAAGTCTTCCATACATTATAGGGTTTGATTGGTACCTGGAGATAACTAGACTTCAAGTCAATATTCCTAGAATATTTTCCCCCCTTGAGATGGTCCAAAAGGCCATCAATCCATGGGATTAGATACCTATTCTAGAAAATGATCTTATTTAGCGGTCAATGGTCAATACAGAGTCTCCAGGTCCTATCCTTATTTTGTACCAACAAGATCAGTCTCCCATAGGGTGATGAAATTGGCCTGATGTGTCATTTATGGAATAAATCCTAAATTTTCCTCTTGATTTCATCATTATTCAGAATAGAGCATCGATAAATCAACTCGTTGGGTAACAGCGTGCTCGAGGCCAGACCGATGGAGTTCTTGATTTGAAAGTGTAGGGGTAACCTTGTGGGTGAGGTGAAAATATCCTTGTACGCCTCCACAACCTTGTCCATCTGTTGATTTCATGTGGAGGAGCATTGCCTCGAGGCCAAAGATATGGCATTCTTTCCCTGAGGGTGAATCATAAGGAAGACAATTTCCTAGTTTAGGAAATGATCTTACTACATTTCTTTGTAGAGATGAAAGAGATGGAGGTAGGCAGTGCTAGCTCTGGTATCAATATAACTTATTTCCCAAAGAAATAATAGTGTTGTGAAGCCTAGACTTATACACAACATGATGTTTCCATCAATATGCTTAGCCTAATAATACATCACAAACTTCAAGAGGAGAAACATCACACAATACCTCATCTCTCAAGGGCTTAATGTTGTGGGGAAGGTGGCATTGTTGGTTGATGCAGAGATCTGATCCTTGGTGAAGCCACCTGGTCGTGTACGGTTGCAGGTGTGATGTGGGCAGTAGGCCCAACTCCTTCATGAACTCTGCTGAAATGAGGCTCTTTTAGCTTCTGTTGTCGACAATGAACTGTAGCAGAGAACCCTTCACCCACCTTTGTGAGTGGAAGAGCCACTCTCCCTCCCATGGATCTCCGGACTCAATATTATGAAGCTTGGTGGTGACAACGGTGGCACTAGGCTACGCATCAGTAATTTGCTTCCCTTTATTATTCCCCTTGTCGAGTTTTGACTCCGAGTGAGAACATGCATCTGACTCAGAAGCTTTCAACGCAACCACTAGTGACTGCTTGGCTCAACACTCACTTATGTTGTGAGTGGGGTTCTTATGGAACTCACACCATTTCTCTATGTCCTTCTTTGTCTTCACGATATTTTTTTTTGGTTGTAGTTTCGGTGGGTTTTCCTGGGTCACCTTGCGTTGGCTCTATCCTTTCTTCTATGGTTTGCGGGCACCTTTCCCTTGCCTTGGATTCACAGATCCAAATTCTAGATTCTTCTATTTAAATTTTTTCTTGATCTTGATAGCATATCAATAGGTGATGCCAAGTGAGGAGATGTCCAGGAAGTCCATCTCCTCCTAAATGTACTTGTGTAGACAGTTACGGTACTTAAGTAGAAAATTCCGCTCAGAATCCATGATACAAAACTTTGTGCAAATGGTATGAAAAATATTTGTGAACTCTGACATTTTTTGGTCCCTTCCATGACACAACATGGTCCAAATTAGGTATTTATCTTCGTAGCTCTTGACAAGGAAATGTTGTTCCTTAATGGCATCTCGGGATGAATTCCAAGTGTGTGCCGTTGAAAATAGTTAGTATTCCCTCTTGTTTTTCTTTCACAATAGGTTCCCTACCATTTTTTGACATGGGGGGTGACTTTGAGGAGTGAAAAGTAATATTTTCTTGATTGGAAAAGACATGAACGAAAAAATGTCCTTCCAATAGATTTAACCATGTATCTATGACGTTTGAATCTATCTGGCCTTCGAATATGGGAATCTCAAAGTTGAATTGTACCTTAAAGGTAGTGGTGCCTCTAGAGTGGTTGTTGGATGAAGATGTGTTGCCAGTGCGTAGATGCTGAACGATCTGGAAAAATTTATCCATCGTTACCTTCCTTTGTAGCTCAAGGGCTTCCTCGAGTAATATTTTGAAAGGATCTCCTACTCACTCATTTTTCTTTTCTTTTGCCATGGGAGGTAATTGGGGTTTTCGAGGCTAACATTGCAAAAATTCAACCAGTTCGAGCCCTAACTCCTTATACCACTGATCCATATGTATACATGGATGTAACATAATACAAATACAAACATAAACATTGAGATGTAGCAGAAAAAAAAAATCATTTCATTAATATCAAAGAGCTGAAATATGCTTACTTACAAAATGGAAATAAACTAGCTCGGGCAAGGTAGCTTATCTCTAAAAACAGAGGTGGCATCCACATGCCTATGAACTATGTTACAATGAGGCTCGGTGACCTGTTTATCATTGATAAATAACGAGAAACCCTAAACATCAAAAAACCTAACCCTAGGAGATAAAGTGCCAAAATCTTGTGGGCCCCATTGGGGTAAGTTGGAACATCAACTTCCCAGGGTTGTAACTTTGCCATATGATCTCCGTTTGGTTATCATAATACCTTTGTTTCGATGTTTTTGAAGAGGAGGCTAATAAAAATTCAATAATGTGAATTGACATTATTCTAGTCTCTCCATTTTTCCTTAAAACATCCTTTACTCCCTCAAAATAGCTCGGGAAGTTTAGGACCCAAAAAATTGCCAAAAATAGTAAATTGTGCTACAATTAAGGAAACTGAAAAGAAACAATGGTGGGGGTCCAAGTGGAATAGGTAGGCAGCCACCAATATCCGCCCGGATCATCATCTCAAAATATAATAAATGTTGATTTTATAAAGATCACCCAATTCCTCCAAGAAAATTTCAACCTTCTACAATGTGCAAGACCCTTTGCCTTTATATTGGGTATAGTGATGCAGGAGTAAATCCTCTCATAGAAAATGGATGTGCAAAAATAACCCCTAGAGAATGATATGATGAGAAAACCTCCACGAATCAAACACATAGAAAGAAAGAAACTTAACTAGGGTGATATCTCATATCATCAATGTTGGGTTGCCCACTAGAATTAAACTGGATCTCATTGAAGCTAACGTGAGGATCTCACTTGAAACCCTCACTTATTAAAAACTTTCCTGAGCCTCCAATCAAAATCCAGAGAAAAATATCAAGATCAAACATTTTCCCTTCCTCCTTCCTTCTTCAATAATATTTTTCCATTATGCCAAACTCTCCACATTTCTACAATTTAGCATAAAATATCATTGGCCATAATACCATCAGAAAATACTACTAACAAACAACATCAACAAATATCTTTAAAAATTGCCATATTTTCCCTAATTATTTACCCCTTTAAATTCCCATTATTGTTAGGCTAACTCCCATTATTGCTAGGCTAACTTAATAAAGGGCCAACAAAAGTGTCATCTTCCAACAATTTGATTAAAGATATTACATATACAATTCTATAAGTGATTTTATAATGTTTTGAGTTCCTCTTCAAAAACAATAAATACATAACTAGAATGTTAAAATTAAAATGTGAAAGAGTAAGTTTTTCTCCCTAGATCATTTTCTCACTGATTTTATAATGTTGTCAATTCCTCTTCAAAAACAATAAATACATAACTAGAATGTTAAAATTAAAATTTGAAAGAGTAAGTTTTTCTCCCTGGATCATTTTCTCACTCTAGTTCAAGAAAAAGTTACTACTGGAAATTCGAAAGCCTCCTTATATTCTTAGCCCATTGAATGGAAAATGTGTATGGAATATGATTAGAATAATTAATGAATCATGATAAATATATAATTAAATATGTCATATTACTATAATTAGTTTTAGAAATATGAAAATCTGGTTTCTTATTAGTTATTTCTATGAAAGCTTCTCTTTATTCTCAGTCATTTAAATAGAAAAGATGGAATATGAAAATCTTTTTACTCATGAAATATTTCAACGAGAAGTCTCTCTTTGTTTTTAGTCATTTAAATTTAAAAAATTAGGAAATATGATTAAAGTAAGTAACTAATTATAATGAATATATAATTAATTATCTCATATTAATATATAATTAATTATCTCATATTATTATAATTATTATTGGCAATAAGAAAATCTCATTATTTATGAGTTATTTGAATGAAAAGGAAATAAGATTAAAAGAATTAAAAAGCGATAATTAAAACATATATATCTATATATATATATATATATAATTAATTTTATTAAGATAATTTTTAAGTTAAAAAAATGTTTCAATTTAAGATTGTTTTGTAAAAAATTTTGAATGGAAAAAACTAATTTAAAAAAAAAAAAATTATGTTTTTTAATTATATTTTAACGTCATATCTTTTTTAGATTTAATCTAATTTTAGAATAGATATTTTTAAAATTAAATTTATATTTAACAAATTTCTACTATGAACACTTTTAATGAAACCCACACCTAAATAAATTATTAAAAACAATTATATTTTTAAAAATAAATATCATTTTTGATGTCTATCTTTATCTGACTATATTAAAATTTTAGAATAGATATTTTTAAAATTAAATTTATATTTAACAAATTTCTACTATAAACACTTTTAATGAAACCCACACCTAAATAAATTATTAAAAACAATTATATTTTTAAAAATAAATATCATTTTTGATGTCTATCTTTATCTGACTATATTAAACTTATGTAGTTTTGCATATAATAAGTGCCTACATTTGAAATTCAATTAAAATTATTAAATATATATAATTAAAACTAGTTTTTATAAATTTTATTTCATAATTTTTCGTTTTTATGAAATTTATTTTAAAATTTTAAATTATTTTACATTTGTTTTCTATATTATATTATAATATTAATAAAATTATATTACTTCTGTATAAAAATTTTAAATATCATCTATCTCCTTTTAATTATTTTTTTCCATAACCAATTTTCCCTATTTGAAAATTTTGCATTAATGAATGGAACGCTATATATTTATTTTTTGCATTAACGAATAGAATGCTATAAATTTCTTTGCGTTTCTCAATAGAAGCATAAGAAAAGACGGAGTAATGTCTAAACTTGTAGAGTGTAAGGAAAATGATGTCAAGTTTTATTTAGAAATGTAAAAAATGTTTTGGTTCATGGCCATCAAAATCCTTTTCTTATTCTATTTTAGCAAAAGATAGGTTATGATGTTATTAGTATATTTTTTCATTTTAAATATATAAAAAGTTTAATATAATTGAGAGTAAAATTTTATAATTGTTTTTTTAAGGGTTTATAATTATCTTATTTTCAAAGAAACATGCACAAAGATTTTTAAGAAAAAAATGAAAACTAATTTAGAATAAAGAAATATATAAATTTACGAACCTATAAAACTTAGGGACATGGATAATTCTCACCAGGGTTAGAATTGGAATTCATTTTTACTCATCAATAATTTTTTTGACGTTTTAGATCTTCATATTACCCGTCAAAAAACGTCATGTTTAAAATTTTACCCTTCACCAGTGATACTTTGGAAATAAATTAACCACTCACCAAAAAGGTTAAGTAAAAGATTACCCTTCTATAACATAATTATGTTAAAACTTTCACATATTTATCATAACAAAAAATACAAAATTACCATAACACACAAATGACTCATTGAATCTTATTATTTCCATATAATTAATAATGATAACATATTTTCTATTTTAAAATATCTTTTTATATCAAAATTTCACAATAACCAAATTGAAAATCAATTTAATTGTTAAAAATTAAAATAAAAGTACTTCATTGTAAGTCTTACACAAAAAATTATATAGTTCTTCATAAGTGCATTTTTGGTATTTTGGACATCTTTAGACAACCATTTATTTTCTATTTAATTTATAAGTCACCATATCATTTTATTTTTGTACATAGCCATATTATTATTTATACACAATTGTTATTATTAATTTCAATTAGACTCAATTGAGTATCATTATTTACCTAAGTTGTCAAATCCCAACCCTCATGAGGTCTACTATGAGGACTCCACCCAGCTAAAAAAAACAATCCCTTTTGAAAATAAAGTTTTATCCTATTACAGAACCTTTTTGAAAATAAGTTCTACCTTTAAGTATGATTTACGCAATTATATTAGATATAATATAATGACTTACTTAACGCAGTTGAATCCCAAAAATGATATCTAAGTTCTATCCCATTATAACACTTTACAAACTGAAGCTAGTGAAACTATTAACATAGATATGCAATTACAAATGATTCATACATCACTAACTTGTAGAAAAAGCTAGTCCAGTGAAATCAACCATAAAATGTTGGTCTAAGGCAAAATTGATTAAATTGCATTTTAAATTTCCACCCAAAAACGCTGGTACAAGGCAAAGTTGATTAAATTACATTTTCCATTTCCATTCTACATTACAAGTTTATAGATTCTCTAATAATGTATGTCCCTCTTTCCCATGTATGTAATAGTAAATCTATAGTCAATAAATACTATATCCTCTTCCTCCTCTTTTAAAGTATCCTTACCCTTTATCTTGGGCATAGCTATCATGTCACTCTCATGTAATTTCAGTCATCTCATGGTGCACATATTCAAATTTTCATGTGAAATTATAGGGTTTGCCTCTACTCCACTCATAATCTCTCATCCTCAAACTAACTCCCTTTTTTATTTGTTTTGTGTGCTAATTTCTTATCATTTTAAACTAACTCCATTTCTTTATTTGTTTTATGTGTCAATTTCTCATCATTTTAGAGCACATATTGATATACTTCTTCTAAACTGCAACTTATGTAAATTTATCTCATTTTACATAGTAAATTTTTAACATATTTGGGATGTTGCAATTCTCACCATTTTAGAGCACAGATTGATATACTTCCTCTAAAATGCAACTTATGTAAATTTATCTCATTTTACATCGTAAATTCTTAACATATTTGGGAGGTTGGAATTATTTTTTCCTAGTTATTTTTATGTAAAATTATATCTCATAAAATGCCATAATATAAGTTTGATTCCTCAAACATGTTGTCACTCCTTTTCCTTCTCTTACATTTGAATAACATTTCCAACTCCTTTCTTCATTTAGTTCTTTCTTACTCATGATTACAACTCATATCAAATTGAGACTAAATTTAATTGAGAATTTCTTGGCAAAGCAATATTAATTAAAACTATTTTTTTTTTTCCACAGATTATTATGAAATGTGTAGTAAATTTTAAATTAAACGATTAACATAAAAATAAAAACCAAAGACTATTGAAATTTATCACTTCAATTGGGATTTAATAACAACATTATAATAAATTAGGCAAAGTTAACCATCTCTTCATAATTGGCACTTCAAGACAAAGTTATAATAAACCATACTTCATTTCAACACAATTAAAAAGATATTACTTTACTTTATAGTTGGCACTTCAAGACACATTATAATAAACCATATTTGCTTCTCACATAAACACAATTAAAAAATATTAAAAAATTAATGGTTAAAAATATAATTTAAAAAGAAAAATGAAAAATAAAAATAAATAAATTTCCTTATAGTATTAAAAATGAAATAATTAATCAATCTGTAATGAATAAACTTCATCTCGCAATTAATAAAATTTATTTTTTATAATAAAAATAAATAATAATTTACAGAGTGTTTATAATAAAAATACACCGCAAAAAAAGTAAAAATACCCAAGATATTGCCAGCCAAAAGACACGGACATTTTTTTTATATAAAAGTATAATTGACATTTTATAAAATTTCCTAACCTAAACACAACCCAAATGTCACCCTCTATAAAATTTCGTAACCTAAACACAACCCATTCTCGTTTTCATTTATTTAGTTCACTAGTTTTGATTTAGTTTTCGTTGCTACCCAATTTCGATATTTTTATTCATTAATTTTTCTGTTAAATGATTAATCAATAATGGTTTGAGTAGTTGAGATTTGGTAATAAATCTACATGTAATAATCCAAAGAATAGTTACACTCTGTCGAAATCCAATATCTCAAATGCTATGATGACATCACTCACCTGTTTAATTAGTTCATGAGATACCACACAACATAGTGACCGACTTGGGTCGCTACCGATAGCTGACTGGTGGAATTGAATGTAATGTGGTGGATCTCATTAATTACATCGCAGAGTTGGCCCCTGCCAGAGCGTGAGAGGAGAATATGGGTAAATAGGTGACTAGCTACAAAGACGTTTTTGAAAAAAATTAAACCGTCAAAAAAACGTTCTGGAAGTTTCAAAACACATCGTGTGAAACGGCAATGCAAAATTATTAAACTTATTTTTACGGTCAAAATGCTTTATGACGGGCATTTTTCCTGTCAAATTCCAACCCTGCCACCGACTTGCGTAGGCAGACCAATGTCTGGACTCTTTACAAGATGTGATTAAAAAATGAATTCCATATAGAACGAGATCTTAAACATGATTTATTTTTGAGATTTATGATATAATGCTTAGGTTATTTTAGGGAGAAACCACATAGAAAACAAAAGGTAAACAAAATATGAGTTTATCTGTTTCTAATTTAAATTTAGAGTCATCATCAGCATTAAAATCAGGGGAGGAGTTGTTATAGATTATTAAAATAGTAATTTTTCTGTGTTTTATATTATATTAAGAAGATTTTTTTCTTTAGAAATTATATAGGAGAAAAATTTGCTCATGCTTTTTGAAACTAGATAGTAGTATGATTCATTATCTGGTCTTGATAATCAATCACATTGACTGATTCTAAATAAGTGGACAAACTTTTCTTCTATGTGATTTCCAAAAATAAACAACATCACTGAAATAAAGATCGACATCCTCAATATGAGCCTGCGGTAATGTGCAAATACCATGCTTTGGTTACAATTAACATGACAGGGCAACTGTCCCTGAATGCTAAGTGAAATACTATTTTACACCAGTCACTCACATAGAAGATCAATCAATTAATTTTAATTCCTTGGCCATTGGAAAGGCAATAGAGTACTGATTCGGAAAGTTATTCTTTACACAAAATAACCATAAACTTTGGCAATGGTTGTTATTTCATATTCAGCTATTACGCAGGTTGGCTAAGTAAAAATGAAGAACCCACAAGATAGAACTATTCGAGAGTTAACGAATAATAGCCTTACCTACATTTTGCTTCTGGCACCCTGTTGTAGGGAAAAGTATCCAATACGGAATGACCCTATCCCACTCTAAGGGTGATAGTACCTCAGCAACAACCGAAGCAAAGCTATCTAAGATTTCTTCTTTATGAAAGTAAAATAGGGGAGAAAGAGGTCCACTAACCGATGTCTTTCGCTAATGGTTGATCCAATCTTCTCTCCTTGCTGCTTGTTCCCAGCTCCTTGCTCTTTCACTGGCCCAGCTACACCAAGATCCTGCAAAATGGCAAGAAGGGGAAACTACAAGAAGCATAGATTCATAATTGATTCAAGGTTTAGAATAAATCAAATACACAAGTATAACAATACACCATTGAGACACATGCATATAGAAGAACCTCAAATGCTTTATTAATGGAAGAAGTAAAGTTCAGGAAGTGTTACAACCATAAGAGGCCCAATCCAGCAACACCTCCCAGCAGAAAGAAATCTCCTCTTCACCTCCTTCAAAGCAAATCACCCAATAGTTCTATACTCAAACCAACAGCACTTCCTTACATTCACCAGATTCCAGCCTCCTTAGACCTCATGAGAGAGCTCTATATATAGGAGTTTTGGAGAAAGGATGAGTCAGCTTGAGGCTGGCATGAAGCTGACTAGTGTCCTCTCCCACTTCAGTTATTCTTCAGTTCTTGAGTCCACTTGGAGATCCTTGCTTCCACTTGGAGTTTAAGAACCTCTTACTCATCACTAGGCGAATTCGCTGATCCAAGTGTCATTTTGGAAGCTTCCTGGGCATTGACACCTTGAGGAATGACTGTGCCACTTGTCCAAATACGCTTAGCGCAGGTGGCCTTCATTGCAGTTGACATTCAGCGCAGGTACAGAGTGGAGCAGTTGACATTCAGCGCAGATGCTCAGTGGAGTAGTTGACATGATCCAGAATTTGCTTGTTTTTTAGTGTTTTCAGGTGGAGAACTGATATTCAGTGCTGTGGTTTGCTGACCTTGTTCCTCTAGGGGTAGGAACAACATGTTTAGGGACTTTGGATCCCTTAGATTATGGACATTTCATGCTTCATGCTGTAAGGCACAAAAATGTCTATAACAGTTGCCCCCTAAAGTATGAGGTCGTTTATCGGGTGAAATGCTTTATCAGGAGGATCCGAAGTTCATTCAATCGCTGAGAGGTGACCTGTAATAAAATACAATACAATACATTATTTTTCATTCTGCTTTCATGATCTAGGTGAGGCGGGCATTCCCATGCTCAGCTTTATAAATTCATTTTGGTACATAGAACAGACGATCGTCTGATGGTAGACTGATAATTCTCTGCTGAAATTATCATCCTTTGAGTAGGATGATCATCTGCTGCAATGATGTACGTGACAAATGTCTTTATATTTCCTGAATATATATCGCAGCCCGGATGGATGAAACTAGATCCGGGGTCTTCAAACTCGTTCGATCTTCACTCTAAGTACAAGTCAATCCATGTGAGAATTGCGCTGAAGTCGAACATG
This sequence comes from Pinus tabuliformis, assembly GCA_031772625.1. NCBI lineage: Eukaryota > Viridiplantae > Streptophyta > Pinopsida > Pinales > Pinaceae > Pinus > Pinus tabuliformis. Next base: position 477,516,196 of record CM062810.1, on the reverse strand, counting down.
GAAAGACATCGCTTGATTACCGGTCAATGATGTAAACCGTTAACAAGCGCGAGAGGAATCACCGATAATGATAATGACCCTCAAGGTACTGCAGTACAATTCACGTGGTGTGAATAAAGGACTTGGCGTCGAACACCATGTAAAATCTTTCGGTCGAAGGTCATTGATGTATACCTGTCGCCGGAAGTGAGAAACTTGCCATTGAGGCATGCAAGCTTCAAAGTACTGAGGGGTTTGTTCCTAGATCAACTTCTTGGATAATGAGCTGAAGTCGACAAGAAGCGTCCGTCAAAGGAGGGCCTTAATGAATCCCACATCAGTGACACAGAACGGAGCTAATGATTTTAGTGGAGGTGAAAACAATCTGTGACATATGATTCAGGGTGGCAGTCATGAATGGATGAAGGATAATGTATGGCAGTGGATGGGACGCGGTTGACTCTTTCTGAACGACATCTCTTGAACATATAACGACACTGATGCGATGGATCGGTAGCATTACCCCAAATGTGGATGGTTTGGCGAGACCATGGTGATGAGACCGGTGAATGAAACAACCCAACCCGATGTGGTACGGAGGAAAAGTGTCATATTAAAGCTTTGAGATTCTCCCAATTTTTCCCCAGTCATTTCTGACCAGTACCTCTTTATTTTTGTCAAGCTTGAGGAGGATAACATATGCTTGTTCTATAACCTGCCCTTCGGGCAAGCCCATCGCTATGTTTTAACGAGCCTAGCGATAGGGAAACTCGTTCTCGTCTAAAGACAAGTTTGTCGCTATTTAATCATTTTAACGAGTCTAACGACAAGGAAAACTCGGTCCTTTTCATTTTTAGAGAGTCTGAAAAGGTACAGAAAGTTAACTCCAAAATTCCTTTTTCGTCATCTAATCCCTTAAGTCCGAAAAAGTATAAAACAATACAGAAGGGATGAGTTTTCGGTACTTTTAACGAGCCGAACAAAACAAGCGCTCGATCTTTTTGTGCAATAATCCCTCAGGTCCAAAAAGATTAAAATCTAGAGGAGGGATAGCTCTTCCGGTCACTTTAACGAGCTGGAAGGCCAAAACTCGGCAAACTTTTCATATTTTACGAGTCAGATGAAAAGAGCTCAAAGAAGACTCATCTTTTGAGGAACGAGTGATAAACAGGGATAGCAACTGATTCCAGGTACAGGTTGGAATTTTCCAATCACGGCAGTGTCACAAGGATGGCTAGGTGAAATCACTCTTCGCAGCTGTTCCTCAAAATGGGTAAACAATCATATGGAGGTAAACGATCGGCCAAATGAACGGTGGAGGTGACGGTGCACAAAACACGACCAAGGTCTTTTTACGGTTGATCAGGTCACATACTCAATAGTTATTTACCGGTATGGGTTCATTTTTTAACGAGCATGAACTATGTGCTAAAACTGCTCGGATCTTGCGTTTATTTTTTAACGAGCATGAACTTTATGCTAAAACTGCTCGATATACCAGTCATAAGATAAGGAATGTCCCCTGTGAGATCTCTATTTTTTAAGGAGTTTCATCTCACTGAGCTCTACTCCATATCCTTTCTTTATGCAAGTTCGGAAATGGCTAATCCTATGAGTTTAAAGGGTTAGACCTACAGGTTTAAAGGGAGGACCTAAAAATTTTAAAAAATAAATAGTCGTCCCTTGCTTGCACTCCAAAAGGTTGCATGCCCCCAGGTATAAAGTACAATTTCAAGGCTGCCCCTACTTATCCGTCAAAACATTTGTTTTAAAGGGTGAGGCTTACCTCTTTCAGGTTACCCAAAGATTGTTTCGTTAACTTCTTCAAACTAAAACAATTCTTCGGCGATGTCTACCTAAATAGACAACGGTGAATGGCCCTGTTCCGTTAAACACATAACTTTGACAAAAGAATCCTATTCTAGAACAACCCCTCTTCCTCTTTGGACGGGGTACGGACTAGTCATATTCTCCCGCGGAAATTGTACCTTATACCCGAGGTTTTCTCTGCCCGAAGCAGACCAGGATGCATGCCCCCTAGGTTCCAGTCCTATTTTTCCGAATCACTCGCATTCATCGGGAAGAAGGACTGGGGGTGGAGACATTTCTTGATTGAATAGACCATCCAGGGTTGGTATTTGACTATTTGCGATGCGTGATCCCGGAAATGAAAGTTGGTCTACGAGCTTGACCATTCTTCCTTCGTGTGGAAAACACATTACTCTAAAGAGTGTGGAGACTATTGCCCCCATGCAATAAATATAGTCTCGTCCAAGGAGTAGGTTATAACCCAAGGGTCCTTGAACGACCATCACGTTCATTTGAACGGTCTTCCCTTTCAATGTTATAGGCACATTGGGGAGGATCCCTAATGGTCGACTGGTTCCTTTATCAAAACCCGAGAGATTTCTTATCTCAGGCAAAAGCGCCGGGGAACCCAGTGCTTTCCAAGCAATAGAGGAAAGGATACTCACAGATGCCCCTTCATCAATGATAGTGCCAGCCATTATCATTCTGTATATTTGGACTATGATTCTGAATGGTATACTGGCTGGCAACCGGGGTCTGCCTAGTTGATTCCAATCAAAGGATACAACCAGGTTGCTTGGTGGTGGGACCGAATATACGGCCGGATATGACCCTGACGATGTTCCTTCCTGCGATAAAGGAATGGGCGCATTGCCCTGATGCTCATCAGAGTCTGTGTTGATGAAAAGAATCTGGATGGTGTAATCCTTATTCTCTTCAGTGAGGGTGTCATTTGAAGATGACTCTTCAGTGACGGTGTCATTTGAAGATGAAACTTCTGAAGGGAGAACCTGGTCAATTGCCGTTTCGACCTTTGTACTTTCGTCCGGTCTGGATCCAGTAGGTTCATTTTCAGTGACTGACGCTTCAGCCGACCACTTGAGCGGGCCAGCTGTATTTTCAACCAACGAAGGACTTGGCATGAGTTTTTTGTATCCAGGAGGAAGTCTTAACGGTGAAACCGGACGATCTTCCAAAACTCTCTTCGCTTCGTCTAATAAGGGACAATGGTGGATGGCGTGATCGCCTTCACACAGTCTGCAGGGGGATCTTACTCCTCCTCTTTGTCTTGAACCTTCACTTTCGCTGGTTGACGGTAAGCATTCAACATGGCTATCAAAGGTTGATGCTCCTGAATTGTGCAAACGAGGGGACCAGTCCCTTAGTATCCGGGGAATACAGGGACAATCTCTATGGAAGTGGTCTCCTCTACATATGACACATGGCGATTTAGGCCCGGTCTGTGCTGTGTGTGTATTTTTGTCAGATGTCTTTTTCTTGCCCCCAGTCGCCTTAGGCTCCTTCTTCTTCTTCTCTCCCTTCTTCTTCTCCTTCTTCTCCATGGGAGCTTGGCTTTTTCCGGCTCTACCTTGCGAAGATGAGGGATTGGAGGAAGAGTTATAGGAAGTAGAAGCCTGGTGGGCAGCTCTGGACTGATCTAACTGTTGACTCGATTGTTCAGGAACCATGGTGTTCTGAACTACATTGGTTGAGAATAGCCAAATTGGCAGGCCAATTGTCAGTCCTGGAAGCGACAATGTGGCCATGTGGGGTGCACCAAATTCTCCCCAAGAGGAGAAAGGACTAGGATTTCCATCATGGGGAATTCCTTGGTTGGGGCGTTCCATGTTCTCAACCTACAGATCAACGCCGGAATAGGAGGTGATTATGTTCCGTTTAAAATGAATTTTATAACGACGCTTTAGACACAACTTGCTTTTTCATCTTTTAAGAGTCGAGAAAAAGCTAAAGATGACTGTAGTCTCCTTCGATGTTTTAACGAGCCCGAAGTGACAAATGCTCGGATGGACTTTTTCAGTTATAGAGTTTGAAAAAGGCAAAAAGAAACTTCTCTGGAGATCTAAGCAGAGGGTGTGCCAAACCTTTCGCGAAACCACAGAATACGTTTTACGGTACGGGTGGTCGATCTTCGTGAATGCTGTGTTCACTGCATCGCGATCAGTAGGGCGGCCGACACGGCTTCCTAAGGATAAAGGCTTTGTTCCTATAGGGGTCTCCCAATATATACGCGACGGTACGTGGGAGCACAAGTCCGTATTGATACTTATCGCTTCACCGTGGAGGAATCACCCAACCACTCAACGCTAAGATATCACGTTTAACGACGCCGAAACACGTCTCTAGCTTAGACCTCTATGTGTTTGTGTTATGTTTCAAAGCGTTGTTATGTAAATTCAATTCATTTTAAGTTGATCTTGTTTAGCAGTTTGCCTTTATGGATCACCACGAGATGTATAATACAACTTCCTAAATGCAGTCTAAGATGATAAGCAAGCTTTTCAATCTTTCAACTTTGAAAATATTAACTACTGAGGGAAAAGAAAGACATCATCTTTTCACACAGATCATAGAGCACACACTAATGCACTTTTCCTAAATCAACATGCAAGCTGTCAAAATGCACATGCACAATGCAGGTATTTCTTTTCTCTTTCTTAATGTTGGTGTATTACAAAAAGAAAGCTGTTGTATAATTTTGAATTCAATTTCAAGTGAAAGCAAACAAGCTTGTCCAAAATCAAAAGACACCTTAAGATTTACTTGTTTCAACACTAGAAATACATAAATTCAAACCATATGACGAAAGCAAAAGCTCAATCAGCTATGAACAGCAAACAAACTAACTCTTAAGATCACTACGACACTTATCACAGGTCTAGATCTAAGAGGCCATAGCAAGACTAGTTCACTTTTCGTTATGGGAAACTGCAAATGATGTAAGAAATACACAAAGAACAAACACAATTTCTTTATACAACCAAGGCGGAATAGTGGCAAGGAAAGTTGGTTTCAGATAGGTACATTTACTGATAACAGGCCGCAAAAACAAGGATGAAAACAGGGCAAGAAACAGCAGGGAACCCCAGTAGCACAAGGCAAGACTGGTTCAGCACAGGTAGTACACTGTCAGTTTGACATTCAGCGCAGGTAGCCCCTTCGAGAACTGCGCTGAAATGCAGACTGCCTTCACAGTGCCTGCAATGAAGCGAGAAACTTGCGTTTCTCTTGGTTTCCGGGTCACAGATTGCTCAAAAATTCACAGTTTTTGGCCAAATCAAAAGCTATCAATCAAGTACACACTAAAGGGTAATTAGGAGGATGAAAAGCTACCACTAAGAGCTGTTCAAAGTCCTTGTGGATCAGCTCTTCAAATCATAAACATGCCCAGAAACTGAGCTAGAGTAGCTGCCCTCTACTTTGCATTTGAAAGATCCAAATGCAGTTCGATTCGGTACTCCCTGTGTTTATGAAATGAATAGAAAAAACACAAACAACCAACAAGATACGATCCCCAGTGGAGTCGCCAATTTGTTGTAGGGAAAAGTATCCAATACGGAATGACCCTATCCCACTCTAAGGGTGATAGTACCTCAGCAACAACCGAAGCAAAGCTATCTAAGATTTCTTCTTTATGAAAGTAAAATAGGGGAGAAAGAGGTCCACTAACCGATGTCTTTCGCTAATGGTTGATCCAATCTTCTCTCCTTGCTGCTTTCTCCCAGCTCCTTGCTCTTTCACTGGCCCAGCTACACCAAGATCCTGCAAAATGGCAAGAAGGGGAAACTACAAGAAGCTTACATTCATAATTGATTCAAGGATTAGAATAAATCAAATACACAAGTATAACAATACACCATTGAGACACATGCATATAGAAGAACCTCAAATGCTTTATTAATGGAAGAAGTAAAGTTCAGGAAGTGTTACAACCATAAGAGGCCCAATCCAGCAACACCTCCCAGCAGAAAGAAATCTCCTCTTCACCTCCTTCAAAGAAAATCACCCAATAGTTCTATACTCAAACCAACAACACTTCCTTACATTCACCAGATTCCAGCCTCCTTAGACCTCATGAGAGAGCTCTATATATAGGAGTTTTGCAGAAAGGATGAGTCAGCTTGAGGCTGGCACGAAGCTGACTAGTGTCCTCTCCCACATTAGTTATTCTTCAGTTCTTGAGTCCACTTGGAGATCCTTGCTTCCACTTGGAGTTTAAGAACCTCTTACTCATCACTAGGCGAATTCCCTGATCCAAGTCTCATTTTGGAAGCTTCCTGGGCATTGACACCTTGAGGAATGACTGTGCCACTTGTCCAAGTACGCTCAGCGCAGGTGGCCTTCATTGCAGTTGACATTCAGCGCAGGTACAGAGTGGAGCAGTTGACATTCAGTGCATATGCTCAGTGGAGCAGTTGACATGATCCAGAATTTGCTTGTTTTTGAGTGTTTTCAGGTGGAGAACTGATAGTCAGTGCTGTGCTTTGCTGACCTTGTTCCTCTAGGGGTAGGAACAACATATTTAGGGACTTTGGATCCCTTAGATTATGGACATTTCATGCTTCATGCTATAAGGCACAAAAATGTCTATAACACACCCGTATACAGAATCGCAAGATTTCTTAAGAGTGCAAATCCCTTGATAAAAACCTTCATACTCAGGATGGACAGCCGCAATCTGTCTGTAGGTGGCCATGTTTCTGCAATCTAAGAGCAGACGTTCAATGTGACCAGGGCAAGTTCCAACCAGTGTTCCTTTGGCAATTTTTAGATTATGCATGTATTTTCTGTAAGAGACTTCTTCATATCTAACCTGATTGATCTCATCTGAATTTAGGTGAAGTAGGCCAAGATAGAGGAGAACAAACGAAAACCGAATCCAAATTACACCATCTTGTCCCAGAGATTCCAACCAACCATCTAGTTCATCGGAAATCTTGCCCATTGCTTCCACGTATATTCTTCTTTCGTCAGCATTTGCGTTTCTGTTAGGCAGACCGGCTTCGAAATAGGCCGAAAGAGACTTTTCATATCTGTCTTCCCGATCACAGAGAGGTACTAGAATTCCTAGAAGTGGCATCGATAACAGGTACATGAGAACCCCCACGTCCTGCAAGCAGCTTGGCGAACACAGTATGGAAAAAGAACGTTGAAATAGGGGATGGTAATCTCTTGGCCAATATCGATGTCCTTGGTCGCATGAATACTCATAACTGTGGGTGTATATGCACTTAGACTAGCTGTGTTGGTGTACATGCACTTAGATTAGCTCTAGTTAACTTATTGCTTGCATGTGGCACATGTACACATTAACATAAGATAAAACACACTTAGCTTTAGTTAGCTTTAGTTATTGCATGTACAACTAAGCTTAACTTAGTTGCTTTTATGTATTTATTCTAAAACTAATATTGTAGAATCAATTTTCATTCTTTTCTCAATTGTTGCTCGCTTCCTTCCTGCTCTTGCAAGCTTGTTTATTGTTTTGCAGATCTAGATCTGTGTATCTCAAAATCTTACATGGTATCAGAGCACAATCGGCAATTCTCACTCCATATAATTATTTCGAATGGAAGCCAAAGATTCAACTTCATCTCAGAAGTAGAGGCTTATTTCGAATAACCATGGAAACGGAAGTTGAACCAACATTGGCAATGGAGAAAACAACATATTTCAATCGCATGGATGAGGCCTTCGGCATCCTATGTTTATCTATTTCTCCGGAACTGCTATTTCATGTTGAATCATGTTCAACTCCAAATGAAGTATGGAAAATTTTGGAAGAATTTTTTGGAAAACAGGATGAAATGCAAGGTCACATTCTCAAAAATGAGTTAAACTCATTAGATCCGAGAAACTTTGAGAACATTCAAGATTTTTTCACAAGGTATAAAGCCTTGTTGGTTCAGCTGAAAGGATGCGGGATCGACAAATCAAAGCAAGAAAAGCAATTGATTCTTTCCATTTTATCAAAACTTGGTCCAGAGTATGAAGTATTCGTCTCTACATTCCACACAGTCAGATCTGCAACTGGTGCATCTTGGAAGATTCCCTCACTGGATTCTTTTATTCAGTCTTTGATGCATGAGCAAGATAAGCTCATCAGAATAGGCACACTAAAAAATTCCAAAGCGCATGCACTTAATGTGCATGCAAAAGGAAAGGAAAATTCCAAAGACCATCAGAAAGGAAAAGGGAAGAAGGATCCTGATCCAAGAAAGGGAGGACATCCCAAACCCCCTGATGGATCATCTGGCTCAAAGGAAAGGAAAGGAACGAAAGGGAAATCAATGTGCAATTATTGCCACTGTGGTTTTCATCCTGAATTTGCATGCATGAAGAAGACTATAGATCTTATTGCGCAGACACTCCAACAACACAATCTTGGAGACCACATTCCTGAGAATGCTAAGAAGAAGTCTGGAGAAAAAGCACCAGATCCAAGAGGTAACGGGCATGCTTTGATTGCTCTTCATTCTGCACCACAAGAATGGATCATCGATTCAGGAGCTTCACATCATATGGCTTCTTCAAAGGAATCCTTTTCTTCACTACAGGCATACTCAGGTCCTCCCACTCTCATGGGTGATAATTCTGCAGTTGCAGCAACTGGACAAGGAAGAGTACAATTTGAAGATGGAAGTTTTGAAAATGTCTTGCATATTCCAAGGCTTTCTGTGAATCTTCTCTCAGTGTATCAGATGACACACACAGGCAGTGGAAGGAAAGTGGAATTTACCCTAGATTCTGTGAGCATTTATGACATGCAAACCAATTTGAAGATTGCATCTGGCAAGAGAGAGTACGAGGAATACAAAGTTAGGATCAATGCGCTTGTCGCCAAAGCTCAGAAGACACCGGACGAAGGATGGATCATGCAGGATGGAACAAGTTGGACTGGAAACAACACTCGTGATCACCCCGGGATGATTCAGGTATTCTTAGGGCACACAGGAGCGCATGACGTAGAAGGAAACGAACTGCCCCGGCCTGTCTATGTCTCTCGTGAGAAACGGCCCGGGTATTAGCACCATAAGAAGGCCGGTGCCATGAATGCATTGGTTCGAGTCTCTGCCGTACTGACGAACGCCCCATACCTGCTGAACTTGGATTGTGATCACTATGTAAATAACAACAAGGCCGTTTGCGAAGTAATGTGCTTTATGATGGATCCTGAGGTTGGAAGGAATGTGTGCTACATTCAGTTCCCACAGAGGTTCGATGGTATCAATCGCAGCGATCGATATGCCAATCGAAACACTGTGTTCTTCGATATCAACATGAAGGGATTGGATGGCATCCAAGGGCCAGTGTATGTGGGTACTGGATGTTGTTTTAACAGACAAGCCCTCTATGGCTACGGCCCTCCAGCTGTGGTCAGACCTAAGGCGAGTCGCGGTTGCTTGCCATCACTGTGCTGTTGCTGCTGTTGTTGTCCAAAGTCCAAGACTATCGATCCTAAGAAATCCGCTCCACAGGAAGATTTAAATGCTGCAATCTTCAATCTGCAAGAAATGCAAAGTTACAATGATTACAAGAGGCAGCTCTTAGTCTCTCGGAGAAGCTTTGAGAAATCGTTTGGCCAGTCCTCGGTGTTCATTGCATCAACTCTCATGGACAACGGTGGTGTTCCAGAGTCGACCAATCCAGCTTCACTCATCAAAGAAGCTATACATGTGATCAGCTATGGCTACGAAGAGAAAACCGAATGGGGGAAAGAGGTCGGATGGATCTATGGTTCTGTGACAGAAGAAATTCTAACAGGTTTCAAGATGCACTGCCGAGGGTGGCGCTCCATTTACTGCATGCCCAAGAGACCAGCATTGAAGGGGTCTGCTCCTATCAATCTATCAGATCGTCTGCACCAATTTCTTCGTTGGGCATTGGGTTCTATTGAAATCTTATTCAGTAGGAACTGCCCGTTGTGGTATGGATTTGGAGCTGGCCATCTCAAGTGGCTGGAAAGACTGGCCTACACTAAAACCATCGTCTATCCCCTCACGTCTCTTCCTCTGATTTCCAACTGTACTCTTCCTGCCATATGTCTTCTCACGGGAGAATTCATTATTCCTACACTAAGTAATCTTGCAAGCATCTATTTCATGCTCCTCTTCATCTCCATTATCGTGACGGGCGTTTTGGAACTGAGATGGAGTGGAGTGAGCATCGAAGAAGGGTGAAGGACACGACTGCCTAGCAGTTGTCTTTTCTCTACTTTTGCATTATATTTTGAGGGGGGTTTTCTTCCCACTTGGTTTTCCCTCTTTCCTCCTTTTTATGCATTTTATATGGGTACCTAAAATGGCCGTGTTGCCGGGACTCATTCATTTTGCATCACACTCACCTAAGTTATGCTTAAGGGGGGGGTGTCGGTGTACATGCACTTAGACTAGCTGTGTTGGTGTACATGCACCTAGATTAGCTCCAGTTAACTTATTGCTTGTATGTGGCACATGTACACATTAACATAAGATAAAGCACACTTAGCTTTAGTTAGATTTAGTTATTGCATGTACAACTAAGCTTAACTTAGTTGCTTTTATGTATTTATTCTAAAACTAATATTGTAGAATCAATTTTCATTCTTTTCTCAATTCTTGCTCGCTTCCTTCCTTCTCTTGCAAGCTTGTTTATTGTTTTGCAGATCTAGATCTGTGTATCTCAAAATCTTACAACAACATCGCCGACGTTGATTCTGAAGGCATTGGGAATGCAGGAATGATTGATGAGAGACAGAATCGCCAAATGCTGTAGCAATGCTTATTTTCAGCAGGGTTCATCCAGCTATTCACGTTTTATGGACACATATCATCGAAAGCGATCGTCCTTATGATACGCAGAATACCTTCGGTGCTGATATTGTCATATTGTCCACGGATTCTCATATTCGATGCCGAAGTAGACCTGCTTTGACCATAGTTCAAAGCGAACTCCGGAAATTTGGGAGCGTATTCTTTGAAGCGGTTGCCGCTGGACGGGTCGAAGGAAAGAAATAATTTCAGCACCTCATCTCTTTCGTGGGCGAGAGCATTTTCTACATTCCGAACAAGATCGTTAGCCATGGGAGTGTCCTACAATTGGTAACTATAATCATCGCACCGGGCCAAGGCCTTGCAAATAAGCAACACCCTTCCGGCTTCCATAAACTTGGTAGTGTACAGTCCTCTTCCCTGTCCTTAACGTGAGTTTTTTATCGTTACAGGCCCGATGTAATTAGCATTTGTTTTTCAATTGTTTGGATTTTTTGCAATCCCCACCATGGCTTCGCCCAGACGATAATATTCGATACACTTCTGCCTATAGAAATGGACGAGAGATTTTCTTGATTAGGAGTTGACGGTCAGTAAAACGTCGATCATGCACAAGTAGGCAGCCCTAAATCTCCCCAGTGATATAAGCGATTCAATTTCTACCCTTATTCCTTGGATTGTCATCTCTGTAGAATCACCTAAATCACGAGCGATGCTGCTACAGGTCTCGGCAAGTTCAATTACGCCCGCGATCTTTCGCAGTTTTATACGCATGTCTTCGGTTTCGCTTCGGTAAATGAATAGTTCGCATTTAATATAATTCCGGACACATGCCTCCCAGTCTTCCGTATCAAACGCGCGTCCTCCCCTTTCAAACTAGTCTTTCAATTTCTTTGGGTTTCTTTCCGGAAACTTCTGCATTCTCACGATTGACCTCAGATTGTCGACATCAAGCCACTAAAACCTGTCAGGAGCTTTCACCAAGCGAGGCTGCTTTAGCGCAATTTTTGTGCCCTTTGGATATGCCCTTTTTGCATAAGATTAATCGGACGACAAGAAATATGGACCAGCGATTGACAAAGCAATCTCGACTCCTGTATTTTCCTCTTTCATGATGGTATAAATTCTCCCGAAACTAAAGGGATCAATGCAGAGCTCCCCACAAATAACTGTAAACTCATTCATCTGCCGTGTCAACAATTTGCTGAGGCAAACCACAACGAGATCAGACCACCGTTCTAAATACTTATACTGGGTTCGAATGCCATGTAATGGATCTGATCTGTCAGGCATGGAGGGATATTCTCCAACGGCCATTGTAGACAATTTCTCAAGAGCTCAATTGTGAATGCCGCTAATAGACTCCAATTTGAATTAGAGTGTAGACCAAGGCCGAAAATGTCCACAAGGCTTCAAAGATCATGTGATGAAGAAGGTATACCTGGTGTAGAAGTTGTTGGCCGAGTCTGCACGAGACCTTTTTCTTCTCTAATTGCGGCTGCTCCTTTGTCCTCTTTCTTGGTCGCGTCTCGGGGTCTTTGTGGTTGGTTCTCCATGAGCCGCACGTGTAACGCCCACGAGCTGCAGAGATGAACGCACAAGGGCATATGCTAAAAATGGCCAATTGTAGAAGAACATGGAGGTTTATAAGGTTAGGCGGTCCCGAGTGGGGGGGCTCAACGTATGGGCCAACATGCACAAGAGTTAAAAGATGGGTTGAGTGAAGGGTCGACTGGCTGAGCCCACGTGACCTTTTATAGGCAGCGATGTGTATAAACAAGATGGTGTGGGGAGTCATTTTGGTATCAAGGAATCAATGCACAATACAAAGCATCCGAGGGTGGAACAAGCTGAAAGTGCGAAGGTTGACCTGAAACAGGCGAAGGTGTAGGCGGATGAGTGTAGGGCCGAAGCACTGAGCCGAAATAAAGTCTTTGATGTCGTCCATGCAGGAAGTCATTCAAAGGCATCATTCAGGAAAAAGTTGTGCGAAGCCGTCAGGCAAGGGCATCATGCCGAAAAGTCGTGTGAAGTCATCGGGCGAGAGCGTCGTGCAGAAAAGTTGTGCGAAGACATTGGGCAAGGGCGTCATTCAAAAAAGTCGTGTGAAGTCATCGGGCAAAGGGTGTTCACGCAAAGTCGTTCGAGGACGTTCGAGCAGGATCGTTCGAGGTCGTTCGAGGGCAAAGCAGGGCGTCCGTTTGAATGGTCATTTGAGGAGTCGTTCGAGGGCGCGGCAGGGCGTCCGCCGGAATGACCCGAGTTGGTTGAGCGGTGAACCAGGTGAAGTCTTGAACGGTTGACACGGGTGACACGACCCGCCGGTAGACAGGTTGGGCATTCGGTGGAAGCGCCCGACGAATTGGACAAGTTGAACGAAACGCGTTTGGGTGAACGTGCGGAGGTAGACGAAGAGTTGTTCAGAGTCGTTCGGACGACCGTGTGGGTGTGCTGATGAGCTGGGCTAACCAAGTTGTGCCAGTGAGTGTAAAATTATTCTAAGTGTAAATTTCAGGTTTCCTCGAGATTTAACTTGTATATTGTAAATAGTTATTATTATTATTACGGGCAGACTTATCATAGGGAGTTGCCCCTTCCAGTTATATTGTTGTGTATTTCATGTTAATGTTGACTCACAATGTAATGAAGTTAATATGATGAATGGTATTAGCTGTTGAAAAGTAAACTAAGCATAGATGTAAGGCATAGTCCATGACCGTGAGTATTGTTGAAAAGAAAAGGGTCAATGGTGCCGCACCTCCTATAGTGTAGTTGGAAGAGTACTGCCAGTGTAGGGACATGACAGGTGGTATCAGAGCTGATTCAAAAATCTGGAAAGTGATTCAGGTTGGCAAGGAAAGTGGATGGCAGAGATGGCGGAAGGACCTCAGGTTATAATAGGTGAATCTGGCCATAATGCAGGAAAGGCCTTTCGGAAAGAGGTATTGCAAAAAATGGAGAAATGGATTTTTGAATGGGCTTCGATGAAGGCCGAGAGCATGTAGATGCGGAAAGGCTATGAGAAAATAAAGGAAGAATTTGAAGAACTCAAGGACCAATATGAGTGTACAAATGGGAGTATATAAAAAAGGAAGACTTTCCTGGTAAGAAGGTTGTTGTAATAGAGCAGGATGAGCTCAACTGCATTGACAGAATTGGGGACTACTACCGAAACAATCAGGCAAATGTTCGAAGGCTTAGTTTGGTAAAAGAAGTAAACAGGTACTTGACTAGTGCACTTGAAGAGAAAGCTACATAGTGCGAGGATGATGTAGATATGACAATGATGGACAATGAACTTGAGATTGATCAAGTTGGACCAGGATCGTGCAGGTTGCAGACATTGGTGGATGAGGAAACTCACATGGAGGAACCTCATGATGAAGTAAGTGCTTATATTTGTGTTTCAGTGAGACTTTTGGAAGTTGAACCATATGCAGGGAAGAGCAAAATCAGTTTGCCGATGCGAGGGAAGATCTTATCATAGATGTCTATGATGAGACCTTGTATGGAGAGGCAAGGACCATTGACTGTTGTAAGACTTGTTGGGGTTGTTTGTGACCTTATGGTAGAAGATGCAAAGGCCTGTGACAAGGGAGGAACATGATGATCATTGCAGAGAAATGGGTCATGCTTTAGCCATATGGAGAAATTGGCTAAGTGCCCAACATGACTCATGGATAGAATGAGAGAGGGCACACACTTGAGTACGATAATAATTGGGTGGAATTCTCATGGCCGAGACCAAGAGGAAGTCTTGATGGAAACTTTAGTGGGGAGATGTGATGGAAGAGACTCGTGATGTGATGATGATATGGTTGGGTAACCGAGTTCATTAGACCAAAATTCTATACTTGGATGAGGATGACTGATTGTTGTGATAGGTCTACTTGATTGGACAACATTGGCAACTTGAGTCATGAACATCAGGTTGAAGACATGGAGCATGGTAGTCTTATGTAGGGACATTATGTAGGAGAACATGTAGAGGTATCACTTATGGGCATCCAATGAGGAATGCCAAGGCAGAGATGTTGTGCAAGTGGATTTGTTGATGTGACATGGAGATGTTTTATTTATGAGCCGATGGAGAGGTTGTGCACTCTTGTACAACAAGGCCATGGACTGATTGGCTTTGTGAGCAGATTATGGATCATTCCTACTACATGGGAAGCTGAGGCATCTTGCAGAGGCCTTTGGGCCAAGACATATATGTTTGCTGGATGTCAGTTGGAGATGACTCATGGAGCTCATGGTGACATGAGTTTGTGACTTCTGGGGACTTCATATATGGTGGACGTATAGGATGAGATGCATTGAGGAGTGGAGGTCAGGGACTTTGATGCAAGATGGGGTGCATACTTTTGAGTACATATATGGGTGTGCTTGAAAGAGTGACTTGATGAGGAGGCTCGATATGAGACACTTTGGAGTGATGGAGTTATAGTGATGATAATGCCTTGGTGGAAACACTTGGGAATGGGTTGAGCCGAGACTTAACCACTTTTTACACATGGGAGATGAGACAAGGGTATACTTGTTTCCTTGGCAGACTTGAGGGATGGCACATTGCAGATACGATGGAAGTGGTTTCCTACACCTGGATGTGGCACATCAAGAGTCGGGTTTGACGAGAAGATCTATTCACTTTGAAGAGATGGATATTACACAGATAGATGACGATGTTGGGATAGATGTGGTTGATTTCATACAACACATTGATACCAAACATCATGGAAAACATGTTGCAAATGAGGTGGAGACTACTTCATGGACTTGGACATGGCTTATACTTAGATGGAGATGGATTCTTGATCGATTTGATGTTGTGACAGGAGTTTGAGAAAAGACTGATGATGGCATGAGAATGTGCATTCTCATGGTTTGAGCGTGACAGTTGGATTAGCTACCCACCTAGTTCAAATCACGGGGCTCGAGTAGTTTACAGAGATGTGTTACCATTGTGTTGGATTATCATGGCAGCAGTTCACACGATGATAATACATGATGAGGTCGACACTATATGTTGCAGTGAGCATGTAGCATGAGATGGAGGGACTAACCTTCCATAGTGGGAGCAACATGTAGTGATTGCAATGGATGTGGTTGATGATCATCGATTGAGGAGACTTTCCGATGTATGACATACCAGTGGTTTATATGTCTTGCTATGGGCATCTTGGTGACAGATGGTTGCAGGGATGAGAGATTGTCAGGGAAGACAATGATTTCAAGTGGGGGAGAATGTAACGCCCATGAGATGCAGAGCTAAACGCACAAGGCCATATGCGAAAAATGGCTAAGTGTGGAAGAGGACGGAGGTTTATAAGGTTAGGCGGTCCCGGGTGGGGGCACCCAATGTATGGGCCGATGTGAAAAAGAGCTAAAACATGGGCTAAATGAAGGGTCAGCTGGGCGAGCCGACATGACTTTTCATAGGCAACGATGTGTATAAAAAAGATGGCATGGGGAATCATTTTGGCATTAAGGAATCAACACGCAGTATAGAGTGTCCAAGGGTGGAACAAGGTGAAAGTGAAGGTTGGTTTGAAACGGTCAAAGGTGCAGGTGGACGAGTGTAGGGCCAAAGCACCGAGCCAAAACGAAGTCGTTTGAAGTCATTTGTGCAAGAAGTTGTTCGAAGGCATCGTTCAGGAAAAAGTCGTGCGAAGTTGTTGGGCGATGGTGTCATGTAGAAAATTCATGTGAAGTCATCGAGTGAGGGCGTCATGCAGAAAAGTCGTGCAAAGTCATCAGGCGAGGGCATCGTTTAGAAAATTCGTGCGAAGTCATCAGGCGAGGGTGTTCGTGAAGAGTCATTCAAGGGCGTTCGGCCAGGATCGTTCGAGGTCGTTCGAGGGCGCGACAGGTCTTCTGTTCGAATGGTCGTTCGAGGAGTCATTCGAGGGCACGACAGGGAATTTGTTCAAACAGTTGTTTGAGGAATCGTTCGAGGGCGTGGCAGGGCATCCATTCGAACGACCCGAGTTGGTCGAATGGTGAACTGGGTGAAGTCTTGAATGGTTGACACAGGTGACACGACCCACCAGTGGACGAGTTGGACATTCGATGGAAGTGCCTGATGAGTTGGACGAGTTGAACGAAACATGTTCAGGTGAACGTGTGGAGGAAAACAAAGAGTTGGGGAAAGTCGTTCGGACAACCGTGTGGGCGTGCCGACGAGATGGGCTAACCAAGTTGTGCTGGTGAATGTAAAATTATTCTAAGTGTAAATTTGGGTTGGGACGACCGTGTGAGCGTGTCGACGAGATGGGCTAACCAAGTTGTGCTGGTCAATGTAAAATTATTCTAAGTGTAAATTTGGGGTTTCCTCAAGATTTAACTTGTATATTGTAAATTGTTATTATTATTATGATCGGCAGACTCATCGTAGGGAGTTGCCCCTCCGAGTTATACTGTTGTGTATTTCATGTTAATGTTGATTCATGGTGTAATGAAGTTAGTATGATGAATGGTATAATGAAATATATGCTTAGCTGTTGAAAAATAAACTAAGTATAAACGTAAGGCATAGTCCATGACCATGAGTATTGGTGAAAAGAAAAGGGTTGGTGGTGCCACACCTCCTATAGTGCGGTTGGAAGAGTACTGCCAGTGTAGGGGCATCACAACACAGATAACATAGCAACCTTACTCTTTCCTATTGCTTTATCTGTCTCATCTGCCGAATTGCGAGACGTCCATAAGATAAGATGAAAAGTTCAAAACAATTTACGCAATAGAGCACATTGGTTTGGAGACAACGACAATAAATGATTGTTATATGAGTAGTGATAGTTTAAGACCACTAACACATGAGAATATGCTATTATTTAACAATCTTGGGTTGAAAATCCCCAAATATTACTCAGTTGAAAATGCTTATGACTTTAGAAATTTACGTTTACCATTAGTTAATTTTGTCATGTTTTTAAATGTATTAAACCTAAAACCAAATATTCAAGAATTACCTTAAAAATATATTTAAATTAATTACAAATATTTTTATTATTAATAATAGATATAAAACATAATTATATTTAACATAAATTATAAATCATTACTATATTAAATTAATCAATTTAAATTAACCATTAACTATACAGTCAAATGTTATAAACATATTTGTTATTCAAGGTTTTTTATTTCAACTTAAGGCGGATTAGGTTCGATTTTTTAATTGATGGCCTAGAGTGATTCTCAAGGGAATATTTTTAGCATATGTTTAGTCTTAATGCTTATCAAGGGTTAGTGTGTTATAGAGTTTGTTAGGTTGCATTGATTTTTAATAAATTTAAAAAATTGTATTCATGCCAAGTGGCTCCCCGCCCACTAATTTCCTAGGGATTTGAAATTATTCCAATTCTAATAAGCTCCTTCGTGATAAGTTCCTCATTATTATCTATAACATTCATTTATATATCATAAATTGTATTTAGCAAAATGATCTATTACTTTTAATAAATTTAAAAAATTAGATTAGTGCGAAGTGGCTCCCCGCCCACCAATTTCCTAGGGATTTGAAATTATTCCAATTTTAAGAAGTTCATGATAAAATCCTCATTATTATTTGTAACATTCATTTATATATAAGCAAATCTTATTCAGCAAAATGGTCAATTTTACAATAAGATTTGTAATTCCTTCATGTTGCAATAGTTTATTTTGTATATTTATGAAGCCTTGAGCGATATCAGTCACATTGATATTTTTAATGTACTTGTAATAGTACTAACAATAATGGTTTTTTATCAACGAGTTTGAATTTACCGAAACCTAAAGGCTAAGGCTATTTTTCTTCTATGTTTCAATTTAACAAGGGCACATTGTATATGGTATACCTGCCTAATTATTTTGTAACATGCTTCATTTCAGATATCATAACAGAGACCATACTATAACCTTCATATATGATAAAATAATGAATAATAAAATTTCTACTATATAATGAAAAAAACACCCTATATCAAAAAAATGCATCTAGTCAATGAGAGTAATGGACAATACCAAGCTCATGATCAAGGTTATTATCTACACGAGGATTTGAAGAAAATGTTATGATAAGTATATTATTTATAGTAGGATGGATCCCTATCATTAAAGACATATATACTGAGTTCATGTGCAAAGCTAAATTAAAATAAAAAGTATTTCATTCATGTTGCTTGGTCTTTGAAAATTCATATGGATTACTGAAGATTCTTTCAAGCCTTATTCCTGAGTTGAGCAGTGACAACTTAACCTACAAATAAATAGAAATTTCAGATTTACAACAACCAACTCACAGACATACATCACCAAACCGTTCAACCCACTCTTTGTTCGTTTTATGTGTTCTTATTTCCTCTATAGGCTTACATGGATAAATAGTAACCTGCTACATTTTTTCTAAATCTATCCCCAACTTTTAAAGCACTTACATAAGAAACTTTTTACTTAAAACGAAAAATATCATTTTATATATTTTCCCCAAAAACATAGATTAGGAAAAACAAAGAAAATGAAAGGAACCAATTTTACCGACTATCCCAAGAATATAGGAAAATAGTTGTCAACTTCTAACAATCTCAACTTTCACAACAATTTACCTGATATATCATGCCCAAAATATTCATCACCTTCCTCGCAATCCAAGATAAGCTAGGCACCATTTTACCTTCTCTGACAAGATTTATTTTATGAATGTGTTTGGACAATTTTGCTTTGTATAGACATTTTCCACAGCCACCACTCCACTTTCATAAATAACCTATCTTACAAAATGATATTTAATAGGTATATGTTATTTCCTTACTATGATAAGTTGGATTCCTCTCCAAATGAATAACACTTTGAATATCACAAAATACTTTCATCTTGTCCTACATCCTTCGAAGCTCACCTAGAAAACCTTTTAACCAAATTACCTCTTTCCAAGCATGTGAGACAACTATGTATTATGCCTCTATAGTGGATAAAGAAAATATGTTGTAAATCTTTGACATCCAACTAACAAATCCACCTGCGAGAGTAAAAACATATCCAAAAGTGGATACCGTCTTGTGAAAGTCACCTACAAATTTTGAATCAAGATAACCACATAATGAATCGCTACTACCATTATAGGTGATCACTTATTACTTGTTCCTTTAAGATAACAAAGCATCCATTTCATTGCTACCCAATTCTCTTTACCTAGATTTGCATATATCTACTCACAACACCAATTGCATGTGAAATATATGGCCTTGTACTAACCATCACATACATTAAGCATCCTAGATAATTAGAATATGGTACATGAGACATACACTCCTATTATTGATCATTACTACAACACAAACTTGAAGAATTATTGAAATGGGAAGCTAAAGAGATTTTATAGGTTTCACATTATCCATACCGAATCTCAAAATCATTTTCTCCACATACATTTGTTGTGATAACAACGTATTTCCATTTTTCCTATCTCTATGTATCTCCATGCCAAGATTTTCTTTATTGCTCGATGATCCTTCATTTCAAAAGTTCTAGCCAACACAACCTTTAACCTATTGATCTCAACCATGCTTTTTCTTGCTACAAAGCATATCAACAAAATATAATACCTAAATAATGAATATGCGATTTTCCTATTGACAGTAATCACTATGATCATACTCACTCATGGTAAAATTGTGGCTCATCATGAAGGAATCCAACTTCTTATACCATTGCCTCGGAGACTGCCTCAGGCCATATAAAGAATTTTTGAGTTTGCAAACAAACTTCTTGTTGTGATTCTCAGCAAGCCCTTCTAGTTGTTCCATATATATATCCTCATCCAAATATCCATGTAAGAATATTGTTTTAACATCTATTTGTTGTAACTGTAGATCAGGTAAAGCAACTAATGCTAACACAACTCAAATTAAAACAATCCCAACAACTAGTGAAAAAATTTCATGAAAATCTATACCTTCCTTTTGAGAATATCCTTTTGCAACCAATCATGTGTTGTGCTTCTGAACAATATCATCAACTCCTTTATTCAATTTGTAAACCCACTTACAATTGACAACAATCGTGTCCTTAGGAAGTTCTACCAAATCCCATGTCTTATTTTTTTGTAAGGCATCCATTTTGTCCTTCATTTCTACTTTCCATTTATCACTATCGAATACTTACATTGCTTCCTAATAACAACTAGGTTCTTCATCATTAATAATTAAAGCAACAAATGCAGTAAAATATTCATACCTTTTAGGAAACGATATGGTCCGTGTAGACCTTCATACAATTTTTTGCAGTATTTCTTGAGTTGCCTCAGATATTTTTGTATCCTCATATGCTTCTATACGAGTTTCTTCACGATCCTTCTCCCTTGAAGATGATTGAGTTTCCAGTTGAACTCATTGAATCTGTGGTACTTCTATCTGTTGCATGTCACCATATACATATCATTTAATGAGTGATGATTAATCAAATATGACATCTTTGTTAATGACGATATTGTGGGTAATAGGATCCCATGATATATATATATCTTAACTCCATCACCATATCCAACAAAAAATAGTCTTTTTCATTTTGGATCTAATTTGGAACATTGATTCCTTGGAATAAGAGAAAAAGCATCACAACCAAAAACTTTAAGATTTGAATAATCACAAGATTGACATATCCATACCTCTTCCACAATATTACAGTTAATTTTACTTGATGGTGACCAATTTATCATATAACATGCTATAATAACTGCTTCTCCCACAATTTCTACTGCAGCTTGATATTACTATGCATACTCCTTGCTCTCTCTAGAAGAGTCATATTCATGCGTTCAACAACACCATTTTGGTGAGGAGTATAAACTGTGGTTTTATGTATTTCGTTTCCAACTTACTTGCAATGATTTTTGAATTCCTTTGAAGTAAAATGGGTTCTATTGTTAATTCTAAAACATTTAGTTGACTTGCAAGTGCTCTTTTCAACCAAATATCTATACTACTTAAAAGCATCAAATACATCAACTTTACTTTTTAGTAAATATATCCACACCTTTCTAGAGTAATCATTTATAAACGTTACAAAATATGAAGATCCTCCAAAAGAGATTTTAGCAGATGGTCCCCAAATATTTGAATGGATTAATCAAGGAAATGAAGGATACCTTGACTAACATGTTTTCCTATTTCAAATTTATGTCTATCTTTATTTCCATAAATATAATGCTCATATAAATTCAAATTCAAATATTTCAAGCTTGGAAGTAACTTACGGTCAACCAATACCTTCAACCCTTTCTCGATCATATGAAACAAGCTCTAATTCCATAAATTATATCAGATTACAAATACCAAACCGTGCATGGCATATGAAAGCTTCCTTATATGAGGTTTTCATAACATATCAATCAGCAGGGTAATATCATAATTGAGTTCATACACTAGATATTTTCCCAGAGAAAATATTTCTAGGTGCAATCCCATTCAGATTACAAATACTAAACCATGCATGGCATATCTAAGTTTCATTAACAAATTTAATTTAATATTCATAAACAAAAATATTTTCTACCTAACAATTACTAAAGATATCTTTTCACCTTTTGGTGATAAGGTTGTATACATGCCATACATCATGTACCACCTTTGGAACTAGATGAATTGGAACTTTAACCTTAAAGAGGCCAAGTGAATAGACCTTGGGCTTTACTTTACAAACCCTGATATGGTTTGGAAGGACCTATAGAAGAATCAAATTTGTATGGAAATGAAACTATTCATGTGGTTGGTGCAACATAAAAAGATTCTAGCTTGGGAAAACTTGTGGAAGAGAGGGGTAATTGGTCCATCAAGGTGCCAACTTTGCAATTTACATGAAGAAACTATGGAGCACCTTCTTAACCTATGCCCATTCACCTCCACTTTGTGGAATTGGGTAGCTTCAATCTTTAGACATTCTGACAGGGACATTGGTAGCATCAAAAGCACATTGAGGAATTGGAGGAGTAATTTCTCTGCAAATGAAATAATCAACAAAGCTTGGTAACTGGTTCCTGTCTTTCTAATTTGGGATGTATGGAAGAGTGCAACAATAGAATATTCAAGAATAGGATTGGTTCTGCCCAGAGCATTATGGATTAGATCATAGGACAACTCAAAGAGGCTGTAGGAAGCCTTATAAAATCCCCCCCTAAGAACCAACCTCATGAACAGGACAAGCATTTTCTGTTACAATTAGACCTTCAGGGGCTCTTACCCCAGGGAATAACCAAGAATGTAAGCCATATATCAGCCGTTAAGGATCTCTGGCAACCCCCACCCCTTGGTTTTATGAAGTGCAATATAAACAGGGCCTCAAAAGGAAACCTTAGCATTGCTGGGTATGGAGGAGTAATAAGAGATGACAAGGGTTTAATAAAAGCCATCTTTCATAGTCATCTAGGTAAAGCCACTAATAATATGGCAGAGCTCATGGCCCTCGAGCAATGCCTAGAAACCCTAAAGGACTCAAACTTACATAATACCATAATTGAAGCTGATTCTGAACTGATAATCAACTCAGCCAAGAAAATTTGCAATGGTACAGTGCCAGACAAAGTTTCGAAACATTGGAGATTATTGGAAGTCATGTTAGTCCCCCAATTTGCATCCTTTTTGACCATTTTTCCCTTCCCAAATAATAACCATTTTCTCCTATTTTACTTATCATATGCGCCCTCATCTTGCACTAGTGCGAGAACAATGACACATTTAGCATTAACTTCATATTTTACATTTTAAAATTTAACTTAGCATCTATTAACTATTTATTACGTGATTTCCTATTTAGAATTACTTTTGTAACTTATCATTACCTCCGATGTTATTTAATAGTTAAATGCTCATCTTGACCACTGGTTTTAGTGCAGATCAGATCTTGCACTAGTGCCAGCACCATGAATCTTGGCAGGAAATCTGGATCTCTTTGATTGTCGCCTAATTTTGTACTGCCTTAACCACAAACAACAGAACATATCTAAAGGCAGCCGAATCCCAATTATGACAGCAGTTCAATCTGGAGTAGCTGAGATTGGACTTAGGAGGAACGAATAGTTGGAGATAGCCATGACTTGTTTTGTTAAAATGCCTAATTGTGAAGGCTGAGAGCTTATTTTGCAATCAGTTATGTAATATGGTGTAACGAAAGCTTATTTTGTAATCGGTTATGTAATTTGTTGTAACGAAAGATTATTTTGAAATTGGCTATGTAATGAGTTAAATAATCCTTCTCGCATTTGGCCAAGGATCTATATAAGGAGAAAGTTAAATAGGACGAAATGCTTAATGGTTGATAGAATTGTATATAACAGAGAATAGAACCAGGAAGGTGATAACAGGCCTGTCTTTTGTTATCACCCAAATTGGGGCTGGATATGTAATCACACATGTATTTGATTTGATGAATTAATAAGAAGAGCTCCACCTTACATTTCACGAATTTTATTTTTAACAGTTGATGAATTGATTCAGTACTAAGTAGCATTCCCATTTGAAAGGGAAATGCGTTGGTTGGCTAGGGCCAAGCCAACCCAACACATTCTCCCTCTTTTCTAATCTTGTAATTTGTGTTTTTGAACTGCCAAGTGTGATTTAATTTACAGCGTTTGAATTTATGTCTGAGTGAAAACAAATCTGCAGCATGAAGTAGTTAAATTTCTATTTCTTCATCTTATCTTGAATTGGTTTTTGTTGGCATTATGTTTCTAGTATGGCTATATGTTACAGATGTTGTACTTGATGGCAACACCCGTGGCAAGGCTCTCAATATGTTGAAAATTAAAAAGTACGCAGGAGATTAGTTCAGAAAGTGCGTACCCGCAGGTACACCGTGAAGGGACCGCGACCTGATACGCAGGTCAGCCATTCAGGAGGTGCGTACCCCCAGTGCACACATTTCAAGGCAGAGAAAAGCACACGTGGGGTTTCTTATGTTTAACCTTTGGTATTTAGCCGACGGTTTTGTGTTATTATGGTGTCGGCCCGTGGTATTAATCCATGATTTGAGGAAGAGCTTTCCTATATAAAGCAAAGGAGATCATTTGGCTTGTGCATGTTTTGGGTTGAATATCTTATGAGGGCTAGATCTGAAATATTATGATCTCTTGGGAGTATGTCTAAATCTAAATAAGGTGAATCTACTGATGGATTGAGATCTCTTCGGCGCATGTTCAGATCTGTAGATCTGACTGTCTGGGTTATTTCTGAAGTCTTGAAATCATCTATGCCCGAAGGTACGCATGTACAATGAAAAAAAAGTGCGTACATACACAGGAACGAAGCGTTTCAGGTGCGCCGGTACGCAGGCATAGAAGGGTTGCAGGTGCGGAGGTCCGCAGGCAGTTCAATGGATACAGTGCGTATGTAAGCAGGTGAGCAGTTGAGCAGGGTGCGTACGTAAGAAGGCGAGCAGTTGAGCAGGGTGCGTACGTAAGCAGGCGAGCAGTTGAGCAGGGCGCGTACGTAAGCAGGCGAGCAGTTGAGCAGGGTGCGTACTGTAAGCAGGCAGTACATGGGTGAAGCTGCTTACTTCTCTTAAAATCTTTGTTTATCATTGCTATGTTCTGGGTTTGGTCCTATTATTGTTGATCTGGTTACTACAGTTGACTGGGTGATTCTCTTATACTTGATGATCATTTGATGCTTATGGATCACCAGTACATAACCATTGTAAAAGGAGTTTCTAATTTGAAAGAAGATAGAGAAATATTGCAGCAGGTGGTTTTCACCCACATTGGGTTTCCACCTTACATCTTGTGTTCTTTGTGGACTCCTTCTTGGTTACTCTCAACATAGCAAAGCATACAAATTCTACAATAAAAGACTTGGCAGAATTGTTGACAGCATTGATGTAGTTGTTGATGAGAAGGGATACATTCCTAGGCAAGTACATCATGAAGACATCAAAGAAGATGAAGGCTACCCCCAACGACAGAACGATGAAGAAGAAGAACCTCAAGAAGAACCATAGAAGCAAACAAGAATAGAAGAAAAGACTCCATCCAGATATGTTCAGAAGAATCATCCAGAATCTCAGATTATGGGGCAGAAAGAAGCAGGTGTACAAACAAGAAGAACGGTTGCAGAAGCTTCAAGCTATTTGGCATTACTCTTCTCTACTGAACCACAAAATGTGAAAGAGGCATGCAAAGATGAATGTTGGGTGAAAGCAATGGATGAAGAACTTGAGTAGATCGAAAAGAAAAACACTTGGGAGCTGGTTCCTAGACCAAAAGATAAGAATGTTATCGGAACAAAATGGGTCTTCAAAAATAAATTGAATGAAAATGGAGAAGTAATTAGAAACAAAGCCAGACTTTTTTGTAAAGGGTATGCGCAGCAAGAAGGAATAGACTTTGAAGAAACCTTTGCTCCTGTTGCAAGACTTGAGGCCATCTGAATGTTCCTTGCTCTCTCAAGTTTTCAAAACTTCAAAGTATTTCAAATGGACGTGAAATCAGCCATTCTGAATGGAGACTTGGAAGAAGAAGTGTACATTGAATAGCCAGATGGGTTCATTCTTGGAAATGATCCAAATCTTGTATGCAGATTGAAAAAGGCTCTCTATGGTCTCAAACAAGCTCCAAGGGCTTGGTACTACCGTTTGGACAAATATCTTCATCAACAAGGCTTTTCAAAAGGATCAGCAGATAGCAATCTTTATATAAAAGTTGAAAATGACAAATTGCTAATACTTGTTGTGTATGTAGATGACATTATTTTTGGGAGCAATGAAGAAGCTATGAGTCAAAGCTTTGCCTTGGTCATGCAGAAAGAATTTGAAATTTCCTTGCTAGGAGAACTGACATATTTCCTTGGTTTGCAAATCCAACAAAAGGAAGGAGGAATCTTTTTATCTCAAACCAAGTATCTCAAATAGATTTTGAAGAAATATGGTATGGAAGATGCAAAACCAGTATGTACACCCATGGTCACAGGATGTAGCCTCAGTGCAAATGATGAATCTGCAGCAGTACATCAACCAACCTACAGATCTATGATTGGAAGTTTACTTTATTTGACAGGTACAGGACCGGACATCATGCATGCAGTTGGAATAGTTGGAAGATTTCAGGCAAATCCGAAGGAGACTCATCTTCAGGCAGTGAAGAGAATTTTCAAATATCTTCAAGGGACTCAAAATTATGGCTTATGGTATCCTAGAGATACAGATCTTACACTTCATGCTTATACAGATGCAGATTGGGTCGCAAGCGTGGATGATAGGAAAAGCACAAGTGGTGGTGCGTTCTTTATGGGTTCCAGACTGGTATCTTGGTTCAGCAAGAAACAGAGTTCGATTGCCTTGTCTACAGCTGAAGCGGAATATGTTGCTGCTGCATCTTGTTGCACCCAACTCCTTTGGATGATGCAGACTTTGCAGGATTTTCAAATCACTTGTACACCACCAATCCCCATCTTATGTGATAACACAAGTGCAATCAGCATCTCAAAGAATCCTGTTATGCATTCAAAAACCAAGCACATACCAATCAAGTATCATTTTCTCCGGGAACAAGTGCTTGAACAGAAGGTCAAGTTGGAGTATGTTCCTTCTAAGGAACAAGTTGCTGATATTCTCACCAAACCATTGCCCAGGGACACTTTTGAATACCTCAGGCAAAAGCTGGGGGTTGTTGATGCATCATCTTATTGCTGAACCACTTCTGATTGATGGTACAGGTTCAGGGGGAGCATATAATGCATTGTTGGCATTATGGAGGATGTGCAGAAGGAGATCTTGGAAGTAGTTGCAATATGTCTCTATCTCTTTCATGGTGGATTATGGTTCTTCGTTGCATATCTGGTTCATATTCAGGGGGAGCATGTTCTTAGGGGGAGCATAACCCTTTGCCCTTGATGTCAAAGGGGGAGAATGAAGCTGAAGTTTTGAGGTTGCGATCAAGTCCAAAGGGGGAGATTGTTGGCATTATGTTTCTGGTATGGCTATATGTTACAGATGTTGTACTTGATGGCAACACCCATGGCAAGGCTCTCAATATGTTGAAAATTAAGAAGTACGCAGGAGATTAGTTCAGAAAGTGTGTACCCGCAAGTACACCGTGAAGGGAATGCGGCCTGATACACAGGTCAGCCATTCAGGAGGTGCGTACCCCCAGTGCACACATTTCAAGGCAGAGAAAAGCACACATGGGGTTTCTTATGTTTAACCTTTGGTATTTAGCCGACAGTTTTGTGTTATTATGGTGTCGGCCCGTGGTATTAATCCATGATTTAAGGAAGAGCTTTCCTATATAAAGCAAAGGAGATCATTTGGCTTGTGCATGTTTTGGGTTGAATATCTTATGAGGGCTAGATCTGAAATATTATGATCTCTTGGGAGTATGTCTAGATCTAAATAAGGCGAATCTACTGAGGTATTGAGATCTCTTCGGTGCATGTTTAGATCTGTAGATCTGACTGTCTGGGTTATTTCTGAAGTCTTGAAATCATCTATGCCCGAAGGTACGCAAGTACAGTGAAAGAAAAGTGTGTACATACGCAGGAACGAAGTGTTTCAGGTGCGCCGGTATGCAGGCATAGAAGGGTTGGAGGTGCGGAGGTCCGCAGGCAGTTCAATGGATACAATGCGTATGTAAGCAGGCGAGCAGTTGAGCAGGGTGAGTGCGTAAGCAGGCAAGCAGTTGAGCAGGGTGCGTACGTAAGCAGGCGAGCAGTTGAGCAGGGTGCGTACTATAAGCAGGCAGTACATGGGTGAAGTTGCTTACTTCTCTTAAAATCTTTGTTTATCATTGCTATGTTCTGGGTTTGGTCCTATTATTGTTGATCTGGTTACTATAGTTGACTGGGTGATTGTCTTATACTTGATGATCATTTGATGCTTATGGATCCAGTTTGAAAATTTATGAAAAGTGGTCCTTGTAAGAAAAGAAGTAGGGGGTTGTAGCTCCCTTCCAGGAGAGACTGGAAAATGAGAGAGAGAGTTGTAGCTCTCTGCAGGTTGCAGCCTGCGTACTGGTAAATGACTGCACCAGTACATAACCATTGTAAAAGGAGTTTCTAATTTGAAAGAAGATAGAGACATATTGCAGCAGGTGGTTTTCACCCACATTGCGTTTCCACCTTACATCTTGTGTTCTTTGGTGTCACTATCTGTTTTCTTTGTTCATGTTCATTATTTTATGGTACTAACATGCAAAAATAATTCAAGGAACAAATAAGGAAGATTTATTATAAGTGTTAGATAATACTGATTCACCCCCCCTCAGTATTATTTCCAACAGTTTTCCTACCTCGTTCGAGCAGGAGAAATTTCCTACACCAGTGCATGTTGGTGTGCTATTCACTTTCTGCACGATTGGTTTGGTTTCCCCACTTGGTTCAAGCATGAGAAATTACCTGCACCAGTGCATGTTGGTGTGCTATTCACTTTCTATATGATTGGTTTGGTTTTCCCCGCTTGGTTCGAGTAGGAGAAATTACCTGCACCAGTGCATGTTGGTGTGCTATTCACTTTCTGCACTTTTGGTTTGGTTTCCCCCTAGCCTGAGCAGGAGAACTATTCCTGCACCAGTGCTAGATAGTGTGATGCAGTAAGTCTCTTTAGTTTACTTCTAACAACTTTCTTGCTTTCATTAGCATTTCACAATAGGATAAATTGAAAAGATTGTTTCTTTATTTCTTTAGACATTCATCTTTTTGATATTCATAACACTTGCAGTAATCAAGCATTGCTTTCAAGAATTAAGAGTTAAATTTTAAGAAGCGCTGATTGGGTAAAACAACTAGTTTCTTGGTAGTAGATCTAAGTGCTTTGTACTTGAGGAAGTTTAATCCCTTGCACGAAGAAAAACACTTTTAGCACAAACATTACTTTACAGCTTCTGCATAAATCGTTGTTCTTGCAATAGTGCAAGCAGACTGCACTAGTGCAAGATCGATTCCTATGAGAAGGACATATTTACATAAGCAGGATTTAAGGGGACTGTATGTTGAATATTGCTAAGGTGTCTTTGCTAAAGAAAACACATTATCAGTAATTAATCAATAGCTACCTAGAGTAATTTCCTCCTTTTATTTCTGAATCTATTTTGCAAGTACAATTTTTTTTGTTCTAGCCTTGGATTATTTTGATGGTTCAAGTTTCCTTTTTCCTTTTTGCAATTTTTCCTTTAAAGAAAGTAGGAGTTGATATTAGAAATATTCATACCATCTCTGTCATTGCCTGTGCTTCGTCTCTAAGTTTACAAATCCCCCGGGTTGACAATTTAAGTGTTGAGGAGTTTACTTAAGTGTAATTCTTGCATCCAACATTTTTGGCATCGTTTCCAGGGAGGCGATTTGATTTGGTAAGAATTTTTGGTTTGTATAATAGAGGTAATTTTTCTTTCAACATTGTTTGGGAAAGATTTTTCTTTTGAAGGAACTTTACAGGTGTTAATTAAATTTCTGACAACATTTTCTTATTAGAAATTACTTGTTGCTTTTATTTCTTTGAAATGAATGCCTAGGAAAGGTAAGGGTTCAAAGCCCACTAAGGGCCAAAATAATTTTGAAAACAATTCTCATATTGGGTCTCCTCCTGTAGCAGGAAGCCCAATCAAACCCTTCACGCCAAAACAATCCACTTGGATTCTGGTGACAACAACTCAGGTGTGGTTAAGCTTGTCGAGAGTAAGAAAGAGACAATAGAAGATCATGAAAATTATGCGGAAGGGTCTAGTAAGAAAATAGCAATCCACTTTTGTGTTTCCAATTGTGGATCTTTATACTGTGGCGTAGATGAAGAATATTCCACCATCAGCTCTCTCCCATTTCCATGGTATTGTTCATGAAGACCCTGACTCTTTTCTATTCGAGTTCGATATTTTGTGTAGAAGTTATGATTATTCAATTGATGCTCAGAAGTTAAGATTATTTCCTGCTATCTTCAAGGACTCAGCCTTGTGTTGGTTCATGGGGATAAGAGGAAACTCTATAACCTATTGGGAACAAATGAAGAGAGTGTTTTTGTCTAAATATCAGGAATATTGCAAAACTCGGGACATGCAGGATGAAATTTTTACGACCATATAGGATCATGATGAAACTCTTGAGGATTACTTAGAAAGATTTCTATATATTCTACAAAGGTCGAAACATAACCTTGATTCCAGCACGATTAGAATGTTGTTCTTAAGAGGACTTACTGATAATGCTAGAAATAATCTAAATCTGCGAGGACAAGGTGACATCTCTCAGCAAACTTTTGATCAAATTTGTGAATTATGCAATAAATTTTCAAGAAATCAGTATAGATCTGATAGAGAAACTCGAAATAGAAATAGAAAATTCGAATCTACTGATGCTATGATTATTGGACTAGAAAATAAAATGGAAAACATGAAAATTGATATAATGAATGTTGTTTCTAAACAATTGGAATCTTTAAAACTTCAGCAAAAACTTATAAAGGAACAAGAGCCACTATGTATTTTCTTTCCTAAATGTAAGATAAGCATCTACCTAAAGAGTGTCCTCTTAATTTAAAAGAAACTAATAAGTGTGTTATTTGTGAAGAAGCCGGTATCAGCGAAAAATCTCCCTCCATACCAGGACTTAAAGCTATATTCACAGGGGAACAACTGACGCTGAATACTTGAATGTTGTGGAGCAAGAAGAAATTGGCCTCAGGTAGGTGCAGGTATGGCTCCTGAATTTTCTCCACACTATTTTGGTTATAATTCACATGCATATTCTTATCCTAACACTAATTAGCAGTGGCAATATGGAAATCAATATCAGCATGGACAACCCTGTCAACCATGGCAGCAAGGTTGGAGAGGGACAACTCATTCCCCATATTCCTACCAACAACCTATGCAATCACATCCTCATATAAAAAATTCAATTCCGCAACTTCCAAGTCATTCTAATCCACCATTGCCTTTGCCTCCACCTTTTCGACCTCCACAATTGCCTGCTTAACCTATGCCTAATCCTAACAATAACAAAGAAATGCAAATGATTTATGTAACAAACCCACCTTTATCATTTGAGTACCTGTCTATTCAAGTTGGGGTTCATGATATACAGTTAATATCGGGAAGGATTGTAACATCAGAAAATCAGAACTGACCCACAATGATTTTTGAATAGAAAGGAGAAGAGGAAACTCCTAACCATTCTCCGAAAGCAGTCACCAAACAACCCTTACCCTCTAGATCATTGCCACCTTCTTCCAACCAACCTCTCTTCCCAAAGAGGCTAGTTATGGAAGGAAGTGAGCCTATTTCTGAGACTAGCTTGGCATCAGAGCTTCAAAATCTTTTCATTAAGATACATTTTCTTCAAGCCATCAGGGAGATCCCTATTTACACTAAGATTATTAAGGAACATTGTATCAAGGAACTCGAGAGGAAGAAATTGGAACCCCAAACCATTCAATTTGTTGGTAGGGCATCAGAGTTAATGACAATATGTGTATCTATGGAAAAATATATTGATCCTGGAAACCCTGTTTTCTCAGTTCAGATTGGTAATGCCCTTGTCTCTAATGTTCTTATAGACCAGGGGGCAGCCATTAATGTCACAACCAAGCAAACCATGGATCAACCCGAGTTAACCCACCTTCTCCCTACTCCCACTGTGCCTGAATTAGCAGATAGATCTAAAATTAAGTCAGAAGGAGTACTGGATGATGTGATCATTTCATTAGATTCTTGGGAATACCGTGTTGATTTCATTATGCTTCAGCCAAAGAACCCAGTAGGAGGACATCTTTTGATCTTGGGTTGACTATGGCTTGTGTTAGGCCCCTATACTACTAGTGTAACCCCTTGTTGCTATTAGTACAACCCCTTTATTATATTGTTGTACCAACTTAGTCCCCATATTGTTGCTATTGTGCCCCATAAAAGCCCACTATTATTATTATTGTGCCCTTACATTATTATTGTTATGTCGGCTCTGATTATATTATGACTCCTTAGACTCCTATATATACAAAGAAGGTCTTGTCATTTGTATCATCGAAGAAATGTTCATTTGTGTACTGTAAAGGAGATTTCCCCCTTGAAGAGGCTAAATTATAAGGTGTTCGACTATCTTTTCTATCTTTTTGTGAGCTGGTTTCAAAACATTTGGTATTAGAGCTTTGGATTATAGTGTTTCGCTGCTCCAAATAGGTCATCGTGGCATTTTCGCTATAACTTTTTTTTTACGGTGTTTTAGAAGTGAAACAAAAAACCCATTTGAGACGAAATCTCTTTGAACCTCGGATCCAAATTTCAGAGATTTTCGCACTATATTTGGGGAGATATGATCTGACAAAGTTGGCCTTTTTGTAGACTCCTAAATTACATTCCAAACAGGTGACCTTGGGAAAATCATCATAACTTGTGTTTCGAGCATCAGATTGAAATTTCGTAAGAGGTTACAAAAATACTGTGGATTGTAGTTTCGTGCATATATTTTTAAGAGACTAAGGTCAAAACAGTGACACGTGGCACTTCATACAATTTCTCTCTTCTGGAAAGGTCTATAATCAGGTCATCTTAAGAGATTGAGCATAACTCTACCTTGGAGAATCTAAATTTGGATCAGACTGGTGGCATTGGAAAGAGGATAGAAAGGGCTACTGCAGGTCGCAGTTTTAGGATTGGAAGAACGGAAATTATAGAGTTATAGTCGTTTCAAGATCAAAATCCTAAAATCGAGAAAAGGGCGATATGAGGAAGTTTGATGGCAAGGATCCCGTAAATTAGATACTTCAGATGGAACAATTTTGATCTACATGGTGTACCACTGTTACAAAAGTTATGTATTGCATCTTCATATTTAGAACCGAATCAATTTTTATGGTATAAATGGATTTTTTCTCGTAAACAACTTGTTACGTGGTCAATTTTCATGGAGGAAATGATAACACATTATGAGGATACAAAGAGCAACACCTTCTTTAGAGCAACACCAAAAAAGTTGGAAAGAGTAAAAGAGATTTGTTACATAATGAAAATTAAAATTATGGCAACAAGGAAGTCTACCCCTCACAACTATAATAATAGAAGTGTTGTTCCTCCTGGCCTTCCACAACCCACAAGGGTTACACCACAACAATTGGAAGAGAAAAGAGAAAAAGGGATTTGTTACAATTGTGATAGAAAATGCACTAAAGGTCATAAGTGTGATGAGAAGAAATTATTTTACATAGATTATGAAGAGGAGGAAGAAAAGGATCAAGAAAGATCAAAAGAAGAGTATATACACCAAGAACCAACCCCAAAGAAAAAAAAAATGAATCCGACCATATCTTGTAAAGCATTGGCAATAATTACCATTGCTCAAACAATCAAGATAGAAGGACATATCAAGAAGAAAAAGGTTCAAGAAGTGAAAGATCACATCGAGAAAGAAGAAATGAATCCAACCATATCTTGTAATGCATTGGCCGGAATTACCACTCCTTAAATTATCAAGATAGAAGGACATATCACGAAGAAAAATGTTCAAGAAGTGAAAGATCACATCGAGAATCAAGAAATGAATCTGACTATATCTTGTAAAGCATTGGAAGAAATTACCACTCCTCAAACTCTCAAGATAGAAGGACATATCAAGAAGAAAAAGGTCGAAGCAGTGAAAGATCACATCGATCATCAACAACAAGTTCTCCAACTTTTAAAGGATAACGCCACTTTGGTGCAAAATTGAATGAAACAACATGTAGATCAACATTGTAGTGAAACTTTTTTTGATGTGGGTGATTGGGTATTTTTACTGCTACATCTCAAGCAAGCTATTTATGAGAAGGAAATGTTGGAAATACTACATGCACTTATGAAATTGCAACCTTACCGAATGGGAAGACACTTCAAGATAAAAATGGATCATGATAGTCTTAAATCCTTTTTAGAACAAATATTATCTATAGAAGAACATAAAAATGGGTCACAAATATATTGGGTTATGAGTTTGACATCTTCTATAGAAAAGGGAAGCAAAATTTTATTGCAGATGCACTCTCAAGAAAGGATGAGGATGTGGGAGAATTGTTTTGTGCTATTTCTATTATCCAACCAGATTGGGTAAACGAAGCAAGGGATGAATGGAATAAGGACGAAGAAGTGTGGCCACTCATTCAAAATTTGCAGAAGATCCCAATTCAAACAATATTGCCAAAACTTGAAGAGGAAGGAAAAATCATATTGGAACCTGGAGCAGCCACAGAAACAAGAACCCAACAGCTACGAAGTCGATCGATTTCAGAGTATCTCATCAAGTGGAAGAACTTACCTGTTAAAGATTCCACATGGGAGGACAAGAATATTATACATAAGCATCAAGAACTACTCAAGCATTGAGGACAACACTTTTCGAAGGAGAGGAGCATGTTAGGCCCCTATACTACTAGTGTAACCCCTTGTTGTTATTAGTTCATCCCCCTTATTATATTTTTGTACCCATATAATCCATGTATTGTTACTATTGTGCCCCATAGAAGCCCACTATTTTTATTATTGTGCCCTTATATTATTATTGTTATGTCGGCTCTGATTCTATTATGACTCCTTAGACTCCTATATATAGAAATGAGGTCTTGTTATTTGTATCATGGAAGAATTGTTCATTTGTGTAATGTAAAGGACGTTGCCCCCTCGAAGAGGCTGAATTCTAAGGCGTTCAACTATCTTTTCTATCTTTTTTTGAATTGGTTTCATAATATCTTGCTACTGTTGATGCATATATTGGATGTTGTTTTGGTGATATGTATATTTCACAAGGAGACTCTAGGAAGAAAGTTACCATATATCCCCCTGCCAGATCCATTCAAGACCTTTGAGATACTTTGTGGTTCGATCAAAGTAGCGATGATGAGACTCAACCCATCTCCCTTATCCATCATTAAACTGGATCCTCACAAGAAGATGAGATTCAAGATTTCCTGAATAATCTAGACACTATGCCTAATTTTGAGCTATTGAGCCAGATTTTCAGCCTAGATTTGCAAGATAATCATGATCCCCATTCTTCTACACCACTACATTTGACCACTGCCTTGAGTACTCTCGAGCTTGATACTACTCTTGTTGAGATTAGCCCTGGTAAATCCTTGTATATTAGTTCATATTTGAACTCATCTCAGCAAGAGAAGATTGTGAATTTGTTGCAAAACCATCTTGGTGCCTTTGCATGGGGTTATGAAAATATGAAGGGTATTCCTCCTGAAACTTGCACACATCATATCTATATTTAGGAAGGATCTTGAACTATCCGACAACCCCAAAGGTGAATGAATCCAGCTCTAAGAGATATTTTGAAAGAAGACTTGTACAGAAACTCTTGGATGCCGATTTTATCTATCCTATTTCTAACAGTCAATGGATCTCTCCATTAGTGCTAATACCTAAGAAAGATGGAAGATGGCGTATTTTTATTGATTGTTGAGAATTAAACAAAGCCACTCTCAAATATTATTTCCCCCTCTTATTCATTGACCAGGTGCTTGATACCATTGCAGGAAAGAAATACTTTTCTTTTTTGGATGGCTTCAGTGGTTATAACCAGATACAAATTGCACCCGAAGATCAGGATAAAACTGCTTTTACATGTCGATGGGGTGCATTTTATTATAGAGTGCTTCCCTTTGGCTTATGTAATGCCCCAAATAACTTTCAAAGGGAAGCCTTGGCTATTTTTGCTGATCTGGAATTTGCAAAAATTTATATGGATGACTTTTCTATGTTTGGTGATTCTTTTTAGGAAGCCCTTGAAAATTTGGAAAAATTACTTCTTTGGTGTGAAGAAGCCCATCTCTCTTTGAGTGACAAGAAATGCAGATTGATGTGTCAAGCAGGGGTGGTACTTGGCCATTTGATTTCTAGTAAAGGTATCCAGGTTGATCCAGCAAATATGGAAATCCTTCTGCATCTCCCTGCACCCAAAACTCAAAGGGAAGTAAAAGGTTTTTTAGGACATGTTGGTTACTATGGAAGATCCATTGGATTTTTTTCTAAGATAACTGCTCCTCTTTTCAGACTTATAGCTAATGATAGTGAATTTTCATGGACTACAACTTGCCAACAGTCTTTTGAAACATTGAAGGAAGAGTTAGTACATGCACTAATTCTGACACGTCCTAACTGGTCTCAGCCTTTTCATATTTCCTCTGAAGCTTCAGATTTGGCTATTGGCGGAGCTCTAAGACAAGAGGAAGATAAGCAATCCTATGCTATTTATTATATTAGTAAAAAAATTCTTCTGCTAAATTAAACTATACTGTTATAGAGAAAGAGTTTTTAGTTGTGATTTTTGTAATTAATAAGTTCAAACACTATATTACAAGATATCAAGTATTTGTAAATACTGATCATTCTACAATTAAATATTTGATGAACAAACCTTTAACTAGTGGTAGAGTGACTAGGTGGTTACTATTGTTGCAGGAGTTTAATATTACTATTGTAGATAGACTAGGAAAATCTAATTTTGTAGAGGATATTCTTTCTAGATTAGATAATCTTGGTGAAACAACTCATGTTAATGATGATTTTCTAGATGAACATCTTTTTGCGATGTCAACAGATTCTCTATGGTTTGCTAACATTGCTAATTATTTGGTTACTGGGAAAACACCACCCCACTTGTCCACTCATGAAAAGCGGAATATTATTCAGAAAAGTGTTGCATACTCCTAGATTCAAGGAGATCTCTTTTACACATGCCCAGATCTGATTATCCGTAAATGTGTAAGAGAGGAGGAAGTGTCTGACATTTTGAAATCTACTCATGATGAGTACCTTGTGGAGGCCACTTCATTGATAAGCGGACTGCATACAAAGTATTGCACGCTAGTTACTTTTGTCCTTCCTTGTTTAAGGATGCCAAATAGTATGTCAAGCACTGTGATAGCTGTCAGTGAATGGGCTAGCCTAATAAAACCAATGAGATGCCTTTATGCCCTCAAGTTATGATTGAACCATTTGAAAAATTGGCAATTGATTTTATAGGGCCAATAAATGCAACATCATTAAGTAAAAAAACATAATCTGGTTTGTACAGATTTTGTTACAAAAAGGGTAGAAGATAAAGTTGCTTCCTTTGCCATAGAAAAACTTGTTGTTGATTTTCTTTTTACTGAAATCTTTACTAGATTTGGTCTGCCTAGAGAAATTGTTTCTGACAATGGTCCGCAGTTTATTTCTAATCTGGTACATGGTGTAATGGAGAAATACAAGATCTTGCATAGGAAGTCCATGCCGTATCAACCAAAAGAAAGTGGCCAAGTGGAATCTACAAACAAGGTGATCAAGTCCATTCTTCTAAAGACAGTCAATATGCATTGAAAAGATTGGGCTGAAAGATTACCAGAAGCTTTGTGGGCATACAGAACCACTTGGAGAAATAGCACGAGACATACACCATATGAGCTGGTATATGGTAAACAGGTTCTGTTACCAATTGAGTTCTAGATAAAAACTTTTAGGACACACCATATGAGTTGGTATATGGCAAAAAGGTTTTGTTACCAATTGAGTTCCAGACCAAAACTTTCAGGACTGTAGTCCAGTTAGGACTAGATCTGTCTGAGGCACAACAACAACTTCTTCTCCAATTAAATGAGCTAGACAAATTTCGAAGGGATGTTGTTCAACAAAACATAATAATTTAGTAGCAACATAACAAATGACATGCCAAATTTATTCATAAAAAGAAGTTCCAACCAGGTGATTGTGTGCTCCTTTATGATTCTAGATTTAAAATTTTTAAAGGGAAATTCCATACACGGTGGATGGGACCTTATGAAGTGATCCGAGTACTTGAGAATGGATTAGTCGAAGTTAAAACTATTGATGGACAAGATTCAGTATTCTTGCTAAATGGACACAGGTTAAAGAAGTACTTTCAGCCACTTACTAAGAAAGATTTTTCACAAGTCCAACAACAATTTGGGACGGTAGTGGAGAATGGTAATACCAAATTTTTGAAGACATGAATTTTTATTCTTCTCAAAAATAAAAAAATAAAAAATAAGAAAGATTATATAAGATAGAAAAAATAAAGAAAAAAATTCTTGTAATTATGAAAATCAATTTGCTGAGATGATTGCAGAAGGATCAACCTGAAAACCAACTTGCTGGCAGGAAGATCAAAAACTCCTAATAAAAAGAAAATGTTGCTCGATCTTTAGATGTGCTAAGCTACTACCGAGTAGACGTAGGTTCAACAGAACCAACCTTTATATATTCGGGTTAATTAGCATGGATATCTTTTATTCGAGTAACATTTAATTTTCATTGCAGTTTTTTTACTTGCACCAGTGCGGGCAGATTTTCTATAAAATTTTCTTCCTTTCTTCATATTCCACTTTCATAATACTACCTCAGTTTTCTTCTTTGATCCCAGAATATTGACCTTCCCACATTCTTCTAAATTTACCCTCTCCGCTTCGATGAAATCCCACTTTAACCATGATTTTTTTTCCCTATCCCACTTCTATTTAATCCCTCTATGGTACTTTCCTAGAATCCCCGTAATAGAATTCCTTCCCATTCTAAAAATTTCCCTTTCCTACTTCTTTATTCCCTCATGAATTTATTATAGGATCTTGTGTACGAAGAGCAAAAAGGATGTGCTCTAAAACATCTGAAAGGGCGAAGCAAACTTCAGAACAAAGTTGAGGAAATCACTTGAAATCCAGCGTATATTTTAATTCTCTGTCATAATATTATGTTTGCACTAGTGCAAGAATGTTGTCCTATGTGATAAGATGAGTATAAAAGTACCAGCAGAATGATATGATTTAAGTGGTACAAAGATCAATACAATCATGCACTTCATCGGCAGCATATTACAAGTTATAATATGACATAAGAAAGTGGTCATTATGGAAAGTTATATGACGTCTTTTCATGTCATTGATAATTATTTATGCTATTATACTACCTAGCTATGTTACCAGAAACGAGAACGGTACGAGAAACGAAGTTTGGAAGTTTCGCATATAAGAAACGATGAGAGAGAAAAACACCATATTAAAGGTGAACAATATAAACAAAGCATTAATCATAAACCTGCAATGTTTTTGCTCATGAAATTGTAGAAAAACAATTGTAAATACTAATTTAGTTTTAAGAAAGAAGTAATAATTTTGTAGATCCAAAAATTTAGCCATCATTAATTCCAAGAAAATAGCAAACATTGATAAGAATAAGAGATTTGAAATATAAATAATTAAATTTGTTCTTTTGAATATATATGTATCTCTAAAGTCACTTCCAACAATTCATATCAAAATGCAAGTAAACCTAATAATCTAGAATTTGAAGCTCATTTTCTGGAATAGTTGTTGAGCTTGAGCCAATTCCAAAAGAATTATTTTGGTCAATAGACTTCATGGTATCATCAAGCATGTCTTCAGCATTGTCTTGTAGCACCTCAAGTGGAAGCTCATCATTTTCGTCATCTTGTGAACCACCATAATCCCACATTCTTGTGGGTCCAGTTTTGTATTCTAGTTGTTGTCGAGATAACAAACGTAGATTTGAATGTAAAAACACCAAATCTTGTGCCATTTTTGTGCCTAGGCGATTCCTCTTTGTTGAATGGATGAAAGCATATTCACTCCAATTTCTTGCACATGCAGAGGAACTAGTCACCTATAAAATAAAGTTAAAATTATGTTAGTCATAGTGAATCAATAAATTTTATAAGAAAAATAACCTAAAATGAGCTTTAGAATTAATTTTTTAAACAATAAATCAATACATTAAAGGTATTTGTTGTTAAGAATACCTGTGAAAGAAAACGGATAGCCAAACGATGAAGCAAGGGGGTCCCTGCACCATATTGTATCCAGAAGTCAATGGGTCCAAGTTGTTGTCTGTTGTATGCACAATCTTCACTTGCAAAGTGGTCTTCTGATCTCAAATACTTTCCTAACTCAAACCGTAAAGCAGTGCGATCTTGACGATTATAGCACCTACTTATAAAAGTGTTCCAGTTTTGCATAACCTCTACATCTGATGATGGTTTCTTATGAAACCATTTAGGATTGAGTAAAAATGCAATTGAATGAAGAGGGCTATGAAGCATTTTCCACCTTGTCAAACTAAGTTCCCACACTTCATTTCTGGTGTCTTTGTCAATCCTAGAATTTTCATCTTCCATTATGTCATGAATCATCTCTCTCATTTGATCCATGCTCTCAAAGACATCCCCTAAGCATGGTTGATCACTATCAAATATGCGAAGGGTGGAAACAATAGGTGTAATAAGGGTAACAATATCCCCCACTCTCCTCCAAAAATTCTCTGAAGAAAGACCAATAATAATGTCCTCAACTTTTCCATCCCCAGTATGAGAACCCTTCCACCTTTGCCAATCCATTGATACCACCATCTCTCTCAAAGATTGATGCATTTTGATAAGGCATTGAAGCATAATGAAAGCATATGCAAATCTAGTTTCGACACATCGAAGAAGCTGAAGTTTTGCATATTTCCTATAAATTGCTATGGATGCTGCATGATTAATAATAAAGTGATGTAGCATCTTTGCTTCAGTTATAGTTTTATCAACCCATGCAATGTTATTAATATCTTTCAGGAGAAAATTCAAGCAATGCACAGAGCAAGGAGTCCAAAAAATTGTTGGATATTCATCCTCAATCGACCCACCAACAAGGATATTGTTTGAGGCACTATCTGTAACAATTTGGACCACGTTTTCTCTACCAACCTCCTCTATTGCCTCTTTGAGGAGACCTGTTAGATATGGACCATCTTTTGTCTTTCCTGTAGTATCATAGGATTTTAAAAACATAACTCCTTTTGGACTAGAAACCAAAATATTGATAAGGGGACGATGGTTAACATCTGTCCAACCATCTGAGACAATGGAGACTCTAGATTCCTTCCAACTATCTTTAATCTCTTGAAGTCTAGCTTCAACCCGAGCCCTCTCTTCAGATAACACGGTTGTCCTCATCTTTTCATAACTAGGAGGCTTGTAACCTTTAGGAGCATTGTTAACTAGATCTCTTACAATTTCTTTCCAATAAGGAGACCTACAAACATTAAAAGATATGCCATTTGCGAAAAAAATCGTCCAATGGATGCATCGAGATTTCCCCTTCCTTTTACATCCCATAAGTTTTGAAGGCGAGAAACAGAAACTTGATGTTGAGAACAAGAGTGTGGACCACCAATTGTTAGTCCACTAGGATTGTTGTTAGCTTGAACTAAACCTTCAACATTATGTCTAAGCTTTTCAAGTTCATTAAATTGCTTAATTAAAGAAGCTTTTTCTGTTTTAGGTACATTGTCACATAAAGTTGATTGTTCTTTTTTCCCCATTCCAAGTAAATGCCATCGAACTCTTCCTGCATTCCCCGATTTTTGTTTTTTACAATAAGGGCACAACCAAACCTTTGAACCAGATGATCAACTTGATCCTCCACTATAAGATTGAGTTCATTTCACAGCTGCCCATAACCTTGCCTCAAAGGCTTTTTTTGCTTCTTGATATTCTTTGTTTTGGATTTTTTTGGATGCCTCTATGGAATATTTTTGTTGGGAAAGGGGTGGTCTACTTTGTGACATTGATGAACTTTCTTCCATTGCAATGAGAAATGAGTGGAATAAGAAATAAATGATTCTCCTCTGCAACCAATTTTAATCTACACAATTTATATTTGAAAATTAGTTACAGAAAATAAAATAAAAAATTGACACTTAATTAGAGAAATATAATTAACTAAAAATTTCAAGAGAAAATCACAGAAAATTTTGGAAAACTTAAAAAAAATAAAATTATTTATCTTTTTTCAAATTTTCAAACATCTAAATCACCTTACTTCGAGCATAAGAGGGACTATCTCCAAAGAAAGGGGTCATTGGCCCATCCAATTACCTCCTAGATCCGTAGATTCTATTCCCTTGCTCTGGCAACCCCTCTAGGATCATTGAGATGGACCAACCGCTTGTTCAAGGGAACTTCGATAGTCAGCCAGTGCCTAGTTCACCTCTAGAGGGACCCATTTTAGACAATTCGAGGAAATTAGAAAGGTGCATCTAGAATTAGGATTGCTTCCTCATATCTCTGGATGTCCCTTTCAGAAGGTTCAAATTTGGCAACGAAACTCAAGCTCAAGCTCTATAACCTGCATTTGATACTTTAATAATATATTTTTGCAGTGTTTTCATTTTACCACATACAACTCTGTCAAACTCTGTTGGTTGAGAGTCAAATTTGTGTAGAGATTCATTCAGACACCCAAAACTAGGAATCACTTTGTTTATGGATCACATTCAGTATCAGAGCACATTACAAAACCATAAATGAAGTCTTGTGGGATAGATTGATCGTCTGGACAAGAAGCCACCATTATGTTTGCTCAAAAAAAAATCCCATTATACCAGAGTTGCCAGGTGGTAGGAGAATGGAAGGGGACCATGAAGCAAAAGGTCTAGATGAGTGAAGATTGTGCTAAGAAGAAAAACTAAAATACCTCACAAGTAGTTATCATGCTAGAAGAATCTCATTAACTTCACTTTCCCTATATTCTTCCACATTTGGAAATTTCCAGGTTCAAATTTTGCTATTTTCCTGTTTATTTCCAAGGGCCATTTTTCCTGTGAGAGGAGCCCTGAATCTTCCTGAGAAAATTAATGAAGGAGAATTTGTTGGGGCAAATTTACTGTGATTCTTTTATGGCTA
This sequence comes from Pinus tabuliformis, assembly GCA_031772625.1. Taxonomy (NCBI): domain Eukaryota; kingdom Viridiplantae; phylum Streptophyta; class Pinopsida; order Pinales; family Pinaceae; genus Pinus; species Pinus tabuliformis. Next base: position 477,472,983 of record CM062810.1, on the reverse strand, counting down.
TTTGTGACTGATTTTCTAAGGAAATTTTCCAGAGAAAATTTATACAATTTAAAAGTTGGAAACACCAACGTATTTGTTTTTGCAATTTCAGAATGCATTTGTGAAGAAATTATTTTCTAGGTATAAAAAAATTGATGGTAAAATAAATCAGATCTGGTGTTAAAAGTTCAACCACCATTCACTCCAATTGTGAAAAATTGATTTAAAGTGTAAGCAAACATTGAAATCATGCCATTTATAATGGACCTTGATACAGAACTTGCCAAGTTGGCTTGCCAAGCTGTAAAGGGACTTGTAGTGGAATAGCTTAAACAACTGATAAGAGTTTTTGACTTTTTCCTGTGGGATATGAGAGGAATATCAAGATAATGTGGTACTTCCTGGAGCAGTAAAGTTGCAAACAAGACAGCAAGTTTCAGACTATAGTGATCACTTCTATCAGAAAACATAAAGTTGAAAAATTGTAAAGATGAACAACAAGTTGTACTTAAATATTTCAACTGGCTCAGCACAACAATTGAGAGGGAACTAGGGCTGTTCACAATCTGGACGCTAGAGGATGCCTATAATAAAACAATAGCCATTGAAGCCAGGCAAATTTGTGACCATTTTATGGCGATATTATGTTGGCTTATAAAAATCATGAAATATTGTAATTTTGTCTATATTTTGGCCACAATGGTCAAAATTTCAGTACTATTGCTAACTATAAGAATGACCAATACTCATATTATGAGGATATTCTACACAGTAGACTATAGGATAGAATCAAAATTAGAAGCCTGGGCCTCAGCGGTTGCTGGCTTACTGATTTACCACTATTATAGAACCAAACTTACAAGAAGGAGCATTTAACTATATATTTTTCTAAAGTGTTGTTCCATATTGTCATGATAGTATCAGCATTTTCCCTTGGTTACAAACCAAATCCCATATTTTATTCATAACGATTATATAGTTTCATTCCCATATTTTATTCATAATGATTGTACACTTCTTCAATCCCTTTGACTTATCTTTATGGAAATTTAAGACATTAATAAAATTATCTTATATATCCTTTTCATGAAATAATATAATAGTGAGTATAGCTATGTCTTTCTAAGTTTCTCAATCCCTGGCTTCCCTCTTCAACCTTCAAAGTGAGAAAAACAATCCAAAAAAACTAAAAATTTCTTGACTTAATGGATATTTTCCATTTCCCCTGATATATTACACTGATATTTTCAAAATTTATGGATTATTCAAAATTTCAAAAATTGTGAATTTTTCATGGCGATATTATGTTGGCTTTGAAAACTGATGAAATATTGCAATGTTGTCTATATTTTGGCAACAATGGTCAAAATTTTAATATTATTTCTAACTATAAGAAAGACAAATACTCATATTATGAGGATATTCTACACAGTATGATAGAATCAAAATTAGAAGCCTGGGCCTCAGCATTCGATGTACACTATTGCAGTCAGAGGCTTTGAAGCTGAGCATCACTTATGGCAAATGAAGCTTGCTGGTAGGGAACCGACAATTGAGACATATGACAGAGTAGTAGTGGTTTGTGCGGTGGAGAAAAATTTGCTGGCAGTGGAGTGGGAAGATTGATGGCTGCAATGGAAGTTGTTGGAAAACCACCTAGCAGGAAAATATTTTCATGGTTGGTGCATGGTTATGTGAAGGGTGGACATTTTGAGGAGGCTGCAAAGACACTCATTACTATGCACGACAAAGGGTTGTACCCTGAAAAGATGGAAATGACAATGGTTCTTAAGGGTTTGTAGAAAAACCTGCAGAAGACAGGTCACCCTGGGGCCTGAACTATACCTTAACATTTGTAAGCACCTTTTAGATGCAGGTTTGATCAAGCCTTGCCTTATATATTTGTATCTAGATAAACTTTGTATTATAAGGACGTTGTGAGGCAGAGAAGTTAAAGATGGGAATTTCAGTCCCAATCTACATTTTTGTTCCAGATATAACTTGATACCAGGGCACATAAAATGCAGTGGATATGTGTGGAATTTATTCCGGTCTCTGTGTGTTTTATGTTATTCGATAGAAATAAGGTTTTCTATTTCTCATGATTGAGCAGTCTCTTGTTGAATTTCTATTCTTGTCCCTCTCGTACTGGTAATAAACTGATATTGTATTAAATTATTTTTTATTTTCTAATAACTTGGATACTTTCTAATAGTAATTGAAGAACTACATCAGTTATCTACTGTTGTAGCTAAACACGCAGATTGTCTTTAATAATGAAAATGGATTAATACCGTGTAGAATTCTTAGCACCCAAAATCTTGATATTCGCCAACTGTACCCCAAATTTCGAAATATTTTTTCCAAAATTTCCATTAATTTCCAAGCAAAATTGGGGCTGCTACTCTATCCTAATTTCCTTCCTGTGCAAAATTTTGGGACTCAGGAGAATGCCAGTGAACTTAATTTTGTCCTCTCCGAGAATCAACACAATAAAAGTCCCATAAATAGGAGTGATTAGTTGAGCAAAAGCTTAGGACCAGCTCTGTTTTAAATGGGATTCCGAGCTGCTGCGCCGGCCTTCATAACATTGTATTGGATCAGTGCAATTTTTCTTGTATAAAATGGTATCACTGCCTTTGTTAAAGTGATCGGTATAGAGCTTCGAGAGGCTTGTTGTAGCTGACTTGAATACTGTGTGAAAGAATATGGTTTCTAGTCTCATTCGGCTAAGTTCAATTCTTTTGGCTGATAGAGTTTTTCATAATGGTCTAATTGCCTTGAATAACTGATTAGCAAACTCGTGGAGCATAGAGAATACTGCAGAAGTAGGATGTTTATGAAATGAACAAATGAAAGAGCTTACCAATTTCTGCAGTGAATGGTGTACTTATATTAAGAGCTCTTTAGAGGAGAGGAGAAAATGATAAGCCAAAACCATTAATAATTCATAAGCAGCCACTGCAGACCTCCCAAGCCATAGTGAGAACGTGAGTGAGCCGATTCTAAATCAAAATCCATCAAGTATATGTAGTAGGTCTTGGTTTAAAGAACAAGGATGGAGATATTTACAGGTAAGCTCATTATTTTGACTATATTTTTCATTTAACAATTATCCTCTATTTTTATTGTGTAAAAACTACAAGGATTTCACAATAAAATGGGCGACACGACTCTCGTTACGTTGCTAAGAAGTTATTATGCAAACTTATTCTTGAATCTTTATGATCATAACAAGGTCATGTTGTCATCCTTACAGAAACTCTGGAATAGTTATAATGTTGCTACATACTAATATTGTTTAGACTTTTAACTGGAAAATTTATCAGCAAAGGTTACCTTGAAAATGAATTTAAACTGGCCAATATTTACAACTTCATAACAATCTAACTCATTGAGATCTAAATCATATAAAAGGAGAGAAGTTAGAACCTAAAGTTATTATGTAAAGTATCGAGTCGTAGATTTCATAAGCAGCACTATAATTGTTTCCCCTTGGTTGTGGCACAGGCATTTGCCTTCCCGTGCAGCGTGTATCAAGTCAGCAACAACTGGCTTACTAATTTACCACCATTATAGAACCAAACTTACAATGAGTATTTAACTGTATATTTTTTCGAAATTTTTGTTCCAGATTGTCATGATAGTACTAGTGCTTTCCCTTGGTTACAAACCAAATTCTCGATGATGAAAATGCCACTAATATTTACTATGGAAGGTACGATAGAAGTGTTCCTGATCTTTGCTATGGAAGCTTGAAGGTACGATTAAAATATCACTGAAGTGGTATGAGTTACCAAAAATTTCACCGCAGTCAGAATCATTTTAACTGAGTACATATACATGCATTGATATATCATATGGACGATAGAACAGAGGTTTCATTAAATTAGGCTAAAAGAGGATATTACAAGACTGAAAATAGGTATAGCACATTATGATATGAACAGTTGATCCCAGCGAACCTCACCTACCCAAATCTTGAGAGAATTATGTGGTCTAGAACGAGAATTCATAAAAGAAAACCAGAGATTGAAGTGTGTAGGTAGTACCTTTTGACAATAGAATTGACAATGTTTTTGAAGATAACTCAATGGGGGCGTGAAGCTGCTTGGCTCTGATCTGTGCCTTGCTTGCATCTGAGTATTGATGGGTTTTCTCTCTTCTTCTGCTTAAATCCTTGAAAAAACATGAGCAACTGGAGTCTAGAACTAAAATTTAATGGCAACTGGTGTTTTTCTTTGGCAACACTCTCACAATACCCTGCATTCTCAGCTAGTTCTTTCTTCAGTTGCTCGCTCACAATACCCTGGACTCTAGAGTGCTTATGTTTAATTTCCAGAAACTAATAGTCCAACGCAGAAACTAACACTCCAACACAGCAGACTAAGAGTCAACTGCGAATTAAACTCTCTGTATGTGTAATCAATTGCTAATTATACTTTATTTAACCCACGGTTTGAAAAATTAAATTTAATCAGAGTCTGAAAAAATAAATTTAACTGCAAGTCTATCCGGAAACGACCAGAAGAAACTACAAGTCTATTCGGAAACGACCAGAAGAAAGTGTTTTGTTTCGTGGGAAACCGTTTCTTGCCAGTGAAAATGAAAACGACCGTTGCAGATGGCGTTTCTAGTATGGTTGCGTTCCTCCGAAGGTTTCTGCCAGAAACAGGTGATATCGTCCCGTTTCTGGTAACTAGGCTACCTAGGAGGAGATTAGTTAAAAGTACAAAGTTTTTAAGTAGAAATCATGATCTTTTTTAATGAATGCTAAGTTCCTTTTTTGTAACTATTAAGAAATGTAAGAATTGTGTTAATCGTTGCTTACATATAATCTACTGCACTTCACCATGATTTGAAACATTTTTTACTCATAATTCACCCACTCCTCCATTTATCCTAAACATCCCTTCACCATTATTATTATTGCACGTAATCATTAAACCACTATCGCGCGTACCAATTAGGCTTGACTAGAAATGATGAGTATCTATGGCAAAGAAATCAGAGATACGATGGATGAACAGTTAGATTTTTATTTATGAAGTCTGATCCCCCGGTATTGCATGAAAAGTCTCATAGCTCAATTGTTCATAGCCACTAGCAGCAGTGCTGCCTATCCGGAATGAACCCCTGTCCCTCAGCAAAATTGAGCAAACTGCCCAATATTGCAACAGTCTTACATTGTTGTGAGAGTCAGGATTTCTACAGTTCCTGTAGAATTTAGATGGGTATGACAGAGAAGTCGCCCTACAATTTGCAAGAAGTTTTAAGAACAGCTAAGTGAGAATTGGGTCGCTCAAATTTCAAGTTACGAATAAATTTGTAGCAGTAGCAACGAGTTTGGAAATATCGCGTTGGACACTGTTTTAGGCGGTTGAAAAAGGTAGTAAAGAAGTTAAGGCACATTAAGAAGAAGAAGGCTGAAACAATGTAGCCTGAGGACAACATGATAGAACCAGATTGAGTTGGAGTGCTCAAAATTTTGAAGTTTTTTGCAGAGGTAAAGAGTTGTGTGAGGACACACAACATTTTAGGGACGGGAGGATGTTAGTCCCCTAATTTGCATCCTTTTTGACCATTTTTCCTTTCCCAAATCATAACCATTTACCCTTGTTTTACTTATCTTATGCACCCTCATCTTTCACTAGTGCGAGAACGATGACACATTTTGCATTAACTTCATAGTTTACATTTTTTAATTTAACTTAACATTTATTAACTATATATTATGTGATTTCCTGCTTATAATTACTGTTGTAATGTATCATTACCTCCTTATGTTATTTAATAGTTAAATGCTCACCTTGACCACTGATTTTAGTGCAGATCAGATCTCGCACCAGTACCAGTGCCGCGAATCTTGGCAGCAAATCCGAATGTCAGTTAATTTGTTGTAGCAAAATCTTATTCTGCAATCAGCTATGTAACAAGTTAAACGATCCTTTTGGCCTTTGGCCAAGGATCTATATAAGGAGAAATGTAAATAGGATGAAATGCTTAATGGTTGATAGAATTGTATAGAATAGAGAATAGAACCAGGAAGGCGGTAACAAGCTTGTCTTTTGTTATCGCCCAAATCCAGGCTGGATATGTAGTCACGCATTTATTTTCTTTGATGATTTAATAAGATGAGCTCCACCTTACATTTCATGAATTTTATTCTTAACAGTTTATGAATTGATTATGTACTAAGTAACATTCCCATTTGAAAGGGAAACGCATTGGTTGGCTAGGGCCCAACCAACCCAACATGTTCTCCCTGTTTTCTAATCTTGTAATTTATGTTTTTGAACTACCAAGTGTGATTTAATTTACAACATTTGAATTTCTATCTAAGTGAAAGTAGATCTACAGTATGAAGTAGTTAAATTTCCTTTTCTACGTTTGATTTTGAATTGGTTTTCCCTGTCTGGTTCGAGCAAGAGAAATTACCTACATTAGTGTGCGTTGGTGTGTTATTCATTTTCTGCACGATTGGTTTGGTTTTCCCTACCTGGTTCGAGTAGCAGAAACTACCTGCACCAGTACACGTTGGTGTGCTATTCACTTTCTACACGATTGGTTTGGTTTTCCCTGCCTAGTTCAAGTAGGAGAAATTACCTACACTAGTGCACGTTGGTGTGCTATTCACTTTCTGCATGTTTGGTTTTGCTTCCCCCCAGTCCGAGTAGGAGAACTGTTCCTGCACCAGTGCTAGATAGGGTGATGCAGTAAGCCTCTTTAGTTCACTTCTAACAACTTTCTTGCTTTCATTAACATTTGTTAAGTTTAGGTATGTTCTATGCTAGAGCAATTTATTTAAATTTTCACAGTTAGCAATCACATCACCATTACAATAAACTGCATATAGAACATAAATATAAAATCGTAGAAGACAAGCCAAGATAAGAGGACACAAGATGTGGCGCGAGCCAGGGACAAACCCCACAATGTGTGGGGAAACCCTTGATCAATTCTTCTTTTATCTTCAAAGTTCAACAGAGAAAGAGAGAGAGAGTACATTTACAATAGAAGTCAACGCTTTGACTTGTCTAGATCTGAGCATAGATCATCTTCTATAACGATGAGATCATTTGAAGACATTCTGCTTCAACTGATCCTCGACTTCATCTATCGTAGTGCTGCATCTAGGTCCACTTGCTGCACCACTGTGTATGACACCATTTTGCACCAATCATGATTATCATCATGCTACCCATGTCCATGTTCTTTATCATTCTGCTCTTCATGTTCATGATCTTGTAATGTTGTCTATTTTTTTGAACCATTGACCGAAGAATCCACAGTATGAAAATTTTTATACCAACGTTTCAAATCCCAAATGGGATCCATCACCACGGTTTGAGAATGATGATAAAAGAAGAGAAGAATTTTGTCTATGTTTATCATGCTATCCATGTATCTCATGATGTTGTCCATGTTCTACATGCTCATGAATATGCTGACACAATTCTACTGAAGATTGTTACAGTCATACCATTGACTGCTATATCAACATTGCTGCCCTTCAAAGATGACAGCGTATATGTTCTGGCACCTTTATATTTGACTGTAGCTCCCATCAACATTGCTGCCCCTAACTGCGTTATATATGTCCAGATCACACATCAATACAATGTTCGTATCTCTATGCCACCGAAGTTTATATACATCACTACTGTTCATTATATTAGGGCTGCGTATGATTTATAATGAACAACGTATTTGTACCTCCATGAACAACGTATATGATCCATAAAGATCAGCGTATATACCCAGCATGTATCTGCACAACGTGTATTCTTATATGCATTCTGGACAGTGTATAGAATCTAGCATTCTGTAACACATCATAGCGTTCATACTACAATGGCATATTACTATGACTACCTTCATATCTGCGTTACCTAATTTTAGTTTTGACTGCGGTTACTCAGTGCAGATACCCGAGTTTGATTTTGACTGCGGCTTCATCATTACCCTTATGTGACTGCGGTTGTTCCTTTTATGACATCGGAATATCAGACTTCATGAACAGCGTGGATATGACTCTCATGCCCAGCGTATGCATTGCCAAGACTGCGTTAGGTTAATGCCATGATTGCGTTCACAATTGATTACGTATAAGTCATGAATCTTCATGTCCGCGTAGAACCCTGGCAACCACCCATGCGGTGAGCGAAGGTTCTCAGATATGTTACACTGGTCTGGCGTTTCCACAGATCTCTGACACCACAGCGGTAGGCCTCGATTTTACTCATTTTGTCAATGGTATTCGATCACCGAAACCCTCTATAAAGAAACAACAATAAAATTGCAGATCCTCCTTAATTCAAGCTTCAGGGTCAGGTACGCACTGGAGTTGCCATGTTGGTATATCAGGTAGAACCTTGTTGTGCATACATATATATTGCTGGTCATTTTAGGTCATTACGAGCGTATATATATAACCATGAACAACATATAAGTGAGTTTCCATGAGCAGCGTAATAGTCCTCTTCTTAGCAATGAGTTAGAGCATCATTTGACTGTGTATATATGTCTTCATGACTGCGTTGAAGGAGTTGCCTTGTCATTGTGTTGGATCAACATATGTTGTCTAGGGCATCATCAAACAAGGACAGCGTATTCCTTTTGTGACTCTCCTTCTCCAAAAACCCAAGATGTGGAGAGGAGATCAAATCAAGAATATGTGAAAATGATATCAAATCCTCATCTATTTATACTAAAAGGAGGATGATGAATAGACACGTGGGTTGGGCTTCTAGAGCCTACATAAGAGCTGGTCGACTTGATAATAATTACATAAACAAAATAAATTCATATCTACATAAATACTTATCAGAATAAGATGATCTTTGGATCAATCCTACACCTCTCGACGAGAGGGATCCAATAAAAATATCGGCTGCCATAAATAAGCCGACCCACATGGAGTTTCACCCTAGTTTCCAATTTAACAACATTTCACAACAAGATAAATTGAAAAGATTATTTCTTTATTTCTGCATACATTCATCTGTTTGATATTCATAACACTTGCAGTAATCAAGCATTGATTTCAAGAATTAAGAGTTAAAGTGTAAGAAGCTCTGATCGAGTACAAGAACCAGTTTCTTGGTCTAGATCTGAGTGCTTTGGACTTGAGAAAGTTCAAGCCCTTGCACGAAGAAAAGCACTTTTAGTACAGACATTACTTTACACCTTCTGCATAAATCGTTGTTCCTGCACTAGTGCAAGAAAACTGTGTTAGTGTCGCTATCTTCATCCCTCCATCAGTGATCAAATTTCTCTTTTCGCATGCATTTTAGGTGTCCCATCTAATCAGCTAGATTCCATTAGGTCATGGATCAACTGATGGTATTGGTTCATTGTCAATTTCCCTCATGTCATTTACCCTCTAGCCTATTTTCACATGTTCAGGTCATTTGCAATCATTTTTTGTCATCACATTTGCAAAAATCATTTTTAGGGTTTTAGGTCACATTAGGTCTAGGGTTTGTCACCATGGTCAGCAAAAAACTCAATAAAGCAGGCACATGAGGAGGTCTAATAAGTTCATTAGATCAAAATTTCAATGATGATATGCTCAATAACTGGTTTTTACTGCAAAACTCTGTTTTGAGGTAAAACAGAGCTTTTATTTTCTATGTACAAATTTTTAATGTAATTTCAATATTTTCTATATCTAATAACTTCAAAGATGCTACCCTTGCTCCCTTGCCAACTCCAGCCACTGAAAACAAAAACACAAGCATCAATGCATCAATTTACCAAATGATTAAGAAAAGTCAATTTGAATGGAAAAACAGAGCTCAAGACCAAAAGTGACTTTGACATTAGAAAAGTGGGTTTGAGATAAGTGGAAATTAAAGGTCATCCATATTTAAAGTGGAAGGGGTCCTATTTATCATTTCATTGAGGAAAAATCCTTTGGAGAGTCAAAAAGCGTGATTTGGAGCCAAGGAGACAAAAAACCCTATTTTTCAAAGCAACTTGGCCTAGCGCTGTGCATCAGAGGTAGTGCACTACGCATCAAGCTGGCGATGCGCATCAGAGCCGTTCCTGCAGTGTTATTTTGAAAGGGCGTTGCGCATCGGAGCGCACTGCGAATTGGGCCCAGTGCACTGTGCATCAGTCTAGATCTTCCTAAATTGTTCCAAATCATGTAATAACCCTCAAAATTGCTACATTTTCATTCTACAAGTAAGTAAACAACATCGTAAAGCTGAATTTGAGTTCACACTTCTGTTCTTCATGAGTCTTGTATGTTAAAAATGAAACCCTAGCTTGTCATCACTGTTTTCCCATTTCATTGTGCAATTTTCATTCGATCATCACAAAAAAACATTATTAAATCCTTTTCACTCTTTTATTATCCTAAAACACTCCATTTATCCCATTTTCCCATATCCCATTCCCCTAAAGCAACTAATTCCCTCATCAAACCCTAAATCCCTCACTAAACCCTAGTTTCCCAAAACTAATCCCCCCATTCCCCAATTCCATTTCCCATGAGTAAAATCTCTTCATACTCATCACCATTGTCCTCCTTCATCACCATTTTCAACATACTTTTATCACATCACCTTCATAAGACAACACTAAGTATCATGGCAAGAAACATTGACTTAAGCTATCAAGAATAAACACAAAGTGACAGTTCAAGAGAGGGTTAGGTATCATAATGAATTGGCTAGGAAATTTGTTATCAACATGGAGGAAAATATGGTAGAACATGCTGGCATCAATTTCACTCCTTCACCAGCCATTATTGCAAAAGCAACTAGGATGCCAGATGTGGGGGAAAGATGGACCAAAAGACAGAATATCAACAAACAGAACTATGAACCCTACATTAAAGCCAATTATCATAGTAAATTGCGCATGGTGTTTCCTTTTAAGATTTTGGAGGACCGATATGTTCCACTAATGAAACTCATCATTAAATACTTCACATGTGAGGGAAGGTTTTCTAGAATCTATGCCTATCATATTAGATTGCTTATGCATTTTACCAGGGTTAGAATGATGGGTATTCCATACTTCATTTGCAAAAACATAGAGAGGATGACTATACTTGCAAATAGAAAACCATACCCACAGCAGCTTAATAGCATTTATCACTTTGTTGTCAACAAGATTATCGTTGTGCATCAGTTCACTCAGTTGGGAGTGCCATGGGAAACCTTCATTGCCCATGAGATTTTGAAGGGGCCTCAAACATTTGTAGAACCTCAAGAGGAATGTGGACCTTCCAGGCAACAAAGAGAGCATGAAAGCAGAATTGAAGAGGCTCACATTCCTGTGTTTATAGTTTATGAAAAGGGGAAAATAAGACTTTTTGCAGCTACCAAATGAGTATTATCTCCACTAGGGGTGGAAGGGGTCTCGTTCTCTTCACCGGAAAACAAGCAAATGCTATTTTCACCTGGGGTGAAAGGGACTTTTCCTTCTTCTTCTTCAGTAGAACAATTACAAGATAGAGGAAAGCAACCATTGCATGATGAAGGGCCTTTTGAAGGCCAAGACAGGAATTTTATTTTGATTGAGGAAGAGGACACTGATTTGGGCTCCCAAAGCTCAAGACTCAAGGATGTGATCATCAAGGAGAAAGACACTGAGATCCAAGCCTTATCACTTGACCTTGAGAGGGCTAAATGGATCATTAATTACCTCGAGCAATAGAGCAATCAATTGGAGGACAAACAAACAATTATGCAGATGCAAACCATAGGGAAAACCAATGAGTGGCAAGAAGAAGGAAAATCAAGATGACTTCACTAGAGCAAGAAATAGAGGTTGATTGAGAATCATGGTTGGAAAGAGTGAATATCCACCTTCAGAAGCTTCTTGACAAGCCTAACAAGGAGAAGAACATGTTGCGCCACATGGCTTATCACTACTTGGCTCGAAACAAAGTTTGCAAGACAAGGATAAGAAGCCTAAAAGTGATCCGGATTTAAGTAGGAACGCAATAGATTACAGAGATAACCATAAATACTGAGATGCGATAACCATAAAAACAGAGATGCTGCGGAAATAATACTTCATTTCATTAATGGAGAATACTGAAATATGCTTACAAATAGAAATAACTGAGCTAGGGCGATGGTAGCTTATCTCTGAGAAGAGATGTGGTGGCTACATGCCTCTGAACTGTTTCGAACTGTGTTACAATGAGGCTCGAAGGCCTATTTATTGTTGAGAAACAATGGAAAACCCTTCACATTCCAAAACCTAACCCTAGAAGATGAAACGCCAAATTTTGGGCCCCGTTTTGGGGTGAGTTGGATAGCCAACTTCCCGGGGTCGCGAATTGGTCGTATTATCTCCGTTTGGCGCACATGATAGCCCGTTGGAAAGATCTCTTCGAGGAATACAACGGAAAAGGCGATTTTTTTCAAAAAAATCGCTGGCTGAAGCTTTCCCAAAAAACGTCGTTTAAGGCCTCAAAACGGCTCTGGAAGTTTAGGACCCAAAAAACTGCTAAAAATAGTAAACTGTGCTATAATTAAGGAAACAGAAAAACTGAAAGAGACAGTTGTGGGGTTCCAAATGGGATAGGTGGGTGGCCACCAACATCCACTTGGATCATTCCTCGCCCCTTAGGAAGCAATGGTCCCCATTGCGTTGAGTTCCTCCCTGAGATGAGGAAGCTTCTGCTGAGCTGGGTCTCTGGTGAGCTGTTCTGCAATCTCTGATGTGTCTAGAAATGGTGGGGAGCATGGTCGGCTATGGTCCACATTGAACACTCGGTGCAAGCGAAGGGATGGACGAATGCTGTGTTTCAAAGCATTGTTTCCCGTAGCCTTGTTACTGGTGTAAGGACCATGTCGAAGTGGTCTGAGTTTTTGATGGGTTCTGGTAAGGTGCTCCCTCTGCAAATGTAACCAAACTTTGTCGCCCACCTGAAGCTTGTGTGGTACCCCTCTGGGTAAGGAGAAGTTGTTCCTGTGTTCTGTCACGACTGTATCCCTGTGTTGCTGCTGTTGTGTGGAGGAACCCTTCGCGGGGGTCATGGATGTAGCAATGGTCTTCCCCTTACTTTGGGAGCGAACCAGACAGAAAATAAATTTCCTAGTCTGTGAGATGAGATTGGTGCCTTTCTTAACAGTGATCAAAGAGGTGGCGGTATGTGGGGCTACCTATGGTATCCTGTATAATGAATTATCCAAAGAAATGATGACAGCGCGAGGCCTTGACTCATACACAGCATGTCGCCTCAACAAGTATGGCTGGCCTAATAGTACATCGCAAACATCCAGAGGTGTAACATCACACAATACCTCGTCTGTGAAGGGCTTGATGCTGTAGGGAAGGCGGCACTGCTGCCGAACTTTGAGATCTCGTCCTTCGTGAAGCCAACTGATACTTTACGGCTGTGGGTGTGGTGTAGTTGGTAGGCCCAACCGCTTCACGATCTCTGCTGAAATGAGGTTCTTTTGGCTGCCACTATCGACAATGAATTGCAGCGGCGAACCCTTCACCCACATCTGTGAGTGGAAAAGACGTTCCCCCTCTTCTGGATCTTCGAGCTCATTTTTCTGGATCTTGGCAGTAGCAACAGTGGCGCTGGGATCCACATCAATGATCTGCTTCCATTTGTCATTCCCCTTGTCAGGTTCTGACTCAGAGTTGGAACATGCATCTGATTCAGAAGCCTTCAACTCGGCCACCAGCGACTGCTTGGTCCGACACTCACTTGTGTTATGAGTGGGACTCTTGTCGAACTCACACCACTTTCCTGTGTCCTTCTTCGACTTCATGGTGTTGTTCTTTTCTTGCGGCTTCGACGGGTTGTCTTGGGTCACCCCGTCTTGGCTTTGTCCTTTGGGCTTTGGATTTGCAAATCCAAAGTCTCGCTTCTTCTGTTTGAAATTTTGCTCAATTTTGAAAGCGTATCGTTATGCTATGCCGAGTGAGGAGATGTTCAAGAACTCCATCTCTTCCTGGATGTACTTGTGTAGGCAGCCGTGGTATTTGAGTACCAGATCCAGCTCAGAATCTTTGATACCCAATTGTGTGCGAAGGGTATGAAAAATGTTTGTGAACTCCGGCACATCTTGGTCTCGTCCCTACCGCAATGTGGTCCATTTGATGTATTTGTCCTCATAGCTTTTAACAGGGTAGTACTGCTCCTTGATGGCATCCCGGAAGTCATCCCAAGTGGGTGCGGCTGAAAACAGTGAGCCTGTACTTTCATCCTTCTATTCGCAGTAGGTTTCCCACCAGTCCTTGACGTGGGGGGCTGCTTTGAGAAGAGAAAAAACAATCTTTTCCCGACTTGAAAATTCATGAATAGAAAAATACCCATCGAGCAGATTTAACCATTTATCTACGACATCTGCGTCTATTTGACCCTCGAAGATGGGGATTTCAAAATTAACTTGTACCTTAAACGGTGTGGCATTTCCAGAGTAGCTGTTGGAAGCCGATGCGTCGCCTCTAGGTAGCCGCTGAAGGATTTGGGCAAAGTTGTCCATCATCGCGTTCCTTTGTCGCTTGAGGGCTTCTTCGAGCAAGATTTTGATAGGATCTCCTGCCCCCTCATTTTTCTTCTCATTCGCCATGGGAGGTCGTCGAGATTTGCGAGGTTGGTCTTGCAAAGGTTCGACCAGTTCCAGACCTAACTCTTTATATCCCGACCTCGTTGGGGACATGCAAAGAAAAACAGAGAAAAAGCAGACCGCTCTGATACCACTGATCCAGATTTAAGTAGGAACGCAATAGATTACAGAGATAACCATAAATACAGAGATGCGATAACCATAAAAACAGAGATGCAGCGGAAATAATACTTCATTTCATTAATGGAGAATACTGAAATATGCTTACAAATAGAAATAACCCAGCTAGGGCGATGGTAGCTTATCTCTGAGAAGAGATGTGGTGGCTACATGCCTCTGAACTATTTCGAACTGTGTTACAATGAGGCTTGAAGGCCTATTTATTGTTGAGAAACAATGGAAAACCCTTCACATTCCAAAACCCAACCCTAGAAGATGAAACGCCAAATTGTGGGCCCCGTTTTGGGGTGAGTTGGACAGCCAAGTTCCCGGGGTCGCGAATTGGTCGTATTATCTCTGTTTGACGCGCATGATAGCTTGTTGGAAAGATCTCTTCGAGGACTACGACGAAAAAGACAATTTTTATCAGAAAAATCGTTGGCTGAAGATTTCCCAAAAAATGTCTTTCAGGGCCTCAAAACGGCTCCGGAAGTTTAGGACCCGAAAAACTACTAAAAATAGTAAATTGTGCTATAATTAAGGAAACAGAAAAACTGAAAGAGATAGTTGTGGGATTCCAAATGGGATGGGTGGGTGACCACCAACATCCACTTGGATCAAAAAGCCAAGTTACGGAGAGTCTTAAAAGCCAAAAAGGAGCAAAATAAACTTAGAATCTTGGCTAAACCTTCCTTGGCTCAGCAAAGTAATTGATAAGCTTTCCTCTTGCCAATTTTGAAGCATTTTGGATAAATTCTTGTCATTTCATGAATTTTAATTGCAAAACACAGGAAATTTTCTCTAATGCACAGTGCCACCGGCGCTACGCATTGAATTGGTTGGGAATTTTAAAGAATGGCTTATGTTTTTGGATTCCGCGTGAAAGATTACTAAAACCCAGAAAGTTTCATGAAGTTTAGAGGAGATCTAGGTCACCTAAAGGGCAAAAAACACCTCAAAAATGCCCTCTCTGCCACTTTTTGGACCCACAGGAAGCAATCTTGGGAGAACTAATTTTTTAAGGGGCAAATGGATACTAAATTGAAAGATTCCACATGTCCTAGAAAGTAGATAGATAGAGCTTTCCAACAAGCCATCTTGGAGCTAATTTGGTGAAGGGGAGTGCCTTCAAACTCAACCTGGAAAAGGCACTACGCATTAGGATAATGGTGTTGTGCATTAGGCAAAAATTTTGCCAATTTTGCTCAAAAACTCAGAGTGTCGCCTACTTTTCTACCAGTTTGACTTTTTCTTCTCTCATGGTAAAATTCATGATGTAATATGATGTAAATTGATGTACTATGATTTAAAAATGATGAAAAATGAATTAAGGAGGTAGATACATTAGTTTTAGGTGGTTTTGAGCTGAATGAATTAGTTCCATAGTTCTAGAGCCACAATATTGCACTGCCTATTTTTCAGTTCCTAGTTTAGATCTTATTGAAACAGCTCCTTGACTCATGGATTTCACCCTTGATGGCTAGCATAGGTGGTTTGGTGCCTATATATTTTACTTTATTAGTCCTTTTTCAAGGTTGGTCTCTTGTGGATGCATTGAGATACTTTGTATATCACTTCAGCAGTTTGGCAAGGAAATGAACCAGGGTTTTGCAGCATTTTGTGGGATTCTTGTGGCAATGTGAATTAGCATTTTTTTGCCTCTATTATTTCAATTGATCTTATGTTTATATGTGCCATCATCTCTCTTATTCTACATAACTAAATGAATCAAGTGTAAAAGGTGGAATCCATTGGTGTTTCCGTGCTCTACTTTGGGGTTTATTTAGTTTTATATGTTTTCTACTGTCTGAAGAGGACTCATGACATTTTCATGCCCTTTTAAACTCCTCACTAGTCTTTAGACTCACCATTACACTCATTTCAAAGTGCTAAAACACTTGCCTACCTCACCCCACAGAAATCTCTACAAATCTGTGTTGATTTCCCGGACGCAAGCTGCCTTCCCCATATGATCCAGAAACCAACCATTAAAATCAATCAAATTCCTCTGAGAAAACATACCTAACCTAAAATTAGTATTCATATCAATCATATCAAGCCTTCCTTGATATATTTTCATTGAGATTGACAAGGAGAGAGCCCTCTCCCGACCTGGTAGCGCTAGCTACCAGGTTAAGCGTGGTTTGATGTTACCCTAGACCTACCTTTCTTAGCCTAAGGTAGATTTAGGCTCTAACATAGTGGTGATCATACTGGGGAACGAAATAATTTTTTTTTTGTTATTGTTGTTTTCTTTATAAACTACAGACGGAGCCTGAAGTTAGCCAGATAGCCTTTGAACTGATCTTGCTGTGCAAGTGCATAGTAGATGAATGTTGCTTCAGTCAATCTCTGATTTAGTTTATGAACTAAACATCTGGCTTGCAAGTGTTCTAAATGCCCTTGTGGAAAAATTGAAAACTATTGCCCCAGTACATTAAATAATTCTATACTTTTGGATGATGAGTTTAGAATTCTATAGGCTAACAAGATTGTAATGTCAATTTGATTTTTGGAAATAATTCAACACACTGGCTTCCAGATTATATACCAGGGCCAATCCTGATCCTAATCCTCATCCCGTGTATGAAAACCCAAATCTCATTCCAAGAATTCTTCGCCAAGAATGTTATGTGATTCCTGTGTTTAGATCTCATTCATGCCCGGTTGTTTTTGAATATCTTGAAGATATCCCATTTGATTAACATTTTTATCTATATTTGTTTGAAACTAAGTCTAAAAGTGCAGTTGGTGCTACTGTCCTAAATTTGGAGTTTGTTCAATATCTTGAAATTGAAAGAGCAAATAGATCAATTGATGCTTATATTCTAAATCTTAAAACTTCAATTGTGGCTACCAATATTCCTGATTTCTTAGAATCTGCATCTGCTACTCTTGGTTCATCCACTGTTGTGTCTAGTTCAGAAATTCCTACTAAGCCTCCTTTTATTCCCACTATTCCCGTGTAGCCCACCATATCTGATCAGAGATCTGTAGTCTCTTCTCCTCCATCAACCCCTTCAACACCTCAAACATCAAATATTTCTTCATCCCCTTTGACACCTCATACACCCATCACATCAATTGCTATCATTGTTCCCACTCCTCCTACATCCCCAAGGTCAGTTTTAAATCCATCTCAAGCAATGGCTGCCAAATATGCACCTCTCATTTTTCCACATAACTTGGATGCTATGCCTGCTGATTACCAAAGTAAAATCTCATTGTTTGATGCTACCCAAGGTATCACAACACAACAACATGTTGATAGGATGAGTGATTTCTCTGATCTCCATGAGATAGATGAAGAGAATGTGACTATGAGATTATTTGTGCAAACTTTTGGAGGTAAAGTGCGAAAGTGGTTCAGAGCATTGCCTACTGGAACTATCAATACATTGGTAGTTCTTCAAAGACAATTTCTGGATCATTGGGAGGTAAAGAAAAATCCACTCCAAATCCTTTCCGAGTATGAAAACATAAAGAGGAATGTTGGTGAAAGTGTCCAGGATTACTGTGTTAGATTCAATACTGTTTATAATGCTATTCCAGCTGATATCAGGCCACCAATGAGGTCGGCTTTGATAAAATTTCCCAATGGATTTGATCCCGACATGGCATATCAATTGAGAGAAAGAGACCCAACTACATTGGAGGACATGTAGAAAATCGCAGTGAGTGTGGAGGAAAATCTGCTAGCTAAGAGAGCTAGTACAAAGACTGAAAAGAAGGTGACCATAAAGGAAGAAGCTTCTTCCTCAGATCATTTGCTTCGTAAGCTTGAGAAGATGTTCGATAGATTAAACATTGTAGATAAGCCCGAGACATAGGTCAGAAATCCAAATTTTCGTGGTCAGTAGCAACCACATTTCAGAATTAAGCAACAGTAGCAAAGAGTGCAAGATTCATCAGCTCAACAACAGGTCAAAACACCATTACAGCAGAACTATGTCCATGACACTGAATTAGAGGATGATGAGACTCCAATAGGAGAGGAGAATCACTTATTCACACCAGATGGTTTGCCAATTTATATCATCGAAGATGAAGATTACTCAGAAAGCCTAGCTATACAAAAAGATGAAGATTTTATATTGGAAAATGAAACAGTCCTAGAAGAGGAATCAAATGAATATCAAAGGGGATATATGAATTCATTGACAACAAAACAAAGACAGTATTCACTCAGGATCAGGAATGTATCCATCAATCCAATCCATAAGTGGAAGGAAGCAACACCACCAAAGAATGATTTTCCAAATGATGAGAAAACAAGAAAGGAGCCAGCAGATCCTACTTCCAACAAAGTACAATCAGCAAATGAAAAGTCAAATCAGCTAAGTGCAACAAAGGAGAAGACTAAAAAGAAGGATTCTCCAGTCAAAGAGGTAGAGAAAACTACAAACTTTAGCTTAGAGAATGATATTACTAAGTTAAAAGCGTCAATACCTTTGACTAAATTAATGAAAAAAAGCATTTATGAAGGTCAAGTGTCAAAGATTTTGAATATACATCCCCTGTTTGATATGGTTAATGTGGAAGATGACCAAAGCAAACTTATGTTTGGTCTGGCATTAGAAGTCCAATCTAAGGATAGTGATGTAGCCCCTTTTTACATCAGCGTTAGATTGCATGATTATGTTTTGCACAATGCCATGTTTGATTCAGGAGCGTCTCACAACCTGATGCTAAAGGCAATTATAAAAAAATTGTGTTTGGACATCACTCACAAGTATCATGATATTTATTCCTTTGATTCTAGTAGGGTCAGATGTATTGGTCTCATTAAAGATTTGGTTGTGACTTTAGATTAGATTCCAGTAAAAAATGTTCTTATGGATGTAGTTTGGCCGACATTCCCCCTAGATTTGGCATGCTTTTATCTAGGTTGTGGGGTGCAAAACTCAAAGGGACATTGCAGTTAGATTAATCCTATGCCACTATTCCAATCTTTGGTCAGTTGAGGAAATTATATAGGTAGAAAAATATGAAGTATATGATCACAAGCAAGGAGAAAATCATCCTATTAATTATGTACATACAGATTTAGAATCTTTTGTTCTTTATTCTGACAGTGGTTTCAATGATGTAAATAGTCAATTAATTGAAGTTGAAGGTATACCAGAGATAAAAAAAAAAAATTCAGAGCAGTACTTGATCAAGAGAGACAAAGGCTTGAAAGTACCACTAAATAGTCAACATTCTACTAGTAGCAGAAAATTGATAGACAACAGCCAAAGGTAGAAGAGTAGGCAGAATTCCAGCACTTCGAGGAAGAAGTCGGTTTGTGGAGTATGGACTTTGATGGAGCAGTAGGTAAGGATGGTGTCGGAATTGGTATTTGGATACGTAGCCTTTTTTCCTATGAAATAAAGTCCCGAGTAATGTAAGAGTTTGTTCATATAAATTGGCTTTTGATTGTTCCAATAATGAAGCCAAATATGAAGAACTAATTGTAGGCTTGAAAATCCTCAATAAGTTGAATGCAAAGAGAATTTCGGTTTATGGCGACTCCGAATTAGTAATCAAACAAGTCAAGGGTGAATACCAAGCAAAACATCCTCGAATGAGGGCTTACCGTAATGTGGTTTTAGATATTTTGAGGTTGTTTCCAGATTATACTTTGACATGTGTCCCTTGTGTACAAAATGTTATTGTAAATTCCCTTGCTACAACTGTAAGTAACTTAAAGATCCCAATGAATTCAAATAATAAGTTTGAAATTCATGTGAAGCATCACCCAACTGTCCCTAATAATCAAAGATATTGGCAAGTGTTTCAAGATGACAAAGAGATTGAAGAATTTCTACAAAATGAAGGAAAATATAAAGACACTTCTATAGATGGCGAGCAAGATGACGGTGAACCAGACATAGAGGTAAATTAGATGGAATTTTTGCAGCTGAGGGAAAACATCATCCCTAAAGGCCTTATACCTTTAGAGGAATTATTTGACCAAGATGATGTAGCCCGGAAGCCAAGTTTAGTGCCGATCGAAAAGGGAGTTGAAGATGTGAATATCGAAACAACAGAAAATCCAAAGATGGTTAAGTTGTCAAAGGCATTACCTCCTCGGGTAAAGGCAAAATACAGTAGTGTATTGTCTTCATTTGTTGTTGTATTTGCATGGGACTATATAGATTTGAAGAAGTACAATAAAAGTATAATTCAGCACATCATTCCTGTCAGGCCAAACCAAAAGCCATTTCGCCAGAAGTTGAGAAGGATAAATCTGAAGTTGCTGCCATCAATAGAGAAAGAGGTGAATCGATTGTACAAGGTCAGTATAGAGAAAGAGGTGAATCGATTGTACAAGGCTGGTATAATTGTTCCAATAACATTTTCAAATTGGATCTCCAATTTGGTGCCTGTGCGGAAGAAGACAGGTGAGATTAGATTGTGCATTGATTTTAGAAATCTAAATAAGGTGTCTTTGAAAGATAATTATCCGTTTCCAAAAATGGACCACATACTCCAAAGAGTAGTTGGGGCATCTCTTATGTCACTGCTTGATGGGTATTCTGGCTACAATAAAATTTTGGTCCATGAGGATGACAGGGACAAAACAACATTCACCACTCCGTGGGGGACATTCAATTATGCCAAGATGCCATTTGGTTTAAATAACGTTGGTGCAACATTTCAGCGGACTATGGATATCGCCTTTGCAAATGAAAAAGATGTATTTTTAGTAGCGTATCTTGACGATTTGACTTTCTTTTCCAATTCAAATGAGGAACATCTTGACCATCTAAAAATTGTTTTCCAGCGTTGGAGAAAATATGGCATATCACTCAATCCCAAAAAGAGCTTGTTTTCCATGGATGAGGGGAAGCTTCTCGGTCACATAATATCCAAGGAGGGCATCCACATCGATCCCGCTCGAGTGGAAGCCATTCAGAAAATTGATTTTCTTCGTAGTAAAAAGGAGATCCAAGCATTTAACGGTAAGATGAACTTCTTATGTCTTTTTGTGTCAAATCTAGCTGAACACTTGAGGGAAATTACAAATATGTTGAAGGAAGATAGTGTGGTAAAGTGGACCCTAGAAGCCATAAAGTCTTTCAACTTGGTAAAGTTGGCTCTTTCTTTAGCTCTGATTTTAATCAGCTTGGATTATTCCCAAGATTTAATATTATTTTCATTTGCTTCTGAGCATACTATGGCAGCAGTTCTAATGCAGAAAAGAGACCATCTTGAAAAGTCAATTTCCTTTTTCAGCAAGAAAATAAGAGATGCAGCCTTAAAGTATAACATTATTGAAAAGAAAGCTCTTGCTTTGGTGAAAGCTTTGAAAGATTTCAGGGTATATATTCTGCACTCTCATATTATTACTTATGTCCCTAACGCAATCGTCAAAAATGTGTTGGTACAAACAAATCCGGAAGGGAGGTGAGGCAAATGGATCACAACTTTGTTAGAATATGACTTGGAGATAAAGCCAACAAAGCTCATCAAGGGTCAGGGTATAGCAAAACTGATGGCAGAGTCTAATTTGCATGCATTGGACATAAACCTAATTGCTGCTATGTCCAAAGGAGATGAATACAGTTCACTCATTCAAGTATTTGAATTTTTTCTCCATTCTCCTTGGTATTCAGATATTATATATGTGCTCCAGCACCTTTCACCACCACCGGGTATGGCTGGAAATAAAAGTAGAACTCTGAAATTAAAGGCTGCTAAATTTTGTATTATGAATAATGCACTTTATTGGAAAGACCCCAGAGGTATTTTGCTGAATTGTTTGGTTGAGGAAGAAAAACAGGTCATGGATGATTTTCACAAGGGAGACTATGGAGGTCACTTATTTCGGAAGACGACGGCTAATAAAATTTTGAGAGCAGGGTACTATTGGCCTACCATCTTTGCTGATGTTTATAAAACTATTACAAGCTGTCATGAATGCTAGTTTTTTTAGGGAAGGAGAAAATTGTAGCCTCTACCTCTGAAGCCGGTCGAAGTTAGTGCTTTGTTTCAGCAGTGGGGCCTAGATTTTATTGGAGAGATTCATCCCAAATCTTCAACTTAACACAAGTGGATCTTAATAGGAATGGATTGTTTTACAAAATGGATTGAGGCAATCCCTACTCTGCAGGCCATAGATGTGGTAATAATTCAATTTCTTGAAAATAATATTTTGTCACATTTTGGTTCTCCTAACAAGCTGATTATAGATAACACAACAGCTTTCAAGTCCAAATGATTTTTGTAGCAAATATCAAATTACCTTGGAGCATTCTACTGCATACTATAAGAAAGGTAACGAATTAGCTGAATCTTAGAACAAATCATTGGTGAGCATCATCAAAAAGTTGTTGGAAACAAACAAAAAGAGCTAGCACAAGAAGTTGGTTAATGCACCGTGGGTGGATAGAGTAAGTCAGAAGAAGTAAATCAACATGTCTCCGTTTGGAATAGTATATGGTATTGACATGATGTTCCCATCATCTCCCGGAGTCCCGGTTGTAAAACTTCTGCAGGAAGCTGGCAGCAAGGAGGATCATTTTCAGTGAACAATAAGCCAAATGATCCATTTACAACAGACGAGAGAGGAGGTTTTTCAGAATACCTTTAGGCTGCATGATAGAATTAATAAAATCTATGATCGGAAGGAAAATGCAGATAAGTTTCATATTGAAGACATAATGATAAAGTGGGATGCTAGAAACGAGGACAAAGGAAAGCACAGAAAGTTCAAGAATCTGTGGAAGGGACCATATAGAATTGCTGCATATCGAGGTCAAAATGTTTTTCTCCTCAAAGAAATGAATGGGGAAGATTGTCTAGGAGGGATGGTCAATGGTCAGCTACTGAAACAGTATTATCTTTGAAAAGTTTTCTGTTGTCATAATTTGTCATTGTACATACCATTTTATTTCCTTCATTGCAAGGTGTGTACTATTGTCATTCATTTAGTTTGGGGCCCGAAGTGAAGGCTATAAAGCTAAATGTCTAATTTCAGTTTTTGGTTATTTAGTGTGGGTTGTTTGAGTCAATTTTTAGTCTTGTAATTGAGTCAGTTCTGAGTCAAGATATTGGTTTTAGTTTGTTGAAGTTATTGACTCCATTTTTCCCAATGGAAGAGGCAGTGGTCTGCTTTTCCAGAGATCTGTAGTTCTTGGCACCTCCCAGGAGCTACCATCCCCATTGGAGCCAATGTTAGTGTCGGTATCTTCATCTGTCCATCAGTGATCAAATTTCTCTTTTTGCATGCAATTTAGGTGTCCCATCTAATCAGTTGCATTCCATTAGGTCATGGATCAACTGATGTAAGTGGTTCATTGTCAATTTCCCTCATGTCATTTACCTGCTGGCCTATTTTCACATGTTCAAGTCATTTACAATCATTTTTTGTCATTACATTTGCAATAATCATTTTTAGGGTTTTAGGTCTCATTAGGTCTAGGGTTTGTCACCATGGTCAGCAAAAAACTCAATAAATGGTTAGCAGGCACATGAGGAGGTCCAATAACTTCATCAGATCAGACTTTCAATGATGATATGCTCAATAAGTGGTTTTTACCTCAAAACTTTGTTTTGAGGTAAAACAAAGTTTTTTTTTTTTTTACGTACAAATCTTTTATGTTATTTCAATATTTTCTATATGTAATAAGTTCAAAGCTATTTCCCTTGCTCACCTTGCCAACTCCCGCCACTGCAAACAAAAACACAAGCATCAATGCGTCAATTTACGAAATGATTAAGGAAAGTCAATTTCAATGGAAAAAGAGAGCTCAAGACCAAAAGTGACTTTGACATTAGAATAGTGGGTTTGAGATAAGTGAAAAATAAAGGTCATCCATATTTAAAGTTAAAGGGGTACTATTTCTCATTTCATTGAGCAAAAATCCTTTGGAGACTCAAAAATCACAATTTAGAGCCAAGGAGACAAAAAACCTTGTTTTTCAAAGCAACTTGTCCTGGCGTTGCACATCAGGCTGGTGTTGTGCATCAGAGCCTTTCCTGTAATGTTATTTTTAATGGGCACTGTGCATCAGGAGGGCGCTGCACATCTGGAGGGCGTTGCGCATTAGGAGGGCGTTGCGCATCTGGAGGGCGCTACGCATTAGGCCCACTGTGCTACCCATTAGTCTATATCTTCCTAAATCGTTCCAAATCATACAATAACCCTCAAAATTGATACATTTTCATTCTACAAGTAAGTAAACAACATCCTAAAGCTGCATTTCAGTTCACACTTGTGTTCTTCATGAGTCTTGTATGTTGAAAATCAAACCCTAGCTTGTCATCATTGTTTTCCCATTTCATTGTGCAGTTTTCATTCCATCATCACAAAAAACATTATTAAACCCTTTTCACTCTTTTATTACCCTAAAACACTCCATTTATCCCATTTTCCCATATCCCACTCCCCTAAAGAAACTAATTCCCTCATCAAACCCTAAATCCCTCACTAAACCCTAGTTTCCCAAAACTAATCCCCTCATTCCCCAATTCCATTTCCAAAGAGTAAAATCTCTTCATACTCATCACCATTGTCCTCCTTCATCACCATTTTTCACCATACTTTCATCACATCATCTTCCTAAGACAACGCTAAGCATCATGGCAAGAAATAGTGACTCAAGCTATGAAGAAGAAACACAAAGTGACAGATCAAGAGAAAGGAATGTACAACCTAGGAGACCTCACAAGGGTGGGAAATAATCAGATAGGATCCTATTAGCATTGCTAAACTTCTTGCTTGTCCTCTTACCACCACATTTTTCAGATACCAATCTTGCTTTGAGTTCTGTGAGATAGTTGAGAGGGTTAAGTATCATCATGAATTGGCTAGGTAATTTGTCATCAACATGGAGGACAATATGGTATAGCTTGCTGGCATCAATTTCACTCTTTCACCAGCCATTATTGCAGAAGAAACTAAGATGCCAGATGTGGGGGAAATATGGAAAAAAAGATAGAATATCAGCAAACCAAACTATGAACCCTACATTAAAGCAAAATATCATAGTAAATTGGGCAGGGTGTTTCCTTTTATGTTTTTGGCAGGACCGTTATGTTCCACTAATGAAACTCATCATTAAATACTTCACATGTGAGGGAAGGTTCTCCATACTTTATGCCTATCATATCAGATTGCTTATGCATTTTACCAAGGTTAGAATGATGAGTATTCCATAGTTCATTTGCAAAAACATAGAGAGGATGACTGTACTTGCAAAGAGAAAACCATACTCACAGAAACTTAATAGCATTTATTACTTTTTTGTCATCAATATTAGTGTTGTGCATGAGCTCACTCAGTTGGGAGTGCCATGGGAGACCTTCATTGCCCATGAGATTTTCAAGGGGCCTCAAATTTTTGCAGAACCTCAAGAGGAAGCTGGACCTTCCGAGCAACAAAGAGAGCATGAAAGCAGAACTGAAGAGGCTCACATTCCTATGTTTATAACTTATGAAAAGGAGAAAAGAAGACTTTTTGTAGCTGCCAAATGAATATTATCTCCACCAGGGGTGGAAGGGGTCTCGTTCTCTTCGCTAGACAATAGGAAAATGCTATATTTACCTGGGGTGAAAGGGGCTTTGCCTTCTTCTTCAGTAGAATAGGTACAGGGCAGAAGAAAGCAACCATTGCATGATGAAGGGATTTCTGAAGGCCAAGATAGTGATTTTATTTTGATTGAGGAAGAAGACACTGATTTGGGCTCCCAAAGCTCAAGACTCAAGGATGTGATCATCAAGGAGAGAGAAGCTAAGATCCAAACCTTATCACTTGACCTTGAGAGGGCTAAATGGATCATTAGTTACCTTGAGCAACAGAACAAGCAATTGGAGGACAAACAAACAATTATGGAGCTGCAAACAATAAGGGAAAATGGAAAGTGGCAAAAAGAATGAAAATCAAGCTGACTTCGCTAGAACAAGAAATAGAGGCTGACCAAGGATCATGGTTGGAAAGAGTGAATATCCACCTTGAGAAGCTTCTTGACAAGGATAACAAGGAGAAGAACTTGTTGTGCCACATGGCTTATCACTACTTGACCCGAAACAAAATTTGCAAGACAAGGATAAGAATACTAAAAGCCAAGTTAGGGAGAGTCTTAAAAGCCAAAAAGGAGCTCATCAAAGCAATTGATAAGCTTTCCTCCTTCCAATTTTGAAGCATTTTTGGGAAATTATTTTCATTTCATAAATTTTAATTGCAAAAGACAGGAAATTTCCTAAAAGCCAAGTTAGGGAGAGTCTTAAAAGCCAAAAAGGAGCTCATCAAAGCAATTGATAAGCTTTCCTCCCAATTTTGAAGCATTTTTGGGAAATTATTTTCATTTCATAAATTTTAATTGCAAAAGACAGGAAATTTCCTCTGATGC
Source organism: Pinus tabuliformis (assembly GCA_031772625.1). Classification (NCBI taxonomy): domain Eukaryota; kingdom Viridiplantae; phylum Streptophyta; class Pinopsida; order Pinales; family Pinaceae; genus Pinus; species Pinus tabuliformis. The sequence continues at coordinate 477,445,952 of CM062810.1, read as the reverse complement.
GCAGTGCCACTGGAAATGCACATTGAGTTAGATGGGAATTTTGAAGAATGGATTACATTTTTGGATTCCTCATGAAAAATTACTAAAACCTAGAAAGTTTCATGAATTTTGGAGGAGATCTGGGTCACCTAAAAGGCAAAAAACACCTCAAAAATGCCCTCTCTGCCACTTTTTGGACCCACAGGAAGCAGTCTTGGGAGAACTAATTTTTGAAGGGGAAAATGAACACTAAATCCAAAAATTCCACTTGTCCTAGTAAGTAGACAGATAGGTCTTTCCAACAAGACCTTTTGGAGCTAATGTGGTGAAGGGGGAGGCCTTCAAAATTAGCTTGGAAAATGCATTACGCATCAGGATAATGGAGCTATGCATCAGGCAAAATTTTGCCAATTTTGCTCAAAAAGTTAGATTTTCACCTAGTTTTCTACCAGTTTGACCTTTTCTTCTCTCATGGTCAAATTCATGATGTAATATGATGTAAATTGATGTATTATGATTTAAAAATGATGAAAAATGACTTAATAAGGTAGATAGATTAGTTTTAGGTGGTTTTAAGCTGAATGAATCAGTTCCATAGTTTTAGAGGCAAGCTATTCCACTACCTATTTCTCAGTTCCTAGTTTAGATCTTATTGAAATAGCTCCTTGACTCATGGATTCGACCACTGATGGCTAGCATAGGTGGTTTGATGCCTATATCTTGTACTTTATTAGTCATTTGTCAAGGTTGGACTCTTGTGTGTGCATTCAGCTACTTTGTACATCACTTCTACAATTTAGCAAGGAAATGAACCAGGGTTTTGCAGCATTTTGTGGGATTCTTGTGGTAATGTGAATTAGCATTGTTTTTTCCACAGTTATTTCAGTTGATCTTATGTTTATATGTGCCATCATCTCCATTATTCTACATAACTAAATGAATAAAGTGTAAAAGGTGGAATTCATTGGTGTTTCAGTGCGCTACCTTGAGGTTTATTTAGTTTTACATGTTTTCTACTGTCTGAAGAGGACTCATGACATTTTCATGCCCTCTCAAAATCCTCACTAGTCTTTAGACTCACCATTACACTCATTTAAAAGTGATAAAAACTTGCCTACCTCGCCCCACAGAAACCTCTGCAAATCTGTGTTGATTTCCCAGACCCAAAGTTGCCTTCACCATCTAATCTAGCAACCAACCATTAAAATTAATCAAATTCCTCTAAGCAAACATACCTAGACTAAAATTAGTATTCATATCAGTCATCTCAAGCCTTCCTTGATATATTTTCATTGAGATTGACAAGGAGAGAGCCCTCTCCCGACCTGGTAGGGCTAGCTACTAGGTTAAGCGTGCTTTGATGTTACCCTAGACCTGCCTTTCTCAACCTGAGGTAGACTTAGGCTCTAACAGACTGCACTAGTGCAAGATCAATTCTTGCGAGAAGGGAATCTTTATATAAGCAGGTTTGAAGGGGCCCATCTTTTGAATACTGCTAAGGTGTCTTTGCTAAAGAAAACACATTCTCAGTAGTTAATCAATAGTCAGCTAGAGTAATTGTCTCCTTTTATTTCTGAATCTCTTTTGCAAGTACATTTATTTTTGTTCCAACCTTGGATTATTTTGATGGTTCGAGTTGCCTTTTTCCTCTATAGTTTGATTCTACAATTTTTCGTTTAAAGAAAGTAGGAGTTGATATTATAAATATTCACACCATCTCTGGGATTTCCTGTGCTTTGTCTCTAAGTTTACGAATCCCCTGGGTTGACAATTTAAGTGTTGAGGAGTTTACATAAGTGTAATTCATGTATCCAACAAGTCTATCAACTTATTCAATCCCACTTGCACACCATGAGAACCCTTAGTTTCACTCATGTGTGAAGAACTACCAACAGGTTAGCGGATATTGTGGCTAATGAAGGCATTCTTTGTGCCAAAAGAAATAAAATTTATGAATTATGAGAGACTCTTGAAGGTCGATTAAGGGATGAGTGCCACAAATAGGGAACAATATACAGGGAGATCTGCCAGAACAAAAGAAATAAGTAGGATGATGTATATGCGGAGCATTCTTCATGTACAGAGGAGTTTTAGTCGACATGAGGAAAAGGTATGAGCAGGAGGTCAAGAGTGAAACTAGGGGTTTTCTCTTGTTATCGGGTGGGAATTGAACACAAAAATCTATAGTTATAAGTTTCTCGGGTGGGAAACTTATTATAGAACAAGTCTTAAGGAAAACATTAATGGTGGCCTTCTATTGTTTGGCTCTGAGAACCTCATTAAAGAGTGGGTAGGTCAGTGTAATCATGGAAATACAATGCATTTCACGTGGCAAACTTCTCGTTGGTTAACCACCCAATCAGACCCGAAATGTGATTGAAAATTGTCTCTATAAGGGCTTCGGGTCCACATCTAGTGCTAATTTCCGTGCTAATCGCGAGCTTCGTTAGGATTTTCTCGCATCTTGTGGATTTTGAGTGGTTAAAAAGCCTGTTAGTTATCTCCCTAGGTGGACTCGACATGACTTTAGAGATAGTTTTGAAATATTTGTGGGTCCTTTTACCTTGTTAAAGGGTGTGCTACATAAGCTCCAGAAATTACCCCCCGACCATTAGATCTTTGGAAAGAGATCACACGGTCGATGGGGGTTGGTAAAGTTTTGCGGGCCCTTGGCCTGGTTTTTGAGACTATGGCTCGGTTTCATAGGTTTGGTGGGGCTCGATTTTCTTTTGGGCCACAGTACCGTGGGTTATAATTTATTTTTGTAACTTTTTTATTTTGTGAAATAGAAGGAAATACTCTTGCTTAAGAAAAAAAAACAACTGAAGTATGATCTCAAAACTGGCAATAAATGAAAAATAAAGCTTTCTGACAAACAAAACAATGAGGAGCTAACATCACATGAGAATGTGGAAGGCTCAAGGCTTTCGTACCAGGTAACAAATAGAGATTATGCTAGAATACAAATATATTTGACACTTGGGTACTATAATGGAATTTAAATGCAAATAATTTGTATGGAATTCGAATCTATCTCATAATTGTGGATATGTTCACTCATATTCCCCTCCGAAAACTTTGTACAAAGCATGAGTTGCATGACTTTTATCTTGATATAAGGAATTCAAAGTAAGCGTATATAATACTAGTAAAAGAGAACTCTACATGGAATAATTAAAGGCATAAAAGTTTTTACATAACAAAAAGAATATGATAAAAATACAAGATGGGGGACGCCATCATATTGGAGACCAAAAATAGATTTAAAACAAGAATCACATATTTTAATTGTTTTGAAATTGAAATAAGCTCATAATATTAATGTGCATAGGCAACAAGATGAACTATGTATTAGGTCATTCATCTCTACAAATAGAGAAAAATGCTATATGAGAAAATAGTGATGGGTAGGGGCTCTAGTTAATTGACTTCTCCCCATACATGGACAAATAATGAAGTATACACGTGGGTTGTGTGCAACTTATGTAAATTTGTGTATTATTTATTTATTTATTTAAAATAACAACCATCTACCCAAACACACAAATGATAACTCAAATTAGAATTAGAAAAATTATTAATCAGTTAAAACATAAATAGAAGAATGTACCAGATTGGCAATCAAAAATGCATGCAGCCCAAGTGTTTCAACTTTCTTATTTTAGGAGGAATGATACCATAAAATTTTTTATATGCCATACATTTGTTCTAACACATGACTTAATTTTATTGACCTATAAATAAAGTAACCAAATTGAAACTATAGTACCCTCATACTAATGCTCTACTTTCCTTCTAGCACCACTAATTAGTTATTTAATTTTCCTATTTCTCCTTGACCAATAAACCGTTTCCATGCTAAGAATCTAAGGGCCTGTAGTGATCAGGTCAGATAAATACCTCTATGGGAAAAAAGCTAGTTGAGTAGCTAAGAATAAGAAATTACCTCTACAACATTGTTTTGAAAGAATGAAACATGTTTTCCTTTCGTCATTACATATTTAATTATTTTTTCCATATTAAAGGATTATTCAAAGACTTTTCCATTAGATCAAATTGTCCCAAATTCAATTCATAATGATTGTTCGAGTATTTTCTCACACACTAAACTCACATATATTATTGAACCTAGAAATTTATAGATCAATATCACGAACTATACATTGGAGGGCCTCACCAGCTGTCACGACATGAAAGATTATAATCTGAGGGATAGGAATAATCGTCTTGTCATCTTAACCAAGTGAGGTGCCTACAACCAAGCACAATACTAGCACATAAATAACTTGTTATTTATGGATGAAATGGAACCTGGATAGTTAGACATACTAAAGCTAAAAAATTTCATCCCCTTCAATGACCAATTAAGGAAATGAATATTAGAAAAATAGGGAAAGCTCCTATAATGCCCTGCTCCCACATCTACCCAAGTAACTGACCAATCGGGGTTAACATGTGATGAGAAGATACTATGATGGGATTCAACCTCCTAGGCGACCTTAAGGAAGTAGAATCGATGGAAGCACATTACAAAGGCCTTCCACATCAGAAACAAAACTCCCAAGAGCCATCCCAACCACTCATGTAGTGAGCCATTGAGACCAACTAAGGTATTAGACCATTAAACTCCTACAAGCTCCCTTGATATGGGCATGCATGCGTCTAGAGGGTTCTAGACACTCCGAAAACATCATATGCCAATGTCCACGAACGTTTTGGCCCGTGTTGTGCCTGCATTAATACGATTTGAGCCACTTTTCTAGGCCTTGAGCCTAGGTCACTGCCCAGAAATAAATGATAGTTTAAGAATAGAAAGATAAAAGTCAAATTATGATAAAAATGAAATTACTCTAATAACCCCTTGACTAGACCCCTACTACCCATGACAAGATTTTCATCACATGTCACAAATATGTAATCTACACGAGTAAAAAAAAATCTGAACATAGGGGTCTCATACTTATCTAAGAATCACTAAGAAGCATTGGTCCCTTGTACCATTAGATGCATTATAATCTATTAGGTGATTGATACATTTTTTATTTATTTACAAATCAAAACATGAGGAGAGCCATACATCATCACTGTCATAATACATGTTTATAACCAACATAATAACAACATAAATATCAAGGATACATCAACCATATAATACACATAAACCAATACATTTACACATGAGATACCAAGTAAATAACCTCTTATTAACGAATGTAAAATCTAACCCAGTATGAGACAACCATGCTCCACCAGACCATAGATTGGCTAAGCCAAATCTCTCTTCAACCAATCATCCCCATTCTATATTCCAAGGATGAATGTGGGAATCAATCCAAAAGAACCAACCAGGGTAGGATTTATTGATTGAACTGATCCGATTCTTACACTTATGCTGCTCGCTGGACGGGCATCGCAAGGCTAAACCACCTCAATCTCATCAATAAAAATGAGGCTTTATCACAATCCACACTAGATCAATATGCAAAAAAAATAAACATGTAATAACAAAATTTACCATGACCTCCACCAGATCACTAGGCCAAAACAAGAATGGATGCCAGTGGATTTCTCCACCTACACCATGACAAAATTTCAGATCTCATAGTCTCTTATTATTTACCACAACCCATAGTCTGATCTAGGGACCACTAGGACCTAAACTGAGACTCCACCCTCAAGGATTTAATGTATAAGCCACTATTCACTGTCAAGGATTCCTAGGCCTAATCAACGGCAACCACCTCTAATATTTAGCATATATCACACAATTCATCGATCAAGGATTCCTAAGCCCACCGAGGCAACACAAAATATGGCTTTACCGCAACTAGAAGTCTGGTTCAAGGGTTACTAGGCAATGTGTCTATTATTCAAAGATCCACCTCACTTAGCTTTGAATCCATCCGATAATCCAACTCAGCTAAAATATGATAACCCCATCACACCATGGGTATCTTGAAATGGAAAGGCTAGGCTGAAAACACTATCACAGCTGGCAAAAACCATGCCAGTAAAACAAAAAACCACATGAAATACAATGCATGCCAAATCTAGCAAGGAAAAAACACATGAAAATCAATACCTGCAGATAATCTTGTTGTCATTGTTTGGTCTTGTTCTTCCTTTATTTCTCCTTCCTTCCTCTTGTCTCATTTGCCTCTCTTGATCTAATTCCAAAGCACTCCAAGAAAAATCCAAGTGTCCAAGAGTGAGAGAGAGAGAGAATAATGAGAGAGCTCCAAAAATGAACTGAGAAAATTCCACGAACTAATCCTCGGAAACCTTTTTTATCAACGAGGCCTCCATTTTCTTCATTTTCCATTATTTTCCTTCATTTTCCTCCTCACATGCAACCTTTGACCTTTCACCTTCCTTTTCTCATAACTTCCATTATTTTCATAAATAAAATGCCAATTAATTCCTTTTTCCTTTCCAAATCCTTTTCCATTTCCTTTGCCAAGAAAACTCTAAGTGTCCAAGACTGAGAGAGAGAGAGAGAGAGAGAGAGAATAATGAGAGAGCTCCAAAAATGAATTAAAAAATTCCATGAATTGGTCCTCGGATGCCTCTTTTATCAATCAGGCTTCCATTTCCTTCATTTTCCTCCTCACATGCAACCTATGACCTTTCACCTTCCTTTTCTCCTAACTTCCATTATTTTCATAAATAAAATGCCAATTAATGCCTCTTACCTTTATAAAGCCTTTTCCATTCCCTTTATCGATTTCCATAGCCATTATAAACTAAAGTGACATCCCATTAGGATTTTTTTTCCCACCATTCAACTTAGAATATGTGTCCCATGACCGTTGTCTTATATATTTTTACATGAATTTTTAACTCGAGATATTACAAAACCCTCACCCTTGGGGGAACAACTTTCTCAATGTTCAATGACACCCATAACCAGCAAGACCGCTACAACCAAACATGCTACCCATGGAGCTTTATAACATAGTTCGTTTCAATATCTAGAACAACCATTTGCTAAAACATGACAAACATACCATTTAATTGATCTTTATAATACAACTCCTTACCATATCTACAATAATAACCACATATACACACATATACATTTTCTTCACCTAGAAAATAATCATATTGTCTATGGAGCTTTATAAATCCATATCGATACAAAATTCACAATAGTATACACATATGCGCATTTTGTAAACTAGAAAATTAAAGGATATGATGCTTGCATCTACAACAAGGGAATCCAGAGGCTTACAACTCAACCCTCAAAGTAATACCAGGACTCACTTCCTTCCTAAGAAGCCCAGAATCCACTATAAGATCGACTCTACATTCAATGTCCAACACTATAATCCTATGCCACTTTTGCTCTCAGTGAATAGTTATTGGCTCATTGTTCCAGGGTGCACTCCCAATCTGCATATGATTCCATCTATAAATTCTAATGACCAAAACAAATCCATCCCTGGCCTTCTGTTCTCTATTACACAGTCTCTCGGGTAATTCGGTTACCCCTTTCATGCATTCACTCACCTTCTAGGTTCCTTAGAATCCCCTATCCCATAAGATCCATCCCTTGGCAAGGCTTCCTCACATTGAAAGTTCAAACAAACAATAAATATAATAGCCTCAAAACCATCGTACCATTCATGGCATGCTCATGGAAATCGCTGGACAATATCTGGTAGTAGTGTCCCACAATGGCCATGCTCCTGAAGTGATCTACAGACATACTGTTGCATGTTCCAATTCCTTTTGATGTTGCTACTAATGCTTGCGGTCAATTTCGACTACCCAACCATGCATTTTTGTGCTTTGTGTACCAAGCACATAACTTCCATTAGATTTAAAATAAATTGAAATAAATTCTCATCATACCTAATTGGTATCTTGTTAAAAAATTATGCCTGCAATCCTGTCTACTTCATGTCACAACAAGTCAAAGTAACTATTTGATCAAATCATCATGAATAAACATATCACATTTGGTTAGCTCAAACTAAACCATCATAAATTAAAATCATGAATCATGAAATCATCATAAACCATAATCATAAATCACACGTAACCATCACAAGTCAAAATCATATACCACATGCATAACAAAAATGAAATAAAATATCGATACTTATCCTTCATCGATCCTTACTCCTGCCTTTCTTGTTTTTGTACACACATAGGATCAGTTGCCACACTCAGCGAACACTAAGTTCCTTTTCTTTTCTTCAATCAAATATACATACACAATGTACATCACAAAACATACGTGCACACACAACGTGTGACACCACACAATACATGTACCTACACCTGGCATACACCACAACACAATACATATAATACACAGAGTACAACACAACGAGTACACATGGCATGATACCACAACTACATAATGCACATACATAGTACCGCATGCTTGCAACACAACATGTACAACATGCACACGTTACCACATGTACACCAATACCACATGTACATCATGCACACAATACCACCTGTACAAAGCACCACCTACAGAACATGTGCAAAACATCACATGTACACAACACCACCTGTACAACATGTACACAACATCGCATGTACATGAAATCACATGTATACGACACTAGCTGCACAACGTGTGCATAATGCCACATGTATATTGTACCAGTTGTACAACATGTAAACAATTCCATACATACATAGAACCACGTGCATAGTACACGACACCACATGTACACAACACCACATTCTCACAACACCACTTGTAAAATCATGCACACAACACCATATGTACATGGAACCACATGTACATCATGCACACAACGACATATGTACATAGCGTTGCATATACAACATGTACATAACACCCTATGAACACAACACTACATATCCAACATGAACACAACACCATATGCACACAAAGCCACATATCCATCATGCGCTTAATACAAGATTCATAACACCACATATCCGACATATACATAGCACGCTTTATATCCAACACTACAGATGAAATCTACATACAATAGGCACAGAACATCATATGTACACGATACTATGTATATTACATGTCCACATCACCATAGGTACAATCATTGAATATACAACATGTGCAACATATACACAACAATAGTACTGCACATCCAAAACCACACTGTCTCTACCAGGAAACCTTGCTTCTAGTGTCTATCTGTCATCCATGCTTATCCTGGCATGCCACAAAGCACATTTCTTTCATTCTTCTGATGTATCCTTCAGCATTACCGGCCATAACATAAACATAGCCATAATACAAGCACATAATATCAATTCATATCCACATGATAGTGACCTCATATATTTGTCATGACTATTCTCCCACTCGATTCCTCATAAACGAGGAACCTCTTCATACCATTGATCTGCGTAAGAAATAATTCCTCCATAAGGTTAATCCTTGGTGACCTTGTCAGATAATTACATTCATACATACATGTACACATATAAACCTCAACATAAGACAATCATGATACCTAATGACCTTGTCAGATAACAACATACATACTTACATATATGGATATAAATAATAGTATAAAGTAATCATGATCACAACATAATTACTAGATATGAAGGTCAAGGTTAAGATAACTTCCTTCATTCATGCACAACATGAAAAATATCGATAGAAACAGTTCCCAACATAGCCAAGGAATATGAGGCCTAAAATCCATTAACCGTACCTTTCTTGATTACCTTTCCAATGACTTTCCTTCCATTTTACATTTACACCAATGGACATAATCAGTCCAACTGGGTGACGTACTCTTGCCTTAAACTACCCTTATACATGCACCAAGATTCATCCAAGTATTACATCACCTGTTGGGTTTCATTAAGCTCTCCCTGAGCTCCATTATCTTTCCTCTTTTCCAACAAATTTCCAAGACCCACAAGAGATAAAAAAGAAATACCAAGAAGCAAACAAGAATAAAATCATGGAAAACCAACAACAATACGACACCATAAGCAAAGTGGCATGGCCATGCATAAGATGCAAACAAAACCTAAATGACACAGAAAAATCACCAAAAGACAAAAATAACAATACTGACAACATACACCATGACTCAATCCACATGGTTCCTAGAGCTTCCAAGAGAAAGCTCAACCTGAGCCTTCTTCGAGATTTCATGGCACACTCTTTTCCATGCAATCCCTTGCATAATACTCGCATCAACACATAACTATTGAAATAAACATAAAAATACACCAATTACCTTATCTTTTTGTGTCAAGCACGCTTACTTGTAACCAAACACATTCGTGCTATGTATCAAGGGACTCCAATTCCATTAATAGATATATCTATAACGAGATACCTGTTGTAATACCTGTCAAATACATGTTCATGAACATAGCACATACCCACATTATGTCAGATGTAATCAAGGTTAAGAAGTCTTCCAGGATGCAAAGAACCAATTCTTTTTAAATTATGGTTTCCAAATATAGCCAAAGGAATTCTTGTCCAATTCCTTTCTTTTACATTTTTACCTTGTTACAATCAAGACTTACTATGTATTGTCACATCACAAAACTGTTAATTATATAAACACATCATTTTTTACCTTGTCACATTAATACCATGCATATTTCCTGCAACTATTTACACATGTCAACCACATGTTCGAAATATCAATACAATCATATCTATCAATTTGAAATCAACCTTTACCAAGAATAACAATCATGTAATAATCAATAGTCAACTCATTGTCATTAGAGATAATGCTTCAACTATCACCTACTACACTCAAGTACATATCAGTTGTCTCAACACGTGTACTTGTACAATCATCTTAAAACAAGATCATTTGCAAACATACTCATATTATGCAATTAATAAAACATCCAACCAACATTCTAACATACCTTGTTAAATTAATCAACTAGACAACATAATCAAATTGTCAAGAACTTCATACCTTAATGTATCTCATGGGAGGCTACCTTGACTGCATAATCAATCTATATTAAATGATATAACGTCACAACATATCAACTCAAACATAGATACAGTCATGATATCCATAATAGTCACTAGCTAACATGTTCACATCATGAACTCATAAATAATTATCATTCATGCATAATAATCACGTTTTCCCCATCAATATAGATTAGTATGACATAATATCACAACATATTAACTCTTACCTGAATGTGATAACCCTAAGTATTTTCATATACCAAACCAAATTAGTATGATACATATAACATCAAGATTTTAATTGAATAACCCTAGTCATCAAGTTACTAGGATATAACAACAACAAGTTATACATCAAGCTCATCAACAACATATAATGTAATACTCAAGCCAACTATCATATATCAACAACAACTTAACCTATAACATACTCATTAACGACATATAACATAATCATCAAGTTATCTAACCTAAAACACCAATAGCAATGCATATCACCACATGTTACTATCATTCGTGACTATCTCACACATGTTCATATGACTACACTAATCAACTATCTGTTATCATACATGTAAGCATAACAACAATAAAATGAAAGGCACACATAACTATAATGAATATAACAATCCTTAACCTACATATCTACATGCCCAACATACAAACCTGTATGATGACATGCTCTTGTGTCGACGTCCAATTCTACAACTTCACTTAATTATTTGCATCTCCTACTCTATCTCAGCTAACACATTAACATCATAATCCTATCAATATCACCATGATGACCTAATTGCATATAATGACCTCACAATTCAAGCCCAACGTACTATAAATGCATAACCATAACCATGAAAATGCATGCATAATAACATATAGACAACAACACACATAACAAATACATATACAACCATACACTCATGATGAAGCATCCCATAAAACCACCATCAACCCTCATATGGCGACATCACTACAACTAGGATCAACACCATGCAAATGCAACAAGAACATAGACCACAAGGATGATTAATACATGTTCAGCCGACATGAATGCATGAGCAACAAAAACTGCCAATCCAATCCGAGAGGTGAACCTTGCTCTGATAGCACTTTGTAACACCCTCCTCCCACATCTACACAAGTAATTGTCCAACTAGGGTAAACATGTGACAAGAGGCTATTATGACGGGATACAACCTCCTAGGTGACTTTATGGAAGTGGAATTTATAGAAGCACACTACAAATACCTTCCACATCATCAACAAAACTCCTAGAAGTCATCCCAACCACTTAGTTAGTCATCCCCTGAGACCAACTAAGGTTTTAGACCATTAAACTCTTATATTCTCCCTTGATATGGGCATGCATGCATCCAAATGGCTTTGGATGCTCCCAAAACATGGTATGATAGTGTCTAGGGACTTTTTGGCTAGTGTAGTGCCTACGTGCCTAGGATTTGAGCCACTTTTCAGGCTCGTAACCTGGGTCACTACCTAGAAATAAATGACACCTTCAGAACAAAAATATAATAGTGGAATGATGATACAAATGCAATTATTGAAGAAGCCCTTAATTGGACCCCTACTAGCCATTACAAGAATTTTGTCAAACATGTCACAAACATGTAATCTACAGGAGTAAATAATAGATCTGGCCATATGGGTCTCACACATACCTAAGAATCACTAAGAATCATTAATCCCTTGTATCACTAGATTCATTATCATGTATTAGGTCATAGATCATTGTTCGTTAATTTACAAATCAAAATATGAGGAGACACATACATCATCACTGTCATAATACATGCGAATAAACTATCATAATAACAACATAAATATCAAGGACACATCAGCCAAAAACTCCACAAATAAACCAATAAATTTACACATGAGATACCAAGGAAAGAACCTATTATTAACAAATGCAAAATCCAATCTGGTATGGGACTACCATCTTCCACCCAACCATATATTGGATGATCCAAATATCTCTTTATCCCATCATCACCATGACATATTCCAAGCATGAATGTGGGACTCAAACTAAAAGAACCAACCAGGGTATCCCAAGGCTAAACCACCTCACCCTCATCAATAGAAACCCGAATTTACTGCAATCCACACTAGATCAATAGTTCAAAACACTAAACATGTAATAATAGGCTTTACAATGATCTCCACCAAATCACTAGGCCAAATAAAGCATGGATGCCACCAGATTTCTCTAGCTACATCATGAGTAATTCTCTTATCTCCTAGTCTCTCAGGCTTTATTGCAATCCACAGTCCGATCCAGGGACCACTAGGCCCTAAACTGAGACTCCACCCTCTAAGATTTACTGTATAACCCACTATTCACTGTGAAGGATTCCTAGGCCTAATAAAGGGAAACCACATGTAGGATTTACCATATATTCTACCATCTATAGGTAGAGGATTCCTAGGCCCACCGAGGTAACAAAAAATCCAGCTTTACTACAACCCATAGTCTACTTTAGGGGTTACTAGGCCACGTGTTCTATTATTCGTAGATCCACCTCACTCAACTTCAAATCCATTTGGCAACCAATCTCAACCAAAACATGAGAACTCCATCACACCATGACTATCTGGAAATAGAAAGTCTAGGCTGAAAACATTGTCACACCTAGAAAAACCCATGCCATAAAAACAAATAACCACATGCAATACCATGCATGCCAGCTCTAGCAAGGAAAACCCACATGGAAATCAATACCTGCAAATAATCCTATTGTAGTTGCTTGATATTGCTATTTCTTTCTTGCTCCTTCCTTCCCCTTGCCTACTTTTCCTTTCTTGAACCAATGCCAAAGTTGTCTAAGAAAACTCTAAGTGTCCAAGAGTGAGTGAGAGAGAGAATAATGAGAGAGCTCCAAAAATGAACTGACAAAAGTCCATGAACTAGTCCTGAGAAGCACTTTTTATTGATTATTCCTTTATTTTCTTCATTTTCCATTATTTTCCTTGATTTTTCCTCCTCACATGCCACCTATGACCTTTTACCCTTTTTTTCTCCTAACTTCCATTATTTTCTGAAATAAAATTCCAATTAATGCCTCTTGCCTTTCCAAATCCTTTTCCATTGCCTTTACCAATTTCCTTAGCCATAACAAACTGAAGTGACACCCCACTAGGATGTTTTTCCCACCATTCAGCTTGGAATGCATGTCCCATGACCATGGTTTTATATATTTTTACATGAATTTTTAACAAGTGTTGTTACAACTCCATAATAGATATATATTCATTATTAAAACAATTATTCCTTGCCTAGGAGTGTGGTTCTTCGACATGTAGGAGAAAGGTAAGGTCATTCTGTCGAGAATACCATAATAAAGATATTCAATATAGTCATATATTCTATATACTATCTATCTTTTTAATATTTCCTACCTTTCTATCTACTATTTATCTCCTTAACATTTCCTACCCTTATATCTCGTAGTTCTTGAGTAATAAGGCCAAGATTGAGTTGTTGGTTTTCATATTAATTCAATCTATGTATAAAGGTGGGTTGGATAAGCTAATCGGGTTATGATAGTGGTCCTTGTGTTTCTAGTGTCACTCTTTCCACTTACATACACATTCTAGTTGGGAACATAAACACAATTAATTACCCACTGGAAAAAGGAGAAAGTACCTTGATTCCAAGGCCATGTGGACCTATATCTTTGTTCACAATATTCATCTTTCCGATGATTTTCTCTCTACGACCTTACAAACGTTATTATGTCCAAAAACCACCAACTATTTAAAAACGCTTAGTTTCTTTGATCCTTTCAATTTCATAGTAAGTTGTAGTACTTTTTGAGGAATTCTCCCATTAGATCGAAGGGCTATGGTGGTGCAGGTTTACTTAAATGTCATCCTAGTTGGATAATATGTGAAAATGGTCTCTTGTTGAAATAGAAGGTCATTATTTGCTTCAAACAAGTAGGGAGATGCATTTTGCATGACCTATAAATGAATAATACTCTATTTTCAGAGAATTAAACTAGATATGTATTATATGAATTAAGAAAATTTCAGCGAGACCCTTTAAAGATAAATAAAAAATTATTTTAAGTGTTTTCATTCCTTACCTATTCAAACACTTCAATTTCACTTCATGGAACACTTTACCAACATTTTGGCATAAACAAACTTCTTGCTAGCTAGTAAAGTGCTATAGAGACTTCGCTTCACTTTATCTTAACTTTAAATAGTTATTTCATCCAAAAACTACTGACTATCCAAGAAAATCCCTTAGTTTATTTGATGCTTTAGTTTCCATAGTAAATTGTAGCACTCTTTAAGGAAATCTCCCATGGGACCAAAGGGCCATGATGACCAAAGTTTGTTTAAATGCCTTCTGAGCGGGAGATTATGGAAGAATGGTCTTGAGTTGAAATAGAAGGTTAGGTTGTGCTTCAATCAAGTAGGGAAGCATCAAATAATTAAAAAAAAAAATTACTTAGAGATGTATTATTTGGATTAAAAAAAATTAAACGATAATTTTACAAATTCAGGAAAAAACAATTTAAAATGCTTTTAATTCTTACCTATTAAACTTTAGTTGCAAATCTTAAGATACATTTAATAGAATTATGGCACAACAAAAGTTCTTTGTTAATGCCACTAAAGTTCTATAAATAATTGGATCAAAACTAACAATAAGTGTCATGAATCCAAGAACTATATTAACGAGAGTATTATCTCAAAACCTGCATTAAACAAACAACTAAGATTTCTTATCCAAAAAGGAAAAAACCCATGGAACTAACATCACATTAGAGTGCGGAAGATTGAAGGCTTTCCTTCCATAGCAATAGATAGGACTTATGCTAGAATCAAAATATGTTTGACACTTGGGCACTATAAATGGAATTGAAATGCAAATAAGTTTCATGGAATTCAGATATATCTCATAATAGTAAATATGTTCACTAATATTTCCCTTCAAAAAAAATCCATGCAAAGCATGAGTTGCAAGGATTGTATGTTGTTATAAGGAGTTCAAAGAGAGGGTGGATAATACTAGTAAAAGAGGGATTGATTTGGAATAATTAGAGAGAGAAAAAAAATTTGAGGAGAAAAGTCATATGATAAAAATATATTAAGGGATCATATTAGAGGCTAACAATAGACTCAAGCCAAGAATAACAAATTTTCATTATATCAACAAGGAAATAAACTAAAAATATTCATGTACATAAGAAATAACATGAACTATGGCTTAGGGTATTCACCTACAAGGGGAGCAAACAACTATCTAAGAAAATTGTGAGGGGTGAGAGGTTCTAGTAAAGACGCATCCCCCATACCTCCATAAAGAATGAAGTGGACATGTAGGTTGAATGAAACATACATTAATTTTTTATCCTTTATTTATTTAATTAAAGAAACACCCACATACCCAAAAGGACAAATGCTAAGTAAAATTAGAAATAAACAAATTAATACTAAGTTAAAAGATCAATAAAAGAATGTGCAGGTAGGTAGCAGGTGAGGAATACATGCAGTTGACAAGTTTCAACCTTACTATTTATAAAGAATGAAATCATAAATATTGTTATATGCCATACATTTGTACATGTTACATGATGTGACTTACTTGTATGGACCTGTAAATAAAGTAACCAAATTGAAACTCTACTATCCTACTACTAAATCTTTACTTTCCTTAATATCCTCGCTAATTATTTGCTGAAGCTTTTGACTTTTACTCAACCCATCAACCATGTCCCATGCTAAGAAGGTAAGGGCCTATACTAATCAAGTTAGGTAGGGAATTTATGGAGGAGGACCTAGATGAGAAGGTAAGAATAAGAAAACTCCTTTGTAACAATGTTATGAACGAATGCAACATGTTTCTTTCCCTGATAACATCTTTAAGTAATTTGTAAATAGCAAAGGATTATTCAAAGGAAACACTAAGGGTATGTTAATAAAGTATTGGTAAAGAAATGGCATTATTGTAATATTATTACATAATGAATAATCCCATGTTGTCACCAAAAAGAGTAATAAAAGGCATGGTCCTCAATCCATCCTCATCGAGTACTACTACTTATGCTTGGATCTACCAATTTCAGTCGAAACTATAGATTCATTATAGAGCATGTTATTTTACATTACCATTGTCAGTCTAGGGAGGAAACAAGTCCAATAAATTGACTAGATAACATATGAAAGTGAAAGCTTGAGCATATGCAAAGTTGAAAGAGAAAGTGTAAGTTATGATGTATACTTTCTCATGCACAAAGAAACCCATCCAAACCCTACCTCACTCATACAATATGTATATATTTGGTTTCATACATTCTTGTGCCTAAGAGAATAGTGAGGAGCCTTCATTTTCTACCTTCTTTATTTAATTACTCTTCGGTCATTATCAATATAAGATGGAACAATGTTGTAGAGGGTGGCCATACCCAAAGAATTGAACAGTCTCATCATGTCTATATTTTCTAATGTGAATCATGCTAAATAATATCTTTAATCAACTTTGTAACTTTCCCAAAGCGTTTTCCTATGTGCATTTGATTTCTTGTTTCTTTTTTAGTAATGAAGCCTATTTGATGAAGGAGCATTAGACCATGTTCATGGTGGAAAACAAAGGGGGATTGACAATGTGTTGGATTGGCCACATGTTGGGATGGAAAGGTTGATTTTGTCTCCTTGAATGAGATTTTGAATAACATAAATAAAAAATTTGAATAAGTTGTAGAGTCTAGGAAATGAAGAGCCATTTTTGTTGTGTATTTTTTGTAATTCCCTCCTCCCGCATCTACCCATGTAACTGACCAACCAGGGTAAACATGTGATGCGAATTTACCATGATATGATTCGGCTCCCTATGTGTCGGTTAAGGAAGTGGAACCGGCAGAACATATCACACATACCTTCCACATCATCAATAAAACTCTGAGGAGTCATACCAACAGCTGAAGTAGCCAGCCCTTGAGACCAACTAAAGTTTTAAAGCATCAAACCCTTAGATGCTCCCTTGATATAGACTAGGTTGGAGGCTCCAGATGTTACCACAACAAGGTAAAGCCAACATATGTGGATCTTTTTTCCTAGTGTTGTGCCTGCAACTTCTGGATTTCTGCCACTTTTCAAGCTCATAGCCCAAGTCATTGCCCATAAATCAATGAGACTTTCATAAATGAAATTTCACAATGGAACAAAGATCCAATTGCAAAGACATCAACAATGACTAGACTAGACCCCTACTTGCCATGACAAGCATTTTTTCGGACATGTCACAAACATGAAAGCTATAGGTCTTAACAACATCACTTAGTATAGGGGTCTCATACTTATCTGAGATTCGTTATGAAGCATTGATTCCTCAACACATTAGCTACAATTTCATCTATTCAATGATATATATATATATATATATATATATATATATATATATATATATTGTTCATTCATTTACAAGTAAAAACATGATGAGAACCATAAATAGCCACTGTCATAATACATGTTCATAACTAGCATAATAATAACATAAATACCAAGGAAACAATAGACATATAATCCACATATAAATCATTATAATACTCATAACATATGAAGGAGAAAGAGAGCTCTTATTGATGATTTCAAAGGCCAACCAAGTATTTGACTTCAACGAACCACCTGATCGTAGGCTAGGCTGAACTAAATATTTCTTTCAGCGAGTCATCCCCACACCATATTCAAAGCATGAATGTCAGATATCATGAAATTAATCCATAAAAACTGGACTAGGGATTCCAGAGGCCAAACTACCTCAACCCTTTAACAAGTGATTCCATTGCACAGTCGGACGTCATTAACCATCACCAAATTACTCTCTAGCCAAGTCTTCCAGGGATTCAAAGAATTTGTTCCAACTGAGATTCGAGGTCTAGTAACTCAACCCATAACTATTATCGAGATCGAAAGCATTTTTCCAACCAAGGCTCCATGAATAGTAACTCAACCCACAATTTTTTGTCGAGCTCCAGAGTGTTTTTCAAACCAAGGCTTTGAGAACTAGTAACTCAACCCATCAAGGGCACTAGAGTGTTTTTCCAATCAAGGATCTAGGACCGATAACTCAACCCAAGCTATTACATGGCTCTAGACCATTTTTCCAAACAAGTATTTAGGACTAGTAACTCAACCCAATTCATTACAGGGTTTTCAAAGTGTTTTTCAAACCAGGGCTCCAAGAACTAATAACTCAACCCAAGACAAAGGAAACATGAGAACCAACCAAAAAAACAAAGAAATGAACCCACAATGCTATGATTATCCCAAAAATGGCAGGGCTACGAAAATCCACTATCAATCCATGAAATCCTCCATGCCAATGACATATCATAACCAAGAAACTACATGCATATTCTATGCATGCCAAAACTAGTGAGGAAAACATACATGCAACTTGGTACCTACAAGCAAAGCCAATTGTAGTTGTTGATTGCAATGTCCTCTTATGCTTTCCTACTCTTCCTTTTCTTTATTGGTACAAGAATCCAAGTATGCCACACTTTCCAGGAGTGCTCCGAGAAAACTTTAAGTGTCCAAGAGTATGAGAGAGAGATAATAGAATGAGAGCTCCAAAACTAAACAGACAAAATATTACACTAACCATTGAACCTACCAACTGATCCTCAAAAGGATTTTTATCAATAAGGCCTCTATTTTCTTCAATTTCCAGTATTTTCCTTCATTTTCCTCCTCACATGCAACTTGTGACCTCTTCCTTTTCTCCTAATTTCCATTATTTTCATAAATAAATGTGCCAAAAATACCATTTTTCATTTCCAAATCCATTGACATTTCCTTTAGCCATAATAATCAAATGATAATCCATACTAGGATGTCTTACTCAACATTCATCTTGGAATACATGTCCCATGACCTTGGTCTTATATTTTTTTACATGATTTTTTAACCAAGTATATTACAGAACCCTCCCCCATGGGGAAACACTGACCTTGATGTTTAGTGACACCTATAACTAGCAAGACTGTTGAAAACAAAACATACTACCCATAGGGATTTATAACATAGCTCATTGCAGTATTTATAATGATCATCTGCTAAAACATGACGAACATACCATTTACTTGAGATTTATAGCACAACTCATTACGATATTTACAATAATAACCACATATATACACATTCAAATTTTCTTGACCCAATAATTAATCATATTGTCTATGGAGATTTATAAATATAACTTGATACAATCTTTACAATAATAAACGCATATAAACATATGCCAACAAATAAAAGGATACAATTCTTGCATCTGCGACAAGGGAATCCAAAGGCTAACAACTCCACCCTGAAACTAATACCAAGATTCACCTCCTTCCCAAGAAGTCTAGAATTCACTGCAAGGTCAAATATGCATCCAATGTCTAGCTCTATAATCCTATACCACTTGTTCTCTCAGTGAACAGTTACCTGCTCATTGTTCTAGGGAACACTCCCAATGTGCATTTGATTCCATCTAGCAATGTTAATGAACAAAATAAATATATCCCCAACCTTCCCTTCTCTACTACACAATCCCTTGGAAAATCCGTTCACCTCCTTTCATGCAGTCACACACATTGCAAGTTCCACTACACCCCCATCCTAGACAATATATCCCTCGGCAAGGTTTCCTCGAATCAAAAGGCCTAAGAAACAAGGAATATCACTCCCTAAAAACCATCATACCGGTCATATCATGCTCATACAAATCAATAGACACTATTGGGTACCAATGTACCACAATGGACATGTTCATGAATGTTTTACTAGAATACTTTGGCCTGTTCCAATTCCTTTTGTTATTGTTGCTAATGCTTGCTATCAGTTTCGACCACCCGACCAAGATTTTCATGCCTTCCTGTACCAAACACATAATTTCCATTAGATTCAAAATAGACTAAAATAACTTCAAATAATACCTCATTGGTGGGCCATCAATAAGGTATACTTGCAATTCTGTTTTGTCCCTATCACAACGAGTCAAACTAGCATCTTTTACCAAATCATCATGTATAAACATATCACATCAGGTTAGCTCAAAACACAACAATCATATATCAAAATCATAAGTCACTAGTAACCATCATAAACCATAATCATATACCACATGTAATAATCATATACTAGAATCATAAATCACATTCATAATAAAACTAAAATAAAATATTGATATTTATCCTTTAATAATTCCTTAGCTTCTACCTTTTTCCTTATTCTGTACACACTTTGGATAGGTTTCCACACCCAGAAAAAACCCAGTTCCTTCACTTCAAACATGTGCACATACACATAGTGTTCATCACACACATACAACCACACACGACATAAAACATTGTGCAATACATGCACCTACACTTGACATACGAGACATACACCTACACGCAGTGTACAAAACAACACAATAGATACGCATACATCCGATGTAAAAAACAATACATATACATGTACAAAGTACAACACAATGAATACACATGTCACGATGGCAAGACTACAAAATGCACATACATAGTACTCCATGCCTGCAACACAACATGTATGACATGAACACATTATCACATGTACATGTGTACCATATGTACAAAATGTACACAATACCACTTGTACACAACACCACTTGCACAAAGTGTGTACAACATCACATGTACACGACATCGACTACAAAATGTGTACATAAAGCCACATGTACACCACACCACTTGTACAATGTATAGAGAATACCATATGTAGACAACATCACATGCATGACATGCACACAAGACCACATGTACATGGAACCACATGCACGACATGTACAACGTGTACACAACACCAGATGTACAATCATGCACACAACCCATATGTACATAGCACTACATGCATAACATGCACATAACACCATATGTACATAGCACTGCATATACAACATGTACATAGAATCATATGTACACAACATTGCATATCCAATATGCGCATAACACCATATGCACACAACACTGCATATCCAACATGCTCACAGTATGATATGTACACAATACCATATATCCAACATGTATATAGAACCATCTATACCCAACACTACATATGTAATATACACACAACCTCATATGTACACAATACTACATATACAACATCACATCACCATAGGTACAATAATTGAATATACAACATGCACAACATATAGACAACAATAGAATTGCACATCTGAAACCATAATGCCTCTACCAAGAAACCTTGCTTCTAGTGTCTCTCTCCCATCCATGATTATCATAGCAGAGCGCAAAGCACATTGTTTTCATTCCACTGATTTATCCTTCAATGTTACATATCATAACATAAATATATGCATAATCCAAGCATACAATATAAATTCATATCCACATGATATTGAACTCATATATTTTTCATGACTACTCTTCCCACTTGATTCCTCGTAACACCAGGAACCTCTTCATCACCAGCATAAGAAATCATTCCTCCACAAGAATGATCCATGGTGACCCTGTCAGGCAACGATATACATACATACATGTGTACATATAAACATCAACATAAAGAATCATGATCCCTCATGACCTTGTTAGATAATAACACACATACATACATATATGCATATAATAACTAGCATAAAGAAATCATGATCACAACATAATTACTAGATATCGAGGTCAAGGTTAAGGGAACTTCCTGCATTCATGCACAAGGTTAACATTTATGTTACCTTTCTCATGATTGTCCTATCACCATTAATTTACACTAATGGACCCAACCAATACAACTGATTGTCATAATCTTGCCTCCAACTACCCTTATACATGCACTGACTTCATCTGAGTCTTACATTCCTTGCTGGAATTCATTCAACTCTCCCCGAGCTCCACTAAATTTCCTCTTTTCCTAACCAATTCCCAAGAACCTCAAACATAAAATACAAGAACAAGAAACAAACAAGAAGAAAATGATGAAAACCAATAACAACACAACACCAAAAAGAAAGTGGTATGACCATACACTATACATAAAAAAAATTGTAAATCAAGCACAAAAAATTCACAAAATACTGAAATCATAAGACTAACAGTAGACACCATGACTCAATCCCATGGTTCCTAAGGAAGGATCAACCTAAGCCTTCTTGAAGACTTCATGGAAACCTCTCTTACCATGCAAATTCCTGCATCACACTACCATAAACATATGATTTTCAGTATATAAATAAATACAACAATATACAAGTTAGCTTACCTTATTATGCCAAGTACGTTGCGTTGTAGCTAAACACATTTGTGCCATGTCTCAAGGGACTCCAATTCCCTCAAAAGATCTAGCCATAACTAGACACCAACTGTTATATCTGTCAAATATATTTCCATGAATATATCACATATCCACATTATTTCAGACAAATTAGTGTTAAGAAGACTTCATGTATGCAAAGCACTCATTCGTTTGGAATTTCAGTTTCCAAACATACCCAAAGGAGTTATCACCCAAATCCTTTCTTTTACCTTTACCTTATTGCGATTAAGTCTTACTATGTATTGTCACATCACCCAATGGAGAGTTATATAAACAAATCAACTATTACCTTGGCATGCTAATATCAAGCATGTTTTCTGCAATTGTTCACACATGTCGATCACATGTTCCAAAAATCAAGGCAACATATCTATCAATTTGAAATCAACCTTTACCAAGTCTAATGACCATGTCATAATCAAAATAAACTCACATTCATTAGTCATAATACTACAAGTATCACACACTTACACGCAAGTGCATATCAATTATCTTAGCACATATGTATTAGTACAACCATCTTAAAACAAGATAATTTATTCATGCAATCTTATAGGCACATACTCATGTTATGCAATTAATAAATCATTCAAACAAATTGCAAACATACCATGTCAAATAAATCAACTATATGACATAATCAAATATTCAAGCACAGAGTAGATGATAGAAGCAATCTCATACCTTAATGTATCTCAGGGGAGTTTGTCTAGTCTGCACAATCATTCGAGATTAGCATCATATATATTCACAACACATCAACTCAAACATAAGGTCATGATATCCATGACAGTAACTAGCTAACATGTTCACATCATAAACTTATAAACAATTATGATTCATACATAATAATCACATATGCATAGTTAGTATAGATAGGTATGACATAATATCACCACATATTAACTCATACCTAAATGTCATAACTCCAACCATTTGCATAGATGAATCCAAATTAGTATGATACATATAACATCAATATATTCATGTTATAACCATAATCATCAACTTAACTAACATATAACAACAATAAGTTAACATATAACCTTATGATCAACAACATATAACATAATCATCGAGCTAACTACAAGTTAACATATAACATATTCATCAACAACATATAACATAATCATGAAGTTAACTAACATAAAACAAAAACAACAATGCATACAACTATAGGATACTATCACTCATGGCTATCTGACACATGTGCATATGACCTTATTGATCAACTAGAATTTATCATATATATAACCATAACATCAATAAAATGACAAACATGTATATAACCCTAATGCATAATAATCCATTAACTAAAATACATGCATGTCAAACATACAATAGTTGTATGACGACCTTCTCTTACCCACAAGTCTACTGCTGCAACCTCACTCTGATTATCTGCATCTCCTACTCTATCTCAACTAACTCATAAGTGTCATAACATACCAATAAAAACACGATGACCTAATTGCATACAATGACCTCATAATGCATTTCTCACCTAGCATAAATGCATAACCATAACGATGACATTCCATGCATAACAAAATATAGACACTGACATGCATAAAAAATGCATATAAAACCATACACTCATGAAGACATATCACACAACAACAAAATCAAACTTCACATGGCAACATCACTGCTACCATTTTCAACAACATGAAAATGCAACAAGCACATGGACTACAAGCATAAGGAAGACATATGCAACCAACATGAATCCATGACCAACACACCGCCCATCCAATATGAGGGGTGAACCATGCTCCGATACCACTCAGGTAGACATGTGATGATAAGTTACTATGATATGATTCAACTCCCTATGTTTCAGTTAAGGAAGTGGAACTAGTGGAACACATCACATAAACCTTCCACATCAGCAACAGATCTCCCAGGAGCCATCCCATTCACTCAGGTAACCAACCCATGAGACAAACTAAAGTTTTAATGCATCAAACCCCTCAACTCTCCCTTGATATGGACCATGGTGTGTCTATGAGTCTCCAAATGCTCCCACAACAAGGGCAAGTGAGCATCCAAGGATTTTGTTCCCCAGTGTTGTGCCTACGACTCCTGGATTTTTGCCACTTTTGAGGCCCAGATCCCAGGTTACTACCCATAACTCAATGATGCCTTCAGAAATGAAATTTCATAGTAGAACAAAGATACATTTTCAAAAACATCAACAATGTCTAGACTGGACCCCTACTAGCCATTACAGCCATTTCGTCAAAGATGTCACAAACATGAAAGCTACAGGTCTTAATAGGAAAACTAAGCATAGGGGTATAATACTTACTTGAGGTTCATTATGAAGCATCGATGCCTCAAAAAATTAGTTGCAATTTAATCTATTAGGCCATACATACATTGTTCATTCATTTACAAGTAAAAACATGATGAGAGCCATACATAGCCACTATCATAATAAATTTTCATAACTAGCATAACAAAAATATAAATACCAAAGAAACAACAACAATATAATCCACATATAAATATTATAATAGTCATAACATACCAAGGAGAAAGAGAGCTCTTATTGATGATTACATAGGTCGACCAAGTATGGGACTTCTGCGAACCACCCAACTGTAGACTAGGTAGAACCAAATATTTCTTTTAGCTAGTCATTCATGTGCCATATTCTAACCATGAATTTGATGTATCATTAAACAAACACATCAAAATCAAGAAAGGGCTTCTAGAAGCCAAACCACCTTAATCCCTCAACCATTCTTTCCACCTCATGGTCGAACATCACTAACCATCACTAGGTTTGTGTCTACCCAAGATTCTAGTGCCTCAGAGCATTTGTTCCAACCCAGATTCCAGGACTAGTAACTCAACCCATGGCTGATGTTTAGCTCCAGAGCATCCTTCCAACTAAGGCTCCATGACTAGTAACTAAACCCACAACTTTTGTTGGGCTCCAGAGTATTTGTCCAACCAAGACTAGTCACTCAACCCACCAACAACTCCATAGAATTTTTCCAACCAAGGCTCCATGATTAATAACTCAACCCAAGCTATTACATGACTCCTGAGAATTTTTCCAACCAAGTCTCCAGGACTAGTAACTCAACCCAAGCAGTTACAAGGCTTTTATAATTTCCCCAACCAAGGTAGCAGGAACTAATAACTCAACCCAAGATAAAGGAAACATGAGAATGAACTGGATAAAAAAAATTGAACCCAAAACGCCATGACTATCCCAAAAATGGAAAGGCTAGGAAAATACACTATCGGTCTAGGTAATCCTCCATGCCAATGACATGCATAACCAAGAAACCACATACATATGCCATGCATGGAAAAACTCTTGAGGAAAACATACATTCAACTCGGTACCTATGAGAAAACCCCATTATAGATGTTGACCCCAATGTCCTCTTGTGATTTCGTGTAATTCCTTTTCATTCTTGCTCCAAGCATCCAAGTATGCCACACTCTCCAAGAGTGCTCCAAGAAAACTCTAAGTTTCCAAGAGTATGAGAGAGAGAGAGAGAGAGAGAATAGAATGAGAGCTCCAAAACTAAACTGACAAAATGTTACAATGATCAAACCTCCACACTAATCCTCAGAATCATTTTTATCAATGAGGTCTCTACTCTCTTCAATTTCCATTATTTTCTTTCATTCTCATCCTCACATCAAACCTATGAACTTTCACCTTCCTTTTCTCATAGTTTCAATTATTTTCTTAAATAAATGTTGCAAAAATGCCATTTTACCTTTCCAAACCCTTTTCCATTTCCTTTCCCAACTTCCTTTAGCCATAATAAACCAATTAACACTCGCACTAGGATGCCTTGCCCAAAATTCAGCTTGGAATATGTGTCCCATGAACTTGGTCTTATAACCATGGTTGTTACACTTTTCAGCTTCCCTCAGTTAAAGAGAAGAGGAAGTGAAACAATTGCCAAGGAAGTGCATAAAAGGAACATCGATTGGAGAGGAGGGAAGATTCTACTCCTTCCTCAAACCTGTAGATGTGAAATAAATAAAATAAATGTGTAGAATATTCATTGCATATCTCTATGTTTATTATCTTTGTGTTTCTATATATGTGTTCGAATTGTATATACATCTAATTTAATTCTAGAACCCGTGTGAACAAGGACTGTAATATTATGTTCTTAGAGATATTTAATTTATGAGTTGTGGTTGTTAGGAGTATTAGTTAAAGTGATCCCAAACCATATTTTGTAGTGTCTCTATTTTGCAGACAGTGACATGTCCTTTGTGATTTGAGTGTGAACAATGGTTCGATCAGGGGATGCTCGACATAAAAGATGCAAGAGGAAATCGTACTTTGAGTAAGGAAGTGTGGATAAATAGAGTAATTTGATTGCTTGACAAAGCCTTTTGTTTTGATGTTATCATGATTTTTTTGGGAGCCTGAGCATAACCATTGTTAAGAGAGATGACAAAGGCCATTCCTTAGCATGGATAATGTTCTCACGCGGTGGAGAGTCAATGATGAAGAGAGCACAAGTCGTTCTGCCTTCTAATAGCCAGAAAAAAAAAAATTTGAGGTGCTATAAAAGTAGTCCACATTACCTACCAGAGGTTTATTTATGCATTGAGGTGTGCCCAGATTTCCTTCTCGGCTTCTTTCTACCATCAATTTTGGGTATCAAGGAAGGCTTGAAGTAGAGATACCTTTGTGATAGAGTTGCATTTGATATTGGTGGTGTTGTATATGGAAAAGGGAGATTACAATGTGAGCGAGAAGAGGACAAGGTCGCGGAGGGAGACCCATAGTTAATGTAGAACTACGAGAAGAGATATAGAGGTTGTGAGCTTGTTTAGAGGCCATGGAGACTAGCAAGCAGTGAGATCCTCATGTTGGAGATGACAAAGGGTTGGAGGAAGAAGCTACAATAGAAAGAGCAGTAGCTATGGATGAAGCTCTAGAAGTTAAACTATTTAAGTCAGTGCTAAGCTCAATTTCAAGACGAAAACTTGATTTTTCCACCTATGATGGCAGACTGATAGTCGAGAATTTGATGGATTGGATTAGTGACCTAAATGAGTATTTCAAATACGAGGAGATTAAAGAAGATAAGCAAGTAAAATTTGTTGTAACTAGGTTGAAAGACCATGTTTCATTGTGGTGGGACAATGTGCAGGTTGAAAGAAGAAAAATGGTGAAACCATTGATTAAAATTTGGGATAGGATGATAGCCAATATCAAGGGGAAGTTTCTGCCAAAAAACTACCATCTTTCGCTCTGTTGATAGGTGCATAACCTCAAGAAAAGTATGGCAACAATTAGAGAATGTAATAAGGAGTTTTACAAGGTGGATTTGAGGGTAGGTTATGTAAAAGAGACCCTAAATAAGACAACAAGGTGTATCAATGGGTTGAAGCTAGATATTCAAGATGGAATCAACAGGCTTTCTTCATGGATGATGGAAGAGTCATACCAGTTTTCCTTGAAGGAAAAAGATAAGATAATGAGGAAGAAGAATTGAAGTAAAGGTTGTGGGTTTGCAAGAGGAAAAGGATAGAAAGTTGGAAGAGGGAGGGATCCAACTCAAAATAATGATGTAGGTAACCTAAGACAACAAGGACAACAAAAGAAAGAAGGTGACTCCAGATGAGGAAGACCTTACTAGATAGGTAGGCGTAGAGAAAGAGGTGAAGGTTCTATCTACCAACGCTATAGATATGGGTGGATGGGTCACAGATCTTTTGAGTGTCTTAAGAATGAAAAGGGAGGATAGATAGATGCATATGTAACTCATATAGAAGTGGTTGAAGCACTAACACTTGTGGCAGAAAATGCACCAGATACAGGAGAAGCTTTAATGATGGATAAGGTCTTGTAGAAACTGGTCAAGGAGACTATTGAACCAACATATAGGAAAGCCTTCTTTAAAAAAATTTGTAAGGATGAAGGAAAATTCTGCAAAGTGGTGATTAATAGTTGAGCACTGACAATCTATGTTATGAAACCAGCACAAGAAAAGATAGAAAAGATAGATCAACGCCTTAGAATTTATCCTCTTCGAGGGGGAAACCTCCTTTACATTACATAAATGAACAATTCTTGGACGATACAAATGAAAAGACCTCCTTTCTATATATAGGAGTCTAAGGGGTCATAACATAATCAGAGCCAACATAACAATAATAATGTAAGGGCACAATAATAACAATAGTGGGCTTCTATGGGGCACAATAGTAACAATATGGGCACTACATGGGTAAATCAATATAATAAGTGGGCTATACTAATAAAAATAAGGGGTTACACCAGTAGTATAGGGTCCTAACATGCCCCTCTCCTTCAAAAAGCGTTTTCCTCAACGCTTGAGTAGTTCTTGATGCTTTTGTATAAAATTATTGTCCTCCCATGTGGAATATTCAGCGGATAAGTTCTTCAACTTGATGAGATACTCTGAAATTGATCGATTTCGTAGTTGTCGAGTTCTTGTTTCTGTGACTGCTCCAGGTTCCAATATGATTTTTCCTTCCTCTTCAACTTTTGGAAATATTATTTGAATTGGGATCTTTTGCAACTTTTCAATAAGTGGCCATACTTCTTCGTCCTTCTTCCATTCATCCCTTGCTTCGTTTATCCAATCTGTTTGGATAATATAAATAGCACAAAACAATGCTTCCGCATCCTCATCCTTGAAGACTCTTCCCATTCGGTAAGGTCGCCATTTTTTAAGTGCATGTAGTATTGCCAACATTTCCTTCTCATAAATAGCTTGCTTGAGATGTAGCAGTAAAAATACCCAATCGCCTACATCAAAACATTTTTCACTGCGATGTTGATCTACCTGTTGTTTCATTTGATTTTGCACCAAAGTGGTGTTATCCTTTAAAAGTTGGAGAAGTTGTTGTTGATGCTCGATGTGATCTTTCACTGCTTGAACCTTTTTCTTCTTGATATGTCCTTCTATCTCTAGAGTTTGAGGAGTGGTAATTTCTTCCAATCCTTTACAAGATATGGTCGGATTCATTTCTTTGTGTTCGATGTGATCTTTCACTTCTTGAACATTTTTCTTCTTTATCTGTCCTTCTATCTTGATAGTTTGAGGAGTGGTAATTTCGAACAATTAATTACAAGATATGGTTGGATTCATTTCTTCTTTCTCGATCTGATCTTTCACTTCTTGCACCTTTTTCTTCTTGATATGTCCTTCTATCTTGAGAGTCTGAGGAGTGGTAATTCTTGCCAATGCTTTACATGATCTGGTCTGATTCATTTCTTCTTTCTTTGGGGTGGGCTCCTGGCGTATATCTTCTTCTTTTGATGTTTCTTGATCCTTTTCTTCCTCTTCTTCATATTCTATGTAAAATAATTTCTTCTCAGTAGTGCATTTGCTATCACAATTGTAACAAAGCCCTTTTTCTCTTTTTTCTTCCAATTGTTGTGGTGTAACCCTTCTAGGTTGTGGAAGGCTAGGAGAAACAACACTTCCATCTTTATAGTTGTGAGGGGTACGCTTCCTGGTTTCCATAATGTTGCTTTCCACTATGTCACAAAGCCCTTTTACTCTTTCCAATTGTTGTGGTGTTTCTCTAAAGAAGGTGTTGCTCTTTGTATCCTCATAATGT
The DNA here is from genome assembly GCA_031772625.1 of Pinus tabuliformis. Lineage (NCBI taxonomy): Eukaryota > Viridiplantae > Streptophyta > Pinopsida > Pinales > Pinaceae > Pinus > Pinus tabuliformis. The sequence goes on along the minus strand of CM062810.1, from coordinate 477,415,144 downwards.
GCTATCATTTCCTCCGTGAAAATTGACAACGTAACAAGTTGTTTACGAGAAAAAAGCCCTTCGTACCATAAAAACTGATTTGGTTCTAAATATGAAGATGCAATACATACCTTTTGTAAGATTTTTACACCATGTAGATCAAAATATTGCTCCATCTGAAGTATCCATTTTATCGGATCCTTGCCATCAAACTTCCTCATCTTGGTTTTTCTTGAGTTTAGGAGCTCGAACTTGAAACGACTGTAACTCTGTACTTTTGGAATTAAGTTTTGAAATTGTGACCTATAGTAGCCCTCTGCGTCCTCTTTCCAATGCCACCAGTCTGATCCAAATTGGATTCTCTAAGAAAGAGTTATGCACAATCTCCCAAGATGACCTGATTATAGACCTTTCAGAAGAGCGAAATTGTATGAAGTGCCATGTGTCACTGTTTCGACCTTTGGATTTGAAAAATGCATATAAGAAACTATAATATGTTCTCTTTATATACCTTCTGACGAAATTTCAATCCGATCCCCGAAGAGAATGTTATGACAATTTTCCCTAGGTCACCTGTTTTGAATGTAATTCGGGAGTCTGCCAAAAGACCAACTTCCTCAGATCATATCTCTGCAAATATCGTGCGAAAAGCTCTGAAATTCAGACCCAAGGTTCAGCATGATTTCTTCTCAAATGGGTTCTTTTTGTGACTTCTGAAACATCATAGAAAAAAGTTATAGCGAAAACTCCACGATGACGTGTTTGGAGCAGCGAAACCCTAGAATCGAAAGCTCTGATACCAAATGTTATGAAACTAGCTCAAGAAAATATAGAAAAGATAGATCAACGCCTTAGAATTTAGCCTCTTCGACGGGTCAACCTCCTTTACATTACATAAATGAACAATTCTTGGATGACACAAATGAAAAGACCTCCTTTCTATATATAGGAGTCTAAGGGGTCATAACATAATCAGAGCCGACATAACAATAATAATGTAAGGGCACAATAATAACAATAGTGGGCTTCTATGGGGAAAAATAGTAACAATATGGGCACTACATGGGTACATCAATATAATAAGTGGGTTATACTAATAACAATAAGGGGTTACAGTAGTGATATAGGGGCCTAAAAATCTAGTTTCCACAGAAATGGTGCAAAAATGTGGATTGAAAAGGTTGAAGCATCCGACACCATATAAAGTGTCATTTTTGTAGAAAGGTCATGAATTTTTTGTGAGTGAGTATACCGAAATGACGTTCTAGATAGGTTGATATCAGGATAAGTTAGTTTGTCACAACATTCCAAAGGATGTTTGCCACCTTCTTTTGGGAGGACCCTTGCAGTTTGATAGAAACATGGTGTATGATGGAGAGGTAAACACCCATAAGTTTGAAAAGGATAGTTTCAAGCATACCCTCATGCCATTAAAGGAAGAAATTTGAGTTGGGATAACTATCTCACAAGAATTGTTATTTGGAGGAAAGCAACTTCTATAGCAAATGGAGGAAGAAGAGGTCAGCTATGCTGTGGTATTGAAGCCAGCGGTAATAATTCTACACGCTAAAACTATAGATTTACCTTCTGATATTCAAGAGATATTTCCTCAGTTTAGTGATATCATGGTATATGACTTGCTAAGTGAGTTTCCACCTAATAAAAGCATCAACCATCACATTAACCTAATACCTTGCAAATAAAGATACTTACCAAATGAGACCCAAGGAGGATGAAAATATAAGGAAGCAGGTTCAAGGACTCCTACATAAAGGATTGATAAGGGAGAGATTAAGTCCACGTAATGTCCCTGTAGTGATTAGTCTAAATAAATATGGATAATGGAGGATGTGCACATGTTCAAGAGCAATTAACAAGATTACAATTAGGTACATATTCCCATTGCCATGGATGGATGACATGCTGGATTGTTTGAGTGGGGTAGCCTAGTTTTCAAAGGTTTATTTGAAGAGTGGGTAGAATAAAATTATGATCATGGAAGGGGACAAGTGAAAGACAACTTTTAATATCGATAATGAACTATATGAAGGCTAGTCATTCCATTTGGATTAGAAAATGCACCAAGTATCTTCATGTGTTTGATGAAAAAAGTCCTGAAGGAGTTCATTGGTAAGCTTGTTATTGTTTGTTTATGTGATATTTTTATTTTCATCTAAATAGAGGAAGAACACATTAAGCATGTGATTTATGTTATAGAAAGGTTGCAGCAAGATAAATATTGATTAACCTAAAGAAGTGTGCTTTCATTAAGTCTGAGTTGTTATATTTAGGATTTCTCATTTCAAATGATGGGCTAAAAATGGATCTAGAAAAATAAGAGGGAATTTTGAGTTGGGCTTCACCCAAGAGAATTTTGGAAGTTACAAGCTTTCATGGGTTAGCTAGATTTTATCGGAAGTTCATCAAGAATTTTAGTGGTATTTGTGCACCTATCATTGAGACAATCAAGAAGGATGGACAACCATTTTGTTGGACAGCAGTAGCAGTGAAACATCTCCAGCTCTTGAAGAAAAAGATCACTGAGAATATAGTGTCGAAGCTACCTAACTTAAATAAGCTTTTCCAAGTCAAATGTGATGCTAGTGGTACAATGATTAGAGTGGTATTGAGTCACAAAAGTAGACTTTTTGCATATTTTAACGAGAAATTGAATCACTCAAAGAAGAAATACCCCTATTATGACAAGGAATTCTATGCAGTGGTTCAAGAATTAAAGCATTGGAGGCCCTATTTGATTCCTAGGGAGTTTGTTTTGTTCTCTGACAATTATGCATTACAGTATATAATGTAGAAACACAAGTTAAACCATAAACATGCCAACTGTGTGGAATTCCTACAAAGTTTCACCTTTGTTTTGAAACATGTGAGTGGACAATAGAATAAGGTAGTTGATGCTTTGAGCAGGAGGAGCTTGATCATACAGGAGTTCCATGTGCATATTTTTTCTGTTGAAAAATTGAAAGATTTGTATGAGGATGATGTTGACTTTCTAGAGGCCTTTGAAGCATGCGAGAACTCTATGAACAGAGATAGTGGCCCATGGAGGGAGTTTATGCTACATGGTTTGTTGTTAAACAAACATTCAATTATGTATCCCTCGTTGTTCAATGAGAGATAATTTGATGCAAGAAAAACACAATGGAGTATTGGCAGGGCATTTTGGTGTGGACAAGACACTTGGGCATCTAGAAAACTTCTACTTCTGGCCGAATATGAGATCTTATGTTCATAAATATGTGGGCAGATGCAAAGTATGTCAACATGCAAAAGGAAAGAATCAAAATGCTAGTCTATATACTCCTTTTCCCATTCCCAACAAACCATGGGACTTTGTGAGTATGGACATTGTTTTGGGTTTACCGAGGACACAACAAGGTAAGGACTCTATACATGTGATTGTAGACAAATTTACAAACATGGCTCAATTTATTGCATGTAGTAAGACTAGCAATGTTACGCATGTGGCTCATTTGTTTTTCAATGATATTGTTTAATTACATGGCCTTCTAAAGAGTATAATCTGTGACAGAGACACTAGGTTCATAGGAAAATTCTGGAGGACTTTGTTGAAGAAGCTTGGAACAAAATTGGACGCTAAATCAACCTATCATCCACAATCTGATGGGAAAGCTAAATTTTTGAACAAGAGTCTAGGAAACATATTCAGGAGCCTTGTGGGAGAGCATACCGAGAAGGATTTTGTATTAGCTCAAGTTGAGTTTGTGTATAATGATGCGCCAAACAAGAGCACCAAGAATAGTCTATTCGAAGTATTTTATGGAATGCATCCTAGAGAGAGTTTGTGAGCTGAGAGATTTGGGCAACCTAGAGCAGGGGAGTGATGATGGGGAGGATTTTGAAATAGATATGAGTGAATTACATGCATAAATAAAACAAAAGATATATGAAAAAAACCACATATACAAACAAAGGGAAAATTCAAGGACGACAGAGGTAAAATTTGAGGTACTAGACATGGACTTAGCACAACTGAGAAACTAAAGATTCCCAAGAGGGGAGTATAAGAAGCTCAAAATATAGAAAATAGGAACTTTTCGAATACCTATAAATTTTTCTGCAAATGCCTATGAACTGGAGCTACCTATGGGCCTAGGTATCTCACATATCTTCAATGTGGTCAATTTGTACCCTATCAAGCTGATGATAAAGGCATCACTACAACAAGTGGGAGTAGTAGCGAGGTCAGTCAACAACATTAGATAAAGAATATACCTATGGAAGAGGGTTCAAAGGTTGAGATATTCTTGGACTCCGGAGTTGCAAAGCACACTAGGGGAAAAGAGTATCTATAGTTTTTGGTGAAGTGGAAGGCCTTATGAGTAGGATCTCATGAGTTTTTCCTTTGCTTGGGAGTCTGATGCAGGAACATTTGACCAAGTTTCTAGTGGAAAATAAAGGGGGCTTGATAATGTGGTGGATTAACCACACGTTGTGCTAGAAAAGTCAATTTTGTCTCCTTTAATGGTATTTTGAATAACATAAATGCAAAAGTTGAATAAGTTGTAGAGTATAGGAAATGCAGAGTAAATTTTTTGTGTCTTTTCGACTTCCCCCAACTAAAGAGAAGAGGAAGCGAAACAATTTCCAAGGATGTGCATAAAAGGAACATCAATTAGAGAACAAAGGAGCTTCTTCTCCTACCTCAAACCTATACCTGTGAAATAAATAAAAGAAATGTGTAGCATATTCATTTCACAGCTCGGATTTTGTTACCTATTTGTTGTTGTCTTTGTGTTAAAATTTTATATACAAATGATTTCATTACAGAATCCATGTGAACAAGGCCTGTAGTGCTATGTTCTTGTAGATATTAGATTTCTAGGCTTTGGTTGTGAGGTGTACTGGTTAAATGACATTTGACATAATGTGAATACAAATGTTGCTATATTTAGGAATAGGCTATTCAATAGAATGTCAATGACATTTGACTTAATGTGAATACAAATGTTGCTATATTTAGGGGATAGGCTATTTAATATAATGTCTTTAGCGTCATCTGCATCTATCTTGGCACTAATTTCAACTAATTTCCTAAAGAAAGACTGAGTAATTCACATGATTAGAGAGAGGTGTCTCATCTTACATTTTGAAATTAAAGAGCTTCATTTTGAAAAATAACTTTGCATTCATAAACTTTTCCTCAAACAACTTGCTCAATTGTTCCCAAATTTCATTATCTAATTTTCCTAAATCAATCAAATGCACCTACCTGTCTGAAATACTGAATCTGATTATAGCCTTATCCTTGACTTCCTTCTTTTGCAATTCAAATAAGAGCTTTCCATTAATAAGAGCTTTCCATTAATAAGAGCTTTTTTGGTTCCTTTTAGTATACTCCACCTTTATTTATAAGATGCATTTGGAAATTAAATTTCCCCTTATAAAAAATGATGCCATTAAACTTCTTTCAAGGTAGGAATCCATGTTACCACTTTCATATTTGAGATCAATGAGTTTACTAAAAATGTAGATCTGGTACTTCTCCTTGTTATAGTAGCAATCTCTATATCTTTTCAGGGCAGAAAAAGCATAATATTATTTATATAAGAGATATAAAAGAGTCTGCATGGTACAAAATAGACAAGATATACATATGTTGCTTCAAAAAAAGTAATAGTTCGACAAAAACTAGAAAGACATAGACTCTGATATATCAGTAGATCATAAATCAGCATATATCGGATATGTTCAAGAACAAAAAACTAGATCAGAGAAACCATATCATCCTTCACCAGGCTAATTGAGATAAACTTAAAATGACTGCCATACCAGGGAAAAGATCAGCGGGAAGAAAGTACCTGTACATAATACCCAAAAATCTCATAGCATATGGAGTATAAAACCTTTTGACTGTTCAAGGAACAACATATATAAAAGCAAAAATAATACATATGAAAATTTATGACTAATAGAAAGGAGGGAGAAAGTCGTGTATGCAGATATTTATGCCATCTGAGAAAACCTGTAAGTGCCACAACTCTCGATCCTCCAAAAGGCCTTTTTAAGAAAGACATTCGGCCTCTTGGTTTAGCTCCCTACGAATGTGATTGATAGAAACACCATTTAAAGATGTCCATAAATAATGGATCCGATCCAGCCAGCCGACGAGATGAGATTTTGAGATGGAATTTTTTCCCGCAACAAAATTAATTCGCACTTGGGAGTCACCATATATAGAGACATCATGGAGATCTGAAAAGAGACAAAAACACAAGAGACCAGAGAGGGACATCGCTTCTGCCATCATGTTGGTCCCTCTTCCTTCGTTCCAATGAATGGAGAAAGAACATCCTTTGTCAAGCACTATATGAAAACCACAGTCGCACATACCTTTCTGTTCGGCCCCATCAAAAAAAGCCCTTGGCAGAGAGGAAGGCATCTTTTGAGGAGGCGAATCTTGAGACATATTTGACAAAGGGGAGGGAGTAGGAATATCTTCGAAAAAAGCGCAGGTATTGGAGAAAATATCCATCAGCGGAGATCTTTTATTGTTGAAAATATAGTCGTTTCACCACCTTCAAATACACCACAGTGAAATAATAAAAATGGATCGCCAAGGAACTCTTTGCCCACTGCACCAAAGGAAAACATCCCTGATGTCGAGGGAGGATCGAAATGAAATCCCTAAAACTATTCCAAGAGCATCCAAATCCGCCGAGCTTCCTTATAGAGTAAAAAAAGGTGAAGGTTGTCCTCCTCTGCAGAAATACATAAGGGACATATACCAGGTCCAAGCCAACCACGTTTTTTTAAATTCTCCCATGTCAGATTTTTATGATGAAAAGTCAGCCAGGAAAAAAAAACCATTTTAGATAGACAACCAGATTTCCATAAAATGCCTAGGAAGGCATTGTTACACAGTTTCTGACCCTTAGATAACAAAAGCCGATATATATCCTTAACACAGATGGAGTCCATCCTATCAGAGATCTTCCAAGTAAGGAAGTCGTGGTCAGAGGATCTAAAAAACCCACCATTCCTAAGCTTAGTTTTAATATGGTCCCATGATAAAGCAATGTCCGCCTGCATATTCAAATAAGAAGCCTCGTACCAGATGGGAAAAGGGCCATTCCATTTGTTTATCAGGCCATCCCAAAAGAAAATGACCTTCCTGTGCAAAAATTCCAATAAAGATCCAGGAATGTCAATCTCCTCCTTTCCACACAGAAAAGAGTCTCTCCCGTTTGAAACCGCCATATCAGATTCTTCCAGATCAATTCCTCGACTTTCCTAAGACTCAACCAAATCGAAGATCCATGAGCCGGCCCAATGCTTCCTTTTCTGATCCAATATGAAAGGTCTTTTCTTCCCAGATATTTGTCCTGAATGATCGAACCCCATATGCCATGATCACATATACCCCTCCAAAAACACTTGCAGAGCAAAGCCTTTCCAAAAGATCGCATTTCTAAGAGACCCTAGCCACCATGATGTTTCGGAGGTGATATAAAAGAGAGTTTCTAGAGATGATACTTCCTTTTTCCATGTTGTCCTCCCCATATAAAATTGGCAGTGAGTCTGTTCATCGATTGAATGATGCTCGAGGGAAGATAAAAAAGGTGAGCCCAGTAAATAGCCAGTTGATTTAGAACCGATTGCGCCAAAACAACCCTTCCCGCCAAAGAAAGACATCTGAATTCCCACAATGATATTTTCTTGAAATAACGATCGGGAATCCATAGCCAATCGGATCTGGAATAGCAGTGGGTTTTTAACAAGAAACCCAGATATTTGATACCCAAGCCAATAGGTTGCACTTCGTAACCAAATAGATCCGACAACCATGCAAAATCTTCTTGATCAATATCACTATGATATATTGTTACACTAAAAAATGTCACCTTGACTACTTACAGTTAGTATGGCTCAAATCAACAGTCATGCTACCCTCTTAGGCAAGTCTCATGCCTCTGTTATCCATCTCAAACTCAAAGAAGAGAGAAAGTCTTGTAAAAACTATGTTTATCTCTGGGGTCGCAGGTTCTCTCTAGCCTTACCTGCGGGGACGCTGACCTTGTTCACAAAATATGCGTCCATGGACGCTCTGTATGTTAAGGGACAGGTGCGTCCCTCTGTAAAAGGAAAAATGCGCGAGTTTTATCTTGAAAAAGTTACTTGTGGTTACTTCTAGAACATTCTAGAGGTCGGTTTGATGAAATGGATGCGCCTCCAGTTGGTTCATGTATCTCTATTAAGGGGGAACTTATCCCATCAATAAGGGAGCTATCCCACCCAAAGAGGGGGATGATCCCATTGATAGTGGACCTGAATAACCTCTTTACAGCACTATAAATAAAGGCATTGAGCCAGAAGGAGAGGAGGTTGGAGCTATACATTTTCTTTGGGTAAATGCTGCAGGATTTAGGTCTTCCATTAGAGCCTTTGTGAGGAGAGATTGTCTTCACTTGATTCTACTTGGGAGAGGGTGAGCTTTGTCAAAGTAGAGGAAAACCCTTGATGGACCCTGGGAGGAACTTGCACAACACCAAGGCCAGGTTGTAAGAGTTTCTTTGTTTCGTTATTAATACAAACTGGTTTATTTTTCTCAATAGCTTGTGTTAATGAGTTATTTCATGTGTTCCTTGGTCTGCATGTTGAATATATGTTTTATTATATGAAATGCAAGTGCTTGGTAATTGTTTGATTGTTTGTGGTTGCAGGAATTGACTTGAAGGAGGAGCTCATCCGGATCGTCAAGAACGGACTTCAACAACAGCGTTTTGGAATAAGGTAAGCCTAAACACTTGTAGTTTTCATGTTGTAAAAGGTGTATTTAGAGAAAGATCACTCCATTTTGTCTTGTTTGTCATTAGAATGTCTTAGACTTCTAGGAAGGTCAGTCGTGTCCGCACCCTTGACAGATTCCGTGTGACAAATTGGCGACTCCGCTGGGGAATCCATTAATGAGAGAGTCTTTTCCTTTATATGAACTTTGCTTTGAGAAAATCATTTTTATTTTCTGGTTTTTGACTGTGAGAATTAGTATTTGGGTGGCTTAGCTTTAGATTTAGTTAGATTTGGTTTTTCTTCATTTTTCCAGAAGGACGCACCCTCTGAGTACTGCACAGTGCGTCTTTGGACGCGCTGTTGCCGTCTGCACAGAGCGGGGCCGCACCTGTGACAACGGGTTGCCTGCGTCTTCCTGTAAACTTTAAGAAAATTCCATTTTTGCTTTAAATTGCTTTTAGATTTTGTTTTTCCTTAGTGTTTTCTGCCCAGATCCTTTAGTACCCTGTCAAGAATTTTCACCTGAACTAGTTTTGTGAGCTTTGAGTGTTTTAGTGGTTTTCAACGAAGTTTAGACCTAGGGTTTGATTTTTGGAAAGGCTTTGTAGTGACTTTGATAGTAGAAAGTTGTCCAGCCTTAGATCTCTCTGGTTAGTCAACCTTCTTAGAAGTCGGGCCTGTCGTAAAGTCTCCTTTTGTGAGCAACTTGCCATTTGAGTTGTTTTGGGTCAAATTTCGAATTGCTTGTTTATAAAGTATTGATTTCCATTTTACAAAAAGAACAAAAAGATTAGAGTTTTGTTTTGGCTAGTTTTTGGTTCTGCAATAAGCTAGTCCTTGATTTGATTGTGATCAAGTAAAACACCTTAGAAATAATCATTGTTAGTTTTGGCCTCGTTAAGATTGCTTAGAGTAAATTTGCCTTTAGTTTGCTTATGAGTGCATTTTCATAGATTTTAAGAGTTGTTAAGATTGATTTTTGGTTATATTAGATTTATTTGCTTTATTAAAAGAAAAATACAAAAACATCTTCTTAAAAAGTCTTGTTTCAAGTAGCTTTTTGTTTTTGAAAGAAGAAAAGAGTTTTTTCGTGCATGTAAAGAGAGGTTATGTTTTTATGCTTGGAAAAGAAAAACGAATTGTTTCTTTGATTGTCTTCAATTAAGAAGTTGCTTTTATAAAGATTGCATTCTCTCAACTTTTTAGTTAAGCAATTCATCGAAAAAGTAAAGTAGTGGATAAATCATTCTAGGTGCATTTTGTAGTGGTTTCGAGTCGAGTCAACACACCACTGGTTTCACTTCCATCACCTTTTGACTTAAGAAACAACCTTAAAAGTAACGCTTAAATTAAAATCAATCTAGTAATCTTTATTTTTCTAGGGCTCTGAAGCACCAACATAGCTTAGGCTAGGGTCTTGGAGTAGGTGAGTACTTAACTCTCCAAGACTACAAAACCAAACAGATAGTCTATCTTGAGTAGAACAAATCCAATTGTTTCAGTTACATTCTGGAAAGCTCCTCTTAAAGGAGAAGCACGAGCTCGTGTCCGAACCAGTGAGGGGATCATTCCTCCCTCGTTGGGAACGACGCCAGGCAGTACGTATTACAAACGGTAAACCTCGGATTAACCATTGTCGAGGAGCCAGGGGTCACTTATCGGTAAACCTTGGATTGTTGTCAAGGAGCCGGTAAGGGGATTGGAGCTTGCTACTCTGCCCTTGCGTGCTGTCGGAGTTTAGACTGTTCCCCCAGGTGTAATTGTTGTGATTGGTAACCTTAGTGGCCATAATATCTAGGATTCTACCCAAGGTGACGGTGGAGGGAAGGTCCCACTGTACCTGGAGCAGACGTCGGTTATACTCACTTGGATTTTCTGGGGGGTTCGCTTCACTTCGAGACGGTTAAAGTGGAGGAACTTGGTCCAGTCTATTCATTAAGCAGGTTGCCGGGGTAACTGTTCCACCCACCATTTCTGTACTGAATCCTGCGAGGTTGGGCCTAATCACCAACTAGCGCTTTTGGTCCGGAAGACTACTGTTTGTGTGTGGTTTGACGCTCTAGATTATTTAGGCGTGTGCTTCAAATTTGTTTGCTTCTTTAGAAGACTTTAGGTGGTTTGATTTGAAATTTTTTACTTTGTTTTCGTGTGTTGTAGTTAAAATCTTTAATTGTGGCGGAATTACCGAGACAGTCCCGTAGACTTCGGGGCAAGTCTCCTGAGATTGTTACCGGAATAGATTTGTTAAGAAAACTCCGTAAATCGCGGGGTGAATCTCCTGAAGACGTTCCGGGTCATTTAGAAGGGTTAAAGGTCCTTGTAACTCCTCCTAGTGGCAGTAGAGTAGGATCACCTGAAGAAGGAGAGTTTTCCTTGGTAGTCCATCCAGATTACCAAAGATTAGAAACAGGTTACAATCCCGAAGCTGTTACAGTTTCCGAGCTTGCTGGTAGTTTTTCATCTGCCAGTGAAACAGGCGAAGAACCTGAAATTTCCGAACCTGTTACTCCAACTCCTAGTGTTCCTGATTCACCAAGAATAGAAAGAATTATCACCGAAAATCTTCCTGTTGGATTAATTGCTATAGAAGAACTTGTTCCAGAGGAAGAAATAGGCGTTTCTGATTCTGAAGATCTAATTACCCTTGATCTAAGGGAGCGTGAATCCATCTTTTACAGTCCTCCTAGAAGTGAATCTTGGTACCTTGCATTAACCAATTTTTTAGACAACTCAGTAGGTTTTTCTACACCTCGTACTCCGGTTCCACCTAGAGGAATTCATTCTCCTGTAAATATGTCTGGTCAGTCATCTGTGTTTTCACAAAGTCCTGAATCATTTTTACATGGCGGTCCTTCTGTTCCTACTGGGTATCAATCACTTTCTGGTACCTTTGCGGGAGCATCTCCTCAACCCATTGATCATGGGTTATTAGTTGGAAACAGTGGTAATGTACCATTGAGTATAGGTGACATTTATATGATGTCAGGTTCAACTCCCATTAACCAACCTCAAGGTGGCCAATTACCGCCTGGGGGGCAACCTTCGTTAATGCCTGGGGGGCAACCTCAAGGTACTTCATTCGTGACTGGGGGGCAACCTCAAGGGTATCAACCCCAAGGGTATCAACCCCAGCCTCAATATGTACCCCAAAGTCAACCTCAGTATCAATATCAACCTCAAGGATGGCAACCTCAAGGATGGCAACCCCAAGGGTATCAACCCCAAGGGTATCAACCTCAAGGATACCAACCTCAAGGTCAAGGTCAACCCCAGTATTCGTATTTACCTCAAGGTTATCAACCTACGGGTCAATACCCTGGTCAAGGTTATCAACCACCTCAAGGGCAATCATATGGGACTGCACCTTACAGTTATCAACCCTATCCTCAATACGGCTATGGATCTCAGTATCCTCAACCTGTTACGAGTCAATACCCTGGAATGTTAACATGGGATCCGTCACAGGGTCAACAGATGTCGCAACCAAGTATACAGTCGGTACCTCAAGCAGGACAACCTGCAGTTCCTGGTCCACCCCAGCAACCGCAACCTGTCCAGTCAAGTGTTCAGACCCCTGTAACTTCCGTAGTTACTCAGCCGCCAATTGCACCTGGTACTCCACCTCACACGGCTGCAGCAACTACCGCTTCATCTACCATGCTTACTTCTGGAGTATCGGCAGCTCCGGTTTCTACTGTCCCTGTAACCACTCCTCAGACATCTGTACCGTTGTCTGGACCCACGGTTCAAACCACAGTCCAGATGCCTGCAGGCCAACCTGGTACAAGTACGGTTGTTACTACTCAACCTCAATTTGTTCAACCTCCGTACCAGGGACAGTATCAACCTGGGCAAGCTGCCCAACAACCGGTTTACCAGTATCAACCGTATCCTGGGTACACTTATCAACCACCTCAGCAACCCCAGTACGGTCCGGTTAATCCTGGTTTTCCAGGAGGATATAATATCCCAAATGCGACTCCTGTTCCTAGTTATCCTGGATATCCTCCTCCTGGGGCTGGTATTGTGACTCAGAGTTTTAGAGATCCTAACCGGCAGTTACCGTTTATTGCGACTTTAGATTTACCCGACTTGACGCGCCTAACGAACGATCCAATTCAATATCTTCAGTTCTGGCCGCCAATGCCAAATAAGTTGCCCAGCGATATACCCAAGTTCGAAGGTAAGTCTGGAGAGGATCCGTCTAATCACGTGATGACTTACCACCTCTGGTGTGCATCAAATTCCATCTCAGATGATTCCATCCGCTTACGTCTTTTCCAGCGTACACTCATTGGTCTCGCAGCCAAGTGGTACATTGAGTTACCACGGGCCTCTTTTTACAACTTTAGCCAGTTAGCTACCTCGTTCTTAACTCATTTTCAGTTACCAGTCAGATACGATAATGGTACAGAATTATTAACTTCGCTAAAACAATCGACATCCACGTACATTTCTGATCACATTCATGAGTGGAGACGTCGAAGAAGATTAGTGAAAGTTTTTATCCCGGACCAAATCTTAGCTGAATGGTTTGTCAAATCATTATTACCAAGAATTACTGAAGATGTAGCTAAGGCCGGAGTAGTTACTGAGGAGCAAGTCATTGCTCAGGCACAATACCTTGACTTAGTTTACACTCAGTCGGGTACGTTACACGAGAAAATTCCGGATCTTCCAAAGTCAAACCAAATCGCTGCTGCTCCTTCGGGATCTCATGCCGCTGATGGTATGATCGGTATCGTGACTACGAAGAGTAAGAAGAAGTCTTCCAAGACCTCCAATACTCCAATTATCACTTTGCCTGATTCTCCGACAGGAGAGTCTTCTCCTCCTGAACTTACCGCCGACATTCACGCTGTAGAGTCATCTACGGCCAAATCAAAAAACGGTGGAAAGAAGAAAGGAAAGAAGAAGGCTAAAGCAGACAAGGCTCCAAAGGAGAAAACGGAAAAGTCGGAAACCAATGACGAAAAACGCAAACCTCGATATCCTTGTCTTATTTGTGAAGAAGATCATTTTACGAGAGACTGCCCTCATCGGGCCGAGGTAGTGAAAATAGTCAAAGGTTCTCCCACTCCTGCTGTGTTAAAAAATCCATTTCCAGAGCAGGAGAATAAGATGATAGGTTCTTCTTCGAATGCCAGTGAAGAACCCATTTTGATGATGTCTCATGTCAGGATTGCGACTCGATCGCAAGATTATGGTAGTAAGGCTCCTGTTGATGGTAAGGAAGCAGAATCTTCTCACTCTAACCCATCAACCTCAGCTCCTGGTTCCGATCCACTACAGATCGAAAAACCTAACCCAGACTTAGTGATTAAGCCGCCCGCCAAGGGTGTACTTCGAAGGTCTGCTTTCAATCCACATGCGAGAGCAGCCCAGAATTACAACATTGTTGAAGACTTAGCTGTTTCACCTTCAGCAATGTCGGCACTCGAAGTGCTGCAATCATGTCCAGCGCAACGAAAATTGCTTTTGTCGGCTATTGGAGCTGTCGATGTTCAGGACCCGAACCTAATGATCTTTGATCTAGAAAGTAGTACACCGCGTCTCCCCCATCAAATGGCTTTCCAAATTCCAGTGATAGTCAAAAACAGGCCTATTCATCGGACTGTGATTGATGAGGGAGCTTCTACGTGTATTATGTCGATTCAATGTTGGAGATCGCTTGGTTCTCCTTCGTTGAACCAATCCCCCACCATCCTTAAGGCCTTTGATGGCCGTGGGTTCCGTCCGTTTGGTATTCTACAAGAATTGCCTATAGGGGTCGAAGGTAAAACCGTTAGTCTGGATGTGGAAGTGGTTGATGCCCCTCTAGACTACAACCTTCTTTTGGGTCGAAGTTGGTCATATGCTATGACAGCGGTCGTTTCATCGGTCTTCAGAGTCATTAAGTTTCCACATAACGGTAAGATCGTGACTATTGATCAGCTGACATACTTTTCATCCGACCCAACCTCTTCAGAAACTATCCAGCATGTTGGTAAAACGACAATCCCTTATAGGGACATTGGTGTAGGTTTAGTTAAGGATTCCGGTTTACTGGGAACTTTTCCTCTCCCTCCACTCAATGCAGACCCTTCGTTCGCAACAATTCATATGATCACGTCAGAAAACATTATTTATGATGATCCTTGGTATGTTCCCTCTGACTCTGAGCTAGACTCACTCGGTGATGTTATGCCGTTGAGTCCGTATGAGATTGCTTATGAAGCTCTTATGTCTTTTACCGACTTTCATTCAACCGAAACCGACCAAATGAATGTGGTCAGTGAAGAGTCACTTTTCACCTCACCCTTAGAACGGATAACGTTTCCCGAAGAAGTGTCATCTGACGAACAACTTCGCGAAATCCTAAGTGTAGATGATCTACCATGGGAAGATCTCCATCACAGATCTTCGTTTTTACCTAAGGATGATGCATTTGAAAATGATTTTTCATCTATCTTTACCGCTGAATATGTCAAAGACGCTCAGGATCCAACGAAACATTCTGATTCAGAGCTGAATTTAGGGAATATTTCTCGTACTATTCCCATTGATATTTCAGTGAAGCCCGGAATCGAGGAGAACATTCATATAGGTGCCGCATGTACTGAAGAAGAAATCCAAACTTACAAGGCCCTATTCCAAGAATTCCGCGACGTGTTTGCCTGGTCTTACGAGGAAATGCCGGGAATTGATCCTGCCATTGTTGTTCATGAAATCAAAACCTACCCGGATGCTAAACCCATTCGGCAACGGTTGCGTCAGATTCACCCTCGAAAAGCGGCTGCGATTAAAGCAGAAGTCGAAAAGCTGTTGAAAGCAGGTTTCATTTATCCGATCCCGTTAACGGATTGGGTATCGAATATTGTTCCCGTCAATAAAAAACAAGGAACAATAAGAATCTGTATCGACTATAGGGATATCAATCGAGCTTGTCCAAAAGACAACTATCCTACGCCTTATATCGATCAAATCATTGATGATTGTGCCGGAAGTGAGATGTTTTCCTTCATGGATGGTTTCTCAGGCTATAATCAAATCAATATTCTACCTGCCGATCAACCAAAAACGGCATTCATTTGTCCATGGGGGACATTTGCTTATTGCAAATTACCTTTTGGGCTTAAGAATGCCGGCGCTACTTTTCAACGGGCAATGTCTTATGCATTTCATGACATCAAGCACATTGTGCAACCCTATCTCGATGATTTGCCTGCTCATTCTTTACAACGAGCTGATCACCTTGTCCACCTACGAGCAATCTTTATGAGGTGTAGGCATTATCGAATT
The DNA here is from genome assembly GCA_031772625.1 of Pinus tabuliformis. Taxonomy (NCBI): domain Eukaryota; kingdom Viridiplantae; phylum Streptophyta; class Pinopsida; order Pinales; family Pinaceae; genus Pinus; species Pinus tabuliformis. The sequence continues at coordinate 477,399,115 of CM062810.1, read as the reverse complement.
CGGTTGAATCCCCACAAGTGTGTTTTCTGTATAGAAACAGGTCGATTGCTGGGATTTGTTGTTTCAAAAGCCGGCATTCGCGTCGATCCCTCGAAAGTCGAGGCTATCATCAAATTGCCTCCTCCTTCGAGTTTGCGCCAACTCCAAAGTTTGCAAGGGAAAGCGAACTTTTTACGCCGATTCATCCCAAACTACGCCGAGGTCACTAAAGGTTTTACACGGTTGTTGAAACAGAACGCACAATTCTTTTGGGACGAGATTGCCCAACAATCTTTTGATGCACTGAAACACGCGTTGACCCATGCACCGTTATTGCATCCTCCCAACTACAACCAGGACTACTTCTTATACCTCGCAGCTTCGCATTCCACCATTGGAATGGTGTTAGTTCAAGAAGATGAATTCAAAGCAGAGCATGTGATATATTATCTTAGTAGAACCTTAAATCCCACTGAGTTAAAATATTCGCATGTGGAGAAATTGGCCCTGGCAGCCGTTCAAGCTGTCCAGCGTTTTCGTCACTACATTCTTCTCCGCAAGACTACAGTTATTTCGGATTGCAACCCTATGATTTATATTTTGACAAAACAACTGCTAGGGGGCAAGTACTCTAAATGGATTGTTATCCTGCAAGAGTTCGACTTGGAGTTCGAGAAGTCCAAGTCTAAGAAATCTTTAGTTTTTGCGGAATTGATGTGTGATTTCCCGAGTGCTGACACAGAGACTGTGGCAGAGGAGTCCATTGTGGACGAATCTTTGTTTCTTATTAGCACTTTAGATCCGTGGTATGGGGATATAATCATCTATCTCCAAACCCAAACCTTTCGGCCTGAAGCTTCCAAGGAAGACCGTCGAAAAATTCGGTTTCGATCCCAGCAATACAGAATTATTGGAGATACACTTTATCGCCGGGGGGCAGACTTAGTTTTTCGACGTTGTTTAACTCACGAAGAGGCTGAGAGAGTTTTGAATGATTGTCACTCTGGAGCATGTGGCGGTCATATGTCTGGGTATGCCACAGCTCAGAAGGTGTTGCGCGCTGGCTATTTCTGGCCGTCTATGTTTAAAGATTGTATCCTTGCTGTCAGAACATGCCACAACTGTCAAGTGTTTGATCGAAAGATGCGCGCTCCACCTGCTCCTCTCCACCCTATAATTGCCGCTGGTCCATTCGCCAAATGGGGCATTGACTTTATTACTTGTAACCCTCACTCGGCCGGGGGGCATGCGTATATCATCCTCGCGGTTGATTATTTTACAAAATGGGCCGAGGCGATGCCTACATTCGACGCAAGCGGCAAGACAGCTGCAGTTTTCGTATTCAATCATATCATAACTAGGTTTGGTGTCCCACAAGCAATCATTACTGACCATGGGAGCCATTTTCGAAACGTCATGATGACTGAGCTTACAAGCCAGCTTGGTTTGCGCCACGATAGCTCTACTCCTTATTATCCGCAAGCCAACGGTTTGGTTGAGTCAATCAACAAAGTTCTAGTCATCATGATTCGACGGATCATTGGTATCCATCGAACGAATTGGCATAACATGTTATTTTCGGCGCTATGGGCATATCGAACTTCAGTGAAAAATTCAACAGGTTTCACCCCTTTCCAGCTAGTTTATGGCTTAGAAGCTGTGTTACCTATTGAATGCGAAATCCCATCACTTCAAATGGCTGTCGAATTACTTCCAGCTACTTCCGAAGAGGAGAAACGGTTATTATACTTGGCTAAATTAGATGAGACTCGACGTGACGCTACTTTAGCTATCGAGACTCACGCGAAACGAATGAAAGCTCAGTACGATAAAAATGTAACCCCTCGAAGTTTTTCGGAAGGAGACCTAGTACTATTATATGATCAAGCTAACGATAAGCTAGGTGCCGGAAAATTCGTTCCCATGTGGCATGGGCCCTACATTGTAAAGCGAAAGCTAGCAAAAGGGGCTTATGAGTTAGTTGATTTTGATGGGGACTCTTTGGGTAAACCCAGAAATGGACTTTACCTAAAGAGGTATTATGCTTAAAATGATGGGTATGGAGAAATTTTTAGATAGGTTAGATTTTCTTTCTAGCTAGCAAGTGTGTTAGTTTAGTCAGTGTGCTTAGCTTAGCGAGTGTGGTTTTTCGTCATTATTCTGGCTTATCTTGGTTTTACTCTTGATATTGTAGATGTCGACGCCTCTCCAAACATACATTGGATTTGCTGATGGTGCTTGTCGTAGTACACGGAATATCTCTTCCGCAGCTTGGGTTATCTATTCGCCCTCTGACGAGTTAGTTTCTATGCATGGGGTAAGCCTCGGTCAAACAACGAATAACATTGCAGAATACAGTGCAGTGGTTGAATTATTATCCGAATCTATTTCATTTGGAATTCGACGTTTGATAGTGAGGTTAGATTCTGAACTTGTTGTATTACAGCTTAATAGAGTTTATGCCATTAGAAATCCTGTGTTATTAAGGTTGTTTTTGAGAGTGCGTCTCTTGGAACGTGAATTTGATTACATTGAATATCAACATATTCCAAGGTCTTTGAATACATTAGCAGATGCAATTGCTTCTCGAATGTTGGACAGACATTTACGATAATCATGCAAGTAAATTTAAAAACATTTCATCACATATGTTAAACAAGATAAGCCGGTAATAGTGATATATATAGATAGAAGTGTGTCAAAAAATATATACATCGTCTTCGATCATAGGTTTAAAACACCTTATGATCGGCAAAATGATAGTACAAAAAGTCAAAAATGTCACATGTGACTACAAAAGTGACTAGTCAATCACTGGTGGTGCTCTCTGTACGACACCACTGCGCGGGCTACCTTACGCAAAAATCTCCTAAACGGTCCAGGGACCGCGACTACGAAGCGCTGAAGCCTGATAGGAATGTCGTCCATAGTAGTCTCAGGTATATCTGCCGTGAGACGCTCTAGATCATGCTCCAACTCAGCTAGTACTTCTGCTGTCGCATCCTGTGGGGCCGGTACCGGTGCAGCTGGATGTAGTCTATCATAAGGCCGGAGGTTGGCTGGACGCTGTGGACCAACATCTGCATTTTGAAAAAGTTTACTGTTAATTTTGAGACGATATATATAAAAAATACAAAAATACATAACTAGAAAACTTGTGAAAATAAAAAGTACCTCTGTCGTCCCATTGTTCTCCCTGTGGAAGAACCATGTCCGGATCACCTCTGAAATCCATTCCGGCATACGGAAAGTCCTGTATCACAAAAAGCTGGCCCTCTAACCAGTCAAAATAACTATCTGAGAATCGAACTACTGTCGCGCCCTCGTCAGGATGCCGGGCCATCACCGCAACCCATCGTATCAGCTTTGGCTGCTGGGGACCCAAGATATCAACAGTGAGTTGCTGAGGGATCAGCATTGGAATTCTCTCCAAGGCAAAGCTCACGACTATAGGCCCATATCCAAAAGTCTTTAGTCGTCCGTTCTTTGCCTTGGTCAGTTGGCTCTTCATATGAGCCGACACAGCTTCACACCAGTTGAAAATGGTGCCTTGGTAACAGTCAATTGCCATCCGCATTTGGGATCCGGAAGCAATGTGTAAAGCGGCCGCGCCGCAAATTCTGGTAACCGTGAACGCTATGACTTTGAGTTCCGGTAGAGTGATGTGTTTTATCTCTATGCCTTTTGAATGGTGAGCCCCACGTGTGCACCAATTCTCGCGGAGACTATCAAGGGATTGGCCACCCGGCCTAGTCCCCGCAAGACTGAGTTGCTCACCTCTGTTTGGCAAGCCAGTGAGAAAGTATACATCCGAGGGCTCTATCTCGAGCTGGTGCCCTCCTATGTAAAAGCATTGTTCTTGTACGTTCCATCGCTCAACCAGCCATTCCAAGAATCTTACCTGGCCCCTCATGCCCGGTATGGTCCAATATTTGTATAATCCGCATGCTCTTAGGGCATCCAGAGAAGGTTGATGATTTATTGCAGCTTCATCTTCCTCTACATGCTCTCTTTCTCTCCAGTCTAACATGATTAATGCCCTGCATATCAAAAATAGCAATTAGAAATTGATTTGGGAATTTTTGGTGGTTTTTTGAGAGAGTTGGGGTTTTGAAATGCGCGTTTCTCGGAGGACGCACCCCGGCTTTGTAGCACAGGGCGCCCGGACGCAGCTGGCCTGAAGGCGGGCTGCGTCTTCCGACCGTTTTCCCGTATGAGAAAAGTCGGGGGACGCAGGTCACCCGAAGGGCACCTGCGTCCGCCGAGAGGCGCATTCCAAAACCAAAACCCCCCAAAAAATGAAACTAAAACCTAAAAATTGATTCTAAACGGATAGAAATGCAGAGTAGGATGTGTAAAATACCTGGATGAGACGGCGTTCGATTCCGACGGTCAGATTTTCCGCAGCAACCACGGGAAGTTTCTTGTCAAAAGCTCCTTTTTCAACCTCAACAGTGAAACGGTAAAAATGACATGGTAAAAGGTCTTTTTATAGGTTTTTTGGATGAATTAGTTCATTTTTTACCATGAAAAGATGTTTTTGAATGTATTTTTGCCTATTTTAAACAGGTATGAGTAATGTGTTGCTTTTGTGCAGGACAAAGGGATTTCGAGGGAAATTGTAATTTTTCACAAACAAAAATATCAGAGTCATCTTTTAAGCCCTTTTCTGACTCCTAAAACATGAAAAGATCGCCGAGTGTTTCTTTTTCACTCGTTAAAACGGAATTAAAAGACGGTCCCCTTTTAGCTCTTTTCTGACCGCAAAATCAGGAAAAGATTGCCGGGTTTTTGTCGTTTCGAACTCGATAAGGAAATAAAACGACGTGTCCTTGATCGCTTTTTACTTTTCAGGTTAACGACACTATTATGAAAGTACTCCTTGGTCGCAAGATCAAGCGGTTCCCCCAGGTATTATTTTATACTTTTTCGGGCTTGAGGGACACAAATATACGAAAAAGTTCAACGTGGAGTCTCCTTTAGTTTTTTCAGACTCTCTAAAATTGAAAAACGCCGAGTTTCTCCTATACTGGGCTCGTTAAACTTTTACAGTAGAGGACCTGTTCAATTACAAACAGGAACGAACCACTCCTTCCTAGGGTTCGAATTTAAACTAGGTTGGACTCGTCCGAAGGATGAGCTTATAATCAAGCATATGTTATCCTCCTCAAGCTTGTTAAAAATAAAGAGGTACTTGCCAGAAATGGTGGGGGAAAAGAGAGAAGAATGAACCTGTTTGTCACCTTTTGTCTCAGAAGAAACTTTATTACCACTCTTGAACACGACACTTTTCATTCACCTGGGTTGGGAAATCTTTTACCTCACAGTTGACCAAATCACTTTGAAAGTCTTTAACCGGGTTCCAGGGGTTAACTTTGAGTTATACGTCACCAAGCCATCTGTTGTGTCGTTATGTGTTCAAGAGGTCTGCAAGCAAAAACTTTCATCTGCAAAATACTTGTCATCCATTTGACCATCCCTGAGTCAGTCCTTACAGCAACATTTCTTCAACTTGAACAATGATTTCGTGTTGCAGGCTTGCCTGCAACGGGTCGCTTTCTATCGACATCGACACATTATCTAGAAAGATGACTTAGGAATCGACAGTACCTTGAAGTCTGCATGCATCAATGGCAGGTTTCTCGCCTTTGACGTCAGTTTACATCATTGACTTTCGATCAGAGGATTCCGTGAAGTGTTCGACATCAAAACATCTATTCACATTTCACGGGTTGTGCTTGGTACTTTGAGAACCATTGACATTACTGGTGGTTTCTCTCACGCTTGTTAACAGTTTACATCATTGACTGGTAATCAAGTGGTTTCTACCATGTTCGACATCGAATCATTTAATCACATGGCTAGAATCGTACCAATTCGGGAAGTAGAAGTGAAGACCCTGGATCTAGTTTCTACCATCCAGGCTGCGAGGAGTTTTGTATTCATTATCTATGTAGACTAATCATAAACAGATGGCTGCGTCCATACTGTGTCTACAAAAGTCTATTAAAATGATGTACTGCAAGATCATTCCTGTATCAGAATAGTTAGTCCATTAGTTAAAGTTTTGAATCTGAGTATGGGAATGCCTACCTCAGTGATGATATAATCTTATCCATGTATTTTGTGTTGAAAATTGCAGGTTCCAACCAGGCCATCCACAAGGCAATCCTTGAAATGATAAAGCGCTTCACCCTTCCTAGAATTACAAAACCCTATTCTATTCCAGGCTTCGCACTTTAGGGGGCAATCTGTTACACTAAAAAATGTCACCTTGACTACTTACAGTTAGTATGGCTCAAATCAACAGTCATGCTACCCTCTTAGGCAAGTCTCATGCCTCTGTTATCCATCTCAAACTCAAAGAAGAGAGAAAGTCTTGTAAAAACTATGTTTATCTCTGGGGTCGCAGGTTCTCTCTAGCCTTACCTGCGGGGACGCTGACCTTGTTCACAAAATATGCGTCCATGGACGCTCTGTATGTTAAGGGACAGGTGCGTCCCTCTGTAAAAGGCAAAATGCGCGAGTTTTATCTTGAAAAAGTTACTTGTGGTTACTTCTAGAACATTCTAGAGGTCGGTTTGATGAAATGGATGCGCCTCCAGTTGGTTCATGTATCTCTATTAAGGGGGAACTTATCCCATCAATAAGGGAGCTATCCCACCCAAAGAGGGGGATGATCCCATTGATAGTGGACCTGAATAACCTCTTTACAGCACTATAAATAAAGGCATTGAGCCAGAAGGAGAGGAGGTTGGAGCTATACATTTTCTTTGGGTAAATGCTGCAGGATTTAGGTCTTCCATTAGAGCCTTTGTGAGGAGAGATTGTCTTCACTTGATTCTACTTGGGAGAGGGTGAGCTTTGTCAAAGTAGAGGAAAACCCTTGATGGACCCTGGGAGGAACTTGCACAACACCAAGGCCAGGTTGTAAGAGTTTCTTTGTTTCGTTATTAATACAAACTGGTTTATTTTTCTCAATAGCTTGTGTTAATGAGTTATTTCATGTGTTCCTTGGTCTGCATGTTGAATATATGTTTTATTATATGAAATGCAAGTGCTTGGTAATTGTTTGATTGTTTGTGGTTGCAGGAATTGACTTGAAGGAGGAGCTCATCCGGATCGTCAAGAACGGACTTCAACAACAGCGTTTTGGAATAAGGTAAGCCTAAACACTTGTAGTTTTCATGTTGTAAAAGGTGTATTTAGAGAAAGATCACTCCATTTTGTCTTGTTTGTCATTAGAATGTCTTAGACTTCTAGGAAGGTCAGTCGTGTCCGCACCCTTGACAGATTCCGTGTGACATATATAACAGACTTCGATCCATTTACCTGTAATCTCGAGGCCTTTTGAAAATTGAGCAGAATATCGAAGTAGCACATCCATGTGATTCTGCAAAAAATGTCGAACAAAATAACATCATCCACGAACAGATTGTGGGAAATAGAGATATTTCGACATATTTTCAATGGGGAGCATCGGTTTTCTTCAACCGCCTTGTTGATGTGCAGACTGAGAGAATTCATGGCCAGGATAAATAAAAGGGGAGACAAGGGACATCCTTGGCGGAGGCCACGAGAGGCAAGAAAGAAAGCCGTAGGCATTCCATTAACAATGACAACATAATTAACCTGTTCAACGCAAGCCATGATCCAGTTGATCATGTTTGCTCTTAAACCCACCTTTGCTAATAAACATCTAATGAAAGCCCAGTCCATACAGTCGTAGGCTTTGCAAAGATCAATTTTCAGTAGGACAACATCACATTTTTTCTCCCGAATGGCAAAAAGACCTTCTTGTGTAGAAGCAACCGCATCTAAGATGTTCCTCCCTTTCAAGAAAGCATGTTGATTCTTCGTTAGGTGAAGAGACAGCGTATCCTTTATCCTGTCAGCAATAATCTTTGATATAATTTTATATGATATGTTACATAGAGAAATTGGACGGAAATCCGTGAAGGAAAAAGCATTTTCTTTTTTAGGAATGAGGGCAATGTAGGTGGAAGTAGTCTTTTGATGAATGCAACCCGATACTCTGGATTCTTCCACCATTTTCAGCAAGTCCGATTTGATAAAGTCAAAGAAATGACAGAAAAATTCTATGGACCAACCATCCGGTCCGGGACATTTGTCCTTTTTAAAAATCTTTAAAGTTTTCAGCAGCTCTTCCTCAGTCACAGGTTGAAAAATCTGATCATTTATTTCATCATTGAACATCTGAGGAAACAACTCAATTCCCCACAGGATATCCCGGAAAGATCTATCATCTGTTCTCTTATATTGGTTTTCAAAGAATCTCAAAGCCTCCCTTGAGATATCCTCTTGAGAATACAAGAAGCCCCCCGATCCATCGCTGATTTTCCAAATAGAATTCTGCTCCCGTCGAGCGCTCGCAAATCTGTGAAAAAACTTAGTGTTCCTGTCCCCTTCCTTCAACCACAAGACCCTACTCTTCAGCCTCCAAGATAATTCTTCTTGTTCTAGAATCTTGGATTTCTTTCTTTGTAACTCGTTTATAAGATGTCTCTGCTGAAAAGATAGACAATTCGATGCCATGGCATCCGAAACACCATCAAGCACTTTTTGAATCTTCTGTAACATCAACCTGTTGGACTGTCTCTTCTTGTATTGCCATTCTCTAACCACCTTCCTAATAATATCCATTTTTTCTCTGAAAGACAAAAGCAAGAAGCGAGGATCAGAAGGCAGCCAATCACACCAGAGATTATTTATGAGAGCATTGAATGCCAGATCCTCCAAATAGGTCCTGTTGAATTTGAATGGATAACCCTTTCTAAAACCTTTTTCCATCCATCTCATCACAATCGGACGATGATCAGAAATAAACACCCTTTCAATAGAGGAGCATGGCATACCCATCTTATCAATCAGACTAACATGAAGGATAAAACGGTCAAGGCGTTTCGCGACGTAGGCCTCTCCAGACCTCCCATTTTCCCAGGTCGGAAACATCTGAGCCGGAATGATATCCACAAAATTTCTGCTTAGCAATTCATTTTTAAGCAATTCCGCCAATGGGTCCTTTCTCTGATTCGATCCCCAAACTTCATCCAAATTTAGAGTAAAATTGAGGTCCCCTGCAATCATTAGATTTTCAATGTCAAGAATCTCAGATTCGAAAAGCTTCTTCCAGAAAGGCTCCCTATTCCTGTATGGTGCATATACATTTATAATATTTATGGAAAAATTTTGACCCCGAATCTGAGCCGAAACCAAAATACCCGCCAAGCACCTATAAGTTTTAGCCATGATCCATATCGGATCCCAAAGGACAACTAAACCACCGGAAAGTCCATTTGCATCAATAGCCGAAATATACCAAGACGGGAACATCTTTCTAAAATAGGAAATGGAGATAGAAGCTGAATGCATAGATTCCTGGATCAAGATAATCTTAGGACTAACAGAGGAGAAAAAGTCCCTTAATACCAAAAAAAAATTCCCCACCCCCAAACCCCTAATGTTCATAGATACCATGAAATTCATTTTGAAGGCATGTCAGCCTTGCTAGCTCTAAGAGGCCTCTCGTCCGTCATATCAACAATAGGAACATCAAATAGAGATAAGTTGCGAATACCCCTACCAGTATCATCTCCCCGACCATGAAAATGTCTGCTTCCCCTTCCATTTTTCCTTCGAACAGTAATGTTACAGGCAGAGTCGGGACTAATGATGGGAGAGGACTTGTCACCAGGCTTATGAATAGTAAGAGCTTTCAGATCCAACGATTTCTTTGATAGCAAGAAATCCAAGTCGCTACCGACGGAATTGGTCGGCGAGGAAATCGGCGAATTAGCCGGGGTGGGGGAGATCAAAATTTCCTTTCCTTTTTCCAACTTGGAGCTCTCCAATATAGGAGCAGGCGATGTAGGATCGGGGAGAGAAACACAACTACTGATAAGAATGGGAGGAGGTACCGGAGGCGGGTTTGGAACCTCATGGTCAGAGATCGGCTCAATAGGGTGGGATGGTGGGAAAGGGATCAAAAAAGGAGCATCCTCCAAGGGGGGCATCGAGGGGGAAATGGGATCCACCGGAGCAAGGGGGCCCGACGGCGGAGGGAAAACGTGGGGAACAGTAGGGGATGATACCATACAATCTTCAGCTTCAATAGAAGACCGACTCTTCGAAGAAGGAAAAGAAGTCGAGCCTGGGAAAGGGGAGGATCCCTTTACATTACGATGCCTCCTATAAAAAAACCGCCTGGGGCAATTCTTAATCAAATGACCCGTGTGATGACAAGCCAAACATCTGAACGGGATCCCCCAAAAGTCCAGCCTCTGCCTGATATGCAAATTTGCCCAGGAAATATCGATATGAGCCGGAAAGCCCCTCTGTACGGTTTGTCAATCAGCACCCACGCCACTCTCTTATCCTTCTCGCCAAGACACCAAGGGTCAACATATATGCACCTCCCTATTGCATTCCCAATCTTAGACAAGGATTCTTTGGACCATAATTCCAGCGGCAAACCAGGGAGTTTAACCCAGATGAAATGGTTTAAGGGAGTATTCCTAAGCGGATTAAACCCCAGGTACCATCGATGCAAAACCAGGAAGCTTCGGTTGGAAACCCACTGATGCTTTAGGATGGCCTCCAGATCACATGACTTTAAGAAGTGGAAACAATACCAACCCTTTAGCAGGCCAGCAATAACAAGAACGTAACCAATGATCGACTTCCACTAGGATGCAAGCCATTCACGCATCCGAGAGTCACTCATCTCATAAAAATGCCAACGCCTGATCAGGGAATTTTCCTGAAGACTGGTCAAATGATACGAAAGGTGGGAGTTGTCAATACGAATTGCGTGAAAATCTAAATTCTCGCAATCCCACACTTCTGAAATATCAATATCTCAATCACATCTCTTTGCCTACAAATCCAAATCAATCCATAAAACGAAAGTCAAAAAGACATTTGTGTATTGATGTAGATGATAATGATGGAGGATGAGATTAATCTCATCAATAGTCATCTCATCAATTTATTTGTTGCTTTGGTTAGATCTCATAATAAGTGAATTAACTGAGACCCATAGATTTTAATGGGAAGTCACGGGGGGCGGGGGCTTTGAATCTGCGTTCGCTAATAATCATTGCTACCCATGAAACCCATGGTGTTGGGATTCAGAGCTTCCCTTGGTCTATGCATTAAATTTGATTAATCGAAGCACAAATAACCTACCATGATATGCCACGGATCCCTGTGAAACTAGCAACGTGCTGCGACGTTGATGCAACCCTCCTTGGTCATGGGTTGAGTGAAATTACAGAATTCAACAAGAAAATTAAAGAACACAATAATAAGTGTGTCCTTATTTCCACCAACCACTAAATTGACAGATCAAACTTTACGTGTTTAACCACTAAATTGACAGATCCAACTTTACGTTCTTATTTCATTGCAGAGGTTTACGATATTCTGTGGTGCAAATGACATAGTAGTTGTGCTTTACGCCATTCTTGGTAGGTAAACATCCATGGGGGATTTGAACCAGTGACCTATTGCAAGGAGTGCCTTAACAGTGCAACCATTCACCGTCAATCCAAAACCCCGTGGGCCTTGTTAAAGATAATTAGTTTGGCATAAAGATTTTATTAAATTTAGAGATTCAATTAATTTAGTAAAGTTAAGTTAAATCTTATTTTGGGTTAAGTTAAATTTAGTGTGTGGTTGCATGTTAAGCTATTTTGGGTGAGTCACTAGTCAGAAATCGTTTAAATACCTTTCACTAGGTTCATTTTAATAATCATGTTTATGTGATCATAAAAGAGTCACAACTCATGTTATTGTGTGTGTGAAATGTTGTGGAATTTTGTGCCTTTCCTCCTCTGACATAATTGATATTAGAATCGAGGAAGAATCACAAGATCTGTGGTCCCTGTAGAGCGATTAAGAAAAAGAATAAATGAAGAATGTCAATAGATATTAAAACCTTTTTAAAAACATGTGACATCCTTTTTGAACAAGTTGGTTTATACTATATTTGGGAATAACCTTTATAAAAGAGTTTTATAAGTTTATGAAAGTTATATATATATATATATATATATATATATATATATATATATATATATATATATATATATATATATATATATACATACATACATACATACATACATACATACATACATACATATATAGAAAGGTTTTCTTTTCATAAATATTTTTTAATAAAGAGGCTATGATAGGGGGTTTTGAAAGCCTTATACAAAGAATGGTTTATTACATGGCTTTCTAAAGAGTATACTCTGTGACAGAGATAGTAGGTTTACAGGAAAATTTTGGAGGAGTTTTTTGAAGAAGCTTGGAACAAAACTGAACATTAGATCAACCTATCATCCACAATCTGATGGGAAAACTAAATTTGCAAACAAGAGTCTAGGAAACATATTCAGGAATCTCGTGGGAGAGCATCCCGAGTAGGATTTTTTATTAGCTCAAGTTGAGTTTGTGTACAATGATGCGCCAAATAGGAGCACCAAGAATAGTCTATTCCAAATATTTTATGGAATGCATCCTAGAGAGAGTTTGTGAGCTGAGAGATTTGGGCAACATAGAGTAGGGAAGTGCTGATGGGGAGGATTTGAAATAAATATGAGCGAATTACATGCATAAATAGAACACAATATCTATGAAAACAACCACATATACAAACAAAGGGAAAATTCAAGGAGGACAGAGGTAAAATTTGAGGTACTAGACATGGACTCAGCACATCTGAGAAACCAAAGATTCCCAAGAGGGGAGTATAACAAGCTCAAAATATAGAAAATAGGAACTTGTCGAATACATATAAATTTCTTGCAAATTCCTATGAGCTAGAGCTACCTCTGGGCCTAGGTATCTCACATATCTTCAATGTGGTTGATTTGTACCCTATAAAGTTGATGATGAAGGCATCACTACAACAAGTGGGAGTAGTAGGGAGGTCAGTCAACAACATTGGATAAAGAATATACCTATGGAAGAGGGTCCAAAGGTTGAGATATTCTTGGACTCCAGAGTTGCAAAGCACACTAGGGGAAAAGAGTATCTATAGTTTTTGGTGAAGTGGAAGGCCTTATGAGTAGGATCTCATGAGTTTTTCCTTTCCTAGGGAGGCTGATGCAAGAACATTTGACCAAGTTTCTAGTGGAAAATAAAGGGGGCTTGATAATATGGTGGATTGACCACACGTTGTGCTAGAAAAGTTGACTTTGTCTCCTTTAATGGTATTTTTAATAACATAAATACAAAAGTTGAATAAGTTGTAGAGTATAGGAAATGAAGAGTAAATTTTTTGTGTATTCTCGACTTACCCCAACTAGAGAGAAGAGGAAGAGAAACAGTTTCCAAGGATGTGCATAAAAGGAACGTCGATAAAATAATAGAGGAGCTTCTTCTCCTATCTCAAACCTATACCTGTGAAATAAATAAAAGAAATGTGTAGCATATTCATTTCACAGCTCGGATTTTATTATCTATTTGTTGTTGTCTCTGTGTTAAAATTTTATATACAAATTATTTCATTCTAGAATCCATGTGAAAAAGGCTTGTAGTGCTATGTTCTTGTAGATATTAGATTTCTAGGCTTTGGTTGTGAGGCGTATTGGGTAATGTGACCGCAAACCATATTTAGTAGACTCTTTGTTTTGCAGGCAGTGAAACATTTTTTTGTGATTTTAGTGTGCCCGGAAATTTGGTGAGGGGATGTTTGACATAGAAGAGGCACGAGGATATCATACTTTGAGTAAGACAGGGTGGAGACCTGAGTAATTCGAGCGGTGGATAGAGCCTTTAGTCTGGATGTTTTCATAGTTTTGTTGGGATCCTGAGTGTAACCATTGGTTAGACGGATGAGGGAGGCCATTATTGACTGCGAAGGATGTTTTCAAGTGGTGGAGAGTCAAGGCTATAAAGATCACAAGTCATTCTACATTCTAAGAGCTAAAAACATAGTTTCTAGAGGCACTACGAAAATATTTCGCAGTGCACTACAAAACAACTTCACAGTTCCTACAGGTAGTTTATTTATGCACTGTCTTATTCCTAGATTGTCTTCTGGGTTGCTTTCTTCCATCACCCTTCACTATCTAATCATAAGTCAGTTCGCTAAGTGGGTTGCTTATATGAAGAAAAAACAATTTACACAAGGTTGAAGCATTAGAGGGCATCTCTCATGAGTCTTCTAAGCATTGGGTTTGGTTTCATCCTGATCCCAATGAACCCATGATCATGTTCATTTGAAATTTTTATCTCTAACTAAGACCCAAAAGAATAGTTTTCATGATATCCAATCTTAAACTAGCTATAATTTGCATCCTTGCTTTGATATTTGATGCTGTCCATTGTGTCCTTCCCCTAGTTTTATGCCTACTTGGTATCAATGTCCTACCTTTAACTATTCTTTTCCCAATGCTTTACTAGCTTTCTTCCCTATTTTCATGTGCCCTACTTCCTACTTGTCTACCTTTTCCTTGTTTTCCAATTTAATTCTATCATTCATTCCAACACCACGACTCACAACATTTACATATTTAAATTTAAGTGTTTCGGCCTCAAATGATCAAGTATTATTGTTTCCACCTACTCTTTTTTGGTGGGTAACCCAAATCTAAACCTCCACCACATTAGCCTTAGTTAATTGGTTAAGAAAAAGAACTACAAAATGGACAACATGATGAGTTTGAGTTATGTCTAGTGGCATGTAGCTAAAATATGAGAGATGGTGGCAGCTAGCTAGCAGTTGAGAGGTGGTTGTTAGATGATTGCATAGTTACATGACAAGGAGGTGGGAAATTTTGGGTAAAGTGCAAATGAAAATCGTTCAATGCTCAAAGTATTCAAAGTATTTTTACAAACTATTTTTACACAAAATGTTATGAACTAATCATATTTGATGCAAGTTTTAACTTTATCCTAAGTCTATCTCAAAAAGTGACTTTTGCATCCAATAAGACTAGAAGTATATGATTGGCTAGTAAAAATACTTGTCGATATGTAATAGGTTTAAAAGCCAACTATAAAATATGAATCGAAAACTTTATATTAAGCTTATTGAGTTAATTGAAATTAATGCTACGCAAAGAACTATTGATCGCAATATACCTACCTCGCTACTTATAATAAGAGCCAATAGAAATATATTTAGATGCTTATATTATGAATGAAATTACACTTACATGAATAACACAACCACATGCATAAATCTATTTGATATACTTGAAAAGCATCATTTTCCATCTATTAGAAACATACAAACTCTAGAATATTTTAAATATTTGACAAATATAAAAAAACTGAATAATAACTAATTCAAAAACTTACACACTTAAATAACTAAGTGAAATTATTAACTTCATTCATATTCATTAAATTTTTAAAAATTTCTGAAATCTACCATTCTTAAACATTCTCAAACCAGCCAGCCTATTAAAAAAATTTAAGAATAGTAAGCTTACACAAATCAAATCAATTATAAATTAAATAAATAAAAAACAATTTTTTAACCATCATTATTGTTATGAGATATAAACAAAGGACCATTCTATTATTCTTCAATGTAAATTAATCAATTATAAATTAAATAAATAAAAAACAATTTTTTAACCATCATTATTGTTATGACATATAAACAAAGGACAATTCTATTATTCTTCAATGTAATGAATTTACAGTACTACGCAAAAATCATCATAAAGACTAGTTCTAATTAGTTGTAACATGATCGCCTATGAAATCGATATAGCTAGAATGAATTCGTAAGTGGGCTTGGAAAGTTGGAGCACCAATTAAACGGAAGCTATGACCGCTATGGATAGGTAATAACTATCCAACAAAAATTAGCAAATTTAATACCACAAACCCACACATAATGCTACGGCTATGTAAAGAAAATTCAATCTTGGTTGAAGAGATCCCATTTGGGGAATGAATTACTGGCAGTGTTTTAGCAAATTTAATACTAGAAGCCCACACATAATGTAAAGGAAATTCAATATTCGCTGATGAGATCCCGTTTGGCGAATGAATTTCTGGCAGTGTTTCGTGTAAAGTTCACGATACAGGGGCTATCGAGCGTTTGTTCACATATCTTGTCCAAAACATATTAATAAATTAAAAATAGGAGGAGATAAATCAAAAGGAAAAACCATACTTCCATATTATTTAATGGAAAATGAGAAAATTGAACATTGCAATGGGTTCTCAAATAAAGAAATAATATTTTAATAAATTAAAAATAGGAGGAGATAAATCAAAAGAAAAAACCATACATTCTATATTATTTATTCTATCATATATTAGACAAATAATATTTCTATATTATATAATTTTTGGTATTCATAAATTAAAATTTCTAAATCTCTCAGACTCAATTCCAATGTAACTGTAAATCATGTTTAAGGAATGAAAGTGCAGTAACATATAGAAACTAATTTTTGATAACTAATTTTTGATATGTTAATATAAAATATTTGTTTAATTATGTAATAAGAATAAAATTTGTAATATTTTAAAATTATTTAATATACTATTAAATATTAAAAAATTAAAATATATTTATAAAAAAAATAAAATTATAAATTTTTTATAAAATATAGCTTAATAGCAATTGTTTTATTATCAAGTATCACGTACAGCATGAATTCAAAATTCGAATAGCACAATTAGATTAAAGTTTCATAACGATATTGAAATAATAACTTATTTACTTTAAGTATTTTTAAAATAATTTGAATGTGTGTAAAAGAGTCAGACATATAAATACTTTAATAATAAATTGAATATGATATAATAGCAGCATAAATATAATTTTTATTTTTAAAATTGGGGTAAAACTTTATGAAATTTGAGTTTTTAAAAATGATATGTTACTTTAAATACAAATATAATTTATATGGTTTCATGGATGTAGGTGTATGATGTATCTTCCAAAAAAAACTATAAAATTATATGGTTTCATGGATGTAGGTGTATGATGTATTTTCCAAGAAAATTTATAAAATAATAGAAAGTAGATTATAGCATGTAATTTTTTTTAATATTAATTCTATATATTTTTTAAATTACAAAATTTAGTATATCATCAAAATTACAAAGTTATTAGGGCATAGTCTTAATATTATAAAACTATATTTTATTTATATTTCTTTCTATTTATTTTTAAATTGTGGGTTTCAATAAATTATAATGGTAAATAATTAAAACTATATTTTATTTATATTTCTTTCTATTTATTTTTAAATTGTGGGTTTCAATAAATTATAATGGTAAATAACATAATTTAAAAATTATTAAATTTACAGAAAACTGATTATATTTTATTTATAATACTTAATTTTTATTTTTAAATGCTGGGTTTCATTTAATTATATTTTATTTATAATATAATTAATTTTTATTTTTAAATTGTGGATTCCAGTCAGTTATGATAGTAAATAACATATTTTAAAAATTATTAAGGTTACAGAAAACTATAATATTTCTAAAAATTATTAAGTTTATCGAAAATTATAATATAAAGGAAAAGGTATGTATGTACTCCAAGATTATGATATATATCAAAGACAAAAATATATTAAAAGTAAAAGATATATATATTTTTAATTTTAAAATTGGATTTTGTATTTTATATCATAAATGTCTTTGTAATTTCATTGTTAATGAATTCATGTTGATAAAATAATATATTTAAACGAAAAATATTGTTTTCTTTCAATTATATATTTCATTTCGACTTTGCACAGTAGCCATGTATGTTTTCGTAGTGGCGCTATTAATTAATTTGTATGTTTTCGTAGTGTAGCTATTAATTGATTTGTGTTGCTTCACTCTTAATGGATTTAGTAAAGGGGTACGACCAATTAGAGAATTTGTTTCATTAGTATTTTTAAAGTTTTAGCGCATTTCATAATCAAGTTTTATTGTATTATTGTGTTCTTTTAATTACGCCATAAGGCATTCCCTTGAAATAAACTTTGCTCTTTGCCTACATATCATTACTTTGCACCATTAGATGATATGTTAGACGATTGAGCCATGTTGAGTCGTTTGATTATGCTGAGGTAGTTGCAACTCCCTAACCGCTTGACCAGCACAAATTTGATCCTCCATAACAGTCTTGGCTTCGCTTCTGGTTTCGGCTTCGCATCATCAATTGAAGGTTGGGAAACACTTCTTTGGCAGTTGCGCTTCTTGGGACCGAGATCAGGACTGTGAATGCCTGCATCTGATACCGATTAAGATTGCGTTGATGGTAGTGAACAAGATCAGAGCCCGGGAGCAATTTGCTGTGTATGTGCTAACCCCAATGTGGTCGGAGGGAATACCGGAGGTGGATAGTGTGAAGGAAATCCTGAACTGGTTCAGGAACACCGCGCGCATGATGTATAAGATGATCGACGAAGCACTCAGGGAGGAGGGCCTGGACCATGAGTACCGCCCGACTGATTATTTGAATTTCTTCTGTGTGGGGAACAAGGAGGTGAAGCTCCCAGGCAAATATGAACCTCTAGAAACACCAGAAGAAGGGACCGCCTACTGGAATGCAAAGATTCACAGGAGGACCATGATCTATGTCCATGTCAAGCTCATGATAGGTAGGCACTCTATTTCATTTTCATGGCTTAGGGTTTCTTAGGGTTTTTCATTTACGTAGTTGAGGTATGGAACTCGAAAAGTTTCAGGGCTTTTCCAGTTTATGATCTCGGAAAAATCAATTTAAATCAGTTTATTTAAGTCATATAGAGAGTCGGGGATAGTATGCTTGTAGTTGCCTTTCACAACAACTTTAAAAAAATCCTCCCTCCAAGAAGGTTGACTGCTCCAACTGTTTTTTCTTTTCTGGTTTTGGATGATGTGAATTTTGTGGTGTTTCCTTGTGTTGAGGCAGTTAGGATTTTTCTTGAAAATAAATTGGTGAATATTCTCATTTTCATTCCTCGATGACATTTTGTATAGAGACGTGGGGATAATATGCTTGTAGGATTTTGCATATTTTAGAAACATCGGTTGATCTTGTCATCCATGGAGTTATTTCTCATCTCATTTTCTGAATGGGTTGTAATTCTACTTCACCCATTTTACTTGTATTTGGACGCAGGTATATAAGCTTTCGTTGAGTCGGAGAGAATTAATCAGGTTTTCTTGCTCAGAAATACCTTAACAGATCCCATACGTCAGTGCGTGTTTGGTAGGCTATCGACATAACACCTCAACACATCCAATGCAACCTCTGTGCCAAGGAGCCTTTGGACAAAACCCTTGGCGGACCAATAAGAAAACAGAGTGTAAAACTATGGAATAAGGCTTCACGCTTTCTAGGTTGTGCTGCCTGTCTTTGTGGGTGAGAATATCGTGGGACGAGCTTCCGTGTCTTGCACCTAAAAAATTAATGGAACACACTTTATTTGCAAGGTCTTGGCTGTCTTGCTATTTTGTTTCTGTGACCAAGCGTTTCCCCTGTTTTCGTCATTTTGTTTGTGAACTGATTTAGCAATGAGTCGCCCACATGATGGACATTCTATATTCCTAAACTTTGGAAATCCTTTCAGAATGGTTGCTTCTAATTAATCGTCTAATCAGTCTGCAAAGTTTAATGAGATATGAACGCCATTGAGATTTCCTTAACAAGAAGATTAAAGCAACTCGAGCCAAAGATTCTGAAGAACACGATAAATCTATCGTAGATGTCGCAAGCCATGGCGGTTTTATCTGCTACACACGCAGACCTCAAGTCCCTTGTTACAGATCTCCAATTTCCTATAGCAGAATGGGATGAGAAATGGATGGATGAATACCTAGATGACACTGTAAAGATTTTAGACATTTGAGTTTCATTAAATGTCAAAATTTCAAAGCTTGAATATTTCCAGCTTCCTGTTCATTATGCTTTGCATTTGCTGGACTTTTTAGATGGCGTTTGGTCTATTGACAAGCTCTTTTGCGTCAAAGGTTCTCTCCAAGAATTGAAGGGAAAAATGGATTCGAAGGGGAAAAATGGTGCAAACACCCAAAGGAATAGTAGGATTGAAAATTGCATTGTGATATTACAACATATGAGCAAAAGCCTTCAGTTTGGGAAGGTAAAGTCATCGTCAAAGGGTAGTGTTTTCTTGAGAGCAATGTATAGAGTGAAGGAAACAATTATATTTCTCTACAGTGTGGTGGCTTTTGCTCTCGCTGGGCACTCTGGCCCATTAATTGAATTACTTATCCTTGATCAGTTCTTGTGGTCCACAACATTCATGAGTTTGCAGCGAGGGATTAATGACGAAATCAAGATATGTTTTGCCAGTGGCTGAGATCAATCTCTGAAAGAGCTAGGATTGTTGGATGCAGCGATTGAAAATTTTCACCCTATAGTTGAGAAATTATCTTCTGCTGACATTATCGATGGAACACAGAAAGTGGAACATATCAGAATTGCTATACAAAAATTACAACAAAGTGCACAATTGCTTGCCCAGGGGTTAGATCCTCTCTCTAAACAGGTCAATGACTTCTTTCATGTTATTCTGAGTGGAAGGAATGCATTGCTTGATAGTCTCAGGTTATCCGCAGAAGGCACACCCATCAGAGATGATCAGTCATGAATATATCAATAAAGCTAACAACAATGAAATGTTTCTTTTTTTAGGGTTTCTTAGGGTTTTTCATTTTCTTGGTTTAGGGTTTCTTACAGTTTTTCATTTTCTTGGTTTAGGTATGGAAATTGAAAATTTCCACGGATTTTCCAATTTATGATCTCGAAAAAAATCAGCTTAAGTCAGTTTATTTAAGTCACATAGAGAGTCGGGGATAGTATGCTTGTAGTTGCCTTCTGAAACAACTTTAAAAAAAATCATCCTTCATGGACGTTGACTGCTCCAGCTATTTTTTTCTTTGCTTGTTCTGGATGATGTGAATTTTGTGGCGTTTCCTTGTGTTGAGGCGGTTAGGATTTTTCCTGAAAATAAATTGGTGAATATTTTCATTTTCATTCCTCAACGACATTTCGTATAGAGACTTGGGGATAATATTCTTGTAGACATTTGCATCTTTTAAAAACATCGATTGATCTTGTCATCCCTGGAATTATTTCTCATCTCGTTTTCGAAATCGTCTGTAATTCTACTTCACCCATTTTACTTGTCTTTGGACGCGGGTATATAAGCTTTCATTGAGTTAGAGAGAATGAATCGAATTTTCTTGCTTAGAAATACCTTAACAGATCCCATACGTCAGTGCGTGTTTGGTAGGGTATCGACATAACACATCAACACATCTAACGCAACCTCTGTGCCAGGGAGCCTTTGGACAAAACCCTCGGCGGACCAATAAGAAAACAGAGTGTAAAACTGTGGAATAAGGTTTCGTGCCTTATAGGTTGTGTTGCCTGTCTTTGCGGGTGATAATATCGTGGGACGATCTTCCGTGTATTGCACCTAAAAAATTAACAACACACACTTTCTTTGCAAGATCTTGTTTGTCTTTCTATTTTGTTTCTGTTACCAAGCATTTCGCATTTTCTCGTCATTTGGTTTGTGAACAGATTCAGCAATGATTCGCCCACATGATGGCCATTCTCTGTTCCTAAAATTTGGAAATCCTTTCAGAATGGTTGCTTCTAATCGATCATCTGATCAATCTGAAAATTTTAATGAGATATTGAACGACTTTGATATTTCCTAAACAAGAAGATTAAAGCAACTTGAGCCAAAGTTTTTGAAGAACACGATAAATCTGTTGTGGATGTAGCAAGCCATGGCAGTTTTATCTGCTACACACGCGGACCTGAAGTCCCTTATTACAGATCTCCAATTTTCTATATTAGAATGGGATGAGAAATGGATGGACAAATACCTGGATGACATTGTAAATCTTTTAGACATTTGCCTTGCATTAAATTTCAAAATTTCAAAGCTTGAATATTTCCAGCTTCTGGTTCATTATGCTTTGCATTTGCTCAACTTTTCAAATGGTGTTTGGTCTATCGAAAAGCTCTTCTGTGTCAAAGGTTCTCTCCAAGATTTGAAGGAAAAAATGGATTTCAAGGGGAAAAATGGTGCAAACACCCAAGGAATAGTAGGATTGAAATCTGCATTGTGATATTACAGCATATGAGTAAAATCCTTCAGTTTGGGAAGGTAAAGTCATCATCAAAGGATAGTATTTTCTTGAGAGCGATGTATGGAGTGAAGGAAACAACTATATTTCTCTGCAGTGTGGTGGCTTCTGCTCTTGTTGGGCACTATGGCCCATTGATTGAATTGCATATTCTTGATCACTTTTTGTGGTCCACAGAGCATATTCCTGATCACTTTTTGTGGTCCACAGCATTCATGAGTTTGTAGCAAGGGATTAATGACGAAATCAAGAGATGTTTTGACAACGGCCGAGATCGAGTTTTGAAAGAGCTAGAATTGTTGGATGCAGTGATTGAAAATGTTCACCCTATAGTTGAGAAATTATCTTTTGCTGACATTGTCGATGGAACACAGAAAGTGGAACATATCAGAATTGCTATACAAGAATTACAACAAAGTGCACAATTGCTTGCCCAGGGGTTAGATCCTCTCTCTAAACAGGTTAATGACTTCTTTCATGTTATTCTGAGTGGAAGGAATGCATTGCTTGATATTCTCAAGTTATCCGCAGAAGGCGCACCCATTAGAGATGATCAGTCATGAATATATCAGAAAAGTTGACCAGCAAGAAATGTTTCTTGGTTTAGGGTTTCTTACGGTTTTTCATTTTCTTGGTTCGGGATTTTTCAGCGTTTTCCATTTTCTTGGTTTAGGTATGGAACTCGAAAAGTTTCAGGGCTTTTCCAGTTTATGATCTCGAAAAAAATCAACTTAAGTTTGTTTATTTAAGTCGTATAGAGAGTCGGGGATAGTATTCTTGTAGTTGCCTTTCACAACAACTTTAAAAAATTCCTCCTTCACGGAGGCTGACTGCTACAGCTGTTTTTTTCTTTGTTGGTTTGGATGATGCGAATTTTGTGGCATTTCCTTGTGTTAAGGCAGTTAAAATTTATCTTGAAAATAAATTGGTGAATATTGTCATTTTCATTCCTCGATGACGTTTTGTAAAGAGACTTGGGGATAATATGCTTGTAGGCTTTTGCATCTTTTAAAAACATCAGTTGATCTTGTCATCCCTGGAATTATTTCTCATCTTGTTTTCTGAATGGGCTGTAATTCTACTTCACCCATTTTCCTTGTCTTTGGGCACAGGGATATAAGCTTTCATTGAGTCAGAGAGAATTAATCAGATTTTCTTGCTCAGAAATACCTTAACAGATCCCATACATGAGTGCGTGTTTGGTAGGGTGTCGACACAACACGTCAACACATCCAATGCAACCTCTGTGCCAGGGAGCCTTTGGACAAAACCCTCAGTGGACCAATAAGAAAATAGAGTGTAAAAATGTGGAATAAGGTTTCAAGCTTTATAGTTTGTGTTGCCTATCTCTGCAGGTGATAATATCGTGGGATGAGCTTCCATGTCTTGCACCTAAAAAATTAACGAAACACACTTTCTTTGCAAGCTCTTAGTTGTCTTGCTATTTCGTTTTTGTTACCAAGTGTTTCCCTGTTCTTGTCATTTGGTTTGTGAACTGCTTCAGTAATGAGTCGCCCACATGATGGCCATTCTCTATTCCTAAACTTTGGAAATCCTTTAAGAATGGTTGCTTCTAATCGATCGTCCGAACATTCTGCAAAGTTTAATTAGATATTGAACACCTTTGATATTTCCTTAACAAGAAGATTAAAGCAACACGAGCCAAATATTTTGAAGAACACGATAAATATGTCGTGGATGCAGCAAGCCATGGCGGTTTTATCTGCTACACACGCAGACCTCAAGTCCCTTATTACAAATCTCCAATTTCCTACAATACAATGGGATGATAAATGGATGGACGAATACCTGGATGACACCGTATAGCTTTTAGACATTTCCCGAAATTTCAAAGCTTGAATATTTCCAGCTTCTTGTTCATTATGCTTTGCATTTGCTGGACTTTTCAGATGGCGTTTGGCCTAACGAAAAGCTCTTACGTGTCAAAGTTTCTCTCCAAGAGTTGAAGGAAAAAATGGATTCGAAGGGGAAAAATGGTGCAAACACCGAAAAGAATAGTACGATTGAAAATTGCATTGTGATATTACAGCATATGAGAAAAAGCCTTCAGCTTGGGAAGGTAAATTCATCGTCAAAGGGTAGTGTTTTCTTGGGAGCAATGTATGGAATGAAGGCAACAACTATATTTCTCTGCAGTGTGGTAGCTTCTGCTCTCGTTGGGCACTCTGGCCCATTGATTGAATTGCATATTCCTGATTAGTTTTTGTGTTCCACAGCATTCATGAGTTTGCAGTGAGGGATTAATGACGAAATAAAGAGATGTTTTGCCAACTACCGAGATTAAGTTTTGAAAGAGCTAGAATTGTTGGATGTATCGATTGAAAATTTTCACCCTATAGTTGAGAAATTATCTTCTGCTGACATTGTCGATGGAACACATAAAGTGGAACATATCAGAATTTCTATACAGGAATTACAACAAAGTGCACAATTGCTTGCCCAAGGGTTAGATCCTCTCTCTAAACAGGTTAATGACTTCTTTCAGGTTATTTTGAGTGGAAGGAATGCATTGCTTGATAGTCTCAGGTTATCCGCAAAAGGCACACCAATCATAAACGATCAATCATGAATATATCAGTAAAGTTGACCAACATGAGATGTTTAGTTTTTTTAGATTATTGGAGGAAAATACAATATCATTTACTAATGGCAGCAACCATGCTAGAAAGTCGCTCCATGACTGGTGGGGATTGTATGAATATCTGGTCTATTAGTCAGATTATATGTATGGCTCTTGTAACCATATCACTGCATATCAAAGTCATATTTAAGTCATTTTATGATCTCGAAAATGTACTTGAACTATCCTAATAGAGTCGCTTTATTTACATTTAATATTTTTGAATTCGCCTAATTCTCTTACACATACTGAAAAATGTTGTTTTCTATGTTATCATAGAATCAACCAAACTGAACCAATGATCCATGCATGGAGCCAGAGACACAGAAGTGGCCCAAGGCTGTTACCAGGTAGATCCACTCTACTCATTCTAGCTATATATAAGCCTAACTACAATTCTCTCCCAACTTGACTTGACAGGAAAGGAAACATAAATTACAAAAGTATCTCTTTGTCAAAGGAATCATTATCCAATATAACAAATAATCGTTCCTCAAGAGATGTTCCCTACTTAGCATGTGAATCTCCCATCATAAATGGCTCATAATGTGAGGTATCGGTCACAACTTTCATATAATATGTCATAAACTTACATTGGTCCGAAATAGAAAGCATCTATATGGAAGGAATTTTCATAGATCTATACGTCATCCTACAAATCCTCAAAACTCATCTGCTGCTTTTTTTGGGAGAACAACTCTGAGCAACCAAACACTGACATTTTGTCTTCACAAGGAAGGTGTTCTCTACCAAGCCTAGCTTCTCTCTCAGAATCTTAACATCCCCTTTGCAAATGGTTTCATTAGAATGACAAAAACCCACATTTAAAGCATTTCTCCACCCCTCTCCTAATTAGAAATACAATTTTGGGTTCTCTACTCATTTTCTCCACACCCATTTAATCTAACAATGGACATAGAGCATGTATATTTATACCTATGTGTTGGAAATACCATTTTATACTTTAATGTTTATTATTTTTGTTCTATTATTATTACTTGAATTTCTTCTTAACAAGTGGTTGTGTTTCTTTTGGTTTTACTGAAAGTATGGGCTCCAATGTTGGCTCTCTTATTATGGAGTATAATTCATCTTTGAGAATTTTTCAGTTATTAAATTAGGTTAGTTAATTGCTTAAAATATTAAATTTATTTCAAAAAGTTTTTGTTACTTTATAGGTTAGATGCTGGCTTGAAATATTAAACTTATTTCAAAATGTTTTTGTTACTTTATAGATAAGGCGTAGATTTCCTTGCTCTGTGATGAAAATAATGAAGGGAAAATACATGTTAATCTGTTGCTTGTGCTCTTTGATGGAATTTTTGTAATGCGTGACTGAAAAATACACGGTGAGAGAAAAATACATATTATGCTAATTGATGAATGTTTTTCACTTGTCGAACTTATAGAATTGAATTTAACACACTAACACTTTACAACAATGAACTAACAATATTCATGATGAAAATAGCAATGTGGAAGATTTATCTGCATAATGAAAAAGATCAATATGGGAGATTCCAATCACGTTATAAGACATTTTTTAAAACGTGGATGTAACAAAAGGTTGTTGTGGAAGGTGTTGTTTGCATATTTTAACACACTAACACTTTACAACAATGAACTAACAATATTCATGATGAAAATAACAATACGGAAGATTTATCTGCATAATGAAAAAGGCAATATGGGAGATTCCAATCATGTTCCAAGGAATTTTTTAATATGTGGATGTGACAAAAGGTTGTTGTGGAAGGTGTTGTTTGTAAATGGGAAATTTCTTGATCATTTTGTATAATATTAATGTTGATAGATATGTCTACTAAGTGGTTCCAGTTAATAAAACATTGATTTGAGCATTCAATATATTTTTATTCTTAATCAAAGTATTCTTGTATTGTATTTGTGTTCTTCAATTTATACCTTACAGCGTTTCCTTTACAACATCTGATGCAAATGATAGTATATGTATATTTTATAGCATTCTCTTCATAAATACAAATTACAAAGTAATCCATCTTCTAAACTCTTTTATAACTCTTTACCACTCTCTCAAATAATTAACATATTCCAAAGTTCCTAAACCCTTAATAAATACAAATTACAAATAAGCCATCTTCATAAATACGAATTACAGTAAGCCATCTGTAAACTCTTTTATACCTCTCTCCAACTCTGTGAAGTAATTAACATATTCGAAAGTTCCTAAAGTCTAAAGTTTTGATACAGTTTTGGATATAAGTAAAAACAAATTTTCCCTAGTGAATTAATGTTACTTTTCTAAATTAAAAGCCTCTCGGAAAGAAAACAATGGAGACATTCTTCCGCATTGTAAGATCCGACTTCCCTATTATTTATGCGATATATTTTTTGAATTTTTTTTTCTTATATCCTCTACAGAAGTCGTCAATAAACCATTTAAATATGAATTATTTATTAATAAACTACTTAAATATATGAATTATTTATTAATAAATACTTAAATATGAATTATTTATTTTCTCAAATTAATTTTTATTTATTTTCTAAAATAAATATTTGTAACACCATAGTTCGTTAATAGGAAGAGAATCAGAATTCAAATATACATAATTTGCATTATGATGTTATTTTATATGTAAGTGTTTCTAAAAATTACAAGAAATTATTCTATTATATTGCTATTTGTTTTATTTCTTCCCGAATTTATCAACACAATTAATTCATTAAAAGCAATTAATTCTATTAATAGAGTTCAGATATATATTATATACGGCGATTTTTTGGAAAATTTTCCAGTAAATTTTTGCGATCAAAATCCCCTAACAAATTATTCTATTATATCTGGTATTAAAATTCAAAAATACTACAACTCAATTGCGTTATGATAATTGATCTAAGATTAAATGATTGTGGGTTTAGTATATTTTCACGATATATTGTTTTGTCATTTCTTCATAAACAAAATTTATATAAAATTTTACAAGTGATTTTATAATATTTTGAATTACTCTTCTATAATAATAAATACATAACTAAAATGTTAAAGTGGAAAATTAAAAAATCTTTAAATTTGACAAGGCTTTAGGAAATAATTTGTGATATTTCTTTAAAAAAAATTATTATCAAAACTAACTTTAAAACAATTCATAAGATATAAGATATTGATAGTAAATATTTTTACGGAAAAAATTAAAAGAAAAATAATTGTCTTTTCTTAATTATATTTTGAGCTTAATTTATTCAAATGTCAAACTTATTTCATATTTTGACAACCTTTTACTTTAAATAATTTTAATGAAATGCTTACTTAAAAAAAAAAGATAGTAAATATTTTTAAAATCTTTATTTAAAAAAAATAAAATAAATATTTTTGAAGGAGAGCAAAAAAATCTATCTTTTTAAATTATATTTTTGAATTTACTAAATGTTAATAAGTAAAATAAAATTCCATATGTATCAAATTTCCACTCTTCACACTAGAATAAGTTAAAATTAAATTTTAAAAAATAAAAGATAAGAACAAAATTTTAGAAATAAATCCAATTTTCATTTATTTGATTTGATTTAGCTATATTTAAAATATATTATATTGTATTAAGAAATATAGAGATAAAGATTACATACAACACAAGTCTCACATATATATGTGTGTGTGGGGGTGTGTTATAATTCATTGACATCCACAAATCAACATCTTAAGAAGGTGGAAACTTATAAATCAGATGACACATGAAATGGAAGCATTTCTTCCAATATCCTCCCTTAATGCTTAAATGCAAAAAAAATATAAAAAATAAACATTACAACAACAAATGAATCTTTGTCATATTTGTCTATACGGTCATCACTAACACTCATATCCACTTTGAAATCTCATGGTTTCCACTCTTTTATTCACCACACTTTCGGGCTTCCCACATGATCCATTTAAGATATATCCACTTCACACAATGGTTAATGTAATTTGTAGAATTCAACTATTCTATGGAACTACTAGCACTTATTGAATCCATGACCCTTCGTAGCCTTCATCAGTTATCTAGGATAACATTCTGGGTAGAGAATGTCTCAACATACAATTCTACAACTTGGGCCTTATATAAAATAAGATGTATTGACGCTCCTGGAACATGACGGGTCACAACAACTTGACCTTATTAAGCACTAGCTATAACTAGTTCTCTCAGAGAAGTCAAATTATTCTATTCAATAGTTGGTGAACTCTTTCTGGTTCTACATCATTTGATTCCAACATAATATCATTGCATACTACAACTTCAACTTGCAACACAATTTTCGACACATGAAAAAACTCACACGAAAAAAAAAATTAAGTCCCTTTTACTTTTAGAATAGTTTGAGAGGCGGTTATGGTGGCTTTTCATCACTATGTGATTATGAAAAGTCATCGAAGTTGGCTATGTTTGCAGTTTATTTTCCATTCAAAAGACCCCTTGCACGAGTTATACAATTGCAGGTTGTATGTCCATATCTGTGATAGTAGAAGCATTATGTTGAACCTTCAGTTTTTTTCATTTTGCCTTTAGAAATTAGTGCAAGTTCATGGTGTTCGGCTAAAAGTGATGATACCATTCCTTCTAATGGTTGAAAGGACATTTGACTTAATGTGAATAAAAATGTTGCTATATTTAGGAATAGGCTATTTAATAGAATGTCAATGACATTTGACTTAAAGTGAATACAAATGTTGCAATATTTAAGGGATAGGCTATTTAATAGAATGTCTTTAGCGTCATCTGCATCTAGCTTGGCACCAATTTCAACTAATTGCCAAAAGAAACACTGAGTAATTCACATGATTAGAGAGAGGTGTCTCATCTTGCATCTTGAAATTAAAGAGATGCATTTTGGAGAATAACTTTGCATTCATAACCTTTTCCTCAAACAACTTGCTCAATTGTTCCCAAATTTCATTATCCAATTTTCCTAAATCAATCAAATGCACCTACCTGTCTGAAAGACCCAATCTGACCCAATCTGATTATAGCCTTAGCCTTGACTTCCTTCTTTTGCAATTCAAATAAGAGCTTTTTTGGTTCCTTTTACTATACTTCACCTTTATTTAAAAGATGCATTTGAAAATTAAATTCCCCCTTATGAAAAATGATGCCATTAAACTTCTTTCAAGGTAGAGAATCCATGTTACCACTTTCATATTTGAGATCAATGAGTTTACTAAAAATGTAGATCCGGTACTTCTCCTTGTTACAGTAGCAATCTCTATATTATCTTGCCTCACTAAAGAG
Source organism: Pinus tabuliformis (assembly GCA_031772625.1). Lineage (NCBI taxonomy): Eukaryota > Viridiplantae > Streptophyta > Pinopsida > Pinales > Pinaceae > Pinus > Pinus tabuliformis. The sequence goes on along the minus strand of CM062810.1, from coordinate 477,369,130 downwards.
TTCTCCACGTGAAAATCTAAATTCTCGCAATCCTACACTTCTGAAATATCAATATCTCAATCACATCTCTTTGCCTACAAATCCGAATCAATCCATAAAACGAAAGTGAAAAAGGCATTTGTATATTGATGTAGATGATGATGGAGGATGAGATTAATCTCATCAATTTATTTGTTGCTTCGGTTAGATCTCATAATAAGTGAATTAACTGAGACCGACAGATTTTAATTGGAAGTGACGGGGGGCGGGGGCTTTGAATCTGCGTTCGCTAATAATCATTGCTCCCCATGAAATCCATGGTGCTGGGATTCAGAGGTTCCCTTGGTCTATGCATTAAATTCGATTAATCGAAGCACAAATAACCTACCACGATATGCCACCGATCCCTGCGAAATTAGCAACGTGCTGCGATGTTGATGCAACCCTCCTTGGTAATGGGTTGAGTGAAATTACAGAATGCAACAAGAAAATTAAAGAACACAATAATAAGTGTGTCCTTATTTCCACCAACCACTAAATTGACAGATCGTACTTTACGTGTTTAACCACTAAATTGACAGATCCAGCTTTACGTGTGTTTATTTCATTGCAGAGGTTTACGATACTATGTGGTGCAAATTTACGATACTCTGTGGTGCAAATGACATAGTAGTCGTGCTTTATGCTATTTTTGGTAGGTAAGCATTCATGGGGGATTTGAACCAGTGAGTTTCTTAACAGTGCACCAATTCAGCATCAATCCAAAACCCCGTGGGCCTTGTTAAAGATAATTAGTTTGGCATAAAGATTTTATTAAATTTAGAGATTCAATTAATTTAGTAAAGTTAAGTTAAATCTTATTTTGGGTTAAGTTAAATTTAGTGTGTGGTTGCATGTTAAGTTATTGTGGGTGAGTGTGTGTGAAATTTTGTGGTATTTTGTGCCTTTCCTCCTTTGACATTCTCACAAATTGATATCAGAGTCGAGGAAGAATCACAAAATATATGGTCCCTATAGAGCGATTAGAAAAAGGCTAAATGAAAGATGTCAATAGATATTAAAACCTTTTTAAAAACATGTGACATCCTTTTTGAACAAGTTGGTTTATACGATATTTGGGAATAACCTTTATAAAAGAGTTTCATAAGTGTATGAAATTTATATATATATATATATATAGATATAAAGAAAGGTTTTCTTTTCATAAATATTTTTTAATAAAGAGATTATGATAGGGGATTTTGCAAGCCTTATACAAAGAAGGGTTTATTATTATTTGAAGAGAACTTTTTGAAAATGGCATTATCTAGCTTCCAACCCTAGTTCCCACCATTTATAGGGAAGGATTATGATGTGTGGGCCATTAAGATGCAAACCACAATGAAGGTTTATGATGTTTTGGAATATGTCATGGATGGATTTCCAAAACCTAAAGATTAAACAACTAAATGATCCCTCAATAATGCAGAGAGGGAACAATGGGAGATAAAAAAAATTCACAAGTGTTGTAGCTTATCTAGTAAGGAGTGGATCGAATAGTGTTCCAGAAAATTATGATCATATCTTCAATAAATAAAACATGAAAGATTTTGGTGACAAGCTATAAAGGTATGGCTAAAGTCAATATTGTTAAGTTGCAGAATTCTAGGAGAGATTTTGAAAGTTTGGAGATGAAGGTAACAGAGGATATCAATTGATGGTAGACTAACCCACCAATACTCTGTTCCCAAAAATTTATTTCTCAATTTTTTTACCAGACAGAGTACTTCTAAGTGAGGTTGAAAAAATCAAATTTTGGAGGTCTTTCCCTGGGTATTTTTTGAGTTTGATCAAAGTTTGAAATGGACTCCTGAAAGTTGGTTAAAGACAATCCAGAACCAGCACGACACTTCTGCAAGCTGGTGCGACCCTACTGTGACCTGGCGTGACCCATCTGTCTCTGGCAGGACCCACGGCGCAACCTTCTATTCCTGAGTGACCTTACTATTCCAGATGTGACCCACAATGCACCTTTTTGTTCTAGGTGTGACCCTTCTATGACTGAAGGTTTTTGTTTTCTCAGAGTGATTTCAAGCAAGAAAAAACATAGAAATTCGATAATTATTTAGATCTATCATTGAGAAAACATGAAATTAGGATAAATACTCATAGTACTCAACAGATCTATAGATAAAACTCCTTTCGATGCAAAATTCTAAAACATACATAATTTACTAGACATCAATCTACAAGATTCCACCATTAAACCACAACATAACGATTTTTCATCAATTGAAGCAAACAATTTCTTGACATAAGATGATATCAGATACACCATGAAACTCCATTGAATCAATTATGAAAAGAAAAGTCACAATAGAGAAAATTGTTTTGGCTCTTACTCACCTGATCTACATTCAACTTCTCTCTAAAAAAATGAGGTTTTCTCCTTTTTAATGCTCCTCTCTAAATTTGAATGTCTTAAACAACGTAATCTCTATTTAATTGGCCTAACACACACCTAAGCTAACAAAATCTATCACTTCACTCCTAATATGGAAACTCCAATAACTTTTACAAATAAATAATAAATAAGAACTTCTAAGAGATCCAACCCTCTTTAGTAAATGATTTTGACTGGTCAGGTTAAAGGTAATTTATCTCATTTGATGCTCCTGCATCAGACTCTTGGGGAAGAAAAGAAGGTTTCATGAAGTCTTTAGGATTCACTTGATATTTATTTAACTCTATTGTTGACATCCAACTAGAATCTTCAATTGGTCATCCCTTCCATTTGATTAGATAGTGATAATATGTTTGTCCTCTAGTTTTCTTTGTTACTCGGCTCTCCAAGGCTACTTCCGCTTATCTCTTTGTTGTCCTTGGCATATGTTCCTCCCAATTTCGGTTCTAAACTTCCTCCTTTGCAGGTCCATCTTGTGATTCTGCCTCTGTTTCCTTATATGGGTACAAACTTGCAACATTAAAGATAGGAAATATTTGAATTCCTTCGAGCAGTTCAATCTCATAAGCATTTGAGAAAAAATTCCTTAATATTTTATAGGTCATATCTTTTTCATTTTTAATTTGTTATAAGTCCTTAGAGGAAATATTTCTTTCCTTAGTTAAACCATAACTAAATCACCCACTTTGAAATCCTTTTCTCTTCTCTTCACATCTGCCCACCGTTTAAAGTTCCTACTTCTTTCCTGTAACCTTTGCTTGACATCTTCCTACAATTTTTGCATTTGTTCTACAAATGTTCTGCATTTTCACTCATTATCTCTTGTTTTCCCAAATCTATAAGATCATATACTCTAGAATGTATCCAAAAGCAATATGAAATGGGCTCATTCCTGTACTGTTGTTAGGAGTATCATTGTAAATAAATTCAGCTTGAGTAAGCGCTAAATCCCATTGTTTTGGATGTTTGTAGATTAATCTTCTTAATATGTTTCCCAAGCTCCTATTCACCATTTCAATTTTCCCATCTGATTGACGGTGATAGGATGAAATCAAAGTGAGGTTTGTACCTAAATTATTCCATAGAGTCCTCCAAAAGTTTCCCACGAAGTTGGTATCTCTGTTTGAAACAATAGTTATAGGAAGCCCATGTAACCTTACAATTTATGAGGAAAACAAATTAGCAATATGAGTTGCATCAATAGTTTTCTTACAATCAATGGAATGAGCCATTTTTGAAAATATATCCACAACAACATAGACAGAGTCATATCCTCTTTGAGTCTTTGGCAAACCCAAAATAAAATCCATGTTGACCGCATCCAAAGGCTTGTTTGGCATTGTCAATGGCTGATATAACCCAATATTTTGGCTCCTCCCTTTGGCATGTTGACAAATTCTGCATTTCTCAACAAACTTTTTGACATCAATTTGCATTTTTGGCTAATAATAAAAAGCATTCACTTGAGCAAATGACTTATCGTGCCCAAAGTGTCCAGAAAATCCTCCACTATGCTTTTATTTAATCAATTTTCCCTCATGGAACATTTAGGAATACACAATTATTGTTTTTGAACAACCAACCTCCTTGAATCAAGTAGTCTAACCATTGGCTTCTATTATGAATCATGGAATTTTGAACAACTACATATATTTCTTTAAAATCTATATATTCCTTGTACATGTTAATGATTTCTTCAAATCCCAAAACACCAATCTTCAGCTCCTGCATAACCAAATTCACTTTGCTCAAAGCATCAACAACTTTATTTGACTTACCGCTCGTGTTCTTAATTACAAAGGTGAAAATCTATAAGTAATCCACCCACTTAGCATGCCTTCGGCTCAACTTTGGCTAATTATTTATGAATTGTAGTGCATGATTATAAAAATACAAAATAAATTCTTTGGGCAACAAGTAATGCCTCCATTTCTTTAAAGCTTGAATAATAAAATAGAACTCTTTATCATAGAATGAGTACTTCCACGTGGCCTCACTCAACTTTTCATTGAAATAAGTTATAGCTCTTTGCTCCTGACTCAATACAACTCCAATTTCTACCCCACTAGCATAAGCCTCAACCTGGAATGTTTTATCAAAGCTCAGTAGGGCTAAAACAAGTTTTTTAGTAATCTTCTTTTTCAACAGTTTGAAGTTTCAGTCTATTGCCTCTGTCAACTAGTGGTGCACAGATGTGACTAAAGCTTCTTATAAGCTTTCTATAAAAAATTGCAAGACCATGAAAGCTTCTTACCTAAAATACGTTCCTTGGAGTTGGTCAATTCAAAATTGCTCGTATCTTTTCTGGGTCCATCTTCAAACCTTCTTCTAAGAGTACAAATCCTAGGTAAACAATCTCTTTCTTCATGAAACTACACTTCTTCAAATGTATTAGTAGCTTCTCTTTTGGTAAAGTATTTAAAACCAACTTAAGATGCTCCAAATTCTCTTCTTTACTCTAACTGAAAATTAGAATATCATCAAGATAAACTATCACAAATTTTCCAACATTTTCTTTCAATACCTCATTCATCAGTCTCATAAATGTACTTGGTGCATTAGTGAGTCTAAAAGGCAGCACTAACCATTCATACAACCCACTATTAGTCTTGAACGTAGTCTTGCATTCATCCTCCTCTATAATCCTTATTTGATTGTATCCTCTCTTCAAATATATCTTAGAAAAATACTTTGAACCACTCAAGCAATCCATCAAATCATTCACACATGGTAAGGCAAATATATACCTAATAGTAATCTTATTTATTGCTCTAGAATCGATGCACATGAGCCACTCACCATCCTTCTTGGGGCTAAGCACTGCTGGTAGTGCACACGAACTTAGGCTCTCCTTTATCAATCCTTTATCCAACAAATCCTACACATGTCTCCCAACTTCTTCATTTTCCTGAGGAGTTAAGCTATATGCTTTTTTTCTTGGTAAACTCTATGTAGAGCCTCTAACTTGCACTTGATTATCCATCATTACCTACAACTTTTCCTCACTTATCCCTCTCTTTTGCTCTATTTTCCGCATAAACTTACCCAGATCATTACATTTGATGTCTTTAAGCATAATTAGTTAAATTTGCTTATGTTTTACTGTTGGTTTAGATTTTTGACATATAAACAGAGTTTCCGCAGCTGTTCAGCAATTCCGCAGCTGTTCAACAATTCCGTAGCTATTCAGAGATTCCGCAGCCTTTTTGTTGTTTGATATGCTCCACGTGTCTTCTCAAGGAACGAGCCACATGGGCATGTTGGTTTGGATGTACACATGGATCGTATGCTATTGGTTGAGCCAAACCAGTCACGTATGCCCTTGGTCAACGCAGGTATTCCCTCGGTCAAACGGTCATGTTCTAAATGGTGGCACGGGAGCCGTGAGCAGTTGGGACATGGAACTGTAGCTGGCACCTCCTCCATGCCACGAGGATAGCTAAAGACAAGATCAAAGCATAGATTTGTCTCCCATGATGACCGTTTCCCTCAAAAGTGCACAGAGTTACCTACGTGTTTGCTGCACAAGTTAATTAGCTAAGACTGCGTGTTGCTGCGTAGTTAATAGGTTAGGCTGTAGTTGTTTAGTTCACGCAGAGAGTAGTTGCCTCTATGCTTATAAATAAAGCGTGTGCCAACGCTTATGATTAGCTTTTTGAAGATTGTAATTGTTGCACTGATTCTGTTATAAAAACTCTGTTTTAGAAGGCTGTTCCTACAACACTTTTCACTGTATTTTGACATGCTGGTTTTATAAAAAGAAGACTGTTTTGTTCACCTTTTCGTAGCTGATCTTTTAAGTTGGTTGCATGGATGGAGGGCCCCCATCTATGACAGCCCGTGTACATAGTGTTTGATTTCATTTTCATGCTTTCAGCAATCTTTATTTCTTTTATCATGTATAATAGTATACCATTTGATTTCATGTTATTTTATTTCCAGCATTCATTTTAAACTGATCAGTATTGTTTTTGCAGGTTTTTAACTCGGGATTGTTTTGTCTTTGTGTATTTGCTTTGTATCTGATGGTATTTTCAGTTGACATATTCAAAGTTGCTGCCTTTACTCTATTTTCATAGCTGATTTCTAGTTTAGTTTCTCAAAGTTGTATGTTAACATATTGATGGTCTCTTTATCATAAATTGTTCATCTTTTAGAGATCAGAATACTAATAAATTACAGCTGGCTTTGAGTACTTTTTAGACTAATCTTTAACTACTTTCTAATCGTGCTTCACATAATTCCATATGCTGAAAGCAGAGAGTTAGGAAGAGCTGAACATTATAACTAGTCTTTAAAGTAGATTTTTCTCATTTTTGATCACTTTTTAAACTCATCTCTAACTACTTCCTAATCGTGTTTTACATAGTACCATATGTTGGAAGCAGAGAGTTAGGAAGAGATAAACATCATCATTGGTTTTTAAAGTGGTTTTCTTACCTTTTTATTTGCAGCAGCATGAATAGTGTCTAGTGCCATTAGAAAGTGGTTCTTTGCTTTCAGTTCATTTCAAGTTATTTATTTCTTTCAAGCTTTTTCTTTGCAAGTTTAGAAGGTAGTTAGAAATCACCTTACACACACACTCACTCATCTGTTTATAAAATCTCCATTCCATCTTAGGAAGATAAATTGACCACAAACAACACCCCCGAACGACGAAAAGATCTAAGAGGTTGCTTAAGTACATATAGTACACCTTCACTTCATCAGCTTACGAGCCCCGGGTTGACAATTAATGACATCAATTTAGAAACACTAAATTGACTAAACATTTTGGCGCCGTTGCCGGGGAAGTGAAATTAAGTAGCCATATTCTTAGAAAAAAAAACATAAAAATTTCAAGGAAAGAAGTTGATAACCTATCAAAGTATGCTCTCCTCTTGCACTTCAAGGTGATCTGGAGGATCAGAAAAGAGAAAGTTATTGATTTAGTAGTTTCTTGAGTATGCTCTCTTCTTGCACCTAGAGTGAACTGGAAGATCAGAAAAAGAACTATTAACTTGACTTGAAGAAAAATAATAAAAAATGACATGCATAGAGCTAGAGATTCTAGGGGAAGGTTTTTAGCTAGAGCTCGAAGTTCAATTTTTACAAGTCCATCTGCTTCAAGGGATAGACAAGAGACACCTCCCTTATCTCCAACCGACACTCCTAGTCCTAGAATTCTTGGAATTCAAGAGCCAAGAGTTGACTCTCCTACACCTTCTATTGAATTTGAACCAGGAAGAGACTCTTCTCTTTCTCCTACAGAAAGACCAATTGTAATTGAGGAAGTGGAATCATCTGAAGAAGAAGGAGAAATCTCTTCTCATTCACCTTTTTTAGAGGAACCAGAAAATTTTGAAATCCCTAGGAGAACCATCATGGCAGAGGAAGAAGGAGGTGGTAGAGGTAGAGGTAGAGGAGGAGGAGGAAACAACAACAATAATGGAGGTAGAGGTCCCCTTGGAGGAGGAAATAGAGATGGGGATAATTCATTTGGGTTTCCCATTGTTAATGAGGATTCCCGAGCCACTATGAAAAACATATCACCATCTGTCCTCCCAAATTTCCATGGGTTAAGAACTGAGGACCCTGAAACATTTTTATTTGAGTTTGAAGTGGTGTGTCGAACTTATGACTACCTGGATGACTCTCAGAAACTCAAATTGTTCCCTTCAACACTGAAGGATCAAGCCTTGAAATGGTTCATGGGGTTACTCACTCAATCCATTAGGTCTTGGGATGAAATGAAACAGACATTTTTGTATAGGTATTTGGACTATTGTATGCCTACTAATCACAAGGACGAGGTTTTTAAAATGATACAAAGAGAAGATGAGAGCTTAGAAGATTTACTTGAAAGATTTCAATATAACTTGAAAATAGCAAAAATGAGTAGCTTGGATGAAGAGACCTTAAAATCCCTCTTATTAAAAGCCATTAGGGATGAATGGATAGATATCTTAAACATGATGGGGAAAGGGGATATTTCTCAACTTTCACTCAATGATATAGCAGAACTTTGTATCCATCTCTCAAGAGGCAAATCAAAAACTCAAAAATGGCCTAGAGATCCTTCTCTCCTTAGAGCAAATAAATCTGCAACAGGATCAGTAAGTAGGGCTGAAATCGGCAATATGCTTGATGAATTCAAAACTGATATCTTAGGGAGTCTTAGTGAACAACTAGATACCCTTAAGATTCACAATAAACAAAAAGCAGAAGCTGAGGCTTTGGCCATTTTTTTCCTGAAATGTAGAAAGAAACATGCTTTAAGGGAATGTCCCTTGGACACACACGTTGTAGAAACATGTGTAATTTGCTCAGAAACTCATGAGACTAAGGATTGTCCTTCAATACCTGGCCTCAAAGCAGTCTTTCAAGAGGATCCAAATACACTTGAATCTCTCTGTTTTATTGCAAGGAGACCTTGGCAAGGGCAACAGAATCAAGGGTTTAACAACTCTATGAATTCTCAATCCCAACCAAATTGGAATCCTTGGCAACAACCTTGGCCTCAACCTCAAAATGCTTTTCAAGCATGGATGCAAAGCATGCAAAATCCTTATGGGAGATTTGCTCAATTCTATCAATATCCTCCATCATTTCAGAATCAGCAGGCTCCACAACTTCCAAATCAAGGTCAACAACTATCATTGCCATACCCTCAACAACAACAACCTCCTCCACAAAATCAAAATTCTCAACTATCGCTTCAATCCCAGCAGAAATCAAATCAACTTCCCTCTCAGCCATTAACAAATCCAAATAATAGGAACCCTCAAAATGCTTACATGATGGAAGGTCAACCATTCCCTACCTATATGGTTGTTCCTCTCAATGAAGTACAACTCAGATTAGGTAGAATCTTAGATCAACCTTCTACAAGTGTTCAACAACCAAGCATTTCTGAGGAAGAATCTCTCAAAGTCAATAAAGGTTCTGAAGTATCACTTCAAAACCAAAATATCCAAAAAGAAAAAGAAAAAGAATCAACCTCTACAACTCCCATAGTTGAGCAACCTACACCTTTAGCTACACCTCCTTTTCCTGAAAGATTACAAATTGACAAAGGAGTGGAAAAGCAAATATGGGTGCCTGACTATAGTTTTCTAGATGAATTGAAGAATGTCTGTATCAAGATCCCCTTGTTACAAGCCATTAAGGAAATTCCCATTCTAGCGAAGACAATAAAGGAGTTGAGTTTGAAGAAAACAGGAAAGAGAACCAGAGATACGAAAAGGATACATCTAGTTGGAAAAATTGCAGACATTATGATGGGTAAGATTACCATGCAAAAATATGTGGACCCCGGTAGCCCTATTGTCAAGACTCATATTAATGGGGTTGAAATCCCAAATACTTTGATTGATTTAGGAGCCGCTATCAACATCATGAGTAGACAGACCATGGATCAGTTAAAGCTTCCTAACCTTCTCTTTACACCTACTTTACTGCAACTTGCAGATAGATCAATCATTAAACCTGATGGTGTATTGGAAGACATTCCAGTCTCCCTAGACTCTTGGGAATATCTAGTTGATTTTATCATTTTAACTCCCAAGAACAATCTAGGAGGACATCCTCTTATTTTAGGAAGACCTTGGCTGGCCACAGCTGATGCTTTCATAAGTTGTAGTTCTGGGGACATGTATATATCAGATGGTAATTCCACCAAGAAATTCAACTTGTATCCTCCAGCAAAGGCAATAACAGAAATAGGAGAAGATGAGTGGGTTGATGATGAGGATACTATTCAACCTGTTCTAACCATCTTTGAGATCAGTGAGGATAGTCAAATTCTAAGTACATTAGAAAATTTTGAAATACCTTTAGAATATGACTCTACACAGTTTCAGTTAGATGCAGACATTGAATATCTCTCCTCTAGACAGATGTCTCTCTTCTCAATGGAAGAGTTTGGTAGTTATACAGTTGAAATCCTTCCAGGAAAAACATTGAACATTAACAAAAACTTGGAAAGACCACAACAAGAAGAATTAACTAAACTTTTGCAAAAACATTCCACTGCATTTGCATGGGAATACACTGACATGAAAGGAATCGATCCTAAGACTTGTATTCATCACATCTATATTGAAGAAAATAGCAGACCTATTAGGCAACCACAAAGAAGGATGAATCCAAACCTTAGGGAAATCGTGAAAGAACTCCAGAAATTGCTCAAGGTAAACTTCATTTACCCCATTTCAGATAGCCAATGCGTTTCTCCCTTGGTTATAGTGCCCAAAAAGAATGGTAAATGGAGAGTTTGCATTGATTATCGAGAATTGAACAAGGCAACCTTAAAGGATCATTTCCCTCTACCTTTTATTGATCAGGTACTAGACACTTTAGCAGGTAAAAAGTATTTCTCATTCCTGGATGGTTTTAGTGGGTATAATCAAATTTAGGTAGCACCTGAAGATCAAGACAAAACCACATTTACTTGTCCTTGGGGAACTTTTGCCTACCGAGTACTCCCTTTTGGATTGTGCAATGCACCCGCTACATTTCAAAGGGCTGTACTAGGAATCTTTTCATATCTGATTCATGATTGTGTAGAGGTATACATGGACGATTTCACAGTTTATGGTAATACATTTGAAGAAGCTTTGGAAAATTTGGAAAAAGTACTAATAAGATGTAAGGAAACAAATTTTTCTTTAAGTCATGAAAAGTGTTTTATGATGTTTACTGAAGGGATTGTTTTAGGACATCATATTTCAGGAGATGGGATTAAGGTTGATAGATCCAAAGTTGAAGTCATCTCTAAGTTACCTGTTCCAAATTGCCAGAAAGATGTTAGAAGTTTTCTTGGGTTTACTGGATATTACAGGAGATTTATTGAAAACTTCACTAAGATAGCATCTCCTCTTTTCAAATTGCTTACCAAAGACTGTGAGTTCAAATGGGATCCTGAGTGTCAATCTGCCTTTGAAGCTTTAAAGACTAGAATATCTGAAGCACCCATCTTAAGGGGGCCAAATTGGAAACTCCCTTTCCACATTTCTACTGATGCTTCAGATACAGCTCTAGGAGCTGTTTTGGGACAAAAGGATTTGATCCCTTATGCCATTTATTACACCAGTAAAAATTTTACTCCCACTGAGTTAAATTATACTGTTACAGAAAAAGAGTTCTTAGCTATGGTACATGCGATCAATAAGTTTAGACACTACATAACCGGCTATGAAACCTTTGTCCATACTGATCACTCTGCCATAAGATATTTAATGAACAAACCTGTTACTAATGGTAGAGTTACAAGATGGCTTTTACTCTTACAAGAATTCAACATTACTGTGTTAGATAGACCTGGAAAACAAAACACAGTAGCTGATTTCTTGTCTAGAATCCAAAACATTAATGAGGATTCTCCAGTAGAAGATAAGTTTCCAGAGGAATACTTGTTTGCAGTAACTACCAAGACTCCTTGGTATGCAGATATGGCTAATTATCTAGTTACAGGGAAGCTACCTCTACACTTATTTCCTAATGAGAAAAGGAAAATCATTCAGGAGAGTTCACATTATTCTTGGATTTCTAATGAATTGTTCAAAACAGGGCCAGATTGTATAATCAGAAGATGTGTTCGGGAAGATGAAATGCCTGACATCCGTAAGGCATGTCATGATGAACCTTGCGGCGGACACTTTGCTGACAAGAGGACAACCTATAAAATCCTTTCTCTAGGATATTATTGGCCTTCTCTCTTTAAAGATGCAAAGCAGTATGTTAGAAGGTGTGACAGCTGCCAGAGAGTTGGGAGACCAACTCCTTCAAATGAAATGCCACTACAGCCTCAGGTATGCATCGAACCCTTTGAGAAATGGGCTCTAGATTTCGTTGGTCCAATTAATCCACCATCAAAGCAAAAGAAGTATATACTGGTTTGTACTGATTATGTTACTAAGTGGGTAGAAGCCAAGGCATTGCCTTCTGCCACTGAAAATTCAGTTGTTCAATTTCTTTTTGAAGATATTTTCACTCGTTTTGGTGTCCCAAGGGAAATTGTAACAGATCAGGGCAGCCAATTTACATCTAAATTGATGGAGAAGCTAATGGAGGAATATAAGATCAAGCACAGAACATCTACTCCCTACCATCCGCAATCCAATGGCCAAGTGGAATCTACCAATAAAGTTCTTGAAGGCATCATCACCAAGACTGTTCATCTTCATAGAAGAGATTGGGCGGAAAGGCTTCCTGAAGCCTTATGGGCCTATCGAACCACATGGAGGAACACAACAGGACATTCTCCCTATGAACTTGTTTATGGGAAGGAAGTCCTGCTTCCCATTGAGTTCCAAATCAAGACCTTCAAGATGGCAGTCCAATTGGGAATGAGCCTCTCAGAAGCCCAAAAACACAGAATGGACCAGCTAAATGAGCTAGATGAAATAAGACAAGATGCAATTCTAAGGACCGATCTAGTTCAGCACCAAAGATCTAAATGGCATGATCGTCATATCAAAGAAAGAAAGTTTCAGAAAGGAGATTGGGCTCTATTGTTTGATTCAAAGTTTAAGGACTTCAAAGGAAAATTTCAAACTCATTGGCTTGGGCCATATGAGGTTGATGAAGTCTTTAGTAATGGAGCAGTTCGAGTGAAAACTATTGATGAATTTCATACTCCTCTTACTGTGAATGGCTGTCGCCTGAAAGTCTACCAGAGGCCACTCTCAAAAGAGGAATTTGTCAAGTTGTTTAAAGAAGATTCTGCAATCAGGTTGGTGGAGAAGGATTCTTCTCCTCCATCAGCCTAATCTTTGGTTTTTGAAAAAAAAAAAAAAAAAAAAAAAGAAAAAAAAAAAAAGTGTATAAGCCTGAAAACCAATCTCTGATTGGCAGTCTTATGCAGAAAATCTGAGGTGAAAATCAGGGTCACCTGACACCTCATGTTTTCCAAAAAAAATCTCTCTCCCTTCCATCTCATTTCGCCATTTCATCCACTTCATTCACCATCTTATTCATTCAACCACTCTCACTCCACCTCATTTCTTTCCATTCATCCATCCATTACATTCCATTCCACCAATAAAGTCATTGTCAGATTTATTTTTACACAGCTAAAGTTGTTTTGTGCAGTCAGAAGGTATTTCTGCAGTTTCTGCAGCTGAGGAGCAATTCCGCAGCCAATATCCCAATTCCGCAGCCAATACACTTTCTGTACCTGCATAAAAAAAACACAGTTTGTTTAAAGAAGGAATCTGCAGTCCAAAGGTCATCAGCAAAAATTGAAAGGTCATGTAGCAGCAACAAACAATGAAAGGGTAATGTCAGATAAGCAAAAGGAATCAAAACGCGGACACCTAAGGTATGATCTAATTTCTAAACCTATAGTTATAACATTTTGCATAGTTTACGGGTTGTGTTTTTTGCCATTCAATGTAATGATTGCCAATCCTCTCCATTACTCGACCGAAATCCCCGTATCTCTCAGCCTTAACAGCCACCATTCATCACGATTTAAAAGCCCACACACGGCTGCGTTTCCATTTAAATTTTCGTACCTAAGTGACGTAGACAATTGTACTACGGCTCTCTGCGTTATGATTCCGCAGCCAAATGTACACTCATGACCGAAGTCTAAGGACTTAACCGTTTCTTTCCATCATTCATAACCCTCCTACGCATGTATTATCTTATTCATGCAGTTGTTTCACTTCCGCATTTTCCTTGCTTTCCACTACTCTGCCTTATTCACCACTCTGTCATCGTAACCATACTCTGTTTCGTTTATCTCCTCTGCTAAACTTTGACCACTGTTGTGAATGTATTACGGCTGTTGTGTTGAAGCCGTAAGTCTACTGTGTGGAAACCATTGTTGAAGCTATAAAGCTGTTGAGTTAAAGCCACTGTTGAAACCGTATAACCCTTCCTCAAGAGTATTAAAACAGAGCCAGAGAATCGATGGGTAAACTTCTGAGGGCAGAGCCAGAGGGCTCCAAATTTCTGGAAGGATATCCCCAAGTCAAAGACCCTCTGCAAAAGGCAAATTGGCTCCAGTGCATTCAAAAATTCAAGGTTTATCATAGAGAGGTCACAAAGACTTTCGCACGTTCTTTCAAAGAGAAAGACAACCAAGTGGAGATAGGAGATCTGAAATTCACAGTCACCGAGAGCAGTTTGGCACAGGCCACTTCACTACCACAAACTGGGGAGAGATGGTTCAAAAACCGATCAGTACAAGACTAGCAATGGAAGCAAATTCTGAAGAATCCAGGTATGGACACTAGCATCTTTACAAAAGGAATCCCTGTTAATCTTATCAAAGAAGAATGGACAACTCTGCTTCTACTAGTACAAAAGTTCTTTACATGTGAGGGAAGGTTTGGAGTTCTATATGTCTATCATGCCAAAATTATGATGCATTTCTTAGGAGAGCATGACATTAACCTTCGATACTTTTTACTCTCAAGCATTAGAAAAATGTGCTCAATAGTCCAAAGAAATCCAAGAAACATTGAGCCACATTTATACCATCATGGGCTTGTCAAAATACTAGTTGAAGAACAATTAAAAGCCAAAAGGGATACCTGGGAAAGATTCCTTGTGAGAAACCACTTCGAAGAGGCAGGAGAAGCCTCAGTGCCTAGAAAGAGTAGAAGAAAAAGAGAAGAGGTTACCCTTGAAACTGTTGTCCAAGAAGAAACTGTCCAAGACCTTGTTGAAGAAGAAAATGTTGCCCATCATTCTGAACATGAAATTGACCCTGAACCTGCTGTAGACATTGATCAAACAGCCCAAGGAATCATTACAGAAACCCTACAAGAAATTGTACAAGAAGCTGCTCAAAAGAAAAAGGAGAGTAAGAAGAAACAAAAGAAAGATAAAGGAAAAGCCATAGCCCAAGAAACCTACCTTACTCCTGAGAATTCCAGTGAAGAGGACACTCAGCCATTGGCACATAGGTTGGCCCAACTTCATGAGGCTTCCCTTTCCAAGAAGATGCAAAAACAAAAACAGAAGCAACAAAAAGAAAAACAGAGCATCACCACCGTGAGAAGGAGCAACAGGTTACAAAGAAAAATGGGGGCCACAGAGAACAAAGAGTCATTCTTTATTGACTTGAGCACACCTAAAAAGGTTGCTACAAGACTTGACTTTGAGAAAAGCTCTCCACATGTTGAGCAGGTTGAGACTAGCCCTCCACGTGAGGAAAGTCCTTTTGAGCATGAGCCTGAATTTGAACATGAATTTGAATTTGAGCGTGAACCTAGTCCAAGGAGGTCACCAGAGATTGACCCAGACCAGTAGAGAGTATATAACTACTTGGAAACATTAGAACAAGCTGTTGCTGGCCCAAGCACTGTTCTACCTCTTGAACAACAAGTTCAATCACTGAAGCAAGAAGTATTTGAGCTAGAGGTACTAAATCGCCGCATCAAACAAGAAAATGAAAAACTGAAGGAACAGAGCAATGTGGACAAGATGATCCAAGATAATACCATGCTTCATATGGGCCTTTGGCAAAAGGAAAACAAAAAGCTCAAGAAGAAATGCAGGAAGTTAAGCAGAGATTTGATCAATTTAAAATTCAGATGTTTGATGAAAAGACCAAGAGTCAATGTGGCCACACAGAGGAAGAGGAGAAGACTAGATGTCTTAGCAGAGGCATCTCAGCAGGTGGATTAAACAATGTTTTTGTTGCATGAGGACATGCAACACCCTCGTAGTGGGGGTATGTAGAGCCTCTAACTTGCACTTGATTATCCATCATTACCTACAGCTTTTCCTCACTTATCCCTCTCTTTTGCTCTATTTTCCGCATAAACTTACCCAGATCATTACATTTGATGTCTTTAAGCATAATTAGTTAACTTTGCTTATGTTTTACTGTTGGTTTAGATTTTTGACATATAAATAGAGTTTCCGCAGCTGTTCAGCAATTCCGCAAGCTGTTCAGAGATTCCGCAGCCTTTTTGTTGTTTGATATGCTCCACGTGTCTTCTCAAGGAACGAGCCACATGGGCATGTTGGGTTGGATGTACACATGGATCGTATGCTATTGGTTGAGCCAAACCAGTCACGTATGCCCTTGGTCAACGCAGGTATTCCCTCGGTCAAACGGTCAAGTTCTAAACGGTGGCACGGGAGCCGTGAGCAGTTGGGACACGGAACTGTAGCTGGCACCTCCTCCATGCCATGAGGACAGCTAAAGACAGGATCCAAGCATAGATTTGTCTCCCATGATGACCGTTTCCCTCAAAAGTGCACGGAGTTACCTACGTGTTTGCTGCAGAAGTTAATTAGCTAAGACTGCGTGTTGCTGCGTAGTTAATAGGTTAGGCTGTAGTTGCTTAGTTCACGCAGAGAGTAGTTTCCTCTGTGATTATAAATAAAGCGTGTGCCAACGCTTATGATTAGATTTTTGAAGATTGTAATTGCTGCGCTGATTCTGTTATAAAAACTCTGTTTTAGAAGGCTGTTCCTACAGCACTTTTCACTGTATTTTGACATGCTGGTTTTATAAAAAGAAGACTGTTCTGTTCACCTCTTTGTAGCTGATCTTTTAAGTTGGTTGCGTGGATGGAGGGCCCCCATCTATGACAGCCCGTGTACATAGTGTTTGATTTCATTTTCATGCTTTCAGCAATCTTTATTTCTTTTATCATGTATAATAGTATACCATTTGATTTCATGTCATTTTATTTCCAGCATTCATTTTAAACTGATCAGTATTGTTTTTGCAGGTTTTTAACCCGGGATTGTTTTGTCTTTGTGTATTTGCTTTGTATCTGATGGTATTTTCAGTTGACATATTCAAAGTTGCTGCCTTTACTCTATTTTCATAGTTGATTTCTAGTTTAGTTTCTCAAAGTTGTATGTTAACATATTGATGGTCTCTTTATCATAAATAATTCATCTTTTAGAGATCCGAATACTAATAAATTACAGCTGGCTTTGAGTACTTTTTAGACTAATCTTTAACTACTTTCTAATCGTGCTTCACATAATTCCATATGCTGAAAGCAGAGAGTTAGGAAGAGCTGAACATTATAACTAGTCTTTAAAGTAGATTTTTCTCATTTTTGATCACTTTTTAAACTCATCTCTAACTACTTCCTAATCGTGTTTTACATAGTACCATATGTTGGAAGCAGAGAGTTAGGAAGAGATAAACATCATCATTGGTTTTTAAAGTGGTTTTCTTACCTTTTTATTTGCAGCAGCATGAATAGTGTCTAGTGCCATTAGAAAGTGGTTCTTTGCTTTCAGTTCATTTCAAGTTATTTATTTCTTTCAATCTTTTTCTTTGCAAGTTTAGAAGGTAGTTAGAAATCACCTTACACACACACTCACTCATCTGTTTATAAAATCTCCATTCCATCTTAGGAAGATAAATTGACCACAAACAACACCCCCAAACGACAAAACGATCTAAGAGGTTGCTTAAGTACATATAGTACACCTTCACTTCATCAGCTTACGAGCCCCGGGTTGACAATTAATGACATCAATTTAGAAACACTAAATTGACTAAACACTCACACCAGGTATTAAATCTACGTGATGGTTGATACTTCGAATTGGTGGCAATGCACTTGGAAATTCATCAACAATAACGTCGACATACTCATTTAGCAGATTTTAATTTCCACAGGCAAATTATCTAAATTAGTAGAAGTCAAAATTACCTTGGATTTATCCACAACAAAAAAATGCATTTCTTTCTCCTTCTTGACTTCTCGCAACAATTCTTTTCCACTAATCATCAAAACATTTTCTCGAGTCATTCCTTTGTCCACTCCATCATTCAAAGGTAACAATGTATGCTTCTTCCCATCCTTCTCTAAGGTATATGTATTTCTCCTAACATCATGAACAACTTTCTAATCAAACTTCCAAGGTCTTCCCAACAATATATGGCACACATCCATTGGAATTACATCAGACAATACCACATCTTAATATGTACCAATCTATATCTCTACGCGTCACTATTCTGTCACCAACAGCTGATGTCATTTCTGCAACAAGGAAACTTTGTAGCGAGTAGGGTGTACCATCTTAACCAAACCCAATTTCTCCACCATCTATGTAGAAACAAGATTGTCAGTGCTCCCACCGTCAATCACAACCTTGCAACACTTCTCTTTAGACTTGCACAGAGTCCTAAATCAGATTTCTAGTTGAGCATCCAAGAATTTTACTTATATTTACTACTGCATAATAATAAAACCCTCATATCTGTTACACTAGTTTTCCAACATTAGGTTTTTCCAGGGATATTTGTCCAAAAATAACAGTGTTATTGTGTTGTATTTTCTTTCTTTGTCAGTCTCTTGTTTTCACATATAAATTAATTAAGTGAAGGTTGTAGTGTATTTATTTAAATATTCTCCATAGAAAACTGTAAATAACTTATTCATGTAAATATAACAAGTAGGAGAAATATCATCAGTTGTTGCAATAGGAATTTTGGTTTAGGAATTTTCACATTGTATTAGAACTACAAGTGGAACAAGAAGAGTAGTTCCAGGGAACCCAACACTGAGCAGAAGAGGGAGATCAAAAATATGCAAGATGGGGAAGTTCGAAACCCGAGAGGGTTTGTGCATTTCTATCCATGGGGCTAAAATATTGAAGCAAGCTCTTTCTGAGTGAGTCGACGAAGAGAACGGATTCTAGATCGAGATCTTTCCATGGCAGAGGGAGTAGTGCTAAAGCCTCAGCATGAGGAGAAGTTGGTAGGAAGAATTTTTTTTCTATATGCATTTTGTTGGGTAGAAAATCATCAGAGGAGAGGGGAGAAGCATGGTTGAGGGAATTTCTTCCTCAGAGAATTCCTAGTCAAGAAATTCAATCTCTCTAGAGCTGAGCCACAAAAAGGGGCAACAATTTTACTAGCTCTAGCAGGGATTGCGTAGGCTAGCCCAACAACAGTGCAGAGGAGAGAGGAGGTCATTCAATAATTCTTGTTGCGAAAATGGCAACTGGTAGCTTGAATGATCAGGATAGGTTGGATGTGGCATCCAACTACGTCATCTGAAAGGTAAGAATGTCATTTCTTCTAGATGAGCATGCCCTCAAGACATACGTCAACACCGTGGTGGCTATCCCTACAGATGCAGATCTATTGAAAAATACAAGGTTTAGATGGCGAAGGTTAAAAGAATTATCCTCAACAAAGTGAAGGATAATGTGGTCTATCACATCTCTAGTAGAGGGAGAGCTAAAGAGATGTGGGACGCCTTGTCTACACTATATCAGGGATCTTCAGAGAAGCGAAAGACTTACCTTGAACAAAAATTGAAATCTACTCAAATGCAGAAGGGGGAAGAGTGGATCCATTCTTCACGAAGCTTCAGGAGACCTATGATGAATTATCAAGTATGGGGTATAGACCTCAAGATTTAGAGTTGGTTAGACTGGCCCTCAATTCTATCTCATATGAGTGGCAAGTCTTTGTCCAGAGTATCTTGGGTAGAGTTACTTTTCCGAATTAGGATGAGATGTGCGCAGTTGTAAAACAAGAGGAGATGAGGAGAGACTTAGTCAAAGTTAAACTTGACAGAAGCAGCAGCAATGGGTCAAAGCCTAAAAAGGAGGAGGAGATTGCAACCCTTGCATCGAAGGGACAACAGGAGCAATGAAGATGTAAGAAGGACGTCTCAAAGATCAAGTCCTTGAGGTGTGGCAAGATGGGTCACTACACTACACAGTGTCCTCTCAGGAGGAAGGAAAGGGATGAGAAACATGATCCCAAGGTTGCTTGCGCCCTCAAAGATCGAGGAAGAGGAGTTCGTAATGAGAGTCGAGATACCTCCAGGAGGGAGTTGGGCTGATTTGGAGTTGTAGCTCAAAATATATACATATAGGAAAGTTCCTTAAGGAGCCCACCTCTAGGATCATTTCTTTGCTATGAGAGCCCAGCTCAGAAGAGGTCAATAGTAGTGCAGTAGATTCATAGGGTCAGCGCAAAAACTAGTAGTAGTTAGGCTTCAACATTCATGTGGTATCATACTGAACATAGTTAGTTTAGTAATATGGGATGTTTTTCCATTGCTGCTAGAGTAGCAACAATAGTTTGCAGTGCAGTGGTAGTTGGGAGTCACAATGCTAGCAGTAGCACAAATGCAACACTTGAGAGGGATCTGTAGTATGAATGCAGTGTTAACAGTGGCAGTTTTAGCTGCAATATAGTTGTAGCAACAACTCAGAAGTTGGTGGACAGCATGTCAGACATCAACAGCGCAGAGGATGATGTTAGGAAGTTAGGGTGATGCTTTAGTGGGAAGCATTACTAGAGCACATTCCTCAATAAGAGAGAGTGTTGGTTTTTGGTAGCATCAAATGTGCTCTAAGCTTCAAGTTTTACAGAGAGTCTTAACACATGGGTTTTCCAATACCCAAAAATAGTTTTGGGAAATTCCACCAAGAGATAATTTTATTAAAATAATTAATTATTTTTATTGGGACCCTAAGTCTAAACTTAGGAAATTAATATAACCAAAGGGTATTAATATAAACTATGGTTGAAAATTCCATAATAAGGTGGATATCAGTCAATATGATCCTATCCATTGATTAGAATCTAATTTGGGCCATTGATTGATCAACGAGAGGAGTATAAGACAAGGCTCGATGGGCACTTGGAGAACACATTGATTGAGTTCAAAAGATCAAATTTTTGAAGCAGAGCAGCTGCCGGAGAGAGATTCGAAGTGATATTCTGCAGTGAGCGGTAATGAGTATCTCAAAGAAGAAAGTTTTCCTGGGTCGAAGAGTACAAGGCAAAGAGAGGGAAGAATGACGTCTAGAGAGAGGCAGATGTTGGCCCAAATAGAGTTGATGCAGTGGCAGTGCAGGCCTTAGAGGGAGATCACATTCCTAATGAGGAAATCAAGTTTCAGTGGCTAGGAGCTGGGGTGTGAGACCAGGAGGTAGAGACTCAAATTTTCCAGCCAAAAGAGGATCTAGAGAAGGAGAAGTGTGATACCCAACAAGGGTGATGTAAGAACTGCATGGGAGTGACAAAGTTTTGTGCAGAGGCTCGTGTTCAATGTGATCAAACTCAGATTTTCCCAATTACAGTGTGAGAGCACTTCACCATTCATTTTTTCCAGATACTCCCTATATCATATCGCTAGTTGAGCATCCAAGAATTGTACTCATATTTACTATTGCATAATAATAAAACCCTCAGATCTACTCCACCGGTTTTCCCACATTGGGTTTTTCTGGGGACATTTTTCCAAAAATAACGGTGTTATTAATTTGTATTTTATTTCTTTCTCAGTCTCTTGCTTCCGCATATAAATTAATTTAGTGAAGGATTCAATATATGTATTTTATTATTTGTCGTAGGAAACTGCAAATAAATTGTTCATGTAAATCTAACAAGTTGGAGAAATATCATCCGTTTCTATAGTAGGGGTTCCGGTTTAGGAATTTTCACATGGATTGGAAGCCTATGCTCACGTACCTAAGGAGCTAAGAGGAAAATTGGATGAAAAAAGTGAAAAATGCATATTTATGGTTATAATGAGAAATTAAAAACTAACAAATTTTATGGCCCTGTTACCTAGAATACCTTAATGAACAAAGATGTCGTGTTCAAGGAAACAACAGTCATGGAATGCAATGGTAGATAAAACAATTGATGAAAGAGTACCACTAATGGAATAAGATGATGTAGAAGAAAATGAGCATCAGAGATCACAAGAGGATACACCAAACAAAGTCACGCCAACAAGGACTCCAAGGTTTTCTTAACAACATGGATCTTCAAGCATATCAGCAGATCATAATTCTTCTAGAAATCAATCAGGTGATGAATCAAGAAATGGTAAGCTATTGAAAATAATGATACATGGGATTTGGTTGATTTGCAAAGAAAAAAAAACTCATTGGTGTAAAGTGGGTGTACAATATAAAGTTAAATGAAAAAGGTGAAATTCACAGATTTTAAAGCAAGACTTGTAGCAAAAGAGTTCTCGCAACAACTCGGAATAGAATTTGGATAAACATTTTCTCTAATAGCTAGATTGGATACTGTAAGAAGAGTCTTAGCTACAACATCTTAGAACAAGTGGAAATTATATCAAATGGATATGAAATCATCCTTCTTAAATGAAATTCTATAAGAAGAGAGTTAAGTGAAACAACCTCTACGATATGAAGTTGAATGATGAGAAGAGAAAGTTTACAGGGTGAATAAAATACACTATGGACTCAAGCAAGTGCCTAGAGCTTCGTATAACAGAATTGACAGTTACGTGATCAAGAATAGATTTTGCAAAAGCAACATTTTTCCTACCTTGTACACAAAGGTAAATGAGTATGGATAGATTTTGATTGTTTTATTATATGTGGATGACATGATGTATATTGGTGACCTTGAGTTAGATGAATTTAAAGCATCCATGAAGAAATAATTTGAGATGGAATATCTTGGTCTTATGAAATATTTTCTTGGCATAGAAGTTGAGAAATCCAAGAAGGGAATTTTTATTTGTCAAAATAAATATGCCAAATATTTGCTGAAAAGATTTAGGATAGAAAATTACAAACCTACCCCTACACCAGTCGCAACAGGTACAAATTTAAGCAAGGATGATGAAGGATTGGATGTCAATCCAACTTTATTAAAAGGATTGGTTTGCAACCTTTTGTATCTCACAGCTACAAGACCATATATTATGCAAAGTGTGATTTTTATTTCTATATTTATGGAGACTCCAACATACTCAAATTGGAGAGTAGGCAAAAGAATTATGAGATACACAGAAGGGGCTATAGATTGTGGCATAATGTATGCAAGCCCAAAGAAAAATGATTTGATTGGATAAACTGAGAGTGATTTTGCAGACCGTTTGGATGATAGGAAGTGTACATCTAGTTATGTGTTCCATCTTGGTTCAGATGTCATTTGATGGGCATCTAATAAGAAAACTATTGCGACAGTTTCATTAGCAGAAGCAGAATATGTAGTAGTGACATCAACAATATGCCGAGAAATATGGCTAAGGAAAGTTTTGGATGGACTCAAGAAGAAATAACAAGGAGCGACATCAATATACTGTGACAACACCTCAAACATTACACTATCGAAGAATAGTATGTGTCATAAAAAGGAAATCATATTGATACAAGATATCATTTCATTAGAGAACTTGTAAGCAATGGAGAATTCTACATGAAACCTTGTAAATCGAGTGATCAATTGGCCAATATAATCACTAAGCCATTAGTAAAAGATGTATTTGAGTTTCATAGAAGAAACTTAGGTGTTATAAGCCTAACTAAGACTTAGATCAACATGCATGTTTGAGTTGTTATGATTCATGTCTTTGTTTAATAATCGTAATTAAGGGGAAGTGTTAAAGATAACTAATTACTCCCACATGAATAGTTTGCTAAATCTAAAGATTCAATTAACTTAGTCAAGTTGAGTTAGTTATTATTTTAGGTAAAGTTGAATTTAGCGTGTGGTTGCATGTTATTTTAATTTGGGTCAGTTTCTAGTCATAAAAGGTTTAAATACCCCTCACCATGTTCATTGTGATAATCAAGTTTGTGTGATCAATAGAAGAGTCAAATCTTGTGTTATTGTATGTGAAAATTTGTGGTATTTTGTGTCTTTCCTCATACATTAATGGACATAGATTCAAGACTCAATAATAAGAGACTCATGTGGTGATAAATAGCTGATAAAAATGAGACCTCAATTGGAAAATGACTTTGCACAATGAATTGAGCCTCTGATACCATATTCAAAAAATAGGGACAACGAGAGAAAAATACACACAATAGATATCACACACTTATTTTATTGATCACAACAATTACATATATAGGATATATTTTACTGACTTCAATAA
Source organism: Pinus tabuliformis (assembly GCA_031772625.1). Lineage (NCBI taxonomy): Eukaryota > Viridiplantae > Streptophyta > Pinopsida > Pinales > Pinaceae > Pinus > Pinus tabuliformis. The sequence goes on along the minus strand of CM062810.1, from coordinate 477,344,893 downwards.
ATCTAGATCCTTAAAAAGTGGAGTTATGACTAGGACATGACACGACAACAACTCATACATAGGAAACAACATCTTCTTGATTAACACCTCATGAATCACAATGACACCCCATAAATCACATGACACATGAACTTGAAACATTACTTCCAACATAGGTTAGTTGTTTTTTAGGATAATGCTTAATTATTTTATGTTATGTAATTGCTAATAAATTGGCCAACAAATTTTTTTCGTGAGTTATGAGAATTAGGGTAGAAAATTAATAGATGTTATTAGTATTGAAAGTTATTATTTAGTAAATTATTAGCAGCAATATATTAGAATTAGAGGTTAGGCCAGATAATTGATAATCCAATTAGAAATATGTTGGCTATATAATAATTTATTCATTGCTCCCATGAATATATGAGATTCGAATGGGAGTTGAGCTCATGGATTGAGAACCAAACTTCTCTAGTTTTTGTTGATTAGTTTTCTTAGGTTTTCATATGTATGCTCTTGATATATTTAACATGTCATATTAGATCTATTTGAAGAGAGTTTATTTATATATAAAGTGTGTGTTGTTGGTAGGAGGTTTCAAAAGTTTGTGAAAGCCATTGGCAAGAGTTTTCATAATTTTATGAAGCTTGTGCAAATTTAAGTTATTGGTGGGAGTGCTCAGTAGTTAGCAGAAATGGCCAACAAAAGCAAAAATATGAATATTTATCAACCACAAATACTAGTGTTTAAAGGTCATAACTTTGGTTTTTGGATCATTAAGATGAAAACATTGTTTCTCTGACAAGAATTGTGGGATTTCGTCGAAAATGGGTATAACAAACCAGATGCTCAAACACTTTACCGTTGGACTCAATACCAAAGAAATGGCTAAAGAACATCTTAAAAAATATTCAATGGCTCTCTTCCTAATCTAGCAAGCAGTGCATGATTCTATTTTTCGAAGACTAGTTGGAGTAACAAAATCAAAGGAGGCATGGGATGTGTTACAACAAGCCTATCAAGAACTGATAAGATTACAGTTGTTAAGTTGCAGTCCTTAAAAAGAGAATTTGAAAATTTGTGCATGCAAAACTCTGAATCTATTCGAGATTTTTTCATTATATTTATAGGAATAGTGAATTAAATAAGGTCTTATAGAGAATTAAAAAAAAATAAAAATTTAAGAAGTTTGCCTTGAAAATTTGATGGGGTTATTGTTCCTATTGAGGAGTCTAAGGATCTATCTAACCTATTTGTGAATGAGCTAATGATATCTCTTCAATCTCATGAGCAAAGAATCAATAGATCTTCTGAAAAATCTATTAAGCAAACTTTTTAAGCAAAAGGAAATGTTTCGAAAGACCAAAGTAATGAACATGAGAATTCCTCCCATGAGGAAATATAGAAGACACATGGAAGAGAAAGAGGAAGAGGAAAAACATACAGAGGAGGTAGAGGTTGAGGAAGAATTTTTCCTACAAGAAACAAAGGAACATGTAAAGATGACAATGATGAAGGTAAAATATTTAATAATCCTAATTTTAGTCTTTTTATTGTAAAATATTTGGCCATTATAAATAGAATTGTTGGAAAAAACAAAAACAACAAGCTAATTTTTCTGAAGAAAAAGAAGAGGTTGGAATTTTATTCTTGTCTTGTGATTCAACTAATAATTTTTCCAAAGAGGTGTGGCTTACAGATAGTGGTTGCAGCAATCACATGATAGGAATCGAAGATGGCTTTATGAAGATAGATGAATAGACAAAATCTCGTGTACTCTTGGAAGATGAAAAGTTAGTTGAAGCTAAAGGTAAGGGAACAATTGCTATGAAGAGAAAACAAGGGAAACCAAAGCACATTAATGATGTTTTATATGTTCCTGGTTTAGCACATAATTTGTTGAGTTCAGGGAAGCTCCTTGAAAAGGAATAATTAATTGTTTTTAAGAACAATAAATGTATAATCTATGATAAAGATGATCATAGTAAGATTATTTCTTAGATTAATATGCTGCAAAATATAAATTCTCCTTTCAATCTCCCTTCTGAAGCAAGTACAACATTAAATGTTGTTTGTAATGATAGTTCCTCACTATGAAATGTAAGGTATGTAACCTTGAATATGAAAGGCTTGAAATTGTTATATAACAAGAAAATGGTCAAAGGGTTACCCCTTATTGGTTTTATTGATAAGGTTTGTTATGGGTCTATTCTTGGTAAGACACATAAACATTAATTCCCAGTAGGAAAATCATGGAGAGCAAGTAAACCATTGGTGCTACTGCATGAAAATATATGTGGTACTATGCAAATTTTGTCTCCCAACAAAAATAAGTATTTCATTATTTTTGTGGATAATTTTAGTAGAATAACATTGGTATATTTCATTAAGGAAAAAGCCGATGCATTTATCATATTTTAACAATTTAAAGATGTTGTGGAAAATAAAGGTTCTTATTATACACATATACAGGACGAGAATTCACTTCTAATAAGTTTGATTCTCATTGTAAGCTGAATGGCATCCAAAGGCAATTGGCAGCTGGTTACACTCCCCAAAAAAATGAAATTGTTCAATGTAATAATAGAACAATTGTTGAGATAGCTAGGAGCATGATGAAAGGTAAAACCCTTCCAAAAACTTTTTGGGCTGAAGTTGTAGCTACATCTTTTTATTTTCTTAATAGAAGCCCAACAAGAAGTGTGAAAATTATTACGCGTTATCAAGCATGGTGTGGAAGAAACCCCAATGTTTATCATTTAAGAGTCTTTGGTTGAATTTCTTATGGTCATGTTCCTACCGAAAAGAGAAGAAAGCTTGATGATAAAAGTGTGAAATGAATTTTTATTTGGTATTGTGAGGAAACCAAAGGTTATAGATTATACAATCCACAAATTGAAAAGCTAATGATTAGTTGTGATGTGTTCTTTGATGAGAAAGAAGAATGATAGTGGAACCAAGATGTGCAACAAAAAACTCCAAGTATTATTGTACAAGAGTACGAATCTTTTGTTTTTGCAAATCCATTCAGTGTTCAAAATACTTCACATGCCACATCCACTTCATCATCTTATGCAACTTCAAGTCATGTTTCAAGTCCATGTCTCCTAAAAAGACAAAATATTTAAATGAAATTTATGGGTATACCATTTTTTCTTTGATGTATCAGATTGAAGCAAGGCTAAGATGTTTTTAAGATGCAGTAAAAGAGTTACTTTGGTGCAAATCAATGGATGAAGAGATGGCATTGATTAAAAAGAATGAAACATGGGAGAATGTGGATCCTCATACTAAAAAAGAAGTCTCTGGTGTGAAATGGTCATATAAAACCAAGTATATAGTTGATGGATCAATAGAAAGGAACAAAGAAAGGTTAGTAGCAAAGGGATATGCTCTAAGACCAGGTATTGACTACAATGAATCATATGCTCATGTTGCAATATTTGATACAATCAAAACTATTTTGGCATTGGCAACATAATATAAATGGTTAGTTTATCAATTTGATGTTAAATTAGCCTTTCTAAATGGTGAGTTGAACGAATATGTATATGTTCAACATCCTCAATGATATGAAGAAGCGAGAAATGAACGCAAAGTCTACAAACTAAAAAAGGCTCTTTATGGGCTTGAACAAGCTGCAAGAGCATGGTATAGTAGTATTGATACTTATCTTTTGAAAAATAGGTTTAACAAAAGTGAAAATGAACACACATTATATATCAAGTCAAATTGTAATGATATACTAATTGTTTGTTTATATGTAGATGACTTGATATACACATCTTCAAGTGATTTTTTAGTTGGAGAGTTCAGGCAGGTTATGATGACTGAATTTGAAGTTACTGATTTGGGTTTGTTGCATTATTTTGTTACATAGAAGCAGGGAAAATTTTAAAGATGGAATTTTATATTAAAGTTTAGAAACCTTGGTGAATATTCCTACTCCATAATATGAAAATTATAAAATTTTTACTAATATTTTTGTAAAAATATTTATATCTATAATGATTATATATTAGTCTATATAAAATTTTGGAATTTTTTTAGGCAAAATAATTTTGTACTATAAAATTTGGGCGAATCATTTTTAGAAAAAAAGGAAAATTGGCAAATGTTTTTTTTTGAAAAAGCATGCAAACTTAGCCCACTTGTGAGTATTAGCCGCTAAAATTTTCCTTGCATAGAAGTTACACAAATGAATGATGCATTTTTTATCTTACAAGAAAAATATGTTTCAAATATTCTTCACAAATGGAAAATGGGAAACTGTAAACCCATGAGCACACCCATGAATACAAATGGTTTTTTTGTGGAAGATGGAGCTAAGAAGGTAGACGTTGAATCCCATAGGAGTCTAGAACGAGGCCTTTTGTATCTTACTACCACCAGACCTCATTATGCATGAAGTAGGTTTGATTTCCATATTCATGCAAAGTCCAAGTAAGATTCATTTTGGGGCAGCAAAAATAATTATGAGGTACCTCCATAGAACAAAAAATTATGGAATTTGGCACATTTCATCAAATAATTTTGGTTAGTTGGTTATACAAATAGTGATTGGGATGGATCTCTTGATGATAGAAAAAGCACTTCAGGTTATGTCTTCAACCTTGGATCAGGTGTAGTATTATGGTGTTCAAAGAAGCAACCAACTATTTCATTTTCTTCTACAGAGGCAGAGTATATTGCAACAACAATGACAACATGTGAAGTAATTTGGTTGAAGAAAGTCTTATTTGTTAAATGTGAAGCCAAATTCATTGAGGATTCTAGATCCTTCTAGATCTCCACACTGCCATTAGTTTCTAGATCTCTAGGATTCTAGATCTTTCTACACTGCCATTAGTTTCTAGATCATTCCAGATCTCCATCTGAAACACATACAAGATTCTAGATCCTTCTTCTGCCTCCATAAATTTGTAATTTCTCTAGCCAAGGAATGCAATCCAAGGCCCAAGCCTGTTATGTAATGTTAAGTGATTTTTGTTCTCCAGTGATTCTTTTATCTATTCCATTGTTTCTGACTGAGTAATCTTGTTGTTTCTCCATTCGTTTGTCTATATGAATTATTCTCTGTTATTTCCGTTTAAGTCTCTGAGTATAAATCTGTTGTGGGTTATATATGCTCTAGTCTAACAACCAGTATCACATCTAGGGTTGAATATCCACTATGCAAGCGGCTTAGTTCCATTGCCTTACTCTGGTATCGTTTGTTAAAATGTTGGTTGTTACCCCAGGAGCTGTTGAAGGATCTGTCCAGGAAATAGTTGAGGAACACTAGAACTAAAAGACGGTTGCTGCAAGGAAAACAAGGTCGTGGATCTATGTTGGAACGTGTTGTTGGAGTTTGAAACGTAGAGATCCGTGGAGTTTGGAGTTGAAACGTGGTGTTCGTAAGTTTTTTTTTACATCAATCTTGCACGTATACGCAAGTTTTTTCTCAAACAACCATATGTATGTGTGAAATGCGAAAAGGTTAAAACATTATATATGTTTTTTATATTTATTATGAAACATATATAATTATATGTTGGAATCTTGAAAATTATATTTTAAAAAGGAGCAGGAATTTTGAAAAGGGTATTTTAAAAGGAGGAAGGTCGTTATTACGAAATTTTAAAGAGTAATAATTAAAGTTTTATTTTTAAGTGGAGCTTTTGTGTTTTGGGGCGTGAATTTGATTGAAAATGGAGACAACAGTTATAGATATGGAGAAGTTGAGTGGGGCTAATTTCGCCCGATGGAAATCACAAATGGATGATATACTAATTTTAAAGGATCAGTATTTGTCGATTGAGCACACAACAAATAAACGCTCATCAATGACAAATAAAGAGTGGAATAAGCTAGATAGAAAGGCGATTGCAACAATCTGCCAATATTTAGCAAAGAATGTTTATTTCAATGTGTCAAGAGAAAAGGCGACTGAAGGATTATGGAAGAATCTCCATGATCTATATGAGAAGAACACAACATCAAACAAAGTGTTCTTGATGAAGAATATTTATAATCCCAAGATGAAAGATGGTGCTTTAGTTGTTGAGCACTTGAATGCATTTAATATTACTACTAATCACCTTGCCTCTGTTAAAATAATTTCAGATGATGAAATTAGAGCCATATTACTGATGTGTTCTCTGCCAAATAGTTGGGAAAATATAATTGTAGCTATGAGAAATTCAACAAATACAAGGACCCTAAAGTTTGATGATGTCAGCAATAGTTTAATGAATAAGGAGCTACAACACAAGTCAATTGTGGAAAACCAGGGAGGAGAAGCTCTAATTCTAGCTGATAGTGGTAGAAGAATGGATCAAGGTTGGCAAGGGTGATCAAGATTGAGAGGCCGATCAAAATCAAGGAGAGGCAGAATCATCTGCTTTCATTGTGGCAAATCGGGGCACATGAAGAAAGAATGTCGATTTTGGAAGAAAGGACAAAAGGATTAGAGACCGTCCAATTGTTGCACTAAAAATTTTCCCCTTGACATTCTGCAATCTGTGTGAGTCCATTTCCACTCATACTTTCCTTCTTTGCAAGTTTTAAGCCTTAGTTCCTCATATCAAGCCTTGAAATAAGAGAAAGCCCTCAAAAGTCTCTAAGACTATGGTTCTACACTTTCTCTTTGCATTACCTGCGGTCTCGCACCTAATAGCCATGGCTCCTGCGCACCTGACCACTTTGTCTCTGTGTTATGGGTGTGGATCCCTATAAAAGTTAAAAAAGCGTGAGTATATTCTAAAAAGCTCACTTTCAGTCATTTCTAGAAGCTTCTAGAACGAATGTTGAGGTGGCAAGTTCACTCTCTTAAGGTTCATGCATCCCTTACCTTAAGGAGCTAACCCCTTGATGTGAGGAGCTTATCCCTTTGAAGGAGGACTCTATCCCTTCATACGTGGACCTATAACCTCTTCCTCTGCAATACAAAATGAATCATTGGGCCGGTTACTTGGGAGGTTGAAAGCTAAATATTTTTGAGGTGAAATGCTGCTGGAACTTAGTCTTCTTTAGTTGAGTTTTTATGAGGAGATATTACATAACTTTAAGATCTCATTTGGAAGAGTGCAAGGCTTGTCAAAGTAAAGGAAATTCATGTTTCAGACCCCATGAAGAGCTTGTTTAACATCAAGGCTAAAAAGGTTGTAAGGTTCTTCTACTTCAAAGTTAATAAAAATAAGTTTGTTTTTCTCAATAAGTTGTTGATGTATTGTTTATTTTATGGATTCCTTGATCACCATAATAGACATGATTTATGATATCTACTATGCAGGTTCTATTTAATATTTGCTTGTTTATGATTGAAGGTTCTCAAAGGTAACTTTTTCTAAGGATTGAAGGATGGCTACTACAAACAAGCGTTGGATCTAAGGTAGGGTCTTAACACCTCTATAGTATTTGTTTATTAATTGCATATGTCTAGAGAAAGATAGATTTGTTTGTCTGTTTGTTGCTAGACTATCTTCTGATACTAGGGAGATCAGTCTTGTCCGCAAGGTCGATTTATCCGGCCAACACCAATACAAATCACAAGTCATCGATCACAAATGAAGGTGAGATTACTGGTGTAGCCACAGATGGTGATGTGTTGTTTACTGTTTCAGTAGACGATGCATGCGTATATACAACTAGCAGTAGCTTTGATTGGATCCTTAACTCTTGGCATCTCACCATGTAACCCCATGCATAGATAGTTTTGTTTCATATAATCCTGGTTATTCTGGTAGAGTGCAATTGGGGAATAATCATTTTTTCAGTATTGTTGGAGTGCGAGATGTCTAGATCAAGATGAAAGATGGAGAAGATATATTGTTGAAACAGGTCAGAAATGTACCAAAAATGTGCATGAGTTTAATCTCTATGGGACGAATAGATGATGAAGGCTATTCAACAAGCTTTGGAAAAGGAGCCTGGAAAATTAGCAAAGGTGCATTGGTAATGGCCAAAGGACCCAAGACATGAACATTATACATATTGAAGACACTAATAGAAAAATAAGATTTGATTGCTATCACAAAAGAAGGAAATTCAACAGATCTGTGGCATAAGAGTTTGGGTCACGTGAGGGAGAAGGGCTTAAAAATCCTTGTTGGTAAAAATTTATTGCCAGGTTTGAAATCCTGCAATCCTGACCTTTGTGAGCATTGTAAATATCATAGACAAAGAAGGGTTTCATTCCTTACAGGTGGCCATGACAGAAAGATAAATGTGTTAGAATTGGTACACTTAGATGTATTTGAGCCTGTTAACATCAAATCATTAGGAGGAGCATCATATTTCGTAACATTTATAGATGATGCATCCAGGAAGGTTTGGGCATATCCTATGAAAAATAAAAGTAAAGTATTTGGAATATTTCAAAATTCAACGTTGCTGTTGAAAGAGAGAATAATAAATTGCTGAAGTGCTTAAGAAGAAATAATGGTGGAGAATATTGCTCAAATCCATTTAAGGAATATTTCAACAAGATTAGGATAAAGCATGAGAAGATTGTGCCTGGTACTCCTCAACAAAGTGGTGTCACAGAAAGGATGGATCGCACCATTGTGGAAAATGTGTGAAGTATGTTGTCCAATTTCAGTTTGGAGAAGAAATTTTGGGCTAAAGAAGTCAAGACCACTTGCTACCTCATAAATAGATCTCCAACTACAGCCTTGGATGGCAGTATCCCTGAAGAAGTTTGGACTAGTAAGAAGTTGAACTATTCTCACCTGAAAATCTTTGGATGTGAAGCATTTGTACATATTCCCAAAGAAAATAGAACTAAGCTAGATGATAAATCCATAAAATGCATTTTTTTGTGATATGCAGATGAAGATTTTGGTTATCGTCTATGGGATCCAGTCAAACATAAAATTATTAGAAGCAGGGATGTTGTATTTAATGCGTTAGAAATGTTCAAAAGGACTTTAGGTGAGTTGGAGGTCAAGAAGGTTATTGACATGTTTGAAGAGTAGTAGGAAAACATACCACCAATACAAGAAAATGAACAACAAATTCAGGAGCATGAAGAACATCAAGCGGAAAATGATGAAAAACAAGAAGAAGGAATCTTGCAGGAACCTTTACAGGAGATTCAACCTGATAATACACCACCACAGTTGGCTCACAAATCTTCTAGGCCTCATAAGCCTTCACAAAGGTATCCTCCTTCAAACTATATTTTGTAAACTGATGAAGGTGAACCTAATTGTTTTAAAGAAGCTTGTAAATTCGAGCACAACAAAGAATGGAAGAAAGCAATGGAGGAAGAAATGAGCTCTTTGCAGGGAAACAAAACTTGAGAGTTGGTAAACCTCCCAAAAGGCAGAAAGGCTCTACAAAAGAAATGGGTGTACAGGATTAAGCATGAAGGTGATGAAGAGAAGGAGAGGTATAAAGCAAGGCTGGTGGTGAAAGGATTTTCCAAAAAATAAGGTATTGACTTCATTGAAATTTTCTCACCTATTGTTAAAATGTCATCTATTAGAGTCATTCTTGGTCTAGTTGCTGCTTTAGAACTAGAATGTGAACAGATAGATGTAAAAACTGCATTCCTTCATGGTGAATTGGAGGAAGAAATTTATATGGAGAAACCAGAAGGATTCATAGAAAAAGGCAAAGAAGGCCTTGTTTGTAGGTTGAAGAAGAGTCTTTATGGGTTGAAATAGGCACCTCGACAATCATACAAGAAATTTGATTCATTCATGTTGGAACATGGTTTTCAGAGGTTGGAAGCTGACAATTGTGTCTATATCAAGAGGTATGATCAAGGAAAGTTTATGATATTATTGTTATATGTGGATGACATGTTGATTGTTTCGCATGAAAAGAATAAGATCAATAGGTTGAAGAAATATTTGGGTAGAAAATTTGCAATGAAGGAATTGGGACCAACACAACGGATATTGTGCATGCGGATTATGCGTGACAGGAAAAACAAAACGTTGTGGATGTCACAAGAAAAGTATATCAAGAAGGTGCTTGGCAGGTTTAATATGAAGGATGCCAAGTCAGTTGGTACACCCCTTGCAGCCCACTTCAAGCTGAGTACTGAATTATGTCCTAGTGATGACAAGGAGAAAGAAGAGATGAGAAATATTCCTTATGCTTCAGCAGTTGGTAGCTTTATGTATGCCATGGTATGCACACAAGAAGACATTGCATATTCAGTGGGAGCAGTGAGTAGGTTCCTTGTCAATCCAGACAAACAACATTGGTAAGCAGTAAAATGGATTTTGAGGTATCTCAAGGGTACTAGTCATTATTGTTTATGTTTTCGACATGATGAGACTATGCTTGAAGGATTTACAGATGCGGATATGGCTGGAGATATGGATAGCAGAAAGTCCACTACAGATTATTTGTATACATTTTCAGGTGCAATAGTATCTTGGGTGTCAAGGCTACAAAGAATAGTAGCCCTCTCTACAACATAAGAAGAGTACATAGCTGCAATAGAAGCTTGTAAAGAGATGTAGTGGATGCAGGGATTTTTAGGAGAGATAGGAATAAAGCAGGACAAGTATGTGTTATATTGTGATATTCAGAGTGCCATTCACTTGGCGAAAAACCCAACATTTCATTCAAAAACCAAGCACATTGACTTAAGGTACCATTAGATCCGGCATGTGTTGGAGGAAGAACAGTTATCCTTGGAAAATATCCATACAGATAGGAACCCTTCTAATATGCTCACTATGATTCTACCATGAAATAAACATGAGTTATGTAGAGGCATGGTAGGACTCAGTGTGACTCGATGAATTTTATTTGGCTTCAAGTGGGAGAATGTTAAGTGTGAAGTCAAATTCACGCAGGATTCTAGATCCCTCTAGATCATATATTTCTAGATCTCCACACCGCCATTAGTTTCTAGATCTCCAGGCTTCTAGATCTTTCTACACTGCCATTAGTTTCTAGATCATTCCAGATCTCCATTTGAATCACATACAGGATTCTAGATCCTTCTTCTGCCTCCATAAATTTGTAATTTCTCTGGCCAAGGAATGCAAGCCAAGGCCCAAGCCTGTTATGTAATGCTAAGTCATTTCTGTTGTATAGTGATTGTTTTATCTATTTTGTTGTTTCTGACTAAGTAATCTTGTTGTTTCTCCATTTGTTTGTCTCTATGAATTATTCTCTATTATTGTCGTCTAAGTCTCTGAGTATAAATCCATTGTGTGTTATATATGCTTTGGTCTAACATTATTAGATATAAAAAAAGAACAAAAGAATATGACAACTATTTATTGTGATAACCTATTTACCATTGCCATAACTAAAAATCTTGTATTTCATAATCGCACCAAACACATTAATACCAAATATCATTTCATAAAACACTATGTGGTAAAAGGAGAAATCGAAAGAAATTTTTGTACAACAATCAATTTTCGGATATATTTGCCAAAGCACTACCAAAAGGGAAGTCCCAATACATGAGAAATATGTTTGGAATCACCTCATTAAGCATTAAGCGGAAGTGTTGAGGATAATGCTTAATGATGTTATGTTATGTAATTGTTGACAAATTAGTCAGCAAATTTTGTGTTAGTGAGTTATCATAATTAGGACAACAAATTAATAGGTGTAGTCAAGATTGAAAGTTATTATTCACCAAATTATTAGTAGCAATAGATTAGAATCAGAGATTAGTCAAATAATTGATAATCCAATTAGAAATATGTTGGCTACATAATAATGTATTCATTGCTCCCATAAATATATGAGATTCAAATGAGAATTGAGCTTATAAAATGAAAACCAAACTTCTTTATTTTTTATTCATTGGTTTTTTCCTATTTTCAAATATATGCACTTCATAGATTTAACATTTAAAAATATTTATATTTATTTATATTATAATATTATCAAAAATGATATTATTTCTGATTTTATATTTGTATGTTAAAATTTTCGATACTATATACCTCTCTTGAGCTATCTTTTCCCTAACGAATTTTATCTATTTGAGATTTTTGCATTAATGCATGGAATTCTTTAAAATCCTTCGGGTCTCAATAGAACTGAATGCACAAAGTAATGTCGAATCTTGTAGACAAGTGTAGATTACTTTATCTTTTTCCAAACGAAATTCATTTAGTTGCGAATTTTGCATTAATGCATGGAATTATATAAAGACCTTTGAGTTTCAATAGGATTGAATGGACAAAGTAATGTCGAAGTGTGTAGAGAAGTGTAGATAGAATAACGTCAAGTATTTGTCTATGAAGGTCAAACATGTTTTAGTCTATTGTCAACAAAATCCTTTTTTTTTTAATCTTCTTATTTTAGAAAAAAATGGGTTATGGTGTTAATTGTGTTTCTAATATATATATATATATATATATATTGTGTACTTTTCATCTTAAATATATCTATAAAAAATAATATAATTCACCGCTTTTAAGATCAATGAAGGACTATATGAATGGAGAGTGATGCCTTTTAGGTTGTCCAATGCACCAAGTACATTCATGAGGCTTATGAATGAAGTTATTAAAGAATTCATTGGTAAATTTGTAATCGTATATCTGGATGATATATTAGTCTATAGCAAATCCAAGGAGGAACACTTGAGGCATTTAAATTATGTTTTACAGAAGCTGCAACAAGAAAAATTATTGTTGAATCTGAAGAAGTGTTTGTTTATGAAAGAGGAGCTGGTGTACTTGGGATTTGTTATCTCAGTGGAAGGATTGAAGATGGATCCAGAAAAGATCAAAGCAATTGTGGAGTGGCCTTCACCCAAGAGTATTTTTGAGGTAAGGAGTTTTCATGGTCTTGCTAGTTTTTACAGAAAATTCATTAAGAATTTTAGTAAGATTAATGCACCTATTATTGAGACCATAAAGAAAGATAAACAACCATTTAAATGGACTGTTGAAGCAAAGAGAAATTTTTAGCTGTTAAAGAAGAAAATAACTGAAAAGCCTGTTTTGGTTCTTCCTTTTTTTAACAAAACTTTTCAAGTTAAGTGTGATGCCAACACAAAACCAATTGGAGGAGTTTTAAGCCAAGAAGATAGACCAATAGCTTTCTTCAGTGAAAAGCTAAATGATGCAAAAAAGAAGTATTCTAAATGGGTTTAGGGTTTAGGGTTTAGGGTTTAAATGGGTAGAATATCTTCAAGGCTTTCATTTTGTGTTAAAGCATATAACTGGACAGTCAAACAAAGTCGCAGATGCCTTGAGTAGGAGAAGTGTATTGCTGCAAGAAAGTCAAATCCACGTGTTGGGGTTTGATTTTCTTAAGGAATTATATGAGACCGATTCAGGTTTTAAGGAGGCATTTGAGGCTTGTAAAAATCCTATTTTGATGGACATGAGCAAGTGGCTGGATTATTTTATACAAGATGGACTGTTATTTAAGAAAAATCAGCTGTGCATACCAAACTGTTCAATGAGAGAAAATTTAATCAAAGAGAAGCATAGTGGAGGACTTGTAAGACATTTTGGTAGAGAGAAGACCTTTGAACAGCTCAACAGATTTTACTTTCTGACCAAAAATGAAATCTGAAGTAGAGAAGTATGTAAGAAATTGTAAAGTTTGCCAGTATGCAAAAGGAAGGAGCCAGAACACAGGGTTGTATATTCCATTGCCAATTCCAGACAGGCCTTGGGATATGGTAAGTATGGATTTTGTGCTAGGATTGCCAAAGAATCAAAGAGGCTATGATTCAAATTTTGTTGTAGTGGACAGATTTTCAAAAATGGCACACTTTATTCCATGTTATAAAACTAGTGATGCTTCTCATATTGCCAACTTGTTTTTAAAAGAAATTGTAAGATTACATGGATTGCCCAAAAGCATTGTTTCAGATAGGGATACAAAGTTCGTTGGACATTTCCGGAGAACACTATGGAAGAAGCTGGGAAATAAATTAAGTTTCAGTTCTGCCTATCGTCCACAAACTGATGGACAGACTGAAGTTGTGAATAAAAGTTTAGGCAATCTTTTGAGGAGCTTTACTGCAGAACATCCAAAGCAATGGGATCAAGTGTTACCACAAGTTGAATATGCATATAAGGACTCACCAAACAGGAGCTTAGGACAGAGCCCATTCCATATTTTTTATGGAATGCACCCTAGGGGAATATCTGAATTAAGGAATTTGGGAAAAGAAGAAGTGAGAAGTGCAAAAGGTGAAGACTTTGCTTCAAGAATGCAGGTGATACATGAATAGGTGAAACAACAGCCACAAGACAGCAACATTCAATATAAAACCAGAGCAGACATGAGGAGAAGAGAAATGAACTTTGAAGTTGGAGACTTGGTTTTAGCGCACCTCAGAAAAGAGAGATTTCCAAAGGGAAAGTATAATAAGTTAAAATCCAAGAAAATTGGACCATGCAGGGTGCTAAGGAAATTCTCTGCAAATGCTTATGAGATTGAATTACCACCTGGTGTGGGAATATCACCAATTTTTAATGTTGCAGACTTGTACAAGTATGAGAATGAAGCTGCAGATGATACAACACAGGATCAAGAGACTCCAGAGGTTGACTGGGTAAAACAGTTACCCACAGCTAAGGATTTACAGCCAGAAAGAATTCTAGATAAGAAAGTGTATAAAAAGACAAGGGGAGGAGAATATTTCCAATATCTGGTGAAATGGAAGGGACATCTGATCACTGAAGCTACTTGGTTTACAGAAGACATTCTACAGAAATTGGGCAAATCTGTAGATGAGCTCATGGACAAGAGCCCATGAAGAATTTTGTCCTCAGGAGTCTGATGCGGGAGCATGTGACTCAGGGGGGAGAAATCTTCCAAATTATTCCAAAAATCCAAAAAAAATCTATAGGAAATGGAGTGGGGTCCTTTAGCCTGCAATTTCTATGCTTTCTTAGTTAAAAATAGAATAAATTCTAGCAATAAATCATGCTATTTGTAACAGAGCTTTTCAAGCTTTAAATCATCCTGTAAAGCGTGCTTTTCTTTGTATCGGATAAGGACCGAGAGGGCCATCCTTAGTTATACATAAAGAGGCAGCAAAGCTCTCCAGAGACGGAGGAGAGGGGCGAGTGCCATATTATTATTTTGGAAAAGAAATTTTCTCTCAGTGTCTCTTATTAAACGACTCAGTAATATGCATGCATAGATAGTGCCGACGGTTATGAATGGTTCTTATTTCCACACGCTGCAAATGATGTGTATTAATCATTGAAATTATTTTCCTTTCGTTTTATGTTATACAGGCTTGATTTTATAATTGCGCATATGTCCTAAGAACTTTTGCAAATTCCCATTAAGTTGTTGTAATGGAATTGAACTTTATAACTGTAAGTCCTCACCAAATTGGTTCAAGACCATATCGGCACCAAGCGGTCCTATGGAACTGTTAGTCGTATGATTGATTTACAAAGCCTTTCGGTGCAAAGGGAGTATAGCTCTACAGGTCGAGTTCCGAATTTGGAGCCGAATTGATATAAATTACAGTATATACTTATCACTGAGTCCGTCATTTCGGAGGTGGAAAGGTTGTTAATTGAGTCGACTGCCGAAAAGCAGAACCACCGATTTATTAAAGGCTGCGTATAAGTACATTGGGTCCGTTGATGTGGAGGACCGAGGATTATTGTTGAGCGATTGCCGACTTGTATGCACATTGACCGAACCCAACGTAGAAGGCAGGGATATATAGCCGAGAGCAGGGATATATATATATATACCGTCAGTTCATTATAAACGAGCCTTGGTCCATGGTAAGGCCCCACCTATAACTACCGCCGATGCGATCTAGCATCAGGCCAAAGAGCTAAGGGAGAACAAACGTGGCATATATATATATACATTATATTGCATAAGTCCGCCAATTGGATATCGCTGTTAAGAATTCACCGAAAAGCCACGGTTTGTTAATAAAACATGATATTGGGATTTTTTAAGAAATGAAATATCAGTTTAATGACTGATGCGCTCAATCCAGAAGAAAGGGAAATTGATGAAGTCATAGAAGATCTTGCTGGTAGAATAGAGAAATTGTCTCTAAAGCCTGCACCCTCACCATCAAAAACCAGGGAGGAAAAGATCTAACTCTAGCTGATCGTGGTAGAAGAATGGATCCAGGCCGGAATGGGTGATCAAGATCAAGAGGCCGATAAAAGTCAAGGAGAGGCAAAATCATTTGCTTTCATTGTGGCAAACCCAAGCACATGAAGAAAGAATGTCGATTCTAGAAGAAAGGACAAAAGGATCAGAGATCGTCTAATTTTTGCACTAAAAATTGTCACCTTGACATTCTTCAATCTGTGTGAGTCCATCACCACTCATACTTTCCTCCTTTGCAAGTCTTAAGCCTCAGCTCCTCATATCAAGCCTTGAAAATAAGAGAAAGCACTCAAAAGTCTCTAAAACTCTGGTTCCACACTTTCTCTTTGCATTACCTGCGGTCCCCCACCTAATGGCCATGGCTCCTACACACCTGACCACTCTGTCTCTGTGTCATGGGTGCGGAACACTATAAAAGTTAAAAAGGCACGAGTATATTCTAAAAAACTCACATTTAGTCATTTATAGAAGCTTCTGGAAGGAATGTTGAGGTCGCAAGTTCGCTCTCTTAAGGTTCATGCATCCCTTACGTTAAGGAGCTAACCCCTTAATGTGAGGAGCTTATCCCTTTGAAGGATGACTCTACCCCTTCATATGTGGACATGTAACCTCCTCCTCTGCACTATAAAATGAACCATTGGGCTGGTTACTTGGGAGGTTGAAAGCTGAATATTTTTGAGGTCAAATGTTGTTGGAACTTAGTCTTCTTTAGTTGAGTTTATATGAGGAGAGATTACATACCTCTAAGATCTCATTTGGAAGAGTGCAAGGCTTGTCAAAGTAAAGGAAATTCCGGTTTCGGACCCCAAGAAGAGCTTGTTCAACATCAAGGCTGAAAAGGTTGTAAGGTTCTTCTACTTAAAAGTTAATACAAATAAGTTTGTTTTTCTCAATAAGTTGTTGATGTATGGTTTATTTTATGGATTCCATGATCACCATAATAGACATGATTTATGATATTTGCTATGCAGGTGCTATTTAATGTTTGCTTGTTTGTGATTGCAGGTTCTCAAAGGTAGCTTTCTCAAAGGATTGAAGGATGGCTACTACAAACAAGTATTCGATCTAAGGTAGGGTCTTAACACCTCTATAGTATTTGTTTATAAATCACACATGTCTAGAGAAAGATAGATTTGTTTGTCCATTTGTTCCTAGACTATCTTCTGATACTAGGGAGATCGGTCTTGTCTGCAAGATCGATTTATCTGGCCAACACCAATACAAATCACAAGTCATCAATCACAAATGAAGGTGAGACTACTAGTGTAGCCATAGATGGTGATGTGTTGTTTACTGTTTCAGTAGAGGATGCATGTGTATATACATCTAGCTGTAGCTTTGATTGGATCCTTGACTTTGGGGCATCTCACCATGTAACGCCATGCAAAGATAGTTTTGTTTCATATAATCCTGGTTATTATGGTAGAGTGCATTTGGGGAATAATCATTTCTGCAGTATTGTTGGAGTGAGAGATGTCCAGATCAAGATGAAATATGAAGAAGATATATTGTTGAACAGGTCAGGAATGTACCAAAAATGTGCATGAGTTTAATCTCTATGGGACGACTAGATGATGAAGGCTACTCGACAAGCTTTGGAAAAGGAGGCTGGAAAATTAACAAAGGTGCATTGGTCGTGGCCAAAAGACCCAAGACAGGAACATTATACATATTAAAGACATTGATAGAAAAATCAGATTTGACTGTTATCACAAAAGAAGGAAATTTAGCAGATTTGTGGCATAAGCGTTTGGGTCACGTGAGTGAGAAGAGCTTAAAAATCCTTGTTGGTAAAAATTTATTGCCAGGTTTGAAATCCTACAATCTTGATCTTTGTGAGCATTGTATATATGGTAGACAAAGAAGGGTTTCATTCTTTACAGGTGGCCATGACAGAAAGAAAAATGTGTTAGAATTGGTACACTCAGATGTATTTGGGCCTGTTAACATCAAATCATTAAGAGGAGCATCATATTTTGTAACATTTATAGATGATGCATCTAGGAAGTTCTGGGCATATCCTATGAAAAATAAAAGTAAAGTGTTTGGAATATTTCAAAAATTCCACATTGTTGTTGAAATAGAGACTAACAAATTGTTGAAGTGTTTAAGAATAGATAATGGTGGAGAATATTGCTCAAATGCATTTAAGGAATATTGTAACAGGTTTGGGATAAAGCATGAGAAGATTGTGCCTGGTAATCCTCAATAGAATGGTGTCACAGAAAGGATGAATCACACCATTATGGAAAAGGTGCAAATTATGTTTTCCAATTTCGTTTTGGAGAAGAATTTTTGGGCTGAAGCAGTCAGGACCACTTGCTACCTCATAAATAGATCTCCAACTACAGCCTTGGATGGCAGTATCCCTGAAGAAGTTTGGACTAGTAAGAAGTTGAACTATTCTCAATTGAAAATATTTGGATGTGAAGCATTTGTACATATTCCCAAAGAGAATAGAACTAAGCTAGATGATAAATCCATAAAATGCATTTTTTTGGGATATGCAGATGAAGATTTTGGTTATCGTCTATAGGATCTAGTCAAACATAAAATTATTAGAAGCAGGATGTTATATTTAATGAGTCAGAATGTTCAAAAGGATTGTAGGTGAGTTGGAGGTCAACAAGGTTATTGAAAAGTTTGAAGAGCAGCAGGAAAACATAATACCAATACAAGAAAATGAACAACAAATTCAGGAGCATGAAGAACAACAAGCGGGAACTGATGAACAACAAGAAGAAGGAATCTTGCAGGAACCTTTACAGGAGATTCAACCTGATAATGCACCACCACAGTTGGTTCGCAGATCTTCTAGGCCTCATAAGCCTTCACAAAGGTATCCTCCTTCAAACTATATTTTGTAAACTGATGAAGGTGAACCTAATTGTTTTAGAGAATCTTGTAAAGTTGAGCACAATAAAGAATGGAAGAAAGCAATGAAAGAAGAAATGAACTCTTTGCAGGAAAATAAAACTTGAGAGTTGGTAAACCTCCCAAAAGGTAGAAAGGCTCTACAAAACAAATGGGTGTACAGGATTAAGCATGAAGGTGATGAAAAGGAGGAGAGGTATAAAGCAAGGCTGGTGGTGAAAGGTTTTGCCCAAAAAGAAGGTATTGACTTCACCGAATTTTTCTCACCTATTGTTAAAATGTCATCTATTAGAGTCATTCTTCGTCTAGTTGTTGCTTTAGACCTAGAATGCGAACAGATAGATGTAAAAACTGCATTCTTTCATGGTGAATTGGAGGAAGAAATTTATATGGAGCAGCGAGAAGGATTCATAGAAAAAGGCAAAGAAGGCCTTGTTTGTAGGTTGAAGAAGAGTCTCTATGGCTTGAAACTGGCACCTCGACAATGGTACAAGAAGTTTGATTCATTCATGTTGGAATATGGTTTTCAGAGGTTGGAAGCTGACCATTGTGTCTATATCAAGAGGTATGATCAAGGAAATTTTATCATATTATTGTTATATGTGGATAACATGTTGATTTTTGGGCATGACAAGAATAATATCAATAGGTTGAAGAAATATTTGGGTAGCAAATTTGCAATGAAGGATTTGGGACCAGCACAACAGATATTGGGCATGTGGATTATGCATGACAGGAAAAACAAAAGGTTGTGGTTGTCACAAGAAAAATATATCACGAAGGTGCTTGGCAGGTTTAATATGAAGGATGCCAAGTAAGTTGGTACACCCCTTGTAGCCCACTTCAAGCTGAGTATTGAATTATGTCCTAGTGATGACAAGGAGAAAGAAGCGATGAGCAAGATTCCTTATGCTTTAGCAGCTGGTAGTTTGATGTATGCCATGGTATGCACATAACCAGACATTGCATATTCAGTGGGAGTAGTGAGTAGGTTCCTTGTTAATCCAGGCAAACAAAATTGGCAAGTAGTAAAATGGATTTTGAGGTATCTCAAGGGTACTCGTCATTATTGTTTATGTTTTCGTCATGATGAGACTATGCTTGAAGGATTTACAGATGTAGATATGGTTGGAGATATGGATACCATAAAGTCCATTACGGGTTATTTGTATACATTTCCAGATGTAGCAGTATCTTGGTTGTCAAGGCTACAAAGAATAGTAGCCCTCTCTACAACAGAAATAGAGTACATAGCTGCAACAGAAGCTTGTAAAGAGATGTTGTGGATGCAACGATTTCTAGGAGAGATAGGAATAAAGCAGGACAAGTATGTGTTATATTGTGATAGTCAAAGTGACATTAACTTGGTGAAAACCCCAACATTTCATTCAAAAACCAAGCACATTGACTTAAGGTACCATTAGATCCGGCATGTGTTGGAGGAAGAGAAATTATCCTTGGAAAAGATCCATACAGATAGGAACCCTACTAATATGCTCACTATGATTCTACCATGAAATAAACATGAGTTATGTAGAGGCATGGTAGGACTCGGTGTGACTTGATGACTTTTATTTGGCTTCAAGTGGGAGAATGTTAAGTGTGAAGCCAAATTGATGCAGGATTATAGATCCTTCTAGATCATACATTTCTAGATCTCCAGGATTCTAGATCTTTCTACACTGTCGTTAGTTTCTAGATCATTCCAGATCTCCATTTGCATCACATACAAGATCCTAGATCCTTCTTCTACCTCCATAGATTTGTAATTTCTCTGGCTAGGGAATGCAAGCCAAAGCTCAAGCCTGTTATGTAATGCTAAGTGATTTCTGTTCTCCAGTGATTGTTTTATCTATTTCATTGTTTCTGACTGAGTAATCTTGTTGTTTCTCCATTTGTTTGTCTCTATGAATTATTCTCTACTATTGCCGTCTAAGTCTCTGAGTATAAATCCGTTGTGTGTTATGTATGTTGTGGTCTAACATTATTAGATATAAAAAAAGAACAAAAGCATACCACAACTATTTATTGTGATAACCTATTTACCATTGCCATACCTAAAAATCTTGTGTTTCATAGTCGCACCAAACATAGTAATACCAAATATCATTTCATAAAAGACTATGTGGTAAAAGGAGAAATCGAAATAAAGTTTTGTACAACAATCAACTTTCGGATATATTTGCCAAAGAAATACCAAAAGGGAAGTCCCAACACATAAGAAACATGTTTGGAATCACCTCATTAAGCATTAAGCAAGAGTGTTGAGGATAATGCTTAATGATGTTATGTTATGTAATTGTTGACAAATTAGTGAGCAAATTTTGTGTTAGTCAATTATCATAATTAGGACAACAAATTAATAGATGTAGTCAATATTGAAAGTTATTATTCACCAAATTATTAGTAGCAGTAGATTAGAATCAAAGATTAGTCAAATAATTGATAATCCAATTAGAAATATATTGGCTATATAATAATGTATTCATTGCTCCCATGAATATATGAGATTCAAATGAGAATTGGGCTTATAATTGGACTTATTTTTTATTCATTAGTTTTTTTCTATTTTCATATATATGCACTTCATAGATTTAACATTTAAAAATATTTATATTTATTTATATAATAATATTAACAAAAATTATATTATTCCGGATTTTATATTTGTATGTTAAAATTTTCGATACCATATACCTCTCTTGAACTATCTTTTTCTTAACGAATTTTATCTATTTGAGATTTTTGCATTACTGCATGGAATTATATAAAGACCTTTGAGTTTCAATAGGATTGAATGGACAAAGTAATGTCGAAGTGTGTAGACAAGTGTACATAAAGTAACGTCAAGTATTTGTCTATGAAGGTCAAACATGTTTTAGTCTATTGTCAACAAAATCCTCTTCTTTTTTTAATCTTCTTATTTTAGGAAAAAATGGGTTATGGTGTTAATTATCTCATATATATATATCTTTTGTGTACTTTTCATCTTAAATATATGTATAAAAAATAATATAATTGACGCGCGTAAGTGTCTGTGATTATATTATTTTCAAACAAACATGTAAAAGACTATACCGTTTAAAGAAAAAATAAGATTGAAATTTATTTAGACGAAGAACATAGATTAACTATAAAACTCAACGACATGGACCAAAATCTTAATTCCTATCGATTTGAGTATGCAAGCCAACGTCCCCGTGGCTCTTTGCAAGAAGTAATCAAAATCACGAGCTCCATATAAAATGAGATGTTTAACATGATTCAAGGTAGATGTTCGATATTATTCAAGATATTTTCATTTAAACGAGAAGTTTAATCTAATACAGAATTTAGATTGAAAAACTAAAAAACCAAAAATAAACAACGACCCTGGAATAAACATCGACAATTAACCAGACATACCAACTCGCCTTGAATGTTTAAGGGAAATACTATTTTACACCAGTCACTCACACAGAAGATTAATGAATTATTTTTAATTCCTGGTAAATTGGGAACGGTATTCTTTGTACAAAATAACAATAAACTATGGCAATACATGGCAGAGAGTAAATCAATGGGTTGCTATTTGCTGTTCAGCTATTAGGCAGATTGATAAAGTAAAAATAAAGAAGCCACAAGTGAAATCACAATCAGTCTCACAAGAGAGAACTATTCGAAAGTTTACGAAGAATAGCCTTCACTATCTTTTGCTTCTGGCACCCGTATACAGAATCACAAGATTCCTTGAGTTGGAAGATGCGTTGATGAAAGCCTTCATACTCACGATGGACGGGCGCAATCTGTCTGTAGGTGGCCATGTTTCTGCAATCTAAAAGCAGACGTCCAATGTGACCAGGGCAAGTTGCAACCAGTGTTTCTTTGGCAATTTTTAGATTATACAGATATTTTCTGTAAGACTCTTCCTCATATTTACCATGATCACATTCCTCCGAATTTAGGCAAAGCCGGGCAAGATAGAAGAGAATAAACGAAGACCGAATCATCATTCTACCCCGTTCTCGCAATATCCCTCCAGGACATTCCAACCAGTCATCTAGTTCTTCAGACAGCTTTGCGTCGCTCTTAGGCAGACCGGAAGCCAAATAGGCCGAAACAAAATTTTCATACTTTCCTTTCTTACCATCGACAGCTTCTACAATTCCTTCCAACCGGCATCGTTCACAGGTACAGGAGAAACCCCACGTCCTGCAAGCAGCTTGGCGAACACGGTATGGAAAAAGAACGTTGAAGTAGGGGATGGTGATTTCCTCGCCTTCCTTGACGTCCTTGGTCGCATGAATGCTCATAACATCGCCGACGTTGATTCTGGAGGCGTTGGGAAGGCGGGAATGGTTGATGAGAGACGGAATCAGCCAAATACCGTAGTAACTCCTATTTTCAGCAGGATTCGTCCAGTTATTCATGTTTTTTCGACACATATCATTGAACGCGATCGTCCTTAGGATACGCAGAATACCTTCGGGGCCGAGATTGTCATATTGTGGACGGATTCTCATATTCGACGCCGAAGTAGAAGGCGAATTGGACCGTAAAGTTTAATTCGAATTCCGGAAATTCAGGGACTGCCGCGAGTATTTAATTCAACAAAACCACGAGTCTCCCATCGGACCGCTTTTGCTGACGTAGTGGTTTTCCTCGAGGGGGCTCCGCTACTGTATACCATTTGACCCGTGTCCCCAGTACGTTTTGCAAAACAATTTTTTATCCGGATATAACATTCGTTTTGTTTGGGCAAGCAATATTTGTCCGATTGCAAAGATGGATCATGACCGTTGATTAAACCAAATTTAATGTACATGCTTGCACCAACCGGATATAACATTAGTTTTGTTTGGGCAAGCAATATTTGTCGGATTGCAAAGATGGATCATGACCGTTGATTAAACCAAATTTAATGTACATGCATGCACCAAATGGAGATTGCGTGAAGTTTTATTTTGACCGCCGATTTTATGATTAAAATATTTAATAAAATTTATTACAGGATCGTAAATGTAGGTAAAATATTTATGTTATTTTGTACTCTAGTATGGTCATGTTTTTTTTGTTGTTAAAAACATATGTAATGTAATATGTTTTTTTTGTGAGTTGACTATTGTAATGTAAGGAAAGAAACGCATAGCAGTGCGAAACAAAAATTAAAAGAGAGCAGCGTGAAAATACTATTGAGAAGGAAGCATTGTAACCATGTAGCAGCGCGTGAGTAGGGAGAAAGGGAATGCTCCAGAGAGCTTGAATGTAATGTTTTTTTATTGAATATGAATGTAAAACTGCAGCATCATATGTAAGAATTTTTTTATTTTACAGCATTAAATGTAAATGAAAAATTTACACACAGTAATGTAAATCTTTTCAAAATGAGACAGAGTAATTTTTTTTGAAGTTCTTCGTAAATTCCTCTGAGAGAGAAGAAGAAATATGTAAGAGACAGTTTATTAATGAATAGAAAGTTTTATGAGTGTTGTTGAAACTTTGTTCTCTGGAGAAATTGTTTTTGCTTCCCTGTGTTAAAGATCCTGTACAGAAAACAGAGCATTGCTATGTGTTCAATTTATTTGTTTTGGAATTTATGAGAAAATTCCCAATAGTGGTATCGGAGCTTCTCCATGCTCTTTGAAGGTGTCAAAGAAACTCAAGGAAGGTTCTTTTACTAAAGCAACTTCTCCAGCAGAGTGAAGACTTAGTCAAGAAAGGATCGAGGTATTTCTCAAAGTTTTGTGTAGGTGTTGAAGAGAGTCAGTGTTTTTATAAATACACAGTCAAATATTTGAAGCATAACTAAGAGTGCAAGGAATGGCTGGCTCCAGCACCAGCACTAGCATGAGTATTTTAATACTCAGCTCCCACAGTTTAATGGGAAAAACTATGAATATTGGGCAGTAACAATGAGAGCCATGTTTGCCTCACAAGATTTATGGGAACTTGTTGAATATGGGTTTGAAGAACTAGGAGATGAAGATGAGTTTAATAGATTAACTCGGATAGAGAAAGATCTGTTGAAGAGCAATAAGAAGAAGGATTCAAAAGCCCTCGTATTTTTGTATCAAGCAGTGCATGAAAGTGTATTTCTAAAGATAGCAGTAGCCAAGACATCCAAAGAAGCATGGAAAACTTTCAAGACAACCTATCAAGGCATGGAGAAAGTGAAGACAACAAAACTACAGTTGCGGAGGAGAGATTTTGAGAACCTGTGCATGAAGGAGTCAGATAATATTGTCTCATTCTTCATACATGTGATTGGTCTGGTCACACAGATAAGGTCTTATGGAGAAACTCTTGAAGAAAGGAGGATAGTGGAGAAACTATTGAGGGTCCTACCCTTAAAGTTCGATGTCACTGTCACCACCATAGAAGAGACAAAGGATCTCACAAACTTTTCAGTTGATGACCTACATGCATCACTGATAACACATGAGCAGAGGTTGAATAGAAATGAAAACTCATCTCTGGAGCAAGCCTTCAAGACCCAGATGTCCTTTGGAAGAGGAAGAGGTCAAAGCAGAGAAAACAAGAGAGGAAGAGGCAGAAGCCAAAACAGAGGTGGAAAGAATAGTCCAACAAATGCTCAAGGAAGAGGCAGCAATCCAAATCAGAACCAAGGCCAAGGCAGTAGTCAACAATGTGGACAACATCATGCTCAAGGACAAAGGTATGAAAAATCCAATGTCCAATGTTATTATTGTAAAAAATATGGGCATTATACCAATGAATGTAGGAAGAAGCAGCATGATATAAATAATAGATCTAGTGCAAATATTACTAGAGAAAATATCAGCCAAGATAATGTGCTTTTAGCTTGTAATATGGCTGAAACAAACAGTGAAGATATATGGTTTCTAGATTCCGTTTGTAGTAACCATATGACAGGAAACATAGCCCTGTTTTCTGCTTTAGATCAGAGTGTAAAGTGACAAGTCACACTTGGGATTGATAGTAAAATTTCTGTTATGGGAAAAGAATAAGTAAAAATATTTACAAAGAAAGGTGAGAAGAAAACCATACCAGATGTCTATTATATTCCTGGAATGAAGTGTAACCTCTTAAGTATTAGACAACTTGTTCAAAAGAGTTACAATGTTTTCTTTGAAAATGATGTATGCACCATCATGGATAGAGCACCCAACAAACGATGCATTGTTGAAGTGAAGATGACAAGGAATAGGATGTTCCCTCTCAGAATAAAGGCATATTTGAAAAATAAAGAAGTAATAGCAGCAGTGACACAAGAGTCTTTCCAAAGCGTAACAAAGAATGAAAATTGGTTGTGGAACTTGAGATTTGGACATCTTAACATTGCAGGTCTTAACTTGTTGAGTAGAAAAGGTATGGTAAGAGGATTACCATTGAGAGAGAAACCAAACAGCGTTTGTGAAGGTTGTATCTTGCGGAAACAACACAGAGAAGGTTTTCCATCAGGGAAAAGCATAAGGGCAAAGACACCGTTAGAGATTGTCCACTCAGAGTTATGTGGACCGATGCAAAATCCATCACTAGTAGGCAGCTAATATTTTATAACATTCATTGATGATTTTACTAGAAAAACTTGGGTTTATTTCCTAAAGAACAAAAGTGAAGTGTTTGAAAAAATTCGAAAGTTAAAAGCACTTGTAGAAAATCAAAGTGGGTTGCATATCAAAGTTCTAAGAACTGACAGAAGAGGTGAGTATATCTTCAAGGAATTCCTACGATTTTGTAGAGAAAATGGAATACACAAGCAATTAACCACAAGGTACACTCCGCAGCAAAATGGAGTAGCTAAAAGGAAGAATAGGACAATCATGGATATGGCGAGGAGCATGTTGAAGGAAAAGCATTTACCAAATGATTATTTGGCTGAAGCTGTATACTGTGAAGTATATATTTTGAATAGGTGTCCTACAAAAGTAGTGATGAACAAAGTGCCGGAAGAAGCATGGAGTGGGAGAAAGCAAGGAGTCACCCACATGAAAGTTTTTGGTTGTGTGGCTTATGCACACGTGTGGCTTATGCACACGTGTGGCTTATGCACACATTCCAGATCAACTAAGGAGAAAGTTGGACACCAAAGGGGAGAAATTTATTTTCATTGGATAAAATGAGGAATCCAAAGCTTACAGGTTGTATATCCCATCTACCAAGAAGTTTTTTGTGAGCATAGATGTTCAATTCATTGAGGAGGAAGCTTGGGATGGAAGCATAGAAAAAACAGTGAATGCTAAAAAATGTTCGTCTCATGATGAAGATGATGAGGAGATGGCTGAAATACATCCCCAAACAGCAGCGCCAACACAAAGGCAACAAGTGACACCCTTGAAGAGAAATGAAAGTGCTTCTCCAAGCACACCATAAGGAGGAAATTCAAGTGCTCCTTCAAGCACTTGCACACCAAATGAAAGAGGTAAGAAGTTCAGAAATTTAAGTGACATTTACGATGAAGGTATGAACTCTTTATTTGCTTTATATTGTCATGTTGATGACCCTATTCATTTCGAAGATGCAATTAAGGATAGGAAATGCATAGAAGCTATGGATGAGGAGATTAATACCATAGAAAGAAACAAGACATGGGATTTGGTTGAACTACCAAAAGGAAAATAAGTCATTGGAGTTAAATGGGTTTATAAGACCAAGAGTAATGTTGAAGGCAAAATAGAAAGACACAAGGCAAGACTTGTATTCAAAGGATATAAACAGCAGTATGAGAGAGATTATAAGGAGACTTTCGTCCCAGTTGTAAGAATGGAAACAGTGAGAGCAGTGTTGTCCATAGCAGCACAAAACAAGTGGAAATTTTACCAAATGGACATGAAGTCAGCATTCTTAATTGGAGTGTTAATGGAAGAGGTTTACCTTGAACAATCTCCAGGCTATGAAAAGAAAGGCCAAGAGCACAAAGAATGCAGATTGAAGAAAGCTCTTTATGGGCTAAAGCAAGCACCAAGAGTGTGGTACAGTTGGATAGATTCCTATCTACTGGAAAAAGGATTTGAGAAGTTTGAGGGAGAACCCACCCTCTACATCAAAGAAAAGGATGGTAAAATGCTAATTGTTGTGTTATATGTTGATGATGTTATTTTCACAGGTAACGATGATCATCTCATTGCAAGTTTCAAAACAGTCATGAAAGAAGAATTTGAAATTACTGACATGGTTTTGCTGAGATACTTCTTAGGAATAGAAGTAGATCACAATGAAAATGGAATTTTTATTTCACAAGCAAAATATGTTAATGAAGCTTTGAAAAGATTCAATATGCAGGACAACAAGGTAGCAATCACTCCCACACTAATGGGATTAAAACTCAACAAAGAGGACAACAACAAGGATTTTGATCCTAGTTTGTACAAGAGCATAGTTGGCAGCCTCATGTGTTTGATTGCAACTAGGCCGGACATAATGTATGCTATTAGTTTAATTTCCAGATTCGTGGAGAGGCCAAAAGAAGCACATTGGCAGGTAGCAAAAAGAATTCTAAGGTATGTTAAAGGTACTAAAAGGTTTGGCATTTTATATACTGTCTCAGAATGTTTAGATTTAGTTGGATACACTGATAGTGATTGGCCTGATAATGTAGATGATCGAAAAAGCACATCCGGTTATGTTTTTCAGATGGGTTCAGGAGCCATTTCATGGGCTTCTAAAAAACAGCCTATTGTAGGGTTGTCTATAGCAGAGACAGAATATGTGGCAGCTACAACAGCAGCATGTCAAGCAGTTTGCATGAGAAGAAAGTTAAGGAGCTTAGGCCAAGAGCAAGCAAAAGGAACGTTGAATTTTTGTGACAATAGCTCAGCTATTGCATTATCCAAGAATTCGGTGTTTCATAAGAAAATGAAACACATTGACACAAGGTTTCATTACATCAGGGAAACGTAAGCAATGGAGAAATTGTTTTAAAACATTGCAGGACTCAGGAACATGTTGCAGACATTCTGACAAAGCCATTGGACCAAAAAAGCTTTGAATTTTTGAGGAAATGTTTGGGTATGACTGAATGCCCAGCAGTTGAAATTAAAGGGGAGTGTTGAAATATTAATTTCAAACTGCTGCGCGTATTTAATTCAACAAAACCACCAGTCTCCCATCGAACCGCTTTTGCTGAGGCAATGGTTTTCCTCTGAGGGGCTCCGCTACTGTACACCATTTGACGCGTGTCCCCAGTACATTTTGCAAAACAACTTTTTATCGGAACGTAACATTCGTTTTTCTTGGGCAAGTGATATTCATCCGATTGCAAGGATGGATGATGAATGTTGATTAAACCAAAGTTAATGTACATGCCTGCAGCAAATGGAGATTGCATGAAGTTTCATTTTGACCGCAGATTTTATGAGTAAAATATTTAATGAAATTTATTATAGGATCGTAAATGTAGGTAAAATATTTATGTTATTTTGTACGGGAGTATGGTCATGTTTTTCTTGTTGTTTTTAAAAACATATGTAATGTAATATGTTTTTTTTTTTGAGTTGACTATTGTAATGCAAGGGAAGAAACACACAACAGTGCGAAACAAAAACAAGAACAGAGCAGCGTGAAAATATTATTGAGAAGAAAGCATTGTAAGCACGTAGCAGCGCGTGAGTAGGGAGAAAGGGAATGCTCAGCAGAACCTGAATGTAATATTTTTTTTTATTGAATATGAATGTAAAACTGCAGCAGCATATGTAAGAATTTTTTTTTATTTTACAGCAGTAAACGTAAATGAAAAATTTACACACAACAGTGTAAATCTTTTCAAAAGGAGACAGAGTAATTTTTTTTTATGTTCTTGGTGAATCCCTCTGAGAAAGAGGAAGAAATATGTAACAGGCAATTTATTAATGAATAGAAAGTTTTATGTGTGTTGCAGAAACTTTGTTCTCTGGAGATTTTTTTTTTGCTTCCCTGTGTTAAAGATCCTGTACATAAAACAAAGCATTACTCTATGTTCAGTTTATTTGTTTTGGAATTTATCAGAAAATTCCCAAGAGATCAAAGGGTCGAAGGAAAGAAATAACTTGAGCACCTCATCTCTTAAGCGAGTGATAGCCTTTTCTACATGCCAAACAAGATCGTGAGCCGTCAGAGCGTCATTCAGTTGACAACTGTAAGTGTCGCACCTAGCCAAGACCCTGGAAATAAGCAACACCGTTCCGACTTTCACAAACTTAGTAGTGTACAGTCCTTTGCCGTTTCCAATTACTGAGTTTTTGATCTCCACAGGCCCAATGTAATGAGCATCTGTTTTTCAATTGTTTGGTTCTTTTGCAATCCCCGCAATGGCTTCACCAAGACGGTAATATTCGATACACTTTTTCCCATAGAAATCGAGAAGAGATTTTGTTGATGTGCCACTGAGGCTCGATATAATGTCAACCAGGCACCAGTAGCCAACTTTATATCTCCCCAGTGATATATGTGATTCAATTTATACCTCTGTTCCTCGAATTATCGTCTCTTGAGAATCATCTAAACCACCAGTGATGGTGCAGCAGGTCTCGGCATCATCTAGCGCGTCTTAGTAGCGGCCAAGTTCAATGTACACCCTCGATCTCTTGGCGTATAGATGGAAATGACATGGCATCAGCTTCTTAAGCATTTCTTCAGTTTCCATTTCGAAAATGTATAGTTCGCATTTAGTGTAATTGGGAACACATGCGTCCCAGTCTTCGGTATCAAACACATGTCCTCCCCTTTCAAACGAATCATTCAATTTCTTTGGGTTGTTTTCCGAAAACTTCTGTACTCTCACCATTGACCTCGGATTGTCGACATCAAGCCACTGAAACCCATTAGTAGATTTCACCAAGGGAGGCTACTTTAGAGCAATTTTTGTGCCCTTTGGATAAGCCCTTTTTGCATAAGATTGATTGGAGGACAGGAAATCTGAACCAACGATTGACAAAGCAATCTCAGCCTCGGTATTTTTCTCTTTTATCACCGTATAAATTCTATCGAACCTAAAGGGATCAACGCAGAACTCCCCACAAATAACTATAAACTCAATCCTCTCCCCAATGAGCAACTCGCTGAGGCTAACCACAACGAGATCATACCAACGTCCTAAATCCTTATACTAGGTTCAAACCCCATTGAATGCATATGATCTGTCAGATATGGAGAGATATTCTCCAATGGCCATTGTAGACAATTTCTCAAGAGCTCTATTGTGAATGCTGCTAATAGACTCTAAATTAAAATCAGAGAGTGGACCAAGGCCAAAAATTTCCACAAGGCTCCGAAGGTCATGTGATGTACATGGTATACCTCGCGTAGAAGTTGCTGCGAGAGTCGGGACGAGAACTTTTTGTTCTGGAATCGCCGCTGTTGCTTTATCATTTTTTTCCATCTCATCTTTGATTATTTTTGAATGGTTCTGCATTAGCCAGGCCGATAGGATAGTAGAATTACTCTTGGTTTTCCTTGTACCTGTCTCCTCTGTCGAATTGCGAAACGCACATAAGATAAAGATGAAAAGTTCAAAACAATTTAAGCAGCAGAGAACATTGGTTTGGATGACAACACCAATAAATGGTTTTAGACCATAAATGAATGACCCAGTAGCTGGTAGCTAACATGACTTATGACCAAGAAGACCAACCTAAGCAATCTTTAATGTTATCCGACTGTAGTATTTAGGGTTCCCTCCCAATAACAAGAGGATGGGTTTGTGAAACAAGAACTATTCTCCAGTGGCCATTCTAGACAATTTCTCAAGAGCTCTATTGTGAATGCTATTAATAGACTCCAAATTTGAATCAGAGAATATGTTGACAAGGTTTTGAAGATCATGTGATGAAGAAGGTATACCTAGCGTAGAAGTCGCTGGTCGAATCGGCACGAGAGCTTTTTCTTCTAGAATCGCCACCGCTGCTTTATCCTCTTTTTTCATCTCATCTTGGTTATTTCTGGTTGGTTCACCATTAGCCACATGGATAGGATATCAGACTTATCTCTTGCCCTTCCCTGTCTCTGTCTCGTATGTTGACTTGTGAAACATGCATAAGACAAAGATAAAGAAGAAAAGTTCAAAAACAATTTAGGGAGCAACGCAAATCGGTTTGGAATATAACGACAATAAATGATTGTTATATGAGTTATCGATGGTTTAAGAAAACAAGATAGCCACTGCCGTGGCGGTAGTCCCTGCAGGGGTCTGCCACAAAAACAATACAAACGCTCTCTGCAACATGCCAAATTCAATGTGTAATCTGTTACAAAAATTCAGATTAGGGCTTGAAAATCCCTTGTCATGTTTCTCAAAAGAGATGCATTTGATTATGATTAACTGTAAGAGACCAAACCACTGGCTTGGGCTAGTACATAAGCGATAAAGTAACCAGAACAAGAGGAAGACTTGAGCATTGGCTGAATTACTAGAGGTGGCATTGATCTCGGTCAAAAAGAGGAAACCCACAAGGGCTTTGATCCTAAGATTGTAATTATAATTGAATTTCTGGTTTTTGAATTGTTGTACCATGCATTGATGCACAACTGAAACGAAAAGCCCTGATGATATTGGCAAGCCATTGCCATCTTCCCAGACAGGTCCTTCAATTGGCACGACCAGTAGAGAGAGCATTATATCCACTTGCTATCCTTTTTGATGAGGTTGTTTGTTCCAAATGTTTCCACCATATCATTGACCCTATTCGCAAATGGATACTAAGAATTACAGGACTGCCATGATTGGCCATACTTTTCACTAAATTATATCCTACAACAATCAATCTTTATGAGTCTGATTGGCTTGAGAGGAACCGTTAGATAGCTAGAGACCAAGCTGGGCTCAAGCGGGACTACCAGACAATGCATCACATATTCACTGTTTGAGCTAGCATTTAGGAGGCTAGACAGAATCACTTGAAGCTATATTGCTTCTGTGTTGATTTTATGAAGGCCTTTCACCTAAACACTTACTCGTTGAACCATTATGTGTTTGTTATAATGCAAAGTATGATCCACTTCAACAAATGCAGAGTTCAATATATGTTTAGATAGACCAATGCCTAGTAAGTGATAAGATGCCTTAAGAGCATTTGACAAGAAACCGGGGCATAAATAAAGTTAATTTACATCAGGATATGCCAAGAAACACTTAGATATCACCCAATTGATGAAAAAGCGACTTACCTTTTGACGCACAGGATTGACATTTGATAATTGATTGTTTAAACCAAGAGTAAGAAATATTCTTGAGTTACCATTTAAGAATATGTTGAAATAAGGACAACCTTGCTGCTGTCCACAGATACCAGATCTAGTTTATGATAAAAATATGCAGAAAATGTAGGTTTGGAGAAAGGAAAAGCAATCCAAGAGTACCAAAGTGCAGTTAGAACAAATACCCCCAGTACACCTTTAAGGTCCTTTAAATCCAGAGAGAAAACAGAGCTTTTCTCTGCTCTCACATGGGTGTTGCGCAGTTTTCCTTTAAGGTCCTTTAAATCCAATGAGAAAACAGAGGTTCTCTTTGCTTCATCCATGGCTTCATACGCATTTATTTCGCATAACCTCAAACCCTACGAGAGGCTCGGTGAACTTCCTCAGCCTTGTGGATATGGATCTTTGATTCCGTCTTCCAGAGGCTCACTGACCTTCCTCAGGATTCTGGCTATGGATTTTTGTTTCCCTCAGACGACCTTCTGGCTATGGATTTTTGTTTCCCTCAAACAACCAAATTAACCTTCAAACAACCGCATTAACCTTCAGGCTTGTGGCTATGGATCTGAGGATCTTTGTTTCCCTCATATGGCCACATCAATCTTCAATGGGAGTTCTATTGCTCGCCTCAAATGATTATTAAAATTAGCTCTATGTACAAGTAGCTTTCGGAATGGTTATTAATCCATAATCCCTCAGACAGTGACTCAGAACTCGGGCTTCAAAGGCAATATTGTGTCCAACACCATGGAGGTGATGACATGCAGTTTGCCACGAGTTGCGCTGGAATGATGACGTGCGATATGTATTATACTGACTTTTGATATTTATGCATGCAACTTCGGTATCAACGAAACAAAGAGCGCATGAAGAACTTGAAGCCTTGCACCTGTAGAGAATTATTGGCGGTGAGGTGGGAAGTATGAACATTATAGGTGGAGGTGCAAAACTGAGAGATTGTAACGTTGGTACATGCATAAAAAAAGAAAGAAAAGTGGAGCTGAGGAGTAAACTCCAAGAAACAAATACGCTGATATATCGAAGTGATAGACTTGCAAAAGATGGAAAGAGAGCATTCAGAACATAGAGATGGAAATTTAATTGTAATCTATCACAAAGCACACACTTTGTTACTCTCATTTTGTCTCTGTTGGGTATTATATATGAGAAATAGTATTTGCATATATTTTATTGTATAAATCTATCATTGTTTTGTATATGGAGAGTCTATGTATAAGTAATATAATGATAGGTTTGTAACCTTTCATCAGTGGTAAGCCATGATCTATTCATTTGTGAATGGCGGCTTCATGTAGTGAATGAAACGAAGGGGGATATGTGCATGCTCTGTAAATGGATTCTGTGAGAGGCTTGTGCATTGGAACATGGCGGCTATGTTAGCCCTTTGATGAGCCAAGAGAGATTGACCTGATCAAAACTATTTCATCGTTCACCTATTTAGGTACTGACAATAGGTGTGAACCTCAACTGAATATCATAAGTAGTTAAGACTCTTGTAAAGAATCTATAGAGAAAACCGAATCTGTAGGCCAGGTGTGGAATGAATGGGTCCATGAATATGAAAGAGGTAAGGAACATAAATAAATCTCTAGTCAGCAAAAGACAGATCAAATTTCAATACTTATCAAATAAAATCATGCTTCAAACAGTTACAATAATTCCTTGTAGACTTTCGAGCACATGAGTATAATATGAAGGCAGGTGCAATTTGATTGGACTTATCAAATAAAATTATGCTTCAAACAGAAAACATACTTAGAGTCTTCGACCCTGAATTCCATCGAATAGTCCTTCTGCAATGCCTCCTTCTCTTCAACATCCTCGCCTCTCTCGTAATTCCTTTAAACACCCCTGAATTTAAAGCGTTCTACTTAAAAACAAGCTAACTGTTACCATAGGAAAAGGTGAGTTTCATACATTGAGTATTTGAGTGGGCCTTGAAGACCAATTTAAAACCATTCTATGCTTTGTTTCCACCACAGTGTAGGCATCCTGGATCATTCATAGGGGGGAAGAATGAAAGGTTGAAAGAATCAAATGTTGGACTGTTGGTGGCACAGAATGAACCACCCTATAGGATGATCAACTGTTGGTGGCACAGAATGAACCACCCTGTAGGATGATCAAAGGTGCCATGAAGGATATGACCATTAATACACAGATCTGGCACCGGAAGACATGGCTAATGTCAGGGAAGTATTTCTAATCCAATTTAAGCATGTGGCTAGAGGTATTGAAAACACTACTGCTAGCTTCTGGACTCCAGCAAAAAATTAGGAGAGCTTTTCCCGAAGGTAATGGAGACAAGGAGGAGGATCTGTATTTTAAACGAGGCACGGGCTCAGCGAATGCAGATGCATGCATCTTGCCACGAAGCGATGGGCTATTAGCTTGCCACCACGAAGCGATGTGCTGTCAACTAAAATACTTTGGATAAAAAGTAGACCAAAAATTTGCATAAACCTTTCGATAAAATGTTCAGGTCAGCAATATGACCAAACTTTGGATAAAAAAACTTTCCATATCTAAAAACTCGATAAAATGTTCAGGTTGGCAATATGACCAAACTTTGGATAACAAAAACTTTCCATATCTGAAAACTTTAGATATCTTACTTTTACCCGAACATGAATGTCCTGAAAGCTACGAAGGCCGCAATAAGACCCTCAACTTTGTTGTACAATCAGAAATTACATAATATATTTTATATTATTTTCTAATATTTAAACTTTGGTTAAAGTTGTGATGAACATAAATATTTTTGGTCAAACAAAAGATTAATACGCCATCAATGCTCTATCGATTGTTATTAGTCCCAGGCAGGGACTAATAAGCGAACCTTCCAGTAGCTAGTAAGGCTCTTAAGGCCACGCACTTTGACCGTTTAACACGACTTACGACCAATAAGACCAACCTAAGAAATCTTTAAATCTTTCCCGAGTATAGGGTGTAGAGTTCCCTCCCACTAACAGAAAGAATCAAGTGAAAGTAAAATTATTTCACAACCTTTACCATTAATATTAATATTTTTTTTTTTTTTTTCCAATATTGATATGTATTAACATAATCATAACCGCGCACCTTATCTGCCTGTTACCTAGCTCGGTTATTCAGGCCCAACTATCGTTTTCAAGATGACCTCGGATACTGTCGGTGATGTTATGGAAACGGAGGAGGAGGTAGACTATTTTGATGACCTTCTTCTTTCACAGGTAATTTTTGGTCGCCCTAATTTCTTTTCGTCTAAGGCTGGCCCTAGCCATTCACCGCTTCCATCACCACATCCCTCTCCAGTGGTTACTCTCCCGGATCCCCACCCCTTGCGACAGCCTGGCGGATCCTCCCCTCACGAGCCCCTAGCTTGGATCTCCCTCCTCTATCATCGGGGACTCTCTGTTTCCTGTCTACTGTCATCCCCCCGTCGCCATATTTTGACCCGCACCCTTTGTCCACTTTGTTCCTGGCTGCATCATCTTCTGGACTCCCCTCTTCGTCAGCGGTTGAGCCACCTGCTTCCCTCCTCTCGCCCTCGGGTTGTTTTGAGACCCCTGCAGTCAGGGTCAGCTCATCAAAAGCGACTCCCCTATAATGCTCCCCGGATCCATTAGTGGATCACCCTTCAGCACTGCGTTTGGGAAAGAAAAGAACCAAGTGCGTCAAAGCAACCTCTAGGGACATATCTATTCGGTTCAGAGATACATCGACTATTGGGGAGGCAGCCAGAATGGCGAACACCATTTTCGTAGGGCATGTTCGAGGGCGTGCATATTCAGTGACCCGGCTCACCCTTTGGGTGAAGGAAATTTGGTGAGGGGTCCTTAAAGAGCTTCCTGAGGTGCAAGTCCTCCCTCGAGGTTGGTTCACCCTTCACTTCGCTAAGGAGAATTATATGGACATGGTATTAGCTAGGTACTGGCACATTGAGATGGCGCCAGTGCTGCTAAAAAGATGGAGCCCCCTCTTCGATAGAGAGCGAGAACAGATAGGGTCTAGGCCACTATGGGTTCGCCTACCTGGGCTGCCCCTCCAGTACTGGAGTGAAGAATTCTTCATTTGCATCGGGAACGCCCTGGGTTCATATCTCAACCATGATCGCACCTTCGTGGAATCTAGGAACAGAACGCTTGCTCGCATCCTAGTACATCTGGACACACGCGAAGGCTTCGAGGAAAAAATTACACTTCACTGGGGCAGATACTCGAGGGTTCAGGTTCTGGACTACGAAGGGGTGCCATTCAGATGTCGTCGCTGTCATAGGGTGGGGCATATTTTCAAGGATTTCCCTCTCAACAAGAAACAAGAAGAATCCCCTGTGCCATCAATCATACCCTCAAGGACTATATCTTCGGTCGTTCAGCGTTCTCCGGCATCGGGCACCCCCATCAACATTCCTCATCAGGCACCTGGAGCAGCTCACAGCACTATATCACCGCCGGTTACCAGATCTCGGGCGGCCACAGCATCTGTCTTCAATCCGGGTACATCACTCTTCCCTCCTTTCTCTATTTACTCTCATGTTTCCTCTTTACATTCTCCCACTATGTCTGCTACATTCTGCACTTTGCCCTCCTCCCCGGTTTTTTCTCCTTCCGCACCCTCATTACATAAGCTCCCCTCGCCATCTTCCTCACCCTCATCATCCCGGGTGTCTAAACACAACTACAACCTGCGTCCTGGTACCCACTCCCTTGGTCCTCGTCTAAAAATCGCCGGATTGGGTATTGCATCATCTGGGTTGACCCATTTGTCTACCCGAGGGAGAAAATCTCATATATCAAAAGCTATCAGGAGGGCGGATGCTGAGGTTGCCACTGGGCGACAATCCACCATCGTTGGGGTTCTTAGAGCAGTGGACACCCCTGGCAATCCTCCCCCATGAAGTGCCCTTCCTTCAATTGTCGAGGCTTGGCTAGTGCTTCCAAGAAACTAGCCCTCCACAGGCTGATTGAATCAACTCCAGTTGACATTATCCTCCTCCAGGAAACCCTAGGCCCGACTAACTCCATATCTGCCTCTTTATCCTCCATCACCCCAGGATGGCAATTCATGGCGATGGAAACGACGGGTAGATAGGGGGGCCTTGCGATTGGTTTTAACGCAGCATCTATCAGGGCTCATGGTACATGGGGGGGACCTGGATTCTTGGGATTAGACCTCTTCTCGGCTGACCTGGGTATCAATCTCAGGGTAATCAACATATATGGACCCTATCAACAAAGAGAATCATTCTGGAATCACTTACTAAGTTTATCTATCCTCTCAACTGAGAATACCATCCTTGGGGGCGACCTAAATTTTTCTCTGGGATATAGAAAATCTTGGGGATCTATGGCACAGATTGACTCGATCACCGGATTTATGACCGACCTCCTAGAGTGTCATAACCTGATCGATGTTCCCATGCATAAACCAATCCCCACCTGGAGGAACAGAAGAATTGGAGAAGCTACTCTGGCATTCAGATTAGATAGATTCATAATGAAAGGTACTCTGATTCAACAGCTCCATCATTATAAACAATGGGTCGGTACAGGAGGAATATCTGATCACTATCCTATCTACCTGGAGATATCGAGGCCAAACAAAAAACCAAAAGCCCCCTTCAAGTTCAACCATGGCTGGTTACAGGATCCCTCATACATCAAGTTGGTTAAGGAGTTTTGGATCCACAACCCGATTGATAGATCAGATTCTCTGGCAAAAGGTTTCCGCATGAACCTATCATAGCTCAAACATCTTACTATCGAATGGGCCAGAGAAAAATACCAGAAGGAAAACACAGCACTATTGCACATAGAATCTAAACTATCCTCACTTTCAAATGAAAGAGGCCTAGGGTATATTACAGCTGAAGACAAAGCCCATCTGGTGGAACTTGAAAATCAGAAGCAAAAAATCTTAAGGGAGCGAGAAGAATCCATTCAGCTCCGCAGTATATCCACATAGCTAAAAGTTGGAGATGACAATACTCGCTTCTTTCACAATTATGCAAAAGGAAGGAAGGTAAAAAATACTATTTGGAGCCTCCCTCTTCCAGACGGTGGTGTAGCATATACCTTCTCTAAGCTCTCTCATATGGGATCAACCCACTTCAGGAATCTCTACAAGCAACCCCCGGGTTCAACTATTGTAGATATCATCAACATCGCTGGTCACTTCCCCAGGATTGTAAATGAGGATGAAGCGGAGAATATTTTTGATCTAGTGACACCTGAGGAACTTGAAAACACCATAAAGTGGTTCAAGAAGGATCGAAGCCTGGGACCGGACGGGTGGACCATTGAGTTTTACATCACCTTCTATGAGCTGATCAGCAATGATTTACTGAGGGTAGTGAAGGAATGCAGGGTATATCGGTCACTGTACAATGCCATCACCACAACCTTCATAGCTCTCATCCCCAAATCCGATACCCCTTCCTCCTTTGACAATTATCGCCCCATAACCCTTTGCAATGTGCTCTACAAGATCATCTCCAAAATCATAGCAAATCGCATCCGTCCTATACTGTCTCGTCATATTGCTCCACATCAATTTGCATTCCTAGAACACCGTCAGATTCATGAAGCCATTGGAGAGGCTCAAGAAGCCCTTCACACTATCTGGACCAAGCACCACAAAGCCATTATCTTAAAGATTGATTTAGCCAAGGCTTTTGACCGAGTCAGTTGGCTCTACCTCAAGACGCTTCTCATCCATCTGGGTTTCCCTAATAAATTCATCACTTGGATTATGGCTTGTATCACCACTCCCACTTTCAGTGTACTGATAAATGGGTCAGCATCCCAGTTTTTTCACTCTGAACGTGGTCTTAGACAGGGTTGCCCTCTATCTCCCCTTCTTTCCTGATTGTCATGGATGGCCTGAGCGGACTTATCGATTCTGCTAAGAGAAATGGGGATTTTAGTGGCCTCAAGATATCCGATGATTTCTTTCTCACCCACCTTATTTTTGTGGACAACGTCATGATCTTCCTTGATGGCAGCATCAGAGGTTCCCACTCTTTCTCAAACATTATCAATCTTTTCTCTTCTACTATAGGGATTCTTGCCAACCGTACTAAATCCTCCATTATTCTTTCCAGAACCTCTATCCAAGAGTCCCATCTGGCCCGCCATCTGTTTCCTTATAGCGTCCATCCCTTAGACCATGGCCTCAAATATTTGGGTTTCTAGATCAAGCCTATCAGCTCAAAGATCACTGACTGGGTCTGGCTAGTCGCAAAATTGGAGAATCGCCTCAATATTTGGAGCCATCGATATCTCTCTAGAGCAGGTAGACTCGTACTGGTAAAAGCTGTCTTGGAAGCTACCCCGGTCTTTTGGATGGTGCTAGCCTGGATTCCGCGGAGCATCCTGGCCTGACTACAACAAACTTGCAATAGGTACCTATGGAATGGGAATCAAGATACGCACATATATGCTTGGGTTGGATGGAAGAAGATCGCAACTCCAAAAAAATGGGTAGGATGGGGACTAAAAGAACTTCCTACATTCGCTCAAGCCCTTGCGGCAAAAATGGGGTGGACCTCACTCATTGGCAACAATCTTTGGACCAGCATAACATATCACAAATATATCTGGCCTCTCCACATCTTGGAATGGATCCGTCTACCTACCTGGCCTAAAACTAGTATATCACATGTATGGAAAGCACTTCTAAACTCTATGCCCCTTATCAGGGATAATCTGGTATGGAAAATCAATGACGGAACATTGGCTCATATTGGTCTGGACCCATGGAATGGAAGTGGCGGTAGGCATATTCTACCTGAAGCTCTCATCCGGCATCTTCACTCACAAGAGATTAAAGTTCTGGCAGACATTGCTGATCCACAAAAATCTTCCATATTAGATCAGCATTGGAAGTCCACATTGCAGATGAATATCCCACCTCTCTGGCACTAAGAATGGTCTGCATATATCAATGCATTATCAGAATTGCATACCAGGATCAAACAAGGACCAGACGATCTCATCTAGTATCACTCTGAGAATGGAGTTTACACACCTAATACAGGCTATCTCACTCTGATATCGCACAAGGTTCCAGACACAATTTCTTTTTGGCGGAAATCACTATGGAAGCTCACTGCTCCCCCCAGGAAAAAACTATTCTTCTGGTGTATCCTAAAACGAGTAGTACCCACAAGGGAATATCTCATGCATTGTGCAGTCTATGGACCAACCTGGTGCACCCTGTGCAAACGTACCTCTGAATCGAGCATTCATTTGTTTATAAACTGCTCTTCATTAACATCCTTATGGCAATCTGTATCATCCTCTATTCTACACACAGGCAAATGGGAGGGAGATGATATAATTCGAACCTGGGAAGGTTGGTTTTATAATCACAAAAACTCCAAGCTACAAAGCCTGCCTATCATTATTTGCTGGTACCTCTGGCTGGCTCGAAATCGGGCGATCTTCGAAGATAAACCTGTGAACTGGCCGCATCTATCTGCCCTCATCATATCAGCCTATAATGAGCTGCCTGAGCCGCCGCAGCCTAGAACTAGAAGACCGCGTGACCCTTCGCATATAGAAAATAACACTCCATGGGCATTCTTCGATGGCACTGCCCAACAACAGGGTTGTGGGGGAGGTTTTCTATTGTTCATTAACGAACATCACTTCTTCAAAGTAAAACTGGGGCTGGGAACTGGCACAAATAATTTCACTGAGATTATCACCCTCCGTCATCTTTTGCATTTTGCATTGGGGCACAACTACATGCATATTCATATATATGGAGATTCAAAGATTGTCATTGATTGGTTCAACAATATTACTGTTTGCCACGCACACACTCTCAACAACATCTTGGATGATATTAATAGACTGAAGGCACAATTTATTGACATCACTTGTAATCATATCTACAGGGAACACAACAGCAATGCCGACCAACTATCCAAGGAGGCCACGACACTTCCCAGAGGAGAGTGGATGATTCAGGAGCAGCGAGGAACAAATACATACCACTCCTACCATCATCCGTACATAGATACACACTATCACAGGGCAACCAGCCCATGAGATACAGATCTGAAAAATGATAATTTTTGAACATTTTGTACATAGATGATAGTATTACATACTAGAAGCCCTGCGCGAAAAATATGTATATATAACAGAACAACAAGGAACATCCTGCGTGATGATTTTTGCTTTTGAACAGACATAATAGATATATAATTGTGCCCACATGTGGCAGAAGAACTTACAGCATATGCACAATGCATCTACAATATGTAATTTTTCAAAGTTAATGAAAGATTACGATTTTTTCAGGGGAAAAAAAGATATGTATTAACATAATTATATTAATAAATGTGGTTGATAATCACATTAGTAATTAATATTAGTATATATCTATATTAATATTATTATTAAAATTCATATTAAAAATATATAACAATAATCATAATAACATTAAAAAATTATTATATAAAAAATTAATATTATAAAATAAAAATTTACAAATATTAATATTATAATATTACCAACCTAGATCCATCTTAACACTGGATCTATCAATGGGATCAAATCTCTCGAGGTGCAAATTTATTTTTTGAGTGCAAAACTTGAGAAAAGGTTTGCACGTGGAGAGATTTGATCCCTCTCCACCCTTGATAGATCCAGTGTTAAGATGGATCTAAGCTAATTTGCGCGGTCATACAAAATTTGTTTAACATGTAATTATTTTGATCATTTTAAATATGCTAAATATGTCTAAGATTAATTTGGTCAATTTAAAAAATGATGAAATAAAAATTTTGAGTGCAAAGTGTAAATGTAACAATTTTGATTGATAGAAAATGTCAATAATAATAATATAGTCAATTACACACAATCTTCATTGCGATCAATGTAAAACTATTTCTTTTATTGTTCCTATTGTCACAACCATTAGATTTTCCATTTTCTCATATCGATCATATGAAAAGAGTAGTTGGAATCATAGACCATTCAAATATTTAGCTCGAGCTACATATCAAATATTTAACTCGAGCTACTGTAGTAAACAACATACCTTGTCTCTTCTCCAAAGTCAATAATTGTGACTTATGTAGTGTCAAACCACAAATAATTTTCAGTGGTAGTTATTTTCTATTACCGCATTTGAATGCAAAGTAATTAACAATGTTGGATGATGGAAAATGGGAATAATAAGAATGTACTCAACTATAAATAGTTTATAGTTTGAATAGGAAAACATTTGAGGTAAGGAAATATCTTATTTAGGATAAAAATTCAAGTATTGTATTTATGGTTGAATAATTTTTATGTGCTTACATTGAGAGAGAGTGTGAGCTAGATGGGGGGAAAGGGAAGAAGAGAGACGAAAAGATGGGGAGGGAGGAAGAGATATATATATGGAGAGGGAAATTTTAGAGAGAGAAGGGGAAGAGAGCGAGAGGGAGGGGAAAGGAAGGGAGGGAGAGAGAGATAAATAGACATAGAGATATAGTCTATATTTTTAGGGGTTGAGAGGGAGAGATAGAGAAGGAGAGACAATGGGAGATAGAGATATAGATGGAGGAGGTAGAGATGTGC
The DNA here is from genome assembly GCA_031772625.1 of Pinus tabuliformis. NCBI lineage: Eukaryota > Viridiplantae > Streptophyta > Pinopsida > Pinales > Pinaceae > Pinus > Pinus tabuliformis. Next base: position 477,301,292 of record CM062810.1, on the reverse strand, counting down.
TTACACTATTCTACACGCTCTCCCGCCCCATCTATATCTCTATCTCCCATTGTCTCTCCTTCTCACCGCCAAAACATATTCTCTCTCTCCCTCTCTCTCTCTCTCTCTCTCTCCGCCCCCCTTGCCCACTCCAACATTCTCCCTCTATGTCTTTCTTCCCCTTCCAGCTCCATCTCTTTCTCCCCCTCTTTCTCTCCTCTCTCTGAAGGCCTCTCTCTTTTTCCTTCCTCTCTCTCCCCTTATCTCACACCTCCCTCCTTCTCTCCTCCATCATACACACACTCTATCTCCACCCTCTAACTACCTCACAATTTCCATCCCTCTCTCCCTCTCTCTCTCCCCCTCTCTCCCCTCCATATCAATGTCTCCCCATCTCTCTCTTCCCCTTCTATCCCTATCTTTATCCTCTCCTTTTCTCTCTCTTTCCTCATCTCTTCTCTCCCTCATTCCATCTTCATCTCTCCCTTGTCACTCCCTCTCTTTCCCCCTCCAAATCCATCTCTCCCCCCCTCCCTCTGTCCCCCTCCTCTCTCTCTTCCTTTCTCTCCCTCATTGTGTCTGTCACTTCTATGACTCTCTCCCACACTCTATTCCCCTTCCATCTCACTCTCTTTCTTAAATATGATCCCATTTTATTGTATTTAATAAAGTATCTAAATTAATAAAAAGCATAATTGGTTATAAAATATTGAACCTATATTTCAGATCAATCATGTTAAAGAAAATACAATAATAAAAAAATTAAAAGAATCACTTTGCTTTCTTAGTTCGCTTGGATCCTTGGTTAATATGCATCTATCCTAATTCATTATAATATTATTTATATTATATAAATTTCACATATGTATATATAAAAGTATTCTCATTTTTTAATTTATTAAAAACTCCATTTAATCTCTATGGAAATATTGTTAGTAGTCATGAGGATGGAGGGTTTAGATATACCTCAAAAGTAATTATAACATTTTTTCTCTTAGATTTAATTAAAAAATGTTATAAAATTAAATTAAAATAAAATATTTGTAAAATATTTTTATTTTTAAATAAGTTATTGTTTTTGGGCATGTGGTATTGATAAGTCATTGTATTGACACATAGTATTGTAACAATTAAAAGCCTATATCCATAACATAGTAATCAAAATTCTAGATGGCCCATGGTATTGATAAACCATGGTAGTAGCCCATGGTATTATAATTTTCTTCCCTCCTCTCCCTCTTTATCTTTGTCTTGTGGGTATTGGCCCATGGTATTGTAAAAAAGTCTACTTAGAAGTTAATAATATCCATGGTAAATATTCATGATTAAAAATCTTGTCATATTGTAAATATTAAGTTTTTATCCTCTTATTAATTAAATTTATAGATGGAACACATCTACATTAATTGTTAGAAATATATTGATTACATAAAATATAATATTACAATATTATATGTTACTCAATATTTATAACCACCGCCACCTAATAACTAGTGGCCACCAGTGTAGAGAAATACTAATTAAAATGTAATATTATTAACTTTTACTTAATATTTATTATTACAATATTACATAAGTCAACGCCACGAAATATAAATATACTCGATTATTATTATTACATAAATCACACAATGAAAAACATAAACGAAATTGACCTGGTTATTATTCCTGGACACCGTAGATATACATGCGTGCATGATTATCTTAGAAGAAAGAAAAAAGGCCTTTTCTGAAGCTTTTTGATGTAGTCTCTCATAAATGGATATGGTTAATTAACATTGTATTATAATTTCATAACTCACATAGTAAAAAAATAAAATTAAACATAAATAAAATTACATGATTAGTATTAATCACAACTTCACTAAATTTACTTCGTTATTATTACAGGATATTAATTTTATTTTAATTAAATTTTTTACTTTAAAGTAAAGTTACACATATTTTCATCATATATAATATATATTAGCCGACATATATATAGTAAAGTTACACATATTTTCCGCATATATAATATATATTAGCTGACAAATATAGTTTTTTTAATGTAACGTTACCTTACATGACAACATTTCCCTCATATGTTTTTTTTTAATGTAACGTTAGGTGACAACATCTCCATCATATTTTTTTTAATAATTTTTTTGTAATGTAAGGTTACGTTATGTGACAACATCTCCCTCATATTTTTTCAATATTTTTTTTGTAATGTAACGTTACGCTAGTGACAACATCTCCCTCATATTTTTTAATATTTTTTAGTGTAATGTTACATAACTTAACAACATCTCCCTCATATACTGGGTTGTAAAGCGCCTCTTGATGCAATAACTATAAACATCGTATTGATATTATAAACCCAAGAGAATAATAAACCCCAAGGTTTAATACTAAAACCCCAAGTAATTATAAACCCAAGGGAATAATATTAACCAAGGGATATTAAACCCAAGGAATTATTACTAAGAAACTCTAGGGTTTATTTTCATTTGGGTTTATAGTGTTCATCCGTTGGGTTTATAATATCAATCTCTTGGATATATTAATGTAACTATTGATATTCCTAGGGTATAATATTATTCATAGATTTATAATATTAATCCCTTAGCTTCAATATAAATCATGGTCAACCAAGCATTTATATACTTTGTATTTATAAAATTTGTCCCGAGGTTTAATAATATTAGTCCATTGGGTTTATAATACCTTGGGGTTTTAGTATTACCCATTGGGTTTTTGTATTCTCTTGGATTTATAATATCAACCCCTTCAGATTACTAATGTAAGGGCTCATATTCCTAGGGTTTAATACTAAAACCCCGAGGATTATGAACCAAAAGGGAACAATATTAACCTAAAGGATAATAAACCCAAGGTATTAATAGTAACAACCAAAGGGAATAATATTAAACCCTAAGGATTAATGTTATAAACACAAGGTATATAAGCCCTAAGAAAAATATTATAAACCCTAAAATAAATGTCAGTCCAGGCAGTAACTCCAATAAGCAGTAAAATTGATTCAATTCATTTCATTAGGTATGCTATTGTTATATACAAAAGGGTGTGACTGCTCAGTTCATCTCCTGATGACTGTTCACATTCCTAATTCAACTATTTACATAAATTCATCCAATCGTGAGGATTAGGTGTCAACATTCCCCCCCTTAATCTGAAGGGATGTTGGTGGGTCCAAGCATCATTATGAATCTTTCAAGCTTTTCTCTTCCAATCGCTTTGGTGAAGATGTCTGCAATTTGCTGATTTGTGGAACAATGACGGAGATGGATTGTTTTGGCCTCAACATGATGTCGGATCAGATGATATTTAGTATTGATGTGCTTTGTTCGATCATGGAACTTTGGGTTCTTGGTCAAATTTATTCCAGAGGTGTTGTCAACCATGAGTGGAGTTGATTGTACTTGTTTTACCTGCAAATCTTCAAGAATTTTGCTGAGCCACACAATTTCTTTTGTTGCTTCAGCTGCTGCCACGTATTCTGCTTCTGTTGTGGAATCTGTTGCAACTGATTGTTTGTGTGATCTCTAGGAGACAGCTACTGATCCAAGACTCATAGCATATCCTGAAGTAGGTACCCCAGTTTCTTTGTCTCCATCGAAGTCTAAATCAGAGTATCCGATCAAACTGAAGTCATCCACCTATGTGTACTTGATTCCAAAGTCTTGAGTTCCCTTCAAGTACCTTAGAACTCTTTTTACAGCAGACAAATGTCCCTCACAAGGCTTTTGCATAAACCTGGAGAGGATTCCAACAACAAATGAAATGTCTAGTCTAGTAGTAGTAAGGTAGTTGAGACATCGTACAAGCTGTCTATACTTTGTTGCATCCTCAAATTCCTTTCCTTCAATAGATGTGAGCTTTAAGTTTTGTTCCATTGGAGTAGTAAGAAGATTGCACTTTATCATGCCAAATCTGTTTAACAAATCTCTAATGTATTTCTTTTGAGAAAGAAATATGGACTTTGGATGTTGGGTTACTTCAATGCCAAGATAGTAATGAACATAGCCCAAATCAGTCATTTCAAAAGTTTTCCCCAATTCCTTCTTTATGGATGCAATGTAGCTTTTGTTGTTCCCTGTCATTAAAAGATCATCTACATATACCACAAGATATAGAATTGTTTTGCCAACTTTCTTGACAAATAAAGTTGCATCATCAAGATCAAAATGATTGAAGTTGAGTTTTAGAAGATGCTTAGTTTTTCATACCAGGCTCGCAGTGCTCGTTTGAGGCCATACAAGGACTTCACAAGTTTTCATACTTTATGTTCATGTCCTTTCACAGCAGATCCTTCAGGCTGGTACATAAAAAGATTCTCTTTTAGATCTCCATTCAAGAAGGCAGTTTTTACATCCATTTGATAGACTTTCCAACCGTTTTGAGCTGCTAGTGCAAAGAGTGTCCAGATGGTGGCCCATTTTATTGTGGGGGAAAAAGTTTCCTCATAATCGACCCATTATTTCTGTGCAAAACCTTTTGCCACAAGCCTAGCTTTGTGCTTGTCAAGTGAGCCATCAACTTTGTACTTGTTCTTGTAGACCCACTTGCAGCCAATTGGTTTGGTTCCAAATGCAAGGTCAACCAGCTTCCAAGTGTCGTTCTTTATGAGGGCATCATACTCCTTTTTCATCGCTTCTTTCCATTCATCATGAGAAGTGGCTTCTTTGAAGGAAGTTGGTTCAAAATCTGTAGACAAGTTCAATTCACAATCATAAGAAAGATCCATATGAACAGGTGAATTAGAGTCATCTACATCACTTCCATTTTTTCGGTTTGAATTTCTGGTTCCTGTTTTTCCAATTTCATCAGGATGGACACTTACAAGTGTCTTCGTGAGCCACTTTGGGGGACCTTTCTGAGATGGTCCAGGCTGCTTTGTTGTTTGACTTGGGACTGAATCAAGATTGAGTCTCCCAATTCTATCAATTACCTCACTTAAAGCATCATCCGTTGTTGGAGTTTCATTTGGGGGAGAGTGTTCTTCAGAAGAAGATTCGACATGTTGATCTAGAATAGGAATCCCCCCTTCAAGATGTGGAATCTGATTATAATATTCTTGAAATGATTTTGTTTCTACGAATCTATCCAAGCAATCAAGTTGCCACTCAACAACATTGTCATATTTGGATGATTCAAGAAAAAATACATCTCTAGATACAACAAACTTTTTATTTACTTCATCATAGAGGTGGTATGCTTTGGAGGTGTTTGAATACCCCAGGAAAATACACTTACGACTTCTAGCACCAAGTTTGTTTCTATGTACCTTTGGTATCAAAGCATAACAGGTGGAACCAAAGACCTTGAGATGTTTTACCGAAGGAACATGTTCGTACCACATTTCATAAGGATTCTTGTTTCTTATAGCATTAGATGGACATCTATTCTTTATATATGCATTGCATAGAACAACATCAGCCCAAAACATTATCTTTACATTCTTGAAGGAAAGCATGGATCATATCATATTCAACATTGTTCTATTCATTCTTTCAGCTACACCATTCTGTTGGGGATTATAAGGCACAATTGTTTGATGTTTGATCCCATGTTGGAGAAGATAGCTTTCAAATTCATTTGATGTGTATTCTTTTCCATTATCAGTGCGAATAGACCCAATATGAGATTGTGCATCATTTTCAATCCATTTATGAAAATTCTTGAATGTTTGAGAAGCATCAGATTTGTTCTTCAATAAATAAACCCAACACATTCTGGTGTAGTCATCAATAAGTGTCATGATATATTTATTTCCGTTTGCATAAGGAACATGCATTGGACCACATAAATCTGAATGAATGAGTTCAAGCTTCCTATGTGCTTTTGAATGTGAATCATGAAAAGACTATTTTATATGCTTTCCTAGAATGCAAGCATCACACTGCTTAAGTTTCCTAGGAATTGTAAGCAAACCAGCAACACCATTTTTCTTCAATAAGCGGAGACTGTCATAGTTTAAATGCCCAAATCTAGCATGCCATAATAAACTTGATGGAAGTGTACCTTCTTCATGATGAGAATTGTATGAGAAATGTTGTGCATGAGTAGATGTTCCTTCCAGCTTAAGAAGCCTTTCTTCTTCTATTCCCCTCATGACAAGTGAGTGGTCAGATGCTTTTCTTACCTCAAGCTTGCCATCAAACATATGAATGGAGTGACCTTGCTGGTGGATGTGGACCAAGGACAACAAGTTTCTCTTTAGGTGTGGGAGAGATAAAACATGATCCAGATGAAAGTATGGAAGACCAGGCAGTTTAAGCCTGATTGTGCCAAGCCCTGATGGCTTGATTTTTGATTGATCTGCAAAGTATACTGCTCCATCAACATTGTCAGTGATATCTTCAAAAAAATCTTTTCTATCAGTCATGTGACAAGTTCTCCTGAATCAAGCAACCAATCATTTTTCTAGGAAGTAAGTGAAGCATTAAAGAAATCTTCATTTACTCCAATGTTACAATGTGCCTCAATATAGTGAGCAGATTCAGGTGCTTTACCTTTGTCTGTATCATCAGTTTTACCTTTCTATTGGTTTCTTTTCTGCCCAATTTTGTCCCATGGTAGCTTGCATGTAGAGGCATCATGTGATCCATTTCTTTTGCAGTGAATGCAATGTAGATCTGCCTTTTCTCCTTGAGAATGTCTGCCCCCCCTGCCTCTGAAATATCTTCCTGTTCCTCTTCGTCCACCTCTTCCTCTTGTAGAATCTTGAGCAGGATGCTTTTATTTATGAGCAAGGCACACAATCTCTTCAGAAGATTCAGGGGCTGTCTTCTTTCCAAAAGCTTTCTCTCTTTCAACAAACTTTTTCACAAGAGAATCAAAGGTTATATCTTTGAGATTTCCATTTGCTTGCAATGACTCAAGATAATTGGAGTAAGTAGGATAAAGTTCCTTGAGAAAATCAATAAGAGGAATATCCAATTCAACCTTAGTAGATTTGATATCATGCATTATAGACTTTACTTCAGATGCAAGAGCAAGACAATCATTATTTTTCAGTTCAAGAGTGAAGAGTTTAATCATGAGTTGAACGACTTCAAGTGAAGAATGTGAGTCATAGAGTTTTTTCAACTTTTGTAAAGCTTCAAAGGCAGTTGAATATGACGAAATATGGCGACTCACCTCTTGATTTATAGATGCTACGGTTAATGCATAAGCCTTGTTGTTCTTGTTTTCCCAAATAACGAACTCTTTGTCTAAGGTAGGATGTACTGGGTCATTGTCTCCTTCTCCAACACACACTCCTTTCCACAACTGATTGAAAATGAGGGTGTTTTTTATCATCTGGGACCATTCAGGATAGTTCTCCTTGCCATTGAGAACTATTCCCACCATAGATATGATTGAACACATTGTAAAATCCAAGAGCTGTAAAAAATACTTCTGCTGCTAAAAGAAAATTGATTCTGATATCAAAATGTATTATGGCCTCAAATAATATATTAAACACAGTCAAACACAAGAGTGTTAACTATGTTAGTCACTTTGAAAGCAGTTTTATAAAAAAAACAACACTATGGTAGCCCAACAACGTGGTATGTATATATATCCCAACAACCACAACAAACACTATATACAAAGTGTATTAAAACTATCCAAATGCTATTCATATACTATTGATCATTGGAAGGCATGAGCAGAATTTCGCTGTGCTAAAGATCTTCACCAAACATTATATACAAAGGGCATTAAGACCATCCAAATGTTATTCATATAATGTGAATAGAATTCCGCTTCAGGTAGCATTCACCGTGTCTCAAAATGAGCCAAGACCCACAGTTCACATCAACATGCAGTGTTTAACAACGATCAATCCTGCAAAACGTTCAACACACAACCACGAACTTCAATTTAATCGTGGAGTAACGCATACCATTAAAACAATTTTTAATATTACTCTATTATTCAAACCTCGAGCAACGGCAAAAGGAAAAGAATAAATTCGAAATGTGTGCAGAACCTCACAAGATCTTTGGAATAGAACGAGGTCTCGGTTCACCAGAGAAGTGTCCACACTCACTGCACTAGCTCAAGACTTAGCGTAAGCAACGTCCATAACCAGCATTTATAACTAGAGTAGGAACGTTCATAACCATTCCGCTGAGACCTGGGCACACACACCATTCCACTACGCACACTGGACTTTGAATCCAGCGAATCAAACGCAACACAAATACACCGTTTAACGCGTTCTTCAGCAGCGTTACTATACCATGTCAAAATTTTTCTCGACTCTCGCAACGCTTTCCAAAAGCTCAGATAGAACAGAAGAGCAACTTTCGTTCAAGTGATCGAATCCCTCAGATTGCATGACAGCTTTTAGTCGCCCAGGACATGCAATGAATTTGAGACAAACAAATCCACCAGCGTTAAAAATGCAGACTTTACAGGATGCAGTGAGGTGGGAGTCCCTGGTTCTGTTCGATAGAACCTACAACGAGCGAGAGATGCAGGGGATCTGCACACACATGATAGAATAATGAGGTGAATGCAATTCATGCAATGGAGGCATAGGTGCAATAATGCACTTTTTTTTTTGAAACATTGAATAGTCAGTGAACCTAATAGTCAGACAGGAAAATTCTCAAGTCAAGACAGCGCTCAAGTCAGGACAGGATTCAAGTGAATGTTTTATGACAGTGCTCAGACAGGGCAGTGCTCAGGTGAACATTTAGGAATAGGACATTGTTCAGACTGTGTCAAGACAGTGTTTAGGAATAGGAATGCATATGACAGACCAACGTATAGCCCACGGTAGCAAAAATGAAGGGAGTTACAACTATTTTTAGAACTTGGCTCTGATACCATGTCAGGCCAGGTAGTAACTCCAATAGGCAGTAAAACTGATTCAATTCATTGCATTAGGTATGCTATTGTTATATACAAAAGGGTGTGACTGCTCAGTTCATCTCCTGATGACTGTTCACATTCCTAATTTAACTATTTACATAAATTCACCCAATCATGAGGATTAGGTGTCAACAATAAACATGGTTGACCATGGTTGACAATGGTTGATTTTCAATTTTGAGACAATGGAATTACTATTGAAACATGGTAGACAATAGTTGGCCATAGTTGATCATGGTTGATATTATAAACAAAAGGGAATAATAAACCATAGGGATCAATACTTAAAACCCAAAGGACTATACACCTAAGGGAATAAAATTAAATGTTAGCAATATTAACCCTTAGATTAATAAAACCTAGGGATTAATATTAAAACATGATAGAGAATTGTTTTCCATAGTTGACCATGGTTGATAAATTGAAGGGAATCATAAACCCTATGGATCAATACTAAAAGTCCAAAGGACTATAAACCTAACGGAATAAAAATAAACCCTAGGAATATGAACCCTTAGATCAATAAATCTAGTGGACTAATATTATAAACCCAAGATATATAAACCCTAACATAGATATTATAAAGACTAAAATAAACATGTTCGAGTGTGGTTGAGCATGGTTAATTTCCATATTGCGACAATCCTTGAACATGATTCACCATGATTGACAACGTGATGTTGGACCATGGTTTATTTTCATATCGAGACAATCTTTGTCAGAACATGACCTTCAACTATGGTTGACCATGGTTGGTTTTCATATTGAGACAATCTTTGTCACAATGTGACATTCGATCATGCTTGATCATGGTTGGATATGGTTGACCATGGTTTACCATGAATAATATTATAAACCAAAGGGAATAATAAACCGAAGGGATTCATATTATAAACCCAAGGGATTAATACTAAAACCCCAAGGTATTATGAACCCAAGGGAAAAATATTAAACCCAAGGGAAAAATATTATAAATTCAAGGTATATAAACCCTAAGATAAATATTATAAACACTAAAATAAGCATGCTTGAACATGCTTGATTTCCAAGGTAGGACAATGCTTATCAAAATCCGATGTTGCACCATCGTTGACCATGATTGATTTATATATGGAGACAATATTTGACCATGATTGATTTTCATATTGAGACACTCTTTGTTACAATGCGATGTACTACCATGGTTGACTGTGATTGTCCATGATTTCCATATGGAGATAATTTTTGCCACAATGTGACATTTGTCCATGGTTGGCTGTGATTGACCATGACTGATATTATAAAACCAATTTATAAACCCAAGGAAATAATAAACAGAAGAGGTCAATATTAAAAACTCAAGGGAATTATAAAAGCAAGGGATTAATACTAAAACTCAAAGGGATTATGAACTAAAGGGAATAATATTAAACACAAGGTGGAAATATGAAGGGCATATAAAGCCTATGATAATTATTATAAACACATGGCTGACGATGGTTTATTTTCATATTGAGACAATTCTAATCACAATGTGACCTTAGACCATGGTTAACCATGGTTGATTTACATATCGAGATAATACTTGTCACAATGCGACATTAGACCATGGTTGTTTTTCATATCGAGGCAATATTTGTCACAATGTGACGTCAAATCATGTTTTACCATGGTTGATTTACATATTGAAGAAATGTTTTTCACAATGCGACTTTAGACCATAGTTTACCATCATTGACCATGGTAAATTTACACAATGAGAGAATCTTTGTCACAATGCGACGTAAGACCGTAGTTGATAATGGTTGGTTTCCATATCGAGACAAATTTTGTCACAATATGACATTAAATGCCATGGTTGATTTACATATCAAGACAATCTTTGTAAAAATGTGACATTGGACCATGGTTCACCATGGTTGACCATGATTGATTTTCAAATTGAGACATTCTTTGTCACAATGGGACATTGGATCATGGTTGACCAAGATTGACCATGGTCGACCATGTTTCATTCTATAAAGCATGATTGACCATGAGCAACCATGGTTAACCATGACTGTTCATAATTTTCATAAGAAGACAATTTTTGTCATAATGCAATATTCAACCATGGTTGACCATGATTGGGTGTGATTGACCATGATTGATGAAAGGGATTGATATTATAAATGCCATGGAATAATAAACCCAAGGGATAAATACAAAACCCCAAGGGATTATGAACCAAGGGAAAGATATTATAAACCCAAAGATAAATATTATAAACATGCTTGAACATGGTTGATTTCCATATTAAGACAATCCTTATCACAATGCAATATTGGAACCAAAGGGAACAATTAACCCAACCAACAAAAATTTTAAACCTAAGGCATACAAAGCCTAAGATAAATATTTTAAACCCTTAAATGTACATTGTTGGCCATGGTAGTGCTTGGTTGATTTCCACATGCAGATAATCGAAAGACAATCTTTGTCATAATGCAACATTGACACTCATTGACCATGTTGACAATGATTGCAACATTAGACCATTGTTGATGATGGTTGACCATGATTGAGACCAAAGAGATTTATATTAAAATGAATGAAAAGTATTAAAACCTCTATCAATATTAATAAACCCTAGGAATATGGACCATTACATGAATGAAACCATGTGATGAAAGTTGAAAACTGAAGGGATTATAAACCGAAGGGAATAGCATTAGGAATGTTTCCAAATATCATTAAGTGAAGACATAAATATTTAAACCACTAAATAAACATCTTCGACAACAGTCGACAATGAAACATTTCGCACTAAAGAATAGGTTTCACAATGCAAATCTCGGGTATGGTTGAGCAACTTTTCTACAATATTTGCCACAATACAATTAGACAACTGTTTTCCATGCTTTATTTTTCTCCTCACAAAATAGTCGACATAAAGCAACAATGAACCACCATTAATAATATTTGAAAAGAAACAAACAAACAAATAATATTAATAATAATAAGTTTTCGAAAGAAACAATAATTTTCACAATGGGAAAAGTTGGGTTTATTATCCTATAAATCAAAATCGAGAACGAAATAAAATTGATAAAAAATATAACATATGGCAATGAAAATCACAAAGGAATCAAATATCCTCACATTTGAACTCGAAAAATAAAAATAAAAATCACATTTTATTAAAAACTGTATATAGAGAGATTTATTTCACATCTGTGAATGTTTGGAAATTCACAAACATAACTATTTCATGCAAGCCTCTTCCAAAACACTAACTATTTCATGCAAGCCTCTTCCAAAACACACCCTCTACGGTGACAAAAACAACACCAACCCAAATTAAAATCAAAATGGTCACAATACTTAATCTCTTTAGTTTTCCTCCCAACATCTCTTATGTGCGAATGATATAACGTTTGCACATCTGATTTCATTAAACCCAAGACACAAATATGTTCATCAACGAAAGAAAGATGGAATCTATGTTTTTTATCTAGTTTTTTGTGAATATATGAAACAAAACTCAACGTTGAAGCAATAGATTTGATCTCCTCAATATAATACATACCATCATGGTTGTCCATATCTGCATTTAAACCAGACAAAAATAATAACTATATAAGTGCACAAAAAAATAAAAAAAATTCCAAAAAATGTTATATAAGTATATGCAATAATTCTTTTTTTAACAAATATCACTTTTTCAGATATTCATTCCAACCCACATGCCACAATTGGGCGTAGCATTATCTTTCACTACTCATTAAAAGACAAATATGTTTATAAGATTTTTCACAATGTTCATATGATTAAAATCACTTCACTAGTAAATCAAATTATTGAATTCTACATGTCCATCAACTTAGAAATACTTAATTTCTAACTTCAATTGATTTAGTTCATTATGCAGGGTACTTGATTATAGACGCTATCTTAGATGATGATTATATGATTAGAAGAAGAGATAACAACTCTCAATAATACAAAACAACACAATGAATAATCAAGAAAAACTTAAATTAATATGTTTTTATTAATAAAACCACTTTTAAATCATATTCTAAAGTCTTAATTACAAAAACTCTTCTATCAAATTATACATATGGTTACTAATAGAAATAGAAATGTTAGATTTAGTAAACATTTTAAACTAGAGCATTTTGGAACTTTATGCAAGAAAATATAAAATACTATTGATGGAGTTTTCTATAATATGTGATCAAGGAAAATTTTAAGGATGGAAAATTTTCTTCAAGTTTAAAAACATTGGCAAATATTATAAAATGTTTATTGATATATTTGTAAAATTATTCAAATTTATAATGATTTTATATATAGTCTCTATATAATGTTGCGGATTTTTATGGTAAAATAATTTTATATTCTAAAATTTGGGCAAATGATCTTTTATAAAAATAGAAAATTGTCTAATTTTTATCATCTTGTTGAGGAGATAACAACACTCAATAATACAAAACAACAAAATGAATAATCAAGAAAAACTTAAATTAATATGTTTTTGTTAATAAAACCACTTTTAAAGCATATTCTAAAGTCTTAGTTACAAAAACTCTTCTATCAAATCATACATATTGTTACTAATAGGAATAGAAATGTTAAATTTAATAAGCATTTTAAACTAGAGCATCTTGGAACATTCTGCAAGAAAATATAAAATACTATTGATGGAGTTTTCTATAACATGTGACAAAGGCAAATTTTAACGATGGAAAATTTTCTTGAAGTTTAAAAATATTGGTGAATACTATAAAATGTTTATTGATATATTTGTAAAATTATTCAAATTTATAATGATTTTATATATAGTCTCTATATAATGTTGCCTATTTTTTAGGTAAAATGATTTTATATTCTAAAATTTGGGCAGATCATCTTTTATAAAAATTGGAAATTGACCAATTTTTTATCATCTTTTATAAAAATTGGAAATTGGCCTTTTTGGAAAATCATGGTAAATTAACTAGTGAACAAATATTAACCCTTAAAATGATTCAATTTTCAATATCAACTTTCAATATCAATGTGATTCAACTTTCAATATCAATATGATGTACGCATATTATCATTAAATGATTTTTATTTACACTGGAAGTCTTCTTATACGTGGCCCAAAAGGGCTCCCCTTACTCTTTCGGCGGGTCGCTCAGGAAGTGCAAGTATTCTTATTATCATTCCTTGTTAAAGCTATCATAATTTGACAATCTTGGGTGTTTACGGATATGGTGTCTTTGAATCATTACAGTGTCATTGCAACTATACTCACAGCGAGGATATCCCAACTTCCTGTGGTCTGTAGAGCATGATCCCATTTTTGTGAGCGTCATCCATCGCCGGGTATGCTCTAGAGAACCCCTTCTTGACGAAAAAATAACTCTCTTCTCTACCTTTTTACTGTAAACCTGCAATGGATAGAATGAATGCCTTAGAGGGCTGAAACTGTTATGGATGCACAGGATTTTGTGGGTTTATCCTCGGATACTCCGGGAACCCAGCAGCGAGAGTATCCCTGTTGAGGCTTACTGCGTTTTATCAGTTCAATGGGTGTTATCTATGTTGGTTTGTTGCAACCGAGTGGCGTAGCTATTTCTCATCTGACTGCCTGTTATTACAGTTTGACACCACATTAATTGTATTTATCCGTTTTGTGTAGGCTGATTTGTGTTTTTGTATTTCCCTCAGGCCGTAGTCTTTAATGCGACTTTTTGAAAGCTTTTCCGGCGATTTTTTCCGGTGAAAATCTGGCAGTAATTTATTGGAATGCAAGTAATTTATTGGAATGCAAGTTTGATAACTAGTTTCTGCACAATGAAAGCGTCCCAGGGGTTTTTCAGGGTGCTGAATCCGAATATGCAGTTAAAAAACCATTTTAACTGCAACAAATCATGATTTCATCTCAATTTCTTCCGACGGATTCCGTCACCGGAATCTCAAAAAATCGCATTATAGACAACTCCTTTCACTCAGTGACTGCAGTGGTTCTTTGACAATTGTAGAGTGTTTTTTCAACGATTTTATTGTTTCCTATACCTATCTGGATGGGTGAAATATTTTAATGTTATTTCATTTTAAAAGCACAATATTTCTTCACAATATTTTCATTATATTTTGAAAATATATTACCAGGATATTTAGAAATGTTAAATCCGTCAAAGAGACAATAGTAAAAATGCATTGTGGGAAGGTAGGATGATAAAGCTTAACGAAAAGTGGCAGTAGGTGTTGCGCATGTAAAAAGAACTAGAAAAACAAAATATGGGACTTAAACAGTCAGGGTAACTAAAATTGATTCACTGTATTTAATATTTGCCAATAAAGAGTAGAAACCCGCCTGAACTGAACACATAAAGAAGCAAGAAAATAAAATTGCGTAAATTCAACAGAGAATCGATGGACCTTCTCGTAACTATCTAGAAAACGGCACACGTGCCACTTTGAAAAGAGAAATAGGTATGAGATGTTTGTAAACTTTGAAAAAAGAAACAGGTATGAGCGTTCTGTCACCTTTTATAAGACGGGACAACGAATGTCTGCACAACAGCCCACGAACCCACCTGCTTCGCAACACCAACCCCAAAGACTCTACAACCAGCTTATCATAGTAGCTCAAAAACAAGACATTAGAAGGAAACGAGACATTAGAAAGAAGTACAAACACCTTCTTCGTCAACAACTCCCTTCCAATATAGCTTCCCACCACCTCTGACATTTCGTTTCCACTTACCTGTTGTCCGCCTCCACAAATTAAATTAAGCCACCTCCATAAGTAACGCATAGACACTTCATTTTTTTCCCTTTTCTACATAATCTTGATTTTTGGAAATGAAAAGCTTAAAAAACAATCAATATTCCTTGCAACATGTTTGTATTTTATTTCCTAGTATATTCAAAAATATAATTTATTTCTTTAAGAATTTAGTGTATGAAAATTTGCAATTATCCACTCCTTTTTTTTATATATGAAAAAGATGATTTTTTTCCTTATTAATTTCAATATCAAAAAATTTAAAATTTGAATTTGTTTTTTTCATTATTTATTAATTTTTTAAATAGGTTTGTTTTCCACTGTTTTCTTTTACATTTTTATTTGATGGTAAATTTAATTTAATAAATCTCTAGGATAAGTAATCTTTAAATTTATTTATAAATTTATATGTATATTTTTTATTTATTTTATATAAAAAATTTATAAAATGTTTATATATATTTCTTTAATTTTATGGTAAATGAATGTTTCATTACATTTATATTTTAAATTTAAATTGTATTTTTTTTAATTTTGTTTTATTTAATGTCAGTCTTTTTCATTTTCATTTAAGTAAATTAATTTAATTTTTAATTATTTATTTAATTTAATAAATGAATGTTTCATTACATTTATATTTTTAATTTCAATTCTAAATTTCAAATTTTTTTATATTTAATTTTTATTTAATTTCAGTTTTTTCATTTTAATTTAAGTAAATTAATTTAATCTTTAATTATTTATTTAATTTCATTAAATGAATTTAATTACTATTTAATTAACGTTTAATTATTGTTACATTAATATTTAGTTACATTAATATTTAGTTATTGTTACATTAATGCTTAATTACTCTCATATTAATGTTTAATTATGTTTCATTAATGCTAATGTTCCACTAATGTTTAATTACTCTTTCAGTAATGTTTAATTACTCTTTCGTTAATGCTTAATTATGTTTCATTATTCTTTAATGTTCCATTAATGTTTAATTACTCATATTAATGTTTAATTAATTTTTCGTTAATGTTTAATTGCATTTCATTAATGTTAAGTTTTATTACTATTTAATGTTTCATTAAGTAATCATTGTTGCTTAATGTTTCAGTAATGTCTAAATATGGTTTCATTAATGTTTGATTACATAACATTGTGTTTCATTAATGTTAATGCTTCATTACTATTTAATGTTTCATTAAGTAATCACTGTTTCATAGGGCCTTGGTTGTGGTTGTGCTAATGACATGGTGGCCTGACTGTCATGTCCGCTAGTCCTGGCCCGTCTGACGTGTGGGTCTAAAAACATTGGCATAACAAATTTAGAAAAAAGTAATTTTCACAACAACGATTCATGCTCCCCACCGCCACAGTCATCAATCTCGAACTCAGACCAAGAATATTCTCTAGTATGCTAGGGTTCAATCACGGGCATCCAAAAATTTAAATATTTTGTTGATTAATAACATTAATGTTAATGTTTCATTACTATTTAATGTTTCATTAAGTAATCACTGTTTCATAGGGCCTTGGTTGTGGTTGTTCTAGTGACATGGTGGCCCGACTAACGGATCTGCTAGTCGTGGTCCGTGTGACACGTGAGTCTAAAAAGTTTGGCATAAAAAATTTACAAAAAAATATTTTTTTATAGAAACGATTCATGCTCCCCACTGCCACAGCCATAAATCTCAAACTCAAACCAAGAATATGTTAAAAAGTGATGTTTGTATTAATAAAAAACATTCACTGGTCATCTCTATGAAAGAGAGTCTGAACCAGGAGAGTCTGGCTCTATAGAACGCTCTACATTGTCCATGTACATCGCACATTATATAGCACACACGGTTTTAGGGAGGTTAGAACCATACCCTAAGAAATAGAAACTAACTCCTATCTTGAGGTATCGTGAACCAATTCACTATTCTGGGATATTCTCCATTATCTCTAACACTCCCCCTTAATGGAGAAGAGGTTCACAAATATGCCCAACATCTCCCTAAATATTTCAAGCTTAATTTTGCAAAGAGGCTTAGTGAAAATGTGTGCAACATTATCTCATGTATTACAATATACAAGATGAATTTCTTTTTATTGCACTTTCTCCCTAACAAAGTGGAATTGTGTATCAATGTCTTTAGTGTTCTTTTGAAACATTAGATTATTAGCAAGTTTGATTGAACTCTGATTGTCACATCTGATTGTTGTTGCATCTTTTTGTTCTTCCCCGACACACTAGAGAAGTCTCTGCAACCAACCTGCCTCACATGTTGCTGCACACATAGCTTGATACTCTGCTTTCATTGAAGACAATGAAATTGTGTTTTGTTTCTTGCTACTCCATGTAATCACCTCGGATCCAATGTTGAATGCATAGCCTATTATGGACATGCAGTCGTTTACATTTCCAGCCCAATCTGAATCTGTAAATCTTGTCAATCTAACATTGGAGGAATCAATATAAATAATACCATAGTCTATAGTACCTTGTAGATACCTCAAAACACATTTCGCTGAATTCCAATGAATCTCAGGTAGCTTGGACATGTATTGACTTAGCACACTAACTACATAAGCCAAATTTGGTCTAGTAGTGGTCAGGTAGAGTAGGCTCCCAACCAGCCATCTATAAAGTCTCACATCTCCCTCTTTAGAGCCATCCTCACTCTGAAGTTTAATGTTCTGTTGTAATGGTACTACTGCAGCCTTACACTGATCCATCCTACATCTTTCTAGTAGACCTTTGACATACTTACCCTTGGACAAATTTTTTTTTCATGAATATCTCCAGATCTCAAGATCCAAACAGTATCTTAATTCACCAAGGTCTTTCATTTCGAACACCTGTGACATTTGTTTCTTGATTTCTTTGATTAGAGCAATAACATCAACTGTAATAACTAAATCATCTACATACAAAGAAATCAACACTATGGGCCCCTGTTCATCTTTCATGGTATACAAATTAGGGTCATTTTTACTTTTGTTGTAGCCAAGTTGCAGAAAAATGAATCAATATTTTCATACGAAGAGCTAGGTGCTTGCATTAATCCATAAAGAGCTTTCTTTAATATACGAACTAAATGTTCTTTCCCTTTCTTGTCAAACCCCTCAGGTTTCTCTAAATAAAACTCCTCTTTCAATTCTCCATTTAAAAATGCAAACTTTACATCTAGTTGGTGAATCATCCAATACTTGTTAGTAGCTAAAGTAATTAACATTCTGATGGTATTTAGTTTAGCTACGGGTGCAAAGGTTTCTTCCTAGTCAATGCCTTCTTTATGTGAATACCCCTTTGCTACCAATCTAGCTTTTAATTTTCTATGGTTCCATTTGCATGAATCTTTCGTTTATACAACCATTTACAAACTATGCTTTGTTTCCCTTTAGGAAGTTCAACCAGCTCCCAAGTGTTGTTCTTGATTATAGATACATATAACTATTCCATAGCCTTTTGCCATTCACTACATTCATTTTCTTGCTTATAACTATAAGGTTCAACAACATTCACCATACTAGTTATAAAAGCACTCTCCCTATATATTGCTGGCAACTGAGCTTTCCTACATGATCTCCTGAGTAGTGGGGTAGCTTCAAGCCTTGTTTGATCATCATTTTCTGGACTTACTTTGATAGCTACATCATCTTCTTTTCCTTCCTGCTGATGTTGTTGCTGCTATTTCTGTTGCTGATGCATTTGTTGTTGCTCATTTCCCTCACCTGATTCATCACTTCCTTCTTCCACCAAGAACAGAATATCCCATTCCTCATTGCGCTTACCATATTCTTCATGATCTTGCTCATGGAATATGACATATCTACTAACAAAAATATTGTGAATAGAGGGATTAAATAATCTATAAGCTTTATATTGTGAACAATACCCTATAAAGGTACATCTTATGGCTTTTGAATCTAGTTTTCTTCTGTCTTCCTTTGGAATATGGGCAAAAGCTTTAGATCCAAACACTCTTAAATGTTTTACTCCAGGTTTAAATCCATATAAAGCCTCATAAGGATTTTTAAATTCAATACTCTTTGTAAGACTCCTATTTTTCAAATAAACTACAGTATTCAATGCTTCAGCCCAAAAATCATTCGAAAGATCCTTACCTTTCAACATGCTCGTAACACATTACACCAATGTTCTATTATTTCTTTCTGTTACTCCATTCTGCTGAGGAATATGGGGTATTCTGAATTGTTGTAATATCCCATGGTCCTTACAATACTTGATAAGCTCATCCTTCCTGTATTCTCCCCCTTGATAGGAGCAGAGAATTTTTTTATGCTTCCCTGTTTTCTTTTCAATCATGTTTCTGAACTGCTTAAAGTACTCAAATGTGTGACTTTTCTTACTCAAAAAATATACCCGAGAAAACTTTGTGCAGTCATTAATAAATAATAAAAAATACAGTGCACCTCCTAATGACTTTGTTTTCATGGGTCCACAAAGATTTGTGTGCACTAATTCAAGTATGTCCCTTTGTTTCTTCCCTACTTGAACAGGGAATTCCTCTCTATGCATCTTTCCTAATGCACAAGCATCACAATCATTATGCACTTGTTTTAACATAGGAATATCTCTTACCATTTCCTTTCTCTGAAATAACAATAAATCATTATAGTTGATATGACCAAATCTCTGATGCCACAACTCTTTTGTAGTCAAACTCAGTGTTGTCAAAGCTTGAGCTCGTGCTGGTCTTACATCCAATTTGTACAGACCTCCTATTCAAATTCTTGTAGCAATAGTCTTCATGCCATCTAACAAATATTTAATATAACAGTTAGATTTTAAAAATTCAACTTTAAGATCTTGATCTGTAATCATGGATACAGAAATCAAGTTCTTTGTTACATCGGGCACGTACATGAAATTATGAACTTGTCTTATAGTACCATTAGGTAAAATGCTAGAAATTTTTCCACACCCTTTGATCTGATGACTTCTATCATCACCTACATAAATTTGTGCTCCATTGTTGATTTCTTTAAAATATTCAAACCATTGCTTGTTCCCCGTCATATGTGTTGATGCTCCTGAATCTACATATTAGATGTCTACATCAACATTCTCATCAAAGTCTGCCATGAACAATATGAAGTTCTACACATGATTGTCATTTACGAGATGACCTGCTTATCGTTTCTACTTCTGTTGTTGTTCATGATATTTCTTCATCCTGCACACCTTAGCTATATGACCAAGTTTTCTGCAATAAAAACATTTAATTTCATAGTTGTTTCTATTTGGATGCATACCTTGAGTCTGATTTGGTCTTTTCTGTGAGTTTCCTCCAATATGTTGTTGCAGATTTCCTTTTCCTTTGAAGAAGTTCTTTTTTGCCATCAACACAAGATCGACACTCTTGGGATTCAGAGTCAATCTTCTTTCTTCCTCTTGCATCAATATTCCTATCAGTTCTTCAAACTTTGGGATCTTCTCTCTCGCATTTATCCCAGTGATAGACATTTTGTAGTCATCGATCACACCATTCATGGTAATGGTTACTAGATCTACATCTACAACTGTATCACCAATGTCTGCCAATTTTTTCTTCAGATCATTTATCCTCACTGTGAAGGCAACAACTGTTTCATTCTCTTCCATCTTCAGCGATAAGATCTTGCTCTTCAGGAACAGAAAACGATTTGTATTCCTGATCTCATACAAATCCTTCATAATTCCCCAAATCTCACTTGCTAATTTACATTCTTTGATATGTGGTATGATGTAGTCTTTTACTGACATCTTCAGCAGCGTCCTTGCTTTACTTTCTCACTTCTCCTAATCTAGGATCGATGTTGATCCAGCTGCTGACTTCTGCTCATCCCGATTTGCAATTATCCAAGAACTCTGTACTTCTAAAAGAGTCTACATCTTGAATTTCCAATTTGCATAATTGGAGCCATCGAAGTTTCTATACTCATTCAAGTATGCTTCAATCATTTGATTATTCATCTTGGCGATTTAAAAGAAAATTGACAGGTAAATATATATATGTGTGTGTGTGTGTGTGTGTGTTAGATTTACCCCAAAGGTTTGTGAAAGACAGTGTTTGCGATCTCTGTGAGTCCTAGTTTTGCTCGTGGATTCCTTCTCAAGCTGATCCCTTGTTGCGATTCACGCCAATCCACAGACTCGATGAAAATAAAAAATGATAGATCAACCACTAGCCTCTACGCACACTCTGATACCATGTTAAAAAGTGATGTTTGTATTAATAAAAAATACCCACTGGTCAGCTCTTTGAAAGAGAGTTTGAACCAAGAGAGTCCAGCTCTATAGAATGATCTTCTATGCTACTATTCTTGTAGCCTTTGTGGCAATCCTCCTCACTAGGTAGACCTCCACGACAGACCTCCACAATCAGAGCAGCCCTACTCCAAGCGACCTCTGAGGAGGTTGATCCTGTAGATTGTTACCACAATCAATTCCCAAACAGAGACGCACATCCACTTCTTTTTTTTTTTGTTTGCATGGTCGGTGTGATTAGCCAACATGGATTCTTGACGGTCGTCACGATCATCGAAGATTATCCAGCGATACTCATCCAACAATGGGATGGGCCTGATTGTTCCCCTAAACCACATGATAGTTTCACGTCATTCATGCCTTTCAAATCTTCCACTCAGGAAATAGGTTTCTCAGCAGTGACGCTCTAATAACATGTTAAAAAGTGATGTTTTTATTAATAAAAAACATCCACTAGTCAGCTCTATGAAAGAGAGTCTGAACCAGGAGAGTCTGGCTTTACATAATGCTATAAATTTTCCATGTACATGACACATTATATAACACACACGGTTTTAGGGAAGCTAGAACCATATGCTAAGAAATAGAAACTAATTCATATCCTAAGGTATCGTGAACCAATTCACTATTCTAGGATATTCTCCGTTATCTATAACAAAATATTTTCTATTCTACTAGGGTTCAATCGTGAGCGTCCACAAATTTAAATATTTTGTTGATTAATAAAGTAAACGTCGATACATCTAGAGAGCGGGGTCTATATAGACATGCCTATCGATGAATTAAACATAATATTATTTGACCTAAAATATTATTTATTAAATTAATTCATTTTAATTAGAAATATCGCAATCTGAGACAATGAGGTGAAATGTTATACACATGTTTGTACAAACCATAAGGGTATTTTAATAACTATCTTTGATTTGCAAGAAACCTAACGGATATTCTTTTCTCTCTTTGAATTTAACAAGGCCACAATGTGGTATACCTATTGAATCATTTTTTAACATGCTTCATTTCAGATATCATAGTATAGCCTTCATATATAATGCAATAATGAATAATAAAAATTCTATTTTAAAAATTACATCATGTATTAAAAATTGCATCATGTCAATAAGAGTAATGGAATGGGACCAGCCATATGATCAAGGGTATTATCTACATGAGGTCTTATGGTCAACTGTAAAGGTTGGGTCCCTTTCTTTAAAGAGGCATTTATCGAGTTCATGTAAAAGGTTAAACGGATTTAAAAATTCACATGGATTACCCACAATGAATTCCATACTAAGACTCATATGAGGTTGTCATAACAAATCATCAAAACTGTAATATCACAGTTGAGTATGTATACAAGATTTCTGACCAATTCCCTATCAACTTAGAATTATTATTGTCTCCTTTAGGAGAAATTATTCCCATGCACAATCCCACTCAAATTACAATTACCATACCCTCTTATGCATGGCGTATGCAAGTTCCTTAAACAAATTGAATATAGATATTCATATAGAAAAAAATGTGCTACCAAATCGAGTTGTCACCTTTAGCGACAAGGTTGTGTACATGACATAAATCATATAGCTCCTCTGAAACTAGCTAAACTGGAAAATGTATGCTATTTTAACGCAAAAAATTTTGTTGGATATGAAAACAAGAAATTGGGAAAAAAATAAAAAGTATCTTGACACTTTCAACTCTTGAGGAAATATATCTCTATCCACAAACTTCATGTCTCATACAATTCACTTGCTATTACCTTCCAACACTTATTGCATCAAAAACCATTAACTACTAGAAAAAACCATTAGTTTCTCTGATCCTTTAGTTCTAAAAGTAAGTAGTAGTGCCCATTCATGAAATATCCCACAAGACAGAGGGGATATGATGACCGAGGTTTGTTTAAAATGCCTTCCTAGTGGGAAAATGTGTAAACATTGTCTACAACAATGGTCTCGAGTTGAAATATAAGGTTTAATACATTTCAAGCAAGCAGGGTAATGACTTTTTCATGACCTATAAATGAATAATAGCCGATTTTCAAATAATTAAACAAAATTACTCAGACACATATTATATCGATTACAAAATTTTGAAGCCATAACCTTTAAAGTTAAATAAAAATTGATTTTAAGTGTTTTCACATTTTACCTATTCATATGCTTTAGCTACACTTACTGAAACACTTTACTAACATTTTGGCATGAATAATAATGCTCAAATAATTCTCTAGTGCTATAAAGACTTGTCTCATAGCTAATTAGAAGTATGATGACTCCAAGAACTATATTGACGAGAGTATGATCTCAAAACTAGCATTAAACAAAAACAATGATTTTTGAGAAACAAACAATTAAGCAAATAACATCACATGAGGATGTGGAAGGTTCAAGGCTTTGCCTCCAAAGTAACAGATAGGGATTATGCTAGAATCTATATATGTTTGACACTTGGTGGTACACATCATTTTGTTACAATTTGGCAAATGATTGCCAATCCAGATCTCTCGGTATCTAATGAGGTGTTCCAAAGCATCCCCTACAATGTTGGAAGCAAAAAAATCCCAAAGACAACAAGAATCTTGGATTTCATTGCTTAAAGACTCCTAGTCACTACCTGCACAAGCGAAATTATGATCATTATGGCCTGCACAATCTGGTACTCTCTTCTCCACTAAAAAGTGTGAAATCCTCTTAACGTAGGTGAAAAGAAAAAGCAATTTGTAGAAGCTTCGTAGGTAAAAATAAAAGGAAATTTCTAGAAGCTTTGTTGGGGGAATATTTTTCAACTAAAAGGCATTGAGCCCCTACCCACTCGAGCCTCATCCCTTGGTTAATGGATCAACATCCCTCTCTTTTTGGAACACTAATCCCTGTCATTATTGATGTCGTCACTTGAGGGGAGCATCTCAAACCTCCTCCTCTTAGCTTATAAATTCATCATAGACCAAAGGATAAAGGGGGACTTTAGAACGTAAACTTATGTTGTTGAATTGACGTTGGAAGCTTGTCACTTAAGGGAGGATTGGAGACAGTTAGAAGGAGGTTTGCAACATCAAGGCTAAGGTTAAATCTCTCCTTTTTATTCAAAATTAATACAAGCAATTGTTTATTTCCTATTTTCACTTATTTTGATGCTCATTCCAAAAATCGATTTTTGCAAAGTTTGTAATTAAGTATTGGATTCATGTTATGATATATGCTATGTTACAATCTCCATATATATATTGTTTTTCAATCTTTATCTATGTTATTCTTTTATTCCTTGTTTCATTATGTCTATGCAGATATTCTCTTGAAGAAGTAAGGAAGGGATTTTGAAAGCACCAAGGGCCATCTACAAGAATTTTGTTGAAAGGTAAGAGGTTCCTGCACATTTTATATATCATGTTTCAGTTATAGACTAAGGAAAATGTATAGTTACTTGTTCATTTGTTTCTAGATTTGTCTTTGAATCTAGGGAGATTGTTGTTGTCTACAAGAATGATTTATCTTCCATAACAAATTGGTCACAATACTGGAGAATTTCTTGTTCTTCAATGTTCCTTCCTGTGGCTTCCTCTAGCTTGATTGACTATGTTGAGATCTTTGAGAAGTTAACCTTTTTGAATCTATAGCTAATTTTTTATTTTTTCTTTGTTTCTCTCAGGTTGCATGCTTTTCTTTTAGCAACATAGCGCAAGTTGTGTAGTTTTCCATTAGCAACAAAGCAATACCACACTATTTCCAATTGCTCACCTTCGACACACAGAGAAAATTGAAATTTTAGGGATTTTTAAGCTTTTCATTGTTTTGGTCACTACTTAGAATGTTTTCCAATTTATTAACAAATTTTCAGTGTTTTTGCTTGCATTATTGTGTATGAAAGATAATCGCCTTTGAGTGTCATCTATTTTTATCTTGGAATTTTCACGAAAATTTATTTTGAGTTTTATGTTAATAAAATCTCATATTACATTTGATTTCATTTGGCTCGCATATATTTTTTTAAATTTCCCTTGCTTACACTTGATTGGTTCTTTCATTGCATTAGTGGAAGGAGTACTTCTATGCATAAATAGTCTTCTTATATTGTTATTTCACTGATATGAAATCATATTGTGTTTGTTTTGAATAATTCTCTTGCATAGATTGCATTTGCATGTTCTTGTCCATAGATTACAGTTGCATGATTTTTCACTAAATTTTGCATATTTTACATTGAATGGTTCAAAATCCATTTGGGTTGAAGGTGGTGTGTTTTTTGAATCATTATTGTATTGTTTGGTGAATTGAAATCTGAAAGTGAAATTTATGCATTTGGTAAAAAGAAATATGGTAAATGTTTACTTCTTGTATTTTGTTGAAATATCAAAAAGAACTTTCTTCTTTCCATAGATATAATTTCATCAAATTGAAGAAGTGATAATTTTATATTAGTTGTGTCAATTCAAGTTGAGTTACTACACTAGTTGATTACCATACACATTTTACCTTAATGAAAAGTCGTATAATAAAATCAATAAAAATTTACCAAGGAATTAATTAAACACATCACATTTAGTGAATTTAGGTTAGAATATGTGTTCTGACATCCATAAACATAGGAGATGGGATTAATTGTTTTTGTTACATTCTGTGGGTAGTTGGTATTCCACTTACATAAGTATGTCAGATAATTCTCCATGTACCCTTAGGTATATCGAATGGCGCTCCACGTGTGATAAGTATATCAGAATGCTTCCTACCATACAGGATGCATTAGACAACACTAAAACAGACAAAGCTTCCACGTACTCCCGGGTATATCGGAACACCCCTTCTAGGTTGCATACCATCCATAGGTAACTGAGTTAGCCACATTGTTGTTTGTGATACAACAAACACAAAATTCAGGGAGATTTCCTACACGTACTGGAAATGGTATTTCTTACTTCACAAGAAATTGGTAACCTTTTATACATAGTATCCCATTTTTACTACTTTTGTTTATTTTCATTAATACCAATTGTAAAATCAATCAACATACATTGTTAAATTTTTTTAACTAAAATTCACTTTATGTAGACCTACAGAATTAAATGCCAACAAATCCAGAATTTACCAACCAAGGGATCGCTCTTAGCGAGGATCCTAGTCTGTTTCCTTGTTTTTTAAATGTTGGTCCTCCTTACATGGCTACATTGTCTCTTCTTGGAATAACAATAGGTTTACGAGTATGGTTGTTTTCAACCTCGTTGGCTTCCAATACCCAAGTTGTTTCACCTCAACCATATTTTTTACCTCATGTTGACCTGTTATCTTCTTCGCCCATCATGTCTTGTACCATTTCTTCATTATCAACTGGTGAAAATCTTAATGTTAGTAACGTAAGTCTAAGAATAATAATAAAAAGAAGAGTAATAATAAGAAAGTTAAGAAAGGAGTAAATCAACCAACCATGGTTGTAACAATTGATAGTGTGGAAGAAACCTCCAACATGCATCGTAAACTTAAATACCCTGCAAACTTTGTAAGGGTGAATAGTTCCTTATCAATTTTCCTTGTATTCCTAAGGTCATGTGAGTATGGATTGAATGTTCTAATCAAATTACTGTTGATCCATCAACTAATGATTTTTAGGCTCCAGGGAAAAAGAGTAAAGTTAGGTTTCCTTGTGGGTTATGCAAAGGGAGTCATCAAGCTCACCTTTTCCATCACATGGATGAGGCCTCAAAGTGGTTGGAAAAAAAAAAAAAATTATGAACAACAACTTCCAATAGGTTACCATAAACTTTCTCCCAACCTACCATCAATTAAGAAAGTTATTGATCTAATTCCAAGAACACTCACACCCACTCTTCCATTGGAGAGTGAAACACACATCACTCAGGTTGATGAACCATTGGTTGATCAAGTAATTGAATCAATTCCATCTTCAGTCAATCCCATTCTCCCCTTAGAGAGTGAAGTTAATATCTCTGATATTATTTCTGTTACTTTGGATTTAATCACACAAGGGGGCATTTTAACTATTTCCATGGAACATCCTCCAAATGCTGAGGTCTTTTCCTTTGATTGGAATAAAGTTACAGAACCTAGTCTCCCTTCTTCCATCCCTTTCCAAATAATTTTGAAGACTTATAGTAATAATTTGCATCACACAAAAGTAGATGGAGGTGCTTTAGTTAGTATTTTATCCTCAACTACTTGGCAAGCTTTTGGTTCCCCTTATTTTGTGTCTGTCACATAGAAAGAATTGACTTTTAATAGAAAAATCAATGACCTTTAGGGATCCTTCCCATGTTACCCACTACTCTGGAATGGAAAACTATTTTTATTGATGTTATGGTAGTCCAGGTTCCCTCATATTTCAATTTTCTCCCTGGGCTATACTATGTCTATGCCATGAAAGCTATCGTTTTTACACTCTTTCGTGTCATGTCTTTCCCTCACAATGGAAATTGTGACTATTGACCAGCTTTTGTTTGTTGGGCAGGATTCGACTACCAACAATCCAAAATACCTGAATGTTCCCTAAATTGAAGTGGTATCTACCCCACCATGGGTTAATTATGTGGCAACTAGTGCCATACAATCACTTACTGATAGAAATGAGCCTGTCGTTGTATGCTCATATTCTTCTAACTTAGATCCAGTAGGTGACATCGTTAACCCTTCAATGGGGACATTTGAACCAAATTTTATTATCCTTATTGATTTATTTGACATCTGTTCCATCCAGAGAACTATTATTCCTTCTAAAAAATACATCTTAGAAGCCATGATCTAGGTGTCTCCTTTGTCATGTGTTCCTTCTAGTTGAAAGCCATGTTCAAGGTTCCATGAGAATGGTTATTTTACTGTGTCAAGCTCTTTAAAACATGAATTAGGTCACATGAGAATACTTCATTTTACTGTCTCAAGCTCACTAAAAAATGAAACAAGGTCCGAGCATATTTATTTTTATTTCAAGCTTGTTAAAAAATGAAATAGACCCCCCTCTAGTCAATTTAAGTCTTTAATCTGATTTCATAAATGAACCTTCATTTCAACTGCTTATTAGTAACTAGTAGTCTACTCACGAATATAAAATGAAGCTTGGGAGGAATGTTCCTCTGTAGGTTATTCTTGGGGGGCATTACAAAACTTACGTCAAGCACAACTTCCTCTCTGTTTCAAGCTTATGTAAAAATGAAACAAGCCTATCTCAAGCACGGCTTCCTCTCTTTCAAGCTTATGTAAAAATGAAATATATCTATCTCAAGAATAATTTTCTTTCTATTTCAAGCTTATGTAAAAATGAAACAAACCTATCTCGATTCCATTTCGGTTATTATTTTCAAGACTCATTAAACTCATGTAAATACCAACACTAATTTGTTGCTTTTCATGCTCGTAAAACACACATGAAAATGTTGATTTATTTCTGTCTTTTCCTACACGTTAATTAACTTGAGAGTCGGCAACATGAGTACACTTTTATCACTTTTTTAGAGTCGCTAAAACTTACGAAAAAGGAACCACCTTCACACTGTATCACTCGTTGTTGCTAGCATGTTTCTACAAGATGACCCTTCGTTTTCTCATTCCATCGTCACCATCTGTTTGCCTATTCATTTTCTTTCACTTGGTGTTTTACCCTTTCTCGAGGAACTGCTATGACGAGTGTTTTTTTTATCCATCCCCTTGACCTTTAATTGTTTTGACCAATTACATCATGACAGGAACCAGTTGTTACCCTTTATACCACTCGTTCTTCTAGGAGGAGTGTCTCTTTAAGCTCTTTTCGGACTCCCAAAACATGAAAATATTGTCAAGTACACCTATTTCTTTCGAACTTGTAAAGGTAAATGAAAGAACGTCTCCATGGTATAAGTTTACCAATTTTACGGACCAAGTAGACTAGTTACCAAAAAGCTTTACTTTAGTCGATCATGGCTAAAATATTTGTATCTTGCATTATTTTACCCTTTTGTAGGCTTGAGAGACTAAAATTATGAAAATGACATTTTGAAGTTTACTTATGTTTTTCTCCTAACTCCTTAAATATGAAAAACATTGAGCTTTACTTTCTTCAGGCTTGTTAAAGCGTTACGTTGAAAGAACTGTATGCATTTTATTTTTGTTTCTTTTCAAAATCTTTAATATGAAAATGGCATCGAGTTACCCCTTCGATCGACTTGTAAAATGAACATAGTGCAGGACTTGTCAATCATGATGATACAAAACCACTCCTTTCGAGGGTGCATTAAAAATACTCTGAAGGAGTCATCCGAAGGATGAGATTACTATATAAGCATATGTTATCCTCTTCAAGCTTGCACAAAAATAATGAGGTATTTTCCAGTAATGGTGGCGGGAAGGGGAAAGAAACATTTATTCTTGTATTTTGAAAAGGTAGTATGTCACTCTTGAACATGAAAATCCATCACCCTTGTGTTTGAGTTGGGAAATCTATTTTCCTCTCAATTGATCATACGTTACTAAAAGTATTTGAACTAGTTTTTGGTCTTATTTTTGGTCAAATGTTTCCAAGTAAAAATGTCGTGTCATCGATATATTCAAGATAATTCCAACTTCACTCAAAATTAACTTGCAATTCATAGCCTTCATTCACATCATCCATCCCCGAGTTAGTATTGACTCACTCGAAATTTTCTCTTGAAATATTAACATAAGTTTCATGCCATAGCCCTCCTGCAATGGATCACTGCCTATGAACTTCATCTCCTTATCTAGGAAGTTGATCTAGAAGCCTTTTTTAGTACCTTGGAGCCTACATGCCTTAGTGGTAGGTTTCTCACTTTCAACAATACGTTCTCATCATTGACCTTTGATCATATGATTCTATGAGTGTTCAAATTCAAGACATCTATTCACACTTCATAGATTGTATTGGAGTACCTTCAGAACCATTTCAATTATTTGTGGATTCTCTTACACGTGTTAATGGTTGATATCATTTACTGGTAATTAGGTGGTTTCTACCATGTTCTACTTCAAGGAATTCACTCTCATGGCTTGATTCATACTATGGATAGATAGAAATGGAGACCAAGACCCTAGATCTAGTTTCATCCACCCAGGCTACATGGAGTTTTAAATATTCATGATGGCAAATATAGATCAATATTTTATGGTTGCGTCCATACTGTGTGTACTTTTCACATGGGCATTTGCATATGTCCATACTTTTTCATTTAGATACTTGTCTTCTAAGTATGGGAATTCCTACCTCATTGATGATTGTATAAAGATATTGTATTGTAAATTCTTTATTTTTTGATTCATGTCTCCAACCAATTGGTCTCTAATCCAATTTTTTGCATGGTAAAGTGCTTGAGTCCTCAATCACTTTTTATAACTTTTCTCTTTAGGGGGGAATTTGTTACACACCAATTTGTCACCATTTGGAAAATGATTGCCAATATGGATCTCTTGTTATCCAATAAAGTGTTCCTTAGCATCCCCTATAACGTTGGAAGAAAAAAATCCCAAAGACAACAATATTCTTGCAATACATTGCTTAAAAACCTATTTCCAATCATTTTCACATTTTTCGTAGTCACTACTTACAGAAATTCAATTATGATCATTGTGGGTTGCACAATCCTATGCTTTGTTCTCCACTAAAATGTGAAAAATCCTCCTAACATAGGTAAAAATAAAGAGCAATTTCTAAAACCTTTGTTGGGGGAATATTTCTCAACTGAAAGTCCTCGAACACCTACATACTTGGGCATCATCCCTTGACTCATAAATAAAACTCCCTCTCTTTATGGAACCCTAATCCCTCTCTTTATGGATCTCATCCCCTGAGAAGAAGATATGAGACCTCCTCCTCTTGGCCTATAAATTCAACATAGGCTAGAGGGTAAAGGGGGACTTTGGAATGTAAACTTATTTTGTCGAATTAAAGCTAGAATATTATCTCTTAAGGGAGGATTGGAGACTACCTGAATGATGTTTGCACCATCAAGGCTAAGGTTTAATCCCTCCTTTTTATTCAATATTAATACAAGTAGTTGTTTCTTTCCTATTTGCACTTGTTATCATGCTCATTGCAAAACTCCTTGATATTTTGCGTAGTGAGTATTGGATTCATGCTATGATTTATGATAGGTTTGAATTTCCATACATATATGGTGTTTCAATCTTTATCTATGTTATTCTTTTATTTCTTGTTTGGTTTTGTCTATGCATATCTTCTCTTGAAGCAACAAGGAAGGGCTTTTGAAAGAATCAAGGGACATCTACAACAATTTTGTAGAAAGGTAAGAGGTTCTTTCACATTTTATATATCATGTTTCAGTTACAAACTAAGGAAAGTTTATAGTTACTTGTTCATTTGTTTCTAGATTTGTCTTTGAATCTAGGAAGATCATTCTCGTATGCAAGGACGATTTGTCCCCCATAAAGCTTGGGTGCTATAATGGAATTCAATTTCAAATAAGTTGTATGGGATTCAAATCTATCTCATAACATTAAATATGATTACTAATATTCCCTCCTGCAAATATGTTAGAAGGAATTCAAATAAAGGGTATATAATACTAGTAAAATAAGGCTTGGCTTGTAATAACTAAAGAGTGTTAAAATGTTCTACACAGGCAAAAGCATATGATGAAAATATAGGAACGGATCATATTAGAGATCAACAACACACTTAAAACAAGAATAATATATTTTTATTGTCTAGACATGGAAAGAAACTAAGAATCTTAATGTACACAAGCAACAAGAGGAACTTTGGCTATTCACCGACATGAAGAGAAAACAACTAGTTGAGCAAATTATGACGGGTGGGGGGCTCTAGTTAAGAGGCTTCCCCAAATTTAGATAAATAATCAAGTATAAATGTGGGATGTATGCACCATATGTAAAAAAAATGTTTTTTAATTAATTAATTGAAGTAAAAACCGCCTACCCAACCACACAAATGATAAGTCAAATTTTAAATAAAATAATTGATGATAAGTTAAAAGATGAATAGAAGAATGTGTCAGTAGGTAGGCAAGGAATGCATGCAACCCACATGTTTCAAATCTCCTATTTGAGGAAGAATGACATCGTAAAAATTGTTATATGCCATACATTTGTACATGTTACACCATGCAACTTACTTGCATGAACCTATAAATCAAGTAACCAAACTGAACCTCTACTACCCTGCTACTAAAGCTCTTCTTTCCATGATGTCCCCACTAATTAGTTACTGAAGTTCTCAGTTTTTCCTTGACCCGTAAACCGTGTCCCATGCTAATTAGGTAAGAGCCTATACTAATCAAGTTAGGTTAGGGCCTCAATGGATAAGGACCTAGTTGAGCATATGACAATAATAAGACTCCTCTGCAACAATATTGTGAAATAATGTGACATGTTTCCTTGCTCGCATTAGATCTTTAAGTAGTTTGTCCATAGTGAAAGATTATTTAAAGGCAGGACTAAAAAGGGTAATTATAGTTTAATAGTAAAGAAACAATATTATTATAATGTAACTACAGAATGAAAAATCGCGTGTCATTGCCAATACAATTGCTAGAAGACATGGTCCTCGGTCCACCTTATTGAGTATTACTACTTATGGATGACTCTATCAAGTTCATCCACAATTGTTGATGCATTAGAGAGCAGGGTACTCCACATTATCATTAACAATGTAGGAAGGAAACAACCCCTAGAAATTGTCCAGATAACAAATGTAAGCGAAATATTCATCATAGGCAAAGAAAAATGAGAAACTGGAAGTTATAATGTATACATTCTCATGTAAGAAATGATCCATATGCTCCCTACCTCTTTCATATAATACATATAGGTAAGGTATCTTATATTCTAGTGACAATGAGCATAGTGAGGAGCCTTCGTTGCCTACCTTATTTTCTTTAATTATTGTTGGGTCATTGTCAGTATAATATGGAACAATGTTGCATAGGGCTGCCATACCCCACAAAAATTAACAATCTCATCATGTATACATATTCTAAAATGATTCTTGATAAATAATCTCTCTTATATCCTTTCTATTTCTCCCAAGGCCTTTTCTTGAGTTCTTTCTATTTCTTATTTATTTTCCTCTCATGAAGTCTCTTCACTGTCCAATCATTGAGCATTTCACCAGACGCACACATGTGCGAAGGATGATGGTGGGGGACATCTTTGGTTATGTGTGATGAGTCAACTTTGCGACGATGCATGAGTTTGCTTAAAGGTGCCATGATGAGTGGCAACATTCGGTTAAACATGTCCTGACGAGTTGTGCAATGACGAGTTGTGTGATGGTGTGACAAGCTACTTGGAGAGTCAAAAAATTGAGAAGTAAAAAATCAGCTAAGTATGGGCATATGCACAACGAGTTATAGGAGAGTTGAAAAACTGGAAGTGGGTCGATGTGTGGAGTTGGATGCCCTGGGCGGGATGACGTCCGGAAGTGGATCCGACAGTTGGATGGACAAGTTAATTGATGTTTTCATGTGCTAATGTATGGTTGGATAGGGGTAGGTCGACCCAGATCAACACATGGAGCACGCATATAAGGATTCAGAATAGTTAGAAGGAAGAGGCGTCAATAAAGTTCAAGCGATGAACATTGAGCAAGAAACTTGGATGATCGATATCGGAAGGCAATTGAGGGAAGGCAAGGTGCAAGTGGACATAAGGCCGTAGTGGCAAGTTGAGGAAGGAAGAGCGAGTTATAGGTAGGCATGCATAGGAAAACCGTAGTGAATTAGTAGAAGGGCAGACATTTTGGCGAGCTGCAGTGAATCGACATAAGGGCAGACTTTTTGGCGAGTTGGGCGTGGGAGAGCCGAGCTGCAATATGCGCCGACAAACCAATCGAGCTAGGCAACCTGACTGAGTTAGGCGACCCAACCCATAGTGCAGTTGAACGAACCGACCCAATTGGGTAGATATACATAGGAAGGCAACCGGTGGAGGTTTTGCGATGAGCTGCGGGCAAGTCTCAATATGGAGGTTGATCTTACTCGACAGAGTGGGCACCTCTACATGGTGCGATGAGCTGTAACAACACATGGGTGAGTCTAAACGCGGACGCTGACCTAACTCGGCGAGGTGGGCACCTCTACACGGTGCAACGTGACATGTCACAAATGTGGGCGACCCTGAATGGGAGTTCGTGGGTGGGTAGCCTTGAACAACAGTTGCAGATGGGTGCTTCTGAACGAAAGGTGACACGTCCCAGTGAGGAGGGTGACCCAACACAAGCAAGATGAAATTGCTGAAAATTGGAAAGCTTGCTAAGGTGAAATTTGGAGTTTCCTAGCAAGGTTGTACTTGTAAATGAGGTTGTAAAAGACTAAATTATTGTATTTGGGTAAACGCTAATATTCAAGGAGTTCCCTTCCCACTTAAAAGAAAGTATTTCTGCTATGCATATTTATGATATGATGATAATGATGTAAATGTTATTTCCATTGTGTAATGTTGAATGCTTAATAGAAGTGAAGGAATAAACCTAAGTGTTGAACGTTCGGCGTAGCCCATACTCATAAGTATTAGTAAAAAGAAAGTGGGTAGCAGTGTTACACCTGCCTATGTGCGGTTGAAAAACCATCGCCAAGATATGGGCATGACACCGCACCCACCCAAGCCCACTGCAGCCCTTTGGCTGCTGGGAGGGACCCCAGGTGGATGGGAGAGGGGGGGAGGGGCAGGTGGGGTGGGATACATGTAGCCATCCCTTGTCTACCCGTTCCCTCGGCTAGTGGCCAGAGGGCTGCAGGCCGATTAACAGAATCGGTCTACGGTCCTTTGGCCATTAACCGAGGGCCTCGGCGGGCAAGGAGGGCGGAGTGGCGAGGGTGGGGGCGAGGGAGGGGGTGGGTGTGGAGCGAGGTAGGGGGGCTGGTCTGGGGATGGGAGGTGGAAGAGGGGAGGGAGAGGGGGGGAGGGGTGCGGCAGCGAGGAAGAGGGGGAGGAAGAGGGGGAGGCGGAGGGAGAGGGGCTGGGGTTGTGTTGGGAAGTGGGAGGAGTGAGGGGGTGGGGTTAGGTAAAGTGGGGGGGGGGGGGGGGGGGGGGAGTGGGGGCAGGAGCGAGCAGAGGGAGGGGTGGCAAGATTTTTTTTTTAATTTTAATTTTTTTTTAATGTTTTTTAATTTTTAATTTTCAATGTTTAAAAAAAAATTAATTTCATTTTTTTTAAATCAATTTTTTTAGTTTTAATTTAAAAAAAAAATTCCTAAATTTTTATTTATTTTAGGTTTAATTTTTTATTTAAATTATCTAGTTTAAATATTTTTAATATTTAATATTTTTTTAATTGATTTTTATTTTTATATTTATTTTTTTCTTAACTTTTTATTTTTATTTTTTTGGCAATCAATTTTTTTTGGTTTAATTTTTTTCCTTCTATATATATATATATATATATATATATATATATATATATATATATATATATATATTAATTTCAATTTTTTTTTATTTTTTGAAATATTTCTAATTTTTTATTTTTTCGTTAATTTTTTATTCAAATTTTTTATTTTAACAAGTTAATTTGGCTTTTTTTACATTTTTATGGTTTTTTGTTTTTTTTGTTATATATTTTTTTTATATTTGAAGTTTTTTGTCATGTTTTTTTTATTTTTTTTTTACCAACATGAAAATCACCAACATTTAAAAAAATTATCCACACTTAATACACTATAAAATTTAAAGTGTAAAAAATAATCCCTCTAAACAAAAAATGTTGATAAGGAATTTAGACTTCTGTGATCCATAACGTTGTCTAGATAATCTTCGGCAAAATCACATAATCAATCTTTTGTCGACGCGTTTCGAACCAACCAGTGTGGTTCATCGTCAGGACAAGTTGAAGAACTGATCTGGTTTAGCTTGATTAAATAGAGTGTGCAGAGACTCCAACGGCTATATTGCAACGGCTAATTTTGACCTGAGGATCAAAGTCAAACCCCTGATTTTATTATTAATAGAAGCATATAATTTATTATTATTAGTTAATTGAATAATAAATATTTTTATTGTTTAAATATAATGGTCATTATATCTTCATATTTATTAAATAACCTATATTTATTATCATCCCTAAATTATTTAAATACAAATAAATAGTATTAAATTATTATTATTCTTAGAATTTAGTTACAATAGGTAACTGTGTATTTATTTAATAATAATTGTTTAAATCAAAGGGTCCAATGGTAAACTAGATATAATGGTCATTAATAAATTATGGTAAATTAAATAATGGTAAACTAAATATAATGGTCCTTAATAAATTAAATCTCCATATAACCTATATTTATTATTATTCCCAAAATTATTTAAATACAATAAATAGTATTAAATTACTATTATTCTTATAATATAGTTACAATAGGTCATTGTGAATTTATTTAATAATAATTATTAAAATTAAGGGTCCAATGGTGAACTAGATCTTCTCCAAAATAAATCATTTTTATTAATTATTTTAATGTAATGGCCCATTCGAAATTAAAATAATAAGTTCATACAATAATTTATGTTTATTAAATAATCTATATTTACCTAATAATATATAATTCTGATATTAAAATCATATTCTAGTTAAATCATTATTATGTAAATACCATAATCAAAGTACATGTTTATCTAATTTAGTAATTTATATCCATATTTTTTACTAAAATTTTTTATTAAAATTAACTATGTTATTACTTATCAATATATAGGAAAACAGTTAAAGGAAATAACTAGGTTAAAAATCCATGCAAAGAATCTAATCCAATTTTAAAATTACCCCCTGGGATAAGGTTAATACCATAATTAGCTCGAAAAAACTTAATAACCTATTACTAACTCCTGCACTCCATGACAAACCCACCAAAAACAGAACTGGAGGAGGGGGAAGACAGACACCCTAAGACCTAACAAAAGGAGAAAGAGGAGGCTAGGAAGACAAGGCTGGGACCCAGCAACTGCTAATCTTCCAGCCATCATCCCTATTAAGATTGTTCGGCCTTTTCTCAATCTCCAGGGCCTCTCTAAATTTGCGATGGTGAAACTGCGCAACTTTGGCAATGACTTGAGCATCTTCTATACAGACATGATGCATAGTCTTCCCCGCATGTTCAGCCAGGGCTGAGGACTTAGTCCTACCATGTCTTAAGTCAGCCGAATGCTCGCTAATCCGTTGATTGATAGAGCGACCAGTCTCACCAATATAAGGGGTCCCACAGGAACAGGGAATGACATAGACGCCCTTCATGTCCTTTGGGGCAATAGGGTCTTTCACAGACCCGAGGGAGCTACGGATAGTGCGGAGAGGTCTAAAAGTCGTGGGCACATCGTACTTCCTCAGAACCCTCGCAATCCTATCTGTGGTCCCTTGGATGTAAGGAAGGTTCACACCCATGATATGGTCTTTAGGGACTCTTCGGATTGAAGGCTCCTTCTTGGCCCTGAGGAAGGCTTTTCGACCTAGGTGCCTATTGTAACCATTCTTCTCAAAGGCATCTAGGAGATGAGCCTTCTCCGCTTCCAGGCTCTCCTCATCCGAAATTCTTACAGCACGTGTGGCAAACGTGCTAAGAACCCCTATCTTCTGAGCGGGGAAATGATGCGAAGACGCATGCAAGTATTGTTCAGTATGTGTCTTCTTTCTAAACACCTGATGAGAAAAGGAACCATCAATCTTCTTAGTCATGAGAACATCCAAGAACGGAAGACAACCATTATCTTCTTTTTCCATCGTGAATTTAATGGCGGCGGACTGGTTATTGAGGTGACTGAAGAAACGATCCAGCTCGTTAGGACCATGAGACCAGACAACACCAGTGTCATCAACGAATCTTTTCCAAAGCTTCGGTAAGAGACGAGAGGAGGCCAAAGCCTTAGACTCAAACTCCTCCATGAAGAGATTAGCGACGACAGGGGACAAGGGGGAGCCCATGGCAACTCCGCAAGTTTGCTCATAGAATTCTCCCTCGAAGCTGAAAAAGGTGGAGGTAAGGCAAAGCTCAACTAACTGAGCCGTATCAGGGTCAGTTAGCTTATTAATTACCTTCATGGCCTCATTGATAGGAATACAAGTATAAAGAGAGACCACATCAAAACTTACCAGAATGTCCTCGGCCTCAAGTTTAATTCTCTTAAGATCCTCAATAAAAGAAGCTGAGTCTTTGACAAAGGACTCAGTCTGCCCAACCAAGGGTCTCAACTTTGCAGCGAGGAACTTGGCCAGGAGGTAAGTCGGACCACCAATGGTATTGACAATGGGTCTCACGGGGACCCCATCCTTATGGATTTTAGGAAGACCATAAATCCTAGGAGTGATGGGGTTACCCTCAATAAGTTTCTGGGCTAGAGGAATCGTGGAATTGCACGACTTGATCGCAAGAGCGACCGCTCCAGAGACCTTTTTGAGGGGATGATAATAAATATAGGTTATTTAATAAATATGAAGATATAATGACCATTATATTTAAACAATAAAAATATTTATTATTCAATTAACTAATAATAATAAATTATATGCTTCTATTAATAATAAAATCAGGGGTTTGACTTTGATCCTCAGGTCAAAATTAGCCCTTGAAATATAGCCATTGGAGTCTCTACACACTCTATTTAATCAAGCTAAACCAGATCAGTTCTTCAACTTGTCCTGACGATGAACCACACTGGTTGGTTCGAAACGCGTCGACAAAAGATTGATTATGTGATTTTGGCGAAGATTATCTAGACAAAAAATGTTGATGTTCATCAGTGCTTTTCAAAATCAAGATGAAAATCACTAATAAAAAAAAAGTTCACACCTGATACATAAAAAAAAATAAAAAATTAAGTGTCAAAAATAAGCCCTCTAAAAAAATTGTTGATGTTGCATCGACACTATTCAAAATCAGCATGAAAATTATTAACATTTAATAAAAAATGTTCATAGTTTATACATAAAAAAATATATATATGTGCTCCAAAAAAAAAGGTGTATTTTGAATCACCATTTTTCAAAATCGAGTGATCTTTGGCTAACTCAAAAAATAGTCAGTAAGTAATTTTCTTGTTTGATCAGTAACTATGTTTAAATTGCTTGTGAAGTCAATGCTTCCTGGAAAAATGAAAGAAATAATTTGATATGTATTCACCACCTCTGTCAGTCCTCAAGACTTTCATGTATTGTCCAATTTTCTTCCCAACAAGAGCTTTGTATTAGCATAAGTGCTCAAACACATCACTTTTCTGTTTTAGGAAGTAGACCCATGTATTCCTTGGACAATCGTTTATGAAAATCAAAAAATAATAGCTGCCCCTAATTGATGGTGTCTGCACTGGTCCACACAAATCTGAATGGACAATCTCCAAAGGTGCCTTTTCCCTTATTGAATTTACTTCTGGAAATGTTTACCAATGTTGTTTTCCAAAGATGCATCCTTGACATAGCTTTTCCATTTTTTCTATGAGTGGCAATCCCTTCACCATAACCTTCCTATGCAGCAAATTCAAACCTCCAAAGTTGAGATGCCCAAATATCATATGTCATGACCAATTTCATCTTTAACCTTCGCTTGAAAGTTTACTTGTGTGACAACTACAAATTTTCTTCCATCCTCTTGTGAAATTTTTATTGATAGTTGTGCTTGCGCACCTTCTTCCTTCAAATCTGATTTTATCTTTGAGGGATACATCTTATTTCTTTTCATCTAATTTACTTCTTCAATCATTTATCATTTTTTAAAAAGACATTATAGCCATTTTTCATGAACTGTCCAATGCTTATGAGGTTATGCTTCAAACCAGGGACAAAATAGACATCTGAAAAGTGATTTTTCTCCCCCTTCTTTGTTAGAATATTGACTCTTC
Organism: Pinus tabuliformis; assembly: GCA_031772625.1. Lineage (NCBI taxonomy): Eukaryota > Viridiplantae > Streptophyta > Pinopsida > Pinales > Pinaceae > Pinus > Pinus tabuliformis. The sequence continues at coordinate 477,260,659 of CM062810.1, read as the reverse complement.
CTTTGCCCATGAAAGAGACTCTGTTATCAGTCCCTAAGTTCACTTTAGATTTCACACTTTCATCTTAATTAGAAAACATTTCTATGTTCCCCATCATGTGGTTGCTGCACCTTGAATCTAGAAACCATACATCACTTTGTTTTTCTCGTGCTACATTATAAGCTAAAAACATGCTATCTTGGTTCTAATTTTCTTTTGTGAAATTTGCACCTTTTTTGTTACTTATATCATGTTGCTTCTTTCTACATTCATTTTGCATAATGACCATACTTATTACAATAATGATATTGAACTTGAGATTTATCATACCTCCAACCTTGTGCTTGATTTTGGCCAAGGCCTTCACTTGGATTTTGATTGCTGCCCCTTCCACTTGAAATTCAAGGGCTGCTTCTTCCACCTCTATGTGGGCTTCTTCCTCTTCCTTTAGCATTTGATCTTCCTCTGCCTCTACCTTTGACCAAATGAAACTTGTGTCTTGAAGGCATGCTCCAATGAGGAGTTTGTTGTTATATTCAATCTATGTTCATGATAAATTAGTTATGCATGAAGCTCATCAAGTGAAAATTGTGAGAGCTCCTTTGTCTCTTTTATGGCCACAAAAATGACATCAAATCTTGCTGGCAGGCTTGTCAAAATTTTCTTTACTATTCTCCTTTCCTCAATTATCTCACCATGAGACCTAGTTTGAGTAACTAGTCCAATTACTTGTGTAAAAAATGAGTCCACATTCTAATACTCTTTCATATAAATTGTCTCAAATTCTCTCCTCAACATTTTTAGTTTTGTTGCCATCAATTTTTACATGCCTTTGTAGGTTGTCTTAAGGGTGTCCCATGCTTTTTTGGACTTTCTTGCTACTGCAATCCTCGGTAAAATACTTTCATAATCTTCTTGAAAAATGTAGAAGTGGGATTTTGAATCCTTCTTGTTGTTGTCCCTCAACAAATCATTTTTTTGCTTGTGACAATCACTACTACATGTAGGGGGTTTTAAGACAATATTTGAGTCAATTGTCTTAACTTAAGACAAAAAGAAACTCAAATATTGTCTTAAATATTGTCTCTAAGCGGGGGTCTCAAAATATAATATCTCAAAATATAATGTCTCAAAATGTTGTCTCTATAAAGACAATAGAGAACACATATTATTATTGTCTCTATAAAGACAATTTGATTTGTCTCTCTAGAGACAATTTCATTTGTGTCTCTTTAGAGACAATTACATTTTTGTCTTTTTAGAGACAATTCCATAATTCAAACTATTGCCTCTCTAGAGACAATATAAAAAATTATTTTAAAAAAAATAAATGTCCATAATTCAAACTATTGTCTCTCTAGAGACAATAAAAAAAATTATTTTAAGAAAAATAAATCTGCTCAAACTATTGTCTCGGATTTTCTCCTGCCAATCTATCTGTGTATCCATCTCTATCTACCTATCCACCCATCCATCCATTCAACTATATGCATGTCTGGATATACATATGTAAGCCTGCATATCTATGTTTTATAGTGTGTGCTCTCCTAAAATTTGGGATATGCGTGCACATTGCATTTATAGGGTGTGCCTTGGGAAGTATGTATCATAACTTCCTTTTGATGTAACTAGCCTATACGCCGTCTATGTTACCCATGATCACTCGTCAATATATGATCTGGAACCAAGAAGACTTGGCATATATAGTAATACTAGTCATTCTATCTAATGGGAATCATACTAACGAGGAGACTAATATGTTTGAATCGTAATAAGATATCCACATATTACTCATATGCCACTAATACAAGGTGTTATGACCTATCAATAAGCCTAACCTGCATCCAAGTATTAAGGTAATTACAACACATGTATTACCATGTTGATAAGTAGATAAGAGTACTTATAACAACAAACCCAACTTATCGCTATCTATCCCTATTCAATAAGCTTAAGTATAACACTAACTATGGTTTAGCTAATAGATACGTAATGGTTGAGCTTTATATTCACACCTACTCCATATGTCCTAGTTGGAACCATTGTTCTCCATCTCATTTGCAAGGAGAAAAGATATATCGAACTGGTTAACATTAAATAACAAGGACTTGACAATTACTATATAATAAATAAACCATGCTCATCCTGATTCAGGGACCAAATAAATTCCCTGGTCCATTAAATCAGAGAAACATACACCAGATAAAATTCAGCAAAGCAAAAATATTCTATAATACAAAAATTACAAGCTACACATGCATCATCCTCAAAACTGCGAGCGCTCTAGTTGCACCTCTGCTTCAGTTAGGTCTTTTTGAGCTTTCTTCCTACGATAAAATATTGGGCAGTCACAACTGCAATAAGGATAGGACATGAATGTAAGTATAAAAGATATAGTAATTGTAAAAATTAGAAAAAAAACATCCTATTAATTAAAAACAAATACATGATCACACAAATGTTACAAAATACTTCCACAGTGTAAATTTAAATCGTGTTATGAAAATGTAATACTATGTAATACTTGAAATATAGCATTCAAAAACCTTGTGCAAAGAACATCTTGGTGCAGAGAGCCTTGGCACCGCTGACATTGTGTCCATAGTTTACCAAAGACCATTTCTAATTTCCTCACTGACATTGATCAAATATTAGTGTCATATGATAGAAAATCTAGGTGAGAACAATAGACACAAGGCCTACTTTAAATTCTCCAAATAAAGAGTAATGTTACTAGAATACTAGCTTACCATTTGCAACTGTTTTCTGATACAATTATGCTTCTCTTCCTTTGTAATGTGAAGAAAGTATCTGATCTTCTTTGCTGCAATGGAAACATGAAATCAGGTAACATCATGAATTTTAGTATGAAGCTACCTAACTAGACATTCTTATTATAAGAAAGGTAGATAGTTTCTTACAAGGAGAGCAGGCATGGGATCATGCAACCTCATAGATTTTTCCACATCAAAAAGATGAACCCCAGTAGCTTTCTAAAGTACCAAACTGAAATAATAGTTACTCTCAATTGTGCACTAATATAAACAAGGAAACCACATGCACGAAACCCTCTACTTGTATTAACTAAATACCTGATAGGTGTTTTACAACCAATACAACTGAGTTGTTTCTTGACAAATTTCATAATTCCACTATTTGAAGGATTTTATATGGAAAGTGCTCGTGTGTGACTACCATGAAGAAGCTCCTTGCTTGCATTCTTCAAAATGGGCTCAAATATTCTCAACAGTGGCTACAGAGCAAAAGCAGGTACTAATAAAAAACACTTAGCTGGGAAGAATTACTATTTATCAAGATATATTTGAAACACAGGTGAAATTTTCATAAAGAGCATAAACGGAAAGTGGTGATGCTTTGGTCTTTCACCTTTCTCAGTTGATTCTCCAGATAATATTGTGGATCAATAGGGATTTTATTCTCCAGTACGTAAATTGGATACTCAGATTTCTCATATGCCTGAGCCCAAGTAAACACATTAGTCATTATATCCATAATCCCTCTGTAAATTATGCCTCCAAATAAAACATAACAAAATAATTAAAGTAATCATTTTTTAGTGCAATATCGAGACTTATGCTGAGCACAGAAGCGGTTAATTATTATCTTGGAACCTTTTGTAGCCTTTATGATGACACATGGAACATGATCACCCACAGTTGGAGCACTTGCAACATCCCTCTATAAACCATGGGCAACTTGGCTTTAAAACACAACAAAATAATTAAAATAACCATTTTTTAGTGTAATATCGAGACTTATGCTGAGCACAGAAGGGGTTAATTATTACCTTGGCACCTTTTGTAGCCCTTATGATGACATATGGAACATGATCACCCATAGTCGGAGTAGTTGCAGCATCCCTATGTAAACCAGGGGCAACTTGGCTTTAAAACACGACATCAAATTAAAAAATCCAACAATGGACTCATTGTCAATAAAAGGCAAAATATTACAAGAGTCTTTAGATGCACTGCAGTAATAAAAATAGAGAGATATGATTGAAATGGAACTAGAAGGCATTGCACCATTCATTATACTTGTTCTGAGAAGTTATTTACAGTATTTACCTTCTGCATGCGCTTAGCTAGTTCCACGTGTGCTGCCTTGACTGCATTGTCTTCTCTAGTCTTTGTTAGACCCTGACTCAACAAAGAGATTGTTAGCACAAGCAAACAACAATGCCCTTAAGAATATGTTGATAGCCTTGATAAAGGATATGACCTACAAACATTTGTTTCTGTCGCAGCTAAACAGTAATCAATTTTTCTCATCATGAGATTAAAAATGCAAATATATTATATATTGTCATGTTTTGATTCTCTTCAATTGTATAAGAGACTCCCTTGACACTTCTTCCTCCCATTGCTAGCAGTAAATATTGACTGAATCCCTTCCAAGTACAGAATGTAGGTAGAAGAAACATGACAGACTTAAAAATGGAACTTCCATGGCTTGCCCCAACTAGGTATATAGCATATACTTCTAACACTTGAAACCAGGAATATGTAATAAGTGACTTTATCACAATGTAAATCTCCTCTTCCCCCTATCATATTTTATCCATCTCAAAAGTAACAAATGGTCAAACAAATTTGGTCATAAACATGCAGAAGGATTCATTGTTCTCACCTTAGTTATCACCAAAAGTGACAAATCCATTATGTTCATTAACAAGACAAAAAGAGTGTTCTTGACATACTGCACTGCACCAGGTATGTCACAATCAATGAGTATTTTGTGAAGGCACTCTATAACCAAGTTCTTCACCAGCACACAATTGTCCCTTTGCACTGTTTTAATGCCTGTTGATTTGGAATATTTAAAAGATCAGGAATATTTAATAATTAAGAAGGTATCAAATAAATTATTTTTCTAAGAGCATTTTGAGCCTTCAAAAACACTAAGGCTTGTATTTGAAACAAAAATATTAGGTTTTTCACCTTTAATATCCATTTTGTCTTAAGCATCTGGTTTTTTCCACAACAACCCAGCATATCTTTTCTTGCTGGTCAACAAGAATGGGTAGTATATTTTTTCAAGTTCTAGTTTAATAGGCTGCATAAAAGCATATGTTAAATAACGCACTGATTAGATGCCAAAGATGCAACAAACAGATGCAGATAAGCCACAGAAAAGCATAACTAATCGTCTCGTCCTGTGCATATTTACAAAGATCTCGTGGAAGTGGAATGTCAAAAGAAGATCAGTTTTAAAAAGAAAGGTGATATTAAAACATTCATCCCTACAAAACATCATTAAAAACCCTATAGGCTTCACGGATATTTAAAATTCTTGACATTGTACTTTTGTACATGTACCACTAATACAATCTGAGGCTTCCCTCCCTAGCGTCATGGCCTCTTCTATATTTGGTACACCAAACTGTATCATAACTTAATCTATATCTCCATATACAACCTAGATTCAAATATAAAAATATAATATCAAGATTTACAGTAGAAATATTGGTCAGGATTAGATCACCCATTATGATTTCAAGAACTTGGATTATCACCAATACAACGGGTGTACTTCTTGTCATTACAGATCCAGTTCAAAGGCTACAAATGCCTTTAGTTGCTAAATAATAGCCTACCTCAGCATTGTACTAGTAACCACCATGATCTGGATTTAAACACGAACGCAATAAAATACAGAGATAACCATAAAGACAAATATGCAGTGGAAATAATACTTCATTTCATTACTGTAAAATACTAAAATATGCTTACAAATAGAAATGGAAATAACCCAGCTAGGGCGATGGTAGCTTATCTCTGAGAAGAGATGTGTCGGCTACATGCCTCTGAACTGTTCTCCAAAAAAAATTGTGTTACAATGAGGCTCAAGGGCCTATTTATTGTTGAGAAACAATGGAAAACCCTTCACATTCCAAAACCTAACCCTAGAAGATGAAACGCCAAATTGTGGGCCCCGTTTTTGGGGTAAGTTGGTACATCAACTTCCCGGGGTCGCGAATTGGTCGTACTATCTCCGTTTGACGCGCATGATAGCCCGTTGGAAAGATCTCTCCGAGGACTACGGCAAAAAAATCCCTAGTGGTGGATTTCACAAAAAATTTCGTTTAGGGGCTGAAAATGGCTCCGGAAGTTTAGGAACCAAAAAACTGCTAAAAATAGTAAATTGTGCTATAATTAAGGAAACAAAAATACTGAAAGAGACAGTTGTGGGGGTCCAAATGGGATAGGTGGGTGGCCACCAACATCCACCTGGATCATTCCTCCTCCATTAGGAAGCAATGGTCCCCATTGCATTGAGTTCCTCCCTGAGATGAGGAAGCTTTTGCTGAGCTGGGTCTCTGGTGAGTTGTTCTGCAATCTCTGATGTGTCCAAAAATGGTGGGGAGCATGGTTGGCGATGTTCCACATTGAACACTCAGTGCAAGCAAAGGAATGGAGGAATTTTGTGCTTCAAAGCATTATTTCCCGTAGCCTTGTTACTGGTGTAAGGACCATGTCGAAGTGGTCTGAGTTTCTGATGGGTTCTGGTAAGGCACTCCCTCTGCAAATGTAACCAAAATTTGTCACCCACCTGAAACTTGTGTGGTACCCCTCCGGGTAAGGAGAAGTTGTTCCTGTGTTCTGTCACAACTGTATCCCTCTGTTGTTGCTGCTGTGTGGAGGAACCCTTCGCTGGGGTCATGGATGTAGCAACGATCTTCCCCTTACTTTGGGAGCAAACCAGACTGAAAATAAATTTCCTAGTCTGTGAGATGAGCTTGCTGCCTTTCTTAGCAGTGATCAAAGAGGTGGCGGTAGGTGGGACTACCTCCAGTATCCTGTATAATGAATTATCCAAAGAAATGATGACAGCGCGAGGCCTTGACTCATACACAGCATGTCGCCTCCACAAGTATGGCTGGCCTGATAGTACATCACAAACATCCAAAGGTGTAACATCATGCAATACCTTGTCTATGAAAGGCTTGATGCTGTAGGGAAGGTGGCACTGCTGGCGAACTTTGAGATCTCGTCCTTCGTGAAGCCAACTGATACTGTACGGCTGGGAGTGTGGTGTGGTTGGTAGGCCCAACTGCTTCACGACCTCTGCTGAAATGAGGTTCTTTTGGCTGCCACTATCGACAATGAATTGCAGCGGCGAACCCTTCACCCACGTCTGTGAGTGGAAAAGACGTTCCCCCTCCTCTGGATCTTCGGGCTCATTTTTCTGGATCTTGGCAGTAGCAACTTGTGGCATTGGGATCCGCATCAATGATATGCTTCCCTTTTTCATTTCCCTTGTCAGGTTCTGTCTCAGAGTCGGAACATGCATCTGATTCGGAAGCCTTCAACTCGGCCACCAGTGACTGCTTGGTTCGACACTCACTTGTGTTATGAGTGGGACTTGTGGAACTCACACCACTTTCCTGTGTCCTTCTTCGGCTTCATGGTGTTGTTCTTTTCTTGCAGCTTCGACGGCTTGTCTTGGGTCACCCTCCCTTGGCTTTGTCCGTTGGGCTTTGGATTTGCAAATCCAAAGTCTCGCTTCTTCTGTTTGAAATTTTGCTCAATTTTGACAGCGTATCTGTATGCTGTGCGGAGTGAGGAGATGTTCAAGAACTCCATCTCTTCCTGGATGTATCTGTGTAGGCAGCCGCGGTATTTGAGTACCAAATGCAACTCAGAATCTTTGATACCCAATTGTGTGTGATGGGTATGAAAAATGTTTGTGAACTCTGACACATCTTGGTTTCGTCCCTGCCACAGTCTGGTCCATTTGATGTATTTGTCCTCATAGCTTTTGACAGGGTAGTACTGCTCCTTGATGGCATCCCAGAAGTCATTCCAAGTGGGTGCGGCTGAAAATAGTGAGCCTATACTTTCATCCTTCTGTTCGCAGTAGGTTTCCCACCAGTCCTTGACGTGGGTGGTTGCTTTGAGAAGAGCGAAAAAAATCTTTTCCCGACTTTAAAATTCATGAATAGAAAAATACCCATCGAGCAGATTTAGCCATTTAACTACAGCATCTGCATCTATTTCACCCTCGAAGATAGGGATTTCAAAATTAACTTGTACCTTAAACAGTGTGGCATTTCCAGAGTAGCTGTTGGAAGCCGATGCATCACCTCTAAGTAGTCGCTGAAGGATTTGGGCAAATCTGTCCATCATCATGTTCCTTTGTCGCTCGAGGGCTTCTTCGAGCAAGATTTTGATAGGATCTCCTGCCCCCTCATTTTTCTTCTCATCCGCCATGGGAGGTCGTCGCGATTTGCGAGGCTGGTCTTGCAAAGGTTCGACCAGTTCTAGACCTAACTCCTTATATCCCGACCTCGTTGGGGACATACAAAGAAAAACATAGAAAAAGCAGATCGCTCTGATACCACTGATCCCGATTTAAACAGGAATGCAATAAAATACAGAGATAACCATAAGGACAAATATGCAGTGGAAATAATACTTCATTTCATTATTATAAAACAATGAAATATGCTTACAAATAAAAATGCAAATAACCCAACTAGGGCGATGGTAGCTTATCTCTGAGAAGAGATGTGTCGGCTACATGCCTCTGAACTGTTCTCCAAAAAAAACTATGTTACAATGAGGCTCGAGGGCCTATTTATTGTTGAGAAACAATGGAAAAGCCTTCACATTCCAAAACCTAACCCTAGAATATGAAACGCCAAATTGTGGGCCCCGTTTTTTGGGTAAGTTGGTACATCAACTTCCCGGGGTCGCGAATTGGTTGTACTATCTCCGCTTGACGCGCATGATAGTACGTTGGAAAGATCTCTCCGAGGACTACAACGGAAAAGACGATTTTTAGAGAGAAAAATCGCTGCCGGTGGATTTCCCAAAAAACGTCGTTTAGGGCCTCAAAATGGCTCCGGAAGTTTAGGACCCGAAAATCTGCTAAAAATAGTAAATTGTGCTATAATTAAGGAAACATAAAAACTGAAAGAGACAGTTATGGGGGTCCAAATGGGATAGGTGGGTGGCCACCAACATCCATCTGGATCACACCAACTGTTGTGAACCTTTCTTCAACTAGCTTCTTTGTATGCTCTATCATTTGACGGCCTGACAGGTGGAAAAAAAATGAGATGATTAATGATATGAAATTTTAAAACAATACCTAAAATTGATATTGTCTGATGGAACAGAGAATGTGTCAAAAGATAAAATTGTACTTGTAATCAAATTATAATAAGAGGGCCTAAGAATATCATCTTAGTTGTACAAGTACACATGACTAATTAATGCAATTCAAGAACTCGATCTTATTTGTACAAGATTGTTAATTACAGTTCACAATTATGCCAGGAGGAAGAAAAGAATTACATGGATATAATTGATGCCCAAAAATAATCACTGTGAATGGCTGACACATGCGTATATAGAATAAGATAGGACTGTAAGCATCTCTATCTTGTAAGTAAAAGAAGCACCCATAAAATTACAACTAGGAAAAACAAGGGGAGAATCAAGGTGTCCATGGATTTAATGATTTTTTTCCGTGGAAGAACTGTGAAATTACCATAGCTCATCACACTCGACGAAATCTCAAAATAGGGAAATTTCCTCAAAGATCTTCATTCCCTCTAGAGGCCTCAAGCAAGGAGATCCGCTCTCTCCTTTTCTCTTCATCCTCATGATGGAAGGACTTGGTTGGTCTATTAAGCATGCCAAGGCCATGGACAAAATCAAGGGCCTTCAATTAACTAAGAATGGTCAAGCACTGACTAACCAACAATTTGTAGATGATACCATGCTGCAAGGAATCCCCACAGTCAAAGAAGCTTCAATCTACAATCAAATCCTTAATGAATTTTCCATGGCTACAGGTATGGAAGTCAATATCTCTAGATCAAAAATCTTCTTCTTAAACACTAACATTGCTATTGAGAGAAATATCTCAAGAATTCTTGGCTTCCAAAGCAATTCCCTCCCCTCAAAGTATTTGGGAGTTCCTCTCATGGCCAGTCCAATGCACAAGAGTATCTAGGAACCGGTGCTTATTAAGATGAAGGACAAAGTCAAAAAATGGACCAACAGAACCTTGAAACTGGTTGGCAGGTTGGTATTGAGAAAGGTTGTTCTACAATCAATCTCGGTATTCATGTTATTAGCCGTCCTAGCTCCCAAAGGTGTCTTAGAGAAATTCAGGAATATTCAAAGAGATTTCCTTTGGGGTAAGGAGGAAACAAGGAAGAAATGGGCCCTGGTTTCTTGGGATAAAATCTGTAAACCCAAGAGCCATGGGGGTCTAGGCTTAGATGATCAGGAGATTCTTAGTAAAGTTCTAGGAGCCAAGCTTTGGTGGCGATGGGTACAAGAGCCAAAAGCCCATTGGGCAAGGATCTGGAAAGAAAAATATGCCAGCTCCTAGCACACTAGTGATCTCATAAGAATGTCTGGAAACATAAAGGGCTCTTACATCTGTAATAATGCCTGGGAAAATAGAAGCCTAGTACAAAAATAATTTTTGGGAAATCAGAGCAGGAGATCTAACACTCTTTTGGGAGGACAATTGGCAACAAGAACCAACGTCATTAAAAGAATGTTTTTTAAGCCTCAAGCAGGAAATAGATTCCCAAGGGTTAAACAAAGTAAAGGATTTCTGGTATCTTTCTCATAACTCGAGAAAGTGGAGAAGCTGGAGAAATGTTGACTGGAGAGATGACAACCCCATAAAAATAAAAGCAGAGGCACTTAAGATCTTGATAAAACAAAGGATGATCTTGGTAATATAGGGGCAGGATCAATTGAGATGGGGCAACAACAATAAAGGCACCTTTAATCTTAAGGAAGCTAAAGGTATTCTCCTTGAGCTTGATTCTAGAGTTCTGGACAAGACCTGGCAGCACCTCTGGAGACACCAAGGTTGGATGAAGATCAAGATTTTCATGTGGTTGGTTCATCATAAGAAAATCTTGACTTGGGACAACATTAGGAAGAGGGGTGTTATGGGGCCTTCTTAATGCCATCTATGTGAAGAGCAGGATGAGGCAATGGAGCACATTCTCAACAACTGCTCTTACACCGCCTAGCTGTGGGATTCTTTCAGAATCATTTTCCAACAAAAAAATAGGGATAGAGGAAGTATCATAAATACCCTAAACAAGTGGAGAAGAAACTTTACGGAGAATGAGTTCCTTAATTTGGCCTAGGTCTTCACGCCAAGCTTCATTATCTGGAATGTTTGGAAAGAAAGGAATAAAAGAATATTCAAGAATGAAAAGTCTATTCCTCATCGACTATTTGAACTGATCTTGAAACAGCTCAAGGAGACAGTGAGCACCACATTTCGAAATCTCCCCAAAAATCCCCCCTCAGAGACTGAGTTGAGAACTCTCAAGTAACTGGGAATACAAGGGATTATTCCCCAAGGACTAGACAAGAATGTAATAGCTATGGACACAAAGAATGATTTAGGGCAACCTCTACTGAAAGGCTATCTGAAATACAACATTGATGGTGCTTCAAAAGGCAACTCGGGTACAACTATTTTTGGAGGAGTTTTAAGAGATGAAGAGGGCGATATTATCTTTATCTTTCACGACCATTTAGGAAGAGCCACCAACGATATGGCTGAATCAATTACTCTGGAGCAATGTCTAGAGTTTCTGATTCAGAACCATGGCTCAAATTTCATTATAGAAGCGGAGTCAGAGATAACCATTAACTCTGTAAAAAGAATCAGTTGTGGTACTAGGCCGGAGAAAGTCTCAAATCACTAGAGACTAATCCAGGTTTACCAAAGAATTCAAGTACACCTCCAGGGACTTCAAACTGTTAGTTTCAACCATGTTCGACGAAATGCCAATAAGCTAGCGGACATACTGGCCAACCAAGGTGTGAACAATGCAGAATGCGAGATGGCGAGAAAGTGGCAGGAGATGCCTCAGAGTCGTTTAAAAGCTCTCTGCAACGAACAAGCCACAGAGGACAAAGAAGTTTTTTGATATCGGGCCAGGGTGACCAACACGAATTGATTTTTCCCAGCAAGAGCAACCACAGCCTTTCAGTAGGAACTTGGAAGGAGGGCTTTCAAAGTTCGGCCTCAATTCTCCCTAGAGTAAGTTGACCGTCGTCGTCAGTTTTTCAGATGGCAATATGATGGATCAAATTTGAAACAAGCACAGTCTTGAGTTCAGGTTCCAAAGAAAGAATAGGCAGGATGGGTGGTTGGTTCTTATAGGCAGCTGTAATTTACCCCCATTCCGCTTTTGGGCTAGAAAGCCATGCCCAAGTTGGTTTTTCGGCGATCGCACGACTCTTGAGCGGTTAACGGTTTTGCAGTTTTGGAAACGATTCCATGGGGTTTCTAACACATGGTAGGGTGAAGGATTTGGAAACCACCCTCCATCTTACACTATTGTTCGGCCGATTATGTTGTGTGATTTGGCTCCTGGCCATTGGATCCAGTCGCCCAGATCGACGATTAGGATTGACTGTGTTCTTTTGTGGGGCCAAGCGGGTTATTTCCACTTGTCCTGTAGGCGCGTCTTTTCCCTCTTCCATTGTTTGCGTGTATTGCGTGGTCGGGAGTGACTATTTTCGTTTGTCCACTCAGGGGGAGTGAAATTTCTGGAGCTTCCATAGTGGCTGGGGGATCTTGTAGCTTTTCAGAGTGTGTCTCTCATGGGTTTGGTGATTTCTGGTGTAGGGTGGGGGGTTTTTGTCATTGACAGTGAAACATTTTTTCCTGAGTCCATGTAAACATAAGATATTTGTGTACATTATGTAACTTTTCTTTTGAATTATGAATAGAAGGATCGACTTTTTCTTCAGCAAAAAAAAATGTTCCCATGACTTTGAGATATTTCTAGAGCGAAAAACAATTAATCCAAGCTGGCTTCAGCCCATTAAATCAGGTCCTCATAACCTTTCATGGAAGATCCACCTGCAATCCTCATACGATTTTAAAGAAATGGTTTTGAGGAAGAGAAGATACCAGTGCAGAAGCTTTGCTTTCAATATAAGAAACATCTTTCCAAAAGACGGCTCTCCTTGAAGAGGGCATCGAAAAACAATTCATGGAAAAGTGATATTGCAAATTATGACTGATGATGTATCTCAGTTGAGGGCAATAATGTGTATTTTCAGCTGGTTAGCAATGACTAGGTTGATCCAGGTGAATCATTAGTTGATTTACTTTAATTTCCTCCACCGGTCATAAATCATTAGTTGACTTATTTTAATTTCCACCACCGGTTTTGTTTAGACAGATTTCGTCGTGTTTTATATGTAAATAGTTGTGTTAGTTTCTAATGTTATGCATGGTAGAGAATAGGATGGTAAAAATGTTTTAAAATCCCAACTTAAAAATTTAGTGTAAAAAAATTATTTTAAAAATTAAGTAAAAAAATTTATTTAAAAAATTCAGTGTAAAAGACTTACTTTAAAAAATAAGCTCAAAAATTTAGCTCAAAAAACTTATTTTAAAAATTAACCTAAAAAATCTCACTTAAAAAATTTTGACCAAAAAACTTTCATTAAAAAATTCCAAAAAAATGTAGTTTCAAAATTAACTCCAAAAAATTCAGCGCAGAGAATTTACCTTAAAAGTTCACTCCAAATGAGGAAATTGTATGAAAATGAATTTTGGGCTCCATTTATTTATATCTTTTTTGAGATAACTTCTTTTAAGAGAATCTCATCATTTCATTTTCGCGGTCTATGGAAAATATCCAGATATTTTCGGCTGACCTTTTAACGTGATTTGACCGAATTATTTTTGGATGAATGTAATTTTAATTCTTGTGACGGTTGAACTGTTGTAACCTGCTAGTTTGCAAGAACTCCTCTCTAGTCACTTCTTTCCAACTTCCGAATGTTTAATCTCCATCAAATTTAGTGAATTTACTATTGAAAAAAAAAATGCAAAATTGAATCTACTTTTAGTAGATATAAATTTTATGGAATTTCATAGAAAACTCTTAATTTTAACTAGTTTTCTAAAAAATAGTGTGAAATTTTTTTTTGAAGGTCATTATAATTCATTGAAATAAAAATATGTATCTTTCAAAATACAATATAAAAAAATATTTAAATTTTATGGTTCATTACATTGGTTTGTTTTCTGTAATGCGTAGTTTTTAGATTTTTAGTTTATAACTAATATTTTGAGAAATTTGACATTGGGCTAAACATCTTCAAAATCTGCAATTTTTTATATTGATTCAACTCAAAAAATTTGTAAAGTCCGTATAGATTGTTGTAACACATTTTTTTTCAAGAATACCAAGTTAACAAAGAATACACTAGTGCTCAAAAATATGACATGATACAAATCCCTTGATTGATTATTAAAGAACACACAGTCAAACAATTTCTAAGTTGACATATCAAATGTTAATAAAAAAATTACAAAAAATAAGTAATATAAATCTCACAAGTTTCATTTTTTTTGTAAGAGGAAATTCTAAACAAAAAAACTATTTTGCCTTGCTGAATGTTGAAGAACTTCTAAAAATGATATTTTTTTCTCAAAAAAGGGAAAAAAGTGTAACCAAACTTCACATTTTCATCTTGATGTATTATTACTAAATGAAATTATTTATAAATAGTTAAGCATCCAGAAAACCAAGAGGAACTAAAGGCATATTAACTTATTGGCATAAGTTCCATGTGGTTGTGGCTAATGAATCTAGAGCCTAGAGCCTAAACCAAGTTGTCTTGTATGCCCTATTAGTGTTAGTCTTTGCAGCCTTCCTCCAGTGATCAAACATGCTCTTACAAAGTCATTTTAAGGTGTCAAGGTCAAATTTTGTCATTTCAGTGAGTCTTCAAGCAAAATTTGGTCACTAGGCATTAGATCTAGGGTTTGATTTTACCCTTGTCAAAGTTATCCAAATGTCGGTCCATTTCACTGCTTATCTGAGTGTACCATGATTCAGAGAGTTTTCATTATCATGTCAAGTCCCACTGGGTCATTTTACACCTTGTTCATGCTTCAGTTGCGCCTAAGTAAGGTCATTTCCCTCTCCTAGGGTTTTGAAGGAAATTTCTCTTGGACGGCCAAATCATCGGCAAAACTTGTATCCTAATGTTCATACACCTTCCCCTATCCTTAAAGTACCTTATCAAACACTTCTCATCCCCGAGATCCCCCAAATTCCTCATTTTTGCACAAACCCTAGTTTCTTGCTATAACCTGGTAATTTTCTAAGTTGGACCTGTGTTTTGCCATTTTGGACCCTTTCCCCTCACTCAATCTCGAATATTACACTTTCCCTACTTCCTAACATCCCTCCCTACTTCCCAAAATTTCCTCAAGAATTTAGAAACTCACTATCCCCTTCATTTCGCTTCATTTCGACAAAAACCTTGTTCCACACATGGGGATAGGTTCCACTCAAATAAGGTTTCTGAGCAATAAAAGATGAATTTGGAAAACCTGAGAGATTTTTTTGTTCACAACATGCCAAGGAAGAAAAACCTCCTTCATGTTTTACACAGGTGTCAGGGTTTTGGAGAAATGTCAAAAGTATAGTTGCCTCGGGAGAATTGATGCACCTCTGAAGTGACCTTGGGAGAATCAAATTTTATCCTAGCTCAGTTAGCCAAATGACTTGCTTGATGAGTCAAATGATAGCCATACACAAAAATATTTTCAATGAGCTATCATGAGCTCAATTTTTAGTTGATAAAGGCATTCAAAATTTGACTATAAGATCACTCTGCCTTTAGGCAGCCTCATTTGGCACATTTTGACCAGTCTTTGGAGATTTGATCTTTGACAGGGAAAATGAATTCCAAATTGAACACTTCTAGTTGGGTTGGAAATTAGACTCAAATACCTTTCCAACGAGCTATCCTACGCCCAATTTGGACACCGGAAAGGCCTTCAAAAGTCTCCTACACAAACCACAACGCATAGGCTATATGCGACGCGCCTCAAGCCCTGTGCGTCGCACCACTTCCCTGTGCGCCACGCACTGGCTTGGCACTAAAAATATAGAACACAAAATGAGAAATGGTTTGCATTTTTGGATTTAGAATGAAAAATCATAACTACTGGTGCCCGAACAAGAAATTTGGAGCATTTTTGGGGCATTTTGGGTCACATGACAAATTTTTGGGCAAAATACAAGGTTTTTCTCCCAATGGCACGGCGCTAAAAATATAGAGCTCCAAATGAGGAATGGTTTTCATTTTTGGATTCAACATGAGAAATCACTACTGGTGCCTGGACAAGAAATTTGGGAAAGATCTGAGTCTCCAGGAGGTCATAAAGACCAAAAAAATGGCCTCTCTGCCCCTTTTTTGACACACAGGAAGCAGTTTTGGGAGAAGGAAGATTTGGAGGGGCAAATGAGCACCATATTCAGAAATTCTAGTTGGGTTAGAAAGTAGATAGGACGAGCTTTCCAACAAGCACACTTGGGTACATTTTTTACACATGAAAGTTACCCAAAATAGGCCCCAAAGTAGTGCGATGCATAGAGAAAATGGCGCGGCACACGGAGGAAAAATTGCCAAATTTGCTTCTGTTTCACGAATTTTCGATTCGCGACTTATCCAAGTGGGCCCGCTCATTGGCACTTCAGTTTTTTTGGTACCAAAGGTGGCATTTAAAGTATTTTTTCCCTAGATTTCCTTCTATCCAAGTGGCGAAGGAAGGCAAACGCTCAACCAAGCCATTTGTCATGTTTGTAACGCTGCCCCTGTAGCTGATGGTTGGCTCCTCATCTCCATTTTGTAATGATTCAAGTAACTCCCCAACCCTTGGGTGCTATATCTCTTCATGGAACATTCTATATATTGTATGCAAGCTATTTGCAAAGGGTTGGTTGGCTTGTAACTTCTGGGAGACTGTGGGAAAGAAACTTTGTTTCTTCATTGTGTATTTTTGACAGAGAATTAATGAAAGACAGCAGCTCTGTTTCATGAGATTCTTGTGGTTATGAGTGTAGCAAATGTGTCTCTTATGTTTTCATATGTATTTCGTCATGTTTCATAATTCAATTTATGTTCATTTCGAGTGAAATTTTCTGAGTGAGATTAGGTAGATTTCAATTTTATTGCTCTTCCTGTGGGAAAATTTCATGTTCAATGTTTTTCTTCTATTGAAAAGGACTCATGTAACTATGGCCTCTTCACTTTCTTCAGCAAATCTATTGATGTTGAGTCACCTCAAACTAAATTGTTACATTTTCCACCTACCTTGCCTCACGGAATAATTTATGCCTTTGTATTAAATTCTTTATTCTTTGTTGACCGTTGGTCCCATACCATCCCAGAAGCTCAGTCATTCATGAAAATGGTTTCTTGTATCCCTATTCACTTACTAGCCTAACATCAATATTGCACTGTAAGTCACCTCAGACCATTTTGCTTATCTATTCACTGAGCGTGACTCGGAGAGAGCCCTCTCCTGTTCTGGTAGGGCTAGCTACCAGACTGAGCGTGGTTTGTGGTTACCCTGAATTTTTCCTTCCTTCAGCCTAGGGCAGATTTAGGTGCTAACATAGTGGCGACCATACTGGGGAATGAAAATGGTTTGCTTGAAGATTGTCTTGCCCCAGTACATCTATCAAGTTCAGATCTGATGGTTGATGGTGAACAACGATCAGACATAAGAAGGCTGAAATCATTCACCTGGCGACTCCATTCACTGAAGAATCTAGCAATCGGTGCTTCATGGTGACTCCACTAGAGGACTAACTCTTTCTCCAAGAAAATGGAAGGATCTTACACAAGGTTCGGGTATCCAAAGTGGAATGGTGTTCAGGTTCTACTTTGCTTTCTTGTAAATTACTTCTTCGTTGTTCTTGAAGTTGCCCTGAAAATTTTTCAGAATTTGTTGTATGATAAAGGTGATCAAAATCTTCACTCGATCTATTCAAAAAGTGTAAATAGTGAGTTTCCCTTTGATCCTGACCTCCTTGCTTTTCCTACATCTTATGATGGCTCTCTTCAGAGTGATGAGCCTAAAGAACACAAACTTGATCCCATCACTCTTGTATATATTCCTACAGCTGTTATAATCCCAGATAGGTAAAAACCTCTTGTTTTACCTTCTGTTCTCCATGCTTTCGGCAAAAAATATGATCTATACTTGCCAATATTTGACGGTGAATGTAAGAATGTCAATGCTGAGCAACATGTGCAGAATGTTGGGACTTTTCTAGAGCTTTTTGAAATTGATGAAGGAGATGTCTGTATAAGGCTTTTTTCTCTTTCTTTGCAAGGAAAAGTCAAGAGTTGGTTCAAAGCCCTCCCTGACACGAGCATCATAGATTTACAGCAGTTCATCAATTTTTTTCTTGACAGGTGGAAGATTAGACAGATCCTTTTCCTTATGGTAGAAGAGTATAATCAGCTGAAAAGACTACCAGGGGAGACAGTACAACAATTTTCAGCTAGATTTAATCAAGTTTCTTATTCAATGCCAGTTGATATAAGACCCCCTTCTAGATCTTCTCTCTTGTGCTACCCGAGTGTCTTTGATCCGGAAATGGAGTTTCAGCTAAGAGAAAAGAATGTCGCAACACATCAAGAGATGCAAAACAATGTAGTAATTTTAGAGGCTCATTTGTTGATTAGAAAGGTAAGGTTGAAAGAAGAAGAGATGAAAAATGAGGATCCAGAGAAAACTACACCTTCAGAGGAAAATCTTGACATTTTGGTGAGTGCAGCAGAAGAGATGGTGAGGAAAATGACTACAAAAGATGAAATTGACGTTCATGAACAAGTGGCTGATCTAAAACATTTTGTTTCTTATTTCAGTAGTCATAAGGATTGTTTCGTAGATCATCTTAGAGAGCAAAGACCTGTTGATATGACATGTATGCTTGATGACATGTTTTATACTGACGATTTTCCTCAGTTTGATCAGTATGATGATGATGATTATGCTCGCCAAACTGAAGCTAATCTTGCATACAAATCAGCAGCTAGTTTGTGGGATGAGGAAGTTCGCTTACAGCTACTTGAGTACAGTTATCAACCGAGGCATATCAGCTATGGAAACGATGAGGAAAGTGCAACAGATTTTGAAGTAAGTGAAGGATATTTGCCTTTGTGCTTTGATTCATGTCAGTTCATCAGAGATAATTTCCATGCAATCAGACATCAACTATCAACAAACCATGAGTTGGATCCATTTGAGGGAGATGAAAACTTTGTTCCATGCTTCTTATATTCAGAGTTCCAGCCCCCAAATGCCGTTAATAGTCAGGTTGCACATGAAGACATAAAAGATGGCTTATATGATCAAACGATACAAGAAGATTCCTTACCTCCCTGTTTTGAATCATTTCAGTTTTTACGGGGTAAATTGCATAGTAAATCTTCAAATGAAAAGCTTATACGAAATCAACAATCTCTCAGTTTTAATGTTGAAGATGAGGCAGATGACGAAATTTTTGAGCAGGTCGTTAATAAGAAATCTTCCCCTAAAATGATTAATGAAATCATTTTGGATACAGAGCCAGATTTGTAGCCACCAAACACAATTCAAGGTGAGATTACAGATGAAGGTGAGGCAACCGAAATACATGATTTAATGATGCAAGAGGATTTTGTAACCTTGTGTTACGAAGCATTTTAGTTTATAAGGCAGAATCTTCGTAATATCTCTAAAGAAAAGGATGAACAACCAATAGGATGTCATATAGTTTCAATAGATACATCGCAATAGTCTCCTCAAGTTTTTGATGATCCTTTTGCTCATGTGTTAGATTTTGTTTGCTCTAAAACTTCTTCTCCATCAGCCAACCAGGAGACAAAAGAGAATGTTGATAATCGTTTGTTTCAAGGGTCACCTTCATTGTCTTGTTTAACAGATTGTTCATTTCATAGCCCATACCAAATTTTGCAGTCATATGAGGAGATTGATAAAGGAGGCTTTGGTTCTGTTTGGAATCAACAACAGAGTTTGGTTCTTCACGAAATTTAGGATCCTTTTGACTGCTTGCTGCAATCATCAGAGAAAGACAGTGCAGATGTGAGGAAAAGTTTAATATCTAGCTATGAAGATTACTTGGACCAGATCATTAATGTGTTAATGGAAATGAATGGCGATGCTTATGAAGATCCTTTTGTAGTATTCTTGAAGTCATCCAGCCAATTTATGCTTTGCAAGTTTGTCAGCAGTGAACTTGATTCCAAGTTTCCATGGGAGTTGCCTTTTGATTCTTCCATTTTCCTACGCATCAGAAAGCATTTGGGAAGAAATAAAATATCAGCCATAATGCTTACCTGGTTGCACTAGTTGTTCCATCTCACTTGTCCAAGTGGTGGAAAAAGTAATTAGGGTATGTTTGCTGAATAAGCTCAAATATGGGCATCTTTCCAGTTTGTTAGTTGGGATTTTGTCATGCCTGGTTTTACTATGGTTTTCAGTTTGAGTCTTCAATCAAAGTTCGTCTACATAATGTCAGTTTCAGTGTTTTTACCCCATAGCCCAATGGACGAAGGCACTGTCTGCTCACCCAAAGATCTGCAGTTCTTGGCACCTCCAAGGAGCTAGAGCTGCCATCCCTATTGGAGCCAATGTTAGTGTGTGTCTTTGCAGCCTTCCTCCAATGATCAAACATGCTCTTACAAAGTCATTTTAAGGTGCCAAGGTCAAATTTTGTCATTTCAGTGAGTCTTCAAGCAAAAGTTGGTCACTAGGCATTAGGTCTAGGGTTTGATTTTACCCTTGCAAAGTTGTCCAAATGTTGGTCCATGTCACCGTTCATTTAGAGAGTTTTCACTATCATGTCAAGTCTCACTGGGTCATTTTACACCTTGTTCATGCTTCAGTTGTGCCTAGGTAAGGTCATTTCCCTCTCCTAGGGTTTTGAAGGCAATTTCTCTTGGACGACCAAATCATCGGAAAACTTGTATCATGATGTTCATACACCATCCCCTATCCTTAAAGTACCTTATCAAACACTTCCCATCACTGAGATCCCCCAAATTCCTCATTTTCGCACAAACCCTAGTTTCTTGCTACAACTTGGCAATTTTCTAGGTTGGACCTGTGTTTTGCTTTTTTGGACCCCTTCTACTCACTCAATCTATGAGATTACACTTTCCCCTACGTCCTAACATCCCTCCCTATTTCCCAAAATTTTCTTAAGAATTTATAAACTCCCTATCCCCTTCATTTCGCTTCATTTCGACAAATCCCTCGTGCCACACATCGGGATAGGTTTCACTCAAATGAGGTTTATGAGAAATAAAAGATGAATTTGGGAACACTAAAAGAGGTTTTTGTCCACAACATTCCAAGAAAGAAAAATCTCCTTCACTTTTTACACAGGTGTCATGGTTTTGGAGAAATGTCAAAAATATAGTTGCCTCAGGCGAATTGATGCACCTCTGAAGTTGCCTTGGGAAAATCAAATTTTTTCCTAGCTCAGTTGGACAAATAACTTGCTTGATGAGTCAAATTATAACTATACACAAATATCCTCTGAATGAGCTATCATGATCTCAATTTGGAGTTGAGGTAGGCATTCCAAAGTTGACTGTAACAGCACTCTGCCTTTAGGCAACCTCATTTGGCACATTTTGACCAGTCTTGGGAGATTTGAATTTTGACAAAGAAAACCAACTCCAAATTGAACCATTCTAGTTGGTTTGGAAATTAGACTCAAAGACCTTTCAAACGAGCTATTCTGTGTCCAATTTGGACATAAGTAAGGCCTCCAAAAGTCTCCTACAAAAACTGCTGCACACAGGTTATATGCGTCGTGCCTCAAACCCAGTGCGTCGTGCCACTTCAGTGCGCGACGCTAAAAATATAGAGCTCCAAATGAGGAGTGGTTTGAATTTTTGGATTCAGCATGAAAAATCATGACTACTGGTGCCCGGACAAGAAATTTGGAGCATTTTTGGGGCATTTTGGGTCACATGCGGCACTCAGAATATAGAGCTCCAAATGAGGAATGGTTTGCATTTTTGGATTCAGCATGGAAAATCACGACTACTGGTGGCTGGACAAGAAATTTGGGCAAGATCTTAGTCTCCAGGAGGTCAAAAACATCCAAAAAATGGCCTCTCTGCCCCTTTTTTGACACACGGGTAGCAGCCTTGGGAGAATGAAGATTTGGATGGGAAAATGAGCACCAAATTCAGAAATTCTAGTTTTCTTAGAAAGTAGAAAGGACAGGCTTTCCAACAAGCCCACTTGGGCACATTTTTTACACCTGCAAGTGCCCCAAAACAGACCCCAAATTAGCGTGATGCACAAAGAAAATGGCGCGTCGCACAAAGGAAAAATTGCCAAATTTGCTTCCGTTTCATGAATTTTCGATTCGCGACTTCTCTAAGTGGACCCGCTCATCAACATTTCCGTTTTTGGCACCAAAGGCGGAATTTAAAGTATTTTTTCCCCAGATTGGCTTCTATCCAAGTGGCGAAGGAAGGCAAATGGTCACCCAAGTCATTTTTCATATTCATAACGCTGCACCTGTCGCTGATGGTTGGCTCTTCATCTCCATTTTGTAATGATTTGAGTAACTCCCCAACCCTTGGGAGTTCTATCTCTTCATGGCGCATTCTATATATTGTATGAAAGCTATTTGCAAAGGATTGGTTGGCTTGTAACTTCTAGGAGACTGTGGGAAAGAAACTTTGTTTCTTCACTATGTATTTTTGACAGAGAATTAATGAAAGGCAACATCTCTGTTTCGTGAGATCCTTGTGGTTGTGAGTGTAGAAAATGTGTCTCTTACGTTTTCATATGTATTTCGTTATGTTTCATAATTAAATTCATGTTCATTTCGAGTGAAATTTTTTGAGTGAGATTAGGTAGAATTCAATTTTATTGCTCTGCCTGTGGGAAAATTTCATGTTCAGCGTTTTTCTTCTGTTGAAAAGGATTCATGTAACTATGGCCTTTTCACTTTCTTCAACAAATCTATTCATGCCGCGTTACCTCAAACTAAATTGTTACATTTTCCGCCTACCTTGCCTCACGGAATAATCTGTGCCTTTGTATTAAATTCTCTGTTCTTTGCTCACCGTTGGTCCCATACCATCCGATAAGCTCGGTCATTCATGAAAATGGCTTCTTGTATCCCTATTCACTTACTAGCCTAAGATCAATATTGCACTGTAAGTCACCTCAAACCATTTTTCTTATCTATTCACTGAGCGTGACTCGGAGAGAGCCCTCTCCTGTTCTGGTAGGGCTAACTACGAGACTAAGCGTGGTTTGTGGTTACCCTGAATTTTGCCTTCCTTCAGCCTAGGGTAGATTTAGGTGCTAACATACCCTTTAACCTTTTGATCATCTGCTTTAGATGCAAACCATATCATCCAAGACTAAGAGTAGTTCATCCTTTTCGTCATCCCTATTTAATGATATTGGCCAAAGAGTGCTTTCATCTAATAGTAAAGGTAAATAGCATGCATGTATTGATTACATCATGTGTGAGCAAGCCCCATGTCTAAAATTGAAGTTGCCACTACATCTAGGTTCTTAGAATTAAACATACAAAACATATGCTCCCAACCAAGTTGAACACCACCTCATGTAACTAGTTTCTTATGCCCTATGGTATTTTTTTCTTGTAGAGTTGAGCCAAAGCCTTGACCCATTGTCGAGATGACCATCAAATGCCTTGCCAATGTTGTTGATCGCATGATCCCTGAGCTTTCAGATGCCATGTACACGGGACAACTACACTCAAGGATGAGTCACCCTCCAGAAATTCAAAACATTCTTTCAATTTTTCAATTGTGAATATGGTAGAAGAAATAGATACAAATAATCTTTTCAGATGCAATCGCATTACTATTTTTGCAAATCAAATCCCAAGTTTTAATGAGTGGCAGTTCCAAAAACTCGCAACGATTTTTGTAGAAAGTTTGTTTTAATTCCATTATATAAACTCTTTTATGTTATTGGAGAAGAAGTCCTCAATTTGTACAAAAACCAGACTTGAGAAGTTGTGCTACTACACTTCTTAACTTATCTTTTTAGAAGCAGTGAATCAATGTTTCAGATTTTTGTGAAAGAAATTTTTCAAGACCTGCATTTTTGTATCTCCTGGAAGTTTCTAGAATAAAAAGGTGGAATCAGAATGTTACTTACATATCAAGACTCAAATGCATACGGTATTTCTATCATTTTTCTTTTTGTCTTGTTCTTTATGTAATTAGCATTTCATTTAATTTTCTATTGTTGATGTATTAACATGCTTCAAGCAATTCTATATTGAGTAACTTCTGAATGATTTAGAATTGTTATATCAGAGATATATGTTAGCAATAACTACCAGTAGGTCATGCGATATGTTTTGATAATTACTTTCTTTAATTTCTTAAACAAAGTAATCATTATTTAAATGCATCTTCCTATGGATACATAAACCATCTATATGATTATTTGTCTGCTAATAAAAAATAGCATTGTTATAAGATTACCCAGGTTATATATGTGTGTGTGTGTGTGTGTTGTGTGTATTTTCAGAGTTATAGATAAAAATCACCTATCATCTTTGTTATGCATTTAAAACACTCATTCATCAAGCTATACATTATTGGGAAACTAGTCCCGTAACATCCAGTCGAAGCCACCACTTCAAACAGAAAAGGAGTTGTACTAAGGTATGGACCGGTTGGTTATCCCCAATGTTGGTGTTACGATCTCAGAAGCATAAACAACTAGATTGTCAGATTCTTTCGAAATTGAGGTTGTCTCTGCAAGAAATAACACAAGGCCTAGGAATCCTTGAACTGGACAGGGATTGTGATAAAGCCAGATTTTGTGTGCCTCGGTGGGCCTAGGAATCCTTGAGTAGTGAATGGCAGAATATATGGTAAAGCCTATAGGTGTGTTCCCTCGACCAATCCTAGGAATTATTGGTTGGTGAATGGAGGATATACGATAAATCCTTAAGGGTGGAGCCTTGATTAAGCTTGGAATATTTGATTGTTGTATGGCAGGATGTATGGTAAAGCCTGGATACTAGGGCATAAGAAAATTCCTCATGGTGCGTGCAGAAATATGGTGGCATCCATTCTTGTTTAGGGCCTTGTGATCATGTGGGGATTTTGGTAAAGCCTGAGGAAACCTGGTTTGGTTTGGTTTTGAGTCCCACATTCATGCTTGGAATATGGCATGAGGGTGATTGGATGAAAAAAATATTTGGTTCAGCCAATCTATGGTTGGGTGGTTCGTGGAAGTCCCAAAGTTGGTTGGATTTCACATTCATTAATAATATTTTTTCCTCTTTGGTATTTCATGTGTAAATGTACTGGCTTATATGTGGATTGTAAGGTTGTTATATCCTTGTTATTTTTGCTGGTTATATGTTGGTCATGAGTATGTCTTATCATAAACTTGATGTATTGATCTCATCATTTTTTATTAGTAATTGAGAGTACAATGAATACATGACCTAATAGATGATAATGAAGCTATTGTGATATGGAAATAATTCTTCTTTAGGAATCTCATATAAGTATGAGACCCCTATACTCATATATGTTGTTGTAACCTATAGAATGCATATTGTGACATGTTTGACGAAATTCCTGTAATGGCTAGTAGGGGTCGAGTCAAGTCAATGATCAACTTTTTCCATTAATACCTTGTTTCCAATGTTATTTATAATTTTTGAAAGTTTCATGAAGTTCCGGAAATGGTCTTAGTCGTGGCCCTAAAAATGTGGCATAAAATCTGGGGTTTCTCGCTCAGAACTAGTTGAAAAACCCATAGTCACTGGAATTACCTTGTTGTGGGAGTGACTAGAAGGCATCAGTCACATGGATGTATTGTCATGGGAGTAGGTCGGGGTCCTCATAAGTGAAATGTCAAGTTTCCTCAGGGATTGTTCACCTAAAAGGGTTGGTTGTCTCCTGAAGGTTTATTAGCATGTGCGGAAGGTCAGATTGATTTGCTTTTATTGGTTCCACGTCCTTAACTAAACATGCGGAGTTTACTCACATCATAGTAGACTCTCATCAAATTTTTACCCTAGAGGACTGGTTAACTTGGGTAAATGTGGGAGGAGGGTGTTAGAGTGTGCTATTTGAGCATGGTTCTCCCCATGGACTAGATCGGCGGTGTGTTGGTCATGAATTCATATCGGTTGCATATATGTGTTCTCTATGATTGTGGTCTATGTGCATGTTGTGTATTCTTGGTGTTGTTCATTGTTGCATTTGTTTCTCCTTGTGAAAGTGGATGGTGTGTTTTTTGTTGTGTTCATCATGAGACTATGTTAATTATGCATTACATATGCATGTCAGTGCTTATACACTATTATGCATTAAGGTGATGGTACAAGACAATTGCAGTGTTGGAAATGTGTCAAGGAGCATCTTAAGAGGGATTTTTCCATAGAATTAGGGTGCTATGCCACAAATTTATAGTGCACATGAAGTGCAGACAATTGGGATGTTCGGCATAGCATTCCACAAATTTATGCAGTGCTAGATAAAGGGCAGGAATATCACTAGGAAACTATTATCGAGATGGATGGTAAGATTTGTGATCAAGTTGTTTCTATTATAACTAAACCTAGATCCAATTATAGCTATGTTAGTCCTGACTTGGTGTATAAGTGTCGTTTGGATAAAGAAGTTCATGTAGGAATCTTGGTTAGTGAAATTGGCTACAAGTTCAAAGAAGAGTGTATCACTGGGTTAGATCTTCCTCATTCAAGTTGAATGACATGCCTACCTCAGCACATTTGAATGTATTTCCGTTGAGATCATATAACATGATTTTGGGTATGGACTGGTTGTATCTCCATAGGACCAAAGTGGATTGTTATCACAAGACCATTGAGTTTTTGCATGACAATGGAGAAGAGAAGATCTTGTAGGGTAAGAGGAAGGCCAAATCAGTTAGAATGGTAATAGATATGAAGCCAAACACAGTCACTAAAAAGGGTGTGTTATTTATGTTGCATATTTCTAGTGATAAAGGTAAGGATGTTCAGGATGCAAAGGTATTGAGGAGGTACCCAATCTTGCAATAGTTTCAGGATGCATTTCCAGTAGAGATTTCAGGGTTGTCACCACACAGGAAAGTGGACTTCTCCATTGAGTTGGTACTAGGGACAACACCAACATTGAAGGCACCATATAGGATGACCACACTAGAGTTAGTAAAGTTGAAGTTACAGTTGAAGGAAATTCTTGACAGAGAATAAATTATGCCAAGTGTATCACCTTCGGGTGCACTGATGTTGTTTGTGAAGAAGGATAGTACTCTCAGGCTATTCATTGATTAGAGGAAGTTGAAAAAAGTGACCATCAAGAACAATTATCTGATTCCAACGATTGATGACTTGTTCGATCAATTAAAGGGAGAAACAATGTTTTCGAAGGTTGATCTGAGATCAGGATATCATCAAGTACGTGTTAAGGAAGAGGACATATACAAGACTAATTTCAAGACCAAGTATGGACATTATGAGTTTGTTGTAGTTCCATTTGTTTTCACAAATTTTCCAGCTACGTTTATGTGTTTGACAAATAGTGTATAGTGCCCTTATCTGGACAAGTTTGTTATTGTAATCATTGATGACATCTTGATATATTCTAAAAATGAGGAAGAGCATGCTGAGAAGTTAGCAACAATGTTTATATTACTGAGAGAGCATCAGTCGAATTCCAAGCTTATCAAATGCAGTTTCCTTCAGACAAAGGTACATTACTTTGGACATGTTGTTTCCAAGGAATGCATAACAATATATCCAGATAAGATAAGAGCTATCATGGATGGGAAGCTCCTAGAAATGTGGATTATGTAATTCATTTGGTTATCAGGTTATTATAGGAATTTCATTACGAATTTCTCTCACATTACATGTCTGATTACATCATTGCATAGGTAAGGTAAGAAATTTGAATGGACGAAGGAATCTGCAACAAGTTTTGAGAAATTAAAGGAGTTGTTGATAAATGCTCCAATGTTAAATATTGTAGATCTAGACAAAGAATTTGTGGTGAGAGCATATGCTTCCAAGAGAGGACTTGATGGATTCCTTATGTAGGAAGGACATGTAGTGTGCTAAGAGTTACAGAAACTAAATGAGGATGAGAAAAATTATCTAACACAATATCTTGAGTTGGAAATGATCATCCATGTGTTGAAGATGTGGAGACATTATCTTCTTGGCATGAGGTTTGTATTGATGAGTGATCATAGTGGATTTACATATCCACTTGAACAACCAAATCTGAATGCTAAACAAGCTAGATGGCTGGTTACGCTCAATGAGTTCAACTTTAAGATCAGGTACATCAAAGGTAAGGAGAATAGGGTTGTAGACTTTCTTACCATGAAAGTACATGTAAGTAACATAGAAACTATGATTTTTTATGGGGTTGACTTTCATGATCATATTTTACAAGAAGGACAACAAGATGGAAGGTACATGGAGCTTATGCATAGGTTACACCAGGGTACAGGTGGTCAGGATGTGGACTATCATCTTACAGCATATGGTTTGGTCAGCTTTAGGGAAACGATATATGTGCCAGAAAATGATGACCTCAAGAATTCTATATTGTGAGAGTTTCATGCAAAATCATATTCAAGTAACCAAGGATACCAGAAGACATTGAATATAGTGAAGAAGTTTGACCATTGGCCAAATCTGAAGAAGGAAGTTGTAGTATTTTTTGCTTGATGTTTGGATTGTCAGCATGTCAATGTAGAGTATAAGCATCCAAGTGGACTACTAAAACCGATTTTGATTCCAGAGTGGAAGTGCGATGACGTTTCCATGAATTTCATCACTAATTTTCTGAGGAAATCTAGAGAGCATGATTCCATCATGGTTGTGGTGGACAGGATGACAAAGGTAGCGCACTTCATTCCAGTAGAGTCTACATATTCAGATAGTGATGTGGCACAGGTATTCATCAGAGATGTAGTGAGGTTTCATGGTGCTCCAAGGAATATTGTGTCAAAGAGGGATGCTAAGTTCACTTCCAAGTTTTGGAAAGATTTGTTCACAAGCTTGGGTAGAACATTGGCCTTTAGCATAGCTTATCATCCGCAAATATATGGACAAACAAAGAGGGTCAACAAGATATTTGAGGACACGTTGAGGATGTATGTGATGCATCAATAGCGAAAGTGGGAAGAGTATCTTCCACTGGTTGAGCTTGCTTATAAAAACGGGTATCAGGAATATATAAGGATGAATCTGTTTGATGGACTTTAGGGGTGGAGTTGTAATACTCCCATCGGTTGGAGTGATCCAATGGATAGGGTGTTTATTGGAACGGATATGTTGGCGGAGATGTAACAAGAAATACTGGTAATTAAGAAGAATTTGAAAGAAGCACAGGATAGGTAGAAATGTTATGCAGATCAGTACAGGTTGTTTAAAGAGTTAAGTTGGAGAATATGTGTATTTGTGCATCAATCGCAATAACAGATCCTTGAGGATTGGATCATGTGCCAATTTGGCACCTTGATTTTGTGGACCTTTCAAGATTCTTGAAAGGATTGGAATAGTGGCCTATCGGCTACCACTACCTCTAATAGTCAAAGTTGATGATGTTTTTCATGTGCCATATATTAAGAAGTATGTTAAATATGTTGATCATGTGATTGACTGGTCTGTATTTCAGGTTGATCCAGATGGAGAATTCTAGGTGGAACCTAAATGTATATTGCATAGAAAGATGTTCATGCTTCAAAAATGAGTAATTGAACATTTTAAACTGTAGTGTAAGCACTTTGGGGGGAATGAAGCTACATGGGATATGGAGGATCAGATGTAGGCTATGTATCCTTCCATGGAAAATTTTAGGGGCTAATGTTCACCTAGTGTGCTAATTTTCCATGATTTGTCCACAAAAAGGATTCGCCAATTTCCAATTTTATAAAAGATGATTCGCCCTAATTTTAGAATATAAAATTATTTTACCTTAAAAATTGCCAATATAATATAGAGACTATATATAAAATCATTATAAATTTGATTAATTTTTCAAATATACGAATAAACATTTTATAGTTTGCATATTAGGGATTAGTGAGATTCGCCAATGTTTTTAAACTTGAAGAAAAATTTCCATCCTTAAATTTTTCCTTGTATCCTTCTCTATTCGCTAGTTGAGTGAATTATTTTCGTATATGTTTTGATGTGTTGTTTTGGTATATCTATATATGTATATGGATATCAATAACACGATGATATTTTTTATAGATATCCAATAAATGATGTGGGTTTCATGTCATTATGGTTGTCATGTTGTTATGTTTTCATGTTGGTTTTTTCTCAGTAGGTTGATTAATGTAAATAATGCATAGAGCTAAGTTATAAAGCTCCATCGCAGTTCTGGTTTGCTTTCAACGGTATTGTTGGTTGTACATGTCATTGAACACCAAGGATGACCGAGGACAATGTTCCCCCAAGTGGGGGGGGTTGTAATAGCCCTTGTCAAAATTCGATGTAATAAAGTTAATAAAGGAAAAATAATAACCAAGGTCATCGGACAAGTATTCAAAGCTAAGTGTTGGGAAAAGCATCCTAGTGTGTGTTCTAATTTGGCTTATTATGGCTAAGTAAATTGGCAAAGGAAAAGGCTTCAAAAAGGCATGATGCATTAATGGGAATTTTATTTATGAAAATAATGGAAACTAGGAGAAAAGGAAGGTGAAAGGTCATAGGTTGCATGTGAGGAGAAAAATGAATGAAAGAAATGGAGAATTGAAGGAAATAAAGGCCTCATTAATAAAAGGTTATTGATGATCAGCTGGTACCTTTTTGTCAGTTTAGTTTTGGAGATCTCTCTCTCTTCTCACTCTCTGACACACTTGGACACTTAGATTTTTGTTGTAGCGCTCAAGAATTGGATCAAGAAATTAAAGGAAGGACCAAGAAGGAAAATATCAAGAAAATAAGAGCATCATCTAATAGCTACAGTGGGATTATTTGCAGGTATCAATTTTCATGTGTAATTTTCTTGCAAGGTTTGGCATGCATGGTACATGCATGTGTGTACCTGGTTCTCTTGTTGTCATTGGCATGGGTTTTTCCAAGTTTGACAATGTTCTTCAGCCTTTCCTTTCCATTTTTGGATAGCCATGGTGTGATGGGTTCCCTTGTATTTGGTTGAGTTGGATTGAAGGATGGTTTCGAAACTTAATGAGGTGGTCTCTAAAAGAAAGAACACAAGGCCTAGGAATCCCTTAACTAGACTGGGATTGTGGTAAAGCTAGATTTTGTGTGCATAATTGGGCCTAGGAATCCTCAACCAGTGAATGGAAAGGCATACGATAAAGTCTAGAGGTTTGTGCCCTCGATCAGGCCTAGGAATCCTTAGCTAGCGAATGCCAGGATATATCATAAATCTTGGAGGGTGGAGTGCTTATTAGGCCTAGGAAACCTCAACCATTTTATAGCAGGATATAAGGCAAATCCTAGAGACTAGGAGATAAGAAAACTCCTCTCTGTGTAGGTAGATAAATTTGGTGCGATCCATGCTTGTTTAGGGCCTAGTGATCTTGTGGGGATTGCGGTAAAGCCTGAGGAAACCTAGTTTGGTTTGGTTTTTAGTCCGACATTCATGCTTGGATTATGGCACGAAGGTGATTGGCTAAAAGAAACATTTGGTTCCGCCAATCTATGATTGGGTGGTTCGTGGAAGTCCCAAACCTGGTTGTCTTTTGCATTCATTAATAAAAGTTTCTTCTCTTTGTTATTTCATGTGAAAATGTAATGGATTCTATGTGGATTGTATGGTTGTTATATCCTTGTTATTTATGCTGATTATATGTTGGTTATGATTATATTTTATGACAGACTTGATGTATGACTCTCATCATATTTTGATTAATAATTGAAGGTACAATGAATATATGACATAATAGATGATAATGCAATTATTGTGATATCAAAAAAATGATCTTTACAAATATTAGATAAGTATGAGACCCCGATGTTCATATCTGTTGTTATAACCTGTACAATGAATATTGTGACATGTTTGACGAAATTCCTGTCATGGCTTGTAGGTGTCCAGTAAATTCATTAATCAAGTGTTTGCATTAGTACCTTTCTTCCAGTGTTATTTATCATTTTTGAAAGTTTCATGAAGTACTGGGTAGTGACCTAAGTTGTGGCCCTGAAAAAGTGGCATAGAATGTGGGGTTGCTTGCTCATAACTAGATGAAAAAGTCCATAGTCACTTGAATTCCCCTGTTGTGGGAGAAAATGGAAGGCCTCATTCACATGATTGGCTTGTCATGGGAGTGACTTGTGGTCTAGATCAATGAAAGATTAAGTTTCCTCAGGGGTTGGTCACCTAGAAAGGTGGGTTCGCTCCTCAAGGTCATATAGCATTTGTGGAAGGTTAGATTGGTTTGGTTTTTTGGTTCCACTTCCTTAATTATACATGTGGATTTGAATCACATAATAATAGCCTCTCGTCACATGTTTACCCTAGCTGACCAATTATCTTGGGTAAATGTGGGAGGAGGTTGTTATAGTTCTATTACGACTTGGTGGTAGTTGGAATTAAAATCTATCTTAATAATTACTTTTCCCCCTTAACCTAGTTAAGAAGGTCATCAATATAGAGAATCGAGTATTGGTCCCTTACTATGATTTGATAAGGGCTCGATACACAGTGCAGACTTTACAATTTCCATATTTCTTCCACATAAGCACTAGTGCACTTCCATAGGGTGAGGAAATTGGTTGGATGTTCCATTTTTGGAGTAGATCTTATATTTTCTTATTGATTTTTAATTTTCTATAAAAGTGCAGTAGTATATTTTTCCATTGGGTGGAGGTGGATGGAGCGCTAGATTGATTGAATTCTTAACTTGACAGTGCAGAGGTACCCTAGTCGTTGAGGAGAAGATTCCTCTCTATTATTCGACAACCTTATCTATTTCCCTCTCCTAATTGGAGGAGCCCTATGTGGAGGCCATGGATGTGGCCATAATATTTCCCTTTATTTGAGAGTGAATTAGGAAGAATATAAAGTTCCTAGTCTAGGAAATGACCTTACTGTATTGTTTAGCATAGATCAAAGAAATTGTAGTAGGTGGAGATACCTATAGTATCATGTATAGTTTTTTTTCCCAAAGTAATAATAATACTATGATGTTTAATTCATATACCACGTGAAATTTCATCAAGTATGGTTTTGCCTAAAAAAGAAAAATAAAATCAAGAGGAGTAGCATCACACAATACCTTGTCCTTCAAAGGCTTGATGTTGTAGGACAAGTGGCACTGTTGATTGATGTGTTTATCTCACCCTCAGTGAAGCCACATGAGTTTGTTTTGCTTCATGTGTGGTGTTGTTAGCAATTTGAACCACCCAGTGGAATACGCTAATACGAGTTTCTTTTGACTCGCACTAATGATAATCAAACATGGCGAAGCAACTTTCACCCACATTGGTGAGTGAAATAGACACTCACCTTCTTCCATATCTTTAGTCAATGAGATACACATAATATAAGGGGAAACAAAAATACTTTACCACCAAATGGAATACAATTTTAGATTGATTCAATTATTGACTGATTATTTTTGAAATCCTTCTTTCTAGCTCAATAGATCCTAAACAAAATGTTTCTACCTAATCTAGAGATCTAGATACATGTTCAATTGGTAGTCATGAAATTTATTCCAAACTCTATATCGCGAATAATATTGTTGGTGAACATATTTATAAATCAAAACTTTAACACTACAAGCATTAGTAGAGGTATGGAAATAATATATTTTCATTCCGAAGTGAAGAATAAATCAACCCTTTGATGACATGCTCCTTGGTATATAACTTAATGGAATGAATAATTTTGAGTGATCATCGCTTTCCCTTTTGTAAAATATAACAAAAAGAAAAAAATGAAAGAACAACATCCATTTTTTGTATTGTTGCCGCCGAGAAATGTGGAAAGATTTATTATCCTAGTTAATAACAAAGGATCAATTTATATTACTTGTTAGACAAAAGAACAAAGCAAGATGTAGTTTGATATATTCCAAGAAAATTTTATTGAACAAAATATTTCACATAGCTACTCTATTTTGTTGAAGACTATACTAGAAATGAAATATTTTTCTTGGAATAGAAAGAAGTCTACTATAAATTATAGGTACATGACGAACTTTCAAGAAAACTATGGTTTTGTTACTAAGTCCTTTGATTTCCTTGCCCATATATCTAGAAGGATTATTCATTCATTTGGTACATTGGAAGAATGATATAACTCTTCATTATAATGTTTAGAAGTCATGAAAAAATCCGTGTATTACTTCCTTTATGATTTTTATTTCATGAAAATAAATATAGCTTAAATTTTTCATAAGATTGAATAAGATATTTCAAATATTTTATCCTCATATGCTTACATACATTAAACCCATTGAAATTAATGCTAAGGTGTGTTATGTAGCATTGCATGAGATTTATTTTGACTAATATCTCCAACATTAAAACAAATATTTATAGATGCTAAGGAATTCGAAAATAATTTTTGTGTTTATGAGGATTTTCTAATGAGGAAGCACAATGACGAAGGAGGACAAGTAAACTTAGATTTACATATTTTTTAATTAAAATTATTAACAGGTAAAATGGACATTGCGATATGAAAGGAATGATATGACTATATTTTTGTATTTTAAGCTGGCAAGGTGTCATTTCTCTTACAATAGAAATTGTTAGGTCCTTAATGAAGAGTAAGATATGTTCTATAGTAATGGTAATGAATCTGAACCTAATGGTTTTCCAGGATTGAATTATTTTTTTTTGCTAAAAGAAAAAAAGGATTTTTTAGACAATTTACTTGCCCAAATAGTTACGAAGGGAATTTTGTCACTAAAGAAACCTTTAATACCCCAGCCATTTATGTAGTTGAAAAGGTATACACATTTATTTGTAGGATGCCATTCCTTAATGGATATGATTATGAAAATAATACACATTAAGGAAAAAGAAAATAAAATTTGCAGATGCTTTGAGAAAAAATTAAATCATGTTTGTGCCATTTCTGCAAGAAGTTAGCAAACCAATATGGTATGAAAAATCAAAATAGTTTCATATTTTGATCAACAGAATGTAGAAATTAAAGAGATAAGTCACAAATCTAATTTATCGGATGATGAAGATAGTGAATTCCCAATAAATAATCAATATCTACTAACGTATAGGGATAGAATCTATCTATCCAATGATCCAAACTTGAAACAAATTGTCCTCGATGAACTATGTAAGAATCCTACAGTTGCACATCTTGGTTATTAGAAGGTAACAACTATGTTAAGAAAATATTTGTTTTGGCCTAATATAGAAATAGAAACAAATCTATACATAACCAAATGTTTGGAATTTCAACTTGTTAAATATTCCCATTAGCATCAACTTAGTTTATTATAACCTATAACTATTCTACAATGAAAATGGGAAGTGATATATATGGTATGGACATCATTACTAGGTTACAGAAAACAAGGAGACAATATGACTCTATCATGTTAGTACTAGAAAAACTTTATAAAAAAACTCATTTTGTTCTTGTGAAACCTTCCTTAAAAGCCATCAACATCAATGAAATAATATTGAAGGATATTTTTAGACACCATGGTATACCCAAAACTATGATTTTAGACTAGGATCCAATGTTTACTTCTAAATTTTGGACAGGTTTATTTTAGGACATGGGAACAAAATTTAATTTTAGCATGTCTTATCATCCTCAAACTAATGGTAAAACAAAAAGGACCAATCAGATCTTGGTAAATATAGTAAGAATGTATGTCATGGATAGACCCACCAAGTGGGAATATTACCTTCACTTGGTTGAATTTTCCTATAACAATGGATATCAGACTTCATTAAAAATGAGTCCTTTTGAAGTGATATATGGTAGGAGATATAAAATACCTTTAATTTTGGATAATATTGAAGAAAAATTGATATTGGGTATAGATATGTTAAAATAGATGGAAGAGGTAGTTAACCAAGTGAAAAAAAACTTGAAAACATCTCAACATCAACACGAGTGTTCTTTGGATTTGAAAAGAACTCAAAATGAATTCAACGTTGGTGATCATGTATAATTGAAAATAAAATTATGTAAAATCACACATAGACTTCAAAATTGTGCCAAGCTATCACCTGACACTGTGGACCTCTTGAGGTGTTAGTAAGGATTGGACCAATGGCCTATAACAGCCCTGGTGAAAATTCCAAGTAATAAATGTTAAAAGCAATAACCACAGATGACTACGACACTTATTCTAAGATGAATGTTTGGAAAGAGATCCTAGGGGGTGTTAAAAAAAATTTATGTCTAAGGAAACTGGAAAAGGCAATGGCTAAGGCATTAAAAGGAATTTTGGTACATTTATTTATGAAAATAATGGAAATTAGCATAAAAAGGAGGTGAAAGGTCACATGTTGCATGTGAGGAGGAAAATGAAGGAAAATGGAGGAAAATGGAGGAAATAGAGGCCTCATTCATAAAAAAAGGAATATGAGGATTAGTTCGTAACCTTTTGTCATTTTAGTGTTGGAGCTCTCTCTCATTTTATCTCTCTCTCTCATACTCTTGGATGCTTAGAGCTTTCTTGGACCACTCTTGGATGGTGTAGGATACTTGGATACTTAGAGAAAGAAGGCAAAGGAAGAGCAGGAAAGTGCAAGAAGGCATCAACATCATCAACTACATCACATTTTCTTGTAGGTCCTGAGCTGAATGTATGATTTATTCACTAGTTTCGACATGCATGACATGTGCATGTGGATTCTTGGTCATGATCTATCATTGGCATGGAGGATTTCCACGATTGACAGTGGATTTCCTAGCTTTTCCATTTCATGGATAGCCATGGTGAGTGTGAGTTTATTTTCATTGTTTTGTTTTGGTTAGTTCTCATGTTTCCTTAGCTTGGGTTGACTTATTAGATCATGGATCCTTGGTTGGAAAAACACTCTGGAGCCCTTGGTGGGTTGGGTTACTAGTCTTGGAGCCTTGGTTGGACAAATGCTCTAGAGCCCCATAGTAGTTGTGGGTTGCATTACTAGTCCTGGAGCCTTGGTTGGAACAAACACTCTAGAACCCTGGATGGCTAGGATGGCGACCGATCTGGTGATGCTTTTGGTGATTTCTAACCATGAGGTGGAATCATTGTTTGATGGGTTGAGGTGGATGGCCTTTGGAAGCCCTAGATGAGTTTTGATTTATGTGTTCTATGAGATCCCATATTCATGCTTGGAATATGGATCAAGGGTGAATGGCAGAAGAGAGATTTAGCTCATCCATTCTATAGTAGGGTCGAATGTGGTAGTCCTATCTCCGGTTGGTTCATTGCATTCATTAATGAGAAATCCATTCCCCTGATTTTCACGTGTAAATGTACTGATTTATTTCTGGATTTGATGGTTGATATGTTTACTATATTTATGTTTCTGTTATGCTGGTTATAATCACATTTTATGACAACAACTATGTATGTCTCTCAGCATGTTTTACTTATATGTGAATGGATAATGTGCCTATGACCTAATATATGATAATTCAGCAAATGGCATGAGCGAACAATGGTTCATAGCGATTCTCATATATGTATGAGATCCCTACACTTAACTCATTTATTTACACCTGGAGATTACATGTTGATGATATGTTAATTAGGGGAATTTTGAGGTCTAAAATGGACCTCCTAAGAAAAATGTACAACAAAGATAAAATTTATAAGAACCAATTTGATTCAATATGCTGATGTAAATCATGGGTGATGATTCACCATTTTTTGAGTAAAAAGCTAAAAAGATTAAAAAATAATAAAATAATAAAAATAATTTTTCAACTTGTATTTTCAACTTATCTCCCTAAGTTTTTACTCACATTTCGAGTAGGACTACTCATTGGATGCAAAATTTGATTCCTCATCCAAGGAGTACCAATGTTGCATACTTTCAATGGACCTTGCTACACTAAAAATGAGAAATACATGAAAAAACATTATTACAATCATGTTTTTCATGTATTTCTCATTTTTCATGTAGCAGAGTCCATTGGAGGTATGAAACATGGGTAATCCTTCGACGAGCACTCAAATTTTGGATCCAACAAGTGTTTCCGCTAGAAATTTGAGTAAACCCATAAGGAGATAAGTTGAAAATACAAGTTGAGAAAAATAGTTTTTCTTTTTTCCCTCTAAAATTTGATGATGTAATGTAATGTTATTTTATTATTTCCAATATTATTTTATAATTTCCTTAAGAGAGCCATTTTAGACCTCAAAATTCCCCTGATGTGAATAAATGCCTGTCATGGCTAGTAGGGATGAAGCCAAGGTCCTAAACAAGTATTTTCTTTAGTACTTTCATTTCCATGTTACTTTACTTATTTGAAGAGATCGATCAGTTTTGGGTAGTGTCCTCAGATCTGGGCCTAAAAATGTGGCCCAAATCCTGGAGTCACTGACACAACACTGAAAATTTTGGTCCACAGTCATTGGTAGGTAGGCCTGTCAGAGCAATTTTAGGTTTTTGGTCACTCCCTTGCCCATATCATAAGAGCGACTATGGCCCAAGAGACCTCAAACAATAGTGAGACCCAGGGACAGGTTCTCTGAGTGACTTACTTGTTCTTTGAGGGTTCTGTTGATCATGTTGGATTTTTGTATGGTGTGTTTCCATTGGTTCCACTTCCTTAAGGTGACTTAGGAAGTCAAATCATATCATAGTGGCCTCTCATCGCATATTTAACCCATCTAGCTGGTTACTTGGGTAGATGTGGGAGGAGCATGTTACAAAGTGGTATCAGAACATGGTTCACCCTTCAGACTGGATGGGCTATGTGTTGGTCATGACTGCATGCCAATTGCATGTGTGTCTCTTACACTTATATACTTGTTGCAATTGCTTGTTGTTGGATTAGGGATGTAGCATGGTTATCATGGAGAGTTTGTTATGGGTTTCATGAATTATATTTGAAATTAGTATGTGATTGACCGAGTAAGGATTATATGTCGCTTACATGTCAATATCATGGTACCTACTTACATCCTTGTATGTTACATTACATTTTGAATATTTTGATTACATGCACCAGTCTTGTAGGTTGATTACAAGAATTGATCGTGTATGTTCGACTACATGCAATTATGTGTATTTGTAGTTGGTTTGGAATTGCTTATGCATATTTTTTGTTGCATGTGGCAATGTGTACAATGGAATATTGGTTGTTTTAAGGCATGAGGTCATAGCATGCATTGTTGATATGTTCTTGCATTGATGACTTAACCCTAGTTAGAGGAATGTTTATGAGTTGATACATTTACTTGTGTATGTCTATATGATGTTATGATTATGTTATACATGCATCACGTTGATTTGGTAATCTTGTAGACAAGGTATCCTCCCCAAGTTATGGTAAGGTACATGATTTATGGTGATTGGTTTATCTAACATACTATGCTTTGCAAGAAGAAAAGCAAGACAGTTGACTACAAAGACTCTCCCTACGAATCCGAATATTAGTATGGTGTTGGGAACTCTTCCAACTTGGCAGTGACACTGAGAGGTTTAAAGGAAGAGATTAGGAGTTGTAGGGAAAATAACAACATAGTCATACAACCATAGGAAAGGTTCAAAGAGGCGAATGAAATAATACTTCAGAGATTGTCAGATTTGCAGTGACAAGGGCTGCTTAGGATCAGTTATGAGTAGGAGGGAAAAACTAATTGGGCATATAGTAGAAGGTTTAATAGTAGACATAGGTCAAATCAATCTGACACCAGCTGAGATGGAAGATTGTTGGACACTCCGGAGAGGAGAAGGGATAGACACAAGTATCATTCTAGTTCTTATTGAGATAGGCACTATGATCATCATCAGTATCTTCCTTATAGGAGGAGTGATAGGGGGTATTTCCTTCATGAATTTAAGAAAGAAAATTCACCTGCTTTTGATGGGGAAATGAAGAAACCATAGGATGCATAGTCATGGTTTCTTGGCATGAGGAATTATTTCTTTGGGTTTCATGAATACACATAGAACATGAAAGCTAGAGTAGCTACATTCAGTCTCAAAGGTAAAGCAGGCATCTCGTGGGAAGATGTGAAGAATTGCAGGTGTATTCATGAGGAATATTTGTCTTAGAGTTATTTTGAGTGACTATTCAAGAAGAAGTACTTGTCAGAAAGGTACGTTGATGACAGGGAAAAAAAAATTTATGAACTAAAGATGTGTTCAATGACATATGATGAGTACACTAGCATATTCTTGGAGTTGCTGAGGTATGTACCTTATATTACTGAGGAAAATGCCAATATTTAGAGGTTCATTAGTGGATTACTGGTTTCATTCAAAGACAGGAGTTAGATGACCCTAGACCATTGGAGACTGCCATTCGAAATCTAAGATATTGCTATGAAAAATCAAAGCGCAAAACTGAGACTAAGTCAGAATAGATAGATGATGTAAAGAAAAAAGGAAAATGGGATGAAAATCGAGCAAGGCCAGAGAATATAGATAAAAAGGAGAATGTTGCACCACCTAAGAAGTTCAATGCATCAGATAGAGGATAGGGACATTGGCCTCAGGAGAAGAGTAAGGAGCCCATGCATTGTTGGACTTGTGGCAAAGACCACCATAAGAGATATTTTCCACAACGTTAGAGTGGTAGACCTTAGATATACAATGCACAGGAGGCACAAACTATTGGAGATGTAGGCCATAGTATTCCTCGTATCTATGCAGTCGTGGATAATAGGCATCATGGCCATCAAGAATCTATCACTGAGGGGGATAGTAAGCTTAATGATCAAATTATTTCTATTTTGATTGACCTTGGATCTAAACATTGCTATGTTAGTCTTGACTTGGTGGATAAGTGTGGTTTGAATAAGGAGTTGAATGCAGAGCCTTGGTTAGTGCAGTTGGCTATAGGTACGAAGAAGTGAGTTCATCATTGGGTAAGAGCTTGTGCATTTCATTTGAATGGTATGCCTACCACAACACACTTGAATATGTTATCGTTGGGTTCATACATTATTTTATTGGGCATGGATTGCTTGTATTTACATAGAACCAAGGTTGACTACTATGAAAAAGCTATTGAGTGTGTTGATAACAATGGAGAACCAAGAGTCTTGCAAGGTAAGAAGAAAGCCACATCAGGTAGGATGGTGACATCTATGCAAGCAAACTGTAGCCGCGGGAAAGGGTCCAAGCTATTTGCAGTACATATTTCTAGTGATAAGGGTAAGGAGGTTGAGGATGTAGATGTGTAGAATAAGTACCCAGTTTTACAACAGGTCAAGGATGTATTTCTTAAGGAAGTTATAGATTTTCCACCTCATAGGGAGGTAAACATGTCTATTGAGTTAGTTCCAGGGGCAACTCTAGTATCGAAAGCACCTTACAAGATCAGTACACTTGAGTTGGTTGAGCTAAAAATGTAGCTCAACGAGATGTTGGACAAGGGATACATTAGGCCAAGTGTATCACCGTGGGGTGCACCGGTCTTCTTTGTGAGGAATAAAGATGTAACCTTAGATTATGTGTTGATTGCAAGCAGCTGAACAAAGTGACTATCAAGAATAGGTAAAATTTGGTGAGGATTGATGACTTGTTCAATCAGTTGAAGGTAGCATCGGTGTTCTTGAAGATTGACTTGAGATTTGGATACCATTAGGTACACATCAAAGAGGACGAAATATATAAGACTGCATTCAGGACCAGGTATGGCCATTATGAGTTTGTTGTTATTCCATTTGGCTTAACGAATGCTCCAACTACATTCACATGTTTGATGAATATTGTGTTGCGTCCATATTTGGATAATTTTGTTATTGTGTTCATTAATCATATACTGGTATATTATTAAAACGAGGAAGAGAATGTCAAGCACTTAGTAGCGGTGTTGAAGTTGTTGAGAGAGAATTAAGTGTATGCTAATCGCAACCAATGTAGTTTATTTCCGACCGAGGTAAATTAATTGGGACATGTTATCTCCAAGGAGGGCATTGTAGTATATCTAGAGAATATAAAGGCCATCGTGGAGTGGGTAGCTCCTAAGAATGTGGGTGAAGTGAGATCTTTCATTGGTTTGGTAGGCTATTATAGGAGCTTCATCAAGAACTTCTCGCAGATTTCTTATCCTATTACATCATTGCAGAGGAAAGGTAAGAATTTTGAAAGGACTGAAGAGTGTGAGTCTAGCTTTGAGAAGCTCAAGTAGTGGCTAACACATGCACCAGTGCTACGTATTGCAGATCCAAAAAAAGAGTTTGTATTATGTACAAATGCTTGCAAGAGAGGACTTGGTGGATTCCTTATGCAGTATGGGTAGGTGGCATGTTATAAGTCCTAGAAACTGATGAGGACGAACAGAACTACTCGAAACATGATCTCGAGTTAGCAACAATCATACATGCATTGAATACGTGGAGACACTACCTTCTTAATAGGCGGTTTGTGCTTATGAGTGATCACATTGGGTTGAGGTATTTGTTTGATGAGTTGAATCTGAATTCCAGGTAGCCTAGATGGTTTTCCACGATCAGTGAGTTTGACTTTGAGATCAGACACATCAAAGGCAAGGAGAACTGAGTGAAAGATTCTCTTAGCAGGTGGGTACATGTGAATCACTCAATAACTATGAGCTCTTATGAGACAGATTTGCAGGATAGGATCTTGAAGGCAGGATGGCAGGATGCCATATATATGTAGATTGTACAACAGGGTGATAGTACAGGAACAGGTATAGGTCATGGTACAAGTACGGGTGTTACATGTCAATTTGTCGCAATGCTGCTTGATCATTTTATGGATATTTTTACC
The DNA here is from genome assembly GCA_031772625.1 of Pinus tabuliformis. Classification (NCBI taxonomy): domain Eukaryota; kingdom Viridiplantae; phylum Streptophyta; class Pinopsida; order Pinales; family Pinaceae; genus Pinus; species Pinus tabuliformis. The sequence continues at coordinate 477,217,953 of CM062810.1, read as the reverse complement.
ATCCATAAACATGTTGAAAGAAGCTCCCTTAGAATTCAAACAAATCAATATATGTTGAAGTACATGAGAAATTTGTGTCAAATAGCTCTTACATCTTCTTAAGTTCCACCTACATTGATTTATCTAGCGTTTCTCGCGCATGCACTGAAATTGACTTTGAGAATAGTGGAGAGACGTGCTCTGTATATAACTATAAACCTGCGCAGGTGAATTATAGAAAGTAAAAATTAAAAAGTACATTCTAGAAACATAGTTGGTCGAATATTTCCCAACTAAAAGCTTCCAGGTGATGAATATTCGAACTATAACCCTCATAAGATGCATCTCCATCCCTTTTCTCATGGTAACCTCATCCATCATTAAAGGAGATTCATACTCTTCTTAGGAATATCAAACTTCCTCCTCTTTGATCTATAAAGTACTAGAGGGATAAGGGATGAATGAGGTCATAATTCAGAGAATACAAACTTATATTGTTAGTTTGACATTGGAGACCTTGTCATCTAAGGAGGATATTGAAGGTATTTGGGAGGGACCTCACGGAATCAAGGCAAACTTTGTAAGGCTCCTCTTATCTTATGATTAATACAAATGAACAGTTTCTCCCATTGATTTTTTCTTTTTTGAATTATGAATAGTTTGCAATTGTTTATTATATTTATTAATAAAATTCAATCCCTATTTTCGTTGATCATTAGGCCACGTTGTTTGGATTATTATATCACATGTGATTTTGATAATTTCATCATTTATGTTTGCAATTATTATCAAGCCTTGAAGAGTTGCATCAAATCACATCCAGGGATCTTCATCAAGCATTTCGGGAAACCGGTAAGAGGAATATCCATTAGCTATACTTCTTATAATTCAAACAAGTTTAACTTAGGGAAAGATCCAGTTCATTTTTCATGATTGTTTCTAGTTTCGATTTAGGATCTACGGATATTGCTCTTGTCTGTAAGGGGGATTGTCTGGTGTAACAAACTGGCGACCATCCTGGGGAAAATCCTTGTTCTCATCCTTTTCCTTATCCTTTCTTTCGGATTTTTTTGATTTATCCAGACCTGAGTCTTCATAAATTAATGGCATTTTGGATCTGATTTGTTGATTCTCAAACTTTTTCTTTCTTTAGGTTTTCCTCCGTGCGTTTTTTCTATTTGTACATGGACTAGAGCTCTGTGCCCTTTTTTCCATAACAACTGAGTGCATGTGCTATGTTTTCTACTAGAAACTTGCACACCTTGAAATTTTTTGAAAATTTCGTGCTAGCTTCAACTCAGAACTGAATTTGTCTTTCTGAAAGTGTCATTCTATTTGTTTGGACTATGTGTTGTCTATTACAAACTCATTTGATCACTTTGTTGATGATTTTTTAAATATTAGGTCTTCTTGGAAGTATACGTTAGGGTTTTACCTGGTTGATTTTTTTATTGATCAAAACAAGGTTGAATGTCCGTTTGTAAGTGATATTATTATTTTGTTCTGTCAAATACACTAGCTAGCCTTAAATATTTATTATTTGTAGTCAAAATCACTTTGAACTACAAATTAGGGTTTTTGAAGACCTTCTTATTTTGTGAAATAATCGTGGTTATTTTTTCTTGATAAAAGGAGTTGTTGCTTTCATCTTGGGAAAATTTTCATGATTGCACTGTTATTGTCATTGAATAAAAGAATTCATAGGAGAATATGTCTTTTCTCCAACCTTCTTTATTGATTTCTGTATGCTTGAAATTTTTGAGTGATTTGAAGAAAAGAGTTTTTTTAATTTATTTTGATAATTAGGGAAATCTGGAAATTAGTTTGTTAAATGTGTTTTTTATTACAAACAAGTGAAATTGGTTGCTTTGAGAAAATTGTAAAAGTTGTGAGTTGTTACATTTTATTCCTCAAAATTCAAAGAAAACTCTTCCTTTTTTCTAAATAGAATTTCATTGAATTTGAAAGTCGCTTTTGAATTTTAGAGTGCATTAATATTTTGAGTCGTGTCACAACATGATAAGTTCTACCTTCATCACTCAATGAGTAAAAGAATAGCTTAATAATACATTGTTAATTAAAATTCACCTATAATTTTATATATTTTGAGGGTTCTTTTCACCTACCGTAGATTAAGTGTAGGGCTTTGGAATAGGGAAGGAAATAAAATTTCCAAAGCTACAAATGAACAATAGAATCTTGAGTTAGGGAGAGAAAATCCAATTATTTCCATTTTGATCTTTGAAGCTCTTCTTAGACACGAGTTAAGCACAAGGTCGTGTCGAATCTGGTGAAGTGATTTGACCCACTTCGTTGGCCTAGATACAATGATTTACATGTATTACAAGAGTACGGAAAGGTACTTGGGGTCACTTGAAAGTAAGCCTTCAATTTATCATGTGGAGGAGTTGTCAAGGGAATTGATCTTGTTACTCTGCTCTTGTGTGTACCTCTGATCTATGACTGTCGCCCAAGGTAAAATTGTTGTATTTGGCGAACATAGTGACTATAATCCCAGGGCTCTACTTAAGGTGACAACAAAGGGAATTTCATTTTGTACCTAGAACAGACGTTATCTAGACTCACATGGACTCTCTGGAGGGTAAGATTTGCTTGAGATAGTTTATAGCATAGTTACTTGCACAAAACGATTTCATTAAGCACTTTATCAGGGTAACTGGTTCCAAATACTCATTTTCTATAAAACGTTACACCTTCATCTCTTCGATGTTGGATTTCATCACCAACTAGTAAAAATTGATATCTGGGAAGAGTAAGTTTGTATGGTTTGAACTCCTACATTTTTTAGCGCATGTTACTTTGTGTGTTGTTTTTTTTACTTTTTAGAGTGTTAAGGTGTAATTTAAATATTGGGTGATTAATAAACTGAAAAGTTTTCATTATGGCGAAACCACCAAGAAAATCATGTAGGATACTCGGGGATCCCCTTGAGTATACACCGAGTCAGTTAGAAAAGTTTAAAGTAGAAAAATCTAAATCATTTGAAATTAGAACTGCAACAGAAACTGAAAATTCTACTATTATAGATTATGATGTAAGAGGAACTGAAGTTAATCAACCTACAACATCTAATATTTTAGGCCTTGAAGTAACAAAAACTGAATTTGATCAAACTCAGAATTCAACATACTCATTCAAACTGAATCACACACTCGAAAATCTTCTGATAAAAATCTCATTTCCGAACCAGATATTAACGAACCTGAGTCTAATAGTTTTGAGCTTGAAATTCATACACCTACTACAACACATAATCTAGATCCTCCACTTTCACCGCATGTGAAACTTACCATTACTAATCTTCTCCCTCCTCGTCTTATTGCCATTAAAGAACTTGTTTTGGACGAAGAGGAAGAACCTATAGTTTCTACCAGTGAGCTTGTGAATATCTCAGAACTTTTGTTTTGATCTCTTCACCCTGAACCTTGGAATTTTAGACCCTTAAACTTTTTAGGGCAAGGGATTCCACATTACATGACTCCTTATTTTACCGTACCAAGTTTTGAATGGTCCACAATGATTCCTAGAAGTGCCCTATCAGATACATCCATGTATTCCACTTCTCTAGAGTCCACATCGTATGGTGGTTTTTTACCACCTGGATATCACTCCCTCACAGGAGATTATTCAAGAGCTTCTTCCTTGAACTCATCTTCAAACATTTCAACTGGTGTAATTAACCCTACCAATGAAGGTTTGGCATATGAAAAAGTCATTAATATGATTTCTCGTAATGTTGGTAATCCATGAGCTAACACAACAGGTGGTTATTATCTGCTTGGGAGGAAACCATCATATCCTCCACCCGTAGGATAGCCTTTTGGTGGAACATAGCCTGCAAATGGGCGAAACCCCCCATTGGAAGCTACTTTAATTATGTTCAAATACCTCAAACATATTTTTATCAGCCTGTTATGCCTCAACCTATCGTTGGAATGCCTTACCCTGGATTGAATACAATATGGAACCCTTCCCAACAATCAATTCATGTTGCTTCTCAGGTGCCTTTGTATCAACCTAGCCAACCAATTGGACAACGTATGCAATAACTTCCTTTCATGGTATGCCTTATTAAGTCCAACCGACCATCCATGCTAACCAATTGACACCTACCCAATAATTGCCTTAGCAACCCGCCCTGAGCACTCATCGAGCCGTGGGGCAATTTTCTATGTCAATGACTATTCAAAACCTAGGTTCAAGTTTGCCTAAAAATCCCATTCCATGAGTATCGAAAAAAATTGTACTTCTTACATCACAGGTTACTATGCAACCACTTGTTCAGTATTTACCTCAGGAATTTAGTGTTCAATCCATTCCTACGATTCCGTCAGCACCTCAAATACCTGTTGTTCAGCCTAGCATTCCATATATGAAAGTACCTTTCCAAGGGCTACCTTTCCAAGGTTTACCCCTAAGTCAGTTTGATCAAGGTACACCTTTTCAAACTCTATTTCTCCAAAGTCAACCCCTGCAAAGTTAACCCTTTCAAGGAAAATTTCTTCAAGGTCAAATGGGTCAGAATCTCCCCTTCCAGAATCAACTGTACCCAGGTCATATGTTTCAAAAAACTATTCAACTTCAATACAGTATGGCTCATCCTTGATACCAATGAGGTATGCAGATTCCAACTGCTTAGGCTATCCTAGGCTATCCTGGATACCTTCCTCTTAGTACAGGAATATCCCCTCAAGGATATCAATATCCATCATAGGAACCTAATTTCCAGTTTCCCTTCATTGCAACTTTGGATTTTCTTGACCTCTCTCAGTTAACTAATGATCCACTTCTTTATTTACCCTATTGGTCGGCTATTGATACTAAGTTTCCCAGTGATATTCCTAAGTTCAAAGGTAAGTCGGGTGAATATTCTTCCAACCATGTCATGACCTACCATATTTGGTGTGCGTCCAACTCATTAAACAACGATTCTATTATATTACGACTTTTTCAACGAACCTTATTTGGTTCGGAAACCAAATGGTATGTAGAATTTCCACATGCTTCCTTCAACATGTTTAATGCCCTTGCTACAACTTTTTGACCCATTTTTAGTTACATGTTCGGTATGACAATGGAACTGAACTTTTTAACTCTTCAAAGTAGTCAACGTCAACCCATATCTCAAATCACATTCACGAATGGAGATGAAGATTTTGCTTAATTAGAGTTTACGTTCTAGACAGCATTTTGGTCAAATGGTTCATAAATTAACTTTTACCAGTAATAACTAAAGATGTGGCCAAAGTGGGTGTTGTAACAGAAGAGCGGGTAATTTCCTGCACTAAATATCTATATCTTGTTTATACTCACTCTAGTACTTTGTATTAAAAGATTCCATATTTACCCCGATCTACTACAGGTAATCGACTGCTTCCAGGATCACATGCCGCAAATGACATGATTAGTTATGTGAGCTAGAAATCTAAGAAAAAAATTATAAGAATGTTCAGGTTTCATATCTATCTGATTCACCTAACAAAGATCCTTCTCCCGAAATTACTTCCGAAATCAACACCATAGATTCATCTACTGGCAAGAGTAAGTCATCTAGAAATAAGAAAAATGGAAAAGGAAAAACTAAACAAGAAAATATCTCTAAGGAGAAATCAACCAAGAATGAACCATCTGACGAAAAGAGGAAACCTTGCTATCCTTGCTTGATTTGTGAGGAAGATCATTACACTAAGGAGTGCCCTCATCGGGCCGAAGTTTCCAAATTCGTCAAAAGTTCGCCCACACCCATTGTTTTGAAGGATCCTTTTCCTCCTCAAGACAGTAAAATGGTCTCTCATGACCAATCCTCCTCATCCCCATCGACATATATCATGATGATATCTTCCAGAGTTATGGTAGAAATGAGATCCAAAGATTCTGCATCAAAGAGTTGTGTTGAAAATGGAAATGACTTTAGTTCACGTGGCCAAACTTCCTTGTCTTCTCCTCCTTATTCTAAACCATTACATATTGAAAAATCAAATTCTAATATGATAATTCATCTGCCTCCTAAGGGTATGCTTCATAAGTCAGCCTTTAATTGTCATGTGAGGGTTGCCCAAAATTATAACATCGTCAAAGATCTGGCTATGTCACCTTCAACCATGTTTGCCCTTGAAGTGTTGCGGACTTGTCCAGCAGAAAGGAAGTTATTATTATCAACCATAGGAGTTGTAGATCCTCAAGACTCCCATTTTATTATTTTCAATCTCGAGAATCATGTCCTGCGTCTCCCACATCAACTGGCTTTTCAGATACTAGTTCAGATCAAAACTCGACGAGTTTTTCAAATAGTGATTGACGAAGGAGCATCGACATCTATTATGTCCATTTCCTATTGGAAATCCTTGGGTTCTCCAACAATCAATCAATCTCCCATGAATTTTAAAGCCTTGGATGGAAGAGGTTTTCATCCATATGGACTTTTAAATGATTTTCCAATCAAGTTAGAGGGAAAAATGGTTGAAATAGACATTGATGTTGTTGATTATCAACTTGACTATAACCTTTTTCTTGGTCGAAGCTAGACTTATGCCATGGAAGCAATACTATTATCATATTTTAGGATGATTATGTTTCTTCCGAAAGGAATAATTGTGAAAGTAGATCAATTGTCGTACTATACCTCTAACCCTAATTCTACCGGCAATATCCCATTTGTTGGGAAATCCACCACTCCATAAGAGGAAGTTGGTGTTGGTCTGCTCAAAGACTCTTCTTTGATGGGAAATTTCGCGTTCCCTCCACACATTCTTCTTAACAATGAAGCACATATTGACATGATTACATCAAGTTCTATCAGAATGGGAGATCCATGGAAAGTACCGTGAGAATCAGAAATGATCTTATATGGCAATGAAATGCCTCGTAGTCCTTTCAAGTTAGCCTATGAGGTCATTCAATATTTTTCCAACCTGTCAACATCTGATGATGATCAAATGAATAAGATAATTGATGAATATTCTCATTTGTCACGCTTGGAACCAATCTCTATGCCTAATCCTTTTAACAAATATGTTTTAACTGATGAAGGGATTACGAAAGTTATGACCTTGTATGAAATGTCATGGAATGATACTCATCATCATTCAACTTTCCTACCATCATTTGAAAAATTTACAATAATTTCTCAAAATTATTTTCATCTGAGACTCTTAGCAATCCTCGAAATCCAATATCTACCCTTTCTTCCATTTCTGAATAGAATTTAGGGAATATATCAGCAATGATACCTATTGATATATTAGTGAAACTAGAAATAATTGAAAATATTCATATAGACGCCTCTTGTTCGTTAGAATATATTTCTGCTTACAAAGCCCAATTTCAGGAATTATGTGACGTTTTTTCTTGGTCCTATGAAGAGATGCAAGGAACCGACCCTAGCATTGTTGCACATGAAATAAAAAATTATCCGGATGCTAAGCCAATTAGACAACGATTACGTCCTTTAAATATGTGAAAAGATGCTACTATCAAAACTAAGGTTGAGAAATTGTTGAAAGCATGATTCATTTACCCTATTCCTTTAACTGATTGGGCATCAAATATTGTTCTCTTTAATAAAAAGCAAGGAACTATTCGAGTGTGTGTTGATTACTGAGATATCAATAAAGCTTGTCCAAAGGACAATCACCCAACACCTTATATCGACCAAATTGTTGATGATTATGCTGGAAATGAGATTTTTTCCTTTATGGATGGATTTTCTCGCTACAATCAGATAAACGTACTACCTATCAATCAATATAAAACATCATTTATATGCCCATGGGGAAACTTTTCTTATCGCAAACATCCATTTGGTGTAAAAAAAGATGGTGCACATTTTCAACGAGCAATGTCTTACGCATTCCACAATATCAAGCATATATTTCAACCCTATTTACATGACCTCCTGGTTCATTCCATGAAATGATAGGATCACCCATTGCACTTAAAAGTGATTTTAATTAGGTGTAGGCATTACAATATTCTCTTCAATCCACACAAATGTCCCTTTTGTGTCCAATCTGGTCGGCATCTAGGTTTCACTGTTTCGAAGGGAGGAATCCATTTCAATCCCCTCAAGTTAGAGAAAATTTTGAATTTCCCTGCTCCTTCTAGCCTTACTGAACTCTGAAGTTTGCAAGGGAAGGAAAAGTTTTTGCATAGATTCCTCCATAATTATGCTGAACTAACACATGGTTTTACTTGACTGTTGAAAAAGGGTATTCCCTTTTTCAGGGATGAGCTTGCTGATAAAGCTTTTGATGCATTAAAGCATGCACTAACTAATGCGCCTTTACTGCACCCACCTGATTATCGTCGAGACTACCTCTGTACTTAGCTGCAACTGATGCCACCACTGGCATGGTGTTATTCCAAGTGGATGATTCTAGTAGCGAACATGTGATTTACTATTTGGGTAGGACTCTTACTAAACCTGAGATTAAATACACACATGTGGAGAAGCTAGCCTTGGTAGTTGTACAAGATTTTCAATGATTCCGTCACTTTATACTTCTCTAAAAAGCCACTTCTATTTCAGATTGCAACCACATGGTGTATATTCTTACAAAATAATTTATATGGGGAAAATACTCGAAGTGGATAGTCATTCTACAAGAGTTTGATTTTAAGTTTCAAAAATCCAAATCAAAGAAATCCTTGGTTTTCGCCGAACTATTGTGTGACTTTGTTATGAAACCAGCTCAAGGAAAGATAGAAAAGAGAGATCAACGCCTTAGAATTTAGCCTCTTCGAGGGGGAAACATCCTTTACATTACATAAATGAACAATTCTTGGATGATACAAATGAAAAGACCTCCTTTCTATATATAGGAGTCTAAGGGGTTATAACATAATCAGAGCCGACATAACAATAATAATGTAAGGGCACAATAATAACAATAGTGGGCTTCTATGGGGCACAATAGTAACAATATGGGCACTACATGGGTACATCAATATAATAAGTGGGTTATACTAATAACAATAAGGGGTTACTCTAGTAGTATAGGGGCCTAACATGCCCCTCTCCTTCAAAAAGCGTTGTCCTCAACGCTTGAGTAGTTCTTGATGCTTCTGTATAAAATTCTTGTCCTCCCATGTGGAATCTTCAGCGGGTAAGTTCTTCCACTTGATGAGATACTCTAAAATTGATCGATTTCGTAGCTGTCTGGTTCTTATTTCTGTGACTGCTCTAGGTTCTAATATGATTATTCCTTCCTCTTCAATTTCTGGCAATATTGTTTGAATTGGGATCTTTTGCAACTTTTGAATAAGTGGCCATACTTCTTCTTCCTTCTTCCATTCATCCCTTGCTTCGTTTATCCAATCTGGTTGGATAATATAAATAGCACAAAACAATGCTTCCACATCCTCATCCTTGAAGAGTCTTCCCATTCGGTAAGGTCGCCATTTTTTATGTAGTATTGCCAACATTTCCTTCTCATAAATAGCTTGCTTGAGATGTAGCAGTAAAAATACCCAATCACCTACATCAAAACATTTTTCACTACGATGTTGATCTACCTGTTGTTTCATTTGATTTTGCACCGAAGTGACGTTATCCTTTAAAAGTTGGAGAACTTGTTGTTGATGCTCGATGTGATATTTCACTGCTTGAACCTTTTTCTTCTTGATATGTCCTTCTATCTCTAGAGTTTGAGGAGTGGTAATTTCCTCCAATCCTTTACAAGATATGGTAGGATTCATTTCTTGATGCTCGATGTGATCTTTCACTTCTTGAACATTTTTCTTCTTGATATGTCCTTCTATCTTGATAGTTTGAGGAGTGGTAATTTCGAACAAAGAATTACAAGAAATGGTTGGATTCATTTCTTCTTTCTCGATGTGATCTTTCACTTCTTGCACCTTTTTCTTCTTGATATGTCCTTCTATATTGAGAGTTTGAGGAGTGGTAATTCTTGCCAATGCTTTACAAGATATGCTCTGATTCATTTCTTCTTTCTCTGGGGTGGGTTCCTGGCGTATATCTTCTTCTTTTGATGTTTCTTGATCCTTTTCTTCCTCCTCTTCATATTCTATGTAAAATAATTTCTTCTCAGCACACTTATGACCTTTAGTGCATTTGCTATCACAATTGTAACAAAGCCCTTTTTCTCTTTTTTCTTCCAATTGTTGTGGTGTAACCCTTGTAGGCTGTGGAAGGCTAGGAGAAACAACACTTCCATCTTTATAGTTGTGAGGGGTACGCTTCCTGGTTTCCATAATTTTGCTTTCCACTATGTCACAAATCCCTTTTACTCTTTCCAATTGTTGTGGTGTTGCTCTAAAGAAGGTGTTTCTCTTTGTATCCTCATAATGTGCTATCATTTCCTCCGTGAAAATTGACCATGTAACAAGTTGTTTATGAGAGCAAATCCGTTTGTACCATAAAAATTGATCTGGTTCTAAATATGAAGATGCAATACATACCTTTTGTAGCAGTTGTACACCATGTAGATCAAAATATTGCTCCATCTGAAGTATCCAATTTACCGGATCCTTGCCATCAAACTTCATCATCTTGCTTTTTCTTGATTTTAGGAGCTCGACCTTGAAACGACTTTAATTTTGTACTTTTGGATCCTTAAGTTCTGAAATTGCGAGCTATAGTAGCCCTCTGTGTCCTCTTTCCAATGCCACTAGTCTGATCCAAATTGGATTCTCTAATAAAATGTTATGCACAATCTCCCAAGATGACCTGATTATAGACCTTTTCAGAAGAGCCAACTTGTATGAAGTGCCACGTGTCCCTGTTTCAACCTTTTGATCTAAAAATGATATAAAAATAAACTACAATCCGTCCTCTTTCTGTACCTTCTTACGAAATTTCAATCTGATGCTCAGAAAGAAAGTTATGATGATTTTCCCCAGGTCACCTATTTTGAATGTAATTCAGGAGTCTGCAAAAAGACCAACGTCCTCAGATCATATCTCTGCAAATATTGCGCGAAAAGCTTTGAAATTGGGACCCAAGGTTCAGCGCGATTTCTTCTCAAATGGGTTCTTTTTGTGACTTCTGAAACGTCACAGAAAAAAAGTTATAGCGAAAATGCCACGATGACCTGTTTGGAGCAGCGAAACCCTAGAATCCAAAGCTCTGATACCAAATGTTATGAAACCAGCTCAAGGAAAGATAGAAAAGAGAGATCAACGCCTTAGAATTCAGCCTCTTCGAGGGGGAAACCTCCTTTACATTACATAAATGAACAATTCTTGGATTATACAAATGAAAAGACCTCCTTTCTATATATAGGAGTCTAAGGGGTTATAACATAATCAGAGCCGACATAACAATAATAATGTAAGGGCACAATAATAACAATAGTGGGCTTCTATGTGGCACAATAGTAACAATATGGGCACTACATGGGTACATCAATATAATAAGTGGGTTATACTAATAACAATAAGGGGTTACTCTAGTAGTATAGAGGCCTAACAGACTTCCCCCATACTAATATAGAAACTGTAGAAGAAGATTATTTTGTTGATGAATATGTCTTTCTTATTAGTACATTAGATCCGTGGTATGGAGAAATCATTATATATCTCCAAACACAAACTTTTATGCCAGAGTTTTCCAAAACCGATCGTCAGCCAATCTGATTCCAATCCCAAAAATACAACATTATTGGTGACACTCTTTAGTGTTGTGATGTCGATTCTATATTCTAACATTGTTTAACTTTTGAAGAAGACGAAAAACAATAAATGATTGTCACTCTAGAGCATGTGGCAGTCATATGTCTGGGTATGCTACTGCCGAAAATATATTATGTTCTGGCTATTTTTTGTCGTTAATGTTTAAAGACTGCATCACTACAGTCTAAAAATGCCATAATTCCCAAATTTATGATAGCAAAATGCGAGCACCTCCTGCTCCTCTTGACCCTATCATAATTGTCGGTCCTTTCTCCAAATGGGGCATCAACTTCGTCACTTGTAACGCTCACTTGGATAAGGGGCATGGATATATTATCCTTGCAGTTGATTACTTTACAAAATGGTTCGAGGCCATGCCTACATATCGAGATGACATTGAAACTGTGGCTATTTCCATTTTAAATCATGCGATTGCTCGATTTGGCATTCCACAAGCTATTGTTACATACCATGGTACTCATTTTCGTAGCTCTATTATGGTCAAGCTATCTACGTAACTCAACCTCCACCATGATAGCTCTACTCTGTATTACCTACAAGCTAATGGTCATGTCGAATCTGTCAATAAATTTTTATGGCAATATGATTAAACGTATAGTTGGTATGCATAAAGAAAACTAGCACTCTATGCTCTTTTCATTACTGTGGGATTATCGTACTACTGTAAAAACATCGACTGGTTTTACCTCATTCCAACTTCATTATGGTTTGCAAGTTGTATTACCTATTGAATGTGAAATTCCATCTCTTAAATTAGTTATGAAGACTAAAATTGCTTTGTACATTTAGCCCATCTAGATGAAAATCGATGTAATTCTATATTGGCTAGCGAAACTCACCAAAAACGTGTCAAAGCTCAATACAATCGAAACGTTAATCCTCCTACATATTCAGAAGTTTACCTAGTCTTGGTATATGATCAATCTCATGACAAGCTAGGTGTATGGAAATTCGAGCCCATTTGGCATGGTCTTACATCATAAAATGAATATTATCTGAAGGTTCCTATGAGCTGGTTGATTATGATGGTGTTCCTTTGGGAAAGCCTAGAAATGGTCTTTACCTAAAGAAATATTTTGCATAAAAGTTTGGTGAATATTTGTACATTATTTACCATTTTTAGGTATGTGTGATAAATTAGTGTTTTTTACTACTTCTCCTGCTTATCTTGTTTTTACACTTGATTTGCAGATGTCAATGTTTTCTCTAACTTACATTGGCTTTGTTGATGGCACTAGTCATAGTACTCGGAATTTATCTTCCGCAGCCTGGGTTATCTATTCACCCAATGACGAGCTAGTCTCTATTCACGGAATATGTCTCGGTCAAACAACGAACAATATAGTAGAATATAGCACATTCATTGAGCTATTAGTTGATTCCATTACAATTGGTATCTAACGTTTGATCCTTAGGTTATATTCACAGCTCGTAGTGTTACATTTAAATGGTGTCTTTTCAATAAGGAGTCAAACCATGTTAAGGGTATTTTACGAGTCTGTCTCTTGGAAAGGCAATTTGATTATATTGAATATCAACACATCCCGAGATATTTAAACACATTGACAGATGTATTGGAAAATCGTGTTTTAGATAGTCATTTTGAACATTTGTAAATTAAAAACAATATTCATACATTGATCAAGATAAACATAGGTAAAAAGTAGCAGATTTTTCGTTAGAATAAAGTTTGGGTTTGTCTACAAAATATGTCATCCGAGGACATAAGGCACTATGGCCTTTTATTTTCCGAATATGTTGGCACCAAAAAGTCAAAAATGGTCCTAAAAAATAGAACAGCTAAGCCTGATGATTCTCATGATAACACACGATAGCATGAGCAACTCGACGCAGAAAATGTCTGAGAGGCCCTGCAACCCCAAATATGTGCCTCTGATAGGCGCGTGAAATGTCATTGACTCCAGTCTCTGGGATGTTGGCAGTCAGCTTGTCAATATATTTCTCCAACTCTGTCACGATGTCATCTACCTCTGGTTTCACTGCCGCATCTAACATAGGTTGCTCGCCTCATCTACACATGAATTTCAGATAATTAGCCTCTGAAGACAAAAGCACTTAAACAATTGAAAATTTTGAAAATATGTCAAAATGAGAAATTATTACCTCGATCGCCCCAATGAGCCCCGACTGGAAGTGAGCTATCAGGATCACCTCTTTAATCCATCCCAACATACAAAAAGTCCTCGATTTAATCAATCGTTGGTTCATCCACTCAAAAAACTCTGACGTATACCTGACTACAAGCCCATCACCGCCATGGTGTGCCATCAGTGCAACCCAACTCATCAAGTTTGTATCCCTCGAACCCCCTCATCTACCAGAATATGTTGTGGCTGAAGAATAGGAACCCTCTCTAGGGAAAAAGCCACTAGAAGGGCACCATAACCAAAATTTTCCAGCTTAGCATTATTGCACCTAGTCAACTGGCCCTTTATATTTACCACTACCGCCTCACACCAGTTGCATACTGTTTACTTCTAGTATTCAATAGTCGTCTACATCTATGCCCGTGTGGCTAGATGAAAGGCAGTACTGCCACACAGTTTCAAAACAGTGAAAGAAATGTTCCTCAAGGGTAAAAGTTCGATGGTCTGAATGTTAATATGTCCATCATTGGGTGGTGAACCCCTAAAAAAGTGTTGTAGGTATCCATCAGTAGTATCTCCCCTTGCTCTCAATCCAAATTGTAAAAGTTCAGTTCCTCGACGAGACAACCCCATCAAGAAATAGATGTCATTGGCATCAACAGTGAGGCGATGATCAACAATCACAAAGCATTGTTCCTGGACATTCTAGGTCCTCACCAACTACGTCATCAAATCTACATGGGATTTCATCCCAAGGATTAATTGGTATTTCAAGAGTCCAAAAGTCCTAAGAGCCTACAAAGTGGCCGGATTCGCCAAAGTAGCAAAATCATTAGCTTCATGTTCTCTTTCCCTCCACTCCATTTTTGAGCAATCAAATGACCTAAAATGACCATTTTAAAGTAGTTAGAAGCATTTTTGAAACTCATTTCATATTTTTTGGGCTTCAAAATTTGTTTTAAAAATAGCCCACAGCACCTGCGCAACCACCCTTTTATGGACACGGCACAACTGCACCGAAATTTCCAGCAAAATTCTGTGCAGGCTGAGAATTTCTGTATGGAAAGTTTTATTGGCCTGCACGGTCCCGATTGAACGAAACCCGCGCAGGGCCAAGGGCATATTTTTGGACAAATATTTGTCCCAAAAAACCAAATGAAAACTTCAAATTAAAAAGTAAATGGATAGAAAGTAATGTTATGGAGATATCTTCTACCTGGAGGAAACAATGCACAAATTTTTCTAGTTGTTGGCTCGGAATTAGTCCTGGGAGTTTCATGGCAAAAACCCCTCTCTCTACTCTGAACTGGTGAAAATGAAAATGGTAAAAATAAATTACTTTTTCCCACTTTTATAAGTTTTTTTAGCTTAAAAAATATTATTTTTTATATTTTGAATCTTTTTGAGAGGGAAAACACCCTTTGGAGCAGTTATGATGGGTTACTGAGTTGAAATGTCTATGATTGATCACGGAGTCAAGATAAATCATTTTTGACATTTTAGCAAACTTTTATCGCTTTTTATGCTCTTTAAAAATTATGAAAAGCGGAAAATCATGGAGTCTTCTTTTAAGCCCTTTTCATACTTTTTCAAAATGAAAATATTGTCGAGTACTTGCTTGTTCAAACTCGTAAAAGTAAATGAACAACTGTCCACTCAGTATAAGTTTACCCCTTTTACGGACTGAGCTAGGACTGTTTACGAAAAAGGTATACATTGATCAAACATGGTCAATAGAGTTATCTCTTGTATTATTTTATCCTTTTTTGGACCTGAGAGACTAAACTGATGAAAAAGAACCTGATGGAGTCTACTTATGTTTGTATTCTAACTCTCTAAAAATGAAAAATATCGAGCTTTACTTTCCCCGATCTCATTAAAATTTTATTGTTAAAGAGCTGAATGAGCTTTCTTTTCTTGTCTTTTTCAAAATCTTAAAAGAAAACAACATTGAGTTAACCCTTTACTGCACTTGTAAAAACTTAAACATTATAGGACTCGTTAAGCATGACAATACTGAACCATTCCTTCTTAGGGTTTGTTAAAAATACTTCGATGGACTCATCCGAAGAATGAGCTTATAGTCCAAGCATATGTTATCCTCCTCAAGCTTATAAAAAATAAAGAGGTACTTTCCAGTAATGGTTGGGGGAAATTGGGGAAAGTGTCCATTCTACATCATTAGTTAAAAGGTCGCATGTCCCTCTTGAACACAGTGCTCCGTCACATTCATGTTCGGGTTGGGAAATCAATTTTCCTTACATTTAATCAAACATCATTGAAATTCTTCATGGTTTTGGGTATTAACGTTAATTCCAACGCTGCAAAATCATTATAGTGTCATTATGTGTTCAAGAGAAGTTCAACCTTGGTTCAAATCCCTTTGAAAAATCTTTACCTTCATTCGCTTCAGGCATCCTTGAGTCAGTCCTTTGCAATTATTTTCAAAACATGATATCATGTTTCATGTCATAGGATTTCCTATGATGAATGAGATCATATTGACTTCAGATCATTATCTAGAAAGATAATTTAGAAACCTTTAGTACCTTGAAGCATGCATGCCTTAATGGCAAGTTTTTTGCTTTCAACGACAGGTTCTCATCATTAGCCTTTGATCGAACAATTCTATGATTGTTCGACTTTATATCACATATTCACACTTCATAGATTATACTGGGAGTACCTTGAGAACCATTTTCATTATTGGTGGTTTCTCTCATGCTTGTTAATGGTTCACATCATTGGATAGTAATCAAGCGGTTTCTTCCATGTTCGACTTCGAGACATTCACTCGCATGGTTAGAATCACACTGTGGATTGAGAGATGGAGATCAAGACCCTGGATCTAGTTTCATCAATCAAGGTTATGAGGATATTTTATATTCATGATTAGTTAGACATGTTGTTGTTTCCATGCCATGTATACCATCTATATGATCTTAATTTTTCCATGCTTGTTTATTGAGTTCGCTTTACTCTAAGTAAGGGAATTCCTACCTCAAAGATGCTTTTTTTATATATATTTTGCATTATGCTCCCTTTAATGTTCCTTGTAGGTTTCCCACCATTGCCTCTAATCCGATCCTTGCAATGATAAAGCGCTTCAATATTTTAAACTTATTTTTTAGACTTTGCACTTTAGGGGGCAATCTATTACATGTCAATTTGACACCATGACACTTGATCAGTTTAAGGATATTCTTACCATCCATGAACATGTTGAGACTAGCTCCCTTAGAAGTCAAACAAATCAATATATGTTTAAGTACATGAGAAATTTGGGTCAAATAGCTCTCACACCTTGTTAAGTTCCACCCGCACCGATTTCTCTAGTGTTTCCCACGCATGCACTGAAATTGACTCTAAAAACAATACAAAGATGTGCTTTGTCTGTAACTATAAACTCATGCAGGTGAATTATAGAACGTAAAAATAAAAAGTATGTTCCAGAAACATAGTTGGTCAAATATTTCCCAACTAAAAGCTTCTAGGTGATGACTATTTGAACTGTAACCGTCATAAGATGCATCTCCATCCCTTTTCTCATGGTAACCTAATCCCTCATTAAAGGAGGTTGATCCTCTTCTTAGGAATCTAAAACTTCCTCCCCTTTGATTTATAAAAGGACTAGTGGGTTGAGGGATGAAGGAGGTCAGAATTCATAGAACACAAACTTATGATGTTAGTTTGAGATTGGAGAGCTTGTCATCTGAGGAGGAGATTGAAGGCATTTTGGAGGTACTTCATGACATCAAGGCGAATGTTATAAGGCTCCTCTTATATTCTGATTAATACAAATGAACACTTTCTCCCATTCATTTTGTCTTTTTTGAATGATTAATAGTTTTCAATTATTTATTATATTTATTAAGACAAACTCAATCCCTAATTTCCTTGATCATTATGCTAAGTTGTTTGGATTATTATATCACATGCGCTTTTCATCCTTTTATGGTTTATGTTTTTAGGTCTTATCAACCATTGAAGAGATGCATCAAGTCACAACCAGGGATCTTCATTAGGCATTTTCGTGAAACTGGTAAGTGGTCTATCCATTAGATATACTGCTTATAATTCGAACAAGTTTAACTTACGGAAAGAGTTAGTTCATTTGTCATGATTGTTTCTAGTTTCCATTTAGGATCTAGGGAGATCACACTTGTCCAGAATAGGGATTTTTTGGTGTAACAACAGGTGGAAGTGAAAGTACATGTACATGTAGTGGTACAGGTACAGGTGACAGTACAGGTACAGGTGGTAGTATAGGTACATGTACAGTTGTAGGTGCACAGGACTTGGATTATTGTCTTACGATAGATGGATTGGTCAGTTTTCAATACAGGATATATGTGTCATATAACAATGAGATCAAGAAGGTAAGCTTGAGGGAGTTTCATGCGAAACCATATTCAAGTCACCTAGGTTATCAGAAGACACTCACAAAGGTGAAGAAATATTACTATTGGTTGAATATGAAGAGGGATGTAGCAGAGTTTGTGGCTAGATGTTTTGATTGTCACTAAGTGAAGGTGGAGTGAAAACATCTAGGTAGACTGCTACAGCCGATCACGATTCTAGAGTGGAACCATTTCCACTAGATCTCATCACAGGGTTGCCGAAGACAATGAAGAAACATAATTCCATCATAGTCATTGTGGACATGTTGAGGATGTATGTGATGAATCAAGAGCAGAAGTGGGAATAGTATCTCCCTTTGGTCGAGTTTTCATACAACAACGGTTGTCAGGTTCATTGAGGATGAGTCCTTTTGAGGCATTGTATGGGCGGAGTTGTAACACTCCCATCAGTTGGAGTGATCCGGTTAGCAGGATATTGATTGGACCAGATATGTTAGAAGACATGGAACATGAAATGTAGGTGATCAAGAAGAATCTTAAGGCAACACGGGATATGAAAAGGAGTTATGCTCATAGGAATACGTTGTTCAAGTAGTTCCATGTTGGGGAATAGTTGTACTTGTGAACATGGAAAATTTTAAGTATGGAAATTTATCTTAAAGTTTAGAAACCTTGGCGAATCCCACTAGTCCATAATATGAAATCTATAAAATGTTTGGAAATACTTTTGTAAAAATATTCAAATTTATAATATTTTTATATAGACTATATATAATTTTTTTGTGGTTTTTAGGGTAAAATAATTTCATTTTTACAAAATAAATGGAAATTAGGGAATCTATTTTTTGGAAAAAAGTATAGAAAATTAGCCCATCGGTGAATATTAGCCCCTAAAATTTTCCCTACTTGCGAATCAAACAGAAGAAGAGCTCCTTGCGAATTAGATCGTGTTCAAAGCTGGCACCACATTTTTTTGGACTCTTCAGTATCACCGAGAGGATTGGGCTAGTAAGCTATTGACTAGCACTGCATCCGACAACAAAAGTCCATGATGTTTTTCATGTCTCATTTCTTAAGAAGTATGTTAAATATGTGGATCACGTGATTGACTAGTTTGTGTTGCAGGTGGAACCAGATGGATAATTCTAGCCATAGCCTCATTGTATATTGCAAAAAAAGGTGCTCATGCTCCCAAACAATGCAATTGAGCAAGTTAAAGTGCAACGGAAGCACCTTGGAACCGATGAAGCTACATGGGATATGGCAGATCCAATGTGGGCTATGCATACTTCCTTGTTTCCCGATTGAGGCAAAGCAGCTTGATATGGTGGTTTCATGATTGTTTATGGTGGTTTGGTAGTTGCTTTATGATGGTTTAGTATTTTCTTATGATGGATTGGTATATGTTTCATGGTGATTTAATATTTTCTTTATGTTGTTTTAGTATTTATGGTGATCAATACATGCTTTATATGGTATATGTTGTTTTTCATATATGCTTATATATGATATTGGTATATGTTTCATATATGTTTTGGTATATGATTTGGAACATGTGTTTGGTATATATAATTTTGATGTTTTTGCTATATGTATAGTCATCCATGGATGTAAATACCATAACGAGCTCTATTATAAAGCTCCACTATGACATGTGGGTGTTATATTATTATGCTATCATGTGGTTATGTTATCATAATGTTATCACTTCATACGAGTTTGTCTCGAGCAGAAATTTCATTGTAAATATTGTAATGAGTTGTGTTATAAACCTCCAATATGTGGTATGTTGTCCTGGCATCATGATGTTATGCCTTGAGAGAATATTTCATTGTAAATACTACATCAGGTTGTGTTATAAAGCTCCATAATCACTATGCCTTCTTTCAGCAAGCTTTTGAGGTATAGGTGTGACTAAACATCGAGGACGGTGTCCCCCAAGGGGGAGGGTTCTGTAATAAATGTCACAAACAGTAACCATGGATGACTGGGACACTTATTCCAGGTTGAATGTTGGGAAAGACATCCTAGGGAGTGTTCATTTGGTTGTTTATGTCTAAGGAAATTGGAAAAGGAAATGGCTAAGGCATTAAAATCCATTTTGGCACATTTATTTATGAAAATAATGGAAATTAGGAGGAAAAGGAGGTGAATCGTCACAGGTTGTATGTGAGGAGGAAAATGAAGGAAAATAATGGAAAATGAAGAAAATAGAGGCCTAATTCATTAAAAGGCTTATGAGAATCAGTTGGTAACCTTTTGTTAGTTTAGTGTTGGAGCTCTCTCTCATTTTCTCTCTCTCTCTCTCATACTCATGGATACTGAGGGATTTCTTAGAGCACTCTTGGAGGGTGTGGTATACTTGGATTATTGGTGAAAGAAGGCAACGAAAGAGCAGGAAATTGCAAGAAGTCATCAACATCATTAGATACATTAGATTTTATTACAGCTACCATTTCTTCACTAGTTTGGACATGCATGGAATATGCATATGGATTCTTGGTCATGATCTAACATTGACATGGAGGACCGCCTGGATTGGTAGTGGATTACCTAGCCTTGTCATTTCCTAAATAGCCATGGTGATTGTGGGTTTATTTTCATTATTTTGTTTTGGTTGGTTCTCATGTTTCCTTAGCTTGGGTTGAGTTATTAGTTCCTGGAGCCTTGGTTGGACAAACTCTCTGGAGCCGTCTAAAAACATGTGTTGAGCTACTATTCCTGGAGCCTTGGATGGACAAATGCTATAGAGCCCTTGGTGGGTTGTGTTACTAGTCCTGGAACCCAACAACAACTATGGGTTATATTACTTTCCTGGAGACTTGGTTGGAACAAACGCTCTAGAGCCCTGGATGGCTAGGATAGATACCAATTTGGTGATGGCTTTGGTGATGTCTAACTGTGAGGTGGAATCCGTGTTTGATGGGTTGAGGTGGATGGCCTCTGGAAGCTATGGATGAGTTTTGATTGGTGTGTTCTATGAGATCCCACATTCATGCTTTGAATATGGCACGGGGGTGAATGGCTAAAGAGAGCATTCATTATCTAACAGAGGAATAATTGAAAATTATAGTTGGATTATTTCTAGAATATGTTTAGGAAAGGGCATTCATTATCTAACAGAGGAATAATTGAAAGATGAGTATATAAATATAGTCTGAATTTTATGTTTGTTTTGCAGAAAGTAGAGCTATAAGAAAATTATCTCTTCTTATATTAAAAACTCTCAAAGTTACAGTAGGATAAGGTGAATTTTTATATTAATGTATTATAATGAGTAAGATAATATAAAATCTATATAGAAACTTTTAGATACACCCTGACATAGTCAAGGATAGAGAGATTGAGAAGTTGGAAACTTGGAGTTTTTGTGTTGGGTTATTTAATTCCAATTGACGAAATGTATAGTTAGAAAATCCTCTTAATATAGACAATTAATATATATATATATATATATATATATATATATATATATATATATATATATATATATATATATATATATATATATATATATATATATATATATATATATATATATATATATATATATATAGATTCATTCTTGTAAATAACTACAAAAAAAAGTAGTAGAGTACAAACTCCATTGAAAACAAGGAGAACAATAATTAATAACAGAGTGTTTATATTAAGGTTACATAGAACCTTTATAAAGGTAAATATATCTTAATAGTGAGAAATTAATCATATTGCTAAAGATAGAATATTAAAACAAAGCTAGTGGAAGAGGGAAACCAATTAACATGAGACATACAATTTTTATACAATAAATGTCCAGTGATTTTATTTACTAGCCAAGGAAAAAGTACTACAAAATATTATAATATGTAAGGTCAAAATACCTAGTTTTTTTTTCTGTTATTGTACAAAATAACCTTATAGATTATAGGATTAGTAATCCAAAAATTTTAGCATACAGAGAGGCTTTGTAGCCTTAACAAAATAAGAGAAAAAAACCCTTAGGGTGGTAGTATAGGAAATTCTCTAGGCAGGAAATTTAAATAGTAATTTCTAGAAGGCATCTTCGTAACAAGGATGAATATCAATGACCATGGATGAATCATATGATGGTATCTCCACTCATTAGCCAACTAATATGGAGTACCACAATTGTAAGTATTTTCAAAAGTGTCATTAGAAAAGACAAAATTATCGTAAAGGAAAAAACACAAAGAGAAATATCAAGGTTAATAATTACTATGGATATACATGCTGGAAACAAATAAATTGAGAATATATATATATAAGGAAAAAAAATTGAAAAAACTAACCTAAGAGAGGCTACATTATTACAATACTAAAGTGGCTACCTTATCCCCGAGCTGGAACCTTATTTCATTGACCTAGAGCCCCAATCGCATGGATGACAAGGCTACGATGTGGTTATAGACCTCCAAATGCATGCACAACACTCTCTGAGTGCGATTATAGCCCAAAATCTCTAGTTCAGGGGGTACGATCGTAAGAGTTGAGCCACCTTTCCAGGTCAGCCTCCAAACCACTGCCCAAAACTGCCTGTAACTTCTCAGAACGATAAATGACGTAATTACAAGGCTAAACATACAAACATGAGTCAAAAACTTGACCTTGACACGCCATAACATATTAGTCTTTTTGTCAAACACGTGGTAGACATGTAAGCTACAGGTCATGAATGAATATATGAGTGTAAAGCTATGTACTTTAACTATGACTCACCGAGAAGGTATAATTCCCTCTCAAGTAGTGAACAAAAACACTTGTTATCCCATGAATTCATCAACCATTCATCAACTAATACATGGATGACAAGAGCCATAGGAAGATCATGTGATAGAACCATGCTTATAACTAGCATATAATCATAATATTAACCATTATATATCAAACATCAGAGCTACATAATAAAAAGTATAAATTCTCATATAATACAACAAAATAATATCTCTTATTAACTTATGCAAAATCCAACCAAGTGAGACACTTCCACGTACCACCTGACCATAGATTGAGTTGAACCAAATATTTCTTTCATCCAATCACCCCATTTCTATATTCTAAGCATGAATGTGGGATCTCATGGGATAAGAAAACACATAAAAAACCAAGGGAATACATAGGTTAAACCACCTCCAACCTCAAATTACTGCAATCTCACACAAATCGGTCAAGAGATCACACAACCAAAAAAATCTTAAATTCCTCTGAATTCCTTCACCATACCTTGAAGAATTTTACTATCTCCACCGACCTGTCAAGGGCTTCCCAAAGAAAACCATCTTTACCCCCAACCCTTGGAAATTATCCTAAGACCTCCTCAGCTAGTTTCAAAATATTTCAGCAATCCAAAGCTAAACCAAGAAATGAATCCCATTACACCATGACTATCCAAGAAATGGCAAGGCAAGGTTGAAACCAATGTTAAACCTGGAAAAACCCATGGAAATGATAGCAAATGAACCACACAAACAAATTCTTGTATCATGCATTCACACCTCAGCCAGGAAATCACATATGTAACTTGTTGCACAAAAACTCCTCCTATTGAAGTTGTTTAAACAACCTTCTCGTTTCTTTCATTTCTTTTAATTTTCCTTCCTTTGTTTGCTTGCTTGCTTTCTCCTCTTGATTTTGTCTCTCTCCTTTTCACTAATTCAAAAAAACTTCACAAAAGGTTGAACTAACAAAAGCTGTGAACTGATCCTTAGAAGCCTTTTTGTCATTGAGGCCTCTATTTTCTTCATTTTCCCTCTAATTTCCCTCTCATGCAAATCTGTGTCTCTTCACCTTCCTTTTCTCCTATTTTCCTTTGTTTCATAAATAAAATTATAATTATTGTCTCTTTTCCTTTTTACATCCCTTTGCCAATTTCCTTAACAATAAATGAACCGAAAGTGGTGACCACAATAGTTTTTTTCCCTACATTCAAACTCTTAATGGCTGGGATTTTTATTTTTTAAATATTTTTATATGAATTTGGTTTTATATGAGATTTTGTTCATACATATTTTTTTTCATTTTGTGTAGGTTTTGGATATCAATGTTGGCATGCCACGTGTTTAAGGCGTATTGGTCCTTTAATCGCCACATAGGCTAAGCAAGTCTCACATCCCCTTACAACTTGAAAACTTATTTATCGTCATAAAATGGTCATACCTACTCCAATTGAGGTGTCATTCATGTCGTTGGAATGTGGACAAGGAACTCTACGATCTGGCCCAGTTTCACTTCAATATGATGACTTTGATTTTTGAGCTTTTCCATAGACACTGTTGAATTTTGAGCATGTCTGGAACCACCTTGGTCATTCCTCCCCACTGAGAATCTTTTGGTCCTTTAAAATCATAAACATAATATGCAACTTTTTTTACATTGTATACACCACAAGTATCTTGACAGGTCACACTTCCTTATCCTTCACAGTTGTTCTTCAGAGCCATAATAGATGAGCCAACACTTGCATCCCCTACAAACCTATAATACATATTTGAAAATTACATGCTCAATTACATGACCAATCATGACCTAAGAAGCGTCATGCTTTCCATGAGTTTATAGCACATACTCTTTGGTGAATTTTACATCAGAATATAAATCAATCCCCAGCTATCATTAAAAGGCCAAAAAAATCATCATTACTTTAATAAGTGATGGAAAAATCATCATCACTTTTGACATTTAAATCAAAACACATGATTTACAAAATATGGCCATGAAAAGCTACCATATCTAGAAAAACCACCTCTCACTCATGAAAGTGAATGGGTCATCATCTCCCATTGGTGGATTCGCTTGTTGAACAGACTTTCCAATTCATTCTTGCACGGGAACTTTGTCCTTAAGACACTACTCTCGATGAAGCCTCCAAGATGTGGCTCTTTGATGTCCACGTTTGTTGCAATGACTGAAAAAAAAGCCTTCTTCCTCTAGACCTGCTTTACCTGCTTCCTTTCCTGATCTGGAGAATTCCTTTCAAGCCTCATCTGTAGAAATTTTGTCCACAAATCCATTTCTTTCGATCTGTTGCAGGTTAACCCTATAATGCAATATAACCAAAGAAAAATAATATAACCTGCTTCTACTATGAATTTGTGGAATCTTAGAGATTGAGTAACATCAAGCTAAACACATATAACCCGAAGAAGAATCAATGCACATGAAACACATAAAATACTTAGGGGAAAGCATCAGCTAAAAACCCACTATCTGTATTATCATACATGGTGGAAATATATTAGAATTACACAAAGTCTTAGCTCTCATAGCTACTCTCACTACAATCCTCACAAATGCTCACAGAAAAAATTGACTTCTCATAAGCTTTCTCCTCTGCATAGTTTTTCATGGGTGATCCTCCTGTCACCAAGTGTAACACTGATCCCACACACTACTCCAACGCACTGTCAGAACTGTGCAATCCTCAAGGAATGATTCGTTGACTGCATGCATGAGTTTTATTTATAAGAGAACACATGCAACTGATAGTACAATATCCCTGTATTTAATCTCAACTGGGTCTTTCTCAGAATAGGCATGCATGAGTTACTAATGAGGGAATCTTCAGTTATCTGGAGTACACTAGTTGAGTGCATGCATGCATCAACTGACTGATAACTCACAATTAGTTCCTCAAACAGTTTGGAACTAATTTAACTGGACTTAACTCAGTAAACTGAGCTAACTAATTACAACTCAAATATAACTCAATCTTATCTCCTTAATTAAGGGATAATTTCCTTAATTTAAGGGTAACTATTGTATTACTGCATAAATACTTCTAACTTGAATTTCTCCACATCGTATGGTGGTTTTTTACCACCTGGATATCACTCCCTCACAGGAGATTATTCAAGAGCTTCTTCCTTGAACTCATCTTCAAACATTTCAACTGGTGTAATTAACCCTACCAATGAAGGTTTGGCATATGAAAAAGTCATTAATATGATTTCTCGTAATGTTGGTAATCCATGAGCTAACACAACAGGTGGTTATTATCTGCTTGGGAGGAAACCATCATATCCTCCACCCGTAGGATAGCCTTTTGGTGGAACATAGCCTGCAAATGGGCGAAACCCCCCATTGGAAGCTACTTTAATTATGTTCAAATACCTCAAACATATTTTTATCAGCCTGTTATGCCTCAACCTATCGTTGGAATGCCTTACCCTGGATTGAATACAATATGGAACCCTTCCCAACAATCAATTCATGTTGCTTCTCAGGTGCCTTTGTATCAACCTAGCCAACCAATTGGACAACGTATGCAATAACTTCCTTTCATGGTATGCCTTATTAAGTCCAACCGACCATCCATGCTAACCAATTGACACCTACCCAATAATTGCCTTAGCAACCCGCCCTGAGCACTCATCGAGCCGTGGGGCAATTTTCTATGTCAATGACTATTCAAAACCTAGGTTCAAGTTTGCCTAAAAATCCCATTCCATGAGTATCGAAAAAAATTGTACTTCTTACATCACAGGTTACTATGCAACCACTTGTTCAGTATTTACCTCAGGCATCTAGTGTTCAATCCATTCCTACGATTCCGTCAGCACCTCAAATACCTGTTGTTCAGCCTAGCATTCCATATATGAAAGTACCTTTCCAAGGGCTACCTTTCCAAGGTTTACCCCTAAGTCAGTTTGATCAAGGTACACCTTTTCAAACTCTATTTCTCCAAAGTCAACCCCTGCAAAGTTAACCCTTTCAAGGAAAATTTCTTCAAGGTCAAATGGGTCAGAATCTCCCCTTCCAGAATCAACTGTACCCAGGTCATATGTTTCAAAAAACTATTCAACTTCAATACAGTATGGCTCATCCTTGATACCAATGAGGTATGCAGATTCCAACTGCTTAGGCTATCCTAGGCTATCCTGGATACCTTCCTCTTAGTACAGGAATATCCCCTCAGGGATATCAATATCCATCATAGGACCCTAATTGCCAGTTTCCCTTCATTGCAACTTTGGATTTTCTTGACCTCTCTCAGTTAACTAATGATCCACTTCTTTATTTACCCTATTGGTCGGCTATTCCTACTAAGTTTCCCAGTGATATTCCTAAGTTCAAAGGTAAGTCGGGTGAAGATTCGTCCAACCATGTCATGACCTACCATATTTGGTGTGCGTCCAACTCATTAAACAACGATTCTATTAGATTACGACTTTTTCAACGAACCTTAATTGGTTCGGCAACCAAATGGTATGTAGAATTTCCACATGCTTCCTTCAACATGTTTAATGCCCTTGCTACAACCTTTTTGACCCATTTTTAGTTACCTGTTCGGTATGACAATGGAACTGAACTTTTGAATTCTTTAAAGTAGTCAACGTCAACCCATATCTCATATCACATTCACGAATGGAGATGAAGATTTTGCTTAATTAGAGTTTACGTTCTAGACAGCATTTTGGTCAAATGGTTCATAAATTAACTTTTACCAGTAATAACTAAAGATGTGGCCAAAGTGGGTGTTGTAACAGAAGAGCGGGTAATTTCCTGCACTAAATATCTATATCTTGTTTATACTCACTCTAGTACTTTGTATTAAAAGATTCCATATTTACCCCGATCTACTACAGGTAATCGACTGCTTCCAGGATCACATGCCGCAAATGACATGATTAGTTATGTGAGCTAGAAATCTAAGAAAAAAATTATAAGAATGTTCAGGTTTCATATCTATCTGATTCACCTAACAAAGATCCTTCTCCCGGAATTACTTCCGAAATCAACACCATAGATTCATCTACTGGCAAGAGTAAGTCATCTAGAAATAAGAAAAATGGAAAAGGAAAAACTAAACAAGAAAATCTCTCTAAGGAGAAATCAACCAAGAATGAACCATCTGACGAAAAGAGGAAACCTTGCTATCCTTGCTTGATTTGTGAGGAAGATCATTACACTAAGGAGTGCCCTCATCGGGCCGAAGTTTCCAAATTCGTCAAAAGTTCGCCCACACCCATTGTTTTGAAGGACCCTTTTCCTTCTCAAGAGAGTAAAATGTTCTCTCGTGACTAATCCTCCTCATCCCCATCGACATATATCATGATGATATCTTCCAGAGTTATGGTAGAAATGAGATCCAAAGATTCTGCATCAAAGAGTTGTGTTGAAAATGGAAATGACTTTAGTTCACGTGGCCAAACTTCCTTGTCTTCTCCTCCTTATTCTAAACCATTACATATTGAAAAATCAAATTCTAATATGATAATTCATCTACCTCCTAAGGGTATGCTTCATAAGTCAGCCTTTAATTGTCATGTGAGGGTTGCCCAAAATTATAACATCGTCAAAGATCTGGCTATGTCACCTTCAACCATGTTTGCCCTTGAAGTGTTGCAGACTTGTCCAGCAGAAAGGAAATTATTATTATCAACCATAGGAGTTGTAGATCCTCAAGACTCCCATTTTATTATTTTCAATCTCGAGAATCATGTCCTGCGTCTCCCACATCAACTGGCTTTTCAGATACTAGTTCACATCAAAACTCGACGAGTTTTTCAAATAGTGATTGACGAAGGAGCATCGACATGTATTATGTCCATTTCCTATTGGAAATCCTTGGGTTCTCCAACAATCAATCAATCTCCCATGAATTTTAAAGCCTTCGATGGAAGAGGTTTTCATCCATATGGACTTTTAAATGATTTTCCAATCAAGTTAGAGGGAAAAATAGTTGCAATAGACATTGAGGTTGTTGATTCTCAACTTGACTATAACCTTTTTCTTGGTCGAAGCTAGACTTATGCCATGGAAGCAATACTATTATCATATTTTAGGATGATTATGTTTCTTCCGAAAGGAATAATTGTGAAAGTAGATCAATTGTCCTACTATACCTCTAACCCTAATTCTACCGGCAATATCCCATTTGTTGGGAAATCCACCACTCCATATGAGGAAGTTGGTGTTGGTCTGCTCAAAGACTCATCTTTGATGGGAAATTTCGCGTTCCCTCCACACATTCTTCTTAACAATGAAGCACATATTGACATGATTACATCAAGTTCTATCAGAATGGGAGATCCATGGAAAGTACCGTGAGAATCAGAAATGATCTTATATGGCAATGAAATGCCTCGTAGTCCTTTCAAGTTAGCCTATGAGGTCATTCAATATTTTTCCAACCTGTCAACATCTGATGATGATCAAATGAATAAGATAATTGATGAATATTCTCATTTGTCACGCTTGGAACCAATCTCTATGCCTAATCCTTTTAACAAATATGTTTTAACTGATGAAGGGATTACGAAAGTTATGACCTTGTATGAAATGTCATGGAATGATACTCATCATCATTCAACTTTCCTACCATCATTTGAAAAATTTACAATAATTTCTCAAAATTATTTTCATCTGAGACTCTTAGCAATCCTCGAAATCCAATATCTACCCTTTCTTCCATTTCTGAATAGAATTTAGGGAATATATCAGCAATGATACCTATTGATATATTAGTGAAACTAGAAATAATTGAAAATATTCATATAGACGCCTCTTGTTCGTTAGAATATATTTCTGCTTACAAAGCCCAATTTCAGGAATTATGTGACGTTTTTTCTTGGTCCTATGAAGAGATGCAAGGAACCGACCCTAGCATTGTTGCACATGAAATAAAAAATTATCCGGATGCTAAGCCAATTAGACAACGATTACGTCCTTTAAATATGTGAAAAGATGCTACTATCAAAACTAAGGTTGAGAAATTGTTGAAAGCATGATTCATTTACCCTATTCCTTTAACTGATTGGGCATCAAATATTGTTCTCTTTAATAAAAAGCAAGGAACTATTCGAGTGTGTGTTGATTACTGAGATATCAATAAAGCTTGTCCAAAGGACAATCACCCAACACCTTATATCGACCAAATTGTTGATGATTATGCTGGAAATGAGATTTTTTCCTTTATGGATGGATTTTCTCGCTACAATCAGATAAACGTACTACCTATCAATCAATATAAAACATCATTTATATGCCCATGGGGAAACTTTTCTTATCGCAAACATCCATTTGGTGTAAAAAAAGATGGTGCACATTTTCAACGAGCAATGTCTTACGCATTCCACAATATCAAGCATATATTTCAACCCTATTTACATGACCTCCTGGTTCATTCCATGAAATGATAGGATCACCCATTGCACTTAAAAGTGATTTTAATTAGGTGTAGGCATTACAATATTCTCTTCAATCCACACAAATGTCCCTTTTGTGTCCAATCTGGTCGGCATCTAGGTTTCACTGTTTCGAAGGGAGGAATCCATTTCAATCCCCTCAAGTTAGAGAAAATTTTGAATTTCCCTGCTCCTTCTAGCCTTACTGAACTCTGAAGTTTGCAAGGGAAGGAAAAGTTTTTGCATAGATTCCTCCATAATTATGCTGAACTAACACATGGTTTTACTTGACTGTTGAAAAAGGGTATTCCCTTTTTCAGGGATGAGCTTGCTGATAAAGCTTTTGATGCATTAAAGCATGCACTAACTAATGCGCCTTTACTGCACCCACCTGATTATCGTCGAGACTACCTCTGTACTTAGCTGCAACTGATGCCACCACTGGCATGGTGTTATTCCAAGTGGATGATTCTAGTAGCGAACATGTGATTTACTATTTGGGTAGGACTCTTACTAAACCTGAGATTAAATACACACATGTGGAGAAGCTAGCCTTGGTAGTTGTACAAGATTTTCAATGATTCCGTCACTTTATACTTCTCTAAAAAGCCACTTCTATTTCAGATTGCAACCACATGGTGTATATTCTTACAAAATAATTTATATGGGGAAAATACTCGAAGTGGATAGTCATTCTACAAGAGTTTGATTTTAAGTTTCAAAAATCCAAATCAAAGAAATCCTTGGTTTTCGCCGAACTATTGTGTGACTTTGTTATGAAACCAGCTCAAGGAAAGATAGAAAAGAGAGATCAACGCCTTAGAATTTAGCCTCTTCGAGGGGGAAACATCCTTTACATTACATAAATGAACAATTCTTGGATGATACAAATGAAAAGACCTCCTTTCTATATATAGGAGTCTAAGGGGTTATAACATAATCAGAGCCGACATAACAATAATAATGTAAGGGCACAATAATAACAATAGTGGGCTTCTATGGGGCACAATAGTAACAATATGGGCACTACATGGGTACATCAATATAATAAGTGGGTTATACTAATAACAATAAGGGGTTACTCTAGTAGTATAGGGGCCTAACATGCCCCTCTCCTTCAAAAAGCGTTGTCCTCAACGCTTGAGTAGTTCTTGATGCTTCTGTATAAAATTCTTGTCCTCCCATGTGGAATCTTCAGCGGGTAAGTTCTTCCACTTGATGAGATACTCTAAAATTGATCGATTTCGTAGCTGTCTGGTTCTTATTTCTGTGACTGCTCTAGGTTCTAATATGATTATTCCTTCCTCTTCAATTTCTGGCAATATTGTTTGAATTGGGATCTTTTGCAACTTTTGAATAAGTGGCCATACTTCTTCTTCCTTCTTCCATTCATCCCTTGCTTCGTTTATCCAATCTGGTTGGATAATATAAATAGCACAAAACAATGCTTCCACATCCTCATCCTTGAAGAGTCTTCCCATTCGGTAAGGTCGCCATTTTTTATGTAGTATTGCCAACATTTCCTTCTCATAAATAGCTTGCTTGAGATGTAGCAGTAAAAATACCCAATCACCTACATCAAAACATTTTTCACTACGATGTTGATCTACCTATTGTTTCATTTGATTTTGCACCGAAGTGACGTTATCCTTTAAAAGTTGGAGAACTTGTTGTTGATGCTCGATGTGATATTTCACTGCTTGAACCTTTTTCTTCTTGATATGTCCTTCTATCTCTAGAGTTTGAGGAGTGGTAATTTCCTCCAATCCTTTACAAGATATGGTAGGATTCATTTCTTGATGCTCGATGTGATCTTTCACTTCTTGAACATTTTTCTTCTTGATATGTCCTTCTATCTTGATAGTTTGAGGAGTGGTAATTTCGAACAAAGAATTATAAGAAATGGTTGGATTCATTTCTTCTTTCTCGATGTGATCTTTCACTTCTTGCACCTTTTTCTTCTTGATATGTCCTTCTATACTAAGAGTTTGAGGAGTGGTAATTCTTGCCAATGATTTACAAGATATGCTCTGATTCATTTCTTCTTTCTCTGGGGTGGGTTCCTGGCGTATATCTTTTTCTTTTGATGTTTCTTGATCCTTTTCTTCCTCCTCTTCATATTCTATGTAAAATAATTTCTTCTCAGCACACTTATGACCTTTAGTGCATTTGCTATCACAATTGTAACAAAGCCCTTTTTCTCTTTTTTCTTCCAAATGTTGTGGTGTAACCCTTGTATGCTGTGGAAGGCTAGGAGAAAGAACACTTCCATCTTTATAGTTGTGAGGGGTACGCTTCCTGGTTTCCATAATTTTGCTTTCCACTATGTCACAAATCCCTTTTACTCTTTCCAATTGTTGTGGTGTTGCTCTAAAGAAGGTGTTTCTCTTTGTATCCTCATAATGTGCTATCATTTCCTCCGTGAAAATTGACCATGTAACAAGTTGTTTATGAGAGCAAATCCGTTTGTACCATAAAAATTGATCTGGTTCTAAATATGAAGATGCAATACATACCTTTTGTAACAGTTGTACACCATGTAGATCAAAATATTGCTCCATCTGAAGTATCCAATTTACCGGATCCTTGCCATCAAACTTCCTCATCTTGCTTTTTCTTGATTTTAGGAGCTCGACCTTGAAACGACTGTAATTTTGTACTTTTGGATCCTTAAGTTCTGAAATTGTGAGCTATAGTAGCCCTCTGTGTCCTCTTTCCAATGCCACTAGTCTGATCCAAATTGGATTCTCTAATAAAAAGTTATGCACAATCTCCCAAGATGACCTGATTATAGACCTTTTCAGAAGAGCAAACTTGTATGAAGTGCCACGTGTCACTGTTTCAACCTTTGGATCTAAAAATGATATAAAAATAAACTACAATCCGTCCTCTTTCTGTACCTTCTTACGAAATTTCAATCTGATGCTCAGAAAGAAAGTTATGATGATTTTCCCCAGGTCACCTATTTTGAATGTAATTCAGGAGTCTGCAAAAAGACCAACTTCCTCAGATCATATCTCTGCAAATATTGCGCGAAAAGCTTTGAAATTGGGACCCAAGGTTCAGCGCGATTTCTTCTCAAATGGGTTCTTTTTGTGACTTCTGAAACGTCACAGAAAAAAAGTTATAGCGAAAATGCCACGATGACCTGTTTGGAGCAGCGAAACCCTAGAATCCAAAGCTCTGATACCAAATGTTATGAAACCAGCTCAAGGAAAGATAGAAAAGAGAGATCAACGCCTTAGAATTCAGCCTCTTCGAGGGGGAAACCTCCTTTACATTACATAAATGAACAATTCTTGGATTATACAAATGAAAAGACCTCCTTTCTATATATAGGAGTCTAAGGGGTTATAACATAATCAGAGCCGACATAACAATAATAATGTAAGGGCACAATAATAACAATAGTGGGCTTCTATGTGGCACAATAGTAACAATATGGGCACTACATGGGTACATCAATATAATAAGTGGGTTATACTAATAACAATAAGGGGTTACTCTAGTAGTATAGAGGCCTAACAGACTTCCCCCATACTAATATAGAAACTGTAGAAGAAGATTATTTTGTTGATGAATATGTCTTTCTTATTAGTACATTAGATCCGTGGTATGGAGAAATCATTATATATCTCCAAACACAAACTTTTATGCCAGAGTTTTCCAAAACCGATCGTCAGCCAATCTGATTCCAATCCCAAAAATACAACATTATTGGTGACACTCTTTAGTGTTGTGATGTCGATTCTATATTCTAACATTGTTTAACTTTTGAAGAGGACGAAAAAACAATAAATGATTGTCACTCTAGAGCATGTGGCAGTCACATGTCTGGGTATGCTACTGCCCAAAATATATTACGTTCTGGCTATTTTTTGTCGTTAATGTTTAAAGACTGCATCACTACAGTCTAAAAATGCCATAATTCCCAAATTTATGATAGCAAAATGCGAGCACCTCCTGCTCCTCTTGACCCTATCATAATTGTCGGTCCTTTTTCCAAATGGGGCATCAACTTCGTCACTTGTAACGCTCACTTGGATAAGGGGCATGGATATATTATCCTTGCAGTTGATTACTTTACAAAATGGTTCGAGGCCATGCCTACATATCGAGATGACATTGAAACTGTGGCTATTTCCATTTTAAATCATGCGATTGCTCGATTTGGCATTCCACAAGCTATTGTTACATACCATGGTACTCATTTTCGTAGCTCTATTATGGTCAAGCTATCTACGTAACTCAACCTCCACCATGATAGCTCTACTCTGTATTACCTACAAGCTAATGGTCATGTCGAATCTGTCAATAAATTTTTATGGCAATATGATTTAACGTATAGTTGGTATGCATAAAGAAAACTAGCACTCTATGCTCTTTTCATTACTGTGGGATTATCGTACTACTGTAAAAACATCGACTGGTTTTACCTCATTCCAACTTCATTATGGTTTGCAAGTTGTATTACCTATTGAATGTGAAATTCCATCTCTTAAATTAGTTATGAAGACTAAAATTGCTTTGTACATTTAGCCCATCTAGATGAAAATCGATGTAATTCTATATTGGCTAGCGAAACTCACCAAAAACGTGTCAAAGCTCAATACAATCGAAACGTTAATCCTCCTACATATTCAGAAGTTTACCTAGTCTTGGTATATGATCAATCTCATGACAAGCTAGGTGTATGGAAATTCGAGCCCATTTGGCATGGTCTTACATCATAAAATGAATATTATCTGAAGGTTCCTATGAGCTGGTTGATTATGATGATGTTCCTTTGGGAAAGCCTAGAAATGGTCTTTACCTAAAGAAATATTTTGCATAAAAGTTTGGTGAATATTTGTACATTATTTACCATTTTTAGGTATGTGTGATAAATTAGTGTTTTTTACTACTTCTCCTGCTTATCTTGTTTTTACACTTGATTTGCAGATGTCAATGTTTTCTCTAACTTACATTGGCTTTGTTGATGGCACTAGTCATAGTACTCGGAATTTATCTTCCGCAGCTTGGGTTATCTATTCACCCAATGACGAGCTAGTCTCTATTCACGGAATATGTCTCGGTCAAACAACGAACAATATAGCAGAATATAGCACAGTCATTGAGCTATTAGTTGATTCCATTACAATTGGTATCTAACGTTTGATCATTAGGTTATATTCACAGCTCGTAGTGTTACATTTAAATGGTGTCTTTTCAATAAGGAGTCAAACCATGTTAAGGGTATTTTACGAGTCTGTCTCTTGGAAAGGCAATTTGATTATATTGAATATCAACACATCCCGAGATATTTAAACACATTGACAGATGTATTGGAAAATCGTGTTTTAGATAGTCATTTTGAACATTTGTAAATTAAAAACAATATTCATACATTGATCAAGATAAACATAGGTAAAAAGTAGCAGATTTTTCGTTAGAATAAAGTTTGGGTTTGTCTACAAAATATGTCATCCGAGGACATAAGGCACTATGGCCTTTTATTTTCCGAATATGTTGGCACCAAAAAGTCAAAAATGGTCCTAAAAAATAGAACAACTAAGCCTGATGATTCTCATGATAACACACGATAGCATGAGCAACTCGACGCAGAAAATGTCTGAGAGGCCCTGCAACCCCAAATATGTGCCTCTGATAGGCGCGTGAAATGTCATTGACTCCAGTCTCTGGGATGTTGGCAGTCAGCTTGTCAATATATTTCTCCAACTCTGTCACGATGTCATCTGCCTCTGGTTTCACTGCCGCATCTAACATAGGTTGCTCGCCTCATCTACACATGAATTTCAGATAATTAGCCTCTGAAGACAAAAGCACTTAAACAATTGAAAATTTTGAAAATATGTCAAAATGAGAAATTATTACCTCGATCGCCCCAATGAGCCCCGACTGGAAGTGAGCTATCAGGATCACCTCTTTAATCCATCCCAACATACAAAAAGTCCTCGATTTAATCAATCGTTGGTTCATCCACTCAAAAAACTCTGACGTATACCTGACTACAAGCCCATCACCGCCATGGTGTGCCATCAGTGCAACCCAACTCATCAAGTTTGTATCCCTCGAACCCCCTCATCTACCAGAATATGTTGTGGCTGAAGAATAGGAACCCTCTCTAGGGAAAAAGCCACTAGAAGGGCACCATAACCAAAATTTTCCAGCTTAGCATTATTGCACCTAGTCAACTGGCCCTTTATATTTACCACTACCGCCTCACACCAGTTGCATACTGTTTACTTCTAGTATTCAATAGTCGTCTACATCTATGCCCGTGTGGCTAGATGAAAGGCAGTACTGCCACACAGTTTGAAAACAGTGAAAGAAATGTTCCTCAAGGGTAAAAGTTCGATGGTCTGAATGTTAATATGTCCATCATTGGGTGGTGAACCCCTAAAAAAGTGTTGTAGGTATCCATCAGTAGTATCTCCCCTTGCTCTCAATCCAAATTGTAAAAGTTCAGTTCCTCGACGAGACAACCCCATCAAGAAATAGATGTCATTGGCATCAACAGTGAGGCGATGATCAACAATCACAAAGCATTGTTCCTGGACATTCTAGGTCCTCACCAACTACGTCATCAAATCTACATGGGATTTCATCCCAAGGATTAATTGGTATTTCAAGAGTCCAAAAGTCCTAAGAGCCTACAAAGTGGCCGGATTCGCCAAAGTAGCAAAATCATTAGCTTCATGTTCTCTTTCCCT
The DNA here is from genome assembly GCA_031772625.1 of Pinus tabuliformis. NCBI lineage: Eukaryota > Viridiplantae > Streptophyta > Pinopsida > Pinales > Pinaceae > Pinus > Pinus tabuliformis. The sequence continues at coordinate 477,180,994 of CM062810.1, read as the reverse complement.
CCACTCCATGTTTGAGCAATCAAATGACCTAAAATGACCATTTTAAAGTAGTTAGAAGTATTTTTGAAAATCATTTCATATTTTTTGGGCTTCAAAATTTGTTTCAAAAATAGCCCACAGCACCTGCACAACCACCCTTTTATGGACACGGCACAACTGCACATAAATTTCCAGCAAAATTCCTTGCAGGCTGAGAATTTCTGTATGGAAAGTTTTATTGGCCTGCACGGTCCCGATTGAACGAAACCCGCGCAGGGCCAAGGGCATATTTTTGGACAAATATTTGTCCCAAAAAACCAAATGAAAACTTCAAATTAAAAAGTAAATGGATAGAAAGTAATGTTATGGAGATATCTTCTACCTGGAGGAAACAATGCACAAATTTTTCTAGTTGTTGGCTCGGAATTAGTCCTGGGAGTTTCATGGCAAAAACCCCTCTCTCTACTCTGAACTGGTGAAAATGAAAATGGTAAAAATAAATTACTTTTTCCGACATTTATAAGTTTTTTTAGCTTAAAAAATATTAGTTTTTATATTTTGAAACTTTTTGAGAGGGAAAACACCCTTTGGAGCAGTTATGATGGGTTACTGAGTTGAAATGTCTATGATTGATCACGGAGTCAAGATAAATCATTTTTGACATTTTAGCAAACTTTTATCGCTTTTTATGCCCTTTAAAAATTATGAAAAGCGGAAAATCATGGAGTCTTCGTTTAAGCTGTTTTCATACTTTTTCAAACTAAAAATATTGTCGAGTACTTGCTTGTTCAAATTCGTAAAAGTAAATGAACAACTGTCCACTGAGTATAAGTTTACCCCTTTTACGGACTGAGCTAGGACTGCTTACGAAAAAGGTATACATTGATCAAACATGGTCAATAGAGTTATCTCTTGTATTATTTTATCCTTTTTTGGACCTGGGAGACTAAACTGATGAAAAAGAACCTGATGGAGTCTACTGATGTTTGTATTCTAACTCTCTAAAAATGAAAAATATCGAGCTTTACTTTCCCCGATCTCATTAAAATTTTATTGTTAAAGAGCTGAATGAGCTTTCTTTTCTTGTCTTTTTCAAAATCTTAAAAGAAAACAACATTGAGTTAACCCTTTACTGCACTTGTAAAAACTTAAACATTATAGGACTCGTTAAGCATGACAATACTGAACCATTCCTTCTTAGGGTTTGTTAAAAATACTTCGATGGACTCATCCGAAGAATGAGCTTATAGTCCAAGCATATGTTATCCTCCTCAAGCTTGTAAAAAATAAAGAGGTACTTTCCAGTAATGGTGGGGGGAAATTGGGGAAAGTGTCCATTCTACATCATTAGTTAAAAGGTCGCATGTCCCTCTTGAACACAGTGCTCCGTCACATTCATGTTCGGGTTGGGAAATCAATTTTCCTTACATTTAATCAAACATCATTGAAATTCTTCATGGTTTTGGGTATTAACGTTAATTCCAACGCTGCAAAATCATTATAGTGTCATTATGTGTTCAAGAGAAGTTCAACCTTGGTTCAAATCCCTTTGAAAAATCTTTACCTTCATTCGCTTCAGGCATCCTTGAGTCAGTCCTTTGCAATTATTTTCAAAACATGATATCATGTTTCATGTCATAGGATTTCCTATGATGAATGAGATCATATTGACTTCAGATCATTATCTAGAAAGATAATTTAGAAACCTTTAGTACCTTGAAGCATGCATGCCTTAATGGCAAGTTTTTTGCTTTCAACGACAGGTTCTCATCATTAGCCTTTGATCGAACAATTCTATGATTGTTCGACTTTATATCACATATTCACACTTCATAGATTATACTGGGAGTACCTTGAGAACCATTTTCATTATTGGTGGTTTCTCTCATGCTTGTTAATGGTTCACATCATTGGATAGTAATCAAGCGGTTTCTTCCATGTTCGACTTCGAGACATTCACTCGCATGGTTAGAATCACACTGTGGATTGAGAGATGGAGATCAAGACCCTGGATCTAGTTTCATCAATCAAGGTTATGAGGATATTTTATATTCATGATTAGTTAGACATGTTGTTGTTTCCATGCCATGTATACCATCTATATGATCTTAATTTTTCCATGCTTGTTTATTGAGTTCGCTTTACTCTAAGTAAGGGAATTCCTACCTCAAAGATGCTTTTTTTATATATATTTTGCATTATGCTCCCTTTAATGTTCCTTGTAGGTTTCCCACCATTGCCTCTAATCCGATCCTTGCAATGATAAAGCGCTTCAATATTTTAAACTTATTTTTTAGACTTTGCACTTTAGGGGGCAATCTATTACATGTCAATTTGACACCATGACACTTGATCAGTTTAAGGATATTCTTACCATCCATGAACATGTTGAGACTAGCTCCCTTAGAAGTCAAACAAATCAATATATGTTTAAGTACATGAGAAATTTGGGTCAAATAGCTCTCACACCTTGTTAAGTTCCACCCGCACCGATTTCTCTAGTGTTTCCCACGCATGCACTGAAATTGACTCTAAAAACAATACAAAGATGTGCTTTGTCTGTAACTATAAACTCATGCAGGTGAATTATAGAACGTAAAAATAAAAAGTATGTTCCAGAAACATAGTTGGTCAAATATTTCCCAACTAAAAGCTTCTAGGTGATGACTATTTGAACTGTAACCGTCATAAGATGCATCTCCATCCCTTTTCTCATGGTAACCTAATCCCTCATTAAAGGAGGTTGATCCTCTTCTTAGGAATCTAAAACTTCCTCCCCTTTGATTTATAAAAGGACTAGTGGGTTGAGGGATGAAGGAGGTCAGAATTCATAGAACACAAACTTATGATGTTAGTTTGAGATTGGAGAGCTTGTCATCTGAGGAGGAGATTGAAGGCATTTTGGAGGTACTTCATGACATCAAGGCGAATGTTATAAGGCTCCTCTTATATTCTGATTAATACAAATGAACACTTTCTCCCATTCATTTTGTCTTTTTTGAATGATTAATAGTTTTCAATTATTTATTATATTTATTAAGACAAACTCAATCCCTAATTTCCTTGATCATTATGCTAAGTTGTTTGGATTATTATATCACATGCGCTTTTCATCCTTTTATGGTTTATGTTTTTAGGTCTTATCAACCATTGAAGAGATGCATCAAGTCACAACCAGGGATCTTCATTAGGCATTTTCGTGAAACTGGTAAGTGGTCTATCCATTAGATATACTGCTTATAATTCGAACAAGTTTAACTTACGGAAAGAGTTAGTTCATTTGTCATGATTGTTTCTAGTTTCCATTTAGGATCTAGGGAGATCACACTTGTCCAGAATAGGGATTTTTTGGTGTAACAACAGGTGGAAGTGAAAGTACATGTACATGTAGTGGTACAGGTACAGGTGACAGTACAGGTACAGGTGGTAGTATAGGTACATGTACAGTTGTAGGTGCACAGGACTTGGATTATTGTCTTACGATAGATGGATTGGTCAGTTTTCAATACAGGATATATGTGTCATATAACAATGAGATCAAGAAGGTAAGCTTGAGGGAGTTTCATGCGAAACCATATTCAAGTCACCTAGGTTATCAGAAGACACTCACAAAGGTGAAGAAATATTACTATTGGTTGAATATGAAGAGGGATGTAGCAGAGTTTGTGGCTAGATGTTTTGATTGTCACTAAGTGAAGGTGGAGTGAAAACATCTAGGTAGACTGCTACAGCCGATCACGATTCTAGAGTGGAACCATTTCCACTAGATCTCATCACAGGGTTGCCGAAGACAATGAAGAAACATAATTCCATCATAGTCATTGTGGACATGTTGAGGATGTATGTGATGAATCAAGAGCAGAAGTGGGAATAGTATCTCCCTTTGGTCGAGTTTTCATACAACAACGGTTGTCAGGTTCATTGAGGATGAGTCCTTTTGAGGCATTGTATGGGCGGAGTTGTAACACTCCCATCAGTTGGAGTGATCCGGTTAGCAGGATATTGATTGGACCAGATATGTTAGAAGACATGGAACATGAAATGTAGGTGATCAAGAAGAATCTTAAGGCAACACGGGATATGAAAAGGAGTTATGCTCATAGGAATACGTTGTTCAAGTAGTTCCATGTTGGGGAATAGTTGTACTTGTGAACATGGAAAATTTTAAGTATGGAAATTTATCTTAAAGTTTAGAAACCTTGGCGAATCCCACTAGTCCATAATATGAAATCTATAAAATGTTTGGAAATACTTTTGTAAAAATATTCAAATTTATAATATTTTTATATAGACTATATATAATTTTTTTGTGGTTTTTAGGGTAAAATAATTTCATTTTTACAAAATAAATGGAAATTAGGGAATCTATTTTTTGGAAAAAAGTATAGAAAATTAGCCCATCGGTGAATATTAGCCCCTAAAATTTTCCCTACTTGCGAATCAAACAGAAGAAGAGCTCCTTGCGAATTAGATCGTGTTCAAAGCTGGCACCACATTTTTTTGGACTCTTCAGTATCACCGAGAGGATTGGGCTAGTAAGCTATTGACTAGCACTGCATCCGACAACAAAAGTCCATGATGTTTTTCATGTCTCATTTCTTAAGAAGTATGTTAAATATGTGGATCACGTGATTGACTAGTTTGTGTTGCAGGTGGAACCAGATGGATAATTCTAGCCATAGCCTCATTGTATATTGCAAAAAAAGGTGCTCATGCTCCCAAACAATGCAATTGAGCAAGTTAAAGTGCAACGGAAGCACCTTGGAACCGATGAAGCTACATGGGATATGGCAGATCCAATGTGGGCTATGCATACTTCCTTGTTTCCCGATTGAGGCAAAGCAGCTTGATATGGTGGTTTCATGATTGTTTATGGTGGTTTGGTAGTTGCTTTATGATGGTTTAGTATTTTCTTATGATGGATTGGTATATGTTTCATGGTGATTTAATATTTTCTTTATGTTGTTTTAGTATTTATGGTGATCAATACATGCTTTATATGGTATATGTTGTTTTTCATATATGCTTATATATGATATTGGTATATGTTTCATATATGTTTTGGTATATGATTTGGAACATGTGTTTGGTATATATAATTTTGATGTTTTTGCTATATGTATAGTCATCCATGGATGTAAATACCATAACGAGCTCTATTATAAAGCTCCACTATGACATGTGGGTGTTATATTATTATGCTATCATGTGGTTATGTTATCATAATGTTATCACTTCATACGAGTTTGTCTCGAGCAGAAATTTCATTGTAAATATTGTAATGAGTTGTGTTATAAACCTCCAATATGTGGTATGTTGTCCTGGCATCATGATGTTATGCCTTGAGAGAATATTTCATTGTAAATACTACATCAGGTTGTGTTATAAAGCTCCATAATCACTATGCCTTCTTTCAGCAAGCTTTTGAGGTATAGGTGTGACTAAACATCGAGGACGGTGTCCCCCAAGGGGGAGGGTTCTGTAATAAATGTCACAAACAGTAACCATGGATGACTGGGACACTTATTCCAGGTTGAATGTTGGGAAAGACATCCTAGGGAGTGTTCATTTGGTTGTTTATGTCTAAGGAAATTGGAAAAGGAAATGGCTAAGGCATTAAAATCCATTTTGGCACATTTATTTATGAAAATAATGGAAATTAGGAGGAAAAGGAGGTGAATCGTCACAGGTTGTATGTGAGGAGGAAAATGAAGGAAAATAATGGAAAATGAAGAAAATAGAGGCCTAATTCATTAAAAGGCTTATGAGAATCAGTTGGTAACCTTTTGTTAGTTTAGTGTTGGAGCTCTCTCTCATTTTCTCTCTCTCTCTCTCATACTCATGGATACTGAGGGATTTCTTAGAGCACTCTTGGAGGGTGTGGTATACTTGGATTATTGGTGAAAGAAGGCAACGAAAGAGCAGGAAATTGCAAGAAGTCATCAACATCATTAGATACATTAGATTTTATTACAGCTACCATTTCTTCACTAGTTTGGACATGCATGGAATATGCATATGGATTCTTGGTCATGATCTAACATTGACATGGAGGACCGCCTGGATTGGTAGTGGATTACCTAGCCTTGTCATTTCCTAAATAGCCATGGTGATTGTGGGTTTATTTTCATTATTTTGTTTTGGTTGGTTCTCATGTTTCCTTAGCTTGGGTTGAGTTATTAGTTCCTGGAGCCTTGGTTGGACAAACTCTCTGGAGCCGTCTAAAAACATGTGTTGAGCTACTATTCCTGGAGCCTTGGATGGACAAATGCTATAGAGCCCTTGGTGGGTTGTGTTACTAGTCCTGGAACCCAACAACAACTATGGGTTATATTACTTTCCTGGAGACTTGGTTGGAACAAACGCTCTAGAGCCCTGGATGGCTAGGATAGATACCAATTTGGTGATGGCTTTGGTGATGTCTAACTGTGAGGTGGAATCCGTGTTTGATGGGTTGAGGTGGATGGCCTCTGGAAGCTATGGATGAGTTTTGATTGGTGTGTTCTATGAGATCCCACATTCATGCTTTGAATATGGCACGGGGGTGAATGGCTAAAGAGAGCATTCATTATCTAACAGAGGAATAATTGAAAATTATAGTTGGATTATTTCTAGAATATGTTTAGGAAAGGGCATTCATTATCTAACAGAGGAATAATTGAAAGATGAGTATATAAATATAGTCTGAATTTTATGTTTGTTTTGCAGAAAGTAGAGCTATAAGAAAATTATCTCTTCTTATATTAAAAACTCTCAAAGTTACAGTAGGATAAGGTGAATTTTTATATTAATGTATTATAATGAGTAAGATAATATAAAATCTATATAGAAACTTTTAGATACACCCTGACATAGTCAAGGATAGAGAGATTGAGAAGTTGGAAACTTGGAGTTTTTGTGTTGGGTTATTTAATTCCAATTGACGAAATGTATAGTTAGAAAATCCTCTTAATATAGACAATTAATATATATATATATATATATATATTATATATATATATATATATATATATATATATATATATATATATATATATATATATATATATATATATATATATATATATAGATTCATTCTTGTAAATAACTACAAAAAAAAGTAGTAGAGTACAAACTCCATTGAAAACAAGGAGAACAATAATTAATAACAGAGTGTTTATATTAAGGTTACATAGAACCTTTATAAAGGTAAATATATCTTAATAGTGAGAAATTAATCATATTGCTAAAGATAGAATATTAAAACAAAGCTAGTGGAAGAGGGAAACCAATTAACATGAGACATACAATTTTTATACAATAAATGTCCAGTGATTTTATTTACTAGCCAAGGAAAAAGTACTACAAAATATTATAATATGTAAGGTCAAAATACCTAGTTTTTTTTTCTGTTATTGTACAAAATAACCTTATAGATTATAGGATTAGTAATCCAAAAATTTTAGCATACAGAGAGGCTTTGTAGCCTTAACAAAATAAGAGAAAAAAACCCTTAGGGTGGTAGTATAGGAAATTCTCTAGGCAGGAAATTTAAATAGTAATTTCTAGAAGGCATCTTCGTAACAAGGATGAATATCAATGACCATGGATGAATCATATGATGGTATCTCCACTCATTAGCCAACTAATATGGAGTACCACAATTGTAAGTATTTTCAAAAGTGTCATTAGAAAAGACAAAATTATCGTAAAGGAAAAAACACAAAGAGAAATATCAAGGTTAATAATTACTATGGATATACATGCTGGAAACAAATAAATTGAGAATATATATATATAAGGAAAAAAAATTGAAAAAACTAACCTAAGAGAGGCTACATTATTACAATACTAAAGTGGCTACCTTATCCCCGAGCTGGAACCTTATTTCATTGACCTAGAGCCCCAATCGCATGGATGACAAGGCTACGATGTGGTTATAGACCTCCAAATGCATGCACAACACTCTCTGAGTGCGATTATAGCCCAAAATCTCTAGTTCAGGGGGTACGATCGTAAGAGTTGAGCCACCTTTCCAGGTCAGCCTCCAAACCACTGCCCAAAACTGCCTGTAACTTCTCAGAACGATAAATGACGTAATTACAAGGCTAAACATACAAACATGAGTCAAAAACTTGACCTTGACACGCCATAACATATTAGTCTTTTTGTCAAACACGTGGTAGACATGTAAGCTACAGGTCATGAATGAATATATGAGTGTAAAGCTATGTACTTTAACTATGACTCACCGAGAAGGTATAATTCCCTCTCAAGTAGTGAACAAAAACACTTGTTATCCCATGAATTCATCAACCATTCATCAACTAATACATGGATGACAAGAGCCATAGGAAGATCATGTGATAGAACCATGCTTATAACTAGCATATAATCATAATATTAACCATTATATATCAAACATCAGAGCTACATAATAAAAAGTATAAATTCTCATATAATACAACAAAATAATATCTCTTATTAACTTATGCAAAATCCAACCAAGTGAGACACTTCCACGTACCACCTGACCATAGATTGAGTTGAACCAAATATTTCTTTCATCCAATCACCCCATTTCTATATTCTAAGCATGAATGTGGGATCTCATGGGATAAGAAAACACATAAAAAACCAAGGGAATACATAGGTTAAACCACCTCCAACCTCAAATTACTGCAATCTCACACAAATCGGTCAAGAGATCACACAACCAAAAAAATCTTAAATTCCTCTGAATTCCTTCACCATACCTTGAAGAATTTTACTATCTCCACCGACCTGTCAAGGGCTTCCCAAAGAAAACCATCTTTACCCCCAACCCTTGGAAATTATCCTAAGACCTCCTCAGCTAGTTTCAAAATATTTCAGCAATCCAAAGCTAAACCAAGAAATGAATCCCATTACACCATGACTATCCAAGAAATGGCAAGGCAAGGTTGAAACCAATGTTAAACCTGGAAAAACCCATGGAAATGATAGCAAATGAACCACACAAACAAATTCTTGTATCATGCATTCACACCTCAGCCAGGAAATCACATATGTAACTTGTTGCACAAAAACTCCTCCTATTGAAGTTGTTTAAACAACCTTCTCGTTTCTTTCATTTCTTTTAATTTTCCTTCCTTTGTTTGCTTGCTTGCTTTCTCCTCTTGATTTTGTCTCTCTCCTTTTCACTAATTCAAAAAAACTTCACAAAAGGTTGAACTAACAAAAGCTGTGAACTGATCCTTAGAAGCCTTTTTGTCATTGAGGCCTCTATTTTCTTCATTTTCCCTCTAATTTCCCTCTCATGCAAATCTGTGTCTCTTCACCTTCCTTTTCTCCTATTTTCCTTTGTTTCATAAATAAAATTATAATTATTGTCTCTTTTCCTTTTTACATCCCTTTGCCAATTTCCTTAACAATAAATGAACCGAAAGTGGTGACCACAATAGTTTTTTTCCCTACATTCAAACTCTTAATGGCTGGGATTTTTATTTTTTAAATATTTTTATATGAATTTGGTTTTATATGAGATTTTGTTCATACATATTTTTTTTCATTTTGTGTAGGTTTTGGATATCAATGTTGGCATGCCACGTGTTTAAGGCGTATTGGTCCTTTAATCGCCACATAGGCTAAGCAAGTCTCACATCCCCTTACAACTTGAAAACTTATTTATCGTCATAAAATGGTCATACCTACTCCAATTGAGGTGTCATTCATGTCGTTGGAATGTGGACAAGGAACTCTACGATCTGGCCCAGTTTCACTTCAATATGATGACTTTGATTTTTGAGCTTTTCCATAGACACTGTTGAATTTTGAGCATGTCTGGAACCACCTTGGTCATTCCTCCCCACTGAGAATCTTTTGGTCCTTTAAAATCATAAACATAATATGCAACTTTTTTTACATTGTATACACCACAAGTATCTTGACAGGTCACACTTCCTTATCCTTCACAGTTGTTCTTCAGAGCCATAATAGATGAGCCAACACTTGCATCCCCTACAAACCTATAATACATATTTGAAAATTACATGCTCAATTACATGACCAATCATGACCTAAGAAGCGTCATGCTTTCCATGAGTTTATAGCACATACTCTTTGGTGAATTTTACATCAGAATATAAATCAATCCCCAGCTATCATTAAAAGGCCAAAAAAATCATCATTACTTTAATAAGTGATGGAAAAATCATCATCACTTTTGACATTTAAATCAAAACACATGATTTACAAAATATGGCCATGAAAAGCTACCATATCTAGAAAAACCACCTCTCACTCATGAAAGTGAATGGGTCATCATCTCCCATTGGTGGATTCGCTTGTTGAACAGACTTTCCAATTCATTCTTGCACGGGAACTTTGTCCTTAAGACACTACTCTCGATGAAGCCTCCAAGATGTGGCTCTTTGATGTCCACGTTTGTTGCAATGACTGAAAAAAAAGCCTTCTTCCTCTAGACCTGCTTTACCTGCTTCCTTTCCTGATCTGGAGAATTCCTTTCAAGCCTCATCTGTAGAAATTTTGTCCACAAATCCATTTCTTTCGATCTGTTGCAGGTTAACCCTATAATGCAATATAACCAAAGAAAAATAATATAACCTGCTTCTACTATGAATTTGTGGAATCTTAGAGATTGAGTAACATCAAGCTAAACACATATAACCCGAAGAAGAATCAATGCACATGAAACACATAAAATACTTAGGGGAAAGCATCAGCTAAAAACCCACTATCTGTATTATCATACATGGTGGAAATATATTAGAATTACACAAAGTCTTAGCTCTCATAGCTACTCTCACTACAATCCTCACAAATGCTCACAGAAAAAATTGACTTCTCATAAGCTTTCTCCTCTGCATAGTTTTTCATGGGTGATCCTCCTGTCACCAAGTGTAACACTGATCCCACACACTACTCCAACGCACTGTCAGAACTGTGCAATCCTCAAGGAATGATTCGTTGACTGCATGCATGAGTTTTATTTATAAGAGAACACATGCAACTGATAGTACAATATCCCTGTATTTAATCTCAACTGGGTCTTTCTCAGAATAGGCATGCATGAGTTACTAATGAGGGAATCTTCAGTTATCTGGAGTACACTAGTTGAGTGCATGCATGCATCAACTGACTGATAACTCACAATTAGTTCCTCAAACAGTTTGGAACTAATTTAACTGGACTTAACTCAGTAAACTGAGCTAACTAATTACAACTCAAATATAACTCAATCTTATCTCCTTAATTAAGGGATAATTTCCTTAATTTAAGGGTAACTATTGTATTACTGCATAAATACTTCTAACTTGAATTTCTCCAACTAATTAACACAAAATGAATAAATTAATTATTTCTCAAGCAACTAGTGAGACTAAGTTTGAATTTTAATTCACAATTTTAATTCAAGGACAAATTAAAATTGGAATATTCTTGTTGCCACATTTCAACACTCCCTCTCAACAAGAAAGGGATTATCTACCACCTCGATCCTATCTCTATGGAACTTGAATTTACACTTTGACAATGCCTTTTTCAAAATGTCAGCATCTTGCTCCTATGTCGAAATATACTGCAGCAACATGATCCTCCTCGCTAAATAGTCTCTGAGATGATGATACCAGATGTCGATGTGCTTGGACCTATCATGAAATATTGGGTTCTCAGAGAGTTTGATACAACTCTGATTATCACAATAGATCACAGTTGGATCCATCCTCTGATCAAAAAAACTGACTAGGATCTTCTGCATCCAGATGGCCTCATGTGTTGCCTAACTTGTAGCTATGTATTCAAACTCTATCGAGATGAGTGCAACCAACCTCTATTTCTTGTTGTACCAGGAAACTGGAGCTGACCCAATGTTAAAAATCCCTCCTGATGTGCTCTTCCAATCTCATGGACTCCCTGCCCAATCTGCATCAGTGAAGCCTTGTAGCTTCACTCCCTCTATCCATCTATACCATAATCTTGCTTTGCAACCTTCCAAAACATCTTGGTAGGCTGAACCATCGCTAAAATCAGCTGGTTCACGGCATGTCACAAATCTGGTCGTGTCTTTACTAAGTACATCAATGAACCCACAAGCTCCTTATACACAGTAGCCTCCACTACTTCTCCTGAAGTAGCAACCTCCTTGCTCTAGTTGCCAGCTAGAGGAGTATGCATGGGCTTGCACTTCTCTACGTGGAATCTCCTAAGTATCGCGTTGGCATACTTGCCCTGAGATACAAACAACTCCCCATCCTTCTGCCAAACTTCCATGCCAAGGAAGTAATGCATGAGACATGATCAACTGATCATCACCTATTAATATAAGATCATCAACATAATGTACAATGATCAATGGCTTACCTTTCACCAGGATGTGGTATAGGTTCGCATCCACTTCACTCTTTCTGAAGCCCAACTTGGTGAAGTAGTTGTCTATCCTTGTGTACCAAGCACGAGGTGCTTGCTTTAGCCCATACAAAGCTCTCTTGAGTTGGCACACATGCGAATCACGATCGAACGTATGAAAACCTTCTGGATTCTCTATATGCTCCTCTTCCTCAATCCGCCATTGAGGAATGCAGTATTCACATCCATCTGATGGATCTTCCAACCCATCTGTGTTGATAGAGCTAACATCGATCTGATAGATGAGTACCTTGTGATAGGAGGAAAAGTCTCATCATATTGAATCCCCTCGACCTGTGAAAAGTTGCGGGCAACAAATCTTGCCTTATGCTTCTCCACACTACCATCAACAACTCACTTTACCCTTTAAAGCCAATGGGAACTCACAACTAACTTGTTCTCCATTCTTGTTACACAGTAATTTGTCATTGACCTCATCTAAGTCCTCGAGCGACATCTCCGCTGTGTCATACATCAAATAAACATGTCCATATCTTCCCACTCATTCAAGAAGATTAAACAAGTGCTCTCTAATACTAAAGATTGACCCTTTTTCCTATGTTTCTACATCGTCACAAGTGAACCCCTTTATGTCTGCGACGATTCTTTGTTCTGAACTATATCGTCGCAGGGGCACATATGTTTCCTGCGATGGTCGAATTTTAGGGCTCGGCGCAAGTCCTCAAGATATTTCTTGCGACGATTGGTTTGAATACACTACTTCCTTGCGACGTCGTCGCTAAGCCCTAGTGTATGACTTGTGATGATCCAGATATGGCGAATTAGTTCAAACAGTTGGCCTTCTGGGTGATTCTAGAACTGGTTGTTGGGTCAAGTTGGTTTGCCTTTCCTCCTCTGGGATGGTGGTTCCACCTTTTGAGAAACCTCCCTTGAGGATAAGCTCCCTCTCCCTCATTTTATGGAGGCTCCTCCTCTTATAAAAGTACTCCCCATTGCTATAATCATCTAAGTTCTTAGCTTTTGGATTGAAGCAAATTAGCTAGCTTTGGTGTGAGTTTGATAAGTTTGCAGTGTGAATTGTTGATAGTTTAGCAATTGGTTGTGGATTTCCTTAGCCTTGTATTAGAGCTTGTGAGTGAGAGGGAGAGAGTTATTATCCATTTGGGAGATCCATCTTGAGATTGAATGCTTGAAGAAATATACTGGCTGGACCATCCAAGAAAGCCTACGACATCAAGGCTTGGTTGTAAGCTTTGATTTTGATTCATTTTAATACAATTAATGATGATTTCCTATGTCTTGTGTAAAATATACTTGATAGCTTATTGTTCCTTGACCCAGTAAGTAAATAGATCATTGTTGTTCTCGGTTATGTGTTCTGTTGTTCTCTTGTGCTGTTTTAGGTTTATTACTCATTGAGGAGAAGGAAAGGATAGCTAGAGCGGTGCAATGAAAGCTTCATCAAACACCGGTGTGAGGTAGGCTATTTTAACAATCACTTTTTAAGGAAGTTGGTTTTTGTATTTTTTTGCTATGACTAGTCTGACTTTAGGGCTAGAGGGGTTGCCTCTGTCCGCAGAGGGAACATTTCCTACATCACAAGTTGGCGGCTCCGTTGGCGAGTCCTTTGTATGTTTTCTTCTTGTTTGCTCTTGATTTGTTTTTGATATATTGTCTCTTAATTTTGGGGTTGAGCCATCTGTATTATGGGTTACCTGGGTCAATCTGGGAGTCCCTCCTACTGTCTGAAAGATCAGTCTGGTGTCCTTCAGGTGTTTTTACTTTGTCTTTTCCCTTAACTAAGATCGTCGCTGAAGATAGCTTAGTAGCTGTGATGGCGTCACACCTGTCCTCTTTAGCAAACCTGCGTGTCACAGATAACTTGTCGTATAGTTGCAGCGATTCCTAAAATCGAACCATCGTAGAAGACATGTGTACACCTGTGATGACGTCACCCAGTTGTTGTCTCTATGCATGCGATGATTTGCTTTTTGTCCCAAGTTGCTAGTTATAGCCCCGCGACGATTCTCGTATGAGTTGGTTTTTACAACTTTATCTCTTGAATCACTTAGTCCTGCTTGTCCAATTCTATCTCTTGTCTCTCATCAACTTGTTTTGACTACTTTTGGTTAAGGTACCCTCTCTTTGGTTTCATTGAGTGAGTCTTGTGTTTTTAGACCGTGTGACCTAGCTCGTTAAAGGTTTCATCAAGAAGTCATTTGTTTGGGTTACCCGTCCTTTCAAGATTCATCCACAACCATCTGATTGATTTGCTTGAGGTTGTTTTACTGCTTATTTTCTTTCTGATTGATCTTTAGTGTTTGGTTATTGAACCAATTCCTCACATTGATTTGATTTCCACACTATCAAACATAGATCACATTTGTTTGGATCAGTCAGGTTTACACTTGCTTGTTTTTCATTAAAATTCCAAAAAATCAAAAATATTGCATTCATATAGCATACGGAAGTGAAAGCGCATTTAAATTATTGAATTTTCATGATCAAGAAATTGGAAAGCAAAAGTACAAATCTTTCATTAGTAGTTCTGAGATAGGTGTATTGGGGCATTGTGTTTCTTAGTGCTTTCATTTGCTTGTCTTGGTTTGCGTTCATTTGGAAATGAACTCTTTACCCTACTTTAGGTAGTTTTTCATCGAAACAATTGATTCTTTACTCGTTGTAGCAGTATCCTAGGAATTGTTGAAATACATTCGATAGGGCCTGAAAATTGAAACTTTATCCAATATTAACTCTTAAAATCAATTGAATGAACCTAAAAACACATTGGAACTTAACGCACATTATCTGGAGGTCTAGGCTAGAGTCGTGCTCCAGCGTCGTTAAACCTAGTCACTATTGTTTTCTCTTAAGGTTGGGTGATTCCTCCTTTTGTGATTCAAAAGCTGCTAGTACAGACTTGTGCTCCCTGTACCATCGAGTATATATCGGGCGACCCCACTAGGTTATCGTCCTACATCCATAGGAAGCCGTGTCTGCCGCCTTACAAACCGTAACACACTGAACACAACATTCGGGAAGATTGACTGTCGTACGGAAAGTCCTTGGTCATTTTTCTTTCATTCGATCACCAAGGTGTATATGCAGTTTTGCGCTTTGTCTGGTAAACATCTTGTCTAGTACTCTAGAGTAGTCACTTTTGTTCCTTTTTGACTCCTTAAAAGAAAAGGATCATCTGAGAACTTTTCTTTTCAGGCTCATTAAACTTCAAAAGAGATAGAGTCACCTTTTAATCCTTTTCTCAAGTCTTGAAACGTGAAAAGGTCAAGTCTTGTTCCTATGTCATAAAATTTACTGCCCACGAAATAGTCCTGGTAACAGTTCGAGTTCTTGGTTATAGTAAAAGTGTTTTTCGGGCTCATTCTCGATGGAAACATTCCCTGAGTCTACCGGCCAAGGTCTTCCCCGAGATGGAAATACTGGTCCGTTTCCGCCTTTTGGAAATATCGGTGCTCTGTATATGGCAACATTGTCCTTGTCTGGGTTAACCATCAATTTTCTCATTTGGTTTTTTCCAACCTTGGTGGTCCTGAGCATCATGAATCCTGTTCCACCATCTCCTTCGTTTGAATCATGACACGATGATTCCAAGGTTGAACCTACGCCTTCTTCTCCTATTTGTTCATCCTCCTCTCCTCCTTCACTTGGTGAAAGTTCTACATACAGTAACCAGGATGCTAAGAAGAAGAAGAAGTCGAGTAAGCGAGAGGCTATCTGTGCAACTAATGTTCCGAGTACATCACAGGTTGTGACACCTTCTGATCCTCCACGGAAGGTTAAGTTTCCTTATAAATTGTGCAAGGGCAACCATCTTCTTTGTGATTGTCCTGGCATTCCTACGATCCTAGAAGTATGGTCTCATGATCTAGCTCATCCGTCGTCATCCTCTAGAGCTCATGACGATGCTACCCCATCAACATGCAATGGTAAGATGAAAGGGAAGATTCAATTCCCCTATAGGCTCTGTGAAGGCAATCATCTCCTTCACCTCTTTCCGCTCCTGGAAAAAGCCTCCGCTATCTTCGAAGGTATTATAGCTTCTTCGCGTCCCCTTATAGTTGGTTATCAGAGGCTCCCTTCAGACCCTCTCCTTGTTGACAAAGATATTGATATGGATTCTTCTCTTCTCTGTCCTCCTCTTCCTGAACTTGGTTGTGCTAAGCCTATTCTTGACCAACCATTGGTCAGAAAGAGTGTCGACTTGGGTTCACCACTCGTTGTTCACTCTATCCCGAAAGAGCATCATGATTGTACTGCTCATGTTATTCTTATCTCGTCAAATTCTCTTGAGTCAGAGAACGAACCTCCTATCCCCGCTGATCAAGAGAGTCCTTCTTCGGTTCCTGTGGAGAAGGGGGGCAATCATACAATACCCCCGCCAAGTGGTTCAGTTGTTTCCTTCGACTGGAGTCATTTGACTACATTCCATCTTCCATCCTACGTGCCTTTCCATATTACAGTACATGCCTATGATAAGGCAGTACCTGGCACTATGTTGGATGAAGGCGTGTCTGTTAGTCTTATGCCTTCCACTACTTAGCGAGCTCTGGGATCCCCACAACTTGTGCTTGTTACTCAGAATATGTTAGCATTCGATGGAGGAACTCGCCAACCTTTCAGGATCCTTTCAAAGTTCCTTGTTACCTTGGGAAGAAAAATTGTCTATATAGACGTAATGGTTGTCCAAGGTGCTTTAGATTTCAGTCTTCTCCTTGGTTGTGACTATATTTATGCCATGGGGGCCCTAGTCTCTTCACTTTCTCGTGTGGTTTTTTTCTGCACGAAGGAAGAATGGTGACCATAGATCGATTATCGTTCTTTAGTCACCCATTGCCTCCTGTGCAACCATCATCCCCTCTCGGTTCTTGTCTGCACGCAATGCCTTCCCTACCACAAGTCAATTATGTGGCTAACCATTTTGCCTCCGCATTTGTTAATGATCATGCAGATGGTCTCATGCATCATGTACTAGGGGCATAAGAACTCGATCTGTCATTGGTGCCCAATGACATGTTTTCCTCCGAAAGTGTGTTTCTTCCATCCAGTGAAGACCTCTTGGGAGCAATGTTCTCCTAGCACATGAACAGGAGTCCAAGGATGGTTTCTATCTTGTTTCAACCTCGTTTAAAAAACGAAACAAGATGTCCGAGGATGGCTTGTTCTTGTGTCAACCTCATTATAACAATGAAACAATTTCCCCTCTTTCTAATCGAATCTTTTTGGATCTCGTCTTTTCAAGCTTCATTACATCCATCTTATTGCATGCAATAAATTTTGGGGGGCTTGTACCTCGATTGGATTATCTATCAAGGGCATGTTAATTTTATTCAAGAATAGTTCTCCATGGTCCAAGCTTCTGTAAAAATGAACCTGTGTTTTTTTGTACCTCTTATGGTTTGGTGCGTTAGGTGATTTCTTGTTTATCATGTCTTTTGTCTTTTATGAAGATGTTGTGATTATTAGTTGATACATCTATAAATTATGTATTAAGTGGATATTTTCACAATTATAAATGGACAAACATTCAGACATAACAAATGGAAACCATAAAAAATAAATGAACATATATCTTGTGGCGCACCGAGGTGCTCAAAAAATAATGTGTATGTCAAAAAATAAGTTATATGTTCATGTTACATCTGAGACACATGTCTCTCAAAATAGCAGAAAAAGAAACCTAGGCGACTACTGTGGTGGGTTCTGCTCTCTGTAGCAGACCACTGCCTGCACTACTCGTCTGAGTAGTCTATGGACCCTAGGCAACACACCCGCAGTATGTCTCTGGTACTGTCATGGGACCTCCTCGAACCCTCTATAGTCCGGGATCCCCTCGGTCAAGCCCTCTAGGTTCTGGGCTATCTCCTCCTCTGCATCACCGCCTGGGGGTGGCAGGGAAAGCTCTCTATTTTCCTCCCTCCGTGCCATAGGAGCGAGACCCACTGGTCTCTCAAGTCCGACATATGAAAAAATGAATACAATTATTAAGACATATACATTTAAAATCCAAAAGCATTACAAAACAAAACACATATAAAAAGTTGTCGGTTAAACAAGTGTGTTACCTCTCTCATCCCGCTTCTCTCCGGGTGGGAGTAACATATCTGGATCTCCTCTGAAGTCTGTGCCCACATAGGGCCAATCCTCAAAAAAAACCTGTTGTCGATCCAACCATTCCATGAACAAAAGTCCCCATGAGACTGGTCGGCCACCATCTCCTCGTGGCGTCACATGCGCCCATTTTGTGATACGAGTCTCTCATGGTCCCAGCAATGAGGCGCCCAAATATTGTAGCTAAAGTAGTGGTACCCGGTCCAACATGAGCGGTACCATGATGGACCCATATCCAAACTGTTTGGTCTCTCCTCACTGGCACTTGGTCAGTTGTCTCTTCATGTTTAGAGACACTGCTTCGGCCCAGTCGTACATGGTTGGGTTAAGGCAATCTAGAGCCAACCGTAGTTGTGTCTTAGTCACCTCGTGTTAGGCCTGAGAGCCTGCTGCTCTTGTGATTGTAAATAATAAGACATGCAGTGTCAAGTCCTCCATGGTTGGGATCTGAATTTTCCCACTGGTGGGTGATTTGTGTGCCCCCGCGCATGCTCACGCAATCAACATGTCGAGAGACTCTCTGGCGACCCACATGCCGCCCATGCGGTGTCTCTCTCCTTGGCGAGATAAGCCTGTAAGGTAATATATGTCGGTCACATCAACCTTGATGTCCTGACCCCGAATGATAAACATACCCTCCGTCGGGTTCCACGAGCGAATGAAGAACTTGAGCAAGTCCAATTGTGCTCGTAAAAGAGTTGTGAGAAAAAATTTAAGTAATACGTAGTTCCAAAGGGCTCGTCTACATTATGGGTCATTAAATCTTCTTTCGTGATTAATGTCATGCATCTACTCCTCCCATGAAAACACTATTTTTCCCCCTGCATATGCAAATAACAATTAATTAGAATTGATTTGAGTCCTTTTTATGGTCTAAAATGATGTAAAAGATGAAATTTTTATGTTTACTGCGTTGTCACAGCTATTTCTAAAATAGCTATGATGACCCGCTTTCACAGTTCATTATTTTCCAGATCATCACAGGGGTACATGTGTTTCCTACGACGATGCCGATTTTGGTGTGTGTAAAATCCCCGATCGTGGCAAACCCGCGGAGGATTTCTGCGACAACTGGGCGTGGTTTTCGAACCAAAAATCCACAAAAATTTGACCAAAATCCATGAAATTCGACTTAAAAACAATCAAAATGCAGAAGCAAGACTGATATACTTACTTGGTGAAAGTATGGTGCAAAATTGTTGATCACAGGTGAAGAAATTGAGCTCCAGAGATTGCACAAGTGCGTATGGTTTGGAAAAATTACCAAGGGTGAAAATTAAAACAGTGTAGAAAATGTTTTACCACAAGTCTTATATAAACTCTTTTGAAATTTTAGGTTTTTCTAACTATGGGACTTGGGTTTTGTTATATTTTTTTGCTTTTCCTTAGGGTTTTAGGGTTTTTAACCTAGTTTTTTGAACATTACAATGTATATTTTTGTCGAATGGATCTTACGTTTGGTTTTCTGTGCAGGAACAGGGGTGACAGATACAGTTTCCAGTCGATACATGCTTGGTCCATACCGTGAAATTTTCCACGAGTCTTCTTTAAGCTCTTTTCAACCTCATAAAATATGAAAATATTGCCAAGTTTTTCCCTTTTTGACTCGTTAAAAGAGAATACAAATGGTTGTTCGCTTTCAACTCTTTTCCGACCATTTAAACACGAAACGATGGCCGGGCTTTTGTCGTTTGAAGCTCATTTTTGGTTATGAAGTGCGTGTCTCCGATCGCTTTTTTACTTTTTTGGATCGAGAACGCTAGCTACAAAAAGTACTCCTTGATCGAAAAGGTCAAGCGGTTCTCTTGAGTATTGTTTTATACCTTTTCGGCCTTGAGGGACACAAAATTATGAAAAGGGCCCCCCTCTAGAGTTTTCTTTTCTGTGTCTTTTTCAAACGCTCTAAACATGAAAAAGACTCCGAGTTTTACCTATGTTGGACTCGTTAAACCCTGACAACATTGGACTCGTCAACATGATGAGACCCGAGCTTCTCCTCCCTAGGGCTCGTTAAAATTTCACTAGGTTGGATTTGTGCGAAGAATGAACTTATATCGCAAGCATATGCTATCCCCTTCAATCTTGTTTTTCAAAAATAATTGGGGTACTCGCCATCAATGGTGGGGGAAAAATTTGGAAATCTTCATTGGTTACCTATTGCAACTGGTAACTCTTGAACATCTACACTTTTGTTTCTCATCGGGTTTGGGATATCCTCACATCGTCGTTTGCCTTTCGGGTTTGGGTTGTCATTTTGCCTCATTCCATTTGATCCTTGTTGTCTCCATCAAACCTCTGATCCCTTGGTACCAAAATGCTGCCACATTCCGGAGGCATGTCACTGATATGTTCAAGAGTATAATACTTTAGTAGTTTGTGCCCTTACCTCCTCCTTTGATTCTCTGTCTCAAAATTTTCCTCTTTTCCCTTGTCTCATGTCATTGATGAGGGAAACATTATGGCCCTCCTGCAATGGTTCGCTTCCTGTCAACACCAGCTCATTATCCAAGAATTTGATCTAGAGATCCCTTTCGATACCTTGGAGCTTGCATGCGTCAATGGCAAGTTCTTCATGCTCGATGACAGACTTACATCGTTGGTCTTTGATCGGGTGATTCCACGAGTGTTTGAATCCATATCATTCTTCAAACTTGGTGGATTGTACTGGTAGTACCTTGAGAACCATTGACATTACTGGTGGTCTTTGTCGTGCTTGTTAATGGTTTACATCATTGACTGGTAATCAAGTGATTTTCTACCATGCTTGACTTCAGCACATCTATTCAAATGATTATAAAGTGTACTATGATTGGTCGGGATTCAAGACCCCCGACAAAGATTACTTATGTTCAAGTTGCGTGGATTGGTTCGTGATTGCATACATGACTCTTTGATTGGATGGTTGTGACCATACCTCTATCTTTATATATGGTCTTATCGATAGGGTGGTTGCTTCCATACCACAGACCGATTTTCATATGTCTTTTGGATGGCTGCACCCATGCCTAGACTACATGTATTTCACTATGAGAGATATCAGTTGTACTTGTTCCTACAGGTTTTCCATGATGGTGTTTCGGTTTGGTTATGATTTTACAAAGCATTTCACCCCTCCCACTCTCTTGGGCTTCATGCTTTAGGGGGCATCTGTTACACAGTAATTTGTCACTGACCTCATCTCAATCCTCGAGCGACATCTCCGGTGTGTCATACATCAAATAAACATGTCCATATCTTCCCACTCATTCAAGAAGATTAAACAAGTGCTCTCTAATATTGAAAATTTTCCCTTTTGCCTATGTTTATGCATCGTTGCAAGTGAACCCCTTTCTGTATCCAACGATTCTCTGTTCTAAACTATATCATTGCAGGGGTACATCTGTTTCCTACAACCGTCAAATTTTAGGGCTCGGATCAAGTCCTTAAGATATTTCTTGCGATGATTGGTTTGAATACACTACTCCCTTGTTACATCATCGCTAAGCCCTAGTGTATGACTTGTGACGATCCAGATATGGCTAATTAGTTCAAACTGCTGGCCTTCTGGGTGATTCTAGAACTAGTTGTTGGGTCAAGTTGGTTTGCCTTTCCTCCTCTGGGATGGTGGTTCTACTTTCTGGGAAACCTCCCTTGAGGATAAGCTCCCTCTCCCTCATTTTATGGAGGCTCCTACTCTTATAAAAGCACTCCCCATTTCTATGATCAACTAGTTCTTAGTTTTTGGATTGAAGCAAGTTAGCTAGCTTTGGTGTGAGTTTGATAAGTTTTTAGTTTGAATTGCTGATAGTTTAGCAATTGGTTATGTATTACCTTAGCCTTGTATTAGAACTTGTGAGTGAGAGAGAGAGTTATTATCCATTTGGGAGATCCATCTTGACACTGAATGCCTAAATAAACATACTGGTTGGACCCTTCAAGAAAGCTTGCGACATCAAGCCTTGGTTGTAAGCTTTGCTTTCGATTCATTTTAATACAATCAATGATGATTTCCTATGTCTTGTGTAAAATATACTTGATAGCTTATGGTTCCTTGACCCTATAAGTAAATAGATCATTGTTGTTCTCGTTACATTTTCTGTTGTTCCCTTGTGTTGTTTCAGGTTGCTCGCTCATTGAGGAGAAGGAAATGATAGCTACAACAGTGCAACAAAAGATTCATCGAACACCGGTTTGAGGTAGGCTCTTTCAACAATGATTGTTTAAGGAAATTTGTCTTTGTTTTGTTTTTTGTGACTAGACCCACTCTACGGCTAGAGGGGTTGCCTCTATCTACAGAGGGAACATTTCCTACATCACAGGTCTCAGAACCACGTCCCAACACTGTTACAAACTATGGAGTCATACTCCTCCACCATAGCATCAACCCAAATCAACTACTGCACTTCTTCCTCAAAGGAGGATGGCTCAGTCTCAACACATTCCACAACAAGGGCCATGTATCCAGTGTACCTCTCAGGTGACCTCCTCTATCTGCGCTTAGAATATTGTTCTCCCACATTCTCTCTTGCATTTGTCAACAATCTGTCAACTTCTCTTCTGCACTTTTGTCCATCTCTTGAAGACTCTGCCTGAGTGGATGCCTCCACTCCTCGAATCTCTGCATGTAGCTGCTTCACATCAGTCTCAGGCTCCTCCTCCTTGGGAACCAACAATTCCTCCACGGCCTGTATTTGGAGCTCCTGCTCAAGGGAAACTCGCAAGGCCTTCTCCTCATAAAACTTGAGATCTCTGCAAAACATTGTCCTTTGACTGGTAGGTAATTAAACCCGATAGTTGTGAGGTGTATCAGTGTACCCCACAAGTATCCCTAACTCTGTTGTCAGCTCAAGATTATTCCGCGCATCCTTTGTCACATGGCAATATACTGATGAGCAAAAGATCCTAAAGTGACCCACATCTAGTCTCTTGCCGGAGAAAGCTTCCTCTGGTGTCTTCATCTTAGGTATGCAATGCAGGCTTCTATTCTGCAAATAGACTATTGTGTTGCATGCCTCAACCCACAAGTGAAGGGGTAGGCCTTGGTCGTGCAACATCGCTTGTGCTGCCCCTACAATAGTTATGTTCTTCCTCTCAGCCACCGCATTATGCTGTTGGTTATGAGGTGTCGTCAACTCTCGTTTTATTCCTTCCTCTGCATAGAAGTCCTTAAACTCTTGAGAGACATATTCTCCACCATTATCGCTTCTCAAGGCCTTGATCTTCTTCCTTGACTCTTTCTCGACCAAAGCTTTGAACTCACAAAACTTTGTGAAGGTTTGGTCCTTCTTCTACATGAAATAAATCTAGCATTTACGAGAAAAATCATCAATGAAAATCACCTAATACCTTTGCTTCGATGTGGATGTCGTCGAGAATGGTCCACACAAATCAGTATGAACTCACTCTAAGATAGCCTCTCCTCAACTATCTCGATCATGAAAGGAAGACTTTGTGTACCTTCCCAGGGTGCAACCTTTGCATGTGTCAAATTTCTCAAGTTTACCTTTGGGAAGTCCTGTAGATATCTGTTGCATTATATTCAAAGCCCCATGATGCAGATGGCCAAGCCGCGTGTGCCACAGCTTGCCAATATCTTAGCTTTGCACCAATTCTTCTTTCATGCTTAATGCTTCACAATCATCTACCTCTAGTTTATAGAGATTCTTCACTTGAATCCCTATCCTCTTGGTCTGACCCGTGGCTATGTGTCTTAGGAACATCTTTCCTTTACTGAAGACAACATCATAGCCTTTTTTCTCTAATGTCGTGACAGATACCAAGTTCTTCTTTAGTTTAGGCACATACTTCACATCTGCCAAGGTGAGAGGAGCTCCATTCTCCCTCTGAAAAGAAACCGTGCCCACTCGTGAAACATTGTACTTTCCATCATCACCCATCTCTATGCGCATCTTGACGTCTTTCTCCTCCGAGGTACTGAATAAAATTTTATCGCCAATCAAGTGGAATGAGGCTCCACTGTCAAGACATCAAACACAACTGACCATCGATGACATCATGCATGCAATGAGGGTAAAGTCCATTTCGAACTTAAAGGTTAAAGCCTCACCTTCTGATCCTTTTGTGGATCCCCTCTTGGACTTCTTCAATGGGTAATTAGTCGCCTAATGCCCCATATCGTGACAATTAAAGCATCTCACTTTAGACTTGTCACCCTTCTTCCCTCCATGATAAAAATTCCATTTGGAATGGGAAGCCTTCCCTTTTCGTTTCCTTGCCTTACTTATTAAGGCCATATTTTCTTCATCATCATTCTTTGATGAAGAACCATCTCGTGTGATCCTCTTGATCTCCTCCTGCATTAGATCTGACCACATTCATTCCCAATCCAGTAGTTTCTCCCTTCCATTCACAGAGTCCTGGTAGCTATTCTAACTCTTTGGAAGGTCGAGGAGAGCGAGGCTCACCATATCATCATCAACAGTAGTTACTTACACACTTCCAAGCTCATCTCTATAGGTTGTGGGCTTGTTCAAATATGTGGAAATAGTATCGCCCTTCTCCATCTTGATTTTTTGAAGCTTATCCTTGAGCGCCAATTTCCTCTAGTCGCTACTGTTATGGTAGAGGTCTGTCAATTTCTTCCACATTGAACATGGAGTATCATTCCCAGGGAGACTCAAGAAAATATGGTCTCAAAATCCGTCAAGAATGATCTATCTTGCCTTCGCTACAAAATTCTTCCACTCATCCAACTCTTGTGCATTAGCTGCAGTTGGCTTTGGGATTTCTTGATCAATGAAATCTTTCAAGCCAATGTCTCCTAATACAACCTCCATTATATCTTTCCATGCTATGTAATTCGATCTGCCTTCCAAGGAATACTCAAGTCTCAATCCATAGAATGCCATTGACTAACTTGAAGTATAATATGAATTCGATTTGCACTTACAACCTCGAACTTCAAACTTCGAATTCTCTTCTCAGTGTACTGTTCACAACTCCGATAAACTGGGCTCAAATACCATGTATAAATTTTGTCTACAAATCTAGCTCTATAGATCTGTTGCAAGTTAACCCGATAATGCAACATAGCCAAATCAAACTATTATAACTTGCTTCTACTATCAATTTATGGAAGCTTAATGATTCAGCAAGATCAAGCTGAAAAAATATAACCTAAAGAAGAATCAATGCACATGAAACATAGAAAATACTCAGGGGAAAGCCTCAGCTAGAAACCCCACTATTTGTATTATCATACAAGGCTAAAATATATTAGAATTACATTAATCCTTAGCTCTCACAGCTAGCCAGCTTTCAGTACAATCCTCACAAATTCTCAGAGACAAAATTGACTTCTCATAAGCCTTCTCCTCGTCCTCCAAGCTCCTATTTCCTTGTGCAGTTTTCCTGTGTGATCCTCCCATTGCCAAGTGTAACACTAATCTCACACACTCCTCCAACACACTATCAGAACTGCGCAATCCCCAAGGAATGATTCCTTGACTGTATGCATGAGTTTTCTTTATAAGAGAACACATGCAACTGATAATACACTATCCATGTCTTTAATATCAATTGGGTCTTTCTCAGAATATACATGCATGAGTTACTGATCAGGGAATCTTCAGTTATCTCGAGTACACTAGTTGAGTGCATGCATGCATCAACTGATTGAAAAATCACGTGCGATTAGTTCCTCAAACAGTTTGGAACTAATTTAACTGGACTTAACTAATTAAACCGAGCTAACTAATTACAACTCAAATATAACTCAATATTATCTCCTTAATTAAGGGATAATCTCCTTAATTTAAGGGATTATTATTGCATGACTGTAGAAAGACTTTTAACTTGAATTTCTCCAACTAATTAACTCAAGATGAATTAATTAAATATTTTTCAAGCAACTAGTGAGACTAAATTTGAATTTTAATTTACAACTTTAATTCAAGGAAAAATTAAAATTGGAATATTCTTGTTGCCACATTTCAACATCATCATCTTTCTTGTTCTCATTCTCTTCCATAACTCAACAACGACATGGTTATGCAAACCACAAAAAGTACATGGTTTTCTACACCATGATTTCTGATCATCATTAACAATATGGTTGTAAACAAAATGAAATTTAGAATACTGGGAATTTTTATACCGCTCTTGACTATCTTTGGTGCAATCCTGGCGATGAGAGATTTCCTTAGCTCTTCCTCTAAAATGTGCACTGTCAGGAGAGGATTGTGATGTGTTTCAATCCTTTTTTCTTGATGGCTTCGAAAATTCCTATGAAGCTTCTGATACCTTTGCTTACTCTCTTTCAGTGTACCCCAAATCTGCAAATCGAGGTCTTTGTATAACCTCCAATGGATGAGTAACTCTTTGGCCATTAACACCAAGTCCTCCTCATTTATACCCCATCTTGGTAAGGAGTCTCATGCTAGTTCCTAAGATGGGTACCTCTATGTTTCCAACAGAATAACACCATGTGAAAATGAAACTAAAGAATGATCAACATCGTTTACCTAAGATTCCGATTCTGAAACAGGTGATGATGGTTTTATTAAACCTTCATTTCACTTCATCTTTTCCAAGGAATCTTCCATGAATCGTAGTTGAAGTTGTTTCTCGTCTTTCTCTTCTCGTAGAAGTCTCTTCAATTCGAAATTCTCTACCTGAAGGCTTTGATTGATCTCCTCATCTAAATGATGAGAATATAATGAAGAAGATGAACGTACACTCGACGGGGTGGATGGAGCATCGTCCTCTTCTTTTTCTTTCTCTCATTCTTTTCTTTCCATCCTCTCTTTATAATATGCATACATTATGTCCACCATGCATGCCATACTAAGGAGGTCCTCATAGAGATGTATGTTGTCCTTTATTTCCTTTCTTGTTGCACGTTCAATCATACAATTCACATCAGCGAGAAGCCCTCTCTGATATGATTCAGATCGCTTGAGCTACCAGAATTAACCAAGATATTTTACTTTTTTGATGTTAGAAAAATTGCATGTGAAAGAGTATAAAACAACCACATATGCATACTGTAAAGAACAAGAAACATAATGATGATCATTAAATCAAAGGACACACACACATGATAATGGAGTTCACCCAGTTTGAGTTATGTCTTCAGGCTATAGTGTCAAGAGTGGGGAGGCACCTTCATTAATATTGCAATATGATGATGGATACATAGTACACTCTTTGTTTTTACAAGGATAAATTTCCTCAAACAAAGTGGTTTGTTTCTCCATGAGACGTTCTCCCTATAGGAACTCTCACTCAAATGGGTCCTCCTTCAACTTGACAAGCTAATCAATTCTGACATGAGGCGGCATACAAGTATCCCTCAACATAATGGTAATCACAGATCTTAACAACAAAGACATCATCTCAACAAATCAGAAGAAAGACATGGTATAACTGCGTCATTTACATCCACTCTTGGTGATGGTCGAAAAATGCAAATGTTAACTACCGAAATGGACAGCACCATTGAATCTATGGCGTGAAATTGTGTCAAATGACTATAAACTTTTCCCTTCTCTCACAATTTTAAATTTTGGACACACAGGAATCTCGAAGATTCCACCAAAGATTCATTCCTAAGGATGGCCAAAAAATATGTTGCTCAGATGAATTTTCTGAGCACACCACTCCTTCTGAAATTGTATGAAAAACTACTATAAGTCGGCATCATTCCTCCTCTGTAAAAAGTTAGTCTCCAAAATATTTTAGATTCTATAAGACCCTGTAAATATTCTTCGCCACTGGGCACCTAAATTTTTGTTCCTCAGGATAGGAAACAAAGCACACTATCATGTTCCCTGTGAAATTTTGGTTCTTTTGAGTATAAACTTGACATTTTTCGTCACTGTGAAAAAATACCCTCTTCCAAGGTTTTACACAAAACTATTCTCAAAAAAATTTCCTAGAATATTCATGAAATCCTCCTTGATTTCCATTCCCGGCTGGACTGTGCTACGCTGCCACACCTCTATTATTTCGCTCCGCATCCATGTCTCATCCCGGCTGAATACAAAGTGCGAGTGTATATATAGAATACTTTCCATAAATTTAATGAAGGTTGTTAGTTGGTGTTTATCTTGGCAGAGATAATTTTAATCATTGGTAGTTAGGGAGGTCTTGATTTCAAAACTCATGGACTCTCCTATTTTGTTTTAATACAAAAATTTTGTTGCACAATTCAGAAAACCCATCGGCAATTTTGTTGACTCCCGGATGGTCTTGATGAGTTTTTGTTGACTTCCAGATGTTCTTCATTTCAAAACTCATCGACCCTCCTATTTTGATTTAATACAAAATACATTGGTGCACAATTCAAAAGACCCATAGGCAATTTTGATTTCAAAACACATCGACCCTCCTATTTTGTTTTAATAAACAAAATTTGTTCCACAATTAAAAAGACCCATAGGCAATTTTGTTGACTCCGGGATTTAGAAATGTGTTGCAAAATTCAAAAAGAACAGTCGGCAATTTTGTTGACTCCCCATTCTTCTTGGTAATATAAAAAATTTGTTGCACAATTCAAAAGACCCATCGGCAATTTTTTTGATGCCCAGATTTAAAAATGTGTTGCAAAATTCAAAAGACCCGTCGGCAATTTTGTTGACTGCTGGATTTTTTGGTGTATATAAACCGGCTTGTGAATAAATCAGTTCGACCAACCGTAACAAGCAGCCACTCTTTGCTTTCTAACATCCACATGGGTATTTTTATAACAATGTATCCGATGAATTAACCCGCCCACCTTTGGTTTATATATATATATATATATATATAATAACCATATATGGTTCTAATTGGTTGAATTGAATATGGCTTTGGCCATAATGGTGCACAGTTATAACCATTTTTAATGACCGTTTTTTCCATAGTATATGTATTTTTAATTGTTATATGGTTATAGTCATATTTATTTTTCTTTTTAATGGATGGGATTTTTTTTTTTATATTTTTATATCAATTTGGTTTTTTTAGTATATATATTTTTGTCTGTTTGTACAAGATTTGGAGATTAATTTTGGCATGCCATGTGTTGAAGTTTTATTGGTCTTTTCATTGTCATATAGGCTAAGCGTGTCTCACATCTACTTAGGACTTGTAAATTTCTGATGGTCATAAAATGGACTTGCAAATTTTTTATGGTCATGAAATGGTGATACATACTCCAATTGAGGTGGCATTCAAGTCATTGAAATAAGGGCAACGAGAACTACAATATGGTCATAGTTGTTCAAGTCGTTGGAATCAGGAGAACAAGAACTACAATCTGGTCCTACTTTTTCACTTCAATAGGATGACTTTTGTTTTTTAGCTTTTCATAGACATCGTTAAATTATGGGCGTGTCTATAGCCACCTGGATCAATTCCAAAATAATTTTTCAACTTAGAACATGTCTTTTCTATATGATCAAATTTGTTAAAAACTACATATATTTTCTATAGGATCAATTTCCTTCACATGCAAACCTTTTTAGAGAGCAAAATACAATGTGTTATTTTTCATTATTTAAATTGTAATTTTTAATGTATATAGACTATATATAGGACCAAATAAAAGTTTTAACCATAAAAGCTTAATTTTTTTTCTATATATAAATATATATGAAGTTGATATTAACATAAGTTAATTAAGATAGATCTTCAAATAGTTTATTTAAATCTCTTGTTGAAATATTTTTTAAAAGTATAATATTGAAACATCTTATTCACACATTTCACTATTTCTAATTACTTTACATTATTTTTTTAATTATAACCCACATTATTTTTCTATTTACAATATATATTTTAATTTTAATAATTTTTTTTATTTCTAATTATTTTATATTATTTTAGTAATTATAACCAATATTATTTTTCTATTTAAAATATTATTTTTATTTTTATTTTGATTTTAGTAAATCTAAACAAACCAACCATTTTACATATTTCTTTATATTAAACAAATTTACACATCCCGACCAATAATTTAATAACAAATTAAAACATTTATAACCTACATAATTTTCATAACTTCGAAAAAACAAATTTTCCTCCCGAAAAAAGTTCTAAAAAAATTATTAAAAATAAAGCTTAATAATATATAAAAGTAATTGCGTTCACTTTTTCATATCATTACAATTACAGTTAAGTAACTGAGTAGGTTAAAACCTCGTATTAAAATTTTCCTTCTATGATTTGTGCTTGCGATAATGATATTCTATTAGTATTGTCAAGTTTCTATACAAATATTTTGTTTAGAATTATCTTGTTTCTATGTTATTTTAATTATTTGCATGATGAAATTTATTAAAATTTCATTAAAAATATTAAAAGTAAATTAAATGTAAAAATATATTAAATTTGATTTTTCTCAATAAAATTTCATAATAATTTAAAAAAATATTTTAGTTAAAAAATTTAAAAATAATAGTTTGATAATCATTTTTTTCATTGTTAATATGTCATAACGATTATTATTATTATTTTTTTTTTCACAAAGTCAGTTGCTATATGTATTCAAAAAAGTGGAGGGAGACTAAGTTCCGATTTTACAAAGGATGAGCTCACAGGATTAGCTTGTGGTTGTATTACATTATGACAGTTCACAAAAATGATTTTACTGTTCGATTGAAAGGTCCTAATAGAAGTATAAACTCTGATAAATTGGGATAGAAGCAGGATGAATTTGCAATACATCTATTCGATACTTATATGACTGATCTTTCGGGCATTGGAGGCCTCCTGATGGCTGTCTACTGCTGCAACTCTTGCACTGGAGGAGCTGGTGTTTGGACCGTTTGAGCTGTTGATCTTGTCCAACATGAACTTGAGGATCTCAACTGACTCTTGGATGTGTGCACGAGTATTTGAGAGAGCGTTGAATTGCTCCTGCAGAGAAGAAATGCGGTGCAGAAAAAGATTGAGGTCAGCCTCATATTTTTCTATTAGAATCGTTGTGGCAGCATCGATTTTCTCATCTAGCAGGCGTTGATGATTTTTGACTTGTTCAATCTCGGCTAGAAGGTCCCGGCAATGCAAACAATCCTCACATTGATCCCTAAGGAGAACTTCAACGCTGACTTGAGGCAACTTTGGAGAAGAGCACGCACTTACTTCAACTATAAATCTAAATACAGTTCTAACACATATTTCATTAAATTTGGAAGTATTGATCCATATTTAAACGGGAACGCAATAGATTACAGAGATAACCATAAATACAGAGATGCAATAACCATAAACATAGAGATGCAACGGAAATAATGCTTCATTTCATTAATGGAAAATACTGAAATATGCTTACAACCAGAAATGGAAATAAACCAGCTAGGGCGATGGTAGCTTATCTCTGAGAAGAGATGTGTGGCTACATGCCTCTGAACTGTTCCGAACTGAGTTACAATGAGGCTCGAAGGCCTATTTATTGTTGAGAAACAATGGAAAACCCTTCACATTCCAAAACCTAACCCTAGAAGATGAAACGCCTAATTGTGGGCCCCGTTTGGGTAAATTGGTACATCAATTTCCCGGGGTCGTAACTTTGGCATACGATCTCCGTTTGATGCGCACGATAGCTCGTTAGAAAGATCTATCCGAGTACTACCACTAAAAACGGCTCTGGAAGTTCAGGACTCGAAAAACTGCTAAAAATAGTAAACTGTGCTACAATTTAGGAAACTGAAAGAGCTGAAAGAGGCAGTTGTGGGGGTCCAAATGGGATAGGTGGGTGGCCGCCAACATCCACCTGGATCATTCCTCCCCCCTTAGGAAGCAATGGTCCCCATTGCGTTGAGTTCCTCCCTGAGATGAGGAAGCTTCTGCTGAGTTGGTTCTCTGGTGAGATGTTCTGCAATCTCTGATGTGTTGAGAAATGGTGGAAAGCATGGTTGACGATGGTCCACATTGAATACTCGGTGCAAGCGAAGGAATGGAGGAATGCTGTGCTTCAAAGCATTGTTGCCCATAGCCTTGGTACTGTTGTGAGGACCATGTTGGAGTGATCTGAGCTTCTGATGGGTTCTGGTAAGGCGTTCTTTCTGCATATGCAACCAGACTTTGTTGCCCACTTGAATCTTGTGTGGTACCCATGTGGGTGAGGAGAAGTTGTTCCTGTGTTTTGTCATGACCGTATCCCTTTGGTGTTGCTGCTGCGTAGAGGAACCCTTTGCAGGGGTCATGGATGTAGCAACAATCTTCCCCTTACTTTGGGGGTGGACCAGACAGATGAATTTCCTGGTCTGTGATATGAGCTTGCTGCCTTTCTTGGTAGTGATCAAAGATGTGGCGGTAGGTGGGGCTACCTCCGGTATCCTGTATAATGAACTATTCAAAGAAATAATGACAGCACGAGGCCTTGACTCATACACAGCATGTCACCTCCATAAGTATGGCTGGCCTAATAGTACATCACAAACGTCCAGAGGTGTAACATCACACAATAGGCCCAATGTGGGTTTAATTATAACCCACATTATAACCCACAATAGGGTGTGGTGTAGTCGGTAGGCCCAACCGCTTCACGACCTCTGCTGAAACCAGGTTCTTTTGGCTACCACTGTCGACAATGAATCGCAGCGGTGAACCCTTCACCCACATCTGTGAGTGGAAAAGACGTTCCCGCTCCTCTGGATCTTCGGGCTCATTTTTCTTGATCTTGGCGGTGGCAACAGTGGCACTGGGATCCGCATCAATGATCTGCTTCCCTTTGCCATTCCCCTTGTTGGGTTCTGGCTCAGGATCGCAACATGCATCTGATTCGAAAGCCTTCAACTCAGCCACCAGCGACTGCTTGGCCCGACACTCACTTGTGTTATGAGTTGGACTCTTGTGGAACTCACACCACTTTCCTGTGTCCTTCCTCGACTTCATGGTGTTGTTCTTTTCTTGCGGCTTCGACGGGTTGTCTTGGGTGACCTCGCCTTGGCTTTGTCCTTTGGGCTTCGGATTTGCAGATCCAAAGTCTCGCTTCTTCTGTTTGAACTTTTGCTCGATTTTGACAGCGTATCGGTATGCTGTGCCGAGTGAGGAGATGTTCAAGAACACCATCTCTTCCTGGATGTATCTGTGCAGGCAGCCACGATATTTGAGTACCAGATGCAACTCAGATTCTTTGATACCCAACTGTGTGCGAAGGGTATGAAAAATGTTTGTGAACTCCAGCACATCTTGGTCTCGTCCCTGCCGGAGTGTGGTCCATTTGATGTATTTGTCCTCATAGCTTCCGACAGGGTAGTACTACTCCTTGATGGCATCCCGAAAGTCATTCCAAGTGGGTGCGGCTGAAAATAGTGAGCCTGTACTTTCATCCTTCTGCTCGCAGTAGGTTTCCCACCAGTCCTTGACGTGGGGGGCTGCTTTGAGAAGAGCAAAAACAATCTTTTCCCGACTTGAAAATTCGTGAACAGAAAAATACCCATCTAGCAGATTTAACCATTTATCTACGCATCTGCGTCTATTTGACCCTCGAAGATGGGGATTTCAAAATTAACTTGTACCTTGAACGGCGTGGCGTTTCCAGAGTCACTGTTGGAAGCCGATGCGTCGCCTCTGGGTAGCCGCTGAAAGATCTGCGCAAAGCTATCCATCATCGCGTTCCTTTGCCGCTCGAGCGCTTCTTCGAGCAAGATTTTGATAGGATCTCCTCCCCCCTCGTCTTTCTTCTCATCCGCCATGGGAGGCCGTCGGGATTTGCGAGGCTGGTCTTGCAAAGGTTCGACCAGTTCAAGCCCTAACTCCTTATATCCCGACCTCGTTGGGGACATGCAAAGAAAAACAGAGAAAAAGCAGACCGCTCTGATACCACTTATCCAGATTTAAACAGGAACGCAATAGATTACAGAGATAACCATAAATACAGAGATGCAATAACCATAAACACAGAGATGCAGCGGAAATAATGCTTCATTTAATTAATGGAAAATACTGAAATATGCTTACAACCAGAAATGGAAATAAACTAGCTAGGGCGATGGTAGCTTATCTCTGAGAAGAGATGTGTGGCTACATGCCTCTGAACTATTTCGAACTGAGTTACAATGAGGCTCGAAGGCCTATTTATTATTGAGAAACAATGGAAAACCCTTCACATTCCAAAACCTAACCCTAGAAGATGAAACGCCAAATTGTGGGCCCCGTTTGTGTAAATTGGTACATCAATTTCCCGGGGTCGTAACTTTGGCATACGATCTCTGTTTGACGCGCACGATAGCTCGTTAGAAAGATCTATCCGAGTACTACCACTTTGGGAGGCAACATTGGTCCATGGACCGATGTTGCCCCAGATTCCCAAAAAAACGTTGTTTAGGGCCTCAAAACGGCTCCGGAAGTTCAGGACCTGAAAAAATGCTAAAAATAGTAAACTGTGCTACAATTTAGGAAACTGAAAGAGCTGAAAGAGACAGTTGTGGGGGTCCAAATGGGATAGGTGGGTGGCCGCCAACATCCACCTGGATCAAGAATTTTATTACAAGGTCTTCAAAAACATTCATTCTTTTGTAAATCGCCATATTAACTTGATTCAACATTAAAAAAATTTGCAAGTAATTTCAAACCAATTAGAGATCATGAATAGGTCACACATGGGGTTGTTATGTACAATAGTATCAGTACACAATAGGAGTGTGAAATCAAACTCTTAGAAGAAATTGATTTAAGCTAAATCATATTAGTATGTCAAACATCCAATACAGATATTATAGTTATGGATAACATGCTAGATTCCTCAATGTTTAAATTTTATGTTTGGAAACTCTAACCCCCTTTCCCCCAACCTATGGGGGATTTGTTGATTGAATGATGGTGATGTGAGGATCTTATTGTAAACGACAAGGATAGGTTTCCCTTGCATTGCATTAAGACTAGTCTACTAAAACCTTAGTAAAATGTTCTGGTGCTCAATTTCCTACGGTCCCTTTGTGCCTTTATGAAGCACTAATGAGGCGGTCATCATTCATCTTCATAGCATGCAAGCATCCACTATAAAAGTTATACATTGTTGATATAGGTATTTCAAGAAGGTTAGGTACCATTGATCTATCTCCACTCAAATCCAAGTACATGAAATGAGATTTCTTAAATGGGTATTCAAGTCATTCCATTCTGATGGACAGTGTCACAAGTTGAAGTAAACAAGAAACTTTAGTGGTGACTTCTTGTAAGTAGTGGAGGCAAGGGTTTTCAAATATTAGCACAGTTGATGATAGTGTGGATATTGATCTCTCCTTGTAAACATTGTCAAAACCAATAATAGTGTCGATGTAAATTTAGTGTCAACCAATTGTATGTAAAATCATGTTTGACCATTACTTTCACTAAGAAGAGAAAATGATAAGCATTTTTAATGGGGGAGAAATAAATGTGAAACATAACTCATGTATTTTAGTTGAAATTTATATAGGTCCCCGTCTTCTTTGATTATTAAACACTTAATGTAAATACAAATAAATTATCATTAAGATATTGTTTTTGAAGATTGAATATGTATTAAAAGGCATTCATCTAGCCTGAATAAACCACTTAAAGCTGATTATCAATTAATCCTAAATAGTTTTGTATAAGATAAATCTTTACTTGCATTAATAGGTTTATTTCAAAAATAAATTACATTTATAAACTCATATGAATACATATAAGTAAATGAAATTCAATAAATAACTTCTGAGTCTTGTTGGATTCTATGAGATTATTTTAAGTACAAATAGTTTATTTAAGAATTCAAATTTACAAAATGTTAATATTGATGGGAAAAACATGTCATATGGTGTCAAAAGTTTAAAGGCATCCATTTATGGCCCATCTCTTGAATGAGCTTAAATAGTCTACTTAATGCTCATGGTGAATTTATTAATCCATGTTTTATTAGAAATTTCATTTTCTTTACATGGTTTTTTATTCTAGAAATAGCAGTTTCACGTTTATATATTCATATTAAACCACATGATAGTTAAATAAAAATCAATTAATGTTTTCTTGACTTATTGACTTATATGACATGATTACATATAGGAATAATTGATTTAATAATACATAGTTAGAAAAAGTTGTCAATTCAAAATAGAATAAACCAGTTAGAACTCATAAATAATTAATTTTAAATGATTAATTTTCTAAAAAATATATTTTTCACTTACATTGAGATTTTTATTTCAAAAACAAATTCCATTTATACATACACACATTCTAGATATAATTTAATACATACTTGTCTTGTTGGTTTCTATGAGATTATTTCAATTACAACTAATTTATTTAAGAATTGAAATTTACCAAAATCAAATGCCATATGTTGCATAAAGTTTAAGTACACTTATTTATGACTCGTACCTTGAAATAACTTTAGCAATCTAATTAACATTCATTACCAATTAATTATTCCATGTGTTGTTAGGAAAAACATTTCATATTACATGGAGTTTTATTTTTTTTAGAAGTGCCACATTTACACACTTAGATTAAACTTCATGATATGAAAATAAAAGTCGATAATGGATTTATATAGACCAACTAAAAATCATTATCAATTAATTATAATTTGTTTTGTAATATATATATATATATATATATATATATATATTTACTTACATTAAGAGTTACATTTAAAAATTGCATCACATTTATGAACTTCTATAAATGCATATAGCCAACTAGAATTGTTCAAGTCCTATTGGATTCTATGAAATTATTTAAACCACAAATAAACTATCTAGAAATTGAAAATGACAAAATGCTAATATGGATTGGAAAATCAATGTCTTATGGTGCAAAAAGTTTAAATACAATCATTTTTTACCCATCTCTTTAATGAGTCTAGATGGTCCACTTAACACATTGTTAATTAATTATTCCATGTTTTTATTAAGAAGAGAATTTTGCTTTTCATAGAGTTTTGTTTCAAAACAATACAATACGAGATTAATACAATCTTAATAGATTATGTGATAGACAAATAAAAGTCAATAAATGGATTACTTATTAAATTAAATGAGATGAGATGATTGCATATACAAATAGTTGATTCAAGAATATATGAAAAAAATATGGGTTAAAAATTGAATGCCCTACAATTTAACGAGTAGTATTCACTTATGAGTCATCACCCGTTAGCCTAAATAGTCCACTTAATACTTATTATCAAGAAATTAAAAGACTTATTTTTTGAAAAAATGCATCATAGTATATGGCCATTATAAATCACATTTATACACTCATATTAATGAACATAACTAAGTACAAGTCAATAATATAATGATAGCTCAAGTGATATGATTTCAGTTTATTTGAAATATAAATTTACAAAAAAATGACTTTAAATAATGAAATTAGATGCCTTATGATTCAAAAAGTTCAATGAAATAATTCATCCATGATAGTATGTAATCAAACCTTGATAATCCACTTATCAATCATTATCATCATATATATATTTTTTTAAGAAATGCAAAATTATTTACAATATATTTTTATCTAAAAAATTACATATCACATTTATGCATTCATATTAGTGCATTTTATATGTAAACAATGAATAACTGACTTTGTGCCTTGTTGATTTTCAAAATGATATGATTTCAGTTACAACCATTAATTGATTTTAGCATATAAATTTATGAAAACTATCGATTGAGAAATCACATATCTTATGCTTCAAAAAGATTGAATCATTTACCTATGACACATTTATCATTAGCCTTAATAATGAATAATGCATTGTGAATAGTGAATAATGCACATAACATTTATCAAGTAAATTATTATAATTTCTTTAGTAAGAATAGCACCTTTTCTTGCAAGGAGTTCTATTTCAAAACTTATATTTCGCATTTATATATGATTATTGATACATATAAGTAAACATAAGTCATTAAAAATAGCATGCCTCGATGGTTCATGTAAGATAATTTGAATGGCAAACAATTCATTTAAGAACACACGAGCGTGTGCACACACATCTTAGAAAAAAAATCGATACAACAAAGTCATTGCAAAAACATTTATAAATAATAAGAAATAGACATATTAATATAACTGACAATTTCCATATATTTCAAAAATTATAAAATCATACAAATTGATTCAACAAAAACTATGTCCAAAATGTATTGAAAAATTGGAATGTACTTTTCAACAAATTTATAAAAGAAATTATCTCCATGAACTACAATGAAGTACATGTTCTATTGAACATTCAAATGTACTCATGTTTTTGTTTGATAAGATGAAGTGTCTTAAGAAAGGGGAATAAAACTTGCATAAGCCATTTATCTTACTCTTTTCCTGTATATGATTTTATCAAGATGTGGTTTGATCGATAGTTGATGAATTGAGAAGTATACTTTTCTGTATCTATTAGCAATACATTTGATTCTTCATAATTATCTCCATATTGGGACCACACATCAATCAACGTTTTCTCATGAAATTGTCTTGCTCTCCCTACTTCCAATTTTGTTTGCAAATGACAATGAGACCCGTCCCATGCAAATTTAAAGTCCTGTGTATCAATATTTGATTTTGCAAGTACTTTTCAAATGTACTTGTGAGTGACATTTAATGTCCATATTGCGACATCATAATTTCTTAAGCAATATTTTAATACATTTCACTGAAAAGGCCTTAAAAAATAGGACCTATCACCAAACTGCCAATCCGGTTCTCTTTGAATATGAAAATTTTGTTCATCTTTGATGTATGATTGGAAGAATACTCTTCCATTTCAAATATCAACAACATCTTTTCACTTGTAGTAATTCCCATATGCATCTACACTGTAACCACATGTATGATATTAATATATCTCCACTTCAACACTTCATTGCTTAAGGACATACAAACCTATCATTTTAAAAATGATGCTAATATTTATTATGAACTATTTCCATTTGTATGCAAACATAATTTTACAATGAGTTCAAAGTATCACAAAATACAAATACAATTGCCCCATTAAAATGAACAAACAAATAATATGTTTATTTTATACATAGAGCCTAATACCTTTATTTAATTTGTATGGAATAAAAGTCTTATAAGGATGCATTGACACACTATTTAAATCATTGATTTTAAGACTCGTAACGATTTATTTAATTGCAATTGAAAAATATAATTACAAAGGTCTACTACAAGTAAACAAACTAATTATATATTAATTTCACATACGATATAATACAATTTTTAAATTTCAAACCTAATTAATTATATGTAAATTTATATAGTTTCTACCTTAGTTTTTTTTGGTGCTTCTTTTAGTACAAATTGTATGTTTATTGTTGGTGCTACATACAACTTAATATAATTTTTCAACTTACATGGAATAAAAAGGGTTATAAGAATACAATGGGTCATCCTTCACATTACTAATTTCTAAGAGGTATAACGATAACTTAAACCACATTTAAAGAAAATAATTGTAATGATCTAATTAAAACAAATAGACCAGTTATCTATTAATTTTACATACAATGTAATCCATTGTAAAATATATATATATATATATATATATATATATATATATATATATATATATATATATATATATGTATATATATATATATATATATATATGTATATATATATATATATATATATATATATATATATATATATGTATATATATATATATATATATATATATATATATATATATATATATATATATATATATATATATATATATATATATATATATATATAGCATGGGAAATTTGAGATGAAAACATTAAATGACCATTCATCTCACCAAAAATAAAATTCAAAATCAAAATATTTTATTTTTAGTAATGAAAAACCAAATCAACAATTCTTTTATTAGTGTTGTGAAATAAAAGTAATAATTCATGATGTCATACATATAATAGCATGATATAAACATTTGTAATCTTAAGGTACTTCTAAATGTAATTGAACATCCTTCAAAGTAGCTCGCACATCCGTAGCCTTGTTGAGTTTACACAATATTCTCCATAGCTCATTGATCAACCAATTATCCCCTTGATTTCCTCCAATGAATGGAGGGGCAAGAATCACATTTTCTTTTGGATTCTCTTTCACTCTCTCAATTAAACAAACAACTATAATAGTATTGGTTGCATCATATTGGGTATGCATTTCCCACACTTTTTTCAATGATTTAATGTGTATAACTTTCATTGGATTGTCAATGACCTTATGTCCCTTTTGTCGCTTACAGTCTAAAGCAACCCACTTAAACACAAGTTTATCTTGTAATGTTTGTGAAACCAATTTTTTTAAAAATCTTGTTGTGGTTTGTTTCAAAGTTGTCATCCAAATTGCAATGTCAAGAGATTCATTTTTGAAACACATTTCAAAAAATGATTTTTCATGTGGATGAATCCAAAATAATTTTTTCTCTATTGTGTAATCAGCATCAGCTCCCATTTTCTCAATATGCCCTTTGGTTTTTGCTTCATCATCGATGCTATGATATTAAATGTTCTTTAGTTCAAAAATAACTAGTTTCTTTTCAGTTATTTTGCTTTCAACACAATCGAAAATAATATAGTCAAACCACTTTATTCATGTTACAAAAATTACTTAAAAAATTGTTGAAATGACACACTTACATTGAGTGGTTTTTGCACTATTTATAGATGAAACAATAATTTATTTTATCATCTTGATAAAACTTGGAGTAAACATATTAAACCTTCAATCAAATACCAATTGTACTTCTTATTAAACCTTCAATCAAATACCAATACCAGGAAAAACATTAGTAATGCAATCTTTAAAAAGAAACACACACACACACACACCTTTAACATTACTTTGATTGTTAATTTTATCCTTTTTATTTGTTCCTATAAAAAAAATATACAAAGTTATGGTAGTTACAAGCATTTGAGTTTGAAGAATAATAAGATAAACAATAAGACAAGTTATAAGTATCTAATATGACATTATCTTCATATTTGTGGCGTTGCACCTCATCATTATCCTAGTTACCTTTATTTGATTCCAAATTAAACATATAAAATACTTTGAATTGTGAAAATGAATAGAATCATTAAATAACAAGGAAAACAAGTGGACAAATTATAAGTACCTGATGTTATATTTTGTTCTTGATTAAAGTTTTGTGGGACAATACCCTGGTCATTATATGCATTCTCTTTATTTCCAACTATAATCAACATATGAAATGATATGAATCACAATAATTTAGAATAATAATAAAATAAAAAAAGAGAGTTACAATCATTAATACCCATTTCTATCTCCATCGTTCCATGGTCATTGTCTTGATTAATTTCATTCATCTCATAATTCCCTATAATAGTCATCCAAAAATGTTATGAACATGGTAATTAAATAAATTGAAAAATTATCAAGAGAAAAAACCAAACAAATTATGCACCGGGTATGATAACTTCTTCCTCTCCTCCTCCTCCTATTTCCATCTCCATACTTTTCTCAACAACATAAGCACTATGTTGATTAATTTTTTTCTTCCCACTTTCATCACTCTCTATTTTAGAATCTCTGTCATTAGTCATTTTAGTAAACACTTTAACAATTAAGAAATATGAAAAAAATAGTATCCAAAGTATTATAAGAAAAAAATGAATTGTAGTACCCGAATTTTCCAAGAAGTTAATGGATACCGGATTTGATAGTTGAAAAGATTTGTAATTATTTAACATGATTGTCCTTTCTGGCCATGTTTGCACAACACTTGAAATTTTTCTTCCATATGTACAACAAGCCTTGATTAAATATTTCTCCGCATAAAGAGAAATAACCACTTTTGCATCACTACATTGTTGGTGTTTTCCCACTAAATCCATCCACAAACCATAATCTCTCTCATTTTTATCAAATGTGTCTTCAAATGTGTAAGAGTATTTTATAGCCTCCAAAAAATTTAGTTCTGAAGTATACAAATGTATAATAAGAACTATATCATAACTATAATTGTTTTGGGACTTATACTCATAAATGCCACTAAGAATTTTATAGTTGAACTTGGAGTTCTTTATGGAAATTTCCAAAGACTGACGTACATCATTACAAAACCAAAGTTTTACTAAGAGAATTGTAGTAAATTCATTCAACTCATTTTTTCGATAAGAAATCAAAAAATTCAATGGAAAATCCCTTTTGGAATTGTTCTTTTTTCAAAGCAAGTGTATCCAAAACAACAAGGTCAGTATGTAAAATTGGTTGCAACTAACATGGAAAAGAGTGCAAAAGTGTTGACAAAAGATGAGGGCCCCCAAAATGACAACCAAATTCAAAATTGTTATCAACTTGTTGAACACTTGTTGATCCATTTATTATTTTGTCAAGGACTCCACATGCTTGCTGAGAAAGGGACTCTATCTTTGTATTACATGTTCCTTTGACATAAGTAGACCCCTCCACTGTGTTGCAAAAATTGGTAAATATGATATCATTAATTTCATAATGCTCAAGAATGTTGAATGTGGTAAGAGTCATCTCATTCAAGTTTTGATCATGACTTTGACAATATGTAACCATTGCATCCAATATTGTTTTGTTGGTTTTCAATTTAGAACAATAATATTTTAATTTTATGGCATTTGATGATCATTAATTGGAATAAAAAACCAAATGGTTCCATCCAATAGATTATATGTTGTTGAAGCAATTTCTTCCATGGTTAATCCCTGAAGGGGTCGAAGAGTAGCTGATGTCAAACTGTGTAGACTATTTATCTTGTAGTTCTCAAAATCACGTTGGCTTGGAGAACACTTTAATGTGCCCAGTTGGTAACAGTTAAAAATAGTGTCCCATTTATCCCAAATAGGTTCATCAAGTTATAAGAGAATTTCTTTATCAGAAAAAATTGTAATTGGACAGTCAAAGAATAAGCATAACATTTCATCATCAACCTGATAGAATAATAAATATAAACTAATAATAATTCAATGTAAAAATGAAACTAAATAATGTGTTATAATCTAATGAGAAATCATTATAAATATCAAAAAACATGACTTATATTATCAGCTTTAGTCATCTATCTACAATAAAAATAGATACAATAATAAAATGTTAAATGTAAAAATAATTAAAATTACATCCCTTG
Organism: Pinus tabuliformis; assembly: GCA_031772625.1. Taxonomy (NCBI): domain Eukaryota; kingdom Viridiplantae; phylum Streptophyta; class Pinopsida; order Pinales; family Pinaceae; genus Pinus; species Pinus tabuliformis. The sequence continues at coordinate 477,137,517 of CM062810.1, read as the reverse complement.
TCTTCAACTGTCTTAGAACATCCAATCCTCCTTTTCTTTAATTTGTCATTAGCAATTAAGAAATGTCTTGCCGAGCACACAAAATCAATAAATGGAGTTTTGAAGAATACCTTATTTGCATAATTTAATTGACAACAAATGCAGATCACCTCAGTGAGTTCAACTGATGGATGCAACAATCGAGCATTACATTTTTTATATTTTTTTTCGCTTCTCTCGATACATTATATGTAGGATTTGTTAAAATTTCTTTCGCTACTTGAATGGTATGTTGACCATCAACTATCGAAAGATTGATATTCTTAGAATTTAGATCTGTCTCATTTATAATCCTGATAAAGTTGACCAATGGATCAAGCTCATTGATGTCAAATGGAATCAGAAAAGCACGGTTAATGAGGTTTGAAACTTTTATAGGAATGATTTCACTAATACTTGAACATTTAAATCATCTCGTGATCTTAATTTGAACACTTTGGGGGCTTCTTTACATCTTTCAACAACCACTTTTCTATTAAAGGAGTTTGAAAATAGATAACAATTCTTGAAGGCTTCATGAATCTCATCACATTGATTTGCAAGGTTAGTTGTCTCAAATTCAACTTTCCTAGTTATCTGAATTTCTATAGTGAGCTTGAAATCACTTTTTGTTATGTTCTCCAAATCAGATAAGTATACTCTTTTCAAAGCAAGTAATTGAGAATCAGTTTTATCATCTCGTATTTTATTAAGAAATTTACCTTTTTGTTGTAAATGAAGAAGTACAGATGATGTTTTTTTACTTCTTACATAACGATATCTCAAAACAGTGGCGATGCATTTTAAAAGATCTACACAACTATTTAGTCCAAATTTAGAGAAACTCTCAAAGTTATCCAACTTGAACATTGAATTCTTTATCGTATTTGTTGAATGAGTACTTGAATCTTCAACCAGATCTGGTCTAAAATCTGTATACTGCACTTGTCATGAAATTAATATTACCTCATTTTCTTTAATCATTTCCACTTGAAAGTCAATGTCATTTTCATTGTAAGCATAGCAATTAATTATTATTCCTAATATCTCTGGTTCGTTTCCATCTATTGATCCAAATAGATACATATCAGGAAACATATTCATGGGAGCTTCTATTTGGATGTACCACTCTTGCACAAACTCATATTTATTATATGTATTGTATTTTTTAATCATTTCAAAAGTAAAAAGTAGAAGGTGTTATTAATACTGCCTTTTGAGTTGAATAACTTTTCTTTTTCTTAAGTGATGGTTGTAACATTTCATTTGCTTTTGGACCAACCAAATCTGCAAATAACAACAAAAAAATATTTGCATTAATCAAAATGAAAATATAATTTCAAATATTGTCACATAATGTTGTTATAAAAACTGAAAAACCACCTAATCTAACCATTTCTAAGAGAATGTACATAAAACATAAAACCACCATACGAGTTGGAGGCAAGGTTTGTATATCACTTTTTTTTGTTTCTTCTTCACTACTTTACTTCGAATTTCAGGCACACCAGTTTCCGTAGTTTCTAGAAAAAAAATTATGGAATACATGAAATACCAAATATTATTAAACAACCTTATAATACACAATTTCTATTTACATGGACAATAATAAATGAGTACATATGCTATGCAAGTTTTACTATATGACACCAAAATTTATCATGTGGGTAAAATTGCTAAGAAAAGAAACCACCTAATCCAACCATTTCTAAAAGAGTACATAAAATATAAAACCACCATACCATCTGAAGGGGGCATCATTTGTATATCACTTGTTTTTCTTTTTCTCTTTGCTACTTTACTTCGAATTTCACGCCCAGCAATTTCCATGGTTTCTAGAAAGAAAAATATTATGGAAGACACGAAATAACAAATAGTATTAAACAACATTATAATACATGATTTCCATTTACACGCACAATAATAAATGAGTACATATGTTATGCAAGTTTATTATATGACACCAAAAGTTATCACATAGTTAAAATTTCTTGGAAAAAAAAATACCCATGTTAGTATGGATTGTCCTCATTAAAACCCCACCCCTAAGGTTATTTCCATAGGTTTTATTAATCTACAACAAGTTATTAACACAATGTCTAATGATTGTAACAAAGTATAAACTAAAATGGTCGTACCATTTAAAGAATTTGGTGTCGTGTTTCTTGAACATCCTTTTTCCTTGGATGCATCCTTTGAATTCTCACTAGCTTCATAGTCCATGGTATCTGAAAGTAAAGTAAAAAATTGCATTCACAGTTTCAAATTATTGAAGAAAATATGAATTTATAAATACTATAACTACTCGCATCATTATATGTGTAACAAAATGAACAAGAACAATAAAAAGTGTATAACTCACAATAATAGCTAATCAAGGTTAGAAAAAGGGCACCCCCAAATAATTTATTATGTTCTTTTAATCGTGAATATAAAGCAAATATCTACTAGGTTTCCTTCTAGCACGAGCATAAGAACATTTCCAAAAGACATTACATTGTGAATAAATAAAAACGATTGTAGAGACTACAACAACATCAAATATACACAAAATTGATCTCTTATAGTCATGTATATTCTTAGTTTTCTTTCGAAAAAATAAAATCAAAACACAATGAAAGAACATTAACTATGGCGATCATTAGATTTTCTTCTAGATCTTCATCTAGCACAAATACAAATACATAGCAACTTTGCAAGGTGAAAGAAATATAAATGTGATATAACTACTTCTAACACAAACAAAAGCATATTGCCAACAAGAATCTTGCAAAGCAAAAGAAATATTCGCATCCTAGATTTATTTCTATTACAAACGCATGGATATTGTTAAAAAAAACATTGTAAGGTGAAAGAAATCTATCATGTGCTAGAATTATTTTTAGTACGAACACATTCATATTTCCAAGAAAAACATTACAAAACAAAATAAATATAGCACAAGCTAGATTTCCTTCTACCACAAACACAAACACATTGTCATTAAAAATATTGCAAGGCAAAGGAAATGTAACCCATGCTAGACTATATTCTATCGCATACAAGAAGATTGCCAACAACAACATTGTGTTGTAAAGCAAATCTAGTGGATGCTAAATTTCCTTCTAGCAAAAACATAAACACAATGTCAATAAAAACATTGCAATAATAATATTTCCTCGGACATTTGACCTTGCCTTTTAGAGACGATGAGGTTTTAGTCCATGCCTACATAGACAATTGTTACAATATAAAAAATGTTAAACCCTGGAATGATTAGAAGGTCCTTCATATGAAATATGTGGTCTAAGAATGGAATAGTGTACAAAGATTTCCTCCTATAAGAAACACAAGAACGTTGCAAATAACAACATTACAAGGTGAAAGAAATATAATGCATACTATATTTCCTTCTAATGGACACGTAATCACATAACATTGTAGGGTGAGAAAATTTAGTCCGTGTTACATTTACTTATAACACAAACATATAAATATTTCAAATGACAACATTACACAACAACAAAAAATCTAGCACAAGCTAGATTTCCTTTTAGCCTAAACAAAAACATGTTAGCATTCACAACATTGCAATGTAAAATAAAATCTAACATGTGTTAGATTTTCTTTTAGCGCAAACTTGAGCACATAGAAACATTGTAGAGTGATAAGTCTATCAAGTGCTAGATTTATGTCTACCACAAATACAAGCACATTGCCAACAACAACATTGTAGAGTATAAGAATTCTAGATTGTGTTAAATTTTCTTCCAACACAAACACAAGAACATAACAACATTATAGGACTAAATAAGTTTAATGTGTGCTAGATTAACAACATTGCAATTTAAAATAAAATCTAACATGTGTTAGATTTCCTTTTAGCGCAAACTCGAGCACATAGAAACATTTTTATAGTGAGAAATCTAGCAAGTGTTAGATTTATGTCTACCACAAATACAAGCACGTTGCCAACAACAACATTGTAGAGTATACGACATTTAGCTTGTGTTAAATTTTCTACCAACACAAACACAAGCACATTTAAATTTGAAAGAAATCTAACACATGCTACATTTCCTTCTAACACAAACACAAGAACATAACAACATTTTAGGACTAAATAAGTCTAATGTGTGCTAGATTAACAACATTGCAATGTAAAAGAAAAGATAACATGTGTTACATTTACTTTTAGTGCAAACTCAAGCACATGGAAACATTGTAGAGTGAGAAATCTAGCAAGTGCTAGATTTATGTATACCACAAATACAAGCACGTTGCCAACAACAACATTGTAGAGTATAAGAAATCTGGTTGTGTTAAATTTTATTCCAACACAAACACAAGCAAAATTAAATTTGAAAGAAATATAACACATGTTATATTTCCTTCTAGCACAAACACAAGAACATAACATTGTAGGACTAATTAAGTCTAATGTGCGCTAGATTAACAACATTGCAATGTAAAAAAAAATATAACATGTGTTAGATTTCCTTTTAGCGCAAACTCAAGCACATAGAAACATTTAAGAGTGAGAAATCTAGCAACTGCTAGATTTATGTCTACCACCAATACAAGCACGTTGCCAAAAACAACATTGTACAGTATAAGAATTCTAGATTGTGTTAAATTTTCTTCCAACACAAACACAAGCACATTTTAATTTGAAAAAAATCTAACACATGCTATATTTCCTTCTAGCACAAACACAACAACACAACAACATTGTAGGACTAAATAAGTCTAATGTGTGCTAGATTAACAACACTGCAATGTAAAAGAAAATCTAACACATGTTAGATTTCCTTTTAGCTCAAAGTCAAGCACATAGAAACATTGTAGATTGAGAATTCTAGCAAGTGCTAGATTTATGTCTACCACAAATACAACACGTTGCCAACAACAACATTGTAGAGTATAAGAAATCTAACTTGTGTTAAATTTTCTTTCAACACAAAAACAAGCACATTTAAATTTGATAAAAATCTAACACATGCTATATTTCCTTCTAACACAAACACAAGAACATACCAACATTTTACGACTAAATAAGTCTAATGTGTGCTAGTTTGACAAGATTGCAATGTAAAAGAGAATCTAACATGTGTTAGATTTCCTTTTAGCGCAAAGTCAAGCACATAGAAACATTGTAGATTGAGAAATCTAGCAAGTGCTAGATTTTTGTCTACCACAAATACAAGCACATTGCCAACAACAACATTGTAGAGTATAAGAAATCTAGCTTGTGTTAAATTTTCTCCCAACACAAACCCAAGCAAATTTAAATTTGAAAGAAATTTAACATATGTTATATTTCCTTCTAGCACAAACACAAGAACATAACAACATTTTAGGACTAAATAATTCTAATGTGTGCTATATTAACAACATTGCAATGTAAAAGAAATTCCAATATGTGTTAGATTTCCTTTTAGCGCAAACTCGATCACGCAGAAACATTGTAGAGTGAGAAATATAGTAAGTCCTAGATTTATGTCTACCACAAATAGAAGCACGTTGCCAACAACAACATTGTAGAGTATAAGATATCTAGCTTGTGTTAAATTTTCTTCCAACCAAAACACAAGCACATTTAAATTTGAAATAAATCTAACACATGCTATATTTTCTTCGAGCACAAACACAAGAACATAAGAGCATTGTAGGACTAAATAGGTCTAATGTGTGCTATATTAACAACAATACAATGTAAAATAAAATCTAACATGTGTTAGATTTATTTTTAGCGCAAACTCGAGCACATAGAAACATTGTAGAGTGAGAAATCTAGCAAGTACTAGATTTATGTCTACCACAAATACACGCATGTTGCCAACAACATTGTAGAGTATAAGAAATCTAGCTTCTGTGAAATTTTCTTCCAACACAAACACAAGCATATTTAAATTTGAAAGAAATCTAACACATGCTATATTTCCTTCTAGCACAAACACAAGAACACAACAACATTTTAGGACTAAGTAAGGCTAATGTGTGATAGATTAACAACATTTGAATGTCAAAGAAAATCTAACATGTGTTATATTTCCTTTTAGCACAAACTCAAGCACATAAAAACATTGTAGAGTGAGAAACCTAACAAGTTGTGATGTATTTCTCACACAAAACAATCTCATACTCACCTCCATATCCCTCCACATGCTCCTTCCCATCTAGGAGATGCATATACATGTTTATAAACCAGATCAAGTAAATTGTCTCTCACTCATGTGAAATCCTGGATCTTTGTAAGATTTCCCAAACTATGCAAATAGAACAAACTCTAACATTATCATCAAGAAAAAAACTCCCTCTCTATGCTGACTAAATCTAGAGTTGAGATGGATTTAAAAGAAAAGCTTGCACCTTGAGAAATTTGATCCCTTTGTAGGCTATGTAAATCTAGAGTTAAGATGAATCTAAAATGGTTTAATTATTAATAATTATAATTCTTCTTTAATTTTATTTTATTTTGTATTTATGTAATTTGACTAAATTAACAAGTTTAAACAACATTACATAACCTTAGAACATCTCATTCAGTTTGGGCTAAAGTCTCCCATGTAATCATTCATGTTGGACTAAAGTCTCTCCATGAAATTATTTAAATTTGTAGGTATTTATTTTTATCTTAATCAATAATATTTAATATAAAGTAGAAAACATAAACTTGGAAAAGCCCATAAATATTATAAATATCAAGTGAATTACAATGAAATTTGAACCACTTAAAATCATAATTTTATATTTTATTTTGGAAAATTTTCAAACCATAAAATTGATAATAATAAAAAATTTATTAAACATATGGTTATTTTATTTAATTTTATAAATATTATATACAATAATACATGAAAAATGTAATATAATTTCAAAAATTGTAGCTTATAATTTTAAAATCACTAATAAAAAAATATTAACATACCAAATTCTTTGTTATTATTAAAATTTGTATATATTTATTTTCATTTTAATGGATAATATTTAATATATGATGGAAAGTATAAATTTGGAAAGGGCTACCCATATTATAGATATTAAGTGCATTATAATGTAATTTGACCCATTTAAATTTATGATTTTATATTTTTAATTTAAAAATAAAATAAAATTAAAACATATAATTAATTAAATTTCTAATTTTACATTTCTAATTAAAAAAAATTCAAAACATAGAATTGAAAACATATTGAAGAGAGGGTCCTCTGCATGGAGTTGGTAGAAATGTTCACTGCAAATGAGATAAGGTGTCCTTGAAATCACATTATACACTTGTCTGATTCATCACTGCAATGAGCCAATGTATACGGATTTTAGGGATACCCAAAGAACAGACAGTAGCTAAAATTCTTTATGCCAACACTATGGAACTAGAGGGAATGGATTCAATGGAGATCAAGACCTTGCATTGTGTTTTGCTAAGTGGAAGAGGTCCCTATAAATGAAAATTTCCCTGGAGATATGGACAAGCAACTAATAACAAGCAGAAGCACTAACAATGTATCAAGGAGTTAGGTTCCTCAAGGACACTATGCAAAGGGAAGTAGTTATTGTTGAGGACTCCAACATAATTACAAAATTTACTTTAAGGTAAATACCATTGTACTATGAGGAGCATACAAGGGTATGCTTATGTATTACTACTATATTCAATGCTAACCCTAAAATTCATGAATGGTATATGTTGAACTAGTCTTATGATTTATTATCTATGGTGTTTATAATCAAGGTAATAATGAGAACCAACACCTTGGACAAAAAGAACAATTATCATGAAGTATATGGAAAGTGAACCAAATGGTAGCATACCCTCCTAGTGGAATTATGTCTTTCATAGTTGAATATTACCTTATAATTGAGTCAAGTGTAATCACTCAATCAAATGTTGTAAACATACCAATGTCATTTTGGAACTAGATTGGTAAGCCTAAGAATAAATGTTATGTTAATTTATAAATAAGATTCAATACTTGTTGAGTAGCAATGACATGGTACACTAATTAAAACCAATTTAGATCCATCTTAATTTTGAATTTATTAAATGTTGAGAGGGATCAAATTTTTTGGCATGCAAACATTTCTTCAGGTTTTGCACTAAAAAAGAGGTTTTCACTTCAAAAGATTTGACCTCTCTCAATAATTGATAAATGATTTAGGCTAATACGTTAAATGATTTAAATAGCTGAAATTCACATTGTATTAATATAAAAAGTTATTAAATCATTTATAATTCAACTTTATATTTCTTTTAGTTTAAAATATATTGATAAATTATACTTGTTAAATCATTTATAATTAAATATAACATTTATATTAAATTTTAAATCTAACTTTTTTAGATTTAATGATAATTTTGTCTAACTTATATTAATTTCATTATTTTTGTTAAATATTAAAATTTAATTATTTTTTAAAAAGTTTACTAAAATCTCTATTGAAATTTCAAAACTTTAAAGATATTAACATTTATACATAATTCAATTAAAAAACTCAAACTTATATGACTTAGAAGGCTCTCTTACGTATTACTACTATATTCAATGCTAACCCGAAAATTCATGAATGGTATATGTTGAACTAGTCTTATGATTTATTATCTATGTTGTTTATAATCAAGGTAATAATGAGAACCAGCACCTTGCACAAAAAGAACAATTATCATGAAGTATATGGAAGGTGAACCAAATGGTAGCATACCCTCCTAGTGGAATTATGTCTTTCATAGTTGAATATTACCTTATAATCGAGTCAAGTGTAATCACTCAATCAAATGTTGTAAACATACCGATGTCATTTTGGAACTAGATTGGTAAGCCTAAGAATAAATGTTATGTTAATTTATAAATAAGATTCAATACTTGTTGAGTAGAAATGACATGGTACACTAATTAAAACCAATTTAGATCCATCTTAATTCTAAATTTATTAAATGCTGAGAGGGATAAAAATTTTTGGCATCCAAACATTTCTTCAGGTTTTGCACTAAAAAAGAGGTTTTCACTTCAAAAGATTTGACCTCTCTCAATAATTGATAAATGATTTAGGCTAATACGGTAAATTATTTAAATAGCTGAAATTCACATTGTATTAATATAAAAAGTTATTAAATCATTTATAATTCAACTTTATATTTCTTTTAATTTAAAACATATTGATAAATTATACTTGTTAAATCATTTATAATTAAATATAACATTTATATTAAATTTTAAATCTAATTTTTTTAGATTTAATGATAATTTTGTCTAACTTATATTAGTTTCATTATTTTTATTAAATATTAAAATTTAATTATTTTTAAAAGTTTACTAAAATCACTATTGAAATTTCAAAACTTTAAAGATATTAAAATTTATACACAATTCAATTAAAAAACTCAAACTTATATGACTTAGAAGGCTCTCTTATATATAATTTATTCAATTAAAATGCATTTAATTTAAACAATTTGTAAAATTGTCTATCATTAATACCAATCTAGATCCATTTTAACTTTTTATGTACTCAAAAGGAATTAAACCACCATGGACAATACCATGGGTTCTCATAAACTCAGAGCTCAAAAAATGACTTGACCAAGTCAAATTTACCATAACTACCCAATAAAAATTAATTAAAAAAAATAATAACAAAAAATGACTTGACCAAGTCAAATTTACCATAACTACCCAATAAAAATTAATTAAAAAAATAATAACTTTTATTTTAATATAGAGTTATTTTTATTTTTATTTCAAATTTACCTTAACTACCCAACAAAAATTGATAAAATAAATAATAACTTAGAATTTTTATTTTAATAATGTTATTTTTATTTTATTTTAAGTAACCAAAATTATAATATAATATATCAAACATTTCACCCGAAAATAATGAAAAACAAAAATGTAATTAAATTAATTACATTTTACATCATTAATATTATTAAACATTTACCTAATCCATTAATATTATTAAACATTTACCTAATTACATTGTACACCATTGAACATTTGAAAAAAACTAAGGAGAAAGAAGAGTATCAACATGAACATTCACCAACTTTGAAAGAATCTCTTCACTATCAGGAGCCAACTCTAAATAAAGCCACGGAAAATTTAGTGACATATGTGCAGGTGTGTCATAGCTTTTATTACTCTACCATATAGTGCATACATCTCGCCCAATGTTGGGAATTGATATGTAATTTGCAACCACCTTGTCTCTTTCATGATAAGCTCGGGCAGATATTGTCACAATAGTACAGTTTCCGACACAGGAAAATATTAAAAGACTTGTTGTAGTAAACAATTGGAGAAAAAAAATCTAAGTTATTTTACACTCATTATTTTTATTTTAATTAGATTTCGAAACTATTTTAAAATGTGAGAGACAAAATATTAAATAATTGACATCATTTTTTTCAATCAAATTTAAAAATATTCTATATGCAAAAAAATGTACAATCACATTAAATTCAACCACTGTAAATACTTTGTAAGAGAAGTTTCGTTATTTGTTTAAACACTTGTATTGGACTTTGACGGAACAAATGAGAACATAAGGAGTCACGACACGTTCTATGGTGGATGTGCAATACCCATCAAAGTTGGCATCCTTTTCATTGTGCAATTTCTTCATCAAAAATCAAAGTAAGATGTTATAGAGCTTTATATCCACTATTTAGGCATTAAACCATAGAGCTCTCTATTTGATTTCTATCGTTAATGTTTTTAATAAACAGTTAGTTAATACAACATCCTGATTTCTATTGTTAATGTTTTTAATAAACAGATAGTTAATACAACATCCACTGCTAGAACAAAGATAGGAGTGGTGAGATTTTTTTATCAAATGAGTGAAAAAAGTACATGGCCTCTTTCTTATTATTAGACCTGCCCACTGCTAAGTATATAGCGATCGATAAATCGCTGAAAGCCTATTATTTTCTTTCGACTTTTTCCAAATGGCTTGATTTAAGCTAATGCTTTGTAACTCTAACCAGGGCACTATGATTTGCTAATCATAGCACTATGCTTTTATACGCCTATAGGGTGTTATAACATATTTCTAGGTTCTTTGGACTTTTTTGGAGAGAAAACCCCGTGTGAAGTTCTTTAGTGCAGTGTGTTACTATCCCCGGTCTACTCTCAACATACGGATTGAAACTTCCCTTCTGTAGATTTGCAACTTGAGGTCACATTGTTCTCCATTGTTCTTTATGGGTTTGAGGTGTGAGGGCCTTGCCTTTGAGACAAACTGCACCAAGATATAGAGTGTAGAGACCCATATGCTTCCGCATGATCAAGAGAAATAAAACAATTCCACATGCCATTGTTCAGGTAGTGTTTGTGACCCATTCACTCTAGCTTGAGACCATGTTTAGATTGGTCTAGTTGTTGCATCATATTTGTTATATCTTTAGTAGGGAGTGTTATCCATACTTCGCTTTTTATACCTATTAGGCCATAGCCTCGAATGGAGATCCATTGATTGGCTTCATCATTGAAAGCAGACTCGAATAGACCCATTGATTGGCTTCATCATTGATGCTTTCAAAGGTTTCAGACCATGTGAAAGTGAATTGGCATCTTGGTGGATAGCTTCCACATATATAGGTAGGATGTATAGGCCTGACTTGACCTACCAAGTGGGTTAAAGGCCAAAATGGCATTTTTTGTAGAGATTTTTCCCTCATATGGTATGAGGTATTCAACCTGGATTCTCAATGGATCTGTCAGTCACAGCGTATGGTCTTCCATTTGAGCTACAAGGTTTGGGTCTTTGTTCCATTGGTAGTTCAAGGGCTGCCCTCCAAAGTTCGCCATGCCAGAAGGAAGCAGTCGGATAGTTTATGCCCCTTTTGTCATCATTTAAAATCCTTGAAGCATCTTTTAAGGGATTGTAGATTTTATAGATCATGTTGGAGGTTGGTGCAGGACAGGCATTTTGTTCTGCTCCATGGGCAGGTTGATTCGTGCACACAGCTTTATTGGTATGGTCAACCTACATCATTTCTTTGAGGAGAGACACTGAACATTGCTATCATCCCATTGTATATAACTTACGCTGGCATCACCTCTGATCAAGGCTCACAGTAAAAAGAGCTATCTACATGAGCAATCAATGGATGTGTCACAACTACTAGTGCTAGTTACACATAATTGGTGGTCTTCCCTGCAAGTCTTAGCAGGCTGCTAATCTAGAGGCCACATTACCCCACAACACGACGTACTTTGCACTGATCATAGAGCAACTTCCAACTACGAAATGATCATGATCCATATCAATAATAGGCAGACCAGGAAGGAACTCTATGGTCATAAATCAATCTCAAGTTTTAACATACAAAGTGAAGTGGGTATGGCTTAAAGGCAAATGCAGCACGTTGATGTATTGGCAAGAACCCATAACTAATCTAAATCCCTCACACAATCACAATGTGATTATTCGGGAGCCCCAGCTCCATTACCAATGTTGACTAACTGAACCATCTCTAGAATCTAACCTACGAGCCTTATAATTATAGAAGGATTAAATTCCTGCTAGTATGAAGGAACACAGGCAGATGCATCCATTGTTGTTTCCTTCCTAGTTCAAATTTGAAAAACATAAAATTAAAAAGACTACAATGCAATACCTGCTATTGTTTGGCAACCTGCTCTATCAACTTGTTTGCCTACTTTCTCAGAGCATCCATTGTTTTCCTGTTATCAATCATAAAGAGCCCACATTTCAGAAATCTCTATACAAATCCACATCCATATCCAAGAGCAAAAAATCCTTAAAAAATTGGGAATTTGAAGAACAGTGTGCCTCTCAATCATTCAAAAATATTGTGGATTCAAATATTCACAGATCCACTGTCGAACATGATCAGGTGGGTAAACACAACTAAATGCTCGTTTCAAATAAAGACCTTAATATTAGTCAGACCTTCCAGCTGAGATCCCCCAAGAGCCAATAATGCAATGCAAGCTGCGAAGGGGCTCCGTCAATCATTTAAAATAATTAAATGGATAACTAACATTTATGTTTCAATCACAGCAAATCGATCGCAACAAAAGCCTAAAGGCAATTCACAATTTGCAGGGGCAATTCACAATCTGCAGGGACATCAAATCCGCTCAGTTCTCTCGGAGCGAAGCGAAGGCTAGAAAGGATATGAATGAATAAAAAGTCATGCAGGAAGTAAATCATTCAAACACATAAGGAATTCAAAAGCTTCGATGCTTTTGTTTCATCCGTCGAACTCCCCTTCCACTGTGCAAAACTTGGTATGCCCATAAAGAGCAGATAATCAATAAGGAAACGCTTCAATCACAGACTGGAAATCAGGGATGGTGATTATTCTATAACGACCGAATCCACCTTCTAATAAAATCTTCTTCCATTCTTTCTATGTTATTTCCTTCCCACCAGAGCAGTGCGCCACCATTACCAGATCAAATCCACCCGAAATAACCCCAATTGACTCATATGCTGTGTTTAGTTAAGGTTTTTGTTTTTCAAATATTAAAAATGAAAGTCCTTATATTTCATCTCATTATGCACTCGTGCCAAGAGAATATAAAGAATGTATTTCCATTCTTTGTACTGAATAGAAATTAAGATTTTTTCCATGGAAAAAGGAAAGTTTCATGTCAAAAAGTTTAACTAATGAAAACAATAAATTATGTATGGAAACTTCCCACTGAGAGTGCAGTGTGCACTACATAGCTGGGTATTAGAGAGAGAGAAACAATCATATGGCCACTGGCAAATCAACTTACAGACCATAGCAGAGGAGTTTTAGTATCGGAATTTTTTTTATTGAAGTAACCTAAACAATCCTTCTCTGGCATCTTGCAAGTTATACTCAAAAGATTTAAAGAAAAAAGAAAAAATTAACGAAAAAATTAATTGCAATATTCGAAAGGAGGCCATTCTCATGTCACCCAGTAGACACGATGTAAAGGAAGATAAGCATAGTCACCCGGCAGTCATCAGCGAGGTAGACTCTTCCTATTCAACATAGATGTCCTCTGGAATTTGAATATAGCTAACGGGCAAAGAAATATTGAAACTGGCAGGTTCTTAGTCAGTGATGTTCACAATACAAGGGAAAGTCTTGGTGAAAGACAAGGAGCAGAATGCCCATTGTTAACTCAATGGCTCCAAAACTTAATATAACTTCAATTTCATCAGGTAAAGAGACATGTCAGTCCAGTAGTCAATAAAATGACTGGAAAATACTAAATAGAGATCATTGGTGCAAATTACACTAAATCATACATCACCTGGATCGCATAGACTCTAATACGAATAGCTCTCCATGCACTTGAGCTAGCTATAGTGCCTTTCTTGGTTATTTAGTGTAGTTGTTATAGTAAACTAAAGAGGATACGTAAAGTTCCTTTGCTTCAATTATTATCCTCAAATCCCACATTTCTTTGAGGAGAGACATTGAAAATTTCTATCATCCCATTGTATGGAAGTTATGCTGGCATCACCCCTGATCAAGGCTCACTGTAAAAAGAGTTGTCTACATCAGCAATCAATGGATGTGTCGCAACTACTAGTGCTAGTTACACATAATTGGTGGTCTTCCCTGCAAGTCTTAGCAGGCTGCCAATCTAGAGGCCACATTACCCCACAACACAATGTACTTTGGACTGACCATAGAGCAGCTGCCAACTACCAAATGATCATGATCCATATCCATAATAGGCAGACCAGGAAGGAACTCTATGGTCATAACTCAATCTCAAGTTTTAACATACAAAGTGAAGTGGGTATGGTTTAAAGGCAAATGCAACACGTTGATGGATTGGAAAGAACCCATAACTAATCTAAATCCCTCACACAATCACAATGTGATTATCTGGGAGCCCCAGCTCCATTACCTACGAGCCTTATAATTACAAAAGGATTAAATTCCGACTAGTATGAAGGAACAGTGACATATGCATCCATTGTTGTTTCCTTCCTAGTTGAAATTTGAAAAACATAAAATTAAAATGACTACAATGCAATACCTGCTGCTGTTTCACAACCTGTTCTATCAACTTGTTTGCCTGATTTCTCAAAGCATCCATTTTTTTCCTGTTATCAATCATAAAGATCCCACATTTCAGAAATCTCTACACAAATCCACATCCATATCCAAGAGCAAACAATCCTTATGAAATTGGGAATTTGAGGAACAGTGTGCCTCTCAATAATTCAAAAATATTGTGGATTCAGATATTCACAGATCCACGAAACTGGAAGTAAGGTATAGCCTTTTAAAAAAAAAACAAATATTAAGGTCTTGTAATTATAAGAAAAATATTATTAGGGCAAGCAAGCAAAAATAGATTGTAAAGTAGAGAACCTGCATGAACTTACTCGGTAGGGCTGAGGTTTTTCCATATGTAAAATAGTAAACATAAAATTAAAATGACTACAATGCAATACCTGTTGTTGTTTCGCAACCTGTTCTATCAACTTGTTTGCCTGCTTTCTCAGAGCATCCATTGTTTTCCTGTTATCAATCATAAAGAGCCCACATTTCAGAAATATCTATACAAATCCACATCCATATCCAAGAGCAAACAATCCTTATAAAATTGGGAATTTGAGGAACAGTGTGCCTCTCAATAATTCAAAAATATTGTGGATTCAGATATTCACAGATCCACGAAACTGGAAGTAAGGTATAGCCTTTTTTTTTGTAAAAAGCAAAGATTAAGGTTTTATAATTATAAGAAAAATATTATTAGGTCAAGCAAGCAAAAATAGATTGTAAAGTAGAGAACCTGCATGAACTTACTCGGCAGGGCTAAGGTTTTTGCATATATGTAAAATAGTAAACATAAAATTAAAATGACTACAATGCAATACCTGCTGCTGTTTTGCAACATGTTCTATCAACTTGTTTGCCTGCTTTCTCACAACATCCATTGTTTTCCTGTTATCAATCATAAAGAGCCCACATTTTAGAAATCTCTATACAAATCCACATCCATATCCAAGAGCAAACAATAATAATAAAATTGGGAATTTGAGGAATAGTGTGCCTCTCAATGATTCAAAAATATTGTGGATTCTGATATTCACAGATCCACGAAACTAGAAGTAAGGTATAGCCTTTTTTGTAAAAAACAAAGATTAAGGTTTTATAATTATAAGAAAAATATTATTAGGTCAAGCAAGCAAAATAGATTGTAAAGTAGAGAACCTACATGAACTTACTCGGCAGGGCTGAGGTTTTTCCATATATGTAAAATAGTAAACATAAAATTAAAATGACTACAATGCAATACTTGTTGCCGTTTTGCAACTTGTTCTATCAACTTCTTTGCCTGCTTTCTCAGAGCATCCATTGTTTTCCTGTTATCAATCATAAAGAGCCCACATTTCAGAAATATCTATACAAATCCACATCCATATCCAAGAGCAAACAATCCTTATAAAATTGGGAATTTTAGGAACAGTGTGCCTCTAAGTAATTCAAAAATATTGTGTATTCAGACATTCACAGATCCACGAAACTGTAAGTAAGGTATAGCCTTTTTTGTAAAAAACAAAGATTAAGGTTTTATAATTATAAGAAAGATATTATTAGGTCAAGCAAGCAAGCGACCTTCCTCCCTGGAACGCGAGGGAAATAAACGAGTTTCGATATTTGAAAAACCTTGGAATGCGAGGGAAATGAACGAATTTCAATATTTGAAAAACCCTGGAACGCGAGGGAAATGAACAAAGTTTGATATTTGAAAAACCCTGCAACGCGAGGGAAATGAACGAATTTTGATATTTGAAAAGAAAAAATGTCGTGAAACCTTGAATGGAACTTAAATGAAATGATTTTGTGTTTTTCAATTGGAATTAAATTCCATTAAATTAAATTAAATGTGTAAGTGTTTTCTTTGGCTTAATAAGGAGGTATTGCTTAGGGTAAAGAATTATTAATCATATGACGCTTGTTTGTTTCTATGTAGGAAAAAATTTTGGAAGGAATTTTCGTTGATTTTTCAATGTAATCATGTTACATTAAAGGTGAATTATGGTGACATAAAAATAAGTTGTGTGTGGTTAAAAAGTGTAGTGAAGTCGTAATGTTATAAGATTAATGATTATTTCTAATAAAATGTTTGGTTTAGTAAGGCTAACTAATCTATGGAGATGCTCCAATATTATATAAGAAATTGCAGATAGAACAAAAATCAAATGGAAATAAGGAATTTGTCTAGAGAAGATCATATGGAAGAATCCAAGTGGAATTTCCATGGAAGTATAACCCTAGGGCTTTTTCTGGTGTGAAGATTGGTTTTCACCTACATCCGGGAGCGATAACAGCGTGAGGGAATGGTCACAACACTAGCCAACAAGAGTCAGTGCACCTGGTTTATATTTATCTGCAGCGGTTTGGCAGCTTATGGTCTTGTGGGTTTTCTCGTTCAACTAGTAAAGGGATCGAACGGCGGAGGTGAATGTTTTGTTCAGTTGGGCCAATGTCTCTTAGAGGGTGTCATGCACAACATCACATAGGGATAGTATAACGGGGTACATGTGAACATCATTTTGTATCAATAAGGAACTTGTGGGTTATTCTTCTCATTTTATGGAGGCTTCCCAAATTTGGGTTGAGAGGCCACATCAACACCAAACTGGGGTTTCACCAATGATACACCATGAACCAGAAGTCCAGGTCAATGCATTTACCTCAGAGATGGATGATGTGAAGGTTTCCCTAAATGCCCTAGGGTTTTCCCACCCGGGCTCGACGATAAATCCGAACTTTCTTCAACTACAGGAGGACGAGGCTCAACCGATCTTGAATATCCCATCAACATCGGAGTTACAGTACTGGGAACTTGAACAACAGGGTCTCGCAACAAAGGTACAAGGGGCGTCTTATGTGGCAGTTGACGGCACGAGCGTTCATGGGACTGATATATATGGCGTGGTAAATACTGGGAATAATGTACCATGCTCATCAGGAGCAGACTCCCAAGGCTAGCGACCTGCTCCTGCGGCTCACACTTCAGGACATTTGATGGCATCACTCGTCAGGAACCTGGTATTGAGGATATTAGAGCATCAAATTTGGATGAGTATGAGTCAGCAAAGGACGAACAGCAC
This sequence comes from Pinus tabuliformis, assembly GCA_031772625.1. Classification (NCBI taxonomy): domain Eukaryota; kingdom Viridiplantae; phylum Streptophyta; class Pinopsida; order Pinales; family Pinaceae; genus Pinus; species Pinus tabuliformis. Next base: position 477,119,427 of record CM062810.1, on the reverse strand, counting down.
CTGATAGACCACGCATAGAGAACGGGGAGGAAGAAAAAAACAAACTGCACCAAGGTGCATGAGAAGGGGTGTTTGTTGGTATTCGAAGAAGGTATCGGTATGGCCCAAGATGCATTTACTGAGAGTATTGTGCTTCTTGGAAGGGTTCGTGGTCAAAATTATACCCCTGGGCGATTGAAGCATTGGACTGTGGAAATTTGTGGACATTTATTGGACCAGTTGCTAGCGATTATTACCATGACAAGAAGTTGGTTTGCACTCATCTTCACGCAACCAGACCAAGGAGGAACCATTTTGGTGGAACTTGGCCATAAAGGGGACATATATATTTGCATAGTTTTTTAAGAGAAAATACACCTAGTGGATTATGATTGTAGGCACATCATTTTAGTATCTAGATTGATGTGTAAACACTAACCAAAGGGTATTTAGCTAAACCCACAAAATTATTATAGGTGCTTCTAGAGAAGTATGTGTTCTTGTGCTCTCATTAGTTAGGTATGGACAATGAAGGGAAAGTAAGTGAAGGATTTGGCCACTAGTCTTTCCTATAATTTTGGTCCAATTTTTCAACATCGCCATTTTTAAGGTAGTTGTACATTTAGAATTGAGAGGCCAACGTAAAACTGGGATAAGCTTTGATCCTCCATGGAAACTTTGAGGTCAAACCCTTAGCTATGGCTTAGGCTTACTGAGTTGTTACCTGCTATGTGACCTTCCATTGATAGTTTCTGATGGATTTCTTTATTTATTTGATCCTTTGGGTTTGGTCCTTAATAAGTCTTTGAACCCTGGTCATTTTATACCTTCAAGGTCACCAAGTGCAAAAATGTATTATTTACGAGGTAAAAATTTGCCTCGGAGGTTCCAAGATCAATTTCTTCCACTTTCTATTAGCAAAACTCTTTCTTGGGGATCATCTGATTCTACAATTATTTGTATGCCTTTGAAGTCTAGCTCTACAAAAGATGATGTTGAAAGTGGTGATCAAAGAATCAAATGATTATTTAACAAATTTAAAGATCATGGTTTTGTTGTATTGTTGGTTTTTATGTTAGTTGAAACGGTGTTATTGTCAACTCGAGAAACAGGATTATCATTTCCATGCCAGAAATATGTTGTCTCTATGGGTCCCACATTTTCCATTCTGAGTTTATTTCCTGAAAAAAAAGTGGAGAAAATTTCAAATATCAAATCTATTTAGTAGCTCAAGTGTTGCGACAAAATTGCATACTATAGATGTATGCATAGTTGAAGATGGGAATGAAATTACTGACAAATGGCTTGTTGCCATTACCCTTGGCTCCGGACAGACAAGTGTGGCATTGGACAGGAGGTATATGTATTACAACTTGGCTCAAATTGCTGGTGTTGCTACAAATGTGTCCCAAAATGGAAAAACTACGAGGGTTTGTTTAGATAATTGCATCTTATCCCCCCTTCCATTGAATTTCTCAGTCAGCATGCTTGTTATGAAACCAGCTCAAGAAAAGATAGAAAAGAGAGATCAACGCCTTAGAATTCAGCCTCTTCGAGGGGGCAACCTCCTTTACATTACATAAATGAACAATTCTTGGATGATACAAATGACAAAACCTCCTTTCTATATATAGGAGTCTAAGGAGTCACAATATAATCCATCCAGCCTAACAATAATAATATAAAGCCACAAAAATAACAATAGAGGGATTCTATGGGGCACAGAAATAACAATATGGGGGTAATAGGGGCACAACAATATAAATAAGGGGTATAACTACAATAGTAATGTGGTAATTACTAGTATTATAGGGACCCAACATGCCCCTCTCCTTCAAAAAAGTGTTGTCCTCAATGCTTGAGCAGTTATGGGTACTTCTGCATAAAATTCTCATTCTCCCATGTGGAATCTTCAGCAGATAAGTTCTTCCACTTGATAAGATACTCTGAAATTGATCGATTTCGTAGCTGTCGAGTTCTTGTTTCTGTGACTACTTCCGGTTCCAATATAATTTTTCCTTCTTCGTCAAGTTCTGGAAATATTGTTTGAACTGGGAGCTTGTCGCCTATGACCTTCTTTAAACATGAAACATGGAAAACTGGGTGTAATTGAGAAGCTGCAGGAAGCTCCAATTTGTATGCCATAGTACCAATCTTTTCCAACACCTTGTACGGACCATAATACTTTGGTGATAATTTATTATCCTTCTTAGATTGCTTTAGGGACATTTGCTTATATGGTTGTAGCCGTAGGAATACCGAATCACCTACATCAAAACTTCTTTCACTGTGATGTTGATCTGCCTATTGTTTCATTCTATTTTGTGCCAACACGAGGTTATCCTTTAAGAGTTATGCACAATCTCCCGCAGTGACCTGATTATAGACTAGTTCAGTAGAGCGAACTTGTATGAAGTTCCACGTGTAGCTGTTTCAACCTTTGACTCTGAAAAATATATAAAAGAAAACTACAGTCCGTACTCTTTTTGTACCTTCTTACGAAATTTCAATCCGATGCTTAGAAAGAAAGTTATGACGATTTTCCCCAGGTCACCTGTTTTGAGTGTAATTCAGGAGTCTGCAAAAAAACCAACTTCCTCAGATCATATCTCCGAAAATATCACGCAAAAAGCTCTGAAATTCGGACCCAAGTTTCAGCGCGATTTCTTCTCAAATGGGTTTTTTTTGCGACTTTTGAAACGTCACAGAAAAAAAGTTATAGCGAAAATTCCAGGATGACCTGTTTGGAGCAGCGAAACCCTAAAATCCAAAGCTTCGATACCAAATGTTATGAAACCAGCTCAAGAAAAGATAGAAAAGAGAGATCAATGCCTTAGAATTCAGCCTCTTCGAGGGGGAAACCTCCTTTACATTACATAAATGAAGAATTCTTGGATGATACAAATGAAAAAATCTCCTTTCTATATATAGGAGTCTAAGGAGTCACAATATAATCTAGCCAACCTAACAATAATAATATAAAGCCACAAAAATAACAATAGAGGGATTCTATGGGGCACAAAAATAACAATATGGGGGTAATAGGGGCACAACAATATAAATAAGGGGTATAACTACAATAGTAATGGGCTAATTACTAGTATTATAGGGACCCAACAATGCTAGTGATGATCATTGTATGTTTTCTTATATGCCATAATGCAGGGTGATATCTATTTAAAAATGAAGCCTTCATAACTGCTTTTAAAAATAAACATGACACACAATCAAATTATTGCCTCTTGGAATAAGGAATTGATGGCTCTTGGTCACGATTCCTATGTGGAATTAATGTTGGAATTTCAAAGACTTAGAAAGGATCCTTTAACTTCACGTGTGGACTTATTTGTTGCTCAAGTTGTGAGTGGGATCTTGCAGATCTCTACTGATAAAGTTTATTCATTCTGTCCACGGGAAGACTAAAATACTATCTCGTAATAAACTTCCATCTATCGAAGGTTTTATGAGTAATTAGAAAATTCGTGATGTTGAGTGGCAATGTCTGATAAAGGGAGTTATAAGGCCTTTTTACTCACGTCTTGTTGAACTACTTGTGTGGCAAAAATGTTGTTGTTTGCTTGTGTTTGTGCTATGCGTAGATCTAACAAGTGTTAGATTTTCTTCACCTTGCAATGTTGTTATTGACAACATGCTTCTATTTTGGCTCGAAGAAATCTAGCATGTACTAGATTTTTTTTCACTACAATGTGCTTGTTGGCAATATGCTTTTGTTTGTGCTAGAAGTCAATATTACCATGTGCTAGTTTTCTTTTATCTAGAAATGTTATAATGTGTTTGTGTTTGTGCTAGAAGGAAATCTAGCATACATTAGATTCCTTTCACCCTTTTATGAGTTTATTGACAATGTGGTTGTATATGCGTTAGAAGGAAATATAGTGTGCACTAGATTTCTTTCGCATTGCAATGTTGTTGTTTGCAATTCAATTGTTTGTGCTAGAAGGAAATCTAGTATGCACCACATTTCCCTAACCTTACAATGATGTTATTGGCAATGTGCTTGTGCTAAAAGGAAATCTAGTATGTGCTAGATTTCTTTTGGCCTAGAATGTTGTTGGTAATATGTTTGTGTTCTTGCTATAACAAAATCTAGCATGCGCTAGATTCTTTAGCCCTACAATGTTATGTGTTTGTGTTTGTGCTAGAAGGAAATCTATCACACCGAAATTTTTTTGTCTTGCAATGGTGTTTTTGGAAATATGCTTGTTTGGGCTAGAAGTAAATCTGAAATGCAGTATGTTTCTTTCACCCTATAATATTGTTATGTGCTTGTGTTTGTGAGAGAAGCAAATCTAGCATGTGTTAGATTTCATTCACCTTGCAATGTTGTTATTGGTGACATGTTTGTGTTTGAGATATAAGTACAAATATCATGTTAGATCTAATTCACCTTGCTATATTGTTATTTGAAATATGCTTATGTTTGTGATAGAAGAAAATATAGCATGAGATAAATTTCTTTTACCCTACCATATTGATGCTGGCAATATGTTTGTGTATGGTGGAAGGAATTCTAACATGCACTAAATTTATTTTTCAATGCACTATTGGTGTTAGAAACGTACTTGTGTTTGTACTAGAATAAAATCTATAATGCAATAGATTTCTTTCGCAATGCAATATTGTTGTTGGCAACGGGCTTGTATTTGTGCTAGAATGAAATATAACTTGCATTGGATTTCTTTTTCAATGCAATATTGTTGGAAAGGTACTTGTGTTTGTGCTAGAAGGAATTCTATTACGCATTGGATTTCGTTTGCCCTACAATGTTATTGTTGGCAATGTGCTTGTGTTTATGCTAGAATTAAATCAAGCATATGCTAGATATCTTCCACCTTGCAATGTTGTTTTTGATAATGTGATTGTGTTTGTGCTAGAAGAAACTCTAGAATGTGTAAGATTTCTTTTACTTTACAATGTTTTTGTGAGTAATATGCTTCTATTTATGTTATAAGGAAATTTAGCGTGTGGTGGATTTTGTTCACTTTATAATATTGTTATTGGGAATATGCTTTTGTTTGTGCTAGAAGGAAATCTAGCATGTGCTAGATTTGTTTGACCATGTAATGTTTCTTCTAGAAATATGCTTATGTTTGTAGTAGAAGGAATGGTATTGATTGTTAGCTTTCATTTGAGGTGCAATGTTGTTGTTCGAAATGGGCTTCTACTTGTGATAGAAGGAAAGCTAGCACATTATATTTCCTTCATAATGCAATGTTGTTATTAGAAATATGTTTGTCGTTTTTCTAGAAGGAAGGTTAGAATGTGTTAAATTTCCTTCATCTTGCAGTTGAAAATGTGTTTGTGTTTGTGATAGAAGTAAATATTGCATGTGTTAATTTTTTTTTCGCAATGCAAAATTATTGTTGGAAATGTGCTTGTATTTGTGTTAGAAGGAATTATAGAATGCACTAGATCTTTGTTCTTGTGCCAAAAGGAAAACTATCAAGATTTCACTCTCACCAAGGTTAGTGCTCTGATATTATTCTTGGCAGTGCATTTGTGATTATCAAGAAGGATACCTAGCGATTAGTAAATTTCTTATAAACACCATTACGCTTATGCAACCAATGCTCTAGGAGTGACATTGTTTAAATAATCACAATGGTTAGAGTTATACCTTTTGATGTGCCTTTTTATTGAATTTGGAACAATTTATGAAGATCAATGATAGTGCAAAATAATCGTATATAAATATATGTTATTGTTGGCACTACATTTGTGCTTGAGTTGGAAGGAAAGATAACGGTATAGCTTTCCTTTTGGCACAAACACAATAATCCAATCATAATTATTTGATCCATGGAGAATAATGTGAGCTTTGTATAATTTTGAAGTTTATGAATAAATGTCTTATTGAGGTATACAATAATTTTCTTCCAATGCAATTTCTTTGCTTTTAGAATAAAAATGAGAATTACCTAGTATTTACAGTAAAAAAACTTTTATTTGGAAGAAAACCTCTAATTTGGCTTTCGATTATCAGGTTCAAACATCAAACATCTTTACTAAGTGAAATATAAATATAATTTCTCCTTCTCATGGGGATTTTAGACATCTTATGTAGCATCGATCTTGGAATTTCTTATATTTTCCAAAGGACCATGTTTTGGTTCTTCAACTTCTACAAATTTCTTATGATCATTATTCATAAACATGCATAAAGACTACAAGTGTCATTTCTAAAGTTAAATAGGAACTTGGTGGTTTGATACGAGGTTATATTTTTCATTCTATGATACTATCTATATCTCTAATTGCCCCGTCTTCATATATTTTTTTTGGTGTAATTTGTATGTAAAGTAAATTTTGGTAGTAGGCACTAGATGGTGGGAAACAATGTTTTATTACATACAATATGACTACCATACTATTTAAATTATTGCATCTATATTACTCTTTTTGTAAGTAGTGTTTTTGCGAAAATATAAAGTCAAACTTTACATGGTTCAACCTTTTAATTACATGTTACGATTTAATTTTTGTTACAGAATTGATACAAGCTACAATGGAAAATATAATTCTGGCAAAAGGGGACTATGTTGATATCCTTATTAATGATCAGGTCATTGGGCCAGGAGGGGTCGAATCTGTAGAGTCTAGAACTTATTATGTCGGAGAAAGGGTTAATGCAGGTTATGTTACAATTTTGATAATTGGTATCACTCAACCACATTTGATTGATGAGGATGTTAATAAATGGGACATACATCCATGGAAGATCATAGATTTGAGGCACAACATACTTAAATCAAAATATTTAGGCATGTGTTAAATATTATTGATAGTATAATAAATGTTTTATTGAGTAAATACTAACCTTATTTACATTCGTTTATAGGTGCAAATGTTTCTTCTACATTTTCTATTGGAGACAAGGTAGATCTTTTGCAACATGGATTGAAGTTGGGTGAGGGCTACATATTCAATACAAAGCTTGGGCATAAAGTGCATAGAAATATGGTAAATAAAGGATGCATAGTGGTTCAAATTGAGAAGGTGTTAAAACATGATGCTCCTCTACCACATCCAACAGGATTTGAGCATACATTAGGGGGTGCATTGGAATCTTATGAGATTTGGTGAGAATCAGATTTGGAGCCTCACTATCATGATCATGCAATAAATATTCCCCAAGATAGGGTTAGATTCATATGTAAAAAGGTTTCTCTTACACATGAATGCATGGGAACATGCATGTGCATTACCAAAGGAATTCTAGTTAATGTCTGCGAGGAGCACATTGTTGAGGGTGAAACACTAGGTGAAATGGAATTTGGTGATTTTTTGGAAGACATAGATGGAAATTGTGAGATATAAAGAATTGGGGATAAGTCTATATATTTTTTGGTTAGATGGTCAATAAATAAGTTGGTGGACAACAAAGGTGTGATATCAAGGGTCAAGGAAAAGTTCAAGGAGCCACCCAAGGAAATGGTGATATGGGATGTTATAGAGGACACAAATCCCTTAAACAAATGGGAGGGGTATCTTTGTAATGAAATAGATAGAAACTCAATTGATATGCATGTAACAAAGCCATATAAAAGGATTAAAAGAGTTATGGCTACAAAAAATATTGCAAAATGTCAAACAAAAATTGATGAAGTGAAAGAAATTCGAATTTTGGCAGCAGGTGTATGTTGTAGAAAAGATTTTCTTCAACATGTGGATCGGAATGCCATTGCAGGTGCTAGGAAGGGTATGAGACAAATAAATAAAAATGGTATTAGAGAATTTGCGTTGAATTCACTCATGTCAAACACAGTCATGTGAAAGAGCCATGGCCATGGCCTACCACCTATTGCTAGAAATGTAAAGGACATGATATTTAATGGGAATATTATTTGTAAGAAAGCTTGGTATAAGATACATAAGATTCCTCAAAGCACATTCTATAACTACCAACATTATTTCCAACATGGATAGATCAAATTTATTCATGGGAACAGCAACACATGCAAAGCATGAACTCACACAAAGGCAACCATAGAAATATTACACAAAATTGTAATGGATAATTCAGAATTTTCACCAAACCAAACATGTCAAGTTGAAGAAGGTGGAACATATTCTCCTTTAAGATTGCTTCCTTCGACTTACACACAAAATTATTTGTTAAAAGAGATCAATGAGGCTCTTCAAAAGCTCAATTACCCACCAATATCACAATCAACAATGAGCAAGATTTGGGCTACTAAGCTTCGAGATGTGGCATTTTCAAAGAACCCCAACTTCAGTAAATGCAGTGAATGTATTGTGTTGAAAGCACAAATGAAGTCAGAAACTACAAAAGAGTTGGAAGAAAGGGCACGAGGTAGGTTGAACAAACATAACAAGATTGCTATGTGTGGAAGATAATGCTACTATGCCCACCTAATTATGTTAGAGCAGTTTCCAAAGGAGTATTTGAGCATTATCCATGATAAAATGGACAAAACAAAGACTTCAATCCCAAGGCAATGTGTCAAATCAAAATCTATTGCAGGAACAAATTTAGGTTTGCCATTGACAGGTATGCTTACACATGGACATAAGACAAGAGGTTTTGGTCATTTCTCTTTACCATTTGTACATATGGGATCACAATTTACCATTACATCCCTTGCAAAGTGCTTAAGGGACCTTGAAGACTCACAAATGGATATGTATGGTGATCCACTTTATGAAAGTGAAAGTTCAAGAAACCCACTTACAAATGAATTACTTGACACCTCTATTTACTCAAAATGTCAAGTGTACAAGGATGATTTTATATCTCATGGAAGATCAACAAGTCAAAATGTTGATTTTAAACCTCTTCCTCGACATTTGTTGTTACAGTTGGACAATGTAGCAAGTGATAATAAGAATCCCTATCTTTTGTTGTCTCATCACTTTTAACTGCACTTGGTGTCTTCATCACTATTGAGGTTGGGTTCTTGCCTGTGGGGCACACCCATGAATACATAGATGGAACCTACATAAGAATTTCTTCCAACCTCAAAAGTAAAGATATATATTATTAACCTGAAATGATGGATACATATCGCATAATTGAAGAAAATCGAGTGTTTCCACCTATACTTATTGACAAGGTCTATGACTTCAAAAGTTTCCTTAATGGATACACCAAGGAGGGAAAAATGCACTAGTTGGACATCTTATTGTCCAATACTTCCAATTTCTTGTACTCAATGATGTTTCAATACTAAGGTACAAATAATAAATTAGAGATACTAAGTGGTCAGAACAAGTTGAGATATGGAGATGATGAAGGTCGACCGATAATTCCCATAGGGAAGACATCTTTCTGAGCTTCCAAACAGAATGATGTCTATTTAAAAGAACTAAACGAAGGGATAACATCATACATAAAAATGTGGAAAGACACTATCGGGAATGAGGATTCACCAATTTTTATAGAGGAATGGAAAAACAAAGTAGTGTATTGGGAAAGAGTTCTTGATACATTAGATGGAATCTATAATGATCATAAAATAATAGATGGAAGTGATTCATCTTCTAAGGATTTCTGGCCCAAGAGAAGGCAAAGCATTGATGTTGATTGTAATGCACTCCATGTAATCTCAAGTATTATGGATGGAGATTTTGATAATCCGATAAATGAACCAATATATGTTGGATCCAAATGAAATGAGCCAAAGCCAACATTCAATCCGATGATTGATGTTGAGAAAGGAAGGATGTTGCTAGTTAGATCAGGAAATGAGGATGCAAAAGAGATGATTTGGATGGAAAAATCCATCTCAGATATCTTTAGGTATAATGAAATTGAGAATCTTCATGCAAAGGTTGACTAGTCGAAGCCTATGTAAGGGAAATAAAATGGAAATTTTGTAGAGCAATATTGGATACCAAATCTTGATGACATAGAACTGGTTCTATTCTAATTAATACCATAGTGTGGGCATGGATGCCAAAGAAAGAACATTGCAAGAACAAATATCTTAAGATTAGGTTTATATGATTCATGAATGTAATTTTTTTTTGAAGGATCTATTACTATACATTCAGACACACTTTTCAATATTTGTTGTATAGAAAATATTATCTTCATATTATTTTTGGAGTTTTATATTATTTAGTATTTCAATGTAATCATGTGTTGATACAAATTAAATGACATTGCCATAAAATATTTAAGTTTCCATAAAATATTTAAGTTTTCAATGCTTTATTTGACCAACATGACTTCTCACCATATCAAATATGCATAATCAAATTCAATAATACACTTAAAAACATCTTCTAAACTTGGTCTATTAAAACAATAGTGGGGTACCTAATTAGTATTCTATTTAATATAAATCATTTAAACACTTAATGAATAGATGCTAGACACTTGTAATAATGTTTGAAGTGAGTTTTCCTTAATATTCCTTATTATAATTGATATAAATCAAATTTGCTATTTTTTTGCACTCTAATTTATAAAAAAATATTTTGATCATTGAACAACACAACTAGACTTATAAAATATTTCCTCTTATAGATTTTGAAGTGGTGCCAACATTGTACTATTATAATAAATTTGTACTCAACTTAGGAAAAGCAGTTAGTGTCAATTTAAAATGGTCAATAATAGTAAGAAAACAATATTAATATATTGTTAAAAAACTTTATAGGTAAGAATTTTTTTACAAAATCTATTATTCATGAGTCAAATTTAATACATAAATATAAATATTAATGATAATAGAAATAATGTAAGAGATCTAAGTTTTAGATGAATGTTAATATGTTCTTTTCAATACAATATCCTTAAACACTACAGGAACAAAAACTAAACATTTGTAATAAATAGTTTAGTCAATTTTCTCTCTTTCCTCTTGTATTTGAAATAATCAAATTGTATTACTTTATTACTATTCTAATTCATGATTGGTTTTAATCATTAAAATGATTAGTTATTGAGTTGAGAGGCTCATCCTACAACCTAGTATGAGGATATGTGTAAGTTTGTCTGTCCGTTTGTGCCCCTTTAAAATAAAAATTATGTTTTAAAAGGAAAAATAAAAAATGAATATGTTGTAAAGTAATTAGAAGAAAAGAAATATTGTGAATTAGATGTTTAAATGCTATACTTTTCAAAAATATTTCAGCGAGAGATTCAAATAAACTATTTGAAGATCTATATTAACTTATTTATGTCAAATTCAACTTCATTTATATCTATATATATAAAAAAGAATTTTTTATGGTTAAAATTTTTATTGGTCTTATGTATACTCTATTTAGCATTCAAAAATACAGTTTCAACAATGAAAAATAACACATTGTATTTTACACTAAAAATGTTTGCACGTGAAGAAATTTGATCCCTACATTTGTACTTAAGATGGATCTACGTTGGTATATATTGGACACATTACTATGATCATTTGTCATTAAATAATTTTATACTTAATATGTATCTTGCATATTAATCTATTATTTATTAGGTAAGCCTCAATCAACTTAGTTTTTAACACAAAAGTACAAATAACATATAAAAATAAATTATGCTACTACTCGCATTCAACATTTAATTTGATCCTAAAAAAACATTTTCTCCTCAACTATAAAATGGTGCAAATTTCCTACAATAGTATGAAATGATAATGGTGATAATGATGATTATCATCCACTAAGACCAAATATGGTATATAATAAGGCAAAAAGATATTACCCAAAATTATATCGAATTTTATTGTTATGCTCAAAAATCACTAAAAGAAGTGTTCAAGCTCATCATAATTTTGTTTAGTTAAAAGATCAAGAAGGTTGGTAGGGTCACAAATATTTTGAAATTTAAATCCAATATCAGTATAAACTCGATGATCTATGAGATTTTTTAAATCTTCAATGATATTACTAGTGTTGCAAAGGTGATAGACTTTTAAATTGTGCCAACATTGTCTTAGTAATAATTGTAACTTAACACATACATGATATTTACTATACCAAATTATAATTAAATGGGTTAATAATAGTAAAATACACATCATTCTTTTCATAAAATAACCTTAACAAACTTATATTTTAATACAAACCATAAAAATATGAAAATAGATAATGTAAGGAATCCAAGATTAAGACGTGAAAGATTTGTTTTTGCAAGTTTATATGAATTTGTTTAATAAAGTTTATCATGATAATTTTTTTCACAAAAAATGATGAATATCTACATTAAAATTAGTGAACTAAGTGAATTTCTAATTCCCCATTTTGAAAAAACTTAATCTAGTTAAAGTTATATATTCTAGATCCATTGAATACTTCCAAATTTAATGAAATATGTGTTTTCTGAGAGAGTTATCTATCTGAGAACTGGGTGCTAAAGCTGAACTGGATAAACCACAACAGAGAAATACAGGGGAACAGAGGAACAGAGGAGCGGGAGAGACTGAATCGGTGAGGAGGCTTCGGTCTAGGGGGGACCTGGAGTTAGAGGTGAGGCTCAGCCTAGCGAAGCTCACTATGGAGAAAGTGAAGGCAAATGAACAAAGGGGAGAAGGGTCATGGATATGAGGAGGATGCTTGTTGGAATATATAGTGGGAAGACAGGGGAAAGAAGAGGACCAGATCACAAGGAGGAAGCAAGGGCGATCACAGGTTTTACTGTCCAAGATTCGATTTACTGTGTCAAAATATTTAGAGATGTGATACGATTGTAAAGTCAGGGATTTGCTGCAGTGAATATCAGACATCTTTTGGATTCAGTCAGAGTCCTTATTAGTAGAGGCGCAGTTCAATGGAGAGGAACGATTTGGAGCAATCATGAATATCAGGGAATGAATTGATGCAGATTCATGTGGCTGCATAGGATACTTCCTCTTTCCCGTGAGGAGACTTGACTCGCTCTTTTATCTGCATCTTGGTTGTTGGAGCGGAGGACATGAAAGAATTTCTACTCCAAATCCTGAGTTAGCACACTTTTACATCGATTGATGATTTGATGTAAAAAGAGATTGGATGCTTGTCGATTGTTGTTCATTAAGCTTATTATGATGGTAGAGTCACCAAATATGAGAGCTTTTTTAATCCCTTGGACCTAAAGTTGAAGGATGCCTTGGTAGAGGCCCAGAGATTCAGCTCTATTGTTGGTTAAATTTCCCAAACCCCATTCATAAGAGGACACTGGTACGCCTGAAGGGTTGAGAATGATGCCCCCTGCTCCCGCTGCTCCCGGATTAGATTTAGATGCTCCGTCAAAGAATAAAGAATGAGATTTCTTTGATTGGAGCCATTTACTAAATTCTTCCTTTGTTAGGTGGATTTTCCAATCAAGATTGTTGGCTTTGCCTCTGAACTTGTTGATTTTTACTGTTGAAGTATTACTGGTCTTGTCAATAAGGTGCTGAATGAAACTTCTTTCCTCTGCCCATAGACTGGTGGAGTCAATTTTTTTTGTTGTCTTGGATGCTATGGTTTCAGAAGCCAGACTTGTTGCTTTGATGAGAATGTGCCTGGTTGTAGTTATTTTATCTCGGAATATCATGTTGTTCCGAGAAATCCATATACGCCACAGAAGAGCAAAAGGGATGGCGTTCCAAACTCTTTTAGCTGGATTTTGCTTCACTGATTGCCAAGGATAGTTTCTCCTCCAGTTATTTAGAGCTTCGTCAATGGAGTGCTGAGAATTCCAAATGGGGGGTGCAGAAGGAATGATGTTGTTCCAGCATGAGGCTGCAAAGGGACAGGAAATGAATAAGTGTTGTATGGATTCCTCTGCAACTTTACAGTTGGGACATCTAGAGGGTCCAACGATGCCTCTTTTCTTGAGATTCTCTGCAGTTAGTAGTTTCCCATGCAGGAATTGCTTCAGCTCTCTTTAAAATCTTCCAGTGTGTCCAAACAGTCGTTGGGTATTCCTTGCTACTTAGATAGTTGTAACCTGCTTTGATTGAATAATTGGTTCCTGTAGGATCCCATCGGAACTCATCCTTTTCATCTTTGATGGTGGGCGCAATACTGTGCAGGTGGTTGCAAAAAGAATCGAAGCTGCCTTTAAGATGGTGGGGGATGGGTGGAAATTCCCATCGCATCCAAACATTGGTTGATACATTCCATTGAGAGATTTGGCTCAGATTAGATATACCTTTGCTTTGTAAATAATGAATTATAGGATCCATACCTGGGAGACTGTTTAAGGGTGGGTTCCCCATGATTTTATCCGAACCAAAGTTCACCGTTTCACCTCCTTTTGGCACTTTGGAGACATTTTGCGCCATGAATGCAATGGCTTTTTTGCAAAGCTTCCATATCTTTGTACAATTTCTGTTGGGGATCTCGGAAGTGAGAAGATGCTGCCTTGACTGATTGAGATATTTTGCCTCCAGGACTTTTTTCCACCAGGCTGTTTGATTGTCCAGAAGTCTCCAAATCAACTTTCCACCAAATGCTAAATTCATGAGAGATGGGGATCTTATGCCAAGACCTCCATTCTCTGGGCTTTGAATGACTTGTTTCCATTTTACTAGGTTGTATTTTTTCTTTTCATTCTTGCCCCCTTGCCAGAGAAAAAATCTGAGAATGTTATCCATTTTTCGATGGTATGAAGCTGGAGCTTGTGCCAGGGAGAATTGATAGAGGGGAAGGGAGGAGAGGCCTGATTTTAGAAGCACCTGTCGCCCAGCTGGATTGAGCCACAGAGTTCCCCATTTCTGAACTTTCCTTTTCATTTTGTCTAATGTTAAATCCCAAACACCTGTCTTTGCATTCCCTATGCTTACCGGCATTCCCAAGTAACTGAAGCAGTCCCAATTTAACTTGCAGGGGACACCAAAAATGTTGGCTATGCTGTGAATCATTTGAGGTGAAGCATTCCATCCATAAATGCAGCTTTTGAGGTGATTTATTTGACCTCCTGAATATCTCATAAATTTGTCTAGCAGGGATTTGAATCTTCTTGCTATAATGGTGGTCGCCCCCCTAGCAATAGGGTGTCATCAGCGAATTGAGAGTGATTTATGTTTTTAATGCCATCTTCAAACTTAATGCCCATGATGAGACCTGACTGTCTCTTCTGGTCAAGCGCACAGCTGAATGATTCTGCCATGAGGATGAAGAGATATGGGGATAAGGGACAGCCTTGTCTTAATCCTCTTGAGGATTGAAAGGAAGGTCCAGGTCTTCCGTTGATGAGGGGAGCGATCCATGGGCCAGAGATACAGGCTCTTATGACATTAATAAGGAGAGGTGAGAAGCCCATCCTCTGAAGAACTGCAAATAAGAATGAATGCCTTACCCTGTCAAAGGCATTGGCCAAGTCTAGTTTCAAAATAAATCCTTTTTCATTCCTTGCATGACTTGAATGGATGGCTTCTTGAACCAACAGAATAGAATCTGAAATTTGTCTATTAGCCATAAAGCCTCCTTGGTTTTCAGAGATTAGCATCGGAAGGAGAGGTTTGAGCCGAGAGGCTATGATTTTAGTGAAGATTTTGTATGAAGAATTGCATAATGATATAGGCCTGAAGCGAGAGAAATTGGAAGGGCGGTTCTCCTTAGGAATGAGGGCCAGATGGGTAGAATTTGTATATCCACCTATTTTTCCTTTTCTCTGGATCCACTTGAAGTATTTGATGAGATCCTTCTTTATCAGCTCCCAGTAATCTCTGTAAAAACAAATTGGGAATCCATCCGGTCCAGGTGCCTTGTTGGGATGGAGACTCCAGATTGCTTCCACTATTTCTTCCTCTTTTATTTCTGCTATCAGGCTTTTGTTCAAATCAGCTGTGATTTTAGTAGGAAAATGTTGTAGCAGATCATCATAAAGTTCTTCCTCCTTTGTTTCAGTTAAGAGTTCCTTAAAATGGTCTGTGGCAGCTCCTTTGATATCTGCTTGTTCAACATGTTGAGTCCCTGCGCTGTCTACAATGGCAGTTATGGTATTTCTGATTTGTCTTGCAGTGGCTTGTTTGTGAAAGAAGGAGGTATTCTTGTCCCCGCTTTCCAGCCACATTTGCCTTGATTTGATGCGCCACTTTTCTTCCTCCTCTCTTTTAATTCTGCTCAGTTGATTGTAAAGCTCTTCTTCTTGAACCTTTTCATTTTGGCAATATTCCTTTTGTTCTATTGCGCATTGAAGTTCTGCAATTTTGGACTTAAGCTCACGTTTTTCCTTTTCAGGCTCATTGTAGTGCGATTTGGCCCAATTTCTGAGCGCTTTTTGCACATTCCTTAATTTATTCTCCCATATGAAACCTGGGGAACCTTCAATATGTTGTCCCCAGGTGTGCTGGATGATGTTTCGAGCTACTTGATAATCACTCCAAATGTGATTATATTTGAATGGAAGCGGACTGAGGGGGCAGTGTATATCCAGTGCTAGAGTGATTGGGTAGTGATCGGAAGCAGCAAAGGGCAAGATGGAGGAATTGACAATTGAAAAGGTTGATAGGAGGGAGATGTTGACCAAGAACCGGTCCAGCCTCTCCATGATATTGTTGCTGCCCAGCCTACGATTGCTCCATGTGTACTTGCGATTTTTTGGAGTTATATCTATCAAGTCACCAGTGTGCATTATATTTTCCATTTGGTTTCTGAAAGGATCTGGCATAAAGCTTCCCCCACGCTTTTCGTTGGCATGCAGGATTAAGTTGAAGTCACCTCCTAATATGATGTTGTTGTTATCTTCTTCCATTATGTTTTTACTGAGAGCTTCCCAACAGATTTCTTTATCCCTGTAGTGATTAGGGACATATACATTAAAAATGACAATCTGCTGTTTGCTAATGTTATTTCTCAGAACTGTTTTTATCCAATGTTGTTCAATTAGATCAGCTTCACTATTCCATTCATTTTGATTCCAGATGGTAGTGATTCCACCAGAAGCCCCTCTAGCTTCGCATATGCTTCCTTTATAACATTTATACTTTTCAATGATCTTGTTGATTTCTGGTTCTCTTTGCTTTGTTTCCTGTAATAAGATGATGGATGGTTTCTCCTGCGCGATAAGATCTTTTAGAGCATTGGTTTTGGAGGGGTGCCCGAGTCCCCTGCTGTTCCATGAAAGAATTTTGATCATTTCAGACCTGTGGTTCGAGGAGGTGCTCTGCCTCCCTTGTCTCTGCTTGCTATTTCTTGATCTTTTGTGCCCTGAATGTAAGATTCTATTGGATTCTGCAATCCTAGGGCTATATCTTTCTGCGCGTTCTCATCCCTATGTTGTTTTGAGGTCTTTCTGCCCGACTTCTTTTGACCATCAAAGGAAGATCCCTGGTCCTTGGAGTTACTGCGAGTGATTCTAGGAGGGAGGGGGTCTGATAAGAGGGGGGGGAGGGCAGTCATAGAATGAGGGGAAGAGGGATGTTCAGGAGGATTCGAGGGAGTAGGATCATCTTCAGGAAGGGAGAGAACATGGAAAGGATTGGAGGATGGGGGAGATTGAAGGGATTTTTCCAATCCAGGGGATTGAGGTCGATGAGGAGGGGAAGGAGGAGGAGATGGGGATTGGGCGGAAGGGTTAAGAGAGGAAGGTCCAGGTTCATTGGGAAAAATGGGGCTAGGTGCTGGTTTTTTCCTTTTTACCACTTCCCATTGTTGTTCTTGAGTATTGTTATCAACATTAATGAGCTTAGTACAACGATTAGCAAAATGACCATACTCGTGACATACCTTACACTTGAAGGGGATCTGTTCGTAATCGAGTTGTTGTATGTGCGACCATTCATCAACTTTGAGCTTGATGGCTTCTGGAAGTCCTTTGCCCAGGTCAACCTCGACACAGATACGGGCACATGCCTGCATGTTGTCTCTTGGCTCGCTCCTGTCAATATATTTTCCGACTGCATTTCCGATGGCGCGCACTGATTCATCTCCCCAGCAGTGTAATGGGAGATGGGGGAGGCGAACCCAGACAGGAACCGCATTAGGAATATCAAGCTCTGGATCGAAGTCTGGCATCCATTTGTTTAAGTACAGACCTCTGGAGTCCATGAAATAAGGCCCATTGCGAAATATCAGGTCCTTGTCGTTCTTTGTCTCGAAGTGGAAGGTGAAGTATCCCTTCCCGCAGAATCTAATAGCAATTTTCCCTTGAATTTTGTCCGCCCAGTTTCTTTCCACCCACCTCTGAACAGTTTTTGGTGAGGGCCAAAGGCCTGTGAATTTCCCTATCAGTCCCTTTTCTGCCAAAGCAAGTGCAGCCATTCTGGGCAAGGTAGGAGGAAGGGAGACTTCTTGCAATCCCTCTATTTTTTTTACGAATTTAGAGATGGCAGGGCGAGCTCGTTGGGGCGGCAAAGAATTTATGAGAGCTGAGAAAGCTAGTTGCTGAGCGGCCTCCTCCGGTGGAGCCTCCGGAGGGGCCATCTGGAAGAGGATCGAGCGAGCGAACCAGGGCGCAGTCGATGGCGGCCGCAGCAGTTGCAGAGCGCGCGTGCGTGCTAGGTTATATCAACTATTTATAACTATTATTATTATTAACTTTTGATAATGTAAATGATTAATTCAATGTTCTAATTTGTTATTGCATTTTAATTCTTTTCACAAAAAAAATTTAAATTTTTTGCATGATGAAATTTATTAAAATATTAAAAGTAAATGAAATTTAAAAATGTATTAAATTTTATTTTCTCTAATAAAATTTCATAATAATTTGAAAAAAAAAAAATCGAGTTTAAAAAATTAAAAAATAATATTTTGATAATCATTTTCTTTCATTATTAATATGTCATAACTATTATTATTATTAAGTTTTGTTATTGTAAATGATGGATTCAATATTTTCATTTGTAATTACATTTAAATTCTTTTCTCAAACAATTTGTAGGCTAACTCAAAACCTTACTCATCTAATAATACACTAATAGATATACTGATAAATATGTCTATATCATATAGTGAATATTCAAGCTCCATAGATACACAGTACTCTAACCAGATCAAAATTCTAGATTTCTCTTCAATTTAGTTATGTTCTTTTAATTAATTTATCCCAATTAATTAATTAATAAAAATCTCATATTAACAAGTGCCATATAGTGTATGTGGTATTGCTAAGTCATAATACTGACCCATGGTATTGTAAAAAAAAATATTTACAAATTAATAATTTCCATGATAAAGTGGGGGTGAATATCCATGGTTAAGTATATTGTTTAAATCATATATTATTTCTTTTTATAACTAATAATAATAATAATAATAATAATAATAATAATAATAATATAAGATAAAGTTATAATTTAAATATTTTTTATTATTTTGATGCTTATGATGGATTTATTCCTATCAACATTTACCAACCATTTAATTTATATGATTGGACAAGTAAAACAAATTAAAATTGTTTCAAGCTAAGCAATTACTAATTGTTTACCCATTTTACCATCCAAAAAATGTTTCCTTTGGGAAAAGGCCCCTAATCACTACCAATAATTTATAATCCAAAAAATATTGATTTCTCGTGATTTCATCCCAACTTAAATCAAAACAACAAAAAAAAACCATTTCCAACATCCACCAAATGCTTGCCTGAGCAATGTTACTCTTCCTTCAACTTAAATCAAAAGGATAAAACAAAAAAAACCATTTCCAACGTCCACCAAATGTTTGTGTGAGCAATAGTGCTCTTCATTACAAGTTAACTGAGGAAAAAATAAATCAAAACCATTTCCAACACTTAACCAATGTTTCGGCTTATAGCAAAGCTCTGTATTTGGAGTTAACTTTTTACCTAATTTAGTTAAGTGAAAAAAAAAGCTAAACAATTTCAAACATTCACCAAATATTTCCCTTTGGAATAAGGCTCCATAATTAGGGTTGATATTTTACTCAATTAAATAAGCCCATAATTAAGATTTTTTTTACTCAATTCAATGAAAAAAAACTATATTTAAAACCATTTCCAACATTCATAAATGTTATTCTTTTGAGTAAAACTCCATAATTAGAATTAATGTATTACTTTGTTTATCATTCATTAAATGTTAAAAAGTACTTAAGATTATGTGTTTTCATTCTAAATAAACCAAAAAAAACAATGTTAAAACTATTTCTTCTCATTCACATTTTTTATAACTGTAAAATTAAACCATTCACAAATTTTCGTTAAAAACAATACGTAGACCATCCAAGATGGCCACTTCAAATTTTGTTGGAAAGCAATGAGTAAACTAGGTCAAGACCCTAGCCATCACCAAGGATGGTCTTTTTATAAGTCCAATTTTCTTCAAATTAATTTGTGGACCAACTAAAACACCTACCACCCAACAAAGATTCAAATTTTATTAAAAATAGCTTGATAATAAGTGAAATAATTTTCAGCATTCAGATTTTTCATAATGTTAAAGATGAGTAGTTAAGTTGGTCAAAACCTTATTCAAATATATAACTCTCATTATATGTTAAATCTTTAAGTTCATTGAGTCTCAAAACCCCTTATTCAAATTTCCCTGCGATTTCTACTTTGAAGCTAATCGTAATGTTAAAGATTCGTAGTTAAGTTGGTCAAAACCTTTTATTCAAATATATAAATCTCATCAAATGTTAAGTCTTTAAGTTGGTCGACTCTCAAAACCCCTTATTTAAATTTTCCTTCGATTTCTACTTTGAAGCTATTGATCAGTGTTCTGATTGATCTCACTATCTTTCAGTAAGTAACGAGTTCATGATTCGGGCAGACTACTAGTATTTACAAGTTTGTCAAAATCATCTCTAACTATTTGTACGATGAATATAAGTTTTTACTCAGCGTTTCCAGTACAATGAATTTATGTTTTTCCTCAACATTTTCATACACATTTGAAGGAACTCAAGTTTTTCTTTAGATATTCAAGTTTTTCTCTAGATATGACGTAAATTTTTTTGAAGGAACTCCTATTACATGCGAGTATCAATGTATAAATAGTGTGATTGCATTAATTTAATGTAATATTTTTTTTTCTAAATGATTAGGTATAAAACTAGGAATGAGAATAGGAAGATAACGCATGGAGAGAATTTGATAGAAAACATTGAAATATTAATCAATAATGTTATGATGACAATAATTTAAACAAAATTTATTGTTATGTTAACCTAATCTTGTATACATTGGAACCCAATTGTCCTTGGAGAATGAGAGACACCGGGTCAATATAACATAATGTTCCAATTCGGTTTTTATCACTATTAATTCGCTAAAATGTATCATTGTTCCTTAAAAATTCACTAAAACACACAAGATTTTCTATCATAGCTCCATGGTTGTCATCCAAGGTATGCCTCAAGTGCTTAAAAAGAGAATGTGTTACTTTTAACATATTTGTGTGGAATCCAAGATGAAAAGCTTGGGATATGATCATGTACATCATAGAATGCTTTCAAATTACTCCTCTCTATATTTATATTATTTCAAGAAGATAAATAACAACAAATTAAACATGGGAGGATCAAGATGTAATTTATTTTAATGTCATTTTAATTTTGTATTTGAATAATTCCATGTTTTTGAAGAACTAAAAGTTGTGTTTCAAATGTTATAGTGAAGGCAAGTAAAATAGCACTAAAAATAACATGTAAGTGCTACGAAATAATTCCGTAGCGCTCCTTAAAACTTTGTTTTTCAAATTTTAGAAAGGTGAAAGGACTGAGATCTCTACAAAATGGTCTCTCCACATTCTTGACTCATCTCCCAACTTAGGGAATGATCCCACTCACCTTTCCTCATCAAGGATTACACTCTTTCAAAAATGTAATGGCATTTTCCAATCAAAAGTATGTGGGAGCATTCAAAATAGTGATGCTCTATTTCAATGCTAAGCTACCTCATTGTTCCCACCCGTGAACATCGTGGCACATTCCTCTGTAGGTTATGTGACCATTTCTAAAGAAACAAAAAAATGTATGAACAAGAAAAATGACTAAGGCTTCAATGCTCATATTATCAATGTAATTTGATGGAATAATCATAGAACTCCAATGATAAACAATGCAAAGATACAAAATTATGAATAACCACAGGTTATTAGAAGACAACAAATTTCCTCAAACACTAGATTTTGATTCAAATGAAACCCATATCAACTTACAGTCCCATTGGTCATTCAACTATGCCACTCACACAAAAAAATCACTTCCCTATTAAGACAGAAGGAATGTACAATGAAATGCAATAATAGGACTGCAATTTCACAGAGAACCACAAGCCCTTTCTTCTCCCCACTCTCCCTTTTTATTTGAGGAACTCATTCTTTTTAATATGAAAACCAACATGGGACAACCAACAGTCACAAGATATGAATCTTTTCGCCTTCTCTACAAAAAGAAACTAAATCATATTTAAAACATAAAATATCTCCAGTTAAAAGAAATCAAAACTCCTAAATTAAATATTTACAATTTCTGGACAAAGATTTATTTTTCCCTCAGCATTTCCATGTGAGCATCTCATCACATTTACAAAATTTGTCCAATATTCAGCGAGTTTGTGGTCCATCTATGCACCTACATCAATATTCCCAGGAAATAAAAGTTTATGAGCACCTACTCATAAGGTCTTCGATAGAATAACATACTTTTTGTAGAGATGAAATAGTCATCCATGTAGAATCTTCAACTAGTGACCTTTCCACTTCTCCGGGTATTCTAGATACTCTTTCCGCCTAGTGTGTTCTACAACTCTAGTGTCAAAAATTCTTCCATCTTTTAGAAACTCTATCAGAGGCATCTGCTTCCTCCAACTATGTTCATTGACTTCTCCACTGCTCTCATTTGATGTAGATGCACTTTCATCATCAGCTTCATAGGGATATTGTTATAATTGACAACTAGGACATAATTACACCTTAGGACAACTAATATGATGGAAATGATTATTGCATTGGATTCCTCCTTTTGAGAGATACAATTTTGATAAAAATATCATCTCATTCTCACAAATAGAAATGGAATTTTGAATTTATCCTATCTCAAGGACAAATTGTAAAGCTCTGCCTCAATCAAATGTAGGCTCATGAAGCCAAATGGATGTGTTTCCTCACCGTCAATGAAGTGTATAAATAGGAGTGACCTCTCTCTCATTTGGACATCATCTCAACGCATCACATCATCTTCTCTATCCTCTCTTGATTGGTTCGTACAGCTGAAGGACAACCTCTCTCTTCTTCGCATGTGGCAGGAGGCAAAATTTTTGAATTATTTTTGAAGGCCAAAATTTTCACGGAACATGGAAGCATAGAACAACATTGACTTGGACTACTTGACCATTCTTTGAATTTGATCTGGAGGGGAAAGTTCTGATTTCTAAAGGATGCATTGATTGGCATAGTTTTCAAGGTGTTTGGGACATTTTTGATGAGTTGACTTCAACATTGACATTAATATTTGACTACAGAAATATAATAGGGTTTTCTCTCTCCTTTGACTAGTTTGACCGATCTATTTTGGGATAACTTTGAACCTCCTAGAAGGAAAATTCTTTTGTTGTTGTCTGAACTGCTCGGAGGACATTTTGAAGCTCCTTTGATGACCATTGACTTTCTAGTTAGGGCTGCAGTTGATTATTGTTGACTATTGATTTGACGAGACTATTTTTGGGCAAGTTAATTTCATACTGATACTCTCTCTCTCTCTCTGTGTTGAACTATTGAATAATAATAAGAAGATTTGATCAAAGGGTTTCCCCACATTAGGGTTTGTCCTTCGCATCTGCCATATCTTGTGTCCTATTATCTTGGCTTGTCTTCTGCACTTTTTTGTATGTTCTATCTTCATTTACTATCCATGTGTTTGAGTTAATGTGATTGCTACTGGATATAATTGGAAATTGTCATTGGGATACTAAAGGAACATTGAAGTAAATTGTGCTAAAGCATATAACATACCATTTTTATCTAAAATTAACATGGTATCAAATCTCAGGTGAAGACAAATCCCAAGCAAGATTGAAGCAAGGAAACCACTAACAGAAGTTGTTAGAAAAGGACTTCGAACTAGTCATAATGGTAACTACATCCTTCTTCATATCCGAGGAAAAGATTAAGGACAAATCCGACTATCATGAATAGAAGAAATAAGGATGATGGAAAGAGACAAGCCCTTAAATGGAAACAATCCTACTACTTTCTCTACTCATTCTAAGAGAAGGAATAATGTTGGTCCAAGGAATCAAGGACAAGGGTTCAAGTCAGGATACGAAGAAGGAAGAAAAGGAAGATGCCTCAATTGTAATAGGTTTTTCCACTTCTCTAGAGAGTGTCAACACAAGAAGGATACTCCAAGAGATGATGACAACAATAACAACAACTTCAAGGGAAATGGAAATCAAAGGAACAATAGGTGCAACAACAAGGGCAATGATCATCCTCCCAAGAAGTCAAGAAACTCTAGGTATGAGGAAGTTAATATTGTAATGAAAATTGATTTTCTTATTTATACCCTCACCAGCCCCTCTTTGGATCATTGATTGATTGACAGTGGTGCCTCAAGGCACTTCACTGGGTACAAGGAGGCCCTCTCAAATTTGGTTGAAAAGAATACAAATATGGCGATTATACTTGTGGATAATGCCCCTTATCTCATGAAAGGATTTGGGACTTTTACTCTTCATTTAAATCAAGGTCAAACCCTCCACTTATAATAAGTGTTATATGTACTTGATCTGAAAAAGTACTTGGTTTCTAATTTTGCGATGGAAGATAAAGTTTTTAAGGTGACATTTATTGATGGGAAGGTTCATGTTTCGAAGAGGAACCCAGGAGATTCATTCAATATTGGATTCATGGTTGAAGGTATTTATTATGTTGGAGGAATTCCATCGAGAGCAATGACTTATGATACTTTTCTTCAATCTGAATTATGGCACGAGATATTTTCTCACCTTCATTTAAAATCCTTAGTTGATGTAAGGTAGATGGTAATGGGTATGCCTAAACTCAACTTAAATCATGAAGGTGTTTGTCGAGGATGTGAAGCTCGAAAACATATAAGGGGAACGTTCCCCTTAAGTGAAACTCAAACCACCAATATTCTTCAATTGGTCAATTATGATCTATCAGGTATGTTGCCCATGACATCCTTGGGTGGATATTTGTATTATGTTATTTTTATGGATGACTTCTCTCATAAAACATGGATCTATTTCTTAAAGAAGAAGGGTGAAGTATTCAAACGGTTCCGCTCTTCAAACCCTTGGTTGAGAATCAAATAGGGAGTAAGATCAAGATATTGAGGACCGATAATGGGACCAAATATGAGTGAAATGAATTCAAAGGCTATTGTAGAGAAGCTGGGAATAAGAGGGAGGCCACTTCTACATATACTCCTGAACAAAATTGTGTTGCCGAAAGGAAAAATAGTACTATCATAGAAGCCACCCGTGTTATGTCACATGATCAAGGCCTTCAAAATTTCTTATGGGGAGAAGCTTCCAACATTGTTGTGTATGTCGAAAACATATTCTCACATCAAGATTTGGACTTAAAGAAACCTGAGGAAATTTTCACCACTAAGAAACATGATTTTTCTCATTTTAGAATTTTTTGTTTTCCTGTATATTTTGATGTGCCGAAAGAGAAAAGAAACAAAGCAGATGTGTCTCGGAAGAAAGGAACATTTTTCGGATATAATGAAACTTCAAAGACATATATAATCTATGTGACTGGTCAAAGGGAAGTGGAATTAAGCCATGATGTCACTTTCGATGAATATTTTTCTCTTAGAAGGATCTGAGATCTTCTTATCCCTAGGAAGGACAATGATGATGTTGATAATATGTCTTCCTATCCCCAGGAGACAGGAAGACATATTATCAACATGTCCGATCTGTTTTTTGTGAGATCAACAAAAGTTAGATCTTCCTGTCCCTTATGGTGATTCCAGCAGCAATAAGAAGGATCGCATTGAAGGTCCATCAGAATTCGTTAGTAAGGATGTGGAAATTAGTAAGGATGTTGAAATTAAGGATACCAAGAACATTAATGGTGATGCTATAAGAATCATGGACGATTATAATATATTTAAGGATGTTGAAATTAAGTATACCAAGAACATTAACGGTGATGCTAATAGAATCATGGATGATTATAATATATATAAGAATGGGAGCAACTTTGAAGGTAAAGATCTTGATGCTGAAACTAATTCGAGCTATAGAATTATTAAGAATGATAATGCTACCAGTGATAATTCTGGCAATGATAGGTTTGTTATGGGGAACCCCATTGTTCCCAATAAGCATGATAAGAGAGTCGTGAATCTCTCATCCATAATTCTCAACTCTGAAGAAATCAAAATCCTGAGCAAGGGATTGGGATTTGCGGTCTCACCTAAGAACATTCCCTTTGAAAGCATCATTTGCAACATTGAGAATGGGACTCAAGGTCTTTCCTCAAACGATAGGGAGATATTAAGATAAGAATGTTCCCTAGCTATGTTGAAGTCTAAATTCCCAAAGAGTAACTTGAATAAAGAGGGGTGAGGGGCTCTTAGATCTCTCCAAAATAATGATAAGATAGTTGTTCTTGAAGCTGATAAAGGTGGCGCCACCGTTGTGTTAAATAAAGAAGATTACATTCACAAAATGAATGAGCATTTGAGTTGTGGAAGTTATAGAAGAGTCAACTCCAACGCTATCACAAGGTGATAAAGCAGGTCAAGAAAGCCATCATGGAAACCAACCTGGAAGATAAAATAAAAAGGAAGCTGATTCCCTCTTGTGAGGTTATTCCTAGAATCTATGGATTACCAAAAATCCATAAGGAAGAGGTCCCCCTTAGACCAATTGTTAACACCATTGGTTCCCCTACCTATGAATTAGCTAAGTATGTAACTAAGATCCTAAAACCTTTGGTTGGTAACACAGACTCTTTTATAAAAGACTCAAGTGATTTTGTAAATCTTATTAAGAATAAAAGGGTGCATAAAGATGATATTCTAGTAAGATTTGATGTCATATCTTTGTTTACAAAGATTCCTCTTGATGAAGCTATTCATGTTATAAAGATGGCCACCGATCCTGAAACAGCGAAGCTTGCAGAAATCTGTTTGCGGTCCACTTTTTTCAGTTTTCAAGATCACTATTATGAACAAATTTCTGGAGTCGCCATGGGTTCCCCGCTCTCACCTATTGTCGCCAACCTATACATGGAGTACTTTGAAAGAAAATCCCTTGGCTCATTCCACTTGAAGCCAGCATGGTGGAAAAGATTTGTCGATGACACCAACCTGAATTGGACTCATGGTAAGGCAGAGCTTGAGAAGTTCTTCAATCATCTTAACTCTATATCTTCCGAAATCAAATTTACAATGGAGCTTGAGGAGAATGGTAAGATCCCCTTTCTAGACGTTCTGATCAGTAGAAAAGAGGATGGTACTTTGGGACACCAGGTCTACAGGAAGAAAACTCATACTGATAGCTATCTTCATGCTGACTCTTACCATCATCCCTCCAAAAAATTCGGCGTCTTAAACACCCTGGCTATGAGGGCTTTCAGGATTTCTAACCTTGATCACATAAAGGATGAGATTGAACACTTAACCTCTGTCTTCAAAAACATTGGATACAAGGAGTGGAGTATCAAGAAAGCTATAAGAAGGGCTCAGGATAGGGCCCTCTCTGAGCGTCCCCCTGGAGAAAAGAAAAAATATCAAGGGAAAGTTTACCTTCCATTCATCAAAGGGATTACAGATTAGATTGCAAAAAGTTTAAGGAAGAATAACATAGACACTCAATTTACAACATGTGGAACGATAAGGCAAATGATGAGTTCGGTTAAGGATAACATTGATCGACAACAACTCAAGGGAGTGTACAAGATCGATTGCTCATGTGGCAAGAGTTATATTGGGGAAATAGGTCAGTCTCTGAAAATAAGACTTAAAGAGCATGCCGCTGACATAAAGAATGAAAGATCCCGCACATCAGCCCTTGCAGAGCACTCGTCCAAGACCAAACATCATGTGTGTTTGGAAGACGCCAAGGTAATTGCAAGAGAGGACAACTATCATAAAAGAAAAATCATAAAGGCCATTGAAATTACGAAATTTCCTCAGAACCTCAACAGGGACAATGGGAGTGAAATCAATGGAAATTGGTTTCCTCTGATCAAACAAATAAACCCCCCGACCCTTGGAAGCATAGGATCGGAAATAGAGGGTCTTTCATTTCGAAAGTTTAATTAATTAATTTAAACAATTAAAACAAACTAATCCAATTAAATTAATGATTTAATTCTTAAATAAAATAAAATGAAATATGAAATTAATCATAACCTCTCAAATAATAAATCAATGATTAATAATAATCCAAAAATATCTTTGATTATGAAAAAATATAACTAAAAATAACTTTGATTATAAAAATTTAATTAATAAGAATAAGATCTTATTAAGATCTCTCTAATAAATATTAATCAAATAAATTTTAATCAAATAAAAAATGTTAGAATTACATTAAATTAAAACATTAGGATGTAGTATGAATTAATTGATTTTAATTAAATTCAATGAGGATTATTTAAATCAAAATTAATTAAACAAAATAAATTAATTTAATTTAATCTATTAATTATAGAAAAGGAGAAAAAAATTTAATCAAACAAAAATTTAAATGAAATAAAAAAATTTTAAATGAAATAAAAATTTTAAATGGAAGAAAAATTTTCATCAAATAAAAATTTAAATGAAATAATTTTTTTTTAAATGAAATATTTTTTTTAAATGAAATAAAAATTAGAGCTATAGTATTATAAATTAATTTCTTCATCAATTTTAATTGGATTTTAATTAAATTTAATGGGGACTAATTAATTAATTAAAAAAAATTATTTTATTAATTAAAAACAAATTTATTTTATTAATTAATCAATTTATTAATCAAATAAAAAAAAAATTGAAATTAATACCTTAATTAAATTGATAAGTTAATTAATTAATTAGTTAATCAATTAATTAGAAATTAATACCTTCATTAATTTTATAAGTTAATTAATTAATTAGTTAATCAATTAATTAGAAATTAATACCTTAATTAATTTGATAAGTTAATTAATTAATTAGTTAATCAATTAATTAATCAATGAATTAATTGATTAATCAATAATTGATTAATTGAAGGAAGGTTAAAATAATTAATAATTTAATGTAAATTAATTAATTAAGTAAAAATAAAAAAGAATTAATCAATTAAAACTAAAATAATTAATAATTGAAGTTCAAAATTAATAAAATAAGATCAATTAAACTTATTTGTTCATGATTAAAATAACTAAACCTGAACTAATAATGAATAATTAAATAATTAATTAAAGTTTTTATAAAACTTTTATAGATAGAATTTTATAAAAAATTATAAAATTATTATAAAGGAAAATAATTAATAAAAATAAAATAAAAATTAATAAAAATTAGAAATCATGTGTCGGCCTTTATAAAATTAGGGTTCTTGGTTTATTTATATCCAGGTCACAAGGCTCTCTTCTCTGAATAATATTTCATTCATACACTATCTGATTTGTCCTGATGATGGACCCCCTTTGGGGTTTGAAACGTTGGCAGAATGAACTAGAAACTGTGGATAATCCCGATCATGAAACTACATATAAATTATACAATTTAACTGTAATAATATAAAATATAATTTAAATGTATTCACTTTTAAAATAATAACAACATAAATTACAATTTAAAGGTATCCCTAAAGCATATTTATATACTTTCAAAAATTATATTAGCGATGTTGAAAATGCACAAATGTATTTATCTATCATACAAATAACTAATCAATTCTACACGATATAGATATAGTCACAAATCACTAATCAATTCCACACGATATAGATATAGGTATAGCAGTTGAGTTATATCAGTGTTATTTGGGAGTGGGAGCAAAAGCGGGGAGTGAGAGCGAAAACGGGTGCAGGAGCAACATCTTCAGAAGCTCCCAGTTTGGGAGTGAATCCTGGAGCATTTTTTTATATAATATATATATATATATATTATATTTTGATACATATATGTCAACAAAAACATGTAGAATGATGAATTAGATATAAAAAACATCAAAAAAACATAGATTGAACCTTATAACAACAATCATATAGAAGTTATAATCTTCATCATCCACGTCCACAAGTTAGCAACATAGTACCATACAACATATTGAATCTCGTGATTCATCAATCTTAAAGTTTCAAGCTTTTAAAATTCAATATATAACATTTATCATCATTGATCACCAAAGTTGTACTTGTAAGCTAACTGTAACCATTACAACAAATAATATCTAACATGAATTGAAATGTTATAAAATGAAATGAAATGAAAAAACTTTCAACTTTCATGAACCATCATATTCATAATTCATTACTAATGAGTTATAATTGCCAACTTCAAACATAAATTGTCAAATATTGTTTAAAAAAATATCATAATAAATTTGAAAGAGTCAATAGTTATAAAAATTACAAGAAACTAGAAAAGACAAGTAAATATATTATCTATTGCTTATGTTTGGGCCTCTTGCCACCACGAGAAATGTCTAATTTCTTACTCTTGTTGAAAAATCAAGATCTTTGTCATTAATATCACCCTCTATGCATTAATATCTAGAGGAATATTTGTCATCACCTCTATATATGTATAGGTATCTTTGTCATTAATATCACCCTCTAAACATTAACATAAGATAGAAAAAGCATAGCATGTCAAGCCAAGATTTTGTTTGAGTGATGTGTACATTTTTAGGAGGATCATGATAGATGAGTTCGACAACCAATGTCACTAACATCAAGCTACATAGAGGGATCGGTGTTCTTGATTAAATATTAGTTCCATACCCTAATACATGACAAAATTCAATGGAAAAATTGCAAACCCCCAATCCTAAAATCATGAAAAACTAATAAGTCTGTTGGATTTTGAATGAAATGTAAAATTCTAATTTCTCCATATGAAATCCAAAGAGGTCGGAACCACTCTCAAGCATCCTGAGTCATTCCATGGTAATGTTAAAAATTTAAGTAAAAGGATGAAAACAAAGACTAAGGAGAATATCAATAATAGGGCCATAGGCTTGATCATTAAGTTGCCCCACTCAAAACTTATTTGTTTCTTTGAAAAAAAATTGCATTTGGAACATTACTGCAATTTTTTTTTTTTTGCAGAAAAGGCTAAACGATCCCAAAAATGCAGGGAGTGTTTTTTTAGGGAGCGCGCCCCCGAGGCGCTCCAGAGCTATTCCCACTCGGAGTGTGAATTGGGAGCGGGAGTGGGCGGTGGGGGGTGGAGGGGGGGGCACTCCCCCACAACACTGAGCAACCTTTTTCTTAATTTATTCATTCTCAAAATCTTAATGTGAATATGTGAACAACGATTTTGAAGTGGCCTTTTAAACGAAGACAACATTAGGCATGATCAGGACTCTGAGTCAGCGTCACTGCTCTTGGGTGAGTCAGGTACTCCACACGAGTGCACATGGGCTAGGTGCGACACGAGCAAGCTCAAGTGAGATGGATGTTCGATGTTCATCACGTGCGATCCAAGTGCAATGAAAAAGCAGTCGATAGGTGGGTACATGGTTTTCTACACCATGATTTCTGATCATCATTAACAATATGGTTGTAAACAAAATGAAATTTGGAATACTAAGAATTTTTATACCTCTCTTGACTGTCTCTGGTGCAATCCTAGCGATGAGAGCTTTCCTTAGCTCTTCCTCTATAATTTGGACTGTCAGGAGAGGATTGTGATGTGTTTCAATCCTTTTTCCCCGATGGCTTCGAAAATTCCTTTGAAGATTCTGATACCTTTGCGTACTCTCCTTCAATGTACCCAAAACCCACAAATCGAGGTCTTTGTACAACCTCCAATGCATGAGTCATTCTTTGGCCATTAACACCAAGTCCTCCTTATTTATACCCCATCTTGGTAAGGAGTCTCATGCTAGTTCCTGAAATGGGTACCTCTGTGTTTCCAACAAAAATAATGTCATGTGAAAATGAAACTAAAGAATGATCAACATCGTTTAACTAAGATTTTGATTCTGAAATATGTGATGATGGGTTTGTTAAACCTTCGTTTCACTTCAACTTTTCCTAGACCTCTTCCATGACTCATAGTTGAAGTTGCTTCTCGTCTTTCTCTTCTCTTAGAAGTATCTTCAATTAAAAATTCTCTACTTGAAGACTCTGACTGATCTCCACATCTAGATGATGAGAATACAATGAAGAAGATGAATGTACACTCGAGGGGATGGGTGGAGCATCATCCTCTACTTTTTATTCCTCTCGTTCTTTTCTTTCCATCCTCTCCTCATAATATTCATACATTATGTCCACCATGCATGCCATACTAAGGAGGTCCTCATAGAGATGTATGTTGTTCTTTATTTCCTTCCTTGTTGCACGTTCAAATATACAATTCACATCAGCGAGAAGCCCTCTGTGATATGATCCAGATCTCTTGATCTACCAGAATTAACCAAGATCTTTTAATTTTTTGATGTTAGCAAAATTGCATGTGAAAGAGTAGAAAACAACCACATATGCATACTGTAAAGAACATGAAACATAATGACAACCATTAAATCAAAGGACACACACAGATTGATAATGGAGTTCACCCATTTTGAGTTACGTCTTCAGGCCATAGTGTCAAGAGTGGGGAGGCCACTTCATTAATGTTGCAATATGATGATGAATACATAGTAGATTATTTGTCTTTACAAGGATAAATTCCCTCAACCAAAGTGGCTTGTTTCTCCATGAGACTTTCTCCCTATAGGAAATCTCACTCAAATGGGCCCTCCTTCAACTTGACAAGCTAATAAATTCTCACATGAAGTGGCATACAAGTATCCCTCAACATAATGGTAATCACAAATCTTAACAACAAAGACATCATCTCAGCAAATTAGAAGAAAGACATGGTATAACTGCATCATTTACCTCCACTCTCGGTGATGGTCGAAGAATTCAAAGGTTAACTACCGAAATGGACTGCACCATTGAATCTGTGGCATGAAATCGTGTCAAATGACTATAAACTTTTTCCCTCTCTCACAATGTCAAATTATGGAAACACAAGAATCTCAAAGATTCCACCAAAGATTCATTCCTAAAGATGGCCAAAAAATATGTTGCTCGGATGAATTTTCTGAGCACACCACTCCTTCTAGAATTGTATGAAAAATTACTATAAAGTCGGCGTCATTCCTCCTCTGTAAAAAGTTAGTCTCCAAGAGAATATTTTAGATTCTATATTATTGTAAATATACTTCGCCATTGTGTGCCTAAATTTTTGTTCCTCAGATGAGGAAACAAAGCACACCATCATATTCCCTGTGAAATTTTGGTTCTTTTTAGTATAAACTTGACATATTTTCATCACTATGAAAAAACACCCTCTTCCAAGATTTTACACAAAAATATTCTGAAAAGAAATTTCCTAGAATATTCATGAAATCCTCCTTGATTTCCATTCCCTGATGGACCCTGTTAGGCCGCCACACCTTTGTTCTTTCGCTCCGCGTCCATTTCTCAGCCCCGCTGAATACAAAGTGCAAGTTTATATAGAATATGTTCCGTAATTTTAATGAAGGCTGTTAGTTGGTGTTTATCTTGGTGGAGATAATTTTAGTCATTTGTAGTTAGGGAGGTCTTGATTTCAAAACTCATGGACTCTCCTACTTTTTTTTAATACAAAAATTTTGCTGCGCAATTCAAAAAACCCGCCGGAAATTTTGTTGACTCCCAGATGGTCTTGATGAGTTTTTGTTGACTTCCAGATAGTCTTCATTTCAAAACTCATCAACCCTCCTGTTTTGTTTTAATACAAAAAAATTGTTGCACAATTCAAAAGACCCATAGGCAATTTTGATTTCAAAACACACCGACCCTCCTATTTTGTTTTAATACACAAAATTTGTTGCAAAATTCAAAAGACGCATAGGCAATTTTGTTGACTCCAGGATTTAGAAATGTGTTCCATAATTCAAAATACCCATCGGAAATTTTGTTGACTCCCGGATTTAAAAATGTGTTGCAAAATTCAAAAGACCTGTCGGAAATTTTGTTGACTGCCAGATTTTTTGGTGTATATAAACCGGCTGCCGAATAAATCAGTTCGACCAACTGTAACAAGCACCCACCTTATGCTTTTTAACATCCATATAGGTATTTTTATAACAATATATCCAATTAATTAACACGCCCACCTTTGGTTTATATATATATTTAATAACCATATATGGTTCTAAATGGTTGAATTGAATATGGCTTTGGCCATAATGGTGCGGAGTTATAACCGTTTTTTTTTTGTGAGCTAAGATGGAACCATTTATATTAGAACAAGTTAAAACCAATACATACATACAATGGCCTCAACCCGCCCTGAAGGGAGACCGAGTTTGTTGGCCATCTGAAGTTCTTAATAGCCATCCAAAAACAAAATTTAACGAGTCTATTTATCCATGCTATATATACTAACCATTCAAAGAAACTAACATTGTTTTCTAACTACATTATAAAAGATAACAGAGGGTAGCATGTTGTTCATCTTCCTAACTAAGGAGAAAATAGACATATCTTGAAAAATCATTCTTCCATTGCGCTTGCCTGGTGCTCCTCCTCTTTTACTCCCTGAGTAAGCTTCTTTAGTTGTTGTTGTATCTCATCAAGCTTGCCATCCTACATCATAATGGTTATCTGAAGGTTGTTTATCTCTTTCTTTAGATTAGGAATGCCTTGGGCCAATTCAGCCATCTCCATGGCCACCTGTTCCATGGCCTTTGCCAACAACCGCTTCATGATCCAATACACATGTAAGGCCTGTTTATACAGGGACATACACCCTCTGGTGTTTCCAGGTTCTGGCAACAGATATTCCTAGTCCTCCATCTCAGATTCTGACTGCTCCTGGGTCGCCTCTTCTTGCAAATGCTAAATTATCCTCCTAATGTTTGCATGTGTGTCTTTACTATATGCCCTCTTTTCATACTGCACTTGGAGATTCATCATTTTCCTTCCACATTTGTTTCCTGCTGCTTTAGTGCGTCCCTATTCCTGATGACCAGCTTGCCAATGTCCTCGTCTCCCTTTGCGGTCCCTTCCTCGTCCTACTCCACCTACATTGTATTCCCTTGCCCTGCTTTCCTGTCCTATTTCGCTAGTGGGTGATCCTATGTCTACTTCGTCTTCTCGACCCCTGACTTTCTTATCTGTTATATCCACCGTTGCTTGTCTTGTTTTTCCATAATTCTCCCTTTAGCCCTTTCGATTTTTCTTATCTGCGGTTGATTGTCCCGTTCCAGGTCGTATATCTCCTCCATGTTTGCCAAGATCTGTTGCTCTCCCTCCCAGTGATCCGGCTTAATGCCTTCAGCACGTGAAGGTATTCCTCCCCTATTCTCAGACATTACATTCCTCTTCATTTTGTCCTCTATTCTCTTACTCTGAATTTTATTTAACCCAGGAGGTCAACCCTGTGCGACTCCTCCTGCTCTGATTATCACCTTTTCCTTCCTACCTCCGTTCACCTCGAGGACACTCCTTTCTTGTTTGCCATTATTCCTCCACCCGTATCCATTCTCGCTCGCCTGTCGACCTATTTTGTGCTGCTGCACCATCTTTCTTTGCCACCTGGACTGGCCATAATAGCCCACTCCTTCTCTTCTTTCCCTTGTGCAACCTGGTCCTTGTCCCATCACTGTTCTACCGTCACCTCCACCACCTTTAAGCTTCAGATTATCCTTCCTGCTGCAATTTAAAATGATGCCCAATCTACCTAATGTACAATCCACCTGCCGCGATCTCTTGATGCAAGGTGGCTCATAATTGCCACCCCTCATCCTTTTACTGCCTTCCCATCTCATCGCATTAACCACCCCGATCGGGGGTCCTTTACCCTTCTCTTTATTGCTTCGTGGATTCATTTCTGTCCTGAGTGATTATTAGGTTGAGAGTTTCCCATCCAGGTTTGTTCATGACTGTTGGCCAAATGCTATCCACTTTACCTTCTTTGCATCCCCAATTTGCCAGAAAGTTTGCTGCTTTGTTTCCTTCTCTCTTTACATGACTGATGATTTTATATTCAATACACTTCAGGATGATAGCCATGTCTTGAATTAACCCTGTTGTCCTGTAGCTCTTGGCCACCTTTTCCCAGTCTTTGCCATTGTCAAGTTTTCTAAGCATTCCAGTTACTATCTGTGAATCTCCTTCAATATCCAGGTTTGAATATCCATTTCTTATTGCTATTTTAATACCTTGGTATACGACCATCATTTCTGCTTCATTGTTGGTCATTATGCATCCTTTGTCTACGTACACCCATCTGGTGCGATCCATGTTGTCTCTAAAGATGCCCGCAAAGCCTGCAAGGCTTGGGTTTCCTTTTGAAGCCCCATCAAAGTTCAGTTTAATGAAGTTTTCCCCTGGATAACTGAACTGTGCCTGGCTCTGTATCTACGCTCTTTGGTGTCTTTCCTTCCGGGGATAGATCATGTTGTATTCTATATTGAGTCTGGCTAAGATTCTTTTCTCCTCCGGATTTGTGTTCCATTCCTCCTCCTCCCAGTTCTCAGCCAGAATGGTTTCTCTTATTGCTCTTTGAATTTTTTCCCAAATCTTCCCTGGTGGATTATTTTTATCTCGAAATATCCTTTGATTTCGTTCTTTCCACAGAAACCATATAACAAATCCTACAGCTAAGCTCCATATTCTCTTTACTATGGAACATGAAAATTGGTCGTTTCCCCAGTGGAATATGGTCTGCTTTATATCATTCGGATCTCTGTTAGATTTTCCAAAGAGGTTCCTTACCTCATCCCATTGGTGCTGGGCATAAGGACAGGAGTTCAGGAGGTGCTCCTGGGTCTCGTTCTCTTGTTTACAAAGGCTGCATCTGGGAGGACCTTGAAAACCTCTTTTCTGCAGCTTGTCCCATGTCAGGATTCTCCCTTTCCCTACTAACCAAGCAAAAATTGTTACTTTCGGCCACCATTTATTCCTCCATATTTGTTTCCAGTCTATGTCTTCCTCTTCTCC
Source organism: Pinus tabuliformis (assembly GCA_031772625.1). NCBI lineage: Eukaryota > Viridiplantae > Streptophyta > Pinopsida > Pinales > Pinaceae > Pinus > Pinus tabuliformis. Next base: position 477,082,477 of record CM062810.1, on the reverse strand, counting down.
TTCTTGCCGAGTAGCTAAATAATATGCTTCCTTGACAGTAAAGGTCCCTTTTGTAGATTTTCCCCATCTGAGTATGTCTGGTCCCATGCTGTTTTTGATTCTTCTTACATCCATCTCTTTTGTTAGTATCTCTTTCTGAACTTCATCAATATTTTCGTCCCATTCTTCAGGCTTTCTCCAGATCCGCCAAGTTTCATCTGACTCTTCTTCTTTCCAGTAATCTTTAACCAGCTTTAATCCCATCATTGTTGCCTTCTGGTAAGTGTTTTGTATGTTTTGAATATCGACCATTCTGTCCCTTTGTTGCCATGCCTCCTCCCAGAATTGAGCTATACTTCCGCTCCTGATTTCCCAGAAGGCAAATTTGTTTATGAGTTCTCTGTTTTGGCTTGCTAGGTCCCAGATTGAGGATCCTTTTGGAACTTCTTCCACTCTAAGGATACCTTCTATTGTTGAGGGCATGCTATATTTTTGAGTCCATATTTGTTTCCATATATCTTGTCCTCCTCTCATCCACCTCCACCATAGTTTTTCCCCCAGGACTTGATTTAGAGTTCCAGGGTCCCTGAGGCCCAGTCCTCCTTTTTCTTTTTGTTTCGATATGCCTTTCCACGACACTAGGGCCCATTTCCTTTCCTGCTTGGGTCCTCCCCATAGGAATTTTCCAAAAATTTCCTTCATTTTAGCGCAAGCTCCTTTAGGGGCTGCCATCACCGATAGAGGGTAAATTGGGATGGCCTGGAGAATTGATTTCAAGAGTACCAATCTTCCTGCTATATTTAGCGCTCGGAAGGACCAGTTTTCTAATCTTTTCTTAAGTTTGTCAATAATTTGAAACCAATTTGATACTCTTGAAGGGTTTAGAGCTAGTTGGTTCCCCAAATATTTTGTTGGAAACTCTCCAGTTCTAAAGCCCAAAGTTCTGGTCAAGTGAGATTTTATCAGTTCTGGGGTGTTGAAGATGAAAGTGCATGACTTTTCTTTATTGATTTCCATCCCTGATGCTTCCATGAACAGATCCAAGATCTTTTTCACTCGTTTTACTTCCTTTAGTGATACCTCACAGAATAACATGATATCGTCTACGAACTGCTGGTGGGTGATAGGCATGTTATTTCCCCATAACCGAAGTCCCTTTATCTTTCTTTCCCTTATCTCTTTTTTGATGTATCTTCCCAGACCATCTGCCGCCATAATAAACAAAAAGGGAGACAGGGGATCCCCCTGTCTTAATCCTCTGGTGGCATTAAAAGTCGAGGTGGGAGTACCATTCAATAGGATAGAAAAGTTTGGCGTTGATATCATGTTATAGATCCATTCAATCCATCTATTACTGAAACCGAAAGCCCTGAGCGTTGCCTTGAGGAAGTTCCAATTGAGGCGGTCATAGGCTTTTGATAAATCCAACTTTATCATCATTCCTTTCTCCTTTTTTTGCTTTAGAGAATGGATCACCTCCTGGGCTACCACCAACCCATCTAGGATTTGTCTCCCTTCAACGAAACTGGTTTGTTCTGGGGATATAATGTTCACAAGGATTGGTTTCAATCTTTTAGCTATCAGGGTTGCAATAATTTTATAAATAACATTACAAAGGGCTATTGGGTGAAAACCTTGGGCATTCTCAGATTTAGCCGATTTAGGGATAAGAGTAAATAAGGTAGAGTTAAGACTTGGCCATACCTTTTGCTATCTTCGCGACTCCTCTACCACTTCCAGAATATCTTGTCCCAGGAAATGCCAACTTGCTTGATAAAATTCTGCCGTGAATCCATCTGGTCCTGGTGCCTTATTTTTCTTCATTCCTTTTACTATTTCCTCTACTTCTTCTAGTGTTGCTGCTCTCATCAGAGCTTTGTTCTGGTCTTCGGTTACCATCTTGGGAATTTCATTGCAAATTCTTCCTATAGCCTCATCTCTGTTGACCCTTGGTTCTGTCAGCACATCCTTGTGATAATCTACTAAAACTTGTTCCATTCCTTCATGTTCTGTTACTCTTTGCCCTTCACTGTTTAGAATGGAGAAGATTTTGTTTCTTTGCCTGTGTTGAACCATTGCTTGGTGGAAAAACTTTGTGTTCCTTTCTCCTTCACGAAGCCAATTTACCCTGGACTTTTGTCTCCATAGGATTTCTTCCTGCTTTCTCCTTTCTTCTACTTGACTGATCAGGATTCCTTCTTCTCTGCTCTTTTCTTCATTTCGTCCTTCTGTTATGATTTTCTGTTGTAATTCTTCCATTTTTCGCTCTAGTCTCTGCTTCTCCATAAAAATGTTCCCAAACTCTTCCTTGTTCCATTTTTTGATTTTCCCTTTGAGTTCCTTGAGCTTTAGCTGGAAGGTGTGCATCTTATTTCTTCCTCTTTGTTGACTTTTGGTCCACCAATCCTCTGCTTTCGTTATGAACTGGTTATTCCAGAGCAAGAACACCTCAAACCTAAAGGGCGACTTATGGGGGTATTTTTTAATATCTATTTCCAATCTTATAGGCCAGTGGTCCAAACCCAGGGCTGGTAGAATCTTTGCCTCTACAAATACATCCCTGTTTAAGATCTGTTCTGATACTAAGAATCTATCCAGCCTTGATGCAATTTGATTTCTACCTCCCCTACGATTATTCCATGTGTAAACTCCATTTATCATCGGAATATCTACCAGTCCTTGCTCTGTTATCATTTCGCTGAAAGCCTCCATGTCTTGATCTGGTCTACTTTTTCCTCCTTTCTCTTCCCCTAGGGCTTTAATCATATTAAAGTCCCCTCCTACTATCCATGGAATTCCAGGGAAAATTCTGCAGATAGTTTGCATGTCCTTCAGGAAATTTTTGCGTTCCCTTGGGATATGCAGGCCATAAACTCCCGTGATGAGCACCCACTCTGAGGACCCTATCAATCTAAATGAGCCTCAGAGGAATCTTGGGAGATTGACCCAATCTTTAACTTGCACCTCCTCTAGGTTCCATAGGATTGCTAATCCTCCAGTTGTACCAATCGCATCTTAGGCCATAACTTCATACTAAATTTTATATTTTCTCACTATCTCTTCTAATTTTTGGGCATTAATCTTCGTCTCTTGTATTATCATTATACTAGGTTTGTCTTTCTTCACCCTTTCCTTCAGATATCTTTGTTTCCCATTACTGTTGAGGCCTCTGATGTTCCAGCTTGTTACAATCATTTATAACTTTTTGGATGTTGTTGAAATACCTCTGAAAGAGGTATGACTCTTCCTAAGTTCACCAAGGTCTCCCCTACCACCTATATAGTTTCGCTCATTGGCCGTATTCCTGTTTTTATACTTCCTTTACCAGAGCTACCCATTCCTATAATTTGTGTTTCATGTGTTCTTGTTTGCTCCATAGGACTTGTCATGAGGGCTTCCTTCTTCTCCTTGTATTTCTGAAACATTTCCTTGTATAATTGTTTTTGCTCTTCCGGTATGAACCTCTCATCTAGGTTCCTCCAATCCTGTAACAGCCTTTTCATTACTCGCTCCTCATCATTTCCATTCTCCTTTTGTGGATCAATCTCCATCTGTGTTTGTTCTATATCTACATTCTCCTCTATCCCTTCTTTTCCAGAGTTTCCTTGATTTGAGTCTGTTTCCTTTATGTCTTTAGTCGAATCCATGGGTTCTTCTACATTTCCTTCCTTTTCTATCTCTCCTTCTTCTTCCTGTAATATACTGAACTTATTTTGACATTCGACCGATACAGATTTAGGAGTTTGTGGTTTGCTTACCGTCTCTTTCCCGGCCTCCTTTTTCTTTGGACTTCCTGGAAACCCTCTTCCGCTCCTTCTGTTCCTTCTCCTTTCTGCTTCTGCTTTCCTTGCTGCTTCCTCCCCAATGTTCAATGGGCATTGTTTAAAGAGATGTCCGTATTCATGGCACCTTCTACACCTGAACGGTATATGTTCATAATCCAATGGTTGTTGCCATACTTCATCATGATATTCCAGCTCTATGTATTCTGGCAGGGGGTCTGATATGTTCATGTATACGCATATCCTTGCATAGGAAGTGTATCTCCCTCTCTTTGTTGATTCCGATACTTTGACGAAAGACCCTATCGTATTGCCTATCCCCTCCAGGATTTCAGGGTCCCAGAACTCTATTGGTAGGCCAAATAGACGGACCCAGACCGGTGCTGCCAGCATCTTTTCTTGATCAGGGTTGTAACTATCTTCCGAGTGTCTCATGAACAGATCTGCATTGTTCATGAAATACTATCCTCCTTCAAAGATTCTTTCCTTGTCTTCTTGATTAGCGAATACCGTTGGCAAAAAGCCCTTTGCCCCAAGCTTTAGGTCGATATGACCTTTCGGCTTCCATCTTTGTTGTATCCACCTTGCCAGGTCCTTTTCTGCCAGCCAGAACCCTATAAACTTACATATCAGAGCGTGATCTCTCATATAGCATCTATACTCTTCGAGTTTGTTGTTCGGTATCACAAACCTCAGCTTTTTTAGGGCTCTGGGAAGGCACCTGCCTCCTAGTCTTGCTTGCCATTGGTTTCCCATCACAGGCGCCTCCCTACTCTCTCCCCCTGGTTCTCTTCGTGGTCTGCTTCCACTTGTTTCTCCCGCCGTTACATTTTTGTAGGAGGGGATCTCTCCCCTCCCTGGATCCCCGGCCATGGCGCCTTTCAGCTCCTCCTGGCTTTGTGAACCTTCCTTTCTCCCTTTTGCACCGCTGTTTATTTTCTTGCGCTCCCGATGTTCGTTCTCTGCCCTTATCTCCCCTGTTGCTCCTCTTTCGGCCTTTCCGTTGCAAACCCTAGTGTTTCAGAAACCATAACTATTTTTGATAATCGTGTTTTCCATAGTATGTGTTTTTTTAATTGTTATATGGTTATAGTCATATTTATTTTTCTTTTTACTGGACGGGATTTTTTTTTTTTTTATATTTTTATAACAATTTGGTTTTTTTTTAATATATATATTTTTGTCTATTTGTGCAGATTTGGAGATTAATTTTGGCATGCCATCTGTTGAAGCTTTATTAGTCTTTTCATTGCCGTTTAGGCTAAGCGGGTCTCATATCTAGTTGCGATTTGCACATTTCTGATGGTCATAAAATCAACTTGCAAATTTTTTATGGTCATGAAATGGTCATACATACTCCAGTTGAGGTGGTGTTCAAGTCGTTGGAATCAGAGCAAGGAGAACTACAATGTTGTCCTAGTTATTCAAGTCGTTGGAATGAGGGCAATAAGAACTACAATCTGGTCCTAGTTTTTCACTTCAATATGATGACTTTTATTTTTTAGCTTTTCCATAGCCATTATTGAATTATGGGTGTGTCTATAACCACCTGGATCAATTCCAAAACAATTTGTCAACCATACCCATATAACATGTCTTTTCTATATGATCAAATATGTTAAAAATTACATATCTTTCTATAGGATCAAATTCCTTCACAAGCAAATCTTTTTAGAGAGCAAAATACAATGTGTTATTTTGCATTATTTAAATTGTAGTTTTTAATGCATATAGACTATATATAGGACCAAATAAAAGTTTTAACCATAAAAGCTTAATTTTTTCTATATATACATATATATGAAGTTGATATTAACATAAGTTAGTTAACATAGATCTTCAAATAGTTTATTTAAATCTCTGGTTGAAATACTTTTAAAAAGTATAATATTGAAACATCTTATTCACACATTTCTCCATTTCTAATTACTTTACATTATTTTTTAATTATAACCTACATTATTTTTCTATTTACAATATAATTTTTAATTTTAACAATTTTTTTTTTGACTTCTAATTATTTTATATTATATTTTTAATTATAACCAACATTATTTTTCTATTTAAAATATAATTTTTAATTTTTATTTTTATTTTAAAAAACAAACAAACAAATTTATACATTTCTTCACAACAAATTTACACATTTCTTTATATTAAACAAATTTACACATCCCCTTATACTAAACCTATAATTTAATAACAAATTAAAACATTTCTAACCTACATAATTTTCATAACTTCAAAAAAACAAATTTTCTGCCCGGAAAAATTCTAAACGAGTCAAAACCGTACCATCAACATGGCCTTTCTATAAAGCTAAAAATTTATTAAAAATAAAGCTTAATAATATATTAAATTAATTGCGTTGACTTTTTGATATCATTACAATTAAGTAACTGAGTAGCTGTGAAGTTTGGGGCTGCAGTATCTCCAGAGAATCATGGAGGAAGATTGAGCAAATCCAGAAGCGTTTTATAACTTATAACCTGAAAATTAAAAGTAACACACCCTATCCTATTCTCCTTATAGAAGCAGGTCTTTCTTCTATTGAGAGCCTAGCTATGCTCAGGTTTCTGATGTACAAGCACAAGCTCAATAACATAGACAATCATAGACTTCCTAAGCTAGCTTTAAATTCCAGCCAAACTCACCTAAGGCTTAACCGAGGATGGCATAAGGACACAAGGGCCTGGTTAAACTAATGGGAGATCAATGAGAATGATGCTTTGCAAAACATAAATAACATTAAAGATATTGTTACTTCTAAGTTCAAAGAAAAATTGTGGTGTGAGAAAGATTTAGCGTCTAAAAGAAAATTAAGTTATTATAAGAAGGTCATCAACCCCACCCTTGAAGATCAAAAGTATCTCTCTATTCTAACTAGCTCAAAAAAGAAAATTAATATAGCAAAGATTAGAAAGAATTCTCATGAGCTCCATAGCGAAACTGGCCGCTGGGTAGTTCCTAAAACGCCATGGATGGAAAGGATCTGCCATATTTGTAAGAATGGGAGCATCGAGGATGAAAACCACTTCCTCTTAGAGTGCCCTGCATACAACCACATTAGATCCCAATTTCACAACCTTTGTTACAATACTGACCTTCCTAGCCTTTTGCAATGCCAAAATTATAGTGAGCTCGGGAGGTTTCTCTCCAAGCTTTTTGAGCATAGGAATAAAATCTTAAATCAAAATAAATAATTTGTCTTTTTAGGTCCGATAGATCATTATTTGGTCTCAGCGGACGTTAACCACCATCATCATCATCATTAAAATTTTCCTTCTATGATTTGTGCTTGCGATAATGATATTCTATTAGTATTGTCAAGTTTCTATACAAATATTTTGTTTAAAATTATCTTGTTTCCATGTTATTTTAATTATTTTCATGATGAAATTTATTAAAATTTCATTAAAAATATTAAAAGTAAATTAAATATAAAAATATATTAAATTTGATTTTTTCTAATAAAATTTTATAATAATTTAAAAAAAATATTTTATAATAATTTAAACAAAATATTTTAGTTAAAATTTTTAAAAATAATATTTTGATAATCATTTTTTTCATTGTTAATATGTCATGACTATTATTATTAACTTTTGATAATGTAAATGATTAGTTCAATGCTCTAATTTGTTATTACATTTTAATTTTTTTAGGAAACAATTTTTTTAATTATTTGAATCATGAAATTTATTAAAAATATTAAAAGTAAATTAAATTTAAAAATATATTAAATTTGATTTTTTCTAATAAAATTCCGTAATAGTTTCAAAAAAAATATTTTAGTTTTAAAAATTAAAAAATAATATTTTGATAATCATTTTTTATAACTATTAACTATGTTATAACTATTAATATTATTAACTTTTGTTAAAGTAAATGATGAATTCAATATTCTCATTTGTAATTATATTTAAATTCTTTTCCCAAACAGTTTGTAGGCTAACTCAAAATCTTACTCATCTAATAATATATTGATAGATATGTTTATTTTATATAGTGAATATTTAACCTCCATAGATACATAGTACTATACATAGATCAAAATTCTAGATTTCTCTTCAATTTAGTAATGCTATTTTAATTAGTTTATCTCAAATTAATTAATGAAAATCTGATATTAACAAGTGTCATATCATGTATGTGGTATTGCTAAGTCATAATACTTACCCATGGTATTGTAAAAAAAACTATTTACAAATTAAGAATTTTTGTGATAAAGTGGGGGTGAATATCCATGGTTAAGTATATTGTTTAATTCATATATTATTTATTTTTATAACTAATAATAATAATAATAATTTAAAATAAAGTTATAATTTAAATATATTTTATTATTTTGATGCTTATGATGGATTTATTCCTATCAACATTTACCAACCATTTAATTTATATGATTGTACAAGTAAAACAAATTAAAATTGTTTCAAGCTAAGTAATTACTAATTGTTTACCTATTTTACCATCCAAAAAATGTTTCCTTTGGGACAAGGTCCCTAATCACTACCAATAATTTATAATCCAAAAAATATTGATTTCTAGTGATTTCATCCCAACATAAATCAAAATAACAAAAAAACAAAAAGAAAAACATTTCCAACATCCACCAAATGTTTTGCCTTAGCAATGTTACTCTTCATTCAACTTAAATCAAAAGGATTAAAAAAAAAAAAAATAAACCATTTCCAACGTCTTCCAAATATTTGCGTGAGCAATAGTACTCTTCATTGCAAGTTAAATGAGGAAAAGATAAATCAAAACCAATTCCAACACTTACCCAATGTTTGGGCTTATAGCAAAGCTCCATAATTGGAGTTAACATTTTACCTAATTTAAATAATTTGCAATATTCACCAAATATTTTCCTTTGGAATAAGGCTCTATAATTAGGGTTGATATTTCACTCAATAAATAAGCTCCATAATTAGCGTCGATATTTTACTCAATTAAATGAAAAAAAAATATTTAAAACTATTTCCAACATTCATAAATGTTAAAATATTTAAAACCATTTCCAATATTCATAAATGTTTTTCTTTTGAGTAAAACTCCATAATTAGAATTAATGTGTTACTTTGTTTATCATTTATTAAATGTTAAAAAATACTTAAGATTATGTATTTTCATTCTAAATAAACAAAAAAAATACAATGTTAAAACTATTTCTCGTCATTCGCATTTTTTATAAGTGTAAAATTAAAACATTCACAAATTTTCGTTATCCACTTCAAGTTTTGTAAAATTAAAACATTCACAAATTTTCGTTATCCACTTCAAGTTTTGTTGTAAAGCAATGAGTAAACTAGGTCAAGACCCTAGCCATCACCAAGGATGGTCTTTTTATAATTCCAATTTTCTTCAAATTAATTTGTGGACCAACTAAAACACCTACCACCCAACAAAGATTCAAATTTTATTAAAAATAGCTTGATAATAAGTGAAATACATTTCAGCATTCACATTTTTCATAATGTTAAAGATGAGTAGTTAAGTTGGTCAAAACCTTATTCAAATATATAACTCTCATTATATGTTAAATCTTTAAGTTCGTTGAGTCTCAAAACCCCTTATTCAAATTTCCCTGCGATTTCTACTTTGAAGCTATTCGTAATGTTAAAGATTCGTAGTTAAGTTGGTTAAAACCTTTTATTCAAATATATAACTCTCATCAAATGTTAAGTCTTTAAGTTGGTCGACTCTCAAAACCCCTTATTTAAATTTTCCTTCGATTTCTACTTTGAAGCTATTGATCAGTGTTCTAATTGATCTCACTATCTTTCTGTAAGTAACGAGTTTATGATTTGGGCAGACTACAAGTATTTACAAGTTTTCATATGGGTATTTTGTCAAAATCATCTCTAACTATTTGTACGATGAATTTAAGTTTTTACTCGGCGTTTCCAGTACAATGAATTTATGTTTTTTCTCAACATTTTCATACATATTTGAAGGAACTCAAGTTTTTCCCTAGGTATTCAAGTTTTTCTCTAGATATGACTTAAATATTTTTGAGGGAACTCCTATTACATGCGAGTCTCAATGCATAAATAGTGTGATTGCATTAATTTAACGTAATAAATTTTGTCTAAATGATTAGTTATAAAACTAGAAATGAGAATAGGAAGATAACCTAGGAGGAGAATTTGATAGAAAACATTGAAATATTAATTAATAATTTTATGACGACAATAAGTTAAACAAAATTTATTGTTATGGTAACCTAATCTTGTATACATTGGAACCCAATTGTCATTGGAGAATGAGAGACACCGGGTCAATATAACGTAATGTTCCAACTTGGTTTTTATCACTATTAATTCACTAAAATGTATCATTGTTCCTTAAAAATTCACTGAGATACACAAGATTTTCTATCATAGCTCCATGGTTGTCATCCAAGGTATGCCTCAAGTGCTTAAAAAGAGAATGTGTTATTTTTATCATATTTTGTGTGGAATCCAAGATGAAAAGCTTGGGATATGATCATATACATCACAAAATGCTTTAAAAGTACTCCTCTCTACATTTATATCATTACAACATAAATCGCACCAAATTAAACATGGGAGGATCAAGACGTAATTTATTTTAATTTCATTTTAAATTTATATGTGAATAATTCCATGTTTTTGAAGAACTAAAAGTTGTGTTTCAAATGTTATAGTGAAGGCAAGTAAAACAGCGCTAAAAATAACATGTAGGTGCTACGAAATAATTTCGTAGCGCTCCTTAAAACTTTTTTTTTCAAATTTTAGAAAGGTGAAAGGACTGAGATCTCTACAAAATCAAATCTCCACATTTTTGACTCATCTCCCAACTTGGGGAATGATCCCACTCACCTTTCCTCATCAAGGATTACACTCTCTCTCTCAAATCTAATCGTATTAATTCCAATCAAAAGGATGTGAGAGCATTCAAAATTGTGGTGCTCTATTTCAGTGCTAGGATACCTCATTGTTCCCACCCGTGAACATTGTGGCACATTCCTCTGTAGGTTATGTGACCATTTAAAAAGAAATAAAAAATGTATGAACAAGAACAATGATTAAGACTTCAATGCTCATATTATTAATGTAATTTGATGGAATAAGTATAGACTTCCAAAGATACGCAATGCACAGGAATAAAATTATGAATAACCACGGGTCATAAGAAGACAACAAATTGCTTCAAACAGTAGATTTCGATTCAAATCAAACCCATATCAACTTACAGTCCCATTGGTCATTCAACTATGCCACTCACACAAAAAAAGCACTTCCCTATCCACACATAACAAATGTACAATGAAATGCAATAATAGGACTGCAATTTCGCAGAGAACCATGAGCCCTTTCTTCTCCTCCCTCTCCCTTTTTATTCGAGGAACTCATTCATTTTAATATGAAAACCAACATGGGACAACAAAGAGTCACAAGATATGAATCGTTTTGCCTTCTCTACAAAAAGGAAACAAAATCATATTTAAAACATAAAATATCTCTAGTTAAAAGAAATCAAAACTCCTAAATTAAATATTTACAATTTCTAAACAAAGATTTATTTTTCCCTGAGAATTTCCATGTGAGCATCTCATCACATTGACAAGATTTGTCCAATCTTCAATGAGTTTGTTCTCCATCTATGCACTTGGATCAAGATTCCCAGGAACTAAAAGTTTATGAGCACCTACTCATAAGTTCTTCGATAGAATAACCTACTTTCTGTAGAGCTGAAATAGTCATCCATGTAGAATCTTCAACTAGTGACCTTTCCACTTCACCAAGTATTCTAGATACTCTTTTCCCCTAGTGTGTTCTACAACTCTAATGTCAAAAATTATTTCATCTTTTAGAAACTCTGTCACATGCATCTGCATCCTCCAACTATGTTCATTGACTTCTCCACTGCTCTCATTTGATGTAGATGCACTTTCATCATCAGCTTGATAGGGATATTGTTATAATTGACAACTAGGGCCAAATTCCACTTTAGGACAACTCATATGATGGAGATGATTATTGCATTGGATTCCTCTTTTCGAGAGGTCGAATTATGATAAAAATATCATCTCATTCTCACTAATAGAAATGGAATTTTGAATTTATTCTTTCTCGTGGACAAATTGTAAAGCTCTGCCTCAACCAAATGTAGGCTCATGAAGCCAAATTGATGTGTCTCCTAACCCTCAACGAAGTGTATAAATAGGAGTGATCTCTCTCTCATTTGGACATCATCTCAACACATCACATCATCTTCTCTCTCCTTTCTTGATTGGTTCGTACAACTCAAGGACAACCTCTCTCATCTTCGCATGTGTGGCAGGAGGCAAAATTTTTGGATTATTTTGGAGGCCAAAATTTTCACGGAATATGGTAGCGTAGACCAATGTTGACTTCGACTATTTGACTATGCTTTGAATTTGATGTGGAGGGGAAAATTATGATTTCTGAATGCTGCATTGATTGGCGTAGTTTTCAAGGTGTTTGGGACATTTTGACTGAGTTGACTTCAACATTGACATTATTATTTGACTACAGAAATATAATAGGGTTTTCTCTCTCCTTTGACTGGTTTGACTGATCTATTTTGGGATAAATTTGACCCTCCTAGAAGGAAAAATTCTTCTGCTATTGTCTGAGCTGCTTGGAGGACATTGTGAAGCTCCTTTGACCATTGTTGACTTTCTGGTTAGGGCTGTAGTTGATTATTGTTGACTATTGATTTAACGGGACTATTTTTGGGCAAGTTAATTTCATATTGATACTCTCTCTCTCTATGCTGAACTATTGAATGATAATAAGAAGATTTGGTCAAAGGGTTTCCCCACATTAGGGTTTGTCCTGCGCATCCGCCATCTTGTGTTGTATTATCTTGGCTTGTCTTTTGCACTTGTTTTTATGTTCTATCTTCATTTACTATCAATTTGTTTGAGTTAATGTGATTTCTACTGGATATAATTGGAAATTGTCATTGGGATACTAAAGGAACATTGAAGTAAATTGTGCTAAGGCATATAACATACCATTTTTATCTAAAATTAGCATGGTATCAAATCTCAGGTGAAGACAAATCCGAAGCAAGAGTGAAGAAAGGGAATCACTACGAGAAGTTGTTAGATAAGGACTTCGAACTAGTCACAATGGTAACTACATCCTCCTTCAAATCCAAGGAAAAGCTTGAGGACAAATCCGACTATCATGCATAGAAGAAATAAGGATGATGGAAAGAGACAAGCCCTGAAATGGAAACAATCCTACTGCCTTCTCTACTCATTCTAAGAGGAGGAACGATGTTGGTCCAAGGAATCAAGGACAAGGGTTCAAGTCAGGATTCAAAGAAGGAAGAAAAGGAAGATGCTTCAATTCCAATAGGTTTTTCCACTTCGCTAGAGAGTGTCATCACAAGAAGGATACTCCAAGAGATGATGACAACAATAACAACACCTTCAAGGGAAATGGAAATCAAAGGAACAATAGGTGCAACAACAAGGGCAAGAGGAATGCCCTCGTTGCTGTAAATGGAAATGATAATCCTCCCAAGAAGTCAAGAAACTCTAGGTATGAAGAAGTTAATATTGTAATGAAAAATTATTTTTATCATATATCTGTCCTCACCACTGCCTCTCCTCCAGATACATTGGATCATTGATTGATTGACAGTGGTGCCTCAAGGCACTTCATTAGGTACAAGGAGGCCCTCTCAAATTTGGTTTAAAAGAATACAAATATTGCGACTATACTTGGGGATAATGCCCCTTATCTCATGAAAGGATTTGGGAATTTTACTCTTCATTCAAATGAAGGTCAAACCCTCCACTTATAATAAGTGTTGTATGTACCTAATCTAAAAAAGAACTTGGTTTCTAATTTTGGTATGGAAGATAAAGGTTTTAAGGTGACATTTATTGATGGGAAGGTTCATGTTTGGAAGAGGAACCCAAGAGATTCATTCAATATTGGATTCATGGTTGAAGGTATCTATTATGTTGGAGGAATTCCATCGAGAGCAATGACTTATGATACTTTTCTTCAATTTGAATTATGGCACGAGATATTTTCTCACCTTCATTTCAAAGCCTTTGCTGATGTAAGGTAGATGGTAATGTGTATGCCTACACTCAAATTCAATCATGAAGGTGTTTGTCGAGGATGTGAAGCTCGAAAACATACAAGGGGAGCGTTCCCCTCAAGTGAAACTCAAACCACCAATATTCTCAAATTGGTCGATTATGATCTATCATGTATGTTGCCCGTGACATGCTTGGGCGGATATTTGTACTATGTTATTTTTATGGATGACTTCCCTCATAAAACATGGATTTATTTCTTAAAGAAGAAGGATGAAATATTCAAATGGGTCCTGTCCTTCAAAGCCTTGGTGAGAATCAAACAGGGAGGAAGATCAAAATATTGAGCACCGATAATGGGACCAAATATGAGTCAAATGAATTCAAAGGCTCTTGTAGAGAAGCTGGAAATAAGAGGGAGATCACTTCTGCATATACTCCTGAACAAAATGGTGTTGCCAAAAGGAATAATAGTACTATCATATAAGCCACCCATGTTATGCTACATGATCAAGGCCTTCAGAAGTTCTTATGGGAAGAAGCTTCCAACATTTTTGTGTATGTCTAAAACATATATGCCCACATCAAGATTTTGATTTCAAGACACCCAAGAAAATTTTCACCACTAAGAAACATGATGTTTCTCATTTTATAATTTTTGGTTCTCCCGTATATTTTCATGTGCCGAAAGAGAAAAGAAACAAACTAGATGCGTCTGGGAAGACAGGAACATTTGTGGGCTCGAATGAAACTTCAAAGGCATATATAATCTATCTGACTGGTCAAAGGGTAGTGGAATTAAGCCATGATGTCACTTTCGATGAATATTTTTCTCTTAGAAAGATCTGAGATCTTCCTATCCCTAGGAGGGACAATGATGATGTTGATGTAGAAAAGTATGATGAAACTTCATCTGATGAACTGATGCCTGATGTGGAAGTTCCAATGTATCTCATTGATCCACCTCCTACGGAGCACTCTAATTCAAGAAAAAAACCTTTGTGGCTCAAAGATACTCTTGAAGATGGTGAGAAACATAGTGCGTCGAGGGGGACATTTTCTGAAAGCAAGAATCCAAACAGGTACCAACATACTTAGCCATGAGTACCATTGTACAATTTGAGCCTTGCACATTCAAAGAGGTTGTGGAGAAACAAGTTTGGAAGGATGTGATGAATGAGGAGTATGAATCGATCATGAAAAATTATGTATAGGATGTGGTTCCTAGACCCAATGACAAGTTTGTGGTCACTTCAAAATGGCTCTACAAGATCAAACATGGAGCTAATGGGAGTGTTGAAAAGTTCAAGGCCATATTTGTTGCTCGAGGCTTCTCTCAAAAGGAAGGAGCATACTATGATGAGATATTTGCACCAGTTTCCCAATATACCACCATTCATTAGATTATAGCCCTTACTGATTTTTAAGGATGGAACCTACACCAGATGGATGTCAAAACTGCCTTCTTGCATGGTTCGCTTAAGGAGGAAGTATATGTGGAACAACCATACGAGTTCGATGTTCAATATAATGAGACACATATATGCAGGTTAAAGTAACCTCTCTCTGGGCTGATGCAGACCCCTAGGGCTTGGTATGAGAGGATCTATAATTATCTTATGAGGCTGGAATTTACAAGGAGTGATGTTGACCTAAACCTATACTTCAAGGTTGAAAAGGACAGACCTCTTATTTTGGTCTTTTATTTGGACAATCTATTTTTGACATATGATTACCCTATCATTCATCAATTCAAGAGTGAGTTAGATTTCGATTTCAAGATGAAGGACCTATGACTAATGCATTATCTCCTAGGGCTGGAGGTGTCGCAAAATCCAAGTGAGATTTTCTTTTCTCAAGGAAAATACATTGTGAATGTACGTGAGAGATGTTGGATGGTGGATTGCAGGTTCGTGACTAGTCCCATAGAACTCAACCTCAAGAAAATATAGGTAAGTGTTGTTGGGCCTAGATTAGCAAACCCTACCAAGTATCGTCAACTTGTGGGAGCCCTAATTTTCTTGTCCAACTCTCGTCCTAACATATGCTTCGATGTGAGTATGTTGAGTAAATATATGGTCGAACCTCATCACATTCATTGGATTACCTCTAATAATCTATTGAGATATCTCGAGGGCCCAATCCATTATGGCTTGAGATACACTATCACGAATTTGGGGCAAGATGGATATTTAGATGCCGACTGGGCTTGCAGTGTGTGGATCATAAGAGAACATTTTGGTGTTGCTTCTCTTCGGGGTCTGCTTCTATATCTTGGATGAGTAGGTCATAGAAATCAGTTTCAGTAAGCACCATCGAGGTCGAATACATTACTATGATTATGGACTATTCTGAATTTGTTTGGTTGAGGAAGCTATTTAGTGAGATATTGGAGCATGTGTTGGATACCATTGTGATATTTTGCTACAGCCAAAGTGGGATTTTCCTTTCAGAGAATCTCGTGTTCCATGAGTGCTCCAAGCACATTGATATTAGGCACCATTTTATTTGGGATATGGTACAACAGGGAGGAATAAGGCTCCAACACATCAGAACAGATGAGCAGGTCAAAAACATTTTCAGAAAGCCTTTGGGGAAGTTCAAATTCTTAATATCCCAAGAGAGACTTGGAGTTGTGAAATGACCCTCCTATGAGGGTCCCGTATGAGCTGGACACAAAGCTCTTGAAGATTCTGGAGGCTTGGGGTACTTCTTAGAGCTATGAGAAACCATAGGGTGAGTGGTTCACCCTCCCCTAGTGGTGCACTAGATACAGGGTGAGTGTCACCTTGCCCTGTGATACCCAATTATGGTTGATATGTGTGTAGGGTGAGTGGTTCACCTTCCCCTACCTGAACACATGCACGTAGTTTGAGTGGTTCACCTTCCCCTACGATTAACATATGCATAAGATGATTGGTTGACCTCTACTATTGCATATGAGCAGGATGAGTGGTTCACCTTCTCCTGTTGATGTCCTGACACACATGCTATCCTATAGAGTTAAGGACTCATGGGAAGTACCTCTAATTTGGCCACTGAGTTGGGAAAAGATGGTTAGGGACCATATCACTATCGATGGAAACATCGTATACTAGCTTACTCCCTATAAATAGTATGCATGGTATTTAACAACTTGATCTGGGATCAGGGAATGACATTAGTCGGTGGAGAGCAGTATGATATTATGACTCACTCGCGATCAATTATTGTTAATTATTTCTTTATGGTTCATAAAAACCCACAAAAGAGAACCAGAGCAAGGTAGTTATTGAAGGGATGGTTCAGGATGATAGGATGGCATGATGATGGTTGGATTGGCAGGTATAATTCTCTCTAGTTGAGAGGGAGTGCTAAATTAGAAACTAGGGCAAAATTCTACCTTAGGACAACTCATATAATGAAGATTATTATTTCATTAGATTCCTCTTTTCGAGAGGTCCAATTTTGATATAAATATCATCTCAGTCGGACAAGTAGAAATGGAATTTTGAATTTATTCTTTCTCATGGAAACATTATGAAGGTCAGCCTCAGTCAAATGTAGGTTCATGAAGCCCAATAGATGTGTCTCCTCACCCAAAACGAAGTGTATAAATAGGAGTGACCTCTCTCTCATTTGGACATAATCTCAACACATCACATCATCTTCTCTCTCCTCTCTTGATTGGTTCATACGACTCAAGGACAACCTCTCTCTTCTTCACACAAGTGGGTGGAGGCTGAATTTTTGGACCATTTTGGAGGCCGAAACCTTCAGGTTACAGGGAAATGTTGACGAGCGTTGACTTGGACTGTTTGACCATGCTTTGACTTGATCTCAAGGGAAAAATTATGATTTTTGAAGGCTGCATTGATTGGCACAGGTTTCAGGGTGTTTGGAACAATTTCAGCGAGTTGACTTCAACATTGACTTTTTGATTTGACTACAGAATCACAGTAGGATTTTCTCTCTCCTTTGACTTGTTTGACCTATCTGTTTTCAGCTGACATTGACCCTTTTGGAAGGCCAGATTCTTCTGTTGTTGTCTAAGCTGCTTGAAGGACATTTTGGAGATTGATATTATCCTTATGTTGCTATGGTGAGAGGTTTCATTTCATGCATTTAGGGTGATTGGAGCTACACATTATAACAAGGAAAGGACATGTCAGCCTTGGCAGAGCTCTTCTACAAGATCAACACCTATTTATGGTTGTAAACTCCTTCCATTTATATTAATGCAAAGAATTATTTGTTTCCCTATGTGATGTTGTTATTTCATATATTTCAATACCATGTTCATCTGTTGAATACAATATATAGTTGATACTGCGTAGATCTCATAGTTTCTTTGCTTTTTTATCTGACTGTGCAAGTTCTAATTTTGGCAATTGAAATTGGAATTGGAGCATTCAAGCTAAAGAAAGAGCAATGCTTGTGACAGATTCCAAGTAGGCTTCATACTATCATCTATTTACTTTAAGGAAAACATTGTATTCCTTGTCTCTATGTTGTTATAGTTTAGCCACCAAACATAGGGGACATACTTTTTTCATAAAGCCCATATAACACTGAGGTCTTATTATAATGGGAATATTGGATCCTCGATAGTAGGCATACCAAGGGTCGATTCAAACAATACAAGAAAACCATCAAGCTGTATTGAAAAATGAAATTCTTATTGGGACATACGGTAGCGGACAAGCAAGAGTATCAGAATGATATACTTCATTCACTGGAGCACCTTCAGGACCACCTAAGAAATTAGGATCATAGGCTAGAGAGAGTAGAGCAACACCTTGGCATACCCATTGTGACAATAACAACTCATAAAGGCTAGAAGGAAGCTATTTAGATTAAAAACCCTCATAGTAGGAGTGTGACCCATGATAAGCCTCCAATTATATTTTGATTTTTGTAGTCTCTTTTGGTTTTAAGTTATCCATGCCCTCTATACAAAGAGTTTTCTTTTGGTTATAGTCAAATTTCAGTAATGAAAAATTGAGAGGATAACTTTTCACCTTGATGTAATCTATCATTTTCTCTAACAATAAAGATTCATGTTTCAAACAAGAATTATAAAAGTTTGTATTATTTTTTAAAAAAGATTATTATAATAAGTATGATTTATTATTAAATATTTCTTAATAATAATAATTATAAGATTTTCTCAATTAAGAAATTATATTATTTATTTATATTTTTTTTTCAAAATAAATTAATTTAATAATATTCAAGTATTTTATATTCTAATTTATTCTTATAATTTTCATTAATTTAAGAAAAAATTAAACTCTTATAAAATAAAGAGAATATAAAAAATCATCGTTGAATTGTCATATAATCAATAAGGATTATACAATTTTATAATATTATCAATTTACATCAAATCAATAAAAATCATCAAATAACAACTAACAAAAACATTAATACCAACAAAAAAATATTGAAACCTTTGAGGGATATATCCACATAAACCGTAAGAGCTATGTGGAAATTTTCTACACAATTGTAATATTATCCATTGACATCAAATCAATAAAAATCATAAAATAACAACTAACAAAAGCATTGATACATTTGAGGGATATATCCACATAAACACTAAGAGTTATATCGAAATTATATCATGAAGGAAGGATGGATGATGAAAAAGAAATGAAAACATTGATATATTTTAAGGGATATTACCACATAAACACTAAGAGTTATATGGAAATTATCTCATGAAAGATGGATGGTGAGATGAAATGATTTTATCACATCAAGTTCTACGACTTCCACTTTTATCAATATTTCATTAGAATTTATTAAAAAAATATCTAAAATATAGAACAATTTTATAATATTTAAATATTTATCAAATAAAATTACATTATAACCTAATATATTAATATGATAAAAAGAAATACAATCATATATATAGAAAATATATCAAAATAAAATTTTAAAAAAATAAATTATAATATTTTGAAAATAATAATATTACACTTTTTTATTCTATAATTATATATTATAATCATAAAATTTTAAAATAGAATCAGTTAATAATATGAATATAATAATATAACAACATATATCATAGATTTTTTTATTGATTTGAAGATATAAGTAGCCACCTCACATAACGGTATAATATCCCCTCCAACAATATCAATCACCTTATACATAAAAAAAAATGTCAATAAATTGTATATAATAAAATACCGATTTGATGATACAAGCAACTACCTCACATAAAAATATGATCTCCATCTAATAAGATTAAGCCCCCTGTACATATAAAACACTATCTCATTAAATTATATATAATAGAGAATATAATCCTCATCCAATAAGATTAATCTCTTATACATACATATAAAATATAATTTTATATATAATATAAAAATACAATCCTCGTCCAATAAGATTAATCTCCTTATACATATAAAACAAAATGTCATTAAATTATATATAATAAGAAAAAGAGTATTAATGAGATTTTTATTTATTATAAATAAAATTTAAAAATTAAAATATTATATTTAATTATATGTCAAGTGATATCATTTATATATTTATATATCCTAATTTATTTTAGTATAAAAATAGTATATTTAAAAATATATAAAAATAATGTTTTAAAAAAATTCAACATAATATAATTTAATTATAATATAAATTATACAATTTAAATGTATTCACTTTTTAAATAATAACAACATAAATTACAATTTAAAGATATCCATAAAGCATATTTACATACTTTCAAAAATTATATTAGCGATGTTGAAAACACACAAATGTATTTATCTATTATACAAATCACCAATCAATTCTACATGATATAGATATAGTCACAAATCACTAATCAATTCTATACGATATAGATATAGGTATAGCAGTTGAGTTATATAAGTGTTATTTGGGAGCAAGAGTGAAAGCGGGGAGCTCTGAGCGAAAACGAGTGTAGGAGCAACATTTTTAGAAGCTCCCGGTTTGGGAGTGAATCCTGGAACATTTTATATATATATATATATATATATATATATATATAGATATATTTCTTTATATTTTGATACATATATGTCAACAAAAACATGTAGAATGATGAATTAGATATAAAAAACATAAAAAAAACATAGATTGAACCATATAACAACAATCATCTAGAAGTTATAATCTTCGTCAATCACGTCCACAAGTTAGTAACATAGTAACATACAACATATTGAGTCTCGTGATTCATCAATCTTAAAGTTTCAAGCTTTGAAAATTCAATATATAACATTTATCATCATTGATCACCAAAGTTGTAGTTGTAAGCTAAGTGTAACCATTACAACAAATAATCTCTAACATGAAATGAAATGTTATAAGATTAAATGAAATGAGACAACTTTCAACTTTCATGAACCATCATATTCATAATTCATTACTAATGAGTTATAATTGCCAACTTAAAACTTAAATTGTCATATATTGTTTAAAAAAATATCATAATAAATATGAAAGAGTCAAAAGTTATAAAAATTACTAGAAACTAGAAAAGTGAAGCAAATCTATTATCTATTGCTTATGCTTAGGCGTCTTGCCACCACAAGATATCTAATTCCTTAGTCTTGTTCAAAAATAATGATCTTTGTCATTAATATCACCCTCTATGCATTAATATCCAGAGGTATCTTTGTCATTACCTCTATATATGTATAGGTATCTTTGTCATTAATATCACCCTCTAAGCATTAACATAAGATAGAAAAAGCATAGCATGTCAAGTCAAGCTTTTGTTTGAGTGATGCGTACATTTTTAGGAGGATCATGATAGAGGAGTTCGACAACCAATGTCACTAACATCAAGGTACATAGAGGGATTGGTGCTCTTGATTAAATATGAGTTTCGTACCCTAATACCTAACAAAATTCAATGGAAACATTGCAATCCCCCAATCCTAAAATCCGGAAAAACTAATAAGTCTACTGTATTTTGAATGAAATCTAAAATTCTAATTTTTCCATATGAAATGCAAAGAGGTCGGAACCACTCTCAAGCATCCTGTGTCATTTCATGGTAATGTTCAAAATTTAAGTAAAACGATGAAAATGAAGATTAAGGAGAATATCAATAATAGGGCCAGAGTCTTGAACATTAAGTTGCCCCACTCAAAACTAATTTGTTTATTTGAAAAAAAGCATTTGGAACATTACTACAAATTTTCTTTTGCAAAAAAGGCTAAACGCTCCAAAAATGGCAGGCAATGTTTTTTTTAGGGAGCGCGCTCCTGAGGCGCTCCGGAGTTGTTCCCACTCGGAGTGCAAATTAGGAACGGGAATGAGGGGGGGGGGCGCTTCCCCACAACATTGAGTTATATCCAACCTTTTTCTTAATTTATTCGTTCTCAAAAACATAATGTGAATATGGGAACAACGATTTTGAAGTTGCCTTTTAAACGAAGACAAGATTAGGCAGGATCAGGACCCTGAGTCAGCATCACCGCTCTTGGGTGAGTCAGGTACCCCACATGAGTGCACATGGGCAAGGCGTGAGACGAGCACGCTCAAGTGAGATGGATGTGTGATGTTCGGCACATGTGACCCAAGTGTGATGAGAAAGCAGTCAATAGGTGGTACGTCGGGCGACCCAAGTTGGGAAGTTGGGTGGGTGCATACCCGGACGAGGTAACATGATGGTGACTTGACTTGGTGGAAAAAATAGTTGGGATAGGCCTGCGATGACGGTGCACACCTGGGCATGGGTAAACAGAAGACAAGTGCGAAGGTGGTCGGTTGAGCGACTAAGTATGGAAATATGCAATGACTATTTATACAGTGTAGCGATGGGTGAACCATATGATGGGCAGACACATAAAAAAGGGGTGTGTCAAGCTTTGATGGGAGGTCGGCTTGGAAGGATAACACCCCAAGCGATATGATCCACTGGTTAATACATTCGTAGGTGAGCATATATATTAGTGAGCATCTGAGTGGAGAAAGGCATCGAGCAAAAACCACAAACAAAAGTTCACAGTGCAAAGTGTGAAATGGTTGGAGCGTGGACAATGACCAGGTGTACCATGACTGGGTACACGAATGTGCTCACACCGTGGGCTAGTCGCATAACAGGCATCGAGTACACAGGTTCGGATGAGTCAGGTTTAGGCAGTGACATTATCAAGTAGCGGGTATCGGACTGCGGAACTTGGTCACAGTGAGCGTGTGCAGTGTGCAAAGTATTGCACGACCATGCAGACATGGTAACTCAACAAGCATGCTACAACCATTGTGGAGAGCATTGAATGAAGGGCATGGCTAGTGCAGAAGGGTCAGCAATGCACCATTTTGTGTAGAAACTCGGGTGGAGTCGGCCTCCCCTTTGTACACTATGTAAAATCTATACAGTAAATTTATAAGTGAAATTATAAGTCTCGAAACTCGTGTTGGTCCAGATTTTTCATGGTTAGTACTATTGTTATGTTTATTCTGCACATAAAATAATAATGAGAAAACACAATAATAATGATGGATGTAGGCGTAGTTTGGAAGACATGAAAAAAGTTATGTATGGATGTCTAGCCAGTTTTGCACGGCATCCGAAATGGGAAATTTGACTTTGGTATGTGACAGGTGGTATTAAAGCCAGTACAACAAGATGTAATGGAGACGAGAGATTCATGCAGGCTGAAGTTTTTGAGTAAAAGACAAATTGCTTGCATATTTTGGGGTTTCTAGAATTGGAGATTCATGGAAAAACCATCTAAGATTTGGTGGACATAGGTGCCACACATAACTTTATGACAACAGGCTAGTGAAGGAATTTGGGCTACATGTTGTTCTAAAGGATATGGAGGTCAAGGCGGTGAACTCGAGAGATAAAGTGTCGGGATTAGCAGATAATGTGTTGATTCAAATTCCAGATTGGTAGAGTTGTTTGGACTTCATGGTGATGGAGACAAGCAACTTTGAGATAATATTGGGGCAGGACTTTCTGAAGGGAAACAAGGAAATTGTTGTCCCATTTGTGATGAGATTATGTTGATTGGAGACACACAAACATTGACTTTTCATACTCACCAAAAGAGAAGGGAAGTAAAGGTGCAACATGTGTCTGCACTAAGTATGAGTAGGGCTACGCGAGATTCAAATGTTGAGACATATGAGACCGTCATCTGGGAGGTTGAGGATGATGATGGAGTGGGGATGCCCATTCCAGTTGAAATTTGCGAATTATTTGCTAAATATTTAGATTTGATACTAGATGAGTTTCCGAAAGTACTTCCACCAAGATGTGCAGTGGACCATCACATTGAGCTAGAGATGAGGAAGCCACCCCCAGCAAAAGCTCCTTATCATTTATTAGGATCAAAGTTGGAGGATTTGAATAGATAGTTATAGGATTTGACTAATGCAGATTTCATACGACGTTCAAGGTCCCCGTATGGTGCTCTAGTATTAATCCGAAGGAAGAAGGATATGAATTAGTTGAGGATGTGTTTTGATTATCGTGCTCTGAAAAAGAAGACAATAAAGAAAAGGTACCCTTCACCACTTCTTGCAGGTTTCTTCAATAATATTTCAAAAACCTGAATGTTTTCCATGATGAATTTGAGGCATGAATATTATCAGGTGCGGATAACAGATTGGGATGATAAGAAGATCGCAATTGTGACAAGGTATGAGAGTTTTGAGTTCATTGTCATGCGATTCGAGTTGTGCAACTCTTTTGCTATGTTTTGCACATTGATGACTGATGTTTTGCGTCCATATTTGGATTCGTTCGTGGTTGTATACTTGGAAAACATTGTGATATTCATTGATAACATGGAGGATCATAAGAAACGCCTTGCTTTGGTATTTGAGGCACTAAATAAAATTAAGTTGTACTTGAAGAAGTCGAAGTATATGTTTTCCCAGATCGAGATTTCGTTGCTTGGACACATAGTGGTCCAAGATCACATATGGATGGAGCCAAGAAAGATGCATGCGATTGAGGATTGGGACAAGATGAAGAATGTCCATGATATGAGAGTGTTCTTGGAGGTGATCAACTATCGATGAAAGTTTGTAGAGGGGTACTCCAAGGTGACTGCACCACTGACATACCTTTCGAACAAGGGCAAGCGATGGAATTGGAAGAAGAAGCGTCAAGCAACATTTCAGGATTTGTAGAAGAGGATGCTTGCAACACCAATACTCAAGCTACCTGACTTTAAGAGACCATTTGAGGTGCAGACAGATGCTTTTGATTTTGCGGTAGGGGGAGTTGTCTTTCATGATGGGCATCGAATGGCATATGAGAGTCGAAAGTTGCAAGATAGAGAGTGGCAGTATCATGTTCATGAGAAGGAGATGACTGCAGTCATCCACTGCTTACAAGTATGGAGGAATTACTTGATTGGAAAGCCTTTTGTTGTCAAGACTATCAACATTGCAGCGAATTACTTTACATACCAACCGAAGTTGTCAGCGAAGCAGGCTCGTTGGCAGGACTTTTTGGCAGAGTTCGCCATGACTATTGAGTATAGGCCTAGTAGACTCAATGCAGTTGCAGATGCCCTCAGAAAGAAGGGAAAGTTTCTTACACTTGAGGACGAAGAGGACTGAGTTGAGTGCAGTAGGATTTAGATTCATATGACTGAGGAGATGTAGAGTATACTTCGTGCTAGTGTGGAGACCTATATTCATGCCAACAGCAATTTGAAGTAGGTGAAGGAGGGGAAGACTTGGAAGTTTTTCTTATGAGATGGACTCTTGTTCGATGGGAACCGACTTTACATTCTGAATTCATCTCGACTTAGGAGGCACCTCTTGAAGCAGTCCCATGATTCTCCATGGGATGGCCTACCAGGGCAACTTCGTTCTTTCACATTGTTGGAAAGGGGGTACTTTTGGGAGAAGATGAGAGAGAATGTAGAGGAGTATGTACATACATGCATCATTTGTCAGTAGGACAAATCAGATAACCAGAGATAGGGAGGATTGTTGCAGCCTTTACCGATTCCGGAGAGACCATGGATGAGTGTTTCGATGGACTTCATCACTCGGTTACCACAGGTGTAGGGGTATAATGGGATTATGGTCATTATCCATCATTTTTCCAAGTATGTCATCTTCATTCCGATGAAGATACCATGTTGGGTCGAGACGACCAGTGAGTTATTCCTCAAGAACATTGTGAAGTATTTGGGAGTTTCATTGAGTATTATGTCTGACTGAGATCTGTGTTTTACAGGTAGATTGTGGACCACTTTGTTCAAGTTGGATAGGATAGAGTTTCTGCAGAGTTTGAGTTACCATCCACAGACAGATAGGTAGACTGAATGGATTAATGCATTGCTAGACGACTACTTGAGACATTATGTGAGGGTTGATAAGAAGAAGTGTCCTAAACTCTTAGATGTGGCTCAATTTCACTACAATTTGAAGAAGAGTTCTACAACCAAGTATAGTCCATTTGAGTTTGTCAATGGACATATGCTAGTTGCTCCACACAGTGTGCTACCGAGAGGATTTTTAAGGAGTCCACATGCGAAGATATTCTTGAAAACATGGGAGGAGTCTTTGGAGTTAGCAAGGGTGCACATGCATGATGTTGTAGGGAGGATGAAGAAATGAGCTGGTAAGGATAGACGAGAGGTACACTTCGACGTTTAGGATATGATTTTTCTAAGGATCATCGAAGATCAATTTCAGCCATGGAAAGGGACTGTGAGATCTTTGATGAAGAAGTATGAAGGGTCATTCCGGGTGAGAAAGTAAGATGGGGAAGTTCCTTAGGAGTTGGAGCTTCTAAACCACATGTGTTCAAAACATCATGTGTTCCACATGATTCAACTCAAGAGATGTAGACTTGATGCACATCATCCTAAGAGGACAACACCACCAAGGTGACGATCCATGATTATGGATAGGCCACACTTGATTTTGGATAAGATCTTCGATCTTAGGACTACATATGTTAAGAGTGTCGCATAAAGGTAGTTCTTCGTTAGATGGAAGGATGCACTATAGGAGAGAGGTTAGGAAACAAAGGATTCACTATGGAGATGGAAAAAGGAGATTGTAGAGTTTAATGAAGGGTTGGTGTGATCGAAAGGATTTATGAGGATGACAATGACTCATGGTGGGGGAGGATGTCAAGACCCCGAGTCGGCATCACTGCCCTATTGTGAGTTAGCCCCCCCACATAAGAGCACATGAGGAAATCATGACCTGGACACGGCCAAATGTGATTGATGTGTGATGTTGGGCGGGCACGACCCAAGTGTCACGGGGGAGTGGTCGATGGGCATGCATGTCGGAAGACCCGAGTTGGGCATTCCGACGGGCGCGCACCCAGGTGAGGTGCCCATGGGTGAGGCGACATGACGACGACTTGACTTGGTGGAAAATGTGGTTGGGCTTGGTGTGTGACGGGGGTGAACTGGAGACAAGTGCGGAGGTGGTTGGGCAATCGACTATGTATGGTGATATGCGATGAGCGTTTATATGGTGTAGCAATGGGCAAACCATATAATGGGCCAATGCATAACGAAGGAGTGTCTCAATCTTGGAGGGAAAGTCAGTTTGGTGGATCGACGTCCCAAGTGACACAACCCACGAGTTAACAAATTCGGTGGTGAGCATATATATTAGTGACCAACTGAGTGGAGAAAGGCATCAAGCGAAAACCACAAACACATGTTTGCAGTGCGAAGTGTGAAACAGTCGGACCGTGGAAAAATAATAGGTGTAGCGTGATTGGGTTTGGAAATGTGTTCGCACAGCGGGCTCGTCGCATGACAAGCAATGAATACATAGGTTCGAACGATTCGGGTTCAGGCAGCAGAATTACCATGTAGCGGATAGCGGATTGCAGAACTCGCTTATGGTGGGCGTGTGCAACGCACTGCATGACCCTGCAGAGACAGTAACACAACAAGAAGGAAATGACCAAAGTGTAGAGAATTCAACGAAGGGCACGGGTAGTGCAAAAGGGCTAGCAGTGCACTTGTTTGTGTAGATACTCTAGAAGAGGCCGAGCTCGGGCAGAGTCGGCCTCCCCTTTGTACACTATCTAAAATTTGTATAGTAAAGTTATAAATGAAATTATAAATTTAGAAACTTGTGTTGGTCTCGATCTTGAATGGTTGGTACTGTTGTTATGCTTATTCCGCACATAACATAATAATGAAAGAACACAATAATAATAATGGATGTAGGCGTAATTCAAAAGACATGAAAATGTTAAGTATGGATGTCTAGTTGGTGTTGCACGACACCATGAATTGGAAAACAAACTTGGGGCCGTGACACAAGGTTATCAATAAGTAGCTTGTTTATGCAAGGTGGAATGATAGGTTTAATTTATTTAATTTTCATTATTTTTTGAGTGTAAATAGTAGAAAATTCTCATAAATTTAGATTTTTCATTATAATAAAGTAATGATCCAATGGCACTAATACTATTTTCTACAGAAATGATATATTTATAAAGTAAATAAATATAATGATTGTGATCTATCGGTGTATATGTTGATTTAAGAATAATTTATAAACAATATATCAAACTATATTGATTCAGGAATAATGTCTAAACATTATCATTATATGTTAGATCTCAGACTTTTGTGATCCATATTGTAAACAAATGCCTTTCAGATTAATCACATCATTAGGAATTGGTGGACGTTTCGAACCAACTAATGTGGTTTATCCTCACGATAATGTAAAAAAAATCATACGATCCTTAAAAATAATTATTTTAAGATTGATTTATAAATTTGTGTCATTTAAAAAAAATATTTTTTATCTTTAAGTATTTTTATTATCATAAAAAAAAATATAAATAGTCTCAAACAACTTGTCTCGTAGATTTATCCCTTACTTTATTTAGTTATAAAATACATGAAAATTAAATATAACTTTAATATGTATGTCAATATATAATACACCGTTTATATTACATCTTCACGTTACAATATTTTATACGATTCCTTCCCACACCTCATGCTTAAGATTGTCCAATATGCTATTTTCAGATAAAACTCATGAAATTTAATACACGTTTTATACTCAATTTTCTTAATATCGTAAAAATAACAATTTCTCCCTGTCCATTGAATATGTTATAAGTTATTCGATACCTGAAAAAGAAATAAGTTATTCAATACCTGTTGTCTTTTGCGATAAATATTTATTATATAAAATAATTACCATAAATATTTGTTATATAAAACAACATTTAATGAAACATGCAAAATTCACACTCAAACATTTAAATATTAAAAACTTATCCTTTAAAAAATAATGACTCATATTTGTGTCTACTCAAATTGCGTGACGACTGTGACGACATATCAAATCAGCATCTCGCGATTCAAAACACATAAAAATGAATCTACCGTTTACAAATAAATCTAGGGTGCTCTTTTTAAATAGGGTTCTCGTCTTTTATAACGAGGAAAGCTGAAAACGGAAATCTCGTGAAGTTTTTAATAGTTGATTGTCAACGCCCACTCCCAGCATGGCGTGATTAGTCCGTATCTCTGTTTTCGATTGTCAACGACCACTCTCAACGTTTAAGGGAAAACATAGAGAGGTAAAACGGTAAGCGATGCCTAATCTAGCTGGCGTGATTTGTTAATGTGGCTCTATCACAATGGAGGAAGTAAAGCAGGGTTTAAAGCCTAATCTAGCTGGCGTGATTTGTTAATGTGGCTCTATCACAATGGAGGAAGTAAAGCAGGGTTTAAATTAATGATATAAGATACCATTGACAAAATTCAAGTACTTCCATTTTGCCATGATCATGAAAACACAGATGATTAAACAAGAGAGGCTGCTAAGCAGCAAGTCCCTACCAAAATGTTAGGTTTGAAAACTATGAAAAAGCTGAAAAAGCCATAAAAGTGTTTGAGAGACTTTCTGATGCATGTAGGCATACAATGCATGCTTCCCTAGTGTTATTGAGAACACAAATGCAGGTTGCTTCCCTAGTGTTATTGAGAACACAAATGCAGGTTGCTTCCCTACTGCTTATGAGAACACAAATGCACGCTTCTCTGTGCCTGACCTGAGTCTAGTCTACCTGCCTTACCTATCTCACCTGCTGAGTATGCCTTACTTGAATTTGCCTTACCGTCCTTCCAATCGTTGAGAAAACATAAGTCCATGTTTTTTTTGTTCTAAGAATAATTCTACAGACAAGGTCATCAAAATTTAGATATTGATATATGACTTCTTAGTGGCATCTAAACATTACATAATATCCAGTTCAATTGGCGCTCAAAAAATAAGAAATAAAATTTATGGTCAGATCTAATTACAGGTTCCAAACTACAAATTAGATTCCTCTTGACTACTGAGTACCCAAAACCAAGTTCGAATATACAACAGATAGAATCAGGTATATTAGCTAGGATGGAGCACTTATATGTTCTTGTTTTATAACTTTGAGATATGTTCGGCTCTCGATTTCCATAAACATAGAACTCCACTATTGCTATGGATGCTTCTACAAAGGGGCTTCAGAAAGGGATGCGAGCTTTTATCCTTCCCCTCCAAAGTTGGTAAAGTGACTTTGTTGTCGATCCCAGATCTACCCTTAACATCATAGCAACTCTTGTTTTTCATTCCCTCAAGGGGAAAGGAAAATGGAGGACCTCGAGAAGGAGGAGGCAGAGCTCTATAAATCACAATTGAGATCTTGGTGAATGAAGTGCTTATCTATTCTTTCCTCAATGTGGAATGGGTACGCAGTTGCAATCAACCCCGCTTCCAATAAATAGACTAGAGCTTCGAACCTCGAACTCTACCTCGATCTCTGCTGTCACTTTTACAGAACTAGAATGAGCAAAAGCCTTAATGGCCTTCCAAACAACTTCAAGATTAGTTTTATCATTCAGAATCTGAAATAGTGTAGGGTACAAGATTCCTATATTAAAAACAATATGCAGTGGATAAAGTTGGTGGGAAAAATACTAAGAAATATAAAACAATATCGTAAGCTTGAAAAGCTATTATACAACTTCAGCTAAAGTGTGAAGATGCTTTCCTACAACTGAAATTGAATGAGAAGACAACCTAAGCTTGAAAACCAATTATACAACCTCAGCTGAAGTCTGAAGATGCCTGCCTACAATTGAAATTGAATGAGAAGACAACCCATAGACTTGAGTTCCATTTCGGTTCTCAGTAGAATCTTGGCATCATTTTGTAACAAATATCTTGCTTGAATTTACATTTCTCAAACTTCTTGGATTGATCATGGTAACAAACAATGAGATTGTTCTTCAACTCTGACAGACAATCAGAAGTAACAACTATGCAACTATATAGAATAGTTTGTAGTAGTTCTTGTTAATTTTTCTTACCTGGTAAGGAACTTTGGTAATACGCCAAACATTATTATACGAATTACAACCATTATTATACTAATCACAACCAGTAGAGCTCTGAGATATGCCACACCTCGTGTGGTTTCTTCTTCCATGTGAGGCGAACATTTTTGTATACATTGGAGGATAAGAGTATGGTCCTTCATCAATGCAAATATCAGTTGGATGAACACTTTATAGAAAAGAGACCATAAGCCCAATTTACGAAAACTTTATGAACAAGGAGAAACCCAATTCCATGATTAACAAATGGACTAACTGTAATATCAATCCAATTCAAACATGTAATCTATCTGCAACCGAGTACAAATTGAGATAAATAAATATAGTGAAAGAGGAAAAATATAAAACAATAAGAATACAATGAGTAACACACATACAAAGCATAAACCATAATGGAAATTCATGAAATCTTTCAATGTATTAATAAAGAAAAACACAACTCCATGATCAAAATATGAGCATAACATCGGTATCAATTTGAATGCGTAATCTATTTGCTGCCTAATCATAAAATCAAAATGAATGCTACAAGAAAAACAAAAGAAGAAAACATGTGTACCAACTTCAGACTCGTTTGTGCTTGTGCCTTGATTGCATGCAACCCACGTTACAATAAGATTATGAAACTGAGACATGTACATGTCATTATGCCTTCAAAAACTTAAATGGAATCATCTCTCCCTTGAGGACCACCTTACTATTGTAATACCACCCCAACAACAAAGCAGATAGGTTCAAATCGTGGAATGCAAACAATTACCCAGAAAAGAAATTGATAAACATTCCCTTTCAGCCATGATGTCGAATCATTGCCAAATTTCTCCTTGAAAAAAATAGGTTCATAGACTGAAGTTGTGATACCATCATCATATTTTACAAAGAAACATAATCCTTCCCTTTGGTCCAAAATTCCATTGTATTTAATGGGCTCATATAGGCCCTTTGCTATATCATATTTATGGCTGTCCTAGTCAAACTTGGAGAAGAAACCCTTATCAGAAAACTTACATGGCTGTTGGGGGTACACATCATATGTCCCTTGCTTCTCATGGCAATTACTGCAACATAAGGTGCTTTGAATAACAATGCTCTTGTCATCAGTGTCCCCTTTGGCATAAGTAAGTTTATCTATATTGTTTGGCAGAAGTAAGTTCTTCTCTGTTGTTTTCGTCGTCATCATCTATAAATATTTAGAGAAGGCCCTTCCACTCATTGGGCTACCATACTTGATTTGTTGTGTCAAGGAGTGGTTGATCCTCTTGCTCATTAGTAGGTGCATCATAAACAATAAATTATGTGGTATTATCTTCTTCTTTGTAGCCATTAGAGACTTCACACTTGTAACCGATATCCCATTCTACAACCCATAAATCCTCCATAACTTCATCATTTTCTTCGCAATCTACACTAAATGAAGCATGTCCTGCATTGGCTGACCCTAGATTATGTGAGAGATTCCCAGATACAGTGATCCCAAAAGATGCTAGAATAGGTATTTCTAGGGTTTCTTTGAATGGCTTTCTAGACTACAAAGGTTACCAGAGACTCTGTCTCTAGACAACTGTTTCTATAAAACCCATGGTGCAGTTCGGCTTCTACTGCCTTCAAATCTAGATACGAGGGCATCAAGAATACAAACAACACAGGCAGTAGCAGCAGTTTGATCATTTGGCTTGCAAATACAACCATGATTTTAATAACAACAGTAAGAAACTACATGATTCCTTGTAGTCACACGCGTTGGCAATCGGTCTATGGATGTGTACTAGCCATTTGCTATAGATGAGTGACAAATCACAATTATATAGGTCAACCCAATACGATATGCACTTCATCCTAAACTTCGCGTTCCTGACAGATTCAGAATTCCTCTTAATAATTTTAACAAGATTGTCGAGTGTGGCCTCCCATTTGGATCTCAGAACAACCTGCAAAACCTTGGGCAAAACCATTTATAGGAAGGTACAAAGGGCTTGAGTGCCTCTATCCTTGCCGCCTATAACAACCCTCCTTGAACCAAGAAGGCTGTAGGATATAATGTGGTATAAGGGAGAAACCAATTATTTTGCTACTCTAATCTCAAGCAGTGGCATAACTTCATTACTAATCCATTAAATGTTTGATTAGATTGTAGCGACAACGCAAAATATTATTCCTGCAAATCTTGAAAAATGTAAAATATTATTCCTCCAAATCTTGAAAAATGTTAATAAACATATGTTAAGAAATTAGATTAAGAAATTAGAAACTTATGAAGTCACTTATAAAATAAGAAGACACATGGTAAAAAAAAAGGGACACATGGAAAAGCACACCATCCCTGCGACCACTTGTCCAGGTAGAGATGCTCTTTTTCCCGTGTCTCCCATACTTTTCGTTTTCATTGCATGCTCGACACCTGCAGAATAATTTGTTCCACCAGATGGAAGAAGTGGAAATCATAGAAGAAACTCTAGCAGAATAAGAAAATATCCATGAAATGGGTCTATAACAAAATCCAAAGAAAATCGATAATAAAAAGTCACCACTTGAAGAACATCTGATCCCAACACCTCATAATATGGAATCATATTAGAAATACATACAAGAAAGCCTCTGTGAGACAAAGTAATTTTGAGGGTAGGGGAAAAAATAGAAGGATTCAATTGTTAGATTTCTAAATTCAGAAATTCAAGTAACAAGTTTTCCAGTAAGTAGGTCATGTCTCTTCTTTGTTTCAACTTGCTAAAAAAGTTGAAGATAAGAATGCCAAGCATCACTCCAGTTTCAGCCAATGATGAATTTCAAAAAGGAAAAGAAGCACTCTAGTTTCAGCCAAGGATGAATTTTAGAAAGGAAAAAGAGAAGGAAGAAATCTAGTTGACCCTTGGAAGAGGGAAAATGAGACAAAGAAGAGCACTACTGATAAGGTGTTACCTAAAATCTTGAACTCGAGAACCAATGGAATTCTTGTAGAAACAAACAAAGACTTTCCATCAAAAGGGAAACTAGACAATAAGATCCCAAATTTCTAGAGATCATGAGGCAAGCAAGTCAATTTTTAAAAAGAAAAGTTTATGTGGCTTCATTCCTGACCTCAAATTAAATCTTGCAGACATATATTGCTTCAAATCTGGAAAAAAATCTATAATTTTCAACAATACAACATCCAAAACTCGAGATCGTGAGGCAAGAAAGTCAATTTTTAAAAAGAAAATTTTATGTGGCTTCATTCCTAACATCAAATTAGATCTTGCAGACAAATATTGCTTCAAATTTCGAACAAATTCTACAATTTTCAACAATACATCATCCAAAACTCTCTAATCCTCCCTAATAGATTCTTTTATAAGGTAAATTCCCTCCTTGCTACTTATTCTAGGTCAATAGCTGATGGTTATGGATCAAATGTACCTTATGGGAACACAAATTGTGCAGTGCATGACCTTACTATCCCTGTTGCTAGGGAACAGGATTCAAGCATGTCACAAAGATATGACAACAATCCCTATAGGCGTACTTACATATACTTCATCCTGGGTATATATTGATATAAATGCCCTAGCGCATAAGGTAAGAACAAAGTTTTCCCTAGCTCCTCGATTAATATCCTCCTATAATTGGAGGATACCCGACATACAAAACAAAAATCTGATGGCGCAGTAGTTCCAGCAGAAGTTACAGGTATGCTGAAATTCCATTTAAGGTATGAACAAGTATGCTGAAATTCCATTTGAAGCTTTTTCTGCATAGTGTAGGGTGCAGATCTCTAGGAAAACTAGGGTGCTTACCACCATGATGAGCATAGTCATCAAAATCTCAAAATCTGAGGTGGGGAGAGGTCGGTTGGTGCTAATTAGTTTTCTGGTTCAAGAATAGAAATCTTACCTCCACTGTCTTCTATGACCCAGATGGTTCGAGTGGGAGTTGGCTCCTACATCTACCTGAACACATATTCTCCCCAAGATGGTTCGAGTGGCAAGTCGCTCTTCCTTCTCCCTGAAAGTCGAAGGATTGTTCTTCCTTCTTCCTAAAAGTCGAAGGATGGAGGACGCATATGCTCCGTACATAGCTAACAGTAGATCCTATTGAACCAGCTAGGTTAACATGCAGATATGATGTGATATAAGCTTTACCATAAGCTTTGGTAGTAAAGACAACTAGTAAAGATAGCGAGTGACGGGTGGTCAACATGCACATACCAGCCTAGGTAAGTGATATTACCTCCAAGATCAGTCGCATAGCATTTAATTCCGTCGACTAATGCTAGCATTAGTTTACCTTCTCTGTAAATGTGATGCGAACACATCAATATAACATATGTTTCAGCCTCCCCGCGTCTTGGGAAGAGGCCAAATAAGACTGTAAAACAAATTTCATAAGTGGTAAAAATTTCAACAGCTAAAAACATAGGTTATTTGCCATACATTTTCCATACGGATTAGCCTAGATTAATGCTAACAAGACATTTTCGATTATTATAGTCCCAGCCACCTGTCGGCAGGGACCAAAAAAGGAAAGAGGTGGGTATGAAGATCCCTTTTTACAAATAATTGAAGCTCCCTTGTGTAGCTCCCTTTGCCACATTTTCTATCTTGTTTGTTGAAGTTTAGTACTCTAGGTATGAATATTAGAAACTGTAATTATTCTGGCATGTTAAAGTTCATCGCTTTGTAGGTTCCTTGGCATCCTGGAAATCCTGGAAGAGTGATGACATCCAGATTCATGCCCATAATATATTCTATGCCCTATAAATTAAGCTGGTCCACCTTTTCTAGGACTTACGACCATTATTGGGCAGTTGGTTAAATTTAAAGACTCGGAGTTGAATTAAGTCATAGTTGAGTTAAGTCATAGTCAAATTTACTTATTTTAAATTAGTAGTTAGTGAGAAAAAGCTAAATATCATTTAGCAGATTCAGTGTAATCATCAAGATTGTGTGAGGCTTATATATTTTGTGTGTAAAATTTTTATTTCCGACTCCTTTACCTTTCCAACAATAAAAAATACCTTCCCCTTTGCCAGATTTTCTATCTTTTTTAATTGAAATCTAGGTATCAAGGATAGGCAATGGAGTCGGCAAGTGCGTACTCATCTGGGGCTCCTGTAAAGTAGATCTCTAGAAGTTACAACTTTCCCATGGCAGAGGAAAACCTTCAGGGATGCGAATATTTTAGAGGGATCGATAATTTCTTCAGATGTCGAGTGGAGAAATATAAGAGCACGGTCCTGAGAGTATTCCTTCTGCTAGACAATCGATTGATAGTACTACTCAATTGCAAGAGCGTCCCCGCACTTTTCGATCTCAGAATTGTGCAGAAGAAAAATGTTGTTCTTGGAAATTACAAGATCTGCCCGGAGTACACAGGTGGACACATGAATTATGGCAACTCCCTGAGCTTAAGTCGATTGTCGATTCCCTGAATTTTCGGGAATCAGACAGACATGGGCGCGGTCAAAAAATTGACCGTGCCCATGTTCGTCTGATTCCTGAATATTCGAGTAATCAGCAATCAACATAAGGATGCCCATGGCAACTTAGACCCATTAGAAGAAAAGCATCAACGTTCTAAGAACTTGTGGTTGCAATTAGTCTCCAACGCTATTGAGAGGTATTTTTCAGAGTTTGTTAGGCTTTTCGACGCCCTGAGCACTGCGATTAGGAAAGATCTAGCGAGTAAGTGAAAGCTGTGTTTCATCGACGACATCGTGTTGGAAATAATAATCCTAACTATCGCTTCAAACACATTGACAAACACTATGCTTGCCAAGTTAGAAGGACTAACGTTAGAGCAGAAGTACAACCCTGACTATTCCGCAACAGAGCAGAGGAGTTCATGCATTTAATAAATTTTGGTAAATAGATATGGCCAAACATTTACTCCGCGACTGTTGCCCACACTCCACAACACTTGCAAGTTAAGAAAGTCATTTAGTATATAAAATTGTCCATGTTGAGTATTAAATATTTTATCTCTCATGTATTAATGTCAAATTTGTATGTTGAGATAAATATGGATGTAAGAGTCCTTTTCAAACGTTGGGCAAGTTAGAGAGTGAGAGTCTCTGAGCTAGTAAAGAGAACATCTTGGAGGAAATATTAGTGGGCGGGTGAAAACGAGTTTACTAAGTTTTAACATATAGTATAAAGTGTGGTTAGTTGCATTATGACATTAATCCTTCCCAAATAAAGAAATTGATTTAAGGAAACCTCCTTTGTTTTACTCTGTTTTTATGTGCTTAAAATTTATGTTTTAATTAATTACCTATGTGATATTTTTACAGCAACCTAAAATTTACCTTACAGCAACTGAAGCTGACTTTGCAAACTTTGTCGCAACCTATTTATGAGCTCTTTAACCCACTAAATTTTTCTACCACATCGAAACCCAAGGAAAGCCCTATTTCCAATCCTATAGCATTTTAAATGAGGCGTGAAGCCCTATTTCCAATCCTATAGCATTTTAGATGCGTGGCATGGCCGCTCCATACCCAGAGCATATTGATCTCCATTTCTTTTTCAATAGCAGTGGCGTGGAGGCATGTTATATTGGGGATCAAGCGACCATGTCAGGCCGCATTTAAAATGCTATAGGATTGGAAATATGGCTTTCCCGAACCCAAGGCCCTTACATTACTAAAAGGTGGCTCGGTCCAATAGGCGGTCAGATTACAAGCTCCCGTGCTTTTCCCAAATTCTTACACAGGCTGAAAAATCATTGTGTTCCCAAGCCGTTCTCCGACGTCTCCGAATATTACGAAAAACTCTATAGTTTCATGTGGACGAATGCGAGTTCCGCGCTGGATTTGGCTGAAAAACAATTTGGACTAAACAGAGAAGAGGCATGCGTCAATCTGCTAATATCCATCTGTGGGACTGTTGTGCAATCAATGTCCATTATGTTTAACTATATCGTCAAATATATTGCCCACACTAGCGGCCAACTGCAAATAGATTTGGCTGAAGACGTCCGCGAAGACGTTCAAACACACGGGGGCATTGTGGAGGTTTACCGTTACACCAAAACCCGCAGGTGTTGGTAAACATTACAAGCCAGTAACTAGGATCTCCAAGGTGGAAATTACAGATTCTATAGAGGTGCGGTGATTCTTCCAACACCCCCCCCCCCAAACACAACTTGGGGGAATCGAACCTGGGTCCAAGCTCTGATACCATGTAATATTTTTGAGATACACAGTCTAGATCTGCAAAACAATAAACAAGCTTGCAAGAGAAGGAAGGAAGCGAGCGAGAATTGAGAAAAGAATGAAAAAATGATTCTACAATATTAGTTTTAGAATAAATACATAAAAGCAACTAAGTTAAGCTTAGTTATACATGCAATAACTAAAGCTAAGTGTGCTTTATTTTATGTTAATGTGTACATGTGCCACATGCAAGCAATAAGTTAACTGGAGCTAATCTAGGTGCATGTACACCAACACACCTAGTCTAAGCGCATGTACACCAACACCCCCCCTTAAGCATAACTTAGGTGAGTGTGATGCAAAATGAATGAGTCCCGGCAACACAGCCATTTTAGGTACCCATATACAATGCATAAGAAAGGAGGAAGAGGGAAAAGCCAATGTTGGAATCAGAAACTTCCCCTTCTGATTTTTTAATTTTGTCTGGATGTTGTGAGCTTTCTGTCGTATCCTGCTACTGATCTGCTTCTGATTTGGTACTCAAAATACCATTTCGGTTTTCCTTGTTCTCAATCAATCCATTGACAGAAGGAATTTGTGTGACTGTATTGTTATCTTCCTTCAAATTGCTTTCTTGGTTTCCTGAGGCTAACTGCTTCATGTTTCTTTCATTTGATTTCTTCTGAACAGTCAAATTTGCTTCTTGCTTCTCTAGCTTCTTCTTGTGCTTTTTCCCACCATAATGTTGCTCGAGAACATCCTTAGTATTGCAGTCAACCCGACAGACAGAACACCAACCAGGTCCTCCAAGACCACCAACAACAGGCTGAGGTTGCTTCAAGGGCTTCATATTAATATTCTTTTTGGTAGCATTTAATGCTGAAAAGCCTTTGATTAATGATTTCATCTTTTTCGAAGTGCCACTGGACCCAGGTTTCCAGACCTGTGATTTTGATGGATTTCCAAATCCAGATAGGAGAGCGAGTGCCCGACGTATTCTCGAACGGGTTCCCTTTTAGGGGGCCATTCATACGACGAATGCACGGGGGCATGGGGAATGACTGAGGACCCCAAACGAGCCTGTTGGTGCTGCTGGAATCGGGTGATAGAGTCGTCACGAAACAAATGGGCATGGCCATATCCTTCTTGTGGAGCAAAATGATTCTCAAAAGGGTATCGTGGATGCTACATAGAACCGGTGCCCATGCGGGCATTACAAAAAATCTCATGCCCTGGGGGCTTGTTGGGCGACATTGGCACATACCGCCCATGAGCAGTAGGGTTGAGAGTCGGGTCGCCAGAACACATATTCGCCCTGGCGTCATACGTACCGGGGGCTAATTCGGCCGCAATGCCCTGCTGATGATGTTGCTGAGGGAAGTAATAAGGCACACTCTGCTGCTGATGTGGCTGCATTGAGCCATAAGAACCCGTAAAGTCCGACGGGCCCGAACTATGTAACCCTGGCGGTAATGTTCCATCGGAGGGCATACCATATGGCCCAAATCTCTCGTGCCAAATCCTACTTTCTTCATTTGCATGCGTAAGTAGCAAAATAGAATCTGTTTGAGG
Source organism: Pinus tabuliformis (assembly GCA_031772625.1). Lineage (NCBI taxonomy): Eukaryota > Viridiplantae > Streptophyta > Pinopsida > Pinales > Pinaceae > Pinus > Pinus tabuliformis. The sequence continues at coordinate 477,042,619 of CM062810.1, read as the reverse complement.
AACAAAATCAGAGAATGTATACAGACGAGATTGATCATTTACCTTGCCAGATGCAATCTTCAAATTGGTTTGCATGTCATAAATTCTCACGGAATCTGGGGTAAATTCCACTTTCCTTCCGCTGCCTGTGTGTGTCATATGATACACTGAGAGAAGATTCACAGAAAGCCTTGGAACATGCAAGACATTTTCAAAACTTCCATCTTCGAATTGCATTCTTCCTTGTCCAGTTGCTGCAACTCCAAAATTATCCCCCATGAGAATGGGAGGACCTGAGTATGCATGTGGAGAAGAAAAGGAGTCCTTTGAAGAAGCCATATGATGTGAAGCTCCTGAATCGATGATCCATTCTTGTGGTGCAAAATGAAGAGCAATCAAAGCATGCCCGTTACCTCTTGGATCTGGTGCTTTTTCTTCAGACTTCTTCTTAGCATTGTCAGGAATGTGGTCTCCAAGATTGTGTTGTTGGAGTGTCTACGCCATAAGATCTATGTTCTTCTTCATGCATGCAGATTCAGGATGAAAACCACGGTGGCAATAATTGCACATTTATTTCCCTTTCGTTCCTTTCCTTTCCTTTGAGCCAGATGATCCATTAGGGGGTTTGGGATTTGCCTTTCCTTTTGCATGCAGAGTAAGTGCATGCGCTTTGGAATTTTTAAGTATGCCCATTTTGATGAGCTTATCTTGCTCAAGCATCAAAGACTGAATAAAATAATCCAGTGACGGCATCTTCCAATCTGCACCAGTTGCAGATCTGACTGTGTGGAATGTAGAGACGAATACTGCATACTCTGGACCAAGTTTTGATAAAATGGAAAGAATCAACTGCTTTTCTTGCTTCGATTTGTTGATCCCGCATCCTTTCAGCTGCACCAACAAGGCTTTATACCCTGTGAAAAAATCTTGAATGTTCTCAAAGTTTCTCGGATCTAATGAGTTTAACTCATTTTCGAGAATGTGACCTTGCATTTCATCCTGTTTTCCAAACAATTCTTCCAAAATTTTCCATACTTCATTTGGATTTGAACATGATTCAACATGAAATAGCAGTTCCGGAGAAATAGATAAACATAGGATGCCGAAGGCCTCGTCCATGCGATTGAAATATCTTGTTTTCTCCATTGTCGATGTTGGTTCAACTTCCGTTTCCATGGTTATTCGAAATAAGCCTCTACTTCTGAGATGAAGTTGAATCTTTGGCTTCCATTCAAAATAATTATATGGACTGAGAATTGTTGATTGTGGAAACTCCAATTTAGACTCCATTCTTTGTTGTTGCTTCAATCTTCTGAACCTGCAAATAAAATTGCTTGTGCACTGATTACAAATCCCTGTGCTCTGATACCATGTGGAGGTTTGTCGTTACACCAAAACCCGTAGGTGTTGGTAAACATTACAAGCCAGTAACTAGGATCTCCAGGGTGGAAATTAAGGATTCTATAGAGGTGTGGTGATTCTTCCAACAAGCATCAATGGCAGGGCTCTGGTGAACATGGCGTTGGTCCGGTCCAGTGTTTACGAAATACTGAGGTTGGAACCGCCTGCGGCTTGGTAGTACGCGAGAGCCAAAGAGGATTTCCTGGTCGAATCCCACGACGGGCTCTATGCGGTGAAGAAGGGTGAGATGCTCTGAGGGTACCAGCCGCTTGCCACAAGGGATACGAAAATATTCGATAGGGCAGACAAGTTCGACCCCAGTCAGTTCATAAGCGAAAAGGGAGAGAAGCTGAAGCATATGTTGTGGTCCAACGGCCGGAAAACTGATGAAACATCGGCTGACAACAAGCAGTGTGCAGCAAAGGGCGTCGTGGTTTTTATGGCTCAGCTTTTTGTGGTGCTTCTTCTTGCGCTATGATTCATTTACCTTGAAGCAGTCCACTTCCGGTGTCACATTTACTGAGCTGATCAAGGCTACTGTGTGAGAGACCATTGGGGCTGCGTTAGTAACTGGTTATTTACTAATGTCCGAGTTAATACGTGTACACATTTCAAACTCGGATCCCATCCAATGATCAAATTTGAAGGGCTCGATTTCAATGAGAAGGATATATATTGATGCGGATTTTATATTCTGAAAAGCTTAAGAAAAATGAAATTTCAAATATTATTTGTAAATTTTATTTTAAATCAAATTTGTTTTTATTAAATAATTTAAATTCGATTCCTAAAAATTGTATATAAATATTTTTGATTTTACAAGTGTTTAACGTGGATGGTATGATTTTGTTAATACAACACTGAAACGAAGAAAAAAGTTGGTGTAATCTAAATTTAATGAAATCACTCACTAAGTGGTATTTTATGTAAAACATAATTAAATTATAAGGAAATGTGATTTAGAATTTGGTTCAGAGTAGAAGAAAGAAAGCTAGGATTTGGTTTAGGTTAAGATAATGTGTAAAAATAAATGTTATTTAAAACATAAATTTATTAAAATTGTGTTATTAGATTTTTTTAGTAGAAGTAAAAGTATTTAAAAAAAATAAATCTATTAAAATAATGTTGGACATTTTTTTTAAAGATTCTATAACAACTATATATTTTTCATTTATAAATAGATAAGAGCTTTTTAAAGGATCTCAAAGTAAAGAGTAGAATAACTGAGAAATACGTTAAACGAAAATCTTTAATTTAACAATATTTTTCATCTATAAATTTAACATCTTTACTGGTGTTCTTGCACAAGTCTTCTTCATCTACACATAAATATGTCAGTTTATTGAATTGAAATAAACAAAAATGTCACTGAAGATGAAAAGAAACCTGACATATCTAAGCATGCATTATCCATCCATTAAAAATACTGTGGAATGTATATCAATCACTGCTAAAAGATCTATTACTAAAATAAAAGAATCACCTCAAAAATCACCTTAAATGAATCCATTACAAATACTGTGGAATGTATATCAATCACTGCTAAAAGATCTATTACTAAAATAAAAGAATCACCTCAAAAATCACCTTAAATGAATTTGATTGTGAGGTTAAATATATTTTTGTTAGTTGATTTTGGAAATATTTAAAAACAAAATAAACATAAGGCAAATGAAAAAATTAACTTTCAATTCAAAAAATAATGGAAATAAAAATAACTTTATACTAGTGATTATTAAACATGCCAATTAACAAACCAATAACAAATTTCGAATAACACATCTGAGAAAATGGTGAGCAACTACTAAATTTCTTCAATGGTTCATATCCTTTTACTCTAAGAAACAGTTAAGCACGACTAAAATGGCATTAGAATGCAACAAGGGGAACATAAAAAACAACAAACGAAAAAACGGTTTGGTATATCTCACAAGACAAGTATCTCGAAAATAAAGATCTATTACCGTTTTTGAGGATTCCAAATATTTTTCATGAGAATAGATTGGGCAAAATCTCAGGTTGATGCCTACAAGAACAAGCTTACATATTAGGCAATAATTGAATTTCTACACAATGCATAATATTAATATTTTTACTCTCCAGCTACATAAATTATATATTTACCGTAAAATTGTCAAAAGTAAATTTGAATAAATTAAATTTAGACGCTTACAATAATGTAATTAGGATGAAAGAACTAATCCATCCACCAAACTGAAATGTGAATGCGTAGACATACAGGCTTATTTGTTCTGAGAGCTCATCAATGCTGTTTTTTTTCTTAGTTTTGGGAGGTGTTCAATGTTGTTTGTATGAGAGAAAATGAATGTCATCCATATTTTTTTCCAAGGAGATTTTCTTTTTTAATGCTCATTTCCCCACAGGTTGCCCAGGGATTGAGGGTATGTAAGATCAGATTGCCAAATATCGATCTCATTGTCTCCGTGTAGTGTTTTCATGATGATCTGTAGTTTTAAATACCCACGAAAGTCTTGGGCAAAGACAATGGCCTTGGGAAAGGGAATATAAAATTTAGTTAAGAGTGGGGGAAGATGATCCAAGATTTGTTTTGTAGTGACAAGAAGTGGAAAATCCATTGGATGGGAGAATATGAAAAAACAATACTTAGGCTTCCATAATAATTAAAATTTCCTTTTATAAATACCCCACACAAAGGGTTTGAAAATAACAAAGTGGGGAATCTACAATGAATACCCGGAATGAGAATTTTTCAAAGCTATTTTGCATCTGCAAATTTTGACTTTTTCATAGCGGGCCTCGACAATCTTTCGGTTCTTGCATAAAAAAAAAGATATTAGATTGATGGGATAAAATAAATACTTGTAATTGGATATTAAAATAAATCTAAAAAGACTTGTGAATACATCTTTATCTAGTGGACATCCTGTGTAACGTGCCTCAATCATGGCTATAGGGTTTAACCAAGCCTATTGTAATCTTGATCTCAAAGGAAACTAAATCAAAACTGGTTTAAAAGATGGTATAAAATCCAAGCCAAAATGAAAACTCGATACCCAGAAGCACATTAAAAGCAAGAACACAGAAATAACCATTGCGCTAGCAAAAACACCAGTAGAGGAAATATCCGCAGCACAAAAAAAGTAGACACGCACAAGAAAAAAGAGAAATCAGGGAATGCAGTGTAGTTCCACTGAAGTCAAAAACACATTACCATCTCTGACCTGCTCAAACAAGCTTTTGTTTATCTCCTCAATTTGAATAGAGCTAATCTTTATATATATTTTATATGACTATAAAACAGAGAGAAACAGAAACAAAATCTGAAAGCTTCTCTGGAACCCCATCTTGTGTCCTGAATAACTTGAGGGATTGAAACCTCCTTGCTCCAGTGCATGACGCTTCTTCTTCGACATGACCGTTGCGTGTCGCTGCACGCTCTAACTTAGTAGCCGAAGGATGGTTCATATTTTTCCTCTTCATAGTATGATTACCGCACCCAAAACTCCACCTAATTTGCATCCACCGGTGGATCACCTTGGGCTGTTGTGCGATTTCAGCAATAACTCTGTACGTCATTGTTTGCCAATACTGCCAGAATGTAAATCCTGACTGAGAGTAATGAATTAGTCTGGAGTTGGATACTATGTACAAGGCAAGTTGCAACTTGCAACGAGGTGCTGGCGATAAGAAATATCCCGGAATTTTCAGAAATGTCCTATAGCCCTTCGAGCATTTTAGAATGCTATTTACATTTTTTTTTGTTTTTAATTGGTAAAGATCAATTTTTTTTTTGAAACTCTTACCTGCTAGAGGCCCTCAACGGCCGTGACGTGTTCAATTTTGAACAGTTGAATTTTCTGGTAAGTTCCAAAACAAAATAATTGAACAGAGAACAATGCTCTGTTTTCTCCGCAGGATTTTTAACACACGAAAGCTATAACTGATTTCTGAGAATAGAGTATCACACACACACCCACAAAAACTTTGTATTCATTAAAATAAAACTGTTGTTATAAAAATATATTCTTCCTCTGCCTGAGCGATTACACCAAGAACATTTTTTTAACAAAAAAAATTACTCTATCTCCTTTTGAAAAGATCTACACTGCTGTGTGTAAAAATCTTTTACAGTCACTATTAAAAAAACTTTACTTTTACTGATTGTTTCATTCACGTTGCTGCATTACAAACAAAAATAACTTCTTTCTCTGTTGGAGAGATCAGCACACTCTTGTATGGAAATTACACATTCACTGAAAAAACTTACATTGCCCTTTTTCACTGCGGTGTGAAAGATTTCATGATAATTTTTTTTATTGATGCCTGCTTGAATCCTTTTTACATGCTCCCCCTATGTTTTTTTTAACAAAAAAACTTACATGCATTTACTATGCCATACTTCTTGTACATAATAAAAAACAATAAAATTAAGACATTTACCTTAGTATGCCATACTTCTCGTACATAATAAAAAAAAAAAAAATTAAAACATTTACCTATAATCTACGAACATGAGTAAAAAACTATTAGTTACTTCACTGCAGTAAATGGAGGTCAAACCCAAAACTTCACGTAATGTTCATGTGTAGGTCCGTACTTCAACCATATTTTGCGATTTGTGATTTGCGATTTAATCGCATCGCGAAATCACATTCACTGTAAAATAGGGGGATGCTTGAAACAAATGGGTGCAATCTGCGATATGCAATTGGATCGCATTGCAACATCACAATCGGTAGAAATCAAGTGAACAAATGGAGGTAGGTGCATGCCTGCGATTTGTGATCTGTGATAAGATCGCATCGCAAAGTAAAATAGAGTTGTAGTTGAAATTATTATTTCAACGCTCCCCTTTAATTTCAACTGCAAGGTTATCAGTCATACCCAGACAATTCCTCAAAAACCCGAAACTTTTCTATCTCAATAGTTTGGTCAAAATATCAACAGCGTGCTCTTGAGTTCTGTAGTGTTTTAAAATGATTTCTCCATTGTTCACCAATTCCCTGATGTAGTGAAACTTTGTATCAATGTGTTTCGTTCTCTTATGAAACACAAAATTCTTGGATAGGGCAATAGCTGAGCTATTGTCACAAAAAATAATCGTTGCTTTTGCTTACTCTTGGCATAGGCTTCCTAGCATCCTTCTCATCCAAACCGCTTGACACGTTGCTGCTGTAGCTGCCACGTATTCTGCCTCTGCTGTAGACAACGCCACAATGGGTTGCTTCTTAGAAGCCCATGAAATTGCTCATGAACCCATGTGAAAAACATAACCGGATGTGCTTTTCCGATCATCTACACTTCCAGCCCAATCACTATCAGTGTATCCAATTAAATATGAACATTCTGAGACAGTATATAAAATGCCAAACCTTTTAGTACCTTTAACATACCTCAGAATTCTTTTTGTTGTCTGTCAATGTGCTTCTTCTGGCCTCTCCATGAATCTGGAAATTAAACTAACAACAAACATTATATCTGGCCTAGTTGCATTCAAATACATTAGGCTGCCAACTATGCTCTTGTACACGCTAGGATCAAAATCCTTGTTGTTGTCATTTTTGCTGAGTTTTAATCCCATCACTGTGGGAGTGATTGGTGCCTTGTTGTCCTGCATATTAAATCTACCCAACACTTCATTTACATATCTTTCTTGTGAGATAAAAATCCCATTTTCATTTTATCTACTTCTATTCCTAAGAAGTATCTCCGCAAATCCATGTCAGTCATTTCAAATTCTTTTTTCATTACTGTTTTGAAATTTTCAATAAGGCAATCATTATTACCTGTGAAAATAGCATCATCAACATATAATACAACAATTAGTAATTTACCATCTTTTTCTTTGATGTAGAGGGTGGGTTCTCCCTCACACTTTTCAAATCCATTTTCCAGTAGATAGGAATCTATCCTACTGTACCATGCTCTTGGTGCTTGATTCAGCCCATAAAGAGCTTTCTTCAATCTGCACACTTTGTGCTCTTGGCCTTTCTTCTCATAACCTAGAGGTTGATCAATGTAAACCTCTTCCATTAACACTCCATTTAGGAATGCTGACTTCATGTCCATTTGGTAAACTTTCCACTTGTTTTGTGCTGCTATGGACAACACTGCTCTCACGGTTTCCATTCTAGAAACCGGTGCAAAAGTTTCCTCATAGTCTCTCCCATATTGTTGCTTGTATCCCTTGACAACCAAACTTGCCTTGTGTCTTTCTATTTTTCCTTCAGCATTGCTCTTGGTCTTGTAGACCCATTTAACTCCAATGACTTCCCTTCCTTTTGGTAGTTCAACTAAATCCCATGTCTTGTTTTTTTATATGGCATTGATCTCCTCATCCATAGCTTCTATCCATTTATTATCCTTAATTTCTTCTTCGAAATGAATAGGTTCATCAACATGACAATATAATGCAAACAAAGAATTCATACCTTCATTCGCTGCCTCTTGCTCATAAATATCACTTAAATTTCTGAACTTCTTACTTCTTTCATTTGGTGTACAAGTGATTGAAGAAGCACTTGAATTTCCTCTTTGTGGTGTGCTTGGAGAAGCACTTTCATTTCTCCTCAAGGGTGTCCCTTGTTGTCCTTGTGTTGGCGCTGCTGTTTGGGGATGTATTTCAGCCATCTCCTCATCATCTTCATCATGAGACAAACAATTTTTAACATTCACTGTTTTCTATATGCTTCCATCCCAAGCTTCCTCCTCAATGAACTGAACATGTCTACTCACAAAAAACTTCTTGGTAGATGGCATATACAACCTGTAAGTTTTGGATTCCTCCCTGTATCCAATGAAAATACATTTCTCCCCTTTGTTGTTCAACTTCCTCCTTAGCTGATCTGGAATGTGTGCATAAGCTACACATCCAAAAATTTCCATGTGGGTGACTCCTTGCTTTCTCCCACTCCATGCTTCTTTCGGCACTTTGTTCATCACTACTTTTGTAGGACACTATTCAAAATATATATTGCACAGTGTACAACTTCAACCCATTAATCATTTGGCAATTGCTTTCCCTTCAACATGCTCCTCGCCATATCCATGATTGTCGTGTTCTTCCTTTCAGCAACTCCATTTTGCTGTGGGGTGTACCTAGTTGTAAATTTCTTATGAATTCCATTTTCTCTACAAAATCGTAGGAATTCCTTAGAGATATACTCGCCTCCTCTATCAGTTCTCAAAACTTTGATATGAAGCCCACTTCGATTTTCTACAAGTGCTTTGAAATTGCGAAATTTTTCAAACACTTCACTTTTGTTCTTCAGGAAATAAACCGAAGTCTTTTTGGTGAAATCATCAATGAATGTTAGGAAATATTGGCTGCCTGTTAGTGATGGATTTTGCATCGGTCCACATAAATCTTAGTGGACAATCTCTAAGGGTGCCTTTGCCCTTATGCTTTTCCCTGATGGAAAACTTTCTTTGTGTTGTTTCCCCAAGATACAACCTTCACAAAGGTTATCTGGTTTCTCTATCAATGGTAGTCCTATTACCATTCTTTTTCTACTCAACAAGTTAAGACATCCAAAGTTGAGATGTCCAAATCTCAAGTGCCACAACCAATTTTCATCCTTTGGTACGCTTTGGAAAGCCTCTTGGATAACTGCTGCAATTACTTCTTTGTTTTTCAAATTTTCCTTTATTCTGAGAGGGAACATCATGTTCCTCATCATATTCACTTCAGCAATGCATCGTTTGCTGGGTTCTCTATCCATGATGGTGCATACATCATTCTCAAAGAAAACATTGTAACCCTGTTGAACAAACTGTCCAATTCTCAAGAGGTTAAATCTCATTCCAGGAACATAATAGACATCTGCGACGGTTTTCTTTTCACCTTTCTTTGTAAATATTTTCACTTCTCCTTTTCCCATAACATAAATTTTACTATCAGTCCCAAGTGTGACTTGTGACTTCACACTTTGATCTAAAGCAGAAAACAGGGCTATGTTTCCTATCATATGGTTTTTACAATGGGAATCTAGAAACCATATATCATCATTATTTGTTTCAGCCATATTACAAGCTAACAACACATTATCTTGGCTGATATTTTCTTTAGTGATATTTGCACTAGATCTATTATTCATATCATGCTGCTTCTTCCTACATTCATTGGCATAATGCCCATATTTTTTACAATAATAACATTGGACATTGGATTTTTCATATCTTTGTCCTTGAGCATGATGTTGTCCAATTTGTTGGTTGCTGCCTTGGCCTTGGTTCTGATTTGGATTGCTTCCTCTTCCTTGAGTATTTGTTGGACTATTCCTTCCACCTCTGTTTTGGCTTCTACCTCTTACTCTCTTGCTTCCTCTACCTTGACCTCTTCCTCTTCCAAAGGACATCTCGGTCTTAAAGGCTTGCTCTAGAGATGAGTTTTCATTTCTACTCAATCTCTGTTCATGTGTTATCAATGATGCATGAAGTTCATCAACTGAAATGTTTTTGAGATCCTTTGTCTCTTCTATGGTGGTGACAATTACGTCGAACTTTGAGGGTAGGACCTCAATATTTTCTCCACAATCCTCCTTTCTTCAAGAGTTTCTCCATGAGACCTTATTTGTGTGACCAGACCAATCACATGTGTGAAGAATGAGTCAATATTATTTGACTCCTTCATGCACAGGTTCTCAAAATCTCTCCTCAGCAACTGTAGTTTTGTTGTCTTCACTTTCTCCATGCCTTGATAGGTTGTCTTGAGAGTTTTCCATGCTTCTTTGGATGTCTTGGTTGCTGCTATCCTTAGAAACACACTCTCATGCACTGCTTGATACAAAAATACAAGGGCTTTTGAATCCTTCTTCCTATTGCTCTTCAACAGGTCTTTCTCTGCCTGTGTCAAGTTATTAAACTCTTCTTCATCTGCTGGTTCTTCAAACCCATATTCAACAAGTTCCCATAAATCTTGTGAGGCAAACAGGGCTCTCATGGTTATTGCCCAATAGTCATAGTTTTTCTCATTAAACTATGCGAGATGAGTATTAAAAATACCCATGCTGGTGCTGGCCATTCTTGTACTCTCAACTATGCTTCAAATATTTGATTGTGTATTTAAAAATCACTGACTGTTTCTTCAACAACTACACAAAAAACTTTGAGAAATACCTGGATCCTTTCTTGACTGAGTCTTCACTCTGCTGGAGAAGCTGCTGCAGCAAGAAATCATTCCCTTCAGCTTCTTTGACACCTTCAAAGAGCCTGAACAAGCTCTGATACCAGTTTTGGAATTTTTTGGTAAATTCCAAAACAAAATAACTGAACGATGAACAATGCTCTGTTTTCTCCACACGATATTTAACACAGGGAAGCTATCACTGATTTCTACGAACAGAGTATCACAAACACCCACAAAAGCTTTGTATTCATTAAAATAAAACTGTTGTTACAAAAATATATTCTTCCTCTTATTGAGGGATTACACCAAGAATATTTTTTTAACAAAAAAAAGTACTCTGTCTCCTTTTGAAAAGATCTACATTGCTGTGTGTAAAAATCTTTTACAATCATTGTTAAAAAAACTTTACATTTACTGCTTGTTTCATTCACGTTGCTGCATTACAAACAAAAATAACTTCTCTGTTGGAGAGATCAACGCACTGCTGTGTTGAAATTACACATTTACTAAAAAACTTTAATTGCCCTTTTTCACTGCTGTGTGAAAGATTTCGTGATAATTATTTTCTATTAATGCGTGCTTCCATCCTTTTTACATGTTCCCCCTATGTTTTTTTTAACAAAAAAAACTTACATACATTTACTATGCCATACTTGTCATACATAATAAAAAACAATAAAATTAAAGCATTTACCTATAATCTACAAACATGAGTAAAAAAGCATTAATTACTTCACTACAGTAAACCGTTGTCAAATCCAAAACTTCACGTAATTTTCATGTGCAGGCCCGTACTTCAACCATTGAAATTTTGCGATTTGCGATTTAATAGCATCGCGAAATCGCAATTGCTCTAAAATAAGGGGATGCTTGAAACAAATGGGTGCGATCTACGATATGCGATTGGATCGCATCGCAACATCGCAATCAGTAGAAATCAAGTGAACAAACAGAGGTAGGTGCATGGATGCGATTTGCGATCTATAATAAGATCGCATCGCAAAGTAAAATAGAGCTACACTTGAAATTATTATTTCAACAATTCCCACATGTTGATGCCTAAATATTTAAATATTTTAATAATGAAAAGGGATGTAGGGATAATCAACTCCGGTACTACACCAAGCTAAAATCATGACTTAAACAAAAGATATTGACACAATTTTGATACGGTACAACTGGGAATCACTTCCTTAGGGAATGTGTGACCGATCAAATTACGGCTCTCTTACCCTGGTTTGTTATATCTACTTATCAGTTTGATAGTTAGAGGTCGTAAAACCCTGAAAATGACAGGTGTTATTCCAAATATTTTGATATAAATTATTTCAATATAATTATGTTGTGTCATTTAAGCAGTACTTCTCCAATTTTTTTTGGTAAACCTACAATTTAGGGTTTTGTATATCTACTTATCAGTTTCATATTAAGGGTCGTAAAAGCCTGAAAATCACCGGTGTTATTTCAAATATGTTGATATAAATTATTTCAATATATAATTATGTTCTGTCATTTAAGCTGTACTTCTCTAGTGTTTTTTTAAGTTTTTTTTTGTTAAAGCTACAATTTAGCCTAGTCCACTCAATCGGAAACCCCACTGCCCCAGTTCCTGAAGCTAAATTTCGATGGTTCAGCAAAAGAAATTTGAAACCTACATGATATGGAGGTATAACTCAAGATCACAACGGATCATAACGGTCTTCCAGTTGTGTTCATTTATTTTGGTACCATTAGTATTAACATCAATAATAACGTACAACTAATTGGTCTTTGCATGGGACTAGATTATGCTGATAGGTAAGGTTTTTGTAAACTTTTAGTGGAAGGAGACTCTTAAGTTATTATAAATATGTTCCGAAAACTCTAAAATAGATTTCATCAAGGTTGTATAAAGTTAAAGATTGGAATTTTTTTGGAATTGGTTTTCTCGCTCATTTTTAATATTTTTTCTTTTATTACTTCCAAATAAGTAGAATTAAAATAGCTATTTTTCTTTTATTCCTTCCAAATAAGTAGAATTAAAATAGTTGACCATCTCATGAACCATGGTTTCATGAAATTCTATGTGCAGTTAATTTCAAATGGGATCTCTTACTAGATTCATTAAAGGGGGTTTGCTAGCAATTAGTTCATAAAGATTACGTGGCTCCACAATGGGTGAAAAATATAGAAGAGGGGACTGGGGATGCCACTGCTCCACCTAGCCAATGAGCTAGTGGAGTTTAATGTAGAATGTGATTGTGATCTATGGAGATTGTTTCGGAGTTAATAACCATGATGGAAAGGTAGAGATGAATATGGGCAGATAAGAATAAACGGCAATGCATCCGTGTTAAGGAAGGTGAGGAAATAATGTTACTCCAGGTTATTTATTTGCATCCGAGAAGTGTTGATTGGACTATTTCAGATGAAGAGAAGCCACTCGTGGAGGTTACGTTTACCTTGTTGAAGATTAGGGAGAGTGTTCTAGGGGTTGTCCATGTTGATGCATCCAAAGTAGTATTGTTTTTCCCTCAACTGATATATTATCTTTACACTATGGTTGTTTTCTTTCATGTAATAGGGCATCGTTGGTCTCTTTCCTAATTGGTACTCCAAAACAATGGCACATATTTGTCTCCCAACCGATCGCAAAGTCACCAACATGTGGGTATATTAAATACACTATTAGTTGGTTATGGTTTTAGTACTTTACTCTATCCTAACTACACTCCTCAACACATATAATTCATGCAGAAGGGAAGACCGTCGTGTTATTTATGTTTCATGATACAAGGAAGGATTGAGTTTGGGTCTTATGCCTCGACATTGTTGGTGGATTCTTTAGCCCCCTAGTTTTTCTCCAATGCAAAATTCATTTTCTTCTTGTTTATTTTAATTTGGCTATATTGCATTGGCTCTAAATGGCGATTTACATAGTCTCTGTGAAGTGTCATTACAAGGTCCTCGTGCAGTATATTTGGGAGATTGAGAGGGAGAAATATTTGGTTGGTCCAACCCCTTCCCCCAATGTGTTAATTTATTTCATTTCCTTTGTGTGTAATCCCATACCTAGAATTAGCCATATGGGCAATGTTAGTGGTCAAGGGCATAAAGTAGGGTTGGGGTGTATTTAGTTATGGGTTGTGAGGGAATTAAGGAGTCCTTTATTCAATTTTGACTTGCATATTGATTCTTGTGCTCTTAGTATTTGGTTATATAATTGCATCCGCTATTTTCTGTCACCAATTGACTATTTAAAAATCTAGACCACTAGCTCCACAAAGAAAGTGTGCCTCTCCATGGGATTCAATGGTAGTTCTAGGTTATGGGTGCAGCCAATAGGTTGGAGGAAGTGGTGGGGAAAGTTTAGTGCATTACTCTAAATAGGATAGGCTTGGTTGATAGTATATCAATATCTTTCGTTGTCTAGTATAGGTCTTTACGCTAATAGATACTTAGTGTTGTCGTCTCTCTAGGGTTGAAAATTTGTCAGTTGTCTTTAACAAATTTTCCATGTTTTAGAAAATTTGATTTCAGGCCCAATGACTTGTCGAACGGTGCATGTTAGAATGGGGGCAACGTACTATCAAGAGCATGATCGAAGGGGGCACACTCATATGCATCATCAATTGATGGACTTCTATGGATGATACTGGGAACTAACCACATGCCCTATCTAGGAAGAAATTTCTTAAGCCAAGGGTAAGACTTTTGGATGTAGATCCCCTCTCTCTAAGACCGAGGTCTTAGTAGAATGGGAAGATTATATGCCTCATACTTGGCATACCAATGGTTGATTCAAACAATACATGAAAACCATCAAGTTGTATTGAAAAAAAGAAATTATTATTAGGACATACGCTAGTACAAAAATAAGAGCATGAGAATGATATCCTTGATTCATTGGAGCACCTTCACTACCACATAAGTAATGTTTATCGTAGGCTAGAGAGAGTAGAGCAACACCTTGGCATACGTGTTGTGACAAGAACAACTCATAAAGGCTCGAAGGAGACTATTTAGATTACAGTCTTGGATTCAAATCCCTCATAGTAGGAGTGTAGCCCATGAAAGACCTCCAATTATATTTTGATTTTTCTAGTCTCTACAACGAGTTTTCTTCTTGTTTTAGCCAAATTTTAGTAATGAAAAATTGACATGATAAATTTTCATCTGGATGTAATCTATTCTTTTCTCCCGTAATGAAAATTCATCTTTCAAAAAACTTTTTATTTTTTGAAAATTAATTATAATATATATTATTTATTATTAAATATTTCTTAATAATAAAAATTATAACATTTTATCAATTAAAAAAGTTTATATTATTTATTTGTAAATATTTTTCAAAATGAATTAATTTAATAATATTCACCTATTTTATATTCAAATTTAATTATATACTTTGTATCAATTAAAAAAATCAATAAAAAAAAAACTAAAATATATAAAATTATCTTAAAAATGGTCTCTAATCAATAAGAATTATACACAATTATAATATTATCCATACATTTGAGGGATATATCCACATAAACACTAAGAGCTATATGGAAATTATAGCATGAAAGATGGACGATGAGGACAAAATGATTTTAGATGAAAGATAAATGATAGGGATGAAATGATTTTATTACATTAAGTATTACAACTTGCACTTTTACCGATGATTCATCAGAATTTATTAAAAGAATATCCAAAATATTAAAACAATTTTACAAATTTTAAATATTTATCAAATGTAATTAAATTATAGCCTAATAAAATTAATACGATAAAAAATACAATTACATATATATAATCAAACTAAAATTTTAAAAAATAATAATATAAAAATGTGAAAATAATAATATTATAATTATTCAGTTTATAATTATCTATTATAATAATAAAATTTTAAAATAAAATCAATTAATAATATAAATATAATTATATAACAACCTATATCATATATTTGATTGATTTGATGATATATATAACATAAGATTATAATCTCCCATCTAATAACATTAATTACTTTATACATATAAAATAAAAGGTCATTAAATTATATATAATAAATAATGATTCTCTATCTAACAACATTTATCACCTTATACATATTAAACAAAATATACATATAAAACGATTAAATGATATAAAATAAAATAATAATTTGATGATATAAGCAACTATCTCACATAAGAATATAATCCCAATCTAATAAGATTATTCCTCTTTTACATATAAAACACAATGTCGTTAAATATAGAAATATAATCCTCATCTAATAAAATTAATCTTCTTATACATATAAAACAAAAGGTTATTAAATTATATATAATAAAAAATTAAATATTAATAAAAATTCTATTTATTATACAAATATACAACTAAATTAAAAAGTAAACTGTTATATAATGAAAATTCTATTTATTATACAAATATACAACTGAATTAAAAAGAAAACTATTATATTTAATTATAGGTTAAGTGATATCATTCACATATTTATATATCATAATTTATTTTAATATCAAAATATTATATTTAGAAATATAGAAAAATAATGTTTTGGAAAAGTAAATAATCAATATCATATAATTTAATCATAATATAAATGATATAATTTAATTGTAATAATATAAAATATAATTTAAATGTATTCACTTTTTAACTAATAGCAATAAAAATTACAATTTAAAGATATCCATAAAGCGTGTTTACTCGGTAAGGCGTTCTTCTGGGAAGAACTCTCCTCCGGTCACTCTGTACCTTCCTGCGCCATTGATTTCGTTGTTAAACGATCGAATTAATAGTCATAGTTTAGTTACCGGTGGTAAATGGAGATGAGTTGAACGGTTTGACAGTTGCGATTTCTTACACGGTTTGACCGTTTCTTAACAGTGGATGCCCTATTCTCTGAGTCGCAGCCCCATCGCGACGTAGTCGCTATGGATGTTCACTATAAATAAAACACCAGCCAAAGCATGTAAGGGATGAAGATGACATCGTTTCAAACGTTTGTTCAACCGCGGTGTCTTCCCCTGTTTCTGTTGCTTCGGGACGGAAGGCTTGTTATTGTAATCTGCATAGTTTTCTGGAATCTACTGCAATTCCTCTTTAGTATCTGCCAAAAGTACTTGTTGTGAAACCCTATGTCGATGAGCATCTATTCTATTTCTAATTATTTTCTAGTATTTAAAGTGTATTTATTTTCCCCTAGTAATCTTTGGTTTGTGGCTGGATGTACAGTTGGGGATTTTTATATATTCTGTTATGAACGCTGTATTTTCAAGAACATAATGTTTTTTAGTTGTTCTTTCGTTGGCTCTTCATTAATTAGTAGGAATTATTCTTGGTTTCACGGACATGCATGCAAGGATTGTGAAGTCGAATCCATGCCCTTCTTCGGCCTTGGTGATCTGTGGGAGTCGTTTAACGAGTGGAGTGCATATGGTGCAGGGTAGCGATAGTGTTGAATGGAAGCGAAACTGTTATGCAATATTATGTATCGTATCTTTTTGCTTCCAATCTTTATTTATAATATAAAACCACTTTCTAAATTATAATCTTATGTTCATAGCATTATTATTCACATCTACAATCCAAAAACAAGCTAAAGAGATAGCAGATTTCTTTTCAACGAAGGTATGATTGGAGTTAAATAGCATAACAGAAAAGATCCTACGTTTGGCTTCTCATATTCATTTACAAAATACAGTTGCTCTTTGTATTATAATGTTATGTTGAGAAACCCTTTTTACATGGAAAATGGGATAGAGATGTTAATTTAATAAACTTGGGTTAAGTAGATTTGTCAATGCAATAAGCGTAATTTAAGAAAATGCGGAAACAAGGTATTTAGATGTAAGTATCAATCTAATGTGGCATGTATATCTTTGGTCGTTAAAATAGAGCAATTTTCCATTACTAACATCAGATGGCGAAGAGCTGCCCAGCACTGAACGTTCTACGTTCGATGTGCTTGTATATTGCAAACTGCAGTGGGGTGGGACAGTAGTCGAGCAACTGCTCATATGATAGCATAGCAGAAGAATGCAGGTTTACCAACCATTTAAGAAATAGTCATGGTGCGCAGTAAAGGTTGAGCTCCTCCCCATTGATGGAGAAGGATTAATGTGGATAAACTGTTTACCCAAGAACTGTACAATCTGGCTTTTACTTCGATATTTATCGACTGTATGTTTTCAAGAAGCCCAACTGCGTAATTGAATGTGTTTATTCAACAGCCTCAGATAAGTAGTACTACTAAATTGTCCATTAATGTGTTTAATGGACTATGCCTCAATGGGCTTCAAATTGGTTAATGATAAATCCCAATGCCTTTTTCTTTTTCTTTTTATTACTTGATTGTAATGGCTCAATGGTCCAAGTCTCAGCAAGGTTTACCTAAATTCGAAGGGAAATAAGAAAGCTGCTTTTTTTTTTTTTTTTGAATTCTTACAGTTTTTTTTTTATTATGTTTTTAGGAGGTTGAAAAGATGTGATAATGTACACTTCAAAAAGGTAAGAAAATCAGTTTTATTAACTTCTTATATTTTTAGGAAGTTGAAAAGATAAAAAAATCTATTAATAAAGTAAATCTCAAGAAAGTTTACCAAAGAGTAATCATATAATAATTTATATATGTGATAATGTACACTTTAGAAAGGTAAGAAAATCTGTTTTTTTTTAAATTATTATATATATATATATATTTCTTCATTATTTCTTCATTGTCTTTTTTATTTTATATATATATTTCTTCATTTGAGTTTTTTCCTTCTCAATTTATTATTTACTGAAAATGTCTCTGAATATATTTGTTCATTTATATACTTTTTATGTTCTATATGCAAGAGCATATGCTATATGAGGCTATGCAATGAAAAAATTATCAATAAAGTAAATATCAGCAAAGTTTATCAAATAGTAATCATATAATAATTTATATATGTGATAATGTACACTTTAAAAAGGTAAGAAAATCAGTTTATTAAAAATATATATATATATATATATATATATCCTCATTATTTCTTCATTGTCCTTTTTCTTTTATATATATATTTTTTCATTTGAGTTTTTATCCTTCTCAATTTATTTTCTATATATTTCTTCATTTATATATATATTTTTTTCCCTTGGAAAAAACTTAATTTTCATTGAAATATAAAAATTACATGTTGTATATGCAAGAGCATATGCTATATGAGGCTATGCCTTTAAGTTATCAAAATAGAGCAGTCATTTTGTTGTTTTTTTCAAAAATCACCCAACAAAAAATAAATAGTTAGTTTTATAATCAATCAAAAAATAAATAGTTCATATTAATATTTACATACGGAAGTAGCTAGAAAATAACATCATCTATGTCCATAAAAGGTCTGTGGTAGAACGGATAGAAATTCCCTTCTTTTTGCTCCTGTATCAGCCAAGTGCCCTTCTCCCTTCTTTGTGCTCCTGTATCAGCCAAGTGCCCTTCTTTGTGCTCCTGTATCAGCCAAGTGCTGGGAGGCCTGTGTGCAACTTCTGGGAGGCCTGTGTGCAACTTCTTTGGATAAGCTGTTAGCATCCACATTTCACTCCCTGTAAATGTGTTGAAGCTGTTAGCATTCGCATTTCACTCCCTATAAATGTGTTGAAGCTGTTAGCATCCGCATTTCACTCCCTGTAAATGTGTTGACGTGTAAATGAGTCAAAAACAGTAATAAGAAAATGGGCCTCATCCACAATGTGAAACAAAGAGAAAGTTGAGCATTTGGTATTTTTATTGATCCAATCGTAGAGAAAGTTGAGTATCTAGTATTTTTATTGATCCAATCACAGACAATTTTGAGTCTCCAATTTTGAGTCTCCAAAGAGCTGAAGGTCATGACATTGGATTTGTAAGGCATATTGGGTGAGGAATTTTGCAGAGGAAAATTCCACAAAATTGTTTGTACCACTCCCCAACCCCATTTGAATGTGGAGAGAATGTGAAACAGAGAGGTTTAAAATGGCTTCTCCCCCGCATCCCTCCTCTTTGGCAGACTCGTCAAAACAGGTCCATGGCTTTGAGTGGTCTATGGATTCCGGAATGAGTCCAGGATTTGGGTATATCTTCGTCTTCAGGGATGAGAGAGTAATCAGAGATGATTCGGGAAGAGATGGAAGGCCAATGCCGTTGGGGGTTTTGGAAGATGAGATTATCTCTTGTTATCCATAGGCCCCAACAGACAAGGAAAGGCAGGTTCCTAAGTTTTTTAGGGGTGGCTCTGGTCAACCAAGATGACCAGGATTCCGAGATTGAAGCACCCTGCCATCCTGTCGAGGAGGGGATTGCTACTGAGATTGATAACCAATGATTGTAAGCAACCTTATAATCAATAAAGAGATGGATTGCAGATTCATTGTTGCATTTACAGAGATGACACCGGAAAGGGCCATGATGAGCTTGCTTTAACAGGTTATCTCCCATGGGGATTTTGTTCTTCAGAATTATCCACATCAGTAGTTTGCTCTGGGGGGGATTTTAGTTTCCATAAATTCTTCCACCAAAGTTCTAGGTCCTATGGGCAATCCTCCCAGCAAGTACCAAATATCCCTCCCTTGGCATTATCTTCCTACTTTCGAGAGTGCCCAGACTACTTCATCTTCCTCTTCCCTAATCCTGATCTGAGCCTCAGAGAGGGCCTCGGTGTAACCATTTCAAAGATGAGTCCATTGAGGGAGAATGTTTAGATCTCGGGCTATTTTCCAAGCTTTTTAGAAGGGGGTAGAGCGCTCCATATCAGCTATCTGACCTATATATGAAATATTGATGTTCTTAAGGAAGACTCGCAGGTCCTCTGGCAACCTGTGAAGGTTTCCACATCCAATCCAAGGGTTCTGGACAATTCTTACTCTCATTCCTCACTGGATTTTTCAAGTGAGACCTTCCCTGATGATGTTGAGGAATTTTAGTATCGCCTTCCTTATAATGGAGACCCCTGGGTGTATACTTTCAATTTGCAAGATCCAACCCATTAGAGGAACAGGGCTGATGTATTTTGAGCAAGCCACCCTAGTCCATAAGCTGTTCGATGAGAGTAATTGCCATCCTAGTTTTTCCGCCAATGTTGAGGAGAAATATTCTATTTTCTCTATGCCCCATCCACCCTATTTCTTGGGTAGAGAAATGGCCTCCCATTTTACCCATGCAAATATTCTTCCTAATTGTTTCCCTTTCCAGAGGAATCTGCAGCATATGACCTGTATCCTAGCTAGGATGCCCCTAGGGATCCAAGCCAGTGACATCCAGTAAACCGGGCTGGCTTCCAAGACAGCTTTGATAAGCGTAAGTTTGTCGGCCCTTAAAAGGTATTTGTTGTATCAAATTTTTAATCTCTTTAACAATTTGTATATTAGCTAGGTCCAATCTACAATTTATTACCCCAAAGGTTTCAACTTGTAGCCGAGATAATTAAGCCCCTCCTCGAGCCCGAGCAAGTATATTGAAAATGATGCAGTGCATAATGGATCTCATGGGGAGAGCATCCATTCTCTGTGAGGATAAACTTGTTGCAGTTAATAGTCATGCCTGTAGATTTTTGGAATAGGGCGAAGATGTTCCTGAAGATGGTTAGGTCACTAATACTGCCATTGAGGAAAATGAGCACGTCATCCACAAAATGAAGATGAGTTAAGATGCAGTCTACTGCAATTTTTAATCCTTGTAGTCTACCCCTTTTGTGCTCGTCTTTTATCTATCTGCTAAGACCTTCCATTATCAGAAGGAACATTAAAGGAGATAAGGGGCATCCTTGTGTGAGTCCTCTTTCTGAGTAAAAAAAGGGGGAGGTTGCTCCATTGATAAGCACGCTGAAAGGGATATTGGTGGTATAGCACATTATCCATTTAATAAACTCAAAAGGAAAACCCAGGTGAGTTAGGAGCATTTTGATGTAAAGCTAGTTTGCTCTATCAAAGCCTTTTGAAAGATCTGCCTTTAGGATCATACCTTTGATTTTCTTGGAGTTCAGTGAATGAAGCACCTCCTGTGCGGTTCCTACTGCTTCATGAATTTGTCATACTTGCAGAAAGGAAAATTGCTTAGGCGAGATGAACATGGAAAGGATGGGCCGCATCCTATTTGCAATGATCTTGGCTAAAATTTTATAAATGCAGTTACACAGTGAGATGGGCCTGAAGTCATCAAAAGTGGAGGGGTTTTCATCTTTTGGAATGAGGTTGATGAAGGTGGAGGTGAGGGATTCACGGAACGATCCGTAGGTTCTGGAGTGTTCTAGCACCTTCAGGAGTATCCTCCCAGAGTGTCAAAGAAAGCTGAATAGAACTTGATCGCCCAACTGTCCGGTCTTGGGCTCTTGTCCTTCTTGAACCCCTTAATCATGGCTTCCAATTCCCCCAATGAGATTTCTTTTTTCAGCTCCATGCTAGCCTCTTGGTCCACAAATTGAGGGAAAAGTTGGGCTACCTACATGATTTTAGCAAGATTAGCTTCAGGGGGGGCTTGTAAATCTATTTGAAATGAGAGTTTGCAAGGGTGGCCAACTGAGGGAAGGTGTTTGCATGATGACCATGATCATCCAAAAGTTTCCATATGGTGTTGATGTTTTTCCTTCCATTTGCAAACTTATGATAAAAAAATTTGTTGTCATCTCCCTTTAGAAGACAGGTCGCCCTGCTCCTCGGTCTCTATGCTTCTTCCTGGTCCATTAGTATTTTCCTTCTAGTGGTATAGAGCTCCGCGAGTCTAGATATTTGATCATTCATTCTGTAAGCTTCGATCAGGTCATTTTTCAAGTCAGCTATTTCCTTCTCAGCTTGTAGGAGGGTTTGATCATATTTTATGCATTTGTTGTGAGCCCAGATTTTGGAGAGGTTCTTTAGACCCTTGAGATTTTAGGCAAATCCCTGTGTAATGTTGCCACACTCATTCAGGGGGTGAGCCTTCCAGAATTCCATGATCATCTGACTGTAAGAGGGATCTTTCAGCTAGGATGAGCTAAACTTAAATGGACCCTTCGGCTTGTGCGGACCTCCTCTGAGTTCCATGAAGATTGGGAGGTGGTCAGATACTCCTCCTGAACCTACCCATTGTCTGTGTAGGAGGCGCATAGTTAATAGCCCTTCCTTAATAACAAAATGGTCCAACCTTCACGCAAGATTGTCCTCTACATCTTTGTTGTTTCTCCAAGTAGGCATGACCTTGGCAGAGGGAATGTCCAGAAGATTATGGAGCTCTAACAAATTCTCGAAATAGGCAGATAAGAGGTCTTGCTAGGCATGAAACACCCAAGATTTCGAGTGACCTAAGTAGAAGTTTAGATCCCCACCCAAAATAAGAAGATCTCAGCAGAGTTAAGAAAATGGTCCTGAAAAGCAGGTTTATGTTGACAAGGCCCATAGACATTGAGGATTCAAATCTCCAGTCCCAACTCTGATGAGAATAGGTCAGCTCCCATGTGGTTGTGGCCTCCCCAATATTTTATGAGATGAAAAGAACGGGTATTGAAGCCCATAGCTGGACCACCTGGTCTTCCATTGGCATCTATCCCAAAGAAACTCATGAACATGGCTTCTAGAAGATGGGAGATGGAGTCAGCGGGTCCCAAGGTCTCTTGGAGGAGGATGATATCGAGAGGGGAAGTTTGAAACAATCTACGAAGGGTTAGTTTCTTATCAGGCCTAATCAGCTCTCTACAGTTGAAGGAGGCTCTATTGATAAGGGGGGGGGGGGGGGGGGGGGGGGGGGTGCAGTCGAGGGTTCAATGCTCTAAGTACCCAATGATTGAAGATTGCTTTCCTAGAGCAATTTTTCCGCCAACTCAAAATTATTCCTTTCAGAGAGAGGACGGTCATCCCCGAGGGAGTTTAGGGGGAAAGGGGGTCAGGGAGGGATCCAAACCAAAGGGTTCTTGAGGGACTAGTTTTTGCTTGGCCTTGGACCTAGTTTGGTAGCGAGGGGGAGGGGAGCCAGGCACTATGTCCGGGGTGCTCTCATGGGGGAGGGTAAGGGAGGAACGGGGGGCCTCAGGGAAGGGGGGAAGAGGAGAAGGTGGGGAATGACTAAGGGGGGACGAGGGGGCACATTCAGAGGGGAAGGGGATCATGAATCCTTCATAGAATTTTTTATTGGAGATTTATTGAAATCATCAAAAGCATGAATACAAGAGGGAGGAGGGGAATATGCTACTTACCTGAAGAAACCACCGATCCTGCAGCCGCTCTTGCCTTGGTGGGAGGAGAGGAGGGAGACTGAAGTGGAGGTCTCCCATGTTTTTTCGGGGATCCCTGCGAGAGAGATTGATCAATTGGTGCAAGATCACCCTGCTTCCCTTCATCTGAGTTGCAGACGTGCTTCCCCTGATTCAGGTCTGACTTAGAGGGAATTATCTTTTCGGCTTCCCCTCCATCTGAGTTCTTGGAATTCTTATTGAGGGGGAAATCCTTAAATAGATGCCCAACCTTATGGCACCTCTTACATCTGAAAGGAACCCCTTCGTAGTCTAGGTTCTGCCTGCATGAGAAATTCCTCCATTGAATTGTAATATATTCCTGTAATCCGCCACTCATGTCAATGTGAACCAGAATTCGAGCATACGCCATCTTCCCTGTCGAGAGATAGGGCTTGTCATATTTTATATATGTGCCGAGACAGTTCTCGATGCGCCTGAAGATGTCTTCAAACCAGAATTGGAGGGGTAGACTAGTCAATTTGACCCAGAGAGGGTCGGCCCCCAACTGTTCTCTTTCTGGGTCAAAAAGTGGAGTCCATCACTGGAGGAGGATCGAAAATTGTTCAATATGTCAAACCGCTGAAAGGACTGATTTGGTGTGTTCTGCCTTGGCAAACTAGAGTGCAAACCATTCTTTCCCAAAAGTCTGGACTACTAGGGGTTCAACAAGGTGCTCGCTCCAAATCTCTGAAACCCAATGTTTTAACCTAGTAGTGCTGTAGGGGCAACCTCATACTCTTCTTATAAGAACCCACTCAGTTGTATCCATGACCTCGCTCAACTGGAAATACTCCCCCAGCCTTAAGAAAACCTCCAAATTTTTGGGTCTAAGGATCCTCTACTTCTTTACTTTGCAGGGATCTTCATCAGGGGAGGGGTTCAGAGGGGGTTCACGTGAAGGGTTTGTCTTAGGAGGAGGGTCGCCCAAGGTAGGGCTTGAGGCGAAAACCCCAGAAATGGGGGGGAATTCAGTGAAATTGCCGGAAAGGGGAAGCAATGAGACCGGAGTAGGTAGTCCAGGGGTGGGGGAAACGAGATCACTGATCAAAGCTTTAGAGAGGAAATAGTAACCAACGGAGGAGGGGAGGCCTTCTGTATATAAGCCCAAACTTGGATCGAGGGATTGACCTACAAAATTGAGGGTAGAGGGAGAGAAGGCCTGGGCTGAGAGGTCAGGGATAGATGGGGTGGCCTCGGTGAAAGTCGCTGCCGAGCACGAGGCCCCTGAGATCCAGGGGAGTGAGGCTACTGCATCAGTGAGTTTATCGACAAAGTGAAAGATGTTTGCCGGAATAACCTTTGGAGAAGTTGAGATGGAGGTGCCCTCGAGAGGGTCTTCCATGTAGTCAACTACACCCTCTATAACTGACTCTAAAAACCCACACCAGATGCCTTCAGTAACCCTAGGTCGAGTGTCACTATAGAGGCCTATTGGAAGGTTAGGAGTAAAATTGTAATAGTAAAATAGTAAAAAAATGTAAAAAACCGGAAGGAGGACGGGCCTAAAGAGTAACGGGCTGGGGTACACGGGTTAGGGGAAAACTACAGTAGGGTTAGGCTGCCTCAGGGGAGGCGCAGGTTGTGAAGAACAAGAAAAACCCTAGAAACATTCCTTTCTTCGCTTCTGAGAACCCATCTCCACGAGCGTCTCATTTCTTCATTTGAGTTTTTTTCCTTCTCAGTTTTTTTTTATTTTCTATTACTGAAAATGTCTCCGAAAGGTATCCCAGCGAAGTTTACCAAAAAGAAAAATACGAAAGTTGTCTTTTTTCTTATATATATATATATTTCTTCATTTGAGTTTTTTTCCTTCCCAATTTTTTTTTTTTTTTCTATTACTAAAAATGTCTTCTTTTATATTTATATTTCTTCATTTGAATTTTTTTCCTTTTCAATTTTTTTTCTGTTATATATATATATATATATATATAGATATTTCTTCATATATATATATATATATATATATATATATATATATTTCTTCATATATATATATATATTTCTTCATTTGAATTTTTTCCCTTCTCAATTTATTTTTTATTTTTTATTACTAAAAATGTCTCTATCATTTCAGTAGATTGAAGGGTGAAGGTAAATACAATTATGTCCTCGTATTTTACTAGCTATTGGGCTAGTGGACCTATCTTCCTTCCTCTCTCTCTCTCTCTCTATATATATATATATTTAAATTATTTTCCTTCTCAGTTTATTTTTTATGTCTATATCATTTAGGTAGATCGAAGGGAAATATGATTATGTCCTTGTATTTTTACTGGCTATTGGGCTAGTGCACTTATTAATAAAGTTACAAGTCATATTTCGTATATTCTTACTTATCCTTTCTATCTTGTTTTTTTTATATATATATATATATATGTATATATATATATATATATATATATAGATATATATTTCTTCATTTGAATTTTTACTGGATATTGGGCTAGTGGAACTATCTTCCTTCATATATCTATCTTCATTTAAATTTTTTACTTCTCAGTTTATTTTTATGTCTATATCATTTCGGAATATATATATATATATATATATATATATATATATATATCTTCATTTGAATTTTCTGTCTTCTTTTATATATATATATATATATTCATTTCAATTTGTTTCCTCCTCAATTTATTTTTTATTTTCTACTTTCTGTTACTAAAAATGTCTCTATCATTTCGATAGATTGAAGGGAAATACTATTATTTCCTTGTATTTTTAATTTTTAGTAACTATTGGGTTAGTAGACTTATTAATAAAATTACAAGTCATATTTCCTATTATTCTTACTTATTGTTTCATCTTCCTAGCCTATGTTCTTTCACTGTGTGCATGGGATAGCTCTTATCGTTTCATCTTCCTAGTCTATGTTCTATGTTCTTTCCTAGTCTAGTCTATGTTCTATGTTCTTTTACTCTGTTATGCATGCAATAACAATGTTTTTTAAATATTACTGTGAAAATTTAAGGCATTATTGTAAAGAGTTCCATGATATAATTGAACAAAGAGTAATCATATAATAATTTATAATTTATATATGTGATAATGTACACTTTAAAAGTGTAAGAAAATCAGTTTTTTTAAATTATTATATTTTTAAGGGGTTGAAAAGATGAAAAAATCTATAGTGTAATAAATGTCTTCAAATTATAACTTTCGTAAGAAAATTAATTTTTTTAAATTATTATATTTTTAAGGGGATGAAAAGATGAAAAAAATGTATAGTGTAATAATTTTTTTCAAATTATAACTTTCTTGGCTTCAAATTTAACCATAGTGTTAGTGGACCTATTAATATGGGATAACAATGTTCTTTTAAATACTATTGTGAAAATAATTTTTTTCAAATTATAACTTTCTTGGCTTCAAATTTAACCATAGTGTTAGTGGACCTATTAATATGGGATAACAATGTTCTTTTAAATACTATTGTGAAAATTGAAGGCATTATTGCATAGAGTTCCAAGATATAATTGAACAAAGAATAATCATATAATAATTTATGTAATAATCTATATACACTTTAAAAAATTAAGAAAATAAGTTTCTTTTAAATTATTATATTTTTAAGGAGTTCAAAAGATGAAAGTATCTGTAATGTAATAAATTTTCACATTTGAACTTTCTTGGCTTTAAATTTAACCATAGTGTTAGTGGACCTATTAATAAAGTTACAAGTAGTATTTCCTATTACTATTGAACAAAGAGTAATCATATAATAATTTATATATGTGATAATGTACACTTTAAAAAGGTAAGAAAATCAGTTTTTTTTTTTAATTATTATATTTCTAAGGGGTTAAAAAGATGAAAAATTCTATAGTGTAATAAATGTTTCCAAATTAAACTTATTAATAAACTTAAAGCATTATTTCATTTTATTCTTACTTATGTTTCATCTTCCTAGACTATGTTCTTTTACTTTGTTATCTATGGGATAGGGATGTTTTTTTAAATAATGTTGTAAAAATTCAAGGCATTATTGCAGAGAGAATTATATTTTTAAGGGGTTGAAAAGATGAAAAAGTCTATAGTGTAATAAATGTTTTCCAATTAGAACTTTGTTGGCTATAAATGTAACCATAATATTTTAATGACAATTTTTTTAGGTTGAGAATGTTTTTACAATTATGAAATTTTTAAGTTTATTTTTATTTTAATAATATTATTTCTTTAATTAACTAAGTATAGGAGTTTGAATTTTAAATTAAAATGATTATATAATATTTAATTTTTAGTTGTAGTTATTTTCCCACTTAACTCTAATAAATTATTATATTTTTAAGGGGTTGAAAAGATGAAAAAGTCTATAGTGTAATAAATGTTTTCAAATTTGAATTTTCTTGCTATAAATATAACCATAATATTTTAATGACATTTTTTTAGGTTGAGAGTTTTTTTACGAGCTAATTATGAAATTTGTAAGTTTATTTTTATTTTAATAATATTGTTTTTTTAATTAACTAAGATAAAAATATATGAGTTTGAATTTTAAATTAAAATGATTATATAATATTTATTTTTTAGTTTTAGTTATTTTCCCATTTAACTCTAATAAATTCCTCATAAAAATTTCATTATTTAATTTGATATATCTAATAAAATTAATATGAAAAATCTAATATTGATACTAAATAAAATTGAGAAATATTTCACAATGTAGAGCTTTAATATATTATTATTTAATCTTATATATTTTATAAAATTAATATGAAAAAGTAATATTCATACTAAATAGGAATTAATTTTATAATAAATATTATAGAGAAATATTTCACAACATAGAACTTTCATAACATAAAACTTTAATATCATTGTAGTTTTGAAATTTGTAGGTTTATTTTTATTTTAATAATATTGTTTTTTTAATTAAGTAACATAAAAATATATGAGTTTGAATTTTAAATTAAAATGATTATATAACATTTGTTTTTTAGTTTTAGTTATTTTCCCACTTAACTCTAATGGATTCCTCATATAAAAAATGATTATTTAATTTGATATTTTTAATAAAATTAGTATGAAAAATGTAATATTCATACTGAGTAGAATTAATTTTATAATAAAACTTATATAGAGAAATCTTTCACAATATAGAACTTTAATATCATTGTAGTTTTATTTGAGTTTGTTTGGAAACATTTAATTTTTAAGATGAAAATGTAATTTTCAATTCAATTTTATAATAATATTTAGAGAAATATTTTACAACATAGAACTTTCAACGATTTCTAATATATTTATGTGCTACAATTTCTAGTATGTTTATTGGAGTTAAATTTCTTTAAAATTTAAAATAAACATTTCACTCAGTGCTTTATTTTCCTATATTTGATGCACCCTTTAAAATTGCACTATTTAAAATTGAAAATAAACATTTCACTCAAAGTGCTTTGCTTTCCTATATTTGATTCACTCTTTAAAATTGCAAATAAGCATTTCACTCAAGTGCTTAGCTACCATGAAGAGATTTGGCTAAAAAATTTCTAATATATTTATTGGAGTTCAATTTCAGTCTTTAAAATTGAAAATAAACATTTCACTCAAAGTGCTTTGCTTTCCTATATTTGATTCACTCTTTAAAATTGCAAATAAGCATTTCACTCAAGTGCTTAGCTACCATGAAGAGATTTGGCTAAAAAATTTCTAATATATTTATTGGAGTTCAATTTCAGTCTTTAAAATTGAAAGTAAACATCTCACTCAAAGTGCTTTGTTTTCCTATATTTGATTCACTCATTAAAATTGCACTCTTTAAAATGTAAAATAAACATTTCACTCAAAGTGCTTTGTTTTCCTATATTTGGTTCACTCTTTAAAATTGCAAATAAGAGAATTGGCTCAATGATTTCTAATATATTTATTGGAGTTAAATTTGACTCTTTAAAATTGAAAATAAATATTTCACTCAAAGTGCTTTGTTTTCCTATATTTGATTCACTCTTTAAAATTGCAAATAAGTATTTCACTCAAAGTGCTTAGCTACCACGAAGAGATTTGTTGACCTGCATTTCAAGTTAAGTTTCACTCTCTAAAATTGTTTCCAAGTTAAATTTCACTCTTTAAAATTTTGGCTGAACGATGTCTAATATATTTATTGGAGTTAAATTTGACTCTTTAAAATTGAAAATAAACATTTCACTCAAAGTCCTTTGTTTTCCTATATTTGACTCACTCTTTAAAATTACAAATAAGCATTTCACTCAAAGTGCTTAGCTACCACGAAGAGTTTTGTTGGCCTGCGTTTCAAGTTAAATTTCACTCTTTAAAATTGTTTCCAAACTAAATTTCACTCTTTAAAATTTTGGCTCAAGGATTTCTAATATATTTATTGGAGTTAAATTTGACTCTTTAAAATTGAAAGTAAACATTTGACTAAAAGTGCTTTGTTTTCCTATATTTGAATCACTCTTTAAAATTGCAAATAAGAATTTCACTCAAAGTTCTTAGCTACCACGAAGAGATTTGTTGGTTTGTGTTTCAAGATAAATTTCACTCTTTAAAATTATTTCCAAGTTAAATTTTACTCTTTAAATTTGTTTCTGAGTTAAGTTTCTCTTTAAAATTGTTTCCAAGTTAAATTTCACTCTATAAAATTGTTTCCAAGTTAAATTTCACTCTTTAAAATTGTTTCCAAGTTAAATTTCACTCTTTAAAATTGATTCCAAGTTAAATTTCACTCTTTAAAATTGTTTCCAAGTTAAATTTCACTCTTTAAAATTGATTCCGCTCTTTAAAATTGATTCCTCTCTTTAAAATTGATTCCACTCTTTAAAATTAAATTAAATTTCACTCTTTAAAATTGAAAATAAACATTTCACCCTTTAAAATTGAAAATAAACATTTCACTCTTTATGGGTGAGTATACCTCCCACAAGGATGCAGGGAATAAGAGGCGGTAGAACCAAAAATAGAATGGGGCTGTCGAGCAAAATAATCGATATATCATAGGGGCCACTAAGGCCATGAAGATCGACCACGATGAGGAAGATGTTGATGATGATGATGATGGAGTGAAATGGCAGACAGACTGACACCTCTATTGAGGCTACTCAGAAGAGGATCAAGGAATAGTTTGCTCTTGCTACCATTGAAATGGTGATGTTAATTATACTTGAAAAAGGCTATTGAGGCTACTCAGAAGAGGATCAAGGAATAGTTTGCTCTTGCTACCATTAAAATGGTGATGTTAATTATACTTGAAAAAGGTAAAAATAACCTTATTGATATGAAGGTTGTAGGGAAGATTGTTTCAAAGAACACAAAGTTTGAGCCTGAGAGAGCTTGCTACTCAAAATGGTAAGTAATCCACAGAACTTGTCCCAGAGAGTGATGATGAGGAGTAGAGTGATGTTGATGAGAAAAACTTCTTGACAATTAAAGGGCTAAGCATTAATGCTAAGCTTCTTGTTTCTTTTAATGATTTTCTTCAAAGGAGAAAGTCTCATAATCAGTTGGTGGAGTACATACAATCTTTGAGTGGTTCTCCTTAAGAAGTGATGACTTCATTGTTTGAGGACCTTAAAAAGGTGTCAGCAAAGGATTTTCCAAGAAAGTTTCAAAGATAAATATTTACTTCTCCAAAGCTCTCCATAATGACGATTCCATGTTGTTATTGTTGAATGCAATTGATTCCTTTTGTAAGCATGATGGTGCAAATGCAATCAAGGAAGTTGATTTGGTTCTAGAAGTTTTTTATGATCATGACATATTAGAAAATGCTATTTTCCAATGGTATGCTAACTATACTATGGGTGCCCAAGGAAATAACTCTTCAATGTGGAAAAATGTTAAGCCATTTGTTGAGTGGCTCAGAAGTATAGAGTCTCAATCTGAAGAGGATTAGTTAGTGAACTAAATATGTTTGACCATTTTAAGTTGATACACAAGGGTTCATCCTTTGGAAGTGCCTCTTTCGTCATCTTCCTAGCTTTTCTAGAGTGTCTACCTGTCGATCACTCTTATCATCAATATCTTTGAGACTTTCATGACATGGTTCCATGGAAGCATAATTCGCCTCCCATTTCTTCATGATGCCTCCTTCTATGCAACATCTTCTTTCTTCTATGCTACTCTTTCCTATGCTTCTTCCTTACGGAGTTTCCTTTGCAACATTTGGTGCAATTGCTAGTTATATATTTTCAAAAATTATGCAACGTTTGGTGCAATTGCTAGTTATATATTTTTAAAAATTATATTAAGCATCTTGGAAAAACACTAATGTATTTATCCATTATACAAATCACTAGTCAATTCTACACGATATAGATATAGATATAGTAGCCCAGTTATATAACCTTTTTCTTAATTTATTTGTTCTAAAAAAAACTTAATGAGAGTATGTGAACAGTGCTTTACCACTATTGACGTGGTCTTTTAAATGAAGAAAGGGTTAGGCTTCATGGCACAAGGTTATCAATAAGTATTTGTTTGTGCAAGGTGGCACCCTAGGATTAATTTATTTAATTATTATTATTATTTTTAGTGTGGATAGTTGAAAATATTTTGATTTTTTATTATTGAATCAAAAGGTTTATTTTATGGTCTAGTACAAGGGAATGTGTAAGTTTGTCTGTTTCTTTGTGCAAGGTGGTATTCTAGGTTTAATTTATTTAATTATTGTTATTACTTTTAGTGTAAATAGTCGAAAATTGTTCATGTTAAATCCATACTTATAATGAATCTATATTACTAATAAAATAATGATTCCATAACACTAATACTATATTATATATATCAAATAATATATTTATAAAATAAATAAATATAATACTTATGATTTATTGAGATATAATAAATTATATTGATTTAGGAATAATGTCTAAACAAACAATATCATTATAGAATAACGAGATAAAAAAATAAAAATAGACGATTAAAGTTATAATAATTATTTTAAAATTGATTTGTAAATTTATGTGATTTTAAGGGAATCTGTTTTTTATCTTAAATATTTTTATTATCATAAAAACAATTAGAAGTTCTCGCTAACATCTAGTCTATAAGATTTATCCCATACTTTATTTAGTTATAAAATACATGAAAATTAAATATACCTCTTATATTATATCATTATACATACACCGTTATATTATATCTTCTTGTTACAATATTTTATACGATTCTTTCAAACATCTCATGCGCTTAAGATTGTCCGATATGCTAGTTTCATATAAAATTCATGAAACTTAATATACATTTTATATTCAATTTTCTTAATATAAAAAACATAATGTTCTATCAAGTTTTTGGGACGATGAAAGGCTGGAGCGGGATACGTACAGAAGCAACTTCAAAATTTACGGAAATTTTGGGGAAACTGGTCGGAGTTGTAAAATTTATAAAATTATTAAAAATTTAATATATAAAAATAAAAAATAAAATTTCAACAATATGTCATTAGATTAGTAAATAATAAATCTTAATAAATATAAAATATACATTTAAATATGATTATTCTTTCCTATTAGATTATTATTTATTGACATTTTTGCAATCATAAATATAAAATTATAAATTTAAAAGTAAATTATTAAATTTAATCTATATAAGTAATGTTTCATCTAAATTTATCATTTGACAATAGACATTAATTTTAATTTTATGTGAAGTACATCTAAATTACACAATACACATCTAAAATAAATTCATCATATGACAATAATATTATGTCAAAAGTCTGAAATACCCATGTAATAATAAATTAAAAATAAACATAAAAAAAAAGTGAAATATTAATAAATCACTGCTCCAATCCGCTGACTCCAAGTGACAAATGAAACTAGCTCCCATGGCTCCAAGTCACAAATGAAACTAGCAACTCCAATCCGGCAACACCAAGTCAAAATGAAAATTACTCCAAGTCACAAAATGAAAATTGCAACTCCAAACATCTCAGTCTGAATCACAACAAATTGCAGATGGAAAATGTCAAGCGCGATAGCAAGAAAATCTCGGGCGGCCAAGTAAAATGTCGAGCAACAGTGGAAGGAAAATGTAAGATGACAAGGTAAAATTAGTGAGAAACGAATGAGGAAGATGAATAATTATGTTTTAAAGTTTTAATTTAAATTTAAATTTTTATTTATTTTTTTAAATATATTAAAAAAATAAATGATTATGTTTTAATGTTTTAATTTAATTTTAAATTTTTATTGATTTTTTAAAAACCTATTAAAAATTGTAATTTTTTTATGTTGCTCATTGTTATGAGGAAAAAAAAATTAGAAGACTATCGGAGGGGCATTTCATCACTAGTAAAAAGTCACCCAAATTTCCCATAAAAGAAAAGTTTTCCCAAGAATTTGGGGAGCTAAAAAAGACCTCCCCAACGAGAATAACAATTTCTCCCTTTCCATTCAATATGTTATAAGTTATTCGATACCTATTGTGTTTTACCGTAAATTATATAAAATAATTATCATAAATATTTGTTATAGAAGACAACATTTAATGAAAAATGCAAAAGTCATACTCAAACATTTAAATATTAAAAACTTATTTTTTAATAAATCATGACTCATAATTTATGTAGGGATCTCAAATCAACGTATTGCGATTTAAACATAAACTTCTTCTTTTAACACTCCATTTAGGAATGCAAATTTAACATCCATCTGATAAATTTTCCATTTGTGTTGTGCCGCAATAGACAACGCTGTTCTTACTGTTTCCATCCTTGCTACTGGAGCAAAGGTTTCATCATAGTCTTTGTCTTGTTGTTGCTTGTAGCCTTTCACAACAAGTCTTGCTTTGTGCCTGTCAATCTTGCTTTCAGCATTGCTTTTAGTCTTATAGGCCCACTTAACTCCAATGGCATCTTTGCCTTCAGGGAGATCCACTAACTCCCATGTTCTACTTTTCTCAATTGCACCACTTTCTTCATTCATTGCTTCAATCCATTTATCTTCATTTACAGCATCTTCAAAATCAACTGGGCCATCAACATGACAATGCAAAGCAAATAATGAATTCAGACCGGTCTTCTTGGTGTACTTGGAGTTTGATCCGAACTTGAGGGTATTTCTGATCCCTGTGGTGTGCTTGGAGAAGCACTTCCTTGACTTCTCAAGGCTGTTCGAATTCCAGCTTGTGGTGTGGTTTGTTGCACATGCTGTGTTGGACGAGGAACCACCAAGGAAGGATTATTTGTTGTTGTCCCTTCCTCTTCTTCTTCATGAGACACAATTGTCTTCACATTCACTGTCTTCTCTAAGCTTCCATCCGAAGCTTCAACTTCAATGAACTGCACATCTCCGCTTACTATCAATTTCTTGGTGGATGGATTATAGAGGTTGTATGCTTTTGACTCATCACAATAGCCAATAAAGACACACTTCTCCCCCTTACTGTCAAGCTTCTTCCTTAGCTGATCTGGTACAGGTGCATATGCTACACAACCGAATACTCTCATGTGAGTGACAGTTTGATTTTGACCACTCCATGCTTCTTCTGGTATTTTGTTCATGATAGCTTTAGTTGGGCATCTATTCAAGATGTAAACTTCGCAAGTGACAGCTTCTGCCCAATACTCATGCAGCAAGTGTTTTGCCTTCAGCATACTTCTGATCATGTCAAGAATGGTCCTATTCTTCCTTTCGGCAACACCGTTTTGCTGAGGTGTATACCTCGCGGTGAACTGCTTTTGTATGCCATTCTCTCTGCAAAAACGCAGAAAGTCTTTGGAGATGTACTCTCCTCCTCTATCTATTCTGAGAAATTTGATATAATTCCCACACTGCTTCTCAACAAGAGTTTTGAAGTGGCGGAATTTCTCAAACACTTCACTCTTCTGTTTCATCATATGCACCCATGTCTTTCTGGTGTAATCATCAATGAAAGTTAAAACATATTTATTTCTGGCAAATAATGGTATTTGCATCGGTCCACACACATCAGAGTGAACAATTTCCAAGGGTGTTTTTGCCCTTATACTCTTTCCTGCTAGAAAGCTTTCTTTGTGTTGCTTGCCCAAGATGCAGCCTTCACAAAGGCTGTCCGGTTTCTCAATCAATGGAAATCCCTTTACTATTCCATTTCTATGCAACAAATTCAAGCCTCCGAAATTGAGATGTCCAAAGCTCAAGTGCCACAACCAATTCTCATCTTTCACTTGTTCCTGAAAGACTTCTTGTGTTACAGCTGTAATAACTCTTCCTTCCTTCATATTTTCCCTCAGTTTGGGAGGAAACATTCTATTGCTGGTCATATGCACCTGTGCAATGATCTTCTTACTTGGAGGTATGTCTCTGATTGTACACATATCATATTTGAAGAACACATTGTAACCTTTGTCAACGAGCTATCCAATGCTCAAAAGATTACATTTCAGACTAGGTACATAGTATACCTCTGGCACAATCATCTGTTCTCCATTTCTTTCTCGGATACTGACTCTCCCCTTACACTTGACAGATATATTACTATCAGTTCCTGTTGTTACCTCAGATTTCACATTTTCATCCAGATTGGCAAACATTGCAATATTTCCAGTCATGTGATTACTACAACATGAGTCTAAGAACAAAAAATCTTCTTGTTGTTCTTGTGCATTGTTACATGTTAACAGCACAATCTTTGGATTCTTATCCTCTTCATTTGAAAAATTAACATTCTGCCTACTATTCATGTCATTTTGTTGTTTTTTATATTCATTGCCGTAGTGCCCATATTTCTTGCAATAATGAGATTGGACTTGGGATTTGTCATAGCTTTGTCCATGAGCTTGTTGTTTGCTTGAACCTTCATCTTGGTTCTGATTGCAGCTCCTTCCACTTGTGCTTGCAGGATTATTTCTGCCTTCGTTTTGGCTTCTTCTACGACCTCTGTTATTTGCTCTGCCTCGACCTTTTTCTTGGCCAAAAGACATCCGAGTCTTGAATGCTTGCTCAAAAGAGGAATCTGTTCCTCTACTCAATCTGTGTTCATGAGACATAAGAGAAGCACTTAGTTCATCTACTGTGAACTGTGAGAGATCCTTTGTTTCCTCTATTGCTACCACAATAGCTTCAAACCTTGAGGGTAAATATCTCAAGATCTTCTCTACAATCTTTCTTTCTTCAAGAACCTCACCGTGAGATATTATCTACGTTATAAACCCATAACTTGAGTGAAGAATGAATCTATTGTATCAGATTCTTTCATGCTGAGTGTTTCAAAATCTCTTCTCAACATCTGCAACTTTACAGTCTTCACCTTCTCCATGCCTTGATAGGCAGTCTTGAGAATATCCCATGCCTCCTTGGATTTTGTTGCTGCTGCAATTCATGGAAAAACACTTTCATGTACTGATTGGAAGAGGAAAAAGAGGGCTTTGGCATCCTTCTTCCTGTCGCTCTTCAACTGGTCTCTTTCTACTACTGTCAAAGCAGCCAATGTTGTTGCATCTGCAGGTTCAGCATAGCCAGTTTCAACCAGCTCCCATATTCCTTGAGAAGCAAACAATGCTTTCATCGTTATGGACCAGTAACTGTTATTTTTCCCATTAAACTGTGACAGTTGGGAATTTGTCAAACCAGTTCCAGCATCTGCCACCTTAACCTGTATAAGTAAAGAAGAGATACTAGCTGTATAATTAAAAACAAGAAAAAAACTTTCTCTGCTAGAGAAAATCTGTTCAATAAGCTTCTTAAATCTCCTAAAGTGAAAAAACAAACTCTGTTTTTCACTCACTGAGGGCCTAGACCAGCTCTGATACCATGTTGGAAATTTCTGGGAATTTCAAATACAAAAGAAATTCGATTTCACTAATAAAAAAAATAACTGTTACAAAAATAGTCTTCCTCTTTAGAGGGGTTACAACAGGAATGCTTCAGTTCCAGAAACTAATTTCACTATCTCAGAAAATTACAGTTTCAACACTGCTGTGCGTTGCAAAAAAAAACTCTCTCTTAATTCTACACTGATGTATTTTTATTTTATAGTGCATTGCATTTTCTGTTTTTTTTAGAGTGCGGGAAGGGGTCATAACTTATCCACCAACTGTGTTAACTTCGCTGAGGGGGTCTCTGCTGCAATCTGCTGATGATGATGAAAGAAATCTGATCTTTTGCGGTATTTCTCGAGTCAGTGGTGTTGAAACCCATGGCTAATAAATGCTGCGACGACTCGAGGGTGGTTCTTTTCACTTTCAACCATTCTTCTCTTTAATGCGGTTGCTGAGAAGTAATGGTGCAAGGCTAGATCTAATCTTCCTCCTTCGGGAACACAGAAACAGTTAAAGGGCGAAAAGGCAGCAATGGCGGTGGCATGAATAAGCCAGAACAAATAATGGCCATTGGACTAAAGACAGATGGATGGCTGGGATCATTTGCAGGTGAAGGTGCGATCTCCGATGGCTCAGGTCACATCACAACATTGCGGATGGCTTAAGGTTTGCGATCTGTGATCTGCAATAAGATCGCATCGCAAAATTGTAATCGAGGCAGAATGGGGGTGCGACAGGTTGATGTGCGATATGCTATCTGCAATCTGATCGCATCGCAGGGAACTCCAATGGGAGTTTTCCAGAAACAGAACGTTGCGGTCGTTGTCGCTCGACGGTAGTTGAAAATATCATTCCAACACTCCCCATTAATTTTAACTGTTGGGTTTTTCTGCATACCCAGGAAATTCCTAAAATTATCAAAACTTTTCTTTCCCAATGTTTTTGTCAAGATGTCAGCTAACTGATCCTCTATTCTGCAGTGCTGCAAAACAATCTCACCATTGTTAACCAA
This sequence comes from Pinus tabuliformis, assembly GCA_031772625.1. Classification (NCBI taxonomy): domain Eukaryota; kingdom Viridiplantae; phylum Streptophyta; class Pinopsida; order Pinales; family Pinaceae; genus Pinus; species Pinus tabuliformis. The sequence continues at coordinate 477,004,220 of CM062810.1, read as the reverse complement.
TTCACGTATGAAGTGAAATTTGGTGTCTATGTGCTTTTTCCTTTTATGAAAAACAGAGTTTTTAGACAATGCTATTGTCGAGCTATTGTCACAGTAAATGGTTGTGCCCTCTTCTTGTTCATGACATAAATCTCTGAGAACTCTTCTCAGCGACACTGCATGGCATACTGTTGTTATTGCTGCCACATGCTCTGTCTCTGTTGTTGACAAAGACACCACTGGTTGCTTCTTGGAAGCCCATGAGATGGCTCCCTATTCCATATGAAACACATATCCCGATGTGCTTTTCCTATCATCAACACTTACAGCCCAATCACTGTCAGTGTAACCTGTCAACATGAAACTTTCAGAAGCGGAGTATAAAATACCAAATCCCTTCGTTCCATTCACATACCTTAGAATCATCTTGGCTACCTGCCAATGAGTCTCTTTCACTCTTTTCATAAATCTAGAGATTAAACTCACATCGTGCATAATGTCCGGCCTAGTTGCAGTCAAGTACATAAGGCTGCCAACTATGCTTTTGTACAATTTCGGATCAAAATCCTTGCTGCTGTCTTCTTTGGTCAATTTCAACCCCATTACAATTGGAGTCACCACTGCCTTACTGTTCTGCATGTTAAATATCTTCAACACTTCTTCTACATATATAACTTGAGAAATGAAAATGCCATTTTTACTTTGGTCTACTTCAATTCCAAGAAAATATCTTAAGAAGCCCAAGTCAGTCATTTCAAATTCACTTTTCATGACTGCTTTAAAATCAGCAATGAGAGAAGCATCATTGCTAGTAAAAATCAAATCATCTACATATAAAACAATAATAAGAATCTTACTGTCATTCTCCTTTATGTAGAGTGTGGGTTCACCATTACACTTATCAAACCCATTCTCAATCAGATAAGCATCTATTCTGTTGTACCATGCTCTTGGAGCTTGCTTCAGCTCATAAAGAGCCTTCTTTAGTTTGCAGACTTTATGCTCTTGGCCTTCAACTTCATATCCTGGAGGTTGTTCAACATAAACCTCCACTTTTAACACTCCATTCAAGAATGCAGATTTAACATCCATCTGATAAATCTTCCATTTCTGTTGTGCTGCAATAGACAACACTGTTCTCACTGTTTCCATCCTTGCTACTGGTGCAAAGGTTTCATCATAGCCTTTGCCTTGTTGTTGCTTGTAGCCTTTCAAAACAAGTCTTGCTTTGTGCCTGTCAATATTGCCTTCAACGTTGCTTTTGGTCTTATAGACCAACTTAACTCCAATGGCATCTTTGCCTTCAGGGAGATCCATTAACTCCCATGTTTTACTTTTCTCAATTGCACCACTTTCTTCATTCATTGCTTCAATCCATTTATCTTCATTTAGAGCATCTTCAAAATGAACTAGGTCATCAACATGACAATACAAAGCGAATAATTAATTCAGACCGGTATTGTTACTTACCTCTCCTTGTTCATAAATCTCATTCAAATTTCTGAATCTTGGTCTTCTTGGTGGACTTGGAGTCCCATCTGAACTTGAGGGTATTTTTGATCACTGTGGTGTGCTTGGAGAAGCACTTCCTTGAATTCTCAAGGCTCTTCGAATTCCAGCTTGTGGTGTGGTTTGTTGCACTTTCTGTGGTGGAGGAGGAGCCACCAAGGAAGGATTATTTGCTGCTGTCCCTTCCTCTTCTTCTTCGTGAGACACAATTGTCTTCACATTCACTGTCACTACAACAAAACCAGCGATTGGCGTCCCTTTTTACTTCTTTTTTTGCATCTAGAGCCCATTTTTGGTGCTATTTGCATCCATTTATCAAATATGGTGCAAAACTTGACACAAAATTTGCATCAAGTTTTGCACCAAATCTTACACCAAGTTTAGCACCAGGTATTGCAATAGGTTTTGCACCACGTTTTGCACCAAATTTTATGTCAAGTTTTATGTAATCCTTTGCACCAGGTTTTATTCCAGGTTTTGCAACAATTTTGGCATCTATTTTTGTTTGACATACTTTTGCATCCTCATTTGCATCCACTTTTTGCACCTACACTTGCATCAACTTTTGCATCCTTTTTTGCATCATTTTTTAAATCATTTTTTGCATCCATTTTTTCATCCATTTGTGCATCACTTTTGCGCCACGTTTTACATCGAGTTTTGTGTCTAGTTTTGCATATAATTTTGCATCTGCTTTTGTTGCATCCACTTTTCCATCTTGTTTGGCATCCATATTTACATCCTCTTTTGCATCTATTATTGTACCCACTATTGCATCTAATATTTTTGTGCCACAATTAGCGCCTAGTTTGGCACCTCCTTTTGCACCCACTTTTGATTATAATTTTGCATCCACGTTTGCATCCTCATTTGCATCTAGGTTTTCATCAACTACTACATCTATTTTTGCATCCCTTTTTGTATCCAATTTTGGACCAGGATTTGCATCGGGTTTTGTGTCTCGTTTTGCATCTACTTTTGCATCGACTTCTATTGCATCCACTTTTGCATACAATTTTGCATCCACTGTTACACCCATTTTAAATTTCACTTTTTGCATCCCTTTTTACATCTTCATTTGCATCATACTTTGATTCTTTTTTTTCATCTATCATTACATCCACTTTTGTTATGCCATAATTTGCACCATGTTTTGCACTCACTACTGTATCCACGTTTGCTTCCAATTTTGCATCCATGTTCACATCCTCTTTTGCATCAAATATTGCACCTATTTTTGCTTCCACTTTTGTGTCAGGTTTATGCATTGGGTTTTGCATCTCGTTTTGTATCTACTTTTGCATCTACTTCCATTGTATCCATTTTTTTCATCCAATTTTGTTTTGCCTGTTGCATCAATGTTTGCTTCCACTTTTACATCCATTTTTGCATCTTATTTTGCATATTTTTTTTCTATTGTTACATCCACTTTTGTTGCACCATATCTTGCGCCTACCATTGCAACCACATTTGCTTCCACGTTTGCATCCACATTTGCATCCTCTTTTGTGTTCAAGTTTGCATCAGATATTGTGTATGTTTTTGCATCCCCTATTGTATCCACTTTTGTTTCATCCATTTTTGCATCTACTTTTGTGTCCGTTGTTTCATCCACATTTGTTTCACCACAGTTTGTGCCAAGTTTTACACCTACCATTGGACCCATGTTTGCTTCCACTTTTGCCTTCATGTTTGCATCCAAGTTTGCATTGACAACTGCATCTACTTTTGCATCCACTTTTGTGTTAGGTTTTTCATGTTGTTGTGCATCTACTTATGTTGTATCCCCTTTTCATCCAATTTTACTTCTATTGTTGCCCCCATTTCTATGTTCGCTTTTGCATCCCTTTTCCAACACTCATCATATTTTCTGCATTGATGATATTCCTTATGGCATTGACAATTATGAACAATTGATGACAATGTCAATAATATTGACAATGATGAAAATGAAGATGATGGCGATGACATGAATTGTGATTATGATGATAAAGACGATAGTGGTTACAATGACATTAATGATGATGATGGCAATGATTATGATGATGACGACGCTAATGACCTTGGTGAATCTTCCCAATTTTAGATGTTGTCATTGTCATAATCATAATCGTTATCTTTGGTGTCATCATCATCATTTTCATCTAGGTCATCATCAAAAACAATAATTGCATGAATGATGATGATGATTACAACAATGTTGATAGAAATTACATTAATGATGATGATGGGGATGATAAAAATGACAATGACAATGATAATGGTGGTGATGATGATGATCATCGATCATCTCTCAAAAATAGAGTTGTTATTTCTCTTACGTATATCAATGTGTCCTAAACAACCCTTTTCTAGCACTGATCACATTTTTTGGGTTGATGATATTTCTTACAACGTCTATAATTATAAACAATTGCAAACAATGTCCATAATGATGATGAAGATGGAGCTGATGATGATGGCATGAATGGTGATTATGATGATAATGTAATGATGGCAATAATGATGACAAGGATGATGGTGATGATGATGACAATGATTATGATAATGAGAATGAACAATTACTAGTTTCACTACCATCTTCTGGATACATATTACTATCATACTTTTTAAATTTTCTGTCTCTCTTGAGGTATCTTACTATAATGGTGTTGTCAACACTAAAAGATATCTTGTTGTAATGGTGGTTCTAATGTTAGCACTAGCAAAGTTTTTGTTAAATTTTGGTTAAAAAATATCGATTTATGCAATTATTTTGACAATCTATGTAAAAAAGTAAATAACATCCAATTATTTTGACTGTAGTCCCATTGATTATCATGAATTCACCAGTCTGAAGACCATCTTCTACATACATATTATTATTAAACTTTTTGCATTATATCCCTCTTATATCTTGTTGTAATGGCAGTATTAGCACTAAAAAAATATCTTGTTGTAATGGTGATGTTAGTATTAGCACTAAAAAAATCACTAAATTTTGGTAGAAAAAAGTTTATCAAATTTATTTATTTTTAATTTGGGAAATTTTTGTTTTTGTTTTTTTTTTTTTTTTTTTTTTTTTGTTTTTTTTTTTTTGTTTGGTATTAACCATGTTCTTTATGCTACAAGTCTAATTGTTGGGACAAAATTGCTCTTTCAAATAAGTTGCAAAAGCTATTTTACATCCATTGTTGCACCCATGTTTACACCTACTTTTACATCCCTTTTTGCATCCTATTTTTCATCTTCATTTGCTTCTTTTTTTGCATCTATCATTACATCTACTTTTGTTGTGACAAAATTTGTTCCATGTTTTGCACATACTGTTGTACCCACGTTTGCTTCCAATTTTGCATCCATCTTCACATCCTCTTTTGCATAAAATATTTCATCTATTTTTGCATCCACTTTTGTGTTGGGTTTTTCATCTCATTTTGTATCTTCTTTTGCATGTACTTCCATTTCATCCATATTTTGCATCCAATTTTGTTTATCATGTTGCACCCGTGTTTGCATCCACTTTTACATCCCTTATAGCATCTTGTCTTGCATCTAAGTTTGCATATTTTTTGTGTCTATTATTACATCCACCTTTTTTGTGCTATTATTTGTGCCATATCTTATGCCTATCATTGCAACCCACATTTTCTTCCACTATTGCATCCATATTTGCATCCTCTTTTGTGTCCAAGTTTGCATCAAATATTGTTTATGTTTTTTGCATCCCATTTTGAATTTACTTTTACATCCACTTTTGATTTGTCTAGTTTTGCAACTAATTTTGTGTTCACTATTGCACCCATGTTTGGCCCATGTTTACATCCCTTTTTTCATCCAAGTTTTCCTCCTTTTTTCATTCAAGTTTGTGTCCCTTATTTTTTACATTCATTGGAGTATCCACATTTGTTTCACCACAATTCATGCTAAGTTTTATGCCTACTATTGTGCCCATGTTTTCTTCCACTTTTTCATCCATGTTTGAGTCCTATTTTGTGTTCAAGTTTGTATGAACTATTGCATCTACTTTTTCATCCACTTTTGTTCAATTTTTCTGTCTTGTTCTGCATCTACTTATGTTGTGTCCACTCTTCATCCAAATTTACGTCTATTTTTACCCCCATTTTTTTGTTTACTTTTGCATCCATTTTCCAACACACATCATATCTTTTGCATTGATTATATTTCTTATGACATTGAAAATTATGAACAACTGATGACAATGTCAATAATTATAATGATGATGATAATGAAGATGATGACGATGACATGAATTGCGATTGTTATGATAATGACAATGATGATAAAGACGATGGGAGTTACAATGACAATGATGATGATGCTAATGACCTTGGCCATTCCTCCCAATTTTTAAATGTTATCATGGTAAAAATCATAATAATTATCTTTGGCGTCATCTTCCAAGTCATCATCATCTGATCATCATTATCATTATTTTCATCTTGGTCATAATCAAGAACAATAATGGCATGAATGATGATTACGATGTTCATGATGAAGATGAAAAAAATTATGATAAAACTTATATTAGTTATGATGATGGGGATGATGACAATTATAATGACGATGATAATGGTAGTGATGTTGATGATCATCAATCATTTCTAAAAAATAAAGTGGTTATTTTTCATTCATATATCATGTGTCCTAAGGTTGGTGATATTTCTTATGATACCTATAATTATGAACAATTGACGACAATATACAAAATCATCATGATGATGATGATCATGAAGAAGACATGAATGGTGACTATGATGATAATGAAATGATGATAATAATGATCACATTGATGGTGGTGATGATGGAAATAATGAAGATGATGACCCTCCCTCTAAACTAGCGAGGTACTCATAATGAGACAAAAAAGTACTCTCAAGTTGAAATATTCATATAAGAAGGGATCTAGATTGATAAGCATCAATGATGATTTACATCATCATAGCTAAAATTTTCAAAATAGTAAGGCCTTGACTAACAAGTTTATCTCTCCATTAGATCAGAGCAGGGAGGCATAAATTTGGACACCACTACCTTTCAAGGCACTTACGCCACCAAGATGTTTACCAGGTATGTCCTCACATGATCATTTCCTAATCCACTATCATAATATTTGACACCAGAAAATGTCAATCCTCATGACTATTATTATCTTGGATTAATGTACTTGACTTATGGCGATTAGTCCTAGTCAATGTCCAAATTCTCAAAGAATATTGGTCCCAGATGTTTATCCAATCCACCATTATCCCTACTAGTGCCTTTACTAGGCTTACGATTGTTAATCCTAGCCATAGTACATGACACATGGATAACATGGTGTCTACACTCACTCCCTCTCAACCAGGGAGGAAACATCCACAAGCATAAGATTTTCTCAAGAATACCCATCATTTTCGTAGAGAATAACATCATTAATTTGTTTTCATCACATGAGGACTTTACGATTAAGCATTCATAGATTTGTGGCAAAATATTTCCCCTTTTGTATTTGTGATGAAATACAATAAAAAAGTGAAAGCCAAAATCATTAAACATACACTATATTGATTTATCTAAGTCTAAACTCTAAGGTTGAAGTGAAAATTCATGTAAATCTTATATCTATGAGTTGTGCCAAACTTATGAAAACCTTATTCCTTAAGTCCTATATATAAGAAAATGAAAAAGAAAGAAAAATAAGGGCCAATAAATGGTAACTCATGTATTCACTCCCTCTTTGGAAAATATATGAATATATACACTCCTAGTCACACTTGATCACATGTATGTGATGGTTAAATCATGAATTCTTCTTTTCTCCTTGCATTTTCACTTCATCATTTAAGCACCTAATTGAGGATCTAAGGAATGTTTGTTTCCTAAGGCTTTCATGTCTACTCTTGGTTTACTTATGTCACACTACTGTCAATTTATGTGACAGAGTGAAATACATAAGTTTGTGGAGTTATTATAGAGGTGTATTGAGTTCGTAACCACACACACATGTATTACATCTCATTGATCCACATGTGTGGGTTGGAGACTAATTTCTTGACAACTTTAATGGAGACTACTTTGTGGCTTTAATGGTATAGCTTACAAAATATCTTGTTAAACATTTCGATTCATTCTTTCTTTTCCTCGAGACACTTATAATATTGAAGTCACTCCCAACAATCCATGGAGATGGGGAGTATAAATTACTTGTGCTAGAAATAGAATTGAGAAATAGAGGTTTTCCATTTGCGATATTGGAGTCATAGACATTGGATACATGGTAGTAGTACTCAATGTCAATTAACTAAAATTGTATTGTCATAATGCGAAAAGAGGTAAACATATTGGTAACCTTGATGTCTTAATCATTTCAAATAATAACCATTCCACCCAAGTATCTCTAAGCATCAATCACTACTACTTGGAAATTACTCCCCCATTTTCTAATTATATGAGGTTGAACCTCACTTAATATTTTTGCTTCTTATATCAACATTATTTATGGGTGCTTTGCATACCATTTTTCTTTTAGGAGTTTGTTTTCGGTTACTATTGACGCCCCTCATGTTCCAAGACTATTTTCATCAAAAATTTACATAGAAAGAAAGTATAAAGTGACTAAAAAGAAACATGTCTCAAGATTTAAGTGCTTGGACAATTCCACTTCCTGACTCCTATATTTCCATAACCTGGGACCAAATGGTGAACTTGATGGCCTTAAGGGAAATTGATCAATGAAAATCTAAAAAAGAGGTGATTTTTGACTTTATCACATACAATTTAATATGCTAAAAAAAATATCCATAACAATTTCATCAAGTAAAGAATCATTGCATTATAAAATACAATCTATAAACATTTTGGGAAAGTTTTGCTAAAACATGCTTAAAAATCAACATATTTAATATTAATATTTAACAATAATATGGACAATAACACATTTTGATAAATTAAATAACATATTATCAAGCCTAAAAAATGTCACTAACTGAAAACTACAAAGCATGCAACTAATGGAAGTGACCACTCAAGGCCACCACAAGACAATTAATCTATTAAGACCAAGATTAATGGGGACAAAGATCTATAAAGGACAAAGGAAAACCTATTTTAACTTTATTGTTTTATTAGCCTGGTTCAAGATGAACATTACAAGATATCATGAAGAACATAATTAGTTTTATTGAATTAAGAAAACCCAAGCACATTCTATAACTTAGCAAGAAAGAGATGTATAACACCCATCTCAGCAACTCGACGCATGACATTAAGTTACTTTACTATATATAATTTAAACTCCTATCATAAAATCACAAATTTAGCATGAATGGAATGTTTAAAATCCATTTTTATAAAAACAAAATATAACTTTTCTTATAGAAAAATATACCAAAAACTAAATATATTTTTCTAGAAAAAAAAATACTAAAACTAAATATATATTTAAAAAAAAAACTAAAACATAAGCAAACTAGAATTTGAATTTGACATTCTTGGTCACTTTCGGAAACATATGGTGGAATGTAATCTCTTTATCCTCATCTTTAGCTTTTTCCTAAAAAATAAAAGCATACAAAAGTGGGAAAGAGCCATAAAGCACGAGGAAGCTTTTTCCTAAGCACAAAAGCATCTAAAAAGTGGAAAATTCCTTTTTTATATGAGGAAACATTATTCACCCAAAAGATTTTTCCCAAATTGAACTAATGTGGAATTTTGGAAATCTTCATAGCCTCCACTTTCTTATATATAAGAGGCTTGGCCATTGAAAAAATGATGGGAATTTTGTATTGTCACGCTCTTGAGATCTGTCTTGAGAGGGAGAGTTTTGGAGCTATGAGTTGGGGGAGGTGATGTTGCAACTATATCTGATTGTTGTAACTTTCCTCCAACTCCTTTATTCATATAGATCAGTTGTTCTTCCTTCCATATGTTTCTATTCATTCTTTACTTCTTCTATTTAACTAATGTATGCATGGGTTTTTGGTTTATATTTATTTATTCAATAATATTTATATGTTTTTTATAGTTTTGATTATTAAGATATTATGTTGTGAAGGTTGCTTTATTCTCTCTCTTATGTGCAGGACCAAGCTTTGGAGCTAGCTAGGAGCGCTTCTTGGCTATACGAAAAACTCCAAGAAGACCTGCATGCGAGGACTCACAAGAATTCATTCTCTTTTTCTTAATCTATACTCTACATCTTGATCTACTAAGAATCCTAAGCCTTAGAACAACCTTTCTCTTAATTGGTTTGTCCTAGGTTTCTGAGATAAACTGAGAGGGTTTTGTTTTCATCTAACCATGCATTAAATCCTACAGCAAAATGATATTTAGAAAATTTAATATATTTCACTATGTAAATGAACTTAGTAAAATGAACCCATAGAGGTGGTCATAAATGGAAATAAAAGTAAAACTCTAAACAAGAAGCCAAAAGTGGATTTAACCATGGATGAAAATTGGGAGTAGAATTGGATGTTAAACTAGCCATCAAAACAATATGCAAACAATGACACAAAAAGGTTTTTAAAGTAAAATTAAAAAAGGGTGCAAAACTAGACACAAAGAAGGGAACAAATTAGGGCATATGAAAGGATACCGAATTGGGTGCAAACAAGGATGCAAAAATGGACACCAAAATGAGGATGCAAAGAATGGTGTAAAATTAGGATGCAAAAAGGATGTAAGAAAAGACACAAAACAAGATGGAAAATGGGACTAAAAAATGGTGAAACCAAGGATGTCAAAGATGATGCATAACTAGATGAAAATTCCAACTAAAATCTAGGTGCAAAATGAGATGCAAATGTGGACAAAAAATGTGGCAGAAAAAAGGATGCAAATTTGGAAGCCAAAAAGGATGAAAAACTAGATACCAAAAAGGATGCAAATTTGGACATAAAAACTGGTGCAAAATTGGACACAAAAGAAGAAAAAATGGTGCAAAAATGGGCATAAAAATGGCTCAATTTTGGATGCAAATTGAGATGCAACATTGGATGTAAAATGATGCAACAAATCATTCAAAACTTGGTGCAAAAACAAATGCAAAAGTAGACGAAAAAATGGCTCAAAAGTGAACGTAACAATAGACACAAAGTGGGATGCAAAGGTGGATGCAATATATGGTTCAACATAGGATGCAAATTTAGATGCTCAAAAGGATGAAAAATTGGATGCAAGAAATGGTGTTAAAATGATGCTAAATTGGATGCAACAAATGATGCAAAATTAAATACAAAATATGGTGCAAAATAGGATGCAAAAAAGGGAGATAAATAAAATGCAAAAGTGGATGCAAAAAATGGTGCAAAAATGCATTCGAAATTTGGCACTAAATCAGATTCAACATATGGTGCAAAATTGGATGGAAAAGATGGTGTAAAAAAAGGCAGAAAAATTGGCACAAAAATAGATGTAAAAATAAGTACAAAATTAGAAGCAAAAGATGGCATAAGACCAGATGCAAAAATTGGCACAAATTGGATGTAAAAAAAGGCGCTAAATAAGATGTCAAAGATGGTGTAAAAATTGATGCAAATTATGACACAAAAATAGAAGCAAAGAATTCCACAAAAGAGGAAGCAAAAAATGATGCAAAAATAGATGCAAAAAAAGGCACAAAACTAGAAGCAAAACCTATTGTAAAACCAAATGAAAATCTTGGTGCAAAATATGATGCAGAAAATGATGGAAAATTTGGCGTAAAAAAGATGCAAAATTTGGTGCAAAAAAGGACGCTTTAAAAATTGTACAATAGAGCCAGATTTAGCGCCAGGTTGCTCATCCCAATTGAGAAAAAAATGCACTAGAATCTGGTGCTAAATCTGGCGCAAATTGCCTGTTTTGTTGTAGTGTGTCTTCTCTAAGCTTCCATCCCAAGCTTCAACTTCAATGAACTGCACATCTCTGCTTACTATCAATTTCTTGGTGGATGGATTATAGAGTTTGTATGCTTTTGACTCATCACAATAGCCAATAAAGACACACTTCTCCCCCTTACTGTCAATCTTCTTCCTTAGCTGATCCGGTACATGTGCATACGCTACACAACCGAATACTCATGTGAGTGACAATTTGCTTTTGACCACTCCATGCTTCTTCTGGTATTTTGTTCATGACAACTTTAGTTGGGCATCTATTCAAGATGTAAACTGTGCAAGTGACAACTTCTGCCGAATACTCATGCGGAAAGTGTTTTGCCTTCAGCATACTTCTGACCATGTCAAGAATGGTCCTATTCTTCCTTTTAGCAACACTGTTTTGCTGAGGTGTATACCTCGCGGTGAACTGCTTTTGTATGCCATTCTCTCTGCAAAAATGAAGAAAGCCTTTACAGATGTACTCTCCTACTCTATCTGTTCTGAGCACTTTGATATAATGCCCACACTACTTCTCAACAAGAGTTTTGAAGTGGCGAAATTTCTCAAATACTTCACTCTTCTGTTTCAGCATATACACCCATGTCTTTCTGGTGTAATCATCAATGAAAGTTAAAACATATTTGTTTTCGGCAAATGATGGTATTTGCATTGTTCCACACACATCACAGTGAACAATTTCCAAGGGTGCTTTTGTCTTTATACTCTTTCCTGCTGGAAAACTTTCTTTGTGTTTCTTGCCCAAGATGCAGCCTTCACAAAGACTGTCCAGTTTCTCGATCAATGGAAATCCCTTTACCATTCCCTTTCTGTGCAACAGATTCAAGCCTCTGAAATTGAGATGTCAAAATCTCAAGTGCCACAACCAATTCTCATCCTTCACTTGTTCCTGAAAGGCTTCTTGTGTTACAGCTGCAATAATTCTTCCTTCCTTCAAATCTGCCCTGAGTTTGAGAGGAAACATTCTATTGCTGTTCATATGCACTTGTGCAATGATCTTCTTACTTGGAGGTATGTCTCTGATTGTACACATATCACCTTTGAAGAACACATTGTAATCTTTGTCAATGAGTTGTCCAATGCTCAAAAGATTACATTTCAGACCAGGTACATAGTATACCTCTCGCACAATCATCTGTTCTCCATTTCTTTCTCGGATACTGACTCTGCCCTTACTTTTGATAGATATCTTACTATCAGTTCCTGTTGTTACCTCAGATTTCACATTTTCATCCAAATTGGCAAACATTGCAATATTTCCAGTCATGTGATTACTACAACATGAGTCTAAGAACCAAAAATCTTCTTGTTTGTCTTGTGCATTGTTGCATGTTAACAGCACAATCTTTGGATTCTTATCTTTTTCATTTGCAAAATTAGCATTCTGCCTACTATTCATGTCATTTTGTTTTTTTTTTTTACATTCATTGGCGTAGTGCCCATATTTCTTGCAAGAATGACATTGGACTTGGGATTTGTCATACCTTTGTCCATGAGCTTGTTGTTTGCTTGAACCTTCATCTTGGTTCTGATTACTGCTCCTTCCGCTTGTGCTTGCAAGATTATTTCTGCCTTTGTTTTGGCTTCTTCCACGACCTCTGTTTTTTGCTCTGCCTCGACCTTTTCCTTGGCCAAAAGACATCTGAGTCTTGAATGCTTGCTCAAAAGAGGAATCTGTTCCTCTAATCAATCTGTGTTCATGAGACATAAGAGAAGAGTTCATCTACTGTGAACTGTGAGAGATCCTTTGTTTCCTCTATTGCTACCATAATAGCTTCAAACCTTGAGGGTAAACATCTCAAGATCTTCTCTACAATCCTTCTTTCTTCAAGAATCTCACCATGAGATCTTATCTGGGTTATCAACCCAATAACTTGAGTGAAGAATGAATCTATTGTATCAGATTCTTTCATGCTGAGTGTTTAAAAATCTCTTCTCAATATCTGCAACTTTGTAGTCTTCACCTTCTCCATGCCTTGATAGGTAGTTTCGAGAATATCCCATGCCTCCTTGGATTTTGTTGCTGCTGCAATTCGTAGAAAAACACTTTCATGTACTGATTGGAAGAGGAAAAAGAGGGCTTTGGCATTCTTCTTCCTATCGTTCTTCAACTGGTCTCTTTCTGCTACTGTCAAAGCATCCAATATTGTTGCATCTACAGGTTCAGCATAGCCAGTTTCAACCAGCTCCCATATTCCTTGAGAAGCAAACAACGCTTTCATTGTTATGGACCAATAACTGTGATTTTTCCCATTAATCTGTGACAGTTGGGAATTTGTCAAACCAGTTCCAGCATCTGCCATCTTAACCTGTATAAGTAAAGAAGAGATACTAAATATATAATTAAAAACAAGCAAAAAACTCTCTGCTAGAGAAAATCTGCTCAATAAGCTTCTTACAGCTCCCACAGTGAAAAAACAAACTCTGTTTTTGACTCACTAAGTGCCTAGACCAGCTCTAATACCATGTTGGAAATTTGTGGGAATTTCAAACACAAAAGAAATTCGATTTCACTATTAAAAAAATAACTGTTACAAAAATAGTCTCCCTCTTCGGAGGGGTTACAACAGGAACGCTTCAGTTCCAGAAACCAATTTCACTATCTCAGAAAATTACAGTTTCAGCACTGCTATGCGTTGCAAAAAAAAAAAACTCTCTCTTAATTCTACACTGTTGTATCTTTGTTTTATAGTGCATTACATTTTCTGCTTTTTTTACAGTGTGGGAAGGGGTAATAACTTATCGACCAACCGCGTTAACTTTGTTGATGGGGTCTCTGTTGCAATCTGCTGCTCACGATGAACAAAATCTGATCTTTTGTTGTATTTATCGAGTCGGTGGTGTTGAAACCCATCACTAATAAATGCTGCGACAGCTCGAGGCTGGTTCTTTTCACTTTCAGCCATTCTGCTCTTTAATACGGTTGTTGAGAAGTAATGGCGCAAGGCTAGATCTGATCTTCCTCCTTCTGGAACACAGAAACACTTAAAGGGCAAAAAGACAGCAATGGCGGTGGCGTGAATAAGCCAGAACATATAATGGTCATTGGATTAAAGACAGATGGATGGCTAGGATCGTTTGCAGGTGAAGGTGCGATCTGCGATGGCTCAGGTTGCATCGCAACATTGCAGATGGCTTAACGCGCAATGCGATCTACGATAAAATCGCATAGCAGAATCATAATTGGTACAGAATAGGGGTGCAGGTTGATGTGCAATATGCGATCTACGATCTAATCGCATCACAGGAAACTCCAATGGGGTTTTCCGGAAACACAACATTGCGGTCGCTGTCGCTGTCGCTCCACGGCAGTTGAAATTATCATTCCAACAAGGTTATTGTATTTTATAACGATGAAAGCGGAAAACGGGAATCCCGTGAAGTTTTTCTGTCCAACTATTTGATTGTCAATGTCCACTCATAGTATGGCATGATTTGTCCATGCCTCTGTATTTCATTGTCAACGACCATTCCCAACGTTTAAGGAAAAAAAATAGAGGTGAATGGGTAAGGGATGCATAATCTAGCATGCGTGATTTGTTAATGTCACTCTATCACAATAGAGAAAGAAAGGCAGGGTTTAAATTAATGATATTAGATACCATTGACAAAATTCAAGCACTTCAATTTCCTCGATAAAATAATAATAAAAAGGAAGGCAGTGGGTATGAAGATTCCTTCTCACAAATAATTGAAGCCTATATATGGAACCCCTCAATATTGTGTAGCTCCCCTTTGCCAGATTTTCTATCTTTTTCTAGCTAAAGTCAAGGTATCAAGGATAGACAATGGTGTCGGCAAGTGCGGACTCATCTAGGTCTTCTGTAAAACAGATCCCTGGAAGTTACGACTCGCCCACCGCAGAGGAAATCCTTCAGGGATGCGAATACTTTAGAGGAATCGATGATTTCTTCAAACGTCGTGTGGAGAAATATAAGAGCACGGTCTTCAAAGTGTATCTGCCGCTAGATAATCAACTGATAGTACTTTTGGATGGCAAGAGCATCCCCGCGCTCTTTGATCTGAGGATTATAGAGAAGAAAAATGTTGTTCTGGGCAATTACAAGACCAGCCCGGAGTACACGGGTGGGCACATGAGTTATGGCAACTTAGACCCGTCAGAAGAAAAGCATCACCGTTCTAAGAACTGGTGGTTGCAATTAGTCTCCAACGGTCGAGAGAGGTATTTTCCAGAGTTTGTTAGGGTTTTCGAAGAGCTCACCGTTGCCATCGAAAAAGATCTCGCGAGGAACGGGACGCCGTGTTTCACCGACCACATCGAACAATTGATATTCAATTTTTTGTGCCGCTCTATAACGGGCGCAGATTCTATAGCTCCGGGGCCAGCCAGCCTCGGAACCAAAGGCCCTAAATTGACTAAAAAGTGGCTCGGTGCAATGGGCGGTCAGATTACGAGCTGCTGTGCTTTTCCTGAATTCTTACACGGCCTGAAAATTCATTGTGTTCCTCAACCGTTCTCCGTCGTCTCCAGGTATTACGACCAACTCTATAATTTCATGTGGACGAATGCGAGTTCCGCGCTGGATTTGGCTGAAAAACAATTCGGTCTAAACAGAGAAGAGGCCTGCGTCAATCTGCTAATATCCATCTGTGAGAATGCTGTGCAACCAGTGGCCATTATGTTTAATTATATGTTCAAATATATTGCCGACGCTGGCGGCCAACTGCAGAGAGATTTGGCAGAAGAGGTCCGCGGAACCGTTCAAGCACACGGGGACATCAACGGCAGGGCTGTGGCAAACATGGCTTTGGTCCGGTCCACTGTGTACGAAGTTCTGAGGTTGGAACCGCTTGCGGCTTGGCAGTACGCGAGAGCCAAAGAGGATTTCTTGGTCGAATCCCATGACGGGCTCTATGCGGTGAAGAAGGGTGAGATGCTGTGCGGGTACCAGCCGTTTGCCACAAGGGATCCCAAAATATTCGATAGGGCAGACGAGTTCGTTCCGAATCGGTTCATGGGCGAAGAAGGAGAGAAGATGCTGAAGCATCTCCTATGGTCCAACGGCCGGGAAACTGATGAACCATCGGTTGACAACAAGCAGTGTCCAGCAAAGTACCCCGTGGTACTGATGGCTCAGCTTTTTCTGGCGCACTTCTTCCTGCGCTACGATTCATTCACCTTAAAGCACTCCCCTGCCTCAAATTTGCGGAGCTCATCAAGGCCACCGCCTGAGAACTCGTCAGGGCTGGCCTGAATTGTCTAAGCGCTTATTCTACAACCAGTGGGATGGTGATGTCCAAGTATGCTTGTAATAGAGTGGAGTTTGACATGTTTTTTTCAAATAGAAATAAAATATTTTCTAAACACAATTATAATAAAAAACAAAAATAAATATGTTATATAGATTAGTTAGTTTTATGTGATATAATATAATTTTATGTAAAATAATTAGAAGTAAAAAAAACTCAAAGTAATTTATTAATATTGTGTATTTTATATAGTATTGAAAAATTAGTTATAATAAAAAACAAAAATAAATATATTATATATATTTAATTAGTTTTTATATGATTAATATAATTCTATATAAAATAGTTAAAAGTAAAAAAATACTCAAAATAACATATTTAATGTTGTATATTTTATATAATATTTGAAAATACAATTTAAATTATAAAAAATTTCATATTATATTTTAATGTCTAGAAAATTTCCTTAATAAATTTAATCCTTTTCAACTCATTAAATCTACAGCTAAATGAATATAAATTAGTTATTTCCTAAATCCCAATTAATGCATATAAACATTTCAAACTCGTATCCACTCTCTGCGGAAAGATTTTAATAGTTAGAAGGGATATGGAGGTAAATATTTAGTTTGAAAATACTTTAATAATGAGTGAGAAGGGATATGGCTAAAATTATGTCTGGCACTAAACCAAAATAAAAAAAATGAAGTAAGGCCAGAGATATTGACGAAAAACTTCCATAGGGAATCAATTTCCGGGTCTCTTACACTGCTTTGTTATATGTATTTATCAGTCTGATTTTCAGAGGTCTTAAAATCAAACTGCGAGTGTTATTCCAAATATTTTTATCATAAATTATTTTAGTTTTTTTTTTTAATGGTTAATATTATAATTATGTTATTTATGTGGTATCCTTTTTTTTATTGGGAGTTTCCTTGGGTTTATTTGCTTGATATAATTTGATAATACATTTAATGTTTTCTAAAAAAAATTTAATGGCAATTAATTTATTTATGTATTTAAAAGATATTTTAAAGAACAAAATTTTATGATGTGACAATTTTTTTTTTTAATTTAATTAGAAATGTTAAAATTTAAAATTTAAAATGATTTATACTAATTCAATATCTACCATGTTTTAAGAAGAATCATTTTTGTTTTAGATTTAAAAGAGGATCATGACTTAACATTAATTTAACTTGAATTAATTATTAATTAAATCAAATTAGATTCATCTTAATTTTGGGTCTATCAAGCGTCTAGATGGATCTAATCTCTCAAGGTGCAAAATTCTTTTGTGAGTGCAAAATTGTAAGAAATGTTTCAAATGTCCAAAATTTGAAGAAAAATTTGTACCTCAAAGAAATTTGATCCCTCTCTAGTTTGATAGAATTAAGGGTTTGATTAATAATTTTATTTTTTTAGTTTAATTTTTATTTTTATATAATTTCACTGAATCAAAATGTTCTAATTAATAATTTTATTTTTCATTTTTATGTAATTTGATGGGGTCAAAATTCTTAGATAACATAATATAAGTGGACATTACAACTCTTCCATACTAGATGGCCAAATAATGTTATAAAACCAACCTAGATCTATGTAACTTCATATTATAAAACCAACCTAGATCCATCTAACTTCATATGTATCATTCCCAAGGAGGGATGAAATCCTTGAGGTTCATTCCCAAGGAGGTATGAAATCCTTTGAGGTGAAAAGCTTCTCTTTGTAATCTAGAATCTGAGGAAAAATTTGCACCCCCAGGGATTTGATCCTTCTCGGTGCATGATAGTTCCAGAGTTAAATGGATCAAGTTTGGTTCCACTTGAGGGCAAGAATGACACATTTTTAGATTATCATTATTATGTATAAATTTGAGATAACTTCATACTTTGAAATTTACATTATGTTTTATTTGTTGGACATGACCACCATTTTCTTCTTTAATGTTGTTTTTGTTGCTTGTCTTGAATGGTTTGTCCTCATTTAATTTTAGGTATCACAACTTTTGAAAATTGATTAATTTTTAATAGTGTCCCTCCAAGTATTACTAAATATACCTTCAAGAGTAGTTTTTGTTTCATTGCTAATGTTTGGAATTTTTTTTTATATATATAGTTTGTTTTGCACAAGCCAAGAAATAATGTAATTTTGAATTTTTTAATGAGTGGTCAAATTCACAAAATATTTACATTGTTTGTTAGTTTTTCGGTGTTTTCATATCTATTATATGAAAATGATACTTGAGATCTCAAACCATTCAATTATTTAACTCAAACTATTGTAGTAAACATCATATCTTGTCTCTTTTAGTCTCTAATATTAATAGGTTGAATTGTACTATAACACAAAAAACAATGCACATTGTTAATCCAATCATTTTAACTTAGTATACCATCATACATTGGGTTACATCAAATCAGAATCCATCATCTACACTGAAATCAATGAATGTAATGTAGCAATCAAATAACATTAGAAATCAACATCTACACTCAAATCAATGCATCTAGTGTAAGAAATAAAATAAGATTAAAAATCAACATCTATATTGAAATCCATGCATTTAGGGCAAGCAATCAAATACAATTAGAAATCAACATCTACATTGAAACCAATGCATCTAGTGCAAGCAATCAAATAGGACTAGAAATCAACATCTACACTAAAACCAATGTATCTAGTGCAAGCAATCAAATAGGATTAGAAATCACCATCTACTCTTAAATCAATGCATCTAGTGCAAGCAATAAAATAGAATTAGAAATCACCATCTACACCAAAATCAATGCATCTAGTGCAAGCAATAAAATAGAATTAGAAATAAACATCTACAATAAAATCAATGTATTTAGTTCAAGCACACAAACGAAATTAGACAACATCTACATTTAAATCAATGCATGTAGCACAACCAATGAAATAGGATTACAAATCAACATCTACAGCAAAATCAATCCATTTAGTTCAAGTAATCAAATGTCATTAGAAATGAAAATCTATATTGAAATCAATGCATCTAGTGCAAGCAATTAAATAGGATTATAAATGATCATCATGCATTTAGTGCCATAAAACTTATTACCATCTTCCCCCTCCATTTATATCTATATCCCCCTCCATCTCTCCTTCTTTGTCTCTCTATATCAACCTGAAACATACACACTCTCTCTCCATCTCTTCCTTTTCACTCCCTCTCTCTCTCCCTCTCCCCCCTTCCAAATCCATCTCTTTGTCCTCCCTCTCTCTTCCTCTCTCTCTCTCCCTCTGTCTTCCTCGCTCTCAAGTCCTCTCTCTCCCTTTCTCTCCTACCTCCCTCTCTCCCCCAATCTCTCTCTCTCTCTCTCTCTCTCTCTCTCTATTTTCTCTCCAACCCTGTCACTATCTCCCCCTCTCTTCCACCTCCATATTTGTGTCTCCTTCTCTCTCTCTCTCATACCCTTCCCTCCCTTTCTCACTCTTATCCTTTTCTCTCTCTTTATTCCTCCTCTTCCCTCTCCTTCAGTTTATCTCCTTCATTGAAAACAATCAAATAGGATTATAATCACCATCTATAAAAAAATCAATGCATCTAGTGCAAGAATTATTCTTCCCTCCCTCCCTCCTCCTCATATATCTATATCTCCCTCCATATTTCCTTCTTTCTCCCTATATCTCAGCCCCCAAAGACACATGATTTCTCTCTTCATATTTATCTTCTTTCCCCCTCTCTATATCTCTCTTCTTCCCTCTCTTCAGCTTTCATCTATATATCTATTCCCACTCTCTTTTGTCTCTCTATATCACCCCAAAACATACACTCAATATCCATATTTATATATCCCTCCCTCGCTCTTCCTCTCCCTCTCTCTCTCTTCCCCTTATCTCCCTCTCCCCCTTCTACCTCTCTTCCCTCCCATCCTCCTCTCTCCCTCTCTCTCCATCTCCCTTATTTCTCCCTCTCTCTCTCTCCCCACCTTTCTCTCTCTGTGTTTTTCTTCCCACATCCCTCTTTCTCTCCCTTCATCTCTCCTCTCTCACACATCCTCATTGTCTTATTTCCTCTCTCCCTTTGTCTCCCACCTCCCTTTATCTCTCCCCCTCATCTCTCTTTATTTTTCTCTCTCTCCCTCTCTCTCCCTCTCTCTCCCTCTTTCTCTCTGCCCTCCAACATTGTCATTGTCTCTCCTTCTCTCCCCCTCTTCTCTTTATCTCTCCTTTTTTAACCCTCTCACCCGAAACATATACACTCTCTCTCCACCTCTCACTTATCAATCCCTCCGTCTCTCAACTTTTCTCTCTCTATGTGTTTCCTTTTCCCTCCCTCTCTTTCCTTCCAACTCCATTTCTCTCTCCTTCCCTCTCTCATCTCTCTCTCAAGTCCTCTCTCATCCTTCCTCTCTGTCCCTTTCTCTCCCTTCATCTCACTTCCCATATCTCCCCACCTCTCTATCACTCTATGTATTTGTTCTTCCCTCCCATATATATCTAACATTAATATTGTAAATTTAATAAATTAGAATTAATAGAAATAACTATTAAACACATAAGATATTTATATTGTATTTCTTTTATTGTTTTGTGAGATCAAAAATTTACAATATAATTATCTTAAATGTTTGATATTTATTTTATTATATATGTTGAATTTGAATAAAAAATTTGAATAACTATACCAAATATTTAAATTAATTTTTTAATTTTTAGATTTTTTATGCATTTAAGAAAAAAAAAAGTATTTCATCATAGTGGGTTGTAGAATGCGCCTCTAAGGAAATAATATATATATATATATATATTATAAAATATTTTGATTGTGAAATGAGAATGGATTTTGGGCATGTGGTATCGATTATCCTTGGTAAAGTGGGGTGAGTATCCACATTTAAAACTCTTGCTAATTGCAAGTATTATTTTGATTGTGAAATGAGATATGGTTTTTCGGCATGTGGTATTGATGAGCCTTCATATTGACCCATGGTATAGTATGGTTAATAATATCTATGGTAAAGTGGTGGTGAATATCCATGGTTAAAATCTTATATTGTAAGTATTAAGTTTTTTGTGCTTATTAATGAAATTTAAATATAGCTACAAAATTATTATTCTAATTTATATAGTGAAACATATCTT
Source organism: Pinus tabuliformis (assembly GCA_031772625.1). Lineage (NCBI taxonomy): Eukaryota > Viridiplantae > Streptophyta > Pinopsida > Pinales > Pinaceae > Pinus > Pinus tabuliformis. Next base: position 476,982,546 of record CM062810.1, on the reverse strand, counting down.
AGTTTATAGATACTATTTATATCTTATATATTGTCATGTGATAGAGGTGTAGATATATGTAAAAAGTAATTATAATATATATTTTTAAATTTAATTAAAAAATGTTATAAAATAAAATTCAAATAGAATATTTATAAAATATTTTGAATGTGAAAAGAGAGATAGTTTTTTGGCATGTTGTATTGATGAGCCATGGTATTGGCACATGGTATTGCAATGAACCCTATTTACAAGTTAATAATATCTATAGAAAAGTGGATGGGAATATCCACGATTAAACATATTGTTATATTGTAAGCTTATGTGCTTATAATTAATTAAATCTAAATGGTTAAATAAGCATTATTCATTTTTATGGTAAAATGGATCTTAACATATTGTTTCTACTTATATCTTTTAGTGGAATATGTATGTTATTTTTTTGTTTAATCTAAAAAGTTATTTGTAATTTTATTAATAAAAATAAAATTGCAATGTAACAAGTTTAAATTTTATAACTTTGATTACATTTAACTTTTTATGGACACTACAACATCTCCTTGGGCCTTATATTAATTTTAACCAACATGTAAATATTTACTAATTTACCTATTGTAAATTGGAAATATTAATATAAATTCATCATATTAAGCCGACATGTAAAAATATGTACAAACCTTCTTATATTACATCTACACATTACCCCTATACTAGGGGCAATTAATTATAATTATCAATATAAATATAATTATAAGTTTTATGTTTTTTATTTTATTTTATTATTTTTATTAAACTTAAAACATCTCTACATATTGCGATAAAATGTTTAGAGATATGTTTAATTATAAACCTTAGATATAAAGAATTCTTTTAATAAAAATGTGATCAAGTGAGAGGAAATCTTCTATAAAATATGATATTAAGTTATTGTATTTTGCCCAATATTTATTATCACTCTCACCCTGTAAAAATGTAATATTATTATATTTTACCTACTATTTCTAGTGAGTCCCCAACCTAAATATTACATTTTACTCAATATTTTCCCTCACCCCTACTAAGATTATAGTCGAGTTTGTTTACTTTTAAACATTAAAAAAGTGGACGATGATGGGAAATATTGGGTAAAATGTAATATTATAGTATTATGATTTACCAAATATTTCTCCCAACCTAGTAAACAGTGGATGAAGATAGGTAGATTTAATAAATAAAATGTAATAATTACATTTTACCTAATAATAGCACCACCTCTTCCCACACCCCTAGCTCACTTTCATGCTAAGCTTATTCATTTGTAAACTTACCATCCTAGATCTATTAAAGCTCTATTTCTATAGCATATTATTACACATAAATTAAGAAAATATATTATATATATTATATTAAAGTGATTATCAAAGAAGCCATTAGAATGAAGAAAGTTCTACACATATATACATTATATATTTATCCATTCAACAATAGAAACAAACCATAAAAAAAGAGATAGGGCCACCCAATAGATCCATACAAATGCCCAATGTGAACATATCCACCAAGCTAGATCCATCTTAACTCCTGAGGGATCAAATCTTTCTACATCATAATATATTCTCAAGAGATTTGATCCTTCTAGGTGCTTGGTAGATTCAGAGTTAATATGGATCTAGGCTGGTTTAATCCCCCTTTAAATACAATATATTTCACATGAATACCATGGGAAATACCATGGGTTTTCATAAACTTGGAGCTCAAAAACCATTCGTAACGTGGCCAAGTCAAGTTTCTTAACTATCCAACAAAAATTAATTAAAAAAATAATAATGTAGAACTTTTATTTGAACATAGGGTTATTTTTATTTTATTTTATTTTTCTATAGTCAAAATTTTTATGTAACCTAACATAACATGACATAACATAATATAACCTTAGAACATAACTTCCACACTCGTTGGAGTTGAACATCGGGTTACTTTTATTTTATTTTATTTTGACTGAGTAAAAATGTTTAGATAACCTAACATGACATGACATAACATAATATAATCTTACACCATCTCTTTCATACTAGACTTGAATGTTTTACCTTTACAGGATACATGGATTCAATGCCATCATTTTCTGCAACTAATTATGTATCTAAATATAACATCAAACTAAAATGGAACTAAACTAGTTTAATTCCCCCCTTAAATAGGTTATATTCCACATGAATACCATGGGTTAATACCACGGTTTATTTTTTTTTAATTTAATTCTGATACGGTTATTTTTATTTTATTTTTACCAAGGTGAAATGTTTACATTACATTAAGTTACACATATCTACCATATTTTATTTTTATTTTTATTTTTGTTGAGTCAAAATGTTTGCATTAAGCTATTTTACATTATTGGAAAGCACCTCTCAACCCAATAAAAAAATATTATATTATATCTTAGACTATTATATTCAAAATTTCGAATCCAAAAACTACTAAGGCTAAAATAACTATTTTACTTTAATTATTAGTTTAATTTATTTATTTTTATTTTTATTTTGATTTTCATTAAGCTATTTTACATTGTTGGAAAGCACCTCTCAACCCAATAAAAAAAATATTATATTATATCTTAGACTATTATATTCAAAATTTGGAATCCAAAAACTACTAAGGCTAAAATAACTATTTTACCTTAATTATTAGTTTAATTTATTTATTTTTATTTTTATTTTGATTTTCATGTAATTTGACGAGTTAAAATGTTAAATAAGATAGGATAAGACATTACAACATCTGTACCTATTTGGGCCTCTTGGTTCAATAATTAGAAAAAATGTTTTAGCCATTAGCTCATAAACTCGAAATATAACCAAACATGTTTAGTCCAATTCCAACTAAAAACTCCAATAGGAAATGTTTAAGAAAAACACTAGCAATTAAATTAAAATTGGCTATTAAATTTTATATATTTTATTTTACTATTATTAATAAGTTATTTTTGTTTAATTATATTTTTATATATAATTAAACAAGTTGATTATTTAAAATTGAAAACTAAAGTATCTCGTATTCAAGAATAAAAGGATGGTGGTGAGTAAATTTATGTTATGAACAACCATAGGTATCTTGACTTATTATAAGTGGTTTTATTTTCAAATTATATATAAATGGATACATAAATACATAAATAAATAATGAAGTTTATTGAGGAGTGTTTTTGTCGAAAATCACATCAAAATTCATTTGTCAACTGTATTGAACAAACAAGTGTGTACTTGTTGATTTAAAAGGAAACAAGTGTGGACTTGTTGGTTCCACAAATGAAATTTGATGTGATTTAGTCTTAAAATACTAAACATTATATATGGCTAATTTTATGAATGGTTTTTATATATTAAGTTTTGGATTTAATATTTATCTATATTTTATATGTTTTTAGTTGGTATTAATAATGGCCTAATCTAACTTATAAACGAAATACACATTTTCAACAGAATTTTACGATGCAATTTCAAGAAAGAATGTGATTTTTTTTGGTTAAAATTTTTGAATGCATAATTGGGTTCAACACCCTTAAAAACCCCTCGACACTCCAATTATACAAATTAAACAACTCAAAATAAACCTTTTAAAAATCTATGCCTGCTTTCCATTAAAATTAATGGAAAAACATGTGAAAAAGGTCATTTAGTCTATAAGTTAGGCTACGCCATTAACAATTGATATTGTTATATGCTGCTTTCCAACCCAATATGGAAATAATAGTAATAATAATAATAATAAAATTAAGAATTAAAATAAAATGAAGGTAAAGAAAAAAAATTTCCACAATACCATGGACTAATAGAAAAAATGAAAGGGTAGGTATTGATGGGTTTTAGGATTAGGAGAGCTTTGATGGCAACTTCCCTGGTGCAACCGCATCCTAACACGGGGTAGGGCCTCTGCTGTACAGATGGTACATGCCTTCGCTAGACTAGGCCCGTTCCCAACAGGCGCTTGACTCCACACCATTATTCTCCTTTTGTTCGAAGCGCACTGGCCTTACTACTCACAACCATGACTGAGCCCTACCATTCATTGGATTTTCACTGCTGTTTGGTCCCCTCCTATGACAGTTACTTCGGAAAATGGTGGCAGCTCGCGTAACCCCCTGGGAAACAATGGAGACCGACCTAATAGACTACTCTAAGGACCCCCTCGAAGGTGTATCCATTTTGAATAGGTAGTCTAACTCCGAGGATTACTTCCCCATTTAGCATAGAATTAACTAAGGTTATCATTCCGCTTCCGTTGCTCATGGGTCCAACCAATGCAGTCATCAATCTACTGGAATTCTCATCCTTTTGGCCACCCTTTGACGTTCCTCCCTTACCACCGATCCCCCATCATTCTGCACCCATGATCTTTGGCCTTGATCTGGCAGCTGGTTCTTCTGCCTTCTCTTCACTCCAACCCTCTTCTGCCTTGCATTATCCCTCACAATCTCTGCATGGAGTGACTCCGCCCCTTCTTACTCCCATTATCCCAGCCTCAGCTCTTTCTTCCCTCGTGGCTGCTACTCAAATGTTCCCGCCTCCCAGATGCCTTCCCTACTGGCCTTGACCCAACACCACCAAACCCTAACCCTACAAACCCTACTTTCGATGGAGCTCTGTTGTGTGTAGAGGCTGTGGAACCAAGACCTAGAAAGAGGCTGAGGTGTGTTAAGCCTAAGACATAAGAAGTTTTTATCGTCTAGGAGGAGAGCATTCAGTGGCAAGATACCATGGACATGGCAGTGATAGTCCTAGTGGGCATAGTTAGGGGACGAAATTACTCTGTGGCAATACTAAAGAAATGGGTCATGTAAATATGGGACCATCATTTGGCTGATATGCCTTTCGTACAGAACTTTTTCCATGGCTGGTTCGCCCTACCTTCTGTGCAAGCAGAACATACAAATTGCGTATTGTCTTCCTTTTGGCATATTGAACAGGTCCTAGTAATGCTAAAGAGGTGGATTCCACTTTTTGACCTAGACAAAGAACAACTTGGGGCTAGGCCAATTTGGCTTCATCTCCCCGATCTGTCGCTCCATTTCTAGACTGAGGACATCCTTAGGAGAATTGGGAACTCTCTAGGTACCTATCTCAATTATGGTAGATCATACCTCTCCACTGCGGTTATGGCCTATGCTCGGATATTGGTACACTTGGACATCAGAGCAGGGCTGCAGGAGCAAGTTACCCTACGTTGGAGGAATTACAACTGTACCTAGATCCTTGAGTACGAGGGTGTCCCCTTATGGTGCATACGATGCCACAGAGTTGGACACCTCTACAAAGATTTCCCTCTACTAGAAAAAGTGAAGGTTATGAACAAGGGGAAGTCATCTCCCTCACTGAAAGCTCAAACACAGGCAGATCACTCGGATGAGGTAGAGAAAATTAACATTGATGCGGTTGGATCTAGGCCGGTCTCGACAACACCGAAGAAGCATGGGAAAACACCTCTCTGGCCTCCTTCACCTCCATTGACCTAGTAAAAGGAGGCCATTGGAGTTGTGCTATCTTCGGGTATGTCAATTCTTGTCCCTTTCTCTGCATCAATTACTAGTTATTTTGCATATAATGCTATACTTATGGACCTCAGCAGCGCCCTGTTACCTCGCAATCTAGTCTTAAACACCTTGAATGTCCCCTGGTTTCCCCTCTGCCTACCATATCCTATACCCCCCTTCCTTTCTAGAGGAAGTGCCATCGGATTTGAAACCTGGAACTGATCCCATCCCCCATCGATACCACCTCCACTAAATTTCTCAGTTTTTGGATCCAGATGCTATAGGAATTGGACTAGTTCCTCCTCCCACTTCTCTCAAGCTCCCTCGATGTAGACCATCCTCCCTGTCAAAAGATAAACAACAGGCAGGGATGGAGGTTGCCACGGGAAAACAACTTACTCTTGATAGGATCCTTAGAGCACAGAACCCCCTGGAGCCATCTCAACCATGAAGGTCTTCTCCTTCAATTGTAGAGGGATTGCTAGTCCTGAGAAAAAAACTATCACTGCGATGGCTTCTCATGAAGGAGCCAATAGATATTGTCTTCCTACAAGAAACCCTGGGTCTTGACGATTCCATTTCCCCTCTCTTGGAATCCATGCTTCCAGAATGGCATTTCCAATCCATTGATGTAAACGGCCATTCTCGTGGCATTGCCTTGGACTATAATCCTTACTTGATAAAGATGATGAGCACTTAGGGCGACATTGGATTCATAGGGGAAGATACCTTCTCTACTAAACTGGGAAATGAAATGAAACTGTTGAATGTCTACGGGCCCTGCCACCACTAGGAAGATTTCTGGGAGCAACTTCTGTCATCTAATATCTTGCAACCAGATAATATCATTCTAGGTGGAGACCTAAACTTCTCTCTCAGATTATCTAATATGGAGTCACCATCCCCAAGTCGATCCTCTATTGACCTTCTTCGAACAAGTACTAGAATCACACAATCTCATTGACATCCCATCTACAAAGTTAGTCCCGACTTGGAGGAATAAAAGAGGTGGGAAGGATAGTCTTACTAGGAGGCTCGATCGCTTCCTCATCAAGGAGTGATTTCTGGAGTGAGGAAACACTTACTACCAGTGGGTTGGGTTGGATGGATTATCAGATCGCTTGCCGATATACCTTGATATACTGAGAGATATAAGTAAGCCACAATCCCCTTTCAAATTTAACTCCTCCTTGTTGAAGGATAATTCCTATATTTGCGTTGCCTCATACTTTTGGAAGGCCCACCCACATGCTGTTGGAAGGAGCATCACTGATGGGTTCGTCAATAGCCTAAGGGAACTGAAGAAGTTATCAAAGATTTGGGATCATAAGAAGAGGATACAAGAAGAAAAAAATTTAAGAGACATTGAATTAGAAATTGTTGATATGGAGGAAGAAAGCAGGGTTCTCTTCCCATCAAGTGTCATAGGGATAAGCTTAAAACCTTAACAACCAAGTGGGGGAAGATCCTCAAGGAAAGGGAGGAAACATGGAGACTGATAAGTAGAGCGATATGGCTGAAGGAATGAGATGACAACTCTAAATTATTCCATAAATTTGCAAATGGAAGAAAGGAAATCAACACTATCTGGAAATTGACAAATGAGCAAGGAATTGAGGTAGACACCTTCCCTCACTTGGCCATTTTCACCACCTCGCATTTCAAGCAAGTCTACCAGGCTCCTCCCAATGCCACCCTAGCAGAGGTTATAAGGGTGGCACAACTATTCCGTCGGTTTATGAGCAGGAGGATGGGATGGATCTAAATAGAGAAGTTACTCTTGGGGAATTAGAGGCCACCCTAAAATGGTTTAAGAGGGACAAGAGCCCCGACCAGGATGGATGGTCGGTGGAGTTTTATTTAACCTTTTTTGATATCCTAGGACAAGATTTACTCAAGGTCATCAAGGAATGCAGGATATCTAGACGAATGCATGGGGCCATCAATTCCACTTTCATTGCTCTCATCCCCATATCAGACAATCCGTTAACTTTCAATGATTTTCGAATCATTTCCATGTGCAATTGCATATACAAAATCATCTCCAACATCATCGCTAATTTCCTCCAACTTATTCTTTCCACCCACATCCCCTTTGAAAAATTTCCTTCCTACAAGATCGTCAGATACATTAAGTTATAGGAATGGCCTAGGAGGTATTGCACTCAATACAGTCAAAGAAGATCAAATGTGTGATTCTTAAGGCTGATCGATCTAAGGCATTCGACCATGTAAGCTCGATATATATCAAAATTCTCCTAACAAATTTAGGATTTCCTGTGGGAGATATAAAATGGATAATTTGTTGCATCACTAATATATCCTTTAGTGTCCTCATAAACAATGCTACTTCTCTTTTTTTCCACTCTGAAAGAGGACTTAGGGAAGGATTCTCATTATCACCTCTACTCTTCCTACTGGTTATGGAAGGGCTCAGTAGACCACTTAAGGATATGCACCTCAGAGGCAGGCTCTCGGGCATTAGGATCATGAACAGATGCACAATAACACACCTCCTCTTTGTGGATGATGTGTTAATTTTCCTTAATGGGGGATTAGGATATCTTACTAGTATACAACATTCTATGAACCTTTTCAAAACCGAAACTGGCATGACTATTAATAACACAAAATCCACCATTACTGTATTTGACTGCTCCCCACATCAGATCCAGTTCGCACTTCAAAGGTTTCCATTCACCCTATTGCAGCTGGATGAAGGCCTCCGATATCTGCGGTAGAGACTGAAGCCGCTTGGTTACAAAATTGTTGACTGGACATGGTTTATCTCTAAGCTAGAAAGGAGACTTAATATATGGTATCACAAGTATCTCTCAAGAGCAGGAATACTAGTGATTATCAAAGTTGTGCTTGAGGCCACCCTGTATATTGGATGTCACTTGCTTGGATCCTAAGGGGCATCCTTTCAAGAATACAAAACCTCTGCTGCAAATTCCTATGGAAGGGAAAACAAACATGGAGGATATTTGCATGGGAAAAATGGGATCTTCTATCCATTCTTAGGAAATGGGGAGGCCAGGGCATTAACAAACTAGAAGATTCATCCACTCTAGTAGTGGCCAAGGGAGGATAGCAATTAATCACCTCTAATAGTCTCCAGACCAAACTAGCCTCCTCAAAATACATTGATCCTTTAAGGCTGATGGATTGGTTGAGATAGAAAAGCTGGAACAAATATGGGATCTCAAACATTTGGAAAGTGGTAATGAAATCATTGTCACTAATTCGTGATATAATTACATGGAGAATTTATGATGGGACATCTATCTGTATCCATGGAAAGGATGTGGGAATGGACACTTATTACATGAAGGACTAATACAACACCTCAAAGAGATTGGCATCACACACATCTGTCAGATTTCTGATCAGGAGAGATCTACCTACCTACACCAAGCTTGGAAATCTACCGACAACCTGCACCTAAATCATCATTTGCACAAGCTTTTGAAGGCATACACAATGGCTCTAACTGAGTCTCACATCTGTATATTGGAAGGGGAGGATGAGATTATATGGGCAATAGAAAAAAATGGTTGGTACCCTCTGAAAGAGGGATATATACACCTTGCAAATAGACATAGACCACAACATACTAATATATGGTGGAAAGGAATGTGGAAGCTGAAATCCCCCCCTAGAACAAGATTGCTCATTTGGTAATTCTTGAAAAACAAAGCCCCAACTGGAGACAACCTGATCAAAAGGGGTCAACAAGGGCCCTTTTGGTGCTACCTATGTAAAGACAGCTCAGAAATAGTGGATCACCTATTTCTCTCTTACCCCATCACCGCTGATCTCTGGAAATCTATGCTCTCACACACCCATACAACCAACTCATGGAGAGTCAAACTATCAGGGGGGTTTGGGCCAATCGGTGGACAACACAATCCCCGCAAAAAGCAAGGAATCTCCCCCTCCTCATTAGCTAGGAAATTTGGATTGCCATGAAATGCATCATCTTTCTAGAAACCATCCCCCATTGGCCCTCCATCATCACCTGAATCCTTGCTGACTACAATAGTATACCTGAGGATGATGATAACACTCCACCCAGACATAACATCCCTCAAACCATCAATCACTCCCAACCTTGGGCTTATTTTGATGGATCAACACAAGAGGCAGGATGTGTCGGTGGGGGGGAGGGTGAGTGTTGTACTATACTTAACTAACTCTCATTACTATCACATTCAAATGGGACTTGGATGAGGGAAAAAAAACTATTCAGAACTCATCACAGCCAAACATCTCATTCAATTTTATATTGAAAAAAACTGCAGGAATCTACAAGTATTTGGTGACTCAAAAATTGTTTACAATTGGATAAAAAAAACAAAAACATGTCATGCTTACACTTTGCAATAGATACTAGATGAGGTACATAGATATATATCATTTTTTGACAGTTTTGCATGTCATTGTATCTACAGGGAATGAAACTCACTCGTTGAGAAACTTTCCAAAGATGTAGCGATCCAGCCACGAGACATTCCAATGATACAGGAACAATGAGAAGGGGTGCACTACCGGTATTACCACTGCCCCTACATGGACCATGCTAGACAGGCACTTCAGCAGCCTGATATCATCTGATATGTGACTTGTCTTTCTATTTATATTTATTTTGCTTATACATATACAACTTCCTGTTACAGGAAATACTCTCTGCATAGAGTAATTTAAATTCTTAGAACTAAAGAGTATATATCTAAGGAATTGTCTCCTTGCATGGGGAACATATATATATTTGCTTATATTTTTTGGCAGGCTTACAACCTATAAAAATTGCATTTTCACACAACATCTACAACATGCAATTTTCCTTAATATCAATGAAAATTATGATTTTCCAAGGGGAAAAAATATCATGGACCAATACCATGTGCCTAAACAATTATACTTCATTTGACTCCCTCCATAACATTCTAAAATCATGAAGAAGTCAAAATACTACATATATATTTTTTAATTTGATTTTGTCACACATTTAACAAATGTGTCATATATTATAAATTAATATCATGGATTATCAATACCATGTGTCTAGTGGAGATCCATCTTAATTCTGGATCTACCAAGTGTGAAGAGGGTGTTCATATTTCTTAGTATTTAACATCAGGTCTATGTCCAATCATGATCATAAACACACTACAATACACAACTCCAAACACTCTTTGTAGAAGAAATATAATAACATTGAATCAATAAAGTACATAATTCATTATATTTGACAAAAAATTTCTTTTATTATTCCTTCAATAAAAAAATTGTATACAAGGGATGATAGTCCTTACAAATCCCCAATACAAGAAAACTTTGACTTGATGCCAACTTCTTTTGATCCTCAATCTGTTGAAAAGAATAAGAACAAAAATTTACTCACTTGCTAAGGATGTCCTTGCACAACAATCCTTTTAGTCCACTTTGGCTTTACACCTGGCATGTCCTTTACCTCCTTGGACCACAAATAAATACCTCCCTATACCTCCCTGACCACCAATTAATCACAATGTAATTGATCTTTCAAATTCCCTGTATATATCATATCCAATGCCCAAGATTAGTTCTACACCTTATAATGAATTAGCACTTCCAAGTCACTATACAATCAACCCTTAAATAAACGCTCACACATAGTCAACATTTTCCATCAAGTTGACTATGCAATCAACCCTCTAACTAGCTACCCTTTCACTCCTTTGATGATAGACTTTGACAATGAACCTCAGTAACTTATTTATTTCATTACATTAATCGTCCAACTTGTCCCGCTGCAATTTTTCTACTTAAAGATAACTCACTTCCAATAGGTCAAACTTGAGGATAATTTTAGCATCTTCTAGAGATCGACCTTGACACATAACATTAGAAAACACTTGAGGTCTTGTGGCCCTCCACAAAAAACTAAATCAATGCTTAATAGGCCTCTTCCAAGGTCTCTACCTTCCTCTCCTCTACAAAAAACATAATGTAGATCTTTCAACACAATTTCAACACCTTTTCTTGGCTTGGATAGACCTCTATCAGGCCATATATCATATACAAAATTTTATGGTTGCTACACCTAAATTTAGCTTGCATAGAACCCTTTCTAGGGCACATATACAACACAAAAAATCGACCTTCTTTCCAAAGAATACTCGACCTTATTCCAACATAAAATCTTACCATAAAATTGCTCCTTTCCTCCCTTCACCTCATCTTGAGATTCTACATCTTCTCTTGGGCTAATTTAAACATAGGACAAGTTGCAATGTTCTGGTGAGAGCTTTCCTTAATTCTCTTTTATTTGTACTTTTATAAGGTTTCCTTAGGTTCCCTTCTATTCCATCAAAGCTTCCTTCTTACTAAAATTAGAATAAAAAAATATTATATTAGGCCTTTACCCCACAACAATGTCTGAATCCCACTAGCTTTGGTACTTTGCCCACAAAGATTCAATTTTTTGTGTCAAATCCAACCAAACATAGTACCCAAAGGCTTGTGGGAGTACCTACCAAGCTACACTTTTCAATGCTCCCTCTTAGAGGGGGGGGGGGATTCCATTCCTTAGAAGTAACTTTGCAATTACACAATCCCAATCTTTTGCATCCATCACTACAACATACCCTAAAGTATACACAACACATTCTCCATAAGTGTCCCTACTAATAGAAGTCTCTTGCTTCTTCTTCACCTGATAGGCCTTTAGGATATTACATTGTTCCCTATTGATAGTTGTGTAAGTATCCTTACTCCCCACTAAACATGTGCTCTTCTTGGGTCGTATATTCCTTCTCTAAACCTGCAAATTCCCTCTCAAATTTTACTCTTCCTAAATCTCTAGAACCGCCATCTTCCCTTGATCTATCGACTTTCCCATCATTCTATATATACAACTCTCCCTAACTCTAATGGCTTCTCTAACAGAGTTAGAGTCTCTATGATTGAGTATCACCTTCCCATCCCAAAATTTCTTCTCAAACCCCTTTGCCTTGATCATTGAGACAAACAACATGCTACACTAGAGCTTTCGTACTCATAGCACATTTTGAACTCATAGCAGCCCACTTCAATCCATCCTAAAGGGAACCATGGCTAACCCCTATGATAGTATTTTTTTCTGTTATCACCAATCTCCACATGCAGTTTCAAGTCACATTAAGTTAGAGTCTCAAAAACTTCCCACAAATTTTTCATGCTTCAACACTTTGTTATCAATGAATCATGCACCCTCATCAATAGTTCACTCGAAGAAATGAGAAACCAGAGAAAATTATTTCGTAAACCTCCTTGTGAATTCATCCAACTCAACTGAAGATGTAGCAAGCATTTTTATTTCCTTCTTCTTCTCATTATCTCCCTTCTGCAAACACTTACTTGCATCGTGACCTTCTCACCATATGTGTAACATTTTTCCTTACTCAAGTCCTTCATTTTTCCCATCATCTTTCTTACAAGAGACATGTTTTATTCATTATACTTCTTCTTATGAACATCCTTGTACTACAGCTCCTCTTTGATGAAGTCATACCATAACCTGTTCCAATATGGAAACTTATATCGATCATCCATGTCTTTGATGAATGGCTTACATTCCACATTGAATCCCTTCGAAGTAGTCCTCACTGACTCAGATTCTAGAATTTTATCTCTAATGGTATCCATATCATCATGAACTTGATAAATACTCATTAGATACAAAGCCACACCTTTGCTATCTAACATCTTGGTGTTCTTAAGCTTCTCTCTCAATACCAATAGCTAGTTATTTTTTTAATTCTCGAATAAGTCTTGAATATCCTTCCACATCTCATGTGTAGTGTTATTCCCGATTAGGTGAGGTATCAAGTGATACTTAACATCATCTAGGATGATTATATTACCCTTCACATCCAACTTTTCATATACTTCCAACTTTTTATGATCTATTGGGCTTTGGATCTCCTTGTTAGCAAACTACATCTTGTTCACCAACAAGGCTAGCCTAATCTTTCCTTCCAAGGACTATAGTTGGATAACTATAAAATCCTCTACTTGATTTTCCATTTAAAAAATATAAGACCAAGATCATGGGACATGTATTCTAAGTTGAATGGTGTGGAAAACATCCTAGTGGGTGTCACTTTTGGTTTATTAATGGATAAGGAAATTTTCAATGGCATCGATAAAGAAAAAGAGGCATTAATTGGCATTTATTTATGAAAATAAAGGAAAATAGGAGAAAAGGAAGATGAAGAGACAGAAGTTTTCTTTGGAGGTAAACTGAAGGAAAAATGAAGGAAAGTTAAGAAAATAGAGAAATCAATGATAAAAAGGCACTCGAGAAATAATTGATATATTTTTCCCATCTTTGGAGAAGGTGTAGCAAAGTAAAGATAACAAGCACTTGGACAAGAAAGAAAAGGAAGTAAAATGACAAGTAAAGGAAAGAAAGGAGAAGGTTGGGTCAATAGCTTTAATAGGAATATTTTTTTCGTAACATGTTGCACACGGAAAATTTGAAGATCCCCAACTAAATTTACATGTATAATAAATGGGCGAATCTCCATGGTATATAGGAGAAATGGAAGGCGATTTTATCAATAATATGATATGTATATATAATTTTTTGGCGAATCTCTCACCAGGAATGGTGAATATTTTACTCAATTATAAAATCTTGTGTTTATTGAATACACAAATGAAATCATTGCATTTGTTTAAAATATATTTTGAAATAAAAATTACCGAAATTACATATCAATAACCTAGTGGGTGTAGGATAAAATTCACCCCTGCCATTCATAGAAAGCATGAGAAAAAACCTAATACTATATATAAAACCAAGAAAAAATCAAATTCATCACTTCTGGGGACCTCGTAACCACCCTGCCAGTACACAAGTATGTTCGTGTTTGCAATTAGAAAAATTACCCAAATTACAATCTATTTACTCCAGCATATGTTTGAAAGTTATAGAAGGATGACTAGTGCAATCAATCCATTCCTTTTAGCCCTGGATTTTTTTCAGTTTAAAATAGAAGTATACAAATATACTTGTCCAATGTCTATGCTTTAACCATTCACCTTAAGATGTTTTTACAATATAATTTCCTAAGTCTATTTAATATCTTCATTATCATAAAAACCAACCTATATCCATCTTAACTCCACATCTACCACTCTTAGGGGGATGAAATCTATTTATCCCTCTGAGTACTTGGTAGACCCAGAATTAATATGGATCTAAGGTGATATAATTTCCCCTTTAAATAGTCCATGCTCACATGAATACCATGGTATTACCATGCGTCAATACCATGGGTTATCATAAACGTGAAGCTTAAAAATTACTATTAGTAATTTATAAAAATTAATAAAATTAATAGTTGATGTTTATTTTAACCAACCTAAAATGTTTAACATACATTAAATTACAACATCCATTTTTACTCTTTATTGGATCAAATATTTTTTCACTCTATGCTAGTTTGCATATCACGATATTTGATACATCTCGGGGGTTAGTAGATCCAGAGTAAAATGGATCTATGCTGGTTTAATTCCCCCATTTAAATAGGCTACATTCCAGGTGAATACCATGGGTTAATACCATGTGCCATTTTGGTGAATACCATGGGTCAATACCATGTGCCATTTTTATTTTTATTAATACTAATATTAGGGTTAATAATGTTTTTTTGCATGGAATTAATAACAATCTAGTCCATGGTATTTGTCCCATCGTATTTTTCCCATAGGTTTCACCTAAATATAACACATTTTTTGAGTGTTCGTAAATATAAGGTGAGTTATGAAGTAAATATAAAAAAATGTTTTATTTGTTTACCATACCTCTCGTTTATTTATATTTTTATTAACTTACCATACCTCTTTTACAAATATGGTATTCGGCCCATAGGATTCAATTAAATAAAACCTCTTTCTTGAGTCTTCATAAATAGAACGAGGGTTATGGACTAAATATAAAAAGAGGTGTTATTTATTTACCATGCGTCTAGTTTATTTATATTTTTATTTATTTACCATACCTCCACTTTACTTATATTTTTATTTGTTTACACCCTTGCATGTATATAAGGTGACTTATGGACTAAATATAAAAAATGTTTTATTTATTTAGCATACCTCTAATTTATTTATATTTTTATTAATTTACATACCTATTTTATAAATATGGTATTTGAGCCATTGGCCCATAGGATTCACTTAAATAAAACCTATGGATTCACTTAAATAAAACCTATTCTTGAAAATGGGTGAATGGAAGGTTGTAACTCCTAATTTCAAGGGCTAAATTTACCTTTTTTACCCTCTCCCTTAAAATAAAGTGGGCTATTTGAGGTGATTTGTAAAAATGTACTATGATACAAAATATTCGCCCACTAAAAATTTAAAACCCCTTAATTTTTCCAAAGGGCGAACATTCGCCCCTAAAATTTTCTATGATGTTGCATGTCTCATTTCCTAGCTGAAGTGTGAATGCATGGTAGATGAATTACTTTATTTAGTTCTTTTGTTGTCATTAGCATGGGTTTTTCCTATTTTGAGAGTCGTTTCATCCTTGCCTTTCCATTACCTAGATAGCCATTGTGTGATGGAATTCATTTCTAGTTAAGCTTTGGATTGCTGGAAGGTTTTGGAATCAGGTGAGGTGGTCTCAGGAAAATTCCCAAGCATTGGGGATGGAGTTGGTTTAATCTCTCAGAAGCCGCTGAGAGGTGGGTGGAGACAAATAAATTCCTCAAGGTAATGGTGAAGAAATTCTGAGGCATCCAAGATTGTTTTGGCCTTGTGATCACTTGTCCTGTTTTGGAAAGTTCATGGTAGCTTGAGGGTAGAGGTGGTTTAATCTCCGGGAATCCTTGTTTGTTTATGTATTTTTTTATCCCATGAGATCCCACATTCATGTTTGGAATATGGCACAATGGTGATTAGCTAAAAGAAAGATTTGATTCAGCCCAATCTATAGTCAGGTGGTACATGGAAGTCCCTAACTTGGTTGGCTTTGCCTATGTGTTTAAGATATATTTTCTCTATATTATTAATGAGCACATGTACTTGTTTTTATGATGATGTTATGGAAGCTTTTTCATGGTTCCTAATTTGGTTATATGTTGGTTATTACATGATTTCACAATTAACCCTAAATATGGCTCTTGTTCATGATTCTATAAATATTTATTTGTTGATGAATCCATGGGCTAACAACTATTATTGTAGCTATTACGAGAGGGAATTAGATCATATTTGTGATTCTCAGATGAGTTTTAAACTCTTAAGATAAGATATGCATTCATGACCTGTAACTCACATGTTCACCATATGTTTGACGAAATGACTATCATGGTTAGGCTTGGTTAGGAAAAATTCTTGTTCAAGTTTTGTATGAATAGCTTTATCATCATGTCATTTATTATTCGGAGACATTATAGGTAGTTCTGGGTAGTGGTCTAGAGGCTAGATTAGAATAGTGGTTTGGATTTCATGACCAAACACTTTGAACTGGAGATTTTAGTCTATAACTACATGTAGGTAGTGTTGTGAATGCAGTTGCAAGCCTATAACCACACCCTTTCCTTTTCATGTTTGTGGTTGTGGGCCCATGTTAGTGAAAAATTAATCCAGCTTAGTGATTGGGCACCTAGAGTGGTTGTTTAGCTCATGGATGGTCTATAGTTGTTCAGGAATGTGAGAAAGGTTTAAGTTTGTAGGCCCCAATTCCTTAACAAGAATTTGGAGGTCACATCATGTCATAGTGGCGCCTCGCTTCAAATTTACCCAGAGGGATTGTAAAAGAAATTAAATTTGGGGTGGAAGTGTTACAACAACCCATTCAGCCTATCATCATATCTTAGACTAGTAACCAACTTAGTCATGTTGTTAGTCCATCAACAACAAGGCAACTAACTTTCTCTTGAGTTTTTCATTGTGCACACTTTGATTTAGCTATCACTTCAAATTAGCTCAAATACCATGTTGATGTTTCATGGTATCTTAGATCATGTCTATGTCTAATGTAGGGCTCCCATACTAGGGATCATGGCCCTTACAAACCCTTGATACAAGACAACTAGGGCTTGTGATCAACTTTTTTTGACCCACAATCTACCCAAAAGAACATGAATAAAACTTAACTTACCTGCTAAAGATGTCCTTACACAACATTCATTTTAGTCCACTTTTCCTTGATTCCTTGAAGGTTCTTTGCCTCCTTCATCCACATAAGAAATACATCCTTATAATCCCTTATCCACAAGTTTCTCCCAATGTACTTGTTCCTTCCAATACCTTGCATATATCATGTCTAAGATCAACTCTACTTCTCATAGTGAATTATTACTTCCAAGTCAACATAAAATTATCCCTTAAAAAATATCTTAATCATAGTGAAAGTTTTCCATCAAGATGATTGTACAATCAACCCTACCAATATTTTTCATTCACTCCTTTGATGACGAACTTTAAAAATACTTAAAACCGATTTAATTCAATATATCAAACCTCCAACACATCCCACTTCCTTCTCTCCATGTGAAGATAACTCATTGCTTGTGTGCCAAATGTGGGGTTAATTTTGATCTCTTTTGGTGCTCACACTTACCAAAAAACGCTAGTAAACACTTAAGGTCTTGGAACCCTCCACAAAAATATAGAATGAGGCTTATTATTCCCCTTCCACGGACTCAAACTTCCCCTCCTGTACAGAGAACATAATGTAGATATTTTCATCAAATTTCAACAATTTTTCCTATCCTGCACAGAACTCTATTACAACACGTACCATAGAAAAAATTCAATGGCTACTACTCCTAAAATCAGCTTTAACATTACCCTTTCTAGGGCACATATAAAACAAAAAAACTTAACTTCTTTCCATAGAAAACTCATCCTTCTTCCAACATAAAGTTAGACCATAAATTTTCTCTTTTCCTCTCTGTGCCTCCTCGTAAGGTTTCACATCTTCTCTTGGGCTAGTGTAAACACAAGGCAAGTCGTGATGTTGTGGTGAGACCTCTTGTAATAACCTTGGGTTATATTTCCATGTAAAAAGTCGAAAAATCAACCAAGGTCATGGGACATGTATTCCAAGATGAATGGTGGGTAAACATTATAGTGGTCATCACTTGTGGCTTATTAATGGCTACGAAAATGGGAAAAGTATTTGGTAATGAGAAAGAGGAAATAATGGACATTTAATTATGAAAAAAAAGGAAAATATGGGAAAATGAAGGTGAAGAGAAAACAATTTGAATGCAACATAAATCAAAGGAAAATGAAAGAAAAATGAGACATCAATAATAAAAATGCATCATAGAAAGAATAGTTAGATTTTTGATAGTTTGATTTGAGCTCTCTTTCATTCTCTCATAGACTCTTGCACACTTAGATCATTCTTGGAGAACTCTAGCATTCACTTAGAATTAGAGAAAGCAAGCAAAGGACAAGCAAGGAATTCCTGGGAAATTGAAGAGAAGGTTGGATTAACATCTACAACAGGGATACTTTGTAGGTAATAGGCTTCATGTGTGATTTCCTTGCTAGTTTTTGGATGCATTGTATATGCATGTGGCTCCTTTGTCATTTTTTTCCATTGGCATAGAGATTTTCCTGGAGTGACACTAGTTTCATCCTTTCTTTGCCATTTCTTGGATAGTCATGGTGTAGTGGGTTCCCCATTTCGTTTTCTAATTTATTCTCAGGTTGCATATGGCTGTGTGTTGGAACAAATTCTCTGGAGCCCTAGAATTTCTTGGGTTCCGTGGAGGTAATGGATAGATATGGTAGATCTTTGAGCCCTGCAACAACTTGGGTTCCATGGAGGCTATGGGTTGATTTAGTTGTCCCTAGAGCTGTGGAAAACTTGGAAAGAGACCAATCTGTTTGATGTTAGTGATTTATAGATCATATTGGTGAGATCATTGTGGTTGAGGGTTGAGGTGATTTGGCCTCTAGAATACCCAATTGGTTTTGTTTTGGTTTAACCCTTATGATCCCACATTCATGCTTGGAATATGGCATGAGGTTGATTGGTTGAAAGAGAAATTTTGGTTCTTCCAATCTATGGCTGGGTGGCACATGGATGTCCCTTACTTGGTTGGTGTTTTCATATGTTAATATGAGTTATTTTACTATTGTGATTTATGAGCACTTTTATTTGTTATTATGGTGATATTATGGTTCATTTTTCATGGTTTTTTTTTGGGTATATGTTGGTTATATGCATGGTTCTATTATGTGCTCTAGTTATGGCTCTTGTTCATGATTGTATAAGTTATTGGATGGTTTATCAATGAATGGACTAAAATGTGTTGTTTCAACTAGCTTGAGAAGACATTGAGCCTTCTTAGTGATTTTTATATGAAGTTAAGAAGTTTATGATCATATATGCATTCATGAACTGTAGCTTCCATGTTTACTATATGTTTAACGAAATGTATATATTTCATTAGGCATGTATTGGTCAACATATTTCTCAAAAATTTATCATTTAACATTATTATCATCATTGTCATGATTCTGGAAAGTTATAGGTAGTTTTGGGTAGTGGTTTGTAAGCTGGCCTAAAAAATGTGGCTTAGATCTCATGACCATGTGCACAGAACTAGGGATTTTGGGTCATAAATGCATGTATAAATGCTTGTGGGTGAATTTATAACCTCCTAACTGTATGCATAAAATTTTATGAGTGTAGTTAGGGAGTAAACCTAGTGAAAAAGAGTTACAACTTAGGGACTGACCACCTATGGTGGCTGTCAGGCTTCTAAGTGGTCTATAGTCTTTGAGGGATGTCATTTATGTGTTCTGGTTTATAGGCCCCACTTCCATAACTGGAACATGGAGGTTGGATCAAGCCACAATATCACTCAGCTCATCTTTACCCTAGAGAGCTTGTAAAAGTGGGTAAATGTGGCACGAGGCATTACAAGGTGGTATCATAGCATGTTTTGTTCCCTTTAGGTGATATGTGATATCGCAGGGTTGTATCACAACTTCTAAGTTGAAACACCTGGACTATATGGGGTAAATACATAGTGTTATGCATGCATGTTAAGTGTATATGTGTCAACTATGCATGCATTGTGATGGTTATGGTTATTATGCATGTGGTCATTATTGCAA
Source organism: Pinus tabuliformis (assembly GCA_031772625.1). Lineage (NCBI taxonomy): Eukaryota > Viridiplantae > Streptophyta > Pinopsida > Pinales > Pinaceae > Pinus > Pinus tabuliformis. The sequence goes on along the minus strand of CM062810.1, from coordinate 476,961,929 downwards.
TTGTGTGGTATTATGTATGATATGTGTATATCTATATATATATATATATATATATATATATATATATATATATATATATATATATATATATATATATATATATACACCTTGATAATTTGGATTGATTGTACAAAAGAGATAACCTACGCTAAAATACACTGAGGTGTGATTTTTTTTATATCTCTATTTGGTTTATCTTACATGACGTGTTTGTAGGAGAGAGGATATCAGAGATGAAGAGAAGAATGGTGGACTATAGCTCACATGACTCCCTTTACAAGCCTGATGTGAATTATATGGAATGGGAAAGGTTAGGTGGGAAACAAGGTGAAGACTATTCTCCTGATATCACAGATACACTAAGAAGTTTGAAGGCACACATTAGAAATTTCAAGGAAAAAAATAACAAGTTGATTAATTCATAGGAAAGGCTTGCAAGAGCTTAAGAAAATAAGGAATAAATTAATATAGTGATTCTTCAGAGCCTTTTAGATTTTTAGAGACATGGATAACTAAGGATCAGTCATGGAAAAGAGGAAAAGACTAATGGGGCATATGGTAGTAGGTCTCAAACATGACATAGGTTCGACAAAGATGATACAATGAGAGGTGGAAAATATTTGGATACACTTGATAGGTGGGCTAGCACTCATGGATTTTTTCTAGTTATAGTTCCAAGAGACATCATAACCATCACCGACATCATCCCTATAGGAGGAGTTGGTATAAGTATTTTCCAGAGGAATTCAAGAAATCAAAGCCTACTGCTTTTGATGGGGACGTGAAGAAATTAGATGATGCAGAAACATGACTTCTTGGGATGAAGGAGTTCCTCAGATTGCATGATTATTCTGAGAACATGAAAGCCAAGATAGAAATATTTAGTCTCAAAGGAAAAGGACATATCTGGTGGGAATGTGTTAAGTGGGTTAGAGGCATTAGGGTAGAGGAGAAGGGTTGACATGATTTTGAAATATTCTTCAGGAAGAAGTACTTGTCGAACAGATATTATGATAGAAAGGCAAAGGAATTCTATTAGCTCAAGATGGGTTCCATGACAGGTGAAGAGTACATGACTAAGTTTCTAGATTTGTTGAGGTATGTTCCCTACCTCAAGGATGAGAAGGAAAAGGTCCAAAGGTTCATCAATGGACTATCTTTAGAATTTAAACATCGGATTGAGTACGATGAGCCTTGGTCATTGGAGGAAGTCTTTGGGAAGCTAAAGAATTGTGATGACTAGTCAAAGCACAAGTGTGAACCTAATATGGACTGGAATGGTAATTAGGATATTAAATGGAAGTCGCCTCAGAAGAGAGGAAGACTTCAGGATGCATGTGACAAGGAGAATGTTCTACCTTGTAAGAAGTTCAATGCAGTTGTGAAAGGACATGGATCTCAGCCTGAGGAGAAGAAAAAGGGAAGTGACATAAATCCTTTGAGGTGTTGGACTTGTGGTGGAGAGCATTGGAAGAGTGAGTTCCCATTGCACTAGGCTGGAAAGCCTTAGATTTATAGTCCTCAAGAGGCATATCCAATTGGAGATGTTGGCCAAAGTACTCCTCAAATTTTACCAAGGATTGATAACAAGAAGGCTGGTCATCAGGCATCCATTATTGAGATGGAAGGTAAGCTTCACGATCAAGTTGTTTCCATTTTGATTGATCCTGGATCTAACTATATTTATATCAGTCATGGCCTAGTGGATAAGTGTTACATGAATAAATAAATGTATGTGGAATATTAATTGGTGTAGTTGGCTATAGGGACCAGGAAAATAGTTCATCGTTGGGTGAGACCTTATGCATTTGATTTAAACGTATGCCTACATCAACACAGCCAAATGTCTCCTTTGGGTTCATATAGTATTATTTTGGGCATGGAGTGGTTGTTCATTCATAGGACTAAAGTGGACTACTATGAAAAGGCTACTGAGTGCCTATATTATGATGGGGAAAGCAGAAATTTGTAAGGAATGAAGAACCCTACATCAGTGAGAATGATTATAGTTATGCAAGACAGTCAAAATTGCAGGAAATGATGTTTATTATTTGTAGTACACATTTCTAGTGACAAAGGGAAGGATGTAATGATGATGAAGTCATGAAGATGTATCCTATTTTGTAGCAGTTTCAATATTTGTTTGATGTATATATTCCAGAGTTTCCTCCTTGTAGAGAGGTGGACTTTTCTATTGAGTTGATTTCGGGAGCAACATCGGCATCTAAGGCACCTTACAAGATGGGTACTCTAGTTTTTGTGGAATTGAATTTAAATCTTAAGGAAATGCTTGATAAGGGATACAAAAGTGTATCTCCTTGGGGTGCACCAATGTTGTTTGTAAGGAAAAACGATGGTACTCTAATATTGTGGATTGATTACATGCAATTGAATAAAGTGACCATCAATAATAGGTGTCCTTTGTGGTAGATTAATGATTTGTTTGATTAATTGAAGCGAGAAACAATGTTTTGAAATGTTTATTTGAGAAAGAGGAATACATATGCAAGACTACATTTTGAGTGAGGTAAGGAACTTAAGATTTTGTGGTGATTCCTTTTGGTCTTAATAATGATCCGACCACTTTCATATCTTTTAATAATACTGTGTTGCATTCTTATTTGAATAATTTTGTGTGTTTATTGATGATATATTGATATACTCCAAGAATGAGGAAGAGCATGTAGATCACTTCGAAGAAATGTTGATATTGTTGAGAGAGCATTAATTGTATTCCAAGCTCAATAAGTTTAGTTTCACAACTTGGGACATGTTATTTCGAGGGAAGGGATAGTAGTGGACTTAGAAAATATTAAAGCTATCATGGAGTGATCAACTCTTAGGAATGTGGATGAGGTTAGATCATTCATGGCACTAGAAGGTTATTACAGGCGATTCATTAGGAACTTCTCAAAGATTGGCTATCCTATTACATATTTGTAGAGAAAAGGGAAGAATTTTTGTTTTGGAGATTTCATATCTTGATAAGGGGTTTGTGGTTTGTATAGATATTTTTAAGGAAGGACTAGGCGAGGTCCTAATGTAGGAAGGGAAAGTAGTATGCTATGAGCCAAGGAATTTGAATGATAATGAGAAGAACTATGTGACTCATGATATCGAGTTGGTAGTTATCAATCATGCATTGAAGATGTGGAGACATTATATCATTGGCTGGAGGCTTTTTCTAATGAGTTATCATAGTGGGTTGAGGTGCTTGTTTGACCAACCCAATCTGAAAGCCAGGAAATTTAGATGGTTGGATACCCTTAGTGAGTTTTACTTTTAGATCAATTACATCAAGGCGAAGGAGAACATGGTTGCAAATGCTCTAAGTAGGAGAGTGCAAGTGAATCACTTTTCTGTTGTGAGATTTTATGGGATAGATTTGTAGGAGTGGATATTTCATGTAGTGGGACATGATGAGAAGTACTAGCAACTAAAGTAGAGGTTACAACAGGGTGATAGAGATGAGGAGTATCACCTCACAATAGATGGCTTGGCTATATTCAAGAAAATGATATATGTGGTAGATAGCAGTAAGTTGAAGAAGCTTATCTTGAGGGAGTTTCATGTCAAGCCATATTTAGACCACCCGGGATATCAGAAGACCTTGAAATTTGTTAAGAAGTTTTATCATTATCCTAATTTGAAGAAAGTAGTGGTTGAGTTTGTTGAAAGATGTTTGAACTATCAATAGGTGAGAGAAATGTGTAAGAATCTAGTTGGTTTTTGTAGCCTATTCTGATTCAGAAATGGAAATGGGATATCATTTGCATTGAATTCATTACAGGCTTTCCAAGGGCATCGAGGCAACATGATTCCATCATTGTTTTAGTTAATTGGTTAAGAAAGGTAGCTCACTTCAATGTAGTGAAGTCTACTAATACAACTAGTGAGGTATCTCAAATATTCATCAGGGAGATAATGAGGTTTCTTTGTGTTCCCAAGAATATTATCAGATAGAGATTCCAAGTTCACTTCTAGTTTGTGGAAGAAGTTTTTCACAATATTAGGGATAAGGTTAGCTTTTAGTACATCTTATCATCTGCAAACAAATGGAAAACCAGAGAGGGTTAACATGATTCTTGAGGATATGTTGAGGATGCATGTCATGCATCGACAAAGGAAGTGGGAGGAGTATCTTCCAGTGGTATATTTTTATTATAATAATGGGTATTCAGAATGCTTGAGGATGAGTACATATGAGTCTCTTTATGGTTGGAGATATAATACTCCTATCAAATGGAGTGTTCCACTCAATAGGGTGTTGATTGGACAAGATATGTTGGCTGAGATGGAGCAGGATATGTAGGTTATCGAAAGGAAATTGAAGGGAGCATATTAAAAGTAGAAGAAGTATGCATATCAACATAGAGCATTAAAGGGGTTTATGGTTGGGGAGCATGTGTGTTTTTGAATCAATCTCAAGAGGAGCTCCTTAAGGATTGGATCACATTTCAAGCTAACACATCAGTATTGTGGTCCTTTTGAGATCCTAAAGAGGATTGGTCTAGTGACCTACTAACTTGCACTACCACCAACAATGAAATTACATGATGTTTTCCATGCTTCATTGCTTACAAGACATGTCCAGGATGTTGATCATGTGATTAATTGGTATACATTACACGTGGAAGAAGAGGGAGAGTTACAACCAAAAAGTTAGTGCATTTTGTAGCTAGAAAAACAAATGCTCTAGAAATAAGAAATAAACAAGTTAAAGTGCACTAGAATCACTTTGGACCTGATGAAGCTACATTGTAGATGACTGATTAGATGCAAGCTTTTTGTCCTTCCTTATTTGTTGGTTGAGTATATGTGTTTGGTTTATATTTATAAATGTATATGTGTATTGTAAATACTGCAGCGAGTTGTGTTGTAAATATCTAATAAGTAGTATGTTTCAAATACTACATCGAGTTGTGTTATATAAACCCAATAAGAAGTATGCTGATCATGATTTTTCAATAATTTGGTATGTTGTAAATGTTGCATCGCGTGGCGTCACAAATTTCCATGGGAAACTTGTTTTTTTGGTTACAAGTATCATAGGACATGAAGGATGGTGTTCCCCCAAGGGCGAGGGGTTTGTAATAACCTTGGGTTATATTTCTGTGTAGAAAGGAAAAAAATTCACCAAGGTCATGGGACATGTATTCCAAGTTGAATGGTGGGAAAAAATTATAGTGGACTTCACTTGTGGTTTATTATTGGCTATGGAAATTAACAAATGAAAAGAGGCAATAGTTGACATTATTTATGAAAATAAAGGAAAATGGGAGAAAAGGAAGGTGAAGAGACACAAATTTGTATGCAAGGGAAATTGGAGGAAAATGAAGGAAAATGAAAGAAAAATGTTACATCAATAATAAAAAGGCATCAGAGAAGTGGTTTCTAGTTTTTTGACAGTTTGATTTGAGCTCTTGTTCATTCCCTCATACACTCGTACACACCTAGAGCATTCTTGTAGCACTCTAGCATTCACTTCGACTTAGAGAAAGCAAGCAAATGATAAGCAAGGAATTAGTGGGAAGTAAAAAAGAAGGTTGGATCAAAATTTATAGCAGGGATACTCTGTAGATAACAGGTTGCATGTGTGATTTCCTTGTTGGTTTTTTGATGCATGGTATATGCATGTGGTTCCTTGGTCATTCTTTGTCATTGGAATGGAGATTTTCCTGGCATGATATTGATTTTTTCCTTGTCTTTACATTTCCTGGATAGCCATGTTGTAATGGGTTCCCCATTTGGTTTTATGATTGATTCTTATGTTCCATAAGGCTATGGGTTCAAACAAATTCTCTACAGCGCTAGAACATCTTTGGTTTTTTATAGGTTATGGGTTGAGATGGTAGATCTTTGAAACCATGTAACAACTTGGTTTCCCTTGTAGATATGGCTCGAGTTAGTAGTCCTTGGATTCGCGAAAAACTTGGTAAGAGACCAATCTGGTTGATGTTAGTGATTTTTAGACCATATAGGTGAGATCACTATGATTGAGGGTTGTGGTGATTTGGCCTCTCGAGACCATGGTTGGTTTTGTTTTGGTTTAATTCTTATGATCCCACATTTGTTATTGGAATGTGGCATGGGAGTGATTGGTTGAAAGAGATATTTTGGTTCAACTAATCTATGGTCAGGTGGTAGGTGGAAGTCCCTAACTTAGTTACCATTTTAAAATGTTAATATGAGATATTTTTCTATTTTTATCTATGAACACTTGTACTGATTATTATGGTGATATTATGACTCGTTTGCTATGGTTTCTATTTTTGTTATATGTTGGTTATATGCATGGTTCTATTATTTTCTCTAGTTATGGCTCTTGTTCATGATTTGATAAGTTATTGTATGGTTGATGAATGCATGGAATAACAAGTTTTGTTGTAGCTACCTTGAGAAGACATTGTTCCTTCTTAGTGATTTTCAAATGAAGTTCAAAATTTTATGATCGAATATGCTTTCATGACCTGTAGCTCCCATGTTTACTATATGTTTGGCAAAATGTCTATCTTGCACTAGGGATGTATTGGTTAAGATATTTCTCAAGCATTAATTTTTTAGCATTGTTATCATAATTATCATGATTCTGGAAAGTTACAGGAAGTTATGGGTAGTGTTATGGAGACTATCCTGAAAAATTGGCATCGATCTCATGACCACATCCACAGAACAAGGGATTTTGGGTTATAACCGCAAGGAGACATGCTTATGGGTGAAGTTATATCCTCCCAACTACATGGATGAAGTGCTATGGGTACAGATGGGGAGTAAACCTAGTGAAAAAGAGTTCCAAATTAGGGATTGACCACCTAGGGTAGTTGTTAGGCTTTTCAGTGATCTATACTGTCTGAGGGATGTCAGTATGTGTTCTGGTTTGTAGGCCCCACTTTCATAACTAGAATCTCGAGGTCACGTATCGTCATAGTAGCACGTAACTTATGTTAAGCCTCGAGAGCATGTAAAAGTGGGTAAATGTGGGAGGAGGTGTTACAACCCTCCTTAGGTATCTTTCATTTATACTTTTCTATAATTTCCTTAGGTGCCCTTTTTTCCATCAAAGGTAGTGTATTACAATAATTAGAATAAAGAAATATTATATTTGGGTGTTTAGCCCAAAAAATTGTGCTCAAATCCCATAATATTGGGTACTTCACCCTCAAAGGTTCAATTTCATGGGTCAAATCCACACAAATATAGTACCCCATGGCTTATGGGAGTACCTTCCAAGCTATACTTTTCAATAGGGGAATGATCTCATTTAACTCTAAAATAGGTTTACACCTTTAGAGATTTGAACCCTCTTGACACTTTTTATATTGGAGCTATGATCGATTTAAGTTGGTGTTATTGAATTGAGTGACATTCTCCAGCCCAATATAGAAGAGATGTAATGTCTTCTCGTATCTTGTAAACATTTTGACTTGATCAAATTATATACAAGAATACAATTTAAAATAAAATAAAATTTAATCATAAAATAAAATAAAGTAAACAAATAAAGTTAATAAAGCTTATAATCTTTTAGGAGATTGTGCCAAGGCTTTGATGGGAAATGTTCATAATGCTTCCAAATCCTACAAGCTTAACGAAAGAATCCTAAGGAATTTGATAGGAAATATTCACACTACTTACAAAGCGTATAAAATTATTAGAACCCTTAAGGCCAAACCCATTTCCGAGTGCACCCTACAATCCTTTGAGAGATCATATTATTCCAACCAATATCTAAACTCTGGCCTCTTTGAAGCCAAAAAGCATCTATCCTGAGTTCAAACATCAAAAGTCAAAAGCTGGAAAATCGGCCCAGAGGAAGTGAAAAAAAATAGCTCTCAAACAAATTTTACAAATATATGTTGGTTTCACGGTTGTATAGTTACACAGTCATCGAGAACATAGATTTTGGATCGACCTAAGTATATTAGTGTCAATGTGAATATATTACTATTGAGTTCATAGATTACTTGTGTAATGGAGTTAATTCATAACATTAGTTGTGCAATGCTATTTGGATAATGTTGGACAAGTTGATTTTTTCAATTTCATATACAATTGAAGGCACTCATTATGATAGATAATTGCTACAGAGGAAGCATAATTCATAGGTTTAGATGTGTGATAATGTTAATTAATTAGGATAATTGTATTATGTTTTTTGGTTATCGATTTGTGCAGGAGTATAATATGTGTAATTGAACTTCACGATTATATATTTATATTGAAATAGCATATTAATAATCTTTATAATTGTACTTCACTCATTATATACTTAGGTCGAAGTAGGAGATTTTTTATTTTTATTTTATTTTTTTTATTTTTTTACTTTTTTTGATATGTTCTTTCCAACCATGTATGGAAGATATGTTGTAATGTATTGCCCTGTCAAGTTATGCAAATATTTTGACTCAATCAAACTATATACAAATTAAAAAAAATATAAAACAAAATAATAAAATTAATAATTATTAAAACTTTCCAGATATCTTTGATGGAAATATTCATACTACTTTAAGAGTCCTTTTCTCGTAATAAACCAATCTAGCTCCATCTTAACTATAGATCGATTAAGCGTCAAGAATGATAAAATATCTCAAGATGAAAACATCTTTGTTGATTGTACAACATGAGGAAAGGTTTGCACCATGAGAGGTTTGATCCTCTCTGCAATTGATAGATCCAGGGTTATGATAGATCTAGGCTAGTGTGTGGATGTTCTACATTAATACTATATGTTTTATAATTTAAAATAAATTGGATATTAAATATAATATGTTTTATGTTAAGATAAGGTTGTATATTAGATATTAAAAGTAATTTAAATAAATTTATATATTTATATGGTGATGATGTTAATGATGATGGATAATGTTATGTTAGATCAAATTTGGTTTATGGACTTAAGAAAAATAACAATATTAAATGATTTTTTTTTGGAAGGAAACACTCTATGTGAATTGTGCCTTGATAATTATAGTTTTAATGAGATAAAAAGGATAATATGTTTGGTATCATAAAATTTATCTTGAAATTACAATTTAATAAGGGAGTATGTAGGACATTTTAAGAGAAAGTGTTGCCCACATTCAACCCTCTCAATATCACAAAGATAAATTCTTTTGATCTCTATATCGTTTTGGATATTCTAAGAGTTTGTTTTTATTTCATATATTTACTTCTTTATACTACATAAAATCGATAAACCTTCTCATCATCTTGATGAAGGTTAATTACTTCTTTGTAATAACATAATTTTTTTACCCTCGAATTATTTATCACAAAAAAAATATATCCTTAAATTTAGATGTAATAATATTATTAATACTATTGTTATTTTTCAAAGTGACATATTCCATTATTCCCCAATGATTTAGCTAAGATGTGTAATAGGCCTCTAAATTAGACATAAACTAAGGCCCATGCCTCTAATTTAAAACATAAATTAAGGCCTATGACCATCCTTCAGCACATTAAACCTCTCCTTTTGCATTAGATAATTTATTTTTAACTTTAATATATTCATTAGGAAGGTTTATGAATAATTGAATATTTGTGCCTAATATTATTTATTTTTGTGGAATATTATGGGAATATTGGGAAGATTATGAAGATTCCGAGGAGGATATAGCTTAGGGACTTGTTACCTACTACCAGAGGATCAATAATACATAATAAGTCAAGAAGATATTATGGAATTATGGCACAAATTGTGGAACTCCAATGATTGAGAAAATCTAGGAATATGTTCCACTAATCAAGGGAGAAGATCCACTAATCGAGGGCTTTTGGCTATGAAAGATTCCTCCATTCATGGGGAATGATTCTTAATCATTTTTTATAAGTACCAAGTCAAATTTACCTCTAGGGAATGATTGACAAAATCTAGGAATGTGTTCCATGCCATTTAATGCAAATTCCTAGTATTGGGGACTACATCCACTAATCAAGGGATTTTGGTTGGGAAAACTTCCTCCATTCATGGGTAATGATTCCTAATCACTTTGTATAAGTACCAAGTCAAATTTTCCTCTAGGGAGAAATTTTCATTAGTGTTATTGTGGGGAGAGCTTGTATTCTTGCAGCTCCATTTTATTTTCTTATAGGGATGTAATTCGATTGATGAAAATAATGAAGATTGATGTCATGTTCAACTTCTAAATCTTGTTCTCCTTCATAGGCCTCTAAGTTTCCTTGGGCCTGGCAACCCAGGAACCTCAGAGCCATTTTATATCATTTTTTTCCATCTTTTCGTTGCTTATCTACATGCATCTCTAGTTTTTATTTCTTTCTATTTTTGCATTTTTTATTGATGATTTCTTGTTGTACAATTGAGTTAAATGGGTGATGTAAGCTCTTTTGAAAGATCACTAGCATTATTTCATCCTTGGAAAAGCTTTGGAAGTTCATAATAATCATTGAGTTGCTTGGATTAGTCTTCTTATTCCCAAATCTAGATTGTTGGACCTCATTTTTAGCGAAGAACAATAAATTTCTGCCATTTTTTAGAGCATGATAACGAGCTTCAATCGAATTAATTCCACTTGCATTATATAAAAAAAAAATTCTAGTTCACAAAAAAGAATACTCCATTGCAGTTGCACTTGATTTGGTTAGTAATTTTTTAGATTTACCAGCTCACTACTCCAATTTCTAGTTTTTCGACTAGTAATGCTTTTTATTTTTTTTGCATGGGTTAGAAAAGGTATTTTTGAATGATTCCACCTATAATGGGGACCTAAGACATCCTAGTTAATACCAAAATTTGTCCCATCCAATTTGGATTTGATTTTCTTGGTCGTTCGATGAATTATAGTAAATATGTACATCTTGTAGGAAATCAGGGGACCCTCTAGGAAATCATTGTAGCATCCTATAGGAAAGCCCATCTTGAGGCTGAATTGAGGAAAAAACCTCTAGGAAGCTAGCAAAGCGTCCCTACTTTTCTTCTAAACCTTTTGACCATTCACCATCATCTCCAAGCTACCTGCCACTTCACCAAAAGAGATTAGCTTTCACACTCTCACATGAAAAAAAGACAAAAAGGAAAACAAATTTATTTTATTCATTTATGTGCACAACAATAGAAGGTTTGATGGTTTGAATATGCATGCTTAGGGCAATAGGATTACATACATGTTAACTTAGAATTATTTTGAAGCAAAGCCTCTTAGCAATTAGCTAAAAAAGGGTCTGTTTTAGCATCTGATTTCATTCTCTTTCCTTGTACTTTCTTTCTTGCAATAGGTTAAGGTTCCATTTCGAACATTTCATTTTCTACAATTAGTTTAGTATTTTGCTTCGGTACATGCACTCCATTACATCATGATAGCAAATGAAGGACACATTGTATGCTGCACATATAGTGTTGACACCTCTTAAGTTTCTACGAACCCCGGGTTGATAATTAAAGTCGGTAGCCTTAGGAGTTGCAACATTATTGTTGCAATATCGAAGCTGATCACTTTTTGGCATCGTTGCAGGGGAGGTGTCAAATATGCATTGTTTTTTTCCCTAGCTGATTAATTTCTTGTTAATTTTTGTAAAAAATAAAATAAAAAAAATCATTAGGCATATTTAATTCCATAAGTAGAAAATTGCATTGCATTATAGTTTTCATTAAATCATAAAAACAAAAACAAAATTATCCAACACCAACCCACTCCCCCTTGTGATCACATGGTGTAATAAAAGCCATATCACCATTAACTTTTGCAGGTAAAAGAATAAGATGGCGAAGAATGTAGAAGAAATTGATGGTGATGATGACAATGAGGAAGATCCTATTAGATTTCCCATTCAAGATACTGATGGAAGTGTGCACATGAAGAACTTCCCTCCATCTCTTCTTCCAAAATTTCATGGTCTAAGGTCAGAGGATTCGGAAACCTTTCTCCTTGAACTTCAGATTGTTTGTAGATCTTATGGTTAGTTATTAAAAACTTAAAAATTGAGATTGTTTCTGGCAACTTTGAAGGATATCGCTCTTAGATGGTTCATGAGTTTAGGGACTAATTCAATAAGATCATGGAATGACATGCAAAAGATATTTCTAGAGAAATATAAAGATCATGATCTTAAAGAAGAAATTTTTAGAATGAATCAAAGAGAAGATGAGAGTCTAGAGGATCTAATAGAGAGGTTCATGTATAATCTTAATAGGGAAAAACTACATCATTTAGGATTCGACATACTAAAAACCTTCTTACTTAGAATAATTAGGAATGAGTGGATTGATCTCCTTAATATCATAAGTAGAGGTGATGTATATCAATTATCATTTAAGGAAATTTGTGAAACATGCAAACACATATCAAGAGGAAAATCAAGAGTAGGTAAATCAACATCAAGATCGATAAGTCAAGATAAACTTGGAAATTTTTTTGATGGTTTTAAAACAAAAATTCTTACCAATCTAAAAAAACAATTAGAAATGTTAAGAATGCAAGATGAAGGAAAAGAAAATGTTGATATTTGTTTTGTAGAATCATGGGATGATAAATCACTACCATGGTTGAATGAAGTTTACCAAGAGGAAAGTGGAGAAATTCAATCGCCAATGCAGCTACGTTATGTAGTTCCAAGAGGACCATGGTAGCCTATTCAGCCTCATATGATGCAAGATCCTAATTAGAAATTTCGAGCTTATGCACATCCACCTCAAAGTAATTGGAACACACCCTTTCCTTGGTAACATTGGCCATCTCAACCCCAAAACCAATCTTAGCAACAAGGTTGGAAAGGAACTTATGGGAGTCATCCACAATATCCTCTGTATTTTCCTCAATATCCTCCATACCAAACTCCATGTTATCCTTACCATTCACCTTCACCTTCACCACAATCCCATCCACATCCATCTCAAATATACACTCCCACTCAACTACCTGTACCACCATTTCAAAACCCACACATTGATGTAGCTCAGCCCATGTACATTTTTGAGGTACAACACTTCCAAACATCTCCTCTTGTGATCAATGGTATTCACCATAGCCGAGGAAGAGTATTGCAAAAAAGAGATTCTCTTGATATCATTGAAGGACTACATCCAAAAGAAGAAGATTCAAAAGAGAAGATCAAAGAATCACGTGTTGCACTTGATGAAGCGAAAACATCAAAATCAGAGATCGAGAGAGCTCTCTCATGCTTACCATCAAATCCTCCATGTATTCAAGAGAACAATCAACAAATATAGGAAGATTTGAAGTTCATGGCAGAAGAAGACATGAAGAATGATAGAAATCAGGAAAAGGACCAAGGACATCATAGCTATATTGAAATAAGACATGAAGAATGATACAAATCAGGAAAAGGACCAAGGACATCACAGCTATATTGAAATACGGTTTCAGAAAGTTACTAAGATGCAACATCACTCTCTTCCTCAACTATTCTTGATCCTTTCAAGGTCAAATCATTTGGTCTTTGAAATCAAGGTACATGTAAAAGCATACATTTCAATCCTACACATCATTTTGTTTGTCATCTCGATATGCACATGGCTTCATTTGAAGTATCCTTATAGCTGAAAGTGATTTTTTTTTTCCAATTAGGGTAGGGTAAAAAACAAAAAATAAAATGAAAAATAAGAGAAAAAAGAATCTCAGGTGAAAACGTCCTTGGAGGTGCCTCAGATTGGCTCACTGATTGAAAACCTCTGTGAGGTGGTCAATGGGTTGAAAAAAAAGAGAAAAAGGAAGAAGATCCTAGGTGAAAACCTCCTTTGAGGCACCTAGGCAGACCTACTAGTTGAAAACCTCATTGAGGCATCTAGTAGGCCTAGAATAAAAAAAAAGAGAGAAAAAATAAAAGAATCCTTGTTCCATGCATGCATGTACTCTCCAACATTTGCAAGTTGGTACCAAAAGGAAAATTGGTCAAGCGTAGTCAAAATAAGTCAAATTTTGACTTTCTCCTACTTCGCTCAAATGCTCCAACAAGGCCAAGGCCATGTGAATCCATCACCCTCATCTATTTTCACAATCCATCCATCATTCTCAAGCTTCTACAACTCATTTTCCTTGTTGTCCTAAAAAACTACAGGATGCTTTGTTTTACTACAGGATACAAAAATACATAGAGAAGAAATTCATTTTTTCCATAACTTGAAAACCATTCATCCGTTTGCCAATATATTTCAAGGGGAAATGCATATGGATGATGGTAACATGATCAAACAATTTTAGCAAATTCCACTGCACAGTTTCGAAGAAATTGGACTGAATCACCTTCAACCATTTTTTCATTTTCTAAATATCCATACATCCATTTAAAAATTTGTTTCATGGTGATATGCATATCGACGATGGTAACATGCCCAAACAATTCCAACAAATTCTGGTGCACGGTTTCCAAGAAATTGACCTGCATCACCATCAGCCATTTTTAGTTTTTCTCGCGTTCCGTGCATCCATTGAGCAAAATTTTTCTATGGGTATGTGCATAATGATGATGTAAACATGCTCAAAAAGTTTCAGCTCAATCTAGTCTACCGTTTGGGAGATATGGACAAAACAAGTCGTTGTCCTGTAAATCTACACGATACATAACAACACCTATAGGATTGGCAATGAGTAGTTTTAAAGGAGATCAAAAGGTCAAAGAATCTCCTATAAAGCTTAGAAGCAACATCAAGATCATTATCATCACCAATGTGGTACCTTTATGCCACCCCAACTTGACTTACATGTGGCTTCAACTTCAGCTCAAGGAAATATTAAGAAGCTTCTTTTTTTCTGGTTAATCTAGTGCCTAGTAATCGTTGTGATCTAAATGGAGAAAGTGTGAATTCTATGAAGAGGATGTGATAGAATTTATTGCCATTAATTTTGATATTATAAGTTACAAAATAATTATGGATTTAATTTATATTTCTCCATAGTTATATAGAGATAATACAAACCTAAAATTCACAACCATCTAAGATGAGAGGGCAATTAGAATACTAACAAGGAGTTTCTCCTTATAAAATTTCCAAGGGTTTTCTAATTTTAAATTGTTGTCAAATATGTGATAAGCTTTCCACTCTCAATTTACCCTTTTCACAATTCTATAGCACCACTTAAGATTTTGGTGGAGGTTAATCCCAAGATGTTTACATGAAGTCATTTTCTCCAAGTTGTTGTTGTCAATCACAAAATTATTGTAAGTGAGATTTTTGCATTTATGTTATGGAACTAGCTCACATAGGAGAAGAAGAGATAGATCAATGACTAAAAAATTATCCTCTTCAAGGGAGAAAGCTCCTTTACATTACATAAATGAACAATTATTAGATGATATAAATGATAACATCTCCTTGGTATATATAGAAGTATAAGGGGTCACAACATAATTAGAGCCTACATAACAATAATAATGTAACGGCACAAAAATAACATGGGGGATACATGGGCATAACAATAACAATATTGGGCTACACTAATAGCAACAATAATGGGGACAAATTAGTGTTATATCGACCTAACACGCGTCTCACTTTCAAAAAAAGTGTTGTCCTCAATGCTTGAGCAGTTTTCGATGTTTCTGTATAAAATTCTCATCCTCCCATGTGGAATTTTTAGTGGGTAAGTTCTTCCACTTAATAATGTACTATGAAATTAATCGATTCCATAGTTTTTGGGTTCTTGTTTCCGTGTTTGCCTTAAGCCCAAAAATATTTTTTCCTTCTTCGTTAATTTATGGAAAAACTATTGAACTGGGAGTTTTTCATCGATAACCCTATTTAAGAATGAAACATGGAAAACTAGGTGTACTCAGGAAGATGCAAGAAGCTCCAATTTGTATGTCCTATTACCAATATTTTACAACACCCTATACGGACCATAGTACTTAGGTAATATTTTATTATCCTTCTTACCTTTCTTGAGGGATATTTGTTTGTATTGTTGTAGCCATAAAAATACACATTCACCTACATCAAAACTTCTTTCACATCGATGTTGATTTTCCTATTGTTTCGTTCAATTATGCGCAAGAGTGAGGTTATCCTTTAAGGTTTGGAGAGCTTGTTTTTGATGCTCGATGTGATATTCCACTACTTGAATCTTAGAACTTTCTCTTAAAGATGATGTGAAGGATGGTGGATGATATCCATAAAGTTCCATAAATAGGGTAATTTTTGCTGCATTATGGAACAAAGTGTTATACCACCATTTAGCTAGAGGTAACCAATGGACCCATTGTGTTTGTTTATAAGATAAAAATCAATGAATATATCCTTCCAAACATTTTTTTGCTATCTCAGTTTCCCTGTTAGATTGAGAATGATAAGATGAGATATGAGCTAATTGAGTACCAAGATAAGAAAATAATTTCATACAAAAATTTCTAGTGAAAATGGGATATCTATCATTTACAATAGTCTTTGGGATTCCATGAATCTTTTAAATTTTTTCCATAAATTCAGTAGCAACTACATTGGCTTTAAATTGATGAGATAATGCAAAAGAGTGTGCATAATCGGGAAGTCTATCAACTACCACCATGATGCCACTCTTTCCTTCAGACTTGGGTAAACCTATGATATAATACATTGAGACCTCGTTTGAACGCTAAATTGGAATCACTAAACGATGTAATAGACACAAGGTCTTAATTGTCTCAAATTTAAATTGTTGGAAAACCAAACATTCTACCACAAACTTTTGAATATCATATTTAAAGGCATCCCAAAAAAAATCTTCTTAACCATGTGGTAAGTTTTTAAAAATCATGTGTGCTCCCAAGGGGGAGGTGTGCAATTCTAAAAGAATATTTTTCTTGAGTTCAGAATTATTACAAAGATATAAGCGATCTTTGAACCATAATGAATCATCTTTCCAACTAAATGTATCATGTTTACTAGGATCTTGCTACAAATTTTGAATGAGTGTCTACAACTCTTTGTCATTCTTCCATTCATCCCCTTGCTTTAGTTATCCAATCACATTGGATAATAGAAATGGCACAAAGAAATGCTCCCAAATCCTCATGCTTTCTTGAGAGTGCATCTGCAACAACATTTTCCTTCCCTTTTCTATAGATGATTTCAAATTCATAACCCAACCTCTTTGTGACCCAGTTTTGCTACTTTTTTGAAGTTAATCCCTATTTGAAAAAGTATTTAATACTATCATGATCTATGTCTACCTTAAAGTGTCTTCCCATTAGGTAAGGTCACCATTTATTTAGTGCATGTAATATTTCAAACATTGTATTATCATAAATAGGTTTGTGTAAATACTTTCCCTTGATTGGATGACTATCAAATGCAACAGGTCTTCCTTCTTGCATTAAAACAACACCAATTCCATTTTTTGAGGCATCATATTCCACAATAAAGGCTTTTTTGAAGTCTGGCATAACTAAGACCAGTGCTTGGAAAATTCCCTCTTTATGATGTTCAAATACCTTAGTTGCTTCTCTATTTCGAAAAAATGCATCTTTCTTTAGTAATATTGTTAGAGGTGTTGTTATTCTCCCATAATTCTTAACAAACTTGCGATAATACCCTGTCAACCTGAGAAATCCTCAAATATGCTTTATGGCTGTGGGGATTTTTCCATTCTTTAATGGATTTAGTTTTGTTAGGGTATACCTGAACACCCTCATGATATACAGTATGACTCAAATATATTACCTCATGTACTCCAAAGAAACATTTGGAAATTTTTGCATATAATTGTTTATCCTCCAAAAGTGTGCATACTTGGTAAGTCTATCAATTACCACCATGATGCCACTATTTCTTTTATACTTGGGTAAAACTATGATAAAATACACTGAGACCTCCTCCCAATGCTAAATTGCAATGGCTAAAGGTTGTAATGGCCCCAAGGTATTCATTGTCTCAAATTTATTTTGTTGTAAAACCAAACATTTTGCCACAAACTTCTGAATATTAGATTTAAATCCATCCCAAAAAAATTCCTTCTTGACCATGTGGTTAGCTTTTAAAAATCCTCAGTTCTCTCCTAATGGGGAGGTGTGCAATTCCAAAAGAATTTTTTTCTTGATTTGGAAATTATTACAAATATATAAGTGATCCTTGTACCATAATGAATCATTTTTCCTACTAAATGTATCATATTTACTAGGATCTTGCTACAAATTTTGAACGAGTGTCAACACCTCTTTGTCATTCTTCAATTCATCCCTTGCTTTAGTTATCCAATTAGGTTGTATAATAGAAATGGCACAAATAAATTCTTCCACATCCTCATCCTTTCTTGAGAGTGCATTTGCAACAACATTTTTCTTCCCTTTTTTCTAAATGATTTCAAATTCATAACCCAACATCTTTGTGACCCATTTTTTATTCCTTTTGAAGTTAATATCCATTCAATTATTTAAGACTATCATGATCTGTTTTTACCTTAAAGTTCTTTCCCATTAGGTAAGGTCACCATTGATTTAGTTCATGTAATATTTCCAACATTTACTTATCATAAATTGGTTTGTGTAAATAATTCCCCTTGATTGGACGACTATGAAAACAAATGGGTCTTCCTTCTTGCATTAAAACAACACCAAATCCATTTCTTGAGGCATCACATTCAACAATAAAGGCTTTTGTGAAGTTTGGCATAGCTAAGACCAGTGCTTGGGACATTTCCTCTTTAAGATGTTCAAAGACCTTAGTTGCTTCTGGAGTCGAAGAATGCATCTTTCTTGATTAATGTTGTTATAGGTGTTTAGATTCTCCCATAATTCTTAAAAAACTTGTGATAATACCTTGTAAACCCAAGAAATCCTGAGAGAAGCTTTATGGTTGTGGGGATTTTTCATTGTTTAATGGATTTAATTTTGGTGTAATATGATCCATATTATCCACTGTATTATATTCATCATGTCGACATTTCAAACACCAAAGGGGGTCCATCATCTGGACCAAAATGGTAGATTATGAATTATTTTCCTTTGAGAGAAGAATCCTCCAACCAACATATATATAAACCTAATTAATCCTAAATAGTGAAAGCAATTGCAGGTTGGTAGTTCTTCTCTCAATTTTTATCCTTGAGATTTCGAGAAGACAAATCTCATTCCATGTATCCCCTCTTTACAGGGAAGTAATGTTAGAATTTAAGATTCTGTGGTTGTTTTTTGGTGTACTATGATCTAGATTATCCATAGTATTATATTCATCATATTGATGTGAAACCCTAGGATCCAAAGTGTTGATACCAAATGTTATGGAACCAACTCACAAAGCAGGAGAAAATATAGATCAACAGTTAAAAAATTATCCTTTTCTAGGGGGGAAACATCTTTTATATTACATAAATGAATTATTATTGGATGATACAGTTGATAAGACTTCCTTGGTATATATAGGAGTCTAAGAGGTCACAATATAGTCAGAGCCTACATAACAATAATAATGTAAGGGCACAACAATAACAATAGTGGGTTTCTATGGGGCATAACAATAAAAAGAGTGGGGCATAATTGAGCACAAAAATAAAAATATGGGGCTACACTAACAATAATAATAAGGGAGATGCACTAGTATTATAGGGACCTAAGAATTTAATTATCATAATCCTTGTTTTATTACTATTAAACTTTATTCTCATAAAAGAGTATAAGTCCTTGATTATTTTCAATTTCTTATCTATATCCTAGGGACTCTTCACCATAATAATAATATTTTCAAATTAAACTACAAGTATGATGACTAAACTAATAAGACATTAGTAATAACAATGTAATTCTTCCTAAAAGTTTTCCAAATTATCAATGTATATGCCAGAATGTGTAGGAGGAAAGGGAAAACATTTCTTGATTCCTATAGTATAATAAATTTCTTTAAACCAACCTTTGGTATTCCTAAACATGGAAATAAAATTCATGTACAACCTTACCACAAGTTCTCTCAACTCAAACAAAATTTCCAATTATTCTAACATATTCCAAAGATTAGTTATGACCACACTGTGAAAATCTTCTCTAAAGTTGACAAAAGAACACGAGATATCGATTGTATTATTGTAAGACTCCTCCATAATGATTCTAGCCATAGAAAGTTGATCCACAATTAAATGATTACTCCTAATTTAGTCATGTGTTTTAACTCTTTTTCCATGATTTTGTACCCATAATGATAAGATTTTTCTCAAAATGATTCCATATATCTTAGATTTAATAAAAATAAATCATAATAATCTTATAATTTGAAGAATTATTTTCCTCCATACTTTTAATTATAAAAAACTCCAATAAGACTTTATATTTGGAATATAAGAAATAATATCTTATATTATTGTTTTATAGAATGCACAAATAAGTCCTCGATATATGACAATGGAAGAGACCTAGTGTTAGCTAAAGAAAACAATGACAATTGAAAAAATCACAATAACTACATGAGATTCCAACTAATAACAATTGGGTCATTGGAAAAGGAGGTGTCAAAAAATACCAACACTAACACCCTTGCTTAAGTGAAAAATAGGAATAATCATAAGGAAAACTTATGTCAAGCAAACAAGAATCACTAAGGTACCCAAGTACAAATTCTCATAACTATAGAAAAGGATAAAAACCAATATAAAAATAACTCCTTTCCAAAAGAGATAAAAATGTTAGTTCTAAATAAAATAGAATTGAAGATAAAAATTTTAGATCACTTGTACTCGATACAATTTTTCACACCAATGTGTCCCTTTTATATATTGTGCAATGTTAGATTCTATAATTAACAATGTGTTATTAAATAAGAAACACATAGATGCATTGTCTATGTCTAGTGTGAACTATGAATTGTGAAAGGTCTAAAAGAAAACAATAGTGGAAATATTTTGGGTCTATTTGCAACGCACCCTCCTAAACCCATAACCCATACAAATTTACAAGGAGGTAGTTTCTATGTAGATCCAGCTCCCATAATACAGTTATGGGAACGGGACCTAAAATTTTGACTTTTCCTAATCATGAGAGAACTAAAATTAGACAACATTGTCATATCTATCTCATCGAGATGATTCAAACAATATAAAATTTGCCTTAATCCAGCTTACGGATTGAGAGTTATACATTCTTACAGATAATCTTTTCTCACCTTCCACATCAACTTTGGCTTCATGTGACAACCATCCAAAGGCCCATGTAGCAGGTGTCCTGAGGCACCACCACTACGCACATGCCATCTTTGAATTTTCTTAGAGAAAAGTCAGGAGTCGACACTTCTTACCATCATGCCCTTCCCTTTTACAATTTCAGGCCTAACCTAGACCTCCAATCTAAGTCAGGGTCAGCCTTCCACCTTGGCACGATAAACTTTTGGGTCGGGATCAATTCTCACCTCCAACCATCTGACGTCTTGACTTGCCTAAACCTCGACTCCCAGTAATTGCATAGTCAACCTGACCCAAGTTGAATAGAGGCCCGCTAAGATTCAACTCCTAATATCCAACCCATCAGTCCAAAAAATTGAATTCCAAGCCATTTTAAACATTTTTTAGATTTTCGTAAGCCACTTTCCTTCACGATTTTTATGGGTTGCCTCAAGCAATTGCAGGCATTGATGTCAATAATCTTTGGCCACCGAAATCCAGAAAAAATATTAAGAACAACTTGATAAACATTCCCTCAAGGAATTTCACTTGAAATAGAATTACTTCTAAGAGAATTTCTTCCTATGACTACAAAGAGAATAACAACTCTTCAACAACAAGAAACTTACTTCCATGACTCTGTCAACCCCACCAATTGAACCATAATGAACATGGATTCAACATCACTGTCCATATAGTCATGTTCATGTAAAGGGGATGCACTTATGAGAGTTATAAAAAACAAGTATACAAAAACCCATGACAACGCTTGATCAACCCTTAACAGGATGACAACATCCCACAACAACCAATGACTTCACTATGCAAGCATTTTGCTAGTGAAATCCTAGCATTGTCACAAGTGAATAATTCTCTATGACAAAATGTTAATATAAGGCTATTAATATTATGAAACATCCATACATATCAATACATCTTCATATGGACCATAACCATAATTGTGTATACTAGTGAAGCAAGGATTTTCATGCAAAGAAATAACATATCATTCATTCATAATTAACATGAAATCCATATAATAGTATGTACAAAGAAAAATATCTTGGATTTACATTGAAAATGGGAAATTGAATTCACAACTTCAAATATCCACCCAGCCATAGACAAGTTGCAACTAAGTTACTTGGAGTTTTCACCTCCGAGCTAGATTCCAGGGGCTAAGGTGGTCTTATTGAAGGGAATAAACACCAAATGCGAGCTAAAATAGGAACTCTAGAGGTCCTCGTACTTTCGCCCACCAACTAATCAGTAGTTAATCAATGCACAAAGAATATAGAAGTCCAATTCCTCCACCCTCCTGTGATCGAATAGAGTGCACACACATACTCTAGGGAGTCAAGAGGATTCACCTCCACCTTAGCAACATGCAACACAGTGGTTCCACCCAATGAAGGGAATCAAGAACCCATTGCTAAATAAAATAATAATAAAATGAGACCAAAATTTCCCTTAACGAGAATCCAAGGGCTAGACCTCTACCCGAGGTCGTCAAGAGAATTTTCTGAGAATACCATCCACACCCTCCAACCCCCTAAGGTATCTTGATATTTACCCTCACCTAAATTAATATTCCTTCGTACTCTTGTTGCTCAACCAAAACTATGATATCCTTTTGAGAGTGGTGGAAGATACCAATATCCTCCCCCCCACATCACGAAAATTTTGTTGTTTACATTTTTAAATAAATGAAATCTATTATTCTCATTTTGGTCAAGCAATTAACACTCCTGTGTGCCCTCCTATGCACCAAGCTTCAGCTCCCTAGCTCGTCTTCCATTCTCTAGGGAAATTTCTTTCTTCCCTTCTACTGCATTTATCTCTCCTCCATGTTGTCTATGTGCATCTACAAATATTCTCCCATGTGTTGTCTAACTCTCTCCTACTTGGCGTCTCCCCCCTAGTGTTTTTCCAACTACACCCACATAGTTTTTGTGCATTAACTATTTTTCTTGTTTATTTCTATTGTGGTTCCCAAGCTAACATGAGGTGGTCCCATATTTTGTAGTCCATAAATTCCCAACAATAGTCCAATTAAACACACCATTCTAATGCATTTAAAGCTTCAACGCCCAATATTCAATGGTTGTACACTTTATCAAATTTATTCCTTCAACAAGTAAAATGAATATCCCAAGCAATTGACCTCCGTGAGTCCCTTACTTAGACCATTTTAATTTTCAAATGTTAAAATAAATTAAATAATTATATGGAAAGGTCAAGCAAATTACAAGGTAGATTGTTACACTATTAAAATTAGTGGTCCATTTCATGAAATACTGAAGCTCCATATAAAACTATACAAAGCAAATAAATAAGTATTTCTTAATAAAAAAATTATTGTCAAATATTGAAGACAATAAACAACAACTCTACATGTTGATTAATTTAATTGGTATTTAAATTACTTCATTAAATTTCAATCGAGGTTCGTGTAGTTATGAGGTGCATCTGCACAACATATGCCAGGAGTTAAATTTTTTATTTTAAGATGACATGGAAACTGCATAAAATCATTAAAGATGGACTAAATCAAGATTAAATCATTTCAACTTTACGCACAGGTCATTTGTATCAAACTTTAAAAGATAAAGTAGGGTTTCAAACATAATATTAAATTTAAAAGATCATTCTACTTGCAAGGAATCAAAGAAAAGACTTTATATTTCTGTTGAATTAAGAAGCTCTGTTGTAGTAACATGAAATAAAAATACCATCTAATTGCATGCAATTGAAAGGAATGATATAGTTGCATCAAATGGAAGGATCTATTTCAAATTGCACGAATCAAAGAAATTATTCTAATCACATCAAATTGAAAGAACTAATCTAATTGCTATAAATCTTGCACTGAATAAAAATCCTATTCTATTAATCAAAACTTGTTCAAATCCCAACTATTCAAAATGAAATTTCAACTTATGACAGATTACTATTGTGTGAAATGGTGAACTCAATTAATCAAAAAATATAAATATGAGACTAAGTGAAGCCTTAAATGAAGAATGCTAACAATCCAAAATAATTTTTCTTGTTTTTATTTTTATTTTTAGTTAGCACTCAATCTTGTACAGTGAAATCAATGGTATGTAATTGAACATAAATGAAAAATAGCAAGATAAATGTAAATTTAATTGCCACTAATTGAATAAAAATTAAATGAAGACATATAAATATCTTATAGCTCTCCAGGGGGCCCTCTTGTTGAGTGTAAGGCATTATAAAGTTCAGATGAGATCTTCTATGGACGCATTCACTTTTCAGGAACATAGTATTTCATTGATAAAATTCAAGAGTGCTTGCACCACTTAAAATAGATTAATTATCATATATCATATCTTATATCAAATTGCAAAGTAAGGATATATTTATACATTAGTGAATTAAAAACTTTTAGAAAGAAATGTCGATATGAAAGTTTAGAGATCGATAACATAGCTTTTGATATTAATTACGAAATAGAGTTCGCATGGTTTTCTATATCATAGAAAATCATGTAGATCTTCTTCTACACATCAGCCACATAAAACACACTCACTTGACAACCTTTCTTCTACACTCGCTTGATGCTGAACCCACTTCCTTAAACTTTTGCATATGAATACAATGACATTGACTGCAATGTTTGACTAAAGGAATCCTCAATCCAATTGATCCCTTCAGTTGGCACAATAGGTAATATGAGCATGTCCTTGACATTTGGAAATTTCCCATACCCTTTGTTCACTTTAAAAGTCTTTGCATGCTATCTAACCATGGATTTAGCTACAAAAAATTTAGTCAACTACGAAAATGTTACAATTCGGTAGCCAAATATATACTATAAACAATTTCATAAATAATGTATAGATTATGGGTGTTAAATGGTTTGAAACCTTTTTTTATGGCTGAAATACCATTGATGAGCTTATAACGTAATGATATACTAAGATATATATGAATTGGATGAAAAATAAGGAAAAAATTGTCAAATTTTAGGACAATTTGCAATTCCAACATTCCCTCACATCAAGGATGTGGCATGTCCTCATGCACAAAATCTCAAAACTGAAGAAGTATCATTTTTTACTTTGTTTCTTCTGAGGCTTGAATCAATAAATCTATATTTCCTAGCCTCTCCTTATTTCTAATCTTAATAGGCCATCTAGGTTTTCTCATAAGAAGTTTTGCTTGTAGACTCTTGACTTTATTTATAAGCACATTGTTGATAGATTTTAGCTTTTTGTTATTCGTAACCAGAAAAAAATTCTTAACAACATAATTTCATTTTGTGCCTTCAGGAGTTCATTTTGTGCATTGACCATTTCATTTTCTTCTCTAATGTACTTTTTAAGTACTTCTAACTAAGAAATATATTCTTTCAAACTATGAATGATTTCTTGCTTCTCTTCAAAAGTAGTTACATGAGTTTCTTGACCAATTATAGGATCATCATCATCATCTAAAACATATTCATGAAATTTATTTTCGTGAGAAGACTTTACATTTTCTTACACATTCTGCTGTAAATTCTCTAAATATTCATACACTTTTTACAGAGTCGGGTGAATTTACAGAGTCTTTATTATTAGATCTTGATGACATTAAAAAATTTCTTTTGTTTCCATGTAAAGATCACTTTCCTCTTCAATATTGACAGTCTCTAGAGGGATTTGTTGTGTTGGTTTAGCAAGATGATTGGAAATTGATTTACTTCTTCTCAATTTCTACTATGGCTTTAATGTTTTTGGTGCATTCCTTCCCTTAATTGTTCTTTGCTTATTTTCTTGATGCACAATTTCTTCCTTATATTTTGTGGCCTCAGACTCCTCTAACTTTTCGCTGGACTTCTCTCTTCTAACCCTCTATCTCTTATTTTATTGTCTAAATTTGTACAAGTATTGGCTGAGTGATATGCTTTCCTATAGTGGAATTTCCATTGTTTCAGTTCATTAGTAGTCAAACCCTCTTCTACATTAATAACTTCAAGGTTAGGGTTTTGTGATGCTCATTATTGACTCTTTTTTTTTTGGCGATTCTACTTCTTTTGAATCTTCTATAAAATGACTTCTATGTAGAAAATATTATCAATTATCACCGATAGAACCTAGATGAGATTCGACAAGAATTTTTTATCAAAAGATGGAGATATAGGGCTATGTCAATATTTTGAGATTCTGTTTGAATATTGAAAGTCATCTTCTTTAAACTCCACATTAAATAATAAGGAAAAATCATTTATTTTCCTTCTACAAAATGCATGAGAAATGAAGCATGGTAAAAGAGTATAGTACCAAACCTGCTTTCGCAAGTTATAATTTTTTAGAGGATGAGCAATAACTTTCTCCATTCAGTATTTAATGTAGTGACTGGTATCCCCTTCTTGAATTTTGATGTGTCCATACATGGCTTTTGCAATAATTTTTCCAATTTGAGGCAGTATTATTTTCTCTCCTATGAACAACTCAGAAATTTTGAGTGTAATATCCCCTTATCTCGACTTCTACACCATCAACGAATTTAGCAAAATATCATGTAACTTCTACTTCATGCCCATTAAATTTCTCAAAAACTGAAGCCATCCCACTTTCTATAGTTGATCTTTCACCTTGAGATAGGTGCTAGGAAATTTTGTTCCTTGTGGCTCAAGCCTGATAATAACGCCAATAGAAAAAGACAAGTTTAACCCTCAAAATACCTCTTTCTTTATAGGGATGAATGGAGATGGATATAGTAGCGAGTGAGTAAAAATGGTGGAAGTAGGGTATGGATGAAATAAACAAGTTATTGAATTTACAAGACACTTCCTTTGCTAATAATTTCCCATGAGCTTAGTTGATCTATTTTTGTAGGACTGTGGGGATTTTTCAAATCATTTACATTTGGTGGGAGGATTATATCATAATGAAATATGTTCTGGTAAATGTCTGAGTCATAAACATGATAAATTGAAATACACAGTCATCATTTTAATGAAAGGCATATGGACAATTATTATTTAAGCCCATATACCTATTATTCTTTAATGAAAATGACTTAATATACTTTTTAAATACATTTTGTACATTTTGAAGTATCCATTTGTCCATTATATGATGCCATTTGGATGTTGATCAATTGTACTTTTGCAGGTTCATCACTTAGCTGCAGAATTTAAAATGAGCTATGGAAATTGGAAAAAATTAGCTATCTTCGAGATTTTGCAATTTCCTAAAAATTACGTTGTTGATGTTGTGGCTAATATTTATTGATGTTGCTTACTTCTAGGAATTCTTTGAAGAAAACCAGGTCTCCAAAATGTTGATTAGATCTGGAAAATTGATTAGAAGGAAAATAAGGTATAAAAGAAAATGGGACAAGAAAGGAAATTTTGAAAATCTAAAATCCCAAGTATTCTTAGTTTTAGTTAAGATTGTTATATATCCCAAGTATTCTTAGTTTTAGTTAAGATTGTTATATATATATATATATATATATTCTCTTGTTTATTTTTTAGTTTAAGGAAAGAAAATTACAAATTAGTTGGAATATGAGGAGAAAGATCTTCTTTCTCAACCAACTTGAAATCAAAATTATTTTGCAAATATTAGAAAAATATTCTCTTGTCAAGGGCTTGTGATATACTATTTAATATATGGTCATTAACAAGGAAGATAATATTTTCAAAAGAGGCCGAATAATCTCAATAGAGATGATGGCTGGAAAATCAGTCGATGTTGGGTCCCAGCACTCTCGACCTAGTCGTCTTTTTTTTATTTCTTATTAATTCATTTATTAATTTTTATTTTTATTTTTATTTATTTATTTATTTAATTTTTTTTCTTGCACTTACTTTATTATTTTTAAGTTGACTTTTATAATAAAAATTTTTCATTCATACATTAGCTTTCTTTTATATTCATATAGTCCTGTTTTTAATTCCTCTAATACTAATTTAACTTACTATTTGTTTAACATAAAACTTTAATTATTTATTAATAATTTTTAACTAACTATTATCATTACTAATTTAACATAACATTTCAATTATTTAACTAACTATCGTCATAAAATTATTTATTAATAATTTTTACTAACTCTTATCATAAAAATTATTTTTATTTAATTTATTTTAGGGATTGGTCCCCCTAGGGTAATTTTCTCCCTTAAATATAATTTTTAATTATTTATTTTAACTAACTATTATCATGAATTAATTTTTACATATTATTTTAATTATTTATTAATATTTTTAACTAACTATTATTATAATATTATTTTTATTTATTTTATTTTAAGGGATTGGTCCCCCGAGGGTAACTTTTTCCTTAAATTATTAAAAAAAAAAAAGTTTTGATCCCAGTACCTAGTCCAAAGTAGTTGTTGGTCTTTTTAGCCGTTGGAGGCTCTGCTCTGTCTATTAAACTTGCTAAGCTGGATCTGTTTCTTCAACTTGTCCTGACGATGAACCACACTACTTGGTTCGAAACGTGTCGACAAATGATGTTTCATGTGATTTCGCCGAAAAATCTTTTGTAAACAAAGTATGCTTTCAAAAATAAGATTAAATTGAAAAGTTCATTCTACTTGCATTGAGTCGAAGTAAAAACTATTGAATGGTGTTGAATTAAGAAGGACTATTCCAGTAACATGAAATTAAAAGACCATCTAATTGCATGAAAATGAAAATGCTGATCTAATTACATCAAAGGGAAAGATCTATTTCTAATTACATTGAATCAAATAAATTATTCTAATGACATCAAATTGAATATATAAATATTAATCATTTGCAATGGATCAAAATCGTATTTTATAATAGAATCAAATCTTGTTCAAAACCCAACTATTCAAAATGAAATTTCAACTTATGACAGATTACTAATGTGCACCATGGAGAACAGAAATAATTCAAACATTTAAATATTAGACTAAGTGGAAATCTTAAATGAATAAAACCAACAATTCAAAATATTTTTGGTTGTTTTTTTAATTTTTAGTGAGTGCTCAATCTTGTACAGTGAAATCAATGGTAAGTAATTGAACATAAATGAAACGGAGAAAACTAAATGCAAATTCAATTGCGATTAATTGAAATAAAAATGAATTCAAAACATCTAAACTATCTTATATCTCTTCAAGGGGGCCTCCTGTTGAGTGTAAGGCATTATAAAAGTAAAATCTTGTATAGACGCATTCACTTTTTAGGAACATAGTATTTGCAAGAGTGTTTGCACCACTTAAAATAGAGTAATTATCATCGATTGTCTATTATCTCAACTCATAGAAAAAGGATATTTATACATATGCAAATTAATTAGAAATAAATGTTGAGAGCCAAGTTTAGAGATCGATAACACAATTTTTTAATTTAATTACGAAATAGAGCTGACATGATTTTCTCTATCATATAAAATAATTCATGTCTTCTTCTACACATCAGCCACATAAAACTTGCTCACTTGACAACCTTTTTTCCACCCTTAATTGATGTCGAAATCGTGTCCCTAAACTTTTTTGTATTAACTGAATGGTGTTGACTGCGATGTTTGATAAAAGGGGTCCTCAATACAATCGATTTCTTTAGTTGGCACAATAGGTGGATGAGCATGTAATTGACATTTGTAAATTGCCCATAACCTTTGCTTGTTTTGAAAGTATTTACATCTTGTCTAACCATAAATTCAGCTACATATAATTCAGTCAGCTATGAAAATGTTACAATTTGGTAGCCATAGAGATATTATAATCAATTTCATAAAGAAGGTCTAGATTATGGATGTTAAATTATTTGATACTTTTTGTTTTTGTTGAAATCATATTTATTACATTATAACCTTTAAAGATATACTAAAAGATATATATGAAGTGGATGAAAAAGAAGGAAAAAGGTTGTAAATTCGAAGACAATTCAAGAGTCCAACACTACAATTTAAAAAACAAAAATTATAACACTAAAAATGACTTTGAAACCCTTCTATTTTCTTGAAAATACATTGTAAATATTAATAGGAATAAGTAAAATATTATGGAATTTATGAGTCGATTGATAATAAATTTGAGATTTAATAGAACCAATTTACATAGTTAATTTCTTCATTCCAAATTTGTATATGACTTACAATAGTCACTTGCAAATTTATCTCAAAAATCTATACATTCTGAAGTCTTCCATGGTAAATCCCTTTTACACAAATCTCCCCTTTAGCCAAAAGCTAAAGGATGAAATAAGAACTAGAGAATTATTTTATAAAGTTACTTTTATGAAATCAAATTCCCTTCATTTTTTCGCTTGATATTTTGGTGCATTGGTGGTAAATTCACTTGTTTATTTTATTTATTTACATATGAAATTTTTAAACTTTTCTTGCAATAAACCTTATAGACATAAGCACATTAGTATGTTATTTTTACCTAAAAGCAGTAAACAAACAATGTATAATGAAAATAGAACTATAAGCCTCTGAAATTAGAACTTTGTAGAGATTATTATAAAGGTTTATCGTTAATGTGTATCATATTTAGGTGCATTCATTACGTAAAAACACTTTTAAAACATTTCTTGATGTTAGAACGATAAATGTTTCCCGAATTTTATTTTAAAAATATGGACACATTGATTATGGTTTTCGCTCAAATACATGGAATAATGTGATAATATCAAAATATCAATTCTTTCGATTCATTTTTATTCCGCATAATTCCATGTTAATCAAGTTATCTCATGTGATTTTCCATAATTATAAATTTTATTCATATTTTGATAATCTTATTGAATTTATTATGCCTTTGAATGCCTATTTGAATAATTATGCACATGAATTTTGTGGATGCTGATTTGTGTTTTAGTATAGATGTAAAATAATTTCACAAGATATTATTAGGAGTAAGTTATTGTAAACCAATGGTAGATGAAAATTGACACACTTTACCTAATTAATTTTAACATGCCATCTTTTTGCAAGCATTTTGGGCTAATTGGATGACACAATGAATAAGATCCCTTTTATGATACCCAAGTAGTATGTGGTTGTTGATAATGTGAAGGGTTGAAGGTGAACCCACCATGTGCCACATTATCCCATTATATTAATGAATTTCTAACCAAATGTGGAATTCTAGTACCTCATACTGCAATAAAGGATCTAATAGGTGACATAAAAAAGGCACATAGGAACACTTCCATGTGCTCCTCCTTTTAAAAGGTGGAACCCAAATCAACTAAATTATATCCTTAATTGACTAACTGATTCAGGTGGATCTTTAGACACAGTGGCATGGGAAAAGCTTAAAATTCAAAGTGGTGGAAAGGTGATTAACTTGAAACCAGATCAAAGTGCTCATCGCCCTGATTCCAACGGTGCAAGCGACAGTCCAATCCAAGTTCGGATGAAGAAGATAGAGGCAGTTAAAGTTGGGTTGACTTTTGATGACTCGACAAGATTAATGAAGGTGCAATTTGGACTTTTTCTGGCAAATGGAATCCGGCCAACTCCAGCCAGATTCCGGGAAAAATTATTGCCTCATTAAAATGACTCCTTCGGTCCAAAACCAAACTTCCAAAAGGAACCCCTTTTATTTTATGTAACTAAAAAAATATAAAGAAAGGGATGGCGTGCCACTAACCCCGCCTCCCCAACTCCTATCTGCACTTAACAAAATTAATATAAAAAAAAAAAGGTGGAGGGGTGGGCCATGACCCCAGGCCCCTCCCATGGAACCACCGACAATATAACGCGGTGGGTGGCCATGACCCCACCACCTCACAACCCACACCACAAAACTCCCAACGGATCCCACGGAAACCATGACTCAATTAACAAGGGAATTGGGTGGGCTGGCCCTTGCGGCATGGACGCAACCGACAACAAATAGAGGTAGGTACAGTGGGTGGGCTTCCCAAGGTGGGGTCGACCCAACCAAACCTTAAGTTAGCTTTTTTTTGGTTTATGAAATTTTAAAAAGGGAATTTGTTATATGTAAAAGGAGGACGTGGGGTTTGAATACCCGACCTCCTCCATATTAACCAAACCTTCCACCAACTGCACTATAACCATTTCCTTGAAGAATCTGCCACTTAATTTATACTTAAACGGAGTTTGTTAGTGCGTGTAGGCGGAGGAGGCAATGCACGTAATTCAAGGCAGAATTTTGCAGGAGGGCTGAGTTTTCACTTTGTCAGAATTTGACAAATTTAATATGGTTTTAGCACTTCTCGACGCCATGACCACAATGGTGTTGTCTATTTCTCCATCACCATTCTGCATTTTTCAGCCATTTTTCAGTATGGAAGTATACAACTCCTTTTTTGTAAATGATGCTTGTACTCTTCTTTCTCATAACACTTAATGAATGAAGGCCTTTCCATTGATCAAGCAGGGTCCGGAGACGTATTCCATGTCGGACAAACTCTATTATCAAGTCTTGTTGTCTTACTTAATGCTTTATGTCTTTCTCCTCTTGTCTCATGTGCACATTAAGTTTTATCTATTAAGTTACAATTTACGCATGTAATTCTTTAACACATCTATAAGCCAAAGATTTTGGATCACTAACCCATACTATTCTTTTTGATTTAAACGAGAGTTCTAATGCAACAAAGTATGATATCAATATTTCCCAAAACATATCCATTAGGAGATCCAAAAAAATTGTACGAGATAAGAATAAATTTGTCAAAGTACACACCAAGGTTGGTTCAATTATTGAAGGGTATGAGTGACTTCACTTTTATTCTCCATTATCAAAGTAAAAACTCAAGTTGTTACAACCATGTTTGATATGGTGCTCAGTCATCTTCCCTATTGGTGTTCAATGTTGGGTTTAAATTCTCTTTTTTTGGTTATAATTACACAATTTCGAAGTCTGATATAGATGCTACAAATCTCACGTTATTTATCCTTTCACGTGTTTTTGTTCATCCCACATTTTTAGTAAAACTTATGTCACTTTGTTGTTCTGTTTATAATCAATTTTACTTGAACATTGTTAAATAGAAATGTAGCATTTCCATGTGTACCATGTGCATGAAAGATTGTGTTTCCATAAAGATGAACAAAAAGAACATATATATATATATATATATATATATATATATATATATATATATATATATATATATATATATATATATATATAGAGAGAGAGAGAGAGAGAGAGAGAGAGAGAGAGAGTAACATTTGAGGGTTCATAAATAGTTGTAGGTTGTAGTTGTTCAATCGAAATAGCTTGTTTGAGTAATATTCCATTGACAAAGATTTCTTTGTGAAAAGTAAGACATCTATATTTCTTGTTGTGCATGAAATATGTAGTTTGTCACTTGGTGATGAGTTCTTAATAAATTATAAATTTTGTATGCCACCAACCACGTGTTAAAGGAGGATTGCATGCATATTAATTTTAAACATCTCCTCTAGGGCATAAGAAAAATATCAATGTGTAATTGTATTTTTATATTTTCATTCAAATTAATGCAAATGTATTTCTTGATAATAAGGTCACTAATGTTATTGGTTTTGTGATCCATTTATCAGTTTTTTTTTTTAATTTTATTATTCCCATGGCTCCATAGAGTAGTCATAAATCTGAAGGGGATACTAAAAAATATAAATATTTCATTGAAATCTAGCCAATACCAACATTAGTTCAAAATCTAGATGGATTCCTTATATATTTTCCTATAGCATTGCACTTAGGCCCAATGAACCTTGGATCATGACGCATCCTCTGAAAATTTAGATAGTCCATAATGTTATATGGTGACTCCTCTTCTATAATAGTGAGAAAGGAATCATTAAAAAAATCTCCAATAACATGTTAGACAACATCTAGTTCAAGAAGTGGAATGCTAGGTTTAATAATACCCTAAGACATTATATTTGGAATGAGGTATCCTAAGAAATAAACTATCATGAGATAAAGGGCCATGATAACAACATAATTTGTTAAATTAACTTGAAAAATACCAATTTCCTCAAATATGGCTTAGTTAATAAGGAGGTAGGTTCATGCATTGATTAGAATAGTCTTAAATTTTTTTATGGAGAACTAATTGAACCCAAAGTATTTGAGCCTAACTATTATGAAGTCACACTCCACCTTGATATAGGTTTTTTCAAAATCAATATTAATCAATAAAGTTTCCAAGACTAGGAATTTCCCCACTTCATATGTTCCAATACCATTATGACATAATAAAGTATAAATAAACATTCAATTGAGATTCTATACTATAGTTTGATAGTTTTATTTAGAGTATTCTTTGATAATAATGCCAAGGCCTTAAATCTGAAATTTTGTAAGAAACCGTAGGAAAGGTTATTGGGCTCCAAAGGAGTATCTCAAGTGATTATGGGAAAATTTGTTACAATACGTACTTGAGTTCAAATCTAAATTTTTGATATGTTTTCCCTTAATGAGTTGAAGGGTGAGTTATGTGGGATCTATCTAAAAATATGACCTGGCCTTGTGCCTTGAAGAATCTAAGATTTACATTCGGTATCATCTTCCTATTAAGAGGCAGTTACTATGTGGTTTCTCTTGGGATGTATGACTTAGCGTTGGATCCCAAATGTGACTTAAGGTTAATTAGAGGTTTAATTGCAAAATGACACATAAATTAAATGGAATTCAAATGAATGTGTAATGGAGGGAAAAGTAGTTAAACATATTTTCATGAAAATAATAAAATCCTCCCCTCCAACTCATGTTGAAGATTAGGATTGGGGGTTTTTAGGTGTGTATGTGTATCGATTTGAATTTTCTTTTTGGGTATAGTTTTGATCCATAAACTTCTATGGATATTACAATACATAGTTTGTCATGACATATATGATAATATTATATTAAAAGTGTGAGAATCTACACCATTACAATTTTATTAGAACTTGAATATTTGTATATTTAATTGTAATTAGTGCATTCATGTGAATGGAAATTATCCAGAAAAGTAGAGAACAAAAATATAATCTCAAACACACAAATAAGACATAATGCATGCTCTCTCAGAAACCCTTTTGAGAGAAAACCTAGCTAGAAGGTGAGGTTGCTTTGCTCTCCTTCTCTATATGGAAATATGGGTGTAGGTACAAATAGGAAATGCTTGTGGCTCGTGGGATGCTATAGTGCATAGTTCCTCTATGTGTTCTCTACGTCCTATCTCTCTTGGTTATCTTCTCTCAACTAGAGTTATAATATAGACTCTTTTAGAG
Organism: Pinus tabuliformis; assembly: GCA_031772625.1. Lineage (NCBI taxonomy): Eukaryota > Viridiplantae > Streptophyta > Pinopsida > Pinales > Pinaceae > Pinus > Pinus tabuliformis. The sequence continues at coordinate 476,926,708 of CM062810.1, read as the reverse complement.
TATTTTAAATCACAAACACTTGGCTAGCCCATTTTCCATGAGTAATGGGGGTCGATGCAACATGCTCTTGAATTATATGTGTGAAAATAGGAAGGTTAACTTATGAGTGGAACAACTTTTGCATATAGACTCTCATTGACACACTTATTGCATCATTGGAAAGATCTTTATGGGTAGAATAGTATGATATGCTGCAGTGTTGAAGAGGAAGTTTTTACCCAAAAGAAACATTGTTTGATGCCTCAAAATTCTCTCGGAAGGTTTCGAACCCCATTTCACCAAACTAGGTCTCACCAATAAAAACAATATCATGAATTTATTCTTCCACTTTTTCCACTCCAAATGCATCGAGATGGATGAATAAAATTATAATGATCCAATATGGAACATATCTCCCCATTTTTGGATGATTTTTGGGGATGTGGCCCCAAAATGCTTCTACTAGATGAAGTGATGAATTTTTTTTCTCCATCTTGTCTCTAGTGTGCCATTTAGATTTGCGTGGAAGTTGTCCCTTTAATCCAATCTACCAAAGGTCATGCTGGCGTTGTCTTGTAGTACTAGAACTCATTTGTAAGACAATATCTTATGTCAAATCTTCCTTAACATCTGGTTCCAAATCCTCCATAGAAGGTAGGACATATTCCTCTTCCTGATGTAACATGGAAGTCTCATAGAGTTTCAAGTTATCTACATTCACAACTAAGTAAATGCAAATATATGGCGGTAAAATAAGTCGATATGCATTATCACCCAACTTTTCCAATATCTCAAAGGGACCATACCTTAGAGCCTTTATTTTCGTAACAAGCCCATGTAGTCTCTCCTTTCTCAACTGTAACCATACTTTGTCTCCCACCTTGAATGAATTATTTGTTCTGTGTTGATCACGCATATCTGTAGACTTATCTTATGACTTATGTAGTGTTTCTTATACCTTTATATGGATCTGCCTAATCTTCTCTATAAGATTTTCAACCCTCAAAACATCTCTTTCAAGATATTCCCTCACTCCTCCTTGTTTCCCATATTAAATATCCAAAGGTGGTGGAAAATATCCAAAACAAGTCTCAAATGGATACTTTATGTAGAAATTCTCACTGTAGATGGAATTGACTATGCAATGTACTAGAGAGAAAGAACACATATAACAGATGAAGAAGAAATCAATCACATGAAACACACAAGAATACTTCCGGGAAAGCCTCAGCTAAAAACCTCGCTATTTATATTATCATACAAGTTGAAATATCTCAAGATTACACAAAGATTTAGCTCTCAAGCTATCCAGCCCTCAGTATAATCCATAACTATTGCTCACAGAAAGAATAGACAACACATATGCCTTCCTTCAATCCTCCAAGCCTCCTATTTCCTTGGGCAATTTCTCCTGGGTCTGCTAGCTACAACCTGTGTGAATAATCCTCTCAGACATTGCTCTGACCTCTAAAATAACTGCGCAATCCTAAAGGAGATGATTCCTTCTGCATGGTTGTGTTTCCTATATAGGAAAATTCCTCCAACTAATAGTACACTGTCCCTTCCTTTAATCTCAACTGGTTCTTTCTTTGAACTAACATGCATGAGTTATTTATGAGAGAATATTCAGTTATCTAGGGAACACTAGTTGCATGAATGCATGCATTAACTGACTAAACTCACAATTAGCTCCTCTAACTGTTTGGAACTAATCTAACTAGACTTAACTCAGTTAACTAAGCTAACTAATTACAACTAAAATACAACTCATCCTTATCTCCTTAATTAAGGGATAACTTCCTCAATCAAATGGATAATTGTTGCATGTCTTCACATAGACATCATGTTTGATTTTCTCCAACTATTTAACCCAAGATGAATTAATTAATTATTTTTCAAACAACTAGTGAGACTAAATTTGAATTTTAATTCTCAATTTTAAGTCAGGGACTAATTAAAATTGGAGTATATCCCGAAATGCTATTTTTAGTATTTCCATTTTTTTCTATTTCCAACAGAGTTGGAGTATATCTTGAAATGCTATTTATAGCAAGAAAACAGAGTTGGAGTATATATAGGGGTAGAATTCCTTGTTTCCATAAGTTTGCTTTCCACTTTTCTTGCCAACCAGAATGCCTTCTCCAATGAATCAGGTTCCCAAAGATGAACGTCATGTTGAATGTTATCCTTTAATGTCCCTTTTGAGACATCAATCCTCTGCTTCTCTGGAATATCATTCTCCCTTATATTCAATTTTTGAAAGTTCTCAATGTGCTCTACCATTGAACACTTTTGTTTTAGATTTATCAATTGGCTAAAGAATGTGTTTCTCTTTGTATCCTCATAATGTGTTATCATTTGCTCCGTGAAAATTGACCACGGGACAAGTGGTTTATGAGAGAAAAGCCCTTTATGCCATAAAAATGGATCCAGTTCTAAATAATTTGATGCAATACATACGTTTTGTAACAGTGGTACACCATGTAGATCAAAATATTTCTCCATCTGTAGCATCCAATTTACCATATCTTTGCCATCAAACATCCTCATCTCGCTTTCTCTTAATTTTAGGAGCTCTATCCTAAAATGATTGTAACTTTGTAATTTCAGATCTTCGAGTTCTGAGATCGCAACGTGCAATAGTCCTCTGAGTCCTCTTTCTAACCCCACAATTCTGATCAGAATTTGATTATCAAATAAAGAGTTATGCCCAATCTCCTAACACTACCATCTATCCTCTTTCTGTAACTTCTTATGAAATTTCAATTTGTTTCTCAGACAGAACATTATGACGATTTTCCCAAGGTCACCTATTTAGGATGTAATTCAGGAGTCTACAAAAACCCTAACTTCCTCAGGTCATATATCAAAAAATATAGTGAGAAAAGAATTGAAATTTGGACCCGAGATCCAGAATGATTTCTTCTCAAATGGGTTTTCTCTTTAGCTTCTGAAACCTCATAGCAAAAAGGTTGTAGAAAATATACCACGATGACATGTTTTAGATGAAATTTTGGAGCTTGCAAAAATCCTAGGTTCCTCATATCATATCTTTGACACTATAGAGAGATAAGATCTGAAATTTGGGTGCATGGTTCAGAAAGATTTCTTCTCAAATGGGTTTTTTTTTAGCTTCAGAAAATTCGCAAAAAAAATTTATAGTGAAAATAGCACGATGACCTATTTGGAGTAGCAAAACCCTAGAATCCAAAGCTTTGATACCAAATGTTATGAAACTAGCTCATAAAAAGATAGAAAAAATAGATGAACGCCTTAGAAATTAGCCTCTTCAAGGGGGCAACCTTCTTTACATTACACAAATGAACAATTCTTAGATGATTCAAATGACAAGACCTCCTTTCTATATATAGGAGTCTAAGGGGTCATAATATAATCAGAGCCGACATAACAATAATAATGTAAGGGCACAATCATAACAATAGTGGGCTTCTATGGGGAATAATAGTAACAATATGGGGACTACATGGGTACAAAAATATAATAAGGGGGGTGTACTAATAACAATAAGGGGTTACACTAGTAGTATAGGGGCCTAACACATTTCTTGTTGCTATTTTCAACACTCCCTCTCAACAAGAAAGGCATTCAACTCGAACCCGATCCTGAACCTTTGGAATGTTTTGCATGCAACACTTCTCTAAAGTGTTGTTGCTCTAGCAACTTTAGAAAAACAAAAAATACCCAACTTGAATCAGAATGATGCCTCTGTCAACAAAGTCTCGTACTGCTATTGCCTCTGTCGATTGAAAAACTTTGCACCAGTGTGCTCTTCAATATCTGACTGCTCTAGCCTCTATCACTTTGATTTCTGACTACATCAATCACATTGATTCCTCCTACTGCATCTGTGTTGGTGCTAGTCCTATCTCCCAGCACAGCATCCGCACTAAACCTCCTCTCATCATGTTGTAGCGTGCTGCTCACTGCTACATTGCAACTCAGTTACTAAGAAGTAAGTAACTGATCTCCCAACTGACCTCCCTGTTGGGCTAGAAACACCCTCTGATGTTGAAGCTCCCTCTGTCCCTCCATCTGCATCTATCTCTACCCACTCAGCCAGTCCTGCTACTCCTCATCGGGGCTCCCATAGCAAGGTCTAATCAAAGAGGTTAGGTACCTCAAGGATCATGTCCCTATTTCATTCTTCTTGAGACTATCACTTCACATCGCCCCACCTCACACCTAGAGGTATGGCTGCATGTGATCCTTCTTCCCACTTGGCTTGAAATTTCCCCTATTAGAGGTCCGTGCATGAGTGGATGCCTCCACTCAGTCTCCTCTCGGCTTCTCCAGTTGTCGCTACTCCACAATCTCCTGAAGCTGCTTCACAAATTGTGGCTCCTCCACAATTGTCAAAGACTTCTTCTGGTGCTTCATGCTGAGAGGTAATGTACTATCCCTCTCAACCACCAAGGCTCTAATAGTTTCCTTACTCCTTAAGGCCTTGTAGGAATCTTGAACCTCAAGAGCATACAGGTTCTTGACTCAAGAACCAGTCTACTTCACCTGTCTCAGGGTGAAAATCTTTCCCTTACTGAAGACAACATTGTATCCTTTTTCCTTCACCATCGCAATCGATACCATGTTTTTCTTTAGTTCAGGCACATACTTCACATATTTCAAGGTGAGAGAAGCTCCATGCTCCTTCTGAAAAACAACCGTACCTTCACCTAAAACACGATACTTTCCATCATCACCCATATCTATGAGTATCTTGAGGTCTTTATCCTCCAAGTTACTAAATAAACTCTTATCGCCGATCGTGTGGAATGAGGCTCCACTTTCAAGAAACCAACCACAACCCATCATCGATGAAATGATGCATGTGATGAGGGTAAAATCCAATTCGAACTGAGAGGCGAATGCATCACCTTCAGATCCTTTCGAGGATCCCTTCTTGGATTTCTTCGATGGACGATTAGTTTAATAATGGCCCACCTCATGAAAATTAAGGAATCTCAATTTAGATTTGTCAATATTCTTCCCACCCTGAGAAGAACTTGATTTGGGATGGGAATCCTTCTCCTTACCTTTCCTTGCCTTACTTGCTAAGGCTAGATTTTCTTCATCCTCCTTAGATGAAGAACTATCTCCAGTGCTTCTCCTTATCTCCTCCTACATCAGATTCGACCATAGTCATTCCAAATCTGGAAGTTTCTCTCTTCCATTCACTGAATCCTGGTAGCTATGCCAACTCTTAGGAAGACCGAGGAGAGAAAGACTCACCATATCATCATCAGCAATCATGATTCCTACACTTCCAAGCTCATCTCTACATGTGGTGATCTTGCTCAAATATTTAGAGATCATGTCGCCCTTGTGACACTTGATTTTTCGAAGCTTTTCCTTCAGTGCCAGCTTCCTCTGGTTGTTGTTGTTCTGATATAGATCCTTCAATGTCTTCCCCATTGAAAATAGAGTCTCCTTCGCATGGAGACTCGAGACAATATGGTCTCAAACTCCCTCCAGAAGAATCCTCATCGCTCTCGCCACACATTTCTTCCATTCCACCAATTCTTAGGCATTAGCTGTTGTTAACTTGGGGAATTCTTGATTAATGAAGTCCTTCAAACCATTGTCATCTAATACCGCTTCCATGCAATCCTTCTAGGCTATGTAATTCAAGCTGCCATCCATGGCATACTTGAGTCTCAAGCCCTTGAATTCCATTGGTAAACTTTGAGATGTAATAAGAAATAGATTATGTACCTACAATGAAGAACTTCAAAGTTCAATCTTCTCCCTTCTTTGTACATTGTTCTCCGCTTTGATCACCTTTTCTCTGATACCATGTAGAAATTATCACTGTAGATTAAACTAATTATGCAATGTACTAAAGAAAAATACTTAATCTACTTCTACAATCAAACTTGTAGAAGCTTAATCGATTTTGAGAAAAATCAAATAGAACACATATAACACGAGAAGAAGAAATCAATCACATGAAACACACAAGAATACTCTCGGGAAAGCCTCAACTAAAAACCCCGCTATCTGTATTATCATACAAGTGGAAATATCTTAGGATTACATAAAGCTTTAGCTCTCAAGCTATCCAGCTCTCAATACAATCCCTCACTACTGCTCATAGATATAATAGACAACACATATGCCTTCCTTCAGTCCTCCAAGCCTCCTATTTCCTTGCGCAGTTTCTCCTGGGTTCTCTAGCTGCAACCTATGTGAATAATCCTCTCACACACTACTCTGACCTCTGAAATAACTGCACAATCCTAAAGGAGATGATTCCTTCTGCATGGATGAGTTTCCTATATAGGAAAATTCCTCCAACTAAAAGTACAATGTCCCTTCCTTAATCTCAACTGGGTCTTTCTCTAAACTGACATGCATGAGTTATTTATGAGAGAAGATTCAATTATTTGGAGAACACTAGTTGGACGCATGAATGCATTAACTGACTGAACTCACAATTAGTTCCTCCAACTGTTTGGAACTAATTTAACTGGAATTAACTCAGTTAACTAAGCTAACTAATTACAACTCAGATACAACTCATCCTTATATCCTTAGTAAAGGGACAACTTCCTCAATCAAAGGGATAATAATTGCATGTATTCACATAGACTTCATGTTTGGTTTTCTCCAACTAATTAACTCAAGATGGATTAATTAATTATTTTTCGAACAACTGTGAGACTAAATTTGAATTTTAATTCTCAATTTTAATTTAGGGACTAATTAAAATTGGATTATATGCTAAAATGCTATATATAGCAATGCTATATATAGCAATGCTATTTTTAGCATTTCTATTTTTTGTTATTTCCAACAAAGTTGGAGTATATCTTGAAATGCTATTTATAGCAATGCAATTTTTAGCATTTCTATTTTTAGCATTTGTTGTTGCTATTTTCAACACTTTCCTGTAGAATTATGGGTTGCTCTATTGTAAGAATGTTGTATATATACCAAATTTTCATCCCATGTCTTCAGATGATTTTGGTTGTATCCCCTCTAAAGTTGCACCAAGTCCTATTGACTATTCATGCCTTCCCATTTGTCTATGGATCGAATGTTTTAGATCTCTTCAACTTTGTATCCATCTTCTCCCACAATGTAGTCTAGAATGCACTTAGAAATATTCTATCCCTGTCTGAAATGATGCTTCCTTGGTATCCCAAAGTGCACCCAAACCTGTCGAAAGAATACATTTGCTACTTCTTGCCCACTCATGGTATTTTTGTAGGGAATCAGAACACACATCTTGTTGAACCTGTCAACTACCACGAATAAGTAGTCATGCACCTTCCTGTTTGTAAGTAAACCTCACACAAAGTCCATGGAAATGCTTTCCTAAGGATGACTAGGTACAGTTAAGGGATGATATAGAACCTAATTCCTATTGCTAAGGTTATTGGTACAATAAAGTATGCATCCTCTTATGAACCTAGCTACCTCAACTTGCATCATAGGGTAATACACACACCTCTACAGGTTAGCCATGATCTTCCCTACACCAAAGTTCCATGCAACCTTGGAGGTGTGAGCCTCTTTGATGAGCTGCAAGCGCTCACCTTTACGAACACATAGCTTATCTAAACAAGAGAATAACCCATCATGGATATGTTAGTCAACCATCCTATCGCCACATGACTCTGGTTCTTCAACTATTAATACACCTTCTTGATGTCCTCATCTTCTAAATATTCCTCTTTGTATGCATCATGGGTGAATATCTCCATGTGCATAAGTGTTTGCAAAGTTGTGATGTTTGATGTGGGTGGCCTTAAAAGCATGTCTTCCACCTACTTTATACTTCGCTTCTTATACTTGATCACCAAATGAAATTGTTGTAAAAACCTCATCCACTTGTAATGAATGGTCTGATGTAGCTCACTATAGGCCTACAAGTACTATAACGACTAGTCATTTCTGTGGATTATTGTCTCATTTCCCATCAGATAGTGCTTCCACTTCTTCATAGCTGGTACCATGTCTTAGAGATCCTTTGTGTAGCCAGTATAGTTGAGAACTACCCCATGAAATACTTCACAATGGTAGCATACATGCCTTCTTACATCAAGACAACTGGCATAACATACCCACTCGCATCTGTCTCCACTTGAAAGGGATGTTGCAAGTTTGGTAACACCAGAAATGGTGTTTGACTAAGATTCTCCTTTAGCTCCTTGAAACCTTCTTCTAAACTTTTCCCCACTAGAAACTCTTTCCACTTGTTTTTATGGCATGGATTGATGCTTCTACTGTTGAAAACAGGGCTATGAATTTCCTCAGGTACTGTGTTACCCCAATAAAATTCCTGAACTCAAAAACATTAGTATGCACCAAACGTTTTTGTGATGGCATCCCTGTTGGAATGGTATATCTTCTCTTTTCCTCCACCAATCCAATACCCCAAATACACTAATGACTGCTGCGTAAACTCACATTTCTTGATATTTTCTAGTAGTTGGTGCTTATTCAATTTTTCCATCACCTCCGTCAAATGTGATATATTCTCCTCCTAGGTAGAACTATGTACCAGTATATCATCCAAATAGACAATGGCAAATGAATCTATAAAAGGGCACAATACATCTTTCATTAATCTCATAAATGTAGTTGGTGCATTACATAGTCCAAATGGCAATACTAACCACTCATATAAACCTTGCCTGGTTTTGAAGCAGGTCTTCCATGTATCTTCTTCTTTGACTCAAACTTAGTGATATCCATACTTCAGGTCCAACTTGGTTAAGTACTTTTCTTGCTTCAACTGATACAGTAGATCATCCATCCTGTGCAAGGTTAATGTGTTATTGAGCAGTATTTTATTCAAAGCCCTGTAATCTATACACATCTACATTGTCCCGTCCTTCTTCGACACAATATGATGGGTGACCTACATGGGGATGTACTCAGTGGAATCACACCATATTCTAGTAACTTCTACAATTGTTTCTTCACATCACTTGCTTCTATGACATGATGCCTATACAACCCAATGTTTATCAATGGAGATTCTAGTAATACTTGGATCTCATCCTCCACTTATGTCATAGGTGGTAACCCTTTAGGCTCTCGAAACACATCCATCATATGCCTTTAAAAAATCCTCAAATTGTTGTTTATTTTCCTTATTACACCCCACAAGGGATTCCTTACCTCTTATTGACTCCTCTTCATACTGATTTTCTCTTCAAAACAATAAAACATGCTTCTTGGTGGAACTGATCAATTTCTTGTCTTGCTTGGCACTTAACAGTGTGATTTTTTACTTGCCTTTGTGTGCGTTGATGGTAAAAGATTTCCCTTCATTGGTAGACCAATATGGGTTGACTCTCCTCATGAATATTTCATCACACATGTACATGTATGGACTCCCAAACATGAATCCACATACATCAATGGGACCACATCTAGATCTATTTCATACATCAAATCAACAGTGATAGAAAATCTAATTTTACAATGTTTTGTTAGCTTCATCTTTCCATCCTTATTTACCCATCCCAATGGATATTGTTATAGACATTTTTGTGCCTCGCGACATGGAGCATGAAATGTCAATAATTACAGGGATCCTCAGTCCCTAAACATGTTGTTCTTACCCCTAAAAGAACAAGGTCATCAAACAACAGCACTTCCAATCAGTTCTCCACCTGAAAACACTTCAAAACAGGCTAATTTTGGATCATGTCAGCTGCTCCACTGAGCATCTGCGCTGGAATGCAACTGCTCCTCCTTGTACCTGCGCTGGAAGTCAAATCTAATGAAGGCTACCTGCGCTGGGCAAGATTGGCCAAGTGGCACAGTCATTCTGCAAGGTGTCAACTGCCCAGGAAGCTTCCAAACTGACACTTGGTTCATGAGATTCGCCCTGTGATGAGTAAGAGGTACTTGATCACCATGTGTAAGCAAGGATCTCCAAGTGGACTCAAGAACTGAAGATTAACTGAAGAGGGAGAGGACACTAGTCAGCTCTATGCCAGCCTCAAGCTGACTCATCCTTTCTTCTTCTCTCCTATATATAGAGCTCTTCTATGAGGTCTAAAGAGGCTGGAATTTTGTGTAAAGCAAGGAGGTGCTGTTGGTTTACAGTTAGAGCTATTGGGTGATTGTTTTATTAGAGGTGAAGAGGAGAGTTCTTGCTGCTGGGGAGGTGCTGCTGGATTGGAGCCATCATTGGTTGTAACCTTCTCAGAACCCTGTTACTTCTATCAATAAAGTTTTGCATGTTCTCCTATATACTTGTATTGCATTGATGTATTGTATTTACATGTATATTTGATTCACTCTAATCCATGCATCAGTTATGAGAACTTGTATCTTGTAGTTTCCTCTCTTGTTTATGCAGGATCTGTGTGTAGCTGGACCGGCAAAGAGAGCAAGGAGCTGGGAACAAGAGACAAAGAGAGAGGATAAGGATCGACTAAGCGAAAGACACCAGGTTGGTTAATCTTTTCTTCCTTCTCTCTGTACTTTCATAAAGGAAAATATCAAAGCTTTACTTTCAGTTGTTGCTAAAGACTGTCACCTTTAGAGTAGGGATGGGGTCATCCGAGTCGGATACTTTTCCCCACAACAAACTGGCGACTCCGCTGGGGAGCCTAGTATCTTGTTGGTGTTTGTAGTATTTTGCTATTCATTTCTTGAAGGAAAGAGTACCAAATCGAAAAGCTTTTGACTATATCAAAAGCGAAGTAGAGGGTCTGCTACTCTTGCTCATTTGCTGAGCAAATTCAAGATTTGAAGAGCTTATCTACAAAAGACTCTTTACTCTTTGTGATAGATCTTCATCCTCTTGATCATCCCTTAGCCTGTACTTGACCTATAGCTTTTTATTTTAGCAAAAACAGTGCATTTTTGAGCTTTTTATGACCCGGAATTCTTTGTAGACGCAACTCTCGTGTGTCAGTGCAGGCTGTCCACAGGCAGTCTGCATTACAGCGCAGGTACTCCCTTCAGGAACTGCGCTGAGAGTCAAACTGGCAGACTAGAACCTGCGCTAGTCCAGTTAGCCATTGTCTTGCTCAGTTTTCCCTTTGTGTCTTGGCCTTGTTTTCACTGATTTTTGCTGATTGCTTGTTGGTCATTGTACTTGCTGTAGACCATCCTCCTAGACATTATTCCGCCTCAGTTGTGTGATGAAACTGTGAATGTTCTTTCAGTATTTCTTGTTTCAGTTACAGTTTCCCATTGTGAAAAGCGAACCAGTATAGCTGTGGCCTCTTAGATCCTGAACTGTAAAAGTGTCTTTGTGATCTTAAGAGCTAGTTTTATTACTGTTCATGGCTGTTTGAGTTTGTTTGTTTCTCATATTATGGTTTGAATTCATATATTTTTAGTGTTGAAACAAGTACCTGTAAGGTGTCTTTTCATTTTAGACAAAACTTGTTTGTTTACGCTTCAAATTGAATTCGAAGATTATACAACAATTTCCTTTTGTCTACATCAACATTAAGGGAAAAGAAAAGAAATACATGCATCTTGCATTTGCATTTTTGATAAGTTTGTGTGTCTGATCTAGGAGAAAGTGCATTAGTTTGTGCTTTGTGCTCTGTGTGGAAAGATATTGTTTTTCTCTCCCCTCAGTAGTTAGGATTTTCAAAGCTAAAAAGATTGTAAAAGCTTGCTTATCATTTTAGCTGCATTTAGGAATTTGTACCAATACATCTCGTGGTGATCCTGAAAGACAAACTGATAAACAAGATCAACTTAAAATATATTGAATGAATCTAAAAACGCATTGTAACATAACGCTCACAATAGAGGTCTAGGTAGAGACGTGTTCCGGCGTCGTTAAACGTAGTGACTGTCGATCTCTACGAAGGTGGGTGATTCTTCCTGAGGGACGATAGCACTAATACGGACTTGAGCTCCCGCGTACCGTCGCGTATATTGGGAGACCCCTATAGGCAATTATCCTTTATCCTTAGGAAGCCGTGTCGACTGCCCTACTGATCGCGATGCAGTGAACACAGCATTCACGAAGATCGACCACCCGTACCGTAAAACGTATTCTGTGGTTTCGCGAAAGGTTTGGCACACCCTCTGCCTAGATCTCCAGAGCAGTTTCTTTTGGCCCTTTTCAAACTCTATAACTGAAAAGGTCCAACCGAGCATTTGTCACTTCGGGCTCGTTAATACATCGAAGGTGACTAGAGTCATCTTTAGCTTTTTCTCGACTCTTAAAACATGAAAAAGCAAAGTTGTGTCTAAAAGCGTCTAATAAAATTCATTCAATACGGAAACATAATTCCCCTTTTTGTATTTTAGTTGATCAAGTAATCCGCAACCATGGAGGAAAGTCAATTAAAACCCCGTCGTTCAGGGAGGCTTGCCAGTCAACCGCCTTTGTCTCCGGAACCGAGAGTAGTACGGACGAAGCGAACTCGCTTGACCAGGTCAAAATCTCCTTTTAAAGTTAGAACGGAAGTTCCAACAACATCTGAGATTCTGGTCACTCCCAATATTTCTGGAATCCCTGCCTCTATTGAAGAAGTTCAACGGCAACAGAGGGACAGTTGTACTGATCCTAGTCTGAAGACAAGTACTTGCATAACTGAACCAGTTCCATCTGAAACCGGTCCACAGAGTCTTGTTGTTCAAACAACTGTCGCTGTCGAAGCAACCCCTTCTTCGGCACTAGAAATCTTTTACGGACCTGACGGTCTTCCTCTTCCTCCTGGTCTGATTGCAATAGAGGAAATCGTAGAGGACCAGCAAGCAAATACTCCAATTAATTTTGGAGTGGGTACCACTCTTTTTCCTTCTGCATCAGAAGTTTGTCCATCGCCACAGGAAGTTCCTGAAGAATCGTTAGGAAGTTTATTGGATAGGCTTAAAATGTCTGAACAACCGTCGACATCTAGGACTGTTCCAAACGACACAGCGACAGCAGAAGCTCCTGCTGCCAATCCAACGATGTTTGCCGGCATACCAGCCGTCCCGACTAGTTCTCATCAACTAGAAGGAGTCCACCCAGGGACTATTATGACAACTTGGTCTGTTCCAGTTTGTTCTTCCGGTATAATACCCGGTAATTCTTATGTTGAAACGAGACAAATTGATCCCTTTGGGAATCAGTTTGGGCCATCCAGTCCTCAAAGGCCATCTATACCCTTGAGCTCCGGATTGTTACCGTATGGGGGGCAATATGCCCTTTCACTTCCCCTTTCGGGGGGATACCCATACGGAAGTTTTCAACCACATTCAGGTTTGACTGAAGTAACGACGAGTGGTTGGGTACCTATGTTACCCCAACAACCAAGAGTTGTATATTCCATGCAACAATGTGTACCTATGTCTAGTATCCCGACGACGCCAGCAATTGTAACCGTGTCGCAAGTTCAATCGATGCATGTTGTATGTCAACCCCAAGTTGTAATGCAACAGCCTATTGACCCTGCAACACAACCACAATCGCCAACTGCCGAGACGACACAGATACAAACGGGAACTATAACCCCGCATCTTGGTCCGTCGGTTAGTGTCGCACAACAAAACATGGCTTCACAACCATGGATGGTGCAATACCAACAACCTCAGTTTCAACAGGTGTATCAGGGATCTGAGCAACAGATCTTTGCAAATAGTGGGCAACCCTATATTCAGAATGGGTTAAACCAACCACTTTACAGTGGCCAAGCCCACCAACCATATCAGTCATATCAACATCAGTTGCATTATGCTGGTGTGCAAAGACCTACTGCTCAGGCGATTCCATCATATCCTGGGTACGCCTCGCCAAACCTGAATCAGCAGTTGCCATTCGTGGCGACCTTAGAATTACCAGATTTACATCGATTGACGAACGATCCAATCGCCTATGCCCATTGGTGGCCAGCGATTCCTCACAAACTTCCTTCGGACATTCCTAAATTCAATGGAAATCCGGGCGAAGACCCGTCGAATCATGTGATGACATTCCATCTGTGGTGTTCATCGAATACCTTGAATGATGATTCAATAAGGCTTCGCCTTTTTCAGAGGACATTGACTGGTCCGGCGGCCAAATGGTATATTGAATTACCTAGAGCCTCTTTCGACAATTTTAGTTCCCTAGCCACGACTTTCTTAACACACTTTCAGTTACCTATAAGGTACGAAACTGGGACAGAGATCTTGACCAATTTCAAGCAGACAACAGCCACACATATATCCGATCATATACATGAGTAGCGTCGTCATCGCAGAATGGTAAAAACCTATGTTCCAGATCAGCTATTGGCTGAGTGGTTTATAAAGTCGCTTTTGCCGGCAATAACAGAAGATGTGGCCAAGGGAGGTGTCGTAACAGAAGAGCAAGTGATTGCTCGTGCTCAATATTTGGACTTAGTATATACTCAGTCGGGCACGCTCTATGATAAGATACCTGACGCCCCCAGACCGGAATTTTCAATCCCTCCTCCTCCCGGATCAAATAGTGACTCTCATGCCGGTGATGGCGTGATTGGAACTGCAAACGCTAAGTCAACGAGGGATTCAAATAAGAAAGCCCGTAAGACTTTGAATCAAAAAGCAAATCAAGAGATTCTTGCTTCGGAGGTAAATGCTGTATCTACGGATAAAGGCAAAAACTCCAATCAACCAGGAAGCAAGAAGAAACAAAACGAAGGGAAGAAGAAGAAACAGGGTGAGTCATCTCCTCAAAAAACTTCTTCAAGCCCTCCTAGGAAAGGGAAACCAACGAGTCCATGTCATATATGCGATGAGGATCATTGGACAGCAAATTGTCCATATAAAGCCGAGTTTAAAAGATTCTTAAAGAATTCACAAACCCCGGCTGTATTGACTGATCCGTTTCCCAATCCAAGTCAAAATCTGGTTGATAATGGAGATACTTCCCGGTGCCAGGTACTAATGGTGTCGACCTCTGGACAACAAAATGATGCTTTGATTTCGACAAAGTGCAAAAACTGCGGGCATCCGCAGTCGTCGAACAGTAAAGGAAATGATCAACCAAGCAGTTCGACGACAACTTCGACAAAAGTTGTGCCACCATTTACTACGGGAAGCACTCCTATGATCCAGGGAAGGAATCACTCTCTCCAAAATATCGGAGTCATTCTCCTAAAAGACCCTACTTTAATGGGTACTTCCGCATTACCGCCTTCAAACAATATGGCGGAAATGACCACAATGGAATATGAGACCTTCTGTTTCTAGCGGGTCTGAAAGATCGAGGATAGTTCCTATCTCAGGTCAACCTCGTTAAAAAATGAACAACCATGAGGATAGTTCTTTTACTATGTCAACCTCATTAAAAAATGAAACAATCCCCTTTCCAGATCTCAATGGTAAACCTTCATTCCAATCACCAAGTTGAATGCAATGAAGCTTGGGAGGCACCCTACTTTGACATGCGTCATTATGATGCTGGGGGCATACTTTGACATGCGTCATTATAATGCTGGGGGCATGCAAATCATTGAGCAGTTTTAGCACATAGTTCATGCTCGTTAAAAAATAAACGCAAAATTCGAGCAGTTTTACCACGGAATTTATGCTCGTTAAAAAATAGAAAAGTGTGAGCAAAAGTTTCCACCAGAGTTCAAGCTCATTAAAAATGAACCTATCCCGGTAAATAACCATTGCGATCGTAAATTTATCAGCCTTAAAAACCTTGGTCGTGTTTTCATCCATCACCTCCACTGTCATTTGGCCGGTCATTCACCCCCATATGTGTGTTTACCCATTTTGAGGAACATCTGCAAAGAGTGATTTCACCTAGCCATCCTTGTGACACTACTGTTATTGGAAAATTCCAATTTGTACCTGGAATCAGCTGCTATACCTGTTTATCACTCGTTCCTCAAAAGACAAGTCTTCTTTGAGCTCTTTTCACTGACTCGTAAAATATGAAAAGTTTGCCGAGTTTTGGCCTTCCAGCTCGTTAAACGACCGGAACGCTATCCCTCCTCTAGATTTTAATCTTTTTGGACCTGAGGGATTATTGCACAAAAAGATCGAGCGCTTGTTTTGTTCGGCTCGTTAAAACAATCGAAAATTCATCCCTTCTGTATTGTTTTATACTTTTTCGGACTTAAGGGATTAGATGACGAAAAAGGAATTATGGAGTTAACTTTCTGTACCTTTTCAGACTCTCTAAAAATGAAAAGGACCGAGTTATCCTTGTCGTTAGACTCGTTAAATTCATCAAATAGCGACAAACTTGTCTTTAGACGAGAACGAGTTTCCCTATCGCTAGGCTCGTTAAATCATAGCGATGGGCTTGCCCGAAGGACAGGTTATAGAACAAGCATATGTTATCCTCCTCAAGCTTGACAAAAAATAAAGAGGTACTGGTCAGAAATGACTGGGGAAAAATTGGGAGAACATCAAAGTTTAAAGGTAGCAAGTCACTCTTGAACATGACACTTTTCCTCCGTACCACATCGGGTTGGGTTGTTTCATTCACCGGTCTCATCACCATGGTCCTCGCCAAACCATCCACATTTGGGGTAATGCTACCGATCCATCGCATCAGTGTCGTTATATGTTCAAGAGGGGTCATTCTGAAAGTGTCAACCGTGTCCCATCCATTGCCATACATTATCCTTCATCCATTCATGATCGCCACCCTGAATCATATGTCACAGTTTGTTTTCACCTCCACTAAAATCATTAGCTCCGTTCCGTATCATTGATGTGGGATTCATTAAGGCCCTCCTTTGACGGATCGCTTCTTGTCGACTTCAGCTCATTATCCAAGAAGTTGGTCTAGGAACACCCCCATCAGTACTTTGAAGCTTGCATGCCTCAATGGCAAGTTTCTCACTTCCGGCGACAGGTATACATCAATGACCTTCGACTAGAAGATTTTGCGTGGCGTTCGACGCCAAGTCCTTTATTCACGCCACGTGAATTGTACTGCGGTACCTTGAGGGTCATTATCATTATCGGTGATTCCTCTCGCGCTTGTTAACGGTTTTCATTATTGGCCGGTAATCAAGCGATGTCTTTCCATGTTCGACTTCAGCGCAATTCTCACATGGATCGACTTGTACTTAGAGTGAAGATCGAACGAGTTTGAAGACCCCGGATCTAGTTTCATCCATCCGGGCTGCGATACATATTCGGGAAATATAAAAGCATTTGTCATGTACATCATTGCAGCAGATGATCATCCTATTCAAAGGATGATAATTTCAGCAGAGAATTATCAGTCTACTATCAGACGATCGTCTGTTCTATGTACCAAAATGTATTTATAAAGCTGAGCATGGGAATGCCCGCCTCAGCTAGATCATGAAAACAGAATGAAAAATAATGTATTGTATTTTATTGTATTACAGGGCGCCTCCTCAGCACTGGAATGAACTTCGGACCCTCTAGATAAAGCATTTCACCCGATAAACGGCCTCATACTTTAGGGGGCAACTATTATAGACATTTTTGTGCCTCGCGACATGGAGCATGAAATGTCAATAATTACAGGGATCCTCAGTCCCTAAACATGTTGTTCTTACCCCTAAAAGAACAAGGTCATCAAACAACAGCACTTCCAATCAGTTCTCCACCTGAAAACACTTCAAAACGGGCTAATTTTGGATCATGTCAGCTGCTCCACTAAGCATCTGCGCTGGAATGCAACTGCTCCTCCTTGTACCTGCGCTGGAAGTCAAATCTAATGAAGGCTACCTGCGCTGGGCGAGATTGGCCAAGTGGCACAGTCATTCTGCAAGGTGTCAACTGCCCAGGAAGCTTCCAAACTGACACTTGGTTCATGAGATTCGCCCTGTGATGAGTAAGAGGTACTTGATCACCATGTGTAAGCAAGGATCTCCAAGTGGACTCAAGAACTGAAGATTAACTGAAGAGGGAGAGGACACTAGTCAGCTCTATGCCAGCCTCAAGCTGACTCATCCTTTCTTCTTCTCTCCTATATATAGAGCTCTTCTATGAGGTCTAAGGAGGCTGGAATTTTGTGTAAAGCAAGGAGGTGCTGTTGGTTTACAGTTAGAGCTATTGGGTGATTGTTTTATTAGAGGTGAAGAGGAGAGTTCTTGCTGCTGGGGAGGTGCTGCTGGATTGGAGCCATCATTGGTTGTAACCTTCTCAGAACCCTGTTACTTCTATCAATAAAGTTTTGCATGTTCTCCTATATACTTGTATTGCATTGCTGGATTGTATTTACATGTATATTTGATTCACTCTAATCCATGCATCAGTTATGAGTACTTGTATGTTGTAGTTTCCTCTCTTGTTTATGCAGGATCTGTGTGTAGCTGGACCGGCAAAGAGAGCAAGGAGCTGGGAACAAGAGACAAAGAGAGAGGATAAGGATCGACTAAGCGAAAGACACCAGGTTGGTTAATCTTTTCTTCCTTCTCTCTGTACTTTCATAAAGGAAAATATCAAAGCTTTACTTTCAGTTGTTGCTAAAGACTGTCACCTTTAGAGTAGGGATAGGGTCATCCGAGTCGGATACTTTTCCCCACAACAGATATGCGTTTGGATGATAATGAACTTATAGTCCCAACTTCTTCACCATATCTACTACAATGAGATTTTCCTATGATCCTAAGTCAAATAGAGCATCAACCTTTGTCATCTTCACTTGTATCTTTACATGTAATACTTTAGTCATTTCTTTCTCTTCTTGTTGTTGAAGGCTACTCAGATTCACATCATTTTGTACCAACATAAATATGATATTCTCATCCACATCAGACCTACCTTCAACTTGATTGCTCAAATTATTAGCCATCAGACTCTTCTTCTTGTTATCCTTCTTCTTATTCTTCAGGTTTAGCTTTAGATGCACCTTCCAACATTTTTCCTCTCTATGGCCATCAATGTTGTAGTGGTTGCAATGGTTGTTGGTATTTTTCCACTAGTGTGCTATTTTCTACCATTTTCTTATATTTTTACCCTGTTTTCTTCTTCTTCCCCTCCTTAGAACCTTCTTGTTTCTCCTTCTTTTTCGATCCACTTGATTGCGCTCTTTTCATGCCTATGTTTTCCATATATTGTGCCTTTACACAAACCTCATCCACCGATTTTGTCTTGAAAAAAATCACTTGCTCACATAGATGGTTGTGTAGACCCCCAAAATACTCCAAGACTGCATTTGGGTTCTTTGGAGACCGAACATTATAGCCATGTTCCTGAATTCTGTGATGTAGTCATGCACACTTTGGCTTGAAGTAATGCCACCGGATCCACTGCTCGTCCACATACCCAATGGGATAAAACTATGATATAATGAGGGTTTTGAAGACTTCCCACTTAAGTAATTGGAGGTTCTGTCTCCAAAGTCAGTGTTTTTGTGAGGCTTTCCCACTAAGCCAGTGCATGGCCCTCTAATTGTAGTCGCAAGAATGAGATCTTTTGTACTTCATAAGTATGATGGAAAATGAAATATACTACTAGTTGCTAAAACTAGTGGTTTAGCTTCAAAGCATCGATATCACCGATGTATGACTTGATATCAACTTTTGATTCCACTTTAAATAGGGACTGTGATTGGTTCATGACATTTGAATTGGGTTGTTATTTTCTGGTCATTTCTTCAACTGGTTCTCTGTTTCTACCTATTCTTCTGATCCTCATTCTGATTTATCCACTACATTTGAACCCCCATATTCTCCAAACATCCTCGTGATATTATTCAAGGCCATAATCAGGAGGCTTGCAGTGTGGTTAACATCTGCAATTTTTTTTGCAATCACGTAAACATCACCTCAGTAGGATCATGAGGTTCATTTACATATTCATCATCCATGATTAGGGTTTTACAATTTTTGGCCCCACTGATCTAGATCCCTGAAATATCCACAAAATACCTAAATAAACATTCTTTGGTATGAATGATCCATAAACTATTGTGGGTATTCCATTGAAAATTTCATGACAACATATTTGATAATATTATGTTAAAAATATGAGATTATACATTATTACAGTTTTATTAAAACTTTAAAATTTGTCGATTTAATTGTAAGTAGTGCATCCATGTGAATGGAAATTATGCCGAAAAGTAGAGAATGAAAGAGTAAGCACACACACACACACACACATAAGACACAAGATATGCTCATTGGAAAATCCTTTCTTGAAAAAACCTACTTGGAAGGTGAGGTTGCTTCACTCTGTTTCTTTCTCTAGAAATATGGATGCAGGTACAAAGAAGTAATGTGTGTGACCCGTGGGATGCTACAACGCACAAATCCTCTTTGTGTGGTCTACCTCCTATCTCTCCTAGATATATTTGTTCAATTATGGAACAAAATTCTCTGGAAATAATGGAATTTTGCTTCCTCGTAGTGGCTCAATTATAACACAACCCATTAGCCTACTAGTGCTTAATTTTGACTACATCAACTTTTAACTAGAGTTACAATATAGACTCTTCTAGAGTATTTTTCATCAAAAATGTGTGTCTATCCCTTTTTCTATGAATAATGGGGACTAACATGGCATCCTCCAAAACTATTGGTGTGAAATTGGGAAGGTCAACTTTTGAGTGGAATAATTGTTGCATACAGATTCTGATTGACACACTTCTTGTGTCATTGAACAATATTTGTGTATAATAGAATGAAATGCTGTGTCATGAAGGTGATAATTTTTTACCCCCAAAAAATGTCATACGATGCCTCAAAACAATCCTGGAAGGTTTCAAGCCTTGTTTCGCCAAACTGGGCCCCGCTGGTAAAATGGATCCAGTGAGATGATTCCTCCACTTTTTCCAGTTCAAATGCATTGAGATGGATGACAAACAATATAATGATCCAATCTGGATCAAGTTCTACATAGGTTTTGGTGTGCATAGGGAGAACTTAGAGATTATGCAAACTCCCTACCACCATTGCAGGGAGGGCTACATACTATGTATTTTGATATGTGTTAATGTAATGAATAATACATATTCTCATGTGATGAAGTCTCTTTTTCCGTTGATTTAACCCGATTTATGGGATTTAACCATTTATCCTTCTAGCACATTTAAGCATTTATCTACAACATCTGCATCTATTTGACCCTCAAATATGTGAATGTGAAAGTTTACTTGTACCTTCAAAGAAGTGGAGCCTCCAGAGTGGTTGTTGGATGTGGATGTGCCACAAGTGGGCAACCATTGAATGATCTAGGAAAAGTAATTTATCAATGATTTCCTTTGTTTCTCGAGAGCCTCCTCAACCAATATTTTGATAGGATGTCCTGCCCCCTCATCTTTCTTTTCTTCCCCCATGGGTGGCCATTAGGGTTTGCAAGGATGATCTTGCAATGGTTCAACCAAATCAAGCCCTAACTCCTTATATCTCGACCTAGTTGGGGAGATGCAAAGAAAAGTAGAGAAAGAGCAGACTGCTCTAATACCACTGGTCTGGATTTGAAATGGAATGCAACAAATTACATATATAACCATAAACACAAATATGAAATATAAATAACATTTCATTTCATTAATCTCAAATACTAAAATATGCTTACAAACAGAATCGAAATAAGACTAGCTCGGGTGATAGTAGCTTATCTCTGACTGAAGATGTGGCAACTACATGCCTTGGATTGTGTTACAATGAGGTTCAAAGGCCTATTTATTATTGATAAATAATGGAAAACCCTAAACATCCAAAAAACTAACCCTAAGATATGAAGCGCCAAGATATGGGCCCCGTTTGGTTAAATTGGTACATCAACTTCCTAGGTTCGTAACTTTGGCATACAATATCCGTTTGACACACACAATACCTTGTTAGAAAGATCTATCTGAGGGATAAAAATTTTGAGTGACGAACATTAGTGTACCACATGTTGGTCCCATTTTTCCCAAAAAACATCGTTTAGGGCCTCAAATGGCTCTGGAAGTTCAGAACGTGAAAAAATGTGAAAAATAGTAAATTGTGCTACAAATAAGGAAACTAAAAATCTGAAAGAAACAATGATGTGGGTCCAAGTGGAATAGGTGGGTGGCCACCAATATCCACTTGGATCCTTCCGCCACCCTTAAGAAGCAATGCTCCCCATTGTGTTGAGTTCCTTCGTGACCTGAGGAATCTTTTGTTGAGCTTGGTCCCTAGTGAGCCACTTTCCCTGATGAAGGAGTTGGCCTACTCTGACAGTGCAATATAGTTGGATCCTTTTCTCTTAGGAATTCTTCATCTATGTGTCCATGATCCAATTAGTTGTGGCTCATTCCATGCAATCTGGATTTAACTCTATAGGTGTGAGTTGTTCTACGATGTCTGATGTGTCCAACAATGCTGGGAAGTATGGTGGAAAGTGGTCCACATTGAATACTGGGTAAAGGCCAAGGAATTGGGGAATGTTGATCTCAAATGCATTGTCTCCCATAGCTTTGGTAATGGTGTAAGGACCGTATCAAAGTGGTTTGAGTTTCATATACGGTCTGGTAACATGTTCCTTCTACAAATGCAACTAGACTGTGTTGCTAACTTGAAACTTGTGTGGCACCCGATGTTGATCATGTCCCTATTTGTACTTGGCATTTGATTTCTCCAAAATTTCATGGACCTTCTGGTGGATATTTTGGATGTGCTCAATGAAATTGTTTGCCTTATTAGCTTCCGACTAGACATGAGCCGAATCTGCCTGAGTAGCTCCAAATGGTATGACCACATCAATGGGACATAGTGGATGGAATCCAAAGCCCACTTGAAAAGGGTTTTGGTTAGTCAAGTTTTGAAGAGCTCAACTATAACCATGTTGGACATATGGGAGGCTCTCATCCCATGTGAATCGAGGCTTTAAGTCAGACATGCGCATAATGTGTACGATCATCCTGTTCACGCCCTTTGTCTGACCATCAGTTTGGGGATGGAAAGTTATGGAATTAGTGAGCTTGGTGTCCAACATCGACTAGATAATAGACCAAAATGTATTGAGGAACCTGTTATCCTGATCTAAGATGATAGACTGTGGGATCCCAAAGTGTACCACACCCATTCAAAGAAAAGTTTAGTAGTGGCTTTTGCTATGATATTCTTCTTGCAGGCTTCCATAATGGCCATCTTCGAGAATCTGTCAATGACCGCAAAAACACAGTTGTTTCCATTCTTAGGATAAGGAAAGCCCAACATGTAATCCATGGAGATGGATTCCCGAGGTTGACTAGGGGTAGACAAAAAATTATAGAGCCCTTGCTTCTTGATGGTTGGTTTGGAAATACCGCAGGAAGTGCAAGATCTAATTTACTTCCTAACATCCCATCGAAGATGCGGCCCATAGAAATACTTCTGCAATACTGCCACCATCTTCTCGACCCCAAATTCCCAGTAGCCCCACTGTAGTGTGCTTCCAAAATCATCTTGGCACGCTCATTTGAATGAAGACAAAGGTGTCACAGGTGGCATCGCAGGGCATCCTGGAGTTGAAAATATGGAACTTTCTGACCCTCCAAGGGCGTCTGGTATTTGTGGCCAAATTCTAGGTCGCTTTTGTAGAGAAGTGATCAATCAGAAGTCTCGTGCCCACAAGAGTTGAGCATGGTGGTTAACACCATGATCGGTGGTCGGCTCAGGCAGTCTACAAAATTATTCTTGTTTCCCTTCTTATACTTGATATTCAAATCAAATTGTTGCAGGTATATGGACTACTGCTGATGGTGATCATTTTGCAACTTCCCTTGCGTATGTATGAACTACAGGGGTCTATGGTCTGTGTGGATGACCGTTTCCTTCTCAAAAATGTAATGCGTTCATTGTGAGTAGGCTTGTACAATGGAATACATCTCTTTGTCATAATTGGGATACTTCTAGACTGTGTCTGAAAGTCTCTCATTGCGATATTCCAATCGATGCCCCTATTGAGTAAGGACTGTGCCAACAACATATGTAGAGGCATCTGTCTCGATTAGAAGTGGTTGTTGAAAGTCTGGTAAAGTGAACGCTAGTGTAAAGAAGAGGTAGTGTTTCAACTCTGTGAATGCCTTATGTTGAGATTCAGACTAAAATATTTTTTCTTTCGCTCCTCCCTTGTTGACTTGACTCATCGACCAAGTGATATGAGAGAATCCCAACACGAACCTGTGGTAGAAATTAGCAGGACCAAGAAAGCTGCAGAGCTCTATCAGAGTGGTTGGGGCTAGCCAATCCATAATGACTTGGATCTTGGCTAGATCCACATGCACCCCTTGTTCATCAATAATGTATCCCAAATATTGAACCTAGGTCTTGCCAAAAGTGCATTCTCCAAATTGGCACACATCTTGTGTTGTCATAGTTTTTGGAGAACCTGTCGAATGTGGTGGAGGTGTGTTATGAAACCAGCTCAAGAAAATATAGAAAAGATAGATCAACGCCTTAGAATTCAGCCTCTTCAAGAGGGCAACCTCCTTTAAGTTACATAAATGAACAATTCTTGGATGATTCAAATGACAAAACCTCCTTTCTATATTTAGGAGTCTAAGGAGTCACAATATAACCCAGCCGACCTAACAATAATAATATAAAGCCATAAAAATAACAATAGAGGGATTCTATGGGGCACAATAATAATAATATGGGGATAATAGGGGCACAACAATATTAATAAGGGATGCAACTACAATAGTAACGGGGTAATCACTAGTATTATAGGGACCCAACTTTCCCCTCTCCTTCAAAAAAGTGTTGTCCTCAACACTTGACTAGTTCTAGATGCTTCTGTATAAAATTATCATCCTCCCATGTGGAATCTTCAGCAAAATGTTCTTCCACTTGATATGATACTCTGAAATTGATCGATTTTGTAGCTGTCGAGTTCTTGTTTCTGTGACTGCTTCCGATTCTAATATAATTTTTCCTTCCTTGTCAAGTTCTAGCAACATTGTTTGAACTAGGAGATTTTCGCCTATAACCTTCTTTAAACATGAAGCATGGAAAACTAGGTGCAATCGAGAAGTTACAGGAAGCTCCAAATTGTATGCCATACTACCAATCTTTTGCAACACCTTGTACAGACCATAATACTTTGGTGATAATTTATTATTCTTCTTAGCTTGCTTGAGGGACATTTGCTTATATGGTTGTAGCCGTAGGAATACCTAATCACCTACATCAGAACTTCTTTTGCTGCGATGTTGATCTCCCTATTGTTTCATTCTATTTTGTGCCAACATGAGGTTATCCTTTAAGAGTTGGAGTACTTGTTGTTGATGTTCGATGTGATGTTCCACTGCTTGAACCTTAGAATTTTCTCTTAAATATGATGTGATGGATGGTGGCTGATATCCATAAAGTTCCATAAATGGGGTCATTTTTGTTGTTGTATGGAAGGAAGTGTTATACACCATTTCGCCAAAGGCAACCATTTGGCCCATTGTGTCTATTTATTAGATACAAAGCAATGAAGATATCCTTCCAAATATTTGTTTACTATCTTAGTTTTCCCATCAGATTGAGGATGATAAGACGAGCTATGAACTAGCTGAGTACCAACACAAGAAAATAATTCTATCCAAAAATTTCCAGTGAAAATGGGATCTTTGTTACTTACAATAATCTTTGGGTTTCCATGTAGCTTTTGAATTGTTTCCATAAATTCAGTAGAAACTGTACTAGCTTTAAATGGATGTGATAATGCACAAAAGTGTGCATACTTGGTAAGTCTGCCAACTACCACCGTGATGACACTCTTTCCCTCAAACTTGGGTAAACCTATGATAATATATGTTGAAACCTCCTCCCAATGTTGGCTTGGAATGGATAAAAGTTGTAATAGACCCGATGTCTTAATTGTTTCAACTTTATTTTTTTGGCAAACCAAACATTCCGCCACAAATTTTTGAATATCTAATTTAAGGCCATCCCAAAAAAATTCTTTCTTAACCCTATGGTAAGTTTTTAAAAATCATGAGTCCCTCCTAAGGGAGAAGTGTGCAATTCCATAAGAATCTTTTGTTTTAGTTGGGAATTCTTACAGAGGTATAAGGGATTTTTGTACCATAAAGAATCATTTTTCCAACTAAATGTATCAGACATACTAGAATCTTGTTGTGACTTTCGAATAAGTGCCCACACTTCTTCGTCATTCTTCCATTCATACCTTGCTTTGTTTATCTAATCTAGTTGGATAATAGAAATGGCGCACAACAATGCTTCCACATCCTCATCCTTTTTTGAGAGTGCATCCGCCACCACATTTTGCTCCCTTTTTTGTAGATGATTTCAAAGTCATAACCCAACATCTTTGTGACCCAATTTTGTTGCTCTTTAGAGGATAATCTTTGTTCTAAAAAGTATTTAAGGCTATCATGATTCGTTTTTACCTTGAAGTGTCTTCCCATTAGGTACGGTCACCATTTCTTAAGTGCATGGAGTATTGCCAACATTTCCTTCTCATAAATAGCTTTGTGTAAAAACTTTCCCTTGATTGGACGACTTTCAAAAGCAATGGGTCTTTCATCTTGCATTAAAAAAACACCAATTCCATTTCCTGAATCATGACATTTGAAGTCTGGTGTAGCTAAGACTGGTGCTTGGCACGTTGCCTCTTAAAGATGTTCGAAGGCCTTTGTTACTTCTAGAGTCCATGAAAATGCATCTTTGTTCAATAATGTTGTTAGAGGTGCTGCTATTCTCCCATAATTCTTAACAAACTTGCGATAATACCCTGTCAACCCGAGAAATCCTCACAAATGCTTTATGGATGTGGGGATTTTCCATTTCTTAATGGCTTTAATTTTGCTAGGGTCTACCTTAACTCCTTCATGAGATACAATATGACCCAGATATTCCACCTTTTGTACTCCAAAGAAAAATTTGGATCTTTTTGCATATAATTGTTTCTCCTCCAATAGTTGTAGCACCTTGTCAACATGTTCAACATGATCCTTCCAAGACTTGTTGTAGATTAGTATATCATAAAAAAATACTAACACAAATTTTCTATGGAATGGTTTGAAAATGGAATTCTTCAAACCTTGAAATGTTGAAGGTGCATTGGTAAGGCCAAAAGGCATGACCAAAAATTCATAATGACCCTCATGGGTTCTAAATGATGTTTTCGTAATGTCTTCAGTCTTCATTTTGATTTGATGATATCCTGAACGAAGATCCAACTTGGTGAAGTAAATTGATCCATGCAATTCATCCAGTAATTCATCAATGATGGGAATGGCAAACTTATTTTTAATAGTGAGCTTGCTGAGCTCCCCATAATCCAGACACATGTGCCATGATCCATCCTTCTTGTGCACTAATACTACTGAGCAGAGAAAGAAATTTGACTCAGTTGAATTATACCAGCCTCTAGCATTTCTAAAACCATACATTCAATTTCACTCTTTTAGGCGTAGGGATATCTGTACGGCCTGATGTTTGGAGAAAACTTCTTGGAATCATATGAATAGCATGATCATGTTCACGAATGGGTGGGAGACCTTTGGGAGTCTCAAATACCTTGGAATGATTGTCCAAGACTTTTTGGAGATCTGGAGAAATAGATGATTCCAATGTGGAAACATCTAGTGAACATAATTGTGCAATTACACCCCTTTGTTCCCTTTTTAGAAGATTTTTCATACTGTTAGAGCTGATTATCTTTCTTGGTTTCCCTGCAATACCCCTTAATTCAACTTACTTTCCTTCCACAAAAAATTTCATGAAAAGTTCTTGAAAATTAAAAGCTACCGTACCCAAGGATTGTAGCCATTGGACTCCTAGTACAACATCAGCACCTCCCATTGGAATGGAAAGCATTGGGTTAGTCAATACATATTCTCCCATCAATAGCTTGATATTATGGCATTTTCTAGAGAAATTTATTGTTCCTCCATTTGAAACCATTACTTGACACTCTGGTGCTGGATATAAGAAGCAATTAAATTCTTTTGCTAACTTACAATGAGTAAAATTGTGGGTGCTTCCTGATTCAATCAGCACTATTACCTTTTTCTTCTTCATTTGTCCTTCTATCTTGATGGTCTGAGGAGTGGTAATTCCTGCCAATGCATTACAAGGTATGGTCAGATTCGTTTCCTCTTTATCTAGGCTTTTTTCTTGGACCATATCCTCTTCTTTTGACCTTTCTTGCTCCTTTTCTTCTTCCTCTTCGCAATCTATGTAGAATAATTTCTTCTGAACACACTTATGACCTTTATTGTATTTGCTATCACAGCTGTAACAAAGCCCTTTTTCTCTCCTTTCTTCCAATTGTTGTGGTGTCAACCTTATAGGTTATGGAAGACTAGAGGCAACAACACTTCCATCTTTATAGTTCTGAGTGGTATGCTTCCTGGTTGCCATAATTCTGCTTTCCATTTTACTTGCTAACTTGAATGACTTCTCTAATGAATCAAGTTCCCAAAGGTGAACATTATGTTGGATATTATCCTTTGAAGTCCCTATGAACACATCAATCCTATGCTCCTCTAGAATATTTTTTTTCCTTATGTTCAATTTTTGGAACACCTCAATGTGCTCCATTATTGAACCCTTTTGTTTGAGACTTATCAATTGGCTAAAAAAAGTGTTGCTTTTTGTATCCTCATAATGTGCTATCAATTCTTCCGTAAAAATTACCCAAGTGATAATTTTTTTATGAGAGCAAAGCCATTGATACCATGCAAACTGATTTGGTTCCAAATATAAAGTTGCAATACGTACCTTTTGTGTGTTTTGCACATTATTGAGATTGAAAAATTGCTCCATCTATAATATCCATGTTGCGGGATCCTTGCCATCAAACTTCCTCATATCGATTCTTGGAATATGGTGGGTCTTTGATCCCACATTAGAGTCTAAGAAATCATGATTAACATTTCTTTTATTCGCATCATGAGTTTCCTTTACTACCTCTTCACCATTCGTAAGTATTTCTTGTAGAAAATTTATCAAATCTGTCTTCAAATCTGCCATGTATGTCTTCAAATCTGTCTTCATATCTATCTTCAAATCATTCATCTTAGCTTTCACACCCTTTATCTTAGATTCGACTCCATTTATCTTAGCTTCTGTTAGCTTTTGTGAGAGTGACATTTTTTGCACTTATTCTTGTAATTTTGATATATCATGTAGAATTTATTCCTCTTCTTCATGAGCCATGCTAGAGCTTTCAAGTTTCTTATTAGATGTTTTCATTTTCTTTCCTCGGGGCATCAATTACTGATAGTAATGCTCTACTATGCCCTTTGAATTCCTTCAAATTTCAAACCAATCTTAAGAAAAAATTTAAAAGAATCTACACACCTTTTTTCACTTTGTGGGAGCTCGATATTGCCTCTGATGTATCTATGTACTTTCGGATCATCTAGTTCTAAAATTGCGACTTGCAATAGCCCTCTATGTCCTCTTTCCAATGCCACCAGTTTGATCCAAATTGGATTCTCCAAGGAAGAGTTATGTGAAATCTCCCACAGTGACTTCATCATAGACTAGTTCAGTATAGCAAACTTGTACAATGTGCCACGAGTGAATGTTTCAACCTTTCGCTCTGAAAAATATATACAAGAAACTACAATCTGTCCTCTTTCTGTACCTTCTGATGAAATTTCAATCTGATGCTCAGAGAGAAAGTTATGATGATTTTCCCCCAGTCACCTATTTGGAATGTAATTCAGGAGTCTGCAAAAAGACCAACCTCCTCAGATCATATCTCCACAAATATAGCGCGAACAGCTCTGAAATTCGGACCCAAGGTTCAGCGTGATTTCTTCCCAAATGTGTTTTTTTTAGCTTCTGAAACATCGTAAAAAAAAGTTATAGAGAAAATGCCACGATGACCTATTTGGAGCAACAAAACCCTAGAATCCAAAGCTCTGATACCAAATGTTATGAAACCAGCTCAAGTAAAGATAGAAAAGTTAGATCAACGCCTTGAAATTCAACCTCTTCGAGGGGGAAACCTCCTTTACATTACATAAATGAAAAATTCTTGAATGATTCAAATGACAAAACCTCCTTTCTATATATAGGAGTCTAAGGAGTCACAATTTAACCTAACCGACCTAACAATAATAATATAAAGCCACAAAAATAACAATAGAGGGATTCTATGGGGCACAATAATAAAAATATTGGGATAATAGGGGCACAAAAATATTAATAAGGGATGTAACTACAATAGTAATGGGGTATGTAGTGTCCTATCTAGGGTGCTAGATTAGTCTATATTTA
Source organism: Pinus tabuliformis (assembly GCA_031772625.1). Classification (NCBI taxonomy): domain Eukaryota; kingdom Viridiplantae; phylum Streptophyta; class Pinopsida; order Pinales; family Pinaceae; genus Pinus; species Pinus tabuliformis. Next base: position 476,896,679 of record CM062810.1, on the reverse strand, counting down.
TTATCGACCAGGATAAGTAAACTTCGAGGCATGCGTCTACAATCTATATACATAAAGGATTCCTAACTAAGTGTTCATGATGGTAGGTTACAAAACTTCTTTACGGAAGGTTGAGGTATACTCCCTATCACTTGGACACTCAGGTCACTCAATTGATCTACCTATTCTTAAAACATTGTGTATTACTTAAACCAAGATTTCAATCCCCTTACGAGGATGCTGTGCATGAAACCTTTTTTCAGTGAACACTCAGCATTCAATGTTTAACATTCATGAAAGATTGAAACATACTAAAATCATAAGCATACTTAAAATTCAAATACATGAGAAACAGGGTTCATGAAGATGCTTTTAAAAATAACGAAAGATCAGATCCCTTACAGGATACAGTTCAACGATCTCAGCGATGAATCCTTCAAGCCACAATCATAAACTTCACTCATACGAATTTCTAATTAAATCAACAAAAGCATAAGCCAAACTCTAATCACTGTGCATACAGAAGTTGCTAATAAAATAAAATGGTAGTATAGCTGTTTCATGCAGGGCCCGTCCGCGTTTCAAAGGTATACTGGACTGCGCTCAAGCAACTATAAAATCAACGCAATAACAAAATCGTGACTGCAAATGAGTTCTGGTATTAAGTTCAAAAGCTCTGTCTTTCAAAACGATACATAGATAACAACTAACCAACCACACATAACTGTGTTTACATATGTCTTTTAAAAAAAACTAACACTGTTTACATTTCGGAACTAATGTACATTAATTATGCGGCTATTGCCGCTTTTGTTATGGAATAGTTTTTAAGTTGTTTCCATTCTGAACTGATTTCAAAAAGGAACAAAACTAAATCGGTTTAGAACCCTATGCTGTTGCTGCTTTTGTCGCCAACATGCTGTGCTTTGACCATCATTGATCGCGCATTCAGGAGTGTTAGTTCTGTTGTAGGATAGGTGTTCGTCCAGGCTTGTACATTCTATTTTTCATCCCTACCCTTTGCTTTAGCTTAGCTGTCATGCCATATTTCAAACAATAAACCAATTACAGGATGTTGTAGCTTCCTGTAGTATTTTTATCAAAAATCCCTAATTCTTTAACATAAAACTCATAAATCAATTTTAATGCATCTAACAACTATAATACTGTTAACTAATCAATTTCAAGGGGTCTAAGAGATGTATGAAGGAAAAAGGTAGGCAAACGATGTGTTTCAGGAGGAAAAAGGAGGTCATGGAACGGTACCAACATCTCTCCCCGACATAATGAATTAGCATGACCTCATGCTAACCCCGATGTGCTTCCTCTGAACTCTGTCTCTGCCTGTATCTCTGTTGCCTTCAACAATGTATCCACATTATTCTTCACCTGGGCATCCTTCTGACCATGGAACTCATGCTTCAAACTTTTGTACTTCTCCTTGAGGGCCTTCTTTTGGTTGTACCATTTAGTGGCCCACTTACAAATATATGTCTGTTCAGCTTCAAGTTCATTGATTCGTTCCCTTAACTTTTCATTTTTCTATTGAGTTTCTTTACTCTGTGCTCTTAGCAATTCATTTTCTTTCTTGATAACTTTTTCCAGCATATTGGCCTCCATTAGTTCTTCCTTTAACTTCTCAATTTGCTTCTCCAGTTTCTTCTGTTTCTTAATGTGCAGGTTGTGAATATTTTTCTTGCCTGTTATTGCTTTCAACCTCCATCTCAGCTCCTGGTCCAGGTTGTGAGTGGGCACTACTTTCAATATCCATCGGTATAGGTGCATTTGATTCAGGCTGGTCTTCTTGTAGCTAGGCCTTTGATGCTCTCCTGGTTCTTCTTGTATAGGTGGTAAAATTTTTATCTTGCTCTACTTCCTTAGCATCCTTTTTTCTCATTTTCCTTGTCCTCACACCGCTAACAGGTGGAGGTACCTTGCTTGCTTTGTGTATAGGAATCTCTTCATCGATATCATTCATAAATCCTGAGTTCTCCTGTGGTTCTTCCTTGTCTTCTTCATCTTTAATTTGGTTGGCAGCCAAGAATTCCTTCCACGTTTTCCCTCTTCTCTGTAACTCATACTCAATAAGAATTTTAAATAGCCCAAAGTGATATAAGCTCTTGTCTTTGTTACCTTTCTGCTTTTGGATGGTCTTCGACATTTTGGTTAGGATTTGCAAGAGGAAGTATGGCAGACTGGTAACACACTGCCCTTTCAAATGTAACAGTAATTTGATATGGTACAAGTAAACAATACTGTAGCGGCCTTCACAAGTTACAAAGTTTTGGATGATATAGACCATCTCGTCCCAGGGATGCACCAGCCAGCTCCTTGGGATGCCTTTCTTCCAATTGACAGATGAAACCCTTGATCTGGACATAAATTGAGTCCATGACTTCTCTTTAAATTGCTTTGTCTTGAAGTACTTCTCCCCTTCTGGGATGATCCCTAGGGACTGGGCTATGGTCTCTTCCGACACCCTGAATGAAAAATTACCTATCAGAGCTTTCTCTCCGTTGAATGTAAAAGGGAATTGTTTGGTGACCTCTTCATTACTTCCACGAAATTTCTCTAAAAAGGGCAGCCACTATATTTCTTTAAGAATTGAAATGTAATCTTCGTGATACTAGGAACTGTCGAATATGCTTGGTTCGACCCTATTGGTCATTTTGGCAGAGATTTGTGCTCTAACTATTCTTTGTTTATATTTTTCAAATTCCACAAAGAAGTTTTGATTTGTTACCTTTTGTCTTCCGCCCCAATGCTGCTGACCTGGTGGCATCCTCGGCTCTTTAACACTAGCTCCTTTAGTAACCTAAGCGATGCTCGATTGACTATTTTGTAATTATGGTGGAGGTCGAACCCAAATGACTACATTTTCCTTTCGTGGCGCTTGCTACTTTCAGTCCTTACTATTGAAGTCACAGGAGTCGAATGCTAACATATAATAACTGAGAATGATAATGAAATAACCGGCTTGACTTAATTCATAGCATATTCATCTTTTGAAATAGAGGAATGGTTGTACTGGTCGTATTGATGCCATCATAGAAGCGCTAGAAGCATATATGAAGTACTGGGATATGATTTCAGGTAGTCGTTTGCATCATTTGACTTCGTTGGGTGGTTAAATCATAATTCGGTCGTGTCAAACATGATGAACAAGCCCACATAACGTTTGGTTTTCAAACAATTCTCCACGTGTCCTGCTTTTGTTGGTACCCGGACAAATAGAAATATTGGAATGGCTATAAGGTCTGATTGGTTGGTAACAGAGATTGAAAAGGCGATATGAGAGGGGATAACAAAATCATATAAGTATGAGATAGGTTGGCGTATTGGAAGATGATAGGGATTAACAATAGGATAAGGAGTGATAGGTATGGAGATGTCTCTGAAATTGATCATAACAGTCACAATTATTAAATTTAACATTAAAAATTAATCTAAGAATTTAAATGCTAGGAATAAGGAATACATTACACTTTTGTTGGTTTTTCAAGCGTTGCATTGGCATGCTAGGTAGGACTAGTCTCTTTTGTTTGTTGTTCATAACAGGTCCCCCTGGAATAGATTCGACTGCAACAGGTCCCTCTGAGATCTGGAAAATGTTGATGCAGCTTCTTTGAAATACGGAAAAGAACTATATGTATACAGGTTCCTTGATATTTGATATTTGATGAAGTCTTGGTGACCAGCAACCTGTGGATCCTTGTTGAAACTTGATGAAGCTTTGTTGAAGTAATCTTGAAGTAACAATCTCTTAACAGGTCCCTCTTATATGTCTTGAACAGATCCCATTACTGTTGGTGTTGGTAACATGATCTTCTGGATAGAACAGATCCCCCTGCATAATGTTTTTAACGAGGTCCCTCTGAGATAAAACAATGACAAAACAAATTCTCTATTGAAATCTGGAGTGCTGAAACAAACTTCTTTGGAAATTTACAGTGAGGAGATAAGAAAACAACATGCTGATGCTTCTCCCCCCCACTAAAGTTTTGACTTGTCCTCAAGTCATTATTCAATTGATGAATCAAACAGGAAACAAAAGAAAAGGAATTCTTACCCGCCAACGAATTGGTTTTCAAGTAAGAATTCTGGGTTAGAGTGTGCCAGAGTCTGGTTTTCACATCTAACCCATTTTTATTATTTTTTTTTGTTGTGTTGTTTTTTTTTTTTTTTAATTTATTTTGAATTTATAAATTGAAATGAAATGAACTAAGGCAGAGAGACTGCAGCTGGAGGCTGCAGTATCTCAACCTCTGTTTGTTGAGATACTGTTTGGAGAAAATTTTCCTTGCTGATGGGCTTAGTGTAAAGTTTCAGGCGATGACCATTGACAGTAAAGGAATGACCTTCTCCATCAATAGTTTTGAGCTTGACTGAACCATTGTCGTAAGCCTGAATAATTTGGTATGGGCCCATCCAATGTGTGGTAAACTTGGCTTTACGATCTCTGAATTGAGAGTCAAAAAGTAAAGCCCAGTCTCCTTCCTTGAACTATTTCTTCTTGATATGTGCATCATGCCACTGCTTCCTTTGTTTTTGCATGAGGATTGTTGTTTCCTCTGCTTGCTACCTCATTTCATCCAACTGGTTCAACTTCTGAATTCTTTCTTGTTGTGCTTGGTTCAGGTCAATTTGCAAATCTGCAGCCAGTTTAAAAGTGTGTATTTGAAATTCAATAGGAAGCATTACCTCTTTGCCATACACCAACTGGTATGGTGTAAATCCTGTAGTATTCTTCCACGTAATTCTATAAGCCTAGAGTGCATCTTTGAGCTTCTCTTCCCAATTCTTTCTGTTCATTGCCACAGTTTTAGTGATGATCCCTTCCAAAGTTTTGTTTTTGGATTCCACCTTCCCATTGGCCTGTGGATGGTAAGGTGTACTTCTTCTGTGCTCGATTTGGTATTTGTCTGTGATGTCCTTCACTAACTTTGAAGTAAATTGAAAACCTTGATCAGTCACTATTTCCCTTGGTACTCCATACCTTACAAAAATCTCTTCAAAAAGGAAGTTTACCACTGTTTGTTCGGTGGCTCTAACTAGTGCTTTTGCTTCAGCCCATTTTGTTACGTAATTAGTACATACTAAGATGTACTTCTTACCATTGGAGGTTGGGTTAATGGGTCCTATAAAATCTAGAGCCCATTTTTCAAATGGCTCTAGGTGAACTTGGGGTTGAAGTGGCATCTCATTTGTAGCTGTTGGCCGACCCATTCTTTGGCAGCTATCACAACTCTTCACATACTTCTTGGAATCCTTAAAAATGGATGGCCAGTAGTATCCAAGACTAAGAATTTTGAATGTTGTTCGATTAGCTGCAAAATGCCCACCACACGGTTCATCATGGCAAGATTTTAAAATATCAATTATCTCATCATTTCTTACACATCGTCTAATAATCATATCATAACCAGTGTAAAATAAATCACCTTTAATCCGTGAGTATCGAGAAATTTGTTTGACTAGTCTCTTCTTTTCCTTTGGAGTAAAGTATGGAGGTTTCCTTCCTGTAAACAAATAATTGGCCAAGTCAGCATACCAAGGATTCACTATGGAAATTGCAAATAAATTTTCATCTGGGAAAGAATATTCAACTGGAACAGTCTCACCTGGATTTTACAGTCTAGAAAGAAAATCTTCCACCTGATTCTCTTTACCTGGTCTATCTAACACTGTGATGTTAAATTCCTGTAACAATAATAACCATTTGGTAACTCTGCCACTAGTTATTGGTTTATTCATTAAATGTCTAATGGCAGAATGGTCAGTATGTACAAAGATTTCATAACCAGTTATATAATGTCGGAATTTATTCACAACATATATGATGGCAAGTGTTTCCTTTTCTGTGACTGTGTAGTTTAATTCTGCAGTTGTTAGATTTTTTCTAATGAAATAAATGGCATAATTACAAGATTCCTCTTTTTGGCCTAATGAGGCACCTACGACAGTGTCAAATGCATCTGTAAAGATACGAAATGGTAGGCTCCAGTTAGGCCCCCTTAAGGCTGGTGCGGTTGATAACTTCTTTTTGAGTGCTTCAAATGCTTGTTTCAAGTTCTCATTCCAGTTGAAAAGTACATCTTTTGTTAGAAGCTTAAACAAAGGTAAAGCTATTTTACTAAAATGTTCAATAAACCTTCTGTAATAGCTTGCATACCCAAGGAAGCTTCTTACCTCTTTTTGATTCTTTGGAATTGGCAAATCAACAATGATCTGTATTTTTTCTTGATCAACTTTAATGCCTTGAAAAGAAATATACTGGCCTAATACTATCCCCTCGTTTAACATCATAAAGCACTTTTCATTGCTCAGGGATAGATTAGCTTCAATACATATTTTCAAAACTCTTTCAAGGTTTTCTAATGCATGTTCAAATGAATTGTCGTACACTAAAAAATCATCCATGTAAACTTCAACACAATCATGAACTAAATCAGCGAAAATAGCTAATACAACTCTCTGAAATGTAGCTGGAGCATTGCAAAGTCCAAATGGCAAGACATTATAAGCATAAGTGCCCCAAGGACAAGTGAATGTGGTTTTGTCCTGGTCTTCTGATGCTATCCTGATCTGGTTTTAGCCACTGAAACCATCAAGAAAAGAGAATGACGATTTCCCAGCTAATGTGTCTAACACTTGGTCAATAAATGGTAGTGGGAAATAATCTTTGAGCGTTGCTTTGTTCAATTGTCTGTAATCAACACAAATGCACCACTTACCATTTTTCATGGGCACTATTACCAATGGGGATACCCACTGACTATCAGAAATAGGATATATAAAATTAACTCTCAACAGTTTTTGCAATTCTTCTATGACAATATCCTGGAGCATGGGGTTCATTCTTCTCTGCGGTTGCCTCACTGGTTTGATAGTACTATCTGTATAAATATGGTGAGTGCATGTGTTGAGGTGAATCCCATGCATATTGGTGTAGTCCCAAGTAAATGCTTTCTGGTATTTTCTCAATAGTTGAACCAATTTCTCTTGCTGATATGAGTCTAGGTGATTGCCAATGTTCAAAGTTTTCCCTGGACTAATCTCTATGATCTGACTCTGTGTGTTTGTGATGGATTGAACTGGAAAAATATCGTGAAATGTTGTTTGCAAATATTGAATGGTCCTGAAAATTTTGGGCTAAAAGCACATCTGCAACATGATATTGGTTGTTTCTCAAATTTTCGGAAATATCAGGTTGAGAAAGGAACAACTCTAGCAAATCATTATTATTTTGTTCTTGGAAATCATAGATTTGGTCGATGCTAAAAACGAATTGTACTTCTTCTTTATCATTGTATTTATCATCAATCCATAAATTGTGTGTTACTACTAGTGATTGTGCCGATGGATAAAGAGTGAGTTGTTTTCTTTCAGTTCCTCTTGAAATGATCATGTTGCCCGATCGACATCCTATGAATGCATCAGCAGTCGCTAACCATGGTCTACCAAGGATGATAGGGTACCCTCCTAAATTGGATTTGGGTTGAAGAACTAAGAATTCCACTGGATACTCCTAAGAGTTTAGTGAAACAATTATGTCCTGCAAAATCCCTTCAGGAAACACTTTAGACCTATCAGCTAGTTCTAGAACAATTGTTGTGTGTTGCAAATTTATGAGCTGGAGTGTTCTCATGGTTTCAAGAGTCATGAGATTTATTGCGGCCCCAAGATCTATTAAAGTGTTTGGAATAGGTATGTTGTTAATGATTGTAGTAACTTTGGGGATACCAGGATCAACATACTTTTCCATTGAGATGGTATTTGTCATAAGGCCAGCTAAATGTCCTATAACATGAATGGTTTGTGGATCAATCCTTTTCCTAGTGGGCTTATTAAGGCACATTTATTTGATTGCTTTAGTATATATGGGAATGTCTTTTATGGCTTGCAGTAACGGAATTTTTATATAGACATTCTTGAGCTCATCTAAAACATCAAACTGTGGTATAGACATTGGAATTTTCATTTGGACCAATCGGTCTGGAAAAGGTGGATGCAATGGTTGCATTTGCTTATCTTTGGTATCATCGTTTAGTTTTCTTTGATTTGTCATTTTGTTTTCATTTTCTATGTTTTCTTCTTGTTTATCAGTTTTTGGAGAATCTTTGTGGAGTACCTTACCAGACCTCAAGTTGATATTTTGCAAGGGTAGTGTGGGATATGAGATTCCCTCTTCAACATTGTAGGCTGGCCTCTCTGCTCTATTATTTGGATCTGGGACAGTTTGAGTAGGAATTTGAGTAGGTCTGGGAGGTTGTGAGTTCGATGGAAATTGCAGTTGTGGTGGATTTATTGGTGGAGGAGCAGGCAGTGCTTGTTGAGTAGGTTGAGGTTGGTAAACAACTTGCTGCTGAGGACACTGCTGATATGGTTGAGGATGTGATGAGTATGGCTGATGATATTGTTGATATGGTTGCGAATATGGTTGGTATGATTGAGGATATGCATGATATGATTGAGAGTATTGCTGAGATGGTCTCCATTGTTGCTGTGGGTGATTTTGGTGCTGCCATGGCATGGCTACATTCCATGAATTCTGAGCATACATTTGATCATTTACAGGAAATTGCAAATTTTGATTTGGAAACATACCTGGAGGTGCTGGTCTTGGCTGCCATGGTCTCTTTTGGCCATGTAATACAAATTTTTCATCTCTGCATTAATTGCCACATTACAGTTCTGCAAAACCTTAACTTTAGGACAATTAAATATATCATGATTTTCAGTACAGAAGGCACAAACTTGGATGTTTTCTAATGGGCAGTCTTTTAAGGCATGTTTCTTCCGGCATTTTTGGCAGAAGATAGCCATTATCTGATCTTCTGATCGAGGTGGATGTTGGTGGCCACCCACCTATCCCATTTGGACCCCCACAACTGTCTCTTTCAGCTCTTTCAGTTTCCTAAATTGTAGCACAATTTACTATTTTTAGTAGTTTTTCAGCTCCTGAACTTCCGGAGCCGTTTTGAGGCCCTAAACGACGTTTTTTTTTTAATCTGGGGCAAAATGGGTCCAAGGACCAATGTTGCCTACCAAAGTGGTAGTACTCGAATAGATCTTTCTAACGAGCTATCGTGCGCGTCAAACGGAGATCGTATGCCAAAGTTACAACCCCGGGAAATTGATGTACCAATTTACCCAAACAGGGCCCACAATTTCGCGTTTCATCTTCTAGGGTTGGATTTCGGAATGTTAAGGGTTTTCCATTGTTTCTCAACAATAAATAGGCCTTCGAGCCTCATTGTAACTCAGTTTTAGAACAGTTCAGAGGCATGTAGCCACCACATCTCTTCTCAGAGATAAGCTACCATCGCCCTAGCTGGTTTATTTCCATTTTTGGTTGTAAGCATATTTCAGTATTTTCCATTAATGAAATGAAATATTATTTCCGCTGCATCTCTATTTTTATGGTTATCGCATCTCTGTATTTATGGTTATCTCTGTAATCTATTGCGTTCCTGCTTAAATCCAGATCAGTGGTATCAGAGCGGTCTGCTTTTTCCCTGTTTTTCTTTGCATGTCCCTACGAGGTCGGTATATAAGGAGTTAGGGCTTGAACTCGTCGAACCTTTGCAAGACCAGCCTCGCAAATCCCGACAGCCTCCCATGGCGGATGAGAAGAAAGACGAGGGGGCAGGAGATCCTATCAAAATCTTGCTCGAAGAAGTGCTCGAGCGGCAAAGGAACGCGATGATGGATAGCTTTGCGCAGATCCTTTAGCGGCTACCCAGAGGCGACACATCGGCTTCCAACAGCGACTCTGGAATGCCACACCCTTCAAGGTACAAGTTAATTTCGAAATCCCCATCTTTGAGGGTAAAATAGATGCAGATGTCGTAGATAAATGGTTAAATCTGCTAGATGGGTATTTTTCTGTTCACGAATTTTCAAGTCGGGAAAAGATTTTTTTTTCTCTTCTCAAAGAAGCCCCCCACGTCAAGGACTGGTGGGAAACCTACTGCGAGCAGAAGGATCAAAGTATAGGCTCACTATTTTCAGCCGCGCCCACTTGGAATGACTTTCGGGATACCATCAAGGAGCAGTACTACCCTGTCGGAAGCTATGAGGACAAATACATCAAATGGACCACACTGCGGCAGGGACGAGACCAAGATGTGCCGGAGTTCACAAACATTTTTCATACCCTTCGCACACAGTTGGGTATCAAAGATTCTGAGTTAGATTTGGTACTCAAATACCGCGGCTGCCTACACAAATACATCCAAGAAGAGATGGGGTTCTTGAACATCTCCTCACTCAGCACAGCATACCGATACGCTGTCAAAATCGAGCAAAAGTTAAAACAGAAGAAGCGAGACTTTGGATCTGCAAATCCGAAGCCCAAAGGAGAAATCCAAGGTTGGGTGACCCAAGACAACCCGTCGAAGCCGCAAGAAAAGAACAACACCATGAAGCCGAAGAAGGACACAGGGAAATGGTGTGAGTTCCACAAGAGTCCCACTCATAACACAAGTGAGTGTCGGACCAAGCAGTCACTGGTGGCTGAGTTGAAGGCTTCCGAATCAGATGCATGTTCCGACCCTGAGCCAGAACCCGACAAGGGGAATTGCAAAGGGAAGCAGATCATTGATGCAGATCCCAGCGCCATTGTTGCCACTGCCAAGATCCAGAAAGATGAGCCCGAAAATCTAGATGAAGGGGAGCGTCTTTTCCACTCACAGATGTGGGTGAAGGGTTTGCCGCTACAATTCATAGTTGACAGTGGCAGCCAAAAGAACCTTGTTTCAGCAGAGTTCGTGAAGCAGTTGGGCCTACCTACTACACCACACCCACAGCCGTACAGTATCAGGTGGCTTCATGAAGGACGAGATCTGAAAGTTTTCCAGCAGTGCCGCCTTCCCTACAGCATCAAGCCCTTCACAGACGAGGTATTGTTTGATGTCACACCTCTGGATGTTTGTGATGTACTATTAGGTCAGCCATACTTGTGGAGGCGACATGCTATGTATGAGTCTAGGCCTCGTGCTGCATTATTTCTTTGAATAATTCATTATACAGGATACCAGAGGTAGCCCCACCTACTTCCACATCTTTGATCACTACCAAGAAAGGCAGCAAGCTCATATCACAGACCAGGAAATTCATTTGTCTAGTTCACTCCCAAAGTAAGGGGAAGATCGTTGCTACATCCATGACCCCTGCAAAAGGTTCCTCCACGCAGCAACAGCATCAAAGGGATACAGTCATGACAAAACACAGGAACAACTTCTCCTCACCCACAGGGGTATCACACAAGTTTCAGGTCGGCAACAAATTCTGGTTGCATCGACAGAGAGAACGCCTTACCAAAACCCATCAGAAGCTCAGACCACTCCGACATGGTCCTTGCAGCAGTACCAAGGCTGTAGGGCAACAATGCTTTGAAGCACACCATTCCTCCATTCCTTGGCTTGCACCGAGTGTTCAATGTGGACCATCGTCGACCATGCTTCCCACCATTTCTGGTCACATCAGAGAGTGCAGAACTGCTCACCAGAGACCCAGCTCAGCAGAAGCTTCCTCATCTCAAGGAGGAACTCAGCGCAATGGGGACCATTGCTTCCTAAGGGGGGAGGAATGATCCAGGTGGATGTTGGTGGCCACCCACCTATCCCATTTGGACCCCCACAATTTTCTCTTTCACCTCTTTCAATTTCCTAAATTGTAGCACAGTTTACTATTTTTAGCAGTTTTTCGGGTCTTGAACTTCCGGAGCCGTTTTGAGGCCCTAAACGACGTTTTTTGGGAATCTGGGTCAACAAGAGTCCATGGACGAATGTTGCCTCCCAAAGTGGTAGTACTCGGATAGATCTTTCTAACGAGCTATCGTGCGCATCAAACGGAGATCGTATGCCAAAGTTACGACCCCGGGAAATTGATGTACCAATTTACCCAAACAGGGCCCACAATTTGGCGTTTCATCTTCTAGGGTTAGATTTCGGAATGTTAAGGGTTTTTCATTGTTTCTCAACAATAAATAGGCCTTTGAGCCTCATTGTAACTCAGTTTTAGAATAGTTCAGAGGCATGTAGCCACCACATCTCTTCTCAGAGATAAGCTACCATCGCCCTAGCTAGTTTATTTCCATTTCTGGTTGTAAGCATATTTCAGTATTATCCATTAATGAAATGAAGTATTATTTCCACTGCATCTCTATTTTTATTGTTATCGCATCTCTGTATTTATGGTTATCTCTGTAATCTATTGCGTTCCTGCTTAAATCCAGATCATCTTCATCTTCTTGTTTCTTCTTAGCTTTTAGAGTGTCAATTTGGTTCCCTAAGGTGCTTAACAGATCTGTTTTAAATTCTTCTAATAGATTCCCTATTTCAGCCCTTGTGACACTTGCTGAAGCAAATTTTGTGACTTTGGATGACAAGGTTATTTTTCCAATTTTAGCTTTTCTCCTTGAATACTTTTCGCATAATTCAGCGATTTCTTCAAAAGGTAGGGTAGAAATGTCACCTTTGCCCATCAGATTAAGACATCCATGTATTCCTCTCGGATGCCTTTCAAGAATATTGTGCGAATCAAATCAAGAGGCATAGTTTGGTGTTTGGATTTTTGTAAATTGTAGACAAATCGTTCTAAGTATTCCTCTAAGGTTTCATCCTCTTGTTGGTTCATTATAAAGATATCATCTTTGGAATCTTTGGATCTACAATAAGGTTGATATTTCTTTAGAAATATTCTTCTCATGCCATCCCAATCAATTATCGCATGTTCACCAAGCCCCATGAACCATATTAAGACTGATGCCTTTAATGTCGCTGGGAAGAGTCTAAGCCTATGGGCATCATCTGTGTAACCATATGTTCGACAAACAATGTCAAACTCGAACAAGAATGAGTCCGGGTCTTCTGAAGCCATACCATAAAAGCTTGGTAGCACAGATGGAGGTATGTTTTTCATTTTGATCTCATCATCCTCTTGTGGTTCTTGAATAGGAAACTTAAAGGTTGACTCTTCTTCATCTATTCATCCTTGATTTGGTACAGATCCATCTCCTTCCTCAGCCATTTTAATAGGTTCCTCTGTGTCAGTGTCACTTGTTTTAAAGAGAAGATTAAAGAAATATTGTTCAGTCACTTTGCCACTTTCTCCTTGTGTAGAGGATCTAGGAAAGTGTTTCTTCTATGATTTGTGTGCTAATAAAGTTTGCCTTTCGATGAGAGTAAGTCTTTGCCCTGACTTCTGTTTATCCTCTAATGCTTGTATGGTGACTTCCTCAGCTGGTGTTGCATTTCCTAAAGAGTCTGCTCCTGATGATAGGTTAGTTTTTGGATGGGGGGTTTTTATGAATCTACCTTGATTATCCCTAGATCTACGCATAAGTGAACATGATTTCTAAATCTATGTTTTTGCTTGTTTTTGTTTATAAATTTTTTTCAAATCCTTTAACTACGCCTCCCCAGCAACGGTGCCAAAATTTAGTGTCTTATCTAGGGTGCTAGATTAGTCTATATTTATTACCGACGAGGATAAGTAAACTTTGAGGCACGCGTCTACAATCTATAGACATAAAGGATTCCTAACTAAGTGTTCATGATGGTAGGTTACATAACTTCTTTACGGAAGGTTGAGGTATGCTCCCTATCACCTGGACACTCAGGTCACTCAATTGATCTACCTATTCTTAAAACATTGTGTATTACTTAAACCAAGATTTAAATCCCCTTACGAGGATGCTGTGCATGAAACCTTTGTTCAGTGAACACTCAGCATTCAGTGTTTAACATTCATGAAAGATTGAAACATACTAAAATCATAAGCATACTTAAAATTCAAATACATGAGAAACAGTGTTCATGAAGATGCTTTTAAAAATAACGAAACATCAGATCCCTTACAGGATACAGTTCAACGATCTCAGCGATGAATCCTTCAAGCCACCATCATAAACTTCACTCATACGAATTGCTAATTAAATCAACGAAAGCATAAACCAAACTATAATCATTGTGCATACAGAATTTACTAATAAAATAAAATTGCAGTATACCCGTTTCACGCAGGGCCCGTCCGCGTTTCCAAGGTATACTGGACTGCGCTCAAGCAACTATAAAATCAACGCAATAACAAAATTGTGACTGCAACTGAGTTATGGTATTAAGTTCAAAAGCTCTGTTTTTCAAAACGATACACAGATAACAACTAACCAACCACACATAACTGTGTTTACATATGTCTTTTAAAAAACACTAACACTGTTTACATTTCGGAACGAATGTACATTCATTATGCGGTTGTTGCCACTTTTGTTATGGAATAGTTTTTAAGTTGTTTCCATTCTGAACCGATTTCAAAAAGGAACAAAACTAAATCGGTTTAGAAACCTATGTTGTTGCTGCTTTTGTCGCCAACATGTTGTGCTTTGACCATCATTGACCGCGCATTCAGGAGTGTTAGTTCTGTTGTAGGGTAGGTGTTCGTCCATGCTTGTACATTCTATTTTTCATCCCTACCCTTTGCTTTAGCTTAGCTGTCATGCCATATTTCAAACAATAAACCAATTACAGGATGTTGTAACTTCCTGTAGTATTTTCATCAAAAATCCCTAATTCTTTAACATAAAACTCATAAATCAATTTTAATGCATCTAACAACTATAATACTGTTAACTAATAAATTTCAAGGGGTCTAAGAGATGTATGAAGGAAAAAGGTAGGCAAACGATGTGTTTCAAGAGGAAAAAAGGAGGTCATGGAATGGTGCCAACAGGGTAATCACTAGTATTATAGGGACCCAACAAGGTGTCATTCCCAACTCTAGCTGAAGATCAGGATGTCATCCATGTATACCACTACAAATGAGTTGGTGAATGGCAACAATATTTCATCCATTAGCTTCATGAAATTTACAGGATATTTCGTCAACCTGAAAGGCATAAACAACCATTCAAAAAGGCCCTGCGTGGATTTGAAGGCAGTCTTCTACACATCGAATGGTTCAATTGGTACCTAGTGATATCTGGACTTTAAGTCAATCTTGTTGAAATATCACCCCCCCCCCACCTTGAGTTGGTCCATAAATTCATCAATCCGTGGGATCGGGTACATATTCGAGACAGTGATCTTGTTCAGCACCCAATAATTAATATAGAGTCTCCAAGTCCCATCCTTCTTATGTACCAACACGATGGGTCTCCCACACGATGATGAACTAAGCCAGATGTGACCTTTATGCAATAGCTCCTGAATCCACCTCTTGATTTGCGTCATTCTCCATAACGGAGCATCGATAGATTAGTCCATTAGGAAATGACACACCTGCGGTTAGATAAATGGAGTTCTTGACTTGATAGTGCAGAGGCACCCCTATAGGGGGAGTTGAATATGTCCTCATACTCCTGCCTAACCTGGTTCATCTGTTGTTGTCATGTGTAGGGGCCCTATCTGGAGGTCGTGCCCTCGTCTTCTTCTTTCCATGAGGGTGTATCATCAGGAAAACAAATTTCTCGTTTTTGGAAATGAGCTTAATGCATTGTTCTGTAGTAATCAAAGAGATGACAGTAGGCGGCGCTACCTCTAGTATCATGTACAACTTATTTCCCAAAGTAACAATAATAGTTTCAGGCCTTGACTCATACACATCATGTCACTCCCACAAGTATGGTTGTCCTAATAATACATCACAAATAGCAAGGGGAGCAACATCACACAATACCTCATCCGTGAAGGGCTTGATGTTGTAAGGATGGTGACATTACTAACTCACGCGAAGATCACGCCCTTGGTGAAACCACCCGATGGTGTACGATTGTGGGTGTACTATGGTCAGTAAGCCTAGCCGCTTCACGACCTCTGCCAAAATGAGGTTATTTTGGCTCCCACTATTGAAAATGAACTGTAGCGGGGAACCCTTTACCCACATCTAGGGGTGGAAGAGGTGCTCCTGCTCCTCCTCTGTATCTCCTGGTTCCTCCTTCTAGATCTTCATGGTGGAAACAATGGTGATGGAATCCACATCGATAATCTACTTCCCTTTGTCATTCCCCTTGCCAGGTTCTGACTCAAAGTCTGAACATGCATATGATTCTGAAGCCTTCATCTCGGCCACTAGTGACCACTTGGCCTGACATTAACTTGTGTTGTGAGTGGAATTCTTATGGAACTCACATCACTTTCTCCTGTCCTTTTTCAGCTTCATGGTGTTGTTCTTTTCTTGTGCCTTTGGCACATTATCCTGGGTCACCCCGCCTTGGCTTTCTCCTTTGTTCTATGGTTTGGCGACACCTTTCCTTTACTTCAGATTCGTAGATCCAAAGCCTCACTTCTTCTATTTAAACTTTTGTTCAATCTTGATGGCATATTGGTACATCGTGCCGAGTGAGGAGATGTCCAGGAACTCCATATCGTCCTAGATGTACCTGTGTAGGTAGCTGCAGTATTTGAGTACCAAATGTTTCTTAGAATTCTTGATGCCCAACTTTTTGTGAAGGGTATGAAAAACATTGGTAAACTCTAGCACATCTTGGTCCCTTCCCTATCATAGTGTTGTCCACTTTATGTATATATCCTAATTAGTCCTAACAGGGTAGTAATGCTCCTTGATGGAATCCCAGAAAGAATTCCAAGTGGGTGCGGCTAAAAAAAATTGAGGTCGTACTTTCATCCTTATGCTCAGAGTAGGTTTCCAATGAGTCCTTGACCTGGGGGGAGAAAAAGTAATCTTTCCTTGGTTGGAAAAATCATGAACATAAAAATGTCCTTCTAACATATTTAACTATTTATCTATGGCGTCTGCATCTATTTGGACCTCAAATATGGGAATGTCAAAGTTTACCTGTACCTTAAAAGGAGTGGAGCCTCCAGAGTGGCTGTTGGATGTGGATGCACCATTAGTGGGCAACTTTTGAAGGATCAGGGCAAGGTTATCCACCATCACATTCCTTTGTTTCTCGAGGACCTCCTCGAGCACTATTTCGATAAGATCTCCTACCCCCTCATCTTTATTTTATTCCCCCATTGGAGGTCAATGGGGTTTGTAAGGCTGATCTTTCAAAGGTTCAACCAGATCAAGCCCTAACTCCTTATACCCCTACCTCATTGGGGACATGCAAAGAAAAAAGAGAAAGAGAAGACCACTCTGACACCATTGTTCCATATTTAAATAGCAACACAACAAATTACAGATATGACCATCCATACAAAGATGTAGTAGAAATAACACTTCATTTCATTAATCTCAAATAATAAAACATCCTTACAAATAGAATGGAAATTATACTAGCTCTGCCGATGGTAGCTAAGCACCAAGCTATGGGCCCCATTTTCGTAAATTAGTACATCAACCTCCCGAGGTCGTAACTTTGGCATACGATCTCCGTTTGATGTGCATAATACCTCGTTAGAAAGATCTATCCAAGGACTACAACTTTGGAATGACCAATATTGGTCCCAATGTTCCGAAGAAAATGTTGCTTAGGACCTCAAAACGGCTCCAAAAGTTTAGGACCCAAAAAACTGCCAAAAATAGTAAATTGTGCTACAAATAATGAAACTCGAAAACTGAAAGAAACAATGCTGGGGGTCCAAGTGGAATAGGGCGGTGGCCACCGATATCCACTTGGATCATCCACATCCCAGTGTTTTATGTTTATTTGTAGTAATTATGGCATGTTTTGTTTGCAAGAGTTTCTATTAGCTAATTAGCTGAATGTAATTTACTACTTAGATTATTTTGTTGCTCGCAGGTATGTGCTTTTGTTACGTTTTTGTATTTATTATTTCTCTTGTAGGCCCTCCTAGCAAGAGGGAATTTTTTTTTCCAACAAATTGTAGTAGTAGGGAAAAACATGGTTCCATATTTAGTTGGGTAGCAGTAGTAGTGGAGAGAATCCCAGGTGGTTGAAATGTCATATAGAGATTATGGCCTTGGCCAGCCTATAGCCTCAAGAAGAATGAAGACTCACTAGTTTTCTCCCTAGAAATGTTTTGGGTTCTATTGGTCTAGTGGATCATCGTTAGCTTGGTAGTTATTTTATGTAAACCATTAATATAGATGTCTCGAAAACTAAAGCTGACAAAGAAAGAAAAAATCACAACCGTAAGAGTAGTGAGAGAAATAATGCAAGAAGAGTTGTGAGCACTTCCAAGAATTTGAAGCCTAAAAATCCTAGACAAGCTCTCGCTTAGCAGCTTTAGATTGAAAATGGGAGAAGTGTGCTTCATTTGTCGACCTAGAGATCATATTGCTAAAGAGATATGTCTTCCTGATCAAGATCTTCACCACATTATGAAGTGTTTTTACAACAATCATTGTATTCTTAGTGGATAGGGTATCGGTTCTTTGAGTTCCCTAATCCAATACAAAATGGAAGAGAGGAATTTACAAAGTGGTTCCTCTATAATGAACATGGTTTTCATGCTCACCAGTGATACGACAAGAAGTGGAAAGAGTTTGTATGAAAAAAATTTCAATCGAGTGAAGGAGGGTCTCGATAGATGGTAGACAACATGTTCTATTCACAAGTAAGCTACAACACATGAGACTTAACTAGATCATTCTCGACTGAATTTTGGAGATATGAAGTTGCAAGCCATGGAGTAAATTTGATGGAGCAGAGGTCGAGTGGATACTTGTGGGGTCTGTGTTAGGGAGAATCTTGATGCAGTAAATGGCCACTAAGTAGGGTGAGAGGAGTGCACAGTTCCAAGACAACATGCATGGGGGTAGAGAAGTGCATATGGTCCAGACAAGATTACGAAAGGTCCCCAAGTGTCAGAAAATGATGTAATATTTAGCATTGATGGTGTTTGGAACAATGGTGGTAGCTCTTGTTACATACACTTCAGTATAGACCCCAAAGCCTGATATTATTTAAGTATAGGAATCACTAGTGGCTTCAAGGAACTTTTCAACGAATTGTTTTATGGGAGCCATAATAAAGATTACGAAGAAACCATGATTTTACATTTTTCTTGCATGTCTATTTTCTTTTATGTTATTTTTATTTTTTCTTCTTTTCAACTCACCAAAACCCATGTATCATAGCAATGGAATTTGGGCATCTTAGCATATAGGCAATCTCCATTAATACCCCCACAAGTGCTGTTAGTTGGCCTTTCACAAACTAGATAACATATTGCATTTTTTAGATGCCCCCAAATACTAGAAGCTACATCAAGAGAGACGAATTTTGGCAGTTGAAGATTCCATTACAACAAAAATAGAGAATTCCAAGAACATTGACAAGTGACAAAATACAAAACATCTGTGTAGGTACATTAGACATAGACAATGGAAGAAGGGAGAAAAATAGGGAGCTAATTGTAGGCTACAACAGATAGAGTATAGAAGAGATGAAGAGGGTGGGACAAGAGTAGAGAAGAAATGGGGTCTTGCGAGCAAGAGGTTGGAACACCCATAGGAATAGAAAGGTTAAAAAAAATTGGAGGGAAGAGTAGAGAAAAGGCTTAGGGAGCAGCCTACAATTCAACACTTACATGTGCATTAGGATCATGCAGTAGTAGCGTAAGAAAGTGTGGTTTTCTAACTGCACCTCGCTTGAGATAAGCCAAGATTTGTGGCGGGGGCCTGTTGGAGCCCAAGTGCGACTTAGGGTTAATTAGAGGGTTAAATTCAAAATCACATGTAAACGAAATGAAATGAAAATGAATGTGTGATGGAAGGAAACGTAGTAAAATATATTTTCATGAAAAAAATACAATATTCCCATCTAGGTCATGATAAAGTTTAGGGTTAGGAGTTTTGAGGTGTGTATGTGTAGGGATTCAAGCCTACTTTTGGGGTAGAGCTCTACATAAAGTTTGGTGTGTGTAAGGAGATCTTGGAGGATGCATAGAATCTCCCCCACCATGGAGGGAAGGTTGCGTATTATGTACTTCCCTATTTGTGTTTTAAATGTAATGAAGAATTCATATTTTTGTGTGATGAAGTATATTTGTTTGCGTCCTAGTGTTATATGTTTACTTGTAGCAGTTGTGGCATGTTTTGTTTGCAATAGTTTGTGTTAGCTAGCTCGTTGAATGTATTTTGTTGTTTATAGATATGTGCTTCTCTTACATTTTTTAAGTTATTCTTTTGTTTGTCGTCCCTCCTGGCCAAAGGGAAAACAATTCACCAACACTTAAAAATAATACTAAGTATATATATATATATATATATATATATATATATATATATATATATATATATATATATATATATATATATATATATATGTTCACTACCTTGAAAATAAGTCTAAATAGACCTTTGTTGATGTGCTTCCATATTTTTTTTCTTCCATATATCTTCATTGTATATTTGTAAAATTTACATATAAATCCATCAAATCCATGGAACTTACCATCAGCAGCTTCTACTGGGATTGAAGTGAGTTCAATAAGAATTAAATATTTTCCATACAACATTTCATGATTAGGGTATATATGATGTGGAATAATATAAAAGAACATTTTCATTCCCATCATTTGCTCATTAATCATGCCTTGCAAATGGAATAATTTTTTTTACTATTTCACATGAAACAAATTCTATTTCAATCTCAACTTGTTTCATCATCCTCCCTTCATCAAACTTAGGGGAAAAAGTTTTTCTACTACTGCCTTAGGGGTCATGGTTTTAAATAATGCTTTTATTGACCTACCCCATGATTTTAATAATTGTAGTACAGCTCAGGGTTGGGCTTCTTGAGCACAAACATATTTGATTCACTTTTAATAATTCTTTTATTTGGTCTTAGTCATCATTACCATTGAGATGGGGCCTCTAGGAAAGTTGTTTGAACTCCTCCGTAATAAATTTATGATGTTCAAGAATAATTCTAACAAATTGTGTCTCATAGCAACAAAAATAAGTATTGGCCTAATTGATAGTGTCATCCCATGAGGAAATCAATTTTTCCCATTCTCTTGGTATTGAAATTAATTGATGTTTTATTTTAATGCCATTAATGCAAGTTAGGTTTCATTGTTATCAAATAATACACAAAAGCCACAATTTTTGATACATATTTTATCAACACTGTATGATGTGGAGAATACAATGGGTTGATGTTTAAAGAGAGTGAATCACTTAATGCTTGTGTCGGTTTCCATTTCGCACAATCAAATTAAAAACTTCATTGTTCCCTTTCCTATGGTTCAATATTGTAAACCAAATTTTAGAGTAGTCATGGCTTTTTAACTTGTTAGGTTCATAAGACTTAGTATCACTCTAATTCAATACTATACAATTTGCTTCCCTTGGTTATTTGAACATTAAGAAGAAGTGGGATTCTTTGTCTTAATAGGTTTCAACCATTCTAGCATCTCCATGTATCGTCTAAATTGTTATCGATATCTCATATACTAGCCATGCTTAAAAGGTGTCCCTTTCCTCAATGTTACTTATGGCATATATGTTTGTTAAACCAAGTATCTAAACATCTAGGTTAGTCGTTATCCACAACATGGAGTGATTTAAGATCAATCCTTATCCAATAACAATAGACACTAATCTTAGTGAGATAATGGTGTCTACTCCTCTCTTGATACATCCATCGTTAACAAAGAAATAAGAAAATGGAAAAATGAACTCCATGATCGTATTTAGTGAAATGAATGCAAATTAAAGTTCTTTGAAACAAATAATTTATCTAGTTTAGAAATCAAATTATGAATCTTATAAACTATGGATTTTCTACAAGGGCCTGTGAAGCCCTTGATAAGATGTTACCATCACTAGGAATAAACAATGAGCTAGTCCATGTCATCTTATTTAGAAACATGTATTGTTCCCAGTTAATAATTTTGCTAAGGGAAATTCTCAATTTTGAAATTTTGGCGAATAATAAATATTTTTAGATAAATAAATTAGGAGAAATAAGTTGTGGAGGTATTAAATAAATTTGGAGAAAATAAAATGGTTAGGACTTAGGAAAAGAAGAAAAATTAAGGTGAACAAAAGTTATTGAGAGTATCAAAAAGGGAAATTGAACCATAGGAAGAATCAAACCATGGTATCAAAGAATAGTGTGAGAGAAATCTAACCATGGTATGAGGAAGGGAAATCAACAATAAAAGGAAGGCTAGAGCCTCATTTTGATCATTCTATTTTGGCATTCATTTCTAATTTTGGATAGTTTACTTGATATTATTAGCCAAGTCAAGAAGTGTTGTTTAGCACAAGGAATTTACAAGTAGAAACTCCACCTCTACCTCTAGTGAAATTTGAGTGTCACCCTAGGAGAGAATTTGGGAATTTCTTTGGATAATTTTCACTTAGAAGTCTATTATTTCTAGTTGTAGAAGACAAACCAAGGAGGTTATTAGGAGCATTAGCTTTCTATTGCAGGCTTCAAGAATTTGTAAGATATTTTCTACTGGTTAGAGGAGGATTTTGGAACCATTTTTCAGAGATGTTCTTGTATGTTTTAGCTGGGATAAATTTTCTCTTATAGAGCCTATGCAGGGTTTGGAGAACTTAGTTATTTTTTGTTGGTGTTTGGTATTGATATTGGTATACAGGTTTTAGTTGGGATTGCAAATAATTCACAATTCCTCAACCATTTGCATGTGATTTTTATCATTTCTTGATAGTTTCTCTTTGGTTGGGTGAAAAACTCACAAAATAGATATTCACTCTATTTTGTGAATTCTAGGTCAACCAGAATCAACCCAAACGATTCCTGGGTTTTTTTGGTTTCAGTGTGAGGATTATATAGCTAATTTTATAGAATTTTGTGGGTAGTAATTGGGCTAGAATAACACATTCTTATAGTATGATGTATTGTTCGTTAGCTGGGAAGTTTGCATCACATTGTGGGTTTGATTTTGGTTACGAATTAGGCTAAACACTTCCTAGGTTTTACTAGTTTATAGAAGAGGAGTTTGTGGCTACAATCTCATGTCAGTTTCAGCATTATTGGGGTTAGAATCTAGGTTTCTTCTCTAGTAGCAATAGTAGCAACGATATTATTTTTTGGATAATTTCCACTTTTTGGGGCTTTCCGAGTCAGTTAGAATTAGGCCAATATTTTTCTAGGTTTCGTAGATTTAGGTGAGAGAAGCCTGTAGTTAATTTTGCAAAATTTTGGAGCAAATATGATGGTATAAATCATTGTTCACCTCCAGTAGTAGTAGTAGAATTTTCTAGGTAGTGCATTGGGACAAATTGAGCCCTTTCAATTAGATTTTGCTTAGATATTCACCTGGGTATTATATATTTGCATTAGCAAGCCTATGTTACATTAGTCTTTGCCCTTTATGTACTTAGTTTTATGTATTAATAGAATGGCTTAGTTGTTTGGCTCAATTTTTTATGTATTTTGATGTACATATTTGAAATTTGTTTATTGTTGTTGCTGCCTTGTACATGTTTCTATTATTTGCTATAAAATTCATTTTGGAATATTACAATGGTATGAGAGCATGACCTTGGCCAACTATGAGGAAGCTAGAAAGATCATGGAGGTGTAGGCATACATGCCTAGTGATTGGTGAAAATTTTGGATATTACAATGGCGCAAAAGGGGAGGAGTACATGGGAAATCATGGAGGATATCCTTAGAAGCAATGAAGAGATGATAGAAATCTTAGCCCAGTTGTGTATTAGTAAGGGGATAAAATAAGTTATGCTCATCCTTATAAAATAGGCATTATAGGCATGCATTCCATGGGAATGAAGCCACTTACACCATTTGGGAAAAGTCAGCAGAATCAGGGCACCAGACCTCCTCAAGAGGAGTGGATAGGATGAGAGGAGTTAGATGATGGAAAGAGGATGATTTCTTACTTCCTATCATGGGACCTAGGGAATGAGTACACAGACATAAAGACTGGGGAGGAAGTTGATCAGGATACTAAGGACACAAAATATCATGAAGATCACATACAGACACCCAATGTGACACATGCGCCACCCTTGTTTGAGTTTCATTTGGTAGCCCTAGTTGACACATTGGTGGATACAGTTAAGCATACATCCATTGATGAACTACCTGTGGACACAAAGTTACCCACCGTTAATGAGGTGCCAGGAGACATATCCCCAGTTGATGAGGTTTTAGGAGACATGGAGGCACCCAAAGATTTGACTGAGTTTTGAAATATTAGTCGCCCACAGTACTTTCATTAGCACCAAGTCATCCTTGTAGCATTGGAAAAGAAGGTGATGATAGTCTAAGAGACTATTATGCCGCAGAAAAAGTTGTTGGATGGCATGCGAGGAATTTGTGCTAAGAGAGCTACCAAGCTAACCTGCATTGGGGAACGATTGGATTCCCTAATGGTACAATTAGAGTAGTACACATTGAAGCATCAAGCCTCTTCAGGCATTCATAAGTAGGGATGGTAACACTGTTAGGTTATCTTTGTACATTGGGGGAATAGAAGCAAAGATACCTAGAAATATCTCATGTGTTAACTATCATTGTGAGATGAGGCAACATGAGTTGCACATGGCACAATGTTCACAGGTTGGAGTTGTTGCGTGTAGAGGTACACATGCATTCAATATTTCCCTTGGGGTTGGATGGTGTGACATTAAATATTAGTAGGATCTTTCAGACATTGGCGATAATGGAGGCACAAGTTAGCATTGAGATCCAAGAGGAGCTCCCTACCATATAATTGAGATGCAGGATTATATTTGTTGGGATCGCGGTGGGATCCCCCACAACATCATGGAAGTGGTTGGTTAGGTAATTTGCGGTGTGATGGATATATTTACTAAGCATACACAAAATTTCGGATCTCCATCAACATTACTGATAAATTGGGTTTACAAGGGAGCAAGTAGAATCTGCATGTTGTTTGAGCATGTTGATTGTGCATGGAGTCACAAGATGATCAACATACTCTGGCAAGAGTTTATCAGAGGAGGTGGCATTGGAAAACTACTAGATAGTGCCTTGTGGTGAGCTCTAGTATTGTAGCAAGAATGCTACAAATCCTGGGATTTCTTCTTTACTTTTACCGTAACAAACTTGGAAGCAACGATGTTGTATGCACAACTACTAGCTCTTACTGTAAGCTGTCACTTGTTCAGCTGGCACAAGTTCTCTAGGAGCTTAAGCCAAGTTCTATGAGTTCTCAGAAGAAGCTTTTACTGTGATGGAAAAGAGATAATTCTACAGGGCTATTCCACTTGCAGAAAGAGAAGGAAAACTGTAATGAAACACAAACCCTAGAAAACCCTAACAAACCCTAATTTTGCAAGAAAAGAGATGGAAACTACTGAAATGGGTGCCATTGACTATGGAAAATGGAACTTGCATTTACTCAACCTACTTCTGAAGAGAGATGGGGAGAAATAATCTTTTTGTAGTTTTGAGTATTTTTATGTGGAATTATTATGCATATGGTTTGACCGATTGTGACTGTGCAGAGGTCTGGTGGCAAAGGAAGATGGAGTTGGCTTTTGCAGATTGTGAGGAAGCTATTTACATGTCCTAAGAAGTCCCTTGTACCCTTTTGGAGACTTCCATTGTGATCAGACTTCGAAAAATCACTCGCATGAACTTCTAGAGGAGGCTGCAGGGCATCTATAGGAGTTTCTACAGGAGAATCTAGAGGAGGAGGCCAAAAGTGGTTTTTGTAGGTTTGGAGGTGAAAAAATGATGGGAAAAGGGAAATTAAGGTTGGAATAAGGTTATGAGGGGTCTAGGACTCTGTTAGTGAATATTAGGAATGAAGGAGCTGGTTGGATTTCTTCAAAGGGAAAGAAAGCAACTTTATGGAAAGATGCAGAAATGAGGGCTGGTTGACGAAATGAGGTGAATGAGTGTGGAAATATATGAGAGATAAACTAGTACAGGCTATGTTATGGGTGAATGATAAACTAGAATGTTCTACAAGTGAGTTTCACACTTACTTCTCAAAACTGACCTAAGCAAGAACTGAAAAACATAATTTTCTATTTTGACCTAAAAATATAGTACTGTTAAACAGAACTTTATGAGTAGAAAGTTATGCAAGAAATCCATGGTAAATGAACATGAAATGGTTTAAGCATGTGGATCCTGGCAAATATCAACTTCTCCAACTCAAAACATCACACTAGCAATTGCATGAAAGGCAAAAACTGTGTTTTTGGTGGCAGCAGTAGTGCCTTGACCTCAAATCATGGTCCCAAGGAGGGAGAAAGGAGATCAAGACCTACTGATAACCTTTTGGATCTTTCTCTATTACTACAACAAACTACTTAAACACATTGAAGCAAGAACAACTAATTTAACCATCAAAAGCAACCTATTTTACCAAAGTAAGATTTAACCTAAACAACAGAAATCAACTTATGAATGTAAGAAAAAAAACATATAAATACACAAAGTAGGTGCTCGGCAGCTTGGGTTGGGCCCTAACCCAAGAGCTTCAGCCCTCTAGAAAATATCAGTGCTGGTTCAAAGCTGGATTTGTCTTCATTGATCAAAAAATAATAGTTACATCACAAAACTGTCTACAAAAAGAGCTTGAAAATGAGCTAATTAAAAAACTACACAAAAGTGTGAAAATAGACTATCAAATGGCTAACCTAATGAGGCTTGAAGCCTTCTTATTTGTACAAGTTGGGACTACCAATAGTCCTACTAAACTTAAGGAACTCTACTGCCTAAATTGAAGATAACAACAACTCTACCAGATTTGCTCGGATGCCCCTTTGGATCATCATTGTGGACCTTTGTACTCCAAGATGCTGGTGGAGAACTTGAGGAAGGAGTCATTAATGTTGGAGAGACCCCTACTATAAGTCCTCAACCTTGTTTCCTCAAGTTTGGCTGCCAATTTGCTCATAAATTTCCGGTCCTTGTCCAAAAATGTCCAAAAATCTGCAATAAACACTCATTAGACTATGTGGGAAAGTGACTATCCCCATTCACTCTTTTGACATAGATATGTTCAGAAACATGCACAAAACTATTGAGAATGGTGAATTAAATGAGAATAATAGGCATAATGAGCCCATATAGTTACCCATTTCTGGGGCTAATCATCACCCCCCTGCTAAATGGGTTGCTCATCCTCTGAGCAACTAATCTAGTTCTTCATCTTTGATAGATTTAACAGCTTCCTGACATCCCAAGCCTCTAAGGTGATATCCCCTTCTCTGTCATGAAAACCTGCTTCTTTGTCCACTTCCTCCCAATGTTTCTATTCTTCCTCCTATATAACCCCTTCCAACAGTCCTAGCAGTAGTGGAGGACCGAACTTAAGGTCAATCCAATTGGCTTTCAAGGTTTGCATTGATTGTTTATATAGGGGCACTCTCATCATGGCCTCCCTCATTCTGGTTGGGGAGTGATACTCCTTGATCTTTAGGCTATGTGACAAGGTATTCCACTTTTTCATGCATGCATGAAAGCAGTTATCACCAAATAGTCTCTCCATATCTTCAAAATCAACGATAGCTTGTGCTTGTCTGTCAACATAATCCGGGAGGACTTGAGGATTGTCTGGCAAGGTGTTGATGGGAATAAATGAGAGATAAGAGGTTTTCCGGTTCTACCCTTATCATGAGGGGTTCATTTAGCTCCTTTGTCATGATCCTTTGAATTTCCACTGCCCTCTTATCTTCATGGCTCAACTAGGAAGCCATAGCCATGAGCTGTAGGTCTCCTAGTGCAGCATTCAGATCCCACAAGTTCATGTCTGGTAGTGCCATATTATGGAGGTAAAATTCTGCTAATTTGGCTCTATCCTCGGCTGAACTATTATCACATAAATGCATAAACTGATCATAATTCTGGAATGGGATTGTGCCCCTCTAGGCCAATGTTTTGATATGGAATTGGAGCCATTGGTCTTTGATATATAGTGCATAGGATCCAGCTAGTTGTTTGCACTACAAGTCCTTCATTGCCCAGCTGGCCATGCAAGCCATCTCAGTTTCCTTTTCCTACAACTGCTGTCTCAAAATCAACACTTTAGTTGCTACCTCAGATTCCTTTTCTTGTTGTTGTTTGATCAGCATTTCATCATCGGTTTGTGGCTCTTCCTCTTGCCATTGTTTCTCTGCTGCTTCATTATCTGCTATGGGACCTTCCTGTTGTTGTTGTCCTTCGAAAATTGGGGACTTGTCACCCCCTTGAGTTTCCCGTTCCTGTAACTACTTTTTCAATAGTTCATTTTCTTCTTGTAGTTGGGCTCTTCTAATTCTCTCCGTGTGTCTTACCATGCCCTACTCCCTTCCCAACTCTCTCAGCTGGTCTTCCATGTGCCCTATATCTTCAACTCCTTTAGATTTAGAAATATGTACCCAGGTGTGGGTTCTGACCTTTTCTTGTTCTACTTCAAAGAAAAGAGGCACAATGAATTTCTATGGGATGATCTTCCCACCTTCTAGCAGATTGTAATATGAGCCTAAATTAGGCTGATGGTTTGGCTCAGGTATTTCTTTTGCCTTACCTTCCTCTTGTGACTGTTCTGCTACCTCTTTTTCCAATTGTTCAATTTATTTCAGCTTGGTCGGTGTCTCCTATAGAGATGTTTGAGCCTTCTGTAGGACTACCTTAGAGTCCATCAATTTGACTATTTCCTTCCAGGTGGAGGTTTTGGGACTCCCCCTCTCATAGGTGATAGAGATCTTGGAGGGAGATTCCTCCTTCTTCTTAGGAGGTGCACCCTCAATGATAATGGGTTCTTTGGATGGTGGCCGGGGCTTGCCCACCTTAATCCTAGTGCTCCTCCTGGCTTTGAAATACATGGATGTTTGTCTTTTTCTTTTTCCCTTTTGTTTTGCTAGAGTGCTCAATGCAGCATGCACAACTGCTTCTTCCTTTGCCAATGTTTGAGGGGATGTTTCTTTCTGCTATTCTTTTCCTAAATCTTCTGCAATATTTCCAGTGTCTACTATTTTTGCTTGTGTCTCCGCTATCTCTGGTAGTGTCTTCAACTTTTCTTGTTGGGTCCCTGCCTCTCCTGTGACAATCCTTTTCTGGGATTTCTTGGGATTTTTCTTCTCAACTTCTGTTCTTTTCCTCTTCTTTTTTTTTTGAGGGTGTTTTCTTTTCTGCCTTAGTTACACCAGTGGATTTGTCAAGTTTCTCCTCTTATTTATTCTTCTCCTCTATTTCTTGTTCCTCCTTTGTTTGAATATTTTGTGTCTCATGAATTTCCTTCTCAATTTCCTCTTTCTCTTCCTCCTCCTCACTTCCAAATGGGCTAATGTCCTCAGTCAATGTTTTGATGTCGTCTTCCATAGACACATTCTTGAAAATTTCCCAAGCTATGGGGATGGTGTATGTGTGTAGGGAATCTTCCACCAATAATTTAATGAGGCCATGGTGGGTCGGCTGGTCTGGGATCCTTGCATTCAACTTGGTGCCGCATTCTATCAAGGATTGGAGGAGGAAATATGCGAGACTGAGTTTCATAATTGTAGGTAGGTCCATCCCATATCTCAATTCATGCAATAACCTAAAGTGATAACCATTAATTATACTAAACCTTCCTTCACAAGTGATATATTTCATTATCTAGTAGCCGACTTCACTCCATGGAGGAGGTAAGCTTGTCCTTCTGACACCATTTTTATCCTCTATAGGATGCTCCTCAGGCTGAAGAAATGTCCTCTTAGCAACCCGTCCAAATGTTTTTTCCTCCTTGCTCCAAGGGAGGCCAAGTGGAAGACCTGTGATTCCGCTGATAAAATTAGGTGTAAGCTCTAGGGTCAAACCCCTGAGGCTGACTATAGCATGTGTTTTCAAATGGGGTCTTAAGGACTCCAAAAATTCTTTAGTCACCTCATCATCATATCCATGAATTATTTCAAAGAAAGACACCCAGTTTGCCTTGGTGAAGAGGGCCACCACCTCGGGGTGCTCATGCAATTTGTTGGAGTTCAAAGGATCCTTTCTCATAAAACCTCCTGGCATGGTGTTTAATGGTTTCTGAATGTGCTTAGGTGAGGAAAAAACAACAATTTCAAAAGTCAGAAATAGAGGGACAACTGAGTTTTGTTTCTTTTTTGGAACTATAGGAGGAATTTCCCGTGTGCTTCTTCTTTACAACACCAATTTGCAATTGTCCCTTTCTTCAAACTGTTCTCAACTTGAATTTGCTTCTTGGTTCTTGGAAGAAATCAATACTTTGACAAGATAGGGACTATATAAAACAATGGTTTTTCACAGAGTAGACAAACTTGCAATTTCGTTTCCTTCCCAAGTTTGATTTCTATGATTGCATCCCCCTCTTTTTTTATAGTAGAATGTGAGGAAGAAAAAGGAAAATTTTGAATGCAGAGAAGGAAATGGATAGACAGTGTAGAGCTCAGAAAAGACACAATAGACTTTTGAATTTCTATTTCCTTACTTTTATTCAACTAATACTCTATTTTTAATCCACCTCCTTATCTAGACATATCGTATGTAGAGCAGGTTTCTGACCCTACCTCATTCCCAACTCAAATTTGACAAAAATTTAGACTTTTTCTACTGTAGATCTGTTCCCTGTCCTTCCTGTAGAAATCCTCTTATCGACAGTCTTCCTGCTCTTGTAGAATGCAGTATTGCTCCTGTGGAATCCGATAGGTGGGAGGGTTTTGAAAAACTAGTAGAAAACGACTGGTTCACTATTTTGAAGGTGGTAGATGAGAACTACAGTTGAGAACCTCGTAAATGAAAATGAAACAAAGGGTGGTGGAGGCTTAGACCGAATTTTACTTAACTGCTGGCACAATCTGCGGTGAGGAGGTGATGTGGCCAGATGGGTACGTTATCCCCATCCGAACCATTAGTCCTACGCCAGTGTAATTATGGTCCTTCATGTTTCCTAACCGTAATCACCTTCCTAACTCCCGTTATATGCCGCCACCACTACCGATTTCGAATGTTTCCCTCCCGACTTGACATGCCACACGTGCTGACTGCGTATCTGATCGACAGTTTGAATTGGACATGGCTCAATTGAATTTCATGAGGGTGTGTAAACTGAACAAGGGTGGCCAGTTAGTTGGCCACCGATTCCACTTAATTGTGACCATTCCCATAGTTCATGCAATTTTGAAATATTATTCATGCAATCGAGGAATAGGTTTAGCCACTTACCTACTTAGTTGATGTTGTGCTATGCATGCTTCGGACCTTGGAACTTCATTTCCTCATTGTTGTTGCTGCTAGTGCTCTACATGCTCGGATTTTGGCTTATGCTAATTATTTCTCGATCAAGATCTGCTCCTTACATGTTTCATACATCCTACTTCGCTAACCCTATCTCTGTGAGTTAGTTTTTCAAAGGGATCAGCTACTACAAGAATCGTACAGAATTTCCCATAGCTGCTTCTCCTTCTAAGATTTAGGCTATTGTTTGAGCAGGCTTAAAAAAATAGCTGACAAAGGTTCTGAATGAAACAAATAGCAACTGGGAGGTAACAGGTAAGAATAAGCCAGAAAAACGCTACTACTTTATTTCTCATCATTTTTCTTCTATGTTTGCAGAATGAAAGAAGTAGAATTTCTGTATTTTGTCTGTGTAGGGAAATAAATGCAAGTGGAAGTGTGAGTGCAAGGGGTGGAATGGAGAGTTAGGCAGATGGATGGTGGTAGGGAGGTCCACAGTCCTTTTAGAAAAACGTCTAGCCCTCGGGTTCTTTTCTAAACTTGATTTTCACCTCTCTATAGTTTCTATAGGATCCTCTTGTAGAATACACAGAGTTTCCTGTAGGATGTGGAATTTTCAAAACAAATGAGATCGAGGCCTAAAAAAAGATAACGGTGATGGAGGGATGGGCTATGAAGGGTGTATGCAGCCTGGCCATGTCGTTTTTCTCTTGTCTGACCCTCCTACAACCTACAATTGATTCAAAAGAAGTTAGGTTTTTTTTTCACTTTTTTTTTTTTTGAGGCAGTTGTGGTGCCTCCAAGAGGTTTTCACCCTAACTACCTACCCTGGGTGCCTCTAAGAGGTTTTACCCAGGGATATTTCAGTCCTTTTTTTTTTTTTTAGGGTGTGGATGTAGTGGAGATAGTGACCTACTCCACTACCAACACTGTTTTTCCCATATTCTTAATGAAATATTTCTTGGAAAGGGACTTCCTATAGATCTTTAATCTATATCCATTGATGAGCATGGGGATGGCTTCTTCATATATGGTTTGGATAAGGACTGAACCATTGTCATTGCATTTTTCTACTGTATATGGTCCCAGCCATCTTGTACTTAGTTTTCCCTTGAAATCTTTATATCTTGAATCATACAGCATCGCCCAATCTCCTTGCTGAAATTGTTTTTCTTTGAGGTGTCTATCATACCATATTTTTCTTTGAAGTTGGACTACCTTTGAGTGGAGTAGGGCTTGCATTCTCTATTCATCCAATCCATTTAGCTGAAGCAATCTCTTCTTTTGTGCATGGCTGAGATCTAGGTCCTGTTGAGCTCCCATCCTTAATGTGTTATATTCAAATTCTATTGACAGTAGAGCCTTCATCCCATAGACCAGCTCATAGGGTCTAAACCCTGTGGTGGTTTTCTAGGTGGTGTTATAGGCCCAGGTGGCCTCAACCAATTGATCTGCCCAATCGTTTCTGTTGTTGCTCACTAGCTTAGTCAAAATCCCTTCCAAAGCTCTGTTGGTGACTTCCACCTGTCCATTTGCTTGTGGGTGATAAGGGGTGGATGTTTTGTGCTCAATCTTGTGGTGTGTGAGTAGTTCTTCAACCAAATTGGAGGTAAATTGACTCCCTTGATCTATGACTAACTCTCTTGGGTAGCCAAACTTGTAGAAGATATTTTCCCTCAAAAAACTCAGCTACTTTTTCTTCTATTGCTACTTTGATCGCCTTTGTTTCTATTGATTTTATCAGATAATCAGTACACACAATGATGTAAGATTTATGTTTTGAAGGAGGGTTGATAGGACCCACAAATTCCATGCCCCACTTCTCAAATGGCTCGAAATTCACTTGAGGTTGCAGAGGCATCTCATCCCTTAGAGTCAGTTTCCCCATCGTTTAACATCGGTCACATTAGCTGATGTATCTTCTGACATTTAGATGAAGAGTGGGCCAATAGTAACCTGCCTGGAAAATTTTGAAGGAAGTCCTATTTGTTGCAAAGTGGCCCCCACAAGGCCCATCATGACAGGTTAGGAGGATGTCAAAGACATCCTCCTCCTTGACACATCGCCTCAAAATCTAATCTGGTCCAAGTTTAAAAAGATTACCCCCAATCCAAGTGAATGAGGAAATTTTCCTCACGATCTTTCTCTTCTCTTTTGAGGACAGGTGTGGCAGAAATTGTGCTGAAACCAAGTAGTTTTCTATATCAGCAAATGAAGGAGAGAGTACTGAAATGGCAAATAAGTGTTCATTTGGCATTTGATCATCCACCATTCCTTCTTCACCTGCAGGCAGATCTAGTCTAGACAGAAAATCAGCGACAACATTTTCCTTACCTAGCTTATCAACAACAGTCAAATCAAATTGCTACAATAAAAGTAACCATCTAATGATACGAGTATTTACATCTGGTTTATTCATCAAATACCTAATTGCAACATGATCAATGTGTACGAATGTTTGATACCCAGTGATGTAGTGTCTAAACTTGTTTAGGGAATGGACTACAACTAGGAGTTCCTTTTCGGTGACTGTGTAGTTTAACTCTGCCTTGGAAAGGTTTTTACTGACAAAATATATGGCATAAGGCAACTTCTCTTCAACTTTCCCTAAGTCTACTCCTATTCCTTTGTTAGAGGCATTTGTGTGAATGTGGAAAGGTAGGGCCTAGTTTGGACCTCTCAAGATTGGGGCAGTTACCAGCGTACCTATCAAGGCATCCAGACCCTCTTGATAGTTGTCAGCCCATATAAACTCAACATAATTTCCCAAAATACCAAACAATGGAGAGGCTAGCTTACTAAAATCCTTAATGAATCTTTTATAATACCTTGCTAAGCCTAGAAAACTCCGAACATCTCTTACCTTCTGAGGAGGTGGGATCCTTTGGATGATAGCAATCCTG
The DNA here is from genome assembly GCA_031772625.1 of Pinus tabuliformis. Taxonomy (NCBI): domain Eukaryota; kingdom Viridiplantae; phylum Streptophyta; class Pinopsida; order Pinales; family Pinaceae; genus Pinus; species Pinus tabuliformis. The sequence continues at coordinate 476,862,779 of CM062810.1, read as the reverse complement.
TTGGGATCCACCTGTAATCCTTGCTGAGAAATTGTATGACCTAGCATGGTTCCTTCAGTCATTAGGAATTCGCATTTTTTAGGACTAAAGGACACGTTCATTTCAATACACTTGGCTAAAAATTTTCCCAAGTTAGTCAAAGTTTCGTGGAAGTTAGAACCATAAGGGGTAAATTCATCCATATAGATCTCCACTGAATCATGAACCAGTTCAGCAAATATGCTCAGTACTGCTCTCTAGAAAGTGGTGAGAGCATTGCACAACCCAAAAGGAAGGACCCGATATGCAAAGGTACCCCATGGAAAAGTGAAAGTGGTCTTATCTTGGTCTTCTGGGTTGATTTGGATCTGGTTGTACCTGCTAAACCCATCTAGGAAGGAGAATAACTTCTTCCCTGCCAGGCCATCTAACACATGATCTATGGAAGGCAAAGGGAAATGGTACTTCTCAGTGGACTTGTTTAGTTATTGATAATCTACACAAATTCTCCACTTCCCATTTTTCTTTGGCACTAGCACCAAAGGAGAAATCCATTCGCTGTCAGAGAAAGGGTGGATGAATGGTACATCTAGCAACTTTTGTAGTTCTTCATTGACAATGTCCTTAAGGGCTGGATTCATCCTCCTTTGAGGTTTCCTGGCTAGTTTACAATATTCTTTAATGTAAATGTGATGAGTATAGACTGAAGGGTGGACTCCCTTCATCACCTTATAACTCCAAGCAAAAGCATCCAAATGATTCTTCAATAAGCTACACAGTTCTTTCTCTTGAGAGGTGGATAGGGATGAGTTGATCTTCAAGGTTTTTTCTGGGCTAAATTCCACATTCTTAACTTGGAGGGAGGTCGGATCAACCACACAAAGATCAACTAAAGGATTATACTGGGTTTCTTCCACCAACTCTTCTAAGGGCAACACACTAGGGGGTGGATTCTGAATCAAGTTCTCAATAAGATCATCCTCGGTTTCTGGACCCCCCATGGTAGCTTCTAATGTACACAATGGTGTGGAATAAACTTCATCCTCATCTTCCTCCTCCAACCAGAGAGGTAAATCATGTTCTAGCAGAGGTTGGGCAGGAGGATATAGGACTAGCTGTTTGGACATAAGCCCATTATTTATTATCATGTTCCCAACTCGACAACTGATCTAGGCATTTGCAGTAGCCAACCAAGGTCTTCCCAGGATTAGAGGTTACCCAGTGAGCTTTTTCTTTGGTTGGAGAACTAGGAAATCAATAGGGTATTCCTAGGAATTAATAGGGACCATGACATCTTCCACAATCCCCTCAGGGGTCATGATGGAGTGGTTTTCCAATTGCAGTACTGTTGTGGTCTTTCATAGGGAACCTTCAAGGTTGAGTTTCAGCATAGTGTCCCTAGTAATCACATTAATGGCAGCCCCTAGATCAATCAAGGTATGGGGGATTATGGTGCCATTGATGTGGACATCGACTATAGGACTCTCAGGGTCGAGATATTTTAGACAAATTACCTACCCCAACATCAGGTCAAACAATTGTCATATGACATTGATAGTTGGAGAATCTCTCTTTTTCCTGCCTAGGTGTCTGAAGCACTTCTCCTTGTTCATCTTGTTGTATATAGGGACATCCTTTATGGCTTGGAGAAGTGGTATTTTTACACATAACTGTTTCAGTTCTCCTAGAAGTTCAGTTTCTTCTGGGGTCAGTTGTATGGTTCCCGTTAGTCTCTCAGGAAAGGGTGGAATGAAATTGGGTTCACTTTCGTTTTTTTCTTCCTCGACCTCCTTAGGAGGAGGAGGTTGGCAATTTGGGAGAACCTTCCTATATCTGAGGTTAATCTCCTGAATCTCCACAACATAAGTTGGGCATGATGTTTCCCCACTATATACCTATTGGGCCTATCGATTGTTAGGGTTTAGGTTCAGTCGAGCTTGTATTTGGGGTTGTCTTAGAGGAGCAGGAGGTAATGGTTGTGGTTGAGTAGGTGGTGGACGAAAAAGAGCGGGAGGAGAGTTATACTGGGGCCTCCACCCCTGATGAGGTACATTCCATTGAGGCTGTCGCTGAGCATAAGAGTGAATCGTGTGAGCAACTGGCGGAGCCTAGTATTGAGGAGGATATGACCAAGGAGGGGGTGTGGACCAGGAAGGATGAGCAAGGGGGCCCAAGAAGGCATGAAAGTTGCTTGATTGGGGTGGTAATAGCTCTAGGAGGTCCCTTTCATTCCCTGCTGGAAAGGTCTGGGTCCATGTGGCCTCCTTTGGTTTATGAAATAGAGTGGTTCAGTGGCTCCTTCAGCCCCCTAAAATGCATCTTTGATTCTGGGCAAGGAAAGGCACTGATTCGTAGGATGGTCTTGTTCATAGACTACAAACACTTCTATAGAGTGCAGTGGACATTTGTTCCTAGGATGATTTCTCGTGCGCATGGGACAAAAGATGGCCAAAGCTCTCTCAGCTTCCTCTTGTTTCCTTTTGATATGCAAGGTATCCATTTGCATGGCAAGAGTCTGCCTCACCTTGCTCTTGAAATCTTCTAGTCGATTCTCAAGTTCATTTCTAAGGGATGAGCTAGATGAGGATGTATTGGCTAATGGTTGACTTCCCCTACCTCTCTTCCTAGCTGACCTAGAATGGTTTCTTAACACAATCTTTATGTCATCATAAGGTATTTGGTAGATGTATCCCCTAGCCAACAAATGGAGGGTATCTAGAAGGTCTTCAGGGACTCCTCTGAGTAGAACCAACTTCAGAGATTCAGGGTCAAGTGTGCACCTGGCCATTTTATAACGGAGTTGAAACCTCTCTTCATAGCCTTCCAAAGATTCATCACTACCCATGGTCATTCAAAAGATTTCTTCCTTGGTTTCCTTTGACCTGCAATAGTCCAAGTATTTGTTGTTAAAGGCTTTCCGCATCTGAGCCCAAGTTGTGATACTGTTTCCAGGTAACCCCATGAACTAGCGTAAGGCTGCATCCTTGAGGGTAGAAAGAAATAGTTTCAACATCTCCTCATATTCTGCATAGTCATATGTTCGATAGAGAACAACAAATTCAAACAAGAAAGTATCCGGGTCTTTGGTAGTTAGTCCATGGAAGTGAGGTAAGGCTGAAGGACTTATGTTTTTCATTTTTGTGTCCCCATTGGTCTCCTGAATAGGAAAGACACCTTCTATTCTTTCCCCATTACCTCTAACATTTCTGTTTTCAAGCATGGTCTCAGGAGGAATGGTTTCTTGCTCTTCTTCTATTATAGGATCCTCGTATATCTCTGGAGATTCACCTATAGGATCTCCTGGATCACTGCCACCAAAGAAGAGAGAAGGGTGACTCAGTGATGTGTTGGGGGTGTTGCGTAGGAATTTTCGTGAATTGTCTCTATTCCTACAAGGCATGAAAGGAAATCTTTTTTTTTTCTTGGGGGGGGGGGGGGATTTTTGTGTTTCTTTTTCTACTTGTTCCTGCAAAAACTAAAATGGATTGAACATAAAATTGAAACTAACTAAAATAAACCTTTCTGAAGTGAAAATTGCAGAATTGAAATAAAAGTAGGAAATGCCTAATCTACACTTGCTGAAATGAAATTGTAGAATTGAAATGAAAGCAGGAAATGACTAATCTACTTTTGCTGAAATGAAATTGCAGAATTGAAATGAAAGTAGGAAATGTCTAATCTACTTTTGCTGAAATGAAATTGCAGAATTGAAATGAAAGAAAGAAATTTCTAATCGACACTTACGGAATTGAAATTGCAGAATTGAAATGGAAGCAGGAAATGTCTAATCTATATTTGTAGAATTGAAATTGCAGAATGAAAATGAAACAACTACTCTAATTTTGTGGAAATAAACTACTTAGCAGAAAGTTGTATAGAAAATAGAAGAAAACAAGTAATCACAAAATAATCTGATGCTTCCCTGGCGATGGTGCCAAAAGGAGTGGTGAGCTCTAGTATTGCAACAATAATGTTGCAACTCCTGGGGCTTCCTTCTTTACTTTTAACAACCTGGTAGTTCGTAACAAACTTGGAAGCGACAGTGTTGTATGCACAAGTACTAGCTCTTACTGTAGGTTGTCACTTGATCAACTGGCGCAAGTTTGCTAGGAGCTTAAGACAACTTCTATGAGCTCCCAGAAGAAGCTTTTACTGTGATGGAAGAGGGTTGATTCTATAGGGCTATTCCACTTGCAGAAGGAGAAGGAAAATTGTAATGAAACACAAACCCTAGCAAACCCTAGCAAACCCTAATTTTGCAAGAAAAGAGATGGAAAATACTGAAATGGGTACCAATGACTATGGAAAAGGGAAATTGCATTTACTAAAACTACTTCTGAAGAGAGATGGGGAGAGATCATCTTTTTGTACTTTTGAGTATTTTTATGTAGAATTATTATGCTTATGGTTTGACTACTTGTGGCTGTGCAGAGGTTTGGTGGCAAAGGAAGACAAAGTTTCCTTTTACAAATGGTGGGGAAGGTGCGGAGGCATCCTAAGAAGTCCCCAGTACCCTTCTAGCGACTTCCATTGTGATCAGGCTTTGAAAAATCACTCGCATGAACTTCTACAGGAGGCTGCAGGGCATCTACAGGATTTTCTACTGGAGAATCTACAGGCGGAGGCCAAAAGTGGTTTTTGTAGGTTTGGAGGTGGAAAAATGATGGGAAAAGGGAAATAAAGGCTGGATGAAGGTTTTGAGGGGTATAGGACTCTGTTAATGAGGATCAAGAATGAAGGAGATGGTTGGATTTGTTCAAAGGGCAGGAAAGCAACTTTATGGAAAAATGCAGAAATTAGGGTAGGTTGGTGAAATGAGGCGAATGAGTGGGGAAATCTATGAGAGATGTACTAGTACAGGCTATGATATGTGGGAATGATAAACTATAATTTTCTACAAGTGAGTTGCACATTTACTTTTCAAAACAGACCTAAGCAAGAACTGAAAAATAGTGTTTCTCTATCTCGACCTAAAATTTTACTTAAAAACAAAGTACTGCTGAACAAAAATTTATGAACAGAAATTTATGCAAGAAATCCATGGCAAATGAACATGAAATGGTTTAAGCATGTGGATCCAAGCAAATATCAACTTCTCCAACTCAAAACATCACACTAGCAATTGCATGGAAGGCAAAAACTCTGTTTTTGGTGGCAACAAGAGTGCCTTGACCTCAAATCATGGTCCCAAGGAGGGAGAAATGAGATCAAGACATACTAGTAGCCTTTTTGGATATTCCTTTGCTACTATAGCAAACTACTTAAGCAACTTGAAGCAAGAACAACTAATTTAAGCATCAAAAGCAACCTATTTTACCAAAGTAAGATTTAACCTAAACAATAGAAATCAGCTTATGAATGCAAGAAAAAAACATATAACTACACAAAGGAGGTGCTAGGTAGCTTGGGTGGGGCCCTAACCCAAGAGCTTCAGCCCTCTAGAAAAGATCAGTGCTGGTTCAAAGTTGGATTCATCGTTACTAATAAAAAAAAATAATAGTTACATCACAAAATTTTCTACAAAAAGAGCTCGAAAATGAGCTGAGTACAAAACTGCACAAAAGTGTGAAAATAGACTATCAGATGGCTAACCTACTGAGGCTTGGAGCCTTCTTATTTATACAAGTGCAAACTCCTGATAGTCCTCCTAAACTTAAGGACCTTGGCTACCTAAACGGATGATAACAACAACTTTACTATACTTGCTCGGTTGCCCCTTTGGATCATCATTGTGGGCCTTTGTACTCCAAGTTGCTGGTGGAGAACTAGAGGAAGGGGTCATTAATGTAGGAGACACCCCTCCTATAAGTCATCAACCCTGTTTCCTTGAGTTTGGCTGCCAATCTGCTCATAAATGCCCGGTCCTTGTCCAAAAACGTCCAAAAATCTGCAATAAACACTCATTAGACTATGTGGCAAAGTGACTATGCCCATTGACTCTTTTGACTTAAATATATTAAAAAGCATGCACAAAACTATTGAGAATGGTGGATTAAATGAGAATAATAGGAATAATGAGCCCATATAGTTACCCGTTTCTCGGGCTCATCACCTTGTATGGGGTCAAGGGTTCTCCCTAGTTAGGTGGGGCACCAACGGTCATGGACGAGCAACAAAATGGTGGAATTTCCACTAGTACATTGGGGGATTCACGTCTCATGTCTCTCAAGGAGATTTTGAATGCAAGGATGATACATAAGAGGGTATGGTAATGTGACAATGGAGGTAGTGATACTAATAGGGTATGCGTCGACACGTACTATCACCGTCTTTAGATCATGGAATCTAGTGGCATGCAGGAGCATGCAACGTCGAATAGTGGTTTGTAGGTGAGCACGCAGATGCATGGCGGTGTGTTTTGGTGCATGGATTTGCACCATGGAGTTGGAGGAGCGACATACACCACATCAAGTTTGCTAGTTGTGGTCCATATGCATTGACACATATGAGATAGAATATGGTACAGGATGGTACGACACTGAGCATTGGTATCCAGTGGTGCACAAATTTGTGCCTCAGAATTTAGTGTTATGCAAAGGAGTGCAGGGGTGTGTATTTATGTACAATAGAGCATGATGACGTACAATAATTTGTTGGAGTGTTTTCAGTTAAGAGATCTCATAATGGGGACGTCAGGCACACGATTTGGTTTGGCACACCCATATTTGAAGAGCAAGTGGATCACAGAGCTAATTGTGAGCTTCCATTTATCACTCTCCAAAATTTCACACTGACACAGGGGACTTGTCTATTTTCTCTTTATATTATCATCATGAAAAAGAAGACCCAAGAGGTTCATCTAAGACAGTTGGAAAAGATATCATGCATGAGGAGAGAGGCTTTCTAGCTATGGCATATGGTTAGCGTGTGAATTGGTAGGTACAGGCTTATAGATGGTCTAATTTGCTGAATGGGTAGCATGTGCTCCACCATTGAGTCCAAATTTTGAGAGACAGATGACAATTGTTGGGTGGAAAATTCTAAGATATCTCAAGAGTATATACGATGGTTGGTGGATCCATCTTGTAGGAAAATTTTTAGACTCTATGTATTTTTGGGCATCACCTATAGGAGGTAGGATAACAGATCTCACAGTGCGGTATGGCAAGTGCTTGGAAGTCTTGAACACACCAGACTAACTTAGGATGTACCGAGAACATATATTGATTTCATGTAGGGACCCGGGATGTGGTACGAGTTGGTGCCAGTAGTTGTCATGATTATTCCACAAATGATATGGCTATGGGATCTAAGGATTCAGTTGGATGATTGGTCACTCTATTTCGTGACAAGCAAGATCAGTGTAGAAAGTGACCCAAATCACTCTTGGTTTAACATATGGGGGAGAACTGAGGCCTTTGTCACATGGAAAGGATGGTTTTCCTTGTTACTGATCCGAACCAAGATTGACAGTAGATGGATAGAAATTGATATTATGGAGGTGTGAGGGCAGGATGAGCTTGGCCTTCATATATTTTTTGCCATTAGGTTCTACGAGAGGAGGATACAATATGTGCACTATGGGAAATATGTCATAGTTAAAGTGGTGGAATGTCAACATAGTGGCACCCTTCTGAAGCTAGCATGGGATCCAAGAATTACAAGATTTCATGGTTCAACTACCGTTAACAGTGATCTAGCTCCTATAGGGGGGAATCATTTAGATCTTCCATTGGGATTTAATGGTTTTCTATTGGCATGGAGGACTTCACCAGCATGGAAGTTTGTTCAATGGGAGAGACTTCATCCCTGCTACTAGTGTAACGCGTTACTGTTATTAGTACAACCCCCTTATTATATTGTTGTGCCCATCTAGTCCCCATATTTTTATTTTTGTGCGCCATAGAAGCCCACTATTGTTATTATTGTGCCCTTAAATTATTATTGTTATCTCGACTCTAATTATATTATGATCCCTTAGACTCCTATATATAGAAAGGAGGTCTTATCATTTGTATCATCCAAGAATTATTCATTTTTGTAATGTAAAGGAGGTTTTCCCCTCAAAGAGGCTAAATTCTAAGGTGTTTATATTTCTTTTCTATCTTTTTGTGAGTTGGTTTCATAATGTTTGGTATCAAAGCCTTGGATTCTATGGTTTCACTGCTCCAAACAGGTCATCATGGAATTTTCGTTATAACTTTTTTTCTGCGACATTTTAGAAGCTAACAAAAATACCCATTTGAGAGGAAATATCGCTATATTTTCGGCGACATGATCTAAGGAAGTTAGGGGTTTTTCAAGCTCCAAAATTTCATCTAAAATAGGTCATCATGGAAGTGTCGCTATAACTTGTTCACCACAAAGTTTCAGTAGCTAAAAGAAACCCATTTGAGAAGACAGCGGTCGGAACCTTGGGTCCAAATTTAAGATCCTTTATTGCTATATTTTAGGATATATGATTTGAGGAAGTTAAGTTATTGCAGACTCCCAAATTACATGTTAAACAAGTGACATTGGGAAAATTGTCATAACTTTCTCTTTGAGCATAAAATTAAAATTTCATAAGAATTTGTAGAAAGAGGATGGACTGTAGTTTCTTGTTTATATTTTTCAAATCCAAAGGTCAAAACAGTAACAAGTGGAACTTCATATAATTTAGCTCTTGTAAAAAGGTATATAATCAGGTCATGTTGGGAGATTGTGTGCAACTCTTTCTTGGAGAATCCAATTTTGATCAAACTAGTGGCATTAGAAATAGGACATAGAGGGCTACTGTAGGTCATGATTTTAGAACTGGAAAATCCAAAATTACAGAGTTACAGTCATTTCAAGATCGAGCTCCTAAAATCAAGAAAAGGAAATATGAGGAAGTTTGATGGCAAGGATCTGATAAATTAACATTTGGTATCAAAGGCTAAATTCTAAGATGTTTATCTCTCTTTTCGATCTTTTTGTGAGCTGGTTTCATAACATTTGGTATAAGAGCTATAGATTCTAGGGTTTTTCTACTCCAAACAGGTCATCATGGAATTTTCACTATAACTTTTTCACTACGAAGTTTCAGAAGCTAAAAAAAACCCATTTGAAAAGAAATCGATCTGAACCTTGCATCTGAATTCGAGATCTTGTCTTGCTATATTTTTGGAGATATGACCTGAGGAAGTCAGGGTTTTTCAAGCTCTAGAATTTCATCTCAAACATGTCATTGTGGAATTTTCGCTATTATATTTGTTATACAAAGGTTCAGACTCTGGAATTAAAGCACATTTGAACCGAAATCTTGGTGAAGCTTCGGCCCAAATTTCAGATCTTGTCTCACTATATTTTTAGAGATATAATATGAAAGAATTTGGGTTTTTCCATGCTCCCGAATTACATCCTAAACATGTGACCTTGGGAAAATCGTCATAACTTTCTCTTTGAGCATCAAATTGAAATTTCATAAGAAGTTGCAGAAAGAGGACATACTGTAGTGTTCTTTGTATTGGTTTCAAGTCCTAAGGTTGAAACAGTGACATGTGGCACTTCATACAATTTTTCTCTACTCAACGAGTCTATAATTGGGTCATCATGGGGGATTGTACATAACGCTTCCTTACGAAATCCAATGATCACAATTTTACGGTAAGAAAGAAGACTCGGAGGGCTAGTATAGGACGAAATTTTAGAACTTGGAGATATGAAATTACAGAGTCACAATCGTTTCAAGATCAAGCTCCTAAAATCAAGAGAAAGAGAGATGAGGAGGTTTGATGGCAAGGATTTGATAAATTCGTTACTACAGGTGGAGAAATATTTTGATCTACATGGCATACCACTATTACAAAAGGTACATATTGCATCTAATTATTTAGAACCGGATCAATTTTTATGTTATAAAGGACCTCCTTCTCATAAACCACTTGTTACGTGGTCAATTTTCACGGAGGAAATGAAAACACATTATGAGGATACAAAGAGAAACACCTTCTTTAGCCTATTGATAAATATCAAACAAACGTGTTTAATGGTAGAGAACATTAAACTAAATATAAGGGAAAATTATATTCTAGAGAAGCAGAGGATTGATGTAAAGGATAACATTCAACATGAGGTTCATCATTGGGAACCCGATTCATTAGAGAGGGTAAGAAAAGTGCAAAGAAAAATTATGGCAACAAGGAAGTCTACCCTCACAACTATAAATATGGAAGTATTGTTTCTCCTATCCTTCCACAAACTAGAAGGTTTACACCACAACAATTGGAAGAAAAAAGTGAAAAAGGGCTTTGTTACAATTGTGATAAAAAATACATTAAAGGTCATAAGTGTGCTGAGAAGAAATTATTTTACATAGATTATGAAGAGGAGGAAGAAAAGGATCAAGAAAAATCAAAAGAAGAGGATATACACTAGGAACAAACCCCAGAGAAAGAAGAAATGAATCCAACCATATCTTGTAAAGCATTGGCAAGAATTACCACTCCTCAAACTCTCAAGATAGAAGGACACATCAAGAAGAAAAAGGTTCAAGAAGTGAAAGATCACATTGAGAAAGAGGAAATGAATCTGACCATATCTTGTAATGCATTGGCTGGAATTACCACTCCTCAAACTATTAAGATAGAAAGACATATCAAGAAGAAAAATGTTCAAGTAGTGAAAGATCACATTGAGCATCAAGAAATGAATCTGACCATATCTTGTAATCCATTCAAAGATATTACCACTCCTAAAACTGTCAAGATAGAAGGACATATCAAGAAGAAAAATATTCAAGCAGTGAAATATCACATCAAGCATCAACAACAAGTTCTCATACTTTTAAAGGATAATGCCACTTTGGTGCAGAATTGAATGAAACAATAGGTAGATGAACATCACAGTGAAAGAAGTTTTGATGTAAGTGATTGGGTATTTTTATAGCTATATCTAAAGCAAGAAATTTATGAGAAGGAAATGTTGGAAATACTACATGCACTTAAGAAATGGTGACCTCACCTAATGGGAAGACACTTCAACGTAAAAGTGGATCATGATAGTCTTAAATACTTTTTAGAACAAATATTATCTTTAGAAGGACAAAAAAAATGGGTCACAAACATGTTGGGTTATGACTTTGAAATCATCTAAGAAAAAGGGAAGCAAAATGTTGTTGTAGATGCACTCTCAAGAAGGGATGAGGATGTGGAAGAATTTTTTTGTGTTATTTCTATTGTAAAACTATATTGGATACACGAAGCAAGGGATGAATGGAAAAAGGATGAAGAAGTGTGGCCACTCATCCAAAAGTTGCAAAAAATCCCAGTTCGAACAATATTGCCAGAACTTTACGAGGTAGGAAAAATCATATTGGAACCTGGAGCATTCATAGAAGCAAGAACCCGACAGCTACGAAATCGATCAATTTGAGAGTATCTCATCAAGTGGGAGAACTTACCTACTGAATATTCCACATGGGAGGACAAGGATCTTGTACAGAAGTGTCAAGAACTACTGAAGTGTTGAGGCCAACACTTTTCTAAGGAGGGGGGCATGTTAGGTCCCTATGCTACTAGTGTAACACCTTATTGTTATTAGTACAACCCCCTTATTATATTGTTGTGCCCATTTAGTCCCCATATTGTTATTATTTTGCCCCATAGAAGCCCACTATTGTTATTATTATGCCCTTACATTATTATTTTTATGTCGGCTCTGATTATATTATGACCCCTTAGACTCCTATATATAGAAAGGAGTTCTTGTCATTTGTATCATCCAAGAATTGTTATTTGTGTAATGTAAAGGAGTTTTCCCCCTTGAAGAGGCCAAATTCTAAGGCGTTTATCTCTCTTTTCTATCTTTTTATGAGTTGGTTTCATAAAGTTGTGCCTTCGGGAATTTACTCTCGAAGTGCATGAGGTGGACAACTCAGTAAGTCATCTTCATAGGGAGTTGCACAGAGTTCCATATTATCGTGATTCTCTAGTTATTGATAGTATGCAGAGGGCTTCTAGTACATGTATATGCTTGGATAGCGATTGGAGAAAGGTGTGCTTCCCATTGATTAGGATGGCATGGGATATTGTATCGAGGGATTCCTTCATGTTGGGACAGTGCTGAGATTGGAATGAACCAATGATACATTTTGGACCTTAGTGTTATTGGTGGTTACAGTGGTCATAAATACTAAAAAAGGGCACTTGTTCAGGCATTTCTTCAGGATAAACATTTTTTGGCGGGGAGGACTGTAATGTACCCAATTAATAATTTTACTAAAGGATATTATCAATTTTCCACATTTGGAAAATAACAAATATTTTTAGATTAAAAAATTAAGAGAAATAAGTTGTGAAGGTATTAAATAGATTTTTTAGAAAACGAAATGGTTGGGACTTAGGAAAAGAAGAAAAATTAAAGTGAACACAAGTTGTGGAGGTTACCAAAAAAGTGAAACTGAACCATGGATATAATCAAAACATGGTATCAAAGAATAGTGTGATATAAATCGGACCAAGGTATGAGGAAGGGAAAGCAACAATAAAAGGAAGGCTGGAGCCTCATTTTGATCATTCTATTTTGGAATTTTATTTCTAATTTTGGCAAGTTTTGTTGAGCTTATTAGCCAAGTCAACAAGTGTTGTTTAACACAAGGAATTTCTAAGCAAAAATTCCGCCTCTGCCTTCGATGAACTTCGAGTGTCACCACAAGAGATAATTTGGGAGTTTATTGGATAATTTTCATTTAGACATTCATTATTTATGGGCACAGAAGAAAACCCCCAGAGGTTATTTGCAGCATCATCTTTCTATTGAAGGTTTTGGATATTTTTAGGAGATTTTTTATTGTTTAGAGGGGTTTGGCACCATTTTTCAGGGATGTTTTTGTATCTTTTAGCTGGTACAAATTTTATCTTATAGAGCCTATGCTTTGGTTAGAGAACATAGATTTTTTGTTGGTGTTTGGTGGTGATATTTGGAGGGAGATTTTATTTGGGATTAATACCTATTTGCTAGAGAATATTTGTGTAGAATTCCTCAGCCATTTGCAGAAGAGTTTCATCATTTCTCTGTAGTTTCTCTTTGGCTGGGTTCAAAACTATATATCTGGGAGATTCACTCTGGTTTGGGCATTCTAGATCAACTGGTATAAGCCCAAATGGTTTCTGGGTTTTTTTTGGTTTGGGTGTGAGGAGTCTATAACTAATTTTATAGAATTTTTGGGGTAGTAATTGGGCCAAAATCATACATTTTTATAGTAGGAAGTATTGTTGGTTAACTAGGAACTTTGCATCACATTATCGGCTCGATTTTGGCTTAGAGTTAGGTCAAAAATTTTCAGTTTTCTATTGGTTTATAGGAAGGAGTCTGTAGGTACAATCTCAGGTCAACCTAGGCATTATTGGGGCTAGAATTTTATTTTCTTCTCTGCACTAGTAGTAGCAGCAATATTATTTTTTGGGTAATTTACACATTTTGGGGTTTTCCAGTTCAGCCAGAATTAGCCCCAGATATTTCAAGGTTTGGTAGATTTGGGTAAGAGAATCCTCCATCTAATTTTACAAAATTTTGAAGAAAATTTGATTGGATAACTCACAGTTCACCTCCAACAATAACAACAAAATTTTCTGGGTAGTGCATTAGGACAAATTGAGTCATTCAATTGGAGTTCACCAAGGTATTTCATGCTTGCATTAGAAAGCCTAGGTTTGATCCTTCCTTTTCATTTATGTACTTAGCTTTTTGTATTAGTAAAAAGGCTCAGTTGTTTCGCTCAATTTCTTATGTACTCTGAAGTGCATGTTTGGAATTTGTTTATTGTTGTTGCTTCCTTGTATATGTCTCTTTTATTTGATGTAAATTTCAATTCTTGAATACTAAAAAATATTGACTAAAGTGTGAAATGAGATCCCAAAACTATAGTGGAATGACAAAGATGTAGGTTTTAACCCCATACAAATTACCTGCATATGAATTCTAAAACACAGAAAATAAACAATGCGAGAGCATAACACATAAAACACATATACAGAAATATTTTCCCCTGGATCCCAAAATCGAGACTATTAGCTTGATTTTTCATTATGTTCCTTTCAATGTTACAACACATATTTATACATGTCGAAGCATCCAATACCATGGACTGAAAACCATCGCGTCCAAAACCATGGACCAAAAATTGTCGCTTCAAAAACCATGGACCGAAAACCATAGGTAGGTTCGCCCAACCTAATATAAGCTCCAAAAGTCTCCCAACATTTTTCGTGGAAATAATATAACACAACCCAACATTTTCCCACTTGTCGTTCTCTTCCTAGAGGGGGCCACAGGAGAGCTTAGTCATTTATCCAGGCCTGAAATGCCCATTGTTTCTCTACACCAAGACAACATCTCAAAGCTCACGGATTTTGTCAATGCATCTGTAGTATTCTTCAAAGTGTCCACCTTTATGAGCAACACCTTTTCTTCTTCTATCATATCCCTCAAAAAGTGATATTGAACATCAATGTGCTTTGCCTTTAAATGATAAGCAGGGTTCTTTGCCAATAAAATTGAAATTTGGCTGTCACAGTCTATCCTTATAGCTCCCTATACTAACCCCATACTTGAGCACAATCTCTGCAACCAAACTGCTTCCTTGCTTGCATGAGTGGCTGCCATGTATTCTGCCTCTGTAGTTGATAGTGACACTACAGATTGTTTCTTACTCATCCAACTTACTGCACCTCCAAATAGGTTAAAAACATACCCACTTGTAGATCTTCTCTTATCCAAATCTCCAGCGCAGTCTGCATCAACAAAGCCACAAATATCCAACACTCTGTCCAATACTGGTCTTCCTTAGTATCACAAACCATAATCACTAGTGCCACACAAATACCTGAAAACCCTCTTCACTGCTATCCAGTGCTCCTTACCTGGTTTTGACATAAACCTTCTCAATACTCCCACTGCATGTGCAATGTTTTGTCTAGTATAGACCATAGCATATAATAGGCTACCGAGTACACTTGCATATGGAACACGGGACATGTCCTCTTCCTCTTCTTATGTCTTGGGACACTGTTCAACAGATAACTTTACACCTAGAGGAATAGAAACCTTCACCGGTTTACTATTCTACATATTAAACCTCTACAGTATAGTCTCTACATACTTCTTCTGGTTTAACTAGAGCTTCCTCTTTGTCAGATCTCTTTTAATTTCCATGCCCAAAATATAATTTGCAGCACCAAGATCTTTCATGTCGATTTTGGAGGACAAATGGGTCTTCAAATCCTAGATATTTCTTTGTCATTTCCAACCAAAAACATATAATCCACATACAAGACCAGATAAATAACACAGTCACCAATTAATTTAAACTACACACAGTGATCTACTTTAATTCTAGTGAAGCCAAGTCCCCATATAAATGTATCAAATTTCTGATACCACATCCTTGGTGACTATTTTAACCCGTACAAAGACTTCATTAACTTGCATACCTGTTCTTTCTTACCCTTTACCGCAAAGCCTTCAGGCTTCTTCATGTAGATCTCCTCTTCCAGATCTCCGTGAAGAAATGTTGTCTTCACATCCATCTGTTCTACCTCAAAATCAAAAGCAGCAGCAACAGATAAAAGTAATCTAATAGAAGTTACCTTGGAAATAGGAGAAAAAATATCACCAAAATCAATTCCATACACCTCGGAATAACCTTTTGCTACCAACCGAGCTTTGTATTTCTCCACCTTTCCTTCTACATTTGTCTTCTTCTTGAACACCCATTTGCTGCCAATGGGTTTCCTTCCAGTTGGCAACTCCACCATATCCCAAGCCTCATTTTTGTGTAAAGATACCATTTCATCAACCATGGCCTCTTTCCAGAACTTTCCATCCTCCAAATCTACTGCTTCCTTCATAGTTCTAGGATCATCATCAGTAATTGATAAAGCAAAATTTGAACAGAAGGAAGATGGCCTATACATTTCTGGTTGCCTTCTTTCTTGAATTGATCTTCTTACACCCAGAGTTTGTGGCTCTTCATCTTCTAATTTCTCCTCTGCTGTAGAGTCTAATTCTTCTTCCTTTAGCTCAAACTTTATCTTCTCAGGTTCCTTTGGCTGGACTTCATGTTTAATAACATCTTTCACCTCTCTGAACACCACATCTCGGCTATACACAACCTTCCTTGTTGCTGGGTTCCAAAGCTTATAACCCTTTAAACCATCCTTATACCCAATAAGGATGCAATTTTCAGATTTACTATCCAACTTGGTTCGTTTCTCCTTTGGAACATGTACATATGCATCACATCAAAATACCCTCAAATGTGAAAGGGATGGTATCTTACCATTCCATACCTCTTGTGGAGTCTTATCCTCCAACATTAATGAAGGTGATCTATTGACCAAATAACATGTTGTCTCCACCACCTCTGCCCAGAATTTCTATCCTAGACTGACACTGCTAAGCATGCTTCTTGCCCTTTCCATCAACGTCTTGTTCATTCTTTTTGCCACTCCGTTTTGTTGAGGTGTATATGGAGTAGTCTCCTACCATGTTATACCACACGTCTTACAAAATTCTTCAAATTCCTTACCACAAAACTCTCCACCATTATCTATCCTCATCACCTTTATCTTCTTCTCTGTCTAGTTTTCCACCAGAGCCTTAAATTCTTTAAACCTGTCAAAGACTTCAGATTTCTTCTTAAGGAAATATATCCATGTATTCCTTGAGACGTCATGTATAAATGATACATAGTACATAGACTTTCATAGTGATGGAACCTTCAGAGGTCCAAACACATCACTATGCACAAGCTCTAATATATGTTTCACCCTCTTAACACCAAAGGGGAAACTCACCCGATTTTGCTTCCCATATACACAATTTTCACAAAAATCAAAATCCAGAGAGCTATTACTCATACCTTCTACCATACCTTTACCATGAAGTATTTGAATGCCCTTCTCTCCCATATGTCCAAGACTTTGATGCCAGAACATGGTCTTCTCTCTAGAGACCACTAGATTTTCTGCTCCACTTTCAGGAACCATAGAACTATTGCACCCATCCACAATAGTGCTACCTTGCAGCTTGTACAGAGTTCCAGTTCGTACTCCCTACATCAATACCAGTGCTCTCCAAACCATCTTATAAGTATCCTTCTCGAAATTTTTTTACACTTGCATCATCTAGCTTGCTTACAGAAATAAGATTTCTGGCCAATGCAGGAATATGCAAAACACTCGGAAGTGCTCTAACACTTCCATCTTGCAACTTTAACTTTATTTTTTCGCGACCAATGATTCTAGCGTTCTTGTCATCCCCCAAGAAGACATCACTGCCATCATATTTCTCATACTCACATAACCACTCTCTATGGGGAGTGAAGTGAAAGGTTGCACCTGAGTCAATCAACCATGCCACATGATCTACATGTGCACTTGAAGAAGCCAAGTACACATCCCCACCTTCATCTGTGGTGGTTTTCGCCTCTGCAGAAGGAGCACCATCAAATCCCTTTAATTCATTAAGAGCTTTACATTTATAGTCCCGTTTGTAGTTCCCTTCCTTTCTACATTTCCAGCACACCACCTTTATAGGTTTTCTTAGAGATTTAGATATCCCTCTAGATTTAGATCTCCCACTCGATGACTTATTTTTGTTTATGTTCTAGGACCGTCCTTGTACAGACAAGACATCACCATTCTGGGTCTCCATATTTTTCCATCGCATCTCCTCTGTTTGTAAGGAAGAGACTATTTCATCAAACTGCAAGGCAATTGCATTGCTACCTATTGCAATAACCAAACTATCCCATGAATCTGGTAGAGAACACAAAAAACTAATGCACTTATCTTCATATGAAATTTTGATATCAACAAATGATAACTGACTTACCACAGTACTAACGCATTCAAATGCTATGTCACCGAGTCTCCATCTTTCATCCTCAGGTTATATACCTTTTTCCGTAGGAATAGTTTATTCGCCAGAGACTTAGATTGGTACAAAGTCCCTAACATATCCCACAAAGACTTTGTTGTAGCTTCCCCTGATACATTCAGCAATATTGAGTCTCGAGCACGTATTGTGCTCTTTGCCTTCCAATCCAACTTCTTCCATTCTTCATTAGACACTCTTGTTGGTTTAGTACCCGGATCTATCGTGATCCACTAATATTTATCCACTAACAAATCCTCCATCTTGAGTTTCCACAACTCGAAACTCTAACCATTAAATTTCTCGATCTCTATCTTTCCACTACTCACCATCTTCTTTCACCACCATAATCGATCCCACAGATCTGCCACTGAACAGGGTCTACCACAGGCCTGAGCAAAACCCCTCATCAACAAAGGCTTCCCCTTGAAGCCAAAATAGCTCCGATACCAAATGTAGGTTTTAACCCCGTATAGAAATTACCTGCATATGAATTCCTAAAACACAGAAAATAAACAATGCAAGAGAATATCACATAAAACACATATACATAGAGATTTTCTACTTTATCCCAAGACCGGGACTACCAACTAGATTTTTCATTATGTTCCTTTCAATGTTACAATACAAATTCATACATGTCGAAGCATCCAATACCATGGACCGAAAACCATCACGTTCAAAACCATGGACCGAAAACGATAGATAGGTTCACCCAACCTAATATAGGGTCCAATTTTTTATTTTTTATTTTATTTTTATTTATTTATTTTATTTTTTTCGAGGGCGCTGCCCTGAACCTTGTAGGGGGGTGCTACCTGCCCTCCCTATGACCCCCCCGCTACGCAATTAGTTCAAAGAAGGGGGGGCTTCACCTCCCCTCTAACCCCCCAGTTCACTACGCAGGTTAGTCGTGGAAAGAATATAACACAACCCAACAAAAGAATCTAGCAGATATGGGATGGTGCAATTGTAAAACTTATTTAGCTAAAATAGACTCATCCCATCTTGTCAAAACCATTAATGTACTACATAGTTCCATATGGCATGAGCAACAATAGTAACATGTGAATAAGATTCTTCCTTAAATGTACACTAGAAGAAATCATTAGGTGAAGAGTAGTTTGTAGAGCCAACCATGTGGTTCCTAAAATTCCTTAACTGATCAAGCCCTCATAATAGACCCAAGGGTACTCCAACCCACAACATATCCAAGAAATGTGTGAGATATATCTATCTAGAGAAATATCTAGGTTTTAATTAGATGGAATTTCATTACCTTAAGATATCCTTTGAAGATAAACATCTTTATCATCTTTGGTGCATGATGGCTGTAGTTGCTTCCTTTTGAAGTGTTCAATTATTTCCTTCTTTTGTGTTTAGTCCTTTTCTACATCTATATTTAACCTCATATTAAGATGGAGCCATACAAAACCTTATTCAAGCTTTATTGTATGTGATTAATTAGGTTTCTAAGGGTCACCTCATGATCAAATAATCTTATTAATACGAACATGATGGTTACTGAGTGTATCAAGTACAAAAAAATTCGAACCCTAATAAACTTGCATTTGAACCCTAGCAAGGAAAATTTATACCCTCTTCTATTTTATACACTCTTCTATTTTACTCTAAATGATAATATAAACCGAAGATACACATGCCATAAACTCACAAATCTCTCATACATCTCAATGTTACTCAATCTAAAAATATACTTGCAATTTTTTTTGAAATAAAACTTTGACTTAAATAATGACACAAGAAAAGACATACAAAACAATATAAATAATGACCATGATGTTTGATATTCCATTAACACTAAAAATGATTGTAATAACAATGTTAAAATACAATGTAATCAATGATACTATTTACAATCCAAATGCAGATGCAATTACTAGGGAGTTTAGCATTTTCTTTTATACCAATACTCATTAAACTTATTATGTAAACATTCAAATCTAACTAGATTTACCATTCCATAATTGTGTGTATTCACAATACATTGAATTTTTCATAACTATTCAGAATTGAAACCATGTTAATGTTGATGATTTTTTCATAACGGTTCAGTATTGAAGCTATGTTAATGTTTATGAATTTCCAAAGCATTTCAAATAAACCCCCTTTTTTTTCTAATGGGTGGTTGTGTTTCCTAATTAAGTTGCTTATATTGGATTATTTATTGACATTCTTTAGAATAATATTCAACACGTTCATAAGTGAGGTTGTATTTTCGAAACCAAGAGAAATCATTTCCTACGGGGTATTTGTAACTTACTTGACATAAACTTCGTGTAGAACTCGTGTGAGTGATGAACTCTGGCGGTCATAAATAAATATAAGAAGACAAGAAGAACACAAGAAGTTGGATGAACCAGCTCAGGTGGAAGATTAATTTTTAGTTGAGAGGCTCATGCAAGTATAAGAGTTATATGTAATTTGGTCCATGTTTAACTTGGAGCTAACATATGTTTAAAAAAAAGAAAAAATTAAATAGAAAATATTTCGGTTACAGTAAAAATAAGAATAATTATATATATTTGAATAGTTTTAATAAAAATCATTATGAAAATTAATAATTGTATTCTTATTGTGCTCACTTGGTTCTTCTATATTTCACTTTTATTTTTTCAATATATATATATATAATGTGTGTAGATATGTGTGATCATATTAATGTTTACTTTAGTAAAATGTTTCAATGCTCAACATAAAAATGTATTTAAAGGTAAAATAATTTACTTTTTAATAAGATGAAAATATATAATTCATTCAATTTTTAATATAAAATATTGATAATAATAAATTATTAAAAAATATAATTTAAACTATTATAACAATACATAAAGTTACTATAATTCATTTTTATTACACATTTATCAATAAAAATTCTAGATTTATAATTTTTTTTTGGAAAATTTTGATCAAATCTCCCCATAAATCTATTTTTAAAATAGATTTAACCACCTTTGTTGAATGGAAAGTAAAATAAATTGGTCATTCTCTTTGTAATAACATCCTTCATCTATAGTTATATTGATTTCAATTCATCTTGGAATAGGCTAATTCATATGGAGAGAGGCTAAGAGTAGAAGCCGTCTGTGGAAAAATACATAATTCTTTCACTAAACATTAATAATATCCTCTACCTAGCCGATACTCAACATATTATCCTCTACCTAGCCGATAGTCAACATATCATTCCCCAGACATTTCATGTCACAACACAAACGTCTGAACGGTAAGGTTGATAGGTCACGGTAATAAACAATAAAGTAAAAGCCGTAGCCCAATAAAATCTCTGAATTGAGGTCTGCCAAAAAAAAAAGATTTAAATAATCCGTTCCATGCATGGAGATCGACAGGGACAGAGGGCATGAAAAATGACTTGCAAATTGCAATGCAGGAACCCCACATCACCTCAGTCCCCCTTCGGTCAGTCGGTGCAAATTTGTCGACTCCTGCAAACTGGCCGTTTCCTGTGGACCTCCGCCAGATTTGGAAATAGGACGCTTAATCAGTGGCCCGTGATGGGCATGTGCTGGTAAGTGTATCTCTCGTGACGCCACGTGGAAAACTACCACCTGTCTCGTTGTCCCACACACAACCATGTGCTGCTAAGTGTATCACTCGTGAGTCGTGACGCCAGCTGAAAACGACTATCTGCCTCGTTGTCCCACGCACAACCATTTTTCTAATAGTATATAAACTAATTCAATGTTTTATTATAAAATAAATATACACTGATCTAGACTAGATAAGGTTTTTGGACACGTGGCATAGCTCTTTTGTCGTCGTCTCTTACTGCAAAATTCATATAGGATCCTTGTCATGTGACATTTGAATAAATGTAGCCATCATCAAAATTAAATTAATATAAGTATGTAGATTGATATATTTTACTACTACAATTATATCAATAATGTGATTGATATATGGCTTAAAATAATAGTTTTTCACTGGGTTATAAATGTATGAAGTTGTATAGGTTTATTATTAGATTTTCGCAAGTCAATAATCCAATAGCCGGTATATGCAAGCCCCATGCGTTTATGGCCCATGAGTAAGCTGATTATTTGTTATCGTTCATATATGTAATAGTCATCAATTTAATATCAGATATATTATAATAATAACAATTAAATAAATAAATAATAATAAAATAAATTTTAAGATAAATAAATCTTTAAATAAATAGGTTAAATCCAAACTATATTAACTCTTAAATAAATATTATAAACCTTAAAACAAACATGGTTGGCCATGGATGACGATAGTTGATTTTCATATTGAGACAATCTTTGTCACAATATGCTATTGTACCATGGTTGTTCGTGATTGATTTTCATATTGAGAGAATATTTCTCGCAATGCGCAATGTTAAATTGAATTATTTAACATTTTATTTTGTTACTTATTACTTCATGTTCGACGACACCCTCTGCTGAACTAGTATAACCAACAGGCATCAAAAGTTTCACAACAACCGGGAAATCCCAAGGAATCTATGTGCTTTTTCCCACCTTCGTAACCAAGCATAAGCCTCCTCTGTCTGTATCCTAGTCCAAGACTGGCCCCAAGGCTCATGCCTGACTCAGACCTCATCTACCCCAAGGCAAGCATCCAATACAGTGTTCAATGTCTCTGGGCATCTCGCAAGGTTGGCCCACTCCCTCCACAACTCACTAAGGCGCACAACCCCAGGCATCGAAGTCCTTACACCTCTACTAGACTTCGGCATCCCAATATAATACTAGGCACCTAGCCTTCAATATCAGGCACTTGGCCTCCACAAGATGGTCCCATAGCCCTTAAGAGCTATCCATCAAGAGCTATACAAGACAAAGGAACCACTAGCATATGTAATGTTGATTGAGTTTGTCCCCAACCCATATTGTGTTACTTATCCTCCCTCATGCGTATGGCTCACACGAGATCATTAAATAACCCTGCCCTCTCGGCCCATTTGCGGAGTCGTGCCAATCATCACACCTCAACATGCAACTAATTCATTAGTTATACCATCATAGTATCATAGAAAATAATCCACATGCCAAGTCTTGCATGTCATCATGAGAACATTCAACATTGTTAATTGGAACATTATGAATAATAACGCACTGCATGCTCATGCATGTCATAAATTCATACACAACTATCACATGCTTCAGCTCATGAAATACCATCATAGGTTATAACATTATCATATTTGCATCAAATAAATATCATGACTTCACATAATAAATGAACCACATGTCAATAAACCTTATATTATAGCATCGTAATTCCTATGCTACATTATGCATGTCATATCCATGATGAGTATTCAACATTAAATACCTATCATCACGTAGTAAATGAATATGTCAATATACCTCAATGTACATCAATAATGTGATTCTGTCACTAAGTTTCTTCTGGGAGTTTGCAAATGTCCAAGGTTGCCCCTGCGAGGGTAGTTTTTTGAGTCACAGCCCCTGCGAGGGCATTGTCAAAGTTAAATGATGAATTTTGATGAGGTTTTGAGGCAGCTTGAACACAAATGTAAGCTAATGCCAGCTGCAAACCCACAGTGCCATCGCTGGCCATGGGAAACTAGTTTCACTGCATGTAATTTTACTTTGTACATAATATAATTTCCTAGAGTAGTCTTACTGAGAAAAAAAAAATGTACATCAATAATGCATATGCATATCATCATCATCATAAAGATATATCACCACTATAAGAACCATATGTGCATCATTATCCTCCTACCATTATTTCAAGAAACCTCATATAACATTATACTCAACGTCATAACACTTAATTAAACTAAACTGAAATCATAGTGTATGATTTAGATGTATCATAAAGTTTAAACAATAAAACATGAATTAGATGCTCCATAAAAGTATCTGTCTTAGCTAAGTAAGCACTCCTAATTAGTTCACCACAAATTTTAATCAAGTAAATATGGAAAGTCAATAAAAAGAACATCTGCATCTTCCCAGGTAGCTGACCTTGGGCTATATTGGTCCCACTAGACCTTGACTTGCTCAAACTCACAGTTCTTAAGTCGACAAACTCGGCGATCTAGTATACAAAATAGTTCAACCTGAAGGACTCCCTCCTCGGAAACGAGCAATTTTTCAAATTTCAAAACATGGGATGGGTCGGGTACATATTTTCTAAGCATAGAAACATGGAACGTATTATGCATCCTTCTTAGATGGAATGGCAGCTCCAGCTTATAAGCAACTGGTCCAATCTTCTCTAGGATTGTGAATGGCCCAACAAATCTAGGAGATAACTTTGTTCCCCTACCAATCCTAAAGGGACTTTTAAAGGGTTTGATTCTAATAAAAACTTGGCTTTCTTCCTCAAAGTTTCTATCAACTCTCTTTACATCAACATAGCTTTTCTGGCGATCCTTGGCTTCTTTTAGTCTCTGTTTAATTGTGGCCATTTGTTCTTTCATTTGTTGGAGCATTTGAGGTCCCAACATGACTCAATCATCTAATCGATCCCAACTTAATGGAATACGACATGGTCTTCCATACAAGATTTCAAAGGGTGATGTTTGAATTGAATTGTGGTAACTATTGTTGTATGCAAATTCCACTAAGGGAGGGTATTTCTCCCATTGATTTTGTTGATCCACGACATACATTCTTAGCATGTCCTTTAATACTTGGTTTACTATTTTTGTTTTCCCATCTGTCTCTAGGTGATATGCTATACTGAAGTTTAGTTGTGTTCCCATAGATTGTAATAGGCTTTTCCAAAGTCTAGAAGTAAAATGTGGGTCTTTGTCAAATATTATCTTTCGGGGCACTCCAAGAAGGAGAATTATTTCATTAAGGAAAATTTAAGGGATAGCTGATGCTTCAAAGGTCGTATTAACTAGAATGAAGTGAGCACTCTTAGTTAATTTATCAACAACAACCATAACGCAGTCATGTCTTTGGAATGTCATAGGTAAGCCTCCAACAAAATGCAGTGAAAAAACTTCCCACTTAGTTTCCGATATATCATGGGGTTGTAAAAGACCTGTCGGGTGACGATGTTCAGCTTTAACCCATTGACATTCTAAACATCGAGCCACAAACTTTGTTATATCCTTTTTCATTCCTGTCCAAAAAAATAATTGTTTTAAATCCACATACATTTTATGGACTCTTGGATGTGCAGCATATGGAGCTTCGTTGGCTTCCTTCCTTATTAATTTCCAAAGACAGATATATATAATTAATCAAGTTATAAAGGGTATGATTATTCTTAGAGTACACCCAGTCCAGTGGAGTGGAGTGAATTCGGGTCGAGTCGAGTCCAAGTAGTCGATTAATGTGAATAGGAGGCAGGCAGGAAGAAAAATGTGGCAGAAAGCGAGTTCGAAGGTTATGGGTGGTGTCAATCCTAAAATGCTCAGTAAAGATGTCCTTCACAAGATCCCTATAACGGGCCACCTACAGGAATTTGTTGGTCAGTCCCAAATCTCTCGTCTCGAGTGTTTCAAGCTTGTCTGGTCTTATATTAAGACCAATAATCTTCAGGTACTCACTTCGATCTTTCTTTATCTAGATACACACAATATGCCAATGCAAAATTGCATCTATAAATCTCAGCGGTTGCTTGCCTTGACCGTTATTGATCAGATTTCATTCAGAAAAAATGCCGATTCCCAAATGCATTACAGGTAAAAAAAATATTTATATTTATCTTTTAAACAATATGTTATGGTAAGTAGTTGTTAGAAAAGGGGATATAGTTGTTAAAGGCCTAACTCCAAAGTTACAAGCAGCAAGAAAGTCACAAGAGGAAGGTAGGCATGTTGCTCATCTCTTATCTTGTCAAAGTCTTAGAAACTAGCTGCACGGTTGTCATGCTAAATTTTTTTTACAAGGAAAACGAAAAATTGCGGGGCAGCCAAGGGATGTTGGATAAGATCTCAAAATAAAATTAGATTGCTCTTCAAGTAGGGGATTGAAATGGGATACTTGACTACATGAAACTAGCCAAACGCTAAATTTTTTTTTTTTTAACAAAGAAAACGAAAACTTGCCCTGAAAACTGGAGGAATAGAATCTGTAATAAAAAGTATTGTTCTTCGAGCAGAGTATTCAAATGGGGCACCTATCTACATGAATTTAATCAAATGCCCAATAATTTTGGCAAACTTGATTGATATTAATCTATACTGCTATCCACTCATAATCTATAATTCTATTCATGGGAGCAACTAATTAAACTAATGTCTTTGGACTAGTCTTACGACATACCTTTAGCTCACTGGGTCTTCGTTATCCATATTTACGTTCTGGGCTGTGTGGTGGATTGATAACTGAATCTTGATTGACTTTTTCACAAAGATGAGCTGAGGATTACACGGGAAAGGAAGAACAAGCATGGCAACAATGATCCACGAAATGTGAAGACTTGCGATACACTTCATGGTAATCAGAAAGAAAACTATAATAATTGCGCAGGACTTCCATACTTTTAAACTGATAACCAAGACAGGATAGTCCTCATCACACCCAGTTGCATTTGCCCTGAACCCTCAAATGTTCTACCTCTATCCGACCTAGACAACGATGAGGTGGTTTTGCAAACACGCAATACTTTTTATAGTTGTTGAGGATGGAATTTGACGAAGACGGCCCAAGAAAATTGACTTTGATGTCATGTAATGCTAGGGGATCTTGGAGGAGGAAGAACCCTAGTTAAAAATGCTACCCAATATCTTATGTTTCGATACCTAAAAAAAGTATTCCATCTCAGAAGATGCTTACAATGATACGTGCACGAGCAAGATTGTCCATGGTTAAGTTTTAACAATACTATTGCTTTTCTTCTCTGAAGATGGTATTATCTTCTCTAAATTAGCATTCATACCTTTTCTCAAGATAGTATTATCTTATCTGGATTAGGATTCTTATTCTCACCTCTTCCCTTTCCCTAGATCAACATTCTTATCTTCTCCAAAATAGCATCCTACCTTATCTTATCTCATCTACAATTTGGTATTATTCTTAAAATTGTTCTTAACTCATTGTATTGTTATCTCGTCTATTCTTGAAGCGTTAATAACCTATTTAAACACACTATTAGAAAGGTCGAACGAAGTTTTTGGAGAATTCATTCTACAGGTAGACTACAATATAATGATTCCATGGCCAAGTGCAATGTCCATATTTCTTTGGAGATGGCCTGTGATGGTGCCCTTACCTCATCAAGAAGCTACTTTATCTCACGTAATTGCCTAAAATCTAATAAAAAAAAAAAAAAAATACTAGCAATACGACTCTATTTTCCAGCTTTAAAAAAACTAGCAATACGAGTCTATTTTCCAGCTTCCGGTATTGTTCTCTTGGTTAATTTTTCATATTCCTGTTTAAAAAATTCAGGTTCCAATTTCAGTCTAGAAAAAATCGTATTCTAGTTTAAGATCTCCTATTTTATTTTTGCTTCAGTTATAACAACAATATTTCTGAGTTGGTTTACTGGAAGTTATTATGTTTGGTTCACAATGGTTTCATTCATATCAGATTTCAGTCATAAGATCAACTTTCTATTAAGGTTCATAACAGTGGGTATCAAAGCCATTTTATTAGCCTCATGGTTGGACATATGAAATGACTTCTTTCTCATCTGTTCATGATGGAGAAAGCTAGAAATCATAAATCACTTTATCTGTTGAAGAATCTATCAGATCTCTCCAATGGATGGGCTAATCGAGATCACAAAGCACATGAACAGTGGTATCATGGCCGTGAACAGAACTGTAAATGCATTGATGTTTTATCAATTGAAAACCAAGAATGTAGATATTGAGAAGATGATGAAGACGGTTTCCATGCACATCTAAAAACAACGAAGAGAGGCGGGTGACATGATCATTGTGAGAACTCTTTTGCAAGAAATAAGAGAGATGAATCCAATGGAAATGCATTCCTGCAAGGGGAACAGGAGGGGAATCAGGACAATCAAAGACTATTTGAGAGGACACAGCATTAAGCTTAGCTTGGATTGGGAAGTTGGACTGTTTCTTTAGGTTGAAATCCTACGAAAACTTATTAGGAAATTCAGTTTACCACATTATACCCAGTGGGACAAGCATTTGAGATTACAACGTTTAGAAATAACCCGCATTGGTAGTGATAATTTTATTTGGGAGCATCCTTTTCCTTTTCATGCATACTTACGTTAATGGTTATTGCTACTCATGCTCACATTTATGCTCCTCTCACTCATGAGATCCTTTGTAACTCCATCTATTTTCAGTCTTTAGTAACTCCCATGCATAAGTGTCATCCACTGAGGATTGCGACTCTTGTTTTCTATACAAACTTGGCTCACTGGCTATAAAATGGCTCTTAGACATGAGAGCAGGGGCTTATTTGATGCATGATGTTGTAGGTGGGTCTAGGAAACATTATTTGGGCCAAGAGCAATGCCCATGCTGCCTTGGATTTGGCCTGAGTTGGCATCTATAGCCTCTTAGGAAGGTTTCAAGATTTATGTGCTCTGACTATTGAGTTTCTTGAGCATTTAGGTTTTTTTGTTTATAGCTACTGCTGGCTTTCGCTTCTATTGTTAGTGTTAAAATATGCAACATTAGAAGACCGATATCCTTATGATGTCATACAAAACAAATCAAACTGAATTAATTTCACTGCTCAAATTTAATTTTTGCACATGGCATCGATTACACAATAGCAGGAAAAATAATTAGATGAAGTATAAGCGGAATCCTTACACACATAGATGATGCCTCCTTCAACTCAGCTCCTCATCCCTCATATCAAAGCTTATAACATAACCTCCATAAGCTGCTAAACTAGTAGCGATATGGTCAGATAAATCATCCCTGAAAAAATCTATAAAACTTACAAATACAAGGAGGAAAACAACAGTTGTGTACACTCTTTAAAATCTAGTTGGGTTATATTTTATATATATATATATATATATATATATATATATATATAACTTGGTTTACAAATGTTTTACAACTTTGTAACCTATATAGTTCGTCAACATCATATCTAGTGCAAGTAAACATTTACCAACATATATGAACCTAGCCTAAACCACATTATGTGAGTGGTAAGTCACAACTATAGACAAAAGCTTCAAGTCACACGAAGGATGTGACTGTAATATTCCCTTTTAGGTGGATAGAATCATTAGGATGTGACTATATTTTTTTTTTAAATCATTTAGATCGAAGTTTTTTACATTGAAATGTTTATAGGCCTTAAGAGTTAACCTAGCCTTTGATAACATATGTAACAACCCTGAAATAAAAACATGTAATTAATTAGATTAATCATGTCATTTATAATCAGCACACAATTTATCAGCTAATTAACATCAAATTTCAATAATATGAGTACAGACAACTTACCTATGGCGATGATGTTTCTCACTTGTGAATTCGGGGTTGAACGCTAGTTGAATTCTGCTAACTGCAACAAATTCTTGGAGATGACTCTCCACCCAACCGTAGGCTCAATTGCACAATATATTCCTATAACTGGCCACCCCCGAGCCCTCAATCAATGTACTACTGCCAGGGTATCCTTTGTCTCACAACACTATTCTACCAAAAGAATGGATGATGGAATCATGGAATCATGGAATGCCTCTCATCTTCCGCACCATCTATTAAATAGAGAAAACATTGCAAAGGGAACTACATGCACACACTCCATGTGTCAACATGCAACTTTACTGCTTTCTTGTTTTATTCTTTTTTTTTTACTTTTTGATAGCTTTACTGATTTTTATTGGTTTCTTGTTTTATTTATTTTGTTTTAACGTTTTGATAGCTTTATTTTTCTCTTTATTTTTCTTTATATTTATTTAGAGCTTTATATTGTTATTTATTATTTTATTATTATTTATTATTTATTTACTATTACTATTTTTATTTATTGTTTATTATTTATTTTCTTGTATTTTAATATTACATTATATTATTTTTTATTTATTATAAAGGGACATTACACTTTGAATAGAAGCCTCTACTGTATCATGTAGTCTAACCATGGAGCTCTATCTCTACTTATAGGATTTTCACAACCTCCATAAGGCTCTTTGAAATCTCGATCATCTTTATACACATTTTTTAGCTCATCAAATCCTAAGACATTTACATGGAATTCTTGTAAAATTACATTGATTATGATTAATGCATTTGCTACTTTATTTGATTGCCCACTTTTATGCTTGATGACAAATGTAAAATTTGGTAAGAATTCGATCCATTTAACATGTCTTTGACTCACTTTTGTCAAATTATTGATATATTGTAAAGCATGATTATTTGTGTAGAGGATGAACCCTTTTGGCATAAGATAACATCTCCATTTTTTTAAAGTTTATATGATGGCATAAAATTCTTTATCATAAGAATAGTCTTTTTCTTGGCTGCATTGAGTTTTTCACTGTAGTAGGCGACTGGTTTGCCCTCTTGACTTAGAACAACTTCTATTGTAGTTCCACTGGCATCAATCTCAACGTGGAACAACCTATTGAAATCTACAAATGATAAAATAGGTTGTTATGTAATATTTTTCTTTAATAATTTGAAGTTTTTATTAGTTGCGTCTGTCCAACGGAATGGTTGTTTTCTTTCTTTCACAGTTTCTACAATTGGAGCACATATACCACTGAAACTTTTTATAATATTTTTGTAAAAACTTTCCAATCCATTAAAACTTCTTACCTCTGAAATGCTTCTTGGAGTTGGCCAATTGATTATGGCCTTTACTTTCTACTAATCCATCTTCAAGCCTTCCTTCGAAATCACAAAACCCAAGTACAATAATTATGTATTCATGGAACTACACTTCTTTAAATTGATTAACAATTTATCTTGTTGTAACTTCTTCAAAACCATCTTAATATGACTTAGGTTCTCTTCTTTTGATTGAATATAAATTAAGATATCATCAAGATAAACTATAACAAATTTTCCAATAAATTCTTTTAAGACTTCATTCATTAACCTCATAAAGTTACTAGGAGCATTGGTAAGTTTGAAGGGCATTACAAACCATTCATATAAGCCATTATTAGTTTTGAATGTTTTTTTCCATTCACCAGCTTCTCTGATTGTAATATGATAATATCCATTTTTTAAATCTATTTTATAAAACTATGCAGCACCACTTAGACAACCTATAAGATCATCAATACAAGGTAATGGAAACATGTACCTCATTGTGATTTTGTTGATTTCTCGAGAATCTATACACATTCTCCATCTGTCATCCTTCTTTGGAATTAACACTATTAGAAAACACACAGACTTAAGCTTTCTCGGATGAGACCTTTATCCAACAATTCCTGCACTTGATTTTTAATCTCTTCATTCTCCTTTAGAGTAATTCTGTAGGTTGCTTTGATTTGAAGGCTAGCACCTAGAATGAGATCAATATGATGGTTGATACTTCTAACGCGAGGCCACTTATTAGGCAAGTCATCCACAACGATATCAATGAATTCATTCAACATATTTTTAATTTTTTCTGGAAGGTCATTCAAATTTGTGCGTGTGAGGACTACTTTTGGCTTACCAATCAAAGCAACATTTATCTCCTCAATGTTGATTTCTTGAAAAAACCCTTTTCCACTAAGTAAAATTACCTTGGATGCGTCTTCTTCTAGTGATTTTTCATTCTTCACAGGAAAAAGAAAATGCTTTTCTCCATCATTTTCAAAAGTATAGGTGTTCATCCTTCCATCATATATTGCTTTCCTGTCATATTGCCATGGTCTTCCAAGCAAAATATGACACACATCTAGAGGCATAACATCAAAATGATCTTTATCTTTATAACATCCTATTTGAAACTCCACTTCACATTATTCATTAACTAATATCTAATGTCCCTTCTATAGCCACGAGACTTCGTAAGGAGTAGGATGTTTAGTTTTCTTTAAATTGAACTTTTCTACCATTTCTGTGGATACTAGATTATCAATACTTCCACTATCAATAATGACTTTACAACATTTTCCTATAAATTTATAGACAATTTTGAACAATGTTTTTCTTTGTGTGGGTTCCTTTACTTCTTCATGAGACTTTAATAAAGTTCTTTTCATCATCAAAGATTTACTAGTTTCAGGTGCATTTTCATGTGTATAGGATTGTACACCTTCTGTATCAGTTTGTGCTATATGTGTGCTACCATGACTAGAAATTTTTTTTGGACATTCATTAGATTTATGCCCAGCTTTTTTACATGTATAATATCTTACCCCAAAAGATCGACCTCTAGATATTTGATACGGTCTTCGTCCTCTGAAATCTCCTCTTGATGATTATGCCTGATGTGAGCTATTGCCTTCTTCCTTTTGAATGGGAAATCTTCCACTACAAAATCCTCTACTTGATTGTCCTCTACTTGTTTGTCCTCTTCTTCGTCCTCTTCTTTTTTTATTTTGTTTCCTTGCCTATTTTTATTCTATCTTGAGGGCTATCTGGTAAGCTTATTCAATAGTTTTCAGAGACGGAATGTCCAATTCATATTTTATTTCAAATCTTAGGCCATATATATATATATATATATATATATATATATATATATATATATATATAGCTAGTTTTTAATCATCCACTTCCACATCACTAGATTTTATACTTAATCTATAAAATTATTCTATATATTCTTTTACAAACATGAATTTATGCTTAAGATTTTGCATCTTTCGGAAGATATTTAACTAGTAATCGCAAGGAAGAAATTGACCTTTGACCCTAGCTAACATTCAATCCTAACTAGTGATCTTTTTTTGCCTTTATTTCTCCATTCATCTTGCACGCTATCCCACCATAGTGCAGCATGTCCTTTTAATCTCGTCATTTTGAACTTAACTTTATTCTCCTCGGCTACATGTTAATATTCGAAATATTTATCCATGGAGTTTATCCAGTGGATTAGTTCTTCAGGATTTAGGTTTCCCTCCTACATAGGCACGTCTAATATCAGCTTGGTACTTATTTCCGTGATCATATTAACAATTTTCTCTTTCGAAGTTTCTTCTTCAACTTCTTCTTCTGATCTTTCTTTTGCTTCACTAATATCACCAATATCGAGATCCCTTCTGCTTGTTTTCTCCAATGCATCTAATCTTGTTCGAATATGTCTCACTTCATCGAGTAAGATTTGGTTGGCATCTAGTCTTCCTCAACCAATTCCATCTTCCCTGGCTCCTTGAGCTCCTCTGCCGCTATGGGCCATGTTTATTTTATTTTTTTCTTAATTGAAATAAAGTGCCCAAATAAATGAATAAAATAAATCTTCTCTTTAATAAGTTACAAAAGTACATTATTTTGGAATTACCCTTTTATTACTTGAAAATAACAATATTGCAAGTGCTTTATGGTCTACATTATATATATATATATATATATATATATATATATATATATATACACACACACACACACAAACACACACATAATAACTTCTTATTCAGGTGAACTTCAAAAAAATAACACTTCTCGCATTCTGCTTTGATCCTTACGGACAATGTTGCACCATGGCACATTAAACGAACACAGAATGGATAGGAAGGCACACAAAATTAGTACTACGGAACACAGATAGCTTTTTAGGCAAGCCAATGGGACTACCTGTGATGTTGTGCTCATACCCGTACATTGTGATCATACTTGAGACAATGTGATCAAACCCATTCTCTCCATAAAAACCTCAAACAATCGCATATCCAAGATGCTCTTGAAGCCCTCGAGAGCCAATGATTAGATGCAGCAAACAACCTAGTAAGCAGTCGACTTGTGGAGCTTCTCACATGGTTCTTTCATACCTGGCTACACATAAACCTCCTCACACGTAGAAAGTTTTCTTACGCTAGCATATGCTCATGAGAAACATTCTTATTTTGGCTCTCTCAAGACAACAATGTATGAACCGAGATAAAATACACTTATCTTCTTATGCAAATGATTTTTTAGTAGAAAAACCATCACGCCCCAGATCCTAATAAACCCAATGCTTCCTACAATTTTTTCAACAACGCTTTATGCAATGACATCTTCAAGCAGTGATCAAAGACATAATCCATGATCAACCAACTTATGCGCCTCCCCCAAGATGAATTATAAGCACAACTAATTCAACCACTGCACAATCACACTCATCTCTCACATACCAAAATTTGACGCAGAGAGACAAATCAGAAATTCTTCATAAAACAAACATATACTTTACTAAATCAATTCACTCACCAGACATGGCCTTAGAAACAATTTAAGTGGCTATTTATTTTGATGAAAGAAATCCCTCGAATTTCTCAAAAGAAACTTCTTCTTGCATATTTGGAGGAAGTTGAGAGTAGTCATCTCAATTTTAGGAATCTATATTAACTACCTAATCTCTAACAAATTCTAGAATTATTCATAAAATCCAAAATTTTCTAGATTCTCCAAATTAGATAAATACATAATTACAAAACATGAGATGCTCCTACATCACAAATATTATAAACCCAAGGTATATAAACACTAATATAAATATTTTAAATACTAAAATAATCATGGTTGGCTATGATTGACCATGGTTGCCCATGATTGATATTATAAATCCAAGGGATTGTTATACTAAACCCAAGGAAATAATAAACCTAAAGTATTAATACTAAAACCCCAAGATATTATGAACCCAAACGAATATAATTAATCCCAAGGGACTAATATTATAAACCCAATTTATATAAACCTAAGGGATTAATAAACCCAATGAATTTATATTATAAACCCAAGGGATTTATATTAAACCCTAGTAATAATATTATAAACCATATCAATATTATTATATCGTAGGAATATGAAACCCTAGATTAATAAATCCAAGGGATTGATATTA
The DNA here is from genome assembly GCA_031772625.1 of Pinus tabuliformis. NCBI lineage: Eukaryota > Viridiplantae > Streptophyta > Pinopsida > Pinales > Pinaceae > Pinus > Pinus tabuliformis. Next base: position 476,828,070 of record CM062810.1, on the reverse strand, counting down.
TAAACCCAAGACACTAATAAACCCAAGGGATTAATATTGTAAATCAAAGCTATATAAACCCTTAAATAAATATTATAAACCCTAAAAAGAAATGGTCGACCACAAATGATGATGGTTGCTTTTCATATTGAGACAATCTTTATCACAATGCACTATTGGACCATGGCTGACCATGATTGATTGTCATATTGAGAGAATATTACTCACAATGCGACATTAGAGCCTAGTTGACCATTATTGACGATGGTTCATGATGGTTGAATTTGATATTGAGAAAATCTGTGTCAGAATGTGACATTGGACCAATATTTACCATGGTTGTCACAATGTATTGTTGGCCCATGAGACAATCTTTGTGGAAATGTGACATTTGACCATGGTTGATGATGGTTTACCATGGTTGGTTATAATTGACCATGGTTGAAAATGAACCTAAGTGAATAATAAACCCAAGGGATTATGAACCCAAGTGGATAATATTAAACCCAAGGGATTAATGTTATAAACCCAAGACATATAAAACCTAAGATAAATATTGTAAACACTAAAATAAGCATGGTTGGCCCTAATTAAACATGGTTGGCTATGATTAACCATGGGTTTCCATGATTGATATTATAAACGCAAGATATTGTTATTAATAACCCAAGGGATTAATAATAAAACCCCAAGGGATTATGAATCCAAGAGAATATTATTAAACCTAAGGGACTAATATCATAAAACCAAGAGATTAATAAACACAATCAATTTATATTATAATGCTAATGGATTATAAATCCCAGGGATTTATATTAAACCCTAGGAATAATATTATAAACCATATCAATATTATTATAACCTAGGAATATTAAACCTTAGATTAATAAACCCGAGGGATCAATATTATAAACCCAAGGTGCTAATAAACCCAAGGGGTTAATATTGTAAACCCAAGATATATAAACCCTTAGATAAATATTATAAACCCTAAAACAAACATGGTTGACCATGGATGATGATGGTTGATTTTCATATTGAAAAAATCTTTGTCACAATGCACTACTCAACTATGCTTGACCATGATTGATTTTCATATCGAGAGAATCTTTCTCACAATGCAACATTGAACCCGAGTTGACCATGGTTGGCCATAATTGACGATGGTTCACGATGGTTGATTTTCATATTGAGATAATCTGTGTCAGAATGCGATATTAGACCAAGGTTGACAATGGTTGTGACAATGTGATGTTGGACCATGAGACAATATTTGAAGGAATGTGACCATGGTTTACTTTCATATTGAGACAATCTTTTCTGAAATGCGACATTTGATGATGGTTGACCATGGTTGGCTATGATTGACCATGGTCGACCATGATAGATATGTAAACTGAAAGGAATAATAAATCCAAGGGATTGATATTATAAACCCAAGGGATTAATACTAAAACCCCAAGGGATTATGAACACAGGAAAATAATATTAAACATAGGGGACTACTATTATAAACCCAAGGTATATAAATCCTAAGATAAATATTGTAAAGACTAAAATAACCATGGTTTACCATGATTGAACATGGTTCTTTATGATTGATAATGATTGACCATGACTGATATTATAAACCCAATGGATTAATATTAAAACTCCAAAGGATTATGAACCCAAGGGAATATTATGAAACTCAAGTGACTAATATTGTAAACCCAAGGTATCTAAACACTAATATAAATATTGTGAACACTAAAATAAATTTGGTTGACCATGGTTGACCATGGCTGATTTTCATATAGAGACAATCCTTGTCACAATGCGACATTATGCCATGGTTGACCATGATAAACCATGGTTGATCTTCATATCAAGAATAGTTTTGTCAAAATACAGTGTTCGACCATGGCTAAGCAAGATTGACCATGGATGACCATGTTCGACTTTATAAAATATGGTTGATCATGATTGATGAAGGTTAACCATGATTTACAATTGTTGACCATGATTATCATATTGAGACAATCTTTGTCATAATATAACGTTGGACCATGGTGGAGACAATGATTGATTTTCATATTCAAACAATATTTGTCACCATGCGACGTTGGCCAATGGTTGACCCTGATTGACCATGGTTGATCATAACTGATATTATAAAACATGTTTGACCGTCATGGAATACTATTAGACCAAAGGGACAAATATTATAAAGCCAAGGTATATAAGCCCAAAGATAAATACCATAAACACTAAAATAAACATGGTTGACCATGGTGGAAATTCATATTGAGACAATCCTTTTCACAATGTGTCGTTGGACCATGCTTGACAATGCTTGACCATGATTGATTTTCAAATTGAGATACTCTTTGTCACAATGCGACATTGCACCATGGTTGACCATGTTTCATTAATAGTAAAACCCAAAGGATTATGAACCCAAGGGAATATTATTAAACCCAAGGGACTAATACTATAAATCTGAGGTATGTAAACCCTAAGATAAATATTGTAAACACTAAAATAAACATAGTTGACCATGGTTGATTTCCATATAGAGACAATCCTTGTCACAATGTGATGTTGGACCCCGATTGACCATGATTAACAATGGATTATTTTCATATCAAGGAAATTTTTGTCACAATGCGATGTTCGACCATGCTTGAGCATGATTGACCGTGGATGACCATATTTCAATTTATAAAACATTCTTGACCATGCTTGACCACGGTTGTCTGTGATTGACTATCGTTGACGATGATTATCATATTGAGACAATATTTTTCATAATGTGATGTTGGACCATGCTTGAGACAATGATTGATATTCATATTGAAACAATCTTTGTCACAATGTGATGTTGGCCAACGTTTGACCCCAGTTAACCATGGTTGAGCACAACTGATTTTATAAAACATGGTTGACCTTTGTTAAATAATATTAAACCAAAGGGACTAATATAATAAAGCCACGGTATATAAACCCTAAGATAAATATCACAAACACTAAAATAAACATGGTTGACCATGATTGATTTCCATATTGAGATAATCCTTGTCAAAATGTGTCATTGGACCATGCTTGATTGTGGTTGACCATGATTGACCATGTTTGATTCTCATATTGAGATAATATTTGTCACAGTGCGATGTTGGACAATGGTTGACCATGATTGACCATGGTTGACCATAATTGACCATGACTGATAATAAACAAAAAGGAATAATATTAAACCGTAGAAATATGAACCCTTATATCAATAAACCCTAAGATAAATATTGTAAACACTAAAATAAGCATGGTTGACCATGGTTGACCATGGTTGGCTATGATTGAGAATGGTTGACCATGATTATGTTATAAACCCAAGGGATTACTACTAAAACCCCAAGCGATTATGAACCTCAGGGAATACTATTAAACCCAAGGGATTAATATTGTAAACCCAAGGTATATAGATGCTAACATAAATATTGTAAAAACTAAAATAAACATGGTTGACTATGGTTGAGAATGGTTGATTTTCATATAGAGGCAATCCTTTTCACAATGCAACGCTGGACCACGGTTGACCATGCTTACCCATGGTTGATCTTCATATCAAGAATTTTTTTGAAACAATGCGACGTTTGATCATGGTTGAGCATGATTGACCATGGATGACCATGTTTGACTTTATATAACATGGTTGACCATGATTGACCAAGTTTGACCATGATTGACAATTGTTGACCATGATTAACATATCGACACAATCTTTGTCATAATGTGACATTGGACCAAGGTTGAGATAATGATTGATTTTCATATTCAAACCATCTTTGTCACAATGCGACGTTGGCCAATGGTTGACCATGATTAACCATGGTTGACCACAACTGATTTGATAAAACATGGTTGAACTTTATTGAATAATATTAAATGAAAGGGACTAATGTTATAAAGCCAAGTTATATAAACCCTAGGAAAAATATTATAAACACTAAAATAAGCATGGTTGACCATGACTGATTTTCATATTGAGACAATCTTTGTCACAATGTGATGTTGAACCATGGTTAACCATGATTTATTTTCAAATCAAGAAAGGGACTAATATAGTAAATACAAGTTATATAAACCCTGAGATAAATATTATAAACACTATAAACATGGTTGACCATGGTTGATTTTCATAGTGAGACAATCCTTGTCACAACGAGACATGGACCATGGCTTTCCATGGTTGACCATGATTGATTTTGAAATCGAGAGAATCTTTGTCAGAATACAACATTGGACCATAATTGACTATGTTTCATTCTCATATTGAGACAATATTTATCATAGTGAGACGTTGGACCATGGTTTACTATGATTGAATTTATTAAACATGGTAGAAAATGGTTGGCCATCATTGACAATGATTCACCATGTTTGACCATGGTTGACCCTATTTGACCATGATTGATAATAAAACTAAAGGAATAATACTACCAATTGCACTGAGATGTGCAAGGAATGTCGAAATCGGGAAATGTGGAAAGCAATAATCAAGTGAAATATATGGATAATGAAATACATTCAAAATTTGAGTTTATATATATCTTCTAAATAATGTATCACAAGTTTAAATCTAAGAAGAAAGTTATACTAATAGAAATGTCCTAGAACAAAGGTAATCCTTGCAAGTAGAAGGTACATAATATAGGAGTGCATTTTCTTTGGGTATTTTTGAAAGGCATGAAAAAAAAATATGAACATAAATCAAACTACAAAACGGTTGGGACGAGGTGTTCAATGATGTTGAAAGTGTCTATTTTAGTAGAAAGGGTGAAAAATAAATGATGACATTTGGTCTTGGTGGAGATGTCTATGATGGATTCTAGCTTGCTTGAAACGAGCAAAAAACCCTTTAGCCAAGAGTTTAGTTGCAATATCATCAAAAGCAATGGAATTTTCTAGATGGCTAGTATGGTCATGCAATTCAAGGAGGAGTACATAGGAATAGTCACATTCAAGGAAGGTATAATTGCATTTCATGTAATGCCACGTGTTTTTAGAATTTTGGACAACCTTTTCCATGCATTTCATCCCATCAATGCGAAGGGTGAATGCAAGGAAGTAAAAATCTTCCATGTTAATTACTGTAGTAGTAGCATAGATGACAATCCATGGAGAATTCTTGGAGCAGCACATTGCAACAAGTTTATCGATTATTTTTGTTTTGAGGGGCTTGTCAGAGACACTTGTGTGTTTTTGACTTAGTGAAAGAAAGGATGCATTGGAACCTCTTTCCTGAAACCATGTTGAAACTGATTTGTTTCGACAATATCTAGGTTTATAAGGAAAGTAGGGGGGATAGTTCCAAGAGTCCTTCCATTTAACTTGATGACATGATCCCCTTTGATTAGAAGGAGCGAGTGGACTTTGAGGTGACAAGGTCTGAAATTCCATCCCCTTCAGCATGGCAATGCAAACCTCATAAGGTGACATCGATGACGCAATGTAACATGCCATAGAAGACGAGAGATTTTTTGGGATTTTGTAAGCCATAATGTGGGCATATGATGAATGTAGGAGAAGTTGATCTAGAAACACCAAAAATGTCAAAAATTGAGTTGATGGTTGCAATGGTGAGTCAACTTATTAGCATGAAATGAAAGCAATGGGAAGGAATCCACTAATCATATTTTATGAATTGAGACATAGTTAATGTAGAGGAAAGGAGGATTTCAAATGAGCAATTTAGATGATTGTATTTGGGACTATCTTACAAAGAGTAGCCTTCTTCTTCATTGGTTTCTTACTTAGTGATGGAAAATTTCCATTGTAACATTTGGTTATGCCCGGAGTAAGATGACTTATGGAGAATTACACAAGTAAATAACTAAATGACAAAAAAATATATACAATTCCTTAATTAATTCTTTGAGTATTGAGGGAATTGTTGGTTTATTATGTTAAGATGTTGGGTAGGGAAAACTGTGAAGAAAAAATGGATCAGTTTCACATTGTTTCTCTCACTAGTCTATTCAACAAAAATCAAAGGAAAACTTCAAAGAGCTAGACAAAAAAATGACCAAGCAGTAATTTCCTAGTGGAGGGTTGAGCCACTAGTGAGTTTCCAAACGATGATTATAGATCCCATCAACTTGCCCATGTTTAACGTTTCTATTCTCAATTAAAGGACTATTGTAGCACAATCCATGTCTATTCTATTAGCTTCCCTTGATATAAAGGTCCTAAAGGTTGTTTTGGAGGATTTTGATTATAGTAATTCCAACAATGTTTGTGGAGTTCTAGCATAATATCCTGGGACCGAAGGGTAGGTATAGGATTCCTTTTATTTCTTTGGGAATACACATGCAAATGGTGTTAAGGTTTTTATGGCCCATGGGGGCTTCAGTGGGGGATAAGTATCATACCATGTGGGTTCATATTTGGGGGAATATATTGAGGAAAAGATGACATAATATATTGGGGGATATATAGGAGGTAAAGGGTTTTTATATTGATAGGTATAAAAAATGGAGCTCAAAGTTAATGAAAAGATATAAAGGGGTATAAAAAATGTTAATGAAAGAATGGATAACTACAGTATCTAGTGAAATTAGGGGTTTTTTAAATTGGGAAGGTGTATTGTGTTCATATTGGTAGGGGGTTAATTAATGTGATCTTTAGAGGTATTCTCCAATATGTAGTCAAATAAGGGTATTGTTAATATGCCACGAATGCACGCGATATGTCAGTGGTTCATGGAGTGAAGCCCCCATGTCATGGCCACATCTATTGGCTTTGATGTTATGAAAGTCTTTAGGGGAGTTCAAAGAAGATATGACGATTGTATTTTCTTACAGGTTTGTGGTTTCGATGGCTTTAGGAGAGACTCATGCCACTTTTCAGGATACTTCGCAAGAGTATAAGAGAATCATTCCTCTGAGGATATTAAGAGTGAATGTCTATCCAAATGATAAACTAACTCTTTGGATATGTTGTGTGAGACTTCCCAACTTCCTTCTTTCGACATTCTTGGAAAATTTTACATTGACTAGGTCAAAGTTATTGGTAGTGAGGTTGATGATATGCACTATTCAAAGTGCTAAGAGTGGCAAACCCTAGTCTTCAACATGGTTAAATTTTCGTTTTAGTAGCTTTAAGAATTAAGTTTTTTGTGCTTTTAGCCATTTTGATTGGTATTCTTCTAAGGTTTTGCCTTCAAAGGGCATTTACTCAATTTTGTTACCCTTTACCTTGGACATTGAAGAAAAATGGCCATCATTGTAACCAAATCTCCTTAATTTTGACTCTAAATAGTGAGTGTCATCTTTCCATGCTCATAGATTTCCTCATGCAAATAAACCAATGATCTCACACATGCATAGAAATGGTCCCCATGTCTATTAGACTTTGTAAACCAAACTAACATAATGAAGAACAAGATTGAAGATGCATTAATGCTTGGACTTCTCTTTGTAGTAATGTGTAAACCAATACTTATAATCGATGTGTCCATCTATCATTAAACACATATCCTAGTACATTCAAGGGCACATGATATTTTGCTCACCTCTAGAAAAATGTTTATTATTTATTTATTTATTTCACTTTAATAAATAATGGTGATGATGATGTTGTTACCATCTATTGAGGTTAACTTTGGTTTATCATACCTTAAGAAAGATGTGAAAATTTAATTGGTTTTCTTAAATGTTACTTCTATACTCAAAATGATTGGATATAAGCTTTACTACACTTCCATAATTCTGATGAGTTAACAAGTTAGGAGGGTTGATATTGTTATAGATATTTTGGAAAATGATATTTAAATGGTAAATAGACTTGGCAATTTAAGTGAAATTTTTTCCTATCTTCCACTTTCTAGTATCACAAATACGACAAATTCTTTTGTTACGTGGTGTTCTAGGGACAATCTACCACATTTTTTGGTTATAAAGCTTATAAGGGTTTAAACTTATTTTAGCATCTTTGTTAAGTTACCTAACAAAAATATAATTTCCTTTACACCTCTTGGAGTAATTTCTAGTATATGTTTTATGACCTTGTTGTCATAGTTTATCTTTGTTTTAAAAAATGCATTATCACTTCATCCATTATCATATATCCAGGGCGGGAGTGTTACTATGGATATATGAAACATGTGGTTATTCCTACCTAAATAAACATAATGAATGAAGTGATGACCATTAAAATTGCTTTATACTAGATGAGTAAGAGGGCCCACTATAAAATAGTGTGAACCCAACGTAGATGGAATGGACGAGTCTACTTGAACAAACAAGACACATATAAGTTCAGAAAATTTGGATGAGATAAGATAGAGAGTCATTAATAGACGAGGGAGAACAAATGGCATAAATGTTCTATCGTAGAACAAACCTTGCACATTCCAAAAAACTTGTGTTTTTCTTTTCATAAAGTAGTGATATCAAAAGAATGGGTTGTATAGTGTTATATTGGAAGAACTTGGCAAAAACATTAAAAAAACAAAGATTTTATACTGTTATATTAGATAACTTTAAATAGCCTCAAAAAAACCAATTGCTTAGGGTGTGATACTGGAAGAGGTAAATATTTAGCACCACTCAGTAAGTCAATGAATTAATTACTACTTTTACAATTGCTTTTAATGGTGAAATATTGGAAGATGCAAATAACATTTGGCAAGTCAATGAATTGCTAATCATATGATAATGAAAATGGAGACTAAACCCATCGTAAGGATGATAAGTCTTTCTGATATTTAATTTGCATTATGTGTGAGATAATGAAGTAAAATATATTTACGATGGTGTGGATTACTTTTTCTTTTCAATTTTTCATTCTTTAAAAAATAAATATATGGATGGTTTAATTTTAATAATTTAGTAGACAAAGTCACTACAAGGTGATTGAGCCTTGGATCTTTTGATTTGCACAAAGTCACATCACTTTGATCACCAATTGAGCCGACCTTTACACCACTAATATTATTATTATTTATATGAAAGTTTCAAAATCTTATTTTTTAAGCTACTAGGATTATTTGTACAAATAAGTATATGCTGTATTTTAAATTACATAAATATAAAATTATCTATATATAAATTTGAATTTAATTAAATTTGATTTCTTTAATTATTTTTAATAGTAGCAAAAGGTTTTAAGAAATTCAAATATAAATTATTGTAATTTAACACTTCACTATGTGTTGTGTTATATGGTTAAGATAGAATATATATATATATATATATATATAATTTATAATAAAAAATAAGTAATTAAAATCAAAATTCGAAATATGATTATTTTAAATTTTTAGTTATGGAATTAATTAAAAATTTATCTGATTAGTTTAAATGAAGATAGAAAAATATATTATTTTAAAAAAACTGTAATTGAAAAATAAATAATTAAATAAATTTTATTTGAAATGAATTAAAATTTGAAATAAATTTATTTTAATTTTTTTAGTTAATGAATTAATTAAAAATCTAGATAATTTACAATTAAATTATATATATATATATATAATTATAATACTAATTTATTATTAAAGTTATTGCATCTAATTTATAATTATAATTATAATTTAATATTAAAGTTATTGCACCTAATGTAGTTAAGAAAACATTAAAAGCATGGATTTTCATGTTGTAGTAGGAAAAACAAAACAAAGAAATGAGGTTTTTTCATATTCACCTTTAACGTTGTAGTAAGGGTTGTAAATCAAACTCAATAATTCGTTTCTTTAGGTTTAATATACCAAAGTTTGGTTTCAGTGGATGTTAACCATCATCATCATCATCATCAAAAACAAAAATGAGTGGCCCTTGATATCGAATATTGCAACATATCACGAATGATGTATCCAAAAGTCCATACAACATACGTCATGAAAAAAATGTGTCGTCTCCCAATTTCTTGGACTTCCATCAATCCCATGTAAGGTAGGCCCATAGAGATGCTGCGAGGTCGAATGCAATTAATCTCAAAATTGAGAATGTTGAATATTGTTGGTTTTACAGGTTTTGGAAAGTAAACATTCCAACTAAAATTGTAATCTTCCTCTGGCTAACATGGCAAAACAAAAATCTTACATGGGCAAACTTACAAAAGGAAAACCACTATGGCCCTGGGATATGCCATCTATGGAGGGATAATTCTGAGGACAATGAGCATTTATTTTTACATTGGCATATATCTGTTAGCATTTGGAAACACTTGACAAACAAGAGGCAGATTCCATTCACTCAGTTTAATACAGTTGATGGGTGTTTAAAATGGTGAAGCACTCAGAGTAAAAGTAGGAGAATGATAGCTTTGGTCATTTTATGGGAAATTTGGAAAACTCAGAATCATCTGATCTTTGGTCTTAGCGGAAAGGGGGAAAACTTAATTTTTGAATCCATAGAACAATGGGTGGTATTAGATCAGAATGAGGACACCAAGAAAAGTAAAAATAAGAAGACAAAGAAGGGGAGAGCTCAGTTCTACAACCATCCGACGGGGCTTTTTGATGGAGCAGCTCAAGAAGGAAGATGTGAGAGTGGCTTTTGTTTAAAATTGACAGAAGAACAGGACTTCCAGATTCACTGTTATGTGGGAGAATGAACAAGTATGAAAGCAAAAGTTGTTGCTTTATGGGGACTATTATGGTTTATCAAGTTCTTGGATATCCCTCAAGTACAAATTTTTGGGGACTCCAAATGTATAATAGACCATATTAAATTGAAGAACAACATTCAGAGAACTTCCCTACAAGGTTGGATGAGATGTATAAATTGTATATGGAGTTACTTCTATAATTCATCCATTGAACACATGAGCATGTCACATAACAAATTTGTGGATGAATTATCGAAAAAGAGACTAAAGGACACAAAAGAAGGCATGCACATCATGATGAAAACGGAAGCAAAGGATACAGAAATATAAAATCTAAAAGTGTTTGGATAGATCATTAAAGAGAGCTAAAAAAGGCAGAGCTTCATAGCATATAAGTCCATATAAAATACCTGTTTCCTTTTGTTTTAAGTTTTGTATAGATTGTGTATCTGATTTTGTATAGAAATCATATAAGAAAAGAATACATTAAGTCTCTGATCTACAGAAATGTAAATGATCTGATCCACATATTAGACCCTGTGTAAATTGCAAAAATGACTGAGAATAAATAGTTTCATTATGCTGTAACTCTTAGACAATAGTTCAAATGGATGTAAGTGGAGAAGCTTCCTCCCAATGTAATCATGCTGTAAATTTTTCAAGGTTTATGAAGAGTATGCCCATCATAAAAATGTACTGTTTTATCCTTCATAAGAATGTACTGTTTTATCCATAATAATAAAACAGACAATTTTTTACTGCTGTATAAAAAATAAAAATAAAAATAATCACCTCGCTCTCCGAGTAAGTGGCGGTCACATGAGAAACATCCAATTAACGGCAATGTCACTATCACATGAAACAACACGGACCACTAGTAAGTCCATCGCATTTTAGCGAGCGGTTTCGAACTTTTACGGGGTTTTATTATTGGTTTAATGTGCTGTAAAATTCAGCGAATTAATCAGGAATGGTAACACCTTTCCGCGTATTTCTTTACCCGTCTTGGTCACATGTAGCGTTTACGCTAACATCGGATTCTTGCCGCAACAAAACCTTTTAACACATTCTGAGTCCCCACCCTCGATTCTAGGCTTGACTTGATTTGCGCATTTTTACCTAGGTTCTTGCAGCGGACCTAAAGATTCAGTTAAAATAGGGTCACATGAACTGCGGTCACATTAGGCATTTGTAGGTCTAGGTCATCGTATTTTGAAAGTGAACAGTGGGGAGGTGTAGTGAGCAGCATCCAGCCTTGTGAAGGACCTATAATATAAGATAATGATGCAAGTAAGCTAAATTCTAGGTTGTTTCTGTGCAGGTTTGCGGGTTTTGGTAAACATTACAAGCCAGTAATTAGGATCCCTACTGTGGAAATTACGGATTCTATAGAGGTGCGGTTATTTTTCCAACACCCCCCTCAAACGCAACTTGGGGGAATCGAACCTGGGTCCAAGCTCTGATACCATGTGGAGGTTTGCCGTTACACCAAAACCCGGAGATTTTGCTAAACATTACAAGCCAGTAACTAGGATCCCCAGGGTAAAAATTACGGATTCTATAGAAGTGTGGTTATTCTTCCAACAGTTTCTAGGGCAATACCAAATCGACCAGCCCAATCCAAAACTGTATTGCAAGAATGCAAAACACCGACCAAACTACCACTTGGCACATATTCATATATCAACATATTTGTTTATTCACCAGAACGACAACAGAGAAATTTCATGATATTCCGGTGGTGCAAATTGCCACGACCTCACCACAAGGAAATGTAATTCTGTAAAAGCCCTAATTACCACCAAATTACTACCATCTAGCTTTGAGACGATCTCATCCTCATTAAATCTGAGATGATAAAACACTATGGTATTCCACTTTGGTTTTCTGGCTTCGTATCGCATTCTTTTGCAGGTTTTTTGTATCAATACCGAGCTCACTATTGAGTATTACCCCAGCAGCGACGAATGCAACAATTAGTACCCACATCAGAGCAACAGGACGGTTGCGCAGTGGCTTATTTTTTAATACCTTCATCTCTCTGCTTTTGGTGTAGTAGTTTGAAACTTTGAAGCAGAGGGGGCGGAGTGGGTGCTGGAGCGACAATGAGGGGCGAAATATCATCAGAAAAAATGTCCCCGCACAAAACTTTTCGAGGTGCTCAGATGACCTCAAATCGTTCAGTTTAGTCCAAACTTTGTATGTCAGAAAAAAAAAAATTTAATCGAGAAAGTGTTTAGGCATCATCGAGGTTACATATTAGAGTCGTTTTGCATTTTTGAGAAATTAGCTTTTGCATGACCAAATTTTCTGTTTTCAGAAGATTATTATGGAATTTTATGATCTGGTATTTGCTTCTCTATCGTTTGGCAGTGGTATTATTTATCTATAAGAAACATAGGTGAAGCAGCGTTTCTGAAGTGCGTGATTGGACTAAGGATCTTCTATAAGGGTTCCGGTTCGATGTCGCTCCTGGCCACAGTGACTGCGAATCATCGCCGTCTGTAGTAGCGGAAAATGACGCTAATTCTTCCGAAGATGCAGAAGGGATGGGATCTTCACTCTCCCAATTCACAGGAGGACTTTCTCAAGGCCGCCTTCTTATGCAGATCACATCTCCAATGAGTCATCAACTCCATCATGTAGTAGTTGTTCCTCAGCACAATTCTCCTAGAACAATCAACATTTTCTGTTAGGTAAGTACGTGAAGCGACTTCAGATTAACCTTTTTTTACGTGCCAAATTTTCATTTGGCTGAGGACAATGAAAATCAAGTTCAGTGACTGAACAATTTTTGGACATCTAACGGCTACAGTAAACACACACAGGTGAGACTTTTTGCAAATTGATACCAAATACCAAAACTCCAAGTTCTTGATGGGATTTTTTTTTTTATTGTATCAAATGCTTTCCACATAATTAAACCGTAGGAATATGAACTCTTATATCAATAAACCCTAAGAGAAATATTGTCAACACTAAAATAAGCATGGTTAATCATGATTAACCATGGTTGGTTGTAACTGACCATAGTTGGCTATAATAGACCATGGTTGACCATGATTGATATTATAGACCCAAGCAATTGTTATTCTAAACTCGAGAATAATAAACCCAAGGGATTACTACTAAAACACCAAGGGATTATTATTAAAATCATGGTCAACCATGATTGACCATGGTTGATTTTCATATTGAGACAATCTTTGTCACAATGGGCTGTTGGAATAAGGTTGGCCATGCTTGATTTTCATATTGAAACAATCCTTGTCACAATGCGACATTAGATCATGGTTGACCATGATTGATTTTAATGCCAAAACAATCTTTGTGACAATGCAACATTGAACAAATTTCCAGGTTAGGCCAAATATCATATTATCCTAATTTATTTCAACCTTTAGTTTAATTTTAAATGTTTCAAATTTAAAAATTAAAATCTTCCTTAATTCAATTACAATTAAATAATATAGGTATAATTTTGTTTATTTTTTTCAATTATCAAATTAATATAATCATTAAAATAAATATCATATTATTCTAATTTATTTCAAAATTTTAATTTAATTTTACATGTGCCAAATTTAAATATCAAAATCTTCATTAATTCAATTAAACTTAAATAATGTAGTTATATTTTATTTTTTTTGTAGTGTGATCCATAATGAATTAAGCAAAGCTTTTTGGTAGAAATCACATAAGAGAAATTTTTAACCAACCCGTTTCGAGCCAACCTCTTTATGATGAACCACACTTATTAATTGAGAAACGTTAGCTAAAAATTTCTCTTATATAATTTCTACAGAAAAACTTTACTTAATATAATTATAATTTTATTTCTTAATATTATTTAATTATCAAATTAATATAATCATTAAAATAAAATAATTATTAATTTTTATGAAAAAATTTAAACTCAAACAATGATTAGAACTTTCTATATCAAATATTTTTGTTCTATCACACAATGACTTCCACTCACCTCGTCACTCATTAGTCACCTCCCCACTATCAATATCCCTAATTTTCTCCATCCACATGGATTTCTGCAAGCTTAATCTCGATTCTCCATCATTGAAATGGAAAACAAAACTACTTTTAATAGCATTTTCCTTATTCAAGTACTTACTAATTCACTAAACATTTCATTAATGTCCAATCTTCGAAAAAGGCCCATAACTAATTTTCCGCAAAGTTATACCATGCATATAAGATTAAATCTTCGAAAAAGGCCCATAACTAATTTTCCGCAAAGTTATACCATGCATATAAGATTAAAGTATTAAAGATGTGGTTACTTTTCAAGCACCTTAATTTTGTTGTTAAGAGTGGAAAATATGTTTTTCCACAAAGACTCCTGTTGTTTCGTTGAACGAGGTTGTTGTTAAGTGTGGAAAATTAGGAAGCCGGGCAATAGTAAGAACATATGTACTTCTCTGATTCAGGTATAGAAGAGAGGTAATGGGTTCAACACTTTTGTGTAACTTATTTTTTTTAATGTAATGATTTAAATTATTTCAAATTAAGTTAAAATTTATAAATATAATTTTACGGTTAAATTTTTTTAAGTTTAGAAATAATTTTAAAAAATATTAGGGATATATATATATATAAAAGTTTATGTAAAGTTTCAATTTTTTTTCACTTTTTTAATACATAAAAATTTCTTTAGGACAGTGAAGAATTTTCCAAAAAATTAAAATTTCTTTTGATTGTAAAGAAAAAATGACTAAAATGCTTTTACAGTATAAGAAGAGAAAGACTCATATTAGCCTTTATTCTGTAACGGGAAAACGAGAAACACTTATATTGGTCTTTATTCTGAAAAAAGTTAAACATTAAACAAGAAAAAGATAGAAAAATTATGGTGAAGATCTAGATTCTTAAAAATAATTGACAAGTCTGTGAAATTGAGTATATTAGTATTAATTTATGATAGAGACAACTTCAAAGATAGCTAGATTCTTAATAAAAAAATGTATAAGGCTATGCAATTGATGGTAAATTTAGTATTTAGTATTAATCTACCATAGAGACAACTTTAGAAAGAGCTAAATTCTTTAAAAGAAATATATTAAAATTTAGTATTATATATTAATATTTCTTAAATTAAGGACTCAGGAGAATCAATTGTTACTTAAAGTATAATAAAGTAATGAATAATTGCTAATTTATACCATCAGATTTCAGCGAAATTAATTAAAAACATAAACAAACAAACAAACATAGAAATGTATGACATTGATAGCCTGCTCTTTGAGGTCCACTGACACATTGTGGGTAGAAAGAGCGTCAACGTGTGGGCGATCGATATATCATCCGTTACATTATGGCCATAAATTTCAACAATGTGGCTATCTAATATCACCTCGGATCATTCTCTCTCATCGCCTAGTTTCTCAAATTATTAATTTTCCTCCTCTGCAATTGATGATAAGTTTATTGTTAATATATAATAGAGACAACTTCAGAGAATCTTAAAGTGGTAGAATCCCAGTCAATAGGCTAATCTGTCAGTGTTTGAGGTAGAAATATTTCCATATCGATCTCTTATATGCAATCAGATCAATTTTATTTTAAAGAGGGACGGAATGCTCAATTTTACAATGCCACATGATCAATATTATTGTTAGAATTTGAAAATGAAAATTTTGAAGAGTTAGGATATGATTTTTTTTAAACCTAAATTAGTAGAGATTAGATTAAAATTTGTACCTAATCACACAAAATATTTTGGAGATACAAAGCATTACTTTTTTTTTTTATAGAATCCTCTAAGGAGGCATTGCCTCATGTACAAAAAAAAATATGACTGAAACAAAATGTAATATTGAAACAACATTCATAGATCCTTTGAAATTGTTCTGACAACATGAGACATTTACAATATGAAAAGGAAAAAAAAAAACATCCTTTAGAGGCTTTTTAAGATCTAAATTCCAATTTACTGTCGAATGGGTTGAAGCAGTACTGCCAATATCCTGGTTTTTTGAAGCATGAGGTGTTTTCTTTAGTTCCTTTATATGTCACCACAAAGCATCGAGTTCATTGTCCCAATGGGAGAGTCTGACCTTTAGTGAGTGAATTTCCTTGATGAGGAAGATAAGAAAGTCTGTCTATTGATGTAGTTTCCATTTGATTTCCATGTTCTCCATCCAAAGGGCCTCAATTTGACGATTGCAAACGTTATAGGAACTAGTGCCTTTAGAAGAAGTTGAGCTACCTATCCTAGTAAGCGTGACTAATAGTGAAATAGGGGGGTTTGAGTGAGAGAGTGGGTTGGGCTTAGGGGGTTCGAACATGAGGCATTAGAGAAATCAATGGTGGTTCAAAAAAAATCGTTGGGCATAAAACTGGTAGTAGTCACACAGAATAAAGGGGCAATGAAAAAGAAGGTCAACCTAGCCACAATTCTTTCATGAGGATTCACAAGGATTGGGAAAATTGAGCGAACCCAAAATAGAGGGTGATGAATTGCAAGGAGAACTAAGGATTTCTCCTTAGGGAATAGAGGAAACCATGAAGTAATAGAGTTTAGGAAAAGACTGACATGAGAATTTTTCTCTTATCGTTGAAGTCCTTACTCTTGAGGCAACCACGAGCTTGATAGTTACCGCTTCCATGCACACATTGGGAAATCTCTTGAGCCCTTATGAGAATATTGCTCCACTTGACATTGGGGAGCCAATTACATATGCAACTGATGTTGATAGAACATATGTTCATGCAAAGTCAATTGTATAACCTAGTATCGCTAGAGATGGCATACCATACAATGTTTATAGAATGAATTGACATAGAAAGCACTTGGGAGCGATAGGGAGGATGCCCCCACTATAATTTCACCTTGGTATAACAATGAAGGATCCAAACATAAGCCATGAATGTAATTTAGTAGTCATTGGCCTCACATGATGAGGTTGTTGAATCACTATTAATATTCATGATGCCTAACATCTCATAATTCATCACAGAGCAAGGTGAATGTTTAATTCGAGGTAAGTGATTTATTTCGAACACTGAGGAATAAGACTGTGTATTAAATGGGTTAGCCTCTACTTCATGGTCCTCTTTCTCATTTAATGTCATGACACCAATCATATACCATTGCATGTGATCATTAAACTTCATATTTCCCTTTATATTTCCACCGTGAATAACATATCCCATGGATGGCATGGGGTTTTGATGGATCAAAATGATACCTAAGGTATGATTCTCCAATTCTTAGAGAAATTTATTTCTATTTGGCCCACATTGAGGAGGTAGGCTAGATTGGCTTGATTACCTACTTCTAAATTTTTACCTCTCAGTATATGGAAAAAAATACTTCGAGATAAAGTGTTCCAAAGAATGTTCAATCCTTTGTAGAAGGAGATTGAGATGATTCTCTTTAGGAGATGTGCCACTGCTCAGATGTTGTATAACAATCAAAAAATATACCAATATCACTATCTCAGAGATTCTCATGTCTTAAGTAAATTTGTGCCTAATAATCGGCATAGATTTTCACTTGGTTGTTGGTCTTATTGCCCAACCCCCAATAATACTTAGTAACTAGTTTTCCTTTAGGATTCAATATAACCCCTCTCACTCCTACTACCCTTGAATACAAAAATTAAATTTACTATAGAGTGTTTTTGGGTCTTATAATAAAAAGAAACCATAAATATAATTTATGACTTTTTGAGAGTTTGAATTTGAAAATTAAACTTATTATACATTAACACGATATATTATAATGGGAAGTAATCATAAATAAAATCTATGGTATTTTTAACATTGGAGGAGTATGGGTATTAAGGCATAACAGGAAAGGAGAGAAGCATATGTAATGCATTCAAATAGATCAAACTTGAAATAGAGACAAAGATAAATGGCAAGTATTTTTAATACATATATGGTACATCCCTAAAGTGCAATATTAAATGTCCTCAGGGATATTTACTAGTAAAATTTAGTGACTTGATTTGAACTTATTATGTTATTGAAAGAGAAGAGGAATATCAGTTAGAAACTTGATTATTTCTAGAGAAGGCATACTTTAAAGAAAATAATTAGAATGTTTTCAATAAAATTTTAAGCGAATTCCTTTGAATTGGCAAGTGTAGGATGGGTACTTTTTAAATCATGAGGAAACATTATGATTTATTTTTATGGAGCATGAGAGTAAGTTCAAATGACCTAGTCAAAGATTACACCATGTATTAAGGTGTAGTTCTAGCCTCATCCTAGTCCATCCAAGAGCTCAGCATTGTTGGACATTTTAGAAACATGATTTGAAACTCCCAAAATGACTCTTCTCCCTTCTATGCCCATCTAAATTTAATATTCATATGATTTTGTGTTTCTATTCATCCTTTACGCATCTCTCTTTATTTCATGTACTCCAAATCAATAATATATTAGAAACCTCCAAACAAATTGGGATTTACAAGAAACAGAGAGGGTATTAATTGATAATAGTATTTATTCTTACCTCTCAATCCCTTAATGGATGGAAACTCAGATAATGTTCTTATCTTTGACTCCCATATGGATTCCCTCTCTTACCCATTTATTATATTTTCATGCCTCCCATTAGGTTTGGAATTATGACTAAGCCAAGCTTTGCTCCTATACCTCTCCCATGCCTTTCCCTATTTCTTCATTTGTTTTTCATTGTAATGATGGATCCTCCTATTTGGTTGCTTCATAATTTTAGATTGTGGGCTTCTACGTTTTATGGGAATTTTCATTATGGATAATTTTATCAATAAAAAAATTGTCATTTCCCTATGCTACTTCCCATTTCAGCGCCTACTACCTACATGCTACCAAAGAAATTCCCAAACCACTAACCCCTTCGTCTAATTCTAATCCATCTATTCTATCATTGAAGGTTCTACCGTAAACAAAACAAAGTTATATTGTGAGCCAACTTAGAAATATGAGGACGAGGAATTTCAAGACTTGACTCATCAAACTTTCTTCTCAATATTTGGATTTTGAGATTCGAATCCCAAGTTGAGACGATGTTAGATATGCTTATCTAAAACATTAAATTTATTTTAAAAATGAATGATGAATGTGAGACCCTTTGTTCCTTGACAGAATACCTATGGACTACAAGACCAAAAAAGAAGAAGGGATCTCCCCTTAAACTCACTCAAGCATAGTTGATCCACCCCCATGATTTTAATATTCCTTAAGCTGAATACTTCGATTACAAGAAAAACATGGTATGCAGTACAACTTAGCATGCGACAACCCATGTAGCTAATCCCTCCTTAAATACTATTTTGAATTGTAATTCATTTAATAATGTGGAAATGAAACACATTGAATGGATGAAGAAGTGGACACAAATTCAGAGGACTGAGGAGGAGGAGGAGTTACTTCTAAACACAAGCCGCTCATGCTTGAGTCTCTCAATCTTGAGTCATCCATTTCTCTACCCATTTGTTCCAATTTATCCTTCATAATACCCACGTCGTCTACCTTCTTTGATTTTGTAATCTGCATCGATCTATGAGTTCTTCCCCTATCTCTTTCCAATTCGAATAGGATGGGGACTATAAATTTGTCGGGTATAATCCTACATGCCTCTGCAAATTTATAAAATGATCCAAGGTCAAGTTGTGGTTCAGGTCCCTCGAGTCCTTAGGGATCTACTCCTTCCTCTTTTGATGTGAATTCCCTTTCCTATAGCAGTTTCTCCTGAACCTATAGAAATTTTTTTCTTTCCTGTAGTGGCATATTCTCTTCATGTAGCTCCCTTGTTTTGTCTTGTAGAACCCTTTTCTTCTCCTGTAACAAGGTGTCTTGTTCTTTCAGTGGCCAAGATGTGACTTCTATAGTGGTGGAACTCCCTATGGTAGATAAAGGCTATTTACCTTTGGCCTTAGGGGAGGACCCAATTCTTTTTCTTAGCTGGCTAACTCATAAATCTTAATTGGGACTATTGATGGAGGTTGAGGCTTCCCTCTCTTGATCTTGGTGCTCTTTCTCTTCTTAAATTACAAGGGGATCTACTTAGTCTACATTTTCTTGGGCTTGATAGGTGTGCTAAGTGTGGCCTAGGTAGCATCCACCTCTTGTTATGTGTTCCCCGATGAGAGGTTTATTTTATTCCGCTATTTTCCTATGTTTTGAGATCTAAAGATCTCCTCAAGGGTCTCTTCTTGTACTTTTATTTTTTCCTCCTTCTTCTTCCTCTGTAGTTTTCTCCTCCGTTTTTCTCTTCTTCCTCCTCCTCTTCTTCTTTCCTACCTCTGATAATAGATTTTGATGTCCCTTCTTGTTGTGTTGAGGTAACAGCTTATGTCGCAATGAAGGCCTACTTATCCATGTCCACAAAGTCAAACCACAACACATGGATTTTGAGATGGCTTAAGGAATCCATCATAATGAGTCTGACGGGGCCATTATGAGCAATGTATTGGTGCTTTTCTTACCCTACTCTCTGGCTCATTTGAATTAATAGACTGAAGGAGTAAATGTGGAACACTAAGCTTTCTTGGAATGGGAAATTATGTTTGGAACCTTAGTTCATAGAGTAGCCTAAATTGATAGGAATATACAAAACTCAACCTCCCTTTGCAAGATATGTATTTGAGGATGTTATAGGCTACTTCATCCCAAGGGTAGGGAAGGATTTCTCTTCTTACTCCATTTTTGTCTTTAATAGGTTTCTCTTTAGGGACGAAGAAATTTTTCTTGGCTGTGATAGGTATTTTCCTATTCTCTTTTCCCCGTCAAACTCCTAAGGGTATGGTGGTCACTATATTTATAAGATCTATGTCCATATGGATCGAAATTCCCCTAAAAATAGTGGTAGCACTTTTCTCACCTTGAAAATTGAGGTCCATGGAAGACTCACGTGTTAGCTCATCATCATACCCCTTTAATTGCTCAAAGAACCCGATCCACTGATGTCTCCGAAAAATGTTTATCACAGAAGGATTTTGATTGATTCTATTGTTGTCGATGGGCTCTCTTCAGCTGAAACCTCCTCCCATGGATTCTATTCTTACTTCCTTAAATTATCTAAAGGGAATCGTTTCAAGATTTTTCTCTGAGTAGTCTAGGGTACAAAGGTGTAAATAGGGACGGTGATTCCTTATTTAGTCAGATAAGGAAAATAATGATGCCCCCTACTTCAGTGAAAAATGTCCCTTTCTCTTGCCTTGTCTTTCTTATGTGAGGAAAAAAAAATTCAAAGGAATATACCTCTTCAGGGGTTTGCTACATGCATAATTCACTTCATAATTGTACAAGGACGGTGAAAATTATGATTTGTAGGATGACTTCTTGATGTTTATGGGGGTTTAGAGGAAAATTGTCAGTGATTTGGACTTTTTTCTACCTCTCGTCCCAATCCTGCAACACCTCGTCTGCATTCTTGTAGCAAAACTAATATTCCTATAATAGTGGTGCCTGATCCTATAGCACTTGCAAACCAATTCTATATATGTCTTGTAACACACTAGGTAGCCCTTTATAGCATCTAACTTGACCTTCGATATCTTGATGGGCCTCTCTAACTGTTTTTTGGAATGAGCATTAGTACAATGAAATCGAGCCTTGTCCTTTTATTCCACTTTTCTGGTAATGGGCTCATCACGCTTGGTGACCTGGACTCTACATGTATTTCCTCTTTTAGTTTTCGTCCCCACTCCTTGTAATTATCACTTACCCTACATTGAATTTTCCATGTTTCATGGGTGGTTGAGTAGACTACAGTTTACTCATAAAAGATGGCCAATTTTACTAGCTACCTCCAACTCATGAAATCTCTATTCTCACTCATTAAACACATTTTTTTACCATTACGCGCATACGGAAGAGGTGAGGGGTGTCATACTTGAGCCTACCTATGATGTCGAGTTGCTGGAGATGCATGGATGTTGCTGTTGAATTAATGATCAATCAACTACTCTGTAAAGGTGATATCTTCCATTATCTTTCTTGTGCACAAGTTTTGATTCAACAAAACAATATGGTGATGTATTTAACTCATGGAATTTTTCTTTCATGCAGGTCTTTTCCAACGTTCAATATGTTTTTGTTGGAGTGGATTGGTGACGTTGCATATGATCCTCAGGGATGGGATGACTTCTCTAAGCCTCAAGGATGTCCTCTTGATGCGTCAGGGTGACCAAATATTTATTCTGGAGTTGTAATAGTCCTATGTCTATGGTTTTGTTGGATCCATACAGGATGGTAGAGGATTGATCTCCTTCTTGTAGCAATCACATAGTTCCTTCTCAAAACCTTATATTACATTCAGGTACTTGGATAAATCGTGGTGATCCTAAGGACAGGGACATAAGCTTCTGATGGTGGTGAAATTTTGTGAAAAAGAATGAAGGCATTGTCCCTGTTTCTATATTTTTTCATGGTCAAAGGTGGAATATTGAGGATGGGGTTAGCTAAATGGAGTTGAGGATAGGTGAAGGAGGTTTGATGGACCTCTTCTAACATTTCCCAGGGAAATACATGATTTTTAAGCCCTTTGTAGAAAAACCTTTAGATTCACAAGCTAATGCAATTTTCTAAAGCAATATATAATAATCTACTTCTACTCTTTACAGCGGAAGCCCATAAACACCAAGAAAACAATAATCAATAGAGGAAGAGAATGAAAGGCACATAACACAATAAATATCCAGGGAAAGCCACAACTCAAAACCCCATTATCTATTTTGTATTAATATGGAAAATTAAGATGAAATTACAATGCTTGTTCTCTCCAGAACAATCCCAACACTCAAAAAATTAAATCTCCAACTCATAAGCAATCTCAAGGCCAAATCTTAGCCAATTCACAAGCTCTCCAAGTCTCTATTCCATTGTGTAATTCCTAGGAAGGATAACTTGTATTTAAAGGGAAATAAAGCCTCTAAAATAGTGAAATCCCTCAAGGATCAGTTCCTGAATACATGCACTATCAATGAAACTCTGAAAAATCTAAAACAATTAGTACATTGTCCCTGCACTCTAGTGTCAATGGGGTCTTTCTCAAAATCAACATGCATGAGTTTCTCATGGTGGAATATTCAATTAACTAGAGTAGCACTAATTAGGTCACTAGTGTCCTGACTGACTGTTTACTCACTATTAGTTCTTGAAATTGATTGGAACTAATTTAACTAGACTTAACTCAATAAGATGAGTTAACTAATTACAACTCATTTATAACTCATCCTAAACTTCTAAAAGTTAGGGAGAACATATACATGTCTTCTAAAAGACTTCCAATTTGAATTTCCTAAATTAATTAAGTTAATTAAACTTAATTAATTATTTTAAAATTCTTATGAGAAAAGAATTTTGTTTTAATTCATAGTTTAATTCAAGGACAAATTAAACTGGAATTTCTTGTTGCCATTTCTAAACACTCCCTCTCAACAAGAAAGGGATTATCCATTATCCCGATCTTGTCTCTGTGAAACTCAAATTTACATCTTGGAAATGCCTTTTTCAAGATGTTAGCATCTTTCTCCTCTGTGGGAATGTAATATAACAACATGATCCACCTCAATACACAATCTCTGAGATGATGATACCGAATATCTATATGTTTGGACCGAATATTGAAACACTAGATTTTCAGAGAGTTTGATACAACTATGGTTATCACAATAAATCATTGTCGGATCCATCTACTGACCAAAAAAACCAACCATGATATTCCTCATCCAGATAGCCTCACATGTTGCTTGACTTGCAGCCATGTAATCTGCCTCTGGCAAGCTGAGTGCAATCGATCTCAGTTTCCTGTTGCAATTAGAAACTGCAGTTGACCCAATACTAAAGATCCCTCCTGATGTGTTCCTCCTGTCAGACGGACTCCCTACCCAATCTGCATCAGTGAAGACTTGAAGCTTCACTCCCTCTATCCATATGTACCACAACACAAATTGATTAGTGCCTCTAACATATCTCAATACATGCTTTGTCACTTGCCCATACATCTTGGTAGGCCTAAACATCACTTGACTAAGCTAGTTAATTGCATAACACATATCTGGTCATGTTTTCACCAAGTACATGAGTGAACCCATGAGCTACATTAGTGAATAATAGCTTCCACTATTTCTCCTGTAGTAACATCCTCCTTCCTCTAGTTACGAGCTAGAGGAGTCTCCATGGGTTTACTTCTCTCCGCGTGGAATCTCCTGAGTCTCTCATTGGCATACTTACCTTGAGAAACAAACAACTCCCCATCTCCCTTCCATACCTCCATGCCAAGAAAGTAGTGCATGAGATCATCTACATAAAGTACAATGCTCAAAAGATTACCTTCCAGCACTATGTGATATAGGTTCACATATGTTTAACTCTTCATGAAGCCCAACCTAGTGGAGTAGCTACCTATCACGGTGTACCAAGCATGGGTTGCTTGCTTCAACCCATTCAATGCACACATGTGACTCACGGTCCAAGGTTTCAAAACCTTCGGGTTTCTCTATGTACACCTCTTCCTCAATCATTCCATTGAGGAAGGTAGTCTTCACATCCATCTGATGGATACTCCAACCCATCTCTGTGGATAGTGCCAAAATAGATCTGATAGATGAGTACCTTGCAAAAGGAACAAATGTCTCATCATAGTCAATCCCCTTTACCTGTGAAAAGACACGGGCCATAAATATAGCCTTATGTTTCTCCACACTACCATATGTAGCTTGCTTCACCTTGTAAAGCCAATGGGAGTTCACAACTAACGTGCCCTCCAGTCTTTAAAACACGTCGCAAACACTATTTCAAACTATGGAGTCATACTCATCCACCATCGCGTAAACCCAAACTAGCCATTGCACTGCTTCTTGAAAGGAAGATGGCTCTGTCACAACACATGCACCCATAAGTGCCATGTATCCAGTGTACCTCTCTAGTGACCTCTTGTGTCTAAGCTGAGAAGAGGGTACTCCCATATTCTCCCGTGCATCATCTGACAATCTATCAGCCCCTCTAGTGCACTTTATTTCCTCTCCGGAAGACTCTGCCTGAGTGGATATCTCCACTCCCGGAACCTCTACATGTGGCTCCTCCACATCAATCTGAGGCTCCTAAATCTAAGGAACTAAAAGTTCCTCCTCCGCATGTAGCTCAAGCTCCCTCTCAAGGGATACTTGCATGGCCTTCTCCTCATAAAACTTGACATCCCTATTAACCACTGTCATTTGAATGGTTTCCATGTAGACCCAATAGTTGTGGGGAGTATTAGTGTGCCCCACAAAGATCCCCAACTCTATTATTGGCTCAAGCTTCTTTCGTTCATATTTAGTCACATGGCAATCAACTGATGACCCAAAAATCTTGAAGTGACCAACATCTTGCCTCTTACTAGAATAAGCTTCCTCTAGTGTTTTACTCTCAAGTATTTGATGTGCACTAAGGTTCTAAATATAAAGTGTTGTGTTGCATGCATCAGCCCACAAGTGTAGTGGTACTCCTTGATCATGCAACATCGCCCTTGCTGCCCTCCTATGCTCCTATTTTTCCACTCAACAACCTATTGTGGCTCGCAACAACCCCCCTTTTTATTTAGTTTTAGTAAAAAGCTAAATAAATGGGGACCCTTATAAAAAATAAAAAACTATCACTTATGTTTCCATTTTGAATAAATCATGCTATCATAAACTTAGGAAAACAACCACAAAACCCAAAAACTTAAGTTTTATGATAAATTCCGAATAAAATTATTCTCTTAACAACAAAACATCGCATCACAAAGGGCAATGAAGGACATCATATAAACAAGCTTTCAAAATTGCAAAAACGCAATGTGAGACCGCATGCCTTAAAGACTCATCACACATCACGGATTTCATACGCCACAAGTATCACCTAAGGTAAAATACCCTGATCTAGCGATATATGATAAGGCATCTTGCAAATCGCATCTCGCAGCCACCTAACGAAATAAATTGTTGTTAACAAAATGGATTCGAGATATTGCAATTTGTCATATTGCGATCTGTGATATTGCAAAGCAAATCATAAAATCACTTTATTGCAGATCTGCAGAGCTCATCATTCAATAAAGTATTTCTCGAAATCCAATACCAAGTTATGGACATTAATGTCAATTTAATGGTTAGTTAATGGTAATTTATGAGATAAGATTTAGATCTGATTGAAAGGTTGTTCCATGTAGGGTGATATATTTTATATGATTTCATAATTAAAGAGCTTTCCCATCACCTTATCTCTTACCATTATTCTTTCCTTACCTATAAATTTGCAAGAGTGGCAAGCAAAGTAATATACGCAGCAGTGTGCAGAACATAATGGGAAAGAAGGGAAAAGATCTGGCTGCAGAGGACAAAGAGATGACGCGCTTATACACAGACACCGCCTGTAACAGAGATACTGACATAACCACTTGGGAAGGAATGTACAGTCTGCTCGAAAAACAAAACAATAGAGTCATGGAATTTAAAGCAACAACAAACTCACGCAGGTCATCTGAGGCATCAATTACTGAACTTGCATGTTTGTTCTTGCACCAGATAGTGGCAAGACCTAATATTCTTCCATACACAGACATGGTAAAGTAGGTGATAGACAGTGCCGATATAATAGACAGACAATTCAAGTCTCGAGGCTAAGACCTCATTGGGTCATTCACTCCACAAGATTTGAGGCTTATGTATCATCTACTAGAGCCGCAGGCAACCTACAACAAACAGTTCATGCAGAAGTTCACCAAAGAAAAAGAAGATTTGGCAGAGTGCATCAAGAACTAGTCAGCAAGGGAAGAACCATTGTAAAAGGACAAACACGATATGTACAGTACTGGTTCCCTCTCTTCCCCATATTGCTTTGCTTCTGCTATGCTATGTAGACTATATTGAACGCACGACTTCAAGAAGTTTTCATCTGAGTGGCTATCCCTATTAGATGCAGCCACTAATGCCACTATTATGGATTGGGCTCAGATATTGTCTGATAATTTAGCTTTGGTTGCTTGGAACTACTGGTCCAAAAGAACTACCACTAAGAGGATTTATCCTCCTTTCTATTTAGCTTCTTATGTTATGGATGCAATCTGTTATGTTTCCAAATTTCCTTTAATGGGTTGGAAGTGGACTACTCAAAATCCCTTGCCCATTCACATGTATCATAAGGAATTGTGGGATTCCAAGTTTATCCCGTATTTTTATAGAATTTGTCATGGAGTCATGTTACCTCTGCATAGAATGTTGTATAATAGGGATGCCCCAAGATTTCCCCCTGAAGTAGAAGTTGACATTCTCCCTGTCGCAAGATGGTTTGGAGAAGAGCTTTTCACCTATGTCAGAGTATTTGGAAGCATTGCTTCCCCTCATGTCCTACCCTTATATGTCCCTGATAAGTTATTGGCATGAGAGATTGCCTACCAGACCTGCGGGGTGGGAGGTATGAGCAAAGAGCTGAAAGACAAGAAGAAGGCCATTTGGCTGTAATTTCCTGTGGCTTGTGGGGCCTTTTCACTGTTTGATTTAGGTCATGCATTCAAAGAAGTAGACAATATGTTGTGTCTACGACTATTCAAGTTTCTAGGGAGACAATTCGACCCCTATGATGTCATTAAGAATTTCACTACTGCTGTCAAGATAAAAGTATTTTCCAAAGAAGATGATCTTTTTTATGATACCTTTCAATAGAAAAGCACATTGAAAGAAGTTTTGCATATGGCTCAAATTCAATTTCCCCCAGCTGAATTCCAAGAATTCAAATTGTACAGAGAAAGGAGACTAGCTAACATCCCTTTGGATAAGCTACACTTGGAATCAATAAAGGAGCCTACTCCCATTATCAGTTTAAGTGGAAGCTCAGATACAGGTAAGTCCAGATCTAAGTCTAGGAAAGAATCACCAAAACACTCTAAACATTCCGAGAGTGACCATAATAAAAGGAAAGGGTCAGTTAGAGATACTGCCCAGTCTAAACAACACCTAGAGCAATAGGTTTTAACTACACCATAGGTAAAAGTTCACCCTCCCACCATCCAGCCACCAAAGCCAATGAGAACTGAGCTAGATAAAGAGTTGGAAACATTCAATGAATTGATTAATACTAAGAAGCAGAACACAAAGACACCTGACAGTACAGTGCAGACAATGACTGATATGGACATTGGAACAGTCAGCAATGCTCCAAAAATGGAGCATATTCCCATTACCCCATCTTCTGAAATCATGCGCAAGATAGAGGAGATTCCTCCTCTCGATGTATTTTATGGCCCGCAGCATAAGGCAGTGGTAAGAAGGAAAAGAAAGAAAAGGAAACTGGACAGCATGCTCTCACCTGAGGCAGAGCAATTAGACGTCCTTTGGCGAGACCCTACCACTGATCCTACTGAAAATCTTACTAAGTTATCTTGGATCGCAGGAGCCTATGCTTCTGCTACCATTAATAAAGCGTCCAAGGTACAACAGTTACTGAAGGACAGAGAGGAACAGATACAAGTTTTGCAGCAACTGCTATAGCAAGCCAATGCCAACCGTGAAGCAGAGGAAAAGTTAGAAAAGTTGCAACAAGATTTTCAACAAATGCAGCTGGGATACTGGAACAATTTGGGCGAAAAAGAAAATCAGTTGCAAGCTATGCTAGAGATGCATAGAGATGATCTCAAGATTACAGAGTTTGTCTCAAAAGCCCTTGCCTTAAATGACCAACTCTTGCAACAACAAGAGGCATTATGCCAAAGAATATCGCAATGGAGTTCCCATTGCGAGATAAGTGATAAAATTACCAGTAAAGTTGTGGACTTGCGACATGATTATGATTTGATTAACAAAAGAATTTCTGATTATTTGACTTGGGAAGAATTGGAAGAAGGATAGAAAGCAGGCACACTCAGAATTAATGAAGCCCACAAAGAAACGTTGTTTCATAAGTGGGACGCATAGATTAGGAAGGCAGAACGGGCAGCGGAAAGCTACAACGACAAACAATGTCATTGATTGTGTCAATGAAAACCTACATAGAGCAAACCTCATATCAGTGACCACTCCCAGATTTTTGTCGAAGGCACAACAACTGCAGACAAGGTGGAGAAAAAAAGCTGAGGAAAAGGGAGAGTCTATCAAGAAGTTAACCAAGCTGAATTGGGATACTTACTGGTAGTACTTGGTTAAACCGCACAGTCAATGGATGACTCTCAAATTCCTTACGAACTATGCCAAGAAGATAGCACTAGCACTTGTTGATTCTGTTTTCGTAGGGCAACTAAAATCAGAGTTCAGCCAACCGATGCTCTTCAAGCCAATGTTGAATGCTTGCGACCTCAGAGAACAGATACATAGATAGTTA
This sequence comes from Pinus tabuliformis, assembly GCA_031772625.1. Lineage (NCBI taxonomy): Eukaryota > Viridiplantae > Streptophyta > Pinopsida > Pinales > Pinaceae > Pinus > Pinus tabuliformis. The sequence continues at coordinate 476,798,211 of CM062810.1, read as the reverse complement.
ATTTCTAGATTCAGTTTTAGTTTAAGTTTTGAATTATTTTTTCCTTAGATGAGGATGGTCATTTAAACCTCCTCCTATATTTTTGTAATAAACTATTTTTAGTATTTAGGTAATAGTATTTTAACCCCTCTCATGCATTTAGAGAAGGGTCCTGAAATTTGGCAAAAACGTTTCCGTAGAACATACACTTTTGCACCCACAGATGAGGTTTTGATGAATGAATGGAACAAGATTTATTGATATCTATTTTTTAATGTCTGCTATTGAAATTAACTTTTGTACTCTTTGTAGATGTTGAATTAGGAAGAGATAAATCTATATTACTGATGCTCATTCGTATAACTTGTTATCAATGGAACTTTTATCTCTTAATGATTTATGCATATGTGTCAAAGTAATATTTTATGCTTAGTTACTTATATATGAAAGATTGAATGTTTGAGTTATCGTTTGGCACTTTTGTATGGTGATAACTATTCTGTTTATGTTTAATGTATGAATGACTTATTATGCGATATGCTTCTCACAATTGTTTCGGCTAACTTTTTATACGAAACAATTCATTTTTATCGAATTCATTTCTTGTAGCGATTGAATTATCTTTATTACCAATTGTTGTTAGAAATTTTTTAGATCGCATAAGTGAAAAGCTGAATCCCGAGTTAGCTTTAGAATTAGATATTTTTGTTCATTAGAATATAATTACATATTTTAAATTAGACATTAGATTAAAAAAATTTTATCTTTAGAAAACAGAAATATCAATTCTTATAAACACACACAAATTGGGAAACTCGTCCCATTATCCCCAGTCGGACCCACCATCCCAAAAGGAAAAGGAGTTGCTTTCAAGGTACGGATCGGGTGGGTATCCCCCTTGTTGTAGACAATATTTTTAGGGCTTCAACATATTTGGCACTAGAAGGAGCGCCCCGAACTGTGAATGGCTAGTAAATCCTAATCTAAATACCATTCTTAGAGTAAATCGCCCTCAACATCTCCCCCAACTTCTCCATCGCATTTGAAATCTTTAAATCATAAGCGAAAAGTTGAGAAAAAAACAACCACTATCGCAAACCCAAACATTTCAGACAAATCTACTATTGAACCTCTTGAAGTTGAGTCTCTCATTCATAAACTTCAAGGATTTTCCATATCACCACAAAACTCTGAAATATCTCAAGGTAGTGTGACTTCACAATACAATCCTTCTCATCCCCTTACTAGATTGCAGACTGAAAAGTTTGGCATCAAACTGACTGAATTACCTCTACCTAAAAGGGAAAGAGCAAGGAAGTCACCTCAAGGGTCTAATAGTGAGACTCTTTCATCATCTACATCCATTCCAACATCCCCATTCCAAGGTCAACCATCCACCCCTCCACTTCAAATTGTTGTCCATCAGAGTACTCGAACTTTAACATCCTCATCCATTCCACAAGGAACTTTGTCTAAGCTTTCCTCTCTTAGTAGTTCAACGATGGCCCAAACCCCATGGAATAACCCAGGGGCAGTATTAATGTCTGCACCCTTGAGCCAATTACCGGCCCATCCTGAAAAATTGCTGCCAAAGTTTAATCCCGAAGAAATCATGCTAGCAGAAGAACACATAAAAAACTTTATGTTATCGATAAATTTAAATGGCGTTACTAATGAAGATGTTGTTGTTCGGCTCTTTCCTTACACTTTACAAGGAGCAGCCGGATCCTAGTATTTTTCATTACCATTAGGGTCCATTACTAGTTGGGACATTTTCCAAGAGCAATTCTTGACTATGTTCGGCGATGATAGATCTACAAAAACACTGATCAATGATCTATCAAATCTAAATACATAATCAAGAGAGCTTATCAAAGATTTTAACTCACGTTTCAACAAGCTTTTGAAAAAAATACTAACTGCTTCCAAGCCTAGCAAAGAAGTTCACAGTGAATGGTACATATCTGCTTTACCATCGAACATGGCTATATTTGTTGATAGGGATGCCAAGACAACATTGGCTGAAAACATGAAGTAAGTGATAGTGGTAGAGAAACGTATCTTAGCTTTAGAAAATAAACACGATGCCAATGAAAGAAAATCTAAGAAGGTAGATGATCCTAAGAAAGAGCAATCGAAATACCCATTTGATTTAGAAGGATTGGACAAAGTTTTAAAAACCATGTCTAACGAAATGGTTGACATTAAGAGACAAGTAGTAGAGACTTCTTCTAGAAAGCCCTACAAGCCTTATAGAAAAAATCCTTCAACTGATTCAAAGCCGCCCAATGCTATAACAAATGTAGAATTAGAAGGAGAAGAAGAGGAAGTTTCGAACGAGGAACCTACTGATGAAGATGAAGTTGTAGAAGTACAAGGAATGTGGGACTTCATCCTTCCAGACGAAGAGGATCAAGAGGCATCACCAGTCAGTACCAGAAGTAGAAATCAACTTGATCCTCCACAACCTAATCCTAAATAGAAGAGTGCAAGCTCGACATCTAAAGATAAAATCGCAGTTAAGAAGTCATCACCAAAAGTGACTCAAACAAGCCCAGTCCAATCCGATCCCTCAACTCCATCTAAAACACCGATTGTTTCTGATGAGATGGAGTATAATATCATTGAGGATATGAAGAAGACTAGGGATAACATTACTTTTCATGAATTGAGCAAATTGAAACATCAACAAAAACTACTTTTAAAAGAATTACATGCAATACCAGTTGCACCTCTTCCTACCACTATAATCTTACAAGCTTCTCATGAGATGGGAAGACCTCTAACTAATATGGCAAATAAAGTTGATCTAAATTATATTGCTTTAATTGGAGGAAGGTCAAAATCCCATACTCCATTCCTTCTTACTTATGAAATTTTCAATAAAAGTTTGCATAACTGTTTGGTAGATTTAGGAGCTTCATCTAATATCTTATCTAAAACAGAATGTTCAAAGTTAAATGTCCAACCTCAAAAATCTGCAGTACACATATTTCAGCTGGACCGATTGCAGGTTGAAGCAATCGGTGAACTAAATCAAGTTACCATAAGGCTGTCATCTAATCCAAAGGTATGTCAAGTCATTGATATTCTAGTTGTAGACATTCCTGAATTTTACGATTTAATTCTTAGTAGGGATTGGTCTGAAAAGATTCATGGATACTTTGTGACTGATTGGTCATATATGTGGCTCCCTTACAATGGTAAATTGAATCAGATAAAGGTTGAGTGAGAAAGACACCAAAAATACAAAGTGACGGAATTGGAAGGAGAAAATGAACCTGTAGTACACAACAATAAGATAACCGGAAACTATTATGTTGACTCTTTCTTAGGAAATTTTAATGCTCATACTTCGCCTTACTTAGAACATTTTGTTCTGTCTCAAGTAGAAAACTTTCCTGAAACAGATAGTTCTAAATGTGTTAAATTTATAGATAGTCCTATAACTAAATCTTTATTTTGGAAATTATTTTTTGATGGTTCTAAGTCTAATGATGGAGCGGGAGTAGGATGTGTATTAGTTAGTCCAGAGGGAAACAAAACTATGCTAACATGTAGACTCGAGTTTGATTGCACAAACAACACTGTAGAATACAAAGCTCTAGTCTAAGGACTATATAAGGCAATTGGATTAGATATCAAGTATCTACAAGTCTTCAAAGACTCTAAGATTGTTATTAAACAAGTACAAAATACTATACATTGTCTATCAGGTCATTTAAAACATTATCAATATTTAGTGCAAAATCTGACTAAACATTTTATAGCATTTAATATTTCACCTATTCCCAGACTCCACTAGTGCTGACCTCCTGGATAATGTAGCTTCCAAGCTCATTCCCTCAGAAGACTATAGCCCAGATAGATTCTCAATCGAATTGATCTTTAGGCCCTTGATCCTTGATAATGTTACAAACTGCATAATTTTCAACGATGATCTTGATATTGTAAGTTTCCTCACATCAGAAGGATCTTACACTAATCAGGTAATTTATGAATACCAACATGACAAATAGTTACAACAAGAAAGCACTAATAATTCTATACCAAAATCCGTAGTCAAGTTGGTAATTGATGATTTGAAAGACCGATTTAAGAGATATACCAACTCAAAACTTCAGATTTCAACTCTAAACTATGAATTAGTAAATCTAGGAATGGATACCAAACCAAAGAATATCAAACTAGGCCTTGGCCTAGCCCCAAAAGAAAAATCAGCCTATGTTCGTCTCCTGAAACAAAACAAAAGTGCCTTTGCCTAGAAATACGATGACCTTAAAACTTACGACACTTCAATCATTCAACATACTATCCCAATGATAGCTGATGCAAAACCTGTCCAACAATAGCTGAGGAATATCCATCCTAACCTGGAAAGTTAGATTAAATATGAGCTCAATAAATTATTAAAAGCCAAAATTATTTTTCCCATTCGACATTCTAGATGGGTTTCCAACTTGGTTCCCGTTAGAAATAAAAATGGAGATATTAGAATTTGTATTGACTTTCAAAATCTTAACAAAGCCTGCTAAAAGGATAATTTTCCCCTGCCTCCTATGTAATATTTCTCTTCTAAACAACATAGGTATATCCTTACAGACAAATATTATTTTACTAAATGGGTAGAAGCAGTTCCACTCAAGGCAGCCAATGCTAAACACATCATTGATTTCATAGATCAGTTCATAATCACCACATTTGGTTTGTCCTCTGCATTAATGTTTGATAATGCATCATATTTTTCTGACAATGCTATGACTGAATTTGCACTTAAAAGAGGTTTTAAGCTTAAAGATTCTGCCAATTAGTACCCACAAGGGAATGGGTTGGCTGAATCAACAAATAAAAACTTAATCAGTATCATTAAGCGAACCATTGATCAAAATCATAAAAATTGGCACAAATCTTTGATGTATGCTCTATGGGTAGACTGAATGACCCAAAAGGCTTCCATTGACACTTCACCCTTTAATTTAGTTTATGGGAAAGAATTAGTTCTCCCAACTCATATAGCAATTCCTTCATTGGTCTTAGCTCAGTTTATTGACGAAACACCAACATCATCATTACAACTAAGACAACTGCAAATCCTTAAGCTAGAAGATCAATGAGAACAGGCTAAAATAACACATGCTCGTCATCAAGCATTAGTAAAGGCTTCCTTTGATTCAAGCATGGTATCTAGGAAAGATTTTCAAAATGGAGATTTAGTTTTGAAATGGAATAAGGTTCATGAAGAAAAAGGCAAACATTCCAAATTCCAATGAATGTGGCTTGGCCCATTCCAACTTGTGGAAATCATAGGTCCCTCAACTTTCATGTTGCAAGATTTAGCAGGGAAAAGAGAATATTTACCTGTTAATGGGCAAATCCTTAAAAAATACTTTCCATAGAAGATGACCTCTTTTATTTTGGGAATTCACGAAGAAGATTAGTGTTTCTTTTAGATTTTGTTTTTTCGCTTGTATAAATAGAATTGATTTGGAAAATTGATCATTATTATTGAAAGATATAGTCAAATGCTACAAGCCTGAAAATGTTACTAGTTTCAGCCTTACGAATTTTGATGAAAAACAACCTTTAGTCGGAATTTGTTTTATATCAATCAATGAAAAGCATCAATAACAAAACAAAGATTCTATGTAGAAAAGTTGTTTCCAAAAACTCTATAATTTTCGTCTAGAGCTATTCTTAAAGAACCAATGACTTCCTCCCCACCTAGGGAATTACAAGTTTCAAGGAGTTATCTAATGATACATTATAAGCTTAAAGAATAAGAGGTCTCGTCACGAGCCAACTTATCATGATCATAGATATTATGACTTACTGACATTGCCAAAACTACATATCAAAATAGGGCAATGACTCAACATTGTTGCAATCAAAAGACAAGGGTCCTCATCACAAGCCAGCTTGTTCAGCAAAGTTATAAATCAAGTGAATGGCACTGTCATAATTTGGCTACCAAACCAAGACACTGTTCTTTAAGAATTAAAATAAAATGAAAACAAGTGTGGATATGGATTTATCTTCGAAAAATTGTATATTTCTCCAAGTAGGATACAGGATCATTGTTGGGTAACAGGTATCCCTATCGAGGCTATGAACGCGTGTTGGCAGCAGAGGCTCTACATACGACAAATGAGCATACTTAAAACTGATCTATAGAGAAGCCTTTGTTTTTATCTTTATAAACCAAGTAGTGGCTTATGTAAATACAATGACTAGCTTTCGGAAGTAAATAACTAGAGTTAACACAGAAGAAACAAACTACCATGAACGACTAAAAGCATGATGCACTTTATATTTCTATAACAAAGTTTGATTTAAAAAAAAAAAACTTTTCTATTTTGGAAGTTTAGAAAATTCAAAAGATAATTAGAGATAACTAGTTCTTCCTAGTGAATCGCCAATTGTTGTGGCCAACAACAACCCCCATTTTCATTTAGTTTTAGTAATAAAGCTAAATAAATAGGGACCCTTCTAAAAAATAAAAAACTAGCACTTATGTTTCCATTTTGAATAAAACATGCTATCATAAACTTAGGAAAACACCTGCGAAACCCAAAAACTTAAGTTTTATGATAAGTTCTAAATAAAATCATTCTCTTAACAATAAAACATTGCATCGTAAAGGGTAATGAAGGAAATCCTATAAACAATCTTTCGAAATTGTGAAAATGTGATGCAAGATTGCATGCCTTAAAGACCCGTGGCACATCACGGATTTCATATGCCACAAGTTTCACCTAAGGTAAAATATCTCGATCCGGAAATATGTGATAAGGCATCTCAAAAATCCCATCACGCAGCCACATAAAGAAATAAATGATTGTTAAAAAAATGGATTAGCAATATTGTGATCTATGATACTGAAATTTGCGATATTGCGAAGCAAATCGCAAAATCGATTTATCTCAGATCTGCTAGGCTCATTGTTCAATAAAGTAATTCTCAAAATCTGATAGCAAGTTATGGGCATTAATGTCTATTTAATGGTTAGTTGATGATCATTTATGAGATCAGATTTAGATCTGATCGAAAGGTTGTTTCATGTAGGGTGATATATTTTATATGATTTCATAATTAAAGAGCTTTCCCGTCACCTTATCTCTTACCATTACTCTTTCCTTACTTGTAAATTTGTAGGAGCAACAAGAAGAGTAATATACGCAACAGTGTGCAGAACATAATGGGAAAGAAGGGAAAAGCTCCAGTTGCAGAGGACAAAGAGATGATGCCCTTATACATAGACACAACCTGTAACAGAGATGCCGATATAACCACTTGGGAAGGCATGTATAGTTTGCTCGAAGAAGAAAACCCCATAGTCATGGAAGTTAGGGCAACAGGAGACTCACGTAGGTCATTTGAGGCATCAATTACTGAACTTGCATGTTCTTTCTTAAACAGGATAGTGGCAAGACCTAAAATTCTTCCATACATAGAAATGGTCAAGTGGGTGTTGGACAATGTCGATATAACAGACAAACAATTCAAGTCTCAAGGCCAAAACCACATTGGGTCAATCACTCCACAAGATTTGAGGCTTATGTATCATCTACCAAAACCGCATGCAACCTAAAACAAACAATTCGTGGAGAAGTTCACCAAAGAAAACGAAGATTTGTCTTAGTGCACCAAAAACTGGTCAGCAAGGGAAGAACCATCGAAAAGGGACAAACATGGTATGTACAGTACTCGTTCCCTCTCTTCCCCATATCACTTTGTTGGTGCTATGCTATGTAAACTATATGGAAGGCCTGACATCAACAAGTTTTCATCTGAGTGGCTACCCCTATTAGATGCACCCACGAATTCCACTATTATGGATTGGGCTTAGATATTGTTTGATAATTAGCTTTAGTTGTTTGGAACTACTGGCCCAAAAGAACTACCACTCAGAGGATTTATCCTCCTTTCTATTTAGCTGCTTATGATATGGATACAATCTGTTATGTTTCCAAATTTCCTTTAATGGGTTGGAAGTGGAGTACTCATAATCCTTTGCCCATTCACATGTATCATAAGGAATTGTGGGATTCCAAGTTTATCCCGTATTTTTACAGAATTTGTCATGGAGTCATGTTACCTCTGCACATAATTTTCTATAATAGGGATGCCCCAAGATTTTCCCCTGAAGCAAAAGTTGATATTCTCCCTGCCGCAAGATGGTTTGGAGAAGAGCTTTTCACCTATGTCAGAGTATTCGAAAGCATTGCTTCCCCTCATTTCCTACCATTATATGTCCCAGATAAGTTATTGGCGCAAGAGATTTCCTACCACACCTGCGGGGAGGGAGGTATGAGCAAAGAGCTGAAAGACAAGAAGAATGCCATTTGGCCACAATTTCCTATGGACTCTGGGGCCTTTTCACTGTTTGATTTAGGTCATGAATTCAAAGAAGTAGACAATATTCTGTGTCTACGACTGTTCGAGTTTCCAGGGAAACAATTTGACCCCTATGATGTTATTAAGAATTTCACTACTGCTGTCAAGATAAAAGTATTTTCCAAAGAAGATGATCTTTTTGATGATACCTTCCAACAAAAAAGCAGTAGCACATTGAAAGAAGTTTTTCATATGGCTCAAATTCAATTTCCCCTAGCTAAATTCCAAGAATTCAAATTGTATAGAGAAAGGAAACTAGTTAACATCACTTTGGATAAGCTACGCTTGGAACCAATAAGGGAGCCTACTCCCAGTATTAGTTTAAGTGGAAGCTAAGATACAGATAACTCCCGATTTAAGTTTGGGAAAGAATCACCAGAATGCTCTAAACAGCCTGACAGTGACCATAATAAAAGGGAAGGGTTAGTTAGAGATACTGCCCAATCTAAAGACCACCCAGAGCAACAGGTTTTGACGACCCCATAGGTAAAAGTTCACCCTCCCACCATCTAGCCACCAAAGCCAGTGAGAACTGAGATGGATAAAGAGTGGGAAACATTCAATGAATTGATTAATACTGAAGAGCAGAACATAAAGACACATAACAGTACAGTGGAGACAGTGACTGATATGGTCATTGGAACAGTGAGCAATGCTCCTGAAATGGAGCATATTCCCATTACCCCATATTCTGAAATCATGCTAAAGGAGATTCCTCCTCTAGATGTATTTTAGAGTCCAAAACATAAGGCAGTGGTAAGAAGGCGAAGAAAGAAAAGGAAACTGGACAGTGTGCTCTCACCTGAGGCAGAGTTGTTAGACGTGCTTTAGCGAGACCCTACCACTGATCCTACTGAAAATCTCTCTAAGTTATCTCAGATCGTAGGAGCCTATGCTTCTGCTACCATTGATAAAGTGTCCAAGGTATAGAAGTTACTGACGGATAGAGAGCAACAAATACAAGTTTTGTAGCAATAGCTACAGCAAGCCAGTGCCAACCGTAAATCAGAGGAAAAGTTAGAAAAGTTACAGCAAGATTTTCAACAGATGCAGGAGGGATACCAAAATAATCTGGCCGAAAAAAAAATCAATTGTAATCTATGCTAGAGATGCATATAGATGATACCAAGCTTATAGAGTTTGTCTCAGAAGCCGTTGCCTTAAATGACCAACTCTTGCAACAACAAGAGGTGATAGGCCATAAAATTACCAATCAAATCGTGGACTTGCAACATGATTATGATTTGATTAACAAAATAATTTCTGATTATTTGACTTCGCGAGAATCAAAAGAAGGAAAGAAGGAAGGCGTGCTCAGAATCAATGAAGCCCACAAAGAAATGTTGTTTCATAAGTGGGACACATAGATTAGGAAGGCAGAACAGGCAGCCGAAGAAGTAGCTACAATGGCAAACAACGTCATTGACTGTGTCAATGAAAACCTACAAACAAAAAACCTCATATCAGAGACCACTCCTGGATTTCTCCTGAAGGCACAACAACTACAGACAAGCTGGAGACAAAAAGCTAAGGAAAGGGAAGAGTCCATCAAGACGTTATCCAAGTTAAATTGGGATACTTACTGGCATTACTTGGTTAAACCGCATAGTCAATGCATGACTCTCAAATGCCTTACGAACTCTTCCGAGAATATAGTGCCAACACTTTCCAATTCTATTTTCGCAGGGCAACTAAAATCTGAGGTTGGCCAACCGACGCTCCTCAAGCCAATGCTGAATCCTTGCGATCTTAGAGAACAGATACATAGATAGTTAATTTCCAGATTAAGTTTTAGTTTTAGTTTCGATTTATTTTTACCTTAGATGAGGACAGTCATTTAAACCTCCTCCTATATTTTTGTAATAAACTATTTTTAGTATTTTGGTAATAGTATTTTAACACCTCTCATGCATTTAGAGAAGGGTCCAGAAATTTGTCAAAAACGTTTCCTCAGAACATGCACTTCTGCACCCTCATAGGAGGTTTTGATGAATGAATGGAATGAGATTTATTGATATCTGTTGTTTAATTTCTACTACTGAAATGCACTTTTGTACTCTTAGTAGATGTTGAATTAGGAAGATATAAATCTATATTGCTGAAGCTCATGAGTAGAACTTGTTATCAATGGTACTTTTATCTCTTAATGATTTCTACTTATGTGTCAAAGTAATATTTTATGCTTAGTTATTTATATATGAAAGCTTGAATGTTTGAGTTATCATTTGGCACTTTTGTACGATGATGACTATTCTATTTATGTCTAATGTATGAATGACTTATTATGCGATATGCTTCTCACAATTGTTTCGGCTAACTTTTTATACAAAACAATTCATTCTTATCGAATTCTTTTCTTGTAGCAATTGAATGATCTTTATTACCAATTGTTGTTAGAAATTATTTTAGATCGCATAAGTGAAAATTTGAATCCTGGGTTAGTTTTAGAATGAGATATTTGTGTTCATTAGAATACAATTACATGTTTTAAATTAGACATTAGATTAAAAGCATTTTACATAGAAATCTTTAGAAAAAGGAAATATAAATTCTTATCAACACACACAATTGGGAAACTTGTCCCATTATCCCCAGTGGGACCCACCATCCCAAATGGAAAAGGAGCTATTTTCAAAGTCCAGACCGGATGGGTATCCCCCATGTTGTAGACCTGATTTTCGAGGCTTCAACACAACCCCATTTCGTTGAGGGTTAAGGGTTGTCGTCAACTGTCGTTTAATCCCTTCCATTGCATAGAAGTTCTTAAGCTCATTGGAGACATATTCTCCACTATTATCACTTTCTACATTTTTAACATTCTTACCTAACTCTTTCTCGGCCAATTCCTTGAATTCACAAAAATTTGTGAATGTCTCATCCTTTATCTGCATGAAAAATATCCAGCATTTACGCGAATAGTCATCTACTAATATAACATAATACCTTTGTTTGGTCGTGGATACTGTCGAGAATGGTCCAAACACATCAGAATGGAATCTCTTTAGAATAGACTCTGCTCGACTGTCTCCATCTCCAAAGGAAGAATTGGTGTATTTTCCCAAAGTGCAACCCTTGCATGTATCAACTTTCTCAAGCATACCTTTGGGAAGACCAGTAGAGATTTCTTGCAATATCTTCAAACCCCCATGATGGAAGTGGCCCAATCGCCTGTACGACAACTCACTGATGTCTCAGCTCAACATCTTTTCTGCTTTTGAACTCAAAGCAACACAATCCTCTACCTCTATCTTATAAAGGTTCTGCACGTGAATCCCTATCTTCTTTACTTGACCCGTGGCTATGTGTCAAAGTAACACCTTTCCTTTTGAAAAGATCACATCATAGCCTCTATGCTCAAACATGGCAATAGATACCAAGTTCTTCGTCAGCTCGAGTACATGCATAACATTCTCCAAGGTGAGTGGAGCCACCTGATCCCTATGAAAAGTAATAGTTCCCACACCAGTAACACTATACTTACCATCATCACCCATCTCGATATGCATCTTGAGATATTTCTCCTCCAGTTCATTGAATAACTATTTGTCACTAGTCATGTGGAAAGAAGCTCCATTGTCTAAGTACCAGACACTTCCCATCATTGAAGAAACCATGCATGCAATGAGCGAAAAGTCCAATTCGAATTGGGTGGCCCAAGCCATACCCACCACTCCACTAAGGACTTCTCCTTGGACTTATTTAATTGACAATTTGTATCAAAGCGGCCCATCTTGTGACAATGAAAACATTTCACTTTTGACATGTCCTTCTTCTTACCTCCATGATAAGAATCTAACTTCCAATGAGAAATTTTACCTTTCCCCTTCCTTTCCTTAATTACTAAGGCACAATTCTCTTCATCATTAGTCTTTGATGAAGAGCCATCCCTAGTGTTCCTCCTAATCTCATCCTTCATCAAATATGACCATAGTCGTTTCCAATTTCACAGCTTCTCCCGACCATTGACAAAGTCCTAATAACTATGACAACTCTTTGGGAGTCTAAGAAGAGCAAGGCTCACCATATCCTCCTCGGAAACTGTGACTCCAACACTTCCAAGTTCATCTCGACATTGAGTGAACTTGTTCAGGTAATTTGGAATCGTCTCTCCATTCTCCATCTTGAGTTTACAAACTTTATCCTTTAGTGGCAACTTCCTTTCATAACTAATATTCTGATACAATTCTGTCAATGTTTTCCTCATAGCATGTAGAGTTTCCTTTCCATGGAGACTCGAGACAATTTGGTCCCGAAATCCCTCAAGGATTATCTGCCTTTCTTTCACAACAGACTTCTACCATTCAGCCAAATTCTGTGCATTCGTAGCTGCTGGCTTGGGGATTTCTTTATCAAGGAATTCCTTCAAGCCATTATCTTCAAGCATAGCATCCATCATGTCCCTCTAGGCTATAAAATTAGACCTTCCTTCCAAGGCATAGAAAACCCTCTACCAATGGAATACCATTTGCCGATCCTAAGGTATGTATGCAAATTCGATGTTCACCTGTAACCCAGAAACTCAAAACTTCGAAATCTCCTCTAGAGAGTTGATTTTAAATCAACAATATCATCCTCATCCGAACTCTGATTCGTCCGACTTTTTTTTTTGAATTTGGGTATCTTTTCCCAAGGAATCCAAATCGGAAATTTGTTTCTGAAATTTTTTCACAAAAATTCTCAGAACATCTCTGCAATATCTCGGCCCAAAAAACAATCTTACTCTGATACCATGTAGAAAAACCTGTAGATTCACAATTTAATGCAATTTGCTAAAGAAAGAGACAAGAATCTACTTCTACTCTTTATTGCAGAAGCCCATAAACGTAGAGCAAAAAATAATCAATAGAGGAAGAGAATCAAAGGCACATAACCCAATAAATATCTGGGGAAAGCCACAACTCAAAACCCCAATATTTGTTTTGTATTAATATAGAAAATAAAGATGAAATTATAATGCATGTTATCACTAGAAAAATCTCAACACTCAGAAAATTCAATGTCCAACTCATAAGAAAGCTCAGGGCCAAAGCTTAGCCAATTCACAAGCTCTCCAAATCTCTATTCCAATATGTAAGTCCCATAAAGGATAGATTGTATTTAAACGGAAATAAAGCCTCTACAAATAGTGCAATCCCTCAAGGATCAGTTCTTGAATGCATGCACTATCAGTGCAACTCAGAAAAATTTAAAACAATTAGTACATTGTCCCTGCACTCTAGTCTCAACAGGGCCTTTCCCAGAATCGACATGCATGAGATTCTGATCGTGGAATATTCAGTTAACTAGAGTAGCACTAATTAGGTCACTAGTGTCCCAACAAACTGTTTACTCACTATTAGTTCCCGAAACTGATTGGAGCTAATTTAATTGGACTTAACTCAATAAGCTGAGTTAACTAATTACAACTCATTAATAACTCATCCTAAAATCCTGTAAGTTAGGGAGAAAATATACATGTCTTCTAAGATAATTCTAATTAGAATTTCATAAATTAATTAAGTTAATTAAACATAATTAATTATTTTCAAATTTCTATGAGAAAAGAATTCTATTTTAATTCATAGTTTAATTCAAGGACAAATTAAACTAGAATTTCTTGTTTCCATTTCTCAACACCCTTTTTCGAAGTAGATATCAATCCTGTAGCATTTCTAGTTGATCTCGTAGCAGTTCAGCACAACCATGTAGCACTACAAGGGTGAGGAAAATTTGGGTGTAGTTGCTTTCTAGGTGATGGAGAGATATAGGGAGATGCTTAAATGATGATGGAAATGCAGTGGTTAGGCTTGGGGAATCAAAAAATGGACCTTCCACTTTGTTCCTTCAACTACTGCTCGCTTGACTATCTAGAGTCCTACAAAAGAAAAATGTTAGCATAATTGATGTAAGGACTCCCTACCCTCTTTGTACTTCCTCCTTGCGTTTTAATTTTATTTTTTTTCTCTGCTTTTTTCTCTTGCTTTTTGGACATGCAGACTCCCTCCGGAGAGGTTTTCAATTATCATGTCTTCCCTAGGCGCATTAGAGGAGGTTTTCACCTAGGGATATTTTCATCTTATTTTAATTTTCCTTTATGTTTCTATTGGGTTGCCTCATAGAGGTTTCAACCCTGGAGTTTTCCTTAGATGCCTCATGGAGGTTTTCAACTAGGTCCTTTGTTATATATATATATATATATATATATATATATATTCCACCTACTGGTTAGAAGCTTGCTGAACTGAGGCTTGTAAGCTTCCCAATCACATTCATCTCCTTGCTAATTGAGATAATGAACTCCTCCTTGGACAAATTTCTTTTGTACATTTTCAATCGGTAACCACTATCAAGCAAGGGGATGTCGTCCTCATCAATTGTTCTGATTTGGACATATCCATTCTGATGACATTCTTCCACTAGATAGGGACCCAACCATCTTGTCATTAATTTCCCTTTAAATTCCTTGAATATTGAATCATGCATAAGAGCCACTCACCTTCTTTAACATCCCTCTCCCTAATGTGTTTTTCATGCCAAATCTTCCTTTGCAGTTGGACTACCTCAATGTGTAGGAGAGCTTGGATTCTGAATTCGTCTAAACCATTGAGCTAGAGTAGCCTCTCCTTCTATGTTGTAGTGAGGTCTAAGTCTAACTGAGATTCCGTCCTTAGGGTATTTTATTCAAATTCGATGGACATCAGGACCTTCTTTCCATAGACTAATTGAAATGGGGAAATCTAGTGGTGGTCTTCTAAGTAGTATGGTAAGCCTAAGTGGGTTCTATAAGTCTGTTTTCGCAATCCTTCCTGATGCTGCTAACAAACTTGATCATAATTTTTTCCAAGGCTCGATTTGTGACCTCCACTTTCCCATTTTCCTAAGGGATATAGGTAATGGATGTCTTGTGCTTTATGTGGTGTGGCTTCATGATGTCTTCAATCAAATTCAAGGTGAATTTTGTCCCTTGATGAGTGACCAAATCCCTTGGAAAACCAAAATTTTAGAATATGTTATCCCTCATAAATTTAGCCACATTATGATCAGTTGTTTCCTTTACTACCTTTTGTTCAACCCATTTAGTCAAGAAATCAATGCAGACAATGATACTTCTCTTGTCCTAATGGGGGGATCAATGGGCCTAATGAAGTCCATGCCCCATTCCTCAAATGCCTCCAACGACACTTTAGGTTGTAGGGGCATAGCGTCCTTGGGTGTAAGCTTGCCCATCCTTTGGAACTCATCACACATGGTGGTGTACCTTCCTGCATTCTGATTTAGAATAGGACGGTAGTAACTAGCTTGTAGGACTTGAAGGGTGTCTTCTTAGAAAAAAACGGCCCCCATAGGTTCCATCATGGCATGCTGAGGGGATCAAAGACCTCCTCTTCTCTAATGTAGCTTCTCAAAATATGATTTGGTCCCAACATAAAGAGATTTCCCTAAATCCAATTCAATGGAGAACTTTTTCTAATGATCTTGCTTTTCTCCTTGGAGGATATATTAGGAGGAAGCTTCATAGAAACCAAATAATATGCCATATCAGCAAACAAGGGCATAGCACTGAGATGGAAAAGATTTGTTCATCCAGAAGTTGATCATCCACCATTTCCTTATTCCCTACAAGCAAAGTCAGTCTTGACAAAAAAATTGGAACCACGTTCTCTTTCCCTAGTTCGTCAACAATAGTTAAATCAAATTGTTGTAATAATAAAAACCATCTAATTCTACCAGCATTGACATCAGTCTTATTCACTAAATACTTAATGGTTGCATGATTAGTGCCGACAAAAGTTTTATATCTAGTGATGTAGTGCTTAAGCTTGTTCGAAGGGTGTACCACAACTAAGAGTTCTTTTTCAGTGATTATATAATTGACCACCCTTAGAAAGGTTCTTACTAATGAAATAGATCACATAGGATCATTTTTCTTCCACTTGATCCAATAATTCTCCTACAACTTTATCTGATGCATCTATGTGGATATGGAAAGGCAATTCTGAATTGGGACACCTAAGGATGGGTGTAGTGGTCAACTTCTCCTTTAGCACTTCAAAGGCCTCTTGAAATTTATCTGTCCAATAGATGTTTGAATCTTTTGCCAGTAGTCCAAACAAGGTTGAAGCCAATTTACAGAAGTCGTTGATGAACCTTCTATAGTACCTAAGCAATCCCAGGAATATTTTGACATTACTTTGTTTTTTAGGGATATGGACCCTTTTGATCATGGTGACTTTATTGGGGTAAACCTACATCCCATCCTTAGATATGGAATGGCCTAGGACAATCCCTGCATTCATAAAAAAATCACATTTCTTGGGACAATGAAATATTCATATCAATTAATTTATTTAAGACTTTATACAAATTAGAAATAGCTTCTTGGAAGTCACAACCATAAGGCGTAAAGTCATCCATGTATCTCTTAAAAGTGTCATGGACAAGGTCAACAAAGATACTCAGAACTTCCCTTTGGAAGGTAAAGGGGGCATTGCACAAATTGAATGGAAATACCCCATAGGAAAAGATACCCCAAGGACATGTGAATGTCGTCTTCTCTTGGCCCTTAGGGTTGATCTATATTTGGTTGTACCAGTAAATCCATCTTGGAAGGAAAAAAATATCTTTCCCACAAGGCCATCCAAGACTTGGTCAATGAAAGGCAAAGGGAAGTGGTCCTTCCTTGTAGCTTTGTTATGTTCTCAGTAATCAACATAGATCCCCCACTTCCCATTTGTCTTGGGGACTATGATGACAGGGCACACCCACTCACTATTTGAAATTGTCTATATGAAACCTGCATCTAGTAGATTTTGTAATTCCTCTTTCACAATTTCCTGAAGAGCTATATTAATCATTCTCTAGGTTGGAGCACAAGCTTGCATCCCTATTTTATGTATATATCATGAGTACAAATTACCAGATGCACACCTTTAATTTCCTTGTGGTCCCAAGAAAAATCATCTAGGTGTTCCCTCAACACATTGAATAATTATTCTTTCTACTAAGCTAAGAGAGAGGGGTTGATCTTTAGTGTTTTGGATGGCCTAATCTCTACAACCTTAGCATGATTTAGATTAGGGTCAATGGCGCACATATTATTCCTTGGGTTTCTCTTGGATTCTTTCATCATTTCATCCACTGACATGGTAGTGGGAGGTGAATCCAATAAGATATTGTCAATAAGGTCATCATCATCAAGCGGCCTCCCTCCTACAATAATGTATAGTGTACAAACTAGGTAGAGTTATGTTTGATAAATTTCTCCCTCTTCCTCATCATATAACCACAAGGTCAAGTCATTCTCAATATAATTTTGAGTAGGAGGGTATAAGACAAGCTATTTTTATATATTCCCACTCTTGATGTCATGTTCCAACCCTTGCAACTAATGTAGGCATCAATAATGGTCAACCAAGGTCTTCCTTGGATCATAGGGTAGCCATTAAACTTGGTTTTGGGCTAGATAAAAAAGAAATTAGTGGGGAAATCCCAGGAGTCAATGGAGACCATCACATCCTCAATAACTCAATAAGGAGCTATTGTCGATCTATCTGCAAGCTCCAACACTGTAGTGGTCTTCCTCAAGGACCCTCAGAGATTGAGAGAAAGTATGGTTTCCTTGGTAACCATATTGATTGCATCCCTAAGGTCAATTAAATTATTAGGGACCATCATGTTATCAATGTGCACATCCACTACTAGGCCACCACGATACAAGTAATTTGGGTATATTACCCTCCCAAGCATCAAATCAAATATCTTCCCAACAACATTGATAGTTGGGATATATACTCTTCTTCTCCCGGGTCTTTTAAATAACTATTCATTGATATGATCGTTGTAAATGGGGACATTTTTTATGGCCTAGAGAAGGGGTATCCTAACACATAATTTCTTCAATTCTCCTAGAACTTCAGCTTCTTCTGTTATGTTATTTAGGTTGGACCAACCTTTCAAAATAGGGAGCTGCATTAGCTTGGGGGCACTATTTTCCTTCCCTTCTCCAAGCTCTTCAAGTGGAGAAGGTGGGTGAGAATATGGAAGTACCTTCCTATACTGAAGGTTGATCTCTTGGATTTCCATAGCGTAAGTAGGATAGGATTTATCACCATTGTAAACCTAATGTTCTTACTTATTATTCAAGTTTAGATTGGGTTGGGTGCGAATTTGATGTTTCTTAGGTGTGTTATGGCGAGGGAGTTGTGGTTGAGTTCGAGTGGGAGGTATTAAAGCAGGAGTTTGGGTTGTTTTAGGCCTCCATCCTTGTGAAGATTTTCCCCATTTAGGAGATTGAAGTGGATATGGCTGGAAAGGAGGGTTAATAGGCTAAGGAAAATATTGAGGAATATAAGGCAAAGGTGAGCGTATGGACCATGACGGACGAATGAAAGGATACAAAGGTTGGAAAGTTCCATTTTGATTTGGATTGTAAGGAGGATAATGTGCATCTTGCATTCCCTATTGATATAGCCGAGGGCCTTAGGGCCTCCTTTGTTTAATGAAGCAATGTTGCTACGAACCACTCGCTGCCCCTTGGTACAAATTTTTGGTACAAATTGTTGCATGTTTTTCCTCACAAACAGAGAAGACTTCTATGATGTTCAATGGGTACTCATTTCTAGGATGTCTCGTAGTGAATCTATGGAAAAAACATAGCTAGTTCCCTTTCTGTTTCCTTTTGTTTCCTTTTAATCTACATAGTATCCATCTGTAGGAAAAGGTATGCAACATTTCACTCTTAAAATCCTCCAAAAAAATCTCTATCTCATGTTTGATGGTTAATGTAGAGGGAGATGACATGACAAACCCTTGACTAGACCTAACCTTTTTCATAGTAGCTCTAAAATGATTCTTCAAGATTGATATGATGTCATCATAGGGAACCTGGTATATGTCTCCTCCAGATATCATGTTGAGGGTCTCCATTAGATGTTCCTTCATACCTCAGAGAAGTACTAGCTTGAGTGACTCAAGGTCTTGGGTATAGTTAACCCTCATGTAATTGAGTTAGAAAACTTCCTCATAGTCATCTAAAGATTCATCTAGTCTGAGGGTCATCCTAAATATTTCCTCTTATGTCTCTTTAGACCTATAGTAATCATTGTACTTCTTATTAGAATCTTGTTGCATTTGGGCCCAGGTGGTGATAATTCCTCAAACTAAACCCATAAAATAATGCAAGGCTACATCCTTAAGGGTAGATGGGATAAGATACAACTTATGCTCATTAGAAGTATAGTCATAGGTCCTGTAAGCCACAACAAACTCAAACATTAATGTGTCAGGATCCTTAAAGGCTAGGATATGCAAGTGTGGACAAGCAGTAGGGATGACATTCTTCAGCTTCGATTCTTCATTAGTTTCTCTGATCGGAGAGAACTCTTGTTGTTTGTCTCTAGCCATGTTTTAAACAGGTGATATAGGCTCTTCCTACCCTATGGGTACTTCAAAAATCTCGGGTTGCTCACCTAGAGAGTTGTCTAACTCCCTTGTAGTGAAAGAGGGAAGTTCACAATCATAAAAGAAGAATGATGGTTGGATTCTTGAAGGGGTGAGAGCTTTTGGTAGGAATTTCCCTTTGACTATCCCTACACCTACGAGTCACGAAAGAACTAGCCCTTGTGTTCTTGAATTTTCCTCCTTTTTTTAAAGTTTTTAAATCCATATTACTGATGCACTTCAAAAAGAACAAACAAGCAACATTTAAGTATAAACTACACCTATCTGACAACTACGCCAAAAAGTGATGAGCCTTGGTATTGCATCAAGGATGTTGCAACTCCTAATACCCTCAACTTGAATTATAAACCATGGGTTCATACGAACTTAGAGGTGACAATAATATATGCACAGTAGGTCAAGTTCTACTCATGTCACCCTTAGTCAATGGATTAGGTAAAGCCATGTAGAGACCACTCCTTCAACTAACTACAAAGAGAATTTCTATGAAAAGACAAAAACATACCCTAATTGCAAAGAAATGAACATTATCCTAGTTGTAGAAATGAAAGTTCCATTCATTATATGTGGAGAATAACTATAACTGTAGGAAAGGAAAATAATATACTAGCTGCAGAAACAAACCATGTTTCTCTACTTGCAAACCAATCAAATCAAATTTCCACTTGCAGAATGTAAATCATTAATCTAATTGCAAATTTCTTTGAAAGAAGAAATTTAGCCTACAACACATAACTAGGAAATCCAAAAAACTAAGCCTAATCTATTTTCATTGAAGAGTTTCCCTTCATATCACTAAGTCTACGATGGATTTAACCTTATCAACAAGGTCTTTACTCACTGCATAAGAGAATACTCTTTGTGATTCAAATGTGAAAATATGCTTCCTAACTCTATTTGCTTTTTTGTCCTTGCAATGGAGGAAGGATGGGTCTACAGTGGTACTTGGGTCTCCCTAACCATGGATTCAAAGCTTTGGGGTCATTATTCAATCTCAAAATGCAAAAATAACATCATAGGGAAAATTTGACTAATTTTGGGTAGTACTATAGGACTGTTATATGATGCTACATGATACCTTGTTTTTCTACAAGATTTCCCTATTTTTCTACAGGATTAGGTCCAAGAGATTTATGAGGGAAAGGAAGGTGTTATGGAGGTGGAGGAAGGTGGATGAGGGTGGAATAAGGATGAGTGATTCATTTTTCCAAGATTACCACCCCTCAAAGAACCATCTTGCATAAAGAGTCGTGTCAATAGTGTCCATCATTGACCCTGAAAAGATGAACTTGGTGGCAGAAATTGAGAGTCATATGAGATTTCCAGGAGGAGGATGGTAATGGAAGAGTTGATGTGGATGAGTGTTCCAACTCTTGCAAACTAAAAATCAGGAACATGCATCTAATGATAAATATTGCAGCAAAACATATCAAAGTGGAAAGGATGAGTTGAATTTTATTTCATCAAGATCTATTGTATCCTACAACATGCATCTAATCCATTTGTGAAGTCATGATATTAAATTCTGAGGTGAAAAAAAAAAAGCATGGAAAATAATTTCAAACCAAAGCCTAGACAATTCCAAAGAAACATAAACACATATTTTTGGCTTGTTGTTGTAAAGACCACACTTCCCATAAGAGAGGTGGTGACCAGACCCGCAACTACAATCTTTGCAATCCAATTCTGACTTAAACAAGATATACAACAACTTGAACAAGACCATGGGAAAAATACATGAGAGGGATTAAAGCCTCTCCATTGGGCACTAACCCAAGGGTTTCAACCCTCCTAAGCTAACTCAAATGTAGACCAATAATAGACCTTTCATTAACAGAAACTAGAGTTCATATACATAATCTCAAAATGGAGATAATAGTCTCAAGTACTTGGTCTTCAATAGTTTTTCCTCGCTCCACGAATTTAAATCTTAATACGCCCTTAGGCCTATTTATTTATACAAAAAGTGATTAAGGGGAAACTCCCTTGAAAGGAGGACTACTTCCCTCCAAAATCTCGAAATTAGTGGATCTAGTCCCCTTAGGTTCTTGCATGCAATTGAGTTCATCGACTTCCAGTGGACTTCGCGTTATTGGTGAGGAATCTTCAGGCTAAGGTCGATTTGGGGAGTTAATGTAGTGGACAAGCCCCCTATGTTCTCTCTAGATGTCTCCAATGTGCCCCTGCATAGTAAATATCTCCAAAAATGCTTCTTTTTCTCGTATTTATTTATCAAATATCATTGTAAATAGATGTTGTTGAAATTGCCACTTATCACGACTTGGAGTATGTTTTAAAACTTTTTTTTCTTGGCTAAGAGTTTGTCTATAAGGAAATAGGTTAAAAACCCAAAATGGAGGCATCTCGTAGGAGTGAAAGTCTTCCCTCTTACCGACCACTAGTAAGTCACTCTAAGTGGCATGGTTTTCCTTCAATAACAATAATAAGTAAACGTGTATTAGTGAATAGTAACCAAAAATAGCTATACTTATTATTAACTGGTTTGACAACTAAATTATAATAGACTTCCCATTATAGCTAAAAATAAAAAATGGCAACTTATCAAGATGAAAATGGTTAAAGAAACAAGATCAATGAGAAGAGGAAAGGTTAAAGAAACAAAATAAGTTGTTTGTTCGCGTTTCATAATGAAAAACATTGGGCACGAGATCAAATCGATGCTTCTCCGTGGTATCAAAGTGCTTATAAGCGAGAGGTATTAAATCTCAACAAGAGTAAAATATATGAAATTCTGGACCATTTTGCATGTATGGTTACCATTTTAACAATGTATGCAATTAAATATATAAATAGTACTCGTGTGACAACGGGACTATGTGAACAACTCTTATTATAAATATTAGTTATTATGTATTAAAATTAAATTTAATATTAAATTTTTTAAAAGTTAAATTTTATTTTTAATAATTAAAATTATTATAAATTTTATGTTGTATATGGATTTAGCAAATAGACGTTCAGCTTTTCTGGCACAATGCATCACATTATGTATTTATGGATTTATTTAGTTATTTTTAAATAAATTTTAAATTTAAATAAATATTTAAAAATTATATTTTATAACAATATGAGTATTTATATTAAATTAATAGTAATAACAATATTAGTCATTGTTAATGATATTTTAACGTTGAATTTTTTAACATTATTAATATTAATATATTCATCTTAAATATCAATAAGATTGAAGTAATCATATTAAAATTAATAACATTTAATTATATTATTTAGGTTTTTGTGCTTGAAATTTTTAATGAGTGGAGGAAGATCCACAAATTAAAAAGTTTCGGTTGATAATTCAAAACTATAAACCGAGTCCATCTTCAATACATTAATATTATTAATATTACTCATAAAATAAATATAAATAATATTGACATTGATATTGTTAAATAGCATTAATAATATTTATATACTAAACTATTATTATTATTATTATTATTATTTAAAATAGGATGAAAATATTATATTTATAAAAATCGAGGTTGTGGATACAACAATTATAACAAAAAGAGGTTATTCTAGTTATTTGTTCACACATATAATGCTTTCGATTGGCCAAAGGATAATTTTATTTATTTATTTGATATCAAAATTGCTATTTCTATATGCTTAAATATACCAAAAGACTTGCAAATTTTGATCAAGTTTACAACACATGCTAATTGACACAAGGTTGGATTACATATCTAGGTCGTTTACAAAAACTAATACCAAAATATAGCATGATTAAGAATGATAAAAAGACACTACTAATAAATTAAAGAGGCGTGGATATTTATGGGAGTTGGAGTTTCTCTCTTTATGTTCTTTCCTATCTCTTTTCAAAGGAGGGGAGAGGAATGAGGTTTACTTTATCGCTTCTAAAAATGACGGAGAAGAGCAAACATTATCATATTCAATCCTTTCTGTAGGTGTGATATCACCTTCCTGCCTTTTCTCCTTTTTTCCAAGTGTTACTTAATTTTTTTCCCTCGAGTCCTTATCTTGGGTTTATTTAAGGGTATTTGAAAGGCCTCTTCTAATGAATTTTTAGCGCCTAGCTCTTTCTTCGTTGCATGTGCACTTATGACATCTCTATTAGTGAAACTGTTTACTTTCTTATGTTCTCCTTTCACATATCATCTTTTCACCGTCTAGTTTTTCATCTACAAATAGATAAACTGAAGTTGCCTCATAGTTCTTGTTATTTCTACGAGAATCAAATACCTCCTCCTCTTATAATGTAGCCTCTTCCCCAATGACTAAATTTTCTTGAGTTCGAAGATATTTGAGGGGAGGCATGTCATTTTGACCCTAATAACTCGTGCATTGGGAGATGGCCAACTGGATATCTTGGTATAGTGAATTAGGCTAATTTAGGGCATCAAATTTATTACCTACTAAGCCTTCATTCTAGAGGAGAATTATTCAACTTTGGCAGTTGATTTATTTAGAGAGGGATGGCCTTTAGGACCCAATCCATTTACTTCATGTGTCCTTGTGGATATATTTTTTTGGAGGCACCATTTCTTCTTTTTGGTTGCTACAGTTGCTCTCCTTCCTCATTATTTTTCTGGATTTTTTCCACTTTTGGTAATATCTAAGAAAAATTCCCATATCCATGACAATTCTTACATTTAAATGGTAGTTGATCATCATCCACTTCTTGATAATGAGTCCATTTATCTGGATGGATATTTATTTTTGTTTAAAGTCCATTATTGATATTCACTACTATACAAATCCTCGCATAATATTGCATACCTCCTCATGGTTCTTCCCAATTGATATAGAAATCCATACAGTTTCAATATTTCTAAAGGTGTCCCCATTGCAATAGTGTAGGGAAAATGTGGAATCTAACCCAAACAAGAATAGTTGATGGAACATTATTTTGTAGATTGAAATATAGACTCCAATAATCTAGATACAAACCCTGAGAATGAAAAAATTATTTCCCACCTTGAAAGATTAGATCTTTATATGCTTCCTTTCAAAGAGGAAAGAGAAAAACCCCTCCCATAGAAGGAAATAAAAATATTTCCTTCAACCATGGGTCTCTAATTTTTATCTACCCAGATATTCGAAGAGAACAACAAGGGTCATAAACACATGAACTAGCTAATGACTGCTAGTGTAAGAGCCATTGCACTGGATTGGTGCACATGAACTATGATGTTTGGGACATCATTTGATTTCTTCATAAATTAAGCTAGTGAAAAGCATTAGAACGTCAAACCCCTAGCAACTAGTGCATTAAAAGAATTGATATCATGATTAGGTAGAGGGGGCAGAGTGTTAGACCCTCTCAATCATAAAACAACCTGCAAGGGAACTACGGTTTTTTAGTTCTTTTCCTTGTCAAATACAACATCATTATTCCAAACCAAAAAAATGAAAGAGAAAGGAGGACATGCGGGTGGACTTTTATACACTTATATGTGCATGGGTAACATAATCATTTAATATGGTGTCTTTGGGTGTAACCACATGTTTAACTACTACCTAAAGGTGTCCCATGACTTTAGGGAAGTCCTCATGTGAATTGAACATTTCATAATGATGAAAAACTCCTCACTTTCACCGTCAGATCTAACCCAATTGAGTTTTATTATTATTAGTATTATTATTGATATTATTGATAACAAAAATATTTGTATTTCTATTATTAACGATATTATTAATAATGTCATTAATATAATATTAATATTATAATACTATTTGATGTAATAATTTATTTTATTTTAATGTAATAATGTTACTATATTGTAATAATGTTATTAATGACATTTAAGTAATACTACATTAATATTAATATAATATGAAGAATAATATAAATACTAATAATACTAATATATATAATTTTTAAAACATGATTTTCTCTTACTAATATTAATATTAATAATATTATTATGAATAAAAATAATTTTATAATAATTATTAGTAACAATATTAACTACATTAACAATGCTATGTTAATACATTAATTATAATATAAGCATATTATTAATGTAGTAATATTATTTTATGTAATAATGCATTTTAACATTAATATTAATTTTATTAATAACATTAACTTTAATATTAATAAAAATAAGTATAATAATGTAACAAATTGATATTGCAAAGTTATAAAACAACTCTTCATTGCAATGTGACAAACATTCTCTTACATCATATTCTAATGAACATGTCTCCACATCAACTTTGATAATAGACAATATAGTTAACCATGGGCACCCACGACGAACAATGGTCAACCTTGTGCAAACATGGTCAATCATGAGAAAACATGGTTGATGTATTTCCCATAAATCATGGTTGATGTCTTCCCATAGTTGATAATTAACCATACTAATAATGTATTAAAAATAAAAATATTATCAATAATATTAATATTAAATATATTTTACTTTTATTAATAATATTAATGTTTACCATGTAGATAATAATATTAATATCAATAATATTTTAAACAATATTAATAATATTAATATTAACATCATTAAAAAACAACTATGCTTCTACAATGTGATAAACATTGAGCTAAATCACGTTGTGATGAACATATTCTCACATTCACTTTGACCATAGACAAAATAGTCAAACATCGGCAACCACCAACAACAAGGGTTCACCATATTGGACATTGTAGACCATGACCAACAATTATTAATCATGAGAAAAAATGCTAGATGTATTTTTTATTCCAATTTTACGTATAATGCATGTAATCATAATGTGATGAATAATAAATGTCATCACAATTTTATGAAGAACAACATCACAATGTCACAATGTTATGAATAAACAACATATTCGCACTATGCATAATAATATGACTCCATGTGATGAATAGTAAATGTTAAGGAAATGTGACAAAGATTATAGCTTCAGTAGCTTTAAATTTATTTTAAATATGATGAAAAACAAATGATGTTATATTATGTTGTACCACAAATGGTGTCACAATGTGACATACAACAAATGATGTTGCAATGCGATGAATAATGAACCTATTGGAAAATTAAAAACAAAAACCCCCATTATAATGTGATGAAAAACAAATGTCATTGAAATGTGACAAATAATATGTTTCATCATATTGTGATGAACAATAATTAATGTCATTGCAATATGACGAACAACAAACAATGTACCATGTCACAATGTTACAAATAATTAACATTGTTGTAATGTGTGAAATAATAATTGACATCACAACATGACGAATAATAAACATCATTGCAATGTGACCAACAATAAATATTGTCACAATGCTCCAAACAACATATGATGTACATAAATGGCATACAAATCATAGCCTTCAATGCGATGAATAATAAACATTGTCACAATGTGATGAAAAATAAGCAATATTGCAATGTGACAAGTAATATGCATCATCATAATGTGGTGAACATAAATTCCATTACAGTGTTGAAAATAATAAAAAATCATAATGTGACAAATAATGTCAGAATGTGCAGAATAACAAATGAATTTTCCATGTGATGAACATAATCATCATCACAACGTAACCAATACTGAATATCATTGGAATGTACCAAACAACATTCGAGTACACTAATGGCATACACATCATACTATGCATTTACCATGGTTGATATACATGAACATAGTCTTCACTGTCCAACATGTTCAAACATGGTTAACCATAGTCAACATGGTCAAACATGGAAACAAATTCTCAACTTCAAAATGGTCAATCATCATTACAACCATCAACCATTGTGACATGGCTAACCATAGTGAATCTCATCACATAGTTAACATATTCAACTATATTCATCCCTCTCAACATAGTGCAACCATAATCAACATATCCAACATAGAAAACATGATCAACCATAATAAACCATAGTCAACCTAGTTAAACTTAGTCAACCATGTTCAATCGTACTTGAAACAAATACAAAATGGGCAATCATGGTCACCTTAGTCAACCATGGGCACCACGATCATCCATGGACATCCATGGTCAACCACTTTTTTAGGCATAGTCAACATGGTTAACCGCATTCATATATTGTTAAACATTACCAACCATGTTCACCCCTAGTCAACCAAACTCAACCATAGTTAACCATGCTTTTACAAGCTTATTTTTTGTCGAACAAGTTAATCATGTTCAAACATGGACAAGATGTTCAATCACAGTTAACCAACTCAACAATGGTCAACAATGGTTAACATGATCATTAATGGTCAACCATAGTTAACTAGAATTGGTCATTGTCGATCCTTGTCAACCATGCCCTATCATGGTCAGCTACGATCAATCCTCATCAACCCTTGGTTAACCACGGTCAATAGTTGACCTTGGTTAACTGGGATCAATTTAAACCATGGTTAGCCTTCTTAACCATAGTAAACGCTCTCAACCATTGTTAATCATGGTTGACCCTCTTCAACCATTGTCAACAATGGTCAATCCTGTCAACCATAGTCAAACTTGTCAAGATAATGAGCCATGTCAAATATGGTTATATTGACCATAAGAAATCATGGTCAACCACAGTAAACCATAATCAATAAAATCAATCATAGTGAACCTTGTCAAAATTATTAGCCAACCTTCTTAACCATGGTCAACCATCAATAACCGTCATCAACCATAATTGACCCTCTTCAACCATTTTCAATCATGTTCAATGACAATTAACTTTAATATACCTTACTCAAACATATGGAGGCCATAGTCAACCATACTTAAACTTAGTTAACCACAATCAACCATAGTCACTTATATTTTAACGATGGTCATCATTAGCGATAGTAAAAAATGGTAGGCCACAATTAAGCTGGGAAACCTTGGTCAACTAAGGTCACATAGTCAAACAATTATCAATAATGGTCTTCATGGTTTACCTGGTTAATAGTAGTCAACCATGGGAAACAAAGTTAAATATGATCGACCATAGTCAAAATGGGCATTGTGGTCATCCATGGTTGCCCACAATTATCTGTTATAAACACTAACAATCTTGATCAACCATCTAGATTCATAGCCATCCATATGTTGACCATATTCAACCATGTTTGGCCAACTCAATTTTTGTCAAACATGGTCAAACAATCTCAACCATGGTCTAATATTGTCAACATGGTCAACCATTGTCAAACACTATCACTTATTGTCACCCATGTTCAATTGTCACCCATGTTCAACCAAGCACAACCTTAACCATATTCAACCATGGTCAACCATGGTCATATCGGGTGAATCGTAGTCAACCTACAACAACCATGCTCAGCAACATTTGCACCACTTATTTCGAATGAGATACTTATTCATCCATTAATTATTGACTTATTTGATAATGAAAAGAATTATATGGAATATTTCATAACACTGATCTTTTGACTACATCCAATGATTGAGGCAATTAGTTGAATCTTGTGAAATTATATAATCAAAGCTCATTGAGAACTTCTTTTCATGGAGAAACCGTGGTTAGAATGGTCGAACATGATCAATCAAGGTCTCTATGGTTGAACATGTTCAACCATGGGTATCCATTGTCAACATGGGAAACCATAATCCATCATAGAAAACTATGGTCAACCATTGTTAATTTTCTCAAATGATGGTCATCATGCCCAACCATAGTTAGTCATTGTCAACCATGGACAATCACAGTCAACCATTAATCATAATCTATCATAGTAAATGATCAACTGTGGTCAAATTTGTCAAACCATATTCACCCATGGTTAACCATATTCAACCATGACCAAACATAGACAACCATGCTTAACTATGGTCCATAATTGTGAATCATAATCTATCATTGTAACTAATACTTTGATTTGGAAGGTCATGACCATCTATATTTGACTATATGTAGACCATAATAAGTCCTCAACCATAACTTAAATAGATTTAGCAATGGTAGCCCATAGTCAACCATTCTCTACTAATATTCCCCATGCGAACCCGAAATCTACTATCACAATAAGATTAATAGATATGGTTGATTTATACCAAATGACATTATTTTCATATGCATAGTGCTGTATACAAAATTAAAAATGCCATTAATCTAAACACGTCAACCACATTCAGTATTTAAGTATGGGGGATTTACGAAGTGCATTATATTAGATATCATTTTTGGGATTCAACTGCGTTAAGTAAGTCATTCAAACGTATGACCATTTCCAATGAGTGCTAAGTGAACTATTCAAAAATCATGAGAAATTAGTCAGTTACGACTACCTCTCATGGAAATGGTCATACGTTTGAATGACTTACTTAACGCAGTTGAATCCCAAAAATGATATCACATTCAGTATATCATTTATAATTTTTTTTAACAACAACCCTCTTTATTTATTTTCATGTTTATGTGATAAGTGGCATATGGATAAACAAATAAGAATGTTGATAAGTTATTTGCATATACAACCGTTATTAATGTTTGACTCTCCACAAGTGGTGAGTATTCAACTAGTTATTTGCATCGCCACAATAGTTGTTACCATTTGACTTGAAGGACCTAGTTCACAAAACAACAATAAAAATACAATTACGAAGTGAACTTCATCATATGAAAACACGCAGCTACTCATGTGTGAGGCGTTATTTAGTATCCTAAATGCATGTGTAAGGGCTTTGGATGGTATTTCACAACAATTTAGCATGCCTAATTAAATTAATATCTCGAATGTAAGGTAACTGTCCTCAATGTAAAGGTAAATTCGATAATTCATTGTCCATTTTTGTGCAGAATTTTGAACATATTCGAAGGGATGGTATCCCACTTAATTTGAAAAGTTTCATTTTTTGTGGGTACATCCAAATTCATTTAAAAGCTTTATTATCCTTTAATATACACTATTTTCTTTTGAAGAAATTGGTCTCGTAGCTGATGGATATCCTGCCTCAATAATGAATGATATACTCCTTTTAAAATCTATATCATTTTTATGTATCTAATTGGTTTTTTAACATTGTTTTGAACACTTTATCACATATATATTCAATAAAAAACAATACATAAAGAAAATATATCACTTTATCACATATATGATTCAATAAAAAACAATACGTAAAGAAAATACAAACATAGATAAATATTTAAATGTAAAACCCTTAAGTATATAAGAATGAAAGTGAATTTAATTTCCAACCAGCAATATCGATATATTGATAGTAAAAATAGATTGCATATCCAAATTTATTTTCAACAAATGTAACAAAATTCATGAATGTCTCTTCAATTGAATATGTTAAATATAATTCATATTTACAAATATCTTATTTAAAATCCACAAATTTAGCAGCAAAGTTATGGACACCCGCGTAAATTATACTTCTGTATATCAAGTTTAGAGTATGAATATCAGTTTGTTTGCGAATAGAAAAGGCTGGACTTAACACTCAAGACAATTGCTATCTAAATACTGGGCTCTTTTCCTTGACATGTATTATATGTTTATGGCACATCAGCCGGTGCAATTAGAATAAGGTAGAGCATAATATACTTAACTCGGAATCAAATACAGTTGAAAGGTTATCCGTTGACGGAGGTAGCTTAAACATTCATGTCTTGGACATGGAGTTCCGAGATTCAGATCCACTGTAATCAGCTTTTAAAAACTTTGTAGTATGAGAATATACTATCTATATAAATATAGAATTACATTTTGTAAGATGGCTTGAAAGATCTAATTCAAGGATTATATTTAATTCAAAAATACTGAAGACATTATGAACAGAATTTAGTTAAATACACCGGTAACATAGGGAAGGGACTTACCGAAAGAATGAATGATACCGCTGTAACATCTATATACCTATAACGAATGAAAATAATTTTGTATAAACTGTGATATATATATTTTGGAGTGAAGTTTTCTACCTTTGGTCATATATTATTTTTATCATATTGTTTTTTAGAGTTTTTGAGAGTGAACTGTGAGCACATATTTGAAACGTTCAACTAACTCCAACATGTTCAGTGAATGTGAAAGGTGAATGATAAAAATGTGTTAGGGAGGATGAATCTTCTATCAATAGACTCTTATACTATATGGTCCCTGACGATCAATAAGAGTGTTCACTTTAAATAATGAATGTTTTAAATGATTCAGAGATTCGCGCACAGTTCACTACAAAAACGCTAAACGAACATGTGACATAATGTAGATTCTGGTACAGGAAAGACCACGTTCAGTACAATCTTTAAGACTAATCCATGAAGTTTATTCCAGAGTAATGGGGAAATGGTTAATATAATATGAATTCTCAAATGAAAGACGATGTTTAGTTCAATAATTAAGATCAATCAACAATATTAATTCCTGATAAACTAGGAAGGCGATGCATATTGATTTGTTGTACTATTTTGAGAAAATAGATATAAAGTTTGGTACAATCCGCCAAGAGAAGGAAGAATGATGCTGCCACTCCATATTTAGCTAGTAGGCAGATCAACAAAACGAAATCAAAATCAGCGCAGAGAAGGAAGAATGGTGCTGCAATTCCATATGTAACCAGTAGGCAGATAGCCAATGTAAAATCAAATTGCACGCAAGTGAAATAACGAACAATCTTGGAAGAATGAGCTTTCTGAAAACTCACTAAGAATATCCTTAACTATCTTTGACTTCTGGCACCGGTATACAGAATCGCAAGATTTTTTGACCTTCGAAGATGAAATAGCACGTAAGGAAAAATGCTAGAAGAGTGAACTTTCTGAAAGCTTACGAAGAATAGCATTAACTATCTTCGGGTTCTGGCATCCATATACAGAATCGAAAGATTTGTTGACCTTGACGATGCGTTCATAAAAGCCGTCGTACTCAGGATGGATGCCCACAATCTGTTTGTAGGTCTCCAAGTTTCTCCAATCTAAAAGCAGATTCCGAATGTCACCAGGGCAAGTTGCAACCACTGCTTCTTTGACAACGCTCAGATTATTCAGATAGTTTCTGTAAGCATTTTCTTCATATTTGAGGCCATCGCATTCATCTAAATTTAGGCGGAGCCGGGCAAGATAAAGACCAATAAACGAAGACCGAATCCACTTCAAACCCACTTCTCCCAACATCTCTCCCAGAGATTCCAACCAGTCGTCCAGTTCTTCAGAAAGCTTGCTAATCGCTTCCACATATGTGCTACTTTTGGCCATCTCTCTGGTCTTAGACATACTGGTTTCCAAGAGAGCTAGATAAAAAATTTCAAAAATACCTTTTGAAGCATCAAGAGAGACTGCCTTTTTTTCTAGCTCGCATCGTTTACAAGCGCAAGTGAATCCCCACTTCTTGCTAGCGGCCTGGCGAGCTTGGTATGGAAGAAGAACGTCGAAATAAGGGATAGTGATCTCTTCGCCTTCATTGATATCCTTTGTTGCATTAATACTCATAACATCGCGGACGTTGATTCTGGAGGCATTTGGCAGGCAAGAATGGTTGATAAGAGACGGAAGCAGCCAAACGCCGTAGTAACGCCTCTTTTCAGCAGGATCTATCCAATTATTTATATTTCCTGGAGACATATCATCAAACGCGATGCTTTTCAAGATCCGTAAGATACCTTCGGAGTCAAGCTTGTCATATTCTTCTTCGATCAACTCATCCGGCAAAGTACTCGTGCCTTTTTGATACTCCAGGGCCAGCTCTTGCAATGTAGGAATGGATGTTTTGAAAATGGTACTACATGAAGGGTCCAGTGAAAGGAACAACAGCAGTGCATTATTTCCTTTCCGATCCAGCGCACTCATTACATTCGGTCCAAGGCCGTTAGCCATGGGAGCGTGCATGAAAGGATAACTGTAATCATCGCAGCTCGCCAAAGCCCTCCAAATAAGCAACACTGTGCCTGCTTTCACAAACTCGGTAGCAAAGATTCCTCTGTGTCCGTTGATTGAGTTCTTGATCTCTACAGGTCCAATGAAATCAGCATCTGGTTTGCAATAGTTTGGCCTCTCTGCAATCCCCACAATGCGTTCGCCCATACCGTAATATTCGATACACTTCTGCCGATAGAAATCGACGAGTGATTTAGTTGTTAGGGTTCTCTTAGAAGATAAATTGTCGTCTACCCAATATGCATGCTTATAGTTCCCCATGGATACTAATGATTCAATTAGAACCCGCAACCCTTGAATCATCTTTTCGAGAGAATCATCAAAATCTGAAACATCGATGTTGCAACATGTCATGGCGTCTTGGTGTGCGTCGTAGTAGCGGCGAAGTCCAATGTACGCTCGCGATCTTTTGCAGTACAATTGGAAACGAATGGACAGCCAATTATACTGAGGGTTTTCGTTCCCTGGTTCGAAACGAAGTGACAGCCGATTATTCTCAAGGCCTTCGGTTTCCAATAGCATTATTTCACATTTACTGTAATTCCGGACACATACCTCCCAGTCTTCCGCATCAAACGCGCGTCCTCCATTATCAAGCCATTCTTGGAATTTTGCTCGGTTTCTTTCCGGGAACGTCCCTACTCTCATGATCGACCTCGGATTTTCCACGTCAAGCCACTTAAAGCCGTCACGAGCTTTAACCACGCGAGGCTGCTTGAGCGCAATTTTGGTGCCCTTTGGATAAGCGTTTCTTGCATAAGATTGGTCAATGCACAGGAAATTTGGAGCAGCGATCGAAAGAGCAATGGCTTTCTCTGTGTTGACCTCTGTCATGACGGTATAAATTCTCCCGAACTTGAGGGGATCAACACATAGCTCCCCATACAAAACTCTCAACTCATTCCTCTTCCCATCTTCCAGGGCAGCAAGAGAAACTGAAACAAGATCTCGCCTCGGCCCTAACTGCCTATACTGCGTTTCGACACCATGCAATTCATCGGATCTATCGGACATGCAGAAAAATTCTCCAGTCGCGATTGTAGAGAATTTCTCGAGAGCTCTATTGTGAATGCTGATAAAAGTCTCTCTATCATTGTCGCCAATAGACGCCACAGTCGTATCAGAGAGCGGACCAAGGCCAAGAATGTCAGCAAGGCTCCCAAGGTTACTGGTTGCCGGTGGTGTACTAGAAGTGGATGACCGAATTAGCATGAGAGCTTTTGCTTCAGCAATGGCGGCTGCTGCCTTGTCCTCTGCATTCATCTCGTCTTGGCTTATATCTGGTTGCTTCGTTATGATCTGGTAGATGATAGGGGCGGCCGTAGGACGTAAAACCTGATACGCCTATTCTGGTCCCTGGTTATCTCAAAGCTAGTCTATCGAAACGCACAAGAGACCGTTCACACACTAAATGAAAGAAGTAGCATTATATTGAACACGCAAAGGCAAATGATGTGACAGTACGTCATTAGGTTTTTAAGAATATACACCTGGACGGTTTAGGAACACCTAGGGTAGGGAAGACGAACCTAACATTTCTTTAACCCATCTGAGTCTAGAGTTAAGGATCCCTCCCTCGTTCGAAGGGAATGTACATTAAGCTTAAGAACCGTTGGAGAGTTGTGGTCTTGGAGTTACTTTTACAATGTCTTGTTTTGCCTAACGCACTAAGCCGTTAGGGAACCTTATTCTTAGATTTTCAACTAGTGAATAAACTTTTTAACTACGATCCAGCGGCTAATTGTAATTTATTACCTAAAATTCAAGATAATTCTAAATACATTTTAATTAGTTACTGTTTATTAATTAAATATTTGATAATTTCCGATAGAATTAAAGTCTTTTATAATTTTGTTTAATATATTAAAATTTATAATTCATCATATGTGAAATTTTATATCAGTGTAGTTATAAGATGTTTTTGTATATTTATATCATGATGTGTATAGCTAATTATAATCTATGTTTGTATACATCTATCATTATGTGTAAAGAAAAAGTATAGATAAACTATTAATTATATAATATTTATTTGAAAATTAAATATTAATTAAAATTAAAATTTGAATATAAAAATTATATATTTTTAATTACTATATTATATTTTAGTTTGAATATTTAGATTGATTGGTTGAGTTTTGGTTATTAAAACATTTTACATATTGAAAAAATATGGATTTAATTCTCCTAATACTTTCATAGCCAAGCTCTGTGTTAGTGATTTCTTATAGTGATGACAAATTATTGATTCAATTCTCTCCGCGCTTAGCTAAGTAGTAATGATCCACACCTAAAATTCCATTTTATATTTTATATATAAAATTTTATTTTGTATATAATTTTGTTTTTTAATATTTATATTCATATCAATATTTTATTTATACTATTTCTATTTATAAATAAATTTAATATTTATCATTTTATATAACAATTATTAATATTTTAAAATTATGTGTTCTCAAAAATATATAGATTAAGTTCCATATATGAAAACAAGTAATCTCAACTTTATGTAAATACGAATATGTTTTATTATTAAAATATACCAATTCAAATACAAAGAAAATTCAAAAAATGGTTTATATCACTTAGTAAGGCTTGTGATGTAAACATTTGTAGTGATTATGCGTACTGTCCTAACACAGAAAAAAGAAGAAACGTTCATGTTACAAATAGCTCTTAGAAAACTCAAAAATCATAATGCAAGACCAAAGGAAAAAATACATGAAGTGTTTAAGAAAGTTTTCGTAAGGAAGAGTATTGCTCTTAGCAAATTGAGAAAACACAATCCAAGTAAAATAAAATACGTGAATTGTGTAAGAAAGTTTTTAGTAAGAAGAGTATTGTTGTAGATCCTAGTTCTTTCAATGACAGGTTAAATATTTAAGGTAAGAGGAAGTCTTCCTTCTCTTTCTATCAAAGTATGTTCTACATTTAGTTTTGTTAATGGCATGCTAAATATCTGAGGTAAGATGAAGTATTCCTCTTTCTATGAAAGTGGTATCATTCCATTATTCACAAAGTATATAGGCTATTTCTATGGAAGGAGCCTTATTCATAAGGTGCTTGCCTAAATATTCCAGTCTATGTGTATTTTTTTGACTCTTAGTTCAAGAACAATCATGTGTTTAGCACTCTTACCTATCTTGTTTGAGTTATCTGCTTTAAGGTGACCTATTTTGCTATATCACGTACATCCAAATGGGACTTTTTATAAGTCCATACATTGACAGAGAGAATTTTCTCCTTGTCTAATCTCTAGTTGTGCCAATAGTCATTGCGATACATCCAGCTCCACCAAGAATTGTTTTATTGAAAGCTACCAGAGATAGGTTATCAAAATACATAACCTGTTAATGTTGTTGACCACTTTTTTTATGATTTGATCGGTTCAGAGCTTCAAAGGAAAACTAACCAACTTAACCCAAAGATTTGCAACTCTAGTTTATTCGGAAATGGATTAAAACCCACATGCTATGTTTGGAACCAAAGGTAGTCACAATTAATTACCCAAGAATTTGTGTGTATCAGATCTAGGTCTCCTTCATCCAAGAAATGGAAGTGTAACCATTTTTTGTAAGTAGACTGACACTAGGGTTATATTTAATCAATGGCTCCCAATTCTGCCACCCAATTTAGGATCTGGAAGTGTAGCCATTTTTTGTAAGTAGACTGACACTAGGGTTATAGTTAATCAATGGCTTTCAATTCTGTCACCCAATTTATGATCTATGCCTAGCTGGGAACAGTGTAGAAGAATTTCCACACCAAGGCTCTTGTCACCAAGATTGTTACCCAATTTAGCATCTATGCCTTGCTGGGAACAATGTAGAAGAATTTTCGCACCAAGGCTCTTATTATCAAGCTCATTACGCAACTCATGTTGACGTCCCTTACCAGGGTGAGCGTTGGCTTTTAATCAAGTTCTCAGATCTTTATTGGGTCTTTTAACCCTCATTGTTGTCCCATGCAACTTAGAGAAGTGTCAAAAGGGAATATCCTACCTACTCTAGGTGATACACCCAGATTCTTACATCTAACCAACCAGACAACCAACCTAGTGGTTGTCACAAACTCGAGGCTCCATCAAAACTACATCAATAGGGTTTTTTCTTGTACCCTAAGCTCCAAAAAGTGAGATATATGGTTTATTAAGTTACCCCTTTTATAGATTACCCACTTGAGAAAAAACATTATATATTTTCTAGGGTATTGGTAAGATCCCAAACTTTAAAAATTTTAACACGTCGAGCACACTTTAGTGTTCTAGTTTAAAATGCTTGCAATCAAACACTAAACACAATGGCATCTGAAAATGTAGCCTTTTTTATAATATTAACTGATGAAATAGTACATGACCATACAATAATATTAGATCCCCTGTAATGGCATGCACAACTGCTCATCAAAAGAGAGAAAAAAAAATTGAAGCACAATCGTGAACCCTGGATGGATCCACAAGAAAAATCATACCCATGGGGTTTTCGTCCCTAGGATCAAACTGGAATTGGACACGCCAAGTTCTCAAGAAAAACATAATGATATAGATAAAATTTGTATGATCCTAATGCCTAGATCCTATCTCCTTTTATAGGATTGACGGAGTCTCTAGAAACTTTATTTTATTATTTTCCCTCGAAAAATGAAGGAAAATACCAAGGAAGAAACCATGGGAAAAAACCACCGTAAATACCATGGGTATATTCTGTACATTTTGACCATATCCAAAAAAGGGAATATTACACAATGGCATGCAAGGCTGATCATCAAATGCAAAAACAAGACACTAAAGCACAATTGTGGACCCTCGATAGATCCACCGCATACAGATCATACCCACGGGGTTTTCGTCTCTGGGATCAAGCTGGAACTGGCGACACCAAGTTCTCAAGAAAAACACAGTAAGATAGATAAACTCAGGATGATACCAATGCCTAGCTCCTATCCCCTTTTATAGGCTTGATGGAATCTCTAGATGGAAGATCTTACCATAGACCATTCTTAGCTTAGAATGTGTAATTAATTTTTCTTTATGGTTTTGCAATTGTAGGAATTTATAGGGTAAATTCCTCAGATAGAACACCAAAGGACACCACTCACAAACAGATCACAGATTAATACACCAGTATTCTTGATGTGGTTAAAA
Organism: Pinus tabuliformis; assembly: GCA_031772625.1. Classification (NCBI taxonomy): domain Eukaryota; kingdom Viridiplantae; phylum Streptophyta; class Pinopsida; order Pinales; family Pinaceae; genus Pinus; species Pinus tabuliformis. The sequence continues at coordinate 476,759,412 of CM062810.1, read as the reverse complement.
CCCTCAAATATGGAAACAGTCCACTGCCTGAGCCAACGCGGCCACTTCAAGCAATTTATTAATGTAAAAGAAAGAAAATTTACATAAACTTCTCTCATGAACGGTCACTTTACAAATGACCCTCCATGCTCTTTAAATAGAGATCATGGAACAATTAGGTGTTAAGCCATGGATCAAGTGTCAGTAATACCGAGGAGAAAATGAAATGTTGGATCACTTCATTTCTAGAACATATCGTGACTGTCAGATTGTAATTTACAAAAGTACATAGTAAAAAAACACACTTTACCTATCTCTACACTAGACCAAGTAATACTTAACTATTTCTTCTCTCGAAATATCCTAACATCCCCCCTTAAGAACAACTTGGGATACGGTTGAAGGATGTACAAATATGACAGAATAGGAGAAGGCATGAGGCCTTAGAGCCTATCCCCCCTTAGTGACAACTTCCTGAACTCCAACCATAAATTGAAGTTTAGTAAACTTCGCCTCTATGAGAGCCTTTGTAAAGATGTCTACAACTTGATCGTCAGTTGAACAATATTGCCCTTCAAGAACATGCTCATGAATTAGCTTTCCGATGAAGTGCATGTGTAGTTCATTATGTTTTCTGTGTTGATGTTGGACTAGATCTTTGCATAGTTGAATGACAATTTGATTACCACAACAAAGTGTAATCGGATGTTGTTGATGAAAGCCAAACTTTGACAAGATCTGACGAAGCCATAAGGCTTTCTTATTAGCTTCTATGGTGCCACGATACTCTGCTTCTGCGAAAGAAAGAGAAATAGCACTTTGTTTCTTCGTGCCCATGTAATAGGTACAGAACCAAGAGTGAAGACATAACTTGTAGTAGACTTCCGATCATCGGGGTCACCAGCCCAATCGAAATCAGTGAAACCAACCAATAGAGAAGATTCTTGTGCATGGTAATGAATCACAAAATGAACTGTACCTTGAACATAATGAAGTATCCTTTTAGCTACTTTCTAATGACTTTCATGTGGGTTTTTCACAAACCAAGCAATAATCCCAGCAAAAAAGGAAAGGTCAGAATGGGTATGGGTTAGATACAAAAGTTTTCCCACAAGCTAATGGTATAAGGTGGCATCAACTTCAAGGGATGTACAAGTGACTAAAATTTTGGCTCTATATTGAAAGGGAGAAGGGGTTGGCTTACAGTCTTCCATGTGAGAGTGGCGTAGAATATCACATGCATACTTGGACTGGGAAAGGGAAATACCTTCCTTGGATTGTAAGACTTGCAGACCAAGAAAATAATGCAAGTGTCCTATGTCTGTCATTTCAAACTACTTTTTAAGGCTAGACATCACATGGTTTATAAGGTTGGGATCACTACCAGTAAGGATAAGATCATCAACATAAAGAACAAGAATGATAAGATCCTTACCCAATTTCTTGGTGTAGACAGTATTGTCAGAATGACACCTAGAAAAGCTAGTATCTAAAAGAAAGCTATCCATTTTGGCATACCAAGTCCGAGGGGCTTTCTTGAGAACATAAAGGGATTTCTTAAGCTGACATACAAGGATGGAGTTTGTTTTTATAAATCTAGGAGGTTATTCCATATAGATTTATTCATGCAAGTCCCCATGCAAGAATGCAGATTTAACATCCATCTGATGGACTAGCTATTTGAAAGAAGCAACAATGGAAAGAACAAGGCATATAGAGTTCATTTTGGCAACAAGGGAGAAGGTTTCAGTATAGTCAATGCCTTCAACTTGTGAAAAACCCTTAGCAACAATACGATCTTTTCCATCCGGTCCAAACTTGGTTCTATAAACCTAATTGCATCTAACAGGGTTTTGTCCCTTTGGAAGAGGAACAAGATCCCATGTATAATTTGCCAATAATGAACGATATTCTTCATTCGTAGTTGCGTCCCAATCTGGATGCACTGAAGCTTCCACAAAGGTGTCAAGATCATAATTCACTGAAGCTTGAACCAATAAAGAGGAGGCCCCATCGAACTGAGAATGTGTACGTCGTTGATTTACAGGATCACCTCCAAGAGCACATGTTGCATCCCAAGTGACATGAACCCATTTGACTGCCTTATCTTCATCATTAGGTTTAGACTATTGGCCTGAGGCTATTCTATAAAGGCCTTTACTTCTAAGTAAATCCTCCATGTAGGACACACATTGGAAGTAGTTGGTGTTGTCAAGAATAATTGATCGAGGTGGCACTAGGGACACAAAGGAAAAAGAGGGCTTATGGAAGCTTGAAAATCAAAGTGATCATAATGTTTTCCAGTAAAGACCAGAGCGTAGATCTTGTTGTATGGATTGCAGCGGTGTTAATGGTTCGTCAATCCGAGCTCGTATAAGGGAGAATGAGCTAGTCAAAGTTTTGGTCAAAGTTGGACTGTGGGCCAGGTCAAAGTGTCCTACAATTTGACCAACCTTGAGGCATGAAACCTAGCTCCCAAAAGCGGGCGAATCTGTTGGATCGTTAATTTTTCTAATATCCCCTATATTAGACAAATTAAAAAAAATGTTTATTTTTATAAATATCAAAGAAAAATATTATAAAATGGGTGGCGGGCCATGACCCCTACCACCCCCACCAGAACCCAGAACCAATGTCATATTGAAATTGGGTCGACGGGCCATGACTCCCTTTGACCCCCCCTCTAACTACCACATAACAAATCTTAAAAAAAAAGGACCGATGGGCCATGACCCCCGCTGGTCCAACTGAACCACACAACCGTAAAACATATTATGTTTAGGGTGGGTGGGCCACCACTGGTGGACCCGACCTGCACCCCCCAACCACACCATTATATATGCATATGCCATAATTGAAGTGAGGTCGTCAGGGATTGAACCTGCCCGGCCCATGTGGGCCAGCCCCCACTAGGCAGCCCCATGAACCAACAAACTGTTTAATGTGCACTCCAAACCTGCTAACTACGCCATCTAATACGGTTATAACCACAACCCTCAATGATTACAAATCATAAACACACACTATTAAAAAATTTGTTACATGTTAATTTTGTTTCCGCGGGGATTCGAACCCAGAACCACCTCCAACAAGTACGCCAGACTTAGTCACTGGCCTAATGGATTTTCATTGATATTTCTGCCACCGAAACATATTAAAACCTTATGTTTTCATTTGGCACGTGGGGAGGAGAATGAGCACAGAGACCGAGGAGAGTGTGCATGTTGATCGAGAAATATTATTTGTTTATTTTCATGTGGAACCATGAGCCCAAAGAAAACACAGGCGGAACCATGATTGAGCAAAATTCTCAAGAGCGTGAAATTTTTGCAGTGTCCAAATTGAACAAATTTTATGTCAATCTTACACCTCTCAGCGACACGAACTTGATGGTGCAGTCAGAATTTTGATCTGAGCTGTAGATCTTCAGATGACCCGGAGGAAGGAATCTTTGAGGAATATAAGGGGAATCTAAAAGATTCCTTAAGCCCCAGATTTTCACTTTATTAGAATTCAGAAATTTGATAGTCGATTTTGCACTATTCGACACCACAAATATGATGGTGCATTCATATTTTCCATTTTCTCATTTCATTTTTTTAGCTACTTTTGAAAGTTGGGTGCAGGCATCGGCATTCAATGTGCGAGCAGTCATTCCATGATATCTGATGCCGCGAGATTGATGGTATGGCCAACTTCAGTAGTTTGACACCCTTGCCTTTCGATGGCCCCAAGATGTGAGGTATATGCAGTGTGTTCATGTACTTCTTTTGGCTATGAGATGCACGGTGCTGCACAGATCCCTGATTGATGTTTGACATGGGATCTTGTTTTCTTACCTGTTTCATGATTCGTGCTTTATGTGACGCAGAATCATCTATGTGATGTACTTGTTGTCATGATTCATTATGTTTTGTTTGAGATCCATTTGTCATCATGTTGACAGAATACTCATGAGTCGCCATGTATGTTCGCATTGAGATCCCTTTGATGCCATGTTGGTGGGATGCTCGTTATCATCATGCATGAGTTTATGTCATACTGAGAGGAGCCCTTTTTGAATGAGAGTTCCTGTAGCAGAATATCTCTTGGAGCCACTCCTGTATGAGGGCATTTTCCTTGTATGATAGCGACGTCACCACCTACATACATCATCACTCTTTCCAACACTTAATGCAATGGCCTACACCATCTTGACACCGAGGCCTGGAGACGTAATCCCTCCTAGACGAACTCCATTATTAACGTCTTGAGTTTATGTTGCTGATGATTGTCATGTTCCTTCTTCTTTACAACATGCATATATGTTCAATTACTCTAATTTAAATGAAATTCTAATCGCATCATGAAAGTAAATGATCTTAGTTAAATCTGGGAGTTGAGTCAACTCAGATCAAGTTTGGTATTGGAGTAGTCTTTGTGTGGATGTGAATTGCAAGCATGAAAAATGGAACATGCAGTGACAAAGGATGAAAAAGCGATGTACAAGACCATGCTCAAAATTTCCCAACGGTGGAAATAATGTATGAAGCATTACAGAAAGAGACAAAGGAAAAGGAACGATTGCAGCTTCAGTGGCAAGCCACGTAAGAGGCCCTGGAAGAACTGAAGCACAAAAACCAAAGTATTCAAATAAAGAATGCTAAATTGAAGATGCATGTACATGAAGGGAAAGAGGAAACAAATTTTGCTATGACAACTGCAAGCTAAGGATGAGGCCTTGGAAAAGTTGCAGCGTAACCCATGTGAGGTAAAAAGTAGTTCTCAAAATTCATGTATGCTTCCTGATGATGATTTCGCTGCTTTTGAAAATCATACCACAGGAATTGGCTCCAAACTACTGAAGAGTGGGGTATGAAGGGAAAGACTTGGGAATTAATGGCCAAGGCATTTTCAACCCCATCAAAGTAGAAGAATTACCCCATCAGGTAGGACTTGGGTATGTCAGAAAGGAAGTTGGGAAATGTGTTGAGAAAGATAGTGAACCACCAACAACAGATGATGAGAAGCTCTGATCAGTTATTTCCAAATCAACAAAGGAGGTAAAAGATGTTTATTTCCTTTCAATTTCATCTTCACATAGTATGATATCTATTGGAGATGTGGTGATACCAATTACAGGGATAAACATGAGGCTCCTTACCAGGATGAGGTACGAGGAGGAAAAAGAAATTGGTGTTAATAACCAAGGCATAACTAAACCAATGGAGGTTGAGCAGAGACCTCAATTTGCAGGCTTGAGATACACTGAAGGAGAATGCTTGAAGGTGTCAGATTCTTCCAAGACATGATTGAAATTGTTGACGAAAGAGAATGATGGGAAAACATCCCCTTCATTCCGTGGCATTTCCCATTGCAAGGAGAGAGTTGAGGCAAGCTCTTAGCACCATAATGACACCAGAGATGGCAAATAGAGGTATAATCAGTCTCGACATTCGAATGTCCATTTCGATTATACTCATGTTGTTAATGATGGACGTAAAACATGGCATCGAAAAACACGTACCTCTTGTAAATTACATAACCATACATTTTCTAAGTGTTGGAAAGGAATAGCAGCACAAACAAGGAGGAGGCATGAAAGACCCTCTCAACAATAGGAAAAGAAATATGCTACGTAGGTCTAGAGGAAGAAGATGTATTGCAGTCATTGGGATAGGAGTGGCCATCAAAGAGCCACTTGTTGGAGGCTCCATCCAGAGTAGCACCTTAAATACAAAGTGACTGTGCATGAACCAAGTGAAACTATTGTTTGACAAGCAAGACCACCACCTGACTCATTCACATTGATAAGTGAAAAATGGCTTCTAGATATGTTAGCATGTTATGGTCGTGCTTTTGTAAATTATTTGTTGCATTTTAAAATGTAAAAGTGATGATGTGTGTTCCATCACATGTTAAACAACAATGATGTCTGGTCTTATTTCGTGTTGCATTTTACACTTTGAAAGTGATGTTGTGTTTCCATCACTTGTCAAATAAAAAATTGTGTTTGGCCTTGTTCTATAAATCTTGTTGCAGTGATGATGTGTTTTCCATCACTTATTGAAGCAACAATGATATGTTGGCCTTGTTTTCATAGCTGGGGATTGTTTCCATTTTGATGTAAACTTGACCACAGACTATGTGTTATAAACTCGTGGTAAGTATGGGATGCTTGGGTCATTAGTTGGTCATGAATTTCAAGCATGTAATTTTCAAAAAAATGTACTAGAGGTTGCAAGTGTAATATCATCGCTTAAGGCTCTAAAGAACAAAGGTGAAGGAGATGGAACCGAGACGTTTCAGGATGCTTGTGATGCAAACAAAGGTATAGAGAATTTGCAAATTATTTTTCATGCTTTTGGAGGGAAAAAAGCTCCTCAGTGGGAAGGATTGATCCAAGTGGCTCTAGAGAGACACACAGGACAGAGAGGGCTTATGGAAGCTCAAAAATCAAAGTGATCAGAATGCTTTCAAACCAGAACCAGAGTGTAGATCTTGTCATCCTGATCACAACGGTGTGAATGGTTCATCAATCCGAGCTCGTATGAGGGAGAATGATCCAATCAAAGTTTTGGTCAAAGATGGACTGTGGGCTAGGTTTAAGTGTCCTACAAATTGATCAACCCCGAGGCATGAAACCTAGCTCCCAAAAGTGGGTGAATTTGTTGGATCATTAATTTGTCTAATATCGCCTACATTAGACAAATTCAAAAAAATGTTTATTTTTATAAAAATTAAAAATAAAAATATTATAAAATGGGTGGCGTGCTGTGACCCTCACCACCCCCATCAAAACCCAGAACCAATGTTATTAAAATTGGGTCGATGGGCCATGACCCCTGTCGACCCCCCCTCCAGCTACCACATAACAAATGTTTTAGAAAAAGGACTGATGGGCCACGACCCCCACCAGTCCAACCAAACCACACAACCATAAAACATATTATGTTTGAGGTGGGCGGGCCACCTCTGGTGGACCCAACCCACACCCTCAAACTACACCACTATATATGCATATGCCATAATTAAAATGAGGCTAATCGAGATTGAACTCGCCCAGCCAACATGGGCCAACCCCCACTGGGCGGCCCCATGAACCAAAAAACCATTTAATGCGCATTCCAAAACTGCTAACCACGCCATCTAATACGATTATAGCCGCAACCCTCAATGGTTACAAATCATAACCGCACACTATTAAAAAATTTGTTACATGTTAAGTTTTGTTCTACATGTATTCGAACTGGGAACCACCTCCAACAATTACACCAGACTTAGCCACTGGCCCAACGGATTTTCATTTATATTTCCACCACTGAAACATATTAAAACCTTATGTCTTCATTTTGCTGGGGGGACGAGAACTGGCATGGAGACCAAGGAGAGTGTGCACATGGATCGAGAAATATTATTTTTTTATTTGTAGGTGGAACCATGAGCCCAGAGAAAACATAGGCAAAATCATGATTGATCAAAATTCTCAGGAGGGTGAAATTTTTGCAGTGTCCAAATTGGACAAATTTTATGTCAATCTTACACCTCTCAGCAACATGAACTTGATGGCGCAATCAGAATTTTGATCTGAGCAGAAGATCTTCAGATGACCACGAGGAAGTAATATTTGAGGAATTTAGGGGCAATCCAAAAGAATCCTTAAGCCCCAGATTTTCACTTTCTTAGAATTCAAAAATTTGATAGTTGATTCTGCACTATTTGACGCCACAAATCTAATGGTGCATTCGGATTTTCCATTCACTCATTTCATTTTTTCAGCTACTTTTCAAAGTGAGGTGTAGGTGTCAAAGTTCAACATGTGAGCAGTCATTCCATGAGATCCAACGCCATGAGATTGATGGTACGACCAGCTTCAGCAGTTTGACATCCTTGTCTTCAGATGGCCCCGGGATGTGAGGTATATGTAGTGTGTTCATGTACTTCTTTTTGCTATGAGATGCATCGTGTTGCACAGATCCCTAATTGACGTTTGATGTGGGATCTTGTTTTCTTACTTATTCCCTAATTCCTGCTTGATGTGACGCAGAATCATCTATGTGATGTACTTGTTGTCATGACTCATCATGTTTTCTTTGAGATCCCTTTTTCGTCATGTTAATGGGATACTCATGAGCCACCATGTATGTTCGCGTTGAGATACCTTTGATGCCATGTTGGCAGGATGCTTATTATCATCATGCATGAGTTTATGTCATACTAATAAGAGTTCTTTTTGAATGAGAGTTCCTGCAACAGAACATCTCTTGGAGCCACTCATGCATGAGGGAATTTTCCTTGTATGATAGTGACATCGCCACATATGTACATCATCACTCTTTCCATCACTTAATGCAGCAGCCTACACCATCTTGACACCGGGGCCTGGAGATGTAGTCCCTCCTGGACGAACTCCGTTATCAATGTCTTGAGTTTATGTTGTTGATTATTGTCATGTTCCTTGTTCTTTACAACATGCATATATGTTCAATTATGCTATTTTAAATGCAATTCTAATCACATCACGAAAGTAAAAGATCTAGGTTAAATCTGGGAGTTGAATCAACTTGAATCAATAACTTGGCATGGAATTTTCATTTTAATAGAAACTAAATGTGTAGATGCTAAAACTAAGTGTTCCAATGGAAATATCTCAAAAAATTAGGCCGATTAATAAAAACAACTATGAAAACAGCTTCCGGATGAAGAAGTTATGGATTTTTGAAGAAAAGTTTTTGAAGATGCCAACGAAGTACGTGAATGTGTGGAAGTGAATGATAATATTATATTTTTTAAAACAATCCCCCCTCTTTCCAAACTTAATCTAATTAGCTCACTTTTTAAAAGAATATTTATGTGACCCACTTTTATAAATAAGTGAAAGTCACTTTTAAAATGCTACTTTATGAGCTACCCACTAAATTGTAACTTAAATAAAAGATAAAGAGACTTTAGAATTATAAGTGACTCACATTTTATAATGGGTGAGAACACTTTCACGCAAAGTAACTTTAAAATATAAGTTAAATGTGATTTTTGAAAAGGTAACTCAACCAAAAGAAAGACTTGTACCCAAGACCTCTATTCTCATAGAGTAACTTTGGACCAAGTGAGCTAGTTTAAAAGGTTAGTAATTTTTGGAAAAGAGGAAGGAGTTTTTTTTTTAGTCACTAAAGCTTTGGATTGTGTGCTTACTTGATAAAGCCCTTTTTGCCCCCAAATCTTAAAAATGACGTAGCTAGGGCTACCGGAAACCTTTTCGCCTGAAATGAAAGGGATTCCTCAGAGGAACAGATGATCCTAACAAAAGAGAGAAATACTGTCGACTTGAAAGTGGTTAGAAACAATAGATCTAGGAAATGACAATCAGATGCAGTTGTACCGACTTCGAATTTGGATCACCAACATATGCGACCCTCAAATAGCTCTGATATCATGTAGAAATTTACAAGGTAAGTTCCTTAGACAGAACACCAAATAACACTGCTCAAAAATAGATCACAAATCATTACACCTGTATTTTGATGTGGTTAAAACCCTCAAAGAGGGAAATAGTCCACGGCCTGAGCCAAGGCGACCACTATAGGCAATTTATTAATGTAAAATAAATAAATTTACATAAACTTCTCTCATGAATTGTCACCTTACAAAATGTCCCCCCCATGCTCTTTAAATAGAGATCATGGACCAATCGGGTGTTAAGCCACGTATCAACTATCGGTAACACTGAGGAGAGAATGAACTGTCAGATCACTTCATGTCTAGAACATATCGTGACTGTCAGATTGTAAGTTACAAAAGCACATAGTAAAGAAACACATTTTACCTAACTCTACACTAGACCAAGTTATACTTAACTATTTACTATGTGTCGGAATATCCTAACAACAATGTCATACTTGTTTCAAAAGAAGTATAATTTGTTACAATCACGATAGCCATTACACTAAAATCCATAGGTGCTAGTAAATGAATGCATCACCAGGGTTAATGGACCCTCAAGACACAGTTAATCACATGTTGTGAAACACACGGGGAGCGCTATATTATCCAATGACAAATAATCTCTCCCCTCATGTGAGTTAGTTGTGATTTGAACTTGATACCCGTAACCACCTCCTCCCATATTTACTCACTTTTACAAGATCTCAAGGGTAAACATGAGTTGATTATTACTATGACATGACCTGACCTCCAAGCTCAAATTACAGAAGTGGGGCCTACTAATCAGAATACCTACTACCACCCCTCAAGGAGACAAAATCATTGTAGAGTCTAACAACCACCCATCGTGATCAATCGTCAAGCTAGAACATCTTTTCACAAGCTTTACATCCCACGTACACCCTTAACACAATGTGCATGTTGATGGAAGGCTCCAACTGCACCCACAAACCTTCTTGCGTGTGATTATGACCAAAATATTCCAATTTTGTGCATTTGATTATTAGAATTGTACCACTTTTTAAGAGTTGGCATAAATGCCACTTCCTAGAATAGCCCAGAACTTTCTAGAATAAGCTATGAGATGAAAACAAGTCTAAAAAATCCTTAATAGTGAAAAATCATATCGAGGACATGCCTAATACATGATAGAAATTTTCTCAAACATATGGTAAACATATAACCTACAGGTCATGAGTTCATATATGATCATGTTCTTCTTAAATTCATCAGAGAATCATCAAGAAGGTTTGATGCCCTCTTGAGATAGTTGTAACAAAACTTGTTAGCCCATTCATACATTAACCATTTAATAACTTATCAAGTCATGAAAAAGATCCATAGTAAGATCACATCACTCAACTATGCATGCAATGAGCATATAACCAGAATAAAATACATGACAAACCATCCATAACATCAACATAATAACTAGTAAATGTGCTCATCAATCACAATATGAAAATAGCTGATATTAATGATATGTAAAATCCAACCAAGTCAGGGATTTCCACATACCACCTGACCATAGATTGGGCTAAACAAAATCTCTTTCAACCAATCACCCTCATTCCATATTCCAAGCATGAATGTGGGATCATATGGGTTAAACCAAAAAATAAGCAGCTAGGGCTTCTACAGGCCAAACCACCTCAACCATCAACCAAAGTGATTTCACCTAAATAATCCAGAAATCACTAATACCAAACCATATTGGTCTCTTCCCAAGATGTAAAGGGCTTTAGGGAATACTGTCTCAACCCACAGCCTACAGGGAACCCAAGTTGTAACAAGTTTCCAAAGAACTACCATCTCAACCCACAACCTCCATGGAACCCAAGTTGTTCTAGGGCTCCAAGGATTCCATCCTAACTCAAAACCATTAAGGAGCCTAGGAACCAATCAAAAATCTAGATGGAGAACCCACTACATATTAACGATCTAGGAAATGGAAAGGAAAGGTTGAAACCACTGTTAATAAAAAAAAAACCTCCATGCCAATGACATCAAATAATGAAGTGACCATATGCATGTAACATGCATCCAAATCTCAACAAGGAATCGAGACATGTAACTTGTTAGTTGCAACACAATATTATCGTAGTCGTTAATCCAAAGTTATCCTTGCATTCCCTTCCTTTCCTTTGTTTCCCCTTTGCTTTCCTTTCTTACTTTCAGGATCTTTTGTCTTGAATTTCTCTCTCTCTGAAATTTATCCAAAGCCAAAACTAAAAAAAAAAAAGTTGTAAACTATTCCTCCCATGCCTTTTTCTCATTGATGTCTACTTTTTCTTTCATTTTCCTCATTTTATCCCTAATTTCCCTTGCATGCATATTTGTGTCTCTTCACCTTCTTTTTCTCATATTTTCTTTATTTCTTATATTAAATAGCCATTTATTACCTCTTTTCCTTTGCCAATTCCTTTTCCAATTTCCATAGCCTTTAATAAGCCACAAGTGATTGTCACTATAATGTTTACCCACCATTCATCTTGGAATTAGTGTCCCATGACTTTGGTTTTATTTTATTTACATGGAAAATAACCCAAGGGTTGTTACAAAGCCCTACGCCTTGGGGAACACCGTCCTCAATGTTCTATGACGCTTATGACCTTTAAAACATATTGCCTATGGAGCTTTATGTCATAGCTTGATACAAAATTTACAACATACCAAATTGCTGAAAACATGACCACCATACAGATTATTGGAGCTTTATAACACAACTCGATACAATATTTAAAACATACTACTTATTGGATATTTATAACACAACTCGTTGCAATATGTTCAATATGTATAGACACACACACACACACACAAGCAAAACACATATATTAAACACATCTACTCAACTAGAAAATAAGCAAAGATACAAATCCCACATATGATCAGTCATCTCCCATGTCGCTTCATCAAGCCCAAAGTGCTTTTGCGACACTTTAACCTCCTCTATTACTTGGCTCCAGAGCATGACTTATTTCCATTAAAAAAAGCATTGTGGCTCTAGCTAGAATTATCCCTTTGGTTCCACCTACAATATAGACAAATCAATCACATGATCAACGTTTTGTACATCTCTTAAGGAATGAAACATGGAAAACGTCACATACTTTAACTGTTAGTAGCAGGACACTAGTGTGATCCTCTCATGGATCTCAAAAGGCCCAAAATGCTGAGGTTCCTGCTTGGCACATGATTCAATCCTCAACGAACTCCTCTTAGGATTTATGTGCAGGGAAACATTCTCTCCAACTTGAAACTCCTTGAATTCTCTATGTTGATCTGCAAATGCAGATCCCAATCAATCTAGCATGAATATATCACTTGAAAACCTTGCTTATTGAAAACTCACATGAGTCTCCAATCAAATGCAGAGATAAAATATCAACATAAATCATCTTCCCTTCCTTCCTCCTTCTCCCTTTATAGCTTCCATTTGGCTCTCTCCACATTTCTAGAATTTAGTCTCAAATATCCCGGACAATAATACCATAGGAAAATACCATCATCAAATACATATGAAAATTACCACATCTACACTAATTATTTTCCCCCTTTTTGGATTATAAATTGAGGGTCTCCTTCTTCCAAAACTGCACCTGTTTCTATCCTAATGGAAAAAAGGGACAACAAGGGTATCTTCTTCCATCAATCACTTGATTAGGGATATTACAATCCTCGCTACCCAAAATTTCTTTCCCTAAAGCAATTTAAGTGTCGGATGATACAATATTTGTTCTCCCTCCCATGTGGCATCCTCTAAAGGAAAATATTTCCATCACACGAAATATTCCCTAATGGTCCTACTTCTCAACTTCCTTTCTCATACTTCCAACACCTCCTCTAGAATCAGCTCAAGGTGCCCCTCTTCATCCAATGGAGGAAAATCAAGTGATGAGATAATATGTTGCCCAACAACCTTCTTCAAGAAAGAGACATGAAATACGTTATGTATCCTGCTCTCTGCTAGAAGCTCCAATTCATATGCCACTTCTCCTATTTTTTAGATAATTTAATTGGATCCATAAAATCGTGGCTTCATTTTTTTGCCCCCCTTCTTCTTCAAAGTGGACTATCGGTCAGGTTGCAAAAGAAGATACATTATATCTCCCACTTCGAAACTCCTCTCCACTCTCCGCCTATCTACATATATTTTTTATTGATTTTGGGCTATCTATAGGTTATCCTTGAGTGCCTTGAGAATATATTGGCAGTCTTCGATGTAATATTTATCCAATGGAGCTGGAATATCTTCAAATGTTGTATCTACAAAAGACAACGTCTCATATGTAATGCGGACATGTTGTGGGTAGTGTTATAGCAATATTCTCCTAGATATAACCACTTCATCCATGCCTTATGTTTCCCTGTGATAGTTCTGCAAGTACTCTTCTAACCATTTATTCAATGACTCCATCTATCCATATGTCTGCAAGTGGTAGACTGTGCGAGGAGTGAGCTCCATAACTAGAAATATGAATAACTCCTACCATAATTCTCCCATGAATATCCTATCATAGTTTTTGATATTGTCTTGGGAAAACCATGGAGTCAGAAGACTCCGTGGAGGAATAATTATGTTATTTGTTATGCAAAGATTTTGGAGGAAATTGAAAATAAGTGAGCATACTTGGTTAGTCGATATACCACCATAAAGATACAAACCTTTCCCTATTTTGAGGGTAGAATCATAATGATATCCATGGAAACACTTTCCCATTTCTTCTTTAGAATAAGCAATGGCTATAAAAAACCTATTGGGTGTGTGTGTTCTTTCTTATTTTTTTGGTAGATACTGCACTCATGAACATATCTAATATCGTCCTACTTCAGGGTCCTCCATCTGAATCTCTCCATGGTAGTTGTATAAGTGTTTAGAAACCCAAAGTGTCCCAATAGGGGAGAGTTATGGGACACTTGCATAGTATTCACCTTTATCTCAGATTCTGGTACTAAATAGATCCAATATTTATCATATATAATCTCATTGACAACTTGGTATCGACTATCCTATGACATCCCATCTAGGATCTCATAATCCATCTCGTTGTTCAAGTATTCCACAAAAATATAGGACTTCCAGTGTGTTTGAATGTCTATGAGAGAGAACGTAGTTGGTTGACTAGATATGACATCTAATAATGCATTGCACCTACCTTTGACATATGTGTTCTCAAATTCATAAGCTTGGATGTTTCTTACACATTTAAGCTTTCTATTATCCAACCCTTTCTGATCCAGGAAATACCTAAGACTATTAACTTATGTTTCGAGATTAAATATATATCCCACTAGATATATAACTAGTGATGACAACATGGAAACTTTCCTCTGGTTCAATAATGTGCTCGCATCCCCTATATGGTGGATTTCCTAGTGCTATATCTTTGAAAACCTTCTGGTGTTTCTACAATAATGCCAAGATGTCAGGATGCTACCTTCTATGTTACTTTGTTTGATTACTCTCCATAACTTGGCATTCTACCACCCACACAATATCCCCATGCTAAAGATATGTCTCCATTATATTGGACATCAAGGTACTAGGTAGGTACAAATTCATATTTGTCGGCATCCCCTTCTTACCATCTCACCCTATAAATGTAAATTCCAACTCCTAATGATTCATTGTACGTGTCCCAATCAAATATAACAATTGGGCCCCTACTATCACATTGGAATTTGGGAAATCTACCACAAAGAGATTACCTGTAACTATGTAGTTTTCAATTTTTAGACTCATGTTGGGAACTATTTTGATGCACGACATGCAGTTGTGCTTCTTCTTCCCAGGAATTAAGATAGTAAGCCCTCCAAATTCTTCAGTTGTCAACTCCCTTCTAACCACAAATTCTACATCAATGAAATTGTTGGAGGCCCCACCATCAATCAACATTTTCACCTTTTCCCCCTAAATGGTACCCTTTATTCAAAGAGTGTGATACCTAAAAACGCCTATAAGAGATGCAATTAATCCTTCATGGGTATCCTCCTATAACTTCTCTACCCCAATTCCTCATGATTCTCCGTGATCCTTCTCTGGTTCTTTGCTCGCATCCTCAGCCTTTAAAAATAATTTGATATAATTAGGTTTTCCCTTCATACACTAATACCTTGGTGCCCAAGGCTCCTGACATGAGAAGCATAATTTCCTTCTTCTAGGATTCCTTTTGGTCTCATTTCTATAAGGTTATTCCCTAAGCTCTTTCCCCTTTTGAGGAAATGTATGTTTGGGAGGGAACCTAGTCTTTGGTATTGTCTCCTACATATCCCTTGTCTTTATAATTGCATCTTGCAAGGCTATTGGCTTGTAGGATCTGGCCCACGCACACAAGGGTTCTGACATACCTTCTATAAGTAACATAACTCTCTGGGAAATTAAAAGGCCAATGGGCATCACAATCGAACTTTAAAAGTCAGTGGTATAGCCTTCAATACTTCTTCTCTCCCAAAGACGGGCTAACTCCCTTAAGTGTAACTCAAGGTACTTCTTGTCAAATATCTCTATCATCCTCTATGTGAACTCTATATAGGAAGTTATGATCACATGCCTCACTATGATCATCCATTGTTCCCACCATTGTGTGCTTCTCCATCAAGATATAGAGTGGTGTATTTGATAACATCCATCTCTAACATGGGGTTGAGATAGAAATATGTGTCCAACTTGTGTACCCATGAGCTAACTAAAAGATGTGTTGATACTTCAAAATAGCAAAGTGCTACCTTCCCCAAAGAGTTTTGTAGATCTTGGTTCAGTTGACAACTCCCATACATTGTTTTCTTCCTCTGATGTTTGCTCATAAAATAATAATCATTTATTCTCAAGGTCACCTTCATCCAATTAGTGAGTGTTCTTGCTATTAGTGAGAGGGATTCCTGTTCCCTAGAGGAAAAATCAAAAAATGGTGGCATAAATGGCCTGTTTCCATAAATGTGTGGGTTATTCTAGGGTTGGCATGTGCATGTATGTCATTGCTCCCACTAGAATGTGAATCACATTTTCCATTATTTCTCTAAAAGTTAGAATTTCCAAGCCGAGTATGGGTCATTTTGATGAAGAGCTACATGGTTTCTTCTTGGGTTGAGGTGATTTTATCAAGATCATTCCAAATACTTGGACCCTCCTAGCCACCAATTAGTTCTTATTATTCTTATTATTCTTCTTGTCCTTTAGGAATGACCTCTCAGTCTTCTTTAGTCTTGCCCCTCCTCCCTTTGATTCTAGCTCTTCGCCCCTTCCAAGCAATGGAAATGCCTCTTGGTACACCTCTAATTTTTCTTGGCATTATCTCCCACAATTGGCTAAGAACTTGGGCTTGATACCACTGTGAGATTCCCAAGGTGGAAAATATGGAAAAAAATACACTAAAATATTTCAAACACCACAATCAAAACACAATTTTTTTTCTTCTTAAAAATGATATTTCTCCAATGTCATTAACAACATTGAAAATAAATGATATAGGTAACCCGAAGAAGACAAATACAAATCTTTGATACTCCCCTTGCTTTCTAAAAGCCAAAGTACCATTCTCTTTAATTTGAATTCACATTCATCTTTCAAGAGACATGAAATAAAATTTAATCTCCTCTCCAATAGAAACCTCGACTTCAGAAAACAACAATGAAAATATTCCTACCTTTATCAACTAATATCTAATATAAATTATACATGTCGTTGAAGAACTATACTTCATCAATGTTGATCACATCTAACTTCGGGAATGACTATGTCTTTCTCCACATGGTTTCGCAAGAGGCCTTTTGACCTTTTGTTGTCACCACTCGTCCTCGATGAACTATGTGAGGTCTTATGGCCTGGGTCTCCTCTATATAGTCATGAGGCCTTCATTAGCCCTCTATTACTACATAGTGAGATGGCTTCTCATACCTTATTTTAGTCCCTACCGCACCTTCCACACAAATAGATTTGGGTCTCAGAGGTTCATTATACGAGATGATAGGTTTGATCAACCTCTTCTACAAAAATTGTATGGCCTCTGGGCCTCGAATTACAATGTCACAATGTGCTTGTATTGCCTCTAGGCCCTAACCTCTACTTGGCCATCGCCTCTGATATACGTATGACCTGCTGTCCTCAAGATTCTGTGTGAAAATCATGAGGCTCCTGGTCCTATGAAGCCTTATAAATGTTTGAGATATGTGGCCCTAGAACCCTAGGAAGACTCATTTATTCCCTTTAATGAGATTAGGATTCATTATTAATAAGGTATTGAACCCATTGACCCTCCAATAAAGAAAAAGCTTCAGTCATATGGAGAAAATTGAATCTTGATCTAGAGAAATTTGATAGATCTGACACCTTAATTAAGAACGGATGAAATATCTTCCCTCAAAATGACTTGATGTAGAAGAGATAAACTAATAAAGTATTTCATATGATCCAGACTTATACAGGAATGCAATAGAAACATATACAAACATAAACACCAAGATGTAGCATAAATAAAACTTCATTTCATGAATATCAAAGAACTGAAATATGCTTACATACAAAATGGAAATAAACTAGCTCGGGTGATGGTAGGTTATCTCTGGGAAGAGATGTGGTGGCTACATGCCTCTCAACTATGTTACCATGATGTTTGATGTCCTTTTTGTCATTGAGAAACAATGAGAAACCCTAAACATCTAAAAACCTAACTACAAGTGATGAAATGCCAAAATCGTCTGGGACGCATTGCGGTAAGTTGGAACATCAACTTCTCGGGGTCGTAACTTTAGCATACAATATCTGTTTTGCTATCATAATACCTAATTTCAAATATCTCAAAGAGAGGGCCGAAAACAAAATAGTAAACCAACAGACACTTTTCCAGTCTCTCAAAATGGCTCTGGAAGTTTAGGTTCTAAAAAGATGCCAAAAATAATAAGTTGACCTACAATGAAGGAAATTGAAAAGAAACAATGGTAGGGGTCCAAGTTGAATAGGAAGGTGGCCACCAATATCCACCTCGATTAGTCCTCCCCCCTTAGGAATAACTTGGTCTCTAGTGAGCCACTTACCTTGGTGCAGGAGTTGGCTAGCTTTGACAACCCAATACAACTGGAGTTTCTGCTAGAAAATTTTCTTGATATACGTGTACATGATCTCATTAGTTGTGGCCTATTCGATTCATTCTAGGTTTAGCTCTATTTGTGTGAGTTTTTTGCAATGTCTCATGTGTCCAGTAATGGTGGAAAGTATGGTTGAAGGCAGTCCACATTGAACACTGGGTGTAGGCCGAGGAATGGGGGAATTTTGAGCTCAAAATAATTGTCTCCCATAACCTTAGTGATGGTTTTAGGCCCATATTAGAGTGGGTGAAACTTGTGGTCGGCCCTAGCAAGACACTCCTTCTGTAAATCTAACCAAACTTTGTCGCACACCTAGAACCTATGTGGCACCCAATGTTGATCATGGCGCTACCTGTATTTAGCACTGCCTTTGTCCAATATGTCATGGAGCTGCTGGCAAATGTGCCAAAAGCACTCAATGAAGTTGTTAGCCCTATTATCTTTTGCCTAGACATGAGCCAAAAATACCTAAGTAGATGCAAATGGTATGTCCACATCAATGGGACATAGTGGCTGGAATCTCAATCCCACCTGAAAGGGGTTGTGGAAAATTAAGCTATGGAGAGATTTATTGTAACTATACTGGACATAATGGATGATTTCATCCCATGTGCATGGATGCTTCAAGTTGTACTTGTGCAGAATGTGCACGATCATCCTATTGACAACCTCCGTTTTTCCATCAATTTCAAGGTGGAAGGTTGCGGACTTGGTGAGCTTTGTATCCAGCATCGACCAAAGGCTTGACCAAAATGTACTTAGGAACCTACTGTCTCAATTTGAGGTAGTGGACTGTGGGATCCCAAAGTGTACCCACACACATTCAAGGAAGAGCTTAGCAATGGCTTTTGTTGTGGTACTTTTCTTGCAGCCTGCCAGAATGGTCATCTTAGAGAATCTATCAATGACCATGAAAACATAGTCATTTCCATGCTTAGTAGAAGGAAGTTATGACATGTAATCCATGGAGATGGATTCCTAAGGTCGACTAGGAGTAGGAAGAGAAGTACATTGGCCTTGCTTCTTGATGGTCAGTTTGGCAATGGCACAAGAAGTGTAGGTCTAATGTCCTTCCCAACATCTTGTTGAAGGTTCAACGAATAAAAATACTTGTGCAACACTGCCACTATTTTCTCTACTCCGAAATGTTCACTGACCTGATTGTAGAGCCCCTCCCAAATCATCTTAGCACGCTAATTTGAAGGAACATAGAGGTGTCCCAAGTGGCATAAAAATGCACCCTAGAGGTGAAAATAAAGAAATGTCTTTCCTTCTAGGAGCATCATGTATGGGTTGTCAAATTTTGGATTGCTCCTGTAAATATGTGGCCACCCTAAAGTCTCATATCCACAAGAGTCGAGCATAGTGGTCGCCACCATGACTAGAGGTTGGTTAAGGCAGTCTACAACATTATTGGTGTTTCCCTTGTTGTACTTAGTGCTCAAATGGAACTACTACAAATATTTGTACCATTTCTGATGGCAATCATTCTGCAACTTTCCTTGTGTCTATATGAACTAAAGGGGTCGATGGTCTATGTGGATGATTTTTTTCTTCCCTAGAATGTAATTATTTCATCATCCAAAGTCCTGCACAATGGAATACATCTCTTTTTCTTAGGTGGGATAATTTTGGACTATGTATGAAGGTGTCTCACTGTGGTATGCTAGTAGATGCCCCTATTGAGTAAGAACTATACAAATAACATAGCTGGAGGCATTTGTCTCAATCTCAAATGGTTGCTACAGGTTTGGTAATGTGAGAAATGGTGTAGAGTAGAGATGATGCTTCAACTCAACAAACTCCTTTTGTTTAGATTTATCCAAAAATATTTTTTCTTTCGATCCACACTTGGTGACTTGACTCAAAGGCCGAGTGATATGAGAGAACCCCAACATGAACCAATAGTAGAAATTGGCATAACCTAGAATTTTCCGAAGCTCTATTAGAGTCGTTAGTGCTGGCCAATCCTGAGTAACGTGTATCTTTACTAGGTCCGCATACACACCCCACTCATTAATGATATACCCCAAATATTGAACCTGGGTCATACCAAAAGTGCATTTTTTGAGATTGGCACACAACTTGCGTTGTTGTAGAGTTTGGAGGACCTATCGAATATGGTGGAGGTGCTCTTCCCAGCTCTAGATAAAGATTAGGATGTCATCCAAATACACTAGCATGAATGAGTTGGTGAATGGCCGCAAGATTTTTCCCATCAACCTCATGAAGGTTGTGGGGTCATTTGTAAATTCGAAATACATGAACAACCATTTGAAAATCTGCTCGATGGATTTGAAGGAAGTCTTCCATATATTAGAGTGTTTGATTGTACCTGGAGATAACTAGACTTCAAGTCAATATTCCTAAAATATTTTCCCCCCTTGAGATGGTCCAGAAGGTCATCAATCCATGGGATTAGATACCTATTCTAGAAAATGATCTTATTTAGTGGTCAATAGTCAATACAGAGTCTCGGGGTCCTATCCTTATTTTGTACCAACAAGATCAGTCTCCCACGGGGTAATGAAATTGGCCTGATGTGTAATTTATGGAATAAATGCTAAATTTTACTCTTGATTTCATCATTCTTCATAATAGAGCATCGATAAATCAACTCGTTGGGTAACAGCATGCTCGAGGTCAGACCGATGGAGTTCTTGACTTGAAAGTGTAGGGGTAACCTTGTGGGTGAGGTGAAAATATCCTTGTACGCCTCCACAACCTTGTCCATCTCTTGATTTCATGTGGAGGAGCGTTGTCTGGAGGCCACAGATATGGCCTTCTTTCCCTGAGGGTGAATCATAAGGAAGACAATTTCCCAGTTTAGGAAATGATCTTACTACATTTCTTTGTAGAGATGAAAGAGATGGAGGTAGGCAGTGCTAGCTCTGGTATCATGTATAACTTATTTCCCAAAGAAATAATAACAGTGTGAGGCCTAGACTTATACACAAAATGATGTTTCCATCAATATGGTTAGCCTAATAATACATCACAAACTTCAAGAGGAGAAACATCACACAATACCTCATCTGTCAAGGGCTTAATGTTGTGGGGAAGGTGGCATCGTTGGTTGATGCAGAGATCTCATCCTTGGTGAAGCCACCTGGTGGTGTACGGCTGAAGGTGTGATGTGGGCGGTAGGCCCAAATCCTTCATGACCTCTGCTGAAATGAGGCTCTTTTGGCTTCTGCTGTCGACAATGAACTATAGCAGAGAACCCTTCACCCACCTTTGTGAGTGGAAGAGCCACTCTCCCTCCCATGGATCTTCGGACTCAATATTATGAAGCTTGGTGGTGACAATGGTGGCACTGGGCTACGCATCAATAATTTGCTTCCCTTTATTATTCCCCTTGTCGAGTTTTGACTGCGAGTGAGAACATGCATCTGACTCAGAAGCTTTCAACTTGACCACTAGTGACTGCTTGGCTCAACACTCACTTGTGTTGTCAATGGGGTTCTTATGGAACTCACACCATTTCTCTATGTCCTTCTTTGTCTTCACGATATTTTTCTTTGGTTGTAGCTTCGGTGAGTTTTCCTGGGTCACCTTGTGTTGGCTTTATCCTTTCTTCTATGGTTTGCAGGCACCTTTCCCTTGCCTTGGATTCACAGATCCAAATTCTAGATTCTTCTATTTAAATTTTTTCTCGATCTTGATAGCATATCAATAGGCGATGCCAAGTGAGGAGATGTCCAGGAAGTCCATCTCGTCCTAGATGTACTTGTGTAGATAGTTGCGGTACTTAAGTAGCAAATTCCGCTTAGAATCCATGATACCAAACTTCATGCGAATGGTATGAAAAATATTTGTGAACTCTGACATTTTTTGGTCCCTTCCATGACACAACATGGTCCAAATTAGGTATTTATCTTCGTAGCTCTTGACAAGGCAATGTTGTTCCTTAATGGCATCTCAGGATGAATTCCAAGTGTGTGCCGCTGAAAATAGTGAGTATTCCCTCTTGTTTTTCTTTCACAATAGGTTCCCTACCAGTTTTTGACATGGGGGGTGACTTTGAGGAGTGAAAAGTAATATTTTCTTGATTGGAAAATACATGAGCAAAAAAATGTCCTTCCAATAGATTTAACCATGTATCTATGACGTTTGCATCTATCTGGCCTTCGAATATGGGAATGTCAAAGTTGAATTGTACCTTAAAGGTAGTGGTGCCTCTAGAGTGGTTGTTGGATGAAGATGTGTCGCCAGTGCGTAGATGCTGAAGGATCTGGGCAAAGTTATCCATCATTGCCTTCCTTTGTAGCTCGAGGGCTTCCTCGAGTAATATTTTGAAAGGATCTCCTACTCACTCTTTTTTCTTTTCTTCTCCCATGGGAGGTAATTAGGGTTTTTGAGGCTGACATTGCAAAAATTCAACCAGTTCGAGCCCTAACTCCTTATACCACTGATCCATATGTATACATGGACGTAACATAATACAAATACAAACATAAACATTGAGATGTTGCAGAAATAAAAATTCATTTCATTAATATCAAAGAGTTGAAATATGCTTACTTACAAAATGGAAATAAACTAGC
Organism: Pinus tabuliformis; assembly: GCA_031772625.1. Lineage (NCBI taxonomy): Eukaryota > Viridiplantae > Streptophyta > Pinopsida > Pinales > Pinaceae > Pinus > Pinus tabuliformis. The sequence continues at coordinate 476,736,382 of CM062810.1, read as the reverse complement.
TCGGGCAATGGTAACTTATCTCTAAAAAGACATGTGGCATCCACATGCGTATGAACTATGTTACAATGAGGCTCGGTGACCTATTTATCATTGATAAATAACGATAAACCCTAAACATCCAAAAACCTAACCCTAGGAGATAAAGTGCCAAAATCTTGTGGGCCCCATTGGTGTAAGTTGGAACATCAACTTCCCAGGGTTGTAACTTTGGCATATGATCTCTTTTTGGTTATCATAATACCTTGTTTCAAAGTTTTCGAAGAGGAGGCCAATAAAAATTCAATAATGTGAATTGACATTTTTCTAGTCTCTCCATTTTTCCTTAAAACATCCTTTACTCCCTCAAAATAGCTCGGGAAGTTTAAGACCCAAAAAATTTCCAAAAATAGTAAGTTGTGCTACAATTAAGGAAACTGAAAAGAAACAATGGTGGGGGTCCAAGTGGAATAGGTAGGCAGCCACCAATATCCACCCGGATCATCATCTCAAAATATAATAAATGTTGATTTTATAAAGATCACCCAATTCCTCCAAGAAAATTTCAACCTTCTACAATGTGCAGGACCCTTTGGCCTTTATATTGGCTATAGTGATGCAGGGGTAAATCCTCTCATAGAAAATGGATGTGCAAAAATAACCCCTAGAGAATGATATGATGAGAAAACCTCCACGAATCAAACGCATAGAAAGAAAGAAACTTAACCAGGGTGATATCTCATATCATCGATGTTGGATTGCCCACTAGAATGAAACTGGATCTCATTGAAGCTAACGTGAGGATCTCACTTGAACCCTCACTTATTAAAAACTTGCCTGAGCCTCCAATCAAAATCCAGAGAAAAAATATCAAGATCAAACATTTTCCCTTCCTTCTTCCTTTATAGGTTTCCATTATGCCAAACTCTCCACATTTCTACAATTTAGCATAAAATATCATTGGCATAATACCATCAGAAAATACTACTAACAAACAACATCAACAAATATCTTTAAAAATTGCCATATTTTCCCTAATTATTTGCCCCCTTTAAACTCCCATTATTGTTAGGCTAACTCCCATTATTGCTAGGCTAACTTAATAAAGGGCCAACAAAAGTGTCATCTTCCAATAATTTGATTAAGGATATTACATACACAATTCTATAAGTGATTTTATAATGTTTTCGGTTCCTCTTCAAAAACAATAAATACATAACTAGAATGTTAAAATTAAAATTTTCTCACTGATTTTATAATGTTGTCAATTCCTCTTCAAAAACAATAAATACATAACTAGAATATTAAAATTAAAATGTGAAAGAGTAAGTTTTTCTCCCTAGATCATTTTCTCATTCTAGTTCAAGGAAAAGTTACTATTGGAAATTCGAAAGCCTCTTATATTCTTAGCCAATTGACTGGAAAATGTGTAGGGAATATGATTAGAATAATTAATGAATCATGATAAATATATAATTAAATATGTCATATTACCATAATTATTTTTAGAAATATGAAAATCTGGTTTCTTATTAGTTATTTCTATGAAAGCTTCTCTTTATTCTCAGTCATTTAAATAGAAAAGATGGAATAGGAAAATCTGGTTACTCATGAGTTATTTGAACGGGAAGTCTCTCTTTATTCTTAGTCATTTAAATTAAAAAAATTAGGATTTTATTCTTTCATTTAAATTAAAAAAAATTAGGAAATATGATTAAAGTAAGTAACTAATTATGATCAATATATAACTAAATATCTCATATTATTATAATTGTTATTAGCAATATGAAAATCTCATTATTTATGAGTTATTTGAATGAAAAAGAAATAAGATTAAAAGAATTAAAAAGCGATTATATATATATATATATATATATATATAATTAATTTTATTAAGGTAATTTTTAAGTTAAAAAATGTTTCAATTTAAGATTGCTTTTATAAATAATTTTGAATAGAAAAAACTAATTTAACAAAAAAAAAAAAAAAAACTAATTTTTTTAATTATATTTTAATGTTATATTTTTTTTAAATTTAATCTAATTTTAGAATAGATATTTTTAAAATTAAATTTATATTTAACAAATTTCTACTATAAACACTTTTAAAGAAACCTACAGCTAAATAAATTATTAAAAACAATTACATTTTTAAAAATAAATATCATTTTTGATGTCTATCTTTATCTAACTATATTAAACTTATATAATAAGTGCTTACATTTGAAATTCAATTAAAATTATTAATTAATTATATATATATATATATATATATATATATATATATATATATATATATATATATATATATATATATATATAATTAAAACTAAAACTAAAACTAGTTCTTATAAATTTTATTTCATAATTTTTTTTTTACGAAATTTATTTTAAAATTTTAAATTACTTTACATTTGTTTTTTATATTATATTATAATATTAATAAAATTATATTACTTCTCATTTTAATTTGTATATAAAAATTTTAAATATCATCTATCTCCACATTTCACTAGTTTCAATCCCACTTCTTCACCCCTGTGAGCATCACCCGATGCAATGAGTGCTAAGTGAACTATTCAAAAATCATGAGAAATTAGTCACTTTACGACTACCTCTCATGGAAATGGTCATACTTTGAATGACTTACTTAACGCAGTTGAATCCCAAAAATGATATCTAATATAATGCACTGCGAAAATCCCCCATACTTAAATTCAAAAAGAGTCAAGGGATCTCTACCTGAATGGTTCATGAGGCACAATACTTGCTAAGGTTTTGCAAATGGGGTAGCAAGCTAAGTGGGCTTGATTGTGGGGAAAAACTCCACAGTTAAGCGCGCTTGAGCCAGAGGAGTTCTGGGATGGGTGACCTCCTGGGAAGTCCTGGTTACTGGGTGCAAGCCCCGGAAGTGATGATTGATGCTATGTGATTCGTTCTCCACATTTCACTAGTTTCAATCCCACTTCTTCACCCCTGTGAGCATCACCCGATGCAATGAGTGCTAAGTGAACTATTCAAAAATCATGAGAAATTAGTCACTTTACGACTACCTCTCATGGAAATGGTCATACTTTGAATGACTTACTTAACGCAGTTGAATCCCAAAAATGATATCTAATATAATGCACTGCGAAAATCCCCCATACTTAAATTCAAAAAGAGTCAAGGGATCTCTACCTGAATGGTTCATGAGGCACAATACTTGCTAAGGTTTTGCAAATGGGGTAGCAAGCTAAGTGGGCTTGATTGTGGGGAAAAACTCCACAGTTAAGCGCGCTTGAGCCAGAGGAGTTCTGGGATGGGTGACCTCCTGGGAAGTCCTGGTTACCGGGTGCAAGCCCCGGAAGTGATGATTGATGCTATGTGATTCGTTCTCCACATTTCACTAGTTTCAATCCCACTTCTTCACCCCTGTGAGCATCACCCGATGCAATGAGTGCTAAGTGAACTATTCAAAAATCATGAGAAATTAGTCACTTTACGACTACCTCTCATGGGAATGGTCATACTTTGAATGACTTACTTAACGCAGTTGAATCCCAAAACTGATATCTAATATAATGCACTGCGAAAATCCCCCATACTTAAAATCATCTATCTCCTTTTAATTATTTTTTTCCATAACCAATTTTCCCTATTTGAAAATTTTGCATTAATGAATGGAACGCTATATATTTATTTTTTGCATTAATGAATAGAATGCTATAAATTTCTTTGCGTTTCTCAATAGAACCATAAGAAAAGACGGAGTAATGTCTAAATTTGTAGAGTGTAAGGAAAATGATGTCAAGTTTTATTTAGAAATGTAAAAAATGTTTTGGTTTATGGCCAGCAAAATCCTTTTCTTATTCTATTTTAGCAAAAGATAGGTTATGACGTTATTAGTATATTTTTTCATTTTAAATATATAAAAAATTAATATAATTGAGAGTAACACTTTATAATTGTGTTTTTTTAAGGGTTTATAATTATCTTATTTTCAAAGAAACATGCGCAAAGACTTTTAAGAAAAAAGTAAAACTAATTTAGAATAAAAAAATATATAAATTTACGAACCTACAAAACTCAGGGACATGGATCAAAACCATAATTCCCGGACATGGATCAAAACCATAATTCTCACCAGGGTTGGAATTTGGATTCATTTTTTCTCATCAAATAATTTTTTTGACGTTTTAGATCTTCATATTACCCGTCAAAGAACGTCATGTTTAAAATTTTACCCTTCACGAGTGATACTTTGATAATAAATTAACCATTCACCAAAAAAGTTGAGTAAAAGATTACGCTTCTATAACACAATTATGTTAAAACTTTCACATATTTATCATAACAAAAAATACAAAATTACCATAACACAAAAATGACTTATTGAATCTTATTATTTCCATATAATTAATAATGATAACGTATTTTCTATTTTAAAATATATTTTATATCAAAATTTCTCAATAACCAAATTGAAAATCAATTTAATTGTTAAAAATTAAAATAAAAGTACTTAATTGTAAGTCTTGCACACAAAATTATATAGTTCTTCATAAGTGCATTTTTGGTATTTTGGACATCTTTAGACAACCATTTATTTTCTATTTAATTTATAAGTCACCCTGTCATTTTATTTTTGTACGTAGCCATATTATTATTTGTACACAATTGTTATTATCAATTTCAATTAGACTCAATTAAGTATCATTATTTACCTAAGTTGTCAAATCCCAACCCTCATGAGGGCTACTATGAGGACTCCACCCAGCTAAAAAAAGCAATCCCTTTTGAAAATAAAGTTTTATCCTATTACACAACTTTTTTGAAAATAAGTTCTATCCCATTATACCACTTTCCAAACTGAAGCTAGTGAAACTATTAACACAGATATGCAATTACAAATGATTCATACGTCACTAACTTGTAGCAAAAACTAGTCCAGTGAAATCAACCATAAAATGTTGGTCTAAGTCAAAATTGATTAAATTGCATTTTAAATTTCCACCCAAAAAAGCTGGTACAAGACAAAGTTGATTAAATTACATTTTCCATTTCCATCCTACATTACAAGTTTATAGATTCTCTAATAATTTATGTCCCTCTTTCCCATGTATGTAATAGTAAATCTATAGTCAATAAATACTATATCCTCTTCCTCCTCTTTTAAAGTATCCTTACCCTTTATCTTGGGCATAGCTATCATGTCACCGTTATGTAATTTCAGTCATCTCATGGTGCACATATTCTAATTTTCATGTGAAATTATAGGGTTTGCCTCTACTCCACTCCTAATGTCTCATCCTCAAACTAACTCCCATTTTTCTTTGTTTTGTGTGCTAATTTCTTATCATTTTAAACTAGCTCCCTTTCTTTATTTGTTTTATGTGTCAATTTCTCATCATTTTAAAGCACATATTGATATACTTCTTCTAAACTGCAACTTATGTAAATTTATCTCATTTTACAAAGTAAATTTTTAACATATTTGGGATGTTGCAATTCTCATCATTTTAGAGCACAGATTGATATACTTCCTCTAAAATGCAACTTATGTAAATTTATCTCATTTTACATCGTAAATTCTTAACATATTTGGGAGGTTGGAATTATTTTTTCCTAATTATTTTTATGTAAAATTATATCTCATAAAATGCCATAATATACGCTTTATTCCTCAAACACGTTGTCACTCCTTTTCCTTCTGTTACATTTGAATAGCATTTCCAACTCCTTTCCTTCATTTAGTTCTTTCTTACTCATGATTACAACTCATATCAAATTGAGACTAAATTTAATTGAGAATTTCTTGGCAAAGCAATATTAATTAAAACTAAATTTTTTTTCTAAATATTATTATGAAATGTGTAGTAAATTTTAAATTAAATGATTAACATAAAAATAAAAACCAAAGGCTAGTGAAAATTATCACTTCAATTAGGATTTAATAACAACATTATAATAAATTAAGGGAAGTTAATCATCTCTTCATAATTGGCACTTCAAGACAACGTTATAATAAACTATACTTCATTTAAACACAATTAAAAAGATGTTACTTTACTTTATAGTTGGCACTTCAAGACACATTATAATAAACCATATTTGCTTCTCACATAAGCACAATTAAAAAATATTAAAAAAATTAATGGTTAAAAATATAATTTAAAAAGAAAAATGAAAAAAATAAAAATAAATAAATTTCCTCGTAGTATTAAAAATGAAATGAAATACCCTGGATGCGGGTGACATGTAAGACGGGACATGAGTGGGAGGCTGGACACATGCCGTCCCTCAGCCATCACGTGGCACCCACTGCGAATAAATGGAAAGGACGGGAAGGTTTAAGGCGAGGGGACCTGGAACAGTTATTGCCCGAAGAGCGTATTCGGCCCAGCGTAAGGCAACAGTAATGGCAGATAGGATCCCGAGCAGGGTAGGTGAGGAAGCTGAGAATAAATCAGGGTTTGAGCAGGGAATGTTGGCAGTTATGCAGTTGGCTGGCCTTTCTGTCGTTGCTGAGATCCCTTCTCAGGTGGACTGGTTCACCACGCGGTCTGTTCTGGTTTCAGGAAGCCTGGTTCATCGGGTGGTTTGCTGGAATTCTCATCCTGCAATGATGAGACCTCGACAGCGTATGCTCAGCCGCCGAGGCTCTTCCAGAGGAGGGGTCTCTCGCAGGCCTGAAGGGGATAATGCTGGTCATTGTTGCCACTGCAATCTTGCCAGCTCTATTGGAGCCACCCCCTTACACTCCAGTCAATTCATGGATGCATGGGCTTCAGGCTCGTCCACCCTGCCAGCCTTTGGTTCCAACATCTTAAATTTCACCAGCTCGACAAACAACCCAAGGATTAGCGTGCATGTTTCTATTCTGTTTATTGAGAATGCTCCAGATGATGACGACCCCATGAATGTTCAGGGGCAAAGGCTGCAAGTCAACCCAGAGGAAGCAAAGCAGGCTCCGGATGCTGTTATGGAACAGGAAGCAAAGGTACCAGCTACTGACCCAGAAATTGCCAAGCATGCTCAGAATGTTCCAAAGGCGGGAATTGGGGAAGAGGCAGCGACCTCTCCAACTGACGCTGAGCCGGAATACTATGGGTGGTGCCCAATTGTGGAAGAGCAACCGGACGAATGATGGTGCCCGCGCTCAAGGTTCGCCTGGTCGCTCAAGTCTCAGTTATAGTCTTTGGCGTTTTCTGTTTTGTTATCTATGTCATGTAATTTTTGTTAATGTTGTGGGCAAGAGCAGACTCCCCTGCGTGGGAGGTAATGGATGGCACCCCCTTCTTTTTTGTCTGTTGCCCCTGCGAGGGCCTATGTCTATGGTCAGCGACAGTCAGTCTTAGTCTCAGTCTCCATCTGGTGCCCCTGCGAGGGCGAGAGTATGCTTTGGTGTCTGATGCTTTCTCGGCTCTTAGGATTTCCATGATGTATTTACGAACCTTGTATATATTTTAATAGATTAGTTTTTTCACGGAGAAAAAAAAAATGAAATGAAATAATTAATCAATCTGTAATGAATAAAATTCATCTTGCAATTAAATATAACTTATAAAATTTATATTTTATTTTTAATAATAAAAATAAATAATAATTTACAGAGTGTTTATAATAAAAATACACCGCAGAAAAAGTAAAAATACCCCAGATATTGCCAGCCAAAAGACACTGAAATTTTTTTATATAAAAGTATAATTGACACTTTATAAAATTTCCTAACCTAAACACTATAAAATTTCGTAACCTAAACACAACCCATTCTCGTTTTGATTTATTTAATTCACTAGTTTTGATTTAGTTTTCATTGCTACCCAATTTCGATATTTTTATTCATTAATTTTTCTGTTAAATGATTAATCAATAATGGTTTGAGTAGTTGAAATTTGGTAATAAATCCACATGTAATAATCCAAAGAATAGTTAGACTCTGTCGAAATCCAATATCTCAAATGCTATGATGACGCCACTCACCTGTGTAATTAGTTCATAAAATACCACACAACACAGTGACCGACTTGGATCGCTACCGACAGCTGACTGGTGGAATTGAATGTAATGTGGTGCATCTCATTAATTACATCGCAGAGTTGGCCCCTGCCAGAGCGTGAGAGGACAGCTGTGGGAGAATTTCAAAACACATCGTGTGAAACGGCAATGTAAAATTATTGAACTTATTTTTACGGTCAAAATGCTTTATGACGGGCATTTTCCCTGTCAAATTCCAACCCTAAGCAAGTGTCTCGGCGGCTCTTTACAAGGTGTGATTAAAAAATGAATTCCATATAGAACGAGATCTTAAACATGATTTATTTTTGAGATTTATGATATAATGTTTAGGTTTTTTTAGGATATATTGTTTAGGTTTTTTAGGGAGAAACCACATAGAAAACGAAAGGTAAACAAAAGATGAGTTTATCTGTTTCTAATTTAAATTTAGATTCATCATCAGCATTAAAATCAGGGGAGGAGTTGTTATAGATTATAAAAATAGTAATTTTTCTGTGTTTTATATTATGTTAAGAAGATTTTGAAGATTTTTTTCTTTAGAAATTATATAGGAGAAAAATTTCCTGATGCTTTTGATGCTTTTGAAACTAGATAGTAGTATGATTCATTATCTGGTCTTGATAATCAATCACATTGACTGATTCTAAATAGGTGGACAAACTTTTCTTCTATGTGATTTCCAAAAATAAACAACGTCACTGAAATAAAGATCCAAAAATAAACAACGTCACTGAAATAAAGATCGACATCCTCAAGATGAGCCTGCGGTAATGTGCAAATACCATGCTTTGGTTACAATTAACCTGGCAGGGCAACTGTCCCTGAATGCTAAGTAAAATACTATTTTACACCAGTCGCTCACATAGAAGATCAATCAATTAATTTTAATTCCTTGGCAATGGGAAAGGCAATAGAGTACTGATTCGGAAAGTTATTCTTTACACAAAATAACCATAAACTTTGGCAATGGTTGTTATTTCATATTCAGCTATTACGCAGGTTGCCTAAGTAAAAATGAAGAACCCACAAGTGAACTAACAATCAGTTTCTCAAGATTGAACTATTCAAGAGTTTACGAATAATAGCCTTACCTACATTTTGCTTCTGGCACCCGTATACAGAATCGCAAGATTTCTTAAGAGTGCAGATCCGTTGATAAAAACCTTCATACTCAGGATGGACGGCCGCAATCTGTCTGTAGATGGCCATGTTTCTGCAATCTAAGAGCAGACGTTCAATGTGACCAGGGCTAGTTCCAACCAGTGTTCCTTTGGCAATTTTTAGATTATGCAGGTATTTTCTGTAAGAGACTTCTTCATATCTAACCTGATTGAACTCATCTGAATTAGGTGGAGTAGGCCAAGATAGAGGAGAACAAACGAAAACCGAATCCAAATTGCACCATCTTGTCCAAGAGATTCCAACCAACCATCTAGTTCGTCGGAAAGCTTGCCCATTGCTTCCACGTATATTCTTCTTTCGTCAGCATTTGCGTTGCTGTTAGGCAGACCGGCTTCGAAATAGGCCGAAAGAGACTTTTCATATCTGTCTTCCCGATCACATAGAGGTACTAGAATTCCTTCAAAGTGGCATCGATAACAGGTACAGGAGAACCCCCACGTCCTGCAAGCAGCTTGGCGAACACAGTATGGAAAAAGAACGTTGAAATAGGGGATGGTAATCTCTTGGCCAATATCGATGTCCTTGGTCGCATGAATACTCATAACATCGCCGACGTTGACTCTGGAGGCGTTGGGAATGCAGGAATGATTGATGAGAGACGGAATCAGCCAAATGCCGTAGCAACGCCTATTTTCAGCAGGGTTCATCCAGCTATTCATGTTTTCTGGACACATATCATCGAAAGCGATCGTCCTTATGATACGCAGAATACCTTCGGTGCCGAGATTGTCATATTGTCCACGGATTCTCATATTCGACGCCGAAGTAGACCTGCTTTGACCATAATTCAAAGCGAACTCCGGAAATATGGGAGCCTATTCTTTGAAGTTTGAAGAGGCTGCCGCTGGACGGGTCGAAGGAAAGAAATAATTTCAGCACCTCATCTCTTTCGTGGGCGAGAGCATTTTCTACATTCCGAACAAGATCGTTAGCCGTGGGAGTGTCCTTCAATTGGTAACCGTAATCATCGCACCCGGCCAACGCCTTGCAAATAAGCAACACCGTTCCGGCTTCCACAAACTTGGTAGTGTACAGTCCTCTTCCCTGTCTTTTGCGTGAGTTTTTTATCATTACAGGCCCGATGTAATCATCATTTGTTTTTCAATTGTTTGGATTTTTTGCAATCCCCACCATGGCTTCGCCCAGACGATAATATTCGATACACTTCTGCCTATAGAAATGGACGAGAGATTTTCTTGATTCGGAGTTGACGGTCAGTAAAACGTCGATCATGCACAAGTAGGCAGCCCTAAATCTCCCCAGTGATATAAGCGATTCAATTTGTACCCTTATTCCTTGGATTGTCATCTCTGTAGAATCACCTAAATCATGAGCGATGCTGCAATAGGTCTCGGCGTCTTCTAGCGCGTCGTAATAGCGGGCAAGTTCAATATACGCCCGCGATCTTTCGCAATATAGTTCAAAACGGAGTGGCATCAGTTTTATACGCATGTCTTCGGTTTCGCTTTGGTAAATGAATAGTTCGCATTTAATGTAATTCCGGACACATGCCTCCCAGTCTTCCGTATCAAACGCGCGTCCTTTCGTTTCAAACTAGTCTTTCAATTTCTTTGGGTTTCTCTCCGGAAACTTCTGCATTCTCACGATTGACCTCGGATTGTCTACATCAAGCCACTGAAACCTGTCAGGAGCTTTCACCAAGCGAGGCTGCTTTAGCGCAATTTTTGTGCCCTTTGGATATGCTCTTTTTGCATAAGATTGATCGGACGACAAGAAATATGGACCAACCATTGACAAAGCAATCTCGACCCCTGTATTTGCCTCTTTCATGACGGTATAAATTCTCCCAAAACTAAAGGGATCAACGCAGAGCTCCCCACAAATAACTGTAAACTCATTCTTCTGCCGTGTGAACAACTTGCTGAGGCGAACCACAACGAGATCAGACCACCGCTCTAAATACTTATACTGGGTTCGAACGCCATGTAATGCATCTGATCTGTCAGGCATGGAGGGATATTCTCCAACGGCCGTTGTAGACAATTTCTCAAGAGCTCTATTGTGAATGCCGCTAATAGACTCCAAATTTGAATCAGAGTGTAGACCGAGGCCGAAAATGTCCACAAGGCTTCAAAGATCATGTGATGAAGAAGGTATCCCTGGTGTAGAAGTTGCTGGCCGAGTCGGCACGAGAGCTTTGTTGAAACATAAAATCAACTGCAACAAACTGTTTTTCTTTACCTTTGCGATGCGATGAGATCGGAGATCGCAAAATCTCATTCATGCACCTACCTCTGTTTGTTCACTTGTTTTTTCCCTTCCGCCAAATGTGATTTCACGATGTGATGAAATCGCAAATAGCATATTTCAAAAGGTTGAAGTACAAGCCTTACAAGCCTTCAGCCATTGAATTTGACGTGAAGTAAAAGTCTCACTTACGACCAGTTTTGTCAGTAAAAAGTAAATGTAATTTACTGTAGATTAGTAAGTTGTAAAGATTTTAATTTTATTATTTTCTATGAGCGGGAGTATGGGCACAAGTAAAAGTTGGTAAAACCATTTAAATTTTATTGTTTTTTTATTTTACGGCAGCATGGCAAGTGAAAACGTGAAGTAATTTTCTTTTGGTTGTTATATATATATGTAATGTTTCTTTTGTGTTGAATAAGCAATTGCAAAGAGAGGCACATTAGTGCGTATGTATAGTTTTGAATATGCAAAAAGGAACACGCAACAGCCTGAGAAAAATCTGTGTAATTTCCACGTTTTGAATGTAATTTCCACAGTGTGCTGATCTCTCCAGCAGAGATAGAAGCTTTTTAATGCAGTAGCGTGTGAATTTAATAAAAATTTTACACACACCAGTGTAATCTTTGTGCAAGCTGAGACACAGAAATTTTTTGGTGAGAGATTTTTTTTATATGGAACTGGAAGTTCTTGGTGAATCCCTCTGTTAAGAGGAAGAATCTTTTCTAACAAAAATCTTTTAATGAATACAAGTTTTATGTGTGTGTGGGTAAAGCTCTGTGTTCTGGAAACCCTTTTTTTTTGTTCCGCTGTGTTAAGATCTTGTGTGTGGAAAAACAAAGCATTATTCTCTGTTCTGTGATTTTGGTTTTGGAATTTTACCAGAAAAATTCCCAACAGTGGTATCAGAGCTGGTCTAGGCTCCTTGAAGGTGTCAAAGAAGCTGAAGGAAGGTTCCTTTTGTTGCAACAGCTTCTCCAACAGAGTGGAGACTCAGTCAAGAAAGATTCAAAGGTATTTCTCAAACCAGTTATTTAATACCTAACTGTATATTTGAAGCATAGTTTAGATTGCAAGAATGGCCAGCACCAGTACCAGCACTAGCATGGGTATTTTTAATACTGAGCTCCCATAGTGTAATGGAAAAAACTATGACTATTGGGTAATAACCATGAGAGCCCTGTTTGCCTCACAAGACTTATGCGAAATAGTTGAAGATGGTTTTAAAGAACCCGCAGATGAAAATGAGTTTAATAATCTAACTCAGCAGAGAAAGATCTGTTGAAGAGCTACAAGAAGAAGGATTCAAAAACCCTCATATTTTTGTATCAAGTAGTGCATGAGAATGTGTTTCCAAGGATAGCAACAACCAAGACATCCAAAGAAGCATGGCAAACTCTCAAGACATCCTATCAAGGCATGGAGAAAGTGAAGACAACAAAACTACAGTTGCTGAGGAGAGATTTTGAGAACCTGTGCATGAAGGAGTCAGACAATATTGACTCATTCTTCACACATGTGATTGGTCTCGTCACACAAATAAGGACTCATGGAGAAGTTCTTGAAGAAAGGAGGATTGTGGAGAAACTACTGAGGAGCCTACCCTCAAAGTTCCATGTGATTGTCAGCACCATAGAAGAGACAAAGGATCTCTCAAACTTTTCAGTTGATGAACTTCATGCATCACTGATAACACATGAGCAGAGATTGAGTAGGAATGAAAACTCATCTCCAGAGCAAGCCTTCAAGATCCAGATGTCCTTTGGAAGAGGAAGAGGTCAAGGTAGAGGAAACAAGAGAGGAAGAGGCAGAAGCCAAAACAGAGGTGGAAGAAACAGTCCAGCAAATGCTCAAGGAAGAGGCAGCAATCCAAATCAGAACCAAGGCCAAGGCAGCAGCCAACAAAGTGGACAACATCATGCTCAAGGACAAAGGTATGAAAAATCCAATGTCCAATGTTATTATTGTAAAAAATGCGGGCATTATGCCAATGAATGTAGAAAGAAGCAGCATGATATGAACAATAGATCTAGTGCAAATATCACTAGAGAAAATATCAGCCAAGATAATGTATTGTTAGATTGTAATATGGCCGAAACAAACAGTGAAGACATATGGTTTCTAGATTCCGGTTGTAGCAATCATATGACAGGAAACATAGTCCTGTTTTCTGCTTTAGATCAAAGTGTGCAGTCACAAGTCACACTTGGGACTGATAGTAAAATTTCTATTATGGGTAAAGGAGAAGTAAAAATATTTACAAAGAAAGGTGAAAAGAAAACAATAGCAGATGTCTATTATGTTCCTGGAATGAAGTGTAACCTCTTGAGTATTGGACAACTTGTTCAAAAGAGTTACAATGTTTTCTTTGTGAATGATGTATGCACCATCATGGATAGAGCACCCAGCAAAAGATGCATTGCTGAAGTGAAGATGACAAGGAACAGGATGTTCCCTCTCAGAATAAGGGCAGATTTGAAAAACAAAGAAGAAATTGCAGCAGTTACCCAAGAGGCTTTCCAAAGCCAACCAAAAGATGAAAATTGGTTGTGGCATTTGAGATTTGGACATCTCAACTTTGGAGGTCTTAACTTGTTGAGTAGAAAAGGAATGGTAAGAGGATTATCATTGGTAGAGAAACCGGACAACTTTTGTGAAGGTTGTATATTGGGAAAACAACATAGAGAAAGTTTTCCATCAGGGAAAAGCATAAGGGCAAAGGCACCCTTAGAAATTGTCATCTCAGACTTATGTGGACCGATGCAAACTCCATCACTAGCAGGCAGCCAATACTTTCTAACATTCATTGATGATTTTACTAGAAAAACTTTGGTTTATTTCCTAAAAAAACAAAAGTGAAGTGTTTGAAAAATTTCAAAATTTCAAAGCACTTGTGGAAAATCAAAGTGGGTTGCGCATCAGAGTTTTGGGAACTGATAGAGGAGGTGAGTATATCTCCAAGGAATTCCTACGGTTTTATAGAGAAAATGGAATTCACAAGCAATTTACAGCAAGGTACACTCCGCAACAAAATGGAGTTGCTGGAAGGAAGAATAGGACAATCATGGATATGGCGAGGAGCATGGTGAAGGCAAAGCATTTGCCAAATGATTATTGGGATGAAGCTGTACATTGTGCAGTATATATTTTGAATAGGTGTCCTACAAAAGCAGTGATGAACAAGGTGCCAGAAGAAGCATGGAGTGGGAGAAAGCAAGGAGTCACCCACATGAAAGTTTTTGGATGTGTGGCTTATGCACACATTCCAGATTAGCTAAGGAGGAAGTTGGACAGCAAAGGGGAGAAATGTATTTTCATTGGATACACTGAGGAATCCAAAGCTTACAGGTTGTATATCCCATCTACCAAGAAGTTTTTCGTGAGTAGAGATGTTCAATTCATTGAGGAGGAAGCTTGGGATGGAAGCATAGAGAAAACAGTTAATGTTAAAAACTGTTTGTCTCATGATGAAGATGATGAGGACATGGCTGAAATACATCCCCAAACAACGGCACCAACACAAGGACAGCAAGGGACACCCTTGAGGAGAAATGAGAGTGCTTCTCCAAGCACACAACAAGGAGGAAATTCAAGTGCGTCTTCAAGCACTTGCACACCAAATGAAAGAGGTAAGAGATTCAGAAATTCAAGTGATATTTATGATGAATGAATGAATTCCTTGTTTGATTTGCATTGTCATGTTGATGACCCTATTCATTTCGAAGATGCAATTAAAGATAAGAAATAGATAGAAGCTATGGATGAGGAGATGAATGCCGTAGAAAGAAGCAAGACATGGGATTTGGTTGAGCTACCAAAAGGTAAAGAAGTCATTGGAGTTAAATGGGTCTACAAGACCAAGAGTAATACTGAAGGCAGAATAGAAAGACACAAAACAACGCTAGTTGTCAAGGGATACAAGCAGCAGTATGGGAGAGATTATGAGGAGACTTTCGCACCGGTTGCAAGAATGGAAACTGTGAGAGCAGTGTTGTCCATAGCAGAACAAAACAAGTGGAAAGTTTACCAAATGGACGTGAAGTCAGCATTCTTGAATGGAGTATTAAAGGAAGAGGTTTACATTGAGCAACCTCCAAGCTATGAAAAGAAGGGCCAAGAGCACAAAGTATGCAGATTGAATAAAGCTCTTTATGGGCTTAAGCAAGCGCCAAGAGCGTGGTACAGTAGGATAGATTCCTATCTACTAGAAAATGAATTTGCAAAGTGTGAGGGAGAACCCACCGTCTACATCAAAGAAAAGGATGGTAAAATTTTAATTGTAGTGTTGTATGTTGATGATGTGATTTTTATAGGTAATAATGACTATCTCATTAAAATTTTTGAAATCAATCATGAAAGAGGAATTTGAAATGACTGACATGGGTTTGCTAAGATACTTCTTAGGAATAGAAGTAGATAAAAATGAAAATGGGATTTTTATCTCACATGAAAAATATGTAAATGAAGTGTTGGGCAGATTTAACTTGTAGGACAGCAAGGCAACAATCACTCCCACAGTAATGGGATTAAAACTCAAGAAAGAGGACAATAGCAAGGATTTTGATCCTAGCATGTACAAAAGCATAGTTGGCAGCCTTATGTATTTAACTGCAACTAGGCTCGACATAATGTTTGATGTTAGCTTAATTTCAAGATTCATGGAGAGGCCAAAAGAAGCACATTGGCAGGCAGCAAAAAGAATTCTGAGGTATGTCAAAGGTACAAAAAGATTTGGCATTTTATATACTTTTTCAGAAAGTTCAGATTTAGTTGGCTACACCGATAGTGATTGGGCTGGAAGTATAGATGACCAGAAAAGCACATCCGGTCACGTTTTTCACATGGGTTCAGGAGCCATTTCATGGGCTTTCAAGAAACAACCAATTGCGGCGTTGTCTACAGCAGAGGCAGAATACGTGGCAGCTACAGCAGCAGCATGTCAAGCGGTTTGGAAGAGAAGGATGCTAAGGAGCCTATGCCAAGAGCAAGCAAAAGCAACGATGATTTTTTGCGACAATTGTTCAGCTATTGCATTGTCCAAGAATTCTGTGTTTCACAAGCGAACAAAACACATTGATACAAAGTTCCACTACATCAGAGAATTGGTGAACAATGGATAAATTTTTTTACAACATTGCAGCACTCAAGAACAAGTTGCGGACATTTTGACCAAGCCATTAGACCAGAAAAGTTTTGAGTTTTTAAGAAAACGTCTGGGTATGATTGATAACCCAGCAGTTGAAATTAAAGGGGAGTGTTGAAATATAATTTGAACTGCAACAAACTATTTTTCTTTACTTTTGCGATGCGATGAGATCGCAGATCGCAAAATCGCATGCATGCACCTACCTCCGTTTGTTCACTTGATTTCTCCGATTGTGATGATGCGATGGGATCCGATCACATATAGTAGATCGCACCAATATGTGTGTGCTCCATTTTTTCCTTTCCGCCAAACACGATTTCGCGATGCGATCAAATCGCAAATTGCATATTTCAAAAGGTTGAAGTACAGGCGTGCAACGATTGAATTTGACGTGAATTAAAAGTCTCACTTATCGCTAGTTTTTTCAGTAAGACAGTAAATGCAATTTACTGTGGGTTGGTAAGTTTTGGTAAAAATTTTAATTTTATTATTTTCTATCAGCGGGAGTATGGGCACAAGTAAAAGTTGGTAAAACCATTTAAATTTTTTTTTTTTTTTTTTTTATGGCAGCATGGCAAGTGAAAACGTGAAGTAATTTTCTTTTGGTTGTATATATATATATATATATATATATATATATATATATATATATATATATATATGTAATGTTTTTTTTTTGTGTTTAATAACCAATTGTAAAGAGAGGCACAATAGTGCATATGTATAGTTTTGAATATGCAAAAAGGAACACGCAGCAGCGTGAGAAAAATCTATGTGTAATTACCACACAGCAGTGTGTTGATCTCTCCAGCAGAGACAAAAGTTTTTTTTAATGCAGCAGCGTGTGAATGTAATAAAAATTTTACACACACCAGTGTAATCTTTATGCAAGCTAAGACAAAGAAATTTTCTGGTGAGAGATATTTTTGTATGGAACTGGAAGTTCTTGGTGAATCCCTCTGTTAAGAGGAAGAATCTTTTGTAGCAGCAATATTTTAATGAATACAAGTTTTATGTGTGTGTGTGGGTAAAGCTCTGTGTTCTGGAAACCATTTTTTGTTGTTCCGCTGTGTTAAGATCCTGTGTGTGGAAAAACAGAGCATTGTTCTCTGTTCTGTGATTTTGTTTTTGGAATTTTACCAGAAAAATTCCCAACAAGCTTTTTCTTCTGTAATTATGGCTGCTCCTTTGTCCTCTTTCTTGGTCGCGTCTCGGGGTCTTTGTGGTTGGTTCTCCATGAGCCACACGTGTAACGCCCATGAGCTGCAGAGCTGAACGCACAAGGCCATATGCTAAAAATGGCTAAGTGTAGAAGAAGACGAAGGTTTATATGGTTTGGCGATCCCGAGTGGGGGCGCCCAACGTATGGGCCAACATGCAAAAGAGTTAAAACATGGGTTGAGCGAAGGGTCGGCTCGCTGAGCCCACGTGACCTTTTATAGGCAGCGATGTGTATAAACAAGATGGTGTGGGGAGTCATTTTTGCATCAAGGAATCAACGCACAATACAAAGAATCCAACGGTGGAACAAGCTGAAAGTGCGAAGGTTGGCCTGAAACAGGCGAAGGTGCAGTGGGATGAGTGTAGGGCCGAAGCACTGAACCGAAATGAAGTTGTTTGAAGTCGTCCGTGCAGGAAGTCATTTGAAGGCATCATTCAGGAAAAAGTCGTTTGAAGTCGTCAGGCGAGGGCATCGTGCAGAAAAGTCGTGCGAAGTCATCGGGCGAGAGCGTCGTGCAGAAAATTCGTGCGAATTCATTGGGCGAGGGCGTCATTCAAAAAAGTTGTGCGAAGTCATCGGGCGAGGGTGTTCACGCAGAGTCGTTCGAGGACGTTCGAGCAGGATCATTCGAGGTCGTTCGCGGGCATAGCAGGGCGTCCGTTCGAACAGTCATTCAAGGAGTCGTTCGAGGGCGCGAAAAGGAGTCCGCCCAAATGACCCGAGTTGGTCGAACGGTGAACCGGGTGAAGCCTTGAATGGTTGACATGGGTGACACGACCCGCCGGTGGACAGGTTGGGCGTTCGGTGGAAGCGCCCGACGAATTGGACAAGTTGATAGAAACTTGTTTGGGTGAACGTGCGGAGGCAGACGAAGAGTTGGGCAGAGTCGTTCGGAGGACTGTGTGGGTGTGCTAACGAGCTGGGCTAACCAAGTTGTGCTGGTGAATGTAAAATTATTCTAAGTGTAAATTTTAGGTTTCCTCAAGATTTAACTTGTATATTGTAAACTGTTATTATTGTTATTACGGGCAGACTTATCATAGGGAGTTTCCCTTCCAGTTATATTGTTGTGTATTTCATGTTAATGTTGATTCATGGTGTAATGAAGTTAATATGATGAATGGTATGACGAAATATATGCTTAGCTGTTGAAAAATGAACTAAGCATAGATGTAAGGCGTAGTCCATAGCCGTGAGTATTGGTGAAAAGAAAAGGGTCAGTGGTGCCGCACCTCCTATAGTGCGGTTGGAAGAGTATTGCTAGTGTAGGGGCATGATAGATGGTATCAGAGCTGATTCAAAAATCTGGAAGGTGGTTCAAGTTGGCAAGGAAAGTGGATGGCAGAGATGGCAAAAGGACCTCAGGTTATAACAAGTGAATTTGGCCATAATGCAGGAAAGGCCTTTCTGAAATAGGTATTGAAAAAAAGGAGAAATGGAGTTTTGAATGGGCTTCGATGAAGGCCGAGAGCATGTAGATGTGGAAAGGCTATGAGAAGATAAAGGAAGAACTTGAAGAACTCAAGGACCAATACGAGTATACAAATGGGAGTATACACAAAAGGAAGACTTTCTTGGTAAAAAGGTCGTTTTAATAGAGCAGAATGAGCTCAACTACATTGACTAAATTGGGGACTACTACCGAAACAATTAGGTATATGTTTGAAGGCTTAGTTCGGTAAAAGAAGTAAATGGGTACTTGATTGGTGCATTTGAAGAGAAAGCTACAAAGTGCGAGGATGATGCAAATATGACAATGATGGACGATGAACTTGAGATTGATCAAGTTGGACCAGGATCATCCAGGTTGCAGACATTGGTGGATGAGGAAACTCACATGGAGGAACCTCATGATGAAGTAAATGCTTATATTTGTGTTTCAGTGAGACTTTTGGAAGTTGAACCATATGCAAGGAAGAGCAAAATTAGTTTGCCGATGCGAGGGAAGATCTTATCATAGATGTCTACGATGTGACCTTGTATGAAGAGGCAAGGACCATTGACTGTTGTCAGACTTGTTGGGGTTGTTTGTGACCTTATGGCAGAAGGTACAAAGGCCCGTGACAAGGGAGGAATATGATGATCATTGCAGAGAAATGGGTCATGCTTTAGCCATATGGAGAAATTGGCTAAGTGCCCGGCATGACTCATGGACAGAATGAGAGAGGGCACACACTTGAGTACGATAATAATTGGGTGGACTTCTCATGGTCGAGACCAAGAGGAAGTCTTGATGGAACCTTTAGTGGGGAGCTATAATGGAAGACACTAGTGATGTGATGATTATATGGTTGGGTAATCGAGTTGACTAGACCAAAATTCTAGACATGGATGAGGATGACCGATTGTTGTGATAGGTCTACTTGATTGGACAACATGGGCAACTTGATTCATGAACATCAGGTTGAAGACATGGAACATCGCAGTCTTATGTAGGGACATTATGTAGGAGAACATGTAGAGGTGTCACTTATGGGCATCCAATGAGGAGTGACAAGGCAGAGATGTTGTGCAAGTGGATTTGTTGATGTGACATGGAGATGTTTTATTTATGAGCCGATGAAGAGGTTGTGCACTCTTGTACAACAATGCCATGGATTGGTTGGATTTGTGAGCGGATTATGGAGCATTCCTACTACATGGGAAGCTGAGGCATCTTGCAGAGGCCTTTGGGCCGAGACATGTATGTTTTCTAGATGTCGGTTGGAGATGACTCATGGAGCTCATGGTGACATGAGGTTGTGACTTCTGGGGACTTCATATATGGTGGACGTCGAGGATGTGATGCATTGAGGAGTGGAGGTCAGGGACTTTGATGCAAGATGGGGTGCATACTTTTGAGTACATGTATGGGTGTGCTTGAAAGAGTGACTTGATGAGGAGGATCGATATGAGACACTTTGGAGTGATGGAGTTACAGTGATGATACTGCCTTGGTGGAAACACTTGGGCATGGGTTGAGCCGAGACTTAACCACTTTTTACACATGGGAGATGAGACAAGTGTATACTTGCTTCCTTGGCAGACTTGAGGGATGGCACATTGCAGATACGATGGAAGTGGTTTCCTACACCTGGATGTGTCACATCAAGAGTCAGGTTTGATGAGAAGATCTCTTCACTTTGAAGAGATGGATATTACACAGATAGATGATGATGTTGGGATAGATGTGGCTGATTTCATACAACACATTGATACCAAACATCATGGAAAACATGTTGCAAATGAGGTGGAGACTACTTCATGGACTTGGGCATGGCTTATACTTAGATGGAGATGGATTTTTGATCGAGTTGATGTTGTGACAGGAGTTTGAGAAATGACTGATGATGGCATGAGAATGTGCATTCTCATGGTTTGAGCGTGACAGTTGGATTAGCTACCCACCTAGTTCAAATCGTGGGGCTCGAGTAGTGTACAGAGATGTGTTAGCATTATGTTGGATTATCATGGCAGCAGTTCACACGATGACAACACATGATGAGGTCGACACGATATGTTGCAGTGAGAATGTAGCATGAGATGGAGGGACTAACCTTCCATAGTGGGAGGAGCATGTAGTGATTGCAATGGATGTGGTTGATGATCATGGATTGAGGAGACTTTCCGATGTATGACATACCAGTGGTTTATATGTCTTGGTATGGGTATCTTAGTGACAGATGGTTGCAGGGATGAGAGATTGTCAAGGAAGACAATGATTTCAAGTGGGGGAGAATGTAACGCCCATGAGATGCAGAGCTGAATGCACAAGGCCATATGTGAAAAATGGCTAAGTGTGGAAGAGGACGGAGGTTTATAATGTTAGGCGGTCCTAGGTGGGGGCGCCCAATGTATGGGCCGATGTGCAAAAGAGCTAAAACATGGGCTGAATGAAGGGTTGGCTGGCGAGTCGACATGACCTTTCATAGGCAGCGATGTGTATAAGCAAGATGGCGTGGGGAACCATTTTGGCATTAACGAATCAACACGCAGTATAGAGTGTCCAAGGTTGGAACAAGGTGAAAGTGTGAAGGTTGGTTTGAAACGGTCAAAGGTGCAGGCGAACGAGTGTAGGGCTGAAGCAACGAGCCAAAACGAAGTCGTTCGAAGTCATCTGTGCAAGAATTTGTTCGAAGGCATCATTCAGGAAAAATTCGTACGAATTCGTTGGGTGAGGGTGTCATGTAGAAAGGTCATGTGAAGTCATCAGGCAAGGGCATCATGCAAAAAATTTGTGTGAAATCATCAGGCGAGGGCATCGTTCAGAAAATTCATGCGAAGTCATCATGCGAGGGCGTTCATGAAGAGTCATTCGAGGGCATTTGGGCAGGATCATTCGAGGTCGTTCGAGGGCGCGACAAGGCATCCGTTTGAATGGTCATTCGAGGAGTCATTCGAGGGCACAACAGGGAATTTGTTCAAACGGTTGTTTGAGGAGTCATTCGAGGGCGTGGCAGGGCGTCTATTCTAACGACCTGAGTTGGTCGAATGGTGAACTGGGTGAAGTCTTGAACGGTTGACACAGGTGACATGACCCACCAGTGGATGATTTGGGCGTCCGGTGGAAGTGGCCGATGAGTTGGACGAGTTGAACAAAACATGTTCAGGTGAATGTGTGGAGGAAAACAAAGAGTTGGGCAAAGTCATTCGGACAACCGTGTGGGCGTGCCGACGAGATGGGCTAACCAAGTTGTGCTGGTGAATGTAAAATTATTCTAAGTGTAAATTTGGGTTCAGACAACCATGTGGGCGTGCCGACGAGATGGGCTAACCAAGTTGTGCTAGTCAATGTAAAATTATTCTAAGTGTAAATTTTGGGTTTCCTCAAGATTTAACTTGTATATTGTAAACTGTTATTATTATTATGATGGGCAGACTCATCGTAAGGAGTTTCCCCCCCTAGTTATACTGTTGTGTATTTCATGTTAATGTTGATTCATGGTGTAATGAAGTTAGTATGATGAATGGTATAACAAAAGATATGCTTAGATGTTGAAAAATAAACTAAGTATAGATGTAAGGCGTAGTCCATTACCGTGAGTATTGGTGAAAAGAAAAGGGTCGGTGGTGCCACACCTCCTATAGTGCGGTTGGAAGAGTACTGCCAGTGTAGGGGCGTGACAACACAGATAGGATAATAGCCTTACTCTTTCCTATTGCTTTCTCTGTGTCGTCTGCCAAATTGCGAGACATCCATAAGATAAGATGAAAAGTTCAAAACAATCTACGTAACAGAGCACATTGGTTTGGAGAAAATGACAATAAATGATTGTTATATGAGTAGTGATAGTTTAAGACCACTAAGACATGAGAATCGGCTATTATTTAACAAGCTTGGGTTGAAAATTCCCAAATATTACTCAGTTGAAAATGCTTATTACTTTAGAAATTTACCTTTACCATTAGTTATTTTGTCATGTTTTTAAATGTATTAAACCTAAAACCAAATGTTCAAGAATTACCTTAAAAATATATTTAAATTAATTACAAATATTTTTATTATTAATAATAGATATAAACCATAATTATATTTAACATAAATTATAAATCATTATTATATTAAATTAATCAATTTAAATTAACCATTAACTATACAGTGAAATGTTATAAACATACTTTTTATTCAAGGTTTTTTTATTTCAACTTAAGGCAGATTAGGTTTAATTTTTTAATTGATGGCCCAGAGTGATTCTCAAGGGAATATTTTTAGCATATGCTTAGTCTTAATGCTTATCAAGGGTTAGTTTGTTATAGAGTTTGTTAGATTGCATTGGTTTTTAATAAATTAAAAAAATTATATTCATGCCAAGTGGCTCCCCGTCCACTAATTTCCTAGGGATTTGAAATTATTCCAATTCTAATAAGCTCCTCCATGATAAGTTCCTCATCATTATGTATAACATTCATTTATATATCAGAAATTTTATTTAGCAAAATGATCTATTACTTTTAATAAATTTAAAAAATTAGATTAGTGCGATGTGGCTCCCCGCCCACCAATTTCCTAGGGATTTGAGATTATTCCAAATTTAGAAAGTTCCTCAATGATAAAATCCTCATTATTGTTTATAACAATCATTTATATATAAGAAAATCTTATTTAGGAAAATGGTCAATTTTACAATAAGATTTGTAATTCCTTCCTTTTTACAATAAGATTTGTAATTCCTTCCTGTTGCAATAGTTTATTTTGTATATTTATGAAGCCTTTAGCGATATCAGAAACATTGATATTATTAATGTACTTGTAGTAGTACTAATAATAATGGTTTTTTATCAGCGATATTGAATTTATGGAAACCTAAAGGCTAAGGCTATTTTTCTTCTATGTTTCAATTTAACAAGGGCACATTGTATATGGTATACCTGCCTAATTATTTTGTAACATGCTTCATTTCAGATATCATAACGGAGACCATACTATAACCTTCATATATGATAAAATAATGAATAATACAATTTCTATTATATAATGAAAAAACACCCTATATCAAAAAAATGCATCTAGTCAATGAGAGTAATGCACAAGACCAAGCTCATGATCAAGGTTATTATCTACACGAGGATTTGAAGCAAATGTTATGATAAGTATATTATTTATAGTAGGATGGATCCCTATCATTAAAGAGATATATACTGAGTTCATGTCCAAAGCTAAATTAAAATAAAAAGTATTTCATTCATGTTTCTTGGTCTTTGAAAATTCATATGGATTACTGAAGATTCTTTCGATCCTTATTCCTGAGTTGAGAAGTGACAACTTAACCTACAAATAAATAGAAATTACAGATTTGAAACAACCAACTCACAGACATACTTTACCAAACCGTTCAACCCACTCTTTGTTGGTTTTATGTGTTCTTATTTCCTCTATAGGCTTACATGGATAAATAGTAACCTGCTAGATTTTTTCTAAATCGGTCCCCAACTTTTAAAGCACTTACATAAGAAAATTTTTACATAAAACAAAAAATCTCATTTTATAGATTTTCCCCAAAAACATATATTAGGAAAAACAAAGAAAATGAAAGGAACCAATTTTACCGATTATCCCAAGAATATAGGAAAATAGTTGTCAACTTCTAACAATCTCAACTTTCACAACAATTTACCTGATATATCATGCCCAAAATATTCATCACCTTCCTCGCAATCCAAGAGAAGCTAGGCACCATTTTACCTTCTCTGACAAGATTTATTTTATGAATGTGTTTGGACAATTTTGCTTTGTATAGACATTTTCCAGAGCCACCACTCCACTTTCATCAATAACCTATCTTACAAAATGATATTTAACAAGTATATGTTATTGCCTTACTATGATAAGTTGGATTCCTCTCCAAACGAATAACACTTTGACTATCACAAAATACTTTCACCTTGTCCTACATCCTTCGAAGCTCACCTAGCAAACCTTTTAACCAAATTACCTCTTTCCAAGCATGTGAGACAACTATGTATTATGCCTCCGTAGTGGATAAAGAAAATATGTTCTAAACCTTTGACATCCAACTAACAAATCCACATGCAAGAGTAAAAACATATCCAAAAGTGGATACCCTCTTGTGCAAGTCACCTAAAAATTATGAATCAAGATAACCACATAATGAATTGCTACTACCGTTATGGGTGATCAGTTATTACTTGTTCCTTTAAGATAACAAAGCATCCATTTCATTGCTACCCAATTCTCTTTACCTAGATTTGCATGTCTCTACTCACAACACCAATTGCATGTGAAATATATGGCCTTGTACTAACCATCACATACATTAAGCATCCTACATAATTAGAATATGGTACATGAGACATATACTCCTTTTATTCATCATTACTACAACACAAACCTGAAGAATTATTGAAATGGGCAGCTAAAGAGATTTGATAGGTTTCACATTATCCATACCGAATCTCAAAATCATTTTCTCCACATACATTTGTTGTGATAACCACATATTTCCATTTTTCCTATCTCTATGTATCTCCATGCCAAGGTTTGCTTTGTTGCTCGATGATCCTTCATTTCGAAAGTTCTAGCCAACACAACCTTTAACCTATTGATATCAACCATGCTTTTTCTTGCTACAAAGCATATCAACAAAATATAATACCAAAATAATTAATATGCCATTTTCCTACTTTTGACAGTAATCACTATGATCATACTCACTCATGGTAAAATTTTGGCTGATCATGAAGGAATCCAACTACTTATACCATTGCCTCGGAGACTGCCTCAAGCCATACAATGAATTTTTGAGTTTGCAAACAAACTTCTTGTTGTGATTCTCAGCAAGCCCTTCTGGTTGTTCCATATATATATATCCTTGTTCAAATATCCATGTAAGAATATTGTCTTAACATCTATTTGTTGTAACTGTAGATCAAGTAAAGCAACTAATGCTAACACAACTCAAATTAAAACAATCTTAACAACTAGTGAAAAAATTTCATGAAAATCTATACCTTCCTTTTGAGAATATCATTTTGCAACCAATCATGAATTGTGCTTCTAAATAATATCATCAACTCCTTTATTCAATTTGTAAACCCACTTACAACTGACAACCTTTGTGTCCTTAGGAAGTTCTACCGAATCCCATGTCTTATCTTTTTGTAAGGCATCCATTTTGTCTTTCATTGCTACTTTCCATTTATCACTATCAAATACTTCCATTGCTTCCTAATAACAACTAGGTTCTCCATCATTAATAATTAAAGCAACAAATGTAGCAAAATATTCATACCTTCTAGGAAATGATATGATCCGTGTAGACCTTCATACAATTTTTCACAGTATTTTCTGAGTTGCCTCAGAAATTTTTGTATCCTCATATGCTTCTGTATGAGTTTCTTCATGATCCTTCTCCCTTGAAGATGATTGAGTTTCCAATTGAACTGATTGAAACTGTGGTACTTCTATATGTTGCATGTCACCATATACATATCATTTAATGAGTGATGATTCATCAAATATGGCATCTTTTTTAATGATGATATTGTGGGTAATAGGATCCCATGATATATATCTCTTAACTCCATCACCATATCCAACAAAAAATAGTCTTTTTCATTTTGGATCTAATTTGGAACATTGATTCTTTGGAATAAGAGAAAAAGCATCACAAACAAAAACTTTAAGATTTGAATAATCACAAGATTGACCTATCCATACCTCTTCCATAATATTACAGTTAATTGTACTTGATGGTGACCAATTTATCATATAACATGCTATAATAACTACTTCTCCCACAATTTCTACTGCAGCTTGATATTACTATGCATACTCCTTGCTCTCTCTAGAAGAGTCATATTCATGCGTTCAACAACACCATTTTGGTGAGGAGTATAAACTATGGTTTTACGTCTTTCATTCCCAACTTACTTGAAATAATTTTTGAATTCATTTGAAGTAAAATGGGTTCTGTTGTTAGTTCTAAAACATTTAGTTGACTTGCAAGTGCTCTTTTCAACCAAATCTCTATACTACTTAAAAGAATAAAATACATCAACTTTACTTTTTACTAAATATATCCACACCTTTCTAGATTAATCATTTATAAATGTTACAAAATATGAAGATCCTCCAAAAGAGACTTTAGGAGATGGTCCCTAAAGATCTGAATGGATTAATCAAGGAAATCAAGGATACCTTTACTAACATGTTTTCCTATTTCAAATTTATGTCTATATTTATTTCCATAAATATAATTCTCATATAAATTCAAATTCAAATATTTCAAGCTTGGAAGTAACTTACGGTCAACCAATACCTTCAACCCTTTCTCGATCATATGACACAAGCTCTAATTCCATAAATTATATCAGATTACAAATACCAAACCGTGCATGGCATATGAAAGCTTCCTTATATGAGGTTTTCATAACAGATCAATCAGCAGGGTAATATCATAATTGAGTTCATACACTAGATATTTTCCCAGAGAAAATATTTCCATGTGCATTCCCACTCAGATTACAAATACTAAACCATGCATGGCATATCTAAGTTTCTTTAACAAATTGAATATAATATTCATAAACAAAAATATTTTCTACCTAACAATTACTAAAGAGATCTTTTCACCTTTTGGTGATAAGGTTGTATACATGCCATACATCATGTACCACCTCTGGAACTAGATGAATTGGAAAATGTACAATATTTTAACTCAGAAATTTTTGTTTGATATGCAAAAGAGAAATTGGAAAAAAGGAAAAATTACCTTATGACATTGATGCTCTAAAGAACTATATCTGTATGCACAACCTTCATGTCCCATGCAATTTTCTCTCTCTAACATTCCAATAGTTATTGCATCAAAAACCCAATAACTATTAAAAAAACCCTTAGTTCCTCTCATCCTTTAGTTTTCACATTAATTAATTGTTCCATTGAGGAAATTCCCATATGACCGAATGACGATGGTGGCTGAGGTTTGTTTAAATTACTTCCTTGTGAAATAATATGCAAAAATGGTCTCCAAATTGAAACACTTATGATTTAAACAAGTAGGGAAACAAATTTTGCATGGTCTATAAATGAATGGTACTCTTGTTTCAGATAACTAAACCTAAATAATTAGACATGTATTATATAATTTAAAAAGAATTGAACCATGACCTTTAAAGTTAAATAAAAATCAATTCTAAGTGTTTTCACTTCAAACCCTTTCAAATTCTTCTGCTACACTTTCAGGAACACTTTACAAACATTTTGGCACAATGAATATTGTTTTAGTGCAACAAAGTCTTTTTTCACAACTCACTACAAGTATCATGAATCCAACAACTATATTAACTAAAGTATGATTTGTCTCATGATGGAAGGGCTAGGAAATGCAATCAAAGCTACCAAAGTAGGAGGAAAGATTCAGGGGCTTAAATTCCCCATGAATGATTATGCTTTGACCCATAAACAATTTTTGGATGACCCCATCCTGCAAGGTATACCTATGGTTAAAGAAGCTCTTGCCTTCAAACAAATTCTGAAAGACTTTGCTATGGTTGCAGGTACTAAGGTAAGCCTTACCAAATCAAAGATTTTATTTTTTAATACTGATATTGCTATACAGAGAAACCTCACCAGAATTCTAGGTTTTCAAAGAGAAATGCTACCCTCCAAATATTTGGGAGTTCCTCTAACAAACAAACCTCTAAGCAAGATAGTTTGGGAGCCTGTTATTAATAGACTTCAGGACAGAATCCGGAAATGGACAAACAAGCCTTTTAATTTGGTAGGAATACTAGTGCTTACCAAAGCCATCCTATAAATTGTTCCTATTTTCATGTTTTCAGCACTCCCAGGTCCTAAAGAAGTT
Organism: Pinus tabuliformis; assembly: GCA_031772625.1. Lineage (NCBI taxonomy): Eukaryota > Viridiplantae > Streptophyta > Pinopsida > Pinales > Pinaceae > Pinus > Pinus tabuliformis. Next base: position 476,707,342 of record CM062810.1, on the reverse strand, counting down.
ATGCAATGCATTAGAAATATTCAAAGAGATTTTCTTTGGGGAAAAGGGGAAGAGAAAAGGAAATTGGCTCAAGTAGCCTGGGAAAAGCTATGTAAACCTAAGACAAATGGAGGTTTGGGACTTGATGACCCTAAAATCCTAAACAAAGTTCTGGGGGAAAAATATGGTGGAGATGGCTAAAGGAATCAGATGCCCCTTAGGCCAAGGTTTGGAAACAAAAATATGAAAACAAATGGCAAGAAAGGGAACACATCATAATGTCTGGAATAATCAAGGGATCCCACATCTGGAACAAAGCTTTGGAGAACAAACCTATTGTTCAAAAGCATAGTTTCTGGGAAATCAGAGATGGAAGCCTTGCTTGGTTTTGGGTAGATAATTGGCAACATGAACCAAAACTACTGAGAGAAGATTTTGACAATCTCAAGAAGGATAATGATGACAAAGGTTTACATAGGGTAAATGAATTTTTGGAGTAGGACATAAATGAAGGAAAATGGAGAGTATGGAAGAATTTGATTTACACTGAGGACTCTCCATTGAAGGCCCAGGCAGAAGCTCTCATAGCTGTCTTGGAACAGAGAAAGATTTTGATCTCAACATCTTTAGACCAACTGAGATGGGGAAAAAACAATGAAGGGAAATTTAACCTTAAAGAGGCCAAGTGAATAGCCCTTGGGCTTTACTTTACAAACCCTGATATGGTTTGGAATGACCTATGGAAGAATCAAATTTGTATGGAAATGAAACTATTCATGTGGTTGGTGCAACATAAAAAGATTCTAACTTGGGAAAACTTGTGGAAGAGAGGGGTAATTGGTCCATCAAGGTGCCAGCTTTGCAATTTACATGAAGAAACTATGGAGCACCTTATTAACCTATGCCCATTCACATCCACTTTCTGGAATTGGGTAGCTTCAATCTTTAGAAATTCTGACAGGGACATTGGTAGCATCAAAAGAACATTGAGGAATTGGAGGAGTAATTTCTCTGCAAATGAAATAATCAACAAAGCTTGGTAACTGGTTCCTGTCTTTCTAATTTTGGATGTATGGAAGAGTGCAACAATAAAATATTCAAGAACAGGAGTGTTTCTGCCCAGAGCATTATGGATCTGATCATAGGACAACTCAAAGAGACTGTAGGAAGCCTTATAAAATCCCCCCCCGAGAACCAACCTCATGAACAGGACAAGCAGATTCTGTTACAATTGGACCTTCGGGGGCTCTTCCCCCAGGGAATAACCAAGAATGTAAATCATATATCAGCTGTTAAGGATTTCTGGCAACCGCCACCCCTTGGTTTTATGAAGTAAAATATAAACGGGGCCTCAAAAGGAAACCCTAACATTGTTGGGTATGGAGGAGTAATAAGAGATGACAAGGGTTTAATAAAAGCCATCTTTCATAGTCATCTAGGTAAAGCCATTGATAATATGGCAGAGCTCATGGCCCTCGAGCAATGGCTAGAAATCCTAAAGGACTCAAACTTACATAATACCATAATTGAAGCTGATTCTGAACTGATAATCAACTCAGCCAAGAAAATTTGCAATGGCGTAGTGCCAGACAAAGTTTTCAAACACTGGAGATTATTGCAAGTCATGTTAGTCCCCTAATTTGCATCCTTTTTGACCATTTTTCCCTTCCCAAATAATAACCATTTGCTCCTATTTTTCTTATCATATGCGCCCTCATCTTGCACCAGTGCGAGAACAATGACACATTTAGCATTAACTTCATATTTTACATTTTTAAATTTAACTTAACATTTATTAACTATTTATTACGTGATTTCCTATTTAGAATTAATTTTGTAACTTATCGTTACCTCCTATGTTATTTAATAGTTAAATGCTCACCTTGACTGCTGCTTTTAGTGCAGATCAGATCTTGCACCTGTGCCAGCGCCGCGAATCTTGGCAGGAAATCCGGATCTCTTTGATTGTCGCCTAATTTTGTACCACCTTAGCCACAAACAACAGAACATATCTAAAGGCAGCCAAATCCCAATTATGACAGCAAGTCAATCTGGAGTAGCTGAGATTGGACTTAGGAGGAACGAATAGTTGGAGATAGCCATGGCCTATTTATTAAAATGCCTAATTGTGAAGGCTGAGAGCTTATTTTGCAATCGGTTATGTAATATGGTGTAACGAAAGCTTATTTTGTAATCGGTTATGTAATTTGTTGTAACGAAAGCTTATTCTCCAATTGGCTATGTAATGAGTTAAACGATCCTTCTCGCCTTCGGCCAAGGATCTATATAAGGAGAAATTTAAATAGGATGAAATGCTTAATGGTTGATAGAATTATATATAACAGAGAATAGAACCAGGAAGGCAATAACAGGCCTGTCTTTTGTTATCGCCCAAATTGGGGCTGGATATGTAATCACGCATGTATTTTCTTTGATGAATTAATAAGAAGAGCTCTGCCTTATATTTCATGAATTTTATTTTTAACAGTTGATGAATTGATTCAGTACTAAGTAGCGTTCCCATTTGAAAGGGAAACTCGTTGGTTGGCTAGGGCCCAACCAACCCAACACATTCTCCCTCTTTTCTAATCTTGTAATTTATGTTTTTGAACTGCCAAGTGTGATTTAATTTACAACGTTTGAATTTCTGTCTGAGTGAAAACAAATCTGCAGCATGAAGTAGTTAAATTTCCTTTTCTGCATCTGATTTTGAATTGGTTTTCCTGCCTGGCTCGAGCAGGAGAAATTACCTGCACCAGTGCACGTTGGTGTGCTATTCACTTTCTTCACGATTGGTTTGGTTTTCCCTGCTTGGTTCAAGCACGAGAAATTACCTGCACCAGTGCATGTTGGTGTGCTATTCACTTTCTGTATGATTGGTTTGGTTTTCCCCACCTGGTTCGAGTAGGAGAAATTACCTGCACCAGTGCACGTTGGTGTGCTATTCACTTTCTCCACTTTTGGTTTGGTTTCCCCCTAGTCTGAGTAGGAGAACTATTCCTGCACCAGTGCTAGATAGTGTGATACAGTAAGTCTCTTTAGTTTACTTCTAACAACTTTCTTGCTTTCATTAACATTTCACAATAGGATAAATTGAAAAGATTGTTTCTTTATTTCTTCAGACATTCATCTTTTTGATATTCATAACACTTGCAGTAATCAAGCATTGATTTCAAGAATTAAGAGTTAAATTGTAAGAAGCACTGATCAGGTACAACAACTAGTTTCTTGGTACTAGATCTAAGTGCTTTGGACTTGAGGAAATTCAAGCCTTGCACGGAGAAAAGCACTTTTAGTACAAACATTACTTTACACCTTCTGCATAAATCGTTGTTCCTACACTAGTGCAAGCAGACTGCACTAGTGCAAGATCGATTCCTATGAGAAGGACATCTTTACATAAGATGGTTTGAAGGGGATTGTATGTTGAATATTGCTAAGCCGTCTTTGCTAAAGAAAACACATTCTCAGTAATTAATCAATAGCTAGCTAGAGTAATTTCCTCCTTTTATTTCTGAATCTATTTTGCAAGTACATTTCTTTTTGTTCTAGCCTTGGATTATTTTGATGGTTCAAGTTGCCTTTTTCCTCTATAGTTTGATTCTACAATTTTTCCTTTAAAGAAAGTAGGAGTTCATATTAGAAATATTCATACCATCTCTGTCATTGCCTGTGCTTCATCTCTAAGTTTACAAATCCCCCGGGTTGACAATTTAAGTGTTGAGGAGTTTACTTAAGTGTAATTCCCGCATCCAAAATTATTGGCATCATTGCCAGGGAGGTGATTTGATTTGGTAAGAATTTTCTGATTGTATAATAGAGGTAATTTTTTCTTTCAACATTGTTTGGGAAATATTTTTCTTTTGAAGGAACTTTACGGGTGTTAATTAATTTCTGACAACATTTTCTTATTAGAAATTACTTGTTTCTTTTCTTTCTTTGAAATGAATGCCTAGGAAAGGTAAGGGTTCAAAGCCTACTAAGGGCCAAAAGGATTTTGAAAACAATTCTCATATTGGGTCTACTCTGAGCAGGAAGCCCAATCAAACACATCACATCGAAACAATCCACCTGGATTCTGGTGACAACAACTCAGGTGTGGTTCAGCCTGTCGAGAGTAAGAAAGAGACAATGGAAGATCATGAAAATTATGCGGAAGGGTCTAGTAAGCAAATAACAATCCACTTTTGTGTTTCCAATTGCGGATCCTGATACTGTGGCGTAGATGAAGAATATTCCACCATCAGATCTCCCCCATTTCCATGGTATTGTTCATGAAGACCCTGACTCTTTTCTATTCAAGTTCGATATTTTGTGTAGAAGTTATGATTATTCAACTGATGCTCAGAAGTTAAGATTATTTCCTGCTATCATCAAGGACTCAGCCTTGTGCTGGTTCATGGGGCTAAGAGGAAACTCTATAACCTCTTGGGAACAAATGAAGGGAGTGTTTTTGTCTAAATATCAGGAATATTGCAAAACTCGGGACATGCAGGATGAAATTTTTACGACCATATAGGATGATGATGAAACTCTTGAATATTAATTAGAAAGATTTCTATATATTCTACAATGGTCGAAACATAAGCTTGATTCCATCATGATTAGAACCTTGTTCTTAAGAGGACTTACTGATAATGCTAGAAATAATCTAAATCTACTAGGACAAGGTGACATCTCTCAGCAAACTTTTGATCAAATTTGTGAATTATGCAATAAATTTTCAAGAAATTAGTATAGATCTAGTAGAGAAACTCGAAATAGAAATAGAAAATTCGAATATACTGATGCTATGATTATTGGACTAGAAAATAAAATGGAAAACATGAAAATTGATATAATGAATGTTGTTTCTAAACAATTGGACTCTTTAAAACTTCAGCAAAAACTTATAAAGGAACAAGAGTCACTATGTATTTTATGTCCTAAATGTAGAGATAAGCATTTGCCTAAAGAGTGTCCTCTTAATTTAAATGAAACTAATAAGTGTGTTATTTGTGAAGAAGCTGATATCACCGAAAAATGTCCCTCCATACCAGGACTTAAAGCTATATTCACAGGGGGGCAACCTAAAGCTCAATACTTGAATGTTGTGGGAGCAAGAAGAAATTGGCCTTAGGTAGGTGCAGGTATGGCTCCTGAATTTTCTCCACACTATTTTGGTTATAATTCACATGCATATTTTTATCCTAACACTAATCAGCAGTGGCAGTATGGAAATCAATATTAGCATGAACAACCCTGTCAACCATGGTAGCAAGGTTGGAGAGGGCCAACTCATTCCCCATATTCCTACCAGCCACCTATGCAGTCACATCCTCATATACAAAATTCAATGCCGCAACTTCCAAGTCATTATAATCCACCATTGCCTTTGCCTCCACCCTTTTGACCTCCACAATTGCCTGCTCAACCTATGCCTATTCCTAACAATAACAAAGCAATGCAAATGATTTTTGTAACAAACCCACCTTTATCATTTGAGTACCAGTCTATTCTAGTTGGGGTTCATGATATCCAGTTAAGATCGGGAAGGACTGTAACATATGAAAATCAGAACTGACCCACAGTGATTTTTGAATAGAAAGGAGAAGAGGAAACTCCTAACCATTCTCCGAAAGTAGTCACCAAACAACCCTTACCCTCTGGATCATTGTGTTACACTAAAAAATGTCACCATGACTATTTACAGTTAGTATGGCTCTATCAACAGTCATGCTATCCTCTTAGGCAAGTCTTATACCTCTGCTCTCCATGTCAAACTCCAAAAAGAGAGAAAGTCTTTATAAATGTATTTATCTCTGGGTACGCAAGTTCTCTCAACCTTACCTGCGGGTACGCACCCAATGTTCACAAAAGCTGCGTCTTTGGACGCTCTGTATGTAAAGGGGTAGGTGCGTCCCCCTGTAAAGGTCAAAATGCGCAAGTTTCATCTTTAAAAAGTTACTTGTGGTCATTTCTAGAGCATTCTAGAAGGTTGTTCGACGTGTATTGAGCGCCTCCAGATGGTTCATGCACCCCTACCAAAGAGGAACTTATCCCATCAATAAGGGAGCTATCCCATCCAAAGAGGGGATTATCCCATTGATGGTGGACCTGATTAACTTCCTCTTGAGCACTATAAATACAGGCATTGGGCCAGAAGGAGGGGAGGTTGGAAGCTATACATTTCTATGGGTAGATGCTGCTGGAATTAGGACTCCCATTTAGAAGCTTGTGACGAGAGATTGCCATCTTTGCTTGTTCTATTTGGAAGTGGGTGAGCTTTGTCAAAGTAAAGGAGAACTCTTGATGGACCCTGGGAGGGACTTGCACAACACCAAGGCTCAGGTTGTATTTGTTCCTTTTGTTACCTATTAATGCAAATGAGTCCATTCTTCTCAATAACTTGTTATTTATGAGTTGTTTCATGTACTCCTTGGTCTATGTGCTAAATATGTTTTATTCTATGAGATTATCAAGTGCTATTTAATCGTTTGATTGTTAGTGGATGTAGGTTCCAAAGTGAAGGAGGAGCTCATCCGGATCAGCGGAGCTGGACTGCTACAACAGCGTTGGATTACAGGTAGGATCTAAACACTTGATTTCCCATATAGTAAATGCATGTTTAGAGAAGGATTGCTCTTGTTTGTCTTGTTTGTCACTAGAGAGTCTTAGGCTCCTAGGGAGGTTGGTTGTGTCCGCACAATCGACTCTTTCCGCCTGACAAATTGGCGACTCCACTGGGGACTCCATTGATGTGAAAGTCTTTTCCTTTGTATGAACTTTGCTCTGAGAAAATTGGTTTATTTTTCTGGTTTTTGGCTCTGTGACTTTGTTTTTGGGTGGGTTAGCTTAGGGTTAGATTCATTTTAGTTTTTCTTGAATTTTCCAGTAGGACGCACCCTCTGAGTATTGCACAGTGCGTCCCTGGACGCACTGTCGCTGTGTGCACAGAGCGGGCCCGCACCTGTCTTAACGGGTTTCCTGCGTCCCCTGCTAAAATTTGAGAAAATTCCATTTTTTGCATTTTTTCTCTTAGATTTTGCTTTTTCTCAGTTTTTACTGCCCAGATTCATTAGTCTCTTGTCAAAGATCTTCACCTGAACTTGTTTCGATAGCATTGAGTGTTTTAGTGGATTTCATAGAAGTTTAAGCCCTAGGGTTTGATTTTTGAGTAGGTCTTGTAGTGACTTTGGTGGTAGAAGTTGTCAAGCCTTAGATCTCTCTGGTTTTGTCAGCATTCTTAGAAGTCAGACTTGTCATAAAGTCTACCTGTGAGAGCAACTTACCTTTGATTGGTCTCTTGGGCAAATTTCGAAGTGCTTGTTGATTGAGTATTGAATTCCATTTTACAAAAAGAACAAAAAAATTTGAGTTTTGTTTTGACTAGTCTTTTGATTCTGCATTAGCTGGTCCTTGACTTGATTTTGGTCAAGTAAAACAACCTAGAATCATCTTTGTAGGCTTTTGCCTCGTTAGGTTTACTTAGTGTAAATTTATTTTTGATTTGCTTGTGAGTCAAGTTTTCATAGATTTTATAGTTTTTGAGATTGATTTTCGTTAAAATAGATTTATATGCTTTATTAAAAAGAGAAAATACAAAAACATATCCTTTGAAAAGTTTTGTTTCAAGTAGCTTTGAGGCATTTTGAAAGAAAACGAGTTTTTCGTGCACGTAAGAGTGGCCATGTTTGTATGCTTGGAAAGATAAAGAGAATTGTTTCTTTGATTGTCTTTACTAAGAAAGTTGTTTTCTATAAAATTTGCATCTCTCAACTCTCTTAGTTAAGAATTTCATTGAAAAAAGGAAAGTAGCGTAAATCATCTTAGGTGCATCTTTGTAGTGGTTTGAGTCGATTCTACACACCATTGGTTTCACTTCCACTACCTTTTGTCTTTAAGAAAAACCATAAAATTAACGCTTAAAGTAAAATCGACGTAGTAACTTTTATTTACTAGGGCTCTGAAACACCAATTTAGATCAGGCTAGTGTCTTGGAGTAGGTGAGTAATTAACTCTCCAAGACAACAAAACCAAACAAGTAGCTTATCTTGTGATAGAATAAATCCAATTGTCTCATTTGTACTCTGGGAAAGCTCCTCTTAAAGGAGAAGCACGAGCTCGTGTCCGAACCAGTGAGGGGATCAATCCCCCCTCGTTGGGAACGACGCCAGACACGCACGTATTACAAACGGTAAACCTCGGATTAACCAATGTATTGGAGCCAGGGGTCACTTGTCGGTAAACCTTGGATTATTGTCAAGGAGCCGGCAAGGGGATTGAGCTTGATACTCTGCCCTTGCGTGCTGTCGGAGTGTAGACTGTTCCCCCAGGTGCATTTGTTGCGGTTGGTAACCTTAGTGACCATTATCTTTAGGATTCTACCGAGGTGACGGTGGAGGGAAGATCCCACTGTACCTGGAGCAGACGTCGGCTAGACTCACTTGGATTTTCCGGGGGGTTCACTTCACTCGAGACGGTTAAAGTGGAGGAACTTGTGCCGGTCTATTCATTAAGCAGGTTGCCGGGGTAACTGTTCCACCCGCCACTTCTGTACTGAATCCGGCGATGTTGGGCTTCATCACCAACTAGCGTTTTCAGTCTGGAAGGCTACTGTTTGTGCTTGGTTTGACGCCCTAGATTCTTTAGGCGTGTGATTCAAATTTGTTTGGTTCTTTAGAGACTTTAGGTGGTTTGATTTGAAATTTTACTTTGTTTTCGTGTGTAGTAGTTAAAAGTTTTTAGCTGTGGCGGAATTACCGAGACAGTCCCGTAGACTTCGGGGCCAGTCTCCTGAAGTTGTTTCTGTGGCCGAATTGTTGAGAAGATCCCGTAGACATAGGGGATCACCTCCTCGAGACGACCCCGGTAATATAGAAGGTTTAAAGGTCCTTGTAACTCCTCCTAGTGGCAGTAGAGTAGGTTCACCTGAAGAAGGAGAATCTTCCTTGGTAGTCCATTCAGATTACCAAGGCTTAGAGACAGGTTATAATCCTGAAGCTGTTACAGTTTCTGAGCTTGTTGGTAGTTTTTCGTCTGCTAGTGATACAGGCGAAGAACCTGAAATATCTGAACCTGTTACTCCGACTTCTAGTGTTCTAGATTCACCTAGAGTATAACGAGTTATCACCGAAAATCTTCCTACTGGCCTGATTGCTATTGAAGAACTTGCTCCAGAGGAAGAAATAGGCGTCTCTAACCTTGAAGATCAACTTACTATTGATCTAAGGGAGCGTGAATCTATCTTTTACAGTCCTCCTAGAAGTACTACTTGGTACCTTTCGTTAACCAATTATTTAGACAACTCAGGGGTAGGTTTTTCTACACCTCGTACTCCTTTTCCACCTGGAGGTATTTATACTCCTGTAAATATGTCTGGTCAGTCGTCCGTGTTTACTCAAAGTCCTGAATCTTTCTTACACGGCGGTCCTTCTGTTCCCACCGGGTATCAATCACTTTCTGGTACCTTTGCGGGGGCATCTCCTCAACCCGTTGATCATGGGTTATTAACTGGAAACAGTGGTAATATACCATTGGGTGTAGGAGACATTTACATGATGTCAGGTTCAGTTCCTGTTTCCCAACCTCAAGGTGGCCAATTACCGCCTGGGGGGCAACCTCAGTTAACACCTGGGGGGCAACCTCAAGGTACACAAATCGTGTCTGGGGGGCAACCTCAAGGTCAGTATGTACCTATGGTGCAATACATGCCTCAAGGTCAACCCCAGCCTCAATATGTACCCCAGGGTCAACCTCAGTATCAATATCAACCTCAAGGATGGCAACCTCAAGGATGGCAACCCCAAGGGTATCAACCCCAAGGGTATCAACCTCAAGGGTACCAACCTCAAGGTCAAGGTCAACCCCAGTATCCGTATTTACCTCAAGGTTATCAACCTCAAGGTCAATACTCGAGTCAAGGTTATCAACCACCTCAAGGTCAGTCATATGTTCCAAGTATGGGAACTGCACCTTACAATTATCAATCCTATCCTCAATCCGGTTATGGATCTCAGTATCCTCAACCTGTTACGGGTCAATACCCCGGAATGTTAGTGTGGGATCCATCACAGGGTCAACAGGTGTTGCAGCCAAGTATACAGTTGGTACCTCAAGCTGGACAACCCGTAGTTTCTGGTCCACCCCAGCAACCGCAACCTGTCCAGTCAAATGTTCAAACTTCTGTAACTTCGGTAGTTACTCAGCCGCCAATTGCACCTAGTACTCCATCTCAAACGGCTGCTGCAACTACCGCCACATCTACCATACTTACTTCTGGAGTATCGACAGCTCCGGTTTCTACTGTCTCTGCGACCACTCCTCAGACATCTTTACCGTTGTCTGGATCTACGATTCAAACCACGGTCCAGATGCCTACAGGTCAGCCTGGTATAAGTACGGTTGTCACTACTCAACCTCAATTTGTTCAACAACCGTACCAGGGACAGTACCAACCTGGGCAAGCTGTCCAACAGTCGGTTTACCAGTATCAACCGTATCCTGGGTACACTTATCAACAACCTCAACAACCCCAGTACGGTCCGGTTAATCCTGGTTTTCCAGGAGGATATAATATCCCAAATGCGACTCCTGTTCCTAGTTATCCTGGATATCCTCCTCCTGGGACTGGTCTTGTGACCCAGAGTTTTAGAGATCCTAACCGGCAGTTACCGTTTATCGCAACTTTGGATTTACCAGACTTGACGCGCCTAACGAATGATCCAATTCAATATCTTCAGTTCTGGCCGCCAATGCCAAATAAGTTGCCCAGTGATATACCCAAGTTCGAAGGTAAGTCTGGAGAGGATCCGTCCAATCATGTGATGACTTACCACCTCTGGTGTGCTTCAAATTCTATCTCGGATGATTCGATCCGCTTACGTCTTTTCCAGCGTACACTCATTGGTCTCGCGGCCAAGTGGTACATTGAGTTACCACGGGCCTCTTTTTACAATTTTAGCCAGTTAGCTACCTCGTTCTTAACTCACTTTCAGTTGCCGGTCAGATACGATAACGGCACGGAGTTATTAACTTCACTAAAACAATCGACGTCCACGTATATTTCTGATCACATTCATGAGTGGAGACGTCGAAGAAGGTTAGTGAAAGTTTTTATCCCGGACCAAATCTTAGCTGAATGGTTTGTTAAATCATTATTACCGAAGATTACTGAAGATGTAGCTAAGGCCGGAGTAGTTACTGAGGAGCAAGTCATTGCTCAGGCGCAATACCTTGACTTAGTTTACACTCAGTCGGGTACGTTACACGAGAAGATTCCGGATCTTCCAAAATCGAATCAAATCGCTGCTGCTCCTTCGGGATCTCATGCCGCTGATGGTATGATTGGTATCGTGAATACAAAGAGCAAGAAGAAGTCTTCCAAGGCTTCAACTACTCCTATAATCACTTTGCCTGATTCCCCGACAGGAGAGTCTTCTCCTGAACTTACCGCCGATATTCACGCTGTAGAGTCATCTACGGCCAAATCAAAAAATGGTGGAAAGAAGAAAGGAAAGAAGAAGGCTAAAGCAGACAAGGCTCCGAAGGAGAAAACGGAAAAGTCGGAAACCAATGACGAAAAGCGCAAACCTCGATATCCTTGTCTTATTTGTGAAGAGGATCATTTTACGAGAGATTGCCCTCATCGGGCCGAGGTTGTGAAAATAGTCAAAGGTTCTCCCACTCCTGCTGTGTTAAAAGATCCATTTCCAAAGCAGGAAAGTAAGATGATAGGTTCTTCCTCGACTGCCAGTGAAGAACCCATTTTGATGATGTCTCATGTGAGGATTGCGACTCGATCGCAAGATTATGGTAGTAAGGCTCCTGTTGATGGTAAGGAAGCAGAATCTTCTCACTCTAACCCATCAACCTCAGCTCCTGGTTCCGATCCACTACAGATCGAGAAACCTAACCCGGACTTAGTAATTAAACCGCCCGCCAAGGGTGTACTTCGAAGGTCTGCTTTCAATCCACATGCGAGAGCAGCCCAGAATTACAACATTGTTGAGGACTTAGCTGTTTCACCCTCAGCAATGTCGGCTTTAGAAGTGCTGCAATCATGCCCAGCACAACGAAAATTACTTTTGTCGGCTATCGGAGCTGTTGATGTTCAGGACCCGAACCTGATAATCTTCGATCTAGAAAATAGTACACCGCGTCTACCCCATCAAATGGCTTTCCAAATTCCAGTGATAGTCAAAAACAGGCCTATTCATCGGACTGTGATTGATGAGGGAGCTTCTACGTGTATTATGTCGATTCAATGTTGGAGATCTCTTGGTTCTCCTTCGTTGAACCAATCCCCGACCATCCTTAAGGCCTTTGATGGCCGTGGGTTCCGTCCGTTTGGTATTCTACAGGAATTGCCTATAGGGGTAGAAGGTAAAACCGTTAGTCTGGATGTGGAAGTGGTTGATGCCCCTCTAGACTACAACCTTCTTTTGGGTCGAAGTTGGTCATATGCTATGACAGCGGTCGTTTCATCGGTCTTCAGAGTAATTAAGTTTCCATATAACGGTAAGATCGTGACTATTGATCAGCTGACATACTTTTCATCCGACCCAGCCTCTTCAGAGAGTATCCAGCATGTCGGTAAGACGACAATCCCTTATAGGGACGTTGGCGTAGGTTTAGTTAAAGATTCCGGTTTACTGGGAACTTTTCCTTTCCCTCCAATCAACGCAGACCCTTCATTTGCATCAATTCATATGATTACATCAGAAAACATTATTTATGATGATCCTTGGATTGTCCCATCTGAATCTGAGATAGACTCATTCGGTGATGCTATGCCTTTGAGTCCATATGAAATTGCTTATGAAGCTGTCATGTCTTTTACCGACTCGCGTTCAACCGAAATCGACCAAATGAATGTGGTCAGTGAAGAATCACTTTTCACCTCAACCTTAGAACGGATAGCGTTTCCCGAAGTCGTGTCATCTGACGAACAACTTCGCGAAATCCTAAGTGTAGACGATCTACCATGGGAAGATCTCCATCACAGATCTTCGTTTTTACCTAAGGATGATGCTTTTGAAAATGATTTTTCATCTATCTTTACCGCTGAATATGTCAAAGACGCTCAGAATCCAACGAAACATTCTGATTCAGAGTTGAATTTAGGGAATATTTCTCGTACTATTCCCATTGATATTTCAGTGAAGCCCGGAATTGAGGAGAACATTCATATAGGTGCCTCATGTACAGAAGATGAAATCCAAACTTACAAGGCCCTATTCCAAGAATTCCGCGATGTGTTTGCCTGGTCTTACGAGGAAATGCCAGGAATCGATCCTGCCATTGTTGTTCATGAAATAAAGACCTACCCGGATGCTAAACCCGTCCGGCAACGGTTGCGTCAGATTCACCCTCGAAAGCGGCTGCGATTAAAGCAGAAGTCGAAAAGCTGTTGAAAGCAGGTTTCATTTATCCGATCCCGTTAACGGATTGGGTATCGAATATTGTTCCGGTCAACAAGAAACAAGGAACAATAAGAATCTGTATCGACTATAGGGATATAAATCGAGCTTGTCCAAAAGACAACTATCCTACGCCTTATATCGATCAAATTATTGATGATTGTGCCGGAAGTGAAATGTTTTCCTTTATGGATGGTTTTTCGGGCTATAATCAAATCAATATTCTACCTGCCGACCAACCAAAAACGGCATTCATTTGTCCATGGGGGACATTTGCTTATTGCAAATTACCTTTTGGGCTTAAGAATGCCGGGGCCACTTTTCAACGGGCGATGTCTTATGCATTTCATGACATCAAGCACATTGTGCAACCGTATCTCGATGATTTGCCTGCTCATTCTTTACATCGAGCTGATCACCTTGTCCACTTACGAGCAATCTTTATGAGGTGTAGGCATTATCGAATTCGGTTGAATCCCCACAAGTGTGTTTTCTGTATAGAGACGGGTCGATTGCTGGGATTTGTTGTTTCAAAAGCCGGCATTCGCGTCGATCCCTCGAAGGTCGAAGCTATCATCAAATTGCCTCCTCCTTCGAGTTTGCGCCAACTCCAAAGTTTGCAAGGGAAAGCGAACTTTTTACGCCGATTCATTCCAAACTACGCCGAGGTCACTAAAGGTTTTACACGGTTGTTGAAACAGAACGCTCAATTCTTTTGGGACGAGATTGCCCAACAATCTTTTGATGCACTTAAACACGCGTTGACCCATGCACCGTTGTTGCATCCTCCCAACTACAACCAGGACTACTTCTTATACCTCGCAGCTTCGCATTCCACCATTGGAATGGTGTTAGTTCAAGAAGATGAATTCGGAGCGGAACATGTGATATATTATCTTAGTAGGACCTTAAATCCCACTGAGCTAAAATATTCGCATGTGGAGAAATTGGCCCTGGCAGCCGTTCAAGCTGTCCAGCGTTTTCGTCACTACATTCTTCTCCGTAAAACTACAGTTATTTCGGATTGCAACCCTATGATTTACATTTTGACAAAACAACTGCTAGGGGGCAAGTACTCTAAATGGATCGTTATCCTGCAAGAGTTCGACTTGGAGTTCGAGAAGTCCAAGTCTAAGAAATCCTTAGTTTTTGCGGAATTGATGTGTGATTTCCCGCGTGCTGACACAGAGACTGTGGCAGAGGAGTCCATTGCGGACGAATCTTTGTTTCTTATCAGTACTTTAGATCCGTGGTACGGGGATATAATCATCTATCTCCAAACCCAAACCTTTCGGCCTGAAGCTTCAAAGGCGGAACGTCGAAAAATTCGGTTTCAATCCCAGCAATACAAAATTATTGGAGATACACTTTATCGCCGGGGGGCAGACTTAGTTTTTCGACGTTGTTTAACTCACGAAGAGGCTGAGAGGGTTTTGAATGATTGTCACTCTGGAGCATGTGGCGGTCATATGTCTGGGTATGCCACAGCTCAGAAGGTGTTGCGCGCTGGCTACTTCTGGCCATCTATGTTTAAAGATTGTATCATTGCAGTCCGGAAGTGCCACAACTGTCAAGTGTTTGATCGCAAGATGCGCGCACCACCTGCTCCTCTCCACCCTATAATTGCCGTTGGTCCATTCGCCAAATGGGGTATCGATTTTATTACTTGTAACCCTCACTCGGCCGGGGGGCATGCGTATATCATCCTCGCGGTTGATTATTTTACTAAATGGGCCGAGGCGATGCCTACATTCGACGCAAGCGGCAAAACAGCTGCAGTTTTCGTATTCAATCATATTATAACTAGGTTTGGTGTCCCACAAGCAATCATTACTGACCATGGGAGCCATTTTCGAAACATCATGATGACTGAGCTTACAAGCCAGCTTGGTTTGCGCCACGATAGCTCTACTCCTTATTATCCGCAAGCCAACGGTTTGGTTGAGTCTATCAACAAAGTTCTGGTTATCATGATCCGACGAACCATTGGTATTCATCGGTCGAATTGGCACAACATGTTATTTTCAGCGCTATGGGCATACCGAACCTCAGTGAAAACTTCAACAGGGTTCACTCCTTTCCAGCTAGTTTATGGCTTGGAAGCTGTGTTACCCATTGAATGCGAAATCCCATCACTTCAAATGGCTGTCGAATTACTTCCAGCTACTTCCGAAGAGGAGAAACGTTTATTATACTTAGCTAAATTAGATGAGACTCGACGTGACGCTGCATTGGCAATCGAGACTCACGCGAAGCGAATGAAAGCTCAGTATGATAGAAATGTGACCCCTCGAAGTTTTTCGGAGGGAGACCTAGTGCTATTATATGATCAAGCTAACGATAAGCTAGGTGCTGGAAAATTCGTTCCTATGTGGCATGGACCCTACATTGTAAAGCGAAAGCTAGCAAAAGGGGCTTATGAGCTGGTAGATTTTGATGGGGACTCTTTGGGTAAACCCAGAAATGGACTTTACCTAAAGAGGTATTATGCTTAAATGGTGGGTATGGAGAATTTTTAGTTAGGTTAGATTTTCTTTCTAGCTAGTATGTTTGTTAGTTTAGTTAGTGTGCTTAGCTTAGAGAGTGTGTTTTTCGTCGTTATTCTGGCTTATCTTGGTTTTACTCTTGATATTGCAGATGTCGACGCCTCTCCAAACATACATTGGATTTGCTGATGGTGCTTGTCGTAGTACACGGAATATCTCTTCCGCAGCTTGGGTTATCTATTCGCCCTCTGACGAGTTAGTTTCTATGCATGGGGTAAGCCTCGGTCAAACAACGAACAACATTGCAGAATACAGTGCAGTGGTTGAATTATTATCCGAATCTATTTCATTTGGAATTCGACGTTTGATAGTGAGGTTAGATTCTGAACTTGTTGTATTACAGCTTAATAGAGTATATGCCATTAGAAATCCTGTGTTATTAAGGTTGTTTTTGAGAGTGCGTCTCTTGGAACGTGAATTTGATTACATTGAATATCAGCATATTCCAAGGTCTTTAAATACATTAGCAGATGCAATTGCTTCTCGAATGTTGGACAGACATTTACGATAATCATGCAAGTAAATTTAAAAACATTTCATCACATATGTTAAACAAGATAAGCCGGTAATAGTGATATATATATAGATAGGAGTGTGTCAAAAAATATACATCGTCTTCGATCATAGGTTGAAAAACACCTTATGATCGGCAAAATGATAAGTACAAAAAGCCAAAAATGTCATATGTGTCTACAAAAGTGACTAGCCAATCACTGGTGGTGCTCCCTATACGACACCACTGCACGGGCTACCTTACACAAAAATCTCCTAAACGGTCCAGGGACTGCGACTACATAGCGCTGAAGTCTGATAGGAATATCATCTATGGTAGTCTCAGGCATATCCACCGTCAGACGCTCTAGATCCTGCTCCAACTCAGCTAGTGACTCTGCAGCCGCGTCCTGTGGAGCCGGTACCGGTGCAACTGGATGTCTCCTCTCAAAAGGCCGGAGGTTGGCTGGGCGCTGTGGACCAACATCTGCATTTTGAAAATTTTTACTGTCAGTTTTGAGACGATATATATAAAAAAAAAAAAAAACAAAAAAATATATAATTTGAAAACTTGTGAAAAATAAAGTACCTCTGTCATCCCATTGTTCTCCCTGTGGAAGAACCATGTCCGGATCACCTCGAAAATCTACTCCGGCATACGGAAAGTCCTGGATCGAAAAAACCTGGTCCTCTAACCAGTGAAAATAACTATCAGGGAATCGAACAACTGCCGTGCCCTCGTCAGGATGCCGGGCCATCACCGTAACCCATCGTATCAGCTTTGGCTCCCGAGGACCCAAGATATCAACAGTGAGTTGCTGAGGGATCAGCATCGGAACTCTCTCTAAGGCAAAGCTCACAACTAGAGGCCCATATCCAAAGGTCTTCAGTTGTCCGTTCTTTGCCCTAGTCAGTTGGCCCTTCATAGCCCTAGTCAGTTGGCCCTTCATATTGGCCGACACAGCATCACACCAGTTGAAAATGGTGCCTTGGAAACAGTCAATCGCCATCCGCATTTGGGACCCGATGGCAATATGTAAAGCGGCTGCACCGCAAATTCTGGTAACCGTGAAAGCTATAACCTTGAGTTCACGCAGAGAGATGTGTTTGATTTCTACGCCTTTCGCATGGTGTGCATTGGGTGTGCACCAATCTGCCCGGAGACTAGCAAGGGATTGGCCACCCGGCCTAGTCCCGGCTAGATTGAGTTGCTCGCCCCTATTTGGCAAGCCAGTGAGAAAGTATATGTCAGAGGGCTCTATCTCGAGCTGGTGCCCTCCGATGTAAAAGCATTGCTCATGAATGTTCCATCTCTCAACCAGCCACTCCAAGAATCTCACCTGAGCCCTCATGCCAGGTATGGCCCAGTATTTATATAGTCCGCATGCTTTTAGGGCATCAATGGAAGGTTGATGATTAATTGCGGCTAAATCAACGTCCTCGTGCTCTCTTTCTCTCCAATCCAACATGGTGAGTGCCCTACACACCAAGAAACAAAGATTAGAATTGATTTGGGAAATTTTAAATGGTTGTTTGTGGAGTTTGGGGTTTCAAATTCCGCCTTTCGCGGGGGACGCACCCCGCGTTTAGGACACAGAGCGTTGGGACGCAGCTGGCCTGAAGGTGGGCTGCGTCCCCCGACCTTTTTCCTGTACAGGAAAAAGTCGGGGGACGCAGGTCACCCTAAGGGCACCTGCGTACCCCGCAGAGCGAACTTTGAAACCCAAAACCCCCCAAAAATCAAAACTAAAACCTAAAACAAACTTTTAATTGGATGAAATTGAAGAGGAGGATGTTGTAAAATACCTGGAAGAGACGGCGTTCGATTCTGACGGTCGGATTCTCCGCAGCGACCACGGGAAGTTTCTTGCCAAAAGCCCTTTTTTCAACCTCAACAGTAAAATGGTAAAAATGACATGGTAAAAAGTCTTTTTATAGGTTTTTTGGATGAATGAATGCTAGGTTTGTTTATTTTTCACCATGAAAGGATATTTTTCAATGTATTTTTGCCTATCTTAAACAGGTATGAGTAATGTGTCGTTTTTGTGCAGGACAAAGGGATTTAGAGGGAAAATTGTCATTTTTCACGAACCAAAATATCAGAGTCATCTTTTAAGCCCTTTTCTGACTCCTAAAATATGAAAAGATTGCCGAGCGTTTCTTTTACACTCGTTAAAACGGAATTAAAAGACGGTCCCCTTATAGCTCTTTTCTGACCGTAAAATCAGGAAAAGATTGCCGGGTTTTTGTCGTTTCAAACTCGATACGGAAATAAAACGACGTGTCCTTGATCGCTTTTTACTTTTCAGGTCAGTGGCACTAATTATGAAAGTACTCCTTGGTCGCAAGATCAAGCGGTTCCCCCAGGTATTATTTTATACTTTTTCGGGCTTGAGGGACACAAATCTACGAAAAAGTTCAACTTGGAGTCTTCTTAAGTTTTTCAGACTCTCTAAAATTGAAAAACGCCGAGTTTCTCCTATACTGGGCTCGTTAAACATTTCACAGTAAAGGACCTGTTCAATTACAAACAGGAACGAACCACTCCTTCCTAGGGTTCGAATCAAAACTAGGTTGGACTCATCCGAAGGATGAGCTTATAATCAAGCATATGTTATCCTCCTCAAGCTTGTTAAAAATAAAGAGGTACTTGCCAGAAATGGTGGGGGAAAAGAGAGAAGAATGAGCCTATTTGTTATCTTTTGTCTCAGAAGAAACTTTATTACCACTCTTGGACACGACACTTTTCATTCACCTGGGTTGGGAAATCCTTTACCTCACAGTTGATCAAACCACTTTGAAAGTCTTCAACCGGGTTCCGGGGATTAACTTTGAGTCGTTTATCACCAAGCCATCTGTCGTGTCGTTATGTGTTCAAGAGGTCTGCAAGCAAAACTTTCATCTGCAAAATACTTGTCATCCATTTGACCATCCCTGAGTCAGTCCTTACAGCAACATTTCTTCAACTTGAACAATGATTTCGTGTTGTGGGCTTGCCTGCAACGGGTCGCTTTCTATCGACATCAGCACATTATCTAGAGAGATGACTTAGAAATCGTCAGTACCTTGAAGTCTGCATGCATCAATGGCAGGTTTCTCGCCTTTGACGTCAGTTTACATCATTGACTTTCGATCGAAGGATTCCGTGAAATGTTCGACATCAACTCATTCATTCACATCTCATGGATTGTACTGGGTACTTTGAGAACCATTGACATTACTGGTGGTCTCTCTCACACTTGTTAACAGTTTACATCATCGACTGGTAATCAAGTGGTTTCTACCATGTTCGACATCAACTCATTTATTCGCATGGCTAGAATCGTACCAATTCGAGAAGTAGAAATGAAGACCCTGGATCTAGTTTCCACCATCCAGGCTGCGAGGAGTTTTGTATTCATTATCTAAGTAGACTAATCATAAACAGATGGCTGCGCCCATACTGTGTCTACAAAAGTCTATGATTATGATGTACTGCAAGATCATTCCTGTATCAGAGTAGTTAGTCTGTTAGTTAAAGTTTTGATCTGAGTATGGGAATGCCTACCTCAGTGATGATATAATCTTATACATGTATTTTGTGTTGAAAATTGCAGGTTCTGACCAGGCTCTCCACGAGATAATCCTTGAAATGATAAAGCGCTTCACCCTTCCTAGATAATACAAAACCCTAATCTATTACAGGCTTCGCACTTTAGGGGGCAATCTGTTACACTAAAAAATGTCACCATGACTATTTACAGTTAGTATGGCTCTATCAACAGTCATGCTATCCTCTTAGGCAAGTCTTATACCTCTGCTCTCCATGTCAAACTCCAAAAAGAGAGAAAGTCTTTATAAATGTATTTATCTCTGGGTACGCAGGTTCTCTCAACCTTACCTGCGGGTACGCACCCAATGTTCACAAAAGCTGCGTCTTTGGACGCTCTGTATGTAAAGGGGCAGGTGCGTCCCCCTGTAAAGGTCAAAATGCGCAAGTTTCATCTTTAAAAAGTTACTTGTGGTCATTTCTAGAGCATTCTAGAAGGTTGTTCGACGTGTATTGAGCGCCTCCAGATGGTTCATGCACCCCTACCAAAGAGGAACTTATCCCATCAATATGGGAGCTATCCCATCCAAAGAGGGGATTATCCCATTGATGGTGGACCTGATTAACTTCCTCTTGAGCACTATAAATACAGGCATTGGGCCAGAAGGAGGGGAGGTTGGAAGCTATACATTTCTATGGGTAGATGCTGCTGGAATTAGGACTCCCATTTAAAAGCTTGTGAGGAGAGATTGCCATCTTTTCTTGTTCTATTTGGAAGTGGGTGAGCTTTGTCAAAGTAAAGGAGAACTCTTGATGGACCCTGGGAGGGACTTGCACAACACCAAGGCTCAGGTTGTATTTGTTCCTTTTGTTACCTATTAATGCAAATGAGTCCATTCTTCTCAATAACTTGTTATTTATGAGTTGTTTCATGTACTCCTTGGTCTATGTGCTAAATATGTTTTATTCTATGAGATTATCAAGTGTTATTTAATCGTTTGATTGTTAGTGGATGCAGGTTCCAAAGTGAAGGAGGAGCTCATCCGGATCAGCGGAGCTGGACTGCTACAACAGCGTTGGATTACAGGTAGGATCTAAACACTTGATTTCCCATATAATAAATGCATGTTTAGAGAAGGATTGCTCTTGTTTGTCTTGTTTGTCACTAGAGAGTCTTAGGCTCCTAGGGAGGTTGGTTGTGTCTGCACAATCGACTCTTTCCGCCTAACACATTTCCACCTTCTTCCAACCAACCTCCCTTCCCAGAGAGGCTATTTATGGAAGGAAGTGAGCCTATTTCTGAGACTATATTGGCATCAGAGCTTTAGAATCTTTTCATTAAGATACCTTTGCTTCAAGCCATCAGGGAGATCCCTATTTACACTAAGATTATTAAGGAACTCTGTCTCAAGAAACTCGAGAGGAAGAAATTGGAACCCCAAACCATTCAATTTGTTGGTAGGGCATCAGAGTTAATGACAGGATGTGTATCTATGGAAAAATATATTGATCCTGGAAACCCTGTTGTCTCAGTTTAGATTAGTAATGCCCTTGTCTCTAATGTTCTTATAGACCTGGGGGCAACCATTAATGTAACAACCAAGCAAACCATGGATCAACCTGAGTTAAACCACCTTCTCCCTACTCCCACTGTGCTTGAATTAGTAGATAGATCTAAAGTTAAGTCAAAAGGAGTACTGGATGATGTGATCATTTCATTAGATTCTTGGGAATATCGTGCTGATTTCATTATGCTTCAGCCAAAGAACCCAGTAGGAGGACATCCTTTGATCCTGGGTCGACCATGGCTTGTGTTAGACCCCTATACTACTAGTGTAACCCCTTATTGTTATTAGTACAACCCCTTTATTATATTGTTGTACCAATGTAGTCCCCATATTGTTACTATTGTGCCCCATAGAAGCCCACTATTGTTATTACTATGCCCTTACATTATTATTGTTATGTCAGCTCTGATTATATTATGACTCCTTAGACTCCTATATATAGAAAGGAGGTCTTGTCATTTGTATCATCGAAGAATTGTTCATTTGTGTAATGTAAAGGAGGTTTCCCCCTCGAAGAGGCTGAATTATAGGGCGTTCAACTATCTTTTCTATCTTTTTGTGAGATGGTTTCATAACATTTGGTATCAGAGCTTTGGATTCTAGGGTTTCCCTGCTCCAAATAGGTCATCGTGGCATTTTCGCTATAACTTTTTTTTTGCGGTGTTTCAGAAGCGAAAAAAAATCCCATTTGAGACGAAATCGCTCTGAACCTCAGATCCAAATTTCAGAGCTTTTTGCACTATATTTGGGGAGATATGATCTGAGGAAGTTGGCCTTTTTGCAGACTCCTGAATTACATTCCAAACAGGTGACCTTGGGAAAATTATCATAACTTGTGTTTCGAGCATCAGATTGAAATTTCGTAAGAAGTTATAGAAATACGATGGATTGTAGTTTCGTGTGTATATTTTTAAGATACAAGGTCAAAATAGTGAAACGTGGCACTTCATACAAGTTCTCTCTTCTGGAAAGGTCTATAATCAGGTCATCTTGAGAGATTGAGCATAACTCTACCTTGGAGAATCTAAATTTGGATCAGACTGGTGGCATTGGAAAGAGGACATAGAGGGCTTCTGCAGGTCACAATTTCAGGATTGGAAGAACCGAAATTATAGAGTTATAGTCATTTCAAGGTCGAACTCCTAAAATCGAGAAAAGGGTGATATGAGGAAGTTTGATGGCAAGGATCCGGTAAATTAGATACTTCAGATGGAGCAATATTTTGATCTACATGGTGTACCACTATTACAAAAGGTATGTATTGCATCTTCATATTTAGAACAGAATCAATTTTTATGGTATAAAGGGTTTGTTCTCGTAAACAACTTGTTACGTGGTCAATTTTCATGGAGGAAATGATAGCACATTATGAGGATACAAAGAGCAACACCTTCTTTAGAGCAACACCACAAAAATTGGAAAGATTAAAAGAGGTTTGTTACATAATGGAATGTAAAATTATGGCAACAAGGAAGTCTACCCCTCACAACTATAATAATAGAAGTGTTGTTTCTCCTGGCCTTCGACAACCCACAAGGGTTACACCACAACAATTGGAAGAGAAAAGAGAAAAAGGGTTTTGTTACAATTGTGATAGAAAATGCATTAAAGGTCATAAGTGTGTTGAGAAGAAATTATTTTATATAGATTATGAAGAGGAGGAAGAAAAGGATCAAGAAAGATCAAAAGAAGAGTATATATGCCAAGAACCAACCCCAGAGAAAGAAGAAATGAATCCGACCATATCTTGTAAAGCATTGGCAAGAATTACCACTGCTCAAATGCTCAAGATAGAAGGACATATCAAGAAGAAAAGAGTTCAAGAAGTGAAAGATCACATCGAGGATGAAGAAATGAATCCAACCATATCTTGTAATGCATTGGCTGGAATTACCACTCCTCAAATTATCAAGATAGCAGGAAATATCAAGAAGAAAATGTTCAAGAAGTGAAAGATCACATCGAGCATCAAGAAATGAATCCGACCATATCTTGTAAAGAATTGGAAGAAATCACCACTCCTAAAACTCTCAATATAGAAGGACATATCAAGAAGAAAAAGGTTGAAGCAGCGAAAGATCACATCGATCATCAAGAACAAGTTCTCCAACTTTTAAAGGATAACGCCACTTTGGTGCGAAATTGAATGAAACAACAGGTAGATCAACATTGTAGTGAAAAATGTTTTGATGTAGGTGATTGGGTATTTTTACTGCTACATCTCAAGCAAGCTATTTATGAGAAGGAAATGTTGGAAATACTACATGCACTTATGAAATGGCCACCTTACCGTATGGGAAGACACTTCAAGGTAAAAAAGGTTCATGATAGTCTTAAATCCTTTTTAGAACAAATATTATCTATAGAAGAACATAAAAAGGGGTCACAAATATATTGGGTTATGAGTTTGACATCATATGTGTCTCATTATATGGCAAAAGAAAAAAAGTACTCAAATGAAAAAAGATAAAAAAAATAATATAAAAATATCAATTAAATGAGTTGAGTTTCATAGTTGTTAATTATAAAAAATAAATCCTAAATTTATAACAAAGCTAACTCACAATAAATTTTGGTAAAAGCTATAGTGAACCTATTTAATGGGTTTGGGAAATATAAATAATTTTATCAAAAGTAAATACTAAATTTGCAAATAAGTCAACTAATAGTAAAAATTGGTAAAAACTATGGTTAATCACTCACAAAATATAAATAACTTTATGTAAAGTTAAATGAAATGCTAAAACTAGTTAAAAATATATATAAAAATAGAAGTAGAATTTCTAAACAAATAATTTTATATATTATATTTTGAATAATATAAAATACGTTATTATAATCATAATTAAAAATTTTGTTATAAAAAATATAAAATATATTTTAAAAACTTTCAAAAAATAATTTTAACATTTTGTTATATGTTATTTTCAAATTTCTATTAAAAAAAATTGATTTTATAAACTTGAAAGGGTAGTTTCTTGGGTCGCAGTTTTATATATACGAAAATATGATCATTTTTACTAGTATTTTAATAAGAATTAAAAAATATGCTTACTTTTTATTTTTAAATTTGTTTAGCAATCTTTAGAGTGTTTACAACACATCTCTTAAAGAGATTTGAATTAAAAAATATAAATCAATAGAGAAATGGGGGGTCAGGGTTTTGTCACTACTTAAAAATTTATGTAAAATATTAATGATACCTTTTAAAGAAAACAAATAATTATATATTAAATTTTAGAAAAAATATGACATGAAATCGAATTTAAATTGACATGTTTTGTCTTCTTTTACCACCACCTAGTTTTTGATGATTTTTTAAATTTAAGAGTAAACATTCCAACTCCATTTATTTTTATAAAACTTCTTTGCCACAAAAAGGGAAAAAGTGATACACATTAACATGCTTTTACCCTGTTGTTTCTCCTGGCCTTCGACAACCCACAAGGGTTACACCACAAAAATTGGAAGAGGAAAGAGAAAAAGGGCTTTGTTACAATTGTCATAGAAAATGCACTAAAGGTCATAAGTGTGCTGAGAAGAAATTATTTTATATAGATTATGAAGAGGAGGAAGAAAAGGATCAGGAAAGATCAAAAGAAGAGTATATATGCCAAGAACCAACCCCAGAGAAAGAAGAAATGAATCCGACCATATCTTGTAAAGCATTGGCAAGAATTACCACTGCTCAAATGCTCAAGATAGAAGGACATATCAAGAAGAAAAAGGTTCAAGAAGTGAAAGATCACATCGAGGATGAAGAAATTAATCCAACCATATCTTGTAATGCATTGGCCGGAATTACCACTCCTCAAATTATCAAGATAGAAGGACATATCAAGAAGAAATTGTTCAAGAAGTGAAGGATCACATCGAGCATCAAGAAATGAATCCGACCATATCTTGTAAAGCATTGGAAGAAATTACCACTCCTCAAACTCTCGAGATAGAAGGGCATATCAAGAAGAAAAAGGTTGAAGCAGTGAAAGATCACATCGATCATCAAGAACAAGTTCTCCAACTTTTAAAGGATAACACCACTTTGGTGCGAAATTGAATGAAACAACAAGTAGATCAACATTGTAGTGAAAAATGTTTTGATGTAGGTGATTGGGTATTTTTACTGCTACATCTCAAGCAAGCTATTTATGAGAACGAAATTTTGGAAATACTACATGCACTTATGAAATGGAAACCTTACCGAATGGGACGACACTTCAAGGTAAAAATGGTTCATGATAGTCTTAAATCCTTTTTAGAACAAATATTATCCATAGAAGAACATAAAAAGGGGTCGCAAATATATTGGGTTATGAGTTTGACATCATCTATAGAAAAGGGAAGCAAAATTTTGTTGCAGATGCACTCTCAAGAAAGGATGAGGATGTGAAAGCATTATTTTGTGCTATTTCTATTATCCAACCAAATTGGATAAATGAAGCAAGGGATGAATGGAATGAGGACGAAGAAGTGTGGTCACTCATTCAAAATTTGTAGAAGATCCCAATTCAAACAATATTGCCAAAACTTGAAGAGGAAGGAAAATCATATTGGAACCTGGAGTAGCCACAGAAACAAGAACCCAACAGCTATGAAATCGATCGATTTCAAAGTATCTCATCAAGTGGAAGAACTTACTTGTTAAAGATTCCACATGGGAGGACAAGAATATTCTACAGAAGCATCAAGAACTACTCAAGCATTGAGGACAACACTTTTTGAAGGAGAGGAGCATGTTAGGCCCCTATACTACTAGTGTAACCCCTTATTATTATTAGTACATCCCCCTTATTATATTGTTGTACCCATATAATCCTTGTATTGTTACTATTGTGCCCCATAGAAGCCCACTATTGTTATTATTGTGCCCTTACATTATTATTGTTATGTCGGCTCTGATTATATTATGACTCCTTAGACTCCTATATATAGAAAGGAGGTCTTGTCATTTGTATCATCAAATAATTGTTCATTTGTGTAATGTAAAGGAGGTTGCCCCCTCGAAGAGGTTGAATTCTAAGGCGTTCAACTATCTATTCTATCTTTTTGTGAGTTGGTTTCATAATAGCTTTCTACTGCTGATGCATATATTGGATGCCGTTCAGGTGATATGTATATTTCACATGGAGACTCTAGGAAGAAAGCTACCATATATCCCCCTGCCAGATCCATTCAAGACCTTCGAGATACTTTGTGGTTCGATCAATGTAGTGATGATGAGACTCAACCCATCTCCCTTATCCATCATTAAACTGGATCCTCACAAGAAGATGAGATTCAAGACTTCCTGAATAATCTAGACACTATGCCTAATTTTGAGCCATTGAGCCAGATTTTCAGCCTAGATTTTCAAGATAATCATGATCCCCATTCTTCTGCAACATTACATTTGACCACTCCCTTGAGTACTCTCGAGCTTGATACTACTTTTGTTGAGATTAGCCCTGGTAAATCCTTGTATATTAGTTCATATTTGGACTCATCTCAGCAAGATCAGCTTGTGAATTTGTTGCAAAACCATCTTGGTGCCTTTGCATGGGGTTATGAAAATATGAAGGGTATTCCTCCTGAAACTTGCACACATCATATCTATATTTAGGAAGAAGCTTGACCTGTCCAACAACCCCAAAGGCAAATGAATCCAGCTCTAAGAGATATTGTGAAAGAAGAAGTACAGAAACTCTTGGATGTCGGTTTTATCTATCCTATTTCCAGTAGTCAGTGGATCTCTCCATTAGTGCTAGTACCTAAGAAAGATGGAAGATGGCGTATTTGTATTGATTTTCGAGAATTAAACAAAGCCACACTCAAATATTATTTCCCTCTCCCATTCATTGACCAGGTGCTTGATACCCTTACAGGAAAGAAATAATTTTCTTTTTTGGATGGCTTCAGTGGTTATAACCAGATACAAATTGCACCCGAAGATCAGGATAAAACTACTTTTACATGTCCATGGGGTACATTATAGAGTGCTTGTCTTTGGCTTATGTAATGCCCCGACTAACTTTCAAAGGGAAGCCTTGGCTATTTTTGCTGATCTGGAATTTGCGGAAATTTATATGGATGACTTTTCTGTGTTTGGTGATTCTTTTCAGGAAGCCCTTGAAAATTTGGAAAAAGTACTTCTTTGGTGTGAATAAGCCCATCTCTCTTTGAGTGATAAGAAATGCAGATTCACGTGTGAAGCAGGGGTGGTGCTTGGCCATTTGATTTCTAGTAAAGGTATCGAGGTCGATCCAACAAATATGGAAATCATTCTACATCTCCCTGCACCCAAAACTCAAAGGGAAGTAACATGTTTTTTAGGACATGCTAGTTACTATGGAAGATTCATTGAAAATTTTTCTAAGATAACTGCTCCTCCTTTGAGACTTCTAGCTAATGATAGTGATTTTTCATGGACTACAGCTTGCCAACAGTCTTTTGAAACATTGAAGGAAAAGGTAGAACAGGCAACAGTTCTGACACGTCCTAACTGGTCTCAGCCTTTTCATATTTCCTCTGATGCTTCAGATTTGGCTATTGGCGCAGCTCTAGGACAAGAGGAAGATAAGAAATCCTATGCTATTTATTATATTAGTAAAAATTTGTCTTCTGATAAATTAAACTATACTTTTATAGAGAAAGAGTTTTTAGTTGTGATTTTTGACATTCATAAGTTCAGACACTATATTACAAGATATCAAGTATTTGTAAATACTGATCATTCTACAATTAAATATTTGATGAACAAACCTTTAACTAGTGGTAGAGTGACTAGGTGGTTACTATTGTTGCAGGAGTTTAATATTACTATTGTAGATAGACTAGGAAAATCTAATGTTGTAGCGGATCTTCTTTCTAGATTAGATAATCCTGGTGAAAAAACTCATGTTAATGATGATTTTCCAGATGAACATCTTTTTGCGATGTCAATAGATTCTCCATGGTTTGCTAACATTGCTAATTATTTGGTTACTGGGAAAACACCACCCCAGTTGTCCACTCATGAAAAGCGGAATATTATTCAGAAAAGTGCTGCATACTCATGGATTCAAGGAGATCTCTTTTACACATGCCTAGATCTAATTATCCATAAATGTGTAAGGGAGGAGGAAGTGTTTGACATTTTGAAATCTACTCATGATGAACCTTGTGGAGGCCACTTCACTGATAAGCGGACTGCATATAAAGTATTGCACGCTGGTTACTTTTGGACTTCTTTGTTTAAGGATGCCAAACAATATGTCAAGCGCTGTGATAGCTGTCAGCGAATGGGCTAGCCTAATCAAACCAATGAAATGCCTTTATGCCCTCAAGCTATGATTGAGCCATTTGAAAAATCGGCTATTGATTTTATAGGGCCAATAAATGCAACATCATTAAGTAAAAAAACATATTTTGGTTTGTACAGATTTGTTACAAAATGGGTAGAAGATAAAGTTGCTTCCTTTGCCATAGAAAAACTTGTTGTTGATTTTCTTTTTACTGAAATCTTTACTAGATTTGGTGTGCCTAGAGAAATTGTTTCTAACAATGGTCCGCAGTTTATTTCTAATTTGGTACATGGTGTAATGGAGAAATACAAGATCTTGCATAGGAAGTCCACGCCGTATCACCCACAAGAAAGTGGCCAGGTGGAATCTACAAACAAAGTGATCGAGTCCATTCTTCTAAAGACAATCAATATGCATTGAAAAGATTGGGCTGAAAGATTACCAGAAGCTTTGTGGGCATATAGAACCACTTGGAGAAATAGCACGAGACATACACCATATGAGCTGGTATATGGTAAACAGGTTCTGTTACCAATTGAGTTCTAGATCAAAACTTTCAGGACACACCATATGAGCTGGTATATGGCAAACCTGTTTTGTTACCAATTGAGTTCCAGATCAAAACTTTCAGGACTACAGTCTAGTTGGGACTAGATCTGTCTGAGGCACATCAACAGTGTCTTCTCTAATTAAATGAGCTAGACAAATTTCGAAGGGATGTTGTTCAACAAAACATAATAATTTAGCAGCAACATAACAAATGGCTTGACAAGTTTATTCAGAAAAAGAAGTTCCAACCAGGTGATTGTGTGCTCCTTTATGATTCTAGATTTAAAATTTTTAAAGGGAAATTCCATACACGGTGGATGGGACCTTATGAAGTGATCTGAGTATTTGAGAATGTTGCAGTTGAAGTTAAAACTATTGATGGAAAAGATTCAGTATTCTTGGTAAATGGACGCAGGTTAAAGAAGTACTTTCAGCCACTTACCAAGAAAGATTTTTCACAACAAGTCCAACAGCAATTTGGGACGGTAGTGGAGAATGGTAATACCAAATTTTTGGAGACATGAATTTTTATTCTTCTCAAAAATAAAAAATTAAAAAATAAGAAAGATTATATAAGATAGAAAAAATAAAGAAAAAAATTCTTGTAATTATGAAAATCAGTTTGCTAAGATGATTGCAGAAGGATCAACCTGAAAACCAACTTGCTGGAAGGAAGATCAAAAATTCCTAATAAAAAGAAAATGTTTCTCGATCTTTAGGTGTGCTAAGCTACTACCGAGTAGAAGCAGGTTCAACAGAAACAACCTTTATATAGTTGGGGTAATTAGCATGGATATTTTTTATTCAAGTAACGTTTAATTTTCGCTGCAATTTTTTTTCTTGCACTAGTGTAGGCTGATTTTCTATAAAATTTTCTTCCTTTCTTCATATCCCACTTTCGTAATACTCCCTCAGTTTTCTTCTTTGATCCCAGAATATTGACCATCCCACATTCTTCTAAATTCACCCTGTCCGCTTTGATGAAATCCCACTTTAACCATAATTTTTTTTTCCCTATCCCACTTTTGTTTATTCCCTCTTTGGTACTTTCCTAGAATCCCTATAACAGAATTCCTTCCCATTCTAAAAATTTCCCTTTCCTACTCCTTTATTCCCTCTTGAATTATTACAGGATCTTGCATACGAAGAGCAAAAAGGATGTGCTCTGAAACATCAGAAAGGGCGAAGCAAACTTCAGAGAAAAGTTGAGGAAATCACGTGAAATCCAGCCTATATTTTAATTCTTTGTCATAATATTATGCTTGCACTAGTGCAAGCATGTTGTCCTATTTGATAATATGAGTATAAAAGTACTAGCAGAATGATATGATTTAAGTGGTACAAAGATCAATACGAGCATGCACTTCGTCAACATCATATTACAAGTTATCATATGACATAAGAAAGTGGTCATTATGGAAAGTTATATGACGTTTTTTCATGTCATTGACAATTATTTATGCTATTATACTACCTAGGAGGAAATTAGGTAAAAGTACAAAGTTTATAAGTAGAAATCATGATCTTTTTTAATGAATGCTAAGTTCCTTTTTTGTAATTATTAGGAAATGTAAGAATTGTGTTAATCGTTGCTTACATATAATCTGCCCCACTTCGCCATGATTTGAAACATTTTTTACTCATAATTCACCCACTCCTCCATTTATCCTAAACATCCATTCACCATGATTATTATTACACTTAACCATTAAACCACTACCGCACGTACCAATTAGGCTTGACTTGAAATGATGAGTATCTACGGCAAAGAAATCGGAGATACGATGGATGAACGGTTAGATTTTTATTTATGAAGGCTAATTCCCCAGTATTTCATGCAAAGTCTCATAGCTCAACTGTTCATAGCCACTAGCAGCAATGCTACCTATCCGTAATGAACCCCTGTCCCTCAACAAAATTGAGCAAACTGCCCAATATCGCAACAGTCTTCATTGTTGTGAGAGTCAGGATTTCTACAGTTTCTGTAGAAGTTCGATGGGTATGATAGAGAGGTCGCCCTACAATTTGCAAGAAGTTTTAAGAACAACCAAGGGAGAATTGGGCCACTCAAATTTAAAGTCACGAATAAATTTGTAGCAGCAGCAACGAGTTTGGAAATATCACGCTGGATGCTGTTATAGGCGGTTGAAAAAGGTATTAAAGAAGTTAAGGCACATCAAGGAGAAGAAGGCTGAAACAGTGCAACCTCAGGACAACATGATAGAACAAGATTGAGTTGGAGTGATCAAAATTTTGAAGTTTTTTGCAGAGGTAAAGAGTTGTGTGAGGACACACCACATTTTAGGGAAGGGAGGATGTTAGTCCCCTAATTTTCATCCTTTTTGACCATTTTTCCTTTCCCAAATCATAACCATTTACCCTTGTTTTACTTATCTTATGCACCCTCATCTTGCACTAGTGCAAAAACGATGACACATTTTGCATTAACTTCATATTTTACATTTTTTAATTTAACTTAGCATTTATTAACTGTTTATTATGTGATTTCCTGCTTAGAATTAATTTTGTAACATATCATTACCTCCTATGTTATTTAATAGTTAAATGCTCACCTTGACCACTGATTTTAGTGCAGATCAGATCTCGCACCAGTGCTAGTGCCGCGAATCTTGGCAGCAAATCCGAACGTCAGTTAATTTGTTGTAACAAAAGCTTATTCTGCAATCAGCTATGTAACAAGTTAAATGATCCTCTTGGCCTTCAACGAAGGATATATATAAGGAGAAATGTAAATAGGATGAAATGCTTAATGGTTGATAGAATTGTATAGAATAGAGAATAGAACCAGGAAGGTGGTAACAGGCTTGTCTTTTGTTATTGCCCAAATCCGGGTTGGATATGTAATCATGCATGTATTTTCTTTGATGATTTAATAAGAAGAGCTCCACCTTACATTTCATGAATTTTATTCTTAACCGTTTATGAATTGATTATGTACTGAGTAGCATTCCCATTTGAAAGGGAAACGCATTGGTTGGCTAGGGTCCAACCAACCCAGCATGTTCTCCCTCTTTTCTAATCTTGTAATTTATGTTTTTGAACTACCAAGTGTGATTTAATTTACAACATTTGAATTTCTATCTGAGTGAAGGTAGATCTACAGTGTGAAGGGTTAAATTTCCTTTTCTACATCTGATTTTGAATTGGTTTTCCCCGTCTGGTTCGAACTGGAGAAATTACCTACATTAGTCTGCGTTGGTGTGTTATTCACTTTCTGCATGATTGGTTTGGTTTCGCCTGCCTGGTTCGAGTAGGATAAACTACCTGCACCAGTACACGTTGGTGTGCTATTCACTTTCTACATGATTGGTTTGGTTTTCCCCGCCTAGTTCAAGCAGGAGAAATTACCTACACTAGTGCACGTTGGTGTGCTATTCACTTTCTGCATGTTTGGTTTGGCTTCCCCCCAGTCTAAGTAGGAGAACTGTTCCTGCACCAATGCTAGATAGTGTGATGCAGTAAGCCTCTTTAGTTTACTTCTAACAACTTTCTTGCTTTCATTAACATTTCACAATAGGATAAATTGAAAAGATTGTTTCTTTATTTCTGCAGACATTCTTCTTTTTGATATTCATAACACTTGCAGTAATCAAGCATCGGTTTCAGGAATTAAGATTTAAAGTGTAAGAAGCTCTGATCAGGTACAAGAACTAGTTTCTTGGTACTAGATCTGAGTGCTTTGGACTTGAAAAAGTTCAAGCCCTTGCACGAAGAAAAGCACTTTTAGTACAGACATTACTTTACACCTTCTGCATAAATTGTTGTTCGTGCACTAGTGCAAGCAGACTGTGTTAGTGTCGCTATCTTCATCCCTCCATCAGTGATCAAATTTCTCTTTTTGCATGCATTTTAGGTGTCCCATCCGATCAGCTAGATTCCATTCGGTCATGGATCAACTGATGGTAGTGGTTCATTGTCAATTTTCCTCATGTCATTTACCCGCTGGCCTATTTTCACATGTTCAGGTCATTTCCAATCATTTTTTGTCATCACATTTGCAAAAATCATTTTTAGGGTTTTAGGTCACATTAGGTCTAGGGTTTGTTACCATGGTCAGCAAAAAACTCAATAAATAGTCAACAGGCACATGAAAAAGTCTAATAAGTTCATTAAATCAAAATTTCAATGATGATATGCTCAATAAGTGGTTTTTACCTCAAAACTCTATTTTGATGTAAAACAGAGCTTTTATTTTCTATGTACAAATTTTTTATGTAATTTCAATATTTTCTATATCTAATAAGTTCAAAGCTGCGACCCTTGCTCCCTTTCCAACTCCAGCCACTGCAGACAAAAACAAAAGCATCAATGCATCAATTTACCAAATGATTAAGAAAAGTCAATTTGAATGGAAAAACAGAGCTCAAGACGAAAAGTGACTTTGACATTAGAAAAGTGGGCTTGAGATAAGTGGAAATTAGAGGTCATCCATATTTAAAGTGAAAGGGGTCCTATTTATCATTTCATTGAGCAAAAATCCTTTGGAGAGTCAAAAAGCGTGATTTGGAGCTAAGGAGACAAAAAACCCTGTTTTTCAAAGCAATTTTCCCTGGCGCTGTACATCAGAGGCATTGCACTATGCATCAGGCTGGCGATGCACATCAGAGCCTTTCCTGCATCAATATTTTGAACGGGCGCTGCACATCAGGAGGACACTGCGAATTGGGCCCAATTCATTGCGCATCAGTCCAGATCTTCCTAAATCATTCCAAATCATATAATAGCCCTCAAAACTGCTACATTTTCATTCTACAAGTAAGTAAACAACATCCTAAAGCTGAATTTGAGTTTACACTTGTGATCTTCATGAGTCTTGTATGTTAAAAATGAAACCCTAGTTGTCATCACTATTTTCCCATTTCATTGTGCAATTTTCATTCCATCATCACAAAAAACATTATTAAACCCTTTTCACTCTTTTATTATCCTAAAACACTCCATTTATCCCATTTTCCCATATCCCATTCCCCTAAAGCAACTAATTCCCTCATCAAACCGTAAATCCCTCACTAAACCCTAGTTTCCCAAAACTAATCCCCTCATTCCCCAATTCCATTTCCCACGAGTAAAATCTCTTCATACTCATCACCATTGTCTTCCTTCATGACCATTTTCACCATACTTTTATCACATCATCTTCCTAAGACAACACTAAGCATCATGGCAAGAAACATTGACTCAAGCTATGAAGAAGAAACACAAAGTGACAGTTCAAGAGAAAGGAATGTACTGCCTAAGAGACCTCACAAGGGTGGGAAAATAATGAGAGAGGATCCTATTATCATTGCTAAACTTCTTTCTTGTCGTCTTGCCACCACTTGTTTCAGATACCAATCTTGCTTTGAATTTTGTGAGATAGTTGAGAGGGTTAAGTATAATCATGAATTGGCTAGGCAATTTGTTATCAACATGGAGGACAATATGGTACAACATGCTGGAATCAATTTCACTCTTTCACCAGCCATTATTGCAGAAGCAACTAGGATGCCAGATGTGGGGGAAAGATGGACCAAAAGACAGAATATCAGCAAACAGAACTATGAACCCTACATTAAAGCCAAATATCATAGTAAATTGCACAGGGTGTTTCCTTTTATGCTTTTGGAGGACCAGTATGTTCCACTAATGAAACTCATCATTAAATAATTCACATGTGAGGGAAGGTTTTCTAGAATCTATGCCTATCATATTAGATTTCTTATGCATTTTTCCAGGGTTAGAATGATGGGCATTCCATACTTCATTTGCAAAAACATAGAGAGGATGACTATACTTGCAAATAGAAAACCATACCCACAGCAGCTTAATAGCATTTATCACTTTGTTGTCAACAAGATTATCATTGTGCATCAGCTCACTTAGTTGGGAGTGCCATGGGAAACCTTCATTGCCCATGAGATTTTGAAGGGGCCTCAAAATTTTCCAGAACTTCAAGAGGAAGGTGGACCTTCCAGGCAACAAAGAGAGCATGAAAGTAGAATTGAAGAGGCTCACATTCCTATGTTTATAACTTATGAAAAGGGGAAAAGAAGACTTTTTGAGGCTACCAAATGAGTATTATCTCCACCAGGGGTGGAAGGGGTCTCGTTCTCTTCACCGGACAACAACCAAATGCTATCTTCACCTGGGGTGAAAGGGACTTTTCCTTCTTCTTCTTCTTCAGTAGAATAGGTATAGGATAGAGGAAAGCAACCATTGCATGATGAAGGGCCTTCTGAAGTCCAAGATAGGGATTTTATTTTGATTGAGAAAGAGGACACTGATTTGGGCTCCCAAAGCTCAAGACTCAAGGATGTGATCATCAAGGAGAAAGACACTGAGATCCAAGCCTTATCACTTGAGCTTGAGAGGGCTAAATGGATCATTAATTACCTTGAGCAATAGAACAATCAATTGGAGGACAAACAAACAATTATGCAGCTGCAAACCATAAGGGAAAACTGGTGAGTGGCAAAAAGAAGGAAAATCAAGATGACTTCACTAGAGCAAGAAATAGAGGCTGACTGAGAAACATGGTTGAAAAGAGTGAATATCCACCTTCAGAAGCTTCTTCAAAAGGTTAACAAGGAGAAGAACATGTTGTGCCACATGGCTTATCTCTACTTGGCTTGGAACAAAATTTGCAAGACAAGGATAAGAAGCCTAAAAGCCAAGTTACGGAGAGCCTTAAAAGCCAAAAAGCAACAAGATAAACTTAGAATCTTGGCTAAACCTTCCGTGGCTCAGGAAAGTAATTGATAAGCTAGCCTCTTGCCAATTTTGAATCATTTTGAAGAAATTCTTGTCATTTCATGAATTTTAATTGCAAAACACGGGAAATTCCTCTGATGCGCAGTGCCACTGGCACTGCGCATTTAGCTGGTTGGGAATTTTGAAGAATGGATTACGTTTTTGGATTCCTCGTGAAAAATTACTATAACCCAGAAAGTTTCATGAAGTTTAGAGGAGATATAGGTCACCTAAAGGGCAAAAAACACCTCAAAAATTCCCTCTCTGCCACTTTTTGGACCCACAGGAAGCAGTCTTGGGAGAACTAATTTTTTAAGGGGAAAATGGATACTAAATCAAAAAATTCCACATGTCCTAGAAAGTAGATAGACAGAGCTTTCCAACAAGCCATCTTGCAGCTAATTTGGTGAAGGGGAGTGCCTTCAAACTCAGCCTGGAAAAGGCACTACGCATCAAGCTAATGGTGCTACGCATCAGGCAAAGATTTTGCCAATTTTGCTCAAAAACTTAAAGTTTCGCCTAGTTTTCTACTAGTTTGACTTTTTCTTCTCTCATGGTCAAATTCATGATTTAATATGATGTAAATTGATGTACTATGATGTAAAAATGATGAAAAATGAATTAAGTAAGTAGATACATTAGTTTTAGGTGGTTTTGAACTGAATGAATTAGTTCCATAGTTTTAGAGGCACACTATTGCACTACTTATTTTTCAGATCCTAGTTTAGATCTTATTGAAACAACTCCTTGACTCATGGATTCAACCCTTGATGGATAGCATAGGTGGTTTTATGCCTATATATTTTAATTTCTTAGTCATTTGTCAAGGTTGGACTCTTGTGGATGCATTGAGATACTTTGTATATCACTTCAACAGTTTGGCAAGTAAATGAACCAGGGTTTTGCAGCATTTTGTGGGATTCTTGTGGCAATGTGAATTAGCATTTTTTTCCTCTGTTATTTCAGTTGATCTTATGTTTATATATTCCATCATCTCTGTTATAGACATTTTTGGGCACTACAACCCCAAGCATGAAATGTCCATAAACCAAGGGCTCCTAAGTCCCTAAAAGTGTTGTTCTAACCCCTAAAGGAACAAGGTCAACTGATTACAGCTTCTCCCAGAAGTTCTCCATGAAAAACTGCTCAGAACTGGTCAAAACAGGATCATTTCAGCTGCTCCATAGGCAAAGTGCGTTGCATCTCACCTAAACACATTGTGTGGGTGCGTTGCATTTCAAAAAGCCCTTCTATGGGGTCCGATGGGTGAGAAGTGACAAATGGTAGTGTCATTCCACGAGGTGGAGAGGCATGGAAACTTCCAGAAACTTCTCCTGTGACACTTGCCTCTCTGAATTCGACCAAGGATGAGTGAGAGATCATCAATCTCCACGTGGAAGCAAGAACTATTAGAGGGAAGACACTAATCAAATCACAAGCTGACTCATCTCCCTTACCGATATCTATATATGGATCTCTCATCCCAGAGCTCGAGAGGCTGGAATTTTGCATATTGTAAGGAATTGTTGTTGGTTTCTGTTAGGGTCCCACCCTAACCCCCTTATTTATGTCATGGGATCACGTCGTAGTCAAGACTCAATAAAGCCCATATTAATATTTGTAAGTGGTTAACCCGCAATTAATGACAGGACCACAGTTAGTTGCAAATGGGCCGTAGTATTAGATAGACGGTATTAATAAAACCCACGGTATTGGCCTGTGGTATTACATGTATGAGTCATATATAAAGGATAGAGACTCCCTGCGAGGAGTATCGTGTCTTATTTTGTAATCGAGCTCTGCTCTATTGGAGGTTGCCCCCTCGAAGAGGCAAGTGAACATTACTCTCTGAATAATAAAATCATTGCTATTCTGTGTTCTGGGTATCTTTTCTTCGCATATTCTGTATTGGGTATCATTTTGCAGGTTAAGAGCATAACAAGTGGTATCAGAGCACTTTCCAGGGCCGGTGGGATCTCCAATTCTTAGCAAAAAAAATTTTGGCTAGAGACATGTTCCGACGTCTTTAAACCACAGGATCTGTCATTGAGCGCATAAACCTGCGGATTTGGGGAGGCATGCATGCAGGAAATACAAGAGGTGGTCACATCTGTTGGACTCCCTTGTAACCCATGTGGGTACCCCTTCGAGTAGTATCACATTAGACAGAACCGCGCACGGACTGTCTTCCACGTACCCTTTGGGTATATCGAAAGCCCCTAGGCTCCCTTGAAACCTCGCCATAGATAAATCGTCGGACATCTTGTGGCTACAGTACACCGAGAACAGCACTCGGAGAGATTACTCGCCCGTACGATAGGGTAGTCGGATTGTACAGCTAAGGGTACGGTCGATAGTCCTTAGTTAGAGCCCTGAAACATTGGGCCAAGTACTACCGCCAGACCCTTATGTATATTGCGATCTGTAGCACCTGACACTCCTCAACACCATAGTTCCCTTTTCTATCGGGGGATCACACATCATCTATTCCAGATCCGCTGGTGCAACGGGGTGCAGTAGCAGCCGACATCAGTCCCGCAGTCTCGAGTTTGCAGATCAGTCATTCTGATCTATTAGATCCAGCCGATCCGCAGCAGTAGTCTGTTCCGCCGCCCAGAGCTATCCGATCCGCCATTCAAATCTCTCAGATCCACCAGATCAGAGTTGTTGTGAAGGGTTCCTATACCGAGGTATAATTTTCGCAGGACTTTTGGCCACATTGACATTTTGAGGATTTGGCGACTGCAGTATTGATCAGGAAGGATTAAAACTCCGTTAGGAGTTTTCAAAAAATAAAGAGTCTGAGATCTTCCGGGGCGCTTATTGGTGATCTAGCCCATCAGAATCAGGGCGACGAGCTGAACACGGTGGTACCATTCAATTATTAGTGAAAATTTTTAGGCGGTCCCAATTTTTCATCAGGTTGGTGTATGGTAGAAACTAGAGCTCAAGCAATGGCCAATGAAAGAATGGACAAACTTGAAGAATCCATGCAATCCCTCAATAATAAGCTTACCGGACTATGTCTCCAGGTCCAGCAATTAATCCTGAAGGGCAAGGAGCACGCCCATGAGGAGGCGTATAATGGCAATGAATACAATGAGGGTGAGTCTAGCCACTCTCCTCACATCTGGTACACCCACCCACCACCCAGTCAGCGACCTCCCAAGTTGGATATGCATAAATTTGATGGTTCTCACCCGTCCGCATGGATAGCACAAATGGAGCAGTATTTCAAACTGAATCGTATCTTAGATGATGCGACTAAGCTTATGTTGGGGAGCATGTACTTAGACAATGAATGGTGGCAATGGTGGGAATGGAATCAACGTTGCAATGGACCTTTTAAGACTTGGAACTGATTTACCCAAGCTCTTTGAGACCGCTTTGAATAGGAGGACTCTTTTTTGGGTCGTCTTACTAAGCTCCAACAGATAGGTACAGTGGATGAATATATTACAGCTTTTGAAGCCTTAGCCTTTCGCACTTGGGGTCTCTCAGATGTGTTCTACACGGAATGTTTTGTCAGTGGTCTTAAAGAAGCCATCAAAGCTCAAGTCTTACTGCACCACCCTCCCACTTGGACAGAGGCTTGCAAGGTAGCCCGTAACGTGGAACGTGCATTAGCAGCCCAATACAGTCGCCCAAATTTCGCCGCTAAAGGTCGTCCCCCACAGGCTCATAACACAACTCAAACACTTAAGGTCCAAAAGGTGTCACCTGCGGAAATGGCC
The DNA here is from genome assembly GCA_031772625.1 of Pinus tabuliformis. Classification (NCBI taxonomy): domain Eukaryota; kingdom Viridiplantae; phylum Streptophyta; class Pinopsida; order Pinales; family Pinaceae; genus Pinus; species Pinus tabuliformis. Next base: position 476,667,536 of record CM062810.1, on the reverse strand, counting down.
GAAAGAAGGAAGCAAGGACTATGTTACTACTGTGATGAAAAATACTCCCCAGGTCATAAATGCAAGGAGCCCAAATTTTTTCAAATAGATGCCACTGACTACAGCTCAACAGAGGAAGATCCACCACTTGAAGAACATGAGGCGCTAGAAGAAGACAACCAAAAGGAGAATGTCTCTGACGAACCAGTTATTTCGCTTCATGCGTTGGCAAGGATTTCTTCCCCTCAAACTCTCAAAATCAGGGGTTTTCTTAAACATCGCCCAGTAGTAGTTTTGATTGATAGTGGAAGTACCCATAATTTCATCCATCAAAACATTGCAGAAGCAGTGCATTGTTTTGTACGAGCAGTTTCTAACTTCCAAGTCCAAATTGCGGATGGGGGCACAATGAAATGTGAAGGCCACTGTGAAAATGTCAAACTTCAAATGGGGGGTTATCAGTTGAAAACCCACATGTTTGCCATACACATGGGGGGTTGCGACATTGTCCTCGGCGCTGAATGGCTCCGCACTCTTGGGCCAATCACAATGGAGTTTCAGGAGTTATATATGATTTTTAAGCAGAACAACTACACAGATACCCTCTGTGGACTCTAGGCGGGAGCCCCCTCTATCATCAGCTCGCATCAGATGGAAAAATTGTTAAAAAAGGGCAATCATGGAGTGGTAGCTCAATTTAATGCCATCCAGGTCGTCGAAACCAAGTCTCTGCCAATTCATCCTGAGATGCAACAAATTTTAAATAACCATCTGCCGATCTTTTACAAGCCTCATGAGCTTCCACCCTCGCGAGGGAAACATGATCGTAGCATCACCTTGGTTCCAGGGGCCCAACCCCCAAATGTGCGGCCATACAGATATCCGTTCACCCAGAAGAATGGAATAGAAAAAATCATCAAGGAACTTTTGGAAGCAGGTGTCATTCGTCCCAGCATTAGTCCTTATTCATCCCCACTGGTCATGGTGCTCAAGAAAGATGGGGAGTGGCGGATGTGTCCCAACTTTAGGGCCCTCAATAAGTTGACAGTCAAAGATAAATTTCCCATTCCGGTGGTTGACGATTTGCTGGACGAACTCAATGGGGCTCAATTCTTCACTAAGCTGGATCTTCGCTCACGCTACCACCAAATTCGCATGAAGGAAGTCGACATTCCCAAGACTGCTTTCCGAACTCATGAAGGCCATTATGAGTTCCTGGTCATGCCATTTGGTCTTTGTCATGCCCCCTCTACTTTTCAGAGCCTTATGAATCACATTCTCAAACCATATCTCAGGAAATTTGTCCTTGTCTTCTTCGATGACATCCTCATCTATAGTGGCACTTGGGATGCACATCTTCAGCATGTAGATCTACTCTTACACCTGCTCCGCAAGCATAAATTATTTTTCAAGATGTCCAAGTGTTCATTTGGCATGGAAGAAGTTTAGTATTTGGGCCACATTGTGGGGCGTGAAGGTGTCAAGGTGGACCCCAAAAAGATCCAGGCCGCAATGCAAGAATGGCCTCAACCTAAGACCTTGAAGAGCTTGAGAGGATTTTTGGGTCTCACAGGCTATTATCGTAAATTTGTCCGCAACTATGGCCGCATAGCGAAGCCCCTCACTCAACTCCTAAAGAAAAATTCCTTCTTCTGGAATGAGGAAGCACAACAGGCATTTACTGCTCTCAAAAAGGCCATGTGTTCCACTCCAGTCTTAGCACTACCTGACTTCACCAAATCCTTTGTCATTGAATGTGATGCTTCGGGGACAAGTATTGGGGCAGTATTAATGCAGGAAGGGCGACCTTTGGCCTTCACAAGCCAACAACTAAGTGGGAGGAATCTGGGCTAATCTACCTACTAAAAAGAAATGATGGCCATCTTACATGCCGTCGAGACCTAGCGACCTTACTTATTGGGGCGACGTTTCCAAATCCGCACAGATCATCACAGTCTTAAATATTTTTTGGAGCAATGCCTATCCTCCCCACAACAAAATAAATGGCTCGCCAAAATGCTGGGATATAATTATGAGATCATTTACAAGAAAGGGAAAGACAATAGTGTAGCAGATGCATTATCTCGCCAATTTGAGGAAGAAAGTACTCTGCTAGCAATTTCCCTCCCCATTCCAGAATGGATTGAAGAGGCTCGCAAGGAATGGTTTTCACACCCCGTGCTATCCCAACTCATTTCTCAATTGCAGGTAGATTCAAATTCCACCAAGGGCTACTCGTGGCAGGATGATATTCTTCGCTACAGGGACAGAGTCGTAATATCCCCAACATCCACCCTCAAAAGTCGCATTTTTGCAGAATTGCACTCATCGCCCATTACAGGACATTCAAGCTTCCAGAAGACGTATGCTTGCACCAGAAGATCATTTTTTTGGACAGGCATGAAAAAGGACATCCTTGCTTTTGTAGCAGAATGTGATGTCTGTCAATGCCACAAAGGGGAAACCGTCAACACACCAGGCACATTACAACCATTGCCCATTCCGACATCAATTTGGACGGAAGTTTCTATGGATTTCATTACAGGTCTTCCAAAGTCCGGGAACAAGTCAGTCATCATGGTGGTTGTGGACCGACTATCGAAGTATGCTCATTTCTGCGCCCTACCCCACCCATTTACACCAACTTTGGTCGTTCAATATTTCATGGATCAGATTTTCAAATTGCATGGCATGCCCACTTATATTGTGTCCGATCGCGACCCGATCTTCACCAGTAATTTTTGGCAGGAACTCTTCAGGATACAAGGCACTCAACTAAAACTCAGTACTTCCTATCATCCACAAACGGATGGTCAAACTGAAGCCGTCAACAAATGTCTAGAAACCTACCTTAGGTGTTTCACTTCAGAAAAGCAACACCTTTGGGTACAGTGGTTACCTCTGGTTGAATGGTGGTATAACACCAACTATCATGCCACCACCAAAATGACTCCCTATGAAGCAGTATATGGTTAACTTCCGCCTTCCCCTACTTCTTATCTCAAGGGGTGCTCCAAAGTACAAGCAGTGGATCAACTCCTACAACACCGCACAACCATGCTCGCCCATCTTAGAGAGAATCTTCATCAAGCTTAGAACAACATGAAGCAACAGGTAGACCAACATCGCTTAGAGCGCCAATTTGAAGAAGGGGATCAGGTCTTTTTGAGGTTGCAACCATATAAGCAAACATCACTCAAAGACAAGGGTTGTCAGAAGCTATCTCCAAAATTCTACCGACCATACCAAGTACTTCAGCGGATTGGAGAAGTGGCTTACAAGTTGGCTTTGCCACCTACTGCAAAAATCCATCCAGTTTTCCATGTATCATGCCTCAAGAAAGTGATCGGGAACAATTTCTGAGTTCAAACCAGTCTACCTGAATTGGGCGAAGAAGGGTCAATCTGGCTTCAACCCGAATAGGTTCTAGACACAAGAGACAAACACCTGCGCGGCCGCATGATTAAGGAAGTCATCGTCAAATGGAAAGACACCTCTCCGGAAGATGCAACTTAGGAACCAGCCACTATTCTTCAGCAGTTTCCGTAGCTTCAGCCTTGAGGACAAGGCTATTCTTAAGGGGGAGGGAATGTTAGGGTCCCACCCTAACCCCCTTATTTATGTCATGGGATCACGTCCTAGTCAAGAGTCAATAAAGCCCATATTAATATTTGTAAGTGGTTAACCCGCAATTAATGACGGGACCATAGTTAGTTGCAAATGGGCCGTAGTATTAAATAGATGGTATTAATAAAACCCACAGTATTGGCCTATGGTATTGCATGTATGAGTCATATATAAAGGATAGAGACTCCCTGCGAGGAGTATCATGTCTTATTTTGTAATCGAGCTCTGCTCTATTGGAGGTTGCCCCCTCGAAGAGGCAAGTGAACATTACTCTCTGAATAATAAAATCATTGCTATTCTATGTTCTGGGTATCTTTTCTTCGCATATTCTTTATTGGGTATCATTTTGCAGGTTAAGAGCATAACAGTTTCTTGAGACAACATCAGATTGTTGGGTGATCTAAGCTTTGTATGAGGTGAAGAGGGGCTTCCTTGCTGAGGGGATGATGCTAGGTCAGAACAACTAGTTGTAACTCCCTTGGCTCTTTCTTGTTTATCAACAAAAGCTATTCAAGATTTACCCCATACTCTTGTGTCATTCATGTTTGCTGCATTTTTATGGTCAATTTACATCTGATCCTACAATCAAACATATCAGGAGAATCAACCTCTCCACCAATCATTAAAATGACTACACAGTTTAGGTCATGAAAGAATGGAGTATGAATGTATTGTAGCGGGTGAGACACAGGTGAATTCTCTGAATGAATTCTCTTGAACATATCGGCGACACTGACATGATGGATTGGTAACATTACCCCAAATGTGGATGGTGTGATGGGACCATGGCGATGTGACCGATGAATGAAACAACCCAACCCGACTTGGATGTGGAGTGAAAGTGTCATGTTCAAGAGCGACTTGCTACCAACAAAGTTTCTTCAAGTTTTCTTCCCAATTTTCCACAGTCATTGCTCACTAGTACCTCTTTATTTTTGTCAAGCTTGAGGAGGATAACGTATGCTTGTTCTATAATTTTCCCTTCGGGAAAACCGATCGCTATGTTTTAATGAGCCTAGCGATAGTGAAACTCGTTCTTGTTTGCTATGGACAAGTTTGTCGCTATTAAGTTTTAACGAGTTTAACGACAAAGATAACTCGGTCAACTAATTACTACAAAACCATGAATCAAGCTCAAAAAAACCAGGAATCAAATCTCAGAATGCAAAATCTAAAGCATGAAATGAAAGAGCTCAAGTTTAGCTCCTACCCGGTCCAGACGGTGTCGAGAATCGTCCATAGAATCTCCCGAAATCAGCTGATGAAAATCAAGGGGGAAAAGCACCTCCAAAGCTCCAACAAACCAAAGTTCAAATGAAATGGTAAAATGAGAGGTAAAAGCACTTTTACATTACTTTTCACGTAGTTCAAAGCAAAATATTAGTGTTCTAACTCATTTTTCAAACATATATTGTTCATTTCTGACTAGTTCGATGAAGTAATTGAAAATACAGTACAATCTTTGAAAGAACGAACCTATTTATGGTAAAGTCAAGAAGTGACCATTGTATCGAGTAGTTTTAGCACATAGTTCAAGCTCGTTAAAAAATTAACATAAGCCATGAGCAAATGTTTCCCCCTGCGTTTAATCTCATTAAAAAATGAACTATTTCCCGATAAATAACCATCGTGAATGTAGTACTTCAGCCTTTAAAAGCCTTGGTCATGTTCTCATCATCACCTCCACTCTGTATTGGCCGATCATTCAACTCCATTTGATTGTTTACCCCTTTTGAGGAACAGTTTCGAAGAGTGATCTCACTAGCCATCCTTGTAACACTGCCGTGACTGGAACATTCCAAACCTTACCTGGAATCAGCTGCTACCCAATTTTATCACTCGTTCCTCAAAAGACGAGTCTCCTTTAAGCTCTTTTCGACTGACTCGTAAAATATGAAAAGATTGTCGAGCCATTGGCCTCTCCAGCTCGTTAAAGGGACAGGAAGTGCTATCCCTCCTCTAAATTTTAATCTTTTTGGACCTGAGGGATTATTACACAAAAACATCAAGCGCTTGTTTTGTTTAGCTTGTTAAAAGTATCTAAAATTCATCCCTTCTGTATTGTTTTATACTTTTTCAGACTTAAGGGATTAGATGACGAAAAAGTAATTTTGGAGTTTCCTTTACGTTCCTTTTCAGACTCTCTAAAATTGAAAAGGACCGAGTTATCTTCATCGTTAAACTCGTTAAAACTTAATAGCGACAAACTTGTTCATAGCAGACAAGAATGAGTTTCACTATCGCTAGGCTCATTAAAACATAGCGATGGGTTTGCCCGAAGGGAAAATTATAGAACAAGCATATGTTATCCTCCTCAAGCCTGACAAAAATAAAGAGGTACTGGTCAGCAATGACTGGGGAAAATTGGAAAGAAAACTTGAAGAAACTTTGTTGGTAGCAAGTTGCTCTTGAACATGACACTTTCACTCCACATCCAAGTCGGGTTGGGTTGTTTCATTCACCGGTCACATCGCCATGGTCCCATCACACCATCCACATTTGGGGTAATGCTACCAATCCATCATGTCAGTGTCGCCGATATGTTCAAGAGAAGTCATTCAGAGAATTCACCTGGGTCTCACCCGCTACAATACATTCATACTCCATTCTTTCATGACCGCCACCCTGAACCGTATGTCATCAGATCGTTTTCACCTCCATTAAAACCATTTTCTCCGTTCCGTGTCATTGATGTGGGATTCATTAAGGCCCTCCTGTGACAGATCACTTCTTGTCGACATCAGCTCATTCTCCAATAAGTCGATCTAGGAACACCCCGTTCAGTACTTTGAAGCTTGCATGCCTCAATGGCAAGTTTCTCACTTCCGGTGACAGGTTTACATCAATGGCCTTTGACCGAAAGATTTTGTGTTGTGTTCGACGCCAAGTCCTTTATTCACACCATGCGAATTGTACTGCAGTACCTTGAGGGTCATTATCATTATCGGAGATTCCTCTCGCGCCTGTCAACAACTTACATCGTTGGTTGGTAATCAGACGATGTCTTTCCATGTTCGACTCCAGAACATCTCTCACATGGATAGACTTGTACTTCAAGTGAAGATCGGATGAGATTGAAGATCCTGGATCTAGTTTCATCCATCCGGGTTGCGATATATATTCAAGGAAATAAAGACATCAAATGTACATAGATAATCATCCAATCAAACGGATGATGGCTCTACCAGAATCATCGGTCTACACTCAGACGATTGTCTGTCCTATGTACATGAAAATGAATTTATAAAGTTGAGCATGGGAATGACCGCCTCAGCTAGATCATGAAAACATTATGAAGATAATGTATTGTATTGTATCTTATTACATGTCTCCTCCCAGCTTGAAACAACTTCAGATCCTCATAATAAAGCATTTCACCCGACATCAAAAGATTAACGACCTCATGCTTTAGGGGGCAACTGTTATAGACATTTTTGGGCACTAAAACCCCAAGCATGAAATTTCCATAAACCAAGGGCTCCTAAGTCCCTAAAAGTGTTGTTCTAACCCCTAAAGGAACAAGGGTAACTCATTACAACTTCTCCCAGAAGTTCTCTCAGAAAAACTGCTTAGAACTGGTCAAAACAAGATCATTTCAGCTGCTCCATAGGCAAAGTGCATTGCATCTCACCTAAGCATATTGTGTGGGTGCGTTGCATTTCAAAAAGCCCTTCTATGGGGTGCGATGGGCTAGAAGTGACAAATTGCAGTGTCATTCCGCGAGGTGGAGAGGCATGGAAACTTCCAGAAACTTCTCCTGTGACACTTGCCTCTTTGAATTCAACCAAGGATGAGTAAGAGATCATCAATCTCCAAGTGGAAGCAAGAACTATCAGAGGGAAGACACTAATCAAATTACAAGCTGACTCATCTCCCTTACAAATATCTATATATGGATCCCTCATTCCAAAGATCCAGAGGCTGGAATTTTACATATTGTAAGGAATTGCTGTTGGTTTCTTGAGACAACATCAGATTGTTGGGTGATCTAAGCTTTGTATGAGGTGAAGAGGGGCTTCTTTGCTGAGGGGATGATGCTGGGTCAGAACAACTAGTTGTAACTCCCTTGGCTCTTTCTTGTTTATCAATAAAATCTATTCACGTTTTCCTCCATACTCTTGTGTCATTCATGTTTGCTGCATTTGTATGGTCAATTTACATATGATCCAAGATTGTTTATGATTATAGATCCATGTTCTTGTATAGTGCGATGCTACTGTGATCTTACAGGTACTCTGTGAAGCTGGGCGTGCAAGGGAACAAGTAGCTAAAGACTATCAAGAGAGGGAGGAGTCGAACCAGGAGATTAGCGCAAGATAGAGGTTGGTCTTCTTTGTTCTTCTCTCATCTATACTTCATAAAGGAAAAATGAAAGTAGCTTTACTTTGTTTGTTTCTAGGGTAGCTATCACACCTTAGTGGGATAAGCAGTTCTACGTAGACATCTTTCCAACGTACCATTACGTTCATGTGAACGTTTTTCCCTCTCAGTGTTATGGGCACATTGGGAAGGATCCCTAACAGTCGACTGGTTCCTTTGTCAAAGCCTATTAGATTTCTCATCTCAGGCAAAAGTGACGGCGAACCAAGCGCTTTCCAAGCAGTCGAGGAAAGAATACTCACAAAAACGGGCCATTCGCCAAATGGGGCATCGATTTCATGACAGCCCCACCTCGACCGGGGGGCATGGGTAGATCATAGTCGCAGTTGACTATTTTACCAAATGGGCCAAGGCGATGCCTACATTAAATAATACTGGTGAAACAACTGCCCTCTTCTTTTTCAATCATGTAGTCATCAAATTCGGCATCCCACAAGCTATAGTCAGAGATCATGGATCACATTTTCGCAATCACATGATGGTCCAATTAGCTACCAAACTAGGGTTGTCTCACGACAGCTCTACTCCATATTACCCGCAAGCCAACGGACAAGTTGAAGCAATCAACAAGGTCCTGAAGCGCATGCTGCAAAGGATTATTGGAGTTCACAAAAGAAGTTGGCACCTAATCCTGTACTCAGCCTTGTGGGCTTACCGAACATCAGTAAGGAATGCAACCGGGTGTACACCTTTCCAACTGGTATATGGCCTGGAAGCAGTCTTACCAATCCAGTGTGAAATCTCGTCCCTCAAGCTCGCAATTTACCTTCTACCTGGAACTTCAGAAGAGGAGACTCGTTTCTTGGAACTAATCCAATTGGATGAAACCCGTCGTAATGTCGCTTTGGCTAATGAAGCCCATAAGAAATGAGTCAAAGCGCAGTTCGATAAGAATGTCAAACCCCGTGTCTTCTCAGAAGGTGACTTGGTCTTACTTTAGGACCAAGAATCCGATAAATTGGGAGCACGTAAATTCAAGTCTTTATGGATGGGCCCCTATACTGTTAAGCGAGTGTTAGCAAAGGGAGCCTACCAGTTAATGGATTATGATGGAATTCCACTGGCACAACCTCGTAACGGGTTGTACCTCAAGCGTTACTATGCATGATTCAGCATAGTAACCTGTATAATTTTGTTATGTTTTTGTTTTCACTAAAGTGTTTGTTCTGGTCAAGTAATCCACTTTTTACATTTATTGCAGATGTGAAACCTATTGGAGTCATGTGTTGGATATCCCGGCGGAGCGAGTCGTAGTTCGCGGAACCTATCTTCCGCGGCCTGGGCCATTTTTGATCCAAGCGGTGAGTTGGTAAGTTTCAGAGGGGTATGTATTGGTCAATCAACAAATAACATCGCTGAATATAACGCGTTGGCAAAACTTCTCTCTGGGGCCATCACACATGGTATACGCCGACTGATTGTCACGCTAGACTCACAACTCGTCATACTACAACTCACTGGTATCTACTCTGTTCGAAATCCAGCTACTTATCACATGTTCCTAAGGGTTACGATTTTGGAAAGACAATTTGATTTGATTCAATATCAACATATTTCCAGAACCTGAAACACGTTAATTGACTCATTGGCAAATTATGTGTTAGATAGAAATTTGCAACATTTATAAAAAGAAGCATACCATCAATATTTTCATTTGGATCATGTAACTTAACCAAAATAAAACTCCGAAAATCAAAAATATATATATAATTGTTTATGGTTTACACATAATGTTTTGTAACCAAGACAAAAGTTGGTCAAATGACCAAAATCTCAAAAAAAATAAAAATAAATAAATAAATGTGTATAAGCCTGAAAACCAATCCCAGATTGGCGGTGTTATGCAGAAAATATAGAGTGAAAATCAGGGATACTTCACACTCTATATTTTCCAAAAAAAATCTCCTCTCCTTCTCTTTCCATCTTCACTTCATCTCACTTGTCATTTCACTTCACTTCCATCTCATTTTCATCTCCATTCCACTTTATTCCACTTCATCTTCACTTTCACTCATTCCATTTCACTCCATCAATAAAAGTCCCCTTCAGGACTATTTTCATTCAGTTAGTTCTTTTCTAACTATCTTTGTGCAGACAAGGGGGTGTTGTCTCAGTTTCTGCAACTGGGAACCGTTTCCGCAGCCAGAAGCAGTTTCCACAGCCAGAAGCAGTTTCCGTAGCTAGAAACGATTTCCGCAGCCAGCATCACTCTGTTTTCAAAAATAAAATCAACCGTTAGTGCCATAATCATGAAATGCAGGTGTAATTGAGCTAAAGACATGGGGCATCTCAAGATATCAAAGAAGAGCAACTGGTTAGAAGCCTTGAGCAAGAATTGACAAAGTTTCCAAAGGTATGATCAAAAATCTTTATCAAATAACGATTCAAGTCATAATTACGTATAGTTATTAAACCATAACAGGCTCTCCTATGTGCAATGATTTGATATATTAGCCCACTATCACTCTTATTCCACAATGTCACTCCACACACCTCGCATTTATCTCCCTAATGGTCTCATGATTACTCCGAGTTTGAACTCAAATGTGACTGCACTTCTAGTTATTACCCGTACTCTTGAGACGTGACCTATTGTGCTACGGCTCTTCCCAGCTGTAATTTTCGCAGTCGTCTGTTGAGACGTGTAAGATCTCATACACAGTCATCCGACTCGAAGGAATCTTGCCGTTACTCCATCGCTTATCACTCCACTCATACTCCACTTATATCATACTCTTTGCATGCGTCCACATTTCATTTTATGAACTCGTTTACTGCTGTTCACTCACTGTTCTCTATTTCCAACTGGCATCACTACAGTTTGCTCTAAACCCTGACTACTGTCATTACAGTCTATCGAAAACCCTGAACAGAGCTATTTTTTCCTCTTAACCCTCACACGCAGAAGAACTCTCAGTGGAATTTAAAACAAAGACTGGTAAAATTACTGAGAGCTGAGCCGGAAGGATAGAAATACTTGGAGGGTTATCCGCAAGTTAAGGAACTACTGAAGAAAGTCAGATGGCTATGGTTTATCCAGAAGTTTAAGGGCTATAACAAGGAAGTGACCAAAGCTTTTGCAAGGTCCTTTAATGGACAAACAGTGGAGGTTGGAGACTTGAAATTTACAGTGACCGAGGCCACAATAGCAGCTACCACGGGCCTACCTCAAGAAGGTGAAAGGTGGTTTAAAAATAGAAGTGTGGAAGATCAAATATGGAGAACAATGCTACAAAACCAAGGTATGGATACCACTGTATTCACAAGAGGCATCCCTGTTAATGTATTAAAAGAGGAATGGTCTAGTCTATTGTTAGTCATTCAGAAATTTATCACTTGTGAAGGTCGTTTTGGCTCTATGTATATGTATCATGTCAGACTGATGATGAATTTCATGGACGGTCACACTCTTAATTTGCCTCATTTTCTGCTATCAAATTTGAAAAAGATGAGTTTTACAGTTCAAAAACATGTAGGCAATATTGAACCTCATCTTTACCACCATGGATTCATCAAAATTCTTATTGAGGAACAATTGAAGAAAACTAAGGATACTTGGGGGCAATTCTTGACAAGGAACTACTTCCAAGAGCCGTCTAAGGCCTCCGGAAGCAGTCCACCAAAAATTCTAAGAAAAAGTAGGAGGAAAGAAAAAATCATTACAATCCAAGACTCCCCTACAATAGAAATTCAAGAAACAGTCCAAAAAGGAACAGAAGATAGAGCTAGAAGTAAGGAACAGGAAAAGGAAAAAGGCAAAAGGACTATCCAAGAAGTCTATCCATCCCCTGAGCAATCCATAGAAGAAGATTATCAACCTCTGTCAGAGAGATTAATAGATCTTCAAGCTGCTGCCATAACCAAGAAAAAGAAAAGAGGAAAACAGACTGCACAAGAAAAGAGTACTAGTTCATACTTAAGAAGGAGCACTAGGCTAAAAGGGAAGGGGAATAAAACCAAAGAAAAACAGTCTCACTTTATTGATTTAGATAAAGGGACACTTGAGAAATCTCCAACTCAGCCAAGCATTGAGTCAAGTCCTCCACGTGAGGAAAGCCCTTTTCAGCCGGAAAGAGAAAGCAGACCTCCTTCACCAGAATTTGAGTTCAGGCCGAGAAAGACACCTGAGGTAGATTCTAATCAGCAAGAAGCATACAATTACCTGGAAACTTTAGAACAATCAGCTGCAGGACCAAGTACCTCTATGCCACCTGATGCATAAGTTCAGTCTTTGAAACAAGAAATATTTGAGTTAGAAGTCCTAAATAGGCATATTATACAAGAAAATGAAGCACTCAAAGACCAGAGTAAAGTAGACAAGATTGTCCATGATAATACTATGCTCAATTTAGGACTATGGCAAAAGAAAAACAGAAAATGGAAGAAGAAGTGCAAAAAGTTAAGCAGAGAATTGATTAACCTCAAGTTCAAATGCCTAGTCAGGAAGCCAAGGATGATGTTAGCATCAAGGAAGAAGAAAAGAGGGCTATATGTCCTTGCAGAAGCATCAGAACACATGGATTAGAGGGAAATAACTCAATTTTGGTTGCATGAGGACATGCAACACCTTCACAGTGGGGGTATGTTGAGCCTCAAACCTGCACCTTCATATACACCCTCTCAGCCTTCCTTTTCCACTTATTGCATCCACCCAGCTGCTAAATCATTGCATTATACTTTAAAAAGAGTTCTTTACATGGTTTTCTGACTATACTTATGACTGTTGTTTGGTTTAGTTTTTTTGTTCATACAGCTGCGTAAACTTGTCAATTTCCGCAGCCAACACAGGTTTCCGCAGCCAGCATAGGATTCCGCAGCTATTTTGTTAAAAGCTGTGTTACAGTTGTCCTATGAAGAAACGAGCCACATAGGCAAGCTCCAGGCGACGAATACATGGAACGTGTCCCTTCGAAGTAGCCAAATCATCCATGGAAGGTAACGGTCAACGAAGTTCAAAGGTAGAGCCAACCAAAGAGTTCAACGGTGGCACATCTCTGTTTTGAGCACGTGAACGTTACGTGGCACATTCCTCAGCTCACGAAGACACCAGCACACCTGGAGATCACTTCTGTAACCGGAATCTAACAGCAACCACTCCAGAGATTTAATAAACATGATGACAGTTACGCTAGATCTCGGCTGAAGGGATCTACGTGTCTTTGTCAATACAGTCAATAGCGTAGGAGTTAGTTAGCTAGTCTCAGCATTTTGTCATTATAAATAACGCGTCGATGAACGCTGTAAAGGAGTTTTTTTCTTGATATGTAAATTCTGAACTATTGTGTTGCCACCCCACTGTTTATACATATTGTTGTTTTAATATATGAGGAGACTTTTCTGAGCTTATTCGTGTGATTACTTGTGACCGGCCGAAGTGGCAGAGGGCCCCTGCGCGCTGAAGCCTTGTAAAGTTGTCATTTGGTTTTATTATGTTTTTGTATCATTAGCTTGTACATAACATACTTTTGATGTTTCTTAACTCACTGCTGCTTAGATTTTCATCTCTGTTTTCTTATAATTGTCAACTGATCAGTGCTTTTCTGCAGGTTTTCTTAGGCAGCCCGGGCAAATTTTCATCTTTTTGATAACTATTGGCATATGAGATCATCTTTTCCTTCCTGCTAACTTTCATTTTCTGAAGTTCTTTCATTTTCTGAAGTTTAATTTCAGCACTGCCTTTTCCAAGTTGTGATTTGCTTACTTATTTTCTTTGTTATTTGGATATCATACTGCTCATCAATTTATGGTTTCTTTCTATAGCGAAGTGTCTCTATTAGCAAGAAATCAGAATATCACTAACTGTAGTGTGATTTAGTTATCATATTGCTTAAACTTATTCATGATTGCTTCCCACAAGGTAGATTGAGCTGAAGGGTAAAGGATCAGAAGAGTTGAAGTAGTGTGATTAGTTTCTTTTCTGCAATTTAATTTCTTGCAATTTAGTTATCATATTGCTTAAACTTATTCATGGTTCCTTCTCACAAGGTAGATTGAGCTGAAAGGTAAAGGACCAGAAGAGTTAAAGTAGTGTGACTAGTTTCTTTTATGCAATTTAATTTCTTGCCATTTAGATAGCATATTGCTTGACTTATTCATGATTACTTCCCACAAGGTAGATTGAGCTGAAGGGTAAAGGATCTGAAGAGTTTGAGTAGTGTGAATTAGCTGCTTTGCTTTTGGTTTGAGTTTCTTTAAGTTCAATTTTTACTTTCTTTTCATTCAGCAGCAAGGATACTGGGCCATTGTCATTAGTTCACTTTTTGATGCATTTACTTTCTCTTAAGAATTGATTTCAGTTTAGCTTTCTTGTTGAGCACTTTCAAGTTTGATGAAATCAGTGTAGAAACAACCATCACTGTCCATACTTCATACTTCACTTTCACTCTCACCATCACACCTTAGGGAAAGATAAATCCAAAAATAAACTAAAAAAACTCAAAAACGACAAAAGATTAAAGAAATGGTTATCTAGTACATATAGTACACTTCACTTCATCAGTTTACGAACCCCGGGTTAACATTATAAATAGCAATTTAGATCACACTAAATTGACCAAACATTTTGGCACCGTTGCCAGGGAAGTGAAATTAGGTAGCCAATTTCTAAAAAAAAAACAAGAAAATTTCAAGGAAGGAAAATTGATAACCTCTCAAAGTATGCTCTCCTCTTGCACTTAGTGTGATCTGGAGGATCAGAAAAGAGAAAGTTATTGGTTTAATAGTTTCTTGAGTATGCTCTCTTCTTGCACCTAGAGTGACCTGGAAGATCAGAAAGAGAATTATTAGCCCGACTTGAAGAAAAATAAAAAAAATGACATGCATAGAGCAAGAGATTCTAGGGGAAGGTTTTTAGCTAGAGCCAAGAGTTCGATTTTTACAACTCCATCTACTTCAAGGAATAGACAAGAGACACCTCCATCATCTCCAACTTACACTCCTAGCCCTAGGATTCCTGGAATTCAAGAGGTAGGAGTCGACTCTCCCACACCTTCCATCGAATCTGAATTAGAAAGAGATCCTTTCCTTCCTTCTACAGAGAGACAAATTGTAATTGAAGAAGTAGAATCATCTGAAGAAGAAGAGGGAGAAATTCCTTCTCATTCACCCTTAGTAGAAGAACCAGAAGACTCTGAAGTCTCCAGGGAAACTACCATGACAGAGGAAGGAGCAACTGGATTTGGTAGAGGTAGAGGTAGAGGAGGAGGAGGAAACAATGGAGGAGGTAGAGGTAACATTGGGGGAAATAGGGATGGAGATAACTCATTCAGATTTCCTATAGCCGATGAGGACTCCCGAGCCACAATGAAAAACATCTCACCATCTGTCCTCCTAAACTTCCATGGGTTAAGGAATGAGGACCCTGAAACATTTCTATTTGAGTTTGAGGTCGTGTGTCGAACTTATGATTATCTAGAAGACTCTCAAAAACTCAAACTGTTTCCTTCAACATTGAAAGGAGCAGCCTTGAAATGGTTCATGGGATTACTCACTCAATCCATTAGGACTTGGAATGATATGAAACAAACATTTTTGGATAGGTACCTGGACTATTGTATGCCCACCAATCATAAGGATGAGGTATTCAAAATGGTGCAAAGAGAAGATGAAAACTTGGAGAATTTACTTGAAAGATTTCAATACAACCTGAAAAGAGAAAAAATGAGTAACTTAGACGAGGAGACCTTGAAAGCCCTTCTATTAAAAGCCATTAGAGATGAATGGATAGATATTTTGAGCATGATGGGAAAAGGAGACATATCTCAACTTCCACTTCATGATATAGCAGAGTTATGTGTCCATCTCTCAAGGGGGAAATCTAAAACTCAAAAAGGGCCTAGAGATCCTTCTCTCATCAGAGCAAACAAATCTGCAATTGGATCAATAAGTAGGGATGAGATTGGAAACATGCTTGATGAATTCAAAACTGACATCTTAGGGAGTCTTAGTGAGCAACTAGACACCCTTAAGATTCACAATAAGCAGAAAGCAGAAGCTGAGGCTTTGGCCA
Source organism: Pinus tabuliformis (assembly GCA_031772625.1). Lineage (NCBI taxonomy): Eukaryota > Viridiplantae > Streptophyta > Pinopsida > Pinales > Pinaceae > Pinus > Pinus tabuliformis. The sequence goes on along the minus strand of CM062810.1, from coordinate 476,651,542 downwards.
TCTTTTGCCCAAAGTGTAGGAAGAAACATGCTCTAAGGGAATGTCCCTTGGATGCAAAAGTTGTAGAAACATGTGTAATTTGTTCAGAGAATCATGAGACCAAGGATTGTCCTTCAATTCTTGGGCTCAAAGCTGTCTTTCAAGAAGATCCAAATACAATCGAATCTCTCTGTTTTGTTGCTAGGAGACCTTGGCAGGGGCAACAAAATCAAGGGTTTAACAACTCTATGAATTTTCAACCCCCACCAAATTGGAATCCTTGGCAACAACCTTGGTCCCAACCTCAAAATCCTTTTCAAGCATGGGTACAAGGTATGCAAAATCCTTATGGGATATTTGCTCAATTTTATCAATATCCCCCATATTTTCAAAACCAACAAGCTCCACAACTTCCAAATCAAAATCCACAACTATCATTGCCATTTCCACAACAACAACAACCTTCTCAACAGAATCCAAATTCTCAACTCTTGCTTCCATTCCAACAAAAGTCAAATCAACTTCCTTCTCAGCCATTGCCAAACCCCAATAACAAAAACCATCAAAATGCTTACATGATGGAAGGTCAACAATTTCCTGCCTATATGATTGTTCCTCTCAATGATGTACAACTCAGATCAGGTAGAGTCCTAGATAATCCTTCTATAAATGCTCAAAAGCAAAGCATTTTTGAGGAAGATTCTCTTGAAGCCAATAAGGGTTCTTAAGCATCTCTTCAAAACCCAAGTACTGAAAAAGAAAAAGAAAAAGAGTTAACCCCCACAACTCCTATAGTTGAGCAACCTGCATCTTCATCCACACCTCCTTTTCCTGAAAGATTACAAATTGACAAAGGGGTGGAAAAACAAATCTTGTTGCATGACTATGATTTTCTAGATGAATTGAAGAATGTCTGTATCAAGATTCCCTTGTTACAAGCCATTAAAGAGATTCCTATTCTAGAAAAAACAATAAAGGAGTTAAGTCTTAAAAGACCAGGAAGAAAACCAAGAGATATAAGAAGAATCCACCTGGTAGGGAAAATTGCAGATATCATGATGGGAAAAATTACTATGCAGAAATATGTAGATACCAGTAGTCCAATTGTCAAAACACATATCAATGGGGTAGAAATACCAAATACTTTGATTGGTTTAGGGGCTGCTATCAACATCATGAGTAGACAGACTATGGAACAGCTAAAAATTCCTAATCTTCTTTTTACACCTACTTTATTGCAACTTGCAGATCGATCAATTATTAAACCAGATGGTGTATTAGAAGATATTTCAGTCTCCTTAGACTCGTGGGAATATCCAGTGGATTTCATGATTTTAACTCCCAAGAGTAATCTAGGAGGACATCCTCTCATCTTAGGAAGACCTTGGCTAGCCACAGCTGATGCTTTTATCAGTTGTAGGTCTGGGGATATGTATATTTATGATGGTAATTCGACAAAGAAGTTCAATCTGTATCCTCCAGCAAAAGCAATTACAGAAATAGGAGATAATGAGTGGGTTGATGATGAAGATACTATACAACCTGTCTTTACCATTTCTGAGATCAGTGAAGATAGTCAAATTCTGAGCACATTAGAAAACTTTGAACCATCTTCAGAATATGACCACACACAATTTCAGTTGGATTCTGACATTGAGTGTCTATCATCTAGACAAATGTCTCTTTTCTCTATGGAAGAGTTTGGTAGTTCTGCCATTGAGATTTTTCCAGGAAAAACATTGAATATCAACAAAAACTTGGAAAAATCACAACATGAAGAGCTAACCAAAATCTTGCAAAAACATTCTACTGCATTTGCATGGGAGTATACCGATATGAAAGGTATTGACCCTAAGACTTGCATTCATCACATCTACATTGAGGAAAACAGTAGACCAATCAGACAACCTCAAAGAAGGATGAATCCAAACCTTAGGGAGATAGTGAAAGAAGAGCTCCAAAAGTTACTTAATGTAAACTTCATTTACCCAATTTCAGATAGCCGGTGGGTTTCTCCTTTGGTTATAGTACCTAAAAAGAATGGTAAATGGAGGGTTTGCATTGATTACAGAGAATTAAACAAAGAAACTTTGAAGGATCACTTTTCTTTACCCTTTATTGATCAGGTATTAGATACTTTAGCAGGAAAAAAATATTTCTCATTTTTGGATGGTTTTAGTGGTTACAATCAGATTCAGGTAGCACCTGAAGATCAGGACAAGACCACATTTACTTGTCCATGGGGAACTTTTGCTTACCTAGTACTTCCTTTTGGATTATGTAATGCACCCGCAACATTTCAAAGGGCAGTACTAGGAATCTTTTCTGATCTAATTCATGATTGTGTAGAGGTTTATATGGATGATTTTACAATTTATTGTAATTCATTTGAAGAGGCATTAGAGAATTTGGAAAAATTCCTTATAATATGTAAAGAAACAAACCTTTCATTAAGTCATGAGAAATGATTTATGATGTTTACTGAAGGGATTGTTTTAGGACATCATATTTCAGGAGATGGGATTAAAGTTGATAGATCAAAAGTTGAAGTCATCTCCAAGTTGCCTATTCCAAATTGTCAAAAAGATGTTAGAAGTTTTCTTGGATTTACTGGATATTATAGAAGATTTATTGAAAACTTCACCAAAATAGCATCTCCACTCTTCAAATTAATTACAAAAGATTGTGAATTCAAGTGGGATCCTGATTGTCAATCTGCATTTGAAACTTTGAAAACAAGAATATCTGAAGCACCCATTTTGAGAGGGCCAAATTGGAAACTTCCTTTCCATATTTCTACAGATGCTTCAGATACACCTCTACAAGCTGTGTTGGGTCAAAAGGATTTAGTTCCTTATGCCATTTACTACACCAGTAAAAATTTGACTCCCACTGAGTTAAATTATACTATGACTGAAAAAGAGTTCTTAGCTGTTGTTCATGCAATCAACAAGTTTAGACATTATATAACAGGCTATGAAACTTTTTTCCATACTGATCATTCTGCAATTAGATATCTCATGAACAAACCTGTTACTAATGGCAGAGTTACAAGATGGATTTTACTTTTACAAGAATTCAATATTACTGTGTTAGATATACCAGGGAAACAAAATACAGTAGCTGATTTCTTGTCTAGAATCCAAAATACTAACGAAGATTCTCCTGTAGAGGATAAGTTTCCAGATGAATATTTGTTTGCAGTAACTACTAAAACTCCTTGGTATGCAAATATTGCTAACTATTTGGTTACAGGGAAGCTACCTCCACACTTATTTCCTAATGAGAAAAGGAAAATTATTCAGGAGAGTTCAAATTATTCATGGATTTCTAATGAATTGTTTAAAACAGGGCTACATTGTGTGATTAGAAGATGTGTTCGGGAAGATGAAATGCCTGACATCCTCAAGGCATGTCATGATGAACCATGCGGTGGACACTTTGCTGACAAGAGCACGGCCTATAAATTCCTTTCTTTAGGATATTATTGGCCTTCTCTCTTCAAAGATGCAAAACAATATGTTAGAAGGTGTGACAACTGCCAAAGAGTTGGGAGACCGACTCTTTCAAATGAAATGCCATTACAGCCACAGGTACTCATCGAACCCTTTGAAAAATGGGCTTTAGATTTCATTGGACCCATTAATCCACCATCTAGACAAAAGAAATATATATTGGTTTGCACTGATTATGTCACTAAATGGGTAGAAGCCAAGGCATTGCCTTCTGCCACTAAAAATTCAGTTGTTCAATTTCTTTTTGAGGATATTTTTACTCATTTTGGTGTCCCAATAGAAATTGTGACAGATCAGGGAAGTCAATTTACATCTAACTTGATGGGGAAGCTGATGGAAGAATACAAAATCAAGCACAGAAAATCTACCCCTTACCATCCTCAAGCAAATGGTCAAGTGGAATCCACAAACAAAGTTCTTGAGAGCATCATCACCAAAACTGTTCATCTCCACAGAATGGATTGGGCAGAAACGCTTCCTGAAGCCTTATGGGCCTACAGAACTACATGGAGGAACACAGCAGGACATTCTCCCTATGAACTTGTTTATGGGAAAGAAGTCCTGCTCCCCATTGAGTTTCAAGTCAAGACTTTCAAGATGGCAGTCGAGTTGGGGATGAATCTATCAGAAGCCCAAAAGCACTGAATGGAGCAGCTGAATGAGCTAGATGAGATCAGACAAGATGCAATTTTAAGGACTGATCTAGTTCAACATCAAAGAACTAAGTGGCATGACAGATATATTAAAGAGAGAAAGTTTCAAGAGGGAGATTGGGCTTTACTGTTTGATTCCAAGTTTAAAGACTTCAAAGGGAAGTTTCAGAATCATTGGCTTGGGTCATATGAGATTGATAAAGTCTTTAACAATGGAGCAGTAAGAATCAAGACCATTGATGAACGTCAGACTTCTCTTATTGTGAATGGTCACCGATTGAAAATTTATCATAAGCCACTTTCAAAAGAGGAGTTTGTCAAAATGTTCCAAGAGAATTCTGCAATAAGGTTGGTGGAGAAGAATCCTTCTCTTCCACCAGCCTAATCTTTGTTTCTTTCAGTTTTTGAAAAAAAAAGAAAAAAAAAAATAAATGTGTATAAACCTGAAAACCAATCCCAGATTGGCGGTCTTATGCAGAAAATATAGAGTGAAAATCAGGGATACTTGACACTCTATATTTTCCAAAAAAAATCTCCTCTCCTTCTCTTTCCATCTTCACTTCATCTCACTTGTCATTTCACTTCACTTCCATCTCATTTTCATCTTCATTCCACTTCATTCCACTTCATTTTCACTTTCACTTATTCTATTTCACTCCATCAATAAAAGTCCCCTTCAGGACTATTTTCATTCACTTAGTTCTTTTCTAACTATCTTTGTGCAGACAAGGGGGTGCTGTCTCAGTTTCCGCAACTGGGAACCGTTTCCGCAGCCAGAAGCAGTTTCCGCAGCCAGTATCACTCTGTTTTCAAAAATACAATCAACCGTTAGTGCCATAATCATGAAATGCAGGTGTAATTGAGCTAAAGACATGGGGCATCTCAAGATATCAAAGAAGAGCAACTGGTTAGAAGCCTTGAGCAAGAATTGACAAAGCTTCCAAAGGTATGATCAAAAATCTTTATCAAATAACGATTCAAGTCATAATTACGTATAGTTATTAAACCATAACAGGATCTCCTATGTGCAATGATTTGATATATTAGCACACTATCACTCTTATTCCGCAATGTCACTCCACACACCTCGCATTTATCTCCCTAACGGTCTCATGATTACTCCGAGTTTGAACTCAAATGTGACTGCACTTCTAGTTATTACCCGTACTCTTGAGATGTGACCTAATGTGCTATGGCTCTTCCCAGCTGTAATTTCCGCAGCCGTCTGTTGAGACGTGTAAGATCTCATACACAGTCATCCGACTCGAAGGAATCTTGTCGTTACTCCACCGCTTATCACTCCACTCATACTCCACTTATATCATACTCTTTGCATGCATCCACATTTCATTTTATGAACTCGTTTACCGCTGTTCACTTACTGTTCTCTATTTCCAACTGCCATCACTACAGTTTGCTCTAAACCCTGACTACCATCATTACAGTCTATCCAAAACCATGAACAGAGCTATTTTTTCCTCTTAACCCTCACACGCAGAAGAAATCTCAGTGGAATTTAAAACAAAGAATGGAAAAATCACTGAGAGATGAGCCGAAAGGATCGAAATACTTGGAGGGTTATCCGCAAGTTAAGGAACTGCTGAAGAAAGTCAGATGGCTACGGTTTATCCAGAAGTTTAAGGGCTATAACATGGAAGTGACCAAAGCTTTTGCAAGGTCCTTTAATGGACAAATAGTGGAGGTTGGAGACTTGAAATTTACAGTGACCGAGGCCACAATAGCTGCTGCCACGGGCCTACCTCAAGAAGGTGAAAGGTGGTTTAAAAATAGAAGTGTGGAAGATCAAATATGGAGAACAATGCTACAAAACCAAGGTATGGATACCACTGTATTCACAAGAGGCATCCATGTTAATGTATTAAAAGAGGAATGGAATAGTCTATTGTTAGTCATTCAGAAATTTATCACTTGTGAAGGTCGTTTTGGCTCTATGTATATGTATCATGTCAGACTGATGATGAATTTCATGGACGGTCACACTCTTAATTTGCCTCATTTTCTGCTATCAAGTTTGAAAGATATGAGTTTTACAGTTCAAAAACATGTAGGCAATATTGAACCTCATCTTTACCACCATGGATTCATCAAAATTCTTATTGAGGAACAGTTTAAGAAAACTAAGGATACTTGGGGGCAATTCTTGACAAGGAATTACTTCCAAGAGCCTTCTGAGGCCTCTGGAAGCAGTCCACCAAAAATTCCAAGAAAAAGTAGGAGGAAAGAAAAAAGCATTACAATCCAAGACTCCCCTACAATAGAAATTCAAGAAACAGTCCAAAAAGGAACAGAAGATAGAGCTAGAAGTAAGGAACAGAAAAAGGAAAAAGGCAAAAGGACTATCCAAGAAGTCTATCCTTCCCCTGAGCAATCCATAGAAGAAGATTATCAACCTCTGTTAGAGAGATTAATAGATCTTTAAGCTGCTGCCATAACCAAGAAAAAGCAAAGAGGAAAACAGACTGCACAAGAAAAGAGTACCAGTTCATACTTAAGAAGGAGCACTAGGCTAAAAGGGAAGGGGAATAAAACCAAAGAAAAACAATCTCACTTTATTGATTTAGATAAAGAGACACTTGATAAATCTCCAACTCAGCCAAGCATTGAGTCAAGTCCTCCACGTGAGGAAAGCCCTTTTCGGCCGGAAAGAGAAAGCAATCCTCCTTCACCAGAATTTGAGTTCAGGCCGAGAAAGACACCTGAGGTAGATTCTAATAAGCAAGAATCATACAATTACCTGGAAACCTTAGAACATTCAGCTGCAGGACCAAGTACCTCTCTGCCACCTCATGCACAAGTTCAGTCTTTGAAACAAGAAATATTTGAGTTAGAAGTCCTAAATAGGCATATTATACAAGAAAATGAAGCACTCAAAGAGCAGAGTAAAGTAGACAAGATTGTCCATGATAATACTAAGCTCCATTTAGGACTGTGGCAAAAGAAAAACAAAAACCTGAAGAAGAAGTGCAAAACGTTAAGCAGAGCATTGATTAACCTCAAGTTCAAATGCCTAGTCAGGAAGCCAAGGATGATGTTAGCATCAAGGAAGAAGAAATGAGGGCTAGATGTCCATGCAGAAGCATCAAAACAAATGGATTAGAGGGAAATAACTCAATTTTGGTTGCATGAGGACATGCAACACCTTCACAGTGGGGGTATGTTGAGCCTCAAACCTGCACCTTCATATACACCCTCTCAGCCTTCCTTTTCCACTTATTGCATCCACCCAGCTGCTAAATCATTGCATTATAGTCTAAAAAGGGCTCTTTACATGGTTTTCTGACTATACTTATGACTGTTGTTTGGTTTAGTTTTTTTGTTCATTCAGTTGCGGAAACTTGTCAATTTCTGCAGCTAGCACAGGTTTCCGCAGCCACCACAGGATTCCGCAACTATTTTGTTAAAAGCTCTGCTACAGGTGTCCTATGAAGAAACGAGCCACATAGGCAAGCTCCAGGTGACGAATACATGGAACGTGTCCCTTCGAAGCAGCCAAATCATCCATGGAAGGTCACGATCAACAAAGGTCAAAGGTAGAGCCAACCAAAGAGTTCAGCGGTGGCACGTCTCTGTTTTGAGCACTTGAACATTACGTGGCACAGTCTCTAGCCTCACGAAGACACCAGTACACCTGGAGATCACTTCTGTAACCGGAATCTAACAACAACCACTCCAGAGATTTAATAAACATGATGACAGTTACGCTAGATCTCGGCTGAAGGGATCTACGTGTCTTTGTCAATACAGTCAATAGCGTAGGAGTTAGTTAGCTAGTCTCAGCATTTTTTCATTATAAATAACGCGTCGATGAATGCTGTAAAGGAGTTTTTTTCTTGATATGTAAATTCTGATCTATTGTGTTGCCACCCCACTATTTATACATATTGTTGTTTTAATATATGAGGAGACTTTTCTGAGCTTATTCATGTGATTACTTGTGACCGGCCGAAGTGGCAGAGGGCCCTTGCGCACTGAAGCCTTGTAAAGTTGTCATTTGGTTTTATTATGTTTTTGTATCATTAGCTTGTACATAAAATACTTTTGATGTTTCTTAACTCACTGCTGCTTAGATTTTCATCTCTGTTTTCTTATAATTGTCAACTGATCAGTGCTTTTCTGCAGGTTTTCTTAGGTAGCCCAGGCAAATTTTCATCTTTTTGATAACTATTGGCATATGAGATCATCTTGTCCTTCCTGCTAACTTTCATTTTCTGAAGTTCTTTCATTTTCTGAAGTTTAATTTCAGCACTGTCTTTTCCAAGTTGTGATTTGCTTACTTATTTTCTTTGTTATTTGGATATCATACTGCTCATCAATTTATGGTTTCTTTCTATAGTGAAGTGTCTCTATTAGCAAGAAATCAGAATATCACTAACTGTAGTGTGATTTAGTTATCGTATTGCTTAAACTTATTCATGATTGCTTCCCACAAGGTAGATTGAGCTGAAGGGTAAAGGATCAAAAGAGTTGAAGTAGTGTGATTAGTTTCTTTTCTGCAATTTAATTTCTTGCAATTTAGTTATCATATTGCTTAAACTTATTCATGGTTGCTTCCCACAAGGTAGATTAAGCTGAAGGGTAAAGGACCAGAAGAGTTAAAGTAGTGTGACTAGTTTCTTTTATGCAATTTAATTTCTTGCCATTTAGATAGCATATTGCTTGACTTATTCATGATTACTTACCACCAGGTAGATTGAGCTGAAGGGTAAAGGATCTGAAGAGTTTGAGTAGTGTGAATTAGTTTCTTTGCTTTTGGTTTGAGTTGCTTTAAGTTCAATTTTTACTTTCTTTTCATTCAGCAACAAGGATACTGGGCCATTGTCATTAGTTCACTTTTTGATGCATTTACTTTCTCTTAAGAATTGATTTCAATTTAGCTTTCTTCTTGAGGACTTTCAAGTTTGAGGAAATCACTGTAGAAACCGCCATCACTGTCCATACTTCATACTTCACTTTCACTCTCACCATCACACATTAGGGAAAGATAAATCCAAAAATAAACTAAAAAAACTCAAAAACGACAAAATATTAAAGAAATGGTTATCTAGTACATATAGTGCACTTCACTTCGTCAGTTTACGAACCCTGGGTTGAAATTATAAATAGCAATTTAGATCACACTAAATTGACCAAACAAGCATTACTATGTGTGATTCAGCATAGTAACCTGTATGCTTTTGTTATGTTTTTGTTTTCGCTAAAGTGTTTGTTTTGGTCTTTTTACATTTATTGCAGATGTCAAACCTATTGGAGTCATGTGTTGGATATGCCGACAGAGCGAGTCATAGTTCACGAAGCCTATCTTCCGCGGCCTGGGCCATTTTTGATCCAAGCAGCGAGTTGGTAAATATCAGAGGGGTATGTATTGGTCGATCAACGAATAACATCGCTGAATATAGTGCGTTGATAGAAGTTCTCTCTAATGCCATCACACATGGTATACGCCGACTGATTGTCAGGCTAGACTCACAACTCGTCATACTACAACTCACTGGTATCTAGTCTATTCGAAATCTAGCTATTTATCGCATGTTCCTAAGGGTTAAGATTTTGGAAAAACAATTTGATTTTATTCAATATCAGCAGATTTCCAGAACCTTAAACACATTAACTGACTCATTGGCAAATTATGTGTTAGATAGACATTTGCAACATTTATAAAAAGAAGCATACCATCAATATTTGCATTTGGATCATGTAACTTAACCAAAATAAAACTCCGAAAATCAAAAATATATATATATATATATAACTATTTATGGTTTACACATAATGTTCTGCAACCAAGACAAAAGTTGGTCAAATGACCGAAAACTCAAAACGCTAGGGGGCACCCTAGTCTAATGATGCTTGTGATAGAAAGTCACAGCCTGTGCGATCATGCGTAAGAGCCGAGTCCATCGTCTTGGCACACCAGTAGTATGCCGCTGCAACCTCAAGGGTAGCTCGTCAGTCCTCACATCTGGAATACCGAGAGTGAGGTCCAGGGAATAGTATTTTAGTAGTTTCATTATAGATGATTGTAGTGGGAGAATGACTACACAGTTGTTACAGGTAAAAGTGTCTACACATAACTGCTTATCCCAATAAGGTGTGATAGCTACCTTAGAAACAAACAAAGTAAAGCTACTTTGGATTTTCCTTTATGAAGTATAGATGAGAGAAGAACAAAGAAGACCAACCTCTGTCTTGCGCTAATCTCCTGGTTCGATTCCTCTCTCTCTTGGTAGTCTTTCGCTACTTGTTCCCTTGCACGCCCAGCTTCACAGAGTACCTATAAGATCACAGTAGCATAGCACTATACAAGAAAATGGATCTATAATCATAAACAATCTAGGATCAGATGTAAATTGACCATACAAATGCAGCAAACATGAATGACACAAGAGTATGGAGGAAAACTTGAATAGCTTTTATTGATAAACAAGAAAGAGCCAAGGGAGTTACAACCAGTTGTTCTGACCCAGGATCATCCCCTCAGCAAAGAAGCCCCTCTTCACCTCATACAAAGCTTAGATCACCCAACAATCTGATGTTGTCTCAAGAAACCAATAGCAATTCCTTACAATATGCAAAATTCCAGCCTCTGGATCTCTGGGATGATGGATCCATATATAGATATCTGTAAGGGAGATGATTCAGTTTGTGATTTGATTAGTGTATTCCCTCTGATAGTTCTTTCTTCCACTTGGATATTGATGATCTTTTACTCATCCTTGGTCGAATTTAGAGAGGCAAGTGTCACAGGAGAAGTTTCTGGAAGTTTCCATGCCTCTCCACCTCGCGGAATGACACTGTCATTTGTCACTTCTCACCCATCTCACCCCATATAAGGGCTTTGTGAAATGCAACGCACCCACACAGTGTGTTTAGGTGAGATGCAACGCACTTTGTCTATGGAGCAGTTGAAATGATCCTGTTTTGACCAGTTCTGAGCAGTTTTTCACGGAGAACTTCTGGGAGAAGCTGTAATCAGTTGACCTTGTTCCTTTATGGGTTATAACAACACTTTTAGGGACTTAGGAGCCCTTTGTTTATGGACATTTCATGCTTGGGGTTGTAGTGCCCAAAAATGTCTATAACAGTTGCCCCCTAAAGCATGAGGTCGTTAATCTTTTGATGTCGGGTGAAATGCTTTATTATGAGGATCTGAAGTTCTTTCAAGTTGGGAGGAGACCTGTAATAAGATACAATACAATACATTATCTTCATAATATTTTCATGATCTAGCTGAGGCGGGCATTCCCATGCTCAGCTTTATAAATTCATTTTCATGTACATAGGACAGACAATCGTCTGAGTGTATATTGATGATTCTGGTAGAGCCATCATCCCTTTGATTGGTTGATTATCTGTGTACATTTGATGTCTTTCTTTCCCTGAATATATATCGCAGTCGGGATGGATGAAACTATATCTGGGGTCTTCAATCTCGTCTGATCTTCACTTGAAGTAGAAGTCTATCCATGTGAGAGATGTTCTGGAGTCGAACATGGAAAGACATCGCCTGATTACCAGCTAATGATGTAAGCTGTTAACAGGCGCGAGAGGAATCACCGATAATGATAATGACCCTCAAGGTACTGCAATACAATTCACGTGGTGTGAATAAAGGACTTGGCGTCGAACACCACACAAAATCTTTCAGTCGAAGGCCATTGATGTAAACCTGTCGCAGGAAGTGAGAAACTTGCCATTGAGGCATGCAAGCTTCAAAGTACTGAACGGGGTGTTCCTAGATTGACTTCTTGGATAATGAGCTGATGTCGACAAGAAGTGATCCATCACAGGAGGGCCTTAATGAATCCCACATCAATGACACGGAACGGAGAAAATGATTTTAATGGAGGTGAAACGATCTGATGACATATGGTTCAGGGTGGCGGTCATGAAAGAATGGAGTATGAATGTATTGTAGCGGGTGAGACACAAGTGAATTCTCTGAATGACTTCTCTTGAACATATCGGCGACACTGACATGATGGATTGGTAGCATTACCCCAAATGTGGATGGTGTGATGGGACCATGGCGATGTGATAGGTGAATGAAGCAACCCAACCCGACTTGGATGTGGAGTGAAAGTGTCATGTTCAAGAGCGACTTGCTACCAACAAAGTTTCTTCAAGTTTTCTTCCGAATTTTCCCTAGTCATTGCTGACCAGTACCTCTTTATTTTTGTCAAGCTTGAGGAGGATAACATATGCTTGTTCTATAATTTTCCCTTTAGGCAAACCCATTGCTATGTTTTAGCGAGCCTAATGATAGTGCAACTCATTCTTGTCTGTTATGGACAAGTTTGTCGCTATTAAGTTTTAACGAGTTTAACGATAAAGATAACTCGGTCCTTTTCAGTTTCAGAGAGTCTGAAAAGGAACGTAAAGGAAACTCCAAAATTCCTTTTTCGTCATCTAATCCCTTAAGCCCGAAAAAGTATAAAACAATACAGAAGGGATGAATTTTCGATACTTTTAACGAGCCGAACAAAACAAGCGCTCAATCTTTTTGTGTAATAATCCCTCAGGTCCAAAAAGATTAAAATTTAGAGGAGGGATAGCACTTCCGGTCCCTTTAACGAGCTGGAGAGGCCAATGTCTTGGCAATATTTTCATATTTTATGAGTCAGTTGAAAAGAGCTTAAAGGAGACTCGTCTTTTGAGGAACGAGTGATAAAATTGGGTAGCAACTGATTCCAGGTAAGCTTTGGAATTTTCCAATCATGGCAGTGTTACAAGGATGGCTAGTGAGATCACTCTTCGCAGTTGTTCCTCAAAAGGGGTAAACAAACAAATGGAGGTGAATGATTGGCCAATACAGAGTGGAGGTGATGATGAGCACACGACCAAGGCTTTTAAAGGTTGAAGTAATACATTCACGACGGTTATTTACCGGGAAATAGTTCATTTTTTAATGAGCTTAAACGCGGGGGGAAACATTTGCTCATGGATTATGTTTATTTTTTAACGAGCTTGAACTATGCGCTAAAACTGCTCGATACAATGGTCACTTCTTGACTTTACCATAAATAGCTTCGTTCTTTCAAAGATTGTACTATATTTTCAATTGCTCCATCAAACTAGTCAGAAATTAACAATATATGTTTGAAAAATGAGTTAGAACACTAATATTTTTCTTTGAACTACGTAAAAAATAATGTAAAAGTGTTTTTACCTCTCATTTTACCATTTCATTTGAACTTTAGTTTGTTGGAGCTTTGGAGGTGCTTTCCCCCCTTGATTTTCATCAACTGATTTCGGGAGATTCTGTGGACGATTCTCGGCGCCATCTGGACCAGGTAGGAGCTAAACTTGAGCTCTTTCATTTCATGCTTTCTATTTTGCATTCTGAGCTTGATTCTTGGTTTTTCTGAGCCTCTGGGGTTTGAAAAACTCGCCCTGGCTTCAGCGCACCCTTTGTGTATCGAAAGGTGCATTGGATGTTGGCTTGTCTACGGGCCATCTGACATGCAACACACCCAGAGCACTACTATAGGTGCGATGGGTGCAAAGAAGGAATTTTATGCACAGTTTTTGATGGAAATTTTTCTTGTTTCTTACCAAAATCAGGATCTAACTCTTCTCTTGTTTGTTTTCAGTGATCTTTGGAGCAAGATGACTATTACATGGCGAGAACGTGAGCATGAAGAAGAGGACATGCTTACTTTACATGATCTGGTTACAGTAAATGCACTGCAGAACTGTGGCTTGCTGAAGTTTTTCCGCATTTCTAGCATGAGACAACAGATCAAATTGCTTCAATATTTGCTCGATGCTTGGGATCCTACCAACCAGGTGTTCCAGATTAGGGGAAAATCCATCCCCTTGACTGTAGTGGACATCTATTTCTTGACTGGCTTGTCGAGGCGGGGTGCCCCCATCTCTTTATCAGGTTCAGCCCGAGGAGGTGAATCTCTGAGAGACTATGTTCGCCGGTATTGCAGAGAGGGATCTCAGCCGAGTAAGGACGGCAAGATTATCATCCGTGATGTCACGGATAGGTCTCTCAGGACTATTCTATTCACTTTTGGTAGGATGGCTGGTGGTGCGGCTCTTCATGTAGCCAACTGATCTTATATGCAGTATGCCTTGGAATGTCTACAACCAAAGGTGTTCAACTGGTGCGACGCTGTACTTCTTGTGATGAAAGAACAGTTGACCAAGGTCAAGAGTGGGAGGTTGAAGAACTTTGGGTATGGTTCTACTTTGACCGCATTTGACCTTGGAAAAGATACCACTAATGCAGCCGCAGTATATTGCATTCGATTTACCTTCTCCAACTGAACCACGTATGCAGAGATGGGTCGACCATATGTCTAGGCATGCTGGTCAGTCTCAGATTTCCTTTTTTGATACCTTCTTCGGGTGGTTTGATCGTCAGGAGATGGTTTATTCCGAGTATCTATATGCCGGTATGGAATTCCAGGGTGATCCAGATTTAGTACTACCGACTAGCGAACAGTGGGGCGCCATTGGTAAATTCTTTGACCATATCCTTGTTTATCGTTTCTCTTCTATAATGTCTTTGTGCTTTATTCTATGAAGACTTAACCAAACTCATGTGTTCATGCAGATGTTGGTCCCATTCAGCCAGTAGTATGCCTGAGAGTGCCAGCTGCCGCCCCAGCATGAGAGGTTGTTGGAAGGGCTATCCTTCGCGACCTTGATGTGGCCAAGACTCTCACAGCATTACAGGAACAGGTTGAGGGCCTCACTCTCGGTATTCCACTACTATCTTTAAAAATGACTACAAAGTTTATTTACTTCACAGTTTATTTGTAGTCATTTGAATATTCTGCGAGGTGAATTCTCTGAATGACTTCTCTTGAACATATCGACGACACTGACATGATGGATTGGTAGCATTACCCCAAATGTGGATGGTGTAATGGGACGATGGCGATGTGACCGGTGAATGAAACAACCAAACCCGACTTGGATGTGGAGTGAAAGTGTCATGTTCAAGAGCGACTTGCTACCAACAAAGTTTCTTCAAGTTTTCTTCCCAATTTTCCCCAGTCACTGCTAACCAATACCTCTTTATTTTTGTCAAGCTTGAGGAGGGTAACATATGCTTGTTCTATAATTTGCCTTTCGGGCAAACCCATCGCTATGTTTTAGCGAGCCTAGCGATAGTGAAACTCGTTCTTGTCTGCTATGGACAAGTTTGTCACTATTAAGTTTTAACGAGTTTAACGACAAAGATAACTCGATCCTTTTCAATTGTAGAGAGTTTGAAAAGGAACGTAAAGGAAACTCCAAAATTCCTTTTTTGTCATCCATTCCCTTAAGTACCAAATTACCACCGTATGGGGGGCAGTATGCCCTTTCATTATCCCCTCCGGGAGGACAGCCATATGGGAGTTCACAACAAAATTCAGGTTATGCTCGAATTACTTCAAGCAGTTGGGTACCGATGCTACCTCAGCAACCAAGAATTGTATATTCAATGCAACAATGCTTACCTATGTCAAGTATACCAACTACACCAGTTATTGTGACGGTGTCGCAAGTTCAAGCGCTGCCTGTTGTATGCCAACCTCAGGTTTCTCAGGTTGTAATGCAACAGCCCCTTGACCCTGCGACTCAACCACAATCGCCGACTGGTGGAATGACACAGGTTCAAATGGGTACAATCACCCCTCATCTTGGTCAAACAATTAGTATCGGGCAACAGCACATGGCTTCACAACCATGGCTAGTGCAATACCAACAACCGCAGTTCCAACAAGTATACCAAGGTTCTGAGCAACAAATCTTTGCGAACAGTGGGCAACCATATATTCAAAACGGTCAAAATCAACCATTTTACAATGGTCATGCCCACCAACCTTACCAAAGTTACCAGCATCAAATGCATTATGCTGGTATGCAAAGACCAATTGCTCAGGCAATCCCATCTTATCCTGGGTATGCTTCACCTAACCTGAATCAACAGTTCCCCTTCATGGCAACTTTAGTGTTACCTGATTTAAATTGGTTAAAAAACGATCCAATCGATTACGCCCCTTGGTGGCTAGCGATTCCACAAAAAATTCCATCAGATATTCCTAAATTTAATGGAAATCCAAGTGAAGATCCGTCGAATCATGTGATGACCTTTCATCTATGGTGCTCATCAAACATCCTAAACAATGATTCGATTAGGCTTCGCCTTTTTCAAAGGACGTTAACTGGTCCGGCAGAAAAATGGTATATCGAATTACCTAGAGCTTTATTCGACAACTTCAGTACCCTAGCCACAACCTTTTTAACCCATTTTCAGTTACCGATACGGTACGAAACGGGAACAGAACTTCTTACCAACTTCAAACAAACGATAGCCAGTCACATATCTGATCATATACATGAGTGGCGATGTCGTCGTAGAATGGTGAAAATGTATGTTCCCAATCAGCTCTTAGTTGAATGGTTTATCAAGTCATTATTGCCTTCCATCATGGAAGATGTGGCAAAAGGGGGAGTCGTCATCGAAGAGCAGGTTATCGCTCGTGCGCAATACTTGGACTTGATTTACACTCAGTCTGGCACACTCTACGATAAAATACCTGACGCTCCTAGACTGGAATTCTCAGTTCCTCCCCCTCCTAAATCAAACAATGACTCTCATGCCGGTGATGGCATGATTGGCGCAACAGAAACGAAATCGAAAAATGCTACATCTAAAAAGGCCCATAAGATTTTCGGTCAAAATGAAAATGAGGAACTTCTTGCCTCGGAAGTAAATGCCGTATCGACAGATAAAGGAAAAGAAACCAAGCAACCAGGGGGCAAGAAGAAAGGCAAAGGAAAGAAGAAGAAACAGGGAGAATCATCACCGGAAAAATCTTCTGCAAACCCTCCTGCAAATAGGAAACCAAAAAATCCATGCTTTATATGCGATGAGGACCATTGGACTATAGATTGTCCACACAGAGTTGAGCTTAAGAAATTCTTCAAGAATTCAAAAACCTCGAGAGTATTAACTGATCCGTTTCCAAATCCAGGGACAAATCTGGTTGACAGTGGAAATGCTTCCCCGTCTCAAGTGCTAATGTTGTTGGTTTCCAAATAGAAAAATGATGCTTTGATATCGACAAGAAACAAAGATTATGGGAATCCACAGCTGTCGAACAACAAGGATAAAGATCAATCTAGTAGTTCGACAACAACTTCAACAGAAGTTGCGCCACCCATCATTCCCGAGTTGACAATAAAACTGCCAAAGGGAGTAGTACAAAAGTCGACGTTTAATCCTCGTGCTAGAGCGGCACAACATTATAATATAGTGGAAGATTTGGCCCAATCGCCATCTGCTATGTCGACTCTTGAGGTACTACAAAATTGCCCATCCCAAAAGCTGGCTTTATTATCAGGCATTGGTGGGATAGACCCAAAGGATTCCAATCTTGTATCCTTCGATCATAAAGGATACGATCCTTAGTTACCAGCTCAACTAGCTTTCCTCGTTCAAGTGAAAGCCCTCAACAAAACTGTTCATCGAACAATTATTGATGAGGGGGCATCTACATGTATTATGTCAATGAGTTGCTGGAAAACTTTAGGATCTCCAACCTTGTTGCGATCTTCGACGACATTAAAAGCATTTGACGGATGAACATATACCCCATATGGTATTCTAAGTAACTTGAAGGTTGAACTAGGAGGGAAAACAATAGAAATATATGTTGAGGTAATCGACGGAAATCTCGATTACAACATCCTACTGGGAAGACCATGGATATATGCCATGGCTGCGGTTATGTCGACCTATTTTAGAAAGATTGCATTTCCCTTTCAAACAGAGATTACAATCGTCGATCAACAAAACTTCCTACCCAATGGTTCTCAAGTTACGGGAAGCATTCTAATGATCCATGGAAGCCCCCATTCGCTTCAAAATATTGGAGTAGGCCTACTAAAAGATCCTATATTAATTTGAACTTTCGCCCTTCCACCTCCAATCAATTTGGCGGAAGTAGCGTCGATAGGAACCTGCAATATGATATCTTCTAAAAAGATCTCAGAAAACGATATCGACATGGATCATACGCAAGTTTTGCCTCCAAGCCCAACATAAATATTGTAGCCATCAATGTTCCTTGCATGGGAGGCAAACCCAAATCAATGCTCATAAAGCGTTTGGATAGATAGGTCTAAGGAATATGGTACCCCTTCAAATCCTTGGTCACAAGTGCATGTCACCGACGAAGGAATTGTTCAATCAATGGTAATTGAAGGGGCACCATGGGATGATTACCACCATTGTTCCCTTCTTCTGGATTGTGAAGAAAATACTTCTGATGACCTTTATCATCCTTCAGTTTTTGATTTCCTATCAAATGTTGTAAACACGGTGGATTCCGAGCAAAACGTTTCCAACATTGAAGAGACTATCGCCATAAATATCTCAACTAAAACAGATGTTGTAGAGAATATTTATGTTGGCAAATGTTGTTCTCCTTCAGAACTGGAAATATATAACGCTCTTTTTCACAAATTCAGAGATGTCTTTGCTTGGTCATTTAGTGAAATTCCAGGCATTGACTCGAATATCGTTGAACACAAAATCAAGATGTATCTAGATGTCAAACCAGTACGACAACGACTATGGCAGGTGCACCCCAAGAAAGCCGCTGCCATTAAGGTAGAAGTTGAAAAACTTCTCCATGCTGGTTTCATTTACCCGGTTCCTCTAACCAATTGGGTATCGAATATTGTCCCTGTTATGAGAAAACAAGGAACAATTAGAGTGTGCGTCGATTATAGGGATGTAAATCAAGCTTGTCCAAAAGACAACTACCCTACACCTTTCATCGACCAGATAATTGATGAATGCGCTGGATGTGAAATATTTTCATTCATGGATGGATTCTTCGGGTATAATCAAATAAATATCCGCCCACAGGACCAGTCAAAGACTTCATTTATCTGTCCGTGGGGCACGTTCGCATATCGAAAATTACACTTTGGTTTAAAGAACGTAGGGGCGAATTTTCAGAGGGAAATGAATTATGCCTTCCATGACATCAAAAACATCGTTCAACCATACCTTGATGACCTTCCAGCTCATTCGCGAAAGCGGACTGATCATCCACAGCATTTAAGAGCGATATTTCTACGTTGCTGGCACTACAAAATATGACTCAATCCACACAAATGTGTATTTTGTGTCAGTTCTGGTCATTTACTTGGCTTTGTAGTCTCGAAAGACGGGATTCGTCTCGACCCATGTAAGGTTCATGCAATCATAAATTTGCCTCCACCTTCAAATTTGCTTTAGGTTCAGAAACTCCAAGGGAAAGCAAACTTTCTGAGGACATTCATTCCAAATTATGTTGAACTTGCTAAAGGTTATACGCGTCTTTTGAAAAAGGAAGTACCCTTTGTCTGGGATCAGGTTGCACTTCCTTTGATGCTTTAAAAGAATCCCTAATGAAAGCATCATTAATGTACGCTCCTGATTATCAAAAAGACTTTAACCTATATCTGGCTGCAGCGGATACAACCATCGCAATGGTTTTAGTTCAAGAAGACAACGGAATTGAACATCCTATATATTATTTAAGTAAGAACTTAAATGATACAGAAAGTAAATATTCTTATGTTGAAAAGCTAGCGCTCGCAGCTGTTCAAGCGATACAGAGATTTCGACACTACGTTCTCTTTCGAAAAACTACCATTCTGTCAGATTGCAACCCCATGACTTATATATTGTCGCGACAATTGCTGGGGGGAAAATATTCAAAATGGATAGCAATTATACAAGAGTTTGATCTAGAATTTATAAAATCCAAGTTAAAGAAAGCCCTGGTTTTCACGGAATTATTATGCGATCTCCCATCGTCATCCAACGATGAAACATATGAAGAAACAATCGTGGACGAAAATTTGTTTCTGATATCTTCAAGCAATATGTGGTATGGGGATATAATCATTTATCTCGAAACCTAAAAATATAGGCCAAATACCTCTCGCTCCGAACAAAAATGCATTCGATACCAAGCAAAAAACTACATGATCGTCAGTGATACACTTTACCGTCGTGGTATCAATACGATTCTGAGAAGGTGCCTCACCCATGAGGAGGCCGAAAAAGTCTTGAATGATTTCCATTCAAGCACATGTGGGGGGCATCAATCCGGTTATGCTACAGTGCAAAAAATTTTATGAGTAGGATACTTCTGGCCAACAATGTTCAAAGATTGCATAACCGCAGTCAGAAGTTGCCATGCTTGTCAAATTTTCGATAGCAAAACTAGAAGACCACCCGCACCTCTATAGCCAATAGTTGTTGTCGGGCCATTCGCCAAACGGGACATCGATTTCATGACATGTAACCCCACCTCGACCGGGGGGCATGGGTATATCATAGTCGCAATCGACTATTTTACCAAATGGGTCGAGGCGATGCCTACATTAAATAATACTTGTGAAACAGTTGCCCTCTTATTTTTCAATCATGTAGTCACCAGATTCAACATCCCACAAGCTATAGTCACAGACCATGGATCACATTTTCGCAATCACATGATGGTCGAATTAACTGTCAAACTAAGGTTGTCTCACGACACCTCTACTCCATATTACCCGCAAGCCAACAGACAAGTTGAAGCAATCAACAAGGTCCTGAAGCACATGCTGCAAAGCATGATTGGAGTTCACAAAAGAAGTTGGCACCTAATCCTGTACTCAACCTTGTGGGCTTACCGAACATTGGTAAGGAATGCGACCGGGTGTACACCTTTCCAACTAGTATATGGCCTGGAAGCAGTCTTACCAATCCAGTGTGAAATCTCGTCCCTCAAACTCGCAATTGACCTTCTCCCCTGAACTTCAGAAGAGGAGACTCGTTTCTTGGAATTAATCCAACTGGATGAAACCCGTCATAATGCCACTTTGGCTAATGAAGCCCATAAGAAACGAGTCAAAGCGCAGTTCGACAAGAATGTCAAACCCCGTGTCTTCTCAGAAGGTGACTTGGTCTTGCTTTATGACCAAAAATCCGATAAATTGGGAGCAGGTAAATTCAAGTCTTTATGGATGGGCCCCTATATTGTTAAGCGAGTGTTAGCAAAAGGAGCCTATGAGTTAATGGATTATGACTGAATTCCACTGGAACAACCTCGTAACGGGTTGTACCTCAAGCGTTACTATGCATGATTCAGCATAGTAACCTGTATGCTTTTGTTATGTTTTTGTTTTCGCTAAAGTGTTTTTTTTGGTCAAGTAATCCACTTTTTACATTTATTGTAGATGTCAAACCTATTGGAGTCATGTGTTGGATATGCCGACAGAGCGATTTGTAGTTCGCGGAACCTATCTTCTGTGGCCTGGGCCATTTTTGATCCAAGCGGCGAGTTGGTAAGTTTCAGAGGGGTATGTATTGGTCGGTCAACGAATAAAATTGCTGAATATAACCCGTTGATAGACTTCTCTCTGATGCCATGACACATGGTATACGCCGACTGATTGTCAGGCTAGACTCACAACTCGTCATACTACAACTCACTCGTATCTACTCTGTCTAAAATCCAGCTTTTTATCGCATGTTCCTAAGGTTTAAGATTTTGGAAAGACAATTTGATTTTATTCAATATTAGCATATTTCCAGAACCTTAAACACATTAACTGACTCATTGGCAAATTATGTGTTAGATAGACATTTGCAACATTTATAAAAAGAAGCATACCATAAATATTTGCATTTGAATCATGTAACTTAACCAAAATAAAACTCCGAAAATCAAAAATATATATATAACTGTTTATTGTTTACACATAATGTTCTATAACCAAGACAAAAATTGGTCAAATGACCAAAAACTCAAAACGCTAGGGGGCACCCTAGTCTAATGATGCTCGTGATAGCAAGTCACAGCCTGTGCGATCATGCGTAAGAGCCGAGTCCATCGTCTTGGCACACTAGTAGTATGCCGCTGCAACCTCAAGGGCAGCTCGTCAGTCCTCACATCTGGAATACCGAAAGTGAGGCCCTCAACCTGTTCTTGTAATGCTGTGAGAGTCTTGACCACATCAAGGTCGCGAAGGATAGCCCTTCCAACAGCCTCTCCTGTTGGGGCGGCAGCTGGCACTCTCAGGTGTACTAATGGCCGAACGGGACCAACATATACATGAACACTTGAGTTTTGTTAAGTCTTGACAGAATAAAGCACAAGGGCATTATAGAAGAGAAACGATAAACATGGATATGGTCAAGGAATTTACCAATGGTGCCCCACTGTTCGCCAGCCGGCAGTACTAAATTTGGATCACCCCGAAAGTCCATACCGGCATATGGATACTCAGAATAAACCATCTCCTGACAATCAAACCACTCGAAGAAGGTATCAGAAAAGGAAATCTGAGACTGACCAGCATGCCTAGACATATGGTCGACCCATCTCTGCATACGTGGTTCAGTCGGTGAAGTAAATCGAGTGCAATATACTGCGGCTGCATCAGTGGTATCTTTTCCAAGGAAAAGGAGGTCAAAATAGAACCATACCTAAAGTTCTTCAACCTCCCACTCTTCACCTTGGTCGATTGTTCTTTCATCACAAGAAGTATTGCATCGCACCAGTTGAACACCTTCGGTTGGAGACATTCCAAGGCATACTGCATATAAGATCGGTTGGCTACATGAAGAGCCGCACCACCAGCCATCCTACCAAAAGTGAACATAATAGTCTTGAGAGACCTGTCAGTGACATCACGGATGATAATCTTGCCATCCTTACTCGGCTGAGATCCCCAGCGAACATAGTCTCTCACAGATTCACCTCCTCGGGCTGAACCTGATAAAGAGATGGGGGCACCCCGCCTCGACAAGCCAGTCAAGAAATATATGTCCACTATAGTCAAGGGGACGGATTTGCCCCTAATCTGGAACACCTGGTTGGTAGGATCTCAAGCATCGAGCAAATACTGTAGCAAGTTGATATGTTGTCTCATGCTAGAAATGCGGAAAAACTTCAGCAAGCCACAGTTCCGCAGTGCGTTTACTGTAACCGGATCATGTAAAGCAAGCATGTCCTCTTCTTCATGCTCACGTTCTTGCCATGTAATAGTCATCTTGCTCCAAAGATCTCTGAAAACAAACAAGAGAAGAGTTCGATCCTGATTTTGGTAAGAAACAGGCAAAATTTCCATCAAAAACTGTGTCCTTCTCTGCCCCCATCGCACCTACAGTAGTGCTCTGGGTGTGTTGCATGTCAGATGGCCAGTAGACAGGCCAACATCCAACAAACCTTTCGATACACAAAGGGTGCGCTGAAGACAGGGTGAGTTTTTCAAACCCCCGAGGCTCAGAAAAACCAGGAATCAAGCTCAGAATGCAAAATGGAAAGCATGAAATGAAAGAGCTCAAGTTTAGCTCCTACCTTGTCCAGACGGCGCCGAGAATCGTCCACAAAATCTCCCAAAATCAGCTGATGAAAATCAAGGGGGAAAGCACCTCCAAAGCTCCAACAAACCAAAGTTCAAATGAAATGGTAAAATGAGAGGTAAAAGCACTTTTACATTACTTTTTACGTAGTTCAAAGAAAAATATTAGTGTTCAAACTCATTTTTTAAACATATATTGTTCATTTCTGACTAGTTTGATGAAGCAACTGAAAATACAGTACAATCTTTGAAAGAACGAAGCTATTTATGGTAAAGTCAAGAAGTGACCATTGTATCGAGCAGTTTTAGCACATAGTTCAAGCTCATTAAAAAATAAACATAAGCCATGAGCAAATGTTTCCCCCGTGTTTAAGATCATTACAAATGAACTATTTCCCGGTAAATAACCATCGTGAATGTAGTACTTCAGCCTTTAAAAACCTTGGTCATGTTCTCATCATCACCTCCACTCTGTATTGGCCGATCATTCACCTCCATTTGATTGTTTACCCCTTTTGAGGAACAGCTGCGAAGAGTGATCTCACTAGCCATCCTTGTAATGCTACCGTGATTGGAACATTCCAAACCTTACCTGGAAACATCTGCAACCCAATTTTATCACTCGTTCCTCAAAAGACGAGTCTCCTTTAAGCTCTTTTCAACTGACTCGTAAAATATGAAAAGATTTCCGAGCCATTGGCCTCTCCAGCTCGTTAAAGGGACTGGAAGTGCTACCCCTCCTCTAAATTTTAATCTTTTTGGACCTGAGGGATTATTACACAAAAAGATCAAGCGCTTGTTCTGTTCGGCTCATTAAAAGTATCGAAAATTCATCCCTTCTTTATTGTTTTATATTTTTTCGGACTTAAGGGATTAGATGATGAAAAAGGAATTTTGGAGTTTCCTTTACATTCCTTTTTAGACTCTCTAAAATTGAAAACGACCGAGTTATCTTTGTCGTTAAACTCGTTAAAACTTAATAGCGACAAACTTGTCCATAACAGACAAGAACGAGTTTCACTATCACTAGGCTCACTAAAACATAGCGATGGGTTTGCCCGAAGGGAAAATTATAGAACAAGCATATGTTATCCTCCTCAAGCTTGATAAAAATAAAGAGGTACTGGTCAGCAATGACTAGGGAAAATTGGGAAGAAAACTTGAAGAAACTTTGTTGGTAGCAAGTCGCTCTTGAACATGACACGTTCACTCCACATCCAAGTCGAGTTGCGTTGTTTCATTCACCGGTCACATCACCATGGTCCCATCACACCATCCACATTTGGGGTAATGCTACCAATCCATCATGTCAGTGTCACCGATATGTTCAAGAGAAGTCATTCAGAGAATTCACCTGTGTCTCACCCGCTACAATACATTCATACTCCATTCTTTCATGACCGCCACCCTAAACTGTACGTCATCATATCGTTTTCACCTCCATTAAAATCATTTGCTCCATTCCGTGTCATTGATGTGGGATTCATTAAGGCCCTCCTGTGATGGATCACTTCTTGTCGACATCAGCTCATTATCCAAGAAGTCAATCTAGGAACGCCCCGTTCAGTACTTTGAAGCTTGCATGCCTCAATGGCAAGTTTCTTACTTCCGGCGACAGGTTTACATCAATGGCCTTCGACCGAAATATTTTGCGTGGTGTTCAACGCCAAGTCCTTTATTCACACCACGTGAATTGTACTGCAGTACCTTGAGGGTCATTATCATTATCGGTGATTCCTCTCGCGCCTGTTAACAACTTACATCATTGGCTGGTAATCAGGCGATGTCTTTCCATGTTTGAATCCAGAACATCTCTCACATGGATAGACTTGTGCTTCAAGTGAAGATCGGACAAGATTGAAGACCCTGGATATAGTTTCATCCATCCAGGCTGCGATATATATTCAGGGAAATAAAGACATCAAATGTACACAGATAATCATCCAATCAAAGGGATGATGGCTCTACCAGAATCATCAATCTACAGTCAGACGATTGTCTGTCGTATGTACATGAAAATAAATTTATAAAGCTGAGCATGGGAATGCCCACCTCAGCTAGATCATGAAAATATTATGAAGATAATGTATTGTATTGTATCTTATTATAGGTCTCCTCCGAGCTTGAAAGAACTTCAGATCCTCATAATAAAGCATTTCACCCGACATTAAAAGATTAATGACCTCATGCTTTAGGGGGGCAACTGTTATAGACATTTTTGGGCACTACAACCCCAAGCATGAAATTTCCATAAACCAAGGGCTCCTAAGTCCCTAAAAGTGTTGTTCTAACCCCTAAAGGAACAAGGTCAACTGATTACAGCTTCTCCCAGAAGTTCTCCATGAAAAACTGCTCAGAACTGGTCAAAACAGGATCATTTCAGCTGCTCCATAGGCAAAGTGTGTTGCATCTCACCTAAACACACTGTGTGGGTGCATTGCATTTCAAAAAGCCCTTCTATGGGGTGCGATGGGCGAGAAGTGACAAATGGAAGTGTCATTCCGCGAGGTGGAGAGGCATGGAAACTTCTAGAAACTTCTCCTGTGACACTTGCCTCTCTAAATTCGACCAAGGATGAGTAAGAGATCATCAATCTCCAAGTGGAAGCAAGAACTATCAGAGGGAAGACACTAATCAAATCACAAGCTGACTCATCTCCCTTACAGATATCTATATATGGATCCCTCATCCCAGAGATCCAGAGGCTGGAATTTTTCATATTGTAAGGAATTGTTGTTGGTTTCTTGAGACAACATCAGATTGTTGGGTGATCTAAGCTTTGTATGAGGTGAAGAGGGGCTTCTTTGGTAAGGGGATGATGCTGGGTCAGAACAACTAGTTGTAACTCCCTTGGCTCTTTCTTGTTTATCAATAAAATCTATTCACGTTTTCCCCCATACTCTTGTGTCATTCATGTTTGCTGCATTTGCATGGTCAATTTACATCTAATCCTAGATTGTTTATGATTATAGATCCATGTTCTTGTATAGTGCTATGCTACTATGATCTTACAGGTACTCTGTGAAGCTAGGCGTGCAAGGGAACAAGTAGCGAAAGACTATCAAGAGAGAGAGGAATTGAACCAGGAGATTAGCGCAAGACAGAGGTTGGTCTTCTTTGTTCTTCTCTCATCTATACTTCATAAAGGAAAAACGAAAGTAGCTTTACTTTGTTTGTTTCTAAGGTAGCTATCACACCTTACTGGGATAAGCAGTTCTATGTAGACACTTTTCCCTCTAACAATCTCTCTTATTCTGCATAACTAAATGAATCAAGTGTAAAAGGTGGAATTCATTGGCGTTTCAGTGCTCTACTTTGGGGTTTATTTAACTTTACATGTTTTCTACTGTTTGAAGAGGACTCATGACATTTTCATGCCCTCTTCAACTCCTCACTAGTCTTTAGACTCACCATTACACCCATTTCAAAGTGCTAAAACACTTGCCTACCTCGCCCCACAGAAACCTCTGCAAATCTGTGTTGATTTCCAGGACGCAAAGCTGCCTTCCCCATCTGATCCAGCAACCAACCATTAAAATCAATCAAATTCCTCTGAGAAAACATACCAAACCTAAAATTAGTATTCATATCAATCATCTCTAGCCTTCCTTGATATATTTTCATTGAGATTGACAAGGAGAGAGCCCTCTCCCAACCTGGTAGGACTAGCTACCAGGTTAAGTGTGGTTTGATGTTACCCTAGACCTACCTTTCTTAGCCTGAGGTAGATTTAGGCTCTAACATAGTGGTGATCATACCGGGGAATGAAAATTTTGTTTTTTTGTTATTGTTGTTTTCTTTATAAACTATAGACGGAGCCTAAAGTTAGCCAGATAGCCTTTCAACTGCTCTTGCTCTGCAAGTGCATAGTAGATGAATGTTGCTTCACTCAATCTCCGATTTAGTTTATGAACTAAACATCTGATTTGCAAGTGTTCTAAACGCCCTTGTGGAAAAATTGAAAACTATTGCCCCAGTACATTAAATAATTCTATACTTTTGGATGATGAGTCTAGAATTCAATAGGCTGAAAAGATTGTAATGTCAATTTGATTTTTGGGAATAATTCAACATACTGGCTTCTAGACGATACAGCAAGGCCAATCCCGATCCTAATCCTCCTCCCGTATATGAAAACCCAAATCTCATTCCAAGAATTCTCCACCAAGAATGTTATGTGATTCCTGTGTTTAGATCTCTTTCATGCCCGGTTGTTTTTGAATATCTGGAAGATATCCCATTTGATTAACATTTTGATCTATCTTTTTTTGAAGCTAAGTCTAAAAGTGCAGTTGGTGCTATTGTCCTAAATTTGGAGTTTGTCCAGTATCTTGAAATTGAAAGAGTAAATAGATCAATTGATGCTTATATTCTAAATCTTCAAACTTCAATTGTGGCTACCAATATTCTCGAGTTCTTAGAATCTGCATATGCTACTCTTGGTTCATCCACTGTTGTGTCTAGTTCTGAAATTCCTACTAAGCCTCCTTTTACTCCCACCATTCCCATGTAGCCCACCATATGTGATCATAGATTTGTAGTCTCTTGTCCTCCATCAACCCCTTCAACACCTCAAACATCAAATATTTCTTCATCCCCTTTGACACCTCATACACCCATCACATCAACTTATATCATTGTTCCCACTCCTGCTACATCCCCAAGGCCAGTTTTAAATCCGTCTCGAGCAATGGCTGCTAGATATGCACCTCTCATTTTTCCACATAACTTGGATGCTATGCCTGCTAATTACCAAAGTAAAATCTCATTGTTTGATGCTACCCAAGGTATCACAACACAACAACATGTTGATAGGATGAGTGATTTCT
Organism: Pinus tabuliformis; assembly: GCA_031772625.1. Taxonomy (NCBI): domain Eukaryota; kingdom Viridiplantae; phylum Streptophyta; class Pinopsida; order Pinales; family Pinaceae; genus Pinus; species Pinus tabuliformis. The sequence continues at coordinate 476,623,189 of CM062810.1, read as the reverse complement.
CTGATCTCCACGAGATAGATGAAGATAATGTGATTATGAGATTATTTGTGCAAACTTTTGGAGGCAAAGTGCGAAAGTGTTTCAGAGCATTGCCTGCTGGAACTATCAATACATTGGTAGTTCTTCAAAGACAATTTCTGGATCATTGGGAGGTAAAGAAAAATCCACTCCAAATCCTTTCCGAGTATGAAAACATAAAGAGGAATGTTGGTGAAAGTGTCCAGGATTACTGTGTTAGATTCAATACTGTTTATAATGCTATTCCAGCTGATATCAAGCCACCAATGAGGCTGGCTTTGATAAAATTTCTCGATGGCTTTGATCCCGACATGGCATATCAATTGAGAGAAAGAGACCCGACTACATTGGAGGACATGTAGAAAATCGCAGTGAGTGTGGAGGCAAATCTTCTAGCTAAGAGAGCTAGTACAAAGACCAAGAAGAAGGTGACCATAAAGGAAGAAGCTTCTTCCTCAGATCATTTGCTTTGTAAGATTGAGAAGATGTTCGATAGATTAACCATTGTAGATAAGCCCGAGACACAGGTCAAAAATACAAATTTTCGTGGTCAGTAGAAACCACAGTTCAAAATTAAGCAACAGTAGCAAAGAGTGCAAGATTCATCAGCTCAACAGCAGGTCAAAACACCATTACAGCAAAACTATGTCCATGGCATTGAATTAGAGGATGATGAGACTCCAATAGGAGAGGAGAATCACTTTTTTACACCAGATGGTTTTCCAATTTATATCACCGAAGATGAAGAGTACTCAGGAAGCCTAGCTGTACAAAAAGATGAAGATTTTATATTGGCAAATGAAACAGTCCTAGAAGAAGAATCAGATGAATATCAAAGGGGATATATGAATGCATTGACAACACAACAGAGACAGTATTCACGCAGGAGCAGGGATGTATCCATCAATCCAATTCAGAAGTGGAACGAAGCAACACCACCAAAGAATGATTCTCCAAATGTTCAGAAAAAGGGAAAGGAGCCAGCAGATCCTACTTCCAGCAAAGTAAAATCAGCAAATGAAAAGTCAAATAAGATAAGTGCAACAAAGGAGAAGACTAAAAAGAAGGATGCTCCAGTCAAAGAGGTAGAGAAAACTACAACCTTTAGCTTAGAGAATGAGATTACTAAGTTAAAAGCGTCAATACCTTTGACTAAATTAATGAAAAATAGCATTTATAAAGGTCAAGTGTCTAAGATTTTGAATATAGATCCCCTATTTGATATGGTTAATGTGGAAGATGACCAACCCGAACTTATATTTGGTCTGGCATTAGAAGGCCAATCTGAGGATAGTGATGTAGCCCCTTTTTACATCAGTGTTAGATTGCATGATTATGTTTTGCACAATGCCATGTTTGATTTAGGAGCATCTCACAACCTAATGCTAAAGGCAATTATGGAAAATTTTTGTTTTGAAATCACTCGTAAGTATCATGATATTTATGCCTTTTATTCTAGTAGGGTCAGATGTATTGGTCTCATTAAAGATTTGGTTGTGAGTTTAGATTAGATTCCGGTAAAAAATGTTCTTATGGATGTAGTTTTGGCCGACATTCCCCCTAGATTTGGCATGCTTTTATCTAGGTTGTTGGGTGCAAAACTCAAAGGGACATTGCAGTTAGATTTCTCCTATGCCACTATTCCCATCTTTGGTCAGTTGAGGAATATAGGGAGAAAAAGATGAAGTATATGATCACAAGCAAGGAGAAACCTTTGAATCATCCAATTAATTATGTACATATAGATTTAGAATCTTTTGTTCTTTATTCTAACAGTGGTTTCAATGATGTAAATAGTCAATTAGTTGAAGTTGAAGATATACCAGAGATAAAAAAAAAAAATCAGAGCAGTACTTGATCAAGAGAGGCAAAGGCTTGAAAGTACCACTGAATAGTCAATATTCCGCCCGTAGCAGAAAATTGATAGACAACAGCCAAAGGTAGAAGAGCAGGCAGAATTCCAGCACTTGGAGGAAGAAGTCGGTTTGTGGAGTATGGATTTTGATGGAGCAGTAGGTAAGGATGGTGTCGGAATTGGTATTTGGATACGTAGCCTTGTTTTCCTATGAAATAAAGTCCCGAGTAATGTAAGAGTTTGTTCATATAAATTGGCTTTTGATTGTTCCAATAATGAAGCCAAATATGAGGCACTAATTGTAGGCTTGAAAATCCTCAATAAGTTGAATGCAAAGAGAATTTCAGTTTATGGCGACTCCGAATTAGTAATCAAACAAGTCAAGGGTGAATATCAAGCCAAACATCCTCGAATGAGGGCTTACCATAATGCGGTTTTAGATATTTTGAGGTTGTTTCCAGATTATACTTTGACATGTGTCCCTCGTGTACAAAATGTTATTGTAAATTCCGTTGCTACATCTGCAAGTAACTTAAAGATCCCAATGAATTCACACAATAAGTTTGAAATTTATGTGAAGCATCACCCAACTGTCCCTAATAATCTAAGATATTGGCAAGTGTTTCAAGATGACAAAGAGATTGAAGAATTTCTACAAAATGAAGGCAAATATAAAGACACTTCTATAGATGGCGAGCAAGATGATGGTGAACCAGACATAGAGGTAAATCAAATGGAATTTTTGCAGCTGAAGGAAAACATCATTCCTAAAGGCCTTATACCTTTAGAGGAATTATTTGACCAAGATGATGTAGCTTGGAAGACAAGTTTAGTGCCGATCGAAAAGGGAGTTGAACATGTGAATATCGGGACAACAGAAAATCTAAAGATGGTAAAGTTGTCAAAGGCATTACCTCCTCAGGTAAAGGAAAAATAAATCAGTGTATTGTCTTCATTTGTTTTGTATTTGCATGGGACTATACATATTTGAAGGAGTACAATAAAAGTATAATTTAGCACATCATTCCTATCAGGCCAAACCAAAAGCCATTTCGCCAGAAGTTGAGAAGGATAAATCTGAAGTTGCTGCTATCAATAGAGAAAGAGGTGAATTGATTGTACAAGGCTAGTATAATTGTTCTAATAAGATTTTCAAATTGGATCTCCAATTTGGTGCCCGTGCAGAAGAAGACAGGTGAGATTAGATTGTGAATTAATTTTAGAAATCTAAATAAGGTGTCTTTGAAAGATAATTATTCGTTGCCGAAAATGGACCACATACTCCAAAGAGTAGTTGGGGCATCTCGTATGTCACTGCTCGATGGGTATTCTGGCTACAATAAAATTTTGGTCCATGAGGATGACAGAGACAAAACAACATTCACCACTCCGTGGGGGACATTCCATTATGCCAAGATGCCATTCGATTTAAATAACGCTGGTGCAACATTTCAGTGGGCTATGGATATCGCCTTTGCAAATGAAAAAGATGTATTTTTAGTAGTGTATCTTGATGATTTGACTGTCTTTTCCAATTCAAATGAGAAGCATCTTTACCATCTGAAAATTGTTTTCCAGAGTTGCAGAAAATATGGCATATCACTCAATCCCAAAAAGAGCTTGTTTTCCATGGATGAGTGGAAGCTTCTCGGTCACATATATCCAAGGAGGGCATCCACATCGATCCCGCTCAAGTGGAAGCCATTCAGAAAATTGATTTTCCTCGTAGTAAAACGGAGATCCAAGCATTTAACGGTAAGATGAACTTCTTATGTCTTTTTGTGCCAAATATAGCTGAACACTTGAGGGAAATTACAAAGATGTTGAAGAAATATAGTGTGGTAAAGTGGACCAGAGAAGCCATAAAGTCTTTCAACTTAGTAAAGTTGGCTCTTTCTTCAACTCTGATTTTAATCAGCCCAGATTATTCCCAAGATTTATTATTATTTTCATTTGCTTCTGAGCATACTATGGCAACAGTTCTAATGCAGAAAGGAGACCAGCTTGAAAAGTGAATTTCCTTTTTTAGCAAGACAATAAGAGATGCAGCCTTAAAGTATAACATTATTGAAAAGTAAGCTCTTGCCTTGGTAAAAGCTTTGAAATATTTCAGGGTATATATTCTGCACTCTCATATTATTGCTTATGTCCCTAACACAGTCGTCAAATATGTGTTGGTAGAAACAGATCTGGAAGGGAGGCGAGGCAAATGGATCACAGCTTTGTTAGAATATGACTTGGAGATAAAGCCAACAAAGCTCATCAATGGGTAGGGTATAGAAAAACTGATGGTGGAGTCTAATTTTCGTGCCTTGGACATAAACCTAATTACTGCTATGTCCAAAGAAGATGAATACAATTCACTCGTTCAGGTATCTCATTTTTTTCTCCATTCTCCTTGGTATTCAGATATTATATATGTGCTCCAGCACCTTTCACCACCACCGGGTATGGCTAGAAATAAAAGTAGAACTCTGAAATTAAAGGCTGCTAAATTTTGTATTATGAATAATGCACTTTATTGGAAAAATCCCTGAGGTATTTTGCTGAATTGTTTGGCTGAGGAGGAAGAAAAACAGGTCATGGATGATTTTCACAAGGGAGACTGTAGAGGTCACCTATTTTGGAAGATGACGGCTAATAAAATTTTGAAAGCATGGTAATATTGGCCTAACCTCTTTGCTGATGTTTATAAAACTATTACAAGCTGTCATGAATGCTAGATTTTTCAGGGAAGGAGAAAATTGTAGCCTCTACCTCTCAAGCCAGTCGAAGTTAATGCTTTGTTTCAGTAGTGGGGCCTAGATTTTATTGGAGAGATTCATCCCACATCTTCAACTCAACCCAAGTGGATCTTAATAGCAATGGATTATTTTACAAAATGGATTGAGGCGATCCCTAATCGACAGGCCATAGATGCTATAATAATTCCATTTCTTGAAAATAATATTTTGTCATGTTTTGGTTGTCCTAACAAGCTGATTATAGATAACACAATAGCTTTCAAGTCCAAAAAGATCATTGATTTTTGTAGAAAATATCAAATTACCTTGGGGCATTCTAATGCATACTATCAGCAAGGTAACAGATTAGCTGAATCTTCGAACAAATCATTGGTCAACATCATCAAAAAGATGCTAGAAACAAACAAAAAGAGCTGGCACAAGAAGTTAGTTAATGCACCATGGATGGATAGAGTATGTCAGAAGAATTCAATCAACATGTCTCTGTTTGAAATAGTATATGTATTGACAGGATGTTCCCATCATCTGTCGCAGTCCCGGTTGTAAAACTTTTGCAGGAAGCTGGCAACAAGGAGGATCATTTTCAGTGAAGAATAAGCCAAATGATCCATTTACCACAGACAAGAGAGGAGGTTTTTCAGAATACCTTTAGGCTAAAAGATAGAATTAAGAAAATCTATGATCGGAAGGCAAACACAGATAAGTTTCAGATTGAAGACATAATGCTAAAGTGGGATGCTAGAAACGAGGACAAAGGCAAGCACAGAAAGTTTGAGAATCTGTGGAAGGGACCATATATAATTGCTGCATATCGAGGTCAAAATGTTTTTCTCCTCAAAGAAATGAATGGGGAAGATTGTCCAGGAGGGCCGGTCAATGGTCGGCTACTGAAACAGTATTATCTTTGAGAAGTTTTATGTTGTCATAATTTGTCATTGTACATACCATTTTATTTCCTTCATTGCAAAGTGTCTACTGTCATCATTCATTTAGTTTGGGGCCTGAAGTGAAGGCTATAAAGTTGAATGTCTAATTTCAGTTTTTGGTTATTTAGTGTGGGTTGTTTGAGTCAGTTTTTAGTCTTGTAATTGAGTCAGTTCTGAGTCAAGATATTGGTTTTAGTTTGTTGAAGTTATTGACTCCATTTTTCCCAATGGAAGAGGCATTGGTCTGCTTTTCCAGAGATCTGTAGTTCTTGGCACCCCCCAGGAGCTACCATCCCCATTGTAGCCAATGTTAGTGCCAGTATCTTCATCCCTCCATCAGTGATCAAATTTCTCTTTTTGCATGCATTTTAGGTGTCCCATCCAATCAGATGCATTCCATTAGGTCATGGATCAACTCATGTAAGTGGTTCATTGTCAATTTCCCTCATGTCATTTACCTCCTGGCCTATTTTCACATGTTCAAGTCATTTCCAGTCATTTTTTGTCATTACATTTGCAAAAATCATTTTTAGGGTTTTAGGTCTCATTAGGTCTAGGGTTTGTTACCATGGTTAGTAGAAAACTCAATAAATGGTTAGCAGGCACATGAGGAGGTCCAATAAGTTCATCAGATCAAAATTTCAATGATGATATGCTCAATAAGTGGTTTTTACCTCAAAACTTTGTTTTGAGGTAAAACAGAGTCTTTATTTTCTATGTAATTTTTTTTTATGTAATTTCAATATTTTCTATATGTAATAAGTTCAAAGCTACTGCCATTGCTCACCTTGCGAACTCGAGCCACTGCAAACAAAAACACAAGCATCAATGCATCAGTTTACCAAATGATTAAGAAAAGTCAATTTCAATGGAAAAATAGAGCTCAAGACCAAAAGTGACTTTGACATTAGAAATGTGGGTTTGAGATAAGTGAAAATTAAAGGTCATCCATATTTAAAGTGAAAGGGGTCCTATTTTTCATTTCATTGAGAAAAAATCCTTTGGAGACTCAAAAATCACAATTTAGAGGCAAGGAGACAAAAAACCTTGTTTTTCAAAGCAACTTGACCTGGCGCTGCACATCAGGCTGGTGTTGTGCATCAGAGCCTTTCTTGTAGTGTTATTTTGAATGGGCACTGTGCATCAGGAGGGCACTTCACATCTGGAGGTCACTGCGCATTAGGAGGGCGCTACGCATCTGGAGGGCGCTATGCATTAGGTCTAGTGCGCTACCCATTAGTCTAGATCTTCCTAAATTGTTCCAAATCATACAATAACCCTCAAAATTGCTACATTTTCATTCTACAAGTAAGTAAACAACATCCTAAAGCTGCATTTCAATTCACACTTGTGTTCTTCATGAGTCTTGTATGTTGAAAATGAAACCCTAGCTTGTCATCACTGTTTTCCCATTTCATTATGCAATTTTCATTCCATCATCACGAAAAACATTATTAAACCCTTTTCACTCTTTTATTACCCTACAACACTCCATTTATCCCATTTTCCCATATCCCACTCCCCTAAAGAAACTAATTCCCTCATCAAACCCTAAATCCCTCACTAAACCCTAGTTTCCCAAAACTAATCCCCTCATTCCCCAATTCCATTTCCCAAGAGTAAAATCTCTTCATACTCATGACCATTTTCCTCCTTCATCACCATTTTTCACCATACTTTCATCACATCATCTTCCTAAGACAACACTAAGCATCATGGCAAGAAACAGTGACTCAAGCTATGAAGAAGAAACACAAACTGACAGATCAAGAGAAAGGAATGTACAGCCTAGGAGATCTCACAAGGGTGGGAAAATAATCAGATAGGAGCCTATTAGCATTGCTAAACTTCTTGCTTGTCCTCTTACCACCACTTTTTTCATATACCAATCTTGCTTTGAGTTTTGTGAGATAGTTGAGAGGGTTAAGTATCATCATGAATTGGATAGGTAATTTGTCATCAACATAGAGGACAATATAGTACAGATTGTTGGCATCAATTTCAATCTTTCACCAGCCATTATTGTAGAAGAAACTAGGATGCCAGATGTGGGGGAAAGATGGAAAAAAATATAGAATATCAACAAACAGAACTATGAACCCTACATTAAAGCCAAATATCATAGTAAATTGGGCAGGGTGTTTCCTTTTATGTTTTTGGCAAGACCGATATGTTCCACTAATTAAAATCATCATTAAATACTTCACATGTGAGGGAAGGTTCTCCAAAATTTATGCCTATCATATTAGATTTCTTATGGATTTGACCAGGGCTAGAATGATGAGTATTCCATACTTCATTTGCAAAAACATAGAGAGGATGACTGTACTTTCAAAGAGAAAACCATACCCACAGAAACTTAATAGCATTTATCACTTTGTTGTCATCAAGATTATTGCTGTGCATCAGCTCACTCAGTTGGGAGTGCCATGGGAGACCTTCATTTCCCATGAGATTTTCAAGGGGCCTCAAATTTTTACAGAACCTCAAGAGGAAGGTGGACCTTCCGGGCAACAAAGAGAGCATGAAAGCAGAACTGAAGAGGCTCACATTCCTATGTTTATAACTTATGAAAAGGAGAAAAGAATAATTTTTGTAGCTACCAAATGAGTATTATCTCCACCAGGGGTGGAAGGGGTCTTGTTCTCTTCACTAGACAATAGGCAAATGCTATCTTCACCTGGGGTGAAAGGGGCTTTGCCTCCTTCTTCAGTAGAACAGGTACAGGACAAAAGAAAGCAACCATTGCACGATGAAGGGATTTCTGAATGCTAAGACAGTGATTTTATCTTGATTGAGGAAGAGGACAGTGATTTGGGCTCCCAAAGCTCAAGACTCAAGGATGTGATCATCAAGGAGAGAGAAGCTAAGATCCAAGGCTTATCACTTGACCTTGAGAGGGCTAAATGGATCATTAGTTACCTTGAGCAACAGAACAAGCAATTAGAGGAAAAACAAACAATTATGGAGCTGCAAACAATAAGGGAAAACAACAAGTGGCAAAAAGAAGGAAAATCAAGCTGACTTCACTAGAACAAGAAATAGAGGCTGACCAAGAATCATGGTTGGAAAGAGTGAATATCCACCTTGAGAAGCTTCTTGACAAGGCTAACAAGGAGAAGAACATGTTGTGTCACATGGCTTATCACTACTTGACCCGGAACAAAAATTGCACGACAAGGATAAGAAGCCTAAAAGCCAAGTTAGGGAGAGCCTTAAAAGCCAAAAAGGAGCAAGATAAACTTAGAATCTTGGATGAAGCTTCCTTGGCTCATAAAAGCAATTGGTAAGCTTTCCTCTTTCCAATATTGAATCATTTTGGGGAAATTATTGTCATTTCATGAATTTTAATTGCAAAACACGGGAAATTTCCTCTGATGCGCAGTTCCACTGGCGCTGCACATTGAGCTGGTTGGGAATTTTGAAGAATGGCTTACATTTTTGGATTCCTCATGAAAAATTACTAAAACCCAAAAAGTTTCGTGAATTTTGGAGGAGATCTGGGTCACCTAAAAGGCAAAAAACACCTCAAAAATTCCCTCTCTGCCACTTTTTGGACCCACAGGAAGCAGTCTTGGCAGAACTAATTTGTGAAGGGGAAAATGAACACTAAATCCAAAACTTCCACTTGTCCTAGCAAGTAGATAGATAGTTCTTTCCAACAAGCCCTTTTGGAGCTAATTTGGTGAAGGGGAAGGCCTTCAAACTCATCTTGGAAAAGGCATTACGCATCAGGATAATGGCGGTATGCATCAAGAAAAATTTTGCCAATTTTGCTCAAAAAGTCAGATTTTCACCTAGTTTTCTACCAGTTTGACCTTTTCTTCTCTCATGGTCAAATTAATGATGTAATGTGATGTAAATTTATGTATTATGATTTAAAAATGATGAAAAATGACTTAATGAGGTAGATACATCAATTTTAGGTGCTTTTGAGCTGAATGAATCAGTTCCATAGTTTTAGAGGCAAGCTATTCCACTACCTATTTCCCAGTTCCTAGTTTAGATTTTATTGAAATAGCTCCTTGACTCATGGATTCGACCCCTGATGGCTAACATAGGTGGTTTGATTCCTATATATTGTACTTTCTTACTCATTTGTCAAGGTTGGACTCTTGTGGATGCATTCAGCTACTTTGTACATCACTTCTGCAATTTAGCAAGGAAATGAACCAGGGTTTTGCAGCATTTTGTGGGATTCTTGTGGTAATGTGAATTGGAATTTTTTTTTCCACTGTTATTTTAGTTGATCTTATGTTTATATGTGCCATCATCTCTCTTATTCTACATAACTAAATGAATCAAGTGTAAAAAGTGGAATTCATTGGTATTTCAGTGCTCTACCTTGAGGTTTATTTAGTTTTACATGTTTTCTACTGTCTGAAGAGGACTCATGACATTTGCATGCCCTATCCAAATCCTCACCAGTCTTTAGACTCACCATTACACTCATTTAAAAGTGATAAAACACTTTCCTACCTCGCCCCACAGAAACCTTTGCAAATCTGTGGTGATTTCCCGGACCCAAAGTTGCCTTCACCATCTGATCAAGCAACCAACCACTAAAATCAATCAAATTCCTCTAAGAAAACATACCTAGACTAAAATTAGTATTCATATAAGTCATCTCAAGCCTTCCTTGATATATTTTTATTGAGATTGACAAGGAGAGAGCCCTCTCCCGACCTTGTAGGGCTAGCTACTAGGTTAAGTGTGCTTTGATGTTACCCTAAACCTGCCTTTCTCAACCTGAGGTAGATTTAGGCTCTAACAGATTGCACTAGTGCAAGATCAATTCTTGTGAGAAGGACATCTTTATATAATAAGGTTTGAAGGGGCCCATCTGTTGAAGACTGCTAAGGTGTCTTTGCTAAAGAAAACAGTTTCTCAATAGTTAATAAATTGTCAGCTAGAGTAATTTTCTCCTTTCATTTCTGAATCTCTTTTGAAAGTACATTTACTTTTGTTCCAGCCTTGGATTATTTTGATGGTTCGTGTTTCCTTTTTCCTATATAGTTTGATTCTACAATTTTTCCTTTAAAGAAAGTAGGAGTTGATATTATAAATATGCATACCATCTCTGGGATTTCCTGTGCTTTGTCTCTAAGTTTACAAATCCCCTGGGTTGACAATTTAATTGTTGAGGAGTTTACTTAAGTGTAATTCATGCATCCAACAAGTCTATCAACTTATTCAATCCCACTTGCACACCATGAGAACCCTCAGTTTCACTCATGTGTGAAGAACATCCAACAAGTTAGCGGATATTATGGCTAATGAAGGTGTTCTTTGTGCCAAAAGAAATAAAATTTATGAATGATGAGAGACTCCTCAAGGTCAATTAAGGGATGAGTGCCACAAATAGGGAGCAATAGACAGGGAGATTTGCCAGAACAGATGAAATAAGCAGGATTATGTATATGCGGAGCATTCTTCATGTACAGAGGAGTTTTAGTCGACATGAGGAAAAGTTATGAGCAGGAGGTCAAGAGCGAAACTAGGGGTTTTCTCTTGTTATCGGGTGGGAATTGGACACAAAAATCTATAGCTATAAGTTTCTCAGGTGGGAAACTTATTATAGAACAAGTCTTAATCAAAAAATTAATGGTGGCCTTCTATTGTTTGGCTCTGAGACCCTCATTAAAGATTGGGCAGGTTAGCATAATCATGGAAATATAATGCATTTCGTGTGGAAAACTGCTCGTTGGTTAACCACCCAATCAGACCCGAAATGTGAATGAAAATTGTCTTTATAAGGGCTTCGGGTCCACATCTAGTGTTAATTTCCGTGCTAATTGCAAGCTTCATCAGGATTTGCTCGCATCTTGTGGATTTCGAGTGGTTAAAAAGCCTGTTATTTATCTCCCTAGGTGGACTCGATATGACTTTAGAGATAGTATTGAAATCTTCGTGGGTCCTTTTATCTTGTTAAAGGGTGTGCTAGATAAGCTCCGGAAATTACCCCCCAACCATTAGATCTTTGGAAACAGATCACACGGTCGATGGGGGTTGGTAAAGTTTTGCGGGCCCTTGGCCTGGTTTTTGAGACTATGGCTCGGTTTCGTAGGTTTGGTGGGGCCCGATTTTCTTTTGGGCCACAGTACCATGGGTTGTAATTTATTTTTGTAACTTTTTTATTTTGTGAAATAGAAGGAAATACTCTTGCTTAAGCAAAAAAAAAAACAATTGAAGTATGATCTCAAAACTGGCAATAAATGAAAAATAAAGCTTTCTGACAAAAAAAACAATGAGGAGCTAACATCACATGAGAATGTGGAAGGCTTAAGGCTTTCGTACCAGGTAACAAATAGAGATAATGCTAGAATACAAATATATTTGACACTTGGGTGCTATAATGGAATTGAAATGCAAATAATTTGTATGGAATTTGAATCTATCTCATAATTGTGGATATGTTCACTCATATTCCCCTCTGAAAACTCTGTACAAAGCATGAGTTGCATGACTTGTATCTTGATAGAAGGAATTCAAAGAGAGGTTATATAATACTAGTAAAAGAGAACTCTACATGGAATAATTAAAGGCATAAAAGGTTTTACATAAGAAAAAGAATATGATAAAAATACAAGATGGGGGAAGCCATCATATTGGAGACCAAAAATAGATTTAAAACAAGAATCACATATTTTAATTGTTTTCAAATTGAAATAAGCTCATAATATTAATGTACATAGGCAACAAGACGAACTATGTATTAGGTCATACATCTCTACAAATAGAGAAAAATGCTATATGAGAAAATAGTGATGGGTAGGGGCTCTAGTTAATTGACTTCTCCCCATACATGGACAAATAATGAAGTATACACGTGGGTTGTGTGAAACTTATGTAAATTTGTATATTATTTATTTATTTATTTAAAATAACAACCATCTACCCAAACACACAAATGATAACTCAAATTAGAATTAGAAAAATTATTAATAAGTTAAAACATAAATAGAAGAATGTACCAGATTGGCAATCAAAAATGCATGCAGCCCAAGTGTTTCAACTTTCTTATTTTAGGAGGAATAATGCCATAAAAATTTCTATATGCCATACATTTGTTCTAACATATGACTTAATTTTATTGACCTATAAATAAAGTTACCAAATTGAAACTATAATACCCTCATACTAATGCTCTACTTTCCTTCTAGCACCACTAATTAGTTATTTAATTTTCCTATTTCTCCTTGACCAATAAACCGTTTCCATGCTAAGAATCTAAGGGCCTGTAGTGATCAGGTCAGATAAATACCTCTATGGTAAAAAAGCTAGTTGAGTAGCTAAGGATAAGAAAGTACCTTTACAACATTGTTTTGAAAGAATGCAACATGTTTTCGTTCTGTCATTACATATTTAATTATTTTTTCCATATTAAAGGATTATTCAAAGACTTTTCCATTAAATCAAATTGTCCCCAATTCAATTCATAATGATTGTTCGAGTATTTTCTCACACACCAAACTCACATACATTATTCAACCTAGAAATTTATAGATCAATATCACAAACTATACATTGGAGGACCTCACCACCTGTCAGGACATGAAAGAGTATAATCCGAAGGATAGGAATAATCGTCTTGTCATCTTAACCAAGTGAGGTGCCTACAACCAAGCACAATACTAGCACATAAATAACTTGTTATTTATGGATGAAATGGAACCTGGATAGTTAGACATACTAAAGCTAAAAAATTTTATCCCCTTCAATGACCAATTAAGGAAATGAATATTAGAAAAATAGGGAAAACTCCTATAATGCCCTGCTCCCACATCTACCCAAGTAACCGACCAACCGGGGTTAACATGTGATGAGAAGATACTATGATGGGATTCAACCTCCTAGGTGACCTTAAGGAAGTAGAATGGATGGAAGCACACTACAAAGGCCTCGCACATCAGAAACAAAACTCCCAAGAGCCATCCCAACCACTCATGTAGTGAGCCATTGAGACCAACTAAGGTATTAGACCATTAAACTCCTACAAGCTCCCTTGATATGGGCATGCATACGTCTAGAGGGCTTTAGACACTCCGACAACATCATATGCCAATGTCCATGAATGTTTCGACCAGTGTTGTGCCTGCATTAATAAGATTTGAGCCACTTTTCTAGGCCCCGAGCCTAGGTCACTGCCCAGAAATAAATGATAGTTTTAGAATAGAAAGATAACAGTCAAATTATGATAAAAATGATATTACTTGAACAACCCCTTGACTAGACCCCTACTACCCATGACAAGATTTTCATCACACATGTCACAAATATGTAATCTACAAGAGTAAAGAAAATATCTGAACATAGGGGTCTCATACTTATCTGAGAATCACTAAGAAGCATTGGTCCCTTGTATCATTAGATGCATTATAATAATTAGGTGATTAATACATTTTTTATTTATTTACAAATAAAAACATGAGGAGATCCATACATCATCACTGTCATAATACATGCTTATAACCAACATAATAACAACATAAATATCAACGATACATCAGCCATATAATAGACATATAAACCAATACATTTACCCATGAGATAACAAGTAAATAACCTCTTATTAACGAATGCAAAATCTAACCTAGTATGAGACTACCATGCCCCACCAGACCATAGATTGGCTAAGCCAAATCTCTCTTCAACCAATCATCCCCATTCTATATTCCAAGGATGAATGTGGGAATCAATCCAAAAGAACCAACTAGGGAATCGCAAGGCTAAACCACCTCAATCTCATCAATAAAGATGAGGCTTTATCACAATCCACACTAGATCAATATGCCAAAACAATAAACATGTAATAACAAAATTTACCATGACCTCCACGAGATCACTAGGCCAAAACAAGCATGGATGCCATTGGATTTCTCCACCTACACCATGACGAAATTTCATATCTCATAGTCTCTTATCATTTACCATAATTCATAGTATGATCCAGGGACCACTAGGACCTAAACTGAGAATCCACCCTCAAGGATTTAACGTATAACCCACTATTCAATGTCAAGGATTCCTAGGCCTAATCAAGGGCAAACACCTCTAATATTTACCATATATCCCACAATTCACCGATCAAGGATTCCTAAGCCCACCAAGGCAACAAAAAATATGGCTTTACCGCAACTAGAAGTCTGGTTCAGGTGTTACTAGGCCATGTGTCTATTATTCAACGATCCACCTCACTTAGCTTCGAATCCATCCAATAATCCAACTCAGCTAAAATATGATAACCCCGTCACACCATGGGTATCTTGAAATGGAAAGGCTAGGCTCAAAACACTATCACACCTGGCAAAAACCATGCCAGTAAAACAAAAATCCACATGAAATAAAATGCATGCCAAATCTAGCAAGGAAAAAACACATGAAAATCAATACCTGCAGATAATCTTGTTGTCATTGTTTGATCTTGTTCTTCCTTTATTTCTCCTTCCTTCCTCTGTCCTCCTTTGCCTCTCTTGATCTAATTCGAAAGTGCTCCAAGAAAACTCCAAGTGTCCAAGAGTTAGAGAGAGAGAGAATAATGAGAGAGTTCCAAAAATGAACTAAGAAAATTCCACGAACTGATCCTCGGAAACCTTTTTTATCAACGAGGCCTCCATTTTCTTCATTTTCCATTATTTTCTTTCATTTTCCTCCTCACATGCAACCTCTGACATTTCACCTTCCTTTTCTCATAACTTCCATTATTTTCATAAATGAAATGCCAATTAATGCCTCTTTCCTTTCCAAAGCCTTTTCCATTTCCTTTGTCAAGAAAACTCTAAGTGTCCAAGAGTGAGAGAGAGAGAGAATAATGAGGGATCTCCAAAAATGAATTAACAAAATTCCATGAATTGATCCTCGGATTCCTTTTTTATCAATCAGGCTTCCATTTCATTCATTTTCCATTATTTTCCTTCATTTTCCTCCTCACGTGCAACCTATGACCTTTCACCTTCCTTTTCTCCTAACTTCCATTATTTTCATAAATAAAATGCCAATTAATGCCTCTTACCTTTACAAAGCCTTTTCCATTCCCGTTATCAATTTCCATAGCCATTATAAACTAAAGTGACATCCCATTAGGATTTTTTTTCCCACCATTCAACTTAGAATATGTGTCCCATGATCGTGGTCTTATATATTTTTACATGAATTTTTAACTAGGGATATTACAAAACCCTCACACTTGGGGGAACAGCTTTCTCAATGTTCAATGACACCCATAACTAGCAAGACCGCTACAACCAAACATACTATCCATGGAGCTTTATAATACAACTCCTTACCATATCTACAATAATAACCACATATACACACATATACATTTTCTTCACCTAGAAAATAGTCATATTGTCTATGGAGCTTCATAAATCCATATATCGATAAAACATTTACAATAGTATACACATATGCGCATTTTGTAAGCTAGAAAATTAAAGGATATGATGCTTGCATCTACAACAAGGGAATCCAGAGGCTTACAACTCAACCCCTCAAAGTAATACCAGGATTCACTTCCTTCCCAAGAAGTCCAGAATCCACTATAAGATCGAATCTACATTCATTGTCCAACACTATAATCCTATGCCACTTTTGCTCTCAGTGAACAGTTACTGGTTCATTGTTCCAGGGCGCACTCCCAATGTGCATCTGATTCCATCTATAAATTCTAATGACCAAAACAAATCCATCCCTGGCTTTCCGTTCTCTGTTACACAGTCTCTCGGGTAATTTGGTTACCCATTTCATGCATTCACTCACCTTCCAGGTTGCTTAGCATCCCCTATCCCGTAAGATCCATCCCTTGGCAAGGCTTCCTCACATTGAAAGGTCAAACAACCAAGAAATATAATAGCCTCAAAACCATCATAGCATTCATGGCATGCTGATGGAAATCACTGGACAATATCTGGTAGTAGTGTCCCACAATGGCCATGCTCCTGAAGTGATCTACTGACAAAATGTTGCATGTTCCAATTCCTTTTGATGTTGCTACTAATGCTTGCCGTCAATTTCGACTACCCAACCATTCATTTTTGCACTTTGCGTACCAAGCACATAACTTCCATTAGATTTAAAATAAATTGAAATAAATTCTCATCATACCTAATTGGTATCTTATCAAAAAATTATGCCTGCAATCCTATCTACTTCATGTCACAACAAGTCAAACTAACTGTTTGATCAAATCATCATGAATAAATATATCGCATTCGGTTAACTCAAACTCAACCATCATAAATTAAAATCATGAATCACATGAAATCATCATAAACCATAATCATAAATCACACGTAACCATCACAAGTCAAAATCATATACCACATGCATAACAAAAATGAAATAAAATATCGATACTTATCCTTCATCGATCCTTACTTCTGCCTTTCTTGTTTCTGTACACACATAGGATCAGTTGCCACACTCAGCGAACACCGAGTTCCTTTTCTTTTCTTCAATCAAATATACATACACAATGTACGTCACAAAACATACATGCACACACAACGTGTGACACCACACAATACATGTACCTACACCTGGCATACACCACAACATAATACATATAATACACAGAGTACAACACAACGAGTACACATGTCATGATACCACAACTACATAATGCACATACATAGTACTGCATGCTTGCAACACAACATGTACAACATGCACACATTACCACATGTACACCAATACCATATGTACATCATGTACACAACACCACCTATACAAAATGTGCACAACATCACATGTACACGAAATCACATGTATACGACACCAGTTGCACAACGTGTGCACAATTCCACATGTATATTGTACCAATTGTACAACATGTAAACAATTCCATACATACATAGAACCACGTGCACAGTACAGGACATCGGATGTACACAACACCACTTGTAAAATCATGCACACAACACCATATGTACATGGAACCACATGTACATCACGCACACAATGACATATGTACATAGCGTTGCATATACAACATGTACATAACAACCTATGAACACAACACTACATATCCAACATGCACACAACACCATATGCACACAAAGCCACATATCCATCATGCGCTTAATACAAGATGCATAACACCGCATATCCGACATATACATAGCACCCTTTATATCCAGCACTACAGATGAAATCTACATACAATAGGCACACAACATCATATGTACACAATACTATGTATATTACATGTCCACATCACCATAGGTACAATCATTGAATATACAACATGTGCAACATATACACAACAATAGTATTGCACATCCAAAAACACATTGTCTCTACCAGGAAACCTTGCTTCTAGTGTCTATCTGCCATCCATGCTTATCCTAGCATGCCAAAAATCACATTGCTTTCATTCTTCTGATGTATCCTTCAGCGTTACCTGCCATAACATAAACATAGCCATAATACAAGCACATAATATCAATTCATATCCACATGATAGTGACCTCGTATATTTGTCATGACTATTCTCCCACTTGATTCCTCATAAATGAGACACCTCTTCATACCATTGATCTGCGTAAGAAATAATTCCTCCATAAGAATAATCCTTGGTGACCTTGTCAGATAATTACATTCATACATACATGTACACATATAAACCTCAACATAAAACAATCATGATACCTAATGACCTTGTCAGATAACAACATACATACTTACATATATGGATATAAATAATAGTATAAAGTAATCATGATCACAACATAGTTACTAGATATGAAGGTAAAGATTAAGATAACTTCCATTATTTATGCACAACATGAAAAATATTGATAGAAACAGATCCCAACATAGCCAAGGAATATGAGGCCTAAAATCCATTCACCATACCTTTCTTGATTACCTTTCCCATGACTTTCCTTCCATTGTACATTTACACCAATGGACATAATCAGTCCAACTGGGTGACGTACTCTTGCCTTAAACTACCCTTATACATGCACCAAGCTTCATCCAAGTATTACATCACCTGTTCGGTTTCATTAAGCTCTCCCTGAGCTCCATTATCTTTACTCTTTCCCAACAAATTTCCAAGACCCACAAGACATAAAAAAACAATACCGAGAAGGAAACAAGAATAAAATCATGGAAAACCAACAACAATACGACACCATAAACAAAGTGGCATGGCCATGCATAAGATGCAAACAAAACCTAAATGACACAAAAAAATCGCCAAAAGACAAAAATAACAAGACCGACAACATACGCCATGACTCAATCCACATGGTTCCTAGAGCTTCCAAGAGAAAGCTCAACCTGAGCCTTCTTCGAGATTTCATGGCACCCTATTTTCCATGCAATCCCTTGCATCATACGCGCATCAACACATAACTATTGAAATAAACATAACAATACACCAATTACCTTATCTTGTTGTGCCAAGCACGCTTCCTTGTAACCAAAAACATTCATGCTATGTATCAAGGGACTCCAATTCCCTTAATAGATATATCTATAACTAGATACCTGTTGTTATACCTGTCAAATACATGTTCATGAACCTAGCACATATCCACATAATGTCAGATGGAATCAAGGTTAAGAAGACTTCTAGGATGCAAAGAACTAATTCTTTTTAAATTCGTGTTTCCAAATATAGCCAAAGGAATTCTTGTCCAATTCCTTTCTTTTACGTTCTTACCTTGTTAGAATCAAGGCTTACTATGTATTGTCACATCACAAAACTGTTAATTATATAAAAACATCATTTTTTACCTTCTCACATTAATACCAAGCATATTTCCTACAACTATTTACACATGTCAACCACATGTTCTAAATATCAATACAATCATATCTATCAATTTGAAATCAACCTTTACCAAGACTAACAATCATGTAATAATCGATAGTCAACTCATTGTCATTAGAGATAATGCTTCAACTATCACCTACTACACTCAAGTACATATCAGTTGTCTCAACACATGTATTTGTACAATCATCTTAAAACAAGATCATTTGCAAACATACTCATATTATGCAATTAATCAAACATCCAACCAACATTCTAACATACCTTGTTAAATTAATCAACTAGACAACATAATCAAATTGTCAAGCACTTCATACCTTAATGTATCTCATGGGAGGCTACCTTGACTGCATAATCAATCTATATTAAACGATATAATGTCACAACATATCAACTCAAACATAAATACGGTCATCATATCCATAATAGTAACTAGCTAACATGTTCACATCATGAACTCATAAATAATTATCATTCATGCATAATAATCACATTCGCCCCATCAATCTAGATTAGTATGACATTATATCGCAACATATTAACTCTTACCTGAATGTGACAACCCTAAGTATTTTCATATACCAATCCAAATTAGTATGATACATATAACATCAAGATCTTAATTTAATAACCCTAGTACTCAAGTTACTAGGATATAACAACAACAAGTTATACATCAAGCTCATCAACGACATATAACCTAATACTCAAGCCAACTATCATATATCAACAACAACTTAACCTATAACATACTCATTAACAACATATAACATAATCATCAAGTTATCTAACCTAAAACAACAATAGCAATGCATGTCATCACATGTTACTATCATTCATGACTATCTGACACATGTTCATATGACTACAGTAATCAACTAGCATCTATCATACATGTAAGAATAACAACAATAAAATGAAAGGCACACATAACCATAATGAATATAACAATCCTTAACCTACATATCTACATGCCCAACATACAAACCTGTATGACGACATGCTCTTGTGTCGACGTCCAATTCTACAACTTCACCTAATTATTTGCATCTCCTACTCTATCTCAGTCAACACATTAACATCATAATCCTATCAATATCACCATGATGACCTAATTGCATATAATGACCTCACAATGCAAGCCCAACCTACTATAAATGCATAACCATAACCATGAAAATGCATTCATAATAACATATAGACAACAACACGCATAACAAATACATATACAACCATACACTCATGATGATGCATCCCATAAAACCACCATCAACCCTCATATGGCGACATCACTATAACCAGGATCAACACCATGCAAATGCAACAAGCACATAGACCACAAGGATGATTAATACATGTTCAGCCAACATGAATGCATGAGCAACAAAAACTGCCAATCCAATCCGAGAGGTGAACCTTGCTCTGATAGCACTTTGTAACACCCTCCTCCCACATCTACCCAAGTAATTTTCCAACTAGGGTAAACATGTGACAAGAGGCTACTATGAAGGGATTCAACCTCCTAGGTGACTTTATGGAAGTGGAATTTATAGAAGCACACTACAAATACCTTCCACATCATCAACAAAACTCCCAGAAGTTGTCCCAACCACTCAGTTAATCATCCCCTGAGACCAACTAAGGTTTTAGACCATTAAACTCTTATATTCTCCCTTGATATGGGCATGCATGCATACAAAGGGCTTTGGATGCTCCCAAAACATGGTATGCTAGTGTGTAGGGACTTTTTGTCCAGTCTCATGCCTACGTGCCCAGGATTTGAGCCACTTTTTCAGGCCCGTAACCTAGCTCACTACATAGAAATAAATGACACCTTCAGAACAAAAATATAACTGTGGAATGATGATACAAATGCAATTACTTGAAGAAGCCCTTAACTGGACCCCTACTAACCATGACAATAATTTCGTCAAACATGTCACAAACATGTAATCTATAGGAGTAAATAATAGATCTGGCCATATGGGTCTCATACATACCTAAGAACCACTAAGAATCATTAATCCCTTGTATCACTAGATTCATTATCATCTATTAGGTCATAGATACATTGTTCATTCATTTACAAATCAAAATATGAGGAGACACATACATCATCACTGTCATAACACATGCTTATAACTATCATAATAACAACATAAATATCAAGGACACATCAGCCAAAAACTCCACAAATAAACCAATACATTTACACATGAGATACCAAGGAAAGAACCTCTTATTAACAAATGCAAAATCCAATCTGGTATGGGACTACCACATTCCACCCAACCATATATTGGATGATCCAAATATCTCTTCAGCCCATCATCACCATGCCATATTCCAAGCATGAATGTGGGACTCAAACTAAAAGAACCAACCAGGGCATCCCAAGGCTAAACCACCTCACCCTCATCAATAGAAACCCAAATTTACTGAAATCCACACTAGATCAATATGTCAAAACGCTAAACATGTAATAATAGGCTTTACAATGATCTCCACCAGATCACTAGGCCAAATAAAGCATGGATGCCACCAGATTTCTCTAGCTACACCATGAGTAATTCTCTTATCTCCTAGTCTCTCAGGCTTTATTGCAATCCCCAGTCCAATCCAGGGACCACTAGGCCCTAAAATGAGACTCCACCCTCTAGGATTTACTGTATAACCCACTATTCACTGTGAAGGATTCCTAGGCCAAATCAAGGGAAACCACCTCTAGGATTTAACATATATTCTACCATTTGTAGATAGAGGATTCCTAGGCCCACCAAGGTAACAAAAAATCTAGCTTTACCACAACCCGTAGTCTGGTTTAGGGGTTACTAGGCCACGTGTTCTATTATTCGTAGATCCACCTCACTCAACTTCAAATCCATTTGGCAACCCATCTCAACCAAAACATGAGAACTCCATCACACCATGACTATTTGGAAATGGAAAGGCTAGGCTGAAAACATTGTCACACCTGGAAAAACCCATGCCATAACAACAAATAACCACATGCAATACCATGCATGCCAAATCTAGCAAGGAAAACACACATGGAAATCAATACCTGCAAATAATCCTATTATAGTTGCTTGATATTGCTCTTTCTTTCTTGATCCTTCCTTCCTCTTGCCTCCTTTTCCTTTCTTGAACCAATGCCAAAGTTCTCTAAGAAAACTCTAAGTGTCCAAGAGTGAGTGAGAGAGAGAATAATGAGAGAGCTCCAAAAATGAACTAACAAAAGTCCATGAACTAGTCCTGAGAAGCTCTTTTTATCGATTAGGCCTCTATTTTCTTCATTTTCCATTATTTTCCTTGATTTTTCCTCCTCACATGCCACCTATGACCTTTTACCCTTTCTTTCTCCTAACTTCCATTATTTTCTTAAATAAAATTCCAATTAATGCCTCTTGCCTTTCCAAAGCCTTTTCCATTGCCTTTACCAATTTCCTTAGCCATAATAAACTGAAGTGACACCCCACTATGATGTTTTTCCCACCATTCAGCTTGGAATGCATGTCCCATGACCATGGTTTTATATATTTTTACATGAATTTTTAACAATTGTTGTTACAACTCCATAATAGATATATAGTCATTATTAAAACAATTATTCCTTGCCTAGGAGTGTGGTTCTTCGATATGTAGGAGAAAGGTAAGGTCATTCTGTCAATAATACCATAATAAAAATATTCAATATAGTCATATATTCTATATACTATCTATCTTTTTAATATTTCCTACCTTTCTATCTACTACTTATCTCCTTAAGATTTCCTACCTTTATAAATAAGGCCAAGATTGAGTTGTTGGTTTTCATATTAATTGAATCTATGTATAAAGGTGGGTTGGGTAAGCTAATCAGGTAATGATAGTGGTCCTTGTGTTTCTAGTGTCACTCTTTCCACTTAAATACACATTCTAGTTGGGAACATAAACACAATTAATTACCCGCTGGAAAAAGGAAAAAGTACCTTGATTCCAAGGCCATGTGGAGCTATATCTTTGTTCACAATATTCATCTTTATGATGATTTTATCTCTCTGACCTTCCAAAATTTATTATGTCCAAAAACCACCAACTATTTAAAAACGCTTAGTTTCCTTGATCCTTTCGATTTCATAGTAAGTTTTAGCAATTGTTGAGGAAATCTCCCATTAGATCGAAGGGATATGGTGGTGCAGGTTTATTTAAATATCATCCTAGTTGGATAATATGTGAAAATGGTCTCTTGTTGAAATAAAAGGTCATTATGTGCTTCAAAAAAGTGGGGAGATGCATTTGCATGACCTATAAATGAATAATACTCTATTTTCAGAGAATTAAACTAGACATGTATTATATGAATTAAGAAAATTTCAGCCAGACCCTTTAAAGATAAATAAAAAATGATTTTAAGTGTTTTCATTCCTTACCTATTCAAACACTTCAATTGCAATTCATGGAACACTTTACCAACATTTTGGCATAAATAAAGTTCTTGCTAGCTAATAAAGTGTTATAGAGACTTCGCTTCACTTTCTCTTACCTTTAAATAGTTATTTCATCCAAAAACTACTGACTATCCAAAAAAACCCTTAATTTCTTTGGTCCTTTAGTTTCCATAGTAAATTGTAGCACTCTTTAAGGAAATCTTCCATGGGACCAAAGGGCCATGATGACCAAGGTTTGTTTAAATGCCTTCCGAGTGGGAGGTTATGGAAGAATGGTCTTGAGTTGAAATAGAAGGTTAGGTTGCTTCAATCAAGTAGGGAAGCATCAAATAATTAAAAAAAATTACTTAGAAATTTAAATTAAACCATAATGTTACAAATTCAGCAAAAAACAATTTAAAATGTTTTTAATTCTTACCTATTACGCTTTAGTTGCACATCCTAAGATACATTTAATAGAATTATGGCACAACAAAAGTTCTTTGTTAATGCCACTAAATTTATATAAATAATTGGATCAAAACTAACAATAAGTGTCATGAATCCAAGAACTATACTAATGAGAGTATTATCTCAAAACTTGCATTAAACAAACAACTAAGATTTGTTATCCAAAAAGAAAAAAACCCATGGAACTAACATCACATGAGAGTGCAGAAGATTCAAGGCTTTCCTTAAATAGTAATAGATAGGGCTTATGCTAGAATCAAATTATGTTTGACACTTGGGCACTATAAATGGAATTGAAATGCAAATAAGTTGCATGGAATTCAGATATATCTCATAATAGTAAATATGTTCACTAATATTTCCCTTCAAAAAAATCCATGCAAAGCATGAGTTGCAGGGATTGTATGTTGTTATAAGGAGTTCAAGGAGAGGGTGGTTAATACTAGTAAAAGAGGGATTGATTTGGAATAATTAGAGAGAGAAACAAAATTTGAGGAGAAAAGTCATATGATAAAAATATATTAAGGGATCATATTAGAGGCCAACAATAGACTCAAGCCAAGAATAACAAATTTTCATTGTATCAACAAGGAAAAAAACGAAAAATATTCATGTACATAAGAAATAACATGAACTATGGCTCAGGGTATTCACCTACAAGGGGAGCAAACAACTATCTAAGAAAATTGTGAGGGGTGAGAGGTTCTAGTAAAGACGCTTCCCCCATACCTCCATAAAGAATGAAGTGGACATGTAAGTTGAATGAAACATACATTAATTTTTTATCCTTTATTTATTTAATTAAAGAAACACCCACATACCCAAAAGGACAAATGATAAGTAAAATTATAAATAAACAAATTAATACTAAGTTAAAAGATAAATAAAATAATGTGCAAGTAGGTAGTAGGTGAGGAATACATGCAGTCCACAAGTTTCAACCTTACTATTTCTAAGAATGAAATCATAAATATTGTTATATGCCATACATTTGTACATGTTACACCATGTGACTTACTTGTATGGACCTGTAAATAAAGTAACCAAATTGAAAGTCTACTATCCTACTACTAAATCTTTACTTTCCTTAATATCCTTGCTAATTATTTGCTGAAGCTTTTGATTTTTACTCAACCCATCAGAGCTGGTCTAGGCACTCAGTGAGTCAAAAACAGAGTTTGTTTTTTCACTGTAGGAGCTGTAAGAAGCTTATTGAGCGGATTTTCTCGAGCAGAGAATGTTTTTGCTTGTTTTTATTTATATAGTCAGTATCTCTTCTTTATTAATACAGGTTAAGATGGCAGATACTGGAACTGGTTTGACAAATTCTCAACTGCCACAGTTTAATGGGAAAAATCACAGTTATTGGTCCATAACAATGAAAGCATTGTTTGCTTCTCAAGGAATATGGGAGCTGGTTGAAACTGGCTATGCTGAACCTGCAGATGCAACAGTGTTGGCTGCTTTGACAGTAGCAGAAAGAGACCAGTTGAAGAGCGACAGGAAGAAGGATGCAAAAGCCCTCTTTTTTCTCTTCCAATCAGTACATGAAAGTGTTTTTACACGGATTGTAGCAGCAACAAAATCCAAGGAGGCATGGGATATTCTTAAAACTGCATGTCAAGGCATGGAGAAGGTGAAGACTGCAAAGTTACAGATGTTGAGGAGAGACTTTGAAACACTCAGCATGAAGGAATCTGATACAATAGATTCATTCTTGACTCAAGTTATTGGGTTAATAACCCAGATAAGATCTCATGGTGAGATTCTTGAAGAACGAAGGATTGTAGAGAAGATCTTCAGAATTTTACCCTCAAGGTTTGAATCTATTGTGGTAGAAATAGAGGAAACAAAGGATCTCTCACAGTTCACAATAGATGAACTAAGTGCTTCTCTTATGTCTCATGAACACAGACTGAGTAGAGGAACAGATTCCTCTTTTGAGCAAGCATTCAAGACTCAGATGTCTTTTGGCCAAGGAAAAGGTCGAGGTAGAGCAAATAACAGAGGTCGTGGAAGAAGCCAAAACAAAGTCAGAAATAATCCTGCAAGCACAAGCGGAAGGAGCTGCAATCGGAACCAAGATGAAGGTTCAAACAAACAACAAGCTCATGGACAAAGGTATGTCAAATCCCAAGTCCAATGTCATTATTGTAAGAAATATGGGCACTATGCCAATGAATGTAGGAAAAAACAAAATGACATGAATAGTAGGCAGAATGCTAATTTTTCAAATGAAGAAGATAAGAATCCAAAGATTGTGCTGTTAACATGTAACATTGCACAAGACAAACAAGAAGATTTTTGGTTCTTAGACTCAGGTTGTAGTAATCACATGACTGGAAATATTGAAATGTTTGCCAATCTAGATGAAAATGTGAAATCTGAGGTAACAACAGGAACTGATAGTAAGATATCTGTCAAGGGTAAGGGCAGAGTCAATATCCAAGCAAGAAATGGAGAACAGATGATTGTGCCAGAGGTATACTATGTACCTGGTCTGAAATGTAATCTTTTGAGCATTGGACAGCTCATTAACAAAGGTTACAATGTGTTCTTCAAAGATGATATGTGTACAATCAGAGACATACCTCTGAGTAAGAAGATCATTGCACAGGTGCAGATGACCAGCAATAGAATGTTTCCTCTCAAACTCAGGGCAGATTTGAAGGAAGGTAGAACTATTGCAGCTGTAACACAAGAAGTCTTTCAGGAACAAGTGAAAGATGAGAATTGGTTGTGGCACTTGAGATTTGGACATCTCAATTTCGGAGGCTTGAATCTGTTGCACAGAAAGGGAATGGTAAATGGATTTCCATTGATCGAGAAACCGAACAGCCTTTGTGAAGGCTGCATCTTGGGCAAGCAACACAAAGAAAGCTTTCCAGCAGGAAAGAGTATAAGGGCAAAAGTACCCTTGGAAATTGTTCACTCTGATGTGTGTGGACCAATGCAAATACCATCATTTTCCGGAAAATAATATGTTTTAACTTTCATTGATGATTACACCAGAAAGACATGGGTGTATATGCTGAAACAGAAGAGTGAAGTGTTTGAGAAATTCCGCCACTTCAAAACTCTTGTTGAGAAGCAGTGTGGGCATTATATCAAAGTGATCAGAATAGATAGAGGAGGAGAGTACATCTCCAAAGACTTTCTGCATTTTTGCAGAGAGAATGGCATACAAAAGCAGTTCACTGCGAGGTATACATGTCAGCAAAACGGTGTTGCCAAAAGGAAGAATAGGACCATTCTTGACATGGTTAGAAGTATGCTGAAGGCAAAACACTTGCCGCATGAGTATTGGGTAGAAGCTATCATTTGCGCAGTTTACATCTTGAATAGATGCCCAACTAAAGCTGTTATGAACAAAATACCGGAAGAAGCATGGAGTGGTCAAAAGCAAACTGTCACTCACATGAGAGTATTTGGTTGTGTAGCATATGCACATGTACCGGATCAGCTAAGGAAGAAGCTTGGACGTAAGGGGGAGAAGTGTGTCTTTATTGGCTATTGTGATGAGTCAAAAGCATACAAACTCTATAATCCACCCACCAAGAAATTGATAGTAAGCAGAGATGTGCAGTTCATTAAAGATGAAGCTTGGGATGGAAGCTTAGAGAAGACAGTGAATGCGAAGACAATTGTGTCTCACGAAGAAGAATAGGAAGGGACAACAACAAATAATGCTTCCTTGGTGGCTCCTCCTCCACCACAGTAAGTACAATAAACCACACCAGAAGCTGGAATTCGAACAGCCTTAGCACACCATAGGAATCAGAAATACCCTCAAGTTCAGATGGAACTCCAAGCACACCAAGAAGACCAAGATTCAGAAATATGAATGAGATTTATGAACAAGGAGAGGTAAGTAACAATACCGGTCTGAATTCATTATTCGCTTTGTATTGTCATGTTGATGACCAAGTTCATTTTGAAGATGCTGTAAATGAAGATAAATGTATTGAAGCAATGAATGATGAAATTGGTGCAATTGAGAAGAGTAAAACATGGGAGTTAGTGGACCTCCCTGAAGGCAAAGATGCCATTGGAGTTAAATGGGTCTATAAGACCAAAAGAAATGTTGAAGGCAAGATTAACAGGCACAAAGCAAGACTTGTTATGAAAGGCTACAAGAAGCAACAAGGCAAAGACTATGATGAAACCTTTGCACCAGTAGCAAGGATGGAAACAGTTAGAACAATGTTGTTTATTGCGGCACAACAAAAATTGAAGATTTATCAGATGGATGTTAAATCTGCATTCCTGAATGGAGTGTTAAAAGAAGAGGTTTATGTTGAACAACCTCCAGGCTATGAAGTTGAAGGCCAAGAGCATAAAGTTTGCAAACTGAAGAAGGCTCTTTATGGGCTGAAGCAAGCTCCAAGAGCATGGTACAGTAGAATATATGCTTATCTGATTGAGAATGGGTTTGATAAGTGTGATGGTGAACCCACATTCTACATAAAAGAGAATGACGGTAAGATTCTTATTGTTGTTTTATATGTAGATGATTTGATTTTTACTAGCAATGATGCTTCTCTCATTGCTGATTTTAAAGCAGTCATGAAAAGTGAATTTGAAATGACTGGCTTGGGATTCTTAAGATATTTTCTTGGAATTGAAGTAGACCAAAGTTAAAATGGTGTTTTCATTTCTCAAGTTAAATATGTAGCAGTGTTGAAGAGATTTAACATGCAAAACAGCAAGGCAGCTGTGACTCCAACTGTAATGGGGTTGACCAAAGAAGACAGCAGCAAGGATTTTGATCCAAAATTATACAAGAGCATAGTTGGCAGCCTTATGTACTTGAATGCAACTAAGCCAAACATTATGCATGCTGTGAGTTTAATCTCCAGATTTATGGAAAGACCGAAAGAGACTCATTGGCAGGCAGCCAAGAGGATTCTAAGGTATGTGAATGAAACGAAGGGGTTTGGTATTTTATACTCCTCTTCTGAAAGTTTCATGTTGACAAGTTACACCGAAAGTGATTGGGTTGGAAGTGTTGATGATAGGAAAAGCACATCAGGATATGTTTTTCATATGGGATCGGGAGCCATCTCATGGGCTTCCAAGAAGCAACCAGTTGTGTCTTTGTCAACAGTAGAGGCAGATAATGTGGCAGCAACAGCAGCAGCATGCCAAGCAGTGTGGCTGAGAAGAGTTCTCAGATATTTGTGTCATGAACAAGAAAAGGGCACAACCATTTACTGTGACAATAGCTCAACAATAGCATTGTCTAAAAACTCCGTTTTTCATAAAAGGACAAAGCACATAGACATCAAATTTCACTTCGTACGTGAATTGGTTAACAATGGTGAGATTGTTTTGAAGCACTGTAGAACAGAGGATCGGTTAGCTGACATCTTGACAAAACCATTGGGAAAGAAAAGTTTTGATCATTTCAGGAAATGCCTGGG
The DNA here is from genome assembly GCA_031772625.1 of Pinus tabuliformis. Lineage (NCBI taxonomy): Eukaryota > Viridiplantae > Streptophyta > Pinopsida > Pinales > Pinaceae > Pinus > Pinus tabuliformis. The sequence continues at coordinate 476,593,557 of CM062810.1, read as the reverse complement.
TATGCAGAAAAATCCAACAGTTGAAATTAAGGGGGAGTGTTGGAATTTAATTCCAACTGCAACATAAACAGCTGGACAGAAATCTGATTTGATGTAGATATTCTAGACTATTGGATGCCTCAAAGTCGTGCTTGATATTTTACACATTAATGTGCATTAAATTTTCAGCATTAAATTCCCCTGCAACAGCCGACTTCATTTCTTCAAAAGGCATCACCACTTGTTGCATTCAATACGCAGATAAGCTTTAGAAGATATTTTTATTATCTTATTATTTAAAGTCAAATATGTTTTAACATATAAATGTAATGAAAAACAGTTATTTCTTAGGTAAGAAGAATGATATAGATTTCCTTTTGTAACGCAAATCAGTGCTGAAATTGTAATTTTCTGAGATAATGAAAAATTGGTTTGTGGAACTGAAGCGTTCCTAATCTAATCCCTCTGTCAAGAGGAAGATGCTCTTCAACATAATCTCTTGTGAAAATCCCTCTATGTGAGGAAGAAATTTTTGTAACAGTTGGCTTATTGTTAATGAATACAAGTTTTTTGTGTGTTGCTGATACACCGTAAGCAGAAAATAGTTTCTTGGCGTCAAAACAGAGCATTGCTGAAACACGAGTTTCACCATTGCTATTACACCAGTTTCAGCGTTGCTGAAACCGTTGCTGAAACACTGCAAACAAAAACTGACAAAACTGCGTTGCTGAAACACCGTATTCCGCAAACGATTTTTATTTCCACTATGTTAAAAATAGAGTATTGTTCTGTTTTTCAGTTTTGCTTGGAATTATCAGAAATTCCCAACACTATGCATTAAATTTGATTAATCGAAGCACAAATAACCTACCACGATATGCCACGGATCCCTGCGAAATTAGCAACGTGCTGCGATGTTGATGCAACCCTCCTTGGTCATGGGTTGAGTGAAATTATAGAATGCAACAAGAAAATTAAAGAACACAATAATAAGTGTGTCCTTCTTTCCACCAACCACTAAATTGACAGATCGAACTTTACATGTTTAACCACTAAATTGATAGATCGAACTTTACATGTTTAACCACTAAATTGACAGATCAAACTTTACGTGTTCATTTCATTGCAGAGGTTTACGATACTCTGTGGTGCAAATGACATAATAGTCGTGCTTTACGCAATTTTTGGTAGGTAAGCATCCATGCGGGATTTGAACTAGTGACCTATCGCAAGTAGTGTCTTAACAGTGCACCCATTCAGCATCAATCCAAAACCCCATGGGCCTTGTTAAAGATAATTAGTTTGGCCTAAAGATTTTATTAAATTTAGAGATTCAGTTAATTTAGTAAAGTTAAGTTAAATCTTATTTTGGGTTAAGTTAAATTTAGTGTGTGGTTGCATGTTAAGTTATTGTGGGTGAGTCACTAGTTAGAAATTGTTTAAATACCTTTCACTAGCTTCATTTTAATAATCAAGTTTATGTGATAATAAAAGAGTCACAACTCGTGTTATTGTGTGTGTGAAATTTTGTGGTATTTTTTTCCTTTCCTCCTCTGACATTCTCACAAATTGATATCAAAGTCTAGGAAGAATCACAAAATCTGTGGTCCCTATAGAGCGATTAAGAAAAAGGCTAAATGAAGAATGCCAATAGATATTAAAACCTTTTTAAAAACATGTAACATCATTTTTGAACAAGTTGGTTTATACAATATTTGGGAATAACCTTTATAAAAGAGTTTTATAAGTGTATGAAAGTTATATATATATATATATATATATAAAGAAAGGTTTTCTTTTCATAAATATTTTTTAATAAAGAGACTATGATAGGGGATTTCGCAAGCCTTATACAAAGAAGGGTTTATTATTATTTGAAGAGAGCTTTTTGAAAATGGCATTATCTAGCTTCCAACCCTAGTTCCCAACATTTATAGGGAAGGATTATGATGTGTGGGCCATTAAGATGCAAACCACAATGAAGGTTCATGATGTTTGGGAATATGTCATGGATGGATTTCCAAAACCTAAAGATTAAACAACTAAACGATCCCTCAGTAATGCAGAGAGGGAACAATGGGAGATAAAAAAATTCACAAGTGTTGTAGCTTATCTAGCAAGGAGTGGATCGAGTAGTGTTCCAGAAAATTATGATCACATCTTCAATAAAGAAAACATGAAAGATTTTGGTGACAAGCTATAAAGGTATGGCTAAAGTCAATATTGTTAAGTTGCATAATACTAGGAGAGATTTTGAAAGTTTGGAGATGAATATAACGGAGGATATCAATTGATGGTAGACTAATCCGCCAATACTCTGTTCCCAAAAATTTATTTCTCAATTTTTTTTACCAGACATAGTACTTCTAAGTGAGGTTGAAAAAATCAATTTTTGGAGGTCTTTCCCTGGGTATTTTTTTGAGTTTGATCAAAGTTCGAAATGGACTCCTGAAAGTTGGTTAAAAACAATCCAGAACCAGCGCGACACTTCTGCAAGCTGGTGCGACCCCACTGTGACCTGGCACGACCCATCTATCTCAGGCAGGACCCACGGTGCAACCTTTCTATTCCCGAGCGACCTTACTATTCCAGATGTGACCCACAATGCACCTTTTTGTTCTAGGTGTGGCCCTTCTATCACTGAAGGTTTTCGTTTTCTTAGAGCGATTTCAAGCAAGAAAAAACCATAGAAATTCGATAATTATTTAGATCTATCATTGAGAAAATATGAAATTAGGATAAATACTCATAGTACTCAGCAAATCTATAGATAAAACTCCTTTAGATGCAAAATTCTAAAAAATACACAATTTACTAGATATCAATCTACAAGATTCCACCATTAAACTACAACAGAATGATTTTTCATCAATTGAAGAAAACAATTTCTTGACATAAGATGATATCAGATACACCATGAAACTCCATTGAATCAATTATGAAAAGAAAAATCACAATACAGAAAATTGTTTTGGCCCTTACTGACTTGATCTACATTCAACTTCTCTCTAAAAAAAATGAGTTTTTCTCTTTTTTAATGCTCCTCTCTAAATTTGAATTTCTCAAACAACCTAATCCCTATTTAATTGGCCTAACACACACCTAAGCTAACAAACTCTATCACTTCACTCCTAATCTGGGCACTCCAATAACTTTTACAAACAAATAATAAATAAGAACATTTAAGAGGTCCAACCCTCTTTAGTAAATAATTTTGACTGGTCAGGTCAAAGGTAATTTATCTCATTTGATGCTCCTGCATCAGACTCCTGGGGAAGAAAAGAAGGTTCCATCAAGTCTTCAAGATTCACTTGATATTTATTTAACTCTATTGTTGACATCCAACTAGAATCTTCAATTGGTCGTCCCTTCCATTTGATTAGATACTGATAATATGTTTGTCCTCTAGTTTTCTTTGTTACTCGGTTCTCCAAGGCTACTTCCACTTATCTCTTTGTTGTCCTTGGCATATGTTACTCCCAATTTAGAGTCCGAACTTCCTCCTTCGCGGGTTCATCTTGTGACTTTGCCTCTGTTTCCTTATATGGGTACAAACTTGCAACATTAAAGATAGGAAATATTCCAATTCCTTCAAGCAGTTCAATCTCGTAAGTATTCGAGAAAAAATTCCTTAATATTCTATAGGGTCATATCTTTTTCATTTTTAATTTGTTATAAGTCCTTAGAGGAAATATTTCTTTCCTTAGGTAAACCATAACTAAATCACCCACTTTGAAATCCTTTTCTCTTCTCTTCACATCAACCCACTGTTTAAAGTTCCTACTTCTTTCCTGTAACCTTTGCTTGACATCTTCCTACAATTTTTGCATTTGTTCTACAAATTCTTCTACATTTTCAGTTGTTATCTCTTGTTTTCCCAAATCTCTAAGCTCATATACTCTAGAATGTATTCCAAAAGCAATATGAAATGGGCTCATTCTTGTACTGCTGTTAGGAGTATCATTGTAAACAAATTCAGCTTGAGTAAGCGCTAAATCCCATTGTTTTGGATATTTGTAAACTAATTTTCTTAATATGTTTCCCAAGCTCCTATTCACCATTTAAGTTTTGCCATCCGATTGACGGTGATAGGATGAAATAAAACTGAGGTTTGTACCTAAATTATTCCATAGAGTCCTCCAAAAGTTTCCCACGAATTTGGTATCTCTGTCTGAAACAATACTTATGGGAAGGCCATGTAACGTTACAATTTCCGAGGAAAACAAATTAGAAATATGAGTTGCATCACTAGTTTTCTTACAATCAAGGAAATGAGCCATTTTTGAAAATATATCCACAACAACATAGACAGAGTCATATCCTCTTTGAGTCTTTGGCAAACCCAAACTAAAATCCATGCTGACCGCATCCCAAGGCTTGTTTGGCATTGTCAATGGATGATATAACCCAATATTTTGGCTCCTCCCTTTGGCATGTTGGAAAATCCTACATTTCTCAACAAACTTTTTGACATCAATTTTCATTTTTGGCCAATAATAAAAAGCATTCACTTGAGCGAATGACTTATCGTGCCCAAAGTGTTCAGAAAGTCCTCCACTATGCTTTTCTTTAATCAAATTTTCCCTCATGGAACATTTAGGAATACACAATTATTGTTTTTGAACAACCAACCTCCTTGAATCAAGTAGTCTAACCATTGGCTTCTATTATGAATCATGGGATTTTGAACAACTACATATATTTCTTTAAAATCAATATCTTCCTTGTACATTTTAATCATTTCTTCAAATCCCAAAACACCAATCTTCAGCTCCTACATAACCAAATTCACTACGCTCAAAGAATCAACAACTTTATTTGACTTACCGCTTGTGTGCTTAATTACAAAGGTGAAGCTTTATAAGTACTCTACCCACTTAGCATGCCTTCGGCTCAACTTTGGCTGATTATTTATGAATTGTAGTGCATGATTATCATAATACAAAATAAATTCTTTGGGCAACAAGTAATGCCTCCATTTATTTAAAGCCTGAATAATAAAATAGAACTCTTTATCATAGAATGAGTACTTCCACTTGGCCCAATTCAACTTTTCATTGAAATAAGTTATATCTCTCTGCTCCTGACTCAGTACAACTCCAATTTCTACCCCACTAGCATAAGCCTCAACTTGGAATGTTTTACCAAAGATCAGTAGGGCTAAGAAAAGTTTTTTAGTAATCTTCTTTTTCAACAGTTTGAAGTTTTAGTCTACTGCCTCTGTCCACTTAAATGGTTGTTTTCTTTCCTTTATTTTTTCAACTAGTGGTGCACAACTGTGACGAAATCTTCTTATAAACTTTCTATAAAAAATTGCAAGACCATGAAAACTTCTTACCTAAAATACGCTCCTTGGAGTTGGTCAATTCAAAATTGCTCGTATCTTTTTTGGGTCCATCTTCAAACCTTCTTCTAAGAGTACAAATCCTAGGTAAACAATCTGTTTCTTCATGAAACTACACTTCTTCAAATTTATCAGTAGCTTCTCTTTTTGTAAAGTATTTAAAACCAACTTAAGATTCTCCAAATTCTCTTCTTTACTCTGACTGAAAATTAGAATATCATCAAGATAAACTATCACAAATTTTCCAACATATTCTTTTAATACCTCATTCATCAGTCTCATAAATGTACTTGGTGCATTAGTGAGTCTAAAAGGCACCACTAACCATTCATACAACTCACTATTAGTCTTGAACGTAGTCTTGCATTCATCCTCCTCTATAATCCTTATTTGATTGTATCCACTCTTCAAATATATCTTAGAAAAATACTTTGAACCACTCAAGCAATCCATCAAATCATCCACACATGGTAAGGCAAATATATACCTGATAATAATCTTATTTATTGCTCTAGAATCAATGCACATGAGCCATTCACCATCCTTCTTGGGGCTAAGCACTTCTGGTAGTGCACACGAACTTAGGCTCTCCTTTATCAATCCTTTATCCAACAAATCCTCCACATGTCTCCCAACTTCTTCATTTTCCTGAGGAGTTAACCTATATGTTGTTTTGTTTGGTAAAATTGCACGAGGTATTAAATCTATGTGATGGTTGATACTTCTAATTGGTGGCAATGCACTTGGAAATTCATCAACAATAATGTCGACATAATCATTTAGCAGATTTTTAATTTCCACAGGAAAATTATCTAAATTAGTAGAAGTCAAAATTACCTTGGGTTTACCCACAACAACAAAATGCATTTCTTTCTCCTTCTTGACTTCTCGCAACAATTATTTTCCACTAATCATCAAAACATTTTCCCCAGTCGTTCCTTTGTCCACTCCATCATTCAAAGGTAGCAATGTATGCTTCTTCCCATCCTTCTCTAAGGTATATGTGTTCCTCCTACCATCATGAACAACTTTCTTATCAAACTTCCAAGGTCTTCCCAACAATATATGGCACACATCCATTGGCATTACATCACACAATACCACATCTTTATATGTACCAATCTATATATCTACCCGACACTGTTCTGTCACCAAGAGCTAATGTCATTTCTGCAACAAGGAAACTTTGTAGTGAGTAGGGTGTACCATCTTAACCAAACCCAATTTCTCCACCATCTCTCTAGAGACAAGATTGTCAGTACTCCCACCGTCAATCACAACCTTGCAACATTTCTCTTTAGACTTGCACAGAGTCCTAAATCAGATTTCTAGTTGAGCATCCAAGAATTTTACTCAGATTTACTACTGCATAATAATAAAACCATCATATCTGTTACACTAGTTTTCCAACATTAGGTTTTTCCAGGGATATTTGTCCAAAAATAACAGTGTTATTGTGTTGTATTTTCTTTCTTTTTCAGTGTCTTGTTTTCGAATATAAATTAATAAAGTGAAGGTTGTAGTGTATTTATTTAAATATTTTCCATAGAAAACTGTAAATAACTTATTCATGTAAATATAACAAGTAGGAGAAATATCATCAGTTGTTGCAGTAGGAATTTTGGTTTAGGAATTTTCACATGGTATTAGAACTACAGGTGGAACAAGAAGAGCAGTTCCGGAGAACCCAACACTAAGCAGAAGAGGGAGATCGAAAATATGCAAGACGCGGAAGTTCGAAACCCGAGAGGGTTTGTTCATTTCTATCCATAGGGCTAAAATATTGAAGCAGGCTCTTTCCGAGTGAGTCAACGAAGAGAACGAATTCTAGATCGAGATCTTTCCATGGCAGAGGTAGTAGTGCTAAAGCCTCAGCATGAGGAGAAGTTGGTAGGAAGAATTTTTTTCTACAGGCATTTTGTTGGGTATAAAATCATCAGAAGAGAGGGGAGAAGCATGGTTGAGGGAATTTCTTCCTCAGAGAATTCCTAGTCAAGCAATTCAATCTCTCTAGAGCTAAGCCACAAAAAGGGGCAACAATTTTACTAGCTCTAGCAGGGATTGCGTAGGCTAGCCCAATAACAGCGAAGAGGAGAGAGGAGGTCATTCGATAGTTATTGTTACGAAAATGGAAACTGGTAGCTTGAATGATCAGGATAGGTTGGATGTGGCATCCAACTACGTCATCCGAAAGGTAAGAATGTCATTTCTTCCAGATGAGCATGCCCTCAAGACATACGTTGACACCGTGGTGGCTATCCCTGCAGATGCAGATCTGTTGATAAATACAAGGTTGAGATGGCGAAGGTGAAAATAATTATCCTCAACAAAGTGAAGGATAATGTGGTCTATCACATCGCTAGTAGAGGGACAACCAAAGAGATGTGGGACGCCTTGTCTACACTATATCAAGGATATTCAGAGAAATGAAAGATTTACCTTGAACAAAAGTTGAGATCTACTGAAATGCAGAAGGGGGAGTGTGTGGATCCATTCCTCACGAAGCTTCAGGAGACCTATGATGAATTATCTAATGTGGGGCATAGACCTCAAGATTTAGAGTTGGTTAGACTGGCCCTCAATACTATCTCATATGAGTGGCAAGTATTTGTCCAGAGTATCTTGGGTAGAGTTGATTTTCCGAATTGGGATGAGATGTGGGAAGTTGTAAAACAGGAGGAGATGAGGAGAGACTTACTCAAAGTTAAACTTAACGGAAGCAGCAGCAGTGGGTCAAAGCCCAAGGAGGAGGAGGAGAATGCAACCCTTGCATCGAAGGGACAACAGGAGCAACGAAGATGTAAGAAGGACGTCTCAAAGATCAAGTGCTTCAGGTGTGGCAAGATGGGTCACTACACTACACATTGTCCTCTCAGGAGGAAGGAAAGGGATGAGAAAGATGATCCTAAGGTTGCTTGCGCCCACAAAGATCGAGGAAGAGGAGTTCGCAATGACAGTCGAGATATCTCCAGGAGGGAGGTGGGCCGATTTGGAGTTGTAGTTCGAAAGATATAGATATAGGAAAGTTCCTTAAGGAGCCCACCTCTAGGATCATTTCCTTGCTATGAGAGCCTAGCTCAGAAGAGGTCAACAACAGTGCAGTAGATTCATAGGGTCAGCGCAGAGACTAGCAGTAGTCAGGCTTCAACATTCATGTGGTATCATACTGAACACAGTTAGTTCAGTAATATTTGATGTTTTTCCATTGCTGCTAGAGTAGCAACAATAGTTTGCAGTGCAGTGGTAGTTGGGAGTCACAATGCTAGCAGTAGCACAAATGCAACACTTGAGAGGGATCTGTAGTACGAATGCAGTGTTAACAGTGGCAGTTTTAGCTACAATATAGTTGCAACAACAACTCAGAAGTTCGTGGACAACATGTCAGACATCAGCAGCGTAGAGGACGATGTTAGGAAGTCAGGGTGATGCTTTAGTGGGAAGCATTACTAGAGCACATTCCTCACTAAGAAAGAGTGTTGATTTTTGGTAGCATCAGATGTGCTCTGAGCTTCATGTTTTACAGAGAGTCTTAGACACATGCGTTTTCCAATACCCATAAATAGTTTTGGGAAAATCCACCAAGAGATAATTTTATTAAAATAATTAATTATTTTTAATGGGACCCTAAGTCTAAACTTAGGAAATTAATATAACTAAAGGGTATTAATATAAAATATGGTTGAAAATTCCATAATAAGGTGGAGATCAGTCAATATGATCCTATCCATTTATTAGAATCTAATTTGGGCCATTGATTGATCAACGTGAGGATTATAGGACAAGGCTTGATGGGCACTTGGAGAACACATTGATTGAGTTCAAAAGATCAAATTTCTGAAGCAGAGCAGCTGTCGGAGAGAGATTCGAAGTGATATTCTACAGTGAGGGGTAATGAGTATTTCAAAGAAGAAAGTTTTCCTGGGTCAGAGAGTACGAGGCAAAGAGAGGGAAGAACGACGTCTAGAGAGAGGCAAATGCTGGCCCAAATAGAGTTGATACAGTGGAAGTGCAGGCCTTAGAGGGAGATCAAATTCCTACTGAGGAAATCAAGTTTTAGTAGCCAGGAGCTGGGGTGTGAGACCAAGAGGTAGAGACTCAAATTTTCCAGCCAAAAGAGGATCCAGAGAAGGAGCAGTGTGATACCCAGTAGGGGTGACGTAAGAACTGCATGGGAGTAACAAAGTTTTGCGCAGAGGCTCATGTTCAGCGTGATCAAATTCAGATTTTCCCAATTACAGTGTGAGAGCACTTCACCATTCATTTTGTCCAGATACTCCCTATATCATATCGCTAGTTGAGCATCCAAGAATTGTACTCATATTTACTATTGCATAATAATAAAACCTTTAGATCTACTCCACCGATTTTCCCACATTGGGTTTTTCTGGGGACATTTTTCCAAAAATAACGGTGTTATTAATTTGTATTTTATTTTGTTCTCAGTATCTTGTTTCTTCATATAAATTAATTAAGTGAAGGATGCAATATATGTATTTTAATATTTTTCGTAGGAAACTGCAAATAAATTGCTCATGTAAATCTAACAAGTACGAGAAATATCATCAATTTCTATAGTAGGGGTTCTGTTTTAGGAATTTTCACATGGATTGGAAGCCTATGCTCATGTACCTAAGGAGCTAAGAGGAAAATTGGATGATAAAAGTGAAAAATGCATATTTATTAGTTATAATGAGAAATTAAAAACTAACAAATTTTATGGCCTTGTTACCTAGAAGACCTTAATGAACAAAGATGTTGTGTTCAAGGAACAAGAGTCATGGAATGCAATGGTAGATAAAACAATTGATGAAAGAGTACCACTAATGGAATAAGATGATGTAGTAGAAATTGAGCATCAGAGATCACAAGAGGAGACACCAAACAAAGTCACGCCAACAAGGACTCCAAGGTTTTCTTAACAACATGGATCTTCAAGCATATCAGCAGATCAAAATTCTTCTAGAAATCAATCAGGTGATGAATCAAGAAATGGTAAGAGAAAAATGAGAATTCTGAAATATATTTTTGGTGATTTGGATGATATTTCACATTTTACATTGTTGTCATTTCAAACTTCTTCATTTGGGGAAGCTATTAGAGATGAAAATTTGGAACAATCCATGGATGAAGAAATTAAAGCTATTGAAAAGAATGATACATGGGATTTGGTTGATTTGCAAGGAAAAGAAACCTCATTGGTGTAAAGTGGGTGAACAATATAAAGTTAAATGAAAAAGGTGAAATTGACAGATTTTAAAGCAAGACTTGTAGCAAAAGAGTTCTCGCAACAACTCGGAATAGAATTTGGATAAACATTTTCTCTAATAGCTAGATTGGATACTGTAAGAAGAGTCTTAGCTACAACATCTTAGAACAAGTGGAAATTATATCAAATGGATATGAAATCATCCTTCTTAAATGAAATTCTATAAGAAGAGAGTTATGTGCAACAACCTCTACGATATGAAGTTGAATGATGAGAAGAGAAAGTTTATAGGGTGAATAAAATACACTATGGACTCAAGCAAGTGCCTAGAGCTTCGTATAACAGAATTGACAGTTACATGATCAAGAATAGATTTAGCAAAAGCAAATTTTTGCCTACCTTGTACACAAAGGTAAATGAGTATGGATAGATTTTGATTGTTTTATTATATGTGGATGACATGATGTATATTGGTGATCTTGAGTTAGATGAATTTAAAGCATCCATGAAGAAAAAATTTGAGATGAACTACCTTGGTCTTATGAAATATTTTCTTGGCATAGAAGTTGAGAAATCCAAGAAGGGAATTTTTATTTGTCAAAATAAATATGCCAAATATTTGCTGAAAATATTTAGGATAGAAAATTACAAACCTACCCCTGCACCAGTCGCAACAGGTACAAATTTAAGCAAGGATGATGAAGGATCAGATGTCAATCCAACTTTATTAAAAAGATTGGTTTGCAACCTTTTGTATCTCACAGCTACAAGACCATATGTTATGCAAGGTGTGTGTTTTATTTCTATATTTATGGAGAATCCAACATACTCAAATTGGAGAGCAGGCAAAAGAATTCTGAGATACACATAAGGGGCTATAGATTGTGGCATAATGTATGCAAGCCCAAAGAAAAATGATTTGATTAGATAAACTGAGAGTGATTTTGCAGACAATTTGGATGATAGGAAGAGCACATCTAGTTATGTGTTCCATCTTGGTTCAGGTGCCATTTGATGGGCATCTAATAAAAAACCTATTGCGACAGTTTCGTTAGCAGAAGCAGAATATGTAGTAGTGACATCAACAATATGCCGAGAAATATGGCTAAGGAATGTTTTGGATGGACTCAAGGAGAAACAACAAGGAGCGACATCAATATACTATGACAACACCTCAGACATTACACTATCGAAGAATAGTATGTGTCATAAAAAGGAATTCATATTGATACAAGATATCATTTCATTAGAGAACTTGTGAGCAATGGAGAATTCTACATGAAGCCTTGTAAATCGAGTGATCAATTGGCCAATATATTCACTAAGCCATTAGTAAAGGATGTATTTGAGTTTCATAGAAGAAACTTAGGTGTTATAAGCCTAACTAAGACTTAGATCAACATGCATGTTTGAGTTGTTATGATTCATGTCTTTGTTTAACAGTCGTAATTAAGGGGAAGTGTTAAAGATAACTAATTACTACCATATGAATAGTTGGCTAAATCTAAAGAGACAATTAACTTAGTCAAGTTGAGTTAATTATTATTTTGGGTAAAGTTGAATTTAGCATGTGGTTGCATGTTATGTTAATTTGGGTCAGTTTCTAGTCAGAAAAGGTTTAAATACCCCTCACCAGGTTCATTGTGATAATCAAGTTTGTGTGATCAATAGAAGAGTCAGATCTTGTGTTATTGTATGTGAAAATTTGTGGTATTTTGTGTCTTTCCTCATATGTTAATGGACATAGATTCAAGACTCAACAATAAGAGACTAATGTGGTGATGAATAGCTGATAAAAATGAGACCTCAATTGGAAAATGACTTTGCACAATGAATTGAGCCTCTGATACCATATTCGAAAAATAGGGACAACGAGAGAAAAAATACTCATAGATATCACACACTTATTTTATTGATCACAACAATTACATATATAGGATATAATTCACTCACTTCAATAAATCTAGATCCTTAAAAAGTGGATTTATGACTAGGACATGACACGACAACAACTCATACATAGGAAACAACATCTTCTTGATTAACACCTCATGAATCACAATGACACCCCATAAATCACATGACACATGAACTAGAAACATTACTTCCAACATATTGGTTAGTTGTTTTTTAGGATAATGCTTAATTATGTTATGTTATGTAATTGCTAACAAATTGGCCAACAAATTTTTTGTTCGTGAGTTATGCGAATTAGGGTAGAAAATTAATAAATGTTATTAGTATTGAAAGTTATTATTTAGCAAATTATTAGCAGCAATATATTAGAATTAGAGGTTAGTCCAGATAATTGATAATCCAATTAGAAATATGTTGGCTATATAATAATGTATTCATTGCTCCCATGAATATATGAGATTCGAATGAGAGTTGAGCTCATGGATTGAGAACTAGACTTCTCTAGTTTTTGTTCATTGGTTTTTTTATGTTTTCATATGTATGCTCTTTATATATTTAACATGTCGTATTAGATATATTTGAAGAGAGTTTATTTATATCTAAAGTGTGTGTTGTTGGTAGGAGGTTTCAAAAGTTTGTGAAAGCCATTGCCAAGAGTTTTCATAATTTTATGAAGCTTGTGAAAATTTAAGTTATTGGTGGGAGTGCTCAGTAGTTAGCAAAAATGGCCAACAAAAGCAAAAATATGAATATTTATCAACCAAAAATACTAGTGTTTAAAGTTCATAACTTTGTTTTTTGGATCATTAAGATCAAAACGTTGTTTCTCTGACAAGAATTGTGGGATTTCGTCGAAAATGGGTATAAAAAACCAAATGCTAAAACACTTTACCGCTGGACTCAATAACAAAGAACACGGCTAAAGGAAAATCTTAAAAAATATTCAATGGCTCTCTTCCTAATCTAGCAAGCAGTGCATGATTCTATTTTTCCAACACTAGTTGGAGTAAAAAAATCAAAGGAGGCATGGGATGTGTTACAACAAGCCTATCAAGGAACTGATAAGATTAAATTTGTTAACTTGCAGTTCTTAAAAAGAGAATTTGAAACTTTGTGCATGCAAAACTCTGAATCTATTCGAGATTTTTTCACTAGATTTATAGGAATAGTGAATTAAATAAGGTCTTATAGAGAATTAAATATATATATATATATATATATATATATATAATATATATATATATATATATATATATATATATATATATATATATATAAATATATATAGATCTATATATATATATATATATATATATATCTATATCTATATATATATATATATATATATATATATATATATATATATAGATATATTTTAAGAAGTTTGCCTTGAAAATTTGATGGGGTTATTGTTCCTATTGAGGAGTCTAAGGATCTATCTCAACTATTTGTCAATGTGCTAACGAGTTCTCTTCAATCTCATGAGAAAAGAATCAGTAGATCTTCTGAAAAATATACTAAGCAAACTTTTTAAGCAAAAGGAAATGTTTCCAAAGACCAATGTAATGAACATGAGAATTCCTCCCATGAGGAAATCTAGAAGACTCGTGGAAGAGAAAGAGGAAGAGGAAAAAAATACAGAGGAGGTAGAGGTTGAGGAAGAATTTTTCCTGCAAGAAACAAAGGAACATGTAATGATGACAGTGATGAAGGTAAAATATTTAATAAACCGTAATTTTAGTCTTTTTATTGTAAAATATTTGGCCATTATGAATAGAATTATTGGAAAAAACAAAAACAGCAAGATAATTTTTCTGAAGAAAAAGAAGAGGTTGGCATTTTATTCTTGGCTTGTGATTCAACTAATAATTTTTCCAAAGATGTGTGGCTTACAAATAGTGGTTGCAGCAATCACATGATAGGAATTGAATATGGCTTTATGAAGATAGATGAATATACAAAATCTCGTGTACTCTTGGAAGATGAAAAGTGAGTTGAAGCTAAAGGTAAGGGAACAATTGCTATGAAGAGAAAACAAGGAAAACCAAAGCACATTAATGATGTTTTATATGTTCCTGGTTTAGCACATTTGTTGAGTTCGGGGCAACTCCTTGAAAAGGGATATTTAATTGCTTTTAAGAACAAGAAATGCATAATCTATGATAAAGATGATCATAGTAAGATTATTACTTAGATTAATATGCTGCAAAATAGAAATTTCCTTTCAATCTCCCTTCTGAAGGAAGTATAACATTAAATGTTGTTTATAATGATAGTTCCTCACTATCAAAATTAAGGTATGGAACTTTGAATATGAAAGGCTTGAAATTGTTATATAACAAGAAAATGGTCAAAGGGTTACCCCTTATTGGTTTTATTGATAAGGTTTGTGATGGGTCTATTCTTGGTAAGACACATAAATATTAATTCCCAGTAGGAAACTCATGGAGAGCAAGTAAACCATTGGTGCTACTGCATGAAAATATATGTGGTCCTATGCAAACTTTGTCTCGCAACAAAAATAAGTATTTCATTATTTTTGTGGATAATTTTAGTAGAATGACATCGGTATATTTCATTAAAGAAAAAGCTGATGAATTTATCATATTTTAACAATTTAAAGATGTTGTGGAAAAGAAAGGTTCTTATTACACACATATACAGGACGAGAATTCACTTCTAATAAGTTTGATTCTCATTGTAAACTGAATGGCATCTAAAGGCAATTGACAGCTGGTTATACTCCCCAACAAAATGACATTGTTCAATGTAAGAATAGAACAATTGTTGAGATAGCTAGGAGCATGTTGAAAGGTAAAACCCTTCCAAATATTTTTTGGGCTGAAGTTGTAGCTACATCTGTTTATTTTCTCAATAGAAGCCCAACAAGAAGTGTGAAAATTATTACTCGTTATCAAGCATGGTGTGGAAGAAACCCCAATGTTTATCATTTAAGAGTCTTTGGTTGAATTTCTTATGGTCATGTTCCTACCAAAAAGAGAAGAAAGCTTGATGAAAAAAGTGTGAAATGCATTTTTGTTTGGTATTGTGATGAAACCAAAGGTTATAGATTATACAATCCAAAAACTGAAAAACTAATGATTAGTAGTGATGTGTTATTTGATGAGAAAGAAGAATGATAGTGGAACCAAGATGTGCAACAAAAAACTCCAAGTATTACTGTACAAGAGAACGAATCTTTTGTTTTTGCAAATCCATCCAGTGTTAAAAATACTTCACCTGCCACATCCACTTCATCATCTTATGCAACTTCAAGTCATGTTTCAAGTCCATGTCCTAAAAAGACAAAATATTTAAATGAAATTTATGGGTATACTATTTTTTCTTTGATGTCTTAGATTGAAGCAAGGCCAAGATGTTTTTATGATGTGGTAAAAGAGTTACTTTGGTGCAAATCAATGGATGAAGAGATGGTGTTGATTAAAAGGAATGAAACATGGGAGATTGTGGATCCCCCTACTGAAAAAGAAGTCTTTGGGGTGAAATGGTCATATAAAATCAAGTATGTAGTTTATGGATCAATAGAAAGGAACAAAGAAAGGTTAGTAGCAAAGGGATATGCTCTAAAACCAGGTATTGACTACAACGAATCATATGCTCTTGTTGCAATATTTGATACAATCAGAACTGTTTTGGCATTGGCAACATAATATAAATGGTCAGTTTATCAATTTTATGTTAAATTAGCCTTTCTAAATGGTGAGTTGAACGAATATGTATATGTTCAACATCCCCAATGATATGAAGAAGCGAGAAATGAACACAAAGTCTACAAACTAAAAAAGGATCTTTATGGGCTTAAACAAGCTGCAAGAGCATGGTATAGTAGTATTGACACTTATCTTTTGAAAAATTGGTTTAACAAAAGTGAAAATGAACACACATTATATATCAAGTGAAATCGTAATGATATACTAATTGTTTGATTATATGTAGATGACTTGATATACACATCTTCAAGTTATTTGTTAGTTGAAGAGTTTGGGCAGGTTATGATGACTGAATTTGAAATCATTGATTTGGGTTTGTTGCATTATTTTTTTAGCATAGAAGCAGGGAAAATTTTAAGGATGGAATTTTATATTAAAGTTTAGAAACCTTGGCGAATATTCCTACTCCATAATATGAAAATTATAAAAATTTTAATAATATTTTTGTAAAAATATTTATATCTATAATGATTATATATTAGTCTATATAAAATTTTGGAATTTTTTTAGGTAAAATAATTTTGTACTATAACATTTGGGCGAATCATAGTTAGAAAAAATGGAAAATTGGCAAATGTTTTTTTTTTTTTGAAAAAGCATGCAAACTTAGCCCACTTGTGAGTATTAGCTGCTAAAATTTTTCTTTGCATAGAAGTGACACAAATGAATGATGCATTTTTTTATCTTACAAGAAAAATATGTTTCACATATTCTTCACAAATGGAAAATGGGAAACTGTAAACCCATGAGCACACCCATGAATACAAATGATTTTTTTGTGGAAGATGGAGCTAAGAAGGTAGATTTTGAATACCATAGGAGTCTAGAACGAGGCCTTTTGTATCTTACTACCACCAGGCCTCATTATGCATGAGGTAGGATTTATTTCCATATTCATGCAAAGTCCAAGTAAGATTCATTTTGGAGCAGCAAAAATAATTTTGAGGTACCTCGATAGAACAAACAATTATGGAATTTGGCACAGTTCATCAAATAATTTTGGGTTAGTTGGTTATACAAATAGTGATTGGGATGGATCTCTTGATGATAGAAAAATCACTTCAGGTTATGTCTTCAGCCTTGGATCAGGTGTAGTATAATGGTGTTCAAAGAAGCAGCCAACTATTTCATTTTCTTCTATAGAGGCAAAGTATATTGAAACAACAATGACAACATGTGAAGTAATTTGGTTGAAGAAAGTCTTATTTGTTAAGTGTGAAGCCAAATTCATGTAGGATTCTAGATCCTTCTAGATCTCCACACTGCCATTAGTTTCTAGATCATTCCACATCTCCATTTGATCACATATAGGATTCTAGATTCTTATTTTGCCTCCATAAATTTGTAATTTCTCTAGCCAAGGAATGCAAGCCAAGGCCCAAGCCTGTTATGTAATGCTAAGTGATTTCTGTTCTCCAGCGATTGTTTTATCTATTCCATTGTTTCTGACTGTGTAATCTTGTTGTTTCTCCATTTATTTTTCTCTATGAATTATTCTCTGTTATTTCAATTTAAGTCTCTGGGTATAAATCTGTTGTGGGTTATATATGCTCTAGTCTAACAACCAGTATCAAATCTAGGGTTTAATATCCACCGTGCAAGCGGCTTAGTGCCATTGCCTTACTTTGGCAGCATTTGTTAAAACATTGGTTGTTACCCCTGGAGCTGTTGAAGGATCTGTCCAGGAAATAGTTGATGAACGCTAGAACTAAAAGACGGTTGCTACAAGGAAAACAAGGTCACGGATCTATGTTGAAACGTGTTGTTGGAGTTTGAAACGTAGAGATCCGTGGAGTTTGGAGTTGAAACGTGGTGTTCGTAATTTTTTTTTTACATCAATATTGCATGTATACGCAAGTTTTTTCTCAAACCAACATATGTATGTGTGAAATGTGAAAAGGTTAAAACATTATATATGTTTTTTATATTTATTATGAAACATATATAATTATATGTTGGAATTTTGAAAAGTATATTTTAAAAAGGAGCAGGAATTTTGAAAAGGGTATTTTGAAAGGAGGATTGTCATTATTACTAAATTTTAAAGAGTAATAATTAAAGTTTTATTTTTAAGTGGAGCTTTTGTGTTTTGGGGCGTGAATTTGATTGAAAATGGAGACAGCAGTTACAGATATGGAGAAGTTGAGTGAGGCTAATTTCGCCCAATGGAAATCACAAATGGAGGATATACTAATTTTAAAGGATCAGTATTTGCTGATTGAGCGCACAGCAAAGAAACCCTCATCAATGACAAATAAAGAGTGGAATAAGCTAGATATAAAGGCGATTGCAACAATCCGCCAATATTTAGCAAAGAATGTTTATTTCAATGTGTCCGGAGAAAAGACGACTAAAGGATTATGGAAGAATCTCCATGATCTATATGAGAAGAACACAACATCAAACAAAGTGTTCTTGATGAAGAATCTTTATAATCCCAAGATGAAAGAGGGTTCTTTAGTTGTTGAGCACTTGAATGCATTTAATATTACTACTAATCACCTTGCCTCTATTAAAATAATTTTAGATGATAAAATTAGAGCCATATTGCTGATGTGTTCTATGATAGATAGTTGGGAAAATTTAATTGTAGCTATGAGAACTTCAGCAACTACAGGGACCCTAAACTTTGATGATGTCAGCAACAATTTAATGAATAAGGAGCTACAACACAAGTCAATTGCAGAAAACTAGGGAGGAAAAGCTCTAACTCTAGCTAATAGTGGTAGAAGAATGGATCAAGTTCGGCAAGGGTGATCAAGATTGAGAGGCAAATCAAAATCAAGGAGAGGCAGAATCATCTCCTTTCATTGTGGCAAACTGGGGAACATGAGGAAAGAATGTTGATTTTGGAAGAAAGGACAAAAGGATTAGAGACCGTCCAATTGTTGCACTAAAAATTGTCACCCTAACATTCTGCAATCTGTGTGAGTGCATTACCACTCATACTTTCATCCTTTGCAAGTCTTAAGCCTCAGTTCCTCATATCAAGCCTTGAAAATAAGAGAAAGCCCTCAAAAGTCTCTAAAACTCTGGTTCTGCACTTTCTCTTTGCATTACCTACGGTCCCGCACCTAATAGCCATGGCTCCTACGCACCTGACCACTTTGTCTTTGTGTTATGGGTGCAGATCCCTATAAAAGTTAAAAAGGCTTGAGTATATTCAAAAAATCTCACTTTCAGTCATTTCTAGAAGCTTCTGGAATGAATCTTGAGGTGGCATGTTCACTCTCTTAAGGTTCATGCATCCCTTACCTTAAGGAGCTAACCCCTTGATGTGAGGACCTTATCCATTTGAAGGACGACTCTATCCCTTCATAGGTGGATCTGTAACCTCGTCCTCTGCAATATAAAATGAAGCATTGGGCTAGTTACTTGGGAGGTTGAAAGCTGAATATTTTTGAGGTGAAATGCTGTTGGAACTTAGTCTTCTTTAGTTGAGTTTTTATGAGGAGAGATTACATACCTCTAAGATCTCATTTGGAAGAGCGCAAGGCTTGTCAAAGTAAAGGAAATTCCTGTTTCGGACCCCACAAAGAGCTTGTTCAACATCAAGGCTGAAAAGGTTGTAAGGTTCTTCGACTTCAAAGTTAATACAAATAGGTTTGTTTTTCTTAATAAGTTGTCGATGTATGGTTTATTTTATGGATTCCTTTATCACCATAATGGACATGATTTCTGATATCTGCTATGCAGGTGCTATTTAATGTTTGCTTGTTTGTTATTGCAGATTCTCAAAGGTAACTTTTTCAAAGGATTGAAGGATGGATACTACAAACAAGCGTTGGATCTAAGGTAGGGTCTTAACACCTCTATAGTATTTGTTTATTAATCACATATGTCTAGAGAAAGATAGATTTGTTTGTCTGTTTGTTGCTAGACTATCTTCTGATACGAGGGAGATCGGTCTTGTCCACAAGATCGATTTATCCGACCAACACCAATACAAATCACAAGTCATCAATCACAAATGAAGGTGAGACTATTGGTGTAGCCACAGATGGTCATGTGTTTTTTACTTTTTCAGTAAAGGATGCATGTGTATATACATCTAGCAGTAGCTTTGATTGGATCCTTGACTCTGGGGCATCTCACCATGTAACCCCATGTATAGATAGTTTTGTTTCATATAATCCTGGTTATTATGGTAGAGTGCATTTGGGGAATAATCATTTTCTCAGTATTGTTGGAGTGCGAGATGTCCAGATCAAGATGAAAGATGGAGAAGATATATTGTTGAAACAAGTCAGGAATGTACCAAAAATGCGCATGAGTTTAATCTCTATGGGACGACTAGATGATGAAGGCTATTCGACAAGCTTTGGAAAAGGAGGCTAGAAAATTAGCAAAGGTGCATTGGTTGTGGCCAAAGGACCCAAGACAGGAACATTATACATATTGAAGACACTAATAGAAAAATGAGATTTGACTGCTATCACAAAAGAAGGAAATTCAGCAGATCTGTGGCATAAGCGTTTGGGTCACGTGAGCGAGAAGGGCTTAAAAATCCTTGTTGGTAAAAATTTATTGCCAGGTTTGAAATCCTACAATCTTGACCTTTGTGAGCATTGTATATATCGTAGACAAAGAAGGGTTTCATTCCTTACAGGTGGCCATGACAGAAAGAAAAATGTGTTAGAATTGGTACACTCAGATGTATTTGGGCCTGTTAACATCAAATCATTAGGAGGAGCATCATATTTTGTAACATTTATAGATGATGCATCCAGGAAGGTTTGGGCATATCCTATGAAAATTAAAAGTAAAGTGTTTGGCATATTTCAAAAATTCAATGTTGTTGTTGAAAGAGAGACTAACAAATTGCTAAAGTGTTTAAGAACAAATAATGGTGGAGAATATTGCTCAAATGCATTTAAGGAATATTTTAACAGGATTAGGATAAAGCATGAGAAGATTGTCGCTGGTACTCCTCAACAAAATGGTGTCACAGAAAGGATGAATCACACCATTATGGAAAAGGTGTGAAGTATGTTGTCCAATTTTAGTTTGGAGAAGAATTTTTGGGCTGAAGCAGTCAAGACCACTTGCTACCTCATAAATAGATCTCCAACTATAGCCTTGAATGGCAGTATCCCTGAAGAAGTTTGGACTAGTAAGAAGTTGAACTATTCTCACTTGATAATCTTTGGATGTGAAGCATTTGTACATATCCCCAAAGAAAATAGAACTAAGCTAGATGATAAATCCATAAAATGCATTTTTTTGGGATATGCAGATGAAGATTTTGGTTATCGTCTATGGGACCCAGTCAAACATAAAATTATTAGAAGCAGGGATGTTATATTTAATGCGTTAGAAATGTTCTAAAGGACTGTAGGTTAGTTGGAGGTCAAGAAGGTTATTGACAGGTTTGAAGAGCAGCAGGAAAACATACAACCAATACAAGAAAATGAACAACAAATTCAGGAGCATGAAGAACAACAAGTAGAAAATGATGAACAACAAGAAGAGGGAATCTTGCAGGAACCTTTACAGAAGATTCAACTTGATAATGCACCACCACAGTTGGTTCGCAAATCTTCTAGGCCTCATAAGCCTTCACAAAGGTATCCTCCTTCAAACTGTATTTTGTAGACTGATGAAGGTGAACCTAATTGTTTTAAAGAAGCTTGTAAAGTCGAGCACAGTAAAGAATGGAAGAAAGCAATGGAAGAAGAAATGAGCTCTTTGCAGGGAAACAAAACTTGAGAGTTGGTAAACCTCCCAAAAGGTAGAAAGGCTCTACAAAACAAATGGGTGTACAGGATTAAGCATGAAGGTGATGAAAATAAGGAGAGGTATAAAGCAAGGCTGGTGGTGAAAGGTTTTTCCCAAAAATAAGGTATTGACTTCACTGAAATTTTCCCACCTATTGTTAAAATGTCATCTATTAGAGTCATTCTTGGTCTAGTTGCTGCTTTAGACCTAGAATGTGAACAGGTAGATGTAAAAATTGCATTCCTTCATGGTGAATTGGAGGAAGAAATTTATATGGAGCAACAAGAAGGCTTCATAGAAAAAGGCAAAGAAGGCCTTGTTTGTAGGTTGAAGAAGAGTCTCTATGGGTTGAAACAGGCACCTTGACAATGGTACAAGAAATTTTATTCATTCATGTTGGAACATGGTTTTCAGAGGTTGGAAGCTGACCATTGTGTCTATATCAAGAGGTATGATCAAAGAAAGTTTATCATATTATTGTTATATGTGGATGGCATGTTGATTGTTGGGCATGACAAGAATAAGATCAATAGGTTGAAGAAATATTTGGGTAGCAAATTTGTAATGAAGGATTTGGGACCAACACAATAGATATTGGGCATGCGGATTATGCATGACAGGAAAAACAAAACGTTGTGGGTGTCACAAGAAAAATATATCAAGAAGGTGCTTGGCAGGTTTAATATGAAGGATGCCAAGCCAGTTGGTACACCCCTTGCAGCCCACTTCAAGCTGAGTACTAAATTATGTCCTAGTGATGACAAGGGGAAAGAAGAGATGAGAAAGATTCCTTATGCTTCAGCAATTGGTAGCTTTATGTATGCCATGGTATGCACACAACCAGACATTGCATATTCAGTGGGAGGAGTGAGTAGGTTCCTTGTCAATCTAGACAAACAACATTGGCAAGTAGTAAAATGGATTTTGAGGTATCTCAAGGGTACTAGTCATTATTGTTTATGTTTTCGTCATGATGAGATTGTTCTTGAAGGATTTGCAGATGCGGATATGGCTGGAGATATGGATACCAGAAAGTCCACTACAGATTATTTGTATACATTTGCAGGTGCAATAGTATCTTGGGTGTCAAGGATACAAAGAATAGTAGCCCTCTGTACGACAGAAGCAGAGTACATAGCCGCAACAGAAGCTTGTAAAGAGATGTTGTGGATGCAGCGATTTCTAGGAGAGATAGGAATGAAGCAAGACAAGTATGTGTTATATTGTAATAGTCAGAGTGCCATTCATTTGGCAAAAAACCCAACATTTCATTCAAAAACCAAGCACATTGACTTAAGGCACCATTAGATCCGGCATGTGTTGGAGGAAGAACAGTTATCCTTGGAAAAGATCCATACAGATAGGAACCCTTCTAATATGCTCACTATGATTCTACCATGAAATAAACATGAGTTATGTAGAGGCATGGTAGGACTCAGTGTGACTCGATGACTTTTATTTGGCTTCAAGTGGGAGAATGTTAAGTGTGAAGCAAAATTCACGCAGGATTCTAGATCCTTCTAGATCATATATTTCTAGATCTCCACACCGCCATTAGTTTCTAGATATCCAGGCTTCTAGATCATTCTACACTGCCATTAGTTTCTAGATCATTCCAGATCTCCATTTGAATCACATACAGGATTCTAGATCCTTCTTCTGCCTCCATAAATTTGTAATTTCTCTGGCCAAGGAATGCAAGCCAGGGCCCAAGCCTGTTATGTAATGCTAAGTGATTTCTGTTCTCCAGTGATTGTTTTATCTATTTCGTTGTTTCTGACTGAGTAATCTTGTTGTTTCTCCATTTTTTTGTCTCTATGAATTATTCTCTACTATTGTCATCTAAGTATCTGAGTATAAATCCGTTGTGTGTTATGTATGCTTTGGTCTAACATTATTAGATATAAAAAAAGAACAAAAGCATACCGCAACTATTTATTGTGATAACTACTTACCATTGCCATAACTAAAATTCTTGTGTTTCATAATCGCACCAAACACATTAATACCAAATATCATTTCATAAAAGACTATGTGGTGAAAGGAGAAATCAAAATAAAGTTTTGTAGAACAATCAACTTTCGGATATATTTGCCAAAGCACTACCAAAAGGGAAGTCCCAATACATGAGAAATATGTTTGGAATCACCTCATTAAGCATTAATTGGGAGTGTTGAGGATAATGCTTAATGATGTTATGTTATGTAATTGTTGACAAATTGGTCAACGAATTTTGTGTTAGTGAGTTATCATAATTAGGACAACAAATTAATAGGTGTAGTCAATATTGAAAGTTATTATTCACCAAATTATTAGTAGCAGTAGATTAAAATCAGAGATTAGTCAAATAATTGATAATCCAATTAGAAATATATTGGCTATATAATAATGTATTCATTGCTCCCATAAATATATGAAATTCAAATGAGAATTTATCTTATAAATTGAAAACCAAACTTCTCTATTTTTTATTCATTAGTTTTTTTCTATTTTCATATATATGCACTTCATAGATTTAACATTTAAAAATATTTATATTTATTTATATAATAATATTAACAAAAATTATATTATTCCTGATTTTATATTTGTATGTTAAAATTTTCGATACCATATACCTCTCTTGAACTATCTTTTTCCTAACGAATTTTATCTATTTGAGATTTTTGCATTAATGCATGGAATTCTTTAAAGTCCTTCGGGTCTCACTAGAACTGAATCCTGTAGACAAGTGTAGATTACTTCATCTTTTTCCCAACGAAATTCATTTAGTTGCGAATTTTGCATTACTGCATGGAATTATATAAAGACCTTTGAGTTTCAATAGGATTGAATGGACAAAGTAATGTCGAAGTGTGTAGACAAGTGTACATAAAGTAACGTCAAGTATTTGTCTATGAAGGTCAAACATGTTTTAGTCTATTGTCAACAAAATCCTCTTCTTTTTTTAATCTTCTTATTTTAGAAAAAAAATGGGTTATGGTGTTAATTGTGTACTTTTTCTCATATATATATATATATATGGTAATTTTCATCTTAAATATATCTATAAAAGATAATATAATCGGCGCACGAAGTGTCTGTGATTATATTATTTTCAAACAAACATGTAAAAGACCATACCGTCTAAAGAAAAAATAAGATTGAAAATTAATTTAGACGAAGAACATAGATTAACTATAAAACTCAACGACATGGACCAAAATCTTAATTCGTATCGATTTGAGTACGCAAGCCAACGTCCCCGTGGCTCTTTGCAAGAAGTAATCAAAATCACGAGCTCCATATAAAATGAGATGTTTAACATGATTCAAGATAGATGTTCGATATTATTCAAGATATTTTCATTTAAACGAGAAGTTTAATCTAATACAGAATTAAGATTGAAAAACTAAAAAACCAAAAATAAACAACGAGCCTGGAATAAACATTGACAATCAACCAGAAATACCAACTCGCCTTGAATGTTTAGGGAAATACTATTTTACACCAGTCACTCGCACAGAAGATTAATGAATTATTTTTAATTCCTGGTAAATTGGGAACGGTATTCTTTGTACAAAATAACAATAAACTATGGCAATACATGGCAGAGAGTAAATCAATGGGTTGCTATTTGTTATTCGGCTATTAGGCAGATTGATAAATTAAAAATAAAGAAGCCACAAGTGAAATCACAATCAGTCTCACAAGAGAGAACTATTCGAAAGTTTACGTAGAATAGCCTTCACTATCTTTTGCTTCTGGCACCCGTATACAGAATCGCAAGATTCCTTGAGTTGGAAGATGCGTTGATGAAAGCCTTCATACTCACGATGGACGGGCGCAATCTGTCTGTAGGTGGCCATGTTTCTGCAATCTAAAAGCAGACGTCCAATGTGACCAGGGCAAGTTGCAACCAGTGTTTCTTTGGCAATTTTTAGATTATACAGATATTTTCTGTAAGACTCTTCCTCATATTTACCATGATCGCATTCCTCCGAATTTAGGCAAAGCCGGGCAAGATAGAAGAGAATAAACGAAGACCGAATCATCATTCTACCCCGTTCTCGCAATATCCCTTCAGGACATTCCAACCAGTCATCTAGTTCTTCAGAAAGCTTTGCGTCGCTCTTAGGCAGACCGGCTGCCAAATAGGCCGAAACAAAATTTTCATACTTTCCTTTCTTACTATCGACAGCTGCTACAATTCCTTCCAACCGGCATCGTTCACAGGTACAGGAGAAACCCCACGTCCTGCAAGCAGCTTGGCGAACACGGTATGGAAAAAGAACGTTGAAGTAGGGGATGGTGATTTCCTCGCCTTCCTTGATGTCCTTGGTCGCATGAATGCTCATAACATCGCCGACGTTGATTCTGGAGGCGTTGGGAAGGCAGGAATGGTTGATGAGAGACGGAATCAGCCAAATACCGTAGTAACTCCTATTTTCAGCAGGATTCGTCCAGTTATTCATGTTTTCTGGACACATATCATCGAACGCGATCGTCCTTAGGATACGCAGAATACCTTCGCGGCCGAGATTGTCATATTGTGGACGGATTCTCATATTCGACGGCGAAGTAGACGGCGAATTCGACCGGATTTCATAAAAGTTTAATTCGAATTCCGGAAATTCAGGGGCGAATTCTTTGAAGCAGTTGCCGCTTGAAGGGTCGAAGGAAAGAAATAACTTGAGCACCTCATCTCTTACGCGGGTGATAGCCTTTTCCACATGCGAAACAAGATCGTGAGCCGTCGGAGCGTCATTCAGTTGACAACTGTAAGCGTCGCACCTGGCCAAGGCCCTGGAAATAAGCAACACCGTTCCGGCTTTCACAAACTCGGTAGTGTACAGTCCTCTGCCCTTTCCAATTGCTGAACTTTTGATCTCCACAGGCCCGATGTAATCAGCATCTGGTTTGCAATTGTTTGGTTTTTTTGCAATCCCCGCAATGGCTTCGCCAAGACGGTAATATTCGATACACTTTTGCCCATAGAAATCGAGAAAAGATTTTGTTGATGCGCCACTGAGGCTGGGTAGAATGTCAACCAGGCACCAGTAGCCAGCTTTATATCTCCCCAGTGATATATGTGATTCAATTTGTACCTTCATTCCTCGGATTATCATCTCTTGAGAATCATCTAAACCGCCAGCGATGGTGCAGCAGGTCTCGGCATCATCGAGCGCGTCGTAATAGCGGCCAAGTTCAATGTACGCCCTCGATCTCTCGGCGTATAGATGAAAACGACGTGGCCTCAGTTTTTTAACCATTTCTTCAGTTTCCATTTCGAAAATGTATAGTTCGCATTTTGTGTAATTGCGAACACATGCGTCCCAGTCTTCGGCATCGAACGCGCGTCCTCCCCTTTCAAACCAATCGTTCAATTTCTTTGGGTTGTTTTCCGGAAACTTCTGTACTCTCACCATTGACCTCGGATCGTCGACATCAAGCCACTGAAACCCGTCAGTAGATTTCACCAACCGTGGCTGCTTTAGAGCAATTTTTGTGCCCTTTGGATAAGCCCTTTTTGCATAAGATTGATTGGAGCACAAGAAATCTGAACCAACGATTGACAAAGCAATCCAACCTCGGTATTTTCCTCTTTCATCACCGTATAAATTCTGCCGAACTTAATGGGTTCAACGCAGAGCTCCCCACAAATAACTATAAACTCAATCGTCTCCCCAATGAGCAACTCGCTGAGGCTAACCACAACGAGATCAGACCACCGTCCTAAATACTTATACTGGGTTCGAACCCCATTGAATGCATCTGATCTGTCAGACATGGAGAGATATTCTCCAATGGCCATTGTAGACAATTTCTCAAGAGCTCTATTGTGAATGCTGCTAATAGACTCTAAATTAAAATCAGAGAGTGGACCAAGGCCAAAAATGTCCACAAGGCTTCGAAGGTCATGTGATGTAGATGGTATACCTGGCGTAGAAGTTGCTGCCAGAGTCGGGACGAGAACTTTTTGTTCTGGAATCGCCGCCGCTGCTTTATCCTTTTCTTCCATTTCATCTTTGATTATTTTTGAATGGTTCTGCATTAACCAGACCGACAGGATAGCAGACTTACTCTTGCCTTTCCCTGTCTCTGTCTCCGCTGTCGAATTGTGAAACGCGCATAAGATAAAGATGAAAAGTTCAAAACAATTTAAACAGCAGAGAACACTGGTTTGGACGACAACGGCACTAAATGGTTTTAGACCATAAACGAACGACCCAGTAGCCGGTAGCTAACATGACTTACGACCAAGAAGACCAACCTAAGCAATCTTTAACGTTATCCGACTGTAGTGTTTAGGGTTCCCTCCCAATAACAAGAGGATGGGTCTGTGAAACAAGGAGAAATATTCTCCAATGGCCATTCTAAACAATTTCTCAAGAGCTCTCTTGTGAATGCTGCTAATAGACTCCAAATTTGAATCAGAGAATATGTCGACAAGGTTTTGAAGATCATGTGACGAAGAAGCTATACCTGGCGTAGAAGTTGCTGGCCGAATCGGCACGAGAGCTTTTTCTTCTGGAATCGCCGCTGCTGCTTTATCTTCTTTTTTCATCTCATCTTGGATTATTTCTGGTTGGTTCTCCATTAGCCGCACGGATAGGATATCAGACTTATCTCTTGCCCTTCCCTGTCTCTGTCACGTCTGTCTACTTGTGAAACGTGCATAAGACAAAGATAAAGATGAAATGTTCAAAAACAATTTAGGCAGCAACGCAAATCGGTTTGGAATATAACGGCAATAAATGATTGTTATATGAGTTATCGACGGTTTAAGAAAATAAGCGAACCTGCCAGTAGCCAGTAAGGCTCTTAAGGCCACGCACTTTGACCGTTTAACACGACTTACGACCGATAAGACCAACCTAAGAAATCTTTAAATCTGTCCGAGTATAGGGTGTTAAATTATTTCACAACCTTTACCATTAATAATAATAATTTATTTATTTATTTTACTGATATGTATTAGTATTAATATTAGTATATATCTATATTAATATTATAATATTATTAATATTAATATTAATATTAATATTATAAACACATTATTAATTAATATTAGTATATATCTATATTAATATTATTATTAAAATTCATATTAAAAAATATATAAGAATAATCATAATAACATTAAAAAATAATTTTATAAAACATTAATATTATAAAATAAAAATTTATAACTATTAATATTATAATATTACCAACTTAAATCTATCTTAACACCAGATTTATCAAAGGGATCAAATCTCTCGAGGTGCAAATCTATTTTTTGAGTGCAAAACTTGAGAAAAGGTTTGCATGTGGAGAGATTTGGTCCCTCTCGGCGCTTGATAGATCCAGTGTTAAGATGGATCTAAGCTAGTTTGTGCGCTCATACAAAATTTGTTTAACATGTAATTATTTTGATCATTTTAAATATGCTAAATATGTCTACGATTAATTTGGTTATTTTAAAAAATGATGAAATAAAAATTTTGAGTGCAAAGTGTAAATGTAACAATTTTGATTGATAGAAAATGTCAATAATAAGAATATAGTCAATTATAAACAATCTTCATTGCGATCAATCTAAAACTATTTTCAAATATATCAAATATTTAACTCGAGCTATTATAGTAAACAGCATACCTTGTCTCTTCTCCAAAATCAATAATTGTGACTTATATAGTGTTAAACTGCAA
Organism: Pinus tabuliformis; assembly: GCA_031772625.1. Taxonomy (NCBI): domain Eukaryota; kingdom Viridiplantae; phylum Streptophyta; class Pinopsida; order Pinales; family Pinaceae; genus Pinus; species Pinus tabuliformis. The sequence goes on along the minus strand of CM062810.1, from coordinate 476,563,989 downwards.
ATAATTTTCAATGGTAGTCATTTTATATTACTGCATTTGAATGCAAAGTAATTAACAATGTTGAATGATGAAAAATGGGAATAATAAGAATTTACTCAATTATAAATAGTTTATAGTTTCAAGAAGAAAACATTTGGGCGGAAATATCTTATTTAGGATGAAAATTCAAGTATTGTATTTATGGTTGAATAATTCTTATGTGCTTACATTGAGAGAGAGTGTGATCTAGATGAAGGGAGAGGGAAGAAGAGAGATGAAAATATGGGGAGGGAGGAAGAGATATATATATGGAGAGGGAAATTTTAGAGAGAGAGAAGGGGAAGGGAGAGAGAGAGGGAGGGGAAGAGAGAGAGAGGGAGAGAGAGATAAATAGATATAGAGAGATAGTGTGTATGTTTAGGGGTTGAGATAGAGAGATAGAAAGGAGAGACAATGGGAGATAGAGATATAGATGGAGGAGGTAGAGATGTGCTTACACTATTCTACACCCTCTCTCTTCTACACCCTCCCCCGCCCCATCTATATCTCTATCTCCCATTGTCTCTCCTTCTCACCTCCAAAACATATTCTCTCTCTCTCTCTCCCCCTTGCCACTCCCACTCTAGCTATCTCTCTCTATGTCTTTCTTTCCCTTCCAACTCCATCTCTTTCTCCCCCTTTCTCTCTCCTCTCTCTCAAGGCCTCTCTCTTTTTCATTCCTCTCTCTCCCCTTCTCTCACACCTCCCTCCTTCTCTCCCCCCATCATACACACACTCTATCTCCACCCTCCAACTCTATCACAATCTCCATCCCTCTCTCCCTCTCTCTCTCCCCCTCTCCCCCCATATCAATGTCTCCCCATCTCTCTCTTCCCCTTCTTTTGCTATCTTTATCCTCTCCTTTTCTCTCTCTTCCCTCATCTCCTCTCTCCCTCATTCCATCTTCATCTCTCCCTTGTCACTCCCTCTCTTTCCCCTCCAAATCCATCTCTCTCCCCCTCCTCTCTCTCTCTTCCTTTCTCTCTCTCACTGTGTCTCTCACCTCTAGGACTCTATCCCACACTCTATCCCCCTTCCATCTCACTCTCTTTCTTAAATATGATCCCATTTTATTGTATTTAAGAAAATATCTAAATTAATAAAAAACATAATTGGTTGTAAAATATTAAACCTATATTTCAGATCAATCATGTTAAAGAAAATACAATAATAAAAAATTAAAAGAATCACTTTGCTTGGATCCTTGGTTAAAATGCATCTATCCTAATTCATTATAATATTATTTATGTTATATAGATTTCACATATGTATATATAAAAGTATTCTCATTTTTCAATTTATTAAAACATCCATTTAATCTTTATGAAAATATCATTTAGTCCTAAGGACGTAGGGTTTATATATACCTCAAAAGTAATTATAACGTTTTTTATCTTAAATTTAACTAAAAAATGTTATAAAATTAAATTAAAATAAAATATTTGTAAAATATTTTTATTTTTAAATATGCTATTGTTTTTTGGCATGTGGTATTGATAAGACATTGTATTGACCCATAGTATTGTAACAATTAAAAGCCTATATCCATAACATAATAATCAAAATTCTAGCTAGCCCATGGTATTGATAAACCATGGTAGTAGCCCATCCTATTATAATTTTCTTCCCTCCTCTCCCTCTATATCTTTATATTGTGGGCATTGGCCCATGGTATTGTAAAAAAACCTACTTAGAAGTTAATAATATCCATGGTAAATATTCATGATTAAAAATCTTGTCATATTGTAATTTTTTAGTTTTTATCTTCTTATTAATTAAATTTATAGATGGAACACATCTATATTAATTGTTAGAAATATATTGATTACATAAAATATAATATTACAATATTATAAGTTATCCAATATTTATAACCACCCCCACCTAATAAATAGTGGCCACTAGTGTGCAGAAATACTAATTAATATTTAATATTATTAAATTTTACCTAATATTTCAGGTCTCACACTACCTTAAATATTACAGTCTACTCACAATTCGCCCACTCCTAATTGTATTAAGCACCTTCCATAATATTAAATTTAACTTCCTATAACCAAAAACCTCGGAAATTTAAGTGATTATTATTATTAAGTAGTGTTACAGAAATCACATAACCGTGATATTTATTATTACAGTATTACAAAAGACAACGCCACGAAATATATACTCATTTATTATTATTACATAAATCGCACAACATAAAACATAAACGAAATTGACTTGGTTATTATTACTCGACCTTGTAGATTTACATGCATGCATGATGATGATCTCAGAAGAAAGAAAAAAGACATGCCTTTTCTGAAGCTTTTTGGTGTAATCTCTCATAAATGGATATAGTTAATTAACATATATTATAATTTTATAATTCACATAGTAAAAAGTAAAATTAAAGATAAATAAAATTATTTGATTATTATTATTACAGAAATCACAACGCCACTAAATTTACCTAGTTAGTATCACTGGACACCGTAGATTTATATGCGTGCATTATGATCTCAGAAGGAAGAAAAAAGGCCTTTTCTGAAGCTCTTTGGTGTAATCTCTCATAAATGGATATAGTTAATTAACACTGTATTATAATTTCATAACTCACATACTAAAAAGTAAAATTAAACAGAAATAAAATTACCTAATTATTATTATTACATAAATCACAACGCTACTAAATTTACCTCGTTATTATTACAAGATATTAATTTTATTTTAATTAAATTTCTTATTTCAAAGTCACCTTACACATATCTTGATCATATATAATATATATTAGGCTACACATATATAGTAAAGTTACACATATTTTCCACATATACAATATATATTAGCCGACAAATATATTTTTTAATGTCACCTTACGTGACAACATCTCCCTCATAATTTTTTAATGTAAGTTACCTCACAACATCTCCCTCATATTTTTTTAATATTTTTTAATGTAACGTTACATAAAGTGACAACATCTCCCTCATATACTAGGCTGTAAAGCACCTCTCGGTGCATTTTTTAATGTCACCTTACGTGACAACATCTCCCTCATAATTTTTTAATGTAAGTTACCTCACAACATCTCCCTCATATTTCTTTAATATTTTTTAATGTAACGTTACATAAAGTGACAATATCTCACTCATATACTAGGCTATAAAGCACCTCTCGGTGCACTAACTATAAACATCGTACTGATATTATAAACCTAAGAGAATAATAAACCCCAAGGGTTAATACTAAAACCCCAAGGCATTATAAACCCAAGGGAATAATATTAACCAAGGGATATTAAACCCAAGGAATTATTACTAAAAGCCCCTAGGGTTTATTTTCACTTGGGTTTATAGTCTTCATCCCTTGGGTTTATAATATCAATGCCTTGGGTATATTAATATAACTATTGATATACTTATGGTATAATATTATTCATAGGTTTATAATATTAATCCCTTAGGTTCAATATAAATCATGGTCAACCAAGCGTTTATATACATTGGATTTATAAAATTAGTTCCGACGTTTAATAATATTAGTCCATTGGATTTATAATACCTTGGGGTTTTAGTATTAACCATTAGGTTTTCGTATTATCTTGGATTTATAATATCAACCCCTTCAGTTTACTAATGTAAGGGCTCATATTCCTAGGGTTTAATACTAAAACCCCAAGGGATTGTGAACCAAAGGGAACAATATTAACCCAAAGGATAATAAACCCAAGGGATTAATAGTAACAACCAAGGGGAATAATATTAAACCCTAGGGATTAATATTATAATCCCAAGGTATATAATCCCTAGGAAAAATATTATAAACCCTAAAATAAACATGGTTGACCATGGTTGACAATGGTTGATCTTCAATTTTGAGACAATGGAATTACTATTAAAACAAGGTAGACAATAGTTGGCGATGGTTGAACATGGTTGATATTATAAACAAAAGGGAATAATTAACCATAGGGATCAATACTTAAAACCCAAAGGACTATACACTTAACGGAATAAAATTAAATGTTAGGAATATGAACCCTTAGATTAATAAACCCTAGGGATTAATACTAGAACATGATAGAGAATGGTTGACCATAGTTGACCATGGTTGATAAATTGAAGGGAATAATAAACCCTATGGATCAATACTAAAAGCCCAAAGGACTATAAACCTAATGGAATAAAAATAAACCCTAGGAATATGAACCCTTAAATCAATAAATCCAAGGGACTAATATTATAAACCCAAGATACATAAACCCTAACATAAATTTTATAAAGACTAAAATAAACATGGTCGAGTGTGGTTGAGCATGGTTAATTTCCATATTGTGACAATCCTTGAACATGATTGACCATGATTGACAACGTGATGTTGGACCCTGGTCGACTTTCATATCGAGACAATCTTTGTCAAAACATGACCTTGGACTATGGTTGACAATGGTTGGTTTTAATATTGAGACAATCTTTGTCACAATGTGACATTCGATCATGCTTGATCATGGTTGGATATGGTTGACCATGGTTTACCATGAATAATATTATAAACAAAATGGAATAATAAACCGAAGGGATTCATATTATAAACCCAAGGGATTAATACTAAAACCCCAAGGTATTATGAACCCAAGGGAAATATATTAAACCCAAGGGACAACTATCATAAATGCAAGGTATATAAACCCTAAGATAAATATTATAAACAATAAAATAAGCATGATTGAACATGTTTGATTTCAAAATTGAGACAATGCTTATCAAAATCTGGCATTGCACCATCGTTGACCATGATTGATTTATATATTGAGACAATATCTGACCATGGTTGATTTTCATATTGAGACACTCTTTGTTACAATGTGACATCCTACCATGGTTGACCGTGATTGTCCATGATTTCCATATGGAGACAACTTTTGTCACAATGTGACATTTGTCCATGGTTGGCTATGATTGACCATGAATGATATTATAAAACCAAGTTATAAACCCAAGGAAATAATAAAATGAAGAGATCGATATTATAAACTCAAGGGATTAATACTAAAACTCAAAGGGATTATGAACTAAAGGGAATAATATTAAACCCAAGGTGCAAATATGAAAGTCATATAAAGCCTAAGATAAATATTATAAATACATGGTTGACCATGGTTTATTTTCAAATTGAGACAATTCTAATCATAATGCGACCTTAGACCATGGTTAACCATGGTTGACTTACATATCGAGATAATACTTGTCACAATGCGACATTAGACCATGGTAGTTTTTCATATCGAAGCAATATTTGTCACAATGTGACGTCAGATCATGGTTTACCATGGTTGATTTACATATTGAGGAAATGTTTGTCACAATGCAACTTTAGACCATAGTTGACCATCATTGACCATGGCTAATTTACACAATGAGAGAATCTTTGTCACAATGCGATGTAAGACCATAGTTGACAATGGTGAATTTCCATATCGACACAAATTTTGTCACAATATGACATTAAGACCATGGTTGATTTACATATCAAGACAATCTTTGTAGCAATGTGACGTTGGACCATGGTTAACCATGGTTGACCATGATTGATTTTCATATTGAGACATTCTTTGTCACAATTCGACATTGGGCCATGGTTGACCAAGATTGACCATGGTCAACCATGTTTCATTCTATAAAACATGATTGACCATGAGCAATCATGGTTAACCATGATTGTCCATAATTTTCATAAGAAGGCAATTTTTGTCATAATGCAATATTCAATCATGGTTGACCATGATTGATGAAAGGGATTGATATTTTAAATGCAAGGGAATAATAAACCCATGGATAAATACTAAAACCCCGAGGGATTATGAACCCAAGCGAAAGATATTATAAACCCAAAGATAAATATTATAAACATTAAAATAAACATGCTTGAACATGGTTGATTTCCATATTGAGATAATCTTTATCACGATGCAATATTGGAACCGAAGGGAACAATTAACCCAACCAACAAAAAATTTAAACAAAGCCTACAAAGCCTAAGATAAATATTTTAAACCCCTAAATATACATTGTTGTCCATGGTAGTGCTTGGTTGATTTCCACATGCAGACAATCGAAAGACAATATTTGTCATAATGCAACATTGACACTCATTGACCATGTTGACCATGATTGCAACATTAGGCCATTGTTGACCATGGTTGACCATGATTGAAACCCAAGAGATTTATATTAAAATGAATGACACATATTAAAACCCATACCAATATTAATAAACCCTAAGAATATGGACCATTATATGAATGAAACCATGCGATGAAAGTTGAAAACTGTAGGGATTATAAACCCAAGGGAATAGCAATAGAAATATGCCCAAATATCATAAAGTGAAGACATAAATATTTAAACCACTAAATAAACATCTTCGACAACATTCGAAAACAAAACATTTTGCACTAAAGAATAGGTTTCACAATGTAAATCTCGGGTATGGTCGAGCAACTTTCCTACAATATCTGCCACAATACAAATCCAGACAATGGTTTTCCATGCTTTATTTGCCCCTCACAAAATAGTCGACATAAAGCAACAATGAACCACCATTAATAATATTTCAAAATATCAAGTTTTCGAAAGAAACAATAATTTTCACAATCGGAAAAGTTGGGTTTATTATCCTATAAATCAAAATAAAAAACGAAATAAAGTTGATAAACAATATAACACATGGAAATGAAAATCACAACAGAATCGAATATCATCACATTTGAACTCGGAAAATAAAAATAAAAATCACATTTTATTGAAAATTATATATAGAGAGCGATTTATTTGACATCTGTAAACATTTGGAAATTCACAAACATAACTATTTCATGCAAGCCTCTTCCAAAACACACTCTGGACGGTGACAAAAACAACACCAACCCAAATTAACATCAAAATGGTCACAATACTTAATCTCTTCTAGTTTTCCCCAACAACTCTTATGTGCGAATGATATAACGTTTGCACATACGATTTGATTAAACCCAAGACACAAATATCTTCATCAATGGAAGAAGAATGGAATCTATGTTTTTTATCTAGTTTTTTGCGAATATATGAAACAAAACTCAACATTGAAGCAATAGATTTAATCGCCTCAATATAATACATGCCATCATAGTTGTCCATATCTGCATTTGACTCAGACAAAATAGTAAATAAATAAGTGAAAAAAAAAATCCAAAAAATGTTATATAAGTATATGCAATAATTCTTTCCTACGAACAAATATATGTTTTTCCATATTTTCATTCCAACCCACATGCCACAATTGGGGGTAGCGTTATCTTTCACTACTTATTAAAAGAAAAGCATGTTTACAAGTTTTTTCACAATGTTCACATGATTAAAATCACTTCATTAGTAAATCAAATTATTCAATTCTACATTTCCATCGACTTCGAAATACTTAATTTCTAGTTCAATTGATTTAGTTGATTACGCAGAGTACTTGATTATAGACGCTATCCTAGATGATGATTATATGATTATGTATATTAGTCAATCAGTAGTATAAGATTAAGTGCCAAACCTCTAATCACTAATCTCAATGGAGTGTGACCAAAAACAACTAATCTCTTCAGACAATAAGAAAAATCTATAATAATTCCAACCATAAGAAAAAATCTATAATAATTCATAGATCAAACCAACACGAAGAAGAGATAACAACACTCAATAATACAAAACAACAAAATGAATAATCAAGAAAAGCTTAAATTAATATGTTTTTTTAATAAAAGTCTTAATTATAAAAACTCTTTTATCAAATCATACATATTGTTACTAATAGAAATAGAAATGTTAGATTTAGTAAGCATTTTAAACTAAGCATTTTAGAACTTTTGGCAAGAAAATATAAAATATAATTTTAAAGATAGAATTTTTTTTTGAAATTTAAAAACATTGAGCGAATACTATAAAATGTTTATTGATATATTTGTAAAATTATTCAAATTTATAATGATTTTATATATAGTTTTTATATAATATTGGCAATTTTTAAGGTAAAATAATTTTATATTCTAAAATTTGGGCAAATCATCTTTTATAAAAATTGGAAATTGGTCAATTTTTTATCATCTTTTATAAAAATTGGAAATTGGCCCTTTTTTTTTGTGGAAAATTATGGTAAATTAACCAATAAGCCAATATTAACCCCTAAAATTTTCCATACATGTAATTAAACTTTCAATATCAATATCATCAACCCATATTATCATTATTATCATTAAATGATTTTTATTTACCTGGGAAGTCTCATTATGCGTGGCCCAAAAGGGCTCCCCTTACTCAATTTTCCATACATGTGATTCAACTTTCAATATCAATATGATGTACGCATATTATCATTAAATGATTTTTATTTACATTGCAAGTCTTCTTATGCGTGGCCCAACAGGGCTCCCCTTACTCTTTCGGCGGGTCGAAGTGCAAGTATTCTTATTATCATTCCTTGTTAAAGCTATCATAATTTGACAATATTGGGTGTTTACGGATATGGTGGCTTGGAATCATTACAGTGTCATTGCAACTATACTCACAGCGAGGATATCCCAACTTCCTGTGGTCTGTAGAGCATGATCCCATTTTTGCGAGCGTCATCCATCGCCGGGTATGCTCTAGAGAACCCCTTCTTCAGGAAAAAATAACTCTCTTCTCTGCCTTTTTACTGTAAGTCTGCAATGGATAGGATGAATGCTTTAGAGGGCTGAAACTGTTGTGGATACACAGGATTTTGTGGGTTTATCCTCGGATACTCCTAGAACCCAGCAGCCAGATTATCCCTGTTAAGGTTTACTGTGTTTTATCAGTTCAATGGATGTTATCTATGTTGGTTTGTTGCAACCGAGTGGCGTAGCTATTTCTCATCTGACTGCCTCGTTTTACAGTTTGAAACCACTAGCTTGACCCTCGTTTATTTTCAGCCTACGATCACTCTGGCCCACGCCCAACTCCAGTATATCATATCGTGGGGTTATACCACCTGTGTGACCCAACGCCTTCATTGTAGACAGGTTTTATTTCGTGTGTTTGAACAGATAGATGTTCTCCCTGAAGTTTGTGGATTTAATTAGTTGCCAACATGTGGCTTTAACATACGTCTTTAATTTATTACTAGTTTGAGGATATACTACTTTAATTTACTGTTAAACAACAGTTTCAGAAAGAAAGGACGGTTAAATGAAAAAATCGTGTGTTCAGTCCTTACAGAAAGAAGCAGAGGTTAAATGGATAAATTGTATTTCCACATTAATTTTATTTATCCGTTTTGAGTAGGTTGATTTGTGTTTTTGTATTTCACTCAGTGCCTGCAGTGGTTCTTTGACAATTGTAGAGTGTTTTTTCAATGATTGTATTGTTTCACGTACCTAGCTGGACGGGTGAAATATTTTAATGTTATTTCATTTTAAAATCACAATATTTTCATTATATTGTGAAAATATATTACCAGAATATTTAGAAATGTTAAATTCATCAAAGAGACAATAGTAAAAATTCATTGTGGGGAAGGTAGGATGGTAAAGCTTGATGAAAAGTGGCAGTAGGTGTTGCGCATGTAAAAAGAACTAGAAAAACAAAATATGGGACATAAACATTCAGGGTAACTAAAATTGATTCACTGTATCTAATATTTTCCAATAAAGAGTAGAAACCCGCCTGAACTGAACACATGAAGCAAGAAAATAAAATAGCTTCAATTCAACAGAGTATCTGCACAACAGCCCACGAACCCACCTGCTTCGCAACGTCAACCCCAAAGACTCTACAACCAGCTTATCATAGTAGCTCAAAAACAAGACACTAGAAAGAAGCGAGACATTAGAAAGAAGTACAAACACCTTCTTCGTCAACAACTCCCTTCCAATATAGCTTCCCAACACCTCTGACATTTCGTTTCCACTTACCTGTTGTCCGCCTCCACAAATTAAATTAAGCCAAATTAAATTAAGCCACCTCCATAAGTAACGCATAGCAAGGACCCTTCATTTTTTTCCCTTTTCAACATAATCTTGTTTTTTGGAAATGAAAATCTTAAAAAACAATCAATATTCCTTGCAACGTGTTTGTATTTTATTTCATACTATATTCAAAAATATAATTAGGCCACTTTCAACATTTGATTCGAAGTGTCACTGCCAGTATGGCAAGATATTTTTACTGCATTTTCTCATTCTTTTATGTTACTTTTGAAAATATTTTTACTACTTTTTCCATTTCATTGGTCTGCTAGTTGTTGTTGTTGTTCTTCCTCCCTGGCTTTTGGCAAGCACTATTCTTCTTCCCTAGCTTTTGGGAAGCACTGATTTATATACCCCGTATACCAATTAAAACTACTTGCGGCCAACTCTTTAGCTGTATCTCCACAGACATAATCCCCAAACCCCCAAAGCCGTGGTTTGAAGCTTTGTAAAAACCTTTTCGAAATTTGACTTCCATTCTCTTATTTGCCCATGTGGGTTCTGGTACTCAAAAGGCTCAGGATTTCACCAGAAGTTTTGGCCCTTCGACTCTCAGGTTTATTACAACTCAATATATTGATTATTGCCAATACTTTCTTCCTTAAACTGGTATGGATACCCGTACTTCTAATTGGGTTCACTCTTCGCTTGATACCCTGAAATGCTCTAATGTGTTCTGCTCGCTGGTGTGGTTTGTTCTGGGCGGAGTTTTGCATTTACGTTGAGCTCACTGTATTCCGCCGAGACCCATCTGACTTAACATAATTTTGTTGTTGTTCTAGGGGTTCTACACTGGCCCCTCAACCTATGTCAACTTCCATCTTCTCCTACGATAGAAATCTCGGCTCGATTTGGAGGCCATTACCCAACAAGTGCTTATTTTCCTTCCAATTGTCGTAAACACATGTGTTTTTGTTCTCTAGATAAGAGTTGTTAAATATATATTTTTTTCTCTATTGCTTTTTACAAATGGTAACTGAATTCATGTTTTTGGACTGCAGGGGTATTGTTTCACCTACGCGCGGGTTCTGGCAGTCAGAAGGCTCAGGATTTCACCAAAAGTTTTGGTTGTTCGGCTCTTGGGTTGATTCCAACTCAATATATCGATTCTTACCAATAGTTTCTTCCTTAAACTGGTATGGACACCCATAATTATAATTGGGTTCGCTCTTCGTTGGATACCCTGAAATTCTCTAATGTGTTCTCCTCGCTGTTGTGATTTGTTCTCGGCGCAGTTTGTTCTTAGAAATTCTTTTGACGATCTCGAAAGAAAGGAAGTGAATTTTAACCCTCCGGTACTGCATGTTGGTTCGTTGCTTCCCTCTGGTTTTTTGAATGGTGAACATTCCAAGGACATGAGAGTTGGAACAAGCATTTGGAAAGAATGTGACTGTTCCGAGTGGCTTGATGCAAAGCCTAATCGTTTAGGTTTATATGTTTTGTTTGGGAGTATGGTTCATGTGACTAAAGCTCAACTGGAGGAAATAGCAATGGGTTTGAAGGACAACGGGCAGTTGTTCCTCTGGGCTCTTCATCCAGAAATAGTCTCTTCAACAGTCTCAGACAGCTTACCCCACGGTTTTCTGGATGAGATAAAAGGGCAGGGGCTCGTTGTTCCATGGTGCAATCAGCTGCAAGTTGCTGAGAATTTTTCTGGTAAAATTCCAAAAACAAATTAACTGAACACAGGGACAATGCTCTGTTTTGCCACAAGATCATAGCACAGGGAAGCTACAATTGATTTCTGAGAACAAAGTATTACACACACCCACAAAAGATTTGTATTCATTAAAATAAAACTGTTGTTACAAAAATATTCTTCCTCTACCTGAGGGATTACACCAAGAACATTTCAACAAAAAAAATTACTCTGTCTCCTTTTGAAAAGATTTGCAATGTTGTGTGTAAATTTTTCATTTACATTTACTGTTGTAAATAAAAAATCTTACATTTACTGTTGTAAAGAAAAATCCTCTTGTTTCATTCACGCTGTTGCATTACAAAAAAAAAAGTATGTCTCTGTTGGAGAGATCAACACACTGCTGTGTGGAAATTACACATTCACCAAACAAAAAAAACTTACATTATCCTTTTCACTACTGTGTGAAAGATTTCATGATTTTCACTGATGCATGCTTCCGTTTTTTTTCATTACATGCTCCCCCTGTGTTTTCTTAACAAAAAAAAAACTTACACACATACTTCCACGCTTTTACCTATCATACTCCCATGAATAATTAAAAACAATAAAATTAAATGGTTTTACCAAAGTTTACTTGTGCCCATACTTCCGCTGATAGAAAATAATAAAATTAAAAATCTCACCAACAATTTATGAACCGCTGTAAGTTCCATTAATTATTTTACTGGCAAACCGGTAGTCAAACTCAAAAACTTCACACAATGTCATGTTGCAGGCTTGTATGCAGCTTTGGATGCAATCAACGGTGGACAATCTTCACTTTAATCAAATGGATATCGCTTGCCCAAACAAAATAATCGTTATGTCCCGATAAAAAGCTGTTTTGCAAAAAGTACTTGGGACACGCGTCAAATTTTGATTGTATCGGGGGCGTTTGAGAGAATACCACTGCCTCAGCAAAAGTGGTCTGATGGGAGACTGGTGGTTTTCAGAAATTAAATGCGGCAGGTGAAATTATTATTTCAACACTCCCCTTTAATTTCAACTGCTGAGTTATCAGTCATACCCAAACATTTCCTAAAAAATTCAAAACTTTTCTGGTCCAATGGCTTGCTCAGAATGTCTGCAACCTGCTCTTGAGTCCTGCAATGTTTTAAAACAATTTCTCCATTGCTTACCAATTCTCTGATGTAATGAAACCTTGTGTCAATGTGTTTCGTTCTCTTATGAAAGATAGAATGCTTGGATAATGCAATCGTTGAGCTATTGTCACAAAAATTTACCGTTCCTTTTGCCTGCTCTTGGCCTAAGCTCCTTAACATCCTTCTCATCCACACTGCTTCACATGCTGCTACTGTAGCTGCCACATATTATGCCTCTATTGTGGATAATGCTACAATAGGCTGTTTCTTAGAAGCCCATTAAATGGGTCCTGAACCCATGTGAAAAACATAACTAGATGTGCTTTTCTGATCATCTACACTTCCAGCCCAATCACTATCAGTGTATCCAATTAAGTCTGAACATTCTGAAGTAGTATATAGGATGCCAAACCTTTTAGTACCTTTAACATACCTCATAATTCTTTTTGTTGCCTGCCAATGTGCTTCTTTTGGCCTCTCCATGAATCTAGAAATTAAACTAACAACAAACATTATATCCGGCCTAGTTGCAGTCAAATACATAAGGCTGCCAACTATGCTCTTGCACAAACTAGGATCAAAATCCTTGCTATTGTCCTGTTTGCTGAGTTTTAATCCCATCACTGTGGGAGTGATTGTTGCCTTGCTCTCCTGCATATTGAATCTTTCCAACACTTCATTAAGATATTTTTCTTGTGAGATAAAAATCCCATTTTCATTTTGATCTACTTCTATTCCTAAGAAGTATCTCAGCAAACCCATGTCAGTCATTTCAAATTCTTCTTTCATGACTGTTTTGAAATTTTCAATAAGGCAATCATCATTACCTGTGAAAATAAAATCATTAACATATAAAACAAAAATTAGTAATTTACCATCATTTTCTTTGATGTAGACGGTGGGTTCTCCCTCACACTTATCAAATCCATTTTCTAGTAGATAGGAATCTATCCTACTATAACATGCTCTTGGTGCCTGCTTTAGCCCATAAAGAGGTTTCTTCAATCTGCACACTTTGTGCTCCTGGCCTTTCTTTTCATAGCCTAGAGGTTGTTCAATGTAAACCTCTTCTATTAACACTCAATTTAGGAATGATGACTTCACGTCCATTTGGTGAACTTTCCACTTGTTTTTTGCTGCTATGGATAGCACTGCTCTCACTGTTTCCATTCTTTCAACCGGTGCAAAAGTTTCCTCATAGTCTCTCCCATACTGCTGCTTGTATCCTTTGACAACCAGCCTTGCTTTGTGTCTTTCTATTTTTCCTTCAACATTACTCTTGGTCTTGTAGACCCATTTAACTCCAATCACTTCCTTACCTTTTGGTAGCTCAACTAAATCCCATGTCTTGTTTCTCTCTATGGCATTGATCTCCTAATTCATAGCTTCTATCCATTTCCTATCCGTAATTGCATCTTCGAAATGAATATGATCATCAACATGACAATATAAAGCAAACAAAGAATTCATACCTTCATCATAAATGTCACTTAAATTTCTGAACTTCTTACCTCTTTCATTTGGTGTACAAGTGCTTGAATAAGAACTTGAATTTCCTCCTTGTGGTGTGCCTGTAGAAGTACTTTCATTTGCCCTCAAGGGTATCTCTTGCTGCTCTTGCATTGGCGCTGCTATTTGGGGATGTATTTCAGCCATCTCCTCATCATCTTCATCATGAGACAAACAGTTTTTAACATTCACTGTTTTCTCTATGCTTCCATCCCAAGCTTCCTCCTTAATGAACTGAAGATCTCTGCTCACTAAAAACTTCTTGGTAGATGGGATATACAACCTGTAAGATTTGGATTCCTCACTGTATCCAATGAAAATACATTTCTCCTCTTTGTTGTCCAACTTCTTCCTTAGATGATCTGGAATGTGTGCATAAGCCACACATCCAAAAGCTTTCATGTGGGTGACTCCTCACTTTCTCCCACTCCATGCTACAACAATGTAAACTTTGAAACGGGAATTGATACTGTTACCCGTTTTGTAGAGGTGGCAAAAAAATGACCCGATTTTCAAAAGTGGTGATGCAGAATACACATGTTTTTTTTAGAACATGGTTTTTGGAACTTTAATTTTTTTCATGTGCATTAAGTTTTAGAATGGTAGTGAATGGTAGTGATTTTCATCCTGATTTTAAAAAGTGAGTATTCTGCATCACACCCTTTTTTTAAAAAACCTATTTTTTGACTTTAAATTTTCTAGTGTGTGAAATGTAAAAAATTATTTTCTAAATTTGATAGTTTTTGAAGTCGTCATTGTATTCATATTTTCTTGTTCTCTATCTTAATTTTTCTTTTTTTAGTGGGCTTTTTATTGTTTTGCGTTTTTAAATTAGAAAGTCGATAGTTTGAATTTTAGATAATCTACATATTTAGACATCCTTAATTAATTTTTCAATCCACATGAAATAATTGTTTCTAAAAAACAACATTTTTTAACAACGGACATAAAAATAACCATTTTTAACATAAATATAACAAAAAAACTAAACATTTTGATATTTTTTTGCTAGAATTAACATGTCAAAATCACAATTTTTATACAAAAATATTAACTAAAAATGGTCAAATAATAGTTTTTTTTATGAATTTCATGTCAAAAAAATAATAATAACTTTTTTTTTTCAAAAAATAATAATTAAATTAAAAATCAATGCGAAAATCACAGTTGTGCTCTCTCTTTCTTTCACATACCAGACTCTTGATGGAAATTTCACCTCTTTTGAACTTTTCCGGGAATCGACCCACCGCCGATCGGGCAGGGCGGGGCGGCCCGGGGGTGGCGCTGCGGGCGCGCAACGGCACCCCCGGGCCGCCCCGCCCCGCCCGACCAGCGGCGGGTCGATTCTACTACTACATTTTCTTATGTAGTAGTAGCAATTTGATTCAATCCATAAAATTCTAGGTCACTTTTATATTATTTATATTTTCTCCACTTCCATATTATTTAGATTTTTCTTTCAATCACTTTGAGTTTTTTTGAGACTATTTCCATTTTGTGTTTATTTTCCAGGTATTTTAGTGATAAGAAATCAATGGATTGTAGGTTTTAGATGTATATTTTGATTTCTATTTTTCACATCTTTGTTTGAAAAGTTAACATAGAAAAATAATTTACATTTGAGTAATTATTGGGTATATAAAAACTATAACAACATTTTTTTTTCTTTTTAATTTTTTTATCTGAAAAATAAATAAGTTTATCTATTGTAATTAGAAATTTTATCCCATCTAGAGAATTGAGGGAGCACAATACCCCATTAGATGGTCATATGAGGAATTATATGCGAGTATCTCGCTTATTTTTTTTTTAATAATTTCATTGCTTTGAAAAAAATCACCATTTAAACTGTTGGTAACATTTATCCTGTGTTGAGCTACCAAAGAGGTGAATTATAAGTTCAATTTCCAAATAATAATATCCATCCTATAATTTCATGGCTTTGGAAAAAGCACGATTTAAACCATAGGTAACATATACCCTGTGTCGAGCTACCAAAGAGGTGAATTATAAGTTCAATTTCCAAATAGATAATGTCCATCACACTAACAAATTTATGTTTGAATAGTTCGTTTTAAAATATAAATTGGAAAAACATTCAAATTCCGAACCAAGTTCCCATGAAAAAATATCAATTAAAAATTTGAATATTGATCGTGAAGGAAATGAATAGACCTTTACGTTACATAAGCCTCCCCTCTTCTTACGTATCTCCTCAACCTTAAGTCAAGCCAACATAACAATAAATTATATTTTACTTTCCCTCCTCCCTCAAGCTTCACAGCAGAGAGCAAGATAAGAGTGTGTTGGAAGCCTGAAGGTATCTTGCTTTACCATGTTGATGTCATCGATGCCCAAGAGAACATATTGCATATAATTAATAAATAAAATGCAACCTTATTCCCTTACGTTGCTTAGAGTGGCGAGAATGTGCTCAACGGTCCAACCAGCACTCAACTTAAAATAGTGACCAGAACAGCGGTTCTCTGTAACTGCTTAATTTTATAAGTTTCAAGGGGCATATAACGATACAGGTTATTCTAATATCCTCTCAAGCTTCTCCTGGAAGACAGGCGTTATCGTTGCTGAAACCTATTCTTTAATGAAAAAGGCGGCCAAAAGTCTGGACTCTGAAGGTTTCGTAATACCAGAAGATTCGTTAGCTTTTTAGTGGCCAAAAACTGTTGTACTTCGAATTCTGATCAATCATGAAATATGCCTCTGATGTTTAATCGTTATCTGATGATCGGCTCAATTCCTCTGATTTTTTTTTTCTGTCACATATCAACACTTTGTGGTTGATTCTCTTCTTAAATATTTTGAAGTTTGAAAAAAAAGGCCAAAATTATGCACTTTGAAGGTTTCATGACGCTGCAATATACGTTAGTTTTTTCAAGTGGTTGGCCGAATATTGTTATACAGTAGGATTCAGCCTATTAATTAAAAGGAAAATCATGAAATGTGCCAGCTTCTGTGCCTAGGATTGAAGACGTCAGTGACAACGCCACGTTTGTAGTTTGAGTCCTTTCTTAACCATCTTGAGAGTTTTCTTTAATATAGTTCTCACCCATTCATGTTTATCACCATCAGAACGCTTCTACCAAATTCAATTTTGAGTTGGAAGACCATGAAGAAGATGCAAAATAGCCTGCAACGTTCCTCGGCAACTTTTCTGGGAATGGCGAGTCTGCAACTCCCATCAATGTCACTCTTGAACAACTTCTTTTCAAACAATTCATTGGACATTATCTGCACGCCCCCTCCCGCAGCGGCACCCCCGGGCCGCCCCGCCCCGCCCGACCAGTGGCGGGTCGATTCCCGGAATCGACCCACCGCTGGTCGGGCGGGGCTGGGCGGCCCGGGGGTGCCGCTGCGCGCCGGCAGCGCCACCCCGGGCCGCCCCGCCCCGCCCGACCGGCGGGTCGATTCCGGAAAAATTGACCCGCCGCCGGTCGGGCGGGGCGGCCCGGGGTGGCGCTGCGGGCCGTGCCGCTGCCGCGGAGGGGGCATGCAGATAATGTCCAATGAATTGTTGTTTGAAAAGAAGTTGTTCAAGAGTGACATTGATGGGAGCTGCAAACTCGCCATTCCCAGAAAAGTTGCCGAGGAACGTTGCAGGCTATAGGTTTAATCTTTATGTAGCATGGACAGTGTAGCCCTTGTCGAGTAGACGGTTAACCAACCAGGAGGCTATGAAACCTGTCGCTCCCATCACGCAGACAATCGTTGCAAGACAATCTTTACCATTCACGGTTGCAGCCGCCATGTTGAGGGGATTCTTGCTTTAAAGAAGTTGAGGAGATTAAACCTTGGTTCGGAACAGTTGAGATTAAAACTGTTCCGAACCAAGTTTTCAATTGAGGAGATTCTTGCTTCAAAGAAGTTGCAGCCGAGATGTTGAGGAGATTCTTGCTTCAATTGTGGAGGACTAAAGGGTGTCTTAGATAACCCTCACATGAAGTCGAGGAAGTTACAAATTTGAGTCTGAGGTTTCGAAGAAGTGAGGTCATCACAACCATCTTCGTGTGTCTATTACTGAAAGAGGTGGTTCCAGAGTGTCTATTCTTGGACCGAATTTTTCACCAAAAGCATAAAAGCTCGTGGACAAAAAATAATGATGTCGGCTCCTATGATGAAACGAACAAAGTCGCCAAAGACATTAATAAAAAATAATAAAATTCAATTGTTACAATTTTTTATTATTCAAAAACAAAAACAAAATAATACATGGTCAAAGAAAAAATAAAATACATAATACCATAACCATAACAATCAAATTATTGCTAACAACTTACTAAATAAATATAAATTGACATATACAATTGTAAACTTATAATTGAATATATTAAAATATGGTCCATCAATGAACATACATAATTCCACACTTACATGTATAAGTTATAAAATGAACATTTATATGTGATTAAATATGTATATGAACATTTTCAATCCATTGAAAATAAATAATGTAAATACAATCATCGAATTTACACCATGGTAGCTCATTGTTATGTGAAAAAGAGCCTAGTTTTATATATATATTCCGATATTTATTATGCATAGTCAAATGACGGCTTGGAAACACGTGCGATAGACCCACTCCTCTTTCATTGACGAGCTCAATGCTATTTACGCATATAAATAATATTGGCACGTTGTAAATGTTGGATCATAGCAACCGACCAGAAAACTGCACATCCTAGGCCAGTGTAGATTACATAAAGCTCCTGATCGGGGCATAGGAATGAATGGAGCGTACTGCATTCATTAACTTCACACACTGCACACACTTGAAAACTTGGTGCGGAACAGTTTTAAATTGTCCATTTGAAAAGTTTAAATACTTCACTTGTCTATTTTTACTTGAATTTTATTCGCATTTCTATATCTAGACAGACCCCAGATGGATGGGCGGTAGGCATTTCTATATCTATATAGACCCCACATGGATGTGTCAGACGTTGATTTTTATATTGAGCCCTGAGCGAATATGCTTCCTCTGATAGGCATCTCATGCTTTTTCTTATGGGCGTCTCTATATTGAGACCAATGGATGTGCCGACGTTGATTTTTAATTTTTTAATATATTTTTTAAATATGTACGGCCGGGATTGAGCCCTGACTTCGTCTGAGTGGCAGACCGACCGACGAGGATAAAGGAACCCGAACAAGTTTGCAAAATAACACAAGAAATGTATGGTCGGTTGCAGTGCATTGCATTGCAGTCCAGTTGTAACTGCAGGTAGTTGGAAGTCCCATCACAATTCTGACTTGTCAACTCGTTTTGTATAGGCTCCATACCAATCGAGTAGCACATTTCATTACCCTTGCGAAGGGTTTGATTTCAGTAGAATACAAATGTTTATTAATGATGTTATTGATTAATTTAAAAGTGGAGTTATTAAGAGGTCGTTTTCTATGGTGTTGTATACTTTCCTTTCTTTAACTAGAATTTATCAAGTATATGAATACATCAAATCTTTTCAAGTATATGAATATATCGAATCTTATCTAGTATATGAATACATCAAATCTTTTCAGGTATATGAATATATCAAATTTTTTCAAGTATATGAATATATTGGATTTTATCTAGATTAAATTAATTTTTTTAAAAGAAATTATTAAAAAATATTAATGTTATGTTTATATTAGAATGTATTTTTAAATGTATAAATAAATTTGGTGATTCTCTAAAATTTGTAATTTTATTATATCTTTTTTATTTTACATAAAACTGACTCAAAATTTATATATAAAATATATGGAGTTACATCTATTCATAGGTTCCTTATTGTTCAGGCCCCAGAGGTATGAGCTTGTTCAGGGATGGCCTTACTTGCAATGAATAAGAATAAATCATGCTCGTCTTATGTGTAGTACTTTTAAAGTAAGCTAGTCTATGTTCAATATTTAAGACATCCTTACTGAAATATATTCCTTAAATCTCCGAATGGATGTGTAATATGCCTTTATGTAAGGTTGCCAATCATTCACGAATATAAGCCATATTACATTTATTTTATTTTTGGCACCTTTTGAAGCAAGCGGGTGAGTATTTAATGGGTAGGATTTTCTTATTAAGAAATCCATTTTAAAGAAACATTCTAGAATCTCTTGTTAACATAGTGCAGTTTCTAATGCTTTTAGTGGATGTTTTTTTTGTTGGTCTAAACCAGGGGGTAAGGGTAAGGGTAAGGGTGAGGGGTTAAGGGTAGGGCAGGGGGTAGGGTGGGGGAGCAAAGGGGTGGCAGGGGGTTGGGGCGGTGGTAGGGGGCGGGGGTAGCGGAGGTAGAGAGGAACTCTTCGCTTCAAGACGACAGAGATTTTGAAAAGGTTGTTACCAGAAGGAACATTGTTGACATGGGAGTCTGCTGAAACCAATCGTAGATCTAGAAGAGTTTTGAAACCTCGAATGTTGGGCATGCATGTGGACTCAGATGGGGCACTAGTTGATGAAAGAGAAGAATATGGAACATCTTCGTCAGCATCCAGTCACTCATCTGAAGATGTGAATTCTGATGGCGTGCAAGAAAATATGAGTGATTTTGAATAATTGTTTAAGACTGTTTATATAACTGATGTATGCATCGTATCTTCAAATAAAATTAATGTTTTCCATATTTTGTTAAATGAGAAGTTATGAAGCATTTTTATGTTGTTGGATTATGTCTTAAGTATGATAAATTTTATTGTTTAAATATCTACAATGCAATTTCAAATTAGAGATATAATGTCTGTTTTATTTAGTATACAAATAAAGACTTTTGAATTCATTCAGTGATATAATTTGTTCATAATGTCATGTTTTTTTAGTTTTATAGTTGAAAAAATTTCAATTTCTTTTGTATCTAGCATGTTGTAGTTGAAAACATGTTAAATTTATACTTAGGAAAGAAAAATGATATTCTACCAGAAACATTAATGTGTTTTTTTCCTTAAAATTTAACTTTGTTTGACACATAAAAAATTGGTTTTATTAGCATTTTTTAAAAAGTATGAAAATTGACCCTAAAAAAAAAATCATTATTCTAGTATCAACACTTTCGTTTTGAAGCTATATTTTGCAGGAAAATTTCGTAGAAAATTTCGTAGTCACTGCCATTTTTAAAACAGCCGCAAAATTGACACCTAAAAAAAAAACATCGTTCCAGTATACACACTTTTCGCTTTGAGCACTGTTTTTGTGGTTTTTTTGGGGTTTTTGGGTCAGAGTTCCCGTTTTGAGTTTATAGTTCCCGTTTCAAAGTTTACATTGTTCTTCTTTCAGCACTCTGTTCATGACTACTTTTGTTGGGCATCTATTCAAAATATATACTGCACAGTGTACAGTTTCAGCCCAATAATCATTTGGCAAATGCTTTGCCTTTAACATACTCCTCGCCATATCCATGATTGTCCTATTCTTTCTTTCGGCAACACCATTTTGCTGTGGAGTGTACCTAGTGGTAAACTGTTTGTGAATTCCATTCTCTCTACGAAAATGTAGAAATTCTTTGGAGATATACTCACCTCCTCTGTCAGTTCTTAGAAATTTGATATGCAGCGTGCTTTGGTTTTCTACAAGTGCTTTGAAATTTCAAAAATTTTCAAACACTTCAGTTTTGTTCTTCAGGAAATAAACCCAAGTCTTTCTGGTGAAATCATCAATGAATGTTATAAAATATTGGCTACCTACTAGTGATGGAGTTTACATCAGTCCACAAAAGTCTGAGTGGACAATCTCTAAGGGTGCCTTTGCCCTTATGCTTTTCCCTGATGGAAAACTTTCTCTGTGTTGTTTTCCCAAGATACAACCTTCCCAAAGGCTATCCGGTTTCTCTATCAATGATAATCCTCTTACCATTCCTTTTCTACTCAACAAGTTAAGACCTCCAAAGTTGACATGTCCAAATCTCAAGTGCCACAACCAATTTTCATCCTTTGGTTCGCTTTGGAAAGCCTCTTGGGTAACTGCTGCTATTACTTCTTTATTTTTTAAATCTACCTTTATTCTAAGAGGGAACATCCTGTTCCTTGTCATCTTCACTTCAACAATACATCGTTTGTTGGGTGCTCTATCCATGATGGTGCATACATCATTCACAAAGAAAACATTGTACCCCTTTTAAACAAGTTGTCCAATACTTAATAGGTTACACTTCATTCCAAGAACATAATAGACATCTGCTATGGTTTTCTTTTCACCTTTCTTTGTAAATATTTTTACTTCTCCTTTTCCCATAACATAAATTTTACTATCAGTCCCAAGTGTGACTTGTGATTTCAAATTTTGATCTAAAGCAGAAAACAAGGCTATGTTTCCTCTCATATGGTTACTACAACAGGAATCTAGAAACCATATATCATCATTGTTTGTTTCAGCCATGTTACAAGCTAAAAGCACATTATCTTGGCTGATATTTTCTCTAATGATATTTTCACTAGCTCTATTATGCATATCATGTTGCTTCTTTCTACATTCATTTGCATAATGCCCATATTTTTTACAGTAATAACATTGGACATTGGATTTTTCATACATTTATCCTTAAGCATGATGTCGTCCACTTTGTTAACTGCTGCCTTGGCCTTGGTTCTGATTTGGATTTCTGCCTCTTCCTTCAGCATTTGTTGGACTGTTCCTTCCACCTCTATTTTGGCTTCTGCCTCTTCCGTTCTTGTTTCCTTTACCTTAACCTCTTCCTTTTCCAAAGGACATCTGGGTCTTGAAGGCATGCTCTATATATGAGTTTTTATTTCTACTCAACCTTTTCTCATGTGTTATCAGTGATGCATGAAGTTCATCAACTGAAAAGTTTGTGAGATCCTTTGTCTCTTCTATGGTGGTGACAATCACATCGAACTTTGAGGGTAGAACCCTCAATATTTTCTCGACAATCCTCCTTTCTTCAAGAGTTTCTCCATGAGATCTTATATGTGTGACCAAACCAATAACATGTGTGAAGAATGAGTCAATATTATCTAACTCTTTCATGTATAGATTCTCAAAATCTCTCCTCAGCAACTGTAGTTTTCCTGTCTTCACTTTCTCCATGGCTTGATAGGCTGTCTTGAGAGTTTGCCATGCTTCTTTGGATGTCTTGGTTGTTGCTATCCTTAGAAACACACTCTCATGCACTGCTTGATACAAAAATACGAGGGCTTTTGAGTCCTTCTTCTTATAGCTCTTCAACAGATCTTTCTATGCCTGTGTCAAGTTATTAAACTCTTCTTCATCTGCTGGTTCTTCAAATCCATATTCAACTAATTCCCATAAATATTGAGAGGCAAACAGGGCTCTCATGGTTATTTCCCAATAGTCATAGCTTTTCCCATTAAACTATGGGAGTTGAGTGTTAAACATACCCATGCTAGTGCTGGTGCTGACCATTCTTACACTCCTTAACTATGCTTTAAAATGCTTGACTGTGTATTCAAATAACTCACTGTCTTCAACAACAACGAAAAAAAAACTTTGAGAAATACCTGAATCCTTTCTTGACTGAGTCTTCACTCTGCTGGAGAAGCTGCTGCAACAAGAAACCTTCCTTCAACTTCTTTGACACCTTTAAAGAGCGTGGACAAGCTCCGATATCACTGCTAGGAATTTTTCTGGTAAAATTCCAAAAATAAATTAACTGAACACAGAGACAATGCTCTGTTTTGCCATAGGATCTTAGCACAGGGAAGCTACAATTGATTTCTGAGAATAGAGTATTACACACACCCACAAAAGCTTTGTATTCATTAAAATAAAATCGTTGTTACAAAAATATTCTTCCTCTGCCTGAGGGATTACACCAAGAACATTTCAACAAAAAAAATTAGTCTGTCTCCTTTTGAAAAGATTTACACTGCTGTGTGTAAATTTTTCATTTACATTTACTGCTGTAAATAAAAAATCTTACATTTACTACTGTAAAGAAAAATCCTCTTGTTTCATTCACGCTGCTGCATTACAAAAAAAGAAAATTTCTGTCTCTGTTGGAGAGATCAACACACTGTTGTGTGGAAATTACACATTCACCAAACAAAAAAAACTTACATTATCCTTTTCACTGTCGTGTGAAAGATTTCATGATTTTCACTGATGCGTGCTTCCATTTTTTTTCTCATTACATGCTCCCCCTGTGTTTTCTTAACCAAAAAAAAAGCTTACACACATACTTCCACGCTTTTACCTATCATACTCCCATGAATAATTAAAAACAATAAAATTAAATGGTTTTACCAAAGTTTACGTGTGCCCATACTTCCACTGATAGAAAGTAATAAAATTAAAATTATCACCAACAATTTACGAACCACTGTAAGTTCCATTAATTATTTTACTGGCAAACTCGCGGTCAAACTCAAAAACTTCACGCAATATCATCTTGGAGGCGTGTATGCAGCTTTGGATGCAATCAACGGTGGGCAGTGTTCAATTTAGTCAAACGGATATCGCTTACCCAAATGAAACGATCGTTATGTCCCGACAAAAACCCGTTTTGCAAAAGTACTTGGGACATGCGTCAAATTTTGATTGTATCACGGGCGTTTGAGAGAATACCACTGCCTCAGCAAAAGTGGTCCGATGGGGGACTGGTGGTTTTCAAAAATTAAATGCGGCAGGTGAAATTATTATTTCAACACAAGTGTTATCCCATCCGTCCGTTGCGGGATTTGTTATTCATTGCGGATGGAACTCAATGCTTGAAAGCATAGCTGGTGGAGTTCCCATGGTAGGGCTTCCATTTTGGGTGGATCAATTCACCAACAACAAGCTCATGGTTGATGAATGGAAAATTGGATATAGATTGAGCCGTGGGAAAGGACTGATACTAAAGAAAGAGATATCCAAAACTATCAAAAAATTGTTCAGTGACAAAGGGACGGATGTAAAGAAAAATGTCGAGGATGTAAGAGACAGTGCGAGGACTGCGGTGCGAAGAGGAGGATCTTCGGATATAAACATTGAGAGCTTCCTAGAAGGTTTGAAGGGAACCGTATCGGTAAATAACTGCATGATAGTGAACCATCTCACACATGTTTATCACTCGTATGATGCATGATGTTTGAGCTGAGTTTATAAATGTTTTAGTTGAATTTATACAAAATACTTTGTATAAATTGGAAGTTATTTAAACTCGGAAGGGCAAAAAATTGAAATTGAGCGCTATATGATCTTGTCTTGATATCTAAAATGTGTGGTTTCAAAACAATAAAATGACTTTAATTTAATTTCGTGGTATTCTAATATGTGCTTCGTTCCCTTTCTATCTAAGTAGAGGATGATTTAATCGATTACGCTGAATTTTACCAGTGAATCATTATAACTATTTTCATTTATCATAAGCGTAAAGTTTTATATAGTTTTTATTTTTTTATTTATTTATAATAATGATTGTGGTTATTCAGATCATTAAAATAAATAAATAAATGAATATTTATTTATTTTACAATTTTAGTTTTGTATTTACAAAATTTAATAGAAGTGTTTTAAAGAAACATATTTTGTGATGAGTTAAAAAGTTAAATAAAGACTTTAAGAGAAAATGTTTCCCAAAAAAACTGTGGGTCCCCTTAAGAGTTGGATTTAGCAACCATTATTCCTCCATTGAGGTTTAGCCAAAAAGGACATCAAAAAATATATGGAAATTGTTTAATTATGTAGCCATTGACAATTACTTGCATTGATGCTTGGTGGGAATTCTAACCAAACAATGTTCATATATAGAATTTTAAGACATATAGATCGCCATAGAACATAAGAGAACTAAACATGCAAATACAAAAGTGAGTGACCAAGTGACATAATAGACTATTAGTCTAATATTATGACTTGAAAATGAGCATTGGAGTTGGCTTGGTTTCGAGTTGACGGTGCAAAGCCACTGAATAGAGAAAGTGAAGTCTTTGCTTTGCGAAACTTCCTAGGCACGGGAGTCCACCTAAAGATGTTTCCAATGATTTCAATATCAAAGAAATATGGTCTGCCACCAAATTCCCTTGTTCCCAGTTGAAGGATATTGTTCCTCATTTTAGGTGGAATCGATTCAAATTGGTAAGTGACAGAGTTCTAGCCAAATAAACAACGACATCAAGAAGTGGATGCTCTTGTTGCCCCACCCTGACAACTACCTTGACGCAGCCTTAAAGCCATGAAAGGACTTATAATAACCAAAGATGACCAAACTACTGTATGACTAGACATAATTGGTGTTACCCATAATGGAACATGTGGTTTATAATAATGGTAAGGTGAAAATATAAGTAGATAGGGATTGGAATTTGAGTGAATAGGCCATGTTAGAAAGGCGTCGTCAACCACTAAAAGGAAGATTAGCCTTAGATATTGTTGTAGGTATTCTTCTTGTAGACACTGGTGTTGCTGGTAGGGAAGGCATATAGAGATGTGCAAAATATTGTTAGGAAGATTAGGCATGTGATTTTTTTAGAACCAAACGGAAAATGTGCCTCTGTACCAGACACCACATATTTCATGCTTTTGAAATTTTACTCAGAGAAAAGAAAAGATGGATTTTGTATTGCATATGAATGAGATGTATTCTTCGTATATGCTTGGCCATCTATAGAGGTTTCTTGATTTTGGGTAATTAACTTAACCTCTTGATTTTGGGTAATTAACTTACTCTAAAATGAAGTAACACATTCAATGTGTTCCTTGTAATATAGATATAAAAAAAACATCTAAAGAAAAGTAATTGCACAATGATCCAATCCAAGAAAACAAGGTTTTCCACAAACCAATTAACTCTTTCTAAAAAAATTCAACAATTCCAATTTAATAGTCCTATCAGCTTATCTTCGTACCTTTTGGGACAATTGTTAGTTTATTACTTTAGGAATTTAGTGTTTACGAAAATTTGCAATGATCTATTTTTTTTATGTATGAAAAATTGATGTTTTTCTTCCTTATTAATTTCAATATCAAAAAAATTTAAAATTTCAATTTGTTTTTTTCATTCTTTATTAATTTTTTAAATAGGTTTGTTTTCCAATGTTTTCTTTTACCCTTTTTTTATGGTAAATTTAATTTAATAAATCTCTAGGATAAGTAATCTTTAAATTTAATTTTAAATTTATATGTATATTTTTTATTTATTTTATATAAAAATTTATAATATGTTTATATATATTTCTTTTATTTTATGGTAAATGAATGTTTCATTACATTTATATTTTAAATTTAAATTGTATTTTTTTTTTAAATTTTGTTTTATTTAATTTCCGTCTTATTCATTTTCATTTAAGTAAATTAATTTAATTTTTAATTATTTATTTAATTTAATAAATGAATGTTTCATTACATTTATATTTTTAATTTCAATTATTATTATTATTTTATATTTTATTTTTTTTAATTTCAGTTTTTTCATTTTTATTTTAAGTAAATTAATTTAATTTTAATTATTTATTTAATTTCATTAAATGAATTTAATTGCTATTTAATTAATGTTTAATTATTGTTACATTAATATTTAGTTACATTAATATTTAATTATTGTTACATTAATGTTTAATTAATGTTTAATTATGTTTCATTAATGCTAATGTTTCACTAATGTTTAATTATGTTTCATTATTCTTTAATGTTTAATTAATTTTTCGTTAAAGTTTAATTACATTTCATTAATGTTAAAGTTTCATTACTATTTAATGCTTCATTAAGTAATCACTGTTTCATAGGGCCTTGGTTTTGGTTGTGCTAATGACATGGTGGCTCAACTGGCATGTCCACTAGTCCTGGTCTGTCTGATGCATGGATCTAAAAAGATTGGAATAGAAAATTTAGAAAAAAATAATTTTCACAACAGCGATTCATGCTCCCCACCGCCACAACCATCAATCTCGAACTCAGACCAAGAATATTCTCTAGTCTGCAAGGGTTCAATCGTGGGCATCCAAAAATTTAAATATTTTGTTGATTAATAACATTAATGTTAATGTTTCATTACTATTTAACGTTCATTAAGTAATCATTGTTTCATAGGGTCTTAGTTGTGGTTGTGCTAGTGACATGGTGGCCCCCCTGACACATCCGCTAGTCGTGGTCCATATGACGCATGGGTCTAAGAATTTTGGCATAGAAAATTTAGAAAAAAATAATTTTCACAGCAACGATTCATGCTCCCCACTGCCACAGCCATCAATCTCAAACTCAAACCAAGAATATGTTAAAAAGTGATGTTTGTATTAATAAAAAACAACCACTAGTCATCTCTATGAAAGAGAGTCTGAACCAGGAGAGTCTGGCTTTGCAGAATGCTCTACATTGTCCATGTACATCACACATTATATAGCACACACAGTTTTAGGGAAGTTAGAACCATACCCTAAGAAATAGAAACTAACTCCTATCGTGAGGTACCATGAACCAATTCACTATTCTGGGATATTCTCCATTATCTCTAACACTCCCCCTTAGTGGAGAAGGGGTTGAAAAAGATGCCTAACATCTCCCTAAACATTTCTAACTTAATTTTGCCAAGAGGCTTAGTGAAAACGTGTGCAACATCATCTCATGTATTACAATATACAAGATGGATTTCTTTTTATTGCAGTTTCTCCCTAACAAGGTGGAATTGTTTATCAATGTGTTTAGTGTTCTTGTGAAACATCAGATTATTAGCAAGTTTGATTGAACTCTGATTGTCGCATCTGATTGCTGTTGCATCTCTCTATTCTTCCTCGACATCCTGGAGAAGTCTGTCCAACCAACCTGCCTCACATGTTGTTGAACACATAGCATGATACTCTGCTTCTATTGAAGACAAGGAAATAGTGTTCTATTTCTTGCTGCTCCATGTATTCACCCCAGATCCAATGTTGAATGCATAGCCTATTATGGATCTGCAGTCGTCTACATTTCTAGCCCAGTCTGAATGTGTAAATCCTATGAATCTAACATCAGAGGAATCAGTATAAATAATACCATAGTCTATGGTACCTTGCAGATACCTCAAAACACATTTCGCTACATTCCAATGAATCTCAAGTGGCTTGGACATGTATTGAATTAACACACTGACTGCATAAGCCAAATCTGGTCTAGTAGTGGTCAGGTAGA
The DNA here is from genome assembly GCA_031772625.1 of Pinus tabuliformis. Taxonomy (NCBI): domain Eukaryota; kingdom Viridiplantae; phylum Streptophyta; class Pinopsida; order Pinales; family Pinaceae; genus Pinus; species Pinus tabuliformis. Next base: position 476,534,629 of record CM062810.1, on the reverse strand, counting down.
TTAGGCTCCCAACCAGCCATCTATAAAGTGTCGCATCTACCTCTTTAGAGCCATCCTCACTCTGAAGTTTAATGTTCTGCTGTAATGGTACTGCTGTAGCCTTACACTGATCCATCATGAATCTTTCTAGTAGACCTTTGACATACTTACCCTAGGACAAAAAAGTTTGTCATGAATCTCTCAAGATCTCAAGACCCAAACATTATCTTAATTCAACAAGGTTTTTCATTTCGAACACCTGTGACATTTGTTTCTTGATTTCTTTGATTAGAGCAATAACATCACCTGTAATAACTAAATCATCTACATACAAAGAAATCAACAGTATGCGCCCCTGTTCATCTTTCATGGTATACAAATTAGGGTCATTTTTACTTCTGTTGTAGCCAAGTTGCAGAAAAAAATTAATCAATCTTTTCATACCAAGAGCTGGGTGCTTACTTTAGTACGTAAAGATATTTCTTTAATCTACAAACTAAATGTTCTTTCCCTTTCTATACAAACCCCTCAGGTTTATCTAAATAAGTCTCCTCTTTCAGTTCTCCATTTAAAAATGCAGACTTTACATCTAGTTGGTGAATCATCCAATGTTTCTTAGTAGCTAAAGCAATTAAAATTCTGATGGTATTTAGTTTAGCTATGGGTGCAAAGGTTTCTTCATAGTTAATGCCTTCTTTTTGTGAATACCCCTTGGCTACCAATCTAGCTTTTAATTTATCTATGGTTCCATCTGTATTAACCTTTGGTTTATACAACCATTTACAACCTATGGTTTGTTTCCCTTTAGGAAGTTCAACTAGCTCCCAAGTGTTGTTCCTGATTATAGATACATATAACTGTTCCACAGCTGTTTTCCATTCACTAAATTCATTTTCTTCATTATAACTATAAGGTTCATTAACATTCATCATACTAGTTATAAAAGCACTTTCCCTATATCTTGCTGGCAACTTAGCTTTCTTACCTGATCTCCTGAGTGGTGGAGTAGCTTCAAACCTTGTATGATCATCATTTTTTGGACTTAGCTTGATAGCTACATCATCTTAGTTCCCTTCCTGCTACTGCTCTTGCTATTGTTTCTTTTGTTGATGCATCTGTTGCTGCTCATTTCCGTCACCTGATTCATCACTTCCTTCTTCCACCAAGAACGAAATATCCCATTCCTCATTGCGCTTATTAAATTCTTCATGATCTCGCTCATTGAATATGACATCTCTACTAATGAAAATCTTGTGAGTAGAGGGATTAAATAATCTATAGGCTTTATATTATGAACAATAACCTATAAAGGTGCATCTTATGGCTTTTGAATCTAGTTTTCTTTTGTCTTCCTTTGGAATGTGGGAAAATGCTTTAGATTCAAACACTCTTAAATGTTTTACTCTAGGTTTAAATCCACATAATGCTTCATAAGGATTTTTAAACTCAATACTCTTTGTAGGACTCCTATTTTTCAAATAAACTGCAGTATTCAATGCTTCAGCCCAAAAATCATTCGAAAGATCCTTACCTTTCAACATGCTCCTAGCACATTCCACCAATGTTCTGTTCTTTCTTTCCATTACTCCATTCTGCTGAGGAGTATGGGGTACTGTGAATTGTTGTAATAACCCATGGTCTTTATAATACTTGATAAGCTCATCCTTCCTGTATTCTTCCCCTTGATCGAAGCAGATAATTTTTATATGCTTCCCTGTTTTCTTTTTAATCATGTTTCTGAATTGCTTAAAGTATTCAATTGTGTGACTTTTCTTACTCAAAAAATAGACCCGAGAAAACTTTGTGGAGTCATCAATAAACAGTAAAAAAATACAGTGCACCTCCTAATGACATTGTTTTCATGGGTCCAAAAAGATTTGTGTGCACTAATTCAAGTATGTCCCTATGTTTCTTCCCTACTCAAACATGGAATTCCTCTCTATGCATATTTCCTAATGTACAACCATCACAATCATTATGCACTTGTTTTAACATCGGAGGATCTCTTACCATTTCCTTTTTCTGAAATAACAACAAATCATTATAGTTGATATGGCCAAATCTTTGATGCCACAACTCTTTTGTATTCAAACTCACTGCTGTCAAAGCTCGAAATGGTGCTAGTCTTACATCCAATTTGTACAGACCTCCTGTTCAAATTCTTGTAACAATGTTCTTCATGCCATCTAACAGATATTTAATATAACAATTGGATTTAAAAAATTCAACTTTAAGATCTTGATCTGTAATCATGGATACAGAAATCAAGTTCTTTGTTACACCAGGCACGTACATGAAATTGTGAATTTGTCTTACAGTACCATTAGGTAAAATGCCAAAAAAATTTCCACACCCTTTGATCTGATGACTTCTATCATCACCTAGATAAATTTGTGCTCCATTGTTGATTTCTTTAAAATATTCAAACCATTGCTTGTTCCCCGTCATATGTGTTGATGCTGCTGAATCTACATACCAGATGTCTACATCAACATTCTCATCAAAGTCTACCATGAACAATATGAAGATCTGCACATGATTGTCATTAGCGATATGACCTGCATATCATTTCTACTTCTATTGTTGTTCATGACATTCCTTCATCCTGCACTCCTTAGCTATATGACCAAGTTTTCCACAATAAAAAAATTTAATTTCAGAGTTTTTTCTACTCGGATGCATACCTTTAGTCTGATTTGGTCTTTTCTGTGAGTTTCCTCCAATTTGTTATTGCAAATTTCCTTTTCCTTTGAAGAAGTTATTTTTTGCCATCAACGCAAGACTGACACTCTTGGGCTTTAGAGTCAATCTTCTTTCTTCTTCTTGCATTAATATTCCTGTTAGTTCTTCAAACTTTTGGATCTTCTCTCTCGCATTTATCCCAGTGATAAACATTTGGTGGTCATCAGTCACACCATTCATGGTAATGGTTACTAGATCTGCATCTACAACTGTATCACCAATGTCTGCCAATTTGTTCTTGAGATCATTTATCCTCGCTATGAAGAGAACAATTGTTTCATTCTCTTCCATCTTCAGGGATAAGATCTTGCTCTTCAGGAACAAAAGATGATTTGTATTCTTGATCTCATACAAATCCTTCAATATTCCCTAAATTTTTCTTGTTGATTTACATTCTTTGATATGTGGTATGATGCAGTCTTTCACTGACATCTTCAGCACCGTCCTTGCTTTACTTTCTCGCTTCTCCTAATCTGGGATTGATGTTGATCCAGCTGCTAACTTCTTCTCATCCCCATTTGCAATCATCTAAGAACTCTATACTTCTAAAAGAATTTGCATCTTGAATTTCCAATTCGCATAATTGGAGCCATCAAGCTTGCTATGCTCATTCAAGTATGCTTCAATCATTTGATTATTCCTCTTGGTGATTTAAAAAATAATTGACAGGAAAATATATGTGTGTGTGTGTGTGTGTGTGTGTGTGTGTGTTAGATTTACCCTAGATCATTATGAAAGACAATGTTTGTGATCTTTGTGAGTCCTAGTTCTGCTCGTGGATTCTCTCTCAAGCTGATCTCTTGTTGCGATTCACACCAATCCACAGCCTCGATGAAAGTAAAAAATGATAGATCGACCACTAGCCTCTGTGCGTGTTCTGATACCATGTTAAAAAGTGATGTTTGTATTAATAAAAAATACCCACAGGTCAGCTCTTCGAAAGAGAGTCTGAACTAGGAGAGTCCAGCTCTACAGAATGCTCTTCTATGCTACTGCTCTTGCAGCCTTTGTGGCAGTCCTCCTCACTAGGTAGACCTCCACAATAGACCTCAACAATTAGAGCAACCTTACTCCAAGCGACCTCTGAGCAGGTTGATCCCGTAGCTTGTTACCACAACCAATTCCCAAATAGAGACGCATAGCCACTTTTTTTTTGTTGTTTGCACAGTCGACGCGATTAGCTAACATGGATTCTTGACGATCGTCATGATCATCGAAGATTATCCAACAACGGTCATCTCATAATGGGATCGACGCGATTGTTCCCCCAAACCACGCGACGGTTTTACCTTAGTCGTGCCTTTCAAATCCTCCACTCAGGAAATAGGTTTTTCACTCATGACGCTCTGATACCATGTTGAGATTTGATGTTTTCATTAATAAAAAACAGCCACTAGTTAGCTCTGTGAAAGAGAGTCTGAACTAGGAGAATCTAGTTCTGCATAACACTCTAAGTTGTCCATGTACATCACACATTATATAGCATAGATGACTTTAGGGAAGTTAGAACCATACCCTAAGAAATAGAAACTAATTCCTATCCTGAGGTACTGTGAACCAATTCACTATTCTAGGATATTCTCCATTAACTCTAATAGAATATTCTCTATTCTACTAGGGTTCAATCGTGAGCATCCACAAATTTAAATATTTTGTTGATTAATAAAGTAAACGTCGATACATCCAGAGAGCAAGGTCTATATAGACATGCCTATCGACGAATTAAACATAATTTTATTTGACTTGAAATATTATATATTAAATTAATTCATTTTAATTAGAAATATCGTAATATGAGACAACGAGGTGAAATGTTATACACATATTTGTACAAACCATAAGGGTATTTTAATAACTATCTTTGATTTGCAAGAAACCCAAGGGATATTCTTTTCTCTCTTTGAATTTAACAAGGCCACAATGTGGTATACCTATTGAATCATTCTGTAACATGCTTCATTTCAGATATCATAGTATAACCTTCATATATAATGTAGTAATGAAGAATAACAATTTTATTTAAAAAACTACATCATGTATTAAAAATTTCATCATGTCAATAAGAGTAATGGAATGGGACCCGCCATATGATCAAGTGTATTATCTACATGAGGTCTTATGGTCAAGTGTAAAGGTTGGGTCCCTTTCTTTAAAGAGACATTTATCGAGTTCCTGTAAAAAGTTAAACACATTTAAAAATTCACATGGATTACCAACAATGACTTACATACTAAGACTTATATGAGGTTGTCATAACAAAACATCAAAACAGTAATATCACAGTTGAGTATGTATACAAGATTTCTGACCAATTCCCTATCGACTTAACATTATTATAGTCTCCTTTAGGAGAAATTATTCCCATGCACAATCCCACTCAAATTACAATTACCATACCCTCTTATGCATGGCATATGCAAGTTCCTTAAACAAATTGAAAATAGATATTCATAAAGAAAAATATGTGCTACCTAACCGAGTTGTCACCTTTAGCGACAAGGTTGTGTACATGACATAAATCATCTACCTCCTCCGAAACTAGATAAACTGGAAAATGTATGCTATTTTAACACAAAATTTTTTGTTGGATATGAAAACAAGAAATTTGAAAAAAAGTAAAAAGTATCTCAACACTTTCAACTCTTGAGGAACTATATCTCTATCCACAAACTTCATGTCTTATACAATTCACTCACTCTTACCTTCCAACAATTATTGCATCAAAAACCATTAACTATTAAAAAAACCATTAGTTTCTCTGATCCTTCAGTTCTCAAAGTATGTAGTAGTGCCCATTCAAGAAATATCCCACAAGACAGAAGGGATATGACAACCGAGGATTGTTTAAAATAACTTCCTAGTGGGAAAATGTGTAAAAATTGTCTACAACAATGGTCTCGAGCTGAAATATAAGGTTTGATACGCTTCAAACAAGTAGGGTAATGACTTTTGCATGACCTATAAATGAATAATACCCTATTTTCAAATAACTAAACAAAATTACTTAGACATGTATTATATCGATTACAAAAATTTGAAGCCATAACCTTTCAAGTGAAATAAAATTTTATTGTAAGTGTTTTCACTTTTTACCTATTCAAATACTTTAGCTACACTTCCTAGAACACTTTACTAGCATTTTGGCACGAATAATAATGCTTGAATAATTCTCTAGTGCTATAAAGACTTGGCTCATAGCTAATTAGAAGTATCATGACTCCAAGAACTATATTGACGAGAGTATGATCTCAAAACTAGCATTAAACAAAAAACAATGATTTTTGAGAAACAAACAACTAAGCAACTAACATCACATGAGGATGTGGAAGGTTCAAGGCTTTCCCTCCAAAGTAACAGATAGTGCTTATGCTATAATCTAAATATTTTTGACACTTGGTGGTACACATAATTTTTTTACCATTTGGAAAATGATTTCCAATCTAGATCTCTCGGTATTTGATGAGGTGTTCCAAAGCATCCCCTCAATGTTGGAAGCAAAAAAATCCCAAAGACAACAAGAATATTGGATTTCATTGCTCAAAAACTCCTAGTCACTACCTCCACAAATGAAATTATGATCATTGTGGCCTGCACAATCTGGCGCTCTCTTCTCCACTAAAAAGTGTGAAAGCCTCTTAACGTAGGTGAAAATAAAAAGCAATTTCTAGAAGCTTTGTTGGTAAAAATAAAAGGAAATTTCTAGAAGCTTTGTTGGGGGAATATTTCTCAACTAAAAGGCATCGAGCCCCTACCCACTCAGGCCTCATCCCTTGGCTAATGGATCAACATCCCTCTCTTTTTGGAACCCTAATCCCTCTCATTATTAATGTCGTCAATTGAGAGGAGGATCCCAAACCTCCTCCTCTTATCTTATAAATTCATCATAGACCAACGGATAAAGGGGGACTTTAGAACGTAAACTTATGTTGTTGAATTGGCATGGGAAGCTTGTCACTTAAGGGAGGATTGGAGATATTTAGAAGGAGGTTTGCAACATCAAGGCTAAGGTTAGATCTCTCCTTTTTATTCAAAATTAATACAAGCAATTGTTTATTTCCTATTTTCACTTATTATGATGCTCATTCCAAAACTTGATTTTTGCAAAGTTTGAAATTAAGTATTGGATTCATGTTATGATATATGCTATGTTACAATCTCCATATATATATTGTGTTTCAATCTTTATTTATGTTATTCTTTTATTCCTTGTTTCATTCTATCTATGCAGATATTCTCTTGAAGAAGTAAGGAAGAGCTTTTGAAAGCACCAAGGGACATCTACAAGAGTTTTGTTGAAAGGTAAGAGGTTCCTGCGCATTTTATATATCATGTTTTAGTTATAGAATAAAGAAAATGTATAATTACTTGTTCATTTGTTTCTAGATTTGTCTTTGAATCTAGGGATATTGTTGTTGTTTACAAGAACGATTTATCTTCCATAACAAATTGGTCACCATACTAGACAATTTTTTGTTCTTCAATGTGCCTTCCTATGCCTTCCACTAGCTTGATTGACTATGTTGAGATCTTTGAGAAGTTAACCTTTTTGAATCTATAACTATTTTTTTTCCTTTGTTTTTCTCAAGTTGCACACTTTTCTTTTAGCAAAATAGCACAAGTTATGTAGTTTTCCCTTAGCAACAAAGCGATACCACACTATTTCCAATTGCTCACCTTCGACACATAGATAAAAATTGAAATTTTAGGGATTTTTTAACTCTTCTTTGTTTTGGTCACTACTTAGAATTTTTTCCAATTTATTAACAAATTTTCAGTGTTTTTGCTTGGATTATTGTGTATGAGTGATAATCGCCTTTGAGTGTCATCAAATTTTATCTTGGAATTTTCACGAAAATTTATTTTGAGTTCTATGTTAATAAAATCTCATATTACATTTGATTTCATTTGGCTCACATATATTTTTTTTAAATTTCCCTTGCTTACACTTGATTGGTTCTTTCATTGCATTAGTGCAAGGAGTATTTCTATGCATAAATAGTCTTCTTATATTGTTATTTCGCTGATATGAAATCATCTTGTGTTTGTTTTGGACAATTATCTTGCATAGTTACATTTGCATGTTCTTGTCCATAGATTACAATTGCATGATTTTTCGTTAAATTTTGCATATTATAAATTGAATGGTTCAAAATCCATTTGGGTTGAAGGTGGTGTGTTTTTTGAATCATTATTGTATTGTTTGGTGAATTGAAATACGAAAGTGATATTTATGCATTTGGTGAAAAGAAATATTGTAAATGTTGAGTTCTTGTATTTTGTTGAAATATCAAAAGAACTTTCTTCTTCCCATAGATATAATTTCATCGAATAGAAGAAGTGATAATTTTATATTAGTTGTGTGAATTAAAATTTAGTTACTACACTAGTTGATTACCATACACATTTTACCTCAATGAAAAGTGGTATAATAAAATCAATTAAAATTTACCAAGGAATTAATTAAATACATCATGTTTAGTGAATTTAGGTTAGAATATATGTTTTGACATCAATAAACATAGGAGATGTGATTAATTGTTTGTGTTACATTCTGTGTGTATTTGATATTCCATGTACATAAGTATGTCAGATCGTTCTCCATGTAACCTCAGGTATATCGAATGGTGCTCCACGTGTGATAAGTCTATAAGAATGCTTCCTACCATACAGGATGCATTAGACAACACTAAAATAGACAAAGCTTCCACGTACTCTCAGGTATATCGGAACATGCCTTCTAGGTTGCATACCATCGATAGGTAACTAAGTTAGCCACCTTCTTGTTTTTTATACAACAAACACAAAATTCAGGGAGATTTCCTGCACATACTGGAAATGGTATTTCGCACTTCACAAGAGATTGGTAACCTTTTATACCTAGTATCCCATTTTTACTACTTTTGTTTATTTTGATTGATACCAATTGTAAAATCAACCGACATACATTGTTAATTGTTTTTAACTAAAATTCACTTTATGAAGACTTATGGAATTCAATGCCAACAAATCCAGAATTTACTAGCCAAGGAACCCCTCTTAGTGAGGATCCTAGTCCGTTTCCTTGTTTTTTAAATGTTGGTCCTCCTTACATGGCTACGTTGTCTCTTCCCAGATTAAAAATAGGTTTACAAGCATGGTTGTTTTCAACCTTGTTGGCTTCAAATACCCAAGTTGTTTCACCTCAACAATATTTTTTACCTCATGTTGACCTGTTACCTTCTTTGCCCATCATGTCTTGTACCATTTATTCTTTATCACTTGGTGAAATTCTTAATGTTAGTAACCATATGTCTAAGAATAACAATAAAATGAAGAGCAAGAATAAAAATTTAATAAAGGAGTAAATCAACCAACCGTGGTTGCAACAATTGATAGTGTGGAAGAAACCTCCAACATGCATCGTAAACTTAAATACCCTTTCAAGCTTTGTAAGGGTGAATAGTTCCTTATCAATTTTCCTTCTATTCCTAAGGTCTTGTGAGTATGGTTTGAATGTTCTCATCAACTTATTTTTGATCCATCAACCAATGATTTTCAGGTTCTAGGGAAAAAGAGTAAAGTTAGGTTTCGTTGTGGGTTATGAAAAGAGAGTGATCAAACTCACCTCTTACTCCACATGGATGAAGCCTCAAAGTGGTTGGAAAAAAAATATTTTTTCTCAACAACAACTTCCAATTGGTACCATAAACTTTCTTCCAACCTACCGTCAATTAAGAAAGTTATTGATCTAATTCCAAAAACAATCACACCCACTCTTCCATTGGAGAGTGAAACACACATCAATCAGGTTGATGAACCATTGGTTGATCAAGTAATTGAATCAATTCCATATTCGGTCAATCCCACTCTCCCCTTAGAGAGTGAAGTTAATATCTCTGATGTTAATTCTATTACTTTGGATTTAATCACACAAGGGGGGATTTTAACTATTTCCATGGAACATCCTCCAAATATTAAGGTCTTTTCCTTTGATTGGAATAAACTTATAGAACTTCGTCTCCCTTCTTCCATCTCTTTCCAAATAATTGTGAAGACTTATAGTAAGAATTTTCATTGCCCAAAAGTAGATGGAGGTGCTTTAGTTAGTCTTTTATCCTCAACTACTTAGCAAGATTTGGGTTCCCCTCAATTTGTGTCTGTCACATAGAAAGAATTGACTTTTAATAGAAAAATCAACGAACCTTTAGGGATCCTTCCTATGATACCCACTACTCTGGAATGGAAAACTATTTTTATTGATGTTATGGTAGTCCAATTTCCCTCGGATTTCAATTTTCTCCTTGGGCTATACTATGTCTATGCCGTGGAAGTTATTGTTTTTACACTCTTTCATGTCATGTCTTTCCCTCACAATGGAAATTGTGACTATTGAACAACTTTTGTTTGTTGGGCAGGATTCGACTACCAACAATCTGAAATACCTGAATGTTCCTTAAATGGAAGTGGTATCTACCCCACCACGGTTTAATTATGTGGCAACTAGTGCCATACATTCACTTACTGATAGAAATGAGCATGTCATTGTATGCTCATATTCTTCTAACTTAGATCTGGTAGGTGACATCATGAACCCTTTAATGGGGACATTTGAACCATATTTTATTATCCTTATTGATTCATTTGACATCTGTTCCATCCAGAGAACTATTATTCCTTCTAAAAAATACCTCTTAGAAGCCATGATCTAGGTGTGTCCTTTCGCATGTGTTCCTTCTAGTTGAAAGCGATGTTCAAGGTTCCATGAGAATGGTTATTTTACTATGTCAACCTCTTTAAAACATTAAATAGGTCACATGAGAATACTTCATTTTCTTGTGTCAAGCTCATTAAAAAATGAAACAAGGTCCGAGCATATTTATTTTTGTTTCAATCTTGTTAAAAAATGAAACAAACCCCCCTCTAGTTGAGTTAAGTCTTTAATCTGATTTCATAATGAACCTTCATTTCATCTGCTTATTAGTAACTAGTAGTCTACTCACGAATATCAAATGAAGCTTGGGGGGACTATTCCTCTATAGGTTATGCTTGGGGGGCATTACAAAACTTACGTCAAGCACAACTTCCTCTTTGTTTCAAGCTTAAGTAAAATGAAACAAACCTATCTCAAGCACGATTTCCTCTCTTTCAACCTTATGTAAAAATGAAATATACCTATCTCAAGAATAGTTTCCTTTCTATTTCAAGCTTATGTAAAAATGAAACAAACCTATCTCGATTCCATTTCGGTTATTATTTTCAAGACTCGTTAAACTCATGTAAATACCAACACTATTCTGTTGTTTTTCATGCTCGTAAAACACACATGAAAATGTTGATTTCTTTCTATCTTTTCCTGCTCGTTAATTAACTTGAGAGTCGGTAATACAAGTACACTTTTATCACTTTTTCAGAGTCATTAAAACTTATGAAAAAGAAACCACCTTCACATTGTATCACTCGTTATTGCTAGCATGTTTCTACAAGATGAACCTTGGTTTTCTCATTCCATCATCACCATCTGTTTGTCCAGTCATTTTCTTTCACTTGGTGCTCTACCCTTTCTCGAGGAACTGCTATGATGAATGTTTTTTTTATCCATCCTCTTGACCTTTAATTTTTTTGACCAATTACGTCATGACAGGAACCAGTTGCTACCATTTATACCACTCTTCCCTCTAGGAGGCGTGTCTCTTTAAGCTCTTTTCAGACTCCAAAAACATTAAAATATTGTAAAGTACACCTATTTCTTTTGAACTCATAAAGGTAAATGAAAGAATGTCTCCATGGTATAAGTTTACCAATTTTATGGACCAAGTAGACTAGTTACCAAAAAGCTATACTTTAGTCAATCATGGCTAAAATATTTGTATCTTGCATTATTTTACCCTTTTGTAGGCTTGAGAGACTAAAATTATGAAAATGACATTTTTAAGTTTACTTATGTTTTTCTCCTAACTCCTTAAATATGAAAAACATTGAGCTTTACATTCTTCGGTCTTGTTAAAACATTACATTGAAAGAACTGTATGCATTTTCTTTTATGACTTTTCAAACTCTTTAATATGAAAATGACATTGAGTTACCCCTTCGATCAACTTCTAAAATGAATATAGTGTAGGACTTGTCAATCATGATGATACCAAACCACTCCTTCCAAGGGTTCATTAAAAATACTCTGAAGGAGTCACCCGAAGGATGAGATTACAGTACAAGCATATGTTATCCTCTTCAAGCTTGCACAAAAATAAAGAGGTCTTTTCCAGTAATGGTGGGGGGAATGGGAAAGAAACATTTATTCTTGTATTGTGAAAAGTTAGTATTTCACTCTTAAACATGAAAATCCATCAACCTTGTGTTTGAGTTGGGAAATCCATTTTCCTCTCAATTGATCATACCTTACAGAAAGTATTTGAACTAGTTTTTTGTCTTATTTTTTAGTCAAATGTTGCCAAGTAAAAATGTTTTGTCACCAATATATTCAAGATAATTCCAACTTAAGTCAAAATTAACTTGCATTCATATCCTTCATTCACATCATCCATCCCCGAGTCAGTACTCACTCACTCGAAATTTGTTCTTCAAATCTTAACATAAGTTTCATGTTGTAGCCCTCTTACGACGGATCACTTCCTATGAACTTCATCTCCTTATCTAGGAAGTTGATCTAGAAACCTTGTTTAGTACCTTGGGGACTACATGCCTTAGTGGTATCTTTCTCACTTTCAACGATAGGTTCTCGTCATAAAGAACCTTCGATCATATGATTCTATGAGTGTTCAAATTCAAGGCATCTATTCACACTTCATAGATTGTATTGGAGTACCTTCAGAACCATTTCAATTATTGGTGGTTTCTCTTACACGTGTTAATGGTTGACATCATTGACTGGTAATTAGGTGGTTTCTACCATGTTCTACTTCGAGGCATTCACTCTCATGGCTTGATTCATACTATGGATAGATATAAATGGAGACCAAGACCCTAGATCTAGTTTCATCCATCCAGGCTAGATGGAGTTTTAAATATTCGTGATTGAAAATATAGATCAATATTTTATTGTTGCATCCATACTGTGTGTACGTTTCACATGGGCATTTGCATATGTCCATAATTTTTCTTTGAGATACTTGTCTTCTAAGTATGGGAATTCCTACCTCATTGATGATTGTATAAAGATATTGTATTGTAAATTCTTTAATTTTTTGTTTCATGTCTCCAACCAATTGGTCTCTAATCCAATTTTTTTCATGGTAAATTGTTTCAGTCCTCAAACAATTTTTATAACTTTTCTCTTTAGGGGGAATTCGTTACACACGAATTTATCACCATTGGGCAAATGATTGCCAATACAGATCTCTTGTTATCCAATAAAGTGTTCCAAAGCATCCCCTATAACGTTGGAAGAAAAAATTCCCAAAGACAACAATATTCTTGAAATACATTGCTTAAAAACCTATTTCCAATCATTTTCACATTTTTCCTAGTCACTACTTGCAGAAATGCAATTATGATCATTGTGGGCTACACAATCCTAGTATGCTTTGTTCTCCACTAAAACGTGAAAAATCCTCCTAACATAGGTAAAAATAAAAATCAATTTCTAAAACCTTTGTTGGGGGAATATTTCTCAATTGAAAGTCCCCAAACCCCTACATACTTGGGCATCATCCCTTGGCTCATAAATAAAACTCCCTCTCTTTATGGAACCCTAATCCCTCTCGTTGTGGAACTCATCCCTTGAGAAGAAGATATTAAACCTCCTCCTCTTGGCCTATAAATTCAACATAGGCTAGAGGGTAAAGGGGGAATTTGGAATGTAAACTTATGTTGTCGAATTAAGTCTAGAAGATTGTCTCTTAAGAGGATCGGAGACTACCGGAATGATGTTTGCACCATCAAGGCTAAGGTTTAATCTCTCCTTTTTATTCAATATTAATACAAGTGGTTGTTTCTTTCCTATTTTCACTTGTTATCATGCTCATTGAAAAACTCCTTGATATTTTGCATAGTGAGTATTGGATTCATGCTATGATATATGATAGGTTGGAATTTCCATACATATATTGTGTTTCAATCTTTATCTATGTTATTCTTTTATTTCTTGTTTGGTTTTGTCTATGCATATCTTCTCTTGAAGCAACAAGGAAGGGCTTTTGAAAGCATCAAGGGCAATCTACAAGAATTTTGTAGAAAGGTAAGAGGTTCTTTCACATTTTCTATATCATGTTTCAGTTATAGACTAAGGAAAGTTTATAGTTACTTATTCATTTGTTTCTAGATTTGTCTTTGAATCTAGGAAGATCATTCTTGTATGCAAGGACGATTTTTCCACCATAATGCTTGGGTGCTATAATGGTATTCAATTGCAAATAAGCTGTATGGGATTCAAATCTATCTCATAACATTAAATATGTTTACTGATATTTCCTCCTACAAATACGTTAGAAGGAATTCAAATAAAGGGTATATAATACTAGTAAAATAAGGCTTGGCTTGTAATAATTAAAGAGTGATAAAATGTTTTACACAGGCAAAAGCATATGATGAAAATATAGCAAGGGATCATATTAGAGACCAACAACACACTTAAAACAAGAATAATATATTTTCATTGTCTAGACGTGGAAAGAAACTAAGAAACTTAATGTACATAAGCAACAAGAGGAACTTTCGCTATTCACCGACATGAAGAGAAAACAACTAGTTGAGCAAATTATGACAGGTGGGGGCTCTAGTTAAGAGGCTTCCCCCATTTTAGATAAATAATCAAGTATAAATGTGGGATGTATCCACCATATGTAGAAAAAAATGTTATTTAATTAATTAATTAAAGTAAAAACCACCTACCCAACCACACAAATGATAATTCAAATTTTAAATAAAATAATTAATAATAAGTTAAAAGATAAATAGAAGAATGTGTCAGTAGGTAGGTGAGCAATGCATGCAACCTACATGTTTCAAATCTCCTATTTGAGGAAAAATGACATCGTAAACATTGTTATATGCCATACATTTGTACATGTTACACCATGTAGCTTACTTGCATGAATCTATAAATAAATTAACCAAACGGAACCTGTACTACCCTGCTACTAAAGCTCTTCTTTCCATTATGTCCCCACTAATTAGTTGCTGAAGTTCTCAGTTTTTCCTTGACCCGTAAACCATGTCCCATGCTAATTAGGTAAGGGCCTATACTAATCAAGTTATGTCAAGGACTCAATGGATAAGGACCTAGTTGAGCATATAAAGATAATAAGACTTCTCTGCAACAATATTGTGAGATAATGTGACATGTTTCCCTGCTCGCATCAGATCTTTAAGTATTTTGTCCACAGCAAACTATTATTCAAAGGAAGGACTGAAAAGGGTAATTATATCTTAATAGTAAAGAAACAACATTATTATAATGTAATTACAAAATGAAAAATCACGTGCCATTCGCAATAAAAATGCTAGAAGACATGGTCCTCGGTCCACCTTATCGAGTACTACTACTTATGGATGACTCTATCAAGTTCATCCAAAATTATTGATGCATTAGACAGCAGGGTACTCCACATTATCATTAACAATGTAGGAAGGAATCAACCCCTAGAAATTGTCTGGATAATAAATGTAAGCGAAATATTCATCATAGGCAAAGAAAAATGAGAAACTGGAAGTTATAATGTATACGTTCTCATGCATGAAATGATCCATATGCTTCCTACTTCTTTGATACAATACAAATAGGTAAGGTATCATATATTCTGGTGACAATGAGCATAGTGAGGAGCCTTCATTACCTACCTTATTTTATTTAATTACTGTTGGGTCATTGTCAGTATAATACGGAACAATGTTGTAGAGGGTTGCCATACCCCACAAAAATGAACAATCTCATCATGTATACATATTCTAAAATGATTCTTGATAAATAATCTCTCTTATATCCTTTCTATCTTTCCCAAGGCCTTTTCTTGAGTGCTTTCTATTTCTTATTTATTTTCATCTCATGAAGTCTCTTCACTATCCAATCATTGAGAATTGCACGAGACGTGCTCATGTGCGACGGAAGATGGTGGGGGACATCTTCGGTTATGTGCGATGAGTCAACTTTGCGACGATGCACGAGTTTAGTTAAATGCAACATGATGAGTGGCAACATTCGGTTAAACATGCCCCGACGAGTTGTGTGATGGTGTGACAAGCTACTTGGAGAGTCCAAAAAATTGAGAAGTACAAAATCAGCTAAGTATGGGCGTATGCACAATGATTTATAGGAGAGTCGAAAAACTAGAAGTGGGTTGATGCATGGAGTTGGATGCCCTAGGCAGGACGACGTGCGGAAGTGGATCCGACAGTTGGAGGGATGAGTTAATTGATGTTTTCATGTGCTGATGTATGGTTAGCCTCGCGTAGGTCGACCCAGATCAACATATGGAGGACACATATAAGGAGTCAGAACAGTTAAAAGGAAGACGCATCAATAAAGTTCAAGCAACAAACATTGAGCAAGAAACTTGGACGAGCGATATCGGAAGGCAAGGTGCAAGTAAACGTAGGGCCGTAGTGCTGAGTTGAGGAAGGAAGATTGAGTTATAGGTAGGCATGCATAAGCGAGCTGTAGTGAATCGGTATAAGGGCAGACTTTTTGGCGAGTTGGGCATGGGAGAGGAGCTGCAATAGGCGCAGACAACACGATCGAGCTAGGCGACCCGACCGAGCTATGCGACCCAACCCACAGTGCAGTCGAATGACCCGACCCAACTGGTTGGATCTTCATAGGAAGGCAACCGGTGGAGGTTTTGCGATGAGCTGCGGGAAAGTCTGAATGTGGAGGGTGATCTGACTCGGCGGAGTGGGCGCCTCTACATGGCATGATGAGCTGTGACAACGCGTGGATGAGTCTAAACGTAGACGATGACCTAACTCAGTGAGGTGGGCACCTCTACACGATGCGACGCGACATGTCACAAACGTGGGCGACCCTGAATGGGAGTTTGTGGGTGGGTAGCCTTGAACAACAGTTGTAGATGGGTGCTGTTGAACAAAGGGTGACCCGACCCGTTGAGGAGGGCGACCTCACACGAGGAGGTTGAAATTGTTCAAAATTGGAAATCTTGCTAAGGTGAAATTTGGAGTTTCCTAGCAAGGTTGTACTTGTAAATGAGGTTGTAAAAGACTAAATTATTGTATTTGGGCAAACCATAATATTCAGGGAGTTTCCCCTCCCATTTAAAAGAAATTATTTCTATTGTGAATATTTATGATATAATGATAAGAAATTATTTCTATTGTGAATATTTATGATATAATGATAATGATGTAAAGGTTATTGTTGTTGTGTAATGTTGAATACTTAATAGAAGTGAAGAAATAAACCTAAGTGTTGAATGTTAGGCATAGCTCTTACTCATAAGTATTAGTAAAAAGAAAGTGGTTAGCAGTGTTGCACTTGCCTATGTGCGGTTGAAAAACCACCGCCAGGATAGGGCCATGACACCCCACCCACCCAGGCCCCCTGCAGCCCTTTGGCTATTGGGAGGGGGCCCAGGTGGGTGGGGCAGGGGGGGAGGGGCGGAGGGGGTGGGCTACCTGCAACGATTCCTCGTCTACCCGTCCCTTCGGCTAGTGGCCAAAGGGCTGCAGGCCAATTAACAGAATCAGTCTACAGTCCTTTGGCCATTAACCGAGGGCCCGGGAGGGCAAGGAGGGTGGACTGACGAGGGTCGGGGTGAGGGAGGGGGTGGGTGAGGAGCGAGGAAGGGGGGCTAGTCTGGGTATGGGAGGGGGGAGAGGGGAGGGAGAGGGGGTGGGGTTGTGTTGGGAAGTGGGAGGAGTGAGGGGGTGGGGTTAGGTGAAGATGGGGGGGTGCGGCAAGGAAGGGAGGGTGGCAGTGGAGTGGGACGGAGGGAGGCGTGGCGCGATTCTTTTTTTTTAATTTTAATTTTTAAATATTTTTTCTTTTTAATTTTAAATGTTTAAAAAGAAAAATTTAATTTTTTTTTAAATCAATAATTCTTATTTTATTAAAAAAATAAAAATAAAAAATCCTAAATTTTTATTTATTTTAGTTTTAGTTTTTTTATTTAAATTATTTAGTTTAAATATTTTTAATTTTTAATAGTTTTTTAATTTTAATTTTTTTCATAATTTTTTTTTGTTCAATTTTTTTCCTTCTATTATATATATATATATATATATATTTAATTTCAACTATTTATTTATTTTTTGAAATATTTCTATTTTTTATTTTTTCGTTAATTTTTTATTTTAACAAGTTAATTTGGGATTTTTTTTACATTTTTACGTTTGTTTGTTTTTTTGTTGTTACATATTCTTTTATATTTTAATTTTTTCTCATTTTTTTCTTTTTGTTACCAACATGAAAATCACCAACATTTAAAAAAAATTATCCACACTTAATACATTATAAAATTTAAAGTGTAAAAAATAATCCCTCTAAACAAAAAATGTTGATGTTAATCAGTGATTTTCAAAATCAAGATGAAAATCACTAAAAAATAAATAAATTCACATTGATATATAAAAAAATTAAAGTGTCAAAAATAAGCCCTCTAAAAAAATGTGTTGATGTTGCATCGACACTTTTCAAAATTAGCATGAAAATTACTAGCATTTAAAAAAAATGTTCATACATGATACATAAAAAAAATTAAAGTGTAAAAAATATGCTCCCATAAAAAAGGTGCATTTTGAATCACCATTTTTCAAAATCGAGTGATCTTTGGCTAACTCAAAAAACAGTCACTAGGTAATTTTCTCGTTTGATCGATAACTATGTTTAAATTGCTTGTGTATTCAATGCTTCTTGCAAAAACGAAGGAAATGATTTGAGATGTATTCACCACGTCTGTCAGTCCTCAAGACTTTAATGTATTGTCCACTTTTCTTCCCAACAAGAGCTTTGTATTAGCGTAAGTGCTCAAAAACATCACTTTTCTATTTTAGGAAGTAGACCCATGTCTTCCTTGGATAATCGTCTATGAAAATCAAAAAATAATAGCTGTCGCTAATTGATGGTGTCTGCACTGGTCCACACAAATCTGAATGGACAATCTCCAAAGGTGCCTTTTCCCTTATTGAATTTATTGTTGGAAATGTTTACCTATGTTGTTTTCCAAAGATGCATCTTTTACATTGGTTTTCCATTTTTTCTATGAGTGGAAATCCCTTCACCATAACCTTCCTATGCAGCAAATTCAAACCTCCAAAGTTGAGATGCCCAAATATCATATGTCAAAACCAATTTCATCTTTAACCTTTGCTTGAAAGTTTACTTGTGTGACAGTTGCAACTTTTCTTCCGTCCTCTTGTGAAATTTTTATTGATAATTGTTCTTGCGCACCTTCTTCCTTCAAATCTGATTTTATCTTTGAGGGATACATCTTATTTCTTTTCATCTAATTTACTTTTTTCAATGAGTTATCATTTTTTAAAAAGACATTGTAGCCATTTTGCATGAATTGTCCAATGCTTATGAGGTTATGCTTCAAAGTGGGGAAAAAATAGACATCTGAAACGTGATTTTCCCCCCCTTCTTTGTTAGAATGTTGACTCTTCCTTTGCCCATGAAAGAGACTTTGTTATCGATCCCTAAGTTCACTTTAGATTTCACACTTTTATCTTAATTTGAAAACATTTCTATGTTCCCCGTCATGTGGTTGCTGCACCCTGAATCTAGAAACCATACATTACTTTGTTTTTCTTGTGCTACATTATAAGTTAAAAGCATGCTATCTTGGTTCTGATTTTCTTTTCTGCAATTTGCACTTCATTTGTTACTTATATTATGCTGCTTCTTTCTACATTCATTTTGCATAATGACCATACTTTTTAGAATAATGATATTGAACTTGAGATTTATCATACCTCCATCCTTGTGCTTGATTTTGTCCAAGGACTTCACTTGGATTTTGATTGCTACCTCTTCCACTTGAGCTTCAAGGGCTGCTTCTTCCACCTCTATGTGGGTTTCTTCCTCTTCCTTTAGCATTTGATCTTCCTCTGCCTCTTCCTTTGAAGAAATGAAATTTCTGTCTTGAAGGCATGCTCCAATGAGGATTTTTTTGCTATATCCAATCTATGTTCATGATAAATTAGTTATGCATGAAGCTCATCAAGTGAAAATTGTGAGAGATCCTTTGTCTCTTTTATGGCCACAACAATGACATCAAATCTTGCTGGCAGGCTTGTCAAAATCTTCTTAACTATTCTCCTTTCCTCAATTATCTCACCATGAGACCTGATTTGAGTAACTATTCCAATTACTTGTGTAAAAAATGAGTCCACATTCTGATACTCTTTCATACAAATTGTCTCAAATTCTCTCCTCAGCATTTGTAGTTTTGTTGCTTCAATTTTTCCATGCCTTTGTAGGTTGTCTTAAGGGTGTCCCATGCTTTTTTGGACTTTTTTGCTACTGCAATCCTTGGTAAAATACTTTCATAAACTTCTTGGAAAATGTAAAAGAGGGATTTTGAATCCTTCTTGTTGTTGTCCCTTAACAAATCATTTTTCTGCTTGTGACAATGCATTGTATGCTACTGCGTTTGTTGGTTCTTGGAACCCATTCTCCACCAAATCCCAAATATCTTGAGAAGAAAGCAGAGCCTTCATTGTTATAGGCCACTAATCATAATTTTCCCATTAAATTGAGGTACGTGAGGATTATTCAAGTTTGTTCTTGATGTTGCCATTTCTAACTGTATGCCTTCATAGCAACCTTCAACTCCCAGTAAAAACACTTGTTATTACACCAAGAGAGTTTCACCCACTCTGATACCATGTGAAAGAGTTAGGGCATAGGAGTACTTCAACAAGACTTCAGTTGTTAAGATCAAATCACAACTAAAAATTGAGCTAGAAACACATAAATTCAATTCAAAATAGAACCGAGTAAAATAGAGTGGTTGCATAATAAAATTAGAGGTCAAATTTAGAGACATATCGCAACAATCTATACTTTTGAAGTATATTTCAAAACACATATCTCAACAAACTATACTTTAGATTATATTTCAAAACACATGAAAATACATTCACATGATAAAATGAAGCTACAACGCTTTCACCAAGTAAAAAAAAAAATCTTATTGCGACTTACGATTCGCTAAGAGTTGCGAAGTAACTCTCTATAAAACTTTGTAACATTTTTTTTTACACGCCGCCATAATTTCCTCCACGATTTTCTCTTCCTGAGCTCTCACATTTACACCACCACTAAACTAAATACTTCTAACAAAACATTAAGACACGAAATGGATGAGTATACAAAAAATTATTTTTTTTAGGTTGATGAGTACATATTCTACTAGGGAAATAAATGTTACTATACATTTTTACCAAACCTTCATTAAGTTCACATTCGTTCTTAACTACTTGATGTGTGTTTCGGAATAAGAATTTGTCTTCCTCCTAAGAAATTCATTTAAATTTTCCTTCAACTAACCAACAAAATAGGAACCTGCAAAAGATCTACCTGCTTGAACTACATGTGTACCACAGGTATAGTTGTAGTTAGTTTATTTAACGTCGTGGTTGTGATTAATTTTCGCAAAAAAAAATTGAAACGGTTTCGACTGGAAGGGTTGATGCAAAGAAATAACTTGAACACCTCATCTCTTATGTGGGGGATAACCTTTTCTACATTACGAACTAAATCGTTAGCCATCATGGTGTCATTTGCTTGACAACTGTAATCGTCGCAACTGGCCAAGGCCCTGCAAATAAGAAACACCATTTTGGCTTTCACAAACTCGGTAGTGTACAGTCCTTTTCCCTCTCCAACTACTGATATTTTTTTATCTCCACAAGCTCGATGTAATCAACATCTGTTTTTCAATTGTTTGGTTTTTTTGCAATCCCCACTATGGCTTCGCTAAGAAGGTAATATTCGATACAATTTTGCCCAAAGAAATTGATGATAGATTTTGTTGACGAGATGCTGATGCTTGGCACAATGTCTACCAGTCACCAGTAGGGAGCTTTCTATCTCCCCAAAGATATAAGTGATTAAATTTGTACCTTCATTCCTTGGATTATCATCGCTTGAATCACCTAAACCACCAGTGATGTTGCAGCAAGCCTCAGCATCTTCTAGCGCGCCGTAATAGCGGTCAAGTTCAATGTATGCCCTCAATCTTGTTGGAATATTAATTCCAACTGTTGTACAGGGACAGCGACGGCAGCACAGTCAGTTGCCGACTCAGCCAGCACGTAGCAAGAAAAACAGCTCAGGAAAACCACTGAACGTTATCGGACTGCTTTTGGTCTGCAAGCGGTTTCCGTACACTCTCACCCCACGCAATCAGTTTTGGATGTGTGGTCCTCTATACGTTTGCAAAACACTGCTCCGTCGGGACATAATGCTCAGCATGAAAGGGGCTCCCTAAATCACCGTCAGTCATCTGATTCAGCTCAACGATCTTCGGCGTCCATCAATCCAACCTGCATACGAGCGTGCAAAATGACATTACGTGGAGTAAACGCTTTTGTTTGACCTGCATTTCAGAAAATATTTAATGAAGGTTAATGCTAGTCGTAGAAAGTTGGTAGAAGTATTTAAGTTTTTTTTACGGCGTGCATTATTATCATATCTTTTTGTTAACATATAAAACATATACGATATGGGTTTGCATATAGTGCAATGTCAGAGATTTCATAACGCAGAAAAAAGGGGAAACAAATATGTATTTGATATAAAAAATTTATATATGTGTTGTTGACCATTTGTAAAAGGTAGCAGCAGCGAAAAACATGTGTGTGCACAGCAGTGCAAGAGACCGAAGGCGTTAATGAAATAGAAGGAAGACCAACGTGTGAAGCAAGGAGTGATAACACACAGCAGTGTAATGTGTGAGCTTGCGGCAGCGAAAGAAAACAGGGGGGAGCGCATAAGCTTAGGTAATGTTTTTTGTTGACCAGTGTGAAGCAAGGTGAGATACCGCACAACAGTGTGAACCAAAGAAACCAGGTTGAAATGTAAGTTGTTCTTTGGATGTTGTAAAAATGAAAGGGGAAGCAAGAGCGTATGGTGTGAGCAATTTTTTTGGTAAATGTAATGTAAATTTTACTGCATATGTAAAAAAATTATTTTTACTGCTGTATATGTAAAGGGTTTTATAGCAGTAAAAGAAAAAGAGATTTTTACAGACCAGCAGTGTAAAATCTCAGGATGAGACAGAGTTTTATTTTTGTTGGTTGAATTTATCTTTGGTAAATCCCTCTGAGTGAAAGAGGAAGAAATATGTATCAGGCATTTTTATTTTAATGAATACAAATCTCTTTTTGTGGGTATGTAATACTCTGTTCTCAAATTTTTTATTGAAGCTTCCTGTGCAAAAGATCCTATGGTAGCAAAACATAGCATTGTCTCTGTGTGTGTTCAACTTTTATTTGTTTTTGGGATTTTACCAGAAAAATCCCCAACAGTGGTATCAGAGCTAGTCCAGGCTCTTTGAAGGCGTCAAAGAAGCTGAAGGAAGGTTTCTTTGCTGCAACAGCTTCTCCAACAGCGTGAAGACTCAGCAAAAGGATCCAGGTATTTCTCAAGTTTTCTGTGTTACTGTTGAAGACAGTGAGTTATTTTAATACACAGTCAAGCATTTTAAAGCATAGTTAAGAAGTGCAAGGAATGACCAGCACCAGCACTAGCATGGGTATTTTTAATACTCAGCTCCCACTACTCAATGGGAAAAACTATGACTATTATGCAATAGTTATGAGAGCTTTTCTTTTCTCAGAAGATTTATGGGAATTTGTTGAAGATGGTTTTGAAAACCCAGCAAATGATGATGAGTTTAATAGCTTAACTCAGGCAGAGAAAGAGCTGTTGAAGAACTATAAGAAGGAGGATGCTAAGGCCCTCTACTTCTTGTATCGAGCAGTGGATGAGAGTGTGTTTCCAAGGATAGCAGCAGCTAAGACATCCAGAGAAGCATGGGAAACTCTCAAGACAGCCTATCAAGGCATGGAGAAAGTGAAGACAACAAAACCTCAGTTCATTGAGGAGAAAGCTTGTGATGAAAGCTTAGAGAAAACAGTGAATGATAAAAACTGTTTGACTCATAATGAAGATGATGAGGAGATGGCTAAAGTACATCCCCAAACAACAGTGCCAACGCAAGGGCAGCAAGAGACACCCTTGAGGAGAAATGAACAAGAGGCAACAAATGAAGGTATGAATTCTTTGTTTGCTTTATCTAGTCATGTTGATGACCCTGTTTATTTAGAAGATGGAGTTAAAGATAAGAAATGGACAGAACCCATGAATGGGAGAAAGGAATTAAAGTTCCTTGAAGATCTGTTTAAAGAATATAGAGTTTGATATGTAACTCTTGCCAAGATCTCTGAGATGGGCTTCACTACCAACACCCTTGTCAATATGACAGAGGAAGAGATTGAAGATTTGATGAAGACCCTGGAAGAACTCTATCATATGGATGTTATTATAAGGGAGATATATGAAATTAAATTTGCCATAAGAGCAGAGAAGGAGCAAGTAGCAGATATTCTGACCAAACCATTGGATCAGAAAAGTTTTGAATTTTTGATGAAGTGTTTGGGGAGTGTTGGAATATTAATTCCAACTGCTGTACAGGGACAGTGACAGTGGCACAGTCAGTTGTCGACTCAGCCAGCACGCAGCAAGAAAAACAGCTCAGGAAAACCACTGAATGTTATCGGACAGCTTTTGGTCTGCAAGCGGTTTTCATACACTCTCACCTGACGCAATCAGTTTTGGATGTGTGGTCCTCTGTACGTTTGCAAAACCACTGCTCCGTCGGGACATAATGCTCAGCATGAAAGGGGCTCCCGAAATCACCGTCAGTTATCCGATTCAGCCAACGATCTCCACTGTCCATCAATCCAACCTGCATACGAGCCTGCAAAATGACATTACGTGGATTAAACGCTTTTGTTTGACCTGCATTTCAGGAAATATTTAATGAAGGTTAATGCTAGTCGTAGAAAGTTGGTAGAAGTATTTAAGTTTTTTTTACGGCGTGCATTATTATCATATCTTTTTGTTAACATATAAAACACATATGATATGGGTTTGCATATAGTGCAATGTGATAGATTTCGTAATGCAGAAAAAAGGGGAACACATATGTATTTGATATAAAAAATTTATATATGTGTTGTTGACCATTTGTAAAAGGTAGCATCAACGAAAAACATGTGTGTGCACAGTAGGGCAAGAGAGCGAAGGCGTTAATGAAATAGAAGGAAGACCAATGTGTGAAGCAAGGAGTGATAACGCACAACAGTGCAATGTGTGAGCTCGCACCGAAAGAAAACAGGGGGAAGCGCATAAGCTTAGGTAATGTTTTTTGTTGACCAGTGTGAAGCAAGGTGAGATACCACACAGCAGTGCGAACCAAAGAAACAAGGTTGAAATGTAAGTTGTTCTTTGGATGTTGTAAAAACGAAAGGGGAAGCAAGAGCCTATGGTGTGAGCAATTTTTTTGGTAAATGCAATGTAAATTTTACTGCATATGTAAAAAATTTATTTTTACTGCAGTATATGTAAAGGGTTTTACAGCAGTAAAAGAAAAAGAGATTTTTACACACCAGCAGTGTAAAATCTTGACAGAGTTTTATTTTTGTTGGCTGAATGTATCTTTGGTAAATCAATCGCTCTAAGTGAAAGAGGAAGAAATATGTATCATGCATTTTTATTTTAATGAATACAAATCTCTTTGTGTGGGTATGTAATACTGTGTTCTCAGAATTTTTTATTGAAGTTTCCCTGTGCAAAAGATCCTGTGGTAGCAAAACAGAGCATTTTCTGTGTGTGTTCAGTTTTTATTTGTTTTTGGGATTTTACCAGAAAAATCCCCAAGAGATCTCTCTGAGTATAGATGGAAACGACATGGCATTAGTTTTGTATGCATGTTCCATTTCGGAAATGAATAGTTCGGATTAGTGTAATTGCGAACACATGTGTCCCCTTTCAAACAAATCGTTCAATTTCATTGGGTTGTTTTTCGGAAATTTCTGTATTCTCACGATTGACCTCGGATTGTCGACATCAGTCCACTCAAACCCGTCAGTAGCTTTCACCGAGAGAGGCTGCTTTAGCGCAATTTTTGTGCCCTTTGGATAAGCCCTTTTTGCATAAGATTGATCGGAGGACATGAAATCTTGACCAACGATTGAGAAAGAAATCTCAACCTCGGTATTTGCGTCTTTCGTCACTATATAAATTTTGTTGAACCTAAAGGGATGAACGCAGAGATCCCGACAAATAACTATAAACTCATTCGTCTCCCCATTGAGTAACTCGCTGAAGCCAACAACAACGAGATAAGACCACCATCCTAAATACTTATATTGGGTTCCAATGCCATGGAATGCATCTGATCTATTAGACATGGTGGGATATTCTCCCATGGCCATTCTAGATAATTTCTCAAGAGCTTTATTGTGAATGCCGCTAATAGACTCTAAATTTGAATCAGAGAGTGGACCAAGGCCAAACATGTCGACAAGGCTTCGAAGATCATGTGATGAAGAAGGTATACTTGGCGTAGAAGTTGTTGGCTGAGTCAACATGAGAGTTTTTCCCTGTGGAATCGTCACTGTATCTTTATCCTCTTTTTCCATCTTATTTTGGATTATTACTAGTTTATTCTCCATTAGGCGCACAGATAGGATAACAGACTTACTCTTGCCTATCCATGTCTCTACCTCGTCTCCCGAATTCTGAAATCCGCATAAGATAAAGATGAAAAGTTCAAAAACAATTCAAGCAACAGAGAACACCGGTTTGAATGAAAACAACAATGAATGAGTGTTCTTGAGTTAGTTACGATTTAAGACCATAAATGAACATAGCCACTATGAATTTTAAGGTGAGGCGCCTTGACTGAACACGCTTACGAGCGAGAATCCAACGCGAGAAATATTTAAAGATGTCTGAGGGTAAGGTTTAGGGTTTGCGATAATCAACAGATAGCTATTAAATTAATGTAAATTTTAGAAATTGATGTCAATTTCAAAAGAAATCTGACAGTCTTGACAGTAAAATTATCAAATACTTTCAAATCTGTAATCATCATAAGAATTCTCCTCTAATGTTTAATATTCCTTCTTTTATGTTTAGGATTTCTTCTCGTGAAAAGGAGTTGGGACTTCCAAAACGTTACGTTGCAATGTATTATTCTCCTGTATCTTCAAATGTATTAAAACCAAAACCAAGCATGTTAATAATTTTTTAAAGAATTATTAAAATTAATTAAATATTTTTTTACAAATATTTTAAGTAAATTGTGTATTGCTTTAACAAAATTACGATATAAATAACTATAGAAATCTCTACCCTATATATATATATATATATATATATATTATTTATTTAAAACTAATTGTAATAAATTATTATTTTATTAATCAGTTTATTTTAACTAAATTTATCATAATATGTGACAATAAATTGAAATGTTATATATATAATATAGGTGTTTTATAAACCAATTTGGGAAACACAAAAGTCTATTGTTTTCGCCATAATAATGCTAGTTGTTTAAATTTAAAAAACAATGTTAGCGGTTTGAATTTAACAAAGGAAACTGCATAACATAAGTCCTTGTTGATATGAGACTACTTAAGACTACTTTATTAAAGCAATAAATAATGAACATACGAAAACACAACTCTGGCTTGCCTGCATCACAACTTTCAAATCTTAGCGCCTTACCCAACAAAGTTCGCGTTGCTGGATCTTTATCTGCATATGGTAGATATGGATGGCATAGTTCTTATTAGACTTAAGGTGCATTGCATGTAGAGGTGGCGTTATATTTAAGAGTGCACATAACTCAAAATTTCAAATCTTAGCGCCTTACCCAACAAAGTTCGCGTTGCTGGATCTTTATCTGCATATGGTAGATATGGATGGCATAGTTCTTATTAGACTTAAGGTGTATTGCATGTAGAGGTGGCGTTATCTTTAAAAGTGCACATAACTCAAAATTATATAAGTGCATTAGTGAGATATATTCTCATGAATGATTGCATGTATTTTCCTCTTTTGGAGTAGGGGACATTTCCCCGGTATTAAAAGTTGTGCATAAGGGTGCATTAGTGATTAGGGTTTTAAGTTCTGTAAAGAGCTGCATTTATTGTAACCTGTCTTTTTTTGGTTTATAAGATAAAGTGAAGGGAATTCACCGATACATGGAGTTTAGGAGTTATATAATCCAAGCTTTTACCCTATTGGTCTTGTAATTCTCTTCATTAGAATATATTTATCTGCGATTAATTATATAAATATGTTTTCTCTTATCCTTTACAGAAGACCAAATTATGCAGATTGAGTATCTTTCTGTTTGATGCCTCGACATTGATTTCTTTGGCAGTGTTTGGATAAAGATATTTAAGATAAAAATATCTGTAGTATTGATATGAGTTTTAAGTAATTTTCAAGTTCGTAGTTGTAAGATTTATTCTATGAATGAAAATATGTGTATCATGTCTTAAAGTTTAACACCGACTAGAATAGGATTCACATATGGTCTCCATATGCAAGGAAAAAGAAAAGAAACTCAAGTATATATTTTGCCAATGTGGCTTTTCTCTTTCAAATTCCTCATACTTGTTCTTTCCTCATCTGCTTGGATCTTCTAGGAAACTATCTCTTGTTGCAATCCATTCGATATAAATTTTCCATTAATGTAGGAAATGTACTTCGGGGAGTATGGTTTTCCATAGGTTGTTGGATGAATTAGAAATTCAAACCGGTGTTAAAATCTTGTTAAGTTAAAATCTATGTTAAAACCTTATTAAATTAAAACTGCAGATTATGTGGCTCTCTCAAATATGATGGATCTGATTGCATGGGCACATGAAAATAAAAAAAATACAATTATTACCAAAAAATAATAGATAAGCTACAAGAGCAGAACAAAATAATCAACACCTAGTAGATCAAGAAGTTTTTTCTAAATCTCTTTGACTGCACCATGTCACTTTTGAATCTCTGCAAATTTGTCCATGATCTACAAATATATATCAAATCTTAGACAAAGGGAGAGGTCTTTGTGATTTAAAAGAAAAAAAGTAGTTGCGATGAAGAAGGAAAACCATAATAAATAAAAGGAAAAAACCTCACCTACCAAAGATTTAAAAATAAATCAAATTCCCTTTATGAATTAAAAAACCATTATTCAAGATTTTTCACATAAACAAGTAGAAAACAAACAAACAAAAAAATGAACCACCAAATATTATGCATATTGATAAAGAAGTAAAACCAAACTACGTCAACAACAAAACATTGTGCACATTATGAATGTACTAAATAATACCTTTCCATTAAACTGAAACATTTGTCACAAAAATTGTGAGATATCTTGAATCATTAGGTAGATAGACCTATTATCACAACAATTGAAATTCAAGATTCTTCAAAACAAAATCAAAAAAGCATCATGAGAATTGAGATTCAATCGGTGACTAGGCACATCAAGCAAACATAACACTACATAATTGTAAGATATCTAATGGTCATTGATATTGGCCAAAAGGTCCATGCATATGGAAATAGCGTTGAGTCTTGAAATTTTGTCTTTTCTAAGCAATGTTAACTTCAGATAAATTCAAAATACGAGCATCCTTTCGTGAACAATAGATCAATCAAGGATAAAATAGACATCCAAATTCATATTTCAAATCGATTTTGGTCTGAGGACCACCTAGGTACTGCCACTACATTGTAAAAACAATGTAACAAATGGCCAGATAAGTCACTATAATTGTAAAAGTTGATGATTGTAGAAATGTACATAATTTTGATACTACTTTTTAGTAATGATGTCTGACGTCTGCATCATCATAGATAAAAAATAAAATTAGTGAAATGACATTTATGCATAACAAGTGGTGCATTTGACATTTATGTGAAAAAAATTTCACCCCATAAAAATTCATTACTTGCTTGCTGAAACGAGGAAAATTAATTGGTTCCATATAAACATTAACAAGTTATGTCAAAATTTGCCTTGCCTTGCATCTCTAGGATTTGCATACACAAGGCCATGGTCTGAAATTTGAATGGATCCCCATTTCCTTAGCTTGCAGAACAACCATTTATGCCTCTAGGAAAATTTGCACGTCCTTTAAGTAAGCCTGAACTTATTAAGTACATTAACCAAGAACATAAATGGAATTGAAACAAGATAATAACTAGGCATGATGGTTTTTGCTAAGGATATGGTTTCTTTGAGGCACTCCATTAAATCATGTGACATTGAATCATGTACGCTTTAGAGAACTTAAAAGAATTACATATATAGTTTGTAGCTTAACCAAAGAGAAACCTCAAATGTGCATGTGTGAGAGAAAGAAGAAGAAAATCATAAAAAGACAAGAAGAAAAGAACTTGATAATGGAGTTTGTCCCTCTGGACTACATCTCCAGGCCTTGCTCAATCAATGGGAGGCCTTCATTCATTAAAAATGGCATCAAAAGAAGTTACATTCATCAGTTACAAAAATGGAGCATTATACCTCCATGTGGAAAATGCCTGAAAATTGGAGAGCTCTGCTACAAAAACTCACACCACCATCAAATTCCCGTCGCTAAGAGGTGCAAAATCGATATAAAACTTGCCCAATTCTGATACTGGACCAAAATCACCCTCTTCAAAAACTCTACTCTCCTTGCCTTGAAAAACGTGCCCCATGATCTCCTCCTCTAGCGTTGGCAAAAAATGAGTTCTTAAATAATTTCCTGGGTGGATTCCCCAAGGAATTAGTTTGGTGTAATCGTAATACTTCGAAATTGGTTCAGGAAGGTTAGGGGGTCAAATCGTGCCTCCTCCACTTTAACCACTTTTTAGTTTTTACAACCCAACTTTTACTATATAAAAAAATATACCATATAACCATATGACATTTTTTTTTTGTTTCAAACAATGCACGGGGTGTTGTACCGGACAAGAGGGCGGCAGATATGGTAAAGTGTTGGGTGGCGGGACCACATACGTGGCCGCCTACCCAAGCCCACCATGGAACGTATTAATAAACAATGGACACAATCATATGATATGGGAAACGATTATATAGTATGGTACATATGGTTTACACCGTGGGTGGCTTTGGGTGGCGGGACCACCTACATGGTCGCCTTCCCAAGCCCCCACTGGAACCTAATTTGACCATCGACTATGATGAAACCAGTGCGTAGAACGGTTATGCTATGGTTTGGTTATGATATGCTGCAATTCATGTGCGCTATATGCGGTGGTTATAAAATGGTCGGATATATATGTGTCAATGTTTATATATGGGTTGAAATATATAGCCTGAAATTTTGGGTTTTGATATATATATATATATATATATATATTAACTTTTAATTTTATTTAATATATATTTTATGATTCTATTTAATTGTTTTATATAGTTATTTTGATAACCATATTAAAACAATTTTTGTTATATGATTTTTAATTCCAAAATGATTTTTGTTGCTTGTGCAGGTTTAGGAGGCCATTGGAGGGATGCCAAGTGTCAAGCTGCCATGTGGGTCCCACGTGCTGACTGGGATGCCATTTGGCGCAGCATGGCCCCATTTTTGCCCTGCCATACCAAACTTTGAAGAGCTCTATCTTTTGCATACGAGCTCAGATTGATGAACCGTTCGCACCACCACAATCTAGAAGACGAACCCTCTCAACTGGTGCTAGAAAATTCTCCTTTCAGCCATTTTGAATTTCGAACCTTATCCATCCCCTTAGTGTCTCGAGATCCTCCTAGAACAGTTGCTTCTTGACATCTGTCTCAAGAGGCGAGGGTTTTGAAGTCCTTTAGCTTTGCCTTCCATGTTTATTCACAATGGTGGAACAATTGGTGGTGAACAATGCACCTATTGCAAGCCTATGCTGAGATGGAACCTTGCCACTTTTGTTATGGCTTGTCCCTCTTTAGTTTCCAGCTTGTAGGTTATTAATTTGAGAACTTTTTGGCACCTTTCCACTTCTATTATGGCCTAGCCCTCTTTTCTTTTCATCTTGGAGGTGTTTAATTACATGTTGGTCCACTTTCTTGTAGAATTGTTGTTGATACTTTCTTTGTATGCCTAGACCTGCAAAAGAAAGGGAAGGAACATGAAATACAAAAGCTACCATAGCTCAAGGATTAAGAAATACCCTGTCATATCTCCTTGATTCCCTTCTATCTTAAGAACCTAACTTAAAATAAAAAAAATAAAAACCAGGTGGTGCTACATGAAAGGATGGTGAAATATATTTTATATTCAATTTGTAGTTACATTGAGATATATATATTTTTTTAAATTAAAAGTTAGGCCATAGTAAGATTGCATGCAACCCCGACATGCCCCCTCCACACTAAACATTTGTGGTTTTCAACTCTTTGTGCCAAATATTGGATGAATTTGGATGGTGCAGAGGAAGGACATATGAATTGACAAATTTGAAACAACATTGTAGACTTAACTAAACTCAGTGAGGTAGATTAGTTATGTGAATGAGTCATACTCTGTAAAAATATTATATGAACTATTCTACTATATTCTTAAATGAAAACTTTTATTGGTGCTAAAAATGGATCAAAGACTTACATTAGTTATTTATCTTGAACTACTTATGTTGTTGGATATGATAACGTATATGTTACTGTAATTTCACTTATTCGCCAAGCGATTTATATAACACCTTATCTAATCTCTGTTCAGGGAATGTTTGTTCAAGAAGGCTGGGGTTAAGGTGAGGGTCCAGATAATTTCCACCACTATAATTCTCTCTATAGAAAAAAGGATAGGGTTAAGGTGAGGATCTAGATATTTTCCACCACCACAATTCTCTCTACAGAAAAAATAAAAAAAATTTGATCAATGGTTTATTAGGTGAGACCCTAAGAAAGGAAAGCTTTCACTCTTGGTAGATGGGGCCTGAAAGCTTTCTCTCTTGGCAGATGAAGCCTAAACATGTACGTTACATATGCATATGCTTTTAAAGTCTGCCAAGTTTGGCCCTCTGCAAGCGATGATCAAGAGTATGTATTTCATCTATTGCAGGTTAATATTATGTATTTACTTTTTGGTAAATTTAATTTACTAAAACTCACTATTTGTAAAATTAAAAATAAACCTCAAATTTGGCATTCTCGAATTGTAATTATCAATACAAATATTCAACAACCATAAAGACTATTGTATTCCACTTGAAGCTACATCTAATACATACTCTAGTAATTAGAGAGGACATTAAATCATAATAAAAGTTTAAATAACTTACCAACACATCCATTTTACTTTCTTTCATATGTCTTCTACAAAATATTTTGCAGTTGTGTTACTTTTCTTTGAAAAGAGATTACTTCTAGTAGGGTTGGTTCTTACCTTCTAGTGTCCTTGACGAACACAGGATGAAGGGCAAGAAAGGAAACATAGCAACTAGCAAAGGTGCTACTATTGGTTCTCGAGAAGTTCCTAACAAGCATACGAGTTACTTCAAGAAATCATGTCATGTATTGGTGCATTTTGGATTGCCAAGCTCGAGGCCCAACTCGATGTATGTAGTAGGCGTGCAACACCAACAATCCAAACAATTGAAATCTTGTCTTTTCCACTGCTACTGGCTTGAAGCACATACATGGATCCACCATAGTACATACACCTTCTATAGTAGTTGTAGAATAGCTAGCATGAGAAATTTGGTATTATCTTTGCTCATGTTCTTGTGTGTCTCTAGTGCAATATGATTACTAGGGCTCTCAAAGATGGAGATTATCTCAACTTTATCTTGCCCATGTCTGTAATGTATCTCCATGGCTCTGTCTCATAATTATTTTGATGTTTTTCGATGAATTATGTACATCCTCTACCCTAGTTTGTAGCTGAAAATAAGAGGTTTAACCACCATTTCAAACTCTCTGGTGTCAACATGTGTAAACAATGGTGGCATCCAACAGTAACAAGTGTGATCACCATCTCAAACACTTTTTGGACAAGGACTTATATAACATTTCTGCAGCCTTAAAAAAAACTTTGGGTCAGATTGGATAAAATAATTTGAAGCAACAAACACTTACTCAATCTATAAGAAAAAATTGCCTTAACAATACTTTGGATAAGATGACATTGCTCCTATATTCTTGAATCGGTCCATTTGAATTCTATAACAAGATGAGCTGCGAGGCAACAAATCCTTGCATTAATTTGAGCTTGAGAATGCACCTGTAGTTGCACTGAGAAGAAGCTAGAGCAAGAGAACTCTGTTTTTAAGCATTTGCTAGCTACAATTAATTACATGAACAATTCTGATAATGGGGATACAACTTCAGGGGTTCCTCCTCGTCGAGGTCGTAGGAGGAAGGATGAAATGAAAAATAGGGATCACGACCGCCAAATGGGAGTGCTTACAATTTTTTCTTTACTGAGCAACATACAAAATTGAAAGCATTGCATCTGGGCAAGGATAGGGAGATCAGCAAAATGATTGGAGACTCGTGGAATAAACTGACTGATGAAGTGAAATCTATAAGATATAGATGTAGGTGGCTGCTAGAAAACATACTGAAACACTTAATAGAATGGAAGCATCAGCTTCATGGACGTCCCAAATCCAATCTGAAGAAAATGGTCAGACGTTGAACAAGAAATCAGGGAATTTAAAATAGATGAAATCACCCTGCTTTCTGTGATACCCGACTCTTCCAATCTGAGTCAACCTTGATCTTTGAGAAAACCAATGAAGCGAAAGCTGTAAGATACAGATGTAGGTGGCTGCTAGCAAACATATTGAAACACTTAATAGAATGGAAGCAGCAGCTTCAGAGACATCCCCCAAATCCAATCTGAAGAAAATGGTCATATGTTGAACAAGAAATCAGGGAATTTAAAATAGATGAAAACACCCTGCTTTCTGTGATACCCGACTCTTCCAATCTGAGTCAACCCTGCTCTTTGAGAAAACCAAGCGAAGCCAACTCTTCTGAGCCTGCCTTGAACTCACAATTCAACAGAAGTGAGATTGACTCAGCAAGTTCCACTTTCACATCTCACAAGTGACACTTGATCATCTGTCCATAAATACATAGGAAAGAAAACAATATTTTTGCTTGTTTTTCGCAAAATTTCACAACGAACAACGATCAGTCATTGTAAATGTATATCAATCCACTGACCAGTCAAATACAACTTAAAATTAATAAGTGAAATCAAGAAATACTAGTCCACTGTAGCTAACCAATACAATATTAATCGGTTTCTGGTGTATTTTCGCTTTCTAGAGAAGCGATGTTTGTTCCTTCCGTTCCTTTATTTTTCGACTTTGAATAAAGGGCAGAATTCAAGCATGCCATGTAGCATTCAATAATGCTCTGTTGTGCTTTCGTCAAATCTGATATACCAATTCCACCATTAAACTATGCATTTGGTACACTAAATCGGATTTGTAATAATGTCATATTTTTATTTTAATAAACTAAATAAAAAAATTTAGTGACAATTTTGTTGAAATAATTGATTTCACTGCCTAGAACGTTATGTCTTGCATTGTATGAGATTTTCTTATTTGCCTATAAGATTATTGTTGGTATAAAGTTTATTACGAAAATTTATAATCATTAAATTTAAATTAATAGTAATTAAAAATATAAACTTTATAAAAGGGACACATGTTAAAATCTAAAATATAAAATTAACAATAGGAATTGGATTCGGAGGCAGTGTACCCTTTACATGTTTAGATCATAGATAATTTAAATATTTTGTATGTAAAGTTAAAATGAAATGGCATAAGTTTTCTCATAAACATTTAGCCAACACCATTACATCGCATGCAAGCCACGTGCTTGTGTGTGCCATTATCATACACTCTAGACTCCTGCATATATTACATGTGTTGGCCTATGTAAAACATATGTTGGGTAACGCAGGTGTCATAGCGAAACCTAAGACAACAGATCAATGCTCTGAGGCAGTAGGGAGGTGAGGGACTCATTCTGTGTGGCAGTGAGGAACCCCCTTTCTGAGACAACGAAGGATGTATCTAGGGCTGCTGGAGAACCATACATGTTTGTCTGAGGTAGAACCAATTTCGTAATATACATCTTTCAAATCAGATACTCGTAATTCGGCATGAAAATTACTTGTAATCTGGCATGAAAATTGCCATATTCTTAGGTATTGAGGCAAAAACAAAATTCTCGACCTCTATCCATATATATTATTGTACTCGTTCATATAGATTCAATGCATTTAGAACTTTTTGTAAGAGTTCTGTGTGACCAGGCGAGGCGGAAGCAGCGATGGCCTACATAGCGGTTTTATTTTTACTTCTGTTGTTATCGCCATTCATTGACTCAACCTTAGGGGCTAAACAAGCAAGAAGTAATAGCTTGTTTACTGTGTCAGCTTTCATTCTGACCATGATGGTGAATGCTGCTTTACAATTTTAGTATTATTATCGTATACGTTTTATGCTGCTTCACAACGAAGATTTGTGATAACTGTGATATGTGCTTTAATTGAATGTTGAATTCTGAGGCTGCGGAGAGAAGAAAATATGACAAACAGAAGGCCGCAAGGTGTCAGCTGATTGAGACTCAAATAGCCAAGGAAAATATAGTATGGAGGGGCTAGCAAGGCCGATTCTAGGTAGCAAGTGACTCCTTTCTTCGTCATTTCAGTTATGAATGCCTCGTATATAAAGGCATTGGGTAGATAGCAGAGGCACAGGCAAAGATAGAGCCCGCAACATAAGCTACAGAGTATGAGTCACCAGTGATAGAGACAGTTTCATTTGATCGAATGAAAGCATCAGTAGTAGATTCGGTTGAAGCAGCTGAACCACCACTAGCAACAGAGATGGAAGCGAAGGTAGGAGCACCACGCCCATCAGCATCATAGCTACCAGCGGACCTGCACTATAATCAGTAGTTGGTAAATTCATTCTCTCATAAATACAAGTATAAAGGATAACGAATGGAAATCTCTATATTGAAATGATATATTGCGTAACTAAGATAACATTTCTAAAGAAATAGAATTTCGTATGAAACATGTACCAGGTTGTTGTTTAGCCGAGAAATTTTCAAAGAGATGATTGCAAAATAATTGTTGATTGTTGGGTTGTTTTGCAGTTTTGCCCAGAAGAAGTTACGCAGAAGGTACGAATATGACCAATCTTCAATAGATAATACATATTTGTTCTAATACAGAAAGAAGTAGAATCCCCTGACAAAATCCAAATGTACAACTGACTGTGATCCTTTCAATGTACATCATACGATATATATGAATTAGTATGATTATGCATTCTCATGTCTTATGTATGTCGGTTCTTTCCAGTAAAAAGTGTGTGGAGATGGTTTCCAGGAGATCAATATACGGGAAGAAGGAGCGCAAATTCAAGAAAAAGGTGGAAAGCGTAATCAAATGCAAGAACATGACAACATTCAAGAGTACAGAAAGAAGCGAGACCAAAAAAGATTTATGGACGGAAAGACAATAGACAGTACCGAAAATACAGGTCGGAGACAGAGGCAGACTGGCCAGAGATGGAATGGTACAGTAAAGAGGAAGAAGAGGAAAAGGCAGCAGTAAGGACAACCCATATTAGTCCTTAATAGTAGACTTACCGGGTGAAAAAGGGGGAAGATATGATTCGTGACAGAAAGGGAGGGGATACTCCCGCTGCTCAGTACGGCTCCCGCCCGCCCAAGAGGGCTTTCTTTTGTTACAGCTAAGCCGTTACAGCGCTAAGCCCATTACAGCCCAGCCTCAGAAGGCTTTCTTTCGTTACAGCCCAGTTGCAGAGAGTTGTTGCAGAAAACAATTTAGCGACTTCACTATCGATGGTGAAAGAATTAGAGCTCGTGCTATTTCTTATCAAACTCTCCACCGCCCAGCTCGAATGTACCTGAGATTGTGGCCACGCACATCTTCATGCAACCCTCTTCTCCTCCCGCCATCTCGCCACGCTCATCTTCATGCAGGCCAACATACCACCTGTCTGTCTAAAATAATGTTTGTCTAGAATAAGACAATTGAACATCATCCCAAGCATGCATGAACATCCCAATCCCAAGCATTAAATTCTTAGCATTAAGCTGATCTTAAGCTGATAACAAAAACATAAATACATATAACCTAAGTTTTTGCCTCCCCAAATAATATGATAAATGATTATGTATTTAAAAACTTTCTTTATAATCCACGAACGGATAATAACAAGCAGGGACTATTAATTAATACGAACATCCTTCTTTTCGATTATTATAGTCCCTGGCCATTGCCAGATGGCAAGGGACTAATAAATATCGAATGTTTTTTGACCCAAGAACTTTGCTTAAAATCTTAGTGAATAAAATTGTTATCGTTAAGCTTTGGTTAAAATGGGAGAAAGCAAAAAAAATCAATTAAATGATTAATTAATGGGCCCTCAACAGTCTAGTGATCGTTACCGGGGATTAATAAGAGCACATAAACATATATTTAGACACTTACATTAAGAACGAAGATACACCCTTATATATTTCAGTAAAAAAAAATATTTAGGACATGTTTAAAATGAATTGTAATGTCTCATAAAATAATTATTTAGAAAAATATGAAAGGTTAATCTAAAATATTTGTTTAGTTATATAATAAGGGTATATTTTATAATTATTTAAGAGTATTTAATAAAATATAAATATTTAAAAGTAAAAACATAATTAAAATTAAAATAAAATTATATAATAAATTATTAAATATAAATAAAGAAATAAATTAAAAATTATATTAAATAATAAATAATAGTTATGTAGGGGTCTAATAAGATGTTGGTATCTCGTAATAATATTTAAATAGTTTATTAACTCATTTTAAATATTTCTATAATAATTTGAGTATGATGTAAATGGAATATTTATTTTTTATTTATAAAAATTGTGTAAAAGCTCATGAAATTTTAGTTTGATAAAAAGTGATATACTATTTTGTATGCAAAATATAATGTATATTTTTTTATAAATGCATCTGTATAATGAAATTTCTTTGAAAAAAAGTTGGGAAATGGTAAAAAATGAGTTTCTCTATTTCGTATATATATATATATATATATATATGATATATATATATATATATGAAAATATATTTGAAATTACAAAGCCTTTTTTAGTTGCATGATATTAAAATTATAAATTTATTTTTTATTTGTTGTTAAATTGTAGATTTCAATCTTTTATTTAAAAAAAAAAGAATATTTATATTATATAAATCTATAAATTGATCAATACAAATAAATGAAGAATTATATATGAAATTCTCTAAAATTTCTATCATTTTTTCTTATCAAGCATATATGCTGAAATTTCTTGAGTATCATACTATTGATTGACAAAAATGTGGTTTTTCTAGGTGTATACCTTACAGAATTTCCGTAGCACAACATTTACAAAACATAAACCTACTAATTGATAATATAATTCTTAGTGAATATGTACTTGATCTAATGGGATAATCTGCATTACACTAAATTAATTTTTGAGTCATTAGTCTCCATTACGGGATAACTTGTGGCTTAATTTTTCCATTGATGCATATTTCTCCTATCTTCAATTTGCATCCATCACTAGTGAGCTTGTCTGCTTGTTTGTTATGGTCCTATAATACATGAAAGTATGATATTGATTGAATTTTACCATTTTTTGTGGATATTCCATGACATTTTCTAAAGGTTTTTCATTAACATTCAACCTTTAACTATGGTAAAAGATAAGGAGGGAGTCTCCCTATATTGTGAGTTATTTCACCTACTTTTGTTTAGAAATCAAGACACACTTATAAACACAATGATTATCAACTTGATTATTTGTCATATGACCAAGTACTCATGAAAACATGAACACTTTTTCATCCTCTCAACCATAAAGTATGCCTCCATATCCTTACACTCCAGGATTTCAATTAGAATACCCTTCAAAATAGAGAATAAATAATTGTATATTATTCTTACAAGTTCTCAATTATGAGTTTGTCATGCTAAGCTTCTAACATTCTCCCACATTTTGCTAATTCTAACTAGTAACTTGCGGGTTGTCATTTATACCGATCAATTTACTAAGCAATACTTTCTCTCGTTGATCCAAACCTTTCATAGGGGATATGTGATCTTTGTTTTGAGATTCAAATTTGGCACACATTGATATTGTTTTAATCACAACATTTACATATATAAGTTATAATTCACTGGCTTCTACAAATCAACATCCTAAAAAGGTGGAACTATCACTGGGACATGACATAACAAACTCACACATAGGAAACAACATCTTCTAGATCGACACCTTGGGACTCACAAGGGAAATCACATGACACATGACACGAAAGCATTACTGACAACACCCTCTTTTGATGCTTACATGTAACGAATATAAAAAATGACACATTACAACAATAAATGAATGTTTGTCATATTTTTTTGATATGGTCATCACTAGCACTCATATCCACTTTGAAATCTCATGGTTTCCACTGTTTTCTTCACCACAATTTCGAGTTTCCCACGTGATCCATTTAAGACATAATAACTTGTTAACCTCCCAGAGCACAACTTGTCAGTCTCGATATTGAACTATCTTATGTAACCGTCAACAATTATTGAATCCATGACCCTTCGCATTCTTCATAAATTATATAGCATAGCATTCTTGTATAGAATGTCTTGAACAAATAATTCTACAACTTGACCTTGTATAAAATAAAATGTATTGATTCTCCTCAAGCACGAAGGGTCACACCAACTTGACCTTATTAAGAACTAGTTGTAACTAATGCTCCTGAAGTATGACACGTCACATTAGTATATTCAATAATTTTCCTATTCGTTTTCATTCTACATCATTTGATTCTTGCACAATATAATAGCATACTACAACTTCAACTCACACCACAAACTTGGAAACATGAACAAACTCACACAACAAAAAAATGACGTCCCTTTTACTTTTATAATAGTTTCAGAGGTGGTTTTGGTGGCTCTTCATCACTATCTGATTCAGACAAGTCATCCAAGTTGGATATGTTTGCAGATTCATTTCCATTCATAAGATACCTTGCACGAGGTCTACAATTGTAGGTTGTATGCCCATATTTCTGGCAATATAATCATTATGTTGAATCCTTGGTTATTTTATCTTTCCTCTTGAACATAGTGCAAGTTCATGCTCACCACCAACATTTGAACCTTTTGTATCTTCCCTTTTCCCCTTAGCTAAGAGTGATGATACCATTCCTTCTAATGATTGAGAGGACATTTGACAGAATGTGAATACAATGTTTCTATATTTAGGCAATAAGTAATTTAATAGAATTTATTTAACATCATCTACATCTACCTTGGCACCAATTTTCACTATTCCTAAAGATAGACATTAACTCATTTATATGATTAAAGAGAGGTGTCTCATCGTGCATTTTGAAATTAAAGAGTTGCAGTTTTAAAGAGAACTTTGCATTCATAGCCTTTTCCCCAAATAACTTACTCGATTGTTCCCAAAATTTAATTAATTGATTTTGCTAAACCAATCAAATACAGCTAAGTTTCGAAAAGATCCTATCTAATTATAGCCTTAAACTTCACTTCCCTCTTTTCCCAGTCAAGTAAGAACTCGTCATTAGTAGGAGCTTTTTCGGTTCCTTTTACTATACTCCACCTTTATTTCTAAAATTCATTTGAACGTTAACTTTCCATATATGAAAATTGATGCCATTAAATTTATTTAAAGGTAGAGAATCCATGTTACCTCTTCATATTTGAAATTGGTGATTTTACTAAAAATGTAGATTTGGCATTTCTCTATGCTACGGTAGAAACATCTATATTTTCCTGCTCACTCAATGGTCCTCCACGTGAAAATATAAATTCTTGTAGTCTTACACTTCTCTTCAATGGATATCACCAATCGTTTTTAAACAATGAAATATAAATATCTCAATCACATCTATTTTCCTACAAATCCAAATCAATCCATAAAATGAAAGTGAAACAAGCGTTTGTCTGTTGTTGTAGATGATGATGATGGAGGATGAGATTAATTTGCTACTACAGTATTCAACTCATCAATTTTTTTTTGGCTTAGATACGATAATAAGTGAATTAACCAAGACCCTCTGATTTTAATTAGAAGCCGCGGGGGGGGGGTTCTTGAATCTACGTTGGCTAATAATCATCACTTCCAATGAAATCCGTAGTGTTAGGATTCACAACTTCCCTTGGTATATGCTTTCAATTTGATGATTCGAAGCAAAAATAATCCGCCATGATCTGTCAAAGATCACTCTAAAACTAGGAACATGTTGCGATGTTATGCAGCCCACCTTTGTTGTGGGTTGATTTAAATTACAGAATGCAAAAGGAAAATTGAAGAACACAATAAGAAGTGTCTCTTTATTTCCACCCACCACTAAATTAATAGATCCAACTTTACGTATCTATTTCGTTGCAAATATTTACACCATTTTGTGGTGTAGATCACACAGTAGTTGAGTTTTACACCCTTCTTGTTAAAGATAGTTAATTACTCCCGCATGAAGTGTTGGCTAAATTTAGAGAGTTATTTAATTGAGTCAATTTGAGTTAATTTGATTTAATTCTTATTTTTGGTAAATTTTAATTTAGTTTGTCGTTGCATGTTAGTTTATTTTGGGTGAGTCGCTTGTCAAAAAATGTTCAAATACCTCTCACTGGGTGCATTGTAATAATCAAGTTTATGTGATGAATAGAAGAGTTGCATCTAGTGTTAGTGTGTGTGTGAAATTTTGTGGTATTTTGTGCCTTTCCTCCTCTACCTTTCTAACAAATTGATTTTAGAGTCAAGGAAGGATCACATGATCGGTGGTGCCTGCAAAAACAGTAAGAAGAGGGCCAAGTGAAGAAAGCTGCCAATTTTATTTTTTAAATTGCATCAATGCCAAATTGTCACACGTTTAAGGAATTAAAAGCACGTCAGTTGGATGCAAAATTCACACCTTGTTAGTGCAAAAACTACGACAGTTTTCGAAAAACTTGTGATTGGGAAAAATTTGGATCACTTATGCAGGTCCCGTATGTTAGAAAGTGTGGAAATGGCAGAAATGCGGAAGTCAAAGTTTTAAAAGCTTGAAAAGTTACGTGGGACGCATTACATCATATTAAAATATTTTTAAAGTCACATGCCATCCTTTTCTTAATGAGT
This sequence comes from Pinus tabuliformis, assembly GCA_031772625.1. NCBI lineage: Eukaryota > Viridiplantae > Streptophyta > Pinopsida > Pinales > Pinaceae > Pinus > Pinus tabuliformis. The sequence goes on along the minus strand of CM062810.1, from coordinate 476,491,724 downwards.
TGGTTAACAAAATATTTGGGAATAACCTTTTTAAAAGGGATTTATAATGATCCAAGTGGATATTGGTGGCCAAACACCTTGTTATGTCCCTATACTACTAGGAGTCCAATGGTTACAATCTTTTGGTACAATAACTTATAATTCTCAAGAATTTTTATTGAGTTTCTTTTAGGATGGAAAGGAAGTTGAAATAAGGGGTTACACTGGTAGTATAGGGACCTAACATGCCTATCCAACTTAATCCCCACCATTATTTCTTTATGTATTTCAAATTCCTTATTTGTAGCACAATTTACTATTTTTGGTATTTTTTCGGGTCCGAAACTTCCAGAGCCGTTTTGAGGCTTAAATGACATTTTTCGAGAAACCTGGGGCAAAATTTGTTGTTGGCCACAGAAAATTTCTAGTCCTCAGATAGAATTTTCTAACAAGGTATTGTTCATGTCAAACAAAGATCGTATGCCAAAGTTACAGGCCCGGAAATTTGATGTATCAATTTACCCAAATGGGGCCCATAGTATGGCGCCACATCTCCTAAGGTTAGGTTTATGGATGTTTAGGGTTTTCCACTGTTTATCAATAATAAATAGGCCTTTCAGCCTCATTGTAACATACTTCAGAGGTATGTAGCCGCTACATCTCTTCTCAAAGATAAGCTACCATCGCCCGAGGTAGTCTTATTTCCATTTTGTTTGTAAGCATATTTTAGTATTTGATATTAATTAAATGAAGTGTTATTTCTGCTGCATCTATATATAATGGTTATATTTGTAATTTGTCGTGTTCCTATTTAAATTTAGATTAGTGGTATCATAGCGGTCTACTCTTTCTCTATTTTTCTTTGCAAGTCCCCAATGAGGTAGGGATATAAGGAGTTAGGGCTCATCTGGTTGAACCTTTGCAAGATCAGCCTCGTAAGCCTTGATGGCCACCAATGGGGGAAGAAAAGAAATATGAGGGAGTAGGATATCCTATCAAATCATTGCTCGAGGAGGTGCTCATGAAATAAAGGAATGCAAAGATGGATAAATTTGCCCAGATCGTTCAACAATTACTCACCGATGGCGCATCCACTTCCAACAACCACTCTGGAGGCTCCACTCCTTTTAAGGTACAAGTAAACTTTAACATTCTCATATTTGAAGGTCAAATAGATGCAGACGTTGTAGATAATAGTTAAATCTACTAGGAGGAAACTTTTATGTTCATGATTTTTCCATCTAGGAAAAGATTACTTTTTCTCTTCTCAAAGTCGGACCCCATGTCAAGGACTAATGGGAAACCTACTGTGAGAGGAAGGATGAAACTTTGCCTTCAGGTTTTTCAGTCACACCGACTTGGAATTCGTTCTGAGACGCCACTAAGGAGTGGTTCTACCCTGTCGGTAACTATCAGGATAAATACATAAAGTGGACCATGCTACAGTAGGGAAGGGACCAAGATGTGCCAAAGTTTACCAATGCTTTTCATACCCTTCGCACGAAGTTGGGTATCGAGGATTCTGAGAAAAATTTGGTACTAAAGATTTGCGACTACCTACAAAGATACATCCAAGATGAGATGTAGTTCATGGACATCTCCTCGCTTGGCACAACGTACCGATACACTGTCAAGATTGAGAAAAAGTTTAAACAAAAGAAGTGAGACTTAGCATCTGTGAATCTAAAGTAAGGTAAAGGTGCCCCCAAACCATTGAACAAAGGAAAAAGCCAAGGTGGGGTGGCTTAGGACAACCCGCCAAAGCAGCAAGCAAAGAAAATCACGATGAAACTGAAGAAGTACACAAGAAAGTGGTGTGAGTTGCATAAGAGCTCCACCCAAAACACGATTGAGTATTAGGCCAAGTAGTCACTAGTGGCTGAGCTGAAGGCTTTAAAATCATATGCATGTTCTGACTCTGAGCCAAAACCTGACAAGGGGAATGAGAAAGGGAAGCAGATATTTGATGTGAAGCCCAATGACATTGTTGCCACCATGAAGATCCAGAAGGAGGAACCTGAAAATCCATAGGAGGAGGAGCACCTCTTCGACTACCAGATGTGGGTAAAGGGCTCTCCGTTATAGTTCATTATCGACAGTGGGAGCCAAAAGAACCTCATTTCAGTAGAGTTTGTGAAGCGACTGTGCTTACCGACCGCAACACACCGACAATCGTACACTATCGGGTGGCTTCACTAAGGATGGGATCTTCACGTGAGCCAACACTGCCACCTTCCATACATAATGAAGCCCTTCACGAATAAGGTATTGTGTGATGTTGCTCTCCTTGATGTTTGTGATGTGTTGCTAGACAAACCATACTTGTGGAAGCGACATGTTGTGTATGAGTCAAGGCCTCACATTGTTATTTTTACCTTGGGAAATAAGTTGTAACCAGAGGTATCACCACCTACCGCAATCTCCTCGGTTATTGAAAAAAGAATTGCATTAAGCTCTTTTCCAAAACCGAGAAATTTGTTTTCCTTGTGATACTCCGTCAAGGAAAGAAGAATACGGTGGCCACAAACTCCAGACAAGGCCCCTGCACACGACAATAACAAATGGACAAGGTCGTGGAGGTGTACAAGGACATATTCACTTCCCCTGCAGGGATGCCTCTACACTGTCAAGTCAAGCACTCCATCGATATGACCCTAGGTGCGTCATTGCCCAATGGACCAATCCATCAATGCTCTATTCTGCAGAACAAAAAAAATCAAGAGGTAGATTCAATACCTTCTACAAAAAAGTCACATCCAGCTGAGTTCATCTCCTTATGGGAGCTTAATCGTGTTGGTACAGAAGAATGATGGGACTTGGAGATTCTGTATTGACTATCGAGCGTTAAACAAGATCACTTTCCGTAATAGGTACCTGATCCCATGGATTGATGACCTTATGGACCAACTCAAGGGGGGAATATTTTAGCAAGATAGACTTCAAGTCCAGATATCACCAGTTACCAATTGATCCCTCTAATGTGTGGAAGACTACTTTCAAAGCCAAGGAGAGCCTTTCTGAATGGATTCTTATGCCTTTCGGGTTTACGAATGCTCCTGTAACCTTCATGAGGCTAATGGATGACATCTTACAGCCTTTCACCAACTCATTTGTAGTGGTATACTTGGATGGTATCCTGATCTTTAGCCAGAGTTGGGGAGATCACCTCTTGTCCAACCACTGCGAAAACACAAGTTGTGTGCCAGTTTAGAGAATTTCACTTTTTTTATGACCTAGATTCAGCATCTGGGATACATTATTGATGAATGGGGGGTGCATATGGATCTAGCCAGGATCCAAGTCATTCAGGACTAGCCAGCCCCATCCACTCTGACATAGCTCCACAGCTTTCTGGGTCCTGCCAATTTTTATCGTAGGTTTGTGTTGGGGTTCTCTCATATCACTTGGCCCTTAAGTCTAGTCACAAAGAGAGGAGCGAAAAAATATATATTTTGGTATTAATCTCAACAGAAGGCATTCATAGAGTTGAAACATCACCTTTTCTTTGCATAATTTCTCACATTACCAGACTTGGAACAACCATTTGAGGTCAAGACAGATGCCTCTAACTATGTGATTGGGGCGGTCCTTTCTTAACAGGGGCATCCAATGGCATATCATAGTGAGACACATTCAGAAACAATCTGGAAGTATCCCATTTATGAAAAGGTGATGCACTACATTGTGCAGGCCTACTGAAAATGGAAACATTACATTTTGGGGAAGGAAACGGCTATCCACATAGACCACCGACCCCTATAGTTCATATAGATGCAAGAGAATTTGCAGAATAATTGCCATCAAAAGTGGTCCACATACCTACAATAGTTCCATTTGAATATCAAGTACAAGAAAGGAAGCATCAATAATGTTGCAGACTACCTCAGCCGACCACCGATCATGGCATTAACCACCGTGATCAACTCTTGTGGGCACGAGAATTCTGATTGGCCAATTCTCTACAAAATTGACCTAAAATCTGGCCACACATACCAGATGCACTTGGAGGGTTAGCAAGTTACAAATTTTTACCTCCAGGATGCCCTATTATGCCACTTGGGACATCTTTGTGTTCCTTCAAGCAAGCATGCCAAGATGATTTAGGAAGCACACTACAGTTGGGTCAATGGGAATTTCGGGGTTGAGAAAATGGTGGAAGTATTACATAAGTATTTCTATTGGTTGAATCTTCAACAGGATGTCGAGAAGTACATCACATCCTACACTGCCTGTGCCATTTCCACATCGACCATCAAGAAGGAAAGCCTAGTCGACCTTGGGAATCCATCTCCATGGATTACATGTCGGGCCTTCCTTCTACTAAGCATGGAAACAACTATGTTTTTGTGGTAGCCGACAGATTCTCGAAGATGGCCATTATGTTGGCCTACAAGAATAATATCATAGGAGAAGCCACTGCTAAACCCTTATTTGAATGAGTGTGGGTACACTTTCGGATCACACAATCTATAATCTAAGATTAGGACAGAAGGTTCCTCAGTACATTTTGGTCTAGTCTTTGGTCGATGCTAAACACCAATCTCAGTAAGTCCACAACATTCCATCCCCAAACTGATGACCAGATAAAGGTCGTTAATAGGATGATCATACAAATTTTGTGCATGTATAATTCAAAACATCCACACACATAGGATGAGAGCCTCCCCTATGTAGCACAACTATAACCAGGCTCTCCATAGCTCGAATGGCCACAACCATTTTCAGGTGGGCTTGGGATTCTAGACATATGTCCCATTGATACGACCATATCATTTGCAGCTACTCAGGAAGATTTAGCTCATGTCTAGTTGGAAGCCAACAAGGCAAACAAATTCATTGAGCACATTCGAAATTATGGATAAATCAAATGCTGAGTACAAGCAGTGACATGATTAACATTGGGTGCCACAAAAGTTTCAGGTCAGTGAAAAATTCTTGTTGCATTTGGAGAAGGAACGCTTTACTGGAGCCTATCAGAAACTCAGACTACTCTGATATGGTCCTTACACCATTACCAAGGATATGGGATACAATTAATTTGAGCTCAACATTCCCCCATTCCTTGGCCTGCACCTAATGTTCAATGTGGACCGCGTTTGACCATACTTCCCACCATTGCTGGACACGTCAAACATTGAATAACAGCTCATACCTACAAAACTAAATCCAGAATGCATGGAAAAAGCCACAATTTCTTATCATGGACACATAGATCAAGAACACCTGACAGTAAAGTATTCAAATATATCTAGTTGTCAAAGAAGGCCAACTCCTTCACCAAGGCAAGTGGCTCACCAAGCACCAAGTTCAACAGATGTTTCCTAGTCTTATGGAGGACATAACGCAATGGGGACCATTTATTCCTAAGGGGGGAGGAATGATACAAGTGGATATTGGTGGCCACCCACCTATTCCACTTGGACCCCCACCATTGTTTCTTTTAGTTTTTCAGTTTCCTTATTTGTAGCACAATTTACTATTTTTTGCAGTTTTTCGGGTCCTAAACATTAAGAGTCGTTTTGAGTCCCTAAATGATGTTTTCTAGGAACATTGAGGCTAGCAAGGGACATGGTTTGATGTTGGCCACTCAAAATTTGTAGTCTTCGCATATATCTTTCTAACAAGGTATTTGCGGCTCAAACGGAGATCGTATGCCAGAGTTACGACCCCGTGAAGTTGATGTACCAATTTACCCAAACATGGCCCATAGTTTGGTGCTTCATCTCCTAGGGTTAGGTTTTTGGATGTTTACTGTTTTCCGTTGTTCCTGAATAATAAATATGCCTTTGAGCCTCATTGTATCATAGTTCAGAGGCATGTAGCTGCCACATCTCTTCTCAGAGATAAGCTACCATCACCCGAGCTAGTCTTATTTCCATTATGTTTGTAAGTATATTTCAGTATTTGATATTAATGAAATGAAGTGTTATTTCTACTACATCTCTGTATTTATGGTTATATATGTAATTTTTTGTGTTCATGTTTAAATCCGGATTATACAAGTTTATGAAATTTCTTTTCTATAAAAATATATATATAAAGTGTCTTTTTTGAAAAAGTTTTTTAATTAAAATGTTTATGAAGGGGGCTTTGCAAGCCTTATAAAAAGAAGGTTTTATTATTATTTGAAGATCAAATTTTGAAGATGGCTTTATCTAGCTTCCAACCCTAGTTTCCACCATTTACAAGGAAGGATTATGATGTGTGGGCCATTAAGATGGAGACCACATCAAAGGCTCATGATGTTTGGGAATACATCATAGATGAATTTCCATAACCTAAAGATGAAGCAGCTAAATGAGCCCTCAGTAATGCAAAGAGGGAACAATGAAAGAAACACGAAAAGAATAATGCACAATTGTTATAGCTTATCCAGCAAGGAGTGGATTGAGCAATGTTCCAAAAAATTATGATCACATCTTCAAAAAACATAGCATGGGAGACTTTGGGAACAAGCTATAAATATATTCCCAAAGTCAATATTGTTAAGTTGTAGAATACTAGGAGATATTTTGAAAGTTTTCAGATGAAGGAAATAGAGGATATCGATTCATTCATGAATTGAGTTTGGACTATCGTAAAGCACTTAAAAATTTATGGTGATGATATTAAGTATAAAATAGTGGTTGATAAGGTCTTCATATCTTTGTCTACCAAATTTGATGCTATGGTAGCAACAATAGAAGAAGCCAAGGATTTGAAAATGCTAACAGTTGATGAGTTGATGGGATCACTTTTATCCCATGATGCAAGGATAACAGAAATAAGGATTCCACCTTGGAAACCAGTTTTAAAATTTAGCTTTCTATCTCAAGAGAGAGAGTTCAAAGAAGAGGTAAATCAAGAGTCAAAGGTAAATCAAGAGGCATAGGACATGGTGCTAAAAGATATGGTAGAGAAGAGTAGGAACATGAAAGTGGAAGAAATAGTAGAAGCTACAACAACAATCAAAGAGTCGACAAATAAAAGGTGATATGTTATTACTACGATAAATTTGGTCACTATGCCCGTGTTTGCAGGAAGAGGATATTTAATCAAGGAAGGCAGAGTGATAATGTGACTACAGAGAATACTAACTTCATGTTCCTAGATTTCGATACCATGCATGAATCTTCTGATAATGTGTGGCTATCATAAAATGGTCGCAGTGACCATGACAAGAAACAATAATTGGTTTCAAACTTGGATCAATCTGTGAAGACAGAGGTAAAGTTGGGTACTGACAAGACTGTGGATGTAGATGGCAAAGGAGTGGTCAACGTTCTGATCAAGCAGGGGGAAACGAAGACAATCTCATAGGTATATCATGTTCCTGGTCTCAAAAATAATCTTATAAGTGTTGATCAATTGATGCGAAAGGGATATAGATTTTTCAAGGATAAGAGTATGTTATATATGATATGACTCCAAGAAAGAAGTTGATAGTAAATGTGTAGATGACAGGGAACAAACTCTTTCCTCTAATAATGAAATAAAGTGATTAGGCCATTTCTTTTACATTTACATATCCTAATGATTACTAGTTATGGCACTTTTAGTTTAGACACTTGCACTTCTCTCGTTTAAGATTGTTGCAGTAGAAAGAAATGGTTAGAGGATTTCCTCCCGTCAAAGAACCTTCTAGTACTTGTGAGTGTTGCATATCAGGAAAGAAACACCGTGAAAATTTTCCAAAGTGAGTTGTATACAATGCAAAGTAGCCACTACAGTTGGTTCATATAGACTTGCGTGGACCTATGAGGACACAATCGGTTGGTGGAAGTTGCTACTTACTCACTTTCATTGATGATTTTAGCTAAAAGACAGGTTTATTTTTTGAAGCAGAAGTCTGAAACTTTTATGAAGTTCAAAGGATTCAAAGGCTTAGAAGAGAACTAGAGTGAATGATAGATCAAGGTATTGAGTTCAAATTGTGGAGGAGAATATGATTCGAAAGCATTCCTTGCATACTACAAACAACATGGAATTAGAAGGCAGTTTACAACTAGATACACATCGCAACAAAATGGTGCAACAAAGAGAAAGAGAAGGAAACTTATGAACACGGAAAGGAGCATGCTGAAAGGAAGAAACTTGTCTAATGAATATTTGACAGAGGAAGTTACATGTGTTGTTTATCTGATAAACAAATTTCCTACAATGAGTATGATGAAAAAAGTACCTAAAGAGCATAGTTAGGTATCTCTTGACGTGTATCTGATCTTAGAGTGTTTAGATGTGTAGCCTATGCACATATGCCTAAGAATATAAGAGGAAAATTGGATGATAAAGGTGAAAAATTCAAATATTTATTGGTTATACTGAGAAATAAAAAGCTTAAAAATTGTATAACCATGTCACCAAGAACATATTCAAAAAATTTATTATGTTCAAATAACAAGAGTCATGGAATTGGATGGTAGATAAAACAATTGATGCAAGAGTACAACTAATGGAAGAGGATGATGTAGAAAAAATGAGAAACAACGATCACAAGAGTGTCCACACCAAACACATTCGCGCCAAAAAGGACTCCAATATTTTCTAAACAACATGGATCTTCAAGCATCTTAATAGATCAGAATTCTCCCATCAATCAATCGAGTCATGAATCAAGCGATCGTAAGAGAAAAGTGAGAATTTTAAAATATATTTATGATGATTTGGATGTTTGTTTAAATTTTACATTGTTTTCATTCCAAACTTCTTTGTTTGAAGAAACTATCAGAGATTAAATTTGGGAACAAGCCATGGATGAAGAAACTGAAGATATTGAAAATAATGATACATGGTATTTCATTTACTTTGCAAAGGACAAAAATCTCATTGGTGTAAAGTGGATGTACAAGAAAAAGTTGAATGAGAAAGGTGAAATTTACAGATTTAAAGCAAGACTTGTAACAGCAGGGTTCTTGTAGCAACTGAGAATAGACTTTGGAGAAAAAATTTCTCTGGTAGCCAGATTGGGTATTGTAAGAGAAGTCTTAGCTATAGTCACTTCGAACAAGTGGAAAGTATATAAGATGGATGCGAAATAATCCTTCTTGAATGTAATTCTAGAAGAAGAAATATATGTGCCACAGCCTTTAGGATATGAAGTTGAAGGACGAGAAGATAAAGTTTACATGTTGAAGAAAGTGCTCTATGGACTCAAGCAAGCTCCTAGAGATTTGTATAGAAAAATTGACAGTTGCATCATCAATAATGGATTCTACAGAAGCAACATTTATCCTATAATGTACACAAAGTTAAATGAGCATGGACATATTTTGATTGTTTGCTTATATGTGGATGAAGTGATGTATATTGGTGATATTGAGTTAGATGATTCATTTAAAGCATCCATGAAGAATGAATTTCAGATGATAGATCTTGGTCTTATGAAATATTTTCTTGGCATATAATTGAATAATTCGAGAAGGAAATTTATAGTTATCAAAATAAATATGCCAAAAATTTGTTGAAAAGATTCAGGATGGAAAATTGCAAACTTGCCCCTACACCAATTGTAACAAGTATAAAGTTAAGAAAGAATGGTGAAGGATCAAATGTCAATCCAACATTATTCAAAAGATTGGTTGGCAACCTTATGTATCCCACAACTAGAAGGTCAGATATTATGCAAGGAGTGAGTTGTATTTCTAGATATATGGAGACCCCAAAAGAATCATATTGGATAGAAGGCAATGTAATTCTGAGATACATAGAAGGAAGTAAAGATTGTGGCATTATGTATGCAAGCACCGAGAAAAAGGATTTGATTGGATACACTGGTAGTGATTTTGCAGACCGTTTGGATGATAGGAAGAGAACTTATGGTTACGTGTTCCATCTTGGTTGAGGTGTGATTTCATGGGCATCTAAGAAGCATCCTATTGTGATCCTTTAGTCAACAAAAGCATAATATGTATCATTAACATCAACACCATGCCAAGCAGTATGGTTAAGGAGAGTTTTGGATGGAATCAAGCATAAATGATAAGGGTCAACATCAATATATTGTGAAATACATAAGTCATTGCATTATCGAAGAATATGTGTTTCATCAAAAGAGCAAACATAGTGATACAAGATACCATTTCATTAGAGAAATTGTGAGAAATGAAGACGTATACTTGAACCCTTGAAAATTGAGTGATCGATTGGCTCATATATTCACTTAGCCATCAGAAAAATATGCATATGAGTTTCATAGAGGAAACTTAGGCATTGTCAGCCTAGCTGAGACTTAGACCAACACACATGTTTGATTTTTCATAAGCATGTCTTAGTTAAATGATTGTAATTAAGGGAGATTGTTAAATATAGATAATTACTCCCACATTAAGAGTTGGCTAGATCTAGAGAGTTAGTTAACTGAGTAGAGTTGAGTCAAGTCGAGTTAAGTCTTATTTTGGGTAAAGTCAAATTTAGCAACTGGTTTCATGTTAAGTTATTTTAGGTGAGTCGCTCTTAGGAAAAAGTTTAAATACCCCTCACTGGGTTCATTTTAATAATCAAGTTTGTGTGATCAATAGAAGAATCACAACTCATGTTATTGTGTGTGTGAAATTTTGTGGTATTTTGTGCCTTTCCTCCTTTGCCTTTCGAACAATTGTGTGGTATATATCACATAGTGATCAACATAGGTTCAAGATTTAGCAACAACGGATTCATGTGGTGAAAAGTAGTCGATAAAAGTGAGACATCAATTGGCAAACGACTTTGTGCAACGAATTGAGAAAAAAAAATTAGGCACACCTATTTTATTGATCACAACATATATATATATATATATATATATATATATATATATATATAATTACTAACTTCGACAAATTTAGACCCTAATAAAGTGGATTTATGACCAGGACATGAGACAACAACGACTCATACATAAGAAATAATATTTTCTTAATTAACACCTATAAATCACATAACATCTAACCTAGAAACATTACTTTTGACCTATTAATTAGTTGCAAAATTTATATTTATGTGATAAAAGCTTACCTTTTCACTCTAATTAAAATCATATATATATATATATATATATATATATAATTAATTAATTAATTAATTAATGTGTTTATTTTATTATTTCACTCTTACTTTTATCATTTTATTAAAAATATATTTCAAGTTCAAAGTATATTTATATTTATTTATATTATAATATTTAAAAAATTATATTATTTCTTATATTTTATTTGTACCTTAAACTATCTTTTTCCTAGCGAATTTCATTATTTTGAGAATTTTGCATTAATGCATGGAATTCTATGGAGTCCTCCGAGTCTCAATAGAACTGAATGGACAACGTAAGGTCGAAGTGTGTAGACATGTGTAGATTACTTTAACTTTTTCCTAACGAATTACATTTATTTTAAAATTTTGGATTAATGTATGGGATTCTATAAATCTTTTGAGTCTCAATAGAACTGAATGGACAAAGTAATGTCGAAGTGTGTAGATAAGTGTAGATAAAATAATGTTTAAGTTTATAGATAAATATGTTTTTGTTTATGGTTAAAAAAATTATTTTTTTATTAAGTTGAGAGGTTTATTTCACAATTTAGTGTAGGAGGATGTGTCTTTTAAAATATATACAAAAGTTGAAAATTATTTTCTAAATAGAAACTAATGTTGATTATAATAAAAAAATTTAATATATTGTAAAATAATTAGAAGTAAAAAAAGATGTGTGAATAAGATTATTTAAATCTTATAATTTGGCTATTTATAAAATATTTTAATACAAATTAATATTGACATATACTTAAAAATATGTTAATAATAAAAATCTTTTTAATTTCCATCATAAATATGTAGATGTACATGTTATGTAACATATTTTAATGTTAATTGCATATATATATATATATATATATATATATATATATATATATATATATATATATATATATTTCAAAACTAGAGGGGTAGAGTATGTATGCCTTTGTAGACTTAGCAGTGAAATCGTCCCACAAACAAGGGAGTCTCATACACAAATTTGGTGTCTGGCTTGGTAATTATTATTATTATTACATATATATAAAACTAAATTTTTGTGGTTAAAATGTTTATTTGGTCATATATATATATATATATATATATATATATATATATATCTTATTTAGCATTCAAAATAGGTATGGATCTATGCTTGTTTTAGCAAAAAAAAATGGGTTATGGTGTTAATTGTGTACTTTTTCATCTTAAATATATACTAGTACAACTACATTAAAAATATTAATGTGATCAATATACCTGAACGCTTTATAAATATACACATTTACCTGATTAACCATGCAACCATGTATAAAAAGGTTATGGCTCAACTTTAACAAAACAAAAAAAAGGAACTTTATAAATTGTAAAATGGACCATTTTGCTAAATAAAATTTGCTTATATATTAATTTCTCTATCTAATTGGAATATGGATTTATTGGAATTAGAATAATATCAAATTCCTAGGAAATTGGTGGGGTGGGATCCATGGGAACCATGTGGCACTAATCTAATTTAATTTAAAAAAAATAAAAAATTACAAATCTTATCGAAAAATTGACCATTCTGCTAAATAAAATTTGGTTATATAGTAATTTCTCATCCAATTAAATATGAATTTATTAGACTTGGAATAATCTCAAATGCAAAAAAAGATGGCATGAATCTAAGCATTAATACTAAGCATATGTTGAGTGTACTCCCTTGAGAATCAATCTAGACAATTAATTAAAAAATAAAATAAAAAACCAACAAATTCTTATCCACCTTAAATTGAAATAAAAAACTTTCACCTTCTACTACACCGGCCTTGAACCCTCAGCCGGCCGGCTATGTTCACCTTGACCTCGACCTTGACCTCCACATCGACATCTACCTGGAGCACAACTATACTCTCTACTGCTACCTTGAGCACGACTATCACATATCATACTGTGAGCCCTATTCCTAGGAAGGAGATAAAGACCACTAGCTTGAATCCTCTCCCAGAACCCCAGAACCTCAATCTTCCCATTTTCCTACCTTGCCCGATTAATAAGCGGACAAGCGACTACGTGACTTATAGAACTGGGCCCCCTCTCACCTACCTTTGTTTATATGAAATAACCTAACAGACCTTGACAGCTCCCCGCCCGGGCCGTTCCCTCTCACCTACCTATCTTGATTCTTGATGGTGTATCAGCGGCGGAGGTACAAAAATAATATAATTGAAACTAAATATTTATAGAAGTAAATTTCTATAATTATATTATTTTTAAACAAAGGAAGACTATATCGTTTAAAGAAAAAATAAGATTGAAAATTAATCAAGACGAAGAACCTACATTAACTATATCAGTCATACAAAACTCAACGACATGGATCAAAATCATAATTCATACCGACATGAGTACGCAAGCCAACGTCCCTGTGGCTCTTTACAAGACGTAATCAAAATCATGAGCTGCATATAAAATGAGATGTTTAAAATGTTTTAACATAGATGTTAGATATTATTCAAGATATTTTTATTTAAATGATAAGTTGAATCTAATACAGGATTTTTTTATTTCAAATGTTCTATTTAGATTGAAAAACTAAAAAACCAATTATAAACAAAGAGCCTGGAATAAAGATTGACAATTAACGAGACATACCAACTCGCTTTTAATGGTTAAGGGAAATACTATTTTACACCCGTCTCTCAAACAGAGATCAATTTGAGATCAATCAATTATTCGTAATTCCTGGTAAATTAGAGAGGCAACATAATATTAATTTGGAACGGTATGCTTTGTACAAATTAACAATAAACTTTCGCAATACATGGGACAGAGTAAAGGAATGGGTTGCGATTGCGTATTCAGCTATTGGGCAGATTGCTAAAGTAGAATAAGAGAAGCCACAAGTAAAGTCACAATCATCACAAGAGAGAACTATTCGAGAGTTTACGAAGAATAGCCTTCATTATCCTTTGCTTCTGGCACCCGTATACAGAAGCGCAAGATTCCTTGAGATGGAGGATGCGTCGATAAAAGCCTTCATACTCACGATGGACGGGCGCATTCTGTCTGTAGGTGGCCATGTCTCTGCAATCTAAAAGCAGACGTCCAATGTGACCAGGGCAAGTTGCAACCAGTGTTTCTCTGGCAATTTTTAGATTATACAGATATTTTCTGTAAGACTCTTTTTCATATTTACTCTGATCGCATTCCTCCAAATTTAGGCAAATCCGCGAAAGATAGAGGAGAATAAACGAGGACCGAATCAACATTGTATCCCGTTTTCGCAACATCCGTCCAGGAGATTCCAACCAGCCATCCAGTTCATCGGAAAGCTTTGCGTCGCTCTTAGGCAGACCGGCTGCCAAAAAGGCCGAAACAAACTTTTCATACATTCCTTTGGGACCATCAACAGATACTAAAACTCCTTCCAACTGGCATCGTTCACAGGTACAGGAGAAACCCCACATCCTGCATGCAGCTTGTCGAACACGGTATGGAAAAAGAACGTTGAAGTAGGGGATGGTGATTTCCTCGCCTTCCTTGATGTCCTTTGTCGCATGAATGCTCATAACATCGCCGACGTTGATTCTGGAGGCGTTGGGAAGGCAGGAATGGTTGATGAGAGACGGAATCAGCCAAATACCGTAGTAACTCCTATTTTCGGTAGGATTCGTCCATTTATTCATGTTTTCTGGACACATGTCATCGAACGCGATCGTCCTTAGGATACGCAGAATACCTTCGGGGCCGAGATTGTCATATTGTGGACGGATTCTCATATTCGACGGCGAAGTAGACGGGCTTTCATCAAAGTTTAAATCGAATTCGGGAAATTCGGGGGCGAATTCTTTGAAGCTGTTGCCACTGGAAGGGTCGAAGGAAAGAAATAACTTCAGCACCTCATCTCTTACGCGGGTGATAGCCTTTTCTAGATTCCGAAGAAGATCGTTAGCCGTTGGAGCGTCATTCAGTTGACAACTGTAATCGTCGCACCTGGCCAAGGCCCTGGAAAGAAGCAACACCGTTCCAGCTTTCACAAACTTGGTAGTGTACAGTCCTCTGCCCTCTCCAATTGCTGAGTTTTTGATCTCCACAGGCCCGATGTAATCAGCATCTGTTTTGCAATCGTTTTGGTTTTTTGCAATCCCCGCAATGGCTTCGCCAAGACGGTAATATTCGATACACTTTTTTCGAAAGAAATTGAGAAGAGATTTTCTTGATGCGGTGCTGAGGCTCGGTAAAATGTCAAACAGGCACCAGTAGGCAGCTTTATATCTCCCCAGCGATATAAGTGATTCAATTTGTACCTTCATTCCTTGGATAATCATCTGTTGAGAATCACCTAAACCACCAGCGATGCTGCAGCAGGTCTCGGCATCATCTAGCGCGTCGTAATAGCGGGCAAGTTCAATGTACGCCCTTGATCTCTCGGCGTATAGTTGGAAACGACATCGCATCAATTTTTTATGCATGTCTTCAGTTTCCATTTGGGAAATGCATAGTTCGCATTTAGTGTAATTGCGAACACATGCGTCCCAGTCTTCGCTATCGAACGCGCGTTCTCCCCTTTCAAACCAATCGTTCAATTTCTTTAGGTTGTTTTCCGGAAACTTCTGTATTCTCACGATTGACCTCGGATTGTCGACATCAAGCCATTCAAACCCGTCAGTAGCTTTCACCAAGCGAGGCTGCTTTAGCGCAATTTTTGTGCCCTTTGGATAAGCCCTTTTTGCATAAGATTGATCGGAGGACACGAAATCTGGACCAACGATTGACAGAACAGTCTCAACCTCGGTTATTGCCTCTTTCATGACTGTATAAATTCTGCCGACCCTAAAGGGATCAACGCAGAGCTCCCCACAAATAACTATAAACTCATTCGTCTCCCCAACGAGCAACTCGCTGAGGCTAACCACAACGAGATCAGACCACCGTCCTAAATACTTATACTGGGTTCGAACGCCATGGAATGCATCTGTCCTGTCAGACATGGAGGGATATTCTCCAATGGCCATTGTAGACAATTTCTCAAGAGCTCTATTGTGAATGCTACTAGTAGACTCTAAATTTGAATCAGAGAGTGGACCAAGGCCAAAAATGTCCACAAGGCTTCGAAGATCATGTGATGAAGAAGGTATACCTGGCGTACAAGTCGCTGGCCGAGTCGGCACGACAGCTTTCTCATCTTGGGTTCTTTTTGGTTGGTTCTCCATGAGCCGCACTGATAGGATAGCTGCCTTACTCTTGTCTATTGCTGTCTCTGTCTCGTCTGCCGAATTACGAAACGTGGATAAGATAAGATGAAAAGTTCAAAACTATTTAAGGAGCAGAGCACATTGGTTTGGACGACAACTGCAATAAATGATAGCTCTGACGATAAACAAGCGACCTGGTAGCCGGTAGCTATTCTAACATGACTTACGACCAAGAAGGCCAAGCTAAGCAATCTTTAACGTTGTCCAAGTGTAGGGTCTAGGGTTGCCTCCCACTAGCAATGTCAGACATGGAGAAATATTCTCCAATGGCATTCTAGACAATTTCTCAAGATCTCTATTGTGAATGCTGCTAATACACTCCAAATTTGAATCAGGTAGTGGACAAGGCCAAAAATATTCACAAGGCTTAGAAGATCATTTGATGAAGAAGGTGTACCTGGCGTAGAAGTTGCTGGCAGAGTAGACACGGGATCTTTTTCTTCTGGAATGGCCGCTGCTGCTTTATCTTCTTTTTCCATCTCATCTTTGATTATTTCTGATTTACTCTTTCCTTTCCCTGTCTCTGTCTCCTCTGTCGCATTGTGAAACGCGCATAAGATAAAGATGAAAAGTTCAAAAACAATTTAAGCGGCAGAGAACATCGGTTCGGACGACAACGGCATTAAATGATAGTACTGAGGGTTTTAGACCATAAGCGAACGACCCGGTAGCGGGTAGCTACTTTAACATAACTTACAACCAAGAAGACCAACATAAGCAATCTTTAACGTTGTCCGAGTGTAGGGTTTTGGGTTCCGTCCCACTAACAAGAGGATGGATTTGTCAGACAGGGAGATCTTCTCCAATGGCCATTCTAAACAATTTCTCAAGAACTCTATTGTGAATGCTGCTAATAGACTCCAAATTTGAATCAGAGAGTGGACAAGGCCCAAAATGTCGACAAGGCTTCGAAGATCATGTGATGAAAAAGGTATACCTGGCGTAGAAGTTGCTGGCCGAGTCGGCACGAGAGCTTTTTCTTCTGGAATCGCCGCTGCTTGGATTATTTCTGGTTGGTTCTCCATTAGCCGCAAGGATAGGATAGCAGACTTACTCTTGCCATTCCATGTCTCTGTCTCCTCTGTCGAATTGTGAAACGCGCATAAGATAAAAATGAAAAGTTCAAAAACAATTTAAGCAGCAGAGAACATCGGTTTGCACGACAACGGCAATGTACGTAACGAGTAAGACTTTTAAGGCGACGCGACCTGACCGTTGAACACACTTACGACCAAGAATCCAACCCTAGAAATCTTTAAGGATGTCCGAGGGTAGGGTTCGGTTCGCGAGAATCAGCTGGAAGCTGCTAAATTAATGTAGATTTTCGAAATTTATGATTTCATAAATATTTTGAAATCTGACCGTCATGATAGTAAAATTATTTGATATTTTCAAAATCAGTAATCATAATAAAAATGCTCCTCTAACGTTTAGGATTCCTTGGCGGGGACTTCAAAAAAAATGTTAGCTTGCCCTTTACCTTCAAATGTATTAAAACCACAACCAAACATGTCAAGAATTTTTTAAAGAATTATTAAAAATAATTAAATATATTTTTAATATGTAATATGTATTAAATATAATTCGTATTAAGACCAAAATTAAACATGTCAAGATTTTTTAAAACAATCATTAAAATTAATTAAATATATTTTTAATATTACCTATAATTTGTACGTTAAAAAAAAAAGTAAATTATGCATTAGATTAATAAATATAATTTGTATAAGTTTAAAAGAATGGGAAGTAAATTATGTATTAGATTAATTTTGTGGAATATTTTAGGTGGACATTTCAGTGATCATTACAAAACATAAAGTTAAATAATAATATGCAGAGTGTCCACCAAAATAATTAGACAAAATTAATCTCGTACCTAAGTTATTTAAAATAAAATTAAAAATATAAATAACTATAAATATATCTCTTTTTTAATTTATATATTAACTATTCAAAATTAATTAAATATAAATTATTATTATCTTACTCAATTAGTATTATACTAAATAATATATAATAGTTATGTAGGTGTATAATAACATGATCGTTTTGAATATGGTGTAAACGGAAAATTTTTTTTTTATTATAAAAATTGTGTTAAAAATTATCAAATTTGAGTTTTTTTAAAAGTGAAATGTTATTTTGCATTTAAAATATAATGTATATGTTTTAATAAATGTAGGTGTATAATGAAATTAAAAAAAAAAATTGCAAAATAGTAGAAAACACATTATTTTAATATGGAGTTTTTACATTTTGTTTTTAAAGTTTATAATATTATATCTATCTATATTTATCTATATATATATAATATTTTGAAATTATATAGCTTTGCCTTATTTGCATGGTCTTAAGTTTTTTTTAATTGTACATTTAATTTTTTTTATTTTTTTAATCAAAAAAATATTTATGTTATACAAAAATGCGAATTGATGGATACAAATACATTAGGAATTATATATTAAATCCTCTAAAATTTCTATCATTCTTTTTTTATCCAACATACTATTGAGTGGAAAGAATGGGGTTATTGTGGGTGTATACCTTACAAAATTTCTCTACCACAACACAATATTTAAAAAACATCTTATGAGATAATTTGCATTAGGTTAAATTAATTTTTGAGTTATTTGACTCCATTAAGGGATAACTTATGGCTTAAATTGGCCATTGATTTGCATTTCTCCTACCTCAATTTGTATCCATCATTAGTGAACTCGTCTGCTTCTTTGTTATGGCCTTGTAATACATGAAAATATGTTATTGATGGAATCTTACAATTTTTCCTACACATTCCATGATGTTTTAAAGATATTTTTCATTGGCATCCAACCTTTAACTAAATATTGCAAGATAAGAAGGAGTCTCCCTAGATTGTGAGCTATTTCACCTAATTTCCTTTGGAAATCAAGAGACCCTTATAAATACCATGATTATCTACTTGATTATTTTCCATATGACCAAGTACCTATGAGTACTTGAACACTTTGTCATCCCCAGTGCCATAAAGAGTGCCTCCCCTTCCTTCAACTCCAAGATTTCAATGGGATGCCTCTTCAAAATAGAGAATCCATCCATGTATACTATTATTCCAAGTTCTCAATTGTACATCTCCAGGTAAAATTTTAATAATGGAAATTTATCTTAAAGTTTAGAAGTCTTACTAAATCTTTCCATCCAGATCTATTAGGAGAGAAGAAGGGAACTTTATCCATCTGTGAAAAATTTCCAAACATCGACTCCAAGAGACATTAAGAAGTAGTCCATTATAAATTTCCTGAAAGTAAAATTTGTTTCATCAAACTGGGGATATTATCATATTTACTAGACATTGTGATTTGAAAACCCTTCTTCTAGATATTAGGCTAATCTTGAAGAAGGTGGCATTGATACAAATTGTTGGAAATAATGCGAGGGGCGTGAATTAACATTTCTTTCAATTATTATATTATTCTAGTTAATATTTTATCATAATTTCAACCATAAACACAAGAAGTAGAATAAGAAAATAATCTTATTAACAAAAATGGTGAGGAATCCAATCCTCTTTCACCAAAAATTTAGGCTTCAACCTTTACAACAAAATTTTCAATTTCTTCAAGGCCCCAACCTTAAATGAGGACTCCAATCCTCAATTATAAATCCAAGATCAATCCTAATCTCTCACAAGGCTCCAACCTCGAATGAGGACTCCAATCCTTGGTTATAAATGTAGGATTCATCCTGGTCTCTCATAAGGCTCCAGCCTTTATTATTAGATGCTTCAGAAAAATCATCGAGGTGGTTTCAATCTTTCTCTAAAAGCATGCTCCAAATCTCTTTAGGTATGCATCAGCAAGTCTACTAAAAAAGGCTTGTTACAAGGAATCTCAACACTATAAGATATTCCAAGATCTATGCCAAAATGCTTCAAAACCTCTCTAAAAATTTGATCAAAAAATTTACTATAAAAATACTTTGCTTAAAACCACTTTAAACTCTACTCCAAATATGGATTGAAAATGACATGAAGGAAGCTCTAAATACTACTCTTAGGTTCTACTTCAATTATGATCTTAAGCCTCTTTTAATTTGGATCAAATTATGTTTAAAATAGTCACCAAACTATGTTCTAAAGGTTTGATAAAAAAATCTACTATAAGACTACTTGAAGATTTGCTTATGCCCATTTTAAACTCTACTCCAAATATGGCTTCAAAATGACATTAAAGAAGGTATAAATACTACTGTTAGGTTTTACTTCAATTATGATCTTAAGAATCTTTAATTTGGTTCAAATTATGTTTAAAATAGTCACCAAACTAGGCCAAAAATCTGAGCCTAATAAAGTATTTAATTGTTACTTAGTGGTTGACTATTCTAGTCGCTCAAAAAAGCATATAAGTGTGTAAAGAAACTTGTTGAGAGCATACAAGTGTGTAAAGAAACTTGTTTAGTAATTTCGTTTTGTAAACCAAATTTAATATTATAAGATTAGAAAGTTGTTATCACTTATTGGTTTCTCATTAGTATTAATAATACATGGCTATAATATAATGACTTACGAGTTAAGATTATGATTGTTGATTATGGTTGACTCTCGTTAACTGTGCTCGAACATGTTTTTACTAGGGTTGAGCATTATTTGACTATGGTTTGACTATGTTCAACCATAGTTGAATATGAGCAGCATTTGATTATGGTTTCACTATATTCAACCGTAGTTGGATATGATTGACTATAACTTACCATGTTTTGAATATGATTGATTTTAGTTTACTATTGTTTGATTAGCATTGTCATGTATCAACTTTGTAAATATTGTATGTCTTTATGGATGCATTTGGTTAACCATCATTTAGCTATCACTATGGTTTGGCTATCACCTTGGTTTAATTATAACAATCTTATCACCATGGTTTAACTATAAGTATTATGTATCAAATCTATAAATCTTATATGCTAGCATAGTTTTCTATGGTACACAATAATTTAGTCATGACTCACCATAGCCATCAATTACATGTCATCATGGTCAACCCTTTCCATCTTCTATAAGCCTCCACGGTCAACCATCGCTATCCACTATGGTTCACTAGTCAACCATCAAGGTTCACTATAGGTCACATACATATAGACCATGCTACTAGTGGTAATTATGGTTCACCATGTTAGTCATCTTGACTATTACTTCCTATGATGGTAACTATGATGCTCATGCTGACTATGGTTGACCATGTCAATGATCATAAACCATAGTTAACATGTACTAATGTATAATTAATATGGTTAATATATAGTTTTATGTATAGATAAGATGCCCATGTTGACAATGATAGACCAAGTCAATCATAATTGACATGTGTTAGTCTTTATATTAATAATTAATATATAGCTTATATTTTAATGTGCAACTTAATATATTATAGATGTGTTGTGTAAATAAATTTCTTTATGTTAAAAAATTTATTAATGTATTAATAGAAACATGATTAATGCATATTCCATATGAGGAATACATATACTATCAACATTCATCATGTCACTTGTCAAAATTAAACTTTGGTGAAGAAGTTTTCATTATTTCTCAATATTTCCTCCCAAATAGTAGAAATAAACCCAATTAACTTATAATTATTAATATATTTTAGCTAAATAATATTATTAAATTATTAATATTATTAATATTATTAATTAAATTATTCAATTTTAATGATATCACTATCACTATCACTATCACTATCACTATCACTATCACTATCACTCATAATATTATTAATATAAATAGAAATAATATTAATATTAATATTAATACAAATTTTAATATCAATATTAATAAGTTTTAATATTAATTATTACACTTTAATATTAATACAACTTTCGCATTAATATTAATTATAACGGGATGAATATGGATTTTTAGCACAGAAAGAGGATCCGATTTGCAGATAAAGTATTTAATTTTTTTTCCCATAGGCAAATAAAGTATTTAATTGTTACTTAGTGGTTGAAAGATTCTAATCGCTCAAAAAATTATACAAGCCTGTAAAGAAATTTGTTGAGTGGTTCTATTCTAATATTAGGAAGCTGTTGTCTCTAAGTGGTTTCGATGGTATGAATGGTACTTGGGCTATAATACAATGACTCACCCGTTAAGATGGAAACATAAAATTTGTTCTTCAAGTTTCTTCTTATTATTTATTAACTTTGAAATATTTGATTTTTTTCATAGGACTATATTCATTTAGTTATTATGTTGGATTTCATATTATATTGGATTGTACGGTTTTAAGAAAGCACTTTCAAAATTATCAAAAAGATAGATGTATTACAAAGTACTCTTAAACCACCAAAGTAGAAGAGCATGGCCATGGCCCTCCGCCTCTATCCCAGTCGCTTTCGACAAAGAATTCCAAGATCTAAACAAAGGTGTAACCACCCTGTAGAATATGAAATGACTTATTTCCAGCCAATTCAGAAGCCAACAATACTATGAAGAAAAATACCTGTAAAAAAGATAAAACAAATAAAAACAGAGTTACTGTGTGTGAGCTAAAAAATGCTACAAATATCATATATTAATTGAACTATTAACTACATTCTTATATAGTAAAACTATTACTAAAATCAACTCTGAAACATATCTAATGACATTACAGCTAATTTCCAGCACCTTCCAGCAGTGACCACCCTAACAATTCGCTGCTTTAATTTTGCAGAGAACACAAAATAGCAATTTACATAACTAATTAAGCATTATTCCCAACACTCCCCCTTAATGATTAATGAGGATTTACTATCTTATCTCGTAGTGCCAAAAACTGATCTTTTGCAACTGCTTTGGTGAAGATATCTGATAGTTGATGCCGAGTATTTATATGCTTCAATTCAATATCCTTCTTCTGTACCAAATCTCTAATGAAGTGATATTTCAGGTCAAAATGTTTGTCCTACTATGATGAACTGGATTCTTTGTTAACTTGATGGCACTTACATTATCACAATAAATCACTGTAGGCTGAATTTGCTTTTCTCCAATTTCTTCCAAAATTCTTCTAAGCCAAAGAGCTTGTGTACCTGCTGAGGTAACTGCAATATACTCCGCTTTTGTGGATGAGAGGGCAACAACGCTTTGTTTTTTCTGAGCTCCATGTAATCAAACCAGAACCAAAAGAGAAACAATTTCCAGATGTGGACTTACAGTCATCAAGACAACCTCGCCAATCTGAATCCCTAAATCCAACAAGATTGAACTTTTCAGAAGAGTAGTAATGAATACCAAAATTTAGAGTGCCTTTCACATACCTTAAAATCCTCTCGGCTGCCTTCATATGTATTTCAGATGGATTTGTCATATATCTTGAAACAAGTGAAACTGAATATGTAATATCAGGCCTTCTGTGGGTTAGAAATATCAAGTTCCCCACAGTACTTCTGTAACTTTTCTCATCGACTAAATCAGCACCATCATCTCTACATAACACCTCTCCATGAACACTTGGAGTAGGGGATGGATTACAATCAAGCATATCAAATTTATTTAGCATATCTTGTGCATACTTTGTCTGACAAATGAAAATCTCATTCTTACTTTGATAAACCTCCATTCCTAGGAAATATTTCATGATGCCTAGATCTTTCATCTCAAATTCATTCATCATAGCAACTTTGAATTTATCATTCATCTTAGAATTACTACCCATATACAATAGATCATCAACATACAAAACTTATGATTAAAATATCAATACCTTCTTGTTTGTAGTAAAGGGTAGGATCATTCTTACTTCTCTGGAAGCCTTTTTCTTGAAAGTATCCATCAATCCTTGCATACCACGCTCTTGGTGCTTGCTTAAGGTTATACAAAGCCTTCTTCAACTTGTAGACATTATTCTCCTTTGCTTCCACTTCAAAACCTTGTGGCTACTCCACATATACTTCCTCTTCTAAGTACCCATTCAAGAAGGCACTTTTCATATCCATATGATGTATGCTCCACTTTTTATGAGCTGCTAATTAAATCAACATACTAATGGTGTCCTGTCTTGCTACTGGTGCAAATGTCTCTTCATAATCAATTCCATACTTATGTGTGAATTATTTAGCAACTAATCTTGCTTTGTGTCTTTCAACACTCCCATCACTGTTAAATTTAGTCTTATAGACCCATTTGGTGCCAATCTTTTTCTTGTCATTTGGAAGCTCTGTCAACTTTCAAGTGTCATTCCTTTGAATGGAATCCATATCTTCTTGCATGGCTTGAATCCAAACCTCATTAGTACATGCATCTTCAAAACATGATGGTTCAAATTCAACGTTGACTAATAAAGCAAAATTGACTATCTCACCTATTGGGCTTTCTTCATGTGCTTGATTTGCACTCCCCTCATAAATATCACTCAATCTTCTTACCTTCCTTGTAGAACTTGGAGAAGAAGTTGGACTTGAACTTTCCTTTGAAGAAATTGATGAAGGGCTACTTGGTGGAGTTAAGCCACTAGTTATAGAAACATTAGTTGGCTGCTCATGATCATTATCAACAATTATATCATCATTCAAAACAGATTTTGTCTTCTCAACATGGCCTTTTTGATGACCATAAACTCCCCCTTCATCAAAAATTACATCTATTGAGACAATAAGCTTGTTAGTTAGAGGATTATACAATTTACAAGCCTTGCTTGTCTCACTATACCCAATAAAAATACATAAATCACTCTTTGGATCTAATTTTTTTCTATTTTGATCAAGTACATGCACATAAGCCAAACAACCAAAAACTTTGAAATGATTAACATTAGGCATTTTTCCATACCAAGCTTCATAAGGAGTCATCTTTTCCAGTGCACTGGTGGGGCTACGGTTGAGGATGTACACTATTGTAGCAACTTCATCTCCCCAATAAAAGTTGCTCAATCCCTTAGTTTGTAGCATGCATCTTGCCATTTCAACCACGGTACGATTTTTTCTTTCATCTATTCCATTCTGTTGGGGTGTGTATGTTGTAGTATGCTGCCTCTTGATGCCATTTATATCACAATAACTCTGGAAAGCTTTTGAGCAGAATTCTCCTCCACGGTTAGTGCGCAAAAATTTGATCTTGCACCCTCTCTCATTTTCTTCAAGGGATTTGAACTTCTTGAATGTATCCAGGGCTTCACTTTTTGCCTTCAAAAAATATACCCAACAATTTGGTGAGTAATCATCAATAAAAGTGATGAAATATGATGACTTACCAAAAATCTTAGTCTGCATAGGACCACAGATGTCTGAATGAACAAGCTGAAGTGGGTGATGAGACCTCAATGCACTAGTCTTTGGAAACCTTTCCCTTGCATGCTTTACTTTAGCACATCCTTCACAAACCTCCTTATGCTCTTCTACCTTGGGAAAACCAAAAAATAATGCATGTGAGGTTAGAAACTTCAAACTGTGAAAATTTAAATGCCCATACCTGAGATGCCATAACCAACATGAATCCTCATAAGCCATATTTGCAAGATTGTTGTTATGTTCATCAAACCTCAAGGGAAACATCCTATTTCTTTTCATAGGCACAACAATGATCACATTATTTCCCTTATTCTTATCATAGATAGTACATGTCTTATTTTGAAAGACTACTTTATAATTTTTCTCACATAGCTGCCCAACACTCAACAAATTATGCTTCAATTGTGTAGTATAATAAATGTCATGAATACTCTTTATACATTATTTTATTTGGACCTCCATAGCTCCTTTGGCAGCAAACTCCAATGATTTATCATCACCAAGCTGGATCTTGGATTTGAAACTTCCATCCTTTGTTGAAAACAACTTCTCATTCCCTGTCATATGGTTAGAGCATCCAGAATCTAGGTACCAAACATCTTTAATAGTATTTTCACCTTTGGCATACGATAAAAAGAAGTGATCTGGAGGATTCTCACCACGTTCTTCAGCATAATTAGCATTTTAACCTTCTTTCAATCTGCATTCTCTTTCAAAGTTACCATACTTGTTACCATAGTAACATTGAAAATTTATCTTATCAAATCTACCTCTACCTCTTCCTCTCAAACTACCTCTTCCACTTGAGCCACCTCTTCCTCTACCTCTTGAATAATTTTGGCTTTGCCATTTACCTTAACCTTGATGGCTTTTGGTACTGCTGCTACTTGCATCTTCATTCTTTGTAATTTCTAATTTAGAGGAAAAAGCTTTCTCTACACCTTCAAAAGTTTCCTTTAATCTTTCTTCATGGGACATCAAAGATCCAACCAATTCATCAAGCTATAGTTTTGTCAAATCCTTACTTTCTTCCATGATTATTGCAACATGATTCCATCTATGTGTTAAAGATCTCAATACCATTTTAATTAAAATTTCATTATACAATTTCTCCAAGTGTAGCCATTTTATTGACCACATCTTTTGACTCTCACACAATAGTCATTGACACTTTCAACATCTTGCATCTTCAAATTCTCGAACTCTCACTTCAATGTCTGAAGCTTGACCACCTTAACTTTCTCACTCCCTTGGTAAGCTTCTTGTAGAGTCTCCCAGGCAGCTTTGGCAGTTTTTGCTACTGATATTCCTGGAAATAAGCTCTTATCAAGAGCTATCTGAATGTGAAACAAAGCTTGAGCATTCTTCTTCCTTACTTCCTTTCTTGTTGTTCTTTCATTGGCTGTAAGAGAATGCCAATCAACTGGATCCTCATATCCTGATTCAACAATCTCCCACAAATTTTTTCCAATCAAAAAGGTTAGCATCTTAATGCACCAATAATCATAATCGTTCCCATCAAATTCTGGAACTAGCATCTGGTTAGAATTCAACATGATTAACTTTGGTGAAATTCCAACAATACTGTTGGACACCTAATCCTCAATGGGTTAGTGTGGAAGCCGAATGGACAAAAGGAGTCAAAGAGACCTTGGGATGTGAAACCCAACAATGTACTATAAATGTATATCAGTTGTTAATAAAAATTGTATTGTCATGTTTTATCTTTCCTATTTGTGGTTGCCCATGTGTGTTTAACATGGTATTAGAGCGGGCGTACTCCTGCCCTGCTTCAATTTGAGCCTTTGGTTTTGTTTCATTTCTCTATGTGTCACTTCTACCCTCTACTCATTTTAATTGATACCATACCCTCTTTGCTACTCGAAATTGTTATCAGCAACCGTCTCTCTTTTAGATTCTGCCCTAAAGAGCGATCTATCTGACCATTTGCGTGTTGGCCTGACAAAAACACCTTTGTTGATTCTTTGAATGCTCAACGCTCATTGTGGTAGCTCTGCACTCAAATAAGGGTTGGATCAACACCATTAGAGGAATCGCTTTCATCCAGGGAAATTTTCATGGTTGACATGGTTGCTATTTCTCGAGACTGTTTGCTAAAGTGACCTTCGCTAGAAAGATAAGATGTCACCATAGAAGCTTCATGTAATGCAGTTGGGAAAATGCACTGCTCAAATTGGTATTGCCTCAATCGAGGACCATCCCATGGTATAAACGCTCCTCCATACTACTTTGATATAATGCTATGCTGGTATATAACGCTGTCTCCACGTTACGCTGGTATATAACACTGTCCGGTATGATATGCGGCCTTCCATGTGTTTTATGGTCTAATCAAGCTCAACATTTAGTTTTGTACATTTACTTGTTCATTTTTGTGCGTAATGGTGATTATGGATTCCTTTAGCCGTTCCATTTTATTGAGCGCACTCTCCACATGTCAGTGTTGTCAAATCTAGTGGATTTGAATGCGGATAGACGGGTCAAGTCTATACATCAGTCGGCCCTCCTCACTATGGCTATGCTGGATATCACAGCTCCGTTAATATGCTAGTATCAACTCCCATTGCAAACACCCCCCATACCATACATGCGTGTGCTGCATATATATGTATCCACCTCCATAAAACATGGTTCACCGAATCGCTGCTTCCCTACGCATTAATACTCCCTCTCTCATCATTCATACCACCACTCCATTCAAATACCATCACACCAAAATTGTCCATATACGTTATATCAGCGCTGTCCCGGCTGACATCTCATTGAAAATGCTGGCTTGGCATCTCATGCTGTTTTAATATGTAACGCTGGTTTTAATTTAAAACAAAATCTCAGAATTCCTATTCTGGATTGGGAATTTTATCTTCCCAAGGAAACCTGATGCTCCTGCACACTTGAGCTCTACCAATTTGCTGACATTAATGATTGCCACCACTCTACTCCATTGAACCATTTGTAGCTTGTCCCAAAAAATTTGTATAGTCGATTCTAGCCTACGAACCGATCCATCAACAATAAGGGGACACACATATCATGGTCACTTGTAATATTTGAGAAAATTTGGCGTGGACAGTAGGGAATAAAACCTGCTTCCCTTGCATGGGAATTGCAGCATGATTTTAGCGTGATGGAAATCTGCAAACACTTAAGTGTTCTAGTGACAGTTGTGTGGGAACCAAAAATGAAATAATCAGTCATTCTTGAATAGAAGGTTGCGGTCTTTCCTATTCCCCATTGTGCTTGCTAAATAACATCGAGACCATGGCAGAAAGGAACAATTCCTCTCTACTGGATAGTAGAAGGCTTCTCAAAACCATATGCATAAAATCCTCTTTAGAGGTTTTCCTAAAGCCCCATGGAGTCAAACGTTTCATTAAATTTTTCCAAGGTAGAATAAAGTTCTTCTCCTCCAAGGAAACTCTACATGTTCCTTTCATATTTCTTGGCATCGAAGTTGTTTTCAGCCTGCTCCACAGCTGCCATTTCCAGTTTTAATTTGTATTTTCGCCCTTCATCTGAAAAAGAACGCTGAAAGGAAGATTTATGTAATAAAAAAAATCCGAAGAGAATAGAATATGTTAGATTACCTAGGCATCGTATCAGCACTCAAGTAATTTCAATCCCTCTTTCAATGGCAAAGTCTACTTTCTGAAGCATCACCACTCAACCATTTATATTGTTGAAATTTGGTCTTCATGTAGCTCCATTTTTTGAAGGACGAATGGTATGGTGATGGTATTGAAGAATAGTATAGTGTTATATGCTTTATAATACATGTTGGAAACCATGCAATGTAAATCTGATATGCGATAAGGATTGTGTTCTTCTTATGTATGTTGGAAAGTGCTCAGCGTATGTTACAAAATCAGTGAACCTTCAGTGACCTGTGCATTGTCACCTGTGAGCTGCATTGATTCTCGTGCTTCTTTGAAAGAGAAGAAATTTGCAGATGATTCTTTGTTTGATTATATTTTCTGATTTGGAGTGCGTTAATCTGTTTTACGTTCGAGACTGTGCCTAAACTTAGGTTAGGTTCTAGTTGTTATATGCGTTGAGGTCATATTAAGAACTAGTCATTACTGCTCATGGTTGGTGTGTATGTTGATTGCGCTGGATAAGGGTCGTGGTATGGCATATTCTTTATCCTTCGACGATTTATTACGTAGACTTCGTTCACAGTATTGTTAAATTGTTGAGTTTGCAATGTGGTGGAGCACCTTTTTATTTGATTGCATTCATTGTTGGAAAATGGCCGATGGAGTGTTGGAATTACGAAACAATTTAATACATTCTACTGTCAATGGTACAATTATGATTGATAAGTCAATTCTTAGAGACATTCAAACCTGTCTAGAAAATGCATATCAAAAGATAGAGTTTCTACAACTTGAATCACAACTGCAGCAATGGAGTCATCTTTCTGAACCTGTTTCTGTTCAGAACATTGAAATAGAATCCCATAAGCAGGAAGTTGATTCAAATCTAGTGCCCAAGGAAGTAGAAATGTCACATGCAGATGCAGAAGTTCAATCTGCACTTCACAAGCCCATCATTAGACCTTAGTAACAACTTTTCCACAACAAGCACAGAACTGGTCTTGGATATGACAAGCACTTGTCCTTTCATATTCCAGACTACTCAAAGCCCATTCAGTTCCAGAGTGTTGGATTCATTCATGACAGCTCACTGCCAGCTCACTGCCAGTTGTTCCATATTCTACCCCTCTTCCACAGCAACAACAACAACAACTGATCGTGAAATGCCAACACTGTGACCGAATTGGCCATTTAAAAGATCACTGTTTTGATCTTCTTCCATGTAAGCACTGTCATAAAACCACCCATTCTTAACACAGATGCTTCAGAAATAAACATCTTGCAAGAACAAAGATTCATCTTAGATGGATCGCTTCTTGGCAATGGGCATCATCAGCCAAGAAGATATTCGAAACACATGTCAGAACTTGTTCGAGTGTATTGAATAGTCTTGCAGTTGAGTTTTCTCCATCATCTCACCTTGTATCTGACAGGGGGGGAAATGATGGTCATCTACAAGCTTCAAAGTCACATAAAGCGAGCCTGAGCCACAACCTACCACACAAATTTTCTAGTTGTAGCTAGAGACAAAGATGCCCTTGAACATGACTTCAGTCGGTAATCTGGGACACTTCCTCTAGCAGAAGACTTCAGCTTCTTTCCAGTATTGGAAGAATTCCAGGAACAAAATTGAGAACACTTCCTCTAGTAGAAGACTCCAGTTTCTTGCCAGTTTTGGAAGAGTTCTAGGAATTGCATTAAGCATTCCAAAGTTGTTGGTCATCGTTAAACCATCACGGGTTGAGACTTCCCTTTTCAGGTTGAAGTTCTGCCTTTTATGCGGGGTGAGGCCTCCCTTTATTGGTTGAAGGTTTACCTCTTCAAAACAATAGGAGCACTTCCTCTATCAGAAGACTTCAACTTCTTGCTAGTTTTGGAAGAGTTCCAGGAACTGCACTAAGCGTTCTAGTATTGGTGGTCATCCTAAAACCACTGCCCTTTATACCAACATTTCAGAGAGCACATTTAGCCTAGTGATGCCATGCATTTTTGCACATTTTGTGTTACAACTCTCTTCTTGGACTCATACATAACCCTTCGGATTAGGGGGGGAATGTTGGAAACCTAATCCTCAATGGGTTAGTGTGGAAGCTGAATGGACAAAAGGAGTCCAAGATACCTTGGGATGTGAAACCCAATGGTCACAAAAATGTTATATAAATGTATATCATTTGTTAATAAAAATTGTATTGTCATGTTTTATCTTTCCTATTTGTGGTTGCCCATTTGTGTTTAACAAATACAACTTTATCCCAAAACAATTTTACCTGCTCTGATACCACATGTAGAATATGAAATGAATTATTTCTAGTCAACTTAGAAGCCAACAGTACTATGAAGAAAAATACATATAAAAAAGATAAAACAAATAAAACAAATAAAAAAATAGTTACTGTGTGTGAGCTAAAAGATGTTGCAAATCTCATATATTAATTGAACTATTAACTACATTCTTATATAGTAAAACTATTACTAAAATCAACTTTGAAACATATCCAATAACATTAGAGCGAATTTCCAGCAGCGACCACCCTAACAATTTGCTACTTTAATTTTGCAGCGAACACAAAATAGCAATTTACATAACTAATTAAGGATTATTCCCAACACACCCTATGGCGAAGTCTACCTTCTGAAGCATCACCGCTCAACCATTTATATTGTTGAAATATGGTCTTCGTGTAGCTCCAATTTTTGAAGGACGAATGGTATGGTGATGGTATTGAAGAATAGTATAGTGTTATATGCTTTACAATACATGTTGGAAACCATGCAATGTAAATCTGATATGCGATAAGGACTGTGTTCTTCTTATGTATGTTGGAAAGTGCTCAGCGTACGTTACAAAATCAGTGAACCCTCAGTGACCTGTGCGTTGTCACCTGTGAGCTCCATTGATTCTCCTGATTCTTTGAAAGAGAAGGAATTTACAGATGATGCTTTGTTTGATTATATTTTCTGATTTGGAGTGCGTTAATCTGTTTTACGTTTGAGACTGTGCCTAAACTTAGGTTAGGCTCTAGCTATTATATGCGTTGAGGTCATATTAATAACTAGTCATTACTGCTCATGGTTGGTGTGTATGTTGATTGCGCTGGATAAGCGTCCTGGTATGGCATATGCTTTATCCTTGGATGATTTATTACGTAAAACTTTGTTCACAGTATTGTTAAATTGTTGAGTTTGCAACGTGGTGGAGCACCTTTTTATTTGATTGCATTCATTGTTGGAAAATGGCCAATGGAGTGTTGGAATTACTAAAGAATTTAATACATTCTACTGTTAATGGTACAATTATGATTGATAAATCAATTCTTAGATACATTCAAACCTGTCTAGAAAATGCATATGAAAAGTTAGAGTTTCTGCAACTTGAATCACAACTGCAGCAGGAAGAATTGCAGCAATGGAGTCATCTTTCTGAACCTGTTTCTGTTCAGAACATTGAAATAGAATCACATAAGCGGAAAGTTGATTCAAATCTAGTGCCCAAGGAAGCAACAAAGTCACATGCAGATGTAGAAGTTCAGTCTGCACTTCCCAAGCCCATCATTAGACCTTAGTAACAGCTTGTCCACAACAAACACAGAACTAGTCTTGGATATGACAAGGACTTGTCCTTTCATATTCCAGACTACTCAAAGCCCATTCAATTTCAGATTGCTGGATTCATTCATGACAGCTCACTGGCAGTTGTTCCATATTATACCCCTCTTCCACAGCAACAAAAACAACAACTGATCGTGAAATGCCAACACTATGATCGAATTGCCCATTTAAAAGATCATTGTTTTGATCTTCGTCCATGTAAGCACTATCATAAAACCACCCATTCTTAACACAGATGCTTCAGAAATAAACATCCTGCAAGAACAAAGATTCATCTTAGATGGATCGCTTCTTGGCAATGGGCATCATCAACCAAGAAGATATTCAAAACACATGTCAGAACTTGTTCGAGTGTATTGAATAGTCTTGCACTTGAGTTTTCTCCATCATCTCACCTTGTATCTGACAGGGGGGGAAATGATGGTCATCTACAAGCTTCAAAGTCACATCAAGTGAGCCTGATCCACAACCTACCACACAAGTTTTCTAGTTGTAGCTAGAGACAAAGATGCCCATGAACATGACTTCACAACAGTCAGGCAAACCGAAAACACGAGTCAGTTATGATGTTATTATAATATGTGAAGACAACTCTGCACTCGATTTGAATCTCCAGAAATGAGTTCTTAATAACTATATTTTAGAATGGCACAACCCAGATTGTTCAACTTTGCATTGTTAACATGTTCATTTTTCCGGCTAAACCGAACTGCTAAACCCTAATCCTATCGCGTGAGTAGATCAACAGATGGACCATTCGTCTAGTGGGTTTTGATACGTGGAGGACGGTTTCTGTACAAATTCTATGGCCACGATCTCGAGAACGATGACATCGAAGCTTGGCTATGGAGGCTAATGGCCTTCGAGAGACTCAACTTCACCAGCAATAACATCTTGGCAGTGTCCACTCGTCCAACCCAGGTAGAGTAAACAAAGCAAAGCCACACCATTCAAACGGTCACGTCATTAAAAATAAGCCACATTATTTCAACCCTTTTAAATGATAAAAGTAACTAGCGAGAATAGGGAATTAACTAAATCACAACCCTTCATCTCCAGCGAAGACAAAAAAAAAAATATTCGCTCATTCGAACGATATATTAGCCCTCTTCCAAACAGATCTGCCTATGGGCGAAAAAAAGGCTGTTATAATATAACATGCAGATACTTTTTTTCTTGGGTACGATTGACAAATATATTTTCAATTTTAAAATAATATCTTGTCTCAAATTTGATGTAGACTTCCATGAAATGTTTTGAGAGGAACTTTGAATTTATAAAGGAAACTCCAGAATAAGAACAAATAAGATTAGTCAAATTTTTACTTCCTATTAAATTGGAAAAGCAACGGTATTTGATTAGTAAAGGAAATCTTTTCACAAAAGAACAATAAATGTTTAATGCCTCGTAAAGTGGAAAAGCAACCACATTTGATTTGTGCAGGAATTTTTTTGGAAAAATAACAACTTTAAACACAGAGGACAGGGTCAGGGTTGGGGTGCCAGTCCATATCCAGTTGAAAAGAAAATTGCTAAAGTAAAATATAACGACTTCATGAGTGAAAAGAACCATCAGTTTCACAGTTTAAAGCTATTCAAAATATTAGGAGGAAGACCTTTAACTACATCAGTCTCACAAGATAATATTATTGGACAGTTTACGAACAATAGCCTTAACTATCTTTTGCTTCTGGCACCCGTATACAGAATCGCAAGACTGGTTGAGCTGGAGGATGCGTTGATAAAATCCCTCATACTCAGCGTGGGTGGCCACAACCTGTCTGTAGGTCGCCATGTTTCTGCAATCTAAAAGCAAACGTCGTAGGTCACCGGGGCAAGTTGCAAGCAACGCTTCTTTGACAACTATTAGGTTATACAAATATTTTCTGTAAGAGTTCTCTTGATATTTGAGGTGATCGCCTTGAACTAAATTTAGGCGGAGCCGAGAAATATAGACAAGAATAGATGAGGACCGAATCCACATTGGATCCCGTCCTCCCAACACCTCTTGCATTGATTCCAACCAACCATCCATTTCCTTAGAAAGCTTGCCCATGGCCTCCATGTCTATGTTACCTAGTTGGCTAGCATTCACGCTGGTCATAGAGAGACGTGTTTCCAAATAGGCCAAAACGAACTATTCATAAGCCATTTTTGTTTCATCAATTGAGACTGTGTTGAAATGTAATTCCAACTGCAACGCCAAAACCGTCATGGGATTTGTTAGCTTTTTTTCTTTGCGATGTGATCTTATCGCTATCACAAATCGCATACATGCCTTGTTGTCTTCGTTACACCATGTGTTTTCTACCGATTGCGATTCTGCGATGCGATCCGATCACAAATCGCAAATTGCACCCATATGTTAGTGCTCGACTTTTATTCTTCCGCCGACGTGACATTGCTATGTGATCCGATCACAAATGGCATATCTCACCTTCTTCAAACCAATCTCAGCGGTCCGATTAAATCAACGGTTGATGTACAGGCTTGCAGCAAATTATGTGACGTGAATTAGAAGTTTCATTGACCGCCAGTTTTGTCAGTAAAGTAATTTAATGAAATTTATTGTGGTCATAGAATGTAGGTAAAAGTTTTTTATTTTTTCACAAGAGTATGGCACAGTAAAAATGTAATGTCATGTTTTATTTTTCATTGAACATGAAATGTAAGAGTAGACGCAGCAGCGCGAAAGACAAAAAAATTACGCACAACAGTGCGAATGTAAGGTGTGAAGAAAAGGAAATTGACACACAACAGTGTCAATGTTAAACAGAGATAGAGCTTTCCCTTTGTAATTCACAGTAGTGCAGAGACAGTGTGATGTTTAGTGTTATTTTGTTTCTTAACGAATTTTATGTATCGCAACGCAATACTGTTTTTGGTTAATATAAAAACTTTGTTATCTATTATGTGAATCGATCTCCATTTCTATGGATTGAAGTAAATGCGGATGAGATTCTGGGATACAAATTAAAATTTTCTTTGTGTTAAAAAAAAACATAGTATTACTCTCTGTTCATTGTTTTTTGGAATTATCAGAAATTCCCAATAGACTGCAATTCTTTCTAAGTGGCATCATTGACAGAAACAAGAGAATCCCCACGCTCTACAAGCAGCTTGGAGAAGGTGGTATGGAAGAAGAATGTTGAAATAGGGAATGTGATCTCTTCGCCCTCATTGATATCCATAGTCGCATGAATGTTCATACATCACCAACATTGATTCTGAGGCATTCGGTAGGCATGAATGATTGATGAGAGACGGAATCAGCCAGATGCCACAGTAACATCTATTTTTGGCAGAATTCATCCAGTTATTTGTGTTTTCTAGAGACATATTTTCAAACACGATTGCCCTTATGATACGGAGGAAAACTTCAGTGACGAGTTCCTCATATTCTTCATAGATTAACATATTGGGTGAAGTTGTCAGGAATTCAGTATCCTTCATGGCGAAGTCTGGAAGTCTAGGAGCAGACATTAATTTGAACACATTGCTGATGGCAAGGTCGAGAGAAAGGAATAACAACAGTACATGCTATGCTTCATTGTTGATCACATTTTCTACATTCCCAATAAGACCGTTAGACATGGGATCACGATTTAAAGGATAATTGTAATCGTTGCACCTGGCCAAAGCCCTGCAAATAAGTAACATCGTTCCAGCTTTTATAAATTTGGTAGTAAACATTCCTCTGCCCTGAGCTTTGCGTGACCTTTTTATCACGACAGGTCCGATGTAATTAGCATCTCGCTTGCAATCTCTTAGTCTTTCTAGGATTCCCACTATTGCTTCACCCATGCAGTAATATTATATGAAGTTTTGCCAAAAGAAACCGATGAGAGATTTAGTTGCTTTAGAGCTGTTGCGCAGTATCTTGTTTTTCAAGAACTCGTAAGCATATTTATATCTCCCCACCGATATAAGTGATTCAATTTGTAGGCGCAATCCCTCCATCCTCATTTCGAAAGAATCACGTAGACCAGAAGAGATGCTGCAGCAGGTCTTGGCATCTTGGAGTGCTTCAGCATAGTGGGAAAGTCCAATGTACGCCAAGGATCTCTAGGAGTGAAATTGGAATCGAAGAGACCTGGGATTTATATCATGGGTTTTGGATTTAGTTTGCAAAAGGATTATTTTGCATTTAGTGTAATTCTGGACATATGAATACTAGTCTCCGATGTCATATGCATGCCCTCCTCTATGAAAACAATCCTGGAATTTCGGTTGGCTACCTTCATGAAATTTCTCTATTCTCACGATTTTACTCGGAATGTCGGCATTAAGCCACCTAAAGCTGTCACGGGATTCAAACAAGTGAGGCTGGTTTAGAGCAATTTTGGTTCCCTTTCGATAATCCCTCTTTGCATAAGATTGATTAGTGCACAACAAATCTGGACCAACGATGGACAGAGGAAGATCGTCCTCGGTGTCCGCCTTTTTCATGACAGTGTAAATTCTCCCGAACCTAAAGGGATCAACGCAGAGCTCCCATAGATAACTCTGAACTGATACCACTCGCCAACGATCAAGTGTTAGGTCCTTATACTACTAGTATAACCCTTTATTGTTATTATTACACCCCCTTATTATATTGATGTACCCATGTAGTGCCCATATTGTTACTATTGTGCTCCATAGAAGCCCACTATTGTTATTATTGTGCCCTTACATTATTATTGTTATGTCGGCTCTGATTATATTATGACCCCTTAAACTCCTATATATAGAAATGAGGTTTGTTCATTTGTATCATTGAAGAATTGTTCATTTGTGTAATGTAAAGGAGGTTTCCCCCTCGAAGAGGCTAAACTATAAGGCATTCAACTTTGTTTTCTATCTTTTTGTGAGCTGATTTACTAACATTTGGTATCGGATCTTTGGATTCTAGGCTTTCGCTGCTCCAAATACATCATTGTGGCATTTTCACTATAACATGTTTTCTGCGATGTTTCAGACGCTAACAAAAAAAACCCATTTGGGCTGAAATCTTTTTGAACCGTAGCTTTGAATTTCAAAGCTTTTCACGCTATATTTGCAGAGATATGATCTAAGGAAGTTGGAATTTTTGCAAACTCCCGAATTAAATTCCAAATAGGTGACCTGGGGAAAATAGTCATAACATTTGTTTTGAGCATCCAATTGAAGTTTTGTAATAAGTTACACAAAGAGAACAGACTGTAGTTTCCTGTGTATATTTTTCAGATCCTAAGGTCGAAACAGTGACACTTGACAATTAGTACAAGTTCGCTCTTCTGAAAAGGTATATAATCAAGTCATCTTGGGAGATTGTGCATAACTCTTTATTGGAGAATCTAAATTCGATCAAACTAGTAGCATTGGAAAGAGGACACAAAGGGCTATTGCAAGTCAGAATTTCAAAATTGGAAAAGCTGAAATTACAGAGTTATATTCAATTCAATATCAAGCTCCTAAAATCAAGAAAAAGCAATATGAGGATGTTTGATGACAAGGATCCGGTAAATTGGATACTTCAGATGAAGCAATATTTTGATCTACATGGTGTAATACTGTTACAAAAGGTATGTATTGCATTTTCATATTTAGAACCAGATCAATTTTTATGGTATAAAGGGCTTTGTTCTCATAAACAACTTGTTACGTGGTCAATTTTCACGGAGGAAATGATAGCACATTATGGGGATACAAAGAGAAACACCTTCTTCATAGCAACACCACAACAATTGGAAAGAGTAAAATGGATTTGTTACATAGTGGAAAGTAAAATTATGGCAACAAGGAAGTCTACCCCTCACAACTATAAAGATGGAAGTATTATTTCTCCTGGCCTTCAACAACCTACAAGGGTTACACCACAACAATTGGAAGAAAAGAGAAAAAGGACTTTGTTACAATTGTGATAGCAAATGTACTAAAGGTCATAAGTGTGCTGAGAAGAAATTATTTTACATAGAGTATAAATAGGAGGAAGAAAATGATCAAGAAACATCAAAGGAAGAGGATATACGCCAGAACCCAACCCCAGAGAAAGAAGAAATGAATTAGACCATATCTTGTAAAGGATTGGCAAGAATTACCACTCCTCAAACTCTCAAGATAGAAGGACATATCAAGAAGAAAAAGGTGCAAGAAGTGAAATATCACATCGAGAAAGAAGAAATGAATCCAACCATATCTTATAATTCATTGGTCGGCATTACCACTCCTCAAACTATCAAGATAGAAGGACATATGAAGAATAAAAATGTTTAAGAAGTGAAAGATCACATCGAGCATCAAGAAATGAATCCAACCACATCTTGTAAAGGATTGGAATAAATTACCACTCCTCAAACTCTAAAGATAGAAGGGCATATCAAGAAGAAAAAGGTTCAAGCAGTGAAAGATCACATCGAGCATCAACAACAAGTTCTCCAACTTTTAAATGAGAACGCCATTTTGGTGCAAAATCAAATGAAACAACAGGTAGATCAACATCATAGTGAAAAATGTTTTGATGTAGGTGATTGGGTATTTTTACTGCTACATCTCAAGCAAGCTATTTATGATAAGGAAATGCTGGCAATACTACATGCACTTAAGAAATGGTGACCTTACCGAATGGGAAGACACTTCAGGGTAAAAATCGATCATGATAGTTTTAAATACTTTTTAGAACAACTATTTTCTTTAGAAGAACAAAAAAAATGTGTAACAAATATGTTGGGTTATGATTTTGACATCATCTATAGAAAATGGAAGCAAAATTTTGTTGCAGATGCACTCTCAAGAAAGGATGAGGATGTGGAAGCATTTTTTTGTGCTATTTCTATTATCTAACCAAATTGAATAAACGAAGCAAGGGATGAATGGAAGAAGGATGAAGAAGTATTGCCACTTATTCAAAAGTTGCAAAAGATCCTAATTCAAACAATATTGCCAGAAATTGAAGAGGAAAGAAAAATCATATTGGAACATGGAGCAGTCACAGAAACAAGAACCCGACAGCTATGAAATTGATCAATTTTAGAGTTTCTCATCAAGTGAAAGAACTGACCCGCTGAAGATTCCACATAGGAGGACAAGAATTTTATACAGAAACATGAAGACCTGCTCAAGCGTTGAGGACAACACTTTTTAAAGCAGAGGGGCATGTTAGGCCCCTATACTACCAGTGTAACCCCTTATTGTTATTAGTACAACCCCCTTATTATATTGATGTACCCATGTAGTGCCCATACTGTTACTATTGTGCCCCATAGAAGCCCACTATTGTTACTATTGTGCCGTTACATTATTATTGTTATGTCGGCTCTGATTATATTATGACCCCTTAGACTCCTATATATAGAAAGGAGGTCCAGTCATTTGTATCATCCAGTAATTTTTTATTTGTGTAATGTAAAGGAGGTTGCCCCCTCGAAGAGGTTGAATTCTAAGGTGTTCAACTATATTTTCTATCTTTTTGTGAGCTGGTTTCATAACACCAAGTCAATGAACAAAACTACAACGAGATCATGTCTCTGTCTTAAAGGCTTATATTTGTTTGAACACTGTGTGATAT
Organism: Pinus tabuliformis; assembly: GCA_031772625.1. Lineage (NCBI taxonomy): Eukaryota > Viridiplantae > Streptophyta > Pinopsida > Pinales > Pinaceae > Pinus > Pinus tabuliformis. The sequence continues at coordinate 476,451,532 of CM062810.1, read as the reverse complement.
ATCATATCTGTCAGACGTGCGCACATATTCCCTAATTTCGATTGTAGAGAATTTCTTTAGAGCTCTACTATGAATGGTGATAAATCTCTCTGCATTATTGTTGGAAATAGACTACAAATCTGTATCAGAGAGCGGACCAAGGCCGAAATTGTCGACAAGGCTTCCAAATTTATATGGTGAAGGTATACCTGGAGTAGAAATTTATGGACGAATTACTCTTCTGGTGCTTTTTCCTCTGCTTTAACCTCTTCTTGGGTTATTTCTTTTTGGTTCTCCATGAGTCGAACGGATATGATAAACAGTCAGTAGAGGAGGAAAAATCTGACGGTCTCATTGTTAGATTATTGCTCTTTCTTTCTCATTTGTGGAGTTGCGAAATGCATGAGAGGTTAAATAATATAAATGACCACAACAATAGATGATTGTGCTCTGAGTTAACGTGGTACTAGTTATGTTTCTAAAATTCCAGGTACATTGAGTGTTTGAACAATATTGAACAACCTTTTCTCGTAGTGTACTTACATTATAAAGTTCTGTATTCTCGTACATGCACGATAGATTCTGTTGTGAAGCATTAGTATGCTAAGAAGCCTTCAAATGCAATTAATCAGATTCTCGGATGTATGGGAGAAGGCACAGATTTTATGGTGGAACTCTTTCTTACATGGTATGCTGAAATATTTCAGATTGCATGGGGAATTCAAACGTGTTTATAGATTCATTTAATGGAAGAGTTGACTTAAAGGTTTTTATTTAAAAGTTTGGTAAAGAAAAATCCATAAGTTACAAGAGCAATATGATGATATGTACGAAAAATCAGGATACATTGTCTAAAAAATTTGTTGTTAAATTTAGTGTTAGTTTCCATTTTAGAAGAGTCTAATAGTAACTTATTATATGTTTTTCCCTTAATTAACCTTATTCAAATGAAATTTAATTAAATTTCAAAATATATTTAAGATACAACACATATCTGAAATCCTCATCCCAATATTTTAAATTATAAAGTGTACCATTATCTAGTAAAGGAATTGTACCTTTAGATTTCCTATGAAATATAAAAATAAAAAATAATTAAAAAAAGCCCATAAAAAGACTCGATATTTAGTAATGAGACATTAAAAACACCTCTAAAATAATTGTGACACGTACACATACAAATATATAATTATTAAAGTTAAATAAAATATTTTTTTAATTTTAGTTTTTTAATACATAATTACGGGGAACACTATATAAATTAAATGACTCATATAAATGTTATAGGCATAATCTAGATTAAGTATCAAAACACTTCATTAAACATTTCAAATTGCTAAATTGATTAAATCATAAGAATTAACTAAATTATAACTTTATCAAAAGTTATCATTATTTTTTGGGGGGTAAACACTCACATGTGGACTTGAACCTTGAATATCATAATTTACTTAATAGTTCATCGGCTTAAAATATTGATTATTATTATTAACAATAGAAAGAATTAATATATAAGCTAAACATGTATACATTTAGAAAAAAATATATGTAGCAAGATTCTTAACAAGGGAGATTTATCCCATTTTATCATGAAGATTCTTAATATGTAAATATGGTTTGTGACAATATTAATGGCCTATATCATGGCGTGTCAATATCACATGGCCAAAAAAAGAATAATATCATATGTGAAAAAATAGTTTCATATATAATTGTAAGAAAATCATTAAATAATAAAAATAAATTATGTGACTTTATTTTCTTTTTGTGATTAGAGAAATTTGTAGATGGTTTGGTACTTGTGTGAGATGAATTTGAATTGTGTGATATGGCATCAATCCAAATAACTATCATTATGACCTCTAGATATTTACATATACTCGAGATTTAAATTTATAACATTTTGATACACAAAACCTCATTTTTATAACCTAAAAATTTCTTAAAAACTAAAAATATTTCTTATAATAATTTTGAATATAAATAAATAATTATTAAATATTATTTTCAAACGTAATAACTTTTAAAATTAATTTCATTATTTTCAAATCTAAGAACTTTTAAACTTAATTTTATGATCTAGCTGCTATGACATTCCTATGAAATGGTAAAAAAGGATAATGATGATTTATCATTTTAAGAATATAACAAAATGATAATATCACATAATTATTTATAGTGCCTGAAAATGTATTGAAAAAATAATTTAACGTTTATTTTAAATTATTATTAAAATTTATATTTAATTTCATTATATTATATATGTGTAATGCCTTTCCTGATTCATATTATGATTCATATTACCATTTAACCATTGATACAATAAAAAAAAATTGCATGAGTAAGTTAGACCAAACATGTTTTTAATGTTCAACACTATTCCGCTTCATATTGACGTAATGCATTGTATTCACACTTCCAGGTTGTGGGTATTGGTTATTTCGTCAGTGCTAAACCATTTCTCTTTTCTTCTCCTTTTGGACAGGGAAAATCTCCCCTGCCCTATTACTTGATGCATCAGGAATGTACACTTTTGCGAAAAGGGCTCCAGTCGTTCTAAGTGTGGAGGTTTAACTGTTAGAATATTGATGCATCAGGAATGTACACTTTTGCGAAAAGGGCTCCAGTCGTTCTAAGTGTGGAGGTTTAACTGTTAGAATACATGTTCGCTCCTTTTTTAACTTTATGGTTCTGCGATGGGACCGTTGTCCATTAGGAAGTGTTTTTTTCTCTGAAATGAGGTTTCAGCCTGGGCAGCTTTGTACAGGTTTCTCCATGCCAACGACATTACCAGATTTTATATGGTCATGAGTATTAGCAACTAGCAATTGTTAATTATTATACAAATTTTATATAGTCATTAGTATTAGCAACTAGCAATTGTTATGAAAGATGCAAAGTACAATTTTGACATTACCCATATTTTATATATTCATGAGTGTTAACAACTAGCAATTGCTCCGAAAGAGCAAAGTATAATTATTATCCAAATTTTATATATTCACGGGTATTAGCAATTAGCAATTGCTCTGAAAGATGCAAAGTACAACTAGCCATTACTCCGAAATATGTAAAATACGCTGAAAGAATATAATATATACTCTCAATACAATATATATGTCGAAGGAATACAATATTTGGGAAGTTTCTTGAGGCCAAGTAAATTTTTTATTATTTTTAATTAGGTGTATAAGGTATGAGGTGGATGATGAGAGGCTATCTTACAAGTTCATATTATCAATCCACAAGTGAAATAATCCACTTATTCTTGGCCATGAAGTTTTAAGATGACTTTTAAACAAGCTATAGAGGTTAATTCTTTAAGACTATGTTCTAAGCAACATTGGGTTATTAAATTTGTTTTTTAGACATTGAGGAACCATGCAAGGTTAAATTGAATTCTATTTCTATAATTTTCTTTCTATATAATAGTTAGAATTATTTATTAAATATTGGTTAAACTAAGGAATTTTCATCCACATGCAAGTGCATATAGATTGATTGAAATGAAAGTTATTCATGAATAAATTTGGAACCTACTATTAAATTATGTCGACTTTAGTAAAGACAACAATTATTGAAAAAAAAAGCCTTTAAACAATGAATATGACTATTTTCATGCTTTGTTTAGTGGTAAGGTATATGCCATCATAGTGTGCATACATGGAATCCCTACTAGCAAAAAATTGTGGTATCCTCACCTTTGTTGGTCACCACACAAAGTTGGGGATTTAAAAGTGATCGATATTTACCATTGTAATTTGATTATAGTTAAAAGCACTCAAACATCCACCAAACATACTATTCAGGATCTATAGTCCATTTTTTTCGGTTTGTATGTAATCTCATTTAGATAAATTGACAACTTCTATGGAGGCGTTTAGTCTCACATGTGAGAAATTGGCAGAGAATATTTCTAATATAATACTTAAATTACCAGACAATGACACACTCTGAGTCTTATAAAAAAGTCAAGATCAGTTTGAGTAGCCCTGGACTTGTGTGTAGAGAAGGACATCTACAACATAAGATGGGAAGTTGTCTTAGCCCGTGTTCATTGTGGGAGATGGAAATCTTGTAGTGATAGGTGACAGTCGTCCGTGCCCTATGTTGGTCTTCATTGGAGCAGCTCAAAAAGAGAAACATGGGTTGAAGTCCCTAATTAGCTAAGGAACAATAGTGGGTAGATTGAGTGTTGTTCACAAGTGGAGTTGTGAACAGCCCGACATGAGTCTCAATGTGTTGTGCCCTCGATGGACTAAGGCACAACTAGTGGGTAGATTAGATAGCCCAGATTTAGTGGCAATATGGACTTGGAGCATTGATAGTGGCAAGAGCTATAGCTCGACAGCCGAAGGACTAGGCATGTACAGGGTAGGATCGAAAGGTGCAGAGAGAGCGTGCTATAGCCAGATGGTTAGAGTATATTTTTGAGGTTAGATTGGTTGTCAATGAATGAGTACGAAGCCCTAGTTTTGTATCTTGTATCATTAGATGTATGATGGAAATTATCTCTGGTACAGGAGCCCTAGATTGTTGTATTATATGTTGATTAATATAACGAAATTGGGTAAAAAATTGTAAAAACTTGTCCATATTTTATACACTAGTAGATTTACTATTTTTTATATTCCATTGTGCAAAGCAATATCGTTGTGATTCTTGGCTTGGAAACATCATATATTTTAATATTTTATCTTAGACCTAAGGTCTTGGAAAAACCATAGATTACACCGCTAACTCACTCTGTTTTTCCATGTTTCATCCTTTTGTGTTGAGCCATTTTTATGACCCTGCAAGTATACCGTCTATGCTAGGAAAAGTGAAAAACACAATTTAAAGGTTTATTGGAGACCCTACTTGTAAGTTAAAACTATTCTCTATGCCCAAATTGTCCCTTTCTCCCTCTCATGTGGACTACACATTTCTAATCAACATACCCTCCTTCCTGCTCCTTGTCCTCCCTCAATGCACTAGTCTAACCTTTGTCTCCTAGTATGGCGCATTGCACACTTCGAGTGGGTAGTGATGCCTCCCCTTGTGCCTTGCAGCTATGACGCTTTCCCTCCTTGTCACCATGGCCTTCCTCCCTAGTGCATGGCATAATTTTAGTGGATTGTCTTGTTTCCTTTCCTCCAACTATGTGTTAGGTCCCTGTAACACTAGTGTATTCACTCATTATTATTAGTGTCGCCCCCTTATGATTATTATTTCCCATGTAGTCCATATATTTTTATTTTTCTATACCATTACAACCCACTATTGTTGTTTTTGGGCCCCTAAATTATTTTTGTTCTGTCAACTCTAATTATATCGTGGCCCCTTAGACTCTTATATATAGAAAGGAGGTTTTTTCATTTGAATCATCCAAGAATTTTTCATTTGTGAAATTTAAAGGAGGTCTCCCCATTGAATAAGCTTATTTTGAAGTCAGTGACCTATATTTTCTTCTATTTTGTTAGCTAGTTGCATAATATTTGGTATCAGAGCTTTGGATTATAGGGTTTCGCTGCTTCGAATAGGACATCGTGGAATTTTCACTATAATGTTTTTTATACGAAGCATTAGAAGTTGAAATTAGAAACCATTTGAGACGACATCTTGGTGAACCTTGTGTCTGAAATTTAAATCTTGTCTCCCTATATGTATAGATATATGACCTGAGGGCTTTAAGATTTTTGTAGGTTCCCGAATTCCATCTCAAACAGGTGACCCTGGGAAAATCATCATAAATTTCTCTCTGAGAATCAGATTAAAATTTTGTAAAATGTAGTAGAAAGTGGATGGACTTTAGTTTGTTGGGGTTTTTTCTCAGAGCCGAAGGTAGAAATAGTTACACATGGCATGTTGCACAAGTTCACTCTACCGAACTAGTCTATAATCAGGTCCTCTTGGGAGATTGGCCATAACTCTTTCCTGGAAAATCCAATCTCAATCAAAATTTTGGTGTTGGAAAGAGGACTTAGAGGGATACCACAAGAAGAAATTTTGTACCTTTAAGTTCCAAAATTTCAGAGGTACATCAGATTCAATATCAATCTCCTATGAAGCAAAAAAAAGGTGTAGTTTTATTAAAACATTTTCATAAGGTTTGTTTGAGAAACTAGTTTGAAGTGATTCAAAGGGAATAGTGAATCATAATTATCATTAATTGGTTCCTCGAAGAAAAAAGATAGAAAAATCTAGTAAGCAACACGGGAATCTCTACTATGACTAATGAAGAAGAGGAAAAAATGCAACATGATATATCAAAATAATGAGACCAAGTGCAACAAATTTCACTCTCACTAAGATGGATGGTTTGAAGAATGGCATGGAAGTTAAGATGGATGGTTTGGAAAATGGAATCAGTGAAGCAAAAGGTAACATTGAAGATTTTGAGAAAGACATGGAAGGTTTGGAGGGAGGTTTGGCAAAGTTTCTACAATAAATTCTTCCTAATGGACAAAAGGTAGTAGAGGAAACTCATGATGAGAAGAAAATAAATGCCAGTCATGATTTCATAGACTCTAAGACGGGATTGAATACCCACCATATTCCAAATATTGATATGAGCAAGTTTGATAACAAGGATCTCATAACATGGATACTACAAATGGAGCAATATTTTGATCTCCATAATGTGCAAAACACACAAAAGGTACAGATTGCGACTTTATATTTATAACCCAATCAGTTTGTATGGTAATCGATGGCTTTTCTATCATAAAAAAATTTTCACATGCTCAATTTTCCTGGAGGAAATGATAGCACATTATGAGGATACAAAGATCAAAACCTTCTTTAGCCAATTGATAAATCTCAAACAAAAGGGTTCAATAGTGGAGCACCTTGAGGACTTCAAAAAATTAAATATAAGGGTTAATATTATTCTAGACGATCATAGGATTAATGTCTTCATAGGGACTCTAAATGTGTTATGAAACCAGCTCAAGAAAAGATAGAAAAGAAAGATCAACGCCTTAAAATTCAACCTCTTCGAGGGGGCAACCTTCTTTACATTACATAAATGAACAATTCTTGAATGATACAAATGAAAAAACCTCCTTTCTATATATAGGAGTCTAAGGAGTCATAATATAATCCAGTCGACCTAACAATAATAATATAAAGCCACAAAAATAACAATAGAGGGATTCTATGGGGCACATAAATAACAATATGGGGGTAATAACTGCAATAACTGCAATAGTAATGGGGTAATCACTAGTATTATAGGGACCCAACATGCCCCTCTCCTTCAAAAAAGTGTTGTCCTCAACGCTTGAGTAGTTCTGGATACTTCTGCATAAAATTTTCATCCTCCCATGTGGAATCTTCAGCAGATAAGTTCTTCCACTTGATAAGATACTCTGAAATTGATCGATTTCGTAGCTGTCGAGTTCTTGTTTCTGTGACTGCTTCCGGTTCCAATATAATTTTTCCTTCCTCGTCATGTTCTGGCAATATTGTCTGAACTGGGAGCTTGTTTCCTATAACCTTCTTTAAACATAAAACATGGAAAATTGGGTGCAATCGAGAAGCTGCAGGAAGCTCCAATTTGTATGCCATAGTACCAATATTTTGCAACACCTTGTACGGACCATAATACTTTGGTGATAATTTATTATCCTTCTTAGCTTGCTTTAGGGACATTTTCTTATATGGTTGTAGCTGTAGGAATACCCAATCACCTACATCAAAACTTCTTTCACTGCGATGTTGATCTGCCTGTTGCTTCATTCTGTTTTGTGCCAACACGAGGTTATCCTTTAAGAGTTGGAGGACTTGTTGTTGATGTTCGATGTGATGTTCCACTGCCTGAACCTTAGAATTTTCTCTTAAATATGATGTGATGGATGGTGGTTGGTACCCATAAAGTGCCATAAATGGGGTCATTTTTTTTGTTGTATGGAAGGAAGTGTTATACCACCATTCAGCCAGAGGCAACCATTTGACCCATTGTGTCTGTTTATCAGATACAAAGCAACGAAGAAATCCTTCCAAACATTTGTTTACTATCTCAGTTTGCCCATCAGATTGAGGATGATCAGATGAGCTATGAACTAACTGAGTACCAAGACAAGAAAATAATTTTGTCCAAAAATTTCCAGTGAAAATGGGATCTCTGTCACTTACAATAATATTTGGGTTTCCATGTAGCTTTTGAACTGTTTCCATAAATGTAGTAGAAACTGTACTGGCTTTAAATGGATGTGATAATGCACAAAAGTGTGCATACTTGGTAAGTCTGTCAACTACCACCATGATGACATTCTTTCCCTCAGACTTGGATAAACCTGTGATAAAATCCATTGAAACCTCCTCCCAATGTTGGCTTGGAATGGATAAAGGTTGTAATAGACCCGGTGTCTTAATTATTTCAACTTTATTTTGTTGGAAAACCAAACATTCCGCCACAAACTTTTGAATATATGATTTAAGGCCATCCCAAAAAAATTCCTTCTTAACCCTGTGGTAAGTTTTTAAAAATCCTGAGTGCCCTCCTAAGGGAGAAGTGTGCAATTCCATAAGAATCTTTTGTTTTAGCTGGGAATTCTTACAGAGGTATAAGCGATCTTTGTACCATAACGAATCATTTTGCCAGCTAAATGTATCAGAAGTACTTGAATCTTGTTGTAGCTTTCGAATAAGTGCCCACACTTATTTTTCATTCTTCCATTCCCCCTTTGCTTCGTTTATCCAATCTGGTTGGATAATAGAAATGGCACACAACAATGCTTCCATATCCTCATCCTTTCTTGAGAGTGCATCTGCCACCACATTTTGCTTCCCTTTTTGTAGATGATTTCAAAGTCATAACCCAACATCTTTGTGACCCACTTTTGTTGCTCTTTAGAGGATAATCTTTGTTCTAAAAAGTATTTAAGGCTATCATGATCTGTTTTTACCTTGAAGTGTCTTCCCATTAGGTAGGGTCACCATTTCTTAAGTGCATGGAGTATTGCCAACATTTCCTTCTCATAAATAGCTTTGCTTAAAAACTTTCCCTTGATTGGACGACTTTCAAAAGCAATGGGTCTTTCATCTTGCATTAGAACAGCACCAATTCCATTTCCTGAAGCATCACATTCCACAATAAAGGTTTTTGTGAAGTCTGGTGTAGCTAAGACCGGTGCTTGGCACATTGCCTCTTTAAGATGTTTAAAGGCCTTTGTTTCTTCCGGAGTCCATGAAAATGAATCTTTCTTCAATAATGTTGTTAGAGGTGCTGCTATTCTCCCATAATTCTTAACGAACTTGCGATAATACCCTGTCAACCCAAGAAAACCTCGTAGATGCTTTATGGATGTGGGGATTTTCCATTCCTTAATGGCTTTAATTTTGTTAGGGTCTACCTTAACTCCTTCATGAGATACAATATGACCCAAATATTCCACCTCCTGGACTCCAAAGAAACATTTGGATCTTTTTGCATATAATTGTTTCTCCTCCAATAGTTGTAGCACCCTGTGAACATGTTCAACATGATCCTTCCAAGACTTGCTGTAGATTAGTATATCATCAAAAAATACTAACACAAATTTTCTAAGGAATGGTTTGAAAATTGAATTCATCAAACCTTGAAATGTTGAAGGTGCATTGGTAAGGCCAAAAGGCATGACCAAAAATTCATAATGACCCTCATGAGTTCTAAATGTTGTTTTCAGAATTTTTTCAATCTTCATTATGATTTGATGATATCCCGAACGAAGATCCAACTTGGTGAAGTAAATTGATCCATGCAATTCATCCAGTAATTCATCAATGACAGGAATGGGGAACTTATCTTTAATAGTGAGCTTGTTGAGCTCCCTATAATCTGGACACATGCGCCATGATCCATCCTTCTTGTGCACCAATACTACTGGAGCTGAGAAAGAACTTTGACTCGGCTGAATTATACTAGCCTCTAGCATTTCTGCAACCATATGTTCAATTTCACTTTTTTGGACATAGGGATATCTGTACGGCCTGATGTTTGGAGGAACACTTCCTGGAATCAGATGAATAGCATGATCATGATCACGCATAGGTGGGAGACCTTTGGGAGTCTCAAATACCCTAGAATGATTGTCCAGGACTTTTTGGAGATCTGGAGAAATAGATGATTCCAATGTGGAAACATCTAGCGAACATAGTGCAATTACACCTCTTTGCTCCTTTTTTAGAAGCTTTGTCATGCCATTAGAGCTGATTATCTTTCCTGGTTTCCCTGCAATACCCCTTAATTCAACTTCCTTTCCTTCCACAGAAAATTTCATGAAAAGTTCTTGAAAATTAAAAGCTATTGTACCCAAGGATTGTAGCCATTGGACTCCTATGACAACATCAGCACCTCCCATTGGAATGGAAAGCATTGGGCTAGTCAATACATATTCTCCCATGGATAGCTTGATATTATGGCACTTTCCAGAACAATTTATTGTTCCTCCATTTGCAATCATCACTTGACACTCTGGTGCTGGATATAGGAAGCAATTCAATTCTTTTTCTACCCTACAATGAATAAAATTGTGGGTGCTTCCTGAATCAATCAACACTATTACCTTTTTCTTCTTGATTTGTCCTTCTATCTTGATGGTTTGAGGAGTGGTAATTCCCGCCAATGCATTACAAGATATGGTAGGATTTATTTGTTCTTCATCTAGGCTTTGTTCCTGGAATATATCCTCTTCTTTTAACCTTTCTTTCTCCTTTTCTTCTTCCTCTTCACAATCTATGTAGAATAATTTCTTCTCAGCACACTTATGACCTTTTTTGTATTTGCTATCACAATTGTAGCAAAGCCCTTTTTCTCTTTTCTCTTCCAATTGTTGTGGTGTCAACCTTGTAGGTCGTGGAAGACTATGGGCAACAACACTTCCGTATTTATAGTTGTGAATGGTATGCTTCCTAGTTGCCATAATTTTGCTTTCCATTTTTCTTGCTAACCTGAATGCCTTCTCTAATGAATCAGGTTCCCAAAGGCGCACATCATGTTTGATATTATGCTTTAAAGACCCTATGAACACATCAATCATATGCTCCTCTGGAATATCTTTTACCCTTATGGTCAATTTTTGGAACTCCTCAATGTGCTCCATTATTGAACCCTTTTGTTTGAGACTTATCAGTTGGCTAAAAAAAGTGTTGCTTTTTGTATCCTCATAATGTGCTATCAATTCTTCCGTAAAAATTGCCCAAATGATAAATTTTTTACGAGAACAAAGCCATTGGTACCATACAAACTGATTTGGTTCCAAATATAAAGTTGCCATACGTACCTTTTGTGTGTTTTTCACATTATTGAGATCGAAGAATTGCTCCATCTGTAATATCCATGTGGCGGGATCCTTGCCATCAAACTTCCTCATATCGATTTTTGGAACATGGTGAGTCTTCGATCCAACATTAGAGTCTATGGAATCATTATTAACATTTCTTTCGTTCTCATCATGAGTTTCCTTTAGTACTCTTTCACCCTTAGTGACCATTTCTTGTAGCAACTTATTCATATTTTTCTTCAATTCTTCCATCTTATCATCCATGCCATCAATTTTAGCATCTATGCCATTCACCTTAGCTTCCATGTCATCCATCTTAGCTTCTACATCTTCCTTTAAACAGTCCATCTTAGCTTCTACACCTTTCTATAAACCATCCATCTTAGCTTCTACATCTTTATTTAAACCATCCATCTTAGATTCTGTTCCTTTTTGTGCAAGGGACAGTTGTTGCACTTGGTCTTGTAATTTTGATATATCATGTTGCATTTCTTCCTCTTCTTCATGAGTCATGCTAGAGCTTTCAGGTTCCTTACTAGGTGTTCGCATTTTCTTTCCTCGGGACATCAGTTACCAATAATAATGCTCTACTATGCCCTTTGAATTCCTTCAAAATAAATTTTCAAACCAAGCTTAAGCAAAAATTTAAAAAAATATACACACTTTTTTCACTTTGTAGGAGCTTGATATTGCCTCTGATGTATCTCTGTACTTTCCAATTATCTAGTTCTGAAATTGTGACCTGTAGTAGCCCTCTGTGTCCTCTTTCCAATGCCACCAGTCTGATCCAAATTGGATTCTCCAAGAAAGAGTTATGCACAATCTCCCAAGATGACCTGGTTGTAGACCTTTCCAGAAGAGTGAACTTGTATGAAGTGCCGCGTGTACAATTTTTGACCTTTGGTTCAAAAGAAACTAAAGTGAGTCCTCTTTCTGTACCTTCTTACGAAATTTCAATCCGATCCCTATAGAGAAAGTTATGACGATTTTCCCTAGGTCACCTGTTTTGAATGTAATTCAGGAGTCTGCAAAAAGACCAACTTCCTCAGAGCATATCTCCGCAAATGTCGCGCAAAAAGATCTGAAATTCGGACCCAAGGTTCAGCGTGACTTCTTCTAAAATGGGTCTTTTTTGCGACTTTTGAAACGTCACAGAAAAAACGTTATAGCAAAAATTCCACGATGACCTGTTTGGAGCAGCGAAACCCTAGAATCCAAAGCTCTCATACCAAATGTTATGAAACCAGCTCAAGAAAAGATAGAAAAGAAAGATCAACGCCTTAAAATTCAGCCTCTTCGAGGGGGCAACCTCCTTTCTATATATAGGAGTCTAAGGAGTCACAATATAATCCAGCCGACCTAACAATAATAATATAAAGCCACCAAAATAACAATAGAAGGATTCTATGGGGCACAGAAATAACAATATGGGGGTAATAGGGGCACAACAATATAAATAAGGGGTATAACTGCAATAGTAATGGGGTATTCACTAGTATTATAGGGACCCAACAAAATGATAACATACAACACAAGGTTCACCGTTGGGAACCTCTTTCATTAGAGAAGGCATTTCGGTTGGAAAGAAAAATTGAAAGAAAAATTATGGCAACAAGGAATCCTACCACTCACAACTATAAATATGGAAGTGTGGTTTCTCCTAGCATTCAACACCCTACAAGGTTGACACCACAACAATTGGAAGGAAAAAGAGAAAAAGGGCTTTGTTACAGTTGTGATAGAAAGGTCATAAGTTTGCTAATAAGATTTTTTTTTTACATCGACTATGAGGAGGAGAAATCAAATAAAAAAGAAATTTCAAAAGAAGAGGATATCTAGGAGGAACCAACCACAAAGAAAGAAGAAATTAATCCTACATTATATTGTAATGCATTGGCAGTGATTACCACTCAAACTCTCAGTATAGAAGGGCTTATCAAGAAGAAAGTTATGTAATAGTTGTTAGCTTTGCTGTGCAAAAGCATCAAAAATGGATTCAAACACTCTCAAAGGCTGCAATTACACTTATAATCGTGCCAAAGGATCCATGGTTGCTATTCAAATTCTCAAATTATGGCTAGAAGTCTTCCACCGATCGAAAAAATTGCAAGGGGAAAACCCTTTGTAGGGCATAAATACACTATCGGGAGGCGGAAATACCCAAAAAACCATGTAAAAATCAAATGCGTAGGCATAAGGGACTGAATTAATCGCAGCCGTTGGATCTGGCCAATCAACGATCCAGATCTCGTCGGCATATCGCAAGTCGAGGGAGGCAGTGACATGATACATCGCCGATGAGCTATCACCGATATCGTGTCGACGTATCACTATTGGCATTTACAATGGAGCATGGGCCTTTTATGTTTGTGACCCGATGGGTCGGACACAACGACGATATTAATTCCTTTTGATATATTATCGGGTCCATAGCAATATCGCATCGGCATTATCAAAGAAATCAGGGCTTTTATGTTTACGATGAGCGATCGCCGATATCGCTATTGGTGTATCGCTATCAGAGATAACAAAGGGGCGGGCTTTACCATGATTTATGTTGCGACCCGATGGCCCGGACCCGACGACAATACAACAATCCATTGCATAATATCTCAAATTTGCGCCCGTCATTGTTTCGTTGTTTTTTATGTATTTTCTTTATATAAAGAAAATACAAAGGAGGCCTGGTGGGTGCCAATAGCGATGAGGGTCGGGCCCGATGGAACTATAAATGGTTTTTATTAAAATTTCAAGTCCTTGCTGAGCCATTTTCATTGGTTTTGGGCACATTTTCTTTGTTAAAGGAAATATAAGGAAATACAAAAGGAAGCCTGGGAGGATGTCAATAGTGATGAAGAGTGGACCCGATGGAGGCTGTGAAGCAAAATATATATGTTTTTAAGTCCGCGAAAAGAAAATTTCCCGTGTTTTGCAGCAGTTTATGTGTTTTCAAATACAAAAGAAACCACCAACCTTATCGGACCGCTTTTGATCAGCAAGTGGTTTTCATACAAGCGAGCCCGATGCAATAAAACTATGCCACGCGTCCTATGTACGTTTCCAAAAGAGCCATTCTATCAGGACTTAAAGGACAGTCAGGAAAGGGCTTCCGATATTCACCTCAACCGTTCGATTTCTTGAGGGCAAATCAACGGTTGACGGACACCTTTTAAAGCCAAAGATGAAGCAGTGATGGGTGAGAATGAACAGTGTAGCAGCGTTTCACTGTTTTGAAGCCAAACAGTCATAATTGAGCTGTTTTAATGATTCAGCAGCTGCCATTAATCAAAACTATGGCCGAGGAGGAAGTAGGACACCCTTTATCAATGCAGAGCATTGAATGGTTGTGGCTCCGTTGGTATTTCACGCCACCTGCTCAAAGGAGGATTGCAGAGCAACAGAGGGGTCAAATCCATTTACAGCACGGCCAGATTTGTATCAGCGGCCCATTCCTAAATGTAAATGTGGTTGGTGGCCATTTATGGGCTCCTCCACACATAGCTAATAGAGAGATTGTGTAATGAGACACCATATATACTGAAAAAACAAATGTAGTGGATGATGAGTGTTTCATGAATGATAGTTTTGTTGTTGCCTTTAACTTCTGGAGACTGTAAATAATATGAGACCTGCAGCTTCTGGTCTTGATTTTCAACTAATACAAGCTTCTTTTGTTGTCACCTGCTCACTTTCCACTTCTCTTTCTTGTTCTAGGTTGTGCCTGCTAGCATTTATTTGATGTGTTGTGAATGTTTAATATCAGAGGGGTTGTCATCCCACCTCTGTATTATAATTTAGTGGTTCATTAAAATTGCTTGCAGATTGTTGTTGTTTAACATCAAGGAGTTGTCATCCTATCTGTGTATTAAACAATAGTTCTATAGATCTTCTACCTAGTTGCAACTGGCCATCACAGGGTCCTGTGTATCTGCTGGTGTAATTAGTCTTCTCCATCATCACTTTTACCTTAAACTGTGAGCAGTTGGTAGTTGAAAGCCTTGTAGTTTGGGGGTCTTCACCCATGTCTGGGGATAGTCATAGTAAGAGTTGGTTATTTGGCTTAAATGTGCAGCATAACTGCATTTATCCATCATCTTATTTAACCATAATTTTTGAATTTGTAATGTTCCTAAGAATCACTGATTTACAACCTAGGTGAGTTTCTTGGGGTGATAACATTAATTGGCGTCGTTGCCAGGGAGAGGAGAATCGAAGCTCAAGCTTCCCTGGGAAAGCGACATAGTTTCAAGCTTTGATGACAGACAAGGTTTGAACACAGTATTGGTTGTAATCTTCTGCCTGGCGAATCTATTGGTTGAAGACCATCCTTTGGTTACTCCACTTTGAAGTTCTGGCTCAATTTGTGAGGCATACTAGAAGAAATCCGTAGAAATCTCCAGCTGAACCATTGCATGACCCTGAGAAAGTTGTTAAATCGAAGAAATCATCACAGAAAGGGGCATAAGGGTCAGGTAAGCCTAAAATCTCCAATTTAACTCTGAAATATGAGTTTATAACTGAAGAATTACAGCTTGAAGTCTTAGAGCCCAGTACTGTTAATAAAGAAATTCTTTCAGAGATTAGTTTAGCCCCTTGTGCAGTTAGTTCCCCTTTGAATCTCAGTCCAAAGAAAGCTTCCCATACTGTCCAAAACATCCCAATATCTTTGCCATCCATTACATTATTTCCTACCGCTCCATCTGCTAGTGTTCTTCCACATATTCCAAACATGGCAGGACAGCAAGCGCCTACTAGGATTAAGAGGATTGTTGATGCTACATATGGACCTTTGGTATTGCATGTGCCTCTAAATCCTATGCCTGTGGGAGAATATCGACAATATATGCCTAAATTTACTGGAACAGAGGGAGTGACAGCAGAAGAACATCCTGAAGCCTTTTACAGTTATGCTGATAATTTAGATATAAATGAGAATGATGTATGGATGAGATTTTTTGTCCAGAGCCTTGATGGAGAGGCTAGGAAGTGGTTTAGAGAATTACTCGAAAGATCTATAACAGATATTGAAGCATTAGATGATGAATTTTTGAAGCAATGGGGAGATAAGAAGGATTTATTATATTATCACACTGAGTTTGGAAACTTGAAGAGAGAAAAGGGTGAATCTTTGCCTGGCTTCAATAAGAGATTTAATAAGATGTATAGTAAAATACCAGCTGAGGTAAAGCCTACTCCCATTGCTGCCAAACTCACATATGCCAATTCTTTTAACTCTGATTTCTGCTTATTGTTGAGAGAAAGACGATGTGCTACTTTGGATGATATGCAAGAAGCATCCATGGAGGTAGAATCCAATATTATGGCAGCAGAGAAGTTAAACATTCAAATTGATAGAAGAAGGCTAAGAGGTGAGGCTTCTTCTTCCCCTGCCTCAACTTCAGAGCCTAAATTATACAAAATGACTAAGATGATCGAGTCATTGGCTGCTGAAATTTCTAAGTTAAAGGTCGAGCAGACTTCAGGGAAAACAAGGCAGCAAAATGCATTTTCTCCAAGAAATCCAAGCCTTTTAAGAAAAGCAAATGAGTAGTTACAAATTATGCAAAGGGCTGAAGAAACAAAAGAATATCATAAATTTAAAGCTCCTTTTCAAAATAGAGTCATGGAGGGGGATCAATTTGAAGAAGATGAGGATGAAATTCACTGCTTGGAAGATAAAGGCAGCACTGCATTTTTAACATTGGCCGAATATGAAGAGTCATTGCTGCAAGAACAAAACAGTGAGAGGTGGGATAATGGTGCTGTTCTGCAATCTGGTGAGCAGCTCCAAAAATATAATCTAAGATACAATGCAAAGAATGTTAAAGAAAATGTTGCACAAGAAGCAGCTGCTCAAACAATGCCACAAAATAACAGGAAAAGAAGACCAGCAGCTGATCCTATCACCCTCAAAGCTCCAGTTCAAGAGGTAAAAACTGCTGATAAAGTATTCTCTTCTTTTAGGTTTGAGTCAGAAATTTAGACATTGAAAATATCCATGCCTCTGGCTGAATTGGTGAAGAGTGAATTATTCAGAAAACCCATCCTTGAAGCCCTTGAACTAGAATCTAAACAAACCTCCATTGACTCTATCAATTTGCAAGATGACAAGCCTGCTATTGTGCTTAGCCCCATGATTGAACCTGCTGATAATAGTTCTCCATCTTTTTATGTTTCATTAACTATCCATGATAAAATCCTCCACAATTGCGTGCTAGACACAGGGGCCAGCCACAATCTAATGCCTAAAACTGTCATGGAAGAGTTAGGCCTTGATATCACTAGACCTTATCATGATTTGTTCTCTTTTGATTCAAGGAAGGTAAAATGCGTTGGATTAATTAAGTATCTAGCCATTACCTTAACCCAGCTACCCATGAAAAGTATGATGATGGATATAGTGGTGGTTGATGTTCCTCCGAAGTTTGGCATGCTATTGTCTAGAGGATGGATGAAGAGACTAGGTGGTACATTATAGAATGATCTATCTTATGAAACTTTTCCAATGTTTGGAGGAGAAAGCAGGAGGTTATACAGAGAAGCACAACTGACATATATCATTAGTGATGAGAAGAATCCTACAAACCATCCCATATATGCAGTGGACACTGATTTTGGAGCTTGCATTCTCCAAATAGAATAATCTCAGAGGGCTACATTGTAGATCAGGAAACCAACAGCTCAGGCTGAGCATGATACGGGTGGTCAGATTTGGGAGATGTTCTTTGATGGAGCATGTACCAAGGAGACTGCAGGAGCAGGGGTGGTGCTAGTATCTCCACAACAAGAAACAGTTCAGTTGTCTCTAAAGTTGGTTTTTCAGGTGACAAACAATGTAGCAGAATATGAAGCACTGCTGTTGGGCCTTCATGAAGCCAAAGATAGAGGAATAAAAAATCTGAAGGTGTCTGGAGACGCTGATCTGATAATTTAGCAAGTAAATAAAACATTCCAAGCAAAGCATCCAAGTCATTGATGAGTTCTCTGAAATGCATATTAACCAAAATAATGATGCTTTGTTAGAGGATCCCAAGGCCCAACTTAGAAATAAAATTGGAAAGAATAGCATAGTCCATCTTTCTAGTAACCATATCCCTAAGGGTCTAATCCCTATTGAGAGATTGTTTAACCACAATGATGTGCCTTACAAAGCTGCCCAAAAAGAAGATCAGTCTGCAGTTTGTAAGAATGATATAGGAAATCCAGGTCAGCCCAAATTCATAAATTTGTCTACTAATTTATCTGCTTATCAGAGTGTTGATTATTGCAAATTAATGAGGCAATTTGCTGATGTGTTCGCCTATGAATATAGTGATCTGAAAACATATGATATGAATATAATACAGCATAAAATTCCGCTTGAGAAAGATATTATTCCTTTCAAACAGAAGCTGAGACTAATGAATCCTATGCTCCTTCCTCTGGTTGAGAAAGGAATTAAAAAGCCGCTGGCTACTAAGATTATAGTGCCTCTCAGATATTCTAAATGGGTGGCCAATCTGGTTTTTGTGAGGAAAAAGAATGGACAAATCAGACTATGCGTTGATTTTAGGAATCTAAATAAATGCTCTAAAAAGGATAACTATCCCCTGCCAAAAATGGAGCATTTGTTGCAGCAAGTCTCAGGTGCCAAAGTAATGTCTTTTATGGATGGATTTTCAGGCTTTAATCAAATCGTTGTGCATCCAGATGATCAAGAGAAGAGAGAATTTACCACTCCTTGGGGCACGTTCATGTATGCCAGAATGCCATTTGGGCTGATGAATGTTGGAGCCACCTTTCAGCGTGCTATGAATACTGCTTTTGTGGGTGAAAAGGCTAAATTCATGATAATTTATCTTGATGACATAACTGTTTATTTTGGCATCCATCATGATCATATGCAACATTAAAAAAAGGTGTTTTTAAAGTGCAGGAAATTTGGAATTTCACTCAATCCAAAAAAATATCGATTTTCTTTGGAAGAAGGCAAACTGTTGGGGCATGTAGTGTCTGCTGCAGGTGTTCAAATTGACCCAGAAAGAGTCAAACCAATTTAGGCCTTGACTCTTCCAAGATCAAAGAAAGACATACAGTCTTTTCTTGGCAAAATTAACTTTGTAAGGAGGTTCATTCCTAATTTTACAGATCTGGTTAAGCACATAACGTCCATGTTGAAAAAAGGAGCAGAGGTAAGTGGACTGATGTGGCTAGAAAATCTTTTGAGTCCATTAAGATGGCTATTGTGGAAGCTCCTACTTTAATAAGCCCTAACTATAGCAAGGAGTTTCACCTATTTTCATTTGCCTCTAAGGATACCATTGCAGCTGTCTTGTTGCAGCAAGATGAAGCAGGTCAAGAGCATCTAGTGGTCTTTTTCAGCAAGAATCTGAGGGATACTGAACTAAGGTATGATATTATTGAAAAGCAGGCTTATGCTCTTAACAAATATTTGAATGCTTTCAGAGTATACATCTTGCTTTCCAAAATAGTTGCATATGTGCCTTTTGATGCAATAAAGGATGTCTTAACGCAGCGTGATGCTGAAGGAAAAACAACGAAATGGATTGCAAAAATGATAGAGCTTAACATAGAGCTGAAGCCCACCAAGCTGGTAAGAGGTCAGGGGCTTGCCAAGTTATTGGCTGAAGAAAATTGTAGGTCTTTGGACATTGAGTTCTTGTTCACTGTAGTAGAAAATGGTCAAATAGAAGAGCATGAAATAGTTGAATCGCAGAGAGGACAGTAAATGGCTGAGAGCTTAGCTTCATGTAGCTGGTATGCTGCAATAATTAATTTCCTGCTAAAGCTAGAAGTTCCTTCAGAATTTTCTCAAAGTCAAGCAAGAACGTTAAAGCTCAAGGCAGCGAAATATTGCATCAATGGTAGCTTGCTTTATTGGAGGGATCCATCTGGAGTGCTTTTAATATTCCTAGATAAACAACAGTCAATAGAAGTTATGCAACAATTCCATAGCAGCATGTGTGGAGGACATCATTATTGGAGAACTACAGCCCAAAAGATTCTCAGAGCTGGGTACTATTGGCCCTCTTTATTTTTTGGTGTATTTGTTTTTGTTAAATCTTGTGACAAGTGCCAAAGATTTGAAGGTAAGCAGCAGCTAAAATCCCTGCCCCTAAAGTTAATAATTGCAAAAGGACCTTTTCAGCAGTGGGGCTTGGATTTCATTGGTGAAATCAACCCACACTCTAGTGGCCAGCACAGGTGGATAT
Organism: Pinus tabuliformis; assembly: GCA_031772625.1. Lineage (NCBI taxonomy): Eukaryota > Viridiplantae > Streptophyta > Pinopsida > Pinales > Pinaceae > Pinus > Pinus tabuliformis. The sequence goes on along the minus strand of CM062810.1, from coordinate 476,431,095 downwards.
TAGTTCCCACTGATTATTTTACAAAATGGATTGAAGCAATCCCAACAATGAAGGTTGATCATAATGTGGTAATGAAATTTTTATCAGAAAACATTTTCCGTAGATTTGTTTGCCCACATAAGCTTATAAAAGATAATGTTGCAGCCTTCAAGGCAAAAGAGTTGGTGGAAATGTGTGATTCAATGGGCATTAAGCTTGCTCATTCCACCTACTATTACCCCCAAGGGAATGGTCTAGCAGAATCCTCTAATAAAAGTATGATCAGGATTATTAAGAAGCTGTTAGAAGATAATAAGAAGAATTGGGATGCCAAGCTCAAGTATGCACTTTGGGCAGACAGAGTGACCATCAAAAGATCTACAGGCTGCTCTCCTTTCAAGCTGGTATATGGTACTGATGCTATTTTTCCAATTCAGCTTACCCTTCCTGTGGCAAAGTTGCTCCAAACAACGCAGAATGAAGAAGATGATATGGCCAATAGAATCACTGATTTAATAGAATTATGTCAGATCAGAGAGAAGTTGATTGAAAAAGCTACAACACATCAGCAAAAGATCAAGGAAGTCTTTGACAAGAAGGCAAAAAGAAATAATTTCCAGGTTGGGGATTTGGTTCTGAAATGGGATGCATTTAAAGAAAAGAAAGGCAATCATGGGAAGTTTGATGCTCTCTGGACAGGACCTCTCATCATTTCATAGATTCAAGGAAACAACACCTTCATACTGAAAAGTATGGGGGGAGCACCAGTCTTTGATGGCCCAGTTAATGGGCGGTTTTTGAAAAACTACGTGATTTAAGGTATTTTGGCCTTAAAAGCTGTAAATAATGTGCTTTTATTAGTTTTTAGTATAGCTGTAGTAGACTCCATGCCCAATGGAACACTAGGAATTTTGGCTAATTTGTTTGTTGCTAGAAAGGCATTGATCTGCAGGTTCTTAAGACCTCACAAGGAGGATCTCATCCCCAGAAGGAGCCAGTGTTAGCCTTGCTATGCAAAAGCATCAAAAATAGATTCAAACACTCTCAAATGCTGCAATTACACTTATAATGGTGCCAAAGAATCCATGGTTGCTGTTCAAATTCTCAAATTATGGCTAAAAGTCTTCCACCGATCGAAAAAATTGCAAGGGGAAAGCCGTTTGGAGGGCAGAAATACATTATCAGGAGGCAGAAATACCCAAAAATCCATGTAAAAATCAAAAGAACAGGTATAAGGGACCGAATTAATCGTAGCCGTTGGATCTGGCCGATCAACGGTCCAGATCTTGTCAGCATATCGCAAGTCGGGGGAGGCAGCGACATGATACATCGCCGATGAGCTATCGCCGATATCGCATCGGCGTATCGCTATCGACATTTACAATGGAGCATGGGCCTTTTATGTTTGCGACCCGATGGGATGGACCCGACGGCGGTATTAATTCCTTTTGATAAATTATCGGGTCCACAACAAGATCGCATCGACATTATCAAAGAAATTGGGGCTTTTATGTTTGCGATGAGCCATCGCCGATATCACTATCAGCGTACCGCTATCGACGATAAAAAAGGGGTGGGCTTTACCATGAGTTATGTTGCGACCCGATGGGCCGGACCCGATGACAATACAACAATCCATTGCATAATATCTCAAATCTGCGCCCGTCGCTATTTCGTTGTTTTTTATGTATTTTCTTTATATAAATAAAATACAAAGGAGGCCTGGTGGGTGCCGATAGCGACGAGGGTCGGACCCAATGGAACTATAAATACAAAAGGAAGCCTGGGAGGATGTCGATAGCGATGAAGACTGGACCCGATGGGGGCCGGGAAGCAAAATATATATGTTTTTAAGTCTGCCAAAACCAAATTTCCCGTGTTTTGTAGCAGTTTATGTGTTTTCAAATACAAAGGAAACTGCCAACCTTATCCGACCGCTGTTTCTCAACAAGTGGTTTTCGTACAAGCGAGACCGATGCAATAAAACTATGCCACATGTCCTATGTACGTTTCCAAAACAGCCATTCTATCAGGACTTAAAGGACAGTCAGGAAAGGGCTTCTGATATTCACCTCAACCGTTCAATTTCTTGAGGGCAGATCAACGGTTGACAGACACCTTTTAAAGCCAAAGATGAAGCAGTGATGGGCAGGAATGAACAATGTAGCAGCGTTTCACTATTTTAAAGCCAAACAGTCATAATTGAGCTGTTTTAATGATTCGGTAGCTTCCATTAATCAAAAGTATGGCCGAGGAGGAAGCAGGACACCGTTTATCAATGCATAGCATTCAATGGTTATGGCTCCTTTGTTATTTCATGCCACCTACTTAAAGGAGGACCGAAGAGCAATAGAGGGGTCAAATCCATTTATAGCACAGACAGATTTGTATCAGCGGCCCAGTCCTGATGTAAATGTGGTTGGTGGCCATTTATGGACTCCTCCACGCATAGCTAACAGAGAGATTGTGTAATGAGACACCATATATACTGAAAAGACAAATGTAGTGGATGATGAGTGTTTGATGAATGATAGTTTTTTTGATGCCTTTAACTTCTGGAGACTATAAATACTCTGAGACCTGCAACTTCTGGTCTTGATTTTCAACTAATACAAGCTTCTTTTGTTGTCACCTGCTCACTTTCCACTTCTCTTTCTTGTTCTAGGTTGTGCCTGCTGGCATTTATTTGATGTGCTGTGAATGTTTAATATCAGAGGGGCTATCATCCCACCTCTGTATTATAATTTAGTGGTGCATTAAAATTGCTTGCAGATTGTTCTATGTATTAAACAATAGTTCTACAGATTTTCTAACTGGTTGCAGCTGGCCATCATAGGGTCCTGTGTATCTGTTGGTGTAATTAGTCTTCGCCATCATCACTTTTAGCTTAAACTGTGAGTAGTTGGTAGTTTAAATCCTTGTAGTCTGGGGGTCTTCATCCATGTCTGGGAATATTCATAGTAGGAGTGGTTATCTGGCTTAAATGTGCAGCATATCTCCATTTATCCATCATCTTATCCAACCATAATTGTTGAATTTGTAATTTTTTTGAGCATCACTTATTTACAACCTAGGTGAGTTTCTTGGCGTGATAACAATAGTGTTGATTGATTCAGGTAGTACCCATAATTTTATTCATTATAAGATAGCCAATGAATTAAATTTCTTCTTATATCCAGCATCAAATTCTTTCAAGATGCTTTGGAGGGTAGAAGAAAATCACAATGCGAAATTTTGTTACAAGTATTGAATACATACTATTAGTATCGTCACTTCTTAAAGAACTCTATGTACAAGTGACTGTGGGTCCAAGCCATCAATGCTAATGACTTGTCATGTTGTCATCACATGATGATATGGAAAATGATGATGTAATTATAGGAAATATTGTCATATGAATGTCCAAAGGTCACGTTACAAGTCTAAGAGTCATGAGCAAAGTTCAAGAGTGATGGGGATGTGAAAAGTCATTCCTCTTGTTGTAAGTGAAGTCTCATTACTCAAATAAGGGACTTTTCACCTTGGTTTCTCGAGCTACACATTAGAGAGGAATATAGTTCTTTTGGAGAGCAAGTAGTGGTTTAATGTTCCACTATTGGATCTAGTGGTGTCTCATTGTATCAATGTATCTTGAAAATACCGCGTAATAATCGAAGTTCATTGAGCAAACACACTCTCATGTGTATACCATAATGTTTTAATACTATTATTTGGATGCTTGTTGTATATATTTTCGTTCTTCAGTACTAAATAAATTAAACTATTTCATTGGATTTGGTGCTCATCTTGTGGAATGTGTGATATAATTATTTTAATGATTTTTACGTCTATGTGAACTATTTCGCTAGGTGGTTGACGATTCCTTCATGTGTATGTACATGTGCCTTTCCTAGAATGGTACTATTAACTTTCTTCTAAATAATCACTTTTATTCCCTTTTGGTGAAGGAAGCTTGATACATATTGAAATTGGACATTTCACAAGGCATACTTACTTGCTTATTCAAAAGCACATGCGTGTTGCTCTCATATTCTAACTACTGCAACCAAGGGAAAATTTTAAGAACAGTGCCATCGGGCAACATTTATAGATGGGCTCATATACCAAACTTGTGAGGTCTAATTGCAAATTCATATAGGGGAGAATCCTTGTATGTTGGAGGGATCCAACACCGTGAATGATTAGTCCATGAAAATGACTATATTTATAACTGGATATATGAATGGTAAAATTTGGAAAATTTAGAGAGTTTACATACACAATTCAACATTTTCATTAAAAAAAATGTTGGAATAGATAGATTATGTGCATGTAATGTGAACATGGAGCATAAATCCTATACATATAAGAGAGGCTATTTACAAAACAATTTTTTTTTAAATATGAGAACCTTCTCCAAATATCTTAATAAATTTTTACATATGAATTATATGTTTTCTCAATAATTTGTATATAATATCTATGTATACATATTCACACATTGTACATGTAGCACCTTTATTAGGTCAACCAATATTGGATATTTACTATGTCACACACACACCCCATCGGGTCATAACATAGTTTTTATTAGAGATTTATCAATCGACTATTTAGAATGTAATGCTCCTAATTGCACCACAAAATATTATCAACTCATTTGTTTAAAAGGAAGAAAGGACAATAAATCCATTTTTCATTCACACATCCATCAATACTAAACAAATCAATCAAGTTCTTAATACAAGGATGTAAGAGTTTCATTTTGTAAAGTGGCACTTGATGTAGATCTAAGAATTATTCTATATAGAATATCCAGGTTACATAATATTTATCTTTAAAGATGATCATATTGATATTGGGAATTATTTACGATGTTGGGCCCACCAAAAATAAAGGGATCTCCCTGGTATGAAGTCCCAACTAGACCTCACACTATTTGGTGTAGGAGTCCCATCCAATATGATGGCCCAATTGCCATTATCTTAGATATTTACCTTAGAATTATTGTTTAGCACATGAGAATGTTATTCTTGTATACTCAAAAGCGAGGTGAGTATGTCGGGTGACTGCATAATGTAGCTTATGTACAGGTTCTCTTATTGTAAAGGGACAGAGTAAAAGTGAGCTTCTAAGTGAGAGGTATTAGTATCACCTAGGGAGAGACACACATGAACCAATAAGGGTCTAGTTAACATCTAGTGGAGTAGTACACAACGGATGTGACAATCAATAAAAACAAAGTGCAAGGGAAAACACATACACCATCCAACATAGTATTCCACACAGAGGTGACAATCGTGATAAAAAAACATCAGTGGTATGCCTAATGTCCTATGGAGTATTTCATAAGAACGAGACAATAATGATAAAAAATACAACACATCTTCAACAATGTAAGCACTAAAATAACGACAGTAGTTCCATTATATTAGTACGGGTTAAGCAAACATGCATTAAAAATGCTTAAAGAGTAGTCTTACAAAAATCTACAAAACACATGTGAAAATGTGTTGGCCTTCAAAAGCTTCTAAATTAAGAAAAAGTCCCAAGACACATATGTACACCATACATCACTAGTCCTAGTAGTGGGACATTGGGGCCACTCCTTGCTCCTCAAAGAACATACTACAAACTCTCAAGGCTATGCGGGAGGAGCCAAGGTGAAAAGTCCTTGCTCATACAATGGGTGAGGTATATATAGCCAAGGGTGATGCTTGACCCTTGTGACTCTTAGACTACCCCCGCAACTGTTCAAATTCCCATGAATTTTCAATTGACATGACACTTCAACTTTTGTGTGCATCCATTAGACTTCACTTCACATTACATTCAATTACAACAGATATGGCCAATAGTGGTGATGTAGCCAAGGAAGCTCATGGCACAACCCAACATGACACTGCTAACATGTACTAGCTGACAGTGGTGTACATGTCACGTTGTTACACTACTAAGTGATGGATGTAATATTGGTGTGCTTTGTCTTCTTCTCTAAATGGCATAGTGCTATGGGGTATTTAACAGTCTTGGTATTTCTTGATGGTTCAATGCATGTGTTCCTTTCACTTATTGCTTGATATGCTTGGTACGTCTATCCAATTGCAAGCAAGTCTTCTAGCATGTGCGCTCCTTCTTCATCTTGTTCATCTTCTCACTATGATCTACCAGTATACCTATTTCTGCAATTCACTCATGATGGCACGGCATAAAATTCAAAACCTCCTAGCCTAAAATGATGCATTATTCTCATGTTCCATGTGATAGGGAGGGAGGACAACTGATTGAGACAGTGCATAGTGCAGCTCAGGATGGAATGAGGAATTCCAAGAGGACAAACTGCATTGTTGGGAAAACTGCACAGTGACCATTGGGAGGCAGAATTGTGCAGTGAAGGTCACCAATGTCAGCTGCTAGGTGGAACCCTTCGGGGGGGGGGGGGGGGGGGGGGGGGGGTAGTTTTGCACAGTTTGCAGAGGGAAGACAGAGTGGGCTGCAGAGGGAAAACTTGGTAGTTCTTTGTAGCTTCTAAGATAAGTGCAAGACAGGGCTGCAAGGGAACTGCTAAGAATAACTTTGTAGTTTTAGATAACAGTGCAGTACAGGCAGTAGGGGAACTGCTAGACATGCCTGCAGTTTTTGAAGACATTACATAGCAAGTCAACTAGGGTCAGTTGGCCAATTCTGTGCAATTTTTTAGAAGCATGGAAAGCAAGGAAATAGAGGAGTAGTTAGGCATGTTTGTGTAGTTCTAGAGAATAGTACAAACCCTTTTCTCATAAAGGTGCAGGCTCCCAACAGGAAAGAAGGAGGTAAGATGAATGTGCTTGAGAAATAGATAGTTTAGAGGCACCTGGAGGCAATATTCTACGTAGTTCTAGGAGGCAGACATGCTACTCACCTCTGGGATTGTGGAATGTATCTAACCTGGATGACAGCCCCAAGTAATATGTAGTTCCATGAAACATCACAGGGTCTCTAAGGGTCGAGGCTATGTTATAGACATTTTTGTGCCTTACAGCTCTAAGCATGAAATGTCCATAAACACGGGGATCCTAAGTCCCTAAAAGTGTTGTTCCGGCCCCTAAAGGAATAAGGTCAACAAATTACAGCTTCTCCCAGAAGTTCTCCACCAGAAACTGCTCAGAATCAGTCAAATCAGGATCATTTCAGCTGCTCCACTAGCTAGCTGCGTTGCATAGCACCCAAGTACACTAGCTAGGTGCGTTACAACGCACCTAAATGCACTACCAGGGTGAGCTGAGTGGGAAATGACAAATGGCAGTTTCATTCCGCGAGGTGGACAGACAATGGAAGCTTCCAGAATCTTCCCCAATGACACTTGCCTCATTGAGTTCGACCAAGGATGAGTAAGAGGATCTCAGTCTCCAAGTGGAAGCAAGAACTGACAGAGAGAAGCCACTAGTAAAATCATAAGATGACTCATCCTCTTTGCATACATCTATATATGGATCCCTCATCCCAGAGATCCAGAGGCTGGAATTTTGTACATTGCAGAGAATTGTTGTTGGTTTTGAGATAGAAATCAGACTATTGGGTGATTTATGCTTTGTTGGAGGTGAAGAGGGGATTCCTTTGTTGGGGGGTTGATGCTGGATCAGGAATCATCGGTTGTAACTCCTCCTGGACCTTCTTGTCATATCAATAAAACTATTTGAGTTTCTCCTACATGCTTGTGTATCAATGATTTTTTGTTATATTTGCATGTTTAGCATAAATCTGATCCTAAGTTATTTATGAATATAAATCCATGTATTTGTGTACTTTTCTCCTTTTGTGATCTTGCAGGAACTTGGCGAAACTAGGCAAGTAAGGGAGCAGGTAGCTGGAATCTGTAAAAGAGGAGAGAGATTGGATCAAAGGACTAGCGCAAGACACATGTTGGTTCATCCTATTCCTCTTCGTTTATAGTTCATAAAGAAGAATATGAAAGTAGTTTTCTCTGTTTCTTTCTAAGGTACTGTCACGCCTTAGTGGGATAGGGGCGTTCTGAGTAGACACTTTTCCCGTTAACAAAATGGCGACTCCAAGGGGACCGTGTCTAGTTAGTTGTTTTTGTTTCTCTTCTTGTTTGTTTCATAAACACAGAAGTAGCAATCGAACTGCATTTGCCATTATCAAATGCAAAGTAGAGACCTGCTACTTCAATCCATTCACTGGATTTCTTTATGATTTGAACAACTGATTCACAAATGATCTGATTACCCTTTGTGATAGCTCTTAGACCTCCCTTAAATCCAGCCTCTGATTGTGCATTACTGATTGCTTTTACGCGGCCAAAAACCATAGATTAAACTGCAAACCGTGACCCAGAACCCGGATAGAATTCTCGTTTCTGCCCCAGCACAGGCTCTGTGAAGAGATATTGCATTTCAACGCAGTTCCCGAGAGGGCTACCTGCGCTGCAATCCAGTTTCTCTGTGTAACAGGTGCGCTGATTAGCCTAGCCCTGTGCAGCTGAGGTTCTTTGCTTCATTTTTTCAATTTTGTCTCTGATTTTGCAGCCTGTGATCAGTGTGTGTCTGTTTAAAAACCCCTTTTCTTTGCCTTAATTCCGCCTCCTTTGTACAAAAAGACTGTAGATGTTCTTTGTGCGTTTGTTACATCATTTACAGTTTTCCATTGAAAAAGTAGAATAGTCATACTGTCGTCCTTTGATTTAGATCTATTGTAAGTGTCGATTTTGATCTTAGGAGAAAGTTTATTTGCTGTTGACAGTCGATTATGCTTTTACTTTTTCCTTTGGTTTGAATTTGTGACTTTCTAGTGTCGAAACGAGTGTTTATTTCAAAATCATAAAGTGTCGTAATCTTCTCTACCTTTTGATTTCGAAAAGAAGCTTGTTTGTGTTTGTCACTTGAAAGCAAATTCATATTTGTACATCAACTTTCTTTTTAGGCATCAATATTAAGAAAGTGAAAACAAATACATGCATATGTGCATTTTCATATTGATAGTCTGCTTGGCTTGATTTAGGAAAAGTGAATTTACAGTGTGCTCTTTGCTCTTTGAGAAAAGATTGTGTCTTTCTTTTCCCCTTGTAGCTAGGATTTTCATTGCTGAAAAGAGATAAAAGTTTGCTTATCATCTTTAGATTCCATTTTATGAATTACATCTACATCTCGTGGTGATCCCAAAAGGCAAACTTCTAAAAAATATCAACTTAAAATAAATTGAATGAATCTAACAACGCTTTGGAACTTAACGCACAACATTTAGAGGTCTAGGCTAGAGACGTATTTCGGCGTTGTAAAGCCTGGTAACTGTTGTCCTCACTGATGGTTGGGTGATTCCTCCACTTTGAGACGATAAGTGCCAGTACGGACTTGTGCTCCCACATACCGTCGATTATATATTGGGAGACCCCTATAGGCTTAAAACCTTTTATCCATAGAAAGCCGTGTCGGCCGCCCTACTGATCCCAATGCACTGAACACAACATTTGGGAAGATTGACTGTCGTACCGTAAAAAGTATTATGTAGTTTTGTGATTGGTTTGGTACTCCCTCTACCTAGATCTCCAGAGCAGTCCCTTTCGTTCCTTTTCAGACTCCTTAATGGAAAAGGTCCATCTGAGCACTTGTCACTTCAGGCTCATTAAAAATGGAAGGAGACTAGAGTCATATTTTGTTTTTTCTCGACTCTTTAAAGCTGAAAAAACAAGTTGTGTCAAAGCGTAAAAAAATTTATTTTAAACGGAATATTCATACCCTTTTCCTACGTTGATCTTAGGTTGAGAAAATGGAGTCTACCAAACAAGGAATTCCCCTTGGTGGAAATCCTAGTCCCTTCTCCTCTTGGGGAGATGTTGGTGGACCCCATATGGCCACATTGTCACTTCCAGGACTGACAATTGGCGTGCCAGTATAGGTCTTCTCAACCAATGTCGTTCAGAACAACACTATTCCTGAACAATCGAATCAGTAATTAGACGAGTCCAGAGTTTCCCACCAACCTTCTACTTCCTCTAATTCTTCCTCTCCTCCTTCCTCTTCGCTTGATGGGGCTGGAAAATACAAAAGTCAGGTTCCTAAGGAGAAGAAGGAGAAGAAGAAGAAAGAGAAGAAGAAGAAGGAGCCAAAGGTGAATGGGGGAAAACGAGTGTCGTCTAATGAAAATCCACACACTGCACTGACCAGGCCTAAATCGCCATGTGTCATTTGCAAAGGAGACCACTTTCACAGAGATTGTCCTTGCATCCCTCAGATACTAAGGGACTGGTCTCCTCGTTTGCACAATCCGGTGTCATCAACCTCTGATGATCATGTTGAAAGCACACCGTCAACTAGCGAAAGTGAAGCCCCAACACAAAAAGGGAAAGCTAGATTTCCCTGTAAATTGTGCGAAGGAAATCATGCCGTCCACCATTGTCCCTTCTTAGACGAAGCGAAAATAGTTTTGGATGATCGTCCGGTTTAACCGTTACGACTTCGTCCTGGATATAAAGAACTCTTGCCGAGTCTGTCGCTAGTTGAGAATCCAACTGGCCCGCTCAAGTGGTCGGCTGAAGCGCCTATCATCGAAGATAAACCATCTGAATCCATACCAGATGAAAGTCAAAGGGTCGAGGCAGCAGTTGACCCGGTCTTGCCTTCAGGGTTTTATCTTCGGATGATACATTCACTGAAGAGAACAAGGATGACACCGTCCAAATTCTCTTCATCAACACAGACTCCGACGAACATGGGGGCAATCTACCCATTCCCTTACCGTAGGAGGGAAGTTTTTCAGAGCCATACCAGGCCGTCTACTCGGTCCCACCTCCAAACAACCTAGTTGTCTCCTTCGATTGGAATCAACTAGGCAGACCCCGTTTACCAGCAAGCATACCATTCCGAATTATCGTTCAAATATATAGAATGGTCATGGCTGGTACCATCATAGATGAGGGGCCTTCTATGAGTATCCTTTACTCTACTGCTTGGAAAGTGCTTGGTTCGCCATCGCTTTTACCTGAGATGAGAAATCCGACAAGCTTTGATAAAGGAACTAGTCGACCTTTAGAGATCCTTCCCAATGTGCCCATAACATTAAGAGGGAAGACAGTTCAAATGAACGTAATGGTAGTTCAAGGACCCTTGGATTATAATCTACTCCTTGGACGAGACTATATTTATTGCATGGGAGCCATCGTCTCCTCACTCTTTAGAGTAATGTGTTTTCCGCACGAAGGAAGAGTGGTCAAGCTCGTGGACCAGCTTTCATTTCCCAGATCATGCATAGCAAATAGTCATGTACCATCCCTAAATGGTCTCTTCAAGCAAGAAATGTCTCAATCTCCAGTCCGTCCTCCCGATGAGCGCGAGTAATTCGGAGGGATATGACTGAATCCCAGGGGGCATGCGTCCTGGTCTGCTTCGGCAGGAAAACTTCGGGTATAGGGTAGGTTTCTGCGGGAGAATATGACTAGTCTGTACCCCATCCGTGATTGGAAGAGGGGTTATTCTAGAACAAGATTCTCTTGTCAAAGTTATGTGAGTTGACAGAACTGAGTCACTCGCCTTTTTTTATCCCGGTAGACATCGCCGAAGAAGTGTTTTGTTTGCACCGCGAATCGAGAAATCTTTGGGTAACCTGTAAGATGTAGGCCTCTCCTGGTAAAACAAATGTTTTATTGGACTAAAGAAGGGGTAACCTTGAAACCTTAATTTATACCTGGGGGCATGCAAACCTTTTGGAGTGTAAGCAAAGAGCGATTATTTATCTGTTTTTTGGATTAGTCGTTTCCTAACTTACATAAAGATAGGATGTGGGGCAAAAATCTAAAATTTGCCAAATTTATATGAGACATTCTTATCATATGACTGGGTTAATCGAGAAATTTTAGCACATAGTTCAAGCTCGTTAAAAAATAAACATAAGACATGAGCAAGTGTTTCCACCCGCATTTAAGCTCGTTAAAAAATGATCTTTTCTCCGCTAAATAACCACCGCGAATGAAGCATTTCAGCCATTAAAGCCTTTATTGTGTTTGCACCATCACCTCTACTTTTCCATTTGCCGATCATTCACCTCCATTTGATTGTTTACCCATTTTGAGGAACAGCTGCGAAGATTGATTTCACTAGCCATCCTGTGACACTACCGTGATTGAAAAATTCCAACCCTTACCTGGAATCAACTGCTACCCATTTTATCACTCATTCCTCAAAAGACGAGTCTTCTTTAAGCTCTTTTCAGCTGACTCGTAAAATATGAAAATATTGCCGAGTTTTGGCCTTCCAGCTCGTTAAAGCGACCAGAAGTGCTATCCCTCCTCTAGATTTTAATCTTTTTGGACCTGAGGGATTATTGCACAAAAAGATCGAGCGCTTGTTTTGTTCGGCTCGTTAAAACTATCGAAAATTCATCCCTTCTGTATTGTTTTATACTTTTTCGGACTTAAGGGATTAGATGATGAAAAAGGAATTTTGGAGTTACCTTTACGTACCTTTTCAGACTCTCTAAAAATGAAAAGGACTGAGTTATCTTTGTCGTTAAACTCGTTAAAAAGATTAATAGTGACAAACTTGTCTTTAGACGAGAACGAGTTTCACTATCACTAGGCTCGTTAAAACATAGCGATGGGTTTGCCCGAAGGGAAAATTATAGAACAAGCATATGTTATCCTCCTCAAGCTTGACAAAAATAAAGAGGTACTGGTCAGCAATGACTAGGGAAAAATTGGGAAGAAACTCAAAGAATCTTTATTGGTAGCAAGTCGCTCTTGAACATGACACTTCCACTCCGTGCCTGAGTCAGGTTGGGTTGTTACATTCACCGGTCACATCACCATGGTCACGCCATACCATCCACATTTGGGGAAAATGCTACCAATCCATCACATAAGTGTCGCCGACATGTTCAAGAGAAGTCATCCAGAGAATTCATCCGTGTCCCATCCACTACCATACATTATACTTCATTCTTTCATGACCGCCATCCTGACCCATATATCATCAGATCGTTTTCACCTCCATCAAAATCATTTGCTCCGTTCAGTGTCATTGATGTGGGATTCATTAAGTCCCTCCTTTGACGGATCACTTCTTGTCGACACCAGCTCATTATCCAAGAAGTTGATCTAGGAACACCCCATTCAGTACTTTGAAGCTTCCATGCCTTAATGGCAAGTTTCTCACTTCCGGCGACAGGTATACATCAATGACCTTCGACCGAACGATTTTGCGTGGTGTTCGACACCAAGTCCTTTATTCACACCACGTGAATTGTACTGCATTACCTTGAGGGTCATCATTATTATCGGTGATTCCTCTCGTGCTTGTTAACAGTTTACATCATTGACTAGTAATCAAGCGATGTCTTTCCATTTTCGACTTCAAAACATTTCTCACATGGATCGACTTGTACTTCGAGTGAAGATCGGACGAGATTGAAGAACCTAGATCTAGTTTCATCCATCCGGGCTACGATATATATTCAGGAAAATAATTACATCGAAATGTACAGCATTGCAGCACAGATAATCATCCTACCAAAACGATGATGGCTCTATCAGAATCATCAGTCTACCATCAGACGATTGTCTGCCCTATGTACATGAAAATGAATTTATAAAGCTGAGCATGGGAATGCCTGCCTCAGCTAGATCATGAAAACAGTATGAAGATAATGTATTGTATTGTATCTTATTACAGGTCTCCTCCCAGCATTGAAAGAACTTCGGATCCTCCTAATCAAGCATTTCACCCGATAAACGGCCTCATACTTTAGGGGGCAACTGTTATAGACATTTTTGTCCCTTACAACTCTAAGCATGAAATGTCCATAAACCAAGGGATCCTAAGTCTCTAAAAGTGTTTTTCCAGCCCCTAAAGGTACAAGGTCAAAAAATTACAGCTTCTCCCAGAAGTTCTCCACCAGAAACTGCTCAGAATCAGTCAAATCAGGATCATTTCAGCTGCTCCACTAGCTAGCTGCTTTGCATAGCACCCAAGTACACTAGCTAGGTGTGTCGCAACGCACCTAAATGCACTAACAGGGTGCACTGAGCGGGAAATAACAAATCGCAGTGTCATTCCGCGAGGTGGACAGACAATGGAAGCTTCCAGAATCTTCCCCAATGACACTTGCCTCACTGAGTTCGACCAAGGATGAGTAAGAGGCTCTCAGTCTCCAAGTGGAAGAAAGAACTGAAAGAGAGAAGCCACTAGTCAAATCATAAGTTGACTCATCCTCTTTTCATACATCTATATATGGATCCCTCATCCCAGAGATCCAGAGGCTGGAATTTTGTACATTGCAGAGAATTGCTGTTGGTTTTGAGATAGAAATCAGAGTATAAGATGATTTATGCTTTATTGGAGGTGAAGAGGGGATTCCTTTGCTGGGGGGTTGATGCTAGATCAGGAATCATCGGTTGTAACTCCTCCTGGACCTTCTTGTTATATCAATAAAACTATTTGAGTTTCTCCTACATGCTTGTGTATCAATGATTTTTTGTTATATTTGCATGTTTAGCTTATACCCGATCCTAAGCTATTTATGAATATAAATCCATGTCTTTGTGTAGTTTTCTCCTTCTGTGATCTTGCAGGAACTTGGCGAAACTGGGCAAGTAAGGGAGTAGGTAGCTGTCAAAGAGGAGAGAGATTGGATCAAAGGACTAGCGCAAGACACAGGTTGGTTCATCCTATTCCTCTTCGTTTATAGTTCATAAAGAAGAATACGAAAGTAGTTTTCTCTGTTTTTTTCTAAGGTATTGTCATGCCTTAGTGGGATAGGGGCATTCTGAGTAGACACTTTTCCCGTTAATAGGCTACTCAGTGCAGCTTAGTCAAGGTATGGTGCAATAAGGTTGTCTGGTCTGATAGATTTTCAGGAAAACAGTTGTGTCAAAAGAAAGTGAACTTGTGTAGACATGACATTGTGATGACATACTTAGCATACGTCGACGATGGGAAAACGCTGACCATTAGTACAACAGGACGAAAAATGCCCTCATTGAGACTATCTTAGAGCTAAGAGTGACAAGTACGACACTTGTGATAGACTGCTAAACGACTGTGATGAAACTTGCGTGACAGTGATTACAACTTTGTGTGTGAATAAAATGAGTGTTCACATAGTGAAGACAACCCAAAAACACAAATAAAACCCCTCGAACTCAACAAAACAAGATCGCAAGCATGACAAATAAATGAACATGCCGAAAGACGATCATCGGTAAAAAAAAAATCATCGGTAAAAAAAAAAGTGAAATAGACTTCACAAGAGCTCATGGGGTGAGCTTGAATGTTTGCAACCATGAAAAGGAAAACCAAGGAAGGCTCTAAAATTTGGAAGCAAGCCAAAAATTTGGAGGGTGTTACAGTTGATACAACACTTGACGACACATTAGTTTAATACCAACTTCTCTATTTTGGTTCATTTTTAGTGGACAACTTTGGCCTTTCGGGGAGTATTGATATGTTGTATAGATTGCTTCAAATTCCCCACTTGCCCCATGGATAGACATGGTTTACCTTATATTGACTCAGTTGAAGACAACACAAAATTTAGCTAGATCTCAGTGTTTCAAATCAAGAAGGGTAGTGTGGCTCATGAGCTTAACATTTTCGGAGTATATTTTTTCATCTTTGGTGTTGTTCCACTATCAGTGGGCCTGAATAATACACCGAAAAAGTCATGCAAGAACACAAGCTTGCTCCGCTACCAGTGAGCCTGGAAACTACCCCGATGGATTTTCTTGCTTCACCTCTCTACATAGGAATCCTTTCTCTTCTTTCTCCTTGTTATTTTTTGAAAAGAGGATTGTGCATAGGCACTTATTTATTTTTTGTGGAAGAGGGATCTCGGCTTATACAGAGGAAGAGAGGTTGTTCCTTTAGAGAAGCATGTAAAGACATCTTATTTAGGTTTTCTCATTTAGATTTTCCCCTTCTCTGTTTTTACTAGTTGGATAAGCTTGATCACATAGAGAAGCATACTCAGTATAGGGATGAGGCTTCCCAAACTAGACACAGGTTCATGGTTTGAACAAAAATTTCCTTACAGATGGATCATATTTTCTATCAAGGCTTCATCGGACAAAATTTATAACCAAGCACAAAGAAGACCACCACAGGACTGGCCAAGCGTTGTAGTGTCACAAGACTCCTTGAGCTTCAACCGTATACACATTCAGAAGCTAGAACATAGTGCGGGACAACACTTACTTATAGAACAAAGTGAAGAACAATAAATAAGATAACAAAGAAATAAATCAAATCAAAATAACAAAGCAAAGAATAGAACAACAATAAAATGAGTTTGTACATAGTGTGGGGCGTTGCCCCAGATCATATAAAATAATATTTTAAGTCTTACTCATTGACAAGGAGAGTGTCAATCTTCCAGCCAAGTGATTGTAAATTATATGTGTGTTGGCGAAGCTTCCCGTCAACTTTGAATGGTCCAATCCATACAAACAGAAACTTTGTGTGTTTTCCTTTGTCTTTGTGGGGTTTATCCCCCTTCAAGGCTAAGTCACCCACAGTGAAGCTGGTAATCCCTATAGAATTTTTGTCAAACCATCTCTTGATACGATTGTGGTGAAGTGTAAACTTTTCTTTTTCTTTCACCCTTTATTCTTGTAGCTTGTGCAATATTTCCATCATATGCTAAACTAGTAGACATGGCTTGTGATTCTTGTGACAAAAGGAGAGCGGGTAAGTAGATGCTCAATGGGAGGACATATTATTTTCCATATACGAGGAAGTAGAGATAAGTATTCAAAGAGGGATTAGGTGCGACTCGGTCAACCCATAGAGAATTCACTAAAGTGGAATGCCAGTTTTTTTGTTCAGAGTAAACAGTATTTCTTATGATGTGGATAAGTTTTTTGTTTGTAGACTCGACAAGACTATTTTCCTGCATGTAGTAGTTAGTGGAATTCTTTAACGCAATACCATTTTTCAATGCAATGTCATAAAGATTTAATGAATAAAAGTATGTTTCATTGTCAAAAACAAGTGGTACATGAATTCCAAACCTCGAGATGATGTTCTTCCTTAGGAAATATGACTTCCTAGTCATTCACTTGTTAAAATAGAACTTCTTCTGCCCACCGCGTACAGTAATATGTAGTAGTTAAGATGTAGTGGTGCTGATTCGATGAATTTGGTAAATCTCCCCAATATTGTCAAAGCTCCACTGTTAGATTGTTTATTTGACTACAACAAGTTGAAGCAAGGGTGTTGACGTTTTTTTTCTATCAACACATATCTATTAGACTCAACACTTATAGGCATAAGCATGTGCATCTTTGACTAATGTAGGCCAGTCAAAACCAACCCAAATGACCTTGTGAATTTTTGTGTTTCCCACGATGTGACCCCCACCTATTCCACCATGGAGATCATGTAACACCCTTTCTAAATCCTATGCATCGAGGAACCTGAGAAAAACATTGTTGTGATGTTTTTTGTAAGATAAAGCTTTGAGCTAGAGTGTCCTCTTCTGCCACATAGATAAGTGAGAGGGCATGGTGCCACAATGAAGGTCCTGGTGCACGTATACATACCAAGAGTTTCCAAGTGAAGTTGGTGGGGGGAGCTTACTCAACATTATAAATTTCAATTTATTACTCCCAACTAGCGAGCTCTTATTCTTCCTCTTGCACAAGTACTACTTATGTTGTTAGTCTACAAAGGATGTGACCCTTTATGGTGTGAACTGGCTCCATGTTAATATCATATTCTTGTAATCATGTCATCCATCTTGCCCTTCTCTAACCCAACTCTTGTTGAACAAGCAATGATCTAACTGTTGGGTGTGGCACAAAGATAATGAAATGATTTTTCAAGAGGTAGGTTCTTAAGTGTTTAACTGCCTTGTATGCTGGATATGTTTGTTTATCCATGGTGGGATAGGTCAGTTTAGGTCCTTGGAAGATCGTGCTCATGAAATAGTTAGGTCATTCATCATTCATATCATCTTTTCAACTGAGCACAACAGCGATCGAAGTGTCAAAAGAAAACGTGTAGAGCAAGAAATCTTTGTTGTAGTTTGGGTTGTATACTACGAGCACCTATGTTATAGATTTATTAATTCAGGTGAACAATTCCTTTTAATTTTTACCCCAACTATACACTACATCCTTGTTGGTCATCTCTTTAATGGGCTTGACAATATGCACATAATCAGAGATGAACTTTCTGAGGAAGTTGATCTTCCCAAAGAAGGACTGAATAGATTGTTTGTTCATGGGATAAGGAATCTATGTGATGGTCTTAACATTATCTGGATCTACCTTGATCCCAATATTGGCAATGACGTGCCCAAGGAGTTTACCCTAAAACACTACGAAGACGCTCCTCTTGGGATTCAAGGATATCTCATATTTTTTACATCACTCAAAGATTTTCTTAAGATAGTGCAGGTGGTATGGCCATTGTCTAGAGAAGACTGTCACTCATTGACATAGACCACTACGCTCTACCCGATGAGCCCAAGGAAACCAATGTATATTGCGCACTAAAATGTAGTTCCTGCATTTACCAGCCTAGATGACATTCTAGGGTAAGCGAATGTACACCACTTAGTATGAAATGTTGTCTTCAATCTGTCAGGCTCTGTTACCAGAACCGGATTGTATCTTGAGAAACCATCTATCAAAGAAAACATATTTACTCTAGATGATCCAAGCATCCAACAAATTAGTCAATTCTTTCTGTATGAGGGACTCAATTGTTTGATGCACTTTCTTTAGCTTTTGCTAAAACATTTTGGCCACTTCCTTGATTTGAATGCCATGCTTGATTATTTCCATTTCATATGCTTTCAAGTCATCGTATTTCCATGTGAACACATCACAGTACTGTCTGAACAAGTGAAAAAAATATTCTCGCTCTTATGATGTACAAACTTTGGATCATTGTCTATTCCCAAATTGATCTGTTCGTATAACATTGTCGAACTATGATTTTTGGCATTCACAGGCCCCTAAAAGTAGTTCTACAGGTCATACAACTTCTCCAGTGATACCAAAGCTTTAGGGATGAGGTTTCCTTTACTGTAATCAGCTGTGTTCTGGGGAGACTTCTTGTTCTCATCTTCATCTACCGATCTGTATTTTAAGATGTCAAATTTTTCCATGAAATGTTGTATCTGTTGGTCATCATAAAAAAAATGTAAATTAGTGATGTTATTAAGGACAAATGGCTTATAAAAAATTTCAATTTCAATTGATCCCTCAAAGATGTCATCCTAGAAGCTCTATTTTCCAAATCATCTGCAATTGCATTACACATACTTGGAAAAGAAATAATATTGAAATCTTGGAAGTTAGAGGTAAGTCATTATACCTCTTCTTGATAACTCTTAAGACATGGTGACACACAGTGTATAGTGTTACATACCTAACACATGATAATCTCCAATTCACCTACCACTTTTAACACATCAACATTGAGGCCGATGGCTTTCTGTAAGCCCAAAATGAGTCCTTCATACTCGACAGTGTTGTTCATGCACTCAAAATCAAAGCAGCTAGAGACTAAAAGTTTGCTTTCCAATGAATCTATCAAAACACAACTGGCTCTAGAGCCCTCCTGTGTCTTGGATTCCTCAATGTATAAGGTCCACATATTATCTCTACAAGGAATTCTTTCCACACAATTACTACTATCTGTACTGTTGTTATTGTTACAATGTACTGTATGTGTTTCATTTTCACCAGTTGGGCAAGGAAGGAGACCCAATAGTGTGTCTGGCAGGGTGGGATTCGTTTTGAAAGATAACACCCTAGCTGTGTTTCCATAAAGAAATTGCTAAACATAATTTCTCTGAAAGCCAATGGTTCATTTTCACCATCCAAGGGAGTAACATTGTGTTTCATGTATCTTTCTGAAAACACTTGGATCTCGTTATCTCTCCCCTTGTGCGAAAGCCATAAGTGTGACTAGTCCATAGGAAAGCATCCTTGGAGCTTGTAAGAGCAGTCTCTACTAAGTAGTAAGCCATATGCTTCGAGGATGTCCACAATCACAATGTTAATGCATTGATTAAATTGTTCATCGTACGATAACTGGTGGATCACATCCCACAGTTCACCAATGGCTAGCACACACGTTATTTCAAGTTGGATGATCTTCATAGTTTTGTTACTCCATTGAGAATTGATCTTCTTAGCAATGAAGATTGGCATGACATTGATTGAAACACTAGAATCAACCAAATAGTTTTGAGAATTCAATTTGAATATTTTGAATGGCAACAAAAATGGTGGGGAGAGTGATTTTTCTTCCTCCATATGGAGCACTCATGGATGCGTGTGAGTTAGGAGACTTACTTAGTCCCTTGCTGAAAGAGGTGACAATGTCTGTGGAGGCTTTCCCTAGTGCACGAAAAATAATGTCACACCGACTCGTGATCTTAGTTAACTCGTACAGATTTATGTTTGCATGAGTCTTTTTCATGTCTTCAATAATGTTGTAGTCGAGAGCAAGAAGACTCACTGAGATGTCTAGTGGTAGAATTATGTTCGTGTTTTCTGGTGGGATGATATTGTCTTTGCTACTCATGGACGTGGTTTTTAAGGTAGTTGTCTTCCTGGACTTGCTTTGAGTTTTTTTGTGTTAAGTTGACTAGCAGATTAACTACTCTGAGAAAATTTTGTCTTACCTTTTCCCTTCGTATCTCAAACAAAGTCGGGCCCCCTAAACTTCTCAAGTTGTATTGATTGTTTTGCTTTGGGACCAGACGGTCCCTCGGAGGCTCCTTCTCAGTGGTTTTCTTTTGGGTAGTGAGAGATCATTGATACATGTTGATTACGTGACCAGGACATGGAGCTTCATTAGATGTAGTAGATTCTTCTTCCTCTTCCTCCTTAGGGAGAGCTTGCTCCCTGACCATGAATTTGTCAGTAAAATATGTAGCCAGAGTGCTCTTTCCTTGGTTCCATCCTAGGAAAGTCTTCTTTGAATGTCGTTTGTCATGGAACTTGCAGTAATGATCTATCATGATTGCATCCAGGTTGAGCACAGGGTTAGATCTCTATGCAGATTTGGTCAGGTGGATGCTGGTGCTTCCCAAAGTCATATTCCTCCTTTGCATGAACCTGGGAAGCCTAATTCTCATGGTTATCTCTCTCGTCTATTGTTTGAGTTTAGAAACTTTAGTTGTCAAGGACTTAATAAGACGAGTAAGGCTCTCAATTTCACTCGCTTCCTTTTCCTTTGCCTTACTCGGAGTAGTCTGAGACCTCCCACCTGTGTCTTTGAATCCCTTAGTTGATTCATAATCTACAATGACTGCAATAGCACACATGTCTTTCTCCACAACAATTTCCTCTTCACAGTTTTCCAATAGTGTTGGTTTCGCAACTTTCTTGATGAACTACATAATATTCGCTAACAATGCAGATTTGAACTAGTCAATAGAGATGGACTCATGAGGTTTGGTGTCTAGATCCGTTAAACCTCTGGTTGAAATATTTGACCTTTTCTTTCTGCTTCATCTAGAGACTGCCCAACTCTTTTAGAAACATGGTGGGGGTTTTGTTTGCGGCAAACGTTTCAAGGAAAATTTTCTTGAACAACAACCAGTTTTGAATGGAGTTGACACGAATTTTGTGGTACCATATAGCTACTCCACCATCCAAGGTACATGGTAACAGTCTACATGCAACATTGTCATAACGTACCTCGAGTGTCTGCAAATGTATGTAGAACGTGTCTAAGTGATCTTCCACCTTCATTGTCTTGTTAGGGTAATACTTTGTTAACAACTTCTCTACCTATCTTGGCATCTTGTACAAGTCACTCAGGAGTGCCAATGGGCCCTGAGTAATCCATTCTAGATTTTGGTCATTCATATTTTCCTCTTCTTCGTTCTCTTCCTCTTCTTCTGAATCTAATAGTTCTACCTCTAAATTTTTTGGCTCATCTCCACCTCCTCCTCCTACACTGCCTTCCCCTCTACCTCATGTGCTGGAACTTGATCCTAAGAGTATGAGGTTGTATTCTTCTCCCTATTGGAAGATTGAAGGTTCCTCTTCATTTTCAATATCTTTTGACATCTCTTCAAGAGTGATGAGGATCTTCCACATATGATACTACCACTCCTATGGGAGAAGTATTTTTCTTCTTCTCTGAATAGGGAAGAGTTTCCACTCCTAGAAGAAATCCAACCACTATAGAAAATTAACAGGTGATGGGACAAACAACATGGATGTGATAATACGAGATTTCTTGTTCCGGTCTGGAAGGTTAGGAATAACCAACTTCAGAGTTGCACATAGGGCGGAGGGAGTGCATGTTACTTCCTCGACCAGATGATAGCTGAGTGGGGTTGGTAGGAAATTCAGCCATAAGCTACTAGCAACCCTCCTTGTAGTGCCAAAAATGTTGATGGTGTTGGACCCGCCAACATTTAGGGGATGTCCCTGGTATGAAGTCCAAAGTAGACCTCACACAATTTGGTGTAGGAGTCCCATTTGGTACGATGGCCTGGTTTCCATTAACTTAGAGATTTTCCCTAGCTCTTTTTGTTCAACACATGAGAGTGTTATTCTTATATCTTCAGGAAGTGAGGTGAGTTTTCTTGGTGAGTGCGTGATGTATCTTATGTCTGGGTTCTCTTATAATACAAGGAGAGAATATAAGTGATCCTCTAGATGAGAGGTAGTAGTACCACCTATGGAGAGACATATGCAAACCAAAAAGGGTCTTACCATCATCCAACAGATGTGATAGTCGTTAAAACAAAATTGCAAGAGAAAACACATACACCATCCAATAGAGTAGTCCAAACCAAGGTGACAGTCGTGATAACCAATAAACAAGAATGGTTTTTCTAATGTCTTATTGAGTAGTCCATAAGAATGAGACAACAGTGATAAACAATACAACACATCTTGAACAATGTAACTACTAAAATAACCAAAGTATTACAACTATATTAGTATAGGTTAAGCAAAAATTCATTACAAATGTTTAAAGAATAGTCTTATAAACATCTACAAATCATGTGTGAAAACGTGTTAGCCTTAACAGGCATTTGAATTAAGAAAAAATCCCAAGACAGATTTGTACACCATACATCACTAGTCCCAGTAAATGGACATTGGAGCCACTCCTCGCTCCTCAAAGAACATGCTACACAATATCAAGGGTATGTGTGAGGAGCTAAGGTGAAAATTCCTTGCTCATACAATCGGAGGGGTTTATATAGCCAAGGGTGACACTTGACCCTTATGACTCTTGGACTATCCTCGTGGTTGTTCAACTTCCCATGGATTTTTAACTGACACGACTCTTCGACTTCTGTGTGCATCCATTAGACTTCACTTTACATTACATTCAGTTACAATAGATATGATCCATAGTGGTGATGTGGCCAAGAAAACTCATGAAACAACTGAACATGACACTTCTCACATTTACTGGATGATTATGGTGTCCATGTCAAGTTGGTACGCTGTTGTGTTGGGTCCCTATAATACTAGTGATTACCCCATTACTATTGTAGTTATACCCCTTATTAATATTTTTATGCCCCTATTACCCCCATATTGTTATTACTGTGCCCCATAGAATCCCTCTATTGTTATTTTTGTGGCTTTATATTATTATTGTTAGGTCGGCTAGATTATATTATGACTCCTTAGACTCCTATATATTGAAAGGAGGTTTTTTCATTTGTATCATCCAATAATTGTTCATTTATGTAATGTAAAGGATGTTTCCCCCTCGAAGAGGCTGAATTCTAAGGCGTTGATCTATCCTTTCTATCTTTTCTTGATTTGGTTTCATAACATTTGGTATCAGAGCTTTGGATTCTAGGGTTTCGCTGCTCCAAACAGGTCATCGTGGCATTTTCGCTACAACTTGTTTTCTGTGATGTTTCAGAAGTTGTAAAAAAAACTCATTTTAGAAGAGATTGCGCTAAAACTTGGGTCCAAATTTCAGATCTTTTCGCGCGATATTGGCAGAGATATGATCTGAGGAAGTTGGTCTTTTTGCAGACTCCTGAATTACATTCAAAACATGTGACCTGGGGAAAATCGTCATAACTTTCTCTCTGGGGATCATATTGAAATTTCGTAAAAAGATATAGAAAGAGGACGAACTGTAGTTTCTTGTATGTGTGGTTCAGATCCAAAGGTTGAAACAGTGACTCGTGGCACATCGTACAAGTTCGCTCTACTGAACTAGTGTAAAAGCAAGTCACTGTGGGAGATTTCACATAACTCTTCCTTGGAGAATCCAATTTGAGTCAGAGCTGTGGCATTGGAAAGAGGACACAGAGGGCTACTACAACTCACAAATTTAGAACTAGATTATTTGAAAGTACAGAGATACATCAGAGGCAATATTGAGCTTCTACAAAGTGGAAAAAGGTGTGTAGATTTTCTTAAATTTTTGCTTGAACTTGGTTTGAAAAATTATTTTGAAGGAATTCAAAGGGCATAGTAGAGCATTATTATCGGTAACTGATGCCCCGAGGAAAGAAAATGCAAACACCTAGTAAGGAACCTGAAAGCTCTAGCATGACTCATGAAGAAGAGGAAGAAATGCAACATGATATATCAAAATTACAAGACCAAGTGCAACAACTGTCCCTTGCACAAAAAGGAACAGAATATAAGATGGATGGTTTAAAGAAAGGTGTAGAAGCTAAGATGGATTGTTTAAAGAAAGGCGTAGAAGCTAAGATGATTGACATGGAAGCTAATATGGATGATTTGAAGATAGATTTGAAGACAGACATGGATGAATTGAAGGTAAATGTGAATAAGTTGCTACAAGAAATGGGCACTAAGGGTGAAAGGGTACTAAATGAAACTCATGATGAGAATAAAATTTTTTTAATCATGATTCCGTAGATGCTAATGTTGGATCGAAGACTCACCATATTCCAAAAATCGATATGAGGACGTTTGATGGCAAGGATCCTGCCACATGGATATTACAGATGGAGCAATTCTTCGATCTCAATAATGTGCAAAACGCACAAAAGGTACGTATGGCAACTTTATATTTGGAACCAAATCAGTTTGTATGGTATCAATGGCTTTGCTCTCATAGACAATTTATCACTTGGGCAATTTTTACGAAAGAATTGGTAGCACATTATGAGGATACAAAAAGCAACACTTTTTTTAGCCAATTGATAAGTCTCAAACAAAAGGGTTCAATAATGGAGCACATTGAGGAGTTCCAAAAATTGAACATAAGGGTAAAAGATATTCCAGAGGAGCATAGGATTGATGTGTTCATAGGATCTTTAAAGGATAATATCCAACATGATGTTCTCCTTTGGGAACCTGATTCATTAGAGAAGGCATTCAGGTTAGCAAGAAAAATGGAAAGCAAAATTATGGCAACCAGGAAGCATACCACTCACAACTATAAAGACGGAAGTTTTGTTGCCCCTAGTCTTCCACAACCTATAAGGTTGACACCACAAAAATTGGAAGAAAAAAGAGCAAAAGGGCTTTGTTACAGTTGTGATAGAAAATACACTAAAGGTCATAAGTGTGCCGAGAAGAAATTATTCTACATACATTGTGAAGAGGAAGAAGGAAAGAAGAAAGAAAGGTCAAATGAAGAGGATATACTCCAGGAACAAAGCCTAGATGAAGAAAAAATAAATCCGACCATATCTTGTAATGCATTGGCGGGAATTACCACTCCTCAAACCATCAAGATAGAAGGACAAATCAAGAAGAAAAAGGTAATAGTTTTGATTGATTCAGGAAGCACCCACAATTTTATTCGTTGTAAGGTAGCAAAAGAATTGAATTGCTTCCTATATCCAGCACCAGAGTGTCAAGTGATGATTGCAAATGGAGGAACAATAAATTGCTCTGGAAAGTGCCATAATATCAAGCTATCCATGGGAGAATATGTATTGACTAGCCCAATGCTTTCTATTCCAATGGGAGGCACTGATGTTGTACTAGGAGTCAATGGCTACAATCCCTCGGTACAATATCCTTTAATTTTCAAGAACTTTTCATGAAATTTTCCACGGAAGGTAAGGAAGTTGAATTAAGGGGTATTGCAGGGAAACCAGGAAAGATAATCAGCTCTAATGGTATGACAAAGCCTCTAAAAAAGGATCAAAGAGGTGTAATTGCACAATTATGCTCGCTAGATGTTTCCACATTAGAATCATCTATTTCTCCAGATGTCCAAAAAGTCCTGGACAACCATTCCAAGGTATTTGAGACTCCCAAAGGTCTCCCAGCTATGCGTGATCATGATCATGCTATTCATTTGATTCCAGGAAGTGTTCCTCCAAACATCAGGCCGTACAGATATCCCTATGTCCAAAAGAGTGAAATTGAACGTATGGTTGCAGAAATGTTAGAGGCTGGTATAATTCAACCGAGTCAAAGTTCTTTCTCTACTCCATTAGTATTGGTGCACAAGAAGGATGGATCATGGCGCATGTGTCCAGATTATAGGGAGCTCAACAAGCTCACTATTAAAGATAAGTTCCCCATTCCTGTCATTGATGAATTATTGGATGAATTGCATGGATCAATTTACTTCACCAAGTTGGATCTCCGTTAAGGATATCATCAAATCAGAATGAAGATTGAAGACATTCCGAAAACAGCATTTAGAACTCATGAGGGTCATTATGAATTTTTGGTCATGCCTTTTGGCCTTACCAATGCACCTTCAACATTTCAAGGTTTGATGAATTCAATTTTCAAACCATTCCTTAGAAAATTTGTGTTAGTATTTTTTGATGATATACTAATCTACAACAAGTCTTGGAAGGATCATGTTGAACATGTTGATAGGGTGCTACAACTATTGAAGGAGAAATAATTATATGCAAAAAGATCCAAATGTTTCTTTGGAGTCAAGGAGGTTGAATATTTGGGTCATATTGTATCTCATGAAGGAGTTAAGGTAGACCCTAGCAAAATTAAAGCCATTAAGGAATGGAAAATCCCCACATCCATAAAGCATCTGCGAGGATTTCTCGGGTTGACAGGGTATTATCGCAAGTTTGTTAAGAATTATGGGAGAATGGCAGCACCCCTAACAACATTATTGAAGAAAGATGCATTTCATGGACTTCGGAAGCAACAAAGGCCTTTGAACATCTTAAAGAGGCAATGTGCCAAGCACCGGTCTTAGCTACAACGAACTTCACGAAAACCTTTATTGTGGAATGTGATGCTTCAGGAAATGGAATTGGTGTTGTTCTAATGCAAGATGAAAGACCCATTTCTTTTGAAAGTCGTCCAATCAAGGGAAAGTTTTTAAGAAAAGCTATTTATGAGAAGGAAATGTTGGCAATACTCCATGCACTTAAGAAATGGTGACCCTACCTAATGGGAAGACACTTCAAGGTAAAAATAGATCATGATAGCCTTAAATACTTTTTGGAAGAAAGATTATCCTTTGAAGAGCAACAAAATGGGTCACAAAGATGTTGGGTTATGACTTTGAAATCATCTACAAAAAAGGGAAGCAAAATGTGGTGGCAGATGCACTCTCAAGAAAGGATGAGGATGTGGAAGCATTGTTGTGTGCCATTTCTATTATCCAACTAGATTGGATAAACGAAGCAAGGGAGGAATGGAAGAATGACGAAGAAGTGTGGGCACTTATTCGAAAGTTACAACAAGATTCCAGTATGTCTGATACATTTAGCTGGCAAAATGATTTGTTATGGTACAAAGATCGCTTATACCTTTGTAAGAATTCCCAGCTAAAACAAAAGATTCTTATGGAATTGCACACTTCTCCCTTAGGAGGGCACCCAGGATTTTTAAAAACTTACCACAGGGTTAAGAAGGAATTTTTTTGGGATGGCCTTAAATCAGATATTCAAAAGTTTGTGGCAGAATGTTTGGTTTGCCAACAAAATAAAGTGGAAACAATTAAGACACCGGGTCTATTACAACCTTTATCCATTCCAAGCCAACGTTGGGAGGAGGTTTCAATGGATTTTATCACAGGTTTACCCAAGTTTGAGGGAAAGAGTGTCATCATGGTTGTAGTTGACAGACTTACCAAGTATGCACACTTTTGTGCATTATCACATCCATTTAAAGCCAGTACAGTTTCTACTGCATTTATGGAAACAATTCAAAAGCTACATGGAAACCCAAAGATTATTGTAAGTGACAGAGATCCCATTTTCACTGGAAATTTTTGGACAGAATTATTTTCTTGTCTTGGTACTCAGTTAGCTCATAGCTCATCTTATCATCCTCAATCTGATGGGCAAACTGAGATAGTAAACAAATGTTTGGAAGGATATCTTCGTTTCTTTGTATCTGATAAACAGACACAATGGGTCAAATGGTTGCCTCTAGCTGAATGGTGGTATAACACTTCCTTCCATACAGCAACAAAAATGACCCCATTTATGGCACTTTATGGGTATCAACCACCATCCATCACATCATATTTAAGAGAAAATTCTAAGGTTCAGGCAGTGGAACATCACATCGAACATCAACAACAAGTCCTCCAACTTTTAAAGGATAACCTCGTGTTGGCACAAAATAGAATGAAACAACAGGCATATCAACATCGCAGTGAAAGAAGTTTTGATGTAGGTGATTGGGTATTCCTATGGCTACAACCATATAAGAAAATGTCCCTCAAGCAAGCTAAGAAGGATAATAAATTATCACCAAAGTATTATGGTCCGTACAAGGTGTTGCAAAAGATTGGTACTATGGCATACAAATTGGAGCTTCCTGCAGCTTCTCGATTGCACCCAGTTTTCCATGTTTCATGTTTAAAGAAGGTTATAGGAGACAAGCCACCAGTTCAAACAATATTGCTAGAACTTGACGAGGAAGGAAAAATTATATTGGAACCGGAAGCAGTCACAGAAACAAGAACTCGACAACTACGAAATCGTTCAATTTCAGAGTATCTTATCAAGTGGAAGAACTTATCCGCTGAAGATTCCACATGGGAGGATGAGAATTTTATGCAGAAGTATCCAGAACTACTCAAGCGTTGAGGACAACACTTTTTTGAAGGAGAGGGGCATGTTGGGTCCCTATAATACTAGTGATTTCCCTCATTACTATTGTAGTTATACCCCTTATTAATATTGTTGTGCCCCTATTACCCCCATATTGTTATTACTGTGCCCCATAGAATCCCTCTATTGTTATTTTTGTGGCTTTATATTATTATTGCTAGGTCGGCTGGATTATATTATGACTCCTTAGACTCCTATATATAGAAAGGAGGTTTTTTCATTTGTATCATCCAATAATTTTTCATTTATGTAATGTAAAGGAGGTTGCCCCCTCGAAGAGGCTGAATTCTAAGGCGTTGATCTATCTTTTCTATCTTTTCTTGAGCTGGTTTCATAACATGTTGAGTGATGGATGTACTCTTGGTGTGCTTTGTCTTCTCTTCCACATGGAACAATGCTGCAGGGTTTTCGATGGTCTTGGTCTCAATTGCTTGTTCAATGCTTGTGTTCCTTTCTCTTGTTGCTTGATATGCCTGATACGTTCTTCCAGCTGCACACAAGTCTTTTAGCATGTGCACTCCTTCATCTTGTTTGTCATATCACCATGGTTTACGAGTATACATATTCCTACAGTTAACTCATGATAGGACGACATCAAATCCAAAACCTCCTAGTTTAGCCTGATGCATTGTTCTCATTTCTGGGTGATAGGGAGGGACGACAACTCATTGAGACAACATACAGTGCAACTCAAGATGGAATGAGGAATTTCGGGAGGATAACGTGCACTATTGGGAAAAAATGAGAAGTGACGACTATGAGGCAGAATTGTGAAGTGAAGGTCACTAGTTTCAGATTCCATGTGGGACCCTGAGTGGGGAATTTCTACATAGTTTCCATAGGGAAGATAGAGAAGGCTACAGAGGGACAACTAGGCAATTTTGCGCAATTTCTAAGAGAAGTACAGGATAGGGCTACAAGAGACTTGTTAACATGACAGTGTGATTTTAGATAACAGTGCAGGATAGGTAGCAGGGGAAATGCTAAACATGTTTGCGCAATTTCTGAAGGAAGTGCAAAGCAAGGAAACAAGGGTCAACTCGGTAGTTTCATGCAATTTCCAATAAAAGTGTAGAGAAAGGGAGCAGAGGACCAATAGGACATGTCTGCGTAGTTGTAGAGAATAGTTCAGACCTAGGTATTAGAGTAGCGAAGGCTTCCAACAGGAAAGAAGGAGGCATCGTGACTGTGCTTGACAAATGTGTAGTTCACTAAGATGTGGAGGTTATCATCTATGTAGTTCTAAGAGGGAGACAAGCTACTCAACTTTGATATTGCACAATGCAACTGACTTGGACGAAAACCTCAAACATTGAACAATTTTGAGCAGCAGTGTAGGGTCACTAAGGGATGAGACTATGCAGTGCAGCTCATTTGAGCTTCGGTGGAAGAAGGTTGTCCGATTGGATAGATTATTAGGAAGATGGCTAAGTGTTGAAAGAAAATGAAGTTTTGTAGACTTGACATTGTGATGACACACTTAGCATACTTCGATGATGGGATAACACCAACCACCAATACAGTAAGATAAAACATGCCTTCGGTGAGACTCTCTTAGAGCTAAGAGTGACACTTGTGATAGACCTTCAGATGACCATGATGACACTTGCAAGACACTGCTTACAACTTTGTGTGTGAGTACAAAGGATGTTCAGATAGAAAAGACAACCCAAACAAATAAATACAAACCTTCAAACTCAGAAGAACAAGATCGGAAGCATTTCAAATCAATCAACATGCCAAAATATGACCGTTGCTCAAACAAGCAAAATTTGAAAAAGTCTTTACAAGAGCTCATGGGGTGAGCTCGAGTGTTTGCAACAATCAAAGGAAAACCCAAAGAAAGCTCTGAAATTTGGACGCAAGCCAAGATTTTTGAGGGTGTTGCAGTTGCTACAACAACAGTTTAGCAATTCTGTAGTCCAAAGTTAAAATCTCATTGATACAAATTTTCTAGTGATAAATGCTAATGATTCTAGGACTTGAGCTTTGTTTCCTCCAAAAACATTAAAATATTCCTCAAATAATACTGCTATTCAAAAATTTCATATTCATATTTTCATGATTTTTTCTTTTACTACACTCACTTTTAAATAAAGTATTATTTAATGTATGTCTTCCATGAAATTTTGTAACCTTTCCATTTTACAGACCATTTTGTCATCAATTTCGCTTTTGATTATTGTTTCCTACCATGAAAAATCATTATTTTTCATATCATCTTCCACGATATTAATTTTGTTTCTTATATGATTACCAAGTACTCTTAGTTTTCACATTCTTCAAAATCCATATATGATTACCAAGCACTCTTAGTCTTCACATTCTTCAAAATCCATATATGAGATTTTTTAAAATTTAGGAATATAAAAAAATTTATACAACTATTTTCCCGGAAAAAGTAATAATTTTATCTCTTCTCTTTATCACGAATTTTGAATCACTAGAAATTGTTCTTAAAAGAAATATTGTGTTTATATATTTTAAGAAATATTGTGTTTTATATATTTTGTGTTGATAACAAATATTGAGCCACTAGAAATAGATTGTCTTGCTAGCCAAATTTATATTCCATAAATTTCCATGTATGTTATCCTAAGATATTTTATTTTAGAATTATTACCTTAAATCTCATATCCTTTTATTTCTATTTTTACCTTCAAATTTATAGAATTCTTTAAATTTTCCACCAGTAAGGAATTCAGATAAAAGAAATAGAAAAATTATATAATGATTATTATAGATCAATTTTCTTAAAATAACTTTGAAATTTAAAATTTAAAGTTTTTTATAATTAATATTTTGATATTTTTAATTTATAAATATCTTAATATGCATTCTCTATAATATCATTATTTAGTAAATTCTAACGTGTTAAAAAGAGTTATGATAACCTAAACACTAAACCATCGATAACCGTAGATAATATTTAGAGATTGCAAGACTAACTAAAATGTAGACCAATAGATAATAGATCATAATGTTCATCATTAAGAGAGTATTGAAATATTGATTTATTTATTTTACATAAAAATACCTATGTTAAAATTAATTAAAAAAAGAAAAAAAGAAAAAGAAAGAAGAGTTACATAAACATGTAACAATTATGTAATGTAGTTATTTAATATCTGAGAGAATCTCCTAGATTTTGGTCTAATTAATCTTCTATTCTCAATGAATTCAACCATTTCAAATTACTGAATTGGATTTAGTCAATTCAAAGTTGCTATTGTGTAGTATTGTACAAACTATCTCCCTGTTTTTAAATATTAGAGAAATTTGTGATTTCGTCCTCTGTCCATGATATTGGAATTTCCGACATGGAAATCCTTGAAAACTAATCTTACTTCAATAAAATATTTTTTTAATTTAGTTTTTTTAATTACAAAATGAATTCTAATTCTTAAGTCATTTCTTTACAAAACCTACTCTTTTCCAACGGCTTTGACGCATTTTATATTTAATTGTGAATCGTGGAGTAGATACATCCGTTGAAATTTTACATTGAATGATCACAGGCTTTAACTAAAATACCAAGTTATGTCACTAAATAGACTAACATGAGATGGATATTATATTATGTTGGGAACTCCACGACCAGTGAGGGCAGTGTTAAGGTACAGTGATGTGTAAGGGACTTGTGTTTTTTTTGGGGGGGAGGGGGTGAGGGGGGCGAGGGCCGGAGGCGTCTTTCTCTCGAGAATTCAGTTGCAGCTATTAAATCGCAACTAAGCTATAGTTGAAGTCTTAATCAAATTTAAGACAGAGTAAAATAGAATAAAAATAAAGGAGGAAGACCATAAAATTTTGGATTATAATTTTAATGCATGAAACACATTCACATGGAGGCTGTAACTCATTAACCTAAGTAAAACACTCATTAACCTAAGTAAAACAAAAGTTCTTATAGTGATTTACATTTATTAAGATTTGCAAAGTACCTCTCTGTAAATCTCCCTAAAAAAATTTCACGCACCCAACACAGTATGGGCGCTTGTACAAAATATATGATTCTCTGAACTTGTAGATGTTGTGGAATGTAAGAAACACTTGTGGAATAAATGTTTAACCATACGTCTTCACCAACCCTTCATTAAATGTCCATTTCTTCTTAAATTCTTGATGTGTGTTGCGGAATGGGGGGATTATTTACTCCCGTTCAGAACTTCATTTAGTTTGTCCTTTAGCCTGCAAACAAAATTCACAACCTGCAAACAACGTCTACTTTCTTGATTTACTTGTGTACCACACTTATGGTTGCTGTCAATATATTGAACGCGTGGTTGAGATTAATTCTCCAACACTCCCCCTCAATCATAACTTCCGCCATTGATAATTCCGAAAGAGTCTCTGAGATAAAGAAAAATTTCACGTGCCAATGGCTTTATGAAAATGTCAGCAAACTCTATTCCTGTGACCTGGAGTGTTGCAACATCATTTCACCATTTTTAATCAACTCTCTAATAAAATGATATTTAGCATCAATATGCTTGGTTATTTTATGAGAAACAAAATTCTTTGATAGTGTAATTGCATAATTATTGTCGTAGAAAATTGTGGTTGTTCCCTTCTCGTCGTGGCATAAATCCCTCAACATTCTTCTCATCCAAACTTCTTGACATGTTGTTGTTGTTGTGGTGAGGTATTCAACTTCTGTTATTGACAATGAAACTACTGGTTGCTTCTTGGAGACCCATGAAAAAGCTCCCTAAACTAAATGAAAAACATATCTTGACATGCTCTTTCTATCATCAACACTTCCTGCCCAATCACTGTCAGTGTAACCATCTAGCCAAAAATCATTTGTAGCAGTGTACAAAATACCGTACTCTTTTTTCCCATTGGCATACCTTAGAATCCTTTTGGTTTCTTGTGAATGTGTCTCCTTGGGTGTCTCCATGAACCTCGACACCAAACTTATTGCATACATTATATCCGGCCTAGTTGCTGTCAAATACATCAAGCTACCCACCATTGTTTTGTAAAATGTCAGATTGACATTGCTGCTCCAATCTTCTTTGCTCATCTTCAACCCCATTACCATTGGAGTTGGTGCGAGCTTACTAATCTGCATATTAAACTTCTCCGCAATGTCTACTACATAATTTGCTTGAGAAATAAAAATGCCATTTTCTATTTGCCTCATCTCTATGCCCAAAATATACCTTAACAAGCCCAATTCAGTCATTTCAAACTCACCTTTCATGACTTCATTGAAATCAACGATGAGGAAAACATTGTTTCCTATAAAAATACATCCATTTACATATAAAGCAATAATAAGAAGCTTACCATCACTCTCTTTTATATAGAGAGTAAGCTAACCATCACATTTATCGAAGCCATTGTCCATCAAGTAAGCATTTATCCTCCTATACCATGCACATGGTGCTTGCTTCAGCCCATAAAGAGCTTTCCTCAACCTATACACCTTGTCTTCTTGGCCTTATACCTCATAACTAGGAGGTTACACAACATATACTTCATCTTTCATCACTCCATTGAAGAACATTGATTTTATGATCATTTGATATACTTTCCATTTATGTTGCACGACAATCGACAAAACTGTATGCACTATCTCCATCCTCGCCACTAGCACAAATGTCTCCACATAATCTCTTCCATGTTGCTGCGTGTATCATTTGACCACTAACCTTGCTTTATTCCTTTCAATCTTTCCTTCAGCATTATTCTTGGTCTTATAGACCCACTTTACTCCAATGACTTAATTCCCTTACGAAAGGTCCACTAAGTCCTATGTGGCATTCTTTTCTATTGCTCCTAGGGTCATCTACATGAAAAAACAATGCGAAAAAGGAATTCAGACAAGCTCTATTATCAACTTCATTTTGGTCATAAATTTCACTTAAATTTATGAATTTTTATCTTCTTATGCTTGCAGAAGATGGGATTAATATATCACTTGATGTTGTGCTTGAAGTAGGCCATGTTGTGGATATGTGTAGTGTTCTTGGAGAAGAACTTGCTTGACTGCATGAAATTGTCCTATTATTTGCTGATGATATCACTTGTTCATTGTATTGTTGTGCTTGAATAGGAGGAGGAGTCACTGTTCAGGAATTACCTTTTGTAGTCAATTCCTCTTTATCCTCATCTGGTATACATGTTTTCACATTGATTGTCTTCTCTAAACTTCCATCCCATGCTTCCTTTTCTATGGAATGCACATGTCTGTTTATTATGACTTTCTTGGTTGATGGATTGTAGAGCTTGTATGTCTTGGAGTCATCACTATATCCAATAAATATGCATTTCTCCCCCTTGTTGTCCAAATTATTCCTTAACTCATCTAGTACATGTGCATAAACCACACATCAAAACACTCTCATGTGAGTGGCACTATGCTTTTTTCCACTCCATTCCTCTTCGGGAACTACATCCTTCACACTTTTGGTTGAACACCTATTAATGATATATGTTGCATAAGCTACAACTTCAACCCAATAATCATTTCGCAAATTCTTTGCCTTCAACATAGTCACCATTTCCATAATGGTCATATTCTTCCTTTCCATGACACCGTTTTGCTGAGGTGTATACCTTGTTGTAAATTACTTTTGAATTCCATGCTTCATGCAAAAACGAAGGAAGTCATCTAAGATGTATTTGCCACCTCTTTTAGTCCGCAAGGCTTTTATATAGTGTCCACATTGCTTCTCAACAAGATATTTGTATTGGCGTAAGTACTCAAAAAATCCATGTTTCTATTTTATAAGTAGAACCATGTCTTCCTTGTATAATCATCTATGAAAGTAAAAAATTAATAGTTGCCACCAATTGATGGTGTCTGCATTGGTTCACACAAATCTTAATGGAAAATCTCCATGGGTCCTTTTTCCCTTATTGAATTTCCTACTGGAAATGTCTCTCTATGTTGTTTACCCAAGATGAATTCTTCACATAGGTTGTCTAGTTTCTCTGAGTGGATATCCCTTCACCATGACTTTTCTACACAGCAAATTCAAACATTAAAAGTTAAAATGACCAAATCTTAAATGCCATAACCATATTTCATCTTTGAATTACATTTGAAATCTTATTTGTGTGATAGCTGCCTATTTTCTTCCATCCTCTTGTGAATTCATTGATAGTTGTTCTTGTGCACATTCTTCCTTCAAATATGATTTTATCTTTAGGGGAAACATTATATCGCTTGTCATCTGAACTTTTGCAACCAACTATATGCTTAGAGATTTATAAAAAATTATGCACTCATCATTTTTAAAAAATAAATTCGAGCCCTTTTGCGTGAGTTGACCAATGCTTATGAGGTTATGTCTTAAACCAAGGATAAAATAAAAATAAAAAATGTACTTCTTCTCCACCTTTTTTGTTAAAATATTGACTCTTCATTTGCCCATGACAGAGACTTTTCTATCAGTGCCTAACGTCACTTCATATTTTACACTTTCATCTAAATTGGAAAACATTTATATGTTCCCTATCATGTGGTTGTTGCATCGTGAATCTCAAAACCATATATCACTTCTTTTTTCTTGTGCTACACTACAAGCTAAAAACACGCTATCTTGGTTCTAATTTTCTTTTGTTAAATATTCACTTGGTTTGTTACTTATGTCATGTTTCTTCTTTCTACATTCATTTTCACATTGACCATACTTCTTACAATAATTACATTGAACTTAAGATTTGTCATACTTCTAACCTTGTGCTTGATTTTTTCTTGGGCCTTGACTTGGATTTTGATTTCTTCCGCTTCCACTTGAGATTGAAGGGATACTTCTTCCACCTCTATGTTTGCTTCTTCCTCCTCCTCTACCTCTACCTATACCTTCACTAAATGAAACTTGTGTCTTGAATGAATTCTCCAATGAGGATTTCGTTGCTCTATTCAGTCTATTTTCATGAGAACTTAGTGATGCACAAATCTCATCCAGTAAAAATTGTCAGAGATCCTTTGTCTCTTCTATGGTGACAACAATGGCATCAAACCTTGCTCCCACGCTTCTCAACAATTTCTCAACTATTCTCCTCTCATCAATGTCTCACCATCA
Organism: Pinus tabuliformis; assembly: GCA_031772625.1. Taxonomy (NCBI): domain Eukaryota; kingdom Viridiplantae; phylum Streptophyta; class Pinopsida; order Pinales; family Pinaceae; genus Pinus; species Pinus tabuliformis. The sequence continues at coordinate 476,394,121 of CM062810.1, read as the reverse complement.
CACATTATTTGAGTAACTTAGTCCAGTTACATGTTTGAAATATGAGTGTACATTCTCAAACTCTTTCATACAAATTGTCCTGAAATCTCTCCTCAACATTTGTAGTTTTTTTGTCCTCACTTTTGTCATGCCTTGGTAGGTTGTCCTGAGGGTGTCCCATGCTTGCTTGGATTTTTTTGCTACTGCAATCCTTGGGAAAATACTTTCATGAAATGTTTGAAATATGTAAAACAAGGATTTTGAATCCTTATTTCCATTTTCCTCAACAAAGCTTTTTCTCCTTATGTGAAAGCATTGTATGCTCCTGTTCCGAATAGAACAAAGGCCTTCATTGTTATAGCCCAATATTCATAATTTTGGCCTTGAAACTAAGGTATTTGAGGATTATTCAAGATTTTTCTTGATGTTTTCATTGTTTACTATAAAAAAAAGGCTTTCTCGAAAATACCCTAAAAAGCAATCTTCCTTCAAAACAATTTTTAACTCTCAGTAAAAAAAGCTTGTTCTTCCACTAAAATAGTTTCACACGCTGTGATACCACGTGAAATATTTGGAGATGCATGACTCTTTCCCTCAATACTTCACTTGAGGCAATCAAATTGCAACTAAGGTGGAGTTAAAAACTCAAACAAATTTAACCTAGAGGAGAACAGAGTAAAAATTTTGGATCAACACAACTAAAGTTTTGATTATGATCCTAATCAATGAAATAAATTCACATGGAGGTTGCATCTCCTTCACCTAATTAAAATAAAAATTCTTAAATAAAAATTCTTATTGCAATTTACATTCACTAGGAGTTGCGGAGTCACTCTTTGTAAAACCTCGTAACAAATTGTTGTCATAAGCCCACCAAAATTTGCTCCACTATTTCCCCTATTGACCTCTCAGACTTACACCCTCTCAACTAAACTTAATACTTTTAGACATGTATATTCAAACATACATTTCAACACATTAATTCATGACATAATCAAAGTATTAAGACACAATATAGCCACTTGTACAAAATACATGATTTTCTAAACTTGTAGGTGTTGCGGAGTGTAAGTAACACTTGAGGAATAAATGTTTGACCATAAGTCTTCACCAACCCTTCATTAAATGTCCATTTCTTCCTAAATGGTTGATGCATGTTGCAGAATAGGGAATTAGTAGTCCTTCTCATAACTTCATTTAATTTGTCCTCTAGCCTGCAAACAAAATCTGCAACCTGCAAACAAAGCAAACAAAGTCTACTTGCTTGATTTACTTGTGTACCACAAGTATGGTGAACAAAATCTGCAACCTGCAAACAAAGCAAACAAAGTCTACTTGCTTGATTTACTTGTGTACCACAAGTATGGTGACTGTCAGTATATTTAACTCAATGCTTGAGATTAATTTTCGAACATGTTACGGTATGTTACATTTTTCTCCATCTGCAATAACCTCAATGAAAATCAGTTAAACTCAGTATGGCTACTGTCAGTAAATTTAACGCAATGCTTGAGATTAATTTTCGAACATGTTACGGTCTGTTACATTTTTCTCCACCTGCACTAACCTCAATGAAAATCAGTTAAACTCAGTATGGTTACTGTCAGTATATTTAACGCAATGCTTGAGATTAATTTTCGAACATGTTACGGTCTGTTACATTTTTCTCCACCTGGACTAACCTCAACGAAAATCAGTTAAACTCTCCATCTATTCCATTGTCATTGGCCAAGTCTGGTATTGATCCATGTATTTGCCCTAAATATACTTTGTTCTTGGCATGCTTTGACAAGATATCTAAAATAGCAATCATGAGGGTCATATGGCTTGGAGTAGACACTGTTTTAGGGTAATATGTTTCCATGTCTCTCAACATTTCAGAGTATTCTTTAGACCCCTTCTCTGGAACAAGGCGTCTGGTCTAGCTTGGAGTAGACACAATTTTATGGTAATATGTTTCCATGTAGCTCAACTTTTCATAGTATTATTCAACCCCTTCTCTGAAACAAGGCGTCTGCTAACGGTGGGTTGATTGGGCATATATCCTCCATAGCAATACTCACCAAAGTTGATAGCTCCATGGTGAGTCAATGCAATCCAAATAGTAGTGGTAACTACTTCAAAAACTTCATATTGTTTCTCCATTTTGTACCATCTGCTCGGATCGTCCTTCAGATCTCCATGCCCAATGTTTACAATCTCATCCCATCAGGTTTGCAATTCTTTATTGCTTTTGATAGATGAATCATTGTTGTAATACGAAGGTAAGAAGTCTAAAACCCATTCTTTCAAAGCAAATGATATTTCCAGACTACATCATATGGATAGTCGTCGATCACAAGCCTCAGGCCATTCCCACTTGCAACATCGTATCTATAATTATAGAGTGAATCATGCAAGTATATTAAGATTTAATAAAAACTAGGGTTTTCGGTATTCGATTCTGACCTTTTAATAAAATCGGCACACAAACCTTTATCATTAAATATCCATTCTTTATAGATCGTAGATGACATCTCAGTGGCATATTTTCCCGGAGTAAATCGTCTTTGAACAATCTCCCCAACATTCACTAAGACCTGAAAGGCAGCTTGATTGATGTCCATTATATCGAGAAAATGAGGTATCAATAATTTTTACAATGGATTCATTCTACTAAGTTGTATGTGAGTACCTATAATAAAAGGCTCCATAACTGCATGAGTTCTTAGATTGAAAAGAAAAAGGGAAAAGACAACACAATTTTTGTGTACAATTAGATGTTCAGATGGACTAGGGTGTATATAAGAAATATTCGTCAGCAAGGTTTACTAATGATTGATTAATTGATGGTAACCAGAATCATTTAGAAGGGCATGAGATCCTTCCATCTCCCATACCGTCCCTTCTTATCTTCCCTCTTCAGCAGGAGTTTAGACATTTCTAACAAGTTTGTGACCAGCAGTGGGAGGTAAACAAATCTAGATGGTGACGTGTTTCAACTCTCCATCATTGGTGAGGAAGAAGAGTGCATGAGTGGAATATTTTCAATCTCATCTGATAGCATATCAATGCATTCAACATGGAGAATTTATGCATCATAATATTGTAGAATGAAGAGCCTCTTTCACGCAATAGCCTGCATCAGATTGATTGATTTCAAACATAGAAACTAATTTCATTAACTTCTACTAACATATTTGAAAGAATAAGAAAGGCCCAGCAAACCTACGCCACAGAGAGACCATGGAGGCAGTTTTGGAAATGTCGGTGGGTTATTGAACTTTCCTGGTGGCAATAGATATTCAGGTCCAATTTGCTAAATGGAGGAAATGTCTGTCAAAAGTAGTAAAAATATAATCAATGAAATTCTTAATGAGAGGATTTGGGAAAAAAATTCCTCCATTGATATCATTATCTTTGACCCATTTCAAACTGGAATTATGTCCTATACGTTTCAAAAAGTGTACAAGTTATAAAGTTCTTATGCAGAGCGGGAAGATAGGAGAGAGGATGCTCTACATTTTTGGATTTAAATTTGCAATTCTTTAGGCATAAGTTAAAATTTCCTAGTCTTTTTAGTAGGTTGTTTTAATGTGAGTCCCACCACATGTTACCTGGTTAGTTTTGTTAGTTTTTCCATAATTTTAGTTTAAATTATTCAAAGATAATTACATAGCCCGTTGCAAAATGTTAAAACACTTTCTGGCGAAGGAAACCCCAAGAGGGAGTCTTTTGTGCATCGACAAGGCCTAACTCCGTCTTTTAGTTTCTCAGTTTATAAATTTAGTTCCGAAAATCCCTTAGCGCAAAACTAGCCGAAATTTATTTCAAGTTTCAATTGCTCAGTTGAGCAAAGCTATTCTCAATTTTTGATTTTGATAGTTTCTTACATAAAGTTCATAAAGGGGGAGGGTTAATTAGGCATTAATGGACTTACATCTAAACATTGAATCATCCTCAGATTCAAACCAGTGAGCACCTGTCGCGCAAATTCTCAGCTGTCTTCCATGCGTATTCATTAGCTATGGAAAACAATATTGATTTCACGAATCGATTTACTATAAAATATCTACATCTTACTTTAGGGTTACATTGAGTGTAAAACATAAATGCAACTTTATCTCCCGAGATTTGGGGACGTGCAAATTTTATCAACGCATTATCTTCGACAACTTCCAGCATTCTTTCTGCAATATGAAGATAACTCTTTTGTTGATGAAGATGCTTATGGGAGTTATATGGACTTTTAAATCCCCGAATGTACAAGTTTTCAACTTGTGCCAACGTTTCAAATGTGGTTTCAAATAGGTCAGTGATCATAGGTGAAATCATGTTGTTGAATGCCATGATGGTATGGGATGCACAATACGAGAAGTCCGCATGAGGAAACCTTCTCTCCGGGGGGATGAAGTTCCTGTTTGGAAAACTGAGTCGACTTTCAAATTTAGGATCTCGATGCCAAATTTTTATTGTTATCCGCATGGAAACCTCTGTTAGTTTGACAACGAACTTCAACGGTAGTTTAGTTTTTAGTTATGTACAGTTTTCTTTGTAATGAATAGTTTTGGTTATGTAACGGTAAATACATGAATATATGGAATGTCATGTAGAGGATATTGATCATCGAATAAAACAGATTCACATATTCAGTTTATATTTCTTGGTTTTTGGTCTTCTCTCATTCTGTTTCTTGTTGTTCCTTCTTTCTTCCTCTGCTCTTAATTCAAGAAGTGGTATCAGAGCCAGACAAAACTCCTGTGATCAAACCCTTGCCGTGATTTAATCCCTGAGGACGGCAGAGTGGCTGTGCGTTGAATCCCTGCTCCTGTGGACGGCTGAAGATTCATTCTCCTGCGAAGTGTTGAGGCTGCTGGGTTTCCTGAGACAGCTTCACGGAGTCGTGGAGTCGTGTTGAGGCTGCTGGATGTTGACCTGTGGACGGCGTGGACGGCAGCTTGAAGAATACGCTGGGATAGCATTACCCTGTGGACGGCGTTGCAGCAAGAAGCTTGAATGGTGGACGACGTTGCAGTATTGAATCCGGAAGGTGTTCCCTGTGGACAGCGTTGCCCTGTGGACGGCCCTGTGGACGGTAGCAGAAGGTGTTCCCTGTGGACGGTAGAAGAAGGGCAGCATCCCTGAGGACGGCAGTTGGCTGGTGCCCAGCATTGCTAACGTTGAAGATAGGCCTGTGTTGTCCAAACGTTGAGGCCTGTGGACTGCGTGGAATCCGGGTATCGTTTTTTTTAAGCAGACATTTTTTAAAAAAAAAAGAAGGGTTTTTTGCAAAGTTTTTTTTAAAAAGATAGCAGATTGCAGTTTTTTAAAAAGGCAGCAGAGGTTGTTCAGCAATTTTTTAAAAGACAGCAGAAATTCAGTTTTTTAAGATAGCAGCAGAGATTGGAAAGGGTGTTGTAGTTGTTTTTTTTGAAGAACAAGCACGAAAAACAAAAGGGTTTGCAAGGGGAAAGTTATTTTTTTTCCTAGGAAGGAGGGAAAATGGCCAAGATGTCGAATGCAAGATTCGAGGTGGAGAAATTCACCGGAAAGAGCAATTTTTCTCTTTGGAAACTGAAGGTCAAGGATCTGCTTGTGCAACAAGGGTTGCACAAGGCATTGGATGGGGTTACTAAGAAACCCACAACAATGACTACTACAGAGTGGGAGGACTTGGATGCCCGTGCTCTCAGTACCATCTGGCTATGTCTAGCGGATGAAGTTCTCTTCAACATCTTTGAAGAAACTACGACGTGAGGTTTGTGGGAAAAAATTGAAAACCTTTATATGACAAAATCATTAACCAACAGAATTTATCTGAAACGACAATTATACAGTCTTCGAATGAAAGAAGGTTCAAGCGTTGCAGAACACTTGAATGTTTTTAATACACTAATTTGTCAATTAACAGATATGGAAGTGAAAATACAGGAAGAAGATAAAGCCATAACCTTGCTGTGTTCTCTGCCTGAATCATGGGATCACTTCGTAACCTCAATCAGCTTCAGCTCTGCTGATTCTTTGAAGTTTGAATCAGTCGTGGAAGCTCTTCTGTCTGAAGAGGTACGAAGGAAATCCATCACTGATACAACTGCATCAGAAGCCATGGTTGCTAGAGGACGCTCAAAGGAAAGAGGAGACAAACCAAGGGGAACTTCCAGGTCGAAATTGAAGGGCAAAAAGTGTAAGGCAAAATGTTGGAGCTGCGGTAAAGTTGGACACTTGAGGAAGGACTGTTGGAAATGGAAGGAATCTGAAAACCTGAAGAACGAAGCGAATCAGGTTGATTCAGGTATTGTAGACGAAGTTTTATCTGCTAAAGATTTGTGTACAATAGATGAAACTTCACCTGAATGTAATGTCTCTCAGAGTTTTGATAGCTGGCTGTTAGACTCTGGTGCTTCGCATCATATGTGCCCAGATAGAAACTGGTTTACATCGTATGAAAATGTAAACGGTAGTTTTGTGTTTATGGGTAACAATATGTAATGTCAGACTGTTGGGATGGGAGATATCAGGATTAAAATGTATGATAACACAGTTAGGACATTAACTAGTGTTAGACATGTACCTGATTTGAAGAAAAATTTAATCTCTTTGGGAGTGTTGGATTCAGATGGTTATAAGTTTACAGGTCAGGATGGCGTCTTGAAGGTCTTCAAAGGTGCCCTTGTGGTTATGAAGGCAGAGAAGGTTGGGAATCTTTACAGGTTAAAAGGAAGTACTCAGGTCGGTGAAGCAGCGGTTGCGTCAGAAAAGGAAGAAGCAGGTACTCGTCTGTGGCATCAACATTTGGGTCATATGAGCGAGAAAGGTCTTCACATACTGATGAAACGTAAATCTCTTCCCGGTCTGAAATCCTTGAATTTAGATTTCTGTAAACATTGTGTGTATGGGAAACAGTGTAAATAGAGATTTAAAGTTGGCAATCATAATAGTAAAGATGTTTTAGACTACATTCATTCTGATCTGTGGGGGCCTTCCCCTGTTATGTCATATGGAGGTGCATTATATTTTTTAACATTCATTGATGATTATTCTCGTAAAGTTTGGGTCTATCTGCTAAAAAGGAAAGCTGATGTATTCAATGTGTTTAAACAATTTAAAGTAATGGTAGAGAAAAGAACAGGCAAATCTATTAAATGTCTAAGAACTGACAATGGTGGTGAGTTCACTTCTGTTGAATTTGAACAATACTGTAAGGATGAGGGCATTGTTAGACACAAAACTGTTGTTTATACTCCTCAGCAAAATGGTGTTGCTGAGCGTATGAATCGGACTCTTATGGAAAGAGCCAGAAGCATGATCAGCAATGCTAACTTGCAAAAGGAGTTGTGGGTGGAAGTAGTATCTACTGCTTATTATTTAGTTAACAGATCACCCTCAGTAGCAATTGATTGTAAAATTCCTGAAGAAGTCTGGACAGGTCAGTCTTGTGACTATTCTCACTTGAGGATATTTGGCTGTGATGCTTATTCTCTGATTCCGAAAAATCAGTGTTCAAAGTTAGATCCAAAGTCGAAATATTATGTCTTTGTTGGGTATGACTATGCAGTGAAAGGATATAGGTTGTGGGATCCTACATTGCGGAAGATAGTTATTAGTAGAGATGTAACATTTGATGAATCATCTTTGTTAAAATCAAATGTTGAAAGAATTGAACAGGAACAGGTATCGTCGAGTCAACGAGTTCAGTTGGAGGCCAGACCTTTCGGTGGCAGTCGAAAGGAAGGAGAGACTTCTGGAGACAAAGGTGTTGAAGACACAAAGGAAGCCGTTGAAGCTTCTGAACCAGAGCAAGTTTCTGAACCAGTTCAGCAACCAGTCGCTCTGAGAAGATCAACAAGGGAAAGGAAAACTCCAAAAAGGTATGAAGATTCTGCTTCATCTTTTGCTTTGGTTACTGAAGATGGGGAACCGTCGTGTTATCAGGAAGCGATAGATGATACAGATAGCGAAAAATGGAAAAAGGCTATGGAAGAAGAAATGGACTCCTTAGCCAAGAACACTACCTCGGATCTTGTAGAGCTTCCTGAAGGGAGAAGTGTTGTTGGGTGTAAATGGGTCTTCAAGCTGAAACGGAAAGTTGATGGTAGTATCGAAAGATATAAGGCGAGACTGGTAGAAAAAGGGTATTCTCAGGTCGAAGGTATAGACTTTCATGAGATTTTTTCTCCAGTTGTAAAACTTGTTTCTATACGTACTGTGTTGGCACTAACTGCGTTGCTTAATCTTGAGTTAGAACAGTTAGATGTTAAAAGAGCTTTTCTACATGGTGATTTGAACGAAGAGATATATATGGAACAACCAGAAGGTTTTGTACGAGGTCGTAGCAGAAGATTAGTTTGCAAGCTCAGGAAATCATTTTATGGTCTGAGGCAGTCTCCTAGACAATGGTACAAGAAGTTTGATTCCTTCATGGTGAGCCAGAACTTTATAAGAAGTGAGTATGATCATTGTGTGTACTTCAAAAGTTTCAATGGCATATTCATTATCTTAGCTTTGTATGTTGATGATATGCTTATTGCAAGCAAAAGCATGGAAGAGATCAACAGGTTAAAGGCTGAACTCTCTAGGGCGTTTGATATGAAGGATCTTGGAGCAGCAAAACATATCTTGGTCGTGGAGATACACAGAGACAGAAAAAATGGTAAGCTTTGGTTATCACAGCAGAAGTACGTGGAGAAGGTACTTGAAAAGTTCTCTATGAATAATGTGAAACCTGTTAATGTTCCCCTAGCTTCTCATTTTAAGCTTTCTTCTGCTTTGAGTCCTAGAGCTGATGAAGAAAAGAAGTATATGTCTCATGTACCATATGCAAATGCGGTAGGCAACTTAATGTATGCGATGGTATCTACAAGACCTGACATTTCACATGCAGTTGGAGTTGTCAGCAGATTCATGGCAAATCCAGGTAAAGAACATTGGCAAGCAGTGAAATGGGTGCTTCGATATCTAAGAGGCACAAGAGATCATTGCATCGTCTTTGATGGTAGTGAAGGATCAGTCTGCGGATATGTAGATGCTGACTATGCAGGTGATTTGGACAAAAGAAGATCTACTACAGGTTACGTCTTTACTCTTGCAGGTGGAGCAATTAGTTGGATCTCAAAGCTTCAAGACACGGTTGCATTGTCCACTACCGAAGCTGAATATATAGCTGCTTCAGATGCCAGTAAAGAAGCGATCTGGTTAAAGGGTTTGCTCGATGAAATCGGAAGGACGCGGGAGAAAGTGAGTGTACTTTGTGACAGTCAAAGTGCTATTCACTTGGCCACAAACCCTACCTATCATAGCAGAACCAAGCACATTGATGTGAGATATCATTTTCTGAGACATGTAATCGATGGTGGAAAAGTAGCTCTTAAAAAGGTCCACACATGAGAAAATTGTGCAGACATATTCACAAAGCCAGTTACAGTAGAGAAGTTGTGGTGGTATTTAGCTTCTCTTGGCTTGCAGGAAAGATGATGAATGGGAAAGTTGTTGTCAAGGTGGAGTTTGTTAGTTTGACAACGAACTTCAACCGTAGTTTAGTTTTTAGTTATGTACAGTTTTCTTTGTAACGAATAGTTTTGGTTATGTAACGGTAAATACATGAATATATCGAATGTCATGTAGAGGATATTGATCATCGAATAAAACAGATTCATATTCAGTTTATTTTTCTTGGTCTTTGGTCTTCTCTCATTCTGTTTCTTTCTGTTCCTTCTTTATTCCTCTGCTCTTAATTCAAGAACCTCATCATGTTAGCTGGAACCTTGACAGCTAAGTATTTTCCTTCAACTAAGATGAAAGATTCAGCGGATAATGGAAGCCTTTAGAATATGGTAGACCTATTTCATAATGAAATATTTTCCTAATCGATGACACGCTTCAAAGAAATTCTGGGTATCACTCCAAATGGAACTTTAGAGACTGAAAGGGGTATATACTATACTTATTTCGGTTGGTGGACACTGAGTCCTTTATTTTCTGGGATATGGGAATTCCTTAGATCTGCCAAGCACTTCTCTCTGCAACTCTAGATTGTTGTCAGGGTTCCCAATATCATTGTAAATGTCATAATCATATATCCGATCAAATGGATTCCTCCCTCTCGTTCCATCTCCTTATAGCTCCATCATATCTTGTTCTCTAAGCTTTTTCAGACCGGCTGGCGTTGATTCGGGAAGGTATCTCTGAATACAAGACTCACTCAAGATTGTCATTTTATATCATCTTATACGGTATTGTCATTAAAGTATTACTTAAGATAAAAAACTATTTATTGAATCAGTATTGTACCAAACTATATACATTGTTGGAGACACTTGGAGGTATGAAAGGGTAATATCCATGAGTTTCACTTAAAACACAGTTTACCATGGCCAGGGATATCAAGAATTAGGGATTTCAGATAAAACTCTCGTGAATGCATATTCTATATCTAGACTGTTCCAGGAAATACGAAAGTATAATTCCACGTGAACGTCATTTCGTAGTGTGTGTGGCCAGCAATGGGGCCATCGAAGGGTTACTAGTGTAATAAGATGCTTCAACAACATTTTTTACCATTCCACTTTCTACCATGCATAACATTAGAAACTAAGGTAGCTCTTTACGCATAAAATGCCACGGAATTGTCTAAACAAAACCGATGGAGGAAATTAAAATAAATCAACTAATGATTTACCTCGATCAACCTAGTCACTGCTGACCAGCTAAAAATACACTCTATTGCCCATCAACTCAAATACATCATCAACCAGCGTTGCAGCGTAATCCGTAAAGTTGAAAAGAGATATATTGTGAAATATCATTTCACCGTTAATTGTTTGTTCTGTTCCCTTTTCAGGAGAGTTGCCTTTCGCAAAAATATTCCTTATGTTGAAGGTAAAGCTTCTACACTAGGATATTCTCTGCTTCAAAACTATTTCTTTAAAATTGTAGGATTGCACGTGGATAGTCCATGAAATATTACTAGGGAAACCATGTAAAGTGCTAAATCCAGCTTGTTTTAATAGAGTTTCTCTCCCAAAGATCTTAGAGTTGACATGGGAATATTGATTAGGTTAGAAATTGCAATTACTGCTGCAGGTTAGAGTTGGCGAAAAGACTCAGTTGAGTGTTGAGGCTCGAGAGTGGAGTTTTGAGTCAAGTGAAGTGATGGATGATGAGTTAAGTGTAGTCTATATTTAAAGTGTGAGTTAACTGAGTTAAGTGTGTGTATGTGAATATTTTTTAGACGAGTTTCTAGTAAAAAAAATGTTTAAATATCCTTTATCGAATTTATTGTAATAATTAAGTTTTGTGTGATCAATTAAAAAGCTACAAATAGTATGTTTTATGTCCCTTTCCAATAAATTGGTATGGGAGTGAGGTTACAACGAGCTAGGTCAGCGATAATCCATAAGAGAGAAATAAATTTTCTCTCTTGTTTGAGTTAGAACGCACATTACAGTGGTAATTCGGGGCGTTATAACACTCGTGGGCTTAGCGAAAATCCACGTTAAGAATCACAACACGTGTTTTGCAAGCATGCTAATTTCCTTTGAATTTGGTAGCGTTAGAGGACTAACGCTGGACTTCACCAACGTGAAGAACATTAGCACGCAATCGTATTTACTCCACGACGCATTAATACCATAGTTACCAAGTTCGGCCGTACTGCAGAAAAAAATTTGAAAATTCGCCGGTTCGATTTGATTTGCGAATTAATACGTCAATTCGAGTTCTGTACGGTGTATTAGATATTAGGTTCACAATTATAAGTTCATGGATTAACGGATTAAGACCAGTGCAGATTTTTATGCATTCATGAATCATAAGCATATTGAATGGTATTTAATAACAATATGTTTCTCCCATGTGAGACATAATGGCATAGAGCTATAATAGTTGCCTATTATAGGCCTGAACTTGCACTTAATTCTAGATAGGTATAGTTTAAATGAAGTTTTAATAGCAAAGCTTGCTTCCAAAGCGTTCTTCATAGAGGAGCACTTGTATTTATGGTAATCTACTAATCCTCCAAACAATGAAGATCGCTACAAAACTCATAATTAAGCTCTCTCTTCTTTATCACCGTTGGTAAGATGCAGAGAAGGCTGGAGTTATTGGAATCATATGACCCTGGGGTGCTCTTTCTGCTGCAGTAGCTAAAGGTAGCGTCCAACACTCCATCTGGGCTGCCAAGGAATAGGAATATTGATGGTGCTGCTCTTTCTTTTCAAACCCAAAGAGAAACTGCCGAAGGATGACCAGTGCAGATTTTTAATCGCAACAAGATTTTTAGCTTTCCATTTATGGTTCAAAAACTTTTCGGATCTATGAAATGGCAAATATTATGGTTAAGATCTCGTTTTATGCAATAAGAATTTTACAGGGAATTCCTCAACAACTTAGTAATTAGAGATTTAGATTTCCATACACAGTTAGAAATTTGATTATTTTAATTTTAGTTTGATTTTGATATTTTATTATACATTATTTACAAATTATTTTACCACATAATATGGTATAATGGAAAATAAATTACTATTACAAAAATCTAAATTTTTTATTCAATAATCAATTTAACTAAAAATAAATCAATATTATCATTGACATTAAATAATATAAATAGCTCTTATACATATTGAGAGACGAGTTAGTAATTTTTATATAATTACAACTAAAAGAAATATAACTTCTATTTTAACAAGAATTATGAAATAATGAATTGGTTGCGAATTGGTACCTCTTTTATAAAAAGAAAAAATCTAATTTCTATATCGTGTTAAATGAATAACTCTTATAGAAAAAAAAGAAGATAAATCAATATTATAAAAAATTATAAAACATATAAAATAGTAAGCTTCCAAATCTACAATTTTTATAAAAAAAAATAGAAAAACAGTAACTTCTATATTACAAAAAATTATAAAATGGAAAAATTCATTACTATAAAAGATATAAAATGGTAAGCTTCCAAATTGACAACTTTTATAAAAAATAAAATAGAAAAACAGTAACTTCCATATTATAGAAAATTATAAAATAGAAAAATTCAATTTACAATGGATAAGACATAAAAAATAGAAAAAAAAAGATAAATCCAATATTAAAAAAAGAATATTAAGTATTTGTAAGACGTATAATCTCGAATTTTTTCCGTATTGAATTTTATAGTGTCGAATTTTTTCCGTATCGAATCGAATTCGAATTCGAATTTGGTAACTATGATTAATACACCGAAAATGCAAGGTCAACATTCTTTGATTTACGGTGACATGGCTTTTTAATCGTAACGTTTATTAAAAGGGAGTATTACCAAAAAAAAAAAAAACAAAATACTTTCATTAAAAGTCCTTTCTTTATAAAGAATTTGGAAACTTTATGAAAGGACATTTTCTGAAAAGTATTTTTTTAATAAAAAAAAAAAAAAAAGTTAAAACTTGGGGTTTTAGTAGAAAGAGGAAATTTTACGGTTTTTTAAATATGTTTTTTTATTGGGAAGAGAATTTAAGGTTTTGTAAATTCTTTTAAGTCTACAAAATTATTTGAATTTTTTTGTAACTAGCACATATTGGTGAATATTGTGTCTTACAAGGCACATATTGAAAATCATATATTTTTTGGGAGTGATATGGAAGATAACCTCATGCAATTAGGAAAGAAACTATAAGACAAATGAAAGATCAAAGACATGGGTCACAAAGCGCCACTGAATCATATTAAGAATAGAAATAAAAAAGAAGAGGCAAATATCATTGCGATGTTCAGAGAGGTTCAGGGTGCAGCCGAGGAACTGAGAAGTCTGGAAAAAGACAAAGAATAAATCAAGGGTGATTGGTGTAGCTTTGATCGGCTACCACCTCCTATGTTTACAAGTAAATATTTTGGTGATTGGGTTATGAGGATGTTAACTTTTCTTTGAATTAAATATTTAATTGAGTACGAGTCTAATAAACCATATGATGAAGTATGCGATGTTTTAGCATTGAATTTTATAAAACAATCATTGGATGAGAAATATATGTCTAAGATAGAAAAAGTTGTTATTTCCAAGGAAGTGTGGAAAATATTGGAAGAAGAATTTGGCAGAAAGGAAAGTGACATGCAACAGCGGATTATGTCACAAGCAAAGAAGTCAATGGCATATCTAAGAGATACAAGCAAAACTCTGAGAGAAAAGAAGACCTTGGATAATTCCACTCGAAAGTGGATGATGGTTATCAATAACATAAAATTGAAACCCATTATGCAAGCATGCATATGGATGAAGAGGATGCAATAAATATTGCAAAGAGAGACGTTGAAGCCTTTGTATGTTAAGCATAGCAAGAACATATAAATGCTCAAGGACTCCATTGTAACTTAGATGGCGCAGATGATGGAAAATCCCACTGTGATGAGACATATGTGGATGGTGAATGCTAAGTGAGATGCGAATTGGTGAATCCAGTCGTAGCTGATGGATTTGGTGAAGTTGAAATTGTCAATGAGCACTTGCAAGCTCAGATATCCCACCATAGTGTAGATGAAAATTATATTGATGTTATGTGTGTTTTGTTTAATGAAACAAAGATGGATTGTGAAAATATGGTAAGCGCCATGTTTGATGAAGAAGTGTAGTTTGAAGTTGTCTTTGTAACAACAATATATGAAGCAGTTGGAAATAATTATGAAGCAATATGTAATCTAGCAACAATTGATAATCAAGAATAGGATAAAGTGATTGAAGAGTTTTTGATGAGAATATTCACTAACTACATAATAGTGGAGGATAGTTTCAGTGCATTTGAAAAGAAGGAAGACGAGGAAGATGTAGAGAAGGAAGGTCTCACTAAAGAGAATAATAATGATGTTTTTAACATTTTTTTTTGAATATGTAAGTGTTCAAAACAACATAGAAGCAAAAGTTGGAAACAAATTCCTTAATAATTTTCATGCAAATTTTGAAGCTCATTGAAGAATGGATTCAGAAACCAATTGAACAAATTGACAAGAGCCTTAAAATAGTAGCTAGAATAAGAGAATTGAATGAAATGGTGAATATTGATCTTGAATGTGTAGATTATAGGAAAAAAGAAGCAGTGCCTCATGATGAATGTGAAAAGAATTATATGAGAGACAAAGATGAATGCATTGAAACCATTTTTCACCAATGGAGTTAAGAAGAGATAAGATTATGCTATCAAGAAATATGGTAGAAAGAAAGTTAGGAATATAAAGCGCAAGAAGCAAAGCAAAGAAGACGATCTGAAGATGCAATGTTCTAGCAACATTTCATGATTGAATGAATATTGGAAGAGGAAGGTGTAGCAGACAAAATCAGATTATGTTTCAACACAAATTCAAGAAAAGTGAAAGAAAAATTGCAGCGACAGTAAGTAAAGGAATATGGAACCTACAACAAGAACCCGCAAGATAGAGTGAAGTAATTTCAAGGATTCAAAATTTGGAGGAAGAGAAAAAGAAAATACAAAATTGTGAAAGTCGTCATTGTAAGCCTAGCAAAACCAGCACATATGTTTGAGTGATAATTGAATCAATTCCTATTGTAAACCTAACAAGCATAGTTAAGTCATGTTTGATTATGTTCACACATATAGTCGTGATTAAAGAGGAGTGTTAGAAATTATAATAACTCCCGCATGAAAGAGTTAGCTAAAATTAGAGAGTCAGTTAATGGAGTGTTGATTGTTGAGTCTCTAGTGTTGAGGGTTTAGTCAAGTCTGGTGATGGATAAAGTTTTAAGTGCGGTGCATATCTATAGTGTGAGTTAATTAAGTTAAATGTGTGTGCATGACAAGATATTTAGGCGATTTGCTAGTCTAAAAGGTTTAAATACCCTTCACCAAGTTCATTGTAATAGTTAAGTTTTGTGTGATCAATAGAAAACCTGCAACTCGTGTGTATTTTGTGTAGTTTGTGTTTTGTCTCCTCTTTCTTTCCAATAGATTAGAGACAATACACCCATTTTTTCTATGATCTTATAACTCTTGACACCTCAATACAGAGTCTTGCCCAGCGTTTGGAATGTTGTGGGTTCTTCCAATTGGGACGGTTGCCTATTTGTAGATCATGTGGAGGCAATGGTGGAGTTAAGCAAATCAGTTTCTATTGATTACCAGGTTTCTTATTTGCCCAGAAAATCTCGAACTGGCCTCGCTTGTCGATGAGATAAGGGAGCTCCGTAAGATACTCATTTGTTTATCGACGTTATCTTGAAGCACGTTTGAAAGGGTAATAGTGGCACAGTAGGGGATTGGAAGTCAGACATCCATTTTTTATAATATCGACCACCTTAGTTAGTCGAAGTGGAATCTTCAGAACGTTCTACTATGTGCGAAGGACGAGAAGTGAATCATAAAATAATAATATGATTTACCTAATTGGCAGATTCTGCAATCTTCGTAACCCGCCATTCGAAACATAAAGACAGATTTTGCAATCTTCGAAATTTCCATTTAAAACATAAAGATTCGCATGCCACGGTTGGCAGAACAAATATTTATAAACCTTTGTATTCAAATTTGCTACCGAGTTCAGAAGTTAGATAATTAGGCATATATTATCGGTATTTGGACAGTTGATAACGATCCAGCCCAGTTCAATCCCCTGCTATGGGAACGCATTGATGTCATGTGTAACATCCTTTCTATTTTTTAATTGCGATCCGCCTTAGCAGCGCCCTCTCGAAGTCACTTTCAAATCACTTTCACAGGGAATTAAAATCCTACCACTTTTTGCCATCGACATGACAAAAGCTATGCGTCATGCGTGTCACTGTATGTGATGATTCATAACAGTTATACATCATAAATGCACGCCATTCCTATTTTGAAAACATTCGTTTGTACATTAGTTCAGATGAAAGATTTTAAAGTTAATTATGTTTTCCTTAGTCGTAGAAATGATTCCTTTAGTAGCAAAACCATGTTTATTTATATAATTTATATGAATTCAATAAATTAAATGATTTTTTGCGTATTGTCATTTGGTCAAGTCAAGCGCAGAAGAAAGCGTTTGGATTTGTAGTAATGGAAAGTGATTGGAAGTGCATCTATGGGGAAATCTGAACTGCTTTTGTTTTATGCACAAGATTATTTAACGAGCAAAAGGCTTGTTATCAAATTTGGCTTGAATTCCTGTGCGTTTTTCAGAAAATTTGTGCTATTATTGTATTGTTATATTCTATAGGCATATATTAACCAAGTTAATAAATATTAAGTATATCTTTAAAATCACATTAATAATTGTTAAGTATATCTTATTAAATGAATATTTAATAACTATGTAAATGTAAACAACCATATTATTATATATTTATGGTTTTTGTAATAGTATTATATTAGATATTAATATAATTTTATGTTATTATATAATATAATATTATATTATATTATATAAATAGTTATATTTCAAACTATAATATAATTAACTTATAGAATAATAATACCATTTTATTATTATTAATAATATTTATTTGTTTATATATATATATATATATATTATAGGGCTCATAATATTAAGGATTAATGAATCCAATAGACTAATAATATTATAAAGGATTAATAAATCCAAGGGTTTATTAATATTACGAATTGAAGGTTCTTAAACCTCGGAAATTATTAGTAAACGGTAGTATTAAAATTATAAGTCCAAATATTTGTAAACTTTAATATTAATAACATAAAACCTAAGATTAATGTATCAAACTAATTCATCAGGTCCCTCTTTTATGCTGATGTGGGATTCGAATAGTGCTTGGATATATTCATTCCATTCCTGGTGCCATCAAGGAGGAAGGTCGATATGCTATGCTGATTTCCAAGCTTGTGAAAATATATTCGAATTTTGTTGGTCTACAATGTGCGAGAAAACCTTGATCTCATTCGCATGTAGATATGTGATGAGGTCTCTAGATAGTAAGTGTCTTCCTCCACAGCCAATCGATGGATCCAACCCGATCCTACCCAGGGATCCATCATTAATTCGCCACACTAGATTGTCTCTTATATGGGGGAGGGAGTGGAGCATTGCCTTCCATACAGATGAACTTCCCATCGACGGCCATGTGGGAAGATGAGCCCAGTCCAGCATGTTTTGTGGACAGATATATTTATGGTATGAGATGTGAGTCCATAGATTCCGACTAGTCAACAAGGTCGAGCCCATTTTAGCACATAAGGCTTGGGCGAAGAGGGGGAGATCTTTCAGTCCCCATCCTCCCCATTTCTTTGGCAATGCAATTTATTTTTCCAGCTGATCCATGCAAATAATATTTTATCCTGATTCTCGTTCCAGAGGTATCTGTTGCATAATTGTTTCAGTCAAGATAGAATATTCCTGGGAATCCAAGCAAGTGGCATCCAGTAAATCGATGTAGCTTCTAGGACCGATTTGATAAGCACCAACCTGCCCACCCTGGATAAATATCTATGACTCTAGATGTATAGATTCTTCTCCAGTTTTGTAACCAGCTAGACCCAATCTGCAATTCTATCGCAAGTAGGTTTAATCCAATAACCCAGATATTTGAGACCTCTATCCAAGGGGTGGACACTGTAGGGAAAGACCTGGTGAGCAAATTGAGATTCATGAACAGAGGTACGAGTAAAGGTTATGGTGGATTTGGTTTGGTTGGGAAGCATCCCAGTAGCTGACGAGAAGAGGAGGAGGATCTTGGAAAAAGATCTGGAATCTCGAATGCCGCCATCAAGCAATATAAGCACATCGTCCACAAATGGGAGATGTGTGAGGAAGCAGTCCTCTGTGATCTTGAGTCCACATATATCTCCATCCCTTTTGGCTGATGCAATCAAACGACTTAGACCCTCCATGACAATTAGAAATACAAGTGGGGATAGACGGCAGCCCTACCTAAGCCCCCTTTGAGAGTGAAAGAAGTGAGAGGTCGAGCCATTGATGAGGACACTAAAGGAGGGTGTGGTAATGCAAGCCATAATCGAAGTGATGTAATTGTGAGGGAAGCCCAAATGAATTAGCAGCATCTTAATATAAAGCCAGTTGACCCGGTCAAAAGCTTTGGATAGGTCAATCTTGAGAATGATGTTTTTTAGATGCTTGGTCCAAATGGAGTGGATGGCTTCCTGTGTTGATCCAATGGCTTCATGGATCTGTCTGGATTCGAGGAAGGCAAATTGTTGAGGAGCAATATGCCTGGAGAGGATCAGCCTGAGTCGATTTGCGATTATCTTAGAAATAATCTTATATAGGCAGTTGCATAAGGAAATAGGCCTATAATCATCAAAAGAGGATAGGGAATCAGACTTTGGGATGAGGGCGATGAAGGTCGAATTGATGGCATGGTATAGGGAACCCAAAGTTCTGCTCTCATCCACCACTTTCAATAGGTCCTGCCCCAGAAGCTCATAAAATGCCAGATAGAATTCAATGGTCCAGCCATCCGATCCAGAACCATTTTAATGTGCCTTCAAGTTCACTGGAGTTGACTGGTGCAAAGAGATCTTCTGCATCATCCCCATTAACAAACCTTGGAGAGTGTCCCGCCACATTTATAATATCAGGAAGATTTTCTTTTCGAGGACATTTGTAAAGGTTCCTGAAATGTGAAGTGCCAAGGTGGGCTAGCTTGTTGAAGGTATCTACATATCCTCCCTCAGGCATAGGAAGATTCCAAATGGTGTTTGATACCTATCGTCCCTTGGCATAGTTTTGAAAGAAAATACTATTCATTAATATATTATATTTTAATTGAATATAATACAATAAAATTAGGATTAGTTATTATTTTTAATTTTTTATTATTATATTTCGTTATAATATAAATAATTCAAATATCATCAAATATAGCCGTTATTAAGTTTATATATATATATATATATATATATATATATATATATATATATATATATATATATATATATATATATATATATATAAAATAAAATTTTATTAAACATTTCCCTTTCTATCCCTCAGTCAAACATAGCTATTATATTTTAGCTGTTAGGTTGACCTGTCTCCCTATTTAACCTTCTTCCTAGATCTGTTTCTTCATCATGTCTTGAAGATGAACCACACTTGTTGGTTCGAAACGCGTTGACCAAAATCTTCAATGTGATTTCTTTCAAAAAATTCTTTATACATTATGATATGGATCACAAAAGCTTGAATTCGAATAATATTATACTCTGAAGGGATTATAAACCCTAAGATTAATATTATAAACTCTAAGATTATAATCATTAATATATTATTATACATATTAAGTATTAATATTATAAACTCAAGGGATTAATAAACCCATGGGACTAATAATATTATAAACACAAGGAACTAATAAACCTACTGAATTAATATTATAAGCCCTATGGTTATAAACCTTAAAATTATAGTGTAAACTATTATAAACAAGAATAATAAACCCTAGTGTCCTCAATTTCATAATATGATATGAATAAATTACAATGCAATGTATCATTTTAACAATGATTTTCACACTACTTGTCACATTAAAAATCTTAATATTATAAGAATTGTGTGTATATGTGTGTGTGCGTGTGTGTATGGGGTTTATAATATTAAGGGTTAATAAACCAATGGACTAATAATATTATAAGCTCAAGGGATTAATAAACACATTAGATTAATATTATAAACCCAAAGGTTTATTCATATTATAAACTCAAGTGATTAATAATCAACCCTAGGATTAATATTATAAACTCTACAATTAATATATCAAACCTAAGATTCATAATATAAACCCTAAAATATTATTATATAGATTAGGGATTAATATTGCAAACTTAAGTGTTTATTAGTATTATAAACCCTAGGACTAATATTAAACTCTAGGATGAATATTATAAAACCTAAACTTCATATATCAAACTTAATATTAATATTATAAACTCTAATATATTATTATACATATTTATGATTAATATTAGAAACTCAAAGAATTAATAAACCCAAGTGATTATTGGTATTATAGACCAAAGGGATTAATAAACCTAAGGGACTAATAATAACCTCTATGATTATAAACCATAAACACTAAACCTAATACTATGAACTAGAATATTAAATTCTAATTTCTTCAATGCCATAAAGCTACATTGAATAAATTGTAATTTAATGTATCATTCTGAAAATTATTGTCACACTCCTTGTTGCATTAAAAACCCTAATATAAGATTATATATATATATATATATATATATATATATATATATATATATATATATATATATATATATGAGAGATTAATAAACCCAAGGGAATAATATTAAACCATAATATGTATATTATAAACCCGCGGGATTATAGACCCTAGGTTTAATATTATAAACTCAACGTATTAATATTATAAACAATTGGTATTAATATTCTAAACCCATCCAATTATTATATATTTTTTATAGTTCAGAACTAGTGAGGCTACATCATGGCTATGTTCACTCATAATACCCGATTAAGTTAGGGATTTGAATTAGTGAATTAACCTCTAGGTGTGCCCTCACATCGCATGTGATCACCATTTATCCAATACAACGTGGACACTCAATTAATTAATATTATAAACACAAGGAATTAATATTATAAATCAAATGAATTAATAAACAAAATATATTATTAATACTATAAACCCAAGGGATTAAAAACCTAAGGGATTAATATTATTACCCCAAGGGATTATAAACCCTAGGATTAATATTATAAACACTGCAATTAATATAACAAACCTAATATTAATATTATAAACCTTAGGATTATAAACTCTAATATATTATTGTACATATTAACTATTTATATTATAAAGTGAGGGGATTAATAAAACCAATGGATTAATATTATAAACCCCAACATTTTAAACCCAAGAGAATAAAATTAAAGTGTATGGTTAGCATTATAATCTAAAGGGATTAGAAACCTTACGATTAATATTATAGACCCTTCGTATTAATATTATAAACCCATGGGATCAATAAAACCAAGGAATTTTCATTACTATAAACCCAAATATTTAATCAACCGAGGGGATTAACATTATAAACACAAGGGATTAATATTATAACCCCTAGGGGTTAATATTATAATTCCAGGGGATTAACATTATTAATCCTTGGGATTAATATCATAAACTCAAAATATTAATTAACCCAAGGGTTTATTGATATTAGAAACCTAAGGGATTGATAAACACAAGAGTTTATCAGTATTATAAACCCAAGGATTAATAAACCTAAGCGTTTATAAACCAAAGAGATCAATATTATAAACACAAGGGATTAATATTATAAACCCAAGTGATTAAGAAAACCAAGGTTTTAGTAATAGTATAAACCTAGGGCATTAATAAACCCAATTAGTTAATATTATAAAACCTTGGGATTAATATTATAAGTCAAAGTTATCAGTAAAACCAAGGGATTAATATTATAAACCCAAGGGATTATCAATATTAGAAACGTTAACATTATTAGCCCTAATATTAAAGTCTAATTTTGTAATGTTGCATTGCGATGTTGAATACATTCCAATGTAATGTAACATTGCGACAATCATTGTGAGCTGGATTGTCGCAATTAGGCAATATTTGTTACAATGTGATGCTAGACACATTTTTTTAACTAGAATAGTAAACCCTAATTTATTATAAACCAAAATATTTAACCCTAATATATCATAAACCATATTATCAAAACCAATATTATAAACCTTAATAATAAACCCCAATTTTATTATCTCACATGGAACCATCAAATAAATTTTAATGTAATGAGACAATGCAACAATCATTGTCAATTTTTTTGCATTGAAACAATGTTAATCATAGTGCGAAACTAAACACATTTCTAAACTGAAATATTAAAGTATAATTATTATAAATTAAAATAAACCCAAATTTAGAATCCCTACATTATTAAAAAAAAATATTAAACACCCTCCTATTAAACCTCAATTTCTAATTATTTATAAATAATAATAATAAAAAAGCATATTTACACTTACTTTTATTTCCATGTCAATGGTCCTTTCTTTAAAAAAAAAAAAAGTGCAATACACACTTCAAAGAAACAAAGCAAATTGAATAACATGCAAAATGATAGAAACAGCTTTATGAAATATTCCAACGAGTATGACAAAAGTATTAGGGTAATGACTATATGAAAATTATTATTATACTAATAGTAAACAAAGCGGAGAAGAAAAACAATGGGACAAATATTCTATATAGAGTTGAACCTGTTGAACCTAAATTAATTTAATTTAATTTACATAATATGTGAATCAATGTTACATTAATGCCTTTTACATAATATGTGAATCAATGTTACATTAATGCCTTAATGTAATATATTAATGTAACATTAATATATAATTAAATATAATCGATTATAGTGAATCATATTATTAAATGTGGTTGACTATTTTTTTAATGTCACATTGTGACGTTGAATAAATTACAATGTAATATAATATTGCGACAAGGTTTGTCATAGTGAAATAAAGTGGTTGTCACATTGTGGTGTTGCATAGATTTATATACTATTCCGATGTCACACCATATTTGATTATTAATATTAATTCGGATAGATTTATGTACCATTCTCATGTCATAACATTTTTTATTATTAATATTAATCACTAATACTAATAAGAAATTATGTTTGACTAAAGTTGAATACCATTGACTATCAAACATAGTCAAACATAGAAAACCCCATTAGTACACCAATATATTTTAAACAATATTAATATTTATATTATTAAACATTTTTAAACATTGACTATGACGAGCATGGTTTAAGTATAGGTGAACATGGTTTGACTAATTTGACCATGGTTTATGATAGTTTTCTATGATAGGATGTGGTTGTATATTGATAATGAATAATTATAGTTGACAATGTTTTACCATGGTGAACTATGTTGACCATCTTAGACCATATTAATAATTGTTGGAAATGTTGAGCATGGGTTGACCATGGCTTTTAAAGATTGATTATGGTGACTATTGTTGACCAAGGATGACCATTATTGACAATGGTTGACCACATTTAATCATAGACATTCATTGAGCATCTTTAGCCATTCCAGTGTTGGTTTACCTTAGTTGGCCATTAGAAATCAATGGAGAAAGGTATTTTCTAGGTTGAGACGGATTACTATGGTTGATGAAGGATGACCGTAGGCTACTATGGTTGACCAAGGTTAGTGATGGTTAAATATGGCTGACTAAGGTTGTGTATTATCGAGCATGTGTACCAATGAATAACTATGTTGGCAATGTTCAGCCATGATTGACTTTGTTTTACCATGATTTATTAGAATCACTATAATGCAAATATTAAGTTATTAATTTAAGTATTGAGGGTATTTCGCAGTGCATTATATTAGATATCATTTTTTGGGATTCAACTACATTAAGAAGGTCATTCATCTATGACCATTTCCATGGGAGGTAGTTGTAACTGACTAATTTCTCATGATTGTTTAGTAGACCACTTAGCACTCATTGCATCGGGTGGTGCTCACAGGGGTGAAGAAGTGGGATTGAAACTAGTGAAATGAATCACATAGCATCAATCATCACTTCCAAGGCTTGCACCGAGTAACCAAGACCTCCCAGGTGGTCACCCATCCCATATTGCCTCTGGCTCAAGCACACTTAACTATGGAGTTTTCCACACAATCAAGCCCACTTATCTTGCTACCCCATTTGCAAAACTTTAGTAAGTATTGTGCCTCATGAACCATTCAAGTAGAGCTCCTTTCACTCTTATGTATTTAAGTATTGAGGGTCTTTCATAGTGCATTATATTAGATATCATTTTTTGAGATTCAAGTGCGTTAAGAAAGTGATTCATCTATGACCATTTCCATGAGATGTAGTTGTAACTCACTAATTGTTCATAGAAATAGTCATAGATGAATAACTTTCTTAATAGAGTTGAATCCCTAAAAATGATATCTAATATTATTAATTACTAATAATTATAATATAGTGTTAATGTTAATATCAATAGTCCTATCATTAATAATGTTAATCATAGTGTTAAAATAAATATAAATTTTAGAATCTAATTTTTATTATTAAACATATTGTTTATTAGTATAACGTAACATTACTTATCAGTATTCATATTAATACCTTTTATATTCAAGTGTTAATGTGATTAACTATATTAATGTTATTAAAAAAAATACTACTATTTTTAATATTATTATATTAATTCGATTAAATGTTAATAATTTTTAAAAATTATTATTATTAATAACACTACCAATATTATTTTTTAAACATAATTAATATTGTATTAATAATGTTAATAATAATAATATTATTAATACTATTTTGTTAATATTAATTACAATAATTTTTATACTAACTATAAGAGCTTAACTATATCAATATTATTAATTTTAATATTATTATATTAATTATATTAAATGGTCATAGTCTTTTAAAACTATTATTATTAATAACATTACCAATCTTATTTTTTAAACATAATTATTTATATTGTATTAATAATGTAATTCTTAATAATAATAATATTAAAATTACAATGTCGTTATTATTATTATTAGTAATGATAATACTTATTTATAATAATAATTATTATAAATTTATAAAAAAAATCTTATAAATTAATTTAAATGAATTTAAAATAAAATGCGAAAATTTTATTATAAAATTATTTATATTAATATTTATTAAAATTTAAAATTATAAAAACAGAAAATATAAAAACTTAAATCTACCAAAACCTAATATATAAAACATTAAATACCCAAAAATTCTAAAGAACTAATATATCAGTTTACTCTAATACACCAATTATATTAATTCTATATTTTAGTTAAAAGGATATTTGTTGCATGATTTTGTTGGGTGTAGAGCTTGATTATCTTCTATATTCAAAGGTTTCAGCCAGATGTATACCCCAGGAACACTGTACACCCCTCCACGCGAGGGTGTGCAGGGGGACTTGTCCCCCCGCAGGGGTTTGGGGGGCTAATCCCCCCTAGCTGGGGGGTCTAGGGGCCAGCGATCCCCCGACGAGGGTTCAGGCACAGCACCCCCGAAGCTTAAAATAGATATAAAATTGCCTTGTAAAAGTATAGTAATTTCTAGTCAATATGGGTCGTTCATTGGGCGAATGATCTGAGGGTAGAAGTTATCTTTAATCTAGGGTTTTTTGCCCTAGAAGGCAACCCCTCACTATATAAGAGGGAATTGTATTGTGTCTATGGATATCTGTATTTTGAGTGAGGAAAAGAGAGGATATTGAGAGCGAAGAGGGAGTTACAGCAGATCTGTTGTAGGTTGTATCTTTTTAGTTTGCTCGATAATATAATAAAAGAAGGACAGACTGTTTCTTTGTGGACGTAGCCCAAACTGGGTGAACCACGTATATCTGTGTCTCTCTTGTTTTATGCATTTTTTGTGTTTATATTTTTACAATATTTTATGTGTTCCATTGCTCTGTAATATATAATCTTCTAATAAACTTGTAAAGCCAAATGGATGCCCACCTTTAATATTGATAAGATATTTTAAAAAATTCATATAACTCCTACATTTATAAAGTTCTTTTAATGCATTAATTATTGTAGTCTCCTTTGCTAATCAGTTTGCACTATTACTAAATAGCAAAAAATAGTTTTTTTGCTAATATATTAAAATAAAATTGTTTTAATAATCAAAGTAACAAAAAAATTATTGGTATGCTCAGAATTTTGATCCTTATTGCTTATTCATTTTAGAAGCTCCCGCATTCAAGGTGTATACATATAGCTTTAGTAAATATTCATTATATTATATTATGCAAAGTTGTGAAATACCTGGATTGATCCATTCAAGGATAAATGTGAATCTATTTTATTATTATATTATTGTTATTCTTATTGTTTGTTAATTTTAGAAGCTCTCGCATTCAAGGTGTATATCTATAGCTTTAGTAAATATTCATTATATTATATTATGCCAAGCTGGGAAATACTATTGATCCATTCAAAGATATATTTGAATCTATCATATTATTATATTATGAAATATAAAATTCTTTAATTTATTTATCATATTATTAGTCCCTGCCATTTGGAAATGGCCAGGGACTATAGTAATCGATTATGCCCATCTTAGCATTAGTTCACCTGTTTGTTAATCCCACTGATCACGATATAACCAAAGTTTCTCGACAAAGACCGATTCTCCATCCAAAGTTTTTCGATACATATTTATTTTCCTTCTTATTTGGCCTCTTCCCAAGGCCAAAGAGCAAAACCATATGTTATAATTAGTAATTTGTTTCATATTTTCAAACTAGTAAATACTAGTTAAATTAATGCTAGCATTAGCGGAGCACATTAAATGCCAGTTCTGTTTCACCAGCATACATGGCAAGTTTAATGTGTTTCCGCATACATGGCAAGTTTAATATGTTTCCTTTCCTAGCTTTCCCTTTTTGACGTCTGGATATTTTTGACGTCTGGATCTTTCCGACACTGCCATTTGGGCCTTTGTAGCACTTATGTGGCGCTAGGATCTCCAGAGCTGGGTTTAATACCTTATTGCTGAGAATCCTAGGTCTCTGTCTTCATACCATAACAATCTTGGATCTCACCTTAGAATATATAATATCGTTACAACTTGTTGTGCCCTTGCTTTAGCAATGCAATCGCAACAGCCAGGAACATCCTGCTTGACGCCCTAGGAACAGAGAAAAATGAGAGTTTTTTGCAGTAATATCATCACCTGAGACGATATAGCAATCCTGGATAAGGACATGTGAGCAGGAATCTGCATATGAAAGGGAAAACATATCATTTATCTAGGTAGCAACAAGTATGGCATCTTTCGATGCTCAATATGTCATAAAAAGTCTTGAAAAGGAGCCATTCTTCTGCTAATAAATATGTAAAATTCAACTGAACTCTTCTTGTTGCTTGCAAATATGTAGCATTCAATTGAACTCTTCTTATTGCTTGCAACCATTTAAAATTGTTATCGTTTTCCCTGTGAAAGTAAGAAGTAATTGTTCTGTAGCATTTTTTACTTGCGAAAGTAAGAACAAAGACACAAGGACAAACTAATAGGTAATGTTCATTTCACTATATATTTTTTACTTTTATTCAAAAGAACAAGGATTTGGATTTAACAGTGGTAGCATAATTGTGAACAAGGATTTGGATTTCGTTAATGCTACTTACGATTTCTGTAGACTGTGCAAGGCCAAACTGGATGCCCCCCGCCGAAACCGAGCAGCTTCCTCGATCTCTAGAAGATGTAATCGCTAAACTGGATGCCTGTCAATGCCTATCAAGGTCGTCTGCGGGAACCGAGCAGCTTATGCCTGTCAAAGTAGTCTACCCACCACCCATTAAGCATCAAGGAAAGCACACTTCCTATCACAACCCTTTTTCATAGTAAAGGTATTCACAGGTTCCCTGAGCAAATATGTGGGTCTCAAGCAACCAACCAACGAAGCCATTACTGGCTCGCCGAAGCACAGAAACCCTACTCATTTTCATTAAAAATTCTTTAATTTTCTTTAGTAATCGGTTGCCATGGAATCCTTGCTCAACACACTTCGTTTTCTATGGAAATTTGTTCTGCGAATTCCAAACTGCGTCATTGAATGGCCTGCCGAAGCACAGAAACCCTACTCAATCTTAGTCAAAGTTCTTTAATTTTGTTTAGTAATCGGTTGCCATGGAAGCTCTGATGCATTCAATTTCGAT
Source organism: Pinus tabuliformis (assembly GCA_031772625.1). Classification (NCBI taxonomy): domain Eukaryota; kingdom Viridiplantae; phylum Streptophyta; class Pinopsida; order Pinales; family Pinaceae; genus Pinus; species Pinus tabuliformis. Next base: position 476,365,450 of record CM062810.1, on the reverse strand, counting down.
TTCGGTTAGCTGAGATCTTCTTTTTTGTAACTTCCATTGAATTGAATTGAATTCTTAGATTATTCATTTACCTAGTTCCTTAGCACAAACATAGCAGGATGGCACAACTAGGAAGCAGGAAGAAAGACACAACAATGAAATTAAACAGCCTTAGCCTTCCTCAGTATAGTTTGTCAACAACAACTTCTAGCCCTGGAAAGTGGAGATTACGGGGTCCACATGACTTGCAGGCCCAAGGGATCATGGAAAAACCTGATTTCTACTGCGCCCATCTGAAGATCAATTCCGTTAAGGGTCTGGGTCTTACACCATCCAAGGCACACACATAGCACAACAGATTAATGATTGAAGCTAAGGCATACTAGCTCGATTAATGATTGAATCTAAGGTGTACTAACTCTCTCGCTTGCTAAGGTACAGAGTTATCATGGTTGCTTTCTCTGCTTAGAGCTCCCATTGCTAGGTCTTGAAGGTATTCAGACTTTTATCTATTTAAGATTCTCCTTATTGCTTTCTTTCTGGATAAAGACTATCTTCTAACTAACTAACAGAAGGTTTTGTGCTGCTTAGCTTCGAATTAACTGTAGGAGGAGAGCACTAACAACTGGGTTTTGCGCTGCTTAACATCTGCAATGGAGAAGACACCTGTCATTCATGCAAAAACCGCATATAAGGAACTTTGTAATCATTGATTTATAATTGATTTAATGCTATTGATCCTATAACACCATCGGCAGGGGAACCCACGTATATTCAAATGGGTAGTAGGGACCAATGTATGGTAGGGACCCACGTATGTCAAAATGTGAAGCTGGGATGTCAGATGATGAAGTGGAATATGGCAATAGAAAAGACTAGACATGAAGGTATTCACAGCCAGTTAGTTCTGAGGTTGCTCTTTGGCCTGATATTCCTGGCTTGTAACCCACCGATCCTACTATTCATATCAATTATTCGCTGCTGAGGCACATATATTTTCCTACTAGAAAAGGTCAGATTTAGACACACGTGATTGGACAACTACTCTAAACACAACCAGATAAAAATATTGTTACAATTGTGATGCAAAAGTAAATCATTCTATCTGTGTTATTCTGTTACTTCAAATTTCAGAAGCAAGTAGTCATAACATTTTCTTTGCATGTGGATGAAAGCAAAACTTATCAGATAAATTTGATATTTTGTCACTACAAAGTTCTAAAAGAGAACCATATATCACAACTCCAGCACAAATTTCAAAACAGGCATTTATGATGACTGTGCGTAGTTCTTAATGTTCCCACGGCTGAGCATGAAAAGCCATAAAGTTTCTGAATTTTGACTTTTACGGCTCACGTTTGGTTGCAGAATTTTAACTATGTCAGCGTGTTCTAGCATCAACAAATTTATGATTGCAGAATTGATGAAAAGAGCTAGAATTTCAAAATTGATTTTGAATGTTTACAACAACTATGTAATATTTTCTGGGCGACCAAGTTGATGACAAAAAACTAGATAAACCAATAAAAATCTCATCCTACAAGGCTCATAAATAACTTTAGAATGTGCAGAGAATAGAAGTTACAAATAGCATCTTCATATAAATGACTAAATGAGGGGAAAAAACAAAAAAAACAACTTGAATATATCAAGCTACAGAGAAAATGAATAATGATATTAACACTGCCTAACTATCAATACTTCATATCAAGTCGCCTTTTACATTGATGGAGCTACATCCAACTCGCATTGTTTAGCCTGGCTTGTTTGGGGCTGCAAAACATTCATCTCAATCAATGAGCTCTCATTATGAAGAATGGCTTCAAGAATATCCATTGTTGCTTGCCCTGCCACATTTCCCACAATAGTAGTGTTGATGCCCTTAGAAATACCAATTATATTAGTCGAATTGGCCACATCAGTAGTGCTGAGTGCAGATCATGTATTAACATCATCAACCCCTTGAGGTGAACACCAGTCATCAAAATAACTGCAATTATAACCTGAATTCAAATTCCAAAATTCAATATGATTTTCATCAGACTGAACATTAGACAGAAATTCTGATATGATGTTCTCAGAATTGATGCCTGATTCAAATTCTGACATGAAGTTCTCAGAATTGATGCCTTGCACCTGATCATGAAATGGTACAAGTGATGTTTCAACTAAGCTGATATCCATATCCCCTGGTATAGGTGACTCACCAGATCTACTTTGTAAGGGTGGTGTCATGAAGTTCTCAAAATTTATATATGAAAAACAAGCTTTACATTTGGCAGCTGTTGGAATGAATCTAAATTTAAGACATTAAAAAGGGTAATTGTTTTCATAGACTATAACTTCTATACATATGTTACAAAATCTGGCATGCATAGTGCAATGCGAATGGATTTGCATAACAATACTAGTTTTTTTTCATGATGTGAGATATATGATATTGTTTAAACATATACTTTTGGAATGATTGAACTGCACTTTATTGAGAAACATGCACGTACGGGGCTATACTGGTTAAAAATTTATATTATCTTAAATGTTAAGAAAATACTAATGATGCCCTGGCAAATTAAATTTTATAAAATTGGAATATTACATCCTTTTTCCATTGACGATAAAATAGATTCGAAATTCCAGAGCATAACACCTATTCACATAATTTATTGGCTACATGTTTTTCTAAAGCATAACACCTGTGCACATAGATCATTCGATGCATGCATAGATAGTGTAACATGTCAAAGTCGCTTTAACTTCGTGATTGCTATGTCTAGACCAACGAGTTATGTGTGGCATTTCCATTATCGCCTACGCTGTAAGAAAAACCTGAAAGCCCTTTCGGTCACCCAGTAGCTCCTTGGACTTTCATGGAATATGCAGGCTGAGGGCACAATGGATATCGATTTTCTAAACCTAGTTCTCCATTGTTTACCAAATCGAAGATCTCTCCTTTGGCACAATCATATCATAACAACTTTATAGGAAAAGGTGTTTTAGCACGAGAGCACTCAACATGTAGAAAATGGGACTCTCAATTCAAGATGGACATGAAGTATCGAGACAAAATTTGGGGCAGGTCTGAAATATTGAAGAGAACAACGTCCTCCAGTTATGAGGCTGCAAAAGCTTTGAATATGCACAAGGACATCGCTCGAAGGCGAGAACAAGATGGTTGCAGTGGGAGTGGAGATTCAACAGGAAGCAGTAGTTATCATATAAGGTCTTACAAGGAATGGAGGCCATCTTCGGGACTGCCTCTACGTGTTTGCGCTTCCCACTCAAAGCACTCAAAAATATGAACCATTTCAGCAAGGAAGTCTGAGTAGTTTCCAAGGCAAAGCAGCCTCCTACTTCACTCGGACTATGACCCCTCTGACATAAAGGGATATTTTGACCTAGCCTCTAAGAGTAATCCAGGATGAAGAAGTGCAAGTGGCTGGCCCTTAAGTGTTAAGCTTGATGGCATAGTATTTTCCAGATTGTAAGCCTTATAGCTACTATTTTAGCAAGCAATGTTGTTGTTCTTAAAGTTTATCGGTCACTGTTGAGGCGGTTGGAGAAGTTATCAGTTTCGTACCATCGATTATAGTCAGTGTTTTCATTGTGTTAAGCTCGATGGCATAATATTTGCCAGCTTGTAAGCCTTATATCTACTATTTTAAAAGTGTTTTGTTGTTAAAGTTTGGTTTTAACTACTGACAAGGACTTGCTGCTTCGCAACAGTTCTTGTTATATTATGAAACATCCTATCATTATATTATATCATAAACCTCTGTAATTTATCTATCATATTGTTATATTATATTAGGAAACATAAACTTCTTTAATTAATAAAACAAAATTATGGCAATTACACTTGTCTCTTTAATTAATAAAACAAAATTATGGAAATTACACTTGTCAATTTGGTGAAGGCTATACATATTAGAGAGGAAACCATTCATGAATCATGAGGGTCAACATTGGGAAAAAAAATAGTGATATGATATTGAGTATTAAAATTTAATGTTACTCAACATTTCACGACAAAATTGATATGACATTGATTATTAAATTTTAATATAAACATGAGATTTAATATAATAAAAAGTATTCATTAAATCTATCACTTTATTAATTAAGCAAGTGTTTTCTAGGGAATAATTAAATTTTAATTTCAATATTAATTTATTTTGTAAGATAATCTTCGGCAAAATCACATAATCAATTTTTTGTCGACGGGTTTCGAACCAACCAGTGTGGTTCATCGTCAGGACAAGTTGAAGAATCAATCCAGCCTAGCGTGATTAAATAGAGCGTGCAGAGACTCCAACAGTTAAAATGCTGACGGCTAATTTGACCTAGGGACCTTGGTCAAACTACTAAAAAAGTCAATTAATATTAAAGGAATCCATCTGTTAAATTTAAAATGATTAGGTGTATTATTCTTATTATCCCAAATATTAAGAGACGTACATATTATAATTAAGATGGTCATTATATCCCATAATATATATAAATTAATCCATATTTAATTATTATTCCAACCTAAAGGTAATCAAACCCTATTATTCTAAGAATTTAGTTATACTAGATAGTTGTGTGATGATTATTTAATGGTCTTTGGTAAGTTAGATCTATATCTTATTTATTATTTAAATAGATTGGTCAATTAAATTGATAAGCTATATAAACTAATAAAAGTTTAATAAATAATCTAAATCTACTTGATAATTAATAGACCTAAACAAATTGTTAAACTATTATTATTCCTAGAGTTTAGTTTTATTAGGTAAATATTATAACTAATCTTATGGTAAATCATAACTAACGGTCAATAATCCATATTATTTATTCCAAGGTAAATATATTTTTACTTATAATCTTTCCTTTAAACCTAAAGGTTAAATCAATATTTATTAAAAAGATTTTTATTCCAAATTTATTAAGGTTAACAATGTCATTAATATTTATAAGTTAGATCTATATCATATTTATTATTTAAATAGATTGGTCCATTAAATTAATAAACTATATAAATTAATATTAATTGATCTAAATCTTCATGATAATTAATAGATCTAAACAAATGGTTAAACTATTAATTAATTTATTAAATTGATGATAATTAATTTATTTGCTTTATAATCGTGAAAATATTTATTAAATCTATCACTCCGTAAATTAAGCAAGCTTTTGCTTGGGTTTAGTTAAATTTTAATCCCGATATTAATTTATTTAGTTTATAATTGCAGAACACCCAAACAATTCCATAGAGTCCCATAGATTTAATATGTCTACGGAGTAATAGTTTGAAACCATATGCTTATGATTAAAAACTTCATAAAACTTTGCAGACCAATACATCAATGTGTTATCATAATATATGGATTATATTTGATTAGTACAATTCAAACTTGATAACTACTTACGTAACTATATTATAAAAAGATCTCACCGCCCAAACTATGTTGTAAAACTGTCTATAATTACTGAATTAAGTTAGAGAGCGGGCTTCTTCTGGGGTTTCATACCCCTTTTAAAAAAACTATTAACAACCTTGCATGTTGGCTGTAGTCCCATCCTACTTGTCAAATAATCGGAACACTCAATCTCGTAAGCCTATGTGCCTGTGCCCGAGCCTTCCTTATCGAGTTGTGTGGCTCCATCACTGGCTTCAAAGACACCAAAAATTTCAAAATATATATTATAATTGCACAGCAACACCCAAAATGAAATAAAAAATACAAGAGCGAAGAGAGGACCAGCCGCTCAGCCATTCAAAATTTTTAATTAGGCTAATCATAAAAGTGTTCGAATTCTAATACGTGAACGAATATCGCCTTAATAAATATAGAAATAAAAATAAAAGAAAATGATTACTTCAAATAAAACATTAGAAAGGAGTCACAATTCACCTAAATTTTATAATTTTATTATAAAAATTAATTAAATTATCATTTCATAAAATTATTATGAATGATAAAATTAATTAATTGTATGGCACTTCAAAATTTTTCAATATTTTTAAGTTTTTTTATAATTTATATTAATATGTTCAGATTATAAAAGGTAAAGGATGTCTACAGGTTTAGATGTTGTTTCAATTAAATAATAATAAAATATGAAAAATAATATAAAATTTAGTATGATGATATGTTGTAATATATATAAAAATTTAAAAATAATAAAATTTAATTTGTTATCTTGTAATTTTGCTTTTATTAATAAAATTACGAAAAAATCATAATATACTTATCACATTAAATTATATAACATATAAGTAGTAATTATAAATTTTTAGCTTATAAATTAAAAAAATGATTATGTAGTTATATTTAAATTTAATTAATAAGTATATAAAAAGTTTAATACTAACAATATAATAATATTTTTAACTATCTAATATTAATGTTCGTTTTACCATAAATATTATTAACTTGTAAATAGACATTGTTACAATTCATTTGTCAATAATCAATACCACATGCCCAAAAGCCATCTCTCGTTTCACAATAAAAATATTTTGTAGATATTTTATTTGAATTTAATTTTATAACATTTTAAAATTAAATCTAAAAGGAAAAAATATTATAATTAATTTTGAGATATATTTATCACATTATAATATAATACATAAATTGTACCTAAAAATTCAAATTCATTTTACCATGTAAATTAAAATTATAATTTTGTAACTATATTTAAATTTCATTAATAAGCACATAAAGATTTCATACTTATAACATAACAATTTTTTAAAGATGGATTGTCACGTTCACTATACCTTAGATATTATTAATTTGTACATAGGCTTTGTTACAATACCATGGGCCAATACCATGGCTCATCAATACAACATGTTCAAAACCATTTCTCATTTCATAAATAAAATATTTTATTAATTTTTTCCCCAAGAAACACTTTCTAGCCTGAGATAGAAGAGATGTTGTAATGTTCTATTATGTTATGTTATCTAAACATTTTGAGTTGGTAAAATTATATTACAAAAATAAAAATAAAAATAAAAATAAATTATTAATAGTTAATAATTAAACTAGTCAAGATTCTTCTTAATTTCAGATCTATCAATCTAAAAAAAATTCAAATAGAGATACAAATATTTCTTAAGTTTTTAGTTAAAAAAAAATTAATGCTTCAATAGATTTGATCCCTTTTAACAAATTAGATAAATCTAAGAAAAAATAATGAGAGTATATCTCCCTCTCTTCATGGCCTTCGAGATTTTGAAAAAATATCTGACCCATTTCTTCAGAGTTTTTCTTCTTAAAATTTGTTTCGAAAGCATAAAAATCAAATTCAAATCAACTCTTTCAATTTCAAGGATTCCTCTTTCTTTGGTTAAAATGTTAATTCTAGAATTTGAGATAAAACATTGTGAAATTGAAGAAATATAGTCCATTTTCAACGAGCTTAATTTGATCTTTGAAGTTAGCGAAAATGAAAATGAAAATCCTATTCCCTCTTATATAAATCTATACCTTTTGGTTTTTAATTTTTCTCAATCCACTAAATAAAAACCTAATTTATTGGCTAGACCTCCATGAATTTTCCAATAACGGTGTGATATTGCATGAATGGAACGTTTTTACTTATTTTATTTTACTCGATTTTGCCTCAAATTTGGATTTTTAGTTTCTTTCTATAACCAATGGTTTGGACGCTAAGTTTTCTAGGATGGTCCAATAGGAAAAACCGTTGCATAGGTGGAGCTTTGCCGTAGATCAAAGCCATTTCCCACTTGTAAATAATTGGATGAAGGGTTGATGTGGATGTGCGTGTCCCTAGTTACAACATTGTGGTACGATAGGGCAAAGCCACCTCCCAAACCATAAGGGAAGAACTGTTCTTAATAGAAATTTTAAATCACCAAAAACCTTATTGGTAGAGCAATACATTTTCCTAATACCATAAAAACATATTTTTATTTTTTACAGTTAATTGATACTAATGCAATTAATTGTTATCGTGCCCATGAAATTAAAAGATATTTCAATGCTTTAATAAAAAATTACATGGAAATAGTTTTATAAGTTATGAGTTAGAAGCAACTTTACAAGAGATAATCTACTATTTTCAGCAGAAAGGAGCACACAAATATTATCTTGAAATTTCTTTTATAAAAGCTATAGGTGGAATAGGATAAAGCATGTTCATCCTTTCAAAAACTTTAGCCACCCATAGAGAGCACACCTTCTCTCGAAGAAGAATCCAAGTATTGTTTAACCATCAAGCTTGTTAACACTTGTTAGATGAGGCTAGATGAGGCTAATCATAAATTTGCTACAGAAATGGATAAAAAGGAAAACAACAAATATATCCCACAATTGATTCTTAATTGTACTGAAATGGTAATTTCATTTAATTTTTATGTCCTTAAACCCATGTTTAAACTACAATCGTTAATAATTCAAATATAGAATAATCCTATAATATCATATTTAAAAAAAAAAAAAAACCTTTAAAAAATTATCATCATTATACTCAAGAAAAAAAATATTAACTATTAATCTTATCATTCAATTTTATATGATATCAATTCTTAAAATATTATTATAATATAATAATTATATTAAAAATACAATTGTTTTTAATATCTCTAATAAATATTTCAATATATTGTGACTTCACAACATTGGCAAGATTTCGTGATCACATAAATCTGTCTTGATATTGCAACAATTAATCTAATGGCAGTTTGCGAAATCTCAAACCTAAATATAATTTGCGAAATCTCAAACCTAAATATAAGTTTATTCCAAGGTTGTGTTGGAATATTGTAGAAATGATATGTTCAGATAGAGTTGATGAGTTGGGTTCTCGTAATTATTGTTCAAATCTAATTGTCATAAGTTGTTTCTTGATAGTTTTTTTTTATGAGTTGGTGATTCAAAATATATGGATTTAGATTGTCTGGGAAACTATGTATGCCTATATAATGCAGGTTGTCTACTTAATTTGATCAATGAAATTTTATTTAATTCTTGTGCATGTCTCTAATTTTCTATTTTAGTATCAGAGCTAAAGGTGGTGTGAACTAAAAAAAATCTTCTGTCCAAAGATCTTGGAGGTTTGTTGCATTGTGGTTAAATAGTGAATAGCAATGAGATTTGAGGTGGCGGCATAATTCTATTGTTGTATACTGTTTTTTTGCAATATAGATGTGATCGTTGATAGCAGAGAAGGGCCTATGGTGGCTGGCGTCATGGCAGTGTGGAGGATGGCGGCTGTGTTTTTGCACCCTCTGTTTGTACGCCGAGTTGAGTGTGAGCTGCTGAGGAGTTGTCTCACTATTTGAAAGGCAATCAAAGGCTGCTGAGGAGTTGTCTCACTATTTGAAAGGCAATCAAAGGGAGCCTGTGTAAATCCTCAGCCGAAGGTGCTTCTACTCAGAGACAACGTACTGATTGAAGTAGCTGAAGGCGGAGCGTTGAACATTGTGTTTCACATGAAACCGCGAAATAATAATGTGAAGCATGCCATAAGTAACTGTTGTTTTGTGAAATGAGTAGTGCTTTTCGCCGTTGAAGAGTTCACTTTTCACCTTAAAACAATACAATATTTTTGAAGTCAAGTTGTGTGTAAAGTTTTTACGAGGAAAATTTGTTTTTAAATGTGAAGACTTTTTCATGTAAAAATAAAGGATTAATTTTTTTTTAATGGTGAAAAAAAATTATTAAGTAGTTAAATATTTGCTTTTGGGTGAAAGTTAAAAATTGAGTGTATTTTATTAAAAGGGGAAAGTAAAGTTTTTGTAAAAAAATGAAAAATAAGAAGTAATTTTGGCTTTGTTTTTTATTTGAAGCAAGATTAAGTTTCAATTTTTTTAGATCCTATGCATTTGGATTTAGATCTAGTGAATTTGAGTGTAGATCTGGTGGATTTGGGTACAATTTCTTGATTGTAGACAATTTTTTTGTCATTATATCTATTTTTTTGTTGAAACTTATTTGAATAAGTCCACAAGGCTTGACTGAGGAAATTATGGAAATTGGAAATTCAAGGTACTAACACTTTGAGAGGGAAGTAATTTGTGGGCCAGAGTGAGTGGGGTGGAGCCCAAACTGTAGGAATTTACAGGGTAAGTTCCTCTGAAAGAATACCAAAAGGACACCGCTCACAACCAGATCACAGATCAATACACCAGTATTTTGACGTGGTTAAAACCCTCAAAGTGCAAGGAGGGAAACAGTCCACGGCCTGTCCCAACGTGGGTACTACAGGCAATTTATTAATCAAATAATGAAAATTTACATAAGCTTCTCTCATGCACGGATTCCCCGAACAATGACCCTCCATGCGCTTTAAATAGAACTCATGGACCAATCGGGTGTCAAGCCACGGATCAAGTGTCGGTAATACCGAGGTGAGAGTGAACCGTCGGATCACTACATATCGTGACCGTCGTATTGTAAGTTACAAAATGTACAACGGTAAAGAAACACACTTTACCTAACTCTAACCTAACTCTATACTAGACCAAGTTGAACTTAACTATATCCTATGTGTCGGAATATCCTAACATCCCCCCTTAAGAACAACTTGGGATAGGATTGAAGGATTTACAAATATGACACAAAAGGAGAAGGAAGGAGGCACTAGAGCCTATCCCCCCTTAGTGACAACTTCCTGAACTCCAAGCATATATCGAAGTTTAGTGAACTTCGCCTCTGTGAGAGCCTTTGTGAAGATGTCTGCAACCTGATCATCTGTTGGACAATATTGCACTTCAAGAACATGGTCATGAATGAGCTTTCTGATGAAGTGCATGTGTAGTTCAATGTGTTTGCTGCGCTGATGCTGGACTGGATCTTTGCATAGCTGAATGGCACGCTGATTATCACACCAAAGTGTGGTTGGATGCTGCTGCTCAAAGCCAAACTCTGATAGGATCTGACGAAGCCACAAGGTTTCCTTACTAGCTTCCATGGCACCACGATACTCTGCTTCTGCTGACGAAAGAGAAATGGCAGCCTGTTTCTTACAAGCCCATGTAATAGGTCCTGAACCAAGAGTGAAGACATAACCGGCAGTAGACTTCCGATCATCAGGGTCACCAGCCCAATCAGAATTAGTGAAACCAACTAACAGAGGAGCTGCTTTGGCACTGTAATGAATCCCAAATTGTACTGTACCTCGAACATAACGAAGTATTCTTTTAGCTTCTTTACAATGAATTTCACGGGGGTTTTGCATAAAACGAGCAACAAGGCCAATAGCAAAGGAAAGATCAGGTCGAGTATGGGTTAAATATAAGAGTTTTCCGACAAGTTGAAGGTATAGGGTAGCATCAACTTCAGGAGAAGTACAAGAGACTGAAAGTTTGACTCCAGACTGAAAGGGAGAAGGGGCTGGCTTACAGTCTTCCATGTGAAAATGACGAAGAATATCTCAAGCATACTTGGACTGAGAAAGGAAAATACCCTCCTGGGATTGCAAGACTTGAAGACCGAGAAAATAGTGTAAGTGTCCTAAGTCTGTCATTTCAAATTTCTTTTTAAGGCTGGACTTCACATGGTTTATAAGGTTGGGATCACTACCAGTAAGAATAATATCATCAACATAAAGAACAAGGATGAGAAGAGAGTTGCCCACTTTCTTGGTGTAGACAGTATTGTCAGAATGACACCTAGAAAAGCCAGATTCTAAAAGAAAGCTATCCATTTTGGCATACCAAGCCCGAGGAGCTTGCTTGAGGCCATAAAGGGATTTCTTAAGTCGACAGACAAGGCTGGAGTCTATTTGTATGAAGCCAATGGGTTGTTCCATATAGATTTCTTCCTGCAAGTCCCCATGCAAGAAGGCAGATTTAACATCCATCTGATGGACTTCCCATTTTAAAGAGGTAGCAAGGGAAAGAACAAGGCGGATAGAGTTCATTTTGGCAACAGGGGAGAAGGTTTCAGTGTAGTCAATGCCTTCAACCTGTGAAAAACCCTTAGCAACGAGACGAGCTTTAGGTTTATCAACTTTCCCATCTAGTCCATACTTGGTTCTGTAAACCCATTTACATCTAACAAGTTTGCGTCCCTTTGGTAGAGGAACAAGATCCCATGTATCATTTGTCATCAATGAATGATATTCTTCATTCAAAGATGCTTCCCAATGTGGATGGCCTGAAGCTTCTGCAAAAGTGTCAGGATCATGATTTACTGGAGCTTGAGCCAGTAAAGAAGAGGCTCTTTCAAACTGAGAACGTGTACGTCGCTGATCTGTAGGATCACCGACAAGATCACCTGCTGCATCCCGAGTAGCACGGACCCATCTTGGAAGTTGAGGATCCTGAGAAGGTGGGGGAGGATTATCATCCTCGCTTTCATCATCTGAAGAAGAAATGTTTTCAAAAGTAGAAGAGATAGGAAGAGGTGGCACATCCGCTGGACTAGGCTCGCAGGCCGATTTATTTTCATCAAATTTTACATCTCTTCTAATGATAACATTTTTGGACTTAAATGGAATAAGTCTATAAACTTTTACATCTTCAGAATATCCAACAAAAGTACATTTCTCACTCTTAGGTTCTAAAGCTTTATGCTTTTCATCTGGAATATGGGCCCATGCTTCACTTCCAAACACACGAAAGTGACTTACATCTGGTTTAATGGAACTCCAAGCTTCTTCTGGAGTGATATTCTCTAGAACCTTAGTAGGAGTGCGATTGATTATATAATTTGCACAATTAATTGCTTCGGCCCAAAAACTAAGACTGAGTCCTTTAGATTGCAGCATACAATTAGCCATTTCCTTTAAGGTGCGATTTTTCCTTTCAGCTACACCATTTTGTTGTGGAGTGTATGGAACAGTATGTTGCATTTGAATTCCATTTTCGATGCAAAAGTTGATGAATGTGTTTTTAACATATTCTCCACCATTATCAGTTCTTAGCTTAAGAATTTGATGTCCAGATTGTTTTTCAGCAAAGGCTTTGAATGCCAAAAAAGTGTTAAATACTTCGCTCTTGAGTTTTAAGAAGTATACCCAAGTGCGTCTGGAGAAATCATCAATGAAAGTTAAGAAGTACTTGCAGCCAGAGAATGAAGCAACAGGAAGAGGACCACATAAATCACTGTGCACAAGCTGTAAAGGGGCTGAGGCGTGCCAAGAGGCACGTTTGTCAAAACTGTCCCGATGATGTTTTCCGAGTACACATCCGGAACAAACACCATCTCTGCAAGATACCATAGGAATACCTGTCACCATATTTTCTTTACATAGATGCTGAAGGGAGCGATAGTTTAAGTGACCAAATCGCTCATGCCAAAGTTTGATCACTTCATCATTATGAGCAACAAATACTGAGGGAAGATTTGATGACCAAAGTTGTGAAACTTATACAACCTTTTGGAATCATCAGCAAGACCAGTAGCTAGAATCTGTTTAGGATCTTTTAGATCCTTGATTACAACATCATGAGGTGAAAATTCAACAATTTTACCTTCACCTGAATGAGTTATCTGATAGACATATAGAAGGTTGCAGGATAAGGTTGGAACACATAATACATCATTAAACTGACCATTGTTTAGATGAACAGTTCCAGTCCCTACAACATTAAGAGATCTATCATCACCAATATATATATTTTTGGTGTTACAATCATTCAAAGAAGAAAACATGGCTTGGTTTTTGGCCATGTGATAAGAGGCTCCAGAATCAATGAGCCACTCATGAGAATGAGAAGAAGAAGAAGATACATTTAATGCATAACCAGACTGAGATGATTGACAAGGACATGCAGAAAGTGCCATTCCGGAAGTTGAAGTTGAAGTAGGCTCCACATGGATGTTATGTTTCTTCATTGCGGCTTCCAAGGCTTCCATCTTCTTAAAGCATTTAGATTCTAAGTGGCCATCTCGATTACAAAAGTTACAATGTCTATCAGTCTTCTTCCATTTGTTTTTATTGGTCTTATCATTTTGCTAAAATGATCTTTCATTTTGAGGTTGAGATGGTTTAGGACCATTCTTTTGAGGATATGACTTCTTAGGATTCTTTGAATTTGGTTGCTGCTGGGCGGCTAACGCTTTCGCAGAAGAGTTTCCAAGATTAAGAAGACCAAGGTGTAAGAGTTTTTCTTATTCTCTTATTAAGGAATCACAAAAGGAGTCAAAGGAAGGGGCCTTGTAGTCTTTTCCTTGACAAATGAAAGCTTCCCTTGTAGAATGGAAAGTGAAAACAAATACAGAGTAGGCTGGTCCCAACTTAGTAAGGATGGAATAAATAAGGTTACCATCTTCTTTCTTAACTTTCACACCTTCCAAGAGATATCTAAGGGTCTTGAATTTGGACAAAAAATCTTCAATGCAAGAAAAATTATTAGGATCCAAAGTAAGCAACTCATTTTCAAGTTGATGGGCTCTAATTTCATTTTTAATCCCAAAAACTTTAGCGAGTTTTTCTAATGCTTCATGAGGAGTCTCAAGTTCTGCAATGTGGAATCTAAGATCAGGAGAAATAGACATCCCTATCAAACCACGTGCTTGATCTTGTCTATTTTCCCATTTTGCAGCCTTGTTTTCATCTTTTGGTTTCTTCTCTTGGTCTGTGGCTATTCTGAAGAGACCTTTACTTCTAAGTAAATCTTCCATGTAGGGTACCCATTGGAAGTAGTTAGTGCTGTCAAGAATGACTTGGCATGGATTTTCCATTTTTAAAAAAAACTGAAGCTGAAGATGTTGAAAGTAAGTGTCCCAATGGATAGATCTCGAAAAAATAGGCGGTTTTAAAAAAAACGGCTCTAAAAAAGGCTAAATAAACTGAGACCGAAATAAGCCAAGAGAAAATAACAGTAAACTGCAAAAAACACTGTATACCTCCCGATCTGAAAAATGACGCAGCTAGGGCTACCGGAAACCTTTTCGCGTGAAACGAAAGGGGTTCCTCACTCGAACAGATGCTCCGAACGCAACAGAGCAGTCCTCATAGCCTGAAAGCAGTCAGAAACAACAGATCTAGGAAACGACAGCCGCATGCAGTTCTATCGGCTTCAGATTTGGATCACCAACGGACGCGGCCCTCAAATAGCTCTGATACCATGTAGGAATTTACAGGGTAAGTTCCTCAGAAAGAATACCAAAAGGACACTGCTCACAACCAGATCAAAGATCAATACACTAGTATTTTGACGTGGTTAAAACCCTCAAAGTGCAAGGAGGGAAACAGTCCACGGCCTGTCCCAATGTGGGTACTACATGCAATTTATTAATCAAAGAATGAAAATTTACATAAGCTTCTCTCATGGACGGATTACTCGAACAATGACCCTCCATGCGCTTTAAATAGAACTCATGGACCAATCGGGTGTCAAGCCACGAATCAAGTGTCGGTAATACCGAGGTGAGAGTGAACCGTCGGATCACTACATATCGTGACCGTCGGATTGTAAGTTACAAAATGTACAGCGGTAAAGAAACACACTTTACCTAACTCTAACCTAACTCTATACTAGACCAAGTTGAACTTAACTATATCCGATGTGTCGGAATATCCTAACACAAACTAACTGTTGGTGCAACTATTTTAGATTGGGGAAAAAGGGAAACAAAAGAAAAGGTGTTGCTACTAATGTCAATTAAAGACAATATCATTCCTAATATTATGGATTGTAAAACATCCAAAGAAACATGTGATGTCCACAAAGGCTTGTATGAAACATCTAATACCAACCGGATTTTGTTCTTGAAGACCAAGCTTATGTCAATTAAAATGGAGTCCAGTGAAAGTATAAGCAATTTCATTTCCCGTGTCAAGGAGTTAAGTGATAAGTTAGGAGAAATTGGTGAAAAGGTGTCCAATACTCACTTGGTCACTATCACATTAAATGGCTTAGTGCAAGATTATCAAATTTTTGTTTCAAGTCTTTCAGCTAGAGAGAAGCCTCCTACTTTTGATGAATTGACAGGTATTCTTCTACAAGAGGAAGAGAAGATGAAGAACTTCAATTTGGGCTCAAACAATTCAGATTTGGCATTGGTAGCCAAGGGTAAGCAGCCATACAAAGGCAAGCCATGGGACAAAAGCAAAGGAGGAAAGTTTCAAGAAAAGCAGAAAGGTATGGCACAATTTGCATTTCCAGTTCATGATAAAAGAAAAGATGATTGTTATTATTGTGGCAAACTTGAACATCATGCTAAAGATTGCTACAAAAAGAAATATAATGAGTCTAAATAGAGAAACAGAAGGCATAATGGGACTTTTGTGGGAAAAGACACTTTAGTCAATGATGGATTTAAAAGTCTCGAAATGTTTATTTCTGATGCTGCATTGCCTTCTGAGACTGATGATGTGAATGTTTGGTTCATTGATTATGGTGCATCACTCCATATTCCTTACAATAAGGATTAGTTTGATGAATATCATGAGAACATTGATGGAACATGTTTTTATCTAGGAGATAACAAATCCCTTCAAGTTCAAGGATATGGAATAATAGGTGCGATGTTACCTAATGGAAAAGAGAGACAGATCCATGATGTGTTGTATGTTCCTCGTATAAAAAAGAATTTAATTTTTGTTTATATTATTGTTGATCAAAACCTAAAGGTGGAATTTTTCAAATCACAGTGTGTTGTTAAATATATCCACAATCGCTACAAGGTTATTTCCATAGGTACTAGAATTGGAGGCTTGTATCAGCTAGATGTGACTAAGGCAGGGAAACAAGCATTGGCATCTACAACAATGTCAACAGAAAAGTTATGGCGTCAAAGGTATGGGTATTTAAATCCCAATGATTTAATGTTACATCAAATGCAAACAATGGGTGAAGGTCTTCCTATTATGAAGAATAATCATGTTGAATGCGAAGCATGTGCAGTTAGCAAGAAACATAGAGATAAATTTCCTATACATGAGGAAAAAGGAAAAGGGAAATGCTTGAATTAATTCATACTGATGTATGTGGACCTATGCAAACGAGATTCCCTGGAGGAGCATTATACTTTCTTATTTCTGTTGATGATAGATGTAGATACACTTAGGTCTATTTGATAAGAAAGAAAAGTGATGTTTTTGAGTACTTTAAGGAATTCAAAAACATGGTGGAAAAATAAATTGGGAAATACCTCAAAATTATTAGATATGATCAGGGGAAGAATATAAATCAAGAGCTTTTATTCAATATTGCAAAAGTCATGGGATTCTACGACAATTTATAGTGCCTCCTACAACTCAGCAAAATGGAGTTGCTAAGAGGAAAAATAGAACACTTGTGGAATGTGCACGGAGCATGCTTCAAGGTAAAAATATCTCTAATGGTTTTTGGGTTGAAGCCATTAACACTGTTGTTTATTTGAAAAACAGGAGTCTAACCAAAAGTTTAAATCTGAAAACACCTTTTGAAGCATTTTATGGATATAAACCAAATGTGAATCATTTAATAGTTTTTGGATGCAAGGAATTTGGACATATCCCAAAAGACGAAAGAAGAAAACTTGATGTAAAATCATAAAAGTGCATATTCATTGGTTATCGTGATGATCAAAAGGCATACAAGTTGTTTGATTGTAATTCACATAGATTTCTTGGAAGTAGAGATGTAGTGTTTCATGAAAATGTAGATGAATGTGATAAAATGAATAACACGTGTATGGCATGATATTGATGATTATGTCAAAATAGAAGCATGTTTTGAACAGGAACAGGAACAAGTACAACAACAGGTAAATGAACAAGTACAGGTTCAAGAGTAGGAAGCATCCGAAAGTCATGACACTCGAAGAAGAGAACAAGAGACTCCACAAAGCAGAAAGAATAATGAAATAAGTAAAACTCTAAGGAAGTCAACACGTCAAATTCAACCCCCTATAAGGTATAAATATTATGCATTGATGTCTCAGGTAATGAATGTTGTAGAACCTTCAAATTATGAAGAGGCTAATGAATATAATGAATGGAGAGATGCAATGAATGAAGAATATAGCTCTATAATGAAGAATAACACGTGGGAATTAATAAAATTTCCAAAAAATAAAGTTCCCATACGATGCAAATGGTTCTTCAAACCAAAGTTTAATGTTGATGGTAGTATTGATAAGTATAAAGCTAGACAAGTTGCAAAAATCTATTCACAAGAAGAAGTTATTGATTATGAAGATACTTTTTTACTTGTAGTTAAACTAAATACAATTAGAATCATGATTGCATTAGCTACAAAATAAAATTGGAAAATGCATCAGTTCGATGTCAAATCTTCTTTCCTCAATGGTGAATTAAAAAAAAAAGTTTATTTGGGTCACCGTGAAGGGTTTGTAAAGCAGGGAGATGAGTATCTTGTTTGCAG
This sequence comes from Pinus tabuliformis, assembly GCA_031772625.1. Classification (NCBI taxonomy): domain Eukaryota; kingdom Viridiplantae; phylum Streptophyta; class Pinopsida; order Pinales; family Pinaceae; genus Pinus; species Pinus tabuliformis. The sequence continues at coordinate 476,347,191 of CM062810.1, read as the reverse complement.
GTTAAAGAAAGCTTTGTATGGTTTGAAACTAACACCAAGATCTTGGTATGTTAAAATTGATTCATTGTTTTATGAAAAATGTTTTGTGAGAAGAAAAAGTGATCCTAACTTGTACATCAAGAGAGATGAGGATGAGAACATTGCCTTGATATCTTTGTATGTTGATGATCTTATCATAACAGGCAGTGCACTCAAGTTGATTGAAGAAATTAAAATTTAGTTGTCACGGGTATTTGAAATTAGGGACCTTGGTGAATTGGATTATTGTTTAGGTCTTGAAATTTAGAAGGTATCTTGTAAGACAATCATCACACAAAGAAAATCCTTGAAAGATTTCATATGTTTAAATGCAAATGAATGTCTACTCCTTTGGAACAAAATGCCATGTTGTATAATGATGATGATATAAAGAAGTGAATGGAACTTTGTATCATCAATTGGTGGGAAATTTGAACCACCTCACCATTACGAGGCCAGATATAGTTTATTTTGTCAACGTGCTTAGTCAATTTACAGCTAAGACTTGTGAAAGCCATTGGAAAGTAGAAAACAAAGTCCTTCAATATTTGAAGGGAACACTTTATTTTTGTATTTTATACACTAATGATTCTGATGTCGAGTTGCCAAGTTTTTCTGATTCAGATTGGGCTAGAAATCCTGATGATAGAATATCAACTTTTGGATATGCATTCAATTTAGGATCGGGGGTCATATCATGGAGCGGCAAGAAAGAACCTACTTTTTCTTTGCCATCCAAAGGAGTTGAATACAAAGCCTTGACCAATGCCACTTGTGAAGCTATTTGGTTAAGATTTATTCTTGAAGATGTTGGATAAAAACAAAAAAGACCAACAAACATCAAATGTGGCAACCAAAGTTCCATGAAGATAGTAAATAATCTAGTTTATCATGCAAGAACTAAACATATTGAAGTCCAACATCATTTCGTAATAGAGAAGATACAATCAAATAAGATTCATTTAATCTATTGTAATACAAGTGAGAATGTAGCTCACATCTTTACCAAGCCTCTTGGAAAGATGAACACTGAAATATGTAGACAACAACTAGGCATTGTTGAAAATCTATTTCTCCATTAAGGGGGGATGTTGGAATAATGTAGAAATGATATGTCTATATAGATTTGATTAATTGTGTTCTAGTAGTTAGTGTTTGAGTTTATCTGTCATGAATTGTGTCCTAGTAGTTTTTGTTGTATGATCCTAACTATTTGGATCTAAATTGTCCTAAAAATTATCTATGTGTGCCTATATAATATACTAGTTGTCCAAACAATTTGATCAATAATATTTATTTCATTCTTGTGCATGTCCCTGATTTTGTATTTAGTTTCACATCATCATCATTTCTATTTTTCTCAAATTTAGGAGATATACAAGATTAACTAAAACCAAGTGACAAAGGAAGTTTAATTAACCATTGACGTTGTAGTTAGGCTTTCCAATGAGTCGAAACCCTAAACGTAATGATTTGAATGGGCCTTATGTCAATAGCACCTTCCCTTAATTATCCCACAAACAACTTTCAGTGTTGGATCAATGGCGGTAGAACATACGGAATCAACGAAGCCGAGTTTTAACAGCGATTACATAATGCTAATGCAAAAGATATCTAAGAGTGAAAAATGAGGCGACAGTATATATGCAAACAGTGGTGGTTAATACAATTAAGAGATAAATCTCGACCCCTACTATGACACACAAACAATAAGATAGGCACTTTATATCGCTTAGAGCGTATGTCTATGCAATACATAGATGATTTGGACAATTGGAACGATGGTTTACGGGACTAAAAATCACAATTCAACGATGCTTTACAGCACTAAAAATCACCTGCAATATGCCACGTTTAAATTGAATGGAAACACAATTATCTGCAATGCCCCGCGTTTGCATATTCTGCAGTTAGAAAATGGCCCTTTTGACTGCCGTAAAAGTGACGGAGGACAATGGCCTAGTCTATGGCAATGGAATCGTATGGCAGAAAGAATGCGCCACAAACTGCTTAGTTAGCCACTAGAACAACGTCCTTCCCCGCACATTGCTTGTTATCGATCGATGTTTCATTCGTTTCATAGCCGTTGGACCAGAGAACATACTTAACCATCTTATCTCCATCCTCTTCCATGAACAGACGGGGCACAAACTCTTCCGCCTTGTCGAACACCTTGGGGTCCTTCGTCGCAAAAGGCCGGTACCCGCGCAGCATTTGCCGCTTCTTTAGCCCATAAAATCCATCGTTCGATTCGACAACCAAATCCGTCTGGGCTCTCGCATACTGAAAAGGCACGTACGGATCTATCCTCAAACATCTCGTACATTGTCTACCGGACCAGCACCATGGAAAATTAATCTCAACCACCGCTTTAAACACTTTGAGAGCAGCTATACTTGTCAGAAGTATTTTGCAAGTTGCGATTTTGTTTGTAGGTAGGAGGAGGGTCTATAACATTTACTATGTAACTCTTAGTTGCACTCGGCAACCTTTACTAATCGTCCAACCCACGAGTGTTTTAATGATTTGCCTTGTTATGTATTAATGTTAAATTTGTATGTTGAGATAAATTTATAAATAATTATTTGTGTAGTTGAGCTAAAGAGAGGGTGAAAAGGTAGTGAGGAGAAAATGGTGGAGCGAATTTTGATAGGCATGTGAAAACAATAGTCACTGTGTTTTATTGTGTGTTACTCTTACTCTTACTCTGCAACCCATCCTGAAAAGTAAATGGTTGTCAACCTTGTTTTTACTTTGATGAATGAGCCGCAATCTAGTTGGGTTATCCTTGCCATGAAGTTGACTTTGCTTAAACTCATTTCTCACCCAGACTCCTCTCCTCTACCCCCCTTGAAATTTTTCTAACATGGTATGAGAAAAAGTTAAACTTTGTTAACGTAAAAACAAGTTTTTTTTACTAGAAATTAAAAATTGTTTTGACCTCATATTGTTTTTTTCCTTTGGAGTGTATTTACTATTAGGTAGAAAGTTATTTCAAGCACAAGCTTGACTAATGGTAAAAATTATTATTATTGGGTTATTACAATGAAGGCCCTATTTTCTTCTCAAGACATTTGGGATTTGGTGGAGAATGGTTTTCAAGAACCAGTGGATGCAGCAACATAAAATGTCTTGTCTCAAGCAAAAAGGGATACAAAAGCCATCCTCCACATTTTTCAAGCATTTAGCAGCAAAGAAGTCCAAACAAGCACGGGCCCTCCTCCACATTTTTCAAGCAGTTCATGGAAATATTTTCCCAAGGGTTGCAGCAGCAACGATGTCCAAACAAGCACGGGACACCTTCCAGATAGTCTACCAAGGCATGACAAAAGTCAAGACAACAAAACTGCAAATGTTAAGAAGAGATTTTGAAACTCTTTGTATGAAACAGTTTGACAATGTAGATTTGTTTTTACACATATAATTGTTGATCTGGATTTTCATTGATGTCAATATGAAAATATTCTAGATACTAAATAATGATGTGAAGCCAAGCAGAGAAAATCCGCGAAGCAACAGGAGTAGTAGACCCAAGAAGGAAAGTCGAGGAGGAAGGATATTAGAGGTCATCAAAAGAGAAAGCCAAAGAGTACGAGGAACAAGTTCATTGGAAAGGGAAAAGAGGAACACACAGCGGAAAAGGAAAGAACTAAGAAACAAAGAGGAACACACAGCGGAGGAGCATAAAAAATGTTAATGGAGGAGTTAACAGTAATATCGAAGAAATAAGTGGAGGGAGTATTAAACCATGGAAACCCATTAAAATCCTCAACACATGTAATAAAACACATTGGTGGCTTTATATGGGTGACTTTACTAGCAGTCTATTATGTGCCACTACCCAAAACCCCCGATGCGATATGTACTACGGACGCGAAACAGGTTATGGTAATAGCCCCATACAATATCGCATTTGTCACATAATTGCAAGCCATAAAGTGGTGTTCTGTTCAAATCACCGATTGCGATATATATGTGGACCTGGCAACTCTATTAGAATACACCGTTATGTCATACAGCATTCACTACGTCAGAAGTTATGTACCGCAAGTCTTAAAGATGTCACATTAAAAATATCAATTGCGATATTATTGCATACCTGACTGCAACACTATAATATGGCTAAATATGATATCGTGTCGATTAAATTACACGTTTCAAAGAAATATCAAAGTGCCAATTGCGATAAGGGTGTGGACACAATGGACCTTTGATTGCGATAGAGTTTTGTACCCAACGAGCTTATCAAAAACAGTTTTTGTATACCACATCCGTTCCATCAGTCATAGGGGATTGACTATATTATGAGAAGAACTCCGGAAGTTTCGATTGCAACTAAGGTGATGATGTGGCAGGTGGGACCACCCATTATATGGTTTTAACTATGTTGATATGTGAATATCAATGATGTTGATATCAGAGGACAGAGCATGTGCACACTTGTAAAACCTCATGAAAGTTGCGATTGCGGGATTAAAGGAATGACGTGGCACGAGGGACCTCCAATATGGGTATAACCTGTTTTATGACACAATTTCTATAAATAATACCTCTATTGGATGAATACTAAAAAAAAAGGACCTCTCTGATATGATTTTAATATGCGACATCATAAGTCGGCCTCTCCTCCAATAAACGTGCCTTTTGAGTGTTGATGAGATTCATATATATACAAGTTAAAAACTTCACCTCAAGCATTGATCTCGAGCATCTATCACAGAGGAGAAGGACAGTTCACAACTCGTGAACGTGAATTAGCATAAGAAAGGAAGCCAAAGGTCAAGCGAACGAAAGTGGAAGCCAAAGGTCGAGCGAGCGAAGAAGGAAGTCGAAAGGTCCAGTGAGAGAAAAAGAAAGCCAAAGGTCAAGTGAACAAAAGTGGAATCCGAAGGTCAAGTGAGCGAAGAAGGGAGCCGAAAGGTCTAGCAAAAGAAGGAGGATGCTGAAGGTCGAACATTCTGTTGACTCGATTATTTATTGAAAATCTCATACCTTTGTTTGAAAGTGATTCAGATAACAATTCCAAAGAATGCTCTATGGACCTAAGACGATTATCTGAGTATGAACAAGGCTGTTTTTAATTGAACGCACAATATGAAACTACAACAGTCACCCCTCTGAAGAAGTCATTGTTGAAGCAGTTACTCCTTAAGCAGTCACTCCTGAAACATTTATCGTGACAGTGAGAACATAGGCTTGAAACAGAGAGTTGGTTTTGTGCAGAGCTTAATGTAGTTCATTGAAGACACATTGAAGTTGTGTGAAGACTATTATAGATCATTATGGCTATTTGAAATCATCATAAGGTAACCTTGCAGACTCTGTCTGGGTAATATGAAGAATTGTGAAGACTCCTTCATATGAAAACAGGTTGTGATTGATGTAGCAGTGAAGCTGTAGATTAACAGAACATAGTGCAGTTGTAGATTGACAGAACACAGTGAAGAATATTTTGAGAGCAGTGTAATAAAATCAAAACATTTCTTGACAAAGAAAAATTGTAGGGTCAAAGCCCTTAGGGTTGGTGCCTTAGAATTGGAAGGATTGGTGTCCTTGGAGGTGGTGCTCCTAAACACAAGGTTGGTGCCTTGAGAAGATAGTGTTGGTGCCCTAGAGGTTGGAGCCTCACAAAAAACCAAGTTGGTGCTTAGCAATAGCTTGGAGCCTTATATATATTGTACCTGATTTATTTTAAAGATTATATTAATAAAAACATTTATTCGTATTGTTCATTTTGTGTTCTAAATATAAATGATTTAACTCTTAATAATAACAATTGAAAAGGAATAATGTTTCATCCCCCCTCTTAGTATGTCCAACAATTGGTATCACAGCCACTACCTTCACTCAAAGCCTAACAACTTGAACGTTGATGATTAGAATACAAATGGAGAATCCAAGGAAGAAAGTCTCCAATCCTCCTAGATTTTTGCCTCCCTCAACAACCAAAATTGGCATCAATCAGTTTGTGATGGCTCCATTGTTCAATGGGAGCTTTGATATATGGGAGGCAAGAATGAGGAATTTCTTTAAGACTCAAGGCATTGAAGTATGAGAATCAATAATTACTGATAACATGATGAATGGAGAATCCAATGAGTACAATACAGAAGAAATGAAGGCAATCTTGAATGGGCTACCAGATTCTATGAAGAACAATTTAGGAAAATGTTTGTCAGTGAAGGGTATATGGGACAAACTTCATGCCCTTCACTCAAAACGAGCATTGACCATGATCACTATTCAAGAAGATGATGGAAACCAAGAAGGAAATCCAGAAACCATCATAGAAGCTGAAAATGAGAATGATGACATAAAGGCTAAAGAAGACCTAGAAGATGAAGAGAATGAAAAATATTTTGAAGAAGATCTCCTCACTAAACTTATAGTTGCCATGGAAGATATTATCAATAAGAAAAAGAAAAATGAGGAAGTTAAAAAGAAAGCACTAGTTGGTGACCAAGACCAATCAAGGAAGAAAGTTGACCTTGTTAAGCTTCAAGTACAAGAAAGGGATGAAGAGCTTGCCAAGCTTAATAAGGAATTTCATCAAAGAAAACGAAAGCATCATGAGGAAGTAATATCCATGACAAATCAATTGGATAAAGCAAAGAAACGCTAAGATAACTTGTCCTGTCAACTTAAACAAAGGCACACGAGCTTGAACAAACTTGAAGTAGAGATTGATCAATACAAGGAAGAGGTCTCCTCTCTTAAATCTCAACTAGAAGAGGTAATAAACCTAGTACAAGGAGTAGAGAAGACAATGGAAGCATTGGCAATAATAGAAGGACAGGTTGATGAAACATAAAAGGAGAGAAACACCATGATATTTCAACTAAAAGAAAAGGATGGAGAAATCTTCAAATTAAAATCTAACATCAACCTTCTCAAGGCCGAAAAATGTAAAGCTACAAGGATCAACAAAGAAATGGAGAATAGTATAGCAATGGAAAATGAAGAAATCTTCAAAATGAAATTAGATATCATCTCCCTTAAATTAGATTTAAATGAAGCAATACGTGTTAAGGAAGAGATTGAGAAACAACTTTCTAAGAAGAATAATGATTGCGAAATATTGAAAGAAGAGATTGTCTCCCTCAGGAAAAAGGTTGAAGGGATGGACAAAATCTTGAAGAGATTTCAAGCCTTGGATGACATGCTTAGCCATCAAAGATATCCATTTGATAAATCAGGTCTTGGCTAAGGTGAATCCTCAAGCAAGGGTGACCATACTTCAAACTACAAGGACATGAGGAAGCTTGATGGAAATAATAATGATCCCAGTTCCAACAAAGGCAAGGAGAAGAGTCAAGGCAACAATGGAAGAAGTATTGCTCCAAGAAGGCTTGCAGATGATGTCAAGAATACAAAAGGTGATGAATATTATCAAGGAATCCTAATGCAGAAAGGCTTCAGATGTACATCAAGGAAATCTCCATCTTGTTGGTACCAAATTTTATTTCTTGGTTATTGTTATTCTTGTACAAATTTTTCACACATGGAAAAATATTGTAGGGCTTATAATGCTCCTCGTCAATCTCTAAGAAGCAATTTCGCGAGAAGAAGTCCTGAATTCTTATTCATGAACAACATAGAATGCTTCAAGTGTTGTAACATTGGTCATATGGCACATAATTGTAACTTGATTTGGGAACCTTCTCAAGCTAGAAATATGCCAGATAAGAAAGTCTCACAAGCATGGAGAAGGAAACAAATATAATATGAAATTCTCTTCAACTCTCCAGCCAACAACACATGCTAGTGACCTGATATTTGACAATCTAAGCATTTGATGGGAAGACTCTATCAAAAGAGACCATGAATATAGTTAGGGGGATCTTGTGGTTCTTGATCATTATTGCAGAAGCTATTCATGAAAGAGTCCTTATGAAATCCTTGTTGAGCTATATTAACAATAATCCTTTGATAAATATCATTTCTCGGGAGCATTACACTGAAGAACATGATCGTGTAATCATTCTTTGGACTGTTATTGAAGATGTTTTCCACTTGATCACTAAGAAGAGATTGAAGTAACAGAGAAGGCCATCCAATGCTTGAGAAATAGGGCAAATAACTATGTTGTTGGTATTACAGAAGTTGAATGTCTCGACTCAGGGATATGATGTGAGAATAGGTAAATCGAGGATAGTAATAGAGGCAACCTTCAAACAAACACACACATCTAGGATGGACGTTGAAGCAAGAGTAGTTGGAAGAATCTAACATAATTGAAGCATTGCAAAAAAAATTCAACCAGTAGAAAGAATTTAAAATATATTCAAGGATTAAATATTAAAAAAAAGAGGGGAAATGTTTTACTGTCAAATAAAGCTCAGCAACTTAAGGAGAAGCAAAGAGATACAAAGAAATCCTGATTTGAAGAAAGATAGAGAGAATGAAAATTTGAGTGGAATTTTCTCTTGATTCGGACTGTTAAGGCCTCTTAATTCTAACTGTGGAGACAATAGAATACAATATAGAAGCATAAAAAAATTGGACTTGGAGATTTGTTGTATTACTAGTTGGAGTTTGTTTTGAAGCATTGAAGTGGAGCATTTTTAAGAATTGTTGAAAGCATTATGAAGAAGTTTTGAGACATGAAGAGGGGATAATGTGCTAGTTGACGATGAGGCATCAATTCATTTATTTCTAGTAAAAAAGAAGAGCACCATGACAGGGGGAGTAACATACCCATAAAAATATTATATTCATAAAGAACAGAAGTAGTTTGACAGGGGGAGAAGTTCGACGGGGGGAGTCCTTGTGCACTCCTTTGCCATTGATGTCAAAGGGGGAGAAAAGAAGAATATTTCCATCAATTGGACTTGGAGATTTGTTGTATTACTAGTTGGAGTTTGTTTTGAAGCATTGAAGTGGAGCATTTTTAAGCATTGTTGAAAGCATTATGAAGAAGTTTCGAGACATGAAGAGGGGATAATGTGCTAGTTGACGATGAGGCATCAATTCATTTATTTCTAGTAAAAAAGAAGAGCACCATGACAGGGGGAGTAACATACCCATAAAAATATTATATTCATAAAGAACAAAATTAGTTTGACAGGGGGAGAAGTTCGACGGGGGGAGTCCTTGTGCACTCCTTTGCCATTGATGTCAAAGGGGGAGAGAAGAAGAATATTTCCATCAATGAAAGAGGCGGAGATTGTTGATCTAGATTGTCATTGATGTCAATATGGCAATATTCAGGATACTAAATAATGATGTGAAGCCAAGCAGAGCAGATCTACGAAGTAATAGGAGCAGTAGACCCAAGAAGGAAAGTCGAGGATGAAAGATATTAGAAGTAATCAAAAGAGAAAGCCAAAGAGTAAGAGCAATAAGTTCATCAGAAGTAGCAAAGAGGAAAACACAACAGAAAAGGAAAGAACTAAGAAACGAAGAGGAACACATAGAGGAGGAGCATAAACAATGTTAACGGAGGAGTTAACAGTAATATTGAAGAAATAAGCGAAGGGAGTATTAAACCATGGAAACCCATTAAAATCCTCAACACATGTAATAAAACACATCGGCAGATTTATATGGGCCACTTTACTAGTGGTCTATTATGTGCCACTACCCAAAACCCCCGATGTGATATGTACTATGGACCCGAAACAAGTTATTGTAGCATCCCCATACAATATTGCATTCATCGCATAATTGCAAGCCATAAAAGGATGTTCTATTCAAATTGTCGATTGTGATATATATGTGGACTCGACCACTCTATTACAATACACCATTATGTTATACCGCATCCACTGCGTCGGAAGTTACGTACCGCAAGTCTTAAAGTATTTCAGGTCAAAAAACACCTATTGCGATATTATTGCGGACTTGACTGCACCACTATAATATGACCCAATATGATATCATGTCCATTGAATGGCACGTTTCAAAGAAACGTCAAAACATCGATTGCGATAAGGGTGTGGAAACAACATATCGTCGATTACGATAGAGTTATGTACCCAACAAGCTTATCAAAAATAGTTTATTTTATACCGCATCCGCTCTGTCGGCCATAGGGGATCGACTATGTTATGAGAAGACCTCCAGAAGTTGCAATTGCAATTAAGGAGATGATGTGGCAGCTGGGACCACCCATTATATGGTTTTAACTATGTTGATATGTGAATATTGATGATGTTGATATCAGAAGACAGAGCATGTGCACACTTGTAAAACCTTCATTTTTCAAGAAAGTTGTGATTGTGGGATTAAAGGAATGGCGTGGCACGTGTGACCTCCAATATGGGTATAACCTCTCTTTTGATGTGATTTCTACAAATAATAAGTCTATTAGATGAATATGAATATGCGACATCATAATCTGACCTCTCCTCCAATAAACGTGTCTTTTGGGTGTTATCACTTAGGTTGTCCTTAAGCTCCGAAAAAGGATACGACCGAGGTAACCACAAACCAAATTTGGACTGCAGGTCCTAGCCCACCTGCAATCAGAGAGGGCTCTCTCTTTCTAATTTATCTTTGTTGAGAAGGCTTTTAGGCTAGCTATTGAGTTCAGGGGTTTAACTTCTATTTTGGTGGGAAGGATGGTGCTTTCAAGTAGAGAGGCAAAACATTATCTGGTCAATTTCAAACCATTGGGCGTGGAGTCAAAGAGTAGGACCGCTGGTGCAATTTCTTGGTCACAAGACAAACATGGAGCAAGGTAGCTGCATATGAAACAATCTTTTAAGGTAAAAGGATGGAGTGAAAGCTAAGGCATGAGAGGCAATTAAGAATCTCTCAAACATGTTTAGCAGAAGGAAGATGAATGAACTCTGCCTAGGAGCAATTAAGAATTCCTAGTTAACAGTCATTCACATGTGAAAAGGTGAAACATGAGCCATAAAGGAATTCATATTCATGCCTAAGTCAAGAGGAAAAACATTAAGAAACCACAGAAATTGAGCATAGAGTGCAAGCATGCAAGTTCTAAACCAATCTTTCTTTCTGTGATTTGAGCATATATGAGATGAAAATAATAAAGACGATGAACACTTATTGATTCATACAGCAGCGCAAGAATTCCACATTCACATCTTCAACCATTACACACAGTGCAAACCGTTGTTATCCAAAACTTTTGAGCGGTCTTTGATTATAGAAAATAGTATCAGACTTATAGTACGAGTCTCCCTTGAGATACATTAGCCGACAAACCCCTCTAACAATGCAGAGGGTCGTATTTATACAAAAATTGAATACAAAAATATCTAGACGAGAAGTTAATAGCTCATAAATTTTCTACCAACTCCTAAGGAGTGGTTGATTAAAAGTAAATGCTGAAGTAAATACAAATGCCACAGCTGTTCTCTCTGTCAGTGAGTGTTTGACTTTTGAGTCACTTTGAGTCGGCTGGGCCGCGTTCTCAGAAATCCGCACCCTTAGGTTCGCCATCTCAGCATTTTTGCTTGGTAACTGCTCCCACTTGTCCTGCGCCTTCTTTCATTGCTCTGTCTAGTGCACTCTGTGCCTTAACCTGTGCTTGCTGATGACCTGCAGCTGTCTGTAATTTTGAAATAAACAAAAAAGAGGGAAAAACTGAAATTACCTGGGCAATACGGCCAGCATTGCTTGCCACCAATTCTCAGAAGGCCACTGATGTCTTTGTATTTTGACAAGTGTTTCATCGGACTATGTGTACTTGTAATAACTGGGCGGCATCTCAAACAGATGATTGACCTCGTGCTCCAGGTAAAATAAGCTTTCTAGTCTGTCGTAGAGCGTTTGTCCTATAGGTGGCCCTGTCTCTGTTGTGGAACTTGATGCAGCAGTAAGCTGATTATTAACAAAATTATTGAGCCTGGTAGAATACTGGTCACATGTCAGAAGTTTTCCAACACTGTTCAGCAGGCTGGGCAATCCTCTGGTTTGTAATGCTGCAAGTCTTATGTCAAAATTGTCTACATCCCTTTGTATATCCCGACATCTTGCCTACAGAGTTTGCACGAGGCTTCTCAATGTGAGCACACTTTTTGCGGTCAGTATGGCATCTTTTCTGTTCATGATATGGAATGCTGCCAGCTCTTCCCTAGTCTGATGATTCAGAAAATTGATCATTATGTTGGCCTGGTCAGGCATATTTCCCAATGCTGCCTTGGCTTTCTGGCTTTCAGTCTTAGCACGACCAAGCAGTTCCACTTGTTCATATATTGCCTTAATTGACCTCCATTGGCCAATGATTGACTGATTTATTTTGGCCCACAGGATCTTCTTTATTTCAGCCAAAGTTTTATCCAATGACAGCTCCTTCTCCAAGGTTTTGATTCTGTCCTTCAGGGCCTTGATTTCTCTTGATTGCTCACCCACTGTCATTTTAGATTTGTCATATTTTGTTTCTAGCTTAGCCAATTTTCCTCTGGCTTGTTTAATCTTTGTTGCCTGAAGCTCTACCTCTTTGATAGCTCTTTTTAATTCATCCATGCTCATGCTAGACTCAGGAATTACTGTTGTTGCTGCTGCAGTACCTGCAGTTGCTGCGGTTGTCGGAACAATTGGATGGGTGGCCGTTGCTTGCGCTGGGGGAACAGTAACATCGGTTGGAAGCGTTTTAGGCGTCTGGGAGGTCGACTCTTCCCGTTTTTCTAGCAGTGCCTTCTCCAATTCCCCTTCCGAATCAATCACTCTTTGGTTTAATTTCATGATCAAATCCAGTTGATCCTCAGCTTCTTTTTCTTTCTGCAGTTCCCCTGTTTGAGGATGCTTAGTAGGAAGCAACCTCAATCTCTTCTTTAATGCAGCAATGTCGTCGTCTTTCTTTTTCATAAGGGTCATCACACCCTTAGGATCTTTAGGATTTTGTCCTAAGTCCACAATAATCTCCTCCAGTGTTTTAATTCTATTATCTTTGGCCGTGGAAGACAGTCTTTCAAAATCCAACTGAGTGGTTGTATTCTTCAATGATTCATTTAACTCATGAGCCAATGTGGCCTTCTCAGCCAGTGTGGCATAAAAAATTTCGGCTGTCTGCTAGTGTAGCTCTATTTGGTCCGTTGGGTGAATATCTTCTGACAGGACCTCTAGCCTTGTCTTAACAAAATCTACAGCTGACTGTGGCTGCTGAACCTTGGTCTTGGAGTGGGTAACAAAACATCTTTTCTTGCTTTATATCAATGCTACCATCAGCCTTTCCTGTTTGGCAGGTATTGCTTTCAAGAATTTTTCGTACAATTGCATTCTCAGTTTCTTGTTTTGAGTCTTGATTTCTTTGAAGCTGGCCTTGGCGCTGGCTGGTTTCCTGCCTTTTTGTGTGGAGGAAGATACCTCCAATCCACATTGTATATCTTGCTCTTGTTGTCCCTGTTGCTTTTGCTGGAAAGAGCTTGTTGGTGTACGCAGGCTTGGTTCCCTTCTTGGGCTTTCTATAACTTCTTCACTGACCTCCTCCTCAATTGGGGAGTTCCCTCTTTGCCTTTTTGACTCAGGCTACTGTGTAGACCCACTGGCAGGTGTGGAGTCTTCCCGGTCTCTTTTCCTGCCTCTCTCTTCATGGGCCGGAGTCTGCAAAATTGGTATTTGGGCCGGCTTTGTTTGTTGTGGAAGGGCTTGCCGTAGAGTTTGTCCCGTTGAGGTGACCAGCTGTTCCCTAACCATTTGCTTTGTTTCCGTTGGTTCCTTCCCTTTGGCTGTACGTGTTGCTGATGTAGAAGCTCCTTGGGCAATCTGTGAAGATGCAGCTGTAGACGGGCCCTTTTCCACTTGGTAGGGCAGCCTGAAATATACCTCGTCATCAGAATCCAAGTCAAGAGTTTTTTCAAGATCCTTAGCAGTTTGTTCCAAAATTTCCTCTTGAGTTAATTCTTCCACTAAAGTTCCTTGTACCCAAGCATCCTGATTAGCATATGGTTCGACTTGAGGGTTTTTGCAGTGGTCATATGGTGTTAATCTATACTTGACCCTTCTAGCATTAATAAAACCAAGTGGGTCATAAGGGACCCACCAGAAGCTCCTCTTCAATTTCAAATGATCTTTGAGTATTAAGTCAGCTTCTTGCCAACCATCCTTCTTGTTCATGATGAAGGGGCCTAGGCAGTCTCTGAATTTCATTTGTGCCTTTTTCTTAGTGCCGTGGAAGTGAGTCAAATCTAAATTTATAAGCTGCCTGTAGTATTCTAATACAAACAGCCTCATTGGCACATATCTCGGAAGCCTTTAAGGACACAAATCACAACCAGAAATTCTGATAACCGTATGGTTTTGATATAGGTACCAATCACCTAATTTGAAATTCTTAGACAGTTGCAAGATTTTTTGCATTTCATAGGTTATTCTAGGAGGAGGAACCTTCATTAGGAGGCAGGACACAGGATATACAAACTGGTCAATGAACTCACAGTATGAATAAGGGGATTCTTGAACTTGGTGGAAAACTGAAGACCAGACGACAGCAGACCTCCTTTCTCCCTTTGAATCCAGTTTCTTGATAGGGCATTGGAAGATGTCAGATTGATAAAACATGAAGAGATGATAGATATAGGAGGAATATTTGAAAATTCCCTACCTATCTAGTCTTATGAGCTGGTCATGGATTTTGTCTGATATGAACCTGGCATAATTATACTTGACAACCAGAGGCTATCCTTGGCTGAAAGAAGACAATATAACCAACACTGTCTCGTCTACAAGTTCAGTTGACGTGACTCCCAACACATAGGATATCATATCTATCAGCAATTTGCCCACTTCATTGAAATGATCATAAGGAAATGGAGGTGGTTCCTTTGGTTGGCAATCTGCCCTCATAAATGTCTCAGCAACCATTTCAATCTTGGTACCAGGGAACCAAGAGGCCTCTTGCAGCAAATTATTTATGGAGAAGGGCAATAGTGTCTTAGTCTTTTTGAAGCCCAACATCTGGTTGATGGAGTCGACAGTGGTGTAGAAAAGTATGCTTCCAGATGAAGACTTGACAACCCTCTGACTTGGTTCATAATTTGCAGCATAGTGATGAATAATTTCAGGAAAGATATTCACAGAAGGAAGGAAATAATAGGGTAGATTGGACTCCCATATGTAATACTTGTCAGTTTTGTCCAGGAAGCTGTTTCTCAGCTGGCAGTATGTGCGTAGATGATTTCTTTTGGCAAAAAAGTCTTGAATGAGGTAATCTGTATCAGCCAAGCGCATGGACTCCAGTTCTTTACTTGGCGGGTTGATGGGAGTAACATTCAGAGCAGATGGAGCGGCCATTGTGAAACTTTGATTGCTTAAGCTGAAAGGAGGGCTAATGAAACAATCGGCTTATCAAATTTGCCCGCAACAACTAGCAAGAGTAGGCAAACTGAACTTCAAATGTGATAGTAGTTGAACAGCTTGAGAGCTTATGCCGTAAGAGACCAACTTGGAGGAGTTTTGGATCAACCTCCCTTTTCTTGGTGAATTTTCTGGAGCTAAGGACTGTGAGGAACAATACAGGGGAGTAGAGGGCAATTGTAGCTTTAGTGGACAGATTCAGACAGCGGGATGGGGTAAAATTGGGCAATACTGAGCTGTTGAGAAATTTTTACTGCGGGTCAAGCTTTAAACAGAATTTTCCCGCAAGAGTGTAAATGGGCATAAGGTTTCTGAGATTTTTCTGAAGTAAAGGGTTTCCAGTAGGTCTGATGAAGTCTCAGGCGCAGCAGAACTACGAATTGGGGAACTTTACAGGTTTACAGTGAGTGCAGTGGATAAAATGAACGAGCAGGAGCGAAAAAGAGGAGGATATGACAAATACCTGGTTCAAACCGGGCTGAAAGTGGATAAACTGGTGCGCAGATAGACGATGAAGCTGAATTGCAGTCCGCAGTAGCTTGCCTGGTCGCTTTGAAGCTTCAGGAGTGAGAGAATGAATGGAAGAGGGAGCCGACGCGTTCAAATGAACTCATAAAAATGAATTACAATGGTCGTCCGCATTCTTTTAAGCGAAAAAATTGACATTTGGCGCTTTTGGCACTTTTTCGGGATGACGTCAGCATGACGTCATCGGCGGGTCCCGGGGTACGGATGCGTGAGGTGGCAGTACGCAGGGGACATGGTGGCAGACGACGTGTCATGTTGACTGGGCAGGGGGGGTTGACGCGGCAGGTGACGTGGGGCTAACGTCACAGGGGAGGGCGGTAAGCGGTTTTGGGCGCACTGCCTAAGCGCCTGGGCAGTTTTGGGGGGAGGGGCTCCGCCACACCCCAACGCTTGACGCGTGGCGGGAGTACGATGGCAAAACCGCCGAACTCCCGGACGCTAAAGCTCGGGCAGTTGGCGTGCGAAAAGGCCCGCCCACCGTAGATCTGGGGTGGGCCAGATCTAACGGTTGGCAGGACAATCAATGTGATGGTGGGTTACGGCAGGGATGCGCCCAACATTTTACTTAATTTATTAATACAGCGGGGGGGGTTACAACATTAATAAAGCGGATTTGGGTTTGTGTGAGCGCAGGGGGTTAGAACTTTGCAGAGATGGGTTTTGCGGGTAAGGTTTAAGCGAGGGGGAAATGAACAACCTAATGTTTAATGAGGTATTTTAAATATTAACTTTGTGAAACGACTGCGGAGGGGGGATGAAACAGTTATCAGTTCACCAGAGGTTAACTGATCCCAAGGGATAGACGAGGAAGGTTAAATATGAGTCCCAGATGGACTTGATATTTCCCCATATTTTAGAACATATGACTATAATGCCAAGGGAGGGATATTTAATATTTTTTGGGATTTTTATATAATTTTTGTAGTAAATAGGGATAGGGGAGTAGTTAGGTAGCTATATAATAAAATTAAGAGTTAGTATGGATTGTGAGGTGAAATAAGAGCAGAAGGCTAAGTTTCAACAATAAAACTTAGATTTAGGGACGAATGAAAGTGAAAAAGTGATTTTACACAAGAAATGTGGCTTCTTTTCATTTATGAAAGCCAACATTACCTTGATGCTTTATAGAAATGGTGCAGAATCATGACTTTTTGGGCAGATCCCAAGGTCCTTAAGGGGATGTTAGTGAGGAAATTTTGAGGGGGAGGAGAAGGGAAGTCAGAAATGCTTCCAAAAATTCTGCCATTGATGAGATGAGCTGTGCTTGTTAAAGCCAAAAATGAAGACAATCTTGTTTCTGCAAACCCAAGCTACCTACCCTTTTTTACAACACCTCGCATTTTTTGTTACTTGAGGAAGGGTGCACTTGCACTTGAAAACCTTTATTTCTTTTTCTTTTCAACTTCCTTCCTATCTAAAAACTACCCTTATTTCTGCCAGGGGCTCAGCTTGAACTATTGAGCTCCCAAGATTCTCTACCTATCTGCACATCTGCCAAGTTTAAACTGCTTGGCCAGATATTATTATCTATATTCTAAGACAAGAAATTTAATGTTTAGGGAAACCAAGCTTAGGATATTTAGCTTTCCCTTAACTGAGCAACCTTTCAAAAATGGAACCTTTGCAGCATGGAAAAGATGAACAACCAGTGCAACCACTTTAGCACTTGTAGAAAAGCACCCACTGTTTGACTGATAGTTGGTGAAATCAGGAACATTGTCTGGTCATGTGCTCCCATAATCAAAATTGTGAGATATGAGGGTATTTGCTGAATGTCTTGGTCTTCATAGAGACAATATGCTAAATATTTTGAGTTGAAAAGATCCTCCATGTAATCAGCTACAAGATCTATAAAAGAACTATGTGTGAGAGTTTCTTCTAGACTAGCCTTGTCTGATGGAACGACTGCATCCTTAGTTACAACCTCTGCAGCCAATACTTCATTCTTTCTCTTGAAAGGGTGATCATCTTTAATCTGTAAGTCAGTAGGTAATACAATTTCCTTACGACTTGGAGAAGGAAGGTCTAGAAGAAAAAATTTGGGATCACGAACATCATAGGACTGGATTTGAGAATGCAAAAGTTCAATCTCATTTTCATGTTCTTCAACCATTAGGTCCAGAAGACACCTTCTGATCCTGGGCTGCTCTATTGTTTTGACTTTTAACAACACAGATCTAACAAAATGTTCATCATGCTCATATTCTGATAATAAATTTCTGAATTCATTTACATCTTGTTCAACCTCATCTTCCCCACACCTAGTCATTTGTCCTGACTATTAACACTGTGGAACATGATTATTTGGCTGTAAAGCCGCTCAAAACTTTGAAAAGTTTTCTAGCAGGTTCGCTCCTCCAGTGGAGCGTTGATTATGCAGATGATGTGGAGCCGCCAGGTGGACGCCAGGTGGATGATCAACTTTGGAGTGCCTGATCTCTGTCCACTATCAAAGATCAGAACTAGACTTGAAAAAATGGTTGAGATGGTTTGGTTCTTCCCCAGTGGAGCTCTCCAACTTTCTTTGTGAGATTATCTAAGGAAGGTCCCTAGTGGAGCTTTCCAACTTTCTTTGTGAGATTATCTGAGGAAGGTCCCCAGTATGGTCGCCATTATGCTATCACTCAAGTTGTCCTTAAGCTCTGGAAAAGGATACAGCCGAGGTAACCACAAACCAACTTTGGACTGCAGGTCCTAGCCCACCTACAATTAGAGAGGGCTCTCTCTTTCTAATTTAGCTTTGTTGAGAAGGGTTTTAGGCTAGCTATTGAGTTCAGGGATTTGACTTCTATTTTGGTGGGAAGGATGGTGCTTTCAAGTAGAGAGGCAAAACATTATCTGGTTAATTTCGAATCATTGGTCATGGAGTCAAAGAGTAGGACCGCTGGTGCAATTTCTTGGTCACAAGACAAACATGAAGCAAGGTAGCTGCATATGAAACAATCTTTTAAGGTAAAAGGATGGAGTGAAAGCTAAGGCATGAGAGGCAATTAAGAATCTCTCAAACATGTTTAGCAGAAGGAAGATGAATGAACTCTGCCTAGCAGAAATTAATAATTCCTAGTTAATAGTCATTCACATGTGAACAGGTGAAACATGAGCCATAAAGGAATTCATATTCATGCCTAAGTCACGAGGAAAAACATTAAGAAACCACAGAAATTGAGCATAGAGTGCAAGCATGCAAATTCTAAACCAATATTTCTTTCTCTGATTTGAGCATATATGAGATGAAAATAACAGAGACGAGGAACACTTATTGATTCATACAGCAACGCAAGAATTCCACATTCACATCTTCAACCATTACACACAGCGCAGACCGTTGTACTCCAAAACTTTTGAGCAGTCTTTGCTTATAGAAAATAGTATCAGACATATAGTGCGAGTCTCTCTTCAGATACATTAGCTGACCAACCCCTCTAACAATGCAGAGGGTCGTATTTATAAAAAAATTGAATACAAAAATATATAGACGAGAAGTTAATAGCTCATAACTTTTCCACCAACTCCTAAGGAGTGGTTTATTAAAAGTAAACGCTGAAGTAAATACAAATGCCACAGTTGTTCTCTCTGTTAGTGAGTGTTTTACTTTTGAGTCACTTTGAGTCAGTTGGGCCGCGTTCTCATAAATCCGCGCACTTAGATTCGCCATCTCAGCATTTTTGTTTGGTAACTGCTCCCACCTGTCCTGCGTCTTCTTCCATTGCTCTGTCTAGTGCACTCTGTGCCTTAACCTGTGCTTGTTGATGACCTGCAGTTGTCTGCAATTTTTGAAATAAACAAAAAAGAGGGAAAAACTGAGATTACCTGGGCAATACGACTAGAATTGCTTGCCACCAATTCTCAGAAGGCCACTGATGTCTTTGTATTTTGACAAGTGTTTCATCGGCCTTTGTGTACTTGTAATAACTAGGCGACATCTCAAACAGATGATGACCTTGTGCTCCAGGTAAAATAAGCTTTCCAGTCTGTCGTAGAGCATTTGTCTTGTAGGTGGCCCTCTCTCTGTTCCGGAACTTGATGCAGTAGTAAGCTGATTATTGAAAAAATTATTGAGCACATGTGAGAAGTTTTCCAGCACTGGTCAGCAGGCTGGGCAATCCTCTGGTCCGTAATGTTGCAAGCCTTATGTCAAAATTGTCTACATCCCTTTGTATATCCCGACATCTTGCCTCTAGAGTTTGCACGAGGCTTCTCAATGTGAGCACATTTTTTGCGGTCAGTATGGCATCTATTCTGTTCATGATATGGAATGCTGCGAGCTCTTCCCTAGTCTGCTGATTCAGAAAATTGATCATTCTGTTGGCCTGGTTAGGCATATTTCCCAATGATGCCTTGGCTTTCTGGCTTTCAATCTTAGCACGACCAAGCAGTTCCACTTGTTCATATATTTCCTGAATTGACCTCCATTGGCCAATGATTGACTGATTTATTTTGGCCCACAGGAACTTCTTTATTTCAGCCAAAGTTTTATCCAATGAAAGCTCCTTCTCCAAGGTTTTCATTCTATCCTTCAGGGTCTTGATTTCTCTTGATTGCTCATACACTGTCATTTTAGATTTGTCATATTTTGTTTCTAGCTTAGCCAATTTTCCTCTGGCTTGTTTAATCTTTGTTGCCTGAAGCTCTACCTCTTTAATAGCTCCTTTTAATTCGTCCATGCTCATGCTAGACTCAAGAATTGTTGTTGTTGCTGCTGCAGCACCTGCAGTTGTTGTGGTTGTTGGAACAATTGGAGGGGTGGCCATTGCTTGCGTTGGAGGAACTGTAACACCGGTTGGAAGCATTTGAGGCGGCTGGGAGGTCGACTCTTCCCATTTTTCTAGCAGTGCCTTCTCCAATTCCCCTTCCAAATCAATCACTCTTTGGTTTAATTTCATGATCAAATCCAGTTGATCCTTAGCTTCTTTTTCTTTCTGCAATTCCCCTGTTTAAGGGTGCTCATTAGGAAGCAACCTAAATCTCTTCTTTAATGCAGCAATGTCGTCGTCTTTCTTTTTCATAAGGGTCCTCAAACCCTTAGGATCTTTAGGATTATGTCCTAGGTCCACAATAATCTCCTCCAATGTTTTAATTCTATTATCTTTGGCCGTGGAAGATAGTCTTTCAAAATCCAACTGAGTGTTGGTATTCTTCAATGATTCACTTAACTCATGAGCCACTGTGGCCTTCTCAGCAAGTGTGGCATAAAGCATTTCGTTTGTCTGCTTGTGTAGCTCTATTTGGTCCATTGGGTGAATATCTTTCGACAGGACCTCTAGCCTTGTCTCAACAAAATCTGCAGCTGACTGTCGCTGCTGAACCTTGGGCTTGAAGTGGGTAAAAAACATCTTTTCTTGCTTTATATCAAATGTTGCCATCACTCTTTCCTATTTGGCAGGTATTGCTTTCAATAATTGTTCGTACAATTGCATTCTCAGTTGCTCGTTTTGAGCTTTGATTTCTTTGAAGCTGGCCTTGGTGCTGGCTGGTTTCCTGCCTTTTTGTGTGGAGGAAGATACCTCCAATCCGCGTTGTATATCCTCCTCTTGATGTCCCTGTTGCTTTTGTTGGAAAGAGCTTGTTGGTGTACGTAGGCTTGGTTCCCTTCTTGGGCTTTCTATAACTTCTTCACTGACCTCCTCCTCTATTCGGGAGTCCTCTCTTTGCCTTTGTGACTGAGGCTGCTGTTTAGACCCACTGGCAGGTGTGGAGTCTTCCCGGTCTCTTTTCCTGCCTCTCTCTTCATGGGCCAGAGTCTGCAAAATTGGTATTTGGGCCGGCTCTGTTTGTTGTGGAAGGGCTTGCCCTTGAGTTTGTCCCGTTGAGGTGACCGGCTGTTCCCTGACCGTTTGCTCTGTTTCCATTGGTTCCTTCCCTTTGGCTGTACCTGTTGCTGATGTAGAAGCTCCTTGGGCAATCTGTGAAGATGCGGCTGTAGACGGGCCCTTTTCCACTTGGTAGGGCAGCCTAAAATATACCTAGTCATCAGAATCCAAGTCAAGTGTTTTTTCAAGATCCTTAGGAGTTTGTTCCAAAATTTCCTCTTGAGTTAATTCTTCCAGTAAGTTCCTTGTACCCAAGCATCCTGATTAGCATATGGTTCGACTTGAGGGTTTCTGCAGTGGTCATATGGTGTCAAGCTATACTTGACCCTTCTAGCATTAATAAAACCAAGCGGGTCATAAGGGACCCACCAAAAACTCCTCTTCAATTTAAATTGATCTTTGAGTATTAATTCAGCTTCTTGCCAACAATCCTTCTTGTTCATGATGAAGGGGCCTAGGAAGTCTTTGAATTTCAGTTGTGCCTTTTCCTTAGTGCTGTGGAAGTGAGTCAAATCTGAATTTATAAGCTTCCTGTAGTAGTCTAATGCAAACAACCTCATTGGCACATATCTCGGAAGCCTATAAGGACACAGCTAACAGCCATAAATTCTGATAATCGTATGGTCTTGATATAGGTACCGATCACCTAATTTGAAATTCTTAGACAGTTGCAAGATTTTTTGCATTTCATAGGTTATTCTAGGAGGAGGAACCTTCATTAGGAGGCAGGACACATGATATACAAGCTGGTCAATGAACTCACAGTATGAATAAGGGGAGTCTTGAACTCGGTGGAAAACTGAAGACCAGAAGACAACAAACCTCCTTTCTCCCTTTGAATCCAGTTTCTTTATAGGGCATTGGAAGATGTCAGATTGGTAAAACATGGAGAGATGATAGATATAGGAGAAATATTTGAAAATTCCCTGCCTATCTAGTCTTGTGAGCTGGTCATGGATTTTGTCTGATATGAACCTGGCATAATTATACTTGACAGCCGGACGTTGTCCTTGGCTGAAAGAAGACAATATAACCAACACCGTCTCGTCTACAAGTTCAGTTGACATGAATCCCAAGACATAGGATATTATATCTACCAGCAATTTTCCCACTTCATTGAAATGATCATAAGGAAATGGAGGTGGTTCCTTCGGTTGGCAATCTGCCCTCATAAATGTCTCAGCAACCATTTCAATCTTGGTACCACAGAACCAAGAGGCCTCTTGCAGCAAATTATTTATGGAGAAGGGAAATAGTGTCTCAGTCTTTTTGAAGCCCAATATCTGGTTGATGGAGTCGGGAGTGGTGTAGAAAAATATTCTTCTAGATGAAGACTTGATAGCCCTCTGACTTGGTTCATAACTTGCAGCACATAGATGAATAATTTCAGGAAAGATATTCATAGAAGGAAGGAAATAATAGGGCAGATTGGACTCCCATATGTAATACTTGTCAGTTTTGTCTAGGAAGTTGTTTCTTAGCTGGCAGTATGTGCGTAGATGATTTCTTTTGGCAACAATGTCTTGAATGAGGTAATCTGTATTGGCCAAGGGCATGGACTCCGGCTCTTTACTTGGCGGGTTGATGGGAGTAACATTCAGATTAGATGGAGCGACCATTGTACAACTTTGATTGCTTAAGCTGAAAGGAGGACTAATGAAACAATCAGCTTATCAAATTTGCTCGCAACAACTAGCAAGAGTAGGCAAACTGAACTTCAAATGTGATAGTAGTTGAAAGGCTTGAGAGCTTATGCCATAAGAGACCAACTTGGAGGAGTTTTGGGTCAACCTCCCTTTTCTTGGTGAATTCTCTGGAGCTAAGGATTGTGAGGAACAGCACAGGGGAGCAGAGGGCAATTGCAGTTTTAGTGGACGGATTCAGACAGCGGGACGGGGTAAAATTGGGCAATACTGAGCTGCTGAGTAATTTTTACTACGGGTCAAGATTTAAACAGAATTTTCCCGCAAGAGTGTAAATGGGAATAAGGTTTTTGAGATTTTTCTGAAGAGTAGAGGGTTTCTAGTAGGTCTAATGAAGTCTCAGGCGTAGCAGAACTACGAATTTGGGGAACTTTACAGGCTTACAGTGAGTGCAATGGATAAAATGAACGAGCAGGAGCGAAAAAGAGGAGGATATGACAAATACCTGGTTCAAATCGGGCTGAAAGTGGATAAACTGGTGCGCAGATAGACGATGAGGCTGAATTGCAGTCCGCAATAGCTTTCCTGGTCGCTTTGAAGCTTCGGGAGTGAGAGAATGAATGAAAGAGGGAGTCGGCGTGTTCAAATGAAGTCATAAAAATGAATTACAACGATCATCCGCATTCGTTTAAGCGAAAAAATTGACATTTGGCGCTTTTTCGGGATGATGTCAACATGACGTCATCGGCAGGTCCTGGGGTATGGATGGGTGATGTGGCAGTACGCAGGGGACATGGTGGCAGACGACGTATCATGTTGACTGGGCAGGGGGGTTGACGTGGGAGGTGATGTGGGGCTAACGTCACAGGGGAGGGCGATAAGTGGTTTTGGGCGCACCGCCTAAGCGCCTGGGCAGTTTTGGGGGGAGGGGCTCCGCCACACCCCAACGCTTGACGCGTCGCGGGAGTATGGTGGCAAAACCGCCGAACTCCTGGACGCTAAAGCTCGGGCAGTTGGCGTGCGAAAAGGCCCGCCCACCGTAGATCTGGGGCACGCCAGATCTAACGACTGGCGGGACAATCAATGTGGCGGTGGGTTATGGCGGGGACCCGCTCGACATTTTACTTAATTTATTGATGCAGCGGGGGGGTTACAACATTAATAAAGCGTATTTGGGTTTGTGTGAGCGCGGGGGGTTAGAACTTTGCAGAGATGGGTTTTGCGGGTAAGGTTTAAGCGAGGGGGAAATGAACAACCTAATGTTTAATGAGGTATTTTAAATATTAACTGTGGGAAACGACTACGGAGGGGGGATGAAATGGTTATCAGTTCACCAGAGGTTAACTGATCCCAAGGGACAGACGAGGAAGGTTAAATATGAGTCCCAGATGGACTTGATATTTCCCCAGACTTTAGAACATATGACTATAGTGCCAAGGGAGGGCTATTTAATATTTTTTGGGATTTTTATATAATTTTTGTAGTAAATAGGGATAGGGGAGTGGTTAGGGAGCTATATAATAAAATTAAGAGTTAATATGGATTGTGAGGTGAAAGAAGAGCAGAAGGCTAAGTTTCAACAGTAAAACTTAGATGTAGGGACGAATGAAAGTGAAAAAGTGATTTTACACAAGAAATGTGGCCTCTTTTCATTTAAGAAAGCCAACATTACCTTGATGCTTTATAGAAATGGAGCAGAATCACGACTTTTTGGGCAGATCCCAAGCTCCTTAAGGGGATGTTAGTGAGGAACTTTTGAGGGGGAGGAGAAGGGAAGTTAGACATGCTTCCAAAAATTCTGCCATTGATGAGATGAGTTGTGCTTGTTAAAGCCAAAAATGAAGACAATCTTGTTTCTGCAACCCCAAGCTACCTACCCTTTTTACAACACCTAGCATTTTTTGTTACTTCAGGAAGGGTGCACTTGGACTTGCAAACCCTGATTTCTTTTTCTTTTCAACTACCTTCCTATCTAAAAACTACCCTTATTTCTGCCAGGGGCTCAGCTTGAACTGTTGAGCTCCGAAGATTCTCTACCTATCTGCACATCTGCCAAGTTTAAACTACTTGGCCAGATATTATTCTCTATATTCTAAGACAAGAAATTTAAAGTTTAGGGAAACCAAGCTTAGGCTGTTTGGATTTCCCTTAACTGAGCAACCTTTCAAAAATGGAACCGTTGCAGCATGGAAAAGATGAACATTTTTGGCACTTCCACTGTCAATCATGAAATATGAAACCTGTTGCAACAAGAGGCTAACATTGGGTATGGATGAGATTGATATATATACAAGTTAAAAGCTTCACCTCAAGAATTGTTCTCAGGCATCTATCACAAAGAATAAGGACAGTTCACAACTTGTGAACATGAATCAACATAAAAAAGGAGGCCAAAGGTCAAGCGAACAAAAGTGGAAGCCGAAGGTCAAGCAAGCGAAGAAGGAAGCCGAAAGGTCCAGGGGAAGAAAAAGGAAGCCAAAGGTTGAGTGAGCAAAAGTGGAAGACGAAGGTTGAGCAAGCGAATAAGGAAGCTTAAAGGTCTAGTGGAAAAAGAGGGAAGCCGAAGGTCGAACACTTTGTTGACTGGGTTATTTATTGAAAAGCTCGGACCTGTGTTTGAGAGTGATTCAGATAACAATTAAAAAGGACACTTTGTGGATATAAGAAGATTATCTAAGTATGAACAAGGTTATTTTTAATTGAATTCACAATATGAAACTACGACAGTCACTCCTCTGAAGTAGTCATTCTTGAAGCAGTTACTCCTGAATCATTTACCATGATCGTGAGAACAAAGGCTTGAAACAGAGAGTTGTTTTTGCGTAGAGCTTAGTGAAGTTAATTGTAGACACATTGAGGTTGTGTAAACATTATTGTAGATCATGATGGATATTTGAAATCATCATGAGGTAACTTTGTAGATCTATTTGGGCAATATGCAGAATTGTGAAGACTCCTTCATATGAGGACAAGTTGTCATTGATGTAGCAGTGAAGCTATAGATTGACAGAACAGAATGAAGAAGATTTTGAGAGCAGCGTAATGCAATCAAAACATTTCTTGACAAAGAAAAATTGTAGGGTCAGAGCCCTTGGGGTTGGTGCCTTAGAATTGGAAGGATTGGTGTCCTTGGAGTTGGTAATCCTAAACACAAGGTTGATGCCTTGAGAAGATAGGGTTGGTGTCCTAAAGGTTGGAACCTCATAAGAGACCAAATTAGTGTTTGGCAACAAGTTGGAGCCTTATATATATTGTACCTGATTTATTGTAAAGATTATATTAATAAAATAATTTATTCCTATTGTTCATTTTGTGTTCTAAATATAAATGATTTAACTAGTAAAAATAACAATTGAAAAGGAATATTGATTCACCCTCCCTATCAGTATTTCCAACAGTAATTGGGTTGGTTACTCAAATCAGGTCTCATGCTGAGACATGTGAGGAAAGGAGAATAGTTTAGAAAGTTTTGAGAAGCCTGTCAGCAAGGTTTGATGCTATTGTTGTGGACATAGAGGAGACAAAGGATCTTTCACACTTCTCAGTGGATGAGCTTCATGCATCAATGATTTCTCATGAACATAGACTGAATATATCAACAATCTCTTCATTGTAGCATGCCTTGAAGACACAAGTTTCATTTGGTCAAATTAGAAGCACAAGAAGGTCATGTCCTAGAGGAAGATGAAGAAACCCACACAAAGGTGGAAGAAGTAGCCCTTCAAGCTCAAGTGGAAGGGGCAACAATAAAAATCCATGTCAAGGCCCAAGCCAAAATCAAGCACAAGGTCAGAGGTATGATAAATCTCCAGTCCAATGTCATTACTGTAAGAAGTATGGTCATTATGCGAATGAATGTAGAAAGAATAAATATGACATTAGTAACAAACCAAGTTTAAATTTCACAAAATAAAATGAGAACCATGATAGCATGTTTTTATCTTGTAATATAGCACAAGAAAAACATAGTGATTTATGGTATCTAGATTCACGGTGTAGGAACCACATGTCAAGGAACATAGAAATGTTTTCAAATCTACATGAAACTGTGAAATGTGGAGTGACATTATGAACTGATAAAAAAGTATCTATCATGGGCAAAGGAAGAGTCAATATCCTAACAAAGAAGGGGTAGAAGAAGTACATCTCAGATGTTTACTTTGTCCTCGGTTTGAAGCATAACCTCATAACCATCGGACAACTCATGCAAAAGAGCTACAATGTCTTTCTCAAAAATAATGAGTACACAATTTTGGATAGGCCTCCAAGCAGACAACTGATTACAAAGGCTGAGATGACAAACAATCGAATGTTTCCCCTAAAAATAAAATCATATTTGAAGGAAGAAGGTGCACAAGCACAACTATCAATGAACTCAGAATAGGATGGAAGAAAAGGTGTAGCCGTCACACAAGTAAACTTTCAAGCAGAAGTTAAAGATGAAAATTGGTTATGACATTTCATATTTGGTCATCTCAACTTTGGAGGTTTGAATTTTCTGCATAGAAAAGACATGGTAAAGGGGTTTCTTCTTATAGAAAAATTGGACAACATATGTGAAGGATGTATCTTTGGAAAGCAACATAGAAAGTTTCCAGCAGAAAAGTCAGTAAGGGAAAAGGCACCTTTGGAGATTGTCCATTCAGATTTTTATGGACCAATGCAGACACCATCAATTGGTGGCAGCCACTGTATATTGACCTTCATAGATGACTACATAAGGAACACATGGGTCTATCTCCTAGAACATAAAAGTGAAGTGTTTGAGCGCTTTCGCGAATACAAGGCTCTTTTTTAGAAGCAATGTGGAGTCTACATCAAAGTCTTTAGGACTGATAGAGGTGTCAAATACATCTCAAGTTACATCCTTCGATTTTGCAGGGAGCATGGAATTCACAAGCAATTTACAACAAGGTACACGCCTAAGCAAAATGGTGTAGCGGAAAGGAATAATAGGACCATTATGGAGATGGCAAGGAGTATGTTGAAGGCAACGAATTTTCCAAATCATTATTGGGCTGAAGCTATCACTTTTGGAACATATATCTTGAATAGATGTCCAACCAAAAGCATCCAGAATGTGGTTCCTAAAGAGGCATCAAGTGGAATAAAGCATAGTGTGACTCATATGAGAGTTTTTGGATGTGTCGCATATGCACATGTCATGGATGAGTTGAGGAAGAATTTGGAAAGCAAGGGGGAGAAATGCATATTTGTTGGATATGGTGATGAATCCGACACATACAAGCTTTACAATCCATCTATGTAGAAGGTCATAATCATCAGAGATGTCTAGTTCATAGAATAGAAATCATGGGCTGGAAGTTTAGAGAAGACATTCAATGTGAAAGCATGTATACCACATGAGGACAAAGAGGAATTGATGCAGCAAGCAATTCCTCAACAATGACTCGCTCTACTCCTATTCAATCACAACAAAGCAGGCGACAAGTAACACCATCAACAAATAATAGGACAATGTAACACAGTCAAATGAGTTCTTCTCTAAGCACGCTGCAAAGTGAAACACCAAGTGACATGTCAAGCCCATCTTTAGCAAGCACAAGAAGAACAAAATTCAAAATTTTAATTGAAATCAATGAGAAAGATGAAGTTGATAGTAGCACTGGTCTGGATTCCTTGCTTGCATTTTTTTTGTCATGTAGACGACCCAATCGATTTTGAATATGTAGACACGAAAGAAAAATGGGTTGCAGCAATGTAGGAAGAAATAGAAGCAATAGAAAAGAATGACACATGGGATTTAGTGAACCTTCCACAAGAAAAAGAAGCTATTGCAGTGAAGTGGGTCTATAAGGCTAAGAGAAATGTCGACAGGAAGATTGAAAGGCATAAAGCAAGGCTAGTTGTCAAAGGATACAAGTAGTAGCATGAAAGAGATTATGTGGAGACGTTTGTGCCAGTCGCGAGGATGGAGATAGTGCATACAGTTGAGGAAATTGATGCACAACATAAATGGAAAGTGTACCAAATGGACGCAAATCAATGTTATTGAATGGAGTGTTGAAAGACGAAATGTATTTTGCGTAACCACTTGGTTATGAGGTAGCAGGCTAAGAAGACAAAGTGTATCGATTGAGGAAAACTCTTTATGGTTTGAAGCAAGCACCATGTGCATCACATAGTAGGATAGGATCTTACTTGTTGAACAATAGTTTCGATAAATGTGACGGTGAGATTACTCTCTACATAAAAGAGAGTGATGGTAAGATTGTTATCATTATCTTATATGTAGATGATTTGATTTTTATAGGAAGTGCTGATTTCTTGATCGTCAATTTCAAAGAAGTCATGAAGAGTGAATTTGGAATGACTGACTTTGTGTTGTTAAGGTAATTTTTGGGCATAGAGCTGAAGAAAACATAAAATGGAATTTTTACTTCTCATGAAAAGTATGTAGCAGAAATTTTGTAGAGGTTTAATATGCAGAAAAACAAGCCCGCATCAAATCAAATTGTCATGGGGTTGAACTTGAGGAAAGAGTATTACAGCAACAATGTGAATCCGACATTATACAAAAGCATGATAGGCAGCTTGATGTATTTGACCGCCACTAGGCTGGATATAATGTATGGAGTGAGTTTGGTGTTGAGAGTCATGGAGACATCCAAGGAGACACATTGGCAAGCAACGAAAAGAATTCTAAGGCACCTCAATGGGACAAAACAATATGATATTCAGTATGCCGCAACAAATTATTTCAGGCTGGTTAGTTACAATGATAGTGATTGGGCAGGAAGTGTCGATGACAGAAAGAACGCGTTAGGATATGTTTTTCATTTGTGTTCTGGATCCATCTCATGGGCCTCCAAGAAGCAACCAATAGTGTCACTGTCAACAAGAGAAGTTGAATATGTCACCACAATAGCAGTAGCGTGTCAAGCAGTTTGGATGAGAAAAATGTTGAGGGATCTTCCCCACAACCGAGAGGGAACAACAACTATTTTCTATGACAACACTTCAGCAATTTCATTGTCAAATAATTATGTCTTTCAAAATATTACCAAGAATATTGATGCTAAATATCATTTTATTAGAGAGATGATTAACAATGATGAAATTATGTTGCAGCACTGCAAGTCGGAGGAACAATTTGTTGATATTTTCACAAAGCTATTGGCACGTGAAAGTTTTGTTTATCTCAGAGACTGTTGGGAATTGTCAATGTTAGAAATTTTGATTAAGGAGAAGTGTTGGAGAATTAATCCCAACCACCATGTTAAACAATCTAACAATAGCCATACTTGTCAGAAGTATTTTGTAGGTTATGATTTTGTTTGCAGGCCAAAGCACAAAAAGTCTAGGAAGTAGTACAATGTTGACCATCCGGCAACACATCACAGAGTTAAATCACTTAATGAGGGTTGGTAAATATGTACGGGTGAAACATTTACTCGCAACTCTTAGTTGTAGTCCACAACCTCTACAAGTTTAGGAAATCCCTCATTTTGTATAATTGCTCGTCCCGTGTCTTAATGATTTTCTCGGTCATGTATTAATGTAAAATTTGTATGTTGAGAGAAACATGAATCTAAGGAGTCATTTTTATGGTTGAGAAAGAGAGAGGGTGGAAGTCTATGAGTTAGAGAGGAGAAAATCGTGGGCCGAATTTTGGTGGGCATGTGAAAACAACAATTACTGTGTGTTACTCCACAATCCCTGGTGAAGAGTAAATCTTGTAAAACTTCTTTTTGCTTTTATGAATGAGCTGCAGTCTCACATGAATGTATTTTCATGTTTTAGAGTTTAATTGAAAGTCTCATTTAGTTTCTCCAAGATTTACTCTGTTTTACTTTATTTTGTTGTGACTTATTTTTTGTGTTTTAATTAAGACTTTGTGTAGTTGCGATATCCTTGCCGCAACTAAAGTTGACCTTGCCACAACTAATTTTTGAGGTAGACTCCTCTCCTATTCCCCCTGTGAAATTTTTCTAATAGTTGTGACCTCCATGTGTCCTAATGACTTCTCGAACTTCTTCTACCAGATCTCTATTCAGTTGCACCCCGACTCTAGCAACATATTTGATGATATTGGGGAACATAAATTTCATTACAACTAAGGCGTTGAAGGTGATGTTAAAGAGGAGATCATGGTAGGATTACTCTTTCTTCAGTCAAAACTGTTTCTCCGCCATCTCTAGCACTAGAGTGGCAAGAGTCCACGGGAAACTAAAGGATTTGTCATAATAACCGGAGATGAGCCATAAGGGTAGACATATTGAATGGATGTGAGTTCATCGAGGATCTTGGAGAGGAATCCTGATCTCAATATTAGAGTGAGTTGTGGCCCTAGACATGTATTAACATACAAAGGGCCATTAGATTCGAGGCCGTGAGTGATGGGATATGCCCTGGTTATTGAGTGACAAATGAAATTGAATATCAATTGTGTGATCTTGTTTCCAAAAGACACCTTCCTGTTGCTTTCCATTTTTTTTAAAGGGCAGCATGGAGCTTGTCGAAAGCCTAAGAAAACTCAGGGAAATATCCGTCTCTACCTTTCCTGAGCACCTTGAGGAAAAATCCCTTAAGCTTCTTGTGCTTCTCCTTGGATGGGTCCATGTAAACAAAAACCTTGTAGCCTACAGTAAAATCTATGATGGGCATATATGAGGCTGTGAGAACATTTTTCTTCTCCACCTTGCTTAGATGATAAAGAAATCCCTCTCGACCTAGATGGATTGTGCTGCTCAGGGAAGAGTTGGTAAGTGAAATATTTCTTCAAAAGAAGCTACCTACAGACACACTTCTATTATTATGTATATATATTATTATTATTTTAGATGTATAGAAGTTTGAGTATTATCATTCTTTAAGATTGAGATGATCACTTTCCTGAAATTTATATTTGTTAAGTTTTTAAATGTGTATTTGTTAAGTGTTTAAAATGAATTTTATCATTTTATTGTATTATAAGGTTTAGAAGATAAAAATTTTCGAAAAGTATATTTTTTAATGGTAAAAAAACATATCGTATAATAATTTTATTGAAACTTTATAATATATGGAATGATATAAACATATTTTTATAATTATATGTATTATTAGTCATTGTTTATGGAAAAGGAGGGACTATAGTGATTGCTTGGCCTTTCACTCTATATTAGTTTGATTTGATTATCTGTGTTAAGGTGCATTTAACCAAAGTCTTAAGAAACATTCGATGCCAAAAGAAAATATATCCAAGATTTGATTTTTGTACTATTATTGTAAGGACATGTATAAAAATGACAATGTTTGTATTAAGAAATAAAACCCATTGGTTAGCTCTACAAAAGAGAGTCTGAACCAGGAGAGTCTAGCTCTACAGAACGCTCTACATTGTTCATCAACATTACGCATTAAATAGAATACATGGTTTTAGGGAAGTTAGAACAACATCATAAGAAATAGAAACTAATTCTTATCCTTAGGCTACATGAACCAACTCTACCTATTCTAGGATATTCTCCATTATCTTCAACACTCCCCCTTAATGGAGAATGGGTTCACATATATGCCTAACATCTCCCTAAACATTTGAAATTTTACTTTTCCAAGGGGTCTAGTCAAAATGTCCGAAACATTATCACATGTATTACAATATTCCAGATGAATTTCTTTAGATTGCACTTTCTCCCTTACAAAATGGAATTGAGTATCAATATGTTTCATGTTTTTGTGAAACACTGGATTTTAGGCCAGCTTCATTGAACTTTGATTGTCGCATATGATTGTTGTTGTGACTGTGTGTTCTTCCCAAACGTCCTTGAGGATTCTCCGCAACCAAACCACCTCGCATGTTGCTGCACACATGGCTTGATACTGTACTTCTACTAAGAACAAGGAGACTATGTTCTGCTTCTTGCTGCTCCAAGTGATCACCCTCGATCTAAGACTAAATGGATAACCTATTATAGATCTATGATCATCTACATTTCCTACCCAATCTGAATCTGCAAATCCTGCCATTCTAACATCAAAAGAGTCAGTGTAATTAATTCCATAATCTACAGTACCTTGTAGATACCTCCAAACATTCTTCGTTGCATTCCAATGGCTTTCAAGTGGCTTAAACATAAATTGGCTTGACACACTGACTGTATAAGCCAAATCAGGTCTAGTGGTGGTTAGGTAGATCAGACTCCCAACCACGTGTCTGTAAAGTGTTTCATCCACCTCTTTTGAGCCATCCTCACACTACAATTTGATTTTTTGTTGCAATGGTACCTGTGCAGACTTGCACTGATCCATTCTAAACTTCACTAGCAGGCCTTTGACATACTTTTCTTGAGACAGAAGTGTTTGACTTGAATCTCTCCAGATTTCGAGACCTAAACAGTATCTGAGTTCACTGAGATACTTCATCACAAACATTTGTGACATTTGCTACTTGATTTCATCAATTAGATATATAACATCACCTGTAATTATCAAATCATCTACATATAATGAAATCTGCATTACACACCCTTGTTCATCTTTCATGGTGTAAAGATTAGGGTCATTCTTGCTTCTATGATACCGAGCTTGTAGAAAAAATTACTCAATTTTCTCATACCATGACCTGGGAGCTTGTTTTAGTCCATAGAGTGCTTTCTTCAACCTACAAACTAAATGTTTTTTTTCCTTTTAGACAAACCCTTCCGGTTGCTCTAAATAAACCTCTTTTTTCAGTTCCCCATTCAGAAATGCAGACTTTACATCTAGTTGGTGCATTATCCAATGTTTCTTAGTAGCTAAGGCAATTAACATTCTGATGGTGTTCAATTTAGCTACAAGGGTGTAGGTTTCTTCATAATCTATCCCTTCTTTTTGTGTATACCCCTTTGCAACCAACCTAGCTTTCAGTTTTTATATAGTTCCATCTGCATTGATTTTTAGTTTATGTAACCATTTGCAACCTATGACCTGTTTTCCTCTAGGAAGTTCTACCAATTCCAAAATGTTGTTTCTGATTATTGAATCATATTCCTATTCCATGGCTATTTTCGATTCATTACTTTCATTTGCTTCTTTATAACTAGATGGTTCAACAACATTCATTATGCTAGTTATAAAATCATTTTCCCTATATCTTGAAGGCATTTGAGCTTTCCTACTTGATCCCTTGAGTAGTGGGGTAGTGGTTTCAAACCTTATTTCTTCTTGTTGCTGTTTTTGTTGCTATTGCTGTTGCTGCTTGCTATTGTTGTAGTTGTTGTTGTTGTTGTTGTTCATCCTCTGCCTTTGTTTGTTGCTGATCCTGATTGTTCTCTGCATCCTCTTCTTCAAAGTATGAAATCTCCCATCCATCATAGTGCTCATCAGTTTCTTCACTATCCTGCTCATGGAATTTAACATATCTACTAACAAAGATCTCGTGAGTAGAGGGATTAAATAATCTGTATGCTTTATATGACAAACAATACCCTATAAAAGTACATTTGATGGCTTTTGAGTATAATTTTCTTCTATCTTCCTTTGGTATGTGGACAAATGCTTTACATCCAAATATTCTTAAGTGTTTTGTTGCATGCTTATATCCATATAAAGCTTCAAAAGGAGTTTTAAACTCAAGACTTCTCGTAGGACTCCTATTTTTTAAATAAACCACAATACTCACTTCTTCAGCCCAAAAACCATTTGAAATATTCTTACCTTTCAGCATACTTCTCACACATTCTACCATAGTTTTGTGTTATTCCTTTCTGTTACTCCATTTTCTTGTGGAGTATGGGGTATTGTAAACTGTTGCAAAATTCCATGATCTTTACAATATCTGATCAGCTCATCTTTCCTATATTCTCCCCTTTGATCAGAACGGAGAATTTTTATATGTTTCCCTGTTTGTATTTCAATCATATTTTAAAATGCTTAAGGTATTCGAATGTATGACTCTTCTTACTAAGAAATACAGCCAAGAAAACTTCGTACAATCATCAATAAACAATAGGAAATACACTACACCTCGTAATGATTTTTTTTCATGGGACCACAAAGTTCTGTGTGCATTAACTCCAGTATATCCCTCAGTTTATTTTCTATTCTAACAGGGAATTCTTCTCTATGTATTTCTCCTAAATTACAAGCATCACAATCATTATGTACTTGCTTTAGCATAGGAAGATCTCTTACCATTTCTTTCCTATGTAGCAACAACAAATCATTGTAGTTGATGTGGCCGAATCACTGGAGCCAAAGCTCTTCTATAGTCAGGCTCGCTGTTGTCAATGCTCGAACTGGTGTAGGCCTCACATCCAAATTATACAGTCCTCTTGTTCGGATTCCTGTCGCAATTGTCTTCATTCCATCTACTAGATCTTTAATGTAACAATTAGATTTTAAAAATTTAACTTTCAAATCTTGATCTGTAATAATTGATATAGAAATCAAGTGTTATGCCAGGCACATACATTACACTATACATTTGTTTGATATTACCATTAAGCAGAATGACAAAAACTTTCCCACATCCTTTGATTTGATGACTTCTGTCATCACATAGGTAAATCTATGCACCCTCGTTGATCTCCTTAAAATCCTCCAGCTAGTTCTTGTTCCCTGTCACATGTGTTGATGCTCCTGAATCTACATACCAAATATTTGCATCAACATTTTCCTCATGATCTGCCATGAAGAATCTCAAATTATGCACCTGATCACCATTCGCAAGATGACTTGCATGTTCCTTTGGCAGAGTAGCTTTTATTCGGGTGCATACCTTGGGTTAGATTTGGCCGTTTATGTGAACTTGCTCTGTTTTCCTATTGTGGACCTCCTTTCCCTTTGTAGAAGTTCTTCCTCACCACCAATGCAAAATTGGAACTCTGGGGCTTCAGAGTTGATCTCCTCTCTTCTTCCTAAATCAGTATACCTATCAGCTCTTCAAAATGTGGGATCTTCTCTCTGGCATTGATCCCAGTGATGAACATCTGATAATTGTTAGTGACACCATTCATTGTAATGGTAACAAGAACTGTATCATCCGTTGTACGACCGATATCTGATAATTTGGTTTTCAGATCCTTGATCCTTGCTACAAATGAAGCAATCATTTCATTCTCCTCCATCTTCATGGACATGATCTTATTCTTGAGGAACAAAATATGATTTGAATTTCTGATCTTCTACAATTCCTTCAGAGTTCCCCATATCTTGTTAGCTGACTTACCTTCTCTGATGTGTGGTATAATACAATCTTTCACGAACATATTTAGCATCGTCCTTGCTCTGCTTTCTCATTTCTCCCAATCTGGGACTGATGTTGATCCAGCCGCAGGTCTCGGGTCATCCCCATTCACAATCATCCAAGAAATCTACGCTTCTAGTAGAGTCTGCATCTTAAACTTCCAATTTGCATAATTGGAACCATTGAGCTTGTTATGCTCATTCATGCATGCTTCAAATATATTGTTATTCATCTTGAGAATTTAGAAAAAAAAATTGATAGGTAAAAATGTTAAATTTACCCCAGATCTGTGACAGAGATAGATCACTGTTGTTCGATCTCGCAACACGTGCACAGATCACTGTGGCTTCCTTCTCAGCCTCCAAACAACCTCTTGTTGTCAGCTACAGCCTTGTTCTTGGCTTCCCCACTTAGCTTCTCTCACAGCTACAACCTTGTTCTTGGCTCCCTTTGCAATTTCTCTGGTTTATACAATCATCGCTAATATTTCCCCAATATTTGAGACTAGTCACAGATAAACACGATTTTTCCGACACTAGTCCCAAAAAAACCAATATCCAAGACCCTTGCAAAAAAACACCAATTTTCAGAGACTATTCGCAATCGTCGCGGTTGTACACTGGAAAAGTGTGATGATTGAAGTGTAATAGTGTATCATCGTGGATATCCACTCAAAACATGTGACGATCTCGGTTCAAAGAACCACTTTCTAGCCAACGTACAGGTTCCTCAGCCCCGACGGTTTGATACCATGATAAAAAAAGCAATGTTTGTATTAATAAATAAAACGCATTGGTCAAATATACAAAAGAGATTCTGAACCAGGGGAGTCTGGCTCTGCAGAACGCTCTAGATTGTTAATCAACATTACACATTAAATAGAATACATGATTTTAGGGAAGTTAGAACAACATCCTACGAAATAGAATATAATTCCTATCCCGAGGCTACATGAACCAACTCTACCTATTCTAGGATATTCTCCACTATCTTCAACAATTAAAACTTAGGATAATAACTTTTCAATTTCATTGAAAAATAGATAATGCTAGGTTGGAGTTGACATTAGTTGGAAGACATTTAATGTTATTGTAATTCATTACACCCACCAGCGACAATGAGTCCACTGCTTTCCTTATTTTCTACACCTACACTTGTCATTACCTTATGCAATTACGTTTTCCCACCAGCAACAGTTATACCACACTTGCCAGTGACAGTGCTATAATTTTTAGCTACAACCATTTCTTTTTGTGAGTAATGATCCTAGGTCTATTACACCTGGGTCCATTTCTAAGCAAATCGGTATGCTCATTGCCATTGTTATTAATTATGGAATTTTTGGAATTGATTTTTTACATGCAAACAAATTCATAGAGGTTTATGATGGGTGTTGTTCACTATGAAAGGCATTTGAGCTCGAAAACAGAGGGAGTGGAGTGAATATTTTCTCCAGGAGTGACATAATTTTTGTTGTGGCTTTAATTCTACTTTCTTTCCTGTAGTTATGGATATGGGTAACTTATTTCCCCATAAAACAAAGGGAGCCATAGAGAGGTATATTTTATCTATAAAACATGACGCTTATTTTCTCTAGAAAATAGAGGAAGTGGTAGAGAGAACACATTCAGCTAGATAATAAACTATGGATAGAGAACATAAGCCAACTATGGACAGGCAGTAGAAACCAACAAAAAAATAAGGGGAGAAACATCTTCAAAACATCGAAATGAAGTTCAACCATATCCAACTTTCCTTTCATCAAAGGACGTTTACCAGAAAAACTCGCAAAGTATGTTTACTTGAAAAACTCCCAACAACTTTTAGCACTTCTTTGTTAGTCTGTGCTGCATTTTGCTACTTCTTTCTTACCCTGATTTGTGCTAGCACAACCAGAGCTCTCCCAACAAGACCCTAGATTAAGGGTTAACATAGGCCATATGCATAGATTTGGCAAGCAAAAGAAGGGCTTGATATTTTTTCGAGCACAGAGGACCGGGCATGAGTCTTTGAATATGGTTTTCACCTTTGATCTCAATTTTTTGTTCCTATACTTGCCATCTTTTAGAAGGTCCAACTAGCGCCACAACCCATTTACCTATAGAAAACATATTTGATATCAACCCACTAGTTGCTAGAATTGGCAATTGGGTGCATTTTATAGTCTCTTTTACTTCTTTTAGGTGTCTTAACCCATCAAGGTCCTATTTCGTCAATTTTGTACTAAAGAAATCACTTTCGTCTACCGGTCCAATAAAATTCGTTAATGGATGGGGAACCTTATATAGAAAAGAAAACATTAGATTCCTTTCCCATTGGTAGTGCCCCTATATGGATTTCCCATTAGGCATGAGAGTGTGGTCTGCATAGGCTTTAATTTATGCTGCATTATAACTAACATATTATGTGTTTCTTCTAAAGTCATCTACTACAGAAAAATAATGAAATATTATATTTATTGGAAATCTATTGACATTTCTACTAACAACAACAATATGAAAAAAAATTGTAAAACGTTTTCCTATTCATTCTCACTAGTGAGAATAACTTGTGTCCAAATATTCACAAGGGAACCCATGCGAGGAAAGAAGGTTCGCACATATAAAATTCAAGTAACTAATAGTTGATAGTCCATATTTGACAAATATATTGAAAACCACCATGTGAACAAGGAAGAACATTTCCTAGAAAATAGATAGATGGATGAAATTTTCTTAGGGAGGACACATATCCATAAGAGAGAGAGCTTTCTCATTTCTCTTACAATCTATTTCTGCAAGCCTCAGTAAACATAGATGAGTTCATTTGGCTACAATTCAGTATGCTTAATTTATGGTCCTTCATATGTTCTATGAATATAGGTGAGATGAAGTTACCTCTATATCTTATTTAAGAATTGTGTTTGCATAAACCATATTTAATGAGCGCTAACTTGACTTTTCAAAAGTTCATTATAATATAACTTATTGAATTGAAACAGAAATAAATCACTATAATGTAATCTCCCCACAACAATCTTGAAGTAGAAATAAATTGCTATATAACCTTGAATAGTCTTGTATCAATGATCTAACTAAATTGCAAATATTCACAAAATTACCAAGAAACCACCTAAAATAAACATAAATATACCTTTCCATTTGGAACCTGAATTGCAAATGTCAATCTTAATATGGTTAGAATTACTTTACAATCGATCTACATCCACTTTTCCAACTTGTGCATCTATTTCAATACTTTGAAAGTCACATACATATTGTTCAACATACTTCGCAGATTTTTCTTAGGCCTTTTGAAGACTGATTTCGAAAGAAGTTGTAAACCACCTTTTTGATGAGCCATCTCACGTGACATATGAACTAATCTCGTCATTTCCAATTGATCACTTGAAAGCGCAAGCAAAAAACATTTTTCAACAAAAAAGCAAAATTATGGCCATTGTTATGGCCATTGGAATGGTCTAGAAACTCAAGAAGAGTCCCTGCAACAAAGCATGCAGTCTTTTAGTCGTCTGTTTGTTTCCATGAAATCTTATTCTTCCTTTAATTCGTCAATGGTGAAGCTAGATTTGATTTATGTTTTAATGTTTGTTTCTGGGGACATATGAGCGAGTGTGAGACCCATGTGAATAGCAATGTTGACATAAATTCAAAATTTGGAAGGAAATGGCGAAGCCAACTCATTTCTAATGATCCATCGATATTCTTTGGATAATGGGTATGCAAAATTGACAACCCATACAAATTTGATTAACTGCAATTAATTTATACCATTGCAATCTTCGTTATTGTTACGATACATCCAAATGAATGAAAGAAAAGAGGTATCAACCAACAACCTCATTACTCCTTCAAGCTAAGGACGTCAGGGCTCTAATGATTCTTCTTTGGTGAGTGTTGGAAACTATGATGCACCTATAAACTCTATAAACTTAGAAACAAAGTTTGCAAGATTTTGCACATTCATTCTCAGTGTTAGTTGCTCACGTACCTACCCTCTCTCTATATTTGAATACCAAATACCATAAGTATATCTCCTATCAAACTTCTTGATTTTCCTTTCAAACCAACATTGACTACCGCTGCTTGTCGTTCTTGTTATTTTAGATTTATAGAAGTTTGAGTATTATCATTCTATACGTTTGAGATGGTCACTTTCTTGAAATGTAGATTTGTTAAGTGTTTAAATGTGTATTTGTTATGGTTTAAAATGGATTTAGCCGTTTGTAATTTATTTAATTTTATAAAACTTAAAATTTGTAATGATAAAATATGGTTTTAATTATTATTAAAATGTTTGTATATAAATAATGAAGTGATATATTAATTATTATTAAATTGTTTATTACATATATATATATAATTAATTTTAAGTGATATATTGTATGAATTTATGGGATTTCTTAGTTGTGAGACAAACGACTTATTGGACAACGATTTTATTAGTAAAGTTGACTTAGATTTACACACTCTACTTCTATAAATTTAAACCTACAACTTTTTATGAGAAAACATATGTTTCTAAAAATTAAACCCATTCCATATATACCAAAATTTCTTTTATTATAAATCTCTGTTATAAATAAAAAATAAAAAATAATATTTTTAATGTTTTGAAGAAGTAATACGTCAAATTGGTTTATTATACCTTCTTATACAGCACAATCTAGTATGAGACAGATCTGTCTCACAAAAATCTTTCCACCTTACTATCTATCTATTTATTTATTTATTTGTTTTTTAGTCGTCATAAAAGATGTCCACTTATATTTTACTATTATATGCCTAGTAAGAATGGAATTTTCCAGGTTCTGCTTGGGTTTATGGTTTGAGTATATAAAGCCCACCAACGCTCAACCCTGAACGAATTAACGTTAATATCCATAAATCCACTCTACTATGATTACAGCATAGCTCTGATGTGACTACAGAATCGCCACAATTTATGGTGTTCCAACCGAAATCTACCTATACTAGTCTAGCAATGGGTGTTAAATGTGCTAATATGGTAATACCTTTATTATATGTTATCATCGATTATCGAAGGTGTTAGTTACATATATATATTTTTCCATATGTGTAATTAATCCTTATGAAGGTGATAAATATGGGTTTCCTTTATAAGCTAAGGTTTATAGAATTATGTAGGTTAGTTTTCTGCATTGTTCGCTTATAACATAGTTGGTGTTTCTTACCTAATGTATTTTGGTGGAATATATACATACATACCCGTTCTTACCCTATGAAATATCCATGCTTCAAACCTAGAATTTTTATATTCAACAACCTTTCAATTGATTAGCACAATGGGCACCGTAGGCTTTGGGACTATATGGTCACTGGTCATCAATCTCCATTAATGTCGAGTCACTCAATGTTAATATCGGTGTGCAAAGGGAGTTTACCCATGTGATTTTGTCGAGACTTATCCATTTCCCTTTATCCACATCATCCTTGCCCGGATGTTTGCGGAAAGAGCTATTTCCAACCCTATGGAAACCTAAATGAGCGCTAAGTACCTGTGACAACACATTTGTGCATCCGAAGGCATGCTACATATGCATGAAAGCCATACATATCCATGCATATTCCGACAACTTGATCACCCTACCTCCGGCAAGCTCCAGTATTCAATGTATATAATGCAGATTTTGGACAATCTAACATCTAGACCAGCGTGGATTAGACACCACTTCATGTATTCAATGCACCATCTGCATCACAGAATTTCAAATTCAACATTCCCACTAGATATTTAAATTAGAAAAACTAAATTTATATCACTGCTGAACAAATTTTTTTC
Source organism: Pinus tabuliformis (assembly GCA_031772625.1). Lineage (NCBI taxonomy): Eukaryota > Viridiplantae > Streptophyta > Pinopsida > Pinales > Pinaceae > Pinus > Pinus tabuliformis. The sequence continues at coordinate 476,304,952 of CM062810.1, read as the reverse complement.
GCAGCTTTCGCGTTCAATGGGAAGATACATAGGATCCTCTTTAGGAAATAAGCTATGTTGCCAGGAAACGTGGGTGCGAGGACGGGGACTGGGACGGGGACGGGGACGGGGACGACATTTTTGGAAACAGGGTGCGTGGGTTTGTCGGGTAATATAATAATATTAAATTTTAATAATTAAATTTTATAAATTATAAATTTATAATTAATAATATATATGAAATTTGAATTTGTATATTTTTTCAACTTTAAACAAGAAAACTTTAATGATAATCATTTAAATGGGACAGATTTTGTCACACACAGCTGACTGAGATACACTAGCCAAGTTGCCTACAAACACAGGAGTACGCTAAAAAATCCTAAAGTATTCTGAGTTCTCAAAGACTCAACATTTTAAACTTTATTTTATTGGGCTGCCTTGTGTGTTTGGTGGGACAACAGTGAAATATATGCTGCCAGCAGCCATAATTTATACTTTAATGTAGCCACAAGCCTAAAAAAAAACCACAGAATTTATATGTTAATGACAAATGTAATGATTCAATTTTTCAAAAATTAAAATATATATACTATGAACTGTTTTTCCTGAACAAATTCTGAACCATTTAATTGGATTTTGTTGATCCATGGTGAAATTACATTGCAAGGGCAAGCAACACCATTGTTAGAGGGTAGATAATGAACTAGCTTGAATGTTGTGTAGATGATTGAGTTGAAAATTTGAAATACATTCTCACTGAACAGTTTATATTGTAAAGAATAGCACAGAGCTATATTCAGTGTATGAATGCAATTATGTAATGCCATCCATTAATGCAAAAAATGATGAAGATTTTCTGCATTTTATTAATCTAATTGCAACTATTTTAGGTTAAAAGAACTGAAACGTATACTTCTCATATTATAGTATATAGCATAAAAAATTAAAAATTTAACAAGTCTGGGCTGAGTAGAGGTAAGTTTGTGGCATTGTCATCTCTGTTTAGGGCTTAGGTTGGGTACAGGAGTCTGCATAGGGAGGTCGAGGTCTGTTCCTTAGTGAACAGTGAGCTGTTTTGTGTAAACAGTGGCATGAATCAAGCCCTACAGCTCAACATTTGACAACAACAAGGAGGAGGGACTATGCTGCAGCTGTAGGAGGCAAATTGAGTGTATAAAAGTGGACTGATAGTTGTGGCTCATGTTGCAGACAGTCCGAAACAACAAGAAATTGTGACATTCATTCCGACAATTTTGCTTAATGTAGTTGAGCCCCTGTGGGTGTTCACTGTTCAAATGTGTAATATAATGCACCTATATTTTTCACATGCGGGTCTTGTGAAACTTTTTCATGTAATAATAAAATTGAAAACGAAAACTTGTAAATACCACTGCCGCTGAAGCTGCCCACTGCTGCTGACGCTGCCCACTGCCGCTGGAAATTGTAAACAGGGACGGCTCAAGCCTCAACCAAATGGAAAAAACTTAAAAGTTAAATGAAATCAGTAATCACGTATTAGATATTTGCTTGTGTGCGTTCATAAAGAGTTAAAGTCTTAAAGATTTAGGGTTTTTTAAGTTTTTTACCTTTGTTATAAGTTATTTTTTAAATTTCAATAAAAAAATTATGTGAAAATTAAATTTTTAATATAGTTTTTTTTTTATGAATAACCCAAAGAACCCGAAGAACCCAAAGAACCCAACCCGAAGAACCCGAAGAACCCAAGAACCCGTTAAAGGAAAAGAACCCAAATTTTTTTTCTGAAGAACCCAGTTCTTCATGGAAGAACCCGGTTCTTCAGGGTTCGTATGGGAAGAACCCGTACCCGAATCCGGTACTTGGGTGCGGGAACCCGGGACGGGTTCGAGAACCCCACCCCCGGGTGCGGGTACCCATGCAACATAGGAAATAAGGCTCGCCTTCCTCTGCACAACTTCATTTTCGGGTGCCAGTAAGGTCATTGGAAGCCATGAAGAGGACACAGTTTCTTGTTCTGTTTCTCATCCTGTTACTCCATTCTACTGCCATGGCTGCCACTCCCAAGAAGCCAGTGAGTGTGCCCTTTCACAACAACTATGTTGCCAGCTGGGGCTCAGATCACATCAAACAATTCCATGGTGGTCGAAAGACTGAGCTTCTCCTCAACAAACAATATGGTAAGCTCTTATACATTGGATTTGTTTCAGCATATTTTTGGGTTGTTTTATCGTTTTATGAGCTGTGGAAATAACAATGTGGGATGAAATATGGGTTTGCAGGTGTTGGGTTCGAGTCTAAGGGGACATATTTATTTGGGCATTTTAGTATGCAGATAAATCTAGTTCCTAACGATTCCGCTGGCACTGTCACCGCAGTTTATGTAAGTATTCATAATAATCTTAGGGGTTTTTTGGGGGTCTAAGTTTGCTTCTACCTGTTTATGTATCTATATTTCTTTTGGTGCGAGCAACTTTCTTCTCAGATTGCAGAACACGATGAGATAGACTTTTAATTCTTGGGGAACAAGTTCGAGGAACACTACATTGTTCAGACCAATATATTTACAGGTGGGAAGGGTGAGAGAGAACATCGAATATACCTCTGGTTCGACCCCACCAAGTATTACCATTCTTATGCTATGCTCTGGAACATGTACCAAATTGTGTAAGCCCCCATTCCCGAGCCCATTATTTATTATCAAACCAGAGCCAAATGCAAATGTACGATGTAATTTTACAATGAACTTCTTTTGGTTTAATATGGTTTGGTGTGATGTTTTTTTTTGGGGCGCAGATTTTTGGTAGATGAGGTACCAATCCGGGTGTTAAAGAACAACAAGGATCTGGGCGTGAGGTACCCATTTAACCAGCCGATGAAGATCTATTCGATCCTCTGGAATGTTGATGGCTGGGCCACCCAAGGGGGTTTGGAGAAAACCGACTGGGCCAAGGCGTTGTTCCTTGCCTCGTACAGGGAATTCCATGTCGATGCCTGTGAGGCTTTTGCTCGACAATCGGTGTGCGCTATGTAGGGGCAGCGGTGTTGGATCAGGAGGAGTGTAGAGAACTAGATGTGGGCGCCAATGGTGGTACTTGAAATGGGTGAGGAAGCACTACACCACTACAATTACTGCACTGAGACACCCAGAAACAAGAAAATGCCTCCGGAATGTGTTTGTGATCGCGACATTATGTAGTCCAGTTATCATTATTCGATGTTACCCATGGTTGAATAATCCGAAGTTGGATTATTAGTTTGGGGAGGCCTAAATATTATGTTGCAGTGAGCTTTTGGGTAAATCATTTCTCCGAAAATTTTGGTTTCCAAATTGATTTTCATGTCTGGTTGTTGATGAATGTATTTATTGTTTTTCTTAATGTATTTCTTAAAGGCATTTTAAATCCTTTTCAAAGGGCTCGAAGCGCGTTATAGTAATTAGAAGTTTGATCTTAGGGTTTATTTCAAATTATTCCAACGAATGATTAATTATCAATCAATCATTCACCAAAATTATCGTGGAATTATTCATTCATCATTCACCAAAATAAGAAGTGATTTGATAAAAACAATCTTTAACAAAATTATCAATATAAATAATTTTTATAAAATAAAAATGATTAAAAAAAACTTTCTAGAGATTTCCTATAGTAAATATCAAAATATAAAAGTATATATAATTTTTTTAAGAATATTAAAAAATTATTCTTTATAGAAATATATGATGGGTTTTAATTTTTTAAACAATATCAAAATAAAAAATATATATATTTTTATATATTTTAAGAGAATCTAACATATTAATGTAATCATCCTTATCTTTATCAAAATAAATGATGGGTTTTAATACCCACTAATATACCCCTTTTCATATATTTTCAACTTCCTCGATGTGGATTTAAAATAAATATATTATATAATATTAACTATTAAAACACTGATATAATTACTATCTCTATCAAGCTTTTTTGATATAATTACTATCTCTATCAAGATAATATATCAGGTTTTAGAATAAAATAATAAAGAATAAAATGGATTACTAATCTTTTTAATAGAATATTCACAAAATGTCAAATCTTATATAAAATCAAAGATAATCACAAAAATTCATGGCGATTAGATAATTTTTATAATACTGAAAAAATGATTAATTTTTTAATTGAATATTTGCGAATGTCAAGTCGTATATAAAATCAAAGATAATTACTATAATTTATAATGATTAGATAATTTCTAGTAAAAAAAAAAGATTAAGGGGTTTTTAGTAATTTCTTTTTTCAAATGTCTTATGTTTTCTTCTAAAAATAAAATAAAATGGATCATTGAGTATTTCATAATAAAATGTTTTCGAATGTGTTCTGTAAACTTCTCAAATAAAAATAGTAATTATAAGTGAAATTGGATTAATAAATATTAGTTTTAGATTATTTTGAGTTCTAAAATTTTGTTTCAGTAATAATAAATTTTAAGTTTAAAATGTTTAAGTTTATAAATTTTGTTTTTTTTTATTGTATAAGGGTTTTCTTAGGTTGGTAGAATTTGGGTGAATAAGAGACTTATAAGCAATTTTCTTTTCCACTCTGGTTCTATTTTTATAAGGAGATATGTTTAGGTTGTTATGATAATATAAGAGTAGGTACCATTTTTTTGGCAATATTTCGGCTCTTATTAAACCAAAAAATTATTGATATATCTAACTTGTAGGCAGTTGGATATATTTATGGTTTTATGTCACAACTCACAGATTTGATTTTGAGTCTTACTAAGACTACTCCAATGTATTACCAAATGGTCATTGTTTAAATGAAAAATTATTACACAAGTGTTGATTTTTTGCAAAATGGTAAGCTTTGTAATGTAAATATGCATGTTTATTTAAATGTTAATATTAATAATTTAATATTTTGTTGATTTAATAGATATATCTAAGCTATAACAAACCATTTGTATGTTGGGTGTGTACAATTTATATGTTAGGTGTGTTAAGTGTGTTGTGAATACTCCTATATACATAAGTATTGTGAGATAAAGGTGATATAAGACATCATTTATGACAATTTTTTTGTTAATTTGGAAATTAACTTTCAAATGTAAGTTTTCAAGTTGATGTGACATCAACCTGATAACAATTTGGAATCATCTAATGACAATACTTCATCATATTGCACACCACTAACCTGAGATATCGAGGTATTTTCTAAGCATTGAAAAATAAAACAAGTAAAATGTATTTTCTAAGAATTGAGAAATAAAACAAGCAAAATGTATTTCCTAGGTATTCAAAAATAAAACAAGTAAAATGTATTTTCTAAGCATTCAAAAATAAAACAAGTAAAATGTATTTTCTAAGCATTCAAAAAAAAATAAGTAAAATGCTTTCATACTTTATAGGTTTGGTGGCATGGTACTCTAACAATATTTGGTGCATAATGGGAAATATTATGAGTTTGATAAGAAGATTTCATAAATGTATTAGTGTGGAACATGAAAGTTGTTAAGATGAACTAAGTTTCTATCTGTTTTCCATATTAACATTAATATTACAATTTATCTCAATCTCATTCCAAAATGTTGAAGTAAAGAATCTATCCATAATGTCATTCCAAAATGATGAAATAGAGAATCTATCTAGAATGGGGAGGACCACTAAATCAATATATGTTAGAGAAGATAGTAGACTATGATGAGTTTATGGACATGGAATCATGATAGTGTGATAATGTTGGAGTTGATAAGAAGATTTCATAAATGTCTCTAGTGTGGAACATGGAAGTTGCTAGGATGAACTAAGTTGTTATTTCTTTTCCATATTCACATTAATATCACAATTTCCCTCAACCTTAATGTAAAAGTTAACAACAACATTTAATTTCCATATTAACATAGCCATCACAACTTCCCTCAACCTTAAAAATCAAAATTAAGGAAGAGATTAAACCTTTGATATTTAGATATAAATATGTGCAAATGCAATGCCATATTAACATATATATCAAAGTATTCCCTCAATCTCAATAACAACATTAGGGTAGAGATTAAATCTTGACTATTATGACAAAAATATGTCACCCTCACAACTATAACATACAATAATAGAAAACAATCCCTGCTTCTTAAAAAATTCATTCTCAGAAATAAATTATAAGAATCTTAGAAATCAAATGCTAAAACAATATGCCATAATCCTACCATGGCTCTAGCATCAACGACAAATCACTCTCCAACAATCCGTTCCCAATGTAGTTTTGAATTTAAAAATTGTAATAAATGTTAAATTAATTTAAGTGCACAATTGAGAGAAGTCTAGATTTAAATAGGCTATTGGAAAGTAGGGTGTCTAAAGAAAACGTAAAAGAATAGAAACATCAGGAATTCCTCTACAAAAAGATGCAAAAAGCTTGATGTGGGGAAAAATGCCTATGCAGGACGATCCTATCCACCGAAGGTGTGACAATGCCTTAGCGACAAACAGAGACAGCTATTCTAGTATTCTTCCTTTATGAATTAAGAATGAAGAGAGATGGATGGACTAACCGGTGTCTTCCGTTTGTCCCTCGATCTAGTTTCCCTCCTCTTTGAGAGTTCCCAGCTACTTGCCTTCTCGCTCGCCCAACTTCAAGAGGTTTCTCCAAGATCACAAGAAGGGAACACTACATAAGACATGGATTCATATTCATAACTAGTTCAGGATTAGAAATAAACTACACATACTAATGCAATCATACATCAAAGATACACCAATATATAGGAGAAACCAAGATAGCTTTATTGATGAATAACACGGTTCAGGAAGAGATACAACCCAGAGGGCTCCAATCTAGCATCTCCTTCCCAGCAAATGGAATTCCTATCTTCACCCCCTTCAAAGCATTAAGCACTCAATGATTCCAATCTCAAACCAACAGCAATTCTTTGTAATAACAAAATTCCAGCCTCTACATCTCATGGAGGAGAGATCCATATATAGATGTTTAGATAGAGGATGAGTCAGCTTGAGATCTGCCTAGTGTCCTCTCCCTCTGTCAGTTCTTGATTCCACTTGGAGGTTCTTGCTTCCACTTGGAGATTGGGAACCTCTTACTCATCACCAGTCGAATTCGCTGAGGCAAGTGTCATTGAGGAAGATTCTGGAAGCTTCCTGGGTCTTGACACCTCTTGGAATGAACTTGCCATTTGTCAACTCTCGCTCAGCGCACCCTGTCAGTGTTTCTACCTGCGTTGCAGTGCAGGTAGCCAGTGTTGACTTTGACATTCAGCGCAGACAGCTAGTGGAGCCACTGAATTGATCCTGAATTGACTTGTTTTTGAGCAGTTTCTGGTGGAGAACTTCTGTGAATTGCTGTGGTTTGTTAGCCTTGTTCCTTTAGGGGTAGGAACAACATGTTTAGGGACTTTGGATCCCTTAGATTATGGACATTTCATGCTTAATGCTGTAAGGCACAAAAATGTCTATAACAGTTGCCCCCTAAAGTACGAGGCCGTTTATCGGGTGAAATGCTTTATCAGGGGGATCCGAAGTTCATCCAATGCTGGGAGGAGACCTATAATAAGATACAATACAATACATTATTTTTCATACTGCTTTCATGATCTAGCTGAGGCGGGCATTCCCATGCTCAGCCTTATAAATTCATTTTTCTGTACATAGAACAGACAATCGTCTGGTGGTAGACTGATAATTTTTATGAAATTATCATCCTTTGCGTAGGATTATTATCTTCTCCAATGATGTACATGTCAATGTCTTTATCTTTCCTGAATATATATCGCAGCTCGGATGGATGAAACTAGATCCGGGGTCTTAAAACTCATTCGATCTTCACTCTAAGTACAAGTCGATCCATGTAAGAAGTGTTCTAAAGTCGAACATGGATTGACATCACTTGATTACCGGTCAATGACGTAAAACGTTAACAAGCGCGAGAGGAATCACCGATAATGATAATGACCCTCAAGGTACTGCAGTACAATTCACGTGATGTGAATAAAGGACTTGGCATCGAACACCACGCAAAATCTTTCGGTCGAAGGTCATTGACGTATACTTGTCGCCGGAAGTGAGAAACTTGCCATTGAGGCGTGCAAGCTTCAAAGTACTGAAGGGTTTGTTCCTAGATCAACTTCTTGGATAATGAGCTGATGTCGACAAGAAGCGATCCGTCAAAGGAGGGCCTTAATGAATCCCACATCAGTGACACGGAACGGAGCTAATGATTTTGGTGGAGGTGAAAACGATCTGTGACATATGATTTAGGTTGGCGGTCATGAAAGGATGAAGGATAATGTACGACAGTGGATGGGACACGGTTGACTTTTCTGAACGACTTCTCTTGAACATATGGCAACACTGATGCGATGGATCGGTAGCATTACCCCAAATATGGATGGTATGGCGAGACCATGGATGTGACCGGTGAATGAAACAACCCAACCCGATTGTGGTACGGAGGAAAAGTGTCATGTTCAAGAGCGACTTGCTACCATCAATGTTTTCTTTAGTTTCTCCCAATTTTTCCCCAGTCATTGCTGACCAGTACCTCTTTATTTTTGTCAAGCTTGAGGAGGATAACATATGCTTGTTCTATAACCTACCCTTCGGGCAAGCCCATCGCTACGTTTTAACGAGCCTAGCGATAGTGAAACTCGTTCTCGTATAAAGACAAGTTTGTCACTATTTAATGATTTTAACGAGTCTAACGACAAAGATAACTCAGTCCTTTTCATTTTTAGAGAGTCTGAAAAGGTACATAAAGTTAACTCCAAAAGTGCTTTTTCGTCATCTAATCCCTTAAGTCCGAAAAAGTATAAAACAATACAGAAGGGATGAGTTTTCGATAGTTTTAACGAGCCGAACAAAACAAGCGCTCGATCTTTTTGTGCAATAATCCCTCAGGTCCAAAAAGATTAAAATCTAGAGGAGGGATAGCTCTTCTGGTCGCTTTAATGAGCTGGAAGGCCAAAACTCAACAATCTTTTCATATTTACGAGTCAGATGAAAAGAGCTTAAAGAAGACTCGTCTTTTGAGGAACGAGTGATAAAACAGGTTATCAGTTGATTCTAGGTACGGGTTGGAATTTTCCAATCACGGAAGTGTCACAAGGGTGGCTAGTGAAATCACTCTTCGCAGCTGTTCCTCAAAATGGGTAAACAATCATATGGAGGTGAACGATCGGCCAATGGAAAAGTGGAGGTGACGGGCAAACACGACCAAGGCTTTAATGGCTGATGATATTACATTCACAGTGGTTATTTACCGGGATAGTTCATTTTTTAAAGAGCTTAAACTTGGATGGAAACATTTGCTCGATCTTATGTTTATTTTTTAACGAGCATGAACTATGCGCTAAAACTGCTCGGATCTTGCGTTTATTTTTTAACGAGCATGAACTGTGTGCTAAAACTGCTCGATTAACCCAGTCATATGATAAGAGTGTCTCATCAAGACTCTATTTTTTATGGAGCTTCATCTCACCAAGCTTTGCTCCGGATCCTTTCGTTATGCAAGTTCGGAAACGACTAATCCTACGAGTTTAAAGGGTTAGAGGTCCTAAAAATTTAAAAAATAAATAGCCGCCCCTTGCTTGCATTCCAAAAGGTTTGCATGCCCCCAGGTATAAAACAGAGTTTAGAGGTTACCTCTACTTCACTTCTGCCAAATCAATTGTTTTACCGAGAGAGGCCTACCTCTTTCAGGTTACCCAAAGATTGCTCCATTCGCGGCCACAGATAAAACACTTCCTCGGCGATGTCTACTGAAATAGACAAAGGTGAGCGACGATGCCCGCCAACTCACATAACTTTGACAAAAGAATCTTATTCTATAACAACCCCTCTTCCACTCACGGACGGGGTACGAACTAGTCATATTCTCCCGCGGAAACCTGCCCTATACCCAAAGCTTTCCTGCCGAAGCAGACCAGGACGCATGCCCCCCGGGTTCCAGTCATATCCTCCCGGATTACTCGCGCTCATCGGGGGGACGGACTGTGGGTTGAGACACTTCTTGCGTGAAGAGACCATCTAGGTATGGTACATGACTATTTGTGATGCGTGATCCGGGAAATGAAAGCTGGTCCACGAGCTTGCCCACTCTTCCTTCGTGCGGAAAACACACTACTCTAAAGAGTGAGGAGATGACAGCTCCCATTCAATATATATAGTCTCGTCCAAGGAGTAGGTTATAATCCAAGGGTCCTTGAACGACCATCACGGTCATTTGAACGGTCTTCCCTTTCAATGTTATGGGCACATTGGGGAGGATCCCTAAAGGTCGACTGGTTCTTTTATCAAAGCCTGATAGATTTCTGATTTCAGGCAAAAGTGCTGGCGAACCAAGCGCTTTCCAAGCAATAGAGGAGAGGATACTCACAGATGCCGCCTCATCAATGATAGTGCCAGCCATTACCATTCTGTACATTTGAACGATAATTCTGAATGGTATGCTTGCTGGCAACCGGGGTCTGCCTAGTTGGTTCCAGTCGAACGAGACAACTAGGTTGCTTGGTGGTGGGACCGAATAGACGGCCGGGTATGACTCTGACGAAGTTCCTTCTTGCGATAAAGGAATGGGCAAATTGCCCCCTTGTTCGTCGGAGTCTGTGTTGATGAAGAGAATTTGGACGGTGTCGTCTTTATTCTCCTTTGTGATGGTATCATTCGAAGATAGAGCCTTTGAAGGCAAAACCGGGTCAACTTCCACCTCATACTTTTGACTTTTGTCAGGTATGGATTCAGACGGTTCATCCTCAATGATAGGTGCTTCGGCTGACCACCTGAGCGGGCCAGCCAGGTTCTCAACTGGTGAAGGACTTGGCAGGAGTTTTTGATATCCAGGAGGAAGTCACGCTGGTGAAACCGGGCGATCTTCCAAAACTCTTTTAGCCTCGTCTAAGAAGGGACAACGGTGGATGGCATGGTCACCTTCACACAGTTTGCAGGGAAATCTAGCTTTCCCTCTCTGTCCTGTGACTTCACTTTCACTAGTTGATAGTGAGATGTCAACATGGCTATCAGAGGTTGACGCCACCGAATTGTGCAAACGGGGAGACCAGTCCCTTAGTATTCGAGGGATGCAGGGAAAATCTCTATGGAAGTGGTCTCCCTTGCATATGACACATGGAAATTTAGGCCTAGTCAGTGTTGTGTGTGGATTTTTGTCAGACGCCACTTGTTTGCCCCCAGTCGCTTTTGGCTCCTTCTTCTTCTTCTCTTTCTTATTTGTTTCCTTCTTCTCCTTAGGAACTTGGTTTTTTGTTTTACCAGTTCCGTCAAGCGAAGAGGAAGGAGGAGAGGAAGAATTAGATGAAGTAGAAGGCTGGTGGGTAACTCTGGTCTAGTCTGACTGTTGATTCGACTGTTCAGGAATAGTGGTGTTCTGAATGACATTGGTTGAGAAGAGCCAGACCGGCAAGCCAATTGTCAATCCTGGAAGCGACAATGTGGCCATATGAGGCGCACCAACATCTCCCCAAGAGGAGAAGGGACTAGGATTTCCACCAAGGGGAATTCCTTGGTTGGTGTGCTCCATTTTCTCAACCTAAAGATCAACGCAGGAAGAAGGGGTGATTGTTCCGTTTAAAATAAATTTTAACGACGCTTTAGACACAACTTGCTTTTTCGATTTTAAAGAGTCGATAAAAAGCTAAAGATGACTCTAGTCTCCTTCGATGTTTTAACGAGCCCGAAGTGACAAATGCTCGGATGCACTTTTTCCGTTATAGAGTCTGAAAAAGGCCAAAAGGAACTGCTCTGGAGTTCTAGGCAGAGGGTGTGCCAAACTTTTCGCAAAACCGCAGAATACTTTTTAAGGTACCGGCGGTCGATCTTCCTGAATGCTATGTTCAGTGCATTGCGATCAGTAGGGCGCTGACATGGCTTCCTAAGGATAAAGATTTTATGCCTATAGGGGTCTCCGAATATATACGCGACGGTACGTGGGAGCACAATCCGTACTGGCGCTATCATCCCTCAGGAGGAATCACCCACCATCAACGAGATAGACAGTCACCAGGCTTTACGACGCCAGAACACGTCTCTAGCCTAGACCTCTATGTTGTGCGTTATGTTGCAAAACGTTGTTAAGTTCATTCAATTTATTTTAGGTTGATCTTTTTAGAAGTTTGCCTTTTGAGGTTCACCACGAGATGTATGATAAAATTCCTAAATGCAGTCTAAAGATGATAAGCAAGCTTTATATCTTTTCAACTTATGAAAATCCTAGCTACTAAGGGAAAAGAAAGACACCATCTTTTCTCAAAGAGCGATCAACACACTCTAATGCACTTTTCCTAAATCAAACATGCAAACTATCAAGATGCAAATGCACAATGCAGGTGTTTGTTTTCCGCTTTCTTAGTATTGATGCCTACAAAGAAAGCTTTTTGTACAACTTTGAATTTGCTTTTAAATGACAAATACAAACAAGTTTACTTTTTTGAAATCAGAGAGGGTAGAAGAGATTACAACACTTAAAGATTTCTGAAATGAATACTTGTTTCGACACTTAAAAGAGACAAACTCAAACCAAAAGCAAAAGTAAATGTATAATCAACTACAAACAGCCAATGAACTCTCTCCTAAGATCACAATCAGCAGATCTGAATCAAGGGCTACAGGATGACTATTTCACTCTTGCAAAGGAAAATTGTAAATGACGCCACAAACACATAAAAACACTCACAGTCTTTTTGTACAAAAGGAGGCGGAATTTAAGCAGAGAAAAGGAGTTATCAGACTGGTACCTATGCTGGTTACAGGCTGCAAAAATCAGAGATCAAAACAAGGGAAAACAGAGCAGAGAACCCCAGCTGCACAAGGCCTAACTAGATCACCGCAACCTCAACACAGGGGTTTTGACATTCAGCGCAGGTAGCCTTCACGGGACCTGCGTTGAAATGCAGAAGCCCTTCACAGGGTCTGCGTTGAAGGAGAAACGAGAGTTTCTCACTGGTTCTGGGTCACAATTTGCTGATTAATCTACTGTTTCAGGCCAAATAAAAGCAACAAGCAAGGTGTAATCAAAGGGATGATTTGAGGGAGTACTAAGATCTATCACAAAGGATCATCAAATCATTTGTGAGTCCATTGTTCAAATCATAGACAGGTCCAGTGATTGGATCAAAGCAGCAACTGTCTACTTTGCATGTGGGAATAGCAGATGCAGTTCGATTGTTGTTGTCGAGTCTATGAAACAAACAATGATATAGACACAAATAAAATGACTAAACAGATCTCCCCAGTGGAGTCGCCAATTTGTTGTGGGGAAAAATGCCTATGCAGGACGATCCTATCCACCGAAGGTGTGACAGTGCCTTAGCAACAAACAGAGACAGCTATTCTAGTATTCTTCCTTTATTAATTAAGAATGAAGAGAGATGGATGGACTAACCGGTGTCTTCTGTTTGTCCCTCGATCCAGTTACCCTTCTCTTTGAGAGTTCCCAGCTACTTGCCTTCTCGCTCGCCCAGCTTCAAGAGGTCTATGCAAGATCACAAGAAGGAAACACTACACAAGACATGGATTCATATTCATAACTAGTTCAGGATTAGAAATAAACTACACACACTAATGCATTCATACATCAAAGATACACCAGTATATAGGAGAAACCAAGATAGATTTATTGATGAATAACAAGGTTCAGGAAGAGATACAACCCAGAGGGCTCCAATCCAGCATCTCCTTCCCAGCAAATGGAATTCCTCTCTTCACCCCCTTCAAAGCATTAAGCACTCAATGATTCTAATCTCAAACCAACAACAATTCTTTGCAATAACAAAATTCCAGCCTCTAGATCTCATGGAGGAGAGATCCATATATAGATGTTTGGAGAGAGGATGAGTCAGCTTGAGATCTGACTAGTGTCCTCTCCCTCTGTCAGTTCTTGATTCCACTTGGAGGTTCTTGCTTCCACTTGGAGATTGGGAACCTCTTACTCATCACCAGTCGAATTCACTGAGGCAACTATCATTGAGGAAGATTCTGGAAGCTTCCTGGGTCTTGACACCTCTTGGAATGAACTTCCCATTTGTCAACTCTCACTCAGCGCACCCTGGTAGTGCTTCTACCTGCGTTGCAGTGCAGGTAGCCATTGTTGACTTTGACATTCAGCGCAGACAGCTAGTGGAGCCATTGAATTGATCCTGAATTGACTTGTTTTTGAGCAGTTTCTGGTGGAGAACTTCTGTGAATTGCTGTGGTTTGTTAGCCTTGTTCCTCTAGGGGTAGGAACAACATGTTTAGGGACTTTGGATCCCTTAGATTATGGACACTTCATGCTTAATGTTGTAAGGCACAAAAATGTCTATAACAAAGCTGTGAGGTCCTTGCAACTATACCATGATTTACAAACTCCTCCAAAATCGTCCACATAAGTTTCGACCCCCATAGGGATGTTAAAGTTGTTTCTTTAACGGAAAATACCTTAGTCTCCAATGACGTTTTTGTTTGTTGTTTTTCTGGATTATATTGTTAGCATATTTTCTATTTTTCTTCTTCTTCTCATTTGATGTATTATTTTGATATATTTTCATAGAACCTTTCATTGAGCTTTTCCATGTAACATATTAAACTAATCAAGAAACATAAATTAAATTTAACAATATCAAGTTCTAGAAACATAACTTAAATCTTGGTTGGACACACAACAAAAGGAGCCTACATTTTTATTTGTAGGCTACTTATAAAGTCTTCCTCTGTCATCGCCATTGCCATGGGTGATCTACTAAAACGCTCCCCCTTTAAGTCTTGTTTTTGCTGATTTCTTTGCCATTATAACTGCTTGGGAGTTATTAATCCCTTGATATGTCGATGGAAGTATCAATATGAAGGCATAAGATAGTTCTATCCTCTAATATAGAGAATGGAAGGCACACAATTGCACACGGTGGTAGCTCGGACTTGTTTTCAAAGGGAAATGAATTACGAATGTAATTACACTAAAACATTGTGAAAGTTTGTATGTTGAAAAGTTTCCATTGGCTTGTCTTCTTTACCACGATGGTGAATATAATATTATTTAAATTTAAAATTTTGAGATAATTTCAATTTAAAAAGTTTAAATATGGAATGAAGTTGTGGTTTTAAAAGTTTTGATTTGTTTGAAATACAGATTGAATTTTTGTTAATTTTTTGTGGTTAATTTTTACTTATTTATTAAAAAGATATATTTGTTTTGGTTTATTCATATGTATTGGTTTTGGTTTATTCTGGTTTATCCTCGAAAAACCATATTCATTGTAAAACTATAACTTTTTTGAGATTCAAACATAATTCACGAAATATTAATAAAAAAGAGAATTTGATCTGTATGTCTACAACATAATCGATCATTTAACATGGAAATAAAAAACCAATATAGAACTAAAGAAGCCTAAAAAAATATGACTAATAATGCATACTTGGTGGTATCTAATAAGTCTACCGTGATTGGATCCTTACTACTCCGAGGTGAGCTTCTAAGATCTAGAGGCAAGATAAGGTGGTCTTATATCCACTTTAGGTGCCTATACAAACTTTTCAAGTATAATTGTAATTCATCCAATAGTAGGACGATTCCCTCCTCGGCCTCAATTACGTCTATCACGACTCTACCTAGAAGAATTTTCATATGTTAGTAAGTGTCCACAGTGTTCATCTATTAATTAGACGTTCCTCTAGTGTGCCCTATGTCAGGCACCCAGTATACAACTTCTAAATCAATGAGACAAAAATGTTGTATTGCAATGTCTTGTTCTTCTATGACAATTTCATCCTAAATATGATAAGATGTTTGGTTTCAATATAAATGCACAAAAGATTTAGCTTGTTGTTGGCCTCATGAACCTCCAAAGCCTATGTAGTAACTTGTAACTTTCTTACCTCTAGCTCTTTACGAAGGCATCAATGATAATAATGGGGAAACACATAGATTTCTTGAGTGATGGTGGATTAGTCTAATGATAAAAGGAAGGATGAGGTATTACATTCCATTTTGTCACATTAGGCAAATCACCATCGGTTTGGATCTTTCACCATTCACAAATGTGTCCCAAGAAAATTCGTCTATAGAGTTTGAACCAAAAATATCTTTAAGAAAGTGGAATTTATGGACCCTATGGTACAAAACCTTTATTTTGGCTATATTCATAGTTTCCTAGCTAATTTTTACGCACACGTAGAGAAGACAAGTAATGTTTGTGCATAAGTACGCATTGTCTTCCACTATGACCTGCAAACATGACTTGAAGTATGAAAAAATAAAAAGTTAAAGTCTAGAAGCATTGTTGGTAGCATCTATCCCAAACAACAAGCTTCGAATGAGTGCCTATTCAGTATTGATCCCTCTGATCATGGAGTAACTCCACTTCCTTTGTGGAATCTCTATCCCACTAATAGTGGATCTCATCCCTTGGATAATGGATCCATAACTTCCCATTCTTGGCCTACAAAGCTGCTATAGGTCAGAAGATTGGGGAAGGATTATTGGAAGTAGGTTTATGCTATAGAGATTAGGTTGGAAGACTTATCTAGGAAGGGAGAGGGTTGGAGATTGTAGAAGGGACTTGCAACATCAAGGCTCCATGGTTGTAAGGATTTTCTCTAGTTTTATGAATATAAGCAATTGTTCTTTCTCAGTTACATTTACATTGATTTAATTTGTAGAATTCCTTGATCACTCACATAGGTTTTGGTTGTATAATTGATCGGTTTATATATCTGATTGATTAGTTAGTTCATTTATCTCTTTGAGTATATGCTATATGCTTTGATCTCTTGTTTGTCCCTTTATTTGCAGATATATTTCGGGACATTGTGGTGATGTTGTTGAGAGCGACGAGAGGACATTTAGAGCATCAAAGAGAAAATGATTGAAATATTTGACGGACTTCATGAATTAGTTCGTTAAACTAGTAATAGGCCTCTTTCATTCTATTTTCTTTCAATCGATCACAACCTAGAGGAAGGTAGCAGTTATTGTTTGTTTGTTACTATGATTCTTTGAAGTCTAGGGAGATCACTCTTGCTTGGAAGAGGGATTTGTCCACATCACAAATTGGTGAGTCTGTTGGGGAATCATTCCAATCTCTGTCCTTTTCCTTGTTTGATGTTTTCAACCCACCACACAAGCCCTACTCGCATGTCTGAGAATTTTAGAAATTTGGATTTTGAGTTGGATTTGATATATTTTTTATTTTTCCTAATTTTTCCATTGTGCACATTTATACTTTTGGCACAGTGAACACTTCTGCACATTTACCCTTTAGCAACAAAGCACATTAACACTTGTTTACTCTAAAGCCTCAGAACATACCTGGAACTTTGAAAAAATCACTTATCTCCTCTTCAAATCCAAACTTTTTGTTCTTTCCTATTGTTTCACACGTATTTGAATCTCTTATGAGGGTTTGTTAGTCTGATTAAATGTTATTTTGTTTTTTCTTGCAATTAGTCTTTCTTTTGTAAATTAGGGTTGAGTATTGTCTCATGAATGGTTGACCTATCAAGAGAGAGATTTGTTGGTCCTATTGAGTTGGCCATCTATCTTTCTTCTGTCAATTAAATCAGGTTTTTAGTCCAAATTGCTCTTCTGAAAAAAATTATTCTGCATAGAAAAGTGAATGATTTACAAGATAATTTAGGTTTGGTTTATAAAAATTCTTCTTATGCTTGTCCTAAAATGAAAGATCAATTTTCTATCTATTTGCTAAAGTGTTTATGAACTGAATTAGTTGCTGCAAGCAGAGTTATGCCATTCAATTAGGGAAGATTCATTTCTAGTAATTATTGGTTTCTTGTTACATTGTTCAAATTTCTAACTAATTATATGAAAATACAGATTTCTTGTTTGCTTGTGTTATGGGACAAAGTGAAAATTTAAAATTGTTTTCAATATTCAGGCGATTTGCAATTGGTTATTTGCATTTTAGGAAAAGGGTTATGGTGGGGTTTTGAGTTTTTGTTTATATTTCAGTTGAAAAAGTGAAAGACTCTTTCCGTACCTTAGATATATTTTCATCAAAACAAAAATCTCATATCATCATTTTCGATTGCATTAGGACTGCGTCAAGTCATAGTTTTGTCAAGTTTCACATCCATTACCTTTGCGTAACAACAAATATTAAAATCAATCTAGAAAGTTTTATTCTTAGGTCTCTTTTCCACCTACAATAGATTAATTTGTAGGGCTTTGGAATAGGGAAGTGAGTAAACTTTCCAATGCTATAGACAAACACTAGAATCTTGCAATAGGGAGATAAATCCAGTTATTTGAGTTTTTCTCTAGGAAGCTCCCCTTACAAAGGTGTCAAGAACGAGATCATATCAGACCTGGTGAAGTGACCGTACCCACTTCATTGGATATTCTATAGTGATTCACAGGTATTAAAATGGTGCCAAAAGGTACATTGGGTGTGACTTGAAAGTAAACCTCCAATTAACCATGTTGAGGTGCTTTCAAGGGGATTGAGCTTTGTTACGTTAACCTTGCATGTACATTTTATCTACGACTGTTCCCAGAGTAGAATTGTTGTAGTTGGTAACCTTAGTACCATAGTCCTAGGAATATTTCCCTAGTTAAAGGCAGAGGGAAGGCCCTGTTGTACCTAGAACAAATGTTAACTAGACTCAATTGGGATTTCTGGAGGGAAATATTCACTCGAGATGGCATAAGTGAAGTTAATTGCACCAAATCGTTTCATTAAGCAGGTTGCTAGTGTAACTAGTTCTACTCGCTCTATTCACAACCACTTTTTACTTTGATTTCCACGACGTTGGATTTCATTACCGACTAGTGATTTCTGTTGAGGGATAAAAAGGTGTCTTTTAATCCCTATTTACCCTACATTAATTATCAATCTAGGTACCATTTTTATCTCAAGAGTGTACTCAGTCTAAGGTGGTCACTTATTCAAGAGTAATGTTTGCAGTATAATGCTTATAAAAGTAAATGAATGATGGAAGAAAAATCTAATTGTAATGGAAAGAAACTTAAATTGTTTGTAACTAAATCATTCATTCAAGAAACTACATCAACCATCAGTCAAGGATGCGGTAATGATAACTCCTTTCCCTCTAAACTGATGTAAATGAAAATCAATCACAAACAAGACCTCCAATCTGAGAACATAGACAACAGTAGTCAATGTTCATTACGGTTGTAAACCTTTCTATTCACACTAAAGCAAATACTGGAAATAACAATTCAATTAGCAGAAAATGAACAACAACTAATTCTATTGAAAATGTTGAATAACAAAGCCTAATGTGCATATCTTTCGTATATGCACAATTTCTGTATATGCGCAATTTTTGTATATGGAATTTGCGCACATATGGTGCAGATACATAAACGACGTGCATATACGGAGGGTATGCACATATAGAAAAGTTAGGGATATACGGAAGATATGCACATATCTTTTGTATATGCGCAATTTACATATATGTGCATATCTTCTGTATATGCACAATTTTCGTATATGTGTAATTTTTGTATATGGAATTTGGGCATATACAACGCAGATACATGAACAAAAATATGTACTAATTCCACATACAGAAATTGCGCATATACGAAAATTATGCATATATGGAAGATATGCGCATATCTTCCGTATATGCATGTCGTTTATGTATCAACATCGTATATGCACAAATTCCATAAACAGAAATTGCACATATATGGAAATTGCACATATACGGAAGATATGCAAATATCTTCTCTTCCGTATATCCCTAGCTTTCCTATATGTGCATATCTTCTGTATATGCATGTCGTTTATGTATCTGCATCGTATATGCGCAAATTCCATATACAGATATTGTGCATATACGGAAATTATACATATAAGGAAGATATGCACATATCTTCCGTATATGTGCAATTTTTGTATATGGAATTTGCGCATATACGATGCAGATACCTAAACGACATGCATATACGGAAGATATGCACATGTAGGAAAGTTAGGGATATACGGAAGATATGCATATATATTTTGTATATGAGCAATTTCCGTTATATGCGCATATCTTCCGTATATGCACAATATCTGTATATGCGCAATTTCTGTATATGGAATTTGCGCATATACGATGTAGATATATGAACGAAGATATATATAAATCCCCTATACAGAAATTGTCCATATATGGAAGATATGCGCATATATGGAAATTGCGTATATTCGGAAGATATATGCGGATATCTTCCGTATATCCCTAACTTTCCTATATGTGCATATCTTCGGTATATGCACATTGTTTATGTATCAGAATCATATATGCGCAAATTCCATATACAGAAATTTCGCATATACAGAAATTGTGCATATACAATAGATATGCGCATATCTTCCTATATCCCTAACATTTCTATATGTGCATATCTTCCGTATATGCACGTCGTTTATATATCTGCAACGTATATGCGCAAATTCCATATCCAAAAATTGTACATATACGGAAGATATGCGTATATCTTGTGTATATGTGCAATTTCTCTATATGGAATTTGCGCATATACGATGCAGATACATAAACGACGTGCGTATACGGAAGATATGCACATATAGGAAAGTTAGAGATATACGGAAGATATGCGCATATCTTCCGTATATGCACAATTTGCGTATATGCGCATATCTTCCGTATATGCGCAGTTTCTGTATATGGAATTTGCACATATACGACGTAGATACATAAACGACGTGCATATACGGAAGATATGTACATATAGGAAAGGTAGGCATATACGGAAGATATGCAGATATCTTCCATATATACGCAATTTCCATACATGGACATATCTTCCGTATATGCACAATTTCCGTATATGTGCAATTTTTGTATAAGGAATTTGCGCATATAAGATGAAGATACATAAATGACGTGCATATACGGAAGATATGTACATATTTTAAAGTTATGGATATACAGAAGATATGTGCATATCTTATATGCGCAATTTCCGTATATGTACATATCTTCCGTATATGCATAATTTTCGTATTGCACAATTTTTGTATATGGAATTTGCGCATATACGATGTAGATATATGAACGCAGATATATATACAAATTTCATATACAGAATTTGCGCATATAAGGAAATTGCACATATATAGAAAATATGCGCATATCTTCCGTATATCCTAACTTTCTTATATGTGCATATCTTTCGTATATGCACGTCGTTTATGTATCTGCATATTATATGTGCAAATTCGATATACAGAAATTTTGCATATACAGAAATTGCGCCTATACGGAAGATATGCACATATCTTCTCTATATCCTTAACTTTCCCATAAGTGCATATCTTTCGTATATGCATAAATTCCATATACAGAAACTACGCATTTACGGAAATTGCGCATCTATGGAAGATATGCGCATCTCTTCCGTATATGCGCACTTTTCGTATATGTGCAATTTCTGTATATGGGATCTGCGCATATCGATATACGGAAGATATGTGGATATCTTCCTTATATACACAATTTCCGTATATGCGCATATCTTCAGTATATGCGCAATTTCTGTATATGGAATCTACGCATATACAATGCAAACATATAAACGACGTAAATATACGGAAGATACACAAATATAGGAAAGCTAGGGAAATACGGAATATATACGCATATCTTCCATATATGGGGAATTTCCATATATGCGCATATCTTCCGTATATGCACAATTTCCGTGTATGCGAAATTTTTGTATATGGAATTTGTGCATATACGATACAGATACATAAACGACGTGCATATACAGAAGATATGCACATATAGGAAAGTTAGGGATGTAGGGAAGATATGGAGATATCTTCCTTATATGCACAATTTCGGTATATGCGCATATTTTTCGTATATGAATAATTTTCGTATATACGCAATTTCCGTATATGGAATTTGTATATACCTTCGTTCATGTATCTACATCAAAATTGTGCATATACAAAAATTGCACATATACGAAAATTGTGCATATACTTAATATATGCGCATATACGGAAATTGTGAATATACAGAAGATATGCGCATATCTTACGTATGTCCCTAACTTTCCTATATGTGAATATCCTCCGTATATGCATGTCATTTATGTATCTACATCGTATATGTGCAAATCCCATATACATAAATTGCGCATATACAGAAATTGTGTATATACGAAACATATGTTCATATACAGAAATTACGCATTTACGGAAGATATGCGCATATCTTACATATATCCTTAATTTTACTAAATATGTATATCCTTCGTATATGCACGCCGTTTATGTATCTGCATCGTATATGCGCAAACTCCATATATAGGAATTGCGCATATACAGAAATTGTGCATATACGGAAGATAGGCGCCTATCTTCCGTATATGCACAATTTCCATATATGCGAAATTTCTGTATATGGAATTTGCGCATATACGATGCAGATAGATGTGCATCTACGGAGGATATGCACATATAGGAAAGCTAGGGATATACGGAGGATATGCGCATATCTTCCATATATGCACAATTTTCGTATATGAAATCTGCGCATATACTATGTAAATATATGAACGAAGATATGTGGAAATTCCATATATAGAAATTGCCCATTTACAGAAAATATGTGCATATACGGAAATTGCGCATATTTTCCGTATATCCCTAGCTTTCATATATGTACAAATTTCATATAAAAAAATTGCACATATACAGAAATTGTGCATATACGGAAGATATGCGCAATTTCATATCTACCGTATATGCATAATTTTAGTATATGCACAATTTCTGTATATAGTATTTGCGCATATATAATGCAAATACATAAATGATGTGCATATATGGAAGGTATGCATATTTAGAAAGTTAGGGATATACGGGAAATATGTGCATATCTTCTGTATATGCACAATTTTCATATTTGCGCAATTTCTATATATAGACTTTGCGCATATCTTCGTTCATATATCTACATCGTATATGCGCAAATTCCATATACATAAATTTCACATATATGAAATGTGTGCATAAGTGGAAGATATGCGCATATACGGAAATTGCGCATATACGGAAGATGTGCACATATATTCCGTATCTCCCTAACCTTCCTATATGTGCATATCCTCCAATATGCATGTTGTTTATGTATCTGCCTTGTATATGCGCAAATTCCATATACAGAAATTGCGCACATACCGAAGATATGCGCATATATGGAAATTGTGCATGTCTTCCATATATGCGCATGTCGTCCGGAAGATATGCGGATATACGGAAGACATGCGCAATTTCTGTATATGCACACATACGGAAATTGCTCATATCTTCCGTATATGTGAAATTTCAATACGAAAATTGTGCATATCTTCCGTGTATGCGCATTCCTTCCGTATATGTGCATATACAGAAATTACCTTATCTTTTGTATATGCACAATTTTTGTATATGGAATTTGCGCATATACGATGCAGATACATAAACAACGTGCATATACGGAGGATATGCACATATACGAAAGTTAGGGATATACGGAAAATATGTGGATATCTTCCGTATATGGGCAATTTATTGTATATGGAATTTCCGCGTATACGATGTAGATATATGAAAAAGGATATGCACGAAGTGCATATACAAAAATTATGCATATACGGAGATTGTGCATATATGGAAGATATGCGGATATTTTCTGTATATCCCTAACTTTCCTCTATGTGTATATCTTCCGTATATGCACGTTTATGTATCTGCATCGTATATGCACAAATACCATATACAGAAATTGCGCATATACATAAATTGTGCATTTACGGAAGATATGCGCATATCTTCCGTAAATGCACAATTTCTGTATATGTAATTTGCGCATATACGATGCAGATACATAAACGACTTGCGCACATATCTTCCATATATGCATAATTTTCATATATGCGCAATTTATGTGTATGTAATTTGCACATATAGGATGCAGATACATAAACGGCTTGCATATACGGAAGATATGCACATATAGGAAAGTTAGGGATATACAGAAGATATGTGCAATTTACATATATGCGCATATATTCCGTATATGCGCAATTTCTGTATATGGAATTTGTGCATATCTTCGTTCATGTACCTACATCGTAGATGCACAAATTCCATATACGGAATATATGTGTATATCCTCCGTATATTCCTAACTTTCTTATATGTGCATATCTTCCGTATATGCACATCGTTTATGTATCTGCATCGTATGCGCAAATTCCATATACAAAAATTGCGCATATACGGAAATTGTGTATATACGGAAGATAGGCTTATACGGAAATTGTGTATATACGGAAGATAGGCATATACGGAAATTGTGCATATACGAAAGATAGGCGCCGATCTTCCGTATATGCACAATTTTCATATAAGCAAATTTTTTGTATATGGAATTTGCGCATATATGATGGAAATACATAAACACAGTGCATATAGGAAGGATATGTACATTTAGGAAAGTTAGGGATATACGGAAGATATGCGCATATATTCCGTATATGCGCATATCTTCTGTATATACACAATTTCCATATATGCACAATTTCTGTATATGGAATTCGTGCATATACGATGCAGATAGATAAATGATATGCACATATAGGAAAGTTACGTATATAAATAAGATATTTGCAATTTCCATATATGCACAATTTTTCGTATATGGACAATTTCTGTATATGAAACTTGCGTATATCTTCT
This sequence comes from Pinus tabuliformis, assembly GCA_031772625.1. NCBI lineage: Eukaryota > Viridiplantae > Streptophyta > Pinopsida > Pinales > Pinaceae > Pinus > Pinus tabuliformis. The sequence continues at coordinate 476,280,271 of CM062810.1, read as the reverse complement.
ATCATGTATCTACATTGTATATGCGCAAATTTCATTTACAAGAATTTCGCATATACGGAAATTGTGCATATACGGAAAATATGATAATATCTTCCATATCTTCCGTATATCCTTATCTTTCGTACATGTGCATATCCTCCGTATATGCACGTCGTTTATGTATCCGCATCATATATGCGCAAATTTCATATACAGAACTCGCGCATATACAGAAATTGTTCATATACAGAAGATAGGTGCCTATCTTCCATATATGCACAATTTCCATATATGTTTGATTTTTGTATATTGAATTTGTGCATATACGATGCAGATACATAAACGATGTGCATATAAGTAAGATATGCACATATAGGAAAGTTAAGGATATACGAAAGATATACACATATCTTTCTTATATATGCAATTTATGTTTACGCGCATATATTTTGTATATGTATAATTTTGGTATATGCGCAATTTTTGTATATGTAATTTCCACATTTACGACGTAGATACATGAACGAAGAAAATATACGCATATACAGAAATTGCGTGTACATGGAAGATATACGCATATCATCCCTACATCCCTAACTTTCCTATATGTGCATATTTTCTGTATATGCACGTCGTTTATGTATCTGCATCGTATATGCGCAAATGACATATACATAAATTTTTCATACACAAAAATTGTGAATATACAGAAGATATACGCATATACAAAAATTGCGCATATATGGAAGATATGCACATACCTTTCGTATTTCCTTAACTTTCTTATATGTGCATATCTTCTTTATATGCACCTCGTTTATGTATCTGCATCGTATATGTGGAAATTTCATATACAAAAATTGCGCAAATATGAAAATTGCGCATATACGGAAGATATGTGCATATCTTCCGTATATACCTAACTTTCCTATATGACCATATCTTTCGTATATGCATGTTGTTTATGTATCTGTGTCGTATATGTGTAAATTTAATATTCAGAAATTGCACATATACGGAAATTGCGGACATACGGAAGATATGCGCATATCTTCCGTCTATCCCTAACTTTCCTATATGTGCATATCTTCCATATATGCACCTCGTTTATGTATCTGCATCGTATATGTGCAAATTCCATATACATAAATTTCGCATATACAGAAATTGCGCATATATAAAAGATATACGCATATCTTCCGTATATCCCTTACTTTCCTATATGTGCATATCTTCCGTATATGCACGTCGTTTATGTATCTTCATCGTATATGCAGAAATTCTATATACAAAAGACATGCGCATATCTTCTATATATGCACAATTTCCATATATGGAATTTGCACATATATGATGCAGATACATAAAGGACGTGCATATACGGAAGATATGCACATATAGGAAAGTTAGGGATATACGGGAGATATGTGCATATCTTTCTTATATGCGCAATTTCTTTATATGCAAAATTCTTGTATATGGAATTTGTGCAGATACATAAATGACATGCATATACAGAAAATATGCACATATATGAAAGTTAGGGATATACTGAAAATATATGGAATTTGTATATATCTTCGTTCACATATCTACATTCTATATGCGCAAATTATATATACAGAAATTGTGCATATACGAAAATTGTGCGTATACGGAAGATATGCGCACATACATAAATTGTGTATATACGGAAGATATGCGCATATCTTCCATATATCACTAACTTTCCTATGTGTACATATATTCTGTATATACATGTCATTTATGTATCTGCATCGTATACGAGCAAATTCCATATACAGAAATTGCGCATATACGGAAATTATGCATATACGAAAGATATCCGCATATACGAAAATTGTGCATATGCAAAAGATATGCACATATACGGAAATTGTGTATATACGGAAGATATGCGCATATCTTCGGTATATGCACAATTTTTGTATATAGGATTTTCGCATATACGATGTAGATACATAAACGGCGTGCTATACAGGAGATATGTACACATAGGAAAGTTAGGAATATACGGAATATATACGCGCGCAATTTCCCTATATGCACATATTTTCGGTATATGCACAATTTCCATATATGTAAAATTTCTGTATATGAAATTTGCGCAATTTCCATATATGCGAAATTTATGTATATGGAATTTGCACATATACTATGCAGATACATAAACAACACGCATATACGGAAAATATGTAGATATAGAAAATTTAGGAATGTAGGGAATATATGCGCATATCTTCCATATATACACAATTTCCGCATATAGAATTTATACATATCTTCATTCATGTATCTACATTGTATATGTGAAAATTCCATATACATAAATTGGGCATATATGGAAGATATGCGCATACTTTCCATATATCCCTAACTTTCCTATATGTGCATATCCTCCGTATATGCATGTCGTTTATGTATCTGCATCGTATATGCGCATATCTTTTGTATATGCACAATTTCCGTATATGCGTAATTTGCGCCTGTCTTTTGTATATGGACAAATTTTGTCTATGCGCAATTTCTGTATATGGAATTCGTGCATATACGATGTAGATATATAAATAATGTGCACACACAGAGAATATGCACATATAGGTATGTTAGGGATATACAAAAGATATGCGCATATCTTCCGTATATGCTCATATTTTATGTATATGCCCAATTTTCGTATATGCGAAATTTTTGTATATGGAATTTGCGCGTATACGATGTAGGTACATGAATGAAAATATGCGCAAATTCCATATACAAAAATTGCGCATATATGAAAATTGGGGATATCGACAAAATATGTGTATATACAGAAGATATGCGCATATCTTCCGTAGATCCCTAACTTTCTTATATGTGCATATCTTCCGTTTATGCACGTCGTTTATGTATCTGCATCGTATATGTGCAAATTCCATATACAGAAATTGCGCATATACGTAAAATATGTGCATATACGGAACATATGCGCATACACGGAAATTGTGCATATACGAAATATATGTGCATATCTTCCGTATATCCCTAACTTTCCTATATGTACATATCTTCTGTATATACACGTTGTTTATGTATCTGCATCATATATGCGTAAATTCCATATACAGAAATTGCGCATATACCTAAAGTGTGCATATACGGAAGATATGCGCATATACGAAAAATATTCGCATATCTTCCGTATATCCATAACTTTTCTATATGTGCATATCCTGCGTAGATGCATGTCGTTTATGTATCTGCATCGTATATGTGCAAATTCCATATACAGAAATTTCGCAAATACAGAAATTGTGCATATACGGAAAATAGACGCATATCTGTTGTACATGCACAATTTCCGTATATGCGAAATTCCTATATACAGAATTTGCGTATATAAGATGCAGACACATAAACGACATACATATATGGAGGATATGCACATATAAGACAGTTAGGGATATACGGAAGTTATGCGCATATCTTTCATATATGCATATATCTTCCATATATTCACAATTTCCATATATGCGCAATTTCTGTATATGGACTTTGCACATATCTTCGTTCATGTATCTACATTGTATATGCACAAACTCCATATATAAAATTTTCGTATATACGAAAATTTTCCATATACGGAATATATGCGCATATACGGAGTTTGCGTATATACGGAAGTTATGCGCATATATTCTGTATATCCTTAACTTCCCTATATGTGCACCTCTGTATATGCACGTCGTTTATGTATTTATATCGTATATGCACAGATTTCATATACATAAATTGTTGATATACAGAATATATGCGCATATATGGAAATTGCGCTATGCGCATATCTTCCGTATATCCTTAGCTTTCCTATATATGTATATCTTCTGTATATGCACTTTTTTATGTTTCTGCATCATATATGCGCAAATTCCATATGCAAAAATTGCTCATATATGAAAATTGTGCATATACGGAAGATATGCACATATAGGAAAGTTAGGGATATACGGAAGATATGTGCATATCTTCCGACGATATGCACATATCTTCCGAATATATACAATTTCCGTATATGAAATTTGTGCATATACGATGTAGATACATCAACGAAGATATACGCAAATTCCATATACAGAAATTACGCATCTATGGAAAATATGCACATATACAGAAATTGTGTATATCTTTTGTATATCCCTGACTTTTCTATATCTGCATATCTTCCATATATGCATGTCGTTTATGTATCTTCATCGTATATGCACAAATTCGATATAAAACATTGCGCATATACGGAAGATATGCGCATATACGCATACCTTTATGCGCATATCTTTCGTATATGCATAATTTATATATATGGTATTTGCGCATATACGATGTAGATACATAAACGACGTGCATATAGGGAAGATATGCACATATAGGATATACGGAAAATATGTGCATATCTTCCGTATATGCACAATTTCTATATATGCGCATATCTTCCGTATATGCATAATTTTCCTATATGCACAATTTTTGTCTATAAACTTTGTGCACATTTTCCTTTAGGTATTTACATCGTATAAGTGCAAATTCTATATACATAAATTTTGCCTATACGGAAATTGTGCATATACGGAAATTGCGCATATACAGAAAATATGCGCATATCTTCCGTATATCCCTAACTTTCCTATATGTGCATATCCTCCGTATATGCATGTCGTTTATGTACATATCTTTCATATATTCCTAACTTTCCTATATGTGCATATCCTCCGTATATGCACGTCGTTTATTTATCTGCATCGTATATGCGCAAATTCCATATACAGAAATTGAGCATATACGAAAATTGTGCATATACGGAAGATATGCGCATATATTTCGTATATCCCTAACTTTCCTATATGTGCATATCTTCCGTATATACACGTTGTTTATGTATCTACATCGTATATGCGCAAATTCCATATACTGAAACTGCGCATATAAAGAAATTGTGTATATATGAAATATATTTGTGCATATACGAGAGATATGCGCATATAAGAAAATTTCACGTCGTTTATGTATTTGCATCGTATATGCGAAAATGCTATATACAGAAATTACGCATATACGGAAGATATGCACATATAGGAAAGTTAGGGATATATGGAAGATATGCACATATTTCCGTATATGCGCAATTTTCGTATATGCTCATATCTTTCGTATATGCACAATTTCCGTATATGTGCAATTTCTGTGTGTGGAATTTGCGCATATCTTCGTTCATGTATTTACATCGTATATGCACAAATTCCATATACAGAAATTTCGCATATACGAAACTTGTGCATATATAGAAGATTTGCGCATATAAGGAAATTGCGCATATACGGAAGATATGCACATATCTTCCGTATATCCATAACTTTCCTATATGTAGATATCGTTCGTATATGCACATCGTTTATGTATATGCATCGTATATGTGTAAATTTCATATACAGAAACTGCGCATATACAAAAGATATACCCCTATCTTCTGTATATGCACAATTTCCGTATATGCGCAATATCTGTACATGAAATTTGTGCATATACGATGCAAATACATAAACGATGTGCATATACAGAGTATATTCATATATGGGAAAGTTATGAATATATGGAAGATATGCGCAATTTCCGTATATGCGCATATCTTCCGTATATACATAATTTTTGTATATGCGCAATTTCTGTATATAGAATTTGCACATATACGATGGAGATGCATGAACGAAGATATGTACAAATTCCATATATGGAAATTATGCATATAGGGAAATTATTCATATACAGAAGATATGCGTATATACGGAAATTTGCGTATATACGGAAGATATGCGCATTTCCGGAAGATATGCGCATATCTTTCATATATCTCTAGTTTTTCTATATGTGTATATCTTCCATATATGCACGTCGCTTATGTATCTGCATCGTATATGGGCAGATTCCATATACAGAAATTGCGCATATATGGAAAATATGTGCATATTTTCACTTGCGCATATATTCTATATATGCATAATTTTCGTATATGCATAATTTATGTCTATATAATTTGCACATATATGATGTAGATACATAAACAACGTGCATATACAGAAAATATGCACATATAGGAAAGTTAGAGATATACGAAAGATATGCGCATATCTTCCGTATATGCACAATTTCTGCATATGCGAAATTTCTATATATGGAATTTGTGCATATACGATGTAGATACATGAACGAGAGTATATGTATGTCTTTTATGTATTTGCATCGTATATTCGCAAATTTCATATACAAAAATTGTGCATATACAAAAATTGTGCATATACAAAAGATATGCGAATATCTTCCGTATATGCACAATTTTCATATATGAGCAATTTTTTCATATGGAATTTGCGCATATACAATGCAGAAACATAAACAAGTGCATATACAAAAGATATGCACATATAGGAAAGCTAAGTATATACGAAATATATGCACATAGCGCAATTTCTGTGTATGCGCATATCTTCCATATATCAACAATTTCCGTATATGCGCATATCTTCCGTATATGCACAATTTCCATATATGAAATCTGCGCATATACGATGTAAATACATAAACGACATGCATATATAAAGGATATGCACATATAGGGAAGTTATGGATATATAATATATGTGCACAACTTCCGTATATACGCAAATTCCACATATGTGCATATATTTCGTATATGCAAAATTCCTGTATATACAAAATTTGTGCTTATACAATGTAGATACATGAACGAAGATATGCGCAAAGTTCATATACGGAAATTGCGCATATATGAAAATTGTGGATATATGGAAGATATACGCATATACAGAAGATATGCGCATAAATTCCGTATATCCCTAACTATTTTATATGTGCATATCGTCCGTATAAGAATGTCATTTATGTATCTGCATTTTATATGCGCAAATTCCATATACAAGAATTTCGCATATACGAAAATTATGCATGTACAAAAGATAGGCGTTTATCTTCCGTATATGCACAATTTCTGTATATGCGAAATTTATGTATATGGAATTTGCACATATACGATGCAGATACATAAACGATGTGCATATATGGAAGATATGCACATATAGAAATGTTAGGGATATACGGAAGATATGCGCATATTTTTCGCATATGCGCAATTCCATATATGCGCATATCTTCCGTATATGCACAATTTCTGTATATGCGCAATTTCTGTATATGAAATTCGCGCATATACAATGCAGATACATAAACGGCGTGCATATACAGAGGATATGCATATTTAGGAAAGTTATGGATATAGGGAAGATATGCGCATATCTTCCGTAAATGCGCAATTTCCGTATATGCGCATATGTTTCGTATATATACAATTTCCATATATGCGCAATTATGTATATGCGCAATATCTGTATATGGAATTTCCGTATATATGATGTAGATACATAAATGATGTGCATATACGGAGGATATGCACATATAGGAAAGTTAGGGATATGCGCATATCTTCCGTATATGCGCAATTTCTGTATACGCGCATATATTCCGCATATGTACAATTTCCGTATATACGGAATTTCTGTATATGGAATTTGCACATATACGATGTACATACATGAATGAAGATATATACAAATTTCATATATGGAAATTGCGTATATACGAAAATTATGCATATACGAAAAATATGCGCATGTACGGAAATTGCGCATATACGGAAGATATGCCCATATCTTCCCTACATCCCTAACTTATCTATATGTGCATATATTCTGTATATGCACGTCGTTTTTGTATCTGCATCGTATATGCACAAATTCCATATACAAAAATTTCACATACAAGGAAGTTATGCATATACAGAAGATATGTGCATATATGGAAATTGTGCATATACAGAAGATATGTACATATATGGAAATTGTGCATATACGAAAGATATGCACATATATTCCGTATTTTCCTAACTTTCATATATGTGCATATATTCCGTATATTTACGTCGTTTATATATTTGCATCGTATATACACATTCCATATACAGAAATTGCGCATATATTGAAGATATGCGCATATACGGAAATTGAGCATATAAGGTAGATATGCGCATATCTTCCGTATATCGATATGTACAAATTCCATATAATGAAATTGCGCATATACGAAAGAGATGCGCATGTCTTCTGTATATGCGCAATTTCCGTAAATGCGCAGTTTCTGTATATAGAATTTACGCATATACAATGCAGATACATAAACGACGTGTATATATGAAAGATATGCACTTATAGGAAAGTTAGGGATATACGGAAGATATGTGCATATCTTCCGTACATGCGCAATTTTTGTATATGCGAAATTTTTGTATATGCAATTTGTACATATACTATGCAGATACATAAATGACGTGCATATACGAAAGATATGCACATATAGGAAAGTTAGGGATATACAGAAGATATGCGCATATTTTCTATATATGTGTAATTTCTGTATATACGCAATTTCCGTATATGGAATTTGTATATATATCTGCGGTCATATATCTACATCGTATATGCACAAATTTCATATACAGAAATTGTGCATATACTAAAATTGTGCGTATACGGAAGATATGTACATATACAGAAATTACGCATATACAGAAGATATGCGCATATCTTCCATATATCCCTAACTTTCTTATATGTACATATCCCCGTATATGCATGTCGTTTATGTATCTGCATCTTATATGCGCAAATTTCATATACAGAGATTGCACATATACGGAAATTATGCATATACGGAAGATATGCCCATGTATGGAAATTGCATATATACGAAAGATATCCGCATATCTTCCGTATATCCCTACCTTTCCTATAGGTGCATATCTTCTGTATATGCATGTAATTTATGTATCTGCATTGTATATGTGCAAATTCCCTATACAGAAATTGAGTATATATGGAAGATATGCGCATATACGCAAATTGTGCATATACGGAAGATATGTGCATATCTTCCGTATATCCCTAACTTTCCTATATGTGCATATCCTCCGTATATGCACGTCGTTTATGTATCTGCATCTTATATGCGCAAATTTCGTATACAGAAATTGCGCATATACGGAAGATATGCGCATATCTTTAGTATATGCGCAATTTATGTTTACGAAATTTGCGCATATAAGGTGCAGATACATAAACGACGTGTATATACGGAAGATATGCACGTCGTTTATGTATCTGCACCTTATATGCGCAAATTCCGTATACGGAAATTGCGCATACACGGAAGATATGCGCATATCTTCCGTATATGCGCAATTTCTGTATACGGAATTTGCGCATATAAAGTGCAGATACATAAACGACGTGCATATATGGAAGATATGCACATATAGTAAAGTTAGGGATATACGGAAGATATGCACATATCTTCCGTATATGCACAATTTGCGTATATGCGCATATCTTCGGTATATGCGAAATTTCTGTATATGGAATTTGCGCATATACGATTTTGATACATAAACAACGTGCATATATGGAAGATATGCACATATAGGAAGGTTAGCGATATACAAAACATATGTTCATATCTTCCATATATATGAAAATTCCTTATATGCGCATATCTTCTGTATATCCACATATCTTCCATATATGCACAATTTCTGTATAGGGAATTTGTATATATCTTCGTTCATATATCTACATCGTATATGCGCAAATTTCATATACATAAATTGCACATATATGGAAATTGTGGATATACGGAAGATATGCGGATATAACGGAAATTGCGCATATACAGAAGATATGCGCATATCTTTCGTATATCCCTAACTTTCCTATGTGTGCATATCTTCCATATATGCACATCATTTATGTATCTGAATCGTATATGTGCAAATTCCAAATACAGAAATTGCTCGTATACGGAAGATATGCCCATATCTTCCGTATATGCACAATTTCCGTATATGCGCAATATCTGTATATGGAATTTGTGCATATATGACGCAGATACATAAACAACGTGCATATACGGAAGATATGCACATATAGCAAAGCTAGGTATATACGGAAGAGAAGATATGCGCGTATCTTTCGTATATGTGTAATTTTCGTATATGTGCAATTTCTGTATATGGAATTTGCGCATATTCGATGTTGATACATAAACGACGTGCCTATATGGAAGATATGCACATATCTTCCATATATGTACAATTTTCGTATATGCGCAATTTCTGTATATGAAATTAGTAAATATTTTCGTTCATGTATCTGCATTGTATATGCACAAATTCCATATACAGAAATTGTGCATATACGGAAATTGTGCATATACGGAAGATATGCGCATATATGGAAATTGCGCATATACGGAAGATATGCGCATATCTTCCATATATCCCTAACTTTCCTATATGTGCATATCCTCCGTCTATGCACGTCGTTTATGTATCTACATTATATGTGCGCAAATTCCATATACAGAAATTGTGCATATACGGAAGATATGTACATTAGGGTTTGTTATTCAACATTTTCAATAGAATTAGTTGTTGTTCCTTTTCTGCTAATTGAATTGTTATTTCCAGTATTTGCTTTAGTGTGAATAGAAAGGTTTACAACCGTAACGAACATTGACTACTGTTGACTATGTTCTTAGATTGGAGGTCTTGTTTGTGATTGATTTTCATTTACATCAGTTTAGAGGGAAAAGAGTTATCATTACCGCATCCTTGACTGATGGTTGATGTAGTTTCTTGAGTGAATGATTTAGTTACAAAGCATTTAAGTTTCTTGCCATTGCAATTAGATTTTGCTTCTATCATTCATTTACTTTTATAAGCACTATACTGTAAACATTACTCTTGAACAAGTGACCACCTTAGACTGAGTACACTCTTGAGATAAAAAATGGTACCTAGATTGATAATTAGTGTAGAATAAACAAGGGATAAAAGACACCTTTTTATCGCTCAACAGAAATCACTAGTCGGTAATGAAATCCAACGTCGTGGAAATCAATGTAAAAAGTGGTTGTGAATAAAGCGAGTAGAACTAGTTACACTGGGAACCTGCTTAATGAAACGATTTGGTGCAATTAACTTCACTTATGCCATCTCGAGTGAATATTTCCCTACAAAAGCCCAATTGAGTCTAGTCAACGTCTTTTCCAGGTACAACAGGACCTTCCTTCTACCTTTAAGTAGGGTAATAGCCCTAGGACTATGGTACTAAGGTTACCAACTACAACAATTATACTCTGGGGAGAGTCATAGATCAGATGTACATGCAAGGTCAGTTTAACAAAGCTTAATCCCCTTGAAAGCACCTCAACATGGTTAATTGGTGGTTTACTTTCAAGTCACACCCCAAGTACCTTTTGGCACCATTTTAATACGTGTAAATCACTGTACAATATCCAATGAAGTGGGTACGGACACTTCACCAGGTCTGATATGATCTCGTTCTTGACTCCTTTGTAAGGGGAGCTTCCTAGAGAAAAACTCAAATAACTGGATTTATCTCCCTATTGCAAGATTCTAGTGTTTGTCTATAGCATTGGAAAGTTTACTCACTTCCCTATTCCAAAACCCTACAAATTAATCTATTGTAGGTGGAAAAGATACCTAATAATAAAACTTTCTAGATTGATTTTAATATTTGTTGTTACGCAAAGGTAATGGATGTGAAACTTGACAAAATTATGACTTGACGCAGTCCTAATGCAATCGAAAATGATGATATGAGCTTTTTGTTTTGATGAAAATATATCTAAGGTATGGAAAGAGTCTTTCAATTTTTCAACTGAAATATAAACAAAAACTCAAAACCCCACCATAACCCTTTTCCTAAAATGCAAATAACCAATTGCAAATCACCCGAATATTGAAAACAATTTTAAATTTTCACTTTCTCCCATAACACAAGCAAATAAGAAATCTGTATTTTCATATAATTAGCTAGAAATTCGAACAATGTAACAAGAAACCAATAATTACTAGAAATGAATCTTCCCTAATTGAATTCCATAACTCTGCTTGCAACAACTAATTCAGTTCATAAACACTTTAGCAAATAGATAGAAAATTGATCTTTCATTTTAGGACAAGCATAAGAAGCATTTTTATAAACCAAACCTAAATTATCTTGTAAATCATTCACTTTTCTCTGCAAAATAGTTTTTTTCAAAATAGCATTTGGACTAAAAACTTGATTTAATTGACAAAAGAAAGATAGATGACCATCTCAATAGGACCAACAAATCTCTCTCTTGATAGGTCAACCATTCATGAGACAAGACTCAACCCTAATTTACAAAAGAAAGACTAATTACAAGAAAAAACCAAAATAACGTTTAATCAGACTAACAAATGCTCATAAGAGATTCAAATACGTGTGAAACAATAGGAAAGAACAAAAAGTTTGGATTTGAAGAGGAGATAGGTGATTTTTTCAAAAGTTCCAGTTATGTGCCCAGGCTTTAGAGTAAACAAGTGTAAATGTTCTTTGTTGCTAAAGGGTAAATGTGCAGAAGTGTTCACTGTGCCAAAAGTATAAGTGTGCACAACAGAAAAATTAAGAAAAATAAAAAATAAATCAAATCCCACTCAAAATCCAAATTTCTAAAATTCTCAGACACTCGAGTAAGGCTTGTGTGGTGGGTTGAAAACATCAAACAAGGAAAATACAGAGATTGGAATGATTCCCCAACAAACTCACCAATTTGTGATGTGGACAAATCCCGCTTCCAAGCAAGAGTGATCTTCCTAGACTTCAAAGAATCGTAGTAACAAACAAACAATAACTGCTACCTTTCTCTAGGTTCTGATCGATTGAAATAAAATAGAATGAAAGAGGTCTCTTACTAGTTTAACGAACTGATTCATGAAGTCTGTTAAATATTTCAATAATTTTCTCTTTGATGCTCTAAATGTCCTCTCGTCGCTCTCAACAACATCACCACAATGTCCCAAAATATATATGCAAATAAAGAGACAAACAAGAGACCAAAGCATATAGCATATACTCAAAGAGATAAATGAACTAACTAATCAATTAGATATATAAACTGATCAATTATACAACCAAAACCTATGTGACTGATCAAGGAATTTTACAAATTAAATCAATGGAGATGTAACTGAGAAAGAACAATTGCTTCTATTAATAAAACTAGAGAAAATCCTTACAACCATGGAGCCTTGATGTTGCAAGTCCCATTCTACAATCTCCAACCCTCTCCCTTGCTAGATAAGTCTTCCAACCTAATCTCAATAGCATAAACCTACTTCAAATAATCCTTCCCCAATCTTCCGACCTATAGTAGCTTTGTAGGCCAAGAATGGGAAGTTATGGATCCATTCTCCAAGGGATGAGATCCACTATTAGTGGGATAGAGGTTCCACAAAGGAAGGGGAGTTACTCCATGATCGGAGGGATCAATATTGAATAGGCACTCATTCTAAGCTTGTTGTTTGGGATAGATGCTACCAACAATGCTTCTAGACTTTAACTTTCTATTTTTTCATACTTCAAGTCATGTTTGCAGGTCATAGTGGAAGACAGTGCGTAGTTATGCACAAACATTACTTTTCTTCTCTACATGTGCGTAACAATTTGCTAGGAAACTATGAATATAGCCAAAATAAAGGTTTTGTACCATAGGGTCCATAAATTCCACTTTCTTAAAGATATTTTCGATCCAAACTTTGTAGACGAATGTTCTTGGGACACATTTGTGAATGGGGAAAGATCCAAACCGATGGTCATTTGCCTAGTGTGACAAAATGGCATGTAATACCTCATCCTTCCTTTTATCATTAGACTAATCCACCATCACTCGAGAAATCTATGTGTTTCCCCAGTATTATCATTGATGCCTTCGTAAAGAGCTAGAAGTAATAAAGTTACAAGCTACTATATAGGCTTTGGAGGTTCATGAGGCCAACAACAAGCTAAATCTTTTGTGCATTTATATTGAAACCAAACATATCATCATACTTAGGATGAAATTGTCATAGAAGAACAAGACATTGCAAGACAACATTTTTGTCTCATTGATTTAGAAGTTGTATATTGGGTGCTTGACATATGGCACACTAGAGGAACGTTTAATTAATAGATGAACACCGTGGACACTTACTAGTGTATGAAAATTCTTCTAGGTAGAGTCCTAATAGATGTAATTGAGGCCGAGGAGGGAATCGTCCTACTATTGGATGAATTACAATTATTCTTGAAAAGTTTGGATAGGCACCTAAAGTGGATATAAGACCACCTTATCTTGCCTCTAGATCTTAGAAGCTCACCTCGGAGTAGTAAGGATCCAATCACGGTAGACTTATTAGATACCTCCAAGTATTCATGATGAGTCATAGTTTTTTAGGCTTCTTTAGTTCTATATTGGTTTTTTATTTCCAAGTTAAATGATCGATTATGTTGTAAACATACAAATCAAATTCTCTTTTTTTATTAATATTTCGTGAATTATGTTTGAATGTCAAAAAAGTTATATTTTTACCATGAATCTGGTTTTTTAAGGATAAACCAGAATAAACCAAAACCAATACATATCAATAAACCAAAACAAATATATCTTTTTAATAAAAAAGTAAAAATTAACCACAAAAAATTAGCAAAAATTCAATATGTATTTCAAATAAATCAAAACTTTTAAAACCATAACTTCATTCCATATTTAAACTTTTTATTGAAATTATCTCAAAATTTTAAATTTTAAATAATATTATATTCACCATCGTGGTAAAGAAGACAAGTCAATGGAAACTTTTTATCATACAAACTTTCACAATGTATTAATGTAATTACATTCGTAATGTGTTTCCCTTTGAAAACAAGTCCGAGCTACCACCGTGTGCAATTGTGAACCTTCCATTCTCTATATTAGAGGATAGAACTATCTTATGCCTTCATATTGATACTTCCATTGACATATCAAAGGGTTAATAGCTCCCAAGCAGTTATAATGGTAAAGAAATCAGCAAAAACAAGAATTAAAGGGGGAGCGTTTCAGTAGATCAGCCATGGCAATGGCGATGACAGAGGAGGACTTTCTAAGTAGCCTACAAATAACAATGTAGGCTCCTTTTGTTGTGTGTCAAACCAAGATTTAAGTTATGTTTCTTGAACTTGATATTGTTAAATTTAATTTATGTTTCTTGATTAGTTTAATATGTTACATGGAAAAGCTCAATGAAAAGTTCTATGAAAATATAGCAAAATAATACATCAAATGAGAAGAAGAAGAAAAGGAGACAATATGCTAACAATATAATCTGGAAAAACAATAAACAAAAAACGTCGTTGGAGACTAAGGTATTTTTCGTTAATGAAACAAATTTAACATCCCTAAGGGGGTCGAAACTTATGTGGACGATTTTGGAGGAGTTTGTAAATCATGGTATAGTTTCAGGGACCTCACAGCTTTTTGCAGCTTTTTGTTGAGGAATTCCGATGTTTTTATTCTTTTACATTTTCTTTAGACACCCTACTTTCCAATAGCCTATTTAAATCTAGACTTCTCTAGAATGTGCACTTAAATTAATTTAAATTTTATTACAATTTTTGAATTGAAAACTACATTAGGGACTGATTGTTGGAGAGTGATTTGTTGTTGATGCTAGAGCCATGGCAGGAGTATGCCATATTTTTTTAGCATTTGATTTCTTAGATTCTTATAATTTATTTCTGAGAATGAATATATCTATATATATATATATTAAAAAACATTCCTTTTTAATAGGAATTATGTTTTAAGAAGCATGGATTGTTTTATATTATTGTATGTTATAGTTTTGAGAGTGACATATCTTTGTCATTTATAGTCAAGATTTAATCTCTACCCTAATTTTGATATTGAGATTGAGGGAATACTTTGATATCTATATATATATATATATATATATATATATATATATATATATATATATATATATATATATATGACATTGCATTTGCACATATTTATATCTAAATATCAAAGGTTTAATCTCTACCTTAATTTTGATGTTTAAGGTTGAGGGAAGTTGTGATATCTATGTTAATATGGAAATTAAATGTTGTTGTTAGCTTTGATATTAAGGTTGAGGGAAATTGTGATATTAATGTTAATATGGAAAACAAATAACAACTTAGTTCATCCTAACGACTTCCATGTTCCACACTAGAGACATTTATGAAATCTTCTTATCAACTCCAACATTATCACACTATCATGATTCCATGTCCATATACTCATCATAGTCTACTATCTTCTCTAACATATATTGATTTAGTTGGTCCTCCGCATTCTAAATAGATTCTCCATTTCATCATTTTGGAATGATATTATGGATAGATTCTTTACTTCAACATTTTGGAATGAGATTGAGATAAATTGTGATATTAATGTTAATATGGAAAACAAATAGAAACTTAGTTCATCCTGACAACTTCCATCTTCCACACTAATACATTTATGAAATCTTCTTATCAAACTCACAATAGTTCCCATTATGCACCAAATATTGTTAGAGTACCATGCCACCAAACTTATAAAGTATACAGTAGTTCCCATTATGTCATTATGGACCAAATATTGTTAAAGTACCATGCCACCAAACCTACAAAGTATGAAATCATTTTACTTATTTTGTTTTTGAATGCTTAGAAAATACAATTTACTTGTTTTATTTTTGAATGCTTAGAGAATACATTTTACTTGTTTTATTTTTGAATGCTTAGGAAATACATTTTGCTTGTTTTATTTCTCAATGCTTAGAAAATACATTTTACTTGTTTTATTTTTTAATACTTATAAAATAGCTCGATATCTCAGGTTAGAGGTGTGCAATATGATGAAGTCTTGTCATTATATGATTCCAAATTGTTATCAAGTTGATGTCACATCAACTTGAAAACTTACATTTGAAATTTAATTTCCAAATTAACAAAAAAATTGTCATAAATGATGTCTTATATCACCTTTATCTCACAATGCTTATGTATATAGGAGTATTCACAGCACACTTAAGACACCTAACATATAAATTGTACACACCAAACAAACAAATGGTTTGTTATAGCTTAGATATATCTATTAAATCAACAAAAAATTAAATTATTAATATTAACATTTAAATAAACATGCATAGTTACATTAGAAAGCTTACCATTTTGCAAAAAATCATCACTTGTGTAGTAATTTTTCATTTAAACAATGACCATTTGGTAATACATTGGAGTAGTCTTAGTAAGACAAAAAATCAAATCTTCGAGTTGTCACATAAAACCATGAGTATATCCAACTACCTACAAGTTAGATATATCAATAATTTTTTGGTTTAATAAGAGCCAAAATGTTGCCAAAAATAATGGTACCTACTCTTATTTTATCATAACAAGCTAAAAATATCTCCTTATAACAATAGAACCAGAGTGGAAAAGAAAATTGCTTATAAGTCTCTTATTCACCCAAATTCTACCAACCTAAGAAAACCCTTAGACAATAACAAAAAAAAAAATTATAAACTTAAACATTTTAAAATTAAAATTTATTATTACTCAAACAAAATTTTATAACTCAAGATAATCTAAAACTAATATTTATTAATCCATTTTGACTTATAATTACTATTTTTGTTTGGGAAACCAACATATGACATTCAAAAACATTTTATTATGAAACGCTCAATGATCCTTTTTAATTTATTTTTAAAAGAAAGCATAAGACATTTGAAAAAAGAAATTACTAAAAACCCCTTAATCTTTTTTTTTACTAGAAATTATGTAATCATTATGAATTATAGTAATTATCTTTGATTTTATATACGACTTGACATTTGCCAATATTTAATTAAAAAAATTAAACATTTTTTTTTCAGCATTATAGAAATTATCTAATCATCATGAATTATTGTAATTATCTTTTATACAAGACTTGACATTTTGTGAATATTCTATTAAAAAAATTAGTAATCCATTTTATTCTTTATTATTTTATTCTAAAACCTGATGTCTTATCTTGATAGAGATAGTAATTATATCATTTTTTAATAGTTAATATTATATAATATATTTATTTTAAACCCGCATCGAGGAAGTTGAAAATATATGAAAAAAGGGTATATTAGTGGGTCTTAAAACCCGTCATTTATTTTGATAAAGATAAGGAAGATGCATTAATTGTTTATATTCTCTTAAAATATATAGAAATATATATCTATATATATATATATATATATATATATATATATTTTATTTATTTTGATATTGTTTAAAAAAATTAAAACCCATCATATATTTCCATAAAGAATAACTTTTTAATATTCTTAAAAGGAATTATATATATTTTTATATTTTTGATATTTGCTATGGGAAATCTCTAGAAAGTTTTTTTTAAATCATTTTCATTTTATAAAAATTATTTATATTGATAATTTTGTTAAAGATTGTTTTTATCAAATCACTTCTTATTTTAGTGAATGATGAATGAATAATTCCACGATAATTTTGGTGAATGATGAATGAATAATTCCACGATAATTTTGGTGAATGATTTATTGATAATCAATCATTCGTTGGAATACTTTGAAATAAACCCCAAGATCAAACTTCCAATTACTATAACGCGCCTCGAATCCTTTGAAAAGGATTTAAAATTCCTTTAAGAAATACATTAAGAAAAAACAATAAATACATTCGACAACAACAAGACATGAAAATCAATTTGGAAACCGAAATTTTTGGAGAAATGATTTGCCCAAAAGCTCACTGCAACATAACATTTAGGCCTCCCTGGACTAATAATCCAACTTCGGCTTATTCAGCCATGGGTAGCATTGAGTAATGATAACTGGACTACATATTGTTGCGACTGCAAACACATTCCGGAGGCATTTTCTTGTTTATGGGTGTCTAAGTGCAGTAATTGTAGTGGTGTAGTGCTTCCTCACCCATTTCAAGTACCACCATTGGCGCCCACATCTAGTTCTCTGAACTCCTCCTGACCCCACCACCGCCACCCCTACGTAGCACACACCGATTGTGGAGCAGAAGCCTCACAGGCATTGACATGGAATTCCCTGTAGGAGGCGAGGAACGGTGCCATGGCCCAATCGATTTTCTCTAGACCCCCTCGGGTGGCCCAGTCATTAGCTTTCCACAGGATTGAATAGAGCTTCATCGGTTGGTTAAATGGGTACCTCACGCCCAGATCCTTGCTGTTCTTCAACACCCGGATTGGTACCTCATCTACCAAAAATCTGCACCCCAAAAAAAACATCACACCAAACCATATTAAACCAAAAGAGGTTCATTGTAAAATTACGTGCTAATTTGCATTTGGCTCTGGTTCGATAACAAATAATGGGCTCGGGAATGGGGGCTTACACAATTTGGTACATGTTCCAGAGCACAGCATAGGAATGGTAATCCTTGGTGGGGTTGAACCAAAGGTATATTTGATGTTCTCTCTCACCCTTATCGTTTGTAAATACATTGGTCTGAAGAATGTAGGGTTCCCCGGACTTGTTCCCCAAGAATTCAAAGTCTATATCATCGTGTTCTACAGTCTGAGAAGAAAGCTGCCTGCACCAAAAGAAATATAGATACATAAACAAGTAGAAGCAGACTTCGACCCCCAAAACCCCCAAGGCTATTATGAATACTTACATAAAAGGTGGTGACAGTGCCAGCGGAATCGTCAGGAACTAGCTTTATCTGCATACTAAAATTCCAAAATAAATATGTCCCGGTAGACTCGAACCCGACACCTACCAACCCATATTTCATCCCACATTGTTATTCTCATGGCTCATAAAAGGATAAAACAACCCAAAAATATGCAGAAACAAATCCAATGTATAATAGATTACCATACTGTTTGTTGAGGAGAAGCTCAGTCTTTCGACTGCCATGGAATTGTTTGACGTGATCTAAGCGCCAGCTGGGGACATAGTTGTTATGAAAAGGCACACTCACTGGCTTCCTGGGAGTCGCAGCCATGGCAGCAGGATGGAGTAACAGAATGAGAAATAGAACAAGAAACTGTGTCCTCTTCATGGCTTCCAGTGACCTTACTGGCGCCCGAAAATGAAGCTGTGTAGAGGAAGGCGAACCATATTTCCTAACGAGGATCCTATGTATCTTCCCATTGAATGCCAAATCTGTGAAAAAAATTTGTTGAGCAGTGATATAAATTTAGTTTTTCTAATTTAAATATCGAGCGGGAATGTTGAATTTGAAATTCTGTGAGGGAGATGGTGCATTGAATACATGAAGTGAATGTCTAATCCATGCTGGTCTAGATGTCAGACTGTCCAAAATCTGCATTATATACATTGAATACTGGAGCTTTCCGGAGGTAGGGTGATCGAGTTGCCTGAATATGCATGGATATGTATGGCTTTCATGCATATGTAGCATGCCTTCAGATGCACGCATGTCCTGTCACAGGTACTTAGTGCTCATTTATGTTTCTATAGGGTTGGAAATAGCTCTTGCCGATGTTTTCCATCCCCCTTTACATGATTTCTCTTTAATTTATGAAGGGCGTCATATGAAGGGTCTAGAACGTATGATGAAAAGATCTATGGTGGGTTTTGTTTTGAACCAAAAATCCTACCTGTAATATAGATTCTTTCCCACGAATTTTCTCTTTGTTCAACAATTAGGTTATGCAACTTCTGGAAAGGGTGTTTCTATGGCTTTTGCGCAATTGTTGGCCTGCACATCCTCCATAAGGCTCAGGTTTGTGGCCTAATATTGTTGTGGGTTTTCGGTGTCTATTTCATTATTTTGAGGAAGTTCAAGCTTCTAATGTTCAACAATTCAGTGTACAACATTTGAATATGGCTACTTCCCCTGTTGGTGGGCTCCAATATTGGATCAATAATGCTGCAACTCCTGGGACTCCCTTCTTTACTTTTATCAACCTGGTAGTTCGTAACAAACTTGGAAGCGACGGTGGTGTATGCACAAGTACTAGCTCTTGCCACAGCTGTCACTTGGTCAGCTGGCACAAGTCCGCTTGGGGCTTAAGCCAACTTCTATGAGCTCTTAGAAGAAGCTTTTTAACTGATGGTTGGAAGCTAATTCAAAGGAAACTGATCAACTTGCAGAAAGAAACTAAAAGCCAAAAAGTAATAGAAACCCTAGCAAACCCTAATTCTACCAGCTAGTCCTACTGATGCAGAGGAGAGAATGAAAACTACTGAAAGAGATGCCATTACTCCTATGAAGGTAAAATACATGTGTCTAGACTACCTCTATCTGAAGAAAGCATCTTTTTGTATTTTTGAATAAGTTATTAGAATTATCATGCATGTGCTTTTTAACTGGCGTTTTACTGTGCAGGGGCGGATAAAGGAAGAGAAATGCTTGGAAAATGTTGGGAAGGTTCAGGGAGGGTCTAAGGAGTCCCTAACACCCTTCCAAAGAGTTTCACAAAGTTTGGCTATCCATCAACCTCATTTGTGAGCTTCTACAGGTTTGCAGGGGTTCTACGGGATGTTCATAAATTTCTACAGGATGTTCTAAAGTTGGATTTTGGAAGATGGGTGAGTGAAAGAGGGTGCATGAATTGATAGTGAGGTAGGGTAGGGGTCTGAAATGACCCAGTGACTAATGGATGAAGTGATGAGAGGGTGTGGAAAGCTAACTTGACTTAAATAAGGCTAAGTCAATGGAAGAGAAAGAAGGTAAGGTTACGTGGGAAAAACAGTAGTTGTGGGATGAGGAACCTAACTAGGGGATGGAGTAGCTGGCCTGGATGAAGCTTAGGTGGACGAGAGAGTGATGGAGATGCCCTGCACAGTGCACACTTAACCAAATCAACCAAGTCTTGCAGACAATCAAAATCTTAGCTAATTTATCCTAACTATCAACGAAGCAAATGAACAACAACTTTATTTCTAAAGAGAACCATGTACAGCACTTAATCAAAGAAACATCTCAAAAGGTATGAATGCATGACTAACTTCTACAAATGAAGACATTACACCAAAGATTGCATGGTCAAGCAAACTAGTGTTTTGTTGGGAAACACTATTTCTGCAATTCCAGCCCCTGATCCAATAAGGGAGAGGTGAAACGGAGAGTGTAGCCAACCCCTTTTCTTGGAGCTTTATCGATTATTATCCTATCAATCTATTCTACACATCTGAATCAATTCTATTCCTCAACAATGACCTATTTAACCAACACAACTAAATCTTGCTCAACAAAACCACGTTTCAAATGCATAAAAGGAAAATCACAATGTAGAAAGGAAAGATAACAATACAAAGAAGGAGGCCCTAGGCTCTCAGGTTGGGCCCAACCCCAAGAGCTATGGATCCTATAGAAAAATTAGAGCTGATATCAAATCTGACTCCTTCTCATTATCAAAAAAATAATCATAAGTCAAGAGTTATGCCAACAATGGCTACAAGAGAAAAAAAACAGAGCTAGCAGCACTGTAGTGAAAAGTATGAAATAATTTTTCCAAAAGTCTCTCACAAAGGCTGAGGCGTTAACATTTATACACCACAAGGCCCTCACTCGCCTCCTAAATCCATGGGACTTCGCTGCCCAAACTGTGACTGAACAACTCCTTCCAAAAAATCTGTTTGGCTGCCTTCTATATCTGGTTCTGGTGGGCTTTGGAGCTTAGAGTTGGGGGTGAATATCCCAAGGGAGGATATTTAATGCCATAGAAACCCCCCTACGAATCGTCAACCCAAGCTTGGCTGTCTCCTAGCCCATGTCTACTCGGTTTTGCTCCAACATATGTCAAAAAATCTTGAAATGAGCACGTGTTAGCCACCTAGGAAGAGTGACTACCCCTATTCGTACAAATGACATAAACATACTAAAAAATAATTCATAAGTCATGAAAAATGAAGGATTGAACAAGGATAGTTAGGCCAAATGAGCCCAAAATGTTACCAAATTTGGGGCTCATCATCACCCCCTGCTAAAATGATTGCTCATCCCTGAGCAAGTAGTCCAGCTCCTCGTCTTTCATTGCTTTAATCACCACTCTCACATCCCAGGCTTCTGAAGTAGTATCCTCCTCACTGTCACGGAATTCGGCCTTCTTCTCCACCTCTTCCCACTGCTTATGCTCTTCTTTTTCTGTGCTTCCTTCTACCAATCCCAAAAGCAAAGGTGGGCTTAGCTTGAGGTCGATCCAGCTGGCCTGGAGGTTCTGCATTGACTTCCTGTAGAGAGGCACCCGTACTAGGGTGTCCTTCATTCTAGTTGGAGTGTGATACTCCCTGATTTTAAGGCTATGGGACAATGTGTTCCACCTTCGGGTGCAAGCATGAACAAAATTGTCCCCTAATAATCGCTCCATATCCTAGAAATGTGTTATAGCCTGAGCCTGCTGATCCATGTATTTTAGTAAAGCCTGAGAGTTGGTTGCTAGGTGTTGGTGGGCTGATACCAATGCAGTCGGGTCCCCTGGCTCTGCTCTAATCAACAGTGGTTCATGTAACTCTAAGTCCATAACATCTTTGACCTCTTTCGCTCTATTGTCTTCGTGGTTTAACCATGAGGTAAATGCCATCAGCTGCATATCTCCCATGACTGTGTTGGGGTCACATGAAGTTATGTTTGGAAGGGCCAAATTTTTGAGGTAGAACTCTGATAGCTTGGCATTTTCCTCTGTTGAGCTGCTGTTACATAAATATGTGAACTGTTGGGGGTTTTAGATTTGGGAGATACCCCTCTGTGCCAATGCATTAATTTGGAATTGCAGCCACTGGTCCCGTAGGTATAAGCCATAATATTTGGCCAGCTGCCTACATTGCAGAGCATCCATAGCCCAACTGGCCATGCAGGCCAGTTGTGCCTCTTTTTCTTGCACCTGCTATTTGAGAGCTTGTATCTCTATGTTTTCTTGCAATTCGCTTTCCTGTAGTTGTTGGTTTAGTTCCTCAAGACCAGCTTGCATTCCTGCTTTGCCTTGAGGTTCTGTTGTATTGTCCTCTAATGTTGTGCCCCTTTCTTTCCTCTGTTCCTGTAGCTGCAGTTTGAGCTTCTCATTCTCTTCCTGTAGAAATACACGCTGGCATTTTCCCACGTGTTTTGCCACAACTAATTCTCTTCTTGCCTCCTTGCATTGTTCCTCTAAGGGGCATATATCTGCTACTCCTTTAGATTTAGCTATCCTCATCCATGTGTGGGTCCTCACTCTTTCTTCCTCTAGTGCAAAGAAAAGCGGCACTATGAATTTCTGTGGAATAATTTTCCCAAGCCTCCAAAAAGTTATAATAAGAGCTCAAACTGGTCTGGGGGCTAGGTTCCATAATGTGCTCTACCTCTTCTTCCTTTTGTGGTGACGTGACTGCCTCCCCCTCCATTCTTTCGGTCTCCTTGAGCCTGGCCAATGTTTCCTGTAGAACAGCTTCAACATCTTGTAGACGGGTTTTTGAAGCTAACCTTTCCATTCTCTCCCTCCAGGTAGTTATCTTCAGGCTCCCCCGCTCATAAGTGACTGATACTTTGGAGGGGGAATTCTCCTTTGGTGAGGTAGGGGTGTCTTCAATGGTAATTGGGTCTTTGGATGGAGGTTGGGGCCTACCGGTTTTAATTCTTACACTTCTCCTCGCTTTGAAATACAGAGGAGTCTCCCTTTTCCGTTTCTCCTTTGTCTTGAGAGAGGTACTTAGGGTGGATAGCACAGCTGCTGCCTCCCTAGCAAGAATTTCAACCGTTTTCTCCTTCTGTTTTCCTTTCCCAGGACTTCATGTAGAAAGCCCTGTAGTGGCTGATTTCTAGCTTCCTGTAGAAGCGATTTTTAACCTTCTTGTAGAAACAGACGACACTGTTTTAGCCTGCTTGGCTGAGGGTGCTTTTTCCTTTAAATTTGTTGAGGCTGCCTTAGAGGTGCCCTCACTGACGTGGACCTTTTCAGTCCTTTCCACCCTACTCTGTAGTCTTTTCTCCCTGGGTGTTAGTGTGGTTTTGTCACCCTCTGTTTTGGCAGCTTGGTTTCTCTCTTGTTTTCCCTTCTGTTCTTTCTTTGGTGTTTCGGCTAGAGTTTCTTGGCCTTTACCTTTCTTCTCTGCTTGAGTGTGTTCCTTCTCCTTACTACTGGAGGAGGTGAGCTCCTTAGCCAACATTCGAATGTCATCATCCTTAGTCAAATTTCGAAAGGTTTCCCAGAAGAGAGGGACGGTGTACGTGTGGAGTGCATCTTCCACGAGGAGCTTAGTGAGCCCATGATGGGTTATCTGGTCTGGCGTTCCCTCTCTCAATTTGGTGGCACACTCTGTCATGGACTGCAGGAGGAAGTAGGGAATGCTCAACTTTTTCTCTGAGGGTAGGTCCATTTGGTGCCTGAGTTCTATGAGCAACCGAAAATGATATCCATACATGATGCTAAATCGCCCCTCGCATGTGATATACTTCATAATCTAGAGGCTTAACTCACTCCAAAATGGCTGTAGGCTGGTTCTTCGAACTCCATTCTTGTCTTCTGAGAATTGTTCCTCTGGCAAAAGATCTCCTTCTTAGCTTTCTGACCCAGTTTTCTCTCCTCCTTATCCCAAGGTACCCCCATCGGTAGATCAGTTACTCTGCTAATGAACTGTGGGGTGAGTCTCAGGGTCAATCCTCTGAAGTTGACAATGGCCAATGTCTTTGAATTTAGCTTCAAGGATCGCAGGAATTCTTTTGCAACCTCGTCATCGTGACCTTGAAGCTTTTCACAGAATGACATCCATCATGCACGCGAAAACAGGTCCACCACCTCAGGGGTTTCCCGTAACTTCTTTGAGTCTGTAGGATCTTTTCTAATGAACCCTGCCGGCATGGTTAAAACTTGCTTTGTTGGCTTGAGCTGGCCTGCTCGTATACAGAAGCAGATCTTTGGGATTTCCTTAGACAGAGCGCAGAGCTATGTCTCTGTTATGCGCACAGTTTATAAATTTCACAACTTCCTATGAGTGAGCCTTAACAGTGGCTCAATTATTAATCAAACCTTGGAGAAGATCCTGCATACACACTACGATGACAATTCTCATGCAGCGACGAGAAAACGCTTGTAAATTCATGCACAGACTATAATTCATGGTTTTCTACCCTTTCAACACGTCGACTTCACCACCTTTCGAACCAATTGCATGGGAGAGCTATGTTTAGGCTTACCTTATTCAAAATTGCCACCTTCGACATGAACAGTCCAAATTCCTCTGTAAGGTTGAGCTTCCTGTAGAGAAACTTCCTGTAGAAGTCGCGCACGGATTCTGGGGAGTGCCTCAATGGTTCTGGGCCTTCTGTGCAGCAACAGGACATTGGAACAGACCGAGAACTCGAAGTAACAACCTTTAGAAAATTTAGGATGCATACTCGGCTACAAAACGGTTGAGAATAAATGAGTGCAGTGCGCCATACGTGATCTAGCCAGTGGATTTGAATTGCTGCGTAATTCATGGCATGGGGGTGAGCTGTCCCTGTCGGCCCATTGGCCGACGTCACCTGCTATCATTCCGCTGCATGTATGCCTGACCACCGAATCCTTCCCTGTATATCTACCGCCACCACTCCTGTTAGATCGCCTACTTCTCTCCGACTGGACGCTTCCCACGTGTCCATTTCCTGTCTTGTCGACACGACCAACACTTTTCGGATCTGACGAGGCCATCGTGCTGGTTGTGGTGGCCAGTTTAATGGCTACCCGACTTGTTCAATTCATTCATTTCCATAGTTACACACATTTTAGAGCATTGCTTATGTAATTTGACGAAACAGGGAGAGGCACTTACCTGTGCGGTCGTGGACATGATTTTCTCATGCTTCAGGACGAGAGGTGATGGATCTGCTTGTTGCTGCTTTGTGCATAGGCATAGGAGCTATTTTTCCATTGACTGTTGCTGGTTATGAGACCGGTTTCCTAGTTATGGATGGTGCATGCGCTGGCTTCCTGAGTTGCAGGTTCCTTCATGGTGTGTGCTCTTAGCCGGATCAACTGCTACAGGATTCCTGTAGGACATCCTATAGTCGTTTCTCCTCCAAGGGTGCATGCCAAAATAGTGGAGTCATGTTCACAGGTGCAGGGTCCTTAGATTGCCTTGACAGGTAAAGCATTGGGCCTCTGCATGCTTTATTTCCTGCTTAAAATTATTTCTTCTCAGAGTCGAGCGTACTGGTATGACTGTGCAGGTATTTCAATCATATGGCAACAATGGTGGTGAAAGGAGGTGACAGCAGTGGGGGATGGAGGAAAAACAATTGGTTGCATGCCTCCTTATTGGACTTCGAGCTTAAAATTCTTCTACATAGTCGGTCCTGGCCCGTCCAAAGATTCTACAGGATGTTTCGTGTAGAAATACAGAACTTCCTGTAGCTTCCTGTAGAAGGCTAAATTATGACCATATTGTGGCCAAACCTTGTAAGAGATGAGTGTTTATGGAGGGAGTGCTAGTGAGGTCGCCTGGTAGTATGGTAGGGACCCTTGTCCTTGAATTGAGAGGCCTCCTTTTTTGCATGGAATACTTGCAACCTGCGTTAATTTCCAAAGATTGAGCCTGTTTTTTCTGTTTCTGCCTCCTTTTTCTTTTTTTTCCTCTTTTTTCTTTGTTTTTTTCTCTTCTTTCCTTTTTTCTCTTTTTTTTTAGGACACAGCAGGGGTGCCTCAATGAGGTTTTCACCCCTACTATCTGCCTTGGGTGCCTCAGAGAGGTTTTCACCCAAGGGTCTTTTTTTATTCCACTTTTCAGAGAGACAACAGGGGTGCCTCAATGAGGTTTTCACCCCTACCATCTGCCTTGAGAGCCTCAGAAAGGTTTTCACCCAAGGATCTTTTATTATTATTATTATTATTATTATTATTTTATGATGCTCAGGGTATGCCCAAAACAGAGGCAAAACCCTTCTCTATGACCAGCACTAATTTTTCCATAGTTTTGATGAACTATTTCCTTGAAAGAGGTTTCCCATAGATCTTTAGTCGATGCCCATTGACGAGCATTGGGATGGCTTCCTCATCAATGGTCTGAATAAGAACAAACCCATTTTCATTACACTTCTCCACTGCATATGGTCCTAGCCATCTTGTCCTCAGCTTCCCCTTGAAATCCTTATGTCTGGAATCATACAACAATGCCCAATCTCCCGGTTGGAATTGCTTCCCATTGAGGTGCCGGTCTGTTATGAAACTAGCTCAAGAAAAGATAGAAAAGAAAGATCAACGCCTTAGAATTCAGCCTCTTTGAGGGGGCAACCTCCTTTACATTACATAAATGAACAATTCTTGGATGATACAAATGAAAAGACCTCCTTTCTATATATAGGATTCTAAGGGGTTATAACATAATCAGAGACGACGTAACAATAATAATGTAAGGGCACAATAATAACAATAGTGGGCTTCTATGGGGCACAATAGTAACAATATGGGCACTACATGGGTACATCAATATAATAAGTGGGTTATACTAATAACAATAAGGGGTTACACTAGTAGTATAGGGGCCTAACACATTCATGCCATATCTTCCTCTAAAGTTGAACCACTTTGTGTGGAGAAGGGCATGCATTCGGTGTTCATCTAACCCGTTCAGCTGCAATAACCTTTCTTGTTGGGCATGGCCGAGATCTAGGTCTAGCTGAGCTACCATACTCAATGTGTTGTACTCGAACTCAATTGACGGCAAATCTCTCTTCCCATAGACTAGTTTTTAAGGTGTGAAGCCAGTTGTGGTCTTCCAAGTGGTGTTGTAAGCCCAAGTGACCTCAACCAGGTGATCTGCCCAATCCTTTTTGCTGCTGCTCACCACCTTAGTCAAAATCCCTTCTAATGCTCTATTGGTGAATTCCACCTGCCCATTTCCTTAAGGATGATAGGGGGTGGAAGTCCTATGCTTGATCTTATGATGAGAAAGCAAGTCTTCCATTAAGTTGGAGGTGAACTGGCTCCCTTGATCAGTGACTAACTCTCTTGGGTAGCCAAATTTGTAGAAGATGTTTACTCTTAAAAACTCAGCCACCTTTTCTTCTGTCGTTGCTTTGATTGCCTTGGTTTCCGCCCACTTTGTCAGATAGTCTGTGCACACAATGATGTAAGACCTTTGCCTTGAAGGAGGATTGATAGGACCCAAAAAATCCATACTTCACTTCTCAAATGGTTCAAGAGTCACTTGAGGTTCGAGAGGTCGGCTTCCCCATTCTTTGGCATCGGTCACATTGGCTGATATATCTCTTGACATCCTGATGAAGCATGGGCCAATAGTAGCCTGCCTGTAGGATTTTGAAGGCAACCCTCTTGGCTGCAAAATGTCCTCCACAAGGTGCATCAAAATAGGTTAGGAGGATATCAAAGACTTCCTCCTCCCTTACACAACGCCTTAAGATCTTATCGGGGACAAGTTTGAATAGGTTGCCCCTGATCCAAGTGAATGAGACACTCTTCCTCACAATTCTGCTTTTCTATTTTGAAGATAGATGCGGAGGGAACTGTGCTGAGACCATATAGTTTTCTATATCAGCAAACCATGGAGAGAGTACTGAGATAGCAAACAGATGTTCATCTGGCATCTGGTTGTCCACTATTCCATCTTCACCTGCAGGTAAATCTAGTATAGACAAGAAGTCAGTAACAACATTTTCTTTACCTGGTTTGTCAACGATGGTCAAATCAAACTGCTGCAATAGAAGTAACCATCTAATAATACGAGCATTCACATTTGGTTTATTCATTAAATATCTAACTTCAACATGATCAGTATGTACAAATGTTTGATAGCGAGTGATGTAGTGTCAGAACTTGTTCAGGGCATGGACCACGGCCAAGAACTCTTTCTCAGTTACAGTATAATTCATTTCTGCCTTGGATAAGTTTTTGCTGACAAAGTATATGGCATATGGGAGTTTTTGTTCAACCTGTCCTAAGGCTACCACTATGGCTTTGTTCGAGGCATCAGTGTGGATGTGGAGAGGTAGGGCCCATTTTGGACCTCTCAATATCGGGGCAGACACCAACTTATCCTTTAATTCATTCAGAGCCCTTTGACAATCGTCCGTCCATTTGAACTCGACATCTTTTGCTAAGAGGCCAAACAGTGGTGAGGCTAGCTTACTGAAGTTTTTAAAAATCTTCTATAATATCCTGCTAAGCCTGAGAAACTCCGAACATCTCTTACCTTCTGAGGAGGTGGAACCTTTTTTATGAGAGAAATTTTATTAAGATCCACCTGCAATCCTTGGCGAGAAATGGTATGTCCTAGCATGGTTCCTTCAGTCATGAGGAATTCACATTTCTCAGGACTAAGGGACAGGTTCATCTCAATGCACTTGGTTAGAACTTTTCCCAAATTGGACAATGCTTCCTGGAAGTTGGACTCATAAGGAGTGAAGTCATCCATATAGATTTCCACTGAATCATCGACCAGCTCAGAGAAGATGCTCAATACTGCTCTTTGGAAAGTGGCAGGAGCGTTGCATAGCCCAGAGGGAAGGACTCGGTTAGCAAAGGTACCCCAAGGACTAGTGAAGGTGGTGTTATCTTGGTCTTCCGGGCTGATTTGGATCTGGTTATACCCACTGAACCCATCTAGGAAAGAGAAAAACTTCTTCTCCGCCAGTCCATCCCACACTTGATCTATGAAAGGTAGAGGAACGTGGTCTTCCTTGGTGGCTTTGTTCAGTTCTCGGTAGTCCACATAGATTCTCCACTTTCCATTTTTCTTGGGTACCAGCAGTAGAGGGGACACCCACTCGCTATCCGAGATGGGGTAGATGAATCTTGCATCCAAGAGTTTTTGCAATTCTTCTTTGACAATGTCCTTAAGGGCTGGATTCATCCTCCTCTGAGGTTGCCTGACCGGTTTACAATCTTCTTTGATGTAGATTTTATGGGTACAGAATGAAGGATGGACTCATTTCATCTCTTTATAGCTCCAAGCGAAAGCATCTAGATGACTGGCCAACAGACTATACAGCTCCTTTTCCTAGGAAGGAGATAGGGAGGAGCTGATCTGTAACGTTCTCTCGGGGCCAAACTCCACATTTTTTACTCCGAGAGAGATTGGGTCGGTCACACAAAGGTCTACTAAGGTGCTGGCTTGAGTATCCTCCAAACATTTCTCTAAGGACAATGCACTGGGAGGTGGATTCTGAATCAAGGTCTCAATCAAATCATCCTCGGTTTGAGGACCTCCCCTGGTGGTTTCTAAGGTGCACAAGAGTGCAGAGTACACCTCATCCTCTTCTCCTTCTTCCAACCAAAGTGGTAAGTCATGCTCTAATAGAGGTTGGGCAGGAGGGTATAGGACTAGCTACTTGGACATAGGACCATTTTTGATGGTCATGTTTCCTGCTCGGCAGCTTATGTAAGCATCCGCAGTGGCTAACCAAGGTCTTCCCAAAATGAGGGGGTATCCAGTAAGCTTTTCCTTTGGTTGAAGAACCAAGAAGTCCACAGGATACTCCCGAGAGTCAACAGAGACCAAGACATCCTCCACAGTCCCTTCGGGAGTCACGTTGCAGCGATCTGCCAACTGCAGGACCATCGAGGTCTTCCTTAAGGAACCCTGAAGGTTGAGTTTGAGCATGGTATCCCTAGTCATCACATTAATGGCAGCCCCTAAATCAATCAAAGTGTGGGGTATGATGGTGCCATTGATGTGGACATCCACTACAGGACTCCCAGGATCCAAATACTTTGGACAGATTACTTACCCCAACATAAGATACGACAATTGTCCTATGACATTGATGGTTGAGGCATCTCTTCTTCGCCTGCCTGGGTGCTTGAAACAATTTTCCTTAACCAATTTGTTGTATATCAGCACATTTTTGATGGCTTGGAGAAGTGGTATTCTCACACACAACTATTTGAGTTCTCCCAAAAGCTCATTCTCCTTTGGGTCGGGTTGTGTGGTTACTGTTAGTCTCTGAGGAAAGGGTGGAGTGGCCTTGGGTTCACTTTCCTATTTATCTTCCTCGTCCTCTGGGGGAGGAGGTTGGCAATCCAAAAGAGTCTTCCCAGATCGTAGGTTGATCTCCTGGATCTCCACAGCATAGGTAGGGCATGTTGTTTCCCCAGTATATACCTGCTGGGCCTGTCGGTTGTTAGGATTCGGGTTTGGTTGAGCAGGCATTCAGGGTTGTCTTGGAGGAGCAGGAGGTAATGGTTGTGGTTGAGCAGGTGGTGAAGGAAAAATGGCGGGAGGAGTGTTGTACTGGGGCCTCCACCCCGGTTGAGGTGCATTCCACCGAGGCTGTGGCTGTACATGTGAGTGAAACGAATGAGTAGTGGGCTGAGTATGGCATTGAGGTGGGTAAGACCATGGAGGAGGCATAGACCAGGAAGGATGAGCAGGGGGACCCCAACAAGGCATAGGAGTAGATTGGTTGGGGCTATAATAAGCTTGGGATGTCCCTTGCATTCCCTGGTGGTAAGGTCTAGGTCCATGCAACCTCTTTTGGTTGAGGAAGTAGAGAGGTTCAGTGGGTGCCTCAGTTCCTTGGTACATGGCCTTAAACCCAGGTAAGGTTGGGAATTGGTTTGTGGGGTGGTCCTCCTCACAAAAGAAACATACCTCTACCGAGTGTAATGGACACTAGTTCTTAGGGTGCTTCCTTGTACACCTAGGACAGAAGATGGCCAAAGCCCTCTCAGCTTCCTCTTTCTTTTGCTGGATTCGGAATGCATCAAGTTGCATGGCAATGGTCTGTCTCACCTCACTTTTGAGGTCCTCCAGCTGATTAACAAACTCATGCTTGGAGAAAGTAGTACTAGCTGAAAGGTGGTTTCCCCTACCTCTTTTCTGGGCTGCCCTAGAGTGGTTTCTAAACACAGTCTTTATATCCTCATAAGGTAGTTGGTAAATATCTCCTCCAGCTAGCATGTGGAGGGTATCTAGAAGGTCTTCAGGGACTCCTCGGAGCAGGACCAACTTGAGGGATTCAGGGTCAAGTGTGCACTTGGCCCATTTAAGGCTAACTTGGAACCTTTCCTCATAATCTTCTAAAGACTCATCATTTCCCATGGTCATCCGAAAGATTTCTCCCTCGGCTTACTTAGACCTATAGTAGTCTCGATATTTGGTATTGAAAGCTTGCTGCATCTGAGCCCAAGTGGTGATACTATTTCCAGGTAAGCCCATGAACCAGCGCAATGCTGCATCCTTGAGGGTAGAGGGAAAAAATTTCAATTTTTGCTCATCTTCTGTATAGTCATAGGTTCTACAAAGGACAACAAACTCAAGCAAAAAGGTATCAGGGTCTTCAGTAGTCAATCCATGGAAGTGAGGCAAAGCGGAGGGGCTTATGTTTTTCATTTTCATGTCTCCATTGGTCTCTCGGAAGGGAAAGGCACCTTCTATTCTCTCATCTTCTCTTCTATCCTTAGCCATGGCTTCAGGTGGAGTGTTCTCTAACTCTTATTTTGTTATAGGATCTTCGTATATCTCAGGAGGCTCACCTATAGGTCCTTTTGGATCACTGTCACCAAAGAAGAGAGAGGGGTGACTCAATGAAGTGGTGGGTGTGTTGGGTAAGAATTTGCCGGTTTTATCTCTGTTCCTATGAGGCATGAAATGGAAAGGCTTTTGATTGCTTTTTGCTTTGTTCCTGGCACCTGCAAAACTCAAAATAGATTGAACTACAACTAGCTATCTTGCTGAAATGAAAATGCGGAATTGAAATGAAAGCAAGAAATGACTAATCTATTTTGCTCAAATGAAATTGTAGGAATGAAATGCTAGTCTATGCTTGCGGAATTGAAATGTTAATCTAAACTTGCAGAAATGAAATTGCTAATTTACGCTTGCAGAATTGAAATTTCAGAATCGAAATGCTAATCTATGAAAGTAGGAAATATCTATTTTACTTTTGTGGAAATGAAATTGCAGAATGGAAATGAAATAAACTATTTAGCAGAAGGCACGTGTAGGAAAATAGAAGAAAAGCAACAATCACCAATACTATGATTCTTCCTCGTCAACGGAGCCAAAAATATGGTGGGCTCCAGTATTATGCAATAATGCTATAACTCCTAGAACTCCCTTCTTTAATTTTATCAACCTGGTAGTTCGTAACAAACTTGGAAGCGACGGTGTTGTATGCACAAGTACTAGCTCTTGCCGCAGCTGTCACTTGGTCAACTGGCAGAAGTCCGTTAGAAGCTTAAGCCAACTTCTATGAGCTCTTAGAAGAAGATTTTTAACTGATGGATGGAAGCTAATTCAAAGGAAACTAATCTACTTGCAGAAAGAAACTGAAAGACAAAAAGTAACAGAAACCCTAGCAAACCCTAATTCTACCAGCTAGTCCTACTGATGCAGAGGAGAGAATGCAAACTACTGAAAGAGATGTCATTACTCCTATGAAGGTAAAATACATGTGTCTAGACTACTTCTATTTGAAGAAAGCATCTTTTTGTATTTTTGAATAAGTTATTAGAATTATCATGCATGTGCTTTTTAATTGGCGTTTTGTTGTGCAGGGGTGGATCAAGGAAGAGAAATTCTTGGAAAATGTTGGGAAGGTTCAGGGAGGGTCTAAGGAGTCCCTAACACCCTTCTGGAGAGTTTCACAAAGTTTGGCTATCCAACAACCTCATTTGTGAGCTTCTACAAGAAGTCTGCAGGGGTTCTACAGGATGGTTCAGGGATTTCTAAGGGATGTTAATAAATTTCTACAGGATGTTCTAAAATTCGATTTTGGAAGATGGGTGAGTGGAGGAGGGTGCATGAATGGATAGGGAGGTGGGGTAGGGGTCTAAAATGACCCAGTGATTGATGGATGAAGTGATGAGAGGGTGTGGAAAGCTAACTTGACTTAAAGAAGGCTATGTCAATGGAAGAGCAAGAAGTTAAGGATACGTGGGCAGAAGAGTAGTTGTGGGATGAGGAACCTAACTAGGGGATGGAGCAGCTGGCCTGGACGAAGCTTAGGTGGATGAGAGAGTGATGGAGATTCCCTACACGGTGAACACTTAACCGAATCAACCAAGTCCTGCACACAATCAAAATCTGAGCTAATTTATCCTAACTGTCAATGAAGAAAATGAACAACAGCTTTACTTCTAAAGAGAACCATGTGCAACACTTAATCAAAGAAACATCTCAAAAGGTCTGAACGCATGACTAACTTCTACAAATGAAGACATTACACCAAAGATTGCATGGTCAAGCAAACTAGTGTTTTTGTTGGGCAGTGTTGGTAAGGTAAATCCCCTCTGCGGACAGAGGCGATCCCACTAGCCTATCACAGAACTAGCCACAAACAAACCACGCTGCTACACAAGTTCCTAGTTATGCATCAAAGGTGAATCAAGAAGACTAACCTAGAGTCCAACGATATAACTGAAGCAGAGTTGATATCCTCGCTCCCTTGCTCCAACAGACCATAAACGAACACCTGCACATGCAAAGGAAGAGACAAATACCAACATAGAAACTACCAAGGCACAACTATATTTCAGTCAGAAAGGAAATAAATCAACATATCACCATGATAGATAATGAGATTGGAACTATAACAGCAGTCGCTCATCAATTAATAAACAAGAAAAGTTACAACCATTGTTCTGACGTCGACCCTTCTCCTGGCTGGGTGAGTAACTATATGTGTCTTGGCATGCATCTCCTCTCCGGTAGCATAACCTCTCTAGCACTCATTAGCATTCTCTCCATGACCAATAATCATCACTACTATCACTCAATTACCAAATCACTAGCATAACACTACCACCAACACTCTCCAACTAGCTTGTCCAATGCATAATGACAAGCTTATATAGATGGAGAAGGGAGGAGGATGCGATGAACTGGGACAGCTTTCGTGGAATTAGGAAAAGCCATAAAGATGGATAAAGCTCGACAAAAGACTGATTTTCTATCCTCAGAAAAGCTCCAAGTAATGAAGGAAACAACAGTCGGACGTGCATTAAGGCAAAAAGCATGACTAAATTTGGTTGGCGCGACCGTTTCTCTGAGACAGGGCGCCAATGGTCGCGCCCTCTTTTGAGGATCTCCATCATTGGCGCGGGTAGGATACTGTGGACTTGCGCCAATGGAAAAAGAGCACTTTTTAGGGATGATCTGCAGAAGGTGTCTTCAGGGAACATGGAGTGCATACTCAGGGGAACATAATGCAAGTGTTTTTAGCCCTTGTCACTTCTTATAACTCCCGGAATGAGTCCTCCAAGGTACGACAAGAGGAGTAACAGGGATGGTGACAATTTACTGTGTAACAGGCAGCACTCTTTTTGCAATTCCAGCCCCTTATCTAATAAGGGAGAGGTGAAACTGAGAGTGTATCCAACCCCTTTTCCTGGAGCTTTATCGATTATTATCTTATCAATCTATTCTACACATTTGAAGCAATTTTATTCCTCAACAGTGACCTATTTAACCAACACAACCAAATCTTGCTCAGCAAAACCACGTTTCAAATGCGTAAAAGGAAAATCACAATGCATAAAGGAAAGATAACAATACAAAGAAGGAGGCCCTAGGCTCTTAGGTTGGGCCCAACCCCGAGAGCTATGGCTCCTATAGAAAACACAGAGCTGATATCAAGTTTGACTACTTCTCATTATCAAAAAAATAATCATAAGTCAAGAGTTATGCTAACAATGGCTACAAGAGAACAAAACAGAGCTAGCAGCACTGTAGTGCAAAATATGCAAGATTTTTTCCAAAAGTCCCTCACGAAGGCTGAGGCCTTAACATTTATACACCACGAGGCCCTAACTGGCCTCCTAAATCCATGGGGCTTGGCTTCCCAAACTGTGAGTGAACATCTCCTTCCAAAAAATTTGTTTGGCTGCCTTCTAGATCTGTTTTTGGTGGCCTTTGGAGCTCGGATTTGGGGGTTAAGATCCCGAGGGAGGCTATTTAATGCCATAGAAAACCCCCCTACGAATCCTCAACCCAAGCTTGCCTCTCTCCTAGCACATGTCTGCTCAGTTTTGCTCCAACATGTGTCAAAAAATCCTGAAATGAGCATGTGTTAGCCACCTAGGAAGAGTGACTACCCCTATTCATACAAATGACATAAACATACTAAAAAATAATGCATAAGTTATGAAAAATGAAGGATCAAACAAGGATAGTTAGGCCAAATGAGCCCAAAATGTTACCAAATTTGGGGCTCATCACCTGTCATAGAATATCTAGGAGGCTATACCTTCTGTTCGACAACAATTTTGCACAGAAGGAGTATTTGAGGTAGAATCTCGAGGGATTTGAATCCCTTCCTTGTTCTAATTTCCTTTCCAAGTTTTCTTCAAAATTATCCTTGTTCCTTCCCCTATGTGTGCATTTCTTTTCTTCATACAAAAATAATTGTCATGAACCCAACCATTAGCCTCCACTGGTCTAGGT
Source organism: Pinus tabuliformis (assembly GCA_031772625.1). Classification (NCBI taxonomy): domain Eukaryota; kingdom Viridiplantae; phylum Streptophyta; class Pinopsida; order Pinales; family Pinaceae; genus Pinus; species Pinus tabuliformis. Next base: position 476,242,917 of record CM062810.1, on the reverse strand, counting down.
ATTCTACTGCGTTTCAACTTCCAGGTATATGGTTCCTAAGTCCAAAGAGACATTCATTAAGGTTTGCACATTGGAAACATTTCTACAACGGAGGAGATTACCCACGACCCTAAACTTCCATTTCTCAAGCCTCCCACAAAGTTTCAGGTATATTTCCATTAGCTCTTGTTTTCTTTTCTAAATTTGATGGTTTTTCTACCGCGAGGGTGAGAAATCATAGACCCTGTATTGAGGTATTGTAGGAATATGTTAATGAACATTTTTATTGGCCCTTCCTTCTTCTTCTGGCCTATTTGGGGTTTTCTGTTAACTCGGATTCTGTACATTTAACCTTTTCCTCATTATAAATATACTATGCCGAGAAGGAGGGTTATGAATACACAACTTCACATGCACTACCACTCTTTTTCCCCTGAACAGGGGAGGTTCAAAATTACTAGACAAGTATAGTAATTGTTTGGAGAAGCTCATAGTGAACATTCCTTCAATTTTTTGCTAATGTGTATATGTTCTTGACTAAAGTACAGAGCCTAGCATCCTTCTATCAATGGAACATACTTATTTTGAAATGAACACTTGCTCTTGGTATTATTTCCCTATTCACGCAACGAGGTAACAAGTGTTGTGTTTATTTTTTCTTCATTGTTCATTCCATCACCACATTTGTTTATTGAATCATATTTATCACGGCTACTTTGGATACGTGATTTTTACACTCCGACATGTATCCTGGCGATACCAAAATCAATAATATCTTTCAATATATATTTTTATTTGATTCCTCGTGCATCCTTGTTAATAAGCATTCTATACTTGAGTGTACATACAACTACATCATCTGCTCGCACATCCGGATCATGAATGCTCCAAATTCCTCAACTAAAATTCTATATCGTGGTCTAGGTCAGTTCGACTTACCTGCAGCGATGCTTGGATTTAATACCCCATTTTCAGAAATAAATGAGCTTGTGTTCCTCTTGTAAACTTCCTAATATGTTCTCTATACTATGACTCTAAATTTTATTTGCAGAGGTGTAATGTATGCATATTAATAGCTATCCATCGGTGCCCCTGATATTACAGTGCATGCTTATTTTCTTTCTATTGTAATTGAAATGATTTTCCCTAAACGCTTGTACTCTACAATTTTCAGTTATTGGAGTATATGATGATCTCAACAGTTTCAGTTTATGGTATAGTTTAATATGCACTATTTGTTCTGTGAACTCTTTGGTACACATGCATAGTTAAGCTTTATATCACACAATCTATATATTACGCATATATTTATTAGATTGGTAAAAATACCAAATGTTAATTGAAAACATTACCATTTATGGTGGTAGCTATATGATGGGGTCTTGCCACTCATAATAACCTACCCACTTAATTTCTCCATTACCATTGGCATATAATTGATAATAACCAGTCAATATTAGAGTGATTTCCCTCCCGCTGTCACTGAAGGATGTACTTATTGTTTCATACTCCTAACTTAAATGCAACGATGCAACCAACGGAGAGATACTCTTACTTGTAGGAACACATCTTCATCCATTCATTATTTTTTTCCACGTTTCAAGTTAAATTGTTAAATTTGTTCCAAGAATTATTTGCACATTTTCACTGTATTTCCAAAACTAGTTCATACAATAGTTACCTTTCGTTTAAAATGCAATTCCTTCTTCAAGCACAACATTAATTTCCTGTCAATTAGTCCACTTTATGAATTGTGTATTCTTGTGCACCTATTTAAATACTTGAGGAAATCCTATAGCTAAAAATCACTCAATGTTATTTTTCCTGAATATGCAACTCATTCTACGCATTAGGATATAATATTTAATTACCATATGAGTAAACCACCTATATTGCGATTGTTTCCCCTTCTTTATAATTTGTAATAAATCTATTGTCCACATTTTCAGGAACACAATTTCAGCATTTTAATGTTCTATAATAGCAAAATCCTGCAATTTACTTTTGTTATATTTTTTTATATAATTAGCTAACCACGCTTTTAGAATAAAATTTGTATTTATTTGGAACTAACATGTTATTCTTATTACAGATTTCCCTATCAAGAAATACATGTTTTATTCAGATGAAGTAACATTTGTACATAATTTAATTCAGATAAAAATCACAGGAAATGTAACTAAAAGTCACGAGTGTGACACTTAGAAATTTACACCTGCTCTTGTAAGTAAAAACACCAATATGACACTTGGAAATACACACCTTCTCTTGGTCCAACTTAGAACTTTTTCCTTAAGTTCATGTTGAAATGTAATTTCAAACTGCCGCGTTATCATTTCAGAAAATGGCCTGTTTTTTTTCCTTGCGATGCAATCAGATCACGGATTGAAAATTACATGCATGCCCACTACCTTCGTCTATTCACTTGACTTTTGCGATTGCGATGTTGCGATGCGATCCAATCGGCATATCGCAGATCACACCCATATGTGTCAAGCCTCCCCCTGTTTTGCACCGAATGCGATTTCCTGATGCGATCAAATCGCAAATCGCAAATCACATGATGTACAGGCTTGCATCAATTTACGTGAACTAAAGTTTCATTGACCATCGTCCTTGTCAGTAAAACAGTAAATGTAATTTACTGTGGGTTGGTAGACATTAGTAAAATTTTAATTTTATTAGTTTTTTATCCACAGGTGTAGTTTTTGGTTTTTTACAGAAAAGGTAAAAAGGCATTGTAATATTCCTTTGTTATTGTTCGTTCATTAAAAAAAGAAAAAGCTCACCAAAACGAATGTAAGAAGAATTTATTTCACCAGGTTGAATGTAATGCACAACAATGTAATTGTAATAAGTAAAAAGAGGTTTTTGCACAGCAGTAAAAATCTTTTTCAAGAAGAGAACGAATGTAAGAAATTTTCTTTACACAACATTGTAATTTTTTTTTTGAGAGACAGAGTGAGTTTTTTGGAACTGCATTTGAAGCAGTCTCTGGTTGTAATCCCTCTGTAAGAGGAAGAATCTTTTGTAACAGCAATCTTTTAATGAATACAATTTTTATTGGGCATGTGTGAAACTTTGTTTTGCCCGAAAACAATATTTTCTTCCCTGTGTTAAGATCCTATGGTCAAATAGAGCGTTATCCTCTGTTCATTATTTGTTTTGGAATTAAACAGAAAATTACCAACAGTGGTATCAGAGCTTATCCAGGCTCTTTTAAGGTGTCAAAGAAGTTGAAGGAAGGATTTCTTGCTGTACCAGCTTCTCCAGCAGAGTGAAGGCTCAGTCAAGAAAGGATCGAGGTATTTCTCAAAGTTTTTGTGTAGCTGTTGAAGACAGTCAATGTTTTTTAATAGACAGTCAAATATTTGAAGCATAGTTGAGAGTGCAAGGAATGGCTGGCTCCAGCACCAGCACTAGCATGGATATTTTTAATACTCAGCTCCCACTATTTAATGGGAAAAACTATGACTATTGGGCAATAACCATGAGATCCCTGTTTGCCTCACAAGATTTATGGGAACTTGTTGAATATGGATTTGAAGAACCAGGAGATGAAGAAGAGTTTAATAACTTGACACGGGCAGAGAGATATCTGTTGAAGAGTTATAAGAAGAAGGATTCAAAATCCCTCGTATTTTTATATCAATAAGTGCATGAGAGTGTGTTTCCAAGGATAGCAGTAGCCAAGACATCCAAAGAAGCATGGAAAACTCTCAAGCGAGCCTATCAAGGCATGGAGAAAGTGAAGATAGCAAAACTACAGTTGCTGAGGAGAGATTTTGAGAACATGTGCATGAAGGAGTCAGAAAATATTGACTCATTCTTCACACAATTGATTGGTTTGGTCACACAAATAAGGTCTCATGGAGAAACTCTTGTATAAAGGAGGATTGTGGAGAAACTCTTGAGGGTCCTACCCTCAAATTTGGATGTTATTTTCACCACAATAGAAGAGACAAAGGATCTCACAAACTTTTCAATTGATGAACTTCATGCATCACTGATAACACATGAGCAGAGGTTGAGTAGAAATGAAAACTTATCTCTAGAGCAAGTCTTCAAGACCCAAATGTCCTTTGGAAGAGGAAGAGGTCAAGGTAGAAGAAACTAGAGAGGGAGAGGCAGAAGCCAAAACAAAGGTGGAAGAAATAGCTTAGCAAATACTCAAGGAAGAGGCAACAATCAAAATGAGAACCAAGGCCAACTCAGCATTCAACAAAGTGGACCACACCATGCTCAAGGACAAAGGTATGATAAATCCAATGTCCAATGTTATTATTGTAAAAAATATGGGCATTATGCAAATGAATGTAGAAAGAAGCAGCATGATATGAATAATATATCTAGTGCAAATTTCACTAGAGAAAATATTAGCCAAGATAATTTGTTGTTAGCTTGTAATATGGTTGAAGAAAACAGTGAAGATATATGGTTTCTAGATTCTAATTGTAGTAACCATATGACAGGAAACATAGCCCTGTTTTCTGTTCTAGATCAGAGTGTGAAGTCACAAGTCACACTTGGGACTAATAGTAAAATTTATGTTATGGGAGAAGGAGAAGTTAAAATATTTACAAATAAAGGTGAAAAGAAAACCATAGTAGATCTCTATTATGTTCCTGGAATGAAGTGTAACCTCTTAAGTATTGGACAACTTGTTCAAAAGGGTTACAACATTTTCTTTGAGAATGATGTATGCACCATCATGGATAGAGAACCCAGCAAATGATGTATTGTTGAAGTGAAGATGAAAAAGAACATAATTTTCCCTCTCAGAATTAAAGCATATTTGAAAAATAAAGAAATTGCAGCAGTGACCCAAAAGGTTTTCCAAAGTGAACCAAAGGATGAAAATTGGTTGTGGCACTTGATATTTGGACATCTAAACTTTGGAGTTCCTAACTTGTTGAGTAGAAAAGGAGTGGTAAGAGGATTACGATTGATAGAGAAACCGGACAACCTTTGTGAAGGTTGTATCTTAGGGAAACAACACAGAGAAAGTTTTCCGTCAAGGAAAAGCATAAGGGCAAAGGCACCCTTAGAGATTGTCCACTCAGATTTATGTGGACCAATGCAAACTCCATCACTAGCAGGTATCCAATATTTTCTAACATTCATTGATGATTTCACCAGAAAGACTTGGGTTTATTTTCTAAAAAACAAAAGTGAAGTGTTTGAAATTTTTTGAAATTTCAAAGCACTTGTAGAAAACCAAAGCGGGCTGCATACCAAAGTTTTAAGAATTGAAAGAGGAGGTGAGTATATCTCCAAATAATTTCTACAAATTTGTAGAGAAAATGTTATACACAAACAATTTACCACAAGGTACACTCCGCAGCAAAATGGAGTTGCCAAGAGAAAAAATAGGACCACCATGGATACGGCGAGGAGTATGTTAAAGGTAAAGCACTTGCCAAATGATTATTGGGTTGAAGCTGTAAACTGTGCAATATATATTTTGAATAGGTTTCCTACAAAAGCAGTCATGAACAGAGTGTCGGAAGAAGCATGGAGTGGGAGAAAGTAAGGAGTCGCCCACATGAAAGTTTTTGGTTGTGTGGCTTATGCACACATTCCAGATCAGCTAACGAAGAAGTTGGACAACAAAGGGGAGAAATGTATTTTCATTGATTACAGTGATGAATCCAAAGCTTACAGGTTGTATATCCCATCTACCAAGAAGTTTTTTGTGAGCAGAGATGTTCAATTCATTGAGGAGGAAGCTTGGGATGGAAGCATAGAGAAAATAGTGAATGTTCAAAACTGTTTGTCTCATGATGAAAATGATGAGGAGATGGCTAAAATACATCCCCAAACAGTAGCGCCAACACAAGGGCAGCAAGGGACACCCTTGTGGTGAAATGAAAGTGCTTCTCTAAGCACACCACAAGGAGGAAATTCAAGTGCTTCTTCACGCACTTACACACCAAATGAAAGAGGTAAGAAATTCAAAAATTTAAGTTGCATTTATGATGAAGGTATGAATTCTTTGTTTTCTTTATATTGTCATGTTTATGACCCTGTTCATTTCGAAGAAGCAATTAAGGATAAGAAATGGATAGAAGCTATGGATGAGGAGATTAATGCCATAGAAATAAACAAGACATGGGATTTGGTTGAACTACCAAAAGGAAAAGAAGTCATTGGAGTTAAATGGGTCTACAAGACCAAGAGTAATGCTGAAGGAAAAATAGAAAGACACAAGGCAAGATTGGTTGTCAAAGGATACAAGCAGCAGTATGGGAGAGACTATGATGAAACTTTCGCACTGGTTGCTAGAATGGAAACCGTGAGAGCAGTGTTGTCCATAGTAGCACAAAACAAGTGGAAAGTTTACCAAATGGACGTGAAGTTAGCATTCCTAAATGGAGTGTTAAAGGAAGAGGTCTACATTTAACAACCTCTAGGCTATGAAAAGAAAGGCCAAGAACACGAAGTGTGCAGATTGAAGAAAGATCTTTATGGGCTGAAGCAAGCACCAAGAGCATGGTACAGTAGGATAGATTCCTATCTACTAGAAAATGGATTTGAGAAGTGTGAGGGAGAACCCACTCTCTACATCAAAGAAAAGGATGGTAAAATGCTAATTGTTGTGTTATATGTTGATGATGTTGTCTTCACAGGTAATGATGAATATCTCATTGAAAATTTCAAAACAGTCATGAAAGAAGAATTTGAAATGATTGACATGGATTTGCTGAGATACTTCTTATGAATGGAAGTAGATCAAAATGAAAATGGGATTTTTATCTCACAAGAAAAATATGTTAATGAAGTGTTGGAGAGATTCAATATGCAGAACAAAAAGGCATCAATCACTCCCATAGTGATGGGATTAAAACTCAGCAAAGAGGACAGCAGCAAGGATTTTGATCCTAGTTTGTACAAGAGCATAGTTGGCAGCCTCATGTATTTGACTGCAACTAGGGCAGATATAGTGTTTGCTGTTAGTTTAATTTCCAGATTCACGGAGAGGCCAAAAGAAGCACATTGACAGGCAACAAAAAGAATTTTGAGGCATGTTAAAGGTACAAAAAGGTTTGGAATTTTATATACTACTTTAGAATGTTCAAATTTAGTTGGATACACTGATAGTGATTGGGTTGGATGTGTAGATGATTGGGAAAACACATCCGGCTATGTATTTCACATGGGTTCAGGAGCCATTTCATGGGCTTCTAAGAAACAACCTATTGTAGCATTGTCTACAGTAGAGGCTAAATATGTGGTAGCTACAGCAGCAACATGTCAAACAATTTGGATGAGAAGAATGTTATGGAGCTTAGGCCAAGAGCATGCAAAAGGAACTGTGATTTCTTGTGACAATAGCTCAGCTATTGCATTATCCAAGAATTATGTGTTTCATAATAGAACAAAACACATTGACACAAAGTTTCATTACATCAGGGAATTGGTGAACAATGGAGAAATTATTTTAGAAAACTGCAGAACTCAGGAGCAGGTTGCGGATATTCTGACTAAACCATTGGGGCAGAAAAATTTTGAGTTTTTGAGGAAATGTCTGGGTATGACTGATAACCCAGCAGTTTAAATTAAAGGGGAGTGTTGAAATGTAACTTCAAACTGCCAATATATCATTTCCGAAAACCGCCTGTTTTTTTTCCTTGCGATGTGATCAGATCGCAGATCCAAAATCACATGCATGCCCACTACATCCGTCTATTCACTTCATTTCTGAGATTGCGATGTTGCAATGCGATCCGATCGCCATATCGCAGATCGCACCCATATGTGTCAAGCCTCCCCCTGTTTTGCACCGAATGCGATTTCGCGATGCAAGCAAATCGAAAATCGCATGATGTACAAGCTTGCAACAATTTACATGAAGTGGAAGTTTTGTTGACTGCCGTCTTTGTGAGTAAAACAATAAAGGTAATTTACTGTGGGTTGGTAAACGTTAGTAAGATTTTAATTTTATTAGTTTTTTATCCACGGGTGTAGTTTTTGGTTTTTTACGGAAAAAGTAAAAAGGCATTGTAATGTTTTTTTTTTAGTGTTCGTTCATTAAAAAAAATAAAAATCTTGTCGCATCGAATGTAAGAAGAACTTCTTTCACCAGGTCGAATGTAATGCACAACATTGCAAATGTAATAAGTAAAAAAAGGTTTTTGCACAACAGTAAAAATCCTTTTCAAGAAGAGAAAGAATGTAAGAAATTTTCTTTACACAGCATTGTAATTTTTTTTTGGAGAGACAGAGTGAGTTTTTTGGAACTGCATTTGAAGCAGTATCTCGCTGTAATCCCTCTGTAAAAGGAAGAATCTTTTGTAACAGCAATCTTTTAATAAATACAAGTTTTATTGGGCATGTGTGAAACTCTGTTTTTCCCAGAAACAATATTTGCTTCCCTGTGTTAAGATCCTGTGGTAAAACAGAGCATTATCCTCTGTTCATTATTTGTTTTGGAATTAAACAAAAAATTACCAACAGTTCACACCGAGTTGAGACTTTCTTTCCTTTTAGGATCCAAGATTCAAAGAAAGAACCTCCCTCTTGATCCCTTCCTCAAGTATTAAATACTTGTTTTTCATGATAAGGTTTCCTCTTAGCAGTGTCTAATTTTTGTGGGTGTTTCTATCCACTTGCCTAGTCCTTTCCATAAAAATCCCCATTCTCTCCTACAATGTTTTTAAGCTTTTCTAAGCTTGGCATCTTTTTCGATCTAAACAACTTGATGGATTTTTCTCGCCTGTCCATTAAGCTTATCTAGAATTTTGTTCTAGAGTACTTATTATAGAAGAATTATAAAATATCATTTATTAATGAGATTTGAATCTTTAATTTATTTTGACAAGAATATTGTTTCTAGGTATTTCGTTTCCAATTACATACATCTCATTTATTTACTTATTAATAAATAACAATGTACCTAATTATTCCAATATTTTTTATGGATTTTCCTTCATTCTATTAGTGTAGATCAATGAATCAAAAAGGTATTACTACACTGGATAGATATTATATTCTCCTTCCCTTTTATTAACACTATCCTCCGCGTTATTTATCTAGTTCCCTTTTAGAGAACCTTTATTAAATAGCTTTTATTTTATCCCTTTCTTATAACTATGGCCAAGTATCCCATTTGAAAGTACGATACTTCCATCGTACCTAATCCTGAACTGTTGTTTGATTACAGAATCTGATCTCTTTCTTCTCCAGCTTAGAGAAAGGTTCTGTTTGCAGGTTACCCTCATGTTTCTCCTGCAACGTTTATCAATCCCGTATGTGAGATCCATTATGCACATATATTCTTATGTATTGATGCATGAAATATTATAATTACCATATGACTGGTAAAGCTAACTAATATAGTTAATAACTACAAATCATTGCACATGATCACAGACTCGCGTTGTGACTTTTAAAAGGTACTCATTTGTAAGGACTCTGGACACCACATATCTCCACAATGGTATGATATTGTCCACTTTGGGCCTAAGCCCTCATGGATTTGCTTTTGGACTTACCCCAAAAGGCCTCATACCAATGGAGATATTTGTCCATCCTTATATACCCATGATCCTCCCCACTTCTAGTCAATGTGGGACTTTTGGTCGTATACCCAACAATCCTCCCCTCGAACAAAGGACCATCGAGCCTCCCCTCAAACGATTATCCATCCGTCCGCTCTCTACCAACCAGGATTCTCCGCTCCAATGCGTTGGAAGCACACGCCTTACATGGAGCACCACCTGCCTCGAGAGCTTGATCTATCCCAGGTCAACTCCTCTTCACCGTGTTGGGACCAGGACACGTCCATGAAGAATCCAGAGCACACCGCCTGTCTAACCGAGCTCATCCATGGATCCCATCGTGATATTACCGGGGCCCACCACCTTCGTTCGGTATTCCGAGGATTCATCCACTTGGCTAACTTCGGGGCATGGCTCTGATACCACTTGTTGGATCAGGTGCACAGCAAATTATTAAACACACAGCAGAATAAAATAAACAAGCACATAAGACACAGTTTTTAACGTGGTTCACCCAACCAATCTGGGCTACGTCCACCAAACATAGGCATCAGGAATATATTAATCAAATTAGGAGATTACATCATGAAATCCTCACACACTCTTGGCAAATCATCTGAATGATTGCCTGTTATATAGAATAGACAATCTAACAACCTCATAACTCCCTCACATCAAATATAGGAGGCATTAACTCCCTCCCAACAACCTGGAGCTAATCTAGGAACTGAATCCCTATTGTTGTAACTTGTCATCCTTCAGAGATTTTTGCCTATTTGATTAAAACAGAAAATCTCAACAATCTCCACCTTGACTAGATCAATTGATGATGGTGTTGTGTACATGGGTAATGATGTAACATGTAATATTTTTGGGATTGGAAGCATACAACTACAAATGTTTGATGGCACAACCAAAATATTAACTGATGTGAGGCATGTACCATATTTAAGGAAAAAATTGATTTCATTAGGAGCACTTGATTCAAATGGATATAAAACTGTAATTCAAGGTGGAGTTATGAAAATCTATAAAGGTATCTTACTAGTGATGAAAGCTAAGAAAGTAGGAAATCTATTTCAGTTAGAAGGTAGAACTGGGTCAGATCATGTGTCCGTGTCTGAACATGACAGTAGTTCCATTCACTTACGGCATCAAAGATTGGGGCATATGAGTGAAAGAGGATTGAAAATTTTGGCTGACCGAAAGTTACTTCCTAATCTAAGATCTGGAAAATTGGATTTTTGTAAACATTGTCTATTTGGTAAACAAAGTAAACAAAAGTTTAAAACAGGCAAACATACTAGTAAAGGCATACTTGATTATATCCATTCAGATGTTTGGGGTCCAGCCCCTACAGCGTCATATGGTGGCTCATCTTATTTTGTATCATTCATTGATGACTTTTCTCGGAAAGTTTGGGTCTTCATGTTGAAAAAGAAGTCTGATGTTTTTACACTTTTCAAGCAGTTTAGAGCATTGGTAGAAAACAACACTGGTAGAACTATAAAATGTTTAAGAACTGACAATGGTGGTGAGTTTTCCTCCAAGGAGTTTGACAGCTATTGCAAGGATGCAGGGATCGAGAGACATAAGACCACGGTTTATACTCCTCAGCAGAATGGAGTTGCTGAATGCATGAACATGACTCTTCTAGAGAGAGCAAGGTGTATGCTGAGTAACGCCAGGTTGCCGAAGGATTTGTGGATGGAAGCAGTGGCAACTGCTTGTTATGTGATAAACCGATCTCCATCAACAGCAATAGACTGCAAGGTTCCGCAAGAGGTATGGACAGGACACCCTTGTGACTATTCTAAACTCAGAGTGTTTGGTTGTGATGCATATGCTCTAGTGCCTAAACATCAGCGAACTAAATTAGATCCAAAGTCTAAAATGTATATCTTTGTTGGGTATGGTGATGGAACAAAGGGATTTAGATTGTGGGATCCTACTACCCGCAAAATCATCATCAACAGAGATGTAAATTTTAATGAATCCTCTCTTGTACAGTTAGATGTAGATAGAAGATTGAAACAGGATGATGTATTTGATTTCCAGCATATTCAGTTTGACAGCATTTCTATTGATAGTCATAACGACCATTGTTCAGATTCTAGTCATGAACAGGTTTCAGAATCAGATTATGAACAGGGTTCAGATGGAGGACATGAACAGGTCTCAGATGGCGATCATGAAGAAATTCCTACAGTTGACAGACGGTCAGTTGTGGAAGCACCATAAACATTCTTAAGGAGATCTACAAGGATCAAACGCCGTCCGAGAAGGTATGATGATTCAGTTGCTTTGATCGCTAATGATGATGAACCTTTGTGTTATCAGGAAGCTGTAGAAGGTTCAAATAGTGACAAATGGAAATCAGCCATGAAGGAAGAAATGATGGCCTTAGGTAAGAATGGTACATGGGATCTCGTTGAACTTCCCAAAGGCAGGAAAACTGTGGGATGCAAGTGGGTGTTCAAGCTGAAACGGGGTGTGAATGATACAGAAGACAGGTACAAAGCTCGGCTGGTTGCAAAAGGGTTTTCTCAGAAAGCTGGCATAGACTTTCATGAGATTTTTTCACCAGTGGTTAAAATTGTTTCAATTAGAATTGTGTTAGCATTAGTGGCTTTGTTTGATTTGGAGTTGCAGCAGTTAGATGTTAAGACTGCATTTCTACATGGTGATTTAGATGAGGAAATATATATGGAACAACCGGAAGGGTTTGTTCAGCATCGCAATGCGAAATTTGTCTGCAGGCTCAAGAAGTCATTATATGGCCTGAAGCAGTCGCCTCGGCAGTGGTATAAGAAGTTTGATTCTTTCATGTTGAGTCAGAAATATGTAAGAAGTGAATATGATCATTGTGTTTATTTTAAGCAGTTAAATAATGGCATGTTCATTATCTTAGTGTTGTATGTTGATGATATGCTTTTAGCAAGCAAAAGCATTGAAGAAATCAACAGGTTGAAGACTCAGATGGCAAGGACGTTTGATATGAAAGATCTAGGAGCCGCAATACAGATTTTGGGCATGGAGATTTTCAGAGACAGGGGCAATGGTAAGTTGTGGCTATCACAACAGAAGTATGTTGAGAAAATACTTTTGAGGTTTGGTATGAACATTGTGAAGCCTGTTTCGATCCCTTTAGCTTCCCATTTTAAGCTTTCTTTGAGTTTATGTCCTAATACAGATGAAGAAAAGGATTATATGTCTCGAATTCCTTATGCCAATGTAGTAGGATGTTTGATGTATGCGATGGTGTGTACGCGACCAGATATTTCTCATGCAGTTGGGGTTGTCAGCAGGTACATGGCAAATCGGGGTAAAGAACACTGGTCAGCAGTAAAATGGGTGCTTCGGTACTTGAGAGGCACAAGTAGTTATTGTATTTCTTACAATAAGAGTAGTGAATTTGTTTGCGGATATGTTGATTCCCATTTTGCAGGTGATTTGGATAAGAGAAGATCAACTTCAGGGTATGTCTTTACTCTTGCAGGTGGAGCTATAAGCTGGATGTCAAAGCTACAGAACATTGTTGCTTTGTCCACCACTGAAGCAGAATACATTGCTGCTTCTCATGCTTGCAAAGAGGCGGTTTGGTTGAAAGGTTTGCTTGGTGAGTTTGGTAGGTTACAGGACAACATCAGGTTACTTTGTGACAGTCAAAGTGCAATACATTTGGCTAAGAACCCGGCCTATCATAGTAAATCAAAGCATATTCCAATCAAATATCATTTTGTAAGACAGGTTATCACTGAAAGGGGAGTTTCTCTTGAAAAGGTGCATGCAAAGGAGAATTGTGCAGACATGTTCACGAAACCAGTTTTGTTGGAGAAGCTACGCTTGTGTTTGGCTTCTCTTGGCTTGTAGAAAAGATAAAATAATAATAACAGGGCATCAGGCGAATTGTTGTCAAGGTGGAGATTGTTGAGATTTTCTGTTTTAATCAAATAGGCAAAAATCTCTGAAGGATGACAACAATAGGGATTCAGTTCCTAGATTAGCTCCAGGTTGTTGGGAGGGAGTTAATGCCTCCTATATTTGATGTGAGGGAGTTATGAGGCTGTTAGATTGTCTATGCTATATAACAGGCAATCATTCGGATGATTTGCCAAGAGTGTGTGAGGATTTCATGATGTAATCTCCTAATTTGATTAATATATTCCTGATGCCTATGTTTGGTGGACGTAGCCCAGATTGGTTGGGTGAACCACGTTAATTCTTGTGTTTATGTGCTTGATAATTGCTGTGTGTATTTATGTTTGTTGTGCACCTGATCCAACATCATTTTCATGATATTGACCAAAACAATATGAAATTATGGTACTAATGTTGAGGATATCCTTGTCCTATTTTTCTTTCTTCGAGTACTACTCATGTCTCACTTGGGTTTCAAATGTCTCTAGTTGCTTTACTTTGTGTGACCTCTTCAATATGAACACATATATTTTTTTCATTCGTGCAATGGTTCTTTCCTGCTACGCATTTACACATGGTACCAGATGCTATGTGCATTTCATCTGCACTCAACAACTGCTAATACACATCTGAACCAGATTAGTAACAGTATAGCATTATAACAATACCATACCATATACGCTTTTCCCAAAATCCGTCACCCACTTTTATGATCATTCTTATATGTGACATTCCCACATTTCTCACGTAAGGGAAACCATTATGAAGGTGTCGTTTATAACATGTTATAAAGTGGATAAAATTTCATTATTCATATCTATACGAATTCGGCCATTTTTTATTTAGCATAAAGTACTTCACATCATCTTTATTCATTCCACTTTACCTATTATTGATCTCACACCTACATTTAGGATCGTTTCATTTTTATTGTCAACCCTAATTTCTAGAGCTTCTTATCCCTTGTCAGGACCTAATTCATCGTATCCCTCTTATTTCGATACTCTCATATCCCTATACCAATGTCTTGCACATCTAGGCAAGAATAAGCTACATATTATTTTTTTATTATATCCCAAGCAGAGTAAACATTTCCACTTATCTTCTTGCGTGAAATTTGACATTAGTTACCCTCTGCACTACTATTATTGTAGTTATTTAGATATCCTTCAAGGAATTGTCTATGTCCTTAGTCAGGAAATCACTCTTATCGCTATCTGTTACTCCGATACCATATTCTCTAAATCTTATTAGGTGTCCTAGTATTTTCATCCAAAAGATCCTTGGTATTTTAATTTCCCAACCCTTGAACGTATAATGTTTAGCATATTTTTGCTACTAGTATTCATTTTCTCAATAATGATGGTTTGGTTGTCTTATCATGCATATCAACTATGCTTCAAAACATTTTTTTAATTTTTTTGTAATTATTGCATGTGACTTGCAATCCGCTAGATCATAATTCTTCGGTTACTCCATTTACCCTTGATGTTTATATACATTCTCACAACCTATATCTTGTGGACGCATTAGATGTTTTTACTTTATTCTAATGATAGTCCATGCATCTACTAGAATTTTTAGGTGTCCGAGCATTTTCATCCAAAAGATCCTTGGTATTTTAATTTTCCAACCCTTGAACGTATAATGTTTAGCATATTTTGCTACTAGAATTCATTTTCTCAATAATGATGGTTTAGTTGTCTTATCATGCATATCAACTATGCTTCAAAACATTTATTTTTTTTGTAATTATGGCATGTGACTTGCGATCCGCTAGATCATAATTCTTCTATTACTCCATTTACCCTTGATGTTTATATACATTATCACAACCTATATCTTGTGGACGCATTACATGTTTTTACTTTATTCTAATGATAGTCCATGCATCTGCTAGAATTTTTATTATGCATGCAAGGTATGTCTAATGGTTCCTTTTCCCTTGTCGTGTTCTCTTGGATTTTTAAACTATGAATACTTCAACTATTCCCACTTTGGTAGACTCTAAGTGGAATATACACCTCCTCATCTTTGTGACCACTTTTTGGGCTACATCCCATCTGGTCTCGCTTATCTACTATATATTTGGTAAGTCCTCTGTGATTGTGTGTGCTCTTATTGTATGTTCAATTCACATTTCATCAAGGCCTTGCTAATCAGAGGATTTTATTTGTTCTAATTCTTTACATTATATCCTTTGTATATTTTAATTCTTTACATTATATCCTTTGTATATTTTTTGAGGAAAAATCCATCCTAATCCTTTAGTAGAATTAGTTAATTACCATAGATTATAGTTTCATTATTTTATTAGAAAATATATAATATTTAGGACTTCCTTCCTAACGGTTAATTGCCGCATTTATTACCGGATATCCTATCTTAATTTACCAGTAATTGAAATATCTGGAATATGTGGGTGCACTTAATTTGAAAGGAAGTCATATTTCCATTGTTTTTGTTTTTTTTTTTTATAACTTCGTGTCACTTCACCAATTCATATTTATAAACATGTATATAAATCCCACTAACTCAACGTATTAACTTGAGTTCTATTTCTTGGCAGTCTAAAATTAGGAAAAGTCTCTTATCATGTAATAATCCATTGTTGTTGGCATTCGAAACAAGCTATAGAGTTAAGATGGTTCACTTTTTATGATATCCTTTGGCGGGAGGTTTGTTATTATTTTAAGAAAATAATTGGTTGATAGCTAATGAATACCTTCTAACTAAAGAGAAACGGGTTGTCCTTAAGAGTATTTCAAAGGAAAATAGTCATGCTTGTTTTGATAAATACACTTGAGTTATCATATCCATTAAGGGTTACATTCCTTTTTGCATCCTTCATTTACCAATGATATTTACATACCAACCTTGACCAATTATATCTAACTAGACAAGGATTATTAATATATTTTGCAGCCCATATTCTTGTCATTCTCATATACCCACCACGTGTATATCCATTTAATCATTTTATGGTTGATCCCGAACTAAAAATTGTTATGCTACTTACCTTTCCTTCCAGAGAATTGTCTCAACGTTGTTACGAATACTTATTTGAACAAGATAAGCTGCGAGGCATCAAGTCCATACATTACGTTCAGCCTGAAAATGCACCTATAGCTCCATTGAGTGGGCAGGTCACGAAAACCGTACTAGATGCTGAGAAGAAGCTAGAGCAAGGGAACTCTGTTTTTAAGCATTTTCCAGCTACAGTTAGGAAGGAGCATGCTGCTAAACTCCTGTACACAGTCGAAAAAGGGGCACTCATTCCTATTCTCAACCTTGATCACAACATTTGCCTCCATGTAAAGATCTGATTCATTTACATTTTCCAGCCAGAAAAGAATTCATTTAATGAGAGGAGTGCATCAGACCCCTTTATGTTCAGTACTGTTGTCTCCTGATGCAACTTGTGTTGAGTTGTTTGTATCAAGAACACAAGAATTAATTGGCCAACGCTTTCATGGCATACCTTTATGTTCAGTACTGTTGTCTCCTGATGCAACTTGTGTTGAGTTGTTTGTATCAAAAACACAAGAATTAATTGGCCAAATCTTTCCAGCCCATCAAAGTTTAGGAAATCCATGACTAAGGAGGGAGAGCAAAAGAACTACAGCAATATGTGATATGTTTGTATCAAGAACACAAGAATTAATTGGCCAACGCTTTCATGGCATACCTTTATGTTCAGTACTATTTTCTCCTGATGCAACTTGTGTTAAGTTGTTTGTATAAAAAACACAACAATTAATTGGCCAAAGCTTTCGTGGCCCATCAAAGTTCAGGAAATCCATGAATAAGGAGGCAGAGCAAAAGAACTACAACAATATGTAACATATTTTTGAGCTAGAATGCGGACCTCAAGGTGTTGCGTCAACTCATTGCTGAGAAAGTGCCACTCCTGCATGCTAGTTTATATCAATGAACGGTTCATTGCAGTGTTGATATGACATTAAAGTATTGAATATACACAGTTCATTACCTCAAGGTGTTGGTATACTATACAAGTTGCACATTAGTATAGATTCAATGTCATGAGAAGTTTAGGATACATGACTAAAACAATTACACATAAATTGCATAAACATGAAGATGTCATTGCAGCGTTGATATGACATTAAAGTATTGAATATACATAGTTCATTACCTCAAGGTGTTGGTATACTATACAAGTTGCACATTAATAGTAAAACATTTTTACAAGAGAGCCTAATTATTACAAGAACAAGAGCATTAGTTGTAACCCTTAAATGTGCATCTGAAAGTCACTCTATACATCAACTGGGTTTATGAAGCCATCTAGAAATGCTACAGAGGGTAAAATAAGTCAATCTGTACGCACAATGACATCCGAACTATCCAACAGGAAACTGTTGTGTACGTGGAAAATATGTTTCCTTCAAGATTCTTTCACAAGTTCCACACATGTTTCCAGATCCTTTGAAAGCCTGAGACTGTTTAGGAAAACCACCTTCTTTGTTGATGGTGTATGACTGAATAATAAGGCAACAATTGACATTGTCTATTGCAAAATTCAAACCAATTCCAACAATAAATACTCTAAGGGATAATGGAGAACTCGCACTTGCACCAAAAATACTAAATTACCTAAACATGTGAGAAATCTATAAATTTTACGAAATCATCAAGCCTTATAACATCGTCATAAACATAACTCCAAACCTATTGCAAATATTGTAATTTCGATAGGAATATCCACAAGAAGATGCAAATATTGTGGAAACATGTTCTTCAAATCAAAAGACAAAGAATTAAATAAAAGTTGGCCTCACAAAAAATGATGACACTTTCGAACCTCAAAATAAAAATAGAACCCAGGACATGCATTTTGAAATTGCAAGGGGAAACTCAGCTCAGGTAAAAGTGTTTTCCTAAAGCCCTAGGATATGGAAATGTGAGAATGAAAAAACTGACATTTTCAAACCTAAAAAGCAGATTTGAACCCTGAGACATGAACTTTAGAAAATTCTTGATGAACCTCAGCCTCGATAATAATGCTTTAGTGAAAATGATGCCCAGTACATTGAATTCAGTCTTTCCATTCAAATGAAAAGACATTTGGACCCTTATAAACAAATACATCCCACTGTTGTAGTTGAATCCAGAGGCTTGCTCATATGCAATGCAAGAAGATTACCATGATATTTGGAAGCCTAAAAAGTGAAAAATGAAGGTTCAAGAAGCTTCAATCAATTAGTTTTCGAACTTAATTAACATGAATTTATGGAATTTGATGCTAAACTTATAGTGACAGTGTCATGTCACATCACAAAATACAGATTCTAGAAAGCAGTCACCGACCTTCACAAGGTTAAATTTGTTGTTTATTTTGATGAAAAAATCTGAACAATCGCTTGCTGATGTACAAAAGTACGGATATGGCTATGTACAGCCAAGCCTGCATGATATTTGATGAGTTATCCTTTAATAAATATAATTTGTTGGTAAATCGTTATTTTGATTGAGAAAGTGAAGAGAATCTGTGAAGCCATGTACCGTTTTCTTGTACCATTGGTATTTGAGATACATTAATATGGATTGAATGATAAGCAGAGTGCAAACCTTGAATAAACAAATGGCGAGCATACCAGAAAGCATTGAAGCTGACTAGCTTATGCAAAGGCCACGGAAGTTTGATTACGTTTCTCTTGAAACTGAGTGGCCAGCATGAAGGAGAAGGCCATCAAGGGCACCATAATAAATTCAGTTAAGCCCAATGTGTTGATTAGGGACAGTATCAGAACTCTACTGTGAGCATCATTATAAAAACTAAAGGTAATAAACCAGAAATTCGTAGTGAGGCAAGCATAAGGCATGATGACATTATATATTATGACAGGAAATCATTTTCATGACTTAAGCATCGATTGAAAAGAATTTGAGGTGTTGGTGTGGACGACAGAATATAAAGAGAACATCCACTTACGTGTCGGGACTCTGCATTTGAGGTGTATGTGCTCTCCATGATCCTGTGATCAAATTAATCCTTCAGCTTGGTAAGTATTCCATATCTGAAGTTCCTTACCTGGATCGCTTTTGCTCACATATCACATATTATTATCAGCACATAAAAAATTATCTATACCCAGGAGGAGGCCCAGTTACGGATCCATTACCTACATAAAATTCAAATCAATTCCAACAATAAATACACTCGCACTTGCGCCAAAAATAGTAAATTACCTGAACATGTGAGCAATCTATAAATTTTACGAAATCATCAAGCCTTATAACATCGTCATAAGCATAACTCCAAACCTATTGCAAATATTGTAATTTCGATAGGAATATCCACAAGAAGATGAAAATGTTGTGGAAACATGTTCTTTAAATCAAAAGACAAAGAATTAAATAAAAGCTGGCCTCACAAAAAATGATGACACTTTCGAACCTCAAAATAAAAATAGAACCCAGGACATGCATTTTGAAATTGCAAGGGGAAACTCAGCTCAGGTAAAAGTGTTTTCCTAAAGCCCTAGGATATGGAAATGTGAGAATGAAAAAACTGACATTTTCAAACCTAAAAAGTAGATTTGAACCCTGAGACATGAACTTTAGAAAATGATTGTTGAACCTCAGCTCTGATAATAATGCTTTAGTGAATATGATGCCCAGTAAATTGAATTTAGTCTTTCCATTAAAATGAAAAGATATTTGGACACTTATAAACAAATACATCCCACTGTTGTAGTTGAAACCCGAAGGATTTCTCATATGCAATGCGAGAAAATTACCATGATATTTGGAAGCCTAAAAAGACAATAATGAAGCTTCACGAAGCTTCAATCAATTAGTTTTCGAACTTAATTAACATGAATTTATGGAATTTGATGCTAAACTTATAGTGACAGTGTCATGTCACATCACAAAATACAGATTCTAGAAAGCAGTCACCGACCTTCACAAGGTTAAATTTGTTGTTTATTTTGATGAAAAAATCTGAACAATCGCTTGCTGATGTACAAAAGTATGGATATGGCTATGTACAACCAAGCGTGCATGATATTTGTTGAGTTATCCTTTAATAAATATAATTTGTTGGTAAATCGTTATTTTGATTGAGAAAGTGAAGAGAATCTCTGAAGCTATGTACTGTTTTCTTGTACCATTGGTATTTGAGATACATTAAGATGGATTGAATGATAAGCAGAGTGCAAACCTTGAATAAACAAATGGCGAGCATACCAGAAAGCAATAAAGCCGACTAGCTTATGCAAAGGCCACAGCAGTTTGATTACGTTTCTCCTGAAACTGAGTGGCCAGCATGGAGGAGAAGGCCATCAGGGGCGCGATAATAAATTCAGTTAAGCCCAATGTGTTGATTAGGGACAATCTTAGAACTCTACTGTGAGCATCATTCTAAAAACTAAAGATAATAAACCAGAAATTCGTATTGAGGCAAGCGTAAGGCATGCTGACAGAATATATTATGACAGGAAATCATTTTCATGACTTAAGAGCCGATTGAAAAGAATTTTAGGTGTTGGTGTGGACGGCAGAATATAGAGAGCACATCCACTCACATGTCGGGACTTTGCGTTTGAGGTGTATGTGCTCTCCATGATCCTGTGATCAAATTAAGCCTTCACCTTGGTAAGTATTCCATATCTGAAGTTCCTTACGTGGATCGCTTTTTCTCACATATTATTATCAACACATAAAAAATTATCTATACCCGGGAGCAGGCCCAGTTACGGATCCATTACCTACATAGGAATAAGTCGGGGTAGCTAGAGCATTAGCAACAAGTGTTTGACCGGTTTAAGCACCACCAGTAGAACTTGTAGACCGAGCAGCAGTAGAGCTTCGAGTTCCTGATCGAGACCTAGTTCCTGTTCGTATTTGGGCAGACCCAGTGGAGGCAAAGGAAAAGATAGCAGCATCTGATCTAAACAAATTAGAGAGTCGATTGAAGCATGCATTGAATCCGTTGGAAAGGATTCTACTAGGCCAGGGCAAAGACAACATAAGTAGACGCAGGGGTGATAGAAGCCATTGCAATTTCTCTAAATCCATAAGCGGGCACACAACTATTTGCCAGATTGAGAAAATAGATATGAATCATCTAATCTAAAACAAATTCTGTTGGGGATTTTTCTGGTAAAATCCCAAAAGCACACAAGCTGAACACACACAGAGATAATGCTCTGTTTCTCTCCTCAGGATCTTTTGCAGAGGGAAGCTTCAATAAAAAAAAAATCTGAGAACAGAGTATTACATACCCACACAAATAGATTTGTATTCATTAAAAATAAAATGTCTGATACATATTCATCCTCTGTCACTCAAAGGGATTTACAAAAAAAATTTCAACAACAAAAAGAAAATTACTATGTCTCCTCCTGAGATTTTACACTGCTGTGTGTAAGAATCTCTTCTACATTCACTGCTGTAAAAATAGACTTCAACTACAGAAAAATTACTTTCACTGCTCTATTGAAATTACACAGATTTTTCTCATGCTACTGCATTTTATTTTATTTTTACTTCGCATTGTTGTGCATTACAATACAATTACACTGCGGTGTGTATTCTCATTCGCACTGCTGCGTTCTTCCCTCTTCACTCTCATCTACAAAAAAAATAAAAAAATTACATATATATATCAACAATAAGAACTTACTTCACGTTTTCACTTCCCATGCTTCCGTAAAAGAAATAATAAAAATTGAATGCTTTTACCAACTATTACTTGAGCCCATACTCCCGTTGAAATAAAATTAAAAACTTCACCAAAACTTACCAACCCACAATAAATTGCATTTACTGTTTTACTGACATTTACCGGCAGTCAATAATGTAACTTTTACTTCACGTAAAATTCATGTTGCATTCCTGTACTTAATTGTTGACTTCAATTGGATCACATCACAGAAGTCTATCGGGAGGCTAAGACAAGTTGAGAGTTGAGCGATCAGCGATGTGCGATAATATCGCATCGCTAAAACATATCACATTGCAAGAGACAGGTGAATAACGCGCGTAGCGTGAAACTTGCGATCTGCGATATGTGATCGGATCAAATCGCACCATCGCAATCGGGGAGATCAAGTGAACAAAATGGAGGATACAAGCACACATGCAATATGCGATCTGCGATCTCATCACATTGCAAAGGTAAAAAAAAATTGTTGCAGTTGAAATTATATTTCAACACTCCCTTTTAATTTCAACTGCTGGGTCATCAATCATACCGAGACATTTCCTCAAAAATTCAAAGCTTTTCTGGTCCAATGGCTTTGTCAGAATGTCTGTAACCTGTTCCTGAGTGCTGCAATGTTGTAGAACAATTTCTCTGTTGTTCACCAATTCTCTGATGTAGTGAAACCTTGTATCAATGTGTTTCGTTCGCTTGTGAAACACAGAATTCTTGGACAACGCAATAGCAGAGCTATTGTCACAAAAAATCATCGTTGATGTTGCTTGCTCCTGGCATAGACTTCTTAACAGTCTCCTCATCCAAACCGCTTGACATGATGCTGCTGTAGCTGCCACGTACTCTGCTTCTGCTGTAGACAATGCCACAATTGGCTGTTTCTTGGAAGCCCATGAAATGGCTCCTGAACCCATGTGAAAAACATAACCAGAAGTACTTTTCCGATCATCTCCACTTCCAGCCCAATCACTATCGGTGTAGCCAACCAAATCTGAATTTTCTGAAAAAGTATACAAAATGCCAAATCTTTTTGTACCTTTGACATACCTCAGAATTCTTTTTGCTTCCTGCCAGTGTGCATCTGTTGGGCTCTCCATGAATTTGGAAATCAAACTAACAGCAAACATTATGTCAGGCCTCATTGCAGATAATACATAAGGCTGCCAACTATGCTCTTATATAAGCTAGGATCAAAATCCTTGCTGTTGTCCTCTTTGCTGAGTTTCAATCCCATTATTGTGGGAGTGATTGCTGCTTTGCACTCTTGCATATTAAACCTGCTCAACACTTCATTTACATATCTTTCTTGAGAGATAAAAATTACATTTTCATTTTGATCTACTTCTATTCCTAAGAAGTATCTCAGCAAACCCATGTCAGTCATTTCAAATTCCTCTTTCATGACTGATTTGAAGTTTTCAATGAGGTAGTCATCATTACCTGTGAAAATTACATCATCAACATACAAGACAAAAATTAAAATCTTGCCATCCTTTTCTTTGATGTAGACGGTGGGTTCTCCCTCACATCTGTCAAATTCATTTTCCAGTAGATAGGAATCTATCCTACTGTACCACGCTCTTGGAGCTTGCTTCAGCCCATAAAGAGCTTTCTTCAATCTGCACACTTTGTGCTCTTGGCCTTTCTTTTCATAGCCTAGAGGTTGTTCAATGTAAACCTCCTCCCTTAACACTCCATTTAGGAATGCAGACTTCACATCCATTTGGTAGACTTTCCATTTGTTTTGTGCTGCTATGGACAACACTGCTCTCACAGTTTCCATTCTTGCAACCGGTGTGAAAGTCTCCTCATAGTCTCTTCCATACTGCTGCTTGTATCCGTTGACAACCAGCCTTGTCTTGTGTCTTTCAATCTTTCCTTCAGCATTGCACTTGGTCTTATAGACCCATTTAACTCCAATGACTTCTTTACCTTTTGGTAGCTCAACCAGATCCCATGTCTTGTTTCTTTCTATGGCATTCATCTCCACATCCATAGCTTCTATCCATTTCTTATCTTTAATTGCCTCTTCGAAATGAATAGGATCCTCAACATGAAAATACAAGGCAAATAAGGAATTCATTCCTTCATTATAAATGTCAGTTAAATTTATGAACTTCTTACCTCGTTCATTCGGTGTGCAATTGCTTGAAGATGCACTTGAATTTCCTCCTTGTGGTGTGCTTGGAGAAGCACTCTCATTTCTCCTCAAGGGTGTTCCTCGTTGCCCTTGTGTTGGCGCTACTGTATGGGGATCCATTTCAGCCATCTCTTCATCATCTTAATCATGAGACAAACAATTTTTAACATTAACTGTTTTCTCTATGCTTCCATCCCAGGCTTCCTCCTCAATGAACTGAACATCTCTGCTCACAAAGAACTTCTTGGTAGATGGGATATACAACCTGTAAGCTTTGGATTCTTCACTATATCCAATGAAGATACATTTCTCCCCTTTGTTGTCCAACCTCCTCCTTAGCTGATCGTAAATGTGTGCATAGGGCACACATCCAAAAATTTTCATGTGGGTGACTCCTTGCTTTCTCCCACTCCATGCTTCTTTAGGCACTTTGTTCATCACAACTTTTGTAGGACACCTATTCAAGATATATACTGCACATTTTACAGCTTCAGCCCAATAATCATTTGGCAAAGGCTTTGCCTTCAACATGCTCCTCGCCATATCCATGATGGTACTGTTCTTCCTTTCAGCAACTCCATTTTGCTGTGGGGTGTACCTTGATGTGAATTGCTTGTGAATTCCATTTTCTCTGCAAAAAAAAAATATTATTTGGAGATATACTCACCTCCTCTGTCTGTTCTCAAGACTTTAATACGCAGCCCACTTTGATTTTCCACAAGTGCTTTGAAATTTCAGAATTTTTCAAACACTTCTGATTTGTTCTTCAAGAAATAAACCCAAGTCTTTCTTGTAAAATCATCAATGAATGTTATAAAATATTGGCTGCCTGCTAAAGATGGGGTTTGCATTGGTCCACGTAAATTTGAGTGGACAATTTCTAAGGGTGCTCTTGCCCTTATGCTTTTTCTTGAAGGAAAACTTTCTCTGTGTTGTTTCCCCAAGATGCAACCTTCACAAAGGCTGTACGGTTTCTCTATCAATGGTAATCCTCTTACCATTCCTTTTCTGTTCAAAAATTTAAGACCTCCAAAGTTGAGATGTCCAAATCTCAAGTGCCACAACCAATTTCCATCTTTTGGTTGGCTTTGGAAAGCCTCTTGGGAAACTGCTGCAATTACTTCTTTGTTTTTCAATTCTCCTCTTATTCTGAGAGGGAACATTCTGTTCCTCGTCATCCTCACTTCAGTAATACATCTTCTGTTGGGTGCAATATCTGTGATGGTGCATACATCTTTCTCAAAGAAGACATCGTAACCCTTTTGAACTAGCTGTCCAATCTCAAGAGGCTACATCTCATTCCAGGAACATAATAGACATCTGCTATGGTTTTCCTTTCACTTGCTTTGTAAATATTTTAACTTCTCCTTTACCCATAACAACAATTTTGCTATCAGTCCCAAGTGTGACTTGTGACTTCACACTTTAATCTAAAGCAGAAAACAAAGCTATGCTTCATGTCATATGGTTGCTGCAACCAGAGTCTAGAAGCCATATATCTTCACTATTTTTTTCAGCCATATTGCAAGCTAACAAAACATTATCTTGGCTGACATTTTCTCTAGTAATATTTGCACTAGATCTATTATTCACATCATGCTGCTTCTTCCTACATTCATTGGCATAATGCCAATATTTTTTACAATAGTAACATTGGACATTGGGTTTTTCATACCTTTGTCCTTGAGCATGATGTTTTCCTCCTTGTTGGTTGCTGCCTTGACCTTGGTTCTGATTTGGATTGCTGCCTCTTCCTTGAGCATTCGTTGGACTGTTCCTTCCACCTCTGTTTTGGCTTCTGCTTCTCCCTCTCTTATTTCCTCTGCCTTGACCTCTTCCTCTTCCAAAGGACATCTGGGTCTTGAAGGCTTCCTCTAGAGATGAGTTTTCATTTCTACTCAACCTCTGCTCATGTGTCATCAGTGATGCATGAAGCTCATCAACTGAAAAGTTTGAGAGGTCCTTTGTCTGTTCTATGGTGGTGACAATCACATGGAACCTTGAGGGTAGGCACCTCAATAGTTTATCCACAATCCTCCTTTCTTCAAGTGTCTCTCCATGAGATCTTATTTGTGTGACCAGGCCAATTACTTGAGTGAAGAATGAGTCAATATTGTCTGAATCCTTCATGTTCAGACTCTCAAAATCTTCCCTTAGCAAGTGTAGCTTTCTTGTCTTCACTTTCTCCATGCCTTGATAGGCCGTTTTAAGAGTTTTCCATGCTTCTTTGGATATCTTAGCTGCTGCTAACCTTGGAAACACGCTTCCATGCACTACTTGATACAAGAAGAAGAGGGATTTTGAGTCCTTCTTCTTGTATCTCTTCAACAGATCCTTCTCTCCCTGAGTTAATGCATTAAACTCATTTTCATCTGCTGGTTGTTCAAAACCATCTTCAACTATTTCCCATAAGTATTGGGAAGCAAACAAGGGTTTCATTGTTATTGCCCAATAGTCATAGTTTTTACCATCAAATAATGGGAGCTGCATACCCATGCTATTGCTAGTGCTGGTGCCAGCCATTCTTGCACTACTTGACTATGCTTCAAAATACAGTCAAGTATTTAAGAGAAATACCTTGGATTCTTTTGCCTGAGACTTCACTTTGCTGGAGAAGTTGTTGCAGTAAGAATCCTTCCTTCAGCTTCTTTGACACCTTCAAAGAGCCTGGACAAGCTCTGATACCACTGTTGGGGATTTTTCTGGTAAAATCCCAAAAACACACAAGCTAAACACACACAGAGATAATGCTCTGTTTCTATCCTTAGGATCTTTTGCACAGGGAAGCTTCGATAAAAAAAAAAATCTGAGAACAGAGTATTACATACCCACACAAATAGATTTGTATTCATTAAACATAAAATGCCTGATACATATTCATCCTCTTTCACTCAGAGGGATTTACAAAAAAAATTTCAACAACAAAAAGAAAATTACTCTGTCTCCTCCTGAGATTTTACACTGCTGTGTGTAAGAATCTCTTCTACATTCACTGTTGTAAAAACAGACTTCAACTACAGAAAAATTACTTTCACTGCTGTGTGGAAATTACACAGATTTTTCTCACGCTACTGCATTTTATTTCTTTTTACTTCCCACTGTTGTGCATTACAATACAATTACACTGCGGTGTGTATTCTCATTCGCACTGCTGCGTTCTTCCCTCTTCACTCTCATCAACATAACAAAAAAAAATTACATATATATATCAACAATAAGAACTTCACGTTTTCACTTCCCATGCTTCCGTAAAAGAAATAATAAAAATTAAATGATTTTATCAACTATTACTTGAGCCCATACTCCCGCTGAAATAAAATTAAAAACTTCACCAAAACTTACTAACCCACAGTAAATTGCATTTATTGTTTTATTGACATTTACCGGCGGTCAATAATGTAACTTTTACTTCACGTAAAATTCATGTTGCAGGCCTGTACTTAATCGTTGACTTCAATTGGATCACATCGCAGAAGGCTATCGAGAGGCTAAGACATGTTGAGAGCTGAACGATCAGCGATGTGCGATAATATCGCATCGCTAAAACATATCGCATTGCAAGAGAAATGTGCATAACGCGCGTAGGGTGAAACTTGCGATCTGTGATATGCGATCGGATCGCATCCCACCATCGAAATCGGGGAAATCAAGTGAACAAAACGGAGGATCCAAGCACATATGCAATATGCGATCTGCGATCTCATCGCATCGCAAAGGTAAAAAAAAATTGTTGCAGTTGAAATTATATTTCAACAAATTCCAGTTTTCCCTGTATCGATTATCATAGTGCTGGGTATAATCTATCAATACAAAAGCCTTCAAACAGTTGGATCATATATTAATTTATCCAAAGAAAACTAAACAAAAGGTAAACACCGTCTATTAAGCGTGTTATTTTTCAACCAAATAATTTATTATATTTAAACATAAATTGAAGTTCATAAAAATGATTAGTAAAGTGAATATGCCGGTTAGAAAAATGAATATGACAGGCTGCCAAATGTTGCATGCACAAAGAAACGTGGCCACATGAAAGTTGTATAGTGGACAGACAGGTCGAAAAACATGTAACCTTATCTACACCTTACCGCCTGATAGATATCATCTTCTTGCTCCCTGCCTTTGAACTTATGCATGCTTCTCCAGCCTGCCTAGACCTTGCCGTTGATAGTTTGTCTTGCACAGTCACTCGCTGGGACCGATCCACAAGAAAAGCTCAGGTCATGTTGGCTCCTGTAGAAGGGACTATGCGGAGGGACTATGCAAAAGGGACTCAATTAGGTCGAAGCAAGCAGGCGGGAGAAGGCAACAAGATATCACCTCTCAGGCAGTTTGTCAGGTCGAAGCTATAAGTTCGATGAAGGAAGCATGAGTTTATTCTCCTAGCCCAGCCTTCCACCGTTTCTTTCTCTCAGGAGCTCTTGGATCATCTCCCAACTAGAAATCCACCCATAACCATTGGATGTAATCGATCCTCCCAGCGCAGGGAATCCTTACACTCGACTAACAATGGACAGAATGCTATCAAATTGATAAGGCAACCATGCAAAAAAGTAGGCCGAGACTTGCTTCCTACCATTGGATTCAATGCAGGCACTACACACACAGGGCATGTGATAAAAAATGGATGGTGCGTTATTACATTTATAAAACACATCCCGTGTTATTTTTCAACCAAATAATTTATTATATTTAAACATAAATTGAAGTTCATAAAAATGATTAGTAAAGTGAATATGCCAGTTAGAAAAATGAATATGACATGCTGCCCAATGTTGCATGCACAAAGAATTGTGGCCACATGAAAGCTGTATAGTGGACAAACAGATCCAAAAACATGTAACCTTATCTACACCTTACCCCCTGATAGATATTATCTTCTTGCTCCCTGCCTTTGAACTTATGCATGCTTCTCCAGCCTGCCTAGACCTTGCCGTTGATAGTTTGTCTTGCACAGTCACTCACTAGGACCGATCAACATGAAAAGCTCAGGTCATGTTGGCTCTTGTAGAAGGGACTGTTAGCTACCTATACCAATAGGTTTCATATTTCATGATTGGCAATGAAAAGGTCCAAATATGCTCTGCTTTGATGATGCAAAGATCACATATTTCCAAGAGAAGACAAGTTGTGCATATAGCTTGATATAGACTCAATTTTGATGGATGGTCCAACAGCCTAATCTGGATCATGCCATGTTCTAAATTTTCAGTTGTAGAATAGAGAAAGAAGTCTATCCAAACTGTTTAATCTTGGCAGACAAGTAGCTCAGGTAGAGAAATAAGGTTCCCAACTGCTTAATCTGGGACCTTGGAAGCAATAAGGGTAGCATTAGATAGAAAATCAAAAGGAAAAAGCCAAAGAAAAGAAAAGGCAAATAAGGGTCTGCAAGCCCAAGTGCACCCTCCAAGAAGAAACAAAAAATGCTAGGCAAGTAGATGGGTAGGCAGTTGGGGTTGCAGAAATATCATTCCTTGCAAATAAATGTGTGCTGAAAATGTCCACAAAGGAAAATCAATGGTTGAGAAGCTCCTCTTCTCCATCAGGTTGCAGCAAAGAAAGGAAGCATGTCTAACTTCCCAAATTTCCCGTTTCACTCTCATTAGTAACATCCCTTCATCTATTTGAGATTGGTGAGAAGATCTCGGGTTTTATGGTGGTTCGTTTTCCTTCAAAAGCCACATTTCTTGTCTAAAAAATCTTTTCATTTTGATCTACTCCCTAAACTAAGTGACTTTCAAATACACTTTATGAAATCACTCCTCATTCACTTCCCTCATTCACATTAACCCCTAACTTCTATTATCTAAATCCCCTAAACTGCCCTTTCCCTACTATTATAACACCATGGTGTATAAACCCCAAACATGGTATAAATATCCCTCCCCTTGGCACTATAGCTAAATAAGTTGTTTAGGGAGACTTCAGTCCACTAGGGGCTGTGGTCAACCCTGTCTTGGGGTTGCTCTAAACCTCTGGTTATGAGCAAGAACCCTTCCCCTAAGCCCTCACCTCCCCTCTTCTCAAAAATGCCACAGAAAACCCGTTTCCCCCTGCTAAACCCACTGCTAAACCTCTTTTTCCTTATAAAACCCTTGAAAAACCCAAAAATCCCGAAAATACATACAAAAACTCTTAACCCTAAGGTTCTCCACTCGAAAGTATTTAATTGAATATTTAATAGCCCAGCGGGACATCTGTCGGAAGACCCGCCAGCCGTCCGATCTCCGCCGCCCAGATCTGACGATGGGCGGTAATTTTCGCCCCCCGACATACCGACCTTTAGCGTCCGGGGAAAGTGGTTTTTCGCCCCGTACAAGGGACGCGTGGCAGGCGGTGGGGTTGTTCGGAGCCCCCCTCCCCGATACGGCCTTTGCCCAAAGGTGGTGCGGGGAACCCGCTTACCACCATCACGTTGCCGCCTCCCCCTTGCGTCATTAATACGTCAGCATGATGTAGCGCCCTTCCCCGCCCCCGCGCCGTGTGGCCCTCCACGTAGCCCTGCCACCTCATCCACCCGCCACCGTGTCCTGCCACCCTGGCTTACACCTCAGCAGCCACGTCATCCTCCGTACCCAGGCCCGCCATGACGTCATGCTGACGTCATCGGCGGAAAGGCGCCAAATACCTATTTTTTCCAAATTTTGTCGTTAAAGTCACGTTTTGGGCAGTTTTTATGTCATTTTCGCGTAAAGGAAGAGATAGCCGTTGCAGCTGCCAAAGCACCTTCAGGCCTCCAAATTCAAATTGCAACCATTCCTATTCGTCAAGTCAACCTTCAGAGTTTGGCCCGCAGGCTGTTTAAGCATTCTATCCAGGTATTCACCATAATTCCCCATTTTAACCCATGCATACCACTTCTCTGTAAATTGCCATTAAAATACCTGTTGAGTTCCATATAAACTCTGCACCTACTATCTAAAGTGAGCCAAGCTAACCTGCTTACCCCCAGAACCACAAATTCAGCATTAAAACAATCAATTCGCAAGCCAAAAATTGTGAAATTATATTTGAGGTGCCCGACATTGTTCCCTTTTGCTGGGTGCAGACCAACAACATTTTTTCACCAAAGTAAATCTCACTCACCCTCTGCAATTCACCTCTAGCAATTCACAATCTCTGTGAACCTACCAATACTGCAGAAGCAAGCCCGTTTTTTCACTATAAAAAAGCATTTCAGACTTTGTCCATAGTTGGCCTAACACTTACGCTCTTAAAAGCTTTGCAAACCAGTGTACTCATATCACTCAAAATCAAACAATAAAATGGCTGCCCCTGCACCCACAGCTCTCAGTGTTGCTCCATTAAATCCACCCAATAAAGACCTGCAGTCTTTATCTCTTGCTGACCAGGACTACCTTATTGAAGACTATGTGGGAGACAAAGATTTTCTGCAAACCTTCAGACAGTTGAGAGAGGACTACTTAATTGGTCATGATACATATGGCATCTGGGAGTCAAAACTGCCATACTATTGTCTCCCCTCTGTAAATGTCTTTCCTGAAATCATTCACCTATGTGCTGAAAACTATGATGTGCACCACAGGGCCATCAGCACCCCATTTGGGAGGGTCCTTTTCTACATTAATCCTGAGACCATCAACAAAATGCTACATTTTGACCAAACAGAGCTGTTGTTCCCATTCTCTATGAACTATCTGCTGGACACTGGTACCAAAATGATCAGTGAGGAGATTCAAAGGGTCACCAGGACATTCATGAGACCTGATTGCCAGCCTACAGGGCCACCTCCTTATTTAAATATCCACTTCACTGAAGTAGGCAGATTACTCCTGGACATGATTTCTTATGTGCTGGGGTACAGCACCAGTGAGCATGTGGATCAAACCATGCTAGTATTGCTGGTTGTTTACAGCCCAGGCCAACCCCCTGCCCACAAATACAACTTTGCCAAGTTCATTGCTAATAAAATTCATGATCAGCTGAGCAGAGTGGACAGGCAGGGTGTCTTCAAATACTCGGCCTATATTTATCATCTCTTTATGTATTATCAGTCTGAGGCTTTTCCATGCTATATCAAAAAGTTGGATTACAGAGGGGAAAGAAGATCTGTCATCTTCTGGACCTCTGTCTATCACAAAGTCACAAACTCGCCCTATTCCTATTGTGATTTTGTTGACCAATTTGTGTATCCAGTCTCCTGCCTACTAATGAGGTCCCCTCCTCCCAGGATGTCAACATACAGAAGGCTCTTCAACTTTCCAAAAAATGTAAAATAGGTGATTGGTACCTATATGAGGAACACACAGTCATCAGGGTCTATGGCTGTGAGCTCTCTCCTTTCAGACTCCCAAAGTATGTGCCGATGAGGATATTTGCCTTGGAATATTATAGGCAATTGATTCAGTCTGACCTCACCCATTTCCACAGCTCCAGGAAGAAGGCTCACCTCAAGTTC
The DNA here is from genome assembly GCA_031772625.1 of Pinus tabuliformis. Taxonomy (NCBI): domain Eukaryota; kingdom Viridiplantae; phylum Streptophyta; class Pinopsida; order Pinales; family Pinaceae; genus Pinus; species Pinus tabuliformis. Next base: position 476,210,272 of record CM062810.1, on the reverse strand, counting down.
AAACACCAGTTGGGCCCATTCATCATGAATAAAAAAGAAGGATGGGAAGATGCTGACCTCATCCTCAAGGACAAATATAAACTATCATACAGTTTCCGGTGGGTCCCTTATGACCCTGAAGGCTTCATCACTGCAAGAAGAACCAAATACAGACTTCTAGGTTATAGGCATTGTCAATACCCACATATTGAGAAATATGCCAACCAACAAGAATGGCTACAGGGTAATTTAGTTGAAAAGCTAATTGAAGAAGAAATAATGCTAAAGAATATGAAGGATCTTGAAAAGACCATTGACCTAGACTCTGTGCAGCAGGTACCCCTCAAACGGCCTCACTCAGTAGGAGAATGGACCTCAGCCACAAGGACTGCACCACAGGCACCCTCTACATTAGCGCCAGTGACAAACAAAGGCAAAGGCATAATGGGTGCAGAGGAGGGAGCAGTGAAAGAAAAGCCTGCCCCTGAAACAGAGCAGCAAACAGAGCAGCAGCCAGAACAACAACAAGGGCAAACTGTCCTGCCACAAACTGGGTTGCCAGAAGCTCCAATAATGCAAACACCACCACCACAGACTGAGCCATTGACTGCTCCTTGTTTGCAGACCCCAGCACATGAGGAAAGGGGTACAAAAAGAGATAGAGAAGAGTCCACTCCTCTTAGTGGATCCTCCCAGCAACCAGAAGCCAAAAGGCAAAGGCTAGACTCCCCAGAGGTGGAAGACATCACTGAAGAATTCCTTGACAGCTCAAGGAAAAACAGGGAGGGCAGCCAGCACACAGGAACAATCTCCTTTAAGAAGGAGCAAGGTTTACAACTTGGCTTAGAGGTGTCCTCCTCTTCCCAGCAGAGCAAGAAGCCCAAGAGAACTAAGGCTTCTTTCAAACAAATAAAGGCTCAGAATGATCTGCTGAGGGTAGAGGTTTATAAACATTTTCTTGATGCAACCCCATCCCAGCAAGAAAGGCTAATGTCGATATATGACATTCATGAGGAAAAATTGCTCCTCAGCCATTTTAAGCCCAAAAGGATGTAGCCTAAGTCAGCTGCAGATTTTGTGAAGACAAGGGTGGAGGTCCTAGCTAGAGATATACATCCCAAGGACCAAATTGAACTCCATAAACAGATTGGGGAGATGATCTATGCAACCTTGGTGGAGAAGGCCACCATGGCACATGAACTGAATGAATCACTCAAAAATACCAACACTCAATTGGATTTTGAGAGAATGTCCTCTCTGGCCAAGGACAACAGAATAAAGTCTCTTGAGGAGATCATCATTGATCTAGGACATGATCCTAGTGATCCAAAGGGTGTGAAGGCCCTTATGAAGAAGAAAGATGATGACCTGAATGCATTAAAGAAAAGGTTGAAGCTGCAGCCCACAGAGCATCCTCAAACCACAAAGCTTCAAAAGCAAAAACAGGTTGATGACTAATTAGACCTCTTAATACAACAAGACCAAAGGATCAGGGATCTGGAGAAGGAACTGGAAGGAGCATTACAAGATAAACAGGGAGAATCCACTTCCCAAGCTCCTCCAACCACTTCAACAACAGCAACAACTTCAGGGGCAGCAGTGGCCCCCACAACAGAAGTAGCAGGAACAACAACAGCTCTAGAAGCCAGCAAAAGTATAGAGGAATTGACCAAGGCCATCAAGGAAATGGAGCTCCAGGCCAATGAAATAAAGAAGGCCAAGGAAAAATTGGCAGAACTCGATGCCAAATATGACAAGTCAAAGGTAACTGTGGCAGAGCAGGGCAGAGAGATAAAAGCCCTCAAGGACAAGATAAAGGCCTTAGAAAAAGAGTTGAATATAGAAACAGCCATGGCCGACATAAAAAGGATTCTATGGGCCAAAATAGGCCAATCCATCACTCAACAATGGAGATCAATAAAAACAATGCATGAACAGATGGACTTGCTGGGCCAAGCACAAACAGAAATCAATAAGGCCAAAACACTGCTGCAAAACAGACTAGAGCAGGCCAACAGAATGATAGACTTCCTGAACAGGGACGAAAAGGAGGAACTGGCAGCCATAGGCATTCCTAACAGAACAGAGGCTATCCTCACTGCCAAGAAGGTGCTAACTCTCAGGAACTATGTACAAACTGTGGAGAGGAAGTGCTATGAGATCACAACAGATGTGGAGGAATTCAAAGTCAAGTTGGCAGTGCTGCAAGCAAAAGGCCTGCCCAGTCTCCTAACTGGTGCAGGAAAACTAGTCTCCCGGGATCAATTTGCCAACAGAATGGCAACATACATTTAGAATCAGATTACTGCATCTGGCAGTACATCTGAACAAACAGGACCTCCCTCAGGACAGAGCTTGTATGACAAATTGGAAGGCATGTTCTTTATTGAGAATGAAGTGAATCATCTTTTTGAGACCCCTCCTAATTTCTACAGCTATACAGAGGCCGATGAGACCTTGATAAATATTAGGAGGCATCAGATGCCAAAGGAGGATTGGTGGCAAGAAATGCTTCAAATTCTGCCACGGTAGCTTCAGCTGTTCGGTCACTGCCAGCTGCAGGTCACTACAAGAAAAACAGCATGATAAAGTCAGCATTAAAGGCAGCTGAAATGACTCAGCACATAGACAACGACGGCTAGCCCAAAAGGTAAAGAAATGCGCAAATTTTGACAGTGTACCCTCAGCCGACTCCAACTGCCACCAAGTCAACAGGCTCTGACCATTTTTGACAGCTAAGGGAACAAAAGTTATTACAGCATTAACTTTCTCAGCTGCTACACTCCAGCGGTTGGCATGCTATTAATGAAGCATTTACTCTCCATTTAGATATTTTCTTATGTAAACTTTGTATATATACTCCCCTTAGTAACGCATAAGGGGTTGGTAATTTTTCACTCTGAGGCATGTATACTGTTTACTTTCAGAATTGTTTAATACAAAGAGCTAGATCAGCTCAGTGATTTCCTGGAACTATGGTGTTTTGCTGAGGATTCATGTGTTGATGCAGAATTTCCTGTGCTGTCTGACGAAATAACAAGTTTTTTCCTTAATCTTTGTTCTTGTCTTTCTTATGTTTATCAAATCATATTCATGTTACACTAAACTAGCAGTAAAGAAAAAGAATAGTGCAGGATTTGTTTTACTACACTTTGTACTCAATTTTTACTGCTGTAAATGTTTGTCTACAGAATTAACCATGGACATGAATTCTTAACTGCTCATGTAGCTGGAAATTCTATATGTATGAATATTAACTAGAAATTCTTAAATGCTCCTAGGTCAATATTCTCACTGTCTTTCTCTAGCAGTTTACTGTAAGATTCTTGATTGCCTTGCATAAACTGGACACAACCCACCCAATCACTTTATGATCGTTTGTTTCTCAAACACTAACCTTGCTCTGCATCATCACTACAGCATCACACAGCACCTCAAAACAGTTAAAGGACCACTGACTCCATTGCCCAATGACATATTACATTCTTGTGAGAGCATATATATCTTGACTGAAACATTCTCCAACCAAACACAAAAACACAAGCTTGAACAACATAGCTAGCCTAAAATACTATCAGAACAGAGAAAAATCATAAAGAGAGAGCCCTCTCTGATTACAGTTTGGCTAGAAACTGTAACCCAAAGATTGGTTAGTGGTTACCCCGGCCGTATTCCCTTGGGAGTCATAGGGAACAACCTAGGTGTTAACATAATTGGCGACTCCGCTGGGGAACGAACATATTGTTTTTCAAAACTGTTGTCTGCCAAGACAGTGGTTTTAAAAAAAAGGCTTGATAAGTCCCTTAAACAATCCTAAAATATCTTAGAAAATACCAAAAAACAAATTCAGAAGCTGGCTCCCAAAAGGGAAACCAAACACACTAGGTCAAATCCTGACCCAAATCCAGCAGTTTTTGAGAATCCTAATATAATCCCTAGAATAATTAGGAAGCAGCAAAGGCAGGAAAATCCTAGTGATTTGAGTCCTGAGACAGCCCACCCTGAACTAGTTCCTACCCCTATCAAGGTTCTATTTCGCTCTACCCCTGTCTCCCCCAGTTCACCATCGACATCTCAAAGCCCTCCTGGCACATCTTCACCCACTGCACATATCCCCTTGAACAACAGTCTATGTGTTGCTGCACCTGTTACCCCTATAGTACACACCGTTCCTTTTATCCCAGTTGCTCCTGTAAATCCCCCAAACCTTGTGAATATGGCTAACAGATATGTACCCTTGCAGATACCAGCTAATGCTGCAGCTCTACCCCAAGACTACCAAACCAAAATCTCATATTTTGACTCCACTGGCCCTTTGGCAGCTATTCAGCATGACAAAAGGATGCAAGACCATTTTGAGACCTATGAAATAGATGATGACAGTGTGAGAATGAGGATGTTTGTTCAAAGCCTAACTGGGGATGTAAGAACTTGGTTTAGATCCCTAAATGCAAATTCCATCACAACTCCTGATGATCTGTATCAAGCCTTTACTAACAGATGGGAGAAGAAGAAGGATCCTCTGCACATACTTGGGGAGTATGACACTATCAAAAGAGGTCCCCAAGAGACTGTTTTAGAGTATTGTGCAAGATTCAACAATGTATATAACGCAATCCCACAAAATTTAAGACCCCCTCCTGATTTAGCTTTGTACAAATTCCCTGATGGTTTTGACCCTGACATGGCCTATCAGTTGAAGGAAAGAGACCCTCAAACCCTTGCAGAGGCCCAAAAGGTTGCTGTCACTGTAGAGGCTAACCTGATTGCCAAAAGAAATAGGGCAAGGTTGGAAAAGAGAACCACCTTCAAAGAAGAACCCTCTGCTTTTGATCAAACGCTGGATGCAATACTCAATGGAATGAAAAGATTGGGTGATAGAGTGGAATCGGTTGAGAGAAAATCATCATGGGAAGCACCACAAAACAACCCTCCTAGGAATCCAAATTTTAGGAGAACCCCAAACCCAAACGTTGGCAAGGCCAATGCTGACCAAGACATAAGACCCCCTTTCCAAGAAAACTATGCTGAAACTTCCACATCAACTGAACCCAATGAAGATTCTCAGATTAATTTAATGGGTCTAGATGGTGAAAGTCAAGTCTTTTTGACACAAGAAGACCATGAGGATGAGGTAATCAAGCTATTCCCAATCAAATCAGGTGAATCCTTTGACTTTAAACAAGGCTATGACACTGTTGTTTATGAAGTCCATAAACAATACAAGCTAAGGAGCAGAACTGTAAATGTAAATCAGCCTGAAAATACAAAGGATAATTAGCAGCCTAAAAGAGCCATAGTCACAGAGCCTAATGAAAAAACAAATTCACTTACAGAAGAAGTAATTGTTGAAGAGATCACTGAACCATTGTCATTAAAACAGCAGCCTATGGCTACTTCATCCTCTCACCCTAATTTAAATGTTACTCCTCAAGAGATGAGTAAAAAAGACAAGTCCCAAAATCAAGATAAGAATCAAGAAGAAGAGTTAGTTAACAAGGAAAGGACTGTTATCCATAACCAAAGGACCCAATCTGAAAAACCTTTTGACCTAGAAACTGAGATTAGTAAAGTGAAGATAGCAATTCCTCTCTCAGAATTGGCCGAACACAGCATTTACAAACAACAAATTAGGAAATCCCTCCAACTTACTAGCAACAAAGATGATGTTAATGTGTTGGATGATACCCCAGAGCTACTTTTTGGTCCTGAGGTGGATGGAAAGACAGCAGGTGTAGGCATTTTACCTTTCTATGTCAGCCTGCATGTTCATGACAAAATATTACACAATGCAATGTTTGACTCGGGTGCCTCTCACAACCTGATGCCCAAATCAGTCATGGAAAGACTGAATCTGGATATTACCAGACCATACAAGGACCTGTTCTGCTTTGATTCTAGCAAAGTCAAGTGCTTAGGCCTAATAAAAGATCTATGTGTGTCTCTTGTTCACTACCCAAACAAAACAATTCTAATGGATGTGGTAGTTGCTGACATCCCACCCAAGTATGGGATGTTGTTATCAAGATCATGGGGAGCTAAACTTCAAGGCTCCCTGCAATTGGATATGTCATATGCCACCATTACTGTTTTTGGGCAACCAAAGATATTATACAGGGAAACATTAATGAAATACATGGTCAGCAGTGAAGAAAAGCCTCAAAACTTTCCCATATATGTTGTCCACTTAGACATAGACTCATACATTCTTTTCAATGATAATACAACTCTCTCAGATGATGAGGTTGAAACCAAGATACTCATACAAAAGGAAGACACTAATGAAAGAACTAACACCCATGAAACATCAGTTAATCAATCACTAGACACTGCTGCTGCTCTAGTTGTCAAGCATATTCAATCAAACGATGAGACTGTCCTAGAAGACAATCCAAATGAAAAACCAGAACTTCAACCTACATTGCCAGCCCATGAACAGATCATTAAATCTCCTTCACAACAAGATATTCTATGGTTCCTTGAATTTGATGGCTCAGTCAACAAATTAGGGGTAGGAGCTGGAGTCTGGATACATAATAAACAAGATAGTCATGCAGAAGGCCGAGCCTATAGACTGAATTTCAAGTGTACCAATAATATGGCAGAATATGAAGCCCTTTTACTAGGCCTCAAGTTAGTAAAGTTCTTGCAAGCTGCCAGGGTTTCAATCATGGGAGATTCAGATTTAGTTATCCAACAAGTGAAGGGAAATTTTGTCACCAATGACAAAAGACTAAGGTCTTATAGGTCTGTTGTTGCTGAAGTACTAAACTTCTTCTCTGAATTCCAAATCACCAAAATTTCTAGGACCCATAATCTCCATGCTCATAGTTTAGCCACATTTGCGAGTACCTGCAAGCTGCCTTTCGGGCCCCATCATTGCTTTACAGCTGAGGTAAAACATAGACCTTCTGTCCCAAACAATGTTAAAGATTGGCAAGTATTTGAGGATGATATGCAAATAAATAATTTTTTAACGCTGCAACAAGAATTTGCAGGATTAAATATTGACACTGACAGAGCAAGTCAATCACAAATACTTGACAGAGCAAGTCAGTCACAAATACTGTTTCAATAGGTTACTCACCCAATATCACCTAGAATAGCAAAACAAATACTACATCCAACCATTTTCAACAAGGAAAACATTCAGCAAATTCAACCAATCAGTTGTGAAGAAGTGGCTAATGCTGAGGCTGAAATCATAGAGCTGAAAGACAATTTTCTGCCAACAGGCCTAACTCCACTAGAGGACATCTTTGATTCAAATGATATTCCCAGAAAACCAAAAATGCAGCCCTTAAATGCAGCTATTGAAGAATGTAACATTGGTACCATTGACAAGCCCAAAATAATAAAACTATCTGCATCCTTACATCTTGATCAAAAGCCCAAATACATTGACCTTTTCAAAGAATTCCAGGATGTCTTTGCATGGGGTTATGAGGATCTAAAGTCCTATGATACCTCTGTTATCCAGCATACTATCCCTCTCAAGCCTGATCAAAAACCCTTTAAACAAAAATTGAGGAGAATCAATCCTATGCTTCTCCCAGCAATGGAACAAGAGGTACAAAAAATGTTCAAAGCAGGCATCATAGCACCAATCAGATTCTCTGAGTGGATTTCAAACTTAGTCCTTACAAGAAAGAAAACTGGTCAAATAAGGCTGTGTGTGGATCTTAGGAACTTGAATCAAGTATCCCTCAAAGATAATTATCCCTTACCCAATACGGATCACATCCTCCAAAGAGTGGTAGGTGCCTCAAGGATATCACTACTTGATGGATTCTCAGGCTTCAATAAAATCCTGGTACACCCTGATGATCAAGACAAAACAGCATTTACAACCCCATGGGGAACTTTCAAATATGTAAAAATGCCTTTTGGATTGAAAAACGCAGGGGCAACTTTTCAAAGAGCAATGGATATTGCTTTTGCCAAGGAGATTCATGACTTTCTTGTCATTTACTTAGATGACCTTACACCTTTCTCAAAATCAGATCAAGAACATTTGAAACATTTAAGACAGATCTTCCTAACATGTAGGAAATATGGAATTTCCTTGAATCCCAAGAAGTCCTTATTTGGTTTGGAAGAGGGTAAGCTGCTAGGACACATCATTTCCAAAGATGGCATAAGAATTGACCCAGATAGAATACAAGCTATCTTACAAATGCCCCACCCAAGAAATATCAAAGAGTTGCAAGCATTCTTGGGGAAGATTAACTTCTTGAAGAGATTTATCCCAAATCTGGCTGAATTGAGCAGATTACTGAATAACATGCTAAAGAAGGATTCAAAGGTGAAATGGACTGTTGAAGCAAATCAAGCCTTTGAAGGTATAAAATTGGCCCTTACTCAGACTCCAGTCCTAACAAATCCTCAATTTGATAGGGAATTCATTATCTTCTCTTTTGCCTCCCAACATACTATTGTTGTTGTTTTATTACAGAAAGATGACCAAGGGAATGAAAATCCCATTGCTTTCTTTAGCAGAGCTCTTAGGGATGCACCTCTGAAATACCAAATCATGGAAAAACAAGCTTATGCTTTGGTTAAATCCATTAAGGACTTTAGGATCTATATCCTATACTCCCATGTTATAGCCTATGTACCAAGCCCAATTGTCAAAGACATACTTACTCAAGAGAACTTAGAGGGCAGAAGGGGAAAATGGATTGCAAATATTCTAGAATTTGAAATTGAAATAAAACCTACAAAACTGATAAAAGGACAAGGTTTGGCCAAATTAATATCTGAAACAAATTTCCAAGCCTTAGACATCAACCAGCTGGACAGTGGACCGGAGCTGGCGACTCCAAAGATCAATGTAGCCTTTGAAGAATCCCACTGGTATTCTGATATCTGTTATGTGTTACAAAACCTGTGTGCTCCCCCAGGGCTGTCCAGAACTAAATGTAGGTTCCTAAAAATGAAAGCTTCTAAATTATGTGTTATGGATGGAAATTTACTTTGGAAAAACCATGAAGGGATATTGTTAAACTACTTAATTGAGAATGAAACTAACAATATCACAAAAGAATTTCATGCAGGTGATTGTGGTGGACATTTGTATTGGAAGTCCACTCTGGATAAAATACTGAGAGCTGGTTACTACTGGCCCACCATGTTCTCTGATGTCAAGAAATTCACCACCTCATGTCATAAATGTCAAGTGTTTGAGGGAAAGAGACAGTTGATGCCACTTCCCTTGAGGCCTATCGCAACAGAGAGACCTTTTCAACAATGGGGCTTGGATTTCATTGGGGAAATTCATCCCTCATCTTCAGGACAACATAGATGGATTCTGACAGCTACAGACTACTTTACTAAGTGGATTGAAGCTGCTCCATGCAGACAAGCAAATGATTCCACTATCATTCAGTTCCTTGAGACCAATATCCTTTCTAGGTTTGGCTGTCCTGACAAAATAATAACAGACAATGCTGCTGCTTTCAGATCTAAAAAAATGGTGAATTTCTGCCACAAATTTCATATTACCTTGGGTCATTCTACTGCATATTATCCCCAAGGAAATGTCCTTGCTGAATCATCAAATAAAAGCCTAGTAAACATCAGAAAGAAGGTGCTGGAAGAAAATAAGAAGAATTGTCATAAGAACCTGGTTAATTCCTTATGGGCAGATAGACTAACAACCAAGAGGTCAATTGGGACCAGCCCATATGAGTTAGTTTATGGATTAGAAGCTAAATTTCCTTCATAACTAGGGGTGCCTGTTATGAAACTTCTTCAAGAAAGCCAAGCAGAACCAAATGATATACAAAGAAGGATCAATCAAATAATTTGTTTACAGCAAACTAGAGATCAAGTGTACAACAGAGTTCAAGTGTTACAAGAAAAGCTAAAGAAGGCCTTTGACAGAAGAACTAAGGCAGAAGACTTTAATGTTGGAGACAAAGTCCTCAAATGGGACTCAAGGAGAGAGGATAAGGGAAAACATGGAAAATTTGATTCCCTTTGGAGAGGACCATTTGCTGTCCAAGCAGTGCAAGGAAACAACACCTATTTCCTTAAAAATCTTGATGAGACTGACTTGGATGAAGGCCCTGTGAATGGCAGGATGCTGAAGCACTATTTTGACCACTACCCATAAGTGCAGCCTGAGTTTCCCTTGTACATATCCAGATGTATATATTACTTTCTGATTAAGATGTAGAAATGCAGTTTCTCAAAGTTTTATTGACTATCAGCAAAAGGTAAATAGGATCGGAGGTCTACCAAGAAGGGAAGTACACAATTTTGGCATTTCAAAGCAGCAAACTTCAAAATATTGGTGAAAGCAGTCAAAGGCCAAGGCATTCTGACCTGCTGTTCTTGGTCTTTCTAATGAAAAACCATCCCCATGTGGAGCCACTGTTAGCTACCTATACCAATAGGTTTCATATTTCATGATTGGCAATGAAAAGGTCCAAATATGCTCTGCTTTGATGATGCAAAGATCACATATTTCCAAGAGAAGACAAGCTGTGCATATAGCTTGATATAGACTCAATTTTGATGGATGGTCCAACAGCCTAATCTGGATCATGCCATGTTCTAAATTTTCAGTTGTAGAATAGAGAAAGAAGTTTGTCCAAACTGTTTAAACTTGGCAGACAAGTAGCTCAGGTAGAGAAATAAGGTTCCCAACTGCTTAATCTGGGACCTTGGAAGCAATAAGGGTAGCATTAGATAGAAAATCAAAAGGAAAAATCAAAAGAAAAGAAAAGGCAAATAAGGGTCTACAAGCCCAAGTGCACCCTCCAAGAAGAAACAAAAAATGCTAGGCAAGTATATGGGTAGGCAGTTGGGGTTGCAGAAATATCATTCCTTGCAAATAAATGTGTGCTGAAAATGTCCACAAAGGAAAATCAATGGTTGCGAAGCTCCTCTTCTCCATCAGGTTGCAGCAAAGCAAGGAAGCATGTATAACTTCCCAAATTTCCCCTTTCACTCTCATTACTAACATCCCTTCATCTATTTGAGATTGGTGAGAAGATCTGGGGTTTTATGGTGGTTCGTGTTCCTTCAAAAGACACATTTCTTGTCTAAAAAATCTTTTCATTTTGATCTACTCCCTAAACTAAGTGACTTTCAAATACACTTTATGAAATCACTCCTCATTCACTTCCCTCATTCACATTAACCCCTAACTTCTATTATCTAAATCCCCTAAACTTCCCTTTCCCTACTATTATAACACCATGGTGTATAAACCCCAAACATGGTATAAATATCCCTCCCCTTGGAACTATAGCTAAATAAGTTGTTTAGGGAGACTTCAGTCCACCAGGCGCTGTGGTCAACCCTGTCTTGTGGTTGCTCTAAACCTCTGGTTATGAGCAAGAACCCTTCCCCTAAGCCCTCACCTCCCCTCTGCTCAAAAATGCCACAGAAAACCCCTTTCCCCCTGCTAAACCCACTCCTAAATCTCTTTTTCCTTATAAAACCCTTGAAAAACCCAAAAATCCTGAAAATACATACAAAAACCCTTAACCCTAAGGTTCTCCACCCGAAAGTATTTAATTGAATATTTAATAGGCCAGCGGGACCCCCCCCAACCTGCACGATCCGTCGGAGGACCCACCAGCCATCTGATCTCTGCCGCCCAGATCTGACGGTGGGCGGTCATTTTCGCCCCCCGACCTACCGACCTTTAGCGTCCGGGGAAAGTGGTTTTCTGCCCCGTACAAGGGACGTGTGGCAGGTGGTGGGGTTGTTCAGAGCCCCCCTCCCCGATACCGCCTTTGCCCAAAGGTGGTGCGGGGAACCCGCTTACCACCATCCCGTTACCGCCTCCCCCTTGCGTCATCAATACGTCAGCATGACGTAGCGCCCTTCCCCGCCCCCGCGCCGTGTGGCCCTCCACGTAGCCCTGCCACCTCATCCACCTGCCACCGTGTCCTGCCACCTTGGCTTACACCTCAGCAGCCACGTAATCCTCCGTACTCGGGCCCGCCATGACGTCATGCTGACGTCATCGGCGGAAAGGCGCCAAATACCTATTTTTTCTGAATTTTGTCGTTAAAGTCACGTTTTGGGTAGTTTTTATGTCATTTTCACGTAAAGGAAGAGATAGTCGTTGCAGCTGCCAAAGCACCTTCAGGCCTCCAAATTCAAATTGCAACCATTCCTATTCATCAAGTCAACCTTCAGAGTTCGGCCCGCAGGCTGTTTAAGCGTTCTATCTAGGTATTCACCATAATTCCCCATTTTAACCCATGCATACCATTTCTCTGTAAATTGCCATTAAAATACCTGTTGAGTTCCATATAAACTCTGCACCTACTATCTAAAGTGAGCCAAGCTAACCTGCTTACGCCCAGAACCACAAATTCAGCATTAAAACAGTCAATTCGCAAGCCAAAAATTGTGAAATTATCTTTGAGGTGCCCGGCATTGTTCCCTTTTGCCGGGTGCAGACCAACAACATTTTTTCACCAAAGTAAATCTCACTCACCCTCTGCAATTCACCTCTAGCAATTCACAATCTCTGTGAACCTACCAAGACTGCAGAAGCAAGCCCGTTTTTTCACTATAAAAAAGCATTTCAGACTTTGTCCATAGTTGGCCTAACACTTACGCTCTTAAAAGCTTTGCAAACCAGTGCACTCATATCACTCAAAATCAAACCATAAAATGGCTGCCCCTGCACCCACAGCTCTCAGTGTTGCTCCATTAAATCCACCCAATAAAGATCTGCAGTCTTTATCTCTTGCTGACCAGGACTACCTTATTGAAGACTATGTGGGAGACAGAGATTTTCTGCAAACCTTCAGACAGTTGAGAGAGGACTACTTAATTGGTCATGATACATATGGCATCTGGGAGTAAAACCTGCCATACTATTGTCTCCCCTCTGTAAATGTCTTTCCTGAAATCATTCGCCTATGTGCTGAAAACTATGATGTGCACCACAGGGCCATCAACACCACATTTGGGAGGGTCCTTTTCTACATTAATCCTGAGACCATCAACAAAATGCTACATTTTGACCAAACAGAGCTGTTGTTCCCATTCTCTATGAACTATCTGCTGGACACTGGTACCAAAATGACCAGTGAGGAGATTCAAAGGGTCACCAGGACATTCATGAGACCTGATTGCCAGCCTACAGGTCCACCTCCTTATTTAAATATCCACTTTACTGAAGTAGGCAGATTACTCCTGGACATGATTACTTATGTGCTGGGGTACAACACCAGTGAGCATGTGGATCAAACCATGCTAGTATTGCTGGCTGTTTACAGCCCAGGCCAACCCCCTGCCCGCAAATACATCTTTGCCAAGTTCATTGCTAATAAAATTCATGATCAGCTGAGCAGAGTGGACAGGCAGGGTGTCTTCAAATACTCGGCCTATATTTATCATCTCTTTATGTATTATCAGTCTGAGGCTTTTCCATGCTATATCAAAAAGCTGGATTACAGAGGGGAAAGAAGATTTGTCATCTTCTGGACCTCTGTCTATCACAAACTCACAAACTCACCCTATTCCTATTGTGAGTTTGTTGACCAATTTGTGTATCCAGTCTCCTGCCTATTAATGAGGTCCCCTCCTCCCAGGATGTCAACAGAGATACAGAAGGCTCTGCAGCTTTCCAAAAAATGTAAAATAGGTGATTGGTACCTATATGAGGAACACACAGTCATCAGGGTCTATGGCTGTGAGCTCTGTCCTTTCAGACTCCCAAAGTATGTGCCCATGAGGATATTTGCCGTGGAATATTATAGGCAATTGATTCAGTCTGACCTCACCCATTTCCACAGCTCCAGGAAGAAGGCTAACCTCAAGTTCAAACACCAGTTGGGCCCATTCATCATGAATAAAAAAGAAGGATGGGAAGATGCTGACCTCATCCTCAAGGACAAATATAAACTATCATACAGTTTCCGGTGGGTCCCTTATGACCCTGAGGGCTTCATCACTACAAGAAGAACCAAATACAGACTTCTAGGTTATAGGCATTGTCAATACCCACATATTGAGAAATATGCCAACCAGCAAGAATGGCTACAGGGTACTTTAGTTGAAAAGCGAACTGAAGAAGAAATAATGCTAAAGAATATGAAGGAGCTTGAAAAGACCATTGACCTAGACTCTGTGCAGCAGGTACCCCTCAAACGGCCTCACTCAGCAGGAGAAGGTACCTCGGCCACAAGGACTGCACCACAGGCACCCTCTACATCAGCACCGGCGACAGAAAAAGGAAAAGGCATAATGGGTGCAGAGGAAGAAGCAGTGAAAGAAAAGCTTGCCCCTGAAACAGAGCAGCAAACAGAGCAGCAAACAGGGCAACAAACAGAGCAGCAGCCAGAACAGCAGCAAGGGCAAACTGTCCTGCCACAAACTGGGCTGCCAGCAGCTCCAATAATGCAAACACCACCACCACAGACTGAGCCATTGACTGCTCCTTGTTTGCAGACCCCAGCACATGAGGAAAGGGGTACAAAAAGAGATAGAGAAGAGTCCACTCCTCTTAGTGGATCCTCCCAGCAACCAGAAGCCAAAAGGCAAAGGCTAGACTCCCCAGAGGTGGAAGACATCACTGAAGAATTCCTTGACAGCTCAAGGAAAAACAGGGAGGGCAGCCAGCACACAGGAACAAGCTCCTTTCAGCAGGAGCAAGGTTTACAACTTGGCTTAGAGGTGTCCTCCTCTTCCCAGCAGAGCAAGAAGCCCAAGAGCACTAAGGCTTCTTTCAAACAAATAAAGGCTCAGAATGATCTGCTAAGGGTAGAGGTTTATAAACATTTTCTTGATGCAACCCTAGCCCAGCAAGAAAGGCTAATGTCGGTATATGACATTCAGGAGGAAAAATTGCTCCTCAGCCATTTTAAGCCCAAAGGGCCGCAGCCTAAGTCAGTTGTAGATTTTGTGAAGACAAGGGTGGAGGTCCTAGCCAGAGATATACATCCCATGGACCAAATTGAACTCCATAAATAGACTGGGGAGATGATCTATGCAACCTTGGTGGAGAAGGCCACCATGGCACATGAACTGAATGAATCACTCAAAAATACCAACACTCAGTTGGATTTTGAGAAAATGTCCTCTCTAGCCAAGGATAACAGAATAAAGTCTCTTGAGGAGATCATCATTGATCTAGGACATGATCCTAGTGATCCAAAGGGTGTGAAGGCCCTTATGAAGAAGAAAGATGATGACCTGAATGCATTAAAGAAAAGGTTGAAGCTGCAGCCCACAGAGCATCCTCAAACCGCAGAGCTTCAAAAGAAAAAACAGGTTGATGACCAATTAGACCTCTTAATACAGCAAGACCAGAGGATCAGGGATCTGGAGAAGGAATTGGAAGGAGCTTTACAAGATAAACAGGGAGAATCCACTTCCCAAGCTCCTCCAACCACTTCAACAACAACAACAACTTCAGGGGCAGCAGTGGCCCCCACAACAGAAGCAGCAGGAACAACAACAACTCCAGAAGCCAGCAAAAGTATAGAGGAATTGACCAAGGCCATCAAGGAAATGGAGCTGCAGGCCAATGAAATAAAGAAGGCCAAGGAAAAATTGGCGGAACTGGATGCCAAATATGACAAGTCGAAGGTAACTGTGGCAGAGCAGGGCAGAGAGATAAAAGCCCTCAAGGACAAGATAAAGGCCTTAGAAAAGGAGCTGAATCTAGAAACAGCCATGGCCGACACAAAAAGGATTCTATGGGCCAAAATAGGCCAATCCATCACTCAATAATGGAGATCAATAAAAACAATGCATGAACAGATGGACTTGCTGGGCCAAGCACAAACAGAAATCAATAAGGACAAAACACTGTTGCAAAACAGACCAGAGCAGGCCAACAGAATGATAGACTTCCTGAACAGGCAAGAAACGGAGGAACTGGCAGCCATAGGAATTCCTAACAGAACAGAGGCTGTCCTCACTGCCAAGAAGGTGCTAACTCTCAGGAACTATGTACAAACTCTGGAGAGGAAGTGCTATGAGATCACAACAGATGTGGAGGAATTCAAAGTCAAGTTGGCAGTGCTGCAAGCAAAAGGCCTGCCCAGCCTCCTAACTGGTGCAGGAAAACTAGTCTCCCGGGATCATTTTGCCAACAGAATGGCAACATACATTGAGAATCAGATTACTGCATCTGGCAGTACATCTGAACAAACAGGACCTCCCTCAGGACAGAGCTTGTATGAAAAATTGGAAGGCCTGTTCTTTATTGAGAATGAAGTGAATCATCTTTTTGAGACCCCTCCTAATTTCTACAGATATACAGAGGCCAATGAGAACTTGATAAAGATTAGGAGGCATCAAATGCCAAAGAAGGATTGGTGGCAAGCAATGCTTCAAATTTTGCCACGGTGGCTTCAGCTGTTCGGTCATTGCCAGCTCCAGGTCACTACAAGACAAACAGCATGACAAAGTCAGCATTAAAGGCAGCTGAAATGACTCAGCACATAGACAATGACGGCTAGCCCAAAAGGTAAATAAATGCGCAAATTTTGACAGCGTACCCTCAGCCGACTCCAACTGCCACCAAGTCAACAGGCTCTGACCATTTTTGACAGCTAAGGGAACAAAAGTTATTACAGCATTAACTTTCTCAGCTGCTACACTCCAGCGGTTGGCATGCTATTAATGAAGCATTTACTCTCCATTCAGATATTTTCTTATGTAAACTTTGTATATATACTCCCCTTAGTAACGCATAAGGGGTTGGTAATTTTTCACTCTGAGGCATGTATACTGTTTACTTTCAGAATTGTTTAATACAAAGAGCTAGATCATCTCAGTGATTTCCTGGAACTATGGTGTTTTGCTGAGGATTCCTGTGTTGATGCAGAATTTCCTGTGTTGTCTGATGAAATAACAAGTTTTTTCCTTAATCTCTGTTCTTGTCTTTCTTATGTTTATCAAATCATATTCATGTTACACTAAACTAGCAGTAAAGAAAAAGAATAGTGCAGGATTTGTTTTACTACACCTTGTACTCAATTTTTACTGCTGTAAATGTTTGTCTACAGAATTAACCATGGACATGAATTCTTAACTGCTCATGTAGCTGGCAATTCTATATGTATGAATATTACCTAGAAATTCTTAAATGCTCCTAGGTCAATATTCTCACTGTCTTTCTCTAGCAGTTTACTGTAAGATTCTTGATTGCCTTGCATAAAATGGACACAACCCACCCAATCACTTTATGATCGTTTGTTTCTCAGACACTAACCTTGCTCTGCAGCATCACTACAGCATCACACAACACCTCAAAACAGTTAAAGGACCACGGACTCCATTGCCCAATGACATATTACATTCTTGTGAGAGCATATATATCTTGACTGAAACATTCTCCAACCAAACACAAAAACACAAGCTTGAACAACATAGCTAGCCTAAAATACTATCAGAACAGAGACAAATCATAAAGAGAGAGCCCTCTCTCATTACAGTTTGGCTAGAAACTGTAACCCAAAGATTGGTTAGTGGTTACCCCGGCCGTATTCCCTTGGGAGTCATAGGGAACAACCTGGGTGTTAATAGGGACTATGCAGAGGGACTATGCAAAAGGGACTCAATTAGGTCGAAGCAAGCAGGTGGGAGAAGGCAACAAGATATCACCTCTCAGGCAGTTTGTCAGGTCGAAGCTGTAAGTTCGATGAAGGAAGCACGAGTTTATTCTCCCAGCCCAGCCTTCCACGGTTTCTTTCTCTCACCAGCTCTTGGATCCTCTCCCAACTAGCAAGCCACCCATACCCATTGGATTTAGTCCATCCTCCCAGCGCAGGGAATCCTTACACTCGACTAACAGTGGACAGAATGCTATCAAAGTGATAAGGCAACCATGCAGACAAGTAGGCCGAGACTTGCTTCCTACCATTGGATTCAATGCAGGCACTACACACACAGGGCATGTGATAAAAAATGGATGGTGCATTATTACATTTATAAAACACATCCCCAGCCCCAACCGGCGGAAGAGCTTTACAGAAACCATGTTAACAAACTCCAGGTATGCCAATGACAATTGAATTTGGTGGATTCCATGTATTTCGATTGCACAGGTTCATTTGCATTACAGTGTAGTGTTTGCTTTACAATTTCTTGCTTTCTAGGTCTGATAGCTTTCTTTACGGGTTTTAATCACATAACCAATTGCTTGCTTTATAGGATCTATTGTATTTGCATTTCGACAGCAACTATATGAAGGTGATGACAGAGGAGACGTTTGAATAGTCTAGAATTTTAATAGTTTCTTCTCTATTCCGTTGATGCTACTTACTATTTTTGTAGACGATGCAAGGCCAAATTGGATGCCTATCAAAGTTGTTGCAAGAACCTCGCAGCTTCTTCCATCTCTAGCTCACAGCGTCTTCCATCTCTAGAGGATGCCAGGCCGAACACGAAGCCAGCGGAACAACAACATTAATCTGTTACATTAATCTGTAAGTAACAAGCAACCAACCAACGAATCCAGCAGAACAACAACATTTACCAGGTGACTTACAAGCAACCAACCAACGAAGCCAGCGGAACAACAACATTAACCAGGTGACCTACAAGCAACCAACCAACGAAGCGAGCGGAACAACCGCATTTACCAGGTGACCAGGAAGGTGAAACAAAGGGAGGCCAGCAAAGGGAGGTTAGGTTTAAAACAAGGAAGACCACGGCCAGAACTAAGGCAGGCCAGCCGAAAGGGGAAACAAGAAAGGGAGGCCAGCGAAACATGACACCTCCCCCATGCATGGACACCTGCAGCACCTGCATGCACACCTGCCAATATGCTCAGACCTGCTAATATGCTCAACTAAAATAGCCAACCTGCAAACCATTGTGCTCATAATTCAAACTAATGTTAACATTAATATGAAACCGTTGACGGTCACTCATAATAAACAGGGTAAAAAGCAAAATAGCCTATGCTCCAGCCTCTTCCGCCTCGGGAAGAGGCCAAATAAGATGGCAAACCAGCTTAATTTTGAAGACTTTGGTTATCCCGGCCATAGCAAACACCGGCGCATTTGAAAACTTTGGTCTAATCACCGTAAACTAATAACAAAGCACTCCAAACTAATGCTATAGCAACGCATTTGGGTTACTATAATCCATGGCCATTGCGAGATGGCAGGGACTAATAATGTGTGCATCTCCTTATATCTATATCTTCTATAATATAAGGAGTCATTTTTTTTCATAATGATCAGAATTCAAATTCTTTATGGTTTACATAACAAAAATTGTATGACGGACACACGTGGTTGCTCTGCCTACCAAATACAGGGAATATTATACAAAAGAAAAAGATTTTCTCAATACCTTTCTGGAAAATTACCACTCTCGCTCTAATTACAATAGTCAAATTCGAGACTTCTTAGGACACTTGTTTAATTCTTACGAAGACAAAATTATTCCCCTTCACTCCTATGCTTTTGGATATAATATGACTTTCTTTTATTTTGAATGTCAAATAGTAAATTAAATGACATGTTTTAAGTTCCAACAACTCTGTAATTATATTACCTGAATTATTTTTTTGTGCCTTTATTCTTATGTCAGTGTTCACTTTTTCTGCGGTGTAAGGTGTATTACAACCAACTTTGATCTTTTCTGGTTTAGATATTTCAATGAATAACCAGTTATTTTCAAATTTGATCTAGTTATTAATTATTCTATTTTGCTGTTCTGAGTGGCCATAGGTTCCGGTAATGACCATACAGATGTGATACCACTTATCACAAACCTCTTTCAACCATACTATTTATTTTTCTATTCTTGTCGTAAAAGATGTCCACTTATATTTTACTGCCATATGCCTACTAGCAATTAGAATTTTCCTCTACTAATTTAGAGCATCATTTTCCTTTATGCTCTATTTTATAAATCCCAACGGCGGTATTCAACCCTGAATGAATTAAATTTAATATCCATAAACCCACTCCATTATGATTATAACATAGTTCCGATGTGACTATAGTAATATCGCCACGATTTATAGTGTCCCAACCAACGTCTACCTATACAGTCTAGCAATGGGGGTTAAATGTGCTAATATGGTAATACTCCATTATCCGTTATCATTGATTCTTGAAGGTGTAAGTTACATACATATATATCTTTTTCCATATGTGTAATTAATCCTTATCAAGGTGATAAATATGAGTTTCCTTTATAAACTAAGGTTTTTAGAATTATGTAGGTTCATTTTCTGCACCATTCGCTTATAACATAATTGTCGTTCCTTACCCAGTCAATGTATTTTGGTGGAATATATACATACATTCCTAGTGTTCAAACCTATCATTTTTATGTTCAACCAACCTTTCAATTAATTAGCACAGTGTGCACATTAGGCTTTGGGACTATATGCTACCACGCACACTCGTCATCGTTTTCCATTAATGTCCTCTCACTCAACATTAATATCGAGGTGTATAGGGAGCTTACCCTTGTGATTTCATTGACACTTGGCCATTCCCCTTTGTCCACGTCATCCTTTCTTGGATGTTTTCCATCCCCTTCACATGCTTGCTCTTTAATTTATGCACGACATCATATGAATGGTCGAGAAGGTAAGAGGAAAAGATCTATAGTGGAGCATTGATTTGAACCAAAAACCCTACTTCTCATTTAGTTTCCTTCCCTCTATTTTTCTCATTGATCATTAAGTGGGTTATGCAAATTCTGGAAAGGGTGGTACTCATCATCCATAGGACACAGGTAAGGAATCATCCCTTGTCTTTTAGATACATTTATTATACTGAAACTTTTTTTTTTTTGATTAAAAGGGTTTTCCTGCAGGTTCGATGGTGCGCTAGAGAAAGTAACCTTTTCACAAGGAAAACCCATCGCCTCTGCTTTGACTCAAGTTTGTGGCCTAATATTGTTGTGGTTATTCGGTTTCTCTTTCGTTGTTTTGAGGAAGTTCAAGGTCGTAATGTTCAATGTTGGAGTGTACAAGGTTTGAATATGGCTACTTCCGCTGTCATATAGTCCGTGGGAGGCGATACCTTCTGTTCAACAACAAATTCGCATAGAAGGACTATTCCAGGTAGACTTTCGAGGTATTTGAGTCCCTTCCTCACACTAATATCCTTTCCATGTTTTCTTCAAAATGATCCTTGTTCCTTCCCCTTTTGGGTGTATTCCTTATCTTCCTATATAGAGTATTATCGTGAATCCAACCCTCAGTATCCGTTGGTCCAGGTATTGTACTACATTTCGACTTCCAGTTATCTGGTTCCTAAGTCAAAAGAGAGATTCATTAAGGTTTGTAAATTGGAAACTTTTTTACAATGAAGGTGATCACCCACAGCCCCAAACTACCATTGCTCAAGCCGCCCACCAAGTTTCATGTATATTTCCATTGGCTCTTGTTTTCTTTTCTGAGTTCTGATCCTTTTTCTACCGCAAGTGTCAGAAATCGTAGACTCTGCACTGAGGTATTGTAGAAATATTTTAATGAACTTTTTCTACTAGCCCTTCCTTCGTCTTATACACTATTTGGGGTTTTCCCTTAACTAGGGTTCTGTACATTTAACCTTTTCGCCATTATAAATACACTACACTGAGAAGGCGGGTTATGAATACATAACTTCACATGCGCTGACTACTATCTTTGCCCATGAAGTATTGTAATTGTTTGAAGAAGTTCGCAATGAACCCTCATTTAATATTTTTGCTAACGCGTAGATGTTTTTGACTAATATACAGAGCCTGGTGTCCTTATTTCGGCGGAAGGTCCTTATTCTAAACTGAACTCTCGCTCTTGGTATTATTTCCCTAACCACTCAACGAGGTAATGAGTGCCACGTGTATTTTTTCTTTATTGTTCATACGATTGCCACATTTGTTTACTGAATAAAATTTGTCATAGCTGCTATGGATATGCATGCTTTAGACTTCCTACACATATTCTGGTGATATCCATATTACTAATGCCTTTCAAACTACAGTTTTGGTTGATTCCTATCGCGTCCTTGTTAATAAGCATTTTATCCTCGAGTGTACTTACAACTACGTCATATCCTCATACACCTAACTCATGAACACTCCAAATTCCTTAACTAAAATTCTATATTGTGTTCATGGTTGATTCAACATAGCCACGGTGGTGCTTGGATTTAATAACCTTTTTTCAGACATAAAGGAGCTTGCGTTCCTCTTGTAAAATTCCGATTAGGTTCTTTATACTATTACTGTAAATTTTATTTGCAGAGGTGTAATGTTTGCATATTAATAGCTATCCATTTGTGCCCCTGATATTACTGGGCACAGTTATTTTCTTTCTATTGTAATTGAAACGATTTCCCCTAAACGTTTGTGCTATATAATTTTCAGTTATTGCAGTGTATGATGATTTCAACAGTTTCAGTTTATGGTTAGTTTAATATGCACTATCTGTTTTGTGAACTCTCTGGTACACATACATAGTTAACCTTTGTATCACACAGTGTTTACATTATTTATATACTTATTAGATTGGTACAACTACCAAATGTTATAATGGAAACATTTCCAATTATGGTGCAGCCAGATGGTGGGGCCTTTTCACTCATAATAACCCGCCCACTTAATATATTGCATGTATTTGATAATAACGAGTCAATGTTAGAATGATTTCCCACTCGGTGTCACTCAGGGATGTACCTATTGTTTCATACTCTTAACTAAACAATACTCTTAAATTAAATGCAACCGACAGATACTCTCACTCCTATGAATTCAACTTCATTCCTTCATTACGGTTTTCCACCTTTCCGGTTAAATTCTTAAATATGTTCTAAGAATTACCCGCCATTTTCACTCTAGTTACAATACTAGTTCATACAATAGTTACCTTTGGTTTAAAACCTAATTTATTTTTCAAGAACAACGTTAATTTCCTGTCAATTAGTCCACTTAATGAATTGTATATTCTTGTGAACCTAATTAAATACTAAAGGAAATCCTATAGCTAACAATCACTCAAGGTTTATCTCCGTCAATATACAAGTCATTCCATGCATGAGGATATAATATTTAATTTCCATATGACTAATCCACCTTTATTGCGATTGCTTCCCCTTCCTTATAATTCGTAAGAAATATATTGTCCACATTCTCAAGCAATTACATTTCGACATTTTAATGTGATGTAATAGCGAAATCCTACATTTTCCTTCTTTTATTTATTTTTATAATATAATTATCTAACAACACTTTCAGAATAAAATCTGTATTTATTTGGAAATAGCTTATTATTCTCATTAGTGATTTCCCTATGAGGTATTACATGTTTTATTTAGATGAAGTAACATTTGTATATAACTTAGTTCAGAAAAAAAATCATAGAAAATGTAAATAAAAATCACAAGTATGACACTTGAAATTGTTGGAATATCTAATTCCTGCTTGTCTTTGGTTGTGTTTCACACTAAATAAAGGAGTTTGTTCCTAGTAGTTAGGATCCATTTCCTAATTTGGTGTGTGGTTGAGAGATTTTCTCAACCAACAAATTGTGTGTCTAAAATAGTCTCTTTATCTTAAGACAACATTCTTGTATATATGTAATTGCATTTGATTAATAAAATGAAACTGGATTCTCAGTTTTTAATTAGGGCCTGACCACTCCTAGGCTTGGCCCCTCCTGGGCTTGAGGAATAAAGAGCGAGGTGATTTTTTATTATTATTTGTCCATCTAAATTTTGTGAGGTTCGTCATGGAGGATGAAGGGGATCATGAGTTGAGAGACAAAGTTCGAGATGTGGCTAATGTTGCTCGGGTAGCAGTGATGGATCGCGGGTCCTCTGCTTATAAAAAAAAAAACTGGGATTCTCAGTGAACATAATTGATCATAATTGAGAGTTTTGTGTTTTCCACATTTTAGCAAGGTTGCCCAGAGATAGAGCAGTACCACTGGACAGGTGAGGTTGAGGTGTGTAGGTCGCGATTACTACACAACTCAAATAATAATAGAGGACCCACACAAGTCAATAAAGTTTAAATGTGTAGGGGATACAACCTTTAGTTCAGTTCAATGCGGTATTAGTCGGTGCCATGACGGATACAATTTGTTTGTCCTTGCGAATAAGCCAATGCTCTGTTGAGCATGGATGATGGATGGGGGAGAGCTGTACCTCCATTTGCATTTAGAGTAGCATAGTACAGGCACCAACAAACAGGAAATGCATCCACACAAGAACCAGTTGAAGTTGGCATACTAGTCTTCTCACCAAGACTTTGGACTTTCCAAAAATCTATCAATCTAAATTAATAAATAGCATATCATAAATGGTGGACATGAAGTTACCTTTGCTTTGAGAGAGTATTGTTGAAGGAAAGCACAGGGACCTTGAATTTTTTATAGATGCAGATAGATCTGTGTATGATGATGGGCACTTTGAACGGATAGGTAATGTATGGACTATAGGTGGACACATCATCTGTGTATACTTCACAACAGATTAATGCAATGGCGATTTGTTAATGCCAGAGCAGAAGCTGCCATGAATGCTCAAAAAGTCACAGCTGAGAAACTACTTTACAATGTTTGGGTTACAACTTCAGAAATGTGAAATTTTGTAACAATGAAGCGAATCAAGTTGTTGGAGGCTGCGTACTAATCTAGATTGAGCTTGAATGCAAGGAATGACAAAGTCTTTAGATCTACAATGGTGTTTAGTGTTTCACCTGGGCTTCAGAATTTATCAAACTACAGAGATAAAGAAATTTGATGCTTTGTTAATCTGAAATTTATTTTTGTATTTGTTGGAATTATGGATAAAATGATTGTGCCTTATTGAGCCTAGCTAACTCAATTTAGGTAAGGTTATTTTGTTAGAATTCACGACTCTAACAAATGACAGGTTAAGCATGGAGTTCCAAGATTTAATTGACAAAAAAAGAGATGCCCAAGATGTGAAATTTGCTGCAACAACGATCAAATTGTGGTAGACAACGAGGTGAAAGGGTGAATTTGTTCGTGTTTGTGGAATAGACTCTATTATGTTGTAATGTGAATCACAGTTGTAATGTAAGCAAGTCTAGGATGTTTTATTGTGGTTTTTGTAAACTATGTACCTGGTAACTTAAAAAATTGGAGTGTGTTGTAAGCCTTGTAAGGCATGTGTATCCCCGTACAGTTTGTGGTAATCTAAAAACCACTAACAGAGCCCCTGGTGGCATGGTTGATGGTGATTTGTTAAAACCTAGAACATGGTTACGGGTAATCCAACAAAACTCAGGTTAACAATGATGGAGGGGGATTTACAGGTACAGGTACATATGTGGAGTTATAATGGTTGGAAGAACTATGTATGCAAATGACATCCTACAAGATTTGCGGTTGCAGCGGTTAGTACCCATGCATTTCGGTGGATGGTTGCTCATTTATATGGACATCAACATATTCTTTTTTGGTATATTTGACCACAACTAGATTTTTCAAATTGATATTGAGACAAGTACTCATTAAGGGGTAGTGTTGGAATATCTAATTCCCACTTGTCTCTAGTTGTGATTCTCACTAAGTAAAGGAGTCTGTTCCTAGCAGTTAAGATCTATTTCCTAATTTGGTGTGTGGTTGAGAGATTTCCTCAACCAATAGATTGTGTGTCCAAAATAGTCTCTCTATCTTGAGACAACATTCTTGTATATATATAATGGCATTTGATTAATAAAATGAATTTGGATACTCAATTTTTAACTGAAAATTCACACTTACACTTTTAAATAAAAACACCAATATGATAGTTGGAAATTCAGTCATGCTTTTTGCCCAACTTAGAACTGTTTTCTCAATTTCCCCCTGATATGAG
Organism: Pinus tabuliformis; assembly: GCA_031772625.1. Lineage (NCBI taxonomy): Eukaryota > Viridiplantae > Streptophyta > Pinopsida > Pinales > Pinaceae > Pinus > Pinus tabuliformis. The sequence continues at coordinate 476,184,524 of CM062810.1, read as the reverse complement.
AGTTTATTGCCTTCCGCTATCCAAGATTCAAACAAAGAACCTAATTCTTGATCCCTTCCTCAAGTATTAAATACTTGTTTTTCATGATAAGGTTTCCTTTTAGTGGCATCCCACTTTTGTTGATATTTTTATCCACGTGCCTAGGATTTTCCATAAAATCCCATCTTTCTCTCCTACAATGCTTTTAGAATTTTCTAATCTTAGCATCTTTCTCCAGCTAACAAAATTAATGCATACTTCTCTCCCATCCATTAAGGTTATCTAGAATTTTATTCTAAAGTACATGTCATGGAAGAATTATCAAAAGTAATTTATTAGTGATATTTTTATAATTAATTTATTTTGGAAGGAATCTCACTTTTAAGTGTCTCATTTCGAATTACATACATATCATTTATCTACTTATTAATAAATAACTATTTATGTAATTATTCCAATATTACTAATGGTGTTTCCGCCATTCTCTTAATTTAGCTCAACTAATCAAAATACTATTAGCGGAACAGAGGGATATTACATATGTCCTCAATTCGAAGTCGACACGTGTCCCTTAAAAAAACACTTTAAACGAAAAAACATCGTCGCTTATAATAAAAACATAAATTATTATACATATTTGTTTAGTTTCAACTAAAAGAATTATTAAACTTTGATAATCGCATTCTCATTGTGTTGATTTGGTTGATTGATATTTCACTTGCACTCTTCCAGTTAAAATTTAATTTTTCGATGTCTATGTTAAATAATATAATTTTATATAACTTTACAGAGATAAACTAGTTAAAAAAAGAAAAAAACTTTAATCTCTCTTATAAATTTTTCTAGATAGAACTTGAATAAATTGTTTGAATCTCTCTCTCTCTCGATATATATATATATATATATATATATATATATATCTATATATATATATATATATATATATATATATATATATATAGATGTATAGATGTATAGATGTATATATATGTATATATGTATATATATGTATATATGTATATATATGTATATATGTATATGTGTATATATATGTATATATATATATATATATATATATATATATATATATATATATATATATAGATAGATAGATAGATAGATAGATAGATAGATAGATATAATGTGTGTCTTAATATTCACCTGAGTAAAATAATTTAATGCTCCAAAGTAACAGTAACTAAAGGTAAAATAATTTAGTTATATCTTAATAAGAAAAAAAGTAACTCATTCATTTTTTAATATAAAATATTTATAATGATAAAGTATTCAAAAATAAAAATTAAGCAATTAAAATTTACATATGGTTTATATAGACAGAGACAAAAAGGCACTATAGATCTGTTGTAATCACATATTCATCCAAGGGATCAATTTAGTGTTCAAAATTAAAAGTGTATGACAGAGCTCGAAAACTATATTAGTGCGTAGATATCGGGAACCTGAATCCAACACAAATTGAATCGATCAAAACAGATATTATATGCTCCTAATATCATGTTTTGATCGAATTTTGAAACACGCAAAAAAATGGCAAATTGGATAGTTTTTTGGGTTTGTTTAGGGCTAGTGGAGGCTTGTCGCTTGGCCTCTCCCCATTTGTCCAATTTGTCGTATGTTTTGATTGGTGGATTTTGTCTTTTTTTATGTGGTCCAGTAGGAAGGAGTCACGTGGGCCAGTGGATGGTAGCCATGTGGCCTCCCCATAGAGGTCAAAAATATTGGTTATGTGCCAAGCTACCCCCAGAGGGTTCAAACACGAGACGTAGTGCCCACAAGTCAAGAGCGTTTAACACTATACTTGCGATTTTTCCCTTGTATATCATTGTGAAAACAAACATATATAAGCTTGATAAATGGCACATTTTCAGGGAAGGGCCACACCCCATAGCACATGAACAACGAAGGGGGCCAAGGGCTCAAGGCTTCGCCCCAACCCCAAGCCATGGTCACAGTGCCATCATAACACTGGATAGGACAAGGTTCAAACACCAAGTGCAATAGTTAAGAGGACCGGGCGGTATGTGCTCTAGTCACATGCCACGACATGGAATCACGGCAAGAGTGGAGTACAAGTGCTAAGGAGGAGGTGCTAGGTCTAAGGCCACAACTTAAGCCATATGCATTGGATGTGACCATAGTGTGGACCCTTGGGCACTCCAAGGTAAGGCGTTAAGTTATGTGGGCCTGCCCTGAGCCACATGAGCCACACATGACTGTAAGTGGAGCATTACAGTGGGGGCCAACTCATAGGGGGTGGAGCAGGGGTTCAACTCGAGGATACATATGCCCTATATGACCACAGTCCTCAATAGGTGGCATGCACGTGGATTTGTTGCCTCTAGCCCCAAGTTTCGGGTGCTCCAATGCGCCATCACATGCCTAGGTGTCAAGACTATACGATGAAATTTTTTGGAATTTTGAGGGTGACTCAACATTTTAAGTGTCTAATAATTTCACCCATGATGTAGGATTGTAGGCTAGATTTACACGCTGGTTCTGGGTTTCGGGTGCTCAAGCCAAGTTTTGGTCAAATTAGAGGATTGTTAGTTTTGAAAATTTGAAAAAACTTGGAAGAAGCATAACTTTCTAAGATTTTGACCAAATGAGGTGGAAAAGAAACCCATATGGGGGTTTTTGATAGTTTTGGATCCATTGGAGACATTTGATTTTCATTTTTAGCATTGCAAAGACATGTAAACGTAAATTTGAGCACTTAATGAAAGAGACCCAATATTGGAAGCTAGACCAAGAGATGAGCCTAGGAGAGGGGTGAAATCCTTTATCATGTTTTCTATTATATGTTTTTGATATGGTATTTTATATCTGTTTTGGTTTTTAATTAAGTTTCAAAATCATTTTTTATGTGTTTTGTAACTTTATCCATTATCCAAAATACATAAAATTTCACTTGCAATTTGGTATATCAACTTCAAGTTTCAATTACAGGTCATTTTGGAATCAGAGTGCAAGGGTTTTGTGCAGGTTTGATTTTGTTTGCATGTGTTTTTTGATGCTTACAAGGTTGAAGCTTAAAAGAGGATAAGGAGAACTTGTGCAACCGGGATCTCAAATTTTTTTGAGGAGAACAAAAAATCCTCAAGATTCAATACTATGGCACATGTAAAAGGTCTCGAAGTGATGTTTGACGATGAAAGAACTTTAAGAAAAGATTTCTTTGAGAAATGGTAAAGGTTTTCTATGAAGAGAGTAATTCAAGGTTGTATGGAGAGAGCTCAAAACCTCCAAAGGGAAATCGAGGAAAAGAAGAAACCTCCAAAAGGGAATGGAGGAAATTTTTACAAGACAACACCTTCACTTGGATCATCCTCGCCCTCATCTTCATCCTAATCCTAGAAAACTAGATGAGGTTTGTGTACAAGAAAATCACTTAGAACCAAGAGGGAAAGATGTTTCTGAAGAAACTAGTAAGAAGTCATTCATGTCTGGAGAAAAATGAAAAGGGAAGTTCAAAGGCAAGGATAAAAAGGAAGCTTCAGTCAAGAAAAAAGGAGAAAAACTCACATGTAAACATTGTTCAAAAAAAGGCCATGATGAAGACCATTGTTGGAAACTTCATCCTGAAATGAGACCCAGAAAGTTTAATAACAAGGAGAAATAAAATATTCTTGCAACTACACAACAATATCTAGGATATGATTCTGGAGATAAAACAAAAATCATAGCCATCGGATTCAAAGATAAGGATTCAATTGCAAGTACTATTTCTTCTAGGAAACCTATTGAAACTCAAAATGAAAGAAAGAGAATAGAGTTGTATCATATTAGAATCATCAAAAAACATAATAAGGTAGATACATTGTTTGATAGTGTTTCACAAGAGAACTTCATTTCAAAAGAGAGTGTCAAGAAACTAAATTTTGAAACCATTCATCATCCTAAACCTTGTCCTTTTGGTTGGGTATGTGACAATGCCAAGTTGCAATTCACAAGAAAATGCATACATGTATTTTCCATTACTTCAAAGTGTATTGATGAGGTAGAACTTGATGTGGTCCCACTTGACATTTGTGGGATTGTTTTGGGAATTCTATACTTATATGATAGAAAAGCCATATTTCATCGCCATGAGAACAAGTATCACTTGTTTAAATATGGGATTAAGTAAATTGTTAGAGCAGATAGAAAGAATTTGAATTTGTCTCTTGTGAATGCTAGATAAATTAAGAGGTTTGTAAATTCTAGCCAGTATTTTGCATTGTTGATCATTAAACATAAGGATATTGATGAATCTGAAGTCTTCCAAGAATGTGATGCAACAATAAAATCTAATTCAGTTGAATTTGTTAACACATGGTAGGATGTTTTAGGAAGCTAATTTGTTACATCTTAAACGAGGAAAACCACAAGCAGTTAATTTGCTGCAGGATGATTCACTTTTGAACATTGGTTTGAACAAGATGCCAGTGTGAAAGAAAGAAGGAATCAAGAAGTGGATGCAAGAGCTACTTTAGAAAGGGAACATTAGTTTTAATACATCTTCTTGTGGGTCTACTAGTGTTTTTCCTTTGAAGAATGATAGTGCATGGTGATGGAGATCACATTTGGTGAAGATTCAAGCCAAAAACAAGGCTAGACATGATAAAATTCATGTTGACCACAATTTCTAGGTTGAAAATGAAGTAAAGCTTTAAATTAGGAATGAAAAGTTTCAAAGTGGAAAAAACCTGAAAATGGGTAAGCCTCCTTTGATTGAAGACATAAGAGAGAATGTCCATATTTATTTAACAAAAGTTTTGTCTTCCAAACATTTTGAAGAATTGCAGCAAGATCATATCTTTGATAGAGAAATAAGAACTTAAAGGAGATGGAATGAGAAGCACTTGATATGGGGTTCAAAATACAAAACCAAGCAAAGCCAAACGGATAGAAAAGGGAAAAAACTAAATCCAACGCAACTTTAATCGTTCAAATTGATATCATACTCTACCGATATCACGTTCTGATTGAATTTTCAAACAAGCAAAAAAATGGAAAATTAGACATTTTTTGGGGCTTTTTTACGGCCAATGATAGGCTTCCACTTGGCCTCTCTCCTTTCGTAGAATTTATCCTTTGTTTTGATTGGTGGATGGTGTTTTTGTTATGTGGTCTAGTAGGAAGGAGCCACGTGGGCTAATCATGGGTAGCCGCATGGCCTCCCCACAAAGGTAAAAAATTTGATATGGGCCAAGCTACCCCCACATGGTTCAAACATGAGACCTCATGCCCACATGTAAATAACCTTACCATTATACCAATGCTTTGTTCCTTATTTTTCATTGTGCAAAATTCATATATAATTTTGATATATGGCACATTTTGGGTGAAGGGGCCAAGGCCATGGCCATACTTGAAACCATATGACTGGCGGAGGGAGCCAAGGGCTTGGGGCTTACCCTTAGCCCCAAGCCACAATCTGGGTGTTATAAAAACTCTGCACATGACCATGTTCAAACCCAAAGGTCAGCAATTTGGAGGAGCGGGAGGTAAGGTATCTAGCCTAAGTCACATTCCATGACATGGAACCATGGTACGAGTAGAGCACAAGTGCTAAGGAGGAGGCGTTAGGTTTAAGGCCTCAACCGAGGCCATATGCACCAGACGTGACCATAGTGTGGAGCCTTGGGCACTTTGAGGTAAATTGTTATGGTATATGGGCCAACCACGGGCCACATGGGCCACACATTACTGTAGGCAGAGCATTAGGGTGGGGGACAACACATAGTGGGTGGAGTGGGTGCTCTAGTCTTGGGTTTCGGGGGCTTGAATGTGTCATCACATCCTCAGGTGTCAAGACTACTAGGGGGCCTGCTTATGGGGTGGGTAGTTAACCCCAACCCTTGGGCACATGCCCCCATACGACCATAAATTTCAAGATTTTAGGGGTTAGTGGCAATTTTTAGTGTCCAACAATTTCGCGCATTGGGCGAGATTGTAGGCCAGTTTTCCACGCTGATTTCATGTTTTGGGCGCTCAAGCCAAGTTTGGGTTAAATTAGAGGATGGTTAGCTATGAAAGAATGGAAAAACTTGAAAGAAGCATAAATTTTTCAGCTTTTGGCCAAATGAAGTGCAAAAAGAGTCTAGATGGGGGTTTTCGACAATTCTAGATCCATTGGCAGCATGTTTTTACATTTTGAGCATTGTAAATATTTTTAGACACAAATTTTAGAAATTAATGAAAGAACCAATATTGGAAATTGGACTAGGAGATGTATCCCATGGGATGGGTGAAATCCTTTATCATGTTTGTTGTTATGTGTTTTTGATATGGTATTTTTTCTTTGTTTTGGTTGTTAACTAAGTTTAAAATTTTTTTTTTTATGTGTTATGTAACTTGATCCATTACTCAAAATACATAAATTTTCACTTGCAATTTTGTATATCACCTTCAAGTTTCCATTACAGACCATGTATTCATCAAGTACTAAAAGGGATTAAATCTCTTGAGTTGTAAATATGTTTCCAAGCTTTGCATTATAAAAAGAGGTTTTCCTATAATGATATTTGATCCCTCTTGAATTCTGGTATATGGCCTTGTGGATTGAATCATTCTACAACTCCAAAGACATCTTTTTAGGCTCATTATACAAGCCAGTATGAGGGGATGTGTAATTCCATCCATGCTCAACTTGGAGTAGACATTTTTACCTTAAAAAAATACTTTAAATATCAAAAATTTCAAGTATAATAAAAAAATAAATGATTATACATATTTAGTTTGTTTTAATTAAACTAATTAAAAAACATTAATAATATCGTTCTCACTATGCTCACTTTGTTCATTATTAATATTACATTGAAATATGAAAAAATGCGGTAATAATATTGTGGGCTAATAAAATAGTCACTTAAAGTTATTGAGAACATATCTATATATATATATATATATATATATATATATATATATATATATATATATATATATATATGTATGTATTCTTGAAATGTTTGAATTGGTCTAGTATTTTACACTTTGATCCTTTTTTAGGTATATAATTTTTGTTTGAATCAACCAAATTTCTTTTGGACTTATATGTTTAAATTATATACTATGTAACGTTCAAAAATACAATTTAAACAATAAAAAGTACATATCGTATTTTACACTTAAAAGAATATTTTCAGAGGATTCCCCTCAACTCATATTACATCTGTACTTAAGATGAATTGACACTAATCTATGAGCCGAAAAAACCTATCTCTGTATAGCAATTTAATTACCAAAGTTTATTGGTTTTTCAAAAATGGGGGGGGGGGGGGGGGGGGGGGGGAGTGGATAGGAAAGGGCGATGTACGGAAGAGCTTAGGGTTAGGGTTTCGGCAAGGTTTGCCTCAGGCGGACCTGGGCCTAGACAGGGTGCAGGGATAGCTTGCAGCGACCTACACGAGATTAGGACAAGTGAGAGCTTCGGGTTGATTGGAGGGAGGTAGACAGAAAACAGGCAGGACTAATAAAAGAAATGAAAGAGCTGGTGGGGGGGAGAGATCCTCTGTTATAAAAATGTAGCAGCAGGAGAGACAAGTAGGAATGGATTGAACGAAGGCACAGGGAAATGAAACAAGGACGCGCCAGTCATGGGGGCTCGATGGCAAGCAAGGTTGGGTTACAGATGCCTGCCTAGAGAAATGGAAAAACCCAGGTTTGTAATCCCAAACAACAAACTCGAAGAATATAGAGGATATATGAAAGATCACACCTTGATCTGTAAGTTTGTGGGGACATGTCCGACTGAGAAAGAACTGGCCAAATGGATCCAACAGAGATGGAAGTCCAAGGGACATATTGACCTAAAATTAGGGGCTAAGGGCTTCTTTACAGTGATTTTCGCCAATCTGGAAGATAAAGAGAGAGTCTTTGAGAAGGGACGCTACTTCTTTAACAATGCATGCCTCTTTATGAGACACTGGGAAGAATGCTACAACCCAGATAAGGAGAAAATGTTAGCAACACCAATATGGATCAGACTGTTTGGACTCCCAATCAAATTCTTGGATTCAGAGATTCTGGAAGGTATCAAGAACTCAACTGGGACTTTTGTCAATGTGGCAGAAACCACCAGAAGAGGTAGATATATGTCCTACGCCAGGATTTGTGTATACATGAATATTATGGAACCCCTTCCGGACTATATCGAAGTGGAATATCACAATGAGGAGTGGCAACAACCAGTGGATTATGAGCACATCGCATTCCGCTGCAGAAGATGCCATGAATACGACCATCTTTTCAAATCATGCCCTTTGAATGCTAATGGAGAAACAAAATATCTAAGGAAAAAGGAGGATGCCAGGAAGGAGGAAGCGACGAGTGGGGAGGATGATGAAGGGTTTAAAAAAGTGCCTCGTCGGAGAAAACCCCAAAAAGGACCGCCTAATAAAACACCACCCTCTACAGAATTAACCCAGAAAACCTAGAATAAGTTCGAGATACTACAAGAAGAGGACATGGAGGCAGAAGGTGGTGACAGCGAAGAAGAAACCACAAAGCCTATAAAGGAAGACAAAGGAAAAAATAAAATGCAAACAAGTATGGAACTAGAGAAATAAGGGGAAAGATCAGAAAACCCTCAAGACTAGACCCAAATGGAGATCGATCCACAAAAGGATAAAGGAAGCGAGGAGGAGGAACAAGTCATGAAGAGACTTCTATACGAATGGAGGAATCTGGATGAAAGATTCATCCTAGAAGACCAAAAGCAATTATACAAAGACATGCTCCAAAGATACAAGGAGAAAAGAGGAGCATTGATAATAAATCAGCCAAAACAGCTAAGATCACAAGGAGGACAGAGCACAAAAGTGGGTACCGCGGGGAAGGGAGGAAGAAAACGAGGAAGAGGACCTATGAGCGAGACCATCCAAATGGTTGGAGAAATGTTGGTAAACTCAGGAAAAGTCATACCTCTGTCAGAGGTATTTCAACAACCCCTCAAACTGTTAAAATGATAATTACAACATGGAAAATTAGAGGTCTGAATAGTAAGGGAAAATAGAGATATTTGAAAGAGGGACTTAGGAAAGATAAGCCCAATATAATGTTAATCCAAGAAACAAAGATCAACCAACAGAATTTAAAAGAGATTATGAGCAAATTCAAGCCACATTATGAGATAATAGGTTAGGATTAGGGGCCTCGCAATTCTTTGGAATACAGAGGAGATTCACTTTGAAGATTGGCTCAGTGTACCTAGGATTCTTTCACGAAAATTTAGGAATATTGGGTCTCAGTCCTTCTCACCGGAGTATATGGTCCGCATATACCGGGAGAATGCAGGACATTCCTTCAGAACTTGGAAAAAATCTGAACCATCTTCCCAGAAACTCCATGGATTGTTGGAGGGGACTTCAACATGGTCACTTCTCTAAAGGAGAAAAGAGGAGGCCTAAGAAGAATAGATTCGGATATAGAATCCTCGAGGGAAATGATTGAGGAACAAAGACTAGTTGACATACCAACGATAAATGGGATTCACACATGGAACAACAGAAGGGGAGGCATGCACAAAATTTCCTCAAGACTAGATAGATTTCTAATATCAGAACAGATCATAAACCAAGACAATATTCATAGAAGCAATGATTCTACCGAGAATGGGTTCTGACCATTGGTCGATTAAACTGGAACGTGATATTAAAGCTAGCCCCAAGAAATGTCCATTCAGATTTGAGGCCTTCTAACTTAGAGACCATAAGTTCATGACGAAAGTGGAAGAATGGTGGAAACAAAGCCAACAGAGGGGAAGAAGCAGAATGCAGACCTTCCAATTAAAACTAAAAGAACTGAAAGAAAGAATTAAAAAATGGAATAAAGAGGAATTTGGAAATATCCTCAAAGACCATTAACTCTTAGACCAGAAGATGAATAAACTTCAACAAGAAATTATAATAGCAGGTAGAAGCAAGGAACTTTCCAAAGAGGAAGGGATTCTGATTGGCCAAATTGAAGAAATAAGGAAACAGGAGGAGATTCTTTAGAGACAAAAATCAAGAATGAACTAGCTACGACAAGGGGAGAGGAACACGAAGTTCTTCCATCAGGCACTGATCCAACAGAGACAGAGAAACAAAATCTTCTCTATAAAGAACGAAGAAGGACTCCGCTTAACTCAACATGAGGATATGGAACAAACTCTGGTAAGGCATTTCAAAGACCTCCTTATGGAGCCCCAAGGAGACAGAAGAGAAGCTGCTGGGAGAATCTGCAGTGAGATACCAAGCATGATTACCAGAGACGAAAACCTTGCTCTTATGAGGGCATCAACTCTAGAGGAAGTTGAAGAGATCGTTACAAGGATGAAGAGGAATAAAGCTCTTGGAAGAAATGGTTTCACAATGGAATTTTACCAGGCGAGATGGCAATTCTTGGGTCAAGACATTCTGGAAGTGGTGTAAGAATCTTGAAGAAAGCAGAAGGTATGTCCAAGCTTAAACTCAACTCCCCTGTCTTTTACTCCTAAATCTGCCAAGTCTGAAGATCCCCAAGGTTTTAGACCCATTGACCTTTGCAATTTGATTTATAAAATTATTGCAACTCTTATTTACAAAAGGCTTAAGCCAATCCTTTCTAGCATTATCTCCCCAAAACAAACTGGTTTTGTGCAAGGACGTCAAATTTTGGATGGATTGTTAGCATCACAAGAAGTAGTGCATTCCTTGAAAACCAAAAAAGAAGCTGGAATGATGATCAAACTAGACCTATCCAAAGCTTATGATCGTCTGGATTGGGCATATCTTAAATCGGTACTAATGGCCTTCGGTTTCTACAATAGATGGATAGAATGGGTCTCCGCCATGATCTCTACCCTGAATTTGTCCATTCTCCTGAATGGATCGCCATCCACAACCTTCAAGGTCTCTAGAGGATTGAGACAGGGGGATCTTCTGTCCGCCTTCTTGTTTATCATTGCGGCAGAGGGGTTACGAATATATATCAAAAAATATGTCAGGACATGAGTAACTCCAGTTTGGCAGAAAACTGATTCGTTTTATTTCATTAGGTAGCTATTGTTATATACAAAGAATGTGACTGCTCAGTTCATCTTCTGATGACTGTTCACATTCCAAATTCACCCAACCGCAGAGGATTAGGTGTCAACATTCTCCCCCTTAGTCTGAAGGGATGTTGGTGAGTCCAAGCATCGTTCTGAATCTTTCAAGCTTTTCTCTTCCAGGCGCTTTGCTGAAGATGTCTGCAATTTGCTCATTTGTGGAACAATGACAGAGATGGATCGTTTTGGCCTCAACATGATGTTGGATCAGATGATATTTAGTATTGATGTGCTTTGTACGATCATGGAACTTTGGGTTCTTTGCCAACTTTATTGTAGAGGTGTTGTCAATCATGAGTGGAGTTGATTGTACTTGTTTTACCTGCAAATCTTCAAGAATTTTCCTGAGCCACACAATTTCTTTCGTTACTTCAGCTGCTGCCACATATTCTGTTTCTGTTGTGGAATCTTCTGGAACTGATTGTTTGTGTGATCTCCAAGAGACAGCTCCTGATCCAAGACTCATAACATATCCTGAAGTAGATAGCCCAACTTCTTTGTCTCCATCGAAGTCTGAATCAGAGTATCCAATCAAGTTGAAGTCGTCCACCTGTGTATACTTGATTCCAAGGTCTTGAGTTCCCTTCAAGTACCTTAGAAGTATTTTTGCAGCAGACCAATGTCCCTTACAAGGCTTTTGCATAAACCTGGAGAGGATTCCAACAACAAATGAAATTTCTAGTCCGGTAGTAGTGAGGTAGATGAGACTTCCTACAAGCTGTCTATACTTTGTTGCATCCTCAAATTCCTTTCCTTCAATAGATGTGAACTTTAAGTTTCGTTCAATTGGAGTAGAAAGAGGATTGGACTCTTTCATGCCAAATCTATTTAACAAATCTCCAATGTATTTCTTTTGAGAAAGAAATATGGATTTTAGATGTTGTGTTACTTCAATGCCAAGATAGTAATGAACGTAGCCCAAATCAGTCATTTCAAAACTTTTCCCCAATTCCTTCTTTATGGATTTAATGTAGCTTTCATTGTTCCCTGTCATTAAAAGATCATCTACATATACCACAAGATATACGACTGTTTCTCCAAATTTATTGACAAATAAAGTTGCATCATCAAGATCAAAATGATTGAAGTTGAGTTTCAGAAGATGCTCAGTTAGTTTTTCATACCATGCTCGTGGTGCTCGTTTGAGGCCATAAAAGGACTTCACAAGTTTGCATACTTTATGTTCATGTCCTTTCATAGCAAATCCTTCCGGTTGGGACATAAAAACATTCTCTTTTAGATCTCCATTCAAGAAGGCAGTTTTTACATCCATTTGATGGACTTTCCAACCGTTCTGAGCTACTAGTGCAAAGAGTGTCCGGATGGTGGCCCATTTTGTTGTGGGGTAAAAATTTTCCTCATAATAGACCCCTTCCTTCTGTTCAAAACCTTTTGCCACAAGCCTAGCTTTGTGCTTGTCAAGTGAGCCATCAGCTTTGTACTTGTTCTTGTAGACCCACTTGCAGCCAATTGGTTTGGTTACAAATGGAGGATCAACCAAATTCCAAGTGTCGTTCTTTATGAAGGAATCATACTCCTTTTGCATCACTTCTTTCCATTTATCATGAGAAGCAGCTTCTTTGAAGGAAGTTTGCTCAAAATATGTAGACAAGTTCAATTCACAATCATAAGAAACATCCATATCAACAGGTGAATTAGAGTTATCTACACCACCTCCATTTTGTTGGTTTGAATTTCTGGTTCATGTTTTTCCAATTTCATCAGGATGAACACTTTCAAGTGTCTTTGTCAGCCACTTTGGGGGACCTTTGTGAGATGGTCCGGGCTACTCTATTGATTGAGTTGCGACTGAATCAAGATTGAGTCTCCCAATTCTATCAATTACACCACTTAAAGCATCATCCGTTGTTGGAGTTTTATGCAGGGGAGATTGTTCTTCAGAAGAAGATTCCACATGTTGATCTAGTATAGGAATCCCCCCTTCAAGATGTGGAATCTGATTATCAAATTCTTGAAATTATTTCGTTTTTGTGAATCTATCCAGCGATCAAGTTGTCGCTCAACAACATTGTCAGATTTGGATGATTCAAGAAAAATACATCTCTAGATACAACAAACGTTTTATTTACTTCATCGTAGAGGCGGTATGCTTTGGAGGTGTTTGAATACCCCAGGAAGATACACTTACAGCTTCTAGCACCAAGTCTATTTCTATGTACCTTTGGTATCAAAGCATAACAGGTGGAACCAAATATCCTGAGATGTTTTACCGAAGGAACATGTCCATACCACAATTCATAAGCAGTCTTGTTTCTTATAGCATTAGATGGACATCGATTCTTTATATATGCAACACATAGAACAACATCAGCCCAAAACATTATCTTTACATTTTTGAAGAAAAGCATGGATTGTACCATATTCAAGATTGTTCTATTCATTCTTTCAGCTACACCATTTTTTTGGGGATTATAAGTCACAGTTGTTTGATGTTTTATCCCATGTTGGCGAAGATAGTTTTCAAATTCATTCGATGTATATTCTTTTCCATTATCAATTAGAATAGACCCAATATGAGATTGTGCATCATTTTCAATCCATTTATGAAAATTCTTGAATGTTTGAAAAGCATCAGATTTGTTCTTCAATAAATAAACCCAACACATTCTGGTGTAATCATCAATAAATGTCATGATATATTTATTTCCATTTGCAGAAGGAACGGGCATTGGACCACATAAATCTAAATGAATGAGTTCAAGCTTCCTATGTGCTCTTGAATGTGAATCATGAAAAGACTGTTTGCTATGCTTTCCTAGAATGCAAGCATCACATTGCTTATGTTTCCTAGGAATTGTAGGCAAACCAACAACACCATTTTTCTTCAATAAGCGGAGATTGTCATAGTTTAAATGTCCAAATCTAGCATGCCATAATAAACTTGATGGAATTGTACCTTCTTCATGATGAGAAATATATGAGAAATGTTGTGCATGAGCAGATGTTCCTTGCAATTTGAGAAGCCTTTCTTCTTCTATTCCCCTCATAACAAGTGAGTGGTCAGAATCTTTTCTTACCTCAAGTTTGCCATCAAACATACGAATGGAGTGACCTTGTTGGCGAATGTGGACCAAGGACAACAAGTTTCTCTTGAGCTATGGGAGATATCGAACATGATCCAGAAGAAAGTCTGGAAGATCAGGCAGTTTAAGCCTGATTGTGCCAAGCCCTGATGGCTTGATTTTTGACTGATCTGCAAAGTATACTGCTCCATCAACATTATCAGTGAAATCTTCAAAAAAATCTTTTCTATGAGTCATATGATAGGTTGCTCCTGAATCAAGCAAACAATGATTTTTCGAAGAAGAAAGCGAAGCATTAAACAAATCTTCATTTACTCCAATGTTACATTGTGCCTCAATATAGTGAGCGGATTTAGGTGCTTTACCTTTGTCTATATCATCAGTTTTACCTTTCTGTTGGTTTCTTTTCTGCTCAATTTTGTCCCATGGTAGCTTGCATGTAGAGGCATCATGTGATCCATTTCTTTTGCAGCGAATGCAATGTAAGTCTGCCTTTTCTCCTTGAGAATGTCTTCCCCCCCGCCTCTGAAGTATCTTCCTCTTCCTCTTATAGAATCTTGAGCATGATGCTTTTCTTTATGAGCAAGGCACATAGTCTCTTCAGAAGATTCACGGGATGTCTTCTTTCTAAAGGCTTTCTCTCTTTCAGCAAACTTTTTCACAAGAGAGTCAAAGCTTATATCTTTAATATTTCCATTTTCTTGTAAAGATTCAAGGTAATTGGAGTAAGTAGGATAGAGTGCCTTGAGAAAATAAATAAGAGGGATATCTAGCTCAACCTTAGTGGATTTGATATCATGCATTATAGATTTTACTTCAGATGCAAGAGCAAGAGGATCATTATTTTCCAGTTCAAGAGTGAAGAGTTTAATCATGACCTGAACAACTTCAAGTGTAGAATGTGAGTCATAGAGTTCTTTCAGCTTTTGTAAAGCTTTAAAGGAAGTTGAATATGACGAAATATGGCGACTTACTTCTTCATTTACAGATGCTTCGATTAATGCATAGGATTTGTTGTTTTTGTTTTCCTAAATGACGAGCTCTTTGTCTGATGTAGGCTGTACTGGGTCATTGTCTCCCTCTCTGACACACACTCCTTTCCACAACTCATTAAAGATGAGGGTGTGTTTTATCATCTGGGACCATTCTGGATAGTTCTCCTTGCCAGAGAAAACTATTCCTACCATAGAGATGATTGAATGCATTCTGTAAAAAAATACTTCTGCTGATAAAAAAAAATTCTGCCAATATACAGTAAAATTGTACTCAAAATGGCATTGTCAAAAGATTTCAAATCCACCATGTGACCCATATAAATCCATCATTATATAAATCCACCTCATATAAATCAATTTCATAGGCCACCATATAAATCTCATATGAATCCACCATATGAATCTCATATAAACTTCATATAAGTTTTATATAAATCCATGTAAATCCACTATTATATATGCATATGGCATACGTCTCCTTTTAAAAACTCAATTACCATGTGACAACCACAAAAAAAGGATCATACAACTTATATTCAGCTCATACGATGAAGATGAATAAATAACCAGCTCTCACCATAAATTCTGAATCTGTGAAATGCTCAGAAATGTGATTAGTTAATAGATGATTGCATCGATTCTTCAATGTCCACGGATTACTGCTTAGTTTACCTTTCACGTGATTACAAATTCAATCTTTGAATTTGCATGAATCATGTTCATAGGGTGCAACCAAATCCATGTTACCTATACTTAATAAATATATAAACATCAACGTTTATATAAAGCAGCGTTTAACAAAGCGTTTCTGGAGCCAAGCATGACAACGTTGTGAGAGGTAAAACATGGGCAGCGTAACTATATGTATGGGCAGCAAATACCAAGATCCGTAGGTATAATGGGCGGTGTATTTAACGCATATGCCAAAAAAAAAGCACAGCGTATAGCCAAAACACATTCAACATATATATACCAGTGTTCTTCATAATGGAGCAACATTCCAGAGCGCATTCAAATCAGGAGTAGCGTATTCAATATAGGGTTACCATTCAACTCAGGAGCAACATTCAAATCAAGAGCATCGTTCATATATTCCTTTGGCATGTAGATAGACTCATTCCAATGTGTGCTCGCTTATGCCTGCCTCCAACGCCTACGATTGTCAAATCCTCTAACGCCTCTGACAACGTCCAGAATGTATTTCAGAGGATGAGCAGCGCAACTTACAGTGAATATGAAAAAAATGGTCAGAGAAGAGGGCGCAGGCAATGTCAGGCAGCAGTGTTCAGGTGATAGTGTGGAGCAGGCTACCATATTTATGAACAGGCAACATTTTTGAATGGAAAGTAGAGGAGCAGAGGAGCAGAATATGGAGTTACAATAGCTAAAAAAAGGGTTGTCTCTAATACCGTGTCAGGCTAGGAGTAACTCCAGTTTGGCAGAAAACTGATTCGTTTTATTTCATTAGGTAGATATTCTTATATACAAAGAATGTGACTGCTCAGTTCATCTTCTGATGACTGTTCACATTCCAAATTCACCCTACCACAGAGGATTAGGTGTCAACAAAAGAATTGAGGGAAAGGAAAATCAAAGGGCTCAAGATTTGGGGGAATAACCTCCCGTTCACACACCAACAATTTGTGGACAATATCATGTTGTTCTTCACAGTTTCTCTCAGAGAAGTAAAAAGAATAAAAGGGATTCTAGATCTCTTCATGGAAGCCTCTGGTACTCAAATCAATAAAGAGAAATCTTGCATATATTTCTTCAACACCGCTGGAAATGTCGAAGCATATTTAACAAAATTATTAGGTTTCCATTAGGGAGAATTTCCCACAAAATATCTTGGAACACCGCTAGCCTTGAATCCTCTAAAGATGGTGAATTGGCAACAAATCATTGAGAAACTTACCAGTAGACTGGCCAATTGGTCCTTCAGAACCCTGAATATATCACGAAGAGTAGTACTAGTTAAGGTAGTCCTGCAATCGATTCCAATCTACCAACTCTCGGCAATGGTTGCCCCCAAAGGTGCGTGCGCCAAAATGGTGGAGATCTTCAAAAAATTCCTCTGGGGAGGACTGAAGCAGCGAAGAAAGTGGGCATTGATATCCTAGAAGGGCTTGGTTAAGAGTAAAGATGAAGGGGGATTGGACTTGAGAGACCCATATTCTTTGAACCAAATAATGGGAGCCAAACTTTGGTGGAGATGGATGATGGGAGGGGGAGACTTATGGAAAAGAATATGGACAAAAAAATATAACATGCCAGCAACACCAGAGGAAATATTAAGACTGGAGGAAACCTCGAAAGGCTCGAAAATATGGAATCTGGCCAGCCAAAACAGAGACATAGTATCCAAGCATGCCTTCTGGGAAATTAGGAATGGAAATTCAGCCAAATTCTGGGAAGAGGCTTGGCAACAAAGGGAGAAACTGTATAATGTTCAGGCTCTAAGAGACACATGCCAAAAGGAAAAAGAGGAAGGTTTGAACTATGTTAGAGAATTCTGGAACGAAGCTCACCAAGAGAAATCCTGGAGAACTTGGAAAAATCCAGAGGAATGGGATAGGCATATTGATATGGAACAAAGGGAGATGTATATAAAAGAAATGAAGACAAGGAGAATATCTATTAGAATAGGTCCAAATATATTGAGATGGGGGCATTCAATGAAGGGAAACTTCACGATAAAAGAAGCATACAATCTCATTACACAGCAGGGCCAAGATGACATGACACCCCTATGGAAGCAAATATGGAAGGGTAATTGGTGGCCAAAAGTGACTCACTTCCTATGGATGGTTGGTAAAGGCCAAATTCTAACTTGGGATCAACTGCAAAAACGGGGAATTCAGGGTCCCCCAGATGCTGTCTCTGTAAATAGGATCAGGAAACGCAGGAACACCTCTTGAACTCTTGTCATGTTGCACAACAATAATGGGAGGAAATAAGAAGACTTTTTGGCAGGACAAATAGAGATCATCAAAACATCAAGGAAACTATAAAACAATGGGGACGAGGTCAATTCATGAGCCTTGTTGTAAGAAGAGCTTGGAGTTTAGCAATAGGCATGAATATGTGGATGATATGGAAAGAAAGAAACAGGAGAATCTTTCAAAACAAAGAGCTACCTCTAGCGTGGGTTTGGAAAGGAACCCTAGATCATATAAGAGAAACTATTCTAACGGAAAAATGGAGTTAAGAAGATTCAAAAATGACACCTGAGGAAGAAAATATTTTGAATAAGCTTAATTTAGAACAAGGAATGGTAGCACCTCAGATGTGGAAACTGCCTGACATATGCAGCATTAGCCCTACTCATTTTCTCGTTCCTCGGCAGGTTTCATCAAACTGAATTTTGATGGAGCCTCCAAAGGCAATCCAGGGCCGGTAGGGATCAGCAACATATTCAGGGATGACCAAGGCAAAACAAGATGGATATACTTAGACTGTGTAGGAATTATGAGTAATAATGAAGCAGAGCTTATGGCAGTGTTCAAGGACTAAGAACAACGATAAGAAATGGCTACAACAACCTGGAAGTAGAAGGAGATTCTCAATTGGTTGTTGACATGGTAAGAAAACTCAATAATGGGAAGACATGGGATAAAGTTACAAGACGCTAGAGGACAGTGATCCTGGTTCAAGACTTAGAAACCATTATAAAGAGATTTGAATATGTGATCATCAATCATGTTAGAAGGGAAGGCAATAGAGCAGCGGACTTCCTCGCAAATTATGGAAGTAACGAACAAGGAGGTAAGCTGGATAGCATCTGGCCGACCCAACTAGAGGAGCCCAGGTTAGAGCCCCTCAAAGTAATCATTGCCCAAGATTGCCATGAAGACATGACTTCAAGATAGTGGATACAGGTGGCCCCCGATCAGGGTGATAAAGAGGGAATGTACGAAAAAGTGGACAGCGCAAGGGAGAGGATGACTAGGATGGCCACCTACTGCCCTCACCGGAGATCAAATGGCTATGGTGGCATACTGCATGCCTGCGGGAATTTCAAGGCAACGTAGTGGAAGAAGTGAAGGGAGAGAGGAGGTAAAAAGTGGCAGCGGTAGTGGGATGGGACGTGGGCTAGATAGGCTGGGATACATGAGGGTGGTAAGGGTGGTGTTATCACTCAGGTTGTCCCCAGGTTGGAGTAAGGGATACGGCCGAGGTAACCACAAACCAACTTTGGATTGCAGGTTCTAGCCCACCTGCAATGAGAGAGGGCTCTCTCTTTCATATTTAACTATGTTTAAAAGGATTTTAGGCTAGGTATTGAGTTCAGAGGGTTTTTGTTTTGTTTTGGTGGGAAAATTGATGTTTCAGGTAGAGAGGCATAGCACAGTCTGAGTGTTTCAAACCATTGGGCGTGGAGTCAAGGAGGAGGACTTCTGGTGCATTTCCATGGTCACAATAAGGGAAAATGGAGCAAGATAGTTGCGCATGAAACAATGTTTTAGGTTTAAATGATGGAAAGAATGCTAAGTAGCGAGAGGCGGTTAAGAATCTCTCAATCAGCTTAATAGATGTAGGTAACAAAGCTCTACCTAGGGGCATTTAAGAATCCCTAGATAATTGGCTTACACAGGTGAATCGGGGTAAATATGAGCCAGGAGGAATTCATATTCATAACCAATTCATTCAGGGGAAAACATAAGGAAATAGCAGAAATTGAGCATAGAGTGTATTTAAACAAATTCTAAGCTATTCTTTCTTTCTGCTATTTAGATAGTGGTAAACAATAAAATAGAGGTAAGATGCACTTATTGTTTCAGGCTGCAACACAAGAATTCCATCTTCATTTCTTCAAAACATTCATTAACAACAGGCAGTTTGCTCTCCAAGCTTTCAACAATCTTTGGTTATAGAAAAAACTCAGGTATACAATACGAGTCTCTAGTGAAAATTCTCAATTGACCAACCCTTAAAACAGTGTAGAGGATAGTATATATAGGGAAAAAACTCTCTACACCTGCTTTTATTACATCTTGACCTAACCAGGTTATAAAAAATGATTAATTGACCTAATTCTATCAGAAATAAATGCATGAAAATATCTCGGGCTGCGCTGAGGGCGGTCGTATCAAAACTGAATAAATTATGTTGTCCTCTGTGGCTTGGTGTTGTGTTTTCTGCAATAAATGTGTATGGGTTTCTGTTGCTTTGTTGTCTGTCTGCATTTAAAGCTTTAACTGTGATTTGAGGGCAAGGATGGGCTTATGCCTCTGAATTTGACTTTGCTGAGGGGGTTCATCAATGCTCAGGTGCTTCGAGCCCCTAAAAAATCTTGACAGATACTCTTTGGCTCTTCTTCCTTCTCTGATACTCTTTGACAATAAATTGGGATGTTGTTCTGATGTGCTATGCGTTGAATCAGCATCTAATGGCCGTTGTTCGGCTCTGTCTTCCTTAAAACTGTCTTCGACTCCTTCCTGAATGTTTTGGGAAGAAAAACGGGTCATTCGGCGCCTTTCGGGCTTGCTGGGGGCTGCATGATGAAAAGATTCCCCATTTCGGCCTATTTATCCAGCGCTAGGCGCAAATATCTCATCAAAAACTGCTTCAGAAACTGATTCGGGGCTCCGGAGTGCAATTTTCGCCCTTTGCGCTAAAAACTGATGATGACATCAACATGACGTCAGCATGATGGAACTTTGTACGACGGGTGACACGGTGGCAGGGCACGTGGCAAGGTGACTCAGCGGTACAGTGGCAGGAGGGCCACGCAGGCGGATGACGTGTCATGGTGACTGGGCAGGGGGGTGATGCAGACAGGTGACGTCATTGCGCAGGAGTGGTAAATGGTTTTAGGCGCACCGCCTTAGTGCCTGGGTGGTTTTGTCAGAGGGGGCTCCGCCACAACCTAGAAGGAGACGCATGGCGAGAGTACGGCGACAATATCGCCCATCTCCCGGACGCTATCCTTCGGGTGCGTTGGGAGACGAGAAGGCCCGCCAGTCGTTGATCTGGGCGTAGGACGATCGAACGGCTGGCGAGAAGGATGGGGCGACGACGGGTTAGTGGGCGGGGATATCCGCGGCAATATTCCGATTTAAATGTAGCACGGCGGGGGTTTTTAGACTTAGGGAAAGTGGGTTACAGGGTTTAATGAGCGCGGGTTAATGTATTTATGCACAAAAACGTAGGATAAGGGCAGAGTGTGGGTTTTTTGAGGGTTTTTTAGGGCTAGGGGGGAGGTTATTAGCATGACCAAGTGTCATCTAACTCCTGCTATGACACGGATGGGCTAAAAATTGCCCCAGATGGACTATTTTTCCCCGGACTTAGAAGAAATATGGCTATATTGCCATGGGGGATATTTACATAGGGGAGCTTTATATACATTTTTTTTAGCAGGGGAAGGGGGAAAACTAATAGGGAGTTATATACTAGAGTTAGTAGTCAATATGGAAATGATAAGCAGGCACTAAGGTGGGGGACCTTAGGCCAATTTTCGAGGGAACAGTGACTCATAGATGAGAAATCCTTGAGTGAAGCAGATCTTCGCCAAGACAAATGACATGGAAAATGATGAAACTAAGAGGGATCAAGCAGATCTTGACCTCTTTGGGGAAATTAGTAAGTGACTTGGGGAATTAGAATAAGGGGAAGTTAGTGATGTCCAGCTTGAGCTCCACCAAATGAAAAACTGCCTGTAACTGTGATCTGAAGAGATAAAACACTTTGTAACACAAAATTGATCATAAATCATCATTCTGCAACCTCACAGCTACCTACCCAGCCTACTTACCTAACATTTTTTCTTCTTTTGATTTGGGTGCACTTAGACTTGCAGACCCAGCTTTACAATTTTTTCTTTTTGAATGTTTCCTATCTAAATCTACACTTATTTCTGCTAGGGCCCAGATTAAGCTGTTGGGTCCCTTTGATTCTCTACCTATCTACAGATCTGTCAAGATTAAAATGTTTGGTCAGATGCATTCTCTATATTCTAAAACAGGAAATTTAAACCTAGGGAGACCAAGATTAGACTGTTTGGACCTCCCTTAAATGAAAATTCTTCAAAACTGGAACAACTCATCAAAATTGGAATACAGCAATGCCTTTGAACTAGCACACTTCATGGCATGCTGTGGAAATATGGAACACTGCAGCCTGCAAAGTATGACATATTTGGCATGTAAAAATGTCAATCATGAAAAATGAAACCCTGTTGCAACAAGAGGCTAACAGTGGCTCCACTTGGGGATGGATTTTCCTTGTGAAAGTTCAAGAACAGTAGGTCAGACTGCCTTGATCTTCTGTATGTTGCTGTAGACTGGAAACATTTGTTCTGGCTACTAAAAGTGTAAAACTTTGAACTATGAACAACCTCCTCCTCAACTGAATTACTGTGAACTGTGCAGCATCGCCTGCTTTCTTCTGCATGCTTGATAATTATGCAAAATGACTGCAAATAGTTATTTTCTACCATGAATTGCTTGTAATGTGACAGTTTTTTCTCTTGATACTTTGCTGAAAACTGGTGTAGAAACAAAGCTTTAAAAACTGTGTCTTTCACAAATTTACTGCTTTTCCTTAAACAATCGGCCTGCTTATACAAAAATAAAAACAAAGTGCTGATATATACAAAAAATATTGTGCAAAGATATATACAAAACTGCATTTTGTCCTTTAAAAGGGGTCATGGTAATGTTTCAGCATACGGCCATTGACAGGGCCTTCTTCAACAGTGTTGTCCTCTATAGACCTGAGAAAATATGTGTTATTTCCCTTAACAGTAGAAATAACGAATGAACCTTTCCATAAAAAATCAAACTTGGCATGTTTGCCCTTGTCTTCCTTTCTTGAGTCCCATCTTAGAACTTTGTCACCAACATTGAAATCCTCAGCTTTAGATCTCTTATAAAACATCTTTTTAAGCTTTTCTTGCAAAATTTGAGCTATGTCATAAACTTGTTCTCTGGTTTGTTGAAGATGAATGGTCTGATTGATTCTTCTTTGAATGTCATTTGGTTCAGCCTGAATTTCTTGTAACAATTTGATAGTAGGAATGCCCAAGGATGAAGGAAATCTAGCCTCCATGCGATATACTAGCTCATAAGGGTTCATCCCAATGGATATTTTGCTCGAGAGTCTGTCTGTCCATAGGGCATTTACCAGCTTTTTGTGCCAGTTCTTCTTGTTTTCTTCTAGCACTTTCTTTATGATGTTGATGAGGCTTTTGTTAGATGATTCGGCCAAGCCATTACCTTGAGGGTAATAGGCCATAGAGTGGCCTAAAGTAATATGAAATCTGTGACAAAAATTGATCTTTTTTTTGGACTTAAAGGCAGCGGCATTGTCAGTGATGATTTTCTCAGGGCAGCCAAATGTAGATAGGATATTGGACTCAAGGAATTGGATAATGATGGTGTCATTGGCTTGTCTGCAGGGAATGGCTTCAACCCACTTAGTGAAATAGTCAGTGGCTGTTAGGATCCATTTGTGCTGGCCTGAGGAAAAGGGATGGTTTTCTCCAATGAAGTCAAGACCCCAATATTGAAAAGGTTGTTCGGTTGAGATGGGTCTAAGGGGTAGGGGTAACAACTTTCTCTTGCCCTCAAAGATTTGGCATTTGTGATATGACATGGTTAACTTCTTTACATCTGCAAAAGAGAGGGCCAATAGAAACCAGCCCTTAGAATTTTATCAGCAGTGGACTTCCAATATAGATGTCCTCCACAGTCACCTGCATGGAATTCTTTCATGACATTGTCAGTTTCATTCATGGTTAAACAATTAAGCAATATACCTTCATGATTTCTCCAAAATAATGCACCATCTATAACAGAAAACTTTAAAGCCTTCATTTTCAGAAATCTTTTCTTGGTTCTGGACAATCCTGGGGGAGCACACAGGTTTAATAATACAAAGCAAATATCAGTGTACCAAGGGCATTGCAGAAATATCTCACCAATCTGTGGAGTCGCCAACTTCGGTTCATTGTCCAGCTAGTTTATGTCTAGGGCTTGAAAGTTTGTTTTGGACATCAGTTTAGCTAAAACTTGTCCCTTTATCAGCCTGGTTGGTTTTATTTCTATGTCATACTCAAGGATGCTTGCAATCCACTTGCATCTTTTGCCTTCTAATCCCTCTTGGGTCAGTATGTCTTTTACAGCAGTGTGTGGGACATAGGCAATCACATGTGAACATAAAATGTACACTCTGAAATTCTTGATGGCCTTAGCAAGTGCGTAGGCCTATTTTTCCATGATTGGGTACTTCAAAGGGGCGTCTCTTAAGGCTCGGCTGACAAATGCAATCGGTTTTTCAGCTCCCTGTTCATCCTTCTGCAAAAGGACAATGGCTATTGTGTGATCAGATGCAAATGAAAATATGATAAAATGTTTGTCAAACTGTGGATTGGTGAGTGCAGGGGTTTGTGTCAATGCCGATTTGATACTTTCGAATCCTTGCTTGGTTTCCAGGGACCATCTTACCTTGGCATCCTTTTTTAACATGTTGCTTAACAGTCTTATTAATTCAGCTAGATTTGGGATAAATATTCTTAGGAAGTTGATTTTCCCAAGGAATGCTTGCAGCTCTTTTATGTTTCTTGGATATGGGATTTGGAGGATGGCCTGGATTCTTTCAGGGTCAATTCTGATCCCATCTTTTGATATAATGTGGCCAAGTAACTTGCCTTCTCCGAGGCCAAATAGGGATTTCTTGGGATTCAAGGAAATGCCATATTTCCTACATGTCATAAAAATTTGCCTAAGATGCTTGAGGTGTTCTTCATCAGATTTGGAAAATGGGGTCAAGTCATCAAGATAAACAACTAGGAAGTCATGTATTTCTTTGAAAAATGCAATGTCCATTGCTCGTTGAAATGTTGCACCAGCGTTTTTAAGACCAAATGGCATCTTCACATACTTAAATGTTCCCCATGGTGTGGTAAAAGTTGTCTTGTCTTGGTCGTCCGGGTGAACAAGTATTTGGTTGAAACCTGAAAAACCATCTAGCAAAGAGATTCTAGATGACCCCACTACTCTCTGCAAGATGTGATCCATTTTAGGCAAAGGGTAATGGTCTTTTAGGGAGACTTGGTTTAAATTTCTGAGATCTACACAAAGTCTGATTTCACCTGTCTTTTTTCTCGTAGGAACAAGATTGGATACCCATTCAGAAAATCTGATGGGTGATATGATGCATGCTTCAAACATCCTCTTTACTTTCTTCTCAATCGGTGGAAGAAGCATAGGGTTGATTCTTCTAAGTTTATGCTTGAAGGGTTTATGGTTCGATTTTAAGGGGATTGTGTGTTGGATCACCGAGGTGTCATAGGATTTCAAATCCTCATAGCTCCAATCAAATACATCTTGAAATTATTTGAATAAGTCAATGTACTTGGGCTTTTGATGAGGTGGTAGCTTTTTGGATAGTTTGATTATTTTTGGATTTTCTGTCGTACCAATGTTGTGTTCCTCTATATCAATGTTAATGTGTTGCAATTTTGGCTTTCTAGGAACGTCATTAGCATCAAACATATCTTCTAGTGGGGTTAGGCCAGCAGGCAGAAAATTATCCTTTAAGTCAATGATCTCTGCCTCTGCTTTGGAAATGTCTTCCAAATGCATTTCTTTCAGTTGTTCTATGTTTTCTTTATCAAAAATAGTTGGTTTCAGGATCTGTTTGGCTGTTGCAGCTGTTACTGTTTCCTGATTCTCATTTGTTTGCTGTTCTGGATCTGTCATAGCATCCATGTCAATGTTGATATTTGAAAATTCATGCTCAAGGGTAAGGAAATTATTAATCTGGACGTCATTTTCGAACACTTGCCAATCTATGATGTTATTTGGGCTAGCGGGCCTATGTTTTATTTCAGCTATGAAGTGATGGTTTGGGTCAAAAGGAAGCTTGCATATACTAGCAAAGGTGGCTAGGCTGTGCGCATGAAAGTTGTGATTTCTGGAAATCTTGTCAAGCTTGAATTCAGTGAATGCATTGAGTATATTAGTGGCAGCAGTCCTATAGGCTCTCATTCTATTGTCGCTGGTAACAAAATTACCTTTCATTTGTTGTATGATTAAATCAGAGTCTCCTAAAATAGACACCTTTGTAGCTCCTAGAGCTTTGAGCAGTTTAAGGCCTAGCAGCAGAGCCTCATACTTTGCCATGTTATTTGTGCATTTAAAATTCAGTTTGTAGGCATGACCTTCTGCATGGTTGTTATATGTGTTGTGAATCCAGACGCCTACCCTTGCTCCTAACTTGTTAACAGAGCCATCAAATTCTAAATATCCAGTGATTTCCTGCTTGTGGTTGATGCCTAAAGTGTTAATCAACTTAGGATTGGGCAGATTTGAAATTTCTATTTGGGGAAGTTCTTCTTGCGTGCTAGTTGCAATAACTGTTGTGACAGTTTCATCAGTGTGTGCAATTGATTCTTCATTTATTTGTGCTTATTGTTCTTGGGCCAAGGGCTCATTCTTGGTTGGAGAATTTGTGTCGTCATTAAACAAAATAAAGGAATCCATATTGGAATGGATTGAGTAAAAGGGAAAATTTTCTGGCTTGCTCTCACTACTTACCACATATTTCATGAGCGTTTCTCTATACAGTCTCTTTGGTTGCCCAAAGACTGAAATGGTGGCATAGGAAAGGTCTAATTGAAGGGATCCTTGAAGCTTTTCTCCCCATGATCTTGATAGGAGCATACCGTACTTTGGTGGAATTTCAGCGACCATTACATCCATGAGGATGGTCTTATTCGGATATTGAACTAACGAGACACACAGATCTTTGATGAGGTCTAGACATTTCACTTGACTTGAGTAAAATGAGTACAAGTCTTTGTAAGGTCTTGTAACGTCAAGGTTCAGTTTTTCCATAACTGCTTTGGGCATTAGATTATGCGATGCCCCTGAGTCAAACATAGCATTGTGCAAAACTTTGTCATGTATATGCAAACTGACGTAGAAGGGTGGAATAGGTCCATATGTTAACTTTCCATTAACTTCTGGACCAAACAACAGTTCTGGGGAATCATCCAAAACATTTACATCGTCCTTGTTTTCTGGAATTTGAAGTGACCTTTGAATTTGATGCCTATATACATCGTGTTTGGCAAGTTCTGAGAGGGGGATGGATATTTTCAACTTAGATATTTCTGCCTCTCAATTAAATGGTTTTTCCAATGGATTCTTGTTGTTGATAAAGGCAATTTTTTCCTTTTCATTTAAATTATCTGCGATTTGCTCTTGTTTATCAGCATTATGAGGACTGATAGCTTGCGGTTTTTTAGTTTCAGGAAAGTTTTTTGGAACACTGTTCGAGCTTTGTTTCGAGGGAGAAGGCGACAAAGGCTGATCTTTGGAAGGCTGTATTTCTATTATGTCTTCTACAGTCACTTGATGCGGGTTTGGAACATTTGTATCAGTGGGTTCTGTTATGACAGCCTTCCCTTTCGTCTTGTTGGGTTGTTTGCCATCCTTTGTTTTACTAGGTTCTCAAATGTCAATGGTCCTAGTTCTCAGCTTATATTGTTTGTGTACTTCATACACAGTAGTATCATATCCTTGTTTAAAATCAAAAGACTCACCATATTTAGTTTGAAACTGATTGTAATCGAGTTCATTTTGATCTTCTTGGGACATGACAGTTTGGTGCTCACCCTTTAGATCCATTAGGTTCATGTGAGTGTCCCCTATGGGTTCACTAGAAGTAGATCCTTCAACATAGTTATCTTGAAAAGGGGGTCTTATCTCATGGTCTTGGGTAGACCTACCAGCATTTGTGTTCTGCGTTTTCCTAAAATTTGGATTCCTTATGGTATTGGACTGTTGTCCTTCCCATGATGCTTTTCTCTCAACATTTTCTACTCTTTCTCCTAGCCTTTGTAGGCCATTGATAATAGCATCAAGCTTTTGATCAAAGGCTGAGGGTTCTTCCTTAAAGGTGGTTCTTCTTTCCATTCTATCTCTATTTCTCTTGGCAATTAAGTTAGCCTCAACACTGACAACAACGTTTTTCATGTCTGCAAGGGTCTGAGGAGCTCTTTCTTTTAACTGATATGCCATATCAGGGTCAAAACCATCCGAAAATTTGTACAAGGCCAGATCAGGGGGAGGTCTTAGGTTTTGTGGTATTGCATTGTAAAGATTCTTGAATCTTGCACAATACTCCAAAACGGTCTCTTGAGGACCTCGTTTAATCGTATCATATTCAACTAGTATGTGCAAGGGGTCTTTCCTTTTCTCCCATCTGTTGGTAAAGGATTGGTAAAGCTCATCTGGGGTGGTTATTGAATTTGCAGCAAGTGATCTGAACCAAGTTCTTACATCACCTGTCAGACTCTGAACAAAAATTCTTATTCTTACGCTATCATCGTCTATCTCGTAGTTTTCAAAATAGTCTTGCATCTTTTTAGTATGCTGAATGGCAGTAAAAGGACCGGTGGAATCAAAATATGTGATTTTAGATTGGTACTCTTGAGGTAAAGCCCTAGCATTAGCAGGTAATTGCAGGGGTGCATATATATATTAGCCATATTGGCAGGGATAAGTTGAACAACGGGGATTAATGGAACAATAGGGATAACTGGGATAATAGGAGCAATAGGGACGCTGGAAACAACAGTAGTGGTAGTATGTGAAGTGAATGAAGTTGTGGAAGGGGTACTTCGCGATGTAGATGATGAACTAGGGGAAACAGGGGCCGAAAGAAACAAAACCTTGACAGGAGTCGGAATACAGCTAGGGTAAGCTACTTCAGGACTTAAATCAGGGAATTTTTCCTGTCTTTCCTACTTCCTAAGGATTTTCAGGATTATGTTAGGGTTTTCAAAAACAGCTGGAGGGTGTGGATCGGGATTTGACCTTGTATATCGTGGATTCTTCTTGGGAGCCAGCTTCCGAATTGTTTTTTGGGTATTTTTATGGGAATATTTTGGTAATTAACAAGGGACAGATCAGATTTTGGAATGGCTATGTATATCTTAAAACTAGCATGAAGATTGACTGAAGCAGCTTTTATTTACTTCTACTAATGTAAAACAGAAACAGTTTCAAAGGCTTCCTGGCTGACATTCAGACTTCATTTGTAATTTTAAGAAATATACAACAATTAGAAAATTGACCTTTTTAGGGGATCTTTCCAACCTTCTTCTTGAGATTAACTGAGGATGATCCCCAGTGGAGTCGCCATTATGTTATCACTCACGTTGTCCCCAGGTTGGAGTAAGGGATACGACCGAGGTAACCACAAACCAACTTTGGATTGCAGGTTCTAACCCACCTGCAATCAGAGAGGGCTATCTCTTTCAAATTTAGTTATGTTTAAAAGGATTTTAGGCTAGGTATTGAGTTCAGAGGGTTTTTGTTTTGTTTTGGTGGGAAAATTGATGATTCAGGTAGAGAGGCATAGCACAGTCTGAGTGTTTCAAACCATTGGGCGTGGAGTCGAGGAGGAGGACTGCTGGTGCATTTCCTTGGTCACAATAAGTGAAAATGGAGCAAGATAGTTACACATGAAACAATTTTTCAGGTTAAATGATGGAAAGAATGCTAAGTAATGAGAGGCAGTTAAGAATCTCTCAATCAGCTTAACAGATGTAGGTAACAGAGCTCTACCTAGGGGCATCTAAGAATCCCTAGATAATTGGCTTACACAGGTGAGTTAGGGTAAATATGAGCCAGGAGGAATTCATATTCATAACCAATTCATTTAGAGGAAAACATAAGGAAATAACAGAAATTGAGCATAGAGTGTATTTAAACAAATTCTAAGCTATTCTTTCTTTCTGCTATTTAGATAGTGGTAAACAGTAAAACGGAGGTAAGATGCACTTATTGTTTCAGGCTGCAACACAAGAATTCCATCTTCATTTCTTCAAAACATTCATTAACAACAGGCAGTTTGCTCTCCAAGCTTTCAGTGATCTTTGGTTATAGAAAAAACTTAGGTATACAATGCGAGTCTCTAGTGAAAATTCTCAATTGACCAACCCTTGAAACAACGTAGAGGATGGTATATATAGGGGAAAAACTCTCTACACCTGCTTTTATTACATCTCGACCTAAACAGGTCATAAAAAATGATTAATTGACCTAATTCTATCAGAAATAAATTCATGAAAATATCTCAGGCTGCGCTGAGGGCGGCCGTATCAAAACTGAATAAATTATGTTGTCCTCCGTGGCTTGGTGTAGTGTTTTCTGCAATAAATGTGTATGGGTTTCTGCTGCTTTGTTGTCTGTCTGCATTTAAAGCTTTAACTGTGATTTGAGGGCAAGGATGGGCTTACGCCTCTTAATTTGACTTTGCTGAGGGGGTTCATCAATGCTCAGGTGCTTCGAGCCCCTAAAAAATCTTCACTGATATTCTTTGGCTGTTCTTTCTTCTTTGATACTCTTTGACAATAAATTGGGATGTTGTTCTGATGTGCTATGCATTAAATCAGTATTTAATGGCTGTTGTTTGGCTCTGTCTTCCTTAAAACTGTCTTCGGCTCCTTCCTGAATGTTTCGCGAAGAAAAACGGGTCATTCGGCACCTTTCGGGCTTGCTGGGGGCTGCATGATGAAAAGATTCCCTAAAGATTCCCCATTTCGGCCTATTTTATTCAGCGATGAGCGATTTGCGCCCTTCGCGGTAAAAACTGATGATGACGTCAGCATGACAGGACTTTGTACGACGGGTGACACAGTGGCAGGGCACGTGGCAGGGTGACTCGGCGGTACAGTGGCAGGAGGGTCACGTAGGCAGATGATGCGTCATGGTGACAGGGCAGGGGGGTGACGTAGGCAGGTGACGTCATTGCGCAGGAGTGGTAAATGGTTTTGGGTGCACCGCCTTAGCGCCTAGACGGTTTTGTCAGAGGGGGCTCCGCCACAGCCTAGAAGGCAACGCGTGGCGGGAGTACAGTGGCAATACCGCCCATCTCCCGGACGCTATCCTTCGGGCACGTTGGGAGACAGGAAGCCCCGCCAGCCGTTGATCTGGGCACATGACGATCGGACGACTGGCAGGAAGGATGGGGCGACGGCGGGTTAGTGGGCGGGGATATCCGCGGGAATATTTCGATTTAAATGTAGCGTGGCAGGGGTTTTTAGACTTAGGGAAAGTGGGTTACAGAGTTTAATGAGCGCGGGTTAATGTATTTATGCACAAAAAGTTAGGATAAGGGCGAAGTGTGGGTTTTTTGAGGGTTTTTTAGGGCTAGGGGGAAGGTTATTAGCATGACCAGCTGTTATCTAACTCTTGCTATGACACGGATGGGCTAAAAATAGCTCTATATGGACTATTTTTCCTCGGACTTACAAGAAATATGGCTATATTACCAGTGGGGGGATATTTACATAGGGGAGTTTTATATACATTTTTTTTAGTAGGGGAAGGGCGAAAACTGATGGGGAGTTATATACTAGAGTTAGTAGTCAATATGGAAATGATAAGCAGGCGCTAAGGTGGGGGACCTTAGGCCAATTTTCGAGGGAACAGTGACTCACAGATGAGAAATCCTTGAGTGAAGCAGATCTTCACCAAGACAAATGACATGGAAAATGATGAAACAAACAGGTTTCAAGCAGATCTTGACCTCTTTGGGGAAATTAGTAAGTGACTTGGGGAAGAAGAAGGGGAAGTTAGTGATGTCTAGCTTGAGCTCCACCAAATGAAAAACTGCCTGTAACTGTAATCTGAAGAGATAAAACACTTTGTAACACAAAATTGATCATAAATCATCATTTTGCAACCTCACAACTACCTACCCAACCTACTCACTTAACATTTTTTCTTCTTTTGATTTGGGTGCACTTAGACTTGCAAACCCAGCTTTACAAGTTTTTCTTTTTGAATGTTTCCTATCTAAATCTACACTTATTTCTACCAGGGCCCAGATTAAGGAGTTGGGTCCCTTTGATTCTCTACCTATCTACAGATCTGCCGAGATTAAACTGTTTGGTCAGATGCATTCTCTATATTCTAAAACTGGAAATTAAAACCTAGGGAGACCAAGATTAGACGGTTTGGACTTCCCTTAAATGAAAATTCTTCAAAACTAGAACAACTCATCAAAATTGGAATACGGCAGTGCCTATGAACTAGCACACTTCATGGCATGTTGTGGAAATATGGAACACTGCAGCCTGCAAAGTATGACATATTTGGCATGTAAAAATGTGAATCATGAAAAATGAAACCCTGTTGCAACAAGAGGCTAACAAGTGGGAGCAAAACTTAATATGCAGTGAAGGGAGAAGGAGAACGGTGCAGCGCAGGAGCAGGGATATTTAGTGGGTGAGCGTGATTACGGGTATGTCCCCTTTGACTCTCCTCTTTCATTTCACTCTAGCCTGTTTGGTTTGGTTGATAGGGGGGAATGATGGGAATTGCTGGGGAGGGGCAGTGCTTGAGCGAGTCTGCTTCTTACATGGCCCCACATAGTAAGACGGTAGAGAGTGGTAAGATTTTATTACTGGGGATGAGGGTTAGCCCGAGTATTCCAAGAACCCCATCCAAACAGAGGGAAGCATGACATGGCTACCTTCCTTTGTTCTCTGATGCCAAAGAACAATGGGGATGGTTGGAGTGGGGCTGGAAGGTTAAGTGACAAAGAAATACTGACTGATGGAAAGATTATAGCACCATGAAAGCTAACCTTCGTTGTTGATAACTGCAAGCAGGAGGCAATAAAGGAGAAAATGGCTCACATAGGCAGAGGCAGGGACCGCGGAGGCAGAGGGCGACAGAGCCAACAGTGTCGAAACAAGCTGTCAACCTCGGTGCCAGCGAGTCAGAGGAAAGGAAGGAAAACCATGAGGATGACAGTCCAGGAAGCTGCTCGAGCCTATAGAGAAAGGATAGGCGTGGATATTCGAGAGTGAATTCAAGAGGTGGAAGACAATATAATGGAAGAAGAATCAGAACCTGAGATGGAGGAATGGGGAGATATTATCCCCGACCTAGGGCATACTAGAGGCCGAATGACACTGTATCGGCAAGCTTTGCATGTATTCTAGGTTTTAAAGCAGTTACTAGCTAAGGCTTTGGACTAGGTGGCTGAAGAAGTGGCAGCGATAGCTCAAGGCATGCCTAATATTAAAAAAGAAATGAAAAACCTGCAAATCATCATGATAATGCAAGACAACAAGCTGAATGAAATCCAACAACAGTTGAAGAAATTGTCACCTGTACCAAATGACTTGACGACAACACCTGTTAATGTAGATTCTGATGAAGAACACTGGAACGATTAGTCCTTTACAATTTTCTTGTCTGATTATTTTGCGGCTAGCTTTTCTTTTCAGACGTTTGTATGTTAGTGTGTAGTATGTTCAGTGTTTTTAGATGTGCTATTCATGTAGCTTGGATAGAAAGACTAATTAAATTTTTTATTGGATGGCCTATAACGAACTTAGGTGGCCAACAGACTTGGTTTCCCATATGGGCAAGTTGAGACTACCAAAACGGTGTATCTTGAACAACCTATTTATTAAATAGAAGAAGAAAGTACCACCCTAACGTTCAAAAAAATTAACAAATATATTATTATTTGTTATATTAAAGACAATAAATATAAGGTAAACATATATATTATAGATGTATAATATCAACATTTTACACTAGCTAAATTTTTTAATTATAAATATAAATTCTATATTGTAACATCTTTTAGTTTTAAAATATTTTACATATTAAACAAGATAAAAGTCTTTGTGATTGAATGGATCACTTCCGAACCTAAACTTATGTCAGTCATCAATTTGATAGATCTTACACATACAACATTTTAAATTTTATTTAAGTGAATTAAATCCCTATTTTCCCGCAACCTCAATTCCATATCGCAATGACTTACCAAAAGACTCATTTCTGTAGTGAGGATTTTGTAGAGACGTGTAGGATTTGTAATGATATTGCATGTGATCATCCCGAATGGGTGCCCACTTCCATCGCCGGAACATTCTTCAGAATTCGATTAGTGATCACTTTATAAGCAATTAACAAATAAACAAAGTTGTTCTCAATAAATCATGTTGTTTTTGCATGTGTTCTTCTCGAATGGGTGCCGCTTCCATCGCCGGAACTTTCTTACGGAATTCGATTAGCGATCACTGGATAAGCAATTAACACATAAACATAGTTGTTCTAAATAAATCATGTTGTTTTCAGCATGGTATTTTCCAATCAAATTTAAAGGAAAGGGTTATATTTTAATTTAGAGGGTTAATTCGATTTTAGTTTTTTAATATTAACGAAATAAATTAGTTTTTTATATGAAAATGAACAATAATTTTAAATTTCATATATATATATTATTAATATAAAATATCATTTCATGGGAAAATGAAAAATAATTTTAAATTTCATATATATTTTATACATCATATTTTCTATTATGTTAAGTTGTGTGAATATTAAATGATGAATCTTGTTTACAAATCAAAACTCCAAATATTTATAGTTTACATTAGTCATTAGTATTATAATTTGTATAGAAACCATATGGAAAGAATTTAATAAGACCACTTACATTTACTATATGAATCATATGAAAGGAATTTAATTGGACTGTTTATTTACAATCTATAGAAGAACCATATGGAGGAAATTTAGTAGGACCATTTACTCTTTCATTTCATGGATGTCATTATTGCATAATGAAACTATTTTCCTTTCTTCCATTCAAACAATTATAATGAGTTTTTTAAAAGAAATCAAAATATAGTACTATTTTATAAATATCATTATAATCTTCAATTTAAAAAAACAACAAAAACTATTAAAACCTCCAAAAACACAAGTTTCCATAAAAGAAACATAACTTACAAGAATCTTTTTCTATAAGAATTATAAGCCTAATGAGCAATGCACATGTGGCCTAATGATTAATGCACATAGAGAATACCATCTTAAAAAAATTGAAATAACATATTTTTGTCAACAAAAATGAATAAACATTACTTCTTTGGCATAAAATTTATAACAATAACTAATCATACATCTACTAAATCAATTTTGATACATCTACTGAATCAATTTTGATTCCTAATATTTATTGTCATGTCTTCATAATTATTAAGAATAAAGAAAACATGTACTTAAAATTCATAAATGCAAGCAAGTAGAGACAGTGATATCAAAATTATTCTTCCTCTCTAAGTATCAAAAAATTCTTCGCTCCCACTACTAATGTGTAATTTTTAAATTCGATCTACACATTGCGTTTGTGTTGGAAATAATAATCGCAAATACCGCCTTAACACACTGATAAAATGACAAAAGTCAGAATAGAATACCTTTCTGCAACACATCACAGAGGTTAAAGCATTTAATGAAGTTTATTAATTAGATATGGGCAAACATTCATTCCGCGACTGTTTCCCACTCACCACAACTCCTGTGTTGGAATTTAATTCCAACTGCAACATAAACAGCTGGACAGAAATCTGATTTGTTGTAGATATTCCAGACTGTTGGATGCCTCAAAGTCGTGCTTGAAATTTTGCACATTACTGTGCATTAAATTTTCAGAATTAAATTCCCTTGTAACAACCGACTTCATTTCTTCAGAAGGCATCACTGCTTGCTGCATTCAATACGCAGATAAGCTTTAGAAGATATTTTTATTATCTTATTGTTTAAAGTGAAATATGTTTTTAACATATAAATGTGATGAACAACATTTATTTTTTATGTTAGAGGAATGTTAGAGAGTTTGAGAAATAGAAAAAGACAGAGAAGAAGGCAGAGCAGAGAAAACAACAAGAAAATAGAGTATGGAGGTTTTTTAGTTATTCCAGAACTGTAATTTTGAAGAAGTTTGTAATTTTTATTGTCATTTTTATGGTTAATAAAAACAGAGCTTTTCTCCATATCTTCTTTGTTCAGATTTCTCTCATTTCTTTGTGTTGAGTTGAGGAACTTTGCCTCCTCTGTTTTGTTCGAAATTATCAGAAATTTCCATCATGGTATCGGAGCTGGTCTAAGTGCTCAGTGAGTCAAAAAACAAAGTTTGTTTTTTCACTGTAGGAGTTCTAGGAAGCTTATTGAGCAGTTTTTCTCCAGCAGAGAAAGTTTTTTGCTTTTTTTTAACTATACAGTCAGTATCTCTTCTTTACTTATACAGGTTAAGATGGCAGACGCTGGAACTGGTTTGACAAATTCCCAACTACCACAGTTTAATGGGAAAAATCCACAATTATTGGTCCATAATAATGAAAGCATTGTTTGCTTCTCAAGGAATATGGGAGCTAGTTGAAACTAGCTATGCTGAACCTGCAGATGAAATGGCATTGGCTGCTTTGACAGTAGCAGAAAGAGACCAGTTTAAGAGCGACAGGAAGAAGGATGCCAAAGCCCTCTTTTTTCTCTTCCAATCAGTACATGAAAGTGTTTTTCCACAGATTGCAGCAGCAAAAAAATCCAAAGAGGCATGGGATATTCTCAAAACTGCCTATCAAGGCATGGAGAAGGTGAAGACTGCAAAGTTGCAGATGTTGAGGAGAGACTTTGAAACACTCAGCATGAAGGAGTCAGATACAGTAGATTCATTCTTCACTCAGGTTATTGGTGAGATTCTTGAAGAAAGAAGGATTGTGGAGAAGATCTTGAGAAGTTTACCCTCAAGGTTTGAAGCTATTGTGGTAGCAATAGAAGAAAGAAAGGATCTCTCGTAGTTCACAGTAGATGAACTGAGTGCTTCTCATATGTCTCATGAACACAGACTGAGTAGAAGAACATATTCCTCTTTTGAGCAAGCATTCAAGACTCAGATGTCTTTTGGCCAAGGAAAAGGTCGAGGCAGAGAAAATAACAGAGGTCGTGGAAGAAGCCAAAACAAAGGCAGAAATAATCCTACAAGAACAAGCGGAAGGAGCTGTAATCAGAACCAAGATGAAAGCTCAAGCAAACAACAAGCTCATGGACAAAGGTATGACAAATCCCAAGTCCAATGTCATTATTGTAAGAAATATGGGCACTACGCCAATGAATGTAGAATAAAAAAAATGACATGAATAGTAGGCGGAATGCTAATTTTGCAAATGAAGAAGATAAGAATCCAAAGATTTTGCTGTTAACATGTAACATTGCACAAGACAAACAAGAAGATTTTTTGTTCTTAGACTCAGGTTGTAGTAATCACATGACTGGAAATATTGCAATGTTTGCCAATCTGGATGAAAATGTGAAATCTGAGTTAACAACAGGAACTGATAGTAAGATATCTGTCAAGGGTAAGGGCAGAGTCAATATCTGAGCAAGAAATGGAGAACAAATGATTGTGCCAGAGGTATACTATGTACCTGTTCTGAAATGTAATCTTTTGAGCATTAGACAGCTCATTCACAAAGGTTACAATGTGTTCTTCAAAGATGATATGTGTACAATCAGAGACATACCTCCAAGTAAGAAGATCATTGCACAGGTGCAGATGACCAGCAATAGAATGTTTCCTCTCAAACTCAGGGCAGATTTGAAGGAAGGAAGAACTATTGCAGTTGTAACACAAGAAGTCTTTCAGGAACAAGTGAAAGATGAGAATTGGTTGTGGCACTTGAGATTTGGACATCTCAATTTCATAGGCTTGAATTTGTTGCACAGAAAGGGAATGGTAAAGGGATTGCCATTGATCGAGAAACTGGACAGCCTTTGTGAAAGATACATCTTGGGCAAGCAACACAGTAATCTTTCGAGCAAGAAAGAGTATAAGGGAAAAGCACCCTTGGAAATTGTTCACTCTGATGTGTGTGGACCGATGCAAATACCATCATTTTCCAGAAATAAATATGTTTTAACTTTCATTGATGATTACACCAGAAAGATATGGGTGTATATGCTGAAACAGAACAGTGAAGTGTTTGAGAAATTCCACCACTTCAAAACTCTTTTTGAGAAGCAATGTGGGCATTATATCAAAGTGCTCAGAACAGATAGAGGAGGAGAGTACATTTCTAAAGACTTTCTGCTTTTTTGCAGAGAGAATGGCATACAAAAGTAGTTCACCGCGAGGTATACACCTCAACAAAACAATGTTGTCGAAAGGAAGAATAGGACCATTCTTGACATGGTCAGAAGTATGCTGAAGCCAAAACACTTGTCGCATGAGTATTGGGCAGAGGCTGTCACTTGTGCAGTTTACATCTTGAATAGATGCCCAACTAAAGCTTTCATGAACAAAATACCAAAAGAATCATGGAGTGGTCAAAAGAAAATTGTCACTCACATGAGAGTATTCGGTTGTGTAGCATATGCACATGTACTGGAGTAGCTAAGGAAGAAGTGTGTCTTTATTGGCTATTGTGATGAGTCAAAATCATACAAACTCTATAATCCATCCACCAATAAATTTATAGTAATCAGAGATGTGCAGTTCATTGAAGATGAAGCTTGGGATGGAAGCTTAGAGAAGACAGTGAATGTGAAGACAATTGTGTTTCACGAAGAAGAAGAGGAAGGAACAGTAACAAATAATCCTTCCTTGGTGTCTCCTCCTCCATCACAGAAAGTACAACAAACCACACGACAAGCTGGAATTCGAATAGCCTTCAGAAGTCAAGGAAGTGCTTCTCCAAGCACACCACAAGGATCAGAAATACCCTCAAGTTCGGATGGAACTCCAAGCACACCAAGAAGACCAAGATTTAGAAATCTGAATGAGATTTATGAACAAGGAGAGGTAAGTAATAATACTGATTTGAATTCATTATTCGCTTTGTATTGTCATGTTGATGACCCAGTTCATTTTGAAGATGCTGTAAATGAAGATAAATGGATTGAAGCAATGAATGAAGAGATTGGTGCAATTGAGAAGAGTAAAACATGGGAGTTAGTGGACCTTCATGAAGGCAAAGATGTCATTGGAGTTAAGTGGGTCCATAAGACCAAAAGCAATGCTAAAGGCAAGATTGACAGGAACAAAGAAAGACTTGTTGTGAAAGGCTACAAGCAGCAACAAGGAAAAGACTATGATGAAACCTTTGCACCAGTATCAAGGAAGGAAATAGTCAAAATAGTGTTGTCTATTGTGGCACAACACAAATGGAATATTTATCAGATGGATGTTAAATCTGCATTCCTAAATGGAGTGTTAAAAGAAGAGGTTTATGTTGAACAACCTCCAGGCTATGAAGTTGAAGGCCAAGAGCATAAAGTCTGCAAACTAAAGAAGGCTCTTTATGGGCTGAAGCAAGCACCAAGAGCATGGTACAGCAGAATAGATGCTTATCTGATTGAGAATGGGTTTGATAAGTGTGATGGTGAACTCACACTCTACATAAAGGAGAATGACGATAAAATTCTTATTGTTGTTTTATATGTAGATGATTTGATTTTTACTAGCAATGATGCTTCTCTCATTGTTGATTTTAAAGCAGTCATGAAAAGTGAATTTGAAATGACTGACTTGGGCATCTTAAGATATTTTCTTGGAATTGAAGTAGACCAAAGTGAAAATGGTGTTTTCATTTCTCAAGTTAAATATGTAGAAGCAGTGTTGAATAGATTTAACATGCAGAATAGCAACGCAGCTATGAGTCCAACTGTAATGGGGTTGAAATTGACCAAAGAAGACAACAGTAAGGATTTTGATCCAAAATTGTACAAGAGCATAGTTGGCAGCCTTATGTACTTGACTGAAACTAGGCTGGACATTATGCACGCTGTGAGTTTAATCTCCAGGTTTATGGAAAGATCGAAAGAGACTCATTGGGAGGCAGCCAAGAGGATTCTAAGGTATGTGAATGGAACCAAGGGGTTTGGTATTTTATACTCCTCCTCTGAAAGTTTCATGTTGACAGGTTACACTGACAGTGATTGGGCTGGAAGTGTTGATGATAGGAAAAGCACATCGGGATATGTGTTTCATATGGGATCAGGAGCCATCTCATGGGCTTCCAAGAAACAACCAGTTGTGTCTTTGTCAATAGCAGAGGCAGAGTATGTGGCAGCAACAGCAGCAACATGTCAAGCAGTGTGGCTGAGAAGTGTTCTCAGAGATTTGTGTCATGAACAAGAAAAGGGCACAACCATTTACTGTGACAATAGCTCGGCAATAGCATTTCCTAAAAACTCTATTTTTCATAAAAGGACAAAGCACATAGACACCAAATTTCACTTCATACGTGAATTGGTTAACAATGGTGAGATTGTTTTGCAGTACTGCAGAACAGAGGATCAGTTAGCTGACATCTTGACAAAACCATTGGGAAAGAAAAGTTTTCGATCATTTCAGGAAATGCCTAGGTATGCAGAAAAACCCAGTAGTTGAAATTAAGGGAGAGTGTTGGAATTTAATTCCAACTGCAACATAAACAGCTGGAAAGAAATCCTATTTATTGTAGATATTCCAGACTGTTGGATGCCTCAAAGTCGTGCTTGAAAATTTTCACATTACTTTGCATTAAATTTTCAAAATTAAATTCCCCCGGAACAACCGACTTCATTTCCTCAAAAGGCATCACTGCTTGCTGCATTCAATACGCAGATAAGCTTTAGAAGATATTTTTATTATCTTATTATTTAAAGTAAAATATGTTTTTAACATATAAATGTAATGAACAACAGTTCTTTTTTATGTTAGAAGAATGTTAGAGAGTTTGAGAAATAGAAAAAGACATAGAAGAAGGCAGAGCAGAGAAAATAGCAAGAAAACAGAGTATGGAGTTTTTTAGTTATTCCAGAACTGTAGTTCTGAAGAAGTTTGTAATTTTTATTGTCATTTTTATGGTTAATAAAAACAGAGCTTTTCTCCATATCTTCTTTGTCCAGATTTCTCTCATTTCTTTGTGTTGAGTTGAGGAACTTTGCTTCCTCTGTTTTGTTCGAAATTATCAGAAATTTCCACCACCCTGCAGGTTCAGAAAATCATTTACACATCACAGAGGTTAAAGCATTTAATGAAGTTTATTAATTAGATATGGGCAAACATTCATTTCGCGGCTGTTTCCACACTCCACAACACTTGCAGGTTCATAAAATCATTTACTATGTAAATTTGCCCATGTTG
This sequence comes from Pinus tabuliformis, assembly GCA_031772625.1. NCBI lineage: Eukaryota > Viridiplantae > Streptophyta > Pinopsida > Pinales > Pinaceae > Pinus > Pinus tabuliformis. The sequence continues at coordinate 476,143,476 of CM062810.1, read as the reverse complement.
GGTATTAAATATTTTCTCTGTCATGTAATATGCAAGTAAACGTCATATGTTGGGCAAGTGAGGGAGCGAAAGTCTCTGAGGTAGTGAGGAGAAAATCATGGAGGAAATTTTGGTGGGCATGTGAAAGCCATTTTGCTGAGTTTTACAGAAGTTTTCTCCCCCACCCGGAATGTAATTTCTTTATGTTTTGACATATAATATAAAGTGAGGTCAGTTGCGTTATGATTTTAATTTTACAAAAGTAAATTTCCGCAACCTCTTTTATTTTACTCTGTTTTTCCCTGAGTGAACTCTTTGTTTTAATAAATTCCTTGTGTGGTTGCGAGCTGCAACCTAAGATTTACCTTTCTACAACTGAATTTTACTTTTCATACTTTGCCGCAACCTATTTCTGAGTTCCTTTGGCCTCGTAAAATTTTAGATAGCCCTACAAGGAGACTGTTGATTGCAAAGGCGCTGATAACAAACAATAGATTGTTTCCCCTAAAAATAAGATCAAATTTGAAAGAAGAAGGTGCACAAGCACAACTATCAATGAACTCACAAGAGTATGGAAGAAGAGAGGTAATTGTCACACAAGTGAACTATCAAGCAGAGGTCAAAGATGAAAATTGGTTATGGCATTTGAGATTTGAACATCTCAACTTTGGAGGTTTGAATTTGCTACATAGGAAAGGCATGGTGAAGGTATTACCACTCATAGAAAAATCGGACAGCGTATTTGAATGATTCATCTTGGTTAAGCAGCATAGCGAGACATTTCCAGCAAGAAGGTCAGTAAGGGCAAAAGAACCTTTGGAGATTGTCCATTCAGATTTATGTGGCAGCCACTATGTATTGACATTCATAGATGACTAAATAAGGAAGACACGGGTCTATCTCCTAAAATAGAAAGGTGAAGTGTTTGAGCATTTTCACCAATACAAAGCTCTTGTTGAGAAGCAAAGTGGACACTACATTAACATCCTTAGGACTGAGAGAGGTGGCGAATACATCTCAAGTGATTTCCTTCATTTTTGTACGGAACACGGAATTCACAAGAAATTTACAACAAGTTATACACCTCAGCAAAATGGTGTCGCAGGAAGGAAGAATAGGACCATTATGGAAATGGAAAGGAGTATGTTGAAGGCAAAGCATTTTCCAAATGATTATTGGCTGAAGTTGTCGCTTGTGAAACATATATCTTGTATAGATGTCCAACCAAAAGCATTCAGAACATAGTTCCTAAAAAGGCATGGAGTGGAATAAAGCATAGTGCCACTCACATGAGGGTCTTTGGTTGTGTGGCATATGCCCATGTCCGAGATGAGTTGAGGAAGAAGTTGGACATCGATGGGGAGAAATGTATATTTGTTAGATATAATGATGAATCTAAAGCATACAAGCTCTATAATCCTCAACAAAGAAGGTTATAATCAACATAGATGTGTAGTTCATAGAAGAGGAAGCATGGGATGGAATATTAGAGAAGACAGTTAATGTGAAAGCATGTATACCACATGAGGACAAAGTGGAATTTACAGCAACAAGGAGTTCCTCAACACTGACTCCCTCTACTTCTATTCATGCTCAAAAAAATAGGCAACAAACATCACCATCAACAAATAATAGGACAACGTCACGTAGTTAAGCAAGTGCTTCTACAAGCACACCGCAAAGAGAAACATGAAGTGACATATCAATCTCATCTTCAACAAGCATAAGAAGACAAAATTTCAGAATTTTGAATGAAATATATGAGCAAGATGAAGTTGATAGCAGTGCTGGCATGATTTCATTATTTTCTCTGTTTTGTCATGTAGATGACCCAATTCACTTTGAAGATCTAGTCAAAAATGAAAAATGGGTTGCAGTAATGGAGGAAGAAATAGAAGCAATAGAAAAGAATGATAGATGGGAGCTAGTGGACTTGCGGCAAGCAAAACATGTCATTGGAGTGAAGTGGGTCTATAAGACCAAGAGAAATGTCGATGGTAAGATTGCAAGGCACAAAGTAAGGCTAGTTGTTAAGGGATACAAGTAGCAACATGGAAGAGATTATGAGGAGACGTTCGCACCAGTCGCAAGGATGGAGATGGTGCGTACAGTTGTGGCGATTGCCGCACAACATAAATGGAAAGTGTATCAAATGGATGTAAAGTCAACATTCTTGAATGGAGTGCTGAAAGAGGAAGTGTATGTTGCGCAACCACCTGGTTATGAGGTTGAAGGCCAAGAAGACAAAGTGTATCAGTTGAGGAAAGCTGTTTATGGGCTAAAGCAAGCACCACGTGCATGGTACAATAAGATAGATGCCTACTTGTCGGACAATGGTTTCAACAAATGTGATGATGAGCCTACTCTCTACATCAAAGAGAATGATGGTAAGATTATCATTGCTATCTTATATGTAGATGTTTTAATTTTTACGGGTAGTGATGATTTCCTCATCACTGATTTCAAAAAAGTAATGAAGAATGAATTTGAAATGGCTGACTTGGGGTTGTTAAAATATTTTTTGGGCATAGAAGTGAAGAAAATAGAAAATGGCATTTTTATTTCTCAAGCAAAGTATGTAGCAGACATTGTGGAGAGGTTTAAAATGTAGAACAACAAGCCCAAATCAACTCCAACTGTCATGGGGTTGAATTTGAGCAAAGAAGATTGCAACAACAATGTCAATCCAATGTTATACAATAGTATGCTAGGAAACTAGATGTATTTAACTGCCACTAGGCAGGATATCATGTATGCAGTGAGTTTGGTGTCGATGTTCATGGAGACACCCAAGGAGACACATTCACAAGCAGCGAAAAGGATTGTAAGGTATGCCAATGGGAGAAAGTAGTATGGTGTTTTGTACACCGCAACAGATGATTTTAGGCTAGTTGGTTACATCGACAGTGATTGGGCAGGAAGTGTCGATGACAGAAAGAGCACATCAAGATAAGTTTTTCATTTGGGTTCCAGAGCCATTTCATGGGCTTCCAAAAAGCAGCCAATAGTTTCATTGTCAACAACATAAGCTGAATATGTCGCTGGAACAACAACAACGTGTTAGGTAGTTTAGATGAGAAAGATGTTGAGGGATCTTCGTTGTGACCAAGAGTGAGCAACAACTATTTTCTGTGACAACACCTCAGCAATTGAATTGTCAAAGAATTATGTGTTTCACAAGAGGACTAAGCATATTGATGCTAAATATCATTTTATTAGAGAATTGATTAACAATGATGAAATTGTGTTACAACACTACAGGTCATAGGAACAATATGCTGATATTTTCACAAAGCCATTGGCACGTGATTTTTTTTTATCTCAGAGATTGCTTGGGAATTGTTAATGGAGACAGTTTTTATTAAGGGGGAGTGTTGGAAATAATAATCCCAACCACCGCCTTAACACACTGACAAACACCATGCTGGCCTAGTCAACCAGTGCACGGTTGTGATTTTGTTTGTAGGCAGAATGAAAAAATGAGAACATAAGTTCAGAGCAGACCATTCCGCAACACATCGCAGAGGTTAAATAATTTAATGAAGTTTACTAATTAGATATGGGAAAATATTCATTCTACCATTGTTTCCCACACTCCACAACACCTGCAAGTTCAAAAAAGCATTTGCTATGTAAATTTCCCCATGTTGCGTATTAAATATTTTCTCTATCATGTAATTAATGTCAAATTTCTATGTTAGGATAAATATATAAGTAAAATTCATTTGTAATGTTGGGCATGTTGGGCAAGTTAGGGAGCGAGAGTCTGTGAGGTAGTGAGGAGAAAAATGTGGAGGAAATTTTGGTGGGCATGTGAAAACCAGTTCTACAGAGTTTTACAGAAGTTTACTCCGCAACCCAGTAATGCGCAAATCGCAGTAAGTTTGTTGTGCTTTTCACTTGGTGCTGTAGCCTCCATTTATCATGAAAATGTAGTTTCTTTATGTTTTGACATATAATATAAAGTGTGGTCAGTTGCGTTATGGTTTCAATTTTACACAAGTAAATTTCTACAGCCTCTTTTATTTTACTCTGTTTTGTCGTGAGTGAACTCTGTCTTTTAATTAAGTCCCTGTGTGGTTGCAGTATCCTCGCAGCAACCTAAGATTTACCTTTCCGTAACTGAATTTGAATTTTCCTACTTTGCTGCAACCTATTTCTGAGTTCCTTTTCCCTCGTAAAATTTTTATAATAGTTTGAACCACTCAAAACTTATTATCACACGTATAGGTTTGTTTGTTATGTCACTACGATATGCATGTGTTTGTGCTCATTTATGTGTAAATATAAATTTGAATATTATCATGCCGTATAGGTTTGTTTGTTATGTCTGGTCGTCTATGGCAAATCTCATTACTGCAAATTCGATCTAAACATTGCATTTGAACAACTCGGAACTTATTATGTCATGGCCAGTCACATTTAACAAACGCATTATTGTATTGGTCTGGTGGCGGTGCAAAATATTTCTTGGGGCTCTAGAGTTCAATGTTGTGTGTCCTCATCCTGAAAAAATATGAAAACTGGCACTTTAAAATCTTAATTTGCTTCAAGTTTTAAGAACATTCTGTAAACCCGGGATCAATAAAAACTCTATTGTTGATGCTCACTGTGTTTAATCATGACCGATAGAATTGTCATGCGAAGGAAAATTGGCAAAGAAAAAATCGAAAGAAGGTTAGAGGCAAATAATGTATGGTCTAACTAGTAAGAGATGCTTATTCCATTCACCTTCTACATCACATAAACTTGATAATAATACAGTAATAATAATGCACGTAGTAGTTAAAACTTGGGATCAACCATCAAGAGAATCGATATGAGCATTTATTGCTTTTTCACCCAGTTTGATAGATTGCAGACCAAGATTTAATAAAATAATAATAATTAGAAAAATATTAACATAGTTCAGTTGGACAGTGAGGAAACAAAACTTTATCATGGTCATGGACTCTAGTGCAGCAAGCGATTGAAGGTATCATGAAGAAGTTGTGCATTTAGCGTACCAATGTATTGTCTTCCTGGAGCAAAGCTCTAGACGCTGAGATTGGGTATGTATTTCAGTTGCCCTGTATTCACATGTTGAATTTTGGTCTGTTTGTGTTTCTGTGGTTGAGGCTCTGGAATAGATAGGTTAGAAAACAAAATTATGAGATATAAAATATGCAAACCATATTAGTTAATCAACACTAATTTGAATATGTTAATGAGCATTCCTTATGCTATGTGAGACCAACTGAATCAAAGCCTGTTGTGTGAATTTACAAGTTATGAAGACATCTATGATGTGTTCAAAGATAATATATTCATTTATTAATACTTCTAAAATAATCAAAGGATATTGGTCAGTCGATTGTTATAAGCCTCTATCTTTCTAGACATACACATTGTTGGAGAAACTTGCCCTGGTCAGCATTTATGGCATAGCCCATTGTTTTGAAAGTAGGTATGGAATATGCCAATATTCCATCATTCGAATCCTGAGGGGCAATACATGGATCAAATTATCAATGTCATCATGTAATGTAAAACATTAAATTTGAACAACTAAAAAAATCAAAATTTGAAAATGAAGGTTGTGAAGGAAATTGGGCAACCAATGAAATTCCTTCCTAAAATCTAATTTGAGCGCTCATGGGAAATAGGTGGATTTCTAAACCCACTTTGCACTTTTCAATCATAGATTTGTTTTGCAAAATCTAATTTAATAAAGTCGAACTAAAATGGATTTTACATATCATTTTGTAGAGTTTTTGTTACGATAAATTTGGACAAATTGCACAAAACTACATCCTCAGCTAGTAAAGAAAATTAAACCCAGATTGTGAGAGCTAATTTACTCTAAATAATCGAGTGTGCCAACCATGTTTTATTTTTATTAGATTGAAACAAAATTCCATGAACAGATTGCGATGCAAATGAAGAATTTTAATCTAAGTTGATTAAAAACATAGTTGACTGCTTAAATTTTCCCAATAACTACATGTTAAATGGTTATGTCCAACACACCATCATGGATACCTTACAAAAACCAAGGATGCTACCATATGAAGGAATCAATCGAACATTTGAAATGGTTCCAGAAGCAATTATTGTACTCAAACTATAAGCAGAGTTTACGGTCCCAACAACGCCAACACCTTGCATTTTCCCAACTGAAAACATAGGACATCCCTAATTGTAAATTAGACTGTTTATCCACCACAACTACCAAGATTGCAGGTTTAAGAAGAGTCATACCACTCTGAAAATGGTACATCGACCAACAGTGAATCCATTAGTGAGTCAAGATCTTCAGAAAACATTTAGAAAAGAAGAAGCACAAGAAAAATATGTGACCAAGAGCATGATTTTGATCAACATAATATGTTCTCCTTTCTTTCATCTCAACCAACCCATTTTGAAGAAACAATAAAAAAAACTTGGGCTCGTGTAATGAACCAAGAAATTTCTACCATAAAGAATAACAAAATCTTGGGAATTTGTTGATCTCCCAAGAGACAAAACCAAAATTGGTGTAAAATGGTTATATAAGACCAAGCTGAATGGAAAAGGAGAAATTGAGAAACATAAGGAAATGTTGGTTGCTAAAGGATTCTCATAAAAATTTGGTGTCAACTATGGTGAAACATTTTCTCCAGTAGAAAAGTTAGACACTGTCGAAACTATTTTATCCACATGTTGATGGTGTTGGACCCACAAACATTCAAGGGGATCTCCTCGGTAACAAGTCCCAGCTAAACCTCAAACCATTTAGAGTCGGAGTCCCAACAGTGGGTGGTAATGTAGTGCCTTAATCGCGGTAGTGCACAGAAATAAGTATGCTAACTTTAGTCGGATGAAATTGTGTGACCTTGTAGCGAGTCAAGTGAGATGCATGTGGGTGTTGGAAATAATACTGAGAGGGGGGGGGATGAATCAGTATTATCAAACTATTATCAATCTATCTTTCTTATTTATACTTTGAATAATTCTTCAAATATTGATCATTACTTTGTATGTCAGTATCATAAAATAATGAGCAGGAACAAGAAAAGCGAATAGTCACACAAAAGAACACCAGATATAAAGTGGAAACCCAATGTGGCTGAAAACCACCTGCTGCAATATGTCTCTATCTTATTTCAATTGAAAACTCCCTTTACAATTATTTTCTACTGGTGCAGTCCTTTACCAGTACGCAGGCTACAACCTGCAGAGAGCTACAACCCTCTCTCGTTCTCCAGCTTCTCCTGGAAGGGAGCTACAACCCACTTAGCTCTTGTACTAGCCAAGATACTAGTACATAGGTGCTGGCCTACTGAAGGCTACAACCTTCTCTTTCTTCTAGGGACCACGTTTCATAAATTTTCAGACTGGATCCATGAACATCAATCAATCATCAAGTATATCTGCATCAAACAATCTTCTTTTCCCAATTAGCACTGAATCAAGTAAACAATTCTCTGACAGTTGTACCCAGAACACAGTAACAGTAACCACACACCAAATTTTGAACCTAGAATACTGCAGCAATAGACAGAGGCAGCTAGATCATAATTTAAATATATACGCTACTTCAACAACCTGAAACCTGCGTGCAGATCTATAAAGGATAATTCCTTCTTTCAAATATTCAGACAATAATTAACCCAGATTGTCAGATTTATAGATCAAGCATGTGCCTCATATAACATATCAAAATCATGCAAAGATACTATTATTCAAGCATAAAGATTATGACCCATCAATAAAACTTATCTTTCTTTATGCGGTAAGGTTCCTCCTTCATTCAGATCCAGATCTCCACCATAACCCAATCACAAATATTTCAGATCTAGCACTTATTAGATATTCAATTTATTTGATGATACTTTGCCAAATGATCTCCTTCCTCTTTTATAGTCTTAGGCCTTCCACAATACCACGGTCCAAAACCATAGGATCAAAAAATTGTTCGACTAATACCATGAACCAACCATGAAAGTGCATGAGATCAACACATTTGGATGCAATACCACGAGCCAAAACCATAGGATCAAAAACTATAGGACTAATACCATGAACCAACCATGAAAGTGCGTGAGATCAACACTTTTGGATGGAATGCCAAGGACCAAAACCATAGGATCAAAAACTGTCGGACTAATACCATGAGCCAACCATGAAAGTGCGTGAACTTTTCTCTTCATGAAAGGGACTTTTCTCTGCATGAAAGTGAGTGAACGTTTCTCTACATGAAATAAATTTTTCTCTGCATAAAAGTCCGTGAACTTTTCTCTACATAAAAGTGCGTGAACTTTTCTCTACATGAAATAAACTTTTCTCTACATATAAGTGTGTGAACTTTTCTCTTCATGAAAGGGACTTTTCTCTGCATGAAAGTGCGTGAACTTTTTTCTACATGAAATAAACTTTTCTCTGCATAAAAGTGCGTGAACTTTTCTCTACATGAAATAAACTTTTCTCTGCATAAAAGTGCGTGAACGTTTCTCTACATGAAAGAAACTTTTATCTTCATGAAAGAAACTTTTATCTTCATGAAAGTGTGTGAACTTTGCTGCACTATAATTTATCATCTGAGATGAGTGGGTTGCCATCAAGTACAACATATGTATCATAATGCCAACAATCTCCCCCTTTGGAGTTGATGGCAACAACAACCAATCACTCTCCCCCTTTGACATCAAGGGCAAAGGGTTATGCTCCCCTTAAGAACATGCTCCCCTTGACTATAAACCAGATCTGCAAAGAAGAACCATAATCCATCAAACACCATAAATGACCATGAAAGAGATAGAGACATATTGCAACAATATTCAGACCAGCATCCATGATCTCCTTCTGTACTTCCTCCATAATGCCAACAATGCACGATGTGCTCCCCCTGAACTTGTGCCATTCGATCTTTGACCAATCCACAACCCAGCACATGTACGCATATACTTCAGATGAACCTTTCGTACAACCAACAATCAGAAGAGATTCAACAACAAGATGGTGCATCAACAACCCCCAGCTTTTGCCTGAGGTATTCAAAGGTCTCCCTAGGCAATGGTTTGGTGAGTATATCAGCAACATGTTCCTTAGAAGGAACATACTCCAACTTGACCTTTTGTTCAAGCACTTGTTCCCAGAGAAAGTGATACTTGATTGGTATGTGCTTGGTTTTTAAATGCATGACTGGGTTCTTTGAAATGTTGATTGCACTTGTATTATCACATAAGATGGAGATGGGTGGTGTACAAGTGATTTGAAAATCTTGCAAGGTCTGCATCATCCAAAGGGGTTGAGTGCAGCAAGATGCAGCAGCAACATATTCTGCTTCAGCTGTAGACAAGGCAATCGAACTCTGTTTCTTGCTGAACCAAGATACTAATCTGGAACCCATAAAGAATGCACCACCGCTTGTGCTCTTCCTGTCATCCACGCTTCCGGCCCAATCTGCATCAGTGTAAGCATGAACTGTGAGATCTGTATCTCTAGGATACCATAAGCCATAATTTTGAGTCCCTTGAAGATATTTGAAGATTCTCTTTACTGCCTGAAGATGAGTTTCCTTTGGATTTTCCTGAAATCTTCCAAATATTCCCACTACATGCATGATGTCTGGTCAGGTACCTCTCAAATAAAGTAGACTTCCAATCATATATCTGTAGGTTGGTTGATGTACTGCTGCTGATTCATCATTTGCACTGAGGCTACATCCTCTGACCATGGGTGTACATACTGGTTTTGCATCTTCCATGCCATATTTCTTCAAAATCTGCTTGAGATACTTGGTTTGAGACAAGAAGATCCCTCCTTCCTTTTGTTGGATTTGCAGGCCAAGAAAATATGTCAATTCTCCAAGAAAGGACATTTCGAATTCTTTCTGCATCACCAAGGCAAAGCTTTGACTCATAGATTCTTCATTGTTGCCAAAGATAATGTCATCTACATACACAACAAGTATTAGCAATTTGTCATTTTCAATTTTTATATAAAGATTGCTATCTGCTGATCCTTTTGAAAAACCTTGTTGATGAAGATATTTGTCCAAGCGATAGTACCAAGCCCTTGGAGCTTGTTTAAGTCCATAGAGAGCCTTTTTCAGTCTGCGTACAAGGTTTGGATCATTTCCAAGAATGAAACCATCTGGCTACACAATGTATACTTCTTCTTCTAAGTCTCCATTCAGAAAGGCTGATTTCACGTCCATTTGAAATACTTTGAACTTTTGAAAGCTTGAGAGAGCAAGGAACATTCGGATGGCCTCAAGTCTTGCAATAGGAGCAAAATTTTCCTCAAAATCTATTCCTTCTTGCTGCGCATACCCTTTACAAACAAGTCTTGCCTTGTTTCTAATTACTTCCCCATTTTCATTCAACTTATTTTTGAAGACCCATTTTGTCCCTATAACATTCTTATCCTTTGGTCTAGGAACCAACTCCCAAGTGTTGTTCTTTTCGATCTGCTCAAGTTCTTCATCCATTGCTTTGACCCAACATTCATCTTTGCATGCCTCTTTTACATTTTGTGGTTCAGTTGAGGAGAGTAATGCCAAATAGCTTGAAGCTTCTACAATTGCTCTTCTTGTTTGTACACCTGCTTGTTTCTGCCCCAAAATCTGAGATTCTGGATGATTCTTCTGAACATACCGGGATGGAGTCTTCTCTTCTATCCTTATCTCTTTCTCTAGTGCTTCTTGAGGTTCTTCTTCTTCATCATTCTATCTTTGAGGGTAGTCTTCATCTTCTTCGATATTTTCATGATTTACTTGCCTAGGAATGTATCCCCTTTCATCAACCACTACATCAATGCTGTCAACAATTCTTACAAGTCTTTTATTGTAGAACTTATATGCTTTGCTTTGTGGAGAATAACCAAGAAGAATGCCTTCATTTGCGCTAGGTTCAAGTTTGCCAAGTTGCTCATCAGTATTCTTAATATAGCATTTGCTCCCAAAGATTTTGAAGTGCTTTACTGAAGGAGTCTCACCATACCAGAGCTCATGAGGAGTTTGAGTGTTGTTCACTTGGACATTTGTTTTTTTGAGAATAAAAACCACAGCATATGCAGCTTCACCCCAGAAAGTTGCGGGAGTTCCAGACTCATCCAGCATAGCACGAGCCATTTGTTGGATTGTTCTGTTCATCCTTTCCACCACTCCATTTTGTTGAGGAGTTCTAGCTGTAGAGAATCCTCTTCTTATCCCATATTCTTCATAGAAATCAAAAAATTCATTTGAGGTAAACTCCCCACCTCTATCAGACCCGAGGCACTTAATTTTGTAACCTGATTCATTTTCAACGAAGGCTTTGAAGGATTTGAATTTCTCGAATGCTTCGTCTTTGTGATTCCTAAGTCCTAACCAAACAAACCTGGAGAAATTGTTAATGAATAATATCAATTATTCTTCTCCTCGAGGTCTCCTTTTCCTAAATGGACCACATACATCTGTATGGACTAGCTCAAGAGGCATGCTAGTTGATCCTTCCTTCTCTAGAAAGTTAGTTCTGGTTTGCTTTCCAAACTGACATGATTTCCATATGGTGTTGTTTGGAATTTTGATATCTGGAAGACCACGAACTGCCTGATATTTGCATGCTTTCCTTATTTGTGAAAAACATAGATGCCCCAACCTCTGGTGCCATAACCAGTGTTCATCATCCTTGCTCAAATAGCATTGTTGTTGTCCTTCTTCAAATATATATAGATTATTTGGAGTTCTTCTACCTTTGATCATTGTTTCACCTGTATCAAGATCACGAACACGACATCCATTTGATCTAAATATCACCTCGGTTCCTTGATCACACATCTGCCTGACACTTAGAAGATTATGCTTCAATCCATCAACATATAAAACATTTCCAGCTTTGACCTTTTCTTTTAACTGAGCAGTGCCTTTTCCTTTTATAGCTACAGGAGTATCATTTGCAAAAGAGACTTTCTTTCCCTTTTCTAAAGCATAATATGATTCAAGTTTTTCTTTATCACCTGTCATATGTTTCGAACATCCACTGTCAATGTACCATAGATTTGCTTGTCCTTCTGCATAAAATGCTATCCCACATCTTTCTGTTTGTGGTTCCTTTATTCTCCATGTTCTGGTGCTTGAGGCTTGTTCCTTTGTTTGCTGAAACCTGCTCCTGCATTTAGAATCTTCATGACCAAAGTTATTGCAAGTAGAACATTCAACTTCATTTTCAAGAGCCGAAAAGTTGTTATAGGCTCTTTTTGTAATCCCAATCATACTTCTTTGTTTTTGAGCTTCTCTAGTCATGATTGTTTTATATGCAACACATTGAGCTACTTTGTGACCAAATTTATGGCAAGAGAAACATTGCCCATTGAAGAAACTTCTGCGATTATCAAATCTACCGGCCAAATGATTGTAATTTCTATTGTCATCCATTCTTGAAGCAAATTGAGAAGATTTTACCTGTGGCTGGTTGTAGCTTTTGTTCATCCTTAAACAGATTGCCCCTGGTTTACCTGATAGTCTTTGTTCGTTCTTGATGTACTTCATCCCTGCTTTACCTGGTGATCTCCATTGTGCTTTTGCTCATTCCTTCTTGCTGCATCAAGATAACTCTTTGAGGTGGATGCTTGAGATGTTTCTCCATTATACCCCAGACCTGTCTTGTTTAGCGGAGAACGTTGTACATTGATGATCTCATCCAGAGTTTCAGATCCTTTGACAAACTTAAGATTAATAGCCTTTGTTTTCTCAATTTCTTTTCTAAGGCAAACAATTTCACCTTCTAACTTTTCGAGACATTTTTCTTTTTCATCAATTTGAAATTGTAGAGTATCAATGATCATATTTTTTCTTCTATACATGTCTTAAGTCTAGAAATCTCTTCATAAAAACTATCCACATCTATAGCATCCATGTATTCATCATCCTCAAATGCCATTAAAAGTTTATAGTCATTACCTCGTTCATCTTCATCACTATTTGATAGACCATCACTATCTTCATGAGTGTAGTAGCTTTTCTTATTTGCATTCTGTTTCTTGTTCGATCTAGCAGGTTCCTTTCCTTTGTCAATCTTATCCATATGAGGACATTTGACAGCATAATGACCTACTCTTCCACAAGCAAAACATTTAAAAGGTAGCTTACCTCTGAACCTTCCAGTACCCCGTTGAAGATTTCTGACAAAATTTGATTCTTCTTCTTCTTCTGGCACGTGACTTGATTCATAGTAGTCTCCTTTGCCTGAAGCCTTAAAAGAAGCTTCTCTCTTGTCTGATGGACCTCCTTTTCTCATTTCATAAGAAGTTAGAATTCCGTGTAGCTGAGACATAGTAAGAGTTCGTAGATTTTCCTTTTCTTCTATTGCAGACACTTTAGATTCAAACTTGGGGGACAATGATCTTAGGAAATTTTCATCCACAACAACCTCTTTTATTTCTTCACCCAAGTTCTTCATACAATTAACAATCTCATCTACCCGAAGGAAATAGTTAGCCACACTTTCATCATTATACATTCTGATATTCTCATAGTGAATCCTGAGGGTTTGAAGTTTTGCACGTTTTACCTGTTCATCTCCTTCGTAGCTCAAAACAATCTTGTCCCATATTTCTTTTGCGGATTTATATTGCATAACCTTCACGAATTCAGATTGAGATAGACATCCTAGAAGAGTATTAACCGCCTTTGCATTTGTTTCATATTTCTTCTTCTCAGCTGAATCTGTAGGAGTAGCTGATGGAAAAGTATAACTTGTTTCTATAATGTCCCATACTTCTGTACCCAAAGATTGAAGATAGGCAGTAATTCTTACCTTCCAATATACAAAGTTTGTTCCATCAAAAATTGGTGGCCTAATTGATGCTTCCCTCTCGTAGTTGCTCATGATGTTAGATCTTCCTTCAAGCAATCAAGATTCTTCAGAAGGACCTGCTCTGATACCAATTGCTGGAAATAATACTGAGAGGGGGGGGGGTGAATCAGTATTATCAAATTCTTATCAATCTATCTCCCTTATTTATACTTTGAATAATTCTTCAAATATTGATCATTACTTTGTATGTCAGTATCATAAAATAATGAGCAGGAACAAGAAAAGCAAATAGTCACACAAAAGAACACCAGATATAAGGTGGAAACCCAATGTGGGTGAAAACCACCTGCTGCAATATGTCTCTATCTTCTTACTATTAAAAACTCCTTTTACAATGATTTTGTACTGGTGCAGTCCTTTACCAGTACGCAGGCTACAACCTGCAGAGAGCTACAACCCTCTCTCTTTCTCTAGCTTCTCCTGGAAGGGAGCTACAACCCCCTTAGCTCTTGTACTAGCCAAGATACTAGTACGTAGGTGCTGGCCTACTGAAGGCTACAACCTTCTCTTTCTTCCAGGGACCACGTTTCATAAATTTTCAGACTTGATCCATGAACATCAATCAATAATCAAGTATATCTGCATCAAACAATCTTCTTTTCCCAATTAGCACTGAATCAAGTAAACACTTCTCTGACAGCTATACCCAGAACACAGTAACAGTAACCACACACCAAATTATGAACCCAGAATACTGCAGCAATAGAGAGAGGCAGCTAGATCATAATTTAAAGATATACACTACTTCAACAACCTGAAATCTGCGTGCATATCTATAAAGGATAATTCCTTCTTTCAAATATTCAAACACTAATTAACCCAGATTGTCAGATTTATAGATCAAGCATGCGCCTCATATAACAGATCAAAATCATGCAAAGTTACTATTATTCAAGCATAAAGGTTATGACCCATCAATAGAACTTATCCTTCTTTATGCGCTAAGGTTCCTCTTTCATTCAGATCCAGATCTGCACCATAACCCAATCACAAATATTTCAGATCTAGCACTTATTAGATATTCAATTTATTCGATGATACTTTGCCAAATGATCTCCTTCCTCTTTTATAGTCTTAGGCCTTCCACAATACCACGGTCCAAAACCATAGGATCAAAAAATGGTTGGACTAATACCATGAACTAACCATGAAAGTGCATGAGATTAACACTTTTGGATGCAATACCACAAGCCAAAACCACAGGATCAAAAACTATAGGACTAATACCATGAACCAACCATGAAAGTGCGTGAGATCGACACTTTTGGATGCAATACCACGGACCAAAACCATAGGATCAAAAACTGTCGGACTAATACCATGAGCCAACCATGAAAGTGTGTGAACTTTTCTCTTCATGAAAGGGACTTTTCTCTGCATGAAAGTGCGTGAACTTTTCTCTACATGAAATAAACTTTTCTCTGCATAAAAGTGCGTGAACTTTTCTCTACATGAAATAAACTTTTCTCTGCGTAAAAGTGCGTGAACTTTTCTCTACATGAAATAAACTTTTCTCTGCATATAAGTGCGTGAACTTTTCTCTTCATGAAAGGGACTTTCCTCTTCATGAAAGTGTGTGAACGTTTTTCTACATGAAAAAGCTTTTATCTGCATAAAAGTGCGTGAACTTTTCTCTACATGAAATAAACTTTTCTCTGCATAAAAGTGTGTGAACGTTTCTCTACATGAAAGAAACTTTAATCTTCATGAAAGAAATTTTTATCTTCATGAAAGTGCGTGAACTTTGCTCCACTATAATTTATCATCTGAGATGAGTGGGTTGCCATCAAGTACAACATATGTATCATAATGCCAACAGTGGGTTATAACAGATGGAGGGGAAAAGGATGTATGCCCCTTAGAAGCTTGTAATAATATGCAACCTGAAAGGAACAAATGAGCGGAATGACATCAGAAGATGAAATGTGGAATAGTCCACCAAACAGAGTAACAAGTTAATCCAACAACATGCCTTCAACCAGATTCATACAATTGCATACAAAGTAGTTCATAAGTAAATGTGCAAGTTAAACAACATACATTTCGAAAGCAACCAAAATAGTCCAACTACAATAACAACATATGCATGAAAACATGTTGACTTAGTTATTATTATTATAAGTGAAAGTTCCATCCATACATACACCATTGATAACCATTAGCTCCAATAGTGGAACATTACAGTCAAGAACACATGCTCCTCCAAATAATTATACTTGCTCTATGCTGTGGAGAAGCCAAGGCTCATCATAATACTCCCAAGCCTTCTTTAATCCTAAGCCTATCCAAAATATTGTATCCCAAAAGCCTGTACTATGAGTTATAAGGGTCTATTGATAACAAAGGGTGGGGTGACCCTTCACATCCCCCTTTGTGACTCTTTGAATACCCTCATCACTCTTCAACTTCCCTTACAAATAAGTCATTACATTACATAGTGACTATTCATATTCCACTAATGACACTTGGAATTTCACATACAACATATTTTCAAATAATATACATTTTCCACATCTACCAATGTGAGACAAAATAGCCTAGAGACAACCTAACAAGACAAAACACTATGACTCAGATGTTTGGAAAAATCCCAACTCGGCAACCTCCACTTGATGCTTCTCGGTGACGTAGTGATACAAGGCTTGGTACTACTCTATCATGGCCCCAAACTGCTTGATGGTGTCTTTATGATAGCGGATTCTTACCTCCATAGATTTTGGCTATATTGTTTTGGAACCCTTGCACAACTCATCCCGAAGCATGTGCAGCATGGCCTTGACTACGATAGGACCATCAATGAACTTCTGTGTGTTTTCTGTGCTCAGCTCCAAGTCATCATTGGTGGCCTCTTCCCTCAGCTCCTCCATCTACCTGTCGAACTCTATCTAGACTTCGTTCTTGTCCTTAGCTTTGGTGAGGGAACCAATTGACCGGATCATGTGCATTCTCACTATGACATCCAAAGTCTTCTACAACCATGCATATTAAGCTTGTATGTTACTGATGAATGGGGCAAGTTGCACATAGTTCTGGATTAACATTAGGATCCTTTCTTTGTCTAGATTTGCCTATAGCTTCGTCATATTTGGAAATTGAAGTGGGGCTCCCTTATACCTCATTTTCCATTCTTACACATGGGTGAGGGAAGCATGTATGTCTTTGAGACTTTGGAAAACCTTCATGCCCTGCTGTTGGATACCATATAGATTGACAACTGCCTTATGCACACTGAAACATTCATCATACAGTTTCTGCATGGTGGCCTGAAGAGTTGATACTTCAACAAGTGTCACTTTCCTCATCTCAACCATTGTGGATCATGCAGATTGTTTTCCCTTTTGCCCGATTGCTTCCAATTTCTTTGTCATCTATTCATTCTCTACTAATAGGAACTTGAAATTTTAGCTCACAGATCCTACATAGTCCATAGCATTATTAGCCGTTACAACTAGGTTCTTTCTTATTTCCGACACTATCGCCCTTTCCTTCATAAATGTAGGTGATGCGTGATCATTTGGGAAATGATTTCTCCTTCCCTATACAATATTCTACTGCAGCTCGTCAAATGATAGGTTGTACACATCCATCACTAGATCATCGTCAAGGATAACATCGTCTCCTTGCTCGCTCGGGACTGGTTTGGATACTGTAGGTGGTGGAAACTGAGGGGAAACCTTGGGTGCTCTCGGCATGAGGTCGGTATCATGGTCCTATGGCTCCTTTCCTAACTCCATGTTTGTTACTTCAACCATTGTTTCAATCTATTTAGCAAGCTCTCGATCCTACATCTACTTACCCTCTTCTTCATATGTTGCCTGTTATAACTCCTCAAACTGTATGGGTGCAACCCTTCTTCTTGCTCTTGTTTCTGCTTCTCTTCCCTCTTTCTCCTCTCTCTCCTTCTTATCTTATGTTATTCCTTTAACTTCTTCTCCATTTCCTGCAACTTCCTTTCTGATTCCTCCAACCTCTGCTTTTCTCTCTTCCTTCTCTCTTCTCTCTTTAAACTTGTAGCTTTGCTCAACCTTTGGGTTCTCGAAAATATTCCTCTTACCCTTGTCTTGCATCAGTTTGCTGGTTATTATTGTTGTTGTTGTTATTGTTTCTTCTTGCAGCGTTGTTGCCTACAAAGAAACTTTCCATGTTGTGGCTATATTGATTGGTTCATTGAGCTTGGATTAGTTGTAATAATACCTCCAAGGGTGCTCCTCTACATAATGACATGTCTCATGGATTCATGGATACTACAACTTCACAAAGTGGTTATTGAAAATACTGTGGGGATCATGCTGATTGAAGTATTTGGTTCCGAACTCAAAATTCACAATCTCCTTAGCTTCGACATCTGCATCTTTTAAGGTCTTAATCTCATACAATCTGATCCACAACTTAAGGGCTATCCATGGTTCCTTCTTCTTCTTGTGAAGTCATGCTGATATCCCTATGGAGAGGTGATATGTGACCTCTTGCATGACTAGCTTATATGTGGCATACCTTTGGAGAACATGCGGAGGCTTCTCTTTACCAAACACTATGATGAAGGTTCCACCGGGTCAGGCATACCAATCTGCAATGTTAAGTATTGCCTCCATTCCTTCTTGGGACACACAAGGTGGATCCTTCTGAAAGATCAACTTGTACACCTAAATGGTGAAATTGTCAGCTAGACTCACCATAACTCCTCGATACCTTCAATCAGAAAGAAAATTATAATAAATTTTGATGGAAGTCTCTATTGGTGTCCATGTCCAACCCATGCCAGGAAACTGATGTTGGGCACATATTACATCAAGTAAATACACGGACATGGAAAATATTTCTTGCTCATCCTTGGGCAGATTCTGAGGATTAGTCACATGGAATTTCAACTGAAGAGCCAACAGAGCCAACCAGTTGAATGGCTTTCCATCATTCACCAATTGGTCCAACACAACCATCTAATTTTCCGAAAATGCCTCCTTTCTCTCTTGATCATACAATCGACATGAAAAGATGAACAAGAGATGGTAGGACTTTCTAAGTGACTTAGTCTTATAAACATGATTGGATGTCGCTTTGAACTTCGATGAATCATTCACCTAGCACTTTACAATGTCTCTGGTGTTCACATCACTATGGGTGGTATAGAAAAGTGCATCCATGCAATTCACCAAATGAGGTAAGTGATACAACTAATGATAGTTCTTTGTCCTAAAGGTAGAAAGTTGTGTCCCACTAGAACAGGTCAATGTCATTTTCTCTAGATATGTGTGTGAGATAGTCCAGTTGATGATGTCTACACATTGGAAGGAAGTGTACCTACATGCAACCTTGCGTAAGCTTGATCGTTGGACATTGACATACACCTATTGATCCTCTAGATCTTCGTTGAGCTCCCTACAAATATATCCTTGATTTCCTGTCATGTTAACTTCATGCCCTTATAAATGAATAAATGTGTGTCTACATAAACTAGAATATTCACTCACACCTACTTAACTACTTCCCCAACGCTACTCTTGACAGTGATCCAGGTGGATATTCGTGGCCACCTGCCAAGTCCACCTGGACCCCCACCTTTGTTTCTCTCAGCATTTTCAGTTTCCTTAATTGTAGCACAACTTACTATTTTTAGTAGTTTTTCGGGTCCCGAACTTCTGGAGCCGTTTTGAGGCCCTAAACAACGTTTTTTGGGAAATCTGGGGGCAACATGGGTCCATGGACCGATGTTTCCCTTCCCAAAGTGGTAGTCCTCGGATAGATCTTTCTAACGAGCTATTGTACGCGTCAAACGGAGATCGTATGCCAAAGTTACGACCTCGGGAAGTTGATGTACCAATTTACCCAAACGGGGCCCATAGTTTGGCGTTTCATCTCCTAGGGTTAGGTTTTGGAATGTTAAGGGTTTTCCTTTGTTTCTCAACAATAAATAGGCCTTCGAGCCTCATTGTAACACAGTTTAGAGGCATGTAGCCACCACATCTCTTCCCAGAGATAAGCTACCATCGCCCTAGTTGGTTTAGTTCCATTTCTGGTTGTAAGCATATTTCAATATTTTCCATTAATGAAATGAAGTATTATTTCCGCTGCATCTTTGTGTATATGGTTATCTCTGTAAATTGTTGTGTTCTTGTTTAAATCCGGATCAGTGGTATCAGAGCGGTCTGCTTTTTCTCTGTTTTTCTTTGCATGTCCCCAATAAGGTCGGGATATAAGGAGGTAGGGCTTGAACTGGTTGAACCTTTGCAAGACCAGCCTCGCAAATCCCGACAGCCTCCTATGGCGGATGAGAAGAAAGACGAGGGGCCAGGAGATCCCATCAAAATCTTGCTTGAAGAAGCCCTCGAGCGACAACGGAACGCGAGGATGGAAAACTTTGCCCGGATCCTTCAGTGGCTACCCAGAAGCGACGCATCGGCTTCCAGCAGCTACTCTGGAAATGCCACACCCTTTAAGGTACAAGTTAATTTTGAAATCCCCAAATTCAAGGGTCAGATAGATGCAGATGTCATATATAAATGGTTAAATCTGCTAGAGGGTTATTTTTCTGTTCATGAATTTTCGAGTCGGGAAAATATTGTTTTCGCTCTTCTCAAAGCAGCCTCCCACGTCAAGGACTGGTGGGAAACCTACTGCGAGCAGAAGGATGAAAGTACTGGCTCACTATTTTCAGCCACACCCACCTAGAATTCATTCCGCGATGCCATCAAGGAGCAGTACTACCCTATCGGAAGCTATGAGGATGAATACATAAAGTGGACCACGTTGCGGCAGGGAAGGGACCAAGACGTGCCAGAGTTCACCAATCTTTTCCATACCCTTTGCACAAAGTTGGGTATCAAGGATTCGAAGCAACATTTGATACTCAAATACTGTGGCTGCATGCACAAGTACATCCAGGAAGAAATACAATTCCCGAACATCTCCTCGCTTGGCATAGCATACTGATATGCTGTCAAGGTCGAGCAAAAGTTTAAACAAAAGAAGCGAGACTTTGGATCTGCGAATCCAAAGCAGGGGAAAGGTGCCCCTAAACCACAGAACAAAGGACAAAGCCAAGGCGGGATAGCCCAAGACAACCCGCCGAAGCTGCAAGCAAAGAACAGTGCCGCGAAGCCGAAAAAGGACACTGGAAAATGGTTTGAGTTCCATAAGAGCTCCACTCACAACACAAGTGAGTGTCGAGCCAAGCAGTCACTGGTCGCTGAGCTAAAGGTTTCAGAATCAGATGCATGTTCCGACTCTGAGTCAGAACCCGATAAGGGGAATGAAAAAGGGAAGCATATCGTTGATGCGGATCCCAACGCCACTGTTTCTACCGCCAAGATCCAGAAAAATGAACCCGAAGATCCAGAGGAGGAGGAGTGTCTCTTCCACTCCCAGATGTGGGTAAAGGGATCGCCGATACAATTCATTGTTGATAGCGAGAGTCAAAAGAACCTCATTTCGGCAGAGGTCGTGAAGTGGTTGGGCTTACCGACCACAGCACATCCACAACCATACACCATTGGGTGGCTTCACCAAGGACGAGATCTTCACTTGAGCCAGCAGTGTCACCTTCCATACAACATCAAGCCCTTCACGGATGAGGTATTGTGTGACATTGCTCCCCTTGAAGTTTGTGATGTATTATTAGGACAACCATACTTGTGGAAGCGACATGATGTGTATGAATCAAGACCCCGTGTTGTTATTATTACATTGGGAAATAAGTTGTACAGGATACCAGAGGTAGCACCACCTACCGCCATCTCTTTGATTACTACAAAATAATGCAGTAAGATCATTTCCAAAACCAGGAAATTTGTTTTCCTGATTATATGCCCTCAAGGAAAGAAGAAGACGGTGGCTGCGGCCTCCAGACGGGGTCCCTCTGCACGACAACTACAGATGGACAAGGTTGTGGAGGAGTACGAGGAAATATTCAGCTCCCCTGGAGGGGTTCCTCTGCACTGTCAGGTCAAGAACTCCATTGATCTGACCCCAGGTGCGCCGCTACCCAATGGACCAATTTATCGGTGCTCCGTTCTGGAGAACAATGAAATCAAGAGGCAGATTCAGGAGCTCCTGCAGAAAGGTCACATCCGTCCAAGTTCATCGCCTTGTGGGAGCCCGATCGTGTTGGTACAGAAGAAGGATGGGACGTGGAGACTCTGTATTGACTATCGGGCGTTGAACAAGATCACTGTCCGTAATAGGTACCCGATCCCGCGGATTGATGACCTCCTGGACCAACTAAAGGGGGAAAAATATTTCAGCAAGATCGATCTGAAGTCAGGATATCACCAGGTACCAATCGAACCCTCTGATGTGTGGAATACTGCCTTCAAATCCAAGGAGGGCCTTTTCGAATGGTTGGTTATGCCTTTCGGATTGACGAATGCTCCTGCAACCTTCATGAGGCTAATGGATGACATCTTGCGGCCATTCACCAACTCCTTTGTAGTAGTATACTTGGATGACATTCTGATCTTCAGCCAGAGTTGGGAAGAGCACCTCCACCACATCCGACAGGTTCTCCAAACATTGCGGCAACACAAGCTATGTGCCAATTTGGAGAAATGCACTTTTGGCATGACCCAGGTTCAGTATCTGGGATACATCATTGATGAACAGGGGATGGATGTCGATCCAGCCAAGATCCAAGTCATTCGGGATTGGCTGTCTCTAACCACTCTAATAGAGCTACACAGCTTTCTAGGTCTTGCCAACTTCTACCGCAGGTTCGTGTTGGGGTTTTCTCATATTACTTGGCCCTTGAGTCAAGTCACCAAGGGAGGGGCGAAAGCAAAATTCTTTTGGTCTGAATCTCAACAGAAGGCATTCATGGAGTTGAAGGATCGCCTTTGCACGGCACCAGTGCTTGCGTTACCAGATTTACAACAACCATTTGAGGTCGAGACAGATGCCTCTGACTATGCTATTAGGGCAGTCCTTACTCAACATGGACATCCAGTGGCATATCACAGTGAAACACTTTCAGACACAGTCCAGAAGTACCCCACTTATGATAAAGAGATGTATTCCATTGTACAGGCCTGCCAACAATGGAAGCATTACATTTTGGGGAAGGAAACGGTCATCCACACAGACCACCGACCCTTGCAGTTCATACAGACCCAAGGGAAATTGCAGAATGATCGCCATCAGAAGTGGTTTACATACTTGCAACAGTTCCACTTGAATATCAAGTATAAGAAGGGCAGCACCAATAATGTTGCAGATTGCCTTAGTCGACCACTGATCATGGCATTAACCACCGTGCTCAACTCTTGTGGGCACGAGACTTCTGATTGGCCACTTCTCTAGAAAAGCGACCCAGAATTCAGCCACACATACCAGAGACTCTTGGAGGGTCGACATGTTCTAGATTTTCACCTCCAGGATGCCCTGTTATGCCACCTGGGTCACCTTTGTGTTCCTTCAAGCGAGCATGCCAAGATTATTTGGGAAGCACACCATAGTCAGGCTGCTGGGCATTTCGGGGTCGAGAAAACAGTGGCAGTACTGCAAAATTATTTCTATTGGCCGAATCTTCGACAGGATGTTGGGAAGTACATCAGATCACGTACTGCTTGTGCCATTGCCAAACCGACCATTAAGAAGCATGGCCTCTATACCCTGTTGCCTACCCCTAGTCGACCTTGGGAATCCATCTCCATGGATTACATGTTAGGCCTTCCTTCCACTAAGCATTGAAATGACTATGTTTTTGTGGTTGTCGACAGGTTCTCAAAGATGGCCATTATGGCGGCCTGCAAGAAGAATATGACAGCAGAAGCCACTGCTAAACTCTTCTTTGAACGAGTGTGGGTGCACTTTAGGATCCCACAGTCTATCATCTCAGATCGGGACCCCAGAAGTTGGGGGATCATCAAAAGCCACTGCAAGCAAGAACAAGGAAAAGAGAAAGCAGAAATGGAAAGAGAGGAAGGAAAATGATGTACAAAAGACCAAACCTTCATGCACTCACTGCAAGAAGGATGGGCATGATGATGAACACTGCTGGATTTTGAATCCAGAGCTGAAACCCATGAAGTACGATGGCAAAAGGAAGAAGACTGCTGCAACTATTCAGAAGGATTTGGGGTTAGACTCAGGGGATGAAACAACAACCACAGCCACAAGTATAAAAGGTAAAAATTCTGAAGAATCTACTAGTAATTCTACACAAAATATTGATAATGAAGAAAATGAGAGAAGAAGACATGAGCTTTTTCATATTAGAGTTATTTTCAAGCATTAAAATATTGATACTTAATTTGATAGTGGCTCACAAGTAAACTTAATTTCTGGAGAAATTGTAAAGAAACTGGGATTACTAACCACACCTCATAAGAAGCCATATCCATTAGGTTGGTTATGTGATAAGGCAAAGCTACAAGTGACTAGACAATGTAAACTTAGGTTTTCTTTTGGGCCAGCATCTGTAGATGAGGTTGAGTTAGATATTGTTCCCTTGGATATATGTGGAATTGTTTTAGGAAGTCCTTACTTGTATGATAGAAAATCAATTTTCTACAGAGTTGAAAATAAGTATCAAGTCATTAAAGATGGAATTGAATATATTATAAGAGCTTATAAAATCAAGAATAATTATACTGTCATAAACTCAGGGCAGATGAAAAGAATTGTAAATTCATGCAAACAATTTTTACTAATGGTTGTAAAGGAGAAGAAACCTAATAAAACTAATGTATTTGAAGGCTGTAATGCTAAATAGAAAGCTAATTTAGAAAAAATTGTTTCAAAATATGATACACTATTTCAAGAACCTAAAGGTCTGCCACCTAAAAAGGAAATAGTACATGACATTAATTTGCAGCAAGATGCTCTATTGCCTAACATCGGAATGTATAGGTTGTCCGCTTTAGAGAATGCATAAATCAAGAAGCAGGCATAGAAGCTACTCAAGGAAGGGTTCATAAGACCTAGCACATCACCATGTGGATCTCCAATTGTATTGGTGAGAAAGAAGGATGGCTCATGGAGAATGTGCATTGATTATCGAGCACTGAATAAGATAATGATAAAAAACCATTATCCCCTTCCTTGCATAGATGATCTATTAGATCAGTTTAAAGAAGCTTCTTAGTTTTCCAAGTTGGACATGCATAGTGGCTACGATTAGGTCAGAGTTGCAGAGAAAGATGCATGTAAGACTGCTTTCAAGACAAAGCAGGGATTGTATGAGTGGTTAGTTATGCCTTTTGGCTTAACTAATGCTCCTGCTACTTTCATGAGAGTAATGAATGATGTACTTAGGCCTTTTATTGATGATTAATTCATTGTATATTTATATGACATTCTTATATTTAGTAAAACATGGGAGGGACATTTGAAGCATGTAAAGAAGAATCTAGATGTTTTGAAAAGAGAAAATGTCTACGTTAAGCTATGAAAGTGTGAATTTGGCAAAACATCTTTAAATTATTTGGGTCATATTGTAGGGGTGGTTAATTGAATATAGATCCCTCTAAGGTTGTAGCCATTATAAATTGGCCTAAACCCAAATCTGCTACAGAAGTTAGAAGCTTCCTACGAGCAGCACAGTATTGGAGAAAGTTTATTGCTAACTTTTCCTTGAATGTAGCTCCCTTACATGCTTTAACAGGATTGAACAGGGTGTTTCAGTGGGGAGGAAAATAGCAAAAAGCCTTCGATACCTTAAAAGAAAATATTAGTACAACACCAATACTAGCATTTCCTGATCTTCAAAGATCATTTGAGATTGAAATCGATGCCAGTGACTATGCAATGGGAGCAGTGTTGATGCGGCACAGTAGACCCATATGTTATCATTCTGAGACATTTAATTTTGCAGTAGTTAATTATCCCACGTATGATAAAGAATTGTATGCATTAGTATAGAGTGTGAAAAAGTGAAAACATTATCTAATGGGCAAAGAGACAATTATACATACTGATCATCAACTACTTCAATATTTACACTCACAAACTAAGTTGTAGCAATCAAGACACTTTAGGTGGATGGGTTTTCTACAACAGTTTCATCTTGTCATCATATATATAATGGGCATACACAATAAAGTTGCAGATATGTTGTGGAGACCAATCATAAACGCATCTACTATACTTAAGCATAACTCAGTATTGCATGAAAGCTACATTGAACAATATGCTCAAGATATAGACTTTAAAGATGTATATGAAACTTTAAGTCATGGCAAACAAGTATAAGAATTGGATTATCATATTAAGGACCAAATCTTGTATCATTCTAGAAAGTTATGCATTCCTCAAACCGAAAGAGTAAAGATAATTCGGGAAGCACACACTTCTCTAATATCAGGTCACTTTGGTTTAAGTAAAATAGTTGCACAACTGCAAAGATTTCGTTATTGGCCAAAAATTCATGAAACAATTTCTAGATATGTAAGAGGGTGTACCATGTGTGCTAAAAGCAAGCCCAGCAATAGAAAACTAGGCTTGTACACTCCACTACCTGTTCCATCTCATCCTTGGGAAAGTGTTTCCATGGACTTCGTTGGGGGACTGCCTAAATCTACAAAAGGTCATGACTATTTATATGTTATTGTTGATAGGTTCAACAAAATGTGTATTTTAATACCTTGTAACAAACAAATTACAACTGAACAAACATCAAAATTGTTCTTTCAGCATGTATGGGTTCATTTTGGATTATCCACTTCCATTGTATCTGATCGAGATTCTTGATTTGTTGGGAAATTTTGGTCGAGTTTGTGGGAATTGATGGACACCAGACTAAAGAAGAGCACAAAATTTCATCCACAAACAAATGGCCAAATAGAGTTGGTCAACCGGACGGTACAAGATGGATAGAAATTGGGCAAGCGAGGAATCTATATTCTCACTTGATTGATGCTTAAAAACCAACTTTTGGTGGTCCAAAAGCTTTTTCAGTGGGGAGGCCATGATCCGAATTGGATCCTAGAACACTCTCTAAGTCTTCATGAACTCTTAACAATCATGCCAAAGTTTCAAAGTCTTATAAACATCAAGCTTATCAAAGATATCCTTGAAACAGTTGCAATTTGTGAACAGCACGGAGCAACAAGGACCCTCGGTCAAGCGCGTAGACCGTCAGCCCAAGGTAACACACACTGCAAAAATTATCAAAACCAGAGGTCAATTTAAGAAACGGGGTTAGTTTCTAATATGCGGTTAGTGACAAGTCCTTAATCACAAATCATAGGGAAAACCCATCAAAGAAGGAAAAGCCTCGAGCGCCTGGACCCGAAAAGTTATAAAATGCAATGGATATCGCGTCGATTCCGTCAAAAGCGAGGTCCAACAAAAACCGTTAGAATATCGGAATGGCTTCGAGCGGTAGGCGGTTTCAACTGAGTCCCACCTGATGTCACACAAGGGGTGCCACGCATCTGGTGGAAGAAAAAGAAACCCACTCACATCAGATAGGTAAACATCATGTTACTTACTCACCCGATATGAACGATGGCCATAGGATCTGGAGGCTCCAGATCAACGGTGGAGATGCATTCCAATGGGTGATCGCACTTGACAAGGTCAATAGGTAGAGTTGTATAAGATTTGAAGTCAAAGGTAGACGATGCATTGGTAGAAGGTCGTGTTTCGTAGGAATTCTTGTAGTTAATGGATTAAACGATCGTTTCGAAAACGTCCAAGAGAACTAACACTCATTTCGTTATGATATAGGTGGCCACCTCCCTGTGAGGCATTATACAATAATGATTACGCAAAACAAAATGATTCAAATAGACAGAGGCAGGGCAACCGGATATTCGGGAAGCAGAAACGAACAGTCAAAAAGTAGATTGGCTTTAAAGCGATGAATTGATAGAGAGGGGGAGGCAAGTTAAGAAAGCTAAGAGAAGAGAGTAGAAAGAAGAAGCCGAGCTAACCTACAGAAGCAAAGGAAGCATCGAGCCAGAGTAAGGACAGACACAAAGAGAGTGAGGGAGTTTGTGTACTCCAAAAAGGGCTTGAGAGGCTTAAGTGAACTCCTCTGTATATGCCTATCATGTATTGAGTCTCAGATTGGACTCATATCATTGTGACCAATAGAGGTCAAGATTTAGTAAGGCGAGTCTATGTACTCCAGAGACTTGGGGGATCCAAGTACAGTCTTGTTGATTTATATCTGTTGTGTGAGACTTGAATTGAGCTCACTATTGTAAAAAAATTTCTTTGAAAACATAATAGAGGGGCCACCACTGAAGGTTGGACCAAGAGACGTAGCCCAGGAGTGTTGGGTGAACTCCTTATTAAACTTGTTGTGTTTATATGTGTTCCCTATTGTGTTTTCTTTAACTGCTTCGGTGTCTGTGTATTTCGCAATATTATCGATCTGTTGAATAAAATAACATAGTCACATCCATGCACATGAGTCCGTAATACCTTATTAATTGTCTTAGACCAATTGCAGATCATCCTCTTACCTTTGTGTTGCACCAGTATGCTTGCCTCTGTTGCCACTACTGCTACTGTTGGTGCCCTCCGTGATTTTGCTTCATGTTTCTTTGCTAACCACTCAATAGTGAAGGCAACCGGTTCATTGGGTCTGGAGAAGTTGTAGCAATATCTCCATGCTTCCTCCTCAGCCCAATGACATGCCCTATGGATCCAGTTGAAATGAACTCTCGTGTAGTGATATTTCACAATGTAATGTGGGTCATAAAAATTGTAGCTTCGAAGGTCGAACGGGTACTTCTTCATTAGTTATGCTTCGACATCTGCTTTCTTGATACTCTGATCTCACATAACCCAATCCACAATGGAAGAGCGGGCCAATGTGCCTTCTTCTTCTCATGTAGTCTAACTATCAATCCTAATGAGATGCGATATTCTACTTCCTGCATGACAAATACGTCCATGGAAAACTTAGGAAGAACATGCGAAGGTGTCTCCATATTGAAAATTTGGATGAAAGTGTCGAACAGTGAGGCATACCAATCAATAATTCCTATGAATGCCTTCATTACTTCCTTTGAAATGCAGGGTGGATACTGTTCGAATATCATCTTGTACACTGGGGTGAAAAAATGATTAGACAACCGTGTGATTACTCCTTTGAAGCTGCATTTGGACAACAACATGAAATACATGCTCATAGTAGTCTCCACCAGTGACCATACCCACTATAAGCCTAGGAACTCCTCTCGAGCATAGACTACATCTAAGATATAGGCATACATGTAAATATCTACATGCATACCTTTGGGTGACTGTCGAGCCTTCGTTACTTGTTCCTTCAATTGATGAGCCAGTATGCCGGAACAGTTATATGGTTTTCCTTCTCTAGCTAATTGGTCCAGTACAACAACCCAAATCTGTGGGAAGGTTTCCATGCTTGCTTGGCCATACAGTCAACAAGAAAATATGACTAGGTATTAGTACACCTTCCTCAGTATCTTTGTCTTGTAGATATGGTTGGGTGTTAACCGTAATCGAGTTCGCTTCTTTACCCAATTCTTCACAATGTCTCTGGGCTTAGCACTACTATTGGGTAAGCTGAATGGGGTCTTCATGACAATCACGGGCTTTAACATGTGATACATCTCATCATAATATCATTCACAGAAGGTTGCAAGCTTCTTCCCACTGACATTGCTCAAGGTCATCATCTCGGGATCAGTGTGAGAGACGATCCAGTGTATCATGTCCGCGCATGGGAGCGTGGGATATCTACATGCAATCCAGTACAAGCCAGACTTGTGAATTCTCATGTACACCTGATGGTCTTCAAGGTCTTCCCCAAAAGTGCATGCAAATGTTTCATTTACCTCTTGCCACTTCAGTTTGATGTCCTTGTCTAGATACAACTTTGTATCTTCATAGTGTTATCACTAAAAAATTTCTCTAGAAGTTATAAGAAGAGAGAAAATGACCGAGGTAACCACAAACCAAATTTTAGGCTTAGGCTCTAGCCAACCTAAGTCTAGAAAGGGCTCTCTCTATATGATTTAGCTTTGTTTGTTTGGATATTAGGCTAGTTATGAAAGGTTCAGGGGGTTTTAGATTTGTATTGAAATATTGGGTGGTGGGGATGTTTAAACAGATGGATAGAATGATGTCTCTAGACCATTAGGCATATGGAGTCAAAATAAAGGCAAGAGAACTGGATCAACTCACTAAAGGGAATGTTCAAAGGGCAAGATAGTAGAGTAGAGTGCAGGACTTTAGGCCAGAGCGATGGAGAGGTCTTAACCGGGGTGAGAGAGCAATTAAAAATTCTCAGATTGGGATTGAAATGAAGAACAGGGGGGAAATTGAAAACAAAGGGAAATTAAGAATCCTTTGCTATAGATTAAAAGAAAAAACCTTAACTAAGGAGTAATTAAGAATTCCTTAACTTAGATAATTAGTAGAAAACATAGATTTGCCTAACTATTATAGCATAGTGTAATTAAAGAAATTATGATATAATAATTTCAGTTATGGCATCTAGATTTAGATCAACAATATGAAAACCTTAAGAAGTAACAACAGCGAGAGAAAATACTTTTCTACACTTCGCTTTGCACATGAATCCTTTGAAATATCTTGTCTTTATTCACTAATCTAGCTTGCTGGCTCAGTTAATTCTCCAATAGCTTTTACAGTCTTTCAATCAAATAGTCTAAAGAAATGTCTAAGAATCCACCCTACATAGTTCAATTTGTGAAGTATTTATACTAAGGTTTTGTTACAAATATCTCAAAATGATTTGAGATTCAATCTAGGAAATAGAAAATATCTTCTCACAAAAAAATAGAGGCAACTGATGAACTGTTTCATGTTGTCCCTTTTATTGTGGCATTGCTCGCTATTATGGTTTATTTCTAGCTTTCATGCTCTTTGCTGTAGAATTTATTATGTTGGAGGCTTTACTTACTTTTGTCTTTCATCTGATACTCTCTATCGCTGATACTCTTCACTTTGATGACCTGTCTTTATCCTTCACTATGTCTTTCCTTTTACTGTTACAATTAACCTTTTACTGTGTTTTTCAATACTAAAATTCTTATGTTTTATATGTGTATCAGCAATCAGAAGTTTATTTTGATCAAGTTTCAGTGTGTTTTATTCATTTGCATCTTTTGTCTGGTTTCTCTGTTCTAGAGTGTCACTGCTCTATTCCTTGTCTTCTGCTTGACTCTGAGTATATTAGTCTTCATCTTTGTTCCTTGTGTAAATGGTCTTCATCTTCTTAATTTGTGTTTTTAAGAAGTTTCTGGTTCGATTCTTGGAGTAAAAAGTTTCTTTGAATAGTATCATAATTGTTTATCCAAGCTCTGATCTTAGTTGGATAACCTGAAAAATCAATAATATTTAAGAAAGCTTTGGTCTGTATGAAGGGCGCTTGATGGCTCTCTGGAAATGGGAATGCTTGGGAAAGGTCTCAAGGAAGTGTTTTAGACATAAACAGAGGGGAAATCTCATCACAGAGGCGCAAGGTGGTGCTGGAGGGTTTCATAGGTTTATATTGTAAAACAAGAGAAAAGCAAGAAAACACGGGTTTTCCCAATTTAGAACTTTAACAGGAAAATATTCAAAAGTGGCGCAAAATTCATATTAAATGGAGGACAAGAAGTTTATTGGAACGACGGGGGAAGCGGTATGGGAGGGTTTTCGCACCGCTTTTAGGTATGGGTGGCTTTGAGGAGGGGTCGCCCGATGAGATTTAGGGCACGACACATAGCCATCGGGGGTCAGTGGAAAACCGCCTTATTGGGTGGGTAAAGAAAGGTGATTGGGTTCGACCGATATTGATGTAGGCTGTTGGATCTACGCAGAGGTAATTGGACGACTGTCAGGTGGGAGAGTTGCGCAGGGGGAAATAAATGGGAGTTGATAGGGACCCTGGGGTTTAAAGCTTGGCAGTTTGGGATTAACTTAGGCTTTAATCACAGGTAAGTGATCGGGTCAGGCTTTAAGAAAGATTAGGGAGTCAGGGTGAAGCTCGATGTGGGATTAACTCAGGTTATACTAGGATTAGGTAGACTAAGTAGGGTTATAACGGGACAAGGGGTGATTTTTATAGTTTTTATTTAAAACTAGGGAGCAGAGGTATTTAGATAAGGATTTAATTATTTATGGGAAAAGGGTTTATATGGGTTATCTAATCAAGTTAGTTAGTTAATATGAAAGTACAACGGTGGGGGTTTTTCCTAAGTAAAAAAGGGGTAAAGTGTATGCGATTGTGCACATTGTTTTATATATGATAAATACTTAGGATAAAAGCTCTGTAGCAGGTCTTTTGTGCGAAAAGTGATTTACATGGGGGGCAGGGGGTATGTTTTTCCTTCGGTAAATTGGGTTTAGACCTTAGGAAAGGGGTTTATATGGGGGTTTTATTAACTTCCTTAGGTAAATTGGGTTTAAACCTTAGGAAAGGGGTTTTCTTAGGGTAATGAAAGGAAATGGATTTTATGGAGGGGGAATGTGTTTATGGAGGGGATTCTAGTACTCGCATCCATAAGTCATTAAGCTGAGGGTCTGTTTCCTCCAAAAGTCAGAGAAATTCTCTCAGCCCCTTTGACTTGTAGGGTTAAAAGTACTTAGAACATATTTGTAGGTAGGAAATTAGTAAGTAAATGGGAAATGAATGAGGGAGAGTTAATCACATGAACTTGTAAATATTTGCCTTTACCTTCATAGTTGACCATACATGTTGGAAGATGTTTCTAAGCATGATTCATGTTCTTCAATCCAAGTAACTTTGGTAGTTCAGCAACATTTCTTCTACTTACCCATTTCTTACCTCTAACATATTTTCTTCATTTCTTAAGGTGTATTTAGGCTAGGAAACCCTTATTCATCTTTTTTTTTGGAAAGTAAATCTATCTATTTCTAACCTTATATCATCCAAGGGCTCAGATTAAACTTATGAGTTCCTCTTCTTTTCTGTACCTAACTATGATCTGCCAAGATTAAACTGTTTGGTCATATTTTATTCTTTAATCTATAAACTTAAAATTCAAATTAACCAAGATTAAACTGTTTGATTACCATGGATTGTGGAGTGAATAACAAGTTGCACACAATCATTATTATGCATAAAGTAAATAGTAGTGGCATTTGTACTTGCACACTTTCATGGTCTTTTCATTTTTTGGGTTCATATATCTTCATTTTTTTAACCTTCTCTTATTCTTTTTCTCCTTTGGTTTATCTTTTAGGACATACCCTCTTTACATTTTTTAATTTTTTATAATATTGAAAAAATTTGTAGAAAGCAAAGTTATGTAAAATATTATAAGGCTTAACCTTAGTCATTCAAAATTATGATTCCTATTGGTATGGGAACCTAACACATAGATCGGCAGACTAGAGGACACTTGCTCGACTGTTTCTCCAGCTGCATTTCCATTAGTGTCCTATACTCTTGTTCTCTTGGAAGTGATTGAGACATATGAACACTTGAAATATTTGGAGACAAGCAACATGCATTTAAAGAAATCTGTTAGCGAAAAACAAAACAAATTCGAGGAATGACATAGTACATACTTGGGAAACTCATGGGAAAGATTACACAATTTCTTCTGGGAGGCTGGGTGACTAATTGCCAGAACTATGAAAAAGGCCATCTTCGTTGTCTGGGAGGTAGGACTTCTTGCTGGATCTACCAAATGTGCAATCCATACTGGTTGTTGGTTGTTGGGATTGCACAATGCGCAATTCCAGCTGGGAGTGACTGTAGGCTCAGGGACTGCATTGTTCAATTTTATGGGCCACCATTGACTGTCCCTCAAAAAAGCACAAAATAGTCCTGGAGGGAATTGTTTTGTAGAAATGTGCATTTGTGGAGAGGAAGGCAGAGCCTTCCTTCCCTAGATTGCAGAATGCAGTCTCAGTGAAGTTAGAGTCCAGGCCAAAGTTGGCTTGATTGGTCGACGAGAAACTGAAAGAAAATAAGACAGTGAATGCATGATGACACTAAGTGAAAGTAGAAGTGATTTACAGTACATGAGAAAATGAATGAATGATTCAACAAAAAGATCAACATGCATGCGAGTGAAGCGATTGGATGATTCGACGAACGTTCGTGCAAAACAATTTCATGCACGTGAAAAGAGTTAGATAGAAACAAAAATAGAAATAGAGCTAGGACAAGACAATATACAAGTAAAATATAGCAATCATTCAAAGAAATCAGGAAAACAACACTCACACAAGCGAATACACAAAAAGTGACAGAAATGTTGAAAAAGACAAGTTGAGGCCACTTACCCGTGAATGGCTGAGGAGGATGTGTCAAAGTGTCCGTGATGTGTCATGGGATGTCAGAGCTCCAAGATCGATGTGAAATAATGATCTCTAATGCATATAAAAAATAAGTTTGGGCTCCTGATGCGCATGGCATAAATGTAGGAAAAAGCGACACTTGGAGGTAAGTTTCTAAAACAACTTGGCATGTAACTTCCAACTACTAAATATATCTACCTGAATCATGGGATTACCTATTAATGTTTCCTTTCGCTATTCTAGGAAAAAGAGAGTCATGCATGCATGAAAGTCAAGTTTCCTTGGTCACGGGTGGAATTGGTCAACCAGACTGCTCATGCATGAAGCTCCTCATCTGCTTGAGAAAAAAGTTCATTTCTAACTGAGAGTTGGGCTGGCTGCCAAGGAGGTTTATGTAATTTCTAGGTAGAGTAGTTGACTTTTGCCTGGATTTGTGCAAATTCTAGGCTAACCAGCCCTACTAGAAAAATTTAAGAAATTCCTGCTGGGAGTGTTGATTGGAAGGATTGTGCAATTCTAGAGCCCTGTAGGCTGCCAGACATGATTACACAATTTCTAGAGGGAAGGTTGATTGCCCTCTAGAAATGCACAATTTTCTTGGGGAAGCTACTCACCCTGCAGATGGACTAAGTTCGGGTGGACAACCTATGAGGGGGATGGATCAAGCTGTGATCAACAGGCTGCCTTTGTGCAAGAAAACACTAATTTTTTGTACTTGATAGAGCACGAAAAGGTGTTGTGAAAGGTTGGTAGGGAGGCTCCAAAACGGGCAAAGGAAAAATTTTGAATGGTGGTTGTAGTCGCTACAACACTTGGTGACACACTGGTAGAACTCCAACTCTTTGAATGGACCTTGTTCATGAAAAGCAAGTGTAACACGTCCGAATGTATTGTTCAACTCTCAACTCATCTTGGCTTCACACTAGTTTGATTGTAAGATGTAGCATCTGCCAAACTCTTACTCGATTGACACACATTCCAAGCCAAGGCAGCAAAGTTGTTTCGATTGGGGTTGAGGGGTATATTGGTGCACAAGTAGTATAGTCGTCAGAGTCTTAGTTTCATCTCTGTTGTTGCTCCACTGCCAGCAGGCTTGGACAGTACCCCGATTGAGAGACATAGGAACAGAAGCTCTGCTACCAGCGAGCCTGGTCGGTACCTCGACAGAGTTTCTTCCATCACCTCCCTATGAAGGAAGCCTTTCTCTTCTTTTGCCTTATTCATTTTTCATTTTGATATTTTTGACTTTTCATTTTTTCATCTATGCGTAACACTTATTCATTTTAGAGGCAGAAGAGGGATCCTTCCTTATTGAGAGCAGAAGAGGTTGTTCCAATAGAGTAGTTTGTTATATCTCTGTCATGCCTATTAAGGTTTTCCCCCTCACCTTACTCTACTTGAATGAGATAAAAAGGGTTAACCCAAAAAAAACCGACTAGAGAAGGTGACACGAATTAGCACGCAAGCATTGTGTTTTCACCAAGGTTCACTTCAAACAATATGTATTTTCCTTCAACGTATCATGGAATAAAAGTAAGAAGCTCTACATACAGATGCAAGATGACAGAGAACCAAGTAGTGATAGTTGCACAAGCCCTTTTGTACTTCACCCAACTCATTGCAAGAGTCATACATGCTTTCATGCAAAACTAACCTATGAACAAAAAAAGCGCAATATACGAATGAAACAAGAAAAAAAATAAAAAAAATAAATAAATAGTAGAAGCGAAAGTGAAAGAAAAGAAAGTAAGCAAACAAGAAAGCATAAAAGTAAGCAAACAAAGCGAATGAGAAAACAAGCATGCAAGAAAATCGACTGAACTCCTACTCCTACACTAACGGTGCATGGGCTTGATCACATGAAGTGATATTTCTAGGGTAGCCACCGACACATTGGTTGACCCATGTTGGTGAATGCTTTGTCCGCGAGCAACGTAGTTGTGTGAACCAAAAATCAAGAAAGGTATAACAATGAAGACAACCGCACTTCGTGTTTGATCATGCCCACAAGACATAAGTGAGTGCAAGTGCATGACGAGCACTTTGTGGACTTATCATGGTGTTATGTGACACTGCATGCAAATTTGAAGCATAAGCACACTCTTGACTATGAAATGCAAGAAAATTAAATAAACAAAGATAACTTGCATCGAGAATGAGTGCTTGCAATGTAAGATTCCTACATTGCATGAGTGATGGGATCGTGCAGTTTGAGTGGAGGAAGTTTGATCTATGTGTGAGATGGATACTCAATGCATACAGAAGAGTGATGAGGATCCTTGCGTAGTTGAACAATTTCATGATTGGAAGTGACACTAACCCTAAAAGAGCGAAGGCGTGACATAACCATCAAATCAAGATGAAGTGCCTTGACAACCTTGGGTGTTTCAAATTCATCATCAGTAAGATCATCATAAATCGGTGTCTTCTAAAGATAAACTATGATAGAGTCATGATCATGATCAAATATGGAAACAAATGGATCACAACTGCCACGATCATAAAAATCAGTGATTACATCAACATCCTCATGATCAAATGAATTAAACAGAGGGGTAGACGAAAAGAAGAAAAACTCATCCTCTGTGTTTCTAGAAAAGATAGATGAAAGATCAAGTGGATTTTCAATTAATAGCTTATCCTCTTAGTTGTCGAATGATGGACCAACATCCGGTGACTCGTGTGAGTGATAAAAAATGGGTGCATCTGTGGATGAAGACACACATGCGAAATCATGGATGGCAGGTTCACCAAAGATGTTGGGAAAGAATGTAGGGGAGTTAGATGGAAGGGAGTCCTCCTTCGCTGAGTGTTGATGCTCAAGCTCCCACTCATACTCTTCATGAATGACAGTGCATTTTGGTTGTACAACACCAACTCCATCAATGGGTTGTTCCTCGTTCACAACAAGTGAAGAATCCGGAATGGAAGAAAACAAGACAATATCATCTTGAGGAACACTCGGGTGCGAAGATGGAGGTCATAAAACATAATGCATATGAGAAATCAAAGGAATCATAACCAAATTTGCATGAAAATTAAGTGAAGTGATGTTGGGAGGATGTGAAATATGACCAGGTGTGTGAGCATGATCCTCCAAATCACTTGGTAGTGGTGGATATGTTGAATGAGGGGAAGGTGGACAATTAGTAAAGGTAGTGCCCACATCCACATGAGATTGCTCAGCTCCATCAACGAGGAATGTTGATCGAGGCTTCATCTCAAGATTCTTCTTGGGATTGGAAGATTTCTTAAGGCAATACTTGAATCGATCCCAAAGATAGAAAAATTTTGTATGGCTCCTTGGAGCTTGAAACTGCAAGTCACGAAAGCACTGCCAAAAATCAATAACTGATTCACGTAGAGCCTTCCATTCTTGTAACAGTTTTTGGTCAATATAGTTTGCATCAAAATGATACAAAGTGTCTTCAATAAGATCATCGAAGTGCTCAAGTGAGTGCACGCTATCAGTAGGTAGGCTGAGTAGGCAACAACGTGGAGATTTGTGAAGTGTGTGTGCAAGCATCAAGTTGGCATGTTCGTCAGAATACCCATCTTACTCATGAAGCATGGAAATAAATTCCTGTAAGTACTCAGGCCTATCCACTTCACCTTCACCATCATACGTGTAAGTGGAAAAGAGATCAAAAATCTCCCTCATGATGGAGACATGTTCATGATTTGAAAAACACCGCGGAGGGAGAAGAGTGCAAGAATCCATGACAGGTATGTAAAGGTTCAAAACTGGATGAGAGGACATAGCTTGTCATCTGGCCCTCCTTTTAGCGCCATAAATGTTGATGTTTCTGGACCCGCCAACATGTCAATGGGATATCCGTTGTAAGAAGTCCCAATTAGACCTTAGACCATTTGGTATAGGAGTCCCAACAGTGGGTCGTATGGTAACGCCTTGACTACGATTTTGCACAGAGGCAAGTAGGATAACTCTGTTGGTAGCAAGGGTGTCACTACTACAGTGAGTCAGGGAAGGTGCATGAGAGGTTCTAACACATGTGGGTTGCTGTGATTGTGCTCCTTGGAAACCTGTAATAGTACTCGTCTGGGAATGGAACACACAAGTGAAAATGCATTACAATCTGGAAATAAAGTCAGCCGATAATCCAAAGTGATGGTTAAAGCAACAGTTCAACTACATAAGTTCAACAACATACATTGCTACAACAACCGGAACAAGCCAACTACAATAACAACATATGCATGAAAACGTGTTGGTTCTTATTAAATAGAGAAGTGTAAGTTCGAATCATACAATACATTCATGTAAACTCACTAGCCCCAATAGTGGAACGTTACAGCCACATCCTCCTGCTCCTCCAAAGAGAAGAACTAGCTTCGTGTAGTGGATAAGCCAAGGCATGTTACAATATTTTTCAAGCTCTCTCCAACATAGTCTTATGAGAATCTTGGTTGACCAAAAGCATATACAATGAGTTATGAGGGACAATTCATAGCAAAGGGTGGGGCGGCCTTTGACATTCCCCTTTGTTACTGTTCAACTACGCTCATGACTCTTCACCTACTCTATGACTGTTACATCCACTATTGACACTTGATTTACACTTTACATGACTTAACATTACAATGCACATGTACCCATGTGAACAAAACTAGCTTGAGCAAGCAAAACTAGACATCAGCTTGACTTAGACAACCATGGAAGTCCAACTCCTCAACATCTTCATGTTGATCAAAAGTAACATATTGATTCCAAGATCTGTAGTCCTCGATGGTGTCCGTGTGTTCCATGGTAACATCCATCCGAAACCTGATTCTCGCCTCCATAGCATCCAGGTACACTGCTCGGGATTTTTTGTCCAACTCATTTGAAAGCATGCACACCATTACCTTCAATGTGGTCAGACTAGCAACATACTTGTGCATGGTGTCTGCGCTGATGGGCAAGTTTGCACTGGTGGAAATGCACATCAACTCATCGAAGCATGAGTCAAGCTCGAGTCGGACCTGTTTCTTTGTCTTCGCTTGGGTGAGAGTCCCAAGTGTTGGGATCGCATGTGTGCACACCACAACATCCATATTGTTGAATACTCATACATGGGAAACATGTATGGTAGTGATGGACTACGGGAGTTCTTCATAATTTTGGATCTGGCTCCGGATACATGCCTTTAGCTTGACCTCATTGACCCTCATCATCTTAGGAAAGTGAAGTGAGGCTCCCTTGTTCTTCATCATCCATGTTTGCATGTCATCAATAGAAGTATCCAAGTTCATCAAGATACGTGCTCTTCTAGCACATTGTTGACACGATTTGTTGAGATGGACGACTCCTTTGTGCACGGTACCAAAATTGAAGTACAATGCTTGCATAACTATGTCAAGGGACAATACTTCATCTAGTATTTCCTTCTTCAGTTTAGCTCAGGTGGACATTGTCACCAAGTCTCCTCCTTGCTTGGTCGTTTGTATTTTCCTTGCCATTCACTTATTCTCAGCTATTAGGGAGCAAACACTTGAGCTAGTGGTTGTATACACTATGGTTGCATCGACCAAGGTAGTTGGATGTTTGTGCACATCATTCATGATGACTTGTTCCTCAACTTGCGCAGGAGACATATGATCCTCCAAAGCTGATAATCTACGAGACTGCATAACTATATGTTGAGATTCATCGAACGAGATGTTGTGCATCTCTTCTTCCGACTGATCACCAAGGATCTCAGTCCCTCCTTGGTCATTCGAGAATTTCCCATCATCTGCATGCATTGAGGTGGGTGAGTTGACCTCCTTGTGGTGAGGCATGAGGTCAGTGTCATGTTATAACTTTTGCTACTCCATGTCATCATCTAGCTGCTGAAGTGCTTCTTCTATCTCATGAGTGAAGTCTTGCCCCTACGATGGCTCACCATTTTTTCTTGATGCTAGCTATTTAGATGAATCAACTACTTCAACAGGTGTTGCTTCGTCTATTTTCACATGTTGCGCCCCTTGCTATATTTGTTGTTTCTACACTTTCCTCTCCTATTTGCGCAACTTTTGTTCCTTTCCGGGTTTCTCTCTCAGCTCATGTAGATTTGTCTCTGCTTCTTCCATTCTCTTCTTATCCCTCTGCCTTCATGCTATTCGCTTGTCGCACTACTGTCTCTTTGCCTCTATAGCCATAGCTTCTTTCTCTACAAGTGGATCTGCTTGAAACTTGTAGCTTTTCTCCTCCTCTATGTGATCGACAATATTCCTCTTACCTTTGTCGCACACTGGTATGCTTGCCTCTATTTCCACTGCTGCTACTACTAGTTCTCTCTATGATGTTTCTTCATGTTTCTTCACTAACCACTCCATAGCGAAGACGAGTGGTTCATTGGTTATGGAGAAATTGTAGTAATATCTCCATAGGTCCTCCTTGGTCCAATGGATCCAGTCGAACTAAAATATCATGCTGTGATATTTCATAATGCAATTTGGGTCATACATATTGTATCTTCGGAGGTCAAATGGGTTATTCTTCATAAATTATGCTTTGACATTCTCTTTCTTGATACTCTAGATCTCATATAACCCAATCCACAATGGAAGAGCGAGCCAAGGTGCTTTCTTCTTCCGATGCAGTCTAGCTGTCAATCCTACCGAAATGTGATATGCTACTTCCTGCATGACAAGTACGTCCAAGGAAAACTTCGAAAGAACATGCGGAGGCTTCTTCACACTGAACATTCAGATGAAAGTGTTAGACAGTGAGGAATACCAATCTGAAATGCCTACGAATGCCTCCATTTCTTCCTTTGACATGTAGGGTGGATCTTGTTTGAATATCATCTTGTACGGTGGGGTGGAAAAATGATCAAACACTCATGTGATTACTCCTTTGAAGCCTCATTCAGACAACAACTTTAAATATGTGTTCACGGTAGTCTTCACAGATGTCCATGACCACTCTAAGCCCGAGAACTCCTATCAGGCATAGACTACATCTAAGATGTAGGCAGAAATGTAAATTTCTCCATGGATACCTCCGGGTGACTGTCAAGCCTTCTTTACTTGTTACTTCAGCTGATGAGCCAGTATGCTAGACCAGTTACATGGTTTTCCTTTTCTATCCAATTGGTCCAGTGCAACCACCGAAATCTGTGGCAAGGTTTCCATGCTTTCTTGGCCATACAGTGGACAAGAAAATATGACCAAGTATTGGTATGCCTTCCTCAGTATCTTTGTCTTGTAGATCTGGTTGGGTGCCAATTTGAATCGAGCTAGATCCTTTACCCAATTCTTCAAATTGTCTCTGGAGTTAGCACTGTTGTTGGGTAAGATGAATGGAGTCTTCATGAGATTCATGGGCTTTGAAATATGATACACCTCATAATAATATCGTTCCCAGAAGGTTGCAAGCTTCATCCCACTGACACTACTCAATTTCATCGTCCCGGTATCAGCGTGAGAGAGGATCCAGTGTATCATCTCCACACATGGGAATGCTAGATATTTGCATGCAATCTGGTATAAGCTGGACTTTTGAATGTTCATGTACACCTGACGGTCTTTAAGGTCTTCCCCAAAAGTGCCCGCAAATGTTTCATTGACCTCTTGCCACTAGAGTTTGATGTCCTTGTCTAGATACAACTTTGTATCTTCATAGATAGGGAGACTAGAGGACACTTGATCAACTACTACTCCAGTTGCATTTCCATCAGTGTTTTGTGATCCTGTTCTCTTGGAATCCATTGATATAGATTAACACCTTAAAGATCTAGAACAAGAAACATGCATGACAAGAAATATGTTAGTGAAAAACAAAGAAAATTCAGGGAATAAAATAGTACATACCTAGGAAACTGATGGGAAATATTGTTCAATTTCTTTTGGGAGGTTGGGTGACTAGATGCCAAAATTGTGCGAAAGGTCGTCTGGGTTGTCTAGGAGGTAGGACTGGTTGTTGGATCTATGCTATGAGAAATAAATATTGGGTATTGGTTGTTGGGATTCCAATTGGGAGTGACTGTAGGCTCAAGGACTGGATTACGCAATTTTCTGGGCCTGCGGTCATTGTCCCTGAGAAATGCACAAAATAGTCCTAGAGGGAAGTACTAGGGAGAAATCTGCATTTCTAGAGAGGAAGGCACATCCTTCTTTCCCTAGATTGCGTAATGCAGTCTGAGTGAAGGAAGAGTCCAGGCCAAGGTTGATCCGACTCGTTGACGGGAAACAGAAAGAAAATAAGACAATGAATGCATGGTGACACTACGTGAAAGAAGAAGTGATTGACAGTGCATGCAAATAGGAATGAAAGATTCAACAAACAGATCAACATGCATGTGGGTGAAGTGATTCGCCAATTCGACGAACGTTCATGAGAAACAATGTCATGCATGTGAGAGCAGTGAGATAGCAACAAAAGCTGAAATAGAGCTAGGAAAAGCTAGCATAAATGTAAACAATAGCAATCATTCAAAGAAATCAAGCAAACAACACTCACACAGGCAAATACACAAAATGTGACAAACATGTTGAAATAGACAAGTTGAGGCCACTTACCCATGAATCGCTCAGCCGGTTGTGTCGAAGAGTCCTGGGTGTGCTATGGGATGTCAGAGCACTAATATCGATGTGAAATAATGAGCTTTGATGCGTAAAATAAATAAGTTTGGGCTCATGACGCTTATGCCACAAATCTACGAAAAAAC
Source organism: Pinus tabuliformis (assembly GCA_031772625.1). NCBI lineage: Eukaryota > Viridiplantae > Streptophyta > Pinopsida > Pinales > Pinaceae > Pinus > Pinus tabuliformis. The sequence continues at coordinate 476,100,833 of CM062810.1, read as the reverse complement.
GATACTTGGAGGGAAGTTCCTAAAATGACTTTGCATGTAACCTCTGGCTGCTAAAAATAGCTCCCTAAATCATGGGATTCATTTTGCATGTTTCCTTTTGCTATTACGGGAAAAATAAATTCATCCATGCATGAAAGTCAAGTTTCCTTGGTCCTGGGTGGAACTGGTCAACCAGACTGCTCATGCATGAAGCTGCTGAACTGCTTGATAAAAATGTGCATTTCTGGATGGGAGCTGGGCTGGCTACCGAGGAGGTTTGCACAATTTCTGGGTGGAGCAACTGACTTCTTCCCATATTTGTGCAAATTATGGGCTGAGCAGCCCTACTGGGGAAAATTACACAATTCCTATTGGGAGTGTTGATTGGAAAGATTGGGAAATTATGGAGCCCAACAGGTTACCAGACAGGATTAAGAAATTTCTAGAGGGAACACTGGTTTCCCTCCAGAGATGTGCAATTTTCTTGGGGAAGCTACTCAGCCTACAGCTAGACTAAGTCTGGGTGGACACCTTGTGAGGGGAATGGATCAAGCTGTGATCAACAGGTTGCCTTTGTGCAAGAAAACACTAAAGCTTGTGTACTTGATGAAGCACGAAAAGGTGTTGTGAAAGGTTGGTTGGGAGGCTCCAGAAAGGGCTAAAGAAAAATTTTGGAGGGTGGTTGTATCTGCTACAACAAATTCCATCCATACATACACCATTGATAGCCACTAGCCCCAATAATGAAACATCATAGTCAAGCAGACTTGCTCCTCCAAATAAGTATACTCACTTTATGTTGTGTAGAATCCAAGGATGTTCACAATACTCCCAAGCCTTCTCTAAGCCTAAGCCTAGCCAAAATCTTGGCTGCCAAAAGCCCGTACTATGTTTTATGAGGTTCTGTTTATAAGAAAGGGTGGGGTGACCTGTGACATTCCCTTTTGTGACTGCTTTACTACCCTCATGACTCTTCCACTTCCTTTACAAATAACTCATTAAATTACATAGTGACTATTCACATTCCACTAATGACACTTGGAATTTTACTTACAACATATTTACAAATAATATACATTTTCCACATGTACCCATTTGGGAAAAAATAGGCTAGAGACAGCCTAACAAGGCAAAACACTATGACTCATAATTTTGGGGTAAAGACCAGCTTTGAAACCTCCACTTGATGCTTCTTGGTGGTGTACTAATACCAAGCTTGTTATCGCTTTATAATGCCCCCAAATTTCTTGATGATGTCTTTCTGATAGCAGACTCTTGGCTCCATAGTTTCTAGGTATATGGTTTTGGAAGCCTTGTCCAACTCATCTTGAAGCATGTGCAACGTGATCTTTACTATGACAGGACCATGAATGTGATTTTGTATGTTTTGTGTGCTCAAATCCAAGTCATCGTTGGTGGCCTCTCACCTTCGCTGATCCATGTACCTTCGACCTCTAGTCGGACTTGGTTCTTCTCCTTACCTTTGGTGAGGGAACCAATTGATCAGATCCTGTGCATTCTTGCCATGACATCCAAACTCTTATAGAAACATTCATATGAAGCTTGCGCGCTACTGATGAATGAGGCAAGCTACTCATCATTCTGGATGAACATCAAGATCCTTGCTTTGTCTAGCTCTTCCGACGGCTTCATCATCTTTGGAAAGTGAGGCGAGGCTCCTTTTTACCTCATTATTCATTCTTTCACATGGACGATGACATCATGTATTTCCTTGAGAGTTTGGACAACCTTTCTTCTCTGCTGGTTGAAACCATATAGATTTAAAACCACCTTATATATGGTGAAAAATCCATCATAGAGTTTCTGCATGGTGGCCTGTAGAGTTGATACTTTAGCAAGTATCACTTTCCTCATCTCTTCCATTGCAGATCCTATGGATTGTCCTACCTTCTGCCTCGATTCTTGCAAGTTATTTTCCATCTCTTCATTCTCTACTAGTAGGAAATTGACATTTGAGCTTGTGGCTTCTGCATAAGCCAAAGTGGCATCAACGATGGCGACTGAATGCTTTTTGACATATGACACTATCAAACTTTCCTTTATAAATGTAGGTGATGTGTGATCATCTCGGAAATTGTTTCTCTGTGCCTATACAATATTCTTCTACAACTCATCAAATGATAGATTGTAGACATCCATCATTGGATCATCATCAAGGAGAGAAACCTCTCCTTGCTCGCTCGGGACTGGTTCTGAAAGTGGAGGTGGTGGAGACTAAGGGGTGACCTTGGGTTCTCTCTATATGAGGTCAGTATCTCGGTCCTATTGCTCCTATCCCATATCCATGTCTGTTACTTCAACCATTTACTCAATTTGTTGAGCAAGCTCCCAATCCTGAATCTCCTCACCCTCTTCTTCATTTGCTGGTTTTTCTGACTCCTCAAACTATATGGGCACAATTTTCTCTACATTGCGCCTTTCCCTTCTTCTTTCTCTTGTTTCTTCTTCTCTTCCCTCTCTGTCTTGCTTAGCTCCTATTCTTCCTTCAACTTCTTCTCAGTTTCCTCCAACTTCATTTATGCTTCCTCCAACCTTTTATTTTATGTCTTCCTTCCCTCTCCTCTCTTTATGCATTGTTTCCTCTTTGTGTGTGCTACCAAAGATTCTTTCTAAATGAGAGGATCTTATTTAAACTTGTAGCTTTTCTCAACCTCAGGTTTTTAGGCAATCTTCCTCTTACCTTTGGCTTGCACCAGTTTATTTCTTATTACAAATAAAGCAAAAACACACTCACAAAAAATAAACACACTACCAAGGTCCTGTCGGACTTCGGTCACTATCATAATCTGATGCGAACTCAGAATCTGGCAGGGTCCTTTGTCGTTCCCAAGAGGATGTAAGCCATGATAGATACTCTTTTTCCCAAGTGAGGTCATTCTGTTCCTGTGCATCTTGATACATATCCACAAACAATGTTTCCTTTTCCTCGGATACTTTCTCTTTGCCTTTTGAGCTGGACATAACTATTGAAGATTCTTCTTTGAGTGGTGCCCGTGATGATTGTCCTGTGTCAAACTTTACCGTATCTGTCGTGACTCTTAGATTCTTTTGCGGAAAGAGATAATCATCTTTATTCCATCTATTAACATAAGCAAATGGATCAATCTCAATGTTAAGAAAAGAATCTTTTTTACATTTCCGAAAGTCGGGCAAGGACTGAACTGACAACTGCACTCCATCTAGCAAATCCCATTTGCAAATTTGGAACATGTTGAATGATTGCTCGATGGATGCTTGTACCCATAGCTTGCAATTATGACTGATATTTCATCGTTCTTGCCAATTTACTTCAAACATCATGGATGAGCATACCCTATTAGATAGTAACAGATTGATAAGGCATACTACATCATCGGACCAATTACCTGAAGAAATACTAATCGTGATTAGTGCCTTTTGATTGATTATCAACCTCATTACTCCATGTCTTCCTTGTAGTGGTTCTAAGGTTTTAATCAATGAAACCTTTTCTGATAGTTTCAAAGTATGAAACTCTTTAAGCCAACTTGATACTTTCTTAATTTCTTCTGGATTAGTGGCAAGGGTAGTTTTACTCACGCTATCAGATCCATAGATTTGTGAAAAAGGATTAGGAATTATTGGATTTCTGAATTCCATGCTTTGGTAATCCCAGGGTGAGGAAAAGGTTCTCAAATATTGAAGTGTTCTCTCGATATATTGAGAGGCTAGAACTTGAACCTTTTTCTGACACCGACCATCTTTGAATTCCCAATCAGCAAAGGGTGCAAACAATTCGTATTGTGCAAAGGAATCAATACTTGCAAAGTTTTCATCATTTCTTTGTAGAAAAGCAGCTTCTAGTTCTTCAAATAAATCGGGGATTCTTAAATATTTTAAGAATCTCTCAACTTGTTCATGCATATTTATTTCTTCCAGATCTAACATTTTTGCACTAACATAAATAGCAACAGAGAAATCAACTCCACCAATAATTTGATAATAATTCAGAATTTTCAAAACTCTGATCATTTTATCTGTACACTGCCTGGTCCAAGAATCATCTAAAGGTTTGAAATATAATTCCACCTTCATATTCAGAAGAGGATAAACTTTTACCAGCTCTTCATCTAGATTTAGAAAAACACCAACATTTTTATGTTTCCATGCTTGGCACCTTTGAATCCATTGGTTTCTTCTCATTCTTAAAACCAGCAATCTTTTTAATCTCTTGAACCACATCGCCTAGTATAAAATCAAGGAGCCAAAATCTTTCAACAAAAGTTTCAAAACTGTCATCGGCAGGAGTCTTACCAAGGAGGCGGAAAATATCATTTTTGTGAACATGAACCTTGTTCATTTCTCTAGTAAGAGCATAAGCTAAAACATTAGAATTACCAGGAACCCATTCAACCTCAAAATCATACATCTGAAACGACGTTTGCCATGCTAAAAGTCTTCCACGCGCAAGCTGTTTTGAGATCTTGGCTGTCAGAAAATACTTGAAATTCATAGAATCAGTTCTGATTAGAAACTTGACAGGAGCTAAATAGATCTCAAACTTTTGAATACCATTAAAAATGGCGAGGGTTTCTTTTTCTGCAGGAAAATAATTTTTCTGGTGTTTTAAGAATTCACCAGAAGCATAGGCACATAGGACTTCTTCAATTTGTTCTCCTTCTCCCTTTCTTTCAAAAAGTACTACTGCCCAAAAATTATCAGAGGCATCAGTCTGTAAAATAAGAACACCATTGCCTCGGGGCTTGAGTTCTGGGAGATGCTTACATTCAGCTTTAAGAAGCTAGACTGCTTCAGTGGCTGCAGATGACCAACTAGAATGAAGTTGTTGACGAATAGGAGCAGTTTTTTTCAGAAAGTCTAGGAATATACTTATGTACATAATTCAAAATTCCTAGAAAGCATTGAATCATTTTCACATCCATTAACTGATCAGGAAATTCAGAGAGTTTAGTTAACACATGTGGCTAGATCTGAATTTTTCTGTGACTAACATGAATTCTGAGAAAATCAATGCTATATTCAAAAAGACACATCTTCTTTTCAGATAACACAAGACCATGATTTTTGGCTTCTTCAAGAAACACTTGTAGATGTTTTAGGTGTGTTTCCAGATCTGGGCTATATACAAGAATATCATCAATATATACAACAATAAAATCATATTTAGAGAAGACATGATCCATTCTTCTTTGGAAAAATGCAGGAGCATTCTTTAATCCGAATGGAACAACTCTCCATTGAAAGAAACCGACAGGGTAGGTGAAAGCGATTTTATGGCGATCTTCTTCCTTGATCTGAATCTGATAATAACCAGATTTCATATCAAATTTACTAAAGATCTTACTATTTTGAATCTTCTGCATGATTGTTTCTTGGCACGGCAGAGGATAATTAAAGCTTTTAGTTATTGCATTCAATGGTTTATAATTAATAACCATTCTATCTTTTCCTCTGACTATCTCAGAATGATTGCGAACAAGGAATGCAGAACAAGAGTAATGAGAACCACTACGTTCGATGAGTTGAAGATCTAATAATTCTTCAATCTGCTTTCTGATTTCTTTTTCTTCAGCTGGAGTACAGGGTATTAGCTTTCCAGTTACCCCGTTGTCATGTAGAGTAATAATTTCTTGTTGAGGACTTTCGACACTCCAGAATGCTTTAGGATTCTCAGAACAACATTTTAGCAATTCTTCATATAGGTTTAATTGTTCTTGAGACCACTCAGGATTTCTATTGGCTTTTTGTGTAGGCTGGTGTTTCTTCTCATATATCTGCAAAACTTCTTTCCAATCATGAGATTCATTTTTTGATTTTCTGATACCTATTTTCTTTTGACTCTGTTCTTTTCTTGCTTCAGAATTTGCCATAACTACTATTGGGACTGTTATTGCCTTTTTCTTAATGTTACAGATGATTTTATCTTCACTGATAGCCACAGGCAATATTGAATTTATAAATGGCATTCCTAAGAAAAGACTTGCAGAGGCATCATAATGTTGTATGGCAGACATTTTGACAATACTCCCCCCAATTTTTAAAGAAATATTATCAACATAATGGGTGAGATTAACTGAACCGCCAATAGTTTCAGACACCAAGATATTCTGTAAAGGTTTCCATAAACCTTTAAACAAAGATGGACGAGCAAGATTGTTAGAACCGCCCGTGTCTATGAAAGCATCAACAGATATCCATTCACCTTTCACTTGGACTTCAACTGGAATGTACAGAAGATTGTTAGATTTAACAATCTTTTTAAGAAAAGCACTTTCGTCAGCAAGAGCGGTAGTATTTACAGGCAGTGATGATGAGGATGACGCGACTATTTTTGGATATGGACAAAAAGAATTCACAATGGGTTGTGGAGGCAAAGAATCTAAAACGGGAGTTGAATTCTTAGAGTCGATTGTGGTTACAGTGTCGACTGAGGAGTCATCTGAGGATTCTTCTGTATAATCTTCAGAATCATATTCATCACTATAATGAAGCTCTTGATCACTGGGTTCACTTTCCCATGCACTATAGCAAAGATTCATTTTTTGACTGACATCAGGGATGGATTCATTATCCGACAAAGAAGCATCTGTTAAGATATATACATCTGACACTTCATCCTGAGAATCAACAACTGACCAATTATCTACAAAGTCTTCAATTTCTATACAAGCTTTTAACTTATTTGACGAACTCTTTGGACACTTACGAGCAAAATGACCTTCTTGCTTACAGATAAAGCAAGCATTATCTCTTTTGGGCTGCCTTCTCTTTTTTAGATATTTAAATTTTCTGAATGGTCGCCTTGGATTTGCAACACGTTTTGGTCTGTATTTTCCATACCTTTTGGATCTTCTCTTCTTAAAAGGTGTCCATGGAAGTACAGAATAACATACATTCAGATTTGGGGAAACATCATGAATTTGTTTTTTCCAACATAAATATTTGACCTTTTCCTGACATCTGAATAAAAGATCTATCCAATAAGTTTGTTCTATCTTTTTACCCTGGGTGTCAAGATCTTTCATTATCATATCACCTAGATTTCCTGGCAACTTAGACAAGAAGGAAATCTTTTGAGTAGAATCATTGGTAAGATTTGCTTTGTAGACCTTTAACATATAGTCATTACCAAAATGATCTAGATCTTTTAAATCTTTTAATTCCATTCTTGTTAAATCAGTAATAAGTTGCTTCTTCTCATCTACAGGTTCAGGAACAAATTGTGTTAGCAATAAAACTTCTAATGTAGCTAAGCCCAAGGCTGCAACATTTCTCTGTTCTTCATCTGTTCCACCCATCCACCAATCATACACAATACCTGCCATTCTTTTCTCAGCTAGAAGGAAAATAGAATAATTATCCAATTTTGAAACAACTTGCATCTGGTATAGAGAACCAATCCAGACTCTAATGGATTCTGTTGGATTTTTGGATTTATCTAGATCTAAAACATATCCAGATGAATTGGTTGGGAATAAATCTTCTTCTACCCGTGGGTATTTGGTTTCTTTGAACACATTTTCTTTTTGGAGAGATGGCATGATAAAAGCTGGAAATAGTGTAGCAGCATTTTCACGAGTAGCCAACTCACTTTTATTTTTATGGATTTGGACTGGTTTAGGCATTTCTAACTTGTGTCCAACTTGACTACTTGACTCAGCTATATTATCATCTTGAGATTCACTGGTATCCCAACTTTGAGGAATATCCATGCTTTTTGAGAAGTTGGGAGGTTGGGATTCTCTTTTCTTCTTTTCTCTTCTTCTTCTTTCTTTTGATTCTCTCTTTTGTTTGTCTGCTTGTTGTTCATCTTGTAAGAGTTTCATATTTGAAAGGATTAACTCACTTTGGCAACCTAAATCATCAAGCACTTCTTCAGCATGTGCACACCATGTTGTCAGATAATTACCAATCTGGTAAGTCTGATCCAGATCATTAGGATTCTGTGCATTGTGTTCTATGAGAGGAGCATAGTCAGCTCTTGTAGCTGGTTGCTTGGATAAAGAAGAAGTTGTACAAAACTTAGTATGAGGAGGCCACTTGCCACCTTTAACAAAACCATGATTGGCATACTGCCATTCTTCAACAGAAGGAAAATAACCTATACGATGCATTTTATTTACAGGTAAAAAAGGTTTTGACTCAGGTATATACAACTCAGTAGAGGACAACTGAGGTTCAGAAGGACTGTCTTCTTCAACTGTGGACAAATTAGTACTACTAGATGGGACATCATTTGGAGCAATTGGAAAAACATATCGACGAGGTTTGGTTACTGGTTTAGGTATCTTTGGTTTAGCAGGAATCAACTTAACCTGACCATTATCTATGGAGACCCTCTTAAGCTTAGATTCAGGTTTTCTTTCATCAGCAATTGATTTATATTGGAAATACCAATTATTTGGTAATTCAGAAGGGTCATATAGTACACCTTCGACCTGTGCATTTGATAAACCAATTGTAACACAGTCTTTTAAAACAGGTTGTTTCAGCTTGGGATGTGCAGTATTAGTCAACTGAAACAAAGCTTGTACAATTGCAGAAAGGTATTCACTATCTTCAGCCATATTAAGACCTTGAACTCCAGTCAATAGTTTCCAACAGTCTTTTAAATGTGCATCATTCAAACTTATAGAATAATAAGGAAATATAGTTCCATATTGGCATCCAGTGGACAAATTTCCCATAATGGTTCCTATTCTTGCACTATCATAGGTTTGATGACGGGTATCAAACAACTCAACAATACAAGGAGTATTTATACCATGACGGAATAGAGGTGCAAGACCTATTCTTATCCCCCCAAAATGAAGATAAGAGTACTTCTTTTCCTTGACATACTGACAAAATTTCTTTATCTCATCATTAGAAAATAAATTCAAAGCAAGAATCTAAACAACAGGGCCTGAAATCTTTATAGTAACTTCGACTTCTTTTAAAAAGGATTTTCTTTTCAAAACAAAAGATATTGGTAGTTTATAAACATCAGTTTCATGCAATGCAGGAGGATTCCAGTTTGCAGGAGTTTCAACTTCTTCATGATTTTCAGTATTATCAATTTCAGACTCATGAGAACGAGAAGATACTTCAGTGATTACTCTACGGTCAATGGTCAAGAATGAGCGCAAGAGATTTGCCATGTTTTACAAAGTGGACCAGAGATTGACTAAAGAAGCATTTATCTACTCAGCAGTTGTAGAACAAAAGCTTTTTGAAGGCTACTTGGCTGTCTTTAGACTCTGTCTGTAGTTTATAAACTCAGGACTAGAACAGGGCTCTGATACCAATAATAGAGATGATGGACTTAGTAACTTACTTGAACCTTTGAAGTGGACGCTAAGGTAGAAATTCCTCACATCAACCTGAGATATACGTGGACTTTAACGACCCTTATTGTTATTGTTGTTGCTTCCTATGTTGATGTTGCCCATAGAGAATATTTCCATGTTATGGCTATACTCACCGGTTCGTTGAGCTTGGAGTAGATGTAACAATACCTCTAAGGGCCATCCTCTACCTAATGACATGTCCCATGGATCCATGGATAGTACACCTTATCACAGTGGTTCTTGCAAATATTGTGGGGATCATATGGATTGAAGTATTTGGTGTTGAACTTGAACTTCACTATATCCTTAGCTTCAACATCCACATCTTTCAATATCTTAACCTCCTACAATCAAATCTGCAAAGAAAGGGTGGGCCATGGTGCCTTCTTCTTCCTGTGTAGTCCTATTGATAACCCTGTGGAGAGGAGATATGCGACCTCTGGAATGACCATATTGTCCATGGCATACCTTAGTAGAGCATGCAAGGGCTTCTCTCTACCAAATACTCTGATGAAGGTTCCACAAGGTGAGGCATACAAACCAAAAATGTTAAGTGTTTCCTTGATCATTGCTTGGGACATGCAAGGTGGATCCCGCTGAAAGATCAACTTGTACATTGGGATGATGAAATCGTCAACTAGGCTCCCCATTGTTGAAGAAAGTGTAACTAGGTTTAGTCTTCATAACAACATGATCTTTGTATTAAATGTAGTAAAAGGAAATAAATTATTTTTTTTATCTTGCTACATGGGTTTCATGAGCAATAAGTGTCTCTAGGTAAAATACTTCTTCGTGATGTCTTTAGGATTTATTATAAATGTCAAATAGTCATGTCATGTGTATAGAAAATCTTTATGATTTTATGTAGATATGTACAAGTCTTCAAAGTTGTGTAACAATACCCCAAGGCCAAGATCAATGCCTCAAAAACAAACCTACCAAAGTCTGCAAGCGAAAACAAGGAAAAATACTTCATGTCGGCTCCAAATATGAATTAAATACATAAATGAAAGTTATGTCGACTTGATAAAAGGACACATCGGTTCATGAATGTATTTTGGATCAATATAAGAGGCTAACCACTATAAATACCCATGAAGGGTCACAAAAAATTACACAAACAAAATTTGGATGCCTCTAAGATTTCACATGGAGAAAAGGAGCCGCAGTTATGGTTTGATTACATGTCATTTTGGGTTTAGGTGCAGTCAAAACCTTGTATAAATGGAGAAAAATAATCTTTTCTAATGGATGTTGCAATGATTGAAGGATTAGACATTCTCTACATCTCTATTTTAAGTACACAGATCTACCTAGACATATCTCAACTGCACAGCTAAGTGATCTCGGCATACCTGTAAGGATCTCAGCTGAATGGAGCAGCGAAGATCTCAGACAAAGGCATAGTGTGTTAATGGATCTCGCATAGCAGTCTTGACATACCTATGATCTGAAGGTGGTATCCTCGCATGGAGAGAGCAACAAAGTTTGGGCATGTCACTATCTCATTCTCGGCATATCTATCTCTGATAGAAGGATCAATACAAGCTTCAGATGAGGATGTAGAGATCACATTGGTCTCAAGGATGGTATTCCTGTAGTAGACAGTATATAGTCTCGGTAACGATCACAGTTATATATAGGGATCATGAATACACCATAGTGAGACTCGGATCTATATCCCACTATCTTGGCATAAGGAGAAATATTACAGTCTATAAGGAGAAGTAGTACTAAAATGCCAACAAACTGATAATGAAGGAATGATAAGTCTCGACATCATGAGAATCACTATCTCAGTGAGGATGAAGATATAATGCACAGTCATCATGATGAATACTTCAATCAAGACCTTGTTGACATAAAGTAATGAATGTCATAATGAATATCTTAGTGCATCAATGAAAGCATAGAGATCACAGTGAGGATCTCAATGGATCTCATTGATATGGTGAAGAAGCAACAATGAAGATCACAGGGATGTCATAGTGATGCCTTAAATGGTCCAGCAATGAGGGTGATATCAACAACAACAGAAAGGAGGATTGATATCTTGGTCTTGGAGAGGCAGAGTGTGTCAAGGGTCATGGTCTTGGTATTTGTCAATGGAATCTCTATAAGACGAATTTACACATGGATTTTCCTCACCAAGAGCGAGATGTTTTGGCCTTGGTAGAAAGCCACAACATTTTTGTTCTTGTCTCTTTTGTTTTTGATAGCAGTTTGATGATGTTAACATACACACGATAATAATGAAGTAAACATTAAGTTAAGATAAATTGTTTAAATAATTCAGAAACCATTATCATGCAATGAAGAATAAATGTAATTATGCACGCCCCAGATTCTTCAACATGGTATCAGAGGGAGGGTTTCAATAGCCAAAAATAAGGGAGGAAAGGAGACATTCAATAATCAAGACATCAAAGGAGTTGAATCAAACCCTAGATCAGATGTCAATCTACAACAAGGGTTTCAGATGTCAATAGTCTTCAGATATCAAGATATGTAACAACATTTTTTACAAGTTCATCCACAACCCATTTTGGATAATTCTTTATAAATAAGAAAGTCTTACGATATTAGATGTTAGGGGGTACTTGATTTAAAGGAATATATGAGAGTGTATATGAACAGTACTCAAATCAGAAGTTATTCTATGGATCATGGTAAGCAAATTCAATTGAATATGTATTGGGAGTTTGTTGGAAGGCGGTCTAAGGATCTGAGTCAAAATATAAAATTCAACAATAACTGACATGATCAAGGTGAATATATTTTCTTCGCGTATAAATTAAGAATATTTTATTCTATAATCAAGTTTTTGTTTATTGACTTCATCAGTGCAAGAAGATCCATGGGTTAGAGAAGTCATCAAAAGTTCTTGTGGTAGGATTGACAGAATCAACATGGAGTGAAGTTAGTACATCAATGTCTCCTTTGAGGTCATGAGAACTCTTAAGGTTCTATGAAACAAGAAAGGATATAATCTTTGAAATGAAGAGAAGTAGGTGCCAGGCAATGAATAAAAATCTTCATGAGATATCAGTTACGAGATCTGGGAAAAATGATCATAATTGATATCGATATTGATAAGAAAGGTAACAAATGTCCATGAACAAGAAGGTTACCTCGATCAACAGTCTTTAGTCTCTATGAAGCAATAGAGAAAGGAAAGTTGATAGGACACAAATAAGTGTTGATAAGTAAAGGAAGGTTGACAAGATAGAATAGTACTATGGAAGAGGAACTCATATTGCTGGAAGGATGGAGGAAGATGAGAAAAGGATCAAGGGAAAGAGGGAGTAATAGATCTCCACTATGAATGAGATGGTATCCCTCTCAAAAGGATCCTATTAGAAGTCCCTGCAGATATGTAAATATTAAAAAGATGCATCATGACATCATGGAAGCAAGAGATCGTATGGAATCATGAATAAAATAGCTCTGGGAAATCATAGTGTACATTCAAGGATCATGAAAGATCTATGATAAAAGATCTCAGTGGAGGATCTCCTATTCTAGGAAGGCAATAAATGTCTCATCATAAATTCCAACACTTGCAACTCATGACATGGTAGTTCAATGACATGAATAATGAAGCAGACCAAGGGATTGAAGATCTTTTCAATCAAGGAAGGTGCAGGAAAATAACTAAAGGAAAATGAGGTATGTATGATTGTATTTATATTTTCATTTGATATTGTAATGTCATGATAAAATGGATCAATGATGCTCAAAAGGGAATAGATCTCCTCCTCTGAAAGGACGTAGAAAGACACAAGTCAGACTAAGATGAAATCAACATCATATGTCTTCATAATGTAGTATGAGTTACTTGATGACATTTGAAGAACTATGAGAGATCCTAGGAATGTAAGATATGAGGATGGATGAGATCATGAAGTAGGCAACCTTGATGAAGGAAATCAACATCATGAAGATCTAGAAGACTTGACTAGCAAATCTCGTAGAAAGATGTGAAGATTCTGATGGAAGTCTAAGAGGATGAGGACCCTTGACAACATATACCATTGGGAGATGTGTCAACAAGTATGCAGGATGATTGATACCTACAAGAAGATTTCATTGAAGTAAGGTTGTCACCAAAAGGTAATATGTAATTTGTTTTTAGTGTCTGACCTCTTTGAAATATCAAGGTATGTGTGCAGGATTAAGGAATGGAAAGTTGTAAATGATGTCACAACTATGTATCTTGTGATCTAGAGAAATCAATTTTGAAGGAGTATGAAGATAGATGAGCTTATGAAGGAATCTCCAAATGTAAATCCAATGAGGATACTTTCCAGGAAAGAAGGAATGACATGAGGAAGGAAAGTGATGGATGATTGAACCCTACATGTGAAGCAATTGATGACGTCGAAGTCTTGAATCGTCATTCAACTAGAAGACCCTATAAAGAAATGATGGTAGAGTCCCTAGGTAAGAGGGAGCTCTAGGAAGTTCTTATGAGCAAAGGAAATCAAGCAAGTTTATGAGTAAAGAGAAACTTGGAACTCATCCCCGGTTAAGAGGGAGAGTAAGAGACGACATTCTTGTCTTCAGTTCAGAAGAAAAAATGGAGGATTGTGCAATCATCTAGTAGCCGAAACTCTTTGAGAATGTGGTAGGGCATCCAAGACAAGAGTGGGCAAGAGGAACGATATTCTTGAGGGCTGGGAACCTAAGATAAGAATAGTCATAGTAGGGAATACTCAGAGAACATTTGGTGGGTATGACCCTAAGAGATAAAATGATGATGCATGTCTATCTGTCATTGGTCTCGCCAACATTGTGTGCTCTGATCTAAGAGGGAGATATAGTTGTTATTCAAGGCCTTGCTAAATGGAAACAATGTTGGTTGAAATGATGTTATAACAAATGGATTACAAATCTGATTCTTCTTATGAGAAATTATTCAGATTGAGAATGACCAATTACCATTATGAATACCTCCATAGTTAAGAGGGAGTGTTGAAGAAAGTGTAACCAGGTTCGGTATTCATACTGGCATGATATTTGTATTTGATGTAATAAAAGGAAATAATTTATTTTTGTAATCTTGCTACTTAAGTTTCATGAACAAGAAGTGTCTCTAAGTAAAATAATTCTTCTTGATGTCCTTAGGATTTATTATAAATGTCAAAGAGTCTTGTCATGTGTATAAAAACTATTTATGAGTTCATGTAAATATGTACAAGTCTTCAAAGTTTTGTAACAACCCTGCAAGACCAAGATCAATGCCTCAAAAACAAACTTACCAAAGTTTGCAAGTGAAAACAAGGAAGAATACTTCATGTCAGCTCAAAATATGAATTAAATACATATATGAAAGCTATGTCATCTTGATAAAAGGATACATCGGTTCATGACTGTATGTCGACTCAATATAGGAGGCTAACCACTATAAATACCCATGAAAGGTTAACAAAAATTACACAAAGAAAATCTGGATGCCTCTGAGATTTCGCATGGAGAAGAGAAGTTGTAGTTAGGGTTTGACTGCACCTCATTTGGGGTTTAGGTGGAGTCAAATCCTCACACAATGGAGAAAAATATTCTTATATAATGGATGTTGCAATGATTGAAGGATTAGACATTCTCGGCATCTATGTTTTAAGTACACCGATCTACCTATACAAATCTCAACTGCACAACTAAGTGATCTCTATATACCTGTAATGATCTCAGCTGAATGGAAAAATGAGGATCTTGGGCAAAGGCACAATAAGTTAATGGATCTCACATAGTAGTCTTGACATACCTATGATCCAAAGGTGGTATCCTCGAGTAGAGAGTTGAGAAAATTTTGGGCATGTCACTCTCTCATTCTCACCATATCTATCTCTGATAGAAAGATCAAAACAAGCTTCAGATGAGGACACAAAGATCACGTTGGTATCAAGGATGGTATGCCTATAGTAGACAATATATAGTCTCGGTAATGATCATAGTGATATAGAGGGATCATGAATATGCCACAGTGAGACTCAGATCTATATCCCATTGTCTTGGCATAAGGAGCAGTATTACAATCTATAAGGAGAAGCAATACTAAAACTCCAGCAAACTTATAATGAAGGAATGATATAGTCCCGGCATCATGAGAATCATTGTCTCAGTGATGATGAAGATATAATGCATAGTCATCATGATGAAGACTTCAATGAAGACCTCGTTGACATAATGTAATGACTGTCATAATGAAGATCTCAGTGCATCAATGAAAGCATAGAGATCATAGTGAGGATCTCAATGGATCTCATTGATATGGTGAAGAAGAAAAATGAAGGTCTCAGGGATTCTATAGTGATGGCTTAAATGGTGCAGCAGTGAGGGTGATCTTAGCAGCAATAGAAAGGATGATTGATATCTTGGTCTTAAAGAGGCAGAGTGTGTCACGGGTCATGGTCTTGGTATTTGCCAATGGAATCTTTATAAGAAGAATTTACACATGGGTTTTCCTATCCAATAGGGAGAGTTTTGGCCCTAGCAGAAAGCCAAAACATTTGTGTTCTTTTCTCTTTTGTTTTTCTATAGTCGTTTGACAAACTTACCATACACATGCTAATAATGAAGTAAACACCAAGTTAAGATAAATTTTTTAAATACTTCACAAACCGTTATCATGGAACAAAGAATCAATGTAATTATGCATGCCCTAGATTCTTCAACACCCATAACTCCTCAGTAGATGAAATCAGAAAGAAACTTGCAATAAATGTTGATGACAATCTCTATCGGATTCCATGTCCAACCCATCCCAAGGAAATTATGTTGGGCACAGATTTCATCAAGTAAATACATGGACATGCAAAATTTGGCTTTCTCATCCTTGGCAGGATTCGAGGCGTTAGTAACATGGACTTTCAACTGAACAACTAATAGATATTGATAGTTGAATGGTCATCCATCATTCACTAACTAGTCCAACACAACCTCCCAATTCTCTGGAAAGGTCTTTGTGTTCTCTTGACCTTACAATTGGCAGGAAAATATCATCAAGAGTTGGCAGGCCTTTCTAAGTCACTTAGTCTTGTAAATATGATTAGGTGTCTCTTTGAACTTCATCAGCTCCTTCACCCAACATTTTGTAATGTCTCTAGTGTTAACATAGTTTTGGGTGGCATATAAAAGTGCATCTATGCGGCTCACTAGCTGAGGTAAATGATACATATGATGACAGTTCTCCATCGTGAAGGTAGTAAGTTGTGTCCCAAGAACTGGTCAATTTCATAGCGTCTAGATTTGTGTCTGAGACAATCTAGTGGACAATGTCCACACATGGGTACCTGCATGCAAGCTTATGTAAGCTTGATTGGTGGACATTGACATACACCTGTCGATCCTCTAGATCTTCCTTGAAGTCCCCTACAAATATATCCTTGATTTTCTTTCATGTTAACTTCATGGCCTTCTCAATGAAGAGTTGAGTGTTAGCATAAACTAGAAAATTCACTAACACCTGCTCAATTTCTTCCCCAATGCTTCTATCAATAATATCGTTTGATGCAACTCTCTTGGAAACTATTTTACTTGTACCTGTTGGAGATTTTATCAACAAACTATTGTACTTGGAGATAGAGAGGACACTCATGGCATGCAAATGTTAGCTTGAAACAAAAATTACTTCAAGAACAAACCAAATGAAAAATTGGGTAATTGTTGCGAAGAATTGTGTAATTTGGGCTCTCACAGCTCACTGACTACCAGCTAGTTATGTGCATTGCACAGTCCTAGCTCGCAATGGGGAGGTCTTGCTAACTGGAATATTACAATGCTCAGTTCCGTCTAGCTTAGGCCCGGTAGCACTGTGCATTGTGCAATCCCAGTGGCCAAGGCTCAGGAATCACTCCAGGAATTGCACAGTATGTAGTTGGAGCCAGGCCTTGGCAACTTCTGTACAATTCCTAGAGTCAGGGAAGATCCTTGAGATCCAGAAATACGCAGTGCATGGCAGGGTGGAGCAACATCTGAGTGAAGGAAGCCCAAATCTACCCAATGGGAGCATAAAAACGAGAATATATGAAGGTGGAAGTCATGGAGGGTTCAAATCTGAGTGAATCATGATGCATGTAAATAAAATGAATGCAGGAATCAATCACACTAAAGAAAAATGAAGCATGTGGAGAGATTCATCACAACAACGACTGTTATTGCATAACCTGGGTGATGCATGCAACACTTGAGAAAGGCAAAGAAAAAATTAGAACAACACTTCTACTAGCTAAAATAAATCAAAATGCCAATGGTTGTTCAATAAAATAGGTATAACAACACTCTCACAAGCTAAAAAAACAAAAGTGATAGAAAAAGTAGGAAAGGAATAGAAAACAAAGACTTACCCAAAAAAGCAACGACGATTGCAACGGAGGTTCCTAGATCTCCACGGGAATGTGAGAGCTTGAAGATGAAATACAAAAATGAGATCTGGGAGCAACACTTAAACAAATCTGGACAATTTAAGGTTTATGACAAGAAGGCCAAAAATCTAGGAAAATGCGACACTTGGTAGTAGTTTCCAAAGTAACTGAAGTGTCTCCTCCGAGTTGCTACAAAAAGATCCCTATTTTCTAGGGATGATTTTCCCCTTTTTTATTTTTCTCTTTTTTCGCAAAAAGGTTGCCATACATTTCCTAGAGAGATTACGAAATTCTATGGAGGATTGGCAACTCATTGGCTCATGCATCAAGCAACTGCCGAGGGAAGAGGTTATGCGCAATTTCTGGGCTTAGTGGCCCTGGATGCCTCTCAATCTCTATGCAATCTTCAAGCTGAAGGCTAGATTTCAACTGGCCCTGCAGAACTCTGGAACTCAAAGCTCACTATTGCTTGGACTACACAATTCCCAAGGAAAAGGCTAGTTTCCCTAAAGATTTGCATAGTTCACTAAGGCAAGCCTGGAACCGAGTTGAAAACAAGTCAAGAAATTGACTTGTGGGTTAGATATTACACTAAGAAAGAAAACAAAAGTCAAGATGCAAAAGATAAAACTCAATTAAAGCACAAGTGCCTATGTCAATGTAAGATGAGCTGTTGTGATTTAGGAGGGTGGCTCCAAAACGAAGCATAGGTAAAATTTTGAAGGGTGCTCGACACACTAGTAGAACTATAATTTTCTGTATGAAGCTTGTCACATGTAAAAGGATTCTAACTCTTCCAAAAGTATCTTTTGATTCTTTGATCTTCATGGCTTCTTCAATAGCTTGAGTTCAAGATTAGTTCCTACCATTCTCTTTATCAGTATAATATATACCAAGCCAGGTCAACTGAGTTGTTTCGATTAGGGATGAGGGGTCTATTGATTCACAAGTAATATAGAATGTCAAAGTTTTAATTTCATCTCCGGTTTTTCTCCACTACCAGCAGGCCTAGACAGTACCCCGAGGAGTCACTTTAGGAACACAAGAATTTCTCCATTTGCTGCGAACCTCGATAGTAACCTGGCGGAGTTACATGCTTCACCTCTCTATGCGAGAAGCCTTTCTCTTCTTTCACCTTTATTTTTTTTTTCATTTCATTTTTTCATTTTCAAATAACTGTACAATTGACAATGGTTAACCCAATATAGAAAAGAGATTAGAGTAGGTGGTACTAGTTAGGAGTGAAATTGTCGTGATTTCACCATGACTCACTCTTAAAAGAATGTATTTTCCATTAGGGTATCATCAGCTAGAATAAATACAAGATCATCAAATAGAGAGGGAATAGACACATAACTAAGTGTTGATAGTTGTACAAGTCCTCTTGTATTTCACCCTGCTTGTCTCAAGAAGAAAAAACTAGTTTAATGCAAAAACTAACCCTACAGGTGGATAAACAAAGAAGAAACCAAAGGAAATAAGTAAGACAGAGCAAAATAAAGTAAGAAAACAAGAAAGAAAACACTACTCCTACTCATAAGCAAAGAAAATAATGGGCCAACTCTCGTGAAGTGATATTTGCGACTTAACCACCGGTGCATTAGTTGACCCATGTAGGTGATGGGATAACTATAAATAAATATATTCAAGCAATGAAATAAACAAGAAAGATAAAGTAATGCAAACAAAAATATTTGAAGTTTGAATGCGTTTACAAAAAATAAACGATTGAAAGCGCATGAAAGTCACCGTACAAACATGTCATGGTGTTATGTCACATTGCGCTTAGACAACAATTATGTAAACTCTTTCGAATGTGACAAACAAGAAAACATGAATAAGGAAGAAAATTTCCTTTTCATGATAGTGCTCACTATGTATGGCTCCTCCAATACATGAGCGATAGGATTGTGTGATTCTGGTGGAGGATGTGGAAACCGTAAACTAGATTGATTTTCAATGTGAACAAGAGAGTGATGAGGAGCCTAGCGAGATTGAACATATTTCTGATCAGAAGTGGAACTCAAATCAAGGCAATGAGAACCTAACATAACCATCATATTAGGCTGAAGTGCCTTTACAACTTGAGGAGTTTCCACTTCATTAGGAGGTGGATCATCAAATATCAGTGGGCTAAAAAAATCAACAGTAGATGAATCATAATCATAATCAAATGAATGAGTAAATAGATCACGATAGCCATAATTAGAAGATTCAAGATATACATCGACATCCCTATGATCTGACTTCAGAGGGGGTGATGGAAAACAAAAAATTTCACCCTTTGAGTTTTTAGAAATGAAAGATGAGAGATCAAGTGGATTCAGGAAGAAAGATTTGTCCTCTTCACAATCAAATTACAAATTGACATCTTGTGCATTCTGTGAATGATTGGAAGTGGAAACATTTAGGGATAAATTTTCACAAGGAAAATAAGAAATGCCAAAGTCACAAATGATGTATGGATACCGTGGAAGAGGTTCAGGCAGGAGGAGGTCGTCCTTCACCAAAGCTTGTTTATATTCTCACACATACTCATAAAAGATGATAGCGCAAGTTGGCTACCCAATACTAACTCCATCCATAATTTTATTGTCATGAACATCACATGTGGAATCCAGATGGATGAACACAACACACCAAAATCTGAAGGATGAAAGAAATCGGTGGACAAAGGCTGAGGGAGTGATACCGTGTGACAACCATCAGGCTTGTAGTCCAAAAGTGTGCAGAAATCCAGAGTAGGTGTGGTGGGAGGTGAAGGTGATAGTTCAACAAGTAGGTTCGCAACTTCTCCCACCTCGGCCTATTGAGCTAGAGCTATTTGATGAGAAGGGGATGGAGGGTCACATGGGAAAAGACATTTTCCATCTCATATTTAGAAGCTCTAACACTAGGGTATGATGGGAGGGGTTAGAAAGATTCTAACTCATGGATTTTTCAAGATGTGAACAAGATACTAATATATTTCAGTCAGAAATTTCCAATCAACTTCATCTTCTGGAAATTTAACATCGTAATGATAGAAAATATCATAAAAGTGTGCAATAGATTTGTCAAGTGCTTTTTGTAGTTTAAAAATTTTGTGATTAAGTTCTTTACGGTCATAAAACAAGAAAGCATGACCTAACTCTCTCAACATGTGGTTGAAAGAGTGTATAGAGGCTGTGGGGAATGTGTGACGCCATTACTTAACATGCTCTTCGAACGTGTAAGTGAACAACCCACAGGGAATTTCATTTGAGGGGAATTCATTTTTTTCATAGAAACCCAAAAAGGAAGTTATTTGAATCAACAAGGATGTTCCTTTTTTCCATAATTTTTAGGTTGTGACAAGTAATCTATAACATCCACCGACACATCGAAATTAGAAGTGTGAGAAAAATGTGTCGGGGTTGAGATTGTGATGCAAGTCATGAATGATGTGTGGAGATTCAGAACAGACATTAAAGCCTCAACTTGTCATCTGGCCCTACTTCTTGCACCATAAATGTTAATTATGCTAGACCCAAAAACATTCAAGATGATCTCCCCGGTAAGAAGCCCCAACTAGACCTTGGACCGTTTGGAGTAGGAGTCCAAGTAGTGGGTGGTATGTAGTTCCTTGACCACCATAGCGTGTAGAGATAAGTATGATGAATTTGGTTGGAAGCAAGTGTGTGACCCTATAGCAGGTCAAGTGAGATGCATGGTAGTTCTAACAGATGGAGGAGAAAAGGAAGCATGTATGTTAGAAGTCTGTAATAGTATGCAACCTAAAAGGAACACACAAGCGGAATGACATCACAAGCTATAATGCGGAATGGTCCACAAGTTAGAATGACGGGTTAATCCAACAACATGCTTTCAACAAGATTCATACAATTGCATACAAAGTATTTCATAAGAAAATGCGTAAGTTAAACAACATACTTTGCTAAAGCAACCAGAATAGTCCAAATACAATAGAAACATATGCATGAAAACGTGCTGGCTTAGTTATTATTATTATAATTGAATGTTCCATCCATATATACACCATTCATAGCCACTAGCCCCAATAGTGGAATATTACATTCAAGAACACCTGCTCCTCCAAAGAAGTATACTCGCTCTACACTGTGGAAAAGCCAAGGCTCATCACAATACTCCCAAACCTTCTCTAAGCCTAAGCTAAGCAAAACACTTAGCTCCCAAAAGCTCGTACTATAAATTATGAGGTTCTATTTATAAAAAAGGGTGGGGCGACTCTTGAAATTCCCCTTTGTGACTCTTTGACTACCCTCATGACTCTTCAACTTCCTTTACAAATAAGTCATTACATTACATAGTGACTGTTCACATTCTACTAATGACACTTGGAATTTCAGTTACAACATATTTAGAAATAATATACATTCATACAAAATAGGATAGAGATAGCATAACAAGACATAACACTATGGCTCAGAAGTTTGGTGAAAGATAAACTCGACAACCTCCACTTGGTGCTTATCGGTGACATACTGTTACCAAGCTTGGTACTGCTCTATGATGTCCCCAAACTGCTTGATGGTGTTTTTTTGATAGCGAACTCTTACCTCCATAGACTCTGGGTATATGGTTTTGGAACCCTTTTTCAACGCATCTTGAACCATGAGCAGCATGGTTTTCACTACGGTAGGACCACTAATGTACTTCTGCATTTTTTCTACACTAAGCTCCAAGTCATCTCTCATGGCCTCATTCCTTAGCTACTACATGTACCTATTGAGCTCTAACCAGAATTGGTTCTTATCCTTAGCTTTGGTGAGGGCACCGTTTGACAGGATCATATGCATTCTCACCATCACATCCAAACTCTTATACAACCGTGCATATGAAGCCTATATGCTACTCACGAATGGGGCAAGTTTCTCATAGTTCTGGATCAACATTTGGATCCTTACTTTTTCTATCTCTTCCTGCGGCTTCATCACCTTTCACGAGTGAGGTGGGGATCCCTTGTACCCCATTTTCCATTCTTGCACGTGGGCGATGTCAGCATGTATCTGCTTGAAGGTTTGGACAACTCTTCTACTTCGTTGCTAGAAACCATATAGATGGACAACCACCTTATGCACGGTGACAAATCTGTGATAGATTTTCCACATGGTGGCCTCAACAGTTGACACTTCATCAAGTATCACTTTTCTCATCTTTGCCATTGTGATCCTGCAGATTATTCTACCTTCTTCCTGTCTGCTTGCAAGTTATTTGTCGTATTTTTTATTCTCCACTTGTTGGATACCTATACCAATAGGTTTCATATTTCATGATTGGCCAAGGAAAGTCCAAATATGCTCTGCTTTGATATCACAAAGATCCCATATTTCCTAGAGAACAAGAGGTGTGTAAAGTGTTTCAAATATTGATGACCTTATTTCAAATTTTGATGGATGGTCCAAAAGTCTAATCTGGATCATGCCATGTTTAAATTTTCTGTTGTAGAATAGAGAAAGGAGTCTGTCCAAACTGCTTAATCTTGGTAGACAACTAGTTTAGGTAGAGAAGAAAAGGATCCCAACAACCTAATCTGGGACCTTGGAAGAGATAAGGGTAGAAGTAGATAGAAAAGAATAAAGAAAAAGCCAAAGAAAAGAAAAGGCAAGTAAGGGTTTGCAAGTCCAAGTGCACCCTCCAATGGAGAAACAAAAAATGCTAGGAAAATAGCTGGGTAAGTAGTTGTGGTTGCAGAAAGGGCATTTTCACCATTGCACATATGTCAAAAGATGTATTGCCAAGGCAAAATCTATCAATGGACAAAGTGGTTAATTCCATCAAATTACAGCAAGGAGCATGACTAACCTCCCTTTCCCCCTTCACTCCATTATTAACATTCCCTTTTCAGCTGAGATTCATGGAGAAAGACCATGGTTTTATGGTGGTTCTTGTTCACACAAAGGCCACATTTCTTGTCTAAGATCTTTTCATTTTGATCTACTCTCAAAACTAAATCAATTTCAGATAAACTCAGTGAGATCCCCTTCATTTGCTCCCTCATTCATATTAACCTCTAATTCTACTATATAGCTCCTCTATCTTACCCTTCCCCTAATAATATTAACACTATGGTGTATAAAGCCCCAAATTCTATAAATACTCCTCCCCTTGGCATTATAGCCATATGTTCTTCAAAAGGAACCAAAGTGACCTCTGGTCACCTTGGTGAACCTATCACGTCCCATTCCCCCTTGCTACAAGCCAACTTGCTCCTCAAACCACCATTTGCATTGAAAAAACCCTTATAAACCCTCTTTTACCCTTAAATCCTTTGCAAAAATTACCCAAAGTCTAAAAAGCCCGCCTCTGGCACATTTCCAAAAGGTTAGCGCGCAGTTTGTTTTAATGGAAAACATTGAAAAAACATCAAAAAACCCACAACCCAAAGTTTTCCGCCCGCGCATATACTCCGAGCACGTTGTTGCTCCGCCCACCGTCGGATCAGGTCCCGAGGATCCGACGATCCACAGCAATATCGGAGCGGCCCCCATGGTGGTCCTTTACCGCCCGAGAAAGTGACGTTGCGTCACGTCACGGGCAGGCCACGCGTCAAACAATAAGGGCTCTCGGAGCCGGGCCTGACACTTTCAGCGCCGTACCCAGACCGCCCCGAGAGACCGTAGCGGCTAAGCCTTAACCGTAACCGCTACGGTCCTGACCGCCAGCTGCCCTCCTATGTCATATCGCCACGTCATTTCTGCTTATCCTTTTGCCGTTGATTGGTCCACCTCGCTGATGACATGGCTGCCACCTCATCGCCCCATGGACCAATAGCTTACCGCCACGTCACCCGATGACGTCAGCTGACGTCACTTGACCTTGACCCGCCAATGACGTCATGCTGACGTCATCACTAAAAAGCGCCAAAATGGTAAAAAGGTCCATATTAACCCAAAAAACCGTGTTTTTCTCACTTTTTACTCCTGTCGCTACTTCGGCTCTGCATGGCTGTTTACGTCCAAATTTTCGCCAACCTGCTCAGTTAACCAAGGCGACCTCCAGAGCTCCAACCGTGCACGCCTATGCGACCTCTGTTCGTCAATTAACAGGTATTTACCGTTTGCTGCCCTCCATACGCCTGTTATTGAAATTAAAGTTACTCAGAGGGCTAAGGAGACCTTAAAAATTATATTTTCACCGGCCATTTCCCTCTGCACATCCACATTTGCAACTGTGAAGTCCAAAAACATCAGCCGAGCCTTAATACCTGTAATTTCGCTCAAAAACAACATTCACTGTGTATTCCCGGCAAATTTCTTGTTAAACTCAATTCACCCGCTAAAAGAGGACATAGTGAGACCATAGAGAAGCCCTGCTCCTGAAACAAACAGTATTTCAACTGCTGTTGTGTAAATTCCTCCTCTGGTATCTGAGATACAAACTGTTTTTACAGAAAATCACTTCTATTCTATGTTGTTTCCGTTAAACCATCCACCTACAATTGTTGAACTTTGAAGAAGATCATGGAGACTCCCATTGCTCTCAACATCAAGCCCCTCAATGCCCCTCACCAGGAATTGGAGTGGAAAGCCCTGGGAGATATGGATTACCAAATGCTGGACTGGTTTCTTATGGGCTCCAAGTATAATATCCAGATGCTGAATGAGTTGAAAGCCCAGCACCTGAGTGGAGCAGACATCTTGGGGATTTGGGACTCAAACCTGCCAATCTACAACCTCCCCCAGGTAAATCCTATGCCAGAGTTGATATACAGCTGCCAGGAATGCTATGACCCAAACCAAAGAGCTGTCATCAGCCCCACAGGCTCAGTCCTGTTCCAGATCACCCCAGAGAGTATTAATGAGATGCTGCACTTCCATACTGCCAAGCAATTGACCCCCCTCAATATGCAGAATTTGATAAAGAAAGGGAGCAAGCTGTCAATTGACCAAATCATTAAAATCAATCAGTTGTTTGTAAAACCAGGCTCTGAATCAGTCAGAACTCCTCCTATTGGATATCAGTACTTGAATGAATTGGGCAGGATGTTAGTGGATTTGATCAGCTATGCCCTAGGATTCAAGGGAATGGAAGATGTGGATGAAACCGTAATAGCAATGCTGTCTCTATTCTCTCCTGGTAAGCCCCCAGCTGTGCATTATGATTATGCTACATACATTGCAGATAAAATCCATGACCAGTTTATGAACCTGAAGAGAGAAAGACTATTCAGGTATACCTCATACATATACCACCTCTTCTTGTTTTATCAACCAGCTACCTTCTCTTTTCCTTTGAAGCAACTCAATGCCCAAGGAAATCCAAGATCAGTGGTGTTCTGGACCTCTGTCTTTCACTATACATCTGTGTCACCTTACACATACAATGAGTTCATTGACTTATTCATTTATCCAGCCTTGATAGTATTGCATGGTGTTCCTCCTCCAAGGCTAACTGATGATATGAAGAGAGTTCTTCACCTAAACAAAACCTACAGCATTGGTAATTGGTACTTCTACCAAAACCACACAGTCATCAGAATATATGGCTGTGAATTGACACCTTTTAGATTGCCAAGGTATGTCCCCATGAGGCTTTTTGCCTTGGAATATTTCAGACAGTTTAGCAACTCAGACTACCTGCATTTTCAAAGCAAGAACAAGAAGTCACAGCTAAAGGTGAGGAGCCAGCTGGGTCCTTTCCTATATAACAGAAAAGAGGAGGGATGGAAAGAGGCAAACACTATCCTGGAAGGCCTCAGACTGCAAACTAGTTTTGAATGGATACCCTATGACCCCAATCATTTTGTCTCCCTTAGGAGGATAAAATACAAATTGGGTAATTATGCACACAAGAGACAACCTGAGATTGAACAGTATGCCAATGCATTAAGCTGGGAAGAGGGTACCTTAGAAGAAGAAATAACTGCTGAAGAGCTTCTAGAAAGAGAAGCTAGAAATATACAAAAGCAAGCTGACTTGGAAAATTGTGGACAGGTTCCTCATTCATACAGAAGATAGCTTGGAGCAGCTACTACATCATCAACAACACAGCAGCAAGCTGCCGGGAAAACACCACAAACAGCCAGTAAAGATAAAGGGAAACAGGTGGAACAGCCACCTCCATTGACAGAAGAGCAAGTGGAAACATTGCTACAACAGCAAGAAGAGATGGAACAGCAGGAACAAGGGCAGCAGCAAGAAGAAGTGCCACTTAAGGAACAGCAACCCTTGCAGCAAAAAAGGGTGATTGACACTCCTAGTTCCACTGAGCAACAGTCTCAGAATATAGTGCCTCCTAGGGCAGAAACTACTTTTGATACATCGGTCCTCCAAACCCCACAAAAGGAGGACTTAACCAGGAAAAGAGATAGAGAGACTCCCCTGACTTCATCCATCAATCAGGGAGAGAAAAGGCAAAGGTTGAATGACTTCCCAGAAGATGATGAGGCAATAAGACAAGCATCGGGCATGGGCCCACCCAGCCGAGAAGTATCAGCCAGTTCATTCCAGCATGAACATGATAGAGCTATGGGAGGGGAGGTCAGCTCCTCCAGCCAGCACAAAGGAGGACAGGTAAGCATCAAACAACAGTTTATCGACATTAAAAGGAGGAGTGATCCTATTAAAGTACAGTTGTACAATCATTTGCTGAACCTGGCTCCCACCAATCAGCAAAGACTCATGTCTGCCTTTGATGTAAGTGAAGGCAAAATGATCATGAGTCACTTCATGCCCACAACTCTGCACCCCCAATCTACCTCGGATTACCTAAGGACCAACATGGAGGTTCTGGCCAAAGATATACACCGTATGTATAAAATCGAACTGCATAAACAAACTGGTGAAATGGTGTATGCCTCCTTGGCAGATGAAACATTGGAAAACTACAAATTGAAGAGCAGCCTTGATAATACAGCCTCTCAGCTGGAATTGGAGAGAGCATCATCACAAGCCAAGGACAACAGAATCAAGTCCTTGGAGGATGTAATTATAGAAATAGGACATGATCCTAAAGATGTTAAAGGTATCCAAGAACTGTTGAAGATAAGGGATCAAGACATGGCTGCCTTAAGGAGGAAAATCAAGCTCCCAGCCACCATCCATCCTCAAACAGATGAAGTTGCTCAGCAAAGGCTAGAAAAGGATGCTACGGATTTGATGATATCCTTATACAAGGAGCTGGTTCGGACTCAAGACCAGCTAGGACAATCAGAAGCTGCAAAGGCAGCATTACAGACAGCATTAAAACAGAGAGAAGAGGGCCAAACTTCCCAGCCCCCTCCGGAAGTAATCAATCTTGAAGAAGCTCCTCCAACAACTACTCTTCGTCCTCAGCAGACAGGAACTACAGCAACAACTACGCCAACAACAGAGCAGACTCCTAGTCTGGATATGCAGAAGCTGCAAGCTGAGATCCGAGTTCTTGAACCTGTAGCGTTAATTTTCTCCAGTTTACGAACAATCATGCACAGGCAGAATTTTGGTGGATAACTCCACAAGGAAAGGACAGATGCTGAGCCAACTCAGCAGGGCTATTTACTCACCACAGCAGCAATCACAATCACAGGTGGCAGACCCAAAATACAGCGCACGAGCCATAAAGTCGGGTTCTCCAGCATTTGATCAAAGTATCCCAACCGACTTAGCAGCTCCCAAAGGCCAAAATATCTTCTGACAGAACATCAAGACGCCTTTATTTTGTATTCAATGCTGTAATAAATTTCTGATAATAATATCTCAAAAGTTGGTGAGAACATTAAGTCTGAGATAACTTAGAACTCAGATATTTTTGTAAAATCGTATGTATATATTCGCCCCTCACTGAAGCTTAAGGGGTTGTTGTTATTTTCATTTTGGAGATCTCACTTGCTGTAAAATTCTCAGAGAAATAATACAAAGGGTGAATGGAATTTCCAAAGCTTGGCGTACCTTGATGCATTGTGATGAATGGTGAATGTTGCAGGATTCCAGAGTGTTTCATAAAACAATAAGTCTTTCTTAAATCTCTGTGTTACATGTTTTCGAGTCTTTTGTTCTCTTTTATTGTTTAAATGTTTTATACTTAATAGCAAAGTAGAAGAATAGTTCCAGGATTTAATCACTGATTACCCTGAACTCAATCTGAGCTATTATCCATGTTTTCTTCAGATACAGTGAATGAAGTGTAATTCTTAATTGCTGCACTTTAAAACTATATCTTTTACAGTGATAGACATTCCCAGGGATTCAAGTTTGCTCCTGAGACATCTATCCGTTTCTCATACCTAGTTTGGTGGAAATACTTGAATACTTTAGTGAAAATTCTTAATTGCTTTCACTGGTTTTTTCACCTGTTTGTGTTGTAAATCAAAAATTTTGTTATATGAAGTATCCAAATGGCCCTGTAAGTTTCACCAATTCACCTCAAGGTTTCTAGACACCTACAGCCATAAACTCCATTGCCCAATGATATTTGACTCTTTGAACATTATATCACAAGACATGAAAGAAAATCTTCAACCAAAACATAAACAAAACCTGTGCGTAATACCCAGCCTAAAACACTATCATAACAGATACAAATCATAAAGAGAGAGCCCTCTCTGATCACAGTTTGGCTAGAAGCAGTGATCCAAAGATTGGTTAGTGGTTACCCCGGCCGTATTCCCTTGGGAGTCATAGGGAACAACCTGGGTGTTAACATAATTGGCGACTCCACTGGGGATTCTTAAGATTTTTCAATTACTATCTATCTTCCAAAGCTACCATCAAGCCTGAAACTAGCCAAGAGGCCTTAGAACTATTTCTGTAATACAGGGACAGCTTTAGGGAAGAGCTAATTAGGGAATCTTCATCCCAGCTTTGGAACATATATAGCCATTCCAAAATTCACATCCAGTCCTTGCATATATAAACTTCTTGTACAAATTCAAAAGAAATTAGAAGCTGGCTCCCAAAAGAAACCCAAGGCACACTAGGGCAAACCCTGACCCTAATCAACCTATCATTGTTGATAATCCAAATATCATTCCAAAGAACATTAGGAGACAGCAAAAGCAGGAGAAGCCTGCTGAGTCAGATATAATTTCAGATCAGCCTATCTGCATTCCCACACCCTGCAAAGTTCTTTTCCGGTCCACTCCTAGTTCCCCTAGTTCATCATCAACACCTCAAAGTCCTCCTCTTACATCTTCACCCACTGCACATACTCTTTCAACCAGTTCCCCATTTGTTACCCATCCCATTAACCCTGTTACACCAGTAATCCCTGCTGTCCCATTTATTCCTGTCAACCCTGTAAATCCCATAAACATGGCCAACAGGTATGCACCTCTGCAGATACCAGCTAATGCTCCAGCTCTACCCCAAGACTACCAAACCAAAATCTCATTTTTTGACTCCCATGGCCCTTTGACAGCTGTCCAGCATGCTAAGAAGATGCAAGACCACTTTGAGACCTATGAAATAGATGATAACAGTGTCAGGATGAGAATTTTTGTTCAAAGCTTAACTGGGGATGTTAGAACTTGGTTCAGATCCCTCAATGCAAACTCCATTGCAACACCTGATCAGCTTTACGAAGCCTTTACTGAGAGATGGGAGAAGAAGAAAGATCCTCTCCACATACTTGGTGAATATAACACTATTAAAAGAGGTCCCCAAGAAACAGTTTTGGAATATTGTGCTAGGTTTAACAATGTATATAATGCTATCCCACAGAACTTAAGGCCCCCTCCTGATTTGGCCCTGTATAACTTCCCTGACGGTTTTGATTCTGATATGGCCTATCAATTGAAAGAAAGAGACCCCCCCACCCTTGCAGAAGCTCAAAGGGTTGCAGTCACTGTAGAGGCTAACCTAATTGCCAAAAGAAACAGGGCAAAGTTGGAAAAGAAGACTGGCTTCAGAGAAGAACCCTCAGGTTTTGATCAAAAGCTGGATGCAATACTAAACAGCATGAAAAGATTGGGTGAAAGAGTGGAATCAGTTGAAAGAAAATCATCATGGGAGGCATCACAAAGCAACCCTCCTAGAAACCCGAATTTTAGGAGAACTCAGAACCCAAACATAGGAAAGACAAGTGCTGACCAAGACATTAGACCCCCTTTTCAAGAAAACTATGCAGAAACTTCCACAGCCAATCAGCTCAGTGAAGATCCTGAAATTAACTTAATGGGTCTGGATGGTAAAAGCCATGTTTTCCTAACACAAGAAGACCATGAGGAGGATGAAAGCAAAACATTCCAAACTAAATCAGGAGAATCCTTTGACTTTAAACAAGGATATGATACTGCTGTCTATGAAGTCCATAAACAGTATAAACTGAGGAGTAGGACTGTGAATGTAAACCAGCCCGACAAGATAAAGGATAAACAGAGGTCTAAAGAAACCATGATCACAGAACCCAATGACAAAATAAACTTTCCTGCAGAAGAAATTGTAGTTGAGGAGGTTACTGAACTGCTGTCCCCACTACAACAGCCCATGGCAACTTCGTCCTCTCACCCTGATTCAAATTTTACCCCTCAAGACATGAGTAAAAGGGGCAGGTCTCAAAATCAAGATGAAATCCAACAAGAAGATTTAATGAACAAAGAAAAGACTGGTATCCGTGACTCTAAAACCCAAGTTGACAAACCTTTTGACCTAGGCACAGAGATTGGCAAGCTAAAAATAGCAATTCCTCTCTCAGAGCTAGCCAAGCATGACATATACAAACAACAGATCAAGAAATCCCTTCAACTCACTAATAGCAAAGATGATGTAAATGTGCTAGATGACACTCCAGAATTACTGTTTGGCCCAGAGGTAGATGGAAAAACTATGGTCACAGGGGTTTTACCTTTTTATGTCAGCCTGCATGTTCATGATAAAATACTACATAATGCAATGTTCGACTCAGGCGCCTCTCACAACCTTATGCCAAAAGCAGTCATGGAAAGATTGAACTTGGATATAACAAGACCATACAAAGACCTGTTTTCTTTTGATTCTAGCCAAGTCAAATGTTTAGGCCTAATAAAAGATTTATGTGTGTCTCTGGTTCAATATCCCAACAAAACCATTCTAATGGATGTTGTAGTCGCTGATATCCCACCTAAATATGGGATGCTGTTATCAAGATCATGGGGAGCCAAGCTCCAAGGCTCCCTGCAATTAGATATGTCATATGCCACTATCTCTGTCTTTGGGCAACCAAAAAGACTGTACAGGGAAACACTCATGAAGTATATGGTCAGCAGTGAAGAAAAGCCTCAAAACTTTCCAATATATGCTGTCCATTCGGACATAGACTCCTTCATCCTCTTCAATGACAGCACAAGCCTCTCAAACAATGACATTAGGACCGAAACACTCATACAAGAACAAAACATTGATCAAACAAGTATCACCTGCCAAACATCAATCAGCCCAACAATACACAGTATCCCTCCTCTAGTTGTCAAAGATTGTCAAAAAAGTGATGAAATTGTCCTAGAAAACAAATGGGAAAAGAAACCCCAACTCATGCTCACATTGCCATCCCATGAACAGAATTTTAAATCTCCTGTTCAGCAAGACATCCTGTGGGTCCTAGAATTTGATGGCTCAGTTAACAAGTTAGGGGCAGGAGCTGGAGTGTGGATACATAACAAAGAGAAAGACTATGCAGAAGGCAGGGCTTATAGATTGAATTTTAGATGCACTAACAATATGGCAGAATACGAAGCTCTGTTGCTGGGCCTAAAGCTAGCAAAATCACTACAAGCTCCTAAACTCTCCATCATGGGAGACTCTGATCTAGTAATTCAACAAGTGAAAGGAAACTTTGTCACCAATGACAAAAGATTGAGGTCCTACAGATCTGCTGTAATTGAAATATTAGAGACCTTCTCTGAGTGTGTTATCACAAAAATTTCAAGGGGCCACAATCTCCATGCACACAGCTTAGCTACATTTGCCAGCACCTTCAAATTCCCATTAGAACCCAATAACTGTTTCACAGCCGAGGTCAAATACAGACCCTCTATTCCAAACAATGTCAAAGAATGGCAAGTATTTGAGGATGACATGCAAATAAACAATTTTTTAACCTTGCAACAAGAGTTCACAGGATTAAATATTGATATTGATGGAGCTAGTCAATCACAAATACTTGAGTCAGCAAGTCAATCACAAATACTTGATGGAGCAAGTCCATCACAAATACAGTTTCAACAGTCTGCTCACCCAATGTCACCTAGAACAGCAAAACAATTACTGACTCCAACCATTTTCAGCAATGAAAACATTCAGCAAATTCACCAAATTGACTGTGAAGAGATGAGCAACGCTGAAGCTGAAATCATACAACTCAAAGACAATTTCCTTCCAGTAGGCCTTACCCCACTAGAGGATATTTTTGACTCAAATGACATCCCTAGGAAGCCAAAGATGCAGCCATTAGATGCAACAGTTGAAGAATGCAACATTGGTACTATTGACAAGCCTAAAATAATAAAGCTATCTGCCTCTTTGCCCCCTGATCAAAAGCCCAAATACATTGATCTCTTTAAAGAATTTCAAGATGTTTTTGCTTGGGGTTATGAGGATTTAAAGTCTTATGATACTTCTGTTATCCAGCATACCATTCCCCTCAAGCCCAATCAAAAACCATTCAAACAGAAATTGAGAAGGATCAATCCTGTGCTCCTTCCTTCCATTGAAAAAGAATTACATAAAATGTTCAAAGCTGGTATCATAGCACCAATCAGGTTCTCTGAGTGGATTTCAAATTTGGTCCCTACAAGAAAGAAAACTAGTGAGATTAGACTTTGTGTAGATTTAAGGAATTTGAATCAAGTATCACTCAAAGATAACTACCCGTTACCCAAAATGGATCATATTCTTCAAAGAGTAGTAGGGGCTTCAAGGATATCATTGCTTGATGGATTCTCAGGCTTCAATCAAATCCTAGTACACCCTGATGATCAAGACAAAACTGCATTTACAACCCCATGGGGAACTTTCAAGTATGTGAAAATGCCCTTTGGATTGAAAAACGCAGGGGAAACGTTTCAAAGAGCGATGGACATTGCTTTTGCAAAAGAAATTCATGACTTCTTGGTCATTTACTTAGATGATCTTACACCCTTTTCAAAATCTGACCAAGAACACTTGAAACATTTGAGACAGATTTTCATAACATGCAGGAAATATGGCATTTCCTTAAACCCCAAGAAGTCATTATTTGGCTTGGAAGAAGGGAAACTCTTAGGACACATTATTTCAAAAGATGGCATAAGAATTGATCCAGATAGGATACAAGCTATCCTACAAATGCCTCACCCAAGGAATGTCAAGGAGTTGCAAGGATTCTTAGGGAAAATCAACTTTTTAAGAAGGTTTATCCCTAATTTAGCAGAATTAATCAGATTACTAAACAATATGCTAAAGAAAGATTCAAAGGTCAAATGGACTGTCGAAGCAAAACAAGCCTTTGAAAGTATAAAATTGGCCTTGACTCAAACCCCAGTGTTAACCAATCCTCAGTTTGACAGAGACTTTATCATTTTCTCCTTTGCCTCCCAACATACTATTGCTGCTGTTTTATTACAGAAAGATGACCAAGGGAATGAGAAGCCTATTGCCTTTTTCAGCAGAGCTCTTAGAGATGCCCCTCTAAAGTATCAAATTATGGAGAAGCAAGCCTATGCTTTGATCAAAGCTATTAAAGACTTTAGGATTTACATCCTTTACTCCCATGTTGTGGCTTATGTACCAAGTCCTATTGTCAAAGACATTCTCACCCAAGAAAACTTAGAGGGTAGGAGAGGAAAATGGATTGCCAATATACTAGAATTTGACATTGAAATAAAACCTACTAAGCTGATAAAAGGGCAAGGTTTGGCCAAATTAATGACAGAAGCAAATTTCCAAGCCTTAGATATCAACCAACTGGACAGTGAAACAGAGCTGGCGACTCCAAAGATCAATCTAGCCTTTGAACAATCTCCTTGGTACTCTGATATCTGCTATGTGTTACAAAACCTGTGTGCTCCCCCAGGACTGTCCAGAACTAAGTGTAGGTTCCTAAAAATGAAAACATCTAGATTTTGTGTGATAGATGGAAATTTACTTTGGAAAAACCATGAAGGTATATTGCTGCACTGTCTAATAGAGAATGAAACTAACAATATCATGCAAGATTTCCATGCTGGAGACTGTGGTGGACATTTGTACTGGAAGTCCACTGTGGACAAGATATTGAGGGCTGGTTATTACTGGCCCACCATGTTCTCTGATGTTAAGAAATTTACAACCTCATGCCACAAATGCCAACTGTTTGAAGGCAAAAGACAGTTGCTGCCACTTCCTTTGAAGCCCATTGCAACAGAAAGACCCTTCCAACAATGGGGCTTGGATTTCATTGGGGAAATTCATCCCTCATCTTCAGGACAACACAGATGGATTTTAACAGCAACAGACTACTTCACCAAGTGGATTGAAGCCGCCCCATGCAGACAAGCAAATGATTCAGTAATTATTCAGTTTTTGGAAAACAATATACTGGCTAGATTTGGCTGTCCCGACAAGATAATAACAGACAATGCTGCTGCCTTCAGATCCAAGAAAATGGTGAACTTCTGCCATAAATTTCACATTACTTTGGGCCATTCTACTGCTTACTATCCTCAAGGAAATGGTCTTGCTGAATCATCAAACAAAAGTTTAATAAATATCATAAAGAAAGTGCTGGAAGAGAATAAAAAGAACTGGCATAAAAAACTAGTAAATGCTTTATGGGCAGATAGACTAACAACCAAAAGATCAATTGGGACCAGCCCATATGAGTTAGTCTATGGATTAGAAGCCAGATTTCCTTCATCACTAGGAGTACCGGTTATGAAGCTTCTGCAAGAAAGTCAAGCAGAGCCAAATGATATGCAAAGGAGGATCAATCAGATAATCTGTTTACAGCAAACTAGAGAACAAGTTTTCAGCAGAGTGCAGATATTACAAGAAAAATTGAAAAAGGCCTTTGATAGGAGAACCAAAGCAGAAGATTTCAATGTGGGGGACAAAGTCTTAAAGTGGGATGCAAGAAGAGAAGAGAAAGGAAAACATGGAAAATTTGACTCTTTATGGAGAGGACCATTTGCTGTCCAAGCAGTACAAGGTAACAACACTTACTTCCTCAAGAGTCTAACTGAAACTGACTTGGATGAAGGTCCTGTCAATGGCAGGATGCTGAAGCATTATTTTGATTATTTCCCATGATTGCAACATCAGGTTCCCTTGTATATATGCGGATGTAAATATAGTTTTCTGTTTTAGATTGTAAAATACAGTTTGCCAAGTGATTCACCAACCAGCAAGAGGCAATAGGATCAGAGGTCTTTCAAAAAGGAGGCACACAGTTTTGATACATCAAAGCAGCGAGATTTCAAGATTGAGATGGGCAGTCAAAGAACAAGGCAATCTGACCTGCTGTTCTTGGTCTTTCAAAAGAAAAACCATCCCCATGTGGAGCCACTGTTGGATACCTATACCAATAGGTTTCATATTTCATGATTGGCCAAGGAAAGTCCAAATATGCTCTGCTTTGATATCACAAAGATCCCATATTTCCTAGAGAACAAGAGGTGTGTAAAGTGTTTCAAATATTGATGACCTTATTTCAAATTTTGATGGATGGTCCAAAAGTCTAATCTGGATCATGCCATGTTTAAATTTTCTGTTGTAGAATAGAGAAAGGAGTTGTCCAAACTGCTTAATCTTGGCAGACAACTAGTTTAGGTAGAGAAGAAAAGGATCCCAACAGCCTAATCTGGGACCTTGGAAGAGATAAGGGTAGAAGTAGATAGAAAAGAATAAAGAAAAAGCCAAAGAAAAGAAAAGGCAAGTAAGGGTTTGCAAGTCCAAGTGCACCCTCCAATGGAGAAACAAAAAATGCTAGGAAAATAGCTGGGTAAGTAGTTGTGGTTGCAAAAAGGGCATTTTCACCATTGCACATATGTCAAAAGATGTATTGCCAAGGCAAAATCTATCAATGGACAAAGTGGTTAATTCCATCAAATTACAGCAAGGAGCATGACTAACCTCCCTTTCCCCTTCACTCCATTATTAACATTCCCTTTTCAGCTGAGATTCATGGAGAAAGACCATGGTTTTATGGTGGTTCTTGTTCACACAAAGGCCACATTTCTTGTCTAAGATCTTTTCATTTTGATCTACTCTCAAAACTAAATCAATTTCAGATAAACTCAGTGAGATCCCCTTCATTTGCTCCCTCATTCATATTAACCTCTAATTCTACTATATAGCTCCCCTATCTTACCCTTCCCCTAATAATATTAACACTATGGTGTATAAAGCCCCAAATTCTATAAATACTCCTCCCCTTGGCATTATAGCCATATGTTCTTCAAAAGGAACCAAAGTGACCTCTGGTCACCTTGGTGAACCTATCACGTCCCATTCCCCCTTGCTACAAGCCAACTTGCTCCTCAAACCACCATTTGCATTGAAAAAACCCTTATAAACCCTCTTTTACCCTTAAATCCTTTGCAAAAATTACCCAAAGTCTAAAAAGCCCGCCTCTGGCACATTTCCAAAAGGTTAGCGCGCAGTTTGTTTTAATGGAAAACATTGAAAAAACATCAAAAAACCCACAACCCAAAGTTTTCCGCCCGCGCATATACTCCGAGCACGTTGTTGCTCCGCCCACCGTCGGATCAGGTCCCGAGGATCCGACGATCCACAACAATATCGGAGCGGCCCCCATGGTGGTCCTTTACCGCCCGAGAAAGTGACGTTGCGTCATGTCACGGGCAGGCCACGCGTCAAACAATAAGGGCTCTCGGAGCCGGGCCTGACACTTTCAGCGCTGTACCCAGACCGCCCCGAGAGACCGTAGCGGCTAAGCCTTAACCGTAACCGCTACGGTCCTGACCGCCAGCTGCCCTCCTATGTCATATCGCCACGTCATTTCTGCTTATCCTTTTGCCGTTGATTGGTCCACCTCACTGATGACATGGCTGCCACCTCATCGCCCCATGGACCAATAGCTTACCGCCACGTCACCCGATGGCGTCAGCTGACGTCACTTGACCTTGACCCGCCAATGACGTCATGCTGACGTCATCACTAAAAAGCGCCAAAATGGTAAAAAGGTCCATATTAACCCAAAAAACCGTGTTTTTCTCACTTTTTACTCCTGTCGCTACTTCGGCTCTGCATGGCTGTTTACGTCCAAATTTTCGTCAACCTGCTCAATTAACCAAGGCGACCTCCAGAGCTCCAACCGTGCACGCCTATGCGACCTCTGTTCGTCAATTAACAGGTATTTACCGTTTGCTGCCCTCCATACGCCTGTTATTGAAATTAAAGTTACTCAGAGGGCTAAGGAGACCTTAAAAATTATATTTTCACCGGCCATTTCCCTCTGCACATCCACATTTGCAACTGTGAAGTCCAAAAACATCAGCCGAGCCTTAATACCTGTAATTTCGCTCAAAAACAACATTCACTGCGTATTCCCGGCAAATTTCTTATTAAACTCAATTCACCCGCTAAAAGAGGACATAGTGAGACCATAGAGAAGCCCTGCTCCTGAAACAAACAGTATTTCAACTGCTGTTGTGTAAATTCCTCCTCTGGTATCTGAGATACAAACTGTTTTTACAGAAAATCACTTCTATTCTGTGTTGTTTCCGTTAAACCATCCACCTACAATTGTTGAA
This sequence comes from Pinus tabuliformis, assembly GCA_031772625.1. NCBI lineage: Eukaryota > Viridiplantae > Streptophyta > Pinopsida > Pinales > Pinaceae > Pinus > Pinus tabuliformis. The sequence continues at coordinate 476,062,536 of CM062810.1, read as the reverse complement.
CTTTGAAGAAGATCATGGAGACTCCCATTGCTCTCAACATCAAGCCCCTCAATGCCCCTCACCAGGAATTGGAGTGGAAAGCCCTGGGAGATATGGATTACCAAATGCTGGACTGGTTTCTTATGGGCTCCAAGTATAATATCCAGATGCTGAATGAGTTGAAAGCCCAGCACCTGAGTGGAGCAGACATCTTGGGGATTTGGGACTCAAACCTGCCAATCTACAACCTCCCCCAGGTAAATCCTATGCCAGAGTTGATATACAGCTGCCAGGAATGCTATGACCCAAACCAAAGAGCTGTCATCAGCCCCACAGGCTCAGTCCTGTTCCAGATCACCCCAGAGAGTATTAATGAGATGCTGCACTTCCATACTGCCAAGCAATTGACCCCCCTCAATATGCAGAATTTGATAAAGAAAGGGAGCAAGCTGTCAATTGACCAAATCATTAAAATCAATCAGTTGTTTGTAAAACCAGGCTCTGAATCAGTCAGAACTCCTCCTATTGGATATCAGTACTTGAATGAATTGGGCAGGATGTTAGTGGATTTGATCAGCTATGCCCTAGGATTCAAGGGAATGGAAGATGTGGATGAAACCATAATAGCAATGCTGTCTCTATTCTCTCCTGGTAAGCCCCCAGCTGTGCATTATGATTATGCTACATACATTGCAGATAAAATCCATGACCAGTTTATGAACCTGAAGAGAGAAAGACTATTCAGGTATACCTCATACATATACCACCTCTTCTTGTTTTATCAACCAGCTACCTTCTCTTTTCCTTTGAAGCAACTCAATGCCCAAGGAAATCCAAGATCAGTGGTGTTCTGGACCTCTGTCTTTCACTATACATCTGTGTCACCTTACACATACAATGAGTTCATTGACTTATTCATTTATCCAGCCTTGACAGTATTGCATGGTGTTCCTCCTCCAAGGCTAACTGATGATATGAAGAGAGTTCTTCACCTAAACAAAACCTACAGCATTGGTAATTGGTACTTCTACCAAAACCACACAGTCATCAGAATATATGGCTATGAATTGACACCTTTTAGATTGCCAAGGTATGTCCCCATGAGGCTTTTTGCCTTGGAATATTTCAGACAGTTTGGCAACTCAGACTACCTGCATTTTCAGAGCAAGAACAAGAAGTCACAGCTAAAGGTGAGGAGCCAGCTGGGTCCTTTCCTATATAACAGAAAAGAGGAGGGATGGAAAGAGGCAAACACTATCCTGGAAGGCCTCAGACTGCAAACTAGTTTTGAATGGATACCCTATGACCCCAATCATTTTGTCTCCCTTAGGAGGATAAAATACAAATTGGGTAATTATGCACACAAGAGACAACCTGAGATTGAACAGTATGCCAATGCATTAAGCTGGGAAGAGGGTACCTTAGAAGAAGAAATAACTGCTGAAGAGCTTCTAGAAAGAGAAGCTAGAAATATACAAAAGCAAGCTGACTTGGAAAATTGTGGACAGGTTCCTCATTCATACAGAAGACAGCTTGGAGCAGCTACTACATCATCAACAACACAGTAGCAAGCTGCCGGGAAAACACCACAAACAGCCAGTAAAGATAAAGGGAAACAGGTGGAACAGCCACCTCCATTGACAGAAGAGCAAGTGGAAACATTGCTACAACAGCAAGAAGAGATGGAACAGCAGGAACAAGGGCAGCAGCAAGAAGAAGTGCCACTTAAGGAACAGCAACCCTTGCAGCAAAAAAGGGTGATTGACACTCCTAGTTCCACTGAGCAACAGGCTCAGAATATAGTGCCTCCTAGGGCAGAAACTACTTTTGATACATCGGTCCTCCAAACCCCACAAAAGGAGGACTTAACCAGGAAAAGAGATAGAGAGACTCCCCTGACTTCATCCATCAATCAGGGAGAGAAAAGGCAAAGGTTGAATGACTTCCCAGAAGATGATGAGGCAATAAGACAAGCATCGGGCATGGGCCCACCCAGCCGAGAAGTATCAGCCAGTTCATTCCAGCATGAACATGATAGAGCTATGGGAGGGAGGTCAGCTCCTCCAGCCAGCACAAAGAAGGACAGGTAAGCATCAAACAGCAGTTTATCGACATTAAAAGGAGGAGTGATCCTATTAAAGTACAGCTGTACAATCATTTGCTGAACCTGGCTCCCACCAATCAGCAAAGACTCATGTCTGCCTTTGATGTAAGTGAAGGCAAAATGATCATGAGTCACTTCATGCCCACAACTCTGCAACCCCAATCTACCTCGGATTACCTAAGGACCAACATGGAGGTTCTGGCCAAAGATATACACCCTATGGATAAAATCGAACTGCATAAACAAACTGGTGAAATGGTGTATGCCTCCTTGGCAGATGAAACATTGGAAAACTACAAATTGAAGAGCAGCCTTGATAATACAGCCTCTCAGCTGGAATTGGAGAGAGCATCATCACAAGCCAAGGACAATAGAATCAAGTCCTTGGAGGATGTAATTATAGAAATAGGACATGATCCTAAAGATGTTAAAGGTATCCAAGTACTGTTGAAGATAAGGGATCAAGACATGGCTGCCTTAAGGAGGAAAATCAAGCTCCCAGACACCATCCATCCTCAAACAGATGAAGTTGCTCAGCAAAGGCTAGAAAAGGATGCTACGGATTTGATGATATCCTTATACAAGGAGCTGGTTCGGACTCAAGACCAGCTAGGACAATCAGAAGCTGCAAAGGCAGCATTACAGACAGCATTAAAACAGAGAGAAGAGGGCCAAACTTCCCAGCCCCCTCCGGAAGTAATCAATCTTGAAGAAGCTCCTCCAACAACTACTCTTCGTCCTCAGCAGACAGGAACTACAGCACCATCTACAGCAACAACTACGCCAACAACAGAGCAGACTCCTAGTCTGGATATGCAGAAGCTGCAAGCTGAGATCCGAGTTCTTGAATCCCAAATGAAAGAGCTTGATGAAGTCAAAAGGTCTTTGACTAAGGTGAATGAAAGATTTGACAAAAGCAAGCAGAATGAGGCAGCAAAGGAAAGAGAAATAAAAGTTCTAAAAAAGAGAATAGCTGAACTGGAAAAGGAGCTTGCACTAGAAAAAGTAACAGCAGAATTAAAAGCAGTCCTCTGGGGCAACATTGGTCGATCCATCACCAATCAGTGGCAGTATATTGAGACTATGGATGAGCAAATAGTACTCATCACAAAGGCAAACAAGGAAATACACAGAGCAAGAGCAAGCCTTGGCCACATGCCAGATGCTGCCAGCAGAATGATCAATATTTTAAATAACAAGACAAGCTCTCAGCTGGCCACCATGGGAATTACTAACAGGACTGAAACAATCTCAGTAGTTAAAAGAGTCCTGACACTAAGAAGCCTAGTTGGAACACTGGAGAGGAGAACACAGGACATGCAGACCGAAATCAACAAATTCCTGGACAGATTCCTGGCATTACAAAACAGAGGCCTCCCCAGCGTTTTAAGCAGTGTAGGAAGACTGCTTACCCTGGAAAATTACATCAAAAGGGTTGATGCCCATGCTGCAGCACAAATTGCAAAACAGCCCAGTACCTCAGCAGAAGCAGGGCCAGCATCAGGGCAGAATTTGTATGATAGGGTGGATAACCTGTTTTTTATCATGAATGAAATTGATCACCTGTTTGATACACCACCAAATTTCTTTAAGTATACAGAAGCAGATGAGACTATGGGGGCAATCATAAATCACCAATTGCCCACACAGGAAGTATGGAGGAATTTGACACAGATAATCTTATTAGGCCCGAACCTGTAGCGTTAATTTTCTCCAGTTTACGAACAATCATGCACAGGCAGAATTTTGGTGGATAACTCCACAAGGAAAGGACAGATGCTGAGCCAACTCAGCAGGGCTATTTACTCACCACAACAGCAATCACAATCACAGGTGGCAGACCCAAAATACAGCGCACGAGCCATAAAGTCGGGTTCTCCAGCATTTGATCAAAGTATCCCAACCGACTTAGCAGCTCCCAAAGGCCAAAATATCTTCTGACAGAACATCAAGACGCCTTTATTTTGTATTCAATGCTGTAATAAATTTCTGATAATAATATCTCAAAAGTTGGTGAGAACATTAAGTCTGAGATAACTTAGAACTCAGATATTTTTGTAAAATCGTATGTATATATTCGCCCCTCACTGAAGCTTAAGGGGTTGTTGTTATTTTCATTTTGGAGATCTCACTTGCTGTAAAATTCTCAGAGAAATAATACAAAGGGTGAATGGAATTTCCAAAGCTTGGCGTACCTTGATGCATTGTGATGAATGGTGAATGTTGCAGGATTCCAGAGTGTTTCATAAAACAATAAGTCTTTCTTAAATCTCTGTGTTACATGTTTTCGAGTCTTTTGTTCTATTTTATTGTTTAAATGTTTTATACTTAATAGCAAAGTAGAAGAATAGTTCCAGGATTTAATCACTGATTACCCTGAACTCAATCTGAGCTATTATCCATGTTTTCTTCAGATACAGTGAATGAAGTGTAATTCTTAATTGCTGCACTTTAAAACTATATCTTTTACAGTGATAGACATTCCCAGGGATTCAAGTTTGCTCCTGAGACATCTATCCGTTTCTCATACCTAGTTTGGTGGAAATACTTGAATACTTTAGTGAAAATTCTTAATTGCTTTCACTGGTTTTTTCACCTGTTTGTGTTGTAAATCAAAAATTTTGTTATATGAAGTATCCAAATGGCCCTGTAAGTTTCACCAATTCACCTCAAGGTTTCTAGACACCTACAGCCATAGACTCCATTGCCCAATGATATTTGACTCTTTGAACATTATATCACAAGACCTGAAAGAAAATCTTCAACCAAAACATAAACAAAACCTGTGTGTAATACCCAGCCTAAAACACTATCATAACAGATACAAATCATAAAGAGAGAGCCCTCTCTGATCACAGTTTGGCTAGAAGCAGTGATCCAAAGATTGGTTAGTGGTTACCCCGGCCGTATCCCCTTGGGAGTCATAGGGAACAACCTGGGTGTTAACACCACTAACAAGAACTTGACACTTGTGCTCGTGGCTCCTACATAAGACATAGTGGCATTGGTCATGGTGATTGCATGATTTTTTACCTTTGATGCTATCACCATTTCCTTCGTAAATGCAAGTGACGCGTGATCATTTGGGAAAAATTCTTTCTTCACACCTATGTAATCTTTTGTTGCAACTCGTCAAATGATAGATTGTGCACATCTATCACAGGATCATCATCAAGTAGAACAATCTCTACTTGCTCGCTCAGGACTAGTTCTGATGATGGAGGTCATGGAGACTGAGGGGCAACCCCAGTTTATCTCAGCATGAGGTTAACATCTTGGTCATGTGGTTCTTGTCCCAACTCCATGTGCATTACTTCAACCATTTTCTCAATCTACTGAGCAAGCTCTTGATCATGCATCTGCTCACCCTCTTCTTCATCTACTGGTTGTTATGACTCCTCAAACTATATGGGCACAGTTTTCTTTGTCATGGAACCTTTCCCTTCTTCTTGCTCATGTTTCTTCTTCTCTTCCCTCCCTCTCCTTCTAAGCTCATGTTCTTCCTTCAACTTTTTCTTTGTTTCCTACAACTTTCTTTCTACTTCCTCAAACCTTTTCTTTTCTCTCTTCCTTCGTTCTACTCTCTTTATAAGTTGCTTTGTATTTTCCACCATTCCCAAAGCTTTTTTTTGAATGAAGGATCTTCTTTGAACTCGTATCTTTTCTTAGCCTTTGGGTTCTCATCAATACTCCTCTTACCGTTCTCTTGCGTCATTTTTCTTCTTATACCTCCAAGGGCCCTCCTTTGCCCAATGAAATGTCCCATGGATCCATGGATAATACACCTTCACATAGTTGTTCTTGAAAATACCATGGGGATCATACGGATTGAAGTCTTTGGTGCCGAACTCGAACTTCGCTATCTCCTTAGCTTCTTCATCTACATATTTCAAGCTCTTAATATCTTACAATCTAATTCACAAAGGAAGGGAGGGCCATGGTGCCTTATATTTCCTTTTAAGACTTGTTGATAACCCTACGGAGAGGTGAAATGAAACCTCCGGCATGACAAGCTTGCCTATGGCATACCTTGGTAGAACATGCAAAGGCTTCTCTTCGCCAAATACTCTAATGAAGGTGCCACCGAATGAGGCATACCAATCTTAAATGTTAAGTATTTCCTCCATCGCTTCTTGGGACATGCAAGGTGTATCCTGATCAAAGATCAACTTGTACATTGGGATGATGAAATGGCCATCTAGCCTCACCATAACTCCATGGTAGTTGCAATCTAAAAGCAATTTGCAATAAATGTTAACGACAATATTTTTTGGTGTCCATGTCCAACCTATGCTAGGAAACTCATGTTGGGCATAGATTGCATCCAGTAAATACGTATACATATAGAATATTGCTTTCTCATCCTTGGGAGGATTCCAGGTGTTAGTCACATGGAATTTCAATTGAAGGGCCAACAAATTCGGTGAATTGAATGGCCTTCTATCATTCACCGATTGGTCCAACACAACACCCCAATTCTCTTGAAATGTATATGTGCTCTCTTGACTGTAAAGTCAACATGGAAATATGATCAAGAGTTGGCAGGCCTTTCTAAGTGACTTAGACTTGGAAAAAAAATTGTTTGTCACTCGGAACTTCGATAGCTCCTTCACCTGGCACTTTATAATCTTGCTAGTGTTCACATAGTTGTGGGTGGCATAAAAAATTTCATCCATTTGGTTCGATACATCTGATGATATTAATCTGTCCTAAAGGTAGCAAGTTATGTCCCACTGGCACTGCTCAATGTCACAGTGTCTAGATCTGTGTGTCAGACAATCCATTCGATGATGTCCACACATGGGAATGCAGGGTACCTACATGCAACCTTATGTAATCTTGACTGGTGGACATTGACATACACCTTCCAATCCTCTAGATATTCCTTGAAGTCCCTTGCAAAGATATCCTCGATTTCCTGCCATGTTAACTTCATGCCCTTCTCAATGAACAATTGAATGTCTGCATAAACTTGAAAATTCCCTGATACTTGCTTAACTCCTTCCCCAGTGCTACTCTTGACAATATCCTTTGATGTAGCTCTCTTAGAAACCATGTTAACTGTAACTACTAGATAGTTTCTCAACAACTATTTTCCCTGGAGAAAGAGAGGATCCTCATAATATGAAAATGTTAGCTTCAAACCAAAATCACTTGAAGAACAAACCAAACAAAAAAATGGGCAACTGTTGGGAAGAATTGCATAATATGGGTTCTCACAAGTGACTAACTGCTAGATGGTTTTGTGTGTTCCGCAGTCCCAACTGCCAGTGGGGAGGTCTTGCTGACTGGAACTACGTAATGCATAGTTCGGTCTGGCTCAGGCTGGGTGGGATAGCACATTGCTCAATCCCAATGTCCAAGGATTAGGACTAGCTCCTGGAATTTCACATTATGAAATTGGGGCCAGGCATTGGTAGCCTCTGCACAATTCCTAGAGCCAAGGGAGAGCCTTGAGATCCAAAAATGTGTGGTGCCTGCCAAGAAGGAGCATGATTCGAGCTAAGGAAGCCCATATTTGACCAAGGTGACAATGAAAATGAGCATATTTGAAGGTGGAAGTGATGGTCGGTGTAGATCTGAGTGAATGATGATGCATGTAAATAAAATAAGTGCAGTAATAAATCACACTGAAGAACAATGAATCATGTGGAGAGATTCACTACAATGGCGACTATTAGTGCAAAAACTAGGTGATGCATGCAACATTTGAGAAATACAATTTAAAAATTAAAACAACTCTTCTACAAGATACACCAAATCAAAATTTTAGTGGTGGTTCAATAAAATGGGTAAAACAACACTCTCACAATCAAAACAAACAAAAGTGATAGAAAAAGCAACAAATGACTACAAAAGCATGACTTACTCAAAAAAGAAATGATGATCATACTGGAGGTTCCTAGATCTCATCGGGAGTTCCAGAGATTCAAGATAAAGTGTGAAAATGATATATGGGAAGGTCCATTAAATAGCTTTGGTTGATTTCGAATTTATGACGTGAACGAAAAAATCCTAGGAAAAGGCGACACTTCGTGACAGTTTCGAAAATAAATCAAGTGTCTCCTATGGGCTGCTAAAGACAGATCCTGTAGAATTTTGTAGATTTTTTCCCACAAATCAAATAGCTTTAGTACCATGTAGAACATTTTATACAAATCAGCTAGCTCTGTTACGATGTAGAAATTTCCCACCTGTAGATCAACCTAGTAATGCAATTTACTAAAGCAAAACACTTGATCTACTTCTAACTGATAAGAACACATATAACTGATAAGAATGAATCAATCACAAATAACACAGAATAATTTACCTGGGGAAAGCACCTACCTAAAACCCCATCTCTGTATTATCATACAAGTGGAAATATAGTCAGGGTTACATAAAGCCTTAGCTCGGAAGCTATCCAGCTCTCAATACAATCCCTCTGCTACTCATAGGCAGTCAAAGGCTTCTCAAAAACCTTCTCCTCTGCCCTCCAAGCCTCCTATTTCATTGTGTAGTTTCCTTGGGGTCCAGTGCTGCCACCTGTTGAATTGGCCTCTTCACACACTCACTAACCTCTGATCTAACTACGCAAACTTGAAGGAGATAAATCCTCATCATGGATGAGCTTCCTTTATAGGAAAAATATTCATCCAACTGATAGTACACTGTCCCTTCTCTAATCTCAACTGGGTCTCTGTTTGAACTGCCATGCATCAGTTATCCATGAGAGAATACTCACTTGTCTAAAAATAACAGTTGTCACATGCATGCAAGCATCAACAAACCGTATCTCATTAATTTAATACCTTGTTAAATTATTCTAACTAAACTTAACTAAGTTAAACTAAGTCAACTAATCCTCTCAATATAGAACTCATCCTTAATTCCTCAATCAGTGGAGCAAATCAAGGACACATTCCACAATTAGTGGAGAAATTATTGCATGTTCTCACAAAGACTTCAAGTTTGATTTTCCTTAACTAATTAATTCATGGAGAATTAATTAACTAATATTCAAACTGCTGGTAAGAGAAAATTCGAATTTTACTTCCTATTTTAGACCAGGGACTATCTAAAAATAGGAATCCAACTTGAACTGCTAAAAATAGAACTTCTATTTTTAGCACTTCCATTTTTCATTCCCTGTTGCCCAATCTAGCACTAATGCCCAAACTGCTATTTTTAGCAATTTCTTGTTGCCAATTTTCAACAGATCCATATTTCTTAGGGATGCTTTTTTTCTTTTTCACTTTTTTTGGGGAAAAAGCTACCATGCATTTCCCAAAGAGATTGCGTTGTTCTGGGGAGGACTGGAAACTCACTCGCTCATGCATCAAGCCACTTCAGAGGGAAGTGCTTCACCATAATTTCTGGGTTGAGTGGCCCTAGTTACCTCTCATGCCTTGTGTAGTCTCTGAGCTGAAGCCCGACTGTCAGCTAGCTCTCTGCAATTCTGGAACTGAAATCACACTACTCGCTTGTACTGCACAATTCTTGAGAGCAAGGTTGGTTTTCATCAAGGATTCCGCAGTTCAGTAAGGCAAGTGTGGAAATTGGTTGAGACCAAGTCATGAGATTGACTTGTGTGTTAGACAGTAAACCAAGTAAGAACATAGAAGTGAAGACGCAAAATTTAAAGCTCAATCAAAGCACAAGTACTTGGGTTAGTGTGAGATAAGTTGTTTTGATTTAGGAGGGAGGATCCAAAATCAAGCATAGGAAAAGTTGTAGCAACTACAACACGACAATAGCTCAACACAATTGGAAAGTCCATCAACTTGATGTAAAATATGATTTCTTAAATGGTATATTGTAGGAAGAAGTTTACGTGGAGAAGCCTACTAGTTTTGAAGTTACAGGATAAGAACATAAGGTGTATAGGTTGAAACAATCTCCAAGAGTTTGGTAGAGTCACATTGACACCTATCTCATGAAAAGTGGTTTTTGCATAAGCAAACATTAGCCAATGTTGTATACCAAAACCCATGAAGATAAAATTCTCATTCTATGTTTTTACGTTGATGAGCTTCTTTATACATACAATATGATGTTAGAAAACTTCAAAGAAGAAATGAAAACAACATTTGATATGAATGATATAGGGGTCATGAAATACTTCTTAGGCATTAAAATTCAACAGTCTGCTAATGAAATTTTTGTTGGTCAACAAAAATATACCACTGACATCCTATAAAAGTTCAGAATTACCAATTGTAAACTAGTTGATACACCAATTTCTCAAGGCACCAAGATGATGAAACAAGATGTAGTGCCACCAGTTGATTCCATGTTATATAAAACTCTACTTGATAGTCTGTTATATCTCAATCCAACTAAACCAGATATCATTTTTGCAGCTAGTTTTTGTCTCCAGGTTTATGCAATCATCGAAGATTTCTAATTGGAAAGTTCCAAAAAGGACCTTAAGATATATTACAAGGAACATACACTATGGTTTTCTCTACACACATTCTGAAGATAACTCACTTTTAGGTTATACAGACAAAAGTTATGCAGTCAACTTAGATGTCAACAAAAGCATTCTCGGGTATTTTTTTCATCTTGGAACTAATATGATTTCATGGACATCCAAGAAACAATAAACCATTTATATATCTTCGGAAAAGGTAGAGTATGTAGTTACAACTTCAACAACTTTTCAAATAGTGTGGATCAAAATATTATTTGAAGATATTTCAAATGTTCAAAAGAAACAAAATCTAATTTACTATGATAACAGTTCGACAATTTCATTATCAAAAAATCATGTCTTTGACGAAAAAAAAGAGAAAATTGACACACATTTTCATTTCATCGTTGAGCTTGTGAATTATGGAGACATATTACTTGGATTTTGTGGTTCTAGAGATCAACTTACAGATATTTTCACAAAGCCCTTGGGCAAAAATGTATTTGAATTTCAAAGAGAGAGACTAGGAATTTTAAGTGCACTAATTGTAATAGTTGATATTGGGAAGGGGCGTTGATATATTAATCTCACTATCTACTAGGTGTCATGATATTTATTTCATTGTCTGCTAGGTGTCATAGTCGATTTGATTCTCTTGAGTTTAGTTGAGTTTAGTCGAGTTTAGTTGGAACTTATCTAGTCATTTATTGTTGCTTGCTTCCTTGTCTCCTATGTTTTTTTATTTAATTGATTTCGTAACACCCTCCTCCCACATCTACCCAAGTAACAAGCCAATCGAGGTAAACATGTGACGAAGAGTTACTATGACAGTATTCAACTACCTATGTGTCCGTTAAGGAAGTGGAACGGATGGAACACACTACATAAACCTTCAAGAAAAAATTCATAACCTCCAGGAGCCATCAAAACCTTCCAGGTGACTATCCCTTGAGACAAGTTGACCTCTTACTACATTAGTCCGCCAGTCTCTCCCATGACATGGGCATGAATGTGATTAGGATGCTCCAGTCGCTCCCACAACATGGTTATGCATGCGACTGGGGAATTTCTGAAGAAGTTTTGTGCTTGTGACTCTAAATTTTGTGCCACCTTTTCAGGCCCAGGGTTGAGTTCACTGCCCAAAACTCCATGACACTTCCATAAATGAAATATAGCAGCATAATAATGATAGAAATGTAATTACTTGAACATGGACTTGACTAGACCCTTACTAGACATGATAGGCATTTTTCCAAACAAGTCACAAATATGCATTCTATAGGTTTAAACAACAAGTCTGAGCATAGGGGTCTCATCCTTATTCAGAATCTCTACGAAGCATTGGTGCCTTATCACAATAGTTATATTATCATATATTAGGTCATATATTCATTTCTCATTCATTCACAAATCAAAACATGATGACAACTATATAGTTTCGTTGTCATAAAACATATTCATAACCAACATATAAATAATATAAATAATGAGGATTCAACAACCACAAATGCCACATATAATCCAATACATTTTCTCATAAAAATACCAAGGAAATAAGCTCTTATTAATGAATGCAAAATCCAACCGAGTATGGGACTACCACGTTCCACTAGGCCATGGACTAGTTGAACCAAGTCTCTCTTCAACCATTCACCCTCGTGCCATATTACAAGCACGAATGTGGGATTGAAAACCAAAAGAACCAACCAGGGATTTCTGAGGATAAAACACCTCACCCTCATCAATAGAGTCAGGCTTTAGCATAATCCTCACCGGATCACTAGGCCATAAACAAGCATGGATTCCACCAGATTTCTCCACCTACACTATGAGTAATTTTCATGTATCCTAATCGCTAGGCTTTACCGCAACACAAAGCACGATCCACGAGTCCCTAGGCCATAATCGAGATGCCACCTTCCAAGATTTACCATATATCCTTCCATTCATTGGCAGGATTCCTAAGCCTGATCAAGGGAAACCACTAGTCAACTATTTCTAGGACCACCAAGGCACACAATACCTAGATGTACAACAACCAATAGTATGGTTCAGGGGTCACTAGGTGAGTGGCTTAATCGCAATACATAGTCTGGTTCAGTCATAACTATGACATGTGTTCTTTCATTCAGAGGTTCACCTCACTAAACTTCAAATCCATCTGGTAATCCAACTCGATCAAAACATGAGAACCCCATCTCACCATGGCTATCAGAAAATTGTAAGGAAAGGTTGAAGGATAGTGTCACACTTGGTAAAACCCATGGCCATGACACAAAGAGAACTAAAAATACACATGCATAACCATGCATGCAAAATATATCAAGGAAATCATACATGAAAATCAATAACTACAAGTAAACATGTTGTAGATGCTTGATCATCTTCTTCCTTTCATGATCTTTTCTTCCTATTTGCCTTCTTTTCCATCTTTACCTTTCTTGATCCAATGATCAAGTCCTCCAAGAAAAATCTAAGTGTCCAAGATTATGAGAGAAAGAGAATAGAGAAATAGCTCCGAAACTAAACTAACAAAAAGGTACCAACTGATCCTCATAAGACTTTTTATTAATGTGGCCCTTATTTTCTTCATTTTCCCTTAAATCCTTCATTTTCCTCCTCACATGCAACTTGTGACCATTCACCTTCATTTTTCCCTAATTTCCATTATTTTCATAAATAAAATGTCAATTAATGCCTCATGCCTTTCCAAAGCCTTTGTCATTGCCTTTTCCAATTTCCTTAGCCATAATAAACCAACTGAACACCCACACTAGGATGTCTTTCCCAACATTCACCTTGGAATAAGTGTCCCATAACCATGGTTATTATTTTCTCTTTATTAACTTTTATTACATGGAATTTTCACCAGTGTTGTTACAGAACATTCCCCCTTGGGTGAACATCGTCCTCAGTGTTCACCGACACCTGTAACCAACAAGATTGGTGAAATAAAAACCTACTGCCCATGGGCCTTTATGACTTAGTTCCTTATTCTATTTACAATGATTAACTTGATAAGAAGAAAAAACCATGATAACATGACACCAATACTGCTTATTGGAGCTTTATAACATAACTCATGGTGGTATTTACAACCATATACATATGTAGATATACCAAAATATCACCAACACATATACCCCAAACATATATTAAGGACATTTGCTCAACTAGAGAATAAAGAATGATACATAACCTGCATTAGATCCGACATCTTCCATGTAGCTTTGTTAGGCCCAAAGTGCTTCCACTTTACCTTAACCTGCTTGATTTCTTAGTTCCATAGCATGAGCACCTTTCTCTGCAATGTACGTTAAGGTTCTAGCTGGAACTCTCCATCTAGCTCCATCTGTAATATAGACCAGTCAATAACATGTTCAACATCTTTAAGATACTTCTCAAGCAATGAAACATGGAAAACAACATCGAAATTCAGTGTCAGAGGCAATGCAAGTCGATAAGCTACTGGTCCAATCTTTTCAGGGATATTGAACGATCCATAAAACCGAGGTGCCAACCTGGCACATGATCCAATCCGCAAGGAGCTCTTCTTTGGCTTTACGCACAAGTACACCTATTCTACAGCTTGGAACTCCTTAAACAACATTTTCTGACCAGCATAGATTTTTTATTTGTCCTATTCTACCTTTTGATTCTTTTATATCACCTGCATTTCCTATTCCATTTCCACTAACATATCTAGTCCAACAAACACCTTATTCACTAGATCACTCCAACTGATGGGAGTTTTGCAAATCTGCCCATAGAGTGCCTCAAATGGACTCATCCTTAAAGACTCATGGTAACCATTATTATAATCAAACTCAACCAACGAAAGGTACTCCTACCATCTCGTCTGTTGGTGCATGACATACATCCTCAACATGTCATCCAATATCTGGTTGACCCTCTCTGTCTGTCCATCTATCTGCGGATGATAAGTTATGTTGAAGGCCAAGTTTGTACCTAAACTTGCAAACAACTCCTTCCAAAATTTTGGAAGTGATCTTTGCATGCTAGTCTGACAAAATCTTCTTTTGAACACCATACAATATGACCACATCTTTGATTAACGCCTTTGCCACATCACTAGCTCAATATGAGGTCTTCACTGGAATGAAGTGTGCTACCTTAGTCAACATTTCCATCACAACCGTGATGGAATCATGTTGTCTAGATGTCCTCGAAAACCTATGATGAATTCCATAAAAATGACCTCCTATTTCCATTATGGAATCACAATTAGTTGTAGTAGTCAACTTGGATCCTACATACTACCTTTACCTAATGTTAGTCCAAACATCTAGCCAAAAACTTTGACAAATACTTCTTAAGATTCGGCCCATAATATGACTTATGTACTATTGTCAATGCCTTTTGGTAGCCTCAGTGACCTGAATATAGTTTTACATTAACCTCCATCAAGATAATCTTGTTGAGCTCATTGTTGTCTGACGCGTATATCTTTTCCCTAAATATGATCAAGCCATCTACTGAGAGATGATAGTCCACATCCTGTGCACCTATGCTTGTACCTGTACTCTGTTGTAACCTATGCATAGGCTCTCTATACCTATCATCCTACTGACATTCTTATAAAATATGATCCTATAAATATGTCCCATAAGAACTCATAGCTGCAATGTTATTTACCTGTATCTTCCTGCTAAGAATATCTGCAACCTTGTTCTCACTACCCTTGATATACCTGATCTCAAAGTCAAACTCACTGATCATGGCCAACTATCTAGATTTCCTGGCATTCTGATTTGGTTAGCCAAACAACTATCTCTACACACTATTCTCACTCATCAATAAAAACCTCCTGAAATACATATAGTTCGTCCACATCTTCAACGCATGAATGATCACTCCCAACTCAAGATGATGTGTCCGATATTTCTACTCGTGATGATTCACTTTCTATAACTCACAACATACGAAAACATACTACCTGTCCCTCCTACATAAGGACTCCACTAAGTCCTCTCTTGCAAGCATCTGTACACACTACAAACTATTTTCCATAGCCTACAACCTTTAACACTAGAGTGTTTGTCAACAATTGCTTTAACTGCTCTAAACTTGTTACACATCCCTATGTCCATTCAAATTTCTTACCTTTACTCTTCAATGACGTAATAGGATATGCAATTTGAGAGAAGTTCCTGATGAACCTCCTATAATACCTTGCTAGCCCAATGAATGATCTTACCCAATCCAAATTTCTAGGAGCTTCCTACTCCATGATATCTCTTATCTTCTCTTGATCTACTTCTATACCTTACTTGGAGACCACATGTCCCAAGTAATCTACTTCTGTCTGAAATAAGTTGCATTTATTGAGCTTAGCATACAACTTATCCTCTCTAAATAGTCTCAATGTTGTTGCTAAATGATCGACATGCTCTTCCTCATTCTTGGAATATATAAAAATGTCATCAATGAATACCATAACAAACTTGTCCATATAAGGATGCAACATTCTATACATCAACAACATAAAAGTAGCAGGGGAATTAGTCAAACTAAATCGAACTACAAAAAACTCATAATTCCCATACTTTCTCCAGAAATTTGTCTTGTAAATGTCTTCTTCCTTGATGCGTACTTGATGATATTGCGATCTCAAATCTACATTTGAGAACATTGTTGTTCCCTTTAGCTGATCAAATAAGTCCTCAATCCTCGACAATGAGTAATTTTTCTTTATGATCACTTTTTTTAACTACCTCATCAATGCATAACCTGAGAGTACCATCTTTCTTCTTCACAAACAATATCAGTGAACCCCAAGGTGATACACTTGGCTTAATATATCCCTTGTTAAGCATTTCCTTCAAATGAAACTTTAATTATACTAGCTTCTGAGTGCTTATTTTATACGGTTCCTCTAATGCTGGTGCTACGCCTAGTACCAACTCAATAGAAAAGTCTACTTCCCTGTGAGGTGGAAACTCTGAAATCTCTGTTGGAAACACACCCTGAAATTACCTCAAGATCAAGTACCTAATCAATATCTCCACATCCTCACCCTCCTTACATTTATCACTAGAAACATGTACTATAAATAACACACACCCTTTTCTGTGACTGCATTTTTCTTGCATAGTTGTTACCATCCTAACCAATGTTCCTTTCTTCTTACCCTGCAATATTCCTTGCTCGCAATTGCCATCCAGTCCACTTTGGTCCTATGAAGATATAGTCAGTCCATACCCAAAAGCATACTATATGACCCTAACAGTAATACATTCAAATGTGTTGTTGTAGGCACACCATTTAGTTCAAATGCACATTCTCTTACCCAATGATGAATTCTCTTCTTTGTATCTATAGGCAATGGTACTAACCAAGATTCTACATGCACTTCTTTATTCAAACCACACTTATCCACCATGTTAGGACTAACATAACTATAATTAGACTAATGGTCAAACAAAATAGAAACAACTTGATCACAAAGCTTACCTTCCATCTGAATGATAAATTCTTGATGATCTGCCTTCTTATATTCGGCACTGCATAGATACACAGAATTCTATGCCAAACATCTCAATCAGTCTGTGCCTCCTGTGCACTATACATTTGAGGCCTACCACCCTAATTATATAGATAATCCCTATTAATATGCTCTTTGCCACATGTCAAACACTCCAACCATCCTGTACCATCACCTCTATTTTCCATTGTGATCGATGTCCCTATATAGCTACATTGATCTTCTTATGTGATGCAACGTTCTCTTTATCTTCTACATTCTGAGGTCTTGTTCTTTTCGGCTGCCATTTACCTTTCATTAGGGGAATTTTGAGGTCTAAAACGGGCCTCCTAAGAAAAATTTACAACCAAAATAAACTTTATAAGAACCAATAGGACTCAAGATGATGATGTCAACCATCGGGTATGATTCACCATTTTTGGAGTTAAAAAGTAAAAAGAATAAAAAATAATAAAATAATAAAATTACTTTTTCAACTTGTATTTTATACTTATCTCCCTAATGTTTTACTCAAATTTACAGAGAGAGTACTCGTTGGATGCAAAATTTAGTTCCTCATCCAAGGAGTACCCACGTTGCATACTTTTTATGGACCCAACTACACGAAAAATAAGAAATACATGGAAAGACGTGATTGTAATGACATTTTCGTGCATTTTTCACTTTTTTCTGTAGTATGGTCCATCAAAAGTATGCACATGGGTATTCCTTGGATGAGGAACCAAATTCTGCATCCAATGAGTGTTTTCACTTGATATTTGTGTAAACCCATAGGGAGATAATGCGAAACTATGAATTGAAAAAATAGTTTTTGCTTTTTTCCCACTAAAATTTGATGATGTAATATATTATTATTCTATTATTTCCAATATTATTTTATAATTTCCTTAGGAGGCCCATTTTAGACCTCAAAATTTCCCTAATGGCTTTTATCTTTGCCTTTCCATCCTTTCTAAGTTTCTTTCTTGCACTTTGGTTGTTCATAGCAATGCTTTAGTTTCCCAATAACTTCCTCCAGTGATCGAGGCTCATCATAATCAATCTGATCTCTAAATGCTAATGGAAATCCGTTGACAAATATATGAACTTTAGCTTTTTCATATTTAAGATACATTCCATACCTCAGTAGCTCCAAGAACTTGGTCGTATACTCCTCATCTGTGATCGATCCCATTTTGAGCTCATAGAATTCCTTGGATTTGTTGTCGTAGTACCTTTATGACAAGTACTTCTTTCTAAAGTGTCCCTTGAATTCATGCCAACTCAACACTTCTATCATGATTTATCTTACCCATTTTACATCTTCCCACCAGATATCTGCAAGTTTCCCATTTAGGTTGAAGATAGCTATTCCAGCCTTCACATTTTCTATATACTCATGCAATTCAAAGAACTTATGCATGCCAAATAACCAAGCCTTTGCATCCTCAAGATTTTTCAACTCTCCATCAAAATTCAGTGGCTTCAATTTCGTAAACTCATCCGGAAAGTATCCCCTATCAGTCCTCATGTAAGGGCGATAATGATGACTATCATCGAGCATGTCAGAAGAAAAACTATAATAGTACCTATGTCCATCACCCCTCTTATCCAGAGTATCCAAGAATCTAACATCTCTGGTCGTTTCCTCTCTATCCGACATATAGCCAACCTAAGACCTACTTCCATATGCACCACCAATCATTTTCCTTTGTCCATAGATGATCCAAAGTGGTCCCTATCTTTGCAAGTCTGACAAAGTCTGAAATATCACTGCATTGACTTCTACTTATTTCTCTTGTGCCTACATGATTATGTCATTATCTGCTTTACAAATCCTTATTTCTTCCTTCAAACCCTTCAATATGTCTATTAATTCAAAAGAGTTCCCAAAACCATGTTTTTCATCTAATTCATAGGGAGAATATTTGTATTTTACCATCTTTCTATTGATCTTGATCTCTTCCTGCAAAGCACACTGTGTCAGCTAAATCAGATTATAAAAAAACCAACGTACCTTAGTATAAAACGATGAGCATATATCATCTACAAGACCTACCATATTACCACAATACTTATATAAACATAATCATATCAGGATTTAATCATCATATCAACCATTATCCAGTCATCAATACATGACCATATCAACTAGACATCATGACCTCATGCATGACAACTACAACCATATCAATGTATGCATAAAAACATATGGATGACACGCATGTATAAACATTAGATACAAAAATTGACATGCATAAGTAGTGCATAATGGACATAAAATCATGATAAACGCATCCAACAACAACACCATTAACTTTTCACATGGAAACACCACTGCAACCATAAAAAACACCATGCATACACAACCAATACATAGATCACAAACATGAGAACACATATGCAACCAACATGAATGCATGACCAACACACCGCCCATCCAGTTGAAGGGTTGAACCATGCTCTAATACCATTCTAAAACACCCTCCTCCCATTGATCTGTAATGAAAACTTGAAGGTGATATACAAATTGCAAGTGAAATTTTATGTTTTGGGTAATGGATCAAGTTACAAAACACATAAACAAATGATTATTAAGCTTAGTTAATAGCTAAAACAGAGAAAAAATACCATATCAGAAACATATAACAACAAACATGATAAAGGTGTTCAAGCCTCTCTTAGGCTACATCTCCTGGTCCAATTTCTAATGTAGGGCCTCTTTTATTAAGTGATAAAATTTGCTTTTACATGGTTTTACAATTCTCAAAATGAAAATATGGTGTCTCAAATGGATTGAGAACTATCAAAAACCCCCATATGGGAAATTTTTACACCTCATTTGACCAAAAACTGAGAAAGTTATGCTTCTTCCATGTTTCCCAAATTTCCACAGCTAATCATCCTACAATTTGACAGAAACCTGGCTTGAGAACCCCAAAACTGGAACTGGCGCGCCAAACTAATGTACAATCATGCCCAATGGGTGTAATTGTCAAAAACTTTAAATTCATTTAACCCCCAAAATTCCAAAAATTATGGTCGTATGGTGGCCACATGTCCAGGAGCTGGGGCTAACTGTCCACCCCTATTGGCTGGGCCCCCAACATAACTGGAGTTGGTTGTGGCACAATGGAGAGCCAAAAACCTAGGGCTAGGGCCTAAAAATTGCATGCGTCATTTTTCTGGTCGTATCGGTCATGTGAGGGCCCATATGCCTAAGGGTTGGCCCTCATTCTTTGGCACATCCTCCTGGCACTTCATTCCTCCTTGCTATGGTCATATCAAGGCCCAAAGGACTTGAGCTTCCCCCCGTCCATTAGCACCTTAACCCAATCACCTTAATCCTTCACCAAGGGTGATATGTTGTGGGCTATCTGACCAGGGCTAAGCCCTTAAACTTCGCCAGTTCTGTTAGCGCTTCGCGTTGAAAAGGCTTGTTTCCCTAGGCTATTGTTTCTAATGGAATTGAGACCTTAGAGCAGGGCTATGTCCCTATCCCTCGGCTCCTCCGCCTGCAATTCCATGGGTGTGGGGTGGTCGTGGGCTAGGGCTTAGCCCTCGCCCCTTCCCCCAAATGCAAATTGCATACCATTTTAAATATAAGTCAAGGACTATATGGGTTAAGTACCAACATGATGGTTGAGTGGTAATAACTCTTTTTTCTTGGTGGGAGGTCTAGTGTTTGACTCTCCCAGGGGCCTATTTTCACATAAAAAAATTTAGCATGACACGAGGAGCCCACATGGAATCCATTCATTGGCCCACATGTTTTCCAACCATTGGATCTAATACAAACATAGTCAGCCAGAAATAATAATAATAAAAAAATTCTGAACCAATCAAAATCCAGCATTGTTGGACCAATCTGGAGTGTCCAATTGGCATCCTGCCATTGGCCCAGAAATGTACAGTTAGCCTGTCACCTTCATTTCTTTTTACCTATTTGGGAATTCAATCAGAACGTGATATCAGGAGCATATGATATCAGTTTTGAACGATTCAAGTTGCATTAGGTTCAGATCACCGAGATCTATGTACTATTATAGGTTTCAAGAAATTTTGAATACTTTGAATTTTGAGCAATTTATCGATCCCCTTGATCACTCCTCCGAACTTGAAGCTTTGGAACCTCCAAAAGGCTATTTTAAATAATAAAAAAAGATGAGGGTATAGTTTGCTCACCATTCCCTTTTCAATCCATTTGGTTTTTCCTGGTTTTTTACCTTTGAACCCCATATGAAGGTGCTTCCCATTCCTTCTTCTTGAAGTTCATGTTTATTTGTCAAGGATAAACCTTATTGCAATTCTTCAAGATGTTTAGAAGAGAAAAAATTTGTTAAAGAAATATGAACATTTTCTCCTATGTCTTCAATCAAAGGAGGCTTACCCATTTTCAATTTCTTTTCACCTTGAAGTTTTTCTTTGCTGATGCAAAGTTTTACTTCATTTCCAACATGAAAATTGTCGTAGACATGAGGTTTATCATGTCTAACCTTGTTTTTGGCTTGAAACTTCACCAAATGTGAACGACATCGCCATGCACCATTCTTCCTAAAATACAAAACACTATGAGACCCACAAGAATATGTATTAGAACTAATGTTCCATTTTTCAAGTAGCTCTTACACCTACTTCTTGATTCCTGCTTTATCTAACACTGGCATCTTTTTCAAACCAATTTTCAAAAGTGAATCATCCTGCTGAAAATGAACTTCATGTTGTTTTCATCTTTTAGTAGGAAACACATTAGATTCCTGAAAAATCTTACCACATGTGTTAATAACTTCAACTGAATCAGATTTTAATGTTGCATCACATTCTTGGAAGTTTTTAGATTCATCAATATCTTTATGTTTAATCATAAACAATGCAAAATTTTGACTAGCATTTACAAACCTCTTCATTTTTCCAACGTTCACAAGAGACAAATTCAACTTCCTACTATGTGCTGTGAACAATGTACTCAATCCCATATTTAGGCAAGTGATACTTTTTCTCATGCCAATGATAGTTGGATTTATTGTCATAAACGTATGGACTTCCCAAAACAATCCCACAAATGTCAAGAGGTACCACATCAAGTTCTACCTAATCAAAAAAATTCACAGTGACAAAAAATCAAAGTATGCATTTTCGTGTCACTTGCAACTTGGGATTGTCACATACCCAACCCAAAGGATAAGATTTAGGATGAGGAATGGTTTTCAAATTTAGTTTCTTGACAATGTCTTATGAAATGAGGTTTTCTTGTGAACCACTATGAAGCACAATATCTACCTTGTTATGTTTTTTCATGACTCTAACATGGAACAACTCTACTCTTTCTCTTTCGTTTTGGGTTTCAATGGGTTTTCTAGAAGAACTAGTACTTGGAAATGAATCCTTACCTTTCAATCCCATGGCTATGATCTTTTTTTCATCTTAGGAATTAGATCCTAGAACTTGTTGTGTAGTTGCAAAAATATTTTTTTCCTTGCTATTAAACATTTTGGGTCTCATCTCAGCATGAAGTTTCCAATAGTGGCCTTTATCATGGCCTTATTTAGAATAGTGTTTACATGTGATTTTTTCTCCCTCTTTCTTTATTGAAGAATTCTTTTTATCCTTGCCTTTGAACTTCCCTTTTCCTTTTTCTCCAGACTTGAATCACTTTTCACTAGTTTCTTCGGAAATATTTTTTCCTCTTGCTTCTAAATGAGTTGCTTGTACACAAACTTCATCTAGTTTTGTCGGGTTGAACACGTGAATGGTGTCTCTCAAGTAACTATGTAAACCTCCAATATATTTCATTAGAGTATCTTGGGAGGAAAGATCTATATCCAAAATCAAAGTTTTTTTTCTAAATTCTTGAGTATAGCTTTGCACATATTGTCCCTTAGCTTGCCTAAAGTTTTGCTAACCCATTATATCCTTTTGCATGTATGATAATGGATACAATTTACTTCTTATTGCAAAAACAAAATCATTCCAAAAGGATAAAAATTTACCATGTTTCTTCATGTCCTCTTGAGTTTTGACTTCCCACAAAATAAGTGATGCACATTCTAATCTAAGCGAAGCAAGCTAAATTTTGGTCTCATCATCCTAGATTCTTTGTATCCTACAATACAGTTCAATCTAACAAATACAATTATCTAATCTCTCGGAATTCACCTCTCCATCATTCATAGAAAATTCAAACTTAATGTCAAGCTTTAACAAAGGAGTTTTACCATGTCCCTTTGGATAATTTGGATGTGCTTATGAAAGGGTTGAAGAAGTAGGAGAAGATGAGAATGAGGATGATGATGATGGAGGTGAAGGTTGTAGCTTGCCACCATTTCCTCCATTCCCTTTTGGAGGTTTGTGTCCTTTTCCTCCATCTCCTTTTGGTGTTTTCGAGCTCTCTCTATAAAGACTTGAATTCCTCTCTTCGTAAAGAGCCTCTACCATTTCAAAAATCTCAAAAAAATATTTTCCAAAAGTTCTTTCATCTTTATACATTCCTTAAGGAGCTTCTTCATGTGCCATGACTATTGAAGTTTGAGGTGTTTTTGTTCTCCTTAAAAAAATCTGACATCTTGGCTCCAAAAGTTCTACTTCTCTTATTTTAAGCTTCAACCTTGTAAGCATCAGAAAGACCACTTGCAAACAAAATCAAACCTTCATAATAACCTTGAGATCCGATACCAAACTAATTTGTAATGAAAACTTGAAGGTGATATACTAATTGCAAGTGAAATTTTATGTATTTTAGGTATTGGATCAAGTTACAAAACATGTAAACAAATTATTTTTAAACCTAGTTAACAACCAAAACAGATACAGAATATCATATCATTAAGACATAACAACAAAAATGATAAACAAGTTCACCCCTCTCCTGGGCTACATCTCCTTGTCCATATTCAAATGTAAGGCCTCCTTAATTAAGTGATCAAGTTTATTTTTACATGGCTTTATAATGCCCAAAATGCAAAATTGATGTTTGCAATGGATCTAGAATTGTCAAAAACTCCCATCTGGGCTCTTTCTGCACCTCATTTGGCACAAAACTGAGAAAGTTATACTTCTTCCAAGTTTCTCCACAATTTGCACACCTAACCATCCTAAAAAACAACGCAAACCTAGCTTGAGCACCCCAAACCGGGATCCAACATGTAAAACTAGCCTACAATCATGCTCGATGGGTGAAAGTTTCAGACACTTTAAATGTCCTCTAACCCCTGAAATTCTGAAAATTGAGGTTGTATGGGGGCCACATACCAAATGGCTAGGGCTAATTGTCCACCCCCATCGATCATGCCCCCAACAGAACTGGATTTGGTCATATTGTGGCAAATTAGAGCATTCGAAACCTAGGGCTAGGGACTAAAAATTACACGTGCTATTTTTTTGGTGGTCTCGATCATTTGAGGGCCCATATGGCTAAGGGTTGGCCCCCATTATTTGACACCTTTTTCCTAGCTCTTCATTGCTTCATGTTGTTGTCATATGAAGGAAAAAATGACTTGGGTTTTCCCTCACTCCGCTGGTACCCTAACCTGAGCGTCTTAAGCTTCCATCGAGGGTGATATGGTGTGGGTTATGTGATAGGGGCTAATCCTTAACTTCTGCCAGTTTTGTTAGTGCTTGGGGTATGAAAGGCTTGGATCGCTAGGATGATGTTTGTTGTAGCGTCGAGACCATGGGATAGGGCTAAGCCCTAGCCCTTGGCTCCCCTATGTGTTGTCCCATGAGTGTGGGGTGACAAGGGACTAGGGCTTAGCCCTGGGCCCTTTCCCCAAATGTGAACTACACACTATTTAAAATATAATTCAGGGACAATTTGGGTTAAGTCCGAATGTGATGGTAGATTTTTAATGAATCTTACTTCTTTGTGGGAGGTCTGGTGTTTGAATCTCTTGGCAGTCTTTTCTCCCATAAACAAATTTTAGCGTGCGATGAGGAGGCCAGATGGCAGCCATTCATTGGCCCATGCGATTTGCAACCATAAGAGCTCATATAAACAGAGTCAACTAGAAATAATAATAAAAACATTGTGAACCAATAAGAATCCTGTAGTTTTGGGCCAATTTGGAGTGGCCATGTGGCAACCTACCATTGGCCTAGAAATTATCAGTCAACCCATCACGTGCCATGTTTTTTATCTGTTTGGGAATTCGATGAAAACAGGATATCAAGAGCATACGATATTGGTTTTCAACACATTGAATTTTGATCACTTTACTACTCCCCTAGATCACACATCTACCAAAGTAACTGGCCAACCAGGGTAAACATGTGACAAATATTTAGTATGATATGATTTAATGCCCTATGTGTCAGTTAAGGAAGTGCATTAATCCCTAGTCACTCGCATGAATGGGAATGAATGTGGCTAGAACCCTCCAGTCTCTCGCACAACATGGCTATGTTTGCGATTGGGGACTTTCCCAAGTGGTTTTATGCCTATGACTCTAAATTATGTGTCACTTTTTCAGGCATAAGGTTGAGGTCACTTCCAAGAACTCCATGACACTTCAATAAATGAAAAATATAAATTAAATGATGATACAAATATAATTAATTGAATAAGAACTTGACTGGAACCCTACTAGACATGACATGCATTTTTTCAAAACATGTCACAAATATGCATTCTACAGGTTTAAACAACAAGCCTGAGTGTAGGGGTTTTATAATTATCTAAGAATCAATAAGAATCATTGTTGCCTTATCACAATAGCTGAATTATCATATATTAGTTCATATATTC
Source organism: Pinus tabuliformis (assembly GCA_031772625.1). Classification (NCBI taxonomy): domain Eukaryota; kingdom Viridiplantae; phylum Streptophyta; class Pinopsida; order Pinales; family Pinaceae; genus Pinus; species Pinus tabuliformis. The sequence continues at coordinate 476,036,831 of CM062810.1, read as the reverse complement.
ATTGCTCATTCATTCACAAATCAAAACATGATGATAACCATACATTTTCACTGTCATAAAACATATTCATAACCAGCATATAACCAACATAAATAATGAGTATACAACAACCATAAATGTCACATATAATCCAATATGTTTTCTCATAAAATACCAAGGAAAGAAACTCTTATTAATGAATGAAAAACCCAACCCAGTATGGGACTATCATCCTCCACCCGATTGTAGATTAGTTGATCCAAGTCTCTCTTTAGCCATTCACCTCCATGCCATATTCCAAGCATGAATACAGGACTGAAAACCAAAACCAATGAGGGCTTCATGAGACTAAACCACCTCACCCTAATCAATAAAACAAGGCTTTACCGTAATCCTCACCGGATCACTAGGCCATAAACAAGCATGGATGCCACCAGATTTCTCCACTTACACTTCGAGGAATTTTCTTGTCTCCTAGTCTCTAGGCTTTACTACAACACACGATTTGATCTAGTGGTTACTAGGCCATAATCGAGACACCACCCTCCAGGCTTTACTATATATCTTGATATTCACCGGCTAGAATTCCTAGGCCTGATCAATGGAAGCTACCTCTAGGCTTTACCGCATATCCCACCATTCACCAGTCGAGGATTCCTAGGCCCACCGAGGCATACAATAGCTGGATTTACCATAACCCACAGTCTAGTTCAGGGGTCAATAGGCCAATGGCTTTACCGCAATCCATAGGCTAGTTCAGGGATCACTATGCCATGTCTTCTTTCATTCAGAGATCCACCTCACTCGGCTTCGAATCCATCTGGAAATCCAGCTCAAACAAAACATGAGAACCCCATCTAACCATGGCTTCCAAAAATGGAATGTTATGGCTAAAGAACACTATCACACTTGGAAAAACTCATGTACATCACAGAAAGAGAACCAAGAACACACATGCATAACCATACATATCAAATCTAGTAAGGAAATCACACATGAAAATCGATACATGCAAGTAAACTCGTTGTAGTTGCTTGATCCTGCTCTTCCTTGGTTGATATTTTCTTCCCCTTTTCCTTTTTTTCCATTCTTGATACAATGCTAATGTGCTCCAAGAAAACTCAAGTTTCCAAGAGTGTGAGAGAAAGAGAATAGAGAGACAGCCCCAAAAATGAACTCGCAAAAAGGTACCAAATGATCCTCAAAAGCATTTTTATTATTATGGCCCCTATTTTCTTCATTTTCCCTTATTTCCTTCATTTTTCTCCTCACATGCAACTTGTGACCTCTCACCTTTCTTTTCTCCTAATTTGCATTATTTTCAAAAATGAAATGGCAATTAATGTCTCATGCCTTTCAAAATATTTTGTCATTGCCTTTGTCAATTTTCTTAGCCATAATAAACCAAATGAACACCCACACTAGGATGTCTTTCCCAACATTCAACTTGGAATAAGTGTCCCATAATCATGGTTACTATTTTTCTTTTATTGACTTGTATGAAATGGATTTTTGACTAGTGTTGTTACAGATTTTGAATGATGAAAAGAGCAGTTAGCTCCATTCCAGTTTTCGAGTTTCTTCCTTCTGCGTTTCCACCTCTTAATTACTTTTCAGATTGGGCACGCATCCTCCGTATGAATATTTTCCATTATTCACAACTGCATGGTGAGACAATGTGAGCAAGACAATAGTGGTAACTACTTCAATAACTTCATCCTTTGTTTCCAATTTTTTACCATTTGCTCGGATATGTTAATCTAGAATTTAGGCTATCACCTTGAATTATTAATAGTATAATTATTACTTTCCATTGTATTTTCATCACTAGTTCTAGCTTGGGTGGTTGGGAGCATGGTTTGTTATCCCCTCTACCTAGGTTCTAGCTCGGGTGGTTGGGAACACAATTTGTGATCCCTACAATCAGATTCAATTCATGCAAAGGGAGATGTTGACCATTGTGATAAGACTAAAGGGTGGATAACCCTTGGATATAGGTTCACACCCTTAATGTTCCTTTCGGTGGCTCAACCCTTGGTAAGTCATAAGTTTCATATTAAGTTTTGGATTCTAGGCTTTAGGCACTATCATAGTGGTTATAATTGCAGCTAGAAAACTTTCAACATAGGAATCACCTAGGTAATCTCGAAAAATGATTAATTCCTCTAGATCTAAAAAAAAAACCAATTCCATGGCATTTCCATAATTTTACATATGATATTTGATTCAAACTTATGAATATTATTTAAAGAACCAAAATGGATAAGGATTGAGGAAACTAACATGATAAGTCAACTCTTCCACCATCATAAACATTATTATTAAATCCATCCAAGGTATATTCCATAAAACTCACAATACAACATCAATATAATTAGTTCAAATCATTATCATTATTATATTATTTAACTTTACCATTAACTTTTTAAGAATGATATTAAAAAAATTATTAATACTTAAGGCTTAAGCGTAGTATGAGGGGATGTGTAAGCTTGTCCATCCATCCGTTCCCTTAAAAATTATGTTCTAAATATAAAATTAATGTCAGCTATAATAAAAGAAAATGAATATGTTGTAATGTAATTAGAAGTAAAAAAAATGATTGAGTAAGATGTTTAAATCTTATAATTTGGATAAAATATTTTAATACGAAATTAATAGAGTTATACTTGGATATAGGTTCACACCCTCAATGTTCCTTTGAATGCCTCAACCCTTGCTAAGTCATAAGTTTCATGTTAAGTTTTGGATTCTAGGCTTTTGGCACTATCATAGTGGTTATAATTGCAGCCAAAAAACTTTGAACCTAAGCATCACCTAGATAATCTCGAAAAATGATTAATTCCTCTAGATCTAAAAAAACCAATTCCATGGCATTTCCATAATATTACATATGATATTTGATTCAAACTTCTGAATATTAATTAAAGAACCAAAATGGATAAGGATGAGGAAACTAACAATATAAGTCGATTGTTTCACCATCATAAACATTATTATTAAATCCATCCAATGTATATTAAATAAAACTCAGAATACTACATATATTCCATAAAACTCACAATATAACATCAATATAATTAGTTCAAATCATTATCATTATTATATTATTTAGCTTTACTATTAACTTTTTGAAAATAATATTAAAAAACTTATTAATACTTCAGGCTTATTCTACAACTTCGTACGAGGGGAAGTGGAGATGTGTAAGCTTGTCCATCCATATGTTCCCTTAAAATTATGTTCTAAATTGAAAATTAATGTCAACTATAATAAAAGAAAATGAATATGTTGTAATGTAATTAGAAGTAAAAAAATGGAGTAAGATGTTTAAATCTTATAATTTGGTTTTTGATAAAATATTTTAATATATAATTAATAGTGACATATACTTAAAAATATGTTATTATGCCATAAGGTGTTCCTCTTTGAAATCAATTGCGGTAGATGCCACCTTACACCATTCTCCATCTTCAAATTTAATGCTAGACGATCGTCAAAGTAATAGTTAATAATAATTTCATGTTAAAAATCAGTTAATCATTAATAATATTTCTCTTGAAACTTATATGACCGAAACGATATTGTCATTTTTCCCAAAGCTTTGTTTGAGTAGTGTTTTTTTTGTTTTTTGTTTTTTTATAAGATTCACGAGCAGGTAATAATGTTGGCTTCTATTCTAGAAGTGCGTTCTGGAATTAAGCGTTAGCAGAAATTAGCAGAGTTCCAATGAAAATTTTATGTATTGATCGATCAGGTATTTATGCAGAGCAAAGGCTCGTAGGCATGCCTCCTCTGGGTGCTTCTGGAATTCCGACGATTTAGATGATTCACTCACTCATTTCACCCACGGATCGTGCATTCTCAGGTAAATAATTTATTTATGTTCATTTTATTTATCACTTACTGTAATTTCAAGTATTCTGTTAGAGATTGTCAATTTCTTCGTTTCTATTCACCTACAGTTCCTACTTCGATGCTGCATGCATTATTTTTATACAATTCAAAGTCTCAATTCTATCATTATTTAATTATCTATTATTTTTTGTATTTTGTATTTTAAATTATTCTTTTTCTCTGATAATATCGCTTGCCCATAGAACTTCTATTCCCTTGGGGAATTACTGCATTCTTGCTAACTATAACTCCCATGAAGAGTATTTGAAGAGAGAATGCTTTGAGGTAGAGTAGTCAATTTATGGAGGGAAAATTTCAAATCCTCTCTCACGCAATTAACAAGGGTTATAAAAAAAATTATTTAGAGTTATGGCTGAATCACGGTGTTAGTGCAATTTTAGTTTTGTCTCTTTAATTCCTTGGTATTCTTCCCGTCCGTGGATTTACCGACTTGATGCCACGCAGACATTTTACCTGCTTCTTTACAAGGAAACAGTAGTTAGAGGGCATACACGGGGACTATGCACCTATGTCCACCGCAACGCCATCATACACATATACAGGGTAATCGCTCCTTTAGATTTTTGTTCTTATTTCCTATTTTGTATGGTTTTAAAATCTTCCCTGATGGATGATATTGAAAATGAAATTAACTCAGACAAATAGATAAAGCACACATAAAAACCAAACACAAAATATTGGCGGAAAAACGCTGAAGCTTCATGGCTTCTTCAAGTATTCTCTCTCATTTTCATTCCTTCAAATAATTGAATATAGTCTTACAAATAAATAGATAAGAGACAGTGTTCCCAAGATAGTGCGTGCTATCTTAGAAACTTTTGGTTGAGATAATTTCTCACCACACACACACCAATATAGGAGTTACCTAAACTAACTCCTATCTTAGAGGAACAACCCAAGAGTTAGGCACAAATTCCTAACTTGGAATATTTAATTAATTTATTTATTTTTGGATTTATTATTGTTTTATGAGAGAGGCTAACATTCCCCCCTTCAATGATAAATCCAAAATAATAATGAAGAACCATCTTCCACGTTCTCATGTTGATCCTCAAAAATATTGCCTGAAAAAACCGCCAAATCTGGATGCTGAACAAACTGCAATATGAAGAGACTGAGTCAGCTGCATGACTGATTCATCTTAGAAGGATGCTTGAAAACTCCATCATGTGCCAAGCCGCAAAAGGATCCAACTGTCCTTTGCTTGAAAACAACATCTGGTGTCCACTAACACAATTTGATGAACGCCCACTGGCGTATTTGCTGATGATGATTTCCCACTGGCTGAAGATGTCAAAAAAAACACAATGTTGCTTTTGCTATGATGAAAGCTGCTCACTGCTGCTTTGGCTGTTGATCGCCCACTGGCGAATTTTCGGATGCTCACTGTTGATGAAAAATGCCCACTGGCCGATGAAGATGCCCACTGGCTGCTTCGCTGATGTTGTCGAGACTTTCAGTCTGACAACCACTTGTCAATTTCATTGACATTTACCCCCCTTTCTCAGTTGAAAGGAGAGACAATATTCTCAAAATGTATCTAAACTCACCCCATTCAGGTGTAACTGAGTTTCACTGTTGTACTCCCTCATTCAACTGCATGAGAGTACCATCATCAGTTCACTGTTGGCTGCACTATGTGTGATTGTAGTCAGTTGTAGAACTGAGACAATATTTTGACTGTGGATGACCATTCCCAAGGATCGATCCATTCATAATGTATCTTCAATCTGGATGATTTTTGTTGGTTTTGACATTTTTCTGAGGAATGATTGGGCTTGCCACAATGGCAACAAGGATGGAGATCAAAACACTGATCTTCCATATGACCAGTTGTTTGACAATGAGAACACTTCTATTGGACATTAACTTCAGGTTGCGTGCAATTCTATTTGTCTGCAAGTTTCTCAGAACCTTCTCAGGTGTGTTGTGCAAGAAATCCTGCACTGATAAACTTAATTGGCTTGGAATAATCTGGGATATGTAAGTTGGTGTCATCAGTGACATATCCTAAGCCTCGTCAATTTTTTTTATTTTGAATCTCTTCCCAGGGCTTGATGATGGGTTTGGAAGAAATTTGAATTTGATCATGAACAACTTCGACACTTGAAGTTGTTTGAATGAGTGATTCAGAATCAACATCTATATCTTCATCTGTATGGTTGAATGACTTGGAAGAAGCACTCTTTTGTTGCAGCTCATCTCTTTGTAGTTGCGACTCTAGTTGAAGAAACTCAATGGTTTCATGTGTTTGTTGTAGATGCCGCGAAATATCAACAAGAGTTTCTTTGCTGATGTGAACCATGTCTTCATCACTGGAGATGATCAAACTGTGAAGAATGTTTAACATCTGAATATGTTGTGCCATCTGAACTTGCTCACTTGAAGTCAGGCTCTCTTGTCATAGATGTCGTGCTTTGAACTGTTGCACTTGATTTTGTTACTTGGATGATAGGCTCGCTTGCTATGGGACTTGAATGGCATGCTTGCTTGATTTGTTGCTTATTGTACTTGCTGAGAACACTTGCTAGAGTTGTAGGACTTTCTTGCTTAAACTCTGGAATTCACGCTCGCTTGATGACGATTGTGTTTGTGTGAATGCTCACTTGCCTTACTTGATGACTTCACGCTCACTTGAAGGAATAGCTACGCTCGCTTGATGTCGATCTCAACTTGCTTGATTGGTGTTAGAGTTGAACTTGTTTGGTTGCTTTGATGGTTGTTGCAATGATCTTCACTCTGGCTCACTTGAAGGTTTGAACCTTGTACAATTTTGACACAAATTGCTTGAATGAATACTCACGCTCGCTTGCAAGAGATGTGAACTTGTTGTTTGTTTCATTTGGAGTTAAAACTCATGGACTCACTTGATTGTGCTTTAAAGGAAGGGTGTCGAACACTGTCGAAAATGCACCCAAAAAAACTTACAATGATTTTAATGACTCACTACAATGAATTCAGTTTGACTCAATTCAAGACTTGGGTGTTGGTTTCAACCGAGAATGCACCCTTACAATTCAATGTGATTTGAGTTTCATTACAAGTTCAACAATGTTGATGTAGACTATGCTCTGAAAAGTTGAAGTTTACAGATTCATTAACTTGATTGTAGTGATGTAGACATTGCTTTGAAATGCTGGAGTCTACAGATTCATGAACTTGATTGTATTGAGTGAATTTGTTTGTTGAGGTAGAATGCCGATGTTGAAAACTTTGATTATTTGTTGTAGTGACGCAAATGCATGTGTTGAGTTTAATTATCCTTCCTTTCAGCTATTTCATTACAAGTGTTGTGATTTCTTGCATTGAACTTTATGTGTGATAAATGAGATCATTTATGTGTCAAAACTAGACACAAATCAAAAAGCAACAACATGAAGTATGCATCATCAACAGCACACTCTTCGTGTACCTAAGATCCCCTTATTCAATTTCGGGCGGATCTAGGACACAAACACCACAAAAAAATATCTTTATTAAATAGTGAATCAACCTTCACCTTCACACAACCCCTTGTCTTCAAAAAGTATACTCTTATCTCTCCAAAATTACAAAACACTTCTTACTTCTCACTCCAAAAAACTTATCACTCCAAAATAATTTTACAATTTAAAAAACATACCTTATCTCTCCATTAAAATAATTTATGATCACTCTTTAAAAAGTGCCTTTACATACTTCCCATTAAAATAATTATTAAAACTTTATGAAATCACTTGAATTCACGTTGCTTATGTATGTAAAAGTGTATGCGCCATTCCCTTTACGCATATAAAAATTTAAGGAGTGTTAACCATACATGTCTTCTCAAAAGATTCTCCAACTAAGGCTACTTTCACAATGCTAAATCACTCATTTGTAAATCGATTTACCTTTTCAACCTAGTGAGAGTGTTTACCTTTTAATTGTTTTGTCTTCTGTATGGACCGTCTATTCACCTTTTTAAGTCACTTCGAATCAGAGATTGCACGTGGAAACTTTGGTCTTCATTTCTGTAGCTAGCTATTAATAACAACACGTTTTCTAGGTTGAGATCTTGGTAGAATCTTTGTTTCTTAACTACGCTTAGCTCAGAAGTGAGCTTCTGAGAAAAAAATGGCTCAATAGTTGGTCAGGTTGCCTCTCTTTGGCCTTCTGTTGTCAAAGAGTAGCAGATGAAGAAATTTCATGCCCGAGTAGTGCCACTGGAAAATAAATATCAAAATTCTTTTCTGATATAAGAAACTGCAATATGGAAAAGAATGCAACTTATTTGAATTGCCCAACGCTTCGACTTGACTCGATCTCCTCTCTGGTTGCCTCAAATTTTCTCCACCGTCCTTCACACATTCCTTCAGGCTTCAAAGTGCAATTAAACGTAAACTTTTCTCACAGCTTTGGTCATGAACATTAGTCATAAACTGTTACATTGAATTTATTGCCAGAAACCGATTTCACAAAAATTAACACCGCAATGTTGAAATCTCACTTGTAAGGCAAATAGAAAATAATTTCGAGAACAAAACGTCGTTGCAGAGCCACAGAAACACGAAATTTGTTGGGTGCAACCATCATTTTCTACGAACTCAATTGAGATCTTTTCCAAACATATGCAGGCTATTCGGATCCAGAGGTTAAAGAATCAAACAAAACCGATTCAGGGCATAAAACATATAAGCAATAATTTGTAGAATTCGCAAATTCGCAGAAAGTATGACAAACTTACATTTGACTTCGTCGCTTGAGCTTCCAGAAAACACGATAACACCAACCACTCTAGTCACACAGTTGCCTAAGTGTCTCCTGCAAAATCATTTCCATCTCTTCTCTCTAAAAACTGTATTAATCACAACGAGCTTTATCTTCCTTGATTTTGATTATATATAGCACACGACAAAGTTTGTTGGGCCTCGTCACTAGCTAGCTCCGAACGAAGCTCTTCCATCTTGCTTTCTGCGAACATCGGCTCTTTGCTTTCTTCAAGACTCGGCACCGCACAACAGCAAATGATCCATCTCCTTAAACTCTTATTTCTTCTCCATTTTCTCCTTATGGAAGAACTTGGTGAAAGACCACGGTCTTTCAAAACAGGAAACGTTCCTCCCGCAATGAATTTTGCTTCAATTTCAGGTTAGATCTAGCAATAAATCTAACATTTGACACGGTGATTTCACATATTAAAATGGAAATAAAACCGAAGCAGCATCACAGAGAAATAAATACATCCACACTAGATATGATTTCAATACAGACTAATTTGACAGAGAATAAAGAAGCAATAATTTGTTAGACGTTGCACCATAATGTATTTCACAGTGAAACACTTAACACGCTGGATTGAATGGCAATACCATGATATCGAGAATTGGCACGATATTCGCCTTCATTATTGGATATGTTGTAGTCTTCAATGGCGGTTTCCGTTCTCAACACATCAGCTCGATCTCAAAAATTCAATTATGACCTCTGCAATGGACCCAACAAACTGAATATCTCATTCCATTTGAATCATAAGTGAAATAACTCAGTGGCCTTCCATTGTGAAAGCCCAAATTGCCCAGGGTTCTCTCCTTAACGGCTCCGCCTTTGACTGATTATGGTTGTGGATCTGTTCATGCGCATAAACCAAAGCCTATCTCCATCTTATTCCATTGCTAATTCTCTCTCATCAATATTACTACCATAGTGAGGGTGTGTAACCCCAGGCGTGCCAGTGAAGATTGTTAATCAATAAAAATTAGTCAGTGATCAATGTTCTGCCTGCTAATTGAATCCTTAATAAGAGTCCAATAATGCAGACTCCCACTCACTCATAACTATATTACAAAGTCAAAAAAAGTCTCGCTCTCATACCACATATTGAAAATGAAATTAACTCAGACAAATAGATAAAGCACACATAAAAACCAGACACAAAATATTGGCGGAAAAGGGCTGAAGCCTCATGGCTTCTTCAAGTATTCTCTTTCATTTTCATTCCTTCAAATAATTGAATATAGTGTTACAAATAAATAGATGAGAGACAATGTTCTCAAGATAGTGTGTGCTATCTTAGACACTTTTGGTTGAGATAATTTCTCCTTTGGTTGAGATAATTTCTCACCAGACACACACCAATATAGAAGTTACCTAAACTAACTCCTATCTTAGAGGAACAACCCAAGAGTTAGGCACAAATTCCTAATTTGGAATATTTAATTAATTTATTTATTTTTGGATTTATTATTATTTTATGAGAGAGGCTAACAGATGATGTAAAATTTATTTAATTTGCAGGTGGATCTTTGCCCCTTACCAGCATTTAATGCATACTCATCGAAGAGTGCCTCTATCGAAGTTGAAACTGTTGCTTCAGAGCTCCAGATAGTACTGGCATCCGTATATCTAAATCAATGTCAGTTTACGGGAGTTAGATCACTATTCTGTTCTCTAAATCATTGTCTATGTTTGTTTATGCCTTGGTTGCTAAGAAAACAAGAGGGATTACTCTTTTAAATGCTTTCTATTGGTATCAGAATGGATGAAAATCCCTTTCTGTGCATGTCCACTTAAGGAGCTAATCATTTTCTGTTTGCATAGTTTTATTTCTAAATAGTTTACTAGTTTCTTGTTAAATTTATTTTTGTTTGATACTGTTTTTTTGAATTGCGGGACTCAGCCATGACTCATAGGGATCTATTTTGTCAAAATCACCTTAGAATGACACCCAACTTCCAGCACACTATCTCTTACAATCATTATATATATTTTTTGTCTCCTCCTAACTATTACAAATTTAAAAGCTTAACTACCTTATAAAATAGATTTCCTAAAATCCAATCACATTTCTAATATTTAACACAATCTAAAAATTATTAGTAAAATTGTTTTCTCCACTAAATTTAACAACCTAATTCTACAATCATCCATTTCATTATAAATGTTATTTTAAAAATAATCATTCTTTTTATTAGAAAAATTACTTTAAAAATAAAATAATTAGCAACAACAAAAGTGCTCTCTCTTACCAATACACATTTTCACCCAATTTAAACCTAAAAGAAAATAAAAATTTTGCAGCTACTTCATAGAAATGGTTATTTCATGGGATAGTTATTTTGGTTATTTTCATTGGAAGAAGTCGTTATCTTTATGGGAAATTTTGTAGCCACTTAGAAATGGTTATTTTCAAGGGAAGAAATGGTAAAATTAGAATTGTTATTTTAGGTTAAGTGGAATTATTTATAAAGAGCTTAATGTCACACCTAGAAATGGTTATCTTTATAGGAAGAAATAGTAAAATTAGAATTGTTATTTTAGGTTAAGTGGAAATATTTATAGAGAGCTCAATATCACACCTTTACTTTAAGTTAGTGAATTTCTCTCTCTCTCACACACACACACACACACACACACACACACACATATATATATATATATAATGGTATACAACTTAATCAAATATTTTTTTTATTAAACCAATCTTTTAGGATTTGGAAAATTTATTAATTAATTAAAAAATATTTTAAATAATATTGTTAAATAACAATATTTGTAATAATTAATTACGCCGTAAGGCGTTTCCTTCTGGGAATAACTCCCTTATATGCCACCGTGTCCTATTTTCGACCATTGATCTGATGTGTTAGACGATTAAAAGAGATTGTGCCGTTGGATCAGTTGGAATTTTAATCAGTTAAGATTGCATGTGCTAGTTGAACTCCATGTTTATCTCATGCTGGAGAGATTACCCGCTCGAAACCCTTCGCAGACAGTAATGATGGCTTCGGTGGAGTTTCGATTTCCTGATTCGCCCTACAGATGTAGCCTTTATCGTGCCCTGAGGTGTTTAATTTAGATTTTAGCTCAATTTCCCAGGTCTAATCTGAGTTAAATTTACTGTGATGTGTAGGGTTTCTCCCAGGTTGCCCAAATCCATCACGCAAACGACTTCCCTGCTGAATCCGAAGATGCCACAGGAAAATTTTTGTTCTAATGTGGAGCGTAAACCCTGGTAAGTGACGACTGACAATTGCAAGAATCCGTAAACCCTGGTAGGTGACCACTGACAATTGGAAGAATTCGATTTGTTCTCCGGTTAGGGTTTTACAATAGTTTCCTTATTTCTGCTCTTGGTTGCTCTGCAGGGTGTTATTTCTGATCTTGGTTGATCTGCAGGGTGTCAGGCCCTCTACCGCGAAGGCTAATTTTAGCCACAATAACGGGGTTGCCTCATGAATAACTTGGGAATCTGGTCTTTTACGTCCTTCACCATTTCAGGTACTTTCTCACATTCTGCTCTTTATTAGTTTGCTTATTTGGATTATTAAACCTTCAATTCTATCTTGTCCGTAGGAATTTGCAGGCTTAGCCATTTTGGCTGATTCAAAGTTTCCCTTTGTGTTTGGATATTTTCTGACCCATGCGGGTAAGGCCCATACAATACTTTCATTTACTATTGCAGACAAAAGAATTTGGGTAATAACCTTCGACAGGAAGGAATAAAATCACACTATTTGTGAAGTTAGGTATTGCCTGTGTAATGTACCATTGCTCTTAGCATCAGACTGAACCTGTAAACTCTTAATATGTCCTAACATGAAATGTCAATAAAATATGACAATTACGATACATGGTTGTTAGGGGGAGCCTCCAAAATTATTGCTCGGCGATTCAAACCAGTGTTTGGTCAATATCTAGACCTGTTGGGGGCCTTCATTGATAAAACAAAGAGCCTAATCATAGGATGGAACTGTCCACTTCAAAATACTAATGAAATTGTGACGGTTCTGGGATTCCCTTTAGAATGGAATGGAAATTATTTAAATATCTAGGAATCCCCATTTTGATCGGTGCCTCTAATATGGAGAGTTGAATCAATACCTTAAATAAATTTTCGAAGAAATTTCAAGCCTGGGGTGGTCAATGGCTCTCTTCATTAGGATGTGTTGTGATAGTTATGTTCTATCGTCGCTTCCTGTCTACCTATACTCTAACCTTCTAGACCAAAAGTTGTGCTCAATCAGATGAGCTTGTTAATTCACAAGTTTCTATGGCAGGGAGGGAGGAATAATGAAAGAAAATTCCATTTAGTAAACTGGAATGCAAATTTGTCTCCCAATGGTTAATGGGGGATTGGCAGTCTAAGACCCTCTATTTATGAATATTGCTCCTAGAGCTACAATTGTTTGGGTACTTATTTCAGATTTCAGTGTGGTGGAAATTTGGCTTTCTGCCGGAATATTCAACAAGAATTCTCTTCTCAGGGTAGAATCAACTTATTGGGCAGGTCTAGGTTTTACTATTTGAAAGCTGTGAAAGGAAGCAACCCCTCTTATTATTGATCACCTTAGTTGGAAACGGGGAAATAGGTCTTGCTTATATATTTTGAGATAACAAATATTTCCAAATATCCTATTGAGTGGAAGTGAAGAATTCAAAATCCTCGCTTAGTGGATGAAAAAAAATGGTTTTTCCCAAATTAAAGGACGTATAAAAATGGGATATCAAAGGGGTATGGAAGGGTTGGATCAACCTAGAGCTGGTGATTCATTTAAAGCTGGTTTGGGATAATTAGACTTGAGTGATAAATGGTTGTTTATAGGAGCTGCCTAAACCTGTAGCAGACTTCCCTCCCTTGCCGAAGTCTGTTGTACAATTCATTCAGAGTGTTGATTGATATGGAACTCTGACTGTTTTGGATGATCTGGTTTAATTTAAAATTGGGCAAAACAAACCAATGGAATCATTCCAACACACAAAATTTTCACTGTGCCTGAAATTCTTGCTGGATTCTTGTCAAATTTGTGGTTGGAAAGAGGGTCTGTTTGCTATACAATTAACGTACTCTATTGTTCATGAGTAGCATGGTTTTTGTACCCCAATGAGCTTGTCAAATATTTCTGAAATGATATTTTGAACAGGTCAATCCTCACAATCATCATTTTATTTATTTTTTGAGTGCTGATTATTTAGCCTTGATTTTTTAGTTTTCTAGCTATCCGGAAGAAAAACGCCACCTTCTCCCTCATGAAAGGTCCCTGTTTCTGGTATTGAATTTTCAATGGCTACATTGGGCAGTGCTACTTGTTAACCTGCAGATTAATAATTAATGCTTCCATTGTTGCTGACATGGCACTGATTGCTACTGCTATGATTTGTCTTATGTGAAGAAACACCCTTTAGTTCCTTAGGTTCTGAAAATTCCCTTTCTCCGGTACTAAAATCACTTAGAAGTGTTTGTGTGCTTTGTGGTTTCCCTTGTAATTGTTGTATTTGCCATATTTTCTTAGTTGCAATCTTTCAAAAAAACATGTTTTCTTAGCTGCAATCTTACTTAAAAAAACAAAGTAGTGTCATATCCGTTGTCAAGGATTTTGTTTCATGTTATTATGACTGTTTTGAGGTGAAGAATTAAATGTTTTATGTTATGGTCTGCGTAATATACTTGATTGTCGAAATCAATAAAAATGTGTTAGATTGTTTTTGAAAGCACTGCTTATGACTCGTTGACTTGCAATTAACATGTTGTCTTCTCTTTTGGTGTCCTTATGATCAGGATGGAGCACAAGTAGGCTAGATTTGAGATCTTTGTCTGCCATGATGGCTGCTGATAAAAGGATTAGACGTCAGAACTGTGCTGGAATGGGAAAACCTTCCACAAAGTATGAGACTCTTCAGGGCAGGTTGAAAGCACTATCATCATCATGCGACTCAAGCCAAAAGTTCTGTCTGCAAGTATTTGATTTTGATTTGGAAGCATTGCCAACGCAGCAGGAATCATTAGGCATTCAAAGGCTGATTATTTCTGAAACAAGAAAATTGCGAATTTGTTATGTGAAGGTCTTGGAGAAAGGGGATAGCTATGAGGTTCAATACACACATTTTATCAATTTGCTTGACTTATCATTCTGCTTCCACATACTGTCTGTTTTGAAGAGTATGGTATAAAATCAGATTCATCAAGCACTCTTGGAGTATCTCAATTTATTGAGTGGGAGGGCCAATCTTTTAGTACAGTCAGTGCAATGGCATTGTTTTTCAATGGGGCAAGATCTGATTTTATTAAGCAACATGTTTCGGTTCAGAGTGAAAGTAATGTCCCATTTGAGAATTTGGTCAGAACCTACTGCACAATGGCAAGCCATGCAAAACATAAGGCTAATAAAGGAAAATGCAACTTTTTTGGAGAGGCATGTATTCATGCTGGTACAGTAGGGCTTACAGATTTGATTGCTCCGCCATTTGATTCTCCTAGCTCGGAAACACAAGTGGATTATAACAGCCCTCATGCTGATCCACTTTCAGAGACTGGAGGTATGGCATAAGTTTGGATTGCAAGCAAAATAAACAAAAAATATAGTGCACCATATGAAGAGAGGTGTGTGACCACTACTGTATGCTCAGCAGAATCAATCATTCATGTAATGCATTAGCTACAAAAGACTCGAGGTATGGCATAACATTGTATTGCAAACAAAATGTGCAAAATACAAACCATTCATGTAATGTTTTAGCTACAGAAGACTTGAGGTATGGCATAAGATTGGATTGCAAACAAAATGTGCAAAATACAAACAGTGGCTGTTTCCTTCTCGGAAGAACTCCCTTATATTCCACAGTGTCCTATTTTCTACCATTGATCTGATGTGTTAGACGATTAAAAGAGATTGTGCCGTTGGATCATGTTATCACTTGGAACTATAGTTCATGTATATAAGGTTGTCCATAAGTTTTATATAAAGTCTTGAAGTCTTGTGAATAGGTTTATTAGTGTATGTCAATTTCAAATTTGAAATTCAAGAGTTATTGATGTGAATTCGTGTAAAGGAAAAATCATTAGACACCCTCCATCATTGTTAGTTAAAGCATGTCATGTCATTGGTACTTTGCGCAGTTTCGCAGCGCGGGTATGATGTCTTTGGTACTTGCGCAGTTTCACAGCGCGGGTGTGATTGGTCAGTTTAGCTGCGAAATAATGTTTTCGTGTTTTCGCAGCGCTCTGTTTGTCAGCGATTTCGTAGCGCATCCTGTTAAATTTGAACTGCCCGCGCTACGAAATCGGGGTTTCAGGGTTTTTTGCAGCGTTTTTCTCGGAATGTCAAATCCGAGAGTAGTGAGCCACAAGTCCGTTCATGATTGTCATTTCACACCCTCTCCATGTCATGATAAGCCATTATTTCGCCATAAGGTCCGAAGTCATGTAGTTGTGTGTTAGTTTAGGGGATGTTATAAGAGGTGGTCATTTCATAATGGGTTCTTCATATCATATGAACGTGTTTGCTATATGAAAAGCTCAAGCTTTATTTAAACGGACTACTGCAAGCGATCCTGCTCTCCAAAGCTGAAGTTTGTTTTCGTGCTACAAGCCACCATTAGTCCCTTGTGTAAAAATACTCAAAGTAGCATGGAAAGAAAGGAACACCGTTCTGGTAAATGTGTGAGGACAGAGCCGGAGGGGTTAGATGTTACTCTTAGGGATGAAGAGGTAGCAAAGGCCTTTCGAAGTGCTGGCTGCTGGCGATTTTGCGAAAAATTGAAGGGAGGACATGCAGAAGTGACCAAGGCTTTCGCATTAAACTTCACTGGACTGAATTCGAACGTGGCAATGTTGGAGTTTTCGGTGTCCCCTGAAGTTATTTCCACTGTCACAGAAATCCCGAGGGGTGGTCAAGAATGGTTCAAGAACTTCAAGTTTGACATGGGTCCATGCAAAGAGTTTTTGAAGGCACCTTATGTAGATGAAGATCTCACCAAAGCAGTCCCAAGGAGTTATCTAAAGGAGAATTATGCTATGTTATTGACATGTATCCAGAAGTACCTGACATGTGAGGATAGGTACAATAAAGTTTACTCCTACCACTTCAAACTTCTGTTACACTTCACTGGTAAGAGTTCAATAGACATACCTTTCTATTTGTTCAGGAGTATTAGCAAAATGTGTGATAAGATTCAGTTAAAGAAAGATGCTTATGAAACATCCCTTTTTCATCATGGTCTAGTAAAATTGCTGGTGTTGAATAGTTTACAAAAAATTGGTAAAGACTGGGATTCATTTGTGTTTATGGCCGGTTTCCCAAGAAAAACAGGCCTCACTCCATTACCTGTGAGAGAAAGAGAAGAAAGGAGTGAGGGACCTACTTTGGCTGAACTTAGAAGAGAAGTGACAGACCATAAGAAGCCTAAAGCTAAAACAAAGAAATCAGAGAGGTCTGTGGTAGCTAAAGAAACACCTGAAGCATCAGTGAAGAAAACTCTTAAGCCAGTAGTTAAAGAAACACCTAAAGCATCAGTAGATAAAACTCCAAAATCATCTAGAGTATCTGAAAAGGAAACCCCTAAGTCATCACCTAAGGAAACACCTCAGTCATCAAAACAGAAGACTCACAAAAGGAAAGATGAAACTAAATCCAGTGAAGTTGAAAAGGTTTCAAGGGTGAGAACT
Organism: Pinus tabuliformis; assembly: GCA_031772625.1. Taxonomy (NCBI): domain Eukaryota; kingdom Viridiplantae; phylum Streptophyta; class Pinopsida; order Pinales; family Pinaceae; genus Pinus; species Pinus tabuliformis. The sequence continues at coordinate 476,019,532 of CM062810.1, read as the reverse complement.
AGAGGCCAACTAAGCAAAGAGAAAGGAAAGTCAGTCCCTGTGGAAGAAAGTCCTATTTTAAAGGGTAGTTTAAATGACTTACTTGAAGCCATTGAACTAGAGCAAGATCATCCAATACAAATTGAACCACTTGAACTTGAGCAAGATCAATTGGTACCACCAATGCATATTGATCTAACTCAGTCCTCAACTGAAAGTTCTAAAAAATCAAGGGCTTCTAAAAGGTTAAAGTTTGAAGAACCAAGTGAAGAATATGCCTTTAAACCACGCAGACCAGTGACTAGAAGGCAAATTAAAGAAGTGGAGAAAGCTCAGAAAGAGAAAGCACCTTTGGAAATGCCTAGGACAGAGGCACTTGAAATCTTCTCTGAAATAGTTCAAGCAGCCAAAAGCAAGAACAAGGATAATAAGGTTGTTATCAGTCAAAGTGGGAATGTGATTGCTATTAAGAAACAAGCTGGAGCAACAAAGGAAGAAATACCTCAGGTTCAAAATGTTTTTAAGGAAAAGGCAGTAAGATATACAAGTTATAAGAAGGCTGTAATGAAGGGCAGAACAAGTTTGATCAGTCAAGCTGGCTCGGTATCTGATGCATATGTGTGGACAGTGCCAGCTCTGAAGCAGGCAAAAATCATGAAACAAATGAATACAAGTTTAAGAGCAGAAAACAAGATGTTAAAGGAAGAAGTCAGCAGCTTGAAAGGGAAGCTAGGCAAACTAGCTAAATGATCCAAGGAGAAATATGCTTTCCAAATTTTGGTATATTTTGGCTGTCATCATTTTAAAGCTTTTTGAGACTTTTTGATGTCCTTACACCTGTGTAGAATGACTGAAGAAATCACAGAGTTGAGTTATTGTTGTTTTAAGGTTCATATGCTTAGTTTTGATTACCTACAGCAGTTTCGTAACGCGCTACGAAACTGCTGTAGATGACTGTTTATGTTGAAAACCTGAGTTTAAATGCTGAGGTTAGCAAATATTTAAAGGGATGACTTAATGCCAGCATGGAGACTATAGAAAGTCAGTCAGATGTTTAAAAAGGATGCCAGGTGTAAGTATTCGAAGAAAAGGTGAAATTTTGTCTTTTGTTGAAAGTTTTCACTTTATGTACGAATTTTTAGGGTTCTGATAGAGCTGCCGAGGTGTTGAGTGGTACACCTGTTCAGTTATGGGATGGCCAGATCATTGGTTTTCTTCAGTCATACGGGACTATCAGGGAATTAAATGGCTTGAAACATGATCATTAATGCATGAACACTAATGGGAGGCAGAAACCGTGAATGTAGGGTACATATTCTTATTGGTTGATGAATCATCTACACATCAGGCATCCGAAGCTGCTCATCCATTGAATGTGTTTTCAGTTTGGTTTGGCTATTATTGAAGTGCTACAGGTGTCAAGTTTCAAGAACACAGCAAAGTACACGAGGAGATAGACTTGAAGTGTCAATGTAATGGAGTCCTCTGTTTTCGTAGCACAATATCTCTTGTAATTAATTAGTTTGTTTATGATATAGATAAGGTCATTAATGACAGAATTCCGAGCTCCCTTCATGCTTGTTGAGGAGTCTCAGGTAGTAGTGTTTTGATTGGCTATATATAGAAATAACTCTTATGTAAAAAAGGTTGGACATTTTATAGAAAAACAGAGTTGTTTTGGGCCATTGTAAGACTTTTTTGACAGTAATAGTAAAACAGTGTTGTTCTCTACTCAAGATTCTCGATGGATTGTTATGTTCAAATATAATGATGGTGTTTTATACTTTATGTTCTTTTATAGTCTTGTTGTAACACAATCACTCAGAATTCATAATCCTATGCTCTGACTTCCTGTGTGTTTGGCAAGCTATGTTTTGATGGAGTATGTTTGACATGTAATGCAAAGAGCCTTGACTTCCATGAGATGACTATGTTTTCCTTGTTTACTTAATATATGAGACTCCATAGCCCAATGAGAACCAGTTTGATATGTTTCCAACCAGCTTTGCTTTCATGAATGAATAAAGAGTTAGCCATCTTTTGTAGTGAATGATTTTTATCAAGAGTGTGTGAGAGAGCCCTCTCTGATCAAAGAGGCTAAGCTTTGATCTAAAGATAGGTTGAAAGAGTTACATGAAATCTTGCTTGGTTGCAGCCCTCAGTAGTGATTTTGTGATAACAGATCAGTTGGAATTTTAATCAGTTAAGATTGCATGTGCTGGTTGAACTCCCTGTTTATCTCATGCTGGAGAGATTACCCGCTCGAAACCCTTCGCAGACAGTAATGATGGCTTCGCTGGAGTTTCGATTTCCTGATTCGCCCTACAGATGTAGCCTTTATCGTGCCCTCAGGTGTTTAATTTAGATTTTAGCTCAATTTCCCAGGTCTAATCTGAGTTAAATTTACTGTGATGTGTAGGGTTTCTCCCAGGTTGCCCGAATCCATCACGCAAACGACTTCCCTGCTGAATCCGAAGACCCCACAGGAAAATTTATGTTCTAATGTGGAGTGTAAACCCTGGTAAGTGACGACTGACAATTGCAAGAATGCATAAACCCTCGTAAGTGACCACTGACAATTGGAAGAATTCGATTTGTTCTCTGGTTAGGGTTTTACAATAGTTTCCTTATTTCTGCTCTTGGTTGCTCTGCAGGGTGTTATTTCTGCTCTTGGTTGATCTGCAGGGTGTCAGGCCCTCTACCGCGAAGGCTAATTTTAGCCACAAGAATGGGGTTGCCTCAGGAATAACTTGGGTATCTGGTCTTTTATGTCCTTCACCATTTCAAGTACTTGCTCACATTCTCCTCTTTATTAGGTTGCTTATTTGGATTATTAAACCTTCAATTCTATTTTGTCCGTAGGAATTTGCAGGCTTACCCATTTTGGCTGATTCGAAGTTTCCCTTTGTGTTTGGATATTGTCTGACCCATGCGGGTAAGGCCCATACACAACTTTCATTTACTATTGCAGACAAAAGAATTTGGGTAATAACCTTCGACACGAAGGAATAAAATCACACTATTTGTGAACTTAGGTATTGCCCGTGTGATGTACCATTGCTCTTAGCATCAGACTAAACCTGTAAACTCTTAATATGTCCTAACACGAAATGTCAAGAAAATATGACAATTACAATACATGGTTGTTAGGGGGAGCCTCCAAAATTATTGCTCGGCGATTCAAACCAGTGTTTGGTCAATATCTAGACCTGTTGGGGGGCTTCATTGATAAAACAAAGAGCCTAATCATAGGATGGAACTGTCCACTTCAAAATATTAATGAAATTGTGACGGTTCGGGGATTCCCTTTAGAATGGAATGGAAATTATTTAAATATCTAGGAATCCCCATTTTGATCGGTGCCTCTATTATGGAGAGTTGAAGCAATACCTTAAATAAATTTTCGAATAAATTTCAAGCCTGGGGTGCTCAATGGCTCTCTTCATTAGGATGTGTTGTGATAGTTATGTTCTATCGTCGCTTCCTGTCTACCTATACTCTAACCTTCTAGACCAAAAGTTGTGCTCAATCAGATGAGCTTGTTAATTCACAAGTTTCTATGGCAGGGAGGGAGGAATAATGAAAGAAAATTCCATTTAGTAAACTGGAATGTAATTTGTCTCCCAATGGTTAATGGGGGATTGGCAGTCTAAGACCCTCTATTTATGAATATTTCTCCTAGAGCTACAATCGTTTGGGTACTTATTTCAGATTTCAGTGTGTGGTGGAAATTTGGCTTTCTGTCGGAATATTCATCAAGAATTCTCTTCTCAGGGTAGAATCAACTTATTGAGCAAGTCTAGGTTTTACTATTTGAAAGCTGTGAAAGGAAGCAACCCCTCTTATTATTGATCACCTTAGTTGGAAACGGTGAAATAGGTCTTGCTTATATATTTTGAGATAACAAATATTTCCAAATATCCTATTCAGTGGAAGTGAAGAATTCAAAATCCTCGCTCAGTGGATGAAAAAAAATGGTTTTTCCCAAATTAAAGGACATATAAAAATGGGATATCAAAGGGGTATGGAAGGGTTGGATCAACCTAGAGCTGGTGATTCATTTAAAGCTGGTTTGGGATAATTAGACTTGAGTGATAAATGGTTGTTTATAGGAGCTGCCTAAACCTGTAGCAGACGTCCCTCCCTTGCCGAAGTTTGTTGTACAATTCATTCAGAGTGTTGATTGATATGGAACTCTGACTGTTTTGGATGATCTGGTTTAATTTAAAATTGGGCAAAACAAACCAATGGAATCATTCCAACACACAGAATTTTCACTGTGCCTGAAATTCTTGCTGGATTCTTGTCAAATTTTTGGATGGAAAGAGGGTCTGTTTGCTATACAATTAACGTACTCTATTGTTCATGAGTAGCATGGTTTTTGTACCCCAATGAGCTTGTCTACTGCTGCTATGATTTGTCTTATGTGAAGAAACATCCTGTAGTTCCTTAGGTTCTGAAAATTCCCTTTCTCCGGTACTAAAATCACTTAGAAGTGTTTGTGTGCTTTGTGGTTTCCCTTGTAATTGTTGTATTTGCCATATTTTCTTAGTTGCAATCTTTCAAAAAAACATGTTTTCTTAGCTGCAATCTTACATAAAAAAACAAAGTAGTTTCATATCCGTTGTCAAGGATTTTGTTTCATGTTATTATGACTGTTTTGAGATGAAGAATTAAATGTTTTATGTTATGGTCTGCGTAATATACTTGATTGTTGAAATCAATAAAAATGTGTTAGATTGTTTTTGAAAGCACTGCTTATGACTCGTTGACTTGCAATTAACATGTTGTCTTCTCTTTTGGTGTCCTTATGATCAGGATGGAGCACAAGTAGGCTAGATTTGAGATCTTTGTCTGCCATGATGGCTGCTGATAAAAGGATTAGACGTCAGAACTATGCTGGAATGGGAGAACCTTCCACAAAGTATGAGACTCTTCAGGGCAGGTTGAAAGCACTATCATCATCATGTGACTCAAGCCAAAAGTTCTGTCTGCAAGTATTTGATTCTGATTTGGAAGCATTGCCAACACAGCAGGAATCATTAGGCATTCAAAGGCTGATTATGTCTGAAACAGGAAAATTGCAAATTTGTTATGTGAAGGTCTTGGAGAAAGGGGATAGCTATGAGGTTCAATACACACATTTTATCAATTTGCTTGACTTATCATTCTGCTTCCACATACTGTCTGTTTTGAAGAGTATGGTATAAAATCAGATTCATCAAGCACTCTTGGAGTATCTCAAGTTATTGAGTGGGAGGGCCAATCTTTTAGTACAATCAGTGCAATGGCATTGTTTTTCTATGGGGCAGGATCTGATTTTATTAAGCAACATGTCTCGGTTCAGAGTGAAAGTAATGTCCCATTTGAGAATTTGGTCAGAACCTACTGCACAATGGCAGGCCATGCAAAACATAAGGCTAATGAAGGAAAATGCAACTTTTTTGGAGAGGCATGTATTCATGCTGGTACAGTAGGGCTTACAGATTTGATTGCTCCACCATTTGATTCTCCCAGCTCGGAAACACAAGTGGATTATAACAGCCCTCATGCTGATCCACTTTCAGAGACTGGAGGTATGGCATAAGTTTGGATTGCAAGCAAAATAAACAAAATATAGTGCACCATATGAAGAGAGGAGTGTGACCACTGCTGTATGCTCAGTAGAATCAATCATTCATGTAATGCATTAGCTACAGAAGACTCGAGTTATGGCATAACATTGTATTGCAAACAAAATGTGCAAAATACAAACCATTCATGTAATGTTTTAGCTACAGAAGACTTGAGGTATGGCATAAGATTGGATTGCAAACAAAATGTGCAAAATACAAACAGTGGTCGTTTCCTTCTCGGAAGAACTCCCTTATATGCCACCGTGTCCTATTTTCAACCATTGATCTGATGTGTTAGACGATTAAAAGAGATTGTGCCATTGGATCAGTTGGAATTTAAACAGTTAAGATTGCATGTGCTGGTTGAACTCCCTGTTTATCTCATGCTGGAGAGATTACCCGCTCGAAACCCTTCGCAGACAGTAATGGTGGCTTCGGTGGAGTTTCGATTTCCTGATTCGCCCTACAGATGTAGCCTTTATCGTGCCCTGAGGTGTTTAATTTAGATTTTAGCTCAATTTCCCAGGTCTAATCTGAGTTAAATTTAATGTGATGTGTAGGGTTTCTCCCAGGTTGCCCAAATCCATCACGCAAACGACTTCCCTGCTGAATCCGAAGACCCCACAGGAAAATTTATGTTCTAATGTGGAGCGTAAACCCTGGTAAGTGACGACTGACAATTGCAAGAATGCGTAAACCCTCATAAGTGACCACTGACAATTGGAAGAATTTGATTTGTTCTCCGGTTAGGGTTTTACAATAGTTTCCTTATTTCTGCTCTTGGTTGCTCTACAGGGTGTTATTTCTGCTCTTGGTTGATCTGCAGGGTGTTAGGCCCTCTACCGCGAAGGCTAATTTTAGCCACAAGAACGGGGTTGTCTCAGGAATAACTTGGCTATCTGGTCTTTTATGTCCTTCACCATTTCAGGTACTTTCTCACATTTTGCTCTTTATTAGGTTGCTTATTTGGATTATTAAACCTTCAATTCTATCTTGTCCGTAGGAATTTGCAGGCTTAGCCATTTTGGATGATTCGAAGTTTCCCTTTGTGTTTGGATATTGTCTGATCCATGCGGGTAAGGCCCATACACAACTTTCATTTACTATTGCAGACAAAAGAATTTGGGTAATAACCTTTGATAGGAAGGAATAAAATCACACTATTTGTGAAGTTAGGTATTGCCTGTGTGATGTACCATTGCTCTTAGCATCAGACTGAACCTATAAACTCTTAATATGTCCTAACACGAAATGTCAAGAAAATATGACAATTATGATACATGGTTGTTAGGGGGAGCCTCCAAAATTATTGCTCGGCGATTCAAACCAGTGTTTGGTCAATATCTAGACCTGTTGGGGGGCTTCATTGATAAAACAAAGAGCCTAATCATAGGATGGAACTGTCCACTTCAAAATATTAATGAAATTGTGATGGTTATGGGATTCCCTTTAGAATGGAATGGAAATTATTTAAATATCTAGGAATCCCCATTTTGATCGGTGCCTCTCATATGGAGAGTTGAAGCAATACCTTAAATAAATTTTTGAAGAAATTTCAAGCCTAGGGTGCTCAATGGCTCTCTTCATTAGGATGTGTTGTGATAGTTATGTTCTATCATCGCTTCCTGTCTACCTATACTCTGACCTTCTAGACCCAAAAGTTGTGCTCAATCAGATGAGCTTGTTAATTCACAAGTTTCTATGGCAGGGAGGGAGGAATAATGAAAGAAAATTCCATTTAGTAAACTGGAATGTAATTTGTCTCCCAATGGTTAATGGGGGATTGGCAGTCTAAGACCCTCTATTTATGAATATTGCTCCTAGAGCTACAATTGTTTGGGTACTTATTTCAGATTTCAGTGTGTGGTGGAAATTTGGCTTTCTGCCGGAATATTCAACAAGAATTCTCTTCTCAGGGTAGAATCAACTTATTGGGCAGGTCTAGGTTTTACTATTTGAAAGCTGTGAAAGGAAGCAACCCCTCTTATTATTGATCACCTTAGTTGGAAACGGTGAAATAGGTCTTGCTTATATATTTTGAGATAACAAATATTTCCAAATATCCTATTGAGTGGAAGTGAAGAATTCAAAATCCTCGCTCAGTGGATGAAAAAAAATGGTTTTTCCCAAATTAAAGGACATATAAAAATGGGATATCAAAGGGGTATGGACGGGTTGGATCAACCTAGAGCTGGTGATTCATTTAAAGCTGGTTTGGGATAATTAGACTTGAGTGATAAATGGTTGTTTATAGGAGCTGCCTAAACCTGTAGCAGACTTCCCTCCCTTGCCGAAGTCTGTTGTACAATTCGTTCAGAGTGTTGATTGATATGGAACTCTAACTGTTTTGGATGATCTGGTTTAAATTAAAATTGGGCAAAACAAACCAATGGAATCATTCCAACACACAGAATTTTCACTGTGCGTGAAATTCTTGCTGGATTCTTGTCAAATTTGTGGTTGGAAAGAGGGTATGTTTGCTATACAATTAACGTACTCTATTGTTCATGAGTAGCATGGTTTTTGTACCCCAATGAGTTTGTCAATTATTTCTGAAATGATATTTTGAACAGGTCAATCCTCACAATCATCATTTTATTTATTTTGTGAGTGCTGATTAGTTAGCCTTGATTTTTTAGTTTTCTAGCTATCCGTAAGAAAAACGCCACCTTCTCCCTCATGAAAGGTCCCTATTTCTGGTATTGAATTTCCAATGGCTACATTGGGTTGTGCTACTTGTTAACCTGCAGACTAATAATTAATGCTTCTGTTGTTGCTGACATGGCACTGATTGCTGCTGCTATGATTTGTCTTATGTGAAGAAACATCCTTTAGTTCCTTAGGTTCTGAAAATTCCCTTTCTCCGGTACTAAAATCACTTAGAAGTGTTTGTGTGCTTTGTGGTTTCCCTTGTAATTGTTGTATTTGCCATATTTTCTTAGTTGCAATCTTTCAAAAAAACATGTTTTCTTAGGTGCAATCTTACTTAAAAAAACAAAGTAGTGTCATATCCGTTGTCAAGGATTTTGTTTCATGTTATTATGACTGTTTTGAGATGAAGAATTAAATGTTTTATGTTATGGTCTGCGTAATATACTTGATTGTCGAAATCAATAAAAATGTGTTAGATTGTTTTTGAAAGCACTTCTTATGACTCGTTGACTTGCAATTAACATGTTGTCTTCTCTTTTGGTGTCCTTATGATCAGGATGGAGCACAAGTAGGCTAGATTTGAGATCTTTTTCTGCCATGATGGCTGCTGATAAAAGGATTAGACGTCAGAACTGTGCTGGAATGGGAGAACCTTCCACAAAGTATGAGACTCTTCAGGGCAGGTTGAAAGCACTATCATCATCATGCGGCTCAAGCCAAAAGTTCTTTCTGCAAGTATTTGATTCTGATTTGGAGGCATTGCCAACAAAGCAGGAATCATTAGGCATTCAAAGGCTGATTATGTCTGAAACAAGAAAATTGGAAATTTGTTATGTGAAGGTCTTGGAGAAAGGGGATAGCTATGAGGTTCAATACACACATTTTATCAATTTTCTTGACTTATCATTCTGCTTCCACATACTGTCTTTTTTGAAGAGTATGGTATAAAATCATATTCATCAAGCACTCTTGGAGTATCTCAAGTTATTGAGTGGGAGGGCCAATCTTTTAGTACAGTTAGTGCAATGGAATTGTTTTTCAATGGGGAAGGATCTGATTTTATTAAGCAACATGTCTTGGTTAAGAGTGAAAGTAATGTCCCATTTGAGAATTTGGTCAGAACCTACTGCACAATGGCAAGCCATGCAAAACATAAGGCTAATGAAGGAAAATGCAACTTTTTTGGAGAGGTATGTATTCATGCTGGTACAGTAGGGCTTACAGACTTGATTGCTCCACCATTTGATTCTCCCAGCTCGGAAACACAGGTGGATTATAACAGCCCTCATACTGATCCACTTTCAGAGACTGGAGGTATGGCATAAGTTTGGATTGAAAGAAAAATAAACAAAAAATATAGTGCACCATATGAAGAGAGGAGTGTGACCACTGCTGTATGCTCAGCAGAATCAATCATTCATGTAATGCATTAGCTACAGAAGACTAGAGGTATGGCATAACATTGTGTTGCAAACAAAATGTGCAAAATACAAACCATTCATGTAATGTTTTAGCTATAGAAGACTTGAGGTATGGCATAAGATTGGATTGCAAACAAAATGTGCAAAATACAAACAGTGGGCGTTATGAAGCTAGGAGTGTGATCAGAGCCATTTCTTCAGCATAATCAATTATTCATGTTGTTGTATGGTCAATTACATAACTAGCAAAATTATATTTTATGGCAAACATTGGCAACTGCAGGGCTGCTTTAGGGATTTCTGGAAACAAATCAATCAAGGCAGAATGATTGACTAAAGATCACAGTGCATCCATGGAGGAGCTTCATAAGAGCTTCAAACACTCCAACCAGTTGATCAAAATATAGTGGTTTCCAAGGACAACTCTTGGCTGGTTAAAAGAAAATTTGCAAAATACAAACAGTGCACGTTATGAAGCAAGGAGTGTGATCAATGCCATTTCTTCAGCAGAATCAATCATTCATGTTTCTGTGTGGTCAGTTACATAAATAGCAAAATTGTATTTAATGGAAAACATTGGCAAAATCTGGGCTGGTTTTAGCGATTTCTGGAAACAAATCAATAAGGGCAGAATGATTGGTTAGAGATCACAGTGCAGCCATGGAGGAGATTTTCAAAGAGCTTCAAGCACTCCATCCATATGGTCAAAATATAGTGGTTTCCAACGACAACTCTTGGCTGATTAAAGGCATAATTCGGATTTCATACTTGAGTAAATCATGTTTTAATAGATACTGGAATTTGATATATGAACAGTGTAAAGATAAAAAATTTGTTGGGAGAGGCCTATGTTCATGAATGTGATATCAAAGCAGAGTATAAATTCATGATAATTTTGTGGGATGGCCTCGGGGAGCATTTGTCTGACAATGAAGCTGTGCAAATTGTGCACAGGTATAGTTTCAATGGAAAAGCCAGGTTGTTAGATTGAGCTGCTCTTGACAAGAGAAAAACTGGGTGGTTAGATCGAGCTGCTCTTGACAATGCAGCCAAAATGCATGGTTTTATCAGCTATGATGATCATGGAAAATATGAAACATATACGCGGAAGCAGCCTGTTACTTCTTGTCAGTGTATATATATGCATGTGTACTACTGGTTTGGTTGCTGCTGAAGGTTTAAGTTTGGCGCTTGCATCTCTGATGTTGTTAGCCTCATTCCTGTGTAGGTGCAATGAATTCATGCTACCTGGAACAGATCCCTCAATGGGAAGAAGAGGTTGACTCACGTCCAGAGAAACTGTTGAAGGTACAATGATCCCATACATACTGTTCCATCCAGAAATAGTCGTGGAATAACATTTCATGAAGACTTTACAAATAGTGGATATGAGAAGGTTGCTGCAACATCTACTGATGCAATAGAAGCAAGGGTAAGACGTTTGATTGTTTCATCCGAGACTTTTAGCGGGTAAATGTCCTGTGTGATGAAGAATTTCACTCCATAGACATGATGTTGGAAATGAGTTGTTCTCCATTGCAGTTATATATAGACTTCCTTAAATTAAACATATTCCTATCAAGTTGCAATTAAATGCATCATTAATTAACACTATTAATGTTATAATGGAGTTGGGAGTTGCATGTGAAGATATTGAATTATTGCTCTAATGTTTTATTTTATAACGGAGCAGTTGGCTAACAAAAGGATACCAAACTACTTATCCCTTCTCGTTTTGGTACCAATCTTAAAAGATGATGAAGGGGAAAGAGGGACAGGTTGGTCCACAAGGACATTGGAAAATCACAAATTGCACATTCCGGATTCCTGGAGACTGGGGTTTTTTTCCAGAGGACTCCGTTTGCATTGTGCATTTTTATATTTCTCTTTACTTAAATATTCTCATTGCTGGATCAAAATGGGAAGTAACTTGTGTTTTGTAATAGTGGCAATGCTACTGGCCGGATTTTCTATGTTTATCTATTATTTTATTGAATGAAATAACATTTGAGTATCATTATTATGCTATCTTTATTCTTGAAATCCTTACCATTTCGGTTAGCTCTCAGGAATATAAATTTATAAAATTGTTCTGTTATTAAATCAGTTGGTTGATCAAATGCATCTTCGTGTTCCTATCTTTAAATTGAAAATTTACAAAAGATGTAAAATAGTGATTCGAAGTAATTCTGTGTCATGGGTATGCAGACTTGTATCTCAGGTACAGATCCTGGATGGGGATGTTGGGTACATCCTGGGTGTGGCTGGGTTGTATCCAGTTTGGGAGGGTATGTGGGGGTATATCCCCCTTCCCTATTCACCATGTCATGGACACCTGAAACAGATCCTGGATGGGGATGTTGGGTACATCTTGGGTGTGGCTGGGTTGTATCCAGTTTGGGAGGGTATGTGTGGGTATATCCCCCCTTTCTATTCGCCATGTCATGGACACCTGAACATATCCTGTGGGTTGAGGGATGTCCACACATCCCCTGCATGCGGTGCACCCAATTCCAATAAAAGAAAATAAACGAAGAAAACTTTAACCTGTCCTATCCTTTTCTAATTGATTCATCGACCCACTTCCTTGTATTAAAATCTATTCAAATCCCAAGTCAGATGACTTACACCATTTCCTATTCATTCATTTGCTATCCATTTTTTGGCATTCGCTGGCATTGGACATTCCTTTGCGATTGGGCATTTCTTTGGAGCTGAAAACACACATTCGCAGATGTGTTTCTGAGTGTTCCCTATGGATATGACATCTGTAGTGTTAGCGAGGCACTCCTGGGGCATTGGAGAAGCATTATTGGGAGTTTGAGATGTTTATTTTTCTCATTTTACACACAGAAGAGTTTCATATTTTTCTCTTGAAATGTCGAATACATCTAGATTATTTTACTTTCTGCATCTAAGTAAACTCTTCCATAATGATATTTTCCTGGTGAGAGGTGACTTCGATCTGATAAAATCACTTGAGGAAAATAAGGGTGGAATTTTCCATCTTGACACTAACTCACACCTCTTCCACAACATTATTAACTCGATGAAAATGGTGGAAATCCCTATCCGCAATTGAATCCACAACTGGAACAACAACAAAGGAGGTAAACATCAAATTTCTTGTTTGTCTAATCTCTTTTTAATCTCTAAATCTTTTCTTGCTAAAGATATTTTCTTGGGAGCTTCTATTTACCGAGCATGGAGTCAATTTAATGACCCATTTTCCTTGATCTTGACATCAAATAGTCCCCAATAACAGGTCATTTAGATTTGAAGGCTTATGGCTGTAGGATCCTTCCTCCGTGGATAAATCCAAGGAATGGTGGAAGGAAATGGAACTCCGAATCCATCCCCCAATGCCCATATTCTAGAAAACACTAAAAGCCCTCAAGGTTCAAATCAAAAGATGGCTCCGAGGAAGAGTCTACGAATATTCTCCAAGAAAAAAACTAATTAAAAGTCCAAATGGGATATATACAGTAACAAATTATCCTAGAGTGTCGATCTGAAGCCTTAGCTCAACAGAAAGGATCTATCTTGGTGCAATAATAAGAAAGAAGGAAACATGAAGAACAACTCTAGAAACATAAATCATAAATCAATTTGTTAAAAGAGGAAGAGAAAATTACTAGATTCTTCCACATATTTATGCTCTAGCATCACCACCACAACCAAATATTTTCCCTTCTAGAAAACTCTAGAAAAAAACTCACATACGCAAGGACCTGGAAGGGAGCTCAGGAATTTCTACAGTAATCTCTTGAAAGAACCCTCGACCAATAGGCTAACTTCCATTAGAAAAATAGTTCCCACATCCATTGTCTAGTTTCCCATGATCATAATGTCGCCCTCATGATAGAAATCACCCTTAAAGGTCTGGAAGAGGTGGTCATGAGTAATTTTGTTGTTACTTATGCTTATAATTAATTTAATAAAAAATAATACATTAAGATTTTAAATGTTATATAAAACAAGTTTAATCAAAAATATATATTTTATGTTTTTGGTTAATATGCAGTCATTTATGTAGATATGTAGTATTCATGTTAACACATAATATTGTAAATGGCATACGACATTGACTTTAAACAATAATTATATATATATAAATATATGAACAACAATTTTTTTTTGTATTTAGATAGAAAGTATTAGGTAAGTTTAAATGATGACATTGATCTTGAATATATTTATTTTTTTATTACATATATTGAATTTAATAAATTAAAATTTTAAATATTATATAAGAGTGTTCTAATCAATATGTTAATAAGGGATTAATTGTCACTCTTTAATATTTTATTCTATGATAAAAAACAAGGAAAAGAAATGTTACAAGATCACTATAGTTATGTTGACTTAACAAGTTAGGAAGGTTGGATGTGTGGCATTTTTTTTTGGTAATGAGAACGAATGTGGGTAAGACCTGACCAATCTAAGAGGATGTGTTTTTTGTCTTCAATCCTCTTAGTATCGCAAAGGTGATGGGTTCTTTAGTGTGAGGATATTTGGTGGATAGTCCAATGCCCAGTTTCACTACGAAGCTCGCAAATGTGACTAAGTGATAGGTTCTTTAGTCTCAAGATATTTGGTCGATAGTCCAATGCCCAGTTTCACTATGAAGCTCATGAGAATCAGTTCTCATATTTGCAATTTTTATTATATTCTGCATACTGGTCAAGATAGAGAGATAATTCGTGTTAGAAAGGGTGGGGTTGATCTCATTCTTGTGCTTCCTTTTCTCCTCTATCTACTTATCATCCAACAATTTATCCTTAAATTTGGAGCTAATAGTACTTTTAATATTATCCTTATTCCTCAGGATGACCTCCTCCTTTATCCCCCAATGGTCGAGTCAAGACTAGGCATCCATATGCCATCTGCGTTTGAGATGGAAACGTTATTTCTTCTATACATTAGACTATGCTTAATATATATACACACATATTAATTGTATATGTACATAAGAAATTGAATTTAAATATAATAATTTTGTTGTTACCTATGTGAATAATTAATTTCATTTCATTACATTAAGAAATTAAGAAGGAGGGCTTCAGTTTCGTTGCACTATGGTGGAGATTGGAGCTCGATGCAGCCTTATGGATATCGTGGAGCCGTTATTCTCAATACTGTATACAAGATGCAAAAGCCCCAATACCTTGGTGACAACCCTAGCCGCAGACACTTGCATTGTAAGGTATAAATACCCTAGAGCTACCATATTGGATCTAGGATATACACTCATCCTAGGGATATCTAATTCTAATTATGAAGATTATAACTTCTAGATGATTGACGTGATATGGTTCAATGATCAATCTATGTTTTTTATATCTAATTCATCATTCTACATGTTTTTGTTGACATATATGTATCAAAAATTAAAAAATATAATATATATATATATATATATATTTTAAAAAAATTGCTCTGGGATTCGCTCCCAAATCGGGAGCTTCTGAAAATGTCACTCCCGCTCCCAAGTAACATTGATTGTGCCTTTGTATTGGCAAGAAAACTTGTTTCATGAAAATTGAAATTTTGTAAGTTAATATACGTGTAACCAATTCAAACAACCAAGAATGAGAATTGAAATTCTGTAAGTTAATATGGAGTGACCAATTCATACAACCAAGCACATTTTAGGAGACAAAAAGAACATTATATTATTCGTTCAATATAAGTAATAGTTACAAGCATCTCAAAAGAAATAACAAATAGACAACCCATTTTCCTTCCTACATAATTGCCAAACCATAATAATCAACCCAAAACATACATAGTGTAGAAATCTAGTTGTCTCTGAGCTGTATGTAGTTAATCCGAAATCAATATCCTCAACCATACTTTTACAAACTTGGAGCCAGCAAACCATTTTCTCACAAAATAACTACTACTCGATAAGATTCAGGAAACAATGAACTCTCCACTGGAAACTACAGGATGGACTAAAAGCATTTCCTGTGAACAATTGATGGGCCACATTCGTCATATTCTGCTTGTGTTACCCACATCTATACAAACAAACAATGAAATTAGTCACAAACATGCTTGTATTTGATGAATCAATGAACCCAATATGAAATAATCAGAATGATGTTATTTGATGTTAGAACCTTAGTATCGGTTAATATAAACAACAAAAGTTATAGTTCCTTAGCCAGACATATCTTCGAGTAGAGTTGGGTCCAACTGGTATTAGAATGAAATTGCTAAGGTTAGGGTTTCATTTTTTCTATTAGACTAGTTCCACTGTCTAAATTAATAAAATCAAAGAATACTTGTAGCCAAAGGCATTGGTTCATGACTAGCATCAAGCCATTCACATAGGTTCTATTATCAGTTTGGAGTCTGGACTACCCTCTTACATTTTTTATGTCAATCAATTTATACCAGAGTTGGATACATCAACTTGTTCTCAATCGAACATTCTAGCTCAGACCATTTAGGACTAACTCTTTGCCATGCTCAAGTAAGACCTGGTAAGGTCTTTTTGGGACATGACTTAGCAGGCTGGCCTTTTAGGACCAGAGCTTTACTAAGGGCTGAGCTTCTATGATTGAAGCTCTACTTATATAAAACCTTTCAGGACCTGAAGTTCTACTTACATAGGACCTTTCAGGACCTTTCTTTTGGCAAAGGGAAGTTTATTTTTGGAAATCTCATGAAAGACCCTTTAACACCAACCTGGTATAGTCCTTCTAAGACCAGAGCTCTGCTTAGATAAGACCTTTCGGGAGCTTTTCCAAGGACTGATTTCTTTGAAATTGGATGATTAGGATTTTGCATATTGCAACTGATTGATGTGCTTTTGATGATATGGCCATGACTATTCTGGCTTTCTATGTAATTGAAACAATTCTTCTAATGATGTTTTGTAAAGATCCTACAACCTAAACTGTTTGAGATGGTAAATTATATCACAGATATCTGGTCATACAGCCGATGAAGTAAAGACTGTTGCTGAAATGCATGAAAGGAAGGCCGAAATGGCTCGTCAAGCTGATGCTTTTATTGCTCTTCCAGGTGATTTGATACTTCACATTTTTAAGAAACTTTTTGGGGTATGATAAATAACATGGTTTGCTGTTAATTGCTTAGTTTTTAATTGCACCTTGAGAAGCCAGGTGCACTCCATAGCCACTGAAATGTGCCATGACGGTAGGTAATTCTAATAAACTAAAATGAAAATAAAATGTGAAGGTCCAATTATCAATGTTAAGAAAGGAGCTCAGGCCATTTGTAATTATGTAGAAAAACTTAAAATTAAATTGATATAGATCCATCATACCTGGTAACTAGAAATTTGAATCTCTTGTTGTTTGTTTGTTAAGTATATCTCTCTATGTTTAATAGATCAAAGGTTACGATGAATCTATGCTAATGGTAAATATGCATTGATTAGGGCCTGGTGAGAGACAGTATGCAGATAATTTATAATAAAACTTGCAAATCCTTTGATATTCCATTCCCTGATTTCTTCAAGATTTCGCTGATTGAAGGTGGTTATGGAACAATGGAAGAGCTGCTAGAGATGATCACATGGTCACAACTAGGCATTCATGATAAGCCGGTACATATCCACTATTTAGTGTTGAATTGTTTTAGAGTTCATTCAGTACCCTTACCATTGATCTTCAAGAGTATTGCTAATTATTGAGAGTATTGATCAATCATAACTTACTGAAAGTGCAGGTGGGTTACTTAATGTTGATGGCTATTACAATTGCTTGCTTGCCTTATTTGATAAGGGTATTGAAGAGGGATTTATAAAGCCTTCTACACGGCATATTGTTGTGTCTGCTCCAACAGGGAAAGAACTTATAGCCAGGATGGAGGTAGGGAGAATGTTATAGAAGTGATTCTAGCTTGATGTTTGCAGTGTCTAGTAAAGAACATGGTCAGGGATTGGTATCCAAAATAAAATGTTATCACTAATGGATTAGAACTTTTGATTGCTCATCTTTTAGTTATATATTCATATATTCTGGTGACGGGGATTAAAAACATTTGTAGTTTGGATATTCTGTGCAGGAATATGTACCTATACACGACACGGTTGCTCCTCGAGGAAACTGGGAAATTGAACGACTAGGATACCCTGCAGCCTCTGATTTGCATTCATAATAAATTTGACCTGGCTTGGTCCCCAATTGTAGGCAGTTGTGTCTTTTTGAACTTCTTAATTTAACATCATCGATCATATGCATAGAAGTTGCGCAGGGGATCTGTAGGTTCAGAACATAGAAGGGGAAGTTTGAACCAGTGTTACCAGGATCGTGGCTTGAACCTGCCATTTTCCCAACTTGTCTGAGTCAAACTTGGTTGTTGACAGAGAGTTTGATTTTCCAACTTGTAACTTGTTTGTTGACAGAGTTTGACTGTCAACACGAGTTTGACCTCTGAGCATGAGTATGACTTAGTTGACTGAATCAAACTTGTGTAATAAAAACCCTCATCCAACCCAATTTAGGTTATTTTTACCTCTGCTGGGTTCATTGCTCCTCTACTGAGTGATTAATTTCTGTGAAACAGACTGAAGGGAGGTCATGTTGTCGCACTTACCATTGCTTATATATTTTCATCAAAATATATATGTGTATATCTTTATATTTTTGTTCTACTCTCCAATTTTGTCCCGAATTTTTTCCTTATCCTTGCCCAAAACTTGGCCTCCCCAAATTTTCCTTGATTATGCATCTGGTAACGCTTGGAGGGAGCTGTGCTAAACGCCATCTCTTTCTTTAAACTGTTAGAAGCCCCCCAAATGCCCTGTTTATTTCTGTATCCATGTATACGACTAGGCCATATGTGTTCTCTGTGTTGGTGAAGTGATAACATGGAATTTAAATGCCCTACTAGGCTACATGTACTGTGCTGTGAAATTGTCCACGTGAAACTTGAAATCATGATAACTGATTTGGAATTGCGATTTTTTATCTGCTAACACTAGAGTGCTGGGACACACTCATCATCAAGCTATGTACACAAAACTTCTTAATAAATGAATAAACTGTGGTCTAATTGTTAGCAGGTCTCATTTGTCTAACTGTAGTTACTACCCATCAAAAGCACAAAAAAATATTTAGAGCTAATGCTAAATATGTATCAGCAGGGTTTTGCTTGGTAGAGTTTCTTTGACTACTGGATAGGGCACCATCTATGCTGATTCTTGTATTGTAGAATCTTCTTGACAAACAGTTTCCCTTGAAACCTGAGATGACCTTCTAACTCAACTCATATTTCTTTGACCTGGGAGGGAGGTATAATTATATGGTACCTAGTAACATCATACTCCAACTCCACATCACCTGGAGTCATCTTTCTTTTTCGGGTCCGGAAAAATATTGTCCCACAGTTTAGGCGTTCCAAGCATCTTGCTAGGCCCTTACAGATTTCCTCCCTCATCCCAGTTTTTCTGGATGGACGACGAGGGTAGTAACTAACTGCTCGTTGAAATACCATCTGGTAACCCCAAGGTATTTAATGAGATTTGCTCCCGTGGAGGGCCACCCACCCCTTGGGATATAAAATCGTGTTATTTGTTGTTGTTATTGATATGGATGAATAGTTTATGTCCTAGACTTCCTTTTGTTGCTCATATCCTGAATAATAAACAATCTAGATGGTATTGTATGTGCTGCTTCAAAAAGAGAGATTTACAGAATATATATCTTGTCGAACAAGTCATAAATGACTTCTGGTTATTCACAATTGAAGTTGGGTGGTTGTTTAATCCACATCCAATCTATTAATTTTCTAGCATGCCTTCTCTTTCCTACTTCTTGCTACCATGGATCGTCGAAATCAGTGTATTGCTTGCTTGCTTTTACATTTGAGAATTGTAACCCACTACGGACTAAACTTACACAATTAATTTCCTTTGCAGAACTTGAAAAGCACATACCTGATGCACATGTTTTAATTTCTACGCCTTTCCACCCGGCCTATGTGACAGCAGAGAGGATCAAGAAGGAAAAGAACTTAAAGCTTCTTTTGACAACTGGTACTAGTTCTGATCACATTGATCTAAATGCTGCAGTAGCCGTTGCTGTGACTGTCGCAGAAGTTACAGGTACTATTTCTGAAATTATACCGCTTGTCACTGCCCTGTTCACACTATGGACATTTTGGTATGAACAAGTTTCTGCAATGATTCTTCATAATTTAACTGACACCTTCTTCAACAATTTTTACAGCAAGTAATGTGGTGTCTGTGGCAGAAGATGAGCTAATGCACATTCTCATATTGATTTGAAACTTTGTGCCTGGATATAAGCAAATTGTTGAGGGTGATTGGAAAGTGGCAACAATTTCTTACACGTCATATGATCTAGAAGGGAAAACTATTGGTACTATTGGTGCAGGGTGTATTGGCAAAGAACTACTTAAGCGTTTGAAGGTATTCATTCTTAGGATCTAGTACTACTTCATGATGTTGCAAACTTCTTTTCAAAAATCAATGCTCCATAATTCTTATGCATGCATGTTGTTTGTTTCAAAATTTCAATCTAATAATAATAAACATTACATAATGTTGAATTGAATTGCGTTCCTTTGTACAACGCTTCAATTGTAAGCTTCTTTACCATGACCGTCTTTCTATTGGACCCGAATTGGAAAAGGAAATTGGAGCAACATTGGAGACAAATCTTGACGAAATGCTATCTAAATGTGATGTACTTGTCATTAATATGCCTCTTTCTGACAAAACTAGGTGCGCCTTATCACAATTTCATAAATAATCTCTCCCATTATTCACTGAGACATCAATAACACCTATATATTTTATACAACTTGTGAACAAAAACCTAATTATTGTTTCTCTTGCCCTTTCCTTTTGGTTACAGTAGGGGAATGTTTAACAAGGAAGGTGTTCTCTACAAAGCCTAGCTTCTTTCTCAAAATCTTAACATCCCCTTTGCAAAGGGTTTCATTAGAATGACAACAACCCGCATTTAAAGCATTTCTCCACCCCTCTCCTAATTAGAAATACAATTTTGGGTTCTCTACTAATTTTCTCCACACCCATTTAATCTAACAATGGACGTAGAGCATGT
Organism: Pinus tabuliformis; assembly: GCA_031772625.1. Taxonomy (NCBI): domain Eukaryota; kingdom Viridiplantae; phylum Streptophyta; class Pinopsida; order Pinales; family Pinaceae; genus Pinus; species Pinus tabuliformis. The sequence continues at coordinate 475,998,796 of CM062810.1, read as the reverse complement.
ATATTTATACCTGTGTGTTGGAAATACCATTTTATATTTTAATGTTTATTATTTTTGTTTTATTATTATTACTTGAATTTCTTCTTAACAAGTGGTTGTGTTTCTTTTGGTTTTAGTGAAAGTATGGGCTCCAATGTTGGCTCTCTTATTTTGGAGTATAATTCATCTTTGAGAATTTTTCAATTATTAAAGTAGGTTATTCAATTGCTTAAAATATTAAATTTATTTCAAAATGTTTTTGTTACTTTATAGATAAGGCGTAGATTTCTTGGCTTTATGATGAAAATAATGAAGGGAAAATACATGTTAATATGTTACTTGTGCTCTTTGACTCAAAAATACACCGTGAGAGAAAAATGCATATTATGCTAATTGAGGAATGTTTTTCGCTTGTCGAACTTATAGTATTGAATTTAACACACTAACACTTTACAACAATGAACTAACAATATTCATGATGAAAATAGCAATATTGAAGATTTATAATGAAGATTTATAATGAAAAAGGCAATATGGAAGATTCTGATCACGTTCCAAGACATTTCTTAAAATGTGGATGTGACAAAAGGTTGTTGTGGAAGTTGTTGTTTGTATATGGGAAATTTCTTGATCATTGTGCATAATCCTAATTTTCATAGATATGTCTACTAAGTGCTTCCAGTTAATGGGGCATTGTTTTGAGCATTCAATATATTTTTATTCTTTATCAAAATATTCTTTTGTTGTATTTGTATTTTTCTCATCTGGTGCAAATACTAGTAATAATACTAGCTTGTAGGCATGCCTCCTCTGGGTGCTTCTGGAATTGCAACGATTTAGACGATTCACTCACTCATTGCACCCACGGATCGTGCATTATCAGGTAAATAATTTATTTATGTTGGTCTTATATATCACTTACTGTAATTTCAGGTATTCTGCTACTGTAATTTCAAGTATTCTGCTAGAGATTGTCAATTTCTATGTTTGTATTCACATACAGTTCCTACTTGGGTGCTGCATGCATTATTTTTATACAATTCGAAGTCTCAATTCTCGTTAGTAGTTTCCCTCATTTTTAATTATTTAATTATTTAATTTTTTTTTGTATTTTGTAATATTTTTTTTTAATTCTCTGATAATATCGCTTGCTCACAGACCTTCAATTCCCTTGGGGACTTACTGCATTCTCGCTAACTCTGACTCCTCCGAAAGTAAGCGAATGCTTTGAGGCAGAGTCGTCGATTTATGGAGGGGAAATTTCGAATCCTCGCTCAGGTAATTAACAAGGGTTATAAAAAATATTATTTAGAGTTATGGCTGAATAACACGGAATCACCGTGTTAGTAAAATTTTAGTTTTGTGTCTTTAATTCTTTGGGATTCTTCCCATCCGTGGATTTACCGACTTGATGCCACGCACACGTTTTACCTGTTTATTTACAAGGAAATAATGGTGAGAGAGCATACACGGGGACTATGCACATATGTCCACCGCAAAGCCATCATACACAGGTACAGGCTAATCGCTCCTTTAAATTTTTGTTCTTATGTCCCATTTTGTATTGTTTTAAAATCTTCATCCTTCACTTGATGCCACGCACACGTTTTACCTGTTTATTTACAAGGAAATAATGGTGAGAGAGCATACACGGGGACTATGCACATATGTCCACCGCAAAGCCATCATAAACAGGTACAGGCTAATCGCTCCTTTAAATTTTTGTTCTTATGTCCCATTTTGTATTGTTTTAAAATCTTCCCTGAAGGATGATGGCAAATTTATTTAATTTGCAAGGGGGTCTTTGCCAGTTACCAGCATTTAATGCATACTCATACAAGAGTGCCTCTGTCGAAGTTGGAACTGCTGCATCACAGCTCCATTTTTAACTGCTGGATCACAGCTCCAAATATTACTGGTATCCCTATATCTAAATCAATCTCAGTTTATGGGAGTCACATCACTATTCCATTCTCTACATCATTGTATCTATAATTTATCTATAGTTGTTTATGCCTTGGTGGCTAAGAAAATAAAAGGGATTACTCATTTAAATGCTTTCTATTTGTCTCAGAATGAATGAAAATCCCTTTTTGTGCATGTCCACATGAGAAGCTAATCATTTTCTGTTTGTATATTTTTATTTCTAAATACTTCGCTAGTTTCTTATTAAATTCCTTTTTTTTTTTTTTTAACACATCGTGAATCCACTGGAGACCCAGGATGGCCGCCACCAAGCAGGTCACTTACTCCATGAGATTTGAACTTCAGTCCTCCCGGGCTTCGCCCATGTGACTTACCGTCAAACCACACATCACTGTACTTATTAAATAAATTCCTTTTTGTTCGATAATGTTTTTTTGAGTTGTAGGACTCAACCATGACTCATAGAGATATATTTTGTCAAAATCACCTCAGAATGACACCCAACCTCCAACACACTATCTCTTAACATCATTATATATATATATTTTTGTCTCCTCTTAATTATTATAAATTTAAAAGCTTAACTACCTTATACAATAGACTTCCCAAAATCCAATGACAATTCTAATATTTAACACAATCTAAAAATTATTAGTAAAATTGTTTTCTCCACTAAATTAGTCATTCGTTTTATTAAAAAAGTTACTTTAAAAATAAAATAATTAGCAAGAACAAAATTGCTCTCTCTTAATCATACACATTTTCACCCCTTTTAAACCTAAAAGAAAATAAAAATTTTGCAGCCACTTCATAAAAATGGTTACTTCATGGGAAGAAATGGCTATTTTAATGGGAAATTTTGTAGCCACTTAGAAATGGTTATTTTAGGTTAAGTGGAACTATTTATAGAGAGCTCAATGTCACACCTCAAAATGGTTATTTTCATAGGAAGAAATGGTAGAATTAGAATTGTTATTTTAGGTTAAGTGGAACTATTTATAGAGAGCTCAATGTCACACCTCTATTTTAGGTTAAGTGAATTTCATATATATATAAAGCTATATTTTAATGTTGATATATAAAACTATAGGTTAATGGTGTACAACTTAATCAAATATTTTTTTATTAAACCAATCTTTTAGGTTTTGGAAAATTTATTAATTAATTAAAAAATAATTCAAATAATATTGTTTTAGTTAAATAATAATGTTTGTAATAATTAATAATAATACTATTTAATTGATAATAAATTGAATAGTTAATAAACATTGATAGCTATTAAAATATTTATGTGTTATTTAATTTATTAGTTATTCAATTAACAACATCACCACATTCTAATATTTAACACAATCTAAAAATTATTATTAAAATTATTTAGTAAAATTTTTTTCTCCACTAAATTTAACAACCTAATTCTACAATCATTCATTTCATTACAAATGTTATTTTAAAAATAATTCTTATTTTTACTAAAAGAGTTATTACAAAAATAATTAGCAATAGAAAAATTGTTATTTTGGTTATTTTCATAGGAGGAAATGGTTATTTCGTAGCCACTTCATAGAAATGATTATTTTCATGGGAAGAAATGGTAAAATTAGAATGGTTATTTTAGGTTAATTGGAACTATTTACAGAGAGCTCAATGTCACACCTCTATTTTAGATTAAGTGGATTTCATAAAAATGGTTATTTTCATGGGAAGAAATGATAAAATTAGAATGGTTATTTTAAGTTAAGTGGAACTATTTACAAAGAGCTCAATGTCACATATCTATTTTAGGTTAAGTGGATTTCGTAACACAAGTAGAAGGAAGCAATAAATCAAAAGAGCAATGAAAAATATTCTTAGATTATTAGATAATTCACACATTTGTATTATGGAAATTCTAGAAGTCATACTCTAAAATAAACCACACCTATTAGCATAACTATATTTGTATCTAAACATACTTTATAATTGAATTATTATTACATACATAATACTACATTAAGAAATATAATTTTAATATTACATTAAAAACAATTACATATCATCTCTCATACAATGATAAACAAGACATGTAAAAATGTCCCTATATTTAAGTTATTATAAATAAATAGAAAACAAAAATTAACAATATTTCAATAAAGAAACTTCAATATTTCTTCTTTCTATTTTTATTTTTTTTTTTGTTTCTAAAAGCTTGAAAACCATAAAATATATCTTTTAAATTATATAATAATTCACTACATTGGGATTAATTATCTTTTCATTTCCTATAACCTTATGTTTATTGCACATCTCTGATGCAGGAGCATCTTGCTCAGAAGAACCATTGTATTTTAGTAAGCATAGGGTATTGTGCTTGAAGGGACTTGATTTCCTAAAGAGTTTGTGTATAATTTGTAAGCCTTTAAGGCTAAAAGTAGAGAGTTAGGCAGAAAGTAAGAAAAACCATTGTATTTTTGTAAGCATAGTGTTGGTATCATCCTAAGACCCTTTTTCCTTCCCAAAAACATATCATTTATCCATACATTTTCATCATATATCTCTCAAAATCCTTGAATATTGATTATTAATCGTTTTATAGTTATTAAATTGCATAGAAATTAATTTAGGGGTTTTATGTTCAAGAATTGGAAGTTTTTGATGACATGGTTACAGGAAGTACCCACATCCTGTAATGAGCTTATCGTTTGACATGTGGCGCAGCAGATGAGCTAGAACGAAAGGCATGGGCGAAAAGCAGAATGTCCAAGCATGGACAAACACCTATCTCCCAGCCAAATCGAACCTCCTATGTATGCGGTCAACTCAAGTCAAAGTAGGGCACTCTGACAGACAAAAGCAGCAACAACATCGTTCCATTTTCATTTTAGTTTTTTTTGTTCTTTTTGAAACACTTAGCATGGAAACATTTTGAAAATGCTTATGTGATAAAAGCGGCAACAACCGAATGTACATTCATTGAATCGATGACATGGCTGTGCATACGCATATGTAAATACAGTCAAGTTAATGTTTGAGAGTTTAGTAGTTGAATCGTTTTCTCAGAACAGAGTTTTGAAGTTAATACAAAAGACTTATTCACAGTCACGACGTGTGTACCTCTTGCATTGATTTGATAGCTGATCGGTTATAGCCAGTGTACCCTTAGGACGCGGACAGGCCCAGCGTTCTTCGATTGGTATACTGCTCACTTGTTTTGTTACATTTCGTTTATCACATGTTCGCACAGTATTTATATTGGATTCGATTTACATCGCATATGGTTTGCATCACAATTACGATTACATAGCTTTCGATTTATATAGCATATGGTTTGCATCGTAGTTACATAGCTTTCGATTTACACAGCCGTTGATTTTCATTGCATGTATATTGTGTGCGCTTATGAATGGTTTATGGTTATGTTGAATGGTCAGCACTAGGATCTGGAAGGGAGTCTTGTAAGGGATTCGATCCATGTGTGACTCATAGAGACATTATCATAAACTCTGTTTTGTTTCATTGTTCATTTATGCTTTCTTTATATAGTTTGATAGTGTAAATATCTTTGCATGCTGTGTGTGTTTACCAAACAAGGGTTTTCTAAGTGATACCTCTGTAAGGAGGTTAAAATCATTGTTACAGTCATACAAAGTACTTAGGTTCATGGTTTGGTTTGATAGATGCATCTCATAACAAGCACTGTAATCAAGCACATCAGTAGGGTAATCCAGGTGTGTGAATGATAGGCTACATATTCCGGTCTTCCGTAAAGAAGCTTTGTAACCTACATCATAATCACTTGGCGAGAGATTCTTTATGTCTATATATTTTAGACCATGCCTCTAAGCTTACGCACCTCGGTCGATATTAAATATAGAGTCTAGTCTAGTACCCTAGCTAGAACCACTACATTTTGGCGCCGTTGCCGGGGAGGCATACGTAAAGGATTCAAACAAAAAGAAAAAAAATCAATACACAAAAACAAACAAAAACACAGTTAGAAATCATGTTCATTTATGCCTAGACTTAGGGACAATCAAGGGAGATTTGTAAGAACCCCCCACCATCTCAAAACTAACCCATCATCATCAGGAGCAGACTCTCCAGGGAATACAACACCATCTGAGGAGGATATTCAAACATTGGCAGAAAGATTTTATTCAGGACAGCACATTACTCTTGCTGAGAGGGAAACTCTATTTGCATATAAATCACAGCAGCAACACTTTCCTAAATCTTCTACACAAGGGAAAAGTAGTACCATTACCAAGCAATCTTCCTTTCTCTCTTTTCCACCAAGAGACACCAAGAGACCAATTAGAATGGCTGAGGAGGGATCTGGATCAGTTCCCCATCAAGAGGAGGAGGAATCAACTTTTAAATTCCCTATACAAGAACCACAGGAGGATGAGGAGATCAAAATGAAAAATATACCCCCATCCGTGCTACCCAATTTCTATGGTATGGCTTCAGAGGATCCGGACTCGTTCTTATTCGAGTTTGACATTGTATGTCGAACTTATGGCTATACGGATGATGCTCATAGACTCAGATTGTTTCCAGCCACATTAAAGGCAGTAGCCTTGAAATGGTTTATGGGGCTAGGTGAGCATGCCATAGTAGATTGGGATGGCATGAGGAGAATATTTATGAGGAAATATCAGCCTTATTGCAGATCCAAAGACTCTAAAGATGACGTCTTTAGAATGAGTCAGCAGTAGGATGAAACCTTAGAAGAATATCTAGAACGGTTTGTCTATAACTTGCAAAAATCTAAACACCGAACAATGCCTCCTGACCTAGTCCGCACAATATTCTTGAAAGGTATCCGGGAAGAATACATGGATGATCTCAACTTAATGGGCAAAGGTGACATCTCTGCCTTACCCTTTGAAGAAATAGCTGAACTGTGTGAAAAATATTCAAGAAGTAAAGCCAAAATGGGAAAGAGAACCTTTTCATCTAGGGTCACAAAAACTGCCTCTGCTAGTGTCACCCGGGCTGAAATTGGTAATCTTTTAGAAGAGTTCAAAACAGATTTGTTGAGCACTCTAGGAAACCAAATTGATACCTTAAAAGCCAAAAAGAAACAGGAGGAAGAAGACAATATCATGGCTATTTTATGCCCCAAGTGTCGCAAGAAACATGCATTAAAAGACTGCCCTCTAGAGAATATCCAAGTATGTGCTTTCTGTACTAAGCATCATGATATGTTTAACTGTCCTAAAGTTAAAATTTTGCAGAACTGTAACATGGCAGCCAGCACAAAGATGGAGAACGTGTACTACATGGGTGCAAAGCGACCATGGCAGCCAAGGCAAGCACCCCAAGGTATGTTTCCTAATCAAAATATGCAATTTCCTATGAATGATCAGATGTATGCACAAAACTCATGGAATATACCTATGCCATGGCAGCATGGAAACCAACAACAAAATCAATGGAGACCGTCTCAACAGTATTCCCAATCCTACCATCCATATCCGCAATCATACCCACCTTATTCACAGCCATATCAGCAGTACCAACAGCCATATCCATCACAGTCTCCAACATATCAGCAGCACCCTCAGCAAGTTGTTTATCAGCCCCAACCCTCTCAACAGACCTTGCCTGCTCCTCCACAAATAAATGTACCACAACTTCAATTTCCAACTAACCCACAACCTCCTAGACCCACACAAATACATGCTCAAACTGTCCCAAATCCGAACAATAGAGCAGAGAGGCCAGCTTATAATGTAGAGGAAGGAACCTCCTACTCCACACTGCCTTTGCAAAACATTAATCTGAGGCCTGGTAGGGTGCTTCAGAAGGATTCTCCAATAACAGATCAGCAAGAAGAAAACTTAGAAAAAGAAAATGAAATGACAACTCAAACAAAACCAAGCAGTGAAACCAAGGACAAACAGATGCAATCACTGCAACCACCTTTTCTAGACCGTTTGGTTCAAGTAAAACCACCATTGCCTCCACCACAATTTGATGTCTTGGATGAACTTAAAAATGTCTACATAAAAATCCCTTTGCTGCAAGCTATAAAGGACATTCCTATCTACACCAAAGCCATCAAAGACATGTGTCTCAAGAAACCTACTAGAAAGAGGATTGATCCTCAGACCATTCATGATTTAGGAAATTTAGCAGGCCTTATGACCAATACCATGTCCATGGAGAAGTATGTTGATCCGGGCATTCTAAAAGTGACCACCATCATTAACAACATACGGATTCCAAACACTTTGATAGATCTAGGAGCCGCAATCAATGTCATGACCCTTGAAACCATGAGAACACTCCAGCTTATGAATTTGCAACATACCACGATTGTTCTTGAACTAGCTGATAGGTCCAAAGTCATTCCTGAGGGGATTTTGGAAGATATCATTGTCTCACTGGACTCTTGGGAGTATCCAGTGGATTTCCTAGTCCTTCAACCCAAATCCAATATAGGAGGACATCCTATCATTCTAGGTAGACCATGGTTAGTGACTGTTGATGCATTTATTGGATGCCGATCAGGTAACATGATTATCTCTAGACGGACCGAAAGGAAACAACTCACCCTCTATCCATCGGCACAATCACCTGCAGTAACACATAACTTGTGGCTTGATGATAAATTTAATGACAAAGAGGAAGTACAATCTGTTTTTAGCATTGACCAGATCTATGATTTCCACGAAGACAATAATGATTTGGTAGAACTATTTCTTTCTCAACCTGATGTATCTGAAAATTTGAGAAATGAACAATATAATGCTGCAGATGTACTTCTGGCTCAAAACTTTCAAGAAACATGCACTATCCACTCCTTGCAATCTACATTCCATGACATCTTTCCAGTTCAATCCATCACCAATACACAGAGTCGAGTCATAGAGATCAGTCCAGGGAAAACTTTCAACATAGGCAACCACCTAGACTCATCTCAACAAGAGGAATTGATTAGACTCTTGACGAAGTACCAAAAAGCCTTTCCTTGGGATTACACTGACATGCATGGGATTCACCCCGACACATGCACTCACCACATCTACACAGATAGCACCATTAAACCGGTGAGGCAACCGAAAAGAAGAATGAACCCCATGCTCCAAGACATTGTCAGAGAGGAGTTGCAAAAACGTTTGAGAGTCAACTTTATATATCCTATTTCTGACAGTCAGTGGGTATCCCCATCGGTTATTGTGCCCAAGAAAAATGGCAAGTGGTGCATCTGTGTTGATTACAGACAGCTGAACAAAGCAACGCTCAAAGACTACTTCCCACTGCCATTCATTGATCAAGTGTTAGACACCCTAGCCGGCAAATCATGATTTTCCTTTCTTGACGGTTTCAGTGGCTACAACCAGATCCGGATTGCCTCTGAAGACCAAGACAAAACCGCCTTCACCTGTCCTTGGGGAACCTATGCCTACAATGTTTTGCCATTTGGACTTTGTAACGCTCCAGCTACATTTCAGCGAGCTGTGTTAGCTATTTTTGCTGATTTGATTCATGACTGTGTTGAAGTGTATATGGATGATTTTTCAGTATATGGCAATTCTTTTGAACATGCATTAGAAAATCTAGAGAGAGTTTTGAAAAGGTGTATTGAAGCTAACCTGTCCCTCAGCAATGAAAAGTGCTTCATGATGTTAAATGAAGGGATAGTGTTGGGCCATTATATCTCTTTTCAAGGCATCCAGGTTGACCCAGCCAAGATCCAAATTATTGCCGATTTGCCTATTCCAGAAAATCAGAGAGAGGTAAGAAGTTTTCTTGGCTATGCTATTTATTACCGCATATTCATTGAACATTTTAGCAAGATAGCCTTACCTTTGTTTAAACTTTTATCCAAAGATGTACTTTTCAATTGGACTGAGAACTGCCAACATGCATTTGAACAACTCAAAAAGAAACTATCTACCGCACCAGTCCTGAGGGGGCCTAATTGGAGTTTACCATTTCATATTTTTACCGATGCATCTGACACTGCAATAGGTGCATCCTTAGGCCAAAAAGAAGAATCTTGTACATATGCAATTTATTTCATTAGTAAAAATCTCACCCCTGCCGAGCTAAACTATACAGTTACAGAAAATGAAACACTTGCCATCATTTATGCTGTGAATAAATTCCGCCATTACATAACTGGTTATGAAGTCTTTGTACATACTGATCATTCTGCCATTCGGCATCTCATGAATAAACCAATAACTAGTGGCAGAGTTACGAGATGGTTACTATTGTTACAGGAATTTAACATCACAGTGTTAGATAGACCAGGCAAAGAAAACCAGGTGGCAGATTTTCTGTCTCAACTGCAAAATCCAGGTGAGATTGTTCCTGTTGAGGATTCTTTTCCGGATGAGCACTTATTTGCAATTTCCATAGTAACTCCTTGGTTTGCTGATTTAGCTAATTACTTGTCTACAGGTAGAACACCTCCACATTTCACTGCAAAGGAAAGAAAAAGACTGATCAAACAAAGTGCTAGATATTCATGGCTTAATGGCGATCTCTTTTACACTGGTTTTGATATGATCATTAGGAGATGTGTACGAAATGACGAGGTAATTGACATTTTAAAATCTTGCCATGATGAACCATGTGGTGGGAATTTTGCAGCGAAGCGGACAGCCTTCAAAGTTCTTACTCTTGGATACTACTGGCCATCCATTTTCAAGGATGCCAAGAAGTATGTAAAGAGTTGTGATAGCTGCCAAAGAATGGGCAGACCAACAGCTACCGATCAGATGCCCCTTCAGCCCCAAGTTCACTTGGAACCATTTGATAAGTGGGCTCTGTACTTCATAGGACCTATCAACCCAGCCTCTAATGGTAAGAAGTACATCCTAGTATGTACTGATTACGTCACCAAGTGGGCAGAAGCAAAAGCACTGGTAAGAGCAACCGAACACACAGTAGTCAATTTCCTTTTTGAGGAGATCTTTGTGAGGTATGGAGTGCCAAGAGAAATTGTCACTGATCAAGGTACTCAATTCACCTCAAAGCTCATGAAAGACATCACAGACAAGTACCCCCTACCATCCACAGGCCAATGGGCAGGTGGAATCAACCAACAAGACCTTGGAGGGGATCATTACCAAAATTGTTGCAATGAACCGGAAAAACTGGGAAGAAAAGCTCAAAGAGGCACTCTGGGCTTACCGGATTACTTGGAAAGATACCACCGGATTTACACCATACCAATTGGTGTACGGTAAGGATGTCATGCTTCCTATTGAATTCCAAATTCACACTTTTAAATTAGCTGCAGATTTACTAATTGATTTGGATCAAGCACAAAAGGAGAGAATCCAGCAGTTGAACCAGCTAGATGAGATGAGGCAGCAAGCAGAACAAACCACCATCCTCATGCAATAGCACAAGAAGCAATGGCATGATTCACACATTAAGAAGAAGCACTTCACGGAAGGTGACCGGGCTCTGCTTTTTGATTCAAAATTCAAGGATCATAAAGCTAAGTTCTCCACCCATTGGATGGGCCCCTATGAAATTGTTCAGGCTTATGACAATGGTTCAGTAAAGCTCCAAACTATTGATGGCGAAGGTCATTCCTTCACAATCAACGGTCATCGCCTGAAGCTGTACAACAAGCCCATCAGCAAGCAAGATTTTCTCCATACACTATCTCAGCAAGCAGAGGTTGAGATACTACAGCCCTCAGCTGCAGTATCACTGCCTTAGTTTCATTTACTTTCAATTTCAAAATCAAAAAGAAAAATAAAAAGAAAAAAAAATAAAAAAATAATAAAAATAAAAAAAAATAAATAAAACAAAAACTAAAAAAAATAATAATGGGTTAGATGTGAAAACCAGTATCTGGCACAATCTAACCCCGAATTCCTACCTGAAAACCAATTTATTGGCGGGTATGAATTCTCTTTCTTTTTTTCATTGTTTCATTTCTCAGTTAAATCATGACTTGAGGACAAGTCAACCTTTAAGTCGGGGAGAGAGGCATCTGTTCTGTTACTTTTATCTCTCCCTTGTAAATACTTTAGAGTTCTTATTCTATATTTCACTATAAATTTCCAACAGCAGCTTGTTACCAGCAGTAATTCCAAACTTTAACAAATAAGTTGTTCTGTCATGATTTTATTTCAGAGGGACCTGGTTATAAATATTTCGCAGGGGGACCTGTTTTGTTTAGACATCTATGCTACCAACACCAGTAGTCCAACACCAGCAGTCATGGGACCTGTTTAAGATTTTCAGAAGGGACCTGTTAAAGCAATTGACACCTATTAAGACATTCCAACCAGCAGTAATGGGACCTATTTAAAACATTCAGTTGGGACCTGTTAAAACAATGTTTTTGACACCAAAGGCTACTTCAACAGACTGCCACCAAGCTTTTACAAGGATTTGGGCACCAACATTTCAGCAAATGGCAAGCTCAGTGAACCTGTAACAATACAAAGAGCTGCATGAACACCTTCAGTTTTCTCAAAGGACCTGTTACATTCAGTTTTCTCTAAGGGACCTGTACATTCAAATCTTTCAAAGGGACATGTTAAATCTTCAAAAAAAATTCTCAAAAGACCTGTGCATTCAACCTCCCTCAGAGGATCTGTCAAAAATAACAGTAAAAAAGAATTAGCAACTTAGCATGTCAAATGATCAACAAAGGAGTAATGTATTTCTGTTCTTAAGCATTTAATTTCCTAGATTGGTTTTTAATGTAACTTTGGTGACTATAAGTTGTTGTAATTGATTTCAAGGATACCTATATGCATAAATCTATCACCCTTATCCCACCAATTCTCGTTATTCCCCTACATTAACCTATCCATACCCCAAAAACCCATTACCAACACATCCACCTTGTCATATCCCTACAGGCATACCAACATTCTCTATATGACCGAATACTCATTGAAAAGGACACGTGGTGAGCTATGTATTTTTAAATACAAAGGATGAGATAGATGTGGAAGCGGCCTATATATATATATATATATATATATATATATATATATATATATATATATATATATATATATATATATATATATATATATATATATATATATATATATATATATATATATATATATATATATATATATATTTCACTCCATACAGTTAAATCATAATAAGCGGCCTATATATTTTACTCCACACACAACCGAATCATAACTTCGCCACCCAACATTATAGCCCAGCACTATGGGTACGCTCTCAGCGTTCTTATGATAACATGCATGCAAGCGTACAGCACTCTGTTTTTAAATGAATGATTACATTATGAAGTGAAGTACAGGGTTATTTCACCATCCTTTCCACCCTCGAGTCCCATAACTTCCAAGGTGAGAATCAAAAGCAAGGAGCGCGAGGAGATTATTATCATTTGGGTGGAGTTACAAAGTGACAATCTGAAGCAAGGAGCGCCGAGGAGAGTACCACTGTTTGGGATCGGTTTACACAGTGAAACCAGTGAATGCCGAAAAGGGAAAGCATCACCATTCTACTTCTAACTCCCATCACAGTCATATCGACTGGCCAAACACCATATTGAAGACTGAAGGAAGCGATATATACCAGGTAACCAACTTGACATTTCTGTGTTTAAATTTTAAAGAGTTTAGACAGAGAAGGGTTAGAGGCACAACCCTCTGCCATCACCATGACTAATAGGGTCGAACCCAGTATATTCGACAGCTCATAATACCATAAGGATTGCATTGAGATTCTTAGAGAAACACAGTGGTTACCTTTTCTGGAAAAATTCCATGGGAGTAATGAGGAAATCACCAAGCAATTTGCCTTCACTTTTAATGGAGAAAAGGCCCTAATAGGCACCTTCTCCTTCAGAACCTCAGAGGATACTATAGCTCAGGCAATTGGAATTAGTCCTGAAGGAGAGAAGTACTTTAGAACCAAACAATTCAAGGAGAAATCATGGACACAGTTCATGTCCAGATCTAGAGTTTCCTTAGTAAACTGGAAGAAGGGTGTTCCAAGAAGCTGGTTAGTTCATCCTTGGGATGAAATGGTTTACATTCTTCAAAAGTTCATAACCTGTGAAGGTAGGTATAGTATTTTTTATCTATACCACATCAAGCTACTCCTCCATTTAAAGAAACAATGTGTAATCAGTGTGCCATATTTTCTGCTGCAAAGTTTAACAAAGATGGCCAAAACTATCCAGAAGCAAAAGGGGAATGAAGACAAAAGCCTGTGCCATTTTGGCCTAATTAAAATCCTCATTGAACATGAGTTCAGAAGCGAGGGAAGCCATGGAAAGAATTCTTAGCTGTCAATCAAATCAGAGATGAGGAGGAAAAAGAGGAAGTGCAAGAAGATTCAGGGTTTATGAAGGACATTGATGAGGAAATTCCAGTGTCCAAAGCTAGCAGAGCACCTCTACCTGTGGGCAGCATAAGGACCAGGAACATGCAAAAAGAGGATGCCAAGAGAGCTGAGAAAGACAAAATTTTTACCACCTACTCACGAAGAACAAGGAGGACACCAAGAACTCAGCTGCAAGAAGACCAGTTTGAATCTCATGCACGTGCACAAATGGATGTTGGGAGTGGTGACCATTCACTACCAGCACTGGAAGTTGACATGGAGGTAGAGAGCCATAACAAACAGGAAAAATGTTCACCACCTCCCACCAAAAGACAGAAGAAATTAGAAAAACAAATTGAAGAGTTGAAGGAAGAGCTCATGGAAGCTAACATGTTGGAAAAAGTTATTAAAAGGGAAAATGAAATGCTCAGGGCGCAAAGCAAAGAAACACAGAAAAAGAATGAAAAGCTAAAGGAAAGAATCAGTGAATTGGAGACTGAGCAACCTGAGATTTCCAACTGAGCCACTAAGTGGTATAATCAGAAGAAGGCTCTTAAAGAAAAATATAAAAAGTTAAAGCAGGAGCTCAAGGGACAGAAAGATCACCAGGTGAAGAAGAATGTAGATACCTTGCTCAAGGCAGCAGAGATCCATGCAGGGACAGAATTCAAGGGGAGTACTTCTGGGGTAGCATGAGGACATGCTAAGTCCTTAAGTCGGGGAGAGATGTTGGTATCATCCTAAGACCCTTTTTCCTTCCCAAAAACATATCATTTATCCATACATTTTCATCATATATCCCTCAAAATCCTTGAATATTGATTATTAATCATTTTATAGTTATTAAATTGCATAGAAATTAATTTAGGGGTTTTATGTTCAAGAATTGGAAGTTTTTGATGACATGGTTACAGGAAGTACCCACATCCTGTAATGAGCTTATCGTTTGACATGTGGCGCAACAGATGAGCTAGAACGAAAGGCATGGGCGAAAAGCAGAATGTTCAAGCATGGACAAACACCTATCTCCCAGCCAAATCGAACCTCCTATATATGCGGTCAACTCAAGTCAAAGCAGGGCACTCTGACAGACAAAAGCAGCAACAGCATCGTTCCATTTTCATTTTAGTTTTTTTTGTTCTTTTTGAAACACTTAGCATGGAAACATTTTGAAAAGGCTTATGTGATAAAAGCGGCAACAGCTGAATGTACATTCATTGAATCGATGACATGGCTGTGCGTACGCATATGTAAATACAGTCAGGTTAATGTTTGAGAGTTTAGTAGTTGAATCGTTTTCTCAGAACAAATTTTTGAAGTTAATACAAAAGACTTATTCACAGTCATGACGTGTGTACCTCTTGCATTGATTTGACAGCTGATCGGTTATAGCCAGTGTACCCTTAGGACGCGGACGGGCCCTGCGTTCTTCGATTGGTATACTGTTCACTTGTTTTGTTACATTTCGGTTATCACATGTTCGCACAGTATTTATATTGGATTTGATTTACATCGCATATGATTTGCATCACAGTTACGATTACATAACTTTTGATTTATATAGCATATGGTTTGCATCGTAGTTACATAGCTTTCGATTTACACAGCCATTGATTTTCATTGCATGTATATTGTGTGCGCTTATGAATGGTTTATGGTTATGTTGAATGGTCAACACTAGGATCTGGAAGGGAGTCTTGTAAGGGATTCGATCCCTGTGTGACTCATAGAGACATTATCATAAACTCTGTTTTGTTTCACAGTTCATTTATGCTTTCTTTATATAGTTTGATAGTGTAAATATCTTTGCATGCTGTGTGTGTTTACCAAACAAGGGCTTTCTGAGTGATACCTCTGTAAGGAGGTTAAAATCATTGTTACAGTCATACACAGTACTTAGGTTCATGGTTTGGTTTGATAGATGCATCTCATAACAAGCACTGTAATCAAGCACATCAGTAGGGTAATCCAGGTGTGTGAATGATAGGCTACATATTCCGGTCTTCCGTAAAGAAGCCTTGTAACCTACATAATAATCACTTGGCCAGAGATTCTTTATGTCTATATATTTTAGACCACGCCTCTAAGCTTACGCACCTCGGTCGATATTAAATATAGAGTCTAGTCTAGTACCCTAGCTGGAACCACTACACATAGCGTCTTGTGTTTCAAGAGACTTGATTCCCTAAAGAGTTTGTGTATAATTTGTAAGCCTCGAAGGCTAAAAGTAGAGAGTTAGGGAGAAAGTAAGCAGACACAAGTGGGAATTGAGACGAAAAAGGCCAACTGAGTGTAAATCAAGCCATTGGGTTTAAATAGATTTTAATTAGCAATAGAAGTTTCATATCTTGTGAGTCAGTATTGACTGAGGGCCTGTATATGATCTGTCTGTATGTTTGGTTATTCGAAGGATTTGCCCATGTATTTGTGAGTAAGGAGGAAATCCCATAATGATTGTGTATATATAGCGCAATGCGTGTGACGATGCTTGAATATAGTTTTGTAACAGTGGATGTGTGGGGTTTGACATATAAATGACTGTGTATGCAATAATTGTAATGGTGGAGAATCAACTGAGAGCTATTGGGTTTGGTTTAGGAAGTAATGTGAACTTGATTATGTGAGAACGGTTGTTTGAGATCAATGTGATTTTGTTGGAAGGAGTTTGAAACCTAATAGCGGAGTGGATTTAAAGATCCATATGCACTAGTTGCACGGCAGGATGAAAGAATTAGAGAAGTCTCAGCACACTGGTTGTAAGTGGAGAAAGGAGTTGATAGAGTTGAACTTGGTAGAAAGTCAATCTGGAGGGAAGAAGGAAACTTAGTGGAAGCGTCAAGCTTGGTGGAAGAGTAGAACCCTGATGAAGTGAAATTGCGATTAAGTGGATTTTAGAGTAAGCGAAATCTTGAGTAGTGGAATGGTGAGGTAGTGATGGGACTGGGTGACAGCAACTGCGGGAGTTAACAGTGTATGGATAGTTGGATCATGGTTGAAGTCTCGCACTAAATCCTAGCCGTAAATCTCCTTTTCAAATGCTTACGTCATAGTCAACTGTAGGGCTAAGATTTTTGGTAACCCATGCGCTAATTGAAGACCCGCAAGATCTAGGACTGGATGGCCTCTGATATCCAATGGATATCGGGTCATAAAGAGATCGGACTTTAACTTCAAATTTAGACCAAAAAATTTGTAGACCAAGGAGTTATAATCTTTATCGGCTCCGAAAGGGCGGTTAGCGTCGTGACAATAGTCCGTGTGATATCACTGTTGACCATTGGATCAAGTGGGCCTTCATCAATGGTGGAGGATCACAAATTAGGATCACATCACAATATTCCAAGCCTGAACGAACCCTGGCCTCATGTGACTTGCGATGTGTGATATGAATCGCATCGTAATATTGCCAGAGTGAATGAACCCTAGTCTTAAGCGATTTGCGATGTGCAATATCAAATGACGGAGGATAGACAATTAGGTTTGTTGATCGGGTCATATCATCAACCATCGGATTTAAAGGCACGATCAAATGATAGAGATTGAAATGGATAAGGCTTTGGACTGAGCAGACCCGAGAAGTTGTGAATGCGGGTTTATTTTAATTGAGGTTTGGTTGTGTTTATCGCATATCGCATGCGAGAAGAGAAGTTGGAGGAATGCGAGGAAGGGTCACATGTTAGTGTGATCCGCGATAC
The DNA here is from genome assembly GCA_031772625.1 of Pinus tabuliformis. NCBI lineage: Eukaryota > Viridiplantae > Streptophyta > Pinopsida > Pinales > Pinaceae > Pinus > Pinus tabuliformis. Next base: position 475,980,914 of record CM062810.1, on the reverse strand, counting down.
TGCGATGGATTGCTGCAAAGGAGATTTCGGTCAGTGTAATGAGATCATTACACAAAAGAAAAATTAACAAATTGTTGTGGGTTCATAGCCCACAGGTTCGGGGATGTGTTAAGTTGCAGCTTCGCTACATCAAAGTGGTATCAGAGCGCGAATGGGTAATTTTTTTTGAAGAACTTAGAACAATTATTGCTGGTAGTTAGAGCTTCACCAGGATAAAGATAGGAGATTGAAAGAAAGAATCTGATTCTAAATTTGATTGATAGTAGTTGAATGTTGAAAATATGCGCAGTGGAAGCATGAATATTTGCACAGTAACAAATTTTCAAGAGTGGTGAGATCCTGAAGATAGGTGATGGTATGCAAGTTTGTTTAATGACTAACAGAAATTGAATGAGTGAAAATTTGGAGCAGGATTACGGTAGTTAAATTGTAGGAGGGACATTTGCAAGTTCTTGAAGAGTGGAAGAATTTGAAGATACAGCTGAAGGCTGGATAAAAGAACGGTCCATTCAAAGTGCAGGTGAATGGGGCGACAAGATCAGACAGAGATCTTGAAGGTGAGATGATATGTTTTTATTTTAATTTGATTTGAATATTGGAGAGTTTGTGGTCTTTATATTGATGCACAGGTAGCATCATAAGAAGGTGAGAAGATTGCAACAACCTGGAGAAAAGAGTGCTCAATTGGTTCTAGAGGAAAGAACCAAAGAAATGCTAAGAGACTGAGCTCAAAGGAGAGAAGCTTAATGAGGCATATGTAGCAAGAAGGAGACTTGTTACTACAGAGGTATTGTTGCAACTCACAAGAAGATCATAAGGGAAATTCCATAGAGGATGTGGGTAGAATTTCTAGGGAATGAAGGAAGTTGGTAAAAGTTTCTAAGTGAAAGAAGAGGTGGTCAGAACCAAGTATTTCATTGTGAGAGGACAATTGTGTTCTTAGAAGTGCAGATCAGTTGAGGCTTAGAAGAAGCAAAAGGAAATGCTTAAGGTGGTTCTAGAAAGAGGACCAATACTTGGCAAAATACCAAGTGCAGAGGAGAGCTTGGTGAGGTAAGGGGCAGCGGGAGAGACTTGCTGTTGCAGAGGATTGTGCAGCTCATATTGAAGTGAGAGGAACTCATAGAGATGAAAAGGATGATGACTAGTGACAGTCATTAGAATGAGTGACGAAAATTACGATAAAGAAATGGCTGAGATAACAGTTCAGTTTAAGGTATTAATGGAAATATTTCAAAGAAATGAGATGGACAAGAAATATGGTTATGTAATGAGAAAGAAAGTGAAGTGGGAGAGGCTACAAGAGAAGAGAGAACAACAGGTGAATATGTTGTTAATAAAGGAGATGAGGGAACTTGAACAGATTGTAGATGTCAAATTGAAGACAGAGAAGCTCGAAAGAGTTAAGCTACAACAAAAGGAAAACGTTGGAGAAGGTATTAAAGTTTTGGTATAAGAACCAAAACATTGACCATTACTTTTTGAAAGTGATGAAGAGAGAGAGAAGTTGAATCATATGAATGATTCAAAGTAGGTAGAAGACTTGATGACTGAAGCATCAAATGAGACCGAAAGGTCTTTTATTTTTAAAATTAATGATTTATGGATGGTTGTAGGTTTGCAAGAAGATAGGCAGTCTTTAAAGCTGTCAAAAATATGGAAGAAAACCTTCCAGAAGATGAAAGTTTTGAAGCAGAGTATGACAATGAGACTGGAGAAGAAATAGTTCACTACAGTGAACAAGTGCAGAGAAGCATCATTAAAATAGATGGTTTAGAAAAGAGACTTTCTGACAGTCTCAAAAAATCTTTGAATTTGAATCAGCATACTAATGTGCTGACAGAGGAGTTAAAGGAAAGATCAAAGCAATGTACTGAAAGGTTGCCAGAGGAAGAAGAGGTACGAAGGCCTTATATTTTTTATTTGGATAATAGTCTTATGATTGTGGATTTTGTTGTAGAAATCAGAGCATATTTGGCACAGGTGGACAACCAAATCAAAGAAGAAGAGAAAAAAATCTACTGAAAGATGTTAAGGAAGATTTAGCAGAGGAAGAAGGGTCATCTAATGATCAGTCAATAGCAAATGAAAAAATGGGAGATTGTGTAAAATTTCCATATTTTACTCCAAGTAAAATCATTGAGTTATATCGAGAGTTAGACCTTCAAAGAAGAAAGTTGGAAAAGCAAAGGATAAACATTTAGAGTAAATTGCTGATGAAGGATGACAAAGAAATTGTCATAAATGATAGTCAAGAAGAAGTTGACAAGTATAGTAAACAGAAGCAGAAAATTGTCTTCAAAGACAATATGGCAGCAGCTATAAAGGTGTAAGACAATAGTGAATGAGAAGGTAAGGATGTAAGGGTGGTAGTAAAAATGAAAATTCAACAATTAAGAGTTGAAGACAATCAACAAATAGAGGATATATTGGACAAAGAAATTGAATTGGTAAGAAGGTTTATGATGAAAGTGTCTCAGAAGAAGACAACAACGAGAAAGAAAAGAAGCAACAACAAGAGGAAGACAACAACAGACTATCAAAGTAGGGAAAGTGGAGCATGGCTGCATAAGGTATGGAGACTTGGAGAACAACAGTAGACAACAACATTAATATAACAGCTGACAAGCAAAGACAAGATACAAAATAAAGTCGGGATCGAGGAGGAATCAATTATCCAGGCTTATGACCAGGAGGTCACAAATTTTCTTACCTAGGGAGTTTGATGTAGGATCATCTTGCTCAGAAAAAACATTGCATTTTAGTAAGCATAGGGTCTTGTGTTTCAAGGGACTTGATTCCCTAAAGAGTGACTAATTATTTATTTTCCTATTTTTTTATGAGGGTTGTATAATAGTGAGGATATTGTAATGAAATCTTCTCGTTGAGAGAGATTTCAAAAATAGTGTGTGTGTTAGAGGAAATAGGAGTTAGTTTCATGATTTTAGGGATTAGATTAGGATATTTAGGATTCAGGTGAAATTATTCTGGATCTAAACCAAAATTGGTTAATAGAATCCATTTGTGTATAATTTGCAAGCCTTGAAGACCTAAAAGTAGAGATTTAGGGAGAAAGTAAACGGACAGGAGTGTTGAATTGTGAGCCTACGGGCATTGAAATGAAAAAGGCCAACTGAGTGTAAATCAGGCCATTGAGTTTATGTAGATTTTAATTAGCAGTAGAAGTTTCATATCTTCTGAGTCAATATTAGTTGAGGGCTTGTATATGATCTGTCTGTATGTTTGGTTATTCGAAGGATTTGTTTCTGTATTTTTGAATAAGGAGGAAATCCCATAATGACTGTGTATATATATTGCAACGCTTGTGACGATGATTGAATATGGTTCTATAACAATGGATGTGTGGGGTTTGACATATAAATGAATGTGTATGCAACAATGATAATGGTGGAGAATCAATTGAGAGTTACTGTTTTTGATTCAGGAAGTAATGTGAACTTGATTCTGTAAGAAGGGTTATTCGAGATTGGTGTGATTCTGTTGGAAGGAGTTTGAAAACTAATAGCGGAGTGGATTTAAAGATCCATATGCACTAGTTGCATGGCAGGATAAAGGAATCAGAGAAGTCTCGACACACTGGTTCTAAGCGGAGAAAGGAGTTGGCAGAGTTGAACTTGGTAACAAGTCAATCTGGAGGGGAGAAGGAAACTTAGTGGAAGCGCCAAGTTTGGTGGAAGAGTAGAACCCCGACGAAGTGAAATTGTGATTAAGTGGATTTCAGAGTAAGTGGAATCTTGAGCAGTGGAATGGTGAGTTGGTGATGGAACTGGGTGACAACAACTGTGGGGGTTAAGAGTGTATGGATAGCTGGATCATGGCTGAAGTCTCGCGCTAAATCCTAGCCATCAATCTCCTTTTCAAATGCTTACGTCACAGTCAACTGCGGGGCTAAGCTGTTTGGTAACCCGTGCGCTAATTGAAGACCCGCAAGCCATAGGATTTGATGGCCTCTGATATCCAATGAATATCGGGCCATAAAGAGATCGGACTTTAACTTCAAAGTCGGACCCGAACTTTTATAGACCAAGGATTTATAATATTTATCGGCTCCGGAAGGGCAGTTAAACATCGTGCAAGTAGTCCGTGTGATATCATTGTTGACCATTGGATCAAGTGGGCCTTGATCAATGGTGGAGGATCGCCAATTAGGATCGCATCGCAATATTCCAAGAGTGAACGAACCTTGGCCTCAAGCGACTTGCGATGTGCGATATGAATCGCATCGCAATATTCCAAGAGTGAATGAACCCTAGCCTTAAGTGATTTGCGATGTGCGATATCAAATGGTGGAGGATCGACGATTGGGTTTGTTGATCGGGTCGTATCATCAACTGTCGGATTTAAAGGCGTGATCAAACGGCGGAGATTGAAGCTGATAAGGCTTCGGACTGAGTGAAATCGAGAAGTTGTGAATGCAGGTTTATTTTAATTAAGGTCCGGTTGTGTTTATCACATATCGCATGCAAGAAGAGAAGTCGGAGGAATGCAAGGAAGGGTCACATGTTGGTGTGATCTGCGACACTGCGATGGATTGTTGCGAAGGAGATTTCGGTCAGTGTAATGAGATCATTACACAAAAGAAAAATTAACAAATTGTTGTGGGTTCATAGCCCACAGGTTCAGGGATGTGTTAAATTGTAGCTTCGCTACATCAATCTCAATCACTTATTAGTGACTAATTATCTCATGATGAGAATAGATGCTACACTAAGGAGGCGTTAGAGTTGAACTTATGAAAAATGATTAGCACTACTATTTCTATCAATCATGTGAGAAGCTTTAGTTTAGGTGGTTGTTGATGATGATAATGGTTTCCACTATCTATAAATACTAACTTTGGTTTATCTAACCTTATCGAAAATGATAACAAATTAATTATTGTGTTTTAGAAATTTGTTTCTACCCTCATAAATATTGGAGATAAGTTTTCCTCAATTACTTTGGTTTATCTAACCTTATGGAAAATGATAAAAAATTAATTATTATGTTTTAAAATTTGTTTCTATGCTCATAAATATTGGAGAGAAGTTTTCCTCAATTTTTATACTTTTCATGAGTATTCATAACTACATCATTATTCTGTGAAATGACTACCGTATTTATAATGACTACCTCATTTATATTTAGTGATCATTTATATCTCATGATTGAATTTCATTTATAATGACTACCTCATCTATATTTAGTAATCTTTTATATCTAATAATTGAATTTATTCCTTATAGCACATTTGGTGCAATTGCTAGTACTAAAAAACCATTTTAATTTGAATCATAAAATATCTTGATGTACATGTTATATAAGATATTTTAATCTCAATTATATATATATATATATTGTATATTATTTAAAAAAAATATGTATATATCATAAAATATTATATTTTTATGGTTAAAATAGATATTTATTTAAAATAAATCTATTACCATTTATAAAAATATACATAAATTAAAATCAATTTTTAAGATAATATTATCTACACCATCCTAGCTCATCATGTGTAAAAACATACATAAATTCAAATCAATTCTTGAGATAATATTATCTTGACAAGCCTACTTCATATTGTTCAAGTGAGGTTTGGAATTACCCATTTGTAAATCCTTGAGAAAACTGATGCAGGGGACGCATTCCATATCCAATTTCCAGCCGTGAGACAAGCCTACTTCATACTGTTCGAGTGAGGTTTGGAATTACCCATTTGGAAATCCTTGAGAAAAGTGATCCAGGGGACGCATTCCATATCCAATTCCCAACCGTGGATACATGCCTAGATATTTTACATTTTACAGGTAACTTTTACATTGAAGTATCATATGCTATAACTAAATTATCAAGTTATGAAAGTAAAGTTAGTCACATTAGGTGGATATGCTGTTGGGAACGCCAAGGCAAGTGAGGCCACCAGTCCTTGACAAATCGGTAGTGTTAGGGTACAGTAACATGTAAGGCCCTTGTGCCGGCCCGTGCCTGTTCTTCAGATCGGAATTATTGTTTCTCTCTGTTATATTTTTCTCCACCTGCACTAACCGCCATGAAAATCGGCTAAACAATTCATCTACTCCATTGTCGTTGGCCCAGTCTGGCGTGGATCCATGTATTTGCCCCAAATATACTTCGTTCTTGGCATGCTTTGACAAGATTTCCAAAACAGCCATGACCAGGGTAGCCTGGCTTGGAGTAGACACAGTTTTCTGGTAATATGTCTGTATGTCGCTCAACATTTCAGAGTATTCCTCCGACCCTTTCTCTGGAACATGACGTCTGCTAATGGTGGGGTGATTGGGCATGTATCCTCCATACGAATACTGCGCAAAGTTTACGGCTGCATGGTGAGCCGACGCAAGCCAGATGATAGTGGTGACTGCTTCAACAACTTCATCCTTTGTCTCCATTTTGTACCATCTGCTCGGGTCGTCCTTGAGATCTCCATGCCCAACGTTTACAATCTCATCCCACCAGCTCTGCAATTCTTGGTCTCTTTTGATCCACGAATCGTCCTTGTAATAAAGAGACAAGAAGGCTGAAACCCATTCTTTCAAAGCAAACCATATTTCCAGACCGTCTGCAGCATACGGATAGTCTTCGATCACAATCCTCAGGCCATGAGGTGCTGTTGGATCTGGGAATGCCATTCCCCTGTGTAAAATTATATCTATGTTTAAAGAGCAGATCACACAATCATCGGAAGAGCTAATAGAGCTAGGGTTTTAGGCGTTCTACTCTTACCTTTTAATGAGATCCGCGGGCAAGCCTTGCTCGTTAAATCTCCATTCTTTATAGATCGTAGATGACATCTCAGTGGAATATTTGCCCGTAGTAAAGCCTTGTTCAAAGACCCCTCCCGCATTGATCAAGAACTGACGGGCAGCTTGATTGTTATCTATTGTATTGAGATAATGAGGTATCAATAATTTATACAAGGGGTGCATTCTGCTTAGTTGTCTGTGAGTAGCTATAATGAAAGGCTCCATAACTGCATGAGTTCTCAGCCTGCAAAAAAACTCAATGCAATTTCCCTGCATAATTAGATGTTTCAATGGACAAGGGTGTATTTAGGAAATGTAAGTGAGGTTTGTATGGACAAGGGTGTATATAGGAAATGTAAGTGACTGTAAATCAACAAGGTTTACCAATGATTGACTAATTGATGGTAATAGGAATCGTTGACACGGGCATGACCTCTGGCCAGTTCCCATAACATTCCTTCTTCTGTTCCCTCTTCAGCAGGAGTGTAGACGTTTCTGACAGCTTTGTGATCAGCGGTGGGAGGCAAACACAACTCGATGGCGACGGGCTTCAACTCTCCATCGTCGGTGAGGAAGAAAAGTGTGCGACTGGCATATGTTTTAATCCCCTCCGATAGCTTATTAATGCGTTCAGCATAGAGCATGTATGCCTCATAGTAGTCCAGAATAAAGAGCCTCTTTGAGGCAACAGCCTGCATGGGTTTGATCGATTTCAGAAACAAAAACTAATCTCATTAATTTCTAATAACAGATTAGAGAGGATAAGAAAGGCCGAGGAAACCTGAGCCACCGAGAGGTCATCGAGGAATTTTTCAATATGTCGGCCGCTGATTGAACTCTCCTGCTGGCCATAGATATTTGGGTCCAATTTGCTAAATGGAGGAAATCTCTGCAACAGGTAGTAAAAATATAATTAATGAAGCGCTTAAAGAGAAGATCCGCGAAAAAACTCACGCAGTGGTATCATTAAGTTTGACCCATTTTAAACTGGTAGTATGTCCTCGAGGTTTCAATAATTGTAAAATATTCAACAAAACCTTGGAAAATTTAGTTTTTGAAATCCCTTAACGCAAAACTGGCCCAGATTGAATCCAATTTTAAATTGGTCAGTGCTATTAACAATCTCACACTATTTGACCATATATAATCTCCAACTTTCAGCGCGATAATTTCTTAAATAAATTTCATAAATGGGAAAGGTTTTATTGGGGACGAATGGACTTACATCTAAACGCCTAATCATCATAGGATTGAAACCAGCCAGCACCTGGCGCGCAAATTCTCGGTCGGTCTTGCACGCGCATTCATTAGCTATGGTAAACAATATTCATTTCAGAAATCAGTTTGTTCTAAAATATAGACGTCGTTATATTAATCGTAAAACAGAAACAAAATGTCACCTGCCAAGACTTGGCGGCGCGGAATGTTTATGAGGGCATTAGCTTCGGCAGTGATCGTAGGTGCAATAATGTTGCCGAAAACCGAGAAGTCCGTACGAGGAAACCTTTCATCCAGGGGAATGAAGTTCACGTTCGGAAAACTGACTCGGCTTTCAAATTTGGGATCTGCATACCAGTGTTTTTACTGTAAACCGCATGGCAATCTAATCATTTTAGCTGGACCCTTGACAACTAAGTAATTGCCACGTGGATGGGCTACTAGACTAAAGATTCGCTGCAGAATAGAAGCTTTCTGAATGCGATCATAACGTATTTCAGAATGGAATATTTCACAAATCGATGACAATCTGTTTATCAATCCAAATGAAACTTTCGAGATGAAAAGAGGTAAATATTATACTTGTTTTGGTTGGTGGACGGCCAGTCCTACATCTTCTGGGATATGGGAATTCCTTGGATCCGCCGAGCACTTCTCTCCGCAGCTCTGGATTGCTGTCAGGATTCCCGATATCATTGTAAACGTCATAATCATATATCCGATCGGATAGCTTCCTTCCTCCGGTTCCATCTCCTCGTAGCTCCACCATATCTCGTTCTCTCAGTTTCTTCAGACCGGTTGGCGTTGAGTCAGGTAGATAGCTCTGAATGAATGCAGGATTCACTCAAGATCGTCAATTTCAATCGGCTTATACGGGACTGTAATTAAAGTATCGCTTAAGCTATATATTGAACCAGTACTGTGCCATACAGCATACCTTGTTGGAGAGGAAAATGCGATCGCACTTGGTGGTATGAAAGGGGAATATCCAACAGCTGCACTTAAAACGCAGCTTACCATGGCCAGGGATATCAAGAATTAGTGATTTCAGAAAAAACTCTCGTGAATGCAAATTCGTTACCAAGAGTGCTCCAGGAAATCCCAAAATAGAGTTCCACTTGAACGAGATTTCGTAGTGTGTATCACCAGCAATGGGTCCATCGAAGGGTTTCCAGTGTATATAAGATGCTTCAGCGGCCGTTTTTCCCATTCCACTTTCTACCGTGCATAACATGACAAATTAAGGTAGTTATTTACATATGAAACGGGATGGAAACTGTCTAAATAAAATCGTAGAAGGAAATTGAAATAAATCAACTAATGATTTACCTTGATCCACGTGGTCGCTGCTGACCAGCTGGAAATAGACTCTATTGCCCATCAACTCAGATACATCATCAACCAGAGTTGCAGCGTAATCCGTAAAGTTAAAAAGAGATACCTTTTGCAATATCACTTCGCCATGAATGGTTTGTTTCCTGCCCTCTTCAGGAGAGCTGTCTTTTGCAAATATATTTCTTATGTTGAAGGCAAAGCTTCTGCACTGGGATCTTCTCTTCTTCAAAACGATTTCTTTAAAATTATCTGAGGATTGCAGGTGGATCCTCCATGAAAGCTTTCTAGGGAAACCATGTAAAGGGCTAAAGCCAACTTGGTTTAATAGCGTGTCACTCCCCAAAGATCTCTGAGTCGACATGGGAACGTTGAACAGAGGCGGTACATCCATTCTTTCTCTGGTTTTATGACGCTCGACACATCAATAAGGAGCCTTGCAAGGCGTTGGGAATGTTGTGGATTCTTCCAAGGGGCATCGCTGCCTATTTGTAGATAATGTGCAGGCAGTGAGGGAGTTAAACAAATCAGTTTCTATTGATTATCACGTTTCTTACTTGCCTATACTATCTCGAATTGGCCTGGCTTGTCGATGAGACAAGGGACCTGCGTACGATACTCGTTTGTATATCGACGTCATCTTTAATCATGTTTGAAACCGTAATAGTGGCACTGTAGAGGAGTTGAAGTTCACATCAATTTTTATAAAATGGACACCTCCTTAACATAGTCGTCTGCATATCGACGTCATGTTTGAAAGCGTAATAGGGGAGTTGGAGTTGACATTATTTTTTATAAGATGGACCACCTCGGTTAGTCAATCGACAGAACGTTGTACAATGTGCGGAGGACGATAAGTGACCAATAAAATAATTACATGTTAAAGCTAATTGGCGGATTTGTCAATCTTTCAAACCGCATTTGAATCTTGGAAGCTGCCATTTGAAACATAAAGATTCACATGCCACTGGTGGACAAAACAAATATTTATATTCAAATTGTTCATCAAATTCTACATACCTTGTCAGATATGTAATTTGGAAGCAATGTTTTTATATTCAAATTGGTCATCAAATTCAACATACCTTGTCAGATATGTAATTTGGAAGCAATGTTTTCCGGTGTAATTTAGAAGTAATGTTTCCATGTGATTTACAAGTTATTATTGTGAATGCTTATAAACTATTTTATAAATAATATTTTTTATATTTCATTTATACTAACTATTTATAAAAATCTAAATCCATTATTCTATAATGGAAATTTTTCATTTATTTTTATAATCATTTTTTATATAATCATTAAAATAATAGTGTGGTTTTTGTATAACTATTTTTACTAAGGATAAAAATATATTTTAATGTTTAAAAACTTAAAGTAGAATTTTCATCTATTTTTATATATATAATTTTTATGTAATCACTAAAATAACAGTGTGTGGTTTTACGTAAGTACCTTTACTAATATGAAAATTTATTTTAAAATTTAAAAACTTAGAGTAAATAATTTTATATTATAAAATTTGACGTTAATCATTTTTAGAAAAATAAAAATAATTGATTTTTTTTTATAGAAAAAACATTAAAAAAAATAACCAATAACTTTTAAAAGTTTCCATGATTATCTCTACTCTCCCAATTATGTATTTCCAAATTATGTATCACACTGTGTCATTTATGTTGATACCTAATCCTCAACGGGTGGGTGAACTGGACAGTCATCAAGAAGATGAACTGATCCGTCATATTTATGTATATAAATGTTAGTTAGCTAATGAATAATGCAATCACAATTTCTTCCGCTCATTCATTCTGGAGTTACCCTGGCCTGAAAGTCAACTTCAATCATTTTGATCTTGATGATGCAACTTTATTTGTCAAGAAAGTTGGCAAAACAGTTGTATATCTTGTGGTATATGTAGATGATCTTTTAATGACACGGAACAATGAAAGCTATATTGCATCCATAAAGAAAGAATTAGGAAAAATTTTTGAAATGACTGATTTGGGTTATGTTCATTACTATCTTGGCATTGAAGTAACCCAACATCCAAAGTCCATATTTCTTTCTCAAAAGAAATACATTGGAGATTTGTTAAACAGATTTGGCATGACAGAGTGAAATCCTATTTCTTACTCCAATGGAATAAAACTTGAAGCTCACATCTATTGAAGGAAAGGAATTTGAGGATGCAACAAAGTATAGACAGCTTGTAGGAAGTCTCATCTAACTCACTACTACCAGACCAGACATTTCATTTGCTGTTGGAATCCTCTCCAGGTTTATGCAAAAGCCTTGTGACGGACATTGGTCTGCTGCAAAAAGAGTTCTAAGGTACTTGAAGGGAACTCAAGACCTTGGAATGAAGTATACACAGGTGGACGACTTCAACTTGATTGGATACTCTGATTCAGACTTCGATGGAGACAAAGAAACTGGGGTATCTACTTCAGGATATGCTATGAGTCTTGGATCAGGAGTTGTCTCCTGGAGATCACGCAAACAATCAGTACCAGCAGATTCCACAACAGAACCAGAATATGTGGCAGTAGCTGAAGCAACGAAAGAAATTGTGTGGCTCAGGAAAATTCTTGAAGATTTGCAGGTAAAACAAATACAATCAACTCCACTCATGATTGATAACACCTCTGCAATAAAGTTGGCCAAGAACCCAAAGTTCCATGATCGTACTAAGCACATCAATACTAAATATCATCTGATCCGACATCATGTTGAGGCCAAAACAATCCATCTCCATCATTGTTCCACAAATGAGCAAATCGCAGACATCTTCACCAAAGCGCTTGAAAGAGAAAATCTTGAAAGATTTAGAACGATGCTTGGACTCACCAACATCCCTTCAGATTAAGGAGGGGAACGTTGACACCTAATCCTCAACGGATGGGTGAATTGGACAATCATCAAGAAGATGAACTGATCCGTCATATTTATGTATATAAATGTTAGTTAGCTAATGAATAATGCAATCACAATTTCTTCGGCTCATTCATTCTTACCCTGGCCTGACAATTTATGTGTAACTAAATCAAGTCAGAGAAGTAAGCATATATTATAAAAAAAAATTAAAAAGTTGATAATGATGAAGCCCAATCCAAAAAAATTAAAAAGTTGATAATGATGAAGCCCAATCCAATCCTTATCTATGGGAAAGGATTATTAACATCTCAAACATTATTTTTATTTTTTTTAATTTTTTTTATGTGATGTGGCATAGCGACACTCCTGAAGTCCCTTTCACATATGACTTTTATAGAGAACTTTCACATATGACTTTTACTGAGAATTAAGACCCTATCACCTTTTTCCATCGATATTATAGAAGCTATAAACAGAAAATACAGATTCAAACACATAGACACAGAACTTAGAACTTGTTTTCATTCACTGATTAAATAGGTATTTCATTCACTGATTAAATAGGTATTTATACATGACAGAGAATGTTCTGGAATTTGATGGGGAAATGGCTTCTTCACGAAGCTTGCCCATTGTCAATGAATTTTAGAAATTCCATTCAAAACATCTGCTAAATTCTAAAATAGGTATTTATACATGACAGAGAATGTTCTGGAATTTGATGGGGAAATGGCTTCTTCACGAAGCTTGCCCATTGTCAATGAATTTTAGAAATTCCATTCAAAACATCTGCTAAATTCTAGATCAATCCAGCCACTATAATAATGCTATGTGTGATGCGTCTCACCAAATCCGATGATCCATAAACACTTATTTATATGGCATAATGAATGAATAATGATGTCATTCCTATTAGAAAATGTTCATTTGCATCTTTAGTTCAAATGAAAAGATTTCAGAATTAATTAGGTTTCCATCAGTAGTAGATTTTTACATTATTACGACGTAAGGTGTTTTTTTCGGAACGAACTCCCTTTTATGCCACAGTGTATTATTTTGCGTCATTGATCCAAGTAGATTTTTACATTATTACGACGTAAGGTGTTTTTTTCGGAACGAACTCCCTTTTATGCCACAGTGTATTATTTTGCGTCATTGATCCAATGTGTTAGACGATTAAAAAATTTATGCCATCGGATCATATCATCTTCGTAGGCTGGGAAACCCAAATGTTGTGCTGGAAGTTAGATGATTAAAAACATTTATGCCATCGGATCATATCATATTCTTTGGCTAGGAAACCCAAACGTTGTGCTGGAAGTGAGGATGAGTTTGTTACAGTGATGACCCATGTTACCACACCATTTTTTGTGCTGCACAGAATTGCTCGCATTATGTATTGTAGTTCGGGTTAGACGCTTTGCTATTAACCCTAAGGGAATTGGGCTTTTCCTTTGTTCCTTACTACCATCTTTAGTACAAGTGAATCCAGTATACCAAGGCCTTCACGAATTAGTCGATTTCATGTTCTTGTTGTTGAATCTTATTTGAACTCTTAAAATCTGGTTTTCTTGTAACTTATAATCAACGTCCATGCCAAGAATATCTCGCTACAAGTTCGTGATGACTGTGACTAGGGATGTAACGGAGGCCTAATGACCACTGCGTACCAATATGCTCTCAAAGTTGGTGGATTGCAAAGGGAGGAAGATTATCCATAGAGGGCTCTCGTAAGTTTGACAGGACAAAAGTTGCAGCCATGGTTTCCAACTTCAGCACAGTGTGAGATGAAAACCAAATTGTAGCCAATCTTGTGAAGAAATCACCTTTAGCTGGTAAGATCCTGTAACATTTTGACATATTATTTCATTTAGGACTGCAATCCTCTAATATTTATGCCCCTAATGAACAATGAGTGTTGTTTGTTACACTGACTATAAATGTTGATTTTATGCAAACATATGTGGCTGGAGTCTCTTTCCCTTAAATTTGCATTAAACAAAATTTGAATCGGGGAGTATTGCTTGTGGGATATGGTGCAGCAAGGTATGCCCTTGGCAGGTTCAAGGACAAGCCATTCTGGATAATCAAGAATTCATGGGGGCCTAATTGGCATGAAGATGGTTACTAAGATTTGTGGAATAAACATCGTGGTTTCCAGTGTTGCAACAACCATTATTCCAACTGATGACCACTGACCATCTCGGTTCTGGTTGAATCTTTGAGTTAAAGATTCTCTTATTGATCAAAACGGGCCCTTTTCAGGTTTTAAAAACCTTGCCTCTTGGTTATGAATTGTCTGCTTTGGGCGGCCCAGCTATTGTATTCAATTAAATTGTAGTGAAAGGTTAAAAATAAAATTTCAACACAGAACTATTCTCGGTGTGTTTTTAGCTAAGATTACAGTGACGAATGGCCTATATCGTGGCAATTTATTTTCTCTTTATTCTTTTTAAAATTTAGAAAAATTATCTTATTTATTATATATAAGTCTGATTTTGATATTATGTTTTCTCTTGAGGTTTAACCTAATAAGATTACAGTGACCAATGGCCTATATCGTGGCAATTTTTTTTTTAATTCCGACAAAGTTACCTTATTTATTATTATATATGTGTCCGATTTTGATATTACGTTTTCCATTGAATATTCTAGATACGGATATTCCTTGATTTACAAATCCCAGTGGAAATTTGATAGTAACCTACAGTTCCATTATGAAATATTTTTGTAACTCGTTATATTTTTAAATTTAGCTCTGTAATATCTGTGCAAATTGATGAGTAAAGGAAAAAAAATATGCCTCACCAGCTCGATTAGATTTGTTTTTTTTTTTTTTTATATTTATGTTTTCGACAGTTTTACCTCTTCGTTCGAGAACATTAGTAGGTAAAAAAAGTTCTTTATTGTTACATGATCACTTTTAGAAATTCAAGTATATAATTGGAAATTTGGTGTGCTCTGAAGAGAAGATATGTAGCCTAACTGTAGGGATTTTACTGTCATAGAAATGAAAATATTCAGAAAATATGCACTTTTACGCACGCCAAAAGTATTTCTAGCTTTCATTAAAGGCTAGAATGATCAAAATATTTCTTTGGCTTCATGTGGATGTCGTTATTTTCATTGTAGAAAGATTATGGTGATTTAGATATTTACCCTAGATTGTCTCAAGAACATGTTAGAAGACAACATTAAATAACATTAATTTTTTCTGTAATTGTTGATTCTTATGGATATAGGCAATTATATATTCGAAATACAAACAAACAGATGGAAAGCATGCACAATATTATTTTTGCTGGTCTGATAAAGAAAATCACATAGTCAACATAAATTATTCATCAATTAAACAACATTATAGAGTCTTGGCCTTGAACCTACTTACAACATTAAAGACCTCTGTTCCGATGAATTCTACACACAATTCTTGGCCCTCGCTCTCCTCAATCCTATCCTCAATTTGGCTAACGTCCTATTCTACATTCTTGTGCCCTTTTTAATACATCAGTGGTAGTTCCTCTTGCAGTTCGAGGAACTGTTTTTTTCAGTTTTGAGACAGTTTCCTCAACTAATTCCCATCTAATCCTATCTTGTCTAAATCAAAGCTAACAATGGCTGATTTAGCCTTTATTTACCATAACACAAAATGAAACTAAATAAACTAGAAATTTGAGATGTTTCCCTCTCTATTTGTCAAAATAGAATGGGAAAACAAACAACAAACAAGAACCAACTCCCAGTTGTCGCCTCTTCATTCGGGTGCTCCTGCATCAGGCTCCCGGGGTGAATGAAATTCATGGCTCCTGTCCATGAGCTCTTCAATAGAGTACCCAACATTCTGAATCTGGCCAGCATCTAACCAAGAACTATCTTCAATAGGATGACCCTTCCACTTGACTAGGTACTGCAGATATTCCTTCTGTCGGGTCTGTCTAGCCACTCGAGTATCTAGGATTTGTTCGATCTCTAGAGGCATTGCTGGGGGCATTTGTTTAATCCACATGTCACTCTCTTCCTGGGTGTCCCATGTTGGTCTTTCCGAACTGACTTCATCCTATGCGATAATGTAATGGTACAATTCTGATACATTGAAAATGGGTGAAATTCCAATACCTAGGGATAACTGCAATTCATAAGCATTTGCAGAGAATTTCCAAATAATCCCGCAAGGCCCAATCCTTTGCCATTTCGACTTTTTGTACTCACCTTTAGGAAACCTCTCCTTGCATAGGTGTGATAATACTAGGTCTCCTACATTGAATTGCACCTCCTGCCTTTTCAAATCTGCCTTCTACTTGTATCTTTGGTTGTTGTTATGTAATTTTAATTTCACCTGTTCATGAAGATCGTTTATTGCCTTTGAAAATTATTCACTATCAACACTTTTATGCTCCAACTGTCCCAAATCCCATAACTCATGTACTCCACATGGGTGCATTCTGTATAGGATCTAGAAAGGACTACTACTTATACTCCGGTTGGGCGAATCATTATAAGCAAATTTTTCTTGTGCAAGAACACGATCCCACTAACGATAATTTTCTCCAACCAAACTCCTCAACAAATTTCCTAGACTCTTGTTCACCACATCAGTTTGGCCATCGGTCTATGGATGATAAGCTGAGTTGTAGTTTAGTTTGGTGTCTAACTTCTTCCATAAGGTTCACAAAAAATGTCCTATAAATTTAACATCACAATCCAAAACAATAGACTTTGGCAAGCCATGTAATGTGACTATCTCGGTAAAAAACAAATGCACTACATGTGTGGCATCACTAGTTTTCCTACATGGAATGAAATGTGCCATTTTAGTGAAATGATCCACAACCACCATGATGGAATCGAAACCCCATTGTGTCTTTGGTAGACCTAATAAAAAGTCTAAACTGACTGAGTCCCATGGTCTGCTCAGAATGGGTAAGGGTGCATACAACCCTGTGTTTTGGTTATGTCCCTTGGCAAGCTAACACATTTTGCATCTAGCTACAAATCTTTGCACATATTTTCGCATCTTCGGCCAATAATAAAAGTGGCTCAACTTATCCAAGGTCTTATCTATGCCAAAATTCCTAGCTAAACCTCCACTATGCTTTTCCTGGATTAAGTTCTCTCTCATAGAGCATTCTGGAATACATAACTGCCCTCCTTTGAACAACAATCCTTCTTGCATGTTATAGTCCAGTCATGAACGACTATCTCTCAACAATGGATTTTTGCAAGCTTCATAAGCTTCCTTAAAATTTGCATCTGCCCCATACAAGTCCTTAAGATGTTCAAATCCTAACACCTGTATGGTACTTTCCTGTAGGATCAGATTCCTCTTGCTTAACGCATTTGCCACTTTGTTGGCTTGACTGCTGATATGTTTCAACACAAATGTAAAACTCTGCAAGTACTCCACCCACTTTGCATGTTTATGGTTCAACTTATGCTACTGCATAATATACTGCAATGCTGAATTGTCTGGAAATAAGACAAATTCATTTTCCAACAGATAATGTGTCCAATGCTTTAGTGCTTGAACCACCACGTAAAATTCCTTGTCACGAGATGTGTATTTTGGCCTACTTTCGTTTAGTTTCTCGCTGAAATAAGTTATTGGCTTGTCCTCTTGGCTGAGTACTGCACCAATGGCTGTCCCACTGGCATCACAACAAACTTGGAAAAGTTTGTTAAAGTCTGGTAATCTTAAAATTGGTTTTTTAGTAATTTTCTTTTTGAGCAGATGAAAGCTCCTCTGCCACTTCTGTCCAACGAAAAGGCTAATTTGTTTTCTCAATGGTGTCCATCATAGGTGCACAAGTCCCACCGAAAGTTTTAATAAATTTTCAATAAAAACTCACCAATCCATGAAAACTCCGTACCTCAAACAAACTTTTGGGAGATGGCCAGCTAACTGTAGCTGCAACCTTCTCATGATCCATTTTTAACTCATTCTCAACAATCACAAATCCTAAATAAATTAACTCTTTCTTGAAAAAAGAACATTTCTTCAAATTTATCAACGATTTATTCTGCTGCAATCTTTCTAATACATACCTCATGTGTTGAAAATGTTCCTGCTTCATCTTGCTGAATATTAGTATATCATCTAGATACACAATCACAAATTTTCCAATGAATTCCTTGAGCATCTCATTCATAAACCGCATGAACGTACTAAGAGCATTGCTCAATCCAAATGGCATAAACAGCCATTCATACAAGCCTTCATTTGTCTTGAAAGTTGTCTTCCACTCGTCACCTTCTCGAATTTTGATCTGGTGGTCCCCACTTTTCAGGTCTATCTTTGAAAAGTATGCTTCTCCACTCAAAAAATCCATCATATCATCCATTCGAAGTAATAGGAATCTGTGCGTGGTAGTAATCTTATTAATTGCCCAGGAATCTGTGCACATTCTCCACTCACCTCCTTTCTTGGGAACTAAAATGGTCGGTACTGCACAAGGGCTTAAACTCTCCTGAATCATTCCTTTATCTAACAACTCCTGCACTTGCTTATGGATTTCTTCATTATCCTTTGGACTCATCTGCTAGGTAGGCTTGTTTGGAAAACTAGCTCCCGGAATAAAATAACTATGGTGACTGACACTCCTCTTTGGTGGTAATTTGTCTGGTAGATCATTTACCACAATATCACTAAATTTTTGCAGCATGTTTTATATCTCTTCTGGTAAATTAGTAAGGTTGGTATGTACGAATTCTGCTCTTGATCTTCTCACAACCACATAACCCATTTCACTTTCTTAAATCTATGGCAGAAACTCGTTTCCTTCGAGAAGTAATGATTTAGTTCCACTTGTTTTTGCTGTCTCTTCTCCTTCCTTGGCTTCTTTCACTGGTACCAAGGTATGCTTTATCCCATCCTTGACAAATCTATAACAATTTTCCACTCCATCATGGACTACCTTTCTTTCGTACTCTTATGGTTTGCCTAGCAGAATATGGCACACATCCATCGAAATTATGTCGCAAGTCACTTTATCCTTGTACTTGCCTATCTGAAAATCTACCTCGCATTGTTCATCCACCAACAATTGGTGTCCCTCTTGCAAGCACAACACCCTATATGGAGTTGGGTGTTTTACTTTCTTCAAACCCAGTTTCTCCACCATCTTCGTAGCTACCAAATTATCGGTACTCCGACTGTCAATAATCGTCTTACAACATTTTATGTGTGACTTGCATACAGTCTAGAATAATGCTTTCCTCTGTGTCTGATCAGCTACTTCCTTGGCTGGTTTCAGTAACACCTTGTTCAATACTAAGGCTTCCCTAGTTTCTGGCATATTGTCCACCTCCTATGGTGGTGTCTCCGCTTTATTGAGCTGAGCAATATCCTGTGGTGGTGCCTCTACTTCAGAGCTGAGAAATATATGCTCCCCTCTGCCCCGTTTGTTCATTTTCAAGACATTTAAAGGACATGTGTCCCCACTTGTTACACTTGTAACACTGATAAGAATTTCCTCTACCTCTGCCATTACCTCTTCCTCGCTGGTATGGCCTTCCTCCTCTGGTGTTACCATCCCTTTCACTCTATCCCGAAGTCTTTTAACTGCTACCCTCTTCATTCCTGCTGGCAGCCTTACCTCTGCTAAAGGTTTGTCCTCGACCTCTAACAGAACCTTGTCCTCTCCTAGCATTTGTTTTCCTAGAAATATTTTCTTCTGCCTTCTGAGCACTCTCATAAGCTTCTTCTATCGTTTTAGGGGAAAGAATGCTGATTTCGTCTAGAATCTCCATCCATAGGCCATTTACAAACCTTGTTGCCTTCTCAGGGGTATCTTCAACATAACCAGCTCTCAGGTTAATTTTATAAAATTCTTTTGTATATTCCTTGAAGGTCATCATTCTCTATTTCAGGTTTTGTACTTGTCTATAAAGGGCAATTTGATAGTCTTTAGGCAGAAACTTGCTCTTCTTTTTCGCAACCATCCTGTCCCACTTTCTAATCAAGGGTTTGTTTAATCTCCTCCTTTCTACCTGTGCACTATCCCACCATAATGCTACATGTCCCTTCAATTTGTGACAAAAAACCTGACCCTCATATCTTCCCCGATTTCTTTATACTCAGAATATTTATATAATTCATTTATCGAGTCCAACAGTGCCTCTATGGACAAACTGCCATCATAATTAGACAGCTCTGGCTTTGGCTTGCTACTAGCCAACAAAACTGATTTCAATATCTTAATTTCTGGTCCTTCATCCTCTGACCCATGGGTCATGGCCACGTTTTCCTCCTCACTATCATCTCCCTCTTTCGGCTCTCTACGCCTCCCTGCTTCCAACGCTGCCAAACATGCAATTAGGTTTCTTATTTCTTCTCTTAATCCTTTATCTTCTACTCTTTTGGTGGCTCTTCCTCGACCCCTTCACTGAGAGAAGGTAAAACTTGGCTCCTATACGAAAATGATGTCGCCAATGCACAAAACACATTTACAAAAGGACTTATGCACAGACACGCGTAAAAACCAATCACCTCGCTTTACGCCCTTTCCCACAAGACATATGCATTTGCATTTTAGAACTGAAATACCCTTGGAAAATTCCAAAACAATATTTCTTTCCCCTTTTTAAACAAGCTAATGTGTTAATTCCATCGATTGGGTTCTGGCCAATCAAACGATCAGGATTTAATCGCTTTATCGGCGATCGGCAGCTGCAAGGTCTAAACTATCAGTGCTTTCCTTTAGTAGGGGTCTGATGTGATTATCGCTAATCGCTATTAGCATTTGCACTGCTAACACTTCACCACTTCTGCTCCTGAACGCCGATGCAATGTGTCGGCAGTCACATATTGCCGGGGTATGGGGCAAGCCTTTGTCATACATCGCTCCGATGGTGCGATGTGATCATGAGTCCAGACCCGATATGACTCAAAACTCCCGATTATAATATTTCAAATCTATTTTACAGATCCGCTAAGTGTTTTTGCATGAGTTCTCTGTGTAAATGGGATTTTTCACCCGCGGAGTTAAACAACACTAAATTTGTCTACAATTGTTGATTCTTATGGAAACAAGCAATCATAGATTTGAAATACAAACAAACAGATGGGAAAGCATGCACAATATGATTTCCACAGGTCTGATAAATAAAATCACACAGTCAACATAAATTATTCACCAATTAAACAACATTACAGAGTCTCGGCCTTGAACCTGCTTACAACATTAAAGACCTCTGTTCTGATGAATTCTACACACAATTCTCAGCCCTCGCTCTCCTTAGTCTTATCCTCAATTTGACTAACCTCCTACTCTACATTCTTGTGCCCTTTTTAATACATTAGTCACAGTTCCTCTTGTAGTTTGAGGATTTTTTTTATTTTTTTTTTTTTTTTTTTTTTTTTTTTTTTTTTCAGTTTTGAGACAGTTTCCCCAACTAATTCCCATCTAATCCTATCTTGTCTAAATCAAAGCTAGCAATGGTTGATTTAGCTTTTATTTACCATAACACAATATGAAACTAAATAAACTAGAAATTTGAGATGTTTCACTCTCTATTTGTCAAAATAGAACGGGAAAAAAAATGACAAATGAGAGCCAACTCCCAGTTGTCACCTCTTCATTCGGGTGCTCCTGCACCAATTTTCATGTTCATATTCTTTCAAAATCTCTCTGCAGCCAGGAAACGACTTTTAAGATATGAAATGAAATGATTTGACCATTGACTATCTTCTTTTCTTCCAAATCATTCTCAAAGGAATTCTATAAGAAACAAATGTAAAAATAGATAAGCAAAGATCAAAACCATGAGTTTTCTATTAAATTGTATATCTTACTCGGAGCTTGAAATCTAAATATATCAAACTTTTGTAGTAACTGGAAAATTCGACTCACACCTTTACTTCTAAGGCTTGTAAATTTTGACTTATACCTTTACTTCTAAGGCCTATAAATTTTGACTTACTTTTGGTAGATATGGTACCCTTTCCATTCCTTTAACTTTGGCATCGATTTTTGTTGCATTCTTACATAAATCTCCAAAGTATCTCTCTGCAAATATATTTACTGCAAATATTCCTTTTGGTGACTATTGTCTAATCATGATATTCCTTCTAGCAAGCCAACCACGCATTGTTGCAACATATTTCTAGCCTCAAATGATATAATTGTATATGAACAAATTTCATAAAGTCCATCTCTTTAAAAAAGGAGGATAGCTTAGTAGATGGATATATCTTTATTTTACTTGCCTAGATTACAATTTTTGATCTCAAAGTTGTAAGGTGTTTTTGTCTACCAATCTTGCATTTCACTGAATCCTTGTATATAGTGACATTCACTTTGTTTTGATGCTTCAGCACCCCATATTCGTTCCTCGTTTATTTACCCTTCAGCATTGCACATATAAAGAAGTGGAGTATTAAAGCGCAAAACTTGATCAAGCACCAACACGTACATTCTTATCCTACAATGCAATATATTTGTTTCCTGGCATTTATAGTTACTTCTTAAGGTCAAACTGAGTATAAGTTTCATTTTACCTACATAAAAGAAAGCATAATATGGAGGGCATACATGATTGAACCAAAATTGTAGCTTTCTTTAGTTCCTTGAAATAACTGCGAACCTGATAACCTTTGAAACACTTTTGCACTACAATAATTCCACGAAGTGTTTAAGAGCGTATGATGGCCTTGTTACCGCTCAAACTAACAGAGCATCTAAAGGGGATTCCTAAAGGGAAAATTCTAGGCCAAAGGAAAAAAATGGAGACTTAGCCCACTATCACCTCGGTTAAGGCTCCCAATTATTTACAAACTTTCATTGATGGGAGGAGACCTGGTATATTATGGGTCACTAATGAAAGATAAACCAATGTGTGGATGTGGAGTGGCCCAAATGATTCCCTTTCCAGAAGAGTTTGAAATATAGAGCTTGCTAGCTTTCTAAGCAAGGTAGAATGTCATCTAGGAGAGGAATAATAAGATTTCAGGGTTACATTTAGGAAGATAAAACAAGAGGCCCATGTGATACTACAAAACTCTAGAGTACATGTAACTAAAGGAGCTTTCCTCAACCAAGAGATCTATCTCTAAACATAAAAGCTAAGGTAAGAAGTGTGTTTATTTTGTTTTATCTACTTATATATATGAATAATATGAATGTAATAATACCCTCAAGGAGAGTGAATGCAAATTGGCTTCTACAATGAAGCAGGATAAGACTTCTACAATAAAGAAAAACAAGAGTACCACGTTATGGAAGAGGTGTGTCCAATGGAAAAGCCATACTAATACATGTAACTAAAGGATCTTTCCTCAACCAATACATCTATTTCTACACAGAAAAACTAAGCTAAGAAGAGTGTTTATTTTGTTTTATCTACTGATATATATATGAAAAAGATGAATGCAATCATACCCTCAGGGAGAGTGAATGCAAATTGGCTTCTACAATGAAGCAGGATAGGACTTCTATAGTAAAGAAAAACAAGAGTACCAAGTTATGGAAGAGGGGTGTCCTATGGAAAAACTAGACTCTACATCATTGATTC
Source organism: Pinus tabuliformis (assembly GCA_031772625.1). Classification (NCBI taxonomy): domain Eukaryota; kingdom Viridiplantae; phylum Streptophyta; class Pinopsida; order Pinales; family Pinaceae; genus Pinus; species Pinus tabuliformis. The sequence goes on along the minus strand of CM062810.1, from coordinate 475,957,209 downwards.
AATGGTAGAGGGATGAATATTTCAGCCAAAATTAATTCTTATTCGATTGTTGAGCCAATGGTTAGACGGCTGGGGACATGATTTGGCCTGCATCAAACATGTCGGTTACATGGAATGCAGTTTACTTCAAGGTTCAATTTGGTGGCACTAAGAAAAAGAGGGATGTAGACACATTTTCCACCTTGTTTCGCCCAGATAAATTCATTTTCTTATGGGATGAGAAAATAAATTATAATAAGAGTAAATAAAGAAGGATATTAGAGTAAATAAATTATAATAATCATATTTAATACTTCTGAGCTTTAAAGTGGGAGAATCTTATATTATAAAATTATCTATGTTGATATATTAAAATGAGGACAACTAGGTGTTGGAACTCAGGGGCTATGAATTTGGAGTTACATAATGTCCACATAATGTATATCTTCCACATCTATGTATCATGACACTAAATTGAAATAATATCTTCGAGGATCTTGGCTATCTTATTTCTTTTTCCTATGGTGTTCTCTACTACTGAACTCATAAAGCTCTAACAAAAGCACCACCCATTTTGGAGTTTGTGATTTCAATTTTTGGTCTATTTTCTATATAAAATTTAGACTGTGGAGAGTTTTAACTATTTGAAAATTTCATGTTCAATGTTAAGTGCTATATATTATGAGAATTGAAGTTATTTAATATTTACATAAAGCTAGGTCTATGTTCTACAACATTATATGATGGATTTGTCATGAGATGGTAATCCTTTGCCTTTTCTTGTGAATTCTAAAGTAGTTTATAAATTTTATCATTTTTAACATGCATTATTGCCCAAGTCGCCAACTTATCAGTGTTAGATAGGTTTACTGACTCGTTGTCAAGTCCAAGTCATGTGAATTTGTCTCTAAACATAGAGACTATTACTTACGAAATGTAAAATCTACATGATCTGAATAGACTACAATTTTGTTGGAACTAATGTTCCGAGCTAGCGAGGTCTACTAGAATAGTCTTTAGAAATATGGAAGGATCAAGAAAACTTGTCTTTTTGCAGCTACAAACATTTTTTGAAAAGGGAAATTCCATCAAGAAACGTATTTCACTTTCTTCTTTTCTCTATAAGTATAATAAAATCAGCATGAGGAATAATTCAAATTTTAACCCGAATGATAAGAACTGTGTACATGCAGTGATGAATTTCTAGCCAAAGCTCTAAGAGACTTATATTAGCAATACCCAAGGATCTACCATCCATCCTGCTTCATGCATATAAATCTCACGATAGCTTGATTTTTATCTTTGTTCTACCACGCCCTTCATTCAAGCCCTTTGCTCAAGTGAGTGAATTTGTTGCAGTAATCTAATTTGTATCTTTGTTCAACTATTTTCATTTGTTAACTAAAACATTGATTCTATTTGGAAATCGCAACTCATTCTCATTCAGTTCATTTGGCTTCTTTCTTAGGTAATAGTTTTGCAAAAAACCATGGAAATTTCAATCATTGACTCATTCTTTTAATTACTTTGCTAGAATCCATTAATACAACATTACAACATTGAGCTAAGAGCTGATAAATTAGCAATATGTCATTAGTAGGGAAGATTTAATGAGGTCATGGATTGTGGAAATTTTTATGCTAATTTTGAATGCATATATTTCTAAAATTCATGGCGATGTTTCTTGTGGAGATTGATGTTTGGATTTGTGTGCATTTTATCACGATGAGTTGTGTTTGGATAAGCGTGCATTTTATTTCTTTTCACCTATGCTCTTCTTTCATATGCACTAGAGACTTACGACATTTCCTTTGCAACATCTAGTGCCAATGCTAGCAAATAATAATTATCACTGTCATATTTACTAATGTGATAAATGATAAATATGTAGGTAAATATATATGAAGTATATTTACACTTACATTAGTAAATATAGTTGCTATACATAAAATAGATGTATATCAACCACATTAATAATTATTGTTAGTATATATAATTATTATTAATAATTATATAATTAATAACAACATAATATATTTATAAATTTATATATTTTTCATATAGATATATTTGAGATTATAATATAACAAACATTTAACCTAATAATAACATTTACTTATTATTAATAATATTTATTTATCTCACCACCATATATATATATATATATATATATATATATATATTTATTTATTTATTTATTTATTTATTTCAAAACATTAATAAAACTAAAACATTAATATTATAAACCCAACAAATTAATAAACTGAAGAGGTTATTAATATTATAGAACCAAAGGATAATAGTATAAGCTCAAGGAATTATTATTAAAAATTCAACTGATTTATATTATAAAAACCAAGAGATTAATAAACGTAAGAGATGATTAATATTATAAACCTAAAGGATTAATAAATCTATGGGATTAATATTGTAAATGGAAGGGATAAATATCCAAGGGATTAATAAACCCAAGCAATTATTAATATTTGAAACCAAAGAGAATCATAAACCCAAGAGATTAATATTATAAACACAAGTAGTTATTAATATTATAAACCTAAGGGATTAATAAACCCAAGAGATTAGTATTAAACAATATGACTAACATTATAAACCCTAGGATTATAGAATTAGTTTTAAACTGTATGATTATTGTTATAAATCTTACTATTAATATTATAACTCATAAAATTATAAACCCTAATATAATATTATACATATTAGGAATTAATATTACAAACCATGGCATTAATATTATAAATCCAAGGGATTAAAGACCGTATGATTAATATTATAAACCGTACGGTTATAGACCTTAAGATTCTAATCCCTAAACACAATATTATAAACAAAAATATTAAGCCTAAGGAATTCACATTATAAACCCAAGAGATTAATTTTATAAACCTTTAAGATTAATATTTTAAACCATAGGGATTAACATAATAAATCCAAAGGATTAATAAACTGAGGGGATTATTAATATTATAAACCCTAATATATTATTGTACGTATTAGGATTAGTATTATAGACCACAGGGATTAATAAACCCAAGATGTTATAAACCCTATGATTAATATTATAAATCCAAGGGATTAAAAACAATAGGATTAATATTATAAACACTATCATTATAAATATTATGATTATAAACCCTAAATTCAACATTATAAGCCAAAATATTGAACTCTAATTTATTCAATGTTGCAATGGGACATGGAACAAATTGCAATGTGATGTACCAATATTGTAACAAAGATTGTCATAATGCTTGTCACACTATGATGATGCTAGGAACACTGCAATGTTGGGTAAATTTTCATATCATTCCAACATCACAATATGAAATCGTAATATTAAACCAAATATTATAAACCCTAATATTATAAAATACAATATTACAGTAAAACTTTATGATTCATATTAGTGTATGAATATTATAAACCAAGGGATTAATATTATAAACTAAAGGGATTGATGAACCCAACAGATTAATATTATAAACCTAAGATCAATATTATAAACCCTAACATAATATTATGCATATTAGAGATTAATATTATAAACCCACATTATTAACCTCAAAGAACTCATAATATTATAAACTCGAGATGTTAATAAACCCAAGTGATTAATATTATAAACCCAAGGGATAATAAAATCAAGGGAATAATATTTTTTTTTTTTCTATATTAAGACTAACCTACGTACCCACGGGAGATTTGAACCGGTGACCTATCACAAGGAGTGCCTTAACAGCGCACCCATTCACCATCAATCCAAACCCCCGTGGGCCAAGGGAATAATATTAAGTCCTAATATTTTTATTATAAATCCAAGTGATTATAAACCTTAGGATTGTTATTATAAATCCAAGGGATTAAAATTCTTAGGATTAATATTATAAATCCAAGGGATTAAAATTCTTAGGATTAATATTATAAACCCTAAACCTACTATTATAAACGAGAATATTAAACCCTAATTTATTTAATGCTGCAATGCGATATTGAATAAATTGCAACGTGATGTATCATTGTGACAATGATTGTCAAAATTATTATCATATTGCAACAATGCTTGGAACAATATAGATAATGAATATAGAAATAAAGAAAATGATGACAAGCCATATTCCACGTAATAAGATTTCTAACCACAAAAATTTGCCTTCAATTTATTATAAAGATTCTATAATTGCAAACATACATTGTTATAACGTTATGGGCCAATACACTAACTTATCAATATCACATGCCTAAAAATCAATAAATCATTTAATATGACACTTGTTCATGTGAAAAATTTTAATTAATGAATTTAATTAAAAGAATGAAAAAGACATAACTATTTAGAAAATAAATATCAACATTTAATTATATATACTACTAAAATATTATAGAATATTCTAAACAAATTAAATCTCTATCATTTACGTAATAATTATTTATAATCAAATTTAAAATATAAAAACTAAACATTCTTAATTAACTCTCCCTCTTTATTTTAATATTCAAGCGGTTGATATTGGCTTTGATATTTCCAATAAAAATCTGATATTGTAATTGTAATTTATAAATGATTATGGAAGAGCACGAACAATGATCATTTATTGAGCATATCCTTTGGGATGATGTTAAAGTTCAATGAATGTTTAGCTTGTAAGCGTATTCATATTGCTTTATGAAAAATAATTATATAAAATCAAATAATTAAAGTGAAAAAGATATTTTGAAAGATAATAGAAGTTGTTTTTTTTATAATTTCAAAGTATTATATGAAAATGAAATGCAAAATTTGAAACTATTATAATATATAAATTTATATTAAAATTTTATAATAAAGTTATATATTAAAAGTTAAGAATTTTGAGTGAATTACAATTTTTTCAATTGTCTTATGGGTAACGATGTATAAAAGTAGGTCTTTTATACTTCAAGTAATACTTTTGTCTTTTAATGTGGTGCCTCCAAAAAAAATGTTTTGAAATTGTTTTGAATTAGTTTCCATGCATGTAGGATATTAATTGGTGTCTAAGATCGGGGAATTCCTCTTATGTGTTCATTTCTTGTGACATCAATACATAGTATATATATTTGATTTGAAGGCATTTTTAGTGAAAGATGGCCCATCATAGCTTGAGGTCCTTTTTGGAGCAACATGTTTTTTATCGTTAGAGGAGGAGAAGTCAATAAATCACTATATTAAGTTATTATTATGAGATTATATATATGAAGTATCTTATATTAAGTTATTATTATGAGATTATATATATGAAGTATCACGCTAAGATGATGATTATGTTTTTTCTAGAAAATATGAGGAGGAAGGGTCCCTTTTCGATATGCATACTAAGACTAGATTGGACAGTATAGATGTGATAGGAATAACTAGACAATAAGATGATGCTTAAACATATCCAACAATTGAAACAAGATCACAAGATTCTTATAGGATAAACATGGTAGCATGACACCTTAAGGTATAAAGAGTGAATAATTTTGACACAAAAACTTCTTTAAAAAAACAGTGTTATTTGAATTGCACTCCTCTTACCATGACTCGCTCTAGTTTTTTAAAAAAATGAACATCCAAACCTTCATAGCTTATTTTAGTAATTATCAGAGGAACAATGTTGAGATAGTGAAGATCCATGTTACATTCTGACATTTGGGCCTCTAATATTTTAGGAGGTTATCTTTATTGAGGATTGGGAGGGTTGGAGGAGAATGCCTATATCATTAGCTTAATTATTTTCAAATTACAAATAGTTCTCCTAGCTCTTCGAGCAATTTCTTGTTGTTTCTTCCTCTTTTCATTCCTTCTTTGTAGGCTTTTGATGTTCTTTGAAGGAATGAGTGTTAACTCCTAAAATGATTGGATGAGATAGAATCTGAGAGATCATATGATCATTGGCACTTGTCCTATAAAATGGAGTTTCCAAGAAGCTAAAGTTGATACTTCAAGATTAAGTGAGAATTTTTTCCTTTCAATTCAGTTGCCATTATTAAGAGATATTTACATCTATATCCATGTCCTTAATTTCTCTTACATAATATTAGTCAAGGATTATTTAATTTCAATTTCAAAGACCTAGGGGGTAAGTTGATTTAATTCTTATGTCTCCTTTATTCGCTGGAAGGGATCATCTTGGGCCTTATTTTCCCTAGAATCATAATCCTCATGTGAGATACCATTCGAATAATCACTAAGGAGAGGTTCTTTAGATGAGGCTACAATTTTGAATCTACAAAAGTACTACAATTTCTATTAGTGTTAGGTGTGAAGCCAGATTATCTTCCTAATTCGGAGGTATTTGTTTTAGATGGATGTATACCCCAGGAAGACTGTACACCCCTCCACCTAGGGGGGACTTGTCACCCTGGATGGGGGTCCGAGGGCTAAAAATAAAAGTAAAATTACCTTGTAAAATATTGTAATGTCATATTCAACCTAGGTCGTTCATTAGGCAGATGATCTGATAGTAGAAGTTATTTTTAATTTAAGTTTTTTTTCCCTAGAAGGAAACTCCTCAATTTATATGAGGGAATTGTATTGCAGCTGTGTGTATATGTATTCTGAGTGAGAAAAAGAGAGGAGACCGTGTGAGAGCGAAGAGGAAATTACAACACATTTTATGTAGGTTGTATTTCTTCATTTTGTTGGACAATATAAAAGGAATGACTGGTTGTTTCTCCATGGATGTAGCCCAAAATCGGTGAACCATGTATATATGTGTCTCTCTTGTTTTATTCATTTTTTAGTGTTTGTGTTTCTGCAATATTTTATGTGTTCTGTTTCTCTATAGTATATAATTTTCTAACAAATAGGAGTGGGGGGTTTATATTTGATTTTTTTCTCATTAAGAGGGGTTTTACAAAACCTTCTAGGTCTTTTAGTGACTTAGGGATTGGGGTTGGGTTAGTTTGAAGAAGAAGGAAGTATATGAAAATATGGCCATTGTGGAATTTTTGGTCTCTTAAGGGCATATGGTCATAATCCAAGGTTTGCTTCCATAACGTATCCTAGTAGGAGATGCCAATGGAGGCTAGCAAGCGATGGGAGATGTTTACATAGGAACATATTTAAGCAATGAAGTATATCTTCCTCTCTTCATGGCCTCTGAGGTTTTGACAAATTTTCCTAGTGCATTTCTTATTCCTTTGAGGGTTCCATCTTCCTAGAATATTGACCAACGCTTCTAGAAAGTACTACATTTCTAGGTTAAATAATTCATTTCGAAATTTGAGATAAATTCTTGCAAAGTTGAAGAAATACAACCCATTTTCAACTACCCTAGTTTATCCTTGAGGTTTTTCAAAAATGATAGTGAAAAATCTTGTTGCTTCTAATTTTAAATCCATCCATTTTGGTTTCCATATTTCTCCATCCACTAAATTAAAGTCTATTCTATTGGTCATATCCCCTTGAATTTGCAAGAAGAGTATGAGCATGAATTGAACGTATTGATTAATTGTACTAGATTTTTCCTCATATTTTAGATCTTCAATTCCCTTTGGTATACAATGGTTTGGACCTTGAGTTTTCTAGGATGACCCAATAGGTAGATTGGTTGCATGGGTGAAGCATTGTCATAGATGAGAGCCATTTGCCATTTGTGACCAATTATTTGAAGGGTTTCTAGTGGAGGTAACATGTCTTGTTTTCTACATGTCCCTTGTTACAACATTGTGATCCATAAGCCATGAACTATTTAGAATAGAAACTTTGGATCACCAAAAATCCTAGTTGTAGAGAAAAAAATTTGCTATTGCCATAAAAGCATATATTTATCATTACAATTAGTTGATAATTGATGCAATTAAGTGTTTTCATGCCCATAAATTTAAAAGATATTTAAATGTTTCAATAAAAAGTTACATGGATACAATTTTATCGAAGTTATGAGTTACAAGCAAATTTAAAAGAGGTAGTCTATCATTTTGTGTGAAAAGGAGCAAAGACATCTCATCCTAAAATTTATTTTATTAAAAAAAATGTTAAATGTGGTATAGCCTGTTTATCCTTTCAAAAAAATCAACTACCCCAAAATCACATATTTTCTTGAAGTAGAATCAAAATATTGTTCAACCATCAAGCTGGTTAACACTTGGAAAATGAGGCTAATCATAGCTTTGCTGCAAAGATAGATCAACAAAAAACAATAAATATACATGTTATTTAATTCTGGATTCTTAATTGCATTGAAATAATAAATTCATTTCAATCCTTTTTCCTTTAATCCATGATTGAAGTTTATTGAATTTGTAACACTCTCTATCTTCAATGTATCGATAAATACTTACATGGGATATAACACTTGCTTATTAAGTAATTATTCAAATATATTAGCAATTGCACCACATGCTGCAAAGGAAACGCTGTAAGGCGGTAGCATAGGAAAGACTTCCTTAAGTCAAACATGGCTCATTTTTAGTCTGGTTGTGTAAGTCTGCGACTACTCCTCTTCATTCCCTTGCAACACTGGACTTCCCTGTGAAAGAATAACTGTGATTAGGTTCAAATAAAAATACTTGAAGATTGCATGGTTGATGACGATTAACTGAAGAAGTAATTGAAAACAAATCCAAACCACAACTTGAAGTTGAGTCGGTGCTCAGTTAGTGGATTGGATTTTCCTATGGGTTGGATCCCATGAATTTATTGAGTTTGTGCTTAGTTAGGGGTTTGAATTCTTTTGTGGGTTGGAGCCCACAAAATCACATGCTCATAATTACATCTATCTTAGCCATAGCAACTCAAAATAGGGGGAAGTCTTACCAATAGAGGTAAAATCAACATTCTTGAATGACATTTTAGAAGAAGTATATGTGGAGTAGCCACCAGGATATAAGATAAAAGGTTGTAAAAATAAGGTATACAAGTTGAAGAAAGCTCTCTAAGGACTTAAGAAAGCTCCTAGAGCTTGGTATACCATGATTGATTCATATCTAATGAACAATGGATTTAGTAGAAGCAATAATGAACCTATATTATATACAGAGGTGAAGGAACAAGGTCAAATTCTAATTGTTTATATGTATGATTATGATATGATATTCATAGTGAATCTATCAATGGGCAAGTTTAAATCAACTATGGAGAAAGGGTCTAAAATGAATGCTTTGGGGTTGATGAGATTCTTTCTTCGCATTGAAGTCAATAAATAAGATTCAAGTACTTTTTTTGTTTCAAGGAAGGTATGTCATGGATGCGTTAAAGAGGTTTAGGATGATGAATTGTGAACAAGTACAAATTTCAGTTGCAATAGGAACAAAGCTCAACAAAGCAGATATAAGATCCAATTTAGATCCAACTCTTTTCAGGAGATTGGTTGGTATTTTATGTATCTTACTACCACTAGACCATACATATGTATGTTGTTAGCTTGATTTACAAGTTCATGGAGTCTCTAAAAGGCTCACATTGACGAGCATGGAAAATAATATTGAGATATATTGATGGAACAATAGGATATAACATATTACACTCGAGTACTAATAGTGATCATTTAGTTGGATACACTAAATATGAATTTGCAAGTAGCATGGATGACAGAAGCATACTTTCCGATATTTTTTTCATATTGGTTCATATGTGATTTCATGGGCATCCAAAAAGCAGCCCATTGTAACAATCTCATCTTGAAGTAAAACATGTACCAACAACAACTTGTGAAACAATTTGGTTATGCAAACTATTGTGTGTTCTACAACAAAAGCAAGAGGGACCAACTACAATGTATTGTGACAATAGTAGCCTTGTTAAATAACCATGTTTTTCATCAAAAAGGACAACAAATTGGTATTAGATATCACTTCACTAGAAAACTTGTAAACAATGGAGAAATCTACTTGGAATCTTGTAAATCAAAAGAACAATGGAGAAATCTACTTAGAATCTTGTAAATCAAAAAAATAATTGGCTAATATATTCGCATATTCATTGACTAGAGGTGTATTTAAATTTCATAGACAGAATTTAGGGGTTGCCAACCTACCGAAAGACTTAGACTAATAGTCATTAGTAATCATAATTAAAAGAAATGTTGAAAATAATTACTCGAAATAGGAGCACTCAATCAACTTACAATTTTAAACAATTTATATAGAAGAAATCTGAGTGATACATGTGTGAGTTAAAATTAACCTATCAAATTTTACCAATATAACTTCATAGAAATAAATCAAATTATTAAATCAATTCCAATTTCTAACCAACAGCTCGTACTCTTATCACATTTTAGTTTATTACAATATTGATTTTTCTTTTTAGATTTTTAAAATATATAAACTAGGTTCACCTAATCAGAGTCTGGTTGGCAGAATCTAATCGTCCGTTGCATGAGTGAAATCTCAATGCCACAACCCCATTCAAACACACGTACAAATAAAAACGTACTGTAATCCTATCAAACATGGTCTGTAGAGACCACAGTCCGAACTCGTTCTTTCCGTAAATCTGAACATAATCCATTTCGCAGAATGACCAGAGTCGTCATTCTCTTCAGCATTCTATGCCCCGCGTCACTGTTGGGTAGCATAATTGGCAAGGGCGGCAGTATCGTGAAGAACCTCTGGAAGGAAACCGGTACCTGAATTAGCATCGAAGACGACGCAATACCAGATTTGGCAGAAAGACTGGTTTGATCTCTTCGTACAACGGGGCAGACAGGGGGCGGTTTGCCCGGCGCAGGGCTACCTGTACAGATAATTGAACAGTTCAAACCATCTCAATAGTCGTCAACCATATTCCATGCTTGTCGATTCCCATCCCCGAGGTCTAGGACGGTGGAATCTGGTTCGATTTTCGTTCACATTCGACGGAAAGAGTGAATTCAATGGTCAATTCAAAAGATAAGGTGCGCTGGAGCAAACGCTCTCGAAATCTAAAACAATAACATAAAAAGTTGAAAATATAAGTGATTTCTTTAATTAATTAATTGCGTTATTGGTCTCGAAGGTTCAATTTTCTATAATACATTGCAAAGAAAAAGAAACGAGGTGAAACACGCATAATCAACAACTTTAAAATTAATGCCCACTTGTTCAGCGGGATCAAATGGCATATTCGGGCATATATTTACGCTTTTGACTGCTCTTCAATAAAGCAAGAGAACTTCCCCATGGGGACCCATCTCATAATATTGAACTTTTGTCCTTGCAATAAAATATTAAGACACAATAGTGACCATGTAACATTGCAAAATATTAAAACACAATAGTGAGCATGTAACAGTCCTACACTGTATAAAATATTAGTTGACACTCCTGTTATAAAATATAATATAGCTAATAATTATGGTCCATGTTTTTCAATTTAGTTAAAATTCTTAAGCCTTGAAAGTCACACTAAAGCTAAATTTTGGACAATAGCCTATGTCACACGTTGATAAAGAAGCGATGGATTAGAATTATGATTATGGCATCAGAGGGTGCAAGTGCAAAAAGGCCTTAAATTAAAATAAGATCCCATGGAATACAATATTTAAGAGTGTTTCACTTTAAATATTTTTCGCATGTTAGATGGAATAAATGTACATATAATGTGTAAAAATATCATGCTGCCCTTGCCCATCAGTGGTTGACGTAGTTTGACATTATAGGAGTAACTAAAGGAATAATTTCAATGGGCAGCCTATGGAGACAGTTGAAAGAGATTCTAATTCATTAATTGTAATTAGTTCTTTTAAATAAAATCAGTTTTTGTCTCGAAAGATAAGACATCAGTATTCAGGAGTGAGGGCATTCATTCACATTCGGAACAAGCAAGAGGTAAAATAGAGGGGAGAAAGATCCCATAGTTGATCGAAGTTAGGAAGCAGTATCAAATTTACTCAAAATCCACTACTTGGTTGTATAGTCACTTGGTTAAATGACTCCTAGTGAAATAGTTCTTATTTGGTGGAATAGCTGCTCGATTTCTTTTTTCAAGGAAAGGATAACAATGGTTCCAGTTGATTTGATTTCATTCTAAGAACCAGTAACAAATGCTAATGCCATCATCCCAAACAATGAGAAATAGAAATATAAAATGAGAAATAAAAATATAACTAACGAGTGGTATATGAAATGACTAACCTAAAAGATCCAACTCACTTTATTGGTCTAGTTGCCCCCGCCCCTGTTGCCACACACAAGAAATTCAACAGTAGAAGCATGCCTGTGTCGCCTGACCAAAAAGATCCGACTCACTTTATTGGACGAGTTGCCCCAGCCCCTACTACTGCACACAGGAAATTCAAGAGTAGCAGCATGCCTGTGTCACATTGTTGATGGACTGGCATTAAATGTAACAATAAATCTATAGTTCTGGCTTTGGATCTCTCACGAAAACACCTCACAAGTAAAATGTCATAAGCAGTGGAGCTGTTTGACCACCTTGTCAACTTAAATGTCAGCCAAAACCACTTTGTTGGACCAATCAGTGAAGCCATTTTCAGGCTCCCCAAATTAGAAACCCTGTATATCAACCAGAATTCCTTCAATGGATCATTAACAAAAACTTCAGCTCAAGCATAAAAGAGCATGACCACAAGAGACAATAATGTTGTCTGCAACGTGGAAGAAAAACACATAAAGGAACGAGAACCAACCCCACTAGAGCATGGTTTCCTTCATATGTCTCGTGGAAGGTTCAGGGAGGAGAGAAAGAATTTGAAGGTCTGCCTGTGGATAGTGCCAAATTGCTCCATTTCCAACCATAGATATCAATCCTTCCCTTCATGAATGCTATCCCAACCTAAAACTAAAATAGTGCAGTTAAAAGCGTAAAACTAAATAGAGGAAATGGCATAATCAACAGAAAATGTAAGACTAAGGGAGGTAAGGGGCTCAGGTTGACACATCTCAAACTCTAGATCCATTTTCTTCTCTGTTTGATTTCTCTTCAGCCTCTCTTTCCTTTCATCATCCTTCCTCTCATCAATAAATCTGGCAAATGATTTGACAAACCTTCCACTACAGCCTAATGCATGGAAACGATGCTTGGAATTCTCAACGTCTAACTGAGTGTTTTGACGGAACAGGCATATCATGTGACAAAAAAATATAAACAAGGCTATAAAACACACAATTCCAGTCTCTAAGAAAAGGCCCCAAAAATCTTCAGTTTATTGGAGTAGACTTCACTAGTCGTTGTCTCACATGAATCAATTTTCAACAACTTGTCTTGAATTCTTTGAAGTTCCCCACTCTCAGAGAAAGACAGGATTGTTGTGGACACATCGGCTGTGAATGAGGAATTTCTTGAAAAATCCTGTACATACCAACATATTTTTTATCACAATTTTCATATTTCAATAATGTAGACTAAGAGAAAGGATACCTACAATACTCTATTCTCTTTTGGTAAATTCTCCACCCATAGTTCTAAATCCATAGTGCTTGCATAAAATTAAATGAACATAGGGAAGCTCGTCCAAGGAACAATTATGATGTCTGCAATTTGGAAGAAGACCATAGAAAGAAATGAGAACAAACCCTAGCGGAGCATGGTTTTCTTCATATGGCTTGTGCAGGGTTTGGGAAAGAGGGTGAGAAACTTAGAAAGAAAACCCTCGTCTAAGAACCAAATGCATCCTACACTGGTAAAAGATTTCATGAAAATACTTGTAAAAGCCCACATGAACCAATACAAATGTTAAAAAAAATGATACCCTAGTTGCAAAATTTCTGGTAAAGAACTGGAACGGAAAAAAATCCTCTGAAGATTTGAAAGTAAGTTTAAAACAAAATAAAATAACTTGTAATCTTCGTGAGCCATGGAAGAACACTGCAACTTGGATGAAAACCACAAAAATAAGCCAACAGAAAAGGATTAAAATCCTCTGAAAATTTGAAATAAATTTTAAAAAATTAAAATAAAATTACTTGTAATTTTGGTGAGCCATGGAAGAGCACTACTACTTGGATGAAGACCACAAAAAGAAGTGAACTGAAATGGAAAGAAATCCTCTAAAGATTTGAAAGAAAGTTAAAAAAAATAAAACAAAAAGTTATAAATAATTAATTCTTACTTGTCTATGGTTGTAATTCTCCATTTGAGGAGTTTGTTCCTATATAATAGGAATTTAGATTCTCCTAGTTTAGTGTGTGGTTGAGAGAATCTCTCAACCACACTACTATACGTTTAAGATAGAATTCCTATCTTGAGACTATTGAGTGTATAAATATGTGTAATTTCCTCAGTCATTATATAGAAAATATATTACTGTGTGCAATTTTATCTTGGTATCAGAGCCTGTGAGGCCTGGCCCCTCCTGGGCTTGGCCCTCGTGGGCCTAGGGAAATAAAAATTTTGGTGAATGTTAGTTTGTCATAGAATGTTTGCGTTTGTCCATCATCAAGAGACTTAGAGACTTGAATTCAAGGGACAACAAGGTTTTCCCGGTTACAATGGGTACTCAAGGCAGTGTCTTAGGTGAGACATTGGAAATATGGCAGGATCTTTGGTTTCTGTTCTTGTGAAGCCTCCGTTTGAAGCATTGGGTGAGCAGAACTAGAGTGTGTAGAGTGGATCTACAAAATGCCTATTGATGAACTTTGAGAATGCCAAAGACCCTCTAGTGGGAGCTATCCAGCGACTCTTCCCATGTATTTGCAAGGGTTTTGAGTATTTTACTTGTTTTGAGGATTGGAGCAGACAAGGAGCGTAACCTTGTAGACTGTTTGCATGAGAGAGGCATTGTAAACGTGAAAAAACTCTATTTTCAGTTATGTGATTGCGGGAGATCTCAGATACAGAGATCTGCAATAGCTTACTGTGTTGGAGTCGAACCCTGAGTATGGCTCGCTGTGCTGGAGTGCGTCTGGCATAAATTTTGTTTGGTGTGTGCACGCTAAGATGGAGAGAGTTATCCTGCAAATTGATGTTGTGCGTGGAGCATCGATTCTTCCTATTGATTAGTTAGATTTTGTGGAGGTTCCACCGATAGATGAATTGATTGCCCGCCCTTCATATTAGGGAGCCGAATTTCCAGAGTTGGATTTGAAGAATCACGCCATGTCTGACAACATGTACCCACCGCCACCTGCAGCATACCAGCAAGGAAATCCTCCGCTAAGGTGCCCCATCCAAGCTCCTCTGCCACAATACGCTGAAGGCGGAGCTGTAAAAATGCGGCAAAGAGGCGAGAAAGGATTCACCGAAGGATGCATTGCCGCTTTGTGCTACTGTTGGCTATGCGAAGAATCATGTTGCTGATGGCCCGGATTGGATTTACATCGGAAAGTTAATTATGATGAAAGTTCATATATTATGGAGTTGTGGTGGTGTCTAGATCCTGGAGCAGTAGTGGGAGGATATGACAACGATTATTATGGGCGGCGACCTATGATTTTTGGAGTTGATGCGGTGTTCACTACAGGTGCAGTTGTCAGGGTTGTTGCACCAAATCCGGACGTGCTCATTTTAGGTTGGGCACTTGTGGGTTTAGGCATCGATGCATTGATCATTGCCACGTAGATGACATATGAGCGTGGCTCCATACAGCAGTGGCTGGAATCTGGAAATATCATATGCATGGCCACAGGGCAAACGCCCCAAGAATTCCTGTGCATTAAAGCAATGGGTTCTCTAAGACCTACGAGATCAATTCCCGGAGGGCAAGCGTGGAGGATGGTGCCGTGTGGATTCAATTGCTGGTGACTTCAATCGCTAGAGGTTTGTGATGTCTTGGATTGGCAGATCTATGCCTCGATGCAGCATAAAAGAGTGCAGATCATTGCAGGAGCAGAGGAGGACGATCTGATGCAAATCGATCCGATGGCCGGTTATTTGTCGTTTCATGATGCCAATCTGATGTCTATGTATATAAAAAAAATTGGAAGGGAGAATTCAATGATGCCAATCTGATGTCTATGTATATAAAAAAAAATTGCAAGGGAGAATTCAAGTGCCCGCCTTGGTTTTCCTCTGATGTTAAGAGGCTGCTGCTTAAGATTTTGGATCCCAATCCCAAGACACAGATCAATATTCCTCGACTCATGGAAGTTCCATGGTTCAAAAAGGATTTCAAACCCGTGAAATTTGATACAGAAGAGGATGATAATGGTAACAACCTTGAGGATGTGGGTTCAGTGTTGAATGTCTCCTCCTAGAGTACAGCAAAGAAGCCCGCAAGCCTAAATGCGTTTGATATCATTTCTCTTTCACGAGGCTTTGATCTATCAGGCCTGTTTGAAGAGAAACAGTTGAAACATGATAAACGCTTCACATCTACTCATCCGGTTGCCAATATAATCTCCAAGTTCGAGGAAATAGCTAAGCTTGAAAATTTCACCGTGAAGAAGGCAGATTACAAGGTGAAGATGTAGGGGTCTGTGGGAGGCAGGAAAGGGCAACTATCTATTGTTGCAGAAATATTTGAGGTAACACCTTCTCTATTTGTTGTGGAGTTGAAAAAAAAGCCGGTGGTGACACACTGGACTATGAGAAAATCTATGAAGAAAAGCTCAGACGTGGTCTCAAAGACATTGTTTGGGCTTGGCATGGCGATCACGAATAGTTTAAGCAATTTAAACCCATTTTCAAATTTGTGGACAGTAGTTGAGAATTTGACTGATGATGAGTTCAGATCTATTGGTGAAGGCCAATATTTAGTTCCTTCCAATTCAAGGGGTCTTTGTATCGTTGAAGCGTGTGATTGAAATCGTGGGTATAGCATAGCATAAGGGTTGTCGGTGGCGGAGCAACGGATTTTGTGTGTGCCATCATGAAGAAGAACGGTGGAGCAGCGTTGTGAATTACTCCAGATCGTGGAATGTGCTTCCAGATTGTGCAGATCTGTGGTATTTCCTAGCAGATCGGTGGAGCTGTGACCTTGAGAGCAGTTTTTTTTAGTTGTTGGAGAGACATCAAGCATTGTTGCATTAGAGTTGATGTTTGTCGCAAGGTCGTAATGTAGTCTCCCCCCAACTTCAAAGATACACAAATTTCTAGCGACGAATGCAGAGAATTCATCAGTGGTTTGATGGTGCAGCTATGATGGATCTCAGTTGTGTTATGGAGCTCAATGCATTTTAGTTTTGGTGGAACAAACTTGCTATTGGATCTGTGATATTATTTTAATTTCTTGTGTATGCTCGATGTGGATGTAAATCTGGTTAAGAATGGGATGTATTGTTGTGACATTTAGTCTAGCCAACTATTGTCACCGGTTTAAGTCTATGTTGGAATTGGCCATTCTAACATTAGACAAATTTATTGACAGGAATTCTTAACAACCAGATAGGGCATTAGAGGAGTTGCATCAGAGATTGGAGGATGATCGAGATCGTGTTGCAGATTGTTAGCGAGCATGAGGCAGTATTCTTAGCTTTGATACTGTGAGTAGGGGAAGTGGCATAATGTTGCGATGACAGGAGAATTGAAATGCGATGGAGGATTGGACCATGGAGTCCTGAATTACTGTTCTTGAAGGGAAAATTATGTTCTCTTTGTGTGGCTGTGAGTGCCTATGTTCTGTTTTTTTATTTGTGGACCCCTCTCTTTGTGTGGCTGTGAGTGCCTATGTTCTGTTTTTTTATTAGTGGACCCCTCACAGATGAGGTAAAGGAGCAGTGACAACGTTTATGGTGGACAAAAAAATAGATGTTTGTGTGAGTTAGTGTGGTTTGTGGAATAGACTCCCAAGCATGTAATTATGGTCATTGTATGTACCCAGAGCCATTGTATGTGGAATGAAATATAAGTTTTAAAGGCATCTGAAAGTTCTTGGTGATCTTAAAACCACTTTGTAATGGTTGATGGTCAGCCTGAAACCATCTTTTGTCACTGTAAAGTGATGGTTTGTGGTGAGCCAGAAACCACATACAGAGCCTTAGTGGCTACAGGACTTGCCCGGTGGTGGCACATTTAAGTTCTGGATTTACCCGGTGGTGGTAGATCAGACTTGCCCGGTGGTGGCATATTGAAGTTGGCGGATTTTCCCGACGGTGGTAGATCAGAATTGCCCGGTGGTGGTAGATCAGACATGCCCGGTGGTGGTATATTGCCTGAGTGGCTAACGTGTGCACAGGAGCTTTGTGCTCGTAAGAGCAGCTGGACTGCAGTAACACCGGGCTCACGGTATGAGATATTGGTGTGTCTGAGCACAAGAGGTTCGGCACACTTTTCTATCTGACAGTTGCGTCGAAAGGCGCAATCAGCGCAACTGTTTGTGATTGTTATTTGGACATGAATATTTGGCTTAGAAAGGCACTGATCTCTCTTTGTTTTCTGGAGGTTTTGCACATGCAATTCGCATGATGGTGGTGGATTTGACTATCATGACAAGTAGTCATTAAGGGGGGAGTTAGAAATAATTAATTCCTACTTGTCTATTGTTGTAATTCTCCATTTGAGGAGTTTGTTCCTATATAATAGGAGTTTAGTTTCTCCTAGTTTAGTGTGTGGTTGAGAGAATCTCTCAACCACACTATTGTACATCTAAGATAGAATTCCTATCTTGAGACTATTGATTATATAAATATGTGTAATTTCCTCATTCATGATATAGAAAATATATTACTGTGTGTAATTTTTATCTCAAAATTACCTGTAATCTTGGCCGGTTGGCAAGCCATGGAAGAACAAATTGTTTGTATGTCTGGGGAAGGTTCGGTGATAAGTTAACATATGAAATATTAAACCAACCCTCTTTTTCTTTTGGAAAAAAATAAGACATTTTTCCAGACAAAAAAAAAAGAGACATTTTTACAGAGACGAAGACACCCCAATTGTCTAACACAGAATCAATAGCTCAAGATAGCACACGTGGTATTTTAGGGATGTCTTTTCCAAAAAGAATGCTTTACAGTGTAAAAATAATGATAGTTTATTAGATTAAAAAAAAAATCTCAAAAATATTAATTAATAATTATATCACTATTTTATATTATATCCATCCTCAAAATATTACTATAATATAATAATTATATTAAAAATATAATTGTTTTTTAAATTCTCAAAGAGAGCTTTGACTATGTGCAAGGTCTTGTGAACACATCTTAATATTGCAACAATACGTAATATAATAATTATATTAAAAATATAATTGTTTTTAAATTCTCAAAGAGAGCTTTGACTACGTGCAAGGTCTTGTGAACACATACTTCTTAATATTGCATCAATATAATCGTAGATTGCAAAGCCTTAAACCCATGTTGCAAGGCTTCACATCATCATGCAATGCATAATGGATTTAAGAGATGTAAGATTAACTAAAGTCAAGTTCGGAAGAAAGTTCCCGTAACATGGAAATTGGAGTTTCGAGTTATTTTAAGCCAATCGTGATGTCTTGAGAATGCAACCAGACATTATGAAGCATATTTTCATTCGTGTTTCTAATTGTTTATCGAATACCACAAGTAATGTTTACCTTTAATGTTATATTTAAAATCTGGAAAGAAATATATTTTTAAATTTATCATTAAACCTGTCAACAATTTGATAAAATATTCTTTAATAAAATTTAGGCCTTTACGTTATACTTTATAATAAATTTGAGCACTAATCTTCTTGACAATTTTCAGAATGAAAATATTTATGGATTCACAGTTGTCTTGATGACCGGAGCTTGGCGTAGGTTATCCTAATTGTAGATTTGATAATAATAAAAAAGGCCTTACGGCATATTTGACAATTTTCATAATCAACATATTTATGGATTCACAGTAGTCGTGATGACCGGAGCTTCGCGTACGTTATCCTGACTGTATTGATGCCTTACATAGCATATGTTTTTGGTTGGAATCTGGTTAAAAAATTCAAAAGTCAGAATGATGTAGTGTTTGAATCATTTTATTACAATCATCAAAAACCCTAAGCTACCCAAAATTCTGAAATTTTACAACAGTAACCCAACTTTTTAAAGAAATTTGTTAGATTTTATCATAATTTTACTAAAAACTTTCATTATTTTCTGAACTAATTTATATACTCTTTAGACTACCTATTAAAAAAAGTCAGGCTCTCGCATAACCCGAAACCGTAAACATCAAGGATTGGAATTCTCCTTATCTTAGTAAAACTTTCGGTTAATTATCCCACAAAAAACATTTGGTGTTAGATCGCTGCTCATCTTCCAAATCGGTCATTTGTAATTTTTTATTTGATAACAATGGACGTTTAAATTGAATCCGTGACAAGCTCCCGCAGAACCTGTTTCTTCTGATGGGCTCTCCCGCTGAATCTCTTTTTCGAGTGTTGTTATATAGAGAATCAGTGAAGTAGAGTTTTAACACTGATTACTTATACCAATTCAAAGGCGATCTAATAGTAAAAAATAAGGCGACGATCAAACAACAATACCAGTTAATAGAGTGAAAGTGAAGAATCTCGACCCCTGCTATGACAGAAGAAATAAGATATATAGCTTGTATCACTCATATATATATATATATATAAATATAATACACATGTTTTGGACAATTCGAACGATGGTTTGCAACACTAAAAATCACCTGCAATATGCGACATCCAAATAGAATGGAAACACAATTGTCTACCATGCCTTTCGTTTTCATATTCTGTTGTCAGCTGTTAGAAAATGGCCTATTTGAGCGTCGTAAAAGTGACGAAGGGCGATGACAGTCTATGGAAAATGAATCATATCGCAGAAAGAAATGACAAAGAAAGAGGAATCGTGGAATAGAGATTGTTGTTTTCAATATTTAAAATGGATAAATAAATTACATTGTAAACATCAATAATAAATTAGTGATATCTATGGAGTAAAATTGAAGTGTTTAGGACACTTATTAGACTACAGAATCAAATGTTCTCAAACCTTTGAAGTGTCTATGACAGTTATTAGACAGCAGAATCAAATGTTCTCAAACCTTTGAAGTGTCTATGACAGTTATTAGACAATAGAATCAAATGTTCTCAAACCTAACAGATAGTGAGATTAATATCTCAACATCTCCTCCTAATATCAATTGTTACATGTAGGGACACTTACAATGCATAATTGTTCTCTTTGAAATTCAAGTACATTCTTTCCCAATGGCTTTGTGAACATATCTTCTAGTTGATATTTGGAACCACAAAAAGCAAGTAATGTGTCCCCATCATTTAGAAGCTCACAAATGAAATGAAAATGAGTGTCAATGTGCTTGATGTTTTTGTGGGAAACATGATTTTTTGATAAAGAAATTGTTGAACTTTTATCACAGTAGATTGGAGTTGGATCCTTTTGAATATTTGAAATATCTTTCAATAATCTTCTCAACCACACAACTTAAGAAGCTGTTGAATTTGCTGCTACGTATTTTGCTTCTGTAGAAGATATTGAAATGATTGATTGTTTCTTGGAAGCCCATGAAATCATATTGGTTCCAATATGAAAAACATAGCCTGGGTGTTTTTGCGATCATCTAAAATCCATTCAAAATCGTTGTTAGTATAACTTGAAAGTGAATAATTTTCAAAATGTGTATAGAACAAACCATATTCTATTGTCCCTACAATATATCTTAAAATCCTTTTTGCAACCTTCCAATGAGAAATATTTGGTGACTGCATAAACCCCGAGACAAAACTTGCTACAAACATAATATCAGGTCTAGTTGAAGTGAGATATAACAAGCTACCAACTAGACTTTTATATAGTGTGGAATCAACTAATGGTGCTACATATTTTTTGCTCAATTTTGTGCCTTGAGCAATTGGTGTATCTGCAGGTTTGCAATTGGTCATTTTGAACTTTTGGATGATATCAGTGCAATATTTTTGTTGACCAACAAAAGTTCCATTAGTAGATTGGCTAATTTCAATGCCTAAGAAGTATTTCATGACTCCTAGATTTGTCATATCAAACTTTGTTTGCATTGATGCTATGAAATATTCTAACATCACATTTCTTGCATAAATAAGATCATCTACACAAAGGCATACAATAAGAATTTTACCTTCATCCATTTTGGTATACAAAGTTGGCTCATGATTGCTCCTGCAAAAACCATTTTTGATGAGATAGATGTCAATACCACTGTACCAAGCTCTGGGAGCTCAATTCAAACCATATAAAGCTTTCCTCAATCTGTATACCTTATGCTCTTATCCTGGAACTTTAAAACTAGGAGGTTGCTTTACATAAATTGTTATGAAACCAACTCACAAAAAGATAGAAAAAATATATGAACGACTTAGAAGCCAGCCTCTCCGAGGGGGAAATCCCCTTTACATTACACAAATGAACAATTCTTGGATGATATAAATGAAAAAACCTCATTTCTATATATAGAAGTCTAATGGGTCACAATATAACCAAAGTCGACCTAACAATAATAATACAAGGGCACAAAAATAATAGTGGTGGGTTAGGGCACAACAATAACAATAAGGGATACAATGACAATAGTAATGGGGAATCACTAGTATTATAGGGACCGAATATGCCCCTCTCCTTCAAAAAATTGTTGTCCTCAATGCTTGAGTAGTTTTGGATGCTTTTTTATAAAATTTTCACCCTCCCATGTGGAATCTTCAACGGGTAAGTTCTTCTACTTGATGAGATATTATGAAACTAATTGATTTCGTAGCTTCCGAGTTCTTGTTTCTTTGACTGCTTCAGGGTCCAATATGTTTTTTCCTTCCTCATCAAGTTCTGGCAATATTGTTTGAACTGGGAGCTTGTCACCTATAACCTTCTTTAAACATGACACATGGAAAATTGGGTGCACTCAGGGAGCTAAAGGAAGCTCCAATTTGTATGTCATAGTACCTATCTTTTGCAACACCTTGTACGGACCATAATACTTTGGTTATAGTTTATTATCATTCTTAGCTTGTTTGAGGGACATTTGTTTATATGGTTGTAGCTATAGGAATAGCCAGTCACCTACATCAAAACTTCTTTCGTTGCGATGTTGATCTGCCTACTGTTTCATTCTATTCTGCGCCAAGGTGGGGTTATCCTTTAAGAGTTGGAGAAGTTGTTGTTGATGCTTGATGTGATCTTCCACTGCTTGAACCTTAGAATTTTCTCTTAAATATGATGTGATGGATGGTGGATGATATCATAAAGTGCCATAAATGGGGTCATTTTTGTTGCAGTATGGAAGGAAGTGTTATGCCACCATTCAGCCAAAGGCAACCATTTGACCCATTCTATTTGTTTATCAGAGACAAAGCAACGAAGATATCCTTCCAAACGTTTGTTTACTATCTCAGTTTGGCCATCAGATTAAGGATGATAAGATGAGCTATGAGATAAATGAGTACTAAGAGAAGAAAATAATTTTGTCCAAAAAATTCCAGTGAAAATGGGATCTCTGATGCTTACAATAATCTTTGGATTTCCATGTAGCTTTTGAATTGTTTCCATAAATGCAGTAGAAATGATACTCGATTTAAATGGATGAGATATTGCAAAAAGGTGCGCATA
Organism: Pinus tabuliformis; assembly: GCA_031772625.1. Classification (NCBI taxonomy): domain Eukaryota; kingdom Viridiplantae; phylum Streptophyta; class Pinopsida; order Pinales; family Pinaceae; genus Pinus; species Pinus tabuliformis. The sequence goes on along the minus strand of CM062810.1, from coordinate 475,933,858 downwards.
CTTGGTAACTCTCTCAACTACCACCATGATAACTCTTTCCTTCGGACTAGGGTAAAAATGTGATAAAATCCATTGAAACCTCCTCCCAACGTTGGCTTGGAATGGATAAAGGTTGTAATAGACCTGGGGTTTTAATTGTTTCAACTTTATTTTGTTAGGAAAACAAAAATTTCGCCACAAACTTTTAAATATCTGATTTAAGGCCATCCCAAAAGAATTCCTTCTTAACCCTTTGGTAAGTTTTTAGAAATCCAAAATGCCCTCCTAAGGGAGAGTTGTGCAATTCCCTAAGAATCTTTTCTTTAAGTTGGGAATTCTTACATAGGTATAACCGATCTTTGTACCATAACGAATCAATTTTCCAGCTAAATGTATCATATATACTCAGATATTGTTGTAACTTTTGAATGAGTGCCCACACATCTTCATCATTCTTCCATTCATCCCTTGCTTCGTTTATCCAATCTGGTTGGATAATAGAAAAGGCGCAATGAAATGCTTCCACATCCTCATCCTTTCTTGAGATTACATTTGTCAAAACATTTTGCTTCCCTTTTTCCTAGATGATTTCAAAGTCATAACCCAACATCTTTGTGACCCATTTCTACTGCTCTTCTGAAAATAATCTGTGTTCTAAAAAGTATTTAAGACTATCATTATCTATTTTTACCTTGAAGTTTCTTCCCATTAGGTAGGGTTGCCATTTCTTAAGTGCATGTAGTATTACCAACATTTCCTTCTCATAGATAGCTTTATATAAATACTTTCCTTTGATTGGATGATTTTCGAAAGCAATGGGTCTTTCTTCTTGCATTAAAACAATACCAATTCCATTTCCCGAGGCATCACATTCCACAATAAAGGTATTTGTGAAGTCTGGTGTAGCTAAGGCCGGTGCTTGGAACATTGCCTCTTTAAGATGTTCAAAGGCCTTCGTTGCTTCTAGAGTCCATGAAAATGCATCTTTATTAAATAATATTGTTAGAGGTGCTGCTATTCTCCCATAATTCTTAACAAACTTTGGATAATACCCTATCAACTCAAGAAACCCTTGTAGATTTTTTATGGATGTGGGGATTTCCCATTCCTTAATGGTTTTAATTTTGCTAGGGTCTACCTTAACACCTTCATGAGAAACAATATGACACAAATATTCCACCTCCTATACTCCAAAGAAACATTTGGAGCTGTTTGCATATAATTGTTTCTCCTCCAATAGTTCAAGCACCCTCTCAACATGTTGAACATGATCCTTCCAAGACTTGCAGTAGATTAGTATATCATCAAAAAATAATAACACAAATTTTCTAAGGAAGGGTTTGAAAATGGAATTCATCAAACCTTGAAATGTAGAAGGTGCATTGGTAAGGCCAAAAGGCATGACCAAAAGTTCATAATGACCCTCATTTGTTCTAAATGCCGTTTTTGGAATGTCTTCAGTCTTCATTCTGGTTTCATGATATCCTGAACTAAGATCCAACTTGGTGAAGTAAATTCACCCATGCCATCCATCCAATAATTCATCAATGACAGGAATGGGAAATTTATCTTTAATCTAGAAATTTTGAATAATTTAACACATATTCAACAGAGATTATCCTGATCATGTAGTATTCCGGAATACATACACAATACATAAGCTCCTCTATGTTGATCATCAATTTACAGAAGCAGAAACATTCACAGGCGCACATAGAAGCATCAATCACACATATCAACACAGTATTTTCCCGGGGAAAGCATCTCGCTAAAAACCCCAACTATTTGTATATTATATTGATTGAATCATGTAACATTACAAAGTACAATGCTTATCACAAGCAATCCAGTACCAGCTGCACCGGTTACACACAATACAGCTCAGATCTGATCTCCAAATCTCCCCCGCTGCTTGCCTGCCTCCCCAGCCCAATACCCTAGCCCAATACCTGCTCAAGAACTAATGAGAATGGTTTACCAAACTCGTATTTGACCTGCAAATAATCACTCACACTCTGTTGGACGTGAGCACAAGCTACAATTCTTGATATTGGCCAATTCATTGGCATACTCAATCCCTCTGATTGTGCAAATCATCATGCATAGCTATAGTCACAACTGATAGCAATCTGATCCTCTAACACCTGTCCCTGCTGAACTGAACATGCACTGACATGAAACTGAGTTAAATGATGTATTCTATAGTTGCATTATGAGTTAATAACTTTTGAATTAATTAATAACTAATTCACCCAACTCATCTCTAGTCTATTGATCAGTTAGACTAAATACAACTAGTTTAACAAAGTTAAACTAAACACAACTCCATCAACTGCACCTCGAGTCCACTAAACTCAACTCACTTGAGTTCTAACTGAAGTCCTGCATGCAAATATTAGTCATCCCATAGGTAACCACGTATTTCCCTCTGGGATCTGCATGTACCACATCCATAGCTCATCCTGAAGTGCTCCAAGAGAATAAGATCAAGTTTATACTCCAAATATTATTATGAGACAATAATATTTGACTTTTCTATTTTTGACAGCCAGTCTAAAAATAGACTTTGATCACTCACACTATGATCACTCACACTGTGGTCACCCACACTGTGATCACTCATACTGTGATCACCCACACTGTGATCATCCACACTGTGATCATCCACACTGTGATAAAAATAGAACTTGCGCCATAATTTGCCTGTGGGCCCACTTAGTGAAGGCGACTCTTTTCACTAAGCTCCATCATCTTGTTGCATTCTCAGCAAGCATTTCTTTTTGCAAACTTTTCGACACTCCCTCTCAACAAGAAAGGCTTCCTCTCAAACCCGATCCTAAAACTCTGGAATGTTCTCCATGCAACACATCTGGCTGGTCCACTTGCTCTGTCATCAAAGTCTTTGACTGCTATTGCCTCTATCAACTGAGGACTCTGCATCTCTGTGCTCTTCAGTATCTGACTACTCTAGCCTCTGTCACTTTGATCTCTGACTGCATCCGTGCTGCTGCTGGTTCTCTCTCCCAGCATTACATCCGCACTGCACCTCCCAACTGATCTCCCTGTTGGCTAGAAACACCCTCTGATGCTGAAGCTCTACCTGCTGCTGACAAGTGCTCCCTCTCTGACATCTGCGCTACTGCAACATCTCCATGCATCTCGCACCATTGCACACCTCTCTGTGCCACCTAGCACTGTGCAAAACACTTGTGCCTCTCGCATTGCTGCAGCCTACTAGCTATATGCTGTCCTGGGATTCCCTGCACTGTCGCTTTTCTCTGCCGCTCCATCCGCATCTGTCTCTACCCAATCAGTCAATTCCTGCTACTACACATTTAGGGCTCCGGTAGCAAGGTCTCATCCAAAAGGTTGGGTACCTCAAGGATCTTGCCCCTCCTCCTTGGGACAATCAATCCACATCACCCCACCTCCTACCTGGAGGTATGGCTGCATGCGATCCCTCAGGCCACCTGGCTCGAAGTTTCCCCCTACCGGAGGTCTCTGCATGAGTATATGTCTCTACTCGATCTCCTCTTAGCTTCCCCTATTGTGGCTGCTCCACAACCTCCTGAAGCTGCTGCACCAATCGTGGCTCCTCCACAATCGTCTGAGACTTCTTCTAGCTCTGCAGGTTGAGAGGTAATATACGCTCCCTCTCAACCACCAAGTATCCATCAGTTGCCTCGCTGCTCAAGGCTTTGCATGCATCTTGAACCTCAAGAGCATACAGGTTCCTGACCCGTGAACCAATCTCATGACAACGAAAGCATCTCTCCTTCGACTTGTCAACCTTCTTCCCATCACTGGAAGAACTGGATTCGGAAAGAGAACCCTTCTCCTTCCCCTTCTTCACCTTACTCGCTAAGGCACAGTTCTCCTCATCCTGCATGGATGAAGAACCGTCTCTGGTGCTCCGTCTAATCTCTTCCTCCATCAAATCCGATCATAGTCATTCCCAATTTGGCAGTTTCTCCCTTCCATCACCGAGTCCTGGTAGCTATGCCAACTCTTAGGAAGGTTAAGGAGTGCTAGACTCACCATCCTCATCCGACAGTCACCCCCACACTTCCCATCTCATCCCGGCATTGGGTGAACTTGGTGAGATACTGGGGCATATTGTCTCCATTCTCACTCTGAATGTTTTTGAGTTTTATCTCTTGCTTTGGAATTAAATTCGAATTCCACTAGCTCAAAAACTCAACCACTTCCGATCTAGAATTCGTGAGAACAAAGTATTTCTTGTACAGAGATCGACTGTATGGGCATTCACCGGATATCTCACCTTCCAAAAGAAGGATGAATCCAGAGGCTACCTGGCCCGATTATAGACTCTGCCTGAAGAAATAAAATGTAAACACTTACTGAATAATAGATCTGATGATCAATCCTCGCTCTGATATCCTATAGAACTTTTTCTACAATCAACCAGCTCCGATACCATGTAGAAATTTTGAATAATTTAACACATATTCAACAAAGATTATCCTAATCATGTACTACTACAGAATACATACACAATACATAAGCTCCTCTACGTTTATCATCAATTTACAGAAGCAGAAACATTCACAGGTGCACATAGAAGCATCAATCACACATATCAACACAGTATTTTCCCGGGGAAAGCATCTCGCTAAAATCCCCAACTATTTGTATATTATATTGATTGAATCATGTAACATTACAAAGTACAATGCTTATCACAAGCAATCCAGTACCAGCTCCACCTATTACACACAATACAACTCAGATCTGATCTCCAAATCTCCCCCGCTGCTTGCCTGCCTCCCCAGCTCAATACCTGCTCAAGAACTGATGAGAATGGTTTACCAAACTCGTATTTGACCTGCAAATAATCACTCACACTCTGTTGGACGTGAGCACAAGCCACAATTATTGATATTGGCCAATTCATTGGCATACTCAATCCCTCTGATTAGGCAAATCATCATGCATAGCTATAGTCACAACTGATAGCAATCTGATCCTCTAACACCTGTCCCTGCTGAACTGAACATGCACTGACATGCAACTGAGTTAACTGATGTATTCTATAGTTGCATTATGAGTTAATAACTTGTGAATTAATTAATAACTAATTCACCCAACTCATCTCTAGTCTATTGATCAGTTAGACTAGATACAACTAGTTTAACAAAGTTAAACTGAACACAACTCCATCAACTGCACCTCCAGTCCACTAAACTCAACTCACTTGAGTTCTAACTGAAGTCCTGCATGCAAATATTAGTCATCCCATAGGTAACCACGTATTTCCCTCTGGGATCTGCATGTACCACATCCGTAGCTCATCCTGAAGTGCTCCAAGAGAATAAGATCAAGTTTATACTCCAAATATTATTATGAGACAATAATATTTGACTTTTCTATTTTTGACAGCCAATCTAAAAATAGACTTTTATCACTCACACTGTGATCACTCACACTGTGGTCACCCACACTGTGATCACTCATACTGTGATCACCCACACTGTGATCATCCACACTGTGATCAAAAATAGAACTTGCGCCATAATATGCCTACGGGCCCACTTAGTGAAGGCGACTCTTTTCACTAAGCTCCATCATCTTGTTGCATTCTCAACAAGCATTTCTTGTTGCACACTTTTCAACATTTAATAGTGAGCTTGTTGAGCCCCTTATGATTTGGACATGTGCGCCATGATCCATCCTTCTTGTGAACCAATACTATTGAAGTAGAGAAAGAACCTTGACTAGGTTGAATTATACCAGCCTCTAGAATTTTTGCAACCATACGTTCAATTTCACTCTTTTGGGCATAAGGATATTTGTAAGGCCTGATGTTTGGAGGAAAACTTCCTCGAATCAAATGAATAGCATGTTCATGATCACGAATAGATGGGAGGCCTTTGTGAGTCTGAAATACCTTTGAATGATTATCCAAGACATTTTGGATATCTGGAGAAATATATTATTTCGATGTGGGAACCTCTAGTGAAAATAATTGTGCAATTATGCCTCATTGTTATTTTTTTAGAAGCTTCGTCATTCTTTTAGAGTTGATTATCCTTCCTAGTTTCCCTGCAATACCCCTTAATTCAACTTCCTTTCCTTCTGAATAAAATTTCATGAAAATTTCTGGAAAATTAAAAGTTATTATAGCCAAGGATTGTAGCCACTGGACTCCTAGTACAACATTAGCACCACCCATTGGAATGGAAAGAATTGGGCTATTCAATACATATTCTCCCATGGGTAGCTTGATACTATGGCACTTTCGTGAGAAAGTTATGGTTCCTCCACTTCCAACCATCACTTGGAACTCTAGTGCTGGATATAGGAAGAAATTTAGTTCCTTGGCTATCTTACAATGAATAAAATTATGGGTACTGCTCGAATCAATCAACACTATTTCCTTTTTCTTCTTGATATGCCCTTTTATCTTGATAGTTTGAGTAGTGGTAATTCCAGCCAATGCATTACAAGATATGGTTGGATTCATTTCTTCTTTCTCTAGGGTTTGTTCCCGGTGTATATCCTCTTCTTTTGATGTTTCTTGCTCATTTTCTTCCTCCTCTTCACAATTTATGTAAAATAATTTCTTCTCAGCACACTTATGACCCTTAGTGTATTTTCTATTGCAACTGTAACAAAGCCCTTTTTCTCTTTTTTCTTCCAATTATTGTAGTGTCAAACTTGTAGGTTGTGGATGGCTAGGGGAAAGAACACTTCCATCTTTATGATTGTGAGTGGTAGGCTTCCTTGTGGCCATAATTTTTCTTTCCATTTCTCTTGCCAACCTAAACACCTTCTCCAATGAATTAGGTTCCCAAAGGCGAACCTCATGTTGGATGTTATCCTTTAAAGTCCCTATGAACACATCAATCCTATGCTCCTATGGAATATCTTTTAACCTTATATTCAATTTTTGGAAGTCCTCGATGTGCTCCATCATTGAACCCTTTTGTTTGAGATTTATCATTTGACTAAAAAAAGTGTTTCTTTTTGTATCCTCATAATGTGTTATCATCTCATCCGTAAAAATAGCCCATGTGACAATTTGTTTACGAGAGCAAAGCCATCAATACCATACAAATTGATTTGGTTTCAAATATAAAGTTGCAATGCATACCTTTTGTGTGTTTTGGACATTATGAAGATCAAAAAATTGCTCCATCTATAGTATCCATTTTGCGGGATCCTTGCCATCAAAGCTCCTCATATCGATCTTTGGAGAATGGTGATTCTTCGATCCAACGTTAGAGTCTATGAAATCAGGATTAACATTTATTTTGTTCTCATCATGAGTTTCCTTTACTACTCTTTTGCCATTAGTAAGCCATTCTTGTAGAATTCTTGTCAAATCTTCCATCTTAGCTTCCATGTATATCTTTAAATCATCCATCTTAGCTTCCATGCCTTTCTTTAAATCATCCATCTTAGCTTCCATGCCATCCATCTTAGCTTCCACACTATCCATCTTAGCTTCTATGCTTTTCTTTAAACCATCCATCTTAGCTTCCACACCATACATCTTAGCTTCTACGTCTTTCTTTAAACCATCCATCTTAGCTTCTGTTACTTTTTGTGCCAGTGAAATTTGTTGCACTTGTTCTCATAATTTGATATATAATATTTCATTTCTTCCTCTTCTTCATGAGTCATGGTAGAGCTTTTAGGTTTATTACTAGGTGTTTCTTCAGGGCGTCAATTACTGATAATAATCCTTCACTATGCCCTTTGAATTCCTTCAAACTAATTTTTCAAACCAAACTTATGCAAAAATTAAAACAAACTACACACCTTTTTTCACTTTGTAGGAGCTTGATATTGAACAACTATAACTCTGTAATTTCAGATATCCAAGCTCTGAAATAGTAGCCTACAGTATCCCTCTGTTCCCTCTTTCTAATGCCACTAGTCTGATTGAAATTCGATTCTCCAAAAAAGAGCTATGCCCCACCTCCCAAGATGACCTACTTATATACTTGTTCAGTAGAGCGAACTTGTACGAAGTGCCATGTGTTACTTTTTTTACCTTCAAACCTAAAACCAATACACAAAAATGTACAATCTGTCCTATTTCTATATCTTCTTACGAAATTTCAATCTGATGCTTAGAGTGAAAGTTATGATGATTTTTCCAAGGTCACCTATCTATAATGTAACTCAGGAGTCTGCAAAAAACCTTAATTCCTCAGATTATATCTCCAAAAATATAGTGAGACAAGACCTGAAATTTAGACCCAAGCGTTACCAAGATTTCAGTTCAAATGGGTTTTAATTTCAGAGTCTAAACCTTTGTAGAAAAAACATTATAGTGAAACTTCCACGATGACCTGTTTGAGATGAAATTATAGAGATTCCAAAAACCCTAACTTCTTCAGATCATAGCTCTAAAAATATAGTGAGAAAAGATATGAAATATGGACTCGAGGTTCAAACCGATTTCTTCTCAAATGGGTTTTTTTTAGCTTATGAAACTTCATAGCAAAAAAGTTATAGAAAAAATGTCACGATGACCTGTTTGGAGCAGCGAAACCCTAGAATCCAAAGCTTTGATACCAAATGTTATGAAACCAGCACACAAAAAGATAGAAAAGATAGACAAACGACTTAGAAACTGGCCTCTTCAAGGGGTAAACCTCCTTTACATTACACAAATGAACAATTCTTGGATGATACAAATGATAAAACCTCATTTCTATATATAGGATTCTAAGGGGTCACAATATAACTAAAGCCGACCTAACAATAATAATATAAGGGCACAAAAATAACAATAGTGGGCTTCTATGGGGCACAATAATAACAATATTGGGACAATAGGGGCACAACAATAACTATAAGGGATACAATGACAATAGTAATGGGGGAATCACTACTATTATAGGGACCTAACATAAAATTCTTCATGCAATATACCATTTAGGAAGCCAAATTTTACATCAAGTTGATAGACTTTTGATTTGTGTTGAGATGTTTTGGACAAAAAGGGTTTGACGATGTCCATTCTTGCTACTGGAGCAAAGGTTTCACCACAGTTGACACCAAACTTCTATGAGAATCCTTTGGTAACCATCCTTACCTTATGTTTCTCAATCTCTCCTTTTTCATTCATATTGGTCTTATATACCCATTTTACACCAATTCTGGTTTTGTCTCTTGGGAGATCAACTAATTCCCAAGTCTGATTCTTCTTTATGGTAGAAATTTCTTGGTTCATTGCATCATCCCAATGATTTTCTTTATCTTCTTCTTCAAAATGGGTTGGATGATATGAAAGAAATGGAGACATATTTTGTTGATAAAACTCATTCTCCTACTCATTTTTCTCTGATGCTTCTTGTTTTCTGATTGTCTTTTGAAGATGTTGAATCAATGGTGGATTCACTGCTTGAAGACGTACCATTTCAAGAATGGTATGACTCTTCTTCAACCTGCCATATTGGTCGTTGTGGTGGATAAAATCACTTGAAGCTTCCTCAACTTTATCAGACCAAGATTTATTTAAAAAAAATTGCATCTCTACTTAAAACAAACTTCTTGATAACTGGATTATAAAGTATGTAGGCCTTTCCCTACTCACTATAGCCTACGAAAATGCATATTTCACTCCTATCATCAAGATTATTTCTTAGTTTCCCAAGAACATGTGAAAATGCTACTAATCCAAAAATTCTAAAGTGAGATACATTTACCATTTTAGCATCCCATGCTTCCTGAGGTACTACATCTTGGAGACTAGTTGTTGGAGATCTGTTGAGAAAATACACTACTGTCAAGAATGCTCCAGCCCATTAGTCATACAGTGAAGACTACATAACACTTTGAAAGAGAAACTGAGAGTGTTGGTCTTTGAGAATGAAGACATTCCTGCAAGCCCAAGAGTGTTGGGATACAAATCATACTGCCTACATAGATTTAGCCCAATAAGCATGTGCATCCATGTCCAATAACCAGAGGAATGCAACTACTGAACTCAAAAAGAAAGAAGATAAAGCCAAATGTTGGATACAAAACTCATTTGATGATTCTATTTTCGACAAAATAACAGGCACATCCATTATACATGAAGCTTGGGAAATATACAAAGGTACTTATCAAGGTAATGATACAGTGGAGACAGTTAAATTACAAACATTGAAATCATAGTTCGAAACTCAATGCCCCACAAGCAACCTAGCCACTAGAACAAAAGTGAGTTTCCCCACTTTTTTCTTGTCATCCATTAAAGTTTCATTCATTTCATAATTGTTGGACCAGAGAATATACCTCAACATCCTCCCCCTTCCTCTCCCATGGAAGGATTGGGCACAAACGCTTCTATATTTTTGAGCACCTTAGGATCCTTTCTCTCTAAAGGCTGGTAATCGCCAATCATTTCTCCTTTTTTCAACCCATAAAACCCATTGTCGGATTTGAAAATGAAATTCATCTTGGTTATCACATACTACAGAGGTACAGGTGGATCTATTCTCAGTGCCTCGTACACTATCAACCAGATCAACACCATGCTCTCAAGAGCCCTCACATTGAGGTATGCATTGTTGGGTTGTGTTATATTCTTTCCACGTAGTTAATAGGGGGTTTGAGGGGCACCCGTAACCCCACTTTATGGGGTCCAGAGTAGTGCCCCGTGAAATTTTTGTTTTGGACCCTATGTTAGGTTGGGTAGACCCACCTATGGTTTTGTGCATGATTTTCGCACATGTTTTTTGAACGCGATGGTTTTCGGTCCATGGTATTGGACGCAATGGTTTTTCAGTCCATGGTATTGGATGCTTCGGCATGTATAAATATGTATTATAACATTGAAAGGAAAATAATGAAAAATCAAGCTGGTAGTCCCGATTTTTGGATTTAGGGGAAAATCTCTGTGTATATGTGTTTTATGTGTTATGCTATTGCATTGTTTATTTCCTGTGTTTTAGAATTCGTATGCAGGTAATTCTTGTACGGGGTTAAAACCTACATTTGGTATCAAAGTAGATTTGGCTTCAAGGGGACGACTTTGTTGCTGAGGGGTTTCACTCGGGCCTGTGGTAAACCCTGTTAAGTGGGAGATCTGCAAGATCAATTCTGGTGGTGAAAGAAGATGGCGAGTAGTGGAAAGATAAAGATCGAGAAATTTAATGGTGAGAGTTTTGAGTTGTGGAAACTCAAGATGGAGGATCTGTTGGTGGATAAATATTAGTGGATCATGGTAGATCTGAGTATTAAATGAACGGGAGTGTTCAATGAAGAATGGAAAAAGTTGGATAGGAAGGAAAAGAGCACAATACGATTGTATGTCTCAGATTCAGTATTGCTGAATGTATCAGGGGAAGCTACAACGAAGGCTTTGTGGGACAGGTTAGGGACTTTGTACAAATATAAGTCTTTGGTGAATAAACGGTTCCTACAAAAAAAGCTGTATAACATGAGGTTTAAAGATGGAGACTCAGTGACAGAGCATCTAAACGCATTTAATACTGTGGTAATTCAGTTAGCATCTGTTGATATTAAAATTTCAGATGAAGATTAGTGCATCAGTTTGTCGTGTTCTCTACCAGATTCATGGGATAGTCTGGTTATTGCAATAGGTAGCAATCCAACTGCCTTGAAGTTTGATGAAATAGTCTCAGCCTTGATGACGGAGGAGATGAGACGCAAAAATATGGAGAGCCAAAATGGTGATGCCTTGTTTGTACGAGGACGATCCCAAAACAGAAATAAAAATAAGTCATCAAGTGGGAGATCTAATATCTAGAGGGAGATCTAAATCTCCAGGAAAACCAGTAAAGGTGGTGTGCTGGAAATGTGGAAAGGAAGGCCACTTCAAAAGGGACTGTAAATCTAAAGCTCCTGGCAAAGGAAGGGGGTCTGATGAGGCTCCTTCTGCAGAGGTGAAAACCACCTCAGATGAAGGTGGGGATGTGTACCTGGCTTCTTCAAGTACACATGTAGATCATGAGGCATGGTTGATTGACTCAGGTGCATACTTTCACTTCACTCCCCATAGAGAGTGATTCTGTGAGTATGAGAAATATGATGGTGGTGATGTATTCTTGGGGGATGACAGGAAGGCTAGAATCATTGGTTGTGGAAAAGTAAAGTTGAAGCTGCAAGGTGGAATGGTTAGAACACTTCCAGGTGTTCTGCATATTCCTGCATTAACCAGAAATCTGATTTCTGTTACCAAGTTGGATGATGCAGGTGTAAAAATAGTGCTCGAGAAGGATACCTGCAAGATGGTTCAGGGAGCATTGGTATTGATGCAGGAAGTTCGGATTGGAACTCTGTACAAGCTGCAAGGTAGCACTGTTGTTGATGGGTGCAACAGATCCGTGGTTCCTGAAAGTGGAGCAGAAAATCTAGTGGTCTTTGGAGAAAAGACCATGCTGTGGAATCAAAGGCTTGGACATATTGAAGAGAAGGGCCTTCGAATACTTCATGGTAAAGGTATGGTAGAAGGTATGAGTAATAGCTCTCTGGATTTTGATTTCTATGAAAATTGTGTATACGAAAAGCATAATCATGTGAGCTTCCCCTCTCGTGGTAAGAGGGCAAAACATATATTAGAGCTTGTCCACAGTGATGTGTTTGGACCTGTGAAGGTTCCATCACTGGGTAAGTCTATGTACTATGTATAATTTATAGATGACTTCTCAAGGAATACATGGATATATTTCCTTAAGAAGTAAATTCTTTGATAGGCTCTAGTGGAAAACCAGACAAAGAAGAAGATAAAGGTGCCAAGGACAGATAATGGTGGAGAGTTTTGCCGTAAGGAATTTGAAGAATTTTGCAAGAAGTGTGGTATAGCATGCCAGAAGACTACTTCATATACACATCAGCAAAATGGAGTTGCAGAAAGAATGAACAAGACGTTGATGGAAAGGGCAAGAAGCATGCTCAGTGGTGCTAGGTTAGGACAAGAATTATAGGCAGAGGCGGTGGATACTGCATGTTACTTGGTCAACAAGTCACCTTCATCAACGTTGGAGGACAAGACTCCACAAGAGGTATGGACTGGTAAGAAACCCTCTCTTTCACATCTGAGGGTATTTGGATGTGATGCATGCGTACATGTTCCAAAGGAGAAAAGAAAAAAGTTGGATAGTAAATCTGAAAAGTGCATATTTATTTGGTATAAGGATGGTTTAAAGGGTTATAAGCTTTGGAACCCAGTAACAAGGAAGTTTATGTACAGAGGAGATGTGGTGTTGAGAGAGGTGAAAGATGTTATTAAACATGAATTCCAACCAAAGGAACCTAAGAAGACAGAGTTTGAGCTAAAGGAGGAAGAATCAGACTCTACAGCAGAGGAGGAATCAGAAGATGAAGAGCCACAAACTTCGGCTGTGAGAAGATCAGTTCAAGAAAGAAGGCAGCCAGAAAGGTATAGTCCATCTACTTTCTGTTCAAATTTTGCTTTGTCTATTACTGATGATGATCCCAGAACTGTGAAGGAAGCAGTGAATTCAGAGGATGGAAAACTCTGGAAAGAGGCCATGGTTGATGAAATGGCATCTTTGCAAAAAAATGAGGCTTGGGATCTGGTGGAGTTGCCGGCTGGAAGGAAACCCACTGGTAGCAAATGGGTGTTCAAAAAGAAGACAAATGTACAAGGAAAAGTGGAGAAATACAAAGCTCAGTTGGTAGCAAAAGGTTATTCCTAGGTGTTGGGAATTGATATTGGTGATATTTTTTCTCCTGTTGCCAAGGTAACTTCTATTAGATTGCTTTTATCTGTTGCTGCTGCTTTTGATTTTGAGGTAGAACAGATGGATGTGAGGACAACATTTCTTCACGGGGATCTGGAAGAGGAGATCTACATGAAGCAGCCTGAAGGCTATGCGGTGAAGGGTAAGAAAGAACTGGTATGTAATTTAAAGAAGTCTCTATATGGGTTAAAACAGGATGTGGTATCAAAAATTTGATACATTTATATGGGGACTTGGCTTCACTAGAAGCAAAGTAGATCACTTTATGTATTTTAAATTAATTGGTGATTGTGTTATTTATCTGGTCTTTTATGTGGATGATATATTGTTGGCTGGAAATGACAAAGAAGTTATCCAGGATTTGAAGACCCAATTGTCCTCCAAATTCGACATAAAAGATCTTGGTGTTGCAAACTATATTTTGGGCATGGAAATTAAAAGAGATCGGGCAAAGAGGAAGCTCTGCTTAAACCAGAGGAAGTATTTCGAGACAATATTGCAGAGGTTTAATATGCAAGATAGTAAACAAGTGAAGGTTCCTATTCCTGTAGGTGTGAGGTTATCTGTTGAACAGTGTCCCAAGACACAAGAAGAGGAAGAGGACATGTCCCGTGTTCCATATGCAAGTGCAGTCAGTAGCCTGATGTATGCCATGGTCTATACTAGACTAGACATTACACATGCAGTGGGAGTATTGAGAAGGTTTATGTCAAAACCAGGGAAGGAGCACTAGACAACAGTGAAGTGGGTTTTCAGGTATTTGTGTGGCACTAGTGATTATGGTTTGTGTTACCAAGGAAGACTAGGATTGGACGGAGTGTTGGATATTCATGTCTTTCTTGATGCAGACTGGGATGGAGATCTGGATTAGAGAAGATCTACAAGTGGGTATGTGTTTAACCTATTTGGAGGTGCAGTTAGTTGGATGAGTAAGAAACAATATGTAGTGGCACTGTCAACTACAGAGGCAGAATACATGGCAGCCACTCATGCAAGCAAGGAAGCAGTTTGGTTGCAGAGATTGTGTTCAAGTATGGGGTTAGTACAAGAAGCTATAAGGATAGACTATGACAGCCAAAGTGCAATTTTCTTGGCAAGGAACCATGCATATCATTCAAAGAGAAAGCACATTGATGTTCAGTATCGCTTTGTGAGGGATATGATAGAAGACAAAAAGATGTTGCTAGTAAAGGTGGACACTTTGAAGAATACTGTAGATGCATTGACAAAATCTTTGAGCTTTGAGAAGTTCTCTTGGTGTAGAGAAACAATGGGCATTTCAGGGTTGGGAAAATGACTAAGCTCTCTTGTGGCCCCCTGTGGAAAGAAAACAACAAGTGGTAGAATGTTGGGTTGTGTTATATTCTTTCCAAATAGTTAACAGGGGGTTTGAGGGGCACCCGTAACCCCACTTTATGCGGTCCGAGGCAGCCTCCTGGAAAATTTTGGTTTTGGACCCTATGTTAGGTTGGGCGGACCCACCTATGGTTTTGTGCATGATTTTCGCACATGTTTTTTGGACGTGATGGTTTTCGGTCCATGGTATTGGATGCTTCGGCATGTATAAATATGTATTATAACATTTAAAGGAAAATAATAAAAAATCAAGCTGGTAGTCTCGGTTTTGGGATCCAGGGGGAAATCTTTGTGTATATGTGTTTTATGTGTTATGCTCTCTCATTGTTTATTTTTTGTGTTTTAGAATTCATATGCAGGTAATTTCTATACGGAGTTTAAAACCTACATGCATGTGTCCTTCTTATGCGAGCTCTCTGTGCAGTTACATCCCTACTCTCAACGTATTTGACGATATTCATTCCAGTGAAGGCATTGAAGGCGATGTTAAAGAGGAGATCATTGTAGGCTTCCTCTTTCTTCAGTTCAAACTAGTTCTCCGCCATCTCTAGCACCAGAGAGACATGTATCCATAGGAAAATAAAAATATATTCATAGTAGCCGGAGATGAGCCAAAAGACCAAAGTTATTGAATAGATTGTGAGCTCGTTCAAGATCTCGGGGAGGACACCTGAGCTCAATATCAGAGCAAGTTGATCCCCCAACCATGTATTAGCATACAAAGGGCCTTTAGATTTTAATCCTCTAGTGGTGGGATCTGCTCTGTTAGAAAATTACTCCCAAACACTGTATTAAATGAATCACATTAACTAGTTTTGGAAAGTACACAAGTAGATCAAGAAAACAGTCTTTTAGAGTCAGGAGCAGATTTTGGTTTTCAACTGAAGAAATGTCAAATTAACGTTTCGTAGGCCCAATGACATAGATTTGGTGACTTTTAAGCCTAGTTTGTTACTGCAGAGTAAATGAAACTACAAAGAATTAATTTATGTGACTGTCTACCCATAGCTTACTTTTATTTTTTGTCTTGTCATGAAAGAGAAAAGTTTACCACACAAGTCATGTGAAGTTTCCATATTTTTATGTTAATGTAACAACATAAGTCTTTATGGTGGTGATGTTTTCATAGGGGATTGAAGGTCTATAGAAAATAAGGAAGAATTATAGTGTATAGTTTTACTAGTTGATACAATCTATTACAACAAATAATAGAGAGTGGTTGGAGTGTGTACAATTTATGTTTTTCACAACAGTGAATAAGCAGTCTTAGGTTCTATCTTTGTAATTGTTTCAGCTATTCATTAAATTAATAGAAAGTATTTTAGTTACACAGTCATTCAGAGAGTCATATTTCTAATTTTACTGTGCATCCACTATTTTATTCAGATTTAGAAAGCGTTGTTACATTGTTTTACTTTGATCTATTTTTCTATGTTGTTACCATGTGATTTTATTGTGCATAAATTTTACAAATTTTTCTTCTCTACCTCGAAACCAAACAATGGTATTTGAGAAAGTTCAATATTTTCTTTTACAGTCAAATATGGAAGAAACATTAAGCACAAGCTTGACCAACCCACAAATACCTTAGTTCAATGGAAAACATTATGACTATTGGGCTATCACAATGAAGGCCTTGTTTTCTTCTCAAGATATTTGGTATTTGGTGGAGAATTGGTTCCCAGAACCAGCAGATGCAACAACATACAATGCTTTGTTAGAAGATGAAATAGACTTGTTGAGAGACAATAGGAAGAAGGACTCCAAAGACCTCTTCTGCATCTTTCAATTTGTGCATGAGAGCATATTTCCAAGGATTGCAACAACACCAAAGTCCAAGAAAGCTTGGGATATTCTCTAGATAACCTATCAAGTCATGGAAAAAGTGAATATAACCATGTTACAAATTGTAAGGAGAGACTTTGAGACAATTTGTATGAACGAGCCTGAGAATATATACTCATTTTTCACACAATTTATTGCATTTTTTACTCAATTCAGGTGTCTGGTGAGACACTTGAAGATAGGAGGGTGGTTGAGAAAATTTTGACGAGTTTTCCATCAATATTTGACCCTATTGTGGTGACCATAGAAGAGGAAAGGATCTCTCACATTTTCCAGTGGATGAGCTTCAAGCATCACCGATTTCTCATGATCATAGGTTGAACAGAACATCAAATACTTAATTCGAACATACCCTCAAGAAACAAATTTCCATTGGTCAAGGTAGAGACAAAGGAAGATTAAATGCCACAGGAGGAGGAGTAATTCCACTCAGAGGTGGAAGAAATAAACCTTCAAGCTCAAATGGAAGAGGCAACAATCAAATTCCAAATCGAGGTCCAAGATAAAATCAAGCAGAAGGTTAGAGATATTATAAATCTTAAGTTCAATGTCATTATTGTAAGAAGTATGGACATTATGCAAATGAATGTAGGAAGAAACAACATGATATTAGTAACAAACAAAATGCAAATTTCAAAAAGGAAAATCATAACCAAGACAACATGTTTTTACCCTACAATGTAGCACAAGAGAAGAAAAATGATGTATGTTTTTTAGATTTAGGGTGCAACAACCACATGAAAAAAAACATAGAAATGTTTTCCAATCTATATGAAAGCATGAAATCTAAACGGGCATTAGGGAATAATAATAAAGTGTCTATTATGGGAAAAGGAAGAGTCAACATTGAAACGAAGAATGGGGAGAAGAAATATATTTTAGAAGTATATTTTCTCCCTAGATTGAAGCACAATTTCATAAGCATTGGACAACTCATGCAAAAGGGCTACAATGTCTTTTTCAAAAATGGTGAATACACAATCCTAGATAAATTTCGAATCAAGCAATTGATTTTAAAAGTGAAAATTAAAACCAGCATGATGTTTCCCCTTAAGATAAGATGAAATATGAAGGAAGAAGTTGTGCAAGAACGACTGTTAACGAATTCACAAGAAGATGGAAGAAAGATAGTTGTTGTTACACAAATAAATTTTCAAGTAGAGGTTAAGTATGAAAACTGGTTATGGCATTTAATATTTGGTGATCTTAATTTTCCAGGCTTAAATTTATTTCATAGGAAATACATGGTGAAGGGATTTCCACTCATAGAAAAATAGGACAACTTATGTGAAGGATACATCTTGGGAAAACAACATAGAGAATAATTTCCAAAAGGAGAGTCAATAAGGGAAAAGGCACCCTTGGATATTGTCCATTCAGATTTATGTTGACGAATGCAAACACCATCAATTGTTTGCAACTGCTATTTTTTGAATTCATAGATGATTATACAACACAGACATGGGTCTACTTTTTAAGACAAAAAAATGAAGTGTTTGAGTGCTTCCACCAATACAAAGAACTTGTTGAGAAGCAAAGTGGACACTACATCAAAGTTATAAGGAGTAATAAAGGCTGTGAATAAATATCAAACGATTTCGTTCAGTTCTGTGGGGAGAATGGTATTCACAAATAGTTTACAACAACATATACACCTTAGAAAAATGGTGTTGTAGAAAGGAAAAATAGAAAAAATAGGGAAATGACAAGGAATATGTTGAAGGAAAAGCATTTGCAAGATGAGTATTGGGCTAAATTTTTCTCTTGTGCAACATACATTATAAACATGTGTCCAAACAAAAGTTTTAACAATATAATTGCCGAATCAGCATGGAGTGGAAGAAATCATAGTGTCACTCATGTGAGAGCGTTTGGATGCATGACTTATGCACATGTCCTAGATGAATTAAAGAAGAATTTGGACAGTAAGGGGGATAAATGCAGATTTGTGGGATACAATGCTTAATCCAAGGCTTACAATATTCATAATCCATTAATCAAGAAGGTTATAATCAATAGAGATGTGCAGTTCATAGAAGCGGAAACATGGGATGGAAGTGTCGAGAAGACAACAAATATAATAAAAAGCATACCACAAGAAGACAAAGAATAATTGAAAACAATTAATTCCTTATTGATGACTCCTCCTATACCTATTCAAGCACAACAAAGTAGTCATCAAGTGACAACACTAGAAAGCAATAGGATAGTGTCACACAGTCAAGAAAATATTACTCCAAGTGCATTACAGAGACTCACAACATCATCTTCTATAAGCACAACATCAAGTGACATGTCAAGTCCTTTCGAAAGCATGGCATGACAAAAACTCAGAAATTTAATTGAAATTTATCAGGAAAATGAAGCTTGTAATAACACAGGCTTGAATTCTTTATATGCACTATTTTTTCATGTAGATGATCCAATTCATTTTGAAGATGTTGTTACAAAAGAAAAATGGGTTTTAGAAATGTGTGAAGAAATGGAAGCTATAGAAGGTAATGATACATGGGAATTGGTGGACCTTCTGAAAGGAAAATAAGTCATAGATGCCAAGTGGGTCTATAAGACCAAAAAAAATGTTGCGGGAAAGATAGAAAGGCATAAAACAAGGTTGGTTGCCAAAGGATACAAGAAACACAATGGAAGATATTATGTAGAGAAATTTTCACCAGTCGCAAGAATGGAGACAGCGCAGATAATGTTGCCAACAGCTGCACAACATAGATGGAAGGTGTACCAAATGGATGTGAAATCAACATTCTTGAATGGAGTACTAAAAGAGGAAGTGTATGTGGAGAAATTTTTTAGTTATGAGGTGCAAGGCCAAGAAGACAAAGCGTACACGTTGAAGAAATCTCTTTAGGGGATGAAGCAAGCACCATACACATGGCATAGTAGGATAGATGCATACTTGTAGGACAATGTCTTTGAAAAATGTGATGGTGAGCTTACTCTCTACATCCAAGAGAGTAACAGTAAGCTTTTATTCTTGTTTTATATGTAGATTGTTTGATTTTCACAGGGAGTAATGACCTCTTGATTGTTGATTTCAAATGAATCATGAAAAGTGAGTTGGAAATGATAGATTTGGGGTTGTTAAGCTACTTTCTTGGCATAGAAATGAAGCAAAAAAAAATGAAATATTTTTATCTCAAGCAAAGTATGTCACATATATTTTGAAACAGCTTAATATGCAAGAAAACAAGCCTACACCAACTCCAACTGTCATTGGGTTGAAATTAAGCAGACAAGACTGTAACATCAATGAAGGTTGTAACAACAAGGGACAGTGTAACAATAGTGTCAACCCAACATTATACAAATGTATGGTTCACAACCTAATGTATTTAACTGCAACTAGGCCTGATATAATATATGCAGTGAGATTGGTGTCAATACTCACGGAGACACCAAAGGAGACACATTGACAAACAACGAAAAGAATACTAAGCTATGTTAAAGGAACAAAAGAATATGGTCTTTTGTACACTACGATAAGTGATTTTAGGCTAGTTGGCTACATTAATAGTGACTACACAGGAAGTGTTGATGATAGAAAGAGCACACCGGGTTATATATTTCACATGGGTTCAAGATCCATTTCATGGGCTTCGAAGAAGCAGACAATAGTATCATTTTTGACAACAAAATTTGAATATGTTGCTGCAATAGCAGTAGCATGTCAAGAAGTTTGGATTTGAAAAATGTTGAAGGATTTATGGCAAAAATAAGTAGCAGCAATTACAATTTATTGTGACAACAATTCTACAATTGTGTTGTCCAAGAAATTTATTTTTCACAAAATGGGAAAACACATTGACACTGAGTAGCGCTTCATTAAAGAGTTGATTAATAATTGATAAATTTCTTTACAACATTGCAGGTGACAGGAGTAGTTTGTGGGCATCTTCAAAAGTCCATTGGAAATATAATTTTCTCCATTTGAGAGATTGTTTGGGTCTAGTGAATATTGATGGTTTTGATTAAGAGGGAGTGTTGGAAAATTACTCCAAAACACCACATTAAATGAATAACAACAACCATTTTCACAAAGTACACAGGCAGATTAAGCAAGCAATCTTTTGCAGTAAGGAGAAGATTTTGTCTTTTAGCTTAAGGAATTACAAGTTAATGTTTTACAGGCCCGAGGACGTAGATTCGGTGATTATTAAGCCTAGGTTGTTACTACGTAGAAAATGAAACCACTACGATTTAACTTATATGATTGTCCACCCATACCTTGCTTTTATTTTTTCTCTTGTCATGAAAAAGAAAAGTTAATCACACAAGACATGTGAAGTTTTCAAATTTTTATATCAATGTAACAACATAAGTCTTTAGGGCAGCAAATTTTCCATAAGGGATTGAAGGTCTGCAGAGAAGAAGGAAGAATTACAATGAGAAATTTTACTAGCTGATATAGCTTGTTACAACACATAACAAAGAGTAGTTACAATGTGTAAATTTTTTATTTTTCATAGGATTGAATTTGTTGAAGTCTCATTTTTTATCTTTGTAATTGTTTTAGTTGTTCATAAAATATTAATAGACATGA
Organism: Pinus tabuliformis; assembly: GCA_031772625.1. Taxonomy (NCBI): domain Eukaryota; kingdom Viridiplantae; phylum Streptophyta; class Pinopsida; order Pinales; family Pinaceae; genus Pinus; species Pinus tabuliformis. The sequence continues at coordinate 475,912,429 of CM062810.1, read as the reverse complement.
TTTTGGTTTCATTCTCAATCAGAGAGCGATATTTCTATTTTTATTGTGCATCCCATGTTTTACTCTGGGTTGTTTTGCTATGTTGTTACTGCACATAAGTTTTCTATTTTTCTATTCTCTACCTCAAAAATAAACACGCCCCATTTATGGAGAAACAAAGGAAATTGAATATCATTTGTTCGATATCATCACCAAAAGATGCCTTGCTGCTACTTTCCACTTCTTTCTCAAGTGTCGCAGTGAACTCGTCAAACACCCGATAAAAATCAGGGAAATATCTATCTCCACCATTCCTAAGAATCTTGAGGAAAAATATCTTAAGCTTCCTTTGATTCTCCTTAGAGGGGTCCACGTAAATGACAACCCTATAGTCTCTAGTAAAATCTATGTTGGGAATATATGAGCCAGTGAGAACATTTTTCTTCTCCACCTTGCTCAGATCATAAAGAATGAGGAAGCACTTTTGACCTAGAAACATTATTACTCATGAATTAGACACAAAGGGAGGACGTGGAGCCATGTTAACCCTGAACTATGTGCTCTAGTATTTCTTGATCTACCTTTCGAAGAAAGTTTGGACTCCTTATTTGATGAAATATATGAATCTGATAGCACCGAGAATAGGTGGGCCATACATTCTGGGTATCTCCTTGACAAGAACAGTTAATTTTGAGGGCATGCTGCTGAACACCATTATCCTTTCTTATCCTCTCAATTTCCTAAAAGTCAAATCTCTCTCAACCTAGATGCACATCTGGAGTTTGGTGTCCTACATTTGGCATTCCAAAGCATGTTAGGTCCCTATAATACTAGTGTATTTCCCTTATTTTTATTGTTAGTTTAGCCCCCTATTGTTATTTTTGTGCTCCATAGAAGCCCACTATTTTTATTGTGGTGCCCTTACATTATTACTGTTATGTAGGCTCTAATTATATTTCGACCCTTTAGACTTCTATATATACCAAGGAGGTATTATCATTTGTATCATCCCGTAATTGTTCATTTATGTAATATAAGTGAGGGTTCCTCCTCAAAGAGTATAATTTCTAAGTCATTGGTCCATCTTTTATTCTATTTTTTGCACTGGTTGCATAACATTTCGTATCAGAGATTTGGATTCTATGATTTCACTTCTTCAATAGGTCATCTTGGAATTTTCTCTATAATGATTTTTCTACAAGGATTTGAAATCTTAAATTTCAACCACATCAAACTGAAATATTCATGAACTCCATGTATGAATTTTAGATCTTGGTTCACTATATTTTTGGAGATATGATTTGAGTAATTTAGGGTTTTTGCAGGCTCTAGAATCCCATCTCAAATAGGTTATCGAGGGAGAATCATCATAGCTTTCTCTTCGAGCATTGGATTTGAATTTCCTAACACTACTACATGTAGGGGGGTTTCAAGACAAGATTTAAGACAATATTTGAGTCAGTTGTCTTAACTTAAGAAAAAAATAAACTTGTGTATTGCCTTAAATATTTTCTTTAAGCGGGTGTCTCAAAATTTAATGTCTCAAAATTATTTTCTGAAAAATTTGTCTCTATAAAGAAAATATAGAACACATATTATTATTGTCTCCATAAAGACAGAAATTTTTGTCTCTTAAGCGACAATTCATTTGTCTCTCTAGAGACAATTTCATTTGTCTCTCTCAAGACAATTTCATTTTTTTCTCTTTAGAGACAGTTACATTTTTGTATTTTCAGAGACAATAGCTGGTATTAAATACATATTTTATAGAGACTATATGTCCATAATTCAAAATATTGTCTCTCTAGAGACAATATAAAAAAATATTTAAAAATAAATAAATAAATTCATTTTAAATGTTCTTTTAACATATTGTCTCTATATAGACTATATGTCCATAATTCAAACTATTATCTCTCTAGAGACAATATAAAAAAATATTTAAAAATAAATAAATAAAATCATTTTAAATGTTCTTTGAAGGTGGTTTCAACAGTCAAAGTTCCCAAATAGTGATTTTAATTACCTTAAATCTCTATTGTTTATGGATACCAACAAAATAAAAAATAAATACATCCATTATTTCTAAAGCTAACAGCAAAGTCATTTTAAATCTAAATGAAAAAACAATTCTAGAAAGCAACATTGAAGATAATAAGGCAACACACTTATATTTGCACCAGATGTTGCAAAGGAAATGCTACAAGGAATCTAATGAGTGAGTTCTAGAGGTCATCTTCTATCCATTGATTCTATTGGTGGTAATTGCCACTGATATTAAGATACATAGGCACAGAGTACATAACAAAATACTCATAAATGTTTCATGTGTGGACATGTTTCTATCTACCAGAAACCCACATCATTAGTATTTTATTCCAAATTCCAATAACAATAACTTGCTTCCTGGTAGAAAGCCTTGAAGTAGATGGAACTGGAACTACCTGAGTCTAGGAGGCCAATAATTGTATCTTGTCCATAGTTTGCCTCCTTCCATAATTTGGTTGAGGGTGAAATCATTTCATTTCCTTTTGTGCTTCTACCCTACATGCAAAGGAAATCCCATGATCTACTAGTGTGCATCTTTCTGTTTTTGCTGGGAAATACAGAGATCACCCCTTCCATCTCTGCATTAGTTCACAACATTTCAATAATCAATCCAAATACCTTTAGCAACCAATATAGCACATTCTATCAAATTTCTTTGAGAAAAACCAATTTGATCAAAGATAAATCATAAGAAAAACTCATAATTAGCAACTAACAACACATTTGTAAATTATATATGCTGCCTGATCTCAAAATCTTACAGAAGATATTTGAATATATTCACACTTATAACAACATATCTACAATAATATTATAGGTATGTCCATGGATTTTACATATATACCCGAGATAGCAGAAGCTTCTCCAGGAGAAAAATGGGCAGCAAAGGCATTGAAACTATGTTTGTAACTATAAAGAAAAGATTCCCTAGCTTCGTCAACACTGTCCAAATCAAGATCACTAAATTAATATCAATATAGTTACCTGTAAAATTCCATTCCATAACACCAAACCAAGCCCTTTAACAATCGTTAGATTCATCAATAACTTGCATGATAGACAATGAACTTAGTATGTATCCATGCATTCATTGAGTTACTGAAGAAAATAACTCATTCTCCCTTCACAGAAAGTAGCATGGAATGTTGAATATCAACCACTTCCTCTGGCAGCATCCCTCCATGGTAGCCTGCATATACAATGTAAATCTGCCAAAAATAAATACAAAGTTATAAGAAATAGAATCACCATTTCCACAACTGCATAAAACTACTCTAAAAACCTTCCATGGTTTATATACTCATTGCGTATGTATATCAAAGATATCCAATCCATATATTATATCAAATAAAGATCTCAGTGTCTAAAAATCAATATTATATGTCAAGGATAAGTTATCTCAATGCATGCCCACCTCCTTAGCAGAGATGCCATGAGAAGCTTCAGTATTGTTAAATCCGCCATGAAATATTTCATCCAAGCCTGTGAGAGTAGGCATAGTCCTAGATCCATGATATTTATGATTAAAATAATGGAGCTGAAGCTCTTCTCTTTTCTTCACTTCCTTTACAGAAACACACACAAAGTATTAGTCTGGTAATCAATAAATGGTAATCCTTATAATATGTTTGTCCTGCATGTGACTCTACAAAAGAAACGCTTAAATTACAGTTGTAACTATGGAAGCACTGCAAACAAATATCATAAAAATAAAACAAGGGCAGAATAGAAAGTATAGACAACCCCTCCCTTCCATTTAAAAAAACTATAACTTCACAACAATTTTTTTTTGATATCTAACCGAACAAAATCTCCAGAGACTTTATACAAAGCTAACCTTTTTAAGTTGCTGAAATCCAATTGCATGAGTCACATGCTTTTATTTTGTAATTAGAAGTGTTTAACATCTCCATGTATTTATAGTCCACCAACAATACATACAAAGCTATAAGAAATAGAACCATCATTGCCACAACTGCATAAAACTACTCTAAGAACATTCCATGGTTTATATACTCGTTCTGTATGTATATCAGAGACATCCAATCCATATATTATATGAGATAATCCATAAAACTACTCTAATAACCTTCCATGGTTTTTATACTCATTGCGTATGTATATAAGAGATATCCAATCATATATCATCTCATAGAATGCATAAAACTACTCTAAAATCCTTCAATGGTTTATATACTCATTTCATATGTATATCAGAGATATCCAATCCATATATTATATCAAATAAATATCTCAGCATCTACAAATCAATATTATATGTCAAGGATAAGCTATCTCAATGCATGCCCACCTCCTTAGCAGAGATGCCAACTACGCAGAATGCCATGAGAAGCTTCAATACTGTTAAAGGCACCATGAAATATTCCATCGAAGCTTGTGATAATAGGCCTGGTTCTAGATCCACGATATTTCCGATTAAAACAATGGAGCTAAATCTCTTCTCTTTTCTTCACTTCCTTTATGCAAACACACACAAAGTATTGGTCTGGCAATCAATAAATGGAAATCCTTAAAATTTGTCTATCCTCCATGTGACTCTGCAAAAGAAATGCTTAAATTGTAGTTGTAGCTATGGAAGCACTTCAAACACATATCAAAAAAACAAAACAAGGACAGAATAGCAAGTATAGATGACCCCTTGCTTCCATTTAAAAAAATTATAACTTCACAACAAATGTTTTATGATATCTAACTGAACAAAATCTCCAAAGACATTATACAAAACCAACCTTTTTAAGCTGCAGAAATCTGATTGCAGGAGTCACATGATTTTATTTTGTAATTAGAAGTGATGAGCATCTCCATGTATTTATAGCTCTCACCATGGTTACTGCTCCAGATTCCATTCCATACATGTCCCTTCTTTTTATGTTGTATTCGCTACCTAATCTCAGAATCTTACAGAAGATATTTGAATATATTCAAACTTATAACAACATATCTACAATAATGTTATATATTTGTCCATGGCTTTTACATATATACCTAATATGGTAGAAGCTTCTTCAGGAGAAATATGGGCAGCAAAGCCATTGAAACTATGTTTGTAACTATAAAGCAAGGACTCCCTGGCTTGATTAGCACTATCCAAATCGAGCTCACTGAATTAATATGAATATAATTACCTGTAAAATTTCATTCCAAAACACCAAACCAAGGTCTTTGACAATCATTAGATTCGTCAATAAGTAGCATGATAGAAAATGAACTTAGTATGTATCCATGCATTCATTGAGTTACTGAAACAAATAACTCACTTTCCCTTCATAGAAAGTAGCATGGGATGGTCAATATCAACCACTTCCTCTCACAGCAGCCCTTCATGGTCGCCTGCATATCCAATGTAAATATGCGAACAATACATACAAAGCTATAATAAATAGAATCACCATTTCCACAACTACATAAAACTACTCTAAGGACCTTCCATGGTTTATATACTCATTGCGTATGTATATCAGAGATATCCAATCCATATATTATATCAGATAAAGAACTCAGCGTCTACAAATCAATATTATATGTCAAGGATAAGCTATCTCAATGCATGCCCACCTCCTTAGCAGAGATTCCAACTACGCAAAATTCCATGAGAAGCTTCAATACTGTTAAAGGCACTATGAAATATTTCATCCAAGCTTGTGATAATAGGCCCAATCCTAGATCCATGATATTTCTGATTAAAACAATGGAGCTAAAGTTGTTCTCTTTTCTTTGCTTCCTTTACACAAACACACATAAGGTTTCCTTTAATATGTTGTATGAAAACTGTCTCAATAGCTATGTTCTTAACATTTTTGTTGTAGCGCTTATATCTATTTTATTTTGTATTTTGTATTGCATGCAATTTCATACCACCTCCTTGAAGAAGAGGATTTTGTAAGCCATAAAGGAAAATGTGTCAAATTGCTTTATGATTTGTTTTGAGAAAAGCAAACCATCACCATACTATATGTGTGCTGAAAATGATCTCCCTAGCAACTAAAAAGCACAATTTAACAGTGGTAAAGTGATTCAAATCTCTCTTGGCATGAAACTTTAGATGGTATATTAGTGTAAATATATTATAAACACGGGTTACAAATAGTCAAATTCTTAACAAATGACTATACATCATGCTAAAATGAAAATATATTATGAATTAAATGTTACAAATAGTCAATTGCTTAACTGTTTCTATGTGTTGTAATACATAAATGATATCATTTGTTCTCTAGGAAGTCTTGATCTTTTCTCCTTGTCGCTGTAGCCTTCTTTTATCCTCTCATTGTCAAAATATATTCCATTAATTTGTGCTATTGTTTTCAAATGTCATAGTTCGATTGATTCTTTCCAACATTGCCAAAATGCTATAAGAGAAAATTCCCTTGTAAGCTTTCTTGTTCCAAAGTAAATGCCTTTCCTTTTTGCAAAAAATACTCAAATTGACATTTCAACATTTCCAAGCCTTGTACAATGCAAAGAAAAATAGGGGAACTATAGAACCACATATAAAGTGAATTCACTAATTAAAAAGAAAGGTGTTTAATTACTATGTGACAGGCATGCACCTCTGTAAGTTCATCGTACATTCTTTGTTGGAGGCCTTGTAAAATAAAGTTGGTAAATCCAAAATTGAATATTTCCATAGGAAAATAACTCGTCTTTATTTATCATGCAACTCACTTTTAGGTAATGAATCATTCTTATGGAACCTGAAGCAAAAATTTTTGCTTGAAAAATACTCAGAATGATGTTGGAAAGCCTTCATACTTCATTTGCAACAAGCAAAATTCCATTATAGAAGGTATGACTAAGGTTAAAAATTGCAAAGAAATGCCTACAAAACAATATGATTTTTGTATCTACACAAAGATTCAAACAAAATTCTAGTAAGTAGAGAATAATAAATATGTGATATTGGATCTACAGGGGAATGAGGCTGGATCTATGGATCCACATTTCAGATTCAAATATGGATATAGAGCCGCCTGCATCCACATAGGATCCACCACATAGAAAAATCCTTCCTGCCCATAGATGGATCCCATGTTGCCAAGGCAAATCCTCCCTGCCCATAAATGGATCCCAAGAAAATAATATTCAAGTTTTTGGTTTTTTCCATTTTATTATTATTAAGGATGTTTGCCACCAGTTTAAAACCCTAAGAAGTGGAGGCAGGTAGATTACAACACTCCATCAAATGCTAGCTCCACAAGATCTCAGGAGGCCATCCATGGTTCACTTGCGAAACCCTTACAAAGTTATCACTTTAGATCCCAAGATAGTTTACATAGTACCTGTACACACAGGACTTCTTCCAGACTTCAACAGAGGGTTACACCATCCATGCAGCAAGACATACCTCAGATCAGATCTTATAGTACTACCATGTCCTCATTAATTCATGTAGGAGGAGCTTCTTCCCAACAACCTCAGATGATAGGAGAGATACAGATATGGATACTAGGACCTTTGTCTTGGGGAAATGAATCTCTCTCTCCCACTAAGTAGTTTGCTTCAGGAAGCACTGTTTAACATCCCTTAGGAAGACATCCTCCTCAAGAGTCTTTGGTTCTAAGTAGCTCTCATTTATGTATGTACTACTTCTTAGTAATCTGCTCGCTCTCAGGTTATATGTCTTATTTAGGAAAGATTAGATTCAATGCTTTTTGATTTTCTAGAGTGGCTTTCACATTGTAATAAACACTTATACTTAGCAGTTCCATTGACCTATTTGTGGTCATTTGTTGGATATTAATAAAATTATAACATTTTTTTTTGTAGTTGGTAGCTTCAGTTAGAATTTCATTAGAAAAATGATGGACAAACTTCATATTTATAAGTTTGACCAAGTCGACCATAAGAAGTTCAAGTTGGCCCCACAATACGAAAATCCACCTCATGAAACACATATAAATATGGCATTGTTAGATCTCATTTGGACACACACACAACCACCCATTCGATTTGAATTCATCGAAGTTCTCACGTGTGAAGGAGACAAGGAGATTTTATGTTCTACGATGACGAGCATCTTTCTCTTTGTTTTGACTTGCGTTGACTTTGGCTATTTTGGATCTGTTTGACTGAGCTCTTAGACTGCCTTGGAGACCAAGCATTTCATGAAGATTTTGACTCTGTTTGACTGCATTGTTACCTCTATTCTGGGTAGGTTCGTTGCAGGTCAACCCTATGATTTTGACCAAAGATTTCAAGAGTTTGTTGACTAAGGTTTGACTATTTTGCACAGGCTAAAATCTGGCCCTGTTTTGCAGATCAGACTTTGACAAGAATTGACATTTTCTCTTTTTTAACTGGATTTAACTTGGTTGACTTGAAAAGTCAATGTTTGACTTTGACTGTTTGTGGATGTACACATTGGATTATGTATCTTAGCTAAACATTGATTGAATATCTAAGAAGAAGAAGAATTGATTTGGGTTTTCCCCCTTGTGGGATTTTTCCCTCGTCTTTGACCAAGAAATTGTTTCTCATTGTGCTTCGCTATTGTTAATTTTAGGTAACAATGGTATGTTCTATGCTTAGCAAAATTTACTTCAATGTTCCTTTGATAACCTAATAACAATTTCCAATTATTTTTAGTAGAAATCACATTAACCATTAATCACATTGACAGTAAATGTAGATAGAACATAAAACAAATGCAGAAGACAAGTCAAGACAAGAGGACATTCAACAGACGGTGAGAGTACAAAAGTCAAATAAAATAGGCTAATAAAAAATCAAATCATCCCTATCAAATTCTGCAGTCAACTGTAGTCAAACTTTAGCCCTAACTAGAACGTCATCAATGGTCAAAACATCATAAATTCTTCCTTAAAGCATCTTAGTCTTCCTTGATCAAACTCGGCCAGACCATGAGGAATAATTCAGCCCAAAATAGCTCGGTCAAAGGAGAGAGAAGATTTCTTTAATTTTCCTGGCTCAAACAACAGTCAAATTTGAAGTCGACGAAGGTTAACCTGCCCAGAATTCCTCAATTTTGTGCAAACAATGTGGCCTAAGAAAATCGAAACTTTGGACCAAAAACCAAAGTCAAATTCAATAAAATGACCCTCACTCAATGCTTGTCAAACCTCCTCTTGAAGTCTGAAATTCGGCCTGTAATTTTCTGCCCAGAAAATCATCCCCCTTGCCACATGTGTGTGAGAGAGAGAGGCTTCCCAAGCTGTACAAACCAATCTGATGAAGAGGGAAGAAATGTGTGAGTGATTGATGTCCAAATGAGGTGTGAGGTCTCTTCTATTTATACACTTTGTGGTCGGTGAAGAGACACATCCATTGGGCTTCTTGAGCCTACATTTCACTGAGGCCAACCTGAACAATTTGCAAATGTGCCATCGTAAATTCAAAATCACACTTCTACTTGTCCAAATGAGATGATATTTATATCAATATTGGACCTCTCTAAAATAGGAATCCAATGCAATCATCATATCCATCAAATGAACTGTCCCAAGGTGGAATTTGGTCCTAGTTTTCAATTTTAACACTCCCACTCAACTAAGGATAATTCCACTTGCCAATCCATTCGTCATCATAATTCCATCTTGTCATCATGCACCATATTTGTCATCTATATTCTACTCTATTGAACCATGAAGTAATAATGCAGAAGTGATCGAGAGTGAGTCACAAGACCTTACCATCTCCACTGGCAAAAACAAACCCAGAGGTAGAACCTCAAATGATCCTAGATTAAGTTTTTGAAGACCATTCATCCTAGTCATAGGGAGTAGGGTAGTACACGCTGTGTCCATCGGTAGTGATATGGTCCCTAACCACTTTTCTGAACTCATTGGCCAGATGAGAGGTACCTCACATGAGTCCCAAACTCCATGGGTAGGATTTAGGTTGGGGCATCGACAAGTGAAGGTGAACCACTCATCCTGCTCATATGCCAAAGGAGAAAGTGAACCAATCATCCTATGCATATGCCAATCGTAATGGAAGGTGAACCACTTACCCTACACACGTGTCAACCATCATGGGGTATCATAGGGGAAGGTGAACCACTCACCCTGTACATAGCGCACCACTAGAGGAAGGTGAACCACTCACCCTATGGTTGCTCATAGCTCCAAGGAATACCCCAAGCCCTAGGAGCTCCCAAAGCTTAGTGTCCAACTCATGTGGGACCCTCATAAGAGGGTATTTCCATGACTCAAGGTCTCTCTCAAAAGAAATACCATGGAATGATGAATATCAAACACTTCCTCTGCCAACAACCCTCCATTGTCGCCTGCATATACAATGTAAATCTGCCAAAAATACATACAAAGCTATAATAAATAGAATTACCATTTCCACAACTACATAAAACTACTCTAATAACCTTCCATGGTTTATATACTCATTGTGTATGTATATCACAGTTATCTAATCCATATATTATATCAAATAAAGATATCAGTATGTACAAATCAATATTATATGTCAAGGATGAGTTATCTCAATGCATGCCCACTTCCTTAGCAGAGATGCCAACTACGCAGAATGCCATGAGAAGCTTCAATCTGTTAAAGCCACCATGAAATATTTCATCCGAGATTGCGATAATAGGCCCAGTCCTAGATCCATGATATTTCTGATTAAAACAATGGAGCTGAAGTTGTTCTCTTTTCTTCACTTCCTTTACACAAACACACACAAAGTTTCCATTTGCAGATAGTTTTCTTCAGCCAGCTTGTTTCCATTTTCAGTCGACCTAGCCTGTTGTTTCTTGTTGTTTCCCACTCAACCAACGCATGTCTCCCACTTTTCCTATGAATTAGGGTCTCTTAATATCTATCTCTCGCCACCCATGAATAACTGTAAGAGTTGTAGAATGATGCCCAGAACAAATAATGAGAATGTAACTGATTATTCTCATTATTTGTAACTAACATTTTGACCATTCATTCTCCAATTAGATGTTCACTTATAACTCCCCCTACCCAACAATTCAATATGTGAAGCTTCTCCTCGCTAAGCTTGGAGATCAATGTTAAAATAATAAGGGATGTCAGAGACTAAAAACAAAGTTTCTATGCTACATAAAATAACTGAAAGGTGTATATTGACCTGATAGATTGCACTGTCCAAACCCACTTGTATCAATGTGAGGAATTCCTCTATTTGTAAGAATTATCTATAGTTGTGTATTTTATTATCAAAATATTATGGTAGTCTTACTTAACCGTAGATAAGTACTCTCATGGCCATTAAAAATTAAAACTCACCATCAACAAAGTAGTACTGTCTTTGAATGCAACAATGTCAATAATGTATGAATCCATATTTTTTAGAGGTTAATAATTCTTAATTTATGGATAACCTTAATGCTCTCAACCATTATTTTAATTATGTGGCTTCTCTAATTCATTTGAATCTCTTATAATCTAACATAAGGTTGGTTAGTATATGTTTACAAAAATGTTGTATATGCAGATAACATATGGATACACCTGCATGCGGGTAAGGAGCATGGTATGTTGAAGAGATATGACTAGAAGTTATGAAATAGTTAAAACAACTACCTATGTTTCCAATTCGTGCTAACTATGAAAAAAATTACATTAAAGTATATGAGTAAAAGCAGATAGTATATGAAATAAATGCTCCCAAACAGGATCAATCATCCCCTTGGATAGGATCAGAGGAAATTATGGCCATCCATCTATAGTGAGGGCCCAATGAACTTCTTCCAACCTGGTCCAAAATTCCTCGTGCGTATTATTACCCATCCATCCTTTCCTGCTCGCTATATGAGTGATGTGGTATAGTTGTTAAACCACATATTAATTAAGTATTTTGATGACTCCATCGAGTTTTTAGGGTGAACCTTATGTCTCTATCTAAGAAAATTCAGAAAGGAAGACCTAGGTACTTCACCATGTTCCTGAAAAACATTTGTGCCACCTATTTCATTTTGCAAGGAATCTTCATTGGTATGATGATGGCATACTTCGAACAACAATCAACCACAACCATAATATCGTTGTACCCCTACATTGCCAGAAGTTGTGTGAAGAAGTCCATCGAAGAAATCGCCCATGGTCTCTCTGGAATTAGTAAAAGCTGAATAGGTCTATTACCCCGCATGTAAGTAGGGGTACAAATAAATTATTGCAACTCTTTTACTCACCATCATAAGCCCAATGTTTATAGTATTCCCTTCTAGGAATTTTATGAAACTCCACAAATTTTTCTAAGTTGACACAGTATAGCTCATTGAAGGATTTATACCAACAATTTGTATTTATGGTACTGTAGGTGTATTTTCCATACATTTAGCTCGAGAGTGTACATAGTGGTCATTACATGCCAAGATCATGCTTCCCCAATAACCATAAATGAGTTATGACTATTCAGACATAAATATATAATGCTAATACACAATAGATGGCATAAGAGATGGGTTTTATTAGGACATGAGAGAACACATACCATTGATATATATTTGGTAAAATAGTAGATAAATCATAATATTATAAATATCAACAATACACATAAAAACCAGAGTGTTGTGGGTTGATACACAGTGGACAAACTCCCAAAATTATGAACTTTATTGAACTTGGAACTTCAATGATTGCAAGTGAAAACCATGGATATAATATTGGGGCTTGTTTAAGCTCTCTATGAGGAAATAATGTCATAGATAAATCATAATATTATAAATATCAACAATACACATAAAAACTAGAGTGTTGTGGGTTGATACATAGTGGACAAACTCCCAAAATTATGAACTTTATTGAAGCTAGAACTTCAATGATTACAAGTGCAGACCATGGATATAAGCTTGGGGCTTGTTTAAGCTCTCTATGAGGAAATAATTCCTCATAGCAACATTTGGTAGATAATTTTCAGCCCATAGCTCAGCATGATTGACAAAATTGTCTTCACCTTTGATGAAGAATGTCAAGGAATTGATAAATACTTCCAGCGAACATAAGAATAAATTTCAGAAATTGTCCCCACTGCCTATTGAGTCTCTGTTGGTTAAAAATCAACCTCTAAAATATGTTCCCAGTGTCTAAAGGAGGACTAAAATTGGCAACTGAGCAATGGATGTTGATTAAAGATGTGAATGGCCTCTTGCAGGAATCAGAGCACACTTCTTGTTTATAAAATATGAATGAATGTCTTATTCAGAAGTAAGTGATAGATGTTGATTCCTTTTTTGGATGATTTTACTTAATGTTTCTATGTTTACTGCAAAGCTTACAAATTGCTTCTGAACATTGAGGTGAAATGTAGAGGATGTAAATGGAGGATCATAGGGTGAGGCCAAAAAAATTGGGCTTTTGGAGTAGATTTTTTTTTTAGAACTCTTGTTTTTTGGCATATTGAAGAGCTTTAGAAAGGATCATATTTTTATATCTAAGACATAACCAGACCAATGTTCATTTTATCCTGTAAAATTCTTAGTGAAAATATTGTAATAACATCTACAGAATGTAATCCCTTTCTTATGTAATGGAATTACACTTTTTTCATGGAAAAAATAAAATAAAGAGATAGAAATTAGCAAACAATTTATGGTTGAATGCCCTTCTGAGAACCATCTTGTAGTCCTTGCTAAAATTTATGCTTCTCACTAAGATATCGTATAGAAAATCTTTCACTTCAAAATGAGAGACTTTTGATCTCTTTATAACATCAACGAGTAAAAATTAGAAGTAAAATCTATACAAAATAAAAAAATGAAATTAAAGCTACACCAGGATCTTACATGTTTTTTAAAAATGCTTCAATTCTAATAATATAAGCCTATTTTTTATTGATCTATAATTTTTCTACATTGGAAGTCAATTTATAACATTAAACAAACTTTTCACTACCTAACTAGTTGTTTCATTCTTTTTTTTGAAGTTTATTTACTCTAGTTTTTGGTGGACTATTTTTACAAGCAAGAAAAGATATCATGAGCAGTAGAATGTATTCACCTACTTGAAGGATGAAAAAATACCAACTCAATAACTCCAACCTGAAACCCATCTCGCCCTCATCCACAAAAGCTAACTCCAAAAGTGATGATCGAACCAGCATCATTTGCCACATTATCTTGTTTCTATCACATACATAATAAACTCACTAAATGCTACCTGCTGTGAAAACAAATCAGATTCTAACTCACTATTGGAATAAACAAAGCCTTAGAGAAATTTTGGAGTTTTTAATACTAGCCAACAAATGATTTCACACACACACACACACACACACACACACACACCTATATATTTATTAAAGAAAATCTATAGGGTTTCTGTTTTATGAAAAGGCGAGAATGAAAGACTGTATACCTACAAAGAATATAACAAATGTGTCCCAACCTGATTCCATTTGAACAATGTGGGTGATTCCTGAGGCTAATACTAAGAAACCAATACATAAAATTTTCTACTCAATACACTCTAATTGCTTCCCACCGCAAAAAAAACTATTCTTTCAAAAAGGACTAAAGAGGGTTTGTCTCAAAATACCCCCTACTATTCATTGACCCCATCCAAGACTGAAAATACCTAATTTTATTTTTCTTAAACACCTTCTGAACTACAAGTTATACATATTGATGCTTGCCAAATTCCAAAACCAAACCTAAGCTAGTTCTCCTCCTATTTGCATATTTCATCTAGTATATGCATATTATGAAATTTGATAATCATCATGAGTATTCAAAAAAATAACTTGAAACCTGATTTGTTCATATCTGAGCTGGAGAGCAGAACAAGGGAATGTAGCAAGGTAGTAGGGCTAAGACCAAGGGTGATGGTCAAATAAGAAGATCTCACCCCACCAAGTGAAGAAACAAAATGCAAGCACTTAAACAAGGCTACATTAAATCTGGGTACATTGAAATTTGAATCCCCCTCACACAACCAATCTCTCCACAAAATTGCCACCACCAGTCCTCAGAGGTGACTTATGGACTTGATATTCCAATTTCTTCTAGCTACATACAAATTTCATACATAAATGTCCTCGACCAAAATATTTTCTAATATTAATGTTTTTAAAACCTGTGATGTGAATTTACACTCCTTTGCAAATGCAACATGATATAATGTTTCTTAGCAAATGAGATATGATATAGAACATTGTTTTTATCTTCCCCTCAATTTGGTTCCTAATGTTATGTCATTAAAGAGTAACACCTACAGATAGGCATCAAAGATGGGAAATTCAATACTTCATCATGATTGTGTATTTGGAATTAATTATTATTTCCTTTTATCTCTCCTTTGTTTTTCATTTGATTTTTTATACAATATTTTTTCAAGTTTTGAGTCTCAATGTAGACAATCATAATACATTTTAATGGATGTAAAGGAAGTGAACCAAAAAGACCAATTTGCAATCTATGTGAAATAAAATTAGTAAAATAGAGCTAGCCTTGCACTCAAATATAAAAAGATAGTTATACATGAATATGTAATGAGGACAATAATTCAATCCATATACAACTATAGTTGGGACTTATAAGTGAAATAAAGATAGATAAAACCAAGCTCAGAGTCTATTATTTTCTTATAGATTCAAGTGATATATGTATCATCATTAACTTCTAACTTAATTTCTTCTCTAGGTGAAAATTCGGTGGCCTACGAGCAGATATGATGGAAGGTAAACATACCTCATACACATCTTGATGAGGAGAAATCAGATTAGAACTCAATGGTGGTGAATGGAGATAAGATCAATTTTTTTGACATATCTGACAATTAGAGTGTTTCCCTTGCAAAATTATGGATTTTTGTGATTCAGAGTCACCTTTCCTTATGGAGGATCTCTGCAATTATAACTTAACCTGTAGATATGGCCTAAGTTTACATATTCAGTGTGTCTACCTATATTTTTGAAGTTGTAGATAAATCTATTATTCACTGCTCAATTATAATTTAAACTGAAAATATGGCCTAAGTTTTCATATTCAATGTGTATACCTATGTTTTTGAAGTTGTAGATAAATATGTTATTCACTGCTATATTTCCTATCTTCCTTGCATGTATGTATTTTTTTTGGAAACTCAGTAAACCTATCTAAATATTGTGTGGATTTTGCAGATTCTAAAATTTCCCAATAAAATTTTCAACAATAGTGGCAAGATCAGAACCATTATAGATGTTGGTTGTGGAGTTGTCAACTTTGGTGCATATCACCTTCGTCTTGATATTATGGAAATGTATCTTGTGCACCAGAATTAGACTCAGTTTCCTTCGGAAAGAGGATTTCATTCAATTTAAGTCTATTGAAAACAATAAGACTATCGTATCCAACCAGATCATTCCAATTTGCACACTGTTCTAACTGTAGAATTGTTTGACTTGAGAGGGATGGTATATTATTGCTAGAGAAGATGGGTCACTAAATCCAAGGGGCTATTTTTCCTATTCTTTCACCTAAAGCATATATGAATTTTTTTTTTGCATCCATTGTAGGAAATCTCTCATCCATTCGGCGGTAGGATTCATTCAACTTGCCACCAAGCCACCTAGACACCTGGCCTAAGATCTGCCATTTATCTTTATACAAATCAATCTGAGGGCCTAGATTTCATTAGGGTGGATATGAGTAACCAACCCCCTTTCTGGGTCTACTGTTCAATCCGTCATTTGGTGCCTTTCACTCTAGCTACCTTCATTTGCAACAGACCCTAATGGACTAAGGCTTGAGACTCCATTCCCTATCTTAGCTACTTTAGGTGAGAGTCCTCTTGGCTAGACTATTTTTTATGTTCTCGTGGTAAAAAAAAATCCACTCACAACCACCTGACAATGACACTTATTCTCACAGAGAACTGTAGGGTTCTTATTCCTTCCACTATCAGTTGGGAGTGGTGGCTAACTGCACAGGTAAATAACGAGCTCTAGTAACATTAGACAACCAATGCCCAGTAAATAAATACTGCACAACAAAGGATAATCTTCTAGTTGCAATAAATGAATTGTTTGATTGATCCTTCTCTGAATGTCATTGGGTTCTGCTTGTATTTCTTGCAGCAATTTAGTCACAGGGATTCCCAAATAATAAGGGAATACAGCCTCCATGCCATAAACTAACTCATAGGGGCTTGTTCCAATGGATCTTTTTTTTGTCAACCTGTCTGCCTAGAGTGCATTGATAAGCTTCTTATGCCAGTTTTTCTTGTTTCCCTCCAATATTTTGTTAATGATGTTGATCAAGCTTTTATTGGATGATTCAGCTAGACCATTACCTTGAGGGTAATAGGCTGTGGAATGGCCTAAGGTAATATGGTATTTGTGACAAAAAATGATCATTCATTTGGATTTAAATGCAGCATAATTGTCAGTTATAATCTTTTCCGGACAGCCAAATCTAGATAGGATATTGCTTTCTAGGAATTGCATGACTACTGAATCATTGGCTTGTCTACAAGGGATGGCTTCTATCCACTTGGTGAAGTAATCTGTGGCAGTTAAAATCCACTTATGCTGGCCAGAAGAGGGAGGGTGAATTTCCCCAATGAAATCTAAACCCCATTGTTGAAATGGTCTTTCAATGGAAATTGGTTTAAGGGGTAGAGGTAAAAGCTTTCTCTTGCCTTCAAAGATTTCACATTTATGGCAAGAAACTACAAATTTCTTTACATCAGCAAACAGGGAGGGCCAATAAAATCCAGCTCTTAAGATTTTATCAGTAGTTGACTTCCAATACAAATGTCCACCACAGTCCCCTGCATGAAATTCCTTCAGCACTTTGTCAGTTTCATCCTTTGTTAAGCAATTCAACAAAATGCCTTCATGATTTTTCCAAAATAAAACATTATCTATAATAAAAAAATTTGAAGATTTCATTTTCAGAAATCTCTTTTTAGTTCTGGATAACCCTGGAGGAGCCTGCGGGTTTAACAATACATAAATTATATCAGCATACCAAGGTGATTGTAAAAATGCTTTATTGATCTTTGGAGTCGCCATCTCCTGTTCGTTATCTAGTTCATTGATGTCAAGGGCTTGAAAGTTGGTTTCAGTCATCAGTTTAGCTAATCCTTGTCCTTTTATCAGCTTTGTTGGTTTAATTTCAATGTCATATTCCAAGATGTTAGCTATCCATTTGCCTCTTCTGCCTTCTATTCCTTCTTGGGTTAGAATATCCTTGACCACAGTATTCAACACATATGCTATTACATGAGAGTATAAAATGTAAACTCTGAAGTCGTTAATAGATTTTACAAGAGCATAGGCCTGTTTCTCCATAATTTGATATTTTAAAGGTGCATCTCTAAGCGCTTTGCTGAAAAAGGAAATGGGTTTTTCACATCCTTGGTCATCTTTCTATAATAGGATAGTAGCAATAGTATGTTCATATGCAAAGGAGAAGATTATAAAGTCTCTGTCAAATTTCGGGCTTGTGAGGACTGGTGTTTTAGTTAAAGCTATTTTGATTTCTTCAAAGGCTTGCTTGGATTCTATTGTCCACTTAACTTTGGAATCTTTCTTCAGCATGTTATTCAGCAATCTTATTAGTTCAGCCAAGTTGGGTATGAATCTTCTTAGAAAACTGATTTTTCCTAGGAAAGCTTGCAGTTCTTTGATATTCCTAGGGTGAGGAATTTGTAGAATAGCTTGTATTCTATCTAGGTCAATTTTGATGCCATATTTTGAGATTATGTGACCTAACAGTTTGCCCTCTTTTAGGCCAAATAATGATTTATTTGGATTTAGTGATATGCCATATTTTCTGTAGATTAAAAACACCCGTCTAAGATGATCTATGTGTTCCTTATCTGACTTGGAAAAGGCAGTAAGGCCATCAAGATATATGACTATAAAATCATGAACTTCTTTACCAAAAGCTATGTCCATTGCTCGTTGAAATGTTGCCCCTGCATTCTTGAGTCCAAAAGGCATATTTACATACTTGAAAGTTCCCCAAGGTGTTGTAAAAGCAGTCTTATCCTGATCAGCAATGTGAACCAAGATCTGATTAAAGCCTGAGAATCTATCTAGTAGTGAAATTCTAGAAGCTACCACTACCCTTTGTAAAATGTGGTCCATGTTAGGTAAGGGGTAGTGGTCTTTGAGAGAAACTTTATTCAGATTTCTCAAATCAACACACAGTCCTATTTCTCCTATTTTCTTCCTAGCGGGCACTAGATTTGAGACCCACTCTAAAAATCCAATGGGTGCAATTATTCCAGCTTCATACATTCTTTTAACCTCTTTCTCAATGAGAGGAAGGAGTACAGGATTGACCCTTCTAAGTTTTTGCTTGAAAGGTTTTTGATTTTCTTTTCTGGGTATTGTATGCTGGATCACAAAAGTATCATAGGACTTAAGGTCTTCATAGCTCCATGCAAAAACATCTTCAAATTCTTTAAACAGTTCATTGTATTTCAGTTTTTGGATAGGTGGCAATGCTTTGGACAGTTTTATCATTTTAGGATTTTCTGCAGTTCCTATATTACAGTCCTCAATTTCCGTGTTTAATGGCTGCATTTTGGGCTTTCTTGGAATATCATTAGAGTCAAAAATATCCTCTAGAGGAGTCAAGCCTCTGGGTAAAACATTATCCTTTAAATCAATTACTTCGGACTCTACTTCAACGATTTCATCAAAGTTTATTTCTTTCAGCTCTTGTAATTTTTTGTTGGTAAATTTTGTTGGATGCAAAATCTAATTTGTTGTTGCAGCTGAAATATTAGTTTCAATTCTGTCTATTTGCTGATCTTCACAAATGGTGCTTGTGTCTATATTTGTGCTTGAAAATTCCTCTTTCAAAGTCAGGAAATTGTTGATTTGAGTGTCATTTTCAAACGCTTTCCAATTTCTAACTTTTTCTGGAACAACAGGTCTGTGTTTAATTTCAGTAGTAAAATGATGATTAGGCTCAAATGGCAGTTTACAAGTGCTGGCAAATGTTGCGAAACTATGAGCATGCAAATTGTGATTTCTTGAAATCTTGGTAAGCTGTGATTCTAGAAAGGTATTGAGTATTTCAATTACTGCCCCTCTATAAGCTCTTAACCTGAGATCATTTGTGACAAAGTTGCCTTTCATTTGTTGAACAACCAAATCAGAGTCTCCTAAAATTGATATCCTAGCTGCCCCTGGACTTTTGACCAATTTGAGTCCTAGCAGGAGGGCTTCATATTCAACCATGTTATTTGTACATCTAAAATTCAGCTTGTATGCATGTCCTTCAGCATGATCATTTTGAATGTTATGTATCCAAACCCCTGCCCCTGCTCCTAGTTTATTCACTGATTCATCAAACTCTAGATACCATAGGATTTCTTGACTACAACTAGCATCAGGAGTTTTAGAAACTTGCTTGGTGGGAAAATTTGGATTTACAAGTTCATATGGTTTCCCTTATGTGTCTGTTGTATCAATTATTTTAGCAATTTCTAGATCTTGAGCAATGGATTCTTCATTTATGTTTGTTCCTTGTGCTGATTCTAGAGCCTTGTCATTAGTTTTGGGACAAATCTCAGCATTGTATAGGATGAAAGAGTCCATATCGGAATGCATGGAATAAATGGGGAAATTTTGAGGTTTCTCTTGACTGCTGACCACATATTTCATCAAAGTTTCCTGGTACAATCTCTTTGGCTGGCCAAAGACTGAGATGGTAGCATAGGACATGTCCAACTATAGAGATCCCTAGAGTTTGCACCCCAAGGTCTCGACAAAAGAATTCTATATTTTGGTGGGATATTAGCTACCACTACATCCATTAAAATTGTCTTGGCAGGGTATTGTACTAGAGATACACATAAATCTTTGATAAGACTTAGACATCTGACCTAGCTAGAATCAAAAGAGAACAAGTCCTTGTATGGCCTTCTGGTATCTAGGTCCAATTTTTCCATCACCGACTTAGGCATTAGATTATGGGAATCTCCTGAATCAAACATTTCACTGTGAAGTACTTTGTCATGAATGTTTAGACTTACATAGAATGGAGGAACACCTCCATCTACTGATTTACCATTTACTTGAGGGCCAAAAATTAATTCTAGCTGGTCATCTAGGACGTTCACTGCATCTCTATTTTCTGAAATTTGGAGAGACCTGCTGATTTGTTCTCGATAGACCTCATGTTTAGCCAATTCAGATAGTGGAATGGCTATTTTTAACTTGCCTATTTCGGTTTCAAGATTGAAAGGTTTTTCTATTTGAATTCTTACATTTTGGGCAACAAGCTTTTCTTTTTCTGCAACATTTTCAATGTTGTTTTCTTTATCAAGAGTGTTGTTATGAATTCAATCTGCTTTAATATTAATTTTAGGATATTCCTTTGCATTTTCTTTGGGAGGAAAGGAGGTGGATGGCTAACTATTTGATGGTTGCAAGTCTGATATGTCCTCAACCCTGGGCTCTTTTGGGTTGAGGTCTTTTCTAGCAGGGAGTTCTAGAGGGGAAGTTTTATCCTTTGCTTTTTTAGGCTGCTTGGTATCTTTCTGCTTGTTGGTGTCAGGGACATCTACTGTTCTGCTCCTCAATTTGTATTGTTTATGAACCTCATAGACAGCTGCATCATATCCCTCTCTAAAATCAAATGATTCTCTCGATTTGGTTTGAAATTGATTAAATGTGTGAGCTTCTTGATCATCTTGGGTCAAAAAGATTTGTTGTTCACTGTTTAGACCCATTAAATTAATCTGAGTATCCTCTATTGGCTCACTAGAGGTTGAAGCTTCAACATAGTTTTCCTGGAATGGAGGTCTAATGTTTTGGTCAGGACCAGCCTTCCTGGTATTAGGATTCTGATTTTTCCTGAAGTTTGAATTTCTTCCAGTGTTGCTTGGTTGACCCTCCCAAGAAGATTTCTTCTCAATTGTTTCTACCCTATCACCCAGTCTATCCATTCCTTTGATAATTGCATCTAGTTTTTGCTCAAATGCAAAAGGTTCTTCTTTGAAGGGAGTCCTTCTCTCAGCTCTAGCTCAAGCTCTTTTAGAGATCAGATTGGCCGCTACACTGACAACTATACTTTGCATGTCTTCTAAGCTTGGAGGAGCTCTTTCCCTCAGCCGATATGCCAGATCAGAATCAAATCCATCAAGGAATTTGATCAAGGCCAAGTCTGGCAGAGGTCTAATCTGGCACAGTAATCTTGAATAGTTTCTTGTGGGCCTCTTTTCAAGCTTTCATATTCTAATAGGATGTGTAATGGGTCCTTATTATTTTCCCATCTGCTAAAAAAGTTTGATAATGGGCATCTGGATCAGTAATTTTGTTTACAGGGAGTGCCCTAAACTAGGTCCTTACATCATCGGTTAGGCTCTGAACAAAAAATTTCATTCTGACATCATTATCATCAATCTCATAGTTCTCAAAATAATCAATAATTCTCTTAGTGTGTTGTTGAGCTGTATAGGTGCCAGTACCATCAAAATAAGTAATTTTTCTTTGATAATATTGAGGCTTAGCCCCTAGATTTGCAGGTAATTGCAGGGGAGAATATCAGTTTGCCATATTTATGGGGATAAATGGAACAACTGGGAGAACGGGGATAACAGCTGAGATATGTGGTGAGGATGGGGGAGTAGAAAAGATACTTTGAAGTGATAATGGTGAACTAGCAGAAGTTGCAGCAATGGTAGAAAGGACTACTGCTTTACCGGAAGTAAGCTCAGATTGGGTAAAGTTCTGTTGAGGTATGTCAAAGTTTAAATCAGTAGAATTTTCTTGATTGTCTCAAATTATAAGGTTCTTAGGAATGAAATTAGGATTTTCAAAGATAGCTGGAGGATTCGGATCTAGATTTGATCTAGTGTAATAGATTTTCTTCTTTGGAGCCAGCTTCTAACTCTGTTTTTGGGTTTTTCTGGAAGTATTTGAGAAACACAACTTTTGACAATATCTTTCTAGGGACTTATGATTTGTGAGAGTCTTGAATTTTCCTGAAGATCTTTTGAAAACAAAAAGGATACTGATCAAATTTTTGAGACAGCTTTTCAAATCCTAAAACTAGAACGAAGATAGATTGAAGTAGCGTTTATTTACTCCTGTAATTGCATAGCAAAAACAGTTTCAAAGGCTGCCTGGCTAACTTCACGCTCCATTTGTAGCTTTAGAAAATAGACAGGAGTAACAAACAGTCATTCAGGTCCCCAGTGGAGTCGCCAATGATGTTAACACTCAGGTTGTTTCCCAAAAGTTGTAAGAAAAGGGAATACGACCGAGGTAACCACTAACCAATATTTTAGATGTAGGCTCTGGCCAATCTGCATCCAGAGAGGGCTCTCTCTTTATGATTTAGCTTTGTTTTGAGTTATATTAGTCTAGTTATGAAGTACAAAGGTTTGTTTGATTTTTGGATGGTGATTTTTCAATAAAATAGGGGTGTAATATGAGAAGTTCAGTCCATTGGGCTAATGGAGTCTGTGAGGATGAACTGCTGGGTATGATTTCTTTGACAGAGGGGGGTACTACAAAGCAAGGTAATTAACAATGGAACAATTTTCAAGCTGGAATCAGGTGAAATGGAGTCAGGGGGTGAAGGGCAATTAAGAATCCTTCATCATGTTGACCGATGGAAAGTGGATGAATATTGCGAGGCAGTAGTTAAGAATTGCTTGACTATATTCAAGATGTAAGAATGAGGGAAACAGGAGCAATTAAGAATTCCTGCTTATGCTAATTCTGAAGAAAACATAAACAGTAACAGAGATTGAACAGAGAGTACAGTTAAGCAAGTTCTGAGTTATTCTTTTTACCTGTTATTAAGATCATGAACATAGATGATATAATAAAGCACAGAAACTGTAAAACATGAGTTAAAAAGACTTATTGATGCATGAAATAATTTGAGAATTCTGCAACATAGTCCTCTGCCAACAATTCCATAACCAAAGAGTTTAGCAATAAAGCATTCCAACAACCTTTTATTCAGAAGAGTTCTCAAAGTTACAACGCAGTCTCAAAGACGTATCACCAACCCCTAATACTTCACTTGGGGAGGTATTTGTACAAAAATGTTTACAAAATATCTCAAAGAGATAATATCTAGCAATAACTTCTTCTACCTACTCTACAGGAGAAGTAAATGATTTTGGGAAAAGGAAGAAATAGATGAAGAAGTGAGTGTTGCTCTGCTGGCCGCTCAGTTGGTGAGATTCATTAACTATTCGTTCGATGAGTCGGCCGGTCGATATTTCCGTTGATATTGCGTGTTGCTGTCCTGGCTCTTTCGGTTGCATCTGGACTGCCTTTACTACATTGTTCTTCCAGCTAGATTCTCATCCCTTCTTGTTTTTTACTTTATGGTGTGTGACATGAACTTTTGATTTCCCCAAAGATATAAAGAAATCAGAAATATGCCTACAGGATCTCTAACATGCTTTTCCACCACTGGTCATCTGGTAATTGGTGTCTACTCATTTTTATTAGAGTTTCATCAGCATCCATGTACCTGAAGAAAGTAGGCTAGACTGTGAAAATATGTCTCACTTCATGCTCAATAAAAAATAGATTTTCTAAATTGTCATATAGGCTCTGTCCAGATGGGAGTGCCTTATCTCTTGCAGAACTTGATGATGTTGTGACTTGATTATCCACATATGTATTCAACCTGTGAGCATAGTCTGCATGTGTCATCAATCTATAGTCATTGGTTAATAAACTGGGTAGACCCTTTTCCTCCAAAGCTGTAAACTTTTGTGTGAAAGCATTTATCTCCACTTGCATGTCCTGACACTTCCTCTCCAGATTTTGTATGAAGTTCATCATGGTCAGAACTCTTTTGACTGTTAGAATGGTGCCTATCCTGTCCCTAATATCCAGTGCTGCCAGCTCTTCCTTGGTGTGGGTGTTCAAAAACTGTATTAGCCTATTGGATTGTTCGGGCATGTGTCCCAATAAATCCCTAGCCTTTTCAATTTCTACTTGAGTTGCTCTCACCAAATCAATCTACTCATGAACTATCTGTATGGATTTCCATATATCAGTGAGGGATTGGCCAATGTTGGTCCATAAAATTGTTTCGATTTCTGCCAAGGGTTTATGTAGGGAGAGATCCTTTTCTAAGTCTTTTACATTATTTTCCAATGCTTTTACCTCCCTTGATTTTTCTACCACAGTTATTTTAGATTTGTCATAATTTATTTCCAACTTGGCCAATTTTTCTTTAGCCTCCTTCAATTTTGATACTTGGAGTTTTAAGTCCTCCATAGCCTTTATCAATTCCTCAGTGGTCATGGTAGTGCTGCTGCCTGCTGCTGTTGTTGCCGAAGTACTTGGTATTGTTGATGCTGAGGTAGTGGGAGGGAGGTCGACACTCCCTATTTTTCCTGTAATGCCTTCTCCAATTCCTGCTCTGTCTCACTTAAACTTTGATTCATTTTCATTAGCAGGTCCATCATGTCTTCTTCTGTTTTTTCTTGCACAACCTCTGTGTTTTGTGGATGCATAGTAATTGGTAATTTCAATTGTTTCCTGAGGGTAGCTATGTCATCCTCTTTTCTCTTCATTAATGCTTTTATTCCCTTGGCATCCTTGGGATCATGTGCTAGCTCAATAATAATTTCTTCCAAGGACTTTATCCTATTTTCCTTGGACAAAGAAGATGCCTTTTCCAACTCTAGTTGGAAAGATGCGTTGTTTAATGAATTCTGCAATTGTTGGGCTAGTATGGCTTTGTCTGCCAATGTGGAGTAGACCATTTCACCAGTTTTCTTGTGCAACTCAATCTGGTCCATAGGGTGAATGTCTTTGGCAAGACCCTCCAGATTTGTTCTAATATAATCAGCGGTTGACTGTGGTTGCTGCATTTTGGGCTTGAAGTGGCTTAAGATCATCTTTCCTTCCTTAATATCATATGCAGACATTAATCTTTGCTGTTTGGCGGGGGTCATCTTGAGAAATTGATCATAAAGATGCAGTCTTATTGGCTCATTCTGTGCCTTGATGTCTGTGAATGTTCTTTTAATATCAAAACCTTGCTTTCTCTGTGGCCTAGCTGAGGAAATTTCCACTCTATGTGGTTTCCCCAATTGCTACCCATGAGAACTGGTGGATGTTTCTACCACTAGGGATGTCTGTGGACTGGTTTCCCTCTCATTTATTGGACTTTCTATGATCTCCTCTATAACTTCCTCTTCAGGTAGAGGATCCACTATCTGCCTCTTTGGCTCTGGTTGCTCTGCTGGCCCACTTATAGGTGTGGCCTCTTCTCGGTCCCTTTTTCTACCCTTTTCCTCATTGAGAGGAGTTTGCAATGCTGGTATCTCTGGTACTTGGTCTGGGTAGGAGGAATTTCCCCTTGGCCTTGCTATTTTGATGATTTTGGCTAATCTGTCATTATGTGTTGCTATGAATCTAGCACTTCTTTGCCTTTAGATGTCCCTGCAGCTAGAGTAATGCTTTCTTGGGCAGGTTGTTGTGAAGTTGTAGCAGATGATGTGCCCACTCCGGTTTGCTGAGGTAATTTGAAAGAGACCTGTCAAAAAGAGTCCAGGTCAAGAATCTTTTCAAGATTTTTCATTGCTTGTTCCATATTTTCTTCCTCAGTAATCTGTTCTACCAATGCGCCCTCTACCCACTCATCTTGATTAACATACTGCTCTAATTCAGGGATTCTATAATGATCATAGCATAATAGCCTATTTTTTACCTCTCTATCACAGATGAATCCATTTGGGTCATAGGGTACCCACCAAAAGCTCCTTTTTAATTTGAGTTGTTCACTCAATATCTTTTTAGCATCCTTCCATCCTTCCTTTTTGTTAATGATGAAGGTGCCTAATTGGTTTCTTAATTTCAGCTGAGCCTTTTTCTTGGCAGCATAAGAATGAGTCAAATCTGAGCTAATAAATTGTTTGAAGTATTCAAGAGCGAACAGTCTCATAGGCACATATTTTGGTAGTTTATAGGGGCATAGCTCACAGCCATATATCCCGATTTCAGTGTGATTCTGGTAGAAGTACCAGTCACCTATTTTGTAGCTTTTGGAGAGCTGTAAAATTTTCTGCATCTCACCATAGAGTCTGGGAGGAGGAGTTCTCATCAGCAGAGAGGAGACTGGATGTATAAATAGATCAATGAAATCACAATAAGTACAAGGAGAATTATGGACTTGATGGAAGACTGAGGTCCAAAATATCACAGACTTCCTTTCTCCTTTAGCATCCAATTTCCTGATAGGGACCTGAAAACTATCTGTTTGATAGTATAAGGACAGATGATATATATATGATGTATACTTGAAGACTCCTTCTTTGTTTAGACTCATGAATTTCTCATGGATTTTATTACTAATGAAGGTGGCAAAGTCAAATTTGACAATAGGAGGATGTCCTGGAATAAATATGGACATCAGAGCTAAAATGGTTTCATCAACATACTCACTTGTTTTAAATCCCAGGACATAGGATATCATGTCAATAAAAAATCTTCCAGCTTCATTGAACTAGACATGGTGAAAAGGAGGAGAATCTCTAGGCTGGAAATCTGGGCTCATGAATAACTTAGCAATTCAGCCTATTTCTGTTGAGGATAGTTTAGAGCCTTGGTCTAGCAAATATTTCATGGATAGAGGAGCCAGAGGCTGAGTGGGTTTAAAGTGCAGCATTTCATTTATGGACTCGGGAGTTATATGAAAAGGGACAGTTCCAGATAGGCTCATAGTTGGCACAACATAGGTGGATTATATCTGGGAATACATTTACTAAGGTGAGATAGTATATGGGCAGATTCGATTCCCATATCCCATAGAGATCAATTTTGTTCAGGTAACTGTTCCTAATTTCACAAAATGCTTGCAGATGGTCTTTGTCACCAATTAAATCTTGTATTTGGAAGTCCCTATCAGCTAAGAGCAGTCACTCTAATTCTTTGTGAGGTGCATTGAGGGGGGCAACATTGAGGGCCACTGGAACCTCCATTATTCAATCTTCTATTATTTTTCAATTTTAAATTTGGGTTTTATGCGGCAACAGTAGGTAAAATGACAGTTTTTGGGATTTTATCAGAGAATTTTCACGCTGAAATGAGCTTGAATTTACCTTAGTGGGTGAAATTTGTAGTGGGAGACGGAGTTTTGAGGGATTTCTCGGAAAAAATGAGCACAAACAGTGGTTTTGGTGCGCAGGTTTAAAGGCAGCATGGTGTTTTTAATTCAAATTTGGTTTATCTGGGCAATTTCTCAGAGAAAACTAAAAAAAACGGGGTTTGGGAGCGAAATCCGCGTAAATACCCGTTCTAATGAGCACCCTGTGCGAAATGCAGGTGGCGGACCGAGCTAGAAGACCAGTTTGCGAGCTTGATTTGGCTTGGTGGTGGATGGTGTGTTTAAACACTACTTTGAATGTGAAATAGCATCCAGAGGTCGCACAGAGACAATAAGCAGAAATGAACAAAAATGTCGTTTTTACACCTTTTTGATAAAAAAATTGATTTTTGCAGGTTTTGGCGCACTTTGGTATGGTGACGTCAGCATGATGCAACATTTGTTGTGTAGCGGGGGTACGGAGGCTGACTTGGCAGTGACGTGGTGGCTGACACGATGGATGATGCAGAGGTGAGGTGGCGGATGACGTGTCAGATGTTGTCAGTGAGGAGGGAGCATGGGCAGTAAGCGGTTTGGCCCCCGCACTGCCTTTGGGCCATGGTGGTATTAGAGGGGGGCGCAGCGATCATATCGGGCGCCTACAACCTGTCCCAGGGTACGGCAGAAAAACCACTGTCCCCCGAGCGCTATCGATCGGCACAAAAGGGCTTGCGATATGCATTGGAGCCATCGGATTTGTGGACTATGATCCGACGGTGGGCAGTCAACGGGAAACGGTGGAGGGCTACAGTGCGGGGTCTGCCATTTTTTTAATGTTTTTCAATGTGGGCAAGTATAACCTGTGGTTATTAGGGTCTACAGGGGTTAAGTTAATTAATCAACAAAATTTTGATTAATTCCTTTTAAACAGTGCAGCCATGGATTATTAAAAGGTTTCAAATAAACCTTTTAACTCCGATTATATAATAACATATGGCTTATACTGTAGTCGAGGGCGGGATATTTAGTTTTCTTGGGGTTTTTATATGGTTATATAATACGGGCATGGGGAAAACATAAGGGTTTAAATAATATAGTTAATATGTTAAAATGGGTTTATGAGAGGTAGGCACGAGGTTTACATGGTCAGATCAACTTAGGCTTTGGGGAAATGAAAGGGATCCAAGCTATGAACTTGGAGAACTTAGCATAGTGGAAGAAAAGAAATTTTACACAAAAAATGTGGCTTAATTATCCTGAGTAAAAACAGAGTTTCACTTAGTCTTTTTCATGAAATGAAGTGAACTAGGAACACTGAGCAGATCTCAATGTCCTTGTGAGGAGGTTAGTAAGTGTTTTTGGAGAAATGAGGAGGGAAATTAGTCATGCTCCATCTGTTTTGTAGCCACATAGTTGACATGATGCTTTATGATATCCATGAGATGAATCATCTTCAAAAGACAAAATTACTCACAAACCTGCTTCTGCAACATCAAAACTGCCTACCCAGCCTAGTACACCTAACATTTTTTCTTCCCTTTTCCTTGGGTGCATATGAACTAGCAAACCCTTACTCTCTTCTTTTCTTTTAATTGCCATCCTATCTAAGTCTGCCCTTATTTCTTCCAAGGGCTCAAATTTGGTTGTTGAGCTCCCTTGCTTCTCTACCTAACTACTTATCTGCCAAGCTCGAACTGTTTGGACAGATTTAATTCTCTACTTCTAAAACAAGAAATTTAAACATGGAATGGCCAAGATTAAGTTGTTTGTCCATCCATCAAGAGTGATAGAAGTCATTGATTGCACATATTGAACTTCTTTGCAAAAAATAGGATAATAGTGGCATTTTGGACTAGCACACTTTCCTGGTCTTTTCTTTGGGGTTCATTTTCTTTGTTTTTGACCAATTTATTCTTTTTGCCCTTTGATCTTTCTTTTCAGGCATACCCTCTTTTCATTTTTTAGATTTTTTTATTATTTCAAAACATGGAACCTTTGCAGCATGGAAAGGATGAACATATTTGCCACTTCATCAGTCAATCATGAAATATGACACCTATTGGTATAGGATCATAACAGCTACCGCATTGTTAGGAGGAATTACCTCCTTCCTTTCCCCATGTACTTTATCAATCTAACTGATTATCATTGGCTTGTCCTGCAAGCCTCTCTAAAAAAAATTGTGTTGTTGCTCACCATTTGTACTTGACTACAAGTATCCTTCATGGGTTCTCTCCTAAAAACTGATGAACCCAAAGATAGATGAATCGCCATGATATGAACGAGTCTCCAATTTTTCTCCCTTATTGCCTCCTTATCACCTAAACATGAATGGTTAAGTGCCTAATGTCCCTTGCAGATAACCCTCTCCTTCTTAGTTCATTCTTGTTGTAGGTTTTACTACCCATTTTCTCTATTCCTCCATCAATCCTCTTTAGATCCTTTCTAGTCAACACTCTTCTAAGAAATTTTATGTTTTGCATGACATACTTTTAAACTAGATTATAGGCGATTGATGATACAACTAGTTCCTTTCTCCAAATGATCAACAGTTTGGATCTTAGTATCTTGCAGATGTCAGCATCTCCTTCTAAAACAATGACATAATTTTTTGGACGCTTTTTTTGATGCGGTCCCAATTAGCTAATATCATGTTGGAGTAAAAGTTCTAGAACACCTATAATATTAAGTCCTCACATCCTAGATTCAACACAAACGTGATAAAGCTAAACTTTTTCATGAGTTCTAAGATTTTGTGTCGCTTCGGAAAGGTAGTAAGATTTATTTTGTTCAACCCTTGAAGGGATTCTACTATTAGTTGCAATATCTCCCTCATGATGTCGTTATTGTAAGGCAATAGAGGAAATGTTAAAGCTATGATCATGCTGATACAAGAGAAAATTGTGAGCCTGAATTATTCACAAGGATGTTCTAAGAGTTTGGGTTGTATTAGTGCAAGCATGGACGAATTGAGAGCCCAACTGAGTTTCTTCCATTCTAGCTGGCCCACCTCGGAAAAAATTGTGTTTAATTCCTCAAGCTTATAAAGGAGTATGACTGGCTTTGTTTGTAGCAATTCAGATGCAAGTGTGAAGGGACACTTTCCTTTTACATATTCCTTTCAGATATCCTTTGATTGTTGAAGAATAACATGTACCTTCTGAGAGAAAGGATTCTTATTCTACGCTTGCTTCTGATTTGTAAGTTATTGCCATTTTTTATCCACAGAAGTATTGTATCCCCGAGAATCAACTAATGTATTACTATGTTGATTCTTGTGGTGTTTCCAAAAGTAGATTGATGACATTATGGTTTGTCATTAATGGATTTCAATATTTAGTCTTCCTTCTCTCTCCCTTTTTCATGGTACCTCAACAAGATATTAGTGTGTACGCTATATGAGATATTACTACTAATACTCAGCATACAACTTCACAATTCTACTAACAAAATCTTGCTTAGCCAATGTGTGATTATCAGTACAAATGTTAGAAATATAATACTATATGCCAAACCTTGAAAGTAACTTATCAGGTACATAAATCCTCATACTTGTATACCGATATCCTTATGGGGACAACAAATCAAACTCTCTATCTCTTTTTCTTCTTGAACAAAATGTCATTTTATTACTGATACAATAATGGAGAGTAATTGAATAAATGAATGAGATGGATGAGATGATAAATGAAGGCTCCTTTGTGCTGCTAATAAGTGGAGCGACCCAATGTATTGTTGCCAATGACCACATGATCTTGCAACATTGGACTTGTTTGACACTCCTGTTGACGCAAGGACTTTATTCGTAGCATAAATCCTTAATAATGAAACCCGTCATGACTTTGATCAATGATTCCATCTACTAGGTAGCTTATAATGTCCTTACAGCCTTGCAATGGAGGAGTATGCACGCCATGGCCATGGCATCTCAACCCTTTACTACCTGTTTAACCACATGATGGATGATGACTGTAAAATTCCAACTACAAAAAATATAACAGGATAGGAAAGAAATATTTTGAAGCTATTTAACAGCTAGCTATTAATTTATCTCATTTAGTGGAGGCTCGTATATAGATTCATTGAATTAACTACACTTAAGGTCAATTTTCATATAAAAATAAAATAACATAGATAAGCTAAGGTAATACCACCAAAGCATGAAAACAAAGATAATTACATTCATGTCCCATACCAAAATAATAATTTTGATCCTACTGGCCACAGGTGAATACATAAGTGACCCTCGGCCAATGAATAAGGATATATTGAATAGTAAACCACACAAAATCTAGTCAATGACTCATTCTCGTGATTCAATAGATTTGTTGGACACCGTCTCATCCCTTACTTCATGTTCTAAAATTCTTTTCTATTTTACATTTACATGTCAAAAGGAAAAGAAAGAATAAAAAATATATAAAGAAAAAGAAAATGAAAAGTAAAAATGGATAAAAAGACGAATATGATAGAAATGAAAAAAATATCAAAAAGAAATGAATCCCTAGAAATAAAACTAGCGAGCAAATGGAAATGCCACTTTAATGCCAAAAAATGTAAATTTTATAAGGTTTAAAACCTTGGTATTTATGATTTATTCGATTATTTTTTTATATGTATCTTATATGGCATAATGCGATAAAGGTATTTTTCATTTTCTGAATAAAGGTCACATTGGAACCAACGATGTTGATTTACTCTACATAGGTCTATGACGAACAAGGCATTTCGGCCCCACCTCCGTGCTCCTGACACTTAACATGGGGTGGGGGGGAGTAGTTTCTCCAAAAATTACCAATCACAATGTGGCATCTGCTAAGCCATTTCAAGGGGTCACCTCCTTATTCCACTTACCACCTACTCCCTCACTCCCTTAAAATACCATCTCCTCTCTCCCACGAACGTCTTGTCCATTCGTCGCTCACCTCCCGCCATACAACTGTTAACCCTTGCCACTCCACTTCTGCCACCTTTCTCGCCAAGTCACTTGTTATGAAACCAGCTCACAAAAAGATAGAAAATATGGATCAACTCCTTAGAAATAAGCCTCTCCGAGGGGCAACCTCCTTTACATTAAACAAATGAACAATTCTTAAATGATTCAAACGGAAAAACCTCCTTTCTATATATAGGATTCTAAGGGGTCACAATATAAGCAAAGTGGACCTAACAATAATAATATAAAGGCACAAAAATAACAATAGTGGGATTATATGGGGGACAATAATATCAATATGGGGACAATAGGGGCACAACAATAATAATAAGGGATACAATGACAATAGTAATGGTGGAATCATTAGTATTATAGGTACCTAACATGCCCCTCTCCTTTAAACAAGTGTTTTCCTCAATGCTTGAGTAGTTTTGGAGGCTTCTATATAAAATTCTCATCCTCCCATGTGGAATCTTCAACAGGTACAATTTCTTCCACTTGATGAGATACTCTGAAATTGATCGAGTTTTTCATTGTCGAGTTCTTGTTTCTTTGACTACTTCAAGTTGCAATATGATTTGTCCTTTCTCATAGAGTTCTAGATATATTGTTTAAACTAGAATCTTGTCAGCTATAACCTTATTTAAGCATGAAACATGGAAAACTGGGTGCACTCGGGAAGCTGCAGGAAGCTCCAATTTGTATTCCATAGTACCTATCTTTTGCAACACCTTGTATGGATGATAATACCTTGGTGATAATATATTATCCTTGTGTTGTGCTATACAACAACCCCCCATTTCTAAAACCTTCTACTCAAAATTTTTAATAAGAAATGGGTCCCTTTTTAAATAAACTTAGTTTTATTTATGAATTAGTGAATAAAAAGGTATTCACCTCTTACAAGAAAAATCTCTATTAAAAGGCCCCATGTAAATGATTCATTTATCAAAGGCTTTTCAAAAATACAAAATGTTCCTTTAAAAAACATTATTAATAAATCTACATTGCGATAAACTGATGGGAGATCACATATCGCGATGAAAAAGCGACATACACAAAAAGGGCCTCCACAAATCCTCTGATCCGATAAAGGAAATTACAATCAGGTATCAGAGAAATCAAATACTAAAAGGTAAATACACAAAGCACCTCATTAAGTCTTCCGATCCGATATCACAATCAACAATCGTCGATATCAAATGACAAAGGGATAAAGCGTAAGCCAAACCCCGATTCGTGATCAATCAATTAGGAGAGCATCTCAAAGAGGGAAACATACGTTAAAAAATTTTACATGCATAATACTCCGCTCCATTATAATATTACTTTTCGGCAATCGGAGAAATTCATTACAAGTCACTAACCTTCTCCCTTTGAAACTCTCGATTGAGATTTGCGATTTATCGCTGATCGCTGATCGAGGAAATCTGAAATATGCTTGAAATAATCATTCGGTATATGATCGATGAGATGGGTATTTATGGTCTTAATTCACCATGATTAGTGGTTCAAACGGATATTAAATTTGACAGTTAAAAATAAATCCTTCAAAAAGATTTCATTCATGGTAAATTTTTAACTGGATTTGATTTATCGTATTTCAATCACTGTAATTCTGTTCATTGTCATATTGGCTTTCAGCAGTGAAATCTTTGTGTTATGGTTTGCAATTGTCTGTGTAGAGTCTTTATGAATCCGTAAATCTAGAGAAAATGGGGAAGAAATCAAAGAAGCCCACAACAACTCCTGCAGCCAAAGAACCAGGGCCAAGCAAGAAAGGACTAATATCAGATACAACATGTCTCGATCTGGGAAATGCTAGCTGGCAAACCATTTATAATTTGATAGAAGCATAGGAGCCTGAAGAATTATCAGAGGAAGCCACAACCAATTCAACCAACAAGTCAGAGGGAACTCTCAAAGAATTGGCTTGTTTTTATCTTCACAGAATAGCAACGCGGGCCAAAGTTTTTCCATACACTGATGTGGTGAGATGGGTTGTTGAGAAAATCCCAACTGCAGATAGAACATTTTCCATAGCTGATGGAAGGATATTCAGGCCATTCAAGCCTGAAGATCTCAGGCAAATGTACCATCTACTGGAGCCCGAGAAGTGCTACAACAACGCATTCCTGGAAGCATTTGCAAATGAAAATGACTTGGAGTCGAACCCAATCAAGCAATGGAGGCATTTCCCACAAAAACACAAGCAAGAGTCATCGGATAAGTACTTTGTCGACTCATTATCTTCTCCTTACTGCTATGCTAGAGCTATGATGTGTAGATTGTGGGGACAACATGATTCTACTAAATTCACTATAGAGATGGTCCCGTTAATGGAAGTAGTGATTAATGGTTGTGTTATGGATTGGGAAAATATTTTGTCTGATAGATTAGCCATAGAGATATTAGAATACAAAAGACAAGCATACACAACTACCCGGATCATTCCCCATTTCTACTACAGTGCATATATGATGGACATTATTTTTTTTAATTCTGAATTCCCGATACTCGGATGGAAGTGGACTTCCCATGATCCTAACCCAATTCATATTCATCACAAATAGTTGTGGAAGACACACTATAAAAATCACCTGTACAGAATTTGTAACGGTTTTGTTTCACCTGTATATCATTCTATTTTCAATAAGCCTACTCCCAAGATATCCCAGGATGCAGCAATTGATCTGACAGTAGTAGGTAGCTAGTTTGGGGAGGAGAAATTTACCTATGCGAGCCTTTTTGGCAGTCTAACTAAACCCCATGTTCTCCCTTTGTATGTGCCCGATAAATTGTTAACACGGGAATTGGCATATCAGATAACTATTGAAGGGACATCAAGAACCCTTAGGGATTCTAAGAAACAGATGTGGCCTATTTTCCCCCTCCGATGTGGCATTTTCACCTTACATGACTACAAGCATGCAGAAAAAGAAGCAGAAAAGATTCAGATGTTGAATCTTTCCACCATTCCTAACAGGCAATATGACCCAAACAAGGTTGCTCATAATGTCACCGCTCAAGCTAAACTTTCCAAATTCGATCATGAAGCAGATGTCTTTGATGATTTATTTGCTTCAACCTAAATATTTTTACAGGTTAAAGGATTGGCTAGGATAAAATATGGAGAATAAGGTTTAGAAATGTTCAATAGGCTCAGAGCCCAGAGGTTGCAAACTCTGCCTTTGGACCTATTAGCTACAACCCCTACAGTCCAGCAATCAAGTCAAACTGAATAGAAAGCTGCCGACAAGACTCCTGTAGAGGAGAAGATCCCTGAAAAAAGAAAAATTGCAAGAGTAGGAGAAAGGAAAAGAAAACAGTGGCGAAATCAGTGGCACAAGCCTCTATGTTGATCCCAAACTGCTCAAATAATGGCAACAATTTGATTCGATCATTAACAATACTGAAAGTCTACAAGGATTCAACACACCTGAGGTGAAAACTGGTCAGAAATCACTAATCAATACAGTTCTGAAATAATCCCTGAGAATCCAACTGATGAAATTGTGTTACATATAGAAGAAATACCACCCTTGGATGTCTTCTACAGCCCTAAGCATATGGCTGTAATCAAGAGGCAAAGGAAAAAGAGGAAAATTGATCAATCTCCTTTTTTAACTTCACAAATGGAGATAAAAACATGGTATGGCGAGAGGAAGTCAATCCTTCTAAAGATCTCACTAAACTCTCTCAGTATGCTAGAGCATACACAACATCTACCATGGACAAAGCATCAGAGGTAAGTAACTTTCTCAAGGAAAAGGACCAAACAATCATTTTACTGGAAGCACAGGCACAAGAGAAGCAGCAAAAGATGGAGCAGTTGGAACAACAGTTAGTAGCCCAGAAACAATCAAATGATCAATGGAATGAACAATTGCTCAAAGAAAAACAAAGAATTGATCAACATGCAATTCAGAAACAATAGGAACTATCCCAAGCATTGTGTAAGTTGCGATCATTAAATGAATAGTTGAGCAAATCAAAAGAAGAACAGATCGCTCAACTATCACTACAAATAGAAAGATTCAAAGGATATCCCTAAGTGGGAGAATTCAAATTGGAAGATCTCCAAATTACCAAAGCATTGTCTAATCAGTTGAGCTTATTATGTCATAATATCTCTCTCATTCTTCCCCTATGTGAAATTTCATCATTTATGATTGATAAGTCAGTTGATGTGAGATAGAAATTGGAGCAAGCAGATGAAAGATTAACAAAGTTTCTCTCTTGGCAAGAAACCAAAGAAGGAAAAGCTGCAAATCTACCCCAAATTCTAGAATCACATAAAGAAATCCTATTCCTTGAATGGAAATATCAACTAATGAAAGTAGAAAGGGTGACATCAAGATGCAGATCAACAACAACTAATCTGGTTGAATTGATTAATGATACTCTTTATTTATCAAATTTAATTACAGAGTGTACTCCAGGGAAACTCCCATCGGTGAAAGCATTTGAGAAGACATGGAAACAAGAGCTAGAAAAAAGGGAAAGATTGATTGCAGGTATTCAAACTTTAACATGGGAAACCTTTTGGTTTTTCCTTGTCAAACCACACAGTCAGCAAACAACGATGAAATGCCTCACCAATGCAATCAGTTTTATGATTCTTGAAATTACTCATGCCACATACACTGCCCAGTTACATTCGTGCATGAGTCATCCACCAGAAATTACAATCGATGCTTGCCATTTTCCAGCTCAAGTCACAAGATAGTCAGCCAAAACAATGAACAACTCTAACCGACTATGGCATGCCTATTCTAAGAAGATTGTCACAATTTCTGTGATTTTCTTATACTAGCACATAACATTTTTATTTCTTAGTTTGTTAATTTAGATAGTATTTATAGACCCTTTTATGGTTTTAGAAAGGGTTCTAAAATTTTTATATTAAGAATTGTATCAGAAGTTGCATTTCTATACTTCTGATATATTTATTTTTATAAAAACTAGACCTGAATTCTGAGTTTTGATGAAGAACAATTTTATGTGATATGCACTATTGCTTCTTATGAAAGTGTTTCCAAGTTGAAAAGTGGGATCTGAATGCAATTTATATCGGAAAAGACTCAAGCACATATGGTACTATTATCTATGTTTTTGTTTCATGCTTTTATGTAAACCAACATTTATTCATTTTGCTATTATTGATATATGTATATGTTTTCACAACAATTCTTTGGCTTATCACTATTGAATATTTAAGAGTTGTTATTTTTCTTACATATATATGTCAATGATATATAAAAATTAGTATGATAATGTTTTAATTATTACTTTGTTCAACTACTTGAACAAAGTAATTATCATATGAATGAATATTTTTGTTTATAAGTAGAGTCATTTATATGCCTACTTGTCAATAAAAACCATCAAATATTGCACTAAGAGAAAGATTTCTCGGGATAGATTAGTTATTTATATTTTTGTATATTAGAATAAATCATCCATCATTCCCATTAGATATTAGAAAATCGATCATTTATCCATCCCATTTATAAATCATTAGGAAACTAGTCCCATTATATCCAGTCGAAGCCACCACACCAAACAGAAAAGGCGTTGCTTTTAAGGTCTGGACCAGGTGGTTTTCTCTGATGTTGATGCAGCAATTTTTGAGGCATCAACATTTTTGGCACTAGAAGGATGGCATGAACTATGAATGGTGCCCAAACCCAAATCTTTAATCCATTATGAGAGTAAATATCCATCCACCTCACCTCTGACTTGTCCCCGACATGCTAAAACTCCATTGTTCAAGTGAGAAGTTGAGGAAAAAACAACCACTTCTCAACCCCAAAATATCTCAGGAAAATCAACCTCAAAATCTCCTGAATTATAGTCTCTAATACACAAACTTCAAGGATTCTCCGTATCACCACAAAAATCTGAGTCATCACAAGGCAGTGTGACTTCACAATTCATTCCTTCTCACCCCCTCACCAGACTTTAGAGAGAAAAGCTTGGTATTGAAAATATTGAGTTACCTTTGCCTAAAAGGAAAAGAGCAAGAAAGACTATTGAAGGATCTGATAGTGAAAATTTCTCATCGTCATGATCCATTTCATCTTCTCCATTGCAAAGTCAACCATCCCTCCTCCACTCTAGATTTTCGTTCAACAAGGAACTGCAACCTCAACATCTATTTCCTAGCCATCTCAAACTTCAACATCTGTTTCCCAACCATCTGGAACTTCATCTTCGCTATCATCTACTAGTAGCTCGACAATGGCACAACCTGTGGAGTAGTCTTGGTGTAGTTTCCATGCCTGCACCTTTAAACCCATTGCCAGCTCATCCTGAAAAATGGTTACCAAAATTTAATCTAGATGCAAGCATACAGGCAGATGAGCATATGAAAAACTTCATGTTGTCAGTCAACTTAAAAGGATTTACTAAGGAAGATGTGGTTGTTAGAATTTTCCCTTATGCCCTACAAGGAGAAGTTGGGTCTTGCTACTTTCCTTACCATGAGGATCCATTACTAGTTGGAATATTTTTCAAGAATAGTTCTTGACTAAATACGGTGATGACAGATCTGTAGCAACGTTAATCAATGATCTTTCAAATCTTAGAATAGAGTCTAGAGAGCCTATTAAAGAGTTTAATTCACGATTTAATAAACTCTTAAATAAGATTCCTACTACCTCTAAACCTACTGAACAAGTTAGAAGTGAATGGTATATAACAGCTTTACCTTCAAACATAGCCATCTTTGTAGATAGAGCTGGAAAACCTACCCTAGAAGAAAATATGAAAGAGGCAATTGTTGTGGAAAAACGTATCATCGCCTTAGAAAAGAAAGCTGCTCTTGAAGATAGAAAATCTAAAAAAGTCTCCTTCAAAGATGATTCAAAGAAGAAGATTTCTAAGGATCCATATGATAGGGAAGGTCTCCAAAAAGTTCTAAAGACTATGTCAAATGAAATGATAGAAATCAAGAAACAAGTAGCTGAGACTTCAACTAAAAAGCCATTTAGAAACTTTAAGAAGCTAGAATCAAAACCCCCTAATGCTATATCCAATGCAGAGTCAGACCTCGGGGATGATGAAGATGAAGATACAGTCTTATCATCTAAAGAGAATGAAGAAGAGGTGGTTGTAGACTGTCATGGGATGTGGGACTTCATTTTTCCCGATTCCGATATTGAAAATGAACAGGAAGCTTTCCCAGTAAGTACCAACAGTAAAGGCACTCCAGAACCTGTTCAAGCAACTCAGAAGAAATGGAACATGGGTACTACTAAGGAAAAGACTCCCAAAAGAAGTCTACAGTCACTCCCACTCAAAATCAGCCATCAGCTTCCAATCCACCTTCAACATCTAAAGCATTAGTAGTTGCAGACTCTATGGATTACAACATCATTGAAGACATGAAGAAAACGAAGGAAAATATCACTATGTTTGAGCTTAGTAAACTCAAGCACCAACAAAAATTGTTGCTCAAGGAATTAGATGCAGTACCTTCTTCTCCTGTTCCAAATTTTGTAATATCCAAAGCTACTAATGAGACAGGTAAACCACCACCTGGTAGAGTAGAAGCTACTGATTCTGTTCTAATGGGAGATATATCAAATTCCCATACTCCTCTTTTTCTCTTGACCTACGAGATTTATAATAGAAATATGCACAATTGCTTGATAGACTCAGGGGCCTCACCAATTATAATGTCAGCCTCAATTTGTTCTAAATTGAATATTGAACCCCAAAAGTCTGTAGTGCATATTGTCCAGTTGGATAGAACTAAGGTCCAAATATTAGGAGAATTCAACTCGGTTACCATCAGGTTACCAGTCGATCCTAGAGCAGTTAAGACAATTGACATATTAATTGCTGATATTCCTGAGTTTTATGGTTTGATTTTAAGTAGAGACTAGTCTAAGAAACTTCATCGTTACATTTCCACCGATTGGTCTCACATGTGGCTGCCATATAAAGGAAAGCCAAATCAGATTAAGATTGATCGACATAAGCATATGA
This sequence comes from Pinus tabuliformis, assembly GCA_031772625.1. Taxonomy (NCBI): domain Eukaryota; kingdom Viridiplantae; phylum Streptophyta; class Pinopsida; order Pinales; family Pinaceae; genus Pinus; species Pinus tabuliformis. Next base: position 475,871,501 of record CM062810.1, on the reverse strand, counting down.
CTCATACTGTGACAGAGTTTGAACAAGAAAACCAGCCTATAGCATTCAACAATAACATTCTGGGTAACTACTCATCTGAATCATTCTTTGGTAATTTTACTGCTCAATCATCACCTTTCTCGGTTAATAATTTCACATCTAAAAATGAAAATTTTTCCCAAACAGATACATCAAGGTGTGTTAAAATTGCTGAGGAAATTGTAAATAAAAGTATAGATAAACTTTTATTTTGGTCATTATATTTTGATGGGTTTAAATCTAATGAAGGTGTAGGAGCGAGATGTATTTTAGTTAGTCCTGAGGGAGAAAAGACCATGCTATCTTGTAGATTAGAATTTGAGTGCACAAATAATACTGCTGAATATGAAGCCTTGATTCAAGGACTTTATAAAACAATTGGTCTTAAGGTACAATATTTGAAATTCTTTGGTGATTGTGAAATTGTTATAAAACAAGTTAGAAATACTATACATTGTCTTTCTAGTCACCTTAAACATTTTCAATCCTTGGTACAAGACCTTGTATCTCATTTTCTAGCATTTAATATTTATCCCATTCCAAGGTCTCAGAATGTAGAAACGGATTTGCTAGCCAATGTTGCTTATAAGCTCCTTCCATCTGAAGATTATAGTCACAATAGATTTTCAGTGAATTAATTTTCAAACCATCGATTCCCGATAATGTCACTAACTAGCGAGTATTCAATCACGTCGATGATATTTTAAATTTCTTAACTTCTGATAAGTCCTATGATGATCAAATTATTGATGAAAGTGAGCATGATCTTCAAATGAAGGGAAAATTTAAAGAAAATTCAATACCAAAACCAGTGGTCAAACTTGAAGATCTTTATGACATCAAATATAGGTTTAAACATGTTACTAATTCAAAGCTCCAAAGTTCTACTTTAAGATTTGAATTAATAAACCTTGGTATAGAGGACAAGCCACAAAACATTAATTTGGGATCAAGACTTACCTCAGAAGAAAGAATTGCATTTATCAGATTATTGCATAGACATAAAAATGTCTTCACTTGGAATTATGATGATTTGAAAACATATGATACTTCTATCATACAATTCCAATGATATCTGAAGAAATGCCAGTACAACAGAAATTAAGGATCCAACCTCGAAATTCAAATAAAAGCCGAATTAAACAAACTCTTGAAAGCTAGGATAATTTTTCTTGTTAGACATTCAAATTGGGTGTCCAACTTGGTTCCAGTAAGAAAGAAAAATGGTGACATTAGAATTTGTATTGATTTCAAAAATCTTAACAAAGTAGGTCAAAAGGATAATTTTCCTCTACCAACACTGGAGAAAACTCTCCATTCAGTAGCTGGTTCTCAATTAACCTCTTTCTTAGATGGTTTTTTTGGGTATAACCAAATCTTGGTGCACCCTGATGATAGACTTAAGACTGCTTTCAGAACTAAGTTTGGAACTTATGCCTATCAAAAAATGCCATTCGGATTAATCAATGCTGGAGCTACATTCCAAACAGTAATAGACATAGCATTCAAAGGTATAATTAACAAATCAGTAGTTGTTTATTTGGATGACATTACTGTCTTCTCTAAGAAAATATCAAGTCATATACATGATTTGAAACAAATCTTTGAACATTGTAAAAGGTATGGCATTTCACTCAATCCTAAGAAGTCTTTTTTTGCTTTTGACCAAGGTAAACTCTTGGGTTTCATTTTTTCAAAAGATGGTATTATATTGACCCAAATGGAATCAAATATATTTCTGATATTTCATTTCCACATAATAAAAAATCAATGCAATCATTTTTAGGTCAAATCAATTTTGTAAAAAGATTTGTTCGAGATTTTTCACAGATTGTTTTACCATTATAAACCATGATTAAGAAAAAGTCAGTGTTTAAATGGGGGCATATAGAAAGAGAGGCATTTGATTCAATCAAACAGTCAATCATAAATGCTCCTGCTTTAAGCACTCCCAATTTTTCAAATCATTTCATTTTATATACTCTTGCATCTAATTCATCCTACGCAGCAGTGTTGACACAAATCAATGATCAAAACTTGGAAGCACCAATTTCATTTTATAGTTCAAATCTTCAAGGTGCTGAACTTAATTACTCTGAAGTTGAAAAGCAAGCCTTTATTGTATACAAAGGCATTAAAAACTGTAGGCCCTTTCTCTTAAAAGCTCACACAAAAGTTATAGTCCCTTTTTCAGCAGTAAGACAGTTACTAGTTCAAAGGGAATTGGGAGCAAGAAGGGCAAACTGGGTCGCAACATTACAAGAATATGATTTGGACATTAGACCAGCAAAAATTGTCAAAGGGAAAGGTTTTTGTAGGTTGTTATTAGGAGCTTCTAATATTCAGGAATATGAAGGTACAAACAATATCGAAGAAATCAATGAGATAAGTACCATTAATCCCGAATCCCAATATGTAGATTTGATATTCTATTTGAAAAAGGGATATGCTCCTTCTAATGTTTCCTATAAAAATAAATGTGCCATAAGACTGAAGGTAGAAAAATTCATTATTGTTGATGATGTGTTGTTTAGACAGAATTATGATTCAATTTTGTTAAGAGGCTCAGAAAAACCTGAAGCACAAAAAGTCTTGCAGGAATTACATGATGGTCCAACAGGAGGACATTTTGGAGCTGACACAACAGCTCACAAAATTATTCATGCTGGGTATTATTGGCCTACCTTATTTAGAGATACTCGTGAATATGTAAGGGAATGCAGAATATGTCAAACTACCAGTGGAAGGCAAAGGAAACCATTTTTTTCTTTGCAACTAGTCAACATTGAACAAATTTTTGAACAATGGGTATTGGATATCATTGGAGAAATTATTCCAAATTCATCCAAGCAGCACAGGTATATCCTTACAACTACTAATTACTTTACTAAGTGGGTAGAAGAAATTCATTTGAAGACAACAAACTCTGAGGTGATCATTGAATTCATAGACAAGTTCATCATTACCAAGTTTGGTGTTCCAAACGCTCTTATTTTTTATAATGGATCTTATTTCTCTGGTAATTCTATACTTGAATTTGCTATCAAAAGAGGATTTAAATTGAAATATTTTGCAAACTACTACCCTCAGGGTAATGGTTTAGCAGAATCCACCAATAAAAATCTTATCAAAATCATTAAGAGAACTATTGATCAGAACCATAAGAATTGGCACAATTCTTTGATATTTGCATTATGGGCAGACCGTACAACACAGAAGGCCTCAATAGGCACTTCTCCATTTAATCTAGTGTATAGAAAAGAGGCTGTCATACCAGCAAATTTAGTACTTCCATCACTAGCCTTAGTGAAGTTTATTAAAGAAAATCCCTCATATTCTATTCAATTAAGATATAATCAGATTCTGCAACTAGAGGAAGAAAGGGAGAAAGCCCAAATTACACATGCCAAGCATCAACAAATTATTAAGTCTTTATTTGATACAACTTCAAGTGGCTCAAAACATTTACAAGTTGGTGATCTTGTTTTGAAATTAGACAAAGCCTATGAGGATAAAGGAAAACACACTAAATTTCAGAAAATGTGGCACAGACCATTTCAAATCAGCGAGAAGATAGGCCCATTAACCTTCATATTGCAGGATCTATCAGGAAAGAGAGATTCTCTTCCTGTCAATGGGATTGTTCTGAAAAAATTCTTCAATTGAGGAGGTAACCCCTTCTCAATTTGTAAATATTCAATTTTTAGCTATATTTGTGTGAATAATTAGTTTATTCTTTTTCTTAGAAAATAAGGTTGTGAATGTTCTTCTATTGGCCTTTACTATTTTGAGAAAGTTACTTAAAAGAGAATATTTTTAATATTTACTTTTGATAGATGAAAGCCTTGAAGGAAAAAGAAAAGTTCTGAGAAATTAGATATAATTAAACTTTGAAAAACCTTTTTATTTTTTCGAAATCTTCTCAAAACTTGAAATACTATGAATCATTCTAAGTTTAGAAGACTAAAAAAGGTTATCAATAGAAAGCAAAGACTGATCCAATCTTAGCATCCTCAACTCTCAAAACTATCATCCATGTTCTCTTAAGGAGAAAATTATTCATCCCATCCATCAAAGTTTATAATTTCTTAGAGTGTAATTCTAAAATATATGTGATATAAAAGATAAGAGGTCTTATCATAAGCCTGCTTACCATGATCATAGGGGACTAGTTCAACTAACATTACTGACATTGCATACCAAAACAGGGTAATGGCTTATAATTATAAGACAAGGGGTCTCATGATAAGCTAGCTTGTTTAGTTAAATTACAACTAGTGAATGGTATTGTGAACAGCTGGCCACCAAACTGGGACAGTGGTTTTTTATCTTTAAAAATAAAGAAAGAAGGAAAAAATAAAATGCAATACAAAAATTTGGAAACAAGTCATTTGGATTCATTCTTTTAAGTTATACTCTGAAATGGATGGGATAATGAATGATCAAATGGTTAAAAGGTAACCCTCTCGAGACTATGAACGTTTGCTGGTAAAAATGGCTCTACTTATGAAAAAGGAGTCATTATACAAGCTACGTCGGAGAAGTCTCTTGTTTTATCATTATCAACCAATTAAGGTTTAGTTAAACTAAGAATGTATTTCATTTTGAGATGAGAAAGAGATAGCAAAGATAGTTTTCATTATATTCAAAGTTTATGATTACCTAGTTATATTAGATTTCCTCTATCCATTAACGGTTTTAGATTAAGAAGGTTAAAATATTATATTATTTTCTCAGAGATAACTGTTTCTCCAAGTGAATCACCAATTGTTGTGCTGTGCAACAACCCCCCATTTCTATAAAAATTCTACTCAAAATTTTTAATAAGAAACGGGTCCCTTTTTAAATAAACTTAGTTTGATTTATGAATTAATGAATAAAAAGGTATTCACCACATTACAAGAAAAATCTCTATTAAAAGGCCCAATGTAAATGATTCATTTATTAAAGTAGCTTAAAAAATACAAAATGTTCCTTTAAAAAACATTATTAATAATTCTACATTGTGATAAAGCGATCGGAGATCGCATATCGCAATGACAAAGGGACATACAAAAAAAGGGCCTCCACAAATCCTTCGATCCGATAAAGGAAATTACAATCAGGTATCAGAGAAATCAAATACCAAAAGGTACATACACAAAGCGCCTCATTAAATCTTCCGATTCGATATCACAATCAACAATTGGCGATATCAAATGACAAAGGGATAAAGCGTAAGCCAAACCCCGACTTACGATCAATCAATTAGGCGAGCATCTCAAAGAGGGAAACATACGTTAAAAAGGTTTGCATGCATAATACTCTGCTCCATTATAATATTACTTTTCGGCAATCGGAGAAATTCATTACAAGTCACTAACACTCTCCCTTTGAAACTCCTTATTGCGATTTGTGATTTATCACCGATCGCCGATCGAGGAAATCTAAAACACGCTTGAAATAATCATTCGATATACGATCGATGAGATGGGTATTTATGGTCTTAATTCACCATGATTGGCGGTTTGAACGGCTATTAAATTTGACAGTTAAGAATAAATCCCTCAAAAATATTTCATTCATGGTAAATTCTTAATTGCATTTGATTTATCATATGTCAGAAATCAACAATCAATACAGTTTCGACTGAAGGAACTAGCAGCCCACCCATAACTCAAAAAGGATGTAGAAATAATCCCTAAGAATCCAACTAATGAAATTTTGTTACATATACAAGAAATACCACCCTTGGATGTCTTCTACAACCCTAAGCATAGGGTTGTAATCAAGAGGTGAAGGAAAAAGGGGAAAATTGATCAATCTCCTCTTTTAACTTCACAAATGGAGATAACAAATTTGGTATGGAGAGAGGAAGTCAATCCTTTTGAAGATCTCACTAAACTCTCTCAGTATGCCAGAGCATACACAACAGCTACCATGGACAAAGCATCGGAGGTAAGTAACTTTCTCAAGGAAAAGGACCAAATAATCATTTTACTGGAAGCATAGGTATAATAGAAGTAGCAGAAGATAGAGTAGTTGGAACAGTAGTTAGCATCCCATATATAATCAAATGATCAATTGAACGAACAATTCCGTAAAGAAAAACAAAGAATCAATCAACATGCAATTCAAAAACAACAAGAACTATCCTAAGCATTGAGCAAGTTGCAATCATTAAATGAACAGTTGAGGAAATCAAAGGAAGAACAGATCACTCAGCTGTCACTACAAATAGAAAGATTCAAAGGATATCCCCAAGTCGGAGAATTGAAATCTGAAGCTCTCCAAATTACCAAAGCATTGTCTAATTAGGTGAGCTTATTATGTCATAATATCTCTCTCGCTCTTCGCCTATGTGAAATTTCATCTATGATTGATAAGTCAGTTGATGCGAGACAGAAATTGGAGCAAGCAGATGAAAGATTAACAGAGTTTCTCTCTTGGAAAGAAACCAAAGAAGGAAAAGCTGCAAATCTACCCCAAATTCTAGAATCGCATAAAGAAATCCTATTCCTTGAATGGAAATCTCAACTAATGAAAGCAGAAAGGGAGACATCAAGATGTAGATCGACAAAAAGTAATCTGGTTGAGTTGATTAATGATACTCTTTATTTATCAAATTTAATTATAGAGTGTACTCCAAGGAAACTCCCCGTTGGGTCCCTATAATACTAGTGATTACCCCATTACTATTGTAGTTATACCCCTTATTAATATTGTTGTGCCCTTATTGCCCCCATATTTTTATTATTGTGCCCCATAGAATCCCTCTATTGTTATTTTTGTGGCTTTATATTATTACTGTTAGGTCGGCTGGATTATATTGTGACTCCTTAGACTCCTATATATAGAAAGGAGGTTTTGTCATTTGAATCATCCAAGAATTATTCATTTATGTAATGTAAAGGAGGTTTCCCCCTCGAAGAGGCTGAATTCTATGGTGTTGATCTATCTTTTCTATCTTTTCTTGAGCTGGTTTCATAACATTTGGTATCAGAGCTTTGGATTCTAGGGTTTCGCTGCTCCAAACAGGTCATCGTGGAATTTTCGCTATAACTTTTTTTTGTGATGTTTCAGAAGTTGCAAAAAAAACCCATTTGAGAATAAATCGCTCTGAACCTTGGGTCCAAATTTCAAAGCTTTTTGCTCTATATTTGCGGAGATATGATCTGAGGAAGTTGGTCTTTTTGCAGACTCCTGAATTACATTCCAAACAGGTGACCTGGGGAAAATCGTCATAACTTTCTCTCTAGGGATCAGATTGAAATTTCATCAGAAGGTACAGAAAGAGGACGGACTGTAGTATCTTTTATGCATTTTTCAGATCCAAAGGTCGAAACAGGGACTAGTGGCACGTCGTACAAGTTCGCTCTACTGAACTAGTCTATAATCAAGTCACTATGGGAGATTTCACATAGCTCTTCCTTGGAGAATCCAATTTTGGTCAGACTTGTGGCATTGGAAAGAGGACATAGAGAGCTACTATAGATTACAAATTCAGAACTAGATGATTGGAAAGTATAGAGATACATCAGAGGCAATATCGAGCTCCTACAAAGTGAAAAAAGGTGTGTAGATTTTCTTAAATTTTTGCTTAAGCTTGGTTTGAAAATTTATTTTGAAGGAATTCAAAGGGCATAGTAGAGAATTATTATCAGTAACTGATGCCCTGAGGAAAGAAAATGCAAACACCTAATAAGGAACCTGAAAGCTCTAGCATGACTCATGAAGAAGAGGAAGAAATGCAACATGATATATCAAAATTACAAGACCAAGTGCAATAACTGTCCCTTACACAAAAAGGAACAAAATCTAAGATGGATGGTTTAAAGAAAGATGTAGAAGCTAAGATGGATGGTTTAAAGAAAGGTGTAGAAGCTAGGATGGAATGTTTAAAGAAAGGTGTAGAAGCTAAGATGATTGGCACGGAAGCTAAGATGGATGATTTGAAGATAGATTTGAAGACAGACATGGACGAATTGAAGATAAATATGAATAAGTTGCTACAAGAAATGGGCACTAAGGGTGAAAGGGTACTAAAGGAAACTCATGATGAGAATAAAAGAAATGTTAATCATGATTCAATAGACGCTAATGTTGGATCGAAGACTCACCATATTCCAAAAATCGATATGAGGAAGTTTGATGGCAAGGATCCTGCCACATGGATATTACAGATGGAGCAATTCTTCGATCTCAATAATGTGCAAAACACACAAAAGGTACGTATGGCAACTTTATATTTGGAACCAAATCAGTTTGTATGGTATCAATGGCTTTTCTCTTGTAAACAATTTATCACTTGGGCAATTTTTATGGAAGAATTGATAGCACATTATGAGGATACAAAAAGCAACACTTTTTTTAGCCAATTGATAAGTCTCAAACAAAAGGGTTCAATAATGGAGCACATTGAGGAGTTCCAAAAATTGAACATAAGGGTAAAAGATATTACAGAGGAGCATAGGATTGATGTGTTCATAGGGTCTTTAAAGGATAATATCCAACATGATGTTCGCCTTTGGGAACCTAATTCATTAGAGAAGGCATTCAGGTTAGCAAGAAAAATGGAAAGCAAAATTATGGCAACCAGGAAGCATACCACTCACAACTATAAAGACGGAAGTGTTGTTGCCCCTAGTCTTCCACAACCTATAAGGTTGACACCACAACAATTGGAAGAAAAAAGAGCAAAAGGGCTTTGTTACAGTTGTGATAGCAATACACTAAAGGTCATAAGTGTGCTGAGAAGAAATTATTCTACATAGATTGTGAAGAGGAAGAAGAAAGGGAGCAAGAAAGGTCAAAAGAAGAGGATATACTCCAGGAACAAAGCTTAGATGAAGAACAAATAAATCCGACCATATCTTGTAATGCATTGGCAGGAATTACCACTCCTCAAACCATCAAGATAGAAGGACAAATCAAGAAGAAAAAGGTAATAGTTTTGATTGATTCAGGAAGCACCCACAATTTTATTCATTGTAAGGTAGCAAAAGAATTGAATTGCTTCCTATATCCAGCACCAGAGTGTCAAGTGATGATTGCAAATGGAGGAACAATAAATTGCTCTGGAAAGTGCCATAATATCAAGCTATCCATGGGAGAATATGTATTGACTAGCCCAATGCTTTCTATTCCAATGGGAGGTGCTGATGTTGTACTAGGAGTCCAATGGCTACAATCCCTGGGTACAATAGCTTTTAATTTTCAAGAACTTTTCATGAAATTTTCTACGGAAGGAAAGGAAGTTGAATTAAGGGGTATTGCAGGGAAACCAGGAAAGATAATCAACTCTAATGGTATGACAAAGCTTCTAAAAAAGGAGAAAAGAGGTGTAATTGCACAATTATGCTCGCTAGATGTTTCCACATCGGAATCATCTATTTCTCCAGATCTCCAAAAAGTCCTGGACAATCATTCCAAGGTATTTGAGACTCCCAAAGGTCTCCCACCTATGCGTGATCATGATCATGCTATTCATCTAATTCCAGGAAGTGTTCCTCCAAACATCAGGCCGTACAGATATCCCTATTTCCAAAAGAGTGAAATTGAACGTATGGTTGCAGAAATGCTAGAGGTTGGTATAATTCAACCGAGTCAAAGTTCTTTCTCTGCTCCAGTAGTATTGGTGCACAAGAAGGATGGATCATGGCACATGTGTCCGGATTATAGGGAGCTCAACAAGCTCACTATTAAAGATAAGTTCCCCATTCCTATCATTGATGAATTACTGGATGAATTGCATGGATCAATTTACTTCACCAAGTTGGATCTTCGTTCAGGATATCATCAAATCAGAATGAAGATTGAAGACATTCCGAAAACAACATTTAGAACTCATGAGGGTCATTATGAATTTTTGGTCATACCTTTTGGCCTTACCAATGCACCTTCAACATTTCAAGGTTTGATGAATTCAATTTTCAAACCATTCCTTAGAAAATTTGTGTTAGTATTTTTTGATGATATACTAATCTACAGCAAGTCTTGGAAGGATCATGTTGAACATGTTGACAGGGTGCTACAACTATTGAAGGAGAAACAATTATATGTAAAAAGATCCAAATGTTTCTTTGGAGTCCAGGAGGTGGAATATTTGGGTCATATTGTATCTCATGAAGGAGTTAAGGTAGACCCTAGCAAAATTAAAGCCATTAAGGAATGGAAAATCCCCACATCCATAAAGCATCTGCGAGGATTTCTCGGGTTGACAGGGTATTATCGCAAGTTTGTTAAGAATTATGGGAGAATAGTAGCACCTCTAACAACATTATTGAAGAAAGATGCATTTTCATGGACTCCGGAAGCAACAAAGGCCTTTGAACATCTTAAAGAGACAATGTGCCAAGCACCGGTCTTAGCTACACCGGACTTCACGAAAACCTTTATTGTGGAATGTGATGCTTCAAGAAATGGAATTGGTGTTGTTCTAATGCAAGATGAAAGACCCATTACTTTTGAAAGTCATCCAATCAAGGGAAAGTTCTTAAGCAAAGCTATTTATGAGAAGGAAATGTTGGCAATACTCCATGCACTTAAGAAATGGCGACCCTACCTAATGGGAAGACACTTCAAGGTAAAAACGGATCATGATAGCCTTAAATACTTTTTAGAACAAAAATTATCCTCTGAAGAGCAACAAAAGTGGGTCACAAAGATGTTGGGTTATGACTTTGAAATCATCTACAAAAAAGGGAAGCAAAATGTGGTGGCAGATGCACTCTCAAGAAAGGATGAGGATGTGGAAGCATTGTTGTGTGCCATCTCTATTATCCAACCAGATTGGATAAAGGAAGCAAGGGAGGAATGGAAGAATGACGAAGAAGTGTGGGAAATTATTCGAAAGTTACAACAAGATTCCAGTACGTCTGATACATTTAGCTGGCAAAATGATTCGTTATGGTACAAAGATCGCTTATACCTCTGTAAGAATTCCCAGCTAAAACAAAAGATTCTTATGGAACTGCACACTTGTCCCTTAGGAGGGCACTCAGGATTTTTTAAAACTTACCACAGGGTTAAGAAGGAATTTTTTTGGGATGGCCTTAAATCAGATATTCAAAAGTTTGTGGCAGAATGTTTGGTTTGCCAACAAAATAAAGTTGAAACAATTAAGACACGGGTCTATTACAACCTTTATCCATTCCAAGCTAACGTTGGGAGGAGGTTTCAATGGATTTTATCACAGGTTTACCCAAGTCTGAGGGAAAGAGTGTCATCATGGTGGTAGTTGACAGACTTACCAAGTATGCACACTTTTGTGCATTATCACATCCATTTAAAGCTAGTATAGTTTCTACTGCATTTATGGAAACAATTCAAAAGCTACATGGAAACCCAAAGATTATTGTAAGTGACAGAGATCCAATTTTCACTGGAAATTTTTGGACAGAATTATTTTCTTGTCTTGGTACTCAGTTAGCTCATAGCTCATCTTATCATCCTCAATCTGATGTGCAAACTGAGATAGTAAACAAATGTTTGGAAGGATATCTTCATTGCTTTGTATCTGATAAACAGATACAATGGGTCAAATAGTTGCCTTTGGCTGAATGGTGGTATAACACTTCCTTCCATACAACAACAAAAATGACCCCATTTATGGCACTTTATGGGTATCAACCACCATCCATCACATCATATTTAAGAGAAAATTCTAAGGTTCAGGCAGTGGAACATCACATCGAACATCAACAACAAGTCCTCCAACTCTTAAAGGATAACCTCATGTTGGCACAGAATAGAATGAAACAACAGGCAGATCAACATCGTAGTGAAAGAAGTTTTGATGTAGGTGATTGGGTATTCCTATGGCTACAACCATATAAGAAAATATCCCTCAAGCAAGCTAAGAAGGATAATAAATTATCACCAAAGTATTATGGTCCGTACAAGGTGTTGCAAAAGATTGGTACTATGGCATACAAATTGGAGCTTCCTGCAGCTTCTCGATTGCACCCAGTTTTCCATGTTTCATGTTTAAAGAAGGTTATAGGCGACAAGCTCCCAATTCAAACAATATTGCTAGAACTTGACGAGGAAGGAAAAATTATATTGGAACCCGAAGCAGTCACAGAAACAAGAACTCGACAGCTATGAAATCGTTCAATTTCAGAGTATATTATCAACTGGAAGAACTTATCTGCTGAAGATTCCACATGGGAGGATGAGAATTTTATGCAGAAGTATCCAGAACTACTCAAGCGTTGAGGACAACACTTTTTTGAAGGAGAGAGGCATGTTGGGTCCCTATAATACTAGTGATTACCCCATTACTATTGTAGTTATACCCCTTATTAATATTTTTGTGCCCCTATTGCCCCCATATTGTTATTATTGTGCCCCATAGAATCCCTCTATTGTTATTTTTGTGGCTTTATATTATTATTGTTAGGTCGGCTGGATTATATTGTGACTCCTTAGACTCCTATATATAGAAAGGAGGTTTTGTCATTTGAATCATCCAAGAATTGTTCATTTATGTAATGTAAAGGAGGTTGCCCCCTCAAAGAGGCTGAATTCTAAGGCGTTGATCTATCTTTTCTATCTTTTCTTGAGCTCGCTTCATAACATTTGGTATCAGAGCTTTGGATTCTAGGGTTTCGCTGCTCTAAACAGGTCATCGTGGCATTTTCGCTATAACTTTTTCTCTATGATGTTTCAGAAGTCACAAAAAAAACCATTTGAGAAGAAAGCGCTCTGAACCTTGGGTCTGAATTTTAGAGCTTTTCGTGCTATATTTACAGAGATATGATCTGAGGAAGTTGGTCTTTTTGTAGACTCCTGAATTACATTCCAAACAGGTGACCTGGGGAAAATCGTCATTACATTCTCTCTGGGATCAGATTGAAATTTCTCGAGAATGTACAGAAAGAAGATGGATTGTAGTTTCTTATATGCATTTTTCAGATCCAAAGGTCGAAACAGTGACTAGTGGCACATCGTACAAGTTCGGTCTACTGAACTAGTCTATAATCAAGTCACTGTGGGAGATTTCACATAACTCATCCTTGGAGAATCCAATTTGGGTCAGACTTGTGGCATTGGAAATAGGACATAGAGGGCTACTACAGATCACAAATTCAAAACTATATGATCGGAAAGTACAGAGATACATCAGAGGCAATATCGAGCTCCTACAAAGTAAAAAAAGGTGTGTAGATTTTCTTAAATTTTTGCTTAAGCTTGGTTTGAAAATTTATTTTGAAGGAATTCAAAGGGCATAGTAGAGCATTATTATCGGTAACTGATGCCCCAATGAAAGAAAATGCAAACACCTAGTAAGGAATCTGAAAGCTCTAGCATGACTCATGAAGAAGAGGAAGAAATGCAACATGATATATCAAAATTACAAGACCAAGTGCAAAAACTGTCCCTTACACAAAAAGGAACAGAATCTAAGATGGATGGTTTAAAGAAAGATGTAGAAGCTAAGATGGATGGTTTAAAGAAAGGTGTAGAAGCTAAGACAGATTGTTTAAAGAAAGGTGTTGAAGCTAAGATGATTGACGTGGAAGCTAAGATGGATGATTGACGTGAAGATAGATTTGAAGACAGACATGGACGAATTGAAGAAAATATGAATAAGTTGCTACAAGAAATGGGCATTAAGGGTGAAAGGGTACTAAAGAAAACTCATGATGAGAATAAAATAAATGTTAATCATGATTCCATAGACGCTAATGCTGGAGTGAAGACTCACCATATTCCAAAAATCGATATGAGGAAGTTTGATGGCAAGGATCCTGCCACATGGATATTACAGATGGAGCAATTCTTCGATCTCAATAATGTGCAAAACACACAAAAGGTACGTATGGAAACTTTATATTTGGAACCAAATCAGTTTGTATGGTATCAATGGCTTTGCTCTTGTAAACAATTTATCACTTGGGCAATTTTTACGGAAGAATTGATAGCACATTATGAGGATACAAAAAGAAACACTTTTGTTGGCCAGTTGATAAGTCTCAAACAAAAGGGTTCAATAATGGAGCACGTTGAGGAGTTCCAAAAATTGAACATAAGGGTAAAAGGTATTCCAGAGGAGCATAGGATTGATGTGTTCATAGGGTCTTTAAAGGATAATATCCAACATGATGTTCGCCTTTGGAAACCTGATTCATTAGAGAAGGTATTTGAGTTAGCAAGAAAAATGGAAAGCAAAATTATGGCAACCAGGAAGCATACCACTCACAACTATAAAGACGGAAGTGTTGTTGCCCCTAGTCGTCCACAACCTATAAGGTTGACACCACAACAATTGGAAGAAAAAAGAGCAAAAGGGCCTTGTTACTTTCGCACTAAGAGAAAGATTTCCCGGGATAGATTAGTTACTTATATTGTTGTATATTAGAATAAATCATCCATCATTCCCATTAGATATTAGAAAATCGATCATTTATCCATCCCATTTATAAATCGTTTGGAAATTGGTCCCATTATATCCAGTTGGAGCCACCACACTAAACGAAAAAGGATCTGTTTTTAAGGTCCGGACTGGGCCCGATGTTGATGCAGTGATTTTTGAGGCATCAACACCTTGTTAGCTTTCTTGAGGAATACCTAATCACCTACATCAAAGCTTATTTCACTGCGATGTTGATCTGCCTGTTGTTTCATTCTATTCTGCACCAAGGTGAGGTTATCCTTTAATAGTTGGACAACTTGTTGTTGATGCTGGATGTGATCTTCCACTGATTGAACCTTAGAATTTTCTCTTAAATATGATGTGATGGATGGTGGATGATGTCCATAAAGTGCCATAAATGGGGTCATTTTTGTTGCAGTATGGAAGGAAGTGTTGTACCACCATTTAGCCAGAGGTAACCATTTGAGCTATTGTGTCTATTTATCATATACAAAGCAACGAAGATATCCTTCCAAACATTTGTTTACTATCCCAGTTTTTACATCAGATTGAGGATGATAAGATGAGCTATGAGCTAACTGAGTACCAAGACAAGAAAATAATTTTGTCCAAAAATTTCCAGTGAAAATGGGATCTCTATCACTTATAATAATATTTGGGTTTCCATGTAGCTTTTGAATTGTTTCCATAAATGCAGTAGAAATTGTACTCGCTTTAAATGGATGAGATAACGCACAAAAGTGTGTATACTTGGTAATTCCTTCAACTACCCCCATGATAACACTCTTTCATTTGGACTTGGGTAAACCTATGATAAAATCCATTAAAAACTCCTCCCAACATTGGCTTGGAATAGATAAAGGTTGCAATAGTTTTGGGGTCTTAATTGTTTCATCTTTATTTTGTTGGCAAACTAAACATTCCACCACAAAATTTTGAATATAAGATTTAAAGCCATCCCAAAAAAAATCCTTCTTAACCTTGTGGTAGGTTTTTAGAATTCCTAAGTGCCCTCCCAAGGTAGAGGTGTGCAATTCATTAAGAATATTTTGTTTGAGTTCGGAATTCTTACATAGGTATAACTGATCCTTGTACCATAACGAATCATTTTTCTAGCTAAATGTATCAAATGTACTGGGATCTTGTTGTATTTTTCTAATGAGTGCCCACACTTCCTCGTCATTCTTCCATTCATCCCTTTCTTTGTTTATCCAATCTGGTTGGATAATAGAAATGGCTCAAAGAAATGCTTCCACATCCTCGTTCTTTCTTGAGAGTGCATATGCCACAACATTTTGCTTTCTTTTTTTGTAGATGATTTCAAAGTCATAGCCCAACATCTTTGTGAGCTAGTTTTGCTGCTCTTCTGAAGATAATCGTTGTTCTAAAATGTATTTAAGACTATCATGATATTTTTTTTACCTTGAAGTGTCTTCCCATTAGGTAGGGTCACCATTTCTTAAGTGCATGTAGTATTGCCAACATTTCTTTCTCATAAACAGCTTTTTGTAAATACTTTCCTTTGATTGGATAACTTTTGAAAGGAATGGGTCTTTCTTCTTGCATTAAAACAACACCAATTCCATTTCCTGAGGCATCACATTCGACAATAAAGGTTTTTGTGAAGTCCGGTGCAACTAAGACTCGTACTTGGCACATTGCCTCTTTAAGATGTTCAAAGCCCTTCGTTACTTCTGGAGTCCATGAAAATGCATCTCTCTTCAATAATGTTGTTAGAGGTGCTGCTATTCTCCTATAATTATTAAGAAACTCGCGATAATACCCTATCAACTCGAGAAATCCTTGTAGATGCTTTATGGATGTGGGGATTTTCTATTCCTTAATGGTTTTAATTTTTCTAGGGTCTACCTTAACACCTTCATGAGATATAATATGACCTAGATATTCCACCTCTTGCACTCCAAAGAAACATTTGGAGATTTTTGCATATAATTGTTTCTCCTCCAATAGTTTAAGCACCATGTCAACATGTTCGACATGGTCCTTCCAAGACTTGTTTTAGATTAGTATATCATCAAAAAATACTAACACAAATTTTCTAAGGGTTTGAAAATGGAATTCATCAAATCTTGAAATGTAGAAGGTGCATTAGTAAGGCCAAAAGGCATGACCAAAAATTCATAATGACCCTCATGAGTTCTAAATGATGTTTTTGGAATGTCTTAGTCTTCATTCTGATTTGGTGATATCCTAAACAAAGATCCAACTTGGTGAAGTAAATTGATCCATGAACTTGATCCAATAATTCATCAATGATAGGAATGGGAAATTTATCTTTAATACTAAGTTTCTTGAGCTCCCTATAATCTATACATATGTGCCATGATCCATCCTTCTTGTGAACCAATACTACTAGAGCAAAGAAAGAACTTTGACTAAGTTGAATTATACCGGCCTCTAGCATTTCTACAACCATACATTCAATTTCACTCTTTTGGACATAGGGATATCTGTAAGGCCTGATGTTTGGAGGCACACTTCCTGGAATCAAATTAATAGCATGATCATAATCACGAATAGGTGGGAGGCATTTGGGCCTCTCAAATACCTTGGAATAATTGTCCAAGACTTTTTTGAGATCTGGAGAAATGGATTATTATGATGTGGGAACCTCTAGTGAACATAATTGTGCAATTATACCTCATTATTATTTCTTTAGAAGATTTTTCATTCCGTTAGATCTGATTATATTTTCTGGTTTCCCTGCGATACCCCTTAATTCAACTTTCTTTCCTTCTGAAGAGAATTTCATGAAAAGTTCTTGAAAATTAAAAGCTATTGTAGCCAAGGATTGTAGCCATTGGATTCCTAGTACAACATCAACACCACCGATTGGAATGAGAAGCATTAGCATATTCAATACATATTCTCCCATGGATAGCTTGATATTATGGCACTTTCCTAAGCAATTTATGGTTCCTCCACTTGCAACCATCACTTGACACTCATGGGATGGATATATGAAGAAATTCAACTCTTTGGCTATTTTACAATGAATAAAATTATGGGTACTTCCTAAATCAATCAACACTATTATCTTTTTCTTCTTGATATGCCCTTCTATCTTGATAGTTTAAGGAG
Source organism: Pinus tabuliformis (assembly GCA_031772625.1). Lineage (NCBI taxonomy): Eukaryota > Viridiplantae > Streptophyta > Pinopsida > Pinales > Pinaceae > Pinus > Pinus tabuliformis. Next base: position 475,854,022 of record CM062810.1, on the reverse strand, counting down.
TGGTAATTCCAACCAATGCATTACAAGATATGCTCGGATTCACTTCTTCTTTTTCTATGGTTTGTTCATGGTGTATATCCTCTTATTTTGATGTTTCTTGTTCCTTTTCTTCCTCCTCTTCACAATCTATGTAAAATAATTTCTTCTCAGCACACTTATGACCTTTAGTGTATTTTCTATCACAACTGTAACAAAGCCCTTCTTCTCTTTTTTCTTCCAACTATTGTGGTGTCTACCCTATAGGTTTTGGATGGCTAGGGGCATCAACACTTCCATCTTTATGTTTGTGAGTGGTAGAATTCCTTTTTTCCATAATTTTGCTTTCCATTTTTCTTGCCAACCTGGATACCTTCTCCAATGAATCTAGTTCCCAAAGGCAAACCTCATGTTGGAGGTTATCTTTTAAAGTCCCCATGAACACATCAATCCTATGCTCCTCTAGAATATATTTTACCCTTATATTCAATTTTTGGAAGTACTCAATGTGCTCCATCATTGAACCCTTTTGTTTGAGATTTATGAATTGGCTGAAAATGTGTTTCTTTTTGTATCCTCATAATCTGCTATCATTTCATCTCTAAAAATAGCTCAAGTGACAATTTGTTTACAAGAGAAAATCCATCGATACAATACAAATTGATTTGGTTCCAAATATAAAGTTGCAATGCATACCTTTTGTGTGTTTTTCACATTATCGAGATCGAAAAATTGCTCCATCTATAGTATCCATGTTCCGGAATCCTTGCAATCAAACTTCCTCATATCGATATTTGGAACATGGTGGTTCTTTGATCCAACATTAGAGTCTATGAAATCATGATTAACTTTTATTTTGTTCTCATCATGAGTTTCCTTTACTACCCTTTTGCCATTAGTAAGCATTTCTTGTAGAAACTTTGTCAAATCTGTCTTCAAATATTCCATACCTTTCTCTAAATCATCCATCTTAGCTTCCACACAATCCATCTTAGATTCTGTTACTTTTTGTGCAAGTGAAATTTGTTGTGCTTGGTCTCGTAATTTTGATATATCATGTTGCATTTCTTCCTCTTCTTCATGAGTCATGCTAGAGCTTTTAGGTTGCTTACTAGGTGTTTCCATTTTCTTTCTTCGAGGCAACAATTATTGATAATAATGCTTCACTATGCCCTTTGAAGTCCTTCAAACTATTTTTTCAAACCAAAATTATTCAAAATTTAAAAAAAAACTACACACCTTTCTTCACTGTGTAGGAGCTCGATATTGAATCTGATGTATCTCTGGAATTTTGGATCTCCAAGGTCTGCAACATCTTCATGTGGTAACCCTCTGAGTAATCTTTCTAACCCCACAAACCTTATCAATATTGGATTCTCCAATGAAGAGTTATACCAAAATCCCACGATGACCTAAGTATATATTGGTTCAATAGAGAGAATTTGTATGATGTGCCGTGGGTCACTGTTTCAAACTTAGGTTATGAAAATTATACCAAAAAACTACAGTCCGTCCTCTTTCTGTAACTTCTTACGAAAATTCAATCTTATGCTTAGAGTGAAAGTTATGATTATTTTCCCAAGGTCATCTGTTTGGAATGTAATTCGGTGTTCTGCAAAAGCCCTAACTTCCTCAGATTATATCGCTGAAAATATAGCGAGACAAGATTTGAAATTTGGGCTCGAAGTTCAGACCAATTCGGTCTCAAATGGGTTTTTTTTTTTTAGATTGTGAAACTTTGTAGTGAAAAAGTTATGGCAAAAATGCCACGATGACCTATTTGGAGCAGCACAACCCTAGAATCCAAAGCTTCGATACCAAATGTTACGTAACCAACTCAAAAGATGATAGAAAAGATAGATCAACGCCTTAGAAATAAGTCTTTTCGAGGGCGGCAACCTCCTTTACATTACACAAATGAACAATTCTTATATGATTCAAATGATGAAACCTCCTTTCTACATATAGGATTCTAAGGGGTCACAATATAAGCAAAGGTGACCTAACAATAATAATATAAAGGCACAAAAATAACAATAGTGGGATTCTATGGGGCACAATAATAACAATATGGGGCAATAGGGGCACAACAATAACAATAAGGGATACAATGACAATAGTAACGGGGGAATCACTAGTATTATAGGACCTAACATCGCTCCTCATCCACGTAATTGTCTGTTCAACGTTCAAAGTTTCTTCTAATTGCTAATTGAACATAATTTTATTAAATTCTCACACCCTACCCATTTTACCAATAAATCCTCTCCGCTCCATAGTCATTAAACTTGTCCTTATCAAATTTATTTAACTGTTATAAAAGAAATTTTGGGGCCAATACTTCATTTCTCTTCGCTTGTAATTGATCTTACAGGACAAAGGGTGAAATTGTTGTCATCTGCCAACTTTCAATTGCTAATTCCTTGCACATTGTCAACAATTTTAAGGGTAACCCTGTCCTCCAAGCTTTCTTTAGTCCAAATTTCTTTTATCTAGTATTTTCCTTTTGTTCCCTATTTTTAATTCTCCAAAATGTCAAACTACAAAAGAAAATGGAAGGCTACATAATCAAATCCCCTCATTCCCCCAGTACCAAATTTTAATGAACCCCTATTAATAGATGCCCTATACAAAATTGCAAAAACCCTGTTTGAATTTGACCTCTATGAGCTCCATAACTAAGCAAAGCAGAAGTACCTGGATAAAAGTGATGAATTAAGTGTTTAGGAATCCTTTCTACCCCAATTTGTTTTCCCCCAATCTCGCTTCTTTCCTGAGTTCTCTGTCTAGTGCCACCTTAAATATTTTCCAAGTTAAAGGGAAGTCATTTTCTCCATCTCCCATAAAAGCATCTGCAAGGCCCTACAAATTGAATATCAAGCCTCCCATCATCCTTTATCTGTCCATATTTTAATGGAATTATATAACAAATTGACATTCCCTCAGAGAGCCCAGATTTGTGAGTAATTTCTTCATGAAAATGTTGAATTACCGAGGACTGGTCCCCAATATCCAACTTCAATTTTCCCTTAAATGACCAAGCAGGTGATTTCTATGGTAACTCGATTGCTTGGGTACCATAATGATCAATTGGTAGATGAGATGGCATTAGGATATTTATCTACTTTTGTAGTTGGCAAATGACCCTCCATTTTCAATTACAGTCAGTTTTTGGCCAACTCGATCCTTTACCATTTTATCAATATCAAAGCAAAATGTGACTTCAAGTATCAGTCAGTCCTAGTTTTTATGCTATTTTATCAGTCAGACAAATTTAAATTCCATTTATAGAAGACATATTGTGAAGATAACCCCTAGTGAGTCATTCACTGGACTTCTTTGGTTAGAAATAACTCAGAGGAGTATTCTTATGCTGATTATGTTGACAGATTTTTTATATACCTCACTATGTTTGCTAAGTAGAAATGTAATCCCAAGGATTTCACCAGAGATAAATAATCTTTTAAACATTTCAGAGCAAGCCAAAGTTGGAGGCTGGTATTTATACCAAAACTACATTGAAATTATATTTGATGGATCAGAATTGCCTCCTTACAGGTTACCAATTTTTGTACCTATTAGGATCTTTGCATTGGAATACTCTAAGAAAATGTTAAATATGGATGAAGTGCATTTTGTTTCTTACAAGAAGAAAGCACAATTCAATTAAAATCTCATATAGGGCGCTTCGCCATCAACACCAGAGCTATAGAAAAGGAAATAGATGCAACATTGGGTCAAATGAAATTCAAACACAGTTTTTCTTGGTCTTATGATCCTGAGGGTGTCATTTCCAAGCTTAGACTAGAACAAAAAAGTACTTCTTATGCACACACACCAAGGTCTAATATTGAACAATATGCCAATCAGGAAGAATGTATAGACGTTACTTTGCAGGAAGTTGAAGAACAACTAGTCAGTTAATCATCCATGTAAACACCTATTTCTAAATAAAATGTATTCAAAAGGGATAGAGAAGATATGTCCCTAATTGACTCTGAGGATGCACAATTTCTTGTTTTCAAAAGGAAAAATACCAAGGACCATAATAATATTTAGAAGTCAGATTCTCAAGTCAATCCTTAACTCATCACTATTCCAGATGAAACTCCAGAGGAAGGGGACACAAAGCAACCATCCATAGTGATTTTTTCAGGGATCAGTATCATTCCTTCTACTCAAGTAGAAGAAATAGTACAATCACCTACTATAGAAGCAATAATCCAATCTCTAGTATCATCTAGTTCACAAATTTCAACTCAAAAAAGTATATTTTCAATATACAAGGAAATAAAATTAAAGAATGAAGCTTTGAAGGCTTCTACCTACTCTGACTTTTGGAATCAGATGACCAAGACTCAACATAGACTACTTTGTGCATTCAATTCAGAAAAAGGACAATTCGATATGCCCTTCATGGAACCTCTAGTGCTAGCCCCTGATGCAACAAAGCCGCATATTTCGTGACCTCATCCTCAGTCGGTGGGTTATGGGCCCACTATATGGTTAATTTTTTATCGTGAGATGCTTTCATTGCAGTGGCCCATGGTTTCCTTCACAAAAATCCTTCACAATATCGTGCCTCACACAATCATGTGCCTCCTTTTGCATGCAATATTCTTGAACACAGCCGGAATGAAATGGTCATTTGACTTGTATGACCGGAATTAAAATAAACTTTAATTCTATTTGATAACATATCAGGTCACAATAGGTTCTTTAACCCATGCACATGTTCATGTGTGATTATCGTCTAATCAATCAACGAACGAATGGTCTTGATGGCTGAAACTCAATGAGGTTTTAATCCCCTTGTATAAAACCTTATTGCATCCATTTCTAATGTTAACCTACGCACACTTTTGGAAGTGATATGTGTCTGATCACCCATCAAATGAAAAATCTTATCACTCTGAACTTTACACTCTTTCTAATAACCACATCGTGTTCGTTTAAAATGTTAACCTACTTGCATGTTCTGACGCGATATGCATCGATCTCCTCTGATTAGAGAATCACCACTTCCCCATGATTTCCTTCAATCTTTGCAATGTGCAAAATTTCTTTCTCATCTACCACTTTTACCTTGACTCCAGTCTGCACACTACAGCTACAATACTCCTCTGAATTCACAAAATTTCCATTGATTATCTTCAATTCACCAGATTTTAGACTGTCACAATTATTCCTTTGTGGCTAATAAATAACCAAACATGAGTTTATAGAACATCTAACCACCAAGCCAAGGGTAGTTACCAGCATAAACCTCTATCACCAAAAGGATTATTATAGAATCAAAACACAATGAACACGGAATCGTGTGAGTTTGAATCATAAGGAACACAGGTTCAATCATTTCACAGGGAATCTAAAACCTCTGAAATTCGACTATTCATGCATATAAATTACAGAGATGCAGAAAGATACCAATTTGGAAGTTAATAATTACAAACTCTCACTACCAGTGCACAAATTCAATTATTCAAGTGAAGAAACCCTGATTGTCACGCACATATATACAAATCGGCACTGTTTTGGTATCTATAAAATATATACAAAGGAAACCGTCACATTCGACTATTTCAGTTCTTTTCCATAAAATCCCTCTACTACTCTTTCTAACCTATAGCTAACCTCCAATTCTCTTCCCAAAAGGAAGGACTTCATTATTGAAAAAAACCTCCTGAATGTTTCTAAAGCTTACAATATATAAAAGAAAAGGATTCATGAACCATTTCAGTTTTGATCCCCCAATTCTCTCAGTTTCTCCTAAAGTATATTTTCAGCTCCATTTCTCCCTCAAAAAAATCCTAAATTAGATATTTCAAATCCCTAAATCATCACTCTTCCTAGGATTACTCATTCATTCCTAAGATCTCTACAACTCACGAGATATTCCCTATTAATGAAATTACATTCCAATCTCTTTAAAACTCAAAATAAACTTAGGAAAATAAATAAATAATTAAGGGAACCCATTCCCTTCAGTAAATGTGTGATAAGACTCCTAGGTATTATGAACCTTGAAGAATTCTCCTGCATCAGACTCCCCGGATTGAAATAGTTCATGGACTCCTGTTCATGAGTCTTCCCACTTCCTCTATTGTAAACTTCATCATATTTCATATTCCAATTGGTTGTCTGACCTTTTCCAATTGTAGGTGTTTTTGTTGCATCCTCTCCTTCTCCTGGATGCCAAAATTTGTATTGTGGATGTCCTTGTGCTCTGTTGTGATGAGCATCTCCACTGCATAGTGTTTTGATGCTGATATCCTACATAAACAACTCCTCAAACAACATAAATTTCTCCTCCTTTGTCTGTTGTTGTCTTCTCATAATATTAATAGAATTGAGCTCCAACTTTATGTATTTTCCACTGTCTTGTACCTGACTGTTCATTCTACTTTTCGACCCAATCACTAGCATCCTCTTTTGTCTATAAACCATTTTCTTTGTGTTGTTATGTATATCCTTCCTTCTTTCCTTGACTTGCTAATTTTGGCAATTCGTCATGCTCGTCACCTTTGTAGTTTTCATCATCCACCTATCCAATATCTTGAGTAGAATCCTCTTGATCTCAAAAATAGAGTGTTTTTTTTTAATACAAGAACATATAACCTTTCAACCACATACTACCCATCAATTGAAAATATTTTAGTTATTGAACCTTTTTCAATTTCCTCCATATTCCTATTAAATTTAACTGAACTGTTCATCCCAATTTTCAATTGCAAATTCAAAATAAACTCTCGTTTAAATTTTCTTTGGATTAATAACAAAATCTATTTGTGGATTGTACTTTCACATCCTTTGTAATTTTCTTTCTCTTCTACAATCACTTGGTTAATAGCTATCCCAACATTCCTTCCTTCATCTCGAATTTTTGAGTCAACTAGTTGCTTACTCTCATCTTCTTGTTTCCATAAGGAAAATTGACTTTATGCATTTCCAGAGCTTACATACTTCTTTATGTTTACTTGTGCAAACATTTCTCCAAGAGCAGTTTGTCCTTCATCTTAAAAACCACATTCAACAATTAATAATTCAAAATCAGAAAATACATTACATTTTTCGCTAGCTCTTCTTCTTAATTTCTCTGATTTATAATTATCTTGATGCACATATCACATGTCAAACTTGTCATATCCTCCTCCATATTGTCTTGTCTCGAAAAAAGTATTCTTTGTTTTTACTTTGCCCTGAATGTTGTCTAATTTCTGAATTATGTTCTCTGCTCTTCTCTATGGCCTTCCTTTCACACTCCTTTTCATTCTTCGTGTTTCTTCCTTACAATTCTGTAAGCCACTAAGTTACCTTTTCCATTCCTCTTTCTTTTCAATCAAAATATGCCAATCTCTGATTTTAGAACCTAAAGTTCTCTTTGTTTCTATACAGGAAGTAAAATCACCATATATAAAAAAATTTCCATTCCACTGTAAATTCCCTTTTACAACAGTAAAAATTTCTGTCAACACCCTGAATACCACATTCCACTGAACTCCTTTGCTGCTTACTGCAAATGCATAGTTCATGAAAGCACCCTTACCTTTATCCTATGAGATTGCATGTCTCTTTGTAAGTTGCTGATTACATTCACCCTTACTCTTTTTTCAATTTGTAGAAATAACATTTTCTTCAATTTTATACTATGCATTAGTCTCCACCAACCTCTCTTTAAGTTCCTGAGTGTCCTCTTTTCCTTTCTTCTTCACGGCCTTTAATGGATTAATTGTACCTCCTTGGACTGAATTCCCCTTATAATTATTTTTTTTTCATCTTCCATACTGAAATATTTAATAAGAGTCCTTTCCATTAATGCTTTATTATATCCTCACACGATAATTTCTTTCCCATTAACTATCAATATAGGCTCATAATTTTTGAATAAAAATTAAAGAGATAATCCCATTACCTCAAGTGTTTATATTGCACATATACTCTTGTTTTCTCCTGTCATAAGGATATCTTCATACATCTTTTCTACTTCTCCTTTTTCAATCTGCAATTCGCTTTTGTCTTTAGACTATCTTCCATTGTTTTGCCAAGTCTTACTAGATTCATCATGCTCAACCTCCTTAGTAATCTTCAACATTTGTCCATCTTTAGTGTCATTGAATACATTTTCAATCAAGCACTGTTCTATTACAACCATCTCTTCTAACTATTTCATTTCTTCAGCAACCTTAATAGACATAACTTCTAAAGGTTGTTCACTACCTACATACATACACAAATCATCATAGTAAAAAACACTACGCTCCTCTTTCTTTGATGTCTCAATCATAACATCTCTCTATTGATTCGAACTTGTCCAACAGTTCAGAAAATCATCAATGGTTCCTTCCTTAGCAAGGTAAACCTCTTTCTCAGGTCTACAATAGCTATCTTTCACCTCTAACTCATCTGCTTTGAGTTCCTCACTTAATCTGATGTACATTCTCCTCTTTATCTATCTTTGCAGTATCTTCCATTTTATTTTCTTTCTTTTCATAGTCCAACCATACCTTTGGTCTTTCTCATTCCTCTGTAACAGTTCCATCAATACTTCAAGATGGACTATTATCTCAGCCTTCTCCCTCTCATATTCTTCATCAATCAACTTCTTCAATATGCCATTTGCCATGATACCTTTCTTTCTTCAGTTGTGGCTTCTCTCTGAACCTTTGCTATGACTATCAGTAGTCATTTTCTCATCTCACTCTATGAGTTCCTCACTCATTGTGAGCTTCACTAAGCCTCTTGCAATAACAAGTCCTCCATGTTGTCATTTACCTCACCAATCCCCTCTCTGGACTTGGTATTTTGGTAAACACTAGTTCTCTATCTCTGGAACCTCTTGATCACTCTCTTTTGCTCTCTTTAGGCTTATATCCTCAACTCACCCCTCTTGAGAACACTTTAACTATCCTCCATGTCCAACTTTCAGCTAGAATATTTAGGTTCACTGCCACTAACACAACTCCTCTCTTTCTTTACAAAGTTTGCTACTGTGTGTTGTTGCTACCACTCTCTTCCCTATAAAACAATTCAAATGAACCCAACATCAAAATATAGCTCATACTTGAGAGATATTCAAATGATCTATCTCTTTAACCTTTCACTGGTTTGGGCAATACACATGTTGCTTTTATTTTCATTGTCTGCACTCCAGTTCTTCTTTCAACTAAATTTCTTTTCTTGCTGAGTACATTCATAATCACTTCATTTTCTACAATTTCTTCATTTTCCTCTTTGTCATAGCTATGTGCTGGAACATCTGTTGTTACTTTGCATTCTCATATATATCATTGAAATTTTAAAACCTGCACAACCTCTACCTAATTCTGTCTTTCTCAAATCTTTTCCACAATCTGTCTTTGATGAACTGTTGAAGTCCTCATTGTCTGCAACATCTTAGGTTTCCTCTATGAATGAATCATTTTGTCTTGTTCTCTCTATATATCAAATCCATTAAAATTCAAATTATATAGCTGCTAGGAATAAGATTCAATATCTGAATAGACTCCACAGAGCATTAGCCAGGCTCTAATACCAAAAATGATGCAGCAAAGCTGCATCTTTCGCAACCTGATCCTTGGCCGATCGGTTATGGGCCCACTGTATGGTTAATTTCTTATCATGAGACACTTTCGTTGTGGTGGCCCATGGTTTCCTTCACAAACATCCTTCACAATATCACAGCTCACACAATCGTGTGACTCATTTTGCATGCATTATGCTTAAACATAGCCGAAATTAAATGATCATTTGACTTGTATGACCAGAATTCAAATAAAATTTAATCCTTATTGATAACATATCGGGTCACAACAAGTCCATTAAGCCACGCACATATTCATGCGTGATTATCATCCAATCAATAAACCAACGAACATTGTTGATGATTGGAACTCAATGAGGTTTTAATCCCGTTGTATAAAACCTTATCACGTCCATTTCTAACGTTAACCTACACACACTTTCAAAAGCGATATGCGTCTAATCACCCATTAAATAGACGCTCTAATCACTCTGAACCTTAAACTCTTTTCAATAATCACATCACATCCATTTAAAATGTTAACCTACTTGCATGTTATCATGCGATATGCATTGATCTGCTATGATTGAACGATCATCGCTTCCCCATGATTTCCATCAATTTTAGCAATCCGGAAAATTTCTTTCTCATCCACCACTTTTAGCTTGACTCCAGTCTACAGTCTGCGACCACAATACTCCTTTGAATTCACACAATTTTTGTTGATTATCTTCAATCTGCTAGATTTTAGATTGTCACAATTATTTCTTTATGGCTAATCAATAACCAGACATGATTTTATAGAACATCCAACCACCAAGCCAAGGGTAGTTACCAGCGTAAACCTCTATCACCAAAATGATTATTATAGAATCAAAACATAATGAACACAGAATCGTGTGAGTTTGAAACATAAGGAACACAAGTTCAATCATTTCACAAGGAATCTAAAACCTCTAGAATTTGACCATTCATGCATATAAATTACAGAGATGCAGCAAGATACCAATTAGGAAATTAATAATCACAGACTCTCGCTACCAGTGCACAAATTCAACTATTCAAGCGAAGAAACCCCGATTGTCACACAGATATATACAAATCCACACTGTTTTGGTATTTATAAAATATTTACAAAGGAAACCATCACATTCGACTGTTTCAGTTCTTTTCCATAAAATCCCTCTACTACTCTTTCTAACCTATAGCTAACCTCCAATTCTCTTCCCAAAAGGAAGAACTTATTTATTGAAAAAAACCTCCGGCATTTTTCTAAAGCTTACAATAAAAAAAAAGATTCATGAACCATTTCAGTTCCGATCCCACAATTTTCTCACTTTCTCCTAAAGTATCTTTTCAGCTCCATTTTTCCCTCAATAAAATCCAAATTAGATATTTCAAATCCATAAAATCCTCACTCTCCCTAGGATTACTCATTCATTCCTAAGATCTCTACAACTCATGAGATATTCCCTATTAATCAAATTGCATTCCAATCTCTTTAAAACTAAAAATAAACTTAGGAAAATAAATAAATAATTAAGGGAATCTACTCCCTTTAGTAAATATGTGATAAGACTCCTAGGTCTTATAAACTTTGAAGAGTGCTCCTTCATCCACCCCCAGGAGTGTTGAAGACTATAAAGCCTCCATTTTTTCATTTGATACCACAAAAATACTTGAAATCTCTCAGGTCGATTTACATAAACAAACCAAGGAGTTGATCTTTTTATCATTCACCAGTTCAACAATGATTGTTTCCAAATTACAGTCGTCTTTGAATAACATGAATTCCTAGTTAAATGTTGAAAAGATGTCATCATTTGCTAAGGATAACAAGATCAAATCTTGAGAATATTTGATCATAAAGCTAGGACATGATCCTAAGGATATCAAAGCAGTAGAAGAGCTCATCAAAAACAAGGAATCAAACATTCAAGAATTGAGGAATAAACTAAAGCTACCCTCTGCAGAACATCTTCAAGCTAAAGAGGTTACCAATATAGAAATGGAGAAAGAATTATTTTTTACTACAGTGGCTGAGAAAAATGCACAGATACAAAAGATGGAGTAAGGCATGGAAGGATTATTGAAAGAAAAAGAATAGTGGGAAGCAATAGGTCCATCTACAGGCACAAGTAGAGTGGTAGAAAATTCAGCAAGGGCTGCAGTTTCAGAATCTATAGTAGAGCTTACCAGAGATTTAGATCAATTATCAGTAGTTTAGTCAGAAAAAGAAAACTTGTTAGCAAAATTAGTTATTAAGGAAGAGAATAAAATTAAAACTGACAATGCATATTTGTTAGAACTCCAGAAAAACTACAAACTCCCGTAGCACGTACAAAAATATGAAGACCAGTCCTTTTCCATTCAAATTTTAGTAGAGGCTAAGAACTGTATTTGGTAGAATATAAATGAAAACATAATAGACATGTGGCTTTCGATACAGATTAGTTTTGAAGAGGAAGAGCTTGTGCAAAGAATTAAAGCAGTAATAGAAAATACAAAGGTAGATTTGGAGCACAGGCCAAAGGAAGCACAGAAAATCATCAAGCTTCTAAATTCCAAAACAAAGGAGGAACTAGAAGACTTGAACATTCCAAAGAGAACGAAAAAAGTCATGGAGGTTAAGAGGATCTTGACCAAGAATAATTTGATGACATCGTTGGAAAATAAATGAAAATATCTTTAGTTGCAGGTCGAAAGGTTCAACAAAAAAATTACATTACTACAAGAAAAAGGCTTGCCTACTCTCAGGAATTCTAATGGCCAATTGGTCCCATTAGAAAACTACCAAGAACAATTGTGCAACATAGGTGCAACGTAGGTGCTGATGCTTCCAAGTGTATAAAATCTAAAGGAATTATCATTGGGGAAGCATTCATATAGGAATATAGTTTGATTTAAATAACCAACATGAGGTCCACCACCTTTTTGTAAATAAACCAAATTTTGACACTTACACTGTTATGAAACCAGCTCAACAAAAGATAGAAAAGATAGATCAACGCCTTAGAATTCAGCCTCTTCAAGGGGACAACCTCCTTTACATTACATAAATGAACAATTCTTGGACGATACAAATGAAAAGACCTCCTTTCTATATATAGGAGTCCAAGGGGTCATAACATAATCAGATCCGACATAACAATAATAATGTAAGGGCACAATAATAACAATAGTGTGCTTCTATGGGGCACAATAGTAACAATATGGGCACTACATGGGTACATCAATATAATAAGTGGGTTGTAATAATAACAATAAGGGGTTACACTAGTAGTATAGAGGCCTAACATGCCCCTCTCCTTCAAAAAGCATTGTCCTCAACGCTTGAGTAGTTATTGATGCATCTGTATAAAATTCCTCTCCTCGCATGTGGAATCTTCAGTGTGTAAGTTCTTCCACTTGATGAGATACTCTGAAATTGATCGATTTTGTAGCTGTCGGGTTCTTGTTTCTGTGACTACTCCAGGTTCCAATATGATTTTTCCTTCCTCTTCAATTTCTAGCAATATTGTTTGAATTGGGATCTTTTGCAACTTTTGAATAAGTGGCCATACTACTTCGTCCTTCTTCCATTCATCCCTTTCTCCATTTATCCAATCTGGTTGGATAATAGAAATAGCACAAAACAATGCTTCCACATCCTCATCCTTGAAGAGTCTTCCCATTCGGTAAGGTCGCAGGTCGAAAGGCTGAGGCTGGGGAACAATAGTAACAATATGGGCACTACATGGGTACATCAATATAATAAGTGGGTTGTACTAATAACAATAAGGGGTTACACTAGTAGTATAGAGACCTAACAATCCTAGGTATATTTCTTCACATATTTGGGGAGACTAATATCACATTGAGGCTAATAGATCAGCCTCAGCCAAACTCAAAGCAAAGGTTGAAAAAGATGAAAGGAAAATGAAAGCTAGGGAGGAAGGAACTTATTCCTCTAAAACTAAGAGTGAGGATCACAAAATTGATGAAATCACTTCCTTATAAATCATTCAAATAGGATTTGAAAGATTGAAACACAACTTAGAGTTATTCAACAAACATCAAACATACTTTAGGCTCAATACAAAAGACCTTTTCAACCCCAGATCCTACAAAGACCACACCCTGATAAACAAATTCAACCATCGTTGATGATTGATGATCAAGAACCTAAAAAGGCTGGACCATTAGTTACCAACTATATAAATTATTTTGATGATCCATCACAACAGAATGTTGTTGTTCCAGTTTCCATTGATCAAGCTTTAATTCAAAATCAAGAAACTTCTCAGGTTTCTAAATATCAAGCCTTCTCAGAGTTTCTAATAGTAGAATTAAACAGAAGGTATGATTTAAGGCCTAGATCAGCCTTGGTAGGCCAACTAAGAATGTCACAATAACTGAGCCTCCAGTAAAAACTATTGAGACCCAAACAACTATGATTTAGCCATTAACTCAACCCAATGAACATAATACATATAAAAATATTGTTCCAACAAATTTTAATGTAGAGAAAGAGTTAGAGAGAGTCAAAATCTATATTCCACTGTCTGAAATCTCCAAAAACCCAAGATACAAAGGCCAAGTATCAAAGTGGATCCAATCCTCAAGTATAGATGTTGATGGGGACGTGCTCGGTTTACAGGATGGAAAACCTTCAATGGTTTTTGGTCCTGGTTCTAACATGATTAATGAGAACATTCCTCACTTTTATGTTACTCTCAAATTTCATGATTTTCTTCTATATAACTATATTTTAGACTCTAGGGCCTCTCCAAACTTTATGCCAGAAGTAATAATGGATCAATTGCAATTGCAGATTACCATACCTTACCATGATTTGTACACTGTTTACTCCAATAAAGTTCCTTGTCTTGGACTAATCAAAGACCTAGTTGTAGCTTTAGCAAAAATCCCTATAAAGAGTGTGGTGCTAGACATTGTAGTCATAGATGTCCCCACACCCCAAATTTGGAATGTTGTTATCTAAATCATGCTTTGCCAAATTAGGGGGAAATATGCAAATGGATATGTCTTATGATACTATTCTGATATATGGGGGTAAACATATTAGGTTATACAGAGAGGTACGATTCATTAATACTGTTTGTAAGGCTAATAAAACAATAAATCATTTGATTTATGTTATTGATTGGGGATTTTTATGTTTCACATCATCTTCTAACGATCTCCAAAATTCCCAACATAACATTGAGCAGATCATGAATAAACCTAAATGTATAAAAACTGATGTGTGGACGTTATACTTTGATGGGGCTTCTTCTAAAGATGGGGTTGGAGTAGGAATTGTATTAATTTCTCCAGACAACGAAAACATAACCCAATCCTTTAAGTTAGAATTTGATGTTACTAATAATGTAGCAGAATATGAAGGCTTACTTTTAGGCCTTGAATTAGCTAAAAGCCTCAAAGCTCAAAAATTAAGTGTTTTCAATGAATCAGAATTGATTGTAAAATAAGTAAGAAATATATGCCAAGAAAAACATCCTAGGCTTAGATCTTACCGAAATTAGGTATCGTATTATGTAGAGAACTATTTTCTAACATTCAACATTAAAACAATCCCAAGAGATGACAACACTTATGTCGACTCTAGCAATTTCTACTAGCTCCTTTAAAACTCTTGATGCAGTGCAACTACAATATGAAATTCAAGTAAAAAATAGGCCTTCAATCCCTGTCAATCTTAGACACAGGCAAGTGTTTGAAGATGTTGAAAAATTGAAGATTTTCCTGCAAGTAATTGATGAATTTTCAGCCTTACAAATTGAGGAAGAACAAATTATTTATCATAAGTCAACTCATGAAAATGAAGCTTTGAAGTTGAATAATAATATTGTTGATCATAATATCCTTCAATTTCCAAATAATTACATTCCCAAGGGTCTAATTCCTCTTGAGGAGCATTTTGACAATAAGGATGTAACTCCATGGGGCACAATAGTAACAATATGGGCACTACATGGGTACATCAATATAATAAGTGGGTACATCAATTGAACTCTTTGTCTTCTAACGATCTCCGGAATTCCCAACTTAACGTTGAGCAGATCATGAATAAATCTAAATGTATAAAAACTGATGTGTGAAAGTTATACTTTGATGTGGCTTCTTCTAAAGATGGGGTTGGAGTAGGAATTGTATTACTTTCTCCAGACAACGAAAACATAATCCAATCCTTTAAGTTAGAATTTGATGTTACTAATAATGTAGCAGAATATGAAGGCTTACTTTTAGGCCTTGAGTTAGCTAAAAGCCTCAAAGCTCAAAACATAAGTGTTTTCAATGACTCAGAATTGATTGTAAAACAAGTAAGAAATATATGCGAAGAAAAACATCCTAGGCTTAGATCTTACCGAAATTAGGTATTGTATTATGTAGAGAATTATTTTCTAACATTCAACATTACAACAATCCCAAGAGATGACAACATTTATGTAGACTCTTTAGCAATTTCTACTATCTCCTTTAAAACTCCTGATCCAGTGCAGCTACAATATCAAATTCAGGTAAAAAATAGGCCTTCAATCCCTGTCAATCTTAGACACTGGCAAGTGTTTGAAGATGTTGAACAATTGAAGATTTTCCTGCAGGTAATTGATGAATTTTCAGCCTTACAAATTGAGGAAGAACAAATTATTGATCATAAGTCAACTCATGAAAATGAAGCTTCGAAGTTGAATAATAATATAGTTGATCATAATATCCTCCAATTTCCAAATAATTACATTCCCAACGGTCTAATTCCTCTTGAAGAGCATTTTGACAATAAGGATGTAAATCTATGGGGCACAATGGTAATAATGTGGGCACTACATGGGTACATCAATATAATAAGTGGGTTGTACTAATAACAATAAGGGGTTACACTAGTAGTATAGAGGCCTAACAGTCCTAGGTATATTTCTTCACATATTTGGGAAGACTAATATCACATTGGGGCTAATAGATCAGCCTCAGCCAAACTCAAAGGTCGAAAATATCTTGAGTTGCAGGTTGAAAGGTTCAACAAAAAAATTACATTACTGCAAGAAAAAGGCTTGCCTACTCTCAGGAATTCTAATGGCCAATTGATCCCATTAGAAAACTACCAAGAACAATTGTGCAACATAGGTGCAACGTAGGTGCTGATGCTTCCAAGGGTATAAAATCTAAAGGAATTATCATTGGGGAAGCATTCATACAAGGAATATAGTTTGATTTAAATATCCAACATGAGGTCCACCACCTTTTTGTAAATAAACCAAATTTTGACACTTACACCAAGGAGGATGAAAGATTTAGAAACATGGTTAGCTTTTCTATCCCAAGTGAAGAAAGGTAGGATTGGTTGCTAAAATTGATTGAGTTAAGTATCACTAAAGGAACATCATTTTCAGTAAAGTAGCAATAGTCATCACCAAACTCCTACATAGCCTCAACAACATAGCAAATTTTCAGCAAATTTTCAGTATATTTTCTTAATTTCCCTTTATATCTGAAAATATTTGTGTCTTTAAACATATATTATTTTGTAAATGTATTTTATTTAACATCTGATCTAAGATGTAAAATTTTCTAGAAATACTTAGAATAGAGACTTAGAAGTGGTTGAACCATTGTGATAGACTTTTGGGTAGACTTGTATCCTTCGAATTTATTTCTGAAAGAATAAAAGGATTCTGGATTCATTTCAAATATCTTGTGTCCTTGTAAGTTTTTCTTTGTCATTATAATTTCACCCTATTTTAATATTCATATGCTTGAATTTTATGGGAGTAATGGATTGAATTTAAATTTATTTGAAATCCCCCATGAAGTTATAATCCTTTACAGAGATGAATTGATTAAATTGTTTGTTTGACTTAACTCCTTTATAGCACTAAATTGTCATTTTCCCTTAAGTTTCTAACATATATTGTTTGGCTGTAAAACTATTTTACACATATCCACTATATATTAATGGTTAAATAATATGTTTTATGTTTAACAAATCATATATTTTCTAAAGTTTCAACCTTACATATGTTATCAAAGCTAAATTATTGTCATAGGTGAAGAATCAACCCTTCCAAAAGATCAGAAGTAATTAAGAAATTGCACCTGTTCAAATAGTTTAGGGCTTTGGTCATCCAAAAAATTTAAAAACCAACAAAACATTATAGATGCTTTGGCATAATTCCTGACCTAGAATTATCTTCATAGATACAACATCAGGTTGGAATTGTTGCGAGGGATTGAAAAGTATTGAATTATTTTTCCCTGGGACAATGATTAAGATTACCTTTTAATGGTGAATAAAAGGCTAGTAGGTTAAAATAATTCACCTGGTGATTCCAAAAAAATAAAATGGCTTCATGTACTCACACTAGGTCTGTCTCGGGTCCACATTTTTATTCTCCACTATCAGATCCTGAGAGACTGGTAAGAATTGCCTCTACAAGACAAAGACTAGAAGTCTTTGCTTTTGCTTCTATAATACATGCATTTGAAGTTGTTTTTGAAATGGATCCTTTTAGAGTTGTCCCAATCCCTCCTAAATTATCATATCTACCACCAAAATTGTTAGACTTTCTATCTAAAGGAGTTGATTTGCAGTCAAATATTCTATTTTATCAGTTAGAATCCTACCAAATTCCTGAAACCTTTCTATATCCCCTAAATTAGAAACAAAACTAGGTCTAGATTTACTAGAATTAAAGCCTAGTGATTTATTTCTTTAGTAATTCAAACTTACCCATCTGCTTCTATTAGTTTTGAGGGTAGTTTTTATGTTTACATAAATCCTTTATTTGATAGTGAAGAAAAGTTTGGTCTAGATGAAAATAATTTAGTCATTCAAATACCAAGAAAGA
Source organism: Pinus tabuliformis (assembly GCA_031772625.1). NCBI lineage: Eukaryota > Viridiplantae > Streptophyta > Pinopsida > Pinales > Pinaceae > Pinus > Pinus tabuliformis. The sequence continues at coordinate 475,835,677 of CM062810.1, read as the reverse complement.
TAAAAACTTCCAGAAATTCTTCCAACTCATCTTCACCCCATATAACTCCTAAAAGTTCGCTCTCATCACCTTTGCCATCTTCATCTTCTCAAAATTCATCTTCATCTAATCAAATGGGTTGTTTTAGACCTATTATTCAGACCCGTTATGTAGCATTAGTCTGTCCTAATTAGCTAGATACTTTTCCAGATGGATATCTAAAGAACCTACCTAGATTCAATGGGGAAATTGGTTTGTCTATTGAAGATCATCTGGCATCTTTCTTAGATTTTTATGAAAATATGAATATAGAACATGAAGATGTTTTTTTCCAAAGAAAAAAAATGGCAACCTTTTATTAAAAATGAAAAGTTACACAACAGATGCATTTAAGCATTCCAAGAGCTGCCCATATGGGCTCGAGTGCAATCGCACCCCACGCAAACGTTAGAAGACTAACGTGCACAAAGAATAGTAAGAAAAAAGAAGAGAGGAGAGAGGAAGAAAGAGGCAAAAAAATTGAATTCCGGCAGTGAGTAAAAACTCACGCTTCAAGTTTTCCTCCCCTTTTTCTTTTCGACCTTGCGCCATTCTCCTTGAGTGGGCTCGATCGAAGCTATGACTAACTGTGTTTCTGCTTTCTGTGGGGTTGTTTCTTTGTCTGAGTCTGAAGTATCTGAGTGGTGATGCCGTTTGATTCCTCCCATGCTTTGGTCCTCGATTGTCTTCTCTGCCTGATTTTGGTGGATCTTTGTGATCTTGTTTTCTGTTGTAGCTTCCTTCTGGGTCTCCATTCCTTGGGTTGCCTCTGCATTCTCTGCGGGGGTGTCGTCCTCTTCTGCTTCTGATTCATCATCATCTGAGTCAGGGGGAGGAAACTGCCATCCTTTCCTCTGCTTCCCTTTCTGCTTCTTTTTGTTGTTTGCTTTTTTTGCTTCTGGGCATGTGCTTTGTAGGTGTCCTGTCTGCCTGCAGAGCCTGCACCTGAAAGCAGTATTTTCATAGTCTAGTGCTTGCAACCAGTTTTGTTGTTTGTAGATCAGTCTTATGTTGTCTGGTAGCCCTTTGCTTAGATCTACTTCCACACAAATGCGTGCAAAAGTGTATACCCTTTCATCGATCCTCTCCAGATCTGTTTTGATATATTTCCCTATGCTGTTCCCAATTCCTTCCAAGACTTGTTCGCTCCAAAAGTGAAGGGGAAGGTTGTATAGACGAACCCAAACCGGTACTTTGGATACAGTCATGTTGTTTGGATCAAAATCTGGGAACCATGGGGTCATGAACAGCCCTGATGTTCCCCAGAACCAAGGCCCGTCTCTGATGGTTTTTTCTCTGACTTCCGAGGATGCGAATCTAACTATGAAAAATCCCTTGGAGCATAAATGTATATCACATTCCATGGTCCAAGTGGTGAAGATCCAATGGAATAGATCCATTGGTTTAGGCCAGAAACTGTTAAAACGACAGATTAGGGCTTGCGTTTCATAGGATTTGACGAAATCATCAAGCCCTGTAGAGTCAAAGTTTAGGATTGGGGTTTGCCCTAACTGATCTACTAGGTATGGTCTAGGAGTATACCTGCCTTGGTCTGGAGAGGATCCTGTATCTTTGTTACCCTGAAGAATGTTTTTGTATGAGGAACCTCCTTTGGGTTGCTGCTGAGTTGCTGTCCTTTTCCCCTTATCCCCTCCTGGGAAGTTTTTGTCTCCCCCTGAGCTGCTTGTCTGACCCTGAGGAGGGGCTCCTCCTCTCAGTCTGAGGTTCAAAGCAATTGTTTCTCCTGGGCTAATCCCATAGCTTCCCATGGTTCTGTTGTCTTGGAGCGACCATCTGCCATTGACTAAGTGTTGGATCTGTCTGGGGTATCCGGTCAATGCACAGATTTTCTGCTTCAGCTGCAGCACAGTACTTTCTGCATGTACCCATACTAAAAAAGATTTCGTCTCTGGGGTTTTTATGAAGATCTGAAAATGACTTTTTGTTACCTGATGACTGCAGTCTAGCTGAGTTCCTGCTCTGCCTGAAACAGTGACATTACTGGTGGCCTTGTGGTCTGGCTGTCGACGATCTTCCATATCTGAGCTTCTATTGAGACATTCTAGCCCTTGCCTGCCGCGATCTGCAAAACCTCTGATGGATCGGTGCATATACCCACCGATCATCTGCCTGAGCTCCGGGAGATCTTGAATCTTGTTCAGATTAGAGAGATCCGGCCTGGATCTACAGATTTTGGGCCATGCAGGAGTGTACATGGGCGGATCTGCCCCATGCAGCCCTTCGTCTTTGCTTGCATGAAAAGACTGTAGAGGGGTGAGCCAGACAAACCCTAGGCTGACAGATCCTGTATTTATCAAACCAATCTCTGCCAGATCTCCGCCCCCAAAAAGAGATCCGAGCCCAAAAACGAAAGAAATCTGTAGATCTCTGGTCTCGAGCGGATTTGCGGCCCTCTCCTTCAGATCGGCCCTAATTTCCTTTGGCCCAGCATGCAGAGGTTGATTTACTGCTGTAACCACAGCTTCCGGTAGTTTCCAGGTATCTGCGCTCATGATCCGGGCCGCTTCAGAAACTTGGAGAGGGCCGAACCATTCCAGTGCCGCGATCTTACTGTCGAACCTGAATGGATCAGTATCTGCATCCTTCCTTTCCACTCGGCCTCCGACGATCGCCATGCCGAGAGTTCCATTTCCTGCGCAAACCAAAATCTCTGCGATGGCCATTTTCTCCTCGTCCTTTGAAAAAATTCAATTTTTTTTTTAAATGGCAATGAAAGCCCAGAACATGAAGATGTTTACATGAGATTTTTTGTTAAATCTCTTGAAGGCAATGTTAGGATTAGGTTTATATAATTACGAGCTAACTCTATCCCCTTCTGGAATGAATTAATTACCATCTTTAAAAACCAATGGAGGGTTAAAAAGGATCCAGTTCACTATATCATTGAGTTTGATGACTAAAAAAGAAACCCTGGTGAATTGGTGGTTGTTTTTATAAAATGATTTAATAAAATTTACAATAAAATGCCACTAGACTGTAAACCACCAGTAGTGATTGCTAAATTTAGGTTCTCTAAAGGATTTGATGATGATTTTGTTGTTATTCTTAGAGAAATAACATACGTAACCCTAGCAGATATGTAGACAAATGCTATTGACATTGAGGCTAATAGATCAGCCTCAGCCAAACTCAAAGCAAAGGCTGAAAAAGATGAAAGGAAAATGAAAGCTAGGGAGGAAGGAACTTATTCCTCTAAAACTAAGAGTGAGGATCACAAAATTGATGAAATCACTTCCTTATAAATCATTCAAATAGGATTTGAAAGATTGAAACACAACTTAGAGTTATTCAACAAACATCAAACATACTTTAGGCTCAATACAAAAGACCTTTCAACCCCAGATCCTACAAATACCTAACCCTGATAAACAAATTCAACCACCGTTGATGATCGATGATCAAGAACCTGAAAAGGCTAGACCATTAGTTATCAACTATATAAATTATTTCAATGATCCATCACAATAGAATGATGTTGTTCCAGTTTCCAATGATCAAGATTTAATTCAAAATCAAGAAACTTCTCAGGTTTCTAAATATCAGGCCTTCTCAGAGTTTCTAATAGTAGAATTAAACAGAAGGTATGATTTAAGGCCTAGATCAAGCCCTAGCAGGCCAACTAAGAATGTCACAATAACTGAGCCTCCAGTAAAACTTATTGAGACCCAAACAACTATGATTCAGCCATTAACTCAACCCAATGAACATAATACATATGAAAATATTGTTCCAACAAATTTTAATGTAGAGAAAGAGTTAGAGAGAGTCAAAATCCGTATTCCACTATCTGAACTCTCCAAAAACCCAAGATACAAAAGCCAAGTATCAAAGTGGATCCATTCCTCAAGTATAGATGTTGATGGGGACGTGCTCAGTTTACAGGATGAAAAACCTTCAGTGGTTTTTGGTCCTGGTTCTAACATGATTAATGAGAACATTCCTCCCTTTTATGTTACTCTCAAACTTCATGATTTTCTTCTATATAACTATATTTTAGACTCTAGGGCCGCAAACAATTTTATGCCAGAAGTAATAATGGATCAATTGCAATTGCAAATTACCATACCTTACCATGATTTGTACACCTTTTACTCCAATAAAGTTCCTTGTCTTGGACTAATCAAAGACCTAGTTGTAACTTTAGCACAAATCCCTATAAAGAGTGTGGTGCTATACATTGTAGTCATAGATATCCCCACCCCCAAAATTTGGAATGTTGTTATCTAGATCATGCTTTTCCAAATTAGGGGGAAATCTGCAAATGGATATGTCTTATGATACTATTCTGATATATGTGGGTGAACATATTAGGTTATACAGAGAGGTACGATTCATTAATATTGTTTGTAAGGCTAATAAAACAATAAATTATTTGATTTATGTTATTGATTGGGGATTTTTATGTTTCACTTTATCTTCTAACGATCTCCAAAATTCCCAACTTAGCATTGAGGAGATCATGAATAAACCTAAATGTATAAAAACTGATATGTGGAAGTTATACTTTGATGGGGCTTCTTCTAAAGATGGGGTTGAAGTAGGAATTGTATTAGTTTCTCCAGACAACGAAAACATAACCCAATCCTTTAAGTTAGAATTTGATGTTACTAATAATGTAGCAGAATATGAAGGCTTACTTTTAGGCCTTGATTTAGCTAAAAACCTCAAAGCTCAAAACTTAAGTGTTTTCAATGACTCGGAATTGATTGTAGAACAAGTAAGAAATATATGCCAAGAAAAACATCCTAGGCTTAGATCTTACTGAAATTAGGTATCGTATTACGTAGAGAACTATTTTCTAACATTCAACATTAAAACAATCCCAAGAGATGACAACATTTATGTAGACTCTTGAGCAATTTCTACTAGCTCCTTTAAAACTCCTGATCCAGTGCAGCTACAATATGAAATTCAGGTAAAAAATAGGCCTTCAATCCCTGTCAATCTTAGACACTGGCAAGTGTTTGAAGATGTTGAGCAATTGAAGATTTTCCTGCAGGTAATTGATGAATTTTCAGCCTTACAAATTGAGGAAGAAAAAATTATTGATCATAAGTCAACTCATGAAAATGAAGCTTCGAAGTTGAATAATAATATAGTTGATCATAATATCCTCCAATTTCCAAATAATTACATTCCCAAGGGTCTAATTCCTCTTGAAGAGAATTTTGACAATAAGGATGTTCTAAAAACTTCGTTATTTAATCCACAACAAGAGAATCTAGAAGACTGTAACATTGGAACTCATGAGGAAATTAAGAATGTGAAAATTTCAGAATCATTGCCTAAGGACATAAAAGACAAGTATGTCAATCTTCTAAAGCATTATAAAAATGTCTTTGAATGGTCCTATGAAGAGCTCAAAACTTATGACACAAATGTTATTGAGCATAAGATCCCTCTAAAACCATAAACTAAACCATTCCAACAGAAATTAAGAAGAATAAATCCAATTTTTCTTCCAACAATTGAGAAAGAACTAAAGAAATTGTTGGATGCCAAGATTATTGTTCCTCTTAGATATTCTGAGTGGATTACAAATTTAGTTCTTGTAAGAAAGAAAAATCATGAAATTAGACGTTGTGCGGATTTTAGAAATTCGAAAAACTTATCCTTAAAAGACAATTATCCATTGTCTAAAATGGATCAATTACTCCAAAGAGTTTTAGTCTCTAATAGAATATCCATGTTAGATGATTTTTCTAGATACAACCAAATTTTGGTAAGTCCAAAAGATAGAGAAAAAACAACATTCACAACTCCTTAGTGTACATTTATGTATGCTATGATGCCATTTGGCTTAATCAATGTAGCAACAACATTTCAAAGAGAAATGGATTTAGCTTTTGTTGGTAAAATTAATAAGTTTATTATTATTTATCTAAATGATCTAACTGTGTTTTCAAATTCTAGTGAAAAGAATCTAAAGAACTTGAGAAAGGTTTTTGATAGGTGCAGAAAATTTGTAATTTCACTCAACCCAAAGAAATCTTCATTTTCCATAAAGGAAGGAAAGTAAATTGGCCACATCATCTCAAAATAAGGAGTGATAATTTATCCAAAATGAGTCTCAGCCATTGAAGTAATTAGTCTACCCATAAATAAAAAAGAAATTCAAGCATTTTTAGGAAATATTAATTTTGTTAGGATATTTATACCAAATCATGTTGAGATTATTAAAGGCATTATTGATATGTTAAAGAAATATCATGAGGTTAAATGGATAGTACAGGCTACATGTGCATTTACACAAATCAAAAAGGCTATTTCTGAAGCCCTAGTACTAGCCAACCTTGATTATACAAAACCCTTTAGCATTTTCTCTTTTTCCTATGACACCACTTTACCGGTTGTTTTACTACAAAAGAATGATAACCAATATGACCAACCATTTTCCTTATTTAGTAAAGTTATGAGAGATGTAGAGCTAAAATATGACATCATTAAAAAACGAACCTATGCCCTTGTACAAGCTCTAAAAGCTTTTAGAAAGTATGCCCTTCATTCCCCTATTACCGCCTATGTCCCAAATAATGTTGTCAAAACCATTTTGGCGCAACCTGATACAGATGGTAGGAGAGGGAGATGGATAGATAAAATTCTTGAATTTGATCTAGACATCAAATATACTAAGCTGGTAAAACAACAAAGTTTAGCCAAGTTGTTGGTTGAATTTGATTGTAAAGTTATAGGAATAAGCATTTTCATGTAGGTATCAGGAGAGAAGAATCCACAAGAAAATTCTCCAAAAATAGGAGAGAAGAATCCACAAGAGCCTTACTCTAGTTTAGTAGAAGAGAATCCATAAGAACCTTCTTCTTCTATAGACCCAACTCTTCTTCCCATTCATATTTACGAAAAGTTCCTTTTACCTAAATGGTATTTTGATATTGTACACTTTCTTCGTGATTTTGAGTACCCTCTTCATTTCACAAAAAATCAATGCAAAATGCTTATATTAAAGGCTATGAAGTATTGCATAATCAATGTGTTGATGGGCCCCGAAATCGGGTCAACAACAAGGGGGATACCCACCCGGTCCGGAACCTGGTTGGCGGCTCCTTGCCCGTTTGGTGTAGCGGGTCCGACTGGGGATAATGGGACCAGCTTTCGAATCTAAAGGTTATGTGTGTGTGTGTGTGTAGATTTTGATTATGCTGATTCTGAAAGTATTTTAGAGCTAACTCAAATCTAACTAGTAAACAGATTCTATTCTATTGTAATCTAATGAAAACAACACGTCTAATCTACGCTAACCCGGGATATATCTCTTATATTATGCGATCTAAAAAGATTTCGAACAATAACTGGTAATAAAGATCATTCAGCTATCATAAGAATATGAACCATTTAAGATAAACCATTCTGCATAAGAAGTTAGGCAAAACAGTTGTGAACAACATATCGCATAATAAGTCATTCATATGTCAAGCATAAACAAATGATTCCACCGTACAGAAGTGCCAAATGGTAACCCAAACATCCATACATTAACATATAAACAACTAAAACTGCATATCACTCTAAGAATATGAGCAGAAATTAATCAAGAGATAAAAGTACCATTTATGACTGATTTTCACTCACAAACTTCAAGCAATAACGATTTATCTCTACTTACTTCTAACATCTACTAAGAGTACAGAAGTGCAACATCAGTAGCAGACATTAAAATGAAAACATAAATAAATCTCGATCCTTCCATTCATCAAAACCTCCTCTGAGGGTGCAGAAGTGCATGTTCCGAGGACAAGTTTTTGACAAATTTCTGGACCCTTCTCTAAATGCATGAGAAGGGTTAAAATACTACTTCCTAATTCTAATAATAGTATCATGACAAAATTTCAGGATACGATTTTCAAATGACCTTCCTTTTTCTAATCTAGTTAAAAGGAAAAAACAAAATTCTAAATGAAATCATTTGTGAACTTGGTCTTTGAAGTTGCAAGTGTCCAGCATAGGCTTGAGGAGAGTCGGCTGACTGATTTCTGTGCTGAGATGGGCTGCAAAAATGGCATCTACAAGAGCTGGCGCTAACTTCTCGGATGCGTTTGTAATGCATTTCACCGTCATCCATTGGCTGTGTGGTTTAACCAAATACGTCCAGTAACATTCCTAATTCAGTCTGGCCAATGTTTGGATTGCCTTCTCTTTTGCCTGTGCTTTTTTCCTCCATTCTGTTTCCAATTGCAACTTGTTTGGTAGGTACCCCAGGGTGGTCTCTGCAATTAAATTTGCCTTGTGTAAATTCTCATTTACATAGTCGATAAGAGTGCTTGCCTGTGTCGCTGTTGTCTCTGCTGCCTGCTCTGCCTGCGTGATTTGTTCGTCCCATTTATTAGAGAGCAGATCCTTATGATTTTCATTAATCTTGGGTGCACCTGCTCTCTTCCCTTCCTCATCATCTTGCCAAGTCAAATATTCTGTCACCCTCTTGTCTTTCTGGTCATAGTCGCTCCACAGATCCACTACTTCATTGGTGATTTTGTCGCTCAGCGCACAATAGTGGCTCCACTATGATATTTTACGTCCCAACTCTTCCTGTTGTTGCAGTAGTTGCTCATTCAGGCCGATAGACTCTGAGATAAACTCTCCCAGCTTAGGTTCATCTTTGTGCGCTTCTTGCAAAGTATGCAATTGTTTCTCTTTTTCTTCGAGACTCGTTTGATAGCCTACCTGCATCCGTTGAAAGTCTTCCTGTAGCTTTTCTAGCTGTCTAGAAGCTTCAGTGTTTGCGTTGGCTTGTTGTAACTGTTGTTGTAGCAACTATATATGATTTTCTTGTTCCTTTAGTAGTTTCTGAACTTTAGAGGCCTTATCAATAGTTGCAGAAGCATACGCTCCTGCAATCTGAGACAACTTCGTAAGATTTTCCGTCAGATTATTATTGGGGTCTTTCCATAAGACATCCAAGTGTTCAGCTCCTTGAGACAGTGTGTTTTCAAGCTTTCTTTTCTTTCTCTGCCTTCTTACAACTGCTTTGTGTTGGGGACTATAGAATACATCCAGTGGGGGGATTTCTTCTACGTTAAGTAGAAGTTCTGAAGCTGGAGCGATAGGAAGGTGTTCAGCTTCTGTGGCACTACTGACCATGGTCGAAACGACTTCTTGCACCACCTGTGTATTATTCACAGGTGTTTTCGGGACTGTCCCTTCAAGATTGATCAATTCATTGAAGGTTTCCCACTCTTTATCTAGCTTTGTCGTGACAAGTGGTGCTTCGATGACAGGAGGGGGGACATCTCTTGGTGGTGAGGTGATAACTTGCTGCTGAGACATCGCACTTGACTGAGCTGTGCCTTTGGTTGTTTCTTCGTTTTTTCCTTGGTCACGAACAGACTCTTCAGGATGTTCAGATGCTTCTTGCCCGGCGTTGGACTTAGATTTGGAAGTGCTGGAGTTTTCACTGAGGCTTATGCTTGGAGTTGGTTCTCTGGTAGGTAGACGCAGCCTCTCTAGTGGAATACTGGCAAGCCTTCTTTCTCTATATAACTTGAATTTTTGGAGGTCATCTAGAGATAGCCTCGACTGATCTTCCCGCAAGATTTCTTTGAGCGAGCTTTTACTCTGAAATAGATCATCAAACAGATATTTCCTTCCAGAGAACACTCTTATCTTGACGTTCGTTGTGAATTCTTGGGCCACATCATTTGGGTCGAATGGCCTCATTGGGAACTTAAATAATTGAAGACACGTCACATTCTCCACCTCGCCAAAAGCGTGTCCTACATCGAACAAAGAGAAGGCCCCACAAGTAACGGGAAATGAAGGCCATATGGCCTTCTTCTTGTCCTTTAGGTCTTTGGTTAGGCCGCCTTCAGAACAAGTTTGATAAGCGATTTCCCTAGCCAAAAGTTTATGAGGGACATATAGGGGTAGGACATGTGGAGGTACAGTGCTTCCAAAAACTCTAATGTAAGTAAACCATTCTTCCCCAAACCATCTCGCGACAGGGATGATGTCTATTTGGGCCTCGGGGGAGCACCTTAGGGGGTCCTTATCATATATCATTCTATATAGGGGCAAAATAACCCCATGGCAAATCTGGTAAAAGTGAGGGGCAAACTGGGAATCCCATAAGGTCTTATGATAAACATGGATGGGCAATGGGTCTTGGGTAGTCCATTTCCACCCCATAATAGGGAATTCAGATACAAGACAAACGGAATCCATAATATAGGCAGAGAGATAAAAAGGAGGATAGACCCTTTGAGAAAAGGATCTCTTAGACCGGTAATTGATAACAGCTGTGTAGAGAGTATCATAAAGGATTTTGGCCCAATATAGGATCTCGGCGTTAGTGGCAGCATCAATTAAGGGCATCCATTCAGATGAAAACTTGTTGATATTCGGCATTCCAAATAACCTACAGAGCATGGCTGCAGCAAAACAATATGGAGAGGTGAGGGAACCAGTGTTGTACATACCGTTTTTATCCTTTTTAAGCGGCTCGTCCCTTCTAGACCATTCTTTAGTGGTGTCTGATAGATCTGGATTTTCCACCGCGAATTTCTTAACAAATTGTGCATTATAGGTCACTTGCGGTTCAGGGAGATGATACATAAGCTTCAAATCTTGCGCAGTAAACGATCCCACGACTCCATGTCCATGAACTTTGAATTGTCTATTTTTCAATTCTGCATCATCCTGTATCCACTTGATCATATCTGTGTATGGTAGGATCTTGGGCCTTGCCGCTATTCTGTGAAGGAACGAACATGCTAGGTCTTCCAAGGATGCCTCAGAAGAGCGTGGTGCACCTGCGACAGCAGTCACCTTCATTATTCTAGGCTTTTCTTCCTCTAGGAGCCTGTACATGCCTTCCCATGTTGATATTCCTGTGTCCTTGTTACAGGCTGTGTCTGTGTACAGGGGCGCCATCTCCTTGGTCTTCTCCCTCGCTTCGGAGCTTTGAGCTCTATTCTTCTTTCCCATTTCTCTTTGCGTTTCTGTCTGAGATGTCTTAGCGTTTTGTTCCTGCAGATTATGAGTGAAATGGAAATGATTGATTCAGAAAGGTGATGGGAGAGTTTTAAATGCAAGAGATAAAGAAAATATGCCACCTTACGTAAAGCAAATCTCCATCAAGGCACGCGTCTTTAATCCATTAAATAACTGACAACTAATTCATTCACTATCATTAAAGGCGCATGATTTCGGGTCAGATTATAGTAAGTGGTTTTTTCTTTGAATGGCGCGCCCGACGGATTCGTACCGAAGTGATTTATGATTTGCTGACGCAACCTCGCATGTCGCAGCGATCGCAATATCGCATCATCGCAAATCGCATGGATGTGGCATCGCAGCGATCGCAATATCGCAGATCGCATGGAATTTGGTGTTCACCAAAACTTGTCTGGGTCGTTTCTGCGATATGCGATCTAGCGATCGGCGCTATCGCAGATCGACGAATCTTAAAGTTTTTCTTTATGAGCATTACCATTTTGCGATGCGATGTCATTATTAGTATGAGGGTGGTGCGCATAAAAAGGGAAATGAAGGTGTTTCCTATCCTTTTTGCAATGCGACCTTAAAGGTTTTCTCTTTTAACATAGACTTAGGCCTTAAAATATCCAAGTGGCTTTTTCCAAGCGTATGATTGTGACTTCAAAAAGAAACTCTTGCTTTCTCTAAAAATTAACTAAGGGTTCCCATTCATTCAGTATTATGGTTGATACTTAATTGAATAAGGGGGGGTGTTGCTGGCCACAACACAATGCTAACCTATATTGGAATGATCCATTAAATATCTTACTTCTATGCCTGAATGAGAGTGAAATAGAAGGTGTTATTGATCAATTTCATGAAGGAATATGTGGGGGTCATTACACTTGGAGAGAAAGAACACACAAGATTTTGAGAGCAATTTTATATTGGCCAATGTTGTTTTCATAGGTTGGGGTAAAAGTTAGAAGCTGCATTCCATGTCAGATTTTTGTTGGCAAGCAAAGATTAGCAGCACTCCCCCTTGTTCCAGTTTTAATTGAGGCAGCCTTTTTACAATGGGGACTAGATTTCATTACAGAGATACATCCAACATCCAACAATCATCATTGATGGATCTTAACTACCATAGATTAATTTACAAGGTGGGTAGAAGCTATCCTGGTAAAAAATGCTATAGATATTGTTGTCATTAAATTTAGTGAGGAAAATATAATATCTAGATTTGGTCGTCCTTAACAAATAGTCATAGATAATGTAGATGCATTTAGTAGTGTTAAAATGATAGAATTTTGCCACAAATATCAGATTTTATTGCATCATTCTACTCCATACTACCCTCAAGGGAATGGATTGGAAGAGTCATCTAATAGGATTTGGTAAAAATGATTAAAAAAAGGTACTTGTAGATCCTAAGAGAAATTGGGATAGTCATCTCAAGTATGTAGTTTGGGCCAACATAATTGCACCCAAAAGATCAACAGGTAGATCCATTTTTCAGCTTGTCTATGGCACTAAGGTCATTCTTCCTACACAATTAGCTTTTCTTGTCATGAAGTTTTTACAAGAGTCAAATGAAGAGTCTGCTGATTTTTCTAGAAGAATCAATCACATTATAGAATTAAATGAAGATAGAGATGAAATTCATTACAAACTTCGTCAATATCAAAATAAGAGATTTCGGGGAAGGATACTTGGTTTTGAAATGGGATGCCTAAAGAGAAGAAAAAGGGAAACATAGTAAATTTGATCATTTCTAGTTGAAGCCATTCAACATTGCAAAGGTCAAAGGAAACAATACTTTTATTCTACAGAACCTAGAAGGAAGATATTGTTCATTACATGTCAATCAAAAGTATCTCAAGCAATATATTCAATACTGAAAGATGTTACAACCATACTTCATTGTGCATTACTAGTTTTATATACATTTCATGGCATGTGTGATTTTCACTGAAAGTCTCCATAGCCTGAGGAAAAGACACATGGATTTGTATGTTCTCTGCATCTCACAGGGAAACACAGTTCCGAGGTGGAGCCGATATTGTAACATTCTTTTGTATTTTAAATTTACATGTCAAAAAGAAAAGAAAGAATAAGAAAAATAAAAAAATATATAAAGAAAATGAAAATGAAAAATAAAAAGGGATAAAAAATGAATATGACAAAAATGAAAAAAATATCAAAAAGAAATGAATCCCTAAAAAGATAAAACTAGTGAGAAAATTGGAATGCCACTTTAATTCAAAAAAATGTAAATTTTTTTAAGGTTTAAAACCTTATTATTTATGGTTCATTCAATTATTATTTTATATATATTTTACACGACATAATGCGACAAAGGTATTTTTCATTTTATGAACAAAGGCCACACTAGAATCAATGGTGTTGATTTACTCCTCAAAGATCTACGACGGACAAGACAACCCCCCCCCCAACCCCCCGCGCTCCCTATAGTTAACATGAGGGGGAGGGAGTAGTTTCTCCCGAAACCACCAACCATGACGTGGCAGCCCCAAGGCCATTTAGGTGGGTCCCCTCCCTATTCCACTTACCACCTACTCCCCCCAAAATACTTCATCTGATCTCCCACCAACGACTTGTCCATTTGTTTCTCACCTCCCGCCATACAACCATTACCAATCGCCACTCTGCTTCTACCACCTGCCTTGCCACATTACTCCCCATCCACATCATTTCCCATTCAACGTTCAAATTTTTTTCCAATTGCTAATTTAAGGTTATGTTATTAAATTTTTGTGTCCTACCTGTTTTACCAATAAATCCTCTCCACTCCATAGTCATTAAACTTGTCATTATTAAACTAATTTAACTGTTATAAAATATATTTTGGGGTTAGTAATTTAGCTCGTTTTTCTTGTCATTGATATCATAGGATGAAGGACAAAACTTCTACCATCTACCAACTTTCAACATCCAATTCCTTGTGCATAGTCAGCAATTTTAAGGGTAACCCTGTCCTCCAAACTTTCTTCGATCCAACTTTCTTTTATCTAGTATTATCCTTCTATTCCCTGTTTTTAATTTTCCAAAATGTCGAACCTTGAGGGACAAGGGAAGGTTATAGAATCAAATCCCCTTATTTCCCCTAGTACCAGATTTTGATAAATCTCCCTTAATGGACACCCTATACAAAATTGTAGAAACCCTATCTGAGTTTGACCTATATGAGCTCCATAATTGGGTAAAGCAGAAGTACCTAGATACAAGTGATTAATTAAGTTTCATGGAATCCTTTCTACCACAATTGTTTTCCCCAAGACTACTTATTTCTGAGTTTTCTGTATGGTGCCACCTTAGATATTTTCCAAGTCAAAGTGCAGTCATTAACTAGAATAATGAAGTCATTTTCTCCATTTCCCCTGAAAGCATCTACAAGGACTTACAAATTGAATATCAAACCTCCCATTATCTTTCTCTACTGTTATTTTAATGGAATTATATAATAAATTAACATTCCCTCAGAGAGCCTAGATTTTTTAGTATTTTCTTCCCTAAAATTTTGAATTACCTAAGACCAGTCCCCCATATCCAGCTTCAATTTTCCCTTAAATGACTAAGCGGGTGATTTATATGGTAACCCAACTTCTTGGGTATCATAATGATCATTGGGTAAATGAGACAATGCTAGTATTTTTATCTACATTTGCAATTGTCAAACAACCCTCCCTGCTTTTCAATTATAGTCAGTTTTTGGCCAACTCGATCCATGACCAATTTTTCAATTTCAAAGAAGAAGGTGTCTTTAAGTATTAGTCACTCCTAGTTTACCTTATGTTAATTTATCAAACAAAAAAACTTAAATTCCCTTTACAAAAGACAAATAGTGAAGGTAACACTTGGTCAATCATTCACTGGACTTATCTTGTTAGAAATAACTTAAAATAATATTCTTATACTAATTATTTTGATAATTTTTTATATACCTCACTATGTTTGCTAAGCAGTGATTGAATCCCAAGGATTTCACCATAGATAATAAAGTTTTACACTTTTCAGAGCAATCCAAAGGTGGAGACTGGTATTTATATTAGAACGACATTGAAACTAGAGTGTATGGATTAGAATTTCCTCCTTACAGCTTCCCAGTTTTTGTACCTAGCTGGACCTTTGCATTAGAATACTCTAGGAAAACGTTAAATATGAATGAAATGAATTTTGTTTCCTACAAGAAGAAAGCACAATTTAAATTAAAATCTCATACAGGTCCCTTCATCATCAACACGAGAGCGATAACAAAGGAAATAGACGCAATCTTGGGTCAAATGAAATTCAAACTCATTTTTTATTGGTCTTATGATCCTTAAGGTGTCATTTCCAAGCTTAGAATGGAATAGAAGAGTACTTATTATGTACACACACCAAGGCTTGAGATTGAACATGTTATGAAACCAGCTCAAGAAAAGATAGAAAAGATAAATCCATGCCTTATAATTCAGCCTCTTCGAGGGGGAGACCTCCTTTACATTACATAAATGAACAATTCTTGGATGATACAAATGACAAAACCTCCTTTCTATATATAGGAGTCTAAGGAGTCACAATATAATCCAGCCGACCTAACAATAATAATATAAAGCCACAAACATAACAATAGAGGGATTCTATGGGGCACAAAAATAACAATATGGGGGTAATAGGGGCACAACAATATAAATAGGGGTATAACTACAATAGTAATGGGGTAATCACTAGTATTATAGGGACCCAACATGCCCCTCTCCTTCAAAAAAGTGTTGTCCTCAACGCTTGAGCAGTTCTGGATACTTTTGCATAAAATTCTCATCCTCCCATGTGGAATCTTCAGCGGATAAGTTCTTCCACTTGATAAGATACTCTGAAATTGATCGATTTCGTAGCTGTCGAGTTCTTGTTTCTGTGATTGCTTCCGGTTCCAATATAATTTTTCCTTCCTCGTCAAGTTCTGGCAATATTGTTTGAATTGGGAGCTTGTCACCTATAACCTTCTTTAAACATGAAACATGGAAAACTGGGTGCAATCGAGAAGCTGCAGGAAGCTCCAATTTGTATGCCATAGTACCAATCTTTTCCAACACCTTGTACGGACCATAATACTTTGGTGATAATTTATTATCCTTCTTAGCTTGCTTTAGGGACATTTTCTTATATGGTTGTAGCCGTAGGAATACCCAATCACCTACATCAAAACTTCTTTCACTGTGATGTTGATCTGCCTGTTGTTTCATTCTATTTTGTGCCAACACGAGGTTATCCTTTAAGAGTTGGAGGACTTGTTGTTGATGTTCGATGTGATGTTCCACTGCCTGAACCTTAGAATTTTCTCTTAAATATGATGTGATGGATGGTGGTTGATACCCATAAAGTGCCATAAATGGGGTCATTTTTGTTGTTGTATGGAAGGAAGTGTTATACCACCATTCAGCTAGAGGCAACCATTTGACCCATTGTGTCTGTTTATCAGATACAAAGCAACGAAGATATCCTTCCAAACATTTGTTTACTATCTCAGTTTGCCCATCAGATTGAGGATGATAAGAGGAGCTATGAGCCAGCTGAGTACCAAGACAAGAAAATAATTCTGTCCAAAAATTTCCAGTGAAAATGGGATCTCTGTCACTTACAATAATCTTTGGGTTTCCATGTAGCTTTTGAACTGTTTCCATAAATGCAGTAGAAACTGTACTGGCTTTAAATGGATGTGATAATGCACAAAAGTGTGCATACTTGGTAAGTCTATCAACTACCACCATGATGACACTCTTTCCCTCAGACTTGGGTAAACCTGTGATAAAATCCATTGAAACCTCCTCCCAACGTTAGCTTGGAATGGATAAAGGTTGTAATAGACCTGGTGTCTTAATTGTTTCAACTTTATTTTGCTGGCAAACCAAACATTCCGCCACAAACTTTTGAATATCTGATTTAAGGCCATCCCAAAAAAATTCCTTCTTAACCCTGTGGTAAGTTTTTAAAAATCCTGAGTGCCCTCCTAAGGGAGAAGTGTGCAATTCCATAAGAATCTTTTGTTTTAGCTGGGAATTCTTACAGAGGTATAAGCGATCTTTGTACCATAATGAATCATTTTGCCAGCTAAATGTATCAGAAGCACTGGAATCTTGTTGTAGCTTTTGAATAAGTGCCCACACTTCTTCGTCGTTCTTCCTTTCCTCCCTTGCTTCGTTTATCCAATCTGGTTGGATAATAGAAATGGCACACAACAATGCTTCCACATCCTCATCCTTTCTTGAGAGTGCATCTGCCACCACATTGTGCTTCCCTTTTTTGTAGATGATTTCAAAGTCATAACCCAACATCTTTGTGACCCACTTTTGTTGCTCTTAAGAGGATAATCTTTGTTCTAAAAAGTATTTAAGGCTATAATGATCCGTTTTTACCTTGAATTGTCTTCCCATTAGGTAGGGTTGCCATTTCTTAAGTGCATGGAGTATTGCCAACATTTCCTTCTGATAAATAAATTTGTTTAAAAACTTTCCCTTGATTGGACGACTTTCAAAAGAAATGGGTCTTTCATCTTGCATTAGAACAGCACCAATTCCATTTCCTGAAGCATCACATTCCACAATAAAGGTTTTTGTGAAGTCCGGCGTAGCTAAGACCGGTGCTTGGCACATTGCCTCTTTAAGATGTTCAAAGGCCTTTGTTGCTTCCGAAGTCCATGAAAATGAATCTTTCTTCAATAATGTTGTTAGAGGTGCTGCTATTCTCCCATAATTCTTAACAAACTTGCGATAATACCCTGTCAACCCAAGAAATCCTCGCAGATGCTTTATGGATGTGGGGATTTTCCATTCCTTAATGGCTTTAATTTTGCTAGGGTCTACCTTAACTCCTTCATGAGATACAATATGACCCAAATATTCCACCTCCTGGACTCCAAAGAAACATTTGGATCTTTTTGCATATAATTGTTTCTCCTCCAATAGTTGTAACACCCTGTCAACATGTTCAACATGATCCTTCCAAGACTTGCTGTAGATTAGTATATCATCAAAAAATACTAACACAAATTTTCTAACGAATGGTTTGAAAATTGAATTCATCAAACCTTGAAATGTTGAAGGTGCATTGGTAAGGCCAAAAGCCATGACCAAAAATTCATAATGACCCTCATGAGTTCTAAATGTTGTTTTCAGAATGTCTTCAATCTTCATTCTAATTTGATGATATCCCGAATGAAGATCCAACTTGGTGAAGTAAATTGATCCATACAATTCATCCAGTAATTCATCAATAACAGGAATGGGGAACTTATCTTTAATAGTCAGCTTGTTGAGCTCCCTATAATCTGGACACATGCGCCATGATCCATCCTTCTTGTGCACCAATACTACTGGAGCTGAGAAAGAACTTTGACTCGGTTGAATTATACCAGCCTCTAGCATTTCTAGAACCATACGTTCAATTTCACTTTTTTGGACATATGGATATCTGTACGGCCTGATGTTTGGAGGAACACTTCCTGGAATCAGATGAATAACATGATCATGATCACCCATAGGTGGGAGACCTTTGGGAGTCTCAAATACCTTGGAATGATTGTCCAAGACTTTTTGGAGATCTGGAGAAATAGATGATTCCAATGTGGAAACATCTAGCGAACATAATTGTGCAATTACACCTCTTTGCTCCTTTTTTAGAAGCTTTGTCATGCCATTAGAGCTGATTATCTTTCCTAGTTTCCCTGAAATACCCCTTAATTCAACTTCCTTTCCTTCCACAGAAAATTTCATGAAAAGTTCTTGAAAATTAAGAGCTATTGTACCCAAGGATTGTAGCCATTGGACTCCTAGTACAACATCAACACCTCCCATTGGAATGGAAAGCATTGGCCTAGTCAATACATATTCTCCCATGGATAGCTTGATATTATGACACTTTCCAGAATAATTTATTGTTCCTCCATTTGCAATCATCACTTGACACTCTGGTGCTGGATATAGGAAGCAATTCAATTCTTTTGCTACCCTACAATGAATAAAATTGTGGGTGCTTCCTGAATCAATCAACACTATTAACTTTTTCTTCTTGATTTGTCCTTCTATCTTGATGGTTTGAGGAGTGGTAATTCCCACCAATGCATTACAAGATATGGTCGGATTTATTTTTTCTTCATCTAGGCTTTGTTCCTGGAATATATCCTCTTCTTTTGACCTTTCTTGCTCCTTTTCTTCTTCCTCTTCACAATCTATGTAGAATAATTTCTTCTCAGCACACTTATGACCTTTTGTATATTTGCTATCACAATTGTAACAAAGCCCTTTTGCTCTTTTTTCTTCCAATTGTTGTGGTGTCAACCTTGTAGGTTGTGGAAGACTATGGGCAACAACACTTCCGTCTTTATAGTTGTGAACGGTATGCTTCCTAGTTGCCATAATTTTGCTTTCCATTTTTCTTGCTAACCTGAATTCCTTCTCTAATGAATCAGGTTCACAAAGGCGCACATCATGTTGGATATTATCCTTTAAAGACCTTATGAACACATCAATCCTATGCTCCTCTGGAATATCTTTTACCCTTATGTTCAATTTTTGGAACTCTTCAATGTGCTCCATTATTGAACCCTTTTTTTTGAGACTTATCAATTGGCTAAAAAAAGTGTTGCTTTTTGTATCCTCATAATGTGCTATCAATTCTTCCGTAAAAACTACCGGAGTGATAAATTGTTTACGAGAACAAAGCCATTGATACCATACTGTTAGCTACCTATACCAATAGGTTTCATATTTCATGATTGGCAATGAAAAGGTCCAAATATGCTCTGCTTTGATGATGCAAAGATCACATATTTCCATAAGAATACAATCTGAGCTTATAGCTTGATGGTGACTAAAATTTTTATGGATGGTCCAACAGTCTAACCTGGATCATGCCATGTTTTGAATTTTTCAGCTGTAGAATAGAGAAGGAAGTCTGTCCAAACTGTTTAATCTTGGCAGACAAGTAGTTCAGGTAGAGAAGAAAAGGCTCCCAACAGCTTAATCTGGGACCTTGGAAGAAATAAGGGTAGACGTAGATAAAAAACAAAAGAAAAATCCAAAGAAAAGAAAAGGCAAGTAAGGGTCTGCAAGCCTAAGTGCACCCTCCAAGAAGAAACAAAAAATGCTAGGCAAAGTAGCTGGGTAAGTAGATGGGGTTGCAGAAGTGGTATTCATTTCAGATTTAACCTTGATGGTCAAGATGAGAAAAGAAAAACAAAGAAGCATGTCTAACTTCCCAACTATCCCTTTTCCCACTCATTACTAACATCCCCTCATTAATTGAATTGCTTAGAAAACTTGAGGTTTGATGGTGGTTTTATTCATTGAAAAGCCACATTTCTTGTCTAAAAATTCTTTTCATTTTGATCTACTCCCTAAACTAAGTAAGTTTCAAGTAAACTTAGTGATTTTCCCCCTCATTCACATATTCCCCCATATTAACTCTAACTCTAGTATGTAATTCCCCTATGTTACCCTTTCCCTAGTATTATTAACACCATGGTGTATAAACCCCCAAAGCATTATATAAATATCCTCCTCTTAGCATTATAACTAAATATGTCTGTTTAGAAGGAGACTTTAGTCCACCTGGGACTATGGTCAACCCTGTCCTGGGGCTGCTCTAACCTCTGGTTATGAGCAACAACCTCTCCCCTAAGCTCTCACCTTCCCTCTGCTCTGAAAAACCCAAAAAATCCCCAAAAACCTTGCTAAAACCCCCTTTTGTCCCTTTAACTTGCTTCATTGGCAAAAATACTCTAAAAACCCACTTTTCTCCTTTATCCAAAGTCTAAGCACCGGGCGCATTTTGACAAAACTATTCATAAAAAACCCATTTTTATGATTCCAATGGTTCGGGCGCTATATTGGTTTTATTGAAAATATATTAAAAAACCATCGAAATTCTTCATACCCCAATGATCTTCCGTTAAGCGCGCATCCCAAAAAATACATTTTTTAAATCCCGCCCCCTTCCGTATCGCTCGATCACTTCATCAACCCGTCAGCCGTCCGATCGAGCGCCTCTGATCGGACGACCCTTATGCATATTGGGTTGGTCCCCACGCCCGACAGTTAGCGCCCGAGAAACTGACGAAGGGTTACGTCAGTCCTCGGCCACGCGTCACCTTCTCAGTCTCTCGGATTGGCCTCTAACAAAACCGGGGCTGTATTGTAAGCGGTCCAAGAAAACCGTTACCACTGTTTCATTTACCACCCGGTTTGCTGGTCCCATGTCATGCCCACGTCAGAGCCACGTCGCCGCCACCCCGCCCTCGCATCACCTCTTTCGTCCCTCTCCTCGCTCACATGTTCGCCACTTCAGCATATCCATGGACCAACCAGGACCTGCCACATCACCCGGTGACATCATGCTGACGTCATCCGACTCCGACCCCACCCGATGACGTCATGCTGATGTCATCCCAAAAAACGCGCCAATATTGCCAAAAATCTATTTTTAGGCCAAAATTCCGTGTTTTTTCTACTTTTTGCCGAAAGAGACTATTGTTGTTCCTGCATGTATTTAACGACCAGACCAACGCCAACCTGCACTGTTCGACTCCAAACCGCAGGCGCCTCCGCCGTACCTGCATTTGCAACTGTCAGTTCAATCCGCAAGGTATTTCTCGAAATTATTCTCTGCACCTGGTTTTTATCCAAATTTCTACAAACAAACTGTTAAGGGAGTGTTAAAACACTGAATTCACCGTCTAGTATCCAGTATCCTGTACCTATTTCCCTCTGGCAAGGCAAAAAACAATTTACAAAACCTGCATTTGACTAAAACAACGTGAATTCACAGGTAGCTCGCGCAATCATGAGCCAGAAACCTCTGCTGGCTAAATTCACCTTAGAAAAGTTCTGGTCAGCCCTGCTATTTATTTTTATCAATCCGTTAAACAGTATTTCAATTGTTGTGTGCTCAATTCACCCTCTGGTCCTTAAAATTCACACTTTCATTGTAAGGAATCACCTCTGTGTTGTTCTTCTTACTTCAACTAGTTCACCTGCAAGTCAGAAGCTTAATAGACCATTGAAACTCAAATTGCATTGAACATCAAGCCTCTCAATACCCCTCACAGGGAGTTAGAATGGAAAGCTCTGGGAGATATGGATTATCAGATGTTAGACTATTTTCCATTAGGCTCTAAATATAATATTCAGATGCTAAATGAGTTGAAAGCCCAGCACCTTAGTGGAGTTGATATCCTAGGCATTTGGGACTCAAACTTGCCCATATACAACCTCCCCTAGGTAAATCCTA
This sequence comes from Pinus tabuliformis, assembly GCA_031772625.1. Taxonomy (NCBI): domain Eukaryota; kingdom Viridiplantae; phylum Streptophyta; class Pinopsida; order Pinales; family Pinaceae; genus Pinus; species Pinus tabuliformis. Next base: position 475,813,426 of record CM062810.1, on the reverse strand, counting down.
TGCCAGAATTGATCCATAGATGCCAGGAGTGCTATGATCCATGCCAAAGAGCTGTTCTCAGCCCCACAGGCTCAATTCTGTTCCATATCACCCCAGAGAGCATAAATGAGATGTTGCATTTCCACACTGCAAAACCATTGACCCCCCTCTACATGCAGAACTTGATAAAGAAGGGGACTAAGTTGTCAAATGACCAGATCATCAAAATCAATCAGCTGTTCATACATCCAAGCTCTGAAGCCATCAGAACTCCTCCTATTGGATATGCATACTTAAATAAATTGGGCAGAATGCTAGTGGATTTGATCAGCTATGTCCTAGGGTTCAAGGGAGTGTAGGATGTGGATGATAGTATAATGGCAATGCTGTCTATATTCTCTTCTGGAAAGCCTCCAGCTGTACATTATGACTATGCCACATATATTGCAGATAGGATCCATGACCAGCTAATGAATCTGCAAAGGGAAAGACTGTTTAGATACACTTCATACATTTACCATCTATTCTTGTTTTATCAACCAGGTAGCTTCCTCATTCCCCTGAAGATGGTTAATGCCCAGGGGAATCCAAGGTCAGTTGTGTTTTGGACCTCAGTTTTTCATTGCACATCTGTATCACCATACACATACTGTGAGTTCATAGACTTGTTCATTCATCCAGCTATGACATTATTGTATGGTGTTTCTCCTCCAAGGTTAACTGATGACATGAGGAGAGTTCTCCATCTCTCCAAAACCTACAGCATTGGTAATTGGTACTTTTACCAACACCACACAGTGATCAGAGTATATGGCTGTGAGTTGAAGCCTTATAGGCTGCCAAGGTATGTCCCTATGAGACTTTTTGCGCTAGAATACTTCAGGCAATTTGGGAATGCCGACTACCTCCACTTCCAAAGCAAGAACAAGAAGGCACAGTTGAAGGTAAGGAGCCAGCTGGGCCCTTTCCTATATAACAAAAGAGAGGAGGGATGGAAAGAGGCAAATAGTATCCTAGAGGCCCTCAAACTGCAAACTAGTTTTGAATGGATACCCTATGACCCCAATCATTTTGTTTCCCTCAGGAGGATAAAATACAAATTGGGTAGCTATGCACATATGAGGTTGCCTGAGATTGAGCAGTATGCCAATGCATTGAGCTGGAAAAAGGGCACCCTAGAAGAGGAAATTACTAGTGAAGAGCTGCTAGAAAGAGAGGCTAGAAATATTCAAAAAGAAGCTGACTTGGAAACTTGTGGACAGGTTCCCCTCTCATATCAAAGACAACTTGGAGCAGCTGCCTCATCCTCAACAACACATCAGCAAGCTTCCATGAATACTCCACAGACATCCAACAAAGGCAAAGAAAAGCAGATGGAACAGCCACCTCCTATGACTGAAGAGCAAATGGAAACACTAGTCCAACAACAAGAAGAAATGATGCAGCAAGAAGTGCAGCAACAAACACAACACCAACAGCAAGAAGAACAAAGACAGGAGCAGCCTGTCTAGCAAGAGCAAACACTGGAAGCCCCTAAATCCACTGAACAAACTGTGCCTCCAAGGCAAGAAACTTCAGCTGAGGCATCAATCCTCCAAACTCCACAAAAGGAGGATACAAGCAGGAAAAGGGACAGAGAGACTCCCCTTACAACATCAACAACTCATGGGGAGAAAAGACAGAGAATCAATCCCTTCTCAGAGGAAGAAATGCCAATGGGACAGTCTTTTGGTATGGTCCCACCCAGCAGGGAAGCATCAGCAAGTTCCTTTCAACAGGAACAGGATAGAGCAATGGGAGGAGAAGTGAGTTCCTCAAATCAGCAAAGGGAAGGTGGACTCAGCATTAAACAGCAGTTCATCGACATTAAGAGGAGAAATGAGCCCATCAAAATACAACTGTATAACCATCTATTAAACATGGCTCCCACCAATCAACAAAGACTCATGTCTGCATATGATGTGCAGGAAGGCAAAATGATCATGAGTCATTTTACGCCAACAGCAGTGCCGCCCCAATCTGCCTCTAACTACTTGAGGACCAACCTGGAGGTCCTTGCCAAGGATATCCACCCAATGGACAAAATATAACTACATAAGCAAACGGGTGAGATGGTCTATGCTTCCCTGGCAGACCAAACATTGGATAATTACAGGCTACAAAATAGCCTTAACAACACAGCTGCTCAGCTTGAGTTGGAGAAAGCATCCTCTCAAGCAAAGGACAACAAAATTAGGTCCTTAGAAGACATCATCATAGAGATTGGGCATGATCCCAAAGATATCAAGGGCATACAAGAGATATTAAAGTTGAGGGATGCAGACATGGCAGCTTTGAGGAGAAAGATCAAACTCCCAGCCACAATTCACCCTCAAACGGATGATGTTTCCCAGCAAAGACATGATCAAGAGGCCACAACCTTGTTGGTATCTCTGTAAAAGCAGCTAATCCAAACCCAAGAAAAACTGGGAGAATCGGAGGCTGCAAAAGCAGCACTACAGGCAGCCTTGAAACAAAGAGAAGAAGGTCAAACCTCCCAGTCTCCTCCTGAAGTAATCAACCTTGAGGAAGCTGCTCCAACTACTGCTCCTCCTCCTCAGCAAACATAACCTACAACACCAACTACATCGACAGCTGCACCAACAACAGAGCAGACTCATAGTCTGGATATGCAGAAGCTTCAAAATGAAATTCAAGTCCTGGAAGCTCAAATGTTAGAGCTTAATCAAGCCAAAGAATCTTTGGCTAAAGTAAATGAAAGGTACGATAAGAGCAAACAGAATGTGGCTGAGAAGGAAAGAGATATAAAAGCTCTCAAAAAGAGAATAACTGAGCTTGAGAAAGAGCTCACACTAGATAAGGTGACAACAGAGCTCAAAACAGTCCTATGGGCCAATATTGGCCAGTCCTTTACTGATCAGTCGCAGTTCATTGAGACCATAGATGAACAGTCAGCACTCATTACAAAGGCAAATAGGGAGATACACAGAGCAAGAGAAAGCCTTGGCAACATGCCTGATGCTGCCAATAGGATGATCAACATATTGAATAACAGGACAAGCTCTCAACTGACTACCATGGGAATTGCTCACAGGACTGAGACAATCTCAATGGTTAAAAGGGTCCTGACATTAAGAAACCTGGTTGGAACATTAGAAAGGAGAACCCAAGATATGCAGACCGAAATCAACAGATTCATGGATAGGTTTCAGGTGTTACAAAACAGAGGCCTCCCCAACATACTAAGCAGTGTGGGAAGACTGCTTACCCATGAAAATTATGCTAAAAGGGTCAATGCCTTTGCTGCAAGTCAAATTGCATTACAGCCCAGCACTTCAGCAGAGTGAGAGCCAGCATCAGGGCAGACTCTCTACAATAGGGTGGAAAACCTGTTCTTCATCATTAACGAGATCAATCATCTGTTCGATGTACCTCCAAATTTCTATAAATATACAGAAGCAGATGAAACCATAGAGGCAATTGTGAAGCACCAATTGCCCACACAGGAAGTCTGGAACAGATTGACACAGCTAATATTATCAAGCCAGAACCTGTAATGTCAAGTTTTGCAAATTTATAAGTGATCATACACAGGGAAAATTTTGGTAGATCAGCATACAAAGGAAAGATGAAAGGCTGAGCCAACTCAGCAGGGCTATTCGGTCACCACAGCAGCAAGCACAATCACAGGTGGCAAGGCCGAGAAGATACAACGCAACAAACGTAAAGGCACATTTTCCAGCATTAAAGCAAAGCGTTCCAACCGACTCAGTGACCTCCAAAGGTCAAAATATCCTCTGACAGACTTAAAGAGCAGTTATGTTGCATTCAAAGCTGTAATAACTTCTTTTCTACTTTTCTGTACGAAGTAATGAAGATATTTCTCTCTCAGATGACTCAATGCCTGAGATATTTTTTATAAACATTTCTATGAAGTCCCCTTTGCATGAGTTTGCAAGGGTTGTTGTTGATTTCATTTCTATATTTCTATTGCTGTACAACTCTCAGAGAAATAATACAAAAGGTGGATGGAATTTCCAAAGCTCTGTGTTCCTTGATGCATTATGGTGGCTGGCTGAATGTTACAGGATTCCTGCATGTTTCATAGCACAATAAATCTTCTTTTAACCTCTGTGTTATATGTTTTTTTTTTAGGTCTTTCATCTTCTTTCATGGTTGTGATTTTTACACTTAATGGTAAAGTAAAAGAATAGTTCCAGGATTTAATCACAGATTACCCCGAACTCAATCTAAGCTGTTATAAATGTTTTCTTCAGATAGAGTAAATAAGGTGTAATTCTTAATTGCTACACTTTCAAGCTATATCTCTCACTGTGATAGGTATTTTCAGGAATTCAAGTTTGCTCCTGAGGCATCTATCTCTTTCCCACACCCCAGCTCAGTGAAAGATTCTTGAATGCTTTTCACTGGTTGTTCACATGTCACCATCATAATCTAACTTTGTTATATGAAATATTTAAATGGCCCTGTAATTTCAGTAAATCATCTCAAGGTTTCTAAACACTTGTAGCAACAGACTCCATTGCCCAATGAAATAAAGTCATCTGTAGATTGTACATTTCAAGTACAGAAAGACATCCTTCAACCAAAGCACAAAACTAAACACCCTCATTTCATAGCTAGGCTAAAATCTCGACAAAACAGAGACAAATTATAAAGAGAGAGCCCTCTCTGATTATAGTGTGGCTAGTCACTGTAATCCAAAGATTGGTTAGTGGTTACCCCGGCCGTATTCCCTTAGAGTCAAAGGGAACAACCTAGGTGTTAACATAATTGTGACTCCACTGGGGACTTCTTAGGATTTTCCAATTTCTATTCATCTCTCAAAGCTACAGATCAAGCCTGAAATCAGTCAAGAGGCCTGCAAAGCTGTTTCTGTGTCACATTGACAGCTTTAGGGAAGAGCTTTTTCAGTGAGTCTTCATCTCAGCTTTGAAATATATATAGCCATTCCAAAATCTTTATCCAGTCCTTGCAGATATAAAAACTTCCTATAAAATCCAAAAACAGTTAGAAGCTGGCTCCCAAGAAAAATCCGCGGCATACTAGGGCAAATCCTGACCCTAATCCACCCATCATTGTTGATAATCCAAATACCATCCCTAGAAACATTAGGAGGCAGCAAAGGCAGGAGCAGCCTGCTGATCTAACCTCAGATTCAGATCATCCCAGCCTTATCTCTACCCCATGCAAGGTCCTTTTCCGGTCTACCCCTAATTCCCCTAGTTCACCATCCACATCTCAAAGTCCTCCTCTCACATCTTCATCCACTGCACATATCCCCTTGACCAACACTCTAGGTTCACCCTTACTTGTCACCCCTGTGGTACCCACTGTCCCTATTATCCCAGCTGCCCCTGTTAATCCTCTAAACCCTGTAAATATGGCTAACAGATATGCACCCTTGCAGATACCAGCTAATGTTGCAGCTCTACCCCAAGATTACCAAACCAAAATCTCATATTTTGACTCCAATGGCCCTCTGACAGCTGTCCAGCATGCTAAGAGGATGCAAGACCATTTTGAGACCTATGAAATAGATGATGACAGTGTCAGAATGAGGATGTTTGTTCAAAGCCTAACTGGGGATGTAAGAACTTGGTTTAGATCCCTAAATGCAAATTCCATCACAACTCCTGATGAACTGTATCAAGCCTTTACTAGCAGATGGGAGAAGAAGAAGGATCCTCTGCACATACTTGGGGAATATGACACTATCAAAAGAGGTCCCCAAGAGACTGTTTTGGAGTATTGTGCAAGATTTAACAATGTATATAACGCAATCCCACAAAATTTAAGACCTCCTCCTGATTTAGCTTTGTACAAATTCCCTGATGGTTTTGACCCTGACATGGCCTATCAGTTGAAGGAAAGAGATCCTCAATCCCTTGCAGAGGCCCAAAGGGTTGCTGTTACAGTGGAAGCCAACCTAATTGCCAAAAGAAACAGGGCAAGGTTGGAAAAGAGGACTGTTTTCAAAGAGGAACCCTCTGCCTTTGATCAGAAGCTGGATGCAATACTCAATGGAATGAAAAGATTAGGTGACAGAGTGGAATCGGTTGAGAGAAAATCATCATGGGAAGCACCACAAAACAACCCTCCTAGGAATCCAAATTTCAGGAGAACTCAAAACCCAAATGTTGGCAAGGCCAGTGCTGACCAAGACATAAGACCCCCTTTCCAAGAAAATTATGCAGAAACTTCCACATCAACAGAGCCCAATGAAGATCCTGAGATTAATTTAATGGGTCTAGATGGTGAAAGTCAAGTTTTCTTAACACAAGAAGATCATGAGGATGATGAAATCAAACTGTTCCAAACTAAATCAGGTGAATCCTTTGACTTTAAACAAGGCTATGACACTGCTGTTTATGAAGTCCATAAACAATACAAGCTGAGGAGCAGAACTGTGAATGTAAACCAGCCTGAAAAGATAAAGGATAATCAGCAGCCTGAAAGAGTCATAGTCACAGAACCTAATGACAAAACAAATTCACCTGCAGAAGAAGTGATTATTGTAGAGATCACTGAACCACTGTCCTTAAAACAGCAGCCTGTGGCCACTTCACCCTCTCAACCTAATTTAAAGGTTACTCCCCAAGAGATGAGTAAAAGAGGCAAGTCCCAAAGTCAAGATAAAAATGAAGAAGAAGATTAAATGAACAAGGAAAGGACTGTTATCCATAACCCCAAGACCCAATCTGAAAAACCCTTTGACCTAGAAACTGAAATTGGCAAACTAAAAGTAGCAATCCCTCTCTCAGAACTAGCCAAGCATGACATCTATAAACTACAGATCAAGAAGTCCCTTCAACTCACTAGCAACAAAGATGATGTCAATGTGCTGGATGACACCCCAGAATTACTGTTTGGCCCAGAAGTGGATGGAAAAACGGTAGTCACAGGGGTATTACCTTTCTATGTCAGTTTACATATTCATGATAAAATATTACATAATGCAATGTTTGACTCAGGTGCCTCTCACAATCTCATGCCAAAAGCAGTCATGGAGAGATTGAATCTAGACACAACAAGACCATACAAGGACCTGTTTTCCTTTGACTCCAGCCAAGTCAAGTGTCTAGGTCTCATAAAAGATTTATGTGTGTCTCTGGTTCAATACCCAAACAAGACAATCCTAATGGATGTGGTAGTTGCTGATATTCCACCTAAGTATGGGATGCTGTTATCAAGATCTTGGGGAGCTAAACTCCAAGGTTCCCTACAATTAGACATGTCATATGCCACCATCTCTGTTTTTGGGCAACCAAAAAGACTGTACAGAGAAACACTCATGAAATACATGGTCAGCAGTGAAGAAAAGCCTCAAAAATTTCCCATATATGCTGTCCATTCAGACATAGACTCATATATTCTCTTCAATAACAGCACAAATCCCTCAAAAGGTGAGGTTGAAACCAAGATACTCATACAGGAGGAAGACTCAAATCAAAGAATTATCACCCATGAAACAACAGTCAATCAAACACTAGATACTGCTGCTGTTCTAAATATCAAGCATGCCCAATCAAATGATGAAACTGTCCTAGAAGACAAGCTAGAGGAAAAACCACAACTTCTACTCACATTGCCAGCCCATGAACAGATCATTAAATCTCCTTCCCAACAGGATATCCTATGGTTCCTTGAATTTGATGGCTCAGTCAACAAGTTAGGGGCAGGAGCTGGAGTTTGGGTACACAATAAAGAAAATAGTCATGCAGAAGGCAGAGCCTATAGATTGAACTTCAGATGTACTAATAACATGGCAGAATATGAAGCTCTTTTACTAGGCCTCAAGTTAGTAAAGTTCTTACAAGCTGCCAGGGTTTCAATCATGGGTGATTCAGATCTAGTTATTCAACAAGTGAAGGGAAACTTTGTCACCAATGACAAAAGACTAAGGACTTATAGGTCTGCTGTTGCTGAGGTACTAAAATTTTTCTCTGAATTCCAAATCACTAAAATTCCTAGAACCCACAATCTGCATGCTCATAGTTTGGCCACCTTTGCAAGTACCTCCAAACTGCCTTTTGAGCCCCATCATTGTTTTACAGCTGAGGTAAAACACAGACCCTCCATTCCAAACAATATTAATGATTGGCAAGTATTTGAAGATGACAAGCAAATAAACAATTTTTTAACTCTGCAACAAGAATTTGCAGGATTAAATATTGACACTGATACATCAAGTCAATCACAAATACTTGAAAGAGCAAGTCCATCACAAATACAGTTTCAGAAAACTACTCACCCAATATCACCTAGAACAGCAAAACAAATGCTAAATCCAACTATTTTCAATAAGGACAACATTCAGCAAATTCAATCAACCAATTGTGAGGAAGTGGCCAATGCTGAAACTGAAATCATAGAGCTGAAAGACAATTTTCTACCAACAGGCCTAACTCCACTAGAAGACATCTTTGACTCAAATGATATCCCCAGAAAACCAAAAATGCAGCCCTTAAATGCATCCATTGAAGAATGCAACATAGGTACAATTGACAAACCCAAAATAATTAAATTGTCTGCTTCTTTACCTCCTGACCAAAAGCCTAAATACATTGACCTCTTTAAAGAGTTCCAGGATGTCTTTGCATGGAGTTATGAGGACCTAAAGTCCTATGACACCTCTGTTATCCAGCATACAATCCCTCTCAAACCTGATCAAAAGCCCTTTAAACAAAAATTGAGGAGAATCAATCCTATGCTTCTCCCAGCAATGGAACAAGAAGTACAGAAAATGTTCAAGGCAGGCATCATAGCACCAATTAGATTCTCTGAATGGATCTCCAACTTAGTCCCTACAAGAAAGAAGACTGGTGAAATTAGGCTATGTGTGGACTTAAGGAATCTGAACCAAGTATCCCTCAAAGACAACTATCCCTTACCCAAGATGGATCACATTCTCCGAAGAGTGGTAGGGCCCTCAAGGATCTCATTACTGGATGGATTTTCAGGCTTCAATCAAATCCTGGTACACCCTGATGATCAAGACAAAACGGCATTCACTACCCCATGGGGAACTTTCAAATATGTAAAGATGCCTTTTGGATTAAAAAATGCAGGGGCAACTTTTCAAAGAGCCATGGATATTGCTTTTGCCAAGGAGATTCATGACTTTTTAGTCATTTACCTAGATGACCTTACACCTTTCTCAAAATCAGACCAAGAACATATAAAACATTTGAGACAGATCTTCCTAAAATGCAGAAAATATGGAATTTCCTTGAATCCCAAGAAATCCATGTTTGGTTTAGAGGAAGGTAAGCTATTGGGCCACATCATTTCTAAAGATGGCATTAGAATTGACCCAGATAGGATACAGGCTATCCTACAAATGCCCCACCCAAGAAATGTCAAAGAGTTGCAAGGATTCTTGGGAAAAATCAATTTCTTGAGAAGGTTTATCCCAAACTTAGCAGAACTAATCAGATTATTAAATAACATGCTAAAGAAAGATTCAAAAGTCAAATGGACTGTTGAAGCCAATCAAGCCTTTGAAGGTATAAAACTGGCCCTTACCCAAACCCCAGTGTTGACCAATCCTCAGTTTGACAGAGAATTTATCATTTTCTCTTTTGCCTCCCAGCATACTATTGCTGCTGTTTTATTGCAAAAAGATGACCAAGGAAATGAGAAGCCAATTGCGTTCTTTAGCAAAGCTCTTAGAGATGCACCTTTAAAGTATCAAATCATGGAAAACAAGCTTATGCTTTAGTCAAAGCCATTAAAGACTTTAGGATTTACATCCTTTATTCCCATGTTATAGCATACGTGCCAAGTCCTATTGTCAAAGACATTCTCACCCAAGAAAATTTAGAGGGCAGAAGAGGAAAGTGGATTGCCAACATCTTGGAATTTGACATTGAGATAAAACCTACAAAACTAATAAAAGGGCAAGGCTTGGCTAAATTAATGACAGAAGCAAATTTCCAAGCCTTAGACATTAACCAGCTGGACAGTGAACCGGAGCTGGCGACTCCAAAGATCAATGTAGCCTTTGAACAATCCCCTTGGTACTCTGATATATGTTATGTATTGCAAAACCTGTGTGCTCCCCCAGGATTGTCCAGAACTAAAGGTAGGTTTTTAAAAATGAAAGCTTCTAAATTTTGTGTTATGGATGGAAATTTATTGTGGAAAAACCATGAAGGAATATTGCTAAACTGCCTAATTGAGAATGAAACTGACAATATCATAAAGGAATTTCATGCAGGTGACTGTGGTGGACACTTGTACTGGAAGTCCACTGTGGATAAAATACTAAGGGCTAGGTACTACTGGCCCACCATGTTCTCTGATGTCAATAAATTCACCACCTCATGTCATAAATGTCAAGTGTTTGAGGGAAAGAGACAGTTGCTGCCACTTCCCTTAAGGCCTATTGCAACAGAGAGACCTTTTCAACAATGGGGCTTGGATTTCATTGGGGAAATTCATCCCTCATCTTCAGGCCAACATAGATGGATCTTAACAGCCACAGACTACTTCACCAAGTGGATTGAAGCTGTCCATGCAGACAAGCAAATGATTCCACTATCATTCAGTTCTTGGAGAACAACATATTGGCTAGATTTGGCTGTCCTGACAAAATAATAACAGACAATGCTGCTGCTTTCAGATCCAAGAAAATGGTGAACTTCTGCCATAAATTTCACATCACCTTGGGCCATTCTACTGCATACTATCCCCAAGGAAATGGCCTTGCTGAGTCATCAAATAAAAGTCTGGTAAACATCATAAAGAAAGTACTAGAAGAGAACAAAAAGAATTGGCATAAGAAGCTTGTGAATGCCCTATGGGCAGATAGACTAACAACCAAAAGATCAATTGGGACCAGCCCATATGAGTTGGTTTATGGATTAGAGGCCAAATTTCCTTCATCACTAGGAGTGCCTGTTATGAAACTTCTTCAAGAAAGCCAAGCTGAACCAAATGATATGCAAAGAAGAATCAATCAGATCATATGTTTACAGCAAACTAGAGACCAAGTTTTCAGCAGAGTTCAAGTTCTACAAGAAAAATTAAAGAAGGCCTTTGATAGAAGAACTAAGGCAGAAGATTTCAACATTGGTGACAAAGTCCTCAAGTGGGATTCAAGAAGAGAGGATAAGGGAAAACATGGAAAATTTGATTCCCTTTGGAGAGGACCATTTGCTGTCCAAGCAGTACAAGGAAACAACACTTATTTCCTTAAGAGTCTCAATGAAACTGATTTGGATGAAGGTCCTGTGAATGGCAGGATGCTGAAGCACTATTTTGAATATCACCCATAAGTGCAGCCTGAGTTTTCCCTTGTACATATCCAGATGTATATATTATTTTCTGTCAACATGTAGAAATGCAATTTCTCAAAGTTTTCTTAAACTGCCAGCGAAAGGTGAATAGAATCAGAGGTCTACCAAGAAGAGAAGCACACAATTTTGGCATTTCAAAGCATCAAACTTCAAGATTGGCAAGAGCAGTCAAGGAGCAAGGCAATCTGACCTGCTGTTCTTGGTCTTTCAAATGAAACACCACCCCCATGTGGAGCCACTGTTAGCTACCTATACCAATAGGTTTCATATTTCATGATTGGCAATGAAAAGGTCCAAATATGCTCTGCTTTGATGATGCAAAGATCACATATTTCCATAAGAATACAATCTGTGCTTATAGCTTGATGGTGACTAAAATTTTGATGGATGGTCCAACAGTCTAACCTGGATCATGCCATGTTTTGAATTTTCAGCTGTAGAATAGAGAAGGAAGTCTGTCCAAACTGTTTAATCTTGGCAGACAAGTAGTTCAGGTAGAGAAGAAAAGGCTCCCAACAGCTTAATCTGGGACCTTGGAAGAAATAAGGGTAGAAGTAGATAGAAAAACAAAAGAAAAAGCCAAAGAAAAGAAAAGGCAAGTAAGGGTCTGCAAGCCTAAGTGCACCCTCCAAGAAGAAACAAAAAATGCTAGGCAAAGTAGCTGGGTAAGTAGATGGGGTTGCAGAAGTGGTATTCATTTCAGATTTAACCTTGATGGTGAAGATGAGAAAAGAAAAACAAAGAAGCATGTCTAACTTCCCAATTATCCCTTTTCCCACTCATTACTAACATCCCCTCATCAATTGAATTGCTTATAAAACTTGAGGTTTTTTCATTGAAAAGCCACATTTCTGGTTAAAAATTCATTCATTTTGATCTACTCCCTAAATTTCTTTTCTAAATAGTGATTTTTCATTCATTTCCCCCTATTAACTCTAACTCTAGTAAGTAAAACTTAGTTACCCTTTCCCTAGTATCATTAACACCATGGTGTATAAACCCCCAAAGCATTCTATAAATATCCTCCTCTTAGCATTATAGCTAAATATGTTGTCTAAAGGGAGACTGTTAGTCCACCTGGGACTATGGTCAACCCTGTCTTGGGGCTGCTCTAACTATGGTTATGAGCAACCCTCTCCCCTAAGGTCACCTTCCCTCTGCTCTGAAAAACCCAAAAAATCCCCAAAAACCTTACTAAAAACCCCTTTTGTCCCTTTAACTCGCTTCATTGGCAAAAATACTCTAAAAAACCCACTTTTCTCCTTTATCCAAAGTCTAAAAGCACCTCGCATTTTGACAAAACTATTCATAAAAAATCCATTTTTATGATTCCAATGGTTATATTGGTTTTATTGAAAATATATTAAAAAACCATCGAAATTATTCATACCCCAATGATCTTCCGCTAATCCGCAAAAAAAAAAATTTTTTAAATCCCGCCCCCTTCCGTATCGCTCGATCACTTCATCAACCCGTCAGCCGTCGGATCGAGTGCCTCTGATCGGACGACCCTTATGCATATCGGGTTGGTCCCCATGCCCGACAGTTAGCGCCCGAGAAACTGACGAAGGGTTACGTCAGTCCTCGGCCACGCGTCACCTTCTCAGTCTCTCGGATCGGCCTCTGACAAAACCGGGGCCGTATTGTAAGCGGTCCGAGAAAACCGTTACCACTGTTTCACTTACCACCCGGTTTGCTGGTCCCATGTCATGCCCATGTCAGAGCCACGTCGCCGCCACCCCGCCGTCGCATCACCTCATTCGTCCCTCTCTTCGCTCACATGTTCGCCACTTCAGCATATCCATGGACCAACCAGGACCTGCCACATCACCCGGTGACGTCATGCTGACGTCATCCGACTCCGACCCCACCCGATGACGTCATGCTGACGTCATCCCAAAAAACGCGCCAATATTGCCAAAAATCTATTTTTAGGCCAAAATTCCGTGTTTTTTCTACTTTTTGCCGAAAGAGACTGTTGTTGTTCCTGCATGTATTTAACGACCAGACCAACGCCAACCTGCACCGTTCGACTCCAAACTGCGGGCACCTCCGTCGTACCTGCATTTGCAACTGTCAGTGGCAATCCGCAAGGTATTTCTCGAAATTATTCTCTGCACCTGGTTTTTATCCAAATTTCTACAAACAAACTATTAAGGGAGTGTTAAAACACTGAATTCACCGTCTAGTATCCAGTAACCTGTACCTATTTCCCTCTGGCAAGGCAACAAACAGTTTACAAAACCTGCATTTGACTGAAACAACCTGAATTCACAGGTAGCTCGCGCAATCGTGAGCTAGAAACCTCTGCTGGCTAAATTCACCTTAGAAAAGTTCTGGTCAGCCCTGCTATTTATTTTTATCAATCCGTTAAACAGTATTTCAATTGTTGTGTGCTCAATTCACCCTCTGGTCCTTAAAATTCACACTTTCATTGTAAGGAATCACCTCTGTGTTGTTCTGCTTACTTCAACCAGTTCACCTGCAAGTCAGAAGCTTAATAGACCATGGAAACTCCAATTGCACTGAACATCAAGCCTCTCAATACCCCTCACAGGGAGTTAGAATGGAAAGCTCTGGGAGATATGGATTATCAGATGTTAGACTATTTTCCATTAGGCTCTAAATATAATATTCAGATGCTAAATGAGTTGAAAGCCCAGCACCTTAGTGGAGCTGATATCCTAGGCATTTGGGACTCAAACTTGCCCATCTACAACCTCCCCCAGGTAAATCCTATGCCAGAATTGATCCACAGATGCTAGGAGTGCTATGATCCATGCCAAAGAGCTGTTCTCAGCCCCACAGGCTCAATTCTCTTCCATATCACCCCAGAGAGCATAAATGAGATGTTGCATTTCCACACTGCAAAACCATTGACCCCCCTCTACATGCAGAACTTGATAAAGAAGGGGACTAAGTTGTCAAATGACCAGATCATCAAAATCAATCAGCTGTTCATACAACCAAGCTCTGAAGCCATCAGAACTCCTCCTATTGGATATGCATACTTAAATGAATTGGGCAGAATGCTAGTGGATTTGATCAGCTATGTCCTAGGGTTCAGGGGAGTGGAGGATGTGGATGATAGTATAATGGCAATGCTGTCTATATTCTCTCCTGGAAAGCCTCCAGCTGTACATTATGACTATGCCACATATATTGCAGATAGGATCCATGACCAGCTAATGAATTTGCAAAGGGAAAGACTGTTCAGATACACTTCATACATTTACCATCTATTCTTGTTTTATCAACCAGGCAGCTTCCTCATTCCCCTGAAGCACGTTAATGCCCAGGGGAATCCAAGGTCAGTTGTGTTTTGGACCTCAGTTTTTCATTGCACCTCTGTATCACCATACACATACTGTGAGTTCATAGACTTGTTCATTCATCCAGCTATGACATTATTGTATGGTGTTTCTCCTCCAAGGTTAACTGATGACATGAGGAGAGTTCTCCATCTCTCCAAAACCTACAGCATTGGTAATTGGTACTTTTACCAACACCACACAGTGATCAGAGTATATGGTTGTGAGTTGAAGCCTTATAGGCTGCCAAGGTATGTCCCTATGAGACTTTTTGCCCTAGAATACTTCAGGCAATTTGGGAATGCCGACTACCTCCACTTCCAAAGCAAGAACAAGAAGGCACAGTTGAAGGTAAGGAGCCAGCTGGGCCCTTTCCTATATAACAAAAGAGAGGAGGGATGGAAAGAGGCAAATAGTATCCTAGAGGCCCTCAAACTGCAAACTAGTTCGAATGGATACCCTATGACCCCAATCATTTTGTTTCCCTCAGGAGGATAAAATACAAATTGGGTAGCTATGCACATATGAGGTTGCCTGAGATTGAGCAGTATGCCAATGCATTGAGCTGGAAAAAGGGCACCCTAGAAGAGGAAATTACTAGTGAAGATCTGCTAGAAAGAGAGGCTAGAAATATTCAAAAAGAAGCTGACTTGGAAACTTGTGGACAGGTTCCCCTCTCATATCAAAGACAACTTGGAGCAGCTGCCTCATCCTCAACAACACATCAGCAAGCTGCCATGAATACTCCACAGACATCCATCAAAGGCAAAGAAAAGCAGATGGAACAGCCACCTCCTATGACTGAAGAGCAAATGGAAACACTAGTCCAACAACAAGAAGAAATGATGCAGCAGGAAGTGCAGCAACAAACACAACACCAACAGCAAGAAGAACAAAGACAGGAGCAGCCTGTCCAGCAAGAGAAAACACTGGAAGCCCCTAAATCCACTGAACAAACTGTGTCTCCAAGGCAAGAAACTTCAGCTGAGGCATCAATCCTCCAAACTCCACAAAAGGAGGATACAAGCAGGAAAAGGGACAGAGAGACTCCCCTTACAACATCAACAACTCATGGGGAGAAAAGACAGAGAATCAATCCCTTCTCAGAGGAAGAAATGCCAATGGGACAGTCTTTTGGTATGGTCCCACCCAGTAGGGAAGCATCAGCAAGTTTCTTTCAACAGGAACAGGATAGAGCAATGGGAGGAGAAGTGAGTTCCTCAAATCAGCAAAGGGAAGGTGGACTCAGCATTAAACAGCAGTTCATCGACATTAAGAAGAGAAATGAGCCCATCAAAATACAACTGTATAACCATCTATTAAACATGGCTCCCACCAATCAACAAAGACTCATGTCTGCATATGATGTGCAGGAAGGCAAAATGATCATGAGTCATTTTATGCCAGAAGCAGTGCAGCCCCAATCTGCCTCTGACTGCTTGAGGACCAACCTGGAGGTCCTTGCCAAGGATATCCACCCAATGGACAAAATAGAACTACATAAGCAAACGGGTGAGATGGTCTATGCTTCCTTGGCAGACCAAACATTGGATAATTACAGGCTACAAAGTAGCCTTAACAACACAGCTGCTCAGCTTGAGTTGGAGAAAGCATCCTCTCAAGCAAAGGACAACAGAATTAGGTCCTTAGAAGACATCATCATAGAGATTGGGCATGATCCCAAAGATATCAAGGGCATACAAGAGATATTAAAGTTGAGGGATGCAGACATGACAGCTTTGAGGAGAAAGATCAAACTCCCAGCCACAATTCACCCTCAAACGGATGATGTTGCCCAACAAAGACATGATCAAGAGGCCACAACCTTGTTGGTATCTTTGTACAAGCAGCTAATCCAAACCCAAGAAAAACTGGGAGAATCAGAGGCTGCAAAAGCAGCACTACAGGCAGCCTTGAAACAAAGAGAAGAAGGTCAAACCTCCCAGCCTCCTCCTGAAGTAATCAACCTTGAGGAAGCTGCTCCAACTACTGCTCCTCCTCCTCAGCAAACAGAACCTACAGCACCAACTACATCGACAGCTGCACCAACAACAGAGCAGACTCATAGTCTGGATATGCAGAAGCTTCAAAATGAAATTCAAGTCCTGGAAGCTCAAATGTTAGAGCTTAATCAAGCCAAAGAATCTATGGCTAAAGCAAACAGAATGTGGCTGAGAAGGAAAGAGATATAAAAGCTCTCAAAAAGAGAATAACTGAGCTTGAGAAAGAGCTCACACTAGATAAGGTGACAACAGAGCTCAAAACAGTCCTATGGGCCAATATTGGCCAGTCCATTACTGATCAGTGGCAGTTCATTGAGACCATAGATGAACAGTCAGCACCCATTACAAAGGCAAATAGGGAGATACACAGAGCAAGAGCAAGCCTTGGCAACATGCTTGATGCTGCCAATAGGATGATCAACATATTGAATAACAGGACAAGCTCTCAACTGACCACCATGGGAATTGCTCACAGGACTGAGACAATCTCAATGGTTAAAAGGGTCCTGACATTAAGAAACCTGGTTGGAACATTAGAAAGGAGAACCCAAGATATGCAGACCGAAATCAACAGGTTCATGGACAGGTTTCAGGTGTTACAAAACAGATTCCTCCCCAGCATACTAAGCAGTGTGGGAAGACTACTTACCCATGAAAATTATGCTAAAAGGGTCAATGCCTTTGCTACAAGTCAAATTGCAGGACAGCCCAGCACTTCAGCAGAGTCAGAGCCAGCATCAGGGCAGACTCTCTACAATAGGGTGGAAAACCTGTTCTTCATCATGAACGAGACCAATCATCTGTTCGATGTACCTCCAAATTTCTATAAATATACAGAAGCAGATGAAACCATAGAGGCAATTGTGAAGCACCAATTTCCCACACAGGAAGTCTGGAACAGATTGACACAGCTAATATTATCAAGCCAGAACCTGTAATGTCAAGTTTTTCAAATTTATAAGTGATCATACACAGGGAAAATTTTTGTAGATCAGCATACAAAGGAAAGATGAAAGGCTGAGCCAACTCAGCAGGGCTATTCGGTCACCACAGCAGCAAGCACAATCACAGGTGGCAAGGCCGAGAAGATACAGCGCAACAAACGTAAAGGCACATTTTCCAGCATTAAAGCAAAGCGTTCCAACCGACTCAGTGACCTCCAAAGGTCAAAATATCCTCTGACAGACTTAAAGAGCAGTTATGTTGCATTCAAAGCTGTAATAACTTCTTTTCTACTTTTCTGTACGAAGTAATGAAGATATTTCTCTCTAAAATGATTCAATGCCTGAGAAATTTTGTATAAACATTTCTATAATGTCCCCTTTGCATGAGTTTGCAAGGGTTGTTGTTGATTTCATTTCTATATTTCTGTTGTTGTACAACTCTCAGAGAAATAATACAAAAGGTGGATGGAAAATCTCTGTGTTCCTTGATGCACTGTGGTGGCTGGCTGAGTGTTACAGGATTCCTGCATGTTTCATAGCACAATAAGTCTTCTTTTAACCTCTGTGTTATATGTTTTTTTTTTAGGTCTTTCATCTTCTTTCATGTTTGTGAGTTTTACACTTAATGGAAAAGTAAAAGAATAGTTCCAGGACTTAATCACAGATTACCCCGAACTCAATCTAAGTTGTTATAAATGTTTTCTTCAGATAGAGTAAATAAGGTGTAATTATTAATTGCTACACTTTCAAGCTATATCTCTCACTGTGATAGGTATTTTCAGGAATTCAAGTTTGCTCCTGAGGCATCTATCTCTTTCCCACACCCCAGCTCAGTGAAATATTCTTGAATGCTTTTCACTGGTTGTTCACATGTCACCATCATAATCTAACTTTGTTATATGAAATATTCAAATGGCCCTGTAATTTCAGTAAATCATCTCAAGGTTTCTAAACACTTGTAGCCACAGAATCCATTGCCCAATGAAATAAACTCATCTGCAGATTGCACATTTCAAGTACAGAAAGACATCCTTCAACCAAAGCACAAAACTAAACACCCTCATTTCATAGCTAGCCTAAAATCTCGACAGAACAGAGACAAATTATAAAGAGAGAGCCCTCTCTGATTATAGTGTGGCTAGGCACTGTAATCCAAAGATTGGTTAGTGGTTACCCCGGCCGTATTCCCTTAGAGTCAAAGGGAACAACCTGGGTGTTAACACATACAAACTGATTTGGTTCGAAATATAAAGTTGCCATACGTACCTTTTGTGTGTTTTGCACATTATTGAGATCGAAGAATTGCTCCATCTGTAATATCCATGTGGCGGGATCCTTGCCATCAAACTTCCTCATATCGATTTTTGGAACATGGTGAGTCTTCGATCCAACATTAGAGTCTATGGAATCATGATTAACATTTCTTTTATTCTCATCATGAGTTTCCTTTACTACCTTTTCACCATTAGTGACCCTTTCTTGTAGCAACTTCTTCAATTCATCCATCTTATCATCCATGCCATCAATTTTAGCGTCCATGCCATTCACCTTAGCTTCCATGCCATCCATCTTAGCTTCCATGCCCTTTATCTTAGATTCCACACCATTTACCTTAGATTCCATGCCATTTATCTTAGATTCCACGCCACTTATCTTAGCTTCTGTTAGCTTTTGTGAGCGTGACATTTGTTGCACTTGTTCTTGTAATTTTGATATATCATGTAGCATTTCTTCCTCTGCTTCATGAGTCATGCTAGAGCTTTCAGGTTCCTTACTAGGTGTTTTCATTTTCTTTCCTCGGGGCATCAGTTATCGATAATAATGTTTTACTATGCCCTTTGAATTCCGTTAAACCAAGCTTACACAAAAATAAAAATAAAAACTACACACCTTTTTTCACTTTATAGAAGCCTTCTGCGTCCTCTTTCCAATGCCACAAGTCTGAGCCAAATTGGATTCTCCAAGGAAGAGTTATGTGAAATCTCCCACAATGACTTGCTTTTAGACTGGTTCAATAGAGTGAACTTGTACGACGTGCCATGAGTCCCTGTTTCAACCTTTGAATCTGAAACACACATAGAAGAAACTACAGTCCGTCCTCTTTCTGTATCGTTTTACGAAATTTCAATCCGATCCTCAGAGAGAGAGTTATGACGATTTTCCCCAGGTCACCTGTTTTGAATGTAATTCAGGAGTCTGCAAAAAGGCCAACTTCCTCAGATCATATCTCCGAAAATATCACGCGAAAAGCTCTGAAATTTGGACCCAAGGTTTAGCGCCAATTCTTCTCAAATGGGTTTTTTTGGCGACTTCTGAAACGTCACAGAAAAAAGTTATAGCGAAAATGCCACGATGACCTGTTTGGAGCAGCGAAACCCTAGAATCCAAAGCTCTGATACCAAATGTTATGAAACCAGCTCAAGAAAAGATAGAAAAGATAAATCCACGCCTTAGAATTCAGCCTCTTCGAGGGGGAAACCTCCTTTACATTACATAAATGAACAACTCTTAGATGATACAAATGACAAAACCTCCTTTCTATATATAGGAGTCACAATATAATCCAGCCGACCTAACAATAATAATATAAAGCCACAAAAATAACAATAGAGGGATTCTATGGGGCACAGAAATAACAATATGGGGGTAATAGGGGCACAAAAATATAAATAGGGGGTATAACTACAATAGTAATGGGGTAATCACTAGTATTATAGGGACCCAACAGAACAATATTCCAATCAATAAGAATGGACAGAGGGTACATTACAGAAAGATGAAGAACAACTAGTCAGTCAGTCGTCCATGTAGACACTTATTTCTAAAGAAAAGATATTCAAAAGGGATAGAGAAGATATGTCCCCAACTACCTCTTGGGCTGCGCAATTTTTTTTTTTCAAAATGAAAAAGACCAAGGGACATAATAATACTCATAAGTCAATCCTCAAGTGATCACTATTCCAAATGAAGCTCTAGAGGAAGGGGACACGAAGAAGCCAACCACGGTGATTTATCAAGAATCCATATCATTCCTTCTACTCAAGTAGAAGAAACAATACACTCACCTACTATAGAAGCACCACTCTAATCTCTAGTATCATACAGTTCACAGTTTTCATCTCAGCAAAGTATCTTTTCAAGATACGCGGAAATAAAATCAAAGAATGAAGCTTTGAAGGCTTCCACGTACTCTAAGTTTTGGAAGCAGACAACTAAGACTCAACACGGACTAATTTATGTATTCAATTCAGAAAAAGGACAGTTCCAAATGGCCTTCATGGAACCTCTAATGCCAACCCCCATGAGTGATGAAGACTATAAAACCTCTATTTTTTCAATTGATACAAAGAAAATACATGAAATCGATCAGATCGATTTACATAAACAGACTCGGGAGCTGATCTTTTTATCACTCACCAATTCAACAATGATTATTTATAAAATTACAATCATGTTTAAATAACATGAATTATCAGTTAAAGATTGAAAATACGTCATCATTTCCTAAGGATAACAAGATCAAATCTCTAGAATATTTGATCATAAACCTAGGACATGATCCTAAGTATATCAAAGCACAAGAAGAGCTCATAAAAAACAAGGGTGCAAACATTCAAGTATTAAGGAAGCAACTGGAGCTACCCTCTAGAGAACATCCTCAAGCTAAAGAGGTTACCCATATAGAAATGGAGAGAGAAACACTTTTTACTATAGTGGTTGAGCAAAATGCACAAACACAAAAGATGGAGCATGGCATGGATGCAATATTGAAAGAAAAGGAACAATGTGAAGCAGCAGGAGCATCTACAGGCACATGTACAATGGGAGAAACTTTAGCAAGGACTATAGTTTCATAATCTATAGAATATCTTATGAGATCTCTAGATGAATTATCAGTGGTTTAGTAAAAAATAAAAATAAAAAAAAAATTGTTAGTAAAATTGGTTAATATGGAAGAGAATAAAATTAAAACTGAAAATGCATATCTGTCAAAACTCCATAAAAACTACAAGCTCATGCAGCAGGTACAAAAAAATGAAGACCAATCACTTGTCATTCAAATACTAGCAGAGGCTAAGAACAATCTTTTGCATAATATAAATGCCAACGTGATAGACATGTGTCCTTCAATACAAATTACTTTTAAACAGGAAGAACTTGTGCACAAAGTTAAGGCAACAATAGTAAATACAAAGGTAGTTTTGGAGCACAGACTTGCACAAGCACAAAAAATCATCAAGCTATTAAATTACAAAACCAAGGAGAAACTATAAGAATTGAACATTCCAAATAGAACAACAATAGTCATGGAGGTTAAGAGGATATTGACCAAAAAGAATTTGATGAAACGGTTGGAAAATAAATGCAAAGACCTTGAGTTGGAGGTTAGAAGGTTCAACAGAAAATTTAGATTACTGCAGGAAGAAAGATTGCCTACTCTCAGGAATTCTAATGGCCAATTGATCCCATTAGAATACTACCAAGAAGAACTCTGTAACATAGGTGATGATTCTTCCAAGTTTACAAAATCTAAAGGAATTATCAGTGGGGAAACCTTCATATAGGGAATACAATTTCATTTAAATATCCAGCATGATGTCCACCACTTTTTTGTAAATAAACTAACTTTTGACACTTACACCGAGGAGGATGAAAGATTCAAAGATATGGTTATATTTTCTATCAGTAGACTCCTACATAGCCACAACAACAGAGTAAATTTTCAGAAAAAAATTCCTATTTTTCCCTTTATATCCGAAATTATCTGTGTCTTTAAACATATATTATTTTGTAAATATATTTTATTTGAATTTCGATCTTACATGTAAAAGTTTCTATAAATAATTAGAATAGAGAATTAGAAATGATTGAACCATTGTGATAGAATTTTGAGTAGACTTGTATCCTTAGAAGTTATTTCTAAAATAATAAAAGGACTTTGGATTCATTTCAAAATAGCTTGTGTCCTTGTAGGTTCTTCTTTGTCATTGTAATTTCACCCTATTTTGATCCACATATGCTTGAAGTTTATTGGATTAATGGATATGATAATATTGAGTTTCAATTTATCTGAAATCCCGCATGAAGTTATAATCCTTTACAAAGATGAGTTGATTAAACTATTTGTTTGATTTAACTCCTCTACATCACTAAATTTTCATTTTCCCTTAAGTTTCAAACATATATTGTTTGGCTGTAAAAATATTTTACACGCATCCATTGTATATGAATGGTTAAATAATTTGTTTGATGTTTAACAAATCATATAGTTTCTAATGTTTCAAAAATGCATATCTTATCAAAGATAAATTATTTTTAGGGGTGAAGAATCATCCCTTCTAATAAATCATAAGTAATTTAGAAATTGCACCTATTTAAATAGTTTAGAGCTTTGCTCATCCAAAAATTTAAAAACCAACAAAACATTATAGATTCTCTGAAATAATTCCTGGCCTAGAATTATCATCAGAGATATAACAGTTCGGATGATCCTCATCTGTTCAGAGCTCAAGCTTTTTCTACCTACTGTAGTCCACTGAAACGAGTCTTGGACAGTGTCACACCCTTGGCAGAATTCCCAAAATTAATTGAATTTATCTACTTGTGTTGTTGTAAGGCCAATGGCTATCCACTAATGTGTTGGTTCCTGCATCTAGGCTCACATCCCCTCTGCGCTAACCTCCAATTCTCTTCCCAAAAGGAAGAACTTATTTATTGAAATAAACCTCCAGTATGTTTCGAAAGCTTACAATATATAAACAAAAAGGATTCATGAACCATTTCATTTCTGATCCCACAATTATCTCACTTTCTCTTAAAGTATCTTTTCAACTCCAATTTTTCCTCAAAAGAATCTTAATTAGATATTTCAAATCCCTAAAATCCTCACTCCTCCTATGATTACTCATTCATTCCTAAGATCTCTACAACTCACAAGATATTCCCTATTAATCAATTTGCATTCCAATCTCTTTAAAACTAAAAATAAACTTAGGAAAATAAATAAATAACTAAGGGAACCAACTCCCTTTAGTAAATATGTGATAAGACTCCTACGTCTTATAAACCATGAAGAATGCTCCTGCATCCACCCCCAAGAGTGCTGAAGACTATAAAACCTCCATTTTTTCATTTGATACCACAAAAATACTTGAAATCGATCAAAGAAATTTACATAAACAAATGAGGGAGTTGATATTTTTATCATTCACCAGTTCAAGAATGATTGTTTCCAAATTACAGTCATCTTTGAATAACATGAATTCTCAGTTAAATATTGAAAGATGTCAACATTTGCTAATGATAACAAGATCAAATCTCGATAATATTTGATCATAAAGCTAGGACATGATCCTAAGGATATTAAAGCATTGAGGAATAAACTGAAGCTACCCTCCACAAAACATCCTCAAGCTGAAGAGGTTGCCAATATAGAAATGGAGAAAGAATTATTTTTTACTATAGTGGCTGAGAAAAATGCACAAATACAAAATATGGAGTAGGGCATGGAAGCATTGTTGAAAGAAAAAGAATAGTGGGAAGCAATATGAGCATCTACAGGGACAAGTATATTGGCAGAAACTTCAATAAGGACTGTATTTTCAGAATCTATAGTAGAGCTTACTAGAGATCTAGATGAATTATCAGTATTTTAGTCAGAAAAAGAAATATTGTCAGCAAAATTAGTTATTATGGAAGAGAATAAACTTAAAAATGACAATGCATATTTGTTAGAACTCCAAAAAAACTACAAACTCCTGTAGCACGTACAAAAATATGAAGACCAGTCCTTTTCCATTCAAATTTTAGTAGAGGCTAAGAACAGTATTTGGCAGAATATAAATGCCAACATAAAAAACATGTGGCCTTCAGTACAGATTAGTTTTGAATAGGAAGAACTTGTGCACATAGTTAAGGTAGCAATAAAAAATACAAAGGTAGATTTGGACCACATGCGAAAAGAAGCACAAAAAATCATCAAGCTTCTAAATTCCAAAACGAAGGAGGAACTAGAAGACTTGAACATTCCAGATAGAACAAAAAAAGTCATGGAGGTTAAGAGGATCTTGACCAAAAATAATTTGATGATATGGTTGGAAAATAAATGAAAATATCTTGAGTTGTAGGTCAGAAGGTTCAACAAAAAATTACATTACTGCAGGAAAAAGGCTTGCCCACTCTCAGGAATTCTAATGGTCAATTGATCCCATTAGAAAACTACCAAGAAAAACTGTGCAACATAGGTGCAACATAGGTGCTGATGCTTCCAAGTGTATAAAATATAAAGGAATTATTAGTGGGGAAGCATTCATACAGGGAATATAGTTTGATTTAAATATCCAACATGAGGTCCAAAATGCACAGATATAAAAGATGGAGAATGGCATGGAAGCACTATTGAAAGAAAAAGAATAGTGGGAAGCAGCAGGACCATCTACAGGCACAGGGAGAGTGGGAGAAACTTCAGCAATGGCTACAGTTTCATAATCTACAGAAGATCTTACGAGATCTCTAGATTAATTATCAGTATTTCAGTCAGAAAAAATAAATAAATAATAAAAATAATAAGTAATAAATAAATAAATAAGTAAATAATTAAAAAATTAAAAATTAAAAAAAATAATAAATAAAATAAATAAATAAAAATAAAAATATAAATAAATAAATAAAAGAAAAGAAAAAAAGAAAAGAAAAGAAAATAAATAAATAGTTAGTAAAATTGGTTAAGATGGAAGAGAATAAAATTAAAACTGAAAATACATATCTGTCAGAACTCTAGAAAAACTACAAGCTCATGCAACAGGTACAAAAATATGAAGACTAGTCCTTTGTCATTCAAATATTATCAGACGCTAAGAACAATTTTTTTCATAATATAAATTCCAACATAATAGACATGTGTCCTTCAATACGGATTACATTTAGATAGGAAGAACTTGTGCACATATTTAAGGCAACAATAGAAAATACAAAGGTAGATTTGGAGCACAGGCCTGAACAAACACAAAAAATCATCAAGCAATTAAATTACAAAACCAGGGAGGAACTATAAGACTTGAACATTCTAGACAGAACAACAATAGTCATGGAGGTTAAGAGGGTATTGCCCAAAAAGAATTTGAGGATACAGTTGGAAAATAAATGCAAAGATCTTGAGTTGGAGGTTATAAGGTTCAACAGAAAATTTAGATTACTGCAGGAAAAAGGCTTGCCTACTCTCAGGAATTCTAATGGCCAATTGATCCCATTAGAATACTACCAAGAAGAACTTTGTAACTTCTTCCAAGTTTAGAAAATCTAAAGGAATTATCAGTGGAGAAGCCTTCATATAGGTAATATAGTTTGATTTAAATATCCAACATGAGGTCCACCACTTTTTTTTAAATAAACTAACTTGTGACACTTACACTGAGGAGGATGAAAGATTCATAAATATGGTTATATTTTCTATCCCATGTGAAGAAAGGTGGGACCAGTTTCTAGAATTGATCGAGTGAAGTATAACTAAAGGAACAACATTTCCAACAAAGTAGCAATAACCATCATGAGACTCCTACAAGGCCACAACAACACAATAAATTTTCAACAAAATTTCCTATTTTTCCCTCTATATCTGAAAATATTTGTGTCTTTACACATATATTATTTTGTAAATGTATTTTATTTGAATTTCTATCTTAGATGTACAAGTTTCCATAAATAATTAGAATATCGAATTAGAAATGATTGAACCATTGGGATAGAATTTTGAGCAAACTTGTATCCTTTGAAGTTATTTCTGGAATAATAAAAGGACTCTCGATTTATTTCAAAACAATGTGTGTCCTTGTAAGTTCTTCCTTGTCATTATAATTTCACCCTCTTTTAATCTACATATGCTTGAAGTTTATTGGATTAATGGATATGATAATATTGAGTTTCAATTTATCTGAAATCCCCCATGAAGTTATAATCCTTTATAGAGATGAGTTGATTAAACTATTTGTTTGATTTAACTCCTCTACATCACTAAATTGTCATTTTCCCTTAATTTTCAAACATCTGTTGTTTGGCTGTAAAAATATTTTACACGTGTCCATTGTATATGAATGGTTAAATAATTTGTTTGATGTTTAACAAATCATATAGTTTCTAATGTTTCAACCATGCATATCTTATCAAAGATAAATTATTTTTAGGGGTGAAGAATCATCCCTTCTAATAAATCATAAGTAATTTAGAAATTGCACCTATTTAAATAGTTTAGAGCTTTTCTCATCCAAAAAATTTAAAAACCAACAAAACATTATAGATGCTCTGGCATAATTCCTAGCCTAGAATTATCTTCATAGGTACAACACTTCAGATGATCCTCATATGTTCAGAGCTCAGGCTCCTTCTACCTACTGTAGTCCACTAAAACGAGTCTTGGACAGTGTCACACCCTTGGTAGAATTCCCAAAATTCATTGAATTTATCTACTTGTGTTGTTGTAAGGCCAATGGCTATCCACTAATGTGTTGGTTCCTGCATTTAGGCTCACGACCCCTCTACACTACAAAAGACTTCATGATCCCTACGACACTGCTTCTTGGTTGATGGTGCACCCACGTCCCCTTTTCTTGGTGACTTTTTCACCACCTCCAGATCACGATCCTTAAGTGTTTGTGAACTCCAACCTTTGTCCCACGACACACAGACCTCTAATCTACAACTCACCCTTTCCATGTTTACCTGAACAACCCACCCGGTCCTTCGCTTGCTGACTTGTTTTAGATGTTGGCCTTAAACGCCAATTTTCACATCTACTACTCTTGAGGTTAGACCATAAATCCTTCTTTCAACACCCTAGAAGTCTTGGTGGTTGATTCAAATGATGCCCACAAGCTGGGGAAATGGATCAACCTAATAGTTTTGGCTCCTCTACAGTTCGTTGCTCTTATGATGCTTGGGCTCTGGCCTTCAATCCAGATACAATGGTGAATACCTGTAGAAAACCAAATATCCACAACCAACAATGATATATTCATAAAACTCTTGACTGGGAAACAAAAGAATGAACCAACTAGTGTGATTCTAAATGCCACCAAAATTGGATTTTCTCACTAGGGTGAGGATGAATCCTGCAGAATCTAGCCTGAAGGTTTCACTTGAAACCCTCACTTACGGAAGACTCACTTGAGCTTCCAAATCAAATTCCAAGAAAGAAAATCCAATTTTTTTTTTCTTTTCTTGTCATCCCACAACTGGACAAGATTGTGGCTCTAATACCACTGTAAGATTCCAAACGTTAAAAATTTCAATAGATCTAGCACACCTTAGTGTTCTAATTAAAAATAAACTTTCATCAACAACAAGAACATAAGGGATTTGAAAACGCAAACATTTTGTTTAATTAATAACATCAAATAATACATACCAGAATGATTAACATAAAATCCCTTACCAATGGCATGCAAAGCTACTTATTAACTAGCTCAACCAACTAAACTTGGAAGAACACTTATGGACCCTAGGTGGATTCACTAGACAAATTCACCCACGGGGTTTTCATCCTTGGGATCAAACTAGAACTCGCCTCCCCAAGTTCTCAACAAAGACAAAACAGATAGACAACTTAGGATGATCCAAAATATTCTCTCCTATCCCCTTTCATAGGCTTGAGAGACTCTCTAGAAACATTATTTTATTATTTTCTCTCTAAAAATGAAGGAAAATACTATGGGGAGATCCCATGGGTATATTCCATCTATTTTGACCCCATAAAGAGACAAATCCCATGGGAAAATACCATGGTGAATACCATGGGTAGATTCTATCCATTTTGACCCCATCAAGGAAAGGGAATATTACATATTTCAAGATAAAGAATATGTAGCATGGATATTCTATGTAGAATAATTCTTAGATCTACATCAAGTGCCACTTTACAAAAGGAAACTCTTACATTCTTGTATTAAGAACTTGATTGATTTGTTTAGTATTGATGGCTATGTGAATGAAAATTTTATTTTATTGTCACTTTTTCCATCTTTACAAATGCGTTGATAATATTTTATGGTGATATTAGGAGCAACAAATTCTAAATAGTCAATTGATAAATATCTAATAAAACTATGTTATGACGCCATGGAATGTGTGTGTGAGAGAGACATGGTAAATATCCAATAGTGATTGACCTAATAAAGGGGCTACATGTACAATGTGTGAACATGTATATACATAGATTGTATACACATTATTGAGGAAATATATAATTCATATGTATGAATTTATTAGGATATTTGAAGGTTCTCATATTTTTTTAATTTTTATTTTTTTTATAAATAACCTCTCTTATATGTCTAGAATTAGTGATCCATGCTCACATTTCATGCACATAATTGATTTATTGATTATTTATGAAAAAATTTAATTATGTATATAAACTCTCCAAATTTTGCAAAGTTTACCATTCATATATCCAATTATAAGTATAGTCATTTTCATTGACTGATCATTGACAGTGTTGGATCCCTCCAACATACAGGGGCTCTACCCTATATGAAGTCCCAATTAGACCTCATAAGTTTGGTATAGGATACCATCCAGAAACGTGGCCTGGATGACATGTTCTTAAATATTTTCCTTGGTTTTTGTAGTTAGCATAAGAGAGAAACATGCATGTACTTTTGAATGAGTAGGTAAGTATCCCTTGTGAAATGTTCAATTGCAATATGTATCAAGGTTCCTTCACCAAAAGGGAATAAACTAATGGTATTATTCTAGTAAAGACACACACATACACATGAAAGAATCGTAAACCACCTAGCAAAATAGTTCACACATAAGCAACAATCATTAAAACAATACAACATATATTCAATAAGATGAGAACCAAATCCAATGAAATACTTTAACTTATTTAGTACATAAGAAACCAAAAACATACAACAAACATCCAAAGAATAGTATTAAACCATTTACAATATACACATAAAAGTGTGTTGGCTTAGTAAGCATCAAATATTAAGTAAAATTTCCAAGATGCATTGATACATTAAGACATCACTAGTTCCAATAATGGAGCATTAAGCCACTACTTTCTCCCCAAAAGAAATATCTTCCTCCCTAATGCCTAGTTGGAGAAGCCAATGTGAAAATTCCCTTCTTTGAGTAATGAGGCTTCTCTTTTAACAAGAGGAATGACCTTTCACATTCCCTTTAGAAATTCCCACTGTAGGTCAAAAAATAATGCAATATACTAAAGAAAAATACAAGATCTAATTCTACAACAAACTTTGCGGAAGCTTAATTGAATATGAGGAAGATCAATAGAACACATATAACTAATAAAGAGAAAGGAATCACACATGAACACAAAAGAATACTCTAGTGAAAGCCTCAGCCTAAAACTCCGATCTTTGTATTATCATACAAGTGGAAATATGTCCAGATTACACAAAGCATTAGCTCACAAGCTATCCTGCTCTTAGTAAAATCCCTCTGCTACTCATAGACAGTCAAAGGCTTCTCACAAACCACTTCCTATACCCTCCAAGCCTCCTATTTCCTTGCATAGTTTCTCATGGGTCCTCAAGCTGCCACCTGTGTGTAATTATCGCTCACACACTACTCTGACCTCTGATATAACTACACAAACCTAAAGGAGATAAATCCTTCTCCATGGATGAGTTTCCTTTATAGGAAAAATCCATCCAACTAATAGTACACTGTCCCTCCTCT
This sequence comes from Pinus tabuliformis, assembly GCA_031772625.1. Taxonomy (NCBI): domain Eukaryota; kingdom Viridiplantae; phylum Streptophyta; class Pinopsida; order Pinales; family Pinaceae; genus Pinus; species Pinus tabuliformis. Next base: position 475,783,160 of record CM062810.1, on the reverse strand, counting down.
AACCTCAACTGGGTCTTTCTCTGAACTGACATGCATGAGTTATTTATGAGAGAATATTTAGTTATCTGAAGTGTAGTAGTTATATGCAAGCATGCATTAACTAACTGAACTCACAATTAATTCAACAAACTGTTTGAATTAATCTAACTGGACTTGACTCAGTTAACTGAGCCAACTAATTACAACTCAATATTACAACTCATCCTTATCTCTTTAACTGATGGATAAATTCCTCAATCAATGGAGAAATTGTTGCATGTCCTCACATAGACTTCATGTTTCATTTTCCACAACTAATTAACTCAAGATGAATTAATTAATTATTTTACAAACAACTTCTAAGATCAAATTCAAATTTTACTTTTTAATTTTAGTCTAGTGACTAACTAAAATTGGAATCCATCTCGAAATGATATTTGTAGCAATGTTATTTTTAGCACATCCATTTTTCATTCCTTGTTTCTATGTCCAACACTGGGACCTGAACTGCTATTTATAGCAGTGCTATTTTTAGCATTTCTTGTTGCTATTTTCAACACTCCATCTCAACAAGAAAGGCATTCAACTTGAAATTGGTCTTTTACCTTTGGAATGTTTTGCATGCAACACTTCCTCGAAGTGTTATTTCTCCAACAACTCTAGAAGCAAGAAAAACTCCCAACTAACCTCTCTGTTGGGCTAGAAATATCCTCTGATGCTGAAGCTCCATATGTTGTTGACAAATTCTCCCTCCCTTACCTCTGAGCTGCTCTAACACTTCATGCATCTCGCACAGTTTCACACCTCTCTGTGTCATCCTACACTAGTGCAACACTCCTGTGCCTCTTGCATTGTTGCAGCCTGCTAGCTTTGCACTGTCTTGGGATTCCTGAACTGTAGTTCTCTTTGCTGCTCCATTCACATATGTCTCTACCCACTCAGCCAGTCCTGTTACTCATCTTTAGGGCTCCCATAGCAAGGTCTAATCAAAGAGCTTAGGTACCTCAATGATCCTGCCCCTATTCTAGTGTCCTTACGGTTCTCACTCCACATCACCCCACCTCCAACCTGGAGGTATGGATGCATGTGATCCCTCTGCCCACATGGCTCAAAATTTTCCCCTACTGGAGGTCTCCAAATGAGTTGATGCCTCCACTCAATCTCCTCTCGGCTTCTCCAGTTGTTGCTACTCCACAACCTTCTGAAGTTGCTTCACTAATTGTGGCTCCTCCACAATTTTCTGAGAATTCTTCTGGCGCTGCATGTTGAGAGGTAATGTAATCACCCTCTCAACCACCAAGTATCTAACCTTTGCCTTGCTCCTCAAGGCTTTTCATGCATATTGTACCTCAATTGCATACAAGTTCTTGGCTAGCACACCAATCTGTTTCATATTTCCCTCTGTCACGAAATGTTTTCGAAAAAGTGCTGATTTTAAATCAGCGATATCTCCCTCATCTGAAATCCGATTCAGCTGATTTTTTTTTTTAATTTGGGTCCTTTTCCACAAGGAATCCAAATCTGCTATTTTTTTAAAAAAAATTGCACAAAATGTTTCAGATCTGCTCGGAAAACTCGCGGCCCAAAACTCAAAACTTCAAACTTCTCCCTTTAGAGTATATTGTTCTTTTCTTTGATCACCTTTGCTCCGATAAACTTGGCTTTGATACCATCTAGAAATTCCCACTGTAGATCAATAGATTATGCAATATAGTAACGCAAAATACAAGATCTACTTCTACAACAAACTTTTCGGAAGCTTAATCGAATGAGCAAGAACAATAGAACACATATAACTGATAAAGAGAAAGCAATCACACATGAAAACAGAAGAATACTCTGGGGAAAGCCTCAGCCTAAAACCGCGATCTCTGTATTATCATACAAGTGGAAATATGTCCAGATTACACAAAGCATTAGCTCACAAGCTATCTTGCTCTCAGTACAATCCCTCTGTTGCTCATAGACAGTCAATGGGTTCTCACAAACCTTTTCCTATACCATCCAAGCCTCCTATTTCCTTGCGTGGTTTCTCCTAGGTCATTAAGCTACCACCTATGTGTAACAATCCCTCACACATTGCTCTGACCTCTAAAATAACTGCACAAACCTGAAGGAGATAAATCCTTCTCCATGGATGAGTTTCCTTTATAGGAAAAATCCATCCAACTAATAGTACACTATCCCTCCTCTGATCTCAACTAGGTATTTCTGTGAACTAACATGACTGAATTATTTATGAGAGAATATTCAATTATTTGAAGTGTAGCAGTTATATGCAAGCATGCATTAACTAACTGAACTCACAATTAATTCAACGAATTGTTTGAATTAATCTAACTGGACTTGACTAAGTTAACTAAGCCAACTAATTACAACTCAATATTACAACTCATTCTTATCCCTTTAACTAATGGATAAATTCCTCAATCAATGGAGAATGTGGAAGCTTAATCGAATGGATCAAGATCAACTGAACACATATAACTGATAAGAAGGAATCAATCACACATAACACAGAAGAAATAAACCAGGGAAAGCCTTAGCCTAAAACCCCAACTATGTATTATCATACAAGTGGAAATATAATCGGATTACAAAAAGAATCAACTCACAAGCTATCTTGCTCTCTCTACAATCCCTCTGCTGCTCATAGACAGTCAAAGGCCTCTCTCAAACCTTCTCCTCTACCCTCCAAGCCTCCTATTTTTTTGTGCAATTTTCTTTGGGGTCGAGTGCTATCACTTGTGTGAATTGGCCTCTTTACACACTCACTAACCTCTGATCCAACTGCACAATCCCAAAGGAGATAAATCCTTCTCCATGGATGAGCTTCCTTTATAGGAAAAATCCATCCAAATGATAGTACATTTTCCCTCCTCTGATCTCAACTGGGTCTCTTTCTGAACTGACATGCATGAGTTATTCACGAGAGAATATTCAGTTATCTGAAGTGCAACAGTTATATGCAAGCATGAATTAACTAACTAAACTCACATTAATTTAAACAAACTCTTTAAATCAATCTAACTGGACTTGACTCAGTTTAACTGAGCCAACTAATTACAACTCAAATTAGAACTCATCCTTATCTCTTTAACTGATGGATAAGTCCCTCAATCAATGGAGAAACTATTGCATGTCCTCACATAGACTTCATGTTTAATTTTTCACAACTAATTAACTCACTGTGAATTAATTAATTTATTTTACAAACAGCTGTTAAGATCAAATTTGAATTTTACTTCTCAATTTTAGTCCAGGGACTAACTAAAATTGGAATCCATCCCGAAATGCTATTTATAGCATTTCTATTTTTAGCACTTCCATTTTTCATTCCTTGTTGCTATGTCCAACACTAGTACCCGAATTGCTATTTATAGCAGTGCTATTTTTAGCACTTCTATTTCTAACATTTATTGTTGCTATTTTCAACATTCCCATCACTCTTGAACTTCCCTCATGACTCTTAGACTTCTAATGTGACCTTTGGACATCTATATGACTTTTGGATGTTTCTATGTGACTCTTTTTTCCATTTGTGACTCTTGGACTTCCACATATTTGAATTTACAATATTTCCCAAAATTGCATCATCACATTCCATATCATCATGTGACGGAAACATGACAAGTCATTAACGTTCATGACTTGGAACCATAGTGACTTGTACATAGAGTTATTTAAGAAGTGATGACATTGCCACTATGTATTCAATACTTGTAATACATTTATTTATTGTGATTGTGTCCTACCCTCCAAAAGGTCTTAAGAGATAATGGAGTCTTCATTAGTCACTTTCATCATCGGAATCCATTGTTCTTTCAATTGTCACAACATGGTACCTTTCTACCTTGTTTCTTCAAGATTATTCCTTGAGAATCCTTTCTTGATATATATCCTCATACAAATTTTCCATGTGTTATTGAGCATCTGTAGGTATAGATCACTCATGGCAAGAAAACATTAGCCCAAAAATATCCTATTCTATCATGCTCCATGCAAAGTTTATAAATGTGGATCAATGGTACACAAGGGGAAGAGAATGAGACCTTCTAGGTGTAGTGCGCACTTACATGAGACAAAGGGCTTTTTTACTCACTGATATTATGCCATGCATAACATTTGAAGGAGGAGGTGGAAATGTGGGTGCAGGTCATAGGTGTAAGAGGCAAGGAAACAAGACTATCCACTAAAATTGTGCCATGCACTAGGGAGGAAGGCCAGGGCCACAAGGAGGGTGCATGTCATAGTTTCAAGGCACAAGGGAGGAATCACTGCCCACTAGAAGTTTGCAGTGCACCACACTGGTAGACAGAGGTTAGACTGTTGCAGTGATGGACAACAAGTAACAAGAAAGAGGTTCTGTTGACTAGAAATGTGTAGTTCACAAGAGAGGGAGAGAGGGACCATCTGGGCATAGGGCATAGTTCTAACTGAGAATTAGGGTCTCCACTAAACCTTTGAAGTGTGTAGTGCAGTCTTCGTAGCCTAGAGGGAAGGCTTGTAGGGTCAGAAAAATGGCTAAGTAAAAGGGTGTAACATGGAAAAACATAATGAGTTACAGGTGTAATCAAGCATAATAAATCTCGACTCCTCAAAAAAACTTATATAGGATCCAAGAATAATAAATATACATAAAAAATCTAGTTCACGAACATCCTCCAAGTGTAATAAATAAATTATGTGCGGTTGCGACACATAAGTGTTTTTTGTGGCTAGAAGGTGTACTATTACTTCAAAGTGCATTATAGATGTTATTGACGATGTTATGACACTTAAAAAGTAACATGGACAATTTTAACATGTGTAGAAACATAAAAAGACACTTGAAACCAAAAGAAACACTTCACATACTAGAAGGTAGGCTCCAAAATTTGAACATAGCAAAATTTTGGAGGGTGTTGCAATAGCGACAGCACTTGGTGACACACTAGGAAAATTTTAGCTTCTTTATCTAGGGCTAGCCTTCCGAGAAGAATTAGCCTTTTAATATGTATTTATTTATCAAGGGGATTCCCTTGGCTTCCCCATTTAACTCGATTATGAATGTAGTACCCACCATTCCCTTTCTTGGTTTAACACACAACAAATCTTGCCATTTCACAATTTTTTCAATCTAGGAGAAGGGTAATATATAGTTGCGAGTTAAAGATAATAAAAGTATTAGTTTTATCTCTATTGTTTCTCCACTATTAGTAGGCCTATTCAGTACCCCAACATAGTCACTACAGGAACATAAGCATCGCTTCACTTCTAGCGGACCTATCCAGTACCTCGAAGAAGTTACTTGTCTCACGTCTCTATGTAGGAAGCCTTTCTCTTCTTCACCCTTTATTTATTTTATTTAGATAATTGTTCTTAGGAATTTATTATTTCCTTGGGGATAAAGAGGGATTCTAAATTATTGAGAGAAGAAGGGGTTGTTCCTTCAGACATAGTTATATATATGTCTGATATTGATTTGTTCACTATTTATTTTCCCCTTTCCCTTCTTTACTTGGTTGGATTAGCAAGTAAAACATCGAGTAAATTCAACACCAAGTTAAGGAATAGGGATGATAGAGATAAATGTGGGTGTCACGGTTCTACTAAAATATTTCCTCTTGAATGTACTGTATTATTTTTGTGGAAATTACTTAAACATAAGGTATTTTCCCAAACAAAGAAGAAGAACTAACATATATCCAAGAATTGTGGTTATCACAATCCTTGTTCATTTCGCCACATATTCTTTTCGATCCATACATGCACTCTCAAAAATTGTCTCATTTATGTATAATAACCAATACAAAGGAAAAGGAAAAATATATGACCAGAATGAACACCATGAGACTAGAAAAGAAAATTGTACAAAGAAAGGAACACAATCCAAGGTTGTTACTAGTAGTAGTCTTGAGATCTCGACCATTGATGGGAAGAGGATCCGTCCTCCCATCCAAATATTTCAATATATAAGAATGTGTTAATGGTTTTGGCTACCGCCAACATGTAGGGGATCTCCCCAATGTGAGGTCCCAATTAGAATTCACACCATTTGGTGTAGGAGTCTCATTCGGCTATATGGTCCAGCCACCATTGCAAAGGTTTTAGAGATACACCTTCGTTATAACACATGCACAAGAGATCACAAACACCACTTTGGGGCAGCAAGTAGGTAATATTTTTATGACATTGTATGTAGAATGCATAGGAAACTTCCACGGCTAGTAAAGGGGAAAACGAGCCTATGATCAGGGAAGTAAGAGTACACTCCTAAGGGAGACCTGTGACAGGAAGAGAAAGGCTTCTTGATTTACGTACAAATTAGTTCAAAAGATAAACAACAATTGTAAAACTATAACAACACTCGTTCAAAAATATCCATATCTAAGTAACGAAATAGTTCATTAGTCTTATCATGTATTATTCTAGCATATACCACAAACATAACAAAACTAGTCTTACTATATCCAAAATACACGCATGAAGAAGTGCTAGATCAAGGAGCTTCTGATTATCAATGAAATATTCCAAGTACATTATTACATAGGTGAAACAATAGATCCAGTAGTATAACATGAAGCGACAACTTTCTTCTCCAAAGAATGATTTATCTCCTATGTAATTCAAATCCAAGGCAAGACTATAAGAATCCAAGCACTTTACTTGGGTTTTGAGGAGTTATTTATAATAAATTAAAATGACTTTTAAATTTCCTCATGACTCTTTAAATTTCACACGTGTATTTTCATCTTCTACACATGTCTCTTGGATTTCATTACATAAAAATTATTACAAAGACAAAATACACACAAGACAGTGGCTATATGAGATAAAACTGCTAATAGGACAAAGAAGTTTTCACAAGGACAAGTCGTTTTCTTCTTCATGGAGGTCATTTGTAATGTATGTATTACATGCTCTGAATTCCATATCAATTACTTTTCTCTAAACTAGCAGGTACCCTACAAACTACATGTTCACCTCCAGTGCTTCCATCATTATAGATTTGGAGCTTGATTGCACACTATTCCACATCCACGATAATTTCAGGTGATCGTTGGTTGGTGCAATGGAATATTTTAGAATAATATATTTAATGATCTCTAGGCCTTCTTGTGCTGATGTTTGCTTTATTTTCTCGATGTATTGTCTCACTTCCTAAAAGATGATTTCCCTGGCTCTTATCTCTCCAACTGTTCCTACTAAAGTCATCCTGTGATTTTGTGCTAGAGACTCTAAATCATTATGCGTTTGATTATAGGCAGCAATAGTGTTATTCAACTTATCTCCAAGACATATATAATTTTGACGGTGGATTTTTGGTGGTACTCTATCTATCTTTGTGACAATCAAGTCCTTTCTAACCAACTGTTACATAACATTTGGATATTTGGTATTCCATTCCTGGACTTGATCAATATCTTTGTTTTCTGCCACTAGGAGTTTTAGGAATTTTGGTCATTTATTTTATATAACAAAAATGGGCACAACTACTTCATGTATAAGTATCATTCTTATATACAGTTGTGCCATAGTATCATTCATTGGACCCAATTTCTCCTATATGGTTGACTGCTATTATGTTGTATTAAATTTGTGCTATGATAGTTGTTGATTTTCTCCAGTGAGATGTTCCACTTATTTCTTTACTATATCTAAATCTCTCCTCGATCGTGCATTCTCATTCAACAAATACTCTGAGTTATCCTACGTTGTTGTGCAACAACAACATTAGCTTCCATGATTTCTTGGGGATCCCTTCTAGTGTTAGCAATTATCACCTTTTATGTGGATACAAAGATCATATTTTGAGGATCATTTGGGAAGTATCTTCGCCTTCGTTTCACAATCCTTTTCTTCAGCTGATCAAATGTGACATTACATACATCCATGACTTGGTCCTTTGGTGGAGGTGTGATTCCCATTTCACAAAATGGGATATGGCCACCCGTGAGAGGAGGTTCTACCCGAGAACTTGGTTCATCATCTATGGGTTGGATAGTATCATCTTCCTCCAATTCTTCCTCAATTTCTTGAATCAATTGTTCTTCCTCTGACCTCTGTCTTACTTCCTCCTCATATGACTACCTTTTCTTATGTTCTTCCACTCTCCTTCCTTCCTCCTCTTCATCCTATTTCTTTCTGGGAAATTCATCTTGTTTCATCTTCTCCTCTTCATCCTGTTGCATCTTTTCCTTTAATTTTTCCTTATCTTGTTTATCTTCAAAAGCACCGTTATTCAACAGGTCATATTTCCATTTCCTTCTACTCTCTTCCATTGAATCATGCTTGATCCTTTTCCTAAGAGCTATAATATTTTCTTGAAAAACTATTTCTATGGCTTCCTGTTCTTGTAAATCTCAAGCTAGTGAAACTTGGAGGGAACTAAATTCAATTCCTAGACATGTTCTTCTTACTGCATTATACAATTTCTTCACCTTTTCATATTTTGCAGTATTCATTGATTAATATCCCCAACCAAATCCAATCCTATCACAATGTTTCTTGCACACTCTCCTCGGATCATATATGTGAGAGTCCTTGACTGCAAAGTACAAGTGGTCCAACTCTTACATTTCTCCATTTTTTTGGCTTATGGCTCTTCAACACATACAATCCAATCCTCAAAGGAAAAGTCGGTTAAGGAGATTTATTGCACCTATGAAGAACTCATGACAACCCTTTATCCAACTAATAAGCTAATTCTTTCAACATCACCACCTTATTAGTCACATATTGCGAGAGAAGCTGAGGCGAAATATGACATCCAAATCATCTAATATAGATACCTTTTGGCATAGAAAACCAATTTGTGATATCATGAAATGACCCCTTTACCTGATCATTCAAGCAAGGAGAATCAATCTCATATATCATCTAAAATATGACTGCAAAGAAATGCTCTTCCAATATTTCATATACCCCTCTAAAACTCAAATCTGATAACACCCTAAAGTGTAATTAAACTAGAAACTTTTCCTATGGGTTCCAATTCCAATACATTCCCTCAAATGCATATCGTGCATAGATCCCATCCAACAGAAATGTTGACATGTAAAACTTTGGTGCCTGGTTTGTCCTTAAATATCATTTAGCCTTCCCAACATGGAACTATAATTCAAAAGAAAATATATCTATCCAATTGAAGATTTTTCCATGGGTAACCACCATGTTAAGAATAATATCCATTTCTCTTCAAATAATTTAGTGTTATTTTTCCCATGCATCCTACAACACATGGAAATAAGGTACTGATAGACATCCCTTAGAGTCCTATTCAGGTAAACTCTAGATGGGAAATGTTAGAACTTGGTAGGCTATTGACACCAAGATTTGATGATGTCACTTATGTTGATATAAACTAGTCTAGTTTAAAAGTTGTTATTGGCAACTCTTTGGCCTTTAGCATCTTATAATAACTCCACATGTCTTCTCCATAATAGATGGAGAGTTCAACACTGCTTCAACTAAGAAGCACGAGATCTAAATCATCCATGTGTGTGAGTCCATTCAGTTACCTTTGCATAAGGAATAATTGGGAACCCACATGAAATCCTGTGTATCTTTCACCATTTAATGTTAATGTGTACTTCCAAATATTCCAAACTTTCATAGAAATGTTTCTACATGAATGTGTCTTTGATGTCTTTCCACATGACCTTAGTGGATTTATGTATAAATCACTATGTATCTGTAAGAATAGGAAAGTTGGTCTTTGTAACTTCTATTTTTTCTTCAGTGCTTCTTTAAATGCCTCTTGATGTGTAGCAGGAAGCATCATTTCAATAGATGATGAAAGAGTAATGAGACTAGTAGCTTGAACACATGTACATCAAAGCACACTCATAGCGACAAATATTAAATTCATGAAATTTTGTAACTATTACAAGTAATAACTTAGTAGAACATATTCATAAATCCAACTAATTTAGTTGAGAGTATATGCCTATCAATGATGGGACATGGTCACTTTTACAATAAATAAATCTCCATGAAAACAAGGAGGGTGCATTGTTAGAGCGTGAAGGGAATTTCAAGGATCACTAAAGGCTTCAAGCTACACTCATGTGCTCAATCACAAGATATATATCATCAAGGGAATAGCGTACATTGTCAAATCATGAAGGGAGATTGCCTGTGAGTTCAAGGTGCACTCGTACTCAAAGAGGCTAAGAGGGTGCAATGGCACACTCTGAAGGGATGAAGGGGTCAGGCTTCATGACTTCAAGGTTAAATAATGTTCTCGAGAGGAAAAGGAGGGCAGAAGGATGCATGATGAAGAGAAAAAGGTGAAGACACTCATGTTTTCAGGGTGTGCTCATGATCTTAAGGAAGGTGTAGTTCTTCTTGCCAGAGGAGTGCGCTCTTAAGGAAAAATTGTCTTTCTCGGTGCAATTTTTTGTGATAGTTAGGTCTTTGCTTCTAGAAGTGTGATTTATCTTGGAATGGATCAAGAACAAGTTCAAAAATAAGATATGATGATATAAATGTCGAGAGGAAAGATCTACAAATTTTTATAGATTATGTCACATTCATGACTAGAATATGGATTGTTAAGGAATGTGAAAAGTCACAATATGCGACATAAATTTGACACTTGTACAAGAAAGAATCAACTGAAGTGCTAGTACATAAACTGAAAAGAAGTAAAATTATAACAAGGAAATAAAGATTGGAAACAACAACATAAAAGGAAAGCAATAAAATTGACATGAAAAACTTACTTGTAATGAAGATTAACAAAGAATTCCTTGATCCAAAGATTTGCGGTCAAACCAAACATGAGTGATTGTGAGAATGAATAATTACATGGGTTTATTATAAAGAAATTACATGTAAATCCATTCCATTCATGCTCTCCACTTGTTGATAGATAGATGAATTAGTTAAGAGGAGGGAAGTGGGCTCCTATTTTCTAGGAGTGTGCTCACATGCAACAAGAAAAGTGCATACATGAGTTTGAAAGGGCGAAAGTCTTTGTATCAAAAGAGTGTGATCAAGTGAGGGCATTGGTTGAGCATGAAGGAGTGAGATTCGCTAGGGTGCATTTTTTCATCCCAAAGGAGTGCGCTCAACAAGGAAGCAACTCTTTTTCATCTTGAAGCGCACTTTTGCTTAAGAAATTTATTTCTTTTCTTTTTTATGTTTTTTCATGGTGAATAAAGAAAGTTTCTAAATCAATAAAAGCTATGAATTCACCTATATTTTCAATCCAAGGGATCAAAAATATGGTAAATAATGAAAGTGCTCAAAATATCTCAAATCTAGTGCTAAATCATAGATGTTCTCATTTTCAATCCAATGATGCTTGAATTTCTTCAATCTGACACCATATGAGGAATTTATTATGTTTTGACGTTTTTGGAAAACAAAAAAAAGTCAAAGTGTAGGGTGGATTGTGCAGGTATAAGTGCGACGTGGTAGTTCATACACTTACATGTTGTTGACATTAGCAGGATGACTGTGATGTATGAATCAATAGGCGGGCCAATCCTGTGAGGACACATGGTGCGTTGGTATTGGTTTGAAGGATCATGAGATGATCCAATCCTGAGAAACCATGTGGGCCAATCAGAGGGTGCCATGTGTCCCAATGAGAGGCCACCACGTGGCCTTTATAAAGGTGCCAAAAACGTGTTTTTTCGAACAAGAAGCTCCACATGGTTTGACCCCATTACTTCCCACTCACGAGTTCAATGCCTAACCAACTGGACTATCATGCCACTTAATAATACGAGGTGACCATATTATATTGATTGTATGTGAGTGTGGAAATTGGGAAGAGCACTAGGAAGGTGAGCATGCTCAACCAGTCTAGCCACAAGTCACATGGAGGTCAGGGAACTGAAGGCAGAGTCTGGCAAGAGCAACAAGAAAGGACCCAACCCTTGGATTTTTGTATGGCACCATTAGAGGAATTTTGAGGTCTAAAATGGGCCTCCTAAGAAAAATGTACAATGAAATAAACTTTATAAGAACTAATAGGGTTGAAGGTTTTGATGTCAACCATGGGGGATGATTCACCATTTTTTGAGTAAAAAGGTAAAAAGATTAAAAAATGATAAAATAATTAAACTACTTTTTCAACTCATATTTTCAACTTATCTTCCTAATACTTACTCAAATTGCAAGAAAGAGTACTCATTGGATTCAAAATTTAATTCCTCATCAAAGGGGTATCCATGTTGCATATATTCGATGGACCCTACTACATAGAAAATGAGAAATACATGAAAATCGTGATTGCAATCATGATTTTCATGTATTTCTCATTTTTCATGTAGCAGGGTCCATCGAAAGTATGCAACATGGGTACTTCTTGGATGAGGAATCAAATTCTTCATCCAATGAGTGTTTCCGTTTGAAATTTGAGTAAACCCATAGGGACATAAGTTTAAAGTACGAGTTGAGAAAATAGTTTTTTCTTTTTTCCTTCTAAAATTTGATGATGTAATCTAATATTATTTTATTATTCCACTATTATTTTATAATTTCCTTAGGAGGCCCATTTTAGACCTCAAAACTCCCCTAATGCATGACCACAAGCAAAGAACATGGGGAAAGGGCACGTTGCACCCTACCCTCGCCCAAGTCCCAAGACATATGTCATCATCAGAATCAAGAGTGGAGCCAACGAGAGCACATCGGCTATGGCCTATAGCCCTTGGTCCTATGTGGTCATACAACCAAGCATGATATTTGGAGGGGGCTTCAGCCTTGTATTATATATATAATAATAATAATAATAAAATCAATGTATCCTCTACCACCAATTGTGGATTGAACCCCCCGACCTATGAGGAAGTTAAATAGAGTGACTAACAAGTTGCGAAAAAGGAGGTTTTGTTGAATTCTTTGCAAAGAAGAGGGATTTTGTAGAGAATTTTGCAGACTATTTGGAAAAAGGGTCATAAATGGCTCATTTTCCATCCTCTTTTAGCTTAATAATAGCCTAGACATGGGTTCTTGGGAAATCTGGACACAATGGAAGTGTTATTTTTTTAGACTAAAGTTTATATATTTATTTATTGAGAATTTTAGAATATAATAAAAAATTCCACCATCGGAAGTTGGATCTGGAGGCATAGCCGAGGAGGGGTGAACTCTGTTATCAATTTGTTGGGTTTGATTCTGCATGTTTGTCCATTTGTAATTGTTAAAATTCTACAAAATTTACTTAAGTTTGTGTACTTCTGAAATCATGATCCATTTCCTAAAATACATGAACTAGATTGAAAATTATTTCATGACACATTCAATTTTTAATTTTATATCTGTTTGGTATCTGAGCATGGTTTCTGTGAAGGTTTGACAAAATTTGCAAGATTTTTGAATGCTTACAAGGTCTAAATTGAGAAGATGAGAAGGAACACTTGAAGAACCTAACCCTTGAATCGGCTCAAGGAGATCGCAAAATCCACAAGTTATGGAACATGAAGAAGGAAAAGGACAAGAGTTGATGTGTGAGGATGACAGAACTTTTAGAAAAACTTTATTTGATATGATTGAGACGTTGAAAGTGTTGTATAATGAGAGAACAACATAGTTGCGAGGAGAAAGTTCAAATCCACCAAAAGGTGATGGTGGTAATGGAAGCAAGCCTCCACCTCCTCCTCCTCCTTCACCTCCATATTCATATCATTCCTTGCCTCCTTCACATAGACCTACTCCTCCTACATCTCCAAGAGGACTTGCTAAGTCTCCTTTGATTAAGATTGATGTCAAGTTTAAATTGTCAATGTATAATGGATAAGTAAATGATAAAAAATTCGATACTTGGGTTTGTCAAATTGAAGTCTACTGTAGGATTCAAAATATTGATGATGATGTTATAAATATTTAGCTTGGTTCTCTTTGCTTGCAAGTTGCAACCCTCTTATGGTGGGAGGCTATAACTCAAGAAAATTTGAATAAAAATGGTAAAATTATATCTTCTTGCAATGATTTTACAGCATCATTAAGAAGGAAATTTATCCATTAGCTTACATGCAAAAATAAATTATGGATTGCAAAATTTTTAGACAAGCTAAAAGTCAAAGTGTCCAAAGTTGCACAATAGAATTTAGAAAAAGATCATTAATCTTGGGTGTTTATTTTACCTCACAAGATACTCTACTTAAGTATATAGGTGGATTACATATTTATTTGAGACATACTATACTTATGTTTAATCCCACCAATCTATATGAAGTATGTGTTTAGGAAACTCATTTAGAATCAAGAGGCAAGAATGTTCCTCAAGAATCCAGCAATAAACCCTTTAAATCTAGAGATAAAGGCAAAGGTAAGGATTCATGCTACTCTTAAGAAAGATGAAGAGAAAATTACTTTATTTCTTTAATTAGTTGGATAGAACTACTTCTTGCTATGTTATTGAAAATAAATGCTTTAGATTTCAAATTCATTTTTGGTGTATGATTATATTGGTTTGGATTTAGAAATATTGTTAAATGTTTTATGTTATGCTCATTTACAACCAAGTCAAGCTATCTTGCAGGGTTAATCAGGAATGGGTTATGAAAATGGAAATTGCATAAGGACAGACATTTTATATCCTTGAAATGATAGCTTCATTCCAGTATAAAGTAGTAATGAATCTTTCATAACTCATGCCATAATGTTAGAATTATTTCACTATTGTGGCCTAGATCATTATTCTTATGAAATTCCTTTGTTTGGATTTGTAGATTTTTGTAAGTAGACGTATGTTAACCATTTAGTAGGCATTTATTTTCATACATTGACTTGAACAAGAAATGGGTCTTGGAACTGTTTCCGTGACCTATTATCCTTATCTTATACCATTTTCAACTTTGTCCCTTATCCCTTTCATATTACTTTGATCTTGATTGAGAGAAGGATTAATCCTTCTTTTCAATAATATAGGAGTAGGATTAATATTTGTTTTCTATACATTAGAATAGAACCACATTTAATTTTAATTATCCCCTGCATAGGGGAATACATCTTGGTTCTCAGTGGTGATATTGTAATGTACCTCTTGAGCCTATCCTGAACAATTATCTGCTAGACTCCATTTTCTTCATTTACAGTTAATATTTAACCGTTGTCAACAATATCATTATATACACACAATTTTTCATAAAATTGTTCTCATATTCGTATCACTTGCATAACGTCAAAAGTGGTTTCATGATGTGAATCTATCTATGTTCATCGACAAAAATTGTATGTCCGATCAATTATTAAGCATAGTTCACAATTGGAGAAAGGATTTAAATCTATCATCCTTACTCTTTGATTTTCCTGTGAAGAATCTCTCACAACATTCAACCTATAAAATTCTTTGGTTAACCCGCCCAATCATTAATTGATTTCTTATCTTAAGTCTATTGTGGTTGGCTTTCCCATGCATCACTACCATAGTATTACCGACATAGTGAAAGTGTTGCTGACTCATCCTTTATTTCACATGCATATCTAGCTAGTCTAGTCTCCATGGATGTAATCTTTATGACATGCATGGAATAGATGACCTGAATCATCGACTTACATAATTATATGCATTATCTCCTATAGTTCTGCATGCACAAATATCTCCTACCCGTAACTATCTCAACGCAAATAAAGAGGACTGCATATTGAGTATTAATGAAACATTAACATAACTGCAATGTAGATATCATTGTCCAAGTCCTATGGCATAGTCAGAGAAACACTGGCATATATCTTATGTGCAACAAGGCCACCATAGATTCCAATCATTCCATAATACAAATAAATTGCACAGGAACCTTAGGCTAGATAGTTTCAAGCACTAGAACAAAGCTATATATTTGAAGTATTTCATGCATCAAGTTAACACATAAGCCATATCCATTGCTACATAAAATTCGCATAATATATTCCTCCACTAATTTTAACTTGGACTACATTAATAATCCATAATTTCCACATGCATCCACATTAAATTATCTCGTAAATCCATTAACATAGATAATCTATAACAGTTACATGCAATTCCTTTCATCATTCATATAGTGAGGAAACTCATACAAATTATTTCATAAGCTAGCTGAATTTTATAGTAGAGAGGGTGAGAAACCAACATACAGAACATCACCACAAATCAATCCAACTAGAACAGTAAAGAGAGGAAGAACATTATTTGGAGAGTGGAGTACCACCACCCAACAATGAATCACCTTTGATTTCCCCCGAGCCAAGGTTCTTTCCATGGATCAACTGCCCCAGTTGATCTATTCAATGGGTATTTATTACACTCTTTTATGATATGGTTTCCATTAGCAGCGTCCCTCTTTTATGGATCTTTTTATCCATTTTCCTAAGCCTTTCTTGGAAAAGCTTGCTTTTATCTCTAGCGAGGCTTTTCCTCATAAAAGGTTTCCTTTTTTCTTGATGGATATTTATCTCCAATCCGTCAGATGGATATTTATCTACAATCCATCCATCTTGATCTAGAATCACATCTAGAAGCTTTATCATGAAATATTTATCATATCCCATTCCTCAATGGGATTTAGCAATAATATCATCTCTTGGTGTCTCACATTTCCATGTGATCGATTTATTAATTATTTAATAATTCAATTTCTTTTCATATTACACATCATACCTAGCTTTCCTCATCTTAGGTTTGTAATAATTTGACCCGAAAGGGAGGGGTGTTACATACTCTCCCCTTAAATTATACACCCTCCTCAGTGTATTACTGCATCCTCGTTCACAGGTAGTTGTCTCTGAATCCAAAAATTCTATGGCCTTGCCATATGTTGCAAATATACCGATATATATATTGGTTACAAGGAGTTCTCCTAGCACATCTCCTTCCATAACTACCTATCACATTGGTTTCAAACAATTTCGTAAAAAAATTGGATGAGGAAATTCAACTCTGTTTACCATAATTAATATCATAATTTGATACACAATACTACTAAGTAGGTACAGCTTATATTTCCCATTATTCTTTTTATTTAAAGAATGCATGCTCTCCTCCTGCATTTTTCCAAGCCTTTGTGTTCTTGCCGAACACTTGCTTCCTACAGTTTATCTGCACACAACAAGTCAACTAGCATATTTTCCAAATCAATATGCATAAAATATAATAACAAGTTAGCTCACACATAACCATCACAATCATATGTATCCATCAACATCATACATGCATATAACTAAAAATATACCACAGTTACTTATCATTTAGGCACTTCATGCTTCCTTCTTTTGTACACACTCCACATTAGTTGTTGTGCCACACAACCTCCGAGTGTATTGATGCATTCTTGCACATAGTGTATACTACAGACACACCACTAAACATGCTATATTTATGCAATGCATGTATTCATACTGGTATCATATATATCATTTCTACATAGGACTATATGTACTATTGGCACATCATACCAATGTTCATAGTATCTCTTGCATGACATATACTTCATTCACATGTTTCCAACCATGTTAGTATTATGCCAGAACTTCCTTAATGTATTTCTATTACATTTAGTTAGGAAAAACAATTTGTGCTCAGTTTATAAGGAATTTCATGGACCCGTTCCATTCCTGCAACCCGTGAAAATTTTTTATGTCATACTATCCACATGTTATCTTTAGAAATGATTTTCTTGGGTCATGTGGTTGCAAAACAATATCAACATAATAGTATCATAAAAGTAATCATGCATACTATACATTTAGCATACCCATATATTTTCTTTTGGGATTTACTTTGTGACATGTACAGGGTTTTGACAACAACAGAATAAACCTTTCACTTAACCATCAAGTAGACTATTAACTATCATACTCAGTATATCATAGTTATTTGAAGTCTAATAACCTTCTTGGCTTGTCTATAACCAAGAATAATTTGTTTGATTCTTAACAATTATTCCATACTTCAACAAATCATGTCATATGATTTACTATAGCTCTTTTTTTACTTTTTCCAACACCTTGTTGGTTATGATGAATTCAGTGTAGGTTTAGCCCTTATTATATAAATAGTATGAACTTGCATACATCTCCCATGTAGGAGTTGTAAATGAGCATTTTAATGCTTTAAATTCTATACCCTTTAAGTTTATATGTACTATGAGTACGATGTCAGTGTATTTACATGTTAACACCTCTTCTTTAACATTAAATCACCCTTAAACAAAGATATCAGTTATCAATTTTATTAACATTAATTTGTGGTTTTTGCAACAATAATTAGGCTACCATGAATTCTTCTAATAAATCAAACCCCATCATGTTCAATTTGCAAGTATTCCTTACTTGGTTAATTAGAACTTGTTGATCATTATTAATGCATTATGCCTTTTTTAATATGTATACAGTATGTTGTATTACATCTATGCACCCACTTCACAATCTCATCCCATGGATTGATATTTACTTTATGGCTCTTTCATATCTAAGTTAAGATATTACCTTACATAACTGGAATCCCTCAGGTTCCAACCTATGCATGTTTATTTACTTATGCATAATGTCCTGATAAGGTTTTCTTTCCTCAAACAATCTATAATTCGAACCTTTTCTTACTAAAATGAGTCATCTATTGTCAAACCATATCCAAACTAATTTACATCATACTTGCATGTGTATTGATCAACATAGCCACATTAAATTTGAAGAACAACTTTAAGGTAAAAAGACATGTCTTTCACATCCCCTATCCCTTCTTGGGTTCTTTTAAGAATAACTTAATTTCCTTAAGTTATGTTCTTAACTAGAAAATGTACAACTGATCATTTGATTTTGAATATGGTTAGAATAAGGTGATGACTTAATTTACCTCCATGAGTTTGTATTTTATTAAACTCATAAATCTCATATTATCATTATGAGTAAAATGATATGATGGTCATATCATTAGGTCCACCAATCACTATTACTTATTGAATTAATCAGTTTTGATCATGTTCCAGTATAGTTGTCCCATGATTCTCTCTTCCCCCTCGCAATTTAGTTATCCAAAAACTTGAGCTTTTTAACATAAGTGTAAAAGTTAATTTCTACTTGCTCATATATATGGATACTCATTCAAAATTCATTTAATGGTTTTTTTTAAAAGAGATATAGTGTAATATTTGACATCGATGGTATCTAACCACATATGTTTCCCACATGCATGGCAAATTTCCCTTGTTGGTTCTGTCATAGTTTAGTTTGAGAGAATTGTGATTCCTTCACACATGAAGGCATGTCCATGTAGCTCATTGCATCCCCACAATGATTCCTACATGCAAGTCATACATGTAATGTACATTTCAAGTAATCCTATTCTTTTTATAAATGCATTATTTGTTATCAAGATTTAATATGCATTAAAATGATGTCCATGTTTTTCAATCGATTAATTGCCCTGCTCTTCTATGAATATTTGCCATATGAAAAGTATGAGGAGACATAATAAAAGTAGCTTATTATCACTAATAAACATGTTATTTTCCCACTTTAACACTGCTTCATGCATGAAACATACCAGAGTAACTCCTGGTAACCATATACTAGATTTTCTCCCCCCATTAAATCATCTCCTTATCAATATATCATCAAAGACAATTTTGTTGATGGGTCTATATGATAGCAACAATAAGTTAAAAAATATAATTCAATAAATCATGAAAACATTCTAATAGCCATATACCCTTATTATAATCACATCAGTGATTCTATATTTATATTTCAGTCCTCCATAAACACCCATGTCATGATCACAAGTCTCAGCCAATTAATTTTTTGGATCATAGTAATTTATGCAAGAAAAGGTCATTAGTAAGAGCCTCAATTCGAAAATCTAGCAGTAATAATTTCATGCACAGTAAATAAGCGAACTGTTCATCATAACCATCAGACTATGATGTCTAATTGGATTGTAATTGAGATCGACCCTTTTCCAGAGGTTTACCCAGTATCCAGCACAACTTCGAATCAAATTGCATTAACCGTATGTGAGAAAAATGTAGAGCAGCAAGTTCAAGATTTTGTATTACTATTTATGGTTCTCAAGTTGAGTAGTCTCTAACTAATAGGTCTCCTTTCTAAATTTTGATATCTTGGAGAGCACAAATGTGAAAAGTTCATCTTGCTATTTTGATTATTGTCTTTGGAGGGGATTCATTTGTGGAGAAATGTTCTACTTTTTATTTTGAGAGTTGACTTATCTGAGTTCATCCCAATAGAAGGTGAATTTTACCATGATGGGCTCTATATTTATTTACGTCACCTAAAAGAAAGGATACATCAAAAATGATAATTTCTTACTTGCCGTGGTTCACATGTATCAATGTACTCAAATGGGCACACTACCAAATTCATGGACTTAATTTAACCCTCTAAAATTCTTACTTGAATCATACTATGAAGAGTGATTTGGAGATTAGCGAACCACACAAGATTGTTGTGGTAAATGATTAATATGAGTAGCTTATATTGAAACCAAATGCTTGTCTATTAGTCAAAAAATTGGAAAAGGTACATAAAACACAAAGTTCCCTATATATAATCATATCATCTATATTGGATTTAATCAAAGTAAAGAAGACTATTGAGTCTTGCAACATCTGGTCAACCCAGGAGCAAAAATCAATGAAAAATGCATGATACGATATATCTACGAGGTACATATTAAACTTGGAGTTATTACTTAGGGCATATATGTTGTGGTTTTTCATTCAAAACTCTCTAAGTAATAATCCTAACAATAAAATTTTGAAGACATAATTATATCTCTGTCAACAATAAGAAAAGGAACCCTTAAATACAAAACAAGAATAGCTCCCACTGTTTCTATAATGAGGTTACATTAATTAGTAAATCTAGTCCATTGTTTCATAAAAGTGTCAACAAAAAAAATGCATCTCATTCTCGTGAAAGTTTAATGTTCCACTAACGTTCCATCTGGAAGAATTATTGACCAACTTCCACCTTAATTAATCCACCTAAAAGAGAATGTAGCAAAATATACATGTGAGTGAAAAATGTATATATTTCAAATGTTGGGTCGCCATTAAAAAAGTCCTATTTAAACTTAGCACATTACTTTCACCAATACTTCCCAAGACATGGTAAGAATGTGGGAAACTAATTCGTCGGTGCCAAATAAAATAAAAACAAATCCTTTTGCGTTATTCATGTGAGGCTAGTAGAACATCCAACATGCTGCCAAAAAAGGACTTTTACAGTAAATGACAAACAATGTTACGCCACAACAAAATATTCCATTAAATTGCAGTCGCAATAGAATTCCTGAAGAAACTGTTTGAAGCCAAGATGACTATTTTATTTTAGAATTCTTTTCCTTTATACATGTCTTCTTCATTTTTTCCAACGCTATCATTGAAACATAAGCTAGTGACATCAATATAAACACATTGATTCCCTTATCATAGGAATTTGTTGCTACAAAATAATTTGTACAAATGTGAGATTCCAACGGTGGATCAATTTTATGAATTATGAGCCATGATGTCTTATCTTTATCTAGCTTCAAAACAAATTTTTTCAACGCATAATACAATCAGCAGAAAAAATAAAGAAATATATATATATAATATATATATATATATCCAATTCCGATTCCGATTCTAATAGAATAAAAGGAATGAATACTCATGTCATCTTTGGCTCCATAGAATTGGTGACACGATCCTCCTTCTTTTACACTCACGATGCAGGGTAAGTAGTCTCCTACTTATAGGCTCTTAAACTCCTACAACAATCATACTGGCTCTCACAGCTAGAGAATGAGATAGTTCGTCCAAGGGTCGAGTTGGATTACTTATTTATGCACAACCTCAATGCATAGGAGGGTAAAACACTAGGTTGAATGTGAGGATAAGCATTATCATTTCTTCCTCTTTTATCTTTTCATGATTTTGTTTATTGCCGGGATAAGATAACGATGTATGAATAACTTAATATTAATAAGAGTGATGATGAGGATAATAATCATCTCAACCTAACGCCTTCAACCCAGTGAATTGGTACTTTCAGTCAACAAAGGAAACAATGAGCTACATATTTTCTGCGATCCCTCATGGAAACAATATCGTTTGCCTTTGTTGCCAACTCGCACCTCCAAACTTGTGATAAGGCACTGGAAAGGCAAAGTTTTAAGAAGAAGAAACAACAACAATCTGGATTTGGTGTTGTTGGTTACACAGTGACACACACTATCCATTAAACACGGTCTACAACCAATCTCATCAGCGTACATCAAATCCTACAAACAAACACTACATTTTTACTAGTACATGAGGAATAAAACATTTCACCGAGGAGGATGTCCAACGCATCCAATGTCAAGCCATAAGAAAGGAGCTCGATTGGGGGAATTACACATATATGTGATTGAATTGATCCAATTCTCTAGACTTTTTCGTCAACACCAAATTCGAGCCATCATGCACAGAGCCTCATCTCTCTCTTCGTTTACAATTGTGATCGCATCTTTCCCTGCAAATTCGCTTACCTCCTCTCCTCTTCCATCAAGGAGATTCTCCACAAGACTCTCAGCACCATCTTCCTCCTATCTTGACGGAAACCACGTTCCTTCCTTCTTGGCCTAGTTTGGATAATCGAGCCTCTAATTTGAGTGATCAGAGTAAGATTTCCATGAATGGAAAGTACCAGAATTTGTCGAAGGTTCACCATTTTACATTTTTGTATCCTGTGGAGCTCCTTGAAAGAGTCTGTGGCCATGTCTATGTCTGCGACGAATGGCCTCCTCACCTATCATCCTTCCCTTCTCTTCTTTGTGGAGCTTCCAATGCTTAGCTTTTAATTACAACTCCACGATGGCGGTTGCATTCTGGATGATCTCCGTAAGAAAGCAAACATTCCTACTATATACTCAGTGGTGATACATCTAATCACTGGATGCTAACCTTTTGCGAGAAGATTATCAGCAGAAGTCTTAACATACCTGCTTTTGAAGTGATGCAAAGCAACCCACTAACAACTGACATCTATTGAACACTGGGTGAATGCATAGAGTTTAATCTCAGAGGCAGATTCACATTTGTACACCTCTGTAGTGTATAATCTTATTTTAACTGCAACGAGGTCAATGCATATACTACTATACCAGAAGTATCAACCTTAAATGTATGCATTGGGAGATGTGCCACTAATTTGATAGAAATTCGAGGTAAGGGTTGACAGAAGTCTTTAGCGACTACCTTTCATAGTGACTTAATATGAAATTTTCACACCATAAGGTCTTTCAAAAAGACCTGGTTTGATCTATAACCTCATTGGAGTAGCATTTTTCCTTTAAAAATCTTCTCACCATGACATAAAACCAATCCACTAATTTTTAAATGCTTTAACATAATAACATGTATGGCTAGTGAAGGTTATTGACTCTTCAATAAATCATGTTAATATTTGAATTCATCTTGAATCATAACCTCCCATTTTGATGACAAGAAATCAATATAATATTTACGTTTCAAAATTTAACTTCACCCTTTATAAATTTAGAGTGATTTTTCTTATAGGATTTTTATAATCAAAACCTGTCAATGAAATTCTATGAAGGTGGATGAGTCCATAAGCTTCAGTGCTTGAACCTATGCTTTGATACCATTTGTAACATACCTCCTGAGCCTATCTTGAACAATTAGCTGCTAGACTCCATTTTCTTTCTTTATAGTTAAGACTTAATCATTGTATATTGTATCATTATATAAACATTGTTGTTCATATAACTTTTCTCATATTCTTATCAATTGCATAACATGAAAACTTGAATCATGATGTGGAATTATTTTTATGTTCATCGACAAAACTTGTTTTTTAGATAAGTTATTAAGCATACTTCACAGTTGGAAAAAGGATTTAATGCTATCATCCGAACTCTTTGATTTTCCCATGAACAATTTCTCATGGCATGAAACCTATAAAATTCTCAAGTTAACCCACCCAACCGTTAATGTAAGTCTTATCTTAAGTATATTGTGGCTAGCTTGACCATGCATTAGTATCATTGTCATTGTGTGTAGTTTTCTTCCAGATTTCTCAAAGTGCTACTAACTCATCCTTTATGTGGCATGCATATCTAGCTAGTCTAGTCTCCATGGATGTAATCCTTGTGACATGCATGGCACAGATGACCTGAATCATCGACTTACATAATTAGATGCATTATCTCCTACAGTTCTGCATGCACAAATATCTCCTACCCATAACTATCTCAATGTCAATAAAGAGGACTTCATAGGAGTATTAATGAAACATTAACATAAATGCACCACAGATATCATTATCCAAGTCCTATGGTGCAGTTAGAGAAACACTGACATATATCTTATGTGCAGCAAGCCCACCATAGATGCAAATCATTCCATAATAAAAATTCATAGCATAGGATCCTTAGGCTAGATAGTTTCAAGTGCTAGAACAAAACTACATATCTAAATTATCTCATGCATCAAGTTAACACATAAGCCAAAGTGGGCAACATATCCATTATTGCATCAAATTCACATAATATATTCCTTTACTAATTTTAACTTGGACTACATTAATAATCCATAATTTCCACATGCATCCACATAAAATTATCTCGTAAATCAATTAACGCAAATAATTTATAACAGTCACATGCAATTCCTTTCATCATTCCTATAGTGAGGAAACTCATGCAAATTTTTTCATAAGCTAGCTGAATTTTATAATAGAGAGGGTGAGAAACCAACATATTGAACATCATTGCAAATAAATCCAACAAGAATGGTAAAGAGAGGAAGAACATCACTTGGAGAGTGGAGCACCACCACCCAACCATGAATCACCTCCGATTCCCCTTGTGCCAAGGTTCTTGCAATGGATCGACTACCTCCAATGATATTTGCAATTGCTATTTAATACCCTCTTTCATGACATGGTTTCCATTAGCGGCATCCCACTTTTATGCATATTTTTATCCATTTTCCTAGGCCTTTCTCGGAAAATCTTTATTTTATCTCCCGCGAGGCCTTTCCTCATAAAATATTTCCTTTATCTCCCGCAAATATTTTACGTTTTTTCTTGATGGATATTTATGTCCAATCCATCCAGCTTATCTAGAATCACATCTAAAAATTTTATCACGGAAGATTTATCCTATCCCATTCCTCAATGGGATTTGGCAAGAATCTTACCTCTTTGTGTCTCACTTTTCCAAGTGATCGATTTATTAATTATTTAATAATGCAATTTATTTTCATATTACACATCATAACTAGCTTTCCTCAGCTTAGGTTTGTAATAATTTGACCCACAAGGGAGGGGTGTTACAGATATTGAGCCCTTATATCAATCAACCTTCTCATTGATCCAAATCTTTATTCAAATCACTAAAAATTTAATCATAAGGAATTGTGCCATATTTTATATTAATTAGAACATATTTAACACTTTCTATTTGATCAAAGATATTTAGAACAGTCGGTGTAGGAGCGCGCTGTTAAGGCGCTCCGTAAGCAAAGGTCACCGGTTCTAGTCTCGCTGATACCAAAAAATCCAGCATGGTTTCCGCTGGTGCGGCTTAGGCCGGGTGCGATCCCCGGGTGATTTTTACGGCTTAGATGCCCATGAGTCGTGGCCTCTCAGCCACAGGGTAAGCGTGATTTTCAGGATTCACCCACTTATCAACAAAAAAAAAACACTTTCTATTTGGTAATGTTAATTTGTAGGATTAATTTTAATATTTAATTAATGTCAGAATTAATAACAAATTTTTGTTTTCACATTAATGTTAACATAACTCATTATTATAACATTCATTTAATAGATTTAATATAATGGGTAATGGTAAGACATTAGTTTGTAATATTAGATTATATATAAACATTTAATAGAATTATATTAGTTCAATAGTGTATAGATAAATAGTAGTATCATTGTCTAATGTAGGATTAAAAGACACATATTTAGAATTAAGACAATAGAGTTACATAATAATAGAATTGTATTATGATATTAGTATTATATTAATACATAGTTAATATCTAATATTATATTATAGGTATATTAATACATAGTGACATACATAATTCTTAACATAATCATAGGAAAATAAATAGGAACTTTTTAGTGACTAACATAATGTTAATATTAATTTAGTTATAATATAAAGGAATTAACTCAATCGTAACATAATCATTAATATTGGCATTGTAACAAACCTCCTTAGCCTACTCGAGAATTTAGACTATAAGACCCATAAATTTAAAATTTTGGGTTCATTCACAGTGAAATCTTCACCATTCCTTGTAGGTCTTGTCTTCTAAAATTACCTCAACTATATTAATATTAGGCCATAGTACAAATTTCTCATTAATCATTTCACTGGTCCTCTTATATGGAGCCTTAGATTGGTTAACATCTCTGACGTATGTGATCAACCATTGAACTTATGATGGTAGGCATCCTATCAATAAATATGGGTAAATCTTCACCAGCACTAGTGGACATTAATTTCATGATCATTGTAGTGTACTCTATATAATTGACCAGTGTTTTATTCCCATGCATACTATTTATACATGCAACACAGATACTTAACCCATTAGTCATAAAATATGATACATTATTTCCTCAATTGGTGAGTATGCATAAGCAGATATTACTTTAGAGCAATATGAGCATACCATATCTCTGTACTGGATGTAATATGATCAATTAGAGAATCCATAGTCATGTCACATATTCATATATAATCTCAACATAAACCATATTTCTTCCACTATTAACTCTATCCTTAGATGTAAAAGAGGTCACATGTATAATATTGAAATCACATTCATAGTAACCCATTAGCACAAGTAATCTAATTATGTGCAATAAGCTACCCTCCATGGGAATTAAAATTGTCAATTCATTGAATGTACTTCTAATGATAACTTCACACTAGAAAGCCACATGCAAGTCAATCATGAGAAATCTAAAGCGGTGACACCAGTGTCAACAACTAATTACCCTAATTCCACCATTTCTCATATAAATTAAAGATCAAATACATAAGATATCAATGATTTCCATACAGATAATACCATATCTATACAACTGAGTTACATGGGTTAACAATTTCAATGGTAGGAAATAAATAATCAACCATCAACATATCTGGGGTAACTGTTTTAACTTCATAACAAGTAACGGTTAATATAGAACCATACCATGCAAGTGAATCTCATTAGAGTATAGGAAAACAACATTAATTATATTAATACATAAGCCTATGTAATTCATGCGACCTTCTGATGGTGACGAAACTTGGGAAATAATCTCATAGGAAAATTGGAACAATAACAGAAACTTATGAAAATATTCTCATAAACAAACTGGAAACTATAACAAACTATAATAGAGAGAGAGAGTAAGAGTCAACATACAACCATTCCATGCAAATGACACTAGCTAAATCTCACTTGGATGGAGGAGCACCACCACCCAGCCATGAATCACCTCGGATTCCCCCCGATCCGAAGAGCTTGCCAAGGATCAACTATCTCAATTGATCGATGCACTGGGTATTTAATACCCTCTTTCATGATTTGGTTACCATTAGTGGCGTCCCACTTTATGAATTTTTCCATTTTCCTAGGTCTTATCTGGAAAAGCTATTCTTTATATCCCATGATGCTTTTCCACATAAAATCTTGCCTTTATCTCCCACAAATCTTTTATCTCCGATGGACCTTTATCTCCCATCCATCCAATGGATATCCAATCCATCCAATCTTATCTAGAATCACATCTAGAATCTTATCATGAAATATTCATCTCTATCCCATTCCTCATGGGATTTGGAAAGCATCTCCTCTCTCTTTGTGCTCCACCCTCCAAGTGATTTATTTTATTAATTTATTTAAAAACACACTTTCCTTTCATATTACATATCACTGAGATTTCCTCAGCTTAGGTTTTGAATAGTTTAACCCACAAAGGAGGGTATCAAACCTAGCTTTCCTCAAATTAGGTTTACAACATTTAACATACAAGGGAGGATATCACACCTAGCTTTAACTTAGCTTAGGTTTATAAAAATGTAGTGCACAAGGGAGGGGTGTTACATACTCCCCCCCTAAATTTTACACTGTCTGCGATGTACCACTACATCATGTCCTCGTTCACAGGTAGTTGGTTTCTAAATCAACAACTCTCATGGCTTTGCCATCTGATGCAATTTTTCCGATGTACATCTATCATAAGGAGTGATCCTAGTACATATACTTCCATAGCTACATCGGTTCAAGGAGTGCTCTCCTTTCATAGATACCTGTAATAGTTTTTCAAACCATTTGTGAGAATTTATAGATGAAAAAGTTTAACTATGATAAGTATCATAGTCTTTTACTTAATATTATTAAAGTAGCTATTTCTTATCAGTTATTTTATCTAAGGAATGCATGTTCCAAGCTTGCATTCTTTCAAGCCTTTGTGTTCTTATTGAAAACCTGCTTCTTGTAGTCTCTCTGCATACAATACATTAGTTAGCATATTTTCCACATTACTATGCCTGCAAGGTCATAACCGATTATTTCACATCATAATATATATTCATATACATATACTCATCGTAATTGTATGTATGCCAAACTTAC
The DNA here is from genome assembly GCA_031772625.1 of Pinus tabuliformis. Lineage (NCBI taxonomy): Eukaryota > Viridiplantae > Streptophyta > Pinopsida > Pinales > Pinaceae > Pinus > Pinus tabuliformis. Next base: position 475,754,604 of record CM062810.1, on the reverse strand, counting down.
TTTCCTTCTTCTGGCTAACCTCCAAGTTTGTTTACCTCGCCAGACATCTGTCCAATGACTACTACATACCTACACAAAAGGTATGTTATACACACTAATACACATTTCATTTTCACCCTTGTAGCATATGTAGTCATATGGTCCCATATGTACTGTTGTCCATAATCCAGTTGTGGTACAGCCTATAATACCATCCTCATGGTATCACCTGCATGACATAAAATTTATCCTCATCTTTTTCCACCATGTTAATATCATACCAGCATTCATTCATCATGGTTCATCTATGTGATTAAGAAATTTTTATGTCATGTGTAAATGAATTCCACATGTCATGTGGTTACAATATCAGTCACATAGTATTTTATTCATCCATATATTTATGCAGACTATTAACAAATAGTTGTTGAAGTTTAATATTCATCAAACCATTAATTCACCTCATATGTTTTACCTTTTCCTTTTTTATGTCTCAACAACTTGTTGGCCAGGTATAATTTAGTGCAGTTATGCATGAAAGTTTTTACTACTTTCAATCCTACACTCCTTGTAGTTGTAAGTGTTTATGATCTCAAGGGATTTACATGTTGGCTCATCCTTAATATTAAATCACCCCTTTTCCAAAGGATGAGTTATCTATTTTTGAATTCTTGTTTGAATCACACAACATTTCCTTATGTTGTCTAGACACCTTATCAATGCAATCTGATAAGGGATCCTCTCAAAATTTCTTGGTACAAATTATGATATCAATGTATTTTAATAGATTGTTAAATATCATTTAATTGACCCAGTGGTTCATACCATTTGTGTTACTTATTAATTACCATGGTTTGTGCTCAAGAATACTTATAAGTTCCATTATGCATATCCATTTCGTATGTCCTAGAATCTGTTTTAATTAAATTTCCCCTTAACCATACTTTCTTGCAACCGAAGAACCAATCACATTGTATTTGGATTCATTAATAAAAGGATTAATTGAAATGATAATTTGTGCAGGTTATATAGCCTTATACTATAACATCTCTCACCATCCTTTACCTTGGTTTAATACTTTCATAACAATTATACCATTAATAAGTTGTTTTTATAACATGATGACCATAGTTTAATCTCTGACCAAAATCATAGTCTAGTTTTATGAGAATGGTGATTCTTGCATTCATATGTAAGTATGACACTCAAGTAATGATATCTTGCACCCATATGTATTACTTGTTATTAATTTTAACAAAATCGAACAACAATAATCTAATGCAATGAATCCGGAAGATGATCTACACACCTATGAAGATTGTAGAAACATAAGAGATAAAACATTTTTGGTTATAAGATTATTTCTCTATCACTAAGATTAATAACCTTCAATTTCTTTGTTCAGCATGACTCCTAACATAGTCATGCATAACTTTCCTATTTACTATTAGCATATATCAGCCCAAGCATGTACGTTATCAATGCATAACTTCAATATAGTTCAAGCAACTCATATCCCCTGCTTGTGGGAAGAACCAAATTTCTACATGCTATGAATATTTGTAAGCATAACAATGGTTCTACAAATCACAACTATGTCCAACATCTAAGCAACAAAATATATAGTGTATCACAACACAACAACAACTTCACATTACTTTACCAATATAATCATTTGGTTAATAACGCTCTTTTATTCTACGGAACATACTCCCCCTTACTAGTCATTGGTGTAACCAATATTGTTATGATTTTTGAGCAATGACTTGTACTTTCTTTCATCAATAGCAAAATTTATCAGGAAGTTCTTACATGAAAGATTCATATGACTCATTACTATGCGTATGTATTAGGCATGATCCTTTTTAAAATATTTTTTTATCTAAATGACCACTCAGCCAAACTATGGTAGCATATATAATTCATGACAATTAATGGGGATATGTATCCTTACACAACAATACAACAATGATACAACCATGGTTTTCTTTATTATATAATCTTATTTTCCAAGGTTGGGTGATTTTATTTAGCCATACATTTATACCACAATTGTACCATTCACCATTTAAACCTCTTTCCTATTGGAACAATCAATTCTGATATAATTTCCCACTAGGTTCATCAACCGTTCATGTCATGGTTTGGGATGTTGATCCAATGGTAGAAAATAAAATATTAGGTATACTATATAACCACCTTCCAACTCAAAAAGTTTCAAATCATTTCACAACACAATTCTCATGAGAAATTACAATTTAAATCATCAGGTATATTCAAATATAATCTAACCAAAAACTTACCGCATTATACTACAACCCGGGAGTCAGCAAGATCCCATTTGGCTTCAGGGATAACACATGATAACCCATTGCATTTAACTAGTGTAGCTCAACGAGTAACTTAATGCAATAGCGAGCATGGTTATTCAATCTGGATCACGATTTCTTTGTTCGAGCGACATAAAAATCAGCGAACCCCGAGCATCATTCCATTACTTTCTTCTTTGAATCTTCTAACCGTGGAGAGGCCAACATTAAAGAATTAAAGTTCTTGCAAACAACACACTAACTTTAACAATGATGGCATACGAGGCGAGAAAAATTACCAATAAACCAAGGCAAGTGAATGACTCAATAAAAAATTGAATTCAGACCTAACACGCCATTACTCTTCCCTTAAAAACTACCAAACACTACACCACCTCACAGTAATTTTCAGCTTTTTTTTTCTTACATATCCTAATATCAAAATACCTCTCCAAATTCCATATTTACTAATTGATGGGGTTCAAACCTAAAAATATTGCTTTATACTTTCGTATTGGAAAGATAACCAAAAATCCTTTTAACACCGAAATCTTGGTAGACCAATACGTTTGAAGTACAAATGATGGAAACATTTTATGTCAAATGCTAGAAAATTCATTGTTAGTTAATAGGTCTCGGACACCAGGATATTGAGATATCAGTGGATTCAACATTCACTACACCAATAAATAACATGTAAAATTTCGAAAAAGTAATACTTACCCACGCTATCCTATATACCGAACCCATGAAACCAGTTACCGAAAGTTAAAATATGAAACCCATTTACCGGGAGTTAAAATCTCCACTCTCCTTTTTTTTGCATTACAACATTCTCTTACCTATACGCAGCTCATTAACTCTACGAAGCTCATTTCTGCTGCTCATATTTTCCATGTTTTACATTGGTACATGGAAATTGGGATAACCATTATTAGATCTGGGCTCCACGTACACATTTTTGTTATTGTGTTGCAGTAGTACTTAAATATGTTGCTCTGCAGCGATGTCATTCAGAACCATTTCAAAACCCGTTTCACACCACCATCTTCTCTATCATTCGACAAGTCATATTTGCACACCACCATAGCATCTTTAATTATTTTGGTGGAAATATTGCACGTATAAACCCTACAACACGATATTGCAAGCAAAAGTCCTATCAGCCATTGTCGACACCTATAACATTCATAAAACAACATACCCTATTATGCAAAGCGTGAGGAGTGCAAGTGCATGCAATGGCAACATAATCAAAGCATAATAAAATAGATGAGTTCATCCTTTATATTTTGAACTTGCAGAGGACTCGAGGTGCTCAGCTTCCATTGGTATTCACCTCTGAATTGCAAAAAGGTAGATCTACATGAAATGATGAGAAGTCTGAAAATTTGGTACCAACATGGTGATTTAACAAATCTATAAGAACAAAAATGGAATCAGGAAAACACTTGCGTAGGAATTTGGGTGAAGGGGTTTTCTCCAATGGATGAATGGAAATCCTCCTCGAGCTCCGACGACCAATAAATAATCTCTACCAAATCCATTCCTCATGCACAGCATGGCTCCAGTGCTCATAATCACTCAAATGTTCACATGCAAATGAAAAGTCACTTTGGAGGAGGTTTATAAGGTATGCCAATTTTATTTGGGCACTTCAGGTTTTACGTTTTCAAATTTTTATTTTCCCTTTCAATTTCAGAAAGTCAAATTTCTTGGTGGGGGAAGGGGGTGACATCTTGATGTCCCCCACACATTCTCCAAATGTGAAACGTCTTTGAAATCCACAGAAACTTTTCATCTTGAATTTTTTCAAGCTTCAAAAAAAATGAGGACACTTGGAAAACATTCAGCGAAGATTTTGGTGTCCCATCCATGCAAGGAGCAAGGGCAGTTTCCCTCCAACACTCGGGAATGTATCCTCATGTAACATTGCTATATTATGTTAATCGTGAATGAAAAAATTCTTCAAATACAAAACTTGCATGCTCTAGAGTAAAGTGTTAGATTTTCTCAAAACAAAATAACTTATTGCACCAAAAGAAGTGAAGTGCTCTTACAAGCCAAGGCTGAAGACACTTCAACTTATGGCAAGGGTCATAATGGATTCATTGAGCCATCTGTTCTCCTCCAGCAAATGTCCCAGTATGATACACAAGCACAGAATTGTGACGAATTAACGAAATATTGTTCGAAAACGTATGAGTTCCTGTGGGCTCCTCATGTCGAGCATTTGCGGATGGCCTTGTCTCGGTCGATTAATTGACCAGGATGATTAGTTGTAGAAGGACGATTGCCACACTGACACGGCTCTTTGCAGCATGCACACAAATGACTTCTGGTGGGAGAACAATGGTTAGAATTTAGTCAAACAGCAAGATTTAACAATCTGTAGTCTTTGCATGTTGGTTGATGAGGACTAGCCTTATCCTAAATTTTTTATCCATTTGTGAGGATGTTTGTTGACTCAGGATAATGATCACTCAATTTATCACCTACACTGCCAACATTTAGTTAAAGAAACAACGTCTATAGCTTTTCCCTAATACGTTAAATTTTCCTTCCGACTACTTTTACCAGCGTTTCATGGATGTTTCCAAAGTTGCGGATAATATCGAACATATATGAATCTAGATGTGTAATGCAATGAACTCCATCCGACAGTCTACCTTTCTAATTATTTTTCACAAAAGGTTAGCAGATTACTATTTGCAATGTGTACATGTATGAGCGGGAAACATAGAGATGGCTTTTCAGTGGTTCCATCCAGAAAGTGACCCTTTTTCTTTCAGCATCTAATGCCACTAGAAAAGGTGTTCCATACGTTGAGTCACACGCCTACAACCAACTCATCAAGCACCTCGTCATAATGGAAGATCAATACGTTGACAACCAAACATATTAAGTTTTTTTCAAAATCATATATGATTTAAAGGATTTAATATGGAAAAGCATTTGCCTTCTCGATGTCATAATTTAAGCGAATTTCAAATCTAGAGAGTTAAAAAAAAACCTGATTCACCATGGACAACTATCTTACCCAAATGAGAGCGGGCAAAAACCATGTTCTCCTTTGAGCCTAGAGAGGTTTTTTTTTATAATAGAAACCCGATAGACTAAGTGTAAACAAAATTTAGAACTAGAATTCCAGCTTACAATGTCTTGTCAAGAGACATCCTTTATAGGCAAGTCCACTAAAGGCGGCAGAGGACGAAGCCACAAAATTATAAATCTTCTCAATGATTAGCAACTGAACGATTGATTTGTTTTTTTTTCTTCTTTAGATGCATTGTGGAGGTAAGAAATCAAGTGGCCACAGAATTTTATTGTTGTTTTGAAAGAGAGGCACAACATTCATGTTGTTTTAGCATTTAGATTATCTGTACTGTCAATCGAAAATTTGCATGCAACTAACCAATTATATGGGCTTCATTCTGGCCTTATTAAGAAGACAATTCTTGAATGATTGGCTATAATATAGGCAACAAGACGTAGTCATCTCAGCCCTTTCTCACTTGAGCCGTATACAAATGTAGTCACCCATTAATAAATCAGCCAAGTCGCTATATGTTCTGAATAGATAGTGATTTTGTTTCACCTTTAATCCTTAAGCCTTGGATTGATTTTTCCTTTCTAGGTCCGAGTCAGGGTAATGCACCTTAACATCTTTAGAAGAATTGTATGTCATTAGTTTTAACATGTTATATATATATATATATATATATATTATCATTCCATTGAATTCCTTATTGTGGAATCATGTTTTATGTTCTGAACTTCACCCTTCAAAAAACTTCCAACAAAATTTTACAGAGGTAGATGAGTCCATAGGCCAAAGGCTTGAACTTGTGCTCCGATACCATTTGTAACGAACCTCCTTAGCATACCCGAGAATTTAGCCTTGACGACCAATAAATTTAAAATTTTGCATTCATTCACAGTTAAAGCTTCACCCCTCCTTGCAGATCTTCTCTTCTAAAATTACCTCAGCCATATTACTATTAGGCCATCGTACAAATTTTTCATTAATTGTTTTATTGGTTCTCTTATATGGAGCCTTAGATTTGTTAACATCTCTGATGTATGTGATCAACCATTGAACTTATGATGGCAGACATCCTCTCAGCAAATCTGGGTAAATCTTCACCAACACTAGTGGACATTAATTTCATGATCATTGTAGTGTACTCAACATTATTGGCCAGTCTTTCATTCCCACACATACTAGTTATACATGCAACACAGATACCTAACCCATTAGTCATAAAATAGGATACATTATTTCCTCAATTGGTGAGTATGCATAAGCAAATATTACTTTAGAGCGTTATGAGCATGCCATATCTCTGTAGTGGATGTAATACAATTAGTTATAGAATCCACAGTCATCTCACATATTCATAAATAATCTCAGCATAAACTATATTGCTTTCGCTGTTAACTCTATTCTTAGATGTAAAAGAGGTCATATGTATAATAATACCATCAAATTCATAGTAACCCATTAACACAGGTAATATAATTATGTGCAATATGCTACCCTGCATGGGTATTAAAAATGTCAATTCATTTAATGTACTTCTACTGATAACTTCACACTAGAAAGCCACATGCAAGTCAATCATGATAAATTCAAAGCGGTGACACCAATATCAACAAATAATTACCCTAATTTTTCATATACATTAAAGGTCACATAGATAAGACATCAATTATTTCTATACAGAGAATACCTTATCTATACAATTGAGTTACATGGGTTAACCATTTCAACAGTAGGAAATAAATAATCAACCATCAGCATATCTGGGCTTATTGTTTTAAATTCATAATAAGTAAGGATTAATATAGAACCCATACAATGCAATTGAATCTCATCAGAGTAGAGGAAAACACCATTAAGTCTATTAACACACAAGCCTATGTAATTCACGTGACCTTCCCATGGTGAGGAAACTTGGGAATCATCTCATAGAAAAACTAGAACAATAACAGAAACTTATCAAAATATTCTCATAAACAAACTGGAAACTATAACAAAATATAACAAAGGAGAGAGAGAGAGAGAGAGAGAGAGAGAGAGAGAGTCAACATACAACCATTCCATGCAAATGAAACCAACTGAATCTCACTTGGAGGGAGGAGCACCACCACCCAACCATGAATCACCTATGGTTCCCCTCGAGCCGAAATCTTTCCAAGGATCAACTATCTCAATTGATCGATGCACTGGTGTTTAATACCCACGGGCATGATTTAGTTACCATTAGTGGTGTCCTGCTTTATGGATTTTATCATTTTCCTAGGTCTTATCCGGAAAGTCTTGTCATTATCTACCACGACGCTTTTCCACATAAAATCATGCATTTATCTCCCACAAATCTTTTATGTCTGATGGATCTTTATCTCCCATCCATTCAATGGATATCCAATCCATCCAAGCTTATCTAAAATCACATCTAGAATCTTATCATGAAGGATTCATTTCTATCCCATTCCTCATGGGATTTGGCAAGCATCTCCTCTCTCTTGGTGCTCCACCCTCCAAGTGATTTAATTTATTAATTTATTTAAAAACAGATTTTCCTTTCATATTACATATTACCTAACTTTCCTCAGCTTAGGTTTTTTATAGTTTAATCCACAATGGAGGGTATTAAACCTAGATTTCCTCAGCTTAGGTTTACAACATTTAACACACAAGGGAGGATATCACACCTAGCTTTAGCTTAGATTATACTTACAAAAATTTAGTACACAAGGGAGGGGCGTTACAGGTATTAACATAAGAAATAATACATCTAGGTTATATTAACACTTAGATTAACGTAGGTTAACCCTATCTGTGGTTTTGCTAAGCCATTAATCACCTTAATAATCTACTTCTTTGCAAGAGTTATGCAAGAAGGTCAATCTAATTTTTCTCTTCCTATTGGTAAGAAATAGAAACACTATAAGCCAATAGAGATATAGAGAAGGTCACTAGACCTAGTTTAACCAGTTGGAACCACCTTTGTAAATGGAAAAGGAGATGCTTTAAGTTCCCGATTCGGTGGTCTCCCTAATAATGTTGAATGGTCATTTCGAGCCTACAATAGGTATGCTGAACTTTTTGTGAAACAACTAATTTTTTCACAGGGAACACCCACACAGGATGACATGTGGTGCTAATGTGAGTAGTACGGATGTTGACATCATCCGTATAGATAATGATATCAGCATGATCAGATGGCAGTATGGTCAGTAGTGGGAAAATCAGAAGGCAACATGTGGCAGGTGATGTCAGAAACCTAGTTAGTGTTACACATCAATCAAGATGAACTATGTGGTGCCCAGTCAGTATTTGGCCAATTTTATTAAGGACGCAACATTTTGTACCTTTGAGGTGGTCAACGATAGTGAAATTGTCACTTGGTTACTTTCTCTAGTAAATGCAAAAAATTGGCGAGATAGAATGCATGGTTGGGACATATTGAATATTAAATTAAAAAAAAAAGAGTCGGTGGCCAGTTAAGCCCCATCAGTTGAATTAGCTAATGACTGAACCAACATTTATTTTTATATATTACTGGCGGTTGGAGTTGAGCCCACCTAGTGGGTCCGCTGATGCCGATCCATATTAAAAAACATGCCAAAACCAAACCTTATAATTACGCTCAATTGGGAGTTGACCTCAAGTCTCCCGAGGCCTAACCCAAGTAGCTACCATTGCACCAATCGACGAACTATGGTTGGTCCACCCGACCAACATTATTTAAACTTATTTAATTTGAGCACCGAGGGGAGGAGGAAGTGTGGAGCAATTAGAGGCCGAACATAGTAGCATGACTGAACACAGATTCGGTCTACGCCCAACCTAGGTGATGTTTTCACGATAGAGTCTTTTGGAATCTTGTAGAATATTCCTACAAGGAATCTTGTAGGGAATCTAAAATATTCCCTAGAGCCCTAGAGGTCACCAACACAGAAAAGGGTCGCCTATATAGTCATTTTTGATGATTTTTTGCTAGGAATTCAACTGTGTAGCCAGTTTCTTTAGTAGAGGTCAACATTTTTAGGCCATCCCTGAAATTGGAGGTATCAGGTTTTCCTTTGTAATTCCATCTAATTTGATTTTGCTTCAAATAAATGAATGAGGCCTCCCTACATTGAGTAGGGCCTAGAGATATAGCCTATAATGGGTGAACTAATGATCAACTTGTTTATGTCTCTTTATTCTCATGGTTGCTTTTGATTTCCGCTTCTTTCATGTGTATGATTCACTTGGTTACATGATCTTTTAAATTAAATTTTTTATGCATGTTTGAAGTAAAATATTTGGATCAGGTTTGATATCAAAGCATGTCTTCTTGATGCAAGTTCCATGAGTGAATGCTAGCCAAAAACAATCTCCAAAGAGGTGAAGGGAAACTCAAATCCTTTGATCATGAAGCAGGGTGTGTAGCGGGAATATGAGACATGGCAGATGAGGAAGATGGATTGGAGGAAGAGAGAAATTACTGTAAGATATTATTTACCATGACAAAGAAAGTGGAAAAAATATTTGCAGAATATTAGAAGACAATGACAAAGCTTGAGAAGAAAGAGCTAGATGATCATGCCTTAGTAAATCAAGGAGAAGAAGGAGAGCCCGCTGAACCCCCCTCTCCATCTTCTAATTAAATTTATTTATCTTCCTCTTCTCATCATTCTAATAAGCATCGTAGTAATGCATCTAGAAAGACATTTTTTAATCTAGATGTAAAGTTTGATTTTCCCACATATAATGGAGAATGTAATGCAAAAAAGTTAAAAATTGGATCAAAAAGATTGAGATCTATTTCTAGATTTAGCAGATCGATGAAGATGAGGCTAATATCTAATTAGAATCTCTTTGGTTTAGTGGCACCACTCTCATCTAGTGGGAGAGCAAGCTACAGAAAGGTAGCAAAAACTTGCGTAATCTCCTTTCTTCTCAATTTTATTTCTGCATTAAAATATCAACTCTATCATTTGGGTTATCAACAAACGAATTTAATGGATTGGAAATATTTGAGACAAGGCAAGGGTCAAAAAGTTCAAATCTTTACAAAAGAGTTTAGAAAATAAGCTTTAAATTTGGGTATTCCACTTGATTCACCAGAAAGTGTAACACAGTATATTGGTCCTTTAAATAATTACATCGTCCATTCATTTTCGTTATTTGAGCCTACTACTATTGATGTGGCTAGTGTGAAGGCCATTCACCTTGAAATCAGGGGAAAGAATGAAAAGAGGACCATCATAAGAAATCATCTTTCAAACCTCATAATGGCAATTTCAAAGAAAAAGGCAAGTGAAAGGACAAGAAGGAAACTACAACCAAGAAGGGAGAAGGAGAAAATAAGTCTTACACACATTTCAAGAAGGAAGGCCACGATGATGAACAATGTTTGAAGTTACATCCAAAATTGAAGCCAAAGAGATTTGGTGGAAAGGGAAAGAAAAATATGGTGGAAACCATGTAGCGGGACCTTGGATCCAAATATGGTGACGAGACACATATCATAGCAATGGACCTACAAGGTAATTTTTCACTTCATTCTAATGAAAATTATGAAATATATGCAAGGACAAGTTCTTCAAATGAATCTCTTGTTAATGATCGAAAGAGGACTAGATTGTTCCATATTAGAGTTATGATGAAACATACTAAAGTAGAAACCTCGTTTAATCCTGGCTCTCAAGTAAACTTGATTTCATAATCCTTGGTTAAGGAATTAGGTTTGGAGACCAAGCCTCATCCGAAACCTACCCTCTTGGTTGGGTGTGTGAAAAATCAAAATTTCATGTAACCAAATACTGTTAGGCTAGATTTGTGATTGCACAAAATAGTAGATGAGGTTTATCTTGATGTTGTGCCTTTGGATATTTGTGGCATTGTATTGGGGATTCCATATTTGTATGACAAGAAAGTAATTTTCTTTTTCCATGAAAAAAAGTATCTTCTCATGAAAGATGAGGAGAATACATTGTTAGGGCTCATCGTGCCAAGATCAATGCAATTCTTGTAATTGAAGGTCAGATGAAGAGACTGATTGATTCCAGCAAAGGGTGCATGCTCATGGTTGTGAGAGAAAACAATGCGGAGACATATGAAGCTTTCTAAGGTTGTGATGCCAATCATAAAAAAGAATTGTATGAGATTGTTTCTAACTATAATGGGGTTTTTAAGGAACCAAGTGGGTTTCCTCCAAAGCATGACATCCAACATGAAATTCACTTGTAGTAGGATGCACCTTTACCAAATATTGGTATTTAGGTTGTTACCCATTAGGATGGGGGAATAAAGAAACAAGTGTAGGAATTGTTGAACCGAGGTGTCATAAGCCCAAGTTCTTCTCCATGTGTCTTGCCTATTGTTTTGGTTCCAAATAAGGATGCAACATAATCTAAAAGGAACTGAACAAAATAATGGTGAAGAATCGGCACCCTCTCCTTCGCATTGGTAATTTATTATACCAATTGAAAAATGCTTATTTCACGAAAATAGACTTGTGCAGTGGCTATCATCAGGTCAATATTGTAGAACAATATGTATGGAAGACTACATTGAAGGAAAAACAAGGGTTGTTTTAATGGTTGGTGATGTCATTTAGACTATGCAATTATTCGATCACATTCATGAGGGTGATAAAGAGAATTTCACATGCAAAAAAATTGTGGACAATTGTGAAATGCTAGGAAGCCTTGGGTTGATGGTGGTTTCCTACCCAAATGGGTTGATGGCATTTTCCTACCCATATTTCCTCTCCATAGAGATAGATGATTTTATTAAGGTAAAAGAGTTGGCGAAGATGGTAAGAGGGGAAAATGCTTGTGGAAACTATGTTGATTTTGGAGCCTATTGGAGGAGGCACAAAATTCCTCCTAGATGGGACATTGTTTGAGGAGTAGGTAGGAAACTTCCAAGAGGAATCTTGTATTGGACCTTGTGTAGTCATTGTAATTCTTTTGTTGGTTAGCTAGTGGAATTCCATAATGGACTTGGTATGGTCTTTGTCAGAGAACTCTTTGGATGTGAAAATGTCTCAATATAGCTATGGAAACTATTTCCCATAGGTTGGGAGGAGCATTCTTTAGCCTACTATGGTTCTCATAGAAAAAAATATTATCTAGTCATTTATGTGTTGTCTTAAAAACGAATTTTATATAAAATTGTGTAAATACTTTATGTATGTCTTGAAAGGAAAGGAGCCTAATGCTCGTAAAGTAATTATTGGAAGTGTAAGTTACTTTACTGTATTATTAATCTCATGAATGTCTTTATTAGGGGATAATATAGTTTTCACTTGATGTAATTAATGATCATTTCGATGATCAGAGAGTTAGGTGCTATGTGAGTATTTTTAGAATTGTCAGTATATGTCTTTAGCAGGAGCTAAAAAATGTGCATGTGGTGCAGGGATTTATCATTTTGATGATTAGAGGGTTGGTGATATCTAAGAGTATTGTGGCTAAATATCACTCAACATTGCATGAATGATCTATATTTAAAATTATTTTATTTGATTGAAAATGTTGTGACTAATGTGACAATGTTGAATTTGTTTGATCATATATCACAGGATCCTTTCCATGGAATGATGATGGGTTGTTTAACCATTTTAGAGTGTTTGTATAAAAATTGATCATGACTTCCAAGAGTGATTTATAAGTAACAGTAAGTTGGTATAGAGATTCTTTTTTGTTTCTATGAATTTGAATAATGGCTAAGAGATGCAAAGTAGAACTTGCATATTATTGCCTCTATAAATGCTTATGACTATTGATAAAACATTACTGTTCTTTTACTTATTGATATTTATTAGAAAATAAATCCTTTATTTTGAAGGGGAAAGATCCCCCTTTGGATTGTTCATTTTGTTATATCATGAATAAAAATTAAGTTCGAATGATAGATAAACGCTGAGGATGATTTTCATTTTAATTAGGGGAGTATGTAATATCCCTAGTCAACATTCATATATACTATTAATTTCCATGGTTGATATTTAACCAAATAGTTGAAATCAAGAATAATTTATTTGTAACTAAATTAATAAATCTTCCTTCCCTTTCTCACCAGTTGCAGTCGAAGGGGGATCATAAAACTAGAGAAACCAAGTTAAAAGAAAAAAGGGAGGAGAATCAAGCTAGTTATTCTTTTTAGTAAGCGAAGCAAGAAACCCCAATGACTACAACAAATTTCTTCCATCTTCAGTTGTAGCTACTTTCGATGAGATTCTCTACTATTTGGGTCATCATGAAGTGGTAGGAATGATATATTAAATTCAAAGGAGCTGAGAGAATATGGGATTCAGTTAGAGATCTAGCTTCTCTCTAAGTACTTTTAGAAGTATTGTGTGGATGTCTTTAGTTGGAGATAAAACAATGTGCACATGGTACAGTGATTTATCATTTTCATGATTATAGGTTTGGTGCTCTCTAAGAGTATTATGGTTAAATATCACTCAACATTGCATTAATTATTGATAGTTAAAAGTATTTTATTTGATTGAAAATTTTGTGACTAATATGACTATGTTGAATTTTTTTAATCATATATCACAGGATTATTACCATGGAATTATGATGTGTTGTTCAACCATTTTAGATTTCTTGCATACAATGTGATCATGAATTCCAAGAGGAATTGGTAAGTAATGGTAAGTTGGTAGAGAGATTCTATTTTGTTTCCATGAATTTGAATAATGGCTAAGAGACGGAAAGTAGAATTTTCATATTATTGTGGTTATAGATGCTTATGAATATTGATAAAATGTTATCATTATTTTACTTAGTTGCATTTATTACAAAATAAATCTTTGATTTTGAAGGGGAAGGATCCCCATTTAGATTCTTTAGATTTCTATACCATGAATAAAAGTTAAAGTTCCAGTGACAGATGAACACCAAGGATGATGCTATCTTTAATGGGGGGAGTATGTAATATCCCTAGTCAAAATTCATAAATATTGATAATTACCATGATTAATCTCTAACAAAATAGTTTAAAACAAGAATCAATTATTTGTAACTAAATTAATAAATATTCCTTCCCTTTCTCGCGAGTTGCGGAGGGAGGTGGAATTTATCATAAAAATAAAGAAACCAAGTTAAAAGAAAAGAGGGAAGATATTTGAGTTAGTTATTTTTCTAGCGAATGAAGGAAGAAACCCCAACAATTTCAATAAAGTGCTTCTGCCTGGAGTTGTAGCTACTTTCCATGAGATTCTCTACTATTTGGGTTGCAATGAAGTGGCGGGGATAATATATTAAATGCAAAGAACCTGAGAGAAAAGGGGATACAGTTTTCTAGAGAAAATATTGATCAGTGTAATCAAAAGATCAAGGTGGAATGAGGGTTTGTAGGCATTTGTGTCAACTACACATTCATTCTTTTTGGAACACAAGTTTTTACGATTATTCAGACCTGATTCCATGAAAGATTATGGATGGCTTGTTTGTTATACAACTGAGAAAGATAAGTATACATTCTATTTACATGGTTTTTCTTGAAAATAAAAGATGGAATATGAATATTTTATTCTAAAGAAAAAAAATAATGCATAAAGTTAAGTAACTTAGATAAATCTTCTTATCAAGGAATATATAGGAACCATTTACATAAGAATATAAAGTATTGTATTGAAATATTGTAGCTATTTTTGTGTGGAAGTATAATTATTTTTAGTAATATCCTTGGAAGAGAAAGCATATGTTTGCATGCTATGTTGTTTCAATTTTTCTGGGAGAAATTCCATGGTTTTGGTATGCATGAGAATAGGTTAACTACCTTTATCTTCTTGAAAAAAACTGTCCTGCATTTCTTGGAAAATGTTCATGGCTTCTATCTGGAAGATAACTAGTTGCCTAAGTCAATTTTCTTGGAAATATTAGATATGAATCTTTCACATAAAAGAGAAAGAAGCCATGATATTTCTTGAGAAGAATGCATGTCAACTTTACACATTAAAGATAAAGAAACCATGTTGTTTTATTAATAAAATATTACAGATATGTATGTGTTTCTAATAAGGTTTTCTTAAGTTTATCCACATGACAAGATAAGCTAGGGATGATGTATCTTTTGAAAAAAAATACACAAGAATCTCGTGCACAAAAATATTTAAGAAGGCATGCCATTTTTCATAAAGAATGCATGTGGACATTGCTTGAGAAAAGATAAAGAAACTGAGTTATTTAATTAAAAGAAATATTTCAAGGAATTATGTGTGGGAAGTTAGAATATTAATATCTTTGAAGTTATACATGTGATTCCTATGCATTAGATTCATAAATGGAACCACTAGAATGTTAAAGAGGAATACATACTTATGTTATTAGATTTTCTTAATGAGAAATATGCACAAAATAGAACTATTAAGTTTGATATATTTATGGCCTCGATGGGGTTGACCCACCCTCAGTTAAGGGAGCCTTTGGATCCCCACCCCTAGCTATATTTCCCTGATACAAGTGTTAAAGCGAATAGGTACATGTCTCACGACTTGATGATGGATAGC
Organism: Pinus tabuliformis; assembly: GCA_031772625.1. Taxonomy (NCBI): domain Eukaryota; kingdom Viridiplantae; phylum Streptophyta; class Pinopsida; order Pinales; family Pinaceae; genus Pinus; species Pinus tabuliformis. The sequence continues at coordinate 475,738,790 of CM062810.1, read as the reverse complement.
TCTAGAGACAATAATTTTTTGTTATATGCTCTGGATGAAATATATGAGAAGTTGGCTATGTTGGGCAACGAGAAGTGACATTGTGGACGAAGGTAAAAATTAGGCTTTCTATTCAGGTTTTCGATGAAATCCGAAAGGTTAGGGTGGTGATGAGTTAAATGCAGAAACAAAATCTTGTGCCCGGGAGCATTTGTGTATGGAAATTCTATTCTGTAGGGTAACCATCTCCCCATTGGGTTTCTTCTCTTACTTCTGCCAGTCACATTCTATCTCCATTGTCGATGCAACTAGTGTTGGCGAATTCAGGTAATGTGTTATACCTTGTGTTGGTGCTTGTTTGTTATTTTCAATTCCATTTTTGTTGGTCATATTGTGGTTATTTCCACCACGAAAGGGGGGCTTCTCTGTCTTAGTTTTGCTATGATTGGAAGTTATAGGGCTAGAATCCAATCCAGTGCCCTTGTGGGGTTGTAGACATGTGAGTCAGTTGATTGTAGCCTAGTGCTCTAGGTATCTATGGTGAGTTATTTGGGCCTACATTCATGCATTTGTACTCATATGGGGTTCCTCAAGTTTTCTGCAGCCCCACTCTATCTTAGTTTAGAGTTTGGGTGGGGAATTGGTTTCTCGACTCTACTCCATTGGTTCCTTTGTGTAAATTCTTTGTGGTTGACTCCGCTCTCAAGGTTTATAACTTTTTTGTGTGTCGGGAGGTTCGGGGACGATAGTGTTATGAAACCAGCTCAAGAAAAGATAGAAAATATAGATCAACACCTTAGAATTCAGCCTCTTCGAGGGGGCAACCTCCTTTACAGTACATAAATGAACAATTCTTGGATGATACAAATGAAAATACCTCCTTTCTATATATAGGAGTCTAAGGGGACATAACATAATCAGAGCCGACATAACAATAATAATGTAAGGGCACAATAATAACAATATTGGGCTTCTATGGGGCACAAGAGTAACAATATGGGCACTACATGAGTACATCAATAATAATGAGGTTGTACTAATAACGATAAGGGGTTACACTCGTAGTATAGGGGCCTAACATGCCCCTCTCCTTCAAAAAGTGTTGTCCTCAACACTTGAGTAGTTCTTGATGCTTCCGTATAAAATTCTTGTCCTCCCATGTGGAATCTTCAGCAGGTAAGTTCTTCCACTTGATGAGATACACTGAAATTGATCAATTTCGTAGCTGTCGGGTTCTTGTTTCTGTGACTATTCCAGGTTCCCATATGATCTTTCCTTCCTCTTCAATTTCTGGCAATATTGTTTGCATTGGAATCTTTTGCAACTTTTGAATAAGTGGCCATACTTCTTTGTCCTTCTTCCATTCATCCCTTGCTTCATTTATCCAATCTGGTTGGATAATAGAAATAGCACAAAACAATTCTTCCACCTCCTCATCCTTGAAGAGTCTTCCCATTCGGTAAGGTCGCCATTTGTTAAGTGCATGTAGTATTGCCAACATTTCCTTCTCATAAATAGTTTTCTTTATATGTAGCAGTAAAAATACCCAATCACCTACATCAAAACATTTTTCACTATGATGTTGATCTACCTGTTGTTTCATTTTATTTTGCACCAAAGTGGCGTTATCCTTTAAAAGTTGGAGAACTTGTTGTTGATGCTCGATGTGATCTTTCACTTCTTGAACATTTTTCTTCTTGATATGTCCTTCTAGCTTGATAGTTTGAGGAGTGGTAATTCCAACCAATGAATTACAATCTGATATGTTTGGATTCATTTCTTCTTTCTTGACGTGATCTTTCACTTCTTTCACCTCTTTCTTCTTGATATGTCCTTCTATCTTGAGAGTTTGAGGAGTGGTCATTCTTGCTAATAGTTTACAAGATATGGTCTGATTCTTTTCTTCTTTCTCTGGGGTTGAGTCCTGTCATATATCCTCTTCTTTTGATGTTTCTTGATCCTTTTCTTCCTCCTCTTCATACTCTATGTAAAATAATTTCTTCTCGGCACACTTATGACCTTTAGTGCATTTGCTATCACAATTGTAACAAAGCCCTTTTTCTCTTTTTTCTTCCAATTGTTGTGGTGTAACCCTTGTAGGTTGTGGAAGGCTAGGAGAAAAAACACTTCCATCTCTATAGTTGTGAGGGGTAGACTTCCTTGTTGCCATAATTTTACTTTCCAATATGTCACAAAGCCCTTTTACTCTTTCCAATTGTTGTGGTGTTTCTCTAAAGAAGGTTTTGCTCTTTGTATCCTCATAATGTGCTATCATTTCCTCCGTGAGAATTGACCACGTAACAAGTTGTTTACGAGAACAAAGCCCTTTATACGATAAAAATTGATCCGATTCTAAATATGAAGATGCAATACATACCTTTTGTAACAGTGGTACACCATGTAGATCAAAATATTGCTCCATCTGAAGTATCCAATTTACCGGATCCTTGCCATCAAACTTCCTCATCTTGCTTTTTCTTGATTTTAGGACCTCGATCTTGAAACGACTGTAACTCTGTAATTTCATATATTTAAGTTTTGAAATTGCTACTTGTAGTATCCCTCTGTGTCCTCCTTCCAAGGCTACCAGTCTGATCCAAATTGGATTCTCCAAGAAAGAGTTATGCACAACCTTCCAAGATGACCTGATTATAGACCTTTCGAGAAGAGCGAACTTGTATGAAGTTCCACGTGTCAATTTTTCGACATGTGGTTCTAAAAAAGATATAACAAAAACCAAAGTTCGTCCTCTTTCTATACCTTCTTACGAAATTTCAATCCGATGCTCAGAGAGAAAGTTATGATGATTTTCCCGAGGTCACCTGTTTTGAATGTAATTCAAGAGTCTGCAAAAAGACCAACTTCCTTAGATCATATCTCCGCAAATATCACACAAAAAGCTCTGAATTTCGGACCCAAGGTTCAGCGCGATTTCGTCTGAAATGGGTTTTTTTTGTGACTTCTGAAACGTCACAGAAAAAACTTTATAGCGAAAATGCCACGATGACCTGTTTGGAGTAGCGAAACCCTAGAATCCAAAGCTCTAATACCAAATGTTATGAAACCAGCTCAAGAAAAGATAGAAAAGATAGATCAACACCTTAGAATTCAGCCTCTTTGAGGGGGCAACCTCCTTTACATTACATAAATGAACAATTCTTGGATGATACAAATGAAAATACCTCCTTTCTATATATAGGAGTCTAAGGGGACATAACATAATCAGAGCCGACATAACAATAATAATGTAAGGGCACAATAATAACAATAGTGGGCTTCTATAGGGCACAAGAGTAACAATATGGGCACTACATGAGTACATCAATAATAAGGGGGTTGTACTAATAACAATAAGGGGTTACACTAGTAGTATAGGGGCCTAACAGATAAACCATGTTGTGTTGACATAATTGAGTTTGCCTCATGCCGAAGTGTTTCCCTGTGGTAGGAAATTGGGTATTTGTAGTATAGCGATGACTTTGTGGAACATCTAGCTCGAGGTCATGTCTAGTTTTGGTTCTCCTCTTATTTGTAGGTATGTCTCACCAAAGAGGAAGACTGGTAGGGGGAGGAACTTGGAAACCCAGTCACATGTGAAAGGGGCACCTCATCTTCCAGCGAGTATCATTCAATGAACCCGCGCAAGGAGGAGGAGTTAGCCCAGAATCTAGATCCTTCTCTTGATCATGTTGTTCAACCTCCTTCCCTGAAAATTATTGTTGACCAATTATGGGGATCTAGGCTAACCTAGATATCCTTAGAGAACATATATCTAGAGATCGAAAAGAACAGGTGGCATACATGAATGACATTCAAGACTCACAGTCATAAATCCTTGAGTAATTGGAGAGTATTCGCAAAAGCCAACAATGAAAAAATGATCACCTACACGAGTTAGAGGCCTGCATGGAGCACATTGACTACCATATGCATGAGCAAGATGGTCATCTCATTTCTCCAACCATGAACCATCCATGTTTTCCACCTTGATAAGCAGTTTACAAGTTGTCTTCTTCTTTTGTCAGTTTTTGCTTTGTACGGCTTTGTAGCGCACTGCAAATAATCGGTCAACTACTAAATATTTTGTTTCATATTCCAACCCTCCTCACCAACAAGTCTGGTTAGAATGAGGGAGGAAGATTTGTAGAAAATCTGAATGCACTTTCTTTCTCCATGCTAATATAATTTAGCGTTTTCAATCAAAAAAAAATTTTAGTTATTACGCTTGATATTTCTTGAGACGAAATAAGTTTTTGTGTGAAAAAATAGAAGTATTATGCTTTATATTTCTTTATAGGAAATAATTTATTTGAATGCACGAAATAGAAATATTGTGTTTCATATTTCTTCAAAAAGAGATACATTATTTGTGTGAATGAAAAATAGAAATATTATGTTTGATCCCTTCAAAGGAAATATGATCTTTGCATCCATGAAAAGTATAACTATAATGTTGGATTCTTTGAAAAGAAAAATACATGGAAAGAATAATTATTATGAATTATTTTGTAAAAAACATCTTTAGAGGTGCACAAAATAATAGCCACAATGTAAGTCCCCTTGAAAATAACAGGTATTTCTATATATAGAATATTGTCAAAGTGTTATTGTTATTAGAAAAGAACATGTTTTTTTGTGCTCAGTTATTTATATTGTTCTTCCACGAAAATAATAAACTGTTATGCTAACATTATTTTAGAAAGAGACATCCATTTGAATGCATAATAATAATAGATATTGTGCTAGAAAGATTACATAGATGCATGCACAAAAAACAATTGAGGGGTTAGTTTCTTTGAATAAACTTTATTCAATTGCATGGACATAGATCAGGGACCATTGTAGTGGTTTTCCTCTTCGAAAGGAATGTGTTCTTGTGTAAGGGGAATATTAGTTATTGTGCTATTTATTTTAGAGTCATGCTTTGATAGTTATATACTTATTATTAATGTATGTACAATTTTTTTAAAGGAATCATGTCGCGATATTTTATTTACATTTCATGTATGCACATGAATAGATATTGCATAATCACTATTAAAGATTGATTATTGGTTGATTAATACTTTATCTAATTGTGATATCAAAGTCTTTTTACGACAATAATGGAAGGAAAGGATGGTGACTTGTGCAAAGGATAGATTATTTTTAACATTGTGGTAGGTAAATACCTAATGGTCAGTGTAGATTGGGGAGTGTGAGCCCTAGGATGGTCTACTGATGGAACAACTAGGACACAAAGATATTAATATTGAATATTTGTAGATAAATGATATCATGACGATTGTAATGACTTTTAGGTAGAGATGTTGTATTCAAATGACATTTCTTTGTAATATTTTATGACAATGGTTAAGGGATAGACTCCCTTATAAGCCATTGAGTGAGGGGTGAATAGCATCATGAGTGTTTAATGATAAAATTAAATATTTCTCCGTTTTCACCTTACAAGGTTTCGAGGATATATCGGTGTCTAATGATTTGGTTTCTTGTTGTGCTACTTTTATGATGTGGATTACTTGCATGAGTTGATGTTTATAATATCAAGTATGTGATTAGCTAACTAGCTAAAAGAATCATGGAGATGATGCAATATTACATCAGAAAGATTATGACGGTATGATACAACAGTAATGTTAATGTTAATGTAACTTACTATTCATTGATAAAGATTTGATCTAACAATCAATAAATATTATGGAATAGTAATTTGGAAAGTTACATGTTGGTAATTTTGTAAAAAATCTCTTCAGTGATCAACTTTGACTTATACATGTTTCTTCTAAAAAAATATTTAACACAAAAACAAATAGTCTATCATTCAAAACCAAAATCATTATATATTACTGGTAAATTTTAATTAAAAACATTATAAAACATCAATAATTATACTTTCACATTGCTACTTGGATTTCTAATAATACTACAACTTATGATGAAGGTGATTTGGTAAAAATATATTCGATGCTAATCTAAATCAACATAATTTCATATAAACTTTGAGCAAATAAAAAATAAAAGAAAAAACTTTGAGCAAATAAAAAATAAAAGAAAAAACAATCTTATATTTTCACTTTAAGTGTAAGGAAAATGTAGAAATTTCACCTTTTAAAAAAAATCCGATATAAAATTCAAATAAATTATTTGAATATTAATATTAACTAATTTATTTCAATATTCTAATATCCATATTAAGTAGTTTATTTCAATATTAATGGGTGACACTAATTAAGTAGCGTGAATGATTTGCATTTGAGTCGCTTTTAAAGGTATGTTTTTAGGGCTGTTTTTCTTGAAATCCAACAAAAATTTGTGGAAATTGCAAGTTCAACATTTGTGATTTACACAATCTAGGTGCTTAGGGGGATTTTTAGGGGTACTCTAGATCTATGTTTAAGATTAAACTTTGAAATTCAATATAATTTCCAATATAAAAAAAAAAAATTCAGCCATATTAACATTAGTGTGGCCTAGGTGGGATGAGCCTCAATATGTTTGAAACTTATGAAAACTTACAATAATCATCGGAAGTTACATCTAGTAATTTTAAAAACCATTACAAAAAACAATTCTGGTAATCCCAACCATTTAAACTAAACTAAAAGCAATTCACTCTAAAATATATTTTTATTATAATAAATATTAGTTTTTTTATTAAATTTAATTATAACAATAGAAATATTTCCAAAACTTATAAATTTTAAACACATTTATTTTAATTAAAATCTTTTTAACAATGAGAAACCATAAAACATTAATAATAATGATAACATATATTATAATATAATAATGATAACATATATTATAATTATGGTGATATACCAGTCTATTTTGGTAGTGTTTCCAAAATTTAAGTTTAATTATTAATAATTATTTAGTGGATTTAATCTCATATTTTTATTAATAATCACAATAATAAATTAGGTTTTATTTCAAAGAATATTTTGACTTTTGACTTTTCAATTTAATTAAAAAAACAACTATATTCACAAGTGTCTTTAACTAATACTATTGTCTTATTATATTTTTTTATTACATATTATTTATATATGTATATTTATTTAATTCATATATTTTTATTATTATAGTAATAAAAAATATTAAAACTAAATTTATAATTTAACTAATAAATCAATATACAACTTAATACCAATCAACATTTATTAACCATTTAATTTATATTATTAAACTAATAAAATATATTACACAAAAATACCCTCGTCACAATCATACATTCCACAAACCTTTCATCGTCAATCCAATCCAATCCAATGATATATTCCACATTTTTCATGATCAATACAATACTTCGGCAAATGTCATAAAGACAAGTCTGTAAGAAAGACTGCTTTCAATCCAAAATATTTATATACATACTTCAGCAAAAGCCATAGAGACATAATTACAGATCTATATGAAAAACTGCTTACATTTATACTAACAAACATAGAACAAGAGAGTCCTTGAGTAGGACACTAAAATCCACATGAAGAGAAATATAGAGACCATTTTAACAAATTTTGCAGACTCTTAAAAACTGCAACTTAAACCATTTCTAATTCTTGTTTTGGTGGGGCGTTGAGCACTTTCGAATGCCTTCCTCGCTCTTCGGTTTCTGGGGCGATGGGCACGTTCGAATATACGACGGGCAAGTTGGTTCTCCATAGCAGCTTCTCCATCAGTCCACTTGATTTCCCTGCTATGTACACTGCTTGCAGCAATTTTGTTTCGTCCATCTCTCCTGCCCATTTCCTGCTTCTCTCCACTAATGCGACTGCCACTTTATCAATGCAAGTAGCAATGGCTTCTGCTAATGTGCTGTGTAATTCGTTCACCAGTTCCATCAAATCACCTGAGCTGCAATCCATACTCGTGCATATTTTGTATAATGTGATCCCTGCCGCTAACTTCTCCAAATCGACTAGAGCTTCTTTCCCATTACCTTTATTCGGAACTTTCTGAACTTCGGTTTTAGCTTTCTTTGCAATCTCTTCGATCGCGGAAGCTGCCTCTTGCATTGTTTTAGCTTTACTATTCTGTGCACTTTGTTTGCTTAATGTGACGAATTGTGTATCTGCCGCTTTTCTCAGCAAGTCGATTTCAGGATCTGACTCCTCCACCAAATTCATAAGCTCCCATGCCTCCTTGTACACCTTAATTAGATAATCTCGTTCACATGAACAACCATGTATACTACATGAGCTTCCCCAAGCTGGGAGATTAGGTCGATCAATGAGACCGCCGTTAGCTTCCATGACCATTTGCTGGGGTATAAAAAATACTTTTCCTCTTCTAACCTGGGGACAGGATAACGTCTCCACAAGAATTTCAAACCTGTTCGATCATGTGGATGCAAAGGCCATATACCCACGCCTGTTCCCGGCCTTCTATGTTCCAGGAAAGAAATCAGGGCATTGCAGCTTTTGCCAGCGTCGTTTCCCTTTTCCATGTATGCCTTAGTTTGTTTGATGGGAATCCGATTGGCTTTGAATACACTCATAGGAGTCTCTGAAATAACACGCACGTCCCACTTCAAAACAGCTTCGTAGCCTTTAAACTCTTCATTCACTTTGCGCCAGTGCTTTGATAATATCATGTTGACTATCGACCGGACAAGCTTATTACTGAACACAAGTTGTGACAGGAACCTATGTACTTTACTGAATAAGGCTACCAACCAGACTACATAAAACTCCAGCCGCAGCACACCTTGCAGAAATAACGATGGCACCCTTTTAGTTATTACCTTCCAGAAACGATTTATCGCCTTCCTGTATCCCTTTTTATTTTCATTCTTATCATCATAATCAGGGAAGCATATCAGCATCGGCGATTCTTCCGTTTTCTGCAGCTCAACAATATGCCTTGTCCAATAGTCCTCTACTCGAAAAGCTTCCCAAAATTTATTTAGTGCCCAAGAGTCCTCTGGAAAATTGTCCGGCTGTGGTCCATAATAAACTACGGACAGAAGCCACCTCCATACGATAATTGCTCCCCCTATTAAGATGAATAAAACTTCCACAATAATTATTATGAATTTTAACCAGAATCTGGTACCAGCAGGAATATGTATATCTGCACCCTGTGCAATCCAGGTTACTATTGATAAGACGATGCACACTGTTACTGCCAACGCAGCTGATGACACTAGCTCTGAGTTGACTATGATGGATTCAGGATTAAATGCATGGGCTACGATCCACGATTTGAGTACTTATCTTCCACTGCTTTCCACGAATTCCCTCCTGGGTTGCCAAGTATTAAGGGAATTTTCTGAAGGATGACAGACTGAATGCCTTTATTGGCCGTAGCTGCGCAGATAAGAAGCTGAACAAGCCATACTAAGGATACCGATATTATGACCCCATAAACGATGACCCATTTCATATCATGGTCGCGAAAATAGAAATTGCTGAAATAAAACAAAGATGAGATCCCTTGTAAGCTGGACTTACACGAATTGTGACGTATGATTGTCAAGGAGGAGAAAATGTGGAGCAGGACAGTGAATAGTATAGCTGCTACTGTGGTCCATGTATTTTCATGGCCAGGACGAGCCATTCCCGGCAGGAAAAAGGCTATCAGTACACACAACATGACTCTGCTGCAGTGTACCATAAACAAGGTATCATTAAAATCGTGAGCGAGACTCCTGGAACTCTCCGCATCAGTCTGATTGCCCTTAACAGCCATCAATGGCCTTGAATTCTGATCGGGTAAGGCACTCTGGACTTCCATGGAGTTGATCACAAACTGTACCTTAGATACATTAGTACAGTTCGAGGTCTGACCGGCTACAGCCGCATTGAGTAAAGAACTACGGTCTTCGACGAAGTTCATGAGTTGAATAGTGAGAGCACTTAGCAGGAGAGCATTTCCAGGAACCCAAAAATGTCCCTTCTCTGCTGCTGTGCCTATGTCAACTACGAGGAGAGCAATGAATACAAGTACTACTAATAACAGCCCCAACAACTGAGCAAGCTCACCCACGGAGAGAGTATCCTCCATGACTCAGAAGAAGAGAATGGGACAGATGAGATGGAGATTGAAATTGATGGATTCCCTCACTACATCAAAGTGACCATATTCAAGACGGGGATTTGGGCGGATTGGCCAAACACGGCTGAAACAAATTTATAAACTTCCGAGGACCTACGATATTCTGTGAAGAGTGAGAAGCTCGGCTTTATTCAGATGAAATTTGTTTTTCTCAAGAATATTGAAATTCAGATGAAAATTTCATGGGAGTCAATTTATCAAACCTAATTTATTTATGAAGCCCAATTTTAATTAAGGGTGGGCAGATTCAATCTATGCATTTGGTGTTTTTCTTTGATAATGAATGAGTGGACCACAGTTAGCATTCCATGTCAAAAGATTACTGGTTCATCTTGACGAGTATTTACCAAAAATACGAAGCTTGAAATATTATTTTATTTTGGGGCTTTAGGTTTACGGTGATTTAGTGTAAGTTTAGATCTTACAAGTCTTTATTGGCATAAATTCAAATCGTATAAGTCTTTAGAATTGATATATTATTCTATCTGGGTTTTGGCTTTGATTTTGACTGGCTTTGATGGACAGTGATTAGGTATATTGTTAAGATTTAAAAAAAAAAAAAAAAAAAATTAAACTATTTACCTAAACAAAAATAACATATTCCCTCCAAAAAAATAATATATTCCTTATTTTATAAATGAATTGACACTTCATTTACGTGAAACTTCTTCCCTATGAACTGAGTGTAAGACGAATAAATTGAGTGTAAGACGAATAGAATAAACGTGAAATGAAAGGGAGAAAGCCATTTACCCAAACAAAAAAAAATAACATATTCCCTCCAACAAAAAATTATATATTCCGTATTTTGTAAATGAATTGACACTTAATTCACGTGAAACTTCTTCCCCTGTGGACTTAGGGAAAGAAAAGAAAAAAAAAAACGAGTGTGAGACGAAGAGAATAAACTTGAAATGAAAGGGAGAAAACTATTTACCCAAACAAAAAATAATATATTCCTTATTTTGTAAATGAATTGACACTTCATTTACGTGAAACTTCTTCCCCTATGGACTTCAAAAAAGAAAAAGAGAAAGTGTAAGACGAATAGAATAAACTTTAAATGAAAGGGAGAAAAATCAAGACAGATAATAGAATAAGCTTGACTCGAAAGGAAAAAGGGTAAATTTGTAGAAGCCACAAAGCATAAAGCCGCCTGGACCCGAACTAAATTTTGTAACTGGAACAGCCCTCAACAGGTTAATAGAAATGCCGAAGTGAATTGACGGATTCACTTACATGTTTGAAAAAATAGAATTGAATTTACGCAGAAAGGCAGAGTAGAGTAAAAAATACGGGGAGAGGTGTGATTTTCCCGAAGCTGATTAGTACAGTTCGATTTCTCAGAGCCGCGCTAGATTTTAAAAACACAATATTCACTCCGGTGCCAAAAAACGAAATAGAACAGAGTAAATTTGGAGCGACACCATAATAATTTAGAATTGAATTCTAATACATTAAAATATATTCACATGAAACCGCAGCTTATTCACCCAGTAAAACAAAAGTTTTACAGTGATTTACACTTACGCTGAATATAACACACAGTAAAACACATTACTGTTTTCACCCGCCCTGCTCCACCATTTTCTCTTTAGAGCTCTACCTCTTTTACTCTCTTACTTGCGAAAATTTACTTTTACTTGCTTCTTTATCTCAACATACAATTTTTACATTAAAGCATCACAAAGAAAATAATTAATACATTGTTGTTGTTTAATGTGATCATAATCACACATGTGCGTGTGGAGTATGGGCAATAATCGTGGAATGAATGTTTGCCCATATTTAATTACCAAAATACATTAAATGCCTGAATTCTTTGTTGTGTTGAGCAATGGTTCCCGCGGTACTTTGCTCTGGCTTCAGTCCTTCCATCTTCAAACATAGACGTTGCCTGCAAAAATACATCTAACAAGTATGGATGCTATCAGGGTGTTTAACGTGTTGTTTTGGATTAATATTTCCAACGCTCCCCCTTAATCACAATTGTCGTCATTGACATTCCCAAACAGCTTTTGAGATAAACAAAACTTTCACATGTCAATGGCTTTGTGAAGATATCAGCAGATTGATCTTGTGACGTGCGGTGTAGCAACACAATTTCATCATTGTTAATCAACTCTCTCATAAAATGATATTTAGCATCAATATGCTTGGTCCTTTCGTGAAAGACATGATTCTTTGACAATGCAATTGCTGAGGTGTTGTCACAGAAAATGGTTGTCGTTCTCTCTTGGTCATGACAAAGATCCCTCAACATACTTCTCATCCAAATTGTCTGACACGCTGCTACTATTGATACAACATATTCAACTTATGCTATTGACATTGACACTATTCGTTGCTTCTTGGAGGCCCATGAAATGGCTTCGGAACCCAAATGAAAAACATATCCAAACGTGCTCTTTCTGTCATCGACACTTCCTGCCCAATCACTGTCAGTGTAACCAATTAGCCTGAAATCACTTGTTGTTGTGTACAAAGCGCCATATTGTTTTGTCCCATTAACATACCTTAAAATCCTTTTTGCTGCTTGCTAATGTGTCTCCTTGGGTGTCTCCATAAACCTTGACACCATACATTATATCTAGCCTAGTGGCGGTCAAATACATCAAGCTGCCTATCATGCTTTTGTATAATGTTGGATTGGCATTTTTGTTGCAATCTTCTTTGTTCAACTTCAACCCCATGATTATTGGAGTTGGTGTGGGCTTGTTGTTCTGCATTTTAAACCTCTTGAAAATGTTTGCCACATACTTCGTATGACAGATAAAAATGCCATTTTTTGTTTGTTTCACTTCTATGCCCAAAAAACATCTTAACATTCCCAAATAGGTCATTTCAAATTCACTCTTCATGACTTGTTTGAAATCAACGATGAGGAAATCATCATTGCTTATAAAATCAAATCATCTACATATAAGACGACAATGAGTATCTTACCTTCGCTCTCTTTGATGTAGAGAGTGGGTTCACCATCACATTTGTCAAAACCATTGTCCAACAAGTAGGCATCTATCTTGTTCTACGATGCGTGTGGTACTTGTGTCAACCCATAAAGATCTTTCCTCTACCGATACACTTTCTCTTCTTGGCCTTCTATCTCATAACCAAGCAGTTGCGCAACATACACTTCCTCTTTCAGCAATCCATTCAAGAATGCTAATTTTACGTCCATTTGATACACTCTCCATTTGTGCTGTGTGGAAATCGCCACAACTGCGCACAATTTCTCCATCCTCACGACTAGTGCGACGTCTCTGCATAATCTCTCTCATGTTGATGCTTGTATCCTTTCACAACTAGCCTTTCTTTGTGCCTTTCAATCTTTCTCTCAATGTTGCTTTTGGTCTTATAGACCCACTTCACTCCAATGACATGTTTTCCTTTTGGAAGGTTCACAAACTCTCATGTGTCATTCCTTTATGTTGCTTCTATTTCTTCTTCCATTGCCACAACCCATTTTTCTTCGTTGAATGCATCTTTAAAATGGATTGGGTCATCTACATGACAAAATAATGCAAATAAGGAATTCGGACCAGTGTTGCTATCAACTTCTTCTCGCTCATAAATTTCATTTAAATTTCTAAATTTTGGTCTTCTTGTGCTTGCTGAAGATGGGCTTGACATGTCACTTGGTGTTGTGCTTTGCGGTGTGCTTGGATGCGCGAAATTGTCCTATTATTTGTTGATGGTGTTGCTTTATTCCTGCTTTGTTGCACTTGAATAGGTGTAGAAGGAGTCATTGTTGAGGAATTACTCGCTGCTATTAATTCCTCTTTGTCCTCATGTGGTATACATGCTTTGACATTGACTGTCTTTTCTAAACTTCCATCCCATGCTTCCTCTTCTATAAACTGCACAACTCTGTTGATTATGACCTTCTTGGTTAATGGATTGTAGAGTTTGTATGCCTTGGATTTATCACTGTATCCAAAAAATATACATTTCTCCTCCTTGCTGTCCAACTTCTTCCTCAACTCATCCGGGACATGTGCATATGCCACACATCCAAAAACTCTCATGTGAGTGACACTATGCTTTCTTCCACTCCATGCATCTTCAAGAACTATATTCTGGACGCTTTTGTTGGACATCTGTTCAAGATATATGCTGCACAAATGAAAAGTTCAGCACAATAATCATTTGGAAAATGTTTTTCCTTCAACATACAACACATATTTCATTAAATTTGGAATTAAATAGTGGATTTATAATTTCAAAATAACCAAAAAACTCAATTCTGGTGTTGTCCTTGTAATAAAATGTTTCCAATTTTAATGAAATATGTCTTATACTCTTTTCCATCTCCATAATGGTCCTATTCTTCCTTTCCACTACACCATTTTGTTGAGGTGTATACCTTGTTATAAATTTCTTGTGAATTCCATGCTCCCTGAAAAATCGAAGGAAATACTTTGAGATGTATTCTCCACCTCTGTCAGTCCTTAGGAGTTTGATGTAGTGTCCACTTTACTTCTCAACAAGATCTTTGTATTGGAGAAAGAGCTCAAACACTTCACTTTTTTGTTTTAGGAGATAGACCCATGTCTTCCTTGTGTAGTCACCTATGAAGGTAAATACATAATGGCTGCCACCAATTGATGGTGTCTGCATTGGTCCACATAAATCTGAGTGGACAATCTCCAAATTTGCCTTTGCCCTTACTAACTTTCCAGCTGGAAATGTCTCTCTATGTTGCTTGCCCAAGATACATCCTTCACATAGGCTATCTAGTTTTTCTATGAGTGGAAAACCCTTCACCATGTCTTTCCTATGCAGCAAATTCAAACCCCTAAATTTGAGATGTCCAAATCTCAAATGCCATAACAAATTTTCATCTTTGACCTCTGCTTGAAACTTTACTTGTGTGACAACTGCATCTTTTCTTCCATCTTCTTGTGAGTTCATTGATAGTTATGCTTGTGCACCCTCTTCCTTCAAATCTGATATTAATTTTAGGGGAAACATTCTATTGTTTGTCATATGAACCTTTGCAATTAGCTCTCTGCTTGGAGGACTATCCAAAATTGTGCATACATCATTTTTGAAGAACACATTGTAGACATTTTGCAAGAGTTGTCCAATGCTTATGAGGGTATGCCTCAAACCAGGGACAAAGTAAACATTTGAGATGTATGTCTTCTCCCCCTTATTTGTTAGGATATTAACTCTACCTTTTCCCATGACAGAGACTTTGCTATCAGTCACGAATGTCACTTCAGATTTCACACTTTCATCTAGATTGGAAAACATTTCTATGTTTCCTAACATGTGGTTGCTCCACCCTAAATCTAGATACCATATATCACTTTGTTTTTCTTTTGCTACATTACAAGCTAAAAACATGCTATCAAGGTTTTGATTTTCTTTTGTGAAATTTACACTTGGTTTGTTGCTGATGTCATATTTCTTCTTTCTACATTCATTTGCATAATGACCATACTTCTTACAGTGATGACATTGAACTTGAGATTTATCATACCTCTGACCTTGTGCTTGGTTTTGGCTTGGGCTTTGACTTGGGCTTTGACTTGGATTTTGATTGCTACCTCTTCCACTTGAGCTTGAAGGGTTGCTTCTTCCACCTCTGTGTGAGCTTCTTCCTCTTCCTCTAGCATATGATCTTCCTCTGCTTCGACCTTGACCAAATGATACTTGTGTCTTGAAGGCATGCTCCAATGAGGAGCTTGTTGCTCTATTCAATCTATGTTAATGAGAAATAATTGATGCATTAATCTCATCCACTTATAACTGTGAGAGATCCTTTGTCTCTTCTATGGCCACAACAATGGCATCAAACCTTGCTGGCAAACTTCTCAAAACCTTCTCAACTATTCTTCTTTCCTCAAGTGTCTCACCATGAAACCTGATTTGAGTAACCAACCCACTTACATGTGTAAAAAATGAGTCTACATTCTCAGACTCTTTCATACAAAGTGTTTCAAAGTCTCTTCTCAACATTTGCAGCTTTGTTGTGTTGAATTTTTCCATGCTTTATTAGGCTGTCTGGAGGGTGTCCCATGCTTGCTTGGACTTCATTGCTGCTACAACCCTTGGTAAAATACTTTCATGAACTGCTTGGAAAATATAGAACAGGGCTTTCGAATCCTTCTTCCTGTTGTCCCTTAAAAAATCTCTTTCTACTTGAGATAAGGCATTGTATGCTGATGCATCTGTTGGACACCTAATCCTCAATGGGTTAGTGTGGAAGCGGAATAGACAAAAGAAAGTCCAAGTGACCTTGGGATGTCGAACCCAATGGTCAAATCATGTACTATAAATGTATATCTCTTGTTAATAAAAATAAATTCTCATGTTTTATCTTTCATATTTTTTGCTGCCACATGTGTGTTCAACATGGTATCAGAGCAAGCGATTGCTGGTCCTACTCCATTTTGAGCCATTTTTTTTGTGGCCTCTATGTGCATATCAGTTATGACATTTCTATTCATTGTCCATAACACTCCATTAATTCACTGACAATCAGAAATTTGTTGCTTTTACTCTGTCTATCCCTTGGATTATCTCTCTGTTGTGCCTAATTGAAATTCATGAACATCTGCTATAACATATTCTGCTTCCACTACCTTTGACCATTTCTCTTTAGATTCTTCTTTGAAAAGTGATTTGTCAGATCATTTTCCTGTTGGTTTCCTGTTGGCCTCACAAAAAAAAAAATGGCCTTTGTTGATTCTTTGACTACTCAGCGCCCACTGTAGTAACTATGCGCTCAAATCAGTAGTATCTTTCATTGTTATTATTTGCATTGGATATTTGGTTGTCCCACATTGGCATTTCTCTCCTGGCCAAGCATTATTCCCATGACGGTTTTCTCTACTCAAAGCTATTCATTACATTCTCAACCTGCCTTCTAAAAATGCTCCTTGCTCAGACCTGCCATCTCTGTCCTAACAGGAACATACCTCTGGCTTATCATTGTTGGCACGTTTTTTGCATGACTGTAATGTCTCTTGGTTTTCCAGAACTAGAGCATTGAATCTCTATGATGAATGCCCAGCTCCTAGCATTGAATGTCTAGGATGACTGCCCAACTCACATAGAGAAACGCTCAAATTTGTAGCGTTGCTCTATTGATTGAGTTGAACTAGTCCTTTGATTTGAACATTGAAGTGTTAACGCAGTTCTGTTTTTGAATGTTGGTTCCATTGATATATGTGTTCCATTGATATACAATTCTGCTCCATTGATATACAGTTCTGCAAGCATGCAGTTCTGCTAACTATGCTCAATTCCATGTTGCTTGGTGTGCTGATAAACTAAGAGCGATGGCTCATTATATTCAATACTGTGTTGACTAGTATGTTGCAGCCTAACAGTGCTCCCCTTTGACCATGCGCCCTTGCGCTACTACCCATATACTGCCATCCTATCCACTATGGCCTACAATGTTGAAATGGTGTGCCACTCTAAACTCTGTGCACTAACCTGAAGAAACGGAATTTTTTGAAGGGATTCATTTGCATTTTTATGACTGTGTTTCATTATAATACTATATTTCAATATAGTACAAAGCAATATGCTTGTAGAGTTTTGATTTTCCCTCATGATTCGACTCGAGCAGTGATGTAATGGATAAAAGATGCCTGAGTGCACACCCTGATATGACAGAAGAAACATGGGCGAGTTTTCTCACAACTTTTTGGCATTAGATTCGAACTCGGAACATCTCAACAATTCTACAATTCCATCATTCAGTTTTTCGAATTCGAGATAACCCCGTGTTTTGGGTTTTTGCGGTTCAACGAGACAATGGAGTTGGGGTTGAAAGGTCACCTTAGCGATCTTCTTCAGCAAATTCTATGAACCCATCTGAAAGCTGCCTTGGAATAACTTCCTTTTTATCATTTATAAGCTGTTTGAAAATATCTATATAATAAAAAAGGAACTTTATATAATTCATGACATAACGAGTCAAAGGATGAATTGCATCTCCATGAATTGCAACTGGCCAGAAGAACTACTCCCTTCTTTGGGGTAGAATTCGGACGTGAGGGTTTTGCAAATCGAGGATTCCAATGCGAGTTTTGGACTAGTGCGATGACCATGTATGAAACGATGCTTATATATGATTGGCTTGCAACTGTGACATATGGTGGAATTGAGGTGGCCTGATTCCTGGATGTGCATTAGATGGAAATCAGACTAGTCTTGTCAAGGTTGATGCAAGTTGACATGAATTATGTGCTACCAGATCAAGAGGAAAACCATAAACAGCAGTTGGGCCTCCTGCACTATGAAATGGTTGCGTTGTATTTGTTGTTGGTGGCATTGAGCGAAAATGGTAAGTCATGAATAGAATTAAACACATGGAGAGGTACACCAATTGCATAGTACATATTCAAAAATAACATCTCTTCAGTTGGTCTATCTACAACTCCATTTCCTTATGGAAAACTTGGAACAGCTCCTCCCAATGCTGGTGCTGATAAAACATTCAGAGGTTTGTTGGAATTTGTTCTTGTAACTATGTTAACTTGTGCCCCATGTTGTGGTTCAATTTTCCTATCTAGCATGTTTGGATTACCTGGAGGGCTTGCTCCAGCTTTATGACGCACTGTATCATGCCAAACAATACTCCTACCAGATGAAAAAGTACCTAGGATGCCCTCTACCAACGCTGTGATGGAAGTTCCTCCTTGAACCTTGGGTGTAAAATTGATAAAATACACTATGTTTCTTGAATAGATGACTGTGTAAAGCTTTCATCCTCGCTAATATATATTTCTGAGTGGAAAAACAAGTATTTTATTTGTTTTAGCGTTTGAGTCTCATTTTTTGGGAATGCACAATATACTTTCCTTGTATATGAATGCAACCAACCATCGTTGTGTGTGGATTTGGAGAATAAGTGTAGAGTTAAAATCTAGCTTTTGATTCATTCCTCAAGGAATAATCTCATTTGATTGTTTTAGTTTTCTGAGAGAACAAACTTTGAGAATACCTTGTAGTGACATTGGTTCATAGTTGGTTTAAAGTGTAAGTTTAACATTGGAGAAAAAATTATTAGAGTTCCTCAAAACTCTGATGTTGTCTGCTACTCATGATACATTAAAAGTCAACAAAGTTTCTCTCACAGACATTCAGGTCTGTCTACAAAATGCACAAGAGAAAATTGATTTTTTGCAGCTCGAATCTCAACTACAGCAAGAAGAATTAAAACAAAGGAGTCATTCTGAACATGTTTATGTTCAGAACATTGAGACTGCAACCCATCAGAAGCAAGTCAATAATGTTACAGTTGGTTTAGATTTAGTACCCAATAAAGCAACAGTTGTACATGCAGATGCAGAAACTCAGTCTGCACTTCCCAAGCCCATCATCAGACCTTGGGAATAGCTTGTCCACAACAAGCACAGAACTGGTCTTGGATATGACAAGGACTTGTCCTTTCATATTCCAGGCTACTCCAAGCCCATTCAGTTTCAGAGTGCTGGATTCATTCATGACAGTTCACCTGCTCCTCATGATAGTTCACCTCTAGTTGTTCCAGATTCTGCCCCTCATCCACAGCAACAACAACAGATTGTGAAATTCCAACACTGTGATCGAGTTGGCCATCTGAAAGATCACTATTTTGATCTTCATCCATGTAAGCACTGTCATAAAACCAACCATTCTTCACACAGATGCTTTAGAAACAAACGTCTTGCAAGAACAAAGATTCATCTTGGATGGATCGCTTCTTGGCAATGGGCATCAACAGCCAAGAAGATATTCCAATCACATGTCAGAACTTGTTCCAGAGTATTGAACAATCTTGCAGTTGAGTTTTCTCCATCATCTCACCTTGTATCTGACAGGGGGGAAATGATGGTCATCTACAAGCTTCAAAGCCACATCAAGCGAGCCTGAGCCACAACTTGCCACACCAGTTTCAGAGTTGTAGCTAGAAACAAAGATGCCCCTGAGCATGCCTTTAGTTGGTAATCTGTGACACTTCCTCTAGGAGAAGACTTCAGCTTCTTGCCAGTTTCAGAAGTATTCCAGGAACAAAATTGAGGACACTTCCTCTAGCAGAAGACTTCATCTTCTTGCTAGATTTGGAAGAGTTCTAGGAATTTCATTAAGCATTCCAGAGTTTTTGGTCATCCTTAAACCATCAAAAGTTGAGACTTCCCTTTTTAGGTTGAAGTTCTCCCTTTTATGCAGGGTGAGACCTCCCTTTCATGGTTGAAGGTTTCCCTCTTCAAAACAATAGGAGCACTTCCCCTAGCAGAATACTTCAGCTTCTTACAAGTTTTGGAAGAGTTTCGGGAATTGCACTAAGCATTCCAGTGTTGGTGGTCATCCTTAAACCACCGCCCTTTATACCAACATTTGAGAGAGCACATTTAGCCTAGTGCTGCCATGCATTTTTGCACATTTTGTATTACAGCTCTCTTCTTGGACTCATACATAACCCTTCAGATTAAGGTGGGGAATGTTGGACACCTAATCATCAATGGGTTAGTATGGAGGCGGAATAGACAAAAGGAAGTCCACGAGACCTTTGGATGTGGAACCCAACGGTCAAATCATGTACTATAAATGTATATCTCTTATTAATAAAAATAGATTCTCTTGTTTTATCTTTCATATTTGTTGCTGCCACATGTGTGTTTAACAGCATCTACTGGTTCTTGAAAACCATTCTCCACCAAATCCCAAATGTTTTCAGAAGAAAACAGGGCGTTCATTGTAATAGCCCAATAATCATAATTTTTTCCATTGAACTGAGATATCTGAGGATTAGTCAAGCTTGTGCTTGATGCTGCCATTTTTGAGTGAATAAAAAAAACTTTTAAATATGCTAGAAATAATTTTCCCTCAAAACAATTTTAACTGTTAGCAAAAACACATGTTTTCACACTAACAAAGTTTAACCCTCTCTGATACCATGTTAGCAAAAATAGAATTGAATTTACACTGAGAGGCAAAGTAAAAAAAAATTACATGGAGAGGCAGAGGGGTGTGACTTTCGCAAAGCTGATTTCGTGCAGCTTGATTTTGCGGAATCGCGAAGCTAGCTTTCACACAACTGTACAGAGACTTAAAAACACAGTGTTCACTCATGGCAAAAAACGAAGTAGAACAGAATAAGTTTATGATAAAAATCGATGTTCTATTAATTAACTGTATCTCTAGGTAAGATACCTGGAGAGTGCCCAAGCACTTCACATATACACACTGTCTACAATCAAGAGAACAACCAAGTATATATAGGTTTTCTCACAATCAGGATGGTTTGAACCACTCCCTAGATATTAGGATTTGAGATCTAAAATTAGAGTCTCAATCCTATCATCACTATAATAGTAATATAAGTTTAGTTTTCTCCATTATCTCCAACACTCCCCCTTAATGGAGAAAAGGTACTGAATAATAACATATGTCTGCTGTCTAGTCTCAGCTAGGCTTACAATTAAAAACGTGAAAAAACTTGGTAACAGAGTTTTCATTTTAGTCTTCTTGCAGAAGAGCCCATACTTGTTCATTTGTGGATGAGGCTTCATCTTCACTTTCTTTTCCACGAGGTAGTGTTGTATCTTCACCTCATTTCTTCCCTTATGAAGGAAAACTTGAATTCTTATTCTTACCCTTTTCAGAATTATGGCAAGTTGAATAGGAGAATTTTCCTTCTCACTATTTTTGGTGTCAACCATCTGAATGCCAGCGATGATGTATTCACCATTCATTACTACAACTTCTATGTTGATTTCATACAGACATGATGTTTGAAGCCATGCTTCAAGAAATTTCAATTCTTCTTCAAACTTGGTTACTTTTTCCTTGTTGTTGTTGGTATCATCTACACACACAGAAATATTAACGGGGTCATCACAATTTAAATTCTCTTCAGCATTTTTTTCTTCTGCCACATCTTTGCAATCAGCTTCATTTGGATTGTCCCATTGATCTTCAATACTTTTTTCCTCTTCACATCCTTCTTGAAGATCAGCTTTTGAATCTTGCACAACAGACTGTACCTCTTGATTCTCGTGGTCATCAACAGAGCCACATTGTTTTTTTTTAAATTTCTTCTGACTCAAATATACTACCCATGTTAATGCCAAATGCCCACATGAGAAAAATATCATCATCAAAATTAAAAATATCTTCAAATAAATACATGTTGTTAAAGTCCAGCTTACCTCGCTCTAAGATTTCTTTTTGACTCCACACAGTCCTCGAGCTCCAACAACCTCGTTACCTCGCAGGAGGGAAACTTCTCCCTTTGGCATCTCTTCAATTGTAGAACCTTTTAGACTGTGGCTTCTGTGCCACACGGGTCTTAGTGCCCTCGACTCTGGCGACGAGCAACTAAACGACCTCTCACAAGCTGGAAACACTATGAGTATCTAACTCTGATGCATGTATTTCTGAAGATGGGTTCAAATTAGGAAAAAAATTCACATTTTCTGTGGCATATAATAATTTAGAAGGAAATTTACCCAATTGGTTTTGGGATCTCCACAACCTGCAACTATAAAAAGAAAAGTACAGTGACCCACAACAAAGCAATGATGCTAAGGAACCAGCAAACAGGCTAATCATTCAAGGAGATGACAAAACATTGTGCAGAAGCAAAATTGTTGGTTTTTGAGATCTCAAAGGTCTTTTTCCAATGAGGAAGGTGGGAGTACTAAGGATTTTGTTGCAGCTATCGCATTGGAAGTACAATTTACAGTTGTGTGTGGGTTCAATCCTTTGAGTCAACAGGTCAGGCCTCAAAAGACAACTAGAAATATATTATTCTGGGTTTGACTAAAGGTATTGGTTCAATTCTCCTCAAATCTCTGCCACACCTGGTTCAATTCTCCTCAGAGGTCTACCGCACCAACAAGCTTCACTGCTGTCGAAAAGAAGGTGGACCCTTCCTTATCGAATGGTCCTTGGCAGCACGCACATTCCAAAGAGCTTCACTTTGATCTTATCTTGGAATAAGAGGGATTGCATGCTAACTTTCCAAAGCTCTGTCACATCGAACTCCTCAATCAAACTGGTCCATACACTGCAGACATATTGAGTTAGCACATGCCATCTCCAATGTGGACACAGAGGTAGACACCCTACAGCATGCACCAAACACAGCATCAGGCCACACTTGTACCCTTAACTCTGATTGGAAGCGGCTCCTACACCTCATAGTGGATGCGTTCACTTCTCCACAGACAACTCCTCAATGACTTCTTTTTATCTTGAGCCTCAATACCACACAATGTAGATCTTGTCTCTACTGTAACAGTTCTCAACTCTCCAGATGCAACACGGTTCCGCTAAGTAGGCACGGTAAACACAAAGAAGGATGACAGTCCCACATGCTTAGTTACAGTCCACACGATCTCGACTTTGCTGGACACTACACAAACCACGATCTTCACATGCAGATCGACTTTCCTGTTGATAAATTAGCTCTCATGGTAGATCTACCCAAACAGCCAATTCAGACTCCACTGCTGCACCTCCTCACCAATAGTGCCCTTTGGCACCCAACAACTCCTCTCCACTCCGCTTACAGGATTACAACCTGAAGCTCTGATACCATGATAAAAATCAATGTTCTATTAATTAACTGGCTCTCCAGGTAAGATACTTGGAGAGTGCCCGAGCACTTCACACATACACACCGTCTACAATTAGGGGAACCACCTAGTATATATAGGCTTTCTCACACCTAGATATTAGGATCTGAGATCTAAAATTAGAGTCTCAATCCTATCATCACTATAACAATAATCTAAGTTTAGCTTTCTCCATTATCTCCAACAGTTTGGAGCGACACCATAATAACTTACAATCAAATTCTAATACATAAAAATATATTCACATGATATTGCGGCTCATTCACCAAGTAAAACAAAAGTTTTACATTGATTTACACTTACGTGGAATGACACACAGTAAGACGCAGTAATTATTGTTTTTCATGCACCCACCAAAATTTTCTCCACCATTTTCTCCCATTTCTTTCTCTCTTACTCTCTTACTTGCAAAAAATGACTTTTACTTGCTTCTTTATCTCAACATACAATTTATCCTTTAATGCATGATAGAGAAAATAATCAACACATTGTTGTTGTTGAGTGTGATCAAAATCGCTCAGTTGTCTATGGAGTATGGGCAATAATCGCGGAATGAATGCTTGCCCATATCTAATTACCAAAATACTTACCAAAATACATTAAATGTCTTAAATTCTTTGTTGTGTTGAGGAATAGTTAGCACGGTACTTCTTTGGTGTGTTGAGGAATAGTTAGCGCGGTACTTTGTTCTGGCTTCAGTTCTACCATCTTCATACAGAAACTCAACTTCCAAAAATACTTTTAACGTTAGAGTGTTTAATGCGGTGGTTGGGATTAATATTTCCAACATTATAGAACCATGTTATATTATGACTGAAGTTTGTACGAGCAACAAATAGAGTGAAAACTTTTTATTTTTACAATTTAAAAGATGAAAATGAAAATATAAATATTATTTAAAATTTTAAAATTAAATATTTTTATTTTTATTAATATAGTGAATTTGATAAATTATAATTAAATTTATGTTTGTGTTTTTGTTTTATTGGATCGTATTTAAAGGTGAACTTTGCAATTTTTTGAAAGAAAATGTGCATTTTACAATTTTATATAGGAAGATGTGTAATGTATTGAATGTTTAATATCAAATTGACATATCTACAAAAGAGAATGAGAATTACAATAAAAACAAATTATTTTTACTTACTAACACACCTATATAAATTAAATTATAAATTAAATGATTTGTATAAGTAAATGAACATTAATTCATAATAAACATAAAATAAATTTAAAATGTTATTAAAATAACAAAATTTTATTTTTATTTTAAATTATTATTAAATATAAAAATAATTAATAAATAATTGAAATATGTAGACATTTATAAACACATGGAACAAGATTCTTAACCATAGAGTTTTACGTTCATTTTATATGGAGATTTTTAATGTCTAAATAGACTTTGCTACAATACTATGAATCAATAGCATGGCTTATCAATACCACATGCCCAAAAACTATTACTCAATTCATATAACTTGTTCATAGGGCATTTTCTTTAATAGATCAATTTAATTAAAAAAGTAAAAAGGACAACTATTTCGGAGAAAAATCTCAATCATTTTAACTAAAAAAGTAAAAAGGACAACTATTTCATAGAAAAATCTTAGTCATTGATTTTATGTATACTACTATAAATTTTATAGAGTATTACATGGCAAATTAAAATTCTTGAAGTCTTATTCTAACATAGACATGCATATTAGTATATTCAAAACCATTATAAAATATCAATAATTCCACTATTACTATATTCACTGCCTAAACTATTTCACTCTCTAGCCACAAATAAATATTTTAATGTCCATGTCAAAGAACATAATTCTTTAAAAAAAAAATTCTCTATAATCTTCACATTGACATCCATGATCCTGACATTGACATCCATGAAAATTTCATGAGAGTCAATTTATCAAACCCAATTTATTTATGAAACCCATTTTTAATTAAAAGTTGAAAAAATATATATGCAATTAAAACGATCCATATCAAAAAGATTAAATATTAAATATTTGCATGTACATATCAAATAACATAATTCTTTAAAACTAAAATCTCAATGTTCACGTTAACACGTTAACATCCATGAAAATTTCATGGGAGTGAATTTATCAAACCCAATTTATTTATAAAGCCCAATTTTAATTAAAGGTTGGAAAAATGAATGAGTGGTCCACAGTTAAAGCAATCCACGTCAAAAAAATTACTGGTTCAAATATCTACGAGTATTTACCATTCAATATTCTTTTGTTTTGTGGTTTTAATTAATGGTGATTTGGTGCAAGTTCAAATCCATAAGTATTTACTAAAAAGGTGAAATTGATATATTATTCTATTTGGGAGCTTTTGTTTTGATTGATGGTGATTAGATATACTACTAAAGTTTTTCCTTACGAAACGTTAGCTGATTATTTACCCAAACAAAAAATAACATATTCTTTCATTTTGTAAGTGAATTGAAAGGGAGAAAAAGCAAGACAGACTCATAGAATAAAATTGACTCGAAAGGAAAAGGGTAAATTTGTACATGCCACATAGCATAACGTCGTATGGACCCGAACTAAATTTTATGGCTGGAATGGCCCTCAGCAGGTTAATATGAATGAAAAAGTGAATTCACGGATTCACTTATAGGAACCTTGTTATGTTATTACTTAAGTTTGTATGATAAACAAATAGACTTAAATTATTTATAATGAAAACTATTTATTTCTATCATATTATTTTTACAATTTAAAATATAAATATTATTAAAAATTAAAAAGTTTAAATATTTTATTTTTATTAATATGGTGAATTTGATAAATTATAATTAAATTTATGTTTGTCTTTTTGTTTTATTTCATTATATTTAGATGTAATATGTTTGAATAATTTCGTATGAAAATGTATGGAGTTAGAAAAAATTTACACAATTTATCCACATGTAACTATATAAATTACTATTCCATATTCGCCATTAATCATGGAAATAGAATTTTCATCATTACATAGAGTAACTCTAGTAAATGAATAGTAAGTTACATAACCATTAATGACTACTGTTGTAACATATTAACATAAACTTATGATCTAACTTTGCATCATTCTGATGACACCCTTAACTAGATTAGTTAATCACATACTTGATATTATAATGTCAACTCATTCAAGGAATACACATCATGAAAGTAGAACTACTAACAGCCACATCATTAGGCACTGATATACACTGGAAACCTCTTAGGATAAAAACCAGAAAACGTTTAATTTTATTATTAAATGTTCATGAGGGTGTTCACCCCTTACTAAATGGCTTGTATGTTAGTCTATCCCTTAACGATTGTCATAAAATATTATGAAGAATATCATCTAAAAAAACGTAACTCGTTATAAGCTATCACAATCATCATGACATCATTTACCGACAAACCCTAGATCATTGTGTCATTAGAGCTTGGTTCTTCCCATCAATGAATTATCTTGCAGTTGATATTCCTTCAATCTGCATAAAATACTAACTTATTACCTATCATAACAGTAAACATAATCCATCTTTGAATATGTTGCAGTATTTTTTTGCGATTGCTACGGTCATCAACCTTTGATATCGTGATTAAATCAAACATTAATCAACCAATACATAAATCTATACTCTGGGTTCTTCACCATCTATTCAAGTACATTCATGAGATGAAAACAAAATATCACAACATGCTTCCTCTGACAACATTGCATATGCATTAGTTAAAAGCATATAACCATCAAAACATTTCTATAAATAAATACCACATTAACTATTATTTTCCTCACACAAGCATGCATTCTTGCAATAAAAATCACTACAATTTTTCAGACATTCCTATAATAGAAACTAGAACATCATTTATGATCTTCGTGAATGAAAATTATGTAGGAATTTACAGGGTAAGTTCCCCAGATAGAACACGAAAGGACACCACTCACAAACAGATCACAAATCAATACACCAGTATTCTTGACATGGTTAAAGCCCTCAAAGAGGGAAACAGTCCACGGCCTAAGCCAACGTGGCCACTTCAGGCAATTTATTAATAAAGGACAGAAAATTTACATAAGCTTCTCTCATGAACGATCACCTTACAAATGGCCTTCCATGCTCTTTAAATAGAGAACATGGACCAATCGGGTGTTAAGCTACAGCTCACGTGTCGATAATACCAAGGAGAGAATGAACTGTCGGATCACTTCATGTCTAGAACATATCGTGACCATCAGATTGTAAGCTACAAAAGTACATAGTAAAGAAACATACTTTACCTAACTATACACTAGACCAAGTTATACTTAAATATTTCTTATGTGTCGGAATATCCTAACATCCCCCCTTAAGAACAACTTGGGATAGGATTGAAGGATGTAGAAATATGACACAATAGGGGAAGAAAGGAGGCATTAGAGCCTATCCCACCTTAGTGACAACTTCCTGAACTCCAACCATAAATCAAAGTTTAGTAAACTTCAACTTTGTGAGATCCTTTGTAAATATGCCTGCAACTTGATCATCGGTTGAACAATATTGCACTTCAAGAATATGGCCATGAACAAGCTTTCTGATGAAGTGTATGTGTAGTTCAATGTGCTTGTTGCGCTGATGTTGGACTGGATTTTTGCGTACTTGAATGGCACTTTGATTATCACACCAAAAGGTAGTCAGATGCTTCTGCTGAAAGGAAAACTCTGACAGGATCTAACGAAGCTACAGGGCCTCCTTACTAGATTACATGGTGCCACGATACTCTACTTCTGCTAAAGAAAGAGAAATGGCACTTCGTTTCTTGCAAGCCCATGTAATAGGTCCAGAATCCGGAGTGAAGACATAACCTGCAGTAGACTTCTAATCATCAGGGTCACCAACTCAATCGGAATCAGTGAAACCAACCAATAGAGGAGATGCTTCTCCACTGTAATGAATCCCAAACTAAGTTGTACCTTGAACATAATGAAGTATCCTTTTAGATGCTTTCCAATGACTTTCATGTGGGTTTTTCATAAACCAAGCAATAAGGCCAACAATAATGGAAAGGTCAGGATGGGTATGGGTTAGATACAAAATTTTTCCTACAAGATGAAGGTATAAGGTAACATCAACTTCAGGGGAAGTACAAGTGACTGAAAGTTTGGCTCCAGACTGAAAGGGAGAAGGGGCTGGCTTATAGTCTTTCATGTGAAAATGGCATAGAATATCACAGGCATACTTGGACTAGGAAAGGGAAATACCTTCCTTGGATTACAAGACTTGAAGACCAAGAAAATAATGCAAGTGTCCTAAGTCTGTCATTTCAAACTTCTTTTTAAGGCTGGACTTCCCATGGTTTATAAGGTTGGGATCACTACCAGTAAGGATAAGATCATCAACATAACGAACAAGAATGATAAGAGACTTACCCACTTTCTTGGTGTAGATAGTATTTCTAGAATGACACCTATAAAAGCCAGTATCTAAAAGAAATATATCCATTTTGGCATACCAAGCCCTAGGAGCTTGCTTGAGACCATAAAGGGACTTCTTAAGATGACATACAAGGCTGGAGTATGTTTGTATAAAGCCAGGATGTTGTTCCATATAGATTTCTTCATGCAAGTTCCCATGCAAGAAGGCAAATTTAACATCCATATGATGTACTTCCCATTTGAAAGAGGTAGCAAGGGGAATAGCAAGGTGGATAGAGTTCATTTTGGCAACAGGGGATAAGGTTTCAGTATAGTCAATGCCTTCAACTTGTGAAAAGCCCTTAGCAATAAGACGAGCTTTATGTTTATCAACTTTTCCATCTAGTCCAAACTTCGTTTTGTAAACCCATTTACATCTAACAAGTTTTCTTCCCTTTGGAAGAGGAACAACATCCCATGTATCATTTTCCAATAATGAAAAATATTATTCATTCATAGTTGCGTCCCAATTTGGATGGCCTAAAGCTTCTGCAAAGGTGTCAGCATCATAATTCATTGAAGCTTGAGCCAATAAAGAAGAGGCTCTATCGAACTGAGAATGTGTATGTCGTTGACTTGTAAGATCACTTGCAAGAGAACCTGTTGCATCCTGAGTAGCACAGACCCATTTTGGAAGTCGAGGAACTAAAGGATGATCCGGAGAAGGTGGGGGAGGATTTCCATCCTCGCTATCATCATCTGAAGAAGAAATATTTTCAGAAGTAGAAGGGATAGAGAGAGGTGGCACATCCACCGAACTAGGCTTGTAGGCCGATATATTTTCAGTAAACTTTACATCTCTTCTAATGATAATATTTTTGGATTTAGGCAAAAGAAGTTTATCCAACAAAGATACATTTTTCACTCTTAGGTTCTAAGGCTTTATGTTTCTCATTAGGAATATGGGTCCATGCTTCACTTCCAAAAGCACGAAAGTGACTTACATCTAGTTTAATTGAGCTCCATGCTTCTTCTGGAGTGATATTCCTTAAAACCTTAGTAGAAATGTGATTTACTATGTAATTTGCACAGTTAATTGCTTCTTCCAAAAAACTAAGACTAAGTCCTTTAGATTGAAGCATACAATTAGCCATTTCCTTTAAGGTGTGATTTTTCCTTTCTGCTACACCATTTTTTTGTGGAGTATATGGAATAGTATGTTGCATTTGAATTCCATGCTCAGTGAAAATGTTGATGAATTTGTTGTTAACATATTCTCTGTCATTATCAAATCTTAGATTAAGAATTTGATGTCCAAATTGTTTCTCAACAAAGGCCTTATAGGCCAAGAACACGTTAAATACTTCACTTTTGATTTTTAAGAAGTATACCCAAGTGCACCTCGAGAAATCATCAATGAAAGTTAAGAAATAATTATAACCAAAGAATGAAACAACTAGAAGTTGACCACATAAATCACTGTGCACAAGTTGTAAAAGGGTTGAGGCATGCCAAGAGGCACGTTTTTCAAAACTAACCCGAGGATGCTTTCTAAGTACACATCCGGAAGAAACACCATCTCTGCAAGATACCATAGGAAGACCTATCACCATATCTTCTTTACATAGATTTTAAAGGGAGCGATAGTTTAAGTGACCAAATTGCTCATGCCAAAGTTTTCTCACTTCATCATTATGATCAAAAAATACCGAGGGAAGAGTTGATAACCCAAAGTTGTTAAACTTATACAACCTTGTAGAATCATCAGCAATGCGAGTAGCTAAAATCATTTTAGACTCTCTTAGGTCCTTAATTACAACATCATTAGGTGAAAATTCAACGATTGTACCTTCACCTGAATGAGTTATGGAGCATACACAAAAACTAAAGCTGTGGATGCTGAAACTAAGTGTTCCAATGGAAAGATCACAAAAAATTAGGCCTATTAAAAAAAACGGCTTTCGGATGAAGAAGTTATGATTTTTTGAAGAAATGTTGTTGAAGACGCCAACGAAGTACGTGAATGCGCGGAAGTGAATGATAATGTTATATTTCAAAAAAATCCCCCACATTCCAAACTTAATCTAATTAGCTCACTTTAAAAAAAAAATATGTGACCCACTTTTATAAATAAGTGAAAGTCGATTTTACAATGGTACTTTATGAGCTACCCACTAAATTGTAACTTAAATACAAGATAAAGAGGCTTTAGAATTATAAGTGACTCACTTTTTATAATGGGTGAGAACACTTTTAAATAAAGTAACTTTAAAACATAAGATACATGTGCTTTTTGAAAAAGTAACCCAAAAAAAAGAAAGAATTGAACCCAAGACCTCTATTCTCATAGAGTAACTTTGTACCTTCACCTTTTTGTTTCTGATTTGCCCAAATTGTATAGAGTCATGGAGCAAAGACCATACACAGAAATGAAAGGTATAGATCCGGTAATAAAAACAGAGAGCTAAATAAACTGAAATAAATGGAGAGATGAAAAACTAAAACTGCAAATAAAGACTGTATACCTCCAGATCTTAAAAATTACATAGCTAGGGCTACCAGAAACCTTTTCACGTGAAATGAAAGGGGTTCCTCACTATAACGGATGCTCCTAACACAATAGAGCAGTCCTATTGGCCTGAAAGCAATCAGAAACAATAGATCTAGGAAAACGACACTTGGATGAAGTTGTACTGACTTCGGATTTGGATCAGCAACAGATGCGACCCTCAAATAACTCTGATCCCATGTAGGAATTTACAGGGTAAGTTCCTCAGATAGAACACCAAAGGACACCACTCACAAACATATCACAGATCAATACACCAGTATTCTTAACGTGGTTAAAACCCTCAGAGAGGGAAACAGTGCACTCCCTGAGCTAACACAGCCACTTCAGGCTATTTATTAATAAAAGAAAGGAAAATTACATAAGCTTCTCTCATGAAAAGTCACCTTAAAAATGACCCTCCATGCTCTTTAATAGAGATCATGGACCAATCAGGTGTTAAGCCACAGATCAAGTGTTGGTAATACTAATGAGAGAATGAATCGTTGGATCACTTCATGTCTAGAACATATCGTGACCGTCGGATTGTAAGTTACAAAAGTACATAGTAAAGAAACACACTTTACCTAACTCTACACTAGACCAAGTTATATCCTATTATTTCCTGTGTCGAAATATCCTAACATCCCCCCTTGAGAACAACTTTGGATAGGAATGAAGGATGTACAAATATGACACAATAGGAGAAGGAAGGAGGCATTATAGCCTATAAATTACATAAAATTTATCAAAAGAAGTAGCCCCTCAACTATTAGTTTTAGTTCATGCAAATATGTAAAGAAACATAACACAGCAAATATTGTTCCTATGCAGACCAATTCATATACTTTCCAGAAGAAACTTCCCACAAGAAATCTTAACACAATAGAGCATGAAAATACATGTTTTCTTTTCAAGGAAATATAGAACAATAGGGAATGCGAAAATAATTTTTCTTTTCCATAAATCTAGTCCAATAAACCATATAAATACATGCATTATTTTCAAAAATATTATACCGACATTACTCATAAATATATTCCAAGGAAACCAACACATTACTATGGTTTTTGTACATATAAATTCATATTCTTTCCCAAAGACTATTTTCCAATGTAAGCTAACAGAACATTTTATCATTTCACGCATCAAAATGTATATTCATTCCAAAAGGAAGCTAATACAAATCTTGCATGTATACACATGAGGGTTATTCCAATGAAACTAACATAATGGCTATGATAGCATAAAAATAATCTCATATAAATTTTCTAAAGAAATATAGCTCAATAGGTCTTCTATCCATGAAAAGAACATATCTCTCTATAACACAATGACTATTCTTTGTGCATGCAATATCTTATCGTAATATCGCTTCTTTAATGTTTGCAACAAATATTTCTTTCTCTAGAATTCTACCATCATTAGCTATCATTTTCATGTAAAAAACTACATACTTCTTTCTCAAAAGGAAGTTAATATAACACTTAATGTCTCTATTCATAAAGATTCTTATTGTTTTTCACAATAACTATAGTTTTTTGTGCTTAAAGATATTTAGCACAATCAATTAATTTTGTGTATGAAAATACATATTTTTTTAGAGATCTACGAAAATAATTATCTTTTAGTTGTTATTTAATTCTTTTCCACACAAGGCCCACAGGGCTTTGGATTGACAGTGAATGGGTGCCTTGTTAAGGCACTCCTTGCGATAGGTCACCGGTTCAAATCCCCGTGGGTACTTTGGTTAGTCTTAACAAGCAAAAAAAAAAAAAATCTTTTCCACACAAGCCATAAAGAGTTTCCAAGAATTGCAAAAAAATATTTTTAAGAAAATAAAAGTATATTTAGCCTAACCTCAGGCACATAAAAAAAGTGGTAGTTTTCCAAGAAACTATTCCTTTACTGCATGCAAGTATGTATTTTCCTATCCCAAAAAAGTATTATTTTACTCCATGCAAGAATGTATAGTTTATATTCCAAGAAAATATTTTTTTACTACATGCTAATATATATATTTTCTTTTCAAGCAATTGACAAATTAATTATTCCTTTCTTGCATGCAATATCTATATTTTTTTTCTAGAAGCAATCTAGTTCAATAAATATTAATCTCATGCATATGCAAATTATTTTCTAAAATAAATATAATATTATTAGATATTAGTCTCACACATATACAAATTATTTGATAAAAGAAATATATTAGATTATTATCTCAGGGATATGCAAATTCTTCTCTTAATCTCACACGTATGAAAATTATGTTCTAAAAGAAATATATTAGATATTAATCTCAATATTATATGCTCCACAAATTACACAAGAAAAAAAACATAAAACATAGAACTCATAGTCTCTTTAATATAATCATTTTCATTTTTATTTTATGTGATGTTATACCACCAAGTTAATTAAACATAGGTTCTTGGGTGGAAACAATCATAACTTGTGTATATTAATTTGATCCCCCTTCATTTATATCTTTGATATATGTTATAAGTTTTAAGCTACACCAAAGCATTCTTTGCGTTCATGTCTTTAAAGGTGGTCAATGATATGCATCCGCATGCATGAGAAACTATAGAATTTATAGAGGAATAATGGAATTCCCTCAATATGTTGGCTCATTTATTACTCACGAGTTACAATGGACACTTGGCTTTGGAACTATCCTTCATATTTTCACAATTTGATCCTACATCCTGTTAGCACCTAAATCTGCCTTAGGCTGAAGGAAGGCAAAAATTAGGGTAACCACAAACCACGCTCAGTCTGGTAGCTAGCCCTACCAGAACAGGAGAGGGCTCTCTCCGAGTCACGCTCAGTGAATAGGTAAGCAAAAAACGGTCTGAGATGACTTACAATGAAATATTGATCTTAGGCTAGTAAGTGAAAATGGGTACAAGAAACAAATTTTATGAATGACCGAGCTTCTGGGATGGTATGGGACCAACGCTCAGCAAAGAACAGAGAATTTAATACAAAGGCACAGATTATTCTGTGAGGCAAGGTAGGCGGAAAATGTAACAATTTAGTTTGAGGTACCACGACATGAATAGATTGCTGAAGAAAGTGAAAAGGGCATAGTGACATGAATCCTTTTCAACAGAAGAAAAACACTGAACATGAAATTTTCCCACAGGCAGAGCAATAAAATTGAATTCTACCTAATCTCACTCAGAAAATTTCACGGGAAATGAACATGAATTGAATTATGAAACATAACGAAATACATATGAAAACATAAGAGACACATTTGCTACACTCACAACCACAAGAATCTCATGAAATAGAGCCGTTGCCTTTCATTAATTCTCTATCAAAAATATACAGTGAAGAAACAGAGTTTCTTTCCCACAGTCTCCCAGAAGTTACAAGCCAACCAACCCTTTGCAAATAGTTTGCATACAATATATAGAATGTGTAAGGGAGAGATAGAACACTCAAGGGTTGGGGAGTTACTCGAATCATTGCAGAATGGAGATGGAGAGCCAAACATCAGCTACAGGTGCAGCGCTACAAACATGACATTTGGCCTTCCTTCGCCACTTGGATAGAAGCCAATATGGAGAAAAAACACTTTAAATGGTGCCCTTGGTGCCAAAAAACCGAAGTGTAGATGAGCAGGCCCACTTGGAGAAGTCACGAACCGAAATTTCGTGAAACGGAAGCAAATTGGGCAATTTTTCCTCTGTGCGCCGCGCTACTTTGAGGCTTGTTTTGGGGCACTTTCAGGTGTCCAAAATGTGCCCAAGTGGGCTTGTTGGAAAGCCTGTCCTATCTACTTTCTAACCCCACTAGAATTTTTAAATTTGGTGCTCATTTGCCCCTGCAAATATTCATTCTCCCAAGCCTGCTTCCTGTGTGTCAAAAAAGTGGCAGAGAGGCCATTTTTGGGTGTTTTTTGACCTTTTAGAGACTCATACCTTGGCAAAATTTCTTGTCCGACACCAGTAGTCGTGATTTTCCATGCTAAATCCAAAAATTCAAACCATTCCTCATTTGGAGCTCTAGAATTTCAGCGCTGCACCACATAAGGAGAAAAAACCTGTTTTTTGCCCAAAAATTTGTGAAGTGACCAAAAATTCCCCAAATTTCTTGAAATTTGGGCTGGAGGTTCCCTATGGGGTGTTATGATGGGCCAAGGAAGCCTCAGCCAAGGTTTGAAGCCGATCTTGTTCTTTTGCCTATTTTTCCTTTCTTGTTTCTTTCCTCAATTTCGCCTTCAAGCTCCTTATCCGGGCCCTTGCACTCATGTTTCGCACCCTGTAATGGAAATCCATGTGTCTCAGTAGAGCAAGGTCCTGGTCAGCCTTGTCCAGAAACCTCTCCAAATTCATGTTGACCCTCTCAAGGTTGGCCTCCCGATCCTCATTGATTTCTTGCTCCAAAGATGTGAACTCAACCCTTCTACTTTGAGCAGCTTAGCGATGCTCTCGAATGTTTTGTAGCTCCATGATCACTCGCTGGTCCTCAAGCTACTTGTTTCTCTACTCCAGGTACTTCATGTTCCACTTGGCCCTCTCCAAGTCAAGGGATAAGGACTCAATCACTGATTGCTACTCCTAGATGATCTCTGTAAGCTCTGCATTTATTGGTTTTGCATCTGTCTCATCATCATGGAGGAGAATGAATTTGGTCTCTCGTTCACCTGATGGCCCTTCCTCCTGCACTGGATCCTTACCTCTTCCCTGCTCCTGTGATGCTGATGTCGGAAGCGAGGCCCCTTCCACCCCGGGTGGAGATAACACTCGCTTTGCTGCTGCAAACAAAGGTCTACTGCCTTTCTGATAGGTGATGTATACTGGCATAGTAGTAGTCTCATGGTGCTCATACTGATGAGATGGGCCACATATCTCATGCTCTGCCTCTGATACTACCTGTGGAGCGCTGAAGAAGTCGCGGGAGATGAATTCCTCCCAAGCAATACCCTGCAATCCCAACTGATGGTCCACGAAAATCCGGATAAGAGTAAAGTGATAAACACTATTGAGCTGCTGTCGAGGGGTCTTGTGCTGCATGAAATTTTTCATCCTCTCTATGTTCCCACAAATGAAAAATGGGAAGTTCATCATCCGCACCTTGGTAAAGTGCATGAGCAACCTGATGTGATAGGCATAAAGGCGAGAAAACCTCCCCTCACAACTGAAGTATTTCATGATCAATTTCATGAGCGGAGCATACTCATCTCTCAAAAATCTGAATGGAAAAACTCTCATGAGCTGGCTCAAACAGCTGGCCTTAATGTAAGGCTCATAATGATGCCTCTCTACCTTCTTCTTCTTATGCCACTGTTTTCCAATGTTTGGTATGCCTGTTGCCACTGATATGGTTTCAGGTGTTAATGTGAAAGTGACCCCAGCCAAGATAGACTGACCTCCATGTAGGTGAAGTGAAAAAAGACGGGTCAACTAATGATGAACTCTGACATTTGCCACCCTCTGACAAAATTCAAAACATGCTAAGTGCTGGAAACATGACATAGCGAGAGGGCATGCCTGCAACTCGGTGAGGGTGTTTTCCTCATCTCTAACATGTTTGCCACTCCGTTGATGTCTCCTGGGGGCTTGTTCTCCTAAAGTTGTATCACTGTGGGTGTCCTCCTCATATTCTGATGAAACCTCGGATGCCATGACTGCTGTTTTGTAAACTGAATTTAGGCTGCCCTTTGATTATAGTGAAGCTGGAGGTTGCTTTGACAATCTGCCACCAAGGGGACAATTAAAAAGGGAGTATTAGGATGGGGGATAATATAATGGGAATAGGGGTTTATAGGAAAATTTTATTTAGGGATATACAAGGGGTTTTGGGGTATTTTGATAGGGTAGTGTTTGTGTTGTTGGCAAGGTAGGGTTTGGGATTTATTTAGAAATAGGAAGAGGGGAAAGGGAGTATAATTTTGGTAGGGTTAGGGTAGTGATTATGGGGACAATGGCATAGGGGAATAAGGAATAGGGGTAGGGTAGGAAGAATAACCTTGGCAGCAATATCACTGTAGCACAAACCCTAGCATAATGGTTTTCTTTGGTGTCTTCTTTGTGTTTGCTTTATGAAAAAAAAATTGCAATTTATTACAGGCATAAAATCATCATATCACCCATAAAAATTGGTGCACAATTGAATTTAGGTGGCCTACCTTGCAAATAGAAGAGCTCGACAAAAAATTTGAGGCGATTTGGCAAAGTTCTGGGCATTTTGCCCTATGTGCCGTGCGCTCCGAGTGCACCACGCCAATGGTAATTTGGAACTGTGGGTGGGCTCTGTGTGCGCCGCACCTAGTGAGTGCACCGCGCTCCTGCCTGTGTGCACCGCGCGCCTTCAAACTGCCTCCAACTCCCTCAAACACTCACGATGCACACTCACACCCTTTGCAACGTTTCTCCAAGGCTTGGATTAGCACAATGACCTTTGATTTTGATGAAAACTTGTATATATAGCCGTGGTAGTGATGTTTTAAATTTACTTTTAAAAAAACCCACTTTTCTAATGTCCTGTTCAACACCTTTTCACTGATTTTAATATAATCCTGATTTTCACTTTTCCTCTGAAATTTTGGCTCAAAAGATGAAATTTTCGACACTTTTTGTAGGGATCGCATGACAGAGCATCTGGTCACGGGAATCATCATTGCACCTGAAGGAATCAACTATCGACTCTTTTTGAACATTTTGTCACAAATGACACTATTTGACATTTCTTCAAAACAGAGTTTTGAAGAATAGTCGAAGTCAATCATCATGATGATGAAACTCTGCGGATCATTACTTTGCAAGAACATCCCTCTGGCCTGCATGGCTTTACTGGACATATTAAAGACCAAATTCATCAATCCCTAGACCTAATGACCAAAAATGACCTTTGTCTGTTGAAGGACCAGACATTGACTGTTATGGACTTTTTGATTATTTGACACAAAGACATAAGCCAGCAGGAGCCAGACATGAGGGGAAATGACTAGCATGACCTTCTCCATCAGATTATGGCATGCCCCTAGCGGAATGTAGCTGAGTGAATGGAGCTGGACACCTAAAAATGAAATGCATAAAGAGTTTTGATCTCTGACGGAGGACTGACCAGACCGACTCTAACACATCCCAAAATTCAACTTAGTTGGTAAAGTAACTAACCCTTTCTCTGTCGAGCTACATGACTGGTCATTTCATTGTAATGTTGAGGGTTTTGGGGTTCTGAACATGATGTAGGGTTACCCCTACTTTACCCACAGTATGCATATAGACCTATGCATATATCATTTTCCCCAAGATTTAATATGACCTACCTGGTCAAATCTTCAGTAATGGTGATCGTTAAGGCCCTTTTCATTAGAACTCATGCAGAAACATATTAATAGACTAACCCAAAGTCTAAACCCCCATTATCGAGACTCTAATCATGCCTTAACCTTCATTCCCTTTAATATTGAGTCTAATACAATCCCTCTAAGCCATTATTAAACTTTGGGTCATACATAGGCTTAATCCACAAATCCCTATCAGCGCTTTAATACTATTATAACCCTTTCTAATAGTTATCACATAAACCCACATAGATCATACCTTTTCTTCCTTTCATAAGCCTTTACACAGTTATCGATAAATGCCTTTGTCGCAATCACTCATCGCAGTCCTCATGGTCACACCACATATATGCCTCATCACCCCTTCCGACTCTGATATTTGACTATCAGAACATTTAAATCACACCTTTACATTAAAACCCTTAGCATAACACTTTATAGAAATACAAAGGAAATACATTACAAATCCACTCTAAACCATATAAGGCCGGATTTCAAATGTTTTATGCCCGTGTTCATAAATGTTGTCGGGTTCGTTAATACCAAGTCCTCCCACACTATTTCTCTAATCTCCTAAATGCCCGACCTCCAATCAGTGACTATTGCCATCGGCTATTGGCTATCACACTGCCCTTTAGCTCCTAACCTTGTGATATGTGATTACATCTCCACCGTCGATCAAGCTCGTGATCTAATGGTTGATGTTACATCTAATCAAACAACCAATCATTGATCCTCCGACGTCAATTAACTTGCACCAGATCCGACGGTCCATAAAGTTTTCGGTCGAAAAACTTACACGAGGATTAACCGCCCAATAAGTGGTTTCCTCTCCCCTCCTCACTACCACATGTCAAATGTATAATGGAATTGATTGTGCCGCACTCAATACCACTTACAGTTTTGAGGTCGCCCGAAATCCTCTTTCACTGTTTAAAAACTGCCGATGTGATATTCCTCTGTCTCCTCTGTGATTGGATCCTAGCCGTTGATCTTCAAGATCCAACGGTTGTTGTTCATTGTTTCTTCACTTCTCATTTTTCCCTTTACTTAATTTAATGCCACTTTTTAATGTTTCTCTATGGTTTCTGGTTTTCAATGGTTCTAGTCCTTCCACTGCATGACTCTCTCCTAAGCTTGACTTCGCATGTGTTATTTAACACAGTCTCTCGAGAACATCCTTTGGTTCTTCGAACCATCTCAAAGATCCACTACGATCCTCTTTCTCATGCTTCTCTCTGTGTGTTTGCCGAACTCCGCCTGCAACTCTCTGTTACATAGAATATGCTAATTCATTTATTCATCATTCAATATTAGATAGCACACTTAAATTAGAATTAAATCTCTGTGCATATATATATATATATATATATATATATATATATATATATATATATATATAGTATATATATGTATATATATGTATATATATGTATATATATGTATATATATATATATATATATATATATATATATATATATATATATATATATATATACAACAATTACATAATAAGACTCTCTATCTCTCCTTGGCCTGATCTTCCAAATTAATGGCCTCTATTCATTATCTACTCGTAGGCTTACAAGAAATCCAATCTGCTATCTATCTAGCTTATCCAACCTCTCTATTTCTAACCTCTATCTTTGCTTTTTAGGCTTACACTTATACAAAGGGAATCTAAAACCAATTCCTGGTTTAGATCCATAGATTCCACAACAAAATCCTAAAATTTATTTCTCATCCCTAAGGATTCTCTTAAATCCACAAAATCATGAACTAACTCCTAATTTAAGATTTACAATCAATTCTTAGTTTTTGACAACTTATACCATAAATAAAAATTTTAAGCTCCTCATCTATGAGGGGACATAATAAAAGTAACTTATTATCACTAATAAACATGTTATTTTCCCACTTTAGCACTGCTTCATGCATGCAACATACCAGAGTAACTCTTGGTAACCATATACTATATATTATCCCCCCATAACATCATCTGCTTATCAATATATCATCAAAGACAATTTTGTTGATGGGTCTATATGATAGCAACAATAAGTTAAAAAATATAATTCAATAAATCATGAAAAAATTCTAATAGCCATGTATCCTGATTATCATCACATCAGTAATTCTATATCTATATTTCAGTCCTCTGTAAACACCCATCTCATGATCACAAGTCTCAGCCAATTGATTTGTTGGATCATAGCAATTTATGCAAGAAAGGTCATTGGCAAGAGCCTCAATTCGAATATCTAGCAGTAATATTTCATGCACAGTAAGCGAATTGTTCATCATAACCATCAGACTATGATGTCTAATTGGATTTTAATTGAGATTAACGCTTTTCTATAGGTTTACTTGGTATCCAACACAACTTCGAATCATATTGCATTAACCGTATGTGAGAAAAATGTAGAGCAGTAAGTTCAAGATTTTGTATTACTGTTTATAGTTCTCGAGTTGAGTAGTCTCTAACTAATAGGTCTCATTTCTAAATTTTGGTATCTTGGAGAGCAAAAATGTGAAAATTTCATCTTTCTATTTTGATTATTGTCTTTGGATGGGATACATTTGTGGAGAAATGTTCTACTTTTTATTTTGAGAGTTGACTTATCCAACTTCATCCCAATAGAAGGTGAATTTTAGCATGATGGGCTCGATATTTATTTACCTCAACTAAAACGAAGGATACATCAAACATGATACTTTATTATTTGTCGTGGTTCACATGTATCAATGTACTCAAATGGGTAGACTACCAAATTCATGGACTTAATTTAACCCTCTAAAATTCTTAGTTGAATCCTACTATGAAGTGTGATTTGGAGATTAGCGAAGCACACAAGATCGTAAATGATTCATATGAGTAGCTTCCATTGAAACCAAATTCTTGTCTATTATTCAAAAAATTGGAAAAGGTACATAAAATACAAAGTTCCCTAAATATAATCATATCATCTATATTTTTTCTATATTGGCTTTAATCAAAGTAAAGCAGACTATTGAGTCTTGGCAACATCTGGTCAACCCAAGAGTAAAATCAATGAAAAATGCATGATGCGATATGTGCACGAGGTACATATTAAAATTGGAGTTATTACTTAGGGCATATATGTTGTGGTTTTTCATTCACAACTCTCTGAGTAACAATCCTAACAATAAACTTTTGAAGACATAATTATATATCTGTCAACAATAAGAAAAGTAACCCTTAAATACAAAACAAGAATAGCTCCCACTGTTTCTATAATGAAGTTACATTAATTAGTATATCTAGTCCATTGTTCCATAAAGGTGTCAACAAAAAAAAATGCATCTCATTCTCCTCAAAGTTTAATGTTCCACTAAGGTTCCATATGGAAGAATTGTTGACCAACTTCCACCTTAACCAATCCACCTAAAAGAGAATGCAAAAAAATATACATGTGAGTGAAAAATGTATATATTCCATGTGTTGGGTGGCCACTAAAAAAGTCCTACTTAAACTTAGCACATTACTTTCACCAATACTTTCCAAGACATGGTAAGAATGTGGGAAACTAATTTGTCAGTGCCAAATCAAAATAAAAACAAATCCTTTTGCATTATTAGTGTGAGGCTAGTAGAACATCCAATATGATGCCAAAAAAAGACTTTTATAGTAAATGACAGACCATGTTATGCCACAACAAAACATTTCACTGAATTGCGGCCGCAATAGAACTCCTGAAGAAACTGTTTGAAGCCAAGATGATTATTTTATTTTAGAATTCTTTTCCTTTATACATGTCTTCTTCATTTTTTCCAAGGCTATCATTGAAACATAAGCTAGTGACATCGATATAAACACATCGATTCCCTTTTCACAGGAATTTGTTGCTACAAAATATTCGATACAACTATGAGATTCCAACGGTGGATGAATTTTATGAATTATGAGCCATGATGTTTTATTTTTATCTGGCTTCAAAACAAATTTTTTCAACACATAATACAATCAGCGGAAAAAATAATATATATATATATATATATATATATATATATATGATTCCGATTCTAATAGAATAAAAGGAATGAATACTCATGTCATCTTTAGCTCCACAGAATTGGTGACACGATCCTCCTTCTTTTACACTCACGGTGCAAGGTAAGTAGCCTCCTACTTACAGGCTCTTCAACTCCTACAACAATCATACTGACTCTAACAGCTAGAGAACAAGATAGTTCATCCAAGGGTCGAGTTGGATTACTTATTTATGTGCAACCTCAATGCATAGGAGGGTAAAACACTCGGTTGAATGTGAGGATAAGCATTATCATTTCTTCCTCTTTTATCTTTTCATGATTTTGTTTATTGCAGGGATAAGATAACAATGTACGAATAACTTCATATTAATAAGAGCGATGATGAGCATAATAATCATCTCAACCTAACGCCTTCAACCCAGTGGATAGGTACTTTTAGTCAACAAAGGAAATAATGAGCTACACATTTTCTATGATCCCTCATGGAAACAATATTGTTTGCCTTTGTTGCCAACTCGCACATCCAAACTTGTGATAAGGCACCCGAAAGGAAAAGTTATAAGAAGAAGAAACAACAATAGTCTGGATTTGGCGTTGTTGCTTACACACTATCCATTAAACACGATCTACAGTCAATCTCATCGGCGTGCATCTAATCCTACAAACACACACTACATTTTTAATAGTGCATGAGGAATAAAACATTTCACCGTGGAGGATGTCCATCGCATCCAATGTCAGGCCATAAGAAAGGAGCTCGATTGGGGGAATCACACATATATGTGATTGAGTTGATCCAATTCTCCAGACTTTTTCATCAACACCAAATTTGAGCCATCATGCGCAGAGCCTCATCTCTCTCTTCGTTTACAATTGTGATTGCATATTTCCTTGCAAATTCACTTACCTCCTCACCTCTTCCATCGAGAAGATTCTCCATAAAACTCTCATCACCATCTTCCTCCTATC
Source organism: Pinus tabuliformis (assembly GCA_031772625.1). Classification (NCBI taxonomy): domain Eukaryota; kingdom Viridiplantae; phylum Streptophyta; class Pinopsida; order Pinales; family Pinaceae; genus Pinus; species Pinus tabuliformis. The sequence goes on along the minus strand of CM062810.1, from coordinate 475,694,934 downwards.
TTGACGGAAACCATGTTCCTTCCTTCTTGGCCTGGTTTGGAAAATCGATCCTCTAATTTGAGCGATCAGAGCAAGATTTCCATGAATGGAAAGTACCAGAATTTGTTGAAGGTTCACCATTTTACCTTTTTGTATCCTGTGGAGCTCCTTGAAAGAGTTTGTGGCCATGTCTATGTCTATGATGAATGGCCTCCTCACCTATCATCCTTCCCTTCTCTTCTTTGTGGAGCATCCCACACTTAGCTTGTAATTACAACTCCACAATGGCTGTTGCATTTTGGATGATCTCCCTAAGAAAACAAACATTCCTGCTATATAATCAGTAGTGAGACATCTAATCACTGGATGCTAACCTTCTGTGAGAAGATTATCAACAAAAGTCTTAACATACCTACTTTTGAAGTGATACAAATCAACCCACTAACAACCGACATATATTGAACAATAGGTGAATGCATAGAGTTTAATCTCAGAGGAAGATTCACATTTGTACACCTCTGTAGTGTATAATCTTATTTTAACTACAACAAGGTCAATGCATATACTATTATAATAGAAGTATCAACCTTAAATGTATGCGTTGGGAGATGTGCCATTAATTTGATAGAAATTTGAGGTAAGGTTTGATAGAAGTCTTTCGCGACTACCTTTCATAGTGACTTAATATGAAATTTTCACACCATATGGTCTTTCAAAAAGACCTGATTCAATCTATGACCTCATTGGAGTAGCGTTTTTCCTTTAAAAATCCTCTCACCATGACATAAAACCAATCCACTAATTTTTAAATGCTTTAACATAATAACATGTATGGCTAGTGAAGGTTATTGACTCTTCAATAAATCATGTTAATATTTGAATTCATCTTGAATCGTAACCTCCTAATTTGATGACAAGAAATCAATATAATATTTATGTTTCAAAATTTAACTTCACCCTTTATAAATTTAGAGTGATTTTTCTTATAATTAGCTGCTAGACTCCATTTTCTTTGTTTATAGTTAAGACTTAACCATTGTCAATAGTATCATTATATAAACATTGTTGTTCATACAACTTTTCTTGTATTCTTATCAATTGCATAACATGAAAATTTGTTTCATGATGTGGATTTTTTTTATGTTCATCGACAAAACTTGTTTGTCAGATAAGTTATTAAGCATACTTCACAATTGGAAAATGGATTTAATGCTATCATCCCAACTCTTTGATTTTCCCATGAACAATTTTTCACGGCATGGAACCTATAAAGTTCTCAGGTTAACCCACCCAACCATTAATGTAGGTCTTATCTTAAGTCTATTTTGGCCAGCTTGGCCATGCATCAGTATCATAGTCTTTGTGTGTAGTTTTCTTCCAGAGTTCTCAATGTGATACTAACTCATCCTTTATTTGACATGCATATCTAGCTAGTCTAGTCTCCATGGATGTAATCCTTGTGACATGCATGGCACAGATGACCTGAATCATCGACTTACATAATTAGATGCATTATCTCCTATGGTTCCACATGCACAAATATCTCCTGCCCATAACTATCTCAATGTGAATAAAGAGGACTTCATAGGAGTATTAATGAAACATTAACATAAATGCACCACAGATATCATCATCCAAGTCCTATGGTGCAGTTAGAGAAACACTGACATATATCTTATGTGCAGCAAGCCCACCATAGATGCAAATCATTCCATAATACAAATTCATAGCACAAGATCCTTAGGCTAGATAGTTTCAAGCGCTAGAAAAAAACTACATATCTAAAGTATCTCATGCATCAAGTTAACACATAAGCCAAAGTGGGCAGCATATCCATTACTGCATCAAATTCACATAATATATTCCTTTACTAATTTTAACTTGGACTACATTAATAATCCATAATTTTCACATGCATCCACATAAAATTATCTCATAAATCCATTAACACAGATAATCTGTAACAATCACATGCAATTCCTTTCATCATTCCTATAGTGAGGAAACTCATGCAAATTCTTTCATAAGCTAGCTGAATTTTATAATAGAGAGGGTGAGAAACCAACATATTGAACATCATCGCAAATAAATCCAACTAGAATAGTAAAGAGGGGAAGAACATCACTTGGAGAGTGTAGCACCACCACCCAACCATGAATCACCTCTAATCCCCCTGTGCCAAGGTTCTTGCAATGGATCAACTACCTCCAATTGATCTTTGCAATGGCTATTTAATACCCTCTTTCATGACATGGTTTCCTTTAGCAGTGTCCCACTTTTATGCATATTTTTATCCATTTTCCTAGGCCTTTCTTGGAAAAGCTCGCTTTTATCTCCCACGAGGCTTTTCCTCATAAAATATTTTCTTTATCTCCTGCAAAGATTTTATGTTTTTTCTTGATGGATATTTATGTCCAATCCATCCAGCTTATCTAGAATCACATCTAGAATCTTTATCACGGAATATTTATCCTATCCCATTCCTCAATGGGATTTGGCAAGAATCTTATCTCTTTGTGTCTCGCTTTTCCAAGTGATCGATTTATTAATTATTTAATAATGCAATTTATTTTCATATTACACATCATACCTAGCTTTCCTCCAGCTAGGTTTGTAATAATTTGACCCACAAGGGAGGGGTCTTATAGATATTGCGCCCTTATATCAATCAACCTTTTCATTGATCCCAATCTTTATTTGAATCACTAAAAATTTAATCATAAGGAATTGTGCCATCTTTTATATTAATTAGCACATATTTAACATTTTCTATTTGGTAATGTTAATTTGTAGGAATAATTTTAATATTTAATTAGTGTCAGAATTAATAACAATTTTATTTTTTTCACATTAAAGTTAACATAACTCATTATTATAACATTCACTTAATAGATTTAATATAATGGGTAATGGTAACACATTAGTTTGTAATATTAGATTATATATAAACATTTAATAGAATTAGATTAGTTCAATAGTGCATAGGTAAATAGTAGTATCATTGTCTAATGTAGGATTAAAAGACATATATTTAGAATTAAGACAATACAGTTACATAATAATAGAATTGTATTATGATATTTGTATTATATTATGACATAGTTAATATCTACTATTATATTATAGGTATATTAATACATAGTGACATACATAATTCTTAACATAATCATAGGAAAATAAATAGGAACATTTTAGTGACTAAAATAATGTTAATATTAATTTAGTTATAATATAAGCGAATTAGCGTAATAGTAACATAACCATTAATATTGGCATTGTAACAAACCTCCTTAGCGTACTCGAGAATTTAGCCTCTAAGACCCATAAATTTAAAATTTTGGGTTCATTCATAGTTAAAGCTTTACCCCTCCTTGCAGATCTTGTCTTCTAAAATTACCTCAACCATATTACTATTAGGCCATAGTACAAATTTCTCATTAATTGTTTTACTGGTTCTCTTATATGGAGCCTTAGATTTGTTAACATCTTTGATGTATGTGATCAACCATTGAACTTATGATGGTAGGCATCCTATCAATAAATATGGGTAAATCTTCACTAGCACTAGTGGAAATTAATTTCATGATCATTGTAGTGTACTCTATGTTATTGACCAGTCTTTCATTCCCATGCATACTAGTTATACATGCAACACAGATACTTAACCCATTAGTCATAAAATATGATACATTATTTCCTCAATTGGTGAGTATGCATAAGCAGATATTACTTTAGAGAATTATGAGCATACCATATCTCTGTAGTGGATGTAATACGATCAGTTAGAGAATCCATAGTCATCTCACATATTCATACATAATCTCAGCATAAACCATATTTCTTCCACTATTAACTCTATTCTTAGATGTAAAAGAGGTCATATGTATAATACTGCCATCACATTCATAGTAACCCATTAGCACAGGTAATCTAATTATGTGCAATATGCTACCCTGCATGGGTATTAAAATTTTCAATTCATTTAATGTACTTCTACTGATAACTTCACACTAGAAAGCCACATGCAAGTCAATCATGAGAAATCTAAAGCGGTGACACTAGTATCAACAACTAATTACCCTAATTCCACCATTTCTCATATAAATTAAAGGTCACATACATAAGATATCAATGATTTCCATACAGATAATACCATATCTATACAACTGAGTTACATGGGTTAACCATTTCAATGGTAGGAAATAAATAATCAACCATCAGCATATCTGGGGTAACTGTTTTAACTTCATAACAAGTAACAATTAATATAGAACCCATACCCTGCAAGTGAATCTCATCAGAGTAGAGGAAAACACCATTAAGTATATTAATACATAAGCCTATGTGATTCATGCGACCTTCCCATGGTGAGGAAACTTGGGAAATCATCTCATAGGAAAACTGGAACAATAACAGAAACTTATGAAAATATTCTCATAAACAAACTAGAAACTATAACAAACTATAACAAAGAGAGAGAGTAAGAGTCAACATACAACCATTCCATGCAAATGACACCAACTAAATCTCACATAGAGGGAGAAGCACCACCACCCAGCCATGAATCACCTTGAATTCCCCTCGATCCGAAGAGCTTGCCAAGGATCAAATATCTCAATTGATCAATGCACTGGGTATTTAATACCCTCTTTCATGATTTGGTTACCATTAATGGCATCCCACTTTATGGATTTTTCCATTTTCCTAGGTATTATCCGGAAAAGCTCTTCTTTATATCCCATGACACTTTTCCGCATAAAATCTTTCCTTTATCTCCCGCAAATCTTTTATGTCTGATGGATCTTTATCTCCCACCCATCCGATGGATATCCAATCCATCCAAGCTTATCTAGAATCACATCTAGAATCTTATCATGAAATATTCATCTGTATCCCATTCCTCATGGGATTTGGAAAGCATCTCCTCTCTCTTTGTGCTCCACCATCCAAGTGATTTATTTTATTAATTTATTTAAAAACACAGTTTCCTTTCATATTACATATCACCTAGATTTCCTCAGCTTAGCTTTTGAATAATTTAACCCACAAAGGAGGGTATCAAACCTAGCTTTCCTCATATTAGGTTTACAACATTTAACACACAAGGGAGGATATCACACCTAGCTTTAACTTAGCTTAGGTTTATAAAAATGTAGTACACAAGGGAGGGGTGTTACATACTCCCCCCCTTAAATTTTACACCATCTGCAGTGTATCACTGCATCATGTCCTCGTTCACAGGTAGTTGGTTTCTAAATCAATAGCTCTCATGGCTCTGCCATCTGATGCAATTTTTCCGATGTACATCTGTCATAAGGAGTTCTCCCAGTGCCTATACTTCCATAGCTACATCGGTCTCAAGGAGCGCTCTCCTTTCATAGATACATGTAACAGTTTTTCAAACCATTTGTGAGAATTTATAGATGCAGGAGTTTAACTATGATAAGTATCATAATCTGTTACTTAATATTATTAAAGAAGCTATTTCTTATCAGCTATTTTATCTGAGGAATGCATGTTCCAAGCTTGAATTCTTTCAAGCCTTTGTGTTCTTATTGAACACCTGCTTCTTGTAGTCTCTCTGCATACAATACATTAGTTAGCATGTTTTCCACATTAATATGCCTGCAAGGTAATAACAGATTATTTCACATCACAATATATATTCATATACATATACTCATCATAATTGTATGTATGCCAAACTTACTTTCCTTCTTCTGGGTAACCTCCAAGTTTGTTTACCTAGCCAGACATCCGTCCAATGACTACTGCATACCTGCACACAAGGTATGTTATACAAACCAATACACATTTCATTTTTCATCCTTGTAGAATATGTAGTCATATCGTCCCATATGTACTATTGTCCATAATCCAGTTGTGGTACAGCCTATAATACCACCCTCATGGTATCAGCTGCATGACATAAACTTTATCCACATTTTTTTCCACCATGTTAATATCATACCAAAATTCATTTATCATGGTTCATATATGTGATTAAGAAAGTTTTATGTCATGTGTAAATGAATTCCACATGTCATGTGGTTACAATATTAGTCACACAGTATTTTATTCATGCATATATTTAAGCAGGCTATTAACAAATAGTTGTTGAAGTTTAATATTCATAAAATCATTAATTCACCTCATATGTTTTACTTTTTCCTTTTTTATGCCTCGACAACGTGTTGGCCAGGTATAATTCAGTGCATTTATGCATGAAAGCTTTTACTACTTTCAATCCTACACTCCTTGTAGTTGTAAGTGTTTATGATCTTAGGGTATTTACATGTTAGCTCATCTTTAATATTAATCACCCCTTTACCAAAATATGAGTTATCTATTTATGAATTCTTGTTTAAATCATGCAAAATTTTCTTATGTTGTCTATACACCTTATCAATGCAATCTGATAAGAGATCCTCTCAAAATTTATTGGTACAAATTATGATATCAATCTATTTTGATAGATTATTAAATATCATTTAATTGACCCAGTGGTTCATACCATTTGTGTTACTTATTAATTACCATGGTTTGTACTCAAGAATACTTATAAGTTCCATTATGCATATCCATTTCATATGTCCTGGAATCTGTTTAAATTAAATTTCCCCTTAACCATACTTTCTTCCAACCGAAGAACCAATCACATTGTATTTGGATGCATTAATAAAAGGATTAATTGAAATGAAAATTTGTGTAGGTTATATAGCCTTATACTATAACATGCTCTCACCATCCTTTACCTTGGTGTAATACTTTCATGACAATTATACCATTAATAAGTTGTTTTTATAACATGATGACCATAGTTTAATCTCTGACCAGAATCATAGTCTAGTTTTATGAGAATGGTGATTCTTGCATTCATATGTAAGTATGACACTCAAGTAATGATATCTTGCACCCATATGAATTACTTGTTATTAATTTTAACAAAATCGAACAACATTACTTTTAAGGCATTTTCTCCCTATTGCATGCTATAACATTTTTGGTTATAATATTTTTTCTCTGTCACTAAGATTAATAACCTTAAATTTCTTTGTTCAGCATGGCTCCTAACATAGTCATGCATACCTTTCCTATTTACTATTAGCATATATCATCCCAAGAATGTATGTTATCAATGCATAACTTCAATATCTTTCAAGCAACTCATATCCCCTGCCTGTGGAAAGAACCAAATTTCTACATGCTATGCATATTTGTAAGCATAACATTGGTTCTACAAATCACAACTATGTCCAACATCTAAGCAACAAAATATAAAATGTATCACAACAAAACAACAACTTCACATTACTTTACCAATATAAACATTAGGTCAATCACACTCTTTTCTTCTACAGAACATACTCCCCCTTACTAGTCATTGGTGTAACCAACATTTTATGATTTTTGAGCAATGACTTTTACTTTCTTTCATCAATAACAAAATTTATCAGGAAGTTCTTACATGGAAGATTCATATGACTCATTACTATGCATATATATTAAACATGATCCTTTTTAAAACATTTTTTTATCTAAATGACCACTCAGCCAAACTATGGTAGCACATACAATTCATGACAATTAATGGGTATATGTACCCTTACACAACAATACAACAATGATACAACCATGGTTTTCTTTATTATCTAATCTTCTTTTCCAAGGTTAGGTGATTTTATTTAGCCATGCATTTATACCACAATTGTACCATTCACCATTTAAACCTCTTACCTATTGGAACAATCAATTCTGATATAATTTCCCACCAGGTTCATCAACCGGTTCATGTCATGGTTTGGGATGTTGATCCAATGGTAGAAAATAAAATATTAGGTATACTAAAAAAAATCATATAACCATGTTCCAACTCAAAAAGTTTCAAATCATTTTACAACACAATTCTCATGAGAAATTACAATTTGAATCGTTAGGTATATTCAAATATAATCTAACCAAACTATAGCCAAAAACTTACCGCATTATACTACAACTCGGGAGTCAGCAAGATCCCATTTGGCTTCAGGGATAACACATGATAACCCATCGCATTTAACTAGTGTAGCTCAACAGGTAACTTAATGCATGAGCGAGCATGGTTATTCAATTTGGATCATGATTTCTTTTCTCAAGCTACATAAAATCAGCCAACCCCGAGCATCATTCCATTACTATCTTCTCTTAATCTTCTAACCATGGAGAGGCCAACATTAAAGAATTAAAGCTATTGCAAACAACACACTAACTTTAAAAATGATGGCATACGAGGCTAGAAAAATTACCAATAAACCAAGGCAAGTGAATGACTCAATAAAAAGTTGAATTCAGACCTAACACGCCATTACTCTTCCCTTAAAAACTACCAAACACTACACACCTCATAGTAATTTTAGCTTTTTGTTTCTTACATGTCCTAATATCAAAATACCTCTTCAAATTCCATATCTACTAATTGATGGGGTTGAAACCTAAAAATATTGCTTTATACTTTCCTATTGAAAAGATGCCAAAAAATCCTTTAAACACCGAAATCTCAGTAAGACCAATATGTTTGAAGTACAAATGATGGAAACAATTTATGTCGAATGCTGGAAAATTCGTTGTTAGTTAACAGGTCTTGGACACCAGGATATTGAGATATCTGTGGATTCAACATTCAATACACCAATAAATAACATGTAAAATTTCGAAAAAATAATACTTACCCATGCTGTTCTGTATACCAAACCCATGAAAACAGTTACCGAAAGTTAAAATATCAAACCCATTTACTGGGAGTTAAAATCTCCACTCTCCTTTTTTTTTGCGATGCAGTGTTCTCTTGACTATACGCAGCTCATTAACTCTACGAAGCTCATTTCCGCCGCTCATATTTTCCATGTTTTATGTTGGTACATGGAAATTTGGATAACCATTATCAAATCTGGGCTCCACATACATATTTTTGTTATCGTTTTGCAACAATCCTTAAATATGTCGCTCGATAGTGATGCCATTCAGAACCATTTCAAAACCCGTTTCACACCACCTTCTCTATCATTCAACAAGTCATATATGTGCACCAGCGTAGCATCTTTGATTATTTCAGTGGAAATATTCCACATATAAACCCCACAACACGATGTTGCTCGCAAAAGTCCTCATCGGCCATTTTCGGCACCTAAACATTCATAAAACAACATACCCTATTATGCAAAGGGTGAGGAATGCGAGTGCATGCAATGGCAACATAATCAAAGCATAATAAAATAGATGAGTACATCCTTTATATTTTGAACTTGCAGAGGACTCGAAGTGCTCAGCTTCCATTGGTATTCACCTCTGAATTGCAAAAAGGCAGACCTGCATGAAATTATGAGAAGTCTGAAAATTTGGTTCCAACAAGGTGATTTAACGAATCTATAAGAACAAAAATGGAATCAAGAAAACACCTGCGTAGGAATTGGGATTAAGGGGTTTTCTCCAATGGATGAATGGAAATCCTCCTTAAGCTTCGACGACCAATAAATAATCTTTACCAAATCCATTCCTCGTGCACAGGATGGCTCCAATGCTCATAATCACTCAAATGTTCACATGCAAACGAAAAGTCACTTTGGAGGAGGTTTATAAGGTATGCCAATTTTATTTGGGCACTTCAGGTTTTACGTTTTCAAATTTTTGTTTTTCCCTTTCAATTTCAGAAAGTCAAATTTCTTGGGGGAAGGGGGTGACATCTTGATGTCCCCCACACGTTCTCCAAATGTGAAATGTCTTTGAAATCCACAGAAACATTTCGCCATGAATTTTTTCAAGCTTCAAAAAAAATGAGGACGCTTGGAAAACATTTAGCTAACATTTTGGTGTCACATCCATGCAAGGAGCAAGGGCAGTGTCCCTCCAACACTCGGGAATGTATCCCCATGTAACATTGTTATATTATGTTAATCATGAATGAAAAAATTCTTCAAATACACAACTTGCATGCTCCAGAGTAAAGTGTTAGATTTTCTCAAAACAACACAACTTGTTGCACCAAAAGAAGTGAAGTGCTCTTACAGGCCAAGGCTGAAGACACTTCAACTTATGGCAAGGGTCATAATGGATTCATTGAGCCATCTGTTATCCTCCAACAAATTTCCTAGTATGATACACAAACACAAAATTGTGACGAATTAACGAAATGGCCACCACATGAAGATGATCAGTATCGTTCGAAAATGTATGAGTTCCTGTGGGCTCCTCATGTTGAGCATTTGCGGATGGCCTTGTCTCGGTCGATTAATTAACCAGGATGATTAGTTGTATAAGAATGATTGCCACACCAACATGACTCCTTGTTAGCATGCACACAAATGACTTCTGGTGGAAGAACAATGGTTAGAATTTAGTCAAACAGTAGGATTTACCAATGTGTAGTCTCTGCATGTTAGTCGATGAGGATTAGCCTTATCCTAGATTTTTTATCCATTTGTGAGGATGTTTGTTGACTCAGGATAATGATCACTCAATTTATCACCTACACTGCCAACGTTTAGTTAAAGAAACATTGTCTACAGCTTTTCCCTGATACATTAAATTTTCATTCTGACTACTTTTACCAGCATTTCATGGATGTTTCCAAAGTCACGGATAAGATCGAACATATAAAGTTGAACATATCTGAATCTAGATGTGTAATTAAATGAACTCCATCCGACAGTCTGCCTTTCTAATTTTTTTTCACAGAAGGTTAGCGGATTACTATCATCAATGTGTACATGTGTATGAGCAGGGAACATAGAGACGCCTTTTCGGTGGTTCCATCCGGCAAGTGACCTTTTTTCTTTCAGCATCTAATGCCACTAGACAAGACGTTCCATATGTTGAGTCACATGCCTACAACCAAATCATCAAGCACCTCGTCATAATGGAAGATCAATACGTTGACAACCAAACATATTAAGTATTTTTTCAAAATCATATATGATTTAAAGGATTTAAGTATGGAAAAGCTTTTTCCTTCTCGATGTCATAATTTAGGTGAAGTTCAATTGTTGGAGATGAGATGCACGGCAAGCATAAAAACATATACACAGCAATATAAAAAAACATGCACAGGGACACAGCTTTTTAACGTGGTTCACCCAACCACTCTGGGCTACGTCCACACAACTAAGGCATCGACAATATTATTATTAATAAAACAGGAGATTACATCAATTCTCACACACCCAGCTATCCGTATGATTACCTATTTTATAGCAAGGAGAATCTAACTGCCTCTCACATCAAATTTAGGATGCATTAATTTTCTCCCAACAACCTGGAGATAATCCAGCAACAGATTTTCTATCGTTGTCACACACTGGGATTTTGCCTATTTTGTCTAAAACAGAAAAATCTCAACAATCTCCACCTTGACAACAATTAGCTTGATGCCCAGTTTGTTTATTATTTTTATTTTTTCTGCAAGCCAAGAGAAGCCAAACACCAACGTAGCTTCTCTAACAAAACTGGTTTCGTGAACATGTCTGCACAGTTTTCCTTTGTATGCACCTTTTCAAGAGAAACTCCCCTTTCAGCGATAACCTGTCTTACAAAATGATACTTGATTGGAATATGCTTTGATTTACTATGATAGGCCGGATTCTTAGCCAAATGTATTGCACTTTGACTATCACAAAGTAACCTGATGTTTTCCTGTAACCTACCAAACTCACCAAGCAAACCTTTCAACCATACCGCCTCTTTGCAAGCATGCGAAGCAGCAATGTATTCTGCTTCAGTAGTGGATAAAGCAACAATGTTTTGTAGCTTTGACATCCAGCTAATAGCTCCACCTGCAAGAGTAAAGACATACCCTGAAGTTGACCTTCTCTTATCCAAATCACCTGCAAAATCAGAATCAACATATCCGCAAACAGATTCACTACTCTTATTGTAAGAAATACAGTAACTACTTGTGCCTCTCATATACCGAAGCACCCATTTTACTGTTGACCAGTGCTCTTTACCAGGATTTGCCATGTACCTGCTAACAACTCCAACTGCATGTGAAATATCTGGTCGCGTACACACCATCGCATACATCAAACATCCTACTACATTGGCATATGGAATTCGAGACATATAATCCTTTTCTTCATCTGTATTAGGACATAAACTAGAAGAAAGCTTGAAATGGGAAGCTAAAGGGACTGACACAGGCTTCACATTATTCATACCAAACCTCAAAAGTATTTTCTCAACATACTTCTGTTGTGATAGCCACAGCTTACCATTACTCCTGTCTCTGAAAATCTCCATGCCCAAAATCTGTCTTGCTGCTCCTAGATCTTTCATATCAAACGTCCTTGCCATCTGAGCCTTCAACCTGTTGATTTCTTCAATGCTTTTGCTTGCTAAAAGCATATCATCAACATACAACACTAAGATAATGAACATGCCATTATTTAACTGCTTAAAGTAAACACAATGATCATATTCACTTCTTACATATTTCTGACTCAACATGAAAGAATCAAACTTCTTATACCACTGCCGAGGCGACTGCTTCAGGCCATATAATGACTTCTTGAGCCTGCAGACAAATTTCTCATTGCGATGTTGAACAAACCCTTCTGGTTGTTCCATATATATTTCCTCATCTAAGTCTCCATGTAGAAATGCAGTCTTAACATCTAATTGCTGCAACTCTAAATCAAGCAAAGCCACTAATGCTAACACAATTCTAATTGAAACAATTTTAACCACTGGTGAAAATATCTCATGAAAGTCTATGCCAGATTTCTGAGAAAACCCTTTTGCAACCACTCTCGCTTTGTACCTGTCTTCCGTATCATTCACACCACGTTTCACCTTGAACACCCACTTGCATCCCACAGTTTTCCTACCTTTGGGAAGTTCAACCAGATCCCATGTGCCATTCTTACCTAAGGCCATCATTTCTTCCTTCATGGCTGCTTTCTATTTGTCACTATTTGAACCTTCTACAACTTCCTGATAACACAAAGGTTCATCATCATTAGCGGTCAAAGCAACTGAACTAACATAATCATCATACCTTCTCGGAGGGCGTTTGATCCTTGTAGGCCTCCTTAAGAATGTTTCTGGGGCTTCCACAATTGGCTGTCTATCATCTGTAGGAACTTCTTCATGATCGTCATCTGAGACCTGTTCATGTCCTCCATCTGAACCCTCTTCATAATCTGATTCTGAAACCTGTTCATGACTAGAATCTGAACTATGATCATCATGACTATCATCAGAAGTGTTGTCAAACTGAATGTGCTGAAAATCAGATACATCATCCTGTTTCAATTTATTATCTACATCTAACTGTACAAGAGGGGATTCATCAAACTTTACATCTCTGTTGATGATGATTTTGCGGGTAGTAGGATCCCACAATCTAAATCCCTTTGTTCCATCACCATACCCAACAAAGACATACCTTTTCAATTTTGGATCTAGTTTAGTTCGCTGATGTTTAGGCACTAGAGCATATGCATCACAACCAAACACTCTGAGTTTAGAATAGTCACAAGGGTGTCCTTTCCATACCTCTTTCGGAATCTTGCAGCCTATCGCCGTTGATGGAGATCGGTTTATCACATAACAAGCTGTTGCCACCGCTTCCGTCCACAACTCCTTCTGCAACCCGGCGTTACTCAGCATACACCTTGCTCTCTCTAGAAGAGTCATGTTCATGCGTTCAGCAACTCCATTTTGTTGAGGAGTATAAACCGTGGTCTTATGTCTCTCGATCCCTGCATCCTTGCAATAGCTGTCAAACTCCTTGGAAGTAAACTCACCACCATTGTCAGTTCTTAAACATTTTATTGTTCTACCAGTGTTGTTTTCTACCAATGCTCTAAACTGCTTGAAAACTGTAGAAACATCAGACTTCTTTTCTCAACATGTAGACCCATACTTTCCGAGAAAAGTCATCAATAAACGACACAAAATATGACGAGCCGCCATATGACGCTGTAGGGGCTGGACCCAAAACATCCGAATGAATATAATCAAGTATCCCTTTACTAGTATGTTTGCCTGTTTTAAACTTTTGTTTACTTTGTTCTCCAAACAAGCAATGTTTACAGAAATCTAACTTTCCAGATCTTAGATTAGGAAGTAACTTGCGGTCAGCCAAAATTTTCAACCCTCATTCGCTCATATGACACAACCTTTGATGCCATAGGCGAATGGAACTACTGTCCTGTTCAGACACCATAGACACATGAACTGACCCTGTTCTTTCTTCTAACTGAAACAGATTTCCTACTTTCTTAGCCTTCATCACTAGTAAGATACCTTTATAAATTTTCATAACTCCACCTTGAATTACAGTTTTATATCCATTCGTATCCAGTGCTCCTAATGAAATTAGATTTTTTCTTAGATCTAGTACATATCTCACATCAGTTAACAATTTGGTTGTGCCATCTAACATTTGCAGTTGTATACTTCCTATTCCAACAATACTGCAAATGACATCATTACCCATGTACACGACTCCATCATCAACTGATCTATATGTCTTAAACCAGTCTCTATGTATACACATGTGGTTAGATGCCCCGGAACCTAACAACCAATGTTGATCATGTTTTGAAACATTAACAGACAATACCTCATCACTCATACCTATACCAGATACTGAACCTATATCTGTGGTGTTGGCTTCCTTCTTTTCTGTCGACGAGCCTTCTTTAGCAGCCTGCTTTCACTTCCAGCAATCCTTTTTCAGATGTCCAGCCTTGCCACAATGCCAGCACTTCACCTTTGTCTTCTTTCCTTTGGACTTTGAACGAGAGTCGCTATGCTTTCCCCCGGAGTGTCTCTCTCTTGAGCGACCTCTGGCCATCATGACCTCTGACGTAGAGGTGTCTGCATTCGATCTCTTCCTCGTTTCCTCAGACAACAGGGCTCCAACAACATCATCAAACTCAAGAATGTCTGCTGTACTAAAGCTTATGGAAGTAACAAAGTGATCCCAGGATTCGGGCAATGAACACAATAGAGTTATTGCCTTATCCTCTAAATCAAGTTTCACATCTAGACTGTCTAATTGCAACAATAAGGTATTAAAAACATTCAGGTGATCAGTAATCGAGGTACCTTCTTTCATCCGCAAACCGTAAAGCTGCCGCTTCAGGAGAATCCGATTTGTCAAAGATTTCGTCATATAGAGCTTCTCAAGCTTCGTCCACAGGCCTGCGGCGATTGTCTTTGACACAATGTTGAACAGAACCTCGTCCGCCAGACATAACCGAATTGCGCTCAGAGCTCTATCATCCATCTCAGTCCATTCATCCTCCGTCATGGAAGGAGGCCTTGTTAGGATATTCCGACACATAGGATATAGTTAAGTTCAACTTGGTCTAGAGTAGAGTTAGGTAAAGTGTGTTTTTTACCGTTGTACACATTGTAACTTACAATCCGACGGTCACGATATGTAGTGATCCGACAGTTCATTCTCTCCTCGGTATTACCGACACTTGATCCGTGGCTTGACACCCGATTGGTCCATGAGTTCTATTTAAAGCGCATGGAGGGTCATTTTTCGGGTAATCCATGCATGAGAGAAGCTTATGTAAATTTTCATTCTTTGATTAATAAATTGCCTGTAGTACCCACGTTGGGACAGGCCGTGGACTGTTTCCCTCTTTGAGGGTTTTTAACCACGTCAAAAATACTGGTGTATTGATCTGTGATCTGGTTGTGAGCGGTGTCCTTTTGGTATTCTTTCTGAGGAACTTACCCTGTAAATTCCTACATGGTATCAGAGCAATTTGAGGGCCGCGTCCGTTGGTGATCCAAATCTGAAGCCGGTAGAACTGCATGCGGCTGTCGTTTCCTAGATCTGCTGTTTTTGACTGCTTTCGGGCCGAGAGGACTGCTCTGTTGCGTTCGGAGCATCTTTTCCAGTGAGGAACCCCTTTCGTTTCACGCGAAAAGGTTTCCGGTAGCCCTAGCTGCGTCATTTTTCAGATCGGGAGGTATAGAGTGTTTTTTGCAGTTTACTGTTATTTTCTCTCTGCTTATTTCAGTTTCGGTTTATTTAGCCTTTTTTTTTAACCGGATCTATACCTTTCATTTCTGCGTATGCTCTTTGCCCTGCGACTCTGTGCGATCTGGGCAAATCAGAAACAGAAAGGAAGGATTTTTCTCATGCGTATGCTCTTTTCCCTGCACCTTAGTGTGATCTCGGAAAATCAGAAACATTGAGAAAAATATTTAGTTTTTCGGCTAAAGCTAACTTTGAGATTTTTTTTAAAAAATTTCTAGTTTTTTGGCTAAAGCTAACTTCGAGCCGCAAGGTTCGTTTTTCTTTGCATATTCGTGTTGGGTTTTGTGTTTTGTGTAGGGAAAAAGAGCCTTCTCAAGGCAAGCACGCAAACCAAGCCCCCCCCCCCCCCCCTCTCTCTCTCTCTCTCTCTCTCTCTCAAATTTTTTGTATAGATCAATTGGTTCAAAGCTATTTTAAGAGAGTAGAGGTCTTGGGTTCAAGTCTCCATTTTGTGGGGTCGGATTTTTTCATTCCCGCACATTCGCGCACTTTGCCGGCAACGTCAACAATTTTTTTTCAAAAAGCCATAACTTCTTCATCTAGAAGCATTTTTCAGAGCCGTTTTTTTTAAAATCGCCTATTTTTTCGAGATCTATCCATTGGAACACTTACTTTCAGCATCCTCAGCTTCAGTTTTTTTTTAAAAATGGAAAGTCCATGCCAAGTCATTCTTGACAGCACTAACTACTTCCAATGGGTAGCCTACATGGAAGATTTACTTAGAAGTAAAGGTCTCTTCAGAATAGCCACAGACCAAGAGAAGAAACCAAAAGATGAAGACAAGGCTGCAAAATGGGAAAATAGACAAGATCAAGCATGTGGTTTGATAGGGATGTCTATTTCTCCTGATCTTAGATTCCACATTGCAGAACTTGAGACTCCTCATGAAGCACTAGAAAAACTTGCTAAAGTTTTTGGGATTAAAAATGAAATTAGAGCCCATCAACTTGAAAATGACTTACTTACTTTGGATCCTAATAATTTTTCTTGCATTGAAGATTTCTTGTCCAAATTCAAGACCCTTAGATATCTCTTGGAAGGTGTTAAAGTTAAGAAAGAAGATGGTAACCTTATTTATTCCATCCTTACTAAGTTGGGACCAGCCTACTCTGTATTTGTTTCCACTTTCCATTCTACAAGGGAAGCTTTCATTTGTCAAGGAAAAGACTACAAGGCCCCTTCCTTTGACTCCTTTTGTGATTCCTTAATAAGAGAACAAGAAAAGCTCTTACACCTTGGTCTTCTTAATCTTGGAAACTCTTCCACAAAAGCGTTAGCCGCCCAGCAGCAACCAAATTCAAAGAATCCTAAGAAGTCATATCCTCAAAAGAATGGTCCTAAACCAAATCAGCCTCAAAATGAAAGATCATTTCAGCAAAATGATAAGACCAATAAAACAAATGGAAGAAGACTGATAGACATTGTAACTTTTGTAATCGAGATGGCCACTTAGAATCTAAATGCTTTAAGAAGATGGAAGCCTTGGAAGCCGCAATGAAGAAACATAACATCCATGTGGAGCCTACTTCAACTTCAACTTTCGGAATGGCACTTTCTGCATGTCATTGTCAATCATCTCAGTCTGGTTATGCATTAAATGTATCTTCTTCTTCTTCTCATTCTCATGAGTGGCTCATTGATTCTGGAGCCTCTTATCACATGGCCAAAAACCAAGCCATGTTTTCTTCTTTAAATGATTGTAACACCAAAAATATATATGTTGGTGATGATAGATCTCTTAATGTTGTAGGGACTGGAACTGTTCATCTAGACAATGGTCAGTTTAATGATGTATTATGTGTTCCAACCTTATCCTGCAACCTTCTATCTGTCTATCAGATAACTCATTCAGGTGAAGGTAAAATTGTTGAATTTTCACCTCATGATGTTGTAATCAAGGATCTAAAAGATCCTAAACAGATTCTAGCTACTGGTCTTGCTGATGATTCCACAAGGTTGTATAAGTTTCACAACTTTGGGTCATCAAATCTTCCCTCAGTATTTGTTGCTCATAATGATGAAATGAGCAAACTTTGGCATGAGCGATTTGGTCACTTAAACTATCGCTCCCTTCAACATCTATGTAAAGAAAATATGGTGACCGGTCTTCCTATGGTATCTTGCAGAGATGGTGTTTGTTCCGGATGTGTACTCGGAAAACATCATCGGGACAGTTTTGACAAACGTGCCTCTTGGCATGCCTCAGCCCCTTTACAGCTTGTGCACAGTGATTTATGTGGTCCTCTTCCTGTTGCTTCATTCTCTGGCTGCAAGTACTTCTTAACTTTCATTGATGATTTCTCCAGACGCACTTGGGTATACTTCTTAAAACTCAAGAGCGAAGTATTTAACACTTTTTTGGCCTTCAAAGCCTTTGTTGAAAAACAATCTGGACATCAAATTCTTAAGCTAAGAACTGATAATGGTGGAGAATATGTTAAAAACACATTCATCAACTTTTGCACCGAAAATGGAATTCAAATGCAACATACTGTTCCATACACTCCACAACAAAATGGTGTAGCTGAAAGGAAAAATCGCACCTTAAAGGAAATGGCTAATTGTATGCTGCAATCTAAAGGACTCAGTCTTAGTTTTTGGGCCGAAGCAATTAATTGTGCAAATTATATAATCAATCGCACTCCTACTAAGGTTCTAGAGAATATCACTCCAGAAGAAGCTTGGAGTTCCATTAAACCAGATGTAAGTCACTTTCGTGTGTTTGGAAGTGAAGCATGGGCCCATATTCCAGATGAAAAGCATAAAGCTTTAGAACCTAAGAGTGAGAAATGTACTTTTGTTGGATATTCTGAAGATGTAAAAGGTTATAGACTTATTCCATTTAAGTCCAAAAATGTTATCATTAGAAGAGATGTAAAATTTGATGAAAATAAATCGGCCTGCGAGCCTAGTCCGGCGGATGTGCCACCTCTTCCTATCTCTTCTACTTTTGAAAACATTTCTTCTTCAGATGATGAAAGCGAGGATGATAATCCTCCCCCACCTTCTCAGGATCCTCAACTTCCAAGATGGGTCCGTGCTACTCGGGATGCAGCAGGTGATCTTGCCGGTGATCCTACAGATCAGCGACGTACACGTTCTCAGTTTGAAAGAGCCTCTTCTTTACTGGCTCAAGCTCCAGTAAATCATGATCCTGACACTTTTGCAGAAGCTTCAGGCCATCCACATTGGGAAGCAGCTATGAATGAAGAATATCATTCATTGATGACAAATGATGTACATGGGATCTTGTTCCTCTACCAAAGAGACGCAAACTTGTTAGATGTAAATGGGTTTACAGAACCAAGTATCGACCAGATGGGAAAGTTGATAAACATAAAGCTCGTCTCGTTGCTAAGGGCTTTTCACAGGTTGAAGGCATTGACTACACTGAAACCTTCTCCCCTGTTGCCAAAATGAACTCTATCCGCCTTGTTCTTTCCCTTGCTGCCTCTTTAAAATGGGAAGTCCATCAGATGGATGTTAAATCTGCCTTCTTGCATGGGGACTTGCAGGAAGAAATCTATATGGAACAACCCATTGGCTTCATACAAACAGACTCCAGCCTTGTTTGTCAACTTAAGAAATCCCTTTATGGCCTCAAGCAAGCTCCTCGGGCTTGGTATGCCAAAATGGATAGCTTTCTTTTAGAATCTGGCTTTTCTAGGTGTCATTCTGACAATACTGTCTACACCAAGAAAGTGGGCAACTCTCTTATCATCCTTGTTCTTTATGTTGATGATCTTATTCTTACTGGTAGTGATCCCAACCTTATAAACCATGTGAAGTCCAGCCTTAAAAAGAAATTTGAAATGACAGACTTAGGACACTTACACTATTTTCTCGGTCTTCAAGTCTTGCAATCCAAGGAGGGTATTTTCCTTTCCCAGTCCAAGTATGCTTGTGATATTCTTCGTCATTTTCACATGGAAGACTGTAAGCCAGCCCCTTCTCCCTTTCAGTCTGGAGTCAAACTTTCAGTCTCTTGTACTTCTCCTGAAGTTGATGCTACCTTATACAGTCAACTTGTAGGAAAACTCTTGTATTTAACCCATACTCGTCCTGATCTTTCCTTTGTTGTTGGCCTTGTTGCTCGTTTTATGCAAAACCCCCGTGAAAGTCATTGGAAAGCAGCTAAAAGAATACTTCGTTATGTTCGAGGTATAGTACAGTTTGGGATTCATTACAGTGCCAAAGCAGCTCCTTTGTTAGTTGGTTTCACTGATTCTGATTGGGCTGGTGACCCTGATGATCGGAAGTCTACTGCCGGTTATGTCTTCACTCTTGGTTCAAGACCTATTACATGGGCTTGTAAGAAACAGGCTGCCATTTCTCTTTCGTCAGCAGAAGCAGAGTATCGTGGTGCCGTGGAAGCTAGTAAGGAAGCCTTGTGGCTTCGTCAGATCCTATCAGAGTTTGGCTTTGAGCAGCAGCATCCAACCACACTTTGGTGTGATAATCAAAGTGCCATTCAGCTATGCAAAGATCCAGTCCAGCATCAGCGCAGCAAACACATTGAACTACACATGCACTTCATCAGAAAGCTCATTCATGACCATGTTCTTGAAGTGCAATATTGTTCAACAGATGATCAGGTTGCAGACATCTTCACAAAGGCTCTCACAGAGGCGAAGTTCACTAAACTTCGATATATGCTTGGAGTTCAGGAAGTTGTCACTAAGGGGGGATAGGCTCTAGTGCCTCCTTCCTTCTCCTATTGTGTCATATTTGTAAATCCTTCAATCCTATCCCAAGTTGTTCTTAAGGGGGGATGTTAGGATATTCCGACACATAGGATATAGTTAAGTTCAACTTGGTCTAGAGTAGAGTTAGGTATAGAGTTAGGTAAAGTGTGTTTCTTTACCGTTGTACCTATTGTAACTTACAATCCAACGGTCACGATATGTAGTGATCTGATGGTTCATTCTCTCGTCGGTATTACCGACACTTGATCCGTGGGTTGACACCCGATTGGTCCATGAGTTCTATTTAAAGCGCATGGAGGGTCATTGTTCGGGTAATCCGTGCATGAGAGAAGCTTATGTAAATTTTCATTCTTTGATTAATAAATTTCCTGTAGTACCCACGTTGGGACAGGCCGTTGACTATTTCCCTCTTTGAGGGATTTTAACCACGTCAAAAATACTGGTGTATTGATCTGTGATCTGGTTGTGAGCGGTGTCCCTTTGGTATTCTTTCTGAGGAGCTTACCCTGTAAATTCCTACAGGCCTTTTGTTTTTCCCCAATAGTGCTTTCGCCACACCTTGTTGAACCAACAGATCGTGCATCTTTACCTTCCAGATCTCGAAATTATTTTTCCCATTAAATTTCTCTATTTCAAAACGGGCACTCTGAGTTTTGGCCATCTCGTCAAAAAAACAAAGAATCTCCAATTTCAATTTAATAAAAAACAAAATTGAATCTGAATAAATGCCTATGCCTCAGATTATTTTCGCCTTTTTAAAACAAAAAACAACAACCCCCAGTGCTTTTGCTGTATAAAACTCAGATTTCCATGTAAAAAACAAATGGTGCTGACTAATCAGCACCTGAACCGCACCAATTAAAAAACGCTTTAAGTGATGACAAATTGGCGTGTTTATACCTTTAAAATTTGCGCTAACCCGAGAATTGGCGCATTGGAACACTTAATTAAAAAATATTCGCGCTAATTAAAAAAAAAAAATTAATATCCGGTTGTGCATTATACACCTTTGACGGTTGATAAAAACGATTTAAACACAAAATCACAACACCGCACCACGCTATACATCAAACAATGGAATATGCACTAAATCCACGCCGTTTTCTCCACGCAGGTGTTTTAATTCATCGCCACACAATTTACAAATATATATACTCCACGCAGCACCAATATCTATCCACTATCGAATCACCACTGGAAAAATATCCTTGGCTCGTAACTTATCCAATTGGGATTGTTTAATCTACACGTGCCAGTGAGTAAATTTACACATGCACCAGCGAGTAAATTTCAGGCTTCACGCAATAAAGTTACATACCTTTACTCAGTGCACCTCCTCCAGCACATGCTTCAGCAACACATTCCCACACTCCAGCGCCTTGGCGGTCCACCAAATGTATAACAGCGCAGCGCTCCACCATGGATATAACAGCGCTCCACGCAGTTTTTATAATATATCCGCGTCGTTTTTATATAACATATCCACGCCGGTTTTATAAATTCATCTCCACGCAGGTGTCAATGCACGTCGTATCAACGCCATATCAACGAATACGCTGGGTTTTACTTCAGGCTGTGGCCGCAAAGCATTCCACCGTTTTACGCTTCTGCAGCAGGATTTTTTATATATATATGGGTATTTATATATATAGCCAGCGCAATCAAGAAGTAGTGTGCTTAATCAATGCACCGCCAGGTATACGGCATCACTCAATTTGATACGCCCCTCCAACATGCGCTCTGATACCAATTTTTGGAGATCAGATGCACAACAAGCATAAAAACATATACACAACAATATAAAAAAACATGCACAGGGACACAGCTTTTTAACGTGGTTCACCCAACCACTCTTGGCTACGTCCACACAACTAAGGCATCGGCAATATTATTATTAATAAAACAGGAGATTACATCAATTCTCACACACCCAGCTATCCGTATGATTACCTATTTTATAGCAAGGAGAATCTAACTGCCTCTCACATCAAATTTAGGATGCATTAATTTTCTCCCAACAACCTGGAGATAATCCAGCAACAGATTTTCTATTGTTGTCACACACTGGGATTTTTCCTATTTTGTCTAAAACAGAAAAATCTCAACATCAATATCTAGACAGTTAAAAAAAAAAACCCGATTCACCATGGACAACTATCTTACCCAAATGAGAGCTGGCAGAAATCATGTTCTCCTTTGAGCCTAGAGAGGTTTTTTTTATAATAAAAACCTGATAGACTAAGTGTAAACAAAATTTAGAACTAGAATTCCAGCTTATGATGTCTTTTCAAGAGACGTCGTTTCCAAGGAATTCCACTAAAGACGGCAGAGGACGAAGCCACAAAATTATAAATCTTCTCAGTGATCCCCAACCGAACGATTGATTTGTTTTTCTGTTCTTTGATAGATGCACTGTGGAGGAAAGAAATCAAGTGGCCACAAAATTTTATTGTTGTTTTGAACTAGAGGCACAACATTCATGTTGTTTTAGCAATTAGATTATCTATACTATCCATTGAAAATTTGCATGCAACTAACCAATTATATGGGCTTCATTCTAGCCTTATTAAGAAGACAATTCTTGAATGATTGGCTATAATATAGGCAACAAGCCATAGTCAACTCAGCCCTTTCTCACTTCAGCCGTATACAAATGTAGTCACCCATTAATAAATCAGCCAAGCCGCTATATTTTTTGATTAGATAGTGATTAAGTTTGACCTTTAATCCTTAAGCCTTGGATTCATTTTTCCTTTCTAGGTCCAAGTCAAGGTAATGCACCTTAACATCTTTATAAGAATTCCTTATTACGCAATCATGTTTTATGTTCCGAACTTCACTCTTCAAAAATTTTTGGGTAATTTTTTTTTATAGGAGTTTTATAACAAAACCTACCAACAAAATTTTACGGAGGTAGATGAGTCCATAGGCCGCAAGGCTTGAACTTGTGCTCCGATACCATTTGTCATCAACCTCCTTAGCCTACCCGAGAATTTAGCCTCTATGACTAATAAATTTAAAATTTTGGCTTCATTCACAATTAAAGCTTCGCCCCTCCTTGCAGATCTTCTCTTCTAAAATTACCTCAGCGATATTACTATTAGGCCATCGTACAAATTTGTCATTAATTGTTTTATTGGTTCTCTTATATGGAGCATTAGATTCATTAACATCTCTGATGTATGTGCTAAACCATTGAACTTATGATGGTAGACGTCCTATCAACAAATCTTGGTAAATCTTCACCAACACTAGCGGACATTAATTTCATGATCATTGTAGTGTACTCTACGTTATTGACCAGTCTTTCATTCCCATGCATACTAGTTATACATGCAACATAGATACCTAACCCATTAGTCATAAAATAGGATGCATTATTTCCTCAATTGGTGAGTATTCATAAGCAAATGTTATTTTTAGAGCAATATGAGCACATCATATCTCTGTAGTGGATGTAATACGATCATTTAGAGAATCCACAGTCATCTCACATATTCATACATAATCTCAGCATAAACCATATTGCTTTCGCTGTTAACTCTATTCTTAGATGTAAAAGAGGTCATATGTATAATACTTCCATCACATTCATAGTAACCCATTAGCACAAGTAATCTAATTATGTGCAATATGCTACCTTGCATGGGTATTAAAACTGTCAATTCATTTAATGTACTTCTACTGATAACTTCACACTAGAAAGCCACATGCAAGTCGATCATGAGAAATTTAAAGCGGTGACACCAGTATCAACAACTAATTACCCTGATTCCACCATTTCTCATATACATTAAAGGTCACATACATAAGACATCAATTATTTCTATACAGATAATACCTTATCTATACAACTGAGTTACATCGGTTAACCATTTCAACGGTAGGAAATAAATAATCAACCATCAGCATATTTGGGCTTATTGCTTTAACTTCATAACAAGTAAGGATTAATATAGAACCCATACCATGCAAGTGAATCTCATCAGAGTAGAGGAAAACACCATTAAGTCTATTAATACACAAGCCTATGTAATTCACGTGACCTTCCCATGGTGAGAAAACTTGGGAATCATCTCATAGAAAAAATGGAATAATAATAGAAACTTATGAAAATATTTTCATAAACAAACTGGAAGCTATAACAAACTATAACAGAGAGAGATAGAGAGATAGAGAGACAGAGAGGAAGAGTCAACATACAACCATTCCATGCAAATGACACCAACTAAATCTCATTTGGAGGGAGGAGCACCACCATGCAGCCATGAATTACCTATGGTTCCCCTCGAGCCGAAGATCTTTCCAAGGATCAACTATCTCAATTGATCGTTGCACTGGGTATTTAATACCCACAGGCATAATTTAGTTACCATTAGTGGTGTCCCACTTTATGGATTTTACCATTTGCCTAGGTCTTATCTGGAAAATCTCGTCTTTATCTACCACGATGCTTTTCCACATAAAATCATGCATTTATCTCCTGCAAATATTTTATGTCTGATGGATCTTTATCTCCCATCCATCCAATGGATATCCAATCCATCCAAGCTTATCTAGAATCACATCTAGAATCTTATCATGAAGGATTCATCTCTATTCCATTCATCATGGAATTTGGCAAGCATCTCGTCTCTATTGGTGCTCCACCCTCCAAGTGATTTATTTTATTAATTTATTTAAAAACACATTTTCCTTTCATATTACATATTACCTAGCTTTCCTCATCTTAGGTTCTAAATAGTTTAACCCACAAAGGAGGGTATCAAACCTAGATTTCCTCAGCTTAGGTTTACAACATTTAACACACAAGGGAGGATACCACACCTAGCTTTGGATTAGATTAGATCTACAAAAATGTAGTACACAAGGGAGGGGTGTTATAGGTATTAACATAAGAAATAATACATTTAGGTTATATTAACACTTAGATTATTGTAGGTTAACCCTAGGTGCAGTTTTGCTAAGCCATTAATCACCTTAAGAATCTACTTCTTTGCAAGAGTTATGCAAGAAGGTCAATCTAATGTTTCTCTTCCTATTGGTAAGAAATAGAAACACTATAAGTCTGTAGAGATAGAGAGAAGGTCACTAGACCTAGTTTAACCATTTGGAACCACCTTTGTAAATGGAAAAGGAGATGCTTTAAGTTCTCGATTGGATGGTCCCCCCAATAATGTTGAATGGTCATTTCGAGCCTACAATAGGCCTGTAGACCTTTTTGTGAAACAACTAAATTTTTCATAGGAAACACCCACACAGGATGACACGTGGTGCTAACGTGAGTAGTACGGATGTTGACATCATCTGTATAGATGATGATATCAGCATGATGAGATGGCAATATGGTCAGTAGTGGGCCAATCAGAAGGCAACACGTGTCAGATGATGTTAGCAACCTAGTCAGTGCTACACATCAATCAAGATGAACTATGTGGCGCCCAGTCAGTATTTGGCCAGTTTCATTAAGGAGGCAACATTTTGCACCTTTGAGGTGGTCAATGATAGTGAAATTGTCGCCTAGTTACTTTCTCTATTAAACCCCAAAAAATTGGCGAGATAGAATGTATGGTTGGGACATATTAAATATTAAATTAAAAAAAAGAGAGTTGGTGGTCAGTTAAGCCCCACTAGTTGACTTGGCTAATGACCGAACCAATATTTTATTTTTATATATTAACAGCGGTCGGAGTTGATCCCACCTAGTGGGTCCGCCAATGTCGATCCATATTAAAAAACATGGCAAAACCAAACCTTATAATAACACTCGATTGGGAGTTGAACTCAGGTCTTCCGAGGCCTAACCCAAGTGGCTACCACTGCGCCAACCGACAAACTATGGTTGGTCCACCCAACCAACATTATTTAAACTTATTTAATTTTAGCACTGAGGGGAGGAGGAAGTGTGGAGCAATTAGAGGCCGATCATACTAGCATGACAGAACACAGATTCAGATCTACACCCAACCTAGGTGATGTTTTCACGATAGACTCTTTTGGAATCTTGTAGAATATTCCTACAAGGAATCTTGTAGGGAATCTAAAATATTCCCTAGAGCTCTAGAGGTCACCAACACAGAACAAGGTCGACTGTATAGTCATTTTTTATGATTTTTTGCCAGGAATTCAACTGTGTAGCCAGTTTCTTTAGGAGAGGTCAACATTTCTAGCCCATCCCTCAAATTGGAGGTATAAGGTGTCATTTTGTAATTTCATCTAATTTGATTTTGCTGCAAATCAATGAACGAGGCCTCCCCACATTGAGCAGGGCCCAGAGATGTAGCCCATAATGGGTGAACTCATGATCAACTTGTTTGTGTGTCTTTATTCTCATGGTTGCTTTTGATTTCCTCTTCTTTCATGTGTATGATTCACTTGGTTACATGCTCTTTTAAATTAAATTTTTTATTCATGTTTGAAGTAAAATATTTGGATCAAGTTTGATATCAGAGTAGGTCTTCCTGATTCAAGTTGCATGAGTGAATGCTAACCAGAAACAGGCTCCAAAGAGGTGAAGGGAAACTCAAATCCTTTGATCATGAAGTATGGTGTGTAGCATGAATATGAGACATGGCGGATGAGGAAGATGGATTGGAGGAAGAGATAAATTACCGTAAGATATTATTTACCATGACAGAGAAAGTGGACAAAATATTTGCAGAATATGAGAAGACAGTGACAAAGCCTGAGAAGAAAGAGCCAAATGATCATGCCTTAGTAAATCAAGGAGAAGAAGGAGAGCCCACTGAACCCCCCTCTCCATCTTCCAGTGAAATTTATTTATCTTCCTCTTCTCCTCATTCTAACAGGCATCGTAGTAATGCATCTAGAAAGACATTTTTTAATCTAGATGTAAAGTTTGATTTTCCCACATATAATGGAGAATGTAATGCAAAAAAGTTAAAAATTGGATCAGACAGATTGAGGTATATTTCTAGATTCAGAAGATTGATGAAGATGAAGCCAAAATCTAATTAGAATCTCTTTGGTTGAGTGGCACCACTCTCGTCTGGTGGGAGATCAAGTTGCAGAAAGGTAGCAAAAACTTGGGTAATCTCCTTTCTTCTTGATCCAATTTTATTTCTGCATTAAAATATCAACTCTATCATTTGGGTTATCAACAAAGGGATTTAATGGAATGGAAATATTTGAGACAAGGCAAGGGTCAAAATGTTCAAATCTTTACAAAAGAGTTTAGAAAATAAGTTTTAAATTTGGGTATTCCACTTGATTCACCAGAAAGTGTAACAAAGTATATTGGTCTTTTAAGTAGTTACAGTGTGTATTCATTTTCGTTATTTGAGCCTACTACTATTGATGTGGCTAGTGTGAAGGCCATTCACCTTGAAATCAGGGAAACGAATGAAAAGAGGACCATCATAAGAAATCATCTTTCAAACCTCACAATGGCAATTTCAAAGGAAAAGGCAAGGGAAAGGATAAGAAGGAAACTGCAACCAAGAAGGGAGAAGGAGAAAAGAAGTCTTACACACATTGCAAGAAGGAAGGCCATGATGATGAACAATGTTTGAAGTTACATCCAAAATTGAAGCCAAAGAGATTTGGTGGAAAGGGAAAGAAAAAGACAGTGGAAACCGTGTAGCGAGACCTTGGATCCAAATATGGTGATGAGACACATATCATAGCAATGGCCATACAAGGTAATCTTTCACTTCATTCTAATGAAAATTATGAAATGCATGCAGGGACAAGTTCTTCAAATGAATCTCTTGTTAATGATCGAAAGAGGACTAGATTGTTCCATATTAGAGTTATGATGAAACATACTAAAGTAGAAACCTTGTTTAATCCTGCCTCTCAAGTAAACTTGATTTCATAATCCTTGGTTAAGGAATTAGGTTTTGAGACCAAGCCTCATCCAAAACCCTACCCTCTTCGTTGGGTGTGTGAAAAAGAAAAATTTCATGTAACCAAACAGTGTTAGGCTAGATTTGTGATTGCACAAAATAGTAGATGAGCTTCATCTTGATGTTGTACCTTTAGATATTTGTGGCATTGTATTGGGGAGTCCATATTTGTATGACAAGAAAGTAATTTTCTTTTTCCATGAAAAAAAGTATCATCTCATGAAAGATGTGGTGGAATACATTGTTAGGGATCATCATGCCAAGATCAATGCAATTGTTGTAATTGAAGCTCGGATGAAGAGACTGATCGATTCCAGCAAAAGGTGCATGCTCATGGTTGTGAGAGAAAACAATGCGGATACATATGAAGCTTTCCAAAGGTTGTGATCCCAGTCATAAAAAAGAATTGTATGAGATTGTTTCTAACTATAATGGGGTTTTTCAGGAACAGAGTGGGTTTCCTCCAAAGCATGATGTCCAACATGAAATTCACTTGTAATAGGATGCACCTTTACCAAATATTGGTATTTAGGTTGTTACCCATTAGGATGGAGGAGATAAAGAAACAAGTGTAGGAATTGTTGAACCAAGGTGGCATAAGGCCAAGTTCTTCTCCATGTGTCTCGCCTATCATTTTGGTTCCAAATAAGGATGGAACATAGTCTAAAAGGAACTCAAAAAAATAATGATGAAGAATTGGCACCCTCTCCTTCGCATTGGTACTTTATTAGACCAATTGAAAAATGTTTATTTCACGAAAATAGACTTGTGTAGTGGATATCATCAGGTCAAGATTGTAGAATGATATGTATGGAAGACTACATTCAAGGCAAAACAAGGGTTTTTTGAATGGTTGGTGATGTCATTTGGTCTGTGCAATTATCTGATCACATTCATGAGGGTGACGAATGGCATTTTCACACCTTTTCTTGATGATTTTGTACTTGAGTTTCTTTATGACATTCTTGTCTTCAATAAAACTCGGGAAGATAATGTGATCCATGTTCAAAACGTGTTTGATGTTTTGCAAAAGGAAAAATTATATGTCAAAATGTCTAAGTATGAATTTGGTAAGACCGCTGTAGCTTACTTGAGTCACATTGTTGGAAGTGGAAAGTTAAAAATAGATCCTTCTAAAGTTGATGTGATTGTAAAGTGGCCTAAGCCCAGCAATGTTACAGAGGTTCACAACTCTTTAGCTGCACTACAATATTAGAGAAGATTCATTTCCAAATTCTTCGTCATTGCATCCCCCCTTGAATTTTTTCACAAGTGTGAAGTATACCTTTCAGTGGGAAGGGAGGCAACATAAATCCTTTGATACACCAAAAGAGAAGATCAATACCACACCAGTTTTTTCCTTACCTAACATCCATAAGACCTTCGAGATTGAGACAAATGCAAGTGCATGCACCATGGGAGTCATGTTGATGCAGTAGAGTAAACTTATATGTTACCATTGAGAGGAATTCTACCAATTTTTTGTTAAATATCCCACATATGACAAGGAGTTGTATGCCTTGGTCCAAAGTGTGAAAAAGTGGAAGCACTATTTGATTGGCAAGGAGACCATCATACACAAAGATCACTAGCCCTTGCATTACCTCTAGTCAGAAATCGAGCTTCAATGTACACATCATTTCAGATGCATGTGGTTCATTCAACAATTTCTTCTGGTACTAAAGTATAAGAAGAGCACTAAAAACAAAGTGGAAGATATGCTCTCTCGCCCTCCTATTTTTTCATCTTTTTTTTTCAAAAATATTTGTTTATATTTTGAAAGCTATGTTGAAGATTATGTCGATGATGACTATTTTAAGGAGATTTATGCAAAGATGACTCATGTATCGCTAGTAGACAATTACGATTTGTAGGGAAAATTTTTGTGCCACCTTGGCAAACATTTTATCCCCACCAATGAAAGAATACATGTAATGAGAGAGGAACATACCTCTCTTGTGTCAGGTTATTTTGATGCAGGGAAAAGATTGTGTCATTTGAAAATGTTTTGTTATTGGCCTCACATGAAAAACATTGTAAAAATATATGTAAAGTTACGTGTGTTGTGTTCATTTTCCAAGCCCACTAATACAAAATTGGGGCTCTACGCACCACTCCCTGTTATGAGTCTTCCTTGCGAAAGTCTGTCAATGGATTTTGTTTGAAATTTTCCTTTGTCTAGGAGAGGTCATGATTATTTGTATGTCATTATTGATAGATTTAGTAAAATTTTTGTGTTAATGCCTTGTAGAAAGTCGATCACTAGAGCACAGACTACTCAACTCTACTTCCAATTTGTATGGGTCTACATTTGGTTGCCCAAATCCATTGTGTCTGATTGGGACTCTCCTTTCCTTGGAGAGTGCTAGATGAGTTTGGGGAGAATTATGGACACCAAGATAAAGAGGAGTATGACATTTCATTCGCATACCAATGGGAAAGTAGTGGTTGTCAACCACACAATGATACATTTACTTTGGGGCTATTATGGAAAGCATCACAAGTTGTTGGATGAGAATCTTCCTTATGTACAACATGCATACAACAGGGTTTTGCGGTCATCGACTCATAGCTTACCATCCCTTAGACATGGTCTCTGGAGAGATGAAGATTCAAATGAGGAAAATGATAGAGACAAGGCAAGAAAGTTCATTCAATGGATTCAGATGAGCCACCAAGAAGTGCATGAGAAATTGCAGAAAAGTCAAGCTCAATACAAGGCTCAACATGACAAGCACTGGGTTGATCACTAATTTCACATTGGAGATAGGGTGTGGCTCCACATTAGCAAAGAAATAATGAAAGGTAAAGGAAAAAGGTTGAGACCAATCCGATATGGTCCTTTCACCATATTAGAGATGATTGGAGACAATTCCTCTTGTCTCGATTTGCCAACATACATGAAGATGTATTCAGTGGTGAATGTTGAAAATGTGAAGCTTTATGAGCCTCCTTTAATCATGGACACCGAACAGGTTGGATAGGTTCCTATAGAAGATGATTTTTCACCTAAATACTTGGACAAGTTACCTGAAGATATCATTCTTGACAAGATAACTAGGACTACATGACGGGGAGATGTAGAGGACCTTCATATTGGTTTCAATGGAATGCATCAAAGTAAGGTCCATCAGATTGAAAAGGAGAAAGTTAGGGAGCAATTCCCTCACTTTCCAATTAAATGATAAGGCTTTTGGCAACCCAAAAGCTCATTAGTAGGGAGGAATGACCAACGAGGATCCTGAAAGGCAAACTTTTCAAAGTCCTTGAAATGTAGTGACACCAGTCTCAAATCAAATAGTTCATTGTTATCAGTCCAGCGACATTAGCATCACCTCAATCCAACATCGTATGTTTATAGCCCACTAAATGTTTTGTGGAACAACTAAATTTTTGATACGCGAGAACCACAAAGGATGACATGTGGCATTAATGTCAGCAGTACGGATACTGACATCATCTGTACAAATTCTGATGTCATCATGAGGAGTAGGAGGTATGATCATCATAGGGCCACACATGGTAGGTGACACCAGCATGACGTAAGAAACCTAGTCAGTAGCCCTATCGATGGTGCAGACAAATTAGGACATGCCACATGGCACATAGTTAGCAGTCAGTCAATTTTCTTAAGGAGGATACATTTTGCAACTTTGTGGTGGTTGGTGGCAGTGAAATTTTCACCTAGTTAATTTGTCTGGTAACCCCAAAAACATCAGCGAGAAAAAATGTATGGTCCTGCCTTATTAAATGTTAAATTAAAAAAAAAAAATTGGTCGATGAGCAGTCAAGCCTCAATAGTGGAACTGAAAAATGGCCAAACCAACATTACATTTATATATATTACCAGTGGAAGGAGTTGAACTCCCTAGCAGGTCTGTTGATCAGTTCATCAGTGTCGATCCATATTAAAAACCACGCAAAAATGAAATATTATAACAATGCTTGATTGAGAGTCCACCCTAGGTCTTCCAAGGCCTAATCCGAGCAGCCACAACTGCGCCAACTGGAAAAATTTGGTTGGTCATCACAAACAAAATTATTTAAATGCACTTAAATTAGGTGTCGAGGGGGGGAGGATGTATGGAGTAGTCAAAGGTCAAACACAGTAGCGTGGAGGAACCCAGATAAGAATTTACACCTCACTTAGCTGAATTTTTTAGACATATTACCTTGGAATATTGAGGAATATTCATATACAGAATCTTGTAGGGAATCTAAGAGATTCTCTAGAGCCCCAATGGTGACTAGCACAGAACATGGTCGACTTTATAGTTATTATTCATGATTTTTTGCCAAGAATTCAACCACTCAATCTGTTTCTTCAGCAGAGGTCTACATTTTCAGTCCATCCCAAGCAGTGGAGTTATAAGGTGTCATTTTTCAATTTCATGTAATTTGATTTCACTGCCAATTAATGAAAGAGGCCTCCCCACATTGGGCAGGGCTTGGAGGCATAGCCCACACTGGGTCAACTTTATTTTCAACTTGTTTGTGTTCCTTTGTTCTCATGGTTTATTTTAATTTCTTCTTCTTTAATGTGTATGCTTCACTTGGTTACATGCTCTTTTAAATGCAATTTTGTATGCATCCTTGAAGTAAAATAGTCGGATCAACCACTTTTCTCAACAAGTTGATTTTAGGATAGAATTCCTCCACCAAATTCATAAACTCCCATGCCTCGTCATACACTTTAATTAGATAATATTCACATGAACAACCATGTATCCTGCATGATTTTTCCCCGTGCTAGGATATTATGTTGTTCAATGAGACCACCACTAAATTCCATGATCATTTGGAAGAGTATAAAAAATACTTTTCTTCTTCTAACGTGTGTACAAGATAACGTCTCCATAACAATTTCAATTTTATTCAATCATGTGTCATTCTATGATGAAATGTCCATATACCAACACCTATTCTTGTCCTTCTATGTTTCTTGAGAAAAGGAATTAGCACATTACAATTTTTTCCACCGTTGTTGCCATTTTCCCTCTATGCCTTAGTTTGTTTGATGTGATTTTGATTCGTTATAAATACACTTATAGGAGTCTTTGAAATAAAAGTCAAATGGAAAACCCACAACACCATGGCTATCTAGGAAATGGAAAGACGAGGCTAAAACCACTTTCAATCCATGGAAATCTCCATGCCAATGATAACACATACCAAGAAACCACATGCATGTACCATACATGCCAAAACTAGCAAGGAATCCATACATGCAACCTGTTACCTGCAAAGAAATCCAATTGTAGTCATTCATCCAACTGTTCCATTGTGCTTTCCCACTTCTTTTTCCTTCTTTCTCCAATTCCAAAGAATTCCAAACTACTCCAAAATTTCTCCAAGCAAACTCATGTGCAATAGCATGAGAGAGTGAGAGAATGAATGATAGAGCCAAAGTCTGAACTAACCAAAGAATGTGAATTGATCCTCATAATCATTTTTATCATTGAAGCCTTTATTTTGTTCGTTTTCCTTCATTTTTAATTAAATTTACCTCTCATGCAAATATGTGACCTTTCATCTCCCTTTTCTCCTATTTTCCTTTATTTTACTAAATAAACTACTAATTAATTCCTCTTTTCATTTTCCAATTATTTTGTCAATTTCAATAGCCATAATAATTTGATAGTGACACCCACTATGATTGTTTTCCCACCATTTAGCTTGGAATACATGTCCCATGACGTTGGTCTTATATTTTTTTACATGCAAAATCAATCGGGGGTTGTTACATGAAAACTAATAGGATCGAATCATTCTACATGTTGAATAATTGAGAACATTGATGCATGCAAAATGCATTCTAAATGTATTGATAAAATGTCCTATGTATAAGAATTTTTTGTATAAGGTACAATTTTATTAAACATAATTAGGACTAATGTTGTTGATGGGATTAAGTAGGGATATATTAACAACAACATGAGAACCTTTGAAGGTAAAACGTTGAAATTTTAATTACAATCGTAAATGAGAAAGTACAATTTTATTATATGCATGATTGCATTATTTGGAAAATAAGAATGTATACCACCTGTATGACAATTATGTTTCCTATCAAAATAGATATTGTGGATCTATGCTGAGGGTAAAGTATGAATACATGATATATGTAACTATTCTCACTGTTTTAATGTTAATATACATATGGTTAATTACGAAAAATACAGTGGGAAGAGGTGCTAAAGAGAATTTCACATGCAAAATAATTGTGGCCAATTGTGAAAGGCTAGGAAGCCTTGGGTCGATGGTGGATTCCTGCCCAAATGGGTTGATGGCGTTTTCCTACCCATATTTCCTCTCCATAGAGATAGATGATCTTATTAAGGGAAAAGAGTTGGCGAAGATGGTAAGAGGGGAAAAAGCTTGAGGAAACTATGTTGATTTTGGAGCCTATTGGAGGAGGCACAAAATTCCTCCTAGATGGGACATTGTTTGAGGAGTAGGTAGGACACTTCCAAGAGGAATCTTGTATTGGACCTTGTGTAGTCATTGTAATTCTTGTGTTGGTTGGCTAGTGGAATTCCATAATGGAATTGGTATGGTCTTTGTCAGAGAACTCTTTGGATGTGAAAATGGCTCAATATAGTTGTGGAAACTATTTCCCATAGGTTGGGAGGAGCATTCTTTAGCCTACTATGGTTCTCATAGAAAAAAATATTAACTCTTCATTTATGTGTTGTGTTAAAAATGAATTTTATATAAAATTGTGTAAATATTTTATGTATGTCTTGAAAGGAAAGGAGCCTAATGTTCATAAAGTAATTATTGGAAGTGTAAGTTACTTTATTATATTATTAATTTCATGAATGTCTTTATTAGGGAATAATATAGTTTTCACTTTATGTAATTAATGATCATTTCGATGATTAGAGAGTTAGGTGCTATCTGAGTATTTTTAGAATTGTCAGTATATGTCTTTAGTAGGAGCTAAAAAATGTGTATGTGGTGCAGTGATTTATCATTTTGATGATTAAAGGGTTGGTGATATCTAAGAGTATTATGGTTAAATATCACTCAACATTGCATGAAAGATCGATATTTATAATTATTTTATTTGATTGAAAATGCTGTGACTAATGTGAAAATGTTGAATTTGTTTGATCATATATCACAGGATCCTTTCCATGTAATTTTGATGAGTTGTTTAACCATTTTAGAGTGTTTGTATAAAAATTAATCATGACTTCCAAGAGTGATTTATAAGTAATGGTAAGTTGGTATAGAGATTTTTTTTTTGTTTCTATGAATTTGAATAATGGCTAAGAGATGGAAAGTAGAACTTGCATATTATTGCCTCTATAAATGCTTATAAATATTGATAAAACATTACTGTTCTTTTACTTATTGATATTTATTAGAAAATAAAACATTTATTTTGAAGGGGAAAGATCCCCATTTGGATTGTTCATTTTGTTATATCGTGAATAAAAGTTAAATTTCTAACGACAGACAAACGCCAAGGACAATTTTGATTTTAATTGGGGGAGTATGTAATATCCCTAGTCAACATTGATATATACTATTAATTGCCATGGTTAATATTTAACCAAATAGTTGAAATCAAGAATAAGTTATTTATAACTCAATTAATAAATCTTCTTTTCCTTTCTCACCAATTGCGAGTGAAGGGGGATCATAAAACTAGAGAAACCGAGTTAAAATAAAAAAGGGACGAGAATCAATCTAGTTATTCTTTTTAGCGAGTGAAGCAAGAAACCCCGATGATTGCAACAAATTTCTTCCACCTTGAGTTGTAGCTACCTTTGATGAGATTCTCTACTATTTGGGTCATCATGAAGTGGTAGGAATGATATATTAAATTCAGAGGAGATGAGAGAAAATGGGATTATTTAGAGATCTAGGTTCTCTCTAAGTACTTTTAGAAGTATTGTGTGGATGTCTTTAGTGGGAGATAAAACAATGTGCACATGGTACAGTGATTTATCATTTTTGTGATTATAGGTTTGGTGCTCTCTAAGAGTATTATGGTTAAATATCACTCAACATTGCATTAATTATTCATAGTTAAAAGTATTTTATTTGATTGAAAATGTTGTGACTAATTTGACTGTTGAATTTTTTTAATCATATATCACATGATTATTATCATGGAATTTCAATGTGTTGTTCAACCATTTTAGAGCTCTTGCATAAAATGTGACCATGAATTCCAAGAGGAATTGGTAAGTAATGGTAAGTTGGTATAGAGATTCTATTTTGTTTCCATGAATTTGAATAATGGCTAAGAGATGGAAAGTAGAATTCTCATATTATTGCGGCTATATATGCTTATGAATATTGATAAAATGTTATTGTTATTTTACTTATTGGTATTTATTACAAAATAAATCTTTGATTTTGAAGGACAAGGATCCCCCTTTGGATTCTTTAGATTTCTATACCGTGAATAAAAGTTAAATTTCGAGTGACAGATGAACACCAAGGATGATGTTATCTTTAATGGGGGGAGTATGTAATATCCCTAGTCAAAATTCATAAATATTGATAATTAGCATGATTAATCTCTAATGAAATAGTTGAAAACAAGAATAAATTATTTGTAACTAAATTACTAAATATTCCTTCCCTTTCTCGCCAGTTGCGAAGGGAGGGGGAATTTATCATAAAAACAGAGAAACCAAGTTAAAAGAAAAGAGGGAAGATATTTGAGTTAGTTATTTTTCTAGTGAATGAAGCAAGAAACCCCAACAATTTCAGTAAAGTTCTTTTGCCTTGAGTTTTAGCTACTTTCCATGAGATTCTCTATTATTTGGGTTTCCATGAAGTGGCGGGGATAATATATTAAATGCAGAGAACCTGAGAGAAAATGAGATTCATTTTTCTACAGAGAAAAAATCGATTGGTGTAATCAAAAGATCAAGGTGGAATGAGGGTTTGTAGGCATTTGTGTCAACTACACATTCATTATTTTTGGAACACTAGTTTTTACGATTGTTTAGACCTGATTCCATGAAAGATTGTGGATGGCTTGTTTGTTATACAACTTAGAAAGATA
Source organism: Pinus tabuliformis (assembly GCA_031772625.1). Lineage (NCBI taxonomy): Eukaryota > Viridiplantae > Streptophyta > Pinopsida > Pinales > Pinaceae > Pinus > Pinus tabuliformis. Next base: position 475,657,311 of record CM062810.1, on the reverse strand, counting down.
AGTATACATTCTATTTACATGGTTTTTCTTGAAAATAAAAGATGGAATATGAATATTTTTTTCTAAAGAAAAAAAAATAATGCATAAAGTTAAGTAACTTAGATAAATCTTCTTAACAAGGAATATATAAGAACCATTTACATAAGAAGATAAAGTATTGTATTGAAATATTGTAGGGATTTTTGTGTGGAAGTAAGATTATTTTTACTAATATCCTTGGAAAAGAAATCATGTGTTTGCATGTTATGTTGTTTCAATTTTTCTGGGAGAAATTCCATGGTTTTGGTATGCATGAGCATAGGTTAAATACCTTTATCTTCTTGAAAAAAATTGTTGTGCATTTCTTGGAAAACATTCATGGCTTCTATCTGGAAGATAACTAATTACCTTAGTCATTTTTCTTGGAAAGATTAGATATGAACCTTTCACATAAAAGAGAAAGAAGCCATGATATTTCTTGAGAGGAATTCATGTCAACTTTACACATTAAAGCTAAAGAAACCATGTTGTTTTATTGAAAAAATATTACAGAGATGTATGTGTTCTTCATAAGGTTTTATTAAGTTTATGCGCATGAGAAGATAACCTAGGGATGATGTATGTCTTGAAAAAAAAAAATACATAAGAATCTCGTGTACAAAAATATTTAAGAAGGCATGCCATTTTTCATAAAGAATGCATGTGAACACTGCTTGAGAAAAGATAAAGAAACTGAGTTATTTAATTAAAAGAAATATTTCATGGAATTATGTGTGGGAAGTTAGACTATTAATATCTTTGAAGTTATTCACGTGGTTCCTATGCATTAGATTCATAAATGAAACCACTAGAATGTTAAAGAGGAATACATACTTATGTTATTATATTTTCTTAATGAGAAATATGCGCAAAATACAACTATTAAGTTTGATATATTTATGGCCCTGATGGGGTTAATCGACCCTCGGTTGAGGAAGCCTTTGTATCACCACCCCTAGTTATATTTCCCCCATACAAATGTTAAAGCAAATAGGTACATGTCTCACGACCTGATGATGGATAGCTCTAGAGACAATAGTTTTTTGTTATATGCTCTGGATGAAATATATGAGAAGCTAGCTATGTTGGGCAACGAGAAGTGGCATTTTGGACGAAGGTAACAATTAGGATTTCTATTCAGGTATGCGATCAAATCCGAAAGGCTAGGGTGGTGAGGAGTTAAATGTAGAAACAGAATCTTGTGTGTGGTATTTCCCTTGGGATTTTGTTTGGGACCTGGGAGAATTTGTGTATGGAAATTCTACTCTGTAGGGTGACCATCTCCCCATTAGGTTTCTTCTCTTACTTCTGCCAGTCACATTCTATCTGCATTGTCGATGCAACTAGTGTTGGCGAATTTAGGTAATGTGTTATACCTTGTGTTGGTTCTTGTTGGTTGTTTTCGATTCCATTTTTGTTGGTCATATTGTGGTTATTTCCACTGTGAAAGGGGGGCTTCTCCGTCTTAATTTTTCTATGATTGGAAGTTATAGGGCTAGAATCCAATCCAGTGCCCTTGTGGGGTTGTAGAGGTGTGAATCAGTTGATTGTAGCCCAGTTCTCTAACTATCTATGGTGAGTTATTTGCGCCTACATTCTTGCTTATGTACTCATATGGGGTTCCTTGAATCGTCTGCGACCCCACTTTATCTTAGTTTAGAGTTTGGGTGGGAAATTGGTTTCTTGACTATGCTCCATTGGTTCCTTTGTGTAAAGTCTTTGTGGTTGACTCTACTCTCAAGCTTTATACCTTTTTGGTGTGTCCGGAGATCCAGGGATGATAGACCATGTTGTGTTGACATAATTGAGTTGGCCTCGTGCTGGAGTGCTTCCCTGTGGTGGGAAATTGGGTGTTTGTAGTATAGCGGTGACTTTGTGGAACATCTAGCCCGAGGTCGTGTCTACTTTTGGTTCTCCTCTTATTTGTAGGTATGTCGCACCAAATAGGAAGACTGGTAGGGGGGGGGAGGAACTTGGAAACCCAGTCACATGTGAAAGGGGAACCTCATCTTCTAGTGAGGATCATTCAACGAACCCGCGCAAGGAGGAGTTAGCCCAGAATCTAGATCCTCCTCTTGATCATGTTGTTCAACCTCCTTCCCTAAAAATTATTGTTGACCAATTATGGGGGATCTAGGCTGACCTGGATATCCTTAGAGAACATATATCTAAAGATCGAAAAGAACTGGTGGCATACATGAATGACATTCAAGACTCACAATCATAAATCCTTGAGTAATTGGAGAGTATTCGCAAAAGCCAACAGTGAAAAAATGGTCACCTACACGAGTTAGAGGCCTGCGTGGAGCACATTGACTACCATATGCATGAGAAAGAGGGTCATCTAGTTTCTCCAACCATGAACCATCCGCGTTTTCCACCTTGATATGCAATTTACAAGTTGTCTTCTTCTTTTGTCAGTTTTTTGCTTTGTATGGCTTCGTAGCCCACTACAAATAATAGGTAAACTACTAAATATTTTGTTTCATATTCCAACCCTCCTCACCAACAAGTCTGGTTAGAACGAGGTAGGAAGATTTGTAGAAAATCTGAATGCACTTTCTTTCTCCATGCTAATATAATTTAGTGTTTTCGATCGACAATTTTTTTATAGTTATTACGCTTGATATTTCTTGAGACAAAATAAGTATTTGTGTGAAAAAAATAGAAGTATTATGCTTTATATTTCTTGATAGGAAATAATTTATTTGAATGCATGAAATAGAAATAATGTGTTTCATATTTCTTGAAAAGAGATACGTTATTTGTGTGAATGAAAAATAGAAATATTATGTTTGATCCCTTGAAAGGAACTATGATCTTTGCATCCATGAAAAGTATAACTATAATGTTGGATTTTTTGAAAAAAAAAAAAACATGGAAAGAATAATTACTATGAATTATTCTGTAAAAAACATCTTTAGAGGTGCACAAAATAATAGCCATGATGTAAGTCCCCTTGAAAATAACAGGGATTTCTATACATAGATTATTGTCAAAGTGTTAGTGTTCTTAGAAAAGAACATGTTGTTTTGTGCACAGTTATTTATATTGTTCTTCCATGAAAATAATAAACCATTATGTTAATTTTATTTTAGAAAGAGACATCCATTTGAATGCATAATAATAATACATATTGTGCTAGAAAGATTACACAGATGCATGCACAAGAAAGCAATTGAGGGGTTAGTTTCTTTGAATAAACTTTATTCAATTGCATGCACATAGATCAGGGACAATTGTAGTGGTTTTCCTCTTCAAAAGGAATGTGCTCTTGCGTAAGGGGAATATTAGTTATTGTGCTATTTATTTTAGTCTCATGCTTTGATAGTTATATACTTATTATTAATGTATGTACAATGTTTTTAAAGGAATCATGTCGTGATATTTTATTTACATTTCATGTATGCACATGAATAAGTATTGCATAATCACTATTAAAGATTGATTATTGGTTGATTAATACTTTATCTAATTATGATATCAAAGTTTCTTTATGACAATAATGGAAGGAAATGATGGTGACTTGTGCAAAGGATATATTATTTTTAACATTGTGGTAGGTAAGCAACTAATGGTCAATGTAGATTGGGGAGTGTGAGCCCTAGGATGGTCTATTGATGGAACAACTAGGACACAAAGATATTAATATTGAAGATTTGGGGATAAAGGATATCATGACGATTGTAATAACTTTTAGGTAGACATGTTGTATTCAAATGACATTTCTTTGTAATATATTATTACAATGGTTAAGGGATAGACTCCCCTATAAGCCATTGAGTGAGGGGTGAATAGGATCATGAGTGTTTATTGATAAAATTAAATATTTCCTCGTTTTCACCTTATAGGGTTTCGAGGATATATCGGTGTCTAATGATGTGGTTTCTTGTTGTGTTACTTTTATGATGTGGATTGCTTGCATGAGCTGATGTTTATAATATCAAGTATGTGATTAGCTAACTAGCTAAAAGAATCATGGAGATGATGCAACATTACATCAGAAAGATTATGATGGTATGATACTACAGTGATCGTTAATGTTAATTTAACTTACTATTCATTGTTTAAATCTACTTTGTGCGATGATAAAGATTTGATCTAACAATCAATAAAGATTATGGAATAGTAATTTGGAAAGCTACATGCTGGTAATTTTGTAAAAAATCTCTTCGGTGATCAACTTTGACTTATACATGTTTCTTCTAAAAGAAAAGTCTTTAATACAAAAACAAATAGGCTATCATTCAAAACGAAAATCGTTATACATTACTGGTTAATTTTAATTAAAAACATTATAAAACATCAATAATTATACTTTCACGTTGCTACTTGAATTTCTAATAATACTACAACTTATGATGAAGGCGATGTGGTAAAAATGTATTCGATGTTAATCTAAATCAACATAATTTCATATAAACTTTGAGCATATAAAAAAATAAAAGAAAAAACAATCTTATATTTTCGCCTTAAGTGTAAGGAAAATGTAGAAATCTCACCTTCTAAAAAATTTCCGATATAAAATTTAAATAAATTATTTGAATATTCATATTAACTAATTTATTTCAATATTTTAATATCCATATTAAGTAATTTATTTCTATATTAATGGGTGACACTAATTAAGTAGTGTGAACAATTTACACAATCCAACAAAAATTTGTGGAAATTGCAAGTTCAACATTTGTGGTTTACACAATCTACATGCCTAGGGGGATTTTCAGGGGATTATCTCTATATAAACACTAAAAATACAATTTAAATAATGAAAAATTACATGGTCTGTGTCTATATATATATATATAGATTGCATCTCTCGAGGTGAAAATATTTTTTCATGTCATGTACTCTAGATCTATGTTTAAGATTGAACTTTGAAATTCACTGTAGCTTCCAATATAAAAGAAAATTTTCGGCCATATTAACATTAGTGTGGCCTAGGTCGGATGAGCCTTAATATGTTTGAAACTTATGAAAACTTACAATAGTCATCGGAAGTTACTTCAAGTAATTTTAAAAACCATTAAAAAAACAATTCTAGTAAACTCAACATGTCACATTAGCGGGATAATAACATTTTTCCCAACCATCTAAACTAAACTAAAAGAAATTCACTCTAAAATATATTTTTATTATAATAAATATTAGTTTTTTATTAAATTTAATTATAACAATAGAAATATTTCCAAAACTTATAAATTTTAAACACATTTATTTTAATAAAAATATTTTTAATAATGAAAAACCATAAAATATTAATAATAATGATAACATATATTATAATTATTGTCATACTCCCTAAACAATTTTTTTTTAAATTACCAGCATTTACCACCTATGTAAATCGTCACTGTTAAATACCATGCATTTACACATATTCTCATGCCATTACTTCGCTCGGCGTGTTATATTAAACTTATGCAATTTCAAAGTAAATTAATTCTTCCGCCTACGTGTACAAGGATCCATCTCCCAACGAAGATGGCAATCCTCAACATTTACTCTGGTTATGGAAAGGTTTGTTATACATCGTCGATTGGGTGTGGGAGGATGAGTCATGAGTCCGAGACCATCGACTTCACCACCTTACCGTTGTTGATTTGGTATGTTTCATTAACGTCTGCACTGCCACTATACGTGGTAGGTGCAGTGCTACCCAAACATAGCTATCGCCTCAGGATCCTTACTCAATCAACAGTTTGGGAGTGAGCTCAACAATCTGATGGTGGTAGACAGTGCAGGTCTATTCACATTGCATGGTCTCTTCGCAAAGCTCATTCCTCCACCATTTGCCCAAGTTGATGCTTGAATACCATTCTCATTCATGGGTCTGTGCGTTCGACTCTTGGATTCCAGTTTGCTACCAGGTGGTGTTCATGCTGCTACCGCCTGAATTATGCACTCGAATTTGGCTACGGGTAAGCCATTCCTATTTCCACATGCGGCATCATTTGCCACTGTTACAAATGCTAGGAATCTCTTTGGTTTTACTCGCCTTGTATGAAGCAGAATGTTTTATGGCTCAGTCCCTAGCTGATACAGTTTCTTCTATGCAAGGTTCTCACACGTTTGCTCTCGGATTTGGCTTTGCTTCGGAACCCAGTGCCACAAAAATGGATTCAAGCTCCGACATTCCAGGTATGATGTCTAAGCTCGATCGAATACGCCAATTGTTTCCCTCTTTTCTCCTAGAAAACTGTTGCGCGAGGGTTTCTAGACTGGAATTGTGTATATGATGATTAGGTTCTCCGACAATTTGTCTTGTACAGGGGACCAGCCTCATCGAGGCCTCTCTCAGGCTCAACGCCTCTGGCTAGCTCAGTTGTATTTATGCTTTCAGTTATTTGGGTCCCTGCTAGGTTTCATGAAGACATTGGGACCGAGCCCTCTATTGGCTTCCCCTACTTTTCTGTAAATGTAACTACTGTATTATTCTGGTTGAATGTAAAGTTTTTTTTTTTAATTTAAAGGAACACTTCGGTTTGGGTAGTATTCGGCCTGGTGACACATGCCGAGAGCCAAACTCTTACAATTTCCCGACGAGTCAGTTTTTGGTACTCGTGCAATATATACATATGTTTATCAAGTTCCCTGACTTCTTACAATGGATTTGGCTGTAATATTGTATGGTTCCATTGATTTTCTTGACTATTCGGAATGTCATGATACAGTACTCAATTTATTGAATGGTTTGTTCAGATTTGATCAATAACGAATCTACCCCTCCTGGGTCAATGCATCTATGGATTATACTTGCTTTCCTTTGTGTTTGGTTATACGTTACAGTTTTTGCTATGATGCCTTACTTTCTTTGAATTACCAGCTTCACGCACAGTGATAGGATTTTCGTAGTTACAATTTCTACGTCTTCTGCTCTTGTAATTTCCTACTGAGTTTTTTTTATTTGATAACAAATGAATTGCTTGTGCGCTCTCACCTGAGAGTTGTTTGCTCGATTCACCCTGAGAATTATAACTACAGTCACTCAATTGTATTTTTTGTGTATATGAATCTGTCCCGGTTACCTTGCGGCACATTTTGGCAGTATGCCTCAATTGAGGTTTATTTGTCTATTGTGGTATAAATGCTCCGTGCAATCATGTGTATATCTCGGATCCCTTAAAGTGAGGGTAACAGATTATGACTGTTGGGATTTAATTTACGCATGGCCACCGAGCATACTCGATTTGTTTTAAAAGAGTAGTTTCCAGGTTATAAACTAACAAAAGTAGTGTAACCACCCTGTCTATAGTTTTACCGGACAATAAGCTAATTCCGTTAGCGGTCTTCCCCTGTGAATGTGTTTTCGGCTTCATTCTCAGCCACAGTTAATTCTTAGAGCAATTCTAGAAGTAATACCCTATATCTGAGGTTCTGGAAATACTACCCTACACCTAGGGTTCGGGAAAATGGAACCCTACCCCTAGGGTTCTGGGTATAAGTACAATATACATTATACATTCTTTTGCAGTCAACAATTCAACCCTTACTACCGAGCCTACAATAATAGCTACCATCTATTTTCTTATCAGCACTCTGGGTTAAGACCCCGTTTTCCCCATCTCTAAATAAATAACTGCAACATTACAATCATCTAATACAGCATGCCTCCTCAATGTTTAGAGTTTCCTTTCCTTTTTTTTGTAAAAAGAAACAGAGAACAGTTCAGTCCTTACCTGGGTCATTGTTGCTTGTTAATTACTTGAAAGCTGAGATTACCTCTACGCATCTCTGTTCTCCTGCTTTCAATCTGCCACCCGTCCATGAGATTTGTCCTTCGGGACCAGAATCTCCCCCCTTGCTCTCTTGCAGGACCACTGTCCGCAGCAAGATGTTCGCACTTAGTGCCTGGCTATCTGGTCATCACCAGACTTAGCCAATTTCATTTGTCTTTTTCCTCCCTCTGTCTGTCCCAACAGCACAGAGCATCCCCTTTTTCCCCTTCTTGTTTTCCTTTGGAAACCTTTCCAGTCAGGGGAAAAACAGTTAGGGTTGGGAATCATGGCAACTGTCTTGCCTCTAACTTCCCCCTTAAGAAGTGGCCAGTTTCTTTTGAAAACATTTCTTAAAAAAATTTCTTTCAAAGAAAAGAACTAATATTATTTAAATTCAAAACCATAATGTTGTCAATCCAGTTCATCATTTACCACAGTAAAATCAAATAGTTACATTTATCCCGGGGCATTACAATTATGGTGATATGCCAATCTATTTTGGTAGCGTTTCCAAAATTTAAATTTAATTATTAATAATTATTTAGTGGATTTAATGTCATTTTTATTAATAATCACGATAATAAATTATGTTTTATTTGAAAGAAAATTTTAACGTTTTACTTTTCAATTTAATTAAAAAAACAACTATATTCACACGTGTCCTTAACTAGTACTATTGTCTTATTATATTTTTCATTACATATTATTTATATATGTTTATTTAATTCATATAATAAAAAATATTAAAACAAAAATTATAATTTAATTGATTTTTATGACTTTTTTTAATAATATATTATAATAAAATCAATATACAACTTAATACCCATTAATATTTATTAACCATTTAATTTATATTATTAAACTAATAAAATATATTACACAAAAATACTATCGTCATTCCTCGTCACAATCATACATTCCACAAACCTTTCATCATCAATCCAATCCAATGATATATTCCACATTTTTCATGATCAATCCAATACTTCCGCACATGTCATAAAGACAAGTCTGTAAAAAAAACTGCTTTCAATCCAAAATATTTATATACATACTTCAGCAAAAGCCATAGAGACATAATTACAGATCTATATGAAAAACTTCTTACATTTATACTAACAAACAGAGAACAAGAGAGTCCTTGAGTAGGACACTAAAATCCACATGATGAGAAATATAGAGACCATTTCAACAAAGTTTGCAGACTCTTAAAAACTGCAACTTAAACCATTTCTACTTCTTGTGTTGGTGGGGCGTTGAGCACTTTCGAATGCCTTCCTCGCTCTTCGGTTTCTGGGGCGATGGGCACGTTCGAATATACGACGGGCACGTTGGGACTCCATAGCAGCTTCTCCATGAGCCCACTTGATTTCCCTGCTATGTACACTGCTTGCAGCAATTTTGTTTCGTCCATCTCTCCTGCCCATTTCCTGCTTCTCTCCACCAATGCGACTGCCACTTTATCAATGCAAGTAGCAATGACTTCTGCTAATGTGCTGTGTAATTCGTTCACCAGTTCCATCAAATCACCTGAGCTGCAATCCATACTCGTGCATATTTTGTATAATGTGATCCCTGCCGCTAACTTCTCCAAATCGACTAGAGCTTCTTTCCCATTACCTTTATTCGGAACTTTCTGAACTTCGGTTTTAGTTTTCTTTGCAATCTCTTCGATCGCGGAAGCTGCCTCTTGCATTGTTTTAGCTTTACTATTCTGTGCACTTTGTTTGCGTAATGTGACGAATTGTGTATCTGCCGCTTTTCTCAGCAAGTCGATTTCAGGATCTGACTCCTCCACCAAATTCATAAGCTCCCATGCCTCCTCGTACACCTTAATTAGATAATCTCGTTCACATGAACAACCATGTATACTACATGAGGCTCCCCCAAGCTGGGAGATTAGGTCGATCAATGAGACCGCCGTTAGCTTCCACGGCCATTTGCTGGGGTATAAAAAATACTTTTCCTCTTCTAACGTGGGGACAGGATAACGTCTCCACAAGAATTTCAAACCTGTTCGATCATGTGCCGTTCCAGGATGCAAAGGCCATATACCCACGCCTGTTCCCGGCCTTCTATGTTCCAGGAAAGAAATCAGGGCATTGCAGCTTTTGCCAGCTTCGTTTCCCTTTTCCATGTATGCCTTAGTTTGTTTGATGGGAATCCGATTGGCTATGAATACGCTCATAGGAGTCTCTGAAATAACACTCACGTCCCACTTCAAAACAGCTTCGTAGCCTTTAAACTCTTCATCCACTTTGCGCCAGTGCTTTGATAATATCATCTTGGCTATCGACCGGACAAGCTTATTACTGAACACACGTCGTGACAGGAACCAATGTACTTTACTGAAAAAGGCTACCAACCAGACTACATAAAACTCCAGCCACAGCACACCTTGCAGAAATAACGATGGCACCCTTTTAGTTATTACTTTCCAGAAACAATTTATTGCCTTCCTGTATTCCTTTTTATTTTCATTCTTATCATCATAATCAGGGAAGCATATCAGCATCGGCGATTCTTCCGTTTTCTGCAGCTCAACAATATGCCTTGTCCAATAGTCCTCTACTCGAAAATTTTCCCAAAATTTATTTATTGCCGAAGAGTCCTCTGGAAAATTTTCCAGCTGTGGTCCATAATAAGCTACGGACAGAAGCCACCTCCAGACGATAATTGCTCCTCCTATTAAGATGAATAAAACTTCCACAATAATTATTATGAATTCTAACCAGAATCTGGTACCACCAAGGATATGTATATCTGCACCCTGTGCAATCCAGGTTACCGTTGATAAGACAATGCACACTGTTACTGCCAACGCAGCTGATGACGCTAGCTCTGAGTTGCCTATGATGGATTCAGGATTAAATGCACGGGCTACGATCCACGATTTGAGTACTTGATCTTCCACTGCTTTCCACGAATTCTCTCCTGGGTTGCCAAGTATTAAGGGAATTTTCTGAAGGATGACAGACTGAATGCCTTTATTGGCCATGGCTGCGCAGATAAGAAGCTGAACAAGCCATACTAAGGATACCGATATTATGGCCCCATAAACGATGACCCATTTCATATCATGGTCGCTAAAATAGAAATTGCTGAAATAAAACAAAGATGAGATCCCTTGTAAGCTGGACTTACCCGAATTGTGACGTATGATTGACAAGGAGGAGAAAATGTGGAGCAGGACAGTGAATAGTATAGCTGCTACTGTGGTCCATGTATTTTCATGGCCAGGACGAGCCATTCCCGGCAGGAAAAAGGCTATCAGTACACACAACATGACTCTGCTGCAATGTACCATAAACAAGGTATCATGAAAAACGTGAGCCTCCATGGGACTCCTGGAACTCTCCGCATCAGTCTGATTGCCCTTAACAGCCATCAATGGCCTTGAATTCTGATCGGGTAAGGCACTCTGGACTTCCATGGAGTTGATCACAAACTGTACCTTAGATACATTAGTACAGTTCGAGGTCTGACCGGGTACAGCCGCATTGAGTAAAGAACTACGGTCTTCGACGAAGTTCATGAGTTGAATAGTGAGAGCACTTAGCAGGAGAGCATTTCCAGGAACCCAAAAATGTCCCTTCTCTGCTGCTGTGCCTATGTCAACTACGAGGAGAGCAATGAATACAAGTACTACTAATAACAGCCCCAACAACTGAGCAAGCTCACCCACGGAGAGAGTATCCTCCATGACTCAGAAGAAGAGAATGGGACAGATGAGATGGAGATTGAAATTGATGGATTCCCTCACTACATCAAAGTGACCATATTCAAGACGGGGATTTGGGCGGATTGGCCAAACACGGCTGAAACAAATTTATAAACTTCCGAGGACCTACGATATTCTGTGAAGAGTGAGAAGCTCGGCTTTATTCAGATGAAATTTGTTTTTCTCAAGAATATTGAAATTCAGATGAAAATTTCATGGGAGCCAATTTATCAAACCTAATTTATTTATGAAGCCCAATTTTAATTAAGGGTGGCCAGATTCAATCTATGCATTTGGTGTTTTGCTTTGATAATGAATGAGTGGACCACAGTTAGCATTCCATGTCAAAAGATTACTGGTTCATCTTGACGAGTATTTACCAAAAATACGAAGCTTGAAATATTATTTTATTTTGGGGCTTTAGGTTTACGGTGATTTAGTGTAAGTTTAGATCTTACAAGTCTTTATTGGCATAAATTCAAATCTTATAAGTCTTTAGAATTGATATATTATTCTATCTGGGTTTTGGCTTTGATTTTGACTGGCTTTGATGGACAGTGATTAGGTATATTGTTAAGATTTAAAAAAAAAAAAAAATTAAACTATTTACCTAAACAAAAATAACATATTCCCTCAAAAAAAAATATATTCCTTATTTTATAAATGAATTGACACTTCATTTACGTGAAACTTCTTCCCTATGAACTTTAAAAAAAAATTGAGTGTAAGACGAATAGAATAAACGTGAAATGAAAGGGAGAAAGCCATTTACCCAAACAAAAAAAATAACATATTCCCTCCAACAAAAAATTATATATTCCTTATTTTGTAAATGAATTGACACTTAATTTACGTGAAACTTCTTCCCCTGTGGACTTAGGGAAAGAAAAGAAAAAAAAAAACGAGTGTGAGACGAAGAGAATAAACTTGAAATGAAAGGGAGAAAACTATTTACCCAAACAAAAAATAATATATTCCTTATTTTGTAAATGAATTGACACTTCATTTACGTGAAACTTCTTCCCCTATGGACTTCAAAAAAGAAAAAGAGAAAGTGTAAGACGAATAGAATAAACTTTAAATGAAAGGGAGAAAAATCAAGACAGATAATAGAATAAGCTTGACTCGAAAGGAAAAAGGGTAAATTTGTAGAAGCCACAAAGCATAAAGCCGCCTGGACCCGAACTAAATTTTGTAACTGGAACAGCCCTCAACAGGTTAATAGAAATGCCGAAGTGAATTGACGGATTCACTTACATGTTTGAAAAAATAGAATTGAATTTACGCAGAAAGGCAGAGTAGAGTAAAAAATACGGGGAGAGGTGTGATTTTCCCGAAGCTGATTAGTACAGTTCGATTTCTCAGAGCCGCGCTAGATTTTAAAAACACAATATTCACTCCGGTGCCAAAAAACGAAGTAGAACAGAGTAAATTTGGAGCGACACCATAATAATTTAGAATTGAATTCTAATACATTAAAATATATTCACATGAAACCGCAGCTTATTCACCAAGTAAAACAAAAGTTTTACAGTGATTTACACTTACGCTGAATATAACACACAGTAAAACACATTACTGTTTTCACCCGCCCTGCTCCACCATTTTCTCTTTAGAACTCTACCTCTCTTACTCTCTTACTTGCAAAAATTGACTTTTACTTGCTTCTTTATCTCAACATACAATTTTTACATTAAAGCATCACAAAGAAAATAATTAATACATTGTTGTTGTTTAATGTGATCATAATCACACAAGTGTGTGTGGAGTATGGGCAATAATCGTGGAATGAATGTTTGCCCATATCTAATTACCAAAATACATTAAATGCCTGAATTCTTTGTTGTGTTGAGCAATGGTTCCCGCGGTACTTTGCTCTGGCTTCAGTCCTTCCATCTTCAAACATAGACGTTGCCTGCAAAAATACATCTAACAAGTATGGATGCTATCAGGGTGTTTAACGTGTTGTTTTGGATTAATATTTCCAACGCTCCCCCTTAATCACAATTGTCGTCATTGACATTCCCAAACAGTTTTTGAGATAAACAAAACTTTCACATGTCAATGGCTTTGTGAAGATATCAGCAGATTGATCTTGTGACCTGCGGTGCAGCAACACAATTTCATCATTGTTAATCAACTCTCTCATAAAATGATATTTAGCATCAATATGCTTGGTCCTTTCGTGAAAGACATGATTCTTTGACAATGCAATTGCTGAGGTGTTGTCACAGAAAATGGTTGTCGTTCTCTCTTGGTCATGACAAAGATCCCTCAACATCCTTCTCATCCAAATTGTCTGACACGCTGCTACTATTGATACAACATATTCAACTTATGTTATTGACATTGACACTATTCGTTGCTTCTTGGAGGCCCATGAAATGGCTCGGAACCCAAATGAAAAACATATCCTAACGTGCTCTTTCTGTCATCAACACTTCCAGCCCAATCACTGTCAGTGTAACCAATTAGCCTGAAATCACTTGTTGTTGTGTACAAAGCGCCATATTGTTTTGTCCCATTAACATACCTTAAAATCCTTTTTGCTGCTTGCTAATGTGTCTCCTTGGGTGTCTCCATAAACCTTGACACCATACATTATATCTAGCCTAGTGGCAGTCAAATACATCAAGCTGCCTATCATGCTTTTGTATAATGTTGGATTGGCATTGTTGTTGCAATCTTCTTTGCTCAACTTCAACCCCATGATTATTGGAGTTGGTGTGGGCTTGTTGTTCTGCATTTTAAACCTCTTGAAAATGTTTGCCACATACTTCGCATGACAGATAAAAATGCCATTTTTTGTTTGTTTCACTTCTATGCCCAAAAAACATCTTAACATTCCCAAATAGGTCATTTCAAATTCACTCTTCATGACTTGTTTGAAATCAACGATGAGGAAATCATCATTGCTTATAAAATCAAATCATCTACATATAAGACGACAATGAGTATCTTACCTTCGCTCTCTTTGATGTAGAGAGTGGGTTCACCATCACATTTGTCAAAACCATTGTCCAACAAGTAGGCATCTATCTTGTTCTACGATGCGTGTGGTACTTGTGTCAACCCATAAAGATCTTTCCTCTACCGATACACTTTCTCTTCTTGGCCTTCTATCTCATAACCAAGCAGTTGCGCAACATACACTTCCTCTTTCAGCAATCCATTCAAGAATGCTAATTTTACGTCCATTTGATACACTCTCCATTTGTGCTGTGTGGAAATCGCCACAACTGCGCACAATTTCTCCATCCTCACGACTAGCGCGACGTCTCTGCATAATCTCTCTCATGTTGATGCTTGTATCCTTTCACAACTAGCCTTTCTTTGTGCCTTTCAATCTTTCTCTCAATGTTGCTTTTGGTCTTATAGACCCACTTCACTCCAATGACATGTTTTCCTTTTGGAAGGTTCACAAACTCTCATGTGTCATTCCTTTATGTTGCTTCTATTTCTTCTTCCATTGCCACAACCCATTTTTCTTCGTTGAATGCATCTTTAAAATGGATTGGGTCATCTACATGACAAAATAATGCAAATAAGGAATTCGGACCAGTGTTGCTATCAACTTCTTCTCGCTCATAAATTTCATTTAAATTTCTAAATTTTGGTCTTCTTGTGCTTGCTGAAGATGGGCTTGACATGTCACTTGGTGTTGTGCTTTGCGGTGTGCTTGGATGCGCGAAATTGTCCTATTATTTGTTGATGGTGTTGCTTTATTCCTGCTTTGTTGCACTTGAATAGGTGTAGAAGGAGTCATTGTTGAGGAATTACTCGCTGCTATTAATTCCTCTTTGTCCTCATGTGGTATACATGCTTTGACATTGACTGTCTTTTCTAAACTTCCATCCCATGCTTCCTCTTCTATAAACTGCACAACTCTGTTGATTATGACCTTCTTGGTTAATGGATTGTAGAGTTTGTATGCCTTGGATTTATCACTGTATCCAAAAAATATACATTTCTCCTCCTTGCTGTCCAACTTCTTCCTCAACTCATCCGGGACATGTGCATATGCCACACATCCAAAAACTCTCATGTGAGTGACACTATGCTTTCTTCCACTCCATGCCTCTTCAAGAACTATATTCTGGACGCTTTTGTTGGACATCTATTCAAGATATATGCTGCACAAATGAAAACTTCAGCACAATAATCATTTGGAAAATGCTTTTCCTTCAACATACTCTTTTCCATCTCCATAATGGTCCTATTCTTCCTTTTCACTACACCATTTTGTTGAGGTGTATACCTTGTTATAAATTTCTTGTGAATTCCATGCTCCCTGAAAAATCGAAGGAAATCCTTTGAGATGTATTCTCCACCTCTGTCAGTCCTGAGGAGTTTGATGTAGTGTCCACTTTACTTCTCAACAAGATCTTTGTATTGGAGAAAGAGCTCAAACACTTCACTTTTTTGTTTTAGGAGATAGACCCATGTCTTCCTTGTGTAGTCACCTATGAAGGTAAATACATAATGGCTGCCACCAATTGATGGTGTCTGCATTGGTCCACATAAATCTGAGTGGACAATCTCCAAATTTGCCTTTGCCCTTACTAACTTTCCAGCTGGAAATGTCTCTCTATGTTGCTTGCCCAAGATACATCCTTCACATAGGCTATCCAGTTTTTCTATGAGTGGAAAACCCTTCACCATGTCTTTCCTATGCAGCAAATTCAAACCCCTAAATTTGAGATGTCCAAATCTCAAATGCCATAACAAATTTTCATCTTTGACCTCTGCTTGAAACTTTACTTGTGTGACAACTGCATCTTTTCTTCCATCTTCTTGTGAGTTCATTGATAGTTATGCTTGTGCACCCTCTTCCTTCAAATCTGATATTAATTTTAGGGGAAACATTCTATTGTTTGTCATATGAACCTTTGCAATTAGCTCTCTGCTTGGAGGACTATCCAAAATTGTGCATACATCATTTTTGAAGAACACATTGTAGACATTTTGCAAGAGTTGTCCAATGCTTATGAGGGTATGCTTCAAACCAGGGACAAAGTAAACATTTGAGATGTATGTCTTCTCCCCCTTATTTGTTAGGATATTAACTCTACCTTTTCCCATGACAGAGACTTTGCTATCAGTCACGAATGTCACTTCAGATTTCACACTTTCATCTAGATTGGAAAACATTTCTATGTTTCCTAACATGTGGTTGCTCCACCCTAAATCTAGATACCATATATCACTTTGTTTTTCTTTTGCTACATTACAAGCTAAAAACATGCTATCAAGGTTTTGATTTTCTTTTGTGAAATTTACACTTGGTTTGTTGCTAATGTCATATTGCTTCTTTCTACATTCATTTGCATAATGACCATACTTCTTACAGTGATGACATTGAACTTGAGATTTATCATACCTCTGACCTTGTGCTTGGTTTTGGCTTGGGCTTTGACTTGGGCTTTGACTTGGATTTTGATTGCTACCTCTTCCACTTGAGCTTGAAGGGTTGCTTCTTCCACCTCTGTGTGAGCTTCTTCCTCTTCCTCTAGCATATGATCTTCCTCTGCTTCGACCTTGACCAAATGATACTTGTGTCTTGAAGGCATGCTCCAATGAGGAGCTTGTTGCTCTATTCATTCTATGTTAATGAGAAATAATTGATGCATTAAGCTCATCCACTTATAACTGTGAGAGATCCTTTGTCTCTTCTATGGCCACAACAATGGCATCAAACCTTGCTGGCAAACTTCTCAAAACTTTCTCAACTATTCTTCTTTCCTCAAGTGTCTCACCATGAAACCTGATTTGAGTAACCAACCCACTTACATGTGTAAAAAATGAGTCTACATTCTCAGACTCTTTCATACAAAGTGTTTCAAAGTCTCTTCTCAACATTTGCAGCTTTGTTGTGTTGAATTTTTCCATGCTTTATTAGGCTGTCTGGAGGGTGTCCCATGCTTGCTTGGACTTCATTGCTGCTACAACCCTTGGTAAAATACTTTCATGAACTGCTTGGAAAATATAGAACAGGGCTTTTGAATCCTTCTTCCTGTTGTCCCTTAAAAAATCTCTTTCTACTTGAGATAAGGCATTGTATGCTGATGCATCTGTTGGACACCTAATCCTCAATGGGTTAGTGTGGAAGCGGAATAGACAAAAGAAAGTCCAAGTGACCTTGGGATGTGGAACCCAATGGTCAAATCATGTACTATAAATGTATATCTCTTGTTAATAAAAATAAATTCTCATGTTTTATCTTTCATATTTTTTGCTGCCACATGTGTGTTCAACATGGTATCAGAGCAAGCGATTGCTGGTCCTACTCCATTTTGAGCCATTTGTTTTGTGGCCTCTATGTGCATATCAGTTATGACATTTCTATTCATTGTCCATAACACTCCATTAATTCACTGACAATCAGAAATTTTTTGCTTTTACTCTGTCTATCCCTTGGATTATCTCTCTGTTGTGCCTAATTGAAATTCATGAACATCTGCTATAACATATTCTGCTTCCACTACCTTTGACCATTTCTCTTTAGATTCTTCTTTGAAAAGTGATTTGTCAGATCATTTTCCTGTTGGTTTCCTGTTGGCCTCACAAAAAAAAAAAAAATGGCCTTTGTTGATTCTCTGACTACTTAGCGCCCACTGTAGTAACTATGCGCTCAAATCAGTAGTATCTTTCATTGTTATTATTTGCATTGGATATTTGGCTGTCCCACATTGGCATTTCTCTCCTGGCCAAGCATTATTCCCATGACGGTTTTCTCTACTCAAAGCTATTCATTACATTCTCAACCTGCCTTCTAAAAATGCTCCTTGCTCAGACCTGCCATCTCTGTCCTAACAGGAACGTACCTCTGGCTTATCATTGTTGGCACGTTTTTTGCATGAGTGTAATGTCTCTTGGTTTTCCAGAACTAGAGCATTGAATCTCTATGATGAATGCCCAGCTCCTAGCATTGAATGTCTAGGATGACTGCCCAACTCACATAGAGAAACGCTCAAATTTGTAGCGTTGCTCTATTGATTGAGTTGAACTAGTCCTTTGATTTGAACATTGAAGTGTTAACGCAGTTCTGTTTTTGAATGTTGGTTCCATTGATATATGTGTTCCATTGATATACAATTCTGCTCCATTGATATACAGTTCTGCAAGCATGCAGTTCTGCTAACTATGCTCAATTCCATGTTGCTTGGTGTGCTGATAAACTAAGAGCGATGGCTCATTATATTCAATACTGTGTTGACTAGTATGTTGCAGCCTAACAGTGCTCCCTTTTGACCATGCGCCCTTGCGCTACTGCCCATATACTGCCATCCTATCCACTATGGCCTACAATGTTGAAATGGTGTGCCACTCTAAACTCTGTGCACTAACCTGAAGCAACGGAATTTTTTGAAGGGATTCATTTGCATTTTTATGACAGCGTTTCATTATAATACTATATTTCAATATAGTACAAAGCAATATCCTTGTAGAGTTTGGATTTTCCCTCATGATTCGACTCGAGCAGTGATGTAATGGATAAAAGATGCCTGAGTGCACACCCTGATATGACAGAAGAAACATGGGCGAGTTTTCTCACAACTTTTTGGCATTAGATTCGAACTCGGAACATCTCAACAATTCTACAATTCCATCATTCAGTTTTTCGAATTCGAGATAACCCCGTGTTTTGGGTTTTTGCGGTTCAACGAGACAATGGAGTTGGGTTTGAAAGGTCACCTTAGCGATCTTCTTCAGCAAATTCTATGAACCCATCTGAAAGCTGCCTTGGAATAACTTCCTTTTTATCATTTATAAGCTGTTTGAAAATATCTATATAATAAAAAAGGAACTTTATATAATTCATGACATAACGAGTCAAAGGATGAATTGCATCTCCATGAATTGCAACTGGCCAGAAGAACTACTCCCTTCTTTGGGGTAGAATTCGGACGTGAGGGTTTCGCAAATCGAGGATTCCAATGCGAGTTTTGGACTAGTGCGATGACCATGTATGAAACGATGCTTATATATGATTGGCTTGCAACTGTGACATATGGTGGAATTGAGGTGGCCTGATTCCTGGATGTGCATTAGATGGAAATCGGACTAGTCTTGTCAAGGTTGATGCAAGTTGACATGAATTATGTGCTACCAGATCAAGAGGAAAACCATAAACAGCAGTTGGGCCTCCTGCACTATGAAATGGTTGCGTTGTATTTGTTGTTGGTGGCATTGAGCGAAAATGGTAAGTCATGAATAGAATTAAACACATGGAGAGGTACACCAATTGCATAGTACATATTCAGAAATAACATCTCTTCAGTTGGTCTATCTACAACTCCATTTCCTTATGGAAAACTTGGAACAGCTCCTCCCAATGCTGGTGCTGATAAAACATTCAGAGGTTTGTTGGAATTTGTTGTTGTAACTGTGTTAACTTGTGCCCCATGTTGTGGTTCAATTTTCCTATCTAGCATGTTTGGATTACCTGGAGGGCTTGCTCCAGCTTTATGACGCACTGTATCATGCCAAACAATACTCCTACCAGATGAAAAAGTACCTAGGATGCCCTCTACCAGCGCTGTGATGGAAGTTCCTCCTTGAACCTTGGGTGTAAAATTGATAAAATACACTATGTTTCTTGAATAGATGACTGTGTAAAGCTTGCATCCTCGCTAATATATATTTCTGAGTGGAAAAACAAGTATTTTATTTGTTTTAGCGTTTGAGTCTCATTGTTTGGGAATGCACAATATACTTTCCTTGTATATGAATGCAACCAACCATCGTTGTGTCTAGATTTAGAGAATAAGTGTAGAGTTAAAATCTAGCTTTTGATTCATTCCTCAAGGAATAATCTCATTTGATTATTGTAGTTTTCTGAGAGAACAAACTTTGAGAATACCTTGTAGTGACATTGGTTCATAGTTGGTTTAAAGTGTAAGTTTAACATTGGAGAAAATGGCCAAAATCAATGAAGTATTAGAGTTCCTCAAAACTCTGATGTTGTCTACTACTCATGATACATTAAAAGTCAGCAAAGTTTCTCTCACAGACATTCAGGTCTGTCTACAAAATGCACAAGAGAAAATTGATTTTTTGCAGCTCGAATCTCAACTACAGCAAGAAGAATTAAAACAAAGGAGTCATTCTGAACATGTTTATGTTCAGAACATTGAGACTGCAACCCATCAGAAGCAAGTCAATAATGTTACAGTTGGTTTAGATTTAGTACCCAATAAAGCAACAGTTGTACATGCAGATGCAGAAACTCAGTCTGCACTTCCCAAGCCCATCATCAGACCTTGGGAATAGCTTGTCCACAACAAGCACAGAACTGGTCTTGGATATGACAAGGACTTGTCCTTTCATATTCCAGACTACTCCAAGCCCATTCAGTTTCAGAGTGCTGGATTCATTCATGACAGTTCACCTGCTCCTCATGATAGTTCACCTCTAGTTGTTCCAGATTCTGCCCCTCATCCACAGCAACAACAACAGATTGTGAAATTCCAACACTGTGATCGAGTTGGCCATCTGAAAGATCACTATTTTGATCTTCATCCATGTAAGCACTGTCATAAAACCAACCATTCTTCACACAGATGCTTTAGAAACAAACGTCTTGCAAGAACAAAGATTCATCTTGGATGGATCGCTTCTTGGCAATGGGCATCAACAGCCAAGAAGATATTCCAATCACATGTCAGAACTTGTTCCAGAGTATTGAACAATCTTGCAGTTGAGTTTTCTCCATCATCTCACCTTGTATCTGACAGGGGGGAAATGATGGTCATCTACAAGCTTCAAAGCCACATCAAGCGAGCCTGAGCCACAACTTGCCACACCAGTTTCAGAGTTGTAGCTAGAAACAAAGATGCCCCTGAGCATGCCTTTAGTTGGTAATCTGTGACACTTCCTCTAGGAGAAGACTTCAGCTTCTTGCCAGTTTCAGAAGTATTCCAGGAACAAAATTGAGGACACTTCCTCTAGCAGAAGACTTCATCTTCTTGCTAGATTTGGAAGAGTTCTAGGAATTTCATTAAGCATTCCAGAGTTTTTGGTCATCCTTAAACCATCACAAGTTGAGACTTCCCTTTTTAGGTTGAAGTTCTCCCTTTTATGCAGGGTGAGACCTCCCTTTCATGGTTGAAGGTTTCCCTCTTCAAAACAATAGGAGCACTTCCCCTAGCAGAATACTTCAGCTTCTTACAAGTTTTGGAAGAGTTCTGGGAATTGCACTAAGCATTCCAGTGTTGGTGGTCATCCTTAAACCACCGCCCTTTATACCAACATTTGAGAGAGCACATTTAGCCTAGTGCTGCCATGCATTTTTGCACATTTTGTATTACAGCTCTCTTCTTGGACTCATACATAACCCTTCAGATTAAGGTGGGGAATGTTGGACACCTAATCGTCAATGGGTTAGTATGGAGGCGGAATAGACAAAAGGAAGTCCACGAGACCTTTGGATGTGGAACCCAACGGTCAAATCATGTACTATAAATGTATATCTCTTATTAATAAAAATAGATTCTCTTGTTTTATCTTTCATATTTGTTGCTGCCACATGTGTGTTTAACAACATCTACTGGTTCTTGAAAACCATTCTCCACCAAATCCCAAATGTTTTCAGAAGAAAACAAGGCGTTCATTGTAATAGCCCAATAATCATAATTTTTTCCATTGAACTGAGATATCTGAGGATTAGTCAAGCTTGTGCTTGATGCTGCCATTTTTGAGTGAAGAAAAAAAACTTTTAAATATGCTAGAAATAATTTTCCCTCAAAACAATTTTAACTGTTAGCAAAAACACATGTTTTCACACTAACAAAGTTTAACCCTCTCTGATACCATGTTAGCAAAAATAGAATTGAATTTACACTGAGAGGCAAAGTAAAAAAAAATTACATGGAGAGGCAGAGGGGTGTGACTTTCGCAAAGCTGATTTCGTGCAGCTTGATTTTGCGGAATCGCGAAGCTAGCTTTCACACAACTGTACAGAGACTTAAAAACACAGTGTTCACTCATGGCAAAAAATGAAGTAGAACAGAATAAGTTTATGATAAAAATCGATGTTCTATTAATTAACTGTATCTCTAGGTAAGATACCTGGAGAGTGCCCAAGCACTTCACACATACACACTGTCTACAATCAAGAGAACAACCAAGTATATATAGGTTTTCTCACAATCAGGATGGTTTGAACCACTCCCTAGATATTAGGATTTGAGATCTAAAATTAGAGTCTCAATCCTATCATCACTATAATAGTAATATAAGTTTAGTTTTCTCCATTATCTCCAACACTCCCCCTTAATGGAGAAAAGGTACTGAATAATAACATATGTCTGCTGTCTAGTCTCAGCTAGGCTTACAATTAAAAACGTGAAAAAACTTGGTAACAGAGTTTTCATTTTAGTCTTCTTGCAGAAGAGCCCATACTTGTTCATTTGTGGATGAGGCTTCATTTCACTTTCTTTTCCACGAGGTAATGTTGTATCTTCACCTCATTTCTTCCCTTATGAAGGAAAACTTGAATTCTTATTCTTACCCTTTTCAGAATTATGGCAAGTTGAATAGGAGAATTTTCCTTCTCACTATTTCCGGTGTCAACCATCTGAATGCCAGCGATGATGTATTCACCATTCATTACTACAACTTCTATGTTGATTTCATACAGACATGATGTTTGAAGCCATGCTTCAAGAAATTTCAATTCTTCTTCAAACTTGGTTACTTTTTCCTTGTTGTTGTTGGTATCATCTACACACACAAAAATATTAACGGGGTCATCACAATTTAAATTCTCTTCAGCCTTTTTTTCTTCTGCCACATCTTTGCAATCAGCTTCATTTGGATTGTCCCATTGATCTTCAATACTTTTTTCCTCTTCACATCCTTCTTGAAGATCAGCTTTTGAATCTTGCACAACAGACTGTACCTCTTGATTCTCGTGGTCATCAACAGAGCCACATTGTTTTTTTTGAAATTTCTTCTGACTCAAATATACTACCCATGTTAATGCCAAATGCCCACATGAGAAAAATATCATCATCAAAATTAAAAATATCTTCAAATAAATACATGTTGTTAAAGTCCAGCTTACCTCGCTCTGAGATTTCTTTTTGACTCCACACAGTCCTCGAGCTCCAACAACCTCGTTACCTCGCAGGAGGGAAACTTCTCCCTTTGGCATCTCTTCAACTGTAGAACCTTGTAGACTGTGGCTTCTGTGCCACACAGGTCTTAGTGCCCTCGACTCTGGCGACGAGCAACTAAACGACCTCTCACAAGCTGGAAACACTATGAGTATCTAACTCTGATGCATATATTTCTGAAGATGGGTTCAAATTAGGAAAAAAATTCACATTTTCTGTGGCATATAATAATTTAGAAGAAAATTTACCCAATTGGTTTTGGGATCTCCACAACCTACAACTATAAAAAGAAAAGTACAGTGACCCACAACAAAGCAATGATGCTGAGGAACCAGCAAACAGGCTAATCATTCAAGGAGATGACAAAACATTGCGCAGAAGCAGAATTGTTGGTTTTTGAGATCTCAAGGGTCTTTTTCCAATGAGGAAGGTAGGAGTACTGAGGATTTTGTTGCAGCTATCGCATTGGAAATACAATTTGCAGTTGTGCGTGGGTTCAATCCTTTGAGTCAGCAGGTCAGGCCTCAAAAGACAACTAGAAAGATATTATTCTGGGTTTGACTAAAGGTATTGGTTCAATTCTCCTCAGAGCTCTGCCACACCTGGTTCAATTCTCCTCAGAGGTCTACTGCACCAACAAGCTTCACTGCTGTCGAAAAGAAGGTGGACCCTCCCTTATCGAATGGTCCTTGGCAGCACGCACATTCCAAAGAGCTTCACTTTGATCTTATCTTGGAATAAGAGGGATTGCATGCTAACTTTCCAAAGCTCTGTCACATCGAACTCCTCAATCAAACTGGTCCATACACTGCAGACATATTGAGTCAGCACATGCCATCTCCAATGTGGACACAGAGGTAGACACCCTACAACATGCACCAAACACAGCATCAGGCCACACTTGTACCCTTAACTCTGATTGGAAGCGGCTCCTACACCTCATAGTGGATGCGTTCACTTCTCCACAGACAACTCCTCAATGACTTCTTTTTATCTTGAGCCTCAATACCACACAATGTAGATCTTGTCTCTACTGTAACAGTTCTCAACTCTCCAGATGCAACACGGTTCCGCTAAGTAGGCACGGTAAACACAAAGAAGGATGACAGTCCCACATGCTTAGTTACAGTCCACACGATCTCGACTTTGCTGGACACTACACAAACCACGATCTTCACATGCAGATCGACTTTCCTGTTGATAAATTAGCTCTCATGGTAGATCTACCCAAACAGCCAATTCAGACTCCACTGCTGCACCTCCTCACCAATAGCGCCCTTTGGCACCCAACAACTCCTCTCCACTCCGCTTACAGGATTACAACCTGAAGCTCTGATACCATGATAAAAATCAATGTTCTATTAATTAACTGGCTCTCCAGGTAAGATACTTGGAGAGTGCCCAAGCACTTCACACATACACACCGTCTACAATTAGGGGAACCACCTAGTATATATAGGCTTTCTCACAATCAGGGTGGTTTGAACCACTCCCTAGATATTAGGATCTGAGATCTAAAATTAGAGTCTCAATCCTATCATCACTATAACAATAATCTAAGTTTAGCTTTCTCCATTATCTCCAACAGTTTGGAGCGACACCATAATAACTTACAATTAAATTCTAATACATAAAAATATATTCACATGATACTGCGGCTCATTCACCAAGTAAAACAAAAGTTTTACATTGATTTACACTTACGTGGAATGACACACAGTAAGACGCAGTAATTGTTGTTTTTCATGCACCCACCAAAATTTTCTCCACCATTTTCTCCCCTTTCTTTCTCTCTTACTCTCTTACTTGCAAAAAATGACTTTTACTTGCTTCTTTATCTCAACATACAATTTATCCTTTAATGCATGATAGAGAAAATAATCAACACATTGTTGTTGTTGAGTGTGATCAAAATCGCTCAGCTGTCTATGGAGTATGGGCAATAATCGCGGAATGAATGCTTGCCCATATCTAATTACCAAAATACATTAAATGTCTTAAATTCTTTGTTGTGTTGAGGAATAGTTAGCACGGTACTTCTTTGGTGTGTTGAGGAATAGTTAGCGTGGTACTTTGTTCTGGCTTCAGTTCTACCATCTTCATACAGAAACTCAACTTCCAAAAATACTTTTAACGTTAGAGTGTTTAATGCGGTGGTTGGGATTAATATTTCCAACATTATAGAACCATGTTATATTATGACTGAAGTTTGTACGAGCAACAAATAGTGTGAAAACTTTTTATTTTTACAATTTAAAAGATGAAAATGAAAATATAAATATTATTTAAAATTTTAAAATTAAATATTTTTATTTTTATTAATATAGTGAATTTGATAAATTATAATTAAATTTATGTTTGTGTTTTTGTTTTATTGGATCGTATTTAAAGGTGAACTTTGCAATTTTTTGAAAGAAAATGTGCATTTTACAATTTTATATAGGAAGATGTGTAATGTATTGAATGTTTAATATCAAATTGACATATCTACAAAAGAGAATGAGAATTACAATAAAAACAAATTATTTTTACTTACTAACACACCTATATAAATTAAATTATAAATTAAATGATTTGTATAAGTAAATGAACATTAATTCATAATAAACATAAAATAAATTTAAAATGTTATTAAAATAACAAAATTTTATTTTTATTTTAAATTATTATTAAATATAAAAATAATTAATAAATAAGTGAAATATGTAGACATTTATAAACACATGGAACAAGATTCTTAACCATAGAGTTTTACGTTCATTTTATATGGAGATTTTTAATGTCTAAATAGACTTTGCTACAATACTATGAATCAATAGCATGGCTTATCAATACCACATGCCCAAAAACTATTACTCAATTCATATAACTTGTTCATAGGGCATTTTCTTTAATAGATCAATTTAATTAAAAAAGTAAAAAGGACAACTATTTCAGAGAAAAATCTCAATCATTTTAACTAAAAAAGTAAAAAGAACAACTATTTCATAGAAAAATCTTAGTGATTGATTTTATGTATACTACTATAAATGTTATAGAGTATTACATGGCAAATTAAAATTCTTGAAGCCTTATTCTAACATAGACATGCATATTAGTATATTCAAAACCATTATAAAATATCAATAATTTCACTATTACTATATTCACTGCCTAAATTATTTCACTCTCTAGCCACAAATAAATATTTTAATGTCCATGTCAAAGAACATAATTCTTTAAAATAAAAATTCTCTATAATCTTCACATTGACATCCATTATCTCGACATTGACATCCATGAAAATTTCATGAGAGTCAATTTATCAAACCCAATTTATTTATGAAACCCATTTTTAATTAAAAGTTGAAAAAATATATAAATAGTCTGCAATTAAAACGATCCATATCAAAAAGATTAAATATTAAATATTGGCATGTACATATCAAATAACATAATTCTTAACATGTTAACATCCATGAAAATTTCATGGGAGTGAATTTATCAAACCCAATTTATTTATAAAGCCCAATTTTAATTAAAGGTTGGAAAAATGAATGAGTGGTCCACAGTTAAAGCAATCCACGTCAAAAAAATTACTGGTTCAAATATCTACGAGTATTTACCATTCAATATTCTTTTGTTTTGTGGTTTTAATTAATGGTGATTTGGTGCAAGTTCAAATCCATAAGTATTTACTAAAAAGGTGAAATTGGTATATTATTCTATTTGGGAGCTTTTGTTTTGATTGATGGTGATTAGATATACTACTAAAATTTTTCCTTACGAAACGTTAGCTGATTATTTACCCAAACAAAAAATAACATATTCTTTCATTTTGTAAGTGAATTGAAAGGGAGAAAAAGCAAGACAGACTCATAGAATAAAATTGACTCGAAAGGAAAAGGGTAAATTTGTACATGCCACATAGCATAACGTCGTATGGACCCGAACTAAATTTTATGGCTGGAATGGCCCTCAGCAGGTTAATATGAATGAAAAAGTGAATTCACGGATTCACTTATAGGAACCTTGTTATGTTATTACTTAAGTTTGTAGGATAAACAAATAGACTTAAATTATTTATAATGAAAACTATTTATTTCTATCATATTATTTTTACAATTTAAAATATAAATATTATTAAAACTTAAAAAGTTTAAATATTTTATTTTTATTAATATGGTGAATTTGATAAATTATAATTAAATTTATGTTTGTTTTTTTGTTTTATTTCATTATATTTAGATGTAATATGTTTGGATAATTTCGTATGAAAATGTATGGAGTTAGAAAAAATTTACACAATTTATCCACATGTAACTATATAAATTACTATTCCATATTGGCCATTAATCATGGAAATAGAATCTTCATCATTGCATAGAGTAACTCTAGTAAATGAATAGTAAGTTACATAACCATTAATGAGTACTGTTGTAACATATTAACATAAACTTATGATCTAACTTTGCATCATTCTGATGACACCCTTAATTAGATTAGTTAATCACATACTTGATATTATAATGTCAACTCATTCAAGGAATACACATCATGAAAGTAGAACTACTGACAGCCACATCATTAGGCATTGATATACACTGGAAACCTCTTAGGATAAAAACCAGCAGACGTTTAATTTTATTATTAAATGTTCATGAGGGTGTTCACCCCTTACTAAATGGCTTGTATGTTAGTCTATCCCTTAACGATTGTCATAAAATATTATGAAGAATATCATCTAAAAAAACATAACTCGCTATAAGCTATCACAATGAATTATCTTGCAGTTGATATTCCTTCAATCTGCATAAAATACTAACTTATTACCTATCATAACAGTAAACATAATCCATCTTTGAATATGTTGCGGTATTTTTCTGTGATTGCTACGGTCATCAACCTTTTATATCGTGATTAAATCAAACATTAATCAACCAATACATAAATCTATACTCTGGGTTCTTCACCATCTATTCAAGTACATTCATGAGATGAAAACAAAATATCACAACATGCTTCCTCTAACAACATTGCATATGCATTAGTTAAAAGAATATAACCATCAAAACATTTCTATAAATAAATACCACATTAACTATTAGTTTCCTCACACAAGCATGCATTCTTGCAATAAAAATCACTACAATTTTTCAGACATTCCTATAATAGAAACTAGAACATCATTTATGATCTTCGTGAATGAAAATTATGTAGGAATTTACAGGGTAAGTTCCCCAGATAGAACACAAAAGGACACCACTCACAAACAGATCACAAATAAATACACCAGTATTCTTGACATGGTTAAAGCCCTCAAAGAGGGAAACAGTCCACGGCCTAAGCCAACGTGGCCACTTCAGGCAATTTATTAATAAAAGACAGAAAATTTACATAAGCTTCTCTCATGAACGATCACCTTACAAATGGCCTTCCATGCTCTTTAAATAGAGAACATGGGCCAATCGGGTGTTAAGCTACAGCTCACGTGTCGATAATACCAAGGAGAGAATGAACTGTCAGATCACTTCATGTCTAGAACATATCGTGACCATCAGATTGTAAGTTACAAAAGTACATAGTAAAGAAACATACTTTACCTAACTATACACTAGACCAAGTTATACTTAAATATTTCTTATGTGTCGGAATATCCTAACATCCCCCCTTAAGAACAACTTGGGATAGGATTGAAGGATGTAGAAATTGTGAGATCCTTTGTAAATATGCATGCAACTTGATCATCGGCTGAACAATATTGCACTTCAAGAATATGGCCATGAACAAGCTTTCTGATGAAGTGTATGTGTAGTTCAATGTGCTTGTTGCGCTGATGTTGGACTGGATTTTTGCGTACTTGAATGGAACTTTGATTATCACACCAAAAGGTAGTCATATGCTTCTGCTGAAAGGAAAACTCTGACAGGATCTAACGAAGCCACAGGGCCTCCTTACTAGATTACATGGTGCCACGATACTCTACTTCTGCTAAAGAAAGAGAAATGGCACTTCATTTCTTGCAAGCCCATGTAATAGCTCCAGAATCCGGAGTGAAGACATAACCTGCAGTAGACTTCTAATCATCAGGGTCACCAACTCAATCGGAATCAGTGAAACCAACCAATAGAGGAGATGCTTCTGCACTGTAATGAATCCCAAACTAAGCTGTACCTCGAACATAATGAAGTATCCTTTTAGATGCTTTCCAATGACTTTCATGTGGGTTTTTCATAAACCAAGCAATAAGGCCAACAATAATGGAAAGGTCAGGATGGGTATGGGTTAGATACAAAATTTTTCCTACAAGATGAAGGTATAAGGTAACATCAACTTCAGGGGAAGTACAAGTGACTGAAAGTTTGGCTCCAGACTGAAAGGGAGAAGGGGCTGGCTTATAGTCTTTCATGTGAAAATGGCATAGAATATCACAAGCATACTTGGACTAGGAAAGGGAAATACCTTCTTTGGATTACAAGACTTGAAGACCAAGAAAATAATGCAAGTGTCCTAAGTCTGTCATTTCAAACTTCTTTTTAAGGCTGGACTTCCCATGGTTTATAAGGTTGGGATCACTACCAGTAAGGATAAGATCATCAACATAACGAACAAAAATGATAAGAGACTTACCCACTTTCTTGGTGTAGATAGTATTTCTAAAATGACACCTATAAAAGCCAGTATCTAAAAGAAATATATCCATTTTGGCATACCAAGCCCTAGGAGCTTGCTTGAGACCATAAAGGGACTTCTTAAGATGACATACAAGGTTGGAGTATGTTTGTATAAAGCCAGGATGTTGTTCCATATAGATTTCTTCATGCAAGTTCCCATGCAAGAAGGCAAATTTAACATCCATATGATGTACTTCCCATTTGAAAGAGGTAGCAAGGGGAATAGCAAGGTGGATAGAGTTCATTTTGGCAATAGGGGATAAGCTTTCAGTATAGTCAATGCCTTCAACTTGTGAAAAGCCCTTAGCAATAAGACGAGCTTTATGTTTATCAACTTTTCCATCTAGTCCAAACTTCGTTTTGTAAACCCATTTACATCTAACAAGTTTTCTTCCCTTTGGAAGAGGAACAAGATCCCATGTATCATTTGCCAATAATGAACAATATTATTCATTCATAGTTGCGTCCCAATTTGGATGGCCTAAAGCTTCTGCAAAGGTGTCAGCATCATAATTCATTGAAGCTTGAGCCAATAAAGAAGAGGCTCTATCGAACTGAGAATGTGTATGTCATTGACTTGTAAGATCACTTGCAAGAGAACCTGTTGCATCCTGAGTAGCATAGACCCATTTTGGAAGCTGAGGAGCTAAAGGATGATCTGGAGAAGGTGGGGGAGGATTGCCATCCTCGCTATCATCATCTGAAGAAGAAATATTTTCAGAAGTAGAAGGGATAGAGAGAGGTGGCACATCCACCGAGCTAGGCTTGTAGGCCGATATATTTTTAGTAAACTTTACATCTCTTCTAATGATAATATTTTTGGATTTAGGCAAAAGAAGTTTATCCAACAAAGATACATTTTTCACTCTTAGGTTCTAAGGCTTTATGTTTCTCATTATGAATATGGGTCCATGCTTCACTTCCAAAGGCACGAAAGTGACTTACATCTAGTTTAATTGAGCTCCATGCTTCTTCTGGAGTGATATTCCTTAAAACCTTAGTAGAAATGTGATTTACTATGTAATTTGCACAGTTAATTGCTTCTTCCAAAAAACTAAGACTAAGTCCTTTAGATTGAAGCATACAATTAGCCATTTCCTTTAAGGTGTGATTTTTCCTTTCTGCTACACCATTTTTTTGTGGAGTATATGGAATAGTATGTTGCATTTGAATTCCATGCTCAGTGCAAATGTTGGTGAATTTGTTGTTAACATATTCTCTGTCATTATCAAATCTTAGATTAAGAATTTGATGTCCAAATTGTTTCTCAACAAAGGCCTTATAGGCCAAGAACACGTTAAATACTTCACTTTTGATTTTTAGGAAGTATACCCAAGTGCACCTCGAGAAATCATCAATGAAAGTTAAGAAATAATTATAACCAAAGAATGAAACAACTAGAAGTTGACCACATAAATCACTGTGCACAAGTTGTAAAAGGGTTGAGGCATGCCAAGAGGCACGTTTTTCAAAACTAACCCGAGGATGCTTTCTAAGTACACATCCGGAAGAAACACCATCTCTGCAAGATACCATAGGAAGACCTGTCACCATATCTTCTTTACATAGATTTTAAAGGGAGCGATAGTTTAAGTGACCAAATTTCTCATGCCAAAGTTTTCTCACTTCATCATTATGATCAACAAATACCGAGGGAAGAGTTGATAACCCAAAGTTGTTAAACTTATACAACCTTGTAGAATCATCAACAATGCGAGTAGCTAAAATCATTTTAGACTCTCTTAGGTCCTTAATTACAACATCATTAGGTGAAAATTCAACGATTGTACCTTCACCTGAATGAGTTATGGAGCATACACAAAAACTAAAGCTGTGGATGCTGAAACTAAGTGTTCCAATGGAAAGATCACAAAAAATTAGGCCTATTAAAAAAAATGGCTTTCGGATGAAGAAGTTATGATTTTTTGAAGAACGTTGTTGAAGATGCCAACGAAGTACGTGAATGCGCGGAAGTGAATGATAATGTTATATTTCAAAAAAATCCCCCACATTCCAAACTTAATCTAATTAGCTCACTTTAAAAAAAAATATGTGACCCACTTTTATAAAGAAGTGAAAGTCGATTTTACAATGGTACTTTATGAGCTACCCACTAAATTGTAACTTAAATACAAGATAAAGAGACTTTAGAATTATAAGTGACTCACTTTTTATAATGGGTGAGAACACTTTTAAATAAAGTAACTTTAAAACATAAGATACATGTGCTTTTTGAAAAAGTAACCCAAAAAAAAGAAAGAATTGAACCCAAGACCTCTATTCTCATAGAGTAACTTTGTACCTTCACCTTTTTGTTTCTGATTTGCCCAAATTGTACAGAGTCATGGAGCAAAGACCATACACAGAAATGAAAGGTATCGATCCGGTAATAAAAAACAGAGAGCTAAATAAACTGAAATAAATGGAGAGATGAAAAACTAAAACTGCAAATAAAGACTGTATACCTCCAGATCTTAAAAATTACATAGCTAGGGCTACCGGAAACCTTTTCACGTGAAACGAAAGGGGTTCCTCACTATAACGGATGCTCCTAACACAATAGAGCAATCCTATTGGCCTGAAAGCAATCAGAAACAATAGATCTAGGAAACGACAGTTGGATGAAGTTGTACCGACTTCGGATTTGGATCAGCAACAGATGCGACCCTCAAATAACTCTGATCCCATGTAGGAATTTACAGGGTAAGTTCCTCAGATAGAACACCAAAGGACACCACTCACAAACATATCACAGATCAATACACAAGTATTCTTAACGTGGTTAAAACCCTCAAAGAGGGAAATAGTGCACTCCCTGAGCCAACACAGCCACTTCAGGCTATTTATTAATAAAAGAAAGAAAATTTACATAAGCTTCTCTCATGAAAAGTCACCTTAAAAATGACCCTCCATGCTCTTTAATAGAGATCATGGACCAATCAGGTGTTAAGCCACAGATCAAGTGTTGGTAATACTAATGAGAGAATGAATTGTTGGATCACTTCATGTCTAGAACATATCGTGACCGTCGGATTGTAAGTTACAAAAGTACATAGTAAAGAAACACACTTTACCTAACTCTACACTAGACCAAGTTATATCCTATTATTTCCTGTGTCGAAATATCCTAACATCCCCCCTTGAGAACAACTTTGGATAGGATTGAAGGATGTACAAATATGACACAATAGGAGAAGGAAGGAGGCATTATAGCCTATAAATTACATAAAATTTATCAAAAGAAGTAGCCCCTCAACTATTAGTTTTAGTTCATGCAAATATGTAAAGAAACATAACACAACAAATATTGTTCCTATGCATACCAATTCATATACTTTCCAGAAGAAACTTCCCACAAGAAATCTTAACACAATAGAGCATGAAAATACATGTTTTCTTTTCAAGGAAATATAGAACAATAGGGAATGCGAAAATAATTTTTCTTTTCCATAAATCTAGTCCAATAAACCATATAAATACATGCATTATTTTCAAAAATATTATACCGACATTACTCATAAATATATTCCAAGGAAACCAACACATTACTATGGTTTTTGTACATATAAATTCATATTCTTTCCCAAAGACTATTTTCCAATGTAAGCTAACAGAACATTTTATCATTTCACGCATCAAAATGTATATTCATTCCAAAAGGAAGCTAATACAAATCTTGCATGTATACACATGAGGGTTATTCCAATGAAACTAACATAGTGGCTATGATAGCATAAAAAAAATCTTATATAAATTTTCTAAAGAAATATAGCTCGGTAGGTCTTCTATCCATGAAAAGAACATATCTCTCTATAACACAATGACTATTCTTTGTGCATGCAATATCTTATCGTAATATCGCTTCATTAATGTTTGCAACAAGTATTTCTTTCTCTAGAATTCTACCATCATTAGCTATCATTTTCATGTAAAAAACTACATACTTCTTTCTCAAAAGGAAGTTAATATAACACTTAATGTCTCTATTCATAAAGATTCTTATTGTTTTTCACAATAGCTATAGTTTTTTGTGCTTAAAGATATTTAGCACAATCAATTAATTTTGTGTATGAAAATACACATTTTTTTAGAGATCTACGAAAATAATTATCTTTTAGTTGTTATTTAATTCTTTTCCACACAAGCCATAAAGAGTTTCCAAGAATTGCAAAAAAAATGATTTTAAGAAAATAAAAGTATATTTAGCCTAACCCCAGGCACATAAAAAAAGTGGTAGTTTTCCAAGAAACTATTCCTTTACTGCATGCAAGTATGTATTTTCCTATCCCAAAAAAGTATTATTTTACTCCATGCAAGAATGTATAGTTTATATTCCAAGAAAATATTTTTTTACTACATGCTAATATATATATTTTCTTTTCAAGCAATTGACAAATTAATTATTCCTTTCTTGCATGCAATATCTATATTTTTTTTCTAAAAGCAATCTAGTTCAATAAATATTAATCTCATGCATATGCAAATTATTTTCTAAAATAAATATAATATTATTAGATATTAATCTCACACATATACAAATTATTTGATAAAAGAAATATATTAGATTATTATCTCAGGGATATGCAAATTCTTCTCTTAATCTCACACGTATGCAAATTATGTTCTAAAAGAAATATATTAGATATTAATCTCAATATTATATGCTCCACAAATTACACAAGAAAAAAAACATAAAACATAGAACTCATAGTGTCTTTAATATAATCATTTTCATTTTTATTTTATGTGATGTTATACCACCAAGTTAATTAAACATAGGTTCTTGGGTGGAAACAATCATAACTTGTGTATATTAATTTGATCCCCCTTCATTTATATCTTTGATATATGTTATAAGTTTTAAGCTACACCAAAGCATTCTTTGCGTTCATGTCTTTAAAGGTGGTCAATGATATGCATCCGCATGCATGAGAAATTATAGAATTTATAGAGGAATAATGGAATTCCCTCAATATGTTGGCTCATTTATTACTCACGAGTTACAATGGACACTTGGCTTTGGAACTATCCTTCATATTTTCACAATTTGATCCTACATCCTGTTTAGGTTGAAGGAAGGCAAAAATTAGGGTAACCACAAACCACGCTCAGTCTGGTAGCTAGCCCTACCAGAACAGGAGAGGGCTTTCTCCGAGTCACGCTCAGTGAATAGGTAAGCAAAAAATGGTCTGAGATGACTTACAATGAAATATTGATCTTAGGCTAGTAAGTGAAAATGGGTACAAGAAACAAATTTTATGAATGACCGAGCTTCTGGGATGGTATGGGACCAACGCTCAGCAAAGAACAGAGAATTTAATACAAAGGCACAGATTATTCTGTGAGGCAAGGTAGGCGGAAAATGTAACAATTTAGTTTGAGGTACCACGACATGAATAGATTGCTGAAGAAAGTGAAAAGGGCATAGTGACATGAATCCTTTTCAACAGAAGAAAAACACTGAACATGAAATTTTCCCACAGGCAGAGCAATAAAATTGAATTCTACCTAATCTCACTCAGAAAATTTCACTGGAAATGAACATGAATTGAATTATGAAACATAACGAAATACATATGAAAACATAAGAGACACATTTGCTACACTCACAACCACAAGAATCTCATGAAATAGAGTCATTTCCTTTCATTAATTCTCTATAAAAAATATACAGTGAAGAAACAGAGTTTCTTTCCCACAGTCTCCCAGAAGTTACAAACCAACCAACCCTTTGCAAATAGTTTGCATACAATATATAGAATGTCTAAGGGAGAGATAAAACACTCAAGGGTTGGGGAGTTACTCGAATCATTGCAGAATGGAGATGGAGAGCCAAACATCAGCTACAGGTGCAGCGCTACAAACATGAAATTTGGCTTAGGTGACCGTTTGCCTTCCTTCGCCACTTGGATAGAAGCCAATCTGGAGAAAAAACACTTTAAATGGTGCCCTTGGTGCCAAAAAACCGAAGTGTAGATGAGCAGGCCCACTTGGAGAAGTCATGAACCGAAATTTCGCGAAACGAAAGCAAATTGGGCAATTTTTCCTCTGTGCGCCGCGCTACTTTGGGGCCTATTTTGGGGCACTTGAAGGTGTCCAAAATGTGCCCAAGTGGGCTTGTTGGAAAGCCTGTCCTATCTACTTTCTAAACCCACTAGAATTTTTGAATTTGGTGCTCATTTTCCCCTGCAAATCTTCATTCTCCCAAGCCTGCTTCCTGTGTGTCGAAAAAGTGGCAGAGAGGCCATTTTTGGGTGTTTTTTGACTTTTTGGAGACTCATACCTTGGCAAAATTTCTTGTCTGGACACCAGTAGTCGTGATTTTCCATGCTAAATCCAAAAATTCAAACCATTCCTCATTTGGAGCTCTAGAATTTCAGCGCTGCACCACATAAGGAGAAAAAACCTGTTTTTTGCCCAAAAATTTGTGAAGTGACCAAAAATTCCCCAAATTTCTTGAAATTTGGGCTGGAGGTTCCCTATGGGGTGTTATGATGGGCCAAGGAAGCCTCAACCAAGGTTTGAAGCCGATCTTGTTCTTTTTCCTATTTTTCCTTTCTTGTTGCTTTCCTCAATTTCGCCTTCAAGCTCCTTATCCGGGCCCTTGCACTCATGTTTCGCACCCTGTAATGGAAATCCATGTGTCTCAGTAGAGCAAGGTCCTGGTTAGCCTTGTCCAGCAACCTCTCCAAATGCATGTTGACCCTCTCAAGGTTGGCCTCCCGATCCTCATTGATTTCTTGCTCCAAAGATGTGAACTCAACCCTTCTTCTTTGAGCAGCTTAGCGATGCTCTCGAATGTTTTGCAGCTCCATGATCGCTCGCTGGTCCTCAAGCTACTTGTTTCTCTACTCTAGGTACTTCATGTTCCACTTGGCCCTCTCCAAGTCAAGGGATAAGGACTCAATCACTGATTGCTACTCCTGGATGATCTCTGTAAGCTCTGCATTTGTTGGTTTTGCATCTGTCTCATCATCATGGAGGAGAATGAATTTGGTCTCTCGTTCACCTGATGGCCCTTCCTCCTGCACTGGCTCCTTACCTCTTCCCTACTCCTGTGATGCTGATGTCGGAAGCGAAGCCCCTTCCACCCCGGGTGGAGATAACACTCGCTTTGCTGCTGCAAACAAAGGTCTACTGCCTTTCTGATAGGTGATGTATACTGGCATAGTAGCAGTCTCATGGTGCTCATACTGATGAGATGGGCCACATATCTCATGCTCTACCTCTGATACTACCTGCGGAGCGCTGAAGAAGTCACAGGAGATGAAGTCCTCCCAAGCAATACCCTGCAATCCCAACTGATGGTCCACCAAAATCCGGATAAGAGCAAAGTGATAAACACTATTGAGCTGCTGTCGAGGGGTCTTGTGCTGCATAAAATTTTTCATCCTCTCTATGTTCCCACAAATGAAAAATGGGAGGTTCATCATCCGCACCTTGGTAAAGTGCATGAGCAACCTGATGTGATAGGCATAAAGGCGAGAAAACCTCCGCTCACAACTGAAGTATTTCATGAGCGGAGCATACTCATCTCTCAAAAATCTGAATGGAAAAACTCTCGTGAGCTGGCTCAAACAGCTGGCCTTAATGTAAGGCTCATAATGATGCCTCTCTACCTTCTTCTTCTTATGCCACTGTTTTCCAATGTTTGGTATGCCTGTTGCCACTGATATGGTTTCAGGTGTTAATGTGAAAGTGATCCCAGAACAAAATAGATTGACCTCCATGTAGGTGAAGTGAAAAAAGATGAGTCAACTAATGATGAAC
Source organism: Pinus tabuliformis (assembly GCA_031772625.1). Taxonomy (NCBI): domain Eukaryota; kingdom Viridiplantae; phylum Streptophyta; class Pinopsida; order Pinales; family Pinaceae; genus Pinus; species Pinus tabuliformis. The sequence continues at coordinate 475,619,309 of CM062810.1, read as the reverse complement.
TCTGACATTTGCCACCTATTGACAAAATTCAAAACATGCTAAGTGTTGGAAACATGACATAGCGAGAGGGCATGCCTGCAACTCGGTGAGGGTGTTTGACTCATATCTAATATGTTTGCCACTCCGTTGATGTCTCTTGGGGGCCTGTTCTCCTAAACCTGTATCACTGTGGGTGTCCTCCTCATATTCTGATGAAACCTCGGATGTCATGACTGCTGTTTTGTAAACTGAATTTAGGCTGCCCTTTGATTATAGTAAAGCTGGAGGTTGCTTTGACAATCTTCCACCAAGGGGACAATTAAAAAGGGAGTATTAGGATGGGGGATAATATAATGGGAATAGGGGTTTATAGGAAAATTTTATTTAGGGATATACAAGGGGTTTTGGGGTATTTTGATAGGGTAGTGTTTGTGTTGTTTGCAAGATAGGGTTTGGGATTTATTTAGAAATAGGAAGAGGGGAAAGGGAGTATAATTTTGGTAGGGTTAGGGTAGTGATTATGGGGACAATGGCATAGGGGAATAAGGAATAGGGGTAGGGTAGGAAGAATAACCTTGGCAGCAATATCACTGTAGCACAAACCCTAGCATAATGGTTTTCTTTGGTGTCTTCTTTGTGTTTGCTTTATGAAAAAAAAATTGCAATTTATTACAGGCATAAAATCATCATATCACCCATAAAAATTGGTGCACAATTGAATTTAGGTGGCCTACCTTGCAAATAGAAGAGCTCCACAAAAAATTTGAGGCGATTTGGCAAAGTTCTGGGCATTTTGCCCTATGTGCCGTGTGCTCCGAGTACACCACGCCAATGGTAATTTGGAACTGTGGGCGGGCTCTGTGTGCGCCGCACCTAGTGAGTGCACCGCGCTCCTGCCTGTGTGCACCGCGCGCCTTCACACTGCCTCCAACTCCCTCAAACACTCACGATGCACACTCACACCCTTTGCAACGTTTCTCCAAGGCTTGGATTAGCACAATGACCTTTGATTTTGATGAAAACTTGTATATATAGTCGTGGTAGTGATGTTTTAAATTTACTTTTTTAAAAACCCACTTTTCTAATGTCCTGTTCAACACCTTTTCACTGATTTTAATATAATCCTGATTTTCACTTTTCCTCTGAAATTTTGGCTCAAAAGATGAAATTTTCGACACTTTTTGCAGGGATCGCATGACAGAGCATTGATGTCTCTTGGGGGCCTGTTCTCCTAAAGCTGTATCACTGTGGGTGTCCTCCTCATATTCTGATGAAACCTCGGATGTCATGACTGCTGTTTTGTAAACTGAATTTAGGCTGCCCTTTGATTATAGTGAAGCTGGAGTTTGCTTTGACAATCTTCCACCAAGGGGACAATTAAAGAGGGAGCATTAGGATGGGGGACAATATAATGGGAATAGGGGTTTATAGGAAAATTGTATTTAGGGATATACAAGGGGTTTTGGGGTATTTTGATAGGGTAGGGTTTGTGTTGTTTGCAAGGTAGGGTTTGGGTTTTTTGAGCAATAGGAAGAGGGGAAAGGGAGTATGATTTTGGTAGGGTTAGGGTAGTGATTATGGGGACAATGGCATAGGGGAATAAGGAATAGGGGTAGGGTAGGAAGAATAACCTTGGCAGCAATATCACTGTAGCACAAACCCTAGCATAATGGTTTTCTTTGGTGTCTTCTTTGTGTTTGCTTTATGAAAAAAAAATTGCAATTTATTACAGGCATAAAATCATCATATCACCCATAAAAATTGGTGCACAATTGAATTTAGGTGGCCTACCTTGCAAATAGAAGAGCTCCACAAAAAATTTGAGGCGATTTGGCAAAGTTCTGGGCATTTTGCCCTATGTGCCATGCGCTCCGAGTGCACCACGCCAATGGTAATTTGGAATTGTGGGTGGGCTCTGTGTGCGCCGCACCTACTGAGTGCACCGCGCTCCTGCCTGTGTGCACCGCGCGCCTTCAAACTGCCTCCAACTCCCTCAAACACTCACGATGCACACTCACACCCTTTGCAACGTTTCTCCAAGGCTTGGATTAGCACAATGACCTTTGATTTTGATGAAAACTTGTATATATAGCCGTGGTAGTGATGTTTTAAATTTACTTTTTAAAAAACCCACTTTTCTAATGTCCTATTCAACACCTTTTCACTAATTTTAATATAATCTTGATTTTCACTTTTCCTCTGAAATTTTGGCTCAAACGATGAAATTTTCGACACTTTTTGCAGGGATCGCATGACAGAGCATCTGGTCACGGGAATCATGACTGCACCTGAAGGAATCAACTATCGACTCTTTTTGAACATTTTGTCACAAATGACACTATTTGACTTTTCTTCAAAACAGAGTTTTGAAGAATAGTCGAAGTCTATCATCATGATGATGAAACTCTGCGGATCATTACTTTGCAAGAACATCCCTCTGGCCTGCATGGCTTTACTGGACATATTAAAGACCAAATTGATCAATCCCTAGACCTAATGACCAAAAATGACCTTTGTCCGTTGAAGGACCAGACCTTGACTGTTATGGACTTTTTGATTATTTGACACAAAGACATAAGCCAGCAGGAGCCAGACATGAGGGGAAATGACTAGCATGACCTTCTCCATCAGATTATGGCATGCCCCTAGCGGAATGCAGCTGAGTGAATGGAGTCGGACACCTAAAAATGAAATGTATAAAGATTTTTGATCTCTGACGGAGGACTGACCAGACCGACTCTAACACAGCCCAAAATTCAACTTAGTTGGTAAAGTAACTAACCCTTTCTCTGTCGAGCTACATGACCTGTCATTTCATTGTAATGTTGAGGGTTTTGGGGTTCTGAACATGACGTAGGGTTACCCCTACTTTACCCACAGTATGCATATAGACCTATGCATATATCATTTTCCCCAAGATTTAATATGACCTACCTGGTCAAATCTTCAGTAATGGTGATCGTTAAGGCCCTTTTCATTAGAACTCATGCAGAAACATATTAATAGACTAACCCAAAGTCTAAACCCCCATTATCGAGACTCTAATCATGCCTTAACCTTCATTCCCTTTAATATTGAGACTAATACAATCCCTCTAAGCCATTATTAAACTTTGGGTCATACATAGGCTTAATCCACAAATCCCTATCAGTGCTTTAATACTATTATAACCCTTTATAATAGTTATCACATAAACCCACATAGATCATACCTTTTCTGCCTTTCATAAGCCTTTACACATTTATCAATAAATGCCTTTGTCGCAATCACTCATCACAGTCCTCGTGGTCACACCACATATATGCCTCATCACCCCTTCCGACTCTGATATTTGACTATCAGAACGTTTAAATCACACCTTTACATTATAACCCTTAGCATAACACTTTATAGAAATACAAAGGAAATACATTACAAATCCACTCTAAACCATATAAGGCCGGATTTCAAATGTTTTATGCCCGTGTTCATAAATGTTGTCGGGTTTGATAATACCAAGTCCTCCCACACTATTTCTCTAATCTCCTAAATTCCTGACCTCCAATCAGTGACTATTGCCATCGGCTATTGGCTATCACACCGCCCTTTAGCTCCTAACCTTCTGATATGTGATTACATCTCCACCGTCGATCAAGCTCATGATCTAATGGTTGATGTTACATCTAATCAACCAAACCAATCATTGATCCTCCGACGTCGATTAACTTGCACCAGATCCGACGGTCCATAAAGTTTTCGGTCGAACAACTTACACGACGATTAACCGCCCGATAAGTGGTTTCCTCTCCCCTCCTCACTACCACATGTCAAATGCTTAATGGAATTGAGTGTGCCGCACTCAATACCACTTACAATTTTGAGGTCGCCCGAAATCCTCTTTCACTGTTTAAAAACTGCCGATGTGATATTCCTCCGTCTCCTCTATGATTGGATCCTAGCCGTTGATCTTCAAGATCCAACGGTTGTTGTTCATCATTTCTTCACTTCTCGTTTTTCCCTTTACTTAGTTTAATGCCACTTTTCAATGTTTCTCTATGGTTTTTGGTTTTCAATGGTTCTAGTCCTTCCACTGCATGACTCTCTCCTAAGCTTGACTTCGCATGTGTTATTTAACACAGTCTCTCCAAAACATCCTTTGGTTCTTCGAACCATCTCAAAGATCCACTACGATCCTCTTTCTCATGCTTCTCTCTGTGTGTTTGCCGAACTCCGCCTGCAACTCTCTATTACATAGAATATGCTAATTCATTCATTCATCATTCAATATTAGATAGCACACTTATACAAATTGGAATTAAATCTCTGTGTATATATATATATCAACAACAATTACATAATAAGACTCTCTATCTCTCCTTGGCCTGATCTTCCAATTTAATGGCCTCCATTCATTATCTACTCGTAGGCTTACAAGCAATCCAATCTGCTATCTATCTAGCCTATCCAACCTCTCTATTTCTAACCTCTATCTTTGCCTTTTAGGCTTACATTTATACAAAGGGATTCTAAAACCAATTCCTGGTTTAGATCCATAGATTCCTCAACAAAATCCTAAAATTTCTTTCTCATCCCTAAGGATTCTCTTAAATCCACAAAATCATGAACTAACTCCTAATTTAAGATTTACAATCAATTCTAAATCCTCTCATCACTCAACTATCCTAAATCTCTCATGTTCTCCTACATTCGAGAACATTTACAATTATGCCTCACAATATTCAATTAATTCCTATTCTCATTAAAATCACTTAAAACATTAAATAATCACATTAATTCAATACTTAGGAAACCAATTTCCTTGAAACACAAGACCCCCTATGTCTACTAGAATACAACAATGATGTTGAGTTGAATGCTCCTACATTAGACTCCCCAAGTAAGAAAATTTATGACCACCTGGTCATAAGTCTGGATAATTGTTTCCTCCTAGATCCGAGACTTTATTTTGTAACTTGTCTTTTCTTGTCCATTGTTCTATTGTTGTTCTTGTCTACTATTGTTCTCTAGGTCTCCATACCTTGTGCTGCAATGCTCCACTTGCCCTGCTTTCATAGTCTACTAATGTGTTCCTCTTATTGTCACTCCTCTCCTTTCTTGTTGTTGTCTTCTTATAAGAAAAAATTATCATTAACCTTCTTATCAGTTCAATTTCTCTATCAAGTATATCCTCTGTCTGCTAATTGTTTCCATCTCTTGATTGCTGAACTCTCATTCTTGCTTCCGTCCTTACATCCTTACCCTCTTGTTCACTATTGTCTTGCACCTTTTCTATTTTTGCTACATCATCTTTCATAACAATTTCCTGCTTCTGTTTCCTGCACCTGTCAACTTCTTCTTGATTATTATTTATGACAACTTCTTTGTCATCCTTCTTTAGCAATTTATCCTGAACATTTATCCTCTTCTCTTCTAAAGTCCTCCTTTGAAAGTCTAATTCTCTATATAACTCAATGATTTTACTTGGAGTAAACATTGGAAATTTTACACAATCTCCCATTTCTTCATTTGCTATTGATCCATCATCACATGGTCCTTTTTCCTCTCTAAATCTTTCTTAACATCCTTTGGTAGATGAACTGATATCTCAGCCTTATCCCTCTCATATTCTTCATCACTCATTCCCATGCCATTTTCCTTGGCGTCCTTCTCCTTTTGTCCTCTGTTGTGATCTCTTTCAGAACCTTTGCTATGACTGTCACTAGTCATCATCCTCTCCATCTCTATGAGTTCCTCACTCACTTCACTATGAGTTACACTAAAGCCTCTACAACAGCAAGTCCTCCTTGCTGCCACTTACCTCACCAAGCTCTCCTCACTCAGTCTTTTGGCAAGAAATTGGTTCTCTATCTCTGGAACCTCCTTTGAGCACTCTTCTCTGCTCCTTCTGCACTTCAATTCATTTGTATCTTCTAAGAAAACAATTTTCCTCTCTATCCAATCTCTGTTGGAATTCCTCAAGGTTCTTCCACATTTCTTCTTTCATTTAGAAACTCTTACCAGCATCTTTTATCTCTTAGCAATTCTACCCACATCCTTTGTGAAATTTCCTTTGGGAGTTGCAACAATACTTTTGCATCAATGCAAAGACTAAAACTTCCAATCTTCAAATCCAATTAAAATAAAACCATATCATCTTACCTTCAAGATCTCTTTCTGATCTTGTCCTTCCATTCACCTGCACTTTTGAATGGACTGTCCTTTTCACTAGCCTCCAACTGTATCATGTAACTCTGTTACTTCAAGAACTTACAAACATCCCTCTTACAGTTTAACTACTGTAATCCTACTCTAAAATTTCACTCATTCAATATCTACTAATCATTAGACAAATTTGCATACCTTCACCTACCTTTAGGATCCCACCATTTCTACAAATCTGTTTCAGCAGATCTTCATGCTTCCAATGCACAAATTCTCAATATTCGTCTACTGTCAATCAGATTTAGAATTTGATTCTTTCTTCCAATCTTCTGCCTTATCTTGGCAAAGCTTAGCTATCAGCAACAATTTCTCCTTTGCTGAGTTTTCTTCCACTACTGCTTCTTAAGGCTTGATATTATTTTGGTTAGATACTTCATTAGCTGCAACTATCAATCTTCCATCTATTTCTTTATCCAGCAAAACTCAAATCAGAGTTAAATAAAACATTACCTACATGATTTCACAAGTAGTCTCCATCCACTCTTTAGATTCGAATGAATCTCCATTCTCCAAAACATCATTGTGGATTCTTTATTTTCCTACAATCTCTTCTTAATTCTTACTTACCTGTCTCTAAGAGCTTAACTGTTCCTCTCCATTCTCCTAGCTGTACTCTGGTTGCTTAACTGTCAGATTAGAATCTGATCTTTCTTACCTGCATACACATCCTTCCAAATATCTCTGATCTAAATTCTTTCAAGGAAACCTTCACACATAATTTCTTTGTTCAACTCTGATACCAAAATGACATAGGATCACCACTGCTTTACCCACAGTATGCATATAGACCTATGCATATACCATTTTCCCCAAGATTTAATATGACCTACCTAGTCAAATCTTCAGTAATGGTGATGGTTAAGGCCCTTTTCATTAGAACTCATGCGGAAACATATTAATAGACTAACCCAAAGTCTAAACCCCAATTATCAGGACTCTAATCACCCCTTAACCTTCATTCCCTTTAATATCAGGACTCATACAATCCCTCTAATCCATTATTAAACTTTGGGTCATACATAGGCTTAATCCACAAATCGCTATCGGTGCTTTAATACTATTATAACCCTTTCTAATAGTTATCACATAAATCCACATAGATCATAGATTTTCTGCCATTCATAAGACTTTACACAGTTATCGATAAACACCTTTATCGCAATCGCTCATCGCAGTCCTCGCGGTCACACCACATATATGCCTCATCACCCCTTCTGACTCCGATATTCGACTATCGGAACGTTTAAATCACACCTTTGCATTAAAACCCTCAGCACAACACTTTATAGAAATACAAAGGAAATACATTACAACTCCGCTCTGAACCATATAAGGCCGGACTTCAAATGTTTTACGCCCGCATTCATAAATGTCATCGGGTTCATTAATACCAAGTCCTTCTACACTATTGCTCCAATATCCAAAACGCCCAACTTCCGATCAGCGACTATTGCTATTGGCTATCGGTTATTGCACCACCCTTCATCTCCTAACCTTGCGATATGCGATTACATCTCAACCATCAATCAGGCTCATGATCCGACAGTTGATGTTACATCCAATCAATGAAACCAATCATTGGTCCTTCGCTGTCAATTAACTTGCGCCAGATCTAATGGTCCACAAAGTTTTTGACCGGACAACTTATGCGAGGATTAACCATCCGATAAGTGGTTTCCTCTCCCCTCCTCACTACCACGTGTCAAATGCTTAATGGAATCGGGTGCTGCGCTCAATACCACTTATGGTTTTGAGGTCATCCGAAATCCACTTTCACTATTTAAAAATCGTCGATGTGATATTCCTTCATCTCCTTTGTGATTGGATCCTGGTCATTGATCTTCAATATTAAACGATTGTTGTTCATCGTTTCTTCACTTCTTGTTTTTCCCTTTACTTATTTTAATGCCACTTTTCAATGTTTCTCTATGGTTTTCAGTTTTCAATGGTTCTGGTCCTTCCATTTCACGACTCTCTCCTGAGCTTGACTTCACATGTGTTATTTAACAAAGTCTCTCCAGAACACCCTTTGGTTCTTCGAACCGTCTCAAAGATCCACTACGATCCTCTTTCTCATGCTTCTCTCTATGTGTTTTCCAAACTCCGCCTGCAACTCTCTGTTACACAGAATATGCTAATTCATTCATTCATCATTCAATATTAGATAGCACACTTATACAAATTGGAATTAAACCTCTGTGCATATATCTATATATATATATCTATATCTATATATATATATATATATATATATATATATATATATATATATATATATATATCAACAATAATTACATAATAAGACTCTCTATCTCTCCTCGGCCTGATCTTCTAATTTAATGGCCTCTGTTCATTATCTGCCCATAGGCTTACAAACACTCCAATCTGCTATCTATCTAACCTATCCAACCTCTCCAACCTCTCTATTTCTAACCTCTGCCTTTGCCTTTTAGGCTTACATTTATATAAAGGGATTCTAAAACCAATTCCTAGTTTAGATCCATAGATTCCTCAACAAAATCCTAAAATCTCTTTCTCATCCCTAAGGATTCTCTCAAATCCACAAAATCATGAACTAACTCCTAATCTAAGATTTACAATCAATTCTCAATCCTCTCATCACTCAACTATCATAAATCTCTCATGTTCTCCTACATTTGAGAACATTTACAATTATGCCTCACAATATTCAATTAAGTCCTATTATCATTAAAATCACTCAAAACATTAAATAATTACATTAATTCAATACTTAGGAAACTAATTTCCTTGAAACACAAGACCCCTTATGATTATGAACATAAGGTTTGTCTTAATTTGAATATATGGAAAAATAATTTCCACACGAACTCTCTGCTCCTAACAGATAACAATACACATCAATAAGATAATTCTTTATCTACAACATTTATTTATTTTAAATAAATTCTAGAATTTAGATGCACATATTTGCATTAGTTTGTATAGTCAGGGAATTAATATGGAAAGAGGAGTCCACCACCCACTCAATGCAATTTGGAAATTATGTCCAAGTCTCCCCACGATCCTCCTTAATTTCCAAAGATGTTAATAAACAACAACCAAATTCTTGGACCTCAAAACTCCTAGTCCAACCAAGATCTTTCAAACTTCAAGGCTTCCACTATCTCTTGTTCAACTCAATAGTACCCATAACAGCATCCTTCTTACCTTAATGATGTCCTGCTCAAGGCTCTTTCCTCCTTACACTTGCCCCAATCTTCTCCCTTCTTCTCTTTCCTCTATCCTTTCTTTGCCTCTCAAAACTGAGATGTTTTAGTCTTTTAGGGAGGAGGAAGAGGTAGTTGTCTCAAGCACCTGGAAATTAAATATTTTCATTTTGGAATCCTTTTCCCATAATTCCTTAACTTTCAAATCATTTTAAAGAAATAAAAATTAGAATAAACTTTTAATCATCTAAAGTTCCTTATTGAGATTCTCACCAGTCTATAATTTACTGAGTCACGCACCATAAAAGTAAATAAAAATATTTAAATAGAAAAGGGGTTTTACATCTCCCCCCCTTGTGCTAAACATTGTCCTGAGTGTTCATTTTTTTTGTTGGAATATGTCAAGGTATGTTACCTTCATTACACTTTCATCTTCCTAGGTGGCCTCTTCTAGGCTAAAGTGCCTCCCTTCACTTTAACCTAGGTGATAACTCACCTCCATAACATTATTTCTCTTTGATCAAGAGTACCCAAAGGCACTACCAAGAACTATTCGTCCGATTCAAACTGCATTGCATCGTAAATTGTCATTAATTTATACAAATATTCATAAAACATTGTTAAATAATAATGATGATAATTAGTCATATATGTATTTATTTTAATAAAGAAACATGAAATACATTATGGACTTGTCTATGACTAGGTAGCACAAGCTAATATGAAACAAGTCTAATTTTTTTCCAAAATTTGGAAAGGGTCACAATATTGAGGAGTTGATTTTGCACAACCATCCACCATAAAGTTATTTTCTTAGGTTTTATTCGGACATAAACATGATCTCTATCTAGAACTCTTTATGGGTTCTCTTCTTGTCTACATATGATTTTTTTCTATCCTAAAAGGCTTTTAAGTTCTGCCGAATTCTTTTCACGGTCTATTCCATTTCTTCTAGCATACTAGGACCTAATAGTAACTTATCTTCAGGTTTGTTTTAGTTAATTGGTTTTCAACACCTCCTTCCATATGATACCTCGAAGGGACTCATATTTAGTCATTCATGGTAGTTCTGATTATATGGAAATTCAAACAGACGATCCTCACTTAGTGGGTTGTTACATTACACACATTCTTAACAAATATTCTAATACTTGATTTACCCTCTGAGTATGCCCATCTCTCTATGGGTTATAAGTGGTACTAAATTTAATGTGAGTATTTGATGTAGTGAAAAGAGTTTCCAGAATGCTAGTGTGAAAATTCTCATCTCTATCGAAAATCATTACCTTTGGCATATCGTGTAACTTGAAAATATCTTGCATAAATATATTTTCAATTTTCACCATTTTATATGTATATTGAACAGGTATGAAATGGGCTACTTTATTCAGTTTATCCACTACCACCATGATTGAATCATTTTGTCTCTTATGTTTAGGAAAACCTATTATAAAATCTAATGTAATACCTTCCCATTTCGACTTCGGAATGGGTAGAGGGTGGAGAAAACCAGCTCAGTGTTGATGTTCAACTTTAACTTGCTGACATTCCAATAATATGGCTAAATAATTAGTGATATCCTTCCTCATTCTGAGCCAAAAATAGTCTTTATTTATGGCATAAAATAATTTATGATATTCAGGATGAGCAACATAAGGACTTCTATGAAATTCGTCCAATAGTGCTTGCCTAACAATCACTTGACTAGGAACATAGATCCTTTCCCTAAAAGTAAACAAATCATATTTGTTTATGTTGTATTCAAATTGAGTTTCAGAGTTGTTTGCATGTTTTTCTTGCTACCATAAAACTCACATTCTAGATGTTTAGCTACAACTTCCTTAATCTGATTTCGAAAATTAAATTCTACTTGACTATAGGATATTTGATATACATGATGTAATTCCTTACATAATGCATCAACCACTCAATTTTCCTTCCCTTTTAAATGCCTAATGTCAAAATCAAATTCGCTTATGAAATTTGTCCATCTACCTTGTCGTGCATTGAGGTTAGGTTGTTTAAAGAAACTAGTTAAGTTGTTATGATTAGTCATCAACATGAACCTTTTACCTAAAAAATAGTGTCTCCATACATTCAAGGTGTGTACTACCACAATTAATTTCAGATCATATGGAGAATATCTCATGCTCTTTCAAATTCTATGGCTCATACGAAATTACCTTGCCTTCTTGCATCAATACTCCCCACACACCTTCCTAGCAGGCATCTATGTAGATGATGAACTCCTTCTTATGGTATGCAATTTTTAACATTGGGGTGGTGGTTAATAGTTCTTTAGTTGTTCAAAATGATGTTGACATTCTTCTTTCCACTTGAATTTTTTCCTTTTTTCTACAAAGAAGTTATAGGATACACAATTCTAGAAAATACCTCAAATAAAATGACAATAATACCATGCTAAGCCCATGAAAGATTGAATATCAGTAAAATTACTAGGAATTCACACATCCATAATAGTTTTCATTTTCTTAGGGTCAACAGCTATTCCCTCTACATGAATGATATTTCCTAAGTATTGGATTTGGTCCTCATATAATTCACGCTTACTACATTTAGCATAAGAATTGATGGTCTCATAGGGTTGACAAGACTATCTGCAGATGTTTCTTGTGTTCCTCTAGATTTCTTGAATAAATAATTATGCCATCAATAAATATTAGGACAAATTTTTCCAAGGGTGGAAAATACCATTCATAAGGCTCATAAATTTTTCTAGGGCATTGGTAAGCCCAAAGGGAAATACCACAAACTTGTAGTGACCATAACAAGTCCTAAAGGTTGTTTTTGGAATGTCTTCTTCCCTTATCCTTATGTGATGATAGCATGACCACAGATCAATTTTTGAAAATACTGTAGCACCTTTTCCTTGATTAAGTAAGTCATTAACCCTTGGTAAGGTGTATTTGTTCTTAATAGTCAACTTGTTCAATTGTCTCTAATCAATACAAACTCTCATCATACCATTATTATTTTTAACGAATAATGCGGGGGCTCCCCAAGGTGATACACTTGGATGGATGTACCCCTTATCAAGTAGCTCTTGCAGTTTCATATTTAGCTCATTTAATTCATGGATACTCATCCGATAGGGGGATTTTGTCACAGGGGAAGCTCCTGGAATTAGTTTTATAGTGAAATCAATGTCTTGCTTGGGAGGTAGCCCTAAAATTTCTTCTAGAAACACATCAGTAAAATCTTGAACTATTGGAAAATTTTCTAGGATATTTTTCCATTAGATTTGGTATACCCTGCATGGACAACGCCCTTCCTAATAAATTTTCCTAACTTCATGGGTTTCTTTATTCCTTGAATTTCTTGTCTTACTCCTCATTGATATAACTATTAGTTTTGTCTTTGCAGTTCACTAAATACAAGTGTCTCTCCAACCAGTCCATTATAATTAGGATGTTATAAGATCCTAAGGGTAGCACATTCAAATTTACACTAATTTGCTGACCTACTATCTCAATGAGATGATTTTATACTTTAGAAGACACTCTTCTTTTGGCCCTTGCAACCAACTGTACCAACCAGTGATTTTTAAATTAATGAGTATGTAAATGGCATATTTTTGTTAGCTTGAGACTAACATAACTTAAGCTTAACCCTGGATCAGTAAAAATGGATACACTGTTGTCAAGAAGTTTACCTTCAAACTCTATCATAGTAGGTTGGTATTCTTTTTGGTGACCCTCCAAGGCAACATTGATTTTAGTTAATTTCTTGAATATTGGTAGTTTTCTCCACTCTAGTGCAATGGGGACATTTTTTTTAGTAATGGGGTACTCCACAACCCCAACAATGTAATGTCAGTCGTTGTGATCGAATAGCCTTTAGTTTAGTTGATGTCTCTACTTTCTCAATTTCACTCTGTAATCTAAATGTTTGATGATTTTTCCTAGGAAATATGTTTTGTTGATTTCTAGGTGGGTTTTTAGTATTTCCATTCTTTGCAGTCTCAGTGTTCTGGGAAATTTTGGTTCCCTTCTTACTTAAGCATAGCCTAATTCCTTCTCCATTTTGCTTCATCTACTCATAGCAAATTCATTCCTTTTGAATGGCCTCATCCATGGTCTTAGGATTATAAAATTCTAAATGTTCCTTCATAAATGTTGGTAAACCTCTCATAAAATGCTACACCTTGGCCTTTTTCTCATGTATATAAGGCATGTACCTTAGTAACAATATCAAATTAGTAACAAATTCATCCATTCAAATTTTCCCTAATTGTAGGTCATGAAATTCCTTCACCTTGTCATCCTAGAAGCATTCAGTTAGGTACTTTTCTTTGAAATATTTTTGGAAATCTCTCCAAGTCACCCCTTTCTCATCGACTGCATGAACAACCTTGACCTCTTCGCACCATAGGGTGGTTTTTCCTTGAAGCCGATAGATAGCTATTTTTTCCTTGAAATTATCATGATATTCGTAAATCTAGAAATACTTGTTCATATTAATTAGTTGGGCTTCAATGGTTTCTTTTGTTTCTCCGTCAAATGTCAGGGGTTTAATTTTCTTGAACTCACCTTGAAATTTGGTTTTTTTCTTCTTGTTTTTCATATGCTCAGAGGTAATACCAAATTCCTCTCCATTTTATCCTCTATAAACTTTTATTCTCTAAGTATGGCTCCCTGTTGGGATGTCTTCACCCCCCTATTTTTGCACCTCCTCATTGTCTTCCCTACTGAGTCTTGGTATGGATTTTCTATGGTTTTGCTCGTTAGAGAGGTTTTTTCAAGATTTGTTCTTGGTCTCGCATTAACCTCTCATTGTCAGCCCGCAAATGAGCCATCTTAGTTCTTAATTATTGAACTGTCTCCAATAGCATAATGGTATGATTTTTGTGTTCTCCATCAAGTTGGACCAACATTTCAGGGTTAGCTCCTGAAATTCATGTAGATCCAAATTCTATAATTAGTCTTAATGGTGGCATACTTCTATCTCTTTTCCTCATTGTGGTTCCTCTCTAAACATACATATACATACTTTGTTTAGTTTCTCAATAGGCCACAGTTTTGCAACTTGGCTATGATGCCACCTGTCACATACTCCACAACTCACACAAGAAAAAAAAAAAAAACACAAAACTCATAGTATCTTTAATACAGTCACTTTAATTTTCTTTTTATGTTACATAATACCACCAAGTTAATTAAACATAGTTTCTTGGGTTGGAACATGTATAACTTGTTTATTTAATTCAATCACCCTTTATTTATATCTTTGATATATGTTATAAGTTGTAATATATGCCAAAGAATTCTCTATTCGTTGATGTCTTTAAAGGTAGTCATTGATATGCATCCGCATGCACTAGAAACTATATAACTTATCAAGGAATATAGGAATTCTCCCAATTTGTTAGCTTCATTTATTACTCACACGTTACACTGGACACTTGGCTTCAGATTTTCCCTTCATCCTTTCACAATTTGAGCCTATGGCCTAGAATTCAATTGAGTGGTTAAGATAACTAACCCTTTCTCCTCCAAGCTTCTCAACCAGTCATTTTGATGTATCATTAAGGTTTTTTGGGTTTTGCAATAGGGTTACCTTGTTAGGGTTTGGAGCTACCCTTGTCCAGCCAATATTTATAAGTATGCACACCAAATCAGTTAATTTCACCTAAGATTTCTCACGTTCTATAATTTTTATTATTCCATGTAGTTTAATGGTTCTTACAGGTAGAAACAAGGGTCTCTTTTCTTCCTACTAGTTGATATAAGATATGACATCTCTGTGCATAGGTAAAAAAAAATCTTTCCTTAAATTATGTACCTCTATTTACTCAACAGGTCTATATAACTGCTAATATGAGTAATGTTCTACTCCGGCATATTGGTGATGAGTGCCTACTAATTTTTATAGGTATTGAGCTTCTACACCCATCTTCCTTTCATGTTTCCTCTTCCTTTTGTGTAGGGTGTGACTAACTTGCATTTCTATTTTTTTTTGCTTATTGCAGGTGGATATTGTTCCAGCCTAATTGTTCTTCATGTTTCTTCTATATTGTGCACTACATGAACTTACACAATTTATCCATTCCCCCAGGTGCTACTTATCAATTTTCCTGCTTCATCACATGGTTTCAAGGAAATCAATGTGCCTTTCTGGACACATTTTCATAGGTTACGATGTTATCATGCATTATGGTTTCTAACTCCTATATGTTCAAAATGAAGAACTATTTATCTTCTCCTGATCCAAGGGTTTTATGCCATGTTTACCACTATATTTTATATTAAATGGCCATGATGCCTCTATAAAACCTATCATGGGTTACATAGTACTTTTAGTAATTGAAATACAATGCTTTTGTGAATTATTGCAATACCTTTGGTGTTAGAGGATTTGTGACAATTTATTTGAGCTTCACATATCTCCTTCCTATCTCATGTGATTACTATTCTCGTATTACGTTTTCCTTTGAAAATAAATCTCACTTTACTCTTGTGTTGCTACCACATGTTCATTTGTTACCATTTACATTATGGGGTTTCGCACGAAGTTAGTTCTTAATCACAATTTCTTAATGTCTAGCTTTTCTTCATGTTTACATTATGCATATCATTTCCATGAATCAATTATGGGTTTTTAAATGCCATTGTTTACCCATGGATTGTTTTCATTATAATTTTTAAGAATGGAACCTATTGCATAGTGAAGATCTAGCATGAAAATTTATGTTCTTCTGCAGTTTTTTTATTTTGATATTTATGGTACCCACTGGAAAACTGGGACTTAACATTATTGGGACCTACACTCTTCCCATGTGGTACAGATTCTTATCATCTATAGGGTCTTGGACTACTCCTTGAACGATTCCTGACTGTTTGGATGGGGTTTTAACCAGTTCCCTTTTTACTGTTATTATTGCTTATGAATGTCATCAAAAACTATAATTTTCTAGGTATGTTCCCTATTATTTTCTAGTCGTAATCACTGGGTCACTTGTTTGTCTTGAACCTTTACATGTTCTTAGTATTGGGACAATCTTCCTTTATTGTTTAAGATAAATAGGTAAATAAAGAAAACAAGAATTCATTTGGAAAAATATTTAATACACACGTCTCTTTAATCATAGGATTATCAACATAAGGACGCTTTAATTTGCAAAAATGGAAAAATAATAGCCGCAAGAACTCTCTACTTCCAACATATAACAATACACATCGATAAGAGAAATATATCTACAACATCTATTTTATTCAAATAAATTCTATAAGTTAGATGTACTTATCTCCATTAGTTCACCCTATCATGGAATTAATTTGGGAAAAAGACTCCACCACCTAACCAATGAGATTTGATAATTACGTCCAAGTCCCCCCCTAAGTTTCCTTAATTTCGAGAGGAGTTGATAAACAATATCCGTATTCTTACTCCTTAATACTCCTATCCCAACCAAGATATTTTAGACTTCATGGATTACACTGGCTCTTGTCTAGCTCAATAATACCCAAAGAACATCCTACTTACCTTGAGTGCCTCCTGCTCAAGGCTCTTTCATCTTTACCCTTGCCTCATACTTCTCATTTTTTCTCTTGCCTCTCTCCAATCTTTCCCTCTCAAAACTAAGATGTTTTAATCTCTTAGCGAGGAAGAAGAGGTAGTTGTCAAAACTACATGGAAATTAAATATTTTCTTTTTGGAATCATTTTCCAATAATTCTTTAACTTGTTATTTATTTTAAATAAATAAAAAAAAAAAATAATTTTAATCATATAGAGTTCCTTACATCGATTTTCACCCGTCCATAATTTATCGCACTATAAAAGAAAATAACAAATATTTACATAGAAAAGGGGTGTTACACTCTACATATGCAAATTATTTTGTAAAAAAAAAATATAATATATTAGGTTTCCATATAGTATTTCATTTCTTAAATCAAGTGCAAAGCAAAAGATAATGCATCTAAGAAGAGTAGGGGGCATATATATATATATATATATATATATATATATATATATATATATATATATGTGGATATATATGTATATATGTATACATACATATATACATACATATACATATATACATATATATATATTATATATATATATATATATATATATATATATTACATATATATGTGTATATATATATATGTGTGTGTATATATATATATATATATATATATATATATATATATATATATATAACAATCTATAGCACATGTAAGATTTTGAAAGAAAAATGACAGTAAGGTAAGAAGGAACATCTGAGGGTGTGACTGTGTATCCCAACTAAGACCATAAAAATCAAGAAAATTGGCTAGAAGAGCATTTTAGCGGATCTCGCCCAAAGCCTTCCCACTAAATGTAATGATGCATTTCTACCTCATTAGATTTCCCATGCATCCAACGTCCCTGTGTTCAATTACAAACAACAATTCATCCTTCAATCTCATTAGTAGGGGACAAACCTTTTGTTTTTGTAATCATTCATCTTCATATCATAGAGAATTGAAGATGATGGGTAGATCATTCAATCTCATATGCTTCATATCATCCTTCAATCTCATATTCTTTATGGTACATATTATTATTATTATTATTCTGATTGGGTAGATCATGTTTGTCGTAGTGTAAGAATGAGATTTTATGTCAAGGCAAGGGTTATATGGAGGATAATTTAAGAGAATCAGGGGAGAAGGAACCCATTTACAGAAATTTGGGATCAGAAGCCTTCAATCCATGTTGTTGGGGATAATTTTTATGTCTATCTACATGGGGTTAGCATTGGGATTGAGATGGAGGTTACTATTGTACCTGGGTCCAGTAAATTTCCACCACGCCTCATTTGTGAATTCATGAGATACTCCACAAAATTTGAGGCCTTAAATTTCACGGAAGATGACGAAATTTGTGCAACTGTAAAAATAATGGGCAAGAGCACTTATGGAACTGTGTATAAGGTTAATTTAAAGGAAAATAATCAAGTTGTAGTGAAGAGGCTAACGGAGCAAATAACAAAGAGTGAAAGAGAATTTGAGACATAAGCTAATTCTCTTATGAAGATCAGGTATCTTATTTTTATTTCCTTGAGAGCTTAATACTCGAGTCCTAAAGACGAAAAACTTTTGGTATTTAAATTCATGCATGGTGGAAGCCTTGCAACATTTATTCATGCAAAAGGCCCAGAGACACCTTTGAATTGGCACACCAAAATGAAAATTTTAATCGGTGCACAAAGAGGATTTTCCTATACGCACAACAATGAGAACATCATTCATTGAAATCTCACTTCCAATTCCAATGTGATTTCCATGGTAGGGGATCTTGGATACAAGTAAGCTGAGCTCACAAAACTGAAGAAACCCACCACCAAGACATATGTATATAGCTAGAGATTTTTCCATAAAATGGGATGGACCTTCCTGAATAGGTTTTTTGTATGGTGAAAGAAGAGTGGAATATTGAAGTTTTTTACTTGCAAATGATGAAATAAGCTTCCAATTATAGAGATGAATTTCTTAACACTTTGCAATTGGTTATGCATTGTGTGGACCTTACTCCATCTGCAAGGACAGATTGATGAGGTTGTGCATCAGCTAGAGGAATCAAACCTGAATTTGGTCACTCCTCCACATGAACACCACAACAATAGATAATGAGACTCATTCATATGATATCATATAATAACTATATATTATATTATTGTATGTTGCTTTTGGGTATTCACTCTTTGATTTTATTGTTATGTATTGTAGCATCACTATTTTGTTTTTTAAACATAGTTGTCATTAAATGTTATTTTCATTTAAACATGTTCTAAAGTAAATGAAAATAAATCATGCAAACTTTGTGGGTGG
Organism: Pinus tabuliformis; assembly: GCA_031772625.1. NCBI lineage: Eukaryota > Viridiplantae > Streptophyta > Pinopsida > Pinales > Pinaceae > Pinus > Pinus tabuliformis. The sequence goes on along the minus strand of CM062810.1, from coordinate 475,600,100 downwards.
GCTCCATGCCTACATTTCTTCTTTGGACATGCAAGGTGGATCCTATTTGAATATCATCCTTTACAACGGGATGATGAAGTGCTCAGATAGCCTTGCCATGACTCCTCGGTAGCTACACTCATAGAGAAACTTGCAATAGACATTCACAACATCATATGATAGTGTCCATGTCCAACCCATGCCAACGAATTATTGTTAGGCACAGATTTCGTCAAGCAGGTACATAGACATAAATAAGCTTGTTTGTCAATCCTTAGGCTGATTCTAGGCATTAGACAAATGCACTTTCAACTCAAGAGATAACATGTCTGACGAGTTTAAATTCCTTCATTCATTTTCCAACTGATCTAACATAACAACCCAACTCTGTGGGAACGTATTTGTGCTCTCTTGACCATACAAGAGGCATGGATAGATGACCAAGATTTGGGAAGCCTTCCTGAGTGAATTTGTCTTGTAGACATAGTTGGGTGTCCTCTTGAACTTCAATGGCTCTTTTACCCAATGCTTCATGACATCTCCAGTGTTTACATTGTTGTTGGGAGTGAATAACAGTGCATCCATGTGCCTCACCATCTACAGAAAGTTATACATCTGATGGTAGTTTTCTGACCTAAACGTGGCAACATGTGTCCCACTGGTATTTCTCAATTTCATTGTCTCTAGATCGGGATGTGAAACAACCCAGTGAAGGATATCCGCACACGGGAAGACGAGGTACTTGCATGTAACCAGTTACAAGCCTAACTTATGAATGTTGACATAGACTTGTCAGTCTTCTAGATATTCCTTGAAACTGCCTGCAAATATGTCTTTTATTCCTTACCATGTGATATTCATGTCATTCCCTAAGAACAATTGTGTGTCTGCATAGATGGGCAAGTCCATTAGCACCTACTCAACCACACCCCTAGTGTTTCTCTCTACAATGTCCTTTGATTTAGTTCTCTTAGAAACCATGATACCCGTACTAATGAGAGATTGCTCAACAACTAATGTACCTAGAGATAGAGAGGACACTCACGGCAAGCAAATGTTAGCTCAAAGACAAAAATATCTTCAAGGATTGATCATGCAACAAGTTGGGTGATTACTGGGAAAGATTGCACAATAGTGACTCTCAACACTGAGGGGATTGTCAACTGGATCTATGCATTGCATAGTCCCAGATTGTGGTGAGATTTGATTCTGACTGGAACTGCACTGAGCAAAATCCAGTGAGGTTGGTTGTGGACTAGAACTGTGCAATGAGTGGTTCAATCTAGGTTGATCGCTAATTGGGCCTATACATTGCATAAACTCAATGGGTAACACTTGAAACTGTCTCCCATAAGTGCGTAGAGCACAACTAGAGGTGAGTGATAGGAAAATTCAGAACAATTCCTTGAGCCAAGGAAAGCCTTGAGATCTAGGAATGCACAATGCATGCTAGGTAAAGCTAGATTTGAGCCAAGGCAGCCTAGATCTGCCCAAGGGAAACTTGAAAACAAGTATATTTGAATGCATGAGTGAAGGATGGTGTAGATAGGAGTGAATGATCATGAATTCAGTCAAAATCAATGCAAGAATCAGTCAAATAGATGAACAACAAAGTTGGTGGGGAGAGTCACCACAACGACAACCATTAGTGCAAAAATAGTGTTATGCATGCGACACTTAAGAAAGACAATGAAAAACTTGAAACAACACTTATACAAGTTAAAACACCTTAGAACACTAGTGGTTGTTCAATAAAACATGAAAAAAGAACTCACACAAGCCAAGGAAACAAAATCTATAGAAAAAGCAGCAAAAGACTTGAAAAGAAAAACTTACCCGGAAAAGTTGCACCAACTGTGTCAAAGGTTCCTAGATGCCTTGGGAATGGAATATCTCCAAGATAAAATGTGTACAATGAGCTCTAGGGTGTACATTAAATATATTTGGTAGATTCAGGGTTTATTATCCCCATGCCAAAAATCTTGGAAAAAGTGACAAGTGGCGGGAAGTTTCTAAAATTAACTTGAGTGTAACTCCCAGTGCTAAAAATAGATCCAACGAGACTTCCAAATCATGTCAATGAGACAGACATGTCATAGGTTTAATTATATTGCATGTCATGAAGAATTTGTAGAGATTCAAAACAGACTTTGAGGACTCGGGTTGTCGTCTGGCCCTCTTTTTAGTGCCAAAAATGTTAATGTTGTCTAACCCACCAACGTGTCAGAGGATCTCCCTGGTAAGAAGTCCCAACTAGACCTCAGACCATTTGGAGTTGGAGTAGTAGTCCTAGCAATGGGTAGTAAAGAAATGCCTTGCATACAATAGTGTGTTGAGGTAAGTGTGATATCTTTGGCAGAAGCAAGTGTGTAATCTTTCATCGAGTCAAGTGAGATGCATGGGGGGTTCTATCATGCGGAGGGGAAAAGGAAGTGTGTCCCTTAGAAGATTGTAATAGTACGTAGCCTTAAAGGAACACACGAGCGAAATGAAATCACAGGCTAGAAAGCAAAATAGTCCATAATCAAAACTGACAGGTTAAACCAACAACACGTTTGCAACAAGATTCATACAATTTCATACAAAATAGTTCATACACAAATGTGTAAGTTAAATAACATACATTTCTAAGGAAACCAGAATAGTCCAACTACAATAACAACATATGCATGAAAACATGTTGGCTTTGTTATATATTATTAAGTGAAAGTTCCATCCATACATACACCATTGACAGCCATTAGTCCCAATAGTGGAACATTACATTCAAAACTACCTGCTCTTGCAAAGAGACGTACTCCCTCTATGTTGTGGAGAAGCCAAGGATCATCACAATACTCTCCAATCCTTCTCTAAGCTATGCCTAGCTAAAATCTTGGCTCCCGCAAGCCTCTACTATGAGTTATGAGGTTCTATATATAGCAAAGGGTGGTGTGACCCTTGACATTCCCCTTTAACTCTTAGACTATCCTAATAACTCTTCACATTACATAGTGATTTTTCCCATTCCACTAATGACACTTGTAATTTCACTTACAATATGTTTACAATAATACAATTTCCACATATACCCATGTGGGACAAAGATAAGCTTGAATCAGCCTGAGAGGACAAACAACATCACTCAAGCTCTTTAGGAAAGACCAACTTGGTAACCTCCTCGTGATGGTCTACGGTGATGAATTGATACCAAGATTGGTATTGCGTTATTGTGTCCCCATATTATTTGGTGACATCTTTTTCGAAGCATGCTCTTACCTCCATGGCTTCCAGGTATATGGTTATGAAAGATTTCTCCAACTCATCCTAAAGCATGTGCAACACTGTCCTAAGTGTGGTTGGACCACCAATGTACCATTTCATGTTCTCTATGCTGAGCTGCAAGTCATCACTAGTGGGTTCGCACATTAACTGCTCTATGTACTTGTCGACATCCAACATGACTGGGTTCTTCCCCACAGCTTGGGTGAGGGTTATGGTGGAAGGGATCTTGTGCATTTGCACTATGACATCTAGACTCTTGAACAACCATGCATAGGAAGCCTCAATGCTAGTGATGAGTGAAGGGAGTTGCTAATAGTTCCAGATCAACATCTAAATCCATGCTTTGTCTAGCTCATCTTGTGGCTTCATTCTCTTGTGCAAGTAAAGCGAGGCTCCCTTGTACATCATTGTTTCCTACACGTGCACAATAGAAGCATGAATGTCTTTGAGAGTTTGTACCTGCATGCACTGTTGATGAAAGTCATATAAATGAACAACTACTTTATGCAAGGTGACAAATCTGCTATACATAACCCACATGGTGGTCTCCAAAGTTTATATCTTCACTAGTATTTCTTTCTTCATTTCTTCCTTAGTGGATCCTGCATATTTCTCTATTCTCTGTCTAGCCTCTTGCAAGTCCTTCACCATCCGATCATTCTCTCCTATCAAGAAATTCACTGTCGAACTCGTGGATTTACAAAAGCCTTAGAAGCCTCACCCGTGGCAACTAGATGTCCTCTCACATTAGGTACAATCACCCTTTCTTCTATGTGTGCTAGTAATGTATGATCATCTGGGAGCTACTTTCTTCGTGCCTCTACAATCCTTTGTTGTGACTCGTCAAATGATAGATTGTATGCATCCGTCTCTATTTCATCATCAAGGATAAAACCTTCTGGTTCTGGAGCTGGGGCATACTATGGTATGACCTCAGATGCCCTCGGCATGAGATCGATTTCTTGCTTCTGTAGCTCCTATTCTCTCTCTATGTTTTTTGCCTCAGCCAATTGCTGAACCTGATGAGAAAGTTCTCGAACCTGCACCTACTCACCCTCTTCTTCATCTGCTGCCTAATCTTCTTCTTTAACTTGTATATGCGTAGTTTTCTCTATCACTGTGCCTTCTCCTTCTTCATGTTCTTGTTTATTCCTTTCTACCCTTTCTCTCCTCCTGAGCTCTTGTTTTGCTTTCAACTTCTTCTCTGTCTCCTACAATATCTTCTCTGTATATTCTAACCTTTACTTCTCTCTCTTCTTTTGCTATATTCTCCTTTCACGTTGTCACCTCTTTGCCTATCTCCAAAGCTACTTACTTAGTAAGTGTATTTGCTTTGAACTTGTAGCTTTGTTGAGCCTTTGTGCTCTCAGCAATATTCCTCTTTCCTTTTCTTACGCCAGTTTGTTGCTCACTGCTGCTATTGCTGTTGCTTCCTATGGTGATGATACCTGAAGTGCTACTTTCCATTCTACGACCATGTTGACCAGTTCATTGAGCCTAGAGGAATTGTAGCAATACCTCCAAGGATCTTCCTCTCGTCAATGACATGCCCCATGGATCCATGGGTAGTACACCTTCACATAGTGGTTCTTTCATATGAAATGGGGATCCTATGGATTGAAGCTCTTGGTGCCGAACCCAAATTTCTTTAAGTCCCTGGCCTCGACATCTGCATATTTCAAGGTACAGATCTAGTACAACCCAATCTGCAAAGGAAGAGTGGGTCATTGTGCCTTTTTCATCCTATGCAGTTTTGTTGATAACCTTGTGGAGATGTGGTATCCAATCTCTTGCATGACCAAACTATCCATGGAAAACCTCGGTAGCTCATTTAGAGGCTTCTTCACGCAAAACATCTTGATGAAGGTGTCACTGGGTGGGGCATACAAATATGGCATGTTAAGAAATGTCTACATGACTTCTTGGGACATGCAAGGTGGATTTTGTCTGAATATCATCCTATAAAATAGGGTGATGAAGTGGTTAGATAGCCTTTCCATGACTCCTCATTATCTGCACTAGGAGAGAAACTTGCAATAGATGTTCACAACATCACCTGATGGTGTCCATGTCCAACCCATGCCAGGGAAATTTTGTTGGGCACAGATTGCATCAAGAAGGTACAAAGACATAAATAATCGTGCTTGCCATCCTTAGGGAGAGTTTGGGCATTAGGCACATGCACTTTCAGCTGAAGAGACAACATGTCTGACCAGTTGAAAGGCCTTACTTGATTTGCCAACTTATTTAACATAACAACCTAACTCTGTGAGAAGTTCTGCGTGCTCACTTTACCATACAAGTGACATGCAAAGATTACCAAGAGTTGGTAAGCCTTCCTAAGTGACATTTTTGTGTAGACTTGGTTAAGTGTCATCCTGAACTTTGATGCCTCTTTTACCCAATGCTTCATGGTAACTCTAGTGTTTACATTACTGTTGGAAGTGAAGAATAGTGCATCCATGTGGTTCACCAGCTGCAACAAGTGATACATCTGATCGTACTTTTCTGATTTTAAGGTGGCAAGATGTGTCCCACTGATATTTCTCAATGTCATCATCTCGGGATCGATATGTGAGACAACCCCGTGAATGATATTCCGCACGGGAAGACACAGTACCTGCATGAACCCTGTACAAGCCTAACTTGTGAGTGTTGACACAAACTCATCGGTCTTCCAAATCTTCCTTGAAACTACTTGCAAATAGGCCCTTTATTCCTTACCATGTGATCTTCATGTCCATCTCTACAAACAACTGCGTGTCTGCATAAATGGGAAATTTCATTGGAACTTGTTCAACCACGTCTCTAGTGTTTCTCTCTATAGTGTTCTTTGATATAGCGCTCTTGGAAATCATGATGCCTCTCCTACTGAAAGACTACTCAACAAATGATGTACCTGGAGATAGAGCAGACACTCATGACAGGTAAATGTCAGCTCAAAGGTAGAAAACACTTCAAGGATCGATCATGTAACAACTTGGGTGACTATTGGGAATGATTGCACAATATTGACTCTCAAAGGCGAGGGATTGTTAGCTATATATGTGCATTGCATAACCCCAAATACTAGTTAGATGTGTTGCTGACTGGAACTATGTAGAACATTGTCAAGTGAGGCTGGTTGTGAACTAGGGCTGTACAATACGCAGTTCAGTATAGCTTGATTGCTGGTTAGGACTATGCATTATGAAATACTAGTGGGAAAGACTTGGAATTGTATCCCAGAACTATGTAGAGCACAACTAGAGGCCAGTGAGAGATAGTGTCTACACAATTCTTGGAGCCAAGGTAGAGCCTTGAGATCCATGAATGCGTAGTGCATTCTGGGAAAAGCTAGATTTGAGCCAACACAGCCCAGATATTCCCAAGGGAAACTTGAAAATCAGTTGATTTGAATGCATGAGTGAAGGATGGTGTAGATAGGAGTGAATTATCATGCATGCAATCAAAAACAATGCAAGAATTAGTCAAACAGATGAAAAATGAAGCTGGTGGGGAGAGTCGTCGTGACAACGACTGTCAGTGCAAAAACATTGTGATGCATGCAATGCTCAAGAAAGACAATGAAAAAATTGAAACAACAATTCTACAAGTTAAAAGACACTAAAATTCGAGCGGTCGTTCAATAAAACATGCAAAATAACACTCACACAAGCTAAGGAAACAAAAGTGATAGAAAAAGCAACAAAAGACTTACAAAGCAAAACTTAATGGGAAAAGTTGTGCCAACTATGTCGAAGGTTGCTAGATGCCTCGAGAATGCCAAACCTCCAAGATTGAATGTATAGAATGAGCTCTCAAAATTCCATTAAATATATTTGGTGGATTAGGGTTTATGACGCACATGCCAAAAATATAGGAAAAATCAACAAGTGGTGGGAAGTTTCTAAAATTGACTTTAGTGTAACTCCCAGTGCTAAAATAGATCCCTGTTCCTTTAGGGATGCCTTTTTATTTTTTATTTTTCTTTTTTGGGAAAGTCTCACATGCATGCATGAAGAAATTTTGCAGTTCTGGAGGGAACCAAGCAACTTTTCGACACATGCATTCGATAGTGGCTGAAGGAATTCTTCTACGTAGTTCCTGGTTTGAATGGATCTAGTTGCCTCTCATGCTTTGCATAGTTTCAGAGCCTAAGCTCACTTCCAGGATGTTCTATGCAATTTTGGAGAACAAGGCTAACTGTCGGGTTTCTCTGCGCAATTCCTAAGAGCAAGGCGTGTTGCCCTCTAGGACTGTGAGGTTTTCCAAGATAGCACAAGAACTGAATGTAAACCAAGTCACGTTGTCAACTTGTGGTTATTCAACAAATAAAGTAAGTTAACACAAGCTATGAAGTGGAAGATAAACTTGAATGAAGCACAACTACTTGAGCAGTGCAAGACAAGTTGCTGAGATTTTGAGGAGGGAGGCTCCAAATCAAAGTGATGGCAAAATTTTGGAGGGTGGTTTTAGCTGCTACAACAAACCCCTAGATAGAGTTTGGTTGCAAAACAATCTAGCCACCTTGCAACATAAATTCAAAGAAATTGGCATCAAGTATTATGTTCCCTAAGGATAGTGTTTAGACTTGGGATATGACCCTAAATCTAGACACGAAAGCCACAAAATTTAAGGACGGGAATTCTAAACCATTGATTTGGAGAGGTGCATACATTTGGTATATTGAATGGGTTGTAGATCATATGGTGATGTTTTTTAAATTGTTTTCATAATTTATCAATGTTGGTTAAGATGATTTGGTAGCAAATATAGACAAGGATAGGGCATTAAAACATAATTCGAGCATGATTTTTTCAAATTGATGGAAAAGTGATAGAATCATATCAATAAATGGAAAAATAAGTTTAGGATAAGAAAGGATAGTTTAAACTAGTCTCTTTTCCAATGAAATCTACAACATGGAAGGATACATGTGAGCAACTTAATCTTTTGTGTTTTGTTCATCCACTTTTATTAAAACATTTTTTGGTGTTGTATTTGAAAATTTCTATTTTTTCTAGTTATCTTGTTTGGTTGGAATTAGTGCTTTAGGTTCCTATCCATAATGGTAACCTTTGGATGTGATGTCCCTATTATCGGGAATAATTTTGTTTTGTGGATTATAAGTGGAAGTACATGGATTCAGCTCTATTAATGTTGGCCTTGGGCATGAAGAGTTTCAACACTCTATGATCAAGGTAACTATGGTTTTTGTTGATTTCATAGCAAATTTCACAATTTTACTTGCAAATTTCAATTTATGTTTTATAATACTATGGATTTCTTCCTTTCCTGTATGTCTATTATAGTTTCTAGGTCTTATACTCTTTGTTGTATGCTTCCCCCTCTCCCCCTCCTAATCCTGTGTAGCATCCCAAACACTTCATATTTTCCTCATGTGAAACTCTGCCTTAGCCTCTCTAACCATTAATTTTAGCACACCTTGTCGCCCCCCACCCAAGTCTCCGAGTGAAATCGTTTAGCCTTTCTATTGCTTACCTAGATTTACTGTTCACCACTATCCCTTTTCTTAAGTGTCAATTCTACACTTTAAGGATGTTCCATGACCCTCCTCTCCTTTCCTTAAATGGATAGATGTATATTAAACATGGGACACAAAGGTGATAGAAGGAGTATAGTTGCCCCCTCTATGGAAAGAGAGGTTCATTCGCCTTCCTCCTTGAAAACTTAGGCTTATGAAGAAACAAGACATCCCATGGCTTCCTATGTAGATATTATTCCTTATGTGGTTAAATTTGTTATAGTAGAAGTGGAAGAGGAATTCTTGAAAGATCGTAGCTTTATTCCTAAACATCATGTTGAAGGAGAAACAATGAACTGTATCTTAGAAATTGGCACTTTAACCAAGTATTGAAAAACCTCCTTTATGCATGTGGTAAGTTTATATTAGCACACAAAAACTCTTATTGGAAGTGTTTTATTAAAATATCAAACACTCAAGAAGAAATATTGGTTTTCATGGAAGAAATGGTGGAGAAATTGAAAGGCTAGAAAAGAAGTATATATCTTAGCAAAGAAGCAAGTAGACAACACAATGACTCTCCTCCACCAATCCAGGTGGACTCTACCAAAGAATAAATTAGTCAAGTGAGTTAGTTTACCAGTTAATGTTTTCTATAATGGCCTAGTTCTAATTATGATAGTTGATTCCTAACAATGTATTTTTATTAGTTATATTTCCATTTTAACTGATAAACTAGTTTCTTGAGAGATAATTAATGTAAATAATTTGAATCTCTACTACTACTCTAGTTTCCAAGTGCCCTACTAGCAGTAAAGGAAAAACATCTACGTAATTTTTTTTTAAGTTAATAGAAATTACCTAGCCTTACAAATTTTTTATTTTTTTACATTCGTTACATTATACAATGTATGTGCTTACAAGATTGCATCACATTGATGATTATATGATTTGATAATGCATATATATATATATATATATATATATATATATATATATATATATATATATATATATATATTACAAATTATGATATGGTGTGTTTTAATTACATAGAGAAGTGTGTTTATTTTGGAATAGGGCTTCCATTATTTTATATTAATTATCAATTATTATTAGATGGATGGTAGAGATTTAACCTTCGTCAAATAATCTACAATATTCTTAGTATTAGTCAAAAATAAAAGGTTCAAATTTATATCAAAACTATATACGCTATATTCACACTTTAAATTAAATTGATTAACTAAATAATATTGTTATAGGAGCATGTGCCATATAAAAATTAGTTATGGTTTTCTGGAATGTGGTATTGGTAATCCATGGTATTGGTCCATCGTATTGTATTAAAACACATTTATATGTTAAGAATGTCCAGGGTAAAGTGGGGGTGAATCTCCATGGTTAAGAATCTTATTACACTAATAAGCATGCCTATTTTGGAATAAGGAATATGTAATTTAATTTAGTTATAAATAATTATATTGTAGATAGTAGGGATTTAACCTCCATAAAATATTCTAGAATATTCTAAGTATGAGTGAACTATCAATTCTTGATATTTATCTCAAAATTACTCATTTCCTTTATGAACTTTAAATTAAATTGATTAATTAAAAACACCATATGAACATGAGTTATGGTTTTTTGGGCACGCTATGTTAGTAATCTATCATATTGTAACAAATTATATTCACATGTTAAGAATATCCATGGCTTAAAATCATGTTACGTCTTTTTTCAAATGCATATATATTTAACTAACATATTAATTCTTTCAATAATAATAATAATAATAGTTATCATTTGGCTAATTTTTATGATTTTTTTTTGGATATGTGATATATATCATGAGATAAGTACTTTTATGCCTATCTATGATTACCAACCATTTAATTAATTAGATAAGGAATTGCAGCTAGGAATTGAAGAAATGATGGAATTATTCAAGAAACTACTATAATACTAATATATCATTATTGAAAGTATAACTCAACAATTGATTGACATGAAACAAAAGGATAAGTAAAAGGAGAATGGAGAATAATCCACCAACTTGCATTTGCATTAACCCTAGGGTAATTCTATGAATCCAACGATAGCCTACAATTCATCAAGACATACCTTCTCATTCTTTATAAAAGGTAATTAAAAATGCATAAGTTAAGTATAGATATTGCAAACTCAAGAATAGTATCGAGAATACAACATCCATCCTTACAAGTTTCAAAAAAACTATAAATAAGGATAATAATCCACATCCATTCAAAGAATGAAAAAGTATAAAAGCATATGCTAACAACATCACCTTTCAACATATCAAAGTAGATTATAATGCGAAAAAGAGAGAAATGTCCATGAGTGCAAAGGTTCCTTTCATAAAATTTCCCTATTACTCTTGATTTTCTACTTACTTGAATCCCAGTTGACAATCCTATGTTATAACCATTCTAGGGCCCTATAGGAAAGTTAACCATTAACCTTCTAGTTAGTCCCTTCAAGGGTCCAAACCTAAACATGCAGTTACCTCGAACTCCCTATCCTACATGGCCATCTTAGTTTCCCATTTATTTCCTTATTCCCAACTAGATGATGAGGATATACTTTTCAGAAATAATATTCAAATCTACATATATATCTTATGGAAAAGTTTCACTCATAGTAAAGAGTTACTTTAGGTGTTGTCCCTTTCTATTGGAACTAAAGGGGTGGATATTTGAGCTATAAAAAAAATGCCTACTAATGTATGAAATCAAAAGACAAGTCAATGTCGAAAAGACATTACTATAATAGGACCAATGAAGACCAATGAGTGATGCGATGAGAGATAACACTGTAAAAATACCTATAGAGTTTGTAAAAGTATAGTCAAATACATAAAGAAGTACCTCCTCAAGGTAGTAATACCCATAATAATCTATGTGCCAGTAATGATGGCCACCAAAGCACATAACACATTCCCCAATGACAACTTGGGGGAGGACATGGTCATGACTTAGGTAGCCCCAAGCGACAAGGTCTTCTACTATTCTTGATGGTACAACTCTACTACATGATAATAAATGAACTAAGATTAAGAATGAATGGAGACCATATAATTACCAAGCATTGATGTGTCCTATTAATAGATGTGAGGGAGACCATTGATATTGAAAATTTCTCCCAAGATATGTAGTACAATATACAAGGTGAAAATTAATGAGATGATGTTCAGTACTCCATAAAAACAGCCAACATGGGCCAATGATGAAAACCCACTATTAACCTTAAGGAAATCCACCACTAAGGACTGCAAGTTCCATGGTACTAGACTATTATAGATATACATCCCATATAATTTGTTTAAGTCAATGGGAATATATCCCTTGAATAAATCCCTTTATGCATCCCTTATCATCGACACAAAACTGACACTAAGATAATGTCTTTGATTACAGCAACTAAAGAATTGATGCATAACTGGCACAGGGATTACCAACTCTAACTAAGACTTGCCTTGAACATATAACAACATGACAGAATAGTGAAGTTTGTAGCATAGACTAAATAATACCAAAAAACATAGTGAAACACAATAGGCATCACTAAAGCCCATAGATTTGAAGGGTAACCAATCAAGTGAGATATTGACTCAATAACAAAGTGACTTCACTCAAAATATTGGTGTGGATTTAAATCCCAGCAAATACCAATTGTAAGAGTATGACTCGAACAAGTGTCATGTTCAAGGGAGAAATACAACTTCCATCATATGATAAGAAATATGAAAATTACTTCCCCTACCATTTTTGTATATTGTATCCACTTCATCATTTAGCGAGCATAAAAGAGAAGAAAATCTATCTCAATAGATTCCTTTTTCATTTTGTTTTAACGATCTTAAAAAATTGATAAAATAATACTTGGAAAGGTTCTTTTCTCGTGAGTTTTATAACGAGGAGAAAAAAATAGAAAAGTACACTCATTTCCTTCTCATGGTTTGATGACTAGAGAATGGAAAAGAGATCACTCGCCAGCTTTCATCTTGACTAACGAGTAGGAAAGAATGGAAATAACTCGATGATTTCATATAGGGTTTACGAGCATCAAAATATATAAAAAGAAGTGGAAGATTTTCATTTTTTAACAAGCTTGAAAATAAGACAAAATAAGCCTTGTCTTAGAGAGATAGTTGTTATAATGGTATGTATTTTTTCTAAGGATAACAAAACTTACCTAAGAAAACTAGGGAGTAGTGGGAGAGTATCTCACAATGGAAGTCAACTCATTGTGGTGGTCTCTTTGAGAGAGTAATGATGGGTTGTAATATGGAAGCAAGGTTGATGCAAAGGAAATAGGTTGACCACAACTACAAGGATAGTGAGTGGAATTAAGGAAAGCAACTTTACAAAAATATCCAACAAGACATTGAAGAATGTAAGGATAGGTGACAACAAACCAACATGTAAAATGAGTGTGGGGACCACCTCTAGGGTGATAGCTATAAATAATTGAAGAAGATAGTCATGAGGATCATACATAATTTCATGGTAGGTACTAAATATGGTGCTTGAACCTATGAATAATTTTATCATTAGGATCAATGTGGAAATTAGGTGATCTTTAAAGGCACTCGTGGAGGGTAGGATCTATTATACAAGTTACAAATTGAAAAAAGAGGTTGTTAATTCCACACTATGGGGAGATGGCTCCTAAGGAAAAGTGAATGCATATATAAAGGGCCAATAATACAGTGAAAGAATGGATGAATCGCAATCCTACATGGAAATTCCTACTATATACCTCAAGGAAACAGTAAATATTTTTTTCATTTTTGGATGTTATTTTTATTTTGTTTCTTGATTTGTTTTGGTGAAATAGAGTATATACATATATATAAGGCACCATGCCAAGAGGTCTAGGCATATTAATTTTTTAGGTAGTTCCCATTCCAAGGCTCCATGAGAGTATGGACCAATCGAAAGGGATTCTATATTTATCGAACCAAGTTGATCATGGCGATAACCATAGACCATGACTAAGTCTCCATTAAAAAAAAAAACAAGGTCAAATGTACATGTTTTATTGAAGTGGGACATTTTTTGGTGAGCCTTGTTGGCTAACATAACATTGTGAAATTGTTCATTGAGTTGAGCCAAAGAAAGGAAGAATCTTTTCTATTCCAAAGAGTTTGGGAGAATTTCGATAACAAATTTTAATGTTGGAATTTTGCATTAAATAGGTAGCCATAAATAATTTGGAAAGGAGTGAATCTCATGGAGATTTTGGCCATGGTTGGATAAGCCCAAAGATATAAGAATAACATTAATGTTCAATTACATGTGTTGTTCCCCACCATACACTGGATCATATTTTTGAGGATGCTATTGGTGTGCTCGATTTGACCAGTAGCTTTAGGATAGTATGGACTAGAGTTCTCATGGTGGACACCAAAATTGACTGCTAATTTAGTCATCATGTGATTATGAATGTGATATTCATGATCAACCACGATATCTTTAGGAACATTGAACCAAATGATGATTTGATTGAAGAAGAAAATAACTAAAGTGGCACCATAGATAGAATAAGTAGACGTAGCCTCAGCCCATTTGGTAAAGCAATATATGGCCATAGTGATGTAATTATGACTGGGGGATGAGGGAGTCTTGCGTTACATGAAATTGATACCCTATTTTTCAAGGGGACCAATGAAGGCAAAACACTGAAGTGGGGTAGGATGGGTAAACGTTTTTCATGTAAATATATGATAAGGATGACATTATTAGAAAAAAAAGATATAATGTTTGAAGATTGATGGCCAAAACTACCCACCATATAATATTTTATGAGAAATGGCTAACACATAGAGGTGACCATGAGGTTCCCTAGCATGGTAATCATTCATATAGTATTCAACCTCTTCACGAGTTATACATCACTTAGACATCGACATAAAACCATATCAACACCTTCGAAATAAAGAGTATCATTAATGATGAGGCAGTGTTTGGATTTGTGGTGTATGCAATTATGGTCATCACGATACAACTCAGGCCAAAATTTCGAGTCTATAAATAGAGAAAGATATTCTCCTAACAAGGATCATATGTGCTAATGAGGAACAAATATTCAGGAAAAAAGGAATCACTAACCACTATCCCATCCTAATCAAGTGTAAGATCAAATAACATTTCTATGAAGAACAAATATTTATTCGATTTCGCATCAGCGAATTCTAAATCAAATTCATGAAATATAACTATCCACTTGGAGTGCTTTCCCCCATGTACTTTTCAACTAATTAAATAGTGTGTGGAGTTGGAATTAATAATGAATATAGTATTACATAAGAGAATGTAATGTCTAAGCCAATGGACGACGAAAACAATATGAGAGCTAACTTTTCAACATACAGATAGTGGAGTTCCACCCCTACTAATGTTCTGCTAAGATAGTAGATGACATGTTTGTGTTTCTCCTTACTCTCTTGGAAAAGAACATTTTTTAGAGTCAAATAAGATGTAGCGACATATAAAATGAAATCTCAACTATAGTCAAAAGGGCTTAGTAGCGAGGCTAACATAAAGGAATTTTTCAAGGCATAAAAATATAATTATGCTTGGTCATCCTATACAAATGATTTATCCTTTTAAAGAAGGCACATAAAACCCTTGGTGATATTAGCATAATTGAAAGTGAATTGACATAAGAAATTTTCTTTAAATTGCAAACTTTGAAGTTGACTAACACTACGTGGAGGAGGATAATTGGTGATAACCTAAACCTTAGGAGGATTGACCATCATCCTTTACTTGGACATTATCAACCTATCAATTATATGAAAATAATCCAAAATATGCATTTTTGTGGATTCAAATGAATATTATAGTAGTGAAAACACATAACATGGCTCATAAATGCATCAGATGATTAACTCGTCAAGCGTAGCGAGTGTCAAGGTCATCCAAATATGCCTCCATAATTTTCTTGATGTTATCAAAAGTATATGACATGGCCCTATAGAACATCGAACCAACAATCTTAAGATCAAAATACAATTTCCTATAGGAAAGTGTTATAGGACATTTTGTCACATTCAACTAAATTACCTTGAACCCAGATCAATCATCATCCAATAACA
The DNA here is from genome assembly GCA_031772625.1 of Pinus tabuliformis. NCBI lineage: Eukaryota > Viridiplantae > Streptophyta > Pinopsida > Pinales > Pinaceae > Pinus > Pinus tabuliformis. Next base: position 475,584,267 of record CM062810.1, on the reverse strand, counting down.
CTTTGCAATCATCCCCTACAAATACAAAAGAATCCCCTTCTTAGAAGTTCCAACATTTTTTCTTTATCTTGGATGAAAACCCTAATTTACATCCCCATTGCGCTTTCCTAGCTCAAACAGTGTGATGACATAGATTTCATTGAACAGAAACACATTGGCCAGTGCCAGTTGCTTTCAATGCAAGTGTGATGACCCTTGAAACGAGGAAAATTTTTAAAATAATTTCAAAACTTCCTCTTCTAGAGGTTTCTATCATGGAAGTTTTCATTATTTGTTAAGCATGTCCTAGAATTCTTACAAATGAGGTCTTATCTCTTATCCTATGGTGCTCATCCCCTTCTAAAGTAGATCTTACCCTAATTTAATGGATCTACAATGTCCTCATTTCTCCTAAAAATGCATTTTCTATTATTGGGACTAGGTTGGCTTTTGGAGACTCTTAGTTATGACCTCATGTTTCTCATTGGGGGGGTGAATCAATATTTTAAAAATCACTTACACCTTTGAATTTCTTATTCAAATTTATTTATGCTGTTATCATTCAATAAACTAGTGTATCTACTCACATTTAGTAGCGTATATCCAGTTGACTAACTTTTCATATATTTCATCATCTTTTCTAATTTAACCAGTGTATCATTACTTCATTAGCCATTAATTAAATAGTAACTATGAGCAGTATGAATAGAATAAACCATCACACATAAGCAACACATCATCACATGAGGAGACAATGATTTTTAGGTGTAAACCCAATGTGGGAATAAATCATCGTTGTCCTCATTTTTGTCATCATATTTTATTATAAATGAAAACATATTACAATATTGTACTAGCGTAAACTCATACCAATATGTAATCACCCACCTATAGAAGGCTACAACATTCTCTCATTCTTTGGAACCCACTGGAAGGGAGCTCCAACCCCCTGATCTCTTTTACCAACACCAACTGAAAGGAATCTCTAAAACCATAATCAAATTTACTAGATACCATTGGAAGGAAGATACGATTTCCTCATTGAAGGCTCCAGCCCTCAACACCTTTATGGACCACGTTTCATAATGTTTCATACTGGATCCACCTTACTCACAACATCAAACCTGTATGCCACCTTTCATCATATTTTTATACTAGAACCACTTCAAACATTTAAGCTCAATACCAAATAGAAACACTAAAACCAATCATTGTATAAAATCACTTAATCATTGAATCTCTACAATTTCTTGCAACTGAATCAAGCAACCCATAACAGATATAAACCATCAGATCAAATACACATTCATCAATATATCAAGCCAAACTTTGTTACCCATCACATAAACCAACTACTGCTATTGTAAACCCTGATCAACTATATGTTAGAATATATATGCTATTGTTCTACAAAATAACCGTGTATGTACATGCTTCTCCTTAAGACGACCTGCATATAGATCTTAAAATACTAAACAAGTGAGTCTAAATCATTGTCATCCTGAATCAATCACTGAATCACCTACTCAACCCATCACAGAACACTGAAAAAGATATATATCATCACACACTAGAATAATCTCTAGTCAACGTATCATTCCATAAACAATTCATCCCACCAGAACTCTCAAACATAAATTATCATGAGAGTGACATCATCGACACACAATAGAAAACATAACAAAACTTATCAGACATGATTGAGAGCTCATACTTTAAAACCCTAGGAGATGTACACAACTCTTACAAAGAACATTCATGTATGTAAGTGCTTTTCATACTTGACAGTTGTGTACTAATTCTTAACTTTTCATAGAATGTATACACGACTACCTAGAGGAATATATGTGTATGTATGTGACTTCTCGATGACAAACTGGTGTATAGATCTATAATCACTTAGTCATATCTTCATTTCAAAACACAACATCTATCAAATCCAAATATCTACATACAAACAGTTACATCATAATATCATCATCACAGATCTATCAAACCGTAAACAAAGTATACAATATGTATTCATTTCAGATCTAACCTGTATGATCCATCTCCATGCTCCCTCGTGCACACATATTTTAGATCAAGTCATTCATAAATAATCCATCATATGCACACTTAACACTTTGATCTCCATCTCCTTATATAGTATGAGCCTTAGCCAATACCTTAGGCCAATCCCTTAGTAATTTTAATGGTATTCTTTGTCGAGATCAAATTTTTTTTTTCACACTCATTACTATGGTCCAATACCATGGTAAATACCCTTAGTATTCATAATACCATGGTGTGGAAACTATACATAACTTCTCCTCATCATACTTGAGTATGTACATGACATTTCTTCATAGGAGCCATGTATATTTTCCTAAACTTCATGTTTATCATTCCTCTATCTCTGAACTGATATTCCTTCATCCATTCTCCCTATCACATTTGTACCAGCATGTGTAATCATCCTACTACCATAATGTTGATATATTTATCTAGTAGGTTTCCATCAAGGACAAAATTTTATTCATAATGTCAATAATGGCCCCCTTTGGACTTGAGGGAAACCACTTTGGTGTTTGGTTACTACCACCTGTAGTACCTTTATAAATACCTATACACACATCTGCAAACATATGAAGCTTCTCTTGAAGAATTCTTCTCAAAACACCAAGCTACTCTCCCCCATTGAAATCAAGGGCAAAGGGTTGACCAATGCTGAATGAAGACTTCTTTCTCCCTTTGTAGAGAGGATCATTGTAGGTATGATCTGCTGAATATGAACATTAAACATGATCCCCCTAAGGATGTGCGGAATCTTCTAGAAGATTTTCAATGAAGTACGTGACTCTCTGACTCAACCAAATATGACCTTTCCTAACACCAAGGAGTCATTCTTACATCAATCACCCAAAATAGTGGGGTTACATAGTTGACTCAACATACTTCAATGCCCAAAATAGTGGTCATACGTAATTGAACTTACCCCCAATAGTCCAAACATGACTAAATATTACAATTATTACATCATGGTTCTTTACATGACCTTTACATCAAGAGACATATATGACATTTATAACCAAAAGAAAATACCTCAATAATGAGGTAACAAGATCATGATAGTGATCAACAATAATAATACACCATATAGGATCCTGCAACATGAACATCATCATCATGAAGTAAGACAGGACAATGTAGCACCAATCTTTATCATCATCAACATGTGACCAAATATGTAATGCTTTCAATCATCACCAAGTAGTTGTAGTAGAAATATATCAATAACCATCCTCTTGTCTTCATGTAACCTACCTTGTCCTCATATGGGAATAAATATCATTCTCATGTCACGTTATCTTCATGCAAGAAGCATTATCACATCATAAACAACTTCACCAAAATGCAACTCAAATACTCATCCACAATATTTGTGTATCATAACCATGTAACATATGTGAGAACCAAGACCAAAATCATACAAAAATTTCACATGTAGCTCAAGAAGTATGTATATATATATATATATATATATATATATATATAGAGAGAGAGAGAGAGAGAGAGAGAGAGAGAGAGAGAGAGAGAGAGAGATCATCCATAATTGTACCATATGCAACCTATGCATCATTGAAGATATAATGATACCAAGATATAAGTAGTGAGTGAAACTCATCATCATCAACTAATGTCAATAAGTACCATGGCATGCATATCCTCTTCATGTAGAAATAACTCCACTAAGTGAAACTTTAACCAAGACTTCATCATCACTAATGACAATAACATATTTGTCTTCAGCAACAACAACTACACATCATTAATGATATATATACTTATCATGAAAATCATCATGCAACAAGGAATACTCATGAAATTATAATGCCAACAATGCACTATTAGAAGCATAGAAAATGCTCCCCCTGAACCTGTGCCAACTATTCACTAACAGGTCTGATCATATCCATATTCATCAATCTGAAAAGCCATTAAAAGAATCATATTGCAAAAACAACTCATAAACCATTGTAAGCCAACACCACTTCCAAGTAGTATCAGCATCAAAAAATTGTAACCAACCAATGTTAGAACCAGAAATACAAATAATAATTGACTAAAGAATATAAAAAATTCTCCCTAATTTTATCCTTATGTTTGTCCCAAAGTTTATTCATCTCAGATAAACACACACGAGTGTCTAGGTTGAAACATGCATATATACATGAATATCCTTCATAAGATCTGCGTACAGAATGTAAAATGCTGAATTTTTATAACCACAGCTCCCCCTGAGCCTATACTATATGTTCATGTTCACTATTACAATGTTAGATGCACTATCAGTAATATAAGCAACATGAAAATAAAAATAACATGGGAATCATCATCAAATTATACATATGTATAGCTCCCCCTAGGATCATACACCAATGATTTTGAGGACCTCATAATCATCACATGCTCTTCATGAGGTCATGTACCTCACATCACTTCTGTAGTCATTGTGAGAAGTATTCTTTTAAGAACAATGTACTATAGTCGATACCATCTTCTTTTACTTTGAGTCAAAATCCTCCTCATTCTTGTGAGAATTTATTTCTTTAAACACATGTAATTTGTCTCGAATTTTGTATCCTCTTGCTATGAATTTTCTAGATTCTTCATCCCTAACCTTTCATTTGGTTGATGTAAACACAATTATATTTCCCTTATCCACCATTTGACCTACACTTAGAATATTATAATTTAGCCCTTGAACTAATAAAGTAATAGTTTATCTTCTATATTTATTAATTTTGGCTCTACCTTTTCACAGAACTTTTGCTACAGCACGATTTCAAAGAATAAACTTTCCATCTGTGTTTTTCCTGAGAGACTCAAACTTGCACTTTTCTCCAGTCATGTGATGAGAGTGTTCGTTGTCTATGTACCATTCATCTTCATCTTCAAACAATCAGAGAGCAATACCACACCTTATTTGTTCTTCTTATTTCTACTTATTATGAGAAAATTTGTTGGATCCATCTTTCTTAGGTATTTTGACATCGATGTTCTTATATGATTGCTTTCCATGTTGTCTGTGGCAATCCATTGACTTGTTCCTGCATTCTTTTGCTACATGCCTAAATTTGTTACAAGAGTAACACCTTATATGAGAATAAAAGGGAGCAAAGGAATCATTATATTCATGTTTCATATTCCTTGTATTGCAATCAATTCCTTTGTGACCAAACATGTTGCAAGAAAAACAATATCAGTTAAAGGAACCTAAGTACCTAGGAGATGATGATCATTCTGTGAAATGACTATTGGCTTCAGATTGAAACTATTTTCTTCTACAATTTGCTGCAAGATGTTCATAATTGAGACATATGAAACATTAAATATTTTTTTATCAGAGGAGAGAATTGATTAAAATATCTATTATTGGGAGAAAATTATTTCGTTTGAAAATTCATCTTCCTTGGATGTTCCTCTGGTTGACTTCTTATCTCTTTGACAGGAATTTCAAATTTCATAATGTTGTCCTTCAAGATTCTTATACAAGCCTATGAACTAGATTCTCCTTTTGCAGTTTCATGAAAAAAAAGACTGAATTTATTGGTGCGATACCTTTGACTACTAAGAATGTTATCCAAAATCTTAATGCTATCTTGAAATCTCAAGTGTTTATCCTTTTCTTCTATTTTTCCTTTGACAATGTTTACCTCAACCTCCATTCTTTTGTATTATTCTTCCTTTACCTGATATTGTTTCCTCATTCCTTCTTCAACTATTCTTCTTTCTTACAATTGCTCCTTTAACTCGATAATCTCTTCCTCTGTACCATTCTCTTTTTCTTCAAATCCCTGAAGTAGTTGTTCATTTCGCTTGTCTCATTTTTCAAGATCTGCTCTTAGAGAAGTGATCTTAGCTTCAAGACCTTCACAATATTATTTAAATTATCCTGCAACATTTATCAATTTAACATGATCCCTAATATCACATCCTGCAGCTTATCCTTAAGGTTAATAATAATTTTCAAATAAATATTGAGTTTTCTTCTAATATTAAGAACTTCCTCTATCTTATCTTCTTTTGAATCAATAATGTCATCTGACATAACATACTCATATTTTGATTCATCCTGGTTTTGTTTAGAATCAAGGCTACCTATTGGTTCTTCTGATGAACAATCTTCCTTTGTTCTTCTTTCATGGGTTTCCTGAAGATTATCCCATACTTCCTTTGCAATTTCATAGTGCATAATATTTCCTAAAGATGAATCATGTATGTTACAAAAGATCACATTTAATGCTACATTATTCTTTCGTAATTATTCACCTCATGGAGGAGATTTAGTACAACCATTACATACTAAGTTCCAAACATTATATCCTTGGTTAATTAACTAGACTTCATTTCTTCTTTCCATTGCTAATAGTTATCATTACTTAGCATAAACATACCTTTATTGTCCATTGTTTTTAACTTTACTTATTCTTCTACTTCTAGAGCCATCCTTTTTTAATCTGTTATCTCTTTAGAATTCTTACTTTCACTTTTACCCATGAGAACAAGTTTGGTTGATTCACTATCATCTTAACTATCATGATTATTACATAGACAAGGAAATTGACCACAATTAGAACAAAAACCTATACCTGATAATTCTTTGTTAATGTCTTCTTCATTCTTTACCAATAGAAAGTGGGGTGCTCCTAAAGCTGAATATTTACTAACGTCTATAATTGTCACTACATATGATATATTTCTATCGCTACATCAGTTTTCTTACTCCTTCCTTTGATCTATATTCTTCTTTTCCATCATTCTTGATCCACTCCAAGCAATTAAGCTTCAACTCAAGTGACCTTCTCTGATACCAATTGTTGTGAAAAATACTAAGCGGGGGGGTATTGAATAAGTATTTTAAAACTCACTTAAACCTTTCATTTTCCTATTAAACTTTTTGTATACTACTATGATTAAGTAAACCGACGTATGTACATGACTTTAGTAGCGTATATCTAGTTAACTAACTTTTCATATATTTCATCATATGCTCTACTTTAACCAGTGTATCATTACTTCATTTTCCTTTAATTAAGTAGTAACCATGAGCAGTAAGAACATTATAAACCATCACACATAAGCAACACATCAACACATGAGGAGACCAAGATTTTTAAGTGGAAACCTAATGTGGGAGAAAACCACTGCTATCATCATCTTTGTCTTCATGTGAACATCTTACAATATTGTAATAGCATAGACTCATATCAATACATAGGCACCCACCTGTAGAAGGCTACAACCCCCTCTCATTCTCTAGCACCCACTAGAAGTTAGCTGCAACCCCCTGATCTCATTTACTAGCACCCACTGAAAGGAAAACCCAACACCCTGATCATATTTACCAACTACCATTGGAAGAAATATATGACTTCATCACTTAAGGATCTAATACTCAACTCATTTGTGGACCATGTTTCATAATTTTTCATACTTGATCCACCTGACTCACAACATCAAACCTGTAGGCCACCTTTCATCATATTTTCAGACTAGACACACTTCCAACAGTTAAGCTCAATACCAAATAGAAATATTGAAACCAATCACTGTATCAAATCACTTAATCATTGAACCAATCAAATCACTAAATATCTACCATTTCTTGGAACTCAATCAAACCAATCCATAATAGATATAAACCATCAGATCAAATATACGTTCATCGATATATCAATCCAAACACTATTACCCATCACAAAAACCAACGGTCGCTACTGCAAATCCTGATCAACCATATGTCAAAATATATACGTTATTATTCTGCAACATAAGTGTGTATGTACTCACTTCTCCTTAAGAGGACTTGCGTACAGTTCTCAAAATATTGAACAACTGAGTCTAAATTACTATCACACTAAATAAATCATTGAATCACATGTTGAACCCATCAAATATCATTGAACCAAACATAGATAATCATATAACAGCATCATCTCTATTCAACATATCATTCCATAAACAATTCAACCCAACTAGAACTGTCAAACAAAAATTATCAGTAGAGAGAAATCATCAACAAACAATAGAAAACATAATATAACTGATCAAACATCATTAAAAACTCATACTGCAAAACCCTAGCAGATGTACATGACTCTTATAAAGCACTTCCGTGTATGTACATGTTTTTCATACTTGACACCTACATAGTAATTCTTAACTTTTCACAGAATGTATACACAACTACCTAAAGGAAGATTCGCGTATGTACATGACTTCTCAACGATAAATTGATGTATATATTTGTAATCACTGAGTCATATCTTTGCTTCACAACACAACATATGCCAAACCCAAATCTCTACATACAAATTGTTACATCATAATATCATCATCACAGATCTATCAAACCCTAAACAGATTATCCAATATGTGTTCATTTCTAATCCATATCCATGCTCATTGGTACACACCTATTTCAGATCAAGTCATTCATAAATAATCCATCATATGCACACTTAACACTTTGATCTACATATCCTTATATAATATGAGCCTCAGCCAATACCTTAGGTCAATCCCTTATTAATTTTGATGGTATTATTTTACGAGATCAAATATCCTTTATCTTGCTCATTAGTATGGGACGATACCATGGTGCAGAAACTGTACGTGACTTCTCTTCATCATACCTGTGTAGGTACGAGACTTTTCTTCACAGGACCTGTTAGCGCTCGAATTTGGCCTCAGGCTGAGGAAGGCAAAATCCAAGGAAACATCAAACCACTTAGCCTCGTAGCTAGCCCTACGGGGACAGGAAAGGGCTCTCTCCGGGTCTATCTCGGAAAAATGTCTTCAAAGGGCGGAGATGACCAATAAATAAAACTGATTTTAGGCTAGTAAACTGATAGGGAAAGTTTAATTTTGAATTTTTAGAGTTTTGCTGGAAAACTGAGGACAACAATTTTGGGTGCAGGGATGAGACACAGTTTTTGCAGAGGTCTTTTTGGGGCGAGGTAGGAGATTGTCTTGATGCCTTTGAATTAAATGAATGGATAGGAATGACCGGAGAGGATCTAAAGAGAGCAAGAAACCTTCGAGAGTTCTCTTTAGACAGATGAAAACATAGATATTAAGCAAACTTAAAGGCAGAGCATAGAAACCATGAATTCTACCTTAACACTTCATTTACTTAATTCGCAGAAGAGAAGAGTAGGAAAATGATACACATAACAAACTTACAAGTACATGAGAGAAGCACACCATCAACACAAATAACTACAGGAATCCCAAATAGTGCTGCAAATTCCTGGTCTTTCCTTTGCCAAAATTGCAGAGATACAAAGAGTAATACAGTCTAAGCTTATCCCTCAAGAGTCCAACCATGAAAATGACTAAGAAAATACATAATATAGGCAATATAACACCTTTCCTTGCCTCTAGGGGTCTAGCTCATCCTTCTAGGAGTTGTTTCAACCAATTCTAAACTGAGCACTAAAATCTAGGCAGTCAAAACAACTTGCCTCTATAAGCTAGGAAACCAATTCATTCATTAAATTTTTTGACTTTTTATGAATGAATCTTCTAGAAGAGATAAATAAGTGCCATGACATCATAAAATTACATCAATTACATCAAGGAGGATGAAAAATCACTCCAAAAAGTCAAAACTAGTCAAATCTGCGTTTTGCTAAGCTGTAGATGAAAAATTGAGAAAATGTGCTGATGTGTAGCGCCCCAATCTTGAACGTGTAGCGCACCTTTGAGCCAACTTTTGAGGCACTTCCCGGCATCCAAATGAGGCAAAAGTAGGCTTGTTGAAAAGTTCTGGATGTCTACTTTCCAACCCAAGTGGAATTTCTCAATTTGGTGTCCATTTGCCCCTCCAAAATTGCAATCTCCCAAGACTGCTTCCTGTGTGTCCAAAAAGTGGCAGAAAGTCATTTTTTGCATGTTTTTTGACCTTCTGAGGGCTCAAAACCTGATGAAATGTCTTGGCCATTGCTGAGCAAGTGTAATTTGTCATGAAAAATCCAAAAATGCTGAGTTTTTGAGGAATGGACTTGCCCATCTTCAGGGTAGTGCGTGGCGCGCTACGCGTTCAGAGCCAAAAACCTGTGTGTGGCACAAAAAAGTCAAAATTGACCAAAATTGCTCAAAATTTCCTAAAATTTGAGCTGGAAGTGCATCATTGAGCACCATGCTCCTTGAAGGTAGCCTCAGTCAAAATATGAAGGGGATCAGGCCTTTTCCTCCGTTTTAGTGCCTTGGCCAACCGTCTCTTGAGCACCTTCATTCTTGCTTTACACACATGCATTCGAGCCCAATAGTGATTCTTCATGTGTCGAAGCATGTCCTTTTCCCTGTTTGCCTTGGCCAGCAACTTCTCCAAATGAGTATTGACCCGGATGAGCATAGCCTTCTCGCAATATTCATAACATGATTGGTATCGGAAACATGTCACTACAAGTGGACAAGCTTGTGGATAAGCCAAAGAGGTGGGCTCCTCCCTGACATGTTGACCACCTTTACCACCCCTGTGATGCCTCCTTGGCACCTCTACCTCTGGTGTTGATTCACAGTCATCACTTTTCTCATAATCTGTTTCGGTTTCTGACATGGTTTTGAAAGCAAGTCACTGAAAAAATAATGCTGACTGTGCACCCAATGAACTGCTGTTTGACTTTTTCAAATGCTGTCACCAATGGGACAAAAATACATGGGAATTGTTAGGGAAAGGGGAACATGAGGGAATGAGGGACAATAAACATGAAAAGGAATTTGGGGAAAGGGAACATGAAACATCATAATTTGAGGGATTTTAAGATGAAGGAGGATTTGGGAATTTTTCATAGGGTTTAAGGATTTCAGTAGGGTTTAGGGATTTTAGTGAATTTTAGTAGGAAGATTATATAATTACATGGAAAAATTTTAAGGAAAATGGTGATGAAGATATGGGAAAAAAGGGATGAACAATGGGCAACCTTGGGCAGCAAAATACTATGAAACCCTAGCACATTTACATCTTTAAATTTGACACAGCAATGTAGGGTTTCAACTCCATATTTGCATGGCATTTTTCAACATATTATTTCCTCATTCATCTTGATAAGCCACAACTTGCTATGGAGGAGAGGCCTACCTGATAGTTTCTTGAATGGAAAGATGATTTGGTAGCTTGCTGGAGGTTTACTGGGCAAAATTCCCAGTGCGTAGCGCGCTCCTGAACGCGTAGCGCACGTGCAAATTTGCACTGAGAAAAGTTGCCTGATGCGTAGCGCGCTCCAGAATGCATAGTGCGACTTTCAGATGACTTTTGGAGGCCTTCCTGGTGTCGGAATCAGGCACAGGATAGCTCGTTCGAAAGGTATTTCAGTCGACTTTCCAAACCAACTAGAATGTTTCAATTTGGAGTTCATTTTCCCTGTCAAAAATAAAATATTCCAAAACTGATCAAAATGTGCCAAATGAGGCTGCCTCAGGGCAGAGTGCTGTTGCAGTCAACTTTTGAATGCCTTCCTCAACTCCAAATTAAGCTCATGATAGCTCATTGGAAATATATTTGTGTATAGTTATCATTGCACTCATCAATCAATTCATTTGGCCAACCCAACTAGGAGAAAACTTGATTTTACTAAGGTCACTTCAGAGGTGCATTCAATTCTCCTGAGGCGATTGTATTTTTGACATTTCTCTAAAACCATGACACCTGTGTAAAAAGTGAAGGAGGTTTTTCTTCCTTGGCGTTTTTTGGACAAAAACCTCTCTCAGTTTTGCAAAATGCATCTTTGATTGCTCTGAAACATCATTTGAGTGAAACTTATCCCGATATGTGGAACAAGGGATTTTGTCGAAATGAAGGGGATAAGGGGCTTCTAAATTCTTGGGGAAATTTTTGGAAGTAGGTAGGGATGTTAGGAAGTAGGGGAAAGTGGAATCTCAAAGATCGAGTGAGGGGAAGGGGTCCAAAAGGGCAAAACACAGGCCCAACCTAGAAAATTGCCAAGTTGTAGCAAGAAACTAGGGTTTGTGCAAAAATGAGGAATTTGGGAGATCTCAGTGATGGGAAGCATTTGATAAGGTACATTAAGGATAGGGGAAGGTGTACGAACATTAGGATACAAGTTTTTCTAATGATTTGACCATCCAAGAGAAATTGCCTTCAAAACCCTAGGAGAGGGAAATGAACCTTGCCAAGGCACAACTGAAGCATGAACAAGGTGTAACATGACCCAATGGAATCTAATATGATGATGAAAACCATCTGAATGATGATACACTCAGCTGAATGATGACATGGACTGACATTTGGGCAACTTTGAAAGGAGTGAAAACAAACCCTAGACCTAATGCCTAGTGGCCAAATTTTGCTTGAAAACTCACTGAAATGACAAAATTTGACCTTGACACTTCAAAATCACTTTGTAAGAGCACGTTTGATCACTGGAGGAAGGCTAGAAAGACTGACACTAACATTGGCTCCAATGGGGATGGTAGCTCCTTGGAGGTGCCAAGAATGGCAGATCTTTGGGAGAGCAGACAGTGCCTTCGTCCATTGGGCAATGGAGTCAAAAACTCAAGCTGAAATGCATGACTGAAAACTGATGACTTGACAACACAAATTGACTCTCACTCGACTAAAAACTGACTCGATACTTAAACACAACTGACAAACTGGAAATGATGCTCAAAGTGGAGCTTATTCATCAAAACCTACTCTAACAGTTTCATTCATCACCTGATCAAGTGAAATGAAACAACCAATGTAACCAAGTAAGTATCCCGTCTGCTGGTTGAATTTTCCACAAGTTCTCGCTTATGAATAACAAGAGAGAACTAATGAATGACAACTCCGATGGCAACTTGGGAACAGATCCGTTGAATGCTATGGATTCTCTATCCACCTCCAAAAACACTACATAAGGATCTTGAAATTCAAGCACACTGAAACTTAGCTCATCCAATGGATTACTTATCTTTTCCTCATACCATAAATGCAAACTTTGATCTGAGCCTTGTGATGAGACCTCTGCTGAAAATGACAAAGAAACCGGCTGCCAGATCAAGTTCATATCAACACATGTTTCAAGCTCACATGTTAATGGAGAAAGACTTTGACTGCAAACCTCATCCAAAACATCAGCTATTGGATCATGAAAAACTTGAAAAGACTGCTGTAATGTATCCATTGAAAATGTATGACATCCTTCTAGCTGTTCATCTTTTTCTTGAGAGATTTTACGAAGATTCTGCCTTATAAACTGAAATGTTTTGAAACAAAAGGGTATAGAATCTTCCTGCATCATCAAATTTTGTATTTCATCTTCCACAGCTTCATCTGTAATCTTCCCTTCAATTTCATTTGGTGGCTGCAAATCTAATGCTACAGGCTGCTCAAGAATTTTGTTATCTGTCTCATCCTCAACATTAACACTGAGAGATTGTTGATTTGTGATAGGCTGTTCATTTGAAGATTTACTATGCAATCTAACCTTCAAAAACTGAAATGATTCAAAACATAATGGTACGGAGTCACCTTGAATCATTAAATCATGTGTGTCCACTTCCAAGTCTTCAGCTACAACTTGACAATCAATGGCTTTCGGGGGTTGCAAATCTGAATATGATAAGTCTTGAACAAAATTTTCATTGCTCTCATGATGATTCAAATCAAGACTTGTTGACATTTGATTTCTGATTACATGGTAGTTATCTCTGATGAATTGAAAAGAATCAAAACAAAAAGGCAAAGATCCTTCACTTACTTCAAACTTTGATGCACTTTCCTCATCATTGTCATAGCTTATATGCATCGGTTGATCATTGTACTCGAGCTGCTGTAAGTGAACTTCCTCCTCCCACAAACTAGCTGCTGATTCGTCTGCAAGATTAGCTTCTTTTTGGAGAACATAATCATCATCATACTGATCAAACTGAGGCAAATCATCAGTATAAAACATATCATCAAGCATACATGTCATATCAATAGATCTCTCTTCTCCAAGGTGATCTACAAAACAATCATTATCAGATCTATGACAACTAGGGTAAGAAACAAAATGTTTTGGATCAGCAACTTGTTCTTCTTCAATCAGCGAGCCATGAGCTTGAACATCATAATCATTCCTTGCGTTGACCTTCTGCATCATCTCTTCTACTGCACTTACCAAAATGTCAAGCTTTACCTCTAGAGATGTAGATTTTTCCGGATCTATGTTTTTCATCTCTTCTTCCTTCATTCTTGCCCTTCGGATCAGCAGATGTGCCTCTACATTTACTACACTGTTTTGCATCTCGTGAAGTGTTGCAATATTCCTTTCTCTCAACTGAAACTCCATCTCCGGATCAAAGGCACATGGATAGTGCAAGAGAGCAGATCTAGGAGTAGGCCTTATATCAATTGGCATTGAATAATAAACTTGATTAAATCTAGCCGAAAACTATTGTATTGTTTCCCTTGGTAATCTTTTCAGTTGGTTATACTCTTCTACAGTCAAGAAAAGGTTCTGCCCGATCATCCACCTGTCGAGAAAAATTTTGACAAACTGCTGGAAATCTGAAATGCTTGCATCAGGCAGGGCTTTGAACCAACTCTTCACTTTGGCTTGCAAAGAAAGAGCAAAAAGCCTTATACTAACATCTTCGCTATCAACTTCAAAAAGGTCTACAAAAGACTCAAAATTTTGCACATGTTTCTCAGCGTTGACATTCTTACATTCACCATCAAACCTCAGCAAGTATAGATCATAGTTTTTGGGGAAAGCATGAAGAAAAGAAGGTAAAACAAGAGGTTTATACCGATCTGGAATTTTACAAGGTGTAGGGGTATGTACAGCAGGTATAGAATCAGTCTTGGTCTCTTGAGATTCATCAATTTGAAGATGGTCATCACAAAATTTAGAAGAAAGGTCTTGATCAAGCTCAAAGGTATGCAAATCTTTGGTATTCACAATCTTCAAAGGGAAAGAATCAACTGCAGGCCGAGGATCTCTTCTCAAATACAATATACTTTGCAAAGCCTTCTTGACATTCTTGGGAAAAGAGAAGAAATAATTTACGACAAAGAACAAAATGTCTTGGATGAAATTCCAACTTGAATACCTGATCTGTCCATGTTGTCCTTTCATGTTTTTGGTGGTCAGGATCATCCTCCAGTGGAGTCTTTAGATCTGATCTCAAAACTAATTTAGAGTCACCAGGTGAATGATTTCAGCTTTTCAAGTGTCTGATCGTTGTCCACCATCAACAATCAGATCTGAACTTGATACATGTGCTGGGGTAAATTGCAGATGAAGTGCTACATTCACAAGCTCACGGAGGTCGACTGAAGCAGCGTTTATCTACTTGCGCTTATGCAAAGCAAAAGCATTTCTAAGGCTACCTGGCATATCTTCAGACTCCGTCTAAGACTTATGAAATAAACACATCATTCAGCAAACAATATGTTCTCCCCAGTATGGTCGCCAATATGTTAGCGCTTGAATTCAGCCTCAGGCTGAGGAAGGAAAAATCCAAGGCAACATCAAACCACTTAGCCTCGTAGCTAGCCCTACAGGGACAGGAGAGGGCTCTCTCCAGGTCTATCTCAGCAAAAGGTCTTCAAAGGGCGGAGATGACCAATAAAGAACACTGATTTTAGGCTAGTAAACTGATAGGGAAAGTTTAATTTTGAATTTTTAGAGTTTTACTGGAAAACTGAGGACAGCAATTTTGGGTGCGGGGATGAGACACAGTTTTTGCAGAGGTCTTTTTGGGGCGAGGTAGGAGATTGCCTTGATGCCTTTGAATTAAGTGAATGGATAGGAATGACCGGTGAGGAGCTAAAGAGAGCAAGAAACCTTTGAGAGTTCTCTTTAGACAGATGAAAACATAGATATTAAGCAAACTTAAAGGCAGAGCATAGAAACCATGAATTCTACCTTAACACTTCATTTACTTAATTTGCAGAAGAGAAGAGTAGGAAAATGATACACATAACAAACTTACAAGTACATGAGAGAAGCACACCATCAACACAAATAACCACAGGAATCCCAAATAGTGCTGCAAATCCCTGGTCTTTCCTTTGCCAAAATTGCAGAGATACAAAGAGTAATACAGTCTAAGCTTATCCCTCAAGAGTCCAACCATGAAAATGACTAAGAAAATACATAATATAGGCAATCTAACACCTTTCCTTGCCTCTAGGGGTCGATCTCATCCTTCTAGGAGTTGTTTCAACCAATTCTAAACTGAGCACTAAAATCTAGGCAGTCAAAACAACTTGCCTCTATAAGCTAGGAAACCAATTCATTCATTAAATTTTTTTGACTTTTTATGAATGAATCTTCTAGAAGAGATAAATAAGTGCCATGACATCATAAAATTACATCAATTACATCAAGGAGGATGAAAAATCACTCCAAAAAGTCAAAACTAGTCAAATCTGCGTTTTGCTAAGCTGTAGATGAAAAATTGAGAAAATGTGCTGATGCGTAGCGCCCCAATCTTGAACGTGTAGCGCGCCTTTGAGCCAACTTTTGAGGCACTTCCCGGCATCCAAATGAGGCAAAAGTAGGCTTGTTGGAAATTTCTGGATGTCTACTTTCCAACCCAAGTGGAATTTCTCAATTTGGTGTCCATTTGTCGCTCCAAAATTGCAATCTCCCAAGACTGCTTCCTGTGTGTCCAAACAGTGGCAGAAAGTCATTTTTTGCATGTTTTTTGACGTTCTGAGGGCTCAAAACCTGATGAAATGTCTTGTCCATTGCTGAGAAAGTGTAATTTGTCATGAAAAATCCAAAAATGCTGAGTTTTTTAGGAATGGACTTGCCCATCTTCAGGGTAGCGCGCGGCGCGCTACGCGTTCAGAGCCAAAAACCTATGTGTGGCACAAAAAAGTCAAAATTGACCAAAATTGCTCAAAATTTCCTGAAATTTGAGCTGGAAGTGCATCATTGAGCACCATGCTCCTTCAAGGTAGCCTCATCCAAAATATGAAGGGGATCGGGCCTTTTCCTCCGTTTTAGTGCCTTGGCCAACCGTCTCTTGAGCACCTTCATTCTTGCTTTACACACATGCATTCGAGCCCAATAGTGATTCTTCATGTGTCGGAGCATGTCCTTTCCCCTGTTTGCCTTGGCCAACAACTTCTCCAAATGAGTATTGACCCGGATGAGCATAGCCTTCTC
Organism: Pinus tabuliformis; assembly: GCA_031772625.1. NCBI lineage: Eukaryota > Viridiplantae > Streptophyta > Pinopsida > Pinales > Pinaceae > Pinus > Pinus tabuliformis. The sequence continues at coordinate 475,567,129 of CM062810.1, read as the reverse complement.
GCAATATTCATAACATGATTGGTATCGGAAACATGTCACTGCAAGTGGACAAGCTTGTGGATAAGCCAAAGAGGTGGGCTCCTCCCTGACATGCTGACCACCTTTACCACCCCTGTGATGCCTCCTTGGCACCTCTACCTCCGGTGTTGATTCACGGTCATCACTTTGCTCATAATCTGTTTTAGTTTCTGACATGGTTTTGAAAGCAAGTGACTGAAAAATAATGCTTACTGTGCACCCAATGAACTGTTGTTTGACTTTTTCAAATGCTGTCACCAAGGGGACAAAAATACATGGGAATTGTTAGGGAAAGGGGAACATGAGGGAATGAGGGACAATAAACATGAAAAGGAATTTGGGGAAAGGGAACATGAAACATCATAATTTGAGGGATTTTAAGATGAAGGAGGGTTTGGGAATTTTTCATAGGGTTTAAGGATTTTAGTAGGGTTTAGGGATTTTAGTGAATTTTAGTAGGAAGATTATATAATTACATGGAAAATTTTTAAGGAAAATGGTGATGAAGATATGGGAAAAAAGGGATGAACAATGGGCAACCTTGGGCAGAAAAATACTATGAAACCCTAGCACATTTACATCTTTAAATTTGACACAGCAATGTAGGGTTTCAACTCCATATTTGCATGGCATTTTTTAACATATTATTTCCTCATTCATCATGATAAGCCACAACTTGCTATGGAGGAGAGGCCTACCTGATAGTTTCTTGAATGGAAAGATGATTTGGTAGCTTGCTGGAGGTTCACTGGGCAAAATTCCCAGTGCGTAGCGGGCTCCTGAACGCGTAGCACACGTGCAAATTTGCACTGAGAAAAGTTGTCTGATGTGTAGCGCGCTCCTGAACGCGTAGCGCGACTTTCAGATGAATTTTGGAGGCCTTCCTGGTGTCAGAATCAGGCGCAGGATAGCGCGTTGGAAAGGTCTTTGAGTCTAATTTCCAACCCTACTGAAATTTTTCAATTTGGAGTTCATTTTCCCTGTCAAAAATCAAATATTCCAAAACTTGTCAAAATGTGCCAAATGAGGCTGCCTTAGGGCAGAGTGCTGTTGCAGTCAGCTTTTGAATGCCTTCCTCAACTCCAAATTGAGCTCATGATAGCGCATTGGAAAGATATTTGTCTCTAGTTATCCTTTGACTCATCAATAAATTCATTTCTCCAGCCCAACTATGAGAAAACTTGATTTTACTAAGGTCACTTCAGAGGTGCATTCAATTCTCCTGAGGCGATTGTAGTTTTGACATTTCTCTAAAACCGTGACACCTGTGTAAAAAGTGAAGGAGGTTTTCTTTCCTTGGCATGCTTTGGACAAACACCTCTATCAGTTTTTCAAAATTCATCTTTGATTGCTCTGAAGCATCATTTTAGTGAAACCTATCCCGATATGTGGAACAAGGGATTTTGTCGAAATGAAGCGAAATGAAGGGGATAAGGGACTTCTAAATTCTTGGGGAAATTTTTGGAAGTAGGGAGTGATGCTAGGAAGTAGGGGAAAGTGGAATATCAGAGATCGAGTGAGGGTAGGGGGTCCAAAAGGGCAAAACACAGGCCCAACCTAGAAAATTGCCAAGTTGTAGCAAGAAACTAGGGTTTGTGCAAAAATGAGGAATTTGGGGGATCTCAGTGATGGGAAGCATTTGATAAGGTACATTAAGGATAGGGAAAGGTGTATGAACATCAGGATACATGTTTTTCTAATGATTTGACCATCCAAGAGAAATTGCCTTCAAAACCCTAGGAGAGGGAAATGAATGTTGCCAAGGCACAGCTGAAGCATGAACAAGGTGTAACATGACCCAATGGAACCTAATATGATGATGACAAACCTCTGAATGATGATACACTCAGCTGAATGATGACATGGACTGACATTTGGGCAACTTTGAAAGGAGTGAAAACAAACCCTAGACCTAATGGCTAGTGGCCAAATTTTTCTTGAAAACTCACTAAAATGACAAAATTTGACCTTGACACTTCAAAATCACTTTGTAAGAGCACGTTTGATCACTGGAGGAAGGCTGGAAAGACTGACACTAACAGGACCCATGTATACTTTCTTAAATTTTATCTTTATCATTCCTCTATCTTTGAACTGATATTCCTTTGTCTATTCTCTCTGTCACATTTGTATCAGCTTGTGTAATCATCTTGTTACCATAATGTTGATATATTTATCAAGTAGGTTTCCATCAAGGACAACACTTTATTCATAATTCCAATAGATCTTATGCTTAAAGTGAATTGATATTATTAGGCATGGAACAATCCCTGGGAGAATCAAGTAATATTTGACTAATTTTTTTCCTAGGTACAAAAAGGATGACCCCCTCTCCATCACTCATGATAGTCACCTTGGAGAATGGCCACTAAGGTTACCATCGACAATGACCCATCCTAGGGTAACAATCGTCAATTGGAACTACACACAAGGGAAGGGTATTAAGCCTGAAGCCTCCCTAGAGAGACCCACTGAATATTCTCAACTCACAGCACCAAGACCAAATGAAGCATGTTAGATCACTCTGTTGGTCCCAATGTATCCTCATGATTCACTATTATGTGAGAAGGGATTCCTAGGTGCATGCCACTTGATAGTGGATTTACTCACCCTATCGCAATATGTTAAGTGTGTTTCATGGTTTTGGATAATTTACCTTTCTCCTCTATTCCAAGACCCTACCCTATGTTACTATGTTCTTTCTATGAGAGAAAATGGAAAATATCGAGTTAATTTTCATTATGTCTTTATGTTAGGGTTTTTTTAAGTGAAGTGTGTGATGGATGAAACTATGTGCAACAACCCCTAGTTGATTTATTATGTAAACAAATAAAAATAATAACCAAGGTCATGGGACACATCTTCCAAGTTAATTTATGGCTATGGAAATTGGCAAAGGCATTGGAAAAGGAAAAATAACATTAATTGGAATTTTATTTTTGAAAATAATGGAAAATAGTTGAAAAGGAAGGTCAAATGTCAGAAAATTGCATTTGCAAAAAATTGAAGTAAAAATAGAGGAAAATGAAGAAAATAGAGGCCTCAATGATAAAAAGTCTTTTGAGGATCAGTTCACAACTTTTGACAGTTCTATGGTAGAGCTCTCTCTCTATTCTCTCATTCTCTCATAATCTTGCATACTTAGAGTTTTCTTGGAGAACTCTTGGAGGATTTTGGCATACATTGGATTTTGACAAAGAAGGAAAACAAAAATATGGAAAGTGCTAGGGGATAATGGAATCAATGGCCATGACTAGATTTATTTGTAGGTAAAAGGTTTCATTTATGATATCCTTGTTGATTTATCAATGCATGGTATATGGATGTTATTATCTGGTTATGATCTATCATTGGCATGGAAGATTGTCAGGATTGGTAGTCGTTTTGTCTAGCCTTACCATTTCCTGGATAGCTATGGTGTTGTGGATTCTTCCACTTATTTTTTTCTGATTGATGCTTGTAATTCCTTGTGGTTTTGGGTTGGAACAAACACTCTGGAAGCCCTGGAACAACTTGGGTTGAGTTACTAGTCCTGGATCCTAGGTTGGAATAACACTCTAGAGCGCTTGATGGGTTGAGTTACTAGTCTTGGAGTTGGGTTGGACAAATGCTTTGGAGCCTTGGAAGGTTGTTGGTTGAGTTACTAGTTCTTGGAGCCTTGGATAATTACATAGAGACCAATCTAGTTGGTGTTAGTGATGTCTGACCATGAGGTGGAATGATTGTTTGAGGGTTGAGGTCATTTCGCCTCTAGAAGCCCTCATTTGGTTTTGTTTAATTTATTCCATGATATCTCATATTCACGCTTGGAATATGATGTGGGAGTGATTGGTTGAAATAGATATTTGGTTCAGCCTAATCTATAGTTGGGTGGTACATAGAAGCATCGTACTTTCTTTATATTTTCCTATGTTAATAAGATCTATTCTTCCATTATGACTGATGTATATTTATTGGAAATTTTTTGGTGATATTATGGTTGAGTTACCATGGTTTATATGTTGGTTATTTTCTGGTTAAATTTTGTTCATATGATGTGTATCTTCTATGGATCTTGTCATTAAATGTTTAGTTGTTGACAAGTCATGAATGTATAAGCTAATAATGGTGTTGCATATATGTGGAGAGGGAAGAATACCTTCTTGGTGATTCTCATATGAATCTCAGAATTCTATGATGAGATGTGCATTTATGACTTGTAGCTTACTTCTTTGCAATATGTTTGACGAACTGTATGTTATGTTCTAGGCATTAGGTCAAGTTCTTCCTTCAAACTTTTATGTTAATATTGATTCTGAGAAGTTTCAAGATGTCTTGGGCAGTGGCCTTGAGGCTGACTCGAAATTTGGGCTCAAATTGCGGGACCGCGTGCTCCTAACAAAGAAATTTGGGTTGCAATTACATAGATGTATGCTTGTGCATGTAGTTGGAGGCTCCCAACTACATTGATGCCTTGTTGCGGGAGCATTTGAGGACCAAAGTCAAAGAAAAGTGTGTCCAACTCAGTTTTTGGCCACTTGGGGTGGTTACTCAGTATCTGAGTGACCCATAACCCCTATAGAATGTAATGAGATGTCAGGTTATCTTCTATGGTCAGCCCCACATCCTTAATGGAACCTCAAAGGTTGAGTCATGTCATAATAGCTACTCCTTTCATGTTTACCCTCGCAAGCTAGTGAAAATAGGTAAATGTGGGAGGGGCGGTTACACTGTATGGTTTTATGGATAGTCTCGTTCAAAGAAACCATGCATGATATGCACATGAAAGTATCAATTTTAACATATACTATATAGATAAAGGAGATGATCGTTCCTTTATTTCAAATGTAAGTATGAAATACTCCCTTTCTGTTTCTCATGAAACACTCAGATTAATCAAACAAATAAAAAACTCAACTACAAGAGTCCAACAAGAAAATTCAAATGGTAAAAATAAAGAACAATACTTAAAAACCGAAACCCTAATCTACTAGAAAGTATGCACTAAGAGGTAATACTACCAACAACCATCACATTAACAAGTAGAAAAATAAGCTAGGTTGTTAGGATATGATGGTAGAGAGGTATCTAGACACTAATGTTTTTTATGGGAGTCAAACCCAAGACAAAGCTTAAAACCATAATCAGAGAAAAAATATTCAATAATCTATAAGTAAATATAGAAAAATTACACAATATTCAAGAACAAAAATGACATGTCCAAAATCAGATTGCTAGGGGGTATAAAATAGTGCCAAAAAACTTAAAAACTTATAAGTGAATCCTTTTAAAAATCTCTAGAATGAGGCGACAGTTCTCTGTGAACAAATAAACTGAGCAACAGAGACCTAAAAACACTTTGTTACAGAGTTATTAGAGCAACAAAGAGGCATGAAATGCTATGGTTATAACTGAGAAGGAGCACTAAAAGGACAACCAACAGATTTTAAAGTATTTTAGCACAATATTTTCGTATCCAAGTTAATGACAAGACTTATGTCTACTGTAAATTATATGGGAAAATAAAAATCCACTTGGAAAAAAATACAATATAAAAATATGATCATTGGGGTCTCCCTAGTGAAGTCACTAATTCTATTAAAGACAAATTCCACTCATAGTAATGAGTTACGTTAGGTCTAGCAGACCTTCTCAGGGTTGGCCAAGATGAAGGGTGTGTGAATAAAATGTGATACTATAAATGGAAATAAATCCAAACCATGTAATAACAAAGTCACAAAGAAGGTGGATATGGTTAAATTCCTATTGCGAGGAATCCAACTCTATTTGGTGATGCTAGCTTATAGGAGATATCCTATATATCTTAGCTCATGCTTCTACTTCTAAATCTCTCAACGTAAACAAGAAATGAAACCACCATATTCCCTGCAGCGAAATATTAATGCAGACATACAAATGAAACCAAATCAAATATGTAAACAAAAAAAGTAGACATGAATGAAATGTGGAAATATGCATCTCTTTATAATATATGAGGTAGAAATACATAACTAGGCCTTCTAAAGCCTTTGATTGAGCAAATCCCTTTCCTACATTCATTGGTATTTTTACCTATGCATACAATATTATCACAAATATGTGTTATAGATCAAAATTTTGACAACATTCCAATGCTCTAATATTTCCTCTCTTGTGACTGATAGAGAGCTTGTTTATATATGTTTTTATCAAGAGTGATTGCATTGAACATAGACACTTGATCATGTCTGGTGGTTTGATTCTTATCCACTAAGAGTGATCAAAGATTACTTGATCAAACTTATTCATATGTAAAATTCCCTATGTTTCTCCAATCCAGTTACATTGGAGCATTGTTAAGCCTCTTTTTCTCAAGTTACTTAGACATAGGGCATTATTGGGCCTAGTTTTTCTCAACTACAACTGCAAGGGAGCATTGAAGCCTCTAATTTCATCTTTCTAGAGTATTCCATAAATCAATTTTTCACACAATGGCTTGGCATGCATTTTCCCCTTCTATTGTACCCTAGGGGGTGCCTTTTTGAGGCATAACATTATCCTCCATTCATGTGTGTTTGTAGCCAAAACGTTTTTCCTTTAGTTTGAGTTCTCTAGTGTCTCCAAGCCAAATAATGACTTTGGGTGCTAATTAACATCACTAATTACACTTTGGTGACTTCTTGATCATAAAGGAAGCCCAACAAGTGAATGGTTGTAAGACTCAATACCTAGGATTGTAATTAAATGTTTAATGTGTTGGAATATAATCCTAACATCTACATTTATTTTTTAGCCTAAGTATCCTTGACTTAGCCACATGCACTAAAAATCATGTTCACACTTGATTTTTGGTAAACTAGCTCAGTGGACCAACTTTCCCTTGTTTTTTTTCCTTTAAAGGCTTAACATTATGTAAATATTGGTCAAACCACTTTACTAAACCATTTAGACATCTAAGTGCATGTTCACACCTAACCACACCTCATCCACATGAGTTATTTGAGGATTGGCACCCCACATGAAGATTCCCCCTTAAATCGAGGGATTTGGTCCCCCGGACCATTTTAGCATGTTTTAAAGTTTACTTCCTTGGGAAATGCACCCCTCCTCATTCTTTCCTCGTGGCTGATAGTTGGCATAGGTTGTCCTGAGTCATTGTTGCTATTTTAGGCCTCCCTTTAGCTTTTCTTAGTCTTTTCTAGTTTTTTTTTACTAGTTTTTTTCCTAGTTCTCTAGATTCGGAAATTTCTATATAACCACCTTGAGGTTTGGTTGCTCATGTATTACTATTGTTCATTAATTTAATACATTGATTTTATGGAGAAAATTCTTTCTCTCCTCTCTTGAATATCAGCAAATTACTTGTGTTTAATTTAACTAGAATTCTAGATCTATCGGAGTTTCTACAGGAATTCTACATGGTATCGGAGCTAGTTCAAATCTAGTGGATTGTACATGGTTTTATTTGTAGGTATAGATCATCAGGAGGCGTATCAAATAGTAATGGATCATCTCCATCATCCCACAAAACTCGCTCTAAATCCTTTCAATTACTTCGAATGGAAGATAGAGATTACTCTGCTCCTCCGAAGCAAAGGGCTTTACAGGGTAACAATGGGAATGAAGACTGAACCGACTTTTGAACTTGATGCATGTGGACTCAAGAAAGAGGAAGATCAACTCATCCTTTCGATTCTATCGAAATTAGGTCTTGAATATTCCGTATTTGTGTCATCTTTTCAAGCATCTAAATTGACTTAGGAAAAATGGAAAATGCCTCCATTGAATGACTTCATTGAAGCATTGACTCAAGAGCAAGCTAAGTCAGTCCAAATGGGTGCCATCAAGCATTCAAAGAATAAAGCACTTGTGGCTATTGATGCTCCAAAGAGCAGTGGAAGAGACAAGCAAAAAGAAAAGGGTAAATTTAATGAATCGAAGAAGGAGAGACTTGTATAATCTTCAGAGAGCTCTTCTTTGCGTAAGGGTAAGAAGAAGAAGGAAAGAACACTTTGGAGCTACTATTCCAAAGGTTTTCATCCCGAATAAAATTTCATGAGGAAAACAATCGATGAGATGGCTAAGAAATTGCAACAGCACAATCTCACCATGACCAAGAATGCAAAGAAGAAGGATGATAATAGAACGGGAGATGGGAGAGGGAGAGCATGAGATGGTCATGCTTTAATGGCTATCACATCCACTCCATCAGCTTGGATCCCTGATTCAGGTGCATCGAACCATATGGCTGCATCAAAAGATGAATTTTCCTCCATCGAAGAAAGCACTAGATCCCTAATTTACTTGGGAGATACCACACCCGCAAAGGTGTGCGGAGAAGGAATTGTAGACCTTGAGCGAGGCTGCTTCACAAATGTGCTTCATGTTCCCTCGCTGTCCACAAATCTTCTCTCGATATATCAGATCACTCATTCCAGCTCTAGAAGGAAGGTGGAGTTCACTCCGGACTCCACAGTGATTACCGGGATTTCCACAGGCTCACAGCTTGCACATGAAATTGTAGATCACGGTTCTCGTTTGTATTTCTTCTCTCACTTTGTTCCTAAATATATTAGCACTATATTTATGTCACAATCTAATGATATTAGCATGATATGGCATGAAATATTTGGCCATATAAACTATAAGTACTTGCATCAACTTAGCAAGGAAAACATGGTAGAAGGATTGCCCACTATTAAATTCACAAGCAGTGTATATCAAGGATGCATTCTTGGCAAGCATCCGGAGCAGAAGTTTGATAAAGGGAAGGCATAGAGAGCTTCTTCACCTCTTGGGATGATTCACAGTGACATCACGGGCCCATTCTCGCAACTTTCAATCATTAAGGCTCGATATGTACTCACTCTCATAGATGATTTCTCTCGCTTTACTTGGGTATTTCTTCTAAAATTAAAATCAGAAGTATTTGAATGCCTTATAGAATTTAAAGAACTTGCTGAGAATGAGTCTAGGTGTAAGATTAAGATACTCCGTACTGATAATGGGGGGAGTATGTCAACAAATATATGCAGCAACCTTGTATTGATGCAGGTATACAGTTAAAACACAGTGCCATATACACCACAGCAGAATGGTGTCGCAGAGAGGAAAAACTGGTCGTTAAAAGATATGGCCAATTGTATGCTACAGTCCAAATCATTAGCTCCTAAGCTATGGGCTGAAGCTATTAATTGTGTAGCATACATTCAAAACCGCATTCCTCACAAAGCACTCAAAGGCACCACTCCATTTGAATGTTGGACCGATAAGAAACCGAAAGTGTCGCACTTTCACATTTTTGGTTCACAAGCATGGGCTCACATTCCGACAAATAAGAGGAAGGATTTGTAGCCTCAAAGTGTTGAATGTATCTTCGTTGGATATCCTGACAGTGTCCAAGGATATATATTGCTAGACTCTCACACTAAAAAGTTTCTTATAGCTTGAAGTGTGAAGTTTGAAGAAGAATCACTGCATGATTTTTCAGCAGACCTTGCTGAGGAACCGCTTGTTGCCACTAATGAGGAGGAGTCCAAAACTTCTTCGAGCACTTCAGAGCATCCATTAGAGAAGTATCTTGGGTCTTATTCATAGGATGTGGAGAAGGTCATGGCTGCTCCAACTCAGTGGCCAACTTGGGCATAGAAAACACTACAAGATGCGGGTGAACTAGTTGGTGATCCTGCGGATGTGAGAAGGCCTAGATCACAGTTTTTTGGGGCTTCTCAAGCCATGGTTTCCACTGAACCATTGCTTCCCATGAATTTATATATGACACTTGGTTTAGATCTACAGTCACACTCTAAGGTTGTTGGAAACCCGCTTTGGGAGGCTGCCATGGATGAAGAGTACTCTGCTCTCATGGAAAACAACACATGGGACTCGGTTCCACTTCCGAAAGGAAGAAAGCTTGTTCGATGTCGATGGATCTATCGAAAAAAGATTGTTGTAGATGGTAAGATCAGTAAGTACAAATATTGACTTGTTGCAAAAGGATACTCACAGGTACATGGCATAGACTACACAGAGAAATTTGCACCTGTTGCAAAAATTGACTCCATTCGACTAGTTTTAGACATTGCTGCTTCTCGCAGATGGGAAGTTCATCACATGGATGTGAAGAGTTCATTTCTTCATGGAGATCTCAAGGAGGAGATATATATGGAGCAACCACAGGGATACATTCAGAACTCTTCCCTCATTTGCAGATTAAATAAATCTTTGTATGGCCTAAAATAGGCTTCCATACCCTAGTATGCAAAGATGGATTCTTTCCTCCCTTCCATTGGGTTCATTTGATGCAAATCTGATCCAAATGTTTGTTTTCTGCAACATGATGATTCCCTTTTTCTAATAGTACTTTATGTATATGATTTATTGATGATAGGGAACCTTACCTTATCTCTTGATTCGGAAAAATTAGCATTGCATGATCGATTTTCCATGACAGATTTGGGACTGTTGCACTACTTTCTTGGTCTTGAAGTTTCTCAGTCTACTCCAGGGATCAAGATGGCATAGTCTGAGTATGCATCATATCTACTTGTCTTCTTTCAGATGATAAAATTCAAGCCAATAACATCTCCCTTTCTTTCGGGGATTGAATTTGAGGATGCAGGTACTACACCTTTGGTGGACAGTACACTGTATCGACAGTTGTTTGGGAGTTTGTTGTATCTTACTCACACCCGACCTAATATATCTTTTGTAGTAGGAGTTTGTTCCAAATATTTGCAGGAATCCCATGAGCTTCACTGGAAAGATAAAAAGAGAATCCTTAGATATGTGAAAGGTACTTCCATTTTTGGTATGTTTTATGCTGCAGATTGACCACTTTCACTGATTCGATACACAGATTCTGATTGGGCTGGCAATGATACAGACCGCAAGTCTGCCTCTGGTTATGTTTTCAGCTTTGGTTCAGGGCCCTTTTTCTGTTCTAGCAAGAATAAATCCATGATTTCTTTATCTACAACCAAGACGAAGTATAGAGGTGCAGTCAATGTAGCTACATAGGTTGTTTGGTTGTAGGAGCTTCTCTCCAAGTTTGGTATTCAGTATCCACTTTTGACTATCATATTTTGTGACAAGGTCCATTCAGATATCGATTAATCTAGTTTAAAGGTAAAGGACCAAGCACATCGAGATTCACATGCATTACATCCACGAGTTGATCCGTGACCAAGCCATATCACTGTAGTACTACCCCACTGAGCAGTAGGTTGCAGACATCCTCACCAAGTCTTTCATTGAAAAGAAATTTTCAGAACTGAGATCTATGCTTGGAGTGATGGAGATAGCTCAGTAGGCCCTTCTAGCCACTTAGCCCTTTTTTTTCTCTTTTGGGGGCGCCGGGGGGGGTTCCCATGAGGTTTTCCCTCTTTCTTCATTTTATGAAGACCTTTCATTTATTGTACCTAAGTACCTAACATGGCATCTTGGTCGAGAATTAGTTTAGATAAGTGAATTAGGATGAAGGGGGGGTGTTGGAATATAATCCTAACATCTACATTTATTTTTTAGCCTAAGTATCCTTGACTTAGCCACATGCACTAAAAATCATGTTCACACTTGGTTTTTGGTAAACTAACTCGGTGGACGAACTTTCCCTTGTTTTTTTCCTTTAAAGGCTTAATATTATGGAAATATTGGTCCAACCACTTTCCTAAACCATTTAGACATCTAAGTGCATGTTCACACCTAACCACACCTCATCCACTTGAGTTATTTGAGGATTGGCGCCCCACATGAAGATTCCCCCTTAAATCAAGGGATTTGGTCCCCCGAACCATTTTAGCATGTTTTAAAGTTGCCTTCCTTGGGAAATGCGCCCCTCATGATGATTTACTCATGGCTGATAGTTGGCATAGGTTGTCTTGAGCCATTGTTGCTATTTTAGGCCTCCCTTTAGCTTTTCTTAGCCTTTTCTAGTTTTTTTAACTAGTTTTTTCCTAGTTTTCTAGATTCGGAAATTTCTATATAACCACCTCGAGGTTTGGTTGCTCATATATTACTATTGTTCATTAATCTAATACATTGATTTTATGGAGCAAATTATTTCTCTCATCTCTTGAATATCAGCAAATTACTTGTGTTTAATTTAACTAGAATTTTAGATCTATCGGAGTTTCTAGAGAAATTCTACATAATGATAGTTAAATAGGCTATTAAATATAATAAGAATGTAAAGTTAAATAAAAGATAATAGAGAAATACATATTAAAAAAAAAATTAATAAGAGAGAAAAGATTTCCTATTGGCCTTCCCATTATCCCAAATCTCCATATTTTTTCTTGTAGTTTAATTCACAAAGGTTCTTATCGTTAGGAGGAGATATTGCAAAGGAGAAAGCTCTATGTGAATTGTTGAAGGAAATATAGCCGTGAACTACATTGTAATTAGTGATTATTGAAATAGAGAATTGAACAACCATTGAATGTTAATTTCCCCATTTAGTTTTACGAGGTAAAAAATGTGTCTAGTGCCTTGTGGCGTTTAAAATTAATGTGATTGTATTCTTTCTTTAGTTCTGATTTGAATGACTAAATAAGAATAAGAAACGTTTCATTTACTTATTTATTGTAATTAATTATTGTCCAATGTTGGATATTGCAACCTAAAAGTCTCAATAAGGGGTTTCATGTAAAAAAAATTCAATTTTAGTATACTCTGGCCCTATCAACATTTTCCCATACCTCAATCTCATCCTCAATTGATTGTTATATATCTGGAATCTTATATATTCGGCATTACATCTCTTATATTCTTGTTTATTAGAGTTGAAAGGTGCACATAATAGCCCAAATCTCTGTTTAATCATTCAGTTAATGTCTCTACTAATGTGAGAATCCATTACGATTGTAGTTTTTTCATTTTATTTATAATCACATTCTCAATTAATACTGTAAGGAACATCAATAGCTAATAAATATAGATCATCCATCTACAGTGTCTAAAGATCAACGGTTGTCAGCATAGACAATTACATTTTCATAAGAGGTTATTATATTAAAATATTTAATAATGTAGTCTTCTTCGCTACATTTTTCCAACAACCTAGGCAATTGGTTCTCTCATTGAACCCATTCACTTCCTTGTTGGACATGTTCGCTTACCCATTGAGCATGCACATCCATCGAGATGGAACACTCTTCCCAAAAAAAATGTGTATACATTGCATGTAGTCATATAATGGTGATATTGTCTATACACATCTATTTTGGCACACATTTTTCTTGGAAGAGTGGTCATCAGTGATCCCTTTCTTATTCAATTATCTAATTTCCAGAGAAAATTGTATGGTATGCCTCTTTGATTATTACTTGATCAGGCAGATGGAAATATTCTTAAATGGGGTACAAACAAATTAGTAGTCTATGATCAATGCTTTCTTGTGGGACGTTATATGAGCTACCACCCACTATTGAATGAATAATTATGGGGAAACATGGGAAATCAACTAGAGAATTGCAATAAATTCTAGTGATCAATACTAATTTAATCCTGTATTGGAAACTAATGCATGTGATAATTATTTACTTGAAATATCCCATATTAAGTTTTCATTATATATTATGATGTTATATTATCTCGATGAATGGGATTTGGTTAAGTATTTAATAAATATATTATAGTTTACAAGAGAAAACCACTAGCCATCGTTAACCATTTTTGAAATAGATGTTATTTTTTCTCACTTTTGGATATATAATGGTTGTGAGCTATATGCCCATATTGATGCTTGTAGTCCAATTCTCAAGGAGAAGACCTATACTTGTGATTGCAGTGAACTCTAGTAAAAATGTGTTGATGTTCTATGAATTGAAGATACCAATGAAACCAAGCATTGGACTTAAGAGTCGTAACCACTTAATGCATGCTTGCATACTAAGTGGCTCATTATAATATAGAATTATGAGATGAAAGTCCTAATTATAATTATTTCTATTTGCGGTTAGTTTCTGGTGTGCAGGTTACATCTAACAACATAACATTCTAAATACATAGATGTTTCTACTAGATAGATAAATAAAGGGAAAATTTTATTTTCCACAAAGGATATGGTTTTCCCTCATTTATGGATTAGTTATATGGGAAAACAATTTTTGTGTTCATTTCAACGACTTCCCTTCTTGTTATTAAAGTAGGGTAATATGTGACTTATTTCCTCTCTACTTTTGGACTTCTACATTATTGGAGATCATCATCCTTTGATTAGTAATATTTAATGGAGGTTATTTAATCCTTTCCCTTGCCTTTTAATTGCACAAACCTAAATTTAAAGTCATTTCCAATTCAATATGTACTTTTACGTAATTCTCTAGAGTGATTTAAATATGCCAATTGGTTTTCATCATTCAAGGATAATTTACTCGTGTACCATTGATGCAAGGTATCTTAGGCTTCCCAATACATGCATATTTGATGATGGTGTTTCCACTCCTCTTTCCATAATTCTATAAAATAACACAAGAGAAACTTCATTAGAGCCTCTTTTAGGATGCCTTGTAACCCATGATAAAACCATAGTGTTCTTATAGAATTGGAAATGCACAACATTGAACATTAAATAGGGGAGATATGCAATTCTTGGTGGGTTATTAAAAGTCTAGAAGTTTGTTAGCAATTGAAATAGAAATAAGGTTTTATGAATCAAACCCCTTATAGTTAATGTGAATTACAATGGTTCGTTTAATAGGACTCAAATGGAAAGAGATGTTCACATTCTTTTTAATTAAAATACCTTCCAAAACTCTACAATTCAAATGCGACTTATAAACCAAGAGTCCAATTAACATTTAAATTAAACTCACAAAAATTGCTACACTAAGCCATTGATTTTCTCAATGAAATTTCACCAAGTAGTTCATGGTAATCTTACTACAATTCATATGAGATCTATCAAGACTTTGTCAACATGACTTCATATTTTCAGTCAACCTAATATAAATTATTACTTTTAACTATCCACTGTACCATTACATTGTTTTCGTACCAGCGATAACCACCCTCCAAAATTTTGCCTATGCTTCATTTTGGAGCCTCCCTCTTAAAATCACAGCAACTTATCTCGCTCTAAACCAAGTACTTGTGCTTTAATTCACATTTATATTGTTCATGTTCACTTTTTTTTTCTTACTTGCTTTACTGTCTAACCCACAAGTCGATCTCTTGAATTGGTTTCAACCTAGTTGAGGGCTTACCTTAGTAAATTGTGTAATCCTTGAGGGAAACTAGCCTTGCTCTCTGGAATTGCACAGTCCAAGCCAACACTGAGCCTTTAGCTTAAGAATTGCGCAGATTCATTTGATGGCCAACCTTTAGTTAGGAAACTACACAATGCATGAGAGGCAGCTGAGAGTCACTCAACCAAGAAATTACGTAGAATTCTTTCTGCTCAGACGTTGCTCAGTACATAAACCAGAGGGTTGCAGAGCCCTTCCTAGAATTGCGCAATATTTCTGGGAAATGCATGGTAGATTTTCCTTAACAATACAAAAACATCCCAAGGAAGTAGGGGTCTATTATTAGTTTCCTGAAGGTGGCACAGTGCTATCTTTAGAAGTTTCCGCTAGGTGTCGCTTTTGTCCTTGATCTCAGGCATGCACATCATGAATTCCAATTTTTCTCAATTCAACGTAATAGATGCCTCTAGAGCTCTTTTGTATACTCAATCATCCAGCTCTAGCATGTGTGAGGAGATCAAGGAACCTTCAGAGCATCGTTGTCAATTTTTTAGGTGAGTTTTTATTTTATCATTTTTTGCAGCCTTTTTTGTCGCTTTTTCTTCTTTAGCTTATGAGAGTGTTGTTTCACTTATTTTGTTGAGCGAATGTTGGTTTTTTAACTTTTTTTATCCTGTATAAGTGTTGTTTCAAGTTTTTCATTGCCTTTCCCAAGTGCCACATGCATTACCCTGTTTTTGCAATAACAGTCGTCGTTATGGCAACTCTCTCTATATGCTTCATTCTCTTTCTGTTTGATTGATCCCTACACTTTTTTTACTTGCATGCATCATCAAACAATCATATATGAACCCATCATCTCACCATCCTTTAGGTCTGCTTGATTGCAGACTCCCCTTAGGCAGATTTGGGCTCCCCTTGCATGGATCTCACATTCACTTGCATGCACTATGAAATCTGGCAACTCAAGGCCTCTACCTTAGCTTATGGAATTGTGCAGAGGCTCTCCTAGCCTAACTCCAACTACGCATTGCACAATCCTAGAGACAATATCCTAGCTTGGTCAACGAAACTGTGTAATGTGCAGTCTCTCTGAGGCTCTACCCAAGACTAAACTATGCTTTGTGGAGTTCCAGACAGCAAGCTTTCACATTGACTACTAGGACCATGCAGTGCGTAGTTGCCACAATTAGTCAAACACCACTATTGGTCAAATTTTGTGCAATCCCTCTCATTAGACGGCCTGATTGTTGCTTGATCATGTTGTGAAGATAGATTTCTAAGAGCTAATATTTGCTTGGCATGAATGTCCTTTTTGTCCCATAGGTACCATGCTTGTGAAGCACTTCTCTCCACCAGTAATTGTACCATGGCACCAAAGATATATTATTGTAGAAATATCACCAGAAGGAGTACTGGGGAAGTAGTTGAGAAAGTGACAGTTACCTTGCCAATATATGAAGATACTCAACTGTCCATATAAAAGGAGTCATCACTAACATGGAAGCAAGTTTAGTAGTAGTAGCAGAAGGAATAAATCTAGTACAAGATCACAGAAAGAGGAAGTTTTTGACATAATACAAGGAGAAAAAGCATGTAGAGAACAAAGAAAAATGAAGTAGAGGACACTCGTAGCAAAGCGGAGGAAGAGAAAAGAAGAGCTAGCAGGTAGTAGAACTAAAGTTTCAGGACACAAAGAAGAAGTTGAAGGAGGAACAAGAGCTAAGAAGAGAGAGAAAGAGAAGAGAAGCAAAAAAAAGGAAGAATAAATGAGAGGCACAATGACAGAGAAAATATCGCCCATATAGGCAGAGGATTCAGAACAACCAGCAGCTGAGGTAGACAGTGAACGGATTCAGGATCAGGAAATGGATCAACATATTAAGCAGGTTTATTGAGAATACATACATGGAGTTAGAGCAGGAGCCATAGAATAAGGACAGTGATCTCATGAAAAGAGCACCCGAGGTCACTTCTTAATCTCCTCCACCCTCAGTGTCAGAACCATCCCCAAGAAAACAACGAGATGTTTTTCTCCTTCATGATGATTTAGTCATGGATGTGTACAATTTCTAATTTGAAAAGTTGAACAAGAAGATTGTATAGGCGCAGAGGAATAATTTTCTGGATGATCACACGTCAAATGCATTCATGAAGGAAAGGGTGATAGTGCTAGACACAAGGAAGTATTCAGCCACCCTTTTTGGAGCCACCTTCACCTATGTCGAAGCAACAAGCTCGAATGTCAAGTACTTGTTGGTCAAGAATGAACAATTGGCAAAGAACTTACATGCAGTCAAGCAAGAGGTAGAATAATCTCGAGAGTAGAGCGTAGTTTCCACAATGGCAGATATGAGGAAAGTGATACTCACTGTAGTATCAACACTTGAGACAACCATGCTGAAACCCTATGATGAATTTTTAATCGTGCATAAAGCAGTTGTTCATGTGCATGACTTGCAGCAGTGGAGCAAGGAGTTTATTCAAACTCTTAGGAACATACATGCTGCCACCACCCATGTGAAAGAGCAGACAACGTAGTACAAAGGGGCCCCACTTCACTTACTGAAAATGATGAAGCCACAAGCAGAGATGGACAACACAAATATCCAGATGCAGATTTAGAACTATGAGTAGCTCGCCCTATTTTTCAGCAGCATACAGACTTTATATGCACGGTTGTATAAGATCTTCGATGTCATGGTGAGGACACATAAGAACTCATCAATAAGTTCCCTCACCCAAGCTAAGTATAATAACCAAGTTTGGCTAGACATCAATAGGTACATGGAGCACCTAAGGCCAGAGGCCACCTACAATGACTTGGAGTTGAGCGCATAAAACATGCAGAAGTACATTGGTGGTCCTGCCATAGTCAAGACCATGTTTCACATGCTTCAAGATGACTTGGACAAGGGTTCCAAGACCATATACCTAGAAGCTATGGAGGCAAGATTTCACTACAAGAAAGACACTATCAAGCAGTATGGGGACACCATAACATAGTACAAATCTTGGTACCAGTACGTCACCAAGAGTCATCAAGTGGAGGTTGTCGAGTTGGTCTTTCCCCAAACATCTGAGTCATAGTGTTTATCTTGTTAGGTGTTCTCTAGCCTATTTTGTCTCACATTTGTACATATGGAAAATGTATATTATTTGTAAATATGTTTTAAGTGAAATTCCAAGGGTCATTAGTGGAATGTGAATAGTCACTATGTATTCTAATGAGTTGTTTGTAAAAGAAGTTGAAGATTCATGAGGGAAGTCAAAGAGTCACAGAGGGGAATGTCAAGGGTCACCCCACCCTTTTTTATAAATAAAACCTAATAAGTCATAGAACAGGCTTTCTGGGAGCTAATATTTTGGCTATGCTTAGGCTTAGAGAAGGCTTGGGAGGATTGTGATGAGCCTTGGCTTCTCCACAATGTAGAGCAAATATACTTCTTTGGAGGAGCAGACGGTGTTGACTGTAATGTTCCACTATTGGGGCTAGTTGCTATTAATGGTGTATGTATGAATGGAACTTTCACTTAATAATAATATAAATAATCCAAGATGTTTTTAAGCATACGTTGTTATTGTAGTTGGACTATTTTGGTTTCTTTAGCAATGTATGTTGTAAAACTTATGCATTTTCTTATGAACTATTTTTAATGAAATTGTATGAATCTTGTTGAAGGTGTGTTTTTGGATTAATCCATCACTTTGGTTCGTGGAATATTCCACTTCTAGCTGTGATGTCATTTCTCTTATGTGTTCCTTTCAGCTATGTACTATTATAGGCTTCTAAGGCACACACTTCCTTTTTCCCTCCATGTGTTAGAACCCCCATGCATGTCACTTGACTTGCTGCAAGGTCACACACTTTCTTTTGACAAAAGTCATGAGCACCAGTATTGCAGCAAGAATGTTGCAACTCTTGGAGCTACTAGATTTACTTTATCAACCTGGGGTTTGTACAAACTTGGACGTGTCACTATTGTATACACAAGTAAAAGTGATGGTTCTGCCTTTTTTCACTATTCAACTGGCAAGATACCACTAAGTTTTTCAAGCCAGACTTCTATGGATTCAGAAGAAGCTTGATTGCTGATGAAAGAAAGAGATATCTACTCTAAGAGAAATCTTACCTACTGCAAATAAGGAAAATGACTGAAATCCCATGCTACACCCTTCTCTAACTAACAGCTGAGAAGCTATGCTTTACAAAAATGCCAAGCCAACATGTATGAAATGCTACTATCTAAAGCATGGAAATTCAAGATATCAAACATCACTATTGTGCATGTAAAGGACTGAAATAAATCTATTTTGTTCTTTTATTCCTTTTCTAGATGTAAACCCTAATCTCTTTTAGTGATGTGACAGGTGGCTTAGCGATGATGGTGGATGGTTGGGAGGTTTAGGAGATGGTTGGAAGGTTTGGGAGACCCTTGGGTGACATGGTGTGGATTCCTAGAGGTTTTCCCTCAATTTGGCCTCAAAATAGGCCACTATAGGAAAACCTATAGGATGTACTAGAAACCTACAGGATTCCCTATATTTCTACAGGATACAGCTGAGAGAAAAATGATTGTTGTTGGAGGTGATGGAAGGGTTAGGGAAGGTGGTGGATGGGTGGAATGGAGTTATAAAATGTCCAGGATCACTTAGAACTCAATACCAAGGTTAGGAGATGGTTGAATTTACTCAACATGCTTGGAGTAATTTCTATGTAAAATGATGAGATTGGTGGAGATTTTGGTGAAAGAAAGCGATGATTATGAATGGATGAAGTTGGAAGGTGGTTTCCTGATATGAGATCCCTTTATATTTCTGAAGCACCTGCTCTACATCAAACATTTATAATTGCCATAAAGTCATGTAAACAAGAAGAATTCTAAGATGCTAGAAAAGTAGAATTTAATGAACTAGTTGTCTACTTCATGCATGAAGAAAATTGCTGAATAAAATGGAATCATGGATGAGATCTACTGAAAGACTAAAGATGGAAGAGATTGAAATTAAATCCTACACTTGCAAAAATGATCAAATTCTGGTTTAAGTACAGTAAACTCTAAATCTTATGAGGAAATGAAAATCTGTCTTTCTGGGGCTGCTTAAGGGTCTTTTCCTCAGATCATGATCCCTAAGGGAAGATGTAAGGCCAAGACACCTATTAACATCTTTTTGATGCTCCTTTTATCTCTTCTAACCTACTACTAAAGTAAATCACAAATGGAAGCAAACTAATAAACATTAATCAAATCCACAGTACTTGTAATGAAATACTTCTAGAAACAATTTAACCATGAATCTATGAAACTAAGCTGAGCATATAAATACAAGAAGAGGATCCTTTGCTTCTAGGGTTGGGACCTAACTCAAGAGCTTCAACCCTCTGAGTTAACTCAGTGATGGATCAAGAAAAATCTCATTTTTATTATCAAACAGAAAATCACATCAATGTCTTCCACAAGTTTGGATCTTGAAACTAACTAGTGTTTTTATAACAAAAATTTGAATTCTAATGAGGATCTAGGCCTCTCTACTAATACAACTGAAGTCTCTAATGACTTCCTTAAATCTAGGGAGGTTCGGATCCCAAACTCGAGATGAACTAACTCTTTGTGTATCACTTTCTCGTCTGCCTTTTGATCTTCATGACTTGACTGCTTGCACTTCAATCTGGTGTGATTAATGGAGGAATATTCGAATGGGGGAGGAGTAAATGAGGAGGATTTACCTCCTACAATCTCTCTCCCTTGTCCCATTTGAGTTTCAAACCTTAGCCTTGCAAAAATTCCTTGATTTTCTCTTCCAAACCTACATTCAATGCATATTAGTCCACTAGGCATAATATCTCACTTTAACTCATCTCATTAAACAAAATATAATCAAAACATGTAATAAGCCGTGAGAAGAGTTGATTTGACTAAGCTAGGAGGAGAATTAAGGCCCATATAATTACCCAGTGATGAGTTTCATCATCACCCCCTACTGAAAGTGTTTCACATCCTCTGAACAACTCAATCAATATCCATGTCTTTCATATCTCTAGTGGCCTCCCTAACATCCCATGCCTCTGATGTGGTTTCTTCTTCTTGTGCATAGAATCCTACCTTCTTTTCTACCTCCTCCCACTGCCTTCTTTCTTCCTCTTCCTTCCTTCCTTCTAACATCCCCAAGAGCAGTGGGGGACTAAGTCTCAGGCCAATCCAATTGACTTTGAAACTTTGGATGGATTTCTTGTACATGGGTGTCATGTTCAGTGCTTCCCTCATCCTTTGAGGAGAGTGGTACTCTTTGATCTTCAAATTGTATGGAAATGTATTCCATCTCCTTAGGCAAGCTTATATGTTGTCATCCCCTAATAATGTGAACATGTCTTCAAAATGTGTAATTGCTTACTCTTGGGCAACAATATACCTGGGTGCAAGTTGAGGATCATTTTCAATTAAATTATGTATACTGATGAGTTCCATTGGATTGGACTTCTCAGCTCTGATCATAAGAGGCTTTTTTTTTCTCTTGCCAATATCCATGATGCTAAAGCCCTTACTTCCTCATGGTTCATCCATGATGCTAAAGCCATCAACTGTAAATCCCCTAGATTTGCATTAGGGTCCCATACATTCATGTTTGTCAAGACCATGTTATGCAAATAAAACTCAGACATCTTGGCCCTATCTTCCAATGTTCTTTGATCACAAAGATCAATGAACTATCAATAACCCTGGATTGGCAAAGTGCCTCTTTGTCTAGGGTCTTGATTTGGAACTACAGCCACTATTCCTTGAGGTATAGTCCATAGGACTTAGTTGGCATCCTGCACTAGATTGCTTCCAAAGAGAGACTGACCATGGATGCCAATTGATTCTCTCTTTCTTGCAGTTGTCCTTTCAACCATGCATTTTCTGCCTCTAACTGATTCTTCATGATGACCTCTCTATCCCTCAAGCTACTTAGTTCTTTATCCATCTCTTTGAGCTTCTCTTCCATGTGACCAATGTCCTCCACTCCCTTGGACTTGGCAATCTGCATCCATCTATGAGTTCTAGCTCTCTCTTTCTCAAGCTCAAAGAATAATGGAATGGCAAATTTTTGTGGAATGACCCTACCCCCCTCAATAAATTTGTAGTAGGATTCAAGGTTAGGTTGAGGACTAGGCTCCTCTAGCTTTGGGTCCTCTCTCTTTGTTTCTGGTTGCTTACTTCTTTCCTCATCCAATTTTTGAGTTTCCTGTAGGTTTAGCAGAGTTTCCTATAGGACTGCCTCTGCTTCCTGTAGGTCCTATTGTGTATCCTATAGGATGCCTTTTCCTTTGGATGAGGTAGACTTGGTTACAGGCCTTCTCACATAGGTGATAGGAGACTTAGGGGAGGTTTGGGTTGAGGATCCTTCTTCTTGAGTTTTTATAGGAGGAGCCATCTTCTCCTGCTATTTAGGTGAGTCCTCAATAACAATGGGAACCTTTGTTGGAGTTTGGGGTTTTCCCTGCCTTATCCTTGTGCTTTTCCTTGTTCTGAAGTATAAGGGGGTCTGCCTTTGTCTTTTGCCTTTTTCTAATAGGGGTGCTAATGGTAGTGAGGGCAACTACTGCCTCTCTCTTAGTGGGTTTTGGAGATACCCTAGGTGATTCCTCCTTGTCTTCTGCCTCCTCTTTTCCATTGCCCTTTTCCTCTATGATTTTCCCCTCTTCTTCCTCTTCATCTATCTCATCTTCATCCCTCTCTGTTTCTTCTCCTTCTCTTTTAGTTTCTTCCTCATCCTTTTCATTGATAGTAGGACTAATGTCATACGTGAGGGCTTTGATATCCTCCCCTATCTGCATGTCTCTGAAAATTTCCCATTGGATAGGAATTTTGAGGTTGTAGAGGGCATCTTCTATGATGATTCTAATTAACCCATTGTGGGCTAACTGTTCATGGTTTCCCTCCTCTGCCTTTATTCTTGTATCTATCAGTGACTGTAGAAGGAAGTATGGTATGTTGAGCCTGTGGTGAGGAGGTTTTTCTACTCCAAACCTCAATTCTTCAAGAAGCCTAAAGTGATACCCATAAATAACACTATACCTACCTTCACATTATATGTATTTAATAAGGTGGTAGCTTACCTCATTCCAAGGGTATGGTAGGCTTGTTCTTCTTAGTCCATTTTTGTCCTCAATGGGCTCTTCTCCCTCTAAAAAGAATTTCTTCTTGGCAATCTGGCTATCTCGCTTGTCTTCCTTTCTCCAAGGCACTCGTAGGGGAAGTGTGGTAATCTTGCTTACGAGTTCAGTAGTGAGCTCTATGGAGAGGCCTCTCACCATAACAGTGGCATGGTCTCTGGTCAGTGGAATGAGGGAGAGACCAAAATCTCGGGCCACTCCATCATCATACCCCCTTAATTTCTCAAAATACCCCATCCAATTATGCCTCATGAAGATCTCTAACATAGGAGGATGTTGGTGGATTCTCACATTGTTAATGGGCTCCCTTCTATTAAACCCCATTATCATTTTGGCTAGTGAATTTTGAGGAGCAGAGATGGTTGATACAAATTTTAATGTAGAGGTAAATGGGACTGAAATAATTGTGGAGTCAATTCCCTTACATAGCTTCCAAATTCACTCAAACTAGGATATTTTTCTGAGAAATTCACTTGGAAAAAGGGAAGTAAATACAGAGCCTACCTCCTCATGGTGTTTTTTGTAGCCAACCCCTGTGTATCCCCTTTTGAAACTACTCTCAGCCAATCCTATAGACTAGTTCATAGTATCTTGTAGGATTCCTGTGTGATCCTATAGGATTTCATGTGTAATCTTGTAGGAAGTCCTATGCATAAGAAAGGTGGAATTTTCTCTTCTGTAGGTTGCTTGGGTAGGAGAGTGACTTTGTTAGAGTGAGCCTCGAGGAGATGAATGCATGAGTGCATGGGGATCAATGATTATTTCCTCTTATGGTCACGTTGAGTGAGGTGGTGTGCTAGTAGCCAAGGTATGTTTTCTATTTTTGGACCATTGGTCCCCACTACCACCTCATCATTCCCCTCTACTCGTAATCAACTCCCACTTCATGCATCCGTAGAATTAACTGCTTTTGTCCTTCTCCTCTCTTTTTTTTTACTTGACTACTGCCACATGTGGGAGGACCAATTGTTTTGTCTTCGTCGACTGAACGAAGGTGGCTAAGTTAACTAGCCACCTTTCTCTTATAAACCAACTCACTCACAACCTTTACATTTTTTTGACTACATAATGCAAATGAGAGAGTGAAGCGAGATACTTACCTATGGTGCTAATACCTTGCTACAGTTTGTTGAAGAAATGAGGTGCTTGTTATGTGTTGGCAACATGTTATTTTTCCTTCTTTTTTTATTGTTCTCTGATGATTCCCTTGATGTGCAGGTACTTGGTGTTGAAGATGATGGTGCTACTACTGCTCTAGAGCTTCTTCTACCCTTGGATCTTCATGATGGAAGATTGCTGCTACTCAAGATTTTTATTCTATGGGATAAGCTGCTACAGGATTTTCTACAGGATGTCTTGCAGCTACTTCTCCCTCAGAATTTTTAATCATTTCCTCTGCTAGGATTTTGAAGATGATGACACGGATAGAGAGGGGGTCTAGGAGTGTGAATAATGAGGAATACACTCAGGTGCTATTCCATTCTACCCTATGTTTCCTCTGTGTTTTCTCTTGAGGGCTGTGAAATGTTTTTTTGAGAGCTTATTTTCTATGATGAATGTAGGGGTGATAGAGGTGGAGAGAGGTATGGTAATGAAGTTGTGATGTAGGGATGTTATTTTTTTGACATGGCAAGCCATTTTCTCACTCTAGGGTCACTTTTTGTAGGGTTCTAGAGCCACTGTAATTCCTACAAGAACATTCTGTAAGTTTTCAGGGGATCCTGTAGGTTTAAAGGGGGATCCTGTAGAAAACACAGTCCCCTTGTAAACTGAAGCAAATGAGCAAAAATGAAAGAAATGGTGGAGTGATGAATTATGATGGGTAGAAAAATAAAAATGTGAGTGAAATAGGTCCCTTTTTTATTCTCCTTTGTTCTTTGATCGTCCTCCTGTTGACCTGCAAACAGAAAATTTTCATGATTTTTCTTTTTTCTTTTTTCATTATACATATATATATATATATATATATATATATATATATATATATATATATATATTGAAAACAAATAGTCTACCTCTAAGAGGTTTTCATTCTAGCTGTTTGCCCTATACATACATACATATATATATATATATATATATATATATATATATATATATATATTGAAAACAACTAGTCTACCTCTAAGAGGTTTTCATTCTAGCTGTTTGCCCTAGGCACCTCAAGAGAGGTTTTCACCCAAGGATAGTTTCATTTCCTTTTCTCTCTTTTCTTCTTTTTTTATTCACACCATTGGGCTGCCCCAAGAGGTTTTCAGTCCAATAGTGGGACTCAGGCGCCTCATGGAGGTTTTCACCTAAGTCTCCTTATTTTTTTAATTTTTTTTTCTCAGTGACTTGATGAGGTAGGAGCTGAAACTTGCTCCACCACCATCACTGCTTGATTGATACCATCAATGAACTCTTGCTTTGAGAATGGCCTCTTGTAAAATTTCAGTCTGCGCCCATTAACAAGTAAAGGAATGGCCTCTGCATCTATGGTTCTGATCTGCACTAAACCATTATCATGACATCTCTCTGTAACATAAAGTCCTAACCATCTTGTCCTTAACTTTCCTGTAAAGTCTTTATATCTGGAGTCATATAACAAGGCCTAATCACTTTCTTGAAATTGCTTATCCTTGATGTTCTTATCATGCCAGATCTTCCTCTGAAGTTGAGTTACCTCTGTGTGTAGGAGGGTCTGCATTCTGAATTCATCTAAACCATTCAATTGGAGAAATATCTCTTGTTGTGCACCGCTAAGATCTAGATCTAGTTGGGTTGTCATCCTCAATGTGTTATACTCAAACTCAATGGACAACAAGGCCTTTTTCCCATAAACCAGCTCATAGGGTGTGAATCTAGTGGTGGTCTTCCAAGTGGTATTATAGGCCCAGGTGGCCTCAACTAGTCTATCTTCCCAATATTTCCTGTTTTTTCTAACCACTTTGGTCAAGATGCCCTTCAACGCTCTTTTGGTCACCTCCACTTGACCATCAGCTTGTGGGTGATAAGGAGTGGAGGTCCTATGCTTGATCTTGTGTTGGCTGAGCAAGTCTTCAATCATGTTGGAGGTAAACTGGTTGCCTTGATCAGTGACTAGTTCTCTAGGGTACCCAAATTTGTAAAATACATTCTCCCTTAAGAACTCAGCCACCTTCTCCTTTGTTGCTTCCTTAATTTCCTTAGTTTCATCCCAGTTAGTCAGATAGTCAGTGCACATAATGATGTATTTCTTTTTCTTGGAAGGAGGGTCAATAGGTCAAACAAAGTCCATGCCCCACTTGTCAAATGGCTCAAACGTCACTTGAGGTTGCAAAGGCATTTCATATTTTGCAGTAGGCTTTCCCATCCTTTGGCACCAATCACATTGACTAGTATATCTTTTTGCATCCTAATGAAGAGTGGGCCAATAATACCCATCTTTTAACACTTTAAATGTTGTCCTCTTAATGCAAAGTGACCTCCACAAGGACCATCATGACAGGTCAGAAGGATGTCAAAGACTTCCTCCTCCCTGACATATCTTCTCGGAATTTAATCTGGGCCAAGTTTGATGAGGTTTCCCCTAATCCAGGTGAAGGGGGCGCTCTTCCTCACAATCTCACTTTTCTCTTTGGAGGATAGATTTGGTGGGAACTATGCAGATGCCAAATAGTTTGCTATGTTAGCAAAACATGGAGAGAGAACAAAAATGGTGAATAAGTGCTCATCTGGTAATTTATCATTGACCATTTCATCTTCACCTGCAGGCAAAGTTAATCTAGACAAAAAGTCTACAACAACACTTTCCTTGCTAGGCTTATCAAAAATAGTTAGATCAAATTGTTGTAGTAAAAGCAACCATCTTATAACACGGGCATTCACATCAGGTTTATTCATTAAATATTTGATTACAGCATGGTCATATGTACAAATGTTTGATAGTCTGTAATACAATGCGTAAATTTTTTCGATGAATGCATAATAGCCAAGAGCTCCTTTTCAGTCACTGTGTAGTTTAGTTCGGCCTTTGATAGATTCTTACTAATAAATTAAATGGCATAAGGCAATTTCTCATCTATCTGGTCTAGGGATACTCCTATGGCTTTGTGTGAGGCATCAACATGAATATGAAAAGGAAGGGTCCAATTTGGGCCTCGGAGGATTGGTGCAATGGTTAACTTGTCCTTTAGGGTGTCTAGGGACCCTTGACAACATTTTGACCATACAAACTTAGAGTCTTTGCCCAATAACCCAAAGAAAGGAGAAGCCAACTTGCTGAAGTCTTTTATAAACCTTCGGTAGTATCCAACTAACCCTAGGAAGCTTCTGACATGTCTCTACTTTTGTGGAGGTGGGACCCTTTGGATGATAGCTATTTTGTTTGGGTCCACCTACAGTCCTTGTTGAGATATTGAATGATGTAGAATGGTCCCTGTTGTAGCTTCTATTGTTATTTAAGTCTTATTTTTAGTTTTATCACAAAATGAGATCAAAATCAAAAGAAATGAAAAATCAAAGAATTGTCTAAAAGTCATGCAGGTTCAAGAGGCACGATCAAGTGATAGCTTGATGAGTACACTGAGGTGTGCTGCAGGGAAACAATAAGCACGAAGGTTAATTAAGGTTCAACCCTCACAGTTAACCGTGATGTTAGCATGGTTGACCACAATGTGTGGCCTAAAACCACTACAGGGGTTCAACCTCAATGAAACTCCCCTATATTCTTTACCCCCGCAAAGTTTGAAAGAAACAAAGTATTTTATTTGATTGGCAGGATGACTTTTGAATGTAAACCCGTGAGAAGATCTAGGTCGTTTGATCAACAATCCACAGACCTAATGGTAATTGCATAATTTAACTAGAATGGGTTCATTTCGGAGATCGGATGCAATGGTGTACTTGCAAGAAGATTTGGGCTGTCTAATGAACAGGCCACAGATCTGACAACAATTGGGTGAGTAACTAATCGGACACAAAGGCATATCAAACACAGTCTAAATTTGCTAAATTCTAGGCCAATCTCAGTCATCCATCCAAAGAGATGAGATTCGATGGATATCGAGTGGAAAAGTAATCGGCTTTTATCGTCCAAATCGGACCCAATAGATTATTAACTGGCAGTTTATATTTCCCATTAGGTCCATATGGGAGTCAATGGAGCATTGAAAAGGCAAACTCGATAAGGTTTAATTAGGTTTAAATTCTTGTGAGGTGATTGGACGGTTCACGTACAACTAAAGCAGACCCGACAGGTTTATGAATCAGATTGTTAATTCTTTTTAGTTCCGGGGTAAACTAATGTTCCACGTAAATTAGTCGATTCCGTTGTTTAAGAAAAATAATCAAAATTAGAGGTGAATGACTTAAACTCCAAAGAAAGGTGATTGGTCGGGTTTCCTTGTGTTTTGTCCAATCAAAACACTCCTGATACATACGTGGACCCAAGTCCACGCACAGGGTTTTGTCCAATACCATTTATTATGATTAAAAAATTTTAACCATTATTAAAGCATCTATAGAGAGAGACTTCATCAGTAGCCAAGCAGCAAAGCCGAAAAGCTAACAGTCATCATCATTTTGCTAAATTTTTTTACCTCTTGTTATTTTATTTATGAGGTGTTTTTTATCCTCTATGAATATTATGTAATAACCTTTACTTCAAAGCAGTTAGAGGAGAAATAATTAAGCTGCAAATAAATCCCCAAAGATCTTATTTTGTTAAATTTGATTATTCTCCTATTAATAACAAAAATGGTTCAGATGAGGAATAGGATGAAGGTCTTCAAGTTCATCAGTTGGGTGTTGGACATAGAGAAGAAAACCAGCAAGTGACAAATGTTGGACAACAATATGTTGAGCCATTTATCATAGAAAAAGAGGCTATCTTATGTAAAAGGAAACCTGATAAAGAGATTGTACATCATTGCATTGAAGAACACAATGATGCCCATGGATAAGAGGTAAACAATCTATTTGAAGTTGGCCATATGTCATATAGTGATGTGAAAAAAATTATTTTTCTTCTTGAGGTCATAATTACAAATTATTTTCAATCAAAGCTCAGAGATGAAAAGCGGAGACATAAAAGTGACATAGATCATTTTCTTAAAGATGTTGCTAATTGTTCTATTGAGCATATTATCCCAATAGAAGGTTTATTCGAGCAAGAACCTTCATACATAGAGACTTTACTTTTTGGAGCTAATCAAGACCATATTTTTTCTTATACTTTTGAAGATCATGTGGCAGATTACATGGAGAAATTTACTAACAACTTACACATACCATTTTGTGGATATATTCCTAATTTTTGTTGTGAGCTACCCTTATGCATAGTTTATTTTTCATTTAGGATGAATGGTATTTTCAAAGTTCACTAGCAGAACGGTTCTAGATCAAGCACTCAAATGCTAACCTGGTACATTGGAAGATTGACTTCACCTGATGGAAATTAGTCATGCACATAGGTAGGAAGTTGTACATAAATAAGCTCAGGTGTTGAGTATTTGGTTTCCAGTTGCAATTCTTTAGTTTAATTTCAGTGGATAAATAAGGGTGACTGTCCCAGTTGGAAACCGATTTGCAGAGGTTTCAGACTTCAAGAATGTCAGGTTTCAGTTTTTCAAATTTCAGGGTTTTCAGAATTTCAGACTCCATGCCCAACTAAGGCTACTGATCTACGATTCTCAACACTCTTCCATCAAAGCACAAGCATCCTATCATTGTAGATATCAAAGTGAATTCAGTGTACAAATTCCATAGAATTTGAATTGGATAAGGAATATGTGACTCCATGCTCGAGGTGAAGGCACTAATCTACGGTTTTTAGTGCTTTTGTGGCAAAAGCACTATCCCCAGGTGGAGCCAGATGTTGTAGCTTCTATTGTGATTTAAGTCTTATTTTCAGTTTTATCACAAAATGAAATAAAAATCAAAGCATTATCTAGAGTTCATGTAGGTTCAAGAGGCATGATCAAGTGATAGCTTGATGAGTATGATGGGGTGTGCTGCGGGGAAACAATAATCACGAAGGTTAATTAAGGTTCAACCCCTGCAATTGACCATGACATTAGCATGGTTGACCACAATTTATGGCCTAAAATCACTGTGAGGGTTCAACCTCAATGAATCTCCCTTTTATTCTTTACCCCCACAAAGTTTAAAAGAAACAAAGTATTTTATTTGATTGACGAGATGGCTTTTGAATGTAAACCTGCGAGAAGATCTGGGTCGTTTGATCAACAAGCCACATATCCAATGGTAATCGCATAAGTTAACTAGAATGGATTCATTTCGGAGATCAGATGCAACAGTTTACCTACAAGAAGATCTGGGTCGTCCGATCAACAGGCCATAGATCTGATGACAATTGGGTGAGTAACTAATCGAATGCGATGGCATATCAAACATAGTCTAAATTTATTGAAATTTGAGCCAATCTCAGCCATCCATCCAAAGAGATGGGATCCAATAGATATCGGGTGGAAAAGTAATCGGCTTTTATCGTTCAAATCAGACTCGATAGATTATTAACTGGTGGTTTATATTTCCCATTGGGTCCGTATGGGAGTCAACGAAGCGTTGAAAAGGTAGACTTGATAAGTTTTAATTCAAACAGGTTTAAAGTCTCATGAGTTCTGAAGGATGAAACCATTTATTGAATGAGTGATTAGACAGTTCACGTACAACTAAAGCAAACCTGACAGGTTTATGAATCAGATTGTTAATTCTTTTCAGTTCCAGGGTAAAATAATATTCTGCATAAATTACCTAATTCCACTATTTAAGAAAAATAATAAAAATTAGAGGTGAATGACTTAAACTCCAAACAAAGGTGATTGGTCGAGTTTCCTTATGTTTTGGCCAATCAAAACAATCCCGATACATACGCGGGCCCAAGTCCATGCACTGGGTTTTTTGCAATATAGTTTATTATGATTAAAATAATTTAACCATTATTAAAGCATCTACAGAGAGAGACTTCATCAACAACCAAGCAACAGAGCCGAAAAGCTAACAGTCATCATCATTTTGCTAAATTCTGTTACCTCTTGTTATTTTATTTATGAGGTGTTTTTTATCCTCTATGTAATATTCTGTAATAACCTTTACTTCAAAGCAGTTAGAGGATAGTTAGGTAGTTTGATAGTTTTGGTGATTACCAACTGTCTCATAGTGTATAAAAAGAGGAAAATTAACAGGGAAGGGGTTCGAATTTTGGAGAACCTAGAGACTAAGCTATTGAATTCCTAATACAACTATTGATTAATGAAAGAATCAGAAGTTTTCCATACATTGTTGGGTATGATTTTGTGTCTTCTTTGTTATGTGTCATATTATGTTTTCTTCCTTTAAGTATGGTAATGAAGTTGCACGTCTTTATTTTCTTGTGTAAATAAAGTTAAAATCCCTTAAAAGAGCACTCCTATACTTGAAGTTCACACCTCTGCAATTCTTCTAAGTTACAGATAGTAGTTTCTGTGTAAGACAACATATTATCTATAACTTCTCCAAGTGTCACAGATAGTAGATCCTATGTAAAATAGCATATTGTCTATGACTTATTCAAGCTTTCTTCATTCATCATTTATATTCAACAATCAAATGGCATTCTGATATTTTCTTGTCACCTAAGTATTGAGGGTTAAGAACCAGATTTCCCAGGTCCTTCATTTGAGAACACAACATATAATTAAGTGACAAACAAGTGACAATCATTATAATCATTAATGTCTTAAGCACAAATTCTACACAGTGAGGAAATTGGTTTCTTAAGGTATAATAGTCCCTACAGTCATCAAGAATTCACATTTCTTAGGACTGAGAGACAGTTTCATTTCAATGCATTTGTCCAGAACCTTACCTAAGTTGGAAAAAGCCTCCTCAAAATCACCTCCATAAGGTGTGAAATCATCCATAAATATTTCTACCGCATCGTGGACTAACTCGACAAAGATACTCAGGACTGCTCTCTGAAAAGTGGCAGGATCATTACATAGGCCAAAAGGAAGGACCCTATAGGCGAAAGTACCCCAAGGGAAAGTGAAGGTGGTTTTATCATGGTCTTCTAGGCTAATCTGGATTTGATTGTACCCACTCAATCCATCTAGGAAAGAGAAAAGCTTTTTCCCTGCCAAGCCATCTAACACTTGGTCGATGACAGGTAGAGGGAAATGGTCCTTCTTTGTGTGTTTGTTTAACTCCTTGTAATTGACTCAAATCCTCCACTTACCATTTTTCTTTAGAACCAACACCAAAGGAGAGACCCACTCACTATTTGAGATAGGGTAAATGAATCCTGCATCTAGCAGGTTTTGCAATTCTTCTTCGACTATATATTTAAGAGCTGGATTCATCATCCTTTGGGGTTGTCGAACTGTCTTGCAACCTTCCTTGATATAAATATGGTGAGTACACACTGAGGGGTGCACTCCCTTCATTTCTCGATAACTCCAAGCAAAGGCATCTAGGTGTTCCTTTAGCATGTTGCACAACTTTTTTATTCTTGGAGAACAGAAAGAGATGGATTGATTTTCAATGTTCTCTCAGGAACGATTTCTATGGTTTTGACACGAACGAGGTTGGAATCAGCTAAGCATAGATCCAATTGATAGTTGTTTTGTGTTTCCTTTACTACTTCCTCTAAGGCTTCCTCAAAGGACAATGTATTGGGGGTTGGATTTTGGAGTATGTGTTCGATCAAATCATCTTCATCCTGATGTCCCCATCCCATGGTTGTTTCTAAGGTATAGAGTTGGGCAGAATAAACTTCATCTTCCTCCTCCTCTTCCAGCCACAAAGGTAAGTCATGTTCTAGAGATGGTTGAGAAAGAGGGTATATGACTAACTGCTTAGACATATGCCCATTCTTGATGGTCATATTTCCAACTCTGCAGCTGTAAGCATCGGTAGTGGCTAACCAGGGCCTCCCAAGGATGAGAGGGTAACCATTAAGCTTAGCCTTAGGTTGGAGAACTAGGAAATCTGTTGGGTATTCCCAAGAATCAATGGAGACCATCACATCCTCCACAATCCCCTTAGGGGTCACTATGGAGCGATCTGCAAGTTGCAGAATTGTTGTGTTCTTCCTCATTGAACCTTGGAGGTTGAGCTTGAGCATGGTGTCCTTGGTCATCACATTAATGGAAGCCCCAAGATTGATCGAAGTGTGTGGGACAATGGTGACATTGATGTGCACATATACTACAGGGCTTCCAGGGTCCAAATACTTTGGACAGATTACCTACCCTAGCATTAAGTCAGACAGTTGTCCAATGACATTAATGGTAGGTGCATCTCCTTTTTTCCTCCTTGGATACTTGAAGCACTTCTCCTTAATCAACTTGTTGTAAATAGGTACATCCTTAATAGCTTGGAGAAGTGGAATTTTGACACATAGGTTTTTCATTTCTCCTAGAAGTTCAGTCTCTTCTAGGGTAGGCTGGGGTGGTTGGGTTAATCTCTCAGGAAAGGGTGGTGGATTTACTTTAAGCATGCTTTCCTCTCCTTCTTCGTCAATCTCCCTGGGTGGAGGTAGAGGTTGGTTGTCTGGGAGTACTCTCCCATATCTCAAGTTGATTTCCTGAATCTCCACAGCATAAGCTAGATATGATGTCTCTCCACTCTATACTTGTTGTGCATGTATATTGTTCATGTTTGGATTTGGCTAGGTAGGAACATGGGGTTGTTTAGGTGGAGCAGAGTGTAAAATTTGTGGTTGGGAAGGTGGTGAAGGAAATAAAGCTGGAACATTGTTGTATTGGAGCCTCCACCCCTAGAGAGGTGCATTCCAATGAGGTTGTGGTGGAGCATATGGTTGAAATGACTGGCCAACTGGCTGGGAATGATATTGAGGTGCAAAGGACCAAGGAGGAGGTGTAGACCAGGAAGGATGAGTAGGGGGGCCCAAGAAGGTATGGATATGGTTTGGTTGGGGTTGTAATATGCATGGGATGACCCTTGCATGCCCTGCTGGTATGGCCTATGCCCATTAGGTCTCCTTTGGTTTATGTAGCAGAGCTACTCAGTGACCCCTTCATCTCCTTGATATCCAACTTTGAATCCATGTAAAGAGGGGCACTTGTCTTTGGAGTGGTTTTCTTCACAGACTGAGAAAATTTCAATAAAATTCAATGGACATTCATTCCTAGGGTGCCTCCTGGTGCATCTAGGACAAAAAATGGCCAAATCTCTCTCTACTTCCTCCTGCTTTCTCTTAATGTGCATAGTGTCCATCTGCAAGGCAAGTGTTTGCAACATCTCACTTTTGAAATCCTCCAACATATTTCTAATTTCACCCTTGATGGATGAATTGGAAGAGGATGGACTGGCCATAGGTTGACTACCCCTACCCATTTTCATGGCTGCCCTAGAATGGTTTCTAAAGACAGTCTTGATATCCTCATAGGGTAACTGGTAGATATCCCCTCCTGCTAACAAGTGTAGGGTATCCATAAGGTCTTCCCTTACTCCTCTAAGCAGGACCAACTTTAGTGACTCAGGGTCAAGTGTGCACCTAGCCCTTTTGTATCTAAGCTAGAATATTTCTTCATAATCCTCTGGGGATTCATCATTGCCTAAGGTCATCCTAAAAATTTCCTATTTAGTGTCTTTAGACCTATAGTAGTCCCGATATTTTTTGTTAAAGGCTTGCTGCATCTAGGCCCAAGTTGTAATGCTATCTCCAGGTAAACCCATGAACCAACGCAAAGCTGCATCCTTGAGAGTGGATGGAAATAGTTTTAGCTTTTTCTCATCATTTGTATAGTCATAGGTTCAACATATGACAACAAACTCAAATAAGAAAGTGTCTAGGTCTTTCTTGATCAGGACATGGAAATGAGGAAGGAAGAAGGTCTTATATTTTTCAACTTAGTATCCCCATTCTTTTCCCTAATGGGGAAGGCACCCTCAATTATTTCTCTATTTCCCCTGTCATTTCTGTTTTCGGCCATAGGATCAGTAGGAATGGGTTCTCCTTCTTTTTCTTCCCTTGTAGGTTCTTCAAATATGTCTGGCTGCTCACCTAAGGGTTCCTCCAGTTCACGGCCACCGAAGAAGAGGGAAGGTTGTTTGTTTGAAGCAGTGGGGGTATTTGGAAAAAAATTCCCTAAGTTATCTAGATTCTTATGAGGCATGAAAGAAATGTTTTTGTTTGGTTTTGTGTTTTTTTTCAAATTTTGAAACTGATTGCAAAATTGAAATTATAGACTGAATGAAAAAATTAACTACTTGATTGAAATCTTACTTTCAA
Source organism: Pinus tabuliformis (assembly GCA_031772625.1). NCBI lineage: Eukaryota > Viridiplantae > Streptophyta > Pinopsida > Pinales > Pinaceae > Pinus > Pinus tabuliformis. The sequence goes on along the minus strand of CM062810.1, from coordinate 475,531,590 downwards.
ATGGAAAGGAAATCAAAGAATGCAAAATGAAAAAGGAAGAAAACTAAATTACGCTTGCAGAAATGAAACTAAGAGCATAATATTAGAAACAACAAATAGAAGAAAGAAAGAAGTAATCACATAGTACTCATACACTTCCCTGGAAACGGAGCCAAAAAGTGATGAACACCAGTATTGCAAAAAGAATGTTGCAACTCCTAGAGCTACCAGCTTTACTTTATCAACCCAGGGTTCATACAAACTTGGAGGTGGCAGTGCTATATACACAAGTAAAAGTGATGGTTATGCCTTTTGTCACTGTTCAGCTGGCGAGAGACCACTAGGGTTTTCAAGCCAAACTTCTATGGATTTAGAAGAAGCTTGATTTCTAATGAAAGAAAGATAGATCTACTCTAGGAGAAAGCTTATCTACTGCAAATAAGGAAAATTACTAAAATATTATGCTAAAAACACACCCTTCTCTAACTAACTGTTGAGAAGATATGCTTTACAAAAATGCCAAGACAACATGTATGAAATGCTACTATCTAAAGCATGGAAATTCAAGACATCAAACATCACTATTGTGCATGTAAAGGACTGAAATAAATCTATTTTGTTCTTTTTATTCCTTTTCTAGAAAGTCAAGTGTAAACCCTAATCTCTTTTGGTGATGTGACAGGTGGCTTATCGATGATGGTGGATGGTTGGGAGGTTTAGGATATGGTTGAAAGGTTTAGGAGACCCTTGGGTGACCTGGTGTGGCTTCCTAGAGGTTTTCCCTCAATTCGGCCTCAAAATAGGCCACTACAGGAAAACCTACAGGATGTACTAGAAACCTACAGGATTCCCTATATTTCTACAGGATACAGCCGAGAGAAAAACGATGGTTGCTGGAGGTGATGGAAGGCTTAGGGAAGGTGGTGGATGGTGGAATGGAGTGAGAAAATGCGCAAGATCACTTAGAACTCAATACTAAGGTTAGGAGATGGTTGGATTCGCTCAACATGCTTGGAGGAATTTCTATGTAAAATGATGAGATTGGTGGAGATTTTGGTGAAAGCAAGGGATGATTATGAATGGATGAAGTTGGAAGGTGGTTGCCTGATATGAGATCCCTTTAGATTTCTAAAGCACTTGCTCTACATCAAACATTTATAATTGCCACAAAGTCATGTAAACAAGAAGAATTCTAACAAGCTAGAAAAGCAAAATTTAATGAACTAGTTGTCTACTTCATGCATGAAGAAAATTGCTGAATAAAATGGAATCATGGATGAGATCTACTAAAAGACTAAATATGGAAGAGATGGAAACTAAATCCTACACTTGCAAAAATGATCAAATTCTGGTTTAAGTACAGTAAACTCTAAATCTTATGAGGAAATGGAAATCTGTCTTTTTGGGGCTACTTAAGGGTCTTTTCCTCAAATCATGATCCCTGAGGGAAGAGGTGAGGCAAAGACACCTACTGACAGCTTTTTGGTGCTCCTTTTATCTCTTCTAACCTTCTACTGAAGTAAAGCACAAATGGAAGCAAACTAATAAACACTAATCAAATCCACAGTACTTGCAATGAAATACTTCTAAAGACAATTTAACCATGAATCTATGAAACTAAGCTAAGCATACATATACAAGAAAAGGAGCCTTTGCTACTAGGGTTGGGCCCTAACCCAAGAGATTCAACCCTCTGAGTTAACTCAGTGTTGGATCAAGAAAAAACCCATTTTCATTATCAAAATAGAAAATTACATCAATGTCTTCCACAAGTCTGGAGCTCAAAAATAACTAGTGTTTTTACAACAAAAATTCGAATCCTAATGAGGCTCTAGGCCTCTCTACTTATACAAATGAATTCTCCAACCAATTCCTCAAATTTGGGGAGGCTCGACTCCCAAACTAGAGATAAACTAACTATATGTCTATCACTTTCTCTAATGCTTTTTTATCTTCAAGACTTGGTTGCTTGCACTTTCTGAGCTGGCGTGATTAATGGAGGAATATTTGAATGGGGGAGGAGTAAATGAGGAGGATTTACCTCCTACAATCTCTCTCCCTTGTCCCATTTGAGCTTCAAACCTTAGTCTTGCCAAAATTCCTTGATTTTCTCTTCCAAACCTGCATTCAATGCATATTAGTCCACTAGGCATAATATCTCACTTTAACTCATCTCATTAAACAAAATATAATCAAAACATGTAATAAGTTGTGAGAAGAGTTGATTTGACTAAACTAGGAGGTGAATTAAGGCCCGTATAATTACCCAATGATGAGGTTGATCACAAAGTCATCATGCGTATCTCTGCATGCTCCCGCGGTTATGGCACTAAATTACCACCCACTATTAGGACTCCTACTCCAAAAATTCTAAGGTCTAGTTGGGACTTCTTACTATGGAGATCCCCTTGAATGTTGGCGGGTCTATCACCGTTAAAAAATTTTGTGCTAGAAGGAGGGTGAGATGAAAATTTGAGCCCTCAAAGTTTGTTTTGAATATCTGCACATCATTCATGACTTACATCACAATCCCAACCCTGACATGTTTTTCTCACGCTCATGATTTCAAAGTTGCAGAGTATGTCATTGATGACTTGTCACAACTCAAATATGTTGGTGAAAGACGAAAAGAAACACTGTTAATTCTTGTAGTTTCCATTTTGGGTTTTTATGATCCCCTCAGATGACATTTCCTATGAGTTACTTGCTTACATGTTTGAAATGTGCGTTAAGAAATGGTGTCTTACATTGCCTCTAGCCTCTATACGCTCTTTCAACCATAAGTTCAAGGAGTTAGGTCATGCGTTCTTCTTTTATGATCGAAAATCACTTATTCGCGGAATTTTGAAATTACAAAAAGAACCTGACGAATCTGTTACGCAATTTTATCAACGCTTCCATCATCTTTGTTTTGAATTTATGGAATATTAATTTGATTTGGAATTTCTCACTGAAATTTTTAAGCATATTCTTCACATATCTAACAAACCACATGATTTAGAATATTTTGAGCTCCTCACGGCATACCTAAGTGTTAGAGCTTCTAAATGTGAGACGGGAAAGGTTGCTGTCACAAGTGACTCTTCGTCCTCTTCTCATCAAACAGATCTATCTCTGCTAGGTGAGGTGGGAGAACTTGCGTATCCATCTATCGAATTCTCACCTCCTTCCACCCCACCTACCCTGTATTTTTGTGCAGATCTGGATTGCAAGCCTAATTGTTGTCACATGGTCTCATCTCCTCGACCTATGTCTTCTGATTCCTTTGATCCTATGGATTTTGGTATCTTGTGTTCGTCCGTTTCACATTCCACATGCGATGTCCACGAGGATCAAGTTATGGACAGAGTTGGTGTCGAGCAGCCAACCAGCGCTATCATTTTTTATGAGTATGTGTGGGAATATGAAGAAGAACATGTGGAGAAGGATGGCCTCCCTCTATCCACACCTTGTCTGCTTTATCTTGACATCTTCTATGATTTTTCCATTTCTGGTTTTTCTTGTGAAAATTTAAGCTCTGATGTTTCCACTTTCGATCATTCATAGAAAACGTAGGATGTTAGTGCATCATTTTATTGCGGAGAGCACAAATATTTCTTCTCGAATCGACCTGATATCTCGTCTTTCATTTCCAAAAATTCAAAGCGTGATTTTTTTTTTCTCATCGATCCCTTTGTATGATTCGTCAAATAATGAGGATGTCGATGTCCATCTCGAATTTCCTAACCATTTTTTTCACGACCTTTTCACTCATTCATTTGATCACGATTATGATCCACATACTGTCGATCTTTCTAATCCTCTGGTGTTTGACAATCCATATTTTGATGAGGTGGAAACCCCTCAAGATGTCAAGGCTCTTAAACCTAAGATGATGGTTATGTCAGGTTCTCATACCATTGAGGTCAGTCACACTTCTGATCAGAAATTTTTTCGATCACCCTAGGCTCCTCATCACTCTCATGTTTACATTGAAAATAAAACTAGTTTACAACTTTCACATCCTCCACCTGAATCACACAATCCCATCACTCATGCATCGGAGGATTCATATGTAGAAAGAACTGTGGCAAAATGAATTTTTTTCTTCTTTCTTCATGTTTTCTCGTTTGTCACGTTTGAAAGAGTGGACATCCTTCTCATCCACGAGCAATGTGAGACAACACCATGATACGTTAGCAAGGTGCCTTTCATGTGCTTTTAATATTTTCTTTTTTGTAGATGCATTCAAACTTCAAACATTTTGGTTTACATGGTTTTATCTTTCTTATTTATTGGTTTGCTTGAATATCTTTCTTGTCAGTCACACCATCACTTACATGGGTCAACAAATATGTCGGTCACTACACTGAAAATATCACTTCACATGAGTAAGCCCATGATCTACTTAGCTTAGGAGTAGGAGTAGTGTTTTCTTTCTTGTTTTTCTTTTTCTTACTTTGTTTTACTTTCATCTTACTTATTTCCTTCTCTTGTTTTTTTGTTTTTTCAAGCTTAGGATTAGTTTCCCCATGAAACTGTGTTTGGCTTCTGGAGACAAGCAGGGTGAAATACCAGAGGACTTATACAACTATCAACATTTTTTTACCTTTATATTCCCTCTTATTATTAAGATCTTTCTCTTCTTCTAGTCAATGATACCCTAATGGAAAATATGTTCCTTTTAGAGTGAGTATTGGTGGAATCACAACGCTTGCACTTTTAACTAGTATAGCCTACTCTAATAGGTTTTCTATATTCGGTTAATCCTTGTCAACTCAGTAAAGTAGAGTAAGATGAGGGAGGAAAGCTTAAAAAGTATGTGCTAGTTATATATAAACATCCTTCTTTGAAGGGATAACCTCTTCTTCTCTGAATAAGTCAAGATCCCTCTTCCGCCTCATGAAATAAATAAGTGCCTATGCACAGTTCTTTGAAAATGAAAAAAATGAAATGAAATTAAATAAATGTGAAAGAAGAGAAATGCTTCTTGTGTAGAGAGGTGAAGCAAGTAACTCCACGGGGTACTATCCAAGTTCGTTGGTAGGGAAGCAATGTTTATGTTCCTAATGTGACTTTGTCAAGGTACTATTTAGGCCTGCTTAGGGTATTGTTTACTTGTGCATTAATATACCCCTCATTCCCAACCGAAACAACTCAGCTAACTTGGCTTGGTATGTGTGCTACTGATAAAAGAGAATGGTAGGGACTACATCTTTAACTCAAGCTAGTGAAGAAGCCATGATGATCAAATAATTGAACAATACTTCCACAAGAGTTGGACTCACTTTACACGAGACAAGGGCCATATAGAGAGTTGGAGTTCTACTAGTGTGTAGCAAATCTTGTAGCGGCTACAACAACCCTCTAAAATTTTTCCTATGCTTCATTTTGGAGCCTCCCTCCTAAAACCACAACAGCTTATCTCGCATTGACCCTAGTACTTGTGCTTCCATTGAGATTTACCTTTTGCATGTTGGTTTGCACTTTCTTACTTTGTTTATTGTCTAACCCACAAGCTGATCTCTTGACTTGGTTTCAACCTGGTTCTGGGCTTGCCTTATTGAACTACACAATCCTTGAGGGAAACCATCCTTACTCTTTGGAATTGTGCAGTCCAAGACAATAGTGAGCCTTCCGCTCTAGAATTGTGCAGAGCTAATTGACAGCTAGCCTTCAGCTAGGAAACTACAAGAGCATGAGAGTTATCCCAGAGTTACTCAACCCAGAAATTGCACAGATGTCTTTCTTCTCAGAAGTTGTTCAGTACATAAGCTAGAGGGTTGCACATTCCTTCCTAGAACTACACAATCTCCTTGGGAAATGCATGGCATCTTTCCCCCACAAAAAAACATCCCTAGGAAGTAGGGGTCTATTATTATTTTTCTGAAGATGGCATAATGCTATCTTTAGAAGTTTCCTCCAGGTGTCACTTTTGTCCTTCATATCAGGCATGCTCGTCATCAATTTCAATTTTGCTCAATTTGATGTAATAGATGCTTCTTTAGCTCATTTATATACTCGATCATCAAGCTCTAGGATGCTTGAGGAGATCAAGGAACCTTCAAAGAATCATTGTCACTTTTCCGGGTGAGTTTTTTTTTTATCATCTTTTCCCACCTTTTTCCACCACTTTTGCTTGTTTAGCCTTTGAGAGTGTTGTTTCACTTGTTTTTTTGAGTGAGTGTTGGAGTTTTAACTTGTTTTAGCTTGTAGCAGTGTTGTTTCAAGTTTTGCATTTCCATTCCCAAGTCGCATGCATTACCCTTTTTTTGCACTAACGGTCTTCGTTGCGGCAACTCTCTCCACATTATTCGTTCTCCTTCTGTTTCATTGATCCCTACACTTGTTTTACTTCCATGCATCATCACTCAATTAGATCTGCACTCAACATCTCACCATCCTACAGTTATTCTTGATTGCACAACACCCTTGGGAAAATTTGGGCTCCCCTTGCCTCGATCTCACATTCACTTACAAGCACCATGCAATCTAGTAGCTCAAGGCATCTACCTTGGTTTTGGAATTGTGCATATATTGTCCTGTCCTAGCCCCAACTATGTACTGTGCAGTCCCACCAGTCAGTGTGAAAGCTTGATGACTGGAATTGCGTAATGCACAGTCTCTCCCAGGCCCTTCCCCATACTAAATTTTGCATTGTACAGTTCCAGTCATCAAGCATTCGTACGGACTATCACAACTACACAATGCATAGTTCCCACGGTGATTAAGTTGCCCATGTTTTTCTAACTTATGCAATCCCTCTCACTAGATGCCCTGATTGCTTCTTTATCATATTGTGAAGATATATTTGTAAGAGCTAATGTTTGCTTTCCATGAGTTTCCTTTTTGTCCCATAGGTACCACACTCATGAAGAACTTCTCTCCAGTAGTAATTGTACCATGGCGCCAAAGAGAGCTTCTTCAAGAAAGAACATTGAAAGAAGTACTGGGGAAGCAGATGACTAAGTGCTAGTTAACTTGCCAGTATATGCAGACACTCATCTGTCCATAGAAAGGGAGTCAACACTAACATGGAAGCAACTCCAACAGTAGTAGTAGAAGGCATAAATCTAATACAAGATCATGGAAAGAGGAAGTTGCTGACATAATAAAGGGAGAACAAAGTTGTAGAGTAAAAGTGTATTCATTCTTCACACAGGCAGCTTTGGCAGTGGAAGCAAAAGGAAGCAGAGGAAACTGACAACAGAGCGGAGGAAGAGGAAAGAAGAACTAGCAAGTAGTAGAACTAAAGTTGCAGGAGACAAAGAAGAAGATGAAGTAAGAACAAGAGTTGAGAAGAGAGAGAAAGAGAAGAGAAGAAGAAAGAATAAGAAGGCAAGCAAGGCACAATGACATAGAAAACAATTCCCATACAGGTCGAGGTGTCAAAATAGGTAGCAACTAAGGTAGACAATGAACAGATGCAGGATCAAGAAATGGCTTAGCAGATTGAGTAGTTGATTCAAAACACAAACATGGATTTAGAGTAGGAGCCACAGAATTAAGACACTAATCTCATGTTGAGAGCACCCAAGGTCACCTCTTAGTCTCCACCACCTCTAGTGTGAGAACCAGTCTCGAGCAAATGAGGAGATGTTTTCCTGGTTGATGACGATCCAGTCATGGATCTGTACAAATTTTCATTTGATGAGTTGCAAAAGAAGATTATATAGACGCGAAGGAAGTAGTTTCCATATGATCACGCATCACCTGCATTCATGAAGGAAAGGTTGATAGTTCCAGACACCAGTGAGCCTATTTTATAGAAACAAGATCCAATGTCAAGTAATTGTTGGCCAAGAATGAATAACTGGCAAAGAACTTAAAGGCAACCAAGCAAGAGGAAGAAGAATCTCAAGTGCAGAGCACAGTTTCTGTAATGGCAGAGATGAGTAAAGTGATACTCACTACAATATCAACACTTGAGAACACCATGCAGAAACCTTATGATGAATTTGTCACTGTGCATAAAACAATTATTTGTGTGCATGGCTTGCCACAGTGGAGCAAGGATTTTATTCAAACTCTTAGGATCATACATGTTGAAATCACCCATGTGAAAGAGTGGAATATGTGGTAGGAAGGGGCCCCTCTTCACTTGTCAAAGATGATGAAGCCACGGGCAGAGATGGACAAAGCAAAGATCCAGATATAGATCCAGAACTATACAAGCTACATATTCACAATTGCATAAGAGTCTGGATGTCATGGTGAGGATGCATAGGATCTCTTCAATCAGTTCCCTCACCTAAGCTAAGAAGAAGAACCAATTCTGGCTAGAGATCAATAGGTAAATGGAGCAGCTAAGGCAAGAGACCACCAGTGATTACTTGGGGCTGAGCACAGAAAACTTGCAGAAGTACATTGGCGGTCCTGTCATAGTCAAGACCACGATTCACATGATTCAGGATCAGTCAAAAAAGGGTTCAAAGGCCATATACCCAGAAGCAATGGAGGAAAGAGTTCACTACCAAAAATACACTATCAAGAAGTATGGGGACACCATAATGCAGTACCAAGATTGGTACTAGTACATAACCAAGAGTCATCAACTAGAGGTTGTTGAGTTGATCTTTCCCAAAAATTATGAGTCATGGTGTTTTTCTTGTTAGGTTGTATTTAGTGTATTTTATCTGACATGGGTACATGAGGAAAATGTATATTATTTGTAAGAATGTTGTAAGTGAAATTCCAAGTGTCATTAGTGGAATGTGAGCAGTCACTATGTATTGTAATGATTTGTTTGTAAAATAAGTTGAAGAGTCATGATAGAAGTCAAAGAGTCACAAAGGGGAATGTCAACTGTAACCCCACCCTTTGTTATAAATAGAAACTTGTAACTCATAGAACAAGATTTTTGGAAGCCAATCGTTTGTCTAGGCTTAGGCTTAGAGAAAGGTTGGGAGTATTGTGACAAACCTTGGCTTCTCCACAATGTAGAGCAAGTATACTTCTTTGGAGAAGCAGGGAATGTTAACTATAATGTTCAACTATTGGGGCTAGTGGCTTTCAATGGTGTATGTATGGATGGAAGTTTCACTTAGTAATAATATAACAGAGACAACACGTTTTCATGCATATGTTGTTATTGTAGTTGGACTATTCTAGTTGCTTTAGCAATGTATGTTGTGTAACTTACGCATTTTCTTATGAAATATTTTTTATGCAATTGTATGAATATTTTTGAAGGTGTGTTATTGGATTCACCCGTCACTTTGGTTTGTGGACTATTCCGCCTCTAGCTTGTGATGCCATTCTGCTTGTGTGTTACTTTCAGGCTACATACTATTACAGGATTTTAAGGGAAACACTTCCTTTTCTCCTCCGTGTGTTAGAATCCCCATGAATCTCACTTGACTTGTTGCAAGGTCACACACTTTCTTCCAACCAAAGTCACCATACGTATCACTTCATGCTACCGTAGCCAAGGAATTGCTAGGACTCCTACTCCAAGCAGTCTGAGGTCTAGTTGGGACTTCTTACTAGGGAGATCACCTTGAATTTTGGTGGTTCCAACAACGTCAACAATTTTTTAGGTAAAAGTGTGAGACAATACATTTGAACATATGTTTCTCCATTTTTCCCTTAATTTTTTTCTTATGAAAATTCCCTAAATTAGAGAAGCAGGCTTCAAGCTCCATTCATCAAAATCCCACAAAAAATTATGCAACATCTATTTTTGTGTTATATAAATCATTTTAAAGAAATATCAGTCAAATGTATTGTTCCATAAATAGGAGCTAAGAATTCTAAAGCATATCATTCACAATATATGGAAAAATCACCAACCATAATGACAAACCTATTAAAGAAAACCCAATTTTTTAGCCACTAAAGATTTAGGGATTCATTGTTTGTAGATTTCTATGGTGAGTATCTTGAGAAATTTTAGTTCTCATAAATTCCAAAGTAGCCATTTTTGTGTTGACATTTCGAGTCTACAACAAGACTAGTGATTTTAATGAACATAAGTGTAGTAGCAAAGTATTCATAAAGATATGATTTTATTCCATTTCACCTCTTCATGTCTAGAGAAAAGCATAAAAATATTATTTGGGTATTTCTTTGCTAATGACTCTTTCTTCTTTTTTATCCTAGCCATGCTTACTAATCCAAAACACATTAAATTTCTTACAACTTGGTTGTGTCTACAAATTAAATATTGAAAAATTCATGTTGTAGTGAAAACTTTATATTCTTAGTGAAGGAATTAATATGGAGACAAAGAGACATCACACACTCACTTTAGAGATGATAAACCACTACCAAATTGTTACTCAAACTTATTTTCATATATTAATGTAGAAGTAGCCATCAAATCCTAGAATTATTTCTCGAAAACTCTAAACATACTACAAATTGAATTTTTGTGGGGCAATGTAGATCTTGCATATTTTGGGCATTGTGAATCAACAAGGAAATTGATAAACTACTTTCCTACTTACTACGATGGCACTTAACATGATGAAAATAGAAAAGCACATTAGGGATGATGAACAAAAACCAATTGAAAGGAAAGATATTGTAAACAAAGAGAATTGAAGGAAAAGTGGGCAATGCATGACCTTAAAAAGTTCCATGGATTCATATCATGAGCATGAATGGGAATTACATTTAGAAAATAGCCAAACAACATGTACATATTTTTGAATTAAAGAGAAAAATGACCTCTCACTTAATTGGGATGGTAGAAAACAATATGAGGTGGTTTATTTGAATTGTTTGGAAAAATTTATGAGTTCAATAGCCAAGAAGCTCCATTGTTGGGTTTTGATATTATACCACTCTTCTAAGTTGTTTCTTTACCTTTTGAAGCTAAAATTGTAAAATTGTAGATCTTAGTAAGTCTCACTCATTATGTTTAAAGACATATTAGGATGCCAAGCTATAAATTTACATTTTCTTGAGTAAATCATTTGAAAATGGAAAGTTTGTTACATTTTTCTTTGCCAAAAATGGTAAATTTCTCCCAAATCAACAACTAAATTAAGTAAATAACTTCCAAGGATTGTTGGCCCTTGCATTTAGTTATTTACCCTTAATAATAGAAATCATTGGCTTAGGTAGCCAACAAGTTCCTTAAGTCAATCATTATACTCTTACATTGATGAAACACTCCCTATAGTGGAGAAGAAAAACCTATATGATGAATGAATTGAAATATCACTCAATAGGGACATCAAAAGCACATAAATATGCACACATTCTTGAAATGTGTGAATTATCTTGAGTTTCCATCTATGGGAACCCAAAAACAACCACCTTAGAGGCTAATTTAGAACCAACAAAGTTAGGCAAAGGAACATGCATGCATTCTTGTTTGTGCTAATTTTTTAATAGTTGTAGCCCAATATTTCCCCAACAACACTGAACTTGAGATTGCATTGAACCTTTTTGATATATAAGAGATAATTATATTGATTTAAATCCATCCTTGTACTTTAAAAGTGGGAAATGCAAGGAATTCACTCATTATACCATTTTCACCAACAAGACCTAGTTTGGGAAACTTGGGTCTGAAACCTTATGGGAGAATTTTGAGGCATAAAATGGCATTTTTGGGGGGTGAATATATGAAAACATTATACCACTTGGAATTCAACCTTCCTATTTTTTTACCACCATAATTTTATAGGATGCCACGTCAACCCCCATTACTCATTGTGAAGGGCCTCCAAAATAGGTAAATCTTAAGGTCCGTTAGTGTACTCCTAGGAACATGAAACGATGTTTGACTCCATATTTTGCACTTAATGGTATATTTTCTTAGTTTATTGATTTCCTGAATGATTTGACGTGATTTCTTTCTTTAAGTTCCTTAATATGTTTTTTGTGCATGATTTATAAATATATTGAGAAAATTAGAAGGAATATAAGATTCGAGAGATTCTAGGGACTTTCTCCACACAATAGCGAGACTCAAAATTTATTGGCTTAGGGTATTTTATGCCTCCTCCTATTGTTGCGGGTTAGATGTGGGGAAATGTAGCCCTCCACAAAAGGAGGTTTCTCCCCCACTTGATCTATAAATAATGGATTCAAATTGGCCCTTGGAAAATTACAAAAGTAGTAGATTAGGCTTTTGAATATTTTTAAGCAAGTTTTGCAGCATTGTAATTCCGACACATTTTCAATTAATAGAAGCAGTTCCTCATTTTATTTTTTACCTTAGTCCTTCTTCAGGAATATAAACAACCTTGGGCTAGACCCATTGCAAAAGCTTCATATCCCCCTTTTATTTTTGTTGTAGTTATTGTAACGCTTTGCATTTCCTTTGTTTAGCTTTTGAATCAACATTTCTAAACATTACAATTTAATAGTTTTGTGCTTGGTTAAGTAGGTAGTTTTTGTATCTAAGCTTATTTGTTAGTCATTTGTAAAATATGTCAGCCTATTAGATCAATCATGTCACTTATCATTGCATTTTCAATTATTTTTCCATTTTATTTCATTTGTTGTTACAATTTCTGCAATTTCTTGTTTTACTGTGCAACTAAAATTATCATTAGAGAGGATGAACAGAGCTTGGTTTCATAGTGGTGAAGCATATATTTAGTTGTTGTATTCTTTTACCAAATGAATAATATCATTCCTTATCATTACTACCTACGTATGGCACTCCATCTGGCACTTCAGACTTGCATTTAACACTTTTGCTAGGTTGGTAGTTTTTCCGATAACAAAGTAGAGAATCATGTAGTAATCTACAAACAACCCATTTTCATCACCCTGTTCAACAACAAAAATATTTATTTACTTTCCTTATCATATTAGAACATGTCTAGGATGTTGAGGATAGATTTCGGAACAATAGATATCTTATGAAGTTGCCTTCAAATGCTTTTACCATATGCTTTGTTAGTCTTGTTTTTTTAGTTTTAGGTTTACTTTCCAAGTCTTCTAATTCCTAGCAAAGTGTGGTTTCCATTTGTTGCAATTAACATAGGTGTGTTCCATTTCATTTTAGTGTTTATTTCTGCAATTTGATTTTCATATACCATAGTTAGCTAAATAACGTGACTGGATTTATTTTCATCTAGCCTACAGTCCAACTCCTCTCACCTGCATAAGGATTAGAAGACAGAAGATATAGCTCTTATTACACATATAGTGCCAACCCATCTTAAGTTTGTATAAAAAAAAACATAAGCTAACAAGTTGACAAATGTAAAAGGTGAAGAATAAATTAAGAGAGATTGGTGTTTTCTGTGATGAATCTTTGTAATAAAATCAGCAAAATGGAAAAACAACAACCATAAACAAACCCAAAGCAAATAGAATTAACACAAATTATCCTCATACTATACATTCTACTCCATATCTACAAATTGTATATCACATCTATCCACTCCATATCCACAAATTGTATATCACATCTATCCACAAATACTATGAATAATATACCTAACCCACTAATTATAACATATAACCACGTCATACGGGACCAAAAGATAACCTGCAACTCAAGGTTCTATAAAATATGTATAACCTGCTATTCAAAGTTGTGTAAAACATGGTTAACTTACTAATCAAGGTTTTGTGAGACATGTTGATAATCTAACTTTATAAAAATATCATTTCAAAATAAGCATAGTTACATGTGATAATTCATTTTAGGTGGAGTATCGCAGTTCAACTGATATGCAAAAGCATGGCAAAGATGAAATTTTCAACTTTCCCCTTCTAAAAATATTCCACATCCACAACTTGGAATCACCCACATCCAAATTCTTAATTCCTCAAAATCCTTGGCCTAAATTAAATAACAACTAATTCATAAAATGAAAACGGGTTTCTTCCCGTTCATGTTTAACAATAAAGTTTTAAAAGTCCAGATCCAGTTCCCAAACAAATAGTGATATATTTGACTTTATAAGTGAACAATCATTATGTTTTATTTTTTAGTTTCAATTAAAAAAACAAATGTTTATAATTTATTCCCAAAATTTAAATAAATTAAAAAAAATCCACCTAACCAATTAAATTTGAAACTCCTTCAGATTCAACAAAATTCAATAATTGTTTTAAGATTTCCAAATGAAGAGACTAAGTTTAGGGGTAAAAATATTGGCAATGAATAGCGATCTATGCACCTCATTGAGTGAATTGGAGATTGAATAGCAAAAATATCGTATCATAGATCCTAGCACAGCTAAAAAAATTTATTGTAGAACATGAATAAATTAAAGAAAAAATATTGTAAACATGAAATCATAAATATAGGACTCCTTTCTTGAATATCCCAGGAAGCCGAGTAATGAAGCCACTAGTCAGCCTATATTCCCCGATCTATATTTATCTTTTCTTCATATATGCCAATTGGTCGGGTCTCATGTGTTCATCATGTTTTTAGAGATATACGTCATGGCAGAAACTAACGTATTGGAGACTGTTCTTCCCTGGCGTTTTTTTTCTAAAGAGAACCTAGTAGTCACCTGAGAACGTAATTGATGTAGAGAATTTAGGTTGATTTTCTACTTCTGGGTGGGTGCAATCAACCTAATGGCCATATTCAAGAGCTTCTCAAATATATTCACACTGGTTTTTGTTAAAATAAATAGGGCAATCAAAAAATCAAAAAATCCCAATCACATTACACATACTTAACAAAATAAGTTGTGAAATATTTAAATATTTTTTTCAAATAATGTTATTTTTAACTTGGTTACTTGGAAATAGGGCTAAGTTCCCTCATTATTAAATCACTATCATAGATTTATCTGTAAATTCAGGTTTATTAAGCACAAAGAGGAATCCAGAAAACAAAAAAGAAGAGGTGAAATCTCTTGGTACTTAAAATATTCTAAGTTAAGACGAATGTACACTCCTCTACTTGTGTGTATAATGTTTGACATCTGCACTCTGAATTTATTTAGATGGAAATTAATTTTTTTATTATTACTACTACTACATTGTTTTTAGTTTTTTATAAAAAATTATATTTTAATTGATATATGTGGGATAGGAATTACAATATCTTCAATACTGAGTAGAATGCAATGAGATAACCAATGATTTAATATCTAACTTAACTAACATTTTTAAATACTATTTTAGGTGATTAAAGAAAAATTATGTATTTATGAGGCCACAACCCACTAAGAGACAAGACACTATACCTCATAAGTGCATAAATACACCACTTACAAGTCTTTTTGTATGATTATCTTGTATTTAATAGTGATTGATTCTTTTGCCTAAGGGTATCATAGCATTTGTTTTATGAAGACTCCTTCGGGAAAGGCTGGATCAAGTGGTAGTAGTCTTGGGCCTTGAAATCTTGATCGACCTGGAGAGATTTCGTCCATCGTTGATTTGATGGTGGCCTTCAGTTGAAGGGGGAGCAAGCGAAGGCCGACCAACCTGGAGAGAGTGTGAAAGGTCTCGGTCCCCCCCTACCATCCCCCCTTCCTTCCCAGGCTCGAAGAGCCCCTTCTCTGGGCCTCATGATTCTATGAGAAATTGTTCCATTAGCTCTTGCTCTATATTATATATGTCATTTCAATCAAGTTTCGGCATGGCAAAGTGCTTGAACTCTAGGAACTTTAAGAGAAGCGCTCCCTCGGCGAAACAACACTCCCTTAGAGCGAATCCCCTCCTAATTGAGAGTTATGGCCCTTACTAATCGCTTAAGCCAGGAAGAGCCAGGGGGGAGACACTAGAGCTATTCACCCTTTTACCATTCCATGCCTTTGGTTTCACACTTACTATTTACCCTAGAACCTTTATACCTATGTTGCTTAGATTAATGAAGAAGCAAGCGCTCTTAGTTAGTTAGTCGGGCGGGACGGCTACTTACCTTCGATTAGAAGCACGGACGACATGAAACAAACTTACCCTTACCTCTTAGCTTCAGTGTTTACTAACTACTTGCCCTTAAGACTTGGTTTCCCTATACCACTTTTTTGGTGAATGAATCTTAGTAAGGCTACTGCGCTATCCCTTATCTTAGCGGGTCGGGATTATACCAGCCCAACTTTCCCCATCTATTATTGACTTCACCCTAGGATGATAGAATCCCTGACCAATTCACTCAACCAGGATGAGGACGGCATGTGCTATGAACCCTTTACCCTTACCTTCTGTGTTTACTTATTACCTGCTGCCCATCTGGATACCTAGACTATACTACTTGGATGAATGAATCTTAGGGAGGTATAACTATAGAACCACCCAGCATGGCATGGATGATAGGGCATGAAACAACCTTACCCTTGACTTGATTTACTGCCTTAAACCTAGGAGAGGAATTCTTTACCAACCAACCCATTCCGCCAGGAAGAATATCAGTAGGGGAAGCTTCTATTAACTACCCTTCAACCTAGCAGCATGGAGTGCTGCCCAACAACTCTTTGATGAAGCAGCCAGCTAGGATTAGGAAGTACAACATCTATGAAACCTTTATTTACGAGCATCCGCCTGGTTATATCCTTTCCTTTACTACTGCCTTCAACCAACTGGTTATTGAGTGCCTTACCTTCAGCCAGTAAGGATTAGGAGGGTACAACATCTATGAAACCTTTACATAGAGCCAAATAATCAATTCGTATAGTAGCCCTACTATTGATATTGGGCGTGGGGCTAGACTCAACCTTTGAGCAGCTAGTACTACTTTTTCTCTATTTCAAGCTTCGCTTCCCATTCCAAAGCTTTGAACGCCTCATGAACTAGCGATACACCTTCAATAATATGGGGGAACCAACCACTTGGAAACTTAAGTAGGCTGCCAATCAATATTTATCAAATTGATCTATCATACTAGCGGGCTGACTCTTATCCTTGTTTTTCCTTCCCGCACTGTGGGGATTAGTGAGGGGAGCTTATTTCTGAACTGAAACTGTCTGTAGTTCTTCTTCTCTGTAGTGTTATAATGACTAGCCGTACAAGCTTTAGTGAAACTAACTGTTTGTAGCTGTAGTTCATTCAATCTTAGTTCTTCATTCTATCTTTCTTTCCTCTTGCTTCTAAAAACCAGAAAGCAAAGAGTGGCAGATATGCGTCGTTTATTCATCTATGAATTCTGGCTAGTGGTTATGAAGCCTAAAGTCTTTCTGTGTCTGAAAGAATCTCTTCCGGAGGTTCTTTCTCCTCCGAGAGTCCCCACCCTAAATGAAAGTGCCCTCGCAAGCTCGGGATAAAGAAGAGTCACTTAGGGATTGATTTGGCTCTGGGTAGCCGAGGTCCCGAGGGCTGCTTTAAGGAATAGGCACTTTTTCTTTCTGTTTTCTTTCCCGGAGTGGAAATCAATGGAAAAGAAAGTCTCAGGCAATCTTATCAAATCCCTATCGAAAGCCCTCTCTCTTGGGTAATAAACAAGTAGGGGGAAAACTTGAAGGAAGGCGAAGGCGAAGCCCGTATTAGGCCGGAAGGTGTAGTTCCCTTATCTCGTAGTACAAAGAAAAGTAACTATCATGCCCTTTCCTCCTGAACTACTTAGTGCTTCAATTCGATAAACTAAGGTTCCCCAATAAATGAGAGTGACAACCAAAATGAGAGAAAAAGAGATGTGAGCCAATATATGTTCTAAAGTTATGAATATCATAATAAACTCATTTATTCGTTTTATTCCCGAATGAGATCTATGATGGAAAGATAGGATTGATCCATCACAATGAAAATAGATTGAACATATATTGTTACATAGGAAGAAGTGATTGATGAGATCTTCCTAGAAAAATGCCGCCACTCGGATTTGAACCAAGATGCTCTCGCACTGCTTCCTAAGAGCACCGTGTCTACCAATTTCACCATGGCGGCTTCGTAGGGACCATACTAGCTTATTACACCAGATCGTCAATGTTATGGAACGTGTCTAGCAGAGGGATTTATCTGTGAATATAATATAAGTCCAAATAAGATCTAAGTTCGGGCATTAACATTTGAATCAATTTTATGTTGGCTGAAAGTTATAACGGAGCATGGTTCATGGATTCACTTTGGTTTAATGTGATATTTCTATTCAAGGTTTATGTTGGATTGGTGTTTGCTAGAGTTTTCATCAAATATCCATGATATCTTTATCTCAACACATTTTCGTCCACATACTTTAGCTGATATGTTAAGAATCTTTCTAAAGGTGCATAATTGAGTAGAAAAAAAAAAATCTTATTATTGAAATAGGTTTTAATAGATTTATGTGAGAATGCCATACAAGTTGTATATTGAATAACTGAATTGATCACCCGAGATTTATGTGTACTATTTTACAATTATTTTAGAGTGTTTGACCTTTATTTTGATCCTTGCCATTTTTTATTTTGATGGAGTAGGTTTGGAAATGTAATTTAGGGTTCACATCCATTTCCCTTGATTTTCATTATGTGTAAAGGGAAGTGTTTTATGTTATTCCTTTTCCCTTCATTTTCTAAGTTTTTCTAACATAAGAGGAGATATTGATGTTAATTGGAAGTTTCAAGCCATGAGGTAACTCCACGAATTGAATTGTTTATTGCATTAGCCATATCATGAATTTATACATGAGTGAAGAGACTCTTGGGATTTTTTTTAGCGGCTGCAACACCCTCCAAAATTTTGTGCTTTATCCAAATTTGGGAGACTTCCTTAGTTTTTCCCCTTGATAGTTGCAAGCACTCGGCCTCACCCCATGAGCTCCTATCGAGTCTTTAAACCGTTTTTACTTAATCGACCACCAGTCGTATTTTGGCATGTTGATTTCTATATCATGCTTGTGATTTTCTTCTAACAATTTTGAAGGTTTGTCTTTGTGTGCATGAGCCATTTTCTCTCGATCGACATCCATCACACTCACACACAAAGGTGTAAACACTATTATGCAAGTGTCATCATAGTCATTCGAAGACATATCTCAATTTTCACACTTGTCGCTCTTAACCTTTGAGTCAGTCTCACTGCGCACATGTTCGTCTTGTTTGTTTGAGGTGTCTAATTGTTGAGTCGTGCCATGACTCGATTGATCAATCTATTTCACCACGTACCTCTGCACATTCTCTCGATTCTCAAGCTACTTGCTTAAATTGCGATCATGCATAAGGTAGTCACATTACACTGACAAAGGAGCATAAAGGTGAGGACACTATCAATTCCCCCTCTCTGATTCAAAATTGTCTGCATCAAAACAATGAGCTTCCATTCTCTAAGAATTGTCAATCTGCTAGGTGAAACATCTTGTATAATTAATCCTTTCGATCAAACCCCAGTATTGGGGAGTCATCACTCCCATTCTTCAATATACCCTAACGAACGCCCAAGCACATCATGTGATCTTATATTTTTTCATGAATACTCTAACTTAGATCTATAATTTCCTCTGGTCAAGGAAGACGTTCGTATGAAAACTTCCTCTTCACCTCACTCGCCTGTGTGTCCTACCATTCACAACACACCCACATGCATCGAAGATACTCCATGTTCTCTTACTTCTTCATCCGATGAGTTATCTCCTCAATTGACACAAGGAAATGAGGTTGTCCATGATGAAGTTGAAAACAGTTTAATCATAGAGCGTACTTCCCATTCCCTGTCATCTCTTCTCTTGCATGAAGACAACTCTTCAAGTTAGCTTGCTGAAGCTGAAAAATCTAGTGCAACATGTGATAGAGATGGCTGCCATCCTGAGAGAAATTTTGAAATCAGCAACAACAACCATCTTCAAGCCATGCATGATCTGGTTCAAACTTCAAAATATGATTCTGCAATTCTGGAAAGTTCTGGGACGTGCCAGGGAGTCGAGGCACTTCAACGTTTGTTGATGGTTATGTCAGGACCTCGCGACTCTGGTAAGCCTCCATAACCCAATCAGATATGGTTTCTCATGCACAATCCATCTATCTGCATGGTTGCACTCAATGTGAATTCATGTGTAAAAAAAATTTGGTATTCCGAATGTGATCTCTCAAATTTTCAAAATTTTACTTATGGCCAAATCCACAAATATGTCATAGTGCATCCATCTTCATGCACATCTCTTGCATCAAACTTAGGGTGGGAATATTCATCCCTCATCAAATAATGGAATTATGAAGTTGATCATCTCAAATATTGTCTTTTTCCGCAATCATACTTATTGTATTTTCCATCTCATGATCAACTCCTCAGTCTCGTTGCAAACCTTGTACTTGAAATCTACTCACTCATCACACCAAAAATCCCCGTGGGTGATGATGAGCACACAAGCTATCATGTGAATCAAGTTCCTTTCAATTTATGATGCCCCAACTGGTTTCACACATTCATAATGCTCGCATCCCTTTTACATTATTTTGATGACAATGACTCCTGCATAATTTTTCACTAGTTGTAGGGGTTGGTTCATCATGTCTAGCTCATGGAGAACATGGTTCCATTAATTGCAGCATTCGAAATATTGTTCAAATGAATTTTTCTTTGTTCATTTCAAACTGGGAATCTAATATTTTAACAAAATCATCTGATCATTCCCCCATATCGGGTGACTGTCATGCAACTTATCATTTTCCCAATAGAACATTCAATGACAGTTACTTTGTGCTCTCTGATCTTCACTATTTAGCATCTTTCTCCTCATATTTCTATCAAGAGGGTGAGGCACTTTAGCCTGCACTGATGGTTATGGCAGATCCTCACTGTCTTGGCATGATTAATGAGAATGATCAGATTTATTTTTCTGATATCGTGATCCTGTCTTTCCAATCAGAAAGCCATCTTTTCACAGGTCACGAGACCTTCCAAATAGCCATTATGAATTTCACGATCCAATCTCTCAATGGCTGGAACAATCTTACTTGGCAAGCCATGTTGTAGGCAACAAGCTTCAATCCTTCCTCGCGCTCGCTAAGAACTTGGTTGCAGATGAACACACACTCACAAGAGGCTTCTGAGGTTTGTTGAATAATAATATCCACCAAAAAGGTAAGCATGTATATTGGGTGGTTGTGAAACTTTTTTCTACCCACAGGAAAGACCTTCCTTTATGTGTGCAAGATTTTCAAGCTTTTGTATTTTTTGTTGCACACTATTAGTTATCTATTTTAAACGCTTATATCTTTGTGGTTGTAGGTTGGGAAAGACAATGGTGGCTTCCCTGGAAATTTCATGTCACGTAATCCCGACAGTTTAACTGTTAGGATAGGAGTAGGATTAGCTACATCTTAGTTTTCCTTCTTTGAACTCATCTTGCACTCGTAGTCCGTCATGGTTTTTTTATTTTCATTATGTTTTCTTTATCCATTTTGATTTCTTGTCTTCTAGTTTTGTTTACTTGTTGTGTACTCATTTCCTTGCCTTGTTTTTCCCTTCAGTTTTGAGTTTTCCTTTTGTTTTCTCTACGCGCATAGGTGTTGTGCCTATACTATGTTCTGGCTTTTGAATAAGTATGTGGCTGAGGTATAGGAGTCTTGTGACATGGCAGCACTTGACCAGTCCTGTGTCGATCTTCTTTGTGCTTGGTTGTCACTTTTTTCCAATCAAGTCTTGACAAAAAAATATGATCCATCTGTAAGGGAAGCTATTATGCTCTTAACGTGCAAGAAGATTACCAGAATACCAAATATGTGAAGAAATATACCCAGAACATAGAATAGTGAGAAACAAGAGCAAGTATTTTATTATTCAGAAGGCAATGTTCACTTGCCTCTTCGAGGGGGCAACCTCCAATAGAGCAGAGCTCAATTACAAAATAAGACACCATGCTCCTCGCAGGGAGTCTCCATTCTTTATATATGACTCATACATGCAATACCATGGATCAATACCATGGTTCTTATTAATACATCTATCTAATACCATGGCCCATTTGCAACTAATTGTGGTCCTGTCATTAATTGCGGGTTAACCACTTACAATTATTAATATGGGCTTTATTGACTCTTTACTTAACTATAACTATGACTCGATCCTACTACATAAATAAGGGGGTTAGGGTGGGACCCTAACATGCCCTCCCCCTTAAGAATAGCCTTGTCCTCAAGGCTAAAGCTGCGGAAACTGCTGAAGAATAATTGCTGGTTCCTAGGTTGCATCTTCCGGAGAGGTGTCTTTCCACTTGATGAGGACTTCCCTGATCATGTGGCCACGCAGGTGCTGTTTTCGTGTGCCTAGGACCTGTTCAGGTTGGAGCCAGATTGACCCTTCTTCATCCAATTCAGGTAGACTGGTTTGAATTCTGCAATTGTTCCCAATCACTTTCTTGAGGCATGAGACATGGAAAACTGGATGGATTTTTGCAGTGGGTGGCAAAGCTAGCTTGTAGGCCACTTCTCGAATGCGCTGAAGTACTTGAAATGGTCCCTAGAATTTTGGAGATAGTTTATGACAACCCTTATCTTTGAGTGAAGTTTGCTTATATGGTTGCAGCCTCAAAAATACCTGATCCCCTTCTTGAAATTGGCGCTCTGAGTGATGCTGATCTACCTATTGCTTCATGCAGTTTTGAGCTTGATGAAGATTCTCTCTAAGATGGGTGAGCATGGTTGTGCGGTTTTGTAGGAGTTGATCCACTGCTTGTACCTTTGAGCACCCCTTGATATAAGAAGTAGGGGAAGGAGGGACTTTACCATAAACTGCTTCATATGGAGTCACTTTGGTGGTGGCATGATCGTTGGTGTTATACCACCATTCAGCTAGAGGCAACCACTATACCCATAGATGTTTCTTTTCTGAAGTGAAACACCTAAGGTAGGTTTCCAGACATTTGTTGACGGCTTCAGTTTGACCATCCGTTTGTGGATGATAGGAAGTACTGAGTTTTAGTTGGGTGCCTTATAGACTGAAGAGTTCCTGCCAAAAATTACTGGTGAAGATCGGGTCACGATTAGACACAATAGAAGTGGGCATGCCATGCAATTTGAAGATTTGATCCATGAAAGATTGAGCGACCAAAGTCGGTGTAAACGAGTGGGGTAGGGCGCAAAAATGAGCATACTTAGAAAGTCAGTCCACAACCACCATGATGATTGACTTGTTTCCTGACTTTGAAAGACCTGTAATGAAATCCATAGAAACCTCCACCCATATAGATGCAGGATGGGCAACGGTTGTAATGTGCCTGGTGCTTTGACTGTCTCCCCTTTGTGGCGTTGATAGACATCACATTCCGCTACAAAAG
The DNA here is from genome assembly GCA_031772625.1 of Pinus tabuliformis. Taxonomy (NCBI): domain Eukaryota; kingdom Viridiplantae; phylum Streptophyta; class Pinopsida; order Pinales; family Pinaceae; genus Pinus; species Pinus tabuliformis. The sequence goes on along the minus strand of CM062810.1, from coordinate 475,508,567 downwards.
TAAGGATGTCCTTTTTCATGCCTATGCAAAAAAATTATCTTCTAGTGTGAGCATATGTCTTCTGAAAGCCTGAATGTCCTGCAATGGGGGATGAGTGCAATTCTGCCAAAATGCAGCTTTTGAGGGTGGATGTTGGTGATATTACGACTCTGTCCTTGTAGCGAAGAATCTCATCCTACCACGACTAGCCCTTGGTGGAATTTGGATCCACCTGCAATTGAGTAATGAGTTGGGAGAGCCAGGGATGTGAAAACCATTCCCTGCGAGCCTCTTCAATCCATTCTGGAATGGGAAGGGAAATTGCGAGCAGGGTACTTTCCTCCTCAAATTGGCGAGATAATGCATCTGCTACACTATTTTCGCGCCCTTTCTTGTAAATGATCTCATAATCATATCCCAGAATTTTGGCGAGCCATTTATTTTGTTGTGGGGAGGATAGGCATTGCTCCAAAAAATATTTAAGACTGTGATGGTCTGTGTGGATTTGGAAACGTCGCCCCAGTAAGTAAGGTCACCAGGTATCTACTGCATGTAAGATGGCCATCATTTCCTTCTCATAGGTAGATTGTCCTAGATTCTTCCCACTTAGTTGTTGGCTTGTGAAGGCCAAGGGTCGACCTTCCTGCATTAAGACCACCCCAATACCCGTACCCGAAGCATCAAATTCAATGACAAAAGATTTGGTGAAATCAGGTAGTGCTAAGACTGGAGTGGAACACATGGCATTTTTGAGAGCTGTAAATGCCTGTTGTGCATCATCATTCTAGAAGAATGAATTTTTCTTGAGGAGTTGAGTGAGGGGCTTCGCAATGTGACCATAATTGGAGACAAATTTGCGATAATGGCCTATGAGACCCAAAAATCCTCTCAGGCTCTTCAAGGTCTTAGGTTGAGGCCAATCCTACATTTCCTGGATCTTTTTGGGGTCCACCTTGACAGCTTCACGCCCCATAATGTGGCCCAAATACTCAACTTCTTCCATGCCAAAAGAACATTTGGACATCTTAACAAATAATTTATGCTTGCGGAGCAGTTGCAAGAGCAGATCTACATGCTGAAGATGTGCGGCCCAAGTGCAACTATAGATGAGGATGTCATCGAAAAAGACAAGGAAAAATTTCCTGAGATATGGTTTGAGAAGGTGGTTCATAAGGCTCTGAAAAGTAGATGGGGCATTACAAAGACCAAATGGCATGACCAGGAACTCATAATGGCCTTCATGAGTTCTAAAAGCAGTCTTTGGAATGTAGACTTCCTTCATGCGAATTTGGTGGTAGCCTGAGCGAAGATCCAGCTTAGTGAAGAATTGAGCCCCATTGAGTTCATCCAGCAAATGATCAACAATCGGGATGAGAAATTTGGTGGAGAGGTTGAGGCACATGATATCTCCAATACCCAGAGACGGTTTGGGCAGATTCTAAACAGTTCAAGAGATATTAAAATAATTAATATTTTTAATGGAGTCCCTAAGTCTAAACTTAGGGAAAATAAATTATTAATGTGTATTAATAAGAAACTATGTTAGAATGGTCCAAAAGATATGGATCAAGCCAGATCTAATCTTAGTCATTGATTAGGGACTTAATCTCAGTCGTTGATATGTCAACGAGAAAAGTATAAGAAGAGGCTTGAGAGTCACTTGGAGAATACACCAGAGTGATCAGTCATTCTATTCTCTAGAGCGGGGTTTGCTAAGAGAGATCGAATTAGTGATCGGAGTTGTAGCTGAGGGGCATTGAGTACAGAGAGACAGAGAGGTAGAGATAGTGCCGGAAGAGCAGCAAGTAGCCAAAGAGAGTGACGCAGTAGCCGCCAAGGCTCATGCAAGGTCACATAGAGGCAGCCAAGAGTTGCGCAGAGCCTCAGAGAGGCCAGCGTCGCTGATGCAGAGGGCCAGAAGGCTAACGCAAGGTCTCCTAATGCTGACGAAGACCCATCCGGGGTTACGCAGGGCTAGCGTTGGGCAAAGAGGGGCTGACACAGTCCAAAAAGGGCAGACACTAGGGTTTCTGGGGTAGATTAGAACTAAGGCATTGTCGGAAGGATTATCTGGGATTTCAGCCAGGAGATTTGTCTCAAACTAAGAGGTATTACTGCCAAGGAAATTCTCTATTGGGTAGGCCAATTTCGGCACCCAGATTGTACTCTGATATTGCTTAATAAGAAAACCCTCAGATAGCTACACCAGTTTTCCCACATTGGGTTTTTCCGCCATTCCCGATATTTCTTGAGCACCATGACCACTAGTGATGAATAAGGACTAATGCTGGGAGGAATGACACCTGCTTCAAAAAGTTCCTTGATTATTTTTTCTATTTCATTCTTTTGGGTGAACGAATATCTGTATGGGCTCACATTTGGTGGTTGGTCCCTTGGAACCAAGGTGATGCTATGATCATGTTCCCCTCTCGAGGGTGGAAGCTCATGAGGCTTGTCAAAGACTGGCAGATGGTTATTTAAAATCTGTTGCATCTCAAGATGAATCGGCAAAGAATTGGGTTCAACAGCCTGGATGGCATTAAATTGAGCTATAAATCCATGATGGCCCTTTTTTAGCAATTTTTCCATCCTATGTGAGCTGATGATAGTGGAAGCTCTCGCCTGGAGTCCACGGAGGGTATGTGTGGAGTTCTTTTGCTTAAAGCTCATATATAACTCCTGGAAATCCATTGTGATTGGCCCAAGAGTGTGAAGCCATTTAGCACCGAGGACAATGTTGCACCCTCCCATGTGTATAGCAAACATGTGGGTCTTCAACTGATAATTCCCCATTTGAAGTTTGACATTTTCACAGTGGCCTTCACATTTCATTGTTCCCCCATCCGCAATTTGGACTTGGAAGTTAGAAACTTCTCGTACAAAACAATGCACTGCTTCTGTGACTTTTTGATGGATGAAATTATGTGTACTGCCACTATCAATCAAGACTACTACTGGGCGATGTTTAATAAAACCTCTAATTTTGAGAGTTTGAGGTGAAGATATCCCTACCAAAGCATGCAGTGAAATAACTGGTTCGTTAGGGACATTTTCCTTCTGGTTGTCCTCTTCTACCTCCTCCGATTCCTCAAGTGGTGGGGCTTCCTCCGATGAGCTGTAATCAGTGGCATCAATTTGAAAAAATTTGGGCCCCTTGCATTTATGATCTGGGGAGTATTTTTCATCACAGTAGTAACATAATCCCTGCTTTCTTCTTTCAGCCATTTCTGCAGGTGACACCTTTTGAACCTTAAGTGTTTGAGTCATGCTGTGAGCCTGTGGGGGGGGACTGTTGGCGGTGAATTTTGGGCGAATGGACTCGGCTGCTAACGCACGTTCCACGTTACAAGCTACCTTGCAAGCCTCCGACCATGTGGGAGGGTGGTGTAGTCGAGCGTGGGCTTGTATGGCCTTTTAAGACCGCTGATAAAACATTCTGTGTAGAACGCATCTGGGATATCCCTAGTGCAGAAAGCTAAGGCTTCAAAGGCTGTAACATATTCATCCACTGTGCCGGTCTGTCGGAGCTTAGTGAGATGACCCAAAAAAGCAGATTCCTGGTCAAAGCGCTCTGTAAGAGCTTTTTTGAAGGTGGCCCAAGTCAAAAAAATTCCATTGCAACGTTGGTGCCATTCCCACCATTGCCATCTTTCATTGTCCAAGTACATGCTCCCCACCATAAGTTGAGTCTCATTATCTAAGATGTTATTCATATTGAAATACTGCTCCATTTGTGCTACCCATGCGGCTGGGTGAGAACCATCAAATTTATGCATATCCAGCTTGGGAGGTCACGAACGGGATTGTTTGTAGGTACCCCAGAGGTGAAGAGAGTGGCTAGACTCAACCTCACTATGTCCATTGCCAATATATGCCTCCTTGCCCTTAGAGAGTGCATCAGTTAGTTTGTCAAGCTGAGCTTGGATGGCTTGCAAGGATTGTTCAAGTTTGTCGATCTTCTCATTGGCCATAGCTTGAGCTCTAGTTGCTACCATGCACCGATCCGATGTACTTGAAATTTGGGACCGCCCGAATTTTTTTCACTAACAATTGAATGGTACCACCTTGCTCAGCTCGTCGTCCTGATTCTTATGGGCTAGATCACCAATAAGCACCCGGGGGGTCTCAAACTATTTTTTTTTTTCTAAAAAATCCTAACGGAGTTTTACTCCTTGCTTAGGAATACTGCAGTAGCCAAATCCTCAAAATGTCAATGCTGCCAAAAGTCCTGTGAAAATCACACCCCAGTATAGGAACCCCACACAACTACTCAGATCTGGTGGATCTAAGAGATCTGAATGGCTGATCGGATAGCTCTGATCGGCGGACAGATTGCTGCTGCGGATCTGATGGATCTAATAGATCGAAAAGGCTGGTCTGCTAACTCAGAACTGCGGGACTGATGTCTGCTGCTGCTGCAAACCCCCTTGCGAGATTTGATCTGGTAGAGATTATGCGTGATCCCAAGATAGAAAAGGGAACTATGGTCTCGAGGAGTGTCAGGTGCTACAGATCGCAATATACATAAGGGTCTGACAGTAGTACTCGGCCCAATGTTTCAGGGCGCTAACTGAGGATCAACCATACCCTTAGCCGTACAACTCAACTACCCTATCGTATGGGCGAGTAATCTCTTCGAGTGCTATTCTCGGTGTACTGTAGCAGCAAGACAACCGACGGTTTATCTATGGCGAGGTTTCAAAGGACCTAGGGGGCTTCCGATATACCCAAAGGGTACTTGGAAGATAGTCCGTGCGCAATTCTGTCTAATGCATTACTACGCAAAGGGGTACCCACAGGGGTTACAAAGGAGTCCAACAGGTGTGACCACCTCTTGTATTTCCTGCATGCATGCCTCCCCAAATCCGTAGGTTTATGCACTCAACGACAGATCTCGTGGTTTAAAGACGCCGGAACACGTCTCTAGCCAAAAAAAGAATTGCTATGAAATGGAGATCCCACCTACCCTGGAAAGTGCTCTGATACCACTCGTAATGCTCTTAACCTACAAGACGATTACCAGAATACCAAATATGCGAAGAAATATACCTAGAACATAGAATAGTGAGAAACAAGAGCAAGTATTTTATTATTCAGAAAGTAATGTTCACTTGCCTCTTTGAGGGGGCAACCTCCAATAGAGCAGAGCTCGATTACAAAATAAGACACCATGATCCTCCCAGGGAGTCTCTATCCTTTATATATGACTCATACATGCAATACCATGGATCAATACCATGGTTCTTATTAATACCATCTATCTAATACCATGGCCCATTTGCAACTAATTGTGGTCCCGTCATTAATTGCAAGTTAACCACTTACAATTATTAATATGGGCTTTATTGACTCTTTACTTAACTATAACTATGACTCGATCCTACTACATAAATAAGGGGGTTAGGTTGGGACCCTAACAGAAGCTCAGTCAAACCATGAACCTATGTCCAAACTGGGAAACCCCATGCCTATACTCAGTCTTCTATTATGTGTGTCTAAGCTTATCCAACAAGTAGAAATGGAGAAGAGGAAAAATCAAAATGAGAAAACCTAAATCAAAGGTCTTACATGCTTCTCTAGAGGAACAACCTCTTCTACTCTCAATAAGTTAGGATCCATCTTTATTCCAAAAATAAATAAGTGCCTATGCACAGTCCTCTTTCAAAAAAAAAATACGAAGGCGAAAGAAGAGAAAGGATTTTTACGGGGAGAGGTGAAGCAAGCAATTCCACTGTGGTACTGTCCAGACTCGTTGGTAGTGGAGCAATGTTTGTGTTCTTGTGTGACTCCATCGGGGTACTGTCTAGGCCTATTGGTAGAGGAGTAACACCAGAGATGAAAAATTATACTCTAAAAATGTTAAGCTTGTGATCCAAAATACCCTTCCCGATTTTGAAACGTTATGATCAGGCTGAAAATTTTGTTGTGTTTGACTGAGTTGGTACAAGGTGAACCATGTTTGTCCATGGGGTAAGTGGGGAAGCTAAAGTAACTTGCACAATGAATCAGTACTCCCTGAAAGACAAAGGCCCTACCTTGAAATGAACTGAAACAAAGAAGTTGGTATTCAACCAGTGTCTCACTAAGTGTTGTAGCAGCAGCAACACCCTCCAAAATTTTGGCATGCATCGAAATTTTAGAGCATTTCTAGGTTTTTCCCCTTCTTGGTTGCAAGCACTCGGGCTCACCCCATGAGCTCATGTTGAGTCTTTACACCCTTTTTTCTTAATCAACCACTGATTGTCTTTTGGCATGTTGATTGTTATGTCATGCTTGCGAGTTTGTTATGGAAATTTTGAAGGTTTGCCTTTTTGTGCATGAGTCGTTTTCACTCTGTCGACATCAGTCTCACTCACACAAAAAGGTGTAAACATTATCATGCAATTGTCATCTCGATCATTCGAATACATATCTTAATTGTCGCCCTTGTCGCTCTTAACCTTTGAGTCACTCTCACTGAGCACATGTTTATCTCGTTGGTTTGAGGTGTCTCATCATCAAGTCATGTTAAGTGTGTGATCACAATGTCATGTATGCACATGTTCACATTCTTTCATACTTAGTAATTTTTCATGAAAATATGTCGACTCAACAACCAGAACTGTTTAGAAGCTTTCCCAGAACCTGATCTTATCTTTGCTTCCCGCAAGATCACCCATTAAGCCTCCAGCTGGTCTTCTAGAAAAATTTATTTGAGTTGTGACCCAAGGATGCACTAATCTCCAAAATTACACAGGACTTGTCTAGCCTGACTGCCTTGCACTGCCTGTCGACATGTGGGACAAACCTCTCATTCCTATCGCTACACTGTCCCAAGAAATTGTGCAGATTTAACAAGTAGGCTTCTCTGTTGGCCTACTCTGTTCTCTCTTGGGAGATTGTGCATATTTTTCTATGACTTTCCCTTCTTCCCTACTCTGCAATAAGCCCAAAATTTGTGCAGTTATGTCATGAATCCCTCGCTGCTTATCTCGAACTCTCTCCAAAAATTGCACAATTTTGACTAGCAGTTCCTGTAGCCTGATCCTGTTCTTTTGGAAAATTTCACAGATTTTCCTGCCAGTGACTCCTGCTACCCACTCTGTCTTCCTTGGAGAAACTGTGAAGATCTTAGCTTGATGACATGCCCTATGCTCCCCTTGAAAATTGTGCAGATTGGTCGAGCAGTTCCCCGACACCCTGCCTGGTCTTCCTCCTGGAAAATGCGCAATTCTACCTCCAAGATGGGATTTTTCCAGCAGCTATCATTGTTGTCCCAGATTGCGCAAATCAACGTCCTAGTGACATCTACACAGGTTTTCCCAACAATGATCCAGAGCCTCACATCTCAGCCTAAGTTTTGATCTTCACAACTTTAGTGCCTTGTCCCTCTCCCAATAACCTACATCGAAATGAAAAACAATGCACCATGTTAGACTAAGAGATTTCTTGATTTGATGTTGTCTCATCATGACTAATTGCAAGAATAGGTACATTGATGAAACATGGGGCAATAATGAATGGGATGAAGACGAGGCACATGTTATAAGACTTGCTCATAGTCGAATGAAAGCATGAAGCACATCAAGCAGCAAGTGAAAGAGACATATACACATGCACCATCAAGCAAATACCAAGACCATTGAAGACCCCACACACCTTGCCATGTGAAGGTGAAGACATGTTACACTGAGAGCATACCATCACTCAACAACACAACAGTTCGACACCAACACCATAGTCATCCAGTACATGTCAGCAGTGTCATGTCGAGTTGTGTCATGAGTTGTCTCAGCCACATCACTACAATGGGCCATACTTGTTGTAATCAATGTAATGTACATTGGTAGTCCAAGAGACCCACATATGAAGTTGAGGAATCATGTAAAGTCGAAAAGTCATAGGAAGTCAAATAGTCATGAGGGAAGTTGAAGAGTCACAAGGGTCAGTTGCTCCCCCTTGGCTATATATATCCCCTCATTGTATGAGTAAAGGAATTTTCACCTTGGCTCCTCCCACATAGCCTTAAGAGTCGGTAATCTATTCTTTGAGGAGCGAGGAGTGGCTCCAATTTCCCATTACTGAGGCTAGTGATGTATGGTGTACAAATGTGTCTTGGAACTTTTTCTTAATTCAGAAGCTTGTCTCATGCGAGCACATTTTCACACATGTTTTGTATCTATTTGTAAGGCTATTCTTTAAACATTTGCAATGCATGTTTGCTTAAACTTTACAAAGATAGTTGAACTACTTCGGTTATTTTAGTACTTAAATTGTTGAAGATGTGTTGTATTGTTTATCACTATTGTCCCATCCATGTGGACTACTCCATCAGACATTAGGCAAGCCATCCTTTTGTTTTCTTGGTTTAATGACTGTCACCCCCATGTGGACTATTCTGTTGGATGGTGTACTTGTTTTCCCTTGAACTTTGGTTTTAATAACTGCTGCATCAGTCATGGACTATTCTGTTGGATGTTGGATATACCCCTTTTGTTTTTGTGTGTGAGGTGTGAGGTCTAGTTGGGACCTCATATCAAGGAGATCTGATTTGTTGGTGGGTCCAAAACTGTCAAAATATTCCAATTCCATGGTCTCTTGGTTTGCTAAAATTCATAATTGACAATATTTACAATATATAATAATCATTTTAGATTAGGTGTCAACATTCCCCCCTTAATCTAAAGGGATGTTCGTGATTCCAAGCATCATTCTGAATCTTTCAAACTTTTCTCTTCCAAGTGCTTTGGTGAAGATTCTTTCAATCTTCTCATTTGTCGAACAATGGCGTAAGTGGATTGTCTTCGCCTCAAAAAGATGTCAAATCAGATGGTATTTTGTATTGATGTGTTTCGATCAATCATGGAACTTTGGGTTCTTGGCCAACTTTATTTCAGAAGTATTTTCAATCAAAAGAGGAGTTGAATGCACTTGCTTCTCTCATAAATTATCCAAAATTTTCCTAAGCCACACAATTTCCTTCGTTGCTTCAGTTGTTACCACATATTTTGCCTCATTTATGGAATATGTTGGAACTAACTATTTTCGTGACCTCTAAGAGATCGCTCCTAATCCAAGGCTCATAACATAACCTAAACTAGATACCCCAGTTTATTTATCTTCGTCGAAGTCTACATCCAAGTATCCAATCAAGATGAAGTCACCAACCTGTGTATACTTATGTCCAAAGTCTTGAGTTCCCTTCAAGTACTTTAGAACTCCTTTTGCATCATACTAATGAACCTCAAAACGTTTTTCCATAAACCTGGAAGGGATTCCAACAACAAATGAAATGTATGGTTAGGTAGTAGTCAGGTAGTTGAGACTTCCTACAAGTTATCTATACTTGGTTGCATCCTCAAATTATTTTCCTTCAGTGAAGGTTAGCTTTAATTTATGTTCCATTGTAGTATTCAAAGGATTTCACTCAACCATGCCAAATTTGTTCAACAGATCTGCAATGTACTCCTTCTAAGAGACAAATATAAACTTTTCATATTCAATTGCCTCAATACCAAGATAGTAGTGAACATAGCCAAAATCTGTCATTTCAAAACCTTTCTTCAATTCCTTCTTTATGGATGCAATGTATCTGTCATTGTTCGCTATCATCGTAAGATCATTTAGATACACAAAAAAATATACAATTGTTTTTCCATATTTATTTATAAACAAATTTTCATCATCATGAACATAATGTTTGAAGTTGAGTTTCAGAAGATGCTCAGTTAACTTCTCGTACCAGGCTCGCGGTGCTTCCTTGAGGCCATACATGGAATTTACAAGCTTTCATACTTTATGTTCTTGACCCTGTTAGCTCTGCTATGTTCTTCGATACTTGATGGATCAAAATAGGTGTTGAGCATTGCTGGTTTGGTTGTATAAGGCTGGAAACAGTTTTTCATGCTTTCTCCATCATTCTCCCTTTTCTCCTATAACCCCGCTACCTTCATTTCCTTCTTTCCTTTCATTCTCCTTATTCTCTTAACTCCATTATTTCTTTTTGTCTTTTATAAACCCTATAAAACCCCAGATAATGTTACCTCACAGCATAACTTTCCCTTTCCCTTATCACTCCGCTTGCACCCTTATGGCTCCCCATTCCTTCGTTTTATGCTAAACTTCCTCACAAACCCTTATTTACTTAGTTCCCAGGCGCTTTTTTTTATAATTCTATTAAACCCTCATAACCTGTTTAAACCATCATAACCCATTTAAACCTCATTTAAACACATTCTTTGTTTAATCCCCAGGCACTAATGTTTTAATCCTTTATAACACTGCGCAAACAAAGAAAATCATAACCCGCTGCAGCTTTACCTGTCACATCAACTCCAAAGCACATGCTTTAATTCTGGGATGTCTGATCATCCCGCCTTATCATCTGACGGTGTTCGCAAGCCCTCAACCCGCAAGCCACACACGTGATAGCCCATGGGGAAGGCGGTTTCCCACCGAACCTGCCTACCACGCGGCGCATTATCATTGGATCGCTCCTCCATGTACCAATACTGCCTTCTCCCAAAAAGCGGTGCGGGGAAACCGCTTGCCGCCCTTCCGGTACGGCTCCCCGCCCGTTAACCCGCGATCATCTCTGTCGTCTGTTAGTGGTTCGATCATCCATCCCGCGATCGGACGGCCCACATTCCTCCATTCCTGTTTGCTCCCGATGGCTTCCATAATCCAATCCCCACCATCCGATTTGCTAGATCTAACGGCTAATAATCAACTGCGCCTCTGTGTCTTCCATCACCTCTCGCCATTAGATCTAGGTCATCCATCTAAGCCATCCAATGGCCGGCGTTCTTTCTTGGCTCTTCGTCCATTTTCAATGAATCTTTCAGAGTTTTTGGCTTGTTCCATGCATGCGAAGAAGGAAGAGATGATTCGGTACTCAGCGCATTGAATCCTCAGCAACTTCATTCAAAGTGCAGCATGGCCAAGGACGAGAAGGATGATCCTCGAACATTTCAATGACTACAACAGTTATTGAAATTCATTCGAATAATACTTCACCTATTCAAGAAGGACATCAAAGTACCAGAAGGTCATTATGTCCATTAAAACAATTAAATTGTATTAGAGACCCGTATCTAATTGTAAATGCGGTTGGTGGTCAGTTATGACCCCTCCACGCATGGGTTTGCAAAGAAATTTTGTAGTCAACCTCCATATATACCCAGAAAAAATATGTAATGAGGTTGATGAATGTTATCTTGATGAAAACTTCAAATTCTGGAGACTGCAACTATTATGACACCTGCAGCTTCTGGTCTTCATTTCTAGCTAATACAAGCTTCCTTTGCTGTTGATTGCTCACTTTCCACTTCTTCTTCTTTGTTCCAGGCTATGCTTGTATGCATTTTTCATTTTCTTTTGATGCTTAGCAGTAGAGGGGCTGTCATCCCACCTCTCTGCTAGAATCTAGTTAGTATTATCAAATATGTATGCAGGTTTCTATTGTTTTAATGCCAGAGAGCTGTCATCCTATCTGTGCATTAGGAAATAGAATTTACAGACCTTTTAACTAGTTGCAGCTGGCCATCACAAGGTCCTATGCATCTGCTAGTGTGATCAGTATTCTTCATCATCACATTTTCCTTTAAACTGTGAGTAATTGGTGGTCTAAAGCCTTGTAGTCTGGGGGTGTTCACCCATGTCTAGGGTTAAGCATTGTAGAAGTGGTTATCTGGATTGAATATGTAGCATTTATTTCATTCATCCACCATTTATTCAACTTTTTGTTGAGTTTTTAATGTTCCCGAGCATCTCTGATATACAACCTAGGAGAGTTTCTTAGGGTGATAACATTAATTGGCGTCATTGCCGAGGAGAGGAGAATTGAAGCTCAGCTTCCCTGGGAGAATGACACAACATCAAGCTTTGATGATAGACAAGGTTTGAACGTAGATTCTGGTTGTAATCATCTATCTGGCGACTCCATTGGAGGAAGACCATCCTTTGGTGACTCCACATTGAATTTCTAGCTCAATTTGTGAGACATACTCGAAGAAATCCTCAGAAATCACAAGTTGAACCAGTACCTGACCCTGAGAGGACTGTTAAATCGAAGAAAACATCACAGAAAGGGGCATTAGGATTAGGTAAGCCTAAGAAATCTTATTCATCTCTGAAAGATAAAGTTATTGCTGAAGATTTACAGTTTGAAGATTTAGAACCTAGCACTGTTAATAAGGAAATTCCTTCAGAGATTAATTCAGCCCCTTGTGCAGTTAGTTCCCCTTTGAATATCAGTCCAAAAAATCCATTTGTCTCTACCATTAATCACATTACTCCCTACCATTCAATCTGCTAGTATTCTTCCAAATACTCCAGTCATGGCAGGACAGCAAGCACCTACGAAGATTGAGAGAATTGTTGTTGCTAGATATGGACCTTTAGTCTTGCCTGTTCCTCTAAATCCTATGTCTGTGGGACAATATCAGAAATATATTCCTAATTTCACTGGAACAGAGGGAGCAACAGCAGAAGAACACCTTGAAGATTTTTACAGTTATGTTGATAATTTAGATATAAGTGAAAATGATGTGTGGATGAGAATTTTTGTCCAGAGCCTTGATGGAGAGGCTAGGAAGTGGTTCAGAGAATTACCCCAGAGATCTATAACTGATATTGAAGCATTAGATGATGCGTTTTTGAAGCATTGGGGAGATAGAAAGGACTTGTTGTATTATCATACTGAGTTTGGTAATCTGAAGAGGGAGAATGGTGAATCTTTGCCTGATTTTAATAAAATATTTAATTGAATGTATAGTAAGATACCAGCTGAGGTAAAACCTACTCCCACCTCTGCCAAACTCACTTATGCCAACACTTTTGACTTTGATTTCTGCCTGTTATTAAGAGAAAGAAGATGTGCCACTCTAGGAGACATGCAGGATGCAGCACTAGAGGTGGAATCCAATATCATGGCTGTAGAAAAGCTAAAAAGTCAAGCTGGCAGAAGGAGGTAGAGAGGTCAGGATTCTACTTCTTCTGATTCATCTTCAGAGCCTAAATTAGACAAAATGACTAATATGATAGAGTCATTGGCTGCTAAATTTTCTAAGTTAAAGGTTGAGCATAATTCAGCAAAAACAAGGCAGCAGAACAAATTTTCTCCAAGAAATCCTATTCCATTTAGAAGAGCAAATGAGCAGTTACAAATTATGCAGAGGCATGAAGAATCAAAAGAAGAACAAAAGTTAAAGCTCATTTCCAAAATGTAGTCATGGAGGAAGAACAATTTGAAGAAGATGAGGATGAAATTCATTGCATGGAAGATAAAGGCAGCACTGCATTTTTGACATTGGCTGAGTATGAACAATCATTGTTGCAGCAACAAGACAGACAAGAATGGGATAGGGAAGATGTTCTACAAAATGAAAAGCAACAAAGATACAATCTGAGGTCAAATGCAAGAAATGTCAAAGAGAATCCTGCCCAAAAATCTGTTGTCCAAACAGAATTACAAAATATCAGGCAAAGAAGACTAGCAGCTGATCCAGTCATCCTCAAGGCTCCAGTTCAAGAGGTAAAAGGTTCTAATAATTTATTTTTTTCTTTCAGCTTTGAGTCAGAAGTCCAAAAATTGAAAATATCTATCCCTCTAGTAGAGTTGGTGAAGAGTGAAGTATTTAGAAAGCCTATCCTTGAATCCCTTGAGCTAGAAACCACACAAACCTCCATTGACTTTGTCAATTTGCAAGATGACAAGCCTGCCATTGTGCTCAGTCCTATGATTGAACCCGCTGATAATAATTCTCCATCTTTTTATGTCTCATTGACCATTCATAACAAAATCCTCCACAATTTCCTACTAGACACAGGGGCCAGCCACAATTTAATGCCTAAAGCTGTCATGGAAGAGTTAGGCCTTGATATCACTAGACCCTATCATGATTTATTTTCTTTTGATTCAAGGAAGGTGAAATGTCTTGGATTGATTAAAGATCTGGCCATTACCTTAACTCAGCTGCCCATGAAGAGTATGATGATGGATATTGTGGTAGCAGATGTCCCTCCTAAGTTTGGCATGCTGCTGTCCAGAGGGTGGATTAAGAGACTAGGTGGGACATTACAAAATGATCTATCTTATGCCACTGTCCCAGTGTTTGGAAGAGAGAGTAGGAGATTGTACAGAGAAGCTCAGTTTGCATACATCATTAGTGATGAGAAGAATCCTACAAATCATCCCATTTATGCAGTGGACACTGATTTTGGAGCATGTATTCTCCAAATAGAAGAAACTCAGAAGGCCTCAATTCAGCTCAAGAAACCAATAGTTCAGGCCGAAGAAGAGCAAGGAAGTTAGATTTGGGAGATGTTCTTTGATGGAGCATGTTCTAGGGAAACTATAGGAGCAGGGGTGGTGCTAGTATCTCCAAAGAAAGAAAGCATTCAGCTGTCATTTAAGCTAGTTTTTCAAGTGACAAACAATATAGCAGAATATGAAGCACTGTTGTTGGGCCTTAATGCAGCCAAAGACAGAGGAATCAAGAATCTGAAGGTGTTTGGAGATGCTAATGTGATCATCTAGCAAGTAAATAAAACATTTCAGGCAAAGCACCCAAGGTTGAAGGCATACAGAGATGAGGTATGGAGAATTAGAGATTCCTTTGATTATTTCTATATTTCATACATTCCTAGAACCCAAAATTAGCTTGTGGATTCTCTTGCTGTTTCTGCTAGTCTATTTATCCCCTCCATGCCTCCGAGACTAGTTTATAAAGTCCAAATGAAGTACAGACCTTCCTTGCCTGATAATGTCCACCATTGGAAAGTTTTTGAAGATGATGATGAATTGAATAGGTTCTTGCAAGTCATTGATGAATTTGCTGAAATGCAAATTGACCAAGAGAATGAAGCCTTGTTAGAGAACCCCCAATCCCAGCTTAGAAATAAAATTGGTGAAGACAACATTGTTCAGCTTCCTAGCAATCATATTCTTAGGGGTCTAATTCCTCTTGAAAGACTATTTGACCAAAATGATGTGCCTTACAAGGCTGCCCAAAAAGAAGATCAATCTGCAGTCTGTAAGCATGATATAAGAAGTCCAGGTCAGCCTAGGTATGTGAATTTGTGCACTCATTTGTCTGTTGATCAAAGTGCTGAATACTGCAATTTAATGAGGCAATTTGCTGATGTGTTTGCATGGGAATATAGTGATCTGAAGACGTATGATAAGAACATAATTCAGCATAAAATCCCTCTGGAGAAAGACACCATTCCGTTCAAACAGAAGCTGAGACCAATAAACCCTATGCTTCTTCCTCTGATTGAAAAAGAAATTAAAAAAATTTCTGCTGCCAAGATCATAATTCCTCTCAGATATTCAAAATGGGTAGCCAATTTGGTGGTGGTGAGGAAGAAAAGTGGAGAAATCAGACTGTGTATTGATTTCAGAAATTTAAATAAATTCTCCAAGAAAGACAACTATCCATTGCCCAGGATGGAGAACTTGTTGCAAAAGGTCTCAGGAGCCAAAGTAATGTCTTTCCTGGATGGTTTTTCAGGCTTTAATCAGATTGTTGTGCACCTAGATGATCAAGAAAAGACTGCATTCACCACTCCTTGGGGCACTTTTATGTATGCCAAAATGCCTTTTGGGTTGATGAATGCTAGAGCCACCTTTCAGAGAGCTATGGATATAGAATTTGTGGGAGAGAAGGACAAATTTGTCCTTATCTACCTTGATGACATAACAGTATAATCCAGCGGCCATAAAAATCATTTGCAGCATTTAAAAAAGGTGTTTCTGAAGTGCAGGAGGTTCAGAATTTCAGTCAATCCCAAAAAATCTCAAATTGCTTTAAATGAAGGCAAGCTGTTAGGACATATTGTGTCTGCTGCAGGTGTTCAGATTGATCCAGAAAGAGTCAAAGCAATTCAGACTTTGTCTGTCCCTAGATCAAAGAAGGATATCCAATCCTTTCTGGGCAAAATTAATTTTGTCGGGAGGTTTATTCCAAACTTTGCAGAACTGGTAAAGCATGTTACCCCCGTGTTGAAGAAAGGGGCAGAAATCAAATGGACTCATACAGCAAGACAATCTTTTGAGTCTATTAAAAAAGCTATTATGGAGGCTCCCACACTAAGCAGCCCTGATTACAGCAAGGAGTTTCATATATTTTCTTTTTGCCTCTAAAGACACCATTGCAGCTATTTTATTGCAAGCAGATGAAGAAGGTTCAGAGCATCCAGTGGCATTTTTCTGCAAGAATTTGAGGGATGTTGAACTAAGGTATGATATTATTGAAAAACAGGCATATGCTCTTATTAAATCCTTGAAAGCTTTCAAATTTTATATCTTGCATTCAAAGATAATTGCATGTGTACCCTCTGCTGCAATAAAAGATGTCTTAACTCAAACTGATGCTGATGGAAGAAGGGCAAAATGGATTGCAAATATGATAGAATTTAACATAGCGCTGAATCCCACCAAGATGGTCACAGGTCAGGGGCTTGCCAAGTTATTGGCTGAAGAAAATTGCAGGTCTTTAGATGTTGATTTCTTGTGCACAATTGCAGAAAATGGTCAGGTAGAAGAAGAGGAAACAACTAAAACAGAGAGAAAGCAGTTAGTGGCCGAGAATCTAGCTTCTTGTAATTGGTATGTTGGAATAATTAATTTCTTACTGAAGCTAGAAATCCCTTTAGGCTTAAGCACAAGTCAAGCTAGAACTTTAAAACTTAGGGCAACTAAATATTGCATCAATAAAAATCTGCTCTACTGGAGGGATCCATCTGGAATATTTTTGAGGTGTCTGGACAAAGAACAGTCAAAAGAAGTTATGCAGCAGTTTCATAACAGCATGTGTGGAGGGCACCATTATTGGAAAACTACAGCCCATAAAATTCTCAGAGCTGGGTACTATTGGCCCACTTTATTTTCTGATGTATTTGTTTTTGTTAAATCTTGTGACAGGTGCCAAAGATTTGAAGGAAAATAGCAGTTGAAGTCCCTACCTCTGAAACCAATACTTGCAAAGGGACCTTTTCAGCAGTGGGGCTTGGATTTTATTGGAGAAATCAATCCACATTCCAATGGCCAGCATAGATGGATATTAGTAGCCACTGATTATTTCACTAAGTGGATTGAAGTAGTCCCTACCAGGAAGGCTGATCATAATGTGGTCATGAAGTTTTTGACAGAGAATATCTTCAGCAGATTTGGTTGTCCACATAAATTAATAACAGATAATGCAGCAGCCTTAAGGGAAAAATAGTTGGTGGAAATGTGTGATTCTATGGGTATTAAACTTGTTCATTCCACCTCTTACTATCCTCAAGGAAATGGTCTAGCAGAATCCTCTAATAAAAGCCTGATCAGGATAATTAAAAAACTGTTAGAGGACAATAAAAAGAATTGGGATTCAAAGCTCAAGTATGCACTGTGGGTTGACAGAGTGACCATTAAAAAATCCATAGGAAATTGTCCTTTCAAGCTGGTATATGGTACTGAGGCTGTATTTCCAATTCAACTAACTCTCCCCCTGGCAAAATTCCTTCAAGAAGAGCAGGAGGAGGAAGAATACATGGCAAAGAGGATCACTAACTTAGCAGAAATACATCAGATTAGAGAACAGCTGGTTGAAAAGCCGCAGCGCATCAGAGAAAGACCAAGGAAGACTTTGACAAGAAGGAAAAAACAAATAATTTTCAGGTTGGAGACTTGGTTTTGAAATGGGATGCACTAAAGGAAAAGAAAGTCAATCATGGGAAATTTGATGCTTTCTGGATAGGGCCTTTCATCATTTCACAGGTCCAAGGGAAAAACACCTTCATACTGAAAAGTATGGAGAAAGAAGCAGTTTTTGATGGCCCAGTTAATGGGCGGTTTTTGAAAGTTTATGTTGTTTAAGGTCTTTGGCCTTAAAGGTTGTAAATATTGTGTTTTTATCAATTTTAGTATAGATGCAGTAGACTCCATGCCCAATGGAACGCTAGGAATTTTGCCTAATTTGTTTTCAGCTGGAAAGGCATTGTTCTGCAGGTTCTTGAGACCTCACAGGGAGGATCTCATCCCCAGAAGGAGCCAGTGTTAGCTTTGCTATGTTCTTTGATACTTGATGGATCAAAATAGGTGTTGAGCAGTGCTAGTTTGGTTGTATAAGGATGGCAGCAATTTTTCATGCTTTCTCCATCATTTTCCCTTTTTTCCTATAACCCCGCTACCTCCATTTCCTTCTTTCCTTTCATTCTCCTTATTCTCTTAACTCCATTATTTCTTTTTTTATTTTATAAACCCTATAAAACCCCCGATAATTTTACCGCACACCATAACTTGCCTTTTCCCTTATCACTCCACTTGCACCCTTATGGCTCCCCATTCCTCTGTTTTATGCTAAACTTCCTCACAAACCCTTATTTACTTAGCTCCCAGGCGCTTTTTGTTTATAATTCTATTAAACCTTCATAACCCGTTTAAACCTCGTCTAAACGCATTCTTCATTTAATCCCCCGGCACTAATGTTTTAATCCTTTATAAAACCGCGCAAACAAAGAAAATCATAACCCGCCGCGGCTTTACCTGTCACATCAACTCCAAATCACATGCTTTAATTTTGGGCCGTCTGATCATCTCGTCTTATCATCCGACAGTGTTTGCAAGCCCTCACCCCGCAAGCCGCGCACGCGATAGCCCACGGGGAAGGCAGTTTCCTACTGGACCTACCTGCCATGTGGCGCATTATCATTGGATCTCTCCTCCATGTACCAATACCGCCTTCTCCCAAAAAGCGGTGCAGGGAAACTGCTTGCCGCCCTTCCGGTATGGCTCCCCGCCCGTTAACCCGCTATCATCTCTACCTCCCGTCAGCCATCCGATCATCCATCTTGTCATCAGATGGCCCACGTTCCTCTATTTTTGTTTGCTCCCGATGGCTTCCGTAATCCAATCCCCGTCGTCCGATTTGCCAGATCTAATGACTAATAATCAACTGCACCTTTGTGTCTTCCATCGCCTCGCGCCATCAGATCTAGGTCATCCATCTGAGCCATCCAATGGCCAACATTCTTTCTCGGCTCTTCGTCCATTTTCAATGCATTTTTCAGAGTTTTTGGCTTGTCCCATGCGCGCGAAGAAGGAAGAGATGATCTGGTACTCAGCGCATTGAATCCTCAGCAACTTCATTCAAAGAGCAGCACGGCTAAGGACGAGAAGGACAATCCTCGAACAGTTCAATGACTGCAGCAGTTATTGAAATTCATTCAAATAATACTTCACCTATTCAAGAAGGACATCAAAGTACCAGAAGGTCATTCTATCCATTAAAATAATTAAATTGTATCAGAGACCCATATCTGATTGTAAATATGGTTGGTGGTCAGTTATGTCCCCTCCACGCATGGGTTTACAGAACAATTTTGTAGTCAACCTCCATATATACCCAGAAAAAAGATGTAATGAGGTTGATGAATGTTATCTTGATGTAAACTTCAACTTCTAGAGACTGCAACTATTGTGACACCTGCAGCTTCTGGTCTTCATTTCCAGCTAATACAAGCTTCCTTTGCTATTGATTGCTCACTTTCCACTTCTTCTTCTTTGTTCCAGGTTGTGCTTGTATGCATTTTTCATTTTCTTTTGATGCTTAGTAGTAGAGGGGCTATCATCCCACCTCTCTGCTAGAATCTAGTTAGTATTATCAAATATGTATGCAGGTTTTTGTTGTTTTAATGCCAGAGAGCTGTCATCCTGTCTGTGCATTAGGAAATAGAATTTACAGACCTTTTAACTAGTTGCAGCTGGCCATCACAAGGTCCTATGCATCTGTTGGTGTGATCAGTATTCTTCATCATCACATTTTCCTTCAAACTGTGAGTAATTGGTGGTCTAAAGCCTTGTAGTCTGTGGGTGTTCACCCATATCTGGGGTTAAGCATAGTAGAAGTGGTTATCTGGCTTGAATATGCAGCATTTCTTTCATTCATCCACCATTTATCCAACTTTTTGTTGAGTTTGTAATGTTCCCGAGCATCTCTGATATACAACCTAGGAGAGTTTCTTGGGGTGATAACAGACCCTTCACAACAAATCCTTCTAGTTGGAAAATAAAATAATTCACTTTGATATCTCCATTCAAGAAATCATTTACATCCATTTTATGGACTTTCCAATAATTATGTGTTGCCAACGCAAAGAGTGTTTGGATGGTAGCCCATTTTTTTGTGGGGGAAAATTCTCCTTATAGTCAACCCCTTCCTTCTCTACAAAAAAAATTTCTACAAGCTTGGCTTTGTGCTTGTTAAATGAGCCATTTGATTTATACTTCCTTTTGAGCATCCACTTGCATCCAATTGGTTTGGTTCCCAATGGAGGACAAACCAACTTCCAGGTGCGATTCTTTACCAAAGCATCATATTATTTATGGATCACTTATTTCCATTCATCATCAGAAGTGGCTTATTTGAAGAAAGTTGGTTCAAAATTTGTAGACAAATTCAGTTCACAATCATAACAAACATGCATATCAACTGGTGCATCAAGATTGTCAACATCACCTCCATTATGTCTAGTTCAGCTTCTTGTTCCTATCTTTCCAACCTCATCGAGACAAACAATTTCAAGTGTCTTTGTCAGCCATTTTGGAGGACGTTTCTGAGATGTCCTAGGCTTCTCAGTTGATTGAGTTAGGGATGAATCAATAGTTAGTCTCAAAATTCTGTCAATCACATCACTCAAAGTGTCATTTGGATCGGTGGTTGGAGCTTCATGATGGGGGGAGAGTGCTTCATAAGAAGATTCCACAAATTGATCTAGTATAGGAATCCCCCTTTCAAGATGTGGAATTTCATTATCAAACTATTGAAAAGATTTTACATGTTCAAATCTATCCAAGCAATCAAGATGTGGATCAATAGTATTGTCATCCTTGGAAGATTCAAGAAAGATCATATCTCTAGATATTATAAACTTCTTATTGACTTCATCATAGAGATGGTATGATTTGGTGTTTGAGTACCCCAAGAAGATACACTTGTGACTGCTTGCACTGAGTTTTTTTTTGTTCCTTAGGTATCAAGGCCTAACAGGTGGAATCAAAAACATTGAAATGCCTCACCAAAGGAATTTGGCTATACCACATTTCATGGGGAGTCTTGTAATTTATAGAATTATATGGACACCTATTCTTTATATAAACAGTACATAGAACTGCGTCAACCCAAAACATCAGTTTAACTTTCTTGAAAAACATAATGGAACATACCATATTTAAGATTGTCTTGTTCATTGTTTCAGCTACTTTGTTTTGTTGCATATTATAAGGCATGGTTGTTTGATGTTTGATCCCATGTTGGCGATATAGTTTTCAAATTCATTTCAAGTATATTCTATTTCATTACCAGTGCGAACAAAGCCAATATGAGATTGTGCATCATTTTTTATCCATGCATGAAAGTTCTTGAATGTTTCAAAAGCTTCAGATTTGTTCTTCAATAAATAAACCCAACACATTCTAGTGTAGTCATCAATAAATATCGTCAGATATTTATTACCATTTACAGAAGGAACGTGCATTGGGCCACATAAATTAGAATGAATGAGTTCAATCTTTCTATGTGCTCTGGAATGAGAATCATGAAAAGACTATTTGTTGTGAATTCCTAAGATACAAGCATCATATTGCTCAAGTTTTCTTGGAAACGTAGGCAAACCAGTAACACCATTTTCTTCAACAAATGAAGGTTGTAATAGTTCAAGTGTCCAAATCTAGCATGCCATAAAATACTTGATGGAAATTTACCTTCATCATAGTGATAATTGTATGAGAATATTTGTGCACGAGCAGAGTTTCCTTGTAACTTCATAAGTATTTCTCCTTCCATCTGTGTCATGACAAGTGAGTGATTTGATTCTTTTCTGACCTCAATCTTGTCATCACATATATGAATGGGGTTTCCTTGCTGGAACATGTGGAACAAAGAGAGTGATTTTTTCCTCAGCTCCAGGAGATATAGAACATCATGTAAAAGAAATTTTGGAAGACCAACTAGTTTGAGCCTAATGGTGCGAGATCCTGATGGCTTGAGTTTTGACTTGCCTGCAAAGTATACTACTACATCAACATTGTGAGTGAATTAGTCAAATAAATCTCTCCTGAAAGTCATGTGGTAATTTGCTCCTGAATCAAGCAATCAATCATCCTTCTAAGAAGTAATTAAAGCATTGAATAAGTCTTCAATTACTCCAATATTGCAATGTGCCACATCATAACAAGTGAATTCAGATGCTTTACCTTTCCCCTTGTGAGTTTTTTTACCTTTTCCTTCATTTTTTTTCCTGTTCAATTCTATCCCAAGGCAGCTTACATGTAAAAGTATCATGTCCATCTCTAATTAATCATATGCATTGACGATCAAACTTTTCTCCTTAGAACTCTCTGCCCCCTGCCTCTAAAATTCCTCCTTCCCTTTCCTCTTTGGCCACCTCTTCCTCTAGATGAATGTTGTGCATGATTCTTTTCCTTTTGTGCAAGGCACACAACTTCTTTAGAAGACTGAGGAGTTGGTTTCTTCCCAAAACCCTTCTCTCTCTTAGCAAACTTCTTCTTAAGGGAGTCAAAGGTAATCTCCTTAAGGTTGTCGCTTGCTTGCAATGAATCAAGATAATGTGAATAGGTGGGATATAGTGCCTTGACATAAACTATGAGAGGAATATATATTTCAACACTAGTGGATTTTATGTCATGCATAATGGATCTTACTTCTAATGCAAAGGAAATAGAGTCATCATTTTTCAATTCAAGACTAAACAACTTAATCATCAATTGAAGAGCTTCAAGTTCAAAGTGTGAGTCATACAATTCCTTCAACTTCTTTAAAGCTTCAAAGGCATTTGAAAATGGCAAAATATGTCAACTCACCTCTTCATTTACTAATGTTGCAATTAAGGCATAGGCCTTGTTGTTCTTGTTTTCCCAAATGGCAAGCTCCTTATCTGAAGTGGGTTTTTCAGGTGCATTTTCTCCTTCTTCACAAACCCGTTTCGACAACTAATTGAAAATAAGGATGTGTTTTATTTTCCTAGACCACTGACTATAGTACTTTGTCATAAAGAACCACTCCCACAATAAAAATTAGTAAATGCATCATAAAAACTTATTTGTGCCCAAAATAATTATAATAGTTACCGGTGTTTTTAAAATAATTGACCATCTTTATTAAAATTAAAAATTAAAAATTAAAAAAAATAAAATAAAATAAATAATCAACTAAGAGTATAGGCCCTCAATATACCTCAAACATATACCTTTATATGAAACTTACCCAACAACATATACTTATTTAAAAATAATTCTTTCATAAACTTCTTGAGCCGCGATGAACTTTCAAATAGGCATTCAATATGTTTGCACTTCATACCATACATATGAACTATTAAAAATGTCAAACTGTAATCGAACAAATGGACATATATACCTCGACCAACAAAATTATTCAATGCAAGATTGAATTCACTAACCCACCAACAAATTCTAAATATGAAATCATAGTTTTTCAACGGTCAACACAAGAATAAACAATGCACAATTTTCACTGAACGTGAACTTTGCATACCGGTCAGAAGTTTCTTGCAACGCCCCAGTCAATGAAGGTATTCAAAAGTGATTTCATGCAGATATAGAACGTACATTGAATTGCGATCACACACACGCACAATTCTTCATATATCCCTCACAAACTTGCTCCTCCAAATGCCGAGAGTCTCCTGTTCTTAATGCACAAGGTTTTTGTTTTAACAGCAATCCGACAAATTGATCTACTTGCAGATCTGAAAATTAAAAAAACAAAGAATAACCAAACAGACTGTAGACACAAACACTGGAATAACACAGGTCTGCAAACAATACCACCACTTTATTATGAAGAAGAGATGAGCATTTTATAAAACAATGCAATCATTCTCTTTATTACAAAAGATAAAATCAAATTGCATAATTAGATAAAGCCAAGATATTTTAGATGTTTCTTTTTTCCTAGTTTTTCAGATGTTTCACTCTTTTCTATTCTTGGATGTTTCCAATGAAATAGTACGCTTTTTCTTGGTTGCCCAATCAGTGAGATGTTGCTGATTTTTGTGTCCTTTCTGTTGCCCAATTCCTCCCTGTTTAGATCAGGAAGCGTCCCCGCTTCCTCCACCAACTGAGGCAAATTGCGTTGCAATGTTTCTGCATTGATCCATTTTGCCTGTGTTGGTGTGTGTCCCTTCCTACCAACCAAATATGAGAAGTATGGCTGATGTCGTGTATCCCGTTTCTTGAAGTCCAGAATTGTATCTTTGAGCAGAGGAGGCTGAAAATCTGGAATATTATCAACCGGATGATGAATTGTATGGAGGATGGTCTCTTTGCCAAGAATGTAATGGCGCCATTGCTTCAAAGCTTGCACTAAACTGTAGAATTCCTTGTCATAGGTGTTGTACATGAGCTTAGCATCCGCAAGTGCCTCAGAATGGTACGATAGGGATTGCATGATACTATCGTACTTATTAGTACAGTATGTTGTCAATAATTTGAAGAAGCAATTAAATGATGCCTGCCAAATATTTCTCTTTTGAATGGTATAACTAGCACGTGGATCTGTCAGGATATCTGTAGCTCTTTCCAGAACAGCTTTTAGAACCACCGATGCCCCATCACCAGTAGAACTTCCAAGAGGACGAAGTGGTGGTTGCTCTGAAGAACAAACTACTGTTGTCAAACAAGCAATAAGGGCATCTAAATCCATGTTGAAAACACACATAGCCACAGTCTTAGCAAGCCCAACTGTAGCACTGGGATCTGGAGTTAAGCTACCAAAAAAAAAACGCAAATGATGAAAAACTGCCATGGAGACAATTCGTGCAAGTTCACTTCCAGGTGTGAGAAGCTGAAGGTATTTTGATAGAAGTTTTCTCCCTTTGGGAAGAGAAACCCAGCGTAGAAAAACAAGGTCATCTTTTGGAGCCAACCCAATTGGATGGCCACCCTCTGCTCCAAGAGGATCAACTAAGTGCAGAGAAGCTGCTAATCCTTCCAACAGAATCTGCCGCCTTCTTTTTAATTGGGCCCCACCATCTTGTAGTTGAGATACTTGCAAAAACCGATCAATATCATCCACATCAAGAAGAAGGCACAGCCCATCCTCAATAACAATCCTTGCAGCCAGCATTGGTTCCTGTTCAAGGGGTCTCTCAGTGGCCTTGGGTTCATTTACATTATCACCTGTGGCATTTGGTGTTGAAGGAGAGTCCACTTCCAGAAGTGGACGAGGCCTGCTAATAGAAGAAAATGGCACTCTTCCCAGTGCCTCTACCTGAAGATAAGCATGTGGCTCTGCTACAGCTTTTGTTCGCGGTGGCAATTCACGTAGAGAAGATGGTGCAAACTGACTTTTTCCTCGAGAACCAGTAGCATTCTTTGCTTGCACAGCCTGATGATAATAATCATCAACATAGGGATCACTGGTGTGAGTTACAGCAAGCTGCATGCGAACAATGCTCTCGATTTCTTCTGTAGACATATACTTTGATCGGAACTGTGGCCAGCCATTATTAGACCTACCTGACTGGATGTTCGTATCTGAATGCTGTTGGCTATTATGCTGATTTTGCTTTCCACGTTGTTGAGACTTACTACGCTGATCCCTAAAATCCCCACTCAAAAATGCCTCATTGTATCTGTGCATGGCAGGTGGAGGATGTGAATTGAATACTTGTTGAGTTGGCACAGGAGGAAAATGAGGAACACCACTCTGCATTGCCTGAAATCTTTGCTGCTGCAACAATGCCTGTGCTTGTGCAGGCAACATAGCATTCGGTTGGGGCATTTGCTGATGCATCATATTAGTCATAATCCCCGATGGCCCTCCTGGTCGCATATTAGATTGATTCAACCAGTGGCCTTGCTGAGGTCGTGTACCCATTACATGACCTGAAGAGTTGTATTGAGGCATCCCTCCTCCATATTGGATCACAGAAGGCAGAATTCCTCCTGTATTAGAAGGCAGAATTCCTCCATATTGGATCATAGAAGGCAGAAGGTTTTTAACAGTGGCTTTATTAAGGGCTCGATAGTCTGTCACGAGGCGCCATTCAGAAGTATCTTTTTTGGGAATACTAAAAGCTGGAGATGCACATGGCGAGGATGACGTCTGAATATGACCGAATGTCAACAATTCTTCAATTTGGTGTTCTATCTCAGTTGCCTCTCGAGGAGCAAGGCGATAAGATGGGGCATTGGGTAAGGAAGCGCCAGGAACAAGATCAATGTGGTGTTCAACAGAGCGTGCTGGAGGCAGCCCTATGGGTTGGGTGAAGACATTTGCAGATTCATGGAGTAGAGGAGCCATTGAAGGAGGGACTGGATTGGTGAGGTTGTCTGGCTTGACAGGGCGAACCAAGCACAAAGAAACGTCTTGGTTTAAATTGACTCTTATAATGGGAGCTTTGCCAATGGAAGGTTGGGTTGATGTGCTAGCTGAGGATGTGAGCACATAGGTGCGCCCATCGTGCTGCAAGTGGTATTGGTGATCTGTAGCATGATAAACAGCATGTCGAGCCTCTTGGTATGGAATTCCTAGCAATAAATCAGCACAATCTAGAGGAGAAACATCACATACTACAGTATCACGAAAAGGCCCAATAGCAAAGGTGACAGCACAACATTGTGAGATGGTAAGACGAGGACCATCCTTTCTGACCCAACCGAGCTGATACGGGTGGGGGTGAGGAGTGGTGGGAAGGCAAAGGCGTTCAACTAAGTCTTGTGACACAAGATTCTTTTGACTCCCATTGTCAAGAATAAGCGTGGCCAACTCATGTTTGATTTGACAATTATGGGTAAACAAAGGAGTAACAGAGGTGTTTGTTGCATTAGCAGTCATGAGGATGAGAGAGGGGTCCACTTCTGTCAGATTTTCGAGAGAAATAGCTGGAAGTGGGGTAGTGCCCTTTGGTTGTTCGACCTATGTAAAAAGAGTTTTCTGGGGGCGGAGATTTTTCAATACTCGACAATCTGCAGAAGCATGTGAGTTGGTCTTGTGAAATGTGCACCAGGGGGTGCGGTGAGGTGTGGGGGATGAGGCAGAGGCGACATTAGAAGAATCAAAGGAAGATGGACCATTTCTGGCTTCTGGATATCGGATTCGAGTACCCACTTTGCGTTCCACCGCCAGGGCCCGAATAAAGGCCTTGTCTAATGAAGCACTATCAAACAATTCAACTTCACGATGAAGAAGCATTAGCAAACCAGAATTAAATTTGATAATTAGTACCTCGTCTGGATCGGATATATGGAGTTGAATGCGCAACTTGTAGAAGACATCAATGTAGGCTTGCACTGATTGATTGGGTAGTTGTCGAAGCTGCAACCATTTGGCAAGGAGATTTTGTATATATCCTGGAGGATAGAAGCGTTCACGTAAGGCCTCGCAAAAGAGATTCCAAGATGTGATAGGCATCGATTTGGTCTCGGCTTGTTCTCCAAGGTCCACAACCAAGAACATATTCTCAAGATGAGTATCCCACCATGTTTGTGCTAGGCCTTCCAATTGTAGACTGGCGATCTGAAGTTTCATCTCCTCGTCCATTGTTGGATAGGTTCTAAAATAGTTGGAGAGGCTGCGGATCCAATTATCAACAGTCTCACCATTCATTTGCCCTGAGAAGTTGGGCAGTTGAAAGCGTGTATGAAGCTGCATTTGCCCTGGAGGGCGTTGTTGTTGTTGCAGCGTAATTAGCTCTTGAAGAGCCCTAGCTAAATCATTCACTGGCGAGTTCATGATTTTCATTCACTGAATGGAGTGAAATGTATGACCCTTAAAAAAAATAATAATAATAATAATTCTTCGAACAGGTGGATGGCTTCCAAGATCTTATGCTCTGATACCAATTGATCTACTTGCAGATCTGAAAATTAAAAAAACAGATAATAACCAAACAGACTGTAGACACAAACACTGGAATAACACAGGTCTGCAAACAATACCACCACTTTATTATGAAGAAGAGATGAGCATTTTATAAAACAATGCAATCATTCTCTTTATTACAAAAGATAAAATCAAATTGCATAATTAGATAAAGCCAAGATATTTTAGATGTTTCCTTTTTCCTAGTTTTTCAGATGTTTCCCTCTTTTCTATTCTTGGATGTTTCCAATGAAATAGTACGCTTTTTCTTGGTTGCCCAATCAGTGAGATGTTGCTAATTTTTGTGTCCTTTCTGGTTGCCCACAAAGGCACAGACTCGCTCCTTCAATCGTAGAGACAATACAGAGCTCAGGAAATATTCAACATATACTATTCTCTGATGCAATTCACGGTATTTAACATGGACTGAAGCACCAGTAGCGGTGTCTCATTACATGGTAATGCAAACCAGCTTTCGATCAAACGCAACACCAAGAGTCATGGTTTGTAGGGCTTCACATGCAGCATCAAAATGGTCCAGCACTTCAACACATTAATCGATCTTCAAAGGATCTCAACGCACATTCTTTAACGCATAATACATGTGCAATGATCGAACATGGTGTTTCAATGCAGCTTCACTGCAAACGGTAGAGAAAATGTAAAGGTTTCAGACAAAGAATGGACAAAGAAATTCGTGCATAGCCTAAAAAATTAAATATAAATTTCTTACCAAGGGAGAGAGGAGTTACGAGCAAAACTTAGAAATAAGGGTTGGTTATGTCAAGTGAGAAGGTAACTCCACTAATTGAATTGTTTATTGTATTAGCTATATTATGAATGTATACTTGGGATTTCAATTCCAAGGTAAGTTTGCTCAAATATATAACTGACCATATTTACAATAATCTATTCCCCTTAAGTGTCGATAAGAAAATAAGGAGCTGTAGTTTTTCACAAAGATCCGGGAAATGAAACCAAAGAAGGGGGCCTGAATGCAGCAGATCTGCCCCCTCTCACAACAGTTTGGACCAAATCTTGTAGATCTGAGAAGGATCACACTGACCCGGAAATGGCAATCAAAGAAGGGGGCCTGCATGTAGCAGATCTACCCCTCCCATAACAGATCGGGCCAAATATCGCAGATCTGGGATGGATCTATCAGATCTGTCCAATTCCAGGCAGAAGATAGGTGGAAATCCGCCAGATCCAGAACCCAAATCAGTAAAACGGGACCTGGATATAAAGGAATCAGGTCTAGAAGCGACCCAAATTTTCATCAGAACCCTGTCAGGGAATACAATCTGCATGCAAATAAGCACAGGGATGCTGATAAAAAATTTAAAGGACGAAATTCAAGAATCTTTAGGCATATCAGCAAGATTGCTGAGCTTGGTCTACGCAGGACACATACTACAGGAACAATTTACAGTGCAGCACTATGGAGTAGTGAGAGATTCAACAATTTTTCTGAATATGAGGCTGAGAGGAGGAAGCTTCGGAACTAGCTCAAAGGGCACAGGTTCATTCAAGGATGCTGTCAAAGGAAAAGGGGAAGCCACCAACAAGCCAGCACCACCACAAGATCTGCCTGGTCCTTATATAGTGGAGCAAAGTGAGCAGAATCCAGTACTGATAATCGATAGGCCGGAGGTAAACAAATTTCATGTTGATTTCTCTTCATTGGCAGTAATTTGTAGATTCAATGGCTTTTGGCCCAAAACAGATGCTTTACGGCAATGGATCTATACCACATGGACACAAAACTGTGATATCCATTTATGCTCCAAAGGATTTTTTATTGTAAAATTCGACTCAGTTGAGGAAAAAGACCATGTCCTCCATCAGGGACCATGGTTCTGGGGCAATGCAGGGCTCTTTACGACTCCCTGGTTTCCGGGATTTGACCCCTCCTCTATGGTGGTCTCCAAAATGCTAGTCTGGGTCAGGCTACATAATCTCCCGCTTCACTTTTGGGTCCCCAAAGTTTTTGAAGCAATGGGGAATGCAATCGGTAAATACATCAAGCAAGATACCGAAAGATTTGCTAGATGCATTCATACCTTTGCAAGAATCTGTGTCGAAGTCGACCTTAGTAAAGGGCTACCTGACAGCATCATCTTGATCCATAACAACTCCCTGTGGAAACAACCACTAGATTACGAAAACACGGCTTTCAGATGCCGAGGCTAGGAACAAGAAACAAACAAAAAAACCAAGAGGCTGGCAACACACAGAGAACCTAGAAGAAGAAACAGAAGACGAGGAGGCAGACAACCCTCCACCTGAACAAGACGATGATCCAAATGGGGGCGAAGCCGCGGCTGCCTCTCCCATAGCACCAAGTCAAGTTCACATGATGCCAGAATCAGAGATTTTGGCAGCTCAGGGAAGGTTGGCCTCTTTGTCGAAGAAAAATCCAGTTCCGGAAGACACTAGCAGGGCTAAAAGACACCACTCTCCAGAACACTCTGAATCAGATAAAGACGCACCTTGTACTATGGAGTTTTCCTCTCTAGTCCTTTTTTCATCCTCACCAACCCAAGGAGAATGGCGAAAGGTTGAGAAGAAAAAGGGGAGAAAATCATAATCTCCCTCCCTCTTTGTAATAGGCAAAACTGTTATGGTCGATGCTACTTGTACATAGATGTAGTTAACATGTATTTCTTCTGCTACTATCCGGGAGGCTGCTAGCCTCATTATGCATATGCTTAGGCATCTACAGAATGTAATTTCTTAAAAATCTAATAGAAATTACGACTTTTTCTACGGGAAAAAAAAAAAAAAAAAAAAAAAAAAAAAATTATAATTAAATTTAAAAATAAACAGAAATATAGATAATAATCCTACACACTAACCCATAGAAACAACCAGCAATATTTCCAATACTATAAGGTATTTAATACCCTAAGGTGTCATTCGCCTTGGCATGCTCAGCCTGAAGTACACGTACTTCAACTCTGCATCTCAAGGAATCCATGGCGGATGGCGATTAAAGGGTATGACCATGCATATAGTTGCTATCGCACGTCGCATACTCCACTCATACCATTAACACTTGATGAGGGGGGCTACGTAAAACACATTGATAGAAGACGTAAGGTCAAGAAATATTTAATGCCCAATCTCAACCCTCTTTACTCCTTCCGTTCTAATTTTAAAATTTTTGAATTTTAAGAAACTTGTAATCTTTAGCGCTCATTGTTTAATTTGAAAAAAAATTCAACCTCCACAGCTCATTTTTGAATTTGAAATTTTTTTCAACCTCCAACGCTCACTTATGAATTTGAAAATACTTTCAGTGATCATCTTTCTCTGCATTTGCTCTAGATCAAGATCACGCCTTTCTCTGCATTTGCTCCGGGTCACCTGTTTGGTAATTCAAGAATGATAACAGAATCCTGTGAAGAGGAGGGCTTGGTTAAGCCTGTGTAACTTCCTGGTGAGCAGATGCAGATCATATCGGTGAACATCCTTAAGTTTTACACTGGTTTAAACAGATTCGTGAAAAATGGGATACTTCAGAAGATTACAAGGCCTCTTTGCTCTCGGTTGTGGCCATATCAAGAGTTAAGGGACACGTAAATAGTGAATATGGTCAACAGATAATTGATATGGAAGCGACAATGAAGAAAGGAGTCCAAACGATTGGGAATCAACTAATGCCATGATATACGCAGGTATTGGTTTGCCACACCCACCTTTCCACAATGTTCGAGGATTTTTGCATTTTGCATCTGCCTATTCTTTTTAATTTACGTTACCATAAGATATTGTTCATTTCTTATATAATGTTGCACTGGAATACTATATTAGAAACTAATATCGTGCCAGCATAGTACTAGTCTTCTGGCCATCGAAGAAATCATCTTCTTGAATGAACATTGGCTCTACGAAGAAAGCTAACAACAGTTTTCGTGTGGATTTGTTTTATGCAGATTACATCATTCATCCAAATCTATAGTTGTTGTCTTGACTTCTGGAGATGTGGTCGACATCGTCTCACTGTGATGCAATTTTCGCTAAACCAAATGTTCAGAGAAATGCATCTTGTGCCTTCCCATTAGCAATTGACTTCCACACATATCAATTGAGTATACTATGCTCTAAACTATCGCTGTCACACATCAAGAATTGAGGAATATACTATGAGTTAAGTGTTAAATTATCACGGTGAAACAATGAGGTATTTGGTGTAAATTTTTAAATACATTATGTCGTATTAAGTATATGTACATACCACCTTGCACCTTCTTTCATCTATTTGGCACCAATAAAAGTAAAATATTTTAGAGTACGATTTAGAATAGGAAATGGTTTTCTTTCTAATTAAATATTTTTTGGCTTCAAATTCTTTTATTGTTATACATTCATTCATTTCGGTGTATCATGACTTGACTTTCCTTTTTGGGGATTTAATATTTTCAATTCTATAGATTTAGGTGCATTCGCACTAATACATATGGCGAACGACAATAGGCTTAGATTTAAATAAATTTTAATTAATGGATAAACAGTAATAGGATAAGATATACATAAATTTTAACAATGGATAAAACTGTTTATTTGTTTATATTATTTGGATTGAGATGGTGAGTTTTTACTATTTAAAACCAATTTTAATATAAAAATGAATTATAATAAATTGGAAAATCTTTAAAATATTGAGTTAATTTTATCATGCTATTTTTTTTAAATAAAATTATTTCAAAAATATTTATTTCTAATTAAATTAGGTTTGAAATTTATTGATATTTTAATCGTGATTAAAAATTTAAAAAAATATATATTAAATTTAAATTTAATACTTAAAATATAATATTGTAATGTTTGATGTGTTGGTGATGGAAGTGAGTTAAAATTATGAAAATCAAGAGATTCAAGATTCAATCTTCATATCACAAGAGTATGAGATTTATTTAATTACTTATTTATCTAGATTATATATATATATATATATATATATATATATATATATATATATATATATATATATATATATATATATATATATATATATATATATATATATATATATATATATATCTATATATAAACAATGTATTTTGTAAAATCTATATTTTTATTTATATTTTTATTTTTTTTAACATATCATCTTTACACAATTCATAACATTATCACCTATCTTAACAATTCATATATTTAGCCTATCCTCACCATTCATATATTTATTAGTTTAAACTTCAATATTTCTTCATATATATCTTTGTATCTTGATAAGGTACTCTTTTAACATATACTTAAAATACATAATTCAATAAAATAAATTTTAAATTCTACAATGAATATTAAATAATTTAAATCTCTATTTTCATGGTATATATTTACTTTTCTTTTACAAATAAAATTATTATAATAAAATATATAAAATCGTGTTTGAATAAATGGGATAGTATTTCTAATTTTAGATTTATATCATTATCAATAATTAATATTATTTATGGTTTTTGTTATAAGATTTTTTAACAGCATTTATATTTTGAGAGTGGAGTATTTTATTTGTAATTATCAAATAAAACTGGGATATTGTGTATCTTACTATTTTAAATAAATTAATTATAATTCAAACTAATAATCATTGTATTTTTATATTTAATTTTTATAAAAGTAAAAATAACGTAATTTTAAAATAAATATATAAAAATTATTTAACAATATATTATTATAAAGAATATCCAATTATTTTTTTCCATTGTATAATATTTTTAATTCTAAACATATTAAGTAATAGTATTTGCATTACTAAGTTGCCCACCTTTATAGGTTACATGAGAAAAATTATATACTAATACATTTAAATTTATTGTTTGATAATTTATCCATTTAAGTTGGGGTGAGTGTGCATTTTTAGGTTATTGTGAATTATTAATTAAATAAATAAGTTATTTATTATTATTATTATTATTATATTTATAAAAGATAATATATTTTAATGATTTTAACGAAAAAGTTATTTAATGATTAAATTTAAGCTTATGTGATTTATATCTTAATCTAAAAAAATTTAGGTGATAATCATATCAATATATATTATTATTATTATGAACTTAGTTATATTTTAATATTATTACTCAGTCTATTTTTAAATATTATAATAAAATGAAACCATTTTAGTGTGAATTATAAAAATATTGTTATAACAATTTTAATTATTGCCATACTAACCAGTATTGTTTTTGTTGAAATTATTTTTTACTATATAAAGTTGACATGACATTAAAGTTTATAAGAAAGTTATTTTATAGGTAAATGTAGGTTATAACGTTGTAAGGATCAAAATGAATTATAAATATGAGTAGGAAAACTTAATTTATTATTATTGTTTTGAGGCACTTTTTAGTTGAGTATGGTGGAAATATTAATGTAATGTAATGTTATATAAAATGTTGACTAAGTTAAAATAAAAATAGAGTAAAATAATTAATAATCATAATTAACAATAAAACATTTTGACTCATCCAAATTACATAAAATATAAATATAAATAAAATAAAATATAAAATTAATTATTATAATTATATCTAATTATAATACTAATAATTAAACCAATCTATATCATTCTCAAATCTAGATCTCAAAAGATTTTAAGTTAATGGAGGTTTATTTCATTATTAATGTATAGTTTCTTTTTATTTATTTAAAATTATTTAACAATATTGATTTTGATATTCTGTTCAATATTTATTATTAATTATTTTGATGACCAAAATTAATTATGGATTAAAATACAAATGAAAATATATAATGTGAATTTTTTTTCAAATATAGAAGGAGAGAGAAAACTAAGTAAACAAATTATTAGAAATTTCATTATTAATGTGTGAAATGTATGAACATATTGTATTTAAAATAACATATCAATATTTTTGTTAAATTTAGATTTATTGCATATTTTTATTCCAATGAATATTCATAGTGAAATGTATGAACATATTGTATTTAAAATAACATATCAATATTTTTGTTAAAATTAGATTTATTGCATATTTTTATTCCAATGAATATTCATAATGAACTATTTGAAAATATTCTATTAAAAATAAAATATTTATATGGTGTAATAAAACAAAGTTATAGCCCCAAGAGTTAGCTCAATCGGTCAAATCAGTGCCTCGCCAATCGGGAGGTCACAGGGTCAATTCCCGAAAGCTCTTGGGGTCAGGTCAGCATAGGCCGAGGGGTGTGCTCCCCTTCGGGTTATGAGCTACCCAGTTCTTACCGTGGACATAGCGGCTGCCCATTGACCATGGGTATCCGTGAACCACATGTGAAAAAAAAAACAAAGTTATTAATATTTGATTAGAGAATAAAATATTCAGTAAGAAATTTATTTCTTTTGTTATTATTATTAATTTTTTTAATTTTTTTTTTTTTTGACAAGAACGGTTATGGAATATATTATTAGGTCGGTCTCAAAACTAATTTTATGTTTACAATAGGCCTGATCCAATTGGATTCATCCTTCTGAAAAAATGTGAAACTTGAATTCCACTTCCAGTTCCTTTTGGGGTCAACTAGAGAATTTATTTATGCTATCTGCCCAAGTTTAAATATACAGACAAACCTTTTTAGAATCAAACAGAAAAACATAATTTCTGAAAAGATTTAAGGGATTGGGACCCATGTTTCTTCCTCGTCACTTTTCAATGCCCCAACCTTGAGTTGTGCTGCTTTGTTGGCTTCAAGATCTGCTTCTTTGTTGTTGTCTCTCAACACGTGGAAGTATCTCAGATTTTGAAATAGCTTCGCCATGCTTCTGATTCTTTGAATCATCCTTGCTAATATTAGATCCCGCGGACTAGATTTGGTCGGCATGGTTTTTATGATCACTTCAGAGTCCCCAAAAATTATTGCCTTCTTGACTCCCAGCTTCAAGAGCAGATTAAGACCTTGGAAGAGGGCTAGTGCCTCATCTTAGATACTGGAGTTGATTCCCAGACCCCAGGAAAACTGATGTATCGATGCTCCATCAGTGTTTTTAATAACTCCTCCTGCTCCAGCCTTGCCCAGATTCCCTTTTGATGCCCCATCAAAGAATAGGGAGTGAACCTTTTGTTTGGGGACCCAGATTTGAAACTCCTTGCTATTTTTTCCCCTAATTTGCCATTCCTCAGGGAGGTCCATACTTCTGACTTTTCAGAAAAATTGCAGGTCCAGGGAGGACCCCCAATCTATGTCTATCTGGCTGAGGTTAGAGTCGTCTTTTTATTCTCCCAAGCATTCTTTTAGTTGGTTCTTTACCTTGGCTGCAACTTTCTTGGGAATACTTCTGAAGATTCTACCATTTTGCTCTAACCAAATTTGCCAGCAGCAAATTTTGAGAAGCGATGACCAGGCCGCTTTGATCAACTTGTTTTTAGGAGAGGGACCAGGATAGCTATTTTTCCAAGTGGCGAATAGGACTGTTATGGAGGTAGGAATCTCGAATCTTGGGTTCCAATCATCCATCAATTTTCTCCAGACCTGAATGGAGAATTTACAGTTGAGGACAAGATGCGTGGCGCTCTCCTCTGATTCTTGGCACAAGGCACATCTGGAAGGACCATAAAAACCACGCCTCTGGAGTTTGTCCTCTGTTAAGATTTTTTTGTGGCATAACAGCTAGCAGAAGAAATCGATTTTGGGCTGCGATGTGATTCCCCGGATAGCCTTCAAGGGGGCTGGATTAGGTGGCACGTTGGGGATAGAGTTTAGATGCGCATAGGCCTGGGCGACAGAGTATCCAGCAGCCCGATTACCCCAACCTCGCCTGTCTTTCTTGCGGCAATGCAAGGGTGCAATACCGTTCAGCAAGTCGCGGAGATGGTTGACTTCATGCTAAAGGTTTGTCGGCACATCCAACAGCTGCCAGCCTGCCCAATGCGAACCATTCCATGCTGTAATATCCCAGAGTTTATTTTTCCCTGCAGCGATCATCCAACTTTTTAAAGCAGTCACGTTTTGGCAGTCTTCGATTGGATCTCTGTCCATGATTCGATCTGTCCATAAATTTATTTTTTTCCATTCCCGGGAATCCAATGGGCTCTGGATCGTATTAGCGGGGCTGCTTTGGAACAGAGGCTAATGAAAGGCAAGGTTCCTTGTGGAAGAGGACCCTCTAAGCATCTCGATCGCCTGCCTTGGAAGTATTTTCTCGATATTGCTAACTGTGCCCAACCCGGATTGGGCGCTATTAGTCTCCAGAGAAGCTTGCCACTCTTTGCTATATTCTGTAGGTGTAGTTTTTTTATATTGATCCCTCCTTCCATCAGAGGTTTGAGAATCGTCTCCCATTTTACCAACGAGAATCTCCTCTCATTATTTTTGCCCCCTTTCCCAAAAAAATATCTGACATACTTATCCATTTTATGTAGAATACCATTGGGCGCAAGAAGCACTGAGAACTGATAAAGAGGAAGGTTGCTAAGAACAGCTTTTATGAGTATAGTCTTTCCAGCCATGTTTAACCAGCTAATCTCCCATGCCTGAAGCCTGTTTTTAAATTTCTCTACCTGTGGCAACCAGTCCCTACTGAAGGGGCGTTTGAGAACGTGGTTTATATTTTGGACTCCCCTTGCTATGGATATCCCTGGGATCTCTTGCTCTTGCATTTTTTTGTTTAGGTGGAAGCTGAGGACTGAAGCTTGGATAACGAACAACAAAGGGGACAGAGGGAAGCCTTGTCTTAACCCTCTTGTAGCTTTGAAGAAACCTGCAGATCTACCATTCACTAAAGGAGCAATCCAAGGTTCCGATATACAGGCCCGGATCCAGTTAATAAACCTTACTCCAAACCCAAATTTTTCCAAAACATTTAATAGAAAACTATGGTTAACTTGATCAAAGGCATTTGCTAAGTCCAATTTTTTAATTATTAGTATTAATTAAATATATAAATATTATGTATATTAAAATTATAATGATTTTAATTATTGACCTTATTTATGTTTTCTTTGTTAAATATAAGTTATTATATTAGTATAATATTGGAGCCACTTTAAAGTATAAAATGAAAAATATTAATGTATATTAATGTATTCTTGAAAAGGAAAAAATATATTTACGAATCATCTCTATTTAATTTTATGGTGTTTACTCAAGCATATCAAGTATAGTTTATACACTACTTTTATTTATCTTGGCCTTTTTGAAATGATATTTCTTTGGCATCCATGTCGAAAATATGATATTAATTGGAATAGATTCAAGTTCTATGTCATTGGGACTTGTTATCCAATATTGTTCTAATAATTTTAGTTGTATTTCTTTGAAATAGGCTTTTGTCATTTTACCTTTGTATGAGCAATCTTTCTTTTATCGTCCTATAAAATATTTCATATGAACCTCTCTATCCAAGTCATATCCCCTTTATCATCATTTCCTAATATTACTAGTAGTGTCTTTCCTTTCTCAAACTCAATAATAGGATTGAATGTTAACTTTGGCTCGGCACACATGAGTTTAACATACATTGCTTCATTTGTCACATTATCAAAATCCAATCCATAATACTTTACATTACATGGAGTGCATTACAATTAGCATCAATACTTTAGCTTGTCTCACACCAAAAATGATTAGAAGGTGAACCACTCCCATCCACTACTATATCATCATTTTAGATCTCATCTAATGTATTGAGAACTCTTTCTCAATACTCTTCTTCAATTCTTTGATAGTGATGAGTGAATATTCATTGTTGATAGTGTCATTCCACATCCTTATGTTTGTATGAGGCCCTATACTAGGACCCCAAAACTTTGGGGTTGTAATTGATTCCTCAATCTAACATGGTATTAGCTTAATGAAAAAATTATTTGATTTCCTCGCAATATAGCATTTATGTGATTATTTTTTGCTATATATATTTCTTTATTTCAAATGAAATATGTACATATGATACGAGGGAAAGGATATTAAGAAAGTTATAAAAAGAGTTGAAGGAAAAGTCCTCCCCAAGGGCCCTAAAGATAATTGCGGGATAGTTTACCCTTCATTCATTCGAGGGGTTACGGATAAGATCGCCAAGGTTCTAAGAAAGAAAGACATATTCTCTCAGTTTACAACATGTGGAACAATTAAGAAAAGAATGAGATCTGTCATGGACAACTTCAATCAATAACATCTTAAAGGAGGTTATAAGATTAATTTTTCTTGTAGAAGAAGTTATATTGGAGAGATAGGGCGTTCTTCAAAAACAAGACTTAAAGAACACGGAGATGATATCAAGAATGGGAGATCTTGCACTTCAACCCTTGCAGAGCATTCCTAAAAAAACCAAACATCATGTTTGTCTTGAGAATGGAATAATTATTGCAAGGGAAGATCATTAACAGAAGAGGAAAACCAGAGAAGCATTTGAGATTAGGAAATGTTTGAATAACCTCAACATGGATGGTGGGAATGAGATCAGTGGAAATTGGCTTCCCATGATTAGGCATATCAATGCTTCCAAGTCTTCTGAGGTATAGTATTCTAGGTATGATCCCTCTCTCTTATCCTCAATCTCTAAATAATTTATGAAACATTTGAACTAGCATCCATTAATAAATTGTTTAATTAACAATCAATAATAAACTCTTAAAAATTTATAAAATATTTTTTAATTAACATTCATTATGATTACAAAAAACATAGGTGTGATGAATCCAGAAGATATCACCACACAAAACACAGATCACAGAAGCCTCAAATCTACAATACATTATGAAAGTAAGTTATTAATTATTAATAATAAATCATTTATTATTAATATTTTTTTTCTAAGTTAATTTAATCTATTAATATGTAACAAAAAAATTACAATGAGGCTCAGGCCTCAGCAGTGGTTAACATAGTTTATCAAAGAATATCTTGACTGCCCCAACATTGGAGAAACCAGTCTGCAGAGGCAAAAAAATACCCAAATATGGGATATCAGTCTTAAGAACAGAACAAACAAAAACCAAAGAAGTTTCACCAAGACAAAAATAAATCCAAACAAATTCCAATAGAGCAGACATATCAAAAAGACCAATTGGTAAAGGAGACCTCGTCTAGCGACACCTAGCAGCCATGTATCATCATTTGAACTCATTTTGGATGGGCTCCTATACAATCGAACACGTATTCGTCTAATCATCCTCCTCCTCTGATGATGCACCGCCATGTGGCCCACCCACAGGTTGGACACCACCATAGCTACCAGCTTCCACCTGCGAAGCTAACCCTTCAGTCCCTC
Source organism: Pinus tabuliformis (assembly GCA_031772625.1). Classification (NCBI taxonomy): domain Eukaryota; kingdom Viridiplantae; phylum Streptophyta; class Pinopsida; order Pinales; family Pinaceae; genus Pinus; species Pinus tabuliformis. The sequence goes on along the minus strand of CM062810.1, from coordinate 475,468,496 downwards.
TTCCACCTGGGGAGCGCGTGGCACTAGAACTACCACCCCCAACATGTTGACCGCTACCCATGGTTTGGCCATGCATAGCAGCCTTTTCCTCGTTCGGCAGATTCTTTCCAATGTCATGAGCATTTTTGCAACTGAGAGTCTCCTCTTGTCGCATTTCAGAACTTTCCACCTGGGTAGCTTGCATCTCATTTTCTTCAATGAAAAGGATGGTGATTGTAGCAGTAATCACTAGCCTGTTTAGGTTGCTGCGAAATCTAAATTGGGTCGAGTGGGGAGAAGGGTGAGGGGACAAAGGGAAATTGGCAGTGTGAACTATGAAGTACCTACGACCATCACCTGGAGATAGAACACGACCCTGGCCACTGCGAGTATTGGGGTACCTTCCCGAAACAGAGCTATGGGGGTGAGGAAGTTCAAGGGAAGGAGAGGAGGCAGCGGGCTCAGGATTCAACGTCGTCTGAGGGCAGGCACTGCCTCCCTAATTCCATCCTCTGCGGCTCCTCATGTGATGCCGAACCATGATGGAATGCCTAGCCAAATGTTCAGTGGGAGCGATGGCAGAGGAATTGAGCAGGGGAACAAGGACCAGCAAGGTGGAGATTAACTAGCAGAACCGGGAATGGGAATGATGATGCCCATTACCGAAATCAACACAGCTTGCTAACCATCAGCGATGCCTAGTGACTGTACGGGAGCTGGGCTTAGTAGCTTGGGGTGGGCAGTTGCAGTGGAGCAAGGGAGAAGGAGACACAATGAGATGAGGGGAGTCCATGCCTGGCCAAATGATAACCAATTCTCGACCCAAGCAATCATTAAATGCTACTTGCAGTCTGTATTGATTGTGGTTCAGGCTGATGTGGGGTGAAGCGCCATCGGCCAAGTGGCCCGTCCTCTCGCTGCCGTCCATCCTGTTGTTCATTGATCACATTGAATGTCACCCACATCCGGGTCATTTATTATTAATAATTATTTAACCATGATAATAATGATTTATTTATTATTATAGAATAAATGACTGATTATTAACTAAATAAATAAATTATTATTATTGATAATATTATTTATTAGTTAAAAAAAATATTATTATTTATTTATTTATAGTAAGTTAAAAAAATTCTTATTTAGGTTGAATTAAGTATAATAAAACTTATCTAATTTATTTTATTAGATTTTTTTATGTTTATTAATAATCTTTTATTATTAAAATTACTTAAGAACTAAATTAATTAATTAAATTTTTATTACTAAAAAGATATTATTATTAATAATAATAATAAATAATTTATCTATTTCATAATAAAATCAAATGATTTTTCCATTTTAGATTTTTGCACAAGCTAAAAATTAAAAATCGTTTATTATTAAGATAAAAATAGAATAAATTTCTTATTAAAAACTATATTAATATTATATTATTAATTTATTCCATATTTAAAGATTTCATTAATTTTGATTTTATATTTTAGTTTTTAACTTTACTAAAATTAAAATTTTTATTATTAGAAATAAAATAAAAATCTTTATTATCACATAATAAAATAAAATAAAAAAATATTTTTTTATTAAATTCCTTAATAATAAAATATCTACATATAATTATTAATAATTTAATTTAAAAAAAAAAAATTACATGTAGGCTTAGGTTTAGTTTTTAAATTAGTCACCTTTTTGTTTTTTATTTTATGCATTAGGAATTTATCTTGTCTAGTTGGTAAGCTCCTCCTTCAATCTATCACTTAGTTCTGTGTTGAAGATGAATCCCCTTTGGGATTCGAAACGTTGACAAGATGCACATAATATTGTGGATGATCTAAATCGCAAATTTTCAATATGTACATTGTTACTAAGTAGCACATACAAAAGTAAGTTAATAATATATAATTAAAAAAAAAACAATCATATTATGCTAATCAAATAACAAGGCAACATCATTTTTAATCAAATTTATAAGAATGAAGTTGGAAATGAGATAGGAAATGCCTCTTACCTTGAGCTCAGTTGAGCGTGAGATTTGAAAATGTCATCCCTTGTGTTGCATTTGAACTACACAACTAAATTTTCCACCCAACAACCTAGAAATAGCTTACTGAGCTTCCTAACACCAAGAAACCTCCCCTTAGAGAAATTTTGTGGTATAAAATCGGCCTTCTAAAGAATATTATAAAATATTAGTGGAAAGAATAAAATCAAATGTGATTATATCATCACATTTTAGAGAGAAAAAACTATTTTTTTAACTCGTATTATCAACTTATCTCCCTAAACGTTTACTCAAGTTTTGAGAGGAAGAAATTGTTGGATATGGAATTTAATTGCTCATCTGAGTACCCATGCTACATATTTTTGATGGACCCTACTACATGAAAAACATTTCTCTTTTTTCAAGTAATATGAAACATATGTACTTATTGGATGAGGAAACCCGTAGGGAGATAAGTTGAAAATATGTGTTGAAAAAAATGTTTTTATGTTCTTATTTTTTTGCTCCAAAAATGGTGAGTCATCCCCATCGTTAACATCATAATTTTCAATCCTATTTGTTCTTATAAAATTGATTTTGGTTGTACTTCTTTGTTTTGAGGCCCATTTTTTACCTCAAAATTTCTGTAATGACAGATTCCCTAGCCCTCCATGCCCAAGTAGAAAACCATATCTCTCTCACCTACTTCATTGTCCCCAAGTTAAATATCCTCAAGCTGTCAAATCATTCATCCGAATACACTCCACCATGTAATAATTACATAAAAGAATTATACATTCTCAAAACTTTGTTGAAAATCAATGGATTACATAAGAATCCATTTTTTTCCCTAAGAAAATAAATTGTAAGTTTATTCATCCTTAAGTGGAAAAAAATTACATTTTTCATATGTGGAACGCAATTGATAAATTGCCTCATGGAATAACAACAAAGTGGAAAGGGCAAGCAAATAATAGGGACACGAGCTTGCCAAGAACCCCAAAAAGGAACAACAAAAAATGAGAAAAAACTTGGGGGGATGCATAAAACTATAAGCCAAAAAACCCCACCAAAAATGTTGGGCAAGGAACTAGCAAAAATATTGGGCATAGGTCACCTAGTAATCCCTAAAAAACAAGCCAAAAGTAGACCTCCATAAAAAGGTATAGTAGAAGCCCAACAAAAAACCCATGGAAAACCAGGTAGGTAATGACATTCGACTAATCGACAATGAAAGGAGTGTTATAACACAACATGGAAGAGGCATTAAAATTGGATTAGTGGAAATGATGAAACCACAAACAAGTCCACCCCTTCAGCTCCCCACATGCAACTGAGCACCATCAGCAAAGACATGAAAACCCAGCCCCAAAACCACACCTGAGAGAATAGGGTAAGTGTTGAGCAACTACTCACCCACAGAAATATCAAGGAAATTAAAGCACCTAGGAACATCGTCGAGCCATAATTGTCATAGAGAGGAAAATTTGGCATGGAAGCTAGGGTTGCACCTATCATACCCCCTCATGGGTGAACCCTAAAAAAAGAACTAGTCAACCAAGGAAGTAGAAAATTGCCATAGTGATAGAAGTATGATTGATATTCTATATGTTCCACACCTATATAAGAATCCCATTTAACTTTAGTATTAAATTAATCATAATATATTCTTTATTATTCATTAATTATTAATAGAAATTAAGGCCTAATAATTTAATTAATTACTAATTAAGTTGAAAGACTAATCAGAACATTACATTGCTTGATCCTTAATAAACTTTAAGGCTTGATTATAAAGCTATGTTAGGATTCATCTAGTATACTAGACCATAGAATACTAGCATATTTATGTGAGGTGTGGCTATATAGGTAGCACTCACATACCTTGTACCTACTATAATAAAACTAGTAGGAATATATTACAACAATCAATTTCATAGCACGTATACTAATAACCTCTCATAGCATAATAGGATAAGGCAGTGTGTATTAGGGTATTGTTGTAGCCATTTTTTTTTCTATGTTTTCATAGAAAAAATATATATATATATATATATATATTTATATTTGTATTTGTATTTGTATTTGTGTGGACTTTAATGGCCAATATTCTGTAAGGTCTTTATATTAAATTTTTTATTCTATGTCTACGAATATAAGACTAAATTTTGAGGCCAAATTATGCAAACTTAACTAATCTAAAGATGCCTTATCACACGTTACCCTAGTCTCTTGTTTTTGATCCAACACTATGGAAGAAGTGTCAAAGGCTCGTTGTCCCACTCAAATTTCGAGTTATAGAACCCGGAGCTACATCAAAAGAATACGAGTTCTAAAAGTATAAATGAATTTAATTAATGAGAAAAATTAACAGTTTCATTTTTGTAAATTTATAATAGTTTTAATTTTTAAAAGACACGAAGTAGTTAGGAAGTTTTAGGCAGTTATTTTATAATTTTTCTATGAAACATTTAAAAAGACTACTGACTTCTAAAAAAATGGTTTGATATCTGGAAGAAGGCTCAGAGATTTTGTACTTCTATGTGTAATGTACTGAAGTCCTGGAAAAATAATAAAGGTTTTGAGGTGATTCCAAATATTTGTTGGCTACAGTCTTTCTCTCTAACTCATTCATTATGTTTACATTCAAATCCATGTTATGAAGCCATATTTGTCTATTTTTATAAATTGGCTTATCAATTCTTTAAGAGTAACAAAGGATACATATTTATTTTTATGAAAAGATATCTTAATCAAGTGCTCCATAATTTCATAATTTCATATTCATTCATTTCATATTTTCTGCTTATATTCTATGTATTATATTCTTTACAACCTTGCACATTAAATCTTTATTCTTAAAAATTCCTCTGCTTCACTACAACTTCAAAAACACTGTAGCCACATTTACATAGGCCATCTTAGAGAGCTTTTTTATTTTTCCACGAGTTAAAATCACATTACACCTAAATGGTTATCTCTGGGTAGAAATATTCAAATAGTTTTAAAGAAATATATTTATCTAAACTGAGTGGATGTCCTAGGGACTGACCTCCTTTCAACCAAAGGTTATCTCTAGTGTTACAATAGGTATGGTGATCTTCCTTCCTTTAGTTCTTTTAAATAGATATCATTATCTTTGGAATATAAGAAATATGGCTTCCCTATGAGAAAATTAGTCCAACCTTCATCATTTATATTCCATAACTCAATTGGTTATAAGAACACTATCTCTAATGGATTCTTTGTACCTTAAAACTTAAACATCATTCAATATAATAAATTGGAAGTACTAGACACCGCGGTTTCGAACTTGTGTGTTTTTATCTCTCATTGATGTACTCTTTAAGAAAACATTTGAAGAGATGCACCTTCAATAAGTACAAGTGGTAATGCCCTTGAAAGTGGGTTCCTTGAAATTCCACTCTCATAAATAATATCACCATACATATTAAGGTGTGGATCTGTAAGCTCCCTCCAACATTTTTCAAATGATGTAATGGTAAATTTTGATCCTATACATACAAATCATAGAGAGAAATGACCAAAACCTCTTGTCATATTTCCATGTATTCACATATCTTTCAATGATAAACCTATGTTTGTTTCTACAATACATTTTTATTTGACGGGTTGTGATGGAAATCTATGTGCATATTAAAAAGTTGTGCATATATTGAAGATGGACATGTATACACACAACTTCTATATATGCACATAGATATGGAAGCATGCATATATGAAAGTCTCACATATGCAGAAATGCAATTGAATTTATAAAATTCAAATTCTATATATGTACTTGTATATATTTGTACATATACAAAAGTTTACACATATGAACAATGACTTTTGTATATATACCATTTTTATATATGCACATAGGTATGAAAACATATATATATATATAGATGTTGATTTTCCTATATTCACTTGTATTTTACATGTGTGTGACTTTTGAATATGCATGTTTTCATATCTATGCGCATATACAAAAGTTGCACATATATGGAAGCCATCTTCCATATATGAACCAATTTTGTTTTCGTGTGCGTGTGTGTGTGTGTGCACATCAAAATGCGCATATATGGAAGTAACATATATGTAGAAATGAAATTGAATATATGTCATAGGAATTCCACATAAGTGTGACTATTTCGTTCCCTATGATGCCCAAGTGAGTCTGTGGTGTTTGAGTGAGGATGAAAATGGAAGAATAAGAATGAGTTTGTTCTCAATCACACATAAAAAAATATTCATACAATTGCTCTGATAGTAAAAATAGTATATCGAGAAAGGGACTTGGAAGTGTGCACAAATGCATACCTAGGAACCTTATGGCGTGTGCTTATGCAGGGCATGCTATGGCATGAGTCATGGAAATTGAAAGAGCATGAGAAGAGTTCCATATATGTACATATATTCCATATATATATGAATTCCATATATGCATAACTTATGTATATGAACATATGATTTGTATATGAGAAATTTCCATATATGCACATATATTCTATATATACGCAACTTTCGTATATGCAAATATATGAAAACAATGTGCAACTTCCGTAATATGCATACATGAAAACCTCCGTATATGTGTAACTTAAGTATATGTGAGCATCTTCTATATAGGCACAAATTTTGTATATGCATATGTTCAATATATGCACATCTATCGTATATGTGAAACTTCTATACATGCACATATACAAAAGATATGCGTATATATGGAAGATGCACATATATGGATGATATATGCATATACGAAAATTGGGAATATACGGAAGACGTGTGCACATATGAAAGATACACATATATAGAAGTCACACAACTTCTATATATGTGCATTTTCATATATTTTTTATATGCATATATATTTCGTATATGTGAAAATTTCACATATATATGTATATCATCTGTATATGCACATCTTCTATATATGAATATATCTTCCATATATGCACATATACAAAATATGTGCATATATATTTTCATATACAAAACTTGTGCATATATGAAAGTATTGCTCATATACATAAGTTATGAATATATGTAGGTTGTGGTATATGCATATTATGGAATTTACGCACTACTTTTGTATATGCGCAACTTATATATGTGTACATATACGAAAGTTGCACATATATTAAAGATATGCACATACACAGAAGTTGCACATATATAGAAGATATGTGCATTTATAGAAGTTGCGCATATACAAAATATATGTGCATATATGAAAGATATGCGCATATACAAAAGTTATACATATACAAAAGTTGTGTAGAATTTCAGCCCTTGTATACTCACAACTTTCATAAATGTGAATCTTTTGTATATTCACATATCTTTTGTATATGTGTAAACATATATGTGTATATACGAAAGCTTCAAATATGCATAAATTCTGCATACATGCAAAGTGTGCATATATAAAGGTTTTGCATATACAATGGTTGAAGTTCAACATAAATAATATATATGTGAAACTTTTGTATATTTGCATCTACTGTATAATCGCAACTTCTGTATATGTGAATATAGGGAAGCTATTACATATATATAAGTTGTGCAAAACTATAACCTCTATATATACATCATCTCAATATATGCACAACTTTTGTATATACGCATATCTTCCATATATGCCCAACTTCCGTAATAATATTTTTTATTTCTTAATAGAATTACTAATTTTTTATTGTGTGGAGAGGTGCTCTAACCTAATATGGAAAAGATGTTATCTCATCCTATAAAAATACAAATTAATAATAAAAATAAAAATATCAATGCATTAAAATAAAATAAAATAAAAATGTAGAGTCATTATATTCACTTATGGTTTTTACAATAGTATTCTTAACTCATGGTATTCTTCTCTAATGTAGGCTATTCAAAAAAAAAAATAAAGTAATCTCCAAAAAGAAATATTAGATTGGGGTATCTCTATGCTATATTCCTACACATTATAATATCCATTTCTAGCTAATGCTCCATGGTCAAATATTCAATCCAAACAATAATGAGAATTTGAGTTATAGTTATAATGGTCGTTCCCAATCATTTTCTACAGTTAGACATTGAACTCGAAGAATAATCATAGTCAAAACAATAAAAGGTGAAAACACCAAGAATATTCATTTATTCACTCGATTTACATTTAATTTTGTGAATTTCGTTATATTTGGCACTTTATATGAAAATTTGGTAAATTTTACCATTTAAATTATTTGGCTCAAAGGCTTTATGCACATATTTCCTATATGTGCATGTCTTCTACATATGCGCAACTTTTTGTACATATACATATCATCCATATATGTCCATCTTTGGTATATGCACATATATGAAATTTGCACATATACGTATATGCTCATATAGAGAAGATGTACATATACGAAAGATATGCACATTTATGGAACTTGTTCATATACAGAAGATGTGCACATATACTAAAGTTGTGCATATATGGAGGCTTCCATATATGCATATTACAGAAGTTGTGTATTGCTTCCATATATGTAAAACTTCCATATATTTGCATATACGGAAGTTTCACATATACAAAATATTTGTACATATATGAAATTTTTTCATGTATGGAATATATGTGCATCTACCTTATATGCACAACTTTCATATATGTACATATATAGAAGCTATGCATATACAAAAGTTATGCACGTAAATTTTGTATATGCCCATACATTTCGTATTTTAACATATACAAAGTTGTGCATATATTGAAGATACTTGGCCAAGTATTTTGCAATCTCTTTCATTATTTCGGGAAAAATAATTATTTTTTTAATGTTGTAACCATTTTCTATTATCATATATTCCCTGCAAACGGTTTTTAATAACATGTATTTATAATTAATGACTTAATTTTCTCATGCCCAATTACATAGAATCTGTTTTTGTAAATTAACATCCCATCATTGTTGATCGAATAATCAATCCATTTTTATTTATCAGTTTTAGTTTCCATATTTTTATATATTTGATTATATTTTTGATCTGTTAAGACTGCTCCTGTGACCAGTTCCAACAAATATGGTTCACTTTGGTTAATAGAAATCTCATGTATTTGTTTTAAACTCTGGCTTAGGGCATTTTCTACCTTATTCTCTTTCCCTTTTATGTGTGATATAAAATTTGTATTCTCTCAAGAAATCCATCCACCTGGTTTTCCTGAGGTTGAAGTCAAGTTAGCTTAAAAGGTTGACATGGTCTATGACCTGAGTAAATTCTCTGAATAAGATAATGCCTTCACATTTTGAGGGCATGAATTACTTCTTCTAACTCCAATTCATACACTGTGAAATTATTCTCATGCTCTTTCAATTTTCATGACTCATATGTTGCAACATGGCTTGCATGAGTACACCCCATAAGGGTTCCAGGCATGCATATGTGCACACTTCAAAGACCCTTTCTAGATCTAATATTTTGAGTATCAAAGAAAATGTAAGAAGATGTTAAAGATTTTAAGCAGATGTTTTATGTGTGATTGAGAAAAAAAGTCATTCTTATTCTTCCATTTGCATCCTCACTCAAACACCATACATTCACTTATCCTATTATGCTATGAGATGTGATTAACCTACATGATATGAAATTGATTGTTGTGATATATTCCTACTAGTTTTATTAGTATAGATACAAGTTATGTGTATGCTACCTATATACCCACACCTCCCATGAATATGCTAGTATTCTATGGTATAGTATAATTGATGGATCCTAACATAACTTTATAATCAAGCCTTAAGGCTTATTAAGGATTAATGAATGTAATGTTATGATTTGTCCTTAAGCTTAATTAGTCTTTAATTAAATGATTAGTCCTTAATATCTATTAATAATTAATGAATAATAAAAAAATCTTATGATTAATTTAATATTAAAGTTAAATGTGATTCTTATGTGGGTGTGTGGCATATAGAATATTGATCAATCTTTTATCGCTACCATAAATTTCTACTTCCTTTATTGACTAGTTATTTTTTTTAGGGTTCATATATGAGGGGCTCTGGGAGGTGGAACCATATATTCCATGGCCCCCTCTTCCTCTTTGGTAACACTCTAGTTTTAAGACGTTCTTGGGTGCTTTCATTTTCTTGATGTTTCCGCCAATGGGTAGTTTCTAAACATTTACCCTATTCTCTGAGGTGTGGTTTCGGTGCAGGGTTTACTTGTCTTTGTCGATGGTGCTTGGTTGCATGTGTGGATTTGAGGGGGGGATGTCATTTGTTGTGTCCTCCCTACCACTAGTACATGTTTCATACCTCTTCCTATTGTGTTATCACGCTTGTTACATCATCAATTACTCGCATGTCATTACCTACATGGTTTTCTATGGCATTTTTGTTGGGCTTCTAATCTATATTTTTATGGACGCCACTCTGGGCTTGTTTGTTAGGGATTAATAGGTGACCTATGCCCAACTTTTGGTTACTTCTTAGCCAACATTTTTGGTCGGGTTTACTAGATTATATTTTTATGCACCCTTTGATTTTTTTTTCTAGTTTTTGGTTATTATTTTTTGGGGTTCTTGGCAATAGTGTGTGCCTATTTATTGCTTGGCCTTCCATATTTGTTCTCTTCCATGAGGCGATTTCTAAATTGTGTTCAGCATATGCAAATGTCACTTTTTTCCTCTATAGGATGAATAAATTTACAACTTCTTTTCCTAGGGGAAAAATTGGGATTCTTATGTATTCTATTGATTTTCTACAAACTTTTGAGAATGTATTATTCTTTATTGAAATTATTGTATGGTGGAGTGTAGTCAGATGAATTATTTCAACACCAAAAGCTCTTTAAGTTGGGGACAATGAAGTAGGTGAGAGAGATATATTTCGTGGTTGGGCATGGAGGGCTAGGGAATCTGTCATTAGAAGAATTGTGAGGTAAAAGATGGGCCTCAAAACAAAAATGTACAACCAAAATAAACTTTATAAGAACCAATAGGATTCAAGATGACGATGTCAACCATGAGGATGATTCACTATTTTTGGATTAAAAAATCAAAAGATTAAAAAATAAAACATAAAAAAAAAACTATTTTTTCAACTCATATTTTGAACTTATCACCTTATGTTTTTACTCTAATGTTCAGCGAAAGCACTCTTTGGATGCACAATTTGATTCCTCATCCAAGGAATACCCAGGTTTCATACTACACGAAAAGAGAGAATACATGAAAAATGTGTTTGTAATCACATTTTTCATGTATTTCTCTTTTTTCGTGGAGTAGGGTCCATCGAGAATATGTAGCATGGGTACTCCTTGGATGAAGAATTAAATTCCGCATCCAATGACGGCTCCCTCTCAAAATGTGAGTACAACTCTAGGGAGATAAGTTGATAATGCGAGTTGAAAAAGTAGTTTTTTCTTTTTTTCACTCTAAAATTTGATGCTATAACCAAATATTATTTTATTCTTTCCCCTATTATTTTATAATATTCCTTAGGAGGCCAATTTTAGGCCTAAAATTTTCTCTAATGGGAGGTTTATTGAGGTTAAAATGTTGGGTAGGTTATTCCTAGTTGGCTCGGTGAAAAATTTAGTTGTGTAGTTAAAATGCAACACAAGGGATGACATTTATAAGTCTCACCATTAGCTTAGCTCAAGGTAAGAGGTATTTCCTAGCTCCTTTTCAACTTCATTCTTATAAATTTGATTAAAAATTATGTTTCATCATTATTTGTTTAGCTTATAATGATTGTTCTTTTATATATTGTTAAGTTTCCTTTGTATATGCTACTTAGGAAATATGTACATTTTGCATTTCAAATAAAGAAATATATATAACAAAAAAAATCATGTAAATACTAAATTATGAGGAAATCAAATATTTTTTTCATTCAACTAATACTAAGTTAGATGGAGGAATTAGTTACAACCAAAAGTTTTGGGGCCCTAGTATAGTGCATCATACAAACATAAAAATGTGGAATGACACTATTAGAAATGAATATTCACTAATCACCGTAGAAGAATTGAAAAATTAAGAAGAGTGTCGAGAAAGAGTTCTCGATACACTTGATGAGATCTACAATCATGATGTAGTAGTGGATGGAAGTGGTTCACCTTCTAATCATTTTTGGTGTAAGACAAGTTAAATTATTGCTGCTAATTGTAATGTACTCCATGAAATGTCAAGTATTACAGATTGGGATTTTGAGAATGTGACAAATGAACTAATGCATATTGAACTAGTGTGCAAGAAACCAAAGCTAAGATTCAATCCTATGATTGATTTTGAAAAAGGAAAGATGCTACTAGTAATATTAGGAAATTATGATGAAGGGAAGATGATTTGGATAGAGATATCCACCTCAAATATTTTATAGGATGATAAAAGCAAGCTTGCCCATGCAAAGGTAAAATGGTGAAAGCCAATTTCAAGGAAATAAAACTAAAATCATCAAAGGAATATTAGATAACAAATACCAATAACATAGAACTTAAATCTATCCCCATTAATATCATATTTTGGGCATGGATCCCAAAGAAAGATCTTTCCAAAATCTCAAGATAAATAAATATAATGTAGAAAATATACTTGATATTCTTGAGCAAACACCATGATATTAGGTGGAAATAATTCATGAATACATTTTTATCTTTTAAAATATCTATTAATATACATCAATCTTTTTCATTTTATATTTTAAAGTGATCCCAATATTGTACTACTATAATAAGTTATACTAATCACTAAAAAATTAATTAGTGTTCATAATTAAAATCACTATAATAATAACATATATAATTGATATATTTAGTTAATGCTGATAATTAAAGTGATTGATAATTATAGCAAAATAGAGAAATTTCTTACTTAATATATTATTCTCTACTCAAATGTTAACAATTTTGTTTTATTACATAACATAAATATTGATATTGATATGATACTTTTAATACAATATTTTCAAACACTTCATTATAAATATTGATCAGAATAAAAATATGAAATAAATTTAAATTTAAAAAAAAATATTGATATGTTATTTTAAATAGAATATGTTGAAACACTTCACAAATTAATAATGAAATCTCCAATAATTATTAATTTAGTTATTTTTCTTTTTTTTTATATATGAAAAAAATCACATTATACTTTTTTATTTGTATTTTAATCCATAATCAATTTTAGTCATCAAAATGATTAATCATAAATATTGGACATAATATAAAAATCAATGTTTTTAATAAAATTAAATAGGTAAAAAGTTTCTTACACATTAAGTTATTGTTAATGAAGTAAATCTCAATTAACTTTTTGAGATCCACATTTGAGATGGATATAACCCGTTTTAATTATTAATTTTATAAATAGTTATAATTATAATAATTAATTTTATATTTTATTTTATTTATTTATGTAACTTGATCCAATCAAAATGTTTTATTGTTAATATTATTAATTATTTTACTTTATTGTAATTTAGTCAAAATATTTACAAGACATTACATTACATTGATATTTCCACCATACTTAGCTCGAAAGTATCCACAATAAATAGTAATAATAATAAAATAAATTTTCCTACTCATATTTATAATTTATTTTGATGCTTACAACATTATAACCTAGACTTACTCATAAAATAATTTTCTTATAAACATTAAAGACATGTCAACTTTATATATTAAAAAATTATTTTACAAAACATAATACTAGTTGTTATGGCAATAATTAAAATTACTATAACAATAATTTGATAAGTCACTCTGAAATGGTTTCATTCACTAATAATATTAAAATATAACTAAAATTTAAGTTATTATTATTGATAATAATATATATTAATGTGATTATCACTATAACAATAATTTTATAAATTGTTATAAGTCACTCTGAAATGGTTTCATTCACTAATAATACTAAAATATAACTAAAATTTAAGTTATTATTAATAATAATAATATATATTAATGTGATTATCACTGAAAACTTTCTTAAAAATTAAAATATGGATCAGAAACACTTAAATTTAATATTTTAACTTTCTCTGTAAAAAATTTGATTCACAACTTATTATTCATAATATAATCCTATAAAATTTAAATTATTAATAATAATAATAATAATATATATGTGATTATCACTGAAACATTTCTTAAAAATTAAGACATGCATCTGAAACACTTCTTAAAAATTAAGACATAGATTAGGAACACTTAAATTCGATCATCATCGGTAAGAAATATGATTGACAACTTATTATTCATAATATAATCCTAAACATCTTTATGGATAAGAAATTTTACTCACAATTTATTATTTATGAGAGAATGGTAAAACACTTTATCTTTTATAAATAATAATATTGATAAATGTGGAGTAATCTGTAGTGCGAACTTTTGGAAATCTGACCGGTGTATTTTTCCATTTTTTGATCATCTGAAAGCTCTTATATTTTTCACCCTCCGGCGATCCTTTCCCGGCCTCGATATGGGAAGTTGGGAACCCGCCCATCCTACGATAACTTATCCTATCTCTGACAACGTTAGTCTACCCTGTTTCACCGACGTCCATGTTAATGATGCACACCATGCATGATGTTTCCATGCATCATACTGTTATACTGTCCATGTTTTCAAATTAAGGGCTCGAGAATGAACTTTGAAATTTCAACTCATATAAAAAATCGCTCTCCCCGCCCAATTTTTCATCTTCTATTTTACCCAAATCTCCTAATTTAGCTTCCTTGTCCGGATCAGTTATGCACAACAAAAATGTTGCAGCTTTGAGCTGCATGCGACACCCTGAAAGGAATATATTCTTTTGCTGCTTCTCCGAAGGCGTGCATGTGCTAGCTCGCAAATCATCCAGGTTCTTTTTGTTGCCTATCTTCACAGAAAAATTAAAACTTCTTCTTCTGCTGCTCATTTTTAGTTAAGTATGAGGAGATCTACCAAGGTGAATTCTATGGTAAAAATTGGCAGCACTGAAGGAGAGTGGATAAGAAAATCCATCACTGCTCTCATATGCCCATCCAGCCACCGCATGCAAAGGAAAATGTCTTACAATCCCCAACACAGCAAGCTCTGCCATATGACAATAACATGCTTTATGTTCTTCTTCTTTAAGTTTTTTTCATCTTCATTAAATCCACCAGTAAATAAATCGATGTCTTGGCCTTATCCAATACCTATTACGTGAACGGTGCAAATCCCTAGAGTGTAGATGCACATCCCCATTAGGATTCTTTGCAATTATGATTGGTGTCTTGACTCAATAAGATCGATAGCCTGCATTTAGGAGCAGAGTGGGAAAAACTAGCATGCATTTAGGAACAGAGTGGGAAAAATTTGCTAAACATAATGTTAAATTTGTAATTTTACAGCGCGCGGTGGTCTTTTGGAAAACCACCTGGTCTCCCCGCACCACCATTCGCTGAAGGCGGTATCCGTAGCGGAGGCTCCGAACACATTCACACTCCGCCACGCGTCCCATGTACGAGCGCCCGAAACCACTTTCCCCGAACGGTAAAGATCGTTTGGTTTGCTGGAGGTTGGCGTGCGAACCACGTAGGATTGACTCAGCGATTTGATCGCGTGATCTCAGCCGTCAATTTCCCGAAGGTGCTGTCTGCCCGCGTCACATCAAATTTTATCGTTTTCTTCGTTGACCGCCGTGGAGGAAACGTTGTGATCTTTAATGCTCTACGTAGTTTTGGTGGCGGCTTTTAATGTAGTGATGGGCATACGTCCCATGTGTTTAATATGGTTATGGGGCATATTTTAATATATGCTTTTTATATATATTTTTTATGATGTAGTAAAGAGACTACGTGTGGTAGTTGAGTGTCGTATTTTTTTTAGATGTATGTTTTATAAAAACAGTGTGTCGAGCCCGTGTGTGTTGTAGTTTTTGTTTAGTGTGTTGTGAGTGGTGGCTACGCACGAGAGTGCGATTATCTTTTGTAAATGCACAGCAGTGCGTTATAGAATTTGAATTGTAATGCTTTGATTTCAGGTATTGAAGAACAGAGAGTTGTTTTTGTAATATCCACAGCAGTGGAAAATCTGTGAGAGCAGCAGAGTTTTTTTTGTGATTCCCTCTTTGGACAGAGGAAGAAATATGTATCAGTGTTTTGTTCTAAATTAATAGAAATGTCTTTGTGACTGTGTAATGGTGTCTTCTGAGTCATTTTGGTTTTAAGAGGTTGTCTGCAAAAGATCCTGGACAGAGTAAACAGAGCATTGTCTCTGTGGTGAATTTTATTTGGTTTTTGGTATTTTCTCCATTTAAAAATACCCAACAGTGGTATCAGAGCTGGCTCAGGCTCTTTAAAGAAGTTAAAGAAGCTGAAGAGAGAAGGTTTGTAGCTGCAGCAAAACCTCTCAGGCAAACAGAAGACTCAGACAGCGAAGGATTCAGGTATTCTTCAAAGCTTTCTTGTTTGTTACTGTTGAAGCAGTCAGTTGTTTTAAATACACAGTCAAGGAATGGCTAGCACAAGCATGGGTATGTTCAACACCCAGCTCCCACAATTTAATGGGAAGAACTATGACTATTGGTCAATAACTATGAGAGCCCTGTTTGCCTCTCAAGATTTATGGGAAATAGTTGAAGATGGTTTTGAAGAACCAGCAGATGAAACTGAGTTCAATGCATTAACTCAGGGAGAGAGAGATCTCCTGAAGAGCAATAGGAAGAAGGATGCAAAGGCCATTTTATTGTTGCATCTAGCAGTAGACCAGAATATATTTCCAAGGATAGCAGCAGCTAAAACATCACACAATGCATGGGAAACCCTTAAGACAGCCTATCAAGGCATGGAGAGAGTTAAGACAGCAAAGTTGCAAATGCTGAGAAAGGATTTTGAAAACTTGAACATGAAGGAGTCAGACAACATTGAATCATTCTTCACTCATGTGATTGGTGTAATTACACAAATGAGAACTCATGGAGAAACAATTGAAGATAGAAGAATAGTGGAGAAAATATTGAGGGTCTTACCCTCAAGGTTCGATGCCATAGTCACCACCATTGAAGAGACAAAGGATCTCTCAAACTATTCAGTTGATGAGCTGCATGCATCTCTGATGACTCATGAGCAGAGGTTGAGTAGGAATGAAAACTCATCCCTTGAGCAAGCCTTCAAGACCGAGATGTCCTTTGGAAGAGGAAGAGGTCAAGGAAGAGGAAACCGAAGAGGAAGAGGCAGAAGCCAGAACAGAGGTGGAAGGAACAACCCATCAAATGCACAAGGAAGAGGCAGCAATCCAAATCAGAACCAAGGTCAAGGCAGCAGCCAACAAAGAGATCAGTATCAGGCTCAAGGACAAAGGTATGATAAATCTAATGTTCAATGCTATTATTGCAAAAAGTATGGACATTATGCAAGTGATTGTAGAAAGAAACAGCATGATATGAACAGCAGACAAAATGCAAATGTTACAAGAGAAAACAGCGGTCAAGAAAATGTCCTGTTAGCTTGTAACATGGCTGAAACACATAGTGAGGACATATGGTTTTTAGACTCAGGTTGCAGCAACCATATGACAGGGAATATAGCCCTCTTTTCAGCTTTAAATCAGAATTTGAAATCAGAGGTCACACTAGGAACTGATAGTAAAGTGTCTGTTATGGGAAAAGAGGAGGTAAAAATATTTACAAAGCAAGGAGAAAGGAAAACCATAGCAGATGTCTACTATGTCCCTGGAATGAGATGTAACCTATTGAGTGTTGGAAAGCTTATCCAAAAGGGTTACAATGTTTACTTTGTAAATGATGTGTGCACCATCATGGACATACCACCCAGCAAAAGATGCATTGCTGAAGTGAAGATGACAAGGAATAGGATGTTCCCTCTCCGGATCAGGGCAGACATGAAAAACAAGAAGGAAATGGGAGCAGTCACCCAAGAGGCCTTCCAAAGCATGCCAAAGGATGAGAACTGGTTATGGCACTTGAGATTCGGGCATCTAAATTTTGGAGGTCTAAACTTATTGAGCAGAAAAGGAATGGTAAGAGGATTACCATTGATAGAGAAGCTGGACAGCCTTTGTGAAGGTTGTATATTGGGCAAACAACATAGAGAGAGTTTTCCATCAGGGAAAAGCATAAGGGCAAAGACACCCTTAGAGATTATCCACTCAGATTTGTGTGGACCAATGCAAGCTCCATCATTAGCTGGCAGCCTATATTTCTTGACATTCATTGATGATTTTACAAGAAAGACTTGGATATATTTCCTCAAGAACAAAAGTGAAGTCTTTGAGAAATTCCAAAACTTCAAAGCACTTGTGGAGAACCAAAGCGGGCTGCACATAAAAGTATTGAGAACTGATAGAGGAGGTGAGTATATCTCAAATGAATTCCTAAAGTTTTGTAGAGAAAATGGAATACATAAACAGTTCACAACTCGGTACACCCCACAGCAAAATGGAGTTGCTGAAAGGAAGAACAGGACCATCGTGGAGATGGCAAGAAGCATGTTGAAGGCAAAGCATTTGCCAAATGAGTTTTGGGCTGAAGCTGTACATTGTGCAGTTTATATTTTGAACAGGTGTCCTACAAAGGCAGTCATGAACAAAGTGCCAAAAGAGGCATGGAGTGGGAGAAAGCAAGTAGTCACCCACATGAGAGTTTTTGGGTGTGTGGCCTATGCACACATTCCGGATCAGCTAAGGAGGAAGTTGGACAGCAAAGGGGAGAAATGCATCTTCATTGGATACAGTGAGGAATCCAAAGCCTACAGGTTGTACATTCCATCTACCAAGAAGTTCTTTGTCAGCAGCGATGTTCAATTCATTGAAGAGGAAGCTTGGGATGGAAGCATAGAGAAAACAGTGAATATTAAAAGTTGTTTGCCTCATGATGAAGATGAAGAGGAGGTGGCTGAAATTCATCCCCAAACAGCAGCGCCAACACAAGAACAGCAAGGTACACCAGTGAGGATAAATGAGAGTGCTTCTCCAAGCACACCACAAGGAGGAAATTCAAGTGCATCTTCAAGCACTTGCACACCAAGTGAAAGAGGTAAGAAGTTTAGAAATCTAAGTGACATTTATGATGAAGGAATGAATTCCTTATTTGCCTTGTTTTGTCATGTTGATGATCCTATTCATTTTGAAGAAGCTATTAAAGATAGAAAATGGATAGAAGCTATGGATGAGGAGATGAATGCCATAGAGAGAAACAAAACATGGGATTTGGTTGAGCTACCGAAAGGCAAAGAAGTCATTGGAGTCAAATGGGTCTACAAGACCAAGAGCAATGCTGAAGGCAAGATTGAAAGGCATAAAGCAAGGCTGGTTGTCAAAGGCTACAAGCAGCAATATGGGAGAGATTATGAGGAGACTTTCGCACCGGTTGCAAGAATGGAAACCGTGAGAGCAGTGTTGTCCATAGCAGCTCAAAACAAATGGAAAGTCTACCAAATGGATGTGAAATCAGCATTCCTAAATGGAGTGTTAAAGGAAGAGGTTTATGTGGAACAGCCTCTCGGATATGAGAAGAAAGGAGAAGAGCACAAAGTGTGCAAATTGAAGAAGGCTCTTTATGGGCTGAAGCAAGCGCCAAGAGCATGGTACAGCAGAATAGATTCATATCTATTGGATAATGAATTTGACAAATGTGAGGGAGAACCCACAGTCTATATCAAAGAAAAGGATGGTAAGATTTTGATTGTTGTCTTATATGTTGATGATGTTATTTTCACAGGTAATGATGATCAGCTCATTGAGAATTTTAAATCAGTCATGAAGAATGAATTTGAAATGACTGACATGGGTTTGTTGAGATACTTCTTAGGCATAGAAGTAGAGCAAAATGAAAAAGGAATTTTTATATCTCAAGCAAGATATGTAAATCAAGTTTTGGGCAGATTTAAGATGGAAGAATGCAAGGCAGCAATCACTCCCACAGTGATGGGATTAAAGCTCAGCAGAGAGGACAGCAGCAAGGATTTTGATCCTAGCCTGTACAAGAGCATTGTGGGCAGCCTTATGTATTTAACAGCAACTAGGCCTGATTTAATGTATGCTGTTAGTTTGATTTCCAGATTTATGGAGAGGCCAAAGGAGGCACATTGGCAGGCAGCAAAGAGAATTTTGAGGTATGTCAAAGGCACCAAAATGTTTGGAATTTTATATCATGCCTCAGAACATTCAGATTTGGTTGGGTACACTGATAGCGATTGGGCTGGAAGTGTAGATGATCGGAAGAGCACTTCCGGTTATGTTTTTAATATGGGTTCAGGAGCCATCTCATGGGCTTCTAAGAAGCAGTCCATTGTAGCATTATCTACAGCAGAGGCAGAATATGTGGCAGCGACAGCAGCAGCATGTCAGGCAGTATGGATGAGAAGAATGTTGAGAAGCTTAGGCCAAGAGCAGGCAAAAGCAACAGTGATCTTTTGTGACAATAGCTCTGCTATTGCCTTGTCAAAGAATTCAGTGTTTCATAAGAGAACGAAACACATTGATACAAGGTTTCACTACATCAGAGAATTAGTGAACAATGGAGAAATCGTCCTCGAACATTGCAGGACCCAGGAACAGGTTGCAGACATCTTGACAAAGCCACTGGTTCAGAAGAGTTTCGAATTTTTGAGAAAGTGTTTGGGAATGACCGAACGCGCGGCTGTTAAAATTAAAGGGGAGTGTTAAATTTGTAATTTTACAGCGCGCGGTGGTCTTTTGGAAAACCACCTGGTCTCCCCGCACCACCATTCGCTGAAGGCGGTATCCGTAGCAGAGGCTCCGAACACATTCACACTCCGCCACGCGTCCCATGTACGAGCGCCCAAAACCACTTTCCCTGGACGGTAAAGATCGTTTGGTTTGCTGGAGGTTGGCGTGCGAACCACGTAGGATTGACTCAGCGATTTGATCGCGTGATCTCAGCCGTCAATTTCCCGAAGGTGCTGTCCGCCCGCGTCACATCAAATTTTGTCGTTTTCTTCGTTGACCGCCGTGGAGGAAACGTTGTGATCTTTAATGCTCTACGTAGTTTTGGTGGCGGCTTTTAATGTAGTGATGGGCATACGTCCCATGTGTTTAATATGGTTATGGGGCATATTTTAATATATGCTTTTTATATATATTTTTTATGATGTAGTAAAGAGACTACGTGTGGTAGTTGAGTGTCGTATTTTTTTTGGATGTATGTTTTATAAAAACAGTGTGTCGAGCCCGTGTGTGTTGTAGTTTTTGTTTAGTGTGTTGTGAGTGGTGGCTACGCACGAGAGTGCGATTATCTTTTGTAAATGCACAGCAGTGCGTTATAGAATTTGGAATGTAATGCTTTGATTTCAGATATTGAAGAACAGAGAGCTGTCTTTGTAATATCCACAGCAGTGGAAAATCTATGAGAGCAGCAGAGTTTTTTTTGTGATTCCCTCTTTGGACAGAGGAAGAAATATGTATCAGTGTTTTGTTCTAAATTAATAGAAATGTCTTTGTGACTGTGTAATGGTGTCTTCTGAGTCATTTTGGTTTTGAAAGATTGTCTGCAAAAGATCCTGGACAGAGTAAACAGAGCATTGTCTCTGTGGTGAATTTTATTTGGTTTTTGGTATTTTCTCCATTTAAAAATACCCAACACATAATAAAGGAAAGGGAATTTGCGCATTCGGGATGGGTGAGCTGTGTCAAAAGTCTCATTTCTCATCTATCATAATTTATGAAAAAAGGGAAATCCTTTGGCTAAATTCCCTCTAAGGTTTTCAGGTTCAACATATTTCGTCTTTCTGTTAACCTGTTAACAAAAATATATAAATTACAGTGACTTTCTTCTTTTTTATTTTTTCCCGTGTATACAGGAATTGATTTTATAAAAAGGGTGGATGGACTGATACATGGTAGTGATTGTTTTACTGGTTAATTGGTAGTCACGGGCCAACACTGGCAGCTATTGTTATTTTGATGAATGGGTAGTTTCAGGTCAACGCCTTCCAACAAAGTAACACGGGTATATTGTTATCTGAAATTTTAATTATATATCACAGTAATATGGATATATTGTTATCTGAAAGTTCAATTTAACTAATAGATATTGGCAATTTTAAGACCGTAGTCGATTTTTCCCAAATTGTGTGACCCTTCCCCAATGATGTAATGTCACGCTAAACAAAATAACACGTCTCTTTGCCATTTGTTATTAAATTGGTTGTTCCCAATGAAGATTTAATTATTTTTTAATACATATATGACAATATTTTCTAAATAATTATATTCTAAAAATATAATTTTTTTCCGATCGGACTTATCCATAAGTATGTGTAAGAATAGGTTTATGCAGCATAATTCATCATAGGGTCATTGAAAAATTGTGTATATATTTGTCTTTTATTGCTTAACATTGTGGAATAATACCATTTATATGAATGTTTTTTATAATATAAATTTGAACAACATAAGAAAAAAAATTTCATATTGTTTTCAATCTCACATTTAAACTTTATAGTTCATCACTAAATATAGTGAAACATATGATTTTGTTGTTGGCCTTATGTATGTGGGTAGTACTACATTTTTTTTAACATTGAAACATTTTGTGTTTAGCTTGATATTAAACAATTATAGCTTTCAACTCCTTATATGCATTCCTTCAATAGTTTGTGACATGAGACCTTCCAATGTCCATGCAAATCATGTCAATGAAATATATTATAGATCAAGAACTTTGAACCAACATAATCACATATCTACTCTTTCATATCATTTTTCCTACATTTGTTGCATTTGAAAATTCTTCTAGTGTAATGCAATGATTATGATATAAGGTTGTAGAATTATATTTTAAATAGTTGTCCTAAATGGTTGGGAAAACTCAATTCCTTTTTGCATATGTAATAATGTTGAAAAATGGTACCAATTACATACCTACTATTATCATTTTCCCTTATTAAATTTCAATTATAATAGTCCTCTATGTTTTTTTTATAAATGTGGCTATGAAATATATCATTGTGGATAGATGTGGCTATGAAATATATCGTTGTGGTAATGTATATTCCATTCATAAGAGACATGAAACTAGAATTTCATAGGTGAAATATGATTTTATAAACTTAATATGACATTAGCCCCTTGAACTCCGAAAATTGCACTTTAATTGGTAAATTGTATGGGTAAATTTGGGGGTATGCCCCGAAGGTTTGAACTTTAAATATCATGGTTTACATAATACGTCATAAAACAATGATCGCCAAATGAACTGCCCCAGTGGGATAAAATAATAATTGTTATTATTAGTGATAAAAAGAACTAATATATAAGTTAAAAATATATATATTCAAAAAAATAATGTAACAAGATTCTTATGTGGTTATTTAAATACTTAGGGCATTTCTTTCATTTATATCTAAGGGGTGTTTGCTTGAAAGAATCACTAGAATATATTTGATTCAATAACATCATAAAAGAGAAGTAAAAAAAGATTGTGATACTTATCAATGATAAGAAAACCATTATATTTTCCCAATATAATTACCGAAAAAAACATTTTTATCACAAATGCCAAGGCTAAGTCTTCCAAAGTGAAAATTAAATTATTTTTATAACAAGTGCCTAAGCCAATTCTTCTATTGTGTACACAAATGTAACATTACAACAAATGCATCACACAATTTGATGATAATATGCAAAAATGTCCCTCTACTATCTTAAAATTAGTAGCATATTAGTCAATTACTTCATGTTACTACTATTCAAAGACATTGGCCTCAATAATCTATATAATTTTGTTACAAATGAAATATGTTGAGCTTTCATGGAGGGAACTCAAGTAGCGGGTTTATCTTATTGTCTATAATTTTGATGGATGAAAAACAAAGGTTTTTGGCACCACTCACCTATCAAAATGAGTGTTTGTCACAACAAACTTCTTCATCCTACCTCCTTCATAGTCGAATGGTCATATGCCCTCATCTTATTATCACTCCGGAGTCATGGAAAACATCCTCTTTTTGTTGTTAGTGATAAGCACCAACTCTGAGAACTTCTACCTTAAATAGAAGAAACCATGGGATATTCAATCTACGGAGCTGGAAGTAGAATGGTAAGTGTACCACAAATTTTTTCCACTACGACGGAATAACAAGCACACCTAGTTACAAAATTCAAAATGAAAATTTCAAGTCAATGATTGTGGGTTGTATAATTGTTAGATGATGATCTTTATATGATAGCAACATTGGATATGTGATGGTGTTTAGAAGATAACAACACTATAAGTAATGCCACATAATGGTCATATATCTACTCTTTCATATCTTCTTTTCTAAATATGCCATATTTGAAAATTCCTCTAGTCTAGTGTAATGATTCTATTCTAAGATGAGAGAATTTCCTTTTAGATCAAGGTCTATATTACATATTACATTTGCAATTTTTTGCAATGGCTAGCATGAATTCTAATAAAACTTGCCAACTACGAATTAATATTCATGCAATGGTTTATGTATCTTAGGATTCTCACATTATTTATTGTGTATAATGACAAGATAGATATTTGTCCAAATTACTTTTCTAAGGACAAGTTTAAACATTCTAAATTACATTTTTTGAATGCATAAATTGATTTAAAAACCTAGAAAACCTTTTAAGTACTCAAATTATGCCATCTCAACCACTAAAAATATCCAATCCTAACTATCCTTCTAATTTTTAGTCAAATTTTATTCAATACTTGAGAAAATATACTATGAAAAAAATTAACAATGTACAACATTTAAACTATACTCATTATTAATCCTCACCTTTTAGGTTGGAGTATATGTTTTGATTTGACATTTTTATGTAATCATTTCTAATGCCACACCAATCCTCATATTGTTTATACATTAATTTTTATTTAACTATCAAATGAATTATTATAATGATAAGGTATTATGACTTATAATGATAAGGTATTATGACCATGTATAAGGTATTATTATTTTTTTATTTTTGATGACGTGTAATGTTATAATAATTCTTTCTAAACATGAATTGATGTCCTTTTTATTTCACAAATTAATAAATAAAAAGTCAATAAATATTTTATGGGAATGTAAGTCAAATATTTTTAATTGGTCTAATCAACTTAATTTAATTAATTTAAGTTTACAAATTGTTTAAATTTGTTTTATGCAAGTGTTTATTTTAACGTTATTGTGAACTTGTTTTTTAGGTCTATATGTAATTTCATTAAAATATTAATATTTATATTTATAATAAAATAGAATTGAATTGAATTAAAACAATATACCAAATGTTATCTCCAACCTAATATGTAATTGTGAAATTGACAATAAAATTTTAAATGGTTAATAAAATATCCAACATTATAATGCATAAAATAAGACGGGTGTTTACATGAAAAGGGTCAATAAAATATTTTTAAATCAAATAAGACAAAACATGGTTAAATGGTTAATAAAATATCCAACATTATAATGCATAAAATAAGACGGGTGTTTACTTGAAAAGGGTCAATAAAATATTTTTAAATCAAATAAGACAAAACATGGATAAGTCAAAGCAATAAAAATATTTAATAAAGTTGAAAAAATCATTATATTTTCTAAATATTATATTTAGAAAATATTTTTATATATGTATTTAAAAAATAATTAAATTTTTGCTGGTGATAATTTAAGAGTGATAATAAAAATATTTAATAATATTGAAAAAAACATTACGTTCTTAAAATATATTTTTGTAGAAAATAATTTTATATATGTATTTAAAGAATAATTAAATTTTTTTAGGTGATAATTAATTTACTAGTGATATTACATTAGGACAAAAAGGTCACACAATTTGGGAACAATTCATAGGCTTGTCCCTCTGTTATTTTAAAATTACTAATATATATCAATTAATTGAAATTTCAGATAAGTGACCAAAGGGGTTGGCCTGAAACTACCAATTTATCAAAACAACAATAGGCCAGCGTTACCCTGCAATTACCCGTTCATCAATACAATAATCACTCCCATCAATCAGTCCATCCACTCTCTTAATAAAATAGATTATTATATACAATGGGAAAAAATAAGTAATAAAAAGAAATACCACTGTAATTTACTACGGGGTTAACAGAAGGATGAAATATATTAAACCTGAAAAGGTTGGAGGGAATTCAGCCATCGGGTTTACCTTTTTTGTCGTAAATTATGATAGCTAAGAAACCATACTTTTGACACAGCGCACCCAGGTTTACCTCTTTTGTCGTAAATTATGACAGCCGAGAAACCATACTTTTGACGCAGCCACCCATCCCAAATAGGCAAATTCCCCTTTCCTTCCTTATGTTTATCAAAGCTTTCCCCACTCTTCTCCTAAACGTAGGCTATTGATTCGATTGGGTCAAGTGCCCAATCATAATTTTAATGAATTCTAATTGAGATTTCCATGTTTTCAAATTAAAGGCGATCAAACCTGCAACGTTTTGCTGTTCAAAACTGATCTGGATAAGGAGGATAAATTAGGAGATTGGGGTGAAACAGAAGATGAAAAATTGGGTGGTGAAAGTGATTTTTTTCATACAAATTGAAAATTTCAAATTTTCATTCTCGTCCCTTTAATTTGAAAGCATG
Organism: Pinus tabuliformis; assembly: GCA_031772625.1. Classification (NCBI taxonomy): domain Eukaryota; kingdom Viridiplantae; phylum Streptophyta; class Pinopsida; order Pinales; family Pinaceae; genus Pinus; species Pinus tabuliformis. The sequence goes on along the minus strand of CM062810.1, from coordinate 475,441,973 downwards.
GACTGTGGAACATCTACAATACGATTCATTGCAACATCATGCATGGTCTGCATCATTAACATGGACGTCGGTGAAACTGGGAAGACGGACGTGGTCAGAAACGGGATGCGTTTCCGGAGGCTGGACGGGTTCGCATATTGAGGTCGGGAAAGAATCGCTAGAGGGTGGAAAATACAAGACCTATCTGTTGACAATTGGGAGCAATTGTCTCCAAGTTGGTTCTCCGTAATTCAAGTTCTTGATTTATCTCTGTTACTCTGATTCCTGATTTGTCTCTGTCTCTGCCACTGGCTGATCCCTAATTTGTCTCTGCCACTGGCTGTACAGATAGATAGACGAGAATCACTCCTGAAAAATTCGTTGTACAGACTCCTGTGATTGTATCAGTTTCCTTATTCTAGGCCTAAACTATAGGATCTGAAGTGTATACAGCGGCTATTTATGCCGAACAAGTATGAGTAAAAATAATGAATTGAAGCCTTTCATAAAACTTCCTTGTTTTTGACTTGGTATCAGAGCCAGAGTTCTTCACCTCTGTGCCTGAATTCTCATATACCCCTCGCATCATGACTAAGGATCAACCTGAATCATCTTTTGTACCAGTCATTCATGTTCAATAAAAAAACCCCAGTTTCACCACCAATATCATCCTTACCGAAGTTAATTATGATGTCTGGTCCCAAATCATGGAAATGCAGATCGTAGGGCGTGAGAAGCTTGAATACCTCACAGGTAAAACACCTATTCCGCAGGTTATTGATGCTGCCTATGCAAAATGGTATGCTGAAAATCAAAAGGTCAAAGGATGGTTGCTGACTTCTATGTCACCGGAGATTATGAAGCGCTATCTTAGACTGTCTACTGCACATGAAATCTGGACTGCTCTTGCTAAAGCTTTCTATGATGGATCAGATGAATCGCAACTCTTTGCACTGAATCAACGGGCATTCTCCACCAAACAGGTTGGTCGTTCTCTTTCCACCTATTATGGTGATCTAGTAGAAATCTTCCAAGAACTAGATCATCGTGATAGGATTGTCATGAAGGATCCCGAAGATGTTGTCGCCTATAAAAAATCAATTGAGAGACTGCGGGTGCATATCTTCTTGAATGGACTAGATGCAGACTTTGAACAAATTCGAGGTGAGATTCTCAGGAAAGACCCTGCACTCGATCTTGAAGCAACTTATGCATATGTTTGCCGTGATGCCGTTCGCCGAGCTGCACTTCAAGGTGAACCTAAACACTCTGAATCTGCTGCTATGGTGGCTCGTCGGGGCAAGCCTTACCAATCGTGAAAAACAGATCGCACTTCTGGTCCGCCGAATCACACAACTGACCAAAATCGGTCATCTGGATCACAAAATTGTAGCTATGAAATAGGAGCTGCAAAATCAGAACGTGTATGTACTCACTGTGGAGAAACCGAGCATACAAAGTCACGTTGCTATGAAATAATTGGATATCCATAATGGTGGGATCCTACCAAGGCACCTCACAAGCGAAATTCAAAGTCAAATCATCATGCTTCTGTTGCTGTGGCTGAGCCCTCCACCAACACCAGTACTACTGAGGAAGCCTCTTCTTTCATTGCTACTGCTGGGAATGTTGGTAAGTCTCTTCATACCTCTGTCCCTGTTAGTCATAGTGAATGGATAATTGATTCAGGTGCCACAGATCACATGACCTTTGACGGTAAACATATTCAGTCCATGAAATCCTCAGATCATCATATAGTGTCCACAGCCAATGGTACTCCCTCTCCCGTGGTTGGAGAAGTTTCAGTTCCTCTTACCCAAAATTTGAATTTGGAGTCTGTTCTAGTTGTTCCTTCTCTTAATCATAACTTATTGTCTGTTGCTCAAATAACCCTCACTTTGAACTGTATTGTGATATTTTGGCCTAACCTTTGTGTTTTTAAGGACATTCGGACTCGAAAGACAATTGGTTATGGTACTAGGAGAGGAAAGCTCTACTATCTTGATCTACTGCCGGCAAGCTCCAATCAGTTGGCTCAAGTTTTCTCAGCTAATAAGTCTGACACACATCAGCATTCAGAAGTCTGGTTATGGCACAGGCGTTTTGGCCATGTATCTTTTGGATATTTACAGAAGTTGTTTCCAAAGCTCTTTTCTCAATTAAATGTTTCGGATTTTAAGTGTGACATTTGTGAACTAGCTAAAAGTCACCGTGTACCATTTCCCATTAGTATGCATAAAAGTCCTGCACCTTTTATGGTTATTCACTCTGATGTCTGGGGACCTGCAAAAACTTCTTCTTTGAGTGGAGCATGTTGGTTTGTTTCTTTTATTGATGACCATACTCACATGACTTGGGTTTGTTTAATGAAATCAAAGAATGAAGTTAGTTCCCTGTTTCAGCAATTTCACAAAATAATAGCCACCCAATATAAATCAAATATTTAGGTTCTTCATACTGATAATGGTGGAGAGTTTGTTAATCAAGACTTGAAACAATACCTGAATTTACATGGCATTGTTCATCAGACGACTTGCCCTTACTCCCCTCAACAAAATGGGATAGCAGAACAGAAAAATCGTCACCTTCTTGAAGTTGTTTGTGCTTCCTTATTTGGGGCTCATATGCATGTTAGTTATTGGGGAGAAGCCATTGTGGCCGCAGCTTATCTCATTAACCATGTACCCTCTAGTTCACTACAATTTCAGACCCCCTTTGATGTTCTCCATAATACTGTGAGTGCCCCTACCATACCGAATCTGTCCCCTAAAGTTTTTGGGTGTGTAGCCTTTGTGCACCTTCACAAACCCTTGAGAAATAAGCTGGAACCCCGTGCCCTTCGCTGCGTCTTTGTTGGCTATGCCTTGCATCAAAAAGGGTATCAGTGTTATCACCCCCTTTCTCGTAAAATTCATGTTACTCGTGATGTGGTCTTTCATGAAGATGATATGTATTATTCTGCCTCTGTGTCTCCACTTCAGGGGGAGAACAGAGATGAAATGGAGACTTTGCATCACTCTTTGGACCTTGATCTTATAAGTGGAGATAATTTGGACACTGGGGGTGAATGTGACCATTTCAAAACAAGTAATGGTGATGTTGTAAGTCACAGAGGTGAATGTCCAGATGGGCAGCAAGTTATGGAGAATGAGGTTCCGGATCAAATGGAAATGGAAGTGCCATCTGTGTCTTCCTCCTCTCATGATGTACCACCAAACCAATTGTCTTCTGCAGCCGATTCCATGCCCAAGTCTCAGGTAAACTCTGAATCTGAACCTCAATTAAAAAAATTACCAGAACGAGTCACGAGAGGGAAACCCAAAGTTAACTATGAACCTGTTCTCAACTCCAAATCTAAGTATCCCATAAGCAATTATGTATCCTACCACAGACTGTCAAATGAGAGTAAGGCATTTGTGAATCAATTGTCTGTTGTAGCTATTCCTAACAGTGTGCAGGAAGCTTTGAAAGATCCTAGATGGATGAAGGCGATGAATGAAGAAATGAAGTCTCTTCAAAAGAATTCAACGTGGGAAGTTGTTGACTTGCCTGAAGGGAAGATACCTGTTGGATGTAGGTGGGTATTCTCCATTAAATACAAAGCTGATGGAACCATAGAACGGTTCAAGGCAAGACTTGTCGCCAAGGGATATACTCAAACATATGGAATTGATTATATGGAGACATTCGCACCAGTGGCCAAAATTAATACAGTCCATATTTTACTATCTCTTGCAGTGAATTTTGACTGACCTTTACATCAATTCGATGTAAAGAATGCATTTCTGCATGGAGATCTCCAAGAAGAAGTATATATGGAATTGTCCCCTGGCTGTAACCTACAGACTAAAGGCAATAAATAGGTCTGTAGATTGAAAAAATCTTTATATGGCTTGAAGCAGTCTCCTAGAGCGTGGTTTGGAAGGTTCACTAGCTTTATGAGGTCTATTGGTTACAAGCAAAGTAACTCAGATCACACTCTCTTCTTGAAACATAATGGAGAATGAATCACAACCCTCATTGTGTACGTTGATGATATGATAGTAACTAGAGATGGTCCCGGAGAAAGGAAAGCACTGCAAGGGCAGCTTGCCTGTGAGTTTGAAATGAAGGATCTTGGGAAATTGAAGTATTTCCTTGGAATTGAAGTGTCAAGATCAAAGAAAGGTATTTTTCTGTCACAACGGAAATATGTCTTAGACTTATTGAAGGAAACTGGCATGACAGGATGTAGTCCAGCTAGTACCACTATGGAAGAAAATCTGAAGCTAGGTGTGCACCCAATCCTACTAACAAGGAGCGATATCAAAGATTGGTTGGAAGATTAATGTATCTTGCACATACTCGGCCAGATTTAGCCTATGCACTAAGTGTTGTCAGTCAATTCATGCACTCCCCAAGTGAAGAACATATGAATGTTGTCATCTGAATCTTACGCTATTTGAAGTCATCTCCAGGAAAGGGAATTTTATCCACAAAAGGTGATAGCTTGGATGTTAAAGGTTATACAGATGCTGATTGGGCTAGGTCAATTGAGGATGGACGTTCTACATCAAGCTACTTTACTTTTGTAGGAGGAAATCTGGTTACTTGGCGAAGTAAAAAAAAGAGGTAGTTGCTAGATCCAGTGCTGAGGCCGAATACAGATGAATGGCTAAGGCAATATGTGAATTGTTGTGGATTAGAAATCTGTTGTAGGATTTACATATGAAGCAAGTCAGTCCTATGAAGTTATACTGTGATAACAAGGCAGCATGTGATATTGCTCATAATCTAGTTCAACATGATCGAATTAAGCATGTTGAGGTTGACAGGCATTTTATCAAGGAGAAACTAGAAGCAAAGTTGATTGAAGTTCCTCATGTTCGATCTCAAGACCAGCTTGCTGATATGCTGACCAAAGCAGTGTCAAACCAAGCATTTAATGGCTGTCTCAACAAACTTGGCATGAGTGACATCTACTTACCAACTTGAGGGGGAGTGTTGACAATTGGGAGCAATTGTCTCCAAGTTGGTTCTCCGTAATTCAAGTTCTTGATTTATCTCTGTTACTCTGATTCCTGATTTGTCTCTGTCTCTGCCACTGGCTGATCCCTAATTTGTCTCTACCACTGGCTGTACAGATAGACGAGAATCACTCCTGAAAAATTGGTTGTACAGACTCCTGTGATTGTATCAATTTCCTTATTCTAGGCCTAAACTATAGGATCTGAAGTGTATACAGCGGCTATTTATGCCGAACAAGTATGAGTAAAAAAATAATGAATTGAAGCTTTTAATAAAACTTCCTTTTTTTTTACTCTGTCAAATGATCGCAAAAATGAAAAATAAACCGGTGGGATCTCTAAAAGGTCGCATTACAGACTACTCCATAAAAAAATTAAAATTAAGTTGTTAAGTTGTTTTTTAATAGATAATTCACATTAAATAAGGACCTCCCTAACTCCAACATAAGCATGCACACTCACCTCAACTTAAATAGATAGATTTTCAAACCATAAATCTAAATATATTTTATATAATTTTTGTAGTGTAACCTATAAAATGTTAGTTACTTGAATTAAAATTATTATAAAATTAAGCAAATAATTAAATATTTTTTACAATAATATTTAGCTAAATATTTTTTATATATTTATTCAATATAAAAATATAAAATTAATATTTTAAATTATAATTAATTTATTTAAAATAGTGTAATACATTGTACAAATCTTATTAAATAATTTTAACTTGTAACTTAAACCATAAATAATATTAATAATAATTATATAAATCTAAAATTAGAAATACTAACAAATTTATTCAAGCTTGATTTTATATAATTTATTTAAGCTTGATTTTATATAATTTATTATAATAATTTTATTTATAAAAGTAAAGTAAATATATACATTGAATATAGTGATTTAAATTATTTACTATTCATTGTATAGTTTAAAAGTTATTGATTTAGTACTTGCAATTTAAGTGGTAATTTAAGATATCTGAAATCATTGAAACTTGAGAGATAGGTTTAAATTTCCATGTTTATGATCCAATTTACGAAGAGGAATATAGCCCAAGATTTACTAGATTTACTAGGAGCGTCAGCTACTAGGTTCTTCTAGGTCGCAAAAGTTTTTTTTATTGAATTATATATTATAAATATATGTAAAAAAAGTACTATATGAAAATACAAAAATATGAGGAAATATTGAAGTTCAAAAAGAGAATAAATATATGAATTGCTAACATAGGAAATAATATTATAAATTGTGTAAAGATGATAGGTTAGTAAAGTTTTTAAAATATGTATTTTACAAAGTAAATTGCTAAAATATATGTATTTATAATCTAGAAGAATGAGTAACTGGTTCAATCTCATCTTCTTGTAAACATGGGGATTAAATCTTGGATCTCTTGGTTTACACAATTTTACTCTACTTAAAGCTACCCATTAAACATAATTATATTAAATATTATAATATTATAATTTAAGTATTAAGTTTAAATTTAATATATATATTTTTAGTTTTTCAATCATAAATTAAAATGTCAATAAACTTTAAGAGTAATTTAATTAGAAATAAATATTTTTTGATTAAATTTATTTAAAAAAATTAAACATTACCAATATTTTAAAGAGTTTCCCATTTATTATAATTCAATTTTACATAATAGTTTAAAAAATCAATTTTAAATAATAAAAACTCATAATCTTAATCCCAATTATATCACCCAAATAAATAGTTTTATCCATAATTAAAATTTATAGATATCTTATCCTATTACCATTTATCTATTAATTAAAATATATTTAATTCTAACTCTATTGTCGTTTACCATGTGTATTAGTGCGAATGCACCTAAATCTGTAGAATTGAGAATATTAAATCCCCAATGAGGAAAATCGCTACAGTCTCATGTCTGCATTAATTCATGATACACCAAAATGAATGCATGGATAACTGCAAAAGAATTTGAAGCCCAAAAAATAATCAGAAGGAAAACCATTTCCTATTCTAAATCGGTAGTGTAATATATTTCAGTTTTATTGGTGCCAAATACATGAAAGATTTATATTAAGGTGCAAGATAATGTGTACATATACACAATACGAAACAAGGACTGCATGCAGGCGTGAGTCCCTGCCGGTAGATAATTTTGTTCTGACATTTACAAAGTAAATAATGTTAATTTTTGTCACAGTCCATTATAATCCATCTGTGGTCAACTAAATATAATATTTAACCTTGTCGATTTAACCCAGTAGCATATATCTTGCATAATTATGAATGTAAATGGGTAAAAAATATTTCCTTTCGCAAAATTAGTATCGTGAATAGTGATATATATATAGATATATAAACAAATATAATATACATAAAAAATTATATAATATTTTGATATAAAGATCAAAGATCAAAAAATATAATATATATAAAAATATATATAATACTTTGATATAAAGATCAAAGTAAAATTATAAAAAATAACTTTAAAATATTGCGAAAACAAGACCCCAAATCTTTCCAAAAATCATGCAACAAATTCCCAAAGTTCTGTCGCATTATCCGATGGAGAGAGAATCCGATCTCCTTGTTCAGCTCTATGTCGGACTCTTTGATTACCAATGACTTTTAATCTAAAAGACAGTTTGGAATTTAACCTACATGTCCTGGAAATGTTTAGTACGAAAAAAAACAATAATATTGGGAAGAAGATGAGTATCAAAATATACTTCCATATTTACATACTTCTTACATCTTGATTTTTCACAGCTTAAGCACATAAGTTGACACCATTTGCCGATATTTTTCACAGCTTAAGCACGTCAAGTTGACACCATTACCCAGAGTTATGATACTTCAGATCACATTTCTATTTGGAAAAATAAAAAATAAACAAATTTCAGATTATATTAACCCAAAAAAACACGATTGGCATGACACTGGCAAACTGTTAATACATTCGACACCAATAAAATGGCACATAGATGGCTTTCTAAATTGAGTCCATGTGACATACGATACAGATTTTGATGCGCTGGTCTACGATTTATCTCGATCTGTGGAGTTCGTTGTAGTTGAGTTTTAATATGATCAACATGTGGAGTTAGCTGTTGTTGAGTATTAACATTCTGAGAATTTTTTGGATAAAATTATGTTAAAATTTAACAGAGCAATTCATCATCCCATTATATACTATGCTACGAAATGACTCCAGCTAAAAATAGTCCACAACTAGTGTTATCTTTGAAGCATCAAAATGATCACAACTACTTTTATCTTTTGAGGGAGGAAACTCAATGCAATTAAAGTGCTATGTCTTGTATCTTCACATGGCATGGCTATATAATGGTAAATTATTTTAAAACGTATGAATATTAAATATTTGGAGCATTAAACAACACTTTTTATTGGAGAATTTTTTTTTTTAATACCAAATTAAATAAGAAATAACATTTCATAATGAAATTTATATGAAAAATATTAATGCAAATAAAATTATTTTTTGAAGTCAATGAAGAGAATTCCATTGTGCATTGTGCAAATATGTTAGAAGGCGAGAGCGGCGAGAAGATTCGGTGATGTTGGGAATTTCTGATAATTCCAAACAAAATGAAACTTGAACAGAATAGAACAATGCTATGTTTTAACAGGGAGGATCTTAACACAAGGAAGCAAAAATTGTTTGCTGGAGAATAACAGAGTTTTTCACTCACAAAAAGATTTCTATTCATTAACATTAATAAATACTGCCTGTTACAAAAGGGTTTTCCTCTTCATGAGGGATTACACTAGGAACGCTTCAATTCCACAAAAAAATACTCTCTCTGTGGATAATTTCTCTGTCTCAGATTCTACAAAATTACAGTGTTGTGTGCAAAATTTTCAATACATTTACTGCTGTAAAAAAAAATATGTCTTTCTCTTCTTGAGGGATTACACTAGGAATGCTTCAATTCCACAAAAAAAAATTACTCTCTCTCTATGGAAAATTTCTCTATCTCAGCTTGTACAAAATTACACTACTATGTGTAAAATTCTCAATACATTTACTGTTTTAAAAAAAAACTTCTCGTTTCATTCACTGCTGCATATTTCATTTCAACAACAAAAAAAACTTTCTCTACACTGTTGTACATCACTGAAAAAAATTACATTTACACTGTTGTGTAATATTTCATATGCGCACTGCTTTCTTCTCATTCATTACATATTCAATGAATAGCATAACTAAAAACAAAAAATGACATTAAATTTACTTGTTGCCATACTCTCGTAAAATAAAAAACATTAAAATTAAAACATTTACCTACATTCTACCAACTGCTGTAAATTCCATTAATTACTTCAGTGACAAATTGGCGGTCAAACAAAACTTTTACTTCATGTCGCGTAATTTCCTGCAAGCCTATACATCAACTTTGGTTTCAATCGGATGGCTAAAATCGATTTGAAGAAGGTGCGATCTGCGATAGCGATCATATCGCATCGCAGAATTTCAATTGGCATAAAACACAGGGCAGAACGTTAACATATGGGTGCGATTTGCGATTTGTGATTAGATTGCATCGCAACATCGCAATCAGAAGAACTCAAGAGAACTTGACAGAAACAGCAGGCAGGGATGCGATTTGCGATAAGATCACATCGCAAAGAAAAAAATATGCTGCAGTTGGAATTACATTTCAACACTCCCCTTTAATTTCAACTCCTGGGTTATCAGTCATACCCAAACATTTCCTCAAAAATTCAAAAGTTTTCTATCTCAATGGTTTTGTCAGAATATCTGCAACCTGTTCTTGAGTTCTGCAATGTTGTAAAACATTTTCTCCATTGTTTACCAATTCCCTGATGTAATGAAACTTTGTGTCAATGTGTTTCGTTCTCTTATGAAACACAGCATTCTTGGATAACGCAATACCTGAGCTATTGTCACAAAAAATCACAGTTCCTTTTGTTTGTTCTTGGCATAAGATCTTTAGCATCCTTCTCATCCAAATTGCTTGACACGTTGCTACTGTAGCTGCCACAAATTTTGCCTCTGTTGTAGACAATGCTACAATAGGTTGTTTTTTAGAAGCCCATGAAATGGCTCCTGAACCCATGTGAAAAACATAACCGGATGTGCTTTTCCGATCATCTACACTTCCAGCCCAATCACTATCAATTTATCCAATTAAATCTAAACATTCTGAGGTAGTATATAAAATGTCAAACCCTTTTGTATCTTTAACATACCTCAGAATCCTTTTTGTTGCCTGCCAATGTGTTTCTTTTGGCCTCTCCACGAATCTGGAAATTAAAATAACAACATACACTATATCTGGCCTAGTTGCAGTCAAATACATGAGGTTGCCAACTATGCTCTTGTACAAACTAGGATCAAAATCCTTGTTGTTGTCCTCTTTGCTGAGTTTTAATCCCATCACTGTGGGAGTGATTGCTGCCTTGCTCTCTTGCATATTAAATCTTTCCAACACTTCATTAACATATTTCTCTTGTGAGATAAAAATCCCACTTCCATTTTGTTCTACTTCTATTCCTAAGAAGTACCTCAGCAAACCCATGTCAGTCATTTCAAATTCTTCTTTCATGACTGTTTTGAATTTTCAATAAAATAATTATCATTACTTGTGAAAATAACATTATCAACATATAACACAACAATTAGTAATTTACCATCTTTTTCTTTGATGTAGAGAGTGGGTTCTCCCTCACACTTTTCAAATCGGTTTTCCAGTAGATAGGAATCTATCCTACTGTACCACGCTCTTGGTGCTTGCTTCAGCCCATAAAGAGCTTTCTTCAATCTGCACACTTTGTGCTTTTGGCCTTTCTTTTCATAGCCCAGAGGTTGTTCAATGTAAACCTCTTCCATTAACGCTCCATTTAGGAATGTTGACTTCGCGTCCATTTCCACTTGTTTTGTGCTGCTATGAACAGCACTGCTGTCATTGTTTCCATTCTAGCAACCGGTGCAAAATTTTCCTCATAGTCTCTCCCATACTGCTGCTTATAACCTTTGACAACCAATCTTACCTTGTGTCTTTCTATTTTGCCTTCAGAATTACTCTTGGTCTTGTAGACCCATTTAACTCCAATGACTTCCTTTCCTTTTGGTAGTTCAACTAAATCCCATGTCTTGTTCCTTTCTATGGCACTAATCTCCTCATCCATAGCTTCTATCCATTTCCTATCCTTAATTGCATCTTCGAAATGAACAGGGTCATCAACATGACAATATAGAGTTCATACCTTCATTTTCTGCCCCTTGTTCATAAATGTCATTTAAATTTCTGAACTTCTTACCTCTTTCATTTGGTGTACAAGTGCTTGAGGAAGCACTTGAATTTCCTCCTTGTGGTGTGCTTGGAGAAGCACTTTCATTTCTCCTCAAGGGTGTACTTGTTGCCCTTGTGTTGGTGCTGCTATTTGGGGATTTATTTCAGCCATCTCCTCATCGTCTTCATCATGAGACAAACAATTTTTAACATTCATTGTTTTCTCAATGCTTCCATCCCAAGCTTCCTCCTCAATGAACTGAACATCTCTACTCACAATAAGCTTCTTGGTGGATGGATTATGCAATCTATAAGCTTTGGATTCCTCACTGTATCTAATGAAAATACATTTCTCCCCCTTGTTGTCCAAATTCTTCCTTAGTTGATCTGTAATGTGTGCATAAGCCACATATCCAAAAGCTTTCATGTGGGTGACTCCTTGCTTTCTCCCACTCCATGCTTCTTCCGGCACTCTGTTTATGACTACTTTTGTAGGGCATCTATTCAAAATGTGCGCTGCACAGTGTACAGCTTCAGCCCAATAATCATTTGGCAAATGCTTTTCTTTCAACATGCTCCTCGCCATATCCATGATTGTCTCGTTCTTCCTTTCGACAACTCCATTTTGCTATGGGGTGTACCTAGTGGTAAATTGCTTATGAATTCCATTTTCTCTACAAAAACGTAGAAATTCTTTGGAGATATACTCACCTCCTCTATCAGTTCTTAGAACTTTGATATGTAGCCCGCTTTGGTTTTCTACAAGTGCTTTGAAATTGCAAAATCTTTCAAACACTTCACTTTTGTTCTTCAGGAAATAAACCCAAGTTTTTCTAGTAAAATCATCAATAAATGTTAGAATATAGTGGCTGCCTGCAAGTGATAAAGTTTGCATCGGTCCACATAAATCTGAGTGGACAATCTCTAAGGGTGCTTTTGCCCTTATGCTTTTCCCAAATGGAAAACTTTCTCTGTGTTGTTTCCCCAAGATACAACCTTCACAAAGGCTGTTTGGTTTCTCTATCAATGGTAATCCTCTTACCATTCCTTTTCTGTACAACAAGTTAAGACCTCCAAAGTTGAGATGTCCAAATCTCAAGTGCCACAACCAATTTTCATCTTTTGGTTCGCTTTGGAAAGCCTCTTATGTAACTGCTGCTATTTCTACTCCATCTTTCAAATCTGCCTTCATTCTGAGAGGGAACACCCTGTTCCTTGTCATCTTCACTTCAGCAATACATTGTTTGTTGGGTGCTTTATCCATGATGGTGCATACATCATCCACAAAGAAAACATTGTACCCCTTTTGAGTAAGTTGTCCAATACTTAAGAGGTTACATTTCATTCCAGGAACATAATAAACATCTGCCATGGTTTTCTTTTCACTTTTCTTTGTTAAGACTTTTACTTCTCCTTTTCCCATAACAGAAACTTTATTATCAGTCCCTAGTGTGACTTGTGACTTGACACTCCGATCTAACATAGAAAACAGGGCTATGTTTCCTGTCATATGGTTGCTGCAACTGGAGTCTAGAAACCATATATCTTCACTCTTTTCTTCAACCATATTACAAGCTAAAAACAAATTGTTTTGGCTAATATTTTCTCTAGTGAGATTTGCACTAGTTTTATTATTCATATCATGTTGCTTCTTCCTACATTCATTTGTATAATGCCCATATTTTTTACAATAGTGACATTGGACATTGGATTTATCATACCTTTGTCCTTGAGCTTGATGTTGTCCACTTTGTTGGTTGTTGCTTTGGCCTTGGTTCTGATTTGGATTGCTGCCTCTTCCTTGAGCATTTGCTGGACTATTACTTCCACCTCTGCTTTGGCTTCTGCCTATTCCTCTCTTGTTTCCTCTGCCTTGACCTCTTCCTCTTCCAAAGAACAGTTGAGTCTTAAAGGCATGTTCTAGAGACGAGCTTTCATTTCTATTCAATCTCTGCTCGTGTTATCAGTGATGCATGTAGTTCATCAACTGAGAAGTTTGTGAGATCCTTTGTCTCTTCTATGGTGGTGACAATCACATCGAACTTTGAGGGTAGGATCCTCAATAGTTTCTCCAAATCCTCCTTTTTCAAGAGTTTCTCCATGAGACCTTATCTGTGTGACCAGACCAATCACATGTGTGAAGAATGAGTCAATATTATCTGACTCCTTCATGCAGAGATTCTCAAAATCTCTCCTCAGCAACTGCAGTTCTGTTGTCTTCACTTTCTCCTTGCCTTGATAGGCTATCTTTAGAGTTTGCCATGCTTCTTTGGATGTCTTGGCTGCTGCTATCCTTGGAAACACACTCTCACACACTGCTTGATACAAAAAATAAAGGGCTTTAGAATCTTTCTTCTTATAGCTTTTCAACAGATCTTTCTCTTCTTGAGTCAAGTTATTAAACTCATCTTCATCTGCTAGTTCTTCAAAGCCATCCTCAACAAATTCCCGTAAGTCTTGGGAAGCAAGCAAAGCTTTCATGGTCATTGCCCAATAGTCATAGTTTTTCCCATTAAACTGTGGGAGCTGAGTATTAAAGATACCCATGCTAGTGCTGGCTGCAGCCATTCTTGCACTCTTAACTATGCTTCAAAATACTTGACTATGTATTTAAAATAGCTAACTGTCCTCAACAGTGACACAAAAAACTGACTTGAGAAATACCTTGGATTTTTTGACTGATTCTTCACTCTACTGGAGAAGTTGCTGCAGCAAGAAATCTTTCCTTCAGCTTCTTTGACACCTTCAAAGAGCCTGGACAAGCACTGATACCATGTTGGGAATTTTTGATAATTCCAAACAAAATGAAACTTGAACAGAACAGAACAATTCTCTGTTTTAACATAGAGGATCTTAGCACAAGGAGGCAAAAATTGTTTACTGGAGAAGAACAAAGTTTTTCACTCACATAAAAATATTTCTATTCATTAATAAATACTTCCTGTTACAAAAGGGTCTTCCTCTTCTTGAGGGATTACACTAGGAACGCTTCAATTCCACAAAAAAAAAATTACTTTCTCTTTGTGGAAAATTTCTCTGTCTCAGCTTGTACAAAATTACACTGCTATGTGTAAAATTTTCAATACATTTACTGCTGTAAAAAAAAATATTCTCGTTTTATTCACGCTGCTGCATATTTCATTTCAACAACAAAAAAAACTTTCTCTGCACTGTTGTACATTACTGAAAAAAATTACATTTACACTACTGTGTAATATTTCATATGCGCACTGCTTTTTTTTCATTCATTACATATTCAATGAACAGCATAACTAAAAACAAAAATGACATTACATTTACTTGTTGCCATACTCTCGTAAAATAAAAAACATTAAAATTAAAACATTTACCTACATTCTACCAACTGCTGTAAATTCCATTAATTACTTCACTGGCAAACTGGCGGTCAAACAAAACTTTTACTTCACGTCACGTAATTTCCTGCAAGCCTGTACATCAACTTTGGTTTCAATCGGATGGCTGAGATCGGTTTGAAGAAGGTGCAATCTGCGATAGTGATCAGATCGCATCGCGGAATTTCAATCGGCATAAAACACAAGGCGAAGCGTTAACATATGGGTGCGATTTGCGATTTGCGATTAGATTGCATCGCAACATTGCAATCGGAAGAAATCAAGAGAACCTGACAGAAACAGCAAGCAGGGATGCGATTTGCGATTTGCGATAAGATCACATCGCAAAGAGTTGGAATTACATTTCAACAGTTGATAAATTCACGAAGGCCCAAAAAATCCTCCGGCCTCCTAACCAATTAGGAATAAATAAATCTGAAAAGGCTATGATAAATTCACAAGGCTAAAAAAAACCTCCAGTCTCCTAACCAATTAAGAATAAATCTAAAGATAACTATATGTAAGCTAATTAGGAATAAACTTGAAAATTGCTATCATACATATAGAGCACCTACAGACAGAAAATGCCATATCCTATGCAAATCTCAGAAAATGTCATATCCTTCGCTTCTGGGGAATCTAATTTTTTTCCACAAAAAATGTTATATCCTCTGGGAATCTCCGAAAATGTCATATCCTCCCCTCTGGGAATCTCCGAAAATGTCATATCCTCCGCTTCTCGGGAATCTAATTTCGTTTCCAAGAGAAGAGTAAGGGTGGAAGTTCACTTTTATCTGCAGCATTATCAATAATTAAAAAAACCAATAATTAAAATTATTTTAAATTAAAAATAATTTTAATAAATTTAAATAGTTTAAGTTAGAAGGAAATAGAGGAGAAAAATCTAAAATTAAATAAAATATAAAAAAAAAATCTGCTTTGAATTCCTACATTAATAAGATTGGTAGCAAGCCAACTAGTTTATTGATAGATTGCCATGTGAACCTTAGTCTTTTTCATATTCTTGGATCATGGTGTTTCATCTTTGTTATGGTGTTCCACCTTTGTTAAGCACAGAAGCGTACAAGAAAAATCCCCTATTTTCATCCCTTTTCTGTCCTCGCACACGACTCTACGCTGGCCTTGGTTAGCCCCTCCTTCCATCCATTTTCTCTCCTTGATTAGCCCCTACTTCCATCCATTTTCTCTCCTGGCACACGACTCTACACTCATTCGGGTTAGACACTCGCATCTTTCCATAGTTCTATGAGTAGCGCTAGGGCGATTCCTAACCACCATGGACTCACTCAGCATGACTGCGTACAAGCTTTCATCTGTCAAGGACCTCCCCGAAGAAAGAGATTGAAAACAGTACAATAGACCACAAAACCCAAATACTAAGGGTTAATCTGTCAAGGACCTCCCCGAAGAAAGAGATTGAAAACAGTACAATAGACCACAAAACCCAAATACTAAGGGTTAATTTCCATGTTTCTTCTTCAAGATACATTGTTTTTTAGTTCTTCTTTCATTAATTTCTTGCATTTTCCACAATTAATTGCCGATGCTAAGGCTTGACAATAAATTTGTTCTGGTGGGAGAGAACTACATTTTTGTAAGCACAAGTCAAATTTTGAGCACTCTCAAAATTTTCATATTAGTTTGCGCAGGTAATTGTATTTCCTTGTATTACATCCATCCATTTTAAGCTAAATTGCAATTTCATAGAAAATTATAATCTATTATTCACTACATTCACTGCATATTTTGTGAGAAAAAAAAAAAATTGCATATTTTGCAAGGAAGCATCTATTATTCACTACAAATTTTGTAAGGAAAAAAACATTAATTGCATATTTTGCACATGTTGCACATAAGTAAAAGAAAGAGAAGATGTTGATGCTCAAAGTATAAAAAGCATCTATTATTCACTACAAATTTTGTAAGGAAAAAAAAATTAATCACATATTTTGTGCATGTTGCACGTATTCTGCACATGGTGCACGGAAGTAAAAGAAAGAGAAGATGTGGATGATATGGATCCCTGAAAATATAGAAAAATAATTGCTGAAGTTGTTTCTTAAGGATCCACTTACCAAGTAATCAATAACCGTATTCGTTTTGCGACAACTTCAACAACAATATTCATTTTGATGCAACTTTCTGTAGCCAACCAGAGTTCAAAGTCAATTTGATTTGTTCATAATTTTGCACATGAAGTTAGTATTATCTTATCCTCGCAGGCAAAATGAAAGAAGTCTTTCTTTGGGCAGACATAGCTCTATTGCTCGGCAACCTGATTTTCCCTGTCAAGAGCTTTTATAAATTAACAACTAAGCACTGCACGCCAAAGAGTTTGTCCCTAAATCAGCATCTCACCAACCGCAGCTCACCTTGTCCATAAATCAGCAGCTCACCACCAAGTTTGCGTATATGAATTTATTAAGTATTTGCATGTGCCATAAGCACTTCACGCCAAAGAGTTTGTCCCTAAATCAACAACTCACCAGCAGGTTTGTGTATATGAATTTATTGAGCATATGCCTGCGCCATAAGCACCGCAAGCCAAAGAGTTTATCCCTAAATCAAGGACTATAGGTAGTTGAAGGACACCTACACCATAACCCTTGGCTTGACACTAACTTTCCATGGAAGCAATAGGTGGCAAAGGAGACAATAATAAGTGGCAATGCAACAATGTTTAATTAATAATATGGATATGCCAAAATCCACAATTACCTTTATATGCAATTTCAAACTTTGAATATATGCAGTTTCAAACTCCAGAAAAGGTGTATGAATTTTTTAAACTTTAGATAACACTTATTTTTGGATTTGTAAATTCTGCAACCCGTTTATATTCAGTGTCAAACTAAATTATGGATATATGTCGTTTCAAACTTCAGAAAAAATGTATAAGGGTATAAATTCCGTTGTCCATCTTTCAAACTTTGGCTATGCCTAAAATAACATGGGATTACATGACGTTCGCAATAAGAGGTTGAATATTAAAGTTTTGTTAAAATTCCGGTGAACAAAAATTGCTATTTGAAACTTTGGTTAAATATGAAAAATTGAAGAAAAATATTAAGTCAAAGCTGAAGTAATTGTTGGTTAACGATCAATCGATGCTATAGTCCTGCTGAAGGCAGGGACTAATAAGATATTTAAAATTTACACCAAATGTCTCATCGTTTCACAATGATAGTTTAACACTTCTCTTATAGTATACTCCTCAATTATTGATGTGTGACAGCGATAGTTTAGTGCATAGTATACTCAATTGAAATGTGTGGAAGTCAATTGCTAATGGTAAGGCACGAGATGCATTTCTCTAAACATTTGGTTCGGAAAAAATTGCATCCATAGTGAGACGATGTCGACCACATCTCCAGAAATCATGACATCAGCTACAGAAATCATGACATCAGCTATAGATTTGTATGAATTATGTACTCTGCATAAAACAAATCCACACAAAGCATATTGTTAGCTTTGTTCGGCGAGCCAACGTTCATTCAAGAAGATGATTTCTTCAATAGCCATAAGATTAGTCCTATGTCTGGTGGCATGATACTAGTTACCAATATAGTATTCGAGTGCAACATTTTATAAGAAATGAACACTAACTTATGGTAACGTAAATTAAAAAGAATAGGCAGATGCAAAATGCAAAAAGCATTGAACACTGTGGAAAGGTGGGTGTGGAAAACCAATACCTGCGTATATCATAGCATTACTTGATTCCCAATCGTTTGGACTCCTTTTTTAAACTGTTGCTTCAATATCAATTGTTTGATGACCATCTTCACTGTTCATGTGTCCATTAACCGCTGATTTGGCCACAAAGGAGAGCGAAGAGACCCTTTTAATCTTCTTAATTAGCCCATTTTTGACGAATCTGTTCAAACTAGTGTACAAGTTATCCCTGCTCACCAACATGATATGCAGTTGCTCACCATGAAGTTATATAGGCTTCACCTGGCCCTCGTCTCCACAAGATTCTGTTGTCATTCTTGAATTACCAAACAGGTGACCCAGAGCAAATGCAGAGAAAGGTGATCACTGAAAGCATTTTCAAATTCATAAATGAGCAGTTTCTTGAAATTCGAAAATTTTGAAATTTGCACTGAAGGAGTAAAGAGGGTTGACATCGAGCATTAAAGATTTCTTGACCTTACTTCTCCTCCATCAATGTGTTGTACATAGCCCCTCATGTGTTAACTGTATGGAGTGGAGTATGCGACATGCTTTAGCAATCTATATAGTATATACATGGTCATGCCCTTTTACCGCCATCGGCCATGCATGATGATCCGCAAATGCCTTCAGACTCAGAGGAGGTGATGTACGTGTACTTTAGGCTGACCACTACTCTTAGGGGTATTAAATAACTTATATAGAATTGGAAATATTGCTGATCAGCTTTGTAAATTATGGGTTAAAACTTAATATGTATTTTTATTTATTTTTATTTTTAAATTTAATTACAAAAATCATAGTTACACGGTTACGCTTCTAGGTATTAGAGAGCACTTACTTGAATCTCCCCTGCTCTTGGGAGCAGCTCCAAAACTGCTGGGAGCTTCAACAGGGACTTTGGAGCTTTTCGGGAGCTTCACTGAAACCGATTTTTGAGGTTTGGGAGCTTCACTGCAATGAATAAGTGCAAACATAGGTGTATTTGACATGCAACCAATTTTGACGTTTTGGGAGCTTCAGTGGAATGAATAAGTGCAAACCTAGGTGAATTTGACATTACCAGCTCAGGTGCTGCTTAAACTAATGGAATTGGGTGAAGGGAAGGGTATGCTGCTCAGTTTAGATTTGGATATGGGTCTGTAACTAAGAGAAACAACTTGTTTAAGGAAAACCCTTCTATCCAAATGAAGATGAGGCCTCTTGCCAATCCTGATCTTTGTCATTAGAAAGCTATTCATTCTCCTGGTATACGGAGATGATGGCAGATGGATAAAAAAAAATTTAGACTGGCAAAACCATCATTATCACCCAAGCTCAATGGACAAAAGCTAGAATACTAAAAAAAATAGTTGAAATTATGAAATATAAATATTATTAAAAAAAACAGTTCTTAATTTAATTTTCATATTTATTTAAGTATAAAATATATCTTAACTTGGAAATTTATAATTTTATTATACAAACTCTTTTTAAAATAAGATTGGATTTAAAATCATTATTAATATATATTTTATTTTTTCTTATCTCTATTATAATTAGATGTAATATATATACTATTGGTGAGGTTACATCAAGGGGGAAGAATTGAACCAATGACTTAAGATATAGCATTGCATGAAATCATCTAATAATCCAATAATAACAATCTCTTTTATGCTTTGGGAGTTCTCCATGTTTCTTTGCTCTAAAAGAATTTTATTGAGAAACTTTTGATGGATTAATATTTTGATTTTTTTTGCAATGTTTCAAAGTTCAATCTTTTACATGTTTCTTTGCAAGATGGAATTTGATTGGCAAGTTTTGGATGGAAATAAATAATTTTTTTTAATATATATAAATTTTAATATATTATATTATTGCCACTTCCAATTTGATGTTCCTTGTAAATTTAGACAATACTTCTAGCGGTATCAGATACTCGTTCTGGCATACCTACCTACCGAAAACTTGTGCAACATAGCAAAAAATAAATCTTCTCAATAATATCAATATCTCCTCTCAAGTAAAAAAAAAAAACTTAAAATATATATAAAAAATAGAAAAAACATAAAACACTTCTTTTTACACATAATAAAAATCAACCCAATAAAAAATCAACACAATAAAAATCAAAAGAAAAAGAGATTAACCCAAATTGCATTTCCAACCCTACTCATGAAAACAAAAAAATGGAAAGAGTCAAAATAAAAGCCAAAGACTCTAAAATAATTGTAAAATAGTACACAAAAATCTCAGCCAATCAGTGCAATTCAATCAATATCAGTGCAATTCAATCAATAATGGAAAGAGTCAAAATAAAAGCCAAAGACTCTAAAATAATTGTAAAATGGTACACAAAAATCTCAGCCAATCAGTGCAATTCAATCAATATCAGTGCAATTCAATCAATATATAATTGTACTGAAATGTATTAAACATCTTTCAATAATAAGATTTATTTATTTTTACTCAATTATAAACCTTTAGAAAAAATCTTTAACATATCAACTAAAGTATGTGAAGGAAAATGTGTGAGATAAAGAAATCATGGATATATGGTAAACACTAGCAAATACCAATCCAACATAAACTTTGAATACAAAATATAACATTAAACAAAAGTGAATCCATTAACAAGAAAACAAATAGTATGGTACCCTTAGGCAAAAGAATAAATCACTACTCAATACAAGGTAATCATACAAACAAGGTCATAAAGTGTATATTTATGCATTTACGAGATATAGT
Source organism: Pinus tabuliformis (assembly GCA_031772625.1). Taxonomy (NCBI): domain Eukaryota; kingdom Viridiplantae; phylum Streptophyta; class Pinopsida; order Pinales; family Pinaceae; genus Pinus; species Pinus tabuliformis. The sequence continues at coordinate 475,420,940 of CM062810.1, read as the reverse complement.
GTCTTCGTGATGAGTGGGCTCATTAGGTGTGTATTTATGCATTTACCATATATAGTGTCTTCGTGATTAGTGGCCTCATAAGTTTTGTATTTATGCATTTTCGAGATATAGTGTCTTCGTGATTAGTGGGTTGCGGCCACATAAGTACATAATTTGGTTTTAATCACCTAAGAATAATATTTAGAAATGTTGGTTACGTCAGATATTAAATCGTGGGTTACCTCGTTGCATTCTACTCACTATTGAAGAGATTGTAATTCTTGTTCCACCATATGTTAGTTAAATATAACATTTTATACAAAACTAAAAATAATGTAGTAGTAATTCAAAAAAATTAATGTCTATCTAAATTAAGTGAGAGTGCATATGCTAAACATTGCACGCACAAATACGCAAATGTACACTTATCTTAATTTGGAATATTTTAATTGCGGAGAGATTTCACTTATTCTTTTTTATTTTATGGATTTTATTTGGTACTTAATAAATCCAAACTTAAGATAGATTTATGGTAGTGATTTAATAATGAGGACACTTAGTCATATTTCTTAGTAACCTCAAGTTAAAAATAGCATCATTGAACAAAATGTTTAAATATTTCACAACTTATTTTGTTAGGTATTTGTATTGTTTTTGGGATTTTTTATTTGCCTATTTGTTTTAACAGAAACTAGTGTTTCTATTCATAAAATATTTTAGAAGCTCTTGAATATGGCCATTAGGTTGATTCTCTCCCACCCATCAAGAGAGAATCGACCTAAATTCTCTACATTGATTATGTTCTAATGTGATTGCTAGGTTCTCTTTAAACAAAAAATGCCAAGGAAGTGGAGTTGAACACTCTCGAATACTTTAGTTTATGCCATGACATATAAGTCTAAAAACATCTTTAGTTTATGCCATGACGTATATGTTAAAAATATTTGAAAGCACTCATATATTGCACATAAAGGTGTATGTGTCAATACACACACACAATTTACATTCAGAGATTACTATAATATATAGAGTTTCTCAAATCTAACTTATTCCTAATTTAGAAAGAGAGGTTGAGAGAATTTCACAACCATCACCAATAGCTCATAAACCAACATTACAATAGGATGTAAGCATTAACTCCAAGTTCCCCTCTTAATGCTTACATTACATAAAGATATTGAAACCACCCATAAACAGAAAAATACACAACCATTCGTTAACTGGTTTACAACCTATCAGTATGGGCTCCATCAAGTTGCCTCATAACCCTCGTAAAGGTGTAGTTAGAAAGTTGGATTCTTGAGTTCAACTCCTGAACTCCCGAATCAAAGATCTCCTTAAGTCAATTACTGAACAACGTCCCAAGCCCTCGCATAACCTCATTAGAATACCACTCCCACATCTTCAACGAATGAGGGATCATTCCCTAGATCCACAATTGCCATACCATCTCGACTACCATCCATATTGAGCTTTACCTACACTTGATTTCTTCTATAAATAGCTTCAGGCCATTAAAATATTTTGTTGATCTCTTTCACATTTGCATTGTAGATTACAAACCATAGTGACATTAAACCTACTTAAAAAATATCTCCCAAACCAAACATGTCAGTATAGTTTTAATAGTGTTCTTTCTCAACCTTGCGAGTTGACTTTAATAATTTTCATGTCATATCCATAGCTTAACATTGAAATGAGAATCAACCACAACCTAATAAAAAACATGGTCTTTGTCAATTGTAAGGTTTGTATCAATTGATGCTGAAGAATTGAAACACACGAGGCATATCTGAAACTCCCCTTTTTGAGAACTTGGAGATACTGCATAGTCTTCTCTATTCAGAGATGAAAAATAGGAGCATGAATAGAAATGACATCAAAATTCCAATAATGTAAATCAGTCTCACGAAAGCTTGACCAATACCCATGACCTATAACAAATCATCTACACTCTTGCATTGTAATGACATAATGATATATAATCTTTAACACAACAAATGACAAATTGGGAGATCGACTGCAATAGGCTTGTGAAATAGTAGGAATTTCTCAATCAAATCCATGTTGTCCAGCACTCCAGCCATTACCACTGTAATAATCGATTTGATCACAAGCTCTAACCTCCATGGGAACTCCTTGAACATTCATGGACCTCAAAACTATGTCGTTCAACAGATATTTTTTTATGTCTCTCATAAGAACAAGTGTTACACTCTCTAGTATACGTCCCCTCTTACAGATAGTCATCATGTAGGTCACGAGCTTAATTAATAAAAAAAACAACATTGCATTGAGAACACATTCTTCATACTTGTCAACTATGCTTGAAGCAGACATCGTCTTGTATCTCCATCAGATTCCAAACTTCACACACCACAAACCCAACACGCTACCGTAAAATATGCAGCAACAAACTACAGTCTCTCTACAAACAGATTGCATTCTCCCTATGCCCCTAGCCCCCATGAGGGAGTTAGCCTAGATAGGCTCTGATGCCATGTTAAAAATGGTTGAAAGAACTCATATATTTCATACAATAGTGTATGCATCAATACACAGAATTTACATTTAGGGATTACTTTAATATATAGAGTTTCTCGGATCTAACTTATTCCAAATTTAGAAAGAGTGATTGAGATAATTTCTCAACCATCACCAACAACTCATAAACCAATATTAAAAGTATTGGATGTAAACACTAACTCCAAGTGTATATGTCTAAAAACATAATGAAGACATGAGACCTGACTAACTGACATTTATGAAGGAAAGATAAATGATGGATGGGGCAATATAGGTTGACTAGTGGCTTCATTATCCTAGGATATTCAACAAAGGAGTCCTATGTTTTTTTATGATTTCATGATCCACAATATTTTTTTCTTTAATTACTCATGTTCTACAATATTTTTTCTTTATTTTATTAGTTTTCCAGGCATCTATGCTATGATCCACTTGCTATTTATTCTCCAATTCACTCAATGAGGTGCAAATATCTATACTCATTTCCATTAGTTTTACTCCTAAATTTAGTCTCTTCATTGGGCAATCTCAAAACAATTATTGAATTTTGTTGAATCTGAAGGATTTTTTTATATAATTTATTTGAATTTTGGGAAGAAGTTGTAAACACTTTCTTTTTTATTGAAACTAAAAAATATAAAACAGAATATACGTTCACTTATGAAGACAAATTTATCACTATGTTTTTGGCATTGGACCTAGACTTTTTTTAATTTTATTTTAGACATGAACGGGAAGAAACCTGTTTTCATTTTATGAATTATTTAATTAGTTATTATTTAATTTAGGCCAAGGATTTTGTTGAATGAAAAAGTTGGATGTGGGCGATTCCAAGTTGTGGAATGAAAATATTTTCGTGAAAATTTGAAAAGGGGAGAGTTTAAAATGTCATTTTGCCCATGCTTTTGCATATCAGTTGAACTGTGATACTCCACCTAAAGTGAATTCTTGCATTCAATTATGCCTATTTTGAAATGATATTTTTATGAAGTTATATTATCAAAATGTTTTGCAGAATATTGATTAGTAGGTTAACCATGTTTTATATAACGTTGAATGTCAAGTTATACATATTTTTTAGAACCTTCAGTTGCAGGTTCTCTTCCAGTGCCGTCTTATTTGGTTATACATTATAATTGGTGTTAGGTCTATTAATTCTAGTATTTGTGGATAAATGTGATATGAAATATGTAAACATGGAGTAGAATGTGTAGTACAATGTCTGATTTAGAGGAGAATTTATGTTAATTCTATCTATTGTGGGACCATTTATGGTTTTTTTTGGGCCATTTTGTTGATGTCATTACAAATATTCCCCATGTAGAACACTAGTCTCTCTTAAATTGTTCTTCACCTCTTACATTTGTATGATTGTTAGCATATCCTTGTGATTATTACAAATTTAAGATGGGTTAGCACTATATGTGCAACAAGAACTATATCTTCAGTCTTCTAATCCTTATGCAGGTGAGAGGAGTTGGAGTGTAGGCTAGATGAACATAATTCCATTCAAGCTATCTAGCTAACTATGCTACAGGAAAGTGAAATTGCAAAAACAACCACTAAAATGAAATGGAACACACCTATGTTATTGTAACAAATGGAAAGCACACTTTGCTAGGAATTAAAAGAATTGGAAGGTAAACCTAAAAATAAAAAAAACACTCACAAATCATATGGTAAAATCACTTGAAGGAAACTTCATGAGATATATATTGTTCGAATATCCATCCTCAAAATTCTAGACATGTTATAATATGTTAAGGAAAGTAAATAAAATTTTTATTGTTGAACATGGTGATGAAAATGGGTTATTTGTAGATAACTACATGATTCTCTACTTTGTTATAGGAAAAACTTGCAACCCAACAAAATTGTGAAAATGCAAGTTAAAGGTGTAGGAAGGGAACGATATTATTCAAATATTAAAACCATATAATAACTAAATTTAAGCTTCATCACTATGAAACCAAGCTCTATTCATCATCTATAATGTTGCATAGTAAAACAAGAAATTGCAAAAATTGTAACAACAAATTAAGTGAAATGTAAAAATACTTGAAAATGCAATGATAAGTTACATGAGTGATCTAATAGGTTGACATTAAAAATGACCTGCAAATAAGGTTATCTAAGAAACTAACTACTTAACCAAGCACAAAACTATCAAATTGTAAATTTGAGAAATCTTTATTCAAAGGCTAAACAAACAAAATGCAAAGTATTAAAATAACTACAACAGGAATACAAGAGGGATATGAAGCTTGTGGGGTGGGTCTAGCCCAAGAATTTTCAGATTCCTTGAAGAAGGAATAAGGTAAAAAATAAAATGGGGAATTTCTTCCATTAATTAAAAATGTGTCTCACATCAGGAATTACAATGTTGCAAAACTTTCTTAAAAATATTCAAAGGCCTAATATACTACTTTTTTAATTTCCCAAGGGCCAATTTGAATCCATTATTTATAGATCAATTGGGGGAGAAACCTCCTTTTTTGGAGGGCTAAAATTCCCCACATCTAACTTGCAATAATAGGAGGAGTCATAAAATACCCTAGGCCAATAAAGTTTGAGTCTTCCTATTTCATGGAGAAAGTCCCTAGAATATCTTGAATCTTAGATTCCTTAGAATGTTCTTAATATATTTATAAATCATGCACAACAAACATATTTAGTAATATAAGGCATGAAATCACATAAAATCCCTTAGGAACTCATTAGTCTAGAAAAAATATGGGGCCAAACATCATTTCATGTGCCTAGGAGTGGAGTAATGGGCCTTAAGATTTACCTATTTTAGAGGCCTATCACCATGAGCAATGGGGACTAACGTGGCATCCTCTCAAATTATGGTGGTTAAAAATTAGGAAGGTCAAGTTCCAAGTGGTATAATGTTTTCATAATTTTCACCCACCAAAAAATGCCATTTTATGCCTCAAAGTTCTCCCATAAGGTTTCGGATCTGAGTTTCCCAAACTAGATCTCATTGGTAAAAATGGTATTATGAGTTAATTCCTTGCATTTTTCCACTTTGAAAATACTAGGATGGATTTAAATAAATACAATGATATATTATACATCAAAAAGGTTCAATGTGATCTTAAGTTCAGTGTTGTTTGGGAAACATTGGGCCACAACTATTAAAAAACTAGCACCAACAAGAATGCATGCATTTTCCTTTGCCTTACTTTGTTGGTTCTGAATTGGCCTCTAGGTTGGTTGTTTTAGGTTCCCATGGATGGAAACTCAATAGAATACACACATTCTCAAGAATGTGTGCATATTTTTGTGCTTTTGATGTCCTTATTGAGTTATATTTCAATTAATTGATCATATAGGTTTCTTTTGTCCACTCTAGGGAGTATTTCATCAATCTAAGAGTATAATGCCTGACTTGAGGAACTTGTTTGCTACCCAAGCCAATGATTTCCATTACTAAGTATAAATCACTAAATTGGGGGGCCAACAAGCCTTGTAAGTTATTTATATAATTTTAGTTTCCGATTTGGGAAAAAAAATCCATTTTGGGCCAAGGAAAATGTAACATACTTTCCATTTTCAAATGATTTACTCAAGAAAATGTAAATTTCTAGCTTGGATTACTAATAGGTCTTTAAACATAATGAATGGGACTTACTAATATCTATAAATTTTAAATTTTAACTTCAAGAGGTAAAGAAACAACTTATAAGAGTAGTATAATATCAAAATCCAACAATGGAGCTTCTTGGCTATTGAACTCACAAAATTTTCCCAACAATTCAAATCTACCAACTCACATTGTTTTCTAATGTCCCAATTAAATGACAAGTCATTTTCCTCTTTAATTAAACAATTTTTTCATGTTGTTTAGCTATTTTCTAAATGAAATTCCCATTCTTGCTCACGATATGAATCCATGAAATGTTTTAAGGTCATGCATTGCCCTCTTTTCCTTCAATTCTCTTTTCTTACAATCTCTTTATTTTCATTTGGTTTCTGCTCCAAATCACTAATGTGTTTTTATATTTTCATCATGTTAAGTGTCATCGTAGTAAGTAGGAATGTAGTTTATCAATTTCTTTAGTGATTCACAATGCCCAAAATATGCAAGACATGCATTGCCCCTCAAAAGTTCAATTTGTAGTATGTTTAGGGGTTTGGGTAAATAATTTAAGGATTTGATGGCTACTTCTACATTAATATGTGAGAATAAGTTTGAGTAATCATTTGGTTGTCTGTTATCATCTCTAAAATGACTGTGTGATGTATCTTTGTGTCCATAGTAATTCCTTGAATAAGAATATAAATTTTTCACTACAACAACAATTCGACAATAGTTGAATTGTAGATACAATAAAGCTGTAATAAACCTAATGTGTTTTGGATTAGTAAGCATGGCTAGGAGAAACAAGAAGAAATATTCATTAGCAAAGAATTAGGAAAATAAAAGTTTTATTCTTTTCTCTAAAAATGAAGAGGTGAAATGGAATAAAAGACTATCTTTATGAATTATTTGCTAGTATACTTATGTTCTAAAAAGTCCATGTCTTTAACTTTCTTGATATAATCCTGCAATATTTAATGGCTACAAATTGGGGTTTTCATTAATATGTTTGTCATTATATTTGGTTCTTTTCCCATTTATTGTGAATTGTATGCTTGATAGTCCTTAGCTCCTATTTATGGAACCATACATTTGAATGATATTTATTTAAAACGATTTATAAAACATAGAAATAGATGTTGCATATTTTTGTGCCGGATTTGGATGATTGGAGTTGGAAGCTTTCTTATTTTATTTAGGGATTTTTCATGAGAAAAAATTTAAGGGAAAAAATGGAGCAACATATGTTAAAATGTATTGCCTCACATTTTTTTCTATACAATTTAATGGTATGATGGATAGTTGAAAGTATGAAAGTATATCATGTGCATTGAAAATATGAAGTCATGGATAGTAGCGAGTATTAATATATATCATGTGCACTGAAAATATGAAGTCACATTGACAAATTCTGGATAGATCTCATATGAATTGTTGTAATATTAACATGAATTACTTGGTGAAATTTCATTGAGAAAATCAATGGCTTAGTGTAGGAATTTTTGTGAGTTTCCTTTTAAATGTTAATTGGACTCTTGGTTTGTAAGTCACATTTGACTTGCATAGTTTTCCAAGTTGTTTTAATTAAAAATAATGTGAAAATCCTTCCCATTTGAGACCCACTAAGTGAACCATTATTATTGGCATTCATTATAAGGGGTTTGATTCATAAAAACTTACTTCTATTTCAATGTCTAACAAACATCTAGTCTTTTAATCACCTACCAAGAATTGCATATATCCCTTATTTAATGTTCAATGTTGGCATTTCCAATTCCATAAGATCATTATGGTTTTATCATGGGTTACAAGGCATTTTGAATGATTCTCTAATGAAGTTTATCTTATGCTATTTTACATAATTATGGAAAGAGGAATGGAAACACCATCATAAACTATGCATGTACCGAGAAGCCTAAGATCCCTTAAATCAATGGCATTCACATGAAGAAATTATCCTTGAGTTATGAAAACCAAATGGCATATTTAAAGCATTGTGGAGGATTATGTAAAAGTACATATTGAATTGGAAATGACATAAAATCAAGGTCCATGCAATCAAAAGGCAGGCGAAAGGATGAAATAACCCCCATTAAAGAATAGAAATCAAAGGATGATGATCTCCAAGAATGTATAACTTCAAAAGTAGAGAGGAAATAAGTTGCATGTCACCATACCTTAATAGAACTAGAAAGAAGAAGGGAAGTCATTGAAATGAACACAAAAATTTATTTCCCATGTGACTAATCCATAAATGAGGGAAAATCATATCGTTTGTGGAAATTAAAATTTTCTCTTTATTTATGTATCTTGTAGAAACATCTGTGTATTTAATATGATACGCTCTAAGGTGTAACTTGCACACAAGAAACTAACCACAAATAGAAATAATGATAACTAGGACTTTCATCTCATATTTCTATATTATAATTAGACACTTAGTATGAAAGCATGCATTAAGTGGCTATGAATCTTAGCTCCAATGCTTGGTTTCATTAGTATATGCACTTCATAGCACATCAACACATTTTTACTAGAGTTCACTACAATTCCAATTATAGGTATTCTCCTTGAGAATTGCACTGTAGACATCAATATGGGAATATAGATCACAACCATTACATATCATAAAATGAGAAAATATAACATCTATTTAAACAAATTTTAAACATGACTAGTGGTTTTCTCTTGTAAACTATAATATATTTGTTAAATTCTTAACCAAATCTCGTACATAGAGATAATATAAAATCGTAACATGTAATGAAAACTTAATATGATATGTTTCAAGTAAATAATTATCTTATGTGTTAGTTTCCAATTCATAATTAAATTAGTATTGACAAATATAATTTGTTGCAATTATTTAACTAATTTCCCACATTTCCCCATAATTTTGCATTCAACAATGGGTGGTAGCTCATCTAAAGTCCCACAAGAAAGTGTTGGTCATAGATTACTAATTTGTTTGTACCCCATTTAAGAATATTTGCATCCGCCTCATCAAGTAATAATTAAATAGGCATACCATACATTTCTCCTTGGAAATTAGACAATTGAATAAGAAAGGGATCACTGAAGACTACTCTCCCAAGAAGAATATGTGCCAAAATAGTTGTGTATATATAATATCACCATTATATGACTACATACAACATATACAAAGTGTTTTTAAAGTGTGTAATATCTCAATGGATGTGCATGCTCAATGGGTAAGCCAAAAAGGCCAAGAAGGACATGAATGGGTTCAATGAGAGAACTAAATGCCTAGGTTGTTGGAAAAATCTAGCAAGCGAAACTAAAGCTTTAAATATCTTAATATAATAACCTCTTAAGAAAATGTAATGGTCTATGATGACAACCATTGACCTTTAGACATTGTAGATGGATTGTATATTTTTCTTAGCTATTGATGTTCCTTAATATATTAATTGAGAATGAGATTCTAAATAAAATGAAAAAACTACAATTGTAATGGATTCTCACATTCATAGAGATATTATTTCAATGATTAAATAGAGAATTGGACTATTATGTGCACCTTGAAATTCCAATAAACAAGAATATAAGAGATGAAATATCGAATATATAACATTCAAGATATATAGCAATCAATTGAGGATGGGATTGAGGTATGGGAAAATGAACAAGGGGAAACAAAAGATTGTTGCTACAACTCAACAAGATCTAGGATCTAATTTAGGTGATGAAACTAAAATCATAGCCATGGGAATGAAAGTTATAGATTCGAACGCAAGTACTAGTTCTTGTAGCAAGCATGTTGAATCTCAAAACTATAAAGAAAGAAGTTTTCTTTTTCATATTAGGGTCATTACAAAACATACAAATATTGATACATTATTTGATAATTGATATCGAGTCAATCTTATCTCTATAGAAATTGTCAAGAAAATTAACTTGGAAACTACACCTCATACACAACTTTTCCCTTTGGGTTAGGTATGTGATGATGAAAATTTGCAAGTGATAAGAAAATGTAAACTAAAACTCACCATCACTGCTAATTTTATAGATGAGGTAGAGCTTGACGTCGTACCACTTGATATTTGTGGGATTATTTTAGGGAGTCCATATTTATATGACCGAAAAGCCATATTCTATCGTCATGAGAAAAATTATCATCTTTTTAAAGATGGAGTTGACTATTTTGTTAGAGAACATCACAAGTCCATATTTATATGACCGAAAAGACATATTCTATTGTCATGAGAGAAGATATTTAAAGATGGAGTTGACTATTTTGTTAGAGCACATCACAAGAAGATGAACTTATCTCTTGTTAGTGCAAGTCAAATGAAAAGCCTTGTGAATGCTAGTAAAAAAAATTTGTTGTTGATGATTAAAGCTAAAGATATTGTTGACTCTGAAGCTTTTTCAGGATGTGATGCTAAAATAAAGCATGAATTGGTTTAATTTGTTAATACTTATGATAAGATGTTTTAAGAATCTGAGGGGTTACCTCCAAAAATAGGAAACCAGCGTGAGATTCTATTACAGTAGGATGCACCACTTGTGAATATTGGCATGTATAGAATGTTAGTTTTGGAGAACGCGAAGATTAAGAAGAAAATTAAAGAGCTTCTTAACAAAGGGGTCATAATACCTAGTAAATCTCCTTGTGGGTCTCCTATTATTTTGGTTCTGAAAAAATATGGTACATGGCGTATGTGTGTGGATTTCCGAGCTTTGAATAGGATCACGGTAAATAATCCCTATCCTTTTCCTCGCATTGATGATTTGCTAGATTAGTTAAAGTATTTTGTTTAGTTAACTAAGTTAGACTTGAGAAGAGGATATCATCATATAAGGATTGTTGAAGATGATATTTGGAAAACTGCTTTCAAGACAAAACAAGGTCTATTTGAATGGTTAGTTATGGCATTTGGGATTTGAAATGAACTTGTCACATTCATAAGAGTTATGAATGATGTATTGAAACCATTCCTTGATGATTTTTTCATAGTCTACAAGTTAGGTGGTATTTTTATTTTTAGTAAGACTCGTGAAGAGCATGTCAAGCATGTAAAGCAAGTTCTAGATGTCTTGAAAAAGAAAAAGTTGTATTTGAAAATGCCTAAATGTAAATTTGGGAAAACCTCTTTGGTTTACTTGGGTAATATTGTAGGAGGTGGGGAATTGGATATTGATCCCTCAAAATATAATGTTATTGTGAATTGGCCTAAGGCCAACAATGTAATAGAAGTTAGGAGTTTTTTGGGAGTAGCCCAATATTGGAGAAAATTTATCACTAACTTCTCATCCATTGTAGCACCATTACATGCTTTGAAAAATGTGACAAAAGTCTTTCAGTGGGGATGCAAGAAGTAGAAATCCTTTGACACTTTGAAAGATAATATCAACACAACACTAGTTCTATCACTTACAAATAGTGTGCAACCTTTTGAAATTCAAACCAATGCAAGAAAATATGCTATGGGAGCAATTTTGATCCAACATGGTAAGCCAATATGTTATCATTCTAAAACCTTTTCAAATGCAGTAATTAACTATCCAACTTATGTTAAAAATTTGTATGTTTTGGTACATAGCATGAAGAAATAGAAGCATTATTTGATGGGAAAGTAAATGATTATTTATACTAACCATCGACCTTTACAATATTTACAATTGCAAAACAAGCTACAACAAGCTAGAAATTTCAGATCGATGAATTCCTACTTCAAATTCATTTAGTAGTCATGTATAAGAAAGGTATATACAATAAAGTTGTAAATATGTTATCAAGGCCTATTTTTAATGCATATGTCATTCTTAAGCATAAGAATATCGCGCATGAAATTTATATTGAACAGTATGCTCAAGATGAAGATTTTAAAGATGTTTATACAACTTTGAGTCAAGGAAATCATGTTGTAGAGTCAGATTATCATGTTCATAATAAGTTGTATCATCTTGGCAAGTTTTGTATTCCACGGAGTGAATGTGGCAATGTCATAAGGGAAGCCCATACTTCTCTTATTGTTGGTCACTTTGGTGTAGGAAAAAGAATTGCTCAATTACAGAGGTATTTTTATTGGCCTTGTCTGAATGAAACTATATCAATATATGTAAAAGGATGTTCTATGTGCGCTACTAACAAACTAAGCAATAGGAAATTGGGTTTGTACACTCCACTTCCTATCCATTCTCATCCTTGGGAAAGTGTGTCTATGGATTTTTTTAGGGGACTACCAATGTTTAAGAAAGGTCATCATTATTTATATGTTGCAATGGAACATTTTAGCAAAACATGTGTGTTGATGCCCTGTAAGAAACATGTTACAAGTGAACAAACTATAAATATGTTCTTCCAAAATGAATGGGTCCATTTTTGGTTATGTACTTTGATTATTTTTTATCGATATTCTCGATTTATCCGGAAGTTTTGGTCAATTTTATGGGAACTCATGGACACAAAGTTGAAGAAGAGCTTATAATTCCATCCACAAATAGATGACAAGATAGAAGTAGTTAAAAGAAATGTAGTGCATCTCCTTTGAGGATATTGTGGTGAGAATCCTAAACTTTGGGATGATCATTTGCATTACATCCAGCATGCCAACAATCATACCAAGCATTCATCTACACAAGTACCTCCATTTGAAACTTGTTTGGGTTATTTGCCAAAGTCTCCTTTGGATTTCATTTTTGGTAAAGATATTGTACTAGATGGACATAGTGATGTGGACAAAGGAAATAATTTTATTGAAAAAAATCCAATTAGTACATCAAAAAGTACAAGAAAAGCTAGAGAAAATCAAAGACAAGTACAAATAATGACATGATAAGCATTGGGTTGATCATGATTTCCAAGTGGAGATTAATTTTGGTTATACCCCAGCAAGGAAAGGTTACAAGATGAAGGTAAAAATATCAATCCAATTAGATATGGTCCTTTCACAATCTTGGAGAATATTGGTAACAACACTTTCTGATTAGATTTCCCACCTTACATGCAAATTTATTTTGTTGTGAATGCGGAAAATTTGAGATTATATGAGCCTCCTATGATTGTTAATCAAGAAGAGAATGTTAAGATTCCATCTATAGAAGATTTTGTTCCTGAATATTTAAATGTGTTGTAGGAAGACTCTATTCTTGATAGGAGGATAAGAACTTCACGTAGAGGCAATGTGGATTATCTTTGTGCGGTGATCAAAGGTACCAATCCAAGAAAATAAAGGTGGATAAATATCACGAATGGGAGGGAGATATACTCTCACTTGTTGAGTAAAAACAAAATTTTGGTGGTCCAAAAGATTCTAGTGGGGAGGAGTGATCCAGGGGATCAAAAATATACACAAAAATAAAAGTTCTCAAACTATCCCAAAACCAACCCCAAATATTGTATCTTGTCATTTTGAATCCAATGACATTCGATTCACCTCAATCTGACATCTTATGAGGAAGTTATTGCGTTCTAGAGTTTTTGGCAAACAACAAAAAAGTCAAAGTGCAAGGTTAACTGTGCAGGTATGGATGCCACGTGGTAATTTGTACACTAGAGTTTTATTGACGTCAGTAGGATGACTGGGTTGTACAGATCAGTAGGTGGGTCAATCCCATGAGGAAATGTGGTGCACTGGTATTGGTTTGAAGGTTCGTGAGATGGGCCAATCCCAGGCCACCATGTGGGCCAACCAAAGGGCACTACATGACTAATGAGAGGTTGCCACATGGCCTCAGGAAAGGTGCCATTTTTTTTGTCAACCAATAAGCTCTATAAGGTTTGACCCCATGACCTTCCACTCATGAATCCAATTCCTAATTAAATGGGTTATCATGTCATTTAATAATATGTAGTGGTCATATTATATTTGTTGTATATGGGCACGATGATTGGGGAGAGTTCCTATGCCCGCTGACCCAACCATAGGTCATGTGGAGGTTAGGAAAGCGAAGGTGGAGTCTGGAGAGAGTGGAATGAAAGGACCTTACCCATTTTTTTTGGCATGGCACACGACCACATGCAGAGAACACAAGGGCCGGGCATGTGGTACTCTACCCATGCCCAAGGCCCAAGACATATGTCATCCACAGAATCAAGAGTAGGGCCAGGGAGAGTGCGTGGCATATGGCTTGCACCCTTGGTCCCATGTGGTCATACAACCAAACGTGACATTCAGAGGGGACTTTGGCCTTGTATTAAAAAAGAATTAATTTTTATACCAAAATCAATATAACCTTCACCACCAATTGTGGATCAAACCCCCGACCTACAAGGATTTATCTAGAGTGATCAACCAGTAAGGCCTTAATATTTTTTTTGTGAATTTTTCGCAAAGCATAGGTATTTTTTAGAGTATATTACAGATTATTTGGAAAAAGGATCACAACTTGCTCATTTTTCAACCTTTTTTTAGCTCAAGAAGAGCCTCGATAGGGGATTTTGGGCGTTCTAGATGCAAAGGAAGTGTTATTTTTGCATATTAAAGTTTATATGTTAATATATTTAGCCTTTTATCATATAATAAAAAAGGCCACCATTGGAAGCTAGACTCGGAGACGTAGCCAAGGAGAGGTGAACTCCATTATCAATTTGTTGTGTTTGAAGATGCATGTTTGTTTGTTTCTAACTGTTAAAATCCTGCAAACTTTACTTAATATTGTGCATTTTTGAAATCACGATCCATTACCTAAAAGACATGAACTAGATTGCAAATTATTCTCGGTGCCTTCACTTTTAAATTTTAGATCACTTTTGGATAAGATAACACAAGCGCTCACAAAAATAAGGTGATGACACTTATAAATCATTGACTTAGGACGATGCGACACTTAGATAAAACATAAGCATACTCAAGCAAACAATGTGACAACACTAGGAAGCTCATAACGATAGTTCACGTGGGCTACAAAATTGAGTTAGGAAAAATGTTTGGAGGTTTTTTGTTGCAATGACAACACTTTTCTCCTAGAGACAACCTTCGGGTTGAAGAGATGCCAATTCTTAGGACATCCTAATATGTGTTAAGGATTTATTCATTCTTCTCAAGGATTATATATGAATTGATAAAATGTGGTCCAATTATCCTACTCAAAGGTAGATTCAATCTATACATAAAAAAAAAAAATATGTCATTCCAAAGAGTTAACATTCATATCTGGTGGCCCACACATAAAGAGTGTAGTTACATTCACTATTGTAGTATAGGTGAAAGAGGAAATTCAAGGAAAGAAAACAAGTGCAGAGGGTTGAACCTAGAATCCTATGCACTATATTTTAGTAGAATCATGGGTTAAAGTGAGAAAGTGAGATGCAAAAACTATGGAGCACCTTTAAGGCTTCTAACTCAACATATCACATGTATAATTTGCCATCACATAATATATGTAAATCTACAACATAAAATTGAAACCATCACCTATAATGACACAATTTCTGATGAAGAAAAACACATGTGAACTGATAAACAAAAATAGAAACACATACTACACATCTCAATGCTTGGAATCACAAGAAACTTCTCCATAAACAATGTGAAATTTGAAAAAATTGTAAACTAAAAATTGTGATTCTCTATTTTATGTGTAATTAAACTTCCTTCATTAAAAATATTACATAATTTCCTTTCAAATATACTTATAAGATTATCCTTATTTCAATAAAAAATAAAACAAAAATTACACTAATTTAATATAATATAATTTATTTAAAGTTATTGTAATATTTATTTAAAAAACAATCTCTAAAACAAATACACATAGAATTTGCATTTTATGTATATGCTTATATTGATAAAACAAATATTTTCTATCCTCGGTTAGTTTTTATGTTCACCCCGTGGTAACTAATATTTTCGGTCCAGCTCCTAAAGGAGCTAGAATCTTTTTTATTTTACTATTTCATGGTGCAAATGTGTTGTAAGTGGTTTTTGCATGAACACGGGCCCATCGCAGTGTGGAGACACTCCTTAGGAGAATTATGGCATAGACGGACTGCATTCTGCAGTTGTTATCAGGCCCACAGTAAAATCCTCGTTAGCTAGTAAAGTGAGAACTGTATCCAAAAGGACCTGCCTGGGTAGAATCAAGTTTGGAATTTCATTTCAAATTTGTCTTACTACAAAATGGGAATTTGATGAAGCTCATTTGTTTCTTATATTTATTATTCCTTTTTTAATAATATCCCTAACCTGATTTTTACTACTAGTAAAAAAAAGTAGAATTACATTTGATGCTTCTTAAGGTAAGACAAGTAGCTTACCAAAAACAACCAACAATTATATATCTTAACTTCATAACATAGTGGTTGACTTTAGAACTAGAAAAAACTGGAAGTTACTACTAGTCAATAGTTAACACACTGAAAATAGGAGTCTGACGAAGAGAACTGTGATGAAACATATACATAAAATATAGTTGACTATGATGTCATATAGATGACAGACCACATATTCAAAAATAAGATGGAAAAAATTATAGATTTAGGAGGTGCATTAGCCATTTTGAGTGTAGTAGCATTAATGACCACCTCCCCATTTTGAGGTGACACTGAATCAGTATCAAAATCTGTGAAGAAGAATCATACAACCATATAACCATATGCACAATAAATTAACACACAATAATCAAACTAGCAACACACAAAAGACAAACTGGCGGAAAAGGCAGAGAGCCATCATGTGGTCTCTAAGTCTCATATAATTCTCTTTTTCTTATTATTCAAATATTTTAATAATACATTTAAATACATGAGTAAGTGATATTAAGATAGTGCATCTATCTTTGACTCACTTGGTTGAGACAATTTCTCAACTTACACACTAATTTATGAGAGCTATTTGGAGAGAATCTCTCATCCAAACTGGATTCCTTAGTTTGAGGAATTCTCATGATTTTATTTATTTAATTTAATAAGTGGATTTATTATTGATTTTTAAGAGAGTGAGGCTAAATCCCCCCCCCCCCCCCCCCCCCCCCCCCCCCCCCCCCCCCACAATGATAAATCCAAAATGAACAAGGAACCATCTTCCAAGTTCTCAAGTTGATCCTCAAAAAAACATTTTCCTGAAAAACCGCCAAAGCTGGATGTTGAAGAAAACTCAAATCTGAAGAGAACATGAATCAGTTGCATATCTAATTCATCTTTGAATGTCACTTGACAACTCCATCATGTGCCAAGCTACAAAAGGACCCAACTGTCCTTTGCTTGAAGACAGCATCCAATGTCCGCTGACACAATTTGATGAACGCCCATTGGCTTATTTCTAAGGATGACTGCCCACTCGCTGATGAATATGCCCACTGGCTACTTTGCTGATGTTGTTGATACTTCAATCTGATAACCACTTGTCAATTTCATTAACATTTTCCCCCTTTTTCAGCTGAAAGAAGAGGAAATCTTCTCCAAAATATATCTAAACTCCCCCCTGTAGTTGCAGGAGTATTTCGCTGTTGTACTCCCCCATTCAACTACACAAGAGTACCATCTTCATTTGACTATTGGCTACAATATGTGTGAGTGAATCTGATTGTAAAACTTGTACAATCTTATGGTTGTGGATGACCATTCCAAGGGATCAATCCATGAAGAATCAATATTTAATCTGGCAGGTTGGTCTTCTTTGCATAATTTCTCTGATGAATGATTCTACTTGCCAAGATGGTGATAAGGATGGAGACAAAAACATTGATCTTCCAGATGATTGGTTCTTTGAAAATGACAACATTTCGGTTTGTCTGCAACTTGAGTTTGCATGCATTTCTGTTTGTATTCACTTTCAATTTGTGTGCATTGATATCTGTCTGCAACTTGTGGAGAACTTGCTAAGGTGATTTGTTCAAGTAATATGGAACTAAAAAACTGAATGGACTTTGAATAATTAGGGATATGTAAATTGTCGTCATCTTTGACATATCCTAAGCCACGTCAATTTCGATTTCTTTGGATTTCTTCCCATGGCTTGACAATGGGTTTGGAAGAAAGTTGCACTGGAACAACTTCAACACTCGAAGCTGGTTGGATGAATGAATTTGAATGACTAGCTGTATCTGGAAAAGACTTGGAAGCAACTTGCTTCTCTTGCAACTCAATTCTTTGCAGTTGCAATTCTAGTTGGTGGAACTCAATCGTTTCATGTGCATGTTGAAGATGCATTTGAATGTCAACAAGAGTGGTTTTTATGATGTGCACCATGTCATTGGCTGATGATAACATTAAATTGTGAAGAATTTGGGATAGTTGAATGTGTGTCGCCATGTTGTCTTGCTTACTTTTAAGTCAAGCTTGCTTGGTGTAGAACTCGTGCTTGAAAATTGCGCAGTTGAGTTGATCACTAAAATGACAGGCTCGCTTGTACTATTTGTTGATTGTTGATGCTTAAAAAACTTTCTTGAATTGTTGACTTGACGCTCGCTTGATGACGATCACTTTGCTTGAAAGGAACTTTATGAATGTTGTAATTAACTTTACACAGGCTCGCTTGTTGTAGAAGTAATGCTTGAAAAAATTGCTCACTCGAGTCGATCACTGAAATGACATGCTCATTTGTACTGTTGTTGATTGTTGATGCTTTTAAACACACACTTTCTTGCTTTTATTGTTTGAATGATGATTTCTTTAAACACTAGCTTGATTTGATGCTCACTTGAGTTGATTAGTGAAATGACATGCTCGCTTGTACTGGTTGTTGATTACATGATTTTATACACACACTTGCTTGCTTTGATTGTTTGAATGATGATTTCTTTAAACACTGGCTTGATTTGATTCTCACTTGAACTTTCTTGATTGATTACTGACACTTATGATTTCTTGAATGTTCTCACTAAATGTGATGAGTTGTAAAAAAATGAAAGGATGTCGAACACTATAAAAAATGCACCCAAGATACAAATGAAAAGTTCAATCTGGATGATGACTCAGTTGAAGACTTACTTGATTTAATGTATTCAATGTAACAAATCAAATGAGGGTGTAAGTTACAACCAAAAATGTGCCCTTACAATTCAACTTAATTTGACTTTGATTAAAATCCAACTTACGAATTATGATTTGTAAATTATAGTTTTGTATTGAGCTTATTAAAAAATGGTGCAAGTGCAATTGCCAAAAAATTGTTGTTGAATTTCTCCAATTGTTGTTGATTTAGATGAAAAATTCATTAACTTGATTGGATGTTGATGTAGAATCGTCTTTGACAACTTTATTATGTAGCATCCTTAACTTGATTTCTTTGATTACATAATGTGAAATGTGCTTGCTTGGAAGATCATCTTATCAAGTTGATGATGTGACGCTTTGTGCTTATGAACTTAATTGATTATGGGAGCTTTGATTTCAGGAGCCTGATCGATGACTTGTGTAGGTAAACGTTCTTATGTGCATGTATTTGTTTTGCTTTAGCATAATAAAGAGTGTTTTAGAAATTCGACTCAAAGCATGCAAGCACATTCACGACACAGAGTGTACCTATGATCCCCTTATTCAATTTTGGGTGGATCTAGGACACGATCACCACAAAAAGATATGTTTTTATTAACCACTGGAGTACAACAATCTTCAATGTCACAACTGAAAACTTTGTCTTCAAAAATGGCCTACACTGACTCAATCGCTAAAACTAAAGCTTTCTTCAAAATACAACAAAAAATCTTCACTTATAACTCCAAAGATTTATAAGTCACACCTTATTGCTCCAAAATTCAAAATAATTTCACCTTATAACTCCAAAATAAAATTTTACAAATTAAAATCATACCTTATCCAACAATGTTTAAAAGGATTTGTAAAAAAAATGAACATAAACTAAAGCCAAGAAACTTGTCTTGTACAGAAAACTATACCCACATGCTAAATCACAATTGAATGCATCAATTCTATGGAATTCCCGTTTAATTCACCTATGCACACTCGAATGCTATGAGCCAGCTAGTATTTTTCTTATTTGTCTTTAGTTAATCATTTGAATTACTGAAAATGGATCGTGCAAATGCTAGTATCGGTTAATAACTGACCAAACTTGAAAAGTGTTGATCTTCGCAGTCATTCCTTCAATGTAGGTGACATCAAAATAACTACATATCAAGAAAATAATCAAAATTGAATGCCTTATTCTTTAATATCCCGAGTAAACCTTCACTTGGACCACAATGCAGCGCTATGGACCAACACTATATTTAATTTTCATCCTGATTTTCAGATAGCTTCAAAGTATTCTTTACTCAATTTGAGATCTAGCTTCATTGATTTGTCTCCTGGCTTCCACCCACCTGGGAAAAACTCATCATGGTTATCCTAAACATATTGAAGAGCTTGTAATGTACGCAACGTTTCATCCACACTACGACCAATGGCTAGATCGTTGATTGTGGAGTGTTGAATTACACCCTCCTTGTCAATAATAAATAGTCTGTGTAATGCTATTCCTTGATCTTTAATCAAAACATTGCAAGCTTTTGAAATACCCTTCGTAACATCAGATATCAGAGGATATTTCAAATCACCAAGACCGCCAGCTTTCCTATCAGTTTGAACCCAAGCAAGGTGAGAAAACACACTATCAATAGAAACACCAAGAATTTCAGTGTTCAACTTCTCAAACTCAGAATATCTATCACTAAAAGCAGTGATTTCTGTGGGGCAAACAAAAGTGAAGTCCAAAGGATAGAAAAATAGAATAACATATTTTTTCCCAATGTATTCAGACAGCTTGACCTTGATGAACTCTTGATCAAAAACAACCTCTGCTTCAAAATCAGGAGCCTTGTTTCCAACCAATGGAAGTTCACCAGCATTGACGACCAGCCTCCTCCATACAACACATAATATGCTGCATACTGCAAATTCAGTGTGAAGATCGTGAAGACATCAAACACGTCAAATAGAATAATTTTCTCTGCGGGAAATGGCCTGAAACTTGTTCTTCGTCAAAGTAGGCCCACGAAACCACAACTGCACAATGATGGCTTCACCAAGGGCGCTTCACAGTGCTCAGGTTGTGGTGACTCTCCAGCTTGATCTCCATAATCAAAGCCTTCACAATAGCCTTGGCCATTTTTATTCACCAACAGACCCCACGGTGGGTGCCAAGCTCGATCCTTTCTCTCCAGCTCAATCCATGGTAGACTCTAGTAGCAAACAACAATGGTTGTGCTTTTGATAAAAAAACACACTACAATATTCACCTAGTTGGTGGCTCTGATACCACATGTAGAAGAATCATACAACCATATAACCATATGCATAGTAAATTAACACACAATAATCAAACCGGCAACACACAAAAGACAAATCAACAAAAAAGGTAGAGAGCCATCGTGTGGTCTCTCATACTCATGTAATTCTCTCTTTCTCATTATTCAAATAATTTAATAATACATTTAAATACATGAGTAACTCGTCTTAAGATAGTGTGTCTCTCTTGGACTCACTTGGTTGAGACAATTTCTCAACTTACACACTAATTTACGAGCGGTATTTGGAGAGAATCTCTCATCCAAACTAGATTCCTTAGTTTGAGGAATTCTCATGATTTTATTTATTTAATTTAGTAAGTGGATTTATTATTGATTTTTAAGAGAGTGAGGCTAACAATCTGGAATCGTGTAACAATCTATTTCGTTTAGGAGAACCACTATTTCATCCATATCAAAGAAAATGTCTCCTAGGATCCTCTTTATGTCCTCCTCACCAGCAAACAACATGTACTTTTCCACCTATTTATCTCGCAACACCATGTGGAGGAGGTACGTCATCTTCCAGTGAGTTGAAATTGAGTGGAGAAAGTATAGTCATATCTTCCTCCATTTACCTGGGTTAGGAACCCAACTGGTATTGCCCCTACAGACAACTTTTGAATATCAGTCGTACAAGTGTTCCCCAAATTCCTTTTCCTCAAGAGTGTGGATTTCCTTTCAAATTTTGAAAGGAATAGAATCGAAAAAAAAAAAATGTTGATTCCCAATAAAAAATGCAGTGCTGCCTAGAGGAGGATGCCCCTACTATGTCAAATATGTTTTTTTGTTATAAGTAATTTTTTATAATAATTTGGAAGTAGGTTTGAAGGTAATTATTTTTTAAGGAAGAAAGAAAATCCATTAATCTAACTCTATAACACCAAGAATTTGGCTTTGCAATTTGTGTCAATGGTATCCAATTAGAGAATTCCATTGCTCCAACCTATCTCAAGTTTTCCCTAAGTTTTCCTTTTTTGTATCTATAAGAATCTCATTTCCAACCACCAACTAAAAAATGGTGAAAATATGGGTGGTGTTACTAAGTACATTGTATAAGTTGGCCTTGGTCTAAACCATTCTTTCTTTTACTTTTAAAAATTCAAAAAAAAAAACATCAAAAACCAAAAAACTTTATAAAAGTTAAAAAAGTCAAATTCCAAAAAAAAAAGGGATTTAATTCATTGTATTAGGTTTAAACTTAAAATGATATAAATTATAAAAGGTTTAATCATTTACTCAAATTCTCTCCAAAAGATTTATGGAAATTCTAATAGAGATAGGCATGGGGAAAGAAAATGGTTGTAAAAAAGTGATAGAAGTGATTTACAAGGGAAAGAGTACGTTTGAATTTACCACTCACCAATTGTTGTGAGCAGACATCCATCCAAAGAGTTACAGTCCAAACATTGATGTTGTGCATCTTTTTGTTTACATTTTGATTTACAATGGAAAGAGTACGTTTGAATTTACCTCTCAACAATTGTTTTGAGAAGACATGCATCCAAAGAGTTGCAGTCCAAACATTGATGTTGTGCATATTTTTGTTTACATTCAAAAGTCGTAGTGTTGTCATGCATCACATCCATCTACATGCAAATTCACAATGAATGTTGTAGTGAAACAATGCTACTCACTACAGTCATTCACCAACTACTTAACAAGTCAACAAGAATACCCTGAACGACTCGTTATGATGAGGGATGGGCAAATATACTTCCTCTAAGGAAGTGAATGATGCATGATTCTTCAAAGGCATTGTGGGTTGTTAATTATTTTTCCTTCTTTCCCTCGATTCTACCCACTTACTTCCTCTACAAAGAAATATCATAAGAATTCTCTCTATCTAATGCAAGAATGTATCGTAAAACATCCCTCCATCTCATTCAAGAAGTCTTACACTTTACCCATCCCATCATATGCCTAAGGATACCGCAACTCTCTGCTAATCTAATGGAGCCAGTATGACCTAGTAGAAGAACCAACTAACCAAGTTTATCCATCAGTAGGCTCAACACAAGTAAGGTATTTTTCTCCCTTCTAGATTCAATGCCTCTATGGTGTGGAAAACAAAATGGCCTTCTTGAAATGAAAAGACACCACATAAATAAATCAATATCTAGAGGTGTGGGATCATTTCCACCACCTAATCTTGACGCAAAGAGAAACTCTTCACATCAAGTTATTAAAAGAATTATCAACAATTGGCGGAATCTCTTAAAGGGATTTTCAACAATGTTATGAATCTCTTATGCAAATTAGCCCACAAGGGGACTCGAAAAAGGCTATAGAACCTCTTAAAATCTCTTATGCAAATTAGTCCACAAGGAGACTTGAAAGAGACTCTAGAAAATTTTTAGGCTCACAAACTAGTGGATAGTATATAATTTTTGTATATAATAATTTTTTCATATGTAACAACTATTTAAATTTAAATTAGAAAGATGTTAACTATTTAATAGCAAAGGTAATAAAAAATTCTTTATGGTAATAGAAAATAAATTTTCAATTTTGTTATTCACGATGTTTAGGATTAAATTAATAGTAATTTAAAAAATATGCCTCCATAAGATACGGATCTGGTTGAATTTGAAGATACATTACCCAATACAATGGCCTAAAAGAACATACAGTGAACAGAACAAATAAAATATTAATTATTACTTTTAACTGGAAATTTGAGGCCTTTGGATCTCGCGCACACTACTCTGGAGCAAGCTTGTTTTAAGCGTTATCTTCTTTTTTTCTTTGTTATATCGAGGAAGGAAGTCTGGCATGGGAATGGATATTTGTTCTATCTAGGAAGATGTCTGGCATGGGAATGGATATGAAAATAACTAGATCTTAATAAAAATATTAAGAACAACAACCCAAGTTAGACAACGCAGTCGGCCATCGCCTCAAGAGATATCGGATTCAAGTCTCGGTGGGTTAAAAAATAATATATATCAAAGTCTTTGGACTCACAAGTAATAATGTTGTTGGATGCCAAGAGCTTCCGCATTCTCTACAATCTGAGCAACATGGACAACAAAAATGTTCTCCACCCTCGAGTAAGATGTGGAAACCAACGAGAGGACATCCACCAATTGATCATTGATTAGGAATATTAGCATTGATATAACAGAAAAAGTCAATTTTGAATATCAAGTGAAAGTTGTATTGGGATTCATGTTCAAGTTTCGGGTTCTTGGAAAGCCTAAGTGAAAATAGAGTGGATAACTTTGTAACTAGATTTTCAATGGTTGTCTACAGAATACAATGTGTACTTTTGTGAATTTTAAAGTTTTCATTATGCAAAAGGTTTATGTAAATTTTTGTTTCAGTTTATTATAAATTATAATATATGATTTAAGTACCATTATTTATCAAATCATTAAAACCTTAACGATAAAATTATAAATATAGTTTTTTGAAGTTCTAATATGAAATTAAAAATAAATATTAGTTATATTTATAAGATTTCACAACACATATCGTTAATTATGTTTATGATGTTGAATATGCATTTATTTGTATTTAACATTTAGAATTAACATTTGTGGTGGAAAATTTGTAGATTAGATTTGTTGGTTGATTGTATTGCTTTAAGTCTTACAACTCTAGTTCATTTTGAGAAACATAATTCTATATAAAAAACTACCATCACATTACATTTATGGCAGCAAAATTCTTTCAACCAAATTAATAATTAATCATACTAATTTGACTATATGTACTTATCTAGTTTTTTTTGTTTGATTTCAATCGATGGATGATGTTGTTTCGGGGCAAATTCGAGTCATTTGTTTTTGTTATCAAACTGACCAATTCCTATTTATCTATCTAGTATCAACCTCTCCATCTCCCAGACCCAGAAGACTTCAAGATCGAAGTCTTCTACCCCCCTGTGCCCAAAACTCCAAGAAAAATGTTCAAGTTTCTGATGTTTCCAGTGAGTTTAGAACCTTGGGCTTGTCCCTCGAATTCACTCTAGCGGTAAGCTCTCTGCACCATGGCTCTCTGTATTTTTATTTCAACTCCCCCCACTCTTCACCCTCTTCAATTTTCTTATATTGGGAGTTTTCTTCCCTTCCTCACAATCTACTCACCAACTCTCATGAAATAATCATTTTTCTTCAATTGGTTACTTGTCACCTGCCATCACAATGAATGGATTTTATTATTTTTAGGTAGTTGTTTTCTTCTTAGTTTAAAATATATCTAAAACAAATGTCTTCCATAATTTTTAGGCAGTCATTGTCTTCTTGGTTTAAAATATATCTACAGTGAATGGCTTCTATGGTTTTTTTATCAGTCTTCATTTTCTTGGTTTAAAATATATCTATAAGGATTAAATTGATTGTCCTTTGGTTTTTAAAATATATCAAAAATTGATTTGGTGGTTTATTTATGTCAGTACTCAAGTCCCACTTGACTTTTATTTTTTTGAACTAAAATTAAGGGGTTTATTATTAATGAGCCTTTATCCTTTTTATTTGTAATAGTAATTTAGTATGTTTATTAAATTTTATTATTAAGTTTTAAACTTAATACATTCATTACCTTCTTAATAGTTATGCATTTAATATAGTATTTTTACTAATTAATTCATTTATCCTATATTTAGACATTCTTCATAGTCGATTAGTATATACTAGTGCAATTCATGTGATGTATGCGTATGTAGCTATCATACTTATGCCATGCTAATAATCATATTCTGCCCATAATTCAAGATGGGTCATTACATACACCCCTCCTTCAGGAATCTTAGTCCTAAAGTTATGGTTTATATATTATATCAGTAATTACTTTATCTATTAACATATTCATGTAAGGATTATTTTCCTGATTGAATTCTCGTTTATAATGTGAGGGCACTTAAATTTGTATTTTGAACATTTATAGGTTATGAATTTAGTATTCATACCCTACCCCAAGAGAAAAATAAATTTATTCTAAAATCTTCCTATCCATCATAATCTCTTATATCCACATCCTATATGTCCTCTACTAGATTATATCATGATCTTAGCTAAACTAACCTAACCATCCATAAAACCCTAATGATGGTAGTGTCGACTACATTGACCTAACTTCCCCATTAGACATCTAGTAGTCATCATCATACGTCCAGGGGATCGTGACTCTATGTTTTGGAGAAAAAACAATGGGAAATGCATCCATCTCTTTTAATAAGACCAAGGTCAACGCCCTATCATGGAATCTCATTGCGCCTCAACTGTTCTTGGAGGATTTTTATTTCTTGGTCAGTTTGGATAATGATATCATATGAAATATGAACACCTGTCTACACATTATATCATATGCATCAATTTTTTTTAAACCTAAATAACAATATCATATATAATATAAACGTTTGCCTACACATCATAACACATGAATCAATATATTCAAAACCAAAATAACGATATCATCTGCAATATAAACACTTGTCTACACATTACAACATATGCATCGATATATTCAAAACCAAAATATATTCAAATAACAGTTTCCAACATTCATATTCTTTGACATCTATGATATTGATCTTTGAGTTCACATAAAATGTTTGGCTAAGTCTAGCCAATATACCTGCATTTTAGATTTCACATTAAGTAGTCAAATGTGGTCATTGTAATTATATCCATCACATCAATAATAAAAAATATGTGGTCTTTAACATAATCACACATGTTGATAAGTATATGTAGACATCTCATTCATAACATAATTCACATTGGTATCCATGTACCAGCAACAAGTACATATGTAATTAAGCATACATGACTATATATATATATATATATATAGATATATATATATATAGATATATATATATATATATATATATATATATATATATATATATATATATATATATATATATATATATATATATAACATTCTCACTTGTGATTCTTCATAGTTATAAGTAAGTTCAAAATGGCAGTCTTATGTATCTAGCTAGATAAGGTAAGGATATATAAAATGGAGTATTTAAGTGTTACAAAAATCAAAACAAGTTGGGATATTTATGGCATGTGGTCTCTATGTCTTCCTAGGTAGCAAACCTAGGACTATACATGTTCCATTATACATTAACTTGGTATGCCTAGTTGCTCCTGTTTTTTTGAGTCCTACATTCCAGTATACATAATGGTTCAACTGAAACAGTGCCTTTGTATGATAATTGTAGTTCCTTCCATTGAAGGTCTTGATATTTGTTAGATATATAATGTATTACTACAAATACATGAAAAACATCATGAATTTTATGCAAGTGGGGTGATAGTGCAAGACAGTAAGAGATAACTCCAACTCTTTCCATAATTTTAAATGGTCCAATAAACCAAGGTGACGCCTTTATTCTCTTTCCAAACTGGGTGGTGCTTTCATTTGGTCTGATAAAAAAACAAAAATCTATCTCCTACTTCATAATTCATATCCATCCTACGAATATCAACATAGTCTTTTTGTATATCTTAAGTTTCTTTTAATCGTTTCCTAATTTATTTTACCCGTTCTTCAATATCATGAATTAATTATGGTCCCACAATAACCTAATCACATAACTTGTCCCAAATTAGCAGTTTTTTGCAAGGCCTTCCACACACTGCTTCAAATGGAGGAATTCTAATTGAACTATGGTAATTGTTCTCATATGCAAATTCAACGAAGGGAAAGTACTTTTTCTAAATTTTAACTCTATACAGAAATTACCTGCATACGAATTCTAAAACACAAAAAAATAAACAATGCGAGAGCATAACACATAAAACACATATACATAGAGATTTTCCCCTGGATCCCAAAACCGGGACTACCAGCTTGATTTTTCATTATGTTCCTTTCAATGTTGCAAAACATATTTATACATGCTGAAACATCCAATGCCATGGATCGAAAACCATCGCATCCAAAACCATGTACCAAAAACCATCGCGTCCAAAACCATATGTGAAAACCATGCACAAAACCATAGGCAAGTCTGCCCAACCTAATATAGTGTCCAAAAAAGTTTGTATTGAAGAAGCCAATGTTATTGCTAGAGTGTCACAGTTCCATCATCATAAATTTAGGGAAGCCCTTGAGATTGAAAAAAGGCCGAGAAATATCAATAGAGAAGATGGCTGGAAGATCAGTAGTTGTTGGGTCCTAGCCCTTGCTTCCTAGTCATTTTCTTCGCATCCTACCCTCCCTCTGTGTGCAGCTGGTTCCAGTTTTCTTATAAGTCAGTTTCCCCTCGTTATGTCGTAACCTTCTCTCTTTTGCCTTCGTTCGTTGATGGGTTGTTTATATTGTAGGAGATATTTTAATAGCATTTAGTTTATGCTATTAGTTATATACTAACTAATTATAACTTAATTAATAAAATAAAATTAATTACTTTAATATTGAAATTTATCTATGATAATATGCTTTTATTAATTTATAATTAAAATAATTAAACTATGTAACAATTAAAGATACTTAAAAATACTAGAGATTTATTCTTATTATATACTACTTAAATTAATTTACTTAATATTTAGATTTATATTTATAATAAAATATTAATATAATACCTTTTACGTAAATTCATATACCACCAACCCCCTCCCTCGCGCCCCCATTTTAACTTTTAATTTAATAATAGTATAACTTACTATTAATTTAATAATTATTTAAATCTTAACTATAACTCATTTTAATTTTAATTTTTTAGATATAGTTATGCCCCCCTAATTGGTCTGGTCTAATTAGTCGTTTCCTAGTCAAATATAGTCATTGGTTGGTCAATATAGTTGTTTCCTGGTCAAATATTATAGGCATTAGATGTTCTGCTTTGACTATTTAACTAGCAATCTAGATCTGATTCTTCAACTTGTCCTGACGATGAACCACACTGGTTGGTTTGAAATGTGTCGACAAATAAAATATCATGTGATTTATGCCGAAAAATATCTCATAAATCACATGTCTTCAACAATATGACCTAGAACTCAAAACATTCCATACCATAAAAGGTCATGGCCTATGCAGACTAGAAGTCAAAGCTAAGGATGCTCCCAAACAAGATCTTTCATGATGGGTGCGGGAGATAGAAATTGTACAATATTGATCATGTTCCTCTATCCACATCTACAGTGTCCTGGTATGTATATCTATGGAAATGTTTGGAGCATGACGCCTTTCCCTTGTACTTATCGAACAAACAAAAAAGGGGAATTCATATAAAGGCTCTATCATATCAATTGGTCCATGGAGTGCTTTTTCCAAAGCACCATGATGGACTTCTACTAAGGTGCATCGAGCCACAAGATATGGGTAAGCTCTTTGAGGACTTCAACGATGGACCGACAGATGTCCATTATGTGGGCAAAACCACAACACACAAAGTTTTGAGGGTTGATTATTATTGGCCCACTCTTTTCAAATATGTGCATGCCTATGTCTGCAAGTGCCAATCTTGTCAAAAATGTGTTGGTCGTGAATAAAGGTCAGTCGCTCCACTGATCCCAATAGCAATAAAAGAAGTATTCCAATAGTGGGGCCTTGAAGTCATTGGTGATATTTTCCCACACTCGTCAAAGCAGCACCGATATAGTCTTATAACTACAAATTACTTTACCTGGTGGTTAGAGGTAGTTCCCCTTAGATAAGTAAATGACCAAGAAGTCATTCATTTTTTCCAATAGAACATCATAATCAGTTTTAACATTCCTAAGTCACTTGTCTTTGATAATGCAAAGTTGTTTTCATCATTAAGACTTTATGAATTTTCATTAGAGAATGGGATTTTTTTAAAACATGCATCTAATTATTATCCCCAGGGAAATGGTCTGGTTGAATCAACAAATAAAAATCTTATTCGCATAATCAATAAGACCATTTTCTCTTAACAGAAGAACTGACATACTACTTTAACTAATGCACTTTGTTCCGAATGTGTAACTCCAAAACATTCCCTAAAAACCTCACCATACTTTCTAGTGTATGGTAAAGAAGTTATCTTTCCCCCGAACCTGTATCTCCCAGCCTTAAAGCTCTCCCAAGAGTCACAAGGAAAACATTTCATACTAGTTCAAAGCAGGATAGACGCTTTACTCAAACTCAAGGAAGAGAGGCTCAAAGCCAAAGACTGGTTTGTTGTACATCAAAACCATGTAAAGTGTTGGTTTCATAGAATATCTGCAATGGAAAAGAGATTTGATGTGGTTGACCTAGTTCTGAAATGGGATAAACCCCATGAAGAAAAGGGTAAACACATTAAGTTCTAGCCATTGTGGATTGGATCATTCACAATTGAAAAAAGGCTCAACCATAATGCCTTCAAGATGAAATTTTTGGATGGATGGATTGACCCCCTTCCCGTAAATTGTCGAGACCTTAAGCAATATTTTCAGTAGTAGTTATGAGTTGCACTTTCTGTATATATTATTTTACATTTTCTTTCATTTTATTCTTGTTTCAATTGTGTATCCGTTATGTAGTCATGT
This sequence comes from Pinus tabuliformis, assembly GCA_031772625.1. NCBI lineage: Eukaryota > Viridiplantae > Streptophyta > Pinopsida > Pinales > Pinaceae > Pinus > Pinus tabuliformis. The sequence continues at coordinate 475,390,184 of CM062810.1, read as the reverse complement.
CATGTTTTGTCTTGTTTTTAGTTATTGTACATAAATGAGACTTTTGGGTAAAGTGGATGGAACAAATACTTTGTAGTGTAATCAAAGAGAAGTGTGACAACTACAACACTTGAATTTTTGTTTATTCTCCTTCTTTCTTTGGTAAAATTCCATAGGTTGAGGTAATTCTAGATATAAAATATGATTCTCCCAATAGGAGAACCTTGAGGGAGCCTATTAGATCCATGTTTATGCTACCACTTGAACTTCTCAACTTGGTATATGTCTACTTGTGTGTTAAGGCTTATCCAATCTAGTAGAGAAGGGGTAAGGGGAGAATATAAAGTGAGAAAACCTAAATCAAAGGTCTTAAAATAATTCTCTAAAGGGGTAACGTTATCTACTCTCAATAAGTTGAGATCCCTCTCTACTCATTAAGAATAATAAGTTCCAATTCATAATTATATTAAATAAATAAATAAAGAGTGAAAGAAGAGAAAGGCTTCCTACATAGGAAGTTGAAGCAAGCGACTTCATTGGGGTATTGTCTAGGCTCGTTGGTCGTGAGAAATGTTTGTGCTCCTGAAGTGACTCTGTCAGGGTACTTTCCAGGCCTATTAACATTGGAGCAACACTAGAGATCAAAACTCTATACTCTAAATATTATAAACTAGCCATGCACATTACCCTTTCCTAAATTTAACCAATTGTAATACAATGTATCCTTGTGAGAGTTCAACTAAGTAGAGAAAACAAAATATGTTATGTATGAAACCAGGTCGAAAGGGGGAACTTGGGGCACTCAATACCTCCTGGATATCTGAACCTTAACTGAAAAATATTCCTGGATAGAGACGTTGAATTTTTCCTAGTGTTTTTCCAAGTGTTATCAGTACTACAACACCCTCCAAAATTTCACTGCATCTGAATTTTGGAGCCTACTTCATCATCGTATCAAGTGTTGCCTCGATTTTCAAGTGGTGTTTGATGTTGTTTCACATGCCTTAATTTTTCTTGAATGTTATCAAGTGTTTTCACAATGATTAGAACATTTTTACATGTATTTCATGGTCATAAAACATTTTGTTGTTGTAAACAACACTTTCAGGTCACAGTTGCACACACTTCACTAGTTATACTTGGGGAATGTGCCTAAAATAGATTTTTGATGTATATTCATTGTTGATAAAGTTTGCATAAGTTTTATTGATGACTTAGTATGCGTCGCACATGGTTTTATGTCTTGAAATCATCTTTCTCACCCCTTGACCAATCATCTAGGCTTAAAAAAATTCTGGTTCCAAAGTGATACCATTAAGGACAAGAGCGCATGAGTGCACTTCAAAGCCTTGATGGGAGATCCTTCAATGTTTAGAAGTGTGTCATGCAGCCTCCTTGAGAGTTAGGTGCACTCCAAAAGCACGAATCCCCTTCCTTGTTCTAAACTATGCCCTCCAAAATGACTAAGTCTTCCTTGAGCGCACTCCTTCAACTCGAAGAAGTGTGCCCTCCTTGAGCACACTAGCGTACCCTGAACATCTGAAGCTTAATCCTTCAGCCTTCCCTAGTGCATGATGCACCCTCCTAAACTGCTTGAGTGCATTAGTACACTATGAAGGCATGAAGCCCTAGCCTTCCACCTTCAAGATTGCATCCTACAACATTCCTGAGGCCTCCTTGAGCACACTATAACACACTCAAGGCATGAAGCCTCAACCTTCAACCTCTGAGAGTGTTCCCTAAACCCTCCCTCTCTCCCTTGAGTGCATAGCACACTTGGGAAGCCCGAAGCTTTCCCCTTTGTCCTTCAGAATTGTGACATATTCCCTGCCTTGACTGCCTTTTTCCATTTGAGCACATGAGTGCATTTCGAAGCCTCGAAGCTCCTCATCCTCAGTCCTTCAGCCTTTCCAAGTGCACCCTTGTACCCTGAAGCTCCTTTAACCATTTTGAGCACACCAAGAAGGAATAAACTAGAAAGTGTACATAAAACATGGTAGAGTAGGATATTTTCATAGTGATATTTTCTCGTCATGGGTGATCATAGAAACAGGTATTCGAGGAACCTCATGGAAATAACACATGAGGAATATCATGCAAAGAAGATAAATAAAAGAAGCACGAAAAGAACCAAGAACACATCTGAACATTAATGATCAAAGCAACCTAAATACTTTAATATTGAATACCCTTTGGAGGGTGAAAGCGCTATGATCAGAAGATGAACAAAGAACAGATACAATGGCAGCTATGTCACCACATAAAGAAGTCCATGTCATTAGTCACCATGAGTCCTAATCATCCAATATAGCGACATGTCTAGTCTCATCATATGATGATGTGGAAGTCAAAATTTATTATTGTAACTATTGTAAAGCATAAACAAGTAGAAGTCCAAGAGTCATGTGTGAACTCAATAGTCATGGAATTCCAAAGGAAATGTAATACCAAAAGTTATATGTAATTCCAAAAGTCATTTGGAACTCCAAAGGTTGCAGAAGTCTAAAGGTCACTAGAACTTAGAAAGTCAAGAGTCATGAGGATATGAAAGGTCACTCCTCAAGTTATAAATAGATCCTTATTTTGAATGTAAAGGAGTTTTAACCTTGCCTTATACCATAAGGCATAAGAGATATAAGTTAGTACTTTTAGGAAGAAATTAGTGGCTCCTATGCTACACAATTAGAGCAAGTGATGTTCATTGTATTCATGCATCTTGGGAATTTTACTTAATATTCGAAGCCTAATGGCCATCACATTTTCATACGTGGATTATGAGTTTTTGTAAGATTATTCTATGAATTTTTATCATTCATATTTTCTTTCACCAGTACTAAGGTAGTTTAACTATTTCGGTTATTTTAGTGCTTATCCTATTGAGAATGTGTTGTAATTGTTGTAACGATCGTCACATCTATGTGGAATATTATGTTGGATGTTAAAAGAAACATTATTGTTTATGTGAGTCTCTATTAAGGTGGTACTATTACCTCTCTCTTACAGGCTCACTTTCTTCCCCTTCTATAGTAGAAGAACCTTGATACACCTACAACGAAACATTCATTAGGCACACTTGTTTTCTTTTTAAAGGCACATATGTGATTATCTCTCTTGTTGATAGTTAAAGGCAAGGCAGATCTTTAAGTAGACAGCAGTTGGGTCGTATTCCAGATGGGGATCCTATACCAAAGGTTGTGAGGTCTAATTGGGACCACATATCTAGGAGGCCCCTTTGAATGTTGGCAGGTCCAACGCTATCAACATTTCTAGCACTAGAAGGAGGGTAGCCAAATTTTTATGGTTGATAACTCCACCCACCCACATTATACTTCTTTTGGAAAACATAGTAACATTCCCAACACCTCTCTGATTCATATTCCTGAAGTAGAAATACCTTTTCAGCCTGAATCATAAAAAACTTACGAAGTTACCTATGTTCACTTCTGAGTAATTCGGCCTATAACCTGTCGCTTTACAAAGGCTATTGGATTAATTCCTAGATCACATAGTATTTCTTATTTTATGAAGAAGAAGTAAACAAATATTATTGGGATAGTGGTTTCTACAGTGGAAGATTTGGTTTTTCTACTCATGAAGAGTTAGCAGAATCTGAAGATAAAACAAAACAACCAGAGTAGCCTCCATCTTACAACGAAGGGGATGGGGCAAATTATGCTCTCAAACAACATTTTCCATTGGTTAGGTGTCCACAAATAAGAGTCCTTATACTCTGAGGAGGAGGAGGAGCACAGAGACAAGAACATGGTAGACCAGGATTTGGATTGGATGGCTCACAGCCCACTCGCTCTTCTAGGTATTTTACATAAGATGCCAAGACACCCAAAAACTTTGTTAATGAAATATAACCCTGACAAGGAAATCAAAGCAAAAGACCATTTGGATAACTTCTACCAACACTTGCAAATGCTCAAGGTACATTATAATGATGTTGCATGCAGACTCTTTCCTTGTACATTAGACGGTAGAGAAATTGTTTGGTATCATAGTCTTCCTTCAAACTCAATTCAGAATTGAAAGGGGTTTAAGAAGTTGTTCCTTGAAAATGTTTGTGATGAAAAAACCTAGTAATGTTATTAAAGGGTTTAGGGAATCTAAATATGGAGCATAAATAAGAGGTTAAAGATTTTAATCAGAGGTTAAATAGGATATTGAAAAAATTTCTGGCAGATACGAAGCCTCATGGCTCCATCACAATTGATTACTACACTTCTACCTTACCGATAAGCATAGTGCAATTTGTAAAGAGAGCCGCAAAAGAAACTTTGGCATAGAATTTTGAAGCCATTTTTGTTGAAAAGGACTTGCATTTAATTGGAGTTATTATTGATGATGAATCATATAAATACTCCCAGTAGACAGGAAAATGGTCTCAAGCCTCTTCAAGCAAGGCCAAGAATAAACAGGCCATTGATATTTAAAGCTTGACTCGAACTATCAAGACTATGTTCAATGAGTTTGGAAAAATAAACAAAGGAAAAGCGAGATCATTGTCGATAGCAAGCCCCCAAACTTCAACTTCCTGAGGACTAACAAGAACAACAACAACAGTAATCAACAGTTTTAGTGCCTAGATTTACCTCAGGCTAAGAAAGGTAGAATCCAGGGCCAACATCAAACCACGCTTAACCTGGTAGCTAGCCCTACTAGGTCGGGAGAGGGCTCTCTCTGGGTCAATCTCAGCAAAATATGATCGCTAAAGGCTTGAGATGACTGATATAAATACTGATCTTAGGCTAGGCATATGTGTGAAAGAGTTTGATTGAATAAAATGACGTTTTTGTTGGCTCTAATGGAAAGGTAGATTTTAGGTGCGAGGAATGAAGTTCAATCTTGCAGAGATCTCAATGGGGCAAGGTAGGAAAACTGATTTCGCACTTAAAATCGAATAAGATGGAGGGATTATATAGGTGAGGAATTGAAAAGGGAAAGAGCAACTATGGATCCTCTCCAAACAACTGAGAACATCAAGAAACTAAAGCAAACCTCAAGTAGAGCACTACAATTTAAATGGATTCTACTTACACTCTTGTTTGTTTTAGTTAAGAAGAAACAAGATAGATAATGTCATACATAACACATAAAAAAATACAGAAGAAAGTAATGTACCAAAACAAAATTCGACAAGGATCCCAAAGAGTGCTGCAAACCCTGGTCTTAATTCCTTAGCCAAAATGTTGATATGAGTGTACAATGAAGCTCAAGGATTTCTCAAATGTCCAACCACGCTAATGACTGAAATATCACAAGATATAGACAAACCATAACTCATCCTAGCCTCTACGAGTCGAGCTCAGAAGTTTAGGAGCTGTTCCAACTAATTCTAAACTGAGAACTAGAAATCAGGCAGTGGAATAGCTTGCCTCTAGAAACTAGGGAACTGATTCATTTAGTTTGAAACAACTTTTTAATAGATGAATCTACCTCCACAAGTGAAAATTTGACATATTTAAATCATGATCCATCAATGTACATTAAATTACATCACAAATTTGACATTAAGAAGGTGAAAAAGTCAAATTGGCAAAATCTAGGCGAAAAACAGAGCATTCTTGGTCAAACTGGGCCAAATTTCCTCTATGCGCCGCGCCTAATTTCTCTATGCATAGCGCCTATTTGGAGCCACTTTTGAAGGCCTTCCCGGTGTCCAAATTCGCTCCAAGTGTGCTTGTTGGAAAGGTCTACATGTCTACTTTCCAACCCAAGTAGAGATTTTTACTTTGGCCTCCATTTTCCCCTTCAAAAGTCAGTTCTCCCAACACTGCTTCCTGTGTGTCAAAATAATGGTAGTAAGGTCATTTTTGAGTGTTTTTTACCTTTTTGAGGGCTCAAAACCTGTCCAAATTTCTTGGCCATTGGTAGGAAAGAATATTTTTCCATGAAAAATAAAAAAATGCTAAGTTTGTATCATTTGGAGGCTCCCAACAAAAGCGTGCGCCAGGTGGCGCAACGCATAGAGCAGAAAATCCTGTTTTTTGTTCCAAAAATTCCAAAAATGCAAACAGTGCCCCAAATTTTTTGAAATTTGGGCTGAGTCTTCTCCATCAAGGATTTTTTTGGGCCAAGGAAGCCTCAGCCAATATCTGAAGTTTATTTTGTGCTTTTTGCCTGCTCGATCTCTTCTTCAATTTCGCCTTCAAGCTCCTGATTCTAGCTTGGCACACCATATTCCTTGACAAATAATGATATGCCATGTTTCTCCACATATTATTCTCATTGATGTCTTTCTCCAACCTCCTCTCCAAGTGGATATTAGTCCTCTCCAACCAGGACTCATGATGCTTGCTAATGTGTGAGTTTTCTTGATGAGTATGAAGAGATTTATGGTGATTTTAGTTTTCTGCCACCAAGGGTAAGAATGTATGAGGGACTGTGGAGGGAGAGGGTAAGAGGGGTTTAGAAATGTTTCTGACTAAAATTTTGGGAATAGAATGGTTTTAGGGGTAGTTTTTAGATTTTGGGATAACAATTAGGGTTTAGGAATGTGTAGCTAGGTTTTGGATAGTGGGAGTTAGGAATATGGGGTTAGTGAATTTAGGGATATGGGAATTAGGTATATGGAGATGAAACTAGAAAATGAATGTGGGAAACAAAGAGTGTAGGAGTGAGGGAATGGAATTTGGCAGCAAAAACACAAACAACAAACCCTAAGCACTTGTTTTTGAGCAAAAAATGCAAGGAAGTAGGGTTTGAGTTTTGTCTCACTAAACCACCATAAATTTTAAAAAAAAATCATTCACTAGCAAGGTAAAAAATATTGAATTACTTGCACACCATAGGATTGAGAAAATTTAGAAATTTGAGAGATTTTATGGGTAAAATTTGACTTACAGCTCTATGCGCCACACCACAAACCCAATGCGACACGCCACCAAACCCAATGCGTCGTGCTTTTTGCAGGAGACTTTTGGAGGCCTTCCCAATGTCCAAATTGGGCACGGGATAGTGCGTTGGAAATTTTATTGAGTATAATTTTCAACACAATTGGAATTTTTCAATTTTGAGTCTATTTTCCCTATCAAAAGTCAAATCTTTCAAGACTGGTCAAAATGTGCAAAATGAGGCTGCCTAAGGGCGGAGTGCTGTTGCAGTCAACTTTTGAAGGTCTTCCTCAACTCTAAATTGAGCTCATGATAGCTCATTAGAAATATATTTGTGTATAGTTATCATTTTACTCATCAAGCAAGTCATTTGGCCAACCAAGCTAGGAGAAAACTTGATTTTCCCAATGTCACTTCAGAGGTGCATCAATTCTCCTGAGGCAACTATATTTTTGACATTTCTCTAAAACCATGAAACCTATGTAAAAATTGAAGGATGTTTTCTTCCTTGGCCTATTTTGTACAAAAACCTCTCTCAATTTTCCCAAATTCATCTTTTATTGCTCATAAACATCATTGGATTAAAAGCTATCCCGATGTGTGGAACAGGGAATTTGTTGAAATGAAGTGAATAAGGGGCTTCTAAATTCTTGAGAAAATTTTGGGAAGTAGGGAGGGATGCTAGGAAGCAGGGGAAAGTGGAATTTCAAAGATTGAGTGAGGGGAGGTGGTCCAAAAAGGAAAAACATAGGCCTAGCCTAGAAAATTGTCAAGTTATAGCAAGAAACTAAGGTTTGTGCGAAAATGAGGAATTCGGGGGATCTCAGTGATGGGAAGTGTTTAATAAGGTACATTAAGGATAGGGGAAGGTGTATGAACATCAGGATACAAGTTTTACTGATGATTTGACCATCCAAGAGAAATTACCTTCAAAACCCTAGGAGAGGGAAATGAACCTTACCTAGGCACAATTGAAGCATGAACAAGGTGTAAAATGACCCATTGGGACTTGGCATGATGATGAAAACACTATGAATGATGGTAAATTCAGCTGAATGGTGACATGGACTGACATTTGGAAAACTTTGAAAGGAGTAAAAGCAAACCCTAGACCTAATACCTAGTGACCAAATTTTACTTGAAGACTCACTGAAATGACAAAATTTGACCTTGACACCTTTAAATCACTTTGTAAGAGCATGTTTGATCACTGGAGGAAGGTTGCAAAGACTGACACTAACAAGCAAGCTAATTCTGCACAGAGTTAAAATGTCATACTCAATGTCAAAAGCATGGGCATGGACCAATATTGTTCTGTTCATCAAGAATATCACTCAGGAAAGATATGCCCATAGTAGAATCACAACATGAATGCCGTGGTTGTTCAAATTATTGAATTTATACTTTTAGATGAGAATACTAAGAAGATGGAAGAGAAGGAAGAATTTAATGTGGCTAAAGGGACTACAGGTGTTAGACATGTAATAATCACTTCCAATTGTGTGTTCACTAATGAGAAGAAAAAAATTGATGAACCACCATTGAATGAGGCCCCATATCATAAGAAAAACAACTGATACAAGTTGATAAGTCAAGGGCATGTTCTTGAACAAGAGTTGACGAGGCAAAAATTGAATGAACATTTGTTAAGGAAAATTACACGCCCATCAACTCAGCTCATAAAGCTCAAGACAAGTCTGGAGATGCTGCCACAACAAAGAACACTTCCTCCAATAGTAAAAGCAAGTCTACAATTCTAGAAGTGTCAAACAAAGTCACTCCTCCAGACACTATGACAATTCATGTTGTGTTGGATTACAATATAATGGAAGATATGAAGAAAGCACACAAAGTTATTTCAATCTTTAAGCTTACAAGGATACCAAGATAGCAAGAACTCCTTGTCCAAGTCATTTCCTAGCCTTCATTAGGTGCTAATGCCTCTTCTTCCCATAAGGTGTTGGTAAGTCTTTTGATCATCTCAAATCAATTTTAAGACTGAAACATTAGAAGATGATACTCTTTTCCCTCCATTTCTATTGAATTTTATAATTTCTAATTACAATGTTCAAAATTGTTTAGTTGATTCTAGTGCATTCGTACACATAATTCCATTATCTTTTGCCAAGAAAATTAATGTCAAATGGGATAAGACTAATGCATATTTATTCAGCTAGATAAGTTTCTTGTCCAAGCTATTGGTGAACTCAAAAATGTTCTTATTCACTTATCATCCGATCACCGAGTTCACTAGTGCATAAACATAGTGATTGTGGACATCCTGAAAGCCTATGGTGTATTTCTAAGTAGAGACTAGTCTAGAAAACTAAAGGGGTATTTTTCTACCAATTGGTCACATTTATGGCTTCCGTACAAGGGCAAGAATAACCAAATTTGAGTGGAATCAAAACCTTACATGAAACACATTGTTACACCTTTCGAAGGGAAAAATGAGCTTGTTGCTTTCGCAAACTTAATTTTCAATAATTGATTTTTAGAAACTGACCTTGGGTGCTACCTTGCACAACCATCACCCATTCCACTAGATACACAACTAGAACTCCTTCCTTATTCTCCATTTGGTGCAAATGAACTATGTAATATAGATGTACATAATAGTAGTAATGTTAGTATTAGTAGGAATAATAATACAGGAAACAACTTAGTAGCTAGTAATTTTTGGACTCTTTATTTTGATGGTTCTAAGATGCAGGACGATTCTGGAGCCATTTGTGCACTTACAAATCCGCATAATAGGAAACATATAATTTTATGTCGTCTGGAGTTTGATTGCACTAAAAATACTACAAAATATGAAGGAATTGTACTTGAATTAAAGAAAGTTATAGACCTAAAGGTAGAGCTCTTAAATGCAATCAGAGACTCAGAGGTAGTCACTCATAAGGTACGAGATATTGTACACTGTGTTTCACCTAGGGAAAATTTTAAGGATGGAAAACTATCTTTAAGTTTAAAAACATTGGTGAATCTCACTAGTCCCTAATTTCCAAACTATAAAATGTTTATTGATGTGTTTTTAAAATTATTCAAATTTATAATGATTTTATATATACTCTCTATATAATGTTGGCGATTTTTAAGGTAAAATAATTTTATATTGTAAGATTTGGTGAATTGTTTTTATAAAAAATGGTAATTGGAAAATATTATTTTTAGAAAACTCATGGAAAATTAGCCCACTTGCGAATATTAGCCCCTAAAATTTTCCCTCACCTTAAAAACTACCAGCAGGAGGTATGGCGTTTGATAAATCATTTCAAATATTTCAATATTATTTATGTCCAAGAGTTTGAAATGCAGTAATAGATGCATTAGCAAATTCCGCTGCTAGGATGTCGCCATTGAAAAATAGTTTTTCTATTGAAATTTTATATAAACCATTTGTACTCAAAAATATCAATAATTTATGTGTTTTTAATAACTACCAATATATACTACACTTTATAGCGAATGTTGACGTATTCAAAGATGTTTCCATAGAGGACGATAAGCATGAGCAGACTCTACAGGAAGCATCCCAAGAACCGAAAGGAAACGGTATGCCAAAAGGTGTGGTGTCCCTAGAGAATTATATGACTTGTATAATGATTAATAAGACTTACTAAAACAAAGATTTAGAGTTCAAAGCTCACATTTTAATAAGTCAACCTTGTAACCCCCATAAAATCTGAAATATGTGAACCTCGGTACTTGTTGTTCCCTACAGGAACAATAAGTGTTTATTCTCCTATTCAAGTAGTATCAAGATATGTTACCATGTACACATGAAGATTTAAAGAATTATGACACTCGTATCTTCCAACACATAATTCCTATAATAGAATGGGGTGAAATCGTTCCCAAAAAAACTACGGAAAGTCCATCCAACATTGGAACCCCTCATTCAGAAAGAATTGAGAATGTTGATGAATGTTCGAATCATCTTCAATGTTAGACATTCGATGTGGGTTTCCAACTTGGTCCTGGTTAGAAAGAAGCTCTGTGAAATACATTTATGTGTTGATTTCTGAAATCTTAACTGGGCTTATGACAAAGATAACTATAAAGTGTCATCCATGGAGCAGATACTCCATATAGTCTTTGGGTCTAAAATGTTTTCTCTACTAGATGGATTTTCAGGCTATAATCAAGTGCTAGTAGCGGAATCGAACAAATTGAAAACCACGTTAAGGACTAAATGGGGAATGTTTTATTTTAAGAGAATTGAATTCAGACTAATCAATGTCGGAAGAACTTTTCAAAGAGCGATGGAGATCACCTTTCATGCCCATATAGTTCTAAGCATTTTTTTATTTAGATGATGTTACTCTATTTTCAAAGAAAAGTTCAGATCATATACGTCATCTAAAACATATATTTGAGTAGTGTTGGAAGTATGGAATTTACCTTAATCCCAATAAGAGTGTATTTGGTGTGTCTAAAGGGATTCTACTAGGGTACATCATAAGAAAGAGTGGAATCAAGATTTATCCTGAGAGGGTAAAGGCTATCACACAAATCCTCTTTCTAGTAAACAAGAAATCAATGCAATATTTCTTAGGGAAAATTAATTTCCTCGGAAAATTCATCTCTGATCACTACAATAAAACAAGCAAGTTGCACTAGATTTAACACCAGATTTTAGTGCATTTTTTTCTCAATTGGGATGAGCAGCCTGGCACTAAATCTGGCTCTATTGTATAATTTTTAAAGCATCCTTTTTTGCACCAAATTTTTCTTATTTTTTGTGCCAAATTTTCCATCATTTTTTGCATCATATTTTGCACCAAGATTTTTATTTGGTTTTACAGCAGGTTTTGCTTCTAATTTTGTGCCATTTTTTGCATCTATTTTTCATCATTTTTTTCTTCCTCTTTTGTGGCATTCTTTGCTTCTAGTTTTGTGTTGTAATTTGCATCACGTTTTACACCATCTTTGGCATTAATTTTGATTTAGTGTCTTTTTTACATCTAGTTTGTGCCAATTTTTGCATGTGGTCTTATGCCATTTTTTGCTTCTAATTTTGTACTTATTTTTACATCTATTTTTGTGCCAGTTTTTTTGCCTTTTTTTACACCATTTTTTCATCCAATTTTGCACCATATGTTGAATATGATTTAGTGCCAAATTTGGCATGCATTTTTGCACCATTTTTTGCATCCACTTTTGCATTTTATTTATTTCCCTTTTTTGCATCCTATTTTGCACCATATTTTGCATCTAATTTTGCATCATTTGTTGCATCCGCATCATTTGTTGCATCCAATTTTGCATGCTTTTAAATATCTAAATCTACATCCTATTTTGAACCATATGTTGCATCCACCTTTGCATCCCATTTTGTGTCTATTGTTACATTCAATTTTGAGCCATTTTTTTCGTCTACTTTTGCATTTGTTTTTGCACCAAGTTTTGAATGATTTTTTGCACCTCATTTTACATCCAATGTTGCATCTCAATTTGCATTCAAATTTGAGCCATTTTTATGCCCATTTTTGCACCATTTTTTATGTCCAAATTTGCATCCTTTTTGGTATCTAATTTTGCATCCTTTTTGGCATCCAAATTTTCATCCTTTTCTATGCCACATTTTGTGTACACATTTGCATCTCATTTTGCACCAAGATTTTAGTTTGGATTTTCATCTAATTATGCATCATTTTTGACATCCTTGGTTTCACCCTTTTTTAGTCCCATTTTGCATCTTGTTTTGTGTCTTTTATTACATCCTATTTTTACACCATTCTTTGCATCCTCATTTTGGTGCCATTTTTGCATCCTTTTTTTGTGCCCAATTTGGTATCCTTTCATATGCCCTATTTTGTTCCCTTCTTTGTGTCTAGTGTTGCACCCTTTTTTAAATTTACTTTAAAACACTTTTTGTGTCATTGTTTGCATCTTGTTTTGATGGCTAGTTTAACATCCAATTCTACTCCCAATTTTATATCCATGGTTAAATCCACTTTTGGCTTATTGTTTAGAGTTTTACTTTTATTTCCATTTATGGCCCCCTCTATGGGTTCATTTTACTAATCTCATTTACATAGTGAAATATATTAAAGTTTCTAAATATCTTTTTTTCTGTAGGATCTAATGCATAGTTAAATGAACATAAAACCCTCTTAGTTTATCCCGAAAACCTAGGACAAACCAATTAAGAGAAAGGTTGTTCTAACGCTAAGGATTCTTAGTAGATAAAGATGTAGAGTATAGATTAAGAAAAAGAGAAGGAATTCTTTTGAGTCCTCGCATGCAGGTCTTCTTGGAGTTTTTAATATAGTTAGGAAGCGCTCCTATCTAGATCCAAAGCTTGGTCCTACACATAAGAGAGAGAATAAAGCAACCTTCACAACATAATATCTTTATAATCGAAACTATCAGAAACATATAAATATTATTGAATAAATAAATATAAACCAAAATCCCATACATCCATTAGTTAAATAGAAGAAGTAAAGAATGAATAGACACATATGGAAGGAAGAACAACTGTTCTATACTAATAAAGGATTTGGAGCAAAGTTACAACAATAAAATGTAGTTGCAACAACACCTCCCCCAACTCATATCTCCAAAACTCTCCCTATAGATCTCAGTGGCATGACAATACAACAATTCCCATAATTTTTTCAATGGCCAAGCCTCGAATATATAGGAAAGTGAAGGCTATGAAGACTTCCCAAATTCCTCATTAGTTCAATTTGGGCAAAATCTTTTGGGTGAATAATGTTTCCTCATATAAAAATGGTCTTTTCCACTTTTTAGATATTTTTGTGCTTAGGAAAAAGCTTCCCCATGCTTTATGTCTCTTTCCCGCTTTTGTATGCTTTTAATTTTTAGGAAAAAGGTAAAGATGAGGATAAAGAGATCACATTCCACCATATGATTTTCTGAAAGTGAACAAGAGTTTCAAATTCAAATTCTAGTTTGCTTATGCTTTAGTTTTTTTCTTAATATATATTTAGTTTCAGTATTTTTTTTATTTTCTAAAAAATATATATTTAGTTTTTGGTATTTTTTTTTCTATAAGAAAAATCATATTTTATTTTTTATAAAAAAGGATTTTAAACATTCCATTCATGCTAAATTTGTGATTTTATGATAGGAGTTTAAATTATATAAAAAAAAGTAACTTAATACCATGTGTTGTGTCATTGAGATGGGTGTCATACATCTCTTCCTTGCTAAGTTATAAAATGTGCTTGGGTTTTCTTAATGCAATAAAACTAATTATGTTCTTCATGATATATTGAAATGTTCATCTTGAGCCAGGCTAATAAAACAATAAATTTAAAATAAGTTTGCCTTTGTCCTTTGTAGATCTTTGTCCCCATTGATCTTGGTCTTAATAGATTAATTGTCTTATGATGGCTTTGAGTGGTCACTTCCATTAGTTGCATGCTTTATAGTTTTATGTTAGTGACATTTTTTAGGCTTGATAATATGTTATTTAATTTATCAAAATGTGTTACTGCCCATATTATTGTTAAATATTAATATTAAATATGTTGGCTTTTAAGCATGGTTTAGCAAAACGTTCCCAAAATTTGTATAGATTGTATTTTATAATGCAATGATTCATTTCTTGATGAAATTTTTTTGGATATTTTTTTAATGATTCATTGATTGATGAAATTGTTATGGATATTTTTTTTAGTATATTAAATTGTATGTGATAAAGTCAAAAGTCACCTCTTTTTTAGATTTTCATTGGTCAAATTCCCTTAAGGCCATCAAGTTCACCATTCAGTCCCAGTTTAAGGAAATATAGGAGTCATGAAGTGGAATTGTCCAAGCACTTAAATATTGGGACATGTTTTTTTTTTTAGTCACATTATACTTCCTTTTTATGTAAATTCTTGATGAAAATAGTCTCATGGAACATGAGGGGCCTCAATAGTAAAGGAAAATGAAGATTCCTAAAAGAAAAATGGTACACAAAGCACCCATCAATAATGTTGATATAAGAAACAAAAATATATAGTGAGGTTCTACCTCATATAATTAGAAAACGGGGGAGCAATTTCCAAGTAGTAGTGATTGATGCTTAGAGATAATTGGGTGGAATGGTTATTATTTGAAATGATCAAGACATCAATGTTACCAATATGTTTACCTCTTTTCGCATTATGAACAATACAATTTTCGTTATTGACATCGAGGACTACTACCATGTATCCAATGTCTATGACTCCAATATCGTAAATGGAAAACCTCTATTTCTCAATTCTATTTCTATCACAAGTAATTTATACTCCCCATCTCCATGGATTATTGGAAGTGACTTCAATATTATCAAGTGTCTCGAGGAAAAGAAAGGATGAATCACAATGTTTAACAAGATATTTTGTAAGCTATACCATTAAAGCCATAAAATAGTATCCATTAAAGTTGTCAAGCAATGAGTCTCCAACCCACACATCCGGATCAATGAGACGTAATACATGTGTGTGTGGTGACTAACTTAATACATTGTTGTAATAGCTCCACAAACTTATGTATTTCACTCCATCACATAAATTGACAGTAGTGTGACATAATTAAACCAAGAGTAGACATGAAACCCTTCGGCAACAAACATTCCCTAGATCCTCAATTAGGTGTTTAATGATGAAGTGAAGGTGCAAGGGGAAAAGAGGACTTCATGATTTAACCTTCACAAACATGTGATCAAGGTGACTAGGAGTCCAAAGAGGGAGTGAATACATGAGTTACCATTCATTGGGCCTTATTTTTCTTTCTTTTTCTTTTTCTAATATATAGGACTTAGGGAATAAGGTTTTCATAAGTTTGGCACAACTCATAGATATAATATTTACATGAATTTTCACTTCAACGTTAGAGTTTAGACTTAGATAAATCAGTATAGTGTATCTTTAATGATTTTGGCTTTCACTTTTTTATTTTATTTAATCACAAATGACAAAAGGGGAAATATTTTTCCACAATTCTATGAGTGCTTAATCATAAAGGTGGCATGTGATGAAAACAACTTAATGATGTTATTCTCTATGAAAATGATGGGTATTCTTGAGAAAATCTTATGCTTGTGGATGTCTCCTATTTAGTTGAGAGGGAGTGAGAGTAGGCACCATATTATCCATGTGTCATGTACTATGGCCAGGACTAACAATCGTAAGCCTAGTAAATACACTAGTAGGGAGAATGGTGGATTGGATAAACATATGGGACCAATATTCTTTGAGAATTTTGACTTTGACTAGGACTAATAGCCATAAGTGAAGTACATTAATCCAAGATAAGAATAGTCATGAGGATTTACATTTCATGATGTCAAATATTATGATAGTGGATTAGGAAATGATCATGTTAGGACATACCTGGTGAACATCCTGGTGGGGTAAGTGCCTAGAGAGGTAGTGGTGTCCAAATTTATGCCTGCCAGCATTGTGCTCTGATCTAATGGAGAGATAAACTTGTTAGTCAAGGCCTTACTATTTTGGCAATGTTGGCTATGATGTTGTAAATCATCATTGATGCTTATCAATCCAGATCCCTTCTTATATGAATATTTCAACTTGAGAGTACTTTTTTGTCTCATTATGAGTACCTCCCTAGTTTAGAGGGAGGGCCATCATCTTCATTATCTCCATCATCACCACCATCACCGTCATCATTATTTTCATCATTTCATTATCATCATAATCACCATTCATGTCTTCATCATCATCATCATTATCATCATAATCATAATCATCATCATGATTATGGACATTGTCATCAATTGTTCATAATTATAGGTATCATAAGAAATATCATCAACCTAAAAAATGTTACGAGTGCTAAAAAAGGGTTGTTAGGACACATGATATATGCAAGAGAAATAACAACTTTATTTTTTAGAGATGATCGATGATCATCATCATCACTACCATTATCATCTCATTATAATTGTCATCATCCCCATCATCATAACTAATATAATTTTTATCATAATTGTTGTCATATTCATCATGAAAATCATAATCATCATTCATGCCATTATTGTTGTTTATTATGACCAAGATGAAAATAATGATAATGATGATTAGATGATGATGACTTGGAAGATGACACCAAAGATAATTATTATGATTATAGCCATGAAAACATTTAAAAATTGGGAAGAATGTCCAAGGTCATTAGCATCATCATCATCATCATCATTGACATTGTAACCCACATCATCTTTATCATCATTGTCATTATCATAACAATCACAATTCATGTCATGGTCATCATCTTCATTATCATCATCATTATAATTATTGACATTGTCATTTATTGTTCATAATTTTCAATGTCATATGAAATATCATCAATGCAAAAAATATGATGTGTGTTGGAAAAGGGATGAAAAAGTGAACAAAAAGAATGTGGGTAAAAATAGACGTAAATTTGGATGAAGAGTGGACACAACATAAGTAGATGCAGAACAATACAGGAAAATTGACACAAAAGTGGATGAAAAAGTATATGCAATAGTTGATGCAAACTTGAACACAAAATAGGATTCAAACATGGATGAAAAAGTGGAAGAAAGCATGGGAACAATAGTAAGCATAAAAATTAGCATGAATTGTGGTGAAACAAATGTGGATACAACAATGAATGTAAAAGAAAAAAGACACAACCTTGAATGCAAAAAGGAACAAAACTTGGATGAAAAAAGGGATGTAAACATGGGCCAATCATGGGTGCAGTAGTGAACACAAAATTAGTTGCAGAATTGGACGAATCAAAAGTGGATGTAAAAGTAGATTCGAAATGGGATGAGAAAAACATAAACAATATTTGATGCAAACTTGGACACAAAAGAGGATGCATGGTAACAGAGACTTTATGAACCATTCATCTAAAAATTGATCAACAATGAAAGTCCTAACCATATGATGATGGCATCGCGACTCATGAATATGATTAGAGATATGAGTGGGCTTACTCTGCATGATGGGAAACTGGAATTGTGTTAGGAATGTAGTAGCTAAGGCACTAAATTTATCAAACAAAGCTCGAGGTAATTCTATGTACCATTTAGTTGTCGTATCAATGAGTGTACACTACAAAAGACACGAACAAACCTAATCATCATTGAAGGAGCTCAAAGAACACCATAAATTTTATGTCATTATATGTGTGGATGGGTCTTCTGTAGGATTTCCATTGAATTTAGGAATATTAGAAGGAAAATTTGTAGGAATAACTGGCCAACAAGGAGAATGAGCAATGGGGTCATTAGTGAGCCTGGTCACATCTAACATTTCAATAGCCACCACTAATGGAAACTTCCTGTTAAGGTCCAATGGAGGATATCCTAGATAAAAAGGGATATCATGAGCGACAAGTATCCGTGCCCTGGGATAGGGAGGATTTTGATAAGAAGTATACACATAACCCTGCTGTCCAATTCTAGTATGACCTTGCAAAGGATGGAATGGATAAGTTTAGATTTTCTTACCATAAGGCATATGAGGGATACCTTGATACAATGGATTTGGTTTCCTTGTGCAAGGGATGTAAACATGGGCCAAACATGGGTGCAATAGTGAACACAAAATTAGTTGCAAACTTGGACGAATCAAAAGTGGATGTAAAAGTAGATTCGAAATGGGATGCAAAAAACATAAACAATATTTGATGCAAACGTGGACACAAATAGGATGCAAATGTGGATACAATAGTGGAATAAAATGTGGGTTGCAATGATAGGCATAAAATATGGCACAAATCATAGCACAAAAAATGTGGATGTAATAATAGACACAAAAAAGATGCAAACTTAGATGTAAGACAAGATGTTATATGGGATGTAAAAGTGAATGCAAACATGGGTGCAACATGAGAAACAAAATTGGATGCAAAATATGGATTCAATGGAAATACGTGCAAAAGAAGATACAAAATGAGACACAAAACCCAACACAAAAGTGGATTGCAAAAATAAATGAAATTTTTATGTAAAAGAGGATGCGAAGATGGATGCAAACTTGGAAGAAAACATGGGTACAACAGTAAGTACAAAACATGGCACAAATTGTATCACAACAAAAGTGGACGTAATGATAGATGAAAAAAAAGAAGGAAATGAATATGAAAAATAAGATGCAAAAAGGGATGTAAACATGGGCATAAAAATGGGTGCAACAATGGATGTAAAATAGGATGCAAAATTTGATGCAACAAAATTTTATGCAATACGAGACACAAAACCTAATGCAAATCTTGACAGAAAAGTGGATATAAAAAGGGATTAAAAATAGATGTAAAAGTCAATGAAAACCTAGATGTATATGAGGATGCAATTGTGGATGCAAATTTAGAAACAAAAAAATGGTGCAAAGGGAGGTGTCAAACTAGGTGCAAATTATGGCAGAAGAAAAATGGATGCAATAGTGAACACAATAATAGATGAAAGAGAAGATGTAAATATGGATGCAAAACAAGATGTAAAAGTCAATGCAACAAAAGTATATGCAAAATTAGATGCAAAACTAGACACTAACCTCAATGCAACACTTGGAACAAAGGGGATGCAAAAAATATGCAAAAATGGATGCAAAATATGATTTAAAAAATGATGCAAAAGAGGATGCAAGAGATGATGCAAAAGTTGATGCAAGTGTAGGTGCAAAAAGTGTATGCAATAGAGGATGAAAAAGTTTTTGAAACAAATTATGTGCCAAACTTGATGAAAAACACGGTGCAAAGGATGGCACAAAACTTGGCATAAAACCTGGGGTAAAACTTGGTGTAAAATCTAGTGCAAAACCTATTACAATACGTGGTGCTAAACTTGATGTAAGACTTGGTGCAAAACTCGGTGAAAAATTTTCATTAAGTTTCGCACCATATTTGATAAATGGACACAAATAACACCAAAAATGGGCTCTAGATGCAAAAAATGAAGCAAAAAGGGATGCTAATCACAAGGTTTTGTTGTAGTGGATTACAAACAAATAGTCAAACTGATACATGAGATGATAAAGAAACATGTAGTATGCGTACGGGACAAACAAGAGAAAGATGCTTTCGCTCAGATAAAATAGGGTATCACCAGGGCACCTGCACTATTCAATCCGGACTATGGAAAATTGCAGTTGTGTTGACTCAGAAGGACAATGAAGGAAATGAACAACCTATTTATTTTATAATTTCCAGTCTACAATGACTAGAATTAAACTACCTTGTCATTGATAAACAAACATAGGCAGTGTATAAGGTAGTTAAGTATTTTAGGCCCTATTTACTCAAGGCTCATACAACTGTATTTGTACCTCATCTAGCAATGAGAACAATGCTTGTAAAACAAGAGATGGGTGAGAAAAGGGCTAATTGGATGACCTATCTTCAAGAATATGACCTGGAATTCAAGCAAATTCATACCATAAAAGGTCATGGCCTATACAGTCTAGCAATCGAAGCTAAGGAAGCTCCTGAACAATATATTTGAGGATAAGAGTAGGAGATAGAAATATATAATATTGATAATTTTCTCAGTCCATGTCTACAATTTCCTGGTATGAAAATATAAGGAAAATTTTGGAGCATGGCACCTTGCCACTGCACTTACTGAATAAACAAAAAAGGGAAATTAGTTTTCCCGTGCAGTTCTTTTTTGGAAGCACCACAATGAGTTCTTCTAAGGCACCTTGAACCGCAAGATACAAAGAAGGTCTTTAAGGACTTACATGATGGACTGGAAAGTGGCCACTATGGGGGCAACATCACAACACAAAAATTTATGAGGGTCCGTTATTATTAGCTAACTATTTTCAAAGATGCATATGCCTATATCCGAAATTGCCAAGCTTGTCAAAAATGTGGTAGTCGTGATCAAAGGTCAACTCTCCCACTACACCCAGTACCAGTTGAAGAACCATTCCAATGGTAGGGCCTTTATGTTATAAGAGATATTTTCCCTCACTCGTCAAAGACTCACTAGTATATCCTTACAACTACATATTCCTTTACCTGGTGGTCAGAGGCAGTTCCTCTCAAACAAGTAATTGATCAAGAAGTCATTGATTTTTTGCAAAAGAACATAATAACTAGGTTTGGTGTTACTACGTCACTTATCTTTGATAATGAAACATATTTTTTATCGCTAACACTTTATGAATTTGCATTAGAGAATGGATTGTTTTAAAAATGCATCTAATTATTATCTGTAGGGAAATTATCTAGTTGGGTCAACAAATAAAAATATTGTCCGCATAATCAAGAAGTCCATTTTCTATGAACAAAAGAAATGATATACTTCTTTGACTAATGCACTTTGGGCTGACTGTGTAAGTCTAAGACCTTCCCTAAAAACCGCAGCATGCTTTCTAGTGTACAGTAAAGAAGTTATCTTGCCCTTGAACATGTACCTCCCAACCGTGTAGTTCTCCCAAGAGTTACAAGGCAAACCTTTCCTATTGGTTCATAGAAGGCTTGATAATTTACTTAAATTCGAGGAAGAGAGGCTCAAAACAAAAGATTGCTTTTTTGTACCTCAAAATGGTGTAAAGCATTCATTTAATAGAAAATTTGCAAGGGAAAAGACCTTTGATCTAGGTGACCTAGTTCTGAAATGGCATAAACCCTATGAAGACAAAGGTAATCACATTAATTTCAAGCGATTTTATATTGGACCATTCACAATTGAGGAGAGGCTCGTCTACAATGCCTTGAAGCTGGAAGCTTTAGATGGAAGGATTGGTCCCCTTCCCCTAAATGGTTGAGACCTTGAGCACTATTTTCAGTAGAAGCTGCACGTTGCACTTCCTATATATGTTGCTTTTCATTTTTTCTTTCCTTTTTTCCTTATGTCATTAGTGTTTTTGTTATGTATTCATGTCATTATATCTTGTTGTCGATCATTATACATAAATAAGACATGTGTGTAGAGTGCATGGCCCAAACACTTGGTAGTGAAAAGAAAAGTGTGACAATTGAAATGTTTGGCTTTCTGTTTATTCTCCTTCTTTATTTGGGAAAATGCCAAGGTTGAGGCAAGTCCAATGTTAGGTCCCTATAATGCTAGTGATTTCCCCCATGACTATTTTCATTGTAGCCCCTTATATTATTGTTGTGCCTCACTTGTCCCCACATTGTTATTATTGTGCCCCATATAATCCCATTATTTTTATTGTTGTGCCCTTATATTATTATTGTTATGTTGGCTTTATTATATTGTGACCCCTTAGACTCCTATATATAGAAAGGAGGTTTTGTCATTTGAATCATCTAAGAATTTTTCATTTGTGTAATGTAAAGGAGGTTTCCCCCTTGAAGAGGCTTATTCTGAAGTCATTAGTCTATCTTTTCTTCTATTTTGTGATCTGGTTGCATAATATTTTGTATCAGAGCTTTGGATTCTAGGATTTCGCTGCTCCAAACAGGTCATCGTGAAATTTTAGCCATAACTTTTTTTATATGATGTTTCAGAAGCTAAAATAAAAACCCATTTTAGCCAAACACTTGATGGACCTCAAATCCAAATTTTAGAGGTTGTATCACTATATTTTCGGATATATGATCCAAGGAATTTAGGGTTTTTACAGGATCCCGAATTACATCCCAAACAAATGACCTTGGGAAAATAGTCATAACTTTCTCTATTAGTATCATAATAAAAATTCGTAAGAAGTTACAGAAAGCGGACGGACTGTACTTTTTTTTTCATCATGTTTAGGTCCAAATGTTGACACAGTGACACGTGATACTTCATACAAGTTAGATCTACTGAAAAATTGTATAATCAAGTCATCTTGGGAGATTGGTCATAAATCTTTCTTGGAGAATCCAATTTGATAATAATGGTGGCGTTGGAAAGAGGACTCAAAGGGCTACCACATTCCGCAATTTCAGACCTTGGAGATCCAAAATTTCAGAGATACCTCAATTCAATATCGAGCTCCTACAAATAAAATGAAATTAAAAAGGTGTGTAGTCTTTTTAAAAAATTGCATAGGTTTTGTTTGAAAAAATAGTTTGAAGTGATTAAAAGGGTATAGTGAAGAAAATTATCATTAGTTGATGCCCTGAAGAAATAAAATGGAAACACCTAGTAAGCAACCTAAAACCTCTACTATGACACATGAAGAAGAGGATGAAATGTAACATGATATATCAAATTTACGAGGCGGAGTGCAAAAAATTTCTCTCACAAAAAGTAACAGAAGCTATGATAGATGGTTTGAAGAATGGAATCAATGGTATGAAAGACAATATTGAAGATTTGAATAAATACATGGAAGGTTGGAAGAAAGGTTTGACAAAGTTGCTAAGTTGCTACAAGAAAGGCTTTCTAATGGAGAAAAGGTAGTAGAGAAAACTCATAATGAGAACAAAAGAAATGTTAATCATGATTCGAAGAATGACAACATTGAATATTTGAAGAAAGGCATGGAAGGTTTGAAGGAAGGTTTGACAAAGTTGCTACAAGAAAGGATTCCTAATGGTGAAAAAGTAGTAGAGTAAACTCATGATGAGAACAAAATCAATGTTAATCATGATTTCATAGACTTTAACGTGGGAATAAAGAGCCACCACATTCCAGAGACCAATATGAGGAAGTTTTATGGAAAGGATCTTGTAACATGGATACTACTGATGGAAAAATATTTTGATCTCTATAATGTGAAAAACACACAGAAGGTATGATTTGCAACTTTATATTTGGAACCCAATCAGGTTGTATGGTATCGTTGACTTTGATTTCGTAAACAAATTATCACTTGGTCAATTTTTATGGATGAAATGATAGCACATTATGAGGATACAAAGAGAAACACCTTCTTTAGCCAATTGATAAATCTCGAGCAAAAGGGTTCAATGGTGGAGTACATTGAGGACTTCCAAAAATTGAATATAAGGGTAAATGATATTTAGAGGAGCATAGTAATGATGTGTTCATAGGGACTTTAAAGGATAAAATCCAACATAAGGCTCACCTTTGGGAACCTGATTCATTGGAGAAGGCATTCAATTTGGCTAGAAAAATTATGGCAACAAGGAAGCCTACCACTCACAACTATAAATATGGAAGTGTTACTACCTCTAGCCTTCCACAACCTACAAGGTTGAAACCACAATAATTGGAAGAAAAAAGAGAAAAGGGGTTTTGTTACAGTTGTGATATAAAATATACTAAAGGTCATAAGTGTGCTGAGAAGAAATTATTTTACATAGCTTGTGAAGAGGAGGAATAAAAGGAACAAGAAATGTTGAAAGAAGAGGATATACATTAGGAATTTACCATAGAGAAAGAAGAAATGAATTCAACCATATCTTGTAATGAATTGGCAGGAATTACTACTCCTCAAACTCTCAAGATAGAAGGACATATCAAGAACAAAAAGGTAATAGTATTAATTGATTCGAGTAGTACCCATGAAGATAGCCAAGGAGTTAAATTGCTTCCTATATCCAGCATCAGAGTGTCAAGTGATGGTTGCAAATGGAAGAACCATAAATTATTCTGGAAAGAGCCATAATATCAAGTTATCCATGGGAGAATATGTATTGAATATTCCTATGCTTTATATTCCAATGGGTGGTGTTGATGTTGTACTAGGAGTTCAATGGCTACAATATTTGGGTGCGATAACTTTTAATTTTCAAGAATTTTTCATGAAATTTTGTTGGGAAGGAAAGGAAGTTGAATTAAGGGGTATATCGTGGAAATTGGGAAAGATAATTAGCTCTAACAACATGACAAAGTTTCTAAAGAAAGAACAACGAGGGTAATTGCACAATTATGTTCACTGGAAGTTCCCACATTGAAATCATCTATTTCTCCAGATCTGAAAAATGTCTTGGATGATCATTCCAAGGTGTTTGAGACTCCCAAAGGCCTCCCACCTATTTTTGATCATGATCATGCTATTCATTGGATTCTAGAAAGTGTTCATCCAAACATTAGGCCTTACAGATATCCCTATGCCCAAAATAGTGAAATTGAACATATGGTTGCAGAAATGCTAGAGGATGGTATAATTCAATCTATTCAATGTTCTTTCTCCACTCCAATAGTATTGGTGCACAATAAGGATGGATCATGGTGCATGTCTTTGGATTATAGGGAGCTCAACAAGCTCACTATTAAAGATAAATTTCACATTCCTATCATTGATGAGTTATTGGATGAATTACATGGAGCAATTTACTTCACCAAGTTGGATCTTCATTCAAGATATCATCAAATCATAATGAAGACTGAAGACATTCTGAATACATCATTTAGAACTCGTGAGGGTAATTATGAATTTTTGGTCATGCCTTTTGGCCTTACCAATGCACCTTCTACATTTCAAGGTTTGATGAATTCTGTTTTCAAACCCTTCCTTAGAAAATGTGTGTTAGTATTTTTTGATGATATACTAATCTACAACCATTCTTGGAAGGATCATGTTCAACATGTTGACAAGGTGCTCAAACTATTAGAGGAGAATCAATTATATGGAAAAACCTTCAAATGTTTCTTTGGAGTACAGGAGGTGGAATATCTAAGTCATATTGTATTTCATGAAGGTGTTAAGGTAGACCCTAGCAAAAGTAAATCTCATATAGTTGCTATTGCATTTATGGAAACAAATCAAAAGCTACATGGAAACCCAAAGATTATTGTAAGCAACACAGATCCCATTTTCACTGGAAATTTTTGGACTAAATTATTGTCTTATCTCGATACTCAGTTAGCTCATAGTTCATCTTATCATCCTCAATATGATGGGAAAGCTGAGATAGTGAACAAATGTTTGGAAGGATATCTTCATTGCTTTGTATCTGATAAATAAACACAATGGGTTAAGTAGTTTCCTCTAGCTGAATGGTGGTATAACACTTCCATACTACAGCAAAAAGCACCCTATTTATGGCACTGTATGGATATCATCCACCATCCATCACAACATCTTCAAGAAAAAATTCTAAGGTTCAAGTAGTTGAAGATCACATCGATCATCAACAACAGGTTCTCCAACTCTTAAAGGATAACCTCACTTTGGCACCAAATAAAATGAAACAACAAGCAGATCAACATCACATCAAAATAAGTGTTGATGTAGGTGACTAGGTATTTCTGCAACTACAACCATACAAACAAATTTCCCTCAAGCAAGATAAGAAGGATAATAAATTATCACCCAAGTATTATGGTTCGTACAAGGTGTTGCAAAATATTGGTACTATGGCATACAAATTGGAGCTTCCTGCATCTTCCTGAGTGCACCCAGTTTTCCATGTTTCATGCTTAAAGAAGGTTATAGGTGACAAGCTCCCAGTTCAAACAATATTTTGAGAACTTTATGAGGAAGGAAAAATCATATTGGAACCTGAAGTAGTTACAGAAACAAGAACTTGGCAGCTATGAAATCGATCAATTTTAGAGTATCTCATCAAGTGGAAGAATTTAACCACTGAATATTCCACATGGGAGGATGAGAATTTTATATAGAAGCATCCAAAACTACTCAAGCATTCAAGACACCACTTTTTTGAAGGAGAGGGGCATGTTAGGTCCCTATAATACTAGTGATTCCCCCATTACTATTGTCATTGTATCCCCTTATTGTTATTGTTGTGCCCTATTTCTACCCACATTGTTATTATTGTGCCCCATAGAGGCCCACTATTGTTATTGTTTTACCCTTATATTATTATTTTTATGTCAGCTTGATTATATTGTGACCCCTTAGAATCCTCTATATAGAAAGGAGGTTTTTTCATTTGAATCATCCAAGAATTGTTCATTTGTGTAATGTAAAGGAGGTTTCCCCCTCGAAGAGGATTATTCTGAAGTCATTGATCTATCTTTTATTTTAATTTGTGAGCTGGTTTCATAACATCCAGATGGAAAATATGATTCATCCAATAGGAGAACATTTAGGGAACATATTAGATCTACACTTATGCTAGCACCTAAACTTCTCAAATTGCTATAATATGTCTACTTGTATGTTAACACTTGTCAAATCTAGTAAAGAAGGGATAAGGGGAAAATCTAAGCCGAGAAAGCCTAAATCATAGGTATTAAAATACTTCTCTTAAAGGGGAACCTCCTCTACTCTAAATAAGTCAGGATCCCTCTTCTGCCTATTGAAAATAATAAGTGCCAATGCACAGTTCTATTAAATAAATAAATAAAGGGTGAAAGAAGAGAAATTATTTCAACATAGGTAGGTGAAGCAAGTGACTTCACCACATTTGTCCAGCCTCATGGGTAGTGAAGCAATGTTTTTGCTCCTAGAGTGACTCGGTCAGGGTACTGTCTAGGCCTGCTGGAAAAGGAGAAACACTAGAGATGAAAACTCTATACTCTGAATATTATACATTCCCCATGCACATTACCCTTTCCTGAATTGAACCGATTATGATATAGTGTATCCTTTTAAGAGTTCAACCAAGCAGAGAAAACAGAAAATGTTATGCATGAAACTAGGTCGAAAGGGGGAACTTGGGGCAATCAATACTTCCTAAGGGTTTGATCCTTAACTGAAATATATTCACATATAGAAAATCTGAAGTCTGCCCAGTGTGTCTCCAAGTGTTTTCACTACTACAACACCCTCCAAAATTTCACTACATCTAAATTTCGGAGCCTACTTCATCATCATATCAAGTGTCGCCTCAATCATCAAGTGTCGTTTTATGTTGTTTCACATGCCTTAAGTGTTCTTGAGTGTTATAAAGTGTCATCACATTGATTAGAACATATCTGTATGAATTTCATGGTCATAACACCTCTTATTGTTGTAAATGACACTTTTGGATTATAGCCGCACATACTTCACTGGTTATACTTGGGGAATGTGCATAAAGTGTAATTGTAGGTTTTAACCCCATACAAAAATTACCTGCATATGAATTCTAAAACACAGAAAATAAACAATGAGAGAGCATAACACATAAAACACATATACACAGAGATTTTCTCCTGGATCCAAAACCGGGACTACCAGCTAGTTTTTTCATTATGTTCCATTAAATGTTACAATACATATTTATACATGTCGAAGCATCCAATACCATGGACCAAAAAATTGTTGCATCCAAAACCATGGACTGAAAACCATCGTGTCCAAAACCATGTGCAAAAACCATGCACAAAAACCATAAGTAGGTTTTCCCAACCTAATATAGGGTCCAAAAACAAAATTTTCCAGGGTGCTGCCCTGGACACCATAGAGTGGGGTTACCTGCACCCCTCAAACCCCCTGTGACCCCCCACTACATAATCGGTGCAACAAAGGGGGGGCTCTGCTCCCCCTCTAACCCCACAGTTAACTACTTGGGCTAGTCATGGAAAGAATATCACACAACCCAACATTCTCCCACTTGTTGTTTTCTTTCCACACGGGGCCACAAGAGAGCTTAGTCATTTATCTAGCCCTGCAATGCCCATTGTTTCTCTACACCAAGAGAAATTCTTAGAGCTCAAAGATTTTTTCAATGCATCTGCAGTATTCTTTAAAGTGTCCACCTTTACCAATAATACATTTTTGTCTTCTATCGTATCCCACACAAAGTGATACTGAACATCAATGTACTTTGTCTTTGAATGATATGCAGGGTTATTTGCCAAGAAAATTGTACTTTGGCTGTCACAGTCTATCCTTATAGCTCCCTATACTAACCCCATACTTGAACACAATCTCTGCAACCAAACTGCTTCCTTGCTTGCATGAGTGGCTGCCATGTATTTTTCCTCTATATTTGATAGTGGCACTACAAATTGTTTCTTACTCATCCAACTGACTGCACCTCCAAATAGGTTAACCACATACCCACTTGTAGATCTTCTCTATTCCAGATCTCCAGCCCAGTTTGCATCAACAAAGCCACGAGTATCCAACACTCTGTCCAATCATGGTCTTCCTTGGTAGCACAAACCATAATCACTAGTGCCACGCAAATACCTAAAAACCTGCTTCACTATTGTTCAATGCTCCTTAACTGGTTTTGACATAAACCTACTCAATACTCCCACTACATGTGCAATGTATGATCTAGTACAAACCATTGCATACATCAAGCTACCGACTGCACTTGCATATGGAACACGGGACATGTCCTCTTACTCTTCTTGTGTCTTGGGAAACTGTTCAATAGATAACTTCACACCTACAGGAATAGGAACCTTCACTGGTTTACTATCCTGCATATTAAACCTTTGTAGTATTTTCTCGACATACTTCCTTTGGTTTAACCAGAGCTTACTCTTTTCTGTGTCTCTTTTAATTTCCATGCCCAAAATATATTTTGCAGCACCAAGCTCTTTCATGTTGAATTTGGAGGACAATTGGGTCTTCAAATCCTAGATAATTTCTTTGTCATTTCCAACCAGCAACATATCATCCACATACAAGACCAGATAAATAACATAGTCACCAATTAATTTAAAATACACACAGTGATATGCTTTGCTTTTGGTGAAGCCAAGTCCCCGTATAAATGTATCAAATTTCTGATACCACATCCTTGGTGACTATTTTAACCCATACAGAGACTTCTTAAAATTGCATAACAATTATTTCTTACCCTTCACTACACAACCTTCAGGTTGCTTCATGTAGATATCCTCTTCAAGATCCCCATGAAGAAATGTTGTCTTCACATCCATTTGTTCTACCTTAAAATCAAAAGCAGTAGCAATACATAAAAGTAATCTAATAGAAGCTACCTTGGCAAGAGGAGAAAAAATATCACCAAAATCAATTCCTCGCACTTGGGAATAACCTTTTGCTACATCTGAGCTTTGTATTTCTCCACCTTTCCTTCTATATTTATCTTCTTCTTGAACACCCATTTGCTGCCAATGGGTTTCCTTCTAGCCGACAACTCCACCAGATCCCATCCTTTGAGTCTACTACTTCCCTCATAGTTTTCGGATCATCATCAGTAACAGATAAAGAAAAATTTGAACAGAAAGCAGATGAACTATACCTTTCTAGCTACCTTCTTTCTCGAACTGATCTTCTCACACCCAGAGTTTGTGGCTCTTCGTCTTCTGATTCCTCCTCTGCTATAGAGTCTGATTTTTCCTCCTTGAGCTGAAACTCTATCTTCTCAGGTTCCTTTGGTAGGAATTCATGTTTAATAACATCTTTCACCTCTCTGAACACCATATCTCAGTCGTACACAACCTTCCTTGTTACTGTGTTCCAAAGATTATAACCCTTTAAACCATCCTTATACCCAATAAAGATGCACTTTTCATATTTACTATCCAACTCAGTTCTTTTCTCCTTTGGAACATGTACATATGCATCACATCCAAATACCCTCAGATGTGAAAGAGATGGTTTTTTACCAGTCCATACCTCTTGTGGAGTCTTATTCTCTAACGTTGGTGAAGGTGATCTGTTGACCAAGTAACATACTATCTCCACCACCTCTACCCGGAATTCCTATCCTAACCCAGCACCACTGATCATGCTTCTTGCCCTATCCATCAACGTCTTGTTCATTCTTTTCGCAATTCCATTTTTCTTAGGTGTGTATGGAGTAGTCTTCTTCCGTGCTAACCACACTTCTCACAGAATTCTTCAAATTCCTTGTTGCAAAACTATCCACCATTATCTAACCTCAACACCTTTATCTTCTTCTCTGTCTGGTTTTCCACTAGAGCCTTAAATTTTTTAAACTTGTCAAAGACTTCATATTTCTTCTTAAGGAAATATATCGATGTATTCCTTGAGAAGTCATCTATAAATGATACATAGTACACAGACTTACCCATTGATGGAACCTTCATAGGTCCAAACACATCATTGTGCACAGGCTCTAATATAAGTTTCGCCCTCTTACCACCAGAGGGGAAACTCACCCAATTCTACTTCCCATATACACAATTTTTACAAAAATCAAACTGCTTCCCATATACACAATTTTTACAGAAATCAAAATCCAGAGAGCTATTACTCATGCCTTCTACCATACCTTTACCATGAAGTATTCGAAATCCCTTCTCTCTAATATGTCTAAGCCTTTGATGCCACATCATGGTCTTATCTCCAGAGACAACTATATTTTTTGCTCCACTTTCAGGAACCACAAAACGGTTGCACCCATCAACAATAGTGCTACCTTGTAGCTTGTATAGAGTTCCAATTCAAACTCCCCGCATCAATATGAGTCCCCCCCCCTGAACCATCTTGCAGGTATCCTTCTCGAACATTGTTTTTACACCTGCATCATCCAACTTGCTTATAGAAATCAGATTCCTGGCTAATGCAGGAATATGAAAAACACCAGGAAGTGTTCTAACCCTTCTACCTTGCAACTTCAACTTTACTTTTCCGCAACCAACGATTCTAGCCTTCCTGTCTTCCCCCAAGAAGATATCACCGCCATCATATTTCTCATACTCACAGAACCACTCTCTATGGGGAATGAATTGAAGGGATACACCTGATTCAATCAACCATGCCTCATGATCTGCATGTGTACTTAAAGAAGTCAAGTACACATCCCACCTTCATCTGAGGTGGTTTTCACCTCTACAGAAGGAGCATCATCAGATCGCTTTCCTTTATCAAGAAATTTTGATTTGCAACCCTTTTATAGTGCCCTTCCTTTCTACATTTTCAGTACACCACCTTTACAGGTTTTCCTAGAGATTTAGATCTCCCACTCGATGACTTATTTTTGTTTATGTTCTGGGACCATCCTCGTACAGACAAGGCATCACCATTCTAGCTCTCCATATGTTTCCATCTCATCTCTTCTGTCAGCAAGGATGAGATTATTTCATCAAATTGCAAGGCAGTTGTATTCCTACCTATTACAATAACCAGACTATCCCATGAATCTGGTAGAGAACACAAAAAACGGATGCACTTATCTTCATCTGAAATTTCAATATCAACAGATAATCACTAACTTACCACAGTATTAAATGTGTTCAGATGCTCTGTCACCAAGTCTCCATCTTTCATCCTCAGGTTATACAGCTTTTTCCGTAGGAACAGTTTATTCACCAGAGACTTAGATTTGTAAAAAGTCCCTAACTTGTCCCACAAATCCTTCACCGTAGCTTCCCCTGATACATTCAACAATACTAAATCTAAGACACACAATCGTATTATGCTCTTTGCCTTCCAATCCAACTTCTTCCATTCTTCATCAGACACTCCCATTGGTTTATTACCCGGATCTACCATGATCCACTGGTCTTTATCCACCAACAGATCCTCCATCTTAAGTTTCCATAACTCAAAACTATGACCAGTAAATTTCTCAATCTCTATCTTTCCACTACTCACCATCTTCTTTCACCACCAGAATTGAACCTGCAAATCTCCCACTGAATAGGGTCTACCACAAGCCCGAGCAAAACCCTTCATCAACAAAGGCATCCCCTTGAATCCAAAACAGCTCTGATACCAAATATAGGTTTTAACCCCGTATATAATTTACTTGCATACGAATTCTAAAACATAGAAAATAAACAATGCGAGAGCATAAGATACAAAACACATATACACAAAGATTTTCCCCTAGATCCCAAAACCAGGACTACCAGCTAGGTTTTTCATTATGTTCCTTTCAATTTTACAATACATATTTATACATGCTGAAGCATCCAATACCATGGACCAAAAAACCATCGCGTCTAAAACCATGGACCGAAAACCATCGCGTCCAAAACCATGTGTGAAACCATGCACAAAAACCATAAGTAGGTCTGCCCAACCTACTATAGGGTCCAAAAATAGAATTTCCTAGGGCACTACCCTGAACCCCATAGAGTGTGGTTACCTGCACCCCTCAAACCCCCTATGACCCCCCCTTGCTACGTAATCGATAGAACGAAGGGGGGGGGCTCCGCCCCCCTCTAACCCGCTGGTTAACTACGTGGGCTAGTCATGGAAAGAATATAACACAAGCCAACAGTCGTTTTCATGTATATTCATTGTTGATCAAGTTTTTCTAAGTTTTATCAATGAGTTTGTTATGAAACCAACTCACAAAGAGATAGAAAAGGAAGATCAATGCCTTAGAAATTAGCCTCTTCAAGGGGGAAACTTCCTTTACATTACACAAATCAACAATTCTTGGATGATACAAATGAAAAGGCCTCCTTTATATATATAGGAGTCTAAGGGGTCATAATATAATCAGAACCGACATAAAAATAATAATGTAAGGGCACAACAATAACAATATTGGGCTTCTATGGGGCACAATAATAAAAATATTGGGACTACATGGGCACAACAATACAAATAAGGGGGTTGCACTAATAACAATAAGGGTTTGCAGTAGTAATATAGGGACCTAACATGCCCCTCTCCTTCAAAATGTGTTGTCCTAAACACTTGAGTAGTTATGGATGTTTCTGTATAAAATTCTTGTCCTCCCATGTGGAATCTTCAGCAAGTAAGTTCTTCCACTTGATGAGATACTCTGAAATTGATCGATTTCGTATCTGTCGAGTTCTTGTTTCTGTGATTGCTTCAGGTTCCAATATGATTTTTCCTTCCTCGTCAAGTTCTAATAATATTGTTTGAACTGGGAGCTTGTCATTTATAAACTTCTTTAAGCATGAAACATCGAAAACTGGGGGCACTCAGGAAGATGCAGGAAACTCCAATTTGTATGCCATAGTACCAATGTTTTGCAGTACTTTGTAAATACCATAGTACTTTGGTGATAATTTATTATCCTTCTTAGCTTTCTTGAGGGACATTTGTTTGTATGGTTGTATTCGTAAAAATACCCAGTATCTTATATCAAAACTTCTTTCATTGTGATGTTGATCCACCTATTGTTTCATTCGATTATGTGCCAAAGTGAGGTTATCCTTCAAGATTTAGAGAACTTTTTGTTGTTGAGGATCTACCTTAACACCTTCATGAGATACAATATGACCCAAGTATTCCACCTCTTGTACTCCAAAGAAATTGTTGGAATTTTTTTCATACAATTGTTTCTTGTCCAATAGTCTGAGCACTTTATCAACATGTTGAACATGATCCTTCCAAGACTTGTTGTAGATTACTATATCATCAAAACTTCTAACACAAATTTTCTAAGTAAGGGTTTGAAAATGGAATTCATCAAACCTTGGAATGTAGAAGGTGCATTGGTAAGGCCAAAAGGCATGACCAAAAATTCATACTGACTCTCATGAGTTCTAAATGTTGTTTTCAGAATGTCTTCAATCTTCATTCTGATTTGATGATATCTTGCATGAAGTTCCAACTTGCTGGAGTAAATTTCTCCATGTAATTCATCAAATAATTCATCAATGATAGGAATGGGAAATTTATCTTTAATAGTAAGCTTTTTGAGCTCCCTATAATCTGGACACATGCACCATGATCCATCCTTCTTATGTACCAATACCACTAAAGCAGAGAAAGAACTTTGACTAGGTTGAATTATACCAACCTCTAGCATTTATGAACCATATGTTCAATTTCACATTTTTGGGCATATGGATATCTGTAAGGCCGGCTTTTGGGGTAACACTTCCTGGAATCAAATGAATAGAATGATCATTTTCACAAATAGGTGGGAGGCCTTTGGGAGTCTCAAATACCTTGGAATGATTTTCCAGAACTTTTTAGAGATCTAGAAAAATAGATGATTTCTATGTGGGTACCTCTAATGAACATAATTATGCAATTTCACTCTGTTGTTTTTTATTTAGATACTTTGAAATCCTGTTAGAGCTGATTATCTTTCCTAGTTTCCTTGTGATAAACCTTAATTCAACCTCCTTTCCTTCCCAAAAAAAAATTCAAGAAAATTCCTGAAAAGTAAAAGCTATCAACCCAAAGATTGTAGCCATTTAACTCTTATTACAACATCAGCACCACCCATTGGAATGGAAATAATTGGACTATTCAAAACATATTCTCCCATGGATAGCTTGATATTATGGCACTTTCCAGAACAATTTATGGTTCTTCCATTTGCAACCATCACTTGACACTTTGGTGCTAGATATAGGAAGCAATTCAACTCCTTCACTATCTTACAATAAATAAAATTATGGGTACTGCCTGAATCAATCAACACTATTACCTTTTTCTTCTTGATATGTCCCTTTATCTTGATATTTTGAGAAGTTGTAATTCCTACCAATGAATTACAATATATTGTCAGATTCATTTCTTGATGATCGATGTGATCTTTCACTTCTTAAACCTTTTTCTTTTTCATATGTCCTATCTTGAGAGTTTGAGGAGTGATAATTCTTTCCAATGCTTTACAAGATATGATTGGATTCATTTCTTCTTTCTCTGGGTTGGTTCCTGGTGTATATCCTCTTCTTTTGATGTTTCTTGATCCTTTTCTTCTTCCTCTTCACAATCTATGTAAAATAATTTCTTCTCAGCACACTTATGACCTTTAGTGTAATTGCTTTCACAACTATAACAAAGCCATTTTTCTCTTTTTTCTTCCAATTGTTGTCGTGTAAACCTTGTAGATTGTGGAAGGCTAGGAGCAAAAAAAATACCATATTTATAGTTCTGAGTGGTAGGATTCCTTGTTTCCATAATTTCTCTTTCAATTTTTCTTGTCAACCTAAATTCCTTCTCCAATTAATCAGGTTCCCAAATACGAACCTCATGTTGAATGTTATCCTTTAATTTCCATATGAAGACATCAATCCTTTGCTTCTCTAAAATATCATTTACTCTTATATTCAATTTTTGAAAGTCCTCAATGTGCTCTGCCACTGAACCCTTTTGTTTGAGATTTATCAATTAGCTAAAGAAGGTGTTTCTCTTTGTATCCTCATAATGTGTTATCATTTCATCCGTGAAAATTGACCACGTGACAAGTGGTTTACGAGAATAAAGCCCTTCATACCATAAAAATCGATTTGGTTCTAAATATAAAGATGTAATACGTACCTTTTGTAACAATTGAACCTCATGTAGATCAAAATATTGCTCCATATATAGTATCCAATTTAATGGATCCTTGCCATCAAACTTCCTCTTATCTCTTTTTCTTGATTTTAGGAGCTCAATCTTGTACATAGATATGTAATTTCAGATCTCCAAGTTCTGAAATTACGTCTTGAAGTAGCCCTCTGAGTCCTCTTTCTAACCTTGCACATCTGATCAAGATTGCATTTTGCAAGGAAGAGTTATGTCAAATCTCCCACAATGACTGAATTGTAGACTAGTTCAGTAGAGCGGACTTGTATGAAGTTCCACGTGTCATTGTTTCAATCTTAGCACCTAAAACCAATACAAAGAAAACTACAGTCTGTCATATTTATGTAACTTCTTACAAAATTTTAATCTGATTCTCAAAGAGAAAGTTATGACAATTTTCCCAAGGTCACATATTTGGGATGTAATTCAGGATCCTACAAAGACCCTAAATGTCTTGGACTGTATCTCCGAAAATATAACAAAAGAAGATATGAAATTCTAGCTCAAGCTTCAACAAGTTTTTAGTTCAAATGGGTTTTGATTTCAGAGTCTGAAAATTTGTAGAAAAACAATTATAGCGAAACTTCCACGATAACTTGTTTGCAATGGAATTCTGGAGCTTGCAAAAACCCTAATCTCCTTAGATCATATCTCTACAGATATAGTGATACAAGATCTGAAATTCAGACCCAAGGTTCAGCTAGACTTCGTCTCAAATGGGTTTTTGTTTTAGCATCCGAAACATCAGAGAAACAAATGTATAGTGAAAATTCCACGATGAACTATTTGGAGCA
Source organism: Pinus tabuliformis (assembly GCA_031772625.1). Lineage (NCBI taxonomy): Eukaryota > Viridiplantae > Streptophyta > Pinopsida > Pinales > Pinaceae > Pinus > Pinus tabuliformis. The sequence goes on along the minus strand of CM062810.1, from coordinate 475,353,686 downwards.
GCGAAACCCTAGAATCCAAAGCTATAATACCAAATGTTATGAAACCAGCTCACAAAAATATATAAAAGAAAGATCAATGCCTTAGAAATTATCCTCTTCGAGGGGGGAAACCTATTTTACATTACACAAATCAACAATTCTTGGATGATACAAATGACAAGGCCTCCTTTCTACATATATAGGAGTCTAAGGGGTCATAATGTAATGAGAGCCGACATAACAATAATAATGTAAGGGCACAACAATAACAATAGTGGGTTGATATGGGGCATAGTAATAACAATATGGGGACTACAAGGGCACAACAATATAATAAGGGGGTTGCACTAATAACAATAAAGGGTTACACTAGTAGTATAGGGACCTAACAGAGTTAGTATGTGTTTCATATGGATTCATGCCTAGAACTCATCTTTCTCACCCCTTGACCAATCATCCAAACATAGAAAAATTTTGGTTCCAAAATGATCCCATTAAGGCCAAGATCGCATGAGCACACTCTGAAGCCTTCATGGGAGATCCTTCATTATTCAGAAGTGTGCCCTACACCCTCCTTCAAAGTTGGGCGCACTCCAAAAGCATGAATCCCCTTCCTTTTTCTAAATCGCACCCTCCAAAATGACTAAGTCTTCCTTGAGCACACTCCTTCAACTAAAAGAAGTGTAACCTCTTTGAGCACATTAGCGCACCTGAAGATATGAAGTTGAATCATTCAACATTCCTTAATGTGTTGTGCACCCTCCTAAGCTACTTGTGCACATCAGTGCTCTGAATGCGCGAAGCCCTAGCCTACTAAGCCTAGTGTGGATCTAGAAACATCATTTTGGGTTGATGGAGAGGATAGTGTAGAGGAAGAAGCAACCAATCAAGTCCTTAGTATTGATTAGTATCTCACCATCGGAGAGAAAAGAAAGGATGAAGAAATCAATGATTTCATAGATTCCTCCTCCTCTTTAGTTAAGTTTCATACTATTGACCATATCATGAAACCTAAAGTGTAGGCTTCTTTGGCCACAACAAGTAATTCACCTATAGAGCATGAGTCCTCAATAAAGAAGACCAATGGTCAACTTTTGAAAAAATAATTTCAACTTTGGTCAATATGGTTAGTGTTCAAGGGACCTTCACGCCAATCATATGCACATTCTCTTCTCCCTCTATCTATTTGGGGTCCTTTTCTCATATGTAGTGTCCTATTTTTCTTCTTCCTTGACACCTTGCCTGAAGGGTTGTTTAACCAAACTTTTCTGCCATGGTTGTGGGTGTCGGTTCATCCTTGTTCTCCAAGCCCATATAAATCATTAAATTCTAAGCATGGCCTTCCTCTTTTCCTTGGAAATGGTCCATACAGATTCTTTAATGCTTAGATGTTTGTTTTATTTTACCCTCCCTTCAACAGTGGCTACATATGCATGATTTAATGCATGTTCTTCTAACTGCACTGCTCTATGGAGTTTTTACATCACAAGGCACCCAAGCTAATTTAATTGCAAGATTTTTTCACCAACAAAAGGGCTCCCCCCTTCACCTCCATGAGATTTGAATCTATGTCCCTCTGATCCCATTCATCTTATTTAATATAGTATAATTTAAATGGTTCATTATTCATAACAATGTTTAAAAGAGAGGTTAATAAGAGGGGTTGTCATAGAGGCTAAATCATCACTTGCTTTGTCAGTTTCTGGGAGGTTTGGAGTTATGGATTCGGATTTCTTCGATTATGGAGTTGAAAATTTGGATCATGTATAGATATTCCACATGTATTCTAACTTTACACCTTGTCCCTTTTTCTATATCCATGTAAGGATATTGGGAAAAGTGGAGACTCTAAATTTTATTGGGAAAAGAACATCAATACTCCCATTTAAAGTTGTAAGATGGTGAGAAGGGTGGTGTGTATAGAGTATTTTCTTTGAACATGCCAACCAATAAAGGTTTCCCCTTCGCTTATAGTGAATTCTCCTCCTTCAAACTTCTTGGCATAAGGAATTTCTCCTCCTAGAAACAATATGCAGGTTATCAATGTATAATTTCAAACAAGGGATCTAATTCCAACCAAGAATAAAGATAATAGGGTTGAAAGGGACAAAGTTAAAATGGTGGTTGAGAAATATTTAAGTGTCAGGAATATCTCTAAGGAACTAGAAAACATTGTAGTGGTAACTTGGTTTGATCAAAACCCTTAAAAGGATAGCTTGCAGAAAATTGGGTCAATTTTCTAGGGTATTCCCATATTTCCATATTATAACCAAAGGTTGGTTGCATTTTTTTCATTCATTTTCATAGGTAGACTTGTTTTTGGTAAAAGGTGGAGCTAGGGCCCACTGGGTTTTTTATTCAAGATCGGTTTAATGCTTTTGAACAACTAAGGCACCCAATACCAATGCATAAAGTTTGGGCTATATTGTTGGCATTACCAATGGCTTATTAGCACAATGAAGTTTTGGAGGCATTGTGGAATAAAATAGGTTGATTCAGATTGAGCTTGAGCCCAACTAGGACACCAAGGAGGAGACTGAGGTGGGCACAACTCCATGTGGATATATATTTTCATGAGGGGTTACGCAAGAAGATAAAAATCCAATTCAGTAATATATCATGGAATCAAAATATAGATTACAAGAAACAACACTTTTGGTATTTTGGATGTCATGATTGTTAGAAAATAATAAAGGCGGAAATATTTTATTATATTGATAGTTACTTGTGATTATCTTTGAATTCTTATTATCTTATTTTATCTTCTTATCAACAAGCACCTAACAAATACATATGTACATGAAGATCAACAAAATAGAGACACAAGACATAGGCTCTCAACCAAGGCTAAAACCCCTCTTCTAGAGGAAAACCCAAAAACTTCTCTTCTCTTTCTTTAGAATCAAATCAAACGAGATAACCAAGATCTTTGACCAGACCAAAATACCTCCTAAAATCAACCAAATCAGCCTCCCAAAATGATTAGACAAACCTTAATAGTCAGCATTAGTCAAACTGCTTTAATCCTGTAACATCTCATATTTTCGGCCTTCCAACTTCAGAATTTCGGCCCTATTATAGACCTGCAACCTTGGCCCTCCTGTAGAAACCCACAAGCTCACATGTGTGGCAGAAAAGAGATCATTTTGGCTTCTTTTTTCTTGACAAGTGTCTCCTTCGCTAGGATTTTCTCCTTCTTTGATAGGGTTTTATAATTCTTTTCTAAGTAATTTGCTCTTCTTTATTCCTCCTGCAACTACAAAAAAACTTGCTATCTTTGATGTCCAAATAGTTTGAGTAGCATTACTATTTATATTCCTTTTGTGTGGTTGAATTCTCCTAATGAGGTTGACTTGAATAGAGGACAAGCAGACTTGGTGGAGGCGACATAAAATACATTTTTTACATTAAAAAAAAAAACAAGTTTCTTCTTTGGTATAATGAGCCCACTAAGGGTCTAGGACAAGATAACATGGACAATGACTCAAGCCATAAACCTTAGAATCACACAATGGGTTCTTTGACCTAGAAAAATAAATGGAGCATGAAACCCATGCTTATAAATAATTTTTCTTTTACAATAATATTTCTATTCTTTTCTCTTTTAAAATAACATTATGTCATGACTTAAATACAATTATGAAGACTGATACTAGTTACTTTTCTCAACACTCTCTCTTAACGAGGGAGGTAACCATATTTGTTCAACTAGTACAAGGTTGACCTGAATTTGAAATGTTCTTTACGAAGAGAATAGCATTATACACATTGCTAGGGATACCCTTACTGCTAAGGTAGCCTCTCATCAAGGACTAAGGTGTCATCTAGGTAATTTCCACTATAAGTAACATTAGGCTACAACCCCGGTATCCATCGAACAAGACATAGATACCAACTAAGCCTTCATTCCCTGACACAAACCCTTAAGGGATCCAGGGATCAACACTAAAAACAACGCAAAATTTGAAACGAAAATTGATATTGTTACCCGTTTCGTAGAGATAGCAAAAAAGTGACCAGATTTTGAAAAGGGGCGATGCAGAACACACATATTTTTTTTAGAACATAGTTTTTGGCACTTTAAATAATCGATACGATTACCTGTTTCATAGAGGTAGCAAAAAAGTGACCCGATTTTGAAAAGTGGTGATGCAGAATACACTTCTTTTTCTTTTGAGCATATTTTTGACACTTTAAATTTTCTTAAGTATTAAATATAAAAATTTGTTTTTAAATGTTAGTGATTTTCATGCTGATTTTGAGATGTGTTGATGCAACATACCTTTTCTTTTAGAGGGCTTATTTTTCACACTTTAAAATTTATTATGTCCAATTTTTTTTTAAATCATTATTACTTAACGAATTTTTAATTTGTTTTATTTTTCTTTTTTTAAATGTTGATTACTTGAAAAATATATATAAATATATCTAAAAAAGACAAAAAAACATAAAAAAATGTAAAAATAAATATATATATATATATATATATATATTTATAAACCATAAAATAATTTGGAAAAGAAAAAAAAATTAAAAAACTATAAAGTTAAGTAAGTAAAATAGAAAAATTTAAAAAAACAATAACAAAAACTAGAAGAAGAAAAAAAAAAAAAAAAAAAAAAAAAATTATACAAACTATATTAAAAAATAGGAAATTAAAAAAAAAAAACAAAAAATAAAAAACACTACTAAATTTAAGATTAAAAACATTTTTAAAAAATTAAAAATAAACAAAATAAACTCAAATTATAAACATATATATATATATATATATATATATTAAAAAAAAAATCAAAAAACATTTAAAGTTAAAAAGAAATATCTATTTTTTATTTAAACAGTTAAAAAAATAAATTAAAAATTAAAAAAAAAAAAAAAAAATAATAAAAAAATTAAAAAATTAAAAAAAAAAAACAACAACAACATATATGATGATGATGATGATGATGGTTAACATCCCCTGAGACCAAACATTGGTCTATCGGACCTAAAAAAAAATTATTTAATTTGATTTAAGATTTTATTCCTATGCTCAAAAAGCTTGGAGAGAAGCCTTTCGAGCTCACTATAATTTTGACATTGTAAAAGGCTAGGAAGGTCAGTATTGTAACAAATATTGTGAAACTGAGATCTAATGTGGTTGTACGCGGGGCACTCTAAGAGGAAGTGGTTTTCATCCTCGATGCTCCTATTCTCACATATATGGCAGATCCTTCCCATCCATGGCGTTTTAGGAACTACCCAACGACCTGTTTCACTATGGAGCTCATGAGAATTCGTTCTAATCTTTGCTATATTAATTTTCTTCTTTGAGCTAGTTAAAATAGAGAGATACTTTTGATCTTCTAGGGTGGGGTTGATGACCTTCTTATAATAACTTAATTTTCTTTTAGCCGCTAAATCTTTCTCACACCACATTTTTTATTTGAACTTAGAAATAACAATATCTTTAATGTTATTTTTGTCTTGCAATGCATCATTCTCGTTGATATCCCAATAGTTTAACTAGGCCCTTGTGTCTTTATGCCACCCCCGATTGAGCCTTAGGTGGTTTTGGCTGGAATTTAAAGCTAGCTTAGGAAGTCTATGATCGTCTATGTTATTGAGTAACTTGTGCTTGTACAACAGAAATCTAATCATAGCTAGGCTCTCAATAGGGGAAAGACCTGCTTCGATAAGGAGAATAGGATAGGGTGTATTACTTTTAATTTTCAGGTTATAAGTTATAAAACGCTTCTGAATTTGCTCAATCTTTCTCCATGATTCTCTGGAGATGCTGCAACCCCAAACCTCACAGCCATATAAGATAACAGGAGTGACTAAAGTTTCAAAGAGGAATTTCTTTTTATCCCACATTACGAGGTTTGCTATTTTACAATTATTTTCAAGACCAAAATAATCTTTCCACCCCCCATTAATCCTTTTCTCAATGCTATGGTTCCAGTTGAGCTTGTGATGAATATCAATTCCTAGGTACTTGTAAGAATACACTTCCTCCAAGTTATTATTGTCATACATAAAATTAGCGTAAGTGTCCTTCTTGGATTTGATAATCATAACTTTTGTTTTGTCGGTGTTAACAGTCATACCCATGGTAGAGCAGAAATCCTTAAGAATCCTGAGTTGCTTATCAAGATTAGATGGGCACCTTGCCAAAAGAACAATATCGTCAGCATAGAGAAGAAGGATGAGGACTATTCCAGCTAAGATCGTGCCATCACATCCTGCTTCCTCTAAGTAGCCTTCAAGCTTATCGATGTAAATGCCAAATAGGGAGAGGGGGCAACCTTGTTTAACTCCGATGTTACACTTAATATCTTTTGACCACCCCTCATTGCTCTTTATCTTGGAAATTACATTCTCGTATAACCTTATAGCGACAACTCTTAACTCGAGAGGAACCTTTAGCTCTTCTAATCTATTCCAAAGGTTGTATCTAGGAACCGTATCAAAAGCCTTTCTAAAGTCCACAAAGCAACAAAATAAATTGGATTTATCATTACGACATTCCTCTGCAATGATCCTAAGTGTAACGAGGTGGTCTGTTGTTGAGTGATGCCTTCTAAAAATTGCTTGGCCTTTAGCCCGCTTACCTTCACTTTCAAGCCATATGCTTAACTTCTTTTCCAAAATACTACCATATAACTTGGCTAAGAGAGGGCTGATCATAATTGTCCGATAATTAGAGGGGTTATTTGTATCCCCACTTTTAAAAATAGGGATAATGAGGGTCTCAGTCCAAGGTTTAGGGAACCCTTGCTTGACTGCTTGATTGAAAAGCTTGTGAATGTGGGGGATGAGGACAGGACCTCCAATTTTTAAGATTTCCGCCTGGTAACCTTCAATGTCCTTAGCTTTCCCATTCACCTCCCAGGTATATATGTTTCATTTAAAAAAAATAAACATTTAACTTTTTTTAATAAATAAATGTTTTTTATTTAAAAGAAAAGTAACAAAAGAAATGTGTGCATATTTTTTATTTTTTTCAATAACAAACATTTAAGTTTTGTTTTACGAGAGATTTTTTGACGTAAATCACAAGATCTATCATTTGTCGACGCGTTTCCAACCAACTATTAAGCTCAGCACAAGCAGTCATTGAATGATATACAGCCCAATATGGGGATAATTTCGAAATCCCTAGATCATCTGCAGAATGCTATTTTGAAATCTCATTCACCTCCCAGGTATAGAGAAGTTGATTTGACTAGCTCAAAGTTTTATATAGCCTCAAGCTCTAATCAACCTCAACATGGTATTAGAATCTTACTTTTCAAAGGAATAGAAAATGTCAGCATCCCAGAATTTGAAAAGATCAGTAAAGGAATACTTTTAGCTAAAGAAAAAACAAATTTGATGAAAGAAAGACTGAAAAGATTTCCCTCTGTTGAAATTCTAAGATTACCAAAGAATTATGTTAGTCTTAAGACTTTGATAGAAAATGGCCAACCATCTACTCCTAAAATTCTGGCCATGTCAGGTGTTACTTCTAGGACACCAGGAGATCCGACCCAAGGCGAATCTAGTTCAAAAAGAGAAAGGATTGAATCCTTTTTCTTCCAAAATAAAGGAACCAAAAATCCTAATGATACATCTGCACATGAAGCAACAACAACTAGTCCATTTTCAAGATACAAAGAAAATTTGCAGTTGGTTAATGTCAGATTTAATAATCCTAGTACAAAATTATATGGTAATACTTTATTGGTAAATATTGATTGTTTATCACATGATGAAGTTATTACTACTCTTCATAATTTACATGCATGGTCACTGCAAAGAAAAGCAGAAACAAAGGAAGACTGGTCAAATATAGTCACACAAATTGTTTGGTCTTTCACTGGAATTTTGAAGCAATGGTGGGAAAAGTTATCAAAAATAGACAAAAATAAAAAAAATGAGGATATTGATGATCCATTAAAAGCATTATTTGATGCCTTAGCACACGAATTTGTAGGTGTTGTTCCTGAAGATTCTGCCCATCATTCTCAACTATTTTTGTCCCAGAGGTTATGCAATATAGACCATTTGCATGATTATTATTGTGTGATGCAAAAGTTTCTATACCAAGCATCTGATCCTCATAATGTTGCATATTTACGATACTATATTGCATCCATTCCAGGAAAGATTCCAGATTTGATTGATCATTATTTTCAATTAAATAAAATTCAGATTGAAAATATATCTTTTCCTACTCTACATCAGTTGATTGTTACCATATTACAAAAGGAATTTGTTGCAGAAAAGGCAAAGAAAAATTTCAAGAAACAAATGCACTTCAACACAAAATTATGTAACAATTTTGCAGAAACATATGACTTTGGATGTCACAGTAAGACGAAAAGACAAGATGCTAAGAAACATTGCTTTTGTAAGCCAGATAAATCTACTTACAAGAGAAAAGGTTATTATCCAAAGTACAATTCTAAGTGCAAAAGGATGGTATTCAGGAAAAGAGCAAAACCTTCTAAGAAAGTTAGTTGTTTTATCTATGGAAAAGAAGGACATTTTTCTAATAACTACAAAGAGAAGAAGAAAAGAAAACAGGTAAAGGTCATGGATATATTCTCCAATATCCACAATCCCCAAGATTGGGATCTCATATCCTATTCGTATGGAGAATACTTTGAAATATCTAGCAGCTCAAATTCTTCAGATGATGATTTACCTGATGTCAGGAAGATAAGTTTAAATTCTGACTCTTCTGATTCTGATGAAACATTCATTCCTGATATTAAGATGCTTCAATTCAGTTCTTCAGATACATTTCAAGCACAAATAGCAAAGGTAAAGACCCAGCTGTCACAGTTGGATCCCACTCAGCTAACAGTGAAAAGAAGATTGACAGAAAAGCTTGAAGGCTTAGAAAAACAATTGCCTTCAACCAGAAATAAAGATGTTTTTAAGAATGAAGAATTTATCCAGAAAGGGTTTGATTCAATGTTCCAGCCTCTAAAGATCAAAGAAGATATTTATGATTCAGGTATGGAAGAAATCATTACTCTCAAAAAAGAGATTGGAAAAATAGAATCATCAATACAACATACCAGAAATGAAATGATTTAGTTATCTTCCAGATTGCAATATTTACTTGCTGAATATGATGATCACAACTCTAATTTAACAAAACTATTGCTGAAAGAAGTTTCAGAAGGAGAAATGCCTATGAAATCAAAGGATGTTGATTTGGTAAACATTTTACGCATTGATGATAGAGTGGTTATTCCTATAAAAATTAAGTTGCCAAAAATAAAGGAATACGCTCTTGATGCTCAGATAGATTCAAGCGCTATGAGCAGTTGTTGCAAGTATTGATCCATTCCTGCATATTATTGGCAGCCCACAAAGATTATTTTAGAGCTGTTAATAAAGAGCTTATGCAGATAAATCATTTAGCTCCTGATTTCCGATATATTTAGGTGATGTTCCTGCATATGTCACCTTGTACAGTTATGATACAGGTTCTCATGTTTTATTGGGTCAAGATTTCCTCAAACAATTTCTCCCAGTAACATTTGCAAAAGATTCAGTTGTTTTAACTACTTGTGAAGGTCTAGTTACACTTAGAGAAGATCATCTCCAAAATAGTCTACAAGATCTTTCAAAGATCCAAAAGATAATTAAGAATGCAGACTTACATGGTCAGAAAATCCTCCAAGGAATTTTTGAAAAACTTAGAGAAGATTGTACAACTAACAGACCAGATGCATTTTGGACCAGAGAAAAATATTTCGTAGCCTTGCCTTAAAAAGAAGGATATGTTCCTTGTCCCCAAAAAGCAAGCGCTAATTATATGAGTCCTAAAGAACAAGAGTTGTGCAAACAGGAAATTACTCAAATTTTACAACAGAAGCTTATTGAACCATGCAAAAGTCCTTGGGCATGTCCAACATTTTATGTCAACAAGCACAGCGAGCAGAAAAGAGGGAAAAAGAGGCTAGTCATCAACTACAAAGCTTTAAATGAAGCACTCATGCCAATAAGGTATCCTCTTCCAAACAAAGAACTCTTACTTGCTAAAATATCAAATGCAAATGTATTTAGTAAGTTTGATCTTAAGAGTGGATTTTGGCAAGTTGGCATTCTCCAAGAAGATAAATATAAAACAGCCTTTACAGTCCTGCATGGTCAATACCAGTGAACAGTTATGCCATTCGGATTAAAAATGCCCCATCAGAAATTCAGAAGCGCATGGAAGATATTTTTGGGTAGGAAGAGTATATAATTGTATATATTGATGACCTTGTGTATAATAGAGATGTAACTACTTATAAGATTCATTTAGAAAAATTCTATAATCTGGTGTACAAGCATGGATTGGTCCTCTCAGACACAGAAGAAAAAATTTAGGTTGGAAAACTCAGAATTGACTACTTGGGTCTACACATTGAGCAAGGACATATCCAGCTTCAGCCTCATGTCCTCTTGAATCTTCTCAAATTTCTAGACATCATTCCAGATATCAAGACACTGCAGAGATTCTTAGGTTGCTTAAACTATATTAGACAATTTTATGAAAAACAATATGATGATACCAAGATATTACAACAAAGACTCAAAAAACGAAAGGTTGAATGGAGTCAGCAAATGACAGTTGCAGTGAAAAATATCAAGAATAAAATCCAAGAATTGCCAAATTTAAAGCTTCCAGACACTAATCTTCCTTTTATTTTGAAACATATGCTTCAGATCATACTTGGGTAGCAATCTTATTGCAGAAACATCGCAGGAAAGAGTTAGTGTGTGCATATGCTTCAGGATCCTTTGATGATACTGAAACCAAATATCCCTCTTCTCACAGAGAGATTCTAGCAGTAAAGAAAGGGATCAAAAGGTTTCATTTGTTTTTAAATAGCGTCAAATTTATTATAAGAATAGATCTTAAGCATATGAAGGGCATACTATCTAACAAAATATTGCTTGAGCAAGGAAACACAAGGGTGTTAAGATGGGCACTCTGTTTAGAAGGATTTGATTTTGACATTGTTTACAAGTCTAAAGCAGAAAACTATCTAGCAGATATGCTCACTAGAGAAGGAGCTACAAATGTCAAAGAAATCAAAATGTTCAGACCTCTGCATCAAGGAGAAGCATCAACAAGCAAAAGTCATAAAGAGTCCAGTCCAGTCATAGTATGTCATTAGTCTAAATACGAGTTTTGTTGGGATTGTTTTGTTTTAAGAGTAAAGTCATTACCTATAGAAGTATTACAAATTGTGTTGCAGAAATGGTTTGATTCAGAGTCATGCATGTTAGCATATAGTAGAGAATTTCCTTATAGAGATAAGCCTTTGAGAGTCTTTTATGCATTGTGTCGTGAACCTATTTCCATTTATTTTTGTTTTTTCCAAAGTACAAATTGGACCTGGCAAGATTATTTTACCATTCATCAAAGGGCTAGGATATATGGTTATGTCAGAGTCATTTTTTATGCTACACACGTAGATAGTGTTGTAAATTGGTGGAGTCCTTGGTTTAAATTGTTTCTGTTTAAATATATGCCTAGAGTCACTTGGATGTGTGAAAGTGATTTTCCAGACACAATCAGCACACTTGTTTGGGAAATCCATATTGCTGCACAAAATGATTACACTGTAGAATTTGAATTCATTCATGAAGATATAGTAGTAGTCCAGAATGATAGCAATTACCATGAACCAGAATTTAATTTGTTTATCAGTTTTCGAGGAGAAATTTCTGTGGATCTGAGGCACCAGCCTTCAAATGTTTTCTCATTTCCTTTCTGTTGTTGTTTCCGAGAAGAAGCACCTCCATGGTTAGATGATTCTTTGGCACCAGAAATATTTGCTCCTGACATTGAGCAATTATTAGAAAGGGAACAGATAGACAGATATGAACAAGATCATGATGATTCTGATGAAGAAAGGGATAACAGTGACTAATGTATATGATCACTCTTTTGATATCATACACACTTTATGTAAATATTTAAGTTTTTGTGGGTTTTCTTAAAATATCCACTTTGTAATTATGATCTGATGTCCTAGATTTCGGCCATCTCATCTTTAGATTGCATAATCTTGCTTTTTATATTGTGTCGGATTTGGTCCCCATATGGCTCTGCCTTTAAGGGATGAGATAACAAGTGGTAGTACCCACTTTCCCAAATCCTTTTAATTTTAGGTACACATACTTTTACTATTTGTCCTTTCGATAAGACTTCTTGCATGATGTTCTTACTAAAAGTAGATTCTCTCTGCTTCAAGTTACCGGTAAAAGTTTTGACCGGTTAATTGGCTAGGATATTATAAATACTAGCTTTGTAAATATGTAAGGCATTCAAGAAATTAAGATCTGTGAGTATTGTGGAAGTTCTTGTGCTGTGTCCTCTAATCGAGTGCCTCTCCTGCTCTGCATCTGTAGACTTTCAGTCTGATCTGCTTGCATCACAAGAAGAACTCTATTTTGGTATCAGAGCCATTTGGTTCTTTGTCCTTAAACTATTTTTCTTATCTGGTTCTCCCATTTTGATTGTATAAGAGTTTGTGTATCTGTGTTGGAGTTATAAGTTGGCGGTAAGGCTTCTGTTGAAGACGTTGAGGAGAAGGGCAGTCATGTTTGTCATCCGGGAGCACAAAAGCTTAAATCATTTAACGAGGTGCATACTTATATTTTCAAATGGATGGTAATATGGATGGATATGAATTTATTTATGAAAAACCCAAAGATAGAAAATTAGCTAGACAAAAGAGATGGTCTTTTTTGAATAGATATTTGAATAAGTATAGTGAAGAGAAACTATATGATGAAAAAGTTCTTGTTCAAGAATTCAAACCATAGCCAAATTGGACACTGCTAGAGATCGAAGTTAATAAGTTATATAGCCTTCCAATATTTTAGTTTAAAGTTGCACAATTATTTAGATTTACTTCCACAAACATTCTTATTTCTACTGGACAGAAATTTTATCAGATTCCTTTGATTAATAAAGAAGGTATTGAATGGGGAATTTAGCATGGATATAAATATATACATATTTGAATGGTTCAGTTTGGGATAAATCCTCTTGTTAGGCTAGGATTGAATACTTCATGCCTTACTTGTGTTTTGGATTCTAGGATTAATGATTTTCATGATGCCTTGCTAGGTGGTTTCCAAAGCCCTTTAAACAATGGCCCCATTTGGTCTTCAGTCATTCCTAGATACCAAGTTGCTTTGAATGATCCATATATCGATGAATTCCTAAATGCATACATCCAGTTCAATGGGTTTAATGTAGCCCCACAATCATTAATTTCTCAGTTACATTCTTCAGTTTTCCTAAGATTTGTGTCTACTACTATGCCACCTTTAAATACAAAACTTAACAAAAGAGCATTAAAAGAAGGTGTGATAGTTGGACCCGGAAACACTGTTCCTCTTCAAGTGGGATTCTCAAAATGTACACTTCCAGAGGAGTGGAATAGTACATACATTCCTCTACCTCAGAAGTACCCTCAGCTGAAAGGTGTAAAAGAACCTCAACAGTTATCTCTAATAAAACATTCTGATGGATCTTTAGGACTCAAGTTTACAAGTCCTAGTTTGACTAGATCTATGTCTACATTGGCTAGAAATAAAATTGTACTTCCTCCAGTTTATCCAGCACAACCAAAGATAACACGGTCTAAAAGATCTTTATCCTCTAGATTGGATGATTGCCAGTTCTGTGTATTAACTCCTCCATATTCATCCTCTGCCTCAAAGTTCCAAATAGAAAATCCCCCTGAACATGATGGACAGCACCAAGATTGTCAAGAATGTGTAAAAAAATTGTTTCCAGATATTAAGAGTTTTACACTACCAAGAGCTCAAAGTGAAATAGTTGCCAAAATAAATGGAAGGCATTTGGAACCTGGTAGCTCTAGGAGAACATTTAAGAATGGTACATTAAAGTTAGACTTCCAATGGATTCAAATGAGGAATTTGATAGATCCAGAACAGAGTGAATCAAAGAAAATGCAGAATTTCAAAAACTATTAGATAGTTTCTTTGTTACAAAATATTGATGATATAGCCAAATATGTCCTTGAAATCAAAGAACATATTAAGAAATTACATGTTGGCTATAATGAAATATTAGGAGTACAAAATGATTACACTGTAGAATTGGAATTCATTCATGAAGATACAGTAGTAGTCCAGAATGATAGCAATTACCATGAACCAGTCATATCCCTTCACTGACCTTAATATTTGGTTCGAAACGCATCGAAAAATGATAGATCTCCTGATTTACGCTGAAAAATCTCTCGTAACCCTGATATGGATCACAGAAGCCTCAATTCAACAATTTTTGTTTTTTTAAATAGGACTTTTTCATTTTAAAAGAAAAAAAATAAAGTTTAATTAATTTATAAGCATTTTTTTATTTTTTTAAATAAAATAAAAAAAATTAAACAAATTAATTTTAACAAAATTTAAACAAATTAAAATTGTAAACTTTATTTAATTTTAAAAAAATTAAACAAATATTTTTTTAATTAAAAAAAAAATCCATTCACGCCCGACCGCTCAAGGTGGCGTGGCCGTGGCTGGAGGGGTTGCATGCAGCCTCCTCCTCCCACGGTCGCACCACCACGGGCAGTCAGGAGTGAATCATTTTTTTTTTAATTAAAAAATATTTGTTTAAAAAAAAAATTAAAGTTTATTTAATAAAAAATGGTTAATCAATTTTTTATTCTGTTTTAAATAAAAATATTTGTTTTTAAAAAGTTTTGAAACTTTTTTTTTAAAGAAAAATTTTAAATGTTTTTATTTTTTAAAATAAAAAATATAGATATTTTGTTTTAAATTTTTTTTATTTTTTTTATTTTTTTTGAAAATACATATATATTTTTTGCTTTCTAATTGGTTTTCGTTTTTTAATTTGAGTATATTTTTGTTATTTTAGGTTTTTTCTAATTTTTTTAATCTTAATTTTAGTAGTTTTTAAAATTCTTTTTTGTTAATTTTCTATTTTTTTTTAATCTAGCTTGTTTTTAATTTTAATTTTTTTTGTTAATGTTTTTTTTAAATTTATCTATCTTACTTAATTTTATAGTTTCTTTAAAAAAAAAATCCATATTTTTGTTTTTTTTCCAAATTTTTTATGCCTTACAAGATAAAAAATAAAAAATAAAAATAAAAAGAAAAAGAAAAAGAAAATACATTTTTTTAAATATGTTTTTCTTTCCATTTATTTGTTTATAATTTTGAAAATTTTTAGTTTTTTAGTTCTTATATTTTATAGGTTAATTTTGTGTTTTTTTTAAGAGTTTTATGACTAATTTTTTTTCGTTTTTTCTTTTTTTTCGTTTATTTTTCTTAATGTTTAATGTTTAATGTTTGATTTTTTTTTTGTCTTTTTTTTTATATATTTGATTTTTTTTTTTTCAATATATATTTTAATTTACGTTTTGTTATTTTTTTTTACTTTTTTGTTTTATGTTTTTTCATTGTTTTAATTTTTTTTTAAATCTTTTCATTTTTATTTTGAAATTTTAATGTTTTTCAGAGTCATGATAAAATCTTTTACACCATTATTTTGAAATATTGAAAATTTTCCCTCGAAAAAAAAAAAAAAGGTGTTATTCCAACGTCAACACTTTTCGTTTTTAGGGTGTTTTTTGCCGAAAATTTACCATTGAAAAAAAAGGAGTTATTCGAACATCAACATTTTTCGTTTTGAGGGTGTTTTTTGCAATGTGTTATTCGAACATCGACACTTTTTGTTTTGAGGGTGATTTTGGGACAATTTTTTCACAAGAAAATTGGTTTTCACCGCCATTTTTTAAACATTTTGAAAATTTACCCTAGAAAAAAAAAGGTGTTATTCCAGCATCAACACTTCTCATTTTTAGCACTATTTTTGATGTTTTTATGGGGTTTTTTGGCCAGAGTTCCCTTTTTGAGTTTATAGTTCCCATTTCAAATTTTACATTGTTTAAACCGAAGCTCCACATGGTACCCTCCCTATAGGATCTAGAAATCAACTGAGATCTCAATATTAACCAGACCACGATGTCCTCCCAAGAACCAACATACAAGCAGTTTTATGGTACTTCATCAAAATAGAAATATACACCAATCTAATCATGCTCCTAAAAGAAAATAACTTTTTGTTGGAAAGAGATGTTGTCAACACATCATCTACATGTTCGTTATTTGGAACTTATTGTAGCTTCACAACCCCACATGTATCAAACTTTCTACAAAGCTACAGGGTCTTCAACTATTATGATGATGCTTAGGTCGTCACAATATCCAAACACACCATTATGGAAACTTCCTTCTTCAAACTCCTTCAATAGCACCCAACTTAGCCTCAACATTGTCAAAACATCCAATTCTTTTTCACAAATTTATTCATCATGAATAACCATCTTTAATACTTCCAATCTTACTCTTCCTTCAAGGTCTTTACTATAGTTGTCACTATATCCCCTCCCTCTTAACGAGGAAGATATATACTTTCTTTATCCAGATTTCTTCTTTAATAAGTCAACACATCCTCACAGGTTGTTTCTTTCACATCATCACATCATCGGAGATATTCAATCTCTGGAACATAATTCCTTCTATCTTAACAAGATTATCTATTAAACTTTAGAGCCATCAAGATTCTTATAGCTCCATCTTTCCATCACGCTCAACATCATCAAAAAGTATGTGGTAGGTAAGCATCTTCAACATCTTGAAGACTATGTACCTGCAAATCTTCATCAGCAAGTAAAACTAATTCCAAATATATAGGATCATGAGAAGTCAAACTAGGATTATCAAATTATCATAGAGATATCATCTAGGGTTATCAAAACTTTGAGAAAGAACTTGAACTCTAAATATAAAATTCTAAACTTAGATAGGATAGCAATCAAAAGAGAAGTAATCAACAAGGGTTACATTTTCATGCCTTAGACTTACAACATACTTTTTATAGGGTTTTGTCACAAACCCTAGATATTATAAACAAAACTAAATTTTAGATATCAACACCTTAAGGATTTTACATCTACGGTTTCTAGAATCCCTACTAGGGTTTTGCCATAAACCCTAGATACAATTGTCAAAACTTTAATACAACCTTACATTAACTATTACATGGGTTTTATCATAAACCTTAATTCATCGAACCTTAAAGAGCTATGGTTTCATCATATAACTTAGATATCAAAAACAAAACCTAAGAGGTTAGGGTTTCATCATAACATCAACAAACCTTAAATATCTAAAGGTTAGGGTTTTATAGTGAACCCTAAGGGTTAGGGTTTTATCAAGGTGAACAAAAGATAGATGATATGATAAGGGTTAATTTAATTCAAAGATTTAATTAGCCAAGTCTTAATGATTCAAAACCATAGACATGAGAGAGATAGTAATATAACTTTAAATACAAAAATTATCATAGCTTATTATATGAATAATATTTGCAACAAATCTTTGTAGTCTTAATCATACCTTGAGTTGCTTCTTTTACAAACCTTGTTTGAAGGTCTCCCTCTACAACAAAGATTCTTACTTATTTTGGAGTCTCCCTCTAAATCTAGCCATAATTCTTATTGCAAGCCCCCTCTTGACTTTAAGATATTCCTACAACGATTGCATGACTTTTCTCGGATGACTTGCTTTGGTAGAATTTTCATGGGCTCTGCAACTTGATCTAGGGTTGGCGTTAGGGTTTTGACATTGGGCACCATGGCAGGACGCGCAGGGGGGAGTGCTTCTCCCTCCAACAGTCAAGTAGTTACCAATAGAAGCAAGGACGTGGGGAAGCAGCATTCCAAGAAACCTCTGGAGAAGGAAAGAGAGGAAAGTAACACAGACATATTGGTAAGAAACAGACCTCATGAACAAGAAGGGGATCACCAGGAAGCTAGTAAGGAGAAGGAGAAAGGAGGTAGAAGTTGAAAACCTACTTCCATAAGGACAACTGGGGTCTACAAACCCAAGTCGAACATCATTCCTTGGGTCATCTTAAGCGACCCAGCGCTACATGTGCATAGGGATCATATGACAGAATATGCAGTCATATGAAAATTCATGGGGATATGGCTGACGAAGAGGGTGCTGCATGTATGGATAAGGATCCACTAGAAGCCAAAGGGGGAAATACACCTTCATCTGGGATCTAAGCGCTTCTTCACAATAGTATTCACAATCCTAAAGGATAAGGACAGAGTGTTTGAAGGAGAACCATATTTCTATGCTGCTGCAGGCCTCTACATGCGGCCATGGATGATGAACTTTGTCCCAGAATGCAAGACATTCACATCAGTACCAGTATGGATCAGACTATACTCCATTACTTTGGATTATTGGCTACCGGAATCTCTGAAAACAATAGGCAACAAACTGGGGCATTTTCTAAAGATCTCAGATGCGACTCTAAAAGGAAAATACACCTCCTTCACTTGGATATGTGTGGAAATGGGCTTATCTGGAGCACTTCTCGACGCGATAATTTTAGAAGTATATGATGAAGAATGGGCACAGGTGGTGCACTATGAGCACATCCCATTTAGGTGTGGCAAATTCCATGAGCATGGGCATCTATACAGAGACTACCTAACAAACAACATGGAGAGAAATGTGAAAACCATTGTGGATAAAAATCCCGAGGGTTTTACCAAGGTTGGGGAAAAGAGAAAGGTGAAAATTAGCCAAAAAAAAAGATCAATGAGGAAAGACAATCGATCCACAATAGCTTTAACATCTTAGAAGAAGAAGAAGAAGGAAACAAAGAAACAAACCAGGAAATGGAGAACATTATCACTGAGAAGGAAAGGGATGACAACATGGAAGATATCATAAAAAACAACTAGCAAAAGGATGATCTACTAAGCATTATGGAGATAAATAGGGACCATGAGATGACTCCAAGTGAGGTGGGAACAGAGGACCATGAACTGCAGGAGATTCTAGGTAGGGAAAATCTAGATCTAGAGAAATTTCTGGAACAAGGGACGACTAAAGGAGTGGACTCCCTGCCAAAAGAGGCATATGATAGGGTTCAACAGCTCTTCTTATGGAGATCATAGTCAAAGGGATATGGAGGCAAAATAAATCATAAAATCCAAGAGCATAGAGGGGTCAAAATGATGGAGGAGACACAGGCACAATCTCCAAAGAACCTAGGTAGGAAAAGAGGAAGAAAAAGATAGAATGAGTTGCTGAACGAATGTGGGAAACTATTGATTAACTCAGGTAAGATGAAAGATATCACCAGTTATTCCTTTACACACCTTTTTAATGAAGCTCAAAACCTGGAATATTAGAGGTATAGGAATAAAAGGAAACAAAGAAATCTCAGTAATACAATAAAAGAATAAAAACTAGATATGGTTTTTATTCAAGAGACAAAATGTTCGATGGATAAGATTACAGAAATTCATAATAAATGGATAATGAAGTATGAGTATCTAGAGGTTAAAGCAAAAAACTCAGTGGGGGGGGGTTCTCACGTTGTGGGATCCTTGGAAATTTGGTATCCTAGATGTTGAGGCATCTAGGAACTATCTTTCTTTGTTATGTCAACCTTTAGGTGATAAGGAGATATACATGATCACAAATGTCTATGGACCTCAAAAGCAAGAAGACAAACTCAAGCTTCTTACCTCCCTTGAGGAAATAAGAGCAAGACACACTAATATGCCCTAGATCATTGCAGGAGATTTCAACATGATAAGATCTCTTAGAGAGAGAAAAGGTGGCATCAGATAGCTAGGCAGAGACTCCATGGCCTTCTAGAACTTCATAATGAACATGGGGTTAGTGGACACTGAAACAATAAATGGGACCTTCACCTGGAACAACAAGAGGGGAGGGGCTTCACAAGTCACCTCTAAACTAGATAGATTTATTCTTTCAGAGGACCTCTTTCTCTCAAGCCCTGCCATGACAGCTTCTATTCTTCCCTTTGGAGGTTCGGTCCATTGGCTTGTACAATTGGAAGCCACTTTTATGGGTACACCAAGAAACAGAGCTTTCAGTTTTGAAAATGCCTAGCTCTCTCACCCTAAATTCACCAGTAATATTGACAAATGGTGGAGAGAGGATCTAAACATTCAAGGCACTAGAATGTCCCTGCTCCAACAGAAGCTTAAACATATCAAATCAAGGCTTAAAGATTGGAACAAAAAGGAATTTGGCAATATCTTCAAAGCCAAAAGAGAAGCTGTGCAGAAACTGTAGGAGATCAATCAGATCAGCATCACAGAGGGCTTTACCTAGGAGCGGAAAAAGCTAGTTGATTCTTTGCAGGAAGAATGGGAAGATCGGTGCTTGCAAGAGGAGATTTTCTAGAGATAGAATTCAAGGATATAGTGGATTAAAGAGGGAGAAAGAAACACGAAGTTCTTTCATAAATCCACCATTGATCATGGGGCACACAATAGATTCACAAAGCTCAAAGATTCTCAAGTTAGAGAAATCGTCTCTCACAAACACATGGAATTTGTCCTTGTACAACATTTCCTTAGTATTGCAGAGGAGCCTCTGGAGGATAGATCCAGGTTCATCAACCATTTCACTTAGTATATACCTCAGCTGGTTACTAGAGAGGACAACCACAATCTTAACAGGCCAGTGTCGGAAGAGGAGGCCAGTGAAGTGATCAATAAAATGCAAAATGGAAAAGCTCCAGGACCAAATGGGTTCAATGTTAACTTCTTCAAAACCTACTGGAAAATAGTCAAACAGGATACCCTTGAGGTGGTGGAAGACTCGAGAAGATCCAAAAAGGTTATGAAGGCTTTTAACACTTCCTTCATAACTTTGATCTCAAAACTGGAAAAAGCCATGACTCTGGATGGTTTCAGACCCATAGCTTTATGTAATGTGGTGTATAAAATTATTTCCAAGGTGGTCACCAATAGACTCAAGCCCCTTTTACCATCTCTCATCTCAGAGGAGCAAACAACTATGTGGAAGGAAGACAGATCCTCAATAACATCATCCAAGCTCATGAGGTGGTACACTTTCTTAAAAGAAACAAACAAGTTGGTATGATCATTCAACTGGACCTACAAAAATCTTATGACAAGCTAAGATGGTCTTATATAAGGGAAGATCTAAGAGCCTATGGCTTTGACCAAAACTAGATAAGGTGGGTTATGGCACTAGTTACCACAACCAGTTTTTCCATCCTGCTTAATGGCGCTCCTTCAAGACTCTTCACACCTTCCAAAGGTCTCAGAAAAGGGGATCCACTCTCATCCTTCCTCTTTGTTCTCATGATGGAAGGGCTAGGCAAAGCGATTAAAATGGAAAATGTTGAAGGAAGAATCCAGGGTATCAAACTCACCTGGATGGAGTGGCAAACACTCATCAACAATTTGTGGATGACATAATGATGTAGGGCATACCCATAGTCAGGGAAGCCAGAATGATCAAACAAATCTTAAATAACTTTTCTATGGTAGCTGGCACAGAGGTAAGCCTCAACAAATCAAAAAAAAAATTCTTTAACACTGACATTGCTATTCAAAGAAACATCACTAGAATTCTTGGCTTTCAAAGGAACCAACTGCCTTCCAAGTATCTTGGAATACCTCTCATAGATAAGCCTCTAAGCAAGGAAGTGTGGGAGCCAATAATAAATAATGTTCAGGACAAGATCAGAAAATGGAGATGCAGGTATTTAAATTTTGCGGGGAGCCTTGTGCTCACACAAGTTGTCCTATAGGAAATTCCCATGTTCATGTTCTCAGCTTTTCCTGCTCCTAAAGGAATTAAGCAACATATCGGGAGCATATAAATGGATTTTCTATGGGGAAGGGGAGAAGAGAAAATGAAATGGGCTTTAGTAGCCTGGTACAAGATCTGCAAACCCAAGAGCCATGGTGGCTTGGGGCTTCATGATCTTGAAACCATCAGCAGAGTTTCAGGAGCTAAACTCTGGTGGAGGTGGATCAAGGAATCGGCAACTCCCTGGGCTAAGATTTGGTAACAGAAATATGCCAAGAATTGGCAGGAGAAGGATCACATTAGAATTTCAAGGCATATTAATGGCTCCCACATTTGGAACCTTGCCCAGGAAAATAAAGGTATTGTTCAGCAACATAGTTTCTGAGAGATTTGAGCTGGGAACCTAGCACGATTTTGGGAGGATAACTGGCAACAAGAACCCAACTTGTATAAGGATGAATTAGCAACTCTCAAGAATGACACAAACAACAAAGGTCTACTTATGGTAAATGACTTCTGGGACCAGTTAAGGAACAATGGAAAATGGAGAATTTGGAAGGATCTAGGCCACAGTGAAGAGAGCCCTCTAAAGGCCCAGGCAGACTCTCTTATTCAGGATCTAGAGCATAGGAGGATTCTGGTATCCTCCTTGCCTAACCAACTAAGATGGGAAAAGAACACCGAAGGAAACTTTAACCTCAAAGAAGCTAAACAAGTAGTAACAAGATTTAACTATCTAAACCCTGATCAAGTTTGTAAGAATCTTTGGTAGATCCCCCACTGGATGAAAATAAAGTTATTTATTTGGTTAGTTCATCAAAGGAAAATTTTAACTTGGGAATATCTCCTGAAAAAAGGCTTCACTGGACCATCCAAATGTTACCCTTGTGGCTCACAAGAGGAGACGATGGATCACCTTCTCAACCTCTCCCCTTTCACCTCTACTGTGTGGGAATGAGTGGCCTTAATATTTAGGCACATTGATAGGGATAGACGCAACATATCCAACACTTTGAAGAATTGGAGGAAAATATTTTCAAGGAATGAAATCATAATAAAGCCTGGACTCTGGTTCTAAGCTTTGTCATCTGGGATGTTTGGAAAGAATGCAATAGTTGGATCTTCAAGAACAAAGCAAGCAAGCCACAACACATAATTGACCAAATTTTAAGGTAGCTCAAGACACAGTCGGAAGCTTGTTGAGGAAACTTCCTAAGGACCCTCTACTACATTTGGGTCTCCAGTTTATAGGCCCATAGGGCATAATCAAGGGTGTGATCCAAAAAAATGTAGATATAAATATTTGGAATCCTCCTCCACATGGTTTCTTAAAGGTCAATATAGACGGAGCTTCTAAGGGCAACCCAGGGTTAGCTGGTTTTGGGGGTGTTATAAGAGATGAACAGGGTCAAATAAAGGAGATCTTTCATGGCCACTTGGGGAAGGCCACTAATAACATGCCAGAACTCATGGCCTTAGAGAAATGCTTGGAAATCTTGGTGGATTCAAATTCACACAATGTCATCATTGAAGCAGATTCGGAATTGATTATTAGAGTGGCCAAGAAAATATGCAATGGTACATCATCGGATAAAGTTTCAAAACACTAGAGTCTATCGCAGGTCTTTCACCATATCTACACCCACCTGCAAGCCTTTAAAAATGTAAGCTTTTTCCATGTGAAAATAAAGGCTAACATGTTAGCTGATCATTTGGAAAATGGAGTGATTAATAAGGAAAGGGACACTCAGCGCATTTGGGAGTTGTTACCCCTAGGAAAACTATTAGAGGATTGTCTCTGTCACGCTACTAAAGATAGGGATTGATGGATTGACAGAATGGATCGAAGAGGCTCAGGAGACAGGCGGTAGGATAGGGAAGCCTAAACAGTTTGCTTGTTGTTTGGCAGCAGTCTGCAGATTGTTTTGGCATTATTATTCCATTAGATTTGAGCGTATGGTTGAGATTAGCAGAGGAAGACCAAGGATACAGTGGTGTGAGGACTAATTCTAGACCGACAGATCTTGGTTGAGATAGATCTATGGTGTTCGGGCAAGGAAGTTACCCAACAGTTAACGAGTAGAAGCAGGTTGGAGAAAACCACAAGTGGATTTCAGGTAGAGGAAAGGCCATAAACAGCATTTCCTTGTTGGCTCTGATTCCACTCACACAGTGACATGTAGTAGCAAGGGGAAAGAGGGAGACTGTTTTTTTCAGGTGGACTTGGAGTGCGAAAGTTAATTGTGCAAAATACATGTGAGCCATTACATCTGGGGCAGTGAGGTCAACGATTGACAAACAAGGAGCAAGTCTTGAAGTTGGGAAGTGTTGTGACTGTTGGATCTTGAATAGATCAACGATGGAGAAGTTTCGATGTTTCTTTAGTGCAGCGGATTTCAAAATTTGTGGAGAAATATGGTTTATGTTTTCGTCAGGTCCGGGTGGGTAGCAGCGGGTTGGAGAAACCCAAGAGCAGATTTCGGGCAGAGGAAAGGCAGTAAGCAGTAATTCCCCTTTGGCTCTGATTCCACTCTCACAGTGACACGTAGCAGCAAGGTGAGAGAGGGAAACTACTTTTCAGGTGGATTTGGGGTGTGCAAATTAACCATGCAAAAAAAGTGTGAGCCGTTAGATCTGGTGGACCGAGATCAATAGTTGATAGAAGAGGAAAATTTCTGAAGTCAGGAAGTGATCGAACCATTGGATCTCTAAAAGATCAACGATGTAGAAGTGCCAACATTTTTTCAAAAGGGCAGACTTAAAACTTTTTAACTAAGGTTTGTGTTACCGTCGAGTCCGGAGCAATGGTCTGGAGCTTAGCGTTTTCCCTTCAGTTGTCTGTGGTTGATAGGGGACCTTGGGAGTTTAACACTCCTTCCTGTTTAATAGGTCTTGAAAGTCTAGGGGATTCGGTTTGTTCCCTATTGTTGGCATTCCCACAATAGATTGTTTCTTGTTTTGGTCTCTGCACTTGCATAGACGTGTAACATATGTAATGTACTAGTTCGGTTAATAGAAGGCTTCATTCTTACTTGACCAAAAAGAAAGATATTCCTACAAACTTTCCTTTCAAGTTAAACACAAGGGAGAGGATTATAAACAATCGCAAATGAAACTTAAACAAATAGAGGGATTCAATAATGAAAATAAATAAAGAACAAGATACTAGTATCTTTTGTGAAAAAAGGTGGGAAAGATCCATCTTATCTTACATTAACCTAGTCTTGTGAGGGATTCCTTTTCATAAAAACAATTCAAGAACAAAACATATTAAATCTATAAACCCTAGAAGCAACAATTGCTTCTATAAAAAAACATAAAAAAATTCTATAAGAACTAAAAAAAGGTATCCTAAACTATAAGTGGAGGATATATAGGACTTAATAGAATAAGTATTTAACCTCAGGGTCCTCATTTTTTAACTTCTTTTCAGGATTTTCATTAGTATCAACATTCGCTTGGTACCTTTCTCTCTTCTCGTTCTTAGTATTATTGGCACATTGACTCTTGTAGTGTCCCATCGTATGAAAAGTGTAACATTCTATTTTATATAGATCAATCTTCTTCTTTGGCCCCTTAAACTTTTGGTTTCCTCCTTTATTCTTGACATGAGAACAATAGGTATTTGCAGCATTCTCTTCATTTTCTTGTTTACCTTCTACCAAGGAAATATGAGCTTCTTCTTATATACATGTAGACCATATTTCTTTGAATGATGGAGAGTTCTTCCAACTAGTATGTCCTACTGCAAGTGAATTCCAAGATTTTGATAGTCCTCGAAGGGAAGTAATCACAAGTTCCTTTTTGGGGATTATCTCATCAATTTATTGAAGTTCATCCTTTATACGAGAAATTATTACAAAATAGAAAAACATTGTGTCATCCTTTGTCATTAGAATTGTTTGAAGTTCATTCTTCAAATTAGCTACTTTCCCAATATTCATGACTGTGAACAACCTTGAGATAGCATAATACATATTTGTGAAGAATCTAGGGTAGATATGTAAGGCATCATGTTTTCCTTGAATCTATACACAATTAAATTCAGGGCAAGAATATCAATTTCCTTGTATTTTTCCTTTCCTACATCGTCTGAAGGTTCCTTGACTTTTCCTAGTACAAAATATAATATTGTATTCTTTGCGAGGATGAGGTCCATCCTTGTTTTCCATGCTCTATAGTTAGATTCTCCTTGAAGCTTGTTCTCATATTTCATTGAAGAGGCCATAGATGTGCTTAGTTGATGAAGACTAGTTATCTTGAGTTACCTTTCGAGGCATCCTTTCTTCTATCAAATGGAATTTTCTTCTCCTTATGGTCTTCCTTGAAAACTATTCTTGAATCCTTTCTTATTGACCTTCTAGCTACACTTTTCCTTATTTTTCTTTACCTTCGCTCTTATACCATGCTAAAAATTCAAAAAGGAAAAAATATTTTATTATCTTGATAGTTACATGTGATTATCTTTGAATTCTTATTATCTTCTTTTATCTTCTTATCATCAAGCAACTATTAAAGACATAAGTATGTGAAGATAAACACAATAGAGACAGAAGATATAAGCTCTCATCCAGGGCTAAAACCCCTCTTCTAGGGGAAAACCAAAAAACTTCTATTATCTTGCTTTAGAACCAAATTAAATGAGATAAATAATACCTTTGACCATACCAAAATACCTCCTTAAATCCACCAAGTCACCCTCCCAAGATGATTAGATAAACTTCAATAGTCAACTTTAGTCAAACTGCTTCAATCCTACAACAATTCAGAGTTTCAACCTTACAGTTTCAGAATTTTTTCCCTACTGCAGCTTGCAACTTCGTCCCTCTTGTAGCAACCCAAAAACTTTCACATGTGGAATAAACAAGATAATTTTGGCTTACTTTTTCTTGAAAAGTGTTTCCTTCTTCGCTACGGTTCTCTCATTCTTTTCTAGGTAATTCACTCTTCTTTCTTCCACATGAAACTGTAGATCGAACTTTCTATCTTGGATGTCCAAATAGGTTGATTAGCACTACTATTTATAGTCCTTCTATGTGGTCGAATTCTCCTAATGAGGCCGACTAGACTGGAGGGTAGGCTGACTTGGTGGAGGAGGCATAAAATACATTATTTACATAAAAGATCATTTTCTTCTTTGGTACAATGAGCCCAATAAGGGTCTATGACAATATGACATGGACAATGACTCACTACATAAACTTAGAAGCACACAATGGGTGTTTTGACATAGAAATAAAATAAATGAAGCATGAAACCCATGCTTATAAATAATTTTTCTCTTACAATGAATTTTATTTTCTTTCTTTTTGACAAATACATTACATCATGACTCAAATACAATTATGAATACCAATACTAGTTACATTTCTCAACAATGAGCTCAAGGATTTATAGGGTTTATGTAGAAAGGATTCACTAAATATCTATTTCAAGAAGAAAATTTAGGTTAAAAAGGTGACAACAACCAATTCTAGCTCAAATATTTTGAAGATCCTACAGACTAATAAAGAGACTAGTTCTGAGGGAGTGGACTTTTTGAAGCCTTTAAGTGGGGAAATGTGAGTGAAGTACCAAAGATATGGCACAAAGGCTCCTCCTTCTTCCAAGGCTCCCAAATAATCCTCTAGTAAGGATTTAGTTTCTCTTCCCAATTCTGCATTAAATCTAGTGGATCATCAATTCGTTCCTTTAAATAATGAAGACACACATTTGTCATTATCTTGGGTGTGTATGATCTAGTTTGATTTCATTTTATAGTAGATCTAAGGTCATTCATTTAATTTTTGGGTTCCTCTCTCCCCCTTTCACCTTGTTTGGAGTTAGGGGTTTTCTTATCATACTCCTAGAGATTGTAGGAAAAATGATGCATGGGGACTCTGAAGGTGAAAATATGTCATGCTTTATTAACTCATGCGTTAGGCCCCTATACTACTAGTGTAACCCCTCATTTTATTAGTACAACCCCCTTATTATATTTTTGTACCCATGTAGTCCCCATATTGTTACTATTGTGCCCCATAGAAGCCCATTATTGTTATTATTGTGCCCTTACATTATTATTGTTATGTCGGCTCTAATTATATTATGACCCCTTAGACTCCTATATATAGAAAGGAGGTCTTGTCATTTGTATCATCGAAGAATTGTTCATTTGTGGAATGTAAAGGAGGTTTCCCCCTCAAAGAGGCTAAATTCTAAGGCATTCATCTATATTTTCTATCTCTTTGTGAGCTGGTTTCATAACATTTGGTATTAGAGCTTTGGATTCTAGGGTTTCGCTGCTCCAAACAAGTCATTGTGGAATTTAAGCTATAACTTTTTTCTGCAACATTTCAGATGTGAAAAATAATACCCATTTGGGTTGAAATCATTCTGAACCTCGGGTCCCAATTTCAGAGCTTTTTGTGCTATCTTTGCGGAGATATGATATGAGAAAGTTGGCCTTTTTGCAGACTCCCGAATTACATTCCAAACAGGTGACCTGGGGAAAATAGTCATAGCTTTTGTTTTGAGCATCAGATTGAAATTTCGTAAGAAGTTACAGAAAGAAGACAGGCTATAGTTTCATGTGTATATTTTTCAGATCCTTAGGTCATAACAGTGACACATGGAACTTCATACAAGTTCGCTCTTCTGAAAAGGTATATAATTAGGTCATCTTGGAAGATTGTGCATAACTCTTTCTTGAAGAATCCAATTTTGATCAGACTGGTGGCATTAGAAGGAAGACAGAGAGTGCTACTGCAAGTCACAATTTCAGAAGTGGAAGAGCCAAAATTACAGAGTTATAGTCGTTTCAAGCTTGAATTCCTAAAATAAGAAAATGCGAGATGAGGAAGTTTGATGGCAAGGATCCGGTAAATGGATACTACTTAACTCCTTTCAAGAAAGGGCTATGAAGTTCAGTGGTAAGAAGAAAAAGACTGCTGCTGCTATTCAAAAAGACTTGGGGTCAGACTCAGGTGATGAAACAACAGCCACAGCCACAGGTATAAAAGGTAAAAATTCTGAAGCATCCACAAGTAATTCTGCACAATCTATTGATAATGACAATAATGATGGGAAAAGACATGATATTTTTCATATTAGAGTCATTTCCAAGCACCAAAACAATGATACTTTATTTGATAGTGGATCACAAGTAAATTTGATTTTTGAAACAATTGTAAAGAAGTTGGGATTACTAACAAAACCTCATCAGAAGCCATGTCCAATAGGTTGGGTATGTGATAAAACAAAGCTCCAAGTAACAAGACAATGTAAACTTAGGTTTTCTATTGGGTAAACATCTGTAGATGAGGTTTAGTTAGATATAGTTCCATTGGATATATGTGGTATTGTTTTAGGAAGTCCTTACTTGTATGATAGGAAAGCTATTTTCTATAGAGATGAAAATAAGTATCAACTCACTAAAGATGGAATATAATATATTGTGAGAGCTCATAAACTAAAAAATAACTATTCTCCAATAAACTTAGGGCAGATGAAAAGAATTATGAATTCAGGTAAGCAATTTTTACTAATGGTTGTAAAGGAAAATAACCCTGATAATCCTAATATATTTGAAGGTTGTGATGCTAAACGGAAAGCTGATTTAGTTAAAGTTGTTCCAAAAATGACATCCTATTTCAAGAACATAAAGGTCTACCACCCAAAATGGAAATAGTACATGATATTCATTTGCAGAAAGATGCTCCATTACCTAACATCGAAATGTATAGGTCATCAGCTTTGGATAATGCAGATATAAAGAAGCAGGTATAGGAGTTGCTCGATAAAGGGTTCATAAGACCAAGCACATCACCATGTGAATCTCCAATCATGCTGGTGAGAAGAAAGATGGTTCATGGATAATGTGCATTGATTATAGAGCACTGAATAAAATAACGATCAAGAATCATTATCCTCTTCCTCGTATTGATGATCTATTAGATCAATTGAAAGAAGTAGTTTACTTCTCTAAGTTAGACTTACGAAGTGGATATCATCAGGTCAGAGTTGCAGAACAAGATGCATGGAAGACTACTTTCAAGACAAAGCAAGGGCTATATGAATGGTTGGTTATGCCTTTTGGCTTAACTGATGATCCTGCTATATTCATGAGAGTGATGAATGATGTACTGAGACATTTTATTGACGATTTTGTAATTGTTTATTTAGATGACATTCTTGTTTTCGGTAAGACATTGGAAGACCTGTAAAGCATGTAAAGCAAACTTTAGATGTTTTAAAAAAAGAAAATCTTTATGTGAAGCTGTCAAAATGTGAATTTGGTAATACATATTTAAATTATTTGGGTCATATTGTAGGGGGTGGTGAATTGAAGATAGATCCCTCTAAGGTTGAAGTCACTGTGAACTGGCCTAAACCCAAATTTGCTATAGAGGTTAGGAGATTCCTAGGAGCAGCACAATACTGGAGAAAGTTTATTGCTAACTTTTCTTTGATTGCAGCTCCATTACATACTTTAACAAGATTGAAATAGGTGTTTCAATGGGGAGGCAAACAGTAGAAAGCCTTTGACACCTTAAAAGAAAAAAATAGTACAACGCCAGTACTAGCACTACTAGATCTTCAACATCCATTTGAGATTGAAACAGGTGCCAATGACTATGCCATGGGAGCAGTGTTGATGCAACACGGTAAACCCATATGCTATCATTCTGAGACATTTACTACTGTAGTAGTTAATTATCCCACATATGATAAATAATTGTATGCATTAGTACAAAGTGTGGAAAAGTGGAAACATTACCTAATGGGTTAGGAAACATTCATACATACAGATCATCAACCACTTCAATATTTTCACTCAAAAACTAAATTGCAGCAATGAAGACATTATAGGTGGATGGGTTTCCTACAACAATTTCATCTCGTCATCAGATATAAGAAGGTAATACACAATAAGGTTGTAGACATGTTATCAAGACCGATCATAAATGCATCTACAATACTTAAGCATAACTCAGTAATGCATGAAAGTTACATTGAACAATATGCTCAAGATGTAGATTTTAAAGATGTATATGCAACTTTAAGTCATGGTAAACAAGTAGAAGAATTGGATTATTATGTAAACGACCAACTCTTATATCATTTTGGAAAGATATGCATTCCACAAATTGAAAGAGATAACATAATTCAAGAAGCACATACTTCTCTAATATCAGGTCATTTTGGTGTAAGTAAAACAGTTACACAATTGCAACGGTTCTGTTATTGGGAAAGAATGTATGAGACAATTTCTAGACATATCAAAGGGTGTATTTGTGTGCTACAAGCAAGCCCAGTAATAGAAAATTAGGCTTGTACACTCCACTTCCAATTCCTTCTCGTCCTTGGGAAAGTGTTTCCATGGAATTTGTTTGGGGATTGCCAAAATCTAGAAAAGGTCATTATTATTTGTCTATTGTTGTGGATAGGTTCAGTAAAATGTGTATTTTTATACCTTGTAACAAGAAGGTTACAGCTGAACAAACAACGAAGTTGTTCTTTCAGAATGTATGGGTTCATTTTGGGTTACCCACTTCTATTGTATCTGATCGAGATTTTCGATTTGTTGGGAAGTTTTGGTCAAGTTTATGGGAGTTGATAGATACCAGATTGAAGAAGAGCACAACATTTCATCCATAAACAGATGGTCAGATAGAGGTGGTCAACAAGACAGTGATCCATTTGCTCAGAGGCTATTGCAGTAAGCATCCCAAGCTTTGGGATGAGCATTTGTGTTATGTGCAACATGCTTACAACCGTGCCAAGCACTCTTCGACTCAGAGGTGTCCTTTTGAGACTTGTTTTGGTTTTATACCAAAGTCTCCCTTGGATTTTTTCTTTGGTAAAGACATAGCATTTGATGGACATGGTGATACGGACAAAGAAACCAAGTTTATTGGAAAAATCCAAGAAATTCACCAGGCAGTGTAGGAACAGTTGGAAAGAATTCAGGCCAAGTAAAAAGCAAGGCATGACAAGCATCGAGTTGAGCATAGTTTCCAAGTTGGTGATCAAGTCTGGTTGTATATCAACAAAGACAGAATGCAAGGTGAAGGTAAGAAGTTAAAACCAATAGGATATGGGCCTTTCAAGATACTTGATAAAATTGGTGAAAATTCTTTTCGCCTTGCTTTTGTAGCTTACATGTAGATCTATTCAGTGATTAATGCAAAAAACTTGAGACTGTATGAACCTTCATTGATTGAAGGATATTCATCAATGAAGATTCATACAGTCTCAAGTTTTTTTCATTAACGACTGAATAGATCTAAATATAAGCTGGCAAATCAAGGCGGAAAGTGTTTTCACAAATTTTATCAAGTATCTTGAAAGGCCCATATCTTACTGGTTTTAACTTCTTAACTTCACCTTGCATTCTGTCTTTGCTGATATACAGCCAGACTTGATCACCAACTTGGAAACTATGCTCAACTCGATGCTTGCCATGCCTTACCTTGTACTTGGCCTGACTTCTTTCCACTTGTTCCTGCACTGCTCGGTGAATTTCTTGGATTTTTTCAATGAACTTGGTTTCTTTGTCCACATCACTGTGTCCATCAACTGCTATGTCTTTACCAAAGACAAAATCCAAGGGAGACTTTGGTATAAAACAAAAACAATTCTCAAAAGGATGTCTCTGAGTAGAAGAGTTCTTGGCACGGTTGTAAGCATGTCACACATAACACAAATGCTCATCCCAAAGCTTGGGATGCTTGCTGCAATAGCCTCTGAGCAAATGGATCACTATCTTTTTGACCACCTCTGTCTGACCATCTGTTTGTGGATGAAATTTTATGCTCTTCTTCAATCTGGTGTCCATCAACTCCCATAAACTTAACCAAAACTTCCAAACAAATCGAGAATCTCGATCAGATATAATAGAAGTGGGTAACCCAAAATGAACCCATACATTCTGAAAGAACAACTTCGTTGTTTGTTCAACTATAACTTTCTTGTTACAAGCTATAAAAATACACATTTTACTGAACCTATCCACAACAACAGACAAATAATCATGACCTTTTCTAGATTTTGGGAATCCCCCAACAAAGTCCATGGAAACACTTTCCCAAGGATGAGAAGGAATTGGAAGTGGAGTGTACAAGCCTAATTTTCTATTACTGGGCTTTCTTGTAGCACACATAATACACCCTTTGATATATCTAGAAACTGTCTCATGCATTCTTGGCCAATAACAAAACCTTTCCAATTGTGCAACTATTTTACTTACACCAAAATTACCTGATATTAGAGAAGTATGTGCTTCTCGAATTATGTTAACCCTTTCAGTGTGTGGGATGCATAGCTTTCCCAAATGATATAAGAGTTGGTCCTTTACATAATAATCCAATTCTTCTACTTGTTTACCATGACTTAAAGTTGCATATACATCTTTAAAATCTACATCTTGAGCATATTGTTCAATGTAACTTTCATGCATTACTAAGTTATGCTTAAGTATTGTAGATGCATTTATGATTGGTCTTGATAACATGTCTGCAATCTTATTGTGTATTTCCTTCTTATATCTGATGACAAGATGAAATTGTTGTAGGAAACCCATCCACCTATAATGTCTTCATTTCTGCAATTTAGTTTGTGAGTGAAAATATTGAAGTGGTTGATGATCTATATGTATGATTGTTTCCTTACCCATTAGGTAATGTTTCCACTTTTTCACATTTTGTACTAATGCATATTCTTTATTATATGTGGGATAATTAACTACTACAGTAGTAAATGTCTCAGAATGATAGCATATGGGTTTACCGTGTTGCATCAACACTACTCCCATGGCATAGTCACTGGCATCTGTTTCAATCTCAAATGGATGTTGAAGATTTGGCAGTACTAGTACTGGTGTTGTACTAATTTTTTCTTTTAAGGTGTCAAAGGCTTTCTGCTTTTTGCCACCCCATTGAAACATTTATTTCAATCCTGTTAAAGTATGTAATGGAGTTGCAATCAAAGAAAAATTAGCAATAAACTTTCTCTAGTATTGTGCTGCTCCTAGGAAACTCCTAACCTCTATAGCAGATTTCAGTTTAGGCCAATTCACAATGACTTCAACCTTAGAGGGATCTATTTTAAATTCACAACCCCCTACAATATGACCCAAATAATTTAAATATGTCTTACCAAATTCACATTTTGACAGCTTCACATAAAGATTTTCTTTTTTTGAAACATCTAAATTTTGCTTTACATGCTTTACATGGTCTTCCAATGCCTTACTGAAAACAAGAACGCCATCTAAATAAACAATTACCAAATCATCAATAAAATGTCTCAGTACATCATTCATCACTCTCATGAATGTAGTAGGAGCATTAGTTAAGCCAAAATGCATAACCAACCATTCATACAACCCTTGATTTATCTTGAAAGCAGTCTTCCATGCATCTTGTTCTGCAACTCTAACCTGATGATAGCCACTTCATAAGTCTAACTTAGAGAAGTAAACTACTTCTTTCAATTGATCTAATAGATCATCAATATGAGGAAGAGGATAACGATTCTTCATCATTATTTTATTCAATGCTCTAAAATAAATGCACATTCTCCACGAACCATCTTTCTTTCTCACCAGCACGATTGGAGATTCACATGGTGATGTGCTTGGTCTTATGAACCCTTTATCGAGAACTCTTGTACCTTCTTCTTTATCTCTACATTCTCTAAAGTTGATGACATGTACATTCTGATGCTAGGTAATGGAGCATCTTTCTGCAAATGAATATCATGTACTATTTCCCTTTTGGGTGGCAGACCTTTAGGTTCTTGAAATAGGATACCATATTTTGAAACAATTTTAACTAAATTAGCTTTCTATTTAGCATCACAGCCTTCAAATATATTGGTTTTATTAGGTTTATTTTCCTTTACAACCATTAGTAAAATTGCTTACTTGAATTCACAATTCTTTTCATCTGCCATGAGTTTATGAGAGAATAGTTATTTTTGAGTTTATGAGCTCTTACAATATATTCTATTCCATCTATAGTGAGTTGATACTTATTTTCAGCTCTATAGAAAATAGCTTTCCTATCATACAAGTAAGGGCTTCCCAAAACAATAACACATATATCCAATGGAACTATATCTAACTCAACCTCATCTACACATGTTGACCCAATTGCAAACCTGTCAATTTTTGGTATGTTTTATGCTAGAGCAATTTATTTAATTTCTTTTCCATATTAGCAATCACATCAGCATAAAGTAAACTACAAATAGAACATAAATATAAATTGCAAAATAAAATCCAAGACAAGAAGACACAAGATTTCGCGCAAGCTAGGCACAAACCCCACAATGTGTGGGGAAACCCTTGATCAATTGTTCTTTTATGTTCTTCAAAGTTCAGCAGAGAAAGAGAGAGAGAGAGAGAGTACATTTACAACAGAAGTCAACACTTTGACTTATCTAGATCTAGCATAGGTCATTTCTTATAACGATGAGATTAGTTGAAGACATTATACTTCAACTGATTCTACAAGGTGGCTCCTTCACCTATCATTATTCTGCATCTCGTCCATTTGCTACACCTGACTGTGTAGCACCATCATGTTGCATCATGCATTATCATGTTGCTCATGATCTCATACATCATGCTACCCATGAGTTACATCATGTTGCCCATACATCATGCTTCCCATGCAGTATGCTGCCCATGAGCTGTCCATGCTCCATGGATCATTATGTTTCTCGTGCACATGATTACATTTACCATGATGCTCATACATCATGCATCATGCTACTCATACTACTGCCCATTATGTAACTCATCATGCTACTCATAATACTTCCCATTATGCAGCTCATCATGCTGCTCATAATACTACCCATTATGTAGCTCACCATGATGCTCATAATACCCTTCAATTGCTTCATTATAGAGGTCATATACATATCACCCTTAGCTTCTTTGTTATGGCTTGCAACCTAGCAAATTAGCTAGGCTATATTTCCATGCAATCCCATTATGCACAACTTATTGGCATTCCTCAAATACCATGACTACATTTACTTCTTCATCACCGCGGCTTGATGACAGTGGTCCATTAATGACTACCTAACTAGTGTATATATAACCATGACTGCACAGCGTGTATACATGTCCAGAGTATATATATAACCTATGTACTGCAGCGTATATTGTCCAACGTTTCCATTACTGCCCAGCGTATATACTGTCCAATTTATATATATATATATAACTTATGTACTACAACGTATATTGTCGAG
Organism: Pinus tabuliformis; assembly: GCA_031772625.1. NCBI lineage: Eukaryota > Viridiplantae > Streptophyta > Pinopsida > Pinales > Pinaceae > Pinus > Pinus tabuliformis. The sequence continues at coordinate 475,317,791 of CM062810.1, read as the reverse complement.
TGTTTACTTTACAGCAAGGTATATTATATGACTACGTGGCCTCATTACCCTATGCGTATTATAACTGCATGGTATTATATGACTGCGTGGCATCATTACCATATGTGTATTATAATTGCATGGTATTACTGCGTGGAATTTATTCCCATATGCGTATTATAACTCCTTATGTATTGCGTTCTCCTCATGATCAGCATATAATGGTTGCGGCTCTTCCATATGACAACGGAGCGGATTTATCACGAGACTGTATTGCATGAAAGGAACATCATATTCACTTATCTGCGTATCAATGTACAGCATCAATGTATTCCCTAAATAGTGTAATATTTCCACCGTATCACATCTTTTATGAACTGCATATATGAACTGTATCACATCCAGCATGAACTACGTATTAATTTGTAATATCTATTGCCATTGTTGTGTGCTATTGGCAGCGTTCCATTGACCATGAATCATGAACAACGTTATGTGGCGCTCTTCAAAAGTAGATTAGGGCAACATATCATTGCGGATTTCATGGCTCCCTTTTATTGCGTCTTCCATCTACCCTGGCTACGTTTATGGCATCATGTTTTACTGTGTATGTTGTGCATTAGAACTAGGGCATCATAGGCCAACATACATTTTCATGGTGTCTCTCTCCTCCTCCAAAAACCTAAGACGTGGAGACGAGGAGATCACCTCAATAATGTATCTACCAAATGATATCAAAACCTCTTTTATTTATACTAAAAATGTAGATGATGAATAGACACATCCATTGGGCTTCTGAGCCTACGTAAGATGCTGGCCGACTTAACAATTTGTCCACAACACAAATAAATTCATAACTTTATAAATACTTATCATAATCGGATGATCTTTAGACAAATCCTACACATCTCGGTGAGAGGGATCCAATAAAAATATCAGCTGCCATAAATAAGCTGACTCACATGGAGTTTGGCCCTAGTTGCCAATTTAACACTCCCTCTTAACTAGGGAGAACTCCATCCGTTGATCCATAAGTCTGACTGTACTATCTCTGACATCAGTGCCCTTCACTGCTTTGCCCATCTTTGCTCAGCTCTACTTCCTCTGCTCAGCTCTATTGGCTTTGCTCTGTTCTGCTGGCTCTGTTCTGCTCTGCTCAGCTCTGTTGTCTTTGCTGGCTCTATTCTGCTCTACTCAACTTAGCTCTGTTGAACTATGAAGAAGAAGAATTGATCGAGAATGTCTCATGCCATTCTCCACCAACCCGAAGTTAATCTCAGAGAGCGTACCACTGGTCCCAGACCAGTCTCGACTGACCCGAAGTCAACTTCATAGTAGGTACCACTCCTACCACTGGTCACAGACCAATATCACAGTCTCAGAGAGTGTACCACTGGTCCCAGACCAGTCTCAACCGACCCAAAGTTAGCGTCATACTATGTACCACTCTCACTGGTCCTAGACCAGTACTGCACTGACACGAAGTCAGTCCCAAAGTATGTACCACTGGTCCCAAACCAGTCTCAACCGACCCAAAGTCAGCATCATAGTATGGTACAACTCCTACCACTAGTTCGAAACCAATATCATTGATCCCAGATCAATGAAGGTCATCCTAGTGTAGGGATTACAGTAGATACAACAATGCATCCATCAGTACTACTATGGTCCCTAACTTCATTTCCCTAATCATTGATCAAATGAGAGGTAGTTCCCATGAGTCCTAGACTACATGGGTACGATGTCTCGACAAGAGAACTTAATCAATCCCATCCTCACAGAAGAACACATCAATCCTGCTACAATCGCCATGGAGAACACATCAATCCAGGCCTCATAGGAGAACACATCAATCCTGCTACAATCGCCATGGAGAACACATCAATCCTACTATAATCGCCATGGAGAACACATCAATCCAGGCCTCACAGGAGAACACATGAATCCTGCTACACAGGAGAGCGAATCATCCTGTGCCACAAGAGAGAAAATCATCTTGTCCCACAAGAGAGCGAATCATCTTGTTCCAGTGTGCACCACCAGGGGAGGGTGAGTCACCCTATGGTCGTATTTTTCTCTAGTAATAACCGCAAGCCCCTAGAGGTCCCAAAGCTCAATGTATGCAACATGCAAGACCCTTTTACAAAGGTCTCTCAATGACTCCAAGTCATTTGGGAAAATCACAAATTTGATCTTTCCCCCGGGCTCTGAAAAAGCATAGCGACCTGTAAATTATCTTAATGCAATAGAGCCTCCTTGCCCATCGACTTACCATATCCCAGATGATGTCTATCTGCTGATGAATATGGGATTCCTCAATAATTGAATCCAACATCTGGTTGTTATAGAGAATCACAGTGATATGTGTTCAAATAGCTCACTGAAGAGCTTCCCCAACCAAGCAGCTTCATACGAGATCATACTCATAGATATGTATCTAGTCTCGGTAGTGCTTATGGAAACCAACTTCTGCTTCCTGCTCATCGATTATATCGAAGCAGAATCCAAAGAGAAACAGCACTAAGAAGTGCTCTAGGATCCTCCACACTACCTACCTAATCAGCATTCGAATAATCATGCAGTTTCATATTTCCAACAGTGTATCTCAATCCATGAGAGATTGTGTCCTGAAGACATCTTAGAAGATTCTTGGTGCCAATCTAGTCAGGCTCAGCCAAATATGAGCTCACAATGCTAACTGCAAAACATATGTTCAGACAGAGATTTACCAAGAACATCAACACGAATGAGTTTTTGAAACTCAGAAGCATTTCCCAAATCTAGTCCGTCATCACTACCTTATAACTTCTGAAATTTAAGATCCTCGAGGTAGTCACAGGCTAGCAGTTTATCTTTCCGCATTCGAAATCCAACTCCCTTTGTCTTTTATAAATGAGAGGTTCTACACCTATCAAACATAGGTGTCGGTATGAGAGGTCTATCATCCACAACCTTCGGATGGTTTGGATCGATTTCACTCCTAGTGATTCTCACCTTCATTAGACAGCTATTGATCCTCTCATACTATGCTCAGGGTGTCTTTCTTCAAGCCATAGAGGGCTTTCTATCACCTGCATGCATGAGATTCTTGATCATGAATCAAACTCCTTGGGTTGTTCCAAACCTGTGGACCTGTAGCATGAGGGGGATGGTCCCCTTATAAGATTTTCCTTCGGTACATCTCAGACATGTACCTTCATGCTCCTTTTGAATTCAGGCTTCCCTGTCACCATCTGAATCACAGACCTCTGGTGCTATGTGTCAATGGACATGGTCCCCAGTGGACTTCCTATAACTTAATACATCCCTGAACTCAAAAACATCTTTGAAACTTCTATTTTCAAACACATACCTTTCCATCGACGAATGCCACCTTAAAACCTTCGACTTACATTCCTAGGGTTCCTTACTTCCTTTGAGAGTCGGTCATGTCCTTGATGACCTGCATTTCTTCCATTCAGACACTCCTTTGCATAAGGGCCTAAATCATAACCAAGACATCTACCTTTCCTTCCTCCCTTAGATCTGAACTTCCCAATGAAGTGATCTTTAGGTATGCCATCAAAAGTTCTACTGCGCCATTCTGATAATGTGCTCTACTTCGACTTCACCCTAAGTGAATTGTGAAGAACCCATTGATCCTTTTGTCTTGTCCCAACTATCTTTGGTGATTGCTCTTTCACTCTTGCTTGGGCATTATCTTCACCTCAGCTCTGATTCCATGTTAATTTTTGGTATGTTCTATGCTAGAGCAATTTATTTAATTTCTTTTCCATATTAGCAATCACATCAGCATAAAGTAAACTATAGATAGAACATAAATATAAATTACATAAGACAAGCCAAGACAAGAGGACACAAGATTTGGCACAAGCCACGAACGAACCCCACAATGTGTGGGGAAACCCTTGATCAATTCTTCTTTTATGTTCTTCAATGTTCAACATAGAAAGAGAGAGAGAGAGTACATTTACAACAGAAGTCAACACTTTGACTTATCTATATCTAGCAAAGATAATTTCTTATAACGATGAGATTAGTTGAAGACATTCTACTTCAACTGATTATGTAAGGTGACTCCTTCACCTATCTTCGTTCTGCATCTCGTCCATTTGCTACACCTGACTGTGTAGCACCATCATGCTGCATCATGCATTATCATGCTTCTCATGATCTTATACATCATGTTGCCCATACATCATGCTGCCCATGAGTGGCATCATACTACCCATACATCATGTTGCCCATGCATCATGCTTCCCATGAGTTGTCCATGCTCCATGCATCATTGTGCTGCCCATGCACATGATTACATTTACCATGATTCTCATACATCATGCATCATGCTGCTCATACTACTGCCCATTATGTAGCAGCTCATCATGCTGCCCATTATCCAACTCATCATGCTGCTCATAATACTGCCCATTATCCAGCTCATCATGTTGCTCATAATACTGCCCATTATCCAGCTCATCATGCTACTCATAATACCCTTCTGTTGCTTCATTATAGAGGTCATATACATATCAGCCTTAGCTACTTTGCTATGGCTTGCAAACTAGCAAAGCAGCTAGGCTATAGTTCCATGCAATCCCATTATGCACAATGTATTGGCATTCCTCCAATACCATGACTACATTTACTTCTTCATCACTACAGCTTAATGAAAGTGGTCCATTAATGACTACCTGACTAGTGTATATATAACCATGACTAACCAGCGTATTTACATGTTCAACATATATGTAACCTATGTACAGCAGCGTATATTGTCCAGCGTTTTCATTATTGCTCAGTGTATATACTGTCAAACGTATATATATAACTTATGTACTGCAGCGTATATTGTCCAGTGTTTACTTTACAGCAAGGTATATTATATGACTACATGGCTTCATTACCATATGTGTATTATAACTGTGTGGTATTATATGACTATGTGGCATCATTACCATATGTGTATTATAATTGTGTGGTATTACTGCGTGTCATTTATTCCCATATGTGTATTATAACTCCTTATGTATTGCATTCTCCTCATGATCAGCATATAATGGCTGCGGCTCTTCCATATGACAACGGAACAGATTTATCACAAGACTGTATTGCGTGAAAGGAACAGCGTATTCACTGATCTGCGTATCAATGTACAACATCAGCATATTCCCTGAATAGTGTAATATGTCCACTGTATCACATCTTTTATGAACTGCTTATATGAACCATATCACATCCAGTGTGAACTGTGTATTAATATGTAATATCTATTGCCATTGTTGTGCTATTGACAACGTTCCATTGACTGTGATCATGAACAATGTTATGTGTGGCTCTTCAAAAGTAAATTAGGGCAACATATCACTGGGGCTTTCATGGCTCCCTTTTACTGCGTCTTCCATCTACCCTGGTTGCGTATATGGCATCATGTTTTACTGTGTATGTTGTGCGTTAGAACTAGGGCATCATAGGCCAACATACATTTTCGTGGTGTCTCTCTCATGCTCCAAAAACCAAAGACGTGGAGAGGAGGAGATCACCTCAATAATGTATCTACCAAGATATTAAATCCTCTTTTATTTATACTAAAAATGCAGATGATGAATAGACATGTCCATTGGGATTCTGAGCCTACGTAAGATGCTAGCCGACTTAACAATTTGTCCACAACATAAATAAATTCATAACTTTATAAATACTTATCGTAATCAGATGATCTTTAGACCAATCCTACACCTCTCAACGAGATGGATCCAATAAAAATATCAACTGCCATAAATACGCTGACTCACATGGAGTTTGGCCCTAGTTTCCAATTTAACAATACCTAAGTTTACATAATCTTGTTACTTGTAGCTTTGTTTTATCACATACCCGACCTAATGGATATGGCTTCTCGTGAGGTTTTGTTAGCAATCCCAACTTCTTTACAATTGTTTCAGAAATCAAGTTTACTTGTGATCCACTATCAAATAAAGTATCAATCTTTTGGTGCTTGGAAATGACTCTAATACGAAAAAGCTCATGTATTTTTCCCTCATTATTGTCATTATCAATAGATTGTGCAAAATTAGTTGTGGATGCTTAAGAATTTTTACCTTTTATACCTATGGCTGTGACTGTTGTTTCATCACCTGAGTCTAACCCCAAGTCTTTCTGAATAGCAGCAGCAGCCTTTTTCTTCTTACCACTAAACTTCTTAGGTTTCAGCACTGGATGCAAAGACCAACAATGCGCCTCATCATGTCCATCCTTCTTGCAATGATTGCATGAAGGTTTGTCCTTCTGTACAGTGTTTGTTTTCCTCTCCTTCCATTTCAGTTTCTTCTTTTCCTTGTTCTTGCTTACAGAGTGTTTAGATGATCCCCCAACCTCTAGGTTCACATTCTTGCCTCTAGCTTCTAGATGTGTAGCCTGAACTGATACATCATCTAAGCTAGTGGGATTAAACATGAGAATGGTATGCTTCAAATAGCTATGCAGACCACCTATATACTTCAACAAAGTTTCAGGTGATTCTAGAGATATGCCTAGAGTTAAAGCTCTTTCTCTAAATTCCTAAGTATAACTTTGTACACTTTGACCCTTTAACTGGTGAATAGTTTGCCAACCCATCATTTCCTGCTGCATACAAGCTAAAGGATAGAATCATTTGTTGATGGCAGAAACAAATTCATTCCAGGTAGAAAGGATTTTACCATGTCTTTGTAGATCAGCTTCTGCCTTGCCTTCCCACCACATTAGTGCAGTTCCTCCAAGTCGAAGGTTAGCCAGCTAAATCTTTCTCCTTTTTGAATCAATGCTCTGCACCCTATAATATACATCAATCTGTCTTATCCAGTTATCTAGATTTTGTGCATTTAGTTCTCCATCATAAATTGGCAAATCAAACTTCACATCTAATTTAATCAAAAAAGTTTTCTTCTTTTTCTTATCAGGGATAGGAGATGAGGATGATGAAGGTAATGGTGGAGGAGATGAGGGAGGAGGCTTTTCCCCTTTCCCTTTGCCCTCTGGAGGGGAAACTAGAGAAGGTTCCTCTCCTCCTTTGTCTAGTTTGGGTGTTGAAGTGCTTTCACCTCAACCCTTCTTAAATTCTTGATACATCTCTTCCACCATGGCTCACATGGCCATAAAACTGTCCATGAACTAAGATTTTGATTCCAATGGAGCTTCTTCCATCATTCTCCTCTGAGAATAGACTCTTCCAATCTCTGGATTAGCCTCAACAAGTTCTCCTTCTCCTAGTTTGACCTTTGACCTAGTTAGCATTCAAAATCCAGCACAAGCTTGTCTAACCTTAACAAAACCTAAATCTCTGATATCACTTGATCTGATAATGAGATCTTAAAACAATATTAAGGTATTGTAGACTCATGTGCAGGAATGCCTATATTACTTAGTGCAATGGATCAAAAAGATTGCAGATAATATAGACAATGAGAAGTTAGAAAAACATAACGGACACACACATCAACACAGCAAATAATTAAGGAGTTCACCAGACTTCTTGGCTACGTCTCTTGGTCTAGCTTTCAGTGGTGACACCTCTATTATGTCTTCAAGGGCATATTATTACAAGTGTGAGCTCAAATCGATTCTCAACACGACAGTGACAAAACAACAAGGATTTACTTGAAATCCTCAAGTCTACAAGAGTACACAGACTCTCCCTCTTGCTCTCTGTCTCAATAATTGCCTGCTCTGTCTCTAACATTGAGTGGCTTTTAAGCATGTCAGTGCTTGTCTGTTCGTCTCCCCTTTCGAGCTCTCTGGCTCCAAGCCTCTGTCCATTCAAATCCCGTCTGAGCATTAAACAATCATTGTAAAACACCTTCAGGTATGGTGGCCACCTATTTTTAAACAGAAAGGACCACTAGCACAGTTGAAATCCCCAAAAAGTCGATTCTCTGTTTACACAGAGAAATACACAGAAAACACTAAAAAATCCGACAAAACGCTTTCTATCGGACTTCAAATAATATTAAATCTACCTTATAATCCTATCGGGTCCACCTTTGGTCGCTATCACAAGCCCACCATCAATCTGCATGATCTCTGATCCAATGGTTGATATCTATTTTGGGTGGCTTAGGTGTGTGGAGACTACCCGCCCGAAAATGTGATTTTTCTCTCTCCTCGCCAAGCCACGTGTCGGCCAGTGTATGGGATCGAGTGGAACTTGTCCAATACCACTTACTGCTTGAGGCCTGCCCAAAATCCCGCTCATTACAGAACTCAAATAATATAAGGCTGCATCTATATTTCCTTTCAAGTCCAGCTTTATCGCTTTGGGGCATTTTCCTTTGTATTTTGGGTTTTATACAGAAATGCGCTAATACACAAAAAATCCCGACAAATCCCTTTTTATCAAAACTCAAAACTTATAGAGTTGTGTTTATAAAACCCGTCTGGTCCGACTATCGCAAGTCGCATTTGTATCGACCCCACTCCTTTGTATCACCACAATGCGATATATCACAATCGCATATCGCATAGTCGAGCCACAGTTAGTCTTGTGTTTTTACTGATGCGATATTGCAAATAAATCTGGACCGTTGATCTGCACACTTGATCGATGGTCCTCGTTGACTCACGCTGATCGTTGTCACAATTTTCATATGGCTACCTCCAATATCTCCCACTGGCCTCCACCGATTGTGATATGTCGATTAGATCTGGACCACTGATCGGTCTGATTTGACTGCTCTTGCGTATCCTGTTTGGACCTTTGCTTTACTCTGTTTTCCACCATTTCTTAATTCTTTTCCCATGCGATAGTGTTTCTGGTAGTTATGTATATGAAGACTTATAGGTTTTTAGAATCCATTTTGGATCAACAAGCCATCAAGCCTCCAAATATGAAGCAAATCCACTACATCTCAAAATCTATCAAGTAAGTACACGTCCCCTTCTGAATATACATCAATGTCTTTTTGCAAGGAAATCAATAAAATTGGTAGGTAACAATAACTTTCATGTAGGGAAGAAAAGGACTGATCTACTTCTCAAGGAGAATGAACTCCTAGAACATGTCAAAGGGAATATCACTATCCCTGCTAAGGAACAAAATCAATACTTAGCTAAGTACAATAAGGATGAGAGAAGAGCTCAAAGGATTCTGATAGAATCAATCAAAGACTCTCTCATTTCTTATGTATCCAACTTTGAAACATCAAAAGAAATTCATGACAAGCTAGTAGAGTTATTCTCGGTATCCATAACCGAAGAAGTAATATCTCTTAGGAATGAATTATAAAAGATGAAGATAACAGCAGAAGGAATAGCTCCCTACTTCATGAAAATATATGAAATAAGATATCTACTTCAAGAGCTTTGGGAAGTCATGTATGACAGGGAGATGACAATTGTAGTATGCAATGCTCTACATGAGGATTAGGGCAACTACACATCAAGTATATATGACAAGAAGGAAGCAACCACTCTCAGTGAAATATGGTCTCTCTGCAGGACAGAGGAAACCAGACTCAAAGAAAAAGAAGGTGTGGGATCAAAGGAGCAATCATTTTGTACCATGGCCAAGAGAAAGGGGAAATTTGGAAAATTTGGTCCACAGAGAACAAACAAGAAAGACATGTCCAAAATCAAATGTTTTTGATGCCATGAATATGGACACTACAAAAGGAATTGTACTAAGCTTAGGAAGGGCAATAACAAAAAAATAAAGAGGGAAGAAGCTCACGTAACTCAAGAGATGAAAGAAGAAGGAAAAAAGCAAAATAAGGAAGATCACCTGAATCTCTACTATGACTAGGTAAACTCTTTAATTCAAGTTTTCTTTCAAATTTTTAGGTAGTAAAGGAACATCTAGGAATATTGCATAAAAACATCCTCTAGAATCTAGAAGCATGATGTACATAGAGTTATAGATACTCATGAAGATGTAGCATTTATAATGAGAAAAAAAAAATGCATGGATAGAAATATCTTCTAGAATACAGGAGCATGGCAGATATAGCTCAAGATATTCATGTAGAAAAAGCATACCTAGTATAGGACCTCATCCACGATGAAACAAAAATTAATCATGATTAAGAATCTTAGAATACCTCCATCATCAAAAGAAAGGAAACATTTACAAGGAAAGGGTATTCAAGATCCTATGATGGAATCTTCAAAAGAAGGTTCATAAACCAAAGCAGATGTCTCATTGGGAATCTCATTCATGGGATTCAAGAAAGAATGATAGCAGGCAAGCTCAGATGAAGCAAGAAGTGCCACACAAGTAGAACCAAGTTAAGCTAATAATTAGGGGAATTTTGAGGTCTAAAATGGGCCTCCTAAGGAAATTATAAAATAATAGTGGAAATAATAAAATAAGATTAGATTGCATCATCATATTTTAGAGGGAAAAAAGAAAAAGTATTTTTCAACTCGTATTTTCAACTTATCTTCTTATGGGTTTACTCAAATTTAGAGTGAAAAACTCATTGGATGCATAATTTGATTCCTCATCCAAGAAGTACCCATGTTGCATACTTTTGATGGACCCTGCTACATGAAAAATGAGAAATACATGAAAAATGTGATTTCAATCACGTTTTTTCATGTATTTCTCATTTTTCATGAATCAGGGTCCATTGAAAGTATGCAACATGGGTACTCCTTGGACGAGGAATCAAATTTTTCATCCAATGAGTACTCCTACTCAAAATTTGAGTAAAACCCTAAGGAGATAAGTTGAAAATATGAGTTGAAAAAATAGTTTTATTATTTTATTATTATTTATTCTTTTTACTTTTTTACTCCAAAAATGGTGAATCATCCTCCATGGTTGACATCATCATCTTGAATCCTATTGGTTCTTATAAAGTTTATTTTGGTTGTAAATTTTTCTTAGGAGGCCCATTTTAGACCTCAAAATTCCCCTAATGATGATCAAAGGAGAATCAAGATGAGGTATGTATGCATCAACGTTTAGTCATGTTATCATTTGTATATTATTGAGTCATGGTAATAGTTCTATAACATGATCAAGTACGAAAGAATATCTTTCACCAAGAACATGTTGAAAGGCATGTACTAAAATGCAATGAAGGTCAACAAAATAATATGCTCACATTAGGAGTATAAGATTGTTGACCATAAAGAAAGAAGAAATGTTGACTAGCCTAGGATTCAAGCAATGAAGAAATTCTCTCACAAGAAGCATAAGATGGTTGAACTATATATCTAAGAAGAAGAAAATGAAGAAAGAGATCAAGCATGTGGAAGACCACCATGATCGCCAAGAATCACTATCTAACAAGATACTTTGAAGATATCTCCCAAAAGAAGGCAGGACCACTCTGAAAAATGAAGGACTCTTGACACCTATGAAGGCCTTGGAGATATAAAATATGCAGATAACAGATTCTACTCTACAAAGATGTCATGAGGAAGAAACCATCCAGCAAAAAGCAATGTTGAAGCAATATAGGGATGAATTCATGATGGGCTACTAGGTCGAAGCATGTAAACAGGCAAGTACAATGAAGCATCCATGAGAAGAGTATTCTGAAGCATGGACAAGATGATAAAGGAGTAGCCAAGATGACAAAAAAACCTGATCAATGACAATAAATCCACATTACACGAAGGAAGCAATGACATAAAAACTAGGAAGGAAAGTGATCGATGGATGGTTCCCTACCTAGAAGAATTTCAAACAAAAATTCATGACATCAAAGAAAGGAAGGAGATTAAGCAGTTGAAGGATTCACGACGAAAAAGTTGTTGATGAATGAAAGAGTCCCTAGTTAAGAGGGAGCTCTGACAGATCCCTGATCAAGAGGATTTTTTTATCACCCCTGATTACAAAGGAATGGAAATTGTGTTTTACATTTCATGGGTCATGCACTAGACCAAGACTAACAATCGTAAGTCTAGATGAAGGCCATGAATGGAAATGTAGACACGAGATAGACACAACATTATTGTCTTCACTTGGGAAGAAAGAATGGGAGTATTAGGTAACCATCTGGCATCCGATAATCTTTGAGTATGTGTAGGGCATCCAGACAAGAGTAGGCAAGAGGATTGATATTCATTGAGGGTTGGGAACCCATGATAATAATAGTCCTAGAAGGTCATAGTCGGAGAACACCCGGGTGGGTATGTACCTTGAGAGATAATGATGAAGGTGTCTATAAATCATTAGTCTCGCCAACATTGTAGCTCATAGTCTCATAGAGAGATGGAGCTATTAGTCAAGGCCATGCACTATGACAATGCTAATGGATTTGATGCCATAACAGATGGATTGCAAATCTAGTTTTTCTTATGTGAATTCTTCAATATTGATAATGGTCAAAAACCTTATAATTTTGTATGAATACCTCCCTAGTTAAGAGCGAGTGTTGAAGGAAATGTAACTAGGTTAGATCTTCAAAAATGTACTTTTGATATTTGTATTTATTCAATAAAAGAAATATTATTTTTATGATATATGTCAATGAGTTTCTTGCTCATTGAAATAGGTCTATCACTAGTTAAAGTGTTATAGGTGAGTCAAATAGTCAAAAGAAAAAGGTTGAAGACCTTAAGGGCATGTTACACCTTGTATAAATATGTATTAAAGTCAAGATAATACCTCCAAGAAAATTCAAAGCTCCTCCTATGCTAAGGCACCATTAAGAAGCTCCTTCAAGCATGCAATACCACCAAAGAAACCATCCGAAGTATACTCTTCCAGTCGACCTGCAAATAGTTGACTAGTTGGCCTAAATGAAGGGACAATCCTCTATTTATAGAGGTTTTCCACTCCAATAAAAGACACTCAATGAGCTCTGAAATTAGTGAAGGTAAAACGAAAGAAATAATGAAGTAAGAGGGTCTCCAAGGACAACAAAGAAGAAGGCTATACCACCAAAGTCAATAGGTCTATTCTAGGGCTGCTACAGTCATGCGTGCAAGGAAAATAGAGGGTTTTCCTTGTAGCTAGGACAACAACAATCCATATGCACTAATATATCTTTGTTTGGGGCTAAAACTAAGCCTATAAGGCCTCCTACTCCAGCGTATAAGAAATACACTCAAGCAAAGGAGAGAAGGGTATATAACACCATTAATCCCCCCACATGTGCATGAAACTAGGGCAGCAGAACAACAACACAGTCATACACTCATATCTCAAGAAGGATCACGATTGGTCAAAGAAGAAGTCTAATTGAGAAGGGGATAGAAGAGGAAAACCTCATCTAAGAGGCTCATATGAGCAAGAAATATTCCTAGACAAATATTGAAGAAATACGAAGTGTTGGGAAACAAAGTGCCGAAAGAAGTTTCAGAGAATGGAGTTCCGGAAGAAGTGTCGGGGAACAAGGTGCAGAAAGAAGGAAGGAATTGACTTTTTCTTGGATGATATTCTTGTCAAGTTTCTATGGTTTGGAATTGATAAATATAAGCTTCAATAGGAGAAATTCACTAAAGGGTTTTCCTCTCAAGAGAAGATAGGTTTTGGCCCTGGTAGAGAGCCAACATCTTGCATTCTTGCTTTTATGTTTTGGTAGTAGTTTGATGAAATACACACATGTGAAATACTAATAAGAAGAAGAAGAATAATCTAATAAGTAAAAGTAAAAATACTCCACAGATTGTTATCAAGTAGTGAAGAATCACACTACACTTCTTTGCCCTAGATTCTTCAACAGATTCCCCATTCTATCATCAAAGAGATAAATATAGTTTGGAAGCTAAAACTTCTGAAGTAATAAGAAGTACTCTCTTCTCACTCAAAAGAGGAAAGAGTCTAGGTCTAGAGAGTCATTTGGTGGAATTTTATGTGGGCTTATATGCTTTTAATAGGGAATATATCCTCAAGGTTGTTAAGGAGTCTCAACAACCTAGGAAGATTGTAGGTGTCCTCAACTCAACCTTCATATCTCTTATTCCCAAAAAAACACAACACTTCTTGTTACAATGACTACCATCCTATTTACTGCTGCAAATCCACATATAAATTGGTCTCAAAGGAGATAACCTTGACGTGCAATCCTATTTTAAGTAATGTTGTTTTGGAAGGATAATTTGGCTTCCTCCATTAGTGTCAAATCCCTGATGTAATGGCTCTTGCTTAGGAAGTTATGAATTCAATTAAGCTATCGAATATCCTGGCTATGGTTCTTCAGATAAACCTATCAAAGGCTTATTACAAAGTTAATTGGACTTATTTGAGGTTGATGGATCATGGGATGTGTATAGTCAATCTCTTCCATTCAGTTAATTAATGGTTCTCCTTCCAAGTTTTTTCAAACATCCCAAGGGAGTTGACAAGGGTATTTCCTATCACCCTTCCTATTTATCTTAGTGGCTATAAAGTTTAAGTATATTCATGGTGAAATAAAGTGCAAAATGGGACCTCATCGATGTCAGGGTCTCATCATCGTAGTTCATTTCCCTTTTTCTTTTTTTGGATGGCGTGTTTCTTCTCAAAGTCGAGTCTACTAATGAATCCAAAAATATATACAAGATATTGGAGCTATACAAAAAAGTGCAAGTATGGAATTAAATGAAAGTAAGTTGTGTTTACTCTCATGTAATCTCTTAGAGTATTCTCTAGTTCAATTGCAAAATTGGTTTTCTTATCCTTGTAAGGATTTGGATGATGGTCTGAACTAATTAGACTTTTACTGCAAACCTAACTCATATAAAATTGTGTATTGGTTGTGGTTATTTAAGAAGGTTGAGGCATGAATTTATCCTTGGGTGAACATAATGTTATCAAAACTGGGGCACTTTATTTTGATAAAATCAATATTATAAAGTATTCCAATCTTTTGGATCTTTATCACAATTTTTCCTAAATATATTCTCTCCAAGCTAAGTTTAGTTTTCGATTCTTATGGTCTAGAAATAAAGTGTCTAAAGGAATTCCTTTAGTGAATTCGACTAGTATAGCGATGCCAAAAAATTGGGGTGGGTTTTGGCCTAAAAAACATTTTTATTTTCTCTCAATCTTTGGTGGTTATAAGTCTATAGCATATCATGAAAAATTATGTTATGGGGCAGGGTTATGAGATCCAAATATTTGAATGGTTTATCTTTGAAAGATTGGTACATGTTGCCTCGAAAATATTCTAAAATTGTTTCATATATGCGGAAAGTTGTGATAGCCTCCTATCCTCTAATTGGTCATCAAATAGTCTAAAAGGTTGGTAATTGATCAAAAATTAGAATTGGAAAAGATCCATGGATGGGGGTAGGCGACGTCTTTCATTTCTCAAACAATATAATTTGTTTCCTCAATAACTCAAGTATTTATTTGTTTGCACGTGAAAAAGCCCAATTTCCACAAGAACTTGCAAGAGATAGTTGAAATTTTGAGGGGTATTTGGGCCTAAAGGTGTTGGAATATATTATATTCCTTGGAAGGTAATAATGTCTTTGTATTATGTGAGAAGTTGTACACAATATTATGTAAAAGAGTAATACATTGTATCCCATATTTATTATGGCATATTATACTCTTGTATCCATTTATTATATAAAGAGGTGTTATTTTGGATAATTATATTATCCCACATTTAATATCCACATCTCTGGTTATATAATAGGGTCAAGGGAGACTCTTAAGAGATATACCATTTTGTGATACCATCGCATCTTATACTATGCTCACAGCATACTGCCATTTGTATTGGGTTTAATTTGTAGTTGCTCTCTTTGTAAGATTGTAGGAGATTTCTAGAGATAATAGAAGACAACCTTCCCATGGATGTAGTCCAACTAGGTGAACCATATATATATGTTGTATTCTTTTTCCTTCTTCTCTTTATATTCTGATTTATATGTTGATATATTGTTGGTTTCTTAGATAAATAGTTAGTTTAGTAGATCTAATATTCTAACATGGTATCAGAGCCATGACTACTATGATCTAGCAGCTTCTTTGAATTTAACCATCAACGTGTATCTTCATTTTTTTTTACCTGGGAACTCATTATTTTTTGTAGATTTTCTTTCTATCTGGTCGTCATTAGGCTTCCCTTCATATCTGGGCATATTTCTACATATTTGAGTTTTTTTCTCATAACCCTAACTTTGTTATGTAGTTTTTTGCAGATTTTTTTTTCAACAAGCTCTTGATTGTTTTTCTGTAAGATGTATATGGTTTTTGGATTCTCCCCAAGGAAATCTATCTTTCAGTTGTAATATTTGTGATTTTCATCCATTTTTTGGTCCTTTTTTTCAGGGCAGAAGATTGGCCGACCAAGGGTTGAGATTAGAATTTTGGCCACATAAGTGGACGCAGTGTGGTTACGCCATTTCCAAAAACTGGTTATAATAAGCATTTGGAACATTATTGAGTGTTTTTTGTTTTGACACCTGACGTTTTTTGTCATATTTGTTACCTTTTATGCAGAATTTCCGAGAACAAAGTAGATATTTAGGTTCCTCTCGCTGAGCTACCCAATTTCAAAAAACAAAGTTAGCTCAAATGGAGTACTGGAAGAAAAATTATTGTTGATTTAAGATTGACAATTTTTTCAAGTTTTTTCGTGACGACAAAACGAACTGCAGAAATTTGCAGTTTTCTATCCACTTTTTCTCTTGTCATTTCTTGCATTTGGGCTTATATTTCTTGTCAAAATTTCTATCATTATGACTTTAGAAGTAGCTTTTGTTCCTGAGCTTGTTGATTCTAACTATCTTGCATGGAAAATGAAAACGATTGATGTCCTCAGGAGTAAGAATCTATGGAGGTTGGTTAATGGTGAACACAAGAAACCTACAGATGCTCACGCCTTGATTAAATGGGAAGAAAAGTGTGATCAAGCAAGAGGGCTCATTGGTAAAATGGTTTTAGATAGTCTTCAGGTGAGTATTGAGGAAAAAGACAGCCTGGTTGAGGTATGGATAATTATTGCTTATTTATTTGATAAATCTAATGATGTTTCTACGTATTATCTTGAAAAGAATATTCATGAGGTAGATCCTACTAATTTTGATAGAGTAGAATTATATCTTGCTGAATTGAAAAACTTAAATGAAACGTTAAATAATTGTGGTAAATATTACAAGAAGACAGACATTGCTCTTATCATTCTTGTAGAACAAAAATTCCTATCTTGTTTTGACATGTTCATCCAAACTGGGAATAGGGCTCTTGAATTGTCTCAAAGTACCACGAAACCTACTTTTGATGATATCTGTAAAGGGTTGATAAATGAGAAATAAAGTTTGATTGTCTCAAGACAAGTCTCACCTAACCAAGCTCTTATGGCACATAATAAGAATCCCAAGAAAAGTTTTAATTATACTAAAGGTTCGTATTCACACACTTCTAATCATACTAATACTAATTTTCATGCTTCTCATGAACATCATGAAACTAGTAAGAGGAAGAAAGTGTATGATCCTTGTAAGCATTGTGGTAAAACAAACCATCCAAAAAAGAATTGCTTTAAAGCAAAACCTTTAATGGCCAAAGCTAACAAGAAAAATTCTAATGAATCTCAATTACCTTTATGAGCATCTATTGTTTCATCTAGCAATTCTTCTTCTAATGTGGAATGGATAATGTATTCTAGTGCTTCTAAACATATGACTGGTAATGCTTCTTTATTTACATCTTATGACTCTAATAAGCACTTATCGCATAAAGTTTCTTTTCGTGATGGTAAACAACTTTCTGTAATTGGTTCTGGTAGTATTAATGTAGCTAATGGTCAATTGGAAGATGTTTTTCATGTTCAAAACATGCCCATAAACTTACTTTCTATTTATCGTGCATGTCAGAAAGGTTTTAAATTTGAAGCTTAGCCTAATAAATATGTTCTTAAAGATATCAACCGAAATTACAAAGTGGTCTCTTCTAGTCATGTTGATCATACAGTTGGCTTATATAAATTTGTTGGTTTTAATTCAACTAAGAGACAACCCTTTTATTCCTATGTTGCTCATGCTGATGAACTAATTCAATTATGGCATGAAATATTGGGTCACTTGAATTATGGTAAAATGAAAATGTTAACTAAAATGGTTCATGGTTTGCCTAATATTTCTTATACTACTCCTATTTATGAAGGGTGCATTCTTGGTAAACAACATAGACAAATGTTTGATAAAGGTAAACATTGGTGTGCTAAAGAACCTTTGCAATTAATTCGTAGTGATATATGTGGTCCTCTTGAATTTCCTTCAATATCTCATGCAATTTATTTTATTACCTTTATTGATGACTTTAGTAGAAGATATTGGGTTAATTTTTTGAAAAATAAAAGTGAAACATTTATAAAATTTCAAGAATTCAAATCGATGGTTGAAAATGCATCTGGTAAGAGTATTAAAACCTTGCGATCTGATAATGGGGGGGAATTTGTTAAGCAAGAATTTGATGCATATTTATCTAAACATGGTATTCAACATCAAAAGATTGTTCCTTACACACCTCAACAAAATGGTGTTGTTGAAAAGAAAAACAGAAGTTTAGTTGAAATGGCTAGATATATGATTTATTTTAAAGGGCTAAATAAGCAATTTTGGGTTGAAGCCATATTTTGTGCTAATTTTAGTTTAAATAGAGTTCCTATTAAATTTTTTAAGCATGTTACCCCTGAGGAAAAATGTAATGGATGTAAACCGGATATTAGTAATTTTAAGGTGTTTGGTTGTGAATGTTGGGCTCTTATTCCTGATGAATAACGGTAAAAGTTAGAACCCAAATCTCACAAGTGTATCTTCATTGGTTATGATGAGAATTCCAAGGCTTACAGGTTGTTTGATCCTTCTAATCAAAGTGTCATAATAAGAAGGGATGTTCAATTTCATGAATTCTCTTCCCCAGATGAATCTGTAGAATCTCATGTTACCCTAAATTTACCAATACCACCTGTTACTCATATTCCTATTACTCCTTATTCTAGTTCTATGCCTCTTATTGATCTTGATTCTTCCTCTCCCTCAAGTATTCCACCTGAAACTCATGAAGCTCTTGAAGTGACTCTTGGTCCTTCTACTCTTCCTGTTTGGGCTCGGAAAAATCTTGAATCTATAGGTAATGAGTTCGTAAATCCTTCTAACACTCATCGAACTAGATCTAACTTATCTCTTATGATCAAAATTTTGGCCACAGATGATCCTACTACTTATGCTCAAGCTAAGGGTAAGCCTCATTAGGAACAAGCTATGTCTGTTGAATATGAATCTCTTTCAAGAAACAAGACTTGGTCTCTTGTTCCTCTTCCTTTAGGAGAGAATTTAGTTAGTTGTAAATGGGTTTATAAAACTAAGTTCACTGCAGAAGGACAAATCTAAAAGCATAAAGCTAGATTAGTTGCAAAAGGTTTTAATCAACTTGAAGGTATTGATTATCATGAAAATTTTCTCTTGTTGCTAAAATGAACATAATAAGAACCATTTTATCACTTGTTTCATCTTATAAGTGGGAAATTCATCAAATGGATGTTGAAAGTGCCTTTTTAAATGGTGATCTTACTGAATAATTTATATGAAATAGCCTCCTGGTTTTATTTCCGTTGAATCCTCAAGTTTAGTATGCAAATTACACAAATCTTTATATGGTCTCAAACAAGCATCTAGGGCTTGCTATGATCCAAATCTATATGTTAATAACTTTGGTGATAATGTCCTCATTATTGCTTTATATGTGGATGATCTAATTATCACTGGCAACCAACTTGTAATAATTCAAGATATGAAAATTGCTCTTTAGAAGCAGTTTGAGAGGACAGATCTCAGTACATTCCATTATTTCTTGGGTCTTTAGATCTGGTATATGGTTGATGGTATTTTTCTCTCTCAGCCTAAGTATGCAATAGATTTATTGGCTCGTTTCCATATGTGTGATTGTAAACATGCTCCTATGCCATTTCAATCTAGTGTAAAGTTAACTGTTGAGTGTACCACTCCACTTGTTGATGCTACCCTTTATCGTCAGCTCATTGATAGTTTGATATATTTAACTTGTAGTACATCAGATCTCTCTTTTTTGGTCGGTATGGTTTCTCAATTCATGCAGCAACCTCGAGAAATTTATTAGCAGGCAGCCAAGAGAATTCTGCGATATTTATAGGGTACATTGCATTATGGTGTATTTTATTCGAGCAATGCTATAATTTTACTCTCTGGTCATACAAATTATGATTGGGCAGGTGACAATTTTGATCGATGGTCAATTGTTGGTTACATATTTCAATTTGGTTCAGGTCTCATCTCTTGGTCCAGCAAGAAGATAAAGACTCTTTCTTTATCTTCATGTGAAGTAGAGTATAGAGAAACCAAACATGTAGCTAAAGAAGTCGTTTGGTTACGACATGTTCTTACCGAGCTTGCTCTGGTTTCGAAATCGTCCAGTGTGTTGAAATATGACAATCAGGGTGCAATTCAGCTTGCTTATAATCTGGTATATCACTCCAAGACGAGGCATCTCGACCTTGATGATCATTATATTGAAGGTCTTGTCACTAATGGTATTCTTTCTCTGGAGTATTGTCCTACCGAGCAGCAAGCAGCCGATATCTTCACTAAATCCTTGATAGAAGCGAAGTATGTGCATCTTCGTTCTTTGCTTTGGATGAGGGAAGTTTTCATCAAGGAGGAGCAGTAATGACTCCTTCCTTCTTAGTGTTAGGATGGGCCCTTGTCCCAACCATTATTAAGGGGGATTGTTGGAATATATTATATTCCTTGGAAGGTAATAATGTCTTTGTATTATGTCAGAAGTTGTCCATAATCGTATGTAAAATAGTAATACAGTATATCCCATATTTATTATGGCATTATATAGTCTTGCATCCATTTATTATATAAAGAGATCTTATGTTGGATAATTATATTATCCCACATTTAATATGTGAGAGTAATTCATCCACATATCTGGGTATATAATAGGTTCAAGGGAGCCTCTTAAGAGATATACCATTTTTTGATACCATCACATCTTATAATTTGCTCACACAATACTGCTATTTGTATCAGGTTATTAGTAGTTTCTCTCTTTGTAAGATTGTAGGAGATTTCTAGAGATAATAAAAGACAACCTTCCCATGGATGTAGCCCAATTGGGTGAACCAATTCTCTTTTTTTTTCTTATTTATATGTTGATATATTTTTGGTTTCTTAGATAGATAGTTAGTTTAGTAGATCTAATATTCTAACAAAAGGGGCCTGCCACTATGGAATGGCATAATTATGTTGGTCATTTATGTTTATGCGTAGATTATGTGATGAAGAAGAGGTCTCCTTATGTTAGTATAAAAATCCACATATGAACATCTATACAAATAAATTGGGATATAACTCTCAAATGGACATTCAATTTAGAGGAGAAGGTGGTGGTGGGATAAAATTTGGAAATTTCATAGTCCTCTCAAATCCAAAATAGTCATATGAAAAACCCTAAATAAAAAACTTTTAAAATGTAATAATGATATAAATGAGGGTTTGGGGACCCAATAGATATTATGTTTGTCAATATCATGTTGTATCAATTTCTCATCCTTTCATTTCCTATCCCTATGTAATTCAAGTTTGGGCTTTTGTGGCCTAATCCTTGCAACCAAACGTGACATGAAATAAGCCTAGGATAGAAGATTGTATTTAGGAATGCCTCCAAGATGCTACACTAAAGGAGTATGGTTCTTTTCTTGGTATAATGGTTATTGTTTTTGGTTGGCTCATAACTCTATCCTTGTTTAGGACAATAATTGGTCTAATTGAGAAGTTTGACCACAGATTATAAAATGGAATTAAATCAAAATAAGCAGAGATCTTATGTCACGCCTAAAATTGATTATGATGTTCCTTAGGACTTATTTGATAGACTAGACAAGGAGATCCTCCTAGATGTGGTGTTGGGGTGGTCTTTTTCATAAATAAAAATCATTATTTTCATATCAAATATGTTCTAGGAAAAGGTAATAACACAAAAGCAAAAATCACATTGCTTTGGACTCTCTTCTATTTTTCACTAAAAAAATGTTAGCAAAATCCAATTTTTGGGGGATTCAAAAATTTTGATTGATTGAGCTTAGAACAAAAAATAAAAAAATAAAACATAGAAATATTTGTCTCAATCCCTTCCTTCAAGATATCCTCTCTTCACTGCAATCCTTTTAGTGGTTTTCTTTTATCCATATTTACTAAATAATTAAACGAAAAAGTAGATGAATTATCAAAAAGGTTTTTTTGCTACCCTATGGTTCCTTTAGCCTCCACGAATTTAAAAATGGGCATGAAGCAGATGCTATCGATTTCCACTATTAACTTATGTTTTTTCTAGTTTGATATCTAAGTTTTGACGTAAGAGTCAGTATGGACATGAACAATTCTCTAATGGTTTTGGAGCTCATTATGAGGTTCGTACTAACAAAGTGTTTTGGCAATGCTCTAAGTATGTGTACAACATATTTTTGGGTTTCTACGTCTTAGGGATTTTTTATAACTATCTGTTTCAAATTGGTTCTGGAAAGTCAATCCTACTAGTCATGCTTAGTCCCTGCACGATAGCAATATGTATAATATTTTTTAGGTTATAAATATTTTTTTCTTAAGAAAAAGAACCGCAACATGTGCATGCTAGAAACACAAGAAAAATTTCAACTCAATAGTTTATAAAGTCTTCCTTAGAGAATTTTGAGCTAACAAAAATCTCAATTTTAGCAATGAAAAGATGACAATTTCAACAATGAGGAACTGAATGTAACCAATTATTAAGTACCACTTGAAAAATGGTAAGAACACAAATCAATCTCAACTCAACAATTCTAATAATCTTTGTTAAATGAATTCACATGAGAGTGACAAAAAAATAATTTCAACAAAGAAGAATTGAAATATAAACAATGATTAAGCACAATATCGACATGCTAAGAATATAATGCAACTTAGCAACCACAATACAATTTCAAACATACAGTTTTAATTAGTTGAGTTTGAGTAAGAAATTGCAAATGCCACAACAACATAGTTTCTACTTATATCCACATGTTCAAGGATTATTATCATTTTGAAGTTGCCCTACTAAATATCTATAGTATGCTTCTCAACAAACCCTTTATATGATAGGACAATGGAATTAACATATCTTAACCTCAAAAAATCATCTTAACCATTGCAAATTGGTCATATTTGAATTCCTCCTTGTTGAAATTATTTTGATAATGGTATTTGAAATTTTAATTAAAAACTACTCAATTATCAATAAAGAAATTTGTTAAAATCCAAGATCATATAACCATTTCTACTATCTACATGGAATACTGAATCTAAATTGTGATTAATGATTAATTGGATTTAAATTCTTAAATGGTGAACTAGTTGCAAATGAAGATTAAAATTTTAATACACTTGTAGTGGTAGTTGAAATTTTAATATGCTTACAACAATACTTAAAATTAGTATTACAACATTGATACTTTTAATGTACTTATGTTAATATTATAAATTCATAGTGAGTTCTCAGTTTTCTAATAGTCCATTTCATAGTTTTGGTTTATATATTAAATTCAATTTTCCTTGGCATTGTTTTTCCTATTATTTCATCTTTTATTATCATAATTAAATTGAAAATGAAACCATGTCATAATAATTTCCTTCCCAAACATAATCTTTTCAACAATTTATTTTGACCCATCCCTTTTTAAACAATATTATGTTTATATACTTGATAATTAAATCAAAATTGTCTTTATTTTTTAAAGTTATACGTACATAAATATTTTTTTGTTTTTTTGTTTTTTGTTAACGCATAGAAATCATAAATCTCAAATTCTTAATTTTTATTTAACGCGATATAACTAATAATTTTCATTCACATTAATGCAATACAAATAACCACCTTCATGACATTAATGCAATAAAAAGTAAACTTACAAATTAGACAAAGAATAACTATGTGAAATCCTAATCAAGTAATTTTCATTCACATTAATGCAATACAAATAACCACCACATTAATGCAATAAAAAGTAAACTTACAAATTAGACAAAGAATAACTATGTGAAATCCTAATCAAGTATATGATATGATGGCAGTAATACTCAAAAGAACACTCATAGAAATTATGGGGAAAAGTGAATTTATGATCTATATCTTCATACTTGATATTATTATCATTTATGAAATTATTATATTATGCATGCAGGATCCTTACTTTATCAAAGTAGAGCATGGTGAACATATCTAGAGTTCTTTATATCTATTGTGATGCATGCCAATGTATTTAACAACATTTAAGTTAATCCCCTTTCTAATGGGAGGGTAGTAGAAACTATAGGTACAAATTTTGGAAGTTATTATTTTGTGTTAAGTCAATAACCAACTATAAGTGCAATCATTGAAATGTCAATTCCAAACAATGAAGAATATAAAGTTGAACCGTAAGTAACTACAACCCAAACTTAACATTTAATGATAATACAAGTAACTATATTTCAACTTGACATTTTGAATAATCAACATCCTTACATAAATTTGGACAATATTAAATTAAAGGTTGAAAATTGAACCCATCCCAATCGTTTCTCGAGCTTTTGGCCCATCCCAAAAGGTTAAAAAAATTGCCCTTCAAAAAAAATTAAAATATCAAAATCACTTGTTAATGGCCAAGGTTTGATTAAATTTCTATATTTCAAAAGAAGGAAAATATTTTTAATAACCCATCAATGTTTTTATTTTAAGATATTTAACCTGACATGAAGAAATTAACTACTAATGATGGTCTGCAGTAGTTAGATGAACTAAGCTATTCCAAATGAACGAGTTGGAATAAAAAAATATGTATGATAATATGTGTGATTAATTATTAATTATATCAGATAACTTGGTATCTTATTATGTGCACTTTGTTCAATGAATTACCTTCATCTTCAACCATCTCCAAGGAAAAAGGTACTTTGACATTGAATCTGTTCAGCTCTGCATTGAATGTTGAATCATTGTACCTAGACATGAATATGATGTATATCTCAATCCTTGCCTACAAAATATCTTCTAAAATAAAATCTCGTCAACCAGGCCACCACATACGTCATTGTTTACATTAGTTCTGATTAAATATCCTCTTTGCAAGTGGGTTTTTTCTTGCCACACCCTCTTTGTAGGTGGAGTTTTAATGTTTTTCTGGCCATATTTTTTCCACAATGTTTCGCCATAATAAAAACTAATTTAATTTAAATATCAAAATTACAATCATTATTCAAATTACAAGTTATTTTATTTACCAAAATCTTACGAAGGTGGAATATTTAATTAGTACACAATAAGCAATAAGTTTACCTGTATTATAAATACCTTAGCTATTCATTAGTCAAATTGAGTAATTTCTAATACAAACATTCTCCACCAAAAATCTACAACTACAGATCAAATGGTACAACATGTATTCAATTCAATCCTCATTCAATTCCAATCGTTCAGGTCTACATTCACATCAACTGATGAACCAACAACGTAGAAAGCGAGAAGGAGACATGTTGTGAATGCAAATGTGGGTGATTTTAAATGATTGAGGATAAAATCGAATATAGGTTGGCACGCTACGTTGCCCTGCCTTGACTTAAATACCCATTCAATAACTTCGCACGCCGTTCGCTGCAGGTTGCAACTTGAAATTTGCATCCATTATCCTCGAACGCTCTTTCTCCAAGCTTCATTCCAGCAAAATCCTCTGACCTCAGCTTGAGGTTTTTTAGCTCTCGAGGCTCTGAGTAATAATGAATGGAATTCTTAAGTAAGAGATACCATACCTACTGTATTGATCATGACCATGCATGCAGGGAATGTAATGATATGTAGCAGGTGGCTACAAGGAAAGGAGGTAACCTCGTAACATATACATTTGCATGACTTGGACAGGACGAAAGCTTGGACACACTACACCAAAACATTTGGATCGACTAAGAGGTTAGTCAACTATTTAGTTTAAATGTTAGGAAATTGAAGCATTTGGGCATATTTTACACTTGTTCATGAATACAATCAAGCTGAGAATAATCTTGTTTCACAACTATGGTGAAGCTGACTATACAGTCTTTATTTTTTTTATTGTTACCTATAACTTGATTTGTCTTAGCTTGAACCGATTAGAAGAGGTTTTTGCACCATATTTGTTAGCTTGCAGTAAAAGATTTAATCTTTTATATTTTATATTTTATAATAATAGAAAATTACAAAAAAGTTTGCTTTGAGACCAATTGTATTCTTTGAAATATTTGTCTCTAGACTTTTGGAAAATATCAACCCTTTTCCCAAGATTAGATAGCCATTGTTCTAATCAAATTTGAGGTTTAAATTACTACAACAAATTATGTTGATTGGTATGTGTCTAGTTGGTTGATGGGTTGTGAACAATTTTTCAAAACCAGCAACAACAAATATGGTTAACAATTTCTCAAAACCATTAACATTCTTCATTATCAAAAACAAACATTAATATTGTGAAACCAATTAAATTTGACAAATGGTCAAATTTTGAAATTGGAACCTCCACTGAAAGTGATCTTATTAGACCATCATAACATGTCCATCAACTCATTGACCATAATTAAAAAAATTATAATTGTTTCGTATTAATATGGAAGTTGTTTTTATTTCCTTTACTAGTAAATATGTTATCCCTTTTTAATTTATATATTAACTTATTCTATTGTTTTTATTGAGTTAATAGGTGTAAATTTTGAAAATGTCTTTTTACTGGTCATGCTAAGAAGAATAAAAATAAAATGTAAATTCTCAATGTATTTGGTCTCTCACAACATTATAATCAATCATGTACTCTTCAAAATGAAATTGATGCTCATCTACATGAAAATGATGAATTATATAATGTAGAGCTCTTTGAAAGAGGAAACTCGTCAAAGAAACCCAAAATAATATTAAAATCTAAATGGAAGACAAGATTTTCATGGGCTTATGTTGTAAAAAATTGTAATATTAACTAAAGGGTAAAATGCATTTGGTGTGTTAAATTTAAAAGAGACTCCATTTGCAAATGAGGGAAGTACCACTCTTCAAGTTAGTGGTCTAAATGGCCATAAAGATTCAGAATCTCATAAATTCTCTTTACAACTTTTGGACGGAGAAAGAAAACGAAGTAATATTTCAATCACTAAACATGTTGAACTAATGGTAGGTAGATGCTGAGGAGAGAATTATATCCATGATTGAAAGCATGTATTTTGTTGCTATATATGCTTTATCTTTAGAAATGTATAAGTCAATATGTGACTTGAATATGTATAAATGCACTCCACACATGCCTCTAATAGATGAATATTCTAAATACACAAATACATAATTAGGAAACGAGCTTCTTCAAGCTGCTAAAGAGGTGTATTGGAACAAACTAAAAGAGGAAATTTTACATAGCCCATTTTACTCAATTTTAGTTGATGAAAGCATTGATCGAATTATGGAACATCATTTGATTGTTTATATCGCATATTTGACGAATGGAGGAAGAGTTCAATGTATAACAAAGTTTATATGTTTGCTTCAAATAAAGGATGGAAAAATTTAGTGTATGTATGATGTCCTCATTTATTAGATATACATTGCATAGCTCATAGGGAAGCATTAATATCCAATGATGCTTCATCTCATTTTTCTGAGTTACATTACATTGACAAATTTGCAAACAAAGTTTATTCATGGCTTGGGAAATCAACTAAAGGACATGAAAAATTCAAAGAGCTAATAGAATCATTTTAGATCACTAAGTTTCATCAATTTAGGTGGCTCTATAGAGGCAAAGTCATGGAAAGACTTGTTAAACTCGTGCCTACCTTCTTAAAGGATTGGGAGTTAGGGAAGAAAAAAAATGTATTAGTTGGCAACAATATTTCAAGTGCAATTTGGCATCTACCTACTTGCAAATGTGCTCATTGAATTATATAAGTTCAATCAAAAGTTCCAAGAGGATCATGTGAATTTTACATCTATTGGCACTACTTTAGAAGTTTCTATTAGCATGCTTTGCAAACAATTTTTGGAAAACAATTTTGGGATAGAGTGCAGTGCACATGTCCTCTTTTTTAGTTAAAGCACAAGGAGGAACCATTGAATTTGCAGATAGCACATGTAGAGTACATTTACATCCATTGAGGTTCCAAAATTTTACAAAGATGCAAAGATTAGGGAGACTAGATGAATATATTATTTTGGGAAAATGTTTTGTTGTAAAGGTGATTGAATCTTTAGATAGGAGATTCACATATTTACATATATTTAATGCTACTAAGTTTTTCAGTCCTAAAAATTATTATAAAAAAGTGAATGATACAGACTCTCAAACAAGAAGATAGTTGAAATGTTTATATGAAAAAAATAGTATTTGAGAATCACCTATTGTGGATACTATTAGATGTTTGGGTGAAATGGATGAATTTATTTGCAACATTTCTAAATCATACCACAAAAAAAAAAATTATGGAGCATGGGATCTATATAGAGATAAACCTAAATGGTTTGAAATATTTCCATATTTGATGCAATTATGTCAAGTTATTCTCGTTATCTCAGTAAGCACAGTAGTGTGTGAAGAGACTTCTCGAAATTAATAGGATGAATAGTAATGATGGATCAAGACTTTCATTGGAGACACTAGATATGTTAATGCTTTTGTCTCTTAGTACACCTCCTACTCTAAATGAGGTAGATTGGAATGTTATTTATGATGTATGGAAACAAATGAAAACTAGAAAGACTTTTCAATTAATATATTTATATTTTCAATGATGCAAGTTCAAATACTTTTGAAGATTATGTAATGAATAGAAAAAACAGATTTTTACCTTTTCTTCATGGAATTTGAGAAAAATGTTTGCATATTTACTAAGTTTATTGAGATTTTATAGTGTTTTAATGTAGTTAATTTTTTAATTTTTAAGATTTTAAAATTTTAGAATGACATTATTCCAATTTGGCTTTTTTTAATGAAGGGTTCATTTCATATACATTTATTAATAAAATACAATTTTTTTTATTTTTTTTCATCTTTGGAGAGAAATATGAATATATGCCTTTCCAAATAAAATTAAAACCAACCCTTTAAATTTGGAAATTGATTTCACCCATCATTATCACAAAATTTTTGACAATAAAAAATTCAAAATTAACCAATCATTAAATATAACTCAAAGTCAACATTAAGTAACTATATCCAAAAAAAAATAAGAAGAAAAAAAAAATCAAACTAATCAACGTGGTAATCCTTTAGACTAACCCATTATTTATTCTCTAATGATATTCTCTCATGATAGCTCATTGTCTAATAGTCTTTAGTGGTTTGAAATGTAATTGTCATCTTAACTACATCATGTGAATGGTACAATATTACATATCAAATAATTTTTAATCATTTTGGATTTTATTGACATTTTGATGGTGGTGATGGTTAATGTTCACTGAAACCAAACTTTAGTCTATTGGACCTAAAAAATCAATTATTTAATTTGATTTAAAATTTTATTTTTTAACTAAAAAAACTTGGAGAAAAATTTATTATAAACTCTATTCCAAACAAAATTACCTGAAAAATATATATTATAAAATTATTATAAAATTAACAAAGTCAAAAATATATATGTGTAAGAAAGCAGGAGAGACAACATGGGATTTTGGACTTATTTCAACTGCAATGTCCCTGTACGGAAAAAAAATAGGGGACTACGTATTGACGTTTTTTCACATATTGTAGATAAATACGGATGACACCAATAACCTGAATCATATAATGTAGACAGTGGTGCTTCTGGAAATTAAATTAAACCTGGCCACCGTATCGAAGAATAAACTGACCAAAGACGTGCATTCTTCTTGAACAAGGCCCCACATGATATGTCTTGCCTTTAGGCATCTCTCAACTAGATTTTATGAAGTTGACGACAACAGATGCCAATTCGTTCTGATGGAAACTGTAGCCATGATCGGCTCCATCTATAACTTGAAGAACATGATTTGTTATAAGCTTATCGAATTCGAAGGCATCCGTAACAGGTATAATCTCATCCGTAGAGCCGTCAATGGTCAACACCCTGTAAAAGTTTCAAGAACTCATCAAAATCCCATGTCTAGAAAATAGTTAAAATAACATAAATAAAATATTTAAAAAATGTAGAGTTGTAAAGCCGACCATTTCAAAATACACTAGTATATATTAATCAGGTATTAAATTTAGAAAGATCAAATTTCTTTAAATTTCCTCATATGTAAATTTTTTTAGAATACAAAATACAATATGTAATATTTCATTGTAAACTGTATTAAAGTGTAAAATACAATGTGTAATTTTTAGTTGTTTAAATTGTATTTTTGAATGCAAATTTTTTTTAGAGTGCAAAATACAATATAAATACAAAATATAATATGTAATATTTCATTGTAAACATTTTTAAAGTGCAAAATATAATATGTAATTTTTAGTTGTTTAAATTGTATTTTTGAATTTTTAAAGTGCAAAATACAATATGTAATTGTAAGAAGAGCTTCGGCGTAAATCACATAAAGAGACATCTTTGTCCTAGAGCCAGCAAGTGTGGCTCATCGTCAGGACAATATGTAATATTTTATTGTAAACTTTTTTTAAAGTGCAAAATACAATGTGTAATTTTTAGTTGTTTAAAATGTATTTTTGAATGCTATATAGAGTACAGAACTAAAACTTGTAAGTTTAAAAAAAAATTATTGCATTTCTAATTAAAAAATAAATAAATAAATAAATAAAAATTACTTAAACAAACACCATTCAATAGATTTATATGATATATACATAATTTTTTTAAACAATATATAATATACGTATAGTTGACATTAAAATTTACATGACATGTGTATCTAGACCAAATTAAAATGGTATTTTTATCATTAATACATTTTTAAGTATATGTCAATATTAATTGGTATATATTTTATTAATAATTTACATTGAGTACTTTATTATATGCAATATTATTATAATATGTTCTTTAACATTTGATTCTATATATAGATATATATGAAGTGGATATCAACTTAAATTACTTAATATAGATCTTTAAATAGTTTATTTAAATCTTGTGTTGACATATTTTTTTAAATTATAAGGTTTAAACATCTTACTGGTACTTTTATTTGCTTCTAATTACTTTACATGAAATTTTGCTTTGTACATGGACAACTAACTAAACATGCATAGCATATTCATTTTTTTTATCATAGCAGACATTGTTTTTTAATTTAGATAATAGTTTATTTTTATTTTAAGAGGGACACATACCAACTCCAGGTTGGCACAATTAAAATTACACATCGCCCTCATATTGGGATGTAGAATGAGCCTCTCGACTCAACAAGAAAGTTACAATATGTCATTTAGATTTAGCATTTGGGTCTCACATATGCCTAAACAACACAGAACGTAGAGGCAACATCACAAATGTACATCCATCTACCCTAACATATTCTAAGTCTTCTTTTGAAAGAAATAACTTTGTAGAATCGCCCACTTTCTTGAGATTTTGGAGGTTTGATTTTGTAGCATTGGAAGGTCTTTTGCGGCATGTAGGAAAAGAAGACCTCTTTAGGTGGTTGTTCGAGAAAAGAAATTAATATGATCTCTTTCTTAAATTTTAACTTAGGAAAAAGTACCTCGATTAATTATTTAATTAATGTTGACTTCGGACTAATGTTTTCCTATGGATAATTAATTATTTAAGTGACTTAGATTGAATCTCCATCGTTGAACAAAGAAAGCTAATATTTAATCCTAGCCCTCAATCACTTTAGAGATCAAGGATTTGGCCAATGGAGAAATTATAAAGAGAACCGATGGAAGAGGATGAAGACACATTACATTGTGATTATTAAGAGAACAGTTTTCTCAAAAAGTGAAAGATCCCAGGACTAAAGAAAAGGGAAAAGGATTGCAACAATGAAATTTTAGGAGCAAATTTTAGGGAGGGCAAGTCTATGAGAGAGAGCTCGAATTACTAAACAAAAGGGTTGAGTTTAGGAGAAAGGCCAAATTATCCAAAGGTTTATTTTTCTCTAGTGTGCAAGGGTTATACGAAGGGAGAAAGAGGGGCCAAGTCATCTAGTAGAAGAGGATGATTTTTCTAGGGTTGAAATCTTTAGGACGGTCAAATTCCTTGAGGACTATTTTCCCTAGGAGCCAATTTCCATGTTCCATCTGTGGTAATTTAATTGTGTATTCTTTGTGGGTCTAGGTCCTAATTTCCCTTGACAATATAAAGTGAAAAAAGATTGTTTTGGGAGAATTTTATTGTTGTAGTGTGACTAATTTTCCTTGTTTTATTTCTGCTACAAATTTAATAATTGAAATTTCAAATAGTAGTTATTTTATTTTCCAACATTTTCAAATTTCACTGAGTAAAAATTTATGGGTATAAAATAATTATTGAGGTATAAATAAATCATATCTGGCATTAGATGTTTTAATAAGGTCTCAGAGCAACAGAAAATTTGTGGAATAGATCATACAACACAAGGGTTTTACAACAAAAAAATTATTTGATCAACAGAATTTTTATTTTGCAACAAAGGCTTTGTGGTTGAAATCGATATGGTGAAATTGCATCATCTAGTTTGAGATTTGAAGATAGGTTGGAGTGGCTACAAACATTAGTCCATGGAAGGAGAGGATCATCATTATTTTGATGGCAAATAGCCTATGTTCCTTTGGATTGTTAGAAAATCAGAAAGGAAAAAAGATTTTCTTATGTTGATAATTTCTTATGATATTCTTATGTTCTTCTTTATCTTTGTTTCAGCGAGCAATTATCAAAATAAAATCATGAAGATTAGGGACGCCAGATGTAGGCGAACAACCACGGCTAAAACCCCTATATAGGGGAAACCCAATCAAGAACTCTTCCTTCAGTAATTCAAACTGATATGGACCAAGACCTTAGACCAACAGACTTTCCTCCACCAAGTTAGCCTTCCAAGATGATATAGTAGTATCTTCTTATGTAGCAGCTTTAGTCCAACAATAATCCAGAAATTCGACTTCCCAGTTGCAGAATTTCTACCCCCAACAATAGAATTTTGGTCTCCTAGTTATTGTAGAATTTTCCCCCCTTCTTACAACTATACAGATTCACACGTGTCAGAAATTAAGAAAATTTTGACCTTTTATGCTTGAAAGAGGCCTTCTTCTTCTTTGTTATCCTTCTTCTCTTCTTCCTTGAAATTCGCACCTTTTTCTGGCCCCAAATGTTGCGGATCCAACTTGTTGTGTGTGAGTCCCAAATGAGGTTGAGTTGATGCCTTCATATAGTGATTTTGCTTCCTAGTTTAGGCCGACTTGGTGGAGGAGGCCTAATTGACCTATTTTACAATAAAATAGATTTCTTCTTTGACAAATAAATCCCAAGAAGGGTTCTTTACATTATGACATGGACAAGGACACTTGACACAAATCCTAGAAGCCTACAATGGAGGCTTTGACCTAAAAATGATTGACCCAAGCATGAAACCATGCTTTAATAAGTCAATTTTAATGGTAATAAAATTTCATTTTCTTTCTTTTGACAAATACATTATATTGTGACTTAAATACATTTATGAATAACGAACCTAGTTGCATTCCTCAACACTCCCTCTTAACTAGGGAGGTATTCATAATTACAACCATATAGAGGTACATGGAAGATCTCCAATATGGACTATGAAGAGTTCAGGCAAACTCAGTGCCACGGACTAGATACCGGACCAGGGTTATATATCCAGGTGGGACTAAGATGGACTCAAGCATTCAGCCACTCTAGGTACCATCAAGCTTACTTTTTAACCATCAACCTAAGGATCTAGGTGTGTATCCAAGGTCATAGCTCCATGACCAACGCCACCCTCCCTCTTTGGGATCTAGACATCAACACATAGGTCGGCCAAATGTCCTCCCAAGCATCAACCATTAGATGCTTCAACTCTTCCTATCAAACTAGATATATCCATTTGTCCAAACATGCTTCCAAAGTGTTCAACATTTTTATGGAGAGATTCAACTATATAAACACAAACCCCAGTCAATAATAAACTTTGAAATATACATACAAGTAAACACAAACCTTCCAAGTCTTCATTCATTCGAATGTTTCTTATATCATCATCAAGGTATCCATTTATAATTTGTTAGAAGCATTCCTCTTCTTTCATTTCTTCAGCAACACCAAATACATCCTTAGATCTTTTCAAGTCTTTTGTTTGCAACTTCATATTCGTCAATAGTACTTTTTCTTACTTCAAGGTATTCATGGTCATAGTATGCCCTCCCTCTTAACCGGGGAGATATACCTTTATCTAGACTCCCTCTTAACTTAGGGAGATCCACTACGTTCTTCTTCTATGACATCAGAGAAGCTTCAACCTTTCATAACTTCATCAAGGTCATCTTGATCATGCTCATATAGACATCATGTGTATTTGCAAAACGTTAATAGAAAGTACAAACAAATATATATAGAAGCATGAAGTTAATTGTATCAAAGTTATGTCAATATAATGGAACCATCAAAACAATCAAGTACTTTAGACATCAAATATCTAAAACTAGTTTGGAGACATATACTTATAAACTTCAACTTCTTTGCTAGGGTTGTGTTACAAACCCTGGACTACACCACAAAGTAACTTAGATCAGTCTCATCTTATCTAGGGCCTCAATATTACCTCCAAAGATATGAGACAGTGTCTTCTATAATTATTGCAAAGCCTAGATTTTATTTTCGATACACAATTCCTTAGATATAGTAATCCAATAAAATAACAATCCTATTATGCCTCTAATGTTTCAACAAAGTTAGACTTTACTAAGGTTTGATGCAAATCGTAGACTAAATCATATAAAAAACAATATCATCATATTCTAGAATATCATTCTCTACTAGGGATTTATTATACACCCCAGAATTTACATGAGCAACAACAATTCGGTTAGCATACTCTAATATACATATCTATGATTTCATAGTCATGCATAAGCATACAACAATATCTCCTAGGTAAACCTAGGAAAATTATATCAATACATTAAAGTTAGACATACAACAATTTTGACCAACCTAGGGTTTCTATCAGACAGAAAAACATACACCTAGGGCTTCATTCCTATTATCTTACTATAGATAATATAAGGGTTTTTCTAATAAACCCTAATTTAGCAAATCCTAAAGATATAGGGATTTAATACATCATTTTTTATAGAAAGCCCTAAAGGACTAGTGTTTTTATTATAACAATTTCAAGGCTTTAAACAACAGAATAGGATTTCTAAACTTCATCATTAACCCTAAGTAGACTAGGGTTTCATAAATATAGGCATACCCTTAGGTTAGGGTTTTATAGAGAACATTTCAGGGTTCCATATGAATGATGTAATGAGGGTAGATTCAATCTAATGATTGATCACCCAAACAAGAATCTCTTACAATTCAAAACCCTAGGCATGACAATGTTAGTAATGTAGAGCAAAATTTAAAAGAAAAATGATCATACATTTATATGAAGAGATCTTTGTAACAAAGCTTATATGCTAAGACATACCTTGGGTTGTTTCTTAACAAACCTTGTAGGAAATCAATGCTTGAAGGGCTTCAATGGAACTTATTTCATGCTTCAAGTCTATCCTTTAAGGTCTTCTCCATGATACTTAAGCAATTATCAAGCTTTCCTAGCCAAGGGAAGATATCAAGAGAAGGGTTATTAGCATATAATACAAACACATCTTGATAAGAGAGGGAAACTAGACGTAAATGATAATACAAGGAGTAAGATACTTATCTTTGGTAAAATGGTGAGTTGTTCTAACAATACCCGCTAGACTTACAAATTCTAGAGATCAAAACACAAAGGAAAACAATTCAGAACTTAGAATAGATGACCAAGGGAGGATATGTGTAAGGGAGGACTTAGTAGTATAAGTCCTTCAGTTCTGATTCTTCTTCAATCTTGTTCTTCTTTTGTGGTCCTTCATTGGCAACATTTTCTTGATCCTTATTTATTTTCTTATTTCTTGGATTGTCAGGACAATGACTCTAGTAATGTCCCAACTTGTGGCAATTGTAACATTAAACCTTGGATAGGTCCATTTTCTTCTTTGGTCCTTTGAATTTCTTGAAGGTTCCCTTATTTTTGTGATGAGCAGAGTAAGAAGTCAAGGTGTTTTCTTTTTCATTTCCCTTTTTGTTGTTTACCATTGATATTTTGGCTTCTTCTTGGCAACATACATTCCACATTTGTTCAAATTTAGGCATATATTTCCAACTGTTGAGTCTTGATGCAAAGGCACTCCAAGATTTAGGTAGTCCTCGAAGAGCGTTCATTACGAGCTCCTTTTCTAGGATAGCTTCATATATTGCTTGGAGTTCATCTCTAATTCTGGATATACTTATAAACTATGAGGAAACAATATCATCATTTGTAATCTTAATAGTTCTTAGTTCCTTCTTAAGTCTTATTATTTGACCTATGTTCTTGATTGTGAATAACTTGGAGAGAGCCTCATACATTTCTTGAGTGGGTTTTATGTTGGATATGTATGGAATTAAGTTATCCTTGACTCCATCCACAATTAGATTCATAGCCACGATTTCAATTTTTGTAAACTTCACTTTATCTGCATTACTTGATTCATCGGTAAGCTTTTTGAATCTTCCTTGAACAAGATCTAAGACTTTATTCTTTTCGAGAATAAGATCTATTCTATTTTTCCAAGCCCTATAGTTGGAGGCTCCTTCTAGTTTGTTTTATGCCTTCATTGAGTTTGTCATGTTGATATCTTCTATTTCTAACCTTAAAACTCCTTATTCTCCTTTCAATAGATCTTCATACTACCATTTTCCTTCTTTCTTTCACCTTAGCTTTGATTCCATGTTAGAAAATCAAAAAGGCAAAAAGATTTTCTTATGTTGATAATTTCCTATGATATTCGTATGTTCTTATTAACTTTCTTATGTTTTTATTTATCTTTTTTTCATCAATCAATTATCAAAATAAAATCATGAAGATCAAGGACACCAGATGTAGGTAGATAGCCAGAGCTAAAACCCCTATATAGGGGAAAACCCAGTCAATAACTCTTCCTTCAGTAATTCAGATTGAGATGGACCAAGACCCTGGACCAAGACCCTGGACCAACAGAGTTTCCTCCACCAAGTCAGCCTTCCAAGATGATATAGTAGTCTCTTCTTATCCAACAGCTCCAGTCCAACAATAATCCAAAAATTCAACTTCCTAGTTGCATAATTTCAAACCCTAGCAGCAGAATTTTGACCTCCTAGTTGTTGCAGAATTTCGGCCCCCTTCCAACAACTTCACACGTGAGAAAGAGAGAAAATTTCAACCTTTTATGCTTGAGAGAGACCTTCTTCTTCGTTATCCTTCTTCTCTTCTTCCTTGAAATTCACACCTTTTTCTGGCCCCAAAATTTGCAAATCGAACTTGTTGTGAGCGAGTCCCAAATGAGGTCGAGTTTTTGCCCTGATATAGTGATGTTGTTGCCCAATTTAGGCAAAATTATCCAGTTTGAGGTTGAATTGGTGGAGGAATCCTAATTGACCTATTTTACAATAAAATAAATTTCTTCTTTGACAAATAAATCCCAAGAAGGGTTCTTTACATTATGACATGGACAAGGACACTTGACACAACCCCTAGAAGCCTACAATGGAGACTTTGACCTAAAAACAATTGACCCAAGCATGAAACCCATGCTTTAATAAGTCAATTTTAATGGTAATGAAATTTCATTTTCTTTCTTTTGACAAATACAATATCTTGTGATTTAAATACATTTATGAAAACTGAACCTAGTTACATTATTCAACATAGATCATGTGAAAGTAGTCGAACACAATCTAAAGGATGTGAAGGTTAGAGGGATCATATTGGATGCTATGGAGGATAACATAATCATTCACATATTAGGAAAGCATACATCTCACCAAATGTGGTCAGCGTTGATGAACTTGTACCAAAGTAACAACTAAAATATGGAGATGATACTAAGAGAGAAACTAAGAAACATAAGAATGAACATATCTATAATTGTAACCTCATACTTCACAAGAATCCAATAGGTTTGTGATGAATTGTAAATTGTTGGATAAATCGTGGATGAGGGTGAAATTATCAAGATAGCCCTCAGTGGTTGTACCAAGCAATGGGCTACCTTTGTAACAAGTACCCTTGCTAGAGACAAGCTTCCTGAATGGGCCAATTTGTAGGATGAGTTCACCCAAAAGGAGATACAGAGAGTTCGATATCTAGTGGATAGCATACAAGTGGAGGTGGATATGAAGAACATTCTTTTGCTAGGAAAGCAAAGAATTGAAAGGGTAAAGCCAAGAAAAACTAGATTCGAGGAGGATCTTCACAGGAAGAGAAAAGGGACATGAGAAAAGTCATGTGCTTTGCATGGAAAATTTTAAGGATGAAAATTTATCTTAAAGTTTAAAATTCTTGGTGTATCTCACTGGTCCATGATATGCAATCTGTAAAAGGTTCAGTGATATTTTGTAAAAATATTCAATTTTATAATCCTTTTATGTGGTGTGTATATAAAACTTTGGCTTTAAGGTAAATTTATTTTATTTTATAAAATTTGGATGAAACAATTTTACAAAAACATGGAAATCAATGAATCGTTCTTTTGGAAAAAGCATGGAAAATTAGCCCCTAAAATTTTCCTTACGATGTTTGGCAGGTGGTGATGTTTGCCTATAAATGATATTCCTATAACAGTGGGCATGGGAGCATTCTTGGTATGATAATGTTCTTGCAATAATCAATATATGTATAGATGACATGACAACAACTTTGATTAGACAAGGACGTTCTAAGTGATGTTTGGTAGACAGTGATGTTTGCCTGTAAATGATATTCCTATAACAATGGTAACCTAAATGCATGGGAGCATTCTTGGTATGATAATGTTCTTGCAATAATCAATATATGGATAGATGGCATGACAACAAATCTGATTAGACAAGGACAATGACTTTGATGGTAGTGCAAATCTATAGGACAGTGAGATAATGACTAGATTGTATTTCATAGATCTTGTTTTATATGATGATAGACACCTTTGTTGGCAGTATATCCTTGACATTAATAGTAGCTCAGATAGTAATCTACATATTCTTGTCACAGTGACTTTTTCTCTTATGATATCTATATATATATATATATATATATATATATATAGAGAGAGAGAGAGAGAGAGAGATATTTGATACAGTGACCTTTGTTATATGGTTGTGTTCATGACTGTATGTATGATGCGGTGTTATAAGGATCGAACCAAACTGGCTAGTTCAAAACAATTCAACCGTTATGAGGAAAAAATCGGTTTGAACCAGTGACTTGAACTGTTTTTGTTTGGTTTGATATAGTAAATCCACGTAAAACACAGCAAGTGGGGCATGTTTTTATTTTTTTCTTTTAATGTTGGTTTTAGTTGGGCACTAGCCTAGAATAGGTGCCTAATATTCAAGCATATGGCCCAATTATTACTATGCATTTCAAGGTAATATTAAATTCTTAAATTCAAATGACTCAGGATGTTTGAGAGTGGTTTTGACCTCATTGGATTTCATATGGAGAAATTAGAATTTTAGATCTCACTCAAAATCTAGCATGCTTAACAGTTTTCCATGATTTTAGGATTGGAGGGATCACAATGCTACATTGGATTTTCTCATGTACGAGTGTATGGAACTAGTATTTAATCAATAGCACAAAGCCTTCTATGTATCTTGATGTCAGTGGCATTCGTTTTTGAACTCCTCTATCATGGGGCTACTAAGAAAATAAGTCAACACTCAAACAAAATCTTGACTTAAGATGTTATGATTTTCTCTCTTATTTTAATTCTTAGAGGGTGATATTAATGATGAGGATCCCAATATAGGCAATGATT
Source organism: Pinus tabuliformis (assembly GCA_031772625.1). Lineage (NCBI taxonomy): Eukaryota > Viridiplantae > Streptophyta > Pinopsida > Pinales > Pinaceae > Pinus > Pinus tabuliformis. The sequence continues at coordinate 475,277,934 of CM062810.1, read as the reverse complement.
TGATGATATGTAGGTATTTGTTGTAGCATTATGTTTCTTGGATGCCAGGGGCCATGTGGAGATTTTTTGCTGATGTATTTTCGGTTTAGAGATGGATTTCACTCGGTGTTATTTTGGTTATTTGAACCCTTATATAAATGAGAACTTTTGCTTATTTGTGTATAAATGGCTTGGATTTATATGAATGCACATGATCAGTTGACTGGTTTTTTGGTCCGGTTTTCGTACGGTTCTAATTGGTTCCCGATCCAAGCGTCTACCAATTCAATGATTGGTCCAATTCTTATAATTATGGTCTAATGTGACCTAGTTGACTGTGACAACGCATTGGATGGAAAATGTGACAGTGTTGATGATGATAATGTTTCTTGCAACAGTGATATAGTAGAAGCTTTCTTGGATTATTAGATGTCAATTCACAAACATAGTTGTGAACTGACTTGGATTAGCCCTAGGAGACTTGACGTAATGATGTATCTCACTTTGAATTTAATTTGTATCTCGTCAGAGCAATTGATGAATATCTAATAGAAAAAGGATTTGGATGGGTTTTCCCCCTTATGGGGTTTTGCCCTGGTCTCTGATCAAAACTCCAGTGTCCCCTTTGTGCATGTTTTTCTTTGTTGTTCCTTTCTGTTCCACCATAATATTGATGTTATTGTTCTTTCTACATAATTGTTAATGATGTTATGATGTAATGGGGTGAATGCATATGATGATAAAGTTTGAAATGCAGTTATCTTTAGCAAAGAACAATATAGCCCTAGAAAAATTAACAAATCTCAAGTGAGGCTTAGGATTTAATCCCAGCCATTGATCACTTAGGAGATTCGAGTTAGGGATTTTGGTTTGATGAAATTATAAAAAAAGCTTAAGGGAGAGGTGACAATGCATTATGTTGAGGAAGTAATTTTCTTAAGAGTGAGAGGCTTGATTAGACTGAAGACAAGTGAGGAAAATTGCAACAGGGAATTTCAGAGAAGCTAAACCTAAGAAAGAGAGAGGTCATGTCAACTAAATAGGACAGTCGAATTACTAGATGAGGGATGAAATATCCAGAGGCAAAATTTCTCAAGTGTGCAAGGATCATACAAGGGAAAAGAGAAGGGTCGAATTTCTCATGGTGGAGGCTAAATTTTCCAAAGGTCGACTTCCTTCAATAGTGTCGATTTCCTTGAAGTCGATTTTTCCCAATGGAGTCGACTTCCAGGTTCCTAGAAATTGTATTTTTCTATGTATTCTCTATGGGTCTAGGCCCAAATTTTACTGAGAAATTTCATATAAAGGAATATTGTGTTGGGCACAAATTTGTTCTTGTAGTGTGATTTATTTCCTTATTTCTCTTCCACTACATTTTATTTTTTGAGTTAATATACTGTTAATTTTATCAACAAATTCAGAAATATTTGAGATTAATATTTTCTAGGTTTTTCAATAAATTGTTGAAGTAAAATAAATTAGATTAGGTATAAAAGAATTAACATGGTATCAAAGCAATAGAAACTCTATGGAGGGGATCATATATCACGAGGGTTTTATGGCAGAAAATTTTTTTGTAGTTGAATTTTATTTTACAGTAAGCGTTCTGTAGCTAAAGTCGATCTAGTGATATCACATCATCAAGTCTGAGGTATGAATACAGGCTGGAGGGGGCAGTAAACAAACTTCAATCCATGGAAGGTTGAATACCTTAAGGGCATGTTACACCTTGTATAAATATGTATTAAAGTCAAGATAATACCTCCAAGCAAAGTCAAGGCTCCTCCTATGCTAGGGTACCATCAAGAAGCTCCTTCAAGCATGCAATACTACCAGAGAAACCATCTGAAGTATAATCTTCCAGTCGACCTGCAAACAGTTGACTAGTCGGCCTAAATGAAGGGACAATCCTCTATTTATAGAGGTTTTCAACTCCAATAAAAGACACTCAATGAGCTCTGAAATTAGCAAAGGTAAAAGGAAAGATAGAATGAAGTAAGAGGGTCTCCAAGGACAACGAAGAAGGAGGGTATACCACCGAAGTCAAGAGGTCTATTCTAGGGCTGCTACAGTCATGCGTGCAAGGAAAATAGAGGGTTTTCCCTGCAGCTAGGACAACAACAATCCATATGCACTAATATATTTTTGTTTGGGGCTAAAACTAAGCCTACAAGGCCTCCTACTCCAGCGTATAAGAAAGATACTCAAGTGAAGGAGGGAAGGGTATATAACACCATTAATCCCCCCACATGTGCATGAAACTAGGGCAGCAGAACAACAACACAATCATACACTCATATCTCAAGAAGGATCACAATTGGTCAAAGAAGAAATCTAATTGAGAAGGGGATAGAAGAGGAAAACCTCATCTAAGAGGCTCACATGAGCAAGAAATATTCCTAGACAAATATCAAAGAAAGACGAAGTGTCGGGAAACAAAGTATTGGAAGAAGTTTTGGGGAATAGAGTGCCGGAAGAAGTGCTGGGGAACAAGGTGCAGAAAGAAGGAAGGAATTGACTTTTGCTTGGAGGATATTCTTGTCAAGTGTCTATGGTTTGGAATTGATCAATAGAAGCTTCAATAAGATAAATTCACTAAAGGGTTTTCCTCTCAAGAGAAGAGAGGTTTTGGCACTGGCAGAGAGCCAACATCTTGTGTTCTTTTTTTTATGTTTTGGTAGTAGTTTGATGAAGTACATACAAGTGAAATAATAATAAGAAGAATAATAATAATCTAATAAGGAAAAGTAAAAATACTCCACAAATTGTTATCAAGTAGCGAAGAATCACACTCACTACTTTGCCCTAGATTCTTCAAGAGATTCCCCATTCTATCATCAAAGAGATGAATACAGTTTGGAAGCTAAAACTTCTGAAGTAATAAGAAGTACTCTCTTCTCACTCAAAATAGGAAAGAGTCTAGGTATAGATAGTCATTTGGTGGAATTTTATGTGGGCTTATATGATTTTAATAGGGAATATATCCTCAAGGTTGTTAAGGAGTCTCAACAACCTAGGAAGATGGTAGGTGTCCTCAACTCAACCTTCATAGCTCTTATTCCCAAAAAAACATAACACTTCTTGTTTCAATGACTATCATCCTATTTACTATTGTAAATCCACATATAAATTGGTCTCAAAGGAAATAACCTTGAGGTGCAATCCTATCTTAAGTAATGTTATTTTGGAAGGACAATTTTGCTTCCTCCATTGGTGTCAAATCCCTGATGTAATGGCTCTTGCTTAGGAAGTTATGCATTCAATCAAGCTATCGAATATCCTTCCTATGGTGCTTCAGATAAACCTATCAAAGGCTTATTACAAAGTTAATTGGACTTGTTTGAGGTTGATGGATCATGGGATGTGTATAGTCAGTCTCTTTCATTCAGTTAATTAATGGTTCTCCTTCCAAGTTTTTTCAAACATCCCAAGGGAGTTGACAAGGGTATTGCCTATCACCCTTCCTATTTATCTTAGTGGCTCTAACGTTTAAGTATATTAATGGTGAAATAAAGCATACAATGGGACCTCATGGGTGTCAAGGTCTCATGATCGTAGTTCATGTCCCTTTTTCTTTTTTTGAATGATGTGTTTCTTCTCAAAGTCGAGTCTACTAATGAATCCAAAAATATATACAAGATATTGGAGCTATACAAAAAAGTGCAAGTATTGAATTAAATGAAAGTAAGTTGTGTCTACTCTCATGTAATCTCTTAGAGTATTCTTTATTTCAATTGAAAATTGGTTGTCTTATCCTTGTAACGATTTGGATGATGGTCTGAACTAATTAGACTTTTACTGCAAACCTAACTCATATAAAATTGTGGATTGGTTGTGGTTATTTAAGAAGGTTGAGGCATGAATTTATCCTTGGGTGAACATAATGTTATCAAAACTGGGGCACTTTATTTTGATAAAATCAATATTATAAAGTATTCCAATCTTTTGGATCTTTATGACAATTTTTCCTAAATATATTCTCTCCAAGCTAAGGAAGTTTAGTTTTCGTTTCTTATGGTACAGAAATCAAGTGTCTAAAGGAATTCCATTAGTGAAGTCGACTAGTATAGCGATGCCAAAAAATTGGGGTGGGTTTTGGCATAAAAAACATTTTTATTTTCTCTCAATCTTTGGTGGTTATAAGTCTATATCATCTCATGAAAAATTATGTTATGGGGAAGGGTTATGAGATCCAAATATTTGAATGGTTTATCTATGAAAGACTGGTACACGTTGCCTCGAAAATATTCTAAAATTGTTTCATATATGTGGAAAGTTGTGATAGCCTCCTTCCCTCTAATTGGTCATCAAATAGTCTAAAAGGTTGGTAATTGATCAAAAATTAGAATTGGTGAAGATCCATGGATGGGGGCAGGCGACGTCTTTCATTTCTCGAACAATATAATTTGGTTCCTCAATAACTCAAGTATTTATTTGTTTGCACATGAAAAAGCCCAATTTCCACAAGAACTTGCAGGAGATAGTTGAAATTTTGAGGGGTATTTAGGCCTAAAGGTGTTGGAATATATTATATTCCTTGGAAGGTGATAATGTCTTTGTATTATGTTGGAAGTTGTACACAATCTTATGTAAAAAAGTAATACACTATATCCCATATTTATTATGGCATATTATACTCTTGTATCCATTTATTATATAAAGAGGTGTTATTTTGGAGAATTATATTATCCCACATTTAATATCCACATCTCTAGCTATATAATAGGGTCATGGGAGACTCTTAAGAGATATACCATTTTGTGATACCATTGCATCTTATACTATGCTCACAACATATTGCCATTTGTATCGGGTTTAATTTGTAGTTGCTCTCTTTGTAAGATTGTAGGAGATTTCTAGAGATAACAGAAGACAAACTTCACATGGATGTAGCTCAACTAGGTGAACCATATATATATGTTGTATTCTTTTTCCTTATTCTCTTTATATTATTATTTATATGTTGATATATTGTTGGTTTCTTAAATAGATAGCTAGTTTAGTAGATCTAATATTCTAACATGGTATCAGAGCCATGACTACTATGATCTAGCAGCTTCTTTGAATTTAACCATCAACGTGTATATTCATTTTTTGTTACCTAGTAACTCATTTCTTTTGTAGATTTTCTTTCTATCTGGTCACCATTAGGCTTCTCTTCATATCTGGGATTGATTCTACATATTTGAGTTTTTTTCTCATAACCCTAACTTTTTTATGTAGTTTTTTGCAGACTTTTTTTCAACGAGCTCTTGATTGTTTTTCTGTAAGATCTATATGGTTTTTGGATTCTCCTCAAGGAAATCTATCTTTCAGTTGAAAGATCTATGATTTTCGTCCAGTTTTTTGGTCCTTTTTTGCAGGGCGAAAGATTGGTCGACCGAGGGTTGAGATCAGAATTTTGGCCGCATAAGTGGATGAAGAGTGGTTGCACCATTTTGAAACCTAGTTATAATAAGCATTTGAAACATTATTGAGTGTTTTTTGTTTTGACACCCGACATTTTTTGTCAGATTTGTTACCTTCTATGCAGAATTTCCGAGAACAGAGTAGATATTTGGGTTCCTCTCGCTGAGCTACCTAATTTCAATAAACAAAGTCAGCTCAAACGAAGTACTGGAAGAAAAATTATCGTTGATTTAAGATTGATAGTTTTTTCGTGACGGCAAAACGAACTACAGAAATTTACAGTTTTTTATCCACTTTTTCTCTTGTCATTTCTTACATTTGGGTTTATATTTCTTGTCAAAATTTCTATCATTATGACTTTAGAAGTAGCTTATGTTCCTGAGCTTGTCGATTCTAACTATCTTGCATGGAAAATGAAAACGATTGATGTTCTCAGGAGTAAGAATATATGGAGGTTGGTTAATGGTGAACACAAGAAACCTACAAATGCTCAAGCCTTGATTAAATGGGAAGAAAAGTGTGATCAAGCAAGAGGGCTCATTGGTCAAATGGTTTCAGATAGCCTTTAGGTGAGTATTGAGGCAGAAGATAGCCCGGTTGAGGTATGGATAATTATTTCTTATTTATTTGATAAATCTGATGATGTTTCTGCATATTACCTTGAAAAGAATATTCATGAGCTAGATCCTACTAATTTTGATAGAGTAGAATTATATCTTGCTGAATTGAAAAACTTAAATGAAACGTTAAATAATTGTGGTAAATATTACAAGAAGACAGACATTTCTCTTATCATTCTTGTAGAACAAAAATTTCCATCTTGTTTTGACATGTTCATCCAAACTGGGAATAGGGCTCTTGAATTGTCCCAAAGTACCACGAAACCTACTTTTGATGATAACTGTAAAGGGTTGATAAATGAGAAATAAAGGTTGATTGTTTCAAGACAAGTCTCAACTAATAAAGCTCTTATGGCACATAATAAGAATCCTAAGAAAAGTTTTAATAATGTTAAAGGTTCTTATTCACGCACTTCTAATCATACTAATACTAATGTTCATGCTTCTCATGCACATCATGAAACTAGTAAGAGGAAGAAAGTGTATGATCCTTGTAAGCATTGTGGTAAAACCAACCATCCAGAAAAGAATTGCTTTAAAGCGAAACATTTAATGGCTAAAGCTAACAAGAAAAATTATAATGAATCTCAAGTACCTTTATGCGCATCTATTGTTTCGTCTAGAAATTCTTCTTCTAATGTGGAATGGATAATGTATTCTGGTGCTTCTAAACATATGACTGGTAATGCTTCTTTATTTACATCTTATGACACTAATAATCAATTATCTCAGAAAGTTTCTTTTGGTGATGGTAAACAACTTTCTGTAATTGGTTCTGGTAATATTAATGTAGCTAATGGTCAATTGGAAGATGTTTTTCATGTTCAAAACATGCCCATCAACTTAATTTCTATTTATCGTGCATGTCAAAAGGTTTTAAATTCGAAGCCTGGCCTAATAAATATATTCTTAAAGATATCAACTGAAATTACAAAGTGGTCTCTTCTAGTCATGTTGATCATACAGTTGGTTTATATAAATTTTTTTGCTTTAATTCAACTAAGAGACAACCCTTTTATTCCTATGTTGCTCATGCTACTGAACTAATTCAATTATGGCATGAAATATTAGGTCACTTGAATTATGGTAAAATGAAATTGTTAACTAAAATGGTTCATGGTTTGCCTAATATTTCTTCTACTACTCGTGTTTATGAATGGTGCGTTCTTGGTAAACATCATAGGCAAATGTTTGATAAAGGTAAAGATTGGCATGCTAAAGAACCTTTGCAGTTAATTCATAGTGATATATGTGGTCCTCTTGAATTTCCTTCAATATCTCATGCAGTTTATTTTCTTTCCTTTATTGATGACTTTAGTAGAAAATATTGGGTTAATTTTTTAAAAAATAAAAGTGAAACATTTGTAAAATTTTAAGAATTTAAATCCATGGTTGAAAATGTATCTGGTAAGAGTATTAAAATCTTGCGATATGATAATGAGGGGGAATTTTTTAAGCAAGAATTTGATGCATATTTATCTAAACATGGTATTTAACATCAAAATATTGTTCCTTACACAACTCAACAAAATGGTGTTGTTGAAAGGAAAAACAGAACTTTAGTTGAAATGGCTAGATGTATGCTTTATTCTAAAGGACTAAATAAGCAATTTTGGGTTGAAGCCATATGTTGTGCTAATTTTAGTTTAAATAGAGTTCCTATTAAAGTTTTTAAGCATGTTACCCCTAAGGAAAAATGGAATGGACATAAACCGGATATTAGTAATTTTAAGGTGTTTTGTTGTGAATGTTGGGCTCATATTCCTGATGAATAATGGAAAAGTTAGAACCCAAATCTCACAAGTGTATCTACATTGGTTATGATGAGAATTCCAAGGCTTACAGTTTGTTTAATACTTCTAATCAAAGTGTCATAATTAGAAGGGATGTTCAATTTCATGAAGTTTCTTCCCCAGATGAGTCTGTAGAATCTCATGTTACCCTGAATTTACCAATACCACCTGTTACTCATATTCCTGTTACTCCTTCCAATTATATGCCTCTTATTGATCTTGATTCTTCCTCTCCCTCAAGTATTCCACCTGAAATTCACGAAGCTCCTGAAGTGACTCTTGTTCCTTCTACTCTTCCAGTTTGGGCTCAGAAAACTCTTGAATCTGCAGGTCGTGAGGTCGTAAATCCTTCCAACACTCATCGAACTAGATCTAACTTTGCTCTTATGATCAAAGTTTTGGCCATAGATGATCCTACTACTTATGCTCAAGCTAAGGGTAAGCCTCATTAACAACAAGCTATGTCTATTGAATATGCATCTATTTTAAGAAACACGACTTGGTCTCTTGTTCCTCTTCCTTTAGGAGAGAATTTAGTTAGTTGTAAATGGGTTTATAAAACTAAGTTCACTGCAGAAGGACAGATCGAAAAGCATAAAGCTAGATTAGTTGCAAAAGGTTTTAATCAACTTGAAGGTATTGATTATAATGAAACTTTTTCTCTTGTTGCTAAAATGAACATAATAAGAACCATTTTATCACTTGTTGCATCTTATAAGTGGGAAATTCATCAAATGGATGTTAAAAGTGCCTTTTTAAATGGTGATCTTACTGAATAAATTTATATAAAATAGCCTCCTGGTTTATTTCGGCTGAATCCTCAAGTTTAGTATGCAAATTACACAAATCTTTATATGGTCTCAAACAAGCATCTAGGGCTTGGTATGATAAAATTGATGCATATTTCTTGAATAATGGTTTTAATTGTTGTAGATCTGATCCAATCTATATGTTAAGAACTTTGGTGATAATGTCCTCATTATTGTTTTATATGTGGATGATCTAATTATCACTGGCAGCTAGCTTGTAATAATTCAAGATATGAAAATTGCTCTTTAGAAGCAGTTTGAGATGACAGATCTTAGTACATTCCATTATTTCTTGGTTCTTCAGATCTGGCATATGGTCGATGGTATTTTTCTCTCTCAGCCTAAGTATGCAATAGATTTATTGGCTCATTTCCATATGTGTGATTGTAAACATGCTCCTATGCCATTTCAATCCGGTGTAAAGTTAACTATTGAGTGTACCACTCCACTGGTTGATGTTACTCTTTATCATCAACTCATTGGCAGTTTGATATATTTAACTTGCAGTACACCAGATCTCTCTTTTGCGGTCAATATGGTTTCTCGATTCATGCAGCAACCTCGAGAAATTTATTAGCAGGCAGCCAAGAGAATTCTACGATATTTACAGGGGACATTGCATTATGGTGTATTTTATTCGAGCAGTGCTACAATGTTACTCTCTTGTTGTACATATTATGATTGGGAAGGTGACAATTTTGATCGACGGTCAACTGCTGGTTACATATTTCAACTTGGTTCAGGTCTGATCTCTTGGTCCAGCAAGAAGATAAAGACTCTTTATTTATCTTCATGTCAAGTAGAGTATAGAGAAGCCAAACAAGCAGTTAAAGAAGTCGTTTGGTTACGACATATTCTTATCGAGCTTGCTCTGGTTTTGAAATCGTCCACTGCGTTGAAATGTGACAATCAGGGTGCAATTCAACTTGCTTATAATCTGGTATATCACTCCAAGACGAAGCATCTCGACCTTGATGATCATTATATTCGAGGTCTTGTCACTGATGGTATTCTTTCTCTGGAGTATTGTCCTACCAAGCAGCAAGCAATTGATATCTTCACCAAATCCTTGACGGAAGTGAAGTGTGTTCATCTTCATTCTTTGCTTGGGATGAGAGAAGTTTTCATCAAGGAGGAGCAGTAATGACTCCCTCCTTCCTTAGTGTTAGGATGGGCCCTTGCCCCAACCACTATTAAGGTGGATTGTTGGAATATATTATATTCCTTGGAAGGTAGTAATGTCTTTGTATTATGTCGGAAGTTGTCCACAATCATATGTAAAATAGTAATACAGTATATCCCATATTTATTATGGCATTGTATAGTCTTGTATCCATTTATTATATAAAGAGGTGTTATTTGGAGAATTATATTATCCTACATTTAATATGTGAGAATAATTCCTCCACATCTCTAGGTATACAATAGGTTCAAGGGAGCCTCTTAAGAGATATACCATTTCTTGATACCATCACATCTTATAATTTTCTCACAGCATACTGCTATTTATATTGGGTTATTTGTAGTTTCTCTCTTTGTAAGATGTAGGAGATTTCTAGAGATAATAGAAGACAACCTTCCCATGGATGTAGCCCAATTGGGTGAACCACGTATATCTTGTATTTTTTTCCTTGTTCTCTTTTTGTTCTTATTTATATGATGATATATTGTTGGCTTCTTAGATAGATAGTTAATCTAGTAGATCTAATATTCTAACAAAAGTGGCCTGCCACTGTGGAAAGGCATAATTGTGTTGGTCATTTATGTTTATGCTCAGATTATGTGATGAAGAAGAGGTCTCCTTATGTTAGTATAAAAATCCACATATGAACATCTATACAACTAAATTGGGATATAACTCTCAAATGGACATTCAATTTAGAGGAGAAGTTGGTGGTGGGATAAAATTTGGAAATTTCACAGTCCCCTCAAATCCAAAATAGTCATATGAAAAGCCCTAAATAACAAACTTTTAGAATGTAATAATGATATAAATGAGGGTTTTGGGGGCCTAATAGATATTCTGTTTGTCAATGTCATGTTGTATCAATCCCTCATCCTTTCATTTCTTATCCCTATGTAATTCAAGTTTGGGCTTGTGTGGCCTAATCCTTGCAACCAAAGGTGACATGAAATAAGCCTAGGATAGAAGATTGTATTTAGGAATGCCTCCAAGATGCTACACTAAAGGAGTATGGTTCTTTTCCTGGGATAATGGTTATTGTTTTTGGTTGGCTCATAACTCTATCCTCGTTTAGGACAATAATTGGTCTAATTGAGAAGTTTGACCACAGAGTATAAAATGGAATTAAAGCAAAAGAAGCAGAGATCTTATGTCACGCCTAAAACTGATTATGATGTTCCTTGGGATTTATTTGATAGCACTAGACAAGGAGATCCTCCTAGATGTGGTGTTGGGGTGGTCTTTTTCATAAAGAAAAATCATTATTTTCATATCAAATATGTTCTAGGAAAAGGTAATAACACAAAAGCAGAAATCACATCGCTTTGGACTCTCTTCTATTTTTTAGTAAAAAAAATGTTAGCAAAATCCAATTTTTGGGGGATTCAAAAATTGTAATTTATTGAGCTCGAAAAAAAAAATAAAAAAATAAAACATAGAAATATTTGCCTCAATCCCTTCCTTCAAGATATTCTCTCTTCACTGTAATCCTTTTAGTGGTTTTCTTTTATTCATATTTACTAAATAATTAAACCAAAAATTAGATGAATTATCGAAAAGGTTTTTTTGCTACCCTATGGTTCCTTTAGCCTCCATGAATTTAAAGATGGGCATGAAGCAGATGCTATCAATTTCCACTATTAATTTATGATTTCCCTAGTTTGATATCTAAGTTTTGAAGTAAGAGAGGATGGACATGAACAATTCTCTAATGGTTTTGAAGCTCATTATGAGGTTAGTACTAACAAAGTGTTTTGGCAATGCTCTAAGTATGTACAACATATTTTTGGGTTTCTACACCCTAGGGGGTTTTATAACTATATGTTTCAAATTGGTTCCGGAAAGTCAATCCTACTAGTAATGCTTAGTCCCTGCAGGATAGCAATATGTATAATCATTTTGAGGTTATAAATATTTTTTTCTTAAGAAAAAAAAAAATGCAACATGTACATGCTAGAAACACAAGAAAAATTTCAACTCAATAGTTTAGAGAGTCTTCCTTAGAGAATTTTGAGCTAACATAAATCTCAATTTTAGCAATGAAAAGATGACAATTTCAACAATGAGGAACTAAAATGTAACCAATTATTAAGTACCACATGAAAAAATGGTAAGAACACAAATCAATCCCAACTCAACAATTCTAATAATGTTTGTTAAATGAATTCGCATGAAAGTGACAAAAAAAATAATTTCAACAAAGAAGAATTGAAATATAAACAATGATTAAGCACAATATCGACATGCTAAGAATATAATGTGACTTAGCAACCACAATACAATTTCAAACATACATTTTTTATTACTTTAGTTTGAGTAAGAAATTGCAAATGCCACAACAACATAGTTTCTACTTATATCCACATGTTCAAGGATTATTATCGTTTTGAGGTTTCCCTACTAAATATCTATAGCATGCTTCTCAACAAACCCTTTATATGAGAGGACAATGGCATTAACATATCTTAACCTCAAAACATCATCTTAACCATTGCAAATTGGTCATATTTGAATTCCTCATTGTTGAAATTATTTTGATAATGGTATTTGAAATTTTAATTAAAACTATAGGTACAAACTAGTAGAAACTATAGGTACAAATTTTGGAAGTTATTATTTTGTGTTAAGTCAATAACTACCTATAAGTGCAACCATTGAAATGTCAACTCCAAACATACTTGGTATTATTATTATTTATGAAATTATTATATTATGGATGCAGATCCTTACTTTATCAAAGTAGAGCATGGTGAACATATCTAGAGTTGTTTATATCTATTGTGATGCGTGTCAATGTATTTAACAATATTTAAGTTAATCTCCTTTCTAATGGAAGGGTAGTAGAAACTATAGGTACAAATTTTGGAAGTTATTATTTTGTGTTAAATCAATAACCACCTATAAGTGCAACCATTGAAATGTCAACTCCAAACAATGAAGAATGCATAGTTGAACCGTCATTAACTACAACTAAACTTAACATTTAATGATAATACAAGTAACTAGATCTCAACTTCACATTTTGAATAATCAACATCCTTACATAAATTTGGACAATCTTAAATTAAACGTTGAAAATTGAACCCATCCCAACCCTTTCTCGGGCTTTTGGCCCGTCCCAAAAGGGCTAAAAAAAATTACCGTTGAAAAATAATTAAAATATCAAAATCACTTGTTAATGGCGAAGGTTTGATTAAATTTCTATATTTCAAAAGAAGGACAATATTTTTAATAACCCGTCAATGTTTTTATTTTAAGATCTTTAACTTGACATGAAGAAATTAACTACTAATGGTGGTTTGCAGTAGTTAGATGGACTGAGCTATTCAAAATGAGCGAGTTGGAAAAAAAAAGATGTATGATAGTATGTGTGATTAATTATTAATTATATCACATAGCTCGGTATCTTATTATGTGCACTTTTTTCAGTAAGTTACCTTCATCTTCAACCATATCCAAGGAAGAAGGTACTTTGACATTGAATCTGTTCACCTCTACATTGAATGTTGAATCATTGTATCTAGACATGAATCTGATGTATATCTCAATCCTTGGATACAAAATATCTTCTAAAATAAAATCACGTCAACCAGGCCACCACATCGCTCATAGTTTACGTTAGTTCTAATCAAATCTCCTCTTTGCAAGTGGGTTCTTAATGTTTTTCTTGCCACACCCTCTTTGTAGGTGGAGTTTTAATGTTTTTCTAGCCATTTTTTCCCACAATGTTTGGCCATAATCTAAAATTTGTAGTTCACATTACGATTCCATATATATATAGTTTTAAGTTTTCCAAATTAATAAAAACTAATTTAATTTAAATATCAAAATTAGAATCATTATTCAAATCACAAGTTCTTTTATTTACCAAAATCTTATGAAGGTGGAATATTTAATTAGTACACAATAAGCAATAAGTTTACCCATATTATAAATACCTCTAGCTATCCATTAGTCAAATTGAGTAATTTCTAATACAAACATTCTCCACCAAAAATCCACAACTACAGGGGACAACATGTATTCAATTCAATCCTCATTCAATTCAACTCGTTCAAGTTTACATTCACATCAATTGATGAACCTACAATGTAGAAACCGAGAAGGAGACATGTTGTGAATGCAAATGTGGGTGATTTGAATGATTGAGGATAAAATTGAATATATGTTGGCACGCTATGTTGCCCTGCCTTGGCTTAAATACCCATTCAATAACTTCATGCGTCTTTCCCTACAAGTTGCAACTTGCAGGCACGCTATGTTGCCCTGCCTTGGCTTAAATACCCATTCAATAACTTCATGCGTCTTTCCCTACAAGTTGCAACTTGCAATTTACATCCGTTATCCTTGAGCGTTCTTTATCCAAGCTTCGTTTGAGCAAAATCCTCTGACCTCAACTTGAAGGTTTTTAGCTCTCGAAGCTCTGAGTAATATTGAATGGAATTCTTAAGCAAGAGATACCATACCTATTGTATTGATCATGACCATGCAGGCAAGGAATGTAATGATATGTAGCAAGTGGCTACAGGAAAGGAGGTAACCTCATAACATATACATTTGCATGACATAGACGAAATCTTGGACACACTACACCAAAACATTTGGATTGACTAAGAGGTTAGTCAACTATCTAGTTTAAATGGTAGGAAATTGAAGCATTTGGGCATCTTTTGCACTTGTTCATGAATATAATCAAGCTGAGAATAATCTTGTTTCACAACTATGGTGACGCTGACTATATGGTCTTTATTTTTTTTTATTGTTACCTATAACTTGATTTGTTTTAGCTTGAACCGACTAGAAGAGGTTTTTGCACCATATTTGTTTTAGCTTGCAGTAAAAGATTTATCTTTTATATTTTATAATAATCGAACATTACAAAAAAGTTTTCTTTGAAGGCCAATTGTATTCTTTGAAATATATGTCTCTAGACATTTTGGAAAATATCAGCGCTTTTCCCAAGATTAGGTAGCCATTGTTCTAATCAAATTTGAGGTTTAATGTACTACAACAAATTATGTTGATTGGTATGTTCCTAGTTCGTTGATGGGTTGTGAACAATTTTTCAAAACCATCAACATCAAATATTGTTAACAATTTCTCAAAACCATCAACATTCTTCCTTTAAATTATCAAAAACAAACATTAATATTGTGAAAGCAATCAAATTTGACAAACGATCAAATTTTGAAATTGGAACCTCAACTGAAAGTGATCTTGTTAGACCATCATACCATGTCCATCAACTCATTGACCATAATTAAAAAAATTATAATTGTTTTGTATTAATATGAAGTTGATTTTATTTCCTTTACTAGTAAATATGTTATTCCTTTTTAATTTATATATTAACTTATTCTATTGTTTTTATTGAGTTAATAGGTGTAAATCTTGAAAATGTCTTTTATTGGTCGCCATAAGAAGAATAAAGAGAAAACGTAAATTCTCAATGCACTTGGTCTCCCACAACATTATAATCAATCATGTACTCTTCAAAATGAAATTGATGCTCATCTACATGAAAATGATGAATTAGATAGTGTAGAGCTCTTTGAAAGAGGAAACATGTCAAAAAAATGCAAAATAATATTAAAATCTAAATGGAAGAGAAGATTTTCATGGGCTTATGTTGTAAAAAATTGTAATAGTAACGAAAGGGTAAAATGTTCTTGGTGTGTTAAATTTAAAAGAGACTCCATTTGCAAAAGAGGGAAGTACCACTCTTCAAGTTAGTGGTCTAAGTGGCCATGTAGAATCAGAAGCTCATAAATTCTCTTTACAACTTTTGGATGGAGAAAGCAAACGAAGTAATATTTCAATCACTAAACATGTTGAACTAATGGTAGGTAGATGCTGAGGAGAGAATTATATCCGTGATTGAAAGCATGTATTTTGTTGCTATATATTATTTATCTTTAGAAATGTATAAGTCAATATGTGACTTGAATATGTATAAATGCACTCCACACATGCCTCTAATAGATGAATATTCTAAATACACAAATACATCATCAGGAAAAGAGTTTCTTCAAGCTACTAAAGAGGTGTATTAGAACAAATTAAAAGAGGAGATTTTACATAGCCCATTTTACTCAATTTTAGTTGATGAAAGCATTGATCGAACTATGGAACACCATTTGATTGTTTATATTACATATTTGACAAATGGAGGAAGAGTTCAATGTGTAACAAAGTTTATATGTTTGCTTCAAATAAAGGATGGAACAATTTAGTGTATGTATGATGCAGTGGGAACTCTTTTAGTAGATATGGATCTATCTTTGATTAATTTAGTTTGTTTTAGCTAGGATGGTGCATCCACCATGAGAGGTATTCATGAAGGTTTATCTTCTAAGCTTCATCAAGAGGTTCCTCGTTTATTAGATATACATTTCTAGCTCATAGGGAAGCATTAATATCCAATGATGCCTCATCTCATTTTTCTGAGTTACATTACATTGACAAATTTGCAAACAAAGTTTATTTGTGGCTTGGGAAATCAACTAAAGGATATGAAAATTCAAAGAGCTAATCGAATCATTTCAGATCACTAAGTTTCAGCAATTTAGGTGGCTCTATAGAGGCAAAGTCATGGAAAGACTTGTTAAACTCATGCCTACCTTGTTAAAGGATTGGGAGTTAGAGAAGAAAAAAAAGTATTAGTTGGCAACAATATTTCAAGTGCAATTTTGCATCTACCTACTTGCAAATGTGCGCATTGAATTAAATAAGTTGAATCAAAAGTTCCAAGAGGATCATGTGGATATTACATCTATTGGCACTACTTTAGAAGTTTCTATTAGCATGCTTTACAAACAATTTTTGGAAAACAATTTTGAGATAGAGTGCAGTGCACATGTCCTCTTTTTTAGTTAAAGCAGAAGGAGGAACCATTGAATTTGTAGATAGCACATGTATAGTATATTTACATCCATTGAGGTTCCAAAATTTTACAAAGATGCAAAGATTAGGGAGACTAGATGAATGTATTATTTTGGGAAAATGTTTTGTTGTAAAGGTGATCGAATCTTTAGATAGGAGATTCACATATTTACATATATTTAATGCTACTGAGTTTTTCAGTCCTTGACATTATTATAAAAAGTGAATGATACAGACTCTCAAACAAGAAGATAGTTGAAATGTTTATATGAAAAAAATAGTATTTGAGAATCACCTATTGTGGATACTATTAGATGTTTGGGTGAAATGGATGAATTTATTTGCACCATTTCTAAATCATACCACAAAGAAACATATTTATGGAGCATGGGATCTATATAGAGATAAACCTGAATGGTTTGAAATCTTTCCATATTCGATGCAATTATGTCAAGTTATTCTCGTTATCTCAGTAAGCACAGTAGTGTGTGAAGAGACTTCTCGAAATTAAATAGGATCAAAAGTAATGATAGATCAAGACTTTCATTGGAGACACTAGATATGTTAATGTTTTTGTCTCTTAGTGCACCTCATACTCTAAATGAGGTAGATTGGAATGTTATTTATGATGTATGGAAACAAATGAAAACTAGAAAGGCTTTTCTATTGGGAAAATATATTTATATTTTCAATGATGCAAGTTCAAATAGTTTTGAAGATCATGTAATGAATAGAAAAAACAGATTTTTACCTTTTCTTAGTGGAATTTGAGAAAAATGTTTGCATATTTACTAAGTTTATTGAGATTTTATAGTATTTTAATGTAGTCAATTTTTTTAATTTTTAAGATTTTAAAATTTTAAAATGACACTTTCAATTTGGCATTTTTTTAATGAAAGGTTCATTTAATATACATTTATCAAGAGAAATACAATTTCTTTTATATTTTTCCATCTTTGGAGAGAGATGAATATATGCCTTTACAAATGAAATTAAAACCAACCCTTTAAATTTGAAAATTGATTTCACTTATCATTATCACAAAATTTTTGGCAGTAAAAAATTCAAAATTAACCAATCATAACTCAAAGTCAACCTTACATGTAACTATATGAAAAAAATAAGAAAAAAAAAAAATCAAACTAATCAACGTGGTAATCCATCCTTTGGACTAACCCATTATTTATTCTCTAATGATATTCTTTCAGGATAGCGAAATCTCCATTATCTCATTGTCGAATAGTCTTGAGTGGTTTGAAATGTAATTGTCATTCTAAGTACAACATTCAAAGCAGATCATGTGAATGGTACAATACTACATATCAAATAATTTTTAATCATTTCAGACTTCATTGATATTTTGATGATAATGATGGTTAATGTCCACTAAAACCAAATTTTAGGTTATTGGACCTAAAAAACGAATTATTTAATTTGATTTAAGATTTTATTTCTTTACTTAAAAAATCCATTCAAAACAAATTAAGTGAAAAATATATATTATAAAATTAAAAAAATATGGTAAGAAAGCCACAAGCAAGCAGGAGATACAACATGGGAATTTTGGACTTATTTCCAACTGCAATGTCCCTGTACCAAAAAAAAATGTGGGACTACATATTGATGTTTTTTCACATATTGTAGATAAATACGGATGACACCAATAACCTGAATCATATAATGTAGACAGTGGTGCTTCTGGAAATTAAATTAAACCTGGCCACCGTATCGAAGAAGAAACTGACCAAAGACGTGCATTCTTCTTGAACAAGGCCCTACATGATATGTCTTGCCTTTAGGCATCTCTCAACTAGATTTTATGAAGTTGACGACAACAGATGCCAATTCGTTCTGATGGAAACTGTAGCCATGATCGGCTCCATCTATAACTTGAAGAACATGATTTGTTATAAGCTTATCAAATTCGAAGGCATCCGTAACAGGTATAACCTCATCCGTAGAGCCGTGAATAGTCAACACCCTGTAAAAGTTTCAAGAACTCATCAAAATCCCATGTCTAGAAAATTGATTATGTAAATATAGGTTTAAATCATTTTTTCTTACTTGCAAATAGTTAAAATAACATGAATAAAATATTTTAAAATGTAGAGTTCTAAAGTGGACCCATTTCAAAACACACTAGTATAGATTAAGCACAGATTTAATATAAATCTAGAAAGATCAAATTTATTTAGATGCAAATCTTTTTTTAGAATACAAAATATAATATGTAATATTTTATTGTAAATTTTTTTAAAGTGCAAAATACAATGTGTAATTTTTAGTTGTTTAAATTGTATTTTTGAATGCAAATATTTTTTTAGAGTGCAAAATATAATATATAATATTTTATTGTAAATTTTTTTTAAAGTGTAAAACAGTGCGAAACACGCATGTAAAAGAATATCAAATCAATTAATCAGGAATGAGCCAACAGCTCAATGATAATACAGAGATATTTACAATAATAGAAACATCAGGTTTCTATGTAGAATATAGGAACAATCAGTTTCATCTAAGAAACTGCTAAAAGAATAAAAATAGAAACAGCTAATAGGATGAGCATTAAATACTAAATAGAAATATTCTAATACCCTCCCTTAATGCTCAATCTATTTACAACACCAATAGACCCTCGGAATTTTACAAATTTATCAGGGCCAAGAGGCTTGGTGAAAATGTCGGCGAGCTGCTCTGTTGTGGGAACATATTGCAACTGAACTGAGCCGTCTTCAACCAGCTGGCGAATGTAGTGGCAATGAGTTTCCACATGCTTTGTTCGTTCATGAAAGACTGGATTCTTGGCAAGTTTGAGCACTCCCTGATTATCACAAAACAAAGAAGTAGGCCCTGTCTGGAAAACATGCATATCTGCAAGCATACGTCGAAGCCAAACTGCCTCACAGGATGCCTTAACTGCTCCCCGATACTCGGCTTCTGTTGAGGAGAGAGCCACTGCCTGTTGCTTCTTACTAGTCCAAGTAACAGCACCAGATCCGAGACTAAACACATACCCAGCTGTAGATTTACGGTCATCAACCGAACCTGCCCAGTCAGAGTCAGTGTAGCCACTGAGAATAGGATTGGAACTGTGAGTATATAAGAGGCCATAATCAGAAGTACCACGTACATAGCATAGCACCCGCTTTGCTGCTGTCCAATGATCAGCTTTAGGAGCTGACATGAAGCGGGAAATGTAGCTTACTGCAAAACTGATGTCAGGTCTGGTAGCAGTAAGATAGATGAGACTGCCCACTAATTGCCTGAATAAAGTTTCATCCACAAGGGGAGAGGATGACTGTGCTGAAAGTTTGAGCCCTGGTTCCATAGGAGTCGTGGCCGGTTTGCAGTCCTGCATTCTGAACCTTTCCACAAGATTTTTGGCATACTTGGACTGAGAGAGAAAGATCTGATTTTCAGTCTGCCAAACTTCAACCCCCAGACAGTAATGAAGAAGTCCCAAGTCTGTCATCTCAAAGGTGCTGCATAGATCTTGTTTGATCCCATGGATCAAATGTGCAGAGCTGTCAGTAATGATAAGGTCATCTACATAGACAACCACAAACAAGATATCATTACCAGTATGCTTGATATACAAGTTTGCATCAGATGGGCTCCGCTGAAAACCCTGATCTGTCAGATACTGATCAATTTTCATGTACCAAGCCCGAGGAGCTTGTTTCAATCCATAGATTGCTTTAGCTAACCGACACACTTTCTGTTCTTGACCAGCAACTTTGAATCCTGGAGGCTGCGTCATGTAGACTTCTTCTTGAAGATCACCATTTAGGAAAGCACTCTTTACATCCATCTGATGAACTTTCCAATTGAACTGAGCTGCTAGGGCAAGGAGAAGCCTTATGGTACTCATCTTGGCTGTAGGAGCAAAAGTCTCCTCATAGTCGATGCCTTCCTTTTGTGAGAACCCTCGAGCCACAAGACGAGCTTTATACTTGTCTATGGTTCCATCAGCTTTGTATTTCACTTTATACACCCATTTGCAGCCTATGGGCTTTTTTTCTGCAGGAAGATCAGAGAGTGTCCAGGTGTGATTCTTCTGAAGACTCTGGAATTCTGCTTCCATAGCCTGTTCCCACTCAGATGTACCCTTAGCCTCTGAATAGGTTTGAGGCTCAAAAATACTGTGTAGGTTAGCCATAAGAGCAAAATTGACTGTAGATTGTTGTCTGTTCTTATGTCTAGAAGTCCTACCTTCAAGGAGCTCATCATCCCGGAGATCACCAATGGTTTTAGCCCACCATTTAGGCCGAAGAGTAGAAGAACCAATATCAGGAGTAGAGGAACCAATATCAGGAGAAGGTGGAGAAGACTCAAGAGCAATAGGGGCAGCAAGGGGAGGGTTAGTTGCTGGAGGAAGCTCAGATAGGGTATTATCAAATACTGATGCTACATCATCCCTCCCATCAGGTGGACCGACCGGAAGAAGAACACTGTGAGGTTGATCCTCAGAACGCTGCTCAGAAGAAGAAGACTGAAAGAATCCTCTGTCTTCATCAAATACTACATCTCTACTGAAGCTAAGACGACCAGTGGTTATATCTATCAGCCTATAGGCCTTGTGATGATCACTGTAACCTGTCATCATGAGTTTCTGGCTTTTGGAATCCAACTTAGAGCGCTTAGCAGGTGGAATCCAAACATATGCAACTGAGCCAAATACTTTGAGGTGACTGATCTTAGGCTTATGACCAGACCAAACTTCTTCAGGAGTCTTCCCTTTAACAGCCTGAGTAGGTGATCGGTTAAGAAGGTAAACAGCAGTAAATACCGCTTCAGCCCAAAATTTGTTTGGAACACTCCTGTGTTGTAACATGGAACGAGCCATTTCAACAACCGTGCGGTTGCGACGCTCTACAACACTGTTCTGCTGGGGAGTGTAAGAAGTGGTTAATTGACGTTTGATGCCATGGATATCACAGAAGTTGGCAAAAGCTGAGGAACAAAATTCCCCCCCATTGTCGGTCCTAAGGTTCATGATATTATAACCAGATTCTTTTTCAACTAAGGTTTTAAACTTCTGAAAGGTACTAAGAGCATCAGATTTATTTTTTAAAAAATACACCCACATCTTTCTACTGAAGTCATCTACAATAAGTAAAAAATATTTGCAAGCAGTGATAGAAGGTGTATTCATAGGACCACAAATATCAGCATGAAGTAACTGAAGTACCTGAGATGCTCGCCAAGATTCTCCATTTTTGAATGAAGACCGATGTTGCTTTCCCGCTTGATAGGCGCTGCATATCCCCAACTGCTGAGTCTGAATATCAGGTAATCCTGACACAAGTCCCTCCCGAGAGAGCTGAGAGAGATACTGCATATTTAAATGCCCATATCGCTGATGCCATAGAGTGCTGATGGGAGAGACACGTGCTGCTAGAGCCACTTCTGGAGAGTCACCGGTGTCAAGTAACCTGTATAGACCATGGTCCTCTAGGCCAACAGCAACTGTTAGACTGGTCTCCCTGTCAATGATGGAGCACTTGTGTACACTGAACACAACATCAAGCTGAGGAGAATTCCTCATAATTTGGCTGACAGATAGCAGATTAATCTCCATACCAGGAACATAGTATACATTCAGAAATATGAGTGTGCGTCCACCAGACTGAATTTGAACTGTACCCCTGCCAGCTACAGTGTACTTTTCACCTCCACCAAATACCACGGAATCACTAAAAGGTGAGAAGTCCATAAACCAGTCACGCCTGTGAGAAAAGTGACGTGATGCACCAGAATCAATGTACCATGCAGAGGAAGGAACATGTTCTGAAGACCTTTTAGCCATAAAGGCGTAAAAGGCAGAATCTGTCTGCTCGGAATGTTCTGCAACATTTGCTATCTGATGTGGCCCTCCCTGTTTCTTCTGTTCAGAAGCAATCCTCTGTCGGCAATCTTTCTTCATGTGACCGAACCTGTGACAGTAATTACACTGCACACTTTTCTTCCTAGCAGGATCAAAAAAAGGAGAAGAGCCTTTCTGCTGAAAGGACTGAGAGGACTGGTATTTTGCAGCAAATGCATTTGCCAAGGGTACTGATGAAGCACCAAACTGCTGTTTCCACCGATCCTGCTGCAGAAGTTTGGTACATAAATCTGGAAACTTCAGATCAACATTTGTGGTCGTAATGTTGAGAGTTTCTATGAAGTGTCCATAAGATTTCGGTAGACTTTTCAGAGTAATAACTACCATATCTTCTTCCTCCATGGTCCGCCCAATGGCTTCGAGCTGATCTCGAATGTCTTTAATTCTGTTGAGATGTTCCTGTAAAGACATATGTTCATCCATCATGATGGAGAACAACTGATTTTTGAGAAAAAATGCTCTGCTTTTGTCAGATGTCTCGTGCAGTTCTTTCAACTGTTGCCAGATTTCAGCGGCGGTCTTGCCAGAAGGAATCTGTGGTAACTGATCATCAGCGACAGAGAGCTTGAGAAGCATAACAGCCTCTCGATTTCGATCATCAAATTTATCTTGATCGGTACCAGCTGTACCGGGATGGGGCTCTTTGCCCAAAATGAGCTGATCAAGACGCCTGT
This sequence comes from Pinus tabuliformis, assembly GCA_031772625.1. Taxonomy (NCBI): domain Eukaryota; kingdom Viridiplantae; phylum Streptophyta; class Pinopsida; order Pinales; family Pinaceae; genus Pinus; species Pinus tabuliformis. The sequence goes on along the minus strand of CM062810.1, from coordinate 475,254,698 downwards.
ATTAAAAAATGGTCAGCATTCTTTGTTTCCAAATGTTATAGTTGCTGCCATTAAAGCGTTGATTTCCTTCTAACATCAGATTGGTGAGCGTGGCCATTTTCCTAAAGACAATACAGAAATCTGACACAAAAAAAATGTAGCTGCCTGCTTAAAATTCCTCTTTCAGGATGACTGTACCACACCTTAACAAATTCTATTTTGAAAGAAATAGGCGTGCACAAAAAATTAACTCAGATCTGTACCAGATCAAATACACCGGACAAGAGGTCACCTGTATCTTTATAAGATTACAGCTGATGTGAAGGAAAAAAAAATACTTAGACCGATGTTGTCCACGCTGTTTTGATCCCACCGCTTTAATGAAAACAAATGCCGTCACGGACACGAATGGTTTACTGTGCCTAGCAATATTGTCAAACTATCGAAATGTGTTTGGCAATGTTCAACAACAGAACTTCCATATACTATACGATCTGGAAAACGAACTGCTTTCCTTCGAGCCAGCTGTTTGCGACAGTTTATAAAGCAGGTCATTCACAGCTCTAAAAAAATGGAACATTAATTCATCAATGAAAAACACATCCAACGTCGAAACCAAAACTGAAATGGCCGTAATCTGGCGTCCAACGTAATCTAGAAAATGTCCGTGGAAAATAATGCCGTAACTTATACTCTGCGGAGGGCGTCGAATTATAAGTGACGTGAAAGGTGTTGACAAGGATACCCGTGCCGCTGGAAAGTGTTGAAGAGTATACCCGTGCCGCTGGAAGGAGTTGACGAGAATACCCATGCCGCTGGAAGGAGTTGACGAGAATACCCGTGCCGCTGGAAAGTGCCGTAACGTGGTTCTGTCGAATACGCAGCGGAAATACTTGAGCAAACAAAAACGAATTAATCTTTGATGTCCGCTACCGCTTCCGGTTTTAATTCACCATCAAAACTCGAACCCGAAGAATAGCAATAGAAAAAAACGACCACAGAGAGTATAAATTTGAGACCCTGGAGTGTGAAAATCTTTATGCCGTTACCATGTTTCTCACTGTAACTCGCACAGATCTTAAAGAGGGTTTTTATCAGCGTTTTGTCTCACACCAGCAACGCGCAGTTGAAAACGAAGGTTGAAGATCCGCAGTTCGTTCCTGCATGGAGGCACCAGCAGTGGCTGAGGATTCACGGGCCACTTCAAAACAGATAAACTTCAACCGACAAATCGATTGCTAATTTCAAAAATGCCGGATTTTAATTTTAAGACAATTTCACGATTCCGAGCACCGCCACACAGTTAATTCCTCATAAAATGATAATGCAGGAGAAGAATCCCTTTCTGTATCGAGATTGACGACTGTAAGCTTTTATCACAGTGAGCAAAGCCGAAGCTAAGACTCAGTGAAGGCTACTTGGCTTACAGAGGGCTCGACCTTAGAAAGGAATGAAGAGGATAGCTGATCAAGAAATCTACAGACCCTGAGAGCAATTTCGAAATGAACTACTGAATTTTTCAAACTGTGAAAAATTATTTCGAAAAAAAATCCCTGTGCTCTGATACCATAAAACAGTGCGAAACACGCATGTAAAAAAATATCAAATCAATTAATCAGGAATGAGCCAACAGCTCAATGATAATACAGAGATATTTACAATAATAGAAACATCAGGTTTCTATGTAGAATATAGGAACAATCAGTTTCATCTAAGAAACTGCTAAAAGAATAAAAATAGAAACAGCTAATAGGATGAGCATTAAATACTAAATAGAAATATTCTAATAAAGTGCAAAATATAATGTGTAATTTGTAGTTGTTTAAAATGTACTTTTGAATGTTATATAGAGTAAGGAACTTAACTTGTAAGTCTAAAAAGTTTTTGTTGCATTTCTACAAACAAACAAAAAAACACACTTACGAAAACACCATTCAATAGATTTATATGATATATACATAATTTTTTTAAGCAATATATAATATATGTATAGTTGACATTAAAATTTACATAACATGTGTATCGAGACCAAATTAAAATGGTATTTTTGTTATTAATACATTTTTAAGTATATGTCAATATTAATTGGTATATATTTTATTAATAATTTACATTTAATATTTTATTATATGCAACATTACTATAATATGTTCTTTAACATTTGATTCTATATATAGATATATATGAAGTGGATATCAACTTAAATTACTTAATATAGATTTTTAAATAGTTTATTTAAATCTTGTGTTGACATATTTTTTTAAAGTATAAGGTTTAAACATCTTACTAGAACTTTTATTTTTTTCTAATTACTTTACATGAAATTTTGTTTCGTCACATGGACAACTAACTAAACATACATGGCATATTCAGTTTTTTTTATCATAGCCAACATTGTTTTTTTATTTAGATAAAAGTTTAATTTTATTTTAAGAGAGACATATACCAACTCCATGTTGGCACAATTAAAATTACACATCACCCTCATATTGGGATGTAGAATGAGCCTCTCGACTCAACAAGAAAGTTAAATATGTCATTTAGATTTAGCATTTGGGTCTCACATATGCCTAAACAACACAAAATGTAGAAGCAACATCCCAAATGTACATCAATCTACCCTAACATATTCTAAGTCTTCTTTTGAAAGAAATAACTTTGTAGAATTCCCCACTTTCTTGAGATTTTGGATGTTTGATTTTGTAGCATTGGAAGGTCTTTTACAGCATGTAGGAAAATAAGACCTCTTTAGGTGGTTGTTCGAGAAAAGAATTAATATGATCTCTTTCTTAAATTTTAACATAGGAAAAAGTACCTCGATTAATTATTTAATTAATGTTGACTTTGGACAAATGTTTTCCTATGGATAATTAATTATTTAAGTGACTTAGATTGAATCTCCACGGTTGAACAAAGAAAGCTAATATTTTATCCTAGCCCTCGATCACTTTAGAGATCAAGGACTTGGCCAATGGAGAAATTATAAAGAGAACCGATGGAAGAGGATGAAGACACATTACATTGTGATTATTGAGAGAACAATTTTCTCAAAAAGTGAAAGATCCCAGGACTGAAGAAAAGGGAAAAGGATTGCAATAGTGAAATTTTAGGAGCAAATTTTAGGGAGGGCAAGTCTATGAGAGAGAGTTCGAATTACTAAACAGAAGGGTCGAGTTTTGGAGAAAGGCCAAATTATCCAAAGGTTGATTTTTCTCTAGTGCGCAAGGGTTATAGGAAGGGAGAAAGAGGGGCCAAGTCAGCTAGTAGAAGAGGATGATTTTTCTAGGGCTGAAATCTTTAGGACGGTCAAATTCCTTGAGGACTATTTTACCTAGGAGCCAATTTCCATGTTCCATGTGTGGTAATTTAATTGTGTATTCTTTGTGGGTCTAGGTCCTAATTTCCCTTCACAATATAAAGTGAAAAATGATTGTTTTGGGAGAATTTTATTGTTGTAGTGTGACTAATTTTCCCTATTTTATTTCTGCTACAAATTTAATAATTGAACTTTCAAATAGTAGTTATTTTATTTTCCAACATTTTCAAATTTTATTGAGTAAAAATTTATGGGTATAAGATAATTATTGAGGTATAAATAAATTATATCTAGCATTAGATATTTTAAGGTGTCAGAGCAATAGAAACTTTGTGGAATAGATCATACAACACAAGGGTTTTACAACAACAAATTTATTTGATCAGCAAAATTTTTATTTTGCAACAAAGGCTTTGTGCTTGAAATCGATATGGTGAAATTGCATCATCTAGTTTGAGATTTAAAGATAGTTTGGAGGGGCTACAAACATTAGACCGTCAAAGGAGAGGATCATCATTATTTTGATGGCAAATAGCCTGTGTTCCTTTGGATTGTTAGAAAATCAGAAAGGCAAAAAGATTCTTATGTTGATAATTTCTTGTGATATTCTTATGTTCTTATTAACTTTCTTATGTTCTTTATCTTTGTTTCAGTGAGCAATTATCAAAAGAAAATCATGAAGATCAGGGACACCAGATGTAGGCGAACAGCCATGGCTAAAACCCCTATATAGGAGAAACCCAATCAAGAACTCTTCCTTCAATAATTTAGATTGAAATGGACCAAGACCTTAGACCAACAGACTTTCCTCCACGAAGTCAGCCTTCCAAGATGATATAGTAGTCTCTTCTTATCTAGCAGCTTCAGTCCAACAATAATCCAGAAATTCGACTTCCCAGTTGCAGAATTTCTACCCCCAACAATAGAATTTTGGTCTCCCAGTTATTGTAGAATTTTCCCCCCCTTCTTATAGCTACACAGCTTCACACATGTCAGAAAGAGAGAAAATTTCGACCTTTTACGCTTGAGAGAGGCCTTCTTTTTCTTTGTTATCCTTCTTCTCTTCTTCCTTGAAATTCGCACCTTTTTCTAGCCCCAAAAGTTGCAGATCGAACTTGTTGTGTGTGAGTCCCAAATGAGGTTGAGTTGATGCCTTCATATAGTGATTTTTCTTCCCAGTTTAGGCCGACTTGTCCAGTTTGAGGCCGACTTGGTGGAGGAGGCCTAATTGACCTATTTTACAATAAAATAAATTTCTTCTTTGACAAATAAATCCCAAGAAGGGTTCTTTACATTATGACATGGACAAGGACACTTGACACAAATCCTAGAATCCTACAATGGAGGCTTTGACCTAAAAACAATTGACCCAAGCATGAAACCATGTTTTAATAAGTCAATTTTAATGGTAATAAAATTTCAAATTCTTTCTTTTGACAAATACATTATATTGTGACTTAAATACATTTATGAATACCAAACCTAGTTACGTTCCTCAACACTCCCTCTTAACTAGGGAGGTATTCATAATTACAACCATATCGAGGTACACGGAAGATCTCCAATATGAATTACAAAGAGTTCAAGCACACTCAGTGCCACAGACTAGATACTGGACTAGGGTTATATATCCAGGTGGGACTAAGATGGACTCAAGCATTCAACCACTCTAGGTACCATCAGACTTGTTAACCATCAACCCAAGGATCTACGTGTGTATCCAAGGTCATAGCTCCATGACGAACGCCACCCTCCCTCTTTGGGATCTAGACATCAACACATAGGTCAACCAAATGTCCTCCCAAGCATCAACCATTAGATGCTTCAACTCTACCTATCAAACTAGATATATCCATTTGTCCAAGCATGCTTCCAGAGTGTTCAACATTTTTATGGAGAGATTCAACTGTATAAACACAAACCCCAGCCAATAATAAACTTTGAAATATACATACAAGTAAACACAAACCTTCGAGGTCCTCATTCATTCGGATGTTGCTTATATCATCATAAAGGTATTCATTTATAATTTGTTAGAAGCATTCTTCTTCTTTCATTTCTTCAGCAACACCAAATACATCCTTAGATCTTTTCAAGTCTTTTGTTTTCGACTTCATATTCATCAATAGTACATTTTCTTACTTCAAGGTATTCATGGTCATAATATGCCCTCCCTCTTAATCGGGGAGATATACCTTTATCCAGACTCCCTCTTAACTTAGGGAGATCAACTACTTTCTTCTTCTATGACATCAGAGAAGCATCAACCTTTCATAACTTCATCAAGGTCATCTTGATCATGCTCATACAAACATCATGTGTATCTGCAAAACATTAATAGAAAGTACAAACAAATATATATAGAAGCATGAGGTTAATCGTATCAAAGTTATGTCAATATAATGGAACCATCAAAATAATCAAGTACTTTAGACATCAAATATCTATATCTAGTTAGGAGACATATACTTATAAACTTCAACTTCTTTGCTAGGGTTTTGTTACAAACCCTAGACTACACCACAAAGTAACTTAGATCGGTCTCATCTTATTTAGGGCCTCAATGTCACCTCCAAAGATATGAGACAGTATCTTCAATAATTATTGCAAGGCCTAGATTTTATTTTCGATACATAAAGCCTTAGATATAAGTAATCCAATCAACTAACAATCTTATTATGCTTCTAATGTTTCAACAAAGTTATACTTTACTAAGGTTTGATACAAATCGTAGACTAAATCATATCCAAAACAATATCATCATATTCTAGAATATCATTCTCTACTAGGGCTTTGTTACACACCTTAGAATTTACATGAGTAACAACAATTAGGTTAGCATACTCTAATATACATATCTATGATTTCATAGTCATGCATAAGCATACAACAATATCTCCTAGGTAAACCTAGGACAATAATATCAATACATTAAAGTTAGACATACAACAATTTTGACCAACCTGGGGTTTTGATCAGACGGACAAACATAAACCTAGGGCTTCATTCCTATGATCTTACTATAGATAATATAAGGGTTTTTCTCATAAACCCTAATTCAGCAAACCCTAAAGATCTAGGGATTTAACACATCATTTTTTATAGAAAACCCTAAAGGACTAGGGTTTTTATTATAACAATATCAAGACTTTAAACAAGAGAATAGGATTTCTAGACTTCATCATTAACGCTAAGTAGACTAGGGTTTCATAAATATAGACATACACTTAGTTTAGGGTTTTATAGAGAACCTTTTAGGGTTCCATATGAATGATATAATGAGGGTAGATTCAATCTAGTGATTGATCACCCAAACAAGAATCTCTTACAATTCAAAACCCTAGGCATGACGATGTTAGTAATGTAGAGCAAAATTTAAAAGAAATACGATCATACATTTATATGAAGAGATCTTTGTAACAAAGCTTATATGCCAAGACATACCTTGGGTTGTTTCTTAACAAACCTTGTAGGAAATTAATGCTTGAAGGGCTTCAATGGAACTTATTTCAAGCTTCAAGTCTATCCTTTAAGGTCTTCTCCATGATACTTGAGCAATTAGCAAGCATTCCTAGCCAAGGAAAAATATCAAGAGAAAGCTTATTAACATATAATACAAACACATCTTGATAAGAGAGGGAAACCAAACATAAACGATAAGACAAGGAGTAAGATACTTATCTTTGGTAAAATGGTGAGGTGTTCTAACAATACCCGCTAGACTTACAAATTCTAGAGATCAAAACACAAAGGAAAACAATTCAGAACTTAGAATAGAAGACCAAGTGAGGATATGTGTAAGGGAGGACTTAGTAGTCTAAGTCCTTCTGTTCCGATTCTTCTTCAGTCTTGTTCTTCTTCAGTGGTCCTTCATCAACAACATTTGCTTGATCCCTATTTATTTTCTTATTTCTTGGATTGTCAGGAAAATGACTCTGGTAATGTCCCAACTTGTGGCAATTGTAACATTCAACCTTGGATAGGTCCATTTTCTTCTTTGGTCCTTTGAATTTCTTGAAGGTTCCCTTCTTTTTGTGATGAGCTGAGTAAGAATTCAAGGTGTTTTCTTTTTCATTTCCTGTTTTTTTGTTTACCATTGATATTTTGGCTTCTTCTTGGCTACATACATTCCACATTTGTTCAAATTTAGGCAAATCCTTCCAACTATTGAGTCTTGATGCAAAGGCACTCCAAGATTTAGGTAGTCCTCGAAGAGCGTTCATTACGAGCTCCTTTTCTAGGACAGCTTCATATATTGCTTGGAGTTCATCTCTATTCTAGATATACTTATAAACTATGAGGAAACAATATCATCATTTGTCATCTTAATAGTTCTTAGTTCATTCTTAAGGCTTATTATTTGACTTATGTTCTTGATTGTGAATAACTTGGAGAGAGCCTCATACATTTCTTGAGCGGATTTTATGTTGGATATGTATGGAATTAAGTTATCCTTAACTCCATCCACAATTAGATTCATAGCCACGATTTCAATTTTTGTAATCTTCACTTTATCTGCATTACTTGATTCATCGGTAGGCTTCTTGACTCTTCCTTGAACAAGATCTAAGACTTTATTCTTTTCGAGAATAAGATCTATTCTATTTTTCCAAGCCCTATAGTTGGAGGCTCCTTCTAGTTTGTTTTATGCCTTCATTGAGTTTGTCATGTTGATATCTTCTATTTCTAACCTTAAAACTCCTTATTCTCCTTTCAATAGATCTTCAGACTAGCATTTTCCTTCCTTCTTTCACCTTAGCTTTGGTTCCATGTTAGAAAATCAAAAAGGCAGAAAGATTTTCTTATGTTGATAATTTCCTATGATATCTGTATGTTCTTATTCACTTTCTTATGTTTTTATTTATCTTTTTTCATCAATCAATTATCAAAAGAAAATCATGAAGATCAAGGACACCAGATGTAGGTGGACAGCCAGAGCTAAAACCCCTATATAGGGAAAATCCCAATCAAGAACTCTTCCTTCAGTAATTCAGATTGAGATGGACCAAGACCCTAGACCAACAAAGTTTCCTCCACCAAGTCAGCTTTCCAAGATGACATAGTAGTCTCTTCTTATCCAATAGCTCCAATCCAACAATAATCCAAAAATTCAACTTCCCAGTTGCAGAATTTCAACCCCCGGCAGTAGAATTTAGACCTCCCAATTACTGCAAAATTTCGGCCCCCTTCCAATAGCGACACAACTTCACACGTGAGAAAGAGAGAAATTTCAACCTTTTATGCTTGAGAGAGACCTTCTTCGTTATCCTTCTTCTCTTCTTCCTTGAAATTCGCACCTTTTTCTAGGCCCAAAAGTTGCAGATCGAACTTGTTGCGAGCAAGTCCCAAATGAGGTCGAGCTGTTGCCTTGATATAGTGATGTTGTTGCCCAATTTAGGCCAACTTTTCCAGTTTGAGGTTGAATTGGTGGAGGAAGCCTAATTGACCTATTTTACAATAAAATAAATTTCTTCTTTGACAAATAAATCCTAAGAATCGTTCTTTACATTATGACATGGACAAGGACACTTGACACAACCCCTAGAAGCCTACAATGGAGATTTTGACCTAAAAACAACTGACCCAAGCATGAAACCCATGCTTAAATAAGTCAATTTTAATGGTAATGAAAATTCATTTTCTTTCTTTTGACAAATACATTATATTGTGATTTAAATACATTTATGAAAACCGAACCTAGTTATATTCTTCAACATGGATCATGTGCAAATAGTCAAACACAATCTAAAGGATGTGAAGGCTAGAGGGATCATATTGGATGCTATGGAGGATAACATAATCATTCACATATTAAGAAAGCATACATCTCACCGAATGTGGTCAACGTTGATGAACTTGTACCAAAGTAACAACTAAAACAGGTAAATGATACTGAGAGAGAAACTAAGAAACATAAGAATGAACATATCTATAATTGTAACCTCATACTTCACAAGAATCCAATAGGTTTGTGATGAACTGTAAGTTGTTGGAGAAATCGTGGATGAGGGTGAACTTATCAAGATAGCCCTGAGTGGTTGTACCAAGCAATGGGCTACCTTTGTAACAAGTACCCTTGCTAGAGACAAGCTTCCTGTATGGGCCAGTTTGTGGGACGAGTTCACCCAAAAGGAGATACAGAGAGTTCGATATCTAGTGGATAGCATACAGGTGGAGGTGGATATGAAGAACTTTCTTTTGCTAGGCAAGCAAAGAATGGAAAGGGTAAAGCCAAGCAAAACTAGAGTCGAGGAGGATCTTCACAAGAAGAGAAAAGGGACATGAGCAAATTCAAGTGCTTTGCATGGAAAATTTTAAGGATGAAAATTTATCTTAAAGTTTAAAATTCTTGGTGAATCTCATTGGTCCATGATATGCAATCTGTAAAAGGTTCAGTGATATTTTGTAAAAATATTCAATTTTATAATCATTTTATATGGTGTGTATATAAAATTTTGCCTTTAAGTTAAATTTATTTTATTCTATAAAATTTGGATCAAACATTTTTAGAAAAAGATGGAAATCAATGAATCGTTCTTTTGGAAAAATCATGGAAGATTAGCCCCTAAAATTTTCCCTACCTCATTCTAAGTGATGTTTGGCAGGCAGTGATGTTTACCTGTAAATGATATTCCTATAACAGTGGGCATGGGAGCATTCTTGGTATGATAATGTTCTTGCAATAATCAATATATGGATAGATGACATGACAACAACTCTCATTAGACAAGGACGTTCTAAGTGATGTTTGGTAGACAATGATGTTTGGCTCTAAATGATATTCCTATAACAATGGTAACCTAAATGCATGGGAGCATTCTTCATATGATAATGTTCTTGCAATAATCAATATATGGATAGATGACATGACAACAACTCTGATTAGACAAGGTCAATGACTCTGATGGCAGTATGATGACAGTGCATCTATAATATGGTGAGATAATGACTGGATTGTATTTCAGAGATCTTGTTTTATATGATGACAAACACCTTTGTTGGCAGTATATCCTTGACATTAACCTTAGCTCAGGTAGTAATCTACATATTCTTGTCACAGTAACTTTTGCTCTTATGATATATATATTTGATATAGTGACCTTTGTTATATGGTTGTGTTCATGACAGTATGTCTGATGCATTGTTATAAGGACCAAACTAGACCGACCGGTTCAAAACAATTCGACTGTTATGAGGCAAAAATCAGTTTGAACCGGTGACTTGAACTGTTTTTGTTCGGTTCGATATAGTAAATCCACGTAAAACATAGCAAGTGGGGCACGCTTTGCTTTTTTTCTTTTAATGTTGGTTTTAGTTGGGCACTAACCCAGAATAGGTGCCTAATATTCAAGCATATGGCCCAACTATTACTATGCATTTTCATGGTAATATTAAATTCTTAAATTCAAATGACTCAGGATGTTTGAGAGTGGTTTTGACCTCATTGGATTTCATATGGAGAAAGTAGAAATTTAGATCTCACTCAAAATCCAGCAAGCTTAACAGTTTTCCATGATTTTAGGATTGGGGGAATCGCAATGCTACATTAGATTTTCTTATGTACGAGTGTATGGAACTAGTATTTAATCAAGAGCACAAAGCCCTCTATGTATCTTGATGTCAGTGGGATTGGTTTTTGAACTCCTCTATCATGAGCCTATTAAAAAATACCCATCACTCAAACAAAATCTTGACTTAACATGTTATGATTTTTCTCTCTTATTTTAATGCTTAAAGGGTGATATTGATGACGAGGATCCCAATATAGGCAATGATTTGATGATATGTAGGTATTTTTTGTAGCATTATGTTTCTTGGATGCCAGGGGCCATGTGGAGCTTGTTTGCTGATGTATTTTTGGTTTAGAGATGGATTTCACTCGGTGTTATTTTGGTTATGTGAACCCTTATATAAATGAGAACTTTTGCTTATTTTTGTATAAATGGCTTGGATTTATATCAATGCACATGATCAATTGACCATTTTTTTGGTCCATTTTTCGTATGGTTCTAACTGGTTCCCGATCTAGGGGTCTACCAATTCAATGATTGGTCCAGTTCTTTTAACTATGGTCTAATGTCCTAGTTGACTATGACAACACATTGGATGGAAAATGTGACAATGTTGATGATGATAATGTTTCTTGCAACAGTGATATAGCAGAAGCTTTCTTGGATTATTGGATGTCAATTCACAAACGTAGTTGTGAACTGACTTGGATTAGCCCTAGGAGACCTAACGTAATGATGTATCTCACTATGAATGTACTTTGTATCTTGGCAGAACAATTGATGAATATCTAATTGAAAAAGAATTTGGATGGGTTTTGCCCTGGTTTCTAATCAAAACTCCAGTGTCCCCTTTGTGCATGTTTTTCTTTGTTGTTCCTTTCCGTTCCACTGTCATATTGATGTTATTGTTCTTTCTACATAATTGTTAATGATGTTATGATGTAATGGGGTGAATGCATATGTGAATGATGATAAAGTTTGAAATGCAATTATCTTCAGCAAAGAACAATATATTCTTAGAAAAATTAACAAATCTCAAGTGAGGCTTAGGATTTAATCCTAGCCATTGATCACTTATGAGATTCAAGTTAGGGATTTTGGCTTGATGAAATTATAAAAAAAATCTTAAGGGAGAGGTGAAGATGCATTATGTTGAGGAAGTAATTTTCTTAAGAGTGAGAGGCTTGATTAGACTGAAGACAAGTGAGGAAAAATTGCAACAGGGAATTTCAGAGAAGCTGAAGCTAGGAAAGAGAGAGGTCATGTCAACTAAAGAGGACGGTCAAATTACTAGAGGAGGGACGAAATATCCAGAGGCAAAATTTCTCAAGTGTGCAAGGATTGTACAAGGGAAAAGAGAAGGGTCGAATTGCTCATGATGGAGGCTAAATTTTTTAAAGGTCAACTTCCTTCAATAGTGTCGATTTCCTTGAAGTCGATTTTTCCAAATGGAGCCGACTTCTAGGTTCCTAGCAATTGTATTTTTCTATGTATTCTCTATGGGTCCAGGCCCAAATTTTACTAAGAAATTTCATATAAAGGAATATTGTGTTGGGCACAGATTTGTTCTTGTAGTGTGATTAATTTCCTTATTTTTCTTCCACTACATTTTATTTTTTGAGTTAATAAACTAGTGTGTTAATTTTATCAACAATTTCAGAAATATTTGAGATTAATATTTTTTGGGTTCTTCAATAAATTGTTGAAGTAAAATAAATCAAATTAGGTATAAAAGAATTAGCATGGTATCAAAGCAATAGAAACTCTATGGAGGGGATCATATACCACCAGGGTTTTATGGAAGCAAATTATTTTTTGCAGTTGAATTTTATTTTACCGCAAGCGTTCTGTAGCTAAAGTTGATCTAGTGATATCGCATCATCAAGTCTGAGGTATGAATATAGGCTGGAGGGGGCAGTAAACAAACTTCAATCCATAAAAGTAGAAGATCGCCATTGTTTTAATGGAAATGGTTCATGAGAAATTTCAAGCCAAGAGATTCAAGTTCCTTCAAATGCCACCCAAGCAACTAAACAAAAAATAAAAGATATAAAGGCCAAGTGTATCATTTTGGAGGGTGTGAAGGATCACATAATCCATCATATAACAAAGAAGGATTCAAGCTATAAAATATGGACAACTTTGACAAAGTTGTACCAAAGTGACAACCAAAACATAAATATGGTGCTAAGGGAGAAGCTAAAAAACATTAAGAGGAACAGATCTGACACTGTGGCCTCATTCTTCACAAGAGTTCAACAGGTTTGTGATGAAATTTCTACTCTTGGGGAAGAGGTGGATGACATGGAGAGCTTGTGAAAGTAGTGTTATGGGTGTATCAAGCAGTGGGCTACATTTGTGAAAGGTATCCTAGCCAAATATAAGCTTCTTGATTGGGCCAAATTGTGGGACAATTTCACCCAAAAGGAGATTTGGGAGGAATCCATAACTGGTGTACAACACAAAGACGGAGATGAGGAGAACCTTGCTCTTGTTGGGCAAGAAGATAAAGGGAAGGTTAAAGCCAAGCAGAACTAGAATGGAGGAGCACCTTCATAAGGGAAGAAAGACATGAGCAAAGTCAAATGTTTTGCATGTCATAAGTGCAGTCATTATGTCGAACAGTGTTCAAACAAGAAGAAAGGAAAAGGGAAGAAAACAATAGTTGCCTACATAAATAGATGAGTTGGAGGAAAAATTCAAGAAGAAATTTTCTCTTGGATCTTGTCTCTCCGACACCATTATCAAAGGGGTGTGGTATGTGTATAGTGGAGAATCTTCTCACATGATAGGATCTCTTGATATCTTCACCAGTATGGCCAAGGAGAGCAAAGAACTACGTGTCGAGCTTGGTGACAACACTAGGTAGTGGAGGGCATTGGTAGCATAGAGTTCCAGCTAGACTCAAGCAGTCTTCTGGAGGTGAAGGAGGTAATGTATGTACCTTGGTTGGAAAATAATTTATTCTCAATTTTGAACATGGAGGATAGAGGATTGGAGGCCAGTTTCACAAAAGGTGAGGTAGTTGTTAAGCCAAAAAGGGATGATCTTGGCGTGAGACAAGTTATAGATAGTACGAAGAATAAATTGTATTTGTTGAAACGACAACCAATGAAAGCCCTAGTACATAGCAGTGATAACCAAAGTGAGATTTGGCACAAGATTATGGGACATCTACACTACAAGGCTCTACCATTGTTACGAGAGATCGTCATTGGCCTTCCAGAGTTAAGTATAGAGCATGATGGTGTGTGTAAAGGATGTGCACTCAAAAAGCAAACCAAGGCATCATTTCCTAGCAATGAGACCAAGTCCAAGGATGTGTTGGATTTGGAACATTTCGAAATCTGAGCTCATATGCCAGTCGAATATATCTAATGATGTAGTGATTTTGTGATGTACATTCATAGATGACTATTCCAGGAGGACGTGAATTTACTTCCTGGAGGACAAGGATGAGGTCTTTGGTTAGTTTAAAGAGTTTAAAGCTCTTATGGAGAAACATACTAGGAAGAAGATCAAGGTCATGAGATCAGGATATGGGGGCAAGTATAACTCCAATGAGTCTAAGAATTTTTACAGGGAAGCAAGAATCATGAAAGAGCTAGCAATGACCTATAATCCATAGTAGAATGGAGATGACAAAGAGGAAAAATAGGAGTATAGTTGGAGCAACCAAGGCCATGATCCATGATCATGATCTTCCTATGTTCTTGTGGGTAGAGGCATGTAATACAATTGTATACTTGCAGAACAGGAGTCCTCACAAGGTTGTGGAGGACATGACTCATGAGGAATCTCTCACAAGAGTGAAATAGGAGGTAAGTGTTCTACACATATCTGGTAGTCTAGTGTATGTCCACATTCCTTCAAAGACGAGGACTAATCTAGAGCCCTCACTAAAAAGGGGCATTTTTGTTCAAAATGGTGAGACTCAAAGGCCTACATGGTCCGCATTCTAGGACAGAGGAAGATAGTGGTCAACAGGGATGTTAGATTCGAAGAGCGTAGGACCTATAGGAGGTCACATGGGATAGATCCAATAATGGCATATGATAGGGAGTGAGAGGTTTTGAAGGATATGTTAGGAAGCAGCCAAGATGAGTTGATCAGAGAGATGTTCAAGAGCCTGTGGAGGATCCTAACAACACTTTCAGGGAGAGTAGACCACCAACCAAGTTTTCCAGTTATATGGCCTTAAAGAGCCACATTAGTGAGTCTGAGCCTTCAATCTTTGAGGAGGAAGCAAATCAACAAGTTTGGAAGGATTTCATTATGGAAGAGTATAGTTCCATCATGAAGAATAATGTTAATTGTACCAAGGCCTGAAGGGAAGGCAATCGTCACATATCAATGGATTTATAAGATCAAACAGGCAACAAATGGGATTGTTAAGAAGTATAAAAAAAGGTTCATGGTGAGAGGGTTCTCTCAGAAGGAGGGAGTAGACTATGAGCAGACATTTGCTCTTATTTCCAAATATGCATCTATCAAGGCAGTCAATTCTATTGCTTTAACGATGGGGTGGAGAATACATCATATGAATGTGAGGACTACCTTCCTCAATGGGGTAATTGTGGAAGAGGTGTATATTGAGCAACCTCAATCCTTTGAAGTGCATGGGAGGGAGTCCCATTTATGGAGATTGAAAAAGGATTTTTGCAAATTTAAGCAAGCACCCCATGGATAGTACTCTAGGATTGATGGGTACCTATTTGGATTCACAAGACTGATGCAGACTCCAACTTATACTATGTACTTGTTGACGGTGAGCCACTTATCTTAGTATTGTATGTTGACGATCTCTTTCCAGTAGGATCGAAGAAGTTCATAGGGATGTGCAAGGAGGGCCTTGCTTTGGAGTTCAAGATGAAGGACATTGGTTTGATGCACTACTTCTAGGGGTTAAAGGTGTGGAAGCAGCCAGGACAGATCTTCCTTTGGCAAGGAAAGTATGTAGTTGAAATTTTCAGAATATTCAATATGAAGGATTGTAGACTGATGTCTACACCTATGATCACCAACTTGAGGAAGTTAAGTGCTTCAGAGGGTAAGCTGGTAGACCCCACCTTGTACAGACAATAGATTGGGTCATTGATGTATCTAGTTAATACTAGATCGGATATATGCTTTGCAGTGAATACACTCAGCTACTTTATGGTTCAGTCCAAGAGGGTTCCTTGGAGGGAAACAAAGCATGTGTTGAAGTATCTCCATGGTACAGTGCACTATGGATTGAGACATGTCAAAGTTGGTGGAGTGCAGTTGCAAGGCTATACAAATTCACATTGGGTGAGTAGTGCAGTGAACAAGAAGACTAAATTTGATGTTGTTTCAACTTGAGATCAGTTATGATCTCGTGGTATCATAGGAAACAACACTTAGTGGCACTTAGCTCAATAGAGGCCAAGTACATGGCGATGATTATGGAAAGTTGTTGTTAAAAATTGGCAGTTAAGGGATCAATTTCTTTGAATAAAATATTATTTTTGACAATTCTAGAGTGACTTTCTAAAAATAGAAAGTCATGTCTATCATTTCAAGCATGAAATTCCAAAAATAGTAAATCACCTTACTTCAATTAGTAATTTATAGATGATGGAAAAATCACTTAACTCATCCTTAGTCAATCTTAATTGTTCAATTTTTATTAATCATCAATATTATCATTAATATTATTATTATTATCCTTACGATACAATAATATTATTATCTAAATGGAAATAAATGTCATCTTTTCTACTTGGCACTCAATCATCCTGCTTTGCGCCTTTCTCTCTCTCTCTCCTTGATGGCACTCATAACCCTCTCTCTCACTTAATGATGTGCTTCTCTCTCTATTAATGGATTCTTTGCACTCCTCTTACACTCTCTTCCACGCATTAAAGGCTCATCATAAAAGATACATACAATGCATATGTTACACTCTCTCCTTTAAGGCATGTGTACCTTTCTCTTTATGGCATGAGTTACAAGGCATGCGTACCCCTCTCTCTTTATGGCATGAGTTACAAGGCATTTATACCTCTCTCTTTATGGCATGAGTTACAAGGCAATCATACCTCTCTCCCTAAATTGACATATGTTACTCTCCCTCAAGGCATGCAAGTTACTCCTCCATTATGACGTGAACTCCTTGCTCCTCCTACATATGTACCTTATATCTTCACTCCTTACGCATTGTGAAAGGAGAATTCAAACTTGTGAAAGAGAGAGTTGGAGAGACTACAGAAGATATGAGAGAGAGAGACTTGGAGAGTAAGAGCAGAACTTGGTGAGCCAAAGTGATTTAGTGTTTGCATCAGTCGTTGCTATCAAAGATATTCTTGCTATAGTTAGCTCAGATTTGGGTGAACTTCTTCATTCTCTTGATATCTCATCGTATTATGTTTCTCTATTGAACAATTGATTTCTAATAGAAGAAGAATCTAGTTGGGTTTGTTGAGAAATCTAGGGCATTTAGAGTTCCAAGATTTCTCTGCTTGATAATTGCTTGTGAAACATTTTTACTTCTTAGCTTATAATATTTTCTTTGTTATGTTATTATTGTGTTCTCCTCATCAAGACAATTACCAATATGCACAATAAAATACAAGTGACACAATATGTAGGCTTCTCAGCCAGGGCCAAAACCTCTCACCTCTTGAGAGGAAAACCCGATCAAAATTCTTCTTCTAGATCATCAATTAATAAGTACCAAGACCATGACACAGACCCTTGACTCTAGTATCCTCCCAAGAACCTTGTCACCAACCTTGATGTTCTACCTCTTCCCTTCCTCGTTGTTCTTCTTGACCTTGAACTGCTCTCCTCGGCTTCTTCTAGAGAAACTCGGTCTCTATCCTTCACACTACCTTTCCTTGACTTCCTTTAGAGAAACTTGGTCTCTATGATATCACTAACTTCCTCTAGAGAATCTCAGTCTCTAGATCTATATCTCAGTCTCCTAGAATAATCCTTCCTTCACTTCCCTATGAGAAACTTTTCCTTCGCTGCCCCTGAAGAAGCCTCCTCTTCGTTGCCCCAGAAGAACCTTTTCTTCGCTGCCTAGAAGAAGCCTCCTTCACTGTTCCAGAAGAACCCTTCTTCACTGCCCCAAAAGAATGTCTTTCGTTGCCCCAAAAGAAACTCTTTCGTTGTCCTTTCTTCGCACATCTTTTTCCTCTTCTTCACACTTCTGCTTCCTCTTTTCTTTGCACTTTTTCTTTACTAAATTTAAGTTGAGTTACTTACTTCAAATGGAGGCCAAGTGTGGTTATATATACACCTCATACCATGTCGTTTAGGCCGACACGACTGCTGGAGGTTAAGCTGACTTCTTCTAGAGAGTTTCTTCATCGTTGTAGGTCGACTTGAAGAGGATAGATGACAAGTTCTTGGAGGATACTTTACATAGACAAGATTGACCTTGTACAAAGTGTAACATGACTTCATTACATGACAATGACTCTAACATTTTATGACTAGATGACAAATAAATCCTAAAGACTCACAATGGGAGGCTTGACTCAAAAACAAAATCCCTTGCTCATGAAACTCATGAAAGCAAGTCAATAAATAGTTTTATTTTTCTTATTGACATGTCATTATGAAGACCGAACCTAGTTGCACTTTTCAACACTCCCTTTTAGCTAGGGAGGTATTCATAATGGTACTTCGATTTTCTCAATCTAAAGAATTTCTCATAAGAAGAATTCATATTATTAACTCATTTGTATACCATCATATCAACCAACATTGTTACATAGCAAGGCCTTGATTAACAGCTCCTTATCTCCACAAGATCTAAGCTCAATGCTAGCGAGACCAATGATTTATAGACACACACGTCATTGTCTCTCTCAGAACATACCTCGCCCGGGTTCTCTTAGGATATGTTCCATGAGGACTATTCTTATCTTGGACTCCACAGTCCTCAAAGAATATCGGTCCTCCATGACTACTCTTTCATGGGATGCCTTCCCTCATCCCCAAAGAGTATCAGATGCCAAATGATTACTGAATCCTCCATTCTATCTTCCCAGGTGGAGATCATAATGGCATGTCTATCTCTCCCTCTCACATAGGGACGACATATTCCAATAAAGGAATGTACTCATTCCTATCACAAATGAATGTACCTAAGCTCCCTGCTTAGGAATTTCTAAGGTTTTTCCAAGTAAGAAACTTCTTTTTCCAACGCCCTATTAACTAAGGACCTATCACAACTTCTCATGTAGAACAAGTAGTTGTTTGAAGAACTCCTCTTTGCTTCGATGTCATAAGTTTCTTTTGTCATGGAGTCTTCATCTTTTGGGTCACTTCATCATAGGGCACGGATCATCCATCACTTTCATCCATGAGTTAGTCATGTCCTTACCTCATTAGAAAGTGATCCATCGAGTTTCCATCTAGATTTGCTTCATGTCAGACTACTTTCTTCAAGCCATATTTTTCGGAAGAGTCTTATTTCCTTTAATATGGTCCTCTTGGAAGTCATCCACAAATCTTCCCTTTGGTAGTCCTACATAAGCCCATCTAGATGTTAGTTCAAAAATAAACAATGAACTCTTAAATCAAAATTACCTTTGTGATGGTCTTTCATCATGACATCCTTTTGTAGGTATCAACATCCCACATACAGATTGACACATTCTTCAAAGTTATTCATTGTCAAGGGTCTCTATCTTTTTCCAACTTCCATCAGAGTCCTCATATCTTTCCGAGAGATATTCTAGTCAAATCTTCTTGTTCTTCGGATGTTGAATGCCTTCTTCCTATGTTGTAGATTATCATGATCTCTTCCTTTCTTTTAACACACTTCATTCTCAGGAGCTTCTAGTCAGAGTTTCTTAATTGTAGTCAACTTCCTCATGATTCATATGAGAACATATTATGTTGATTTCATCTAGTGTGACTTTATGCTTTGCTGCAACCTTTCGGAGGAGGAGATTTTTTCTTCTCTTGATCATATTTCCCAAGATGGAAATAGTGATCCATATTATCTGCAACCATATGACATGACTTTCATAATAATCCTCATCTTCCTTTTGGTTATCCAGACTTCCTATAGCAGCTTCATTCGAAAGAACTTTATCCTTTAGACTTGCTTTCCTGTTATATCATCATACTATCATCCCTTGAATCCCATGAGTTGGAATTCCTGATGAAACATTTGCTTCCTTTTCTAGATCGGTGAATCCTTTGATGAGGATTCCATCAGAGAAACTTGAGGATCTTTCATATCCTCATCTGGAAGATGTTTCCTTATTGATTATGATGATCCTAGTTGATGATGACTTCTGCTTCTAAGTATCAATGAGGTTTCCAAGAGCTCCCATTCTTTGTAATCAGTAGAATTTGTACCAGACATATTTTTTGCTTCCCATGTCACGAGCTCTTAAATGATTTTACCATGATGCCATTATCTAATATGATGCATCCTATTTTATATACATTGCTTCTTATCTATAATTTACAAGTGAAAAGTACCTTTCAATGAAGAAGATCATCTCAGTCATAGTAGAGATCTTTTACTTCTTCATTCTTACATTTATTTGACTCAAGCTCTTTCACTTCTTCAATAATGTGGACTTCTTCCCTATTTATCTTGTCCTTACTATGTTTAGGACAATCTCTTCTATAGTTCCCAAGTTCTTGACATCCATAGCATCTTACTTTATCCATGTTCCTCTTTTTCTTTTGAGGACCGAACTTTCCAAATTTCCCTTTTCTTCTTGTCATAGCAGCATATGCTTGATTCTGCTCATTTGGTCCAACATCAATCTTTGCCTTCAATCTAGTTTCTTCGATCTTACAAAGTGACCATAGATCTTGAAATGGAGTAGTCTCTTTCTTCCCATATAAACTTGAAGTGAAGTTACCCCATTCTTCCGGTAGTGCATTTAGTACCATTGTGGTCATCTCTCTATCAGACATAACTTCTCCTCGTTCTTGTAGTTGATCTCGAATTTCTGATATCCTCATGAAGTATGAGGCTATTCCATCTTCCTTAGATATCTTCAATTTGTAGAGTTCTTGCCTTAATGATATTACTTCTCTTGCAGTACTTAAGTAAAACAACTCTACCAATTTGTCATATATAGCTTTTGCAGTCTCCAACTTTGATACATATGGGATTCAAGAGTCTTTTATAGATTCTATAAGAATCCTTTGGACTCTCACTTCTCCCTTCATGTATCTAGCATGTGCTTGAGTATCTACCTTTGGAGGCTGGATTATTGATCCCTTAATGTGATCCATGACCTCATTTTCAATTAGATTTAGGTATGTCCTTTTCATTTTCAATAAGATTTAGGCATGTCCTTTTATTCCATGCAAGGTAATTTACAGCCCCAACCAATTTACTGCTTTCCTTGCAGAAAGACATTTTGATGTTATCAGATATAGTCATAGACTTACTTGAGTGATTGTTGCTTGCTTCCTCCTTAATCTCAATGTTGATAGAGGATTTACTTCTTCAGTAATTGATGACGGAGAACTTGATTCACGATCCTTCTTGAATGTTCTAGTCTTCCTTCATTGTTGAATAGCTTCCACTCCTTTGATGATGTATAAGTGATGATCCTTGAAGTGCTTCTAGGGTTTCGGTCTTTCTTCCTGTTGCTTTCTTGAAGATAATGTCAAGACTCTTGCATGGAGTAGGGTTTTGGTAGATCTTTATTTCTTGTTTGATACTTCTTTGAAGTTCAATCCTTGTGTGTCTCCTTGCCTTGAATGCCCCTTCTTGCCTTCAACACCTAAGCTCTGATACCATGTTGAGAAATCTAGGGCATTCAAAGTTACAAGTTTTCTCTATTTGATAGTTGCTTATGATACACTTTTACTTCTTACCAAGACAATTACCAATATGCACAATAAAAGACAAGTGACACAGTATGTAGGCTTCTCAACCAGGGCCAAAAACTTTCACCTCTTAAGAGGAAAATGCAATCAAAATTCTTCTTCTAGATCTTCAATTGATAAGTACCAAGACCATGACACAGACCCTTGACTCTAGTATGCTCCCAAGAACCTTATCACTAACCTTGATGCTCTGCCTCTTCCCTTCCTCGCCTTTCTTCTTGATCTTGAATTACTCTCCTCGGCTCCTTCTAAAGAAACTCTGTCTTTATCCTTCACACTACCTTTTCTTGACTTCCTTTAGAGAAACTCGATCTCTATGATATCATTGACTTCCTCTAGAGAATCTTGGTCTCTAGATCTATATCTCAGTCTCCTAGAAGAATCCTTCCTTCGCTACCCTAGGAGAAACTTCTCCTTCACTACCCCAAAAGAAACCTCCTCTTCGCTGCCCCAGAAGAATCTCTTCTTCGTTGCCCAGAAGAAACCTCCTTCTTCGTTGGTCCAGAAGAACCCTTCTTCGCTGCCCCAGAAGAATGTCTTTCGCTGCCCCAGAAGAAACTCTTTCGCTACCCTTTCTTCGCACTTCTTTTTCCTCTTCTTCGCACTTTTGCTTCCTCTTTTCTTTGCACTTTTTCTTTACTGAATTTAAGTCGAGTTACTTACTTCAAATGGAGGCCAAGTGTGGTTATATATACACCTCATACCATGTATTTTAGGCCGACATGACTGCTGGAGGTTAGGTCGGCTTCTTGTAGAGAGCTCCTTCATTGTTGTAGGCCGTCGACTTGAAGAGGATAGATTACAAGTTCTTGGAGGATACTTTACATAGACAAGATTGACCTTTTACAAAATGTAACATGACTTTATTACATGACAATGACTAACATTTTATGACTAGATGACAAATAAATCCTAAAGACTCTCAATGGGAGTCTTGACTCAAAAACAAATCCCTTGCTCATGAAACTCATGAAGCAAGTCAATAAAATAATTTTATTTTTCTTATTTACATCTCATTACATAAAATCATATTTACGTGTCATTATGAAGACCGAACCTAGTTACATTTTTCAACAGGGTTTTCCCCTTGTGGGTTTTGCCATGGTCATTGGACCTAAATTATCTGTCTCATTGTGTTCTTGGTTGTCTTCTATTTTTCATATAATTTATATGGTGTATGTTCTATCTAAAATTGCTTAACTGATATTGCAGCCAAAATATGTTTCATTTTAAGTAATTTTTTCAACATAGAACATCAATTTTCAACATGGTATCAGAACTTTGGTGAAGACAAGTCCAAGAAGTCAAAAGATTCTTCCTTACTCATTTTCTGTTGAAATATCTCTTGTTGTCCCTTCTATTTGTTGTTCATTTTCTACTGAAATATCTCTTCTTGTCCCTTATATTTGTTGTTCATTTTCTACCGAAATATCTCTTGTTGTCACTTCTTGTTTGTTGTTAAAATATTACTCTGTTGCTGAAATATTACCTGTTGCTTCTATTCTTGTTGAAATTTGTTTGACTTGATCAAAATGCCTTCTTCTTACTTTAAGAATGAAGAGAAGTTGTTTGATGCTTCGAATTTCTTCCCTTGGAAGGTCAAATTGGATATTGACTCTTAAGGAACACGATGTACTGGAGTATGTTGAAGGGGAGGTAGTAAAACCAGCAGAAAACTCTAATGTTTCCATTAAGGTCAGATACAAGAAATGAGAAGTCAAGGCTAAAAATATTATCCTTGATTCTCTTGGAGACCATCTCATCACTTATGTCTCCAACTTGAAGAAATCCAATGAAATGTATGATAAGTTGATTGGAATGTATCAAGCAAATAACTTGAGCCAAATTCTTTCTTTGAAGAATCAGCTCATGGATATTAAGATGAATAGAGGAGAGACCATTCAAGCATACTTCATGAAGATGCGCATTTCTATATTGCACTTTAGATAATAATTAATTGGTATTTCATTGTAGATGATAGGAAAATTTAATTGGTAAGTTTTGGGCTTATCTTAGGTGATCTGATTCATTGTGTATTCTAATAATTCCTGCTTGAGAAAATATATAGAGTTTGCAAGTTCCTCAGCCCTTGGGCTCCAAGTTCACAAGCTATTAGCACAGGCTAACCATGTTTGGGTTCCGAATATTTTATATGGTTTTCTAACTTCGCTAAGGTTGTGGTTGAGCATTTATATTTTTGAAATACATCTAGCTATTGTCAAAATTTTATTTAAAAAAAAATTATTCATCAAAAAATCTTTCAAGCATTGTACACTTGTATATTTTACAAAATATACGATTTCGTAAATAATTTTATTTTCTAACCCCCAGTTGCAGCTAGGGTTTTTGGGGTTTTGGGAATTTTTTGAATTTTTATATATACTAGGGTTTTGGGCACTTGTAAATTTATTTTTGCAGGTGATTCTTGTTGGATTAGAGCTAGATCTAGGCCCTTGAAGGTAAGATCCAGTCTCCAAAATTTTTGCAGGGCTAGCGGCGTAAGAAATTTGCAGTAAATATTGAAGATCTGAAGCAAATCAAATTCTTTGGCGAGGGTTTTGAAATTTTTTAGGCCTCTTGGGCCCAACGTCCCCCATTTTCCTAGTCATCCAACCTCCAAGGCCCCAGTGTCAGCCTTTTTCGGTCTTCCCAGGTCTAGCCTCTAGGCCATCTGGCCTTTGCTTGAGCCTTTGTCGTAGGCCTTAGAGGCCCTCCCCTTGCCCTCAACCCTCCTTCCAACCTTCCTCTCAACCCTTTTGCCCCCTTTGTTCCCTCCTCTTCCTCTTCGTCCAACCTTCCATCCTCCCTTTTCTCCCCTTTTCCCTCCTATGCAGCCTCTCCTCCTTAGGCTGCAACCTCCTTAGGTTTGTGACAGCCTCTTGGAGGCTACCTCTAGGGTGTCGCAGGCCTTTAGGGCCTCAAAGCCTTACGCTGCAGCCCCTTTAGGTCCTCTCAGCCCCTCCTTAGCCCAACGGCAGCCTTCCTAGGCTTGTCATTAGACATTTTGTGGCCTCTTGACCCTAGCCACAAACCTATGAGGCCCTGCTTTGCCTCTCTGAGCCTCTTTCTAGCCCTTGTTTGGCCCTCACTCATATCTGCTTGGTCATTTAGTTTCTGAAGCTAATTCAATGGTGGGTTTTGCAGAAAAATTGGCAAAACTATTGTGTTTTCAGGTGGCACATCTATTGGGAAAATCTGGGAAAAGTTGGGTTAATTTCTTCTAGGCCTAAAGGCCAAGGGTTTGATCTCTAAACCCTATTTTATCTCACTGTTTTCTTCAGCTCTCTGAATACATTCATAACAGTGGTGAAAACACACATAAGTGGCATAAAAATCACATCTAAGATATCTAGCACAATTGTCATGTCATTTAAGAAATTTGGGCATTAATCTCTTGGCATAAATCTAATTGTTTAATGTTTGTTATCTCTGCATAAATAGGTGTAATCAGATCTGATATAACACAGAAAAATACATCATAAGAAGGTTCATTAGCTCATAATTGCATTTGGCAAAGTATTGGGTATCTCATTGCTCATATTTGGTTCATACATACTTATCATCTTGCACTTACAAGAGGATCAAAAGTGATTTTATTTACTTCTGTCCTAAATCTATTTTGACATTAGAATGCAAGCTACATAAGTTCTCTCATTGCATTACATCCTAATTGTTTTAGAGTTATTGTTGCTAAGAATTGGTCATTTAGAATCTAAAATTTGCTTGTTTCTTGTGACCTCTTAGTCCCCAAAAATCATATCTTTGCACTCAATTCACTCATATCCGTAATTGAATATCATTGTGTGCCTATTAAGCAAATTTGTGATTTTGGTTACTCTTGGTTAAAAGCATCTCATAATAAGCATTGTCTAATCATTGAAGAATATTGGCTAAGAGTACTTGCAATCTTGTGGTCAGAATTGACATAGCATTCTACTTTGGACATTCTTAAGCATTTGTGATCTTAAGTTTCTAAAATCTAATTGTTTTTTCTTTGCTTAAGGGTTTTTAATTCAATTGAGCACCTTTTGATGGTCGGCATTGAGTAACATTGGCATAAGACCACCATTGGCATTCACTTTGTTGAAATATCTTGAAAGATTTCAAATTCTCTAAAGTAATTGTCATTGTCATTCCATATTGAATCATTGAGTGGATAAGTGCTCTCAGTCGCTATCATTAACATTGGTTAAGCATCTTGTGGAAGATAAGTTTATCTTAAGCACCTAGGTTGAAGAGATCAATTGTTTAGTATTGGCACTTGATAATTTGGCACATCCTTGCTGTTAAGATTGTCTTTCCATTTATTGTTAAGTACTCTTGTCATAAAATACTAACACACTTAAACCTTGACAATCTTACCTTAAGAATCACTCAATCCATCTTGCATTGCATTCCAAGTGTAGTTGCACTAATAACTTACCTCCAAGCATGAGCTTGGTTGATAGACATTTAGGGCCCCACTTTCCCAATTTAGCTTGAGAAACTTAGACCCTCTTTAGTGGTTAACACAGTGACCTTGTAGTTGTCAAGGCCACAGTCTCTACAACACTGGAGGCATTGTGTGGTTGGAACACAAGGGAGGTATCGTTAATCAAGCCTTTGCTTGCTTCCCATTGGCTTCCATCCCACAACCTACTCTAGAGACTAGTTTCAAAATAGTTAAGAGAGAGGCTATATTTAGAATAAGCATTTAGCCTAAAATCAACCAAGATTTTGCATTTCACCTAGCTTGTAGGATTTGCACTTCATATAGGATAGTCATTCATCCAAGTAGTGATTGTTCATCCGGTTAGTTGGTCTCTAATTAATAATAAGCAAGAAGTTGACTGCATAAGGCACTATTCTCACATTTGAATTTAATCTAATACTTAAGTCTTGCTAGAATTAACCAAGTATCTAGGCCATTCAATCGTGTCTCCTGGACTGGTTGGTTGCCAACTTGTCCTTCACCTTCACTTTTCCATAGGGATTACCCCCCATAGCCTGTTATTGGGAGATATCTAAAACAGAGAGGTCAGAAATCAGAGTGACAACCCCTGACCTGAGTCATTGTCGCGGTGCCTGTACAATCTGAGCGACAACAAGGAGGATGTAGAGGCACCTAGCAGCACCTTCAAGCAAAGCAAAACACTAACAATATTTTCTAGTGATTTGGCCTTATCGAGCAGCATCAACAAGTCCAAGCCTTCCTCTTTTGAGGAGGCTACAGATGAGAAGGTCTATAGGAATACCATGGTGGAGTATAGCTCCATCATGAGGAATGATGTGTGGGACATAGTGTCGAGACCGAAGGGAAAGTCAATGGTCACTTCTTCATAGATCTAAGAGATCAGACATGTAGTTGATGGCAATGGCGAGAAGTACAAAGTGAGGTTTGTGTTGAAGTTTCTAAGTTTACTTAGTTAGAAACTGTTAATTTTAGGTATGTTCTATGCTTAGAGCAATTTATTTCAATTTTCACAGTTAGCTCCATATATTTTCCAGATTAGCAATCACATCAGCATTAAAGTAAACTGCAAATAGAACATAAACATAAATCGCAGAAGACAAGCCAAGACAAGAGGACACAAGATGTGGCGCTAGCCAGCGACAAACCCCAATGTGGGGAAACCCTTGATCAATTCTTCTTATATGCTCTTCAATAGTTTAGCAAAGAGAGAGAGACAGATAGTACGTTTACAACAGAAGTCAACACTTTGACTTATCTAGATAAGAGCATAGATCATCTCTAAGAAGATGATACATGAGATCAGTTGAAGACATGCTGCTTCAACTAATTCTCCAACGTGACTCTTTCACCTATTTTTGTGCTGCTTTTCGTCATCATGCTGCACCTCACCGCGCTGCACCATGCTGCACCCATCATCACTATGTTGCATCTCATCATGCTTCATTAATCATGAATGTACCCATCACTGTACTGCATTATGTGCCATTGCTGCACCATGTTGCCATCCTGACCTACGTGTTGGCTACACCTTGCTTGCTTGTTGTCCCTAGCATGCTTGTTGTCCTTAGCATGCTTGTTGTTGCATGCTAGTTGTCCCTTGCATGCTAGCTGTAATGTTGCATGCTTGGTGTATTTGCTGCTAAGTACCATACAACTATCCCAATGTTAGTTAGTTGTCCCTTGCATGTTGCTCTCTTTCGGAGACAGATGCTCCGGCTTTTTCGGCGGTCCTCGGCAGTTCCCGCTGTTCTCGACAATTCTGGTTGTTCTCGGCAATTCCGACAATCCCGGCAGTTCCGGCTTTTCTAGTAGTTCTGACTTTTCTGGCAGTTCCGACATTTCCGACTTTTTCGACTTTTCTGACTTTTCCGACAATTCTGGCTTTTCCGGTTGTTCCGGCTTTTTCGACAATTACGGCTTTTCCAGCTTTTCTAGCAGTTCCGGCTTTTCCAACATTTCTAGCTTTTCTGGTAGTTCTGGTTTTTCCGACAGTTTTGGTTTTTCTGGCAGCTTCGGTTTTTCTGGCAGTTCCGGCTTTTCTGGCAGTTCCGGCTTTTCTGGCAGTTCTGGCTTTTCCAGCAATTCCGGCTTTTCTAACAGTTCTGGCTTTTCAGGCTTTTTCTGGCAGTCCGACTTTTCTAGCTTTTCTGGCAGTTCTAGCTTTTCCAGCTTCTCTGGAAATTCTGGCTTTTCCGACAATTTCGTCTTTTCCTACAATTCCGGCTTTTCCAGCTTTCTACCCTCTGGATCAGGGCAATGTTATTCCTTAGGATCTCTCCTCCTACTAAAACCCAAAGACAAGTAGAGAGAGGAAGAGATCCCAAGTGTGTTGAAATAACTTGAAGGCCACCTCTATTTATACTAAAATGTTGAGCACATGTGGGGTTTATTTGGTTGCTGACTGACCTTGACAAATTTTCTTATAACGCAAATAAATTCATAACTCCATGAATACTTATCGGAATCGGATGATCTTTAGATCAATCGTACACCTCTCGATGAGAGGTATCCAAGAAAAATATCAACTACCATAAATAAGATGACTCACATGGAGTTTGGCCCTAGTTGTCAATTTTAACACTCCCTCTCAACTAGGGAGAACTCTATCCGTTGATCCATATGTCCGACTGTACTAT
This sequence comes from Pinus tabuliformis, assembly GCA_031772625.1. NCBI lineage: Eukaryota > Viridiplantae > Streptophyta > Pinopsida > Pinales > Pinaceae > Pinus > Pinus tabuliformis. The sequence goes on along the minus strand of CM062810.1, from coordinate 475,225,958 downwards.
CTCTGCCATCAGTGCCCTACACTGCTCTGCTGAGCTCTGCTCTGCTGAGTTCTACTCTGCTTTGATCTACTGAGCTCTGCTCTGCTCTGCTTTGCTCTGCTCTGCTGAACCATGAAGAAGAAGAATTGATTGAGAATGTCTTGTACCATTCTCTACTGACCCGAAGTCAGTTTCATCTGAAGAGAGTGTGTCACATCACTCTTACTGACTCGAAGTCAGTTTTATTGATCCCAGATCAATATCACAAGAGAGTGTCTCAAACCACTCATACTGATCCCAGACCAATGGAGGTCATCCTTGCATAGGGAGTACGGTAGATACATCGATGCGTCCATTGATAGTACTAATATGGTCCCTATCCTCATTTCCTTGCTCATTGATCAAATGAGAGGTACTTCCCACGAGTCCCAGACTGCATGGGTAGGATGCCTCGACAGGAGAACTAATCATCCTATCCACAGGAGAACGAATCATCCTGTCAGTGGATGCTACGGAGAACTAATCATCCTGGCCCATGGGAGAACTAATCATCTTGTTCCACAGTCGCCATGGAGAAAAAATCATCCTGGCCCACAAGAGAACTAATCATCATGTTCCATAGTCGCTACAGAGAACAAATCATCCTGGCCCACAGGAGAACTAATCATCATGTTCCACAATTTCCACGAGAGAACTAATCATCCCGACCCACAGAAGAACTAATCATCCTATTCATAGCGCACCACCAGGGGAGGGTGAGTCGCCCTGTGGTCGTATGTTACTCCAGTAAGTACCCCAAGCCCCCCAGAGCTCCCAGAGCTCAATGCATGCAACATGCAGGACCCTTATAAGCAGGTCTTTCAATGACTCCAAGTCGTTAAGGAAAGTCAAATTTGACCTTTCCCCGAGGCTTTGACAAAATGTCTGCAACCTGTACATCAGTCTCAATGTGATGGAGCCTCCTCGCTCATCGACTTACCATATCGCAGATAAGGCAGTATCTGATGTCTATCTGCTAGAGCAATCATCGAATACAGGATTCCTCAATAATCGAATCCCCCCTCTGGTTGTCACAAAGAATCACAGTGGTATTCATCATGTGTACAAACAACTCACTTAAGAGCTTCTGCAACCATGCAGCTTCACACGAGATCATACTCGTAGCTATGTATTCAGTCTCGACAGTGCTTATAGCAACCGACTTCTGCTTCCTACTCATCCATGGTATCGAAACAGACTCTAAAGAGAACTAGCACTGAGAAGTGCTCTAGTGATCCTCCACTTTCCCTGCCCAGTCAGCATTTGAATAATCATGCAGTTTCATATTTCCGGCAGTGTATCTCAAAGATTCTTGGCACCAATCCAATGAGGAACCAAATATGAGCTCACCATGCTAACTACAAAACATATGTCCCGACGGAAATTCACCAAGAACGTCAACACGAATGAGTTTATGAAACTCAGAGGCATTTCCCAAATCTGGTCCGACATCACTACCATATAACTTCTAAAACTTAAGATCCTCGAGGTAGTCACAGGCTTGTAGTTTATCATTCCATATCCGGAATCCAACTCCCTCTTACTCTTGCAAATGAGAGGATCTGCACCTGTCAGAAATAGGTCGTCCTCATAAGGTGTCGGCATGAGAGATCTGTCATCCACAACCTTCGAGTAATGGTTTGGATCAGTTTCACTCCTAGTGAATCTCAACTTCATCAGACAGCTATCAATCCTCTCATACTACGCCCGAGGTGTTTTGCTTCAAGCCATAGAGGGATTTCTTCCACCTGTATGCATGAGATTCCCGATCATGAATCTCAAATTCCTCGGGTTGTTCCAAACCTGTGGACCTGCTGCATGAGAGGAATGGTCCCCTTATAAGATTTTCCTTCGGTACATCTCAAACATGTACCTTCATGCTCTACTTGAATTCAAACATCCCTATCACCATTTGACTCACATCAGGTAGGGCCCCATAGGTAGACCTCCGGTGTTATAGATGTGATATGTCAATTAACATGATCCCCAATGGACCATCCTACAACTTGATACAAATTGCCAACCCTGAACCCATGAGAAAAAGCGTATTTGAAAATTATATTTTTTAACACGTACCTTTCCATCGATGAATGCCACCCTGAAACCTTTGACTTCCATTTCCGAGATGGACACCAGGTTCTTCCTGCGATCAGGTACATAAAAGAGATTTTGTTAATGAATCGAGTTACCCTTATTCAATTGAGCGTTAACATTCCCTACTCCCTTTCTGGGATAGGTGGCATTGGCTCCAAGTATAATCCCACGATTGTTTCCATCTCTACCAAATTGGAGAGTGCACCTATCTATCCAATGAAGTGCCTTGAAGCACTACAATCTATAAGCCAGATTCCCAAAGAATATGAAGGAGACGGCCAATACAAGACAATGCTTCTTTATCTTATATGAAACAACATTTGATTCTTCATACCTGGGGTTCCTTGTTTTCTATGAAGAGTCGACCATTTCCTTGATGACCTACATTACCTGTCATTCCTTTGATCATAGAATATGTCCCTGGAATGATTGTTATCATCATCAAGTGATGTGTCCCTGCCATTCGGACACTCCTTCGCATAATGGCCGAACTAGTTATCTACCTTTCCTTCCACCCTGAAATTCGGTCTTCCAATGAAGTGATCTTTAGGTAGGCCATATTCCACTGTGTCATTATGATAATATTTTCTGCTTCGACTTCACCCTGGTGAATTTGAAGAGAGATGAGGAATCCACTGATCCTTTTGTCCTTTCCCAACCATCTTCGGTGATTACTCTTTCTCTCTTACTTGGGCATTATCTTCACCTCAGCTCTGATACCATGTTAATTTTGGGTATGTTCAATGCTTAGAGCAATTTATTTCAATTTTCACAGTTAGCTCCATATCTTTTCTAGATTAGCAATCACATCAGCATTAAAGTAAACTGCAGATAAAACATAAACATAAATCGCAGAACACAAGCTAAGACAAGAGGACACAAGATGTGGCGCTAGTCAGGGACAAACCCCAATGTGGGGAAACCCTTGATCAATTCTTCTTACATGTTCTTCAATAGTTCAGCAGAGAGAGAGAGAGAAAAATAGTACGTTTACAACAAAAGTCAACACTTTGACTTATCTAGATAAGAGCATAGATCATCTCTAAGAAGATGATACATGAGATCAGTTGAAGACACGCTGCTTCAACTAATTCCCCAAGGTGACTCCTTCACCTATCATTGTGTTGCATTTTTTCATCACGCTGCACCTCACCACGTTGTACCAGGGTGCACCCATCATCACTATGCAGCATCTCATCACGCTTCGTTAATCATGAATGTACCCATCACTGTACTGCATTATGTGCCATTGATGCACCATGTTGCCATCCTAACCTATGTGTTGGTTGCACCTTGCTTGCTTGTTGTCCCTAGCTTGCTTGTTGTCCTTAGTATGCTTCTTGTTGCATGCTAGTTGTCCCTTGCATGCTAGCTGTAACATTGCATGCTTGGTGTATTTTCTGCTAAGTACCATACAACTGTCCCAATGTTAGTTAGTTGTCCCATGCATGCTGCTCTCCTTCGAAGACAGATGCTCCGGCTGTTTCGACAATTCCCGATAGTTCTAGCAGTTCCAGCTGTTCCCGGCAGGTCTGGCAGTTCCGGTTGTTCTCGGCAATTTCGGCAATCCCGTCTTTTCCAGCAATCCCGCCTTTTCCAGCTTTTCCAGCAGTTCCAGCAGTTCCGGCTTTTCCAGCAGTTCTGGATTTTCCAACAATTCTCGCGTTTCTAGCTTTTCCGTCATTTCCGGCTTTTCCAACATTTCCGGCTTTTCCGACTGTTCTGGTTTTTCCGGCAGTTCTAGCTTTTCGAGCTTTTCCGGCAGTTCCGATAATTCCGAAAGTTCCGACAATTCCGGCTTTTCCGGTAATTCCGGCAATTCTGGCTTTTCTAGTAGTTCTGACACTTCTGGCTTTTCCGGTTTTTCCGGCAATTCCAGCTTTTCTAGTTTTTCTGGCAGTTCCGGCTGTTCCCGACAGTTCCAGCAGTTCCGATTGTTCCCGACAATTCAGGTAGTCCCAATAATCCTGGCTTTTCTGGCAGTTTCGGCTTTTCCAGCAGTTCCGGCATTTCCGGCTTTTCCGTCATTTTTGGCTTTTCTGGCTGTTCCGGTTTTTCCGGTTGTTCCAGTTTTTCCGGCAATTTCAACTTTTCCGGCAGTTCCGGCTTTTCCGGCTTTTCCAGCAGTTCCAGCTTTTCTGGCATTTCCAGCAATTCCAGCTTTTCCGGATTTTCTGGCGATTCCGGCATTTCCGACATTTTTGGCTTTTCCCGCAGTTCCGACAATTTCGGATTTTCCGGCAGTTCCGACAATTTCGGATTTTCCGGCAGTTCTGGCATTTCTAGTAGTTCCGTCACTTCCGGCTTTTCCGGTTTTTCCAGCAATTCTAGCTTTTCTGGCTTTTCTAGCAGTTCCAGCTTTTCTGGCATTTCTGTCTTTTCCAGTAGTTCGTATTTTCCAGCTTTCTACTCTCTAGATCAGGGCAACATTATTCTTTAGGATCTCTCCTCCTACTAAAACCCAAAGACAAGTAGAAAGAGGAAGAGATCCCAAGTGTGTTGAAATGACTTGAAGGCCACCTCTATTTATACTAAAACATTGAGCACATGTGGGGTTTATTTGGTTGTTGGCCAACCTTGATGAATTGTCTTATAATGCAAATAAATTCATAACTCCATGAATACTTATCGGAATCGGATGATATTTAGATCAATCCTACACCTCTCGATAAGAGGGATCCAAGAAAAATATCAGCTGCCATAAATAAGATGACCCACATGGAGTTTGGCCCTAGTTGCCAATTTTAACAAAAAACCTTCATGCACTTTTTCTAATTTATTCCTACCTACTTGTTATTTTTCCTTAACAAGTTATTTACAAAGTAAACATTGAAAATAAACACCAGTGCATGCTCAACATATTACAGATCAGCAACTAAAAGAAACAAGAACAAACACACCACATGACACCATTATTTTTGGACTAATGTCCCCAGAAAAACCCAATGTGGGAAAACTTGTGTAGCTATCTAAGGGTTTTCTTATTAAGCAATATCAGAGTACAATCTAGGTGCCAAAACTAGCCTACCCAACAGAGAATTTCCTTAGCAGTAATACCTCTAGGTTTCTGACAAATCTACTGGCTGAAACCCCAGATAATCCTTCCAGCAACTACTCAGCAACAATCTGCCCCAGAAACCCCAGTGTCTTCCTAATCTGCACTGTGTCAGCCTCTCCTAGCCCATCGCTGGCACTGCGTCAGTGCCAGGAGGCCCTGCATCAGCTCTCTGTGCCTCTGTGTCAGCTACGTTGGCCCCTCTAGTGCTCTACGCAGCACTTAACTGCCTCTGCGTGGCCTTGCGTGACCACTGCTTGCTCCTGCGTCTCTCTCTCTCTCTCTGGCTGCTCTGCTGCTATCCCGGCACTATCTCTGCCTCTCTATCTCTATGTACTCAATGCCCCTTAACTGCTCTCTCGATCACTGATTCTATCTCTCTTAGCAAAGCCTGCTCTAGAGAATAGAATGACTGATCACTCTCGTGTATTCTCCAAGTGACACTCAAGCCTCCTCTTATACTTTTCTCGTTGACATATCAATGGCCGAGATTAAGTCCCTAATCAATGGCTAAGATTAGATCTGGCTTGATCCATGTCTTTTGGACCACTCTAACACAAATTCATATTAATACTCATTAATATTTTATTTTCCCTAAGTTTAGACTTAGGGACTCTATTAAAAATATTAATTATTTTAATATCTCCTGATCTGCTTAGAATCTGCCCAAACCCTTTCTGGGTATTGGAGATCTCATGTGCCCCAACCTCTCCACCAAATTTCATGGATAGAGCACATCTGATGCTACCCCAAATCAACAATTCATCGCGAGAGGGTTATCCAAGTAGGAGGGAGTGGATTATAAGGAAACATTCGCACCTGTCGCAAAATATGCATCCAATAGAGCGGCTATGCCTATTTCTTTAGAGATGGGGTGGAGGAAGGATGTGAAGACTGCATTCCTCAATGGGGTGATTGAGGAGGTGTATATTGAGCAACCGTAGGGCTTTGAAGTGCATGGGAGAGAGTCTCATGTATGCAGGTTGAATAAGGCCCTTTATGGGCTAAAGCAGGCTCCACACGCATGGTACACTAGGATTAATGGATATCTTCTTGGTTTGGGCTTCACCAAGAATGAGGTGGACACTAGCTTGTACAATGTACTTGTTTATGGTGAGCAGCTCATTTTGATACTTTATGTGGATGATCTCCTCTTGATAGGATCAAAGAAGCTCATAGGGATGTACAAGGAGGCTCTTGCTTCAGAGTTCAAGATGAAGGGCATCAAATTGATGCACTACCTTTTGGGATTGGAGGTGTGGAAGTAGCCAGGAGAGATTTTCCTTGGGAAGGGCATGTATGAAATTGAGATCTTGAGAAGGTTCGGGATGGAGAATTGCTGGTCTATGTCTACACCAATGATCACTAACCTAAAGAAACTAAGTGCTTCTAAAGACAAGTCGATGGATCCCACACTATATAGGCAGGTAATAGTTTCCTTGATGTATCTAGTCAACACTAGGTCGAATATTTGTTTTTCTTTGAACACACCCAACCATTTCATTGTGGAGTCACAACAGGTTCATTGGGTGGCAGTGAAGCATGTGCTAAGGTACCTGCAAGGTACGGTGGACTTTGGACTGCGATATGTCAAATTTGATGGAGTGGAGCTGCAAGGGTACAAAGATTTTGATTCAACTGGGAGTGTTGTGGATAGAAAATCGACATATGGATGTTGTTTTAGTTTGGGATCAAGCATGATCTCATGGTACAATAGGAAGCAACGATCAATGGCACGCACATAGTAGCAAGTATGGCAAGTTCTGAGGCATTATGGCTTCGCAAGATGCTTGTAAGATTATTTGGTCTGCAGATGAAGCCAACAATGAATCACTATGATAATTAAAGTTGCATTAATCTCTTTGAAAATCATGTGTTTTATGATTGATCTAAGCACATTGAGATCAGATGTCACTTCATTAGATAGAGTCCAAAGAGATGTTGTGAGATTGACATACATTAAGGTGGCACATATTCTCACTAAGCCTCTACTAAAAGGAAGTTTCTGAAGTACCAAGATAAGCTGGAGTTGGTGGAGAATCCCTTCATTGCTAGAAGGGAGTGTTGAAGCTTATAGTAGCTTCGAAAGGTCTTTTGCATAGGCTTAGTGTCTTAGCATGTGGAAGATGATTTATTGCCTCTTTAGGTGTATGCTTGATGGAATAAGTGATTTGTCTTCTTTCCTATGTCTAACTTAAGAAAAATACAATAATTAAAGTCAATTAATTATAGTAGACTATTAAGTCATTTTCTAGGGATGAATAATTTAATTATTTAAGTGACATAGAAATGATCTCAACCTTTGGTCTCCAAGATCTTCTAGAAGGGAGATTAGGGTTAGGGATCTGGGCTTAATGAAGATTTTAAAAGGAAGCATAAAGAAGAGGTGAAGACACAAGAGCTGAGACACAACAAGAGAAAATGATTTTCCCTAGTTCGAGCGACTCAGTAGACTGAAGTGCAGAGGAGGAAAACTACAGGAAGATTTGAGGGCATACCCAAGAGACTTAGTTGTTGGAGATTGCAAGGCCAAGTTGTTGAAGAAAGAAGGAGGTCAATTTGATTGAAGAAGCTGATTTTCCACGGCGAAATTTCCTGAGGCATAATGGCAACTATAGGGGAAGGTGTGAGGTCGATTTACAAGAAAATTATTGGGCTGAGATTCTCCAAGTTGAGTTCCTTCAGAGGCCAATTTCCAAGGGATTGAATTCATCCAGTAGGGGTCAAGTTACAGATTCCAATAAATGTAGTTTTCCTTGTAATTCTTTGTGGATCCAAAACCATGATTTTCCATATTAATCAATGATAGATGTCGTGGGTTTTCATTTATTGCAATGTGTGATTGATCTCTCCTAATTTTTATTTTCCGCTACATATATTTTTACAGGTTAAAATACCAGTCAATTTATTTTTCAGTAATTCAAAACTTATTTGGTTAATTAAATAAATTGTTGGGAATAAATAATTGTCGTGAGAAAACAAATTTGGGCGGGTATTAGGAGATTTAATAGTATCATGACAATTTTCTTTAGTATCATCTCTTGTGTCAATCCTTAAATCTTTAAAATCATTCTTCTATTTATTTTAGGGTAAATTAGGGCTTAATAACGACAAAATCATATATTGTCAACATTTATTGTCTTTGATGTTGTTGTCCTAGGCTTGTTTGGAATATGTTGGAAATGGGAAAGTGTCATTTTATGTGCATTTCTCAGCCCTATTAGGCCTTACGTCTAGGGTTTAAGTGTTTTTGTATGCCTTTTTAACCATAGAAAGTTGTAACTTATTCGCCTATTTACTCTTATTCTTAACCTTCATTTTTCATTTTATTATCATTGTTTCCAAGGTTAAGTCTATTGCTGCTATAAATTGTTCTATTGATGCAATTTCTAAATTTTTATGCTAGTTTATTACATCCAAGTCCAATTACTTGATTGTGTGTGTTGAAGCGTGTGGTAGCTTCAGAACTTCTTCTACATTGGCTTGGTGTCTAACATGTAGAAGATGATTTATTGCCTCTTTAGGTGCTTGTTAGATGGAGTAAGTGATTTATGTCTTCTTTCCTACATCTAACTTAGGAAAAGTACAATAATTGAAGTCAATTAATTATCGTGGACTATTAAGTCAATTTCTAAAGATAGATAGGATATTAGGGTTAAGGATTTGGGCTTAATGAAGATTATAAAATAAGTCTAAGGAGAGATGAAGACACACAAGTGGAGAGTGACTTTTCTCTAGAGAAAGAGGCTCCGCTAGACTATAGGGTAGAGGAGGAAGAGTGCAGATTGATTTGAGAGCATTCCCTAGAGGTCGAATTGTTGAAGCGAGAAGGAGGTCGAATTGTTGGAAAGATGGACTTTCCAGGGCCAAATTTCCTAAGGTGTAGAGGTTGTTCGAGGGGAAGGTGTGAGGGCGAGTTGTTGGTGAGAGTTAGGTCAAATTTCTTCAGAGGCTAATTTCCTAGCTGAAATTCCTAGAGCTGAATTCTTCCAATGGGAGTCGAGTTACAGGTTCAAGTCAAGCATATTTCCTTGTAATTTCTCTCTAGTTCGAAACCATGATTTTCTTGAGATTAATTAATGGAGGAGAATTATTGTGGGTATTTATATGTTGTAATGTGTGATTGATCTCTCTCTAATCTAGTTTTTGCGGCATATTAATTTATGGAAGTTAAAATACCAATGATTTTATTCTTCAACAATTCATAATTTATTTTGGATAATAAAATATTTTTTTGGGAATAAATAATTGTTGCGAGAAAATAAATATGGGCTAGTATTAGGATATTTTAACAGTGTGTGTTTAGGGACCTATTTTGAGCCTCTATTGGTTGACCTAAGCCTCTAGAAGAGCCATAGGATCCTTTTAACTCAAATATGCAAATTACTCATAAATCCACCTTAAACCCTAATTGCCTAGCCTTACTCGTTGGTGGCAAATCACTATAGAACTCTTAGGGGGGCACTAAGCTTGAGTTACTTGGATTATTTGATCTCTACTAGGGAAGCCTCCTTTTACTGGATTATGTCCATCACTAAAATGAGGGGAGTGGTTAGTAAGGTGAGAATGGTGACACTCCCAATGTTGCACCATTGTCTAGGTCACTTAGTGAGGTTTTGCACTAAGATTCTAGGTTTTGTTGGAAATTCACAACAAAGAAGGGGTTGTTGCAGTGTAAAATCACACATTTTTCCGACAACTTCATTTCTCTTCACTCTATGCTCCAACATCAATTTGAGAAGCAAATGTTTATTTATGATGAGTGGGAAGATTGTGCATTTAGAACAAGACAAGCTAGGATAACCAATGCTAAACTAGTGAAGATTGATTCCTTATGGGAAAGAGTGCAACAAGTGTGCACATTATGTAAACCTTTAGTGAAGGCTCTTCGCTTGGTTGATGTGGATAAGCCTACAATGGGCTACTTGTACGAAGGCATGGATAGGGCCAGTGAAGCTATCCAATCATATAATGTGTGGAAGGATACCTCCGAATATGAAAAATACATGATGATCCAAGATCTAATGAATAGTTTATGGACTAGGATACTCCATCAACACATTCATGCAGCAACACTTTTCCTCAATGTTTCACGTGCTTACTAATTTAACTTTTGATTTCAATGGTGAGTGTTGAAAATACTAAGAGGGGTATGAATCGGTAATTCCTTTATTTTCACAATTGGTTAGGTTCCTTTAAACATTCAGAGCATCAAAACAAAACATGATGCAGTATCATAGCAAAAAGACAGTGCACAGAAGATTTTCTCTCAACAAAGCTTCATTATGTATGGTTACATACAAGTTTACCAGTTAAACTAGAAGGAAGTACAAAACTCCCCAAGGGTTTTACCAACAAGGGTGGGAAGGCTAATGCTCCCTAAGGCCTGAAGTGTTTATAGATCCAAACTAAAGGGATCTGCAATCCCCTTGTCCAATTCAACTTGTTTGCTCCACACTTCAACTTCTACTACTTTACATGCCCCACAACAATTTGTTGCACCATACAATGATCAAAACTAGGTTTGAGCTCTCACACTAGGGGCAATGACACACTTACAAATGATAGTCAATGTTCCATCGATTTTCCAAGATGGGGAAACATGGGAGCAGGGATACGCACAAGGGGGAGGCATATAAGCAACCCCAAAAATTAGAGAAAATTTCAAGAAAACAGCGATACGTCAGAGTCATAAAAATTATAAAATTATTAAAAATTTAATATATAAAAATAACAAATAAAATCTCAACAATATGTCAATATCTAAATTAGTAAATAGTAAATATTAATAATTATGAAACATACTTCTAAATATGATCATTTCGTATTAGACTAATATGAATCAGAATTATAATTTGACATTTATGTAATCATCGATGTAAATCTAAAAGAAAATTACTAAATTGAATCCATCATTTGACATTACGCAATGTTCCATCTAAATTTATCATTTCGCAATGGGCATTAATATTATGCAATGTACATCTAAATTAAATTCATCATTTGACAATTGAAATTACGTAACGCACATCGAAAAGTAAATTCATCATATGACAATGACATTATCTTTAAGTCTGAAATAACCATAGAATACTAAACTAAAAGTAAACATAGAAAACAATGAATTACTAGTAAACTTCTTTAAAAGTACTAAATAATAAATACTAAAAGAGTCGAGGACTCAGTCATCAGTATCTAGATTCAAAAATTCAAAACTAGAACAATGAAAACCATTTAAAAGAAATGAACATCATGATCAAATAGATAATAAGCATCAAGGAGTTTGTTGATGCTCCAATGACTAGTCCTCTGCATCCATCTGTTGCATAAAGGCATATTTAAATTTGTAATTTTTTATTTTATTGTTTATGTTTTTAATTGTTAGTAGCAAAAAAAATTGGGGGGAAATATAGGCGTCCCTCTTGCGTCCCCAAGAGAGATGTGTTTCGTCACCTGAAAAATGCCCCCCGGAGTTTCCCTGAGTTTCCCCAAAAAAGGGGCCATGGGAAAATGTTTCCCCAAGAATTTCCCCATCCCAGGAGCGTGGGGGAGCAAGGAAGCGCGTCCCCCTCCCTGGGGGGTACATCCCCATGGAACACTGATGATAGCCCAACAATAAACCACAATAATGCCCCACTTCAAAACAACCAACCAAGTAAAGTTCTAACTGCTAAAGGATGTACAAGCTCTTACCTCAACTTCTACGGATGACTTGCCCATAAAAAGTAAAAGCACTATCTGATGATGATAATGCTTTTTCTTGATGTTCCTCCCTTTAATATTGTTGTAGATAAAACCCCTTTGTTTAATTTTCCCTCAACATATTGATGCCTGTGTTGAAATATGTAGCTAGGTTTGATCTTCATAATGACATATGTGATCATGATTTTATGTATTTAATGTAATGAGAAAAATAAATTTATTATTATTATTATTGAGGAATGGGTTTCATGCTCAAGGGAAATTTATTTTTAGGTCAAGCACCCATTGAGTGCTTCTAGCTTTGTCATAAAGTTAATTGAGTCATTGTCATGTATGAATGACCCATTTGGGCATGTTACATATTGTAAAGAAAATTTATTTGAGTCAAAAGACCCTCCAAGATCTCGTCATGGTGCAAAGATCAAGTCGGCCTACATGAAGGGTCAAGTTAGCCTAAAGATAGCAATTTGTACCCCTCACAAGCCTATAAATAAGAAGGAACTCGACCTCATTTGAACACTCACTCAAGCAAGTTCAATCTTCTCAAGATTGAACCTGGAAAAGGACGAAAAACAAGGAGAAGTACTACATCGAAGTTTTCGGGCCTCTCTACCTCTCGTGTTAGGGTTTCTACATTTGTTGGGCAAGTCGAAGTTGCAGAAGAATTTGTTGGGAAGGTCGAAGTTGTAGAAGAATTTGTTGGGTAGGTCAAAGTTGCAAGAGAGTTTATTGGGCAAGTCGAAGTTGCAGAAGAATTTGATGGGCAGGTCGAAGTTCCAGAAGAATCCGCTAGGAAAGTTGAAATTGCAAGAAGTTGTTGGCAGCGAGGTTTGACTTGGTCTTGGACGGCCTTGGTCAAAGGTCATCGGTCTTGGAATTTCCCAATTAAAGTTCTATAAGAAGAGAATAATTCTTGTGGGTTTTCCTCTTAGTTAGAGAGGTTTTGACCCTGGCTGATCGCCTACATCTTGTGTCCTATTATCTCATTGATTTTATTGTTTGGTAGTTGTTTGATGATAAAGAACACTAATAATGATCAAATGTGAGAAGAAGCTAATCAAGTTAAGTAAAAATACATCACAAGTAGTTATCAAAGTAAGAGAAATCACCAAATCTAGCTGCCCCTAGATTTCTCAACATGGTATTAGAGCTAAGGTGACAAGACAAGGAAAAGCATCTTAAAGAAGGACACTCAAGGGCTGAAGCACTAGAAAAGCATCAAGAAGTTCGATCAAGAGAGAAAAAGAAGCCTAATACGTAACAAGGAAAGAAGAAGGAGAAGAGAAGCATCTTAGATCTGCCTTTCAGCTAAATCTTCTCCACACATGCAAAGGTTAGGGCATCATGTTGCAGCAGTAGAAGCCGAAAATTGCAGTCACTCAAAGGAGCCAAAGTTTGGGTTAAAGGACTATTTAGCAAGTTGAATTGTCAAGAGAAGGAATCAAGGTCAAGTGAAGTCAAAAGGAGGCAAATTTGACCATATTCCAGCATCACGTATGACCGAGGGTTTTTGTATGAAAAGCCGAAATTGTAGTCCTACAATAGCAAACCAAAAATATGAAGAAGGGCCGAAATTTGAAGTTGTAAGAATACCTAAAAACCCTAGCTCATCTAAAGAAGAACTACACATTGAATCATCTAAAAGTCTCTACATTCCAGAGAAGCAAAAAGAAGTGTAATCATCATCATCAAGGAATCAAGGTGATCTCCCTCTCATTGAAGGATCACTTTTGAAGGAAGACATCTTCTATCATCATCAAAATCAAGAAGACATCAAGTTAAATATTTTAACATCAAGGGGCATTTTCACTTGACAACTAAGTGTATTTATATCTATATTTGAATCTATCAAAATGACTTCATTTTGCAAGGAGAGCAACAAATTGGTTGGGTCATCAAACTTTCTTGCATGGAAGAAGAGGATAGATTTGATCCTCATAGAAAATGAAGTCGTTGAGCATGTTAAGGGTTATGTCACTAAACCTCCAAAGGAAGAAGCTCAAGCTCTAGCTGAATGCATGAAAAGGGAAATAAGGGCTCAAAAAATCCTTATGTAGAAAAATTTGAAAAGTCAAAAGACATCTATGACAAAACCTGTAGAATTGTTCTCCGTAAGCAATACAAGAGAAATGATCTCATGAACACAAGAACTCTATAACATGAAGATATCAAAAGAAGAAGGAATAGTGTCATGCTTTATGAGGGTGTCGGAAATAAGGGACCAACTACAAGAGTTGGGAGAAATAATGACAAGGAAATGACTACTATAGTGCTCAATGCACTCTCAGAGGAATGAGGTAATTTTACATCAAGCATCTATGGGAAGAAGGAAGCTACTCCGTTCAATGAACTATGGTCACTATGAAAAATTAAAAAAACCAGGTTGAAGCCAAAAAGTGATGTCAGATCAAACGAGTAAACTCAAGAATATGCTGCCATGCCGAAGAGAAAAGAAAAGTTTGGGAAAAATTTGGTCCTCAGAAAAGGAAGAAGAATATGGAAAAGATCAAATGTTATTGTTGTCAGGAATATGCGCATCACAAGAGAGATTGTCCAGAATTCAAGAAGGACAACAAGAGGAAAGAAAGAAATAAAGCTCATATCACCAAAGAAGTGGAAGAACCTGATGAGAAGAAATCCAAAGGGATAGATCTTCACTATTAGGGTTCCTCCAATGCATAGCAAGGAGAAGTAGGAGGTGAAAAGACCTCTACCATGGCAGTCAAGATGAGAAGCATTATGACTAAATGCATCTTAGTAGAAGATGGCATCATATTAGAAGCATATCGTTAAAACAAGAGCTCATTAGAAAAGCTTGAAAGGATAGTTGATGTAGAAGTCTACATGATTGTAGTAGTCATCATAAAAAGGAAGTAGCTCTTGGTAACCTCATTGAAAGCATAAGTAGTACTTATGGGAAAAGAAAAGTCATCTAGCATAGAAAGAACTCATCATGTATCATCATCATTAGGAAGGAGCATTTGTAGGATGAGGATAATCAAGATCCTTCGTTGGAATCTTCATTGGAAGGTTCACCTCTCTTGGAAGAAGCAAGTGTCTTGTTGAGAATTCCATCTTGTATGAGATTCATGGGATGATGGTATGATGACAAAGGAATGCAGCATGTCAAGATGGTTGAAATACTCCCAATCAAGGAAAGGAAGTTGTTGAAGGACATCTAGATGACCAAAACAAGAAAAGAGGTGTGTATGCATATGTTTGATAAGTTAGGTCATGTCATCATATAGTTGCAGATGATGTGGATCGATACTCTACCTCATAAGTATGATCAAAAGAAAGGGTTCTCTTCTGTTGGAAAGATGCATTGAAGGCATGGTTCACAAATTGACTAGATGAAATCGGCATAATATGTCCTCATATGAAATATGAGGTGGTTGACAAAGATGAAGGAACTATGATTGGAAGTTCCTGGCAAGCAATATGTGAATAAAGAAAAGAAGAGATTGTGAAAGATGCAACTATGGTCACCTAGAAAAGGAAATCAACATTTGATGACTAGAAGAAATTGGCCAGATATCTCCATGAGAAAGATATGAAGACTTTGGGAAAGTCCAAAAAGAAAGAAGACCCTTGACAATTAAATATCTTGGAGATGTGTCAATACATAAGCAAGATATTGATGTTGCCCCAGGCAAATGTCATGATGAAGGGCCATCACAAAAGGTAATTTTTGATGTGATGTTCATTTCTGATTTTGAACAATAATTGGATGGGCAAAGATAGGGCTACCAAAAGGGAGTTGTGGATGTCACCTACAACTAAGCACTCATGTGGTTGGATGGAAGATCCCAAAGGAAACATGACGTAGAAGAGGTAGATATATGAAGAAAAGCCAGATATGGATCAGAATATCACTTTCTAATGAAGGGAAGGATGACCTAACTGACATAATGTAGGAATTTACAAGGTAAGTTCCTCAGACAGAACACCAAAGGACACCGCTCACAAACAGATCACAGATCAATACACCAGTATTTTGACGTGGTTAAAACCCTCAAAGAGGGAAACAGTCCATGGCCTGAGCCAACGCGGCCACTTCAGGCAATTTATTAATAAAAGAATGAAAATTTACATATGCTTCTCTCATAGACGGATTACCCTACAAATGACCCTCCTGCTCTTTAAATAGAGATCATGGACTAATCGGGTGTTAAGCCACGGATCAAGTGTCGGTAATACCGAGGAGAGAATGAACCGTCGGATCATTACATATCATAACCGTCGGATTGTAAGTTACAAAATGTACATAGTAAAGAAACACACTTTACCTAACTCTATACTAGACCAAGTTGTACTTAACTATTTCCTATGTGTCAGAATATCCTAACATCCCCCCTTAAGAACAACTTGGGATAGGATTGAAGGATTTACAAATATGACACAATAGGAGAAGGAAGGAGGCACTAGAGCCTATCCCCCCTTAGTGACAACTTCCTGAACTCCAACCATAAATCGAAGTTTAGTGAACTTCGCCTCAGTGAGAGCCTTTGTAAAGATGTCTGCAACTTGATCATCTATTGAACAATATTGCACTTCAAGAACATGGTCGTGAATGAGCTTTTTGATGAAGTGCATGTACAATTCAATGTGTTTTCTGCGCTGATGTTGGACTGGATCTTTGCATAGCTGAATGGCACTTTGATTGTCACACCAAAGTGTAGTCAGATGCTGCTGCTGAAAGCCAAACTCTGACAGGATCTGACGAAGCCACAAGGCTTCCTTACTAGCTTCTACGGCACCACGATACTCTGCTTCTGCTGAAGAAAGAGAAATGGCACCTTGTTTCTTGCAAGCTCATGTAATAGGTCCTGAACCAAGAGTGAACACATAACCTGCAGTAGACTTCCGATCATCAGGGTCACCAGCCCAATCAGAATCAGTGAAAACAACCAATAAAGGAGATGCTTCTGCACTATAATGAATCCCAAACTGAACTGTAGCTCGAACATAACGAAGTATTCTGTTAGCTGCTTTCCAATGAATATCACGTGGTTTTGCATAAACCGAGCAACAAGGCCTACGACAAAGGAAAGGTCAGGACGAGTATGGGTTAGATACAAAAGTTTTCCTACAAGTTGACGGTATAAGGTAGCATCAACTTCAGGAGAAGTACAAGTGCCTGAAAGTTTGACTCCAGACTGAAAGGGAGAAGGGGCTGGCTTACAGTCTTCCATGTGAAAATGGCGTAGAATATCACAGGCATACTTGGACTGAGAAAGGGAAATACCTTCCTTGGATTGCAAGACTTGAAGACAGAGAAAATAATGTAAGTGTCCTAAGTCTGTCATTTCAAACTTCCTTTTAAGGCTAGACTTCACATGGTTTATAAGGTTGGGATCACTACCAGTCAAGATAAGATCATCAACATAAAGAACAAGAATGATAAGAGACTTGCCCACTTTCTTGGTGTAGACAGTATTGTCAGAATGACACCTAGAGAAGCCAGATTCTAAAAGAAAGTTATCCATTTTGGCATACCAAGCTCGAGGAGCTTGCTTGAGACCATAAAAGGATTTCTTAAGCCGACATACAAGGCTGGAGTCTGTTTGTATAAAGCCAATAGGTTGTTCCATATAGATTTCTTCATGCAAGTCCCCATGCAAGAAGGCGGATTTAACATCCATCTGATGGACTTCCCATTTGAAAGAGGCAGCAAGGGAAAGAACAAGTCGGATAGAGTTCATTTTGGCAACAGGGGAGAAGGTTTCAGTATAGTCAATGCCTTCAACTTGTGAAAAACCCTTAGCAACAAGACGAGCTTTATGTTTATCAACTTTCCCATCTGGTCCATACTTGGTTCTGTAAACCCATTTGCATCTAACAAGTTTTCGTCCCTTTGGTAGAGGAACAAGATCCCATGTATCATTTGCCAATAATGAATGATATTCTTCATTCATAGCTGCTTCCCAATCTGGATGGCTTGAAGCTTCTGCAAAGGTGTTAGGATCATAATTCACTGAAGCTTGAGCCAGTAAAGAAGAGGCTCTCTCGAACTGAGAACGTGTACATCGCCGAACTATAGGATCACCGGCAAGATCACCTGCTGCATCCCGAGTAGCACGGACCCATTTTGGAAGCTGAGGAGCTGAAGGAGGATCCTGAGAAGGTGGGGGAGGATTTTCATCCTCGCTTTCATCATCTGAAGAAGAAACATTTTCAAAAGTAGAAGAGATAGGGAGAGGTGGCACATCCGCCGAACTAGGCTCGCAGGCCGATATATTTTCATCAAACTTTACATCTCTTCTAATGATAACATTTTTGGACTTAAGTGGAATAAGTCTATATCCTTTGACATCTTCAGAATATCCAACAAAAATACATTTTTCACTCTTTGGTTCTAAAGCTTTATGTTTCTCATCTGGAATATGGGCCCATGCTTCACTTCCAAAAACACGAAAGTGACTTACATCTGGTTTGTTTGAGCTCCATGCTTCTTCTGGAGTGATATTCTTTAAAACCTTAGTAGGAGTGTGATTTATTATGTAATTTGCACAGTTAATTGCTTCTGCCCAATAATTAAGACTAAGTCCTTTAGATTGAAGCATACAATTAGCCATTTCCTTTAAGGTGCGATTCTTCCTTTCAGCTACACCATTTTGTTGTGGAGTATATGGAACAGTATGTTGCATTTGAATTCCATTCTCAGTGCAAAAGTTGATGAATGTGTTTTTAACATATTCTTCGCCATTATCAGATCTTAGCTTAAGAATTTGATGTCCAGATTGTTTTTCAACAAAGGCCTTAAAGGCCAAGAACATGTTAAATACTTCACTCTTGAGTTTTAAGAAGTATACCCAAGTGCGTCTGGAGAAATCATCAATAAAAGTTAAGAAATACTTGTAGCCAGAGAATGAAGCAACTGGAAGTGGACCACATAAATCACTATGCACGAGCTGTAAAGGGGCTGAGGCATGCCAAGAGGCACGTTTTTCAAAACTGTCCCGATGATGTTTTCCGAGTACACATCCGGAACAAACACCATCTCTGCAAGATACCATTGGAAGACCTGTCACCATATTTTCTTTACATAGATTCTGGAGAGAGAGATAGTTTAAGTGACCAAATCGCTCATGCCAAAGTTTGCTCACTTCATCATTATGAGCAACAAATACTGAGTGAAGATTTGATGACCCAAAGTTGTGAAACTTATACAACCTTGTAGAATCATCAGCAATGCCAGTAGCTAAAATCTATCTAGGATCTCTTAGGTCCTTAATTACAACATCGTGCGGTGAAAATTCAACGATTTTCCCTTCACCTGAATGGGTTATCTGATATACAGATAGAAGGTTGCAGAATAAGGTTGGAACACATAATACATCATTAAACTGACCATTGTCTAGATGAACAGTTCCAGTCCCTACAACACTAAGAGATCTATCATCACCAACATATATATTTTTGGTGTTACAATCATTTAAAGAAGAAAACATGGCTTTGTTTTTGGCCATGTGATAAGAAGCTCCAGAATCAATGAGCCACTCATGAGAATGAGAAGAAGAAGATACATTTAGTGCATAGCCAGACCGAGATGCTTGACAGCCACATGCAGAAAGTGCCATTCCTAAAGATGAAGTTGAAGTTGAAGATTGCTCCAAATGGATGTTATGCTTCTTCATTGCTGCTTCCAAGGCTTCCATCTTCTTAAAGCATTTGGATTCTAAGTGGCCATCTCGATTACAAAAGTTGCAATTTCTGTCAGTCTTCTTCCCTTTGTTTTTATTCGTCTTATCATTTTGTTGAAATGATTTTTCATTTTGAGGCTGAAATTGCTTAGGACCCTTGTTTGGTTTAGTACCATTCTTTTTAGGATACAACTTCTTAGGATTCTTTGGATTTGGTTGCTGCTGGGCGGCTAACGCTTTCTTAGAAGAGTTTCCAAGATGAAGAAGACCAAGGTGTAAGAGTTTTTCTTGTTCTCTTATTAAAGAATCACAAAATGAATCAAAGGAAGGGGACTTGTAGGTTTGTCCTTGAGAAATGAAGGCTTCTCTGTAGAATGGAAGGTGGAAACAAACACAAAATAGGCTGGTCCCAACTTAGTAAGAATGGAGTAGATAAGGCTACTATCCTCTTTCTTAACCTTAACACCTTCCAAGAGAAGTCTAAGGGTCTTGAACTTGGACAAAAAATCTTCAATGCAAGAAAAATTGGGGCCCGCTGTAAGCAATTCATTTTCAAGTTGATGGGCTTTAAATTCATTTTTAATTCCAAAGACTTTAGTAATTTGTTGCAGTGCTTCATCAGGAGTATCAAGTTCTGCAATATGGAATCTAAGATCTGGAGAAATAGACATCCCTATCAACCCACATGCTTGGTCTTGCCTATTTTCCCATTTAGCTGCCTTATATTCATCTTTCAGTTTGGTCTCTTGGCCTGTGGCTATTCTGTAAAGACATTTACTTCTAAGTAAATCCACAATGTAGGACCACCATTGGAAGTAGTTAGTGCTATCAAGAATGACTTGGCATGGACTTTCCATTTTTAACAGAAACTGAAGCTGTAGATGCTGAAACTAAGTGTACCAATGGAAAGATCTCGAAAAATTAGGCCGTTTCAAAAAAAACGGTTTTGAAAATGGCTTCTGGATGAAGAAGTTATGGCTTTTTGAAAAAAATTGACGAAGTCGCCGACGAAGTGCGGGAATGTGCGGAAATGAAAAAATCCACCCCCACAAAATGGAGACTTGAACCCAAGACCTCTACTCTCATAAATTAGCTTTGCACTAAGTGAGCTATACAAAAAGTTTGAGAGAGAGAGAGGGGGGGTTGATGCTTTGGGTTGCATGCTTGCTTTGAGAAAGCTCTTTTTCCCTACAAAACAAAAAACACAAAACCCAACACGGACATACAAAAAAAATGAACCTTGTGGCTCGAAGTTAGCTTTAGCCGGAAACTAAATATTTTCCTCAATGTTTCTGATTTTCCGAGATCACACTAAGGCGCAGCGGAAAAGAGCATACGCATGAGAAAAATCCTTCCTTTCTGTTTCTGATTTGCCCAAATCGCACAGAGTCGCAGGGCAAAGAGCATACGCAGAAATGAAAGGAATAGATCCGGCAATAAAAAAAAAAAATAAACCGAAACCGAAATAAACAGAGAGAAAATAACTGTAAACTGCAAATAAACACTGTATACCTCCAGATCTTAAAAATGACGTAGCTAGGGCTACCGGAAACCCTTTCGCGTGAAACGAAAGGGGTTCCTCACTGGAACAGATGCTCCCAACACAATAGAGCAGTCCTCTCGGCCCGAAAGCAGTCAGATGCAGTTCTACCGGCTTCAGATTTGGATCACCAACGAACGTGGCCCTCAAATAGCTCTGATACCATGTAGGAATTTACAGGGTAAGTTCCTCAGACAGAACACCAAAGGACACCGCTCACAAACAGATCACAGATCAATACACCAGTATTTTGACATGGTTAGAACCCTTAAAGGGGGAAACAGTCCACGGCCTGAGCCAACGCGGCCACTTCAGGCAATTTATTAATAAAAGAATGAAAATTTACATATGCTTCTCTCATAGACGGATTACCCTACAAATGACCCTCCATGCTCTTTAAATAGAGATCATGGACCAAATGGGTGTTAAGCCACGGATCAAGTGTCGGTAATACCGAGGAGAGAATGAACCGTCGAATCACTACATATCGTGATCGTCGGATTGTAAGTTACAAAATGTACATAGTAAAGAAACACACTTTACCTAACTCTATACTAGACCAAGTTGTACTTAACTATTTCCTATGTGTCGGAATATCCTAACACATAACTCGTGAAGGAAAGTGATGGATGGCCGATGCTCTACGAAGAAATCCCAAAAGATGAAGGCCCCATAAAGATGAAGATGAAATTCATGACATCAAATGGAGGAGCTATACAAGTAGTTGAAGGTCCCGTGATCTCCACCTAGGAAGAGATAGTTGTTGCTCGAAACAGGTCCCTGAGGAAGAGGGAGCCTAGAAGCAAGTTTCTGATCAAGAACAAACTTGGAAGCAAGTTCCTAGCTAAGAGGGAGCTTGGAGAAGTCCCTGGTTGAGAGGAAGCTTGGAGAAGTCCCTGGTTGAGAGGGAGCTTGGGTACATTCCTTTTATGGGAATGAATACATTCCTTCATAGGAATGGGTATATCCTCCCTAATTAAGAGGGAGACATAGACACATCATTCTTGTGTTCACTTTGGAAGAAATAATGGAGAATTGGGTAAGCATCTGGCATCTGATACTCTTTGAGGATGTGGTAGGGAATCCAAGATAAGAGTAGTCCTAAGAGGACCGATATTCTTTGACGACTGGGAATCCAAGATAAGAATACTCCTAGAAGGACATAGCCTATGAACACCTGGGTGGGGTATGTTCCTTTAAAGACAATGATGATGGTGTCTATAAATCATTGGTCTCGCCAGCATTGTGATCTGATCTTGTGGAGAGATAGAGTTGTTAGCCAAGGCCTTACTATGTGACAATGTTGGATGATATGATGCTAAACAGATGGGTTACAAATCTGACTCTTCTTATGAGAATTCTTCAGATTGAGAATGTCCAAGTACCTTATATGTATTATGAATACCTCCCTAGTTTAGAGGGAGTGTTGAAATATGAAACCAGGTTAAGTCTTCATAATGACATATGTAATCATGATTTTAAGTATTTAATGTAATGAGAAAAACAAATTTATTATTGTTATTCTTGATGCATGGGTTTCATGCTCAAGGGAAATTTATTTTTAGGTCAAGCACCCATTGAGTGCTTCTAGGTTTTTCATAAAGTCAATTGAGTCATTATCATGTATGAATGACCCATTTGGGCATGTTACATATTGCAAAGAAAATTTATTTGAGTAAAAAGACCCTCCAAGAGCTCATCATGGTGCAAAGATCAAGTTGCCCTACATGAACAGTCAAGTCAGCCTAAAGATAGCAATTCATACCCCTCACAAGCCTATAAATACGAAGGAACTCAACCTCATTTGAACACTCACTCAAGCAAGTTCAATCTTCTCAAGATAGAAGCTGGAAAAGGACAAAAAAGAAGGAGAAAAGCTAGATTGAAGTTTTTGGGCCTCTCTCTCTCTCTCTCTCTCTCTCTCTCTCGTGCTAGGGTTTCTACATTTGTTGGGCAAGAGAATTTGCTGGACAGAAGAATTTTTCTGGGTAGATTGATGTTGTAGAATAATTTGCTGGACAAGTTGAAGTTGCAGAAGAGTTTGTTGGGTAGGCCGAAGTTGCAGAAGAATTTGATGGGCAGGTCGAAGTTCCAGAAGAATCTATTAGGCTAGTCCAAATTGCAAGAAGTCATTGGAAGCAAGGTTTGACTTGGTCTCAAAGGATCTTGGTCAAGGGTCATAGGTCTTGGAATTCGTCAATTAAAGTTCTATAAGAAGAGAAGAATTCTTGTGGATTTTCCTCTCAGTTAGAGAGGTTCTAGCCCTGGATGATCACCTACATCTTGTGTCCTATTTTCCCATTGATTTTATTGTTTGGTAGTTGTTTGATAATAAAGAACACTAATAATAATCAAGTGTAAAAAGTGTCAGAAAATCTGAAAGGCAGAAAGGTCTTCTCTTGTTGATAATTACTTGTGATTTCTTTGAATTATTATTAGCTTTCTTATGTCCTTTTATCTTTGTTCATCAAGCAATTACCAAAACCAAAACACAAAGATCAAGGCCACTACATGTAAGCCCACGGCTAGGGCAAAAAACCCTATATATGGTAAAACCCAGTCAAGAAATCTTCCTTCAGTAATTCAAATGAGATACACCAAGACACTAGACCAACAAACCTTCCTCCTCCACCAAGTCAGCTTTCCAATATGTTTTGGCACATTTCAATAGTCTCTTCTTGTCCAGTAGCTTCAACCCAGCATCAACCTAGAAATTTTGGCCCCAACCTTAACTAGAAGCTTCAGAATTTCAACCTCCCAGCAACTGTTGAATTTTGGCCCCTCCAGCAGCTTCATAGGGGTGGGAAAAAGAAAGAGAATATTCAACTTCTTATGCTTGTGAGAGACCTTCTCCTTTGCTATCCTTTTCCTTCTTCTTCCTTGGAATTCACACTTTTTCTAGCCCTAGAAGTTGCAAATCGAATTTGTTGTGAATGAGTGACAAATGAGGTCGAGTTGTTCCCTTCATATAGTGATTTTTCCCACCAGTTTAGGTCGGCTTGTCCAATTTGAGGCCAACTTGGTGGAGGAGGCCTAATTGACTTATTTTATAATAAAATAAATTTCTTCTTGGACAAATAAATCCCAAGAAGGGTCTTTTACAGCATGACATGGACAAAGACACTTGACATAAACCCTAGAAGTCTTCAATGGAGGCTTTTACCTAAAAGATACTTGACCCAAGCATGAAACCCATGCTTTAATAAGTCAAATTATTTAAAAAATTAAAATCTTTTTCTTTCTTTTGATAAATATAATACATCATGACTCAAATACAATTATGAAGACTGACACTAGTTACATTCTTCAGCACTCCCTCTTAACTAGGGAGGTATTCATAATCACCTATATTTATAGAGGTACATGGAAGATCTCCAAGATGAACTACGAAGAGTTATAGCACGCTCAGTGCTGCGGACTAGATACCTAACCAGGGTAATCTATCCGAGTGGGACAAAGATGGACTCAAGCTTTCAACGAGTCTAGGTACCATTAGGCTTACTCACTAACCATCAACCCAGGGATCTAGGTGTGTATCCAAAGTCAGAGCTCCAAGACTAACGCCACCCTCCCTCTTCGGGATCTAGACATTAACACATAGGGCGACCAAATGTCCTCCCAAGCATCCGCCATTAGATGCTTCATCTCTCTCTAATAAACTAGATATATCCATTTGTCCAAACATGCTTCTAGAGTGTCCAACCTTCTTATGGAGAGATTTTAACTATACAAACACAAACCCCAATCAATAATAAACTTTTAAACATACACATAGGTAAACACAAACCTTCAGGGTCCTCATTCATTCTGATACTACACAATTTGTCGAAAGCTTTCTTATTCTTTTGTTTCTTCAGCAGAACCAAATGTATCTTTATATCTTCTCAAGTCTTTTTGCACCTTCATGAAAAATGAACATTTATCTGTCGTTATTTATTCTTCAAGGTATTTATTATGACTGTCATAATATGCCCTCCCTCTCAACTGGGGAGATATACCCTTTCTTCTATCCTGACTCCCTCTCAACTTAGGGAGATCAACCACTTCCTTCTTTTATAACATTAGAGAATCTTTTATGGCTTCATCAAGGTCATCTTGATCATCATCATCATGCTTATACGAAAATCTTCATCATCTTGAAGATTATGTACCTGCAAAACTTAAATGGAAAGTACAACCAAATACAAACATACAAAAGCATGAAGTTAACTATACCATAATCATGTTACTATAAGGAAGAATTTAGACTTTAGATAAACACCTAAACCTAGTTAGGTTCATAATCACCTAGATTCCATCATCACAACTTAAAGCAATTCAATCATAGCACCAAGGTTTCACCAATTTTCAGAATTTACATGGCAAACTCTACCATGATTTAATGCAAACCCTAGATTCCATCTTCAAGACACAAAGCCATAGATATCAGCGGTTACTAACAATCCTACCAAGTATCTAAGGTTTCAACAATGTTAATTCTAATATGGTTTTTTGCAACCCCTATATTTTATCATAAAATTAAATCATATCAATACCATCATATCCTAGAATATCACTCTACTATGGCTTAATTAAAACCCTAGAATTCATAGACTAAAACATGAACAACAACAATTAGGTTAGCATACTCATATATACATATCTAGGATTTCATAATCATGCCTTTGCATTTCATGATATTATCTACTAGGTAAACCCAAGATACAAAAATTAATATATCAAAGTTAGATACACAATGATTTTCAAAGGGCTAGGGTTTCAATCAAACATACAAACATATACCTAGGGCTTCATTCCTAGAATCTTACTTTCAAGGATTTTGTTCACAAACCTTAATTCACCAAACCCTAAAGATCTAGGGTTTCAATACATAACTTAGATATTAATAGCAAACCCTAAAGGACTAGGGTTTCTATCATAACAATACCAAAACCCTAAACATGAAATGAATAGGTTTTCTAGATTTTATAAACAACCCTAAATAGACTAAGGTTTCATAATCAATATTGACACACCCTTAGGTTAGGGTTTTACAGTGAACCTTTTTAGGGTTCCACAAGAATGATAATATAATGTGGGTAGATTCGATCAATGATTAATCACCCTAACAAGAATCTTTGTGATTCAAAACCTAGACATGATGATGTTAGTAATGTAGAGCAAATTTTAAAAGAAGAATGATCGTACCTTTTACATGAAGAGAACTTTATAACAATGTTTAAGACATACCTTGAGTTGTTCCTTACAAACCTTATAGGACATCAATTCTTGAAGGGCTTCCTTTGCAACTGAAAGTTTATCCTTTGAAGTCTCCTCCATAACCTTAGAGTATTTAGCAAGGTTTCCTAACCAAGGAAAATACAAAGGTTATTAGCACATAATACAAACAAAATTTTGATGTGAGAAGGAAACCAAACATGAAAAGATGAAACAAAGAACATAATACTTATCTTTTGGGAAAATGGTGGAGGCTCCCTCTTAGTCCAATATTGAGGGAAACCTACAACTTATTAAAATAATTCAAAAATGTTCTAACGAGACATGTTATACCTACAAACTCTAGAAATCAAAACATAAAGGAGAATAATTCAGAACTTTAAAAATAGAAGACTAAGAAGGATAAGAGAGAGGGGATTTAGTAGTATAAGTCCTTGACTTCCAATTCTTCAGTCTTGCTCTTCTTAGGTGGAGCTTCATCAGCAATATTCGCATGTTCTCTTTCTCTCTTCCCATTCCTTGGATTCTCTAGACATTGATTTTTATAATGACCCATCTTATCACAATTGTAGCATTCAATCTTTGATAGGTCAAATTTCTTCTTTTTGTCTCTTGTACTTCTTGAAGGTTCCCTTCTTCTTGTGATGAGCGGAATAGGCATTTGAGATGTTCTATTCTTCATCCTCCTCGTTGTTGCTTACTAATGATATTTTGGCTTCTTCTTAAATGCATGCATTCCACATTTGTTTGAATGTTGGAGTATCCTTCCAACTATTGATTCCCGATGCAAAAGCACTCCAAGATTTTGGTAGACCTAAAAGAGCAATGATTACGAGCTCCTTTTTTGGAACAATTGCATCTATTGCTTGGATTTCATCTCTGATTCTAGATATCCTTATAAAGAAGAATGCCACAGTATCGTCTTTTGTCATCTTAATAGTTCTTAATTCATTCTTGAGGTTTGCAATTGGACCAATGTTCTTGATTGTGAGTAATTTGGATAGAGCCTCATACATTTCTTGAGCAAAATCTATGTTGGATATATATGGAATGAGGTTGTCCTTTACTCCATCCACTATTAAGTTCATGGTCAATAGTTCAGTTTCTCTGAACTTTACTTTCTCTGCTTTATCTGTAGGCTTCTTGAATTTTCATAGAACTAGATCCAAAACCTTGTTCTTCTCAAGGATGAGATCTATCCTCTTTTTCAAGGCTCTGTAGTTGGAGGCTCCTTCTAATTTGTTTTCTCCCTTCATTGAGTTTGACATAGTTCTTGTAGATAGTAGACTTCTTTTTTTATATAATCATTTTCCTTAATGACCTTCTTAAAATCTCTTTTTCTTCAATAGATCTTCAGGGTGCCTTTTTCCTTCTTCTTTACCTTAGCTCCAATACCATGTTAGAAAATTAGAAACGCAGAAAGATTTTCTCTTGTTGATAATTACTTTTTATTTCTTTGAATTATTATTATACTTCTTATGTTTTTTTTTATCCTAGTTCATCAAGCAATTACCAAAGTTAAAACACAAAGATCAAGGACACAAGAAGTAGGTGCACAGCCAAGGCAAAACCCCTATATAGGGTAAAACCTAGTCAAGAACTCTTCCTTCATTAATTCAAATGAGATAGACCAACAGACCTTCCTCCTCCACCAAGTCAGCTTGCTAGTATGTTTTAGCACACTTTAGTAGTCTCTTCTTGTCCAGCAGCGTCAACCCAGAAATTTCAGCCCCCAACGTCACCAACAGCTTTAGAATTTCGGCCTCCAAGTAACTGCAGAATTTTGGACTCTCCAACAGCTTCACACATGTGGGAAAAAGAGATAATTTTCAACTTCTTACGCTTGTGAGAGACATCTCCTTCGCTATTCTTTTCTTTCTTCTTACTTGGAATTTGCACTTTTTATGGCCTCAGAAGTTGCAAATCAAACTTGTTGTGAGTGAGTGACAAATGAGGTCGAGTTGCTGCCTTTATATAGTGATTTTTTACCCTAGTTTAGGCCAGCTTGTCCAGTTTGAGGCCGACTTGGTGGAGGAGGCCTAATTGACTTATTTTACAATAAAATAAATTCTTCTTCGAAAAATAAATCCCAAGAAGGGTCTTTTACAATGTGACATGGACAAGGACACTTGACATGAACCCTAACGTCTTCAATGGAGACTTTGACTTAAAAATCAATTGACCCAAGCATCAATTTATTTAAATAATAAAAATTATTTTTCTTTCTTTTCATAAATATAATACATCATGACTCAAATACAATTATGAACACTGACACTAGTTACATTCTTCAACAAGAAGAAGCTAATCAAGTTAAGTAAAAGTACATCACGAGCAGTTATCAAAGTAAGAGAAATCACCTAATCTAGCTGCCCCTAGATTTCTCAACACCCTGTCTAGATTGCTGAAGATGACCCCTCTGCAACAATTTGACTAGGATAGTGGTCTGCCATTGAAATCAGTGAACAGTAACCCCGCTTGCTCGACACATCTTAGCAGCGCCCATAATACATGAATATCCAATCAAACCCTTTAAACCAAACTGCTACAAAATGGTATGATAAAAAGGACTGATTTCTTCAATACTGAAGCTGAAGATGACAGTGAGTCTACTTGTCAATAACACCCTTACTGCTGCAAGATGATGAAACAATTGATGATAAAACCCTTACTACTGAGCTTCTTTAAATGCTACAAAATGTTGTGACACTATGACTGCTACAGAATGTTATGACAATGAAACTCTTACCGCTAAGCTTCTTCAAATGCTACAGAATGTTATGACACTAAGTCCCTTACGAATGAACATCTTCAACTGGAAATGATTTGATTTCTTTGTCTTATTTGATGAAGACTTTTCTGTAGGATACATAAACAGTCTTCAGGTATGATGAATACTCGAACAATCTTGGCATCAGTGCTTGCATCAAAATTATCATTAAGATGTGACCCCTTTGATGCGTTTTAACTGATATGATGAAGTATCTGAAATTCAACAACCTAGTCAGACTCTGACTCCCTTTATCAAATCAGTACTGACTCCTTAAGGAAGCCACTGGAACTTAGCAGACTCAACCTACTCCAGAACAGCTTATTATGATGCAAAATGTCACAGTAAACTTAAACCCTTCAATTCATCAGATATTAATTAGCGCTGAAGTATGCTAATGCCAGGATTATGCCAAGATATTTGTAGGTCAGACTACAGCCAACGATACCATGAGAATTAGATTAAAACCAATTGTACATTGATCCAAGCAACAAACAGATCTTCAATTGTGCCGAGTTCCCATTTTAAATCACCAGTTAGGGCTTGAGGATTTACACCAGATTAGCCTTGAATCAGTCAAGAAAATCGAGCAAAACTTCAGATATTTGTTTGATGCTTCTACAAAGGTATATCTGAGATGTTTGTCATATAAAAATGTAGTGAATTCTTAATCACAGGAGAATCTCATGTGAACTGATGTCAAGCACCTTTCTTCTAACAAATGAATAGAACGGTGTTTATCAAACGTCCTTAGAACTGCATCAAAATGCCTGCACCAGTCCTTACAAAAGGATTAGTGAATAAGTGTTTCTAGTTAGGTCTTCAAATTAACTTCCAACAAGCTCAAAATATGACTCAGATCAGCTTCAAAATGATGTGCAATAGAGGCTGAACTGTCCTTTACAATCCACTTGAAGGTTCACCTGGTTGTAACCATGAGAAAGGCTAGTTCTGCACACAAAAATAGGATAGACGTGCTTTCAGGAGAATGCAAGGGAGCCAGGAACAGTTCCAGATCTTGCTCCAAAGGGAAGGTCGAATGGCCTTTGATGCCCACATCAGGCCTATACAATCAATCCAAACAAACCAACCTTCTCTGAACCTTGAGATGACAATGAAACGACAGAGATTTAAGACAAAGATAGATGAGAGAAAATAGCAAAACCCTTATCCCAAGATGATAAGAAACCATAACCCTTCTTCGACCTTCTTCAGGATGAATCAGGACTACACTGGCCGTAGAAGATTTCAGAATTTTTGAGACATGTTTTTGGCAATAATCACATTAAAATTCATTTGTCGACGCATGTTTAGCTGGGAAAAAGATGGAGGCACTTGCGTGTTTAGCGGAGACATCTACATGGCTAGTAGAGGAGGAGCAACAACAGCAACAACAAAGGAAAAGGGAGGAGCAGCAAGCATGGTGAGCATAGGAGCCCTTTTACATCATGAAGGGTGATGAGGCAGCATTAGCACCAACTTCTACACGTATGATATACCTACACCTACCAGTCAGCATTAGAGATGATGCAAGATCTTTTGGTGGAAAAAAAGCCATGATCTTTTCTCATAAAATGAGGAGAGGTTATTCATTCGTTTTTTCATTGTAGATGACTCATACTAATGTGGAACGAACAAAGTTCGTTCTTCAAGTTAAACACTCCAAAAGACATGGAATATGTAAATCTCCATTGAGATACAAGAATATATATTAAAATGTATGAATAGGAATGATGATACAAATGAGAGTAAGGGGCTTGCTTATATACTAGGGGGTGCCTCTTCATGGAAAGTCATGTCCCATTTAGACATTAATTAACCAATTAACTTAATCGTTATTACAATTATCCTCATTATTTATATTTATATTATTTTATATAATTTTTCGTAACATTGCCTTCCTCCTCAAAAAAACTTTGTCCTCAAAGCTTTGTTGATGCAAAAGGCGTGATCTCTTTTTCGGTTTCAAATATCTTCTCATCTCGGCACTATCATCTTCGTTAATACAAGTTGATATGATATTCTAAGTGACAAACTAAAATATCGTACTGAGAAGGGATCAGACCATCCTAGATTAATCTTTTGTAGAATATTTTGATTGCTAGAATTTTGTAACGAATTGTCATCATAAGACTAGATTGAAGTTACATCAATATTGTTTGCAATATTAGTTAGTTGTTTCTGTTCTGAATAGTCCTGATACATAGCTTGTTTGAGTTGCCTACTCTCATGATTGGGATGTCGATAGGGAACTTTTTGGGTTTGACTTTCCCTTATTAGGTGTGTGGAAATTTTTTGATTTTCTCTTTGTGAGGATGTTGTTGAGTTGGTTACAGAACCTTCATTTGGGATGTTCATCGTCTGAACAACAACATCTAAGTGTGTATTTTCTTCAACTTGCTTGTCTTCTTCCTGAGTTGTGACATTCACTGGGTCGGTATCGGTTGTTTTTTCATCAACTTGAATTCCTACATTTGATGCTTCCTTCTCGATAAGTTGTGCTTATTTTCTAATGATGTCTTATCCTTCTTAAGCATCTTAATTTGCATCAGTAATATTTCACTATGGTCTTTAAGTCGTGAAACTTCATTTTTTTCAGCATTGATCTGTTGATTTTTAATTTACCTTGGACAAGTGGTTTCCCATGGGTTAATCTATACCTAGGGAAAAGTGTCCAAAATAATTCTTTTTCTAAGTGTGACTTTATAAAGTAAAAGTGACTTTATAAGTGGTAAAGTCAATGTTAAATTATAAAGTGAAAAGTGACTTTAGACAAAGTACTATGTGGGTACTTTATTTAATAGGTGAGTTAAAAATAGAAAGTAAGGATTAAATGCACATTTATTCTCATCCCTTGATCTAAATGAATCTAAGCCATTAGATCTTAGAGTTGCCCAAAAGTCATTTAGGGAAACAAAAGAGGGTAAAGAAAAGAGAGATTGCATTCATTCTTTATGAGCAGATTGGAGAAAAGAGGCTGAGAGCTAGAAAAAAGTTCTGAAGGAGAAATTTGTTGCAGCAAGCTGAAGGAGTGATTTCTGGGCAAAGTTGGGCATGGAAATCAAGGCATAGAAGACAACATAAGGTACAGTACGAACAACGTTTAATGTTGTGAATTGCACGTTGTTCGAGAGAGGTTTTTGAAAAAAAATAAAAATCTATACAGCGGTACAGAAATCCGTATAGTCTGTATGGAATCCATATAGTATAGTTCGTATCCGTACAGTACATATTTTCAACTTCAAGTGGGCATGGAAATCGAGGCAAAGTGGGCATGGAAATCGAGGAAAAGTGGACACAGTTTTCAAGGAGTTTTAGGCTGAAGAGATAATTTGTATTTTGTTGTTTTGATTTGTTTGCAAATGTATTTTTCCTAACCTGAAAGATAGATAAATTTGAAGAGCTCTCTAACAAGTTTTCCCCGAGTAAGATTGAAGGGGTTTTACCTAGGTCTAAGTTGACCAAAAATCTGTGTATTTTTATGTGTGTTGTTGGTCTGTTTATGTCCATATTTATTTTCAACATGTGTTAACAATCCCATGTGTTTTAATCTGAAAATTTCATTTCCATAATTCTATATGTTGAATGTATGTTTATGCGAAAGGGCATTTAACTGAATGGGAGTGATAAGGTGAAATTAAAACCGGGTTAGGATTGCAGGAAACTTTTTACTCATCAAATTTCAACATGGTATCAGAGCAACACGCTGAAAATCGTAGTTTGAACAGCAAATAGTAGTTTGTGACAACAAATAGGGGTTTGGATAGCAAACAGTGGTTTGGACAACAAATTGAATTTTTGGACAACAAACTGATATTTTGGGAAAGCAAGGTGAAATTTCACACAAACTGAACTTTTGGACAACAAGGTGTGCTGGAAAGTTCATTTCTCCATTTTCTTGGTTTTGTAAATTTTGGACAGCAGTCATAGCCATGTTCTTAAGGATAGAGGACAGACTGGATGAGATATCCAATTATGCCATTTGGAAGGACAGAATTCAAACAGTGTTTGAAGACGCATCAGTTTGGGACATAGTGTGGCAAGTGGTTATACCTCCTACTGTTGCTGATGAACTTGCTGAATTCACAAAAAATAATGCAAAGGCAAAAGGGATTTTGATGAGCAGTTTGCAGGATCATGTGGTTCCTCAGGTGAGAGGAAACACATATGCATATCAGATGTGGACAGCTTTAACCACTCCCTATCAGAGTACCAATGAGAGCAGGAAGATGGTACTCAAAAAACAATTGAAGAACATCAGGATGATAAAGGTTGAAAGTGTACATTATCTTGGCAGGGTCAAACAGGTCCGTGATGATTTCACTGTTATTGGTGAGGCAGTTTCACCCATAGAGTTAGTCAGGATAGTTGTAGCGAGACTTCCTAAGTCTTGGGAGGTCTTTGGAGCTACAGTTACCTCTAGGGAGAATCTTCCCAATTGGGACAAATTCTGGGATGATTGTGTGTAGCATGAGATACGGAAGACTAGCAGTGGTGGGGTGAAAATGGCAGATGAGGAGGATGTAGCCTTGACAATAGGGGGAAGAACAAAAGGAAGGCCAAGAAAGGGGCCTCATGATGATGGGGCTAAAGGAAAGGAGAAGAAGAAGAAGAAAGATACAGATATGTCCAAAGTCAAATGTTGGGCATGTCAGAAGATGGGACACTATGCTGCTACGTGTCCTGAGAGGAAGAGCAAGGAGAAGAAGGGTACTGCAACTTCAGCAAAAGTGCAGTAGTTTGCTTCACAATTTGACAAGGACTTTGCATTTATTACTTTCACATCTAGTAGGAGTACATCATCCAATGTGTAGTACATAGACAGCGGGGCTTCCCGCCATATGACAAGTGCACAAGAGTTCTTTTCAGAGCTTGCAGAGAGGGCACTTGATATTGAGATTGTACTAAGAGATGGCTGCACTGTAAGAGTTGTTGGTGTGGGGACTATGACCTTTGAGAGGGAGTATTTGCCTCCTTTGAAGGTCATGTATGTTTTGTATGTTTTGGGGATGAAGGAGGAGTTGATTTCGGTGTCTACTATGGAGGAGAAGGGGTTTGACATCACTTTCTCAGGAGGGTAGGTATTGATGCATCCCAAGGGAGCTTCCATCACTTTGGCCAAAGTGATTGGAGTCCGCTTTGGGAAACTATACAGGTTTAGTTTTCAGTTGGCAAGAGCATTGGTGAGTAGCACATTTGGTATCACTCACACTAGTACCACCAGCAATAGGGACTTGTGCAAGTTATGGCACCAGAGGATGGCGCATATGCATCATGGAGCTTTGAGAGTACTGAGGGATATCACTACTGGAGTTCCTGATTTTAGTGTTGCGCATTATGAGGTCTGTAGAGGATGTGCTTTGGGAAAGTACACTAAGTTACCATTCTCAGCGAGCGACAGCAGATTTACAGGTATACTAGACTTGATTCATACTGATGTTAGTGGTCGTATGTCTCATGTGTCTTTGGGTGGTTATGAGTATTATGTTATATTCATTGATGGCTACTCAAGGAGGACTTGGATATATTTCCTGAGGACCAAGGGTGAGGTCTTTTGTTGCTTAAAGAGTTCAAAGCTCTTGGGGAAAAGCAAATAAGTAGGAAGATTCGGGTCTTGAGGTCAGACAATGGTGGTGAGTACACCGATGGTGAGTTTTCTGACTTTTGTGCACAGGAGGGCATTAGGAGAGAGTTCACGGTTCTTTACAACCCCCAACACAATGGGGTGTCTGAAAGGAAGAACAAAGCTATTGTTGGGGCTACTAAAGCAATGATTCATGATCAGGGGTTGCCTTTGTTTTTGTGGGTTGAGGCCAACAATACTGTTGTTTATCTTTGGAACAGGAGTCCTCACAGAGTATTGGGGAATATGACTTTGAAGGAGGCTTTCACTGGAGAGAAGCCTCATGTGTGACATCTTCGTATCTTTGGATGTCTCACATATTCTTATATCCCCAAGGAGCAGAGGACAAAGCTGGAACCCATGGCAGAGAAGGGTATCTTTATGGGTTATAGCGAGACTTCGAACGCCTATTGGATCTTCATTCCTTCTAAACAGAGAGTGGTGATTAGGAGGGCCTATCAAAGATCACGGGAGTATGATGATAGAGTCACAGACTTCTCCTCAGCAGGGAGGTCAAGTACAGGGAGCAAGACCTCAGGGTTCTGGATCGACTGGTACAAGAGGTACTTCAGTGTTAGTGACATTTGAGGCACCAGTGGCAAGTTCACCGAGCACTTCTTTAGGGAGTCCACTGGTACAGAGTTCACATGATACTTCAACTGACACAGGCACAGGTGTCAATATGATCCAAGTGGATATTGGTGGCCACCCATCTGTTCCACGTGGACCCCCACCATTTTTTCTATCAGTTTTTTAGTTTACTATTTTTGGCAATTTTTCGGGTCTTGAACTTCCAAAACCGTTTTGAGGCCCTAAACGACGTTTTTTTGGCAATCTCGATTCGAGCGATCGCATTAACATCATGTTTTCAGTTGTATTCCTCGGAGAGATCTTTCTAACGAGGTATCATGCGCATCAAACGGAGATAATATGACCACGCTATGACTCCGGAAAGTTGGCTGCCCAATTAACCCCAACGTGGCCCATAAATGCTTGGTGTTACATCTCCTCAGGTTAGGGTTTTGGTTGTTTAGGTTTTCCTCTTATTTTTCAATAATAAAAAGGCCCTTGACCCTCATTGTAGTTCAGTGCAAAGGCATGTAGCCAACACATCTCTTCTCAGAGATAAGCTACCATCACCGAGCTAGTCTCATTTCCATTATGTTTATAAGCATATTTCACTATTTGATATTAATGAGAGATAGTGTTATTTCTACTGCATCTATGTATTTATGGTTATATATGTAATTTGTTGTGTTCCTGTTTAAATTCAAATCATTGGTATCAAAGCAATCTTCTCTTTCTCTATTTTTCTTTGCATGTCCCCAACGAGGTTAGCATATAAGGAGTTAGGGCTCGAATTGGTCGAACCTTTGCAAGACCAACATCGTAAATCCCAACAGCCTCCCATGGGGGAAGAAAAGAAACATGAGGAAGCAGGAGATCCTATCAAAATATTGCTCGAGGAGGCCCTCGAGAAACAAAGGAACGCGATGATGGATAACTTTACTCAAATCCTTCAACGGTTGCCCACCGATGGCACATCCACATCCAATAGACACTCTAGAGGCTCCACACCTTTTAAGGTACAAGTAAACTTTGACATTCCCATATTTGAGGGCCAAATAGATGCAAACACAATAGATAAATGGTTGAATCTACTAGAAGGATATTTTTTTGTTTATGATTTTTCCAGCTGAGAAAATACACCCCCCATATCAAGGACTGGTGGGATACTTATTGTGAGTAGAAGGATAAAAGTAAGACCTCATTGTGTTCAGTCACTCCCACTTGGAATTCATTCGGAGACGCCATCAAGGAGCAGTACTACCCTGTCGGGAGCTACGAGGACAAATGCATAAAGTGGACCACGTTGCAGCAAGGAAGGGACCAAGATGTGTCGGAGTTTGCCAATGTTTTTCATACCCTTTGCACCAAGTTAGGTATCAAGGATTCTAAGAAACATTTGGTATTCAAGTACTGCGGCTTCCTACACAGATACATCCAGAATGAGATAGAGTTCCTGGACATCTCCTCACTCGGGACGGCGCACCGATATGCCGTCAAGATCGAGCAGAAGTTTAAACGGAAGAAGCGAGACTTTGGATCTGCGAATCTGAAGCAAGGGAAAGTGCCCCCAAACTGCAGAACAAAGGACAAAGCCAAGGTGGGACGGACCAGGACAACCCGCCAAGGCCACAAGCAAAGGACAACACTGCAAAGTTGAAGAAGGATACGGAAAGTGGTGTACTTCCATAAGAGCTCCAGCCACAACACAAGTGTTGGGCCAAGCAGTCACTGGTGGCCGAACTGAAGGCTTCAGAATCAGATGCATGTTCCGACTTTGAGTCAGAACCTAACAAGGGGAATGACAAACGGAAGCAGATTATTGATGTGGAGCCTAACGCCACTGTCGCCACCACAAAGATCCAGATGGAGGAACTCGAAGTTCCAAAGGAGGAGGAGCGTCTCTTCCACTCCCAAATGTGGGTAAAGGGTTCCCCGCTACAGTTCATTGTCGACAGTGGGAGCCAAAAGAACCTCATTGCAGCAGAGGTCGTGAAGCGGCTGGGCTTACCAACCACAACACACCCCAATAGCCCCCAACTTCCCTTCGCGCAGTTCCTTATCCAATTGATCCAGTTGAACACAGTTGTACACCATCAAGTGGCTTCACCACGGATGGGATCTACGCGTGAGCCAACAATGTCGCCCTCCATACAACATCAAGCCCTTCATGGATGAGGTATTATGTGATGTTGCTCTCCTTGATGTTTGTGATGTATTATTAGGCCAACCACACTTGTGGAAGCGACATGCTGTGTATGAGTCAAGGCCTCGCGTTGTTATTGTTACAATGGGAAATAAGTTGTACAG
Organism: Pinus tabuliformis; assembly: GCA_031772625.1. Lineage (NCBI taxonomy): Eukaryota > Viridiplantae > Streptophyta > Pinopsida > Pinales > Pinaceae > Pinus > Pinus tabuliformis. The sequence goes on along the minus strand of CM062810.1, from coordinate 475,188,416 downwards.
GATACCGGAGGTAGCACCACCTGCCGCCATCTCTCTGGTTACTGCAAAACAATGCAGAAAGCTCATTTCAAAAACCAGGAAATTTGCTTTCCTGATGATATGCCCTCAAGGAAAGAAGAAGACGGTGGCCATGACCTCCAGATAGGGCCCCTCTGCATGACAACAACAGATCGACAAGGTCGTGGAGTAGTACGAGGACATCTTCACCTCCCCTGCAGGGGTGCCTCTGCAATGTCAGGTCAAGCACTCCATCGATCTAACTCCAGGTGCATCGTTACCCAATGGACTAATATATCGGTGCTCTATTCTAGAGAACGATGAAATCAAGAGGCAAATTTAGGAGTCGCTGTAGAAAGGTCACATTCAGCCGAGTTCATCACCTTATGGGAGCCCGATCGTGTTGGTATAGAAGAAGGATGGGACTTGGAGACTTTGTATTGACTATCGAGCCCTAAACAAGATCACTGTCTGAAATAGGTACCTGATACCGCGGAATGATGACCTTCTAGACCAACTCAAAGGGGCAAAATATTTCAGCAAGATCGGCTTGAAGTCCGGATATCACCAGGTACCAATCGAACCCTCCGATGTTTGGAAGACTGCCTTCAAAGCCAAGGAGGGCCTTTCTGAATGGTTGGTTATGCCCTTCGGGTTAACGAATGCTCCTGCCACCTTCATGAGGCTTATGGATGACATCTTACGACAATTCACCAACTCATTCGTAGTGGTATACTTGGATGACATCCTGATCTTTAGCCAGAGTTGGGAAGAGCAACTCCACCACATCCGACAAGTACTCCAAACACTACGGCAACACAAGCTATGTGCCAATTTGGAGAAATGCACTTTTGGCATGACGAAGTGATCCGAATTGGATCCATAAAGAATGATTAAACAAAGCCATGGTTGTAGCAGGTCTGGACAAACTTCTAAAAATTCCAAAAAAGCAATCAAAAACACCCTGAACCAGTGGCAATGGCAGCCAGCGTTGAACGACGAGGACCCCGGTCAAAGCGCGCTGACCGAGGCCCATGGAGACCGCACGGGAGGCTGAATTAGCCCCTGGGATCCCCGGATCGGGAAACAGAGGTGGATTTTGATGTGCGATTAGTGCTTAATAACGCATCGCTTGGCGAAAAGGGCCAAAATGGAGAAGCCCCAAGCACTCGGATGCGTGGGGAGTCGGAGAACCGTGGGCGAAAAGCGAAAAAGTGCTAAAGGACAAGGCGAGACCTGCGCTCCGAAAAACCGGTGGTATTGATCAGGGCGCCCTCAAACAGTAAGTGGTTTCAGAGAAACTGGAGCGATCCCACTCAACAATCGATGCGTGGCAAGCTAAGGAGAGAGGAAACCGCCGCTGATCGCGCGCTAACGGTCGAGCAAGTCAACCGCAAGAGATGAGCGAACAGCATCGGATCTGGGGACTCCAAATTTAACGGCTGAGATCACGCCCGATGGAGGAAGCAGAATCGACGAAGGAATGAGCCGCGATTTAGAAGGATTTGAAGTCCGTTTTGACTGCCACGATGGAGGAAGACTTCATCCACAATGTAACCAAAGAACTGAACCAACGAAGCAGGCTAGCGTGTTACAGGAGGACATGTGGCCACTCCTTGTGAGCTGATGATGACACTTAGCTAGGGAACTCCAAGCGCAGCTGCAAAAGGCGATTCGACGGAGACGGAAGAGGAACTGAACAGACATGGAAACGAAAGGCTTAAAGCCATGAACAGAGTCAAAGAGAGAGAGAGTTAGAGAGAGAGACAGAGAAACCAAAATCCCGAGAGGAGGACGGAACATAGGGGAAAAGACAGTGAAGCAAAAGCAGAAGAGGATAGAGGGCCAAGCTGACCAAAGGCAACGTCGAGCACCAGAGAGCTTGAGGGATTCAAGCCATCCCAAAGAGGATATGTCCGGACTGAGCACCACATTAGGCTCTTTCCATTGTAGACCAGAAGGTCACAAAGCTGGTAGGCAAACGAGTCTGTGCACTCTAGTGGCTTGGGGAACCCAAGAACCACTCTGCCAAACAAATCTGTTTCAGGTGACTCATATTGAGCTCCTGCCTTGTAATTCTCTGCTTGAAACACAATAAAATAAGGCCACCACTGAAGCTGGACCGGAGATGTAGCCCTGGAGAATAGGGTGAACTCCTTATTAATTTCTTGTGTTCTTGTATTTGCTTACTGTATTTATCTGTTGTCCTTCCATTCAATTGTCTGTGCATTGGCAATCTGATCGATCCATTGCTTAAATGGCATAGACACACACACCAGCACATGAGTCTGTAATACCTTCATTTAATAAATCTTTAACTGAGGTCACTCAGGGTGATTATCAGATCAAGTGGTATCACAGCTCTAGGCTGTAAGGTTAGACAAGCTTGTGTTGGTTTAGCTGTTGAATGCTCACTAGATCAAAGCTCAAATTAAGAGAAGGAGAGTTGGTCGAAACTAATCCTGAAATTGGGAGAGTCTATCATTGGAAGACAATGTCAGAGGAAGGTTCTATGGGACCAGACCCTCAATTCATAGAGAGTTTCCTAGCTATAAAGTCTACAGTAGAAGAAATGTATAGGGACTTTAGAAAGCATACGGATGAAGATTCATTGGGTTCTAAACAAGATAAAGAAGAAGATGAGTCTCATTCCCATGACCACTCAAAAGGAAAAGGGAAAGAGGAAAGCTTTCTCACACCTCCTAATAGCCCTGTGCATAATAAGAAAGCATCTTTGATTAAGCTAGATGTTAAATTTGATTTTCCTATATATGATGGAGAGCTAAATGCTGAAAAATTGGACAATTGGATTAGACAAATTGATGTGTATTGCAGAGTGCAAAACATCGACTCAGACAAGAGCAAAATTCAGCTGGCAAGCCTACACCTAGGAGGCACTGCCTTGGTTTGGTGGGAAGGTAGAACCCAAGCTGACATGAAAAGACATGGGAAGACTATCTCTGTTTAGAGTGACTTTGTTTCTGCAATCAAGAAGCAGTTCTATCCATTGGCCTACATGCAACAAGCCATGATGAGTTGGCAAACTCTGCGACAGTTGAAAGGGCAAAGTGTGCAAGGGTACACTCAAGAATTTAGAAAGAGAGCATTGACTCTAGGGATCTCATTAGACTCACCAAAGACTCTTTTGAAGTACATTGGTGGTCTACACAGCGACATGACGCATACCATCCTCATGTTTAATCCCACTAGTATAGATGAGGTATCTGTACAAGCTACTCATCTAGAAGCTAGAGGAAAGAATGAAAATCTAGAAGTTGGGGGACCATCCCAACCCATTGTAAGCAAGAGCAAGGAGAAAAGAAAGCAGAAGTGGAAAGCAAGGAAGGCTAACACTGCACAGAAAGGAAAAGCTTCATGCACTCACTGTAAAAAGGAGGGGCATGATGATGAGCACTGTTGGATTTTGCATCCAGAGCTGAGACCTAAGAAGTCCGAGGGCAAGAAGAAGAAGACTGTTGCAGCTATTCAGAAAGATTTGGGGTCAGACTCGGGAGATGAAACAATCATTGTAGCCACAGGTATAAAAGGTAAGAATTCTGAAGCATCTACTAGTAATTCTGCTCAAACTATTATTGATGAAGAACATAAGAGAAAAAAACATGAGCTTTTCCATATTCGATTTATTTCCAAACATCAAAAGATTGATACTTTGTTTGATAGTGGCTCACAAGTAAATTTGATTTCTGAAACATTTGTAAAGAAATTTGGATTAGAACTACACCTCACAAGAAACCATACCCATTAGGATGGTTGAATGATAAAGCACAACTACAAGTGACTAGACAGTGCAAACTCAAGTTTTCTTTTGGGTCAGCATTTGTAGATGAGGTTGAGTTAGACATAATTCCTTTGGATATATGTGGAATTGTTTTAGGAAGTCCTTACTTGTATGATAGAAAAGCTATTTTCTATAGAGCTGAGAACAAGTATCTACTTGTTAAAGATGGAATCGAATACTTTGTAAGAGCTCACAAGCTCAAGAATAATTATACTTTCATAAATTCTAGGCAAATGAAAAGAATGATAAATTCATGCAAACAATTCTTACTAATGGTTGTAAAGGAAAAGAAACCTGATAAAACCAATGTATTTGAGGGCTGTAATCTATGTTGCAGGAAACGTGGGAGGGGGGCCCGTTTCCGGCTGGAAACTGGGACGAAACGCGGAAACGCGTTTGGTACGACCAGAAAACGCGTTTCCGGCCGTACTACCACGTTTCTAGAAATGGAAACGTGGCAGTACGGCCGGAAACGTGTTTCCCGGCCGTACAGCCCGCGTTTCCCAATTGAATTGTGTTTTTTTTTAATTTTTTTTTTTTTTCAAGTTTGTTTTTTAATTTTCTAGATGTGTGTCTAAAGTTGTAAAAGTGAATTTTTGCCCTAGTGTTGATATGCAGTTCATGGTAATGTTAAATTCTTAAAGTAAAAGTGATATTCTCCTTTATTTTTCATTTTCATCCTTTTACTTAAATTTTTAACATTACCATGAAATGACTCAAGATGTTTGAGAGTGGTTTCGCCCTCATTGGATTTCATATGGAGAAAGTAGAATTTTAGATCTCACTCAAAATCCAGCAGACTTATTTGTTTTTCAGGATTTCAGGTTTGGGGGGATTGCAATGTTTCCATTGGATTTTATCATGTACTAGGGTATGGAACTTGTATTTAATCAAGAGAACCAAGCCCTCTATGTAGGGGAAACTCCCAATAATCAAGATCATGTAGGGTACTAGGGTATGAAACGTGTATTTAATCAAGAGCACTAAGGTCGTTCGACTATGTAGGAGGAGACTCCCAATACAACAGTGGTCCTTCTAAAGAATGGGATGTGGATGCAAAAAATCCTGATTTGGATCTCTCTCTTGCAGCCTTATAGTCTTTATTGTACTTGCAACCTCATATGTTAATATAAATAAAGGCTGATTTTGAGATTTGGATATCTAATAAAGGTTGCTTTTGGATATTTCGATATTTTTATTTTCATTATGTGATCATTCATGAGTAAATGTGATGTAAATTAAATCTTAATGTTTAAGTGTAATAAATTGTAATGTATCATTTATGCTTTATGATTGCATACACACACACACACACACACACACACAGATATATATATATATATATATATATATATATATATATATTCGCGTTTCCCCGTTTCCAAAATTTGGGGAGGTCGCGTTTCGTATCGCTTCCCGTTTCGGAAACTCGTACCCGTTTCCCCATTTCGTGCAACTTAGGTTGTAATGCTCAGCAGCAAGCTGATATAGAAAAGATTGTTTTAGAGTGTAATGACCCAACTTAAGTTACTAATTATTAGCATGCTTACGAGACGTGTGTATGATAGCTACATACACATGCATTGCAGGCATTGCACTAGTATACATACTAATTTAATTATATAGATGTCTATGTAAGAAAATGAATAAATTTTTAAAAGTGTTAATTAATACCTTATTTATTAAGTAGTACAATAAAATATATTAATTTATTTTTATTAATAAAATTTTATTTAAATAATAAATGATTATTATTACAATGGACCAGATTTATTTTACCTCAAAAATCTTTGGACAATTCATGATAATGTACTTAAAAGAAAATACTATTCTCGAAGTCGGTTGAGATGATAAGGTTAAAATCTCATTTAATGAATAATGACCAACTCAAGTAAAATATCTTAATGGATAAGGTTAAATCTTAAGATTAATTGGAGGAAAGGAAGGTGGGGTTTCTTGGGAGGGAAGAAACCTTCCCTATATAAACATAATCGAAAGGAGAAGTAAGGGGGGAAGGAAAAATCAGTTTTTGAAAACAGAGGATTGCTTTCACTTTTGGAATATAGTGCAGAGAGGAGAAAATACAGAGAAGGATGCTAGAAAATCAGTCTGTTTGAGGGATGAGCCGGGGGCTCGATTTTGAACTGTAAATTGGGAAATTTTGAGCTCTTCTTGGAGTTCTGGGCATGGGGGCCAATGGAGTTCCATTTCAAAGTCCTCTGGATCTGGGAACCGCAGAGGTTGATCCCAGATAGGCAAGGAGGAATCGGTTGGTTTGGTAAACTCGGAGCAACGTGGACTGACATCAGATGGAAGAATCAAGTATGCAATTGCATTTAATTTGAAAGAATTATTCAATAGAGCAGACAACTGGACAAGAACTGCAGCAGAGTAGACAGTTTTTCAGCAAAGCAGAAAGGTTAGTATCCATTAAATTAAATTTCTTTAAAATTCTGTATTCATTATTTTAGATTCCACTATTTAGAAATTAGCTTATAGTTCAGGTTCTCACAAAGAGTATGATGTCTTGTTTCATGAACCTAAAGGTCTGCCACCCAAAAAGGAAGTTGTTTATTTCACCAAGCTGGATTTGCACAATAGATACCATCAGGTCAGAGTTGCAGAGCAAGATGCATGGAAGACTGCTTTCAAAACAAAGCAGGGATTGTATGAGTGGCTGGTTATGCCTTTTGGTTTGACCAATGCTCCTGCTACTTTCATGAAATTAATGAATGATGTACTCAGGTCTTTTCTTGATGATTTTGTTATTGTGTACCTGGATGACATTCTGATTTTTAGTAAAACGTGGGAAGAACACCTAAAACATGTTAAGCAGACATTAGATGTTTTGAGAAGAGAAAAACTTTATGTTAAACTCTCCAAATGTGAGTTTGGCAAAACATCTCTAAATTATTTGGGTCATATAGTAGGGGGTGGTGAATTGAAAATAGATCCCTCTAAAGTGGCAGTCATTGTAAACTGGCCTAAACCCAAGTCTGCTACAAAAGTGAGAAGCTTCTTAGGAGCAGCACAATATTGGAGGAAGTTCATTTCTAACTTTTCCTCAATTGCAGCTCCCTTACATGCTTTGACAGGATTGAACAAGGTGTTTCAGTGGGGAGGCAAACATCAGAAAGCCTTCGACACCTTGAAAAAAAAGATTAGCACAGCACATGTACTAGCACTACCTGATCTACAAAGACCGTTTGAAATCCAAACAGATACCAGTGACTATGCCATGGGAGCAGTGTTGACACAGCACGGTAAACCCATATGTTATCATTCTGAGACTTTTAATTCTGCAATAGTTAACTATCCTACATATGATAAAAAATTGTATGCATTAGTTCAGAGTGTGAAAAAGTGGAAACATTACTTAATGGGCAAAGAGACAGTAATACATACTGATCATCAACCACTTCAATATTACACTCCCAAACTAAGTTGCAGCAATCAAGACACTACAAATAGATGGGTTTTCTACAACAGTTTCATTTAGTCATCAGATATAAAAAGGGCATACATAACAAAGTTGCAGACATGTTATCTAGACCCGTTATAAATACATCTACTATACTTGAGCATAATTCTATACTACATGAAAGCTACATTGAACAATATTCTCAAGATATAGACTTTAAAGATGTATATGCAACTTTGAGTCAAGGCAAAAAGGTAGAAGAATTGGATTATCATGTGAAGGACCGACTCTTATATCATTGTGGGAAACTCTGCATTCCACAAACTAAGAGAGTAAAGATAATTAGAGAGGCACACACTTCTCTAATATCAGGTCACTTTGGGGTAAGTAAAACAGTTGCACAGCTACAAAGATTTTGTTATTGGCCGAAAATGAATGAGACAGTTTCTAGATATGTAAGAGGGTGTACTATGTGTGCTAAGAGCAAGCCCAGCAATAGAAAACTAGGCTTGTACACTACATTTCCAGTTCCTTCTCACCCTTGGGAAAGTGTTTCCATGGATTTTGTTGGAGGACTGCCTAAGTCTAGAAAAGGTCATGATTATCTATATGTGGTTGTGGACAGGTTCAACAAAATGTGTATTTTGATACCTTGCAATAAACAAATTACAGCTGAACAAACTGCAAAACTATTCTTTGAACATGTATGGGTTCATTTTGGATTACCCACTTCTATTGTATCTAATTGAGACACCCGATTTGTGGGGAAGTTTTGGTCAAGTCTGTGGGATCTCATGGACACCCAACTGAAGAAAAGCACAGCTTTTCATCCACAAACCGATGGCCAGACAAAAGTAGTTAACAGGACAGTGTACTCAGGGGATATTGCAACAAACATCCTAAGCTTTGGGATGAACATTTGTGTTATGTGCAGCATGCTTACAATAGAGCAAAACACTCTTCTACACAAAGATCTCCTTTTGAGACCTGTTTTGGTTTCATACTAAGGTCTTCTTTGGATTTTGTCTTTGGTAAAGATACCACAGTTGATGGACACTAATGCGGACAAGGCAACTAGGTTCATTGAACAGATCCAAGAGATCGACCAGGCAATACAGGAACAGTTGGAAAAGAGCCAAGCCAAATACAAGGCTAGGCATGACAAGCATCAGATGGAGCATAGTTTTCAAGTTGGAGACCAGGTCTGGCTGCATATCAGCAAGGACAGGATGCAAGGTGAAGGTAAAAAGCTAAAGCCTATCAGGTATGGATCTTTTAGGATACTTGAAAAGATTGGTGAAAATGCTTTTTGCCTTGATCTACCAGCTTACATGCACATCTACTCAGTCATAAATGCATATTGCTTGAGATTGTTTGAACCTTCAATGATTGAGGATCCTGAAGAGCAAAGTCAATTGCCTTCTATTGATGACTTGCAACCTGAATATCTAAATGAGTTGTAGAAAATCACAATCTTGAACAGGAAGGTGAGGACGACACGGAGAGGAGATGTTGAGTACCTCAGAATTGGACTCAAAGGTTCGAAGCCAAGCAGTGCAAAGTGGATTGAGATTGGGCAAGTGAGACAGCAGTACCCTCACTTAGTTGATGCTTGAAAGAAAACCAACTTTTGGTGGTCCAAAAGCTTTTCAATGGGAAGGTCGTGATCCGAATTGGATCCATAAAGAATGATTAAACAAAGCCATGGTTGTACCAGGTCGGGACAAACTTCTAAAAATTCCAAAACAGCGATCAAAAACACCCTGAACCAATGGCAATGGCAGTCAGCGTGGAACAACGAGGACCCCAGTCAAAGCGTGGTGACCGAGGCCCATGGCGCAGGAGGCCGAATTAGCCCCTGGGAGCCCCGGATCGGGAAACAGAAGTGGATTTTGATGCGCGTCGCTAGGCGAAAAGGGCCAAAATGGAGAAGCCCCAAGCACTCGAACGTGTGGGGAGTCGAAGAACTGTGGGCGAAAAGAGAAAAAGTGCTAAAGGACAAGGCGGGACCCGCGCTCCAAAAAACCGATAGTATTGATCAGGGTGCCCTCAAACGGTAAGCGATTTTGGAGAAATTGGAGCGATCCCACTCAACGATCGACGCATGGCAAGCAGAGGAGAGAGAAAATCGTTGTTGATCGCGCACTAACAGTCGAGCAAGTCAACCACGAGGGACGAGCGAACGGCGTCGAATCCGGGGACTCCAGATCTAACGGCTAAGATCACGCCCGATGGAGGAAGCGGAATCGACGAAGGAATGAGCCGCGATTTACAAGGATTTGAGTTCGTTTTGACCGCCACGATGGAGGAAGACTTCATCCACAATGTAACCAAAGAACTGAACCAACGAAGCAGGCTGGCGCGTTACAGGAGGACATGTGGCCACTCCCTATGAGCCGATGATGACGCCGAGCCAAGGAACTCTAGGATATTCCAACACATAGGAAGTAGTTAAGTATAACTTGGTCTAGTATAGAGTTAGGTAAAGTGTGTTTCTTTACTACGTACTTTTTGTAACTTACAATCCGACGGTCACGATATGTAGTGATCCGATGGTTCATTCTCTCCTCAGTATTACCGATACTTGATCCGTGGTTTAACACCCGATTGGTCCATGATCTCTATTTAAAGAGCATGGAGGGTCATTTGTAGGGTAACCGTCCATGAGAGAAGCTTATGTAAATTTTCATTCTTTTATTAATAAATTGCCTGAAGTGGCTGCGTTGGCTCAGGCTGTGGACTGTTTCCCTCTTTGAGGGTTTTAACCACGTCAAAAATACTGGTGTATTGATCTGTGATCTATTTGTGAGCGGTGTCCTTTGGTGTTCTGTCTGAGGAACTTACCCTGTAAATTCCTACATGGTATCAGAGCTATTTGAGGGCCGCGTCTGTTGGTGATCCCAATTTGAAGCCGGTAGAACTGCATCCGACTACCGTTTCCTAGATCTATTGTTTCTGACTGCTTTTGGGCTGAGAGGACTGCTCTGTTGTGTTAAGAGCATCTGTTCCAGTGAGGAACCCCTTTCGTTTCACGCGAAAAGGTTTCTGGTAGCCCTAGTTACGTCATTTTTAAGATCTAGAGGTATACAGTATTTTTTTTCGCAGTTTCTAGTTATTTTCTCTCTGTTTATTATTTCGGTTTATTTAGCTCCTTTTTTATTACCGGATCTATACCTTTCATTTCTGTGTATGCTCTTTGCCCCGCGACTCTGTGCGATCTGGGCAAATCAGAAACAGAGAGGAAGGATTTTTCTCATGCGTATGCTCTTTTCTGCCGCGCCTTAGTGTGATCTCGGAAAATCAGAAACATTGAGGAAAATATTTAGTTTCCGGGTAAAGCTAACTTCAAGCCGTGAGGTTTGTTTTTTTTTTTGTATGTCCGTGTTGGGTTTTCTGTTTTCTGTTTTGTAGGGAAAAAGAGTTTTCTCAAGTAAGCACGCAGCCCAAAGCTTCAGCGACTAAAAAAAAAAAAAACCCTTCCTCTTTTCCAAAAATTACTAAACTTTTAGTTTAGCTCACTTGGTCCAAAGCTACTTTATGAGAGTAGAGGTCTTGAGTTTAAGTCTTCTTTTTGTTGAGCTAATTAGATTAAGTTTAGAAAGGGGGCGAATTTTTTTTTAAATATAATATTATCATTCATTTCCGCACATTTCCGCACTTCGTCGGCATCTTCATCAACTTTTCTTCAAAAAGCCATAACTTCTTCATCTGGAAGCCGTTTTCAGAGCCGTTTTTTTTGAACCAGCCTAATTTTTCGAGATCTTTCCATTGGGACACTTAGTTTCAGCATCTATAGCTTCAGTTTCTATTAAAATGGAAAGTTCATGCCAAGTTATTCTTGACAGCACCAACTACTTCCAATGGTGGTCCTACATTGTGGATTTACTTAAAAGTAAAGGTCTCTACAGAATAGCCTCAGGCCAAGAAACCAAACCGAAAGATGAAGATAAGGAAGCTAAATGGGAAAATAGGCAAGATCAAGCACGTGGGTTGATAGGGATGTCTATTTCTCTAGATCTTAGATTCCATATTGCAGAACTTGATACTCCTGAGGAAGCAATGAAACAGATCACTAAAGTTTTTGGAATTAAAAATGAACTTAAAGCCCATCAACTCAAAAATGAGTTGCTTACATTGGACCCCAATAATTTTTCTTGCATTGAAGATTTTTTGTCCAAGTTCAAGACCCTTAGACTTCCCTTGGAAGGTGTTAAGGTTAAGAAAGAAGATAGTAACCTTATCTATTCCATTCTTACTAAGTTGGGACCAGCCTATTCTGTGTTCGTTTCCACCTTCCATTCTACAAGAGAAGCCTTCATTTCTCAAAGACAGGCCTACAAGTCCCCTTCCTTTGATTCCTTTTGTGATTCTTTAATAAGAGAACAAGAAAAACTCTTACACCTTGTCTTCTTAATCTTGGAAACTCTTCGAAGAAAGCATTAGCCGCCCAGCAGCAACCAAATTCAAAGAATCCTAAGAAGTTGTATCCTAAAAGGAATGGTCCTAAACCAAACAAGGGTCCTAAGCAATTTTAGCCTCAAAATGAAAAATCATTTCAACAAAATGATAAGACAAATAAAAAAAAAGGGAAGAAGACTGATAGACATTGCAACTTTTGTAATCAAGATGGCCACTTAGAATCCAAATGCTTTAAGAAGATGGAAGCCTTGGAAGCAGCAATGAAGAAGCATAACATCCATTTGGAGCACTCTTCAACTTCAACTTCATCTTCAGGAATAACACTTTTTGCATGTGGTTGTCAAGCATCTCAGTCTGGCTATGCACTAAATGTATCTTCTTCTTCTCATTCTCATGAGTGGCTCATTGATTCTGGAGCTTCTTATCACATGGCCAAAAACAAAGCCATGTTTTCTTCTTTAAATGATTGTAACACCAAAAATATATATGTTGGTGATGATAGATCTCTTAGTGTTGTAGGGACTGGAATTGTTCATATAGACAATGGTCAATTTAATGATGTATTATGTGTTCCAACCTTATCCTGCAACCTTCTATATGTATATCAGATAACTCATTCAGGTGAAGGTAAAATCGTTGAATTTTCACCTCACGATGTTGTAATTAAGGACTTAAGAGATCCTAGACAGATTTTAGCTACTGGCATTGCTGATGATTCTACAAGGTTGTATAAGTTTCACAACTTTGGGTTATCAAATCTTCCCTCGGTATTTGTTGCTCATAACGATGAAGTGAGCAAACTTTGGCATGAGCGATTTGGTCACTTAAACTATCGCTCCCTTCAAAATCTATGTAAAGAAAATATGGTGACAGGTCTTCCAATGGTATCTTGCAGAGATGGTGTTTGTTCCGGATGTGTACTCGGAAAACATCATCGGGATAGTTTTGAAAAACGTGCCTCTTGGCACGCCACAGCCCCTTTACAACTTGTGCATAGTGATTTATGTGGTCCACTTCTAGTTGTTTCATTCTCTAGCTACAAGTATTTCTTAACTTTCATTGATGATTTCTCCAGACGCACTTGGTTATACTTCTTAGAACTCAAGAGTGAAGTATTTAACATGTTCTTGGCCTTTAAGGCCTTTGTTGAAAAACAATCTAGACATCAAATTCTTAAGCTAAGATCTGATAAACATAAAGCTCGTCTTGTTGCTAAGGGTTTTTCACAAGTTGAAGGCATTGACTACACTGAAACCTTCTCCCCTGTTGCCAAAATGAACTCTATCCGCCTTGTTCTTTCCCTTGCTGCCTCTTTCAAATAGGAAGCCCATCAGATGGATGTTAAATCTACCTTCTTGCATGGGGACTTGCATGAAGAAATCTATATGGAACAACCTATTGGCTTTATACAAACAGACTCCAGCCTTGTATGTCGGCTTAAGAAATCCCTTTATGGTCTCAAGCAAGCTCCTCGAGCTTGGTATGCCAAAATGGATAACTTTCTTTTAGAAACTGGCTTTTCTAGGTGTCATTCTGACAATATTGTCTACACAAAGAAAGTGGGCAAGTCCCTTATCATTCTTGTTCTTTATGTTGATGATCTTATCCTGACTGGTAGTGATCCCAACCTTATAAACCATGTGAAGTCTAGCCTTAAAAGGAAGTTTGAAATGATAAACTTAGGACACTTACATTATTTTCTTGGTCTTCAAGTCTTGCAATCCAAGGAAGGTAATTCCCTTTCCCAGTCCAAGTATGCCTGTGATATTCTACGCCATTTTCACATGGAAGACTGTAAGCCAGCCCCTTCTCCCTTTCAGTCTGGAGTCAAACTTTTGGTCACTTGTACTTCTCCTGAAGTTGATGCTACCTTATACCGTCAACTTGTAGGAAAACTTTTGTATCTAACCCATACTCGTCCTGACCTTTCCTTTGTTGTTGGCCTTGTTGCTTGGTTATGCAAAACCCACATGAAAGTCATCGGAAAGCAGCTAAAAGAATACTTTGTTATGTTCGAGGTACAATTCAATTTGGGATTCATTATAGTGCCAAAGCAGCTCCTCTATTGGTTGGTTTCACTGATTCTGATTGGGCTGGTGACCCTGATGATCGGAAGTCTACTGCAGGTTATGTGTTCACTCTTGGTTCAGGACCTATTACATGGGCTTGCAAGAAACAAGGTGCCATTTCTCTTTCTTCAGCAGAAGCAGAGTATCATGTTGCCGTAGAAGCTAGTAAGGAAGCCTTGTGGCTTCGTCAAATCCTGTCAGAGTTTGGCTTTCAACAGCAACATCCGACTACACTTTGGTGTGATAATCAAAGTGCCATTCAACTATGCAAAGATTCAGTCCAACATCAGCGCAGCAAACACATTGAACTGCACATGCACTTCATCAGAAAGCTCATTCATGACCATGTTCTTGAAGTGCAATATTGTTCAACAAATGATCAAGTTGCAGACATCTTTACAAAGGCTCTCACAGAGGCGAAGTTTACAAAACTTCGATTTATGGTTGGAGTTCAGGAAGTTGTCACTAAGGGGGGATAGGCTCTAGTGCCTCCTTCCTTCTACTATTGTGTCATATTTGTACATCCTTCAATCCTATCCCAAGTTGTTCTTAAGGGGGGATGTTAGGATATTCCGACACGTAGGAAGTAGTTAAGTATAACTTGGTCTAGTATAGAGTTAGGTAAAGTGTGTTTCTTTATTATGTACTTTTTGTAACTTACAATCCGACGGTCACGATATGTAGTGATCCGATGGTTCATTCTTTCCTCGGTATTACCGACACTAGATCCGTGGCTTAACACCCGATTGGTCCATGATCTCTATTTAAAGAGCATGGAGGGTCATTTGTAGGGTAATCGTCCATGAGAGAAGCTTATGTAAATTTTCATTCTTTTATTAATAAATTGCCTGAAGTGGCCGCGTTGGCTCAGGCCTTGGACTGTTTCCCTCTTTGAGGGTTTTAACCACGTAAAAAATATTGGTGTATTGATCTGTGATCTGTTTGTGAGTGGTGTCCTTTGGTGTTCTGTCTAAGGAACTTACCCTGTAAATTCCTACACGCTCCGAAAAAACGGTGGTATTGATCGAGGTGCCCTCAAACGGTAAGCAGTTTCAGAGAAATTGGAGCGATCCCACTCAACGATCGACGCGTGGCAAGCAGAGGAGAGAGAAAACCGCCGTTGATCGCGCGCTAACGGTCGAGCAAGTCAACCGCACGAGACGAGCGAACGGCGTCAAATCCAGGGACTCCAGATCTAACGGCTGAGATCACGCCCGATGGAGGAAGCGGAACCAATGAAGGAATGAGTCGCGATTTACAAAGATTTGAGTCCGTTTTGACCGCCACGATGGAGGAAGACTTCATCCACAATGTAACCGAAGAACTGAACCAACGAAGCAGGCTGGCGCGTTACAGGAGGACATGTGGCCACTCCCTATGAGCCGATGATGACGCCGAGCCAGGGAACTCCAAGCGCAGCTGCAGAAGGTGATTCGACAGAGGCGGAAGAGGAACTAAACAGACATGGAAACGAATGGCTTAAAGCCATGAACAGAGTCAGAGAGAGAGAGAGTCAGAGAGAGAGACAAAGGAACCAGAATCCCGAGAGGAGGACGGAACACAAGGGAAAAGACAGTGAAGCAAAAGCAGAAGAGGACAGAGGGCCGAGCTGACCAAAGGCAACGTCAAGCACCAGAGAGCTTGAGGGATTCAAGCCATCCCAGAGAGGATCTGTCCAGACTAAGCACCACATTGGGCTCTTTCCATTGTAGACCAGAAGGTCATAGAGCTAGTAGGCAAATGAGTCTGTGCACTCCAGTGGCTTGGGGAATCCAAGAACCACCCTGCCAGTCAAATCTATTTCAGGTGACTCATATTGAGCTCCTAACTTGTAATTCTCTGCTTGAAACACAATAAAATAATGCCACCACTGAAGCTGGATCGGAGATGTAGCCCTGGAGAATAGGGTGAACTCCTTATTAATTTCTTGTGTTCTTGTATTTGCTTACTGTATTTCTCTGTTGTCTTTCAATTCAATTGTCTGTGTATTGGAAATCTGATCGATCCGTTGCTATGGCATAAACACACACACCAGCACGAGTCTGTAATACCTTCATTTAATAAATCTTTAACTGAGGTCACTCACAGGGTGATTATCAGATCACCAAGGTTCAATATCTGGGATACATTATTGATGAATGGGAGGTGCATGTGGATCCAGCCAAGATCCAAGTCATTTGGGATTGGCCAACCCCAACTACTCCAACGAAGCTTCGTCGCTTTCTGGGTCTTGCCAATTTCTACTGCAAGGTCATGTTGGGGTTCTCTCATACCACTTAGCCCTTGAGTCAAGTCACCAAAGGAGGAGCAAAAGCAAAATTCTTTTGGTTTGAATCTCAATAGAAGGCATTCGCAGAGTTGAAACATCGCCTTTGCTCTGCACCAATGCTCAAATTATCGGACTTACAACAATCATTTGAGATCGAGACAGATGCCTCTGACTATGCTATCGGAGCAGTCCTTACTCAACAAGGGCATCCAATGGCATATCACAGTGAGACGCTTTCAGACACAGTCTGAAAGTATCCACTTATGACAAAGAGATGTATTCCATTGTGCAGGCTTGTCGACAATGGAAGCATTACATTTTGGGAAAGGAAATGGTCATCCACATAGACCACCGACCCCTGCAGTTCATACAGACGCAAGGGAAGTTGCAGAATGATCGCCATCAGAAGTGGTCCACATACCTGCAACAATTCCATTTGAATATCAAGTACAAGAAGGGCAACACAAATAATGTTGCAGACTACCTCAGCTGACCCCCGATCATGGCATTAACCACTGTGCTCAACTCTTGTGGGCACGAGACTTCTAATTGGCCACTTCTCTACAAAAACGACCCAGAATTCAGCCACACATACCATACGCTCTTGGAGGGTCAACAAGTTCTAGATTTTCACCTCCAGGATGCTCTGTTATGCCACCTGGGACACCTTTGTGTTCCTTCAAGCAAGCGTGCGAATATGATTTGGGAAGCACACTACAGTCAGGTCACTGGGCATTTCGGGGTCAAGAAAATGGTGGCAGTACTGCCGAAGTATTTCTATTTTGCCGAATCTTCGACAAGATGTCGGGAAGTACATTAGATCCTGCACTGCCTGCGCCATTGCCAAACCAACCATCAAGAAGCAAGGTTTCTATACTCTGTTGCCTACACCTTGGGAATCCATCTCCATGGATTACATGTCAAGCCTTCCTTCTACTACGCATGGCAACGACTATGTTTTTGTGATCGTCGACAGATTCTCGAAGATGGCCATTATGGCAGCCTGCAAGAAGAAAATCACAACAGAAGCCACTGCTAAACTCTTCTTTAAATGAGTGTGGGTACACTTTTGGATCCCATAGTCTATCATCTCAAATCGGGATAGCAGGTTCCTCAGTACATTTTGGTCCAATCTCTGGTCGATGCGGACACCAAGCTCACTAAGTCCACAGCTTTCCATCCTCAAACTGATGGCCAGACAGAGGTCGCCAACAAGATGATCGTACACATTCTGCGCATGTACAACTCAAAGAATCCATGCACGTGGGATGAGAACCTCCTCTATGTCCAGCACAGCTACAACTGGGTTCTCCACAGCTTGACTGGCCACAGCCCTTTTTAGGTTGGCTTGGGATTCCAGCCACTATGTCCCATTGATGTGGCCATACCATTTGTAGCGACTCAGGCAGATTTGGCTCATGTCCAATCCAAAGCCGACAAGGAAAATAGATTCATTGAGCACATTCAACACATCCACCAACAAGTCCATGACATATTGGACAAAGCCAATGCTAAGTACATGTAGCGACATGATCAGCATTGGGTGCTACACAAGTTCCAAGTGGGCAAAAAAGTTTGGCTACATCTGCAAAAGGAGCGCCTCACTAGGACCCACCGCAAGATTCACCCGCTTCAATATGGGCCATACACCATCACCAAGGTTGTGGGAGATAATGCTTTTGAGCTCAACATCCCTCCATTCCTTGGCCTACACCCAGTGTTCAATGTGGATCACCTTCGGCCATACTTTCCACCATTACTGGACACATTTGACATTACAGAACAACTCACACCAACAGAGTTAAATCCAAACTGCATGGAACAAGCAGCAACTGATCGAATCATGGACACAGATCAAGAACACTCGCCAGCAGAAAATCCAACTGTATCGAGTTGTTAAAGCTGGCTAGGTCCTGCACCAAGGAAAGTGGCTCACTAGGGACCAAGTTCAGCAAAAGTTTCCCCATCTCATGGAGGAACTCAACAAAATGGAGACCATTGCTTCCTAAGGGGGGAGGAATGATCCAAGTGGATATTGGTGGCCACCCGCTTATTCCATGTGGACCCCCACCATTGTTTCTGTTAGTTTTTTAGTTTCCTTAATTGTAACATAGTTTACTACTTTTGGCAGTTTTTTGGGTCCTGAACTTCCAGAGCCGTTTTGAGGCCCTAAACGATGTTTTTTTGGCAATCTCGGTCCAAGTGATCTCATTGAGATCGCATTTTCAGTTGTATTCCTTGGAGAGATGTTTCTAATGAGGTATCATGCACGTCAAACGAAGATAATATGACCAAGCTACGACCCCAGAAAGTGGCTGCGCAACTAACCCCAACGGGGCCCATAAACTCTTGGTGTTACATCTTCTCAGGTTAGAGTTTTGGTTGTTTAGGGTTTTCTCTTATTGTTCAATAATAAAAAGGCCTTTGAGCCTCATTGTAGTTCAGTTCAGAGGCATGTAGCCGCCACATCTCTTCTTAGAGATAAGCCACCATTGCCGAGTGAGTCTCATTTCCATTTTGTTTATAAGCATATTTCATTATTTGATATTAATGAGAGATAGTGTTATTTCTGTTGCATCTCTGTTTTTATGGTTATATCTATAATTTGTTGCATTCTTGTTTAAATTCAGATCACGTTATAGGTTCTTCGAGGACAAGTGCTAGTACAGGCACACCAGGGTCAGTTGGTAGACCTTCAGGTTCACCACACTGGGGGGCAAAGGATGAGGTTCCCTATGGGGAAGCTTCTTCAGGGAAGAGAAGGCCCATGTGGCTTCAAAACACCTTGAAGGAAGCAGAGTTCGTTGGTCCTCTAAAGAGAGTGTGCCACATGAGCATTTTTGTGATTATGCATCCAAGGCTACCATCATTGTTGACTCTGAGCCTACTAACTATGAGGAGGTTGCTAGCCAGGAGGTATGGAGAGAGGCTATGGTGGAGGAGTATGCCTCTATCATTAAGAACAATGTTTGGGAAGTGGTGCCTATGCTTGACGGCAAGTCAGTCGTGACTTCCAGGTGTCTATACAAGATCAAGCATGTTGCGGATGGCAGCATTGAAATGTTCAAGGCGAGGTTTGTGGCTAAAGGGTTCTCACAGATAGAAGGAGTTGACTATGATGAGAACTTTGCTCCCGTAGCTCGGTACACTTCTATCCAATCCCTTATTTCTATTGTTGAAGAAATGGGTTGGCAGATCCATCAAATGGATGTGAAGACTGCATTTCTGAACAGAGTTATAGAGAAGGAGGTGTATGTTGAGCAGCCACAGGGCTTTGAGGTATTTGGGCGGGAGACCCATGTATGTCAGTTGAGGCAAGCACTCTACGAACTTAAGCAAGCTCCGAGAGCTTGGTATTCGAGGATTGATACTTACTTGCAGCAAATGGGTTTCACAAAGAGTGATGCAGATCTGAACCTATACTACATTGTTGTAGGGATGATCCGCTCATTCTTGTGTTGTATGTTGATGACTTGTACATTACTGGGGCAAAGATGAAGGACATGTGGAGTTCGAGATGAAGGACATTGGGTTGATGCATTACTTTTTAGGGCTTGAGGTGTGGCAAGAGGAGGGGCATATCTTTCTGGGGCAGGGGCAGTATGTTGTGGATGTGTTGAGCAGATTTCACATGACAGATTGTAGACCCATGTCTACACCTATGATCACCAACTGGAAAAAGCTTCATGCTTCAAATTCTAGTTTGGTGGATCCCACATTGTATAGGCGGCTCTTATTGGGTCCCTGATGTATTTGGTCAACACTAGGCCAAATATATGCTTTGCAGTGAACTCACTTAGCCAGTTCATGGTTGAGCCCAGGCAAGTGCACTAGGTAGTTGTAAAGCACATTCTTCGCTACGAGGAAGGGACTGTTGATTATGGTCTGGACTATAAGCGGGGAGATGGAGTGAAGTTGGCAAGTTACACAGATTTAGATTGGGCAGGGTGTGCTTTTGACAGGAAAAGCACTTCAGGGTGTTGCTTCGAATTGGGTTCGGAAATTGTGTCGTGGTTCAGTCGAAAGCAAAAGTTAGTTGCTTTGAGCTCTTTTGAGGTTGATTATAAGGCTGCTAGCCAGGGTAGTTGTGAGGCCATTTGGATTCACAAATTGTTGTATGGCCTATTTGATCGGGAGTTGAGACCGATGGTTACTCACTGTCATAATCAGAGTTGCATTAAACTAACGGAGAATCCAGTGTTTCATGACAAGTCAAAACACATTGACATCTGATATCATTTCATCAGGGACTATGCTCAGAAGGGGGCAGTGACGTTGGAGTATATATCAACAGATGAGCAGGTGGTCGATGTTCTCACGAATTCCTTGCCAAGAGGCAAGCATGTCCATTTCAAGGACAAGATGGGTGTGGTGAGAAACACTTTCCTCGGTAAAAGGGAGTGTTCATTTTTAATGTACCTTGGACAAGTGGTTTCCCTTGGGTTAGTCTCTACCTAGAGAAAAGTGTTCAAAATAATTATTTTCCTAAGTGTGACTTTATAAAGTGAAAATGACTTTATAAGTGGTAAAGTGTTAATTTTGAATTAACATGTTCTTTGCTTAGATCAGATACTTCATTTATCCATTAGCCCATTAAAATTCTCTTAATCCATAAGTAATCACATTAACCATGATAGTAACTGATGAAAGAACATCAAATCTAAATGCAGAAGACAAGCCAAGACAAGAGAACACCATATTTGGCGGATGCCAAGGAAAAGCCCCAAGATGGGGAAAACCCTTTGATCAAATCTTCTTATTATTATATCAAATGTTCAACAAAGAGAGAGTACAATAACATAAGTCAAAATAGGCTTGTCAAATCACTGTTTTGCAAGGGCAGCAAATCTGGTTGATGTAGCTTACAGCCTGGTTAGGGTTCCAAGAGGTTACTGAGCAACCTTCTCCCAATGAGCTGCTCCTATAGGTGACCTCTTCCAAGGATTCAACAATGAACAAGGGCTTGAGGCTTCTTGACAAGGTACCCTTCAACAGATCTGAAATAACAATGACATGAATCTAACATCCTTTGATTATGTTGTGGCCTGCTTTCCTTGACTACGGCTAAAGTAGAGGACTCAAGTTAGGTCATTCGACCTCTCTATAAGAGCTTTCAATCAGTTGTTGTAATAGAATTTCCTGCGGCCCAAACCAGAGTATAAGAATATGAAATATTAGACCTCAAACTCACCTTTATTCTAGTTGCTTGATCCGATAGAGAAGTTGCACTAGATCACAGGAGAAGCGGCCACAAACAGTCCAACTATCCTTCGCTCAAGCTGCCCTAGGACTGCAACTCTTTCTCACAGCAAATTTGCACCCAAAAATTGTTCCTCAAGAACCTCGACTTCCTTGCCCCATGCTACCTCTAACTCGCTGTCCAAATCGCAGAGCAATTCTTAATGATGAATGTGTGAAATGAGGTTGTAGACACCTCAATATATACTAGTAGATGGGGAGTTGAAGAGACGTGACTATTGGGTTTGTTGAGTGACATATTGATGAGGTCAACCTTGATAATATTTGTGTGAGAGAATAAATTCAAAAACTCCTTTTTACTTATCCAAATTTAACGATTTTTAGATCGATTTTGGTCCTCTCGAAAAGAGGAATTTAATGATGCAGTTATCTTCCCCAAAGGAGTTGTCCAAAGTGGAATTTGGCCCTAGTTGCCAATTTTAACATAAAGTCAATGTTAAATTATCAAGTGAAAAGTGACTTTAGACATAAGGTACAATGTGGGTACTTTATTTAATAGTTGAGTTAAAAAATAGAAAGTGAGAATTAAATGCACATTTATTCTCATCCCTTGATCTAAATGAATCTGAGCCATTAGATTTTAGGGTTGCTCAAAAGTCATTTAGGGAAAAAAAAAGGGGAAAAGAAAAGATACACTGCATTCATTCTTCATGAGAAGATTGGAGAAAGGAGGCTGAGAGCTGGAGAAAAGTTCTGAAGGAGAAATTTGTTGCAGTTAGCTGAAGAAGTGATTTCTGGGCAAAGTTGAGCACGGAAATCAAGGCATAGAAGATAGTAGAAGGTACAATACGAACAAAATTTAATGTTGTGAGTTGCACATCGTTTGAGAGAAGCTTTTTAAATATATATATATATATATATATATTTGAAAAATCGTACAGTTTGTATAGCGGTACGGAAATCCATACAGTCTATAAGGAATCCGTACAGTACAGTTCATACAGTCTGTATCCATACATTAAATATTTTCAGCTTCAAGTGGGCATTGAAATCAAGGCAAAGTGGGAACGGTTTTCAAGGAGTTTTCGGCTAAAGAGATAAGTTGTATTTTGTTGTTTTGTTTTGTCTACAAATGTATTTTTCATGAACTTGAAAGATAAATAAATTTGAAGAGCTCTCTAACAGGTTTTCCCCGTAGAAGATTGAAGGGGTTTTGCCTAGATCTAAGTTTACCAAAAATCTGTGTATTTTTATGTGTGTTGCTGGTCCGTTTATGTCCATATTTATTTTTAGCATGTGTTGACAGTCCCATGTGTTTTAATCTGGAAATTTCATTTCCAGAATTCTATATGTTGAATGTATGTTTATGGGAAAGGGCATTTAATTGAATGGGAGTGATAAGATGAAATTAAAACCGGGTTGGCATTGCAGGAAACTTTTTAGTCATCAAATTTCAACATGATCTTGTCAACTTCTCTTTGCATATTTTGGAGTGTTTTTTTACCTTCTTAAAAAATTACTTTTGAGATATCTTGCATATCTTCTAGTGTTACAAAATCCGGCTTCATTGTAACATCTTGTAATGCTATCTGTTTCTTTTTGTATGAAAATGTCAAAAATTTCTTTTTCGTATTTAGGATGAAGGACCCTAGTGATTCCATCCAAGGCGAACCCAAAATTATATCATTATTGTCACAAAATAAGGTTTTAATGGTGAATTGCGAGACAAAAGTATAGTCTCCAATACTTAGTTGTAAATAGCTTATGTCATATTGTTTGTCACTTGTGTCAACAAAATTCGTTTCGATTATATTTGATTTAGGAATCACTAATTCGTTAGCGCAATTAGTACTAACATAATTATTTATTTTAGTAGGATCAATAGAGATGATAACATCATTTCCCGCAAGTGATCCTTTGATTTTAAATAGCGCACCAACACATATACTAAAGGTTTTAGGAAATATTTCATTACTAGTCTCCATTTCACTATTTTCAAGATGAGCTTACTGTCTAAAAGTAACTCCTTTTTTTCTTCTTTTTTTAAATCTCCCCTCGAAACTTAATGTGCTTACTTCTTTTTAAGATATAATAAAATTCCTTTTATTTGGACCTTGAACCCCTTATAAATAAATATTATTTTTCTTGTATAAAGATACCTTCCACACCTTTTTAATTATGAACCTTTACTTTTATAATTAAACAATGACTTCTTAATAATCTCTTTTCTTTTCTTTTTTAAATTTAATAATATTTCTCTTTTTCCTTTTAATTGTTTTGTATATATAAACCTCTTTTTTTTATTTCCTCATTAATTTTAGATCCTTTGCATTTTTTATTCTTAATAAGATCACTTTTTTCAAAATATAAGGAAATGCCTTTTTTTTTAAATAATATGATACTCTTCTCCTTCTTCCCTTTGTTTTCTTTTTTTTAATATAACTTGAATCTTTGAATCTTTTTAATATATATATATAATTTAATTTATTTAATTATATTCCATTATATCTCCTTATGGTCTTTGTTTAACTCACAACCCTTTTAATTATATAAATTATGTATTGATAGATAGTCACGTTTGTAGTATAAGAGTCACGCCTTTTCAAGCCAAGATATTTTCTCTCAGCATTCACTTTGAACAAACCTGTTCTTAGCCAATAATACTATTATAGGCCAAAATACAGTGTGGAAATGGGTTTTTGTAGCCGCAGTGAGTGAATTTTGCATGGATTAATTTTTTCCTTTTTTGTTTTCTTAGCAGCAGCAGAATTTATTTAATTTTTGCAGCGGCAATTGGTGATGGAGGTGGCGTACAATGAGAGACGATGTAGAAGGTTATATGGTGGAACGACTGTGATTGCAACAAGTATGTGCTCAAGCGATGGCGGAAGAAGGTTGAGCAGCAGCGGAAAGATGGATTGTGGCACAGTACTATAGAGCGAAAGGGAGGATGAGGGTAGACGGAATGGACAGCGGTACAAATTGGTGAACTGCAATGGATGATAGCGGAAGACAAGGGAAGTGCAGAAATACGACAGCAGGACTAGGAATGGTCGAGCGTGTAGACAGGGTGATAGACTGGAACTGCTACAATTGACTGACATTGGAACAGCGGCTCCAGAGGATGAGAATGTTGTCACTGTGGTACTGCGACTATGTGGCCTCGGCTCGGGAATGTTGTGATTGTGGTAAACGACGGTTGCGGATGTGTGGCCGTCCAATGGGTTTTTTTTTGTCATTTTGTTTTTAATATATAATTTTTTTTCAATCTATAATTTTTTATTTTTTATTATTACTATTTTTAAATATATGCTTTTGTTTTTTTTTTTTTTTAATGATCTTTTTTTTATTTTTTTGAATGGCCAAACACCAATTGGCAAATTGGAAACCCTCCAAAAGCTTATAGTGAAATGCTTCAACGACAATGAAGTTGATGAATTTTGATGGCCAAAGACCTAGATCAAAAAACGAGCTCTATGCAAGTTAAACACTCCAGAAGACTTGGAATATGTAAATCTCCATTCAGATACAAGAATATATATTAAAATGTATGAATAAGAATGATGATACAAATGAGAGTAAGGGACTTGCTTATATACTAGGGAGTGCCTCTTCATGGAAGGTCATGTCCCATTTAGAGTCTAGACATGTCTCTTCAGTATTAATTACTAATTAACTTAATCGTTATTACAATTATCCTCATTATTTCTATTTATATTATTTTATATATTTATTCGTAACATAATGAGATATATTTATATATTTGATGTCATTTTGTATTGGTTGTCCACTATTAAGTCCTTGATTCGACAACGTTCAAGGTTCAAGATTCAATATTGGCTTTGATGTATCATTTTTTAATTGGCATCCACTAAATCATGTGTGTGTGCGTGTGTCAACACATTTATTTGATGTTGTTGGTTGTTTATATGTTTAAAAAATTGAAAATAAACAAATTTATTTTGTACCTTTAATGCTTACCAATTTTTTTGCCGATGTTACTCATAAGTTATATTCTAAGAATCTAACCCTCAACAATTTTTTGTTGTGCTGATTTTTTCAACAATGGTGAAAAACTATTGGAATATCCCAAAATATACCAACCCAAACCACAAAGAACATGAAAATGCATGAGACAAATCCCTCTAGGGCAGGGATGAGTTTTTATGCAACATTGATTTGGTTTCTTTTACTTAGTCATAATTGCACTTTGATCCCTCAACTTGCAAGATTATGTATCCAAGTATTCTTCGCCTTCAAGTAATACAAGTTGGCTTTCCTGCAAATACTATTTTTTGAGTGCTCCCATACTTAACGATACTGGTTTTCCTCAAAAGACAGCTATGATAAAAAAATTTGAGCTTTAGTGGAAATTTTGTAAGATTGTTTTCTATTACTAATGTGGACTGTTACCCACCACATATGGATAGTGTATATAGGAGAAAAATATTCTCCTAGATGATCCTCAGTTGGCAGCTAGCAGCCCCTCGCAGCCTACAGATAGCTCGATGTGCCATTTTCTCTGCCACCTGAGCTAGCCATGTGGTCCCTCGCCCATCTATTATGAATGTATGTTTGAAAGTGGGCCTCCTGACCCCAAAGTATGACTTTTCATTGGTATAGTTGAGTAATTTTCCTGACTTGTCATGGACACTTTTGGGCACGAATTGGTGGGGGGGTCCAGCGGAAAGTGTGGGTTAGGTTGGTATTCGTGTCTCCACTGCCCAATTTTGTGGTTACCCTTGTATCCTAGTCCTATGGGATCATCTTTACTAACCATTTGGCTTTTGGGTTGGCACTACATGGGAAATCTTGATTTTGCTTACATGGTCCCACTTCCCAATACCACCTACATCACCCTCGTTCCACTCATTTTAGCCCCATTCATCTATTTTCCCCTCCAGATCCACATGTGTCCATTGAGTCAACAGCAGGTTAGCCTCCCCCTCCCCTTGTCCACAACTTGGGTCAGCCCTGGAATGATGTCCCGAAGGTTGACGCAGCTGGGAAAAAAAAAAAAAAAGAGCATAATTTGGCCACTCTCAACAGGAAATGTACCACAAAATGCAAAAGATGACCGGGACATACAAATTTAGCACGTGGGCAAAAGCCAAACATGAGCTCTACCCCTTATCCATGGCCATCACCCTGGTTCCTATGGGCCCTAGATGAGCTCCCTTTATCATTAAGGAACCCATGATTGTCCCAACCCCTAGTGGGCAATGAACTGCCCCACCTTAAGGGGGTATCCATTGCTACATATTTCACATCATGCCCTCATCCTCTGGACCCCCGATCAGTTACGAAGAAAAATCAATAAAAGGCAAAAAGCATATGAAGAACGGTGGAAAAACAAAGGTTGAGGTAACTCATGTACCACAATTTTCTCCCTCCTACACTCACATACCCAGGTGGGGGTTACCTTTAGTATAGCTACCCATGAACCTTGACATGTGGTCTGGATGATTCCCGTGACCCCCACTCCATTCCATCATTATATCATTTGCCATCTACCACTTAAAGGATGTACCATGGACAGGTCACCCCCTTAAGAGATTAAAACCACCTAATAGTGTCCTTGGTTAACCCCCTATTGAGCTTGGAGACACTTGTACATGCCAAAGCCCACTATGGAAGGGCATGCCACCATGAAGTGCAACATTGATCCCATGACTTGTAAGCTTTATTACTTGAGTATTCTAGTGACTTGTTGTATTAGAGAGCAAGGAGACTTATTGGATCTTATGCAAGATTGCAGATGGGTCTTCATTTGGGGCTTGGTCTCCCTATACAAGGTCCTAGCCCCCCAAAGGGCCACATTGGCACTTGTAGGGTGAGCGTTGAGAGCCATTGGCTTCCACCATAGCAGATATTACTTCATGGATCCCTGGCACCAATCATTGATTGCTCATGTTCCATATTTTTGGATGAAGATGATGCACCCAGTTCAACATGCCCACCCGGCTCCACAACTGCTCCATACACTTGGCAGATGTTCCAAGGTTTAGAGGATGTCTTCTGTTGTATAGGGAGGGCTTACATCACCATCCTAGCCTTTACAACTGGTCTACAGCGTTTTTGATCCACTTGGAGACCCATGAAGATGTCCTTGTGCCCCCACACCCACTTGGGAGTACCACAAGTTCTTGCTTGGAAAACAAAGGGCCAACCCCTTGTCCATTATGTTTGGAGCCCATTTCTATATCCTAACTTCATTAGGCCTCCTCAAAGGCCCAACAACTCACTTTATTGATCATTAGACCCTCTTGAGAGGCTTATCCTTATGTTATTGAGCTATTTGGTGGCCTTGTCACCAAAAGTATTGTTATTATGCACATTATTTTATTTTAGGGGCTCAATTAGGACAATTCATTAGGGAGTGTATAAATAGAAGTGAGGTGATTCATTTTGATCATGATCGCTGGGATTGGGTTATTCTCTCTTGTGAGATTTTCACTATACCTTTTGCAAGACGAGTTTGGATCATATGGACGAATTTTGATGTTTGGTTATCTCTCTTTGTCTTGGAGCTTCTCTATTAGCATATATTGATGATTGGATATACTCTTTAATACATGTAAGTGGTTTTTAATGCCATTCTTGTTATTTACTATCACATGCATGTTGTTGGGATTTTCGCTATACTAGGTCAAAAATTACTACTTTTTCTTATGCGAAATTGTGGAAATTGTGATCTTTTATAGTGATGCATCATGTCGTGGGCCATGTATGATTGAGTGAATGTTCCTAGAGATGATCCGGGTTAATACATCTTGATAAGTCATCAATCATTGCAAATCAAAGTAAAAAGACCTTGAAGCAGTTGTTCGCATGCCCTAATGCCATGAAAAGTTGTTTTAAGGGCCTCCTTGATTGAGTGAATCCATTCCAAATATTAAAATTCTCCTTGACTCCATCTCTCCCAAAGGACAAGGCACTAATCCTCCATTGGTGATTATTTTCAACGCTTATTCTTTTCCCCTCCCTTTTTTCTAGGCCTACCTTCCATAGATCACCTAGGGCATCAATTATCTCACAATCTAGCCATCCAAACACTTCGATTTTTGGTCCACAACTACATTCAGGTTCTCTCTAGAGGCCCGTCAAATTTGAAGCAAATCCAACAGTGGGATCTCGAGATATAGCAAGCCCTAGTTGAAGAACCGTTTCTTGCCCTAGGCTTCCCTTGTCTAGTGACCTCATTTGGATCATTGCATTCTATTCCAAGAATATTTTCCCGTTGATCATCTTCTCTTCCACATTTAGGTCAAGCCCCTCCTTGAGTGATCAATTCCACTTGACCTAATTTTGGGTCCACTTGGTCTTGTGTGGTCCCGCAACTTTATAACTCGAATTACGCAAAGATCACATAAAGACCAAGTCTCCATAAAGATTTCTAGGCTTAGAGAATATCTCTTCAAGACACAATTCCAAAACCCTGGCCCCAGGAATCCTGTTATCCCTTCCTAGAGAGCCTACCACCTTGCTTCCCAAGCAAGAAAGCCATACAATTGAGTCCCTCTTGTGAATAGGCCTTTGGAATCACCTTTCATCCTTCCATTGATGTATTCATCATTGTGATTTGAAAGTTCTGGGAACGGAAAAAAAAAAAAAAAAAACCGGAAATGCACAGAGCTAGGGTTTGGAGCAGAGTATCAGCGTTGGGAACCATGGAGGGGCATGAAGGGGGGAGCTCCACTCACTCCTACAGTCAAGCAGTCTCAAATCGCTTCAAGAAGCCTATGGAAGCTGAGACCAGGAGTTTAGAAAGAGGAAAACAGGAAAATAGAAATTCACAGGGGTGTTGACCACTACGTGTCAACTTCCCATAGTAGTACACCCCCTTTTCTTCGCAAAAGGAATAGTGCTTGATTGACGTGTCCATGTCGTTCGACAATCATCGTCGACTTGATCAATTTATGTTGTAAACCTAGTCTGCATGTGTGAATTGTAAATAATCTTAGCAGATATGAGTCATGTATGTAAATTGCCTAGGTGGACCTAATTTTCTAGTGATAATCTATGGTCTGGAAGGTTTTTTGTCTCACCAATCCATGATCGGCAGAGTTTTCCTTCAGCCTAACCCCAAAGCTGGAATGAAATTTGTCATTAGAATCTTAGAGGAATCCTAGTGTGTTAATCTGCTAGATTATATTTGTGTCGCAGAACTGGGTGGTTTATGAGGGTCTATGTCAAATGGGTTTTCCCCCTTGGGATGTAAAGTTGTAAAAGTCATGATGTAAAGTGTCTTGAGGGTTAGGAAATGTTTTAATCCCCTCATAAGCCCTAAGTCCTAGGTCCTAGGTGATTTTTCCAAAGGCTAAGTTCGAGGATCCATTTAAAAAAAAAATTAACAAAATAACAAAATAAAAAATAAATAAATAAATAATTAATAATTAATAAAATAATAAAAAGCTTAGAAATAATAAAATAATAATATTTTGCCTAAATAAATGCAGAATTTCAATTTTTTAATGCATTAAAAATTCGACGGATGAGATTAAGAGATATCTTGATCCTCATCGACAGTCGAGATCATTTTGATGTGGATCACTCGAACTAGCTGTTGGGAATTTTTCCTTTAAATAGGGTGCTAGGGGTCATTTGAGATCATTCGATCTGTGAGTCTTGTGCTGAAGAAGCTCTCTTGTAAACTTTTTCTGGTGCTAATAAAGAAAGACTTTGGGGTTGAAATCTTGTTGGTGTTACTCTCTTGAAGTGTTGTGAGCTATTTTATTTTCTGCATATTTTAATTTTCAGCCATTAGTAACAGCTTATTGTAGAGTATTGTTGAACACAAGTATCTTGTTCACTTACTAGGGTTTGAATGGTATTAGAATTTCTGAAATAATGGCAGGTATCTCCATTGCATCTGAGATCTAGTACTGTTTTTCTCTCTTTATTGATGGTTGAAGTGAGCTATGCAGGAAACCCTTATTGAAGAAGATCAGTGGGCGTTTGGGGAAGTTCTCAGCTAAACCAGCCAACTCCCGCAAGCATTCTCTTGCAAAGCCCAGCGAGTTTCGATCCTGGGTTTATCATTTAAGTTTGTTTTTCTGAATTGCATGAGAGATTTCTGAATTTTTTCATCGTGAATCTGGAATTTTGATAATATCACTGTTGATTATTGATAAATCTCGCTGTTTAAGAGTCGAGAAATTGTAAATACTGTAAATTTTTTGTTGGGTTTAGGGTTTTCAGTTTCGTTTCTTGCACGTATTATTTTGGGTTTTCGGTTCTTTGTCATTGCAGGTTACAGGTGCAGGTTTTGAGAAATTTTCAGGGTTTTATCAGGCAAATTTGGAGCAGGGAATTTCAAATATTGATTTTGTGGAGAGCTTCAGTGGTTTTTCTGGGCAATCTAGGCAATCCATTCCATCTCCACGTTGTTGGCTACTCAGAATCGAACTCGCAGCTGCAAACTCCTCCATACAACCTTCACGCATCGATCCATTTTCTCACGCAGCGGTCGCAACCTTCAATCTCCT
Organism: Pinus tabuliformis; assembly: GCA_031772625.1. NCBI lineage: Eukaryota > Viridiplantae > Streptophyta > Pinopsida > Pinales > Pinaceae > Pinus > Pinus tabuliformis. The sequence continues at coordinate 475,157,755 of CM062810.1, read as the reverse complement.
CCAGTTCTTATCCACGTTGTTCCCTCGCCCTCAGCCTGTGAAACCCATCGTTGTTCTCTTTCCCTTGGTGTTTGAAGAGCTCCATTCTCACAGGGTTTATCGCACGTCTTCTTCTCCTATCCCCACCGTCTTCCCTTGTCATCCCGCAGCTCTTATCCTACCTCTTTTCCACCTGCAAAATCAACTCAGTGACCAATCTTCGTATCTTTCTCCCCTCGCTGCTCACTGCCTGTCCATGCTGGCCACTCCCATCGCTCATCCCTTCCACGCATACACGTTATCTGCTGCAGCCTCCACGTCGATTCCTCTCTATTCCTCGTGCAGTCACTCCACGACTAGCCAACATCGCTATTCTCTCTCTGCTATTCCGCGATCGATCTATTATTGCCGACATCCAGTTGCTTGAAGCCGCAAACCTGCAAACACAGTAAACTCGTGTTTCGATTGTTTTTTATTGATTTATGTTTCATGTTTTAGGCTTAAGAGTTAGCATTCATTTTTTTTTAAGTTACGTGGTTTTAGTTTTAGTTAGCTTAGTTCTTTTCATTTTAAATTTAGTTTTAGACATTAAATTAATTTAATCTTAGTTTTATTTTGACCTTAATAAAGATATGTATATATAAAATATCAAAAGCATAAAAAAAAAATTAAAAGGTAGCGTTTAGTTTTAGTTTTTCTTTATACTTTAGTTAGGGTTTAGGTTTTATATTTTGTTTAATTCTTTAGATTTAAAGTTTAGGTTTTAGATTTTAAATCTAGATTTGATTTCTTATAGTTTTAGTGCTAGATTAGATTAGATAGGATTTTATTTTTCATGTTTTTAGTTTTTAGTTTAAAGTTTTAAAAAACATTAAAATTTTAAAATTTTAAAATCATAAAAATTTATAAAAAATTATAAAATTATAAAAAAAAAAGGAGTTTCTTTTCTTTTAAGTGTAGATTTTAATATCATTTAGATTTTTTTTAGGTTTCATTTAGATTTAATTTTTGTTTTATCTGAAAAACATAAAAATATTTTGGAAATATTTTGGCAGGGATTTATCACGTTTTATCTTTTCTACTGAGGCTAAAATTTTGATGTGGAATTAATGTTTATCATTTTTATGAGATTTAGCATGCTTGAATGATCATTTTTGAAGATTAGCTACATAAATGAGATATCTGGTTAGCGTTTAAAATTACATGGTTGTGTATCGAGCTTTATCTTTCGAAGTTTTGAATCACTGGAGTATCATTTAAGCATTTTCTCGCATTTGATAAAATTTATTCTTTGTTTGAGTTATTTGATGATAAATGATTGCTCTACATGGTTTACATTTCTGCAACATTTAGTAAGTAATCATTTAAACATTAACTTCATAAGGCACTGGTCTATTAATTTAATAAAATCATTTTAGTGTTGGTTGTCCTTCGTGTCTCCCAACCCAACTGATTCACAGTTGGTCATCCATTTTCCTATAGGGTCTACCCCCCTTAGCTGCGGGAGACAGGCTTAAACGGAGAGATCGGGGATCAAGGTGACAGCCCCCGATCTGAGGGTTGTCATGACAATCTGTGCGACAACATTTTTTTGGCACCGTTGCCGGGGATAGAATTTTTCTGTCGCTGGCGTTTCAACGACATTCATCTTCTCATTTCTCATCATTCTTTCATCTTTCTCATCTCTCATTTGAGCTGGCAGAGTCAACATGTTTTGGCATCATTTGGATCTTTTCATCGCCTTATCTTTCGTCACATCAGTACCTACTCTTCAGTTCATTTCTTGTCTGGGTAGCGACTCCATTTCTTTTCATTTATTTTTCCCAGACAAATAAGCCTCTCTCATATCAGCTTGTTTGTTGCTTTTTGGATCCTAAAATTAAATTCATTGTTCAAGTGGCAACTCCACTTCTTTCATCTCTTAATTTTCTTGAGCAGAGATCTCTTTCTATCATCCATTTCATCCCTTATTATTCATCATGGATTACTCGTTTAAACCATGTCATTTTACTAATGTTCGCCATGATATTCCGGAGGTGGCCATTTCTAAATTACCTGTGTTCTCGGGTGGTGATTCAGTCGCTGTTAAAAAGCATCTAGGCTGGTTTACTCGTATAATGATCATGTATTGTAGATCTCAGTATAATCATGAAGATGTCAAAATGCGTCTATTTGTCCTTTCTTTAGAAGATGATGCTTTGAATTGGTTTAATAGTTGTCCTGAAGATTCCTTCACTTCTTTGCAAGACATTATCGATGCTTTTAAAGATAGGTATGGTGATCCAGATAGCTCGCCTTGTGCCCCTAAAATTGTGCAACAGATTGAAAGTAATCTTATAAAAGGTTCAGCTGTCGATGAAAGATTTCAAGACAATGCTTCATATCAGAATTTGCCATCCACTTGTACCATTGCAGACCATAGTGGAAAAGTAGGAACAAATTGTAAAAACAGTGTTAAACATGAAAAGGAAGATCATAAGCAAATTATACAAGAACTAATGCTGCTGGTAAAAAATATGGAGATCAATCAAACTAATTACGCCAATGATGTGAGAATTTTACGCACCCACCTGGAAAAGCGTAATAGGGAGATAGAGATCATGCAAAATCAGCATACTAAGGAAATTGAGGACATGAAGATTAATCATGACACAGAAATTAGTTTTATGCAAAGCAAGATGTCGGGCTTAGAGGAAAATATGACGACCATGCAAGCAAATCATAAGAAAGAGATAAACTCTATGCAACATTGCTTGATGACCATAAAGGAAAAAGACGATAAAGTAATAAAAGATATGGGAGCTAATCAGATATGTCTTCAGAAAAAGTTATTGACCATGGAAGAAGATCATGCCAGGGAAATCAGTGCTATGAAAGTTGAACACTCTAGCCAGATAAATGCCATTACAATACAGGTACATAAATTTCAACAACGGATTAAGGATGAAAGAAACCAGGAAACAACAATAGGTCAGGAGCCTTCTCATTTGCTGCAACAAGCTCCATCTTATTATGAGGAGGTCATTGGTTCGATTGAAAGGTGGTTAATTGAAGTTGATCCAGATAAAATTAAAAACGATAAAGATCAGATGCAGGATGAAGAAAGGCATGTCATGCATATCTTACATACTTCATCTGATAGCTTTGAAGCAAAAAGTTCCATGTCATCAATAATACAGCCTACCAGGAAGAAAAAGCGCAAGACGAAGAAAATGAGAAGAAGATTTGATGCATCAGATGGCCGCGAGCAGCTTGATTTTCGGATAGGAAAAAGTCCTACCATATGTAGAATTGGGCATGGCACATCCGACAAGCAGCCGACAGATTTGCCTGAAAGCAGGAAAATGCTCAATATACACTATATTAAACACATTTGATGCCATGGGGCATCCCCTGTATTTCTAACCTTACTCCTTGTTTTTTCAGCGTTTTCATTTCTGTTTTAGGATTTACTAGATAGTTAATAAATGAAGAGCTTATATCTTTCCTGTGCTTAACGTTATATGATGATTTTTGGATGGACGCTACTTATGTTTTGTTGTGTGTTGCGTGGATGCAGATTCTGGATTCTCATGTACCTACAGTGCAGCAACGTGTCCCCAAGTGGAGCCAGATGTTGACCACTACGTGTCAACTTCCCATAGCAGTACACCCCCTTTTCTTCGCAAAAGGGATAGCGCTTGATTGACGTGTCCGTGCCATTCGACAATCATCAACGACTTGATCAATTTATGTTGTAAACCCAGTCTGCATGTGTGGATTGTAAATAATCTTAGCAGATATGAGTCATGTATGTAAATTGCCTAGCTGGACCTAATTTTCTAGTGATAATCTACGTTCCGGAAGGTTTTTCGTCTCACCAATCCATGATCGGCAGAGTTTTCCTTCAGCCTAACCCCAAAGCTGGAATGAAATTTGTCATTAGAATCTTAGAGGAATCCTAGTGTGTTAATCTGCTAGATTATAGTTGTGTCGCAGAACTGGGTGGTTTATGAGGGTCTATGTCAAATGGGTTTTCCCCCTTGGGATGTAAAGTTGTAGAAGTCATGATGTAAAGTGTCTTGAGGGTTAGGAAATGTTTTAATCCCCTCATAAGTCCTAAGTCCTAGGTCCTAGGTGATTTTTCCAAAGGCTAAGTTCGAGGATCCATTTAAAAAATAAATTAAAAATAAAAAAATGAAAATAAAAATAAAAAATGAAAATAAAAATAATAAAAAATTAAAAATAAATTAAAAAAAATAATTAATAAAATAACAAAAAACTTAGAAATAATAAAATAATAATATTTTGAGTAAATAAATGCAAAATTTCAATTTTTAAATGCATTAAAAATTCGACGGATGAGATTAAGAGATATCTTGATCCTCATCGACAGTCGAGATCATTTTGACGTGGATCACTCGAACTCGTTGTTGGGAATTTTTTCTTTAAATAGGGTGCTAGGGGCCATTTGAGATCATTCGATCTGTGAGTCTTGTGCTGAAGAAGCTCTCTTGTAAACTTTTTCCGGTGCTAATAAAGAAAGAGTTTGGGGTTGAAATCTTGTTGGTGTTACTCTCTTGAAGTGTTGTGAGCTATTTTATTTTCTGCATATTTTAATTTTCAGCCATTAGTAACAGCCTATTGTAGAGTATTGTTGAACACATGTATCTTGTTCACTTACTAGGGTTTGAATGGTATTAGAATTTCTACAAATAATGGCAGGTATCTCCATTGCATCTGAGATCTAGTATTGTTTTTCACTCTTTATTGATGGTTGAAGTGAGTTGTGTAGGAAACCCTTATTGAAGAAGATCAGTGGGTGTTTGGGGAAGTTCTCGGCTGAACCAGCCAACTCCCGCAAGCATTCTCTTGCAGAGCCCAGCCAATTTCGATCCTGGGTTTATCATTTAAGTTTGTTTTTCTGAATTGCATGAGAGATTTCTAAAGTTTTTCATCGTGAATCTGGAATTTTGATAATATCACTGTTGATTATTGATAAATCTGGTTGTTTAAGAGTCGAAAAATTGTAAATACTGTAAATTTTTTGTTGGGTTTAGGGTTTTCAGTTTTGTTTCTTGCACATATTATTTTGGGTTTTCAATTCTTTGTCATTGCAGGTTACAGGTGCAAGTTTTGAGAAATTTTCAGGGTTTTATCAGGCAAATTTGGAGCAAGGAATTTCACATATTGATTTTGTGGAGAGCTTCAGTCGTTTTTCTGGGAAATCTGGGCAATTCGTTCCATCTCCACGTTGTTGGCTACTCAGAATCGAACTCGTAGCTGCAAACTCCTCCATACAACCTTCACGCATCGATCCATTTTCTCACGCAGCAGCCACAGCCTTCAATCTCCTCCGGTTCTTATCAACGTTGTTCCCTCACCCTCAGTCTGCGAAACCCATCGTTGTTCTCTTTCCCTTGGTGTTTGAAGAGCTCCATTCCCGCAGGGTTTCTCCCACGTCTTCTTCTCCTATCCCCTCCGTCTTCCCTTGTCATCCCGCAGCTCTTATCCTACCTCTTTTCCACCTGCAAAATCAACTCAGCTACCAATCTTCGTATCTTTCTCCCCTCGCTGCTCACTGCCTGTCCACGCTGGCCAATCCCATCACTCATCCCTTCCACGCATACACATTATCTGTTGCAGCCTCCACGTCGATTCCTCTCTATTCCTCGTGCAATCACTCCACGACCAGCCAGCATCGCTGTTCTCTCTCTGCTATTCCGCGATCGATCTATTATTGCCGCCGTCCAATTGCTTGAAGCCGCAAACCTGCAAACACAGTAAACTCATGTTTCGATTTTTTTTTATTGATTTACATTTCATGTTTTAGGCTTAAGAGTTAGCATTCATTTTTTTTAAGTTACGTGGTTTTAGTTTTAGTTAGCTTAGTTCTTTTCATTTTAAATTTAGTTTTAGACATTAAATTAATTTAATCTTAGTTTTATTTTGACCTTAATAAAGATATGTATATATAAAATATCAAAAGCATAAAAATAAATAAATAAATAATTTAAAAGGTAGCGTTTAGTTTTAGTTTTTCTTTATACTTTAGTTAGGGTTTAGGTTTTATATTTTGTTTAATTCTTTAGATTTAAAGTTTAGGCTTTAGATTTTAAATCTAGATTTGATTTCTTATAGTTTTAGTGCTAGATTAGATTAGATAGGATTTTATTTTTCATGTTTTTAGTTTTAAGTTTAAAGTTTTAAAAAACATAAAAATTTTAAAATCATAAAAATTTATAAAAAATAATAAAATTATAAAAAAAAAGGAGTTTCTTTTCTTTTAAGTGTAGATTTTAATATCATTTAGATTTTTTTTTAGGTTTCATTTAGATTTAATTTTTGTTTTATCTGAAAAACATAAAAATATTTTGGAAATATTTTTCCATGGATTTATCACATTTTATCTTTTCTACTGAGGCTAAAATTTTGATGTGGAATTAATGTTTATCATTTTTATGAGATTTAGCATGCTTGAATGATCATTTTTGAAGATTAGCTACACAAATGAGATATCTGGTTAGCGTTTAAAATTACATGGTTGTGTATCGAGCTTTATCTTTCGAAGTTTTGAATTGTTGGAGTATCATTTAAGCATTTTCTCGCATTTGATAAAATTTAATCTTTGTTTGAGTTATTTGATGATAAATGATTGCTCTACATGGTTTACATTTCTGCAACATTTAGTATGTAATCATTTAAACATTAACTTCATAAGGCACTGGTCTATTAATTTAATAAAATCATCTTAGTGTTGGTTGTCCTTCGTGTCTCCCAACCCAACTGATTCACAATTGGTCATCCATTTTCCTATAGGGTCTACCCCCCTTAGCTGCGGGAGACAGGCTTAAACGGAGAGATCGGGGATCAGGGTGACAGCCCCCGGTCTGAGGGTTGTCGTGACAATCTGTGCGACAACAAGGGGCAAATAGAAACTCTGGAGGAATTTAGAAGAGAGAAGCGAATAGGAGAAGGCAGTTAGAAAGCCGACCCCAAAAATCGGACAGGACCTTGTAAACCTAGGGCAATCATCACACCAAGAGTGGTGTTAAGTGATCCAACGCTACAGGCACATAGGGAGCACATGGCTACTTATGCAGTGATTTGCAAATTCATGGGGTTATGGCCAACTGAGAAGGCTTTATATGCATCGATAAAGAACCATTGGAAACCAAAGGGAGAAATAGATCTGCACCTTGGATCCAAGGGTTTTTTCACAGTAGTGTTTACAAACCTAGAGGATAAATACAGGGTGTTTGAAGGAGGACCATACTTCTATGCTGCTGCAATTTTCTATATGCGGCCATGGGTGATGAATTTTGTCCCAGAACGAGAGACATTCACATCAGTGCCGGTATGGATAAGACTCTACTCCTTACCTCTAGATTATTGGCTACCAGAATCATTAAAAGCCATAGGCAATAAACTAGGGCATTTTTTAAAAATATCCAAGGCCACACTGCATGGAAAGTATACCTCCTTTTCCTGGATATGCGTAGAAATGGACATTTATGGAGCTCTGCCAAATGAATAATTCAAGAAGTATATGATGAAGAATGGGTGCAGGCAGTGGACTACGAGCATGTCCCTTTCAGATGCCGCAAATGCCATGAACACGGGCACCTCTTTAGAGACTGCCCTTTAAACAAAATGGAGAGCAGTATTAAAGTCAACTCAGGGAAAGAAACTGAAAGCTTCACCAAAGTAGGAGGCAGAGGAAAAGTAGGGAAAAAGAACCAGAAGAAAAGCAACGAGGAAAAGCAGCCCAGTCATAATAGTTTCAAGATATTAGAAGAAGAAGATGGGAATGATAAAGCGAACAAGGTGATGGAGGACAGTCCAGCCGAGAAAGAAAAGGATGATAGTATGGAGGATAGACCTGAAAACAACCACCAAAGGGAGGAGCTGCCAAGCACGATGGAACTTGACAGGGACCAAGAGATGACCCCAAGCGAAGTGGGAACGGAGGATCAAGACCTACAGGAAATTCTTGAAAGGGAGCATCTCAATCTAGAAAAGTTCTTGGAGCAGGGAACTACCAAAGGAGTGGATTTGCTACCCCAAGAGGAGTTTAACAGAGTACAACAGCTCTTCCTATGGAGTACTCAGGCAAAGGGTTCAGGGGTCAAAAGAAACCATGACATTCAGGACAACAAAGGGATAAAAATGATGGAGGCTACATTGGGACAAGTTCCCAAAAACCTAGGAAGGAAAAGAGGAAGAAAAAGACAGAAGGAGTTGCTGATTGAGTGCGGAAAACTCATGATCAACTCAAGTAAGATGAAAGACCTAACCAATTACACATTTACAAATATTTCTTAATGAAGCTTACAACATGGAATATTAGGGGTCTAGGAAGTAAAAGGAAACCAACAAATCTTAGCAACAGAATGAGAGAAGAGAGACCAGATATGGTGTTTATCCAGGAAACAAAATGTTCAATAGACAAAATAAGAGAGATACATAGCAAATGGCTTACTAAGTATGAATATCTATAAGTTAAAGCAAACAATGCAGCAGGAAGAATTCTCACACTTTGGAACCCTCAGAAACTTGGAATCCTAGATGTTGAAGCATCCAGGAACTACCTATCAGTGGTCATCCAACCTTTGGGGGACAAGGAAGTTTATTTGATCACAAACGTCTATGGTCCACAAAAGCTTGAAGACAAACTCAGGTTTCTGACCTCACTAGAGGAATCAAGAGAAAGGCATAAGGGCATCCCTTGGATTTTGGGAGGGGACTTTAATATGATCAGATCTCTCTCGGAAAAAAAGGTGGGACCAGATCACTAGGGAGAGATTCATTAGCATTTCAGGACTTCATAAACAACATGAGGCTAGTAGATACAGAGACAAGTAATGGTATCTTCACCTGGAATAATAAAAGGGGAGGGGCTTCTCAAGTGGCCTCTAAACTGGATAGATTCATCATCTCTGAGGACCTCATCCTCACAGGCCTTGACTTGTCAGCTATGATCCTCCCTTTTGGAGGCTCGGATCACTGGCCCATTCAACTTGAAGCGTCCTTTATAGGAACGCCGAGAAACAGACCTTTCAGGTTTGAAAACATCTGGCTTACCCATCCTGACTTTATCAACAATATTGAAAAATGGTGGATAGAGGATATGCATGTTCAGGGTACTAAAATGTTCCTTCTGCATCAAAGATTGAAACACATCAAACTCAAGCTTAAAGATTGGAATAAGAATGAGTTTGGCAACATCTTTGAAGCCAAAAAAGTTGTTGAACAGAAGCTACAGGAAGTTAATCAGGTACTCATCACTGATGGCTTCACTAAGGAGAGTAAGGAAAAAGCTGACTCTCTTCAACAGGAATGGGAAGGCGTATGCAAGCAAGAAGAGGTCTTCTGGAGACAGAAATCAAGGGTACAATGGTTAAAGGAAGGTGAAAGGAATACAAGGTTTTTTCACAAGTCTACCATGGAACATAGGTCTCATAACAGGATTACATATCTCAAAGACACTCAAGGAAAACAGCTCAATACCCACAAAGAAATAGAATCTACTATGGTTCAATATTTCCAAGGCATAGCAGAGGAGCCCCTCATAGACAGATCACAATTTATCAATGACTTCACAAAGCACATTCCTAAGCTTGTAACAAGAGAAGATAATTATAATCTTAACAGAACAATGACTGAAGAAGAGGTCAGTGAAGTCATCAAAGAGATGCAAAATGGGAAAGCTCCAGGTCCGGATGGCTTCAACGTTGACTTCTTCAAAGCATGTTGGGCTATAGTCAAGCAAGATATCCTCGATGTGGTGGAGGACTCAAGGAAAAACAAAATTGTTTTGAAGGCGCTCAACACCTCTTTCATATCCTTGATTCCAAAGCAGGAAAATGCTATGACTCCAGATAGATTTAGACCCATAGCATTATGTAATGTGGTGTACAAAATTATTTCCAAAATAATAGCAAATAGGCTTAAACCCCTTCTTCCAACTCTCGTATCTGAGGAGCAAACTAGATATGTGGAAGGTAGAAAAATTCTAAATAATATCATTCAAGCTCATGAGGTGGTTCATTCACTTAAAAGCAAGAAGCAGGTAGGAATGATCATACAACTTGACCTAGAGAAGGCTTATGATAAGCTAAGTTGGACATACATCCGAGAAGTACTAAAAGCATATGGCTTTGATCATAACTGGATAAGATGGGTAATGGCCCTTGTTACCACCTCTAGTTTTTCAATACTGCTAAATGGCTCACCATCCAAAACCTTTAAGCCATCAAGAGGACTCAGGCAAGGAGATCCACTCTCACCCTTCCTCTTTATTCTCATGATGGAAGGGCTAGGCAATGCAATCAAATCTGCCAAGATGGAAGGCAAGATCCAAGGTCTTAAACTCACCCCGAATGGGGATGCTTTGACCCATCAACAATATGTGGACGACACCATGCTGCAGGGTACACCCACGGTCAAGGAAGCTCTAGCTTTCAAACAAATCCTGAACGAATTTTCCATGGCTGCGGGTACAGAGGTAAGCCTTGCAAAATCAAAGATTTTCTTTTTTCATACTAACATTGCTATTCAAAGAAATCTCACAAGAATTCTAGGTTTCCAAAGAGACCTGCTACCATCCAAATATTTGGGAGTACCTCTTACAGACAAACCTCTGAGCAAGGCAGTTTGGGAGCCTGTTACTAATAGACTCCAGGACAAAATCTGGAAATGGACAAACAGGTCTTTGAATTTAGCAGGCCGGCTAGTGCTTACAAAATTTGTCCTACAAACTGTCCCCATCTTCATGTTTTTAGCCCTTCCAGCTCCTAAAGGAGTTATGCAACACATCAGAAATATCCAAAGAGATTTTCTTTGGGGCAAAGGGGAAGAGAAAAAGAAATGGGCTCTGGTAGCTTGGGAAAAGATCTGCAAACCTAAGACACATGGAGGTCTGGGACTTGATGACCCTGAGACCCTAAACAAAGTTTTGGGAGCAAAACTATGGTGGAGATGGCTAAAGGAATCGGGGTCCCCTTGGGCTAAAGTATGGAAACAGAAATATGCAAACAGCTGGCAAGAAAGAGAATACATCAGAATGTCTGGGCTCATCAAAGGCTCCCACATTTGGAACAAAGCTTGGGAGAATAGAGACATTGTCCAGAAACACAGTTTCTGGGAAATCAGAGATGGAAACCTTGCTTGGTTTTGGGAAGATAATTGGCAACAAGAACCTAAACTGTCAAGAGTAGATTTTGCCAATCTAAAGATTGATACAGACAACAAAGGGTTATTAAGGGTAAATGACTTCTAGGATCAGGATAGAAATGATGGAAAATGGAGAATATGGAAGAACATGGTATACAATGATGGCTCCCCGTTGAAGGCCCCAACAGAAGCTCTTAAAATCATCTTGGAGCAGAGAAAGATCCTGATATCAACATCTTCAGACCAACTGAGATGGGGTAAAAACAATGAAGGCAACTTTAACCTCAAAGAGGCCAAGCGCATAGCCCTTGGACTGGACTTTCCAGACCTTGATAAGGTATGGAAGGACCTATGGCAGAACCCAAACTAGATGAAAATCAAATTGTTCATGTGGCTAGTGCAACATAAAAAAATTCTGACTTGGGAAAACCTTTGGAAAAGAGGTGTAGCCGGTCCATCTAAATGCCAACTATGTGAATTATAGGAAGAAACTATGGAACATCTGCTCAACCTCTGCCCCTTCACCTCTACATTGTGGAGTTGGGTGGCTGCAATCTTGTTAATTTTAGGTATGGTCTATGCTAGAGAAATTTATTTAAATTTTCACAGTTAGCAATCACATCAGCATTAAAGTAAACTGCAGATAGAACATAATTATGAATCGCAAAGCCAAGACAAGAGGACACAAGATGTGGCGCCAGCCAGGGACAAACCCCAATGTGGGGAAACGCTTGATCAATTCTTCTTTTACATACTTCAAAGTTCAGCAGAGAGAGAGACAGTGCATTTACAACAGAGTCAACATTTTGACTTATCTACATCTGAGCATAGATCATCTCCTATAACGATGATACCTGAGATCAGTTGAAGACATTCTGCTTCAACTGATTCTCCAAGGTGATGGCTTCACCTATCCATTTCGTCCATTTACCACACCTTACCGTGTAGCACCATCTCATCTGCTTTCATCATCATGTTGCCCATTATTCTGCATCTTCCATCGTTATGCAGCCCTATTCATCATCATGCTGCTCATGCCCATTATGTTGCATCATACATCATCAGCTATCTCATCCATCAGCATGCAGTCTCATTGATGCTACCTCATACATCAGCATGCAGTCTCATTGTCTAATCATGTTGCCCTTTAGATCATCGTGATCATGCTGCCTTTTAGAGCATCATGATCATGCTTCCCTTTACATCATTATGCAGTCCTATTACTGATCATGCTTATATACATATATATCATGCTTGTCACTATTCTTTGAAACATGTTGAGATTGTCGTATGCTACAAATCTCCTAATGAACCCTTATCTCATTATCGAGTCATAGCTGGGCTGTAATTTATCCAGAGGTACCACGATTGCCTATGCTGAGAATGGATAATCTTTAGTTCTGTGGTTCCTTAACCTATCCAAGGACGCAGCCAAACCCTAGATCCAACCTTGATTGCGGTTGACTGCAGCTTCATTCCTTACTACGGCTCCATTATTATGATTGCGGCATCGTTGTCCTGTGCGTATAAGTGTCATATGAACAGCATATATGAACAGCATATTAAATCTCACCATGACTACATATGAATCTTTCTGCCCTGCGTAAAGAACAGCGTATATAGGTAACCATGATTGCGTATGATTACAGCGTTTAGGGCCACATGGCTGTAGCGTAATGGTGACACCTTCACACTGCATTTGGCAACTACAGGTCTCCTTTTAACTGTGGCTTCTTCTCTTCCATATGACAATGGAGCATATTAGGGGATCACGCTGACTATGAATGAATGTCTTCATGAACTACATGTAAGGTTACTAGGACAGCGGATTTACTGTGGCTCCTTCATGCATGCCTACAATTATCTCACCTGACTGTGGCCTTCTTTTTATTATTGCGGCCACCATCTATGCCTACGGGATTATGACTACGGCTCTTTCTACTACAGCTACTCTTGAGTCTTGACTGCATTTAGAACATCTGCAGCTAGGGCATCCAATGTATTCTTTTGTATCTTCTCCTTCTCCAAAAACCCAAGACGTGGAGAGGAGGAGATCACATGAAGAATGTGTGTGTGTATGACTTCAACTCCACACTTATTTATACTAAAAACGTAGATGATGAATAGACATGTCTATTGGGCTTCTGAGCCTACGTACAATGTTGGCCGACTTAACAATTTGTCCATAACATAAATAAATTCATAACTTCATAAATACTTATCGGAATCGGAAGATCTTTAGATCAATCCTACGCCTCTCAATGAGAGGGATCCAATAAAAATATCAACTGCCATAAATAAGATGACCCACATGGAGTTTGGCCCTAGTTGCCAATTTTAACACTCCCTCTCAACTAGGGAGAACTCCATCCGATGATCCATATGTTCGACTGTACTATCTCTGAAATCAGTGCCCTGCATTGCTCTGCTCAGCTTTGCATGGCTATGCTCAGCTCTGCTGGCTCTGCTCAGCTCTGCTGGCTCTGCTCAGCTCTGCTAGCTCTGCTCAGCTCTGTTGGCTTTGCTCGGCTCTACTCAGCTTCGCTGCCTCTGCTCTGCTGAGCTCTATTGGCTCTGCTCAGCTCTACTGGCTCTGCTCAGCTCTACTGAGCTCTATTGGCTCTGCTCAGCTCTGCTGGCTCTGCTCAGCTCTGTTGGCTCTGCTCAACTCTGCCGGCTCTACTCTGCTCTGCTAAACCATGAAGAAGAAAAATTGATCGAGAATGTCTCATACCATTCTCCACTGACCCGAAGTTAGTCTCAAAGTGCATACCACTGGTCCCAGACCAGTCTCAACCGACCCAAAGTCAGCGTCATAGGGGGTACCACTCCTACCACTGGTCCCAAACCAGTATCATCAGTCTCAGAGTGTGTACCACTGGTCCCAAACCAGTCTCAACCGACCCGAAGTCAGCATCATAGTATGTACCACTCTCACTAGTCCCAGACCAGTCCTACACTGACCTGAAGTCAATCTCAGAGTATGTACCACTGGTCCCAGACCAGTCTCAACCGACCCGAAGTCAGCATCATAGTAGGTACAACTCCTACAACTGGTCCCAGACCAGTATCATTGATCCCAGATCAATGAAGGTCATCCTAGCATAGGGATTACGGTAGATACAGCGATGCGTCCATCGGTACTACTATGGTCCCTATCCTCATTTCCCTGCTCATTGATCAAATCAAAGGTACTTCCCATGAGTCCCAGACTGCATGGGTAGGATGCCTCGACAGGAGAACTAATCAATCCTGTCCTCACAGGAGAACTTATCATCCTGCTGCACAATCGCCATGGAGAACACATCATTCAGGCCTCACAAGACAGCTAATCATCCTGCTACATAATCGTCATGGAGAACACATCATCCAGACCTCACAAGAGAACTAATCATCCTGCTACATAGTCGTCATGGAGAACACATCATCCAGACCTCATAGGAGAACTAATCATCCTGCTACATAGTCGTCATGGAGAACACATCATCCAGACCTCACAGGAGAACTAATCATCCTGCTACATAGTCGTCATGGAGAACACATCATCCAGACCTCACAGGAGAACTAATCATCCTGCTACATAGTGGTATCCAAAAAGCTCATTGAAGAGCTTTCTTAACTAGACTGCCTCTCAGGTAGCCATGCTAGCAGCAATATACTCTGCTTCGGCGGTGCTCAAAGCCATCGACTTCTGCTTCCTACTCATCCAGGATATCGCAGCAGATCCCAAGGAGAACCAGCATTGAGAAGTGCTCTAATGATCCTTCACATTGCCTGCCCACTCAGCATTTGAAATATTCCAGGCAGTGTATCTCAATCCATGAGAGATTGTGCCCTGAAGATATCTCAGAAGATTCTAAGAACCAATCCGGTGAAGCTCAACCAAATATGAGCTCACCATGCTAACTGCAACACATATGTCTAGACGGAGATTCTCCAAGAACATCAACACGAATGAGTTTATGAAACTCAGAGGCATTTCCCAAATTTTGTCCGACATCACTACCATATAACTTCTTGGAAGTTAAGATCCTCGAGGTAGTCACAGGCTTGCAGTTTATCTTTCCACATTCGGAATCCAACTCCCTCTGTCTCCTACAAATGACAGGGTCTGCACCTATCAGACATAGGTGCCAGTATAAAAGGTCTATCATCCACAACCTTCGAGTAATGGTTTGGATTGATTTCACTCCTAGTGAATCTCAGCTTTATCAGACAGTTGTTGATCCTCTCATACTATGCCTGGGGTGATTTGCTTCAAGCCATAGAGGGCTTTCTACCACCTGCATACATGAGATTCCCAGTCATGAATCTCAAACTCCTCGGGTTGTTCCAAACCTATGGACCTGTGGCATGAGGGGAATGGTCCCCTTATAATATTTTCCTTCGATACATCTTAGACATGTACCTTCATGCTCTTTTTGAATTCAGGCATCCTTGTCACCATCTTTCCATAGATGTAACCTTTGACTTCCATTGCTGACATGGACACCAGGTTATTCTTGTGATCAGGTACATAAAAGAGATTCTATAAATGAATCGAGTTACCCTCAGTCAATTGAGGGGTAACATTCCCTACACCCTTTTCAGGATAGGTGGTATTGGCTCCAAGTATAATCCCACGATTATCTATCCGATGAAGTGCCTGGGGTTCCTTGCTTTCTTTGAAGAGTCGACCATTTCTCCTTGATGAACTGTATTACCTGTCATTCCCTTGACCCTGGAATGATTTGTTTATCTTCATCAAGAGAAGTGTCTCAGCCATTCAAACACTCCTTTGCATAATGGCTGAACTTATTGTGACCAAGGCATCTGTCTTTTCTTCCACCCTTAGATCCGAACTTCCCAATGAAGTGATCTTTAGGTAGGCCATCAAAACCTTCTGCTGCGCCATTCTGATAATATTCTCTGCTTCGACTTCACCCAAGGTGAATTTGAAGAGGGATGAGGAACCCATTGATCCTTTTATCTTGTCCCAACTGTCTTTGGTGATTGCTCTTTCACTCTTGCTTGGGAATTGTCTTCACCTCAGCTCTGATACCATGTTAATTTTAGGTATGTTCTATGCTAGAGCAATTTATTTAAATTTTCACAGTTAGCAATCACATCAGCATTAAATTAAACTGCAGATAGAACATAAATATAAATCAGAGAAGACAAGCCAAGACAAGAGGACACAAGATGTGGCACCAGCCAGGGACAAACCCCAATGTGGAGAAACCCTTGATCAATTATTCTTTTATGTTCTTCAAAGTTCAGCAAAGAGAGAGACAGTACATTTACAACAGAAGTCAACATTTTGACTTATCTACATTTGAGCATAGATCATCTCCTATAACGATGATACCTGAGATCAGTTGAAGACATTCTGATTTGTAATATTCCTAATTAGCTAAGGCTAATTGGAATATTCGATTTTTGCACAATTTTGCCTTCTATAGTTAGTTATGAATAAAAAAGTGAGCAAAGGGTGACATAACTCACTTTTAGAATAAAAGTCACTTCCTAGTAGCACAACGTTGTGACTTAAGGGGGAGCCAAGGGGGCCAAAGGGGGGACACAGAAATGGAGCCCACGCAGACACTTGGAGGGACTGCGCAATAGGGAAGAAACACGTGGCAAGAGAGGGACTGCGCTGGAGAAGGTGGGCCTTGGGATTGAGAGAGGCAAAGGCTATAAAGGAGAGAGGAGCTTCCTCATTTTGGCATTCAGTTATGAGCATTTGAGATAGTCGCTTCGGCTTAGAGCACGCTGGCTGTTTAGCTAGTCTGCAGCACTGTTTAGTGCATTGAGTGTCTCCGTTCGGAGATCTCACCCTTAGCCCCGGGGGACTTCGAGTGCCTGCTCGGGCAAGGTATTTCCATCAGCGTTTCAGCAGTAGTTTCATCAGCATTTCAGCAGTAGTTCATCAGCATTTTGGAGGACTGCGCAGCACTGAGAGGGATGACGCAGTTCTTTCTGGCAGGAGTTCTGGCTTGAGGGTTTGCAGTAGGATTTGTGCTGGGAGATTGAGCAGGGGATCAGCCCTTGCATATTGGAGGGTTTTGGCAGAGGTTTTAGGCAGATTTCTGGAGGGTTTCATTCAGTGGCAGCACAGAGCCTTGAGAGACTGCACAGAACCCCAAGGGGGTGATTTTCGGGGAAGAAAGCTTTCTGGATTTTTCTGGGTTTATTGAGTAGAGTCCGATTCCAGAGTTTCAGCCTTTTCTGAGGGGAGCAACCCCAAATCCTCATTCGATTTCCAGCAGCAGCAGCAGCACGACGGTTTTCTAGCAGCTGGGACGCAGATCAGTGTGAGGCCATTCCTTTGTTATTCTGAGTGTATTTCTTCACTTGCCCTGTGCAAGTCGAGGTGCCATCTACCTGATCACCTCCTGTACTCATTTATTTGCCCAGTATAATAAAATGGCTTAGCATTTCTTGCTGCATTTCTTGAGTATTTGTTTACGTTTCATGTCTACATTGTTGTTGGTTGCACTATCGTTATTTCATCTCTGTGAGTTTTTTGGCTATTATACCACTTGTACGTTTTTCTGGTTGGGGTTTGCTGGTATTTGAGAAATATTCCAGGGAAGGGATATTACATGCTTCAACTGATTATCCAAGGTGACGGCTTCACCTATCCATTTTGTCCATTTACCACACCTTACCGTGTAGCACCTTCTCATCTGCTTTCATCATCATGCTACCCATTATTCTGCATCTTCCATTGTTATGCAGCCCTATTCATCATCATGCTGCTCATGCCCATTATGTTGCATCATACATCATCAGTTGTCTCATCCATCAGCATGCAATCTCACTAATGTTGCCTCATACATCAGCATGCAGTCTCATTGTCTAATCATGTTGCCCTTTAGATCATCGTGATCATGCTGCCCTTTAGATCATCGTGATCATGCTGCCCTTTACATCATTATGCAGTCCCATTATTGATCATGCTTATATACATATATATGATGCTTGTCATTGTTCTTTGAAACATGTTGAGACTGCCATATTCTACGAATCTCCTCATTGAACCCTTATCTCATTATCGAGTCATAGTTAGGCTGTAATTTATCTATAGGTACCACGATTTCTTATGCTGAGAATGGACAATCTTTAGTTCTGTGGTTCCTTAACCTATCTGAGGACATAGCCAAATCCCAGATCCAACCTTGACTGTGGTTGACTGTGGTTGACTGCAGCTTCATTCCTTACTGTGGCTCCATTATTATGACTGCGGCTTCGTTGTCCTATGCATATAAGTCTCATATGAACAGCATATTAAATTTGACCATGACTGCGTATGAATCTTTCTACCTTGCGTAAAGAACAGCGTATATAGGTAACCATGATTGCGTATGATTACAGCGTTTAGGGCCACATGGCTGTAGCATAATGGTGACACCTTCACACTGCGTTGGGCAGCTACAGATCTCCTTTTAACTGCAGCTTCTTCTCTTCCATGTGACAACAGAGCAGATTAGGTGATCACGCTCACTGTGAATGAATGTCTTCATGAACTACGTGTAAGGTTGCTAGGACAGCGGATAAGTTAATGTTGTTTGGACAGCGAATTGACTATGGCTCCTTCATGCATGCCTGCAGTTATCTCACCTGACTGCGGCCTTCTTTTCATTACTGCGGCCACCATCTATGCCTGCGGGATTATGACTGCGGCTCTTTCTACTACAGCTACTCTTGAGTGCGTTTAGAACATCTACAACTAGGGCATCCAACATATTTTTTTGTGTCTTCTCCTTCTCCAAAAACCCAAGATTTGGAGAGGAGGAGATATCATGAAGAATGTGTGTGTAAATGACTTCAAATCCACAATTATTTATACTAAAAACGTAGATGATGAATAGACACGTCTATTGGGCTTCTGAGCCTACGTAAGATGTTGGCCAACTTAACAACTTGTCCATAACATAAATAAATTCATAACTTCATAAATATTTATCGGAATCGGATGATCTTTAGATCAATCCTACACCTCTAGATGAGAGGGATCCAATAAAAATATCAGCTGCCATAAATAAGATGACCCACATGGAGTTTGGCCCTAGTTGCCAATTTTAACAAATCTTCAGACAAACAGACAGAGGCATTAGCAGCATCACCAGCACTTTGAGGAATTGGAGTAATTTCTCTGAAAATGAAATAATCAACAAAGTTTGGGCTTTGGTTCCAGGCTTTCTAATCTGGGATGTCTGGAAAGAACGCAATAACAGACTCTTCAAGAACAAGATTGGTTCATCCCAGAGCATCATGGCTCAAATCATAAGACATCTCAAAGAGACTGTAGGAACCCTTATAAAAAACCCCCCTGAGAACTAGCCTCAAGACCAGGATATGCAGATACTGCTCCATTTGGGCCTACAGGGGCTTTCCCACAGGGCATGAACAAGATGGTAAGTCAAATAACAGCTGATAAGGACTTCTGGCAACCTCCCCCTTATGGTTTTATGAAATGAAATATAGATGGAGCCTCAAAAGGAAACCCAGGTATAGCAGGTTATGGAGGAGTTATTAGAGATGAAGAGGGTTACATAAAAACAATCTTTCACAGTCATTTGGGGAAGGCCACTAATAATATGGCAGAGCTCATGGCCCTTGAACAATGCCTAGAAATCTTGAGGGACTCAAATCTACATAATACCATAATTGAAGTTGATTCTGAATTGATAATTAGGTCCAATGTTACTTGGGAGCGGGAGCGGGAGTGGGGAGCGGGAGCGAAAACGGGAGCGGGAGCGACCATTTTCAGAAGCTCCCGGTTTGGGAGCGAATCCCGGAGCGATTTTTTAAAAATATATATATTTTTATATTTTTTAATTTTTGATACATATATGTCAACAAAAACATGTAGAATGATGAATTAGATATAAAAAACATAAAAAAGCATAGATTGAACCATATAACAACAATTATCTAGAAGTTATAATCTTCATCAACCACGTCCGCAAGTTACTAACATAGTAACATACAACATATTGAGTCTCATGATTCATCAATCTTAAAGTTTCAAGCTTTCAAAATTCAATATATAACATTTATCATCATTGATCACCAAAGTTGTACTTGTAAGCTAAGTGTAACCATTACAACAAATAATATAACATGAAATGAAATGAAACAACTTTCAACTTTCATGAAGCATCATATTCATAATTCATTACTAATGAGTTATAATTGCCAACTTCAAACTTAAATTGTCATATATTGTTTAAAAAAATATCATAATAAATATGAAAGAGTCAATAGTTATAAAAGCTACTAGAAACTAGAAAAGAGAAGTAAATCTATTATCTATTTCTTATGCTTGGGCCTCTTGCCACCACGAGAAATGTCTAATTTTTTAGTCTTGTTGCAAAATCAGGATCTTTGTCATTAATATCACCCTCCAAGCATTAATATCCAGAGGTATCTTTGTCATTACCTTTGTATCTGTATAGGGATCTTTGTCATTAATATCACCCTCTAAGCATTAACATAAGATAGAAAAAGCATAGCATGTCAAGTCAAGATTTTGTTTGAGTGATGCGTACATTTTTAGAAGGGTCATGATAGAGGAGTTCGACAACCAATGTCACTAACATCAAGGTACATAGAGGGATTGGTACTCTTGATTAAATATGAGTTCCATACCCTAATACATGACAAAATTCAATGGAAACATTGCAATCCCCCAATCCTGAAATCCTGAAAAACTGATAAGTCTGCTGGATTTTGAATGAAATCTAAAATTCTACTTTCTCCATATGAAATCCAATGAGGACGAAACCACTCTCAAACATCCTGAGTCATTTCATGGTAATGTTAAAAATTTAAGTAAAAGGATGAAAATGAAAATTAAAGAAAATGTCACTTTTACTTTAAGAATTTAACATTACCATGAATAACATATCAATACTAGGGCCTAGACTTGATCATTAAGTTGCCCCACTCAAAAACTATTTGTTTCTTTCAAAAAAAATTGCATTTCGAACATTACTACAAAAAAAAAAATGCAAAAAAGGCAAAACGCTCCCGAAAAGGCAGGGAGCGAAATTTTTTTTAGGGAGCGTGCTCCCGAAATCGCTCCCTTTTCGGGAGCGATTTCGGGAGCGCGCTCCCGACCCGCTCTCGAGTCGCTCCCGAAATCGCTCCCGGAGCTCCTGCGCTCCCGAGTCGCTGATCGCTCGCTCCCGAGCTCGCTCCCGAAATCGCTCCCTTTTCGGGAGCGATTTCGGGAGCGCGCTCCCGACCCGCTCCCGAGTCGCTCCCGCCCGGAGCACGGATCGGGAGCGGGAGCGAGGGGGGGGGGGGGGCGCTCCCCCGCAACACTGATTAGGTCGGTCAAGAAAATATGCAATGGCTCAGCACCAGACAAAGTGTCGAAACACTGGCGGTTACTACAAGTCTATCAACGTATTCAATCACACCTGCGAACCATGAGAACCTTTAGTTTTGTTCATGTTCGCCGAACAGCCAATAGGTTGGCGGATATTTTGGCAAATGAAGGGGTTCTCTGTTCCAGAAGTAATAAAAAATATGACTGGATGGAAACCCCCCAAGGACGATTAAGGGAAGAATGTCACAGACAAGCAACCCTAGACAGGGAATACTATCAGAGCAGGAGAAATAATCAGAATGAAGACTGATGGAAACAGAAGAGTTGGGGTCTGTACGGGTAAGTAACACAGAGAAAAAGGCGAACAGGTTCACAAGCAAACAACTACAGTTTGCCTTGGGTTTACGGGCAGGAAAATGCACTCGGAACTCTATATTCATAGAGTTAGCGGGCGAAAGACCATATACAAAGTAAGTCTTTGTATGAACCCGAAAAACAATGCATCTAACCTTTAGATTTGTGGGGTCATCTGATTAGTTAAAAAGTGGGCAGGTTGGAGTTATCGCAGGCATCCTAAGGATTTCGGGCGCTAAACTACAAGAGCGTTAATTTACCAAATGGACCCGAAATCCCTTTTAGCGGTGCTTTATTTTTGTTTTGGGTCCGTATGAATAGTGATCGTCCAAACAGGGTGATAAGGCTTTTTGGGATCTCATGACTCCAAAGGATTTTGGGCGATTAAAAAGCTCGAGGGTTATCTCTGATTTCGGACCCGAAAAAGTTTAGAGAGCTGGCAAATCTTCATTTTGGGTCCGTTTAAAAAGTTAAAGGGTTAGCATCATGGCTACCCGAGATTACCTTTTATCCATTGGATTCGCTAATGGTTGATTGATTGGTTGATCGATCTTTTGGTTTTGTTTGGAACTGTTTGTGGGCCATAGGCATGGTTACCAAGTTTTCTTTTAGGGGCTCGGCAATTGTGTGGGCCACAGCTCCGTCGGAGCTTGTGCTGTCGTTTGTATATTATGTACCTTTATATAGATGAATAGAAGGACCTACTCTCACTTGAACAAAAAAAAGATATATTCATCATTGTGGTTCCTCATATACCGAGTCTCCTCCCATCAATGAAAGCCTGTAAAGAGCAACGAGCATTAGCCAAGGTGACAATCGGTTATCGCTCCTTCGTTTCCCTCGACCTAGTAGTTTCTCTATAGGATCCCCTCCTAGACCCTGCTAGTTTGAGCAGTAACATGGACCAAGGTATTGTTTTCAAACCATAAAATCTCCTAAAGAAGTCATATAAGGATTCAAATCACTCTAGTTTATAGATACGAAGTTAGAGTATTGTGTAACATACTTGCATAAAATGTTAACAGAAATAATTTTTCATATTTTTGAACATATTAATTGTTATAAATAAAAGAAAGCATGACTCTCGGAAATTAATTTTTAGGAAAAATAGTTACTTGCAATTTTTAGGAATGGACAGTGCTGCCGATTTCATATCTGTTTGAAGTCGATCCATCAAACTCTCTTTTGTGACACAGTACTCCACATTCCCTGCAAATGAAGGAAAGATAAGATAATAAATGAGTCATTCACAAAGTGTATGGTTGGTTTGCATTTTATCGCTCCAGTATTGTCTAAGTAACAGAGAACAATAGTATGGTATGATATATAGATATCACTACTTAATCTCCTCTAATAACATTGTTAACGAAATGGAATTTGTTCACGCCTTTAACCTAGTAATTAGACAACGAGCATAAAGAACATAGAAATGGACTTTATTCATCCATATAGTCATATAAATAAAATCAGAAGATGAAAAGAAAGGAAAAATTGAACAGTATAGGGAATTTGTAACACTGCCTATTTCTTCCAAAACATTCATTGTACAATTAGATCTCTTACACACACACACACACACATATATATCTGTCTTGGTAATTTTTTAATGCAAGATTGCTAGAATGCAGACCTCAGTAAGAGCATGAGGGGCATCATTTTCCAAAAACCTCAGAAGCTGAGTTTTTGTTTATCTGTGTGTGTGTGAGAATTTGTTCACACCTTTGCTTTAGTAGTTAGATAACTAGTATAAAGAACATAAACATGCACTTTATTCATCCATATAGTCATACAAACAAAATAAGACTACGAAAAGAAAGGAAAAATGGAAGAGAGTATAGGGAAAGTGTAACTACTTATTTCTTCAAAAACATTCATTGTACAATTACATCATATATATATAGACACCATATAACCGTTTTGGTCATTTTT
The DNA here is from genome assembly GCA_031772625.1 of Pinus tabuliformis. NCBI lineage: Eukaryota > Viridiplantae > Streptophyta > Pinopsida > Pinales > Pinaceae > Pinus > Pinus tabuliformis. The sequence continues at coordinate 475,134,018 of CM062810.1, read as the reverse complement.
TAATGCAAGATTGCCAAAGTGTAGACCTGTGTGAGAGCATCAAGGGCATCATTTTCCAAAAACCCTCAAGAGAGGAGCGTATGTTTGTGTGTAAAAAAAAACACATGCAAAATGACAAATAAGCTTCTGAATATATGAAAACATGCATCCATAGTACATTAATTATTAATCATTCAAACATCAACCATATAGAATCTAGATTCTAGCAATTAAGAATATATGAATTTTTAAGCCATATAATAAAAAAATAGGCCTTCAACTTATAGAAACTTATAGAATGAATTAGGTTATTCAACAACTATCAACAATAACATGACCAAATAGTTTTGTTTACCAAATAGACCATCAGCACACAGAAATATGAAGACCAAAAGGTCCAAAACAATAAATTGAGCTAGTTGCTAAATATATGAATATATTGTTGGAAACTTGAATAAACAGAAGGGGGAGAGAGGGGGGGGGCGAGGCTTAATTGTTGAAAATAAGGGACCAAGGAGGTGTTTCCTAGGCATTTATCCTTTTGGCCTAGGGAGACACATTAATGACCTTTTGTCTAAGTCACACTATGAATTTTATTAATGCCAAGGAGCTATAGTACTTTCTATGAGTCATGTACTATGTATTTTATTTTATTTCAATAGCATGTGTTTTAAAAGTGACTTTATGAGAAAAGTACTAAATACACTTTATGTTATTAAAGTGACTTTTATGTCTTAAAAGTGACTTTATGAGAGAGAAAAATCCACATGGTACAAAAACATTAAAAATACTAAGAAACTCATTAATTGAAGGGGACCACATGAGGGAAGGGGTCAAGAGAGGAAATGATCTCCACCCTTGATCTAATGAGCTATGATTGAATATCAGCCATTAGATCTAAGCGTTAAGGTTCACCTCACTTTGGAGAGACAAAAGAGGAAAAAGGAGAGAAACTCTCATTCATTCTCATGTGATCCATTGAGAAGAGAGCAAGGCGAGCAAGGAAAGAAGGGAGGCAGAAACTGTTGAGCATAAGGAAGGGTTCGAACTTCTAGAGAGACTACCAACACGAATTTCTAGCAAAGACCATAGGCACGAATTTCCAGATTTCGCTCTAGGAGTTTAGGCCGAGTTTGCTAAAGTTTCAGGCTGAGTTGAGGCTGAAATTTCTATTGGTTAACAGGCTACTTCCAGACCAATATTTATGGTTGTTTTCAAGCCGAGTTCAAGCGCAAACTTCATGAGGAATCTAGGTCGAGATTTATGAGCAAGTAGGGCCAGAATATATCAGTCTGTCAGAAAGTTTTCTGAGGTCCAATCAATGCAGAAATCGAGGTCTTTTGGTCAGGGTTTGAGACACAGGTTTCCAGAAGAATTTCCACCAAATATGGCTTAGAATTCAAAGCATTGTCAGTGTTGACCTCTTCTGGTCAACTACCCATGCAGTGCACCCCGTTTTTCTTGACAGAAAGAAGCAGCACCTGATCAGCATGTCCGTGCCATCCTGCCATCATCAGCAGCTTGATCATTTTGATTGTAAACCCAGTCTGCATGTATTAATTGTAAATAATCTTAGCAGACATGAGTCATGTATGTATTTTGCCTAGATGGACCTAACTTTCTGATGATAATCTACGTCCCGGAAGGTTTTTCGTCTCACCGATCCACGGATCGGCAGAGTTTTCCTTCAAACCTGACCCCAAAGCCGGGATTGATCCTGTCATTAGAACTTTAGGAGAATCCTAGTGTGTTGATCTGCTAGATTATCGTGGTGTCGCAGAGCTGGGTGTTTTATGAGGGTCTGTATTAAGTGGGCTTGTCCCCTTGAGATGTAAATTGTAAAAGTCATGATGTAATGTGTCCTGAGGGTCGAGAAATGTTTTAAATCCCCTCATGAGTCCTAAGTCCTAGGTCCTAGGTGATGTTTCCGAAAGCTTAGTTCAGTGATCCATGTTAAATGAATTAAAAAATTAAAAAATGAATAAAAATAATAAAATAATAAAAAATTAAAAAAATGAAGCAAAAACCCTAACTAATAAAATAATAATATTTTAAGTTAATAAATCGACGGATGAGATCAAGAGATGTCTTGATCCTCATCAACGGTCGAGATCATTTCTACATGGATCACTCGAACTAGCCGTTAGGATCATTTCCTTTATATAGGGTCTTAGGGGGTCATTTCAAGGCATCTGATCTGTGAGTCTGTACTGAAAAGCTCTCTTGTAATCTGATTTTCTGGTTAATAAAAAGACTTTGGGGTCCAAATCGTGTTGGTGTTACTCTCTGGAATTGCTGTGAGATCTTTAATTTTCTGCATATTTCAGTTTTCAGCCATTAATCATAGCTTGTTTTTAGAGTAGTTTGAGCACAGGTATCTTGTTCACCTGCTAGGGTTTGAGGGCTGCTAGGGTTTCTGAAATAATGGCAGGTATCTCCATTATTTTCTGAGATCTAGCAGCACTCTTTCTCTCTGTGCTGATGGTTGCTTGAGATGTGCAGGGAAACTTTTTAGTGAAGGATATTTGTGGGCGTTTGGGGAAGTTCTGGGCTGAACCAGCCGACTCCCACTGGCTTTTCTGTGCAGAGCCCAGCTGATTGTTCCCTGGGTTAATCATTCAAAGTTTCTTTTCTGTTTTACATTGAGAGATTTTCTTTCTGTTCACAGTGAAGTTCAAAATTTCTGATATATAGAAAACGTTACTGCAATTATTGTCAAATCCGGCATTTCAGGGGCCGAAAATCTGTAAATTAATTAGCTGATCTAGGGTTTTCAAATTTTTGTTTTATTCAGTCTTCATTAGGGTTTTGTTTTCTTGTGTTTGAGGCTACAGGATTTTCATCAAGAAGCATTTATAAAAGAAATTTCCAGCCACCGATAAAGTTCTGAAGCACGGGCCAAGCAAACGCACTGTCACCGGGTTCTCATTTCCGATACCGATTGCTGCTGTCAAGGCCATCACTCGGGTATATACGCGTCGGCAGCCAGGTAACGTGAGAGGTAATTTTCATCGCGGTTTCAGTTTATCCGCGTATTGGTGTTTATGATTAACCATTTCTCAGTCTTTAATAAAAATAAAAATCGTATTCATTTTCTGTTGGTTTCATAAATCCATATATCGACTTATTGTATGCCTGCAAGAGAAGCTCGAATAATTGTATGATTGCAATCTGTGGTCCTGGGCATCGAAGCCGTAAGAAAGTGACAGAGTGCAGCTCGAAATTGTTTTCATTATCGAACGCACGCCCTGAGGTCTTGCAAAACCTTGCCGTCACCTGTTCCTATCCAAAAAATTTCCTCAGCGCGTCAAAATTACAGTGGTTCTGAGGCTGGGTCACGTTTCGTTTTTCTCTGCAGCTGAGGTAACTTCGGTTTCAACATACGCAGGTATACCCTCGGCCCAGGTAATAAAATCGACTGTCGTCTCTCATCGTGTCTTGTGGAAATTACTGCTCCATTTCACCATTCGAAATTGCGTTCCGGGTATATGCGTTTCTCATTTTTGCTGTAGCGTGGAAATCGTTGTGTCCATTGCAAATCCCTGTGTTTCTTTTCCTGCTCAGATTCTCATTTTCGGTCTCACCGCATTGGCATATCTCTGTTTCGATTTTGTCGTAGTCTCCGCCCGTGACATATTTTGATTGCAGGTCGTATTCCATTGTAAATGCGTGGTTTAGGGTAGCATAGATTTTAAATAGATTTCTAGTTAGGTTTTACATAGTTTTGTTTTATAGTTTTTTTTATGTTAGTTTTTATTTAGTTTTGTTTTAATTAAAATGTTAGCGTTAGTTTTATGCTATAGTTAGATTTTTGATTTTGATTTATGTTTTAAATTTTGTTATAAAAAATATAAAAAATAAAAATGTTTTTGTTAGATTTTTTAATTTTAATTTAATTTTTTGTTTAGTTTAGTTTTAAAATTTTCCTTAGTTTAGATTTTTAGTTTTAATGTTTTAATTAAAAATCATGAAAAAAAAAAAAAAAAAAAAATTGAAAAAAGATTTAAAAAAAAAATTTGTGGGAAATTATTTTTGCAAGTCTCAGGAGCTTTCGCGTTATATGTTTTATGCTGAGATGCTAAATTTTCAAGTTTGAGATACGAAATATGATATCTAGTTAATAATTTACGATTCTCGTGGTGGTTTTAAGCATTTATCTTTTCGAAGTTTTCAATTGCTGGATATCGTTTTGGTCATAGATGGTTGTTGTTCATGGTCCATGTTTCTATATCGTTTAAAAAGTAATCATTTAAACATTAACTCCACAAGGCACTGGTCTATTAAGTCTCTAAATCCATCTAGTGCTTATCATATCGTGTCTCGTGTCTCCCAACCAACTGGTCGCCAGTTGGTCTCATCATCTCACAGGGACTACCCCCCTTAGCCGCGGGAGACAGGCTTAAACGGAGGGATCGGGGATCAGAGTGACAGCCCCCGGTCTGAGCGTTGTCGTGTCAATCTGCGCGACAACATTTTTTGGCGCCGTTGCCGGGGAAGAGTTTTTCTGTTCCTGGATTTTCATCGACATGCATCTTCTCATCTTCTCATCTCTCATTTGAGCTGGCAGATTCAATATTTTGCATCTTTTCATCACATATCAGCAGTACCTCTTGGGTTTGTTTCCTGTTTGGGTGGCGACTCCATTTTTCTTATTTTTCCCAGACAAGAAGCCTACCGCATATCTGTTTGTTGATTGCTTCTCGGATCTTAGAATCAGATTTGTTGTTCAAGTGGCGACTCCACTTCTTTCATCTTTTGATTTTCTTGAGCAAAGATCTAGTTCTATCATCCCTTATTGTTCATCATGGATTATTCATTTAAACCATGTCGTTTTACTCACCGTCTCCATGATTTTCCGGAGGAGGCCCTTCCTGAATTGCCTATTTTTTCAGATGGTGATCCAATCGCTGCTAAAAGGCATATTGACTTGTTTATTCGCTTCATGATCATATATTGCAGACCCCCTCAGTTTCATCATGATGATATCAAAATGCGTCTATTTGTCCTTTCTTTAGAAGATGATGCTTTGAATTGGTTTAACAATTTGCCTAAGGATTCTTTCTCTTCTTTGGTTGATATTATCAATGCTTTTGAAGATAGATATGGTTATCCAAACAGCTTGCCTTCTTCCTCCAAAATTGTGCAACAGAATGTAAGTAATTTGATAGGAGGTCCAGTTGAAAGATCCCAGGATGATTCTTCATGTCAAGATGTGTCATCCACCGAAAATATTGCAGATCAAGTTCATGATAGTGAAAAATCAGGGACAAATGACAATGAAAAAGAAGAGCAAAAGCAAATTATACGAGATCTAATGATGCTGGTAAGAAATATGGAAATCAATCAAACTAATTATGTCAATGATGTGAAAACTTTATGCACTCACCTGGAGAAACGTAATAGAGAGATGGAGGTCACGCAAAATCAGCATGCTAAGGAAATTGAGGCCATAAAAACTAATTATGAAACAGAAATTAGAATCATGCAAAGCAGGTTGTCAGTCTTAGAGGAAAATATGGTGACCATGAAAGCTGATCATGATAGGGAAATTGACTCTATGCAAAACAAGTTATTCACTATGGATGAGGAAATGACTATCATGACATTCAATCATAACAATCAGTTGGCTGACATGCAAGCAAATCACAGAGAAGAAATAAATTCCATACAGCATTGCTTGATGAACATAAAGGAAGGAAATGTTAAAGTAATAAAAGACATGCACGAATACCATGCCAGACAAATCAGTGATATAAAGGTTGAACACTCTAGACAGATGGATGCCATTAGAATGCAGGTTCAAAGGTTTCAGCAATTGGAAAGTGAGAGAAACCAGGGAACATCAACAGATCAGGAGCCTTCTCATTTGTTGCAACAAGATTCATCTTATTATTGGGAGGTTGTTGATTCGATTGAAAGATGGTTGATTGAGGGTGATCCAGACAGACTTAAGAATGATAAAGATCAGATGCAAGACAGACATGTCACGCATATCTTACATACTTCATCTGATAGTTTTGAAACAGAAAGTACCAGATCATCAGTAATTCATCCTGCCAGAAAGAGAAAGCGCAAGAGGAAGAAAATGAGAAGGAGATTTGACGCATCAGACGGCCGCGAGCAGCTTGATTTTCGGATAGGAAAGAGTCCTACCATATGCAAAATTGGACACGGCACATCCGACAAGCAGCCGACAGATTTGCCTGAAAGCAGGCAAATGCTCAGTATGCACTATATTGAACACATCTGATGCCGTAGGGCATCCTTTGTATCGTATTTCTAATTCTACTCCTTATTTTTTCCGCATTTTCGTTTCTGCTTTAGATAGTTAATAAATGAAGAGCTTTTATCTTTATTGTGCTTAACGTATATGCTGATTTTTTGATGGACGCTACTTATTTTTGGTGTTGTATGGATGCAGATTCTGGATTCTCACATTCCTGCAAGCAGCAACGTGTCCCCAAGTAGAGCCAGATGTTGACCTCTTCTAGTCAACTACCCATGCAGTGCACCCCGTTTTTCTTGACAGAAAGAAGCAGCACCTGATCAGCATGTCCGTGCCATCCTGCCATCATCAGCAGCTTGATCTTTTTGATTGTAAACCCAGTCTGCATGTATTAATTGTAAATAATCTTAGCAGACATGAGTCATGTATGTATTTTGCCTAAGTGGACCTAACTTTCTGATGATAATCTACGTCCCGGAAGGTTTTTCGTCTCACCGATCCACGGATCGGCAGAGTTTTCCTTCAAACCTGACCCCAAAGCCGGGATTGATCCTGTCGTTAGAACTTTAGGAGAATCCTAGTGTGTTGATCTACTAGATTATCGTGGTGTCGCAGAGCTGGGTGTTTTATGAGGGGTCTGTATTAAGTGGGCTTGTCCCCTTGAGATGTAAATTGTAAAAGTCATGATGTAATGTGTCCTGAGGGTCGAGAAATGTTTTAAATCCCCTCATGAGTCCTAAGTCCTAGGTCCTAGGTGATGTTTCCGAAAGCTTAGTTCAGTGATCCATGTTAAATGAATTAAAAAATTAAAAAATGAATAAAAATAATAAAATAATAAAAAATTAAAAAAATGAAGCAAAAGCCCTAACTAATAAAATAATAATATTTTAAGTTAATAAATCGACGGATGAGATCAAGAGATGTCTTGATCCTCATCAACGGTCGAGATCATTTCTACATGGATCACTCGAACTAGCCGTTAGGATCATTTCCTTTATATAGGGTCTTAGGGGGTCATTTCAAGGCATCTGATCTGTGAGTCTGTACTGAAAAGCTCTCTTGTAATCTGATTTTCTGGTTAATAAAAAGACTTTGGGGTCCAAATCGTGTTGGTGTTACTCTCTGGAATTGCTGTGAGATCTTTAATTTTCTGCATATTTCAGTTTTCAGCCATTAATCATAGCTTGTTTTTTTTAGAGTAGTTTGAGCACAGGTATCTTGTTCACCTGCTAGGGTTTGACGGCTGCTAGGGTTTCTGAAATAATGGCAGGTATCTCCATTATTTTCTGAGATCTAGCAGCACTCTTTCTCTCTGTGCTGATGGTTGCTTGAGATGTGCAGGGAAACTTTTTAGTGAAGGATATTTGTGGGCGTTTCGGGAAGTTCTGGGCTGAACCAGCCGACTCCCACTGGCTTTTCTGTGCAGAGCCCAGCTGATTGTTCCCTGGGTTAATCATTCAAAGTTTCTTTTCTGTTTTACATTGAGAGATTTTCTTTCTGTTCACAGTGAAGTTCAAAATTTCTGATATATAGAAAACGTTACTGCAATTATTGTCAAATCCGGCATTTCAGGGGCCGAAAATCTGTAAATTAATTAGCTGATCTAGGGTTTTCAAATTTTTGTTTTATTCAGTCTTCACTAGGGTTTTGTTTTCTTGTGTTTGAGGCTACAGGATTTTCATCAAGAAGCATTTATAAAAGAAATTTCCAGCCACCGATAAAGTTCTGAAGCACGGGCCAAGCAAACGCACTGTCACCGGGTTCTCATTTCCGATACCGATTGCTGCTGTCAAGGCCATCACTCGGGTATATACGCGTCGGCAGCCAGGTAACGTGAGAGGTAATTTTCATCGCGGTTTCAGTTTATCCGCGTATTGGTGTTTATGATTAACCATTTCTCAGTCTTTAATAAAAATAAAAATCGTATTCATTTTCTGTTGGTTTCATAAATCCATATATCGACTTATTGTATGCCTGCAAGAGAAGCTCGAATAATTGTATGATTGCAATCTGTGGTCCTGGGCATCGAAGCCGTAAGAAAGTGACAGAGTGCAGCTCGAAATTGTTTTCATTATCGAACGCACGCCCTGAGGTCTTGCAAAACCTTGCCGTCACCTGTTCCTATCCAAAAAATTTCCTCAGCGCGTCAAAATTACAGTGGTTCTGAGGCTGGGTCACGTTTCGTTTTTCTCTGCGGCTGAGGTAACTTCGGTTTCAACATATGCAGGTATACCCTCGGCCCAGGTAATAAAATCGACTGCCGTCTCTCATCGTGTCTTGTGGAAATTACTGCTCCATTTCACCATTCGAAATTGCGTTCCGGGTATATGCGTTTCTCATTTTTGCTGTAGCGTGGAAATCGTTGTGTCCATTGCAAATCCCTGCGTTTCTTTTCCTGCTCAGATTCTCATTTTTGGTCTCACCGCATTGGCATATCTCTGTTTCGATTTTGTCGTAGTCTCCGCCCGTGACATATTTTGATTGCAGGTCGTATTCCATTGTAAATGCGTGGTTTAGGGTAGCATAGATTTTAAATAGATTTCTAGTTAGGTTTTACATAGTTTTGTTTTATAGTTTTTTTTATGTTAGTTTTTATTTAGTTTTGTTTTAATTAAAATGTTAGCGTTAGTTTTATGCTATAGTTAGATTTTTTATTTTGATTTATGTTTTAAATTTTGTTATAAAAAATATAAAAAATAAAAATGTTTTTGTTAGATTTTTTAATTTTAATTTAATTTTTTGTTTAGTTTAGTTTTAAAATTTTCCTTAGTTTAGATTTTTAGTTTTAATGTTTTAATTAAAAATCATAAAAAAAAAAAAAAAAAAAAAATTGAAAAAAGATTTAAAAAAAAATTTTGTGGGAAATTATTTTTGCAAGTCTCAGGAGCTTTCGCGTTATATGTTTTATGCTGAGATGCTAAATTTTCAAGTTTGAGATACGAAATATGATATCTGGTTAATAATTTACGATTCTCGTGGTGGTTTTAAGCATTTATCTTTTCGAAGTTTTCAATTGCTGGATATCGTTTTGGTCATAGATGGTTGCTGTTCATGGTCCATGTTTCTATATCGTTTAAAAAGTAATCATTTAAACATTAACTCCACAAGGCACTGGTCTATTAAGTCTCTAAATCCATCTAGTGCTTATCATATCGTGTCTCGTGTCTCCCAACCAACTGGTCGCCAATTGGTCTCATCATCTCACAGGGACTACCCCCCTTAGCCGCGGGAGACAGGCTTAAACGGAGGGATCGGGGATCAGAGTGACAGCCCCCGGTCTGAGCGTTGTCGTGTCAATCTGCGCGACAACAGTCAGAGAGTACAAACACAAAATTTGAGGCTAAAAATCAGCTTCAGTTTATGACTGCGAGGAGGCTATAATTTCTCTATATTCTAACAGTGACATTGTTGAAGAATCTAGGGCAATACATGGCTTAGTGATTCTTCACAGACTTATTGATAACAGTTTGTGTAGTCTTCTTCAAATTCACTTTGTTATGTTAGTGTGTTCTTCAATTATCAAATAGTTATCAGAAATAGAAGATCAACAATAGTACAAGACTACAAGTACACAAGAAGTTGGCTCCAAGTCTGGGCAAACCTCTCATGTTGATTGTAAACCCTTAAATCTCTTCTTATAGATGTTTGGATGAAGACTGCCAAGACCCTTGACAAAATAGATAGCAGGTTACTTCCAAGATGTTTGTCACTATACTATGCTTTGTTTAGTCCACAATTCCTTTTACCCCTTCTCCTTATGTCCTTGTTGTCCAGTCACTATCTTCGACGACTCCTTTTCTCGGCTGCAACAGTCCTTCGTTTATGTTGATGTCGTGAGACAGACTTGCATACCCTTCATTGGTCGTGATACTGATTAGATGTGCCACCACTGGGAGTTGTGGTCACCACCGAGAGCTGTAGTCACAGTACAAGCCACCACCGAGAGTTGTTGCTATACATATATACATGGGCCACCACCAAGAGCAGTCACTGTGTATATATATGCAGTCCTTTGATACCCTCTGAGAGCTGTCAGAGCGTATAGATTTCAGAGAGACCTCCGAGATGTATCACAGATTTCCGAGGGTCTCAAGACACTGTATGTATATTGTAGAATTTTGAGATATTACTCCGCTCACTGTGTATGCGTTCTTTTTATTCATTGACTGTAATCTGAACTTCGTTGACTGTGATCTGAACTAATCCAAAGACTTAACTTGTTTGACTCCATGTTACTCCTTGTATATATATATGAGTCAACAATGGATCTTTGAGCCGACAGGAGTGCCTTGTATCTAGGCCGACATATCATCAAGGAGATTACTTCATTTTTGTAGAGTGGATTTGCATGAGGATAGTGACACTTCTCTTCGAGTGTTAGCCTTTGACCTTATGACTTTCATAATAGTTATGATGTAACATAAAATCTTAAAGACATCAAAAATAAGCCTTTGACCTATGGTAAACACATATTGCTCATGCAACCCATGATGCAAGGAATAACAATTTTTCTTGATAATATTATAATTACAAGTCATAATGAAAACCGAACTTAGTTACATTTTCTTCAACACTCCCTCTTAACTAGGGAGGTATTCATTAAATGGTACAAGGTTATTCAACACTAAAGAGATCTCATAAAAAGAGTCGAACTAGTAATCCATTTGTGTAGCATCATTATAACCAACATTGTCACATAGCAAGGCCTTGACTAACAGCTCTATCTCTCAATAGATCAAAGCACAATGTTGGCAACACCAATGATGATAGACACCTACATCATTGTCTCTCAAGGTACATACCCACCTAGGTGTTCACTAAGTATGACCTTCTAGGACTATCCTTATCTTGGGTCCCCATCCCTCAAAGAATATCGGTCCTCTTGCCTACTCTTATCTTGGATGCCCTACACATCCTCAAAGAGTATCGGATGCCAAATGATTACTCAATCCTCCATCCTTTCTTCAAAATGAAGACAAGGATAATGTGTCTATCTCTTCCTCTTAATTGAGGAAGATATGCCCAAGTTTCCTCTGACCAGAAACTTGACCAAGCTCCTTTGTAATTAGGAACTTGTTAGAACTCCCTCTTAGCTAGGGACTTGTCCATTCATCAGCAACTTCTTCTTCATGGGTCCTTCAGCTGCTTGATCAACTTCTTTCCTTGATGTCATGAAATTTAGTCAAGCTTCTTCCTTGTAGGGCAACGACCATCGATCACTTTCCTTCTTATTCCGTCATGTCATTCCTTTCTTCATGGAAAGTGGCCTTCCTGGTATATATTTGGAACCTTCTTTATATGGCTACTTCTTTCTCTTCATGCTTCTTTTAGGAGTTTCCATCCATCGCATGAATGTTGGATGTACTTGTACTTACAAATCTTGTTCTAGTAGCCCTGTATGAACTTCATCCAGATATTATTCAAGAAATCAAAACATAGCATTAAATCAAATCGTACCTTTCGAGATGGCTCTTTATCATGACATCTTTTCAGTAGGTATCAACATCCTGCATACTTGTTGACACATTTCCCAAAGATATACATTGTCAAGGGTCTCCATCTTTTTCAGACTTTCATCAGAATCTTCATATCTTTTCGGGAGATTTCCTAGTCAACTCTTCTTAGTCTTTTGGATGTTGATTGCCTTCATCATGGTTGCATAGCTCACGATCTCTTCCTTCCTCACTCATTCCATTCTCAGGGGTTTCTAATCAGAGTTCTTGTAATCGTAGTCAACCACCTCATACTTTATATGAGAACATATTATGTTGATTTCATCTAGTGTGACTTATGCTTTTTTGCATCTTTTCAGAGGAGGAGATCCTTTTTCTCTTGATCATGCTTCTTAAGATAGAAGTAGTGATCCATGTTACCTGCAACCATACGACATGACATTATAAAATTAAATACAAGCATACATACCTCATTTTACCTTTAGGTCATATAGGCTTCTTCCAACAACTTCCTTGATCTCATGCTGATCATGTCAACTTCTTTTACTAGCTTCTTTACCAATATGATGTACCTGCACCACTTAGACAACAAGTACAAACCAATTCTGTAGAAGCACGAATTGGTCATAACAAAAACTTTATAGTAGCGGAAGCATTTATAATTTTCATAATCAGCAAGAGATTACACTCTTAATTACTTCAATCATCTAGACCAGGTTTGATACAAACCCTAAGTCATATCAACAATTCAATCATGATTAGATAACTTGAGAAACCATATGATAGACTATCTACTAGAGTTTTCGGTAAACCCTAGATTTTATCAATATGAATTGCTTCTACTAGGGTTTGATGTAAACCCTAGATTTTCAATCAATTATCAACATATATAAAGAGTTTCTTACTAGGGTTTGAGGTAAACCCTATATTTTCCATCTATAAATTCTCAGCACACAATTTATAGATTCAAATGAATACACATACTAGAGAATTTAATCATTACTAGGATTTAGTTGCAAACCCTAGATTTCAATCATCATCCTAGAACTTTCAAACTTTGACTAGGGCTTAACTATCAAACCCTAGATCCCATAATCTTTAGAAAATTTGATCAACACATATTTCTAGGAGATAGCCATCATGTATAGACACATTATATAGTTAGACAATACATTGACCAAGACTAAGCTAGGAAAAGAAACATGTACCTAGGGTTTCATTCCTAGGACTTTTCATGGCACGGATCTTGCTTGTAGACCTAACCAAAACTTAGGGTTTTGATTCATTGTCAAAGCAAATCCTTATTCTATCAGAACTTCAAGGGTTCAAGATTTCAACCTTAATAGGTTAGAGCTTCCATGATCATATCAAAAACTCGAATATGACATTACCAATAAATCAATCAGTATAGGAATTTCTTCATTGATAGCCCTAATTAGGTTTAGGGTTTCACACATCATCAATTTATGTCAATTAGTGTAGCAATTTTTATCATTAATATCCTTAAGAAGGTTTAGAGATTGACATCCTTTCAATATGTCCTTAGGTTAGGCTTTCCAAAGACTTTTCAAGGTTCTTTTCATTCAAACAATTTAGAGATGAATAGGGTGGTAGATTCATCAGATGATGAATTACCTCAAACAAGAATCTTTTACGATTCAAGAGAGCTAAACAAGATGAGCGTTAGTAGTGTAGATAGGATTTGACAAAGAGAATAACAAAACTTTATAATAGAGACATACCTATGACTTTGACAAACCTTTGTGATGCCTTCCTTCATACTCCTTGATCTTTTAGCAAGTCCTTCCTTAGAATAGTTAATAGTGGCTATGGTAGCTCCAGGTTAGGCAGAGACTGTAGCATCACCATAGGCTGAGACTGAAGTATTATCAAAACTGTGGTATATTAGAGAAGGAGAGTTCTAAGATTATTGTCGTGTTATGACTTAAGTCAAGGTGATGTCTTTGAAGTGGCATCTTTCTCATTTCTGAATTTGCAGTGGCATTCTTTTTATTGACACCACATCCTCATTACCTCCTCGAGACTAGACTAGCATTGTGTTTTCATCATACCCGGGATAGTGACACACTGTGATTCTTTCAAAACTATGATATGTCTGAGACCGAGGTTGTGATATAGACATCTCTGTATTGTAAATATTTCCTCTATGACTGTGATATAGACACTTTTTCCCAGGCTTTTCCGTGATATAGTTGATCTCCTTCATGCCCTTCATGAACCATAGCTCTGATACCATGTTGAAGAATCTAGGGCAATACATGGCTTAGTGATTCTTCACAGACTTATTGATAACAGTTTGTGTAGTCTTCTTCAAATTCACTTTGTTATGTTAGTGTGTTCTTCAATTATCAAACAGTTATCAAAAATAGAAGATCAACAATAGTACAAGTACACAAGATGTTGGCTCCAAGCCAGGGCAAACCTCTCCTCTTGAGAGTAAACCCTTGAATCTCTTCTTATAGATGTTTAGATGAAGAATACCAAGACCCTTGACAAAATAGACAGCAAGTTACCTCCAAGACGTTTGTCACTATCCTCTACTCTGTTTAGTCCACAATTCCCTGTAGTCCTCCTTTGTCCTTGTTGTCCAGTCACTATCTTCGACTCCTCCTTTTCTCAGCTACCACAGTCCTTCGTTTATGTTGATGTCTTGAGACAAACTTGCATACCCTTCATTGGTCATGATACTGATTAGATGTGCCACCACCGAGAGTTGTAGTCACAATACAGGCCACCACCGAGAGTTGTTGCTATACATATATACACAGGCCACCACCGAGAGCAGTCACTGTATATATATATATATATATATATATATATATATATATATATATATATATATATATATATATATATATATATACAGTCCTTTGATACCTTCTGAGAGCTGTCACAGCATATAGATTTCAGAGAGACCTCCGAGATATATCACAAACTTCTAAGGCTTTCGAGACAATATATGTATATTGCAGACTTCTGAGATATTACTCCGCTCACTATGTATGCGTTCCTTTTCTTTGTTGACTGTGATCTTAACTAATCCAAAAACTTAACTTGTTTGACTCCACGTTACTCCTTGTATATATATATGAGTCAACGATGGATCGTAGAGCGGATTTGCATGAGGATAATGACACTTGTCTTGGAGTGTTAGCCTTTGACCTTATGACTTTCATAATACTTATGACGTAACATAAAATCCTGAAGACAAGAAGAAGTCGTTGACCTATGTTAAACACATCTTGCTCATGAAACCCATGATGCAAGGGATAACAATTTTTCTTCATAATAATATAATTACAAGTCATAATGAAAACCGAACCTAGTTACATTTCCTTCAACAGACATCAGCACACACAAAAAGGGAGATAGGTTGAATTTTCTCTAATGTATAAATTTCCTTGAAAAGTAAATAAAACCCCCCTTAGAACTAGTTTCCCCTTACGGGTTTTTCCAAGGTCCTTAGACCAAAAACACTGTGTTACTTTTTTGTGTATGTACTTGCATTTTAATCTTATATCTATTAGAAAATGTAACTAGGTTCGGTCTTTATAATGGTCTTTGTACCTATATCATTGAATATTCTATGTAGAAAGAGAAAGAAGAAAAAGATTTTTTATTATTATTGTTTTATTAGATAAGAATGTTCTTCATGCTTCTACGATTTGTTGAGTCAAAGAGTCAAAGTCCTATTTGGACCTATTGTAAAGAAAAAGGAAAAAGGATTTTTAAATATGTAATTTGGGTCAAAAACCCCTCTAGATGCCAAGTCGGCCTACCTGTCAAGTCGGCCCTGCCCCAATGGACATGCTTACTTGCACCCCTCTAGACGGCATAAATAGAGGATCGTTTGAGCTCATTTGGACACGCAATTCGCTCAATCTGATATGAAAAATCATAGAAGAAGAGGAATTTTGAAATCTAAAGTTGATGAAGAGTCTCTCTTGATATCTGATTTGTGGAGGTTCTTCCCTATTACATCTCTTCTTGGAATTCTGTTGTTGGTCTCTTGCTAATGGATTTGCTATGAAGAAGGAGGATCTAACTTGGCATCTAGAGGGTTGAAGTCTTTATTCATAGGTCTTGGATATCTCACTTTGATCTGATTCTATAAGAAGAGAATTTTTCTGGGTTTTCCCCTTGCAGGGGGGGTTTTGCCTTGGCTTAGAGCCTATATCTTATGTTCTTTTTTCTTTTGTGATCTACATGTTTTTATTATGGTAATTGCTTGATAAAAGAAGAAAAATATAAAAATAAAAATATCAACAAACTCACAAGTAATTATCATGTAAAAAGAAATCTAATCTAAATCATAAGCCTCCTGATTTCTCAATAGTATCACCCGTGAAAAGAGAAAAGAAGTAGAGTAGCCTTTGTTTCAAGTTAAATGCAAAATTATTTTTATATGAGTCATATTTTTATGATGGGTTTTGGGCATTAAACCATGCAAAAACTTGATGTTGGGTGGGCTACAGTATAACCAAAAATTTTCTACATGGTATCAAAGCCTAAGTGTAGTCAGATTCTAGCTTTAGCATTAGTTGATACAAAGACCAGCAAGTTATCTTCTACATTATTAGTGAACAACAATCACTAAATCTCAGTCAAAAACCCAAAGAAGTGTTGGTTGAGTGGGAGGAGATTGCCTAGTAACAAATTTTGCTCCTATTTGTTGGTTGTACGGGTCATGGCGAATGCTTTGAGGGTGGAGGACAGATTGAGTGGGGATGATCATTTTGGCCCCTGGAAGGAGAGGATGGCACTTTTACTAAAGGAAGTTGAATTGTGGGATATAGTGGAGGCTCCATTGCAGCCTCCTAGTGATCCAGCTCAGTTGGTGGACTTCAATAAGAGGAATGTGAAGGCAAGGAGAATCATCCTTGATGTCATTAAGGACCACTTATTCCCTCATGTGACTGGGAAGAGGTTTTCTTACGAGATGTGGGAGTCTCTAGTCACAATACACCAGAGTTTCAGTAAGAACCGGAAGATGGTTTTGAGGCAAAAGCTAAGCAACACCAAGATGACCAAGACCGACAATGTGACCTCATACCTCACTAGGATCTCACAGATGAAGAGGCTATCCCAGAGGACCAGTTGGTCAGGATTGCAATATATGGTTTTACCCAAAAATAGAATGGATTCATACATGGCATTGTGGCTAGAGAGGACTTTCCAGACTGGAAGAGGATGTGGGACAATTTCACCTAGGAGGAGACCAGGAGGAGTGCCAAGGCGAGTAGTCAGAGTGGTGGGGGAGGTCAGGAGGAGCATGTTTCCCTTGCTGCTAAGGGCAAGAAGAAGGCTAAGAATGGGTTTTACAGTGGAGCAAAGCAAGAGAAGGGTAAGCAAAAGGCGAAGGAGGACATGAGCAAAGTGAAATGCTTTACTTGTGGGAAGATGGGCCACTATGTTATTCATTGTCCCAACAAGAAGGGTAAGAGGTGGAGTTGTGGCTTCAACATAGGTGGATGAGTTCACTTCCTGATTTGACACAGAGTTTGCCTTATTAGCAAAGGTGGATGAGTTTTCCTTGGTGGTGAGTTTAGCCAGTCATGTTACATCTTCCTGTGTGTGGTTTGTTGACAGTGAAGCATCCTAGCATGTGACTGGAGTGAGAGAGTGCATATCGAGTCTCTCAAAGGATGATATTGACTTGGAGGTTGTGCTTGGAGATAACTCCAAGGTCAGAGCAACAGGAGTGGGGGCAGTGTCATTTCAGAGGGAGTCATTAAATCCTCTAAAAGTGACAAATGTTCTTTATGTGCCAAGGTTGAAGAAGAACTTGATATCAGTCTCCAGCTTGGAGGACACAGGGTATAAGGTGGTGTTCTGAGGAGGACAGGTATTGATATATCCCAGAGGATCTAGTGTCAAGCATGTTAGACATATTGGATTCCACAGTGGGAGGCTATACAGGTTTATGTTTAAGCCTATTAGAACCTTGGTGAAGCAAATCAGCAACAATGAGTTGTTCGAGATTTGGCACAGGAGGATGGCCCCTTCGCACCATGTAGCATTCAGGATGTTGAAAGAGATGGTCACTTGTTTACTGAAGTTCAACAATGAGCATCATGATGTGTACAAGGGGTGCGCTTTGGGAAAGTACACCAAGACACTTCTCCTGAACAGTGACGACAAGGTTGTAAGTATCCTTGACTTGGTACACTCTAATGTTTTTGGTCCTATGTCTCATGTACCACTGAGTGGATGTGTGTACTTTGTGACCTTCATTGATGACCACTCCAAGAAGACCTAGATTTTCTTTCTGAAGACCAAGGATGATGTTTTCAAGAGGTTCCAAGAGTTTAAGGCTCTTGTGGAGAACCAAACAGGGAGGAAGATCAAGGTGTTGAGATCAGATAATGGGGGTGAGTATACCTCCATAGATATCAAGGAGTTTTGTGGGAGTGAGAACATCAACAGGAAGAAAATAGTACCTTATAACCCCCAATAGAATAGGGTGGCAGAAAGGAAGAACAGGGCCACAGGGGGTGCATCTAGAGCAATGTTGCATGATCATAGACTCCTTTCTTCTTGTGGGTGGAGGCATGTAACACTACAGTATATTTGCAGAATACAAGCCCACACAGAAGCTTGGGGAGCAAGACTCCTGAGGAGTTGTTTACCGATAAGAAGCTAGAGGTTGGGCACATCAGGATCTTTGGGTGCCTTACATATTCACATGTCCTTGAGGAGAAGAGGATGAAGTCAGAACCCACTATGGAGAAGGGTATCCTTGTGGCTTACAATGAGACCAGCAGGGCCTATCGCATATATATTGTTGCACAAAATAAAGTTTTTCGGAAGCGGGATGTGACCACTGACAATTGAGGATGAGAGGACCTTAAGGAGGTCTCGAGAGGTTGATCAGGTAGAGTAGTAGGCTCCTCAGCAAGGGGCCACACCACAGGTATCAGTGTATTTAGAAGGTACACCAGGGTCAGGAGGATCACCTATTTTAGGGATGACAAGCTCACAGAGTGCAAGATGACCTGGTTCAAGATCATCAAGTGCAGGATCTCAAAGTCCAAGATCACCATTGATCATAGAAGAGCCTTCCTCGTTAGGAGGAGAGGCTCTACTGGAGGATTTTCCCATACTAGCAGAGGAGGCTACTACAAGGAAGAGGAAGCCAAGATGGCTTCATGACACCCTAAATGAAGCCTAGGAGGCAATGGGGAAACCCAAATGATCAGTGAGGGCGAGCAGACCATCAAACAGGTTGGGTGGCTTTGTGGCATATGTTGGGGAGACAAAGCTAGCTAGTTATGAGGAAGTCGCAATTCAACAAATCTAGAGGGATGACATTGTGGAAGACTATGCCTCCATCATGAAAAATGATGTTTAGGAGGTAGATCTGAGCCCTAAGGGGAAGCAAGTGGTGACTTCCAATTGGCTCTACAAGATCAAACATGTTGTGGATGGAAGTGTGGAGAAGTTCAAAGCTCGTTTTGTGGCGCAAAGATTCTCACAGGTAGAGGGAGTTGGCTATGAGGATACCTTTGCACCAGTTGCTTGTTACACTTCCATTAGAGCAGTCATATCTATAACATCTGAGATGGGTTGGAGGATTCACCATATGGATGTGAGAACCACCTTTCTCAATGGAGTTATTCACGAGGAGGTGTACATTGAGCAACCACAGGGCATTGAGGTGCAGGGGAGGGAGTCCCATGTATGTCGGCTTAAGAAAGTCTTGTATGGACTAAAGCAAGCGCCAAGGGCATGGTACGAGAGGATAGATGCCTACTTACAGCAGATGGGTTTCTAGAAGAGTGATGCAAATCCAAACCTCTATTTCATTATGGTTGGTGATGATCCACTCATTCTGGTTCTATATGGTATGTATCTGGTCAACACTAAACTATATATCTATTTCACAATTAACACTTTGAGCCAATTTATGATGGAGCCTAGGAGAGTGCACTAGGTGGCTGCGAAACATGTGTTGAGGTACCTACAGAGCAAAATGGACTATGGTCTGGACTATGTCAGGGGTGATGGAGGTAGATTGATTGGTTGCACGAACTCAGATTAGGTTGGCAATGCCAGTGACAAGAAGAGTACTTTCGGGTGTTATTTCTCGTTGGGCTCAAAAGTTGTGTCATGCTTCAGCAAGAAACATAGGTTAGTGGCATTGAGCAATGCAAAGGCAGAGTATATGGCAACTAATCAGGCAGGTTGCAAGGCACTTTGGCTTCACAATATGCTACATGGGTTATTTGGTCAAAGGTTGAGACCAACTAAGATATACTATGATAATCAGAGTTGTATTAAACTCTCTGAGAATCCAGTACTTCATGTCTAGTCAAAGCATATTGAAATCAGATACCACTTCATCAGAGACTGGGTTCAGAGGGGAGTTGTGAAGCTTGAGAATATATCCATTGATGAACAAGTAGCACACATTCTCACCAAGTGATTACCAAGGGCCAAGCATGTATTATTTAGAGACAAGATGTGAGTGGTGAGAAACACCTTCCTCAATGAGAGGGAGTGTTGAAAAATAAGGGTACTGTTGGGCAATTTATTGGGCTTAAATTGCTGCATTAAATTATCAACCAGGGAAACTCGTAAGCTTGTGATGATGCCAGCACAATATATGCAGGAGTAGGCAACTAACTCTATGTCTAGCTAAATTATTTACGATTCAATATAATATGCAAGGGAAGAGGCTCCTAACTTAGGAGGTCCTGGTTGTCCTTCCCTACAGTATCATAGAGAAATCATTGATTACATGAAACTAAAAACTTGAAATGAAGACAAGAGAATGAACTTAATTATTGTTCAGATTCAAGTAGAGAGAGAGACTAACTTAGTCTCTTGATTGTCCTCTCATGTACTAATCCAAACTAAACTAAGATTCATTCATAAGCATAAGAAATGAAACAACTTGAAACATAAACAGAAAAGAATGAATTTCAATTACCATATAAATCAGTGGAGAGAGAGCCTAACTTAGACTTTTGGTATCTCCTCATATGATACTTGAAACATAAAAGCAAAAGAATGAATTTCAATTATCATACAAATCAAATAGAGAGAGAGAGCCTAACTTAGACCCTTAATTGTCTTCTCATATGCTGATTAGATTCTAATTTAAAGCTCATTCATCAATCACAAACAAATCAAATCCTCAAACATCTAAATAAGTAAATGAAATAAGATCTAATATGAAATAAAATGTTTCTCTCATCCTTTTAGAGTGAGCTCAATTCTCTTAAGAACAAGACAAATTATTCCATATACTACACTAAGGAAACTTATATCTAAAAACTACATAATGGAAATGTATGAAAAATGAAGCTTTATTCTATGCCATCATAAGTTTGGATATATGCTCTAAGAGTCCTCCCTTTGGAATGGAGGAGGTACTCCTATTTATACAATGAGAGGAGATAACAAACTCATAATGATGATCCATTAATCTCTCCTTTAGTTCCATACATTTCTCAACCATCTAGACACATAACCCTATCCTCCATGATTTCCTCCATGAGGTCCATGATCTTCTCCATGATCTTTTCCATGAGGTTTATCTTATCAAATTCGAATTTGATCATTCAAGGCCACATAAAGATGCCCTGGAAGCTTCCTTTGTGCCTACACATGTCAACAAACTCACTCTAATTGTTAGGTATAAGTATAAGCATCTTATTTTCTAAAGTTTAGCCATAAATTCACTTAAAAATGTTAAGAATTAATAAACTTTGGAAAAGCATAGTTATAACCCAATAATGAAGTAAATGGAATGATGTGGAGGTGGAATGGAGGTGACATGAAGGTAAAATGTGAAGATATTGGTGAATAATGGAGTGAAAATAGGGACCATTGTGAGGCCCAACAGGTACCAAGGAGGTGTTTCCTAAGCATTTATCCTCTTGCCCCAGGGAGACACATTAATGACCTTTTGTCTAAGTGACTATGAGTTTTATTAATGTCAAGGAGCTAAAGTACTTTTTATGAGTCATGTACTATGTACTTCAATTTATTAAAGTCGCGTGTTTTAAAAAGTGACTTCATCCTTGTGGGTTACAGTGAGACCAGCAAGGCCTATCGCATATATATTCCTGCACAGAAGCAAGTTTTCCAAACGCGGGATGTGAGAATTGAGGACGAGAGGGTCTTGAGGAGGTCTCGAGAGGTTGATCAGGTAGAGTAGTAGGCTCCTCAGCAGGGGGCCACACCATAGGTATCAGGATCTTCAGGTGGTACACCAGGGTCAGGAGAATCACCTATTTCAGGGGTGACAGGCTCACAGAGTGCAAGATCACCTGGCTCAAGATCATCAAGTGCAGGATCTCAAAGTCCAAGATCAACATTGATCATAGGAGAGCCTTCATCGTTAGGAGGAGAGGCTCTAGTGGAGGATTTTCCCATAGAAGTATAGGAGGCTACTACAAGGAAGAGGAAGCTAAGATGGCTTTGTGACACCCTAAATGAAGCCTAGGAGGCAATGGGGAAACCCAAATGATTAGTGAGGGAGAGAAGACCACCAAACAAGTTGGTTGGCTTTGTGGCAGATGTTGGGGAGACAAAGCCAGCGAGTTACGAGGAGGTCGCCATTCAACAGATCTAGAGGGATGCCATGGTGGAGGACTATGCCTCTAACATGAAAAATGATGTCTAAGAGGTAGCTTTGAGCCCCGAGGGGAAGTATGTGGTGACTTCCAAGTGGCTATACAAGATCAAACATGTTGCTGATGGCAGTGTGGAGAATTTCAAAGCTCGTTTTGTGGCGCAGAGGTTCTCACAGGTAGAGGGAGTTGACTATGAGGAGACCTTTGCACCAGTGGCTTGTTACACTTCCATTAGAGTAGTCATATCTATAACATCTGAGATGGGTTGGAGGATTCACCAGATGGATGCGAAGACCACCTTTCTCAATGGAGTTATTCAAGAGGAGGTGTACATTGAGCAACCACAGGGCATTGAGGTGCAAAGGAGGGAGTCCCATGTATGTAGGCTTAAGAAAGCCTTGTAAGGAATGAAGTAAGCGCCAAGAGCATGGTACGAGAGGATAGATGCCTACTTGCAGTAGATGGGTTTCCAGAAGAGTGATAAAAATCCGAACCTCTATTTCATTATGGTTGGTGATGATCCAGTCATTTTGGTTATGTATGCTATGTATTTGGTCAACACTAAACTGTATATCTATTTCACAATTAACACTTTGAGCCAATTTATGATGGAGCCCAGGAGAGTGCATTCGGTGGCTGCGAAACATGTGTTGAGGTATCTACAAAGCACAATGGACTATGGTCTAGACTATGGCAGGGGTGATGGAGTTAGATTGATTGCTTGCACGGACTCAGATTGGGTTGGCAGTGTTGGTGACAGGAAGAGTACTTTCGAGTGTTACTTCTCGTTGGGCTCAGAAGTTGTGCCATACTTCAGCAAGAAACAAAGGTTAGTGGTATTGGGCAACACAGAGGCAAAGTATATGGCAGCTAGTCAGGCAAGTTGGCAGGGGTGATGGAGTTAGATTGATTGCTTGCACGGACTCAGATTGGGTTGGCAGTGCTGGTGACAGGAAGAGTACTTTCGAGTGTTACTTCTCGTTGGGCTCAGAAGTTGTGCCATACTTCAGCAAGAAACAAAGGTTAGTGGTATTGGGCAACACAGAGGCAAAGTATATGGCAGCTAGTCAGGCAGGTTGCAAGGCACTTTGGCTTCACAATATGCTACATGCATTATTTGGTTAGAGGCTGAGACCAACTACGATATACTGTGATAATCAAAGTTGTATTAAACTCTTTGAGAATCCAGTACTTCATGACTGGTTAAAGCATATTGAGGTCAGATACCACTTCATCAGAGAGTGGGTTCAGAGGGGAGCTGTGAAGCTTG
Organism: Pinus tabuliformis; assembly: GCA_031772625.1. Taxonomy (NCBI): domain Eukaryota; kingdom Viridiplantae; phylum Streptophyta; class Pinopsida; order Pinales; family Pinaceae; genus Pinus; species Pinus tabuliformis. The sequence continues at coordinate 475,110,486 of CM062810.1, read as the reverse complement.
AGTATATATCCATTAATGAACAAGTAGCACACATTCTCACCAAGTGATTACCAAGGACCAAGCACGTATTCTTTAGAGACAAGATGGGAGTGGTAAGAAACACCTTCCTCAGTAAGAGGGAGTGTTGAAAAATAAGGATACCAAGGATGTGTTTCCTAAGCATTTATCCTCTTGCCCTAGGGAGACACATTAATGACCTTTTGTCTAAGTGACTATGAATTTTATTAATGTCAAGGAGCTAAAGTATTTTTTATGAGCCATTTACTATGTACTTTAATTTATTAAAGTCGTGTGTTTTAAAAATGACTTCATGAGAAAAGTACTAAGTACACTTTATGTTATTGAAGTGAATTTTATGTTTTAAAAGTGACTTTATGAGAGAAAAAGTGCACATAATACAAACACATTAAAAGTACTAGGAGACTCATTAATTGAGGGGGACCATATGAGGGAGGTGTCAAGAGAGGGAATGATCTCCACCCATGATCTAATGAGTTGTGATTTAATCCCAGCCATTAGATCTAAGGGTTAGGGTTCTCTTCACTTTGGAGAGACAAAAGAGGGAAAATGAGAGAAACTCTCATTCATTCTCATGTGAGCCATTGAGAAGAGAGCAAGGAGAGAAGGGAGGCAGAGATTGTTGAGCATAACAAGAAGGGTTTGAACTTCTAAAGAGACTACCAACACGAATTTCTAGTAGAGAACACAGGCACAAATTTCCAGGTTTTCGCTCCAGGAGTTCAAGACGATTTTTCTGAAGTTTCCAGGTCGAGTTGAAGCCGAAATTTATACTACTTCCAGGCCGAGATTTGTGGTTGTTTTCAGGCTGAATTCAGGCCCAAACTTCAGGAGGAATCTAGGCCGATATTTTTGGGCAAGAAAGCCCAGAATATAATAGCTTGTCAGCAATTTTTCTGAGGTCCCATCAGTGCACAAATTGAGGTCTTCTAGTCAGAGTTTGAGACACTGGTTTCTAGAAGAATTTTTCCCATATCTGGCTAAGAATTCAAGGCATTGTCAGAGAGTGAAAACATAGAATTCGAGGCTAAAAATCATTTGAGTTTATGACTGTGAGGAGGCTATATTTTTCTATATTCTGACAGTGACGTCAGCAAACACAAAAAGGGAGATAAGTTGACTTTTCTCTAATGTATAAATTTCCTTAAGAAGCAAATAAAATCCTCCCTTAGAACTGGTTTTCCCCTTGTGGGTTTTTTCAGGGTCCTTAGACCAAAAACACTGTTACTTTTTGTGTGGGTGCTTGCATTTTGATCTTGTATCAGCTGTGAAAAAACAAAAGAAGTAGAAGAGACTTTGTTTCAAGTTAAATGCAAAATTATTTTTATATTAGTCATACGTTTATGATGGGTTTTGGGCATTAAACCATGGGAAACCTTGAAAATGGGTGGGCTACAACATAACCAAAAAAATTCTACATGAATCAGTTTAGTGTATTCATGGACATCAAATTTTACCTTTCTTTTCTTTTTAACATTTATTTGAACTATTAAATGAGCAGCATAACATCATATATATAGCAGATTTAATCAGACATTCCATGACAACATAAAAGCAATCACATGTGGACACTAGATATAAGTGGAAATTCATAAAGGTAGACAACCATGATTTTTTTGTTATTGTGATGCAAAGGCAAGCCGCAAGCTCCTTCTTCCTCTATTACATCAGCACTTGGAGGTTGCAACCTCTCTTCTATTTTGCAAGATACAACTTGTTGGGAATCTCCTACTCCCTCTTACATTAATTTTCTACAAACTACAACCTACAGGAAGCTCCTACCTCAATTTTTTTTGCAAACTACGACTTGCTTGGAAGCTCCTACTTCAAATTCAACAGGCTCCAACTTGTTCTTTTCCATTCTACAGCCTTAAACGAGACTAAAATCCAAAGAAACATACAAGAAACAATGTGCTGGTTTACATGGCCTTTAGTTCAACATACTTTCATTTCTATCTCTGCCTCTTCTCCTCCTCAAATCTGTTTCACATCTGCTCCTTTGCCTCTATCTCTTTGTATCGGGTAACTCATGAACAAGCTCTCACAACAACTCAACTCTCCCACATATTCTATGTTGTCGCTTGAATCCACACCTGGGATTATCGTGGAGAAAAATTTTAACTCCATTTGGTGTGACCTTGGGGGCAAGTCTCAAGTTGAGTTGTTGTCACTCAAATCTCAACTTCTCTGTCTAGGGTAACTCCTAGCAAAGCCAAGGGGGGTGGACTCTATGAAAATAACGAAGGTTCAACTAATCTAAGCCTAGATAAGTCAAGTTCTAGGAGTTAAAATTAAATTATCAAAGATATATCCAAATTAAATCAAGATATAATTTGCAGCAAATGAATTCAAAGCATCATAATATCAATAACCATCCACAAGCTAAAATATTGTAATAATAGACAAGGTGGATCAAAGTAGACTAGTGCCAAATATCAAGGTATTTGCAAAGTAAATATTCCAAGTAAAGAGGTCTTGAAAGTAATGCTTGGAAGGAAATACTCAATAAATAAATGCCTCAAAGCAAATGCTTGGGAAATAAATGTGCCAATAAAGATAGGCAAGTACAATAATGTGAAATGTAAAATACTTAGAAAAGTGAATGCTTAGAACAAGATGCTTTGTAATAATAACAATTGCTTCAAAGAGATAGATAAACTTAATGAACTTAGGAAGCAAAATGAAATGAAACCCCAAGTACTAATGCCGCAAGTTGAATGTATTGGAATGTAATCTTGATTTATTTTCAATAAAGTTAGATTGCAAATTGGTTAGCTGCAAATCAAACAAGTTTCAATTGAAATTCCTCCCCGGACCTTATCCTTGTCGAGGCCCCGATCTCAAAATAAGAAGCCAGTAGGGGATGAAGGGTACCTAAATTACTACTTCAACCAGGAAAGTTGAAGGTAAATTTGATTATTGCAAAAACAAACTTAAAAGATTTAAATTGAATGTACAAAATTGCTTGAAGTGTAAAGTAAATGACTAAACTAGGTAGCAGAGTAGATTGTATGAGGGAAAAATTTAACCCAACTACTCTCATGATGATTATGCTACACTATTTAGTTTAGCCAACAATGCAAACTATTCAAGCACCACAAAAAGAACATCCCCAAATGGGGAAGGGCAGGATGCCGAGGGGAAAAAATCCCAACTCCTAGGCAAAATGAATTCTTTATTAGATCCCCTTATAGGAATGAGGGATAGAGAGATACTTTACAATAAATCCCTTCAAGGAAAGAGTTTGTACAGATGCTTTGGAGAGAGTTTACAATAAGACCCCTCAAGGGGATCAAACACTCTTTTCCAAAGATTTATAGCAAGTTAGAAGCAATCTAAATTACAATAGGCCTTAACAATGAGAGAAAAAATATCTCTACAAAGTTACAATGGATTTACAAGAGGCTCTTTTGGCAGTCTCAAAAGAGAGCCTTTTTCTACAGATTTCAAATGGTTTCGTTGAAGTGATCTTTGCGTGGAAGAAGCCCTTTAAAGGGGTTTTACAAAGTGCAAAAGGAATCTTTTAATCAACTATCCAAAGGTGGCCATTTTTAGTGTTTATTTCTTCCACAAGCACTCCCTTCTGAACAGTCATAGTCTATAAAAAAAATCAGCAAGCAAATTAGTTAGTAAAACACTCAAGAAAGATGATCTAAATCTATTAAAAATGTTATCATATAAAGAAAAAAAAATTAAGTCCCAAAGATCATATTTTTAAGGTGTTTTTCTAATGGATGACCAAGTAAAACTTGGTCCTTCTTAGCATAATAGATTTTTGTTAGAACAATAATCTAATTTAGTCTTATGTGCCTGACTTTTAATGAAAATTCAAGGAAAAGATCAAAAAGTTTAAATTTTGCAGGTGAAAGATATCAGAGTGAGTCTTGATGGTTCTAATTTTCAAGGGTTGGTTCAATCCACCAAAGCTACTCCTCTTGGAACTTATGATCTGCAAAATAAACCAGCAAACAATGCAAAGTGATAGATACCAAACCAAACTTTGGATAACAGCAATATCAGTACTAAACCTTAATCAAAATTTATTAGTAAGCCTTAGCTGAATTATAAAAAATAAAAAAATATCTAAGACAGCAAAGAAGACCTAAGTTGAATCAGTTTCTTTTGGCTGATTTGTGACTGTTAGGACAGCCACAAATTAAAGTCCTTAGTCTGCTAGATATTCAATAGAGCACTTGAAAGTGGAACCAAGACTTGTGATAGAATTTTATGAGAAGGAAATTACAGATGTTGGGTTCTTTGAAAACACTTTTGAAGCCTTTTGAGAATCTTTGGTCTAAGTGGGACAAATGCCTTTTAAGATCCTTGGAGGTAGATGGTTCAAATAAGAACTTCCCCAACATCAAACTCGAGATACCTATAAAAACCACTTAAGATCTTGCCCACAAGATTAGCAAAATAGGTGAAATTTTACACAATGAGAGCCCCACACCTTGCAAGTAAACCCTATCATTTGAGTCTCTCCTATGAATGGGCTCTAGAAATCACTATCTACCTTATCATTGACTCACCATTCATAGTGATTTCCATCATACTGAGACTCCTCCCATCGGTGAAAGTTCGTAAAGAGCAGGGGACATTGACTAAGGTGACAGTGGGTCCTCGTCCCATTGTTGCCACTTGATCTAGTAGCAATGTTAGGAACTGGATTAGAACTGGATGATCTGACCATTTTTGGCCCAAAACCGGTCCGAAACAGGCCTCCAAACCAGCCTATTTCACCGAGTCATCCCGTTCAGGACTGGTTCCATGCAGTTTGTACCTATTCAGGCCAGCATAAAAAAATTTGCCTTTTTCTTTATTTTTTAATTTTTTTCAGTCACTTCTAATTCTCCCTAGGCTGGCCTAATATTCAAGCCTATGGCGCTCAGCCTAATAATCAAGCCTGTGGCCCTAGTATTGCTATACAATTCATGGTAATGTTAAATTCTTAAAGTAAAGGATGAAAATAAAAGATAAATTTCATTTTCATCATTTTACTTAAATTTTTAACATTACCATGAAATGACTCAATATTTTAGATTTCACTCAAAATCCAACAGACTTAATAGTTTTTCAGGATTTCAAGCTTGGGGGGATTGCAATGTTTCCATTGGATTTTGTCATGTAAGAGGTATGGAGCTAGTATTTAATAAAGAGCACCACGCCCTCTATGTACTTTGATGTTGTGGCATTAGTTGTCAAACTCCTCTATCATGGCTCTACTAAAAATGTACCCATCACTCATACAAAATCTTGACATGACATTCTACGTTTTTTCTATCTTATTTTAATGCCTAAATGGTTATATTGATGACGAAGGCCCCAATATAGGCAATGATTTTTATGATATGTAGGCATTTGTTGTAGCATATTTTTTTTGGATGCTAGAGGCCATCTAGAGCCTATTTGTTGATGTATTTTTGGTTCAAAGATAAATTGCACTCGATGCTATTTTGGTTATGTGCATCCTTACATGCTATGTAAATGAGAACTTTTGCATATTTGTGTATAAATGGTTTGGATTCATATGGATGCACATGAATATTTATGTTTTTCTTTAAAATGTGAATATTTTGTGTTTTTGGTAAACCGTTTTTTACTCGGTTTTTTACTACTCTCGGTTTGGTTCCAACTAGTTCCCGATCCACAAGGTTTTTAAATTCGATCACCAGTTTGGTTCTGATAACATTATCTAATAGTAGTCCCTTAGGAACCCTTCCTAGGACCCCTATTGAATTGAATGGTAACAGGTCCATAAAGAGTTAGCCTCCCCCTCCACTTGTCCACGGTTTGGGATGGGCCTGGAACGATGCCTCAAAGGTTGATGTAGCTACAAAGAAAGTAGAAAGCATAATTTGGCCAGTGTTAACAGGAAATGTACCACAAAATGCAAAAGATGGTCGGGACATACAAATTTGGCACGTGGGCAAAAGCCAACATGATCTCTACTCCTTATCATTATGGCCATCACCCTAGTTCCTAGGGCCACTATATAAGCCCCCTATATCATTAAAGAACCCATGATTGTCCCAACCCCTAGTGGGCAATGAATTGCCCAACCTTAAAGGGGTAATCACTACTATATCTTACGCATCATGTTCTCATCCCCTGAAGACCTGAGCAACTATAAAAAGAAAAATCAATAAAAGGCAAAAGGCATATGAAGAAGGCTGGAAAAACAAAGGTCAGGGTGACTCATGTACCATGATTACTCCCTCCTTCATCTATACACTCATGTGTGGGCCTCCCTCATCACTGCTACCCTTGTACCATGGCATGTGGCTTGGATCCTTCCCTGATGCCCCAAATCCGTTCCATCATTATATCACATGACACCTACCATTTGAGGGATGTACCATGGACCTGTCATTCTGTATGTTCCCAATTTTTTTGAGTGCAAAATTCACTGAGTTTTGCCAATTTTTAGTCATATTAAATAAAAAAGGAGAAAATATTATTTTGTGGGAGAAAAGTGGAAATTATTACTTCAATGAAGAATGGTGACAAAGTAATATTTTATTAGTGGAAGTTGGGGACCACCAAGGGAGAGCGCTAGCAATTATGAATAGAGCTTGGAGGCATCCATTTGGTATCTTTTGATTATTTGACAATTTAACACTAGTTCTCTTGAGTTGCTTAACCAAGACGACCCGTGTTGTTCATCACAAGGAATTTCAGAGACGGAATTCCACCCTTATTTTGGAGAACTTAGAGTGTCTCCCTAGTGAGGCAATTTGGGGAACTCAATTCAAAGCTTCCATTGAACATCATTGCAAGAGTTTACTCAACAGTGCGCATTTCTTGAGCGCAGAGGTAATTTTGTGGAGCACATTGTGGGAGCACGGGTGGGTTAGAGGCTTCGGGCTTTTGCAAGGAATTTTCTTATTGTTAGACCAAAGTTTGGACAACAATTCCTCAGGTTGGATTGGAGGCTATTACCTAAATCGATTTTTTTATCTTTTGGCAGGGGGCACTGAAGCTATTTGACCAGGTGTTGCGCAGCGGTTTAAAGAAGTGAAGTCGAGAGAGATAAGGGTTGGAAATAGGAAGTATTTCTTAGTGGAGAATTTAGTCAAAGCTGGGAGAAATTTTCCGTCGTATATTTGGGCATAATTCAATAGTATCAAAACTATGGGGCATTTTCTAGCCAGATTAGGCAATTCACACTTCTTGGGCGTCATCGAGTGTCGACGAATTCATCCCAAACCCTTTCTGGGTTTTTGTGGGTTTATTGAGAGGAGCCTCCGGCTAATTTAACAGAATTTTTCGAGCAATATTTGGGCCCAAAATCCTCATTCTTATAGCAAGGCATATTGTTGATTAGCTAGTAAATTTGCATCACCTTGTGGGTTCAGTTTTGGCTTGGAGATGGGCCAAACCCTTTTTGGGTGTTTTTGGGTATGAGGAGTGGAGCCCATGGCTACAAATTCAGGGTGATTCAAGCATTTTTCATAGCAGAACCTTCAGTCCCATTCTAGCAGCAACAACAGCAATTTCCTAAGTAGTGCGCAGTACCAGTTTGGGCTAGTCTTTCCTCAAGATCAGAGTTCTCTCACCTGGGTTTTGCATAGCTTGCAGTAGCAATCCCATGTTCCATTTTCCTTACTTATTGTACTCATCATTCTCGAGATTAATAAATGGCTCAGTTGTTCTGCTTTATTTTCCTGGGTTTTGATATGCATGTGCGGTATTTGTTTATGGTTGTTGTTTCTTGTACATGTTTCTGTTATTTGCTGTAAATTTTCAATTTGGAATATTACAGTGGTATCAGAGCCATTATCTTGGCCAACTGTGGGGTAGCCAACTAGATCATGGAAGAGTTGGGCATGTATGCACAGTGAAAGGTTAAACCATAGACAACCCATGGCTCAAGGAAGATTTTGTATACAAGAATTTTGGGGTGGGATCCATAGGAACAATGAGACGTTGGCCCAGTTGAGGAAGGTGACAGACCATATCCATCCTCATCCTTACAACAGAGACACTAGAGGTGCGCAGGTCATTTGGGTGCAGCCATCTACACCATGTGGGGAAAGTTGACAGAATCAGGGTACCAGATCTCCTCAAAAGGAGCAAGCAGGACAGGGACAGTTAGACGGTGACACCATGAGGCATTTTTGTTGGTGGAGACCTAGCTTTAGGTATCAAGAGCCTGAGGAGGAGGTTGAGCATGAGGTTGAGAACACACAGGGTTGTGAGGATCACGTAGATATACCTAGCATGATGCAAGAGTCACCCTTGTTGGAGATTCCTTTGATAGCTCAGCCTGACACCTTCGGGGAGAGAGTAGAGCATACACCCATAGGGCCATCCATTGTCAAGGTGCCAGAAGACATGGAGGTGTCCACTATTGAGGAGGTGCCATCCGTTGTCGAGGTATCCACTAATGAGGTATCTGAGGCCATGACCGAGTTTTCAAGTGATAACAGCGAACAACACATTGATGAGGTGTCGGGAGACATCTCCAATGTTGATGAGGTGTTGATAGGTACAGAGGCATCCAAATCTATGTTAGAGTTGCCAGAGGACAGTGACCTATCGCTGACCAGCGAGGATGTTTTATATGATGGGTTGTCGATGGAGGAGCAGTTGGAGGCTCAAGTTGAGGTTGTGATGGAGGGGGATTCACAATTGTCCTTTGGGCTAAACATTGACGAGGGGCAGCACAACGAGCACATGTTGGGATTTCAGCACAGTTCACTTCAGAGGCACACTGAAGGGGCCTACAATGTTATTATCTCACCCTTATACATTGGACTGAGAGAGGCGGAGTTGTCTAGACAGATCATAGGGGATAACTAGGTCGGTAGAGACCAACAACTTGAGTTGAGCATGGAACAGCAACAGCATGGAGGGCTTGTTCCATACACAAGAGATTGTACATTTGATCCCTCCTTTGGGATTGGATGACGAGAGGTACTGAGCTAGTACCCGATGGAGCAGGTTAGTGTTGATTTGGGCTATCATCGAATGTGCTCTAGCCACGAAATTTGGTGGAGAGGTTAGGGCACATGAGATCTCCAATACCTAGAAAGGGTTTGAGAAAATTCTAAACAGATTAGAAAAAATTAAAATAATTAATATTTTTAATGGAGTCCCTAAGTTTAAACTTAGCGAAAATAAAATATTAATGTGTATTAATATGAATCTGTGTTAGAGTGGTCCAAAAGACATGGATCAAGCCAGATCTAATCTTAGCCTTTGATTAGGGACTTAATCTCGACCGTTGAATCGTCAACTGAAAAAGTATAAGAGGAGGCTTGAGGGTCACTTGGAGATCACACCAGATGATCAGTCATTCTATTCTCTAGAGCGGGGTTTGCTAAGAGAGATAGAATCAGTCATCGGGAGAGCAACTAAGGGGCATTGAGTACAGAGGAACAGAGAAGGCAGAGATTGTGCCAGAAGAGCAGTGTAGTAGCCAAGGAGGGTGACGCAGAGCCAGCAAAGGCTCACGCAGAGGCAGCCAAGTGCTGCGCAGAGCACCAGAGGGGCCAGCGTAGCTGACGCATAGGCTCCTAGAGCTAACACAAGGCCTCCTGGGTCTGAAGCAAGCCAAGAAAGGCTGACGCAGGGCCAGCGTGAGACAGAGAGGGGCTAACGCAGTCTATATTGGGCAGACGCTGGGGTTGCATGAGCAGTTTTGTGCTGAGGAGCTGCCGGAAGGGTTTTCCGGGGTTTCAACCAGGAGATTTCTCTCAAACTGTGAGGTATAGCTGCTAAGGAAATTCTCTGTTGCGTAGGCCAGTTATGTCACCCAAATTGTACTCTGGTATTGCTTAATAAGAAAACCCTCAAATAGCTGCACAGGTTTTCCCACATTGGGTTTTTCTGGGGACATTGGTCCAAAAATAATAGTGTCACGTGGTGTGTTTGTTCTTGTTTCTTTTAGTTGTTGATCTGCAATATGTTGAACATGCACTGGTGTTTATTTTCAATGTTTAGTTTGTAAATAACTTGTTAAAGAAAAATTAACAAGTAGGTAGGAATAAATAAAAAAAAGTGCATGAAGGGTTTCTAAATTAAGTAAACTTAGAAACTTCAACATGGTATCAAAACATGATGGCAGATCACAAGAGGACTAAAAGACATCAGTTGAATGGAGCAATAGCAGCAGAAAACAGTTGTCCCGAGGTGACAAAAGTTGTTTCTAGAAGCGCAGAAGCCAAGAAGGTGTGACACAGAGCTAGCCAGAGCCACGCAGAAGAAGCCAGGAACTGTGTAGAGCCTCAGAGAGGCCAGTGTTGCTGACGCAGAGGGCCAGAGGGCTGACGCAGGGCATCCCAGGGCTGACGCAGACCCATCCAGGGTGACGCAGAGGCAACGTGAGGCAGAGAGGGGCTGACGCAGTTCACAGAGAGGCAGTTGCTGGGGTTTAGAAGGCTGCAGGAATATTGCAGAGTGGAGTTGGTGAGGTACTGTAGTCAGAACAGTACTTGACAGAGCAAGGCCAGAGGAGTTGTTACCGAGGGTTTCTAGCCGAGGAACCCGGATCAGTAGTGCAATTGCACAAGACAATCAGAGTAGGGGACATCTCGACAAGAGGCATAAGGATTTCCAAGAGGGAAATCAGGACTCAGAGGGAGTCCAGAAGAGAAATTCCAGACGGGAAGTAGAGACTCATAGGAGTCGAACGGAGAACTTCTGGGAGGGAAGTAGAGGAGCATCATGGCACTACACGGGGTAAGAGACCAGGATAGATTGGACGGAGCATCGAACTTCGTAGTCTGGAAGGCTAGAATCTTATCAATGCTTGACAGGAATCGTGTCAAGAACTTTGCCTTGAAGGTTATAGCTATCCCAGTCAACCCCAATGATAACGACAAGTACGAGGAGGCAATGGGGAGGGCCAGGTGCATTATCCTTGACAGGGTCAAGGATCATGTGGTACCACATATAGCCGAGAAGGAAATAGCAGTTGAGATGTGGGAGGCTCTCAAGAACCTGTACCAGGCTACCAGCATACTTCTGTGCAGAGAAGAATGCTGCTTGAGAACTAGATGAGATCGTAACAGATGAAGAAGGGTCAATCGATTGACTCCTTCCTCGGAGGACTGAATGAGATCCGAGATCAGTTGACTGCTATAGGAGCGACACCAGATCAGGAGCTTATGGTGAGGACAACCCTAAATGTTGTCTTAGAAGAGTGGGAAGTGTTTGTCCAAAGCATCTTGGGCAGAGGGACTCTTCTACCTTGGGACGAGATGTGGGTAACTCTTCGCGAGGAAGAGATCAGACGACAGCCAAAGACAAGTAGCAGCAACAAAGGGATCAAGGTCAAGCAGGAGGAAGAGGATGTGGCCCTAGCATCTGAGGGAAAGCAGGAGAAGTGGAAGAAGAAAGATCTCTCCAAGATCAAGTGCTTCCACTATGGGGAGATGGGTCATTATGCGACCCAGTGCCCAAGGAAAAAGAGTAAGGGAGAGTCTTCTGAGACTAAGGCAGTGCCAGCATGGGCAGAGAAGGAAGTTTTGACAGACGATGATTGTGCCATGAGTGCGCACACACCACTTGAGCGGAAGTGGGGAGATATCGAGATGTAGTCAGGCGGACTACAAGCGATGAGGGGCAGGATCCTCAAGGTACCCAGCCTCCTGGATTAGACCTTGCTATGGGAGCCCCAACGAGGAGTAGCAGGACTAGCTGAGTGGGTAGAGACAGATGTGGATGCAGCGGCAGAGAGAGCTACAGTGCAAAAGTCCCAAGACAACACAGAGCTAGCATGCTGCAGCAATGCGAGAGGCACAAGAGTGTTGCACCAGTGCAGGAAGGCATAAAGAGGTGTGCAACAGTGCGAAATGTAGGGAGTTGTTGCAGCAGCGTAGAAGTCAGAGAGAGGGAGCACTTGTCAGCGGCAAAGGGAACTTCAACATCAGTGGGTGTTTCTAGCCCAACAGGGAGGTCAATTGGGAGATCAATTACTTATTTCTCAGTAACTAAGGTAGTGCAGTAGTGGGCAGCACGATGCAGCGTGATGAGAGTAGGTGCAGTGCAGATACAGTGTTGGAAGAAAGGACCAGCAGCAGCACGAATGCAAAGGGAGTTGTCGTACAGATACAGCAGTAGCAATGGCAGAACCATGGGCAGCAGTACAGGAGGCAACAATGCAGAGGATGTTGGGCAGGAAGGCCTAGCATCAGCACAGGTACCGAAGCCAGATGATCAGAGTAATACTCAGTGAGAAGTATTGCTAGAGCACAATCCTCGCTAAGAGGGAGTGTTTATTTGGGGTAGCATCGGATGTGCTCTAGCCACGAAATTTGGTGGAGAGGTTGGGGCACATGAGATCTCCAATACCCAGAAAGGGTTTGGGCAGATTCTAAACAGATCAAGAGATATTAAAATAATTAATATTTTTAATGGAGTCCCTAAGTTTAAACTTAGGGAAAATAAAATATTAATGTGTATTAATATGAATCTGTGTTAGAGTAGTCCAAAAGACATGGATCAAGCCAAACCTAATCTTAGTCGTTGATTAGGGACTTAATCTCGGCCGTTGAATCGTCAACAGGAAAAGTATAAGAGGGGGCTTGAGGGACACTTGGAGATCACGCCAGATGATCAGTCATTCTATTCTCTAGAGCAGGGTTTGCTAAGAGAGATACAATCAGTGATCGAGAGAGCAGCTAAGGGGCATTGAGTACAAAGGAACAGAGAAGGCAAAGATTGTGCAGGAAGAGCAGTGCAGTAGCCAAGGAGGGTGACGCAGAGCCAGCAAAGACTCACGCAAGGCCATGTAGAGCCAGCCAAGTGTTGCGCAGAGCACCAGAGGGGCCAGCGTAGCTGACGCTGGAGGCTCCCAAAGCTGACGCATGGCCTCCTGGGGCTGACGCAAGCCAAGAAAGGCTGATGCAGGGCCAACGTGAGACAGAGAAGGGCCAACGCAATCTAGATTGGGCAAACACTGGGGTTGCAGGAGCAGTTTTGTGCTGAGGAGCTACCAGAAGGGTTTTCCGGGGTTTCAGCAAGGAGATTTCTCTCAAACTGTGAGGTATAGCTGCTAAGGAAATTCTCCATTGAGTAGGCTAGTTACGGCACCTAGATTGTACTTTGATATTGCTTAGTAAGAAAACCCTCAAATAGCTGCATTGGTTTTCCCACATTAGGTTTTTCCCAGAGACATTGGTCCAAAAATAATGGTGTCATGTGGTGTGTTTGTTCTTGTTTATTTTAGTTGTTGATCTGCAATATGTTGAGCATGCACTGGTGTTTATTTCAGTATTTACTTTGTAAATAACTTGTTAAAGAAAAACCAACAAGTATTAGGAATAAATTAGAAAAAGTGCATGAAGAGTTTCTAAATTAAGTAAACGTAGAAACTTCAACAGTTAGACGATTGGGTACATCCATGGCCACATTTCAGCGAAGGTCGTGGATTATCAAAGGGACTCGATGCCCAAACTATTGTTACGATCCACGTGGGATTTCGCATCTATTGTAAGATGGATCGGATGATTGGGCACACATATTTTCAGATCTACATCAACACTAGAGGCGGGATGGTTTGATAGGACAACAGCCAAATTTCACGAGTTATACTGGCATATTGATCAAGCGTTGGATCAAAGGGTGATTAGCCTACTCTGGCAAGAATTGGTAGGAGGAGGTGGCATTGGCAAGCCACCGAACAGGGGAATCATATGGAGACAATGCTCTCTCATTGATGTATTGGGCACCAAAGCTACTGAGATTCGACACTATAGCGTTATTCTCGATTGCATGTGAGGAGTTGGGCCACTTAGTTATACCCAGGCAGATGAGGAGACGTAGATCACATCGCGATGGGTGTTATAGTAGAGTGGTGGATGCATGGGCACATATGAGATGCCCTATTGTACAAGGTGGCATGGCATTGAGCATTAGTATCCAGTGGTGCATGGAGTTGTGCCATGGAGTTCAATTTTATACAGAGGAGTGTAAGGGTACCTATTTGTGTGCAACAAAGCATGATGATCCACATCATGTTGGAGTGTTGCCGCCAGAGAGATCTCCTGATGAGGGCATCAGGCACACTATTGGGTTTGGCACACTTAGATTTGGATAGCGAGTTGATCACAGGGCCAACCTTGAGCTTCCATTTATCACTCTCCAACATTGCACACTGACGTAGGGGACTTGAATATTGTCACTTGATGCTCTCATCACAAGCAACATGACCCAAGAGGTTCTTCTAAGACAATTGGACGGGACATAGTGCATCAGGAGAGGCTTTCCAGCTGTGGCATATGGTTAGGGCGCGAAATGGTGGATGCAAGCTTGGGGGTACTCTGATCTTCTACAAAGGTAACACTTGCACTACCCTTGAGCCCACAATCAGGGAGGATGCATGAGCCCCTTTTGGCAAAGACATTCCGAGGTGTCTCCCTAGCATCTACAGTGGTTGGTGGACCTTACTTGCAGGCCAAACCCAAGATGGAGACCACCCGCAATCCTGCATAAGATCCAATGCATCCCCTCGCCTTCTAGTACAACAAGTCGCCAAGGAAATCGAGTAAAAGAGCTTACAAACAATGGAAAACAAGTGGGGACAGCATAATAGCATGCCCTTCCATAATGGGCTTTGGCATGTGCTAATGTCTCCAAGCTCCAAATCGGGTTAACCAAGTATCCCATTAGGTCATTTCTACTTCTAAAGGGGATAATATGTCCAAGGTACATCCTTTTAAAGGTGGTGGCAACTGATAAATGGAGTAGGGAATGAATACGAGCAGCCTAGGCCACATGCTGGGGTACAAGGGTGGCTAGAAAAAGGGAAGCCCACACTTAGGTATATAACGTATAGGAGGGAGAAATTGTGGTACATGAGGTGCCCCGGCATTGATTTTTCCACCATTATTTATAGGTCTTTTTCCTTTTTATGATTTTTCTTTAATTAACTGCTTGGGGCTATGGGGGAAGAGCACAATTTGTGAGATATGGCAATGGATACCCCCTTTAAGGTAGTGTGGTTCACTGCCCACCAGGGGTTGGGATGTTAAGTTATGGTATGTTCTATGCTTATAACAGTTTACTTCTTTTTCTTATTATATTCCACAGATTAGCAATCACATGTACATAAAGTAAAGTGTAGATAGAACATTAAACGATTGACAGAAAACAAGCCAAGACAAGAAACACAAGATGTGGCAACTAGCCAAGGACAAACCCCACAAAGTGTGGGGAAACCCTTTGATCAAATCTTCTTTTATCTTCAATAATTCAACAAAGAGAAATAGTACAATAAATCTTATTTATATCAGCAATAGCAAACCCTACATCAGCAGCATCAACATTCGCGGCTTCATCATCAAACTAGGGCAGACGATATCTCACAAACCGACCGTCGAATCAGCTTGATTCCACCACCAAAAGTTGCAGCTTCGAGAGGAGGTTCAGATGAACCTACAACACAGTTAAGATGAGGAGATCTTCTAGTCCACGCAGGTCAAACTTTACTTCTGCAGTTGCAGCTTCAATTTCAGCAGCTTCCTTCAAACTAGGGCAGTCAATATCTTGCAAACCGTCTGTCGGATTGACTTGATTCCACCACCAAAAGTTGCGCCTTTCAGAGGAGGTTCAGATGAACCTACAGTGCACTTCAACTGAGGAGATCTTCTAGTCCACTCAGGTCAAACTTTACTTCTGCAGTTGCAACTTCAGTTTCAGTAGCTTCCTTCAAACTAGGGTAGTTGATATCTTGCAAACCGTCCGTTGGACTGACTTGATTCCACACCAAAAGTTGCGGCTTTCAGAGGAGGTTTAGATGAACCTACAACGCAGTTCAAATGAGGAGATCTTCTAGTCCACGTAAGTCAAACTTTACTTCTGCAATTGCAGCTTCAATTTCAGCAGCTTTCGGCTTCACATGTGTGAGGGAGAGACCCTTTTCTGCGCAGTAGAGAAGAGACTCTTTTCTACGCAATAGAGAGAGAGAGAGAGATGTGATGAGATGAGTGAATCCAAATGAGGAAAAGTCCTCCTATATTTATACACAACGTTGGTGTTTGAATAGATGCGATTGTTGGGCTTCTGAATCTACATGAGTTGTAGGTCGGCTTGATAATAATTCCATAACCAAAATAAATTCATATCTCCATGAATACTTGTCGAAATCGGATGATCTTTATATCAATCCTACACCTCTCGACGAGAGGAATCAAATAAAAATATTATCAGCCATGAATAAGATGACCCACATGAAGTTTGGCCCTAGTTGCCAATTTAACATGGGACAATCATGGGTTCCTAAATGATAAAGAAGGCTCATAGAGCCTGTAGGAACCAGGGTGATGGCCATGGTGATAAGGTAGAGCTTATGTATTGGCTTTTGCCCACATGCTAAATGTGTTTGCCCCGACTATCTTTTGCATTTTGTGGTCCATTTCCTATTGAATGTGGCCAATTATGCTTTTACTTTTCTTTTTAGTTGCATCGACCTCTGGGGCATCATTCCAAGCTTGACCCAAGGTGTGGGAAAAGGGAAGGGAAGAGCTAGTTCTATGTTGACCCAGTGAAGGAATGTGGACCTAGGTGGGAGAAATGATGAATGGGATTATAATGAGTGGAAAGGGGGCAATATATGTGGATGAGGGAGCAGGACCACGCAACCAAAATCATGATTTCCTGTGAAATACCATCCCTAAAGCCAAATGGTTAGTAAAAGGGATCCCACAAGACTAGAATCCAAGGTTGACATCCAAAAGGGGTCTAAGGGACAAGACCATAGACCTAGCCCATTCTTTCCGTCGAATCCCCCCATTAATCCATGCCCATAAGTGTCCAAGATAAGCAAAGTATAATACTCAATTACGAAATGACAAGGCATACCTTTAGGTTCGGAAGGCCCACCTTCAAACATACAATCATGGTAGATGAGGAGGGACCACATGGTCAGCTCAAGTGGTGGAGAAATGGCACAATGAGCTAGTTGGTGACTACAAGGGGCTGCTAGCTACTGGTTGAGGACCATATTGGAGAAAAAATTTCTCCTAAGGATATCACCCACAAAATGGTGGATAATAGGACCGATATTCTTTGAGGATTGGGAATCCAAGATAAGAATAGTCCTGGTGGAACATACTCTAAGAGAACTTGGGTGGGGTATATTCCAAGAGAGACAATGATGAGGGTGTCTATACATCATTGGTCTCACCAGCATTGAGCTCTGATCTTGTGGAGAGATAGAGTTGTTAGTCAAGGCCTTGCTATGTGACAATGTTGGCTATACAGATGGGTTACCAATCCGATTCTTCTTATGAGAATTCTTCATATTGAGAATGTCCAAGTACCTTGTATGGATAATGAATACCTCCCTAGTGAATAAGGAGTGTTGAAAAGTGTAACTAGGTTCAGTATTCATAATGACGTGTAATTATGATTTTATGTAATTGATGTAAAGAAGAAAATAAAATTATTTTTGTAATGCTTGATCCATGGGTTTCATAATCAAGGAATTTTATTTTATAGTAAAGACTTCCATTATGAGTCTTTAGGGTTGGCATCAAGTCATAAAGTCTATGAAGTCAATGTCATATGTTGAAGACATGTTACATATTGTAAAAAGTAATTTTGATAACCCTCCAAAGACCTTGTCACAAGATATTCTTCATGTCAGCCTAAAGATATTTCTAGAAAGGCATGTCAGCCTTGTCACTAGGAGAAGTTGGCTTATTTGATGGGCAAACCACTATATATAGGTAGCTCGGCCTTCATTTGGAGATAAGAATTCAGTCAAGCAAATCTAAAGCAAGAAGAGGTGCAAAAAATCAAGGAAGATAGCCTCATAACCAGTGAGGAGGGGAAGAGCGAAGTTTTTGGGCACTATTTTTAGGGCTAAATCTCCTTGCACGTGTGGCAGAAACTAGGGTTTCTATAGCAGTCACATCAGTCCTAAAGAAATTCATCTAAAGGGTCTCCATTCCAGCTCCTTTGCTAGCCGAGATCACCTAAAGAAATCTTCAAGATAAGCAAATATAGAAAGGGTCTCCACTATATCTCAATCAAGCTCACACGTGGAAATTGCAGTAGCACAGTCGGGCCAAGAATTGCAAGACTATGGTAGAAGGCCGAAAAGTTAGAGTGGCATGTTGACCCTGCCACCTACACCTACCTACAGTTAGTGAGAAAAGACTTTAACCCCACAAGGTGTGGTTGGTGGCAAGGAACTAAGAGAAGGGGTTGTCACCTATTCCCAACTCTCTCTATTTAAGCTATCTCCTAGGCTAGCTATGGGGGGTGGTCCCTAAAAGAAAACTAAGTTAAAGATATGAGGTTTCTAGGAGAATGTTAGAGTGAAATGGATTACTTTTTAAGATTACAAGCAAATATGATGTGAGCAATATGAAATGAAATAACCATCAACACATGAGATCAGCGTCAGCGTATGAAAAACCAGTGCCTTTTAAGGTATGGCTCAAAAAATGAAAGATAAATGAAATGCTTTAAAATAAAAGCACAAGTAACCCTGAAAGTGAAACAAGAAAATGTTAGCACAATGATACAAGATATAAGGATGCTTTCAAATATATATGATCAATTGTTAAATCAAAGCATACAAGGATATCTTGTAAAAGGAAAACAATTAGTATTCTACTTGCAAAATATAGATGAAATAATGCTTGCCAAAACAAGGTATTCAATTCAATAATGACAAGTAAAATGACCAATTGCAAGTAAAACCATGAGACATATTAGAATGAAATGCACCTATATTAGATTTGAATGCAATTATCATGGTTATTTTTAATCTAAAATGCATAATCTAGGTGAAAAATCCTCTTGAGCTCTTACCAAAGGACGAAAATTGGGGTGACTATAAGGAAGAGGGGGCGAGGGCACAAAGGTGTCATTAACGATATTCGTCCCCTGAGTCTTATGAGTTAGTGTGTGTCTTCATTCCTACAAGGGGACAAGCCACCTTCATAACTACAGGGTCACAATGTTTTTCCCTTACTTTGTACCAAATGGAAGAACTTTCCAAGAAAGTCTTTTTCTCTATGATTTCTATCAACCAAGTTTATGTTTATTTGGGGTAGCATCGTATGTTCTCTAGCCACAAAATTTGGTGGAGAGATTGGGGCACATGAGATCTCCAATACCCAGAAAGGGTTTGGGCAGATTCTAAACAGATTAGGAGATATTAAATAATTAATATTTTTAATGGAGTCCCTAAATCTAAACTTAGGGAAAATAAAATATTGATGTGTATTAATATGAATCTGTGTTAAAAGGGTCCAAAAGACATAGATCAAGCCAGATCTAATCTTAGCCGTTGATTAGGGAGTTAATCTCAGCCATTGATATGTCAACAGAAAAGTATAAGAGGAGGCTTGAGGGTCATTTGGAGAACACACCAGATGATCAGTCATTCTATTTTCTAGAGCGGGGTTTGCTAAGAGAGGTAGAATCAGTGATCGGGAAAGCCGCTAAGCGGCATTGAGTACAGAGGAACAGAGACGGCAGAGATTGTGCTGGGAGAGCAACGCAGCAACCAAGGAGGATGACGCAGAGCCAGCAAGGGCTCATGCAAGGCCACACAAAGGCAGCGAAATGCTGCGCAGAGCACCAAAAGGGCCAGCGTAGCTGACACAGAGGCTCCCAAAGCTGACACAGGGCCTCCTGGGGCTAAAGCAAGCCAAGAAAGGCTAACGCAAAGCCAGCGTGAGACAGAGAGGGGCTGACATAGTCTATATTGGGTAGACGCTAGGGTTGCAGGAGCAGTTTTGTGCTAAGAAGCTGCCGAAAGGGTTTTCCGGGGTTTCAGCCAGGAGATTTCTCTCAAACTGTGAGGTATAGCTGCTAAGGAAATTCTTTGTTGGGTAGGCCAGTTATGGCACCCAGATTGTACTCTGATATTGCTTAATAAGAAAACCCTCAGATAGCTGCACCGGTTTTCCTGCATTAGGTTTTTCCGCAGACATTGGTCCAAAAATAATAGTGTCATGTGGTGTGTTTGTTCTCGTTTCTTTTAGTTGTTGATCCGTAATATGTTGAGCATGCACTGGTGTTTATGTTTAGTATTTACTTTGTAAATAACTTGTTAAAGAAAAATAACAAGTAGGTAGGAATAAATCAGAAAAAGTGCATTAAGGGTTTCTAAACTAAGTAAACTTAGAAACTTCAACATGGTATCAGAGGATGATTGCAGATCATAGGAGGACTAAAAGACATTAGCCGATCGGAGCAATAGCAGCAGAAAACAGTTGTCCCGAGGTGACAAAAGCTGTTTCTAGAAGCGCAGAAGCCAAGAAAGTGTGACACAGAGCCAGCCAGAGCCACGCAGAAGAAGCCAAGAACTATGCAGAGCCTTAGAGAGGCCAGCGTTGCTGATGTAGAGGACCAGAGGGCTGACGCAGACCCATCCAGGTGACGCAGAGGCAACGTGAAGCAAAGAGGGGCTGACGCAGTTCACAGAGAGGCAGTTGTTGGGGTTTAGAGGCTGTAGGAATATTGCAGAGTGGAGTTGGTGAGGTACTGTAGTCAAAACAGTACTTGACAGATCAAGGCCAGAGGAGTTGTTACCGAGGGTTTCTAGCCGAGGAACCCGGATCAGTAGTGCAATTGCACAAGACAATCAAAGTAGGGGACATCTCGACAAGCGACATAAGGATTCGAAGCATATTGATATCCGGTGTCACTTTGTCAGAGACTGTGTCCAACGAGGAGTTGTACAGTTGAGCTACACTCCTACAAGAGAACAGGTGGCACATATCCTCACCAAGGCCCTTAGAAAGTCAAAATTTGACTAGTTCAGGGAAAAGATGGAAATGGTAAAGAACCCCTTTCAGAAGTAGAAATGAGTGTGTTAGCAACACAAATGAAGAGGGAGTTGCAGTGCAGATGCAGTGTTGGGAGAAAGGACCAGCAGCAACACAGATGCAAAGGGAGTTGCATTTCAGATGCAATGTTGGGAGAAAGGACCAGCAGCAGCACAGATGCAGAGGGAATTGTTGTACAGATGCAACAGTGGCAGTAGCAGAGTCATGGGCAGCAGTACAGGATGTAGCGGTGCAGAGGATGTTAGGAAGGGAGGCTTAGCATCAGCACAAGGACTAATGTCGGATGATCAGAGCGATACTTAGTGAGGAGTATTGCTAGAGCACAGTCCTCACTAAGAGGGAGTGTTGATTTGGGGTAGCATCAGATGTGCTCTAGCCACGAAAATTGGTGGAGAGGCTAAGGCACATGATACTCCAATACTCAGAAAGGGTTTGGGCAGATTTTAAACAGTTTGGGAGATATTAAAATAATTAATATTTTTAATGGAGTCCTTAAGTCTAAACATAGGGAAAATAAAATATTAATATGTATTGATGTAAAATTGTGTTAGAATGGTCCAAAAGTCATGGTTCAAGCCAGATCTAATCTGAGCGTTGATTAGGGACTTAATCTCAGCCGTTGATTTGTCAAGAAGAAAGGTATAAGAGGAGGCTTGAGGGTCACTTGGAGAATATACCGAGGGAGACCAGTCAGTTCAATTTCTGGAGCAGGGTTAGCTAAGAAATTGAACCAGTGGTCTGGAGAGCAATCAAGAGGCAGCAAGTACGGAATAGAGAGATGGGAGATCTGCACAGAGGTAGAAAAGGCACATGCAGTGCCAGAGGGAGCCACGCAGAGACTGCGCAGAGCTAGCAGGGCCTACGTCATCCACGCAGAGGCTGCAGGAGTGACGCAGAAGGCCAGAGAGGCTGTGCAAGGTCTCAACAGGAAGTAGGGTTGATGCTAGGTTCAGAAGAAGTGCGAGGAAATTTGTCTATCTGTGGGTAAGCCAATTTGGCACCCTATTGTACTAAAAAATTGCTGAACAATAAAATCCTCCCTTGCTGCACCGATTTTCCCACATTGGGTTTTTCTGGGGACATTAGTCCAAAATAATTGTGTCAATGTGTTGATTATTGTGCATGTGTTTGTTGCTGTATTACAGTGTGATATTTGTAGCAGTATTTATTTTAATGTTTATGGAAGTAATTTCATGAATAACTTATGGTGAAATAAGTAAGAAGACTAAATCAGTTGTTGCAGTGATAGAATTTTCACACTAACCAGCTATCAAATGAATCTGCAAAATAAGCATTAGAAAGAGAAGAAACAAGAAAATATTTTGATTGAGTTTCTACTGCATTATTTCTATATCTTGGATTTCTTGTTTTATTAGGATGCACTTTTCTTTGATGTTCAGTGTCTTTTCTATAATTAGATTTTTTTTTTTAATATAGGTGTTCTTCTTCTTTCTTTATAGTCAAGAACAAAGTGACCATGTTTTTGACAATTAAAGCATCTAACTTTTGACATGTCTAGATTTTCTTTATTTGATTTGAAACCAGATTTCTTTTTATTACCTTTCTTTCTCTTGTCATAGGTTGTAAAAGTAGTAGGTTCTCCTTCTTCATGATGTGAAATTCTCCCTCTAGAGATCATTTTGGCCTCCTCTTGGATACACTTTCATAGGAGCTCATCAAATGTGGGAATAGTGTTGACGTTGTTGATGGTAGTGATAAGTCTCCCAAAATAGGAGAAAGGCCTCCAAACACAATGAACACCATTTTTTTGTCGAGTACAACTTCACCAACTGTTGACAGTTGATTCCTGATTTTAGTCATTCTCAGAAAGTATGATTGAGTTGTCTCTCCTCTATTCATCTTGATGTCCTTCAATTGATTCTTCAAGGCAATAATCTGGTTCAAGTTACTAATTGCAAACATGCCAATTAGTTTGTCATATATTTCTTTAGCTTTCTTCAAACTAGAAACATAAGTAATGAGATGATCACTAAGAAAATCAAGGATAATTTTCCTAACTTTGATTTCACCCTTTTATGTTTGGATTTGACAGCAACACTTGAATTCTCTGGTGGATCAGCGATTGTGCCTTCAACATACTCCAAAACTTCATGTTTCTCAAAAGTGATATATAGCATTGCTTTCCATGGACCAAAGATTAAAGCATCATCCAGCTTTTCCTCTACCTTCAAGTAGGACAAATTCATCTTGATCAAAAAATTAGGCAACAAGTGGGGTTTCTTTAGATGATCTGTGGTTTCCTTGGACTTGTCTTCACCAAAGCTCTGATTTCATGTTAAAATCTGAAAGTTTTATGCATAAATTTAAAAATTCTTTACAGAAACTTGAAAGTTCTATGCAAAAAACTGAATGTATTTGCAGAAATTTGAATGTACTTTTCAAAAATTTGAATGAAATTGAATGTACTTTGCAGAAAGTTGAATGTACTTTGCAGAAAGTTGAAGGTACTTCGCAGAAAACTGAATCTACTTTGTAGAATACTAAATTTGCTTTGCAGAAAACTGAATTTTCTATGTTGTTGCAATTACTTAGAATCTAAGTAACCGGATTCGTTGATATATCCAGGCGAATCCGAATCCGACGTGTTCGATACGATTCGCTGGAAAATCGTATCCCAAAACGGGATTCAACGAGTCCGACTAGGATTCGTAATCTCATACAAATACCGTACATGACCAGTGAATCCCGATTTTAGGATTCGTATCATTTGTATCTACATTATTTGAGCTGTTTGGAGCAAGGCGCTAAGGGAGTAGAGCGTTTGGTAAGGAGATTCAAGCACCAGGTAAATGCATTTCAGCTCCATTTTTTTTGCATTTCTTATTCTATTACAGCAGTTTGTATATGATTTTTTGTTTACAAATTTGTGCATGTTTTGTTCATTTTTTTACAGTATTCATGGCTCAATCAAAGGCAGCAGTTAGGGGGCAAAAGAAGGGCAAGAATGTCTCCATTGGAGATGCCCCTCCTCCCCCAATATCATCAAAGTCTGCTGCAAGTAATGTTGAGGGAAGAGGAGGACCTAAAGACAACACTGAGAAATATCCCTTGTGGAAATATGTCACAAGAGAAGATGGGACAAGCACCAAGGGGGAGGGAGGAGGCAATGTGCAATGGAGATGCAACTTTTGTCACATTGCTTTCAAAAGCACATATTTCCGTGTGAAAGCCCATTTGTTGGCTTTACCGGGTTGTGGGATTGGAGCTTGAAAAGTTGTTCCTTTACAAAAGAGAAAAGAATTGGAAAAGGAGTCCATTGTTGGTATGGAAAATGTGGCTTCAAAATCAAGAAAACCCAAGAATGAAGACCCCCTTCCATTTTTTAGGAAAGCCACCACCAAATTTCTATTTGAGAGTTCTATTGGGGGACAAGCAGCAAAAAGAAGAGCAGTTGCACTTGGTCCAATGGACAAGATTTTCCAAAAAGAGAGACAGGAAGAGCTTGATCTCACCATTGCCTTCTTCTTCTATCAAAACTTCATATCATTTAATGTTGCACGCTCACCTCTATTTATTGAGATGTGTTGAGCTCTAATTCAAGGGGCTCCATCAAGGTATGTAGTATGTACCTCCTGGGTCAGAGAAGCTGAGAACCACATTGTTGACGAAGGCAAAAAAAAGGGGTGCAAAAAATGTTTGAGTCTATTGTAGCATCATGGCCAACATCTGGGGTTAGCATTGTTTCGGATGGATAGATAGATCCAGCACGACACCCAATCATCAACTTCATGGTGTCTTCCTTGAATGGTCCAGTTTTCATGAAAGCAGTGGATACACGTGGAGAATACAAGGATGCACAATTTATTGGTGAGTTATATATTAAAATTATTGAAGATGTAGGTGTTGATTCTTGTGTGCAAATCATTACAGATAATGCACCTGTTTGCAAGGCTGCTGGCATGATTGTGGAAGCTAAATATCCACAAGTGTTTTGGACACCTTGCATTGTCCATTCGTTGAACTTAGCACTGAAATCCATTGCTTCTGATGTGCTTTGGATTGGTAACATTATTGAGGATGCACGACATATCCGTAACTTTGTGCATAATCATACAAATGCCCTCACTATCTACAAGGAGTACACTAATCTATCATTGTTGAAGATTGTTGATACATGGTTTGCCTCTTCATTCATGATGTTGAAGAGGTTGAGGGAGGTCAAGACTGCTCTTGGGTCCATGGTTATTTCTAAGTTTTGGTCTTTTTGGAGAAAGACAGATCAGGTAGCCTCTAAAAGAGTGAAGGACACAGTGCTAGATGATGCTTGGTGGGAGAGGGTAGATCTAATTATTCGGATCATGGACCCTATCATTTCTTTGCTTCGATTTGCAGATACAGACAAACCCATCCTAGGAGAGGTTTATGAGGGATGGAATTCCATGATTGAGTCTGTGAGGAGCATTATTCTACAGAGTGAGTGCCCTGAGTATGAGACATCACCAGAGGCCTTCTCTGATACTATACATGATATTCTTGTGAGCAGATGGGACAAGAATTGTACACCTTTACATTGTTTGGCTCCTAATTGAACCCTAAATACTACAACCATGAGTGGCTGAATGGTGGACCTTCCCGCAAATTCCCTCCTCACACGAATGGTGAAATCTCACGGGGGAGGAAAGAGGCATTCAGGCAGATTTTTCAAGATAGTGCATTGCTTGATGAGGTGGAACCATGGACGATGCCTTTGTAGAGTTTTCCACTAGCAGTGATTGATTTGGAGGTTATGATGTGATTAGAGACAGGGGGGCTAAGAAGCCCTATTCTTGGTGGGCAAATCATGGGGCAAAAAGCCCTCCTCTTCAGCAGTTAGCCATGAGGCTCCTCTCTCAGGTGACTTCATCCTCTTGTTGCGAGAGGAATCGGAGCACATATGGGAATTTGTATAGTGTGACGAAGAGCAGGCTTGAGCAGTCCAGGGCAGAGACAATAGCGTATGTGCACACCAACCTTCGTCTTATTTACTGGCAGAGGGAAGAGTGGTTGAGGGGAAAAACAAAGATGTGGGATGTCTTTCCTGATGATATGTGTCTGGAACAATGTTGCACAAAGCGCCCCCCCCCCCGTTCCAAGCCCAGAAGCGCGTCCCGTACGGAAGCGCCTAGGAAGCTTCGCTAGAAGTGCACTTCCGAAATTTTTTGCAGCCTCCTGGAATTTCGGAAGCGCCACTTCCAGGCCTCTGAAGCGCGCTTAGTACGGCGCTTCGGGCGTCGGAAGCGTGGCGCTTCCGTACGATCCTGGAAAAGCTTCACGCTGTTTAGAAAATCATTTTTTTTTTTCAATCTTTTTTTTTAATTTTAGGTGAGTTTGCTTGTTGGGGGTGGGTCCACCTTGGGTTAGGGTGAGGAATGAAGGCAAAAAAAATATAAATATAGCTGATGCTCCCTCATGGTAATGTTAAATTCTTAAAGTAAAAGTGACATTCTCCTTTATTTTTCATTTTCATCCTTTTACTTAAATTTTTAACATTACCATGAAATGACTCAAGATGTTTGAGAGTGGTTCCAGCCTCATTGGACTTCATATAGAGAAAATAGAATTTCATATCCTATTCAAAATTCAGCAAACTTAACAATTTTCAGGAATTCAGGATCAATGGGATTGTGGCATTTCATTAGATTATATCAAGTATGAAGGTATGCGATTAGCATTTAATCAAGAGCACCAAGCCCTATATGTACCCTAGCGTTGGTGGTGTTAATTATTGAACTCCTTCGTCATGCGGCACGCCCTTAGCAAAAAATTACCTTTCAATCAAGTCAAAATCATCGATCAAGCATGTTAAGCTTTTTCTACCATATTTTAAGTCTTGAATTAGGTAGTTTGATCAAAATTGGGCAATGTTAACTAATATCCCTAGACAATCAAGGTAGAGGCAAAGGCTAGACAAGAGGAGAAGAATCTAGATTCTAGATGGTTGATGCATCTAAATGGTTGATGCTCGAATAATTAATCATTAATGTACAATGGATGTTATATCTATCTTGATTTATGCAAAAATATGCATGTTTTCATGTCTTCTACAACTAATTTGGTATTTGGGATGTTTGTTTTGAGTATAAATGCAAAAAAATATAAAAATATATATATATATAGCAGACGCTTCCGCAAACACTTCGCTTCCTAAATTTTTGGAAAATGACGCTTCCGCGTCCCTGCTTCCAAAAAAGTCCCCGTTTCGTGCAACATTGGTCTGGACACCAGTGTTGAGTTGGCATTAGCCAACATGGATCCCAATGATCCAGTGCTAGAGCCTGTTAGATTTGATGACTTAGAGGGGTCATCCTCCACACCAGCAGATGCAGAGGCGACTATGGATACAAGGGAGGAGGAGGATGCAGAGGAGCGCAGTGGGGACCATGATGATGAGGACATTGATGCTGATTCTGATGTTGATGATGAGGATTGATGCCTTGAGGCTTGTATACCTGTAGTTGTTTTATAGTTTCTATTTCTATTTGCCATTGGCATTGCACCAGCACTACCTATGTAACACATTTTGATTTGACGACTTAATGAGAAAACTACAGTTGTCAGTGTGTTTATCTTACTATCTTGTAGTTGTAAGTTCTCTTTCATTTATGAATTATGAATCATGATTTATGTGACCACTGACATGTATTTGAATTTTGTATGTACTATGCATGCTGTAGATGAAGATCTATGTTTGAAATCAATAAATTTGTATCATTAATTAAAATTTGTGTAAGAAATATCTAATTTTTTATATATATATATATATATATATATATATATATATAAATAATATATAACGAATCCCGTGTCCTGTTCCGGGGGGTCAACGTGACCGAATCCGACACTACGAATCCCGAATCCCCGTGTCAGGCGACTTAGCTTAGAATGTAGATTTCTTCTTCAAAACTTTTTAGATCAGCAATTGTAGATAGAACATAAACTTAAGGATCAAAATAAGACAGCGAAGCACAAATACAAGACTCGGAGCAGAGTTGCGGGGGAGCGCCCCCCCTCGAACCCGCTCCCAATCCGCGCTCCGGGCGGGAGCGCACTCCCGAAAAAAAATTACGCTCCTTGCCAAAATCGAGAGCAATTGTGGGAGCGTCGCTCCAGTCGCTCCCGAAGTGAAAATCACAGCTCGAGAGCGATCAGGGAGTGATCGCTCCTGAGCGTTTAATTATCGCTCTAGGAGCAACGCGCACGACGCCGGGAGCGAATTCAGGCGCGAACAAAAATCACAGACGCGGAAAAAAAAATCATTTAAAAAAAAAAAATTGTTTTAAAACAACTTGGGGGCAAAAAACAAATTCATTGTCACTTGAATGAGTTGAGGAGAAGCTGGAGAGCAAAGGAGATTGAGCAAAGGAGCGAGGAGCAAGCGTCGAGGAGCAAGCCTGCAAAGAGGTTAGTTACGTTAGTTAGGTATTTTAAACCTTAGTTAGGTAGTAATTTAGTATAGTTTAGTTAGTTTAGTTAATTTAATTTAGTTTAGTTTAATTTATTTAGTAAAAAAATCATGAATCTAAATAAAATTAATAAATTAAATTAATTAATCTAAATAAATTAAATTAATTTTCTCATTCATATTCCCATTCCCATTCCCATTAAATTTTGCAGATTCAAAAGCCTACAAATATCAAACATCATGGACCTGGCAATTTTTCTTGGCATTTTCCTCTTCTTGGAGGAGGCCACTCTTGATGGTCAATTTTGGTCAAGTGTTAGGTAAGTATTTGATTTCACCAAGCCAATTTATCACATGATTTGGTTTGCAGATACAGATAAACCAGTGATTGGCGAGGTGTATGAGCAGATGGATACCATGTTAGGGCAAATAAAAGATATTGTTCATAACAGAGATCCCGACTTGTACAAAATGATTCACGATTTTGTGTGTGTATGGTGGAATAAACTTAATCTTCCACTACATTGCTTGGCGTATATCCTTACGTCAAAATACCACTCTACATCTTGGTTGGGCCAACCTTCACCAGGAGATGGGATTAGGACCAAACCCCATTTAGATGCAGAGGTAACTAGTGGATATTTGCAAGCATTGGAAAAGTTGATACCTAACAGGGAGGAATGTGTAGTTGTGTGCCTTGAAATAGGCAAATACTTCAATGGCACTGGTTTGTTTGGTACCTTCCATGCAATGGAAGACAGAGACAAATTTTGATGCTCTCACATGGTGGGAAACATATGGCGCCATGGACTTTTGCCAAAACTGGCAAAAAAAGTTCTATCACAGGTTGTAAATACTGCTTCTGCAGAGAGGTGTTGGAGCACCTACAGCTTCATACATAATGTGAAAAGAAACAGACTCGATGAAAACCGGGCAGAAAGCTTGGTTTATGTGCACTACAACTTGATGTTGTTGAGTCATTACTGTGATCGGGCTTATGAGGATCCCACATATAAAATTTGGGACAACCACCCAGAGGAAGACAATTTGGAGGATGGTACTATACATCTTGAAAAATTGGAAGAAGAACTTATAAGGGATGAAGACGAAGCAGCTGCAACAGCCATGCCACCTCCACCATCCAGTGGCAGTGCTTGAGTTTCGAGTCTTGTTCCTTTGCTGTCGCCACCTCCATCTACACCCTCACATGGAGGGCATGTGCCTTCTAGTTCTGGTCGTTGGTCTGTGCGGGAGACTCCTAGAAGACCACCACGACCTGCTTATACTCCTAGAGACTCTCGTGCCAAGGACCACATGTAGATTTACAGTTTACTTGTCTTTCTAGTTTCTATTAGTTTTCATAACTATTGAGTCTTGAGTCCTTGACTCTTGACTCTTGACTCTTTCATATCATAATGATATTTTTTGTAAACAATATATGACTGTGACAATGAAAATTTGAAGTTTGAAGTTGGCAATTATAACTCATTGGTAATGATTGTGAATTATGAATATGATGCTTCGTGAAAGACTAAAGTTGTTTCATTTCATTTCATTATTCATGTTTCATTTTATAACATTTCATTTCATGTTAATAGTTAGAACTTAGAACTTAGAAATATCTAAGATATTATTTCTTGTAATGGTTAAACTTAGCTTACAAGTACAACTGTACAACTTTGGTGATCAATGATGATAAATGTTATATATTGAATTTTCAATTTTGAAAGCTTGAAGTTGAAACTTTAAGATTGAATTTGATGAATCATGTTTCACGAGACTCAATACGTTGCAGTTGTAATATGTATGTTACTAACTTGTGGACATGGTTGATGAAGATTATAACTTCTAGATGATTGATGTGATATGGTTCAATGATCAATCTATGTTTTTTTATGTTTTTTATATATAATTCATCATTCTACATGTTTTTGTTGACATATATGTATCAAAAATTAAAAAATATAAATATATATATAGATATATAGATATATTTATCTATCTATCTATCTATCTATCTATCTATATATATATATATATATATATATATATATATATATATATATATATATTTTAAATCGCTCCGCGATTCGCTCCTAAACCGGGAGCTTCAAAAAATGTCGCTCCCACTCCTACTTTCGCTCCCGCTCCCAAGTAACATTGACTCGGAGAGTTAGGTCCTGTTGTCGCGCAGATTGACACGACAACCCTCAGACCGGGGGCTATCACCCTGATCCCTGATCCCTCCGTTTAAGCCTGTCTCCCACGGCTAAGGGGGGTAGACCCTATGATATGACGAAGACCAACTGTCGACCAGTTGGTTGGGAGACACGAGACACGAAATGATAAGCACCTAAATGGATTTATAAGTTAAAAGACCAGTGCCTTGTGGAGCAAATGTTTAATCGTTTAATTATCAGATGCTGCAGAAATATGATCTCATTAGGAGCAATCATTTATCATTAACTTTTATCAAATGAGAAAAATGCTTAACAACTTAGTGATACTCCAGCAAATTAAGATTTCGAAAAATAAAGTGCTTTAAACAAAAATCAACAAGAGGCCACATTCATGCAATTAACCATCAGATGAAAATTTGAATCAGATTAAACACCAATTCCCACATTAAAATCCTCAGCATAAAAGATGAAGCATAGGTAATTCCCGAGCCAAGACTGAAACTGGCAAAAATATTTCCCACAAAAAATTTTATGCTTTCTTTTTTAGCAAAAATTTTAACTAAATAAAAACCTAAAAAAAAAAATTCTATCTTATTCTAACATTAAACTAAGGAAAGATTTAAAATATATATATATATATATATATATATATATATATATATATATATATATTTTATTTTTTATTTTTTTATTTTTTATGTAAAATTTTAAAACCAAAAAATCTAAACTAAAAAATTAAAATTTGAAATTTAAATTTAAAACAAATCTAATTAAAACAAATCAAAATCTAAACAAAACAAAATCGAACTCTAACTAAGCCTAAAAAAAAGACAAATTTTATAAATAAATCTTTTTTTTATTATTTTTTTTTTTATTATAAAAATGAAAATCTAAAAATTATGAAACTTTAAACCTAGAATCTAATTAAAACAAAATTTAAATCGAAATTTAACCAAAACTACGCTTAATCTTTTACATATATATTTTTTTTATTTAAAAAAAATCAAAGTCTAAAACGAAATACGATTTGAAATCTACCAGAAAAAAATTAAAAAAACGAAACTATAACGAAACCCTAATCTAAAGCTACGTAACCACTCAGAAATTCCGATATGTATTATATGACCACAAAACGCCAACTCGATTTACTTGCTACGCAAACGGAGAAGAGATCATAGCTCACCTGTAAAATGCGTTTACCTGCGTGATGGCATGCGGTGATGGGTTCAAAGCATAAAAGCCTCATGCGTAACCTTACCAGAGTCTGACGGCGAGCAAATGAAAATCGAGAATGGCATATGCAATCCAAAAAACGTGACTGCACCAACATAAAGGTTTAAGCCGTCAAAAAAGGAAATACGCCACACGCCCTTTCAGCTTGCCCATACATGAAGAGATTGCCCAGGAGACTTCGACGCATGCTTTATGGCCTCAAACAAGACGTAACCCTGGCGTTTTCGATTAAGCTTTACAACTCCGAACGCACCATCAAACTCGGAACTCACACTGAGGGCAGCTCTGTCATGGGGATACCCTTGATGGCAACGGGTTTAGACCATTTTTTTTTTATCGAATCTTACGCAGCAAGGACGTAAATAAGCGAACTTAATCCAGCACGCAGATGGTCATGCTAAATCAGGGTTTTGAAAGCTGCTGTGTATTTATGTCCATATGTCAGCGGATTTGAGTTGATTTTCCGAAGGCTGTCATGCAATGGTGGGGAGAAAACAGTGAAAGATGGCCACGATTTTAAGCTATGATCCGGGCAGCCCTGATCTCCTTCTGAAAATCCTAAAAAAATTTACTCTTGATGAAAAACCTGTACAATAAAAACAGAACCCTAATGAGAACTGTGTAAAGCAAAATTTGAAACCCTAGATCAGCTTAATAAATTTACAGATTTTGGCCCCTTAACAGCCAGATTCAGCAATAAGCACAGAAATATTTAAAGAACAGAAATTTCAGATTTTCACTGTGAAGAAATTCAGAAAATCTCTCATGCAAATTAGAAAAATAAACTGAATGATAGACCCATGATCAAATCCAACTGGGCTCAGCAAAAAATACTTGCGGGAGTTGGCTGGTTCAGCCGAGAACTTCCCCTAACGCCCGGCAATCTTCTTCAGTAAGAGTTTTCCTGCACAGCTCACTTCAACCATCAGTAAAGAGGGCAAAAATGCTGCTAGATCTCAAAAAGTAATGGAGATACCTGCCATTACTTCAGAAACCCTAACAACACTCAAACCCTAGCAAGTGAACAAGATACCTGTGCTCACAATACTCTACAATAAGCTATTATTAATGGCTGAAACATAAAATATGCAGAAACTAAATTAGCTCACAGCACTTCCAGAGAGTAACACCAGCAAGATTTGGACCCCAAAGTCTTCTTTTATTAACCAAAAAACAGATTACAAGAGAGCTTCTTCAGTACCAGACTCACAGATCCTATGATCTGAAATGACCCCTAGCACCCTATTTAAAGGAAATGATCCCAACGGCTAGTTCGAGTGATCCATGTCAAAATGATCTCGACCATCGATGAGGATCAAGACATCTCTTAATCTCATCCGTCGAAATTGTTAACTTATTATTAAAAAATAATATTTTGCATGCATTCACTCAAAATATTATTATTTTATTATTTTATTTATTTTCTTAAATGGATCATCGAACTAAGCCTTTGGAAACATCTCCTAGGACCTAGGACTTAGGACTCATGAGGGGATTTAAAACATTTTCCAACCCTCAAGACACATTACATCATGACTTTTACAACTTAAGGGGGAAAACCCCTTTATCATAGACCCTCATAAATCACCCAGTTTCTGCGACACAACTATAATCTAGCAGGTTAACACACTAGGATTCTCCTAAAGTTCTAATAACAAAATGCATCCCAGCTTTGGGGTCAGGTTGAAGGAAAACTCTGCCGATCATAGATCGGTGAGACGAAAAACCTTCCGGGACGTAGATTATCATTAGAAAGTTAGGTCCACCTAGGCAATTTTACATAAACGACTCATATCTGCTAAGATTATTTACAATTTCATACATGCAGACTGGGTTTACAATTCAAATGATCAAGCTGCTGATGACTGCAGGCTAGCATGGACACGTCGTTCAGGTACTGCCCCTTTTTGCAAAGAAAAGGGGGGGGGACTGCATGGGTAGTTGACCGGTAGTGGTCAACATCTGCCTCTACTTGGGGACACGTTGCTGTTCTGTAGGAATGTGAGAATCCAGAATCTGCATCCATGCAACACACAGCAAAATATAAGTAGCGTCCGTCCAAAAATCATCATATAACATTGAGCACAGGAAAGATATAAGCTCTTCATTTATTAACTAATCTAGAAAAGTAAATCTAATCCTAAAACAGAAATGAAAATGCGGAAAAACAAGGAGTAGGGTTAGAAATACAATACAGAGGATGCCCCATGGCATCAGATGTGTTCAATATAGTGTATACTGAGCATTTGCCTGCTTTCAGGCAAATCTGTCGGCTGCTTGTCGGATGTGCCATGTCCAATTCTGCATATGGTAGGACTTTTTCCTATCCGAAAATCAAGCTGCTCACGGCCGTCTGATGCATCAAATCTTCTTCTCATTCTCTTTCTCTTGCGCTTTTTCTTTGTGGCAGGTTGTATCACTGATGACATGCAACTTTCTGTTTCAAAGCTATCAGATGAGGTATGTAAGATATGCGTGTCATGTCTTTCTTTATCATGCTTCTGATCTTTATCATTTTTAAGTCTATCTGGATCACCTTCAATTAACCATCTTTCAATCGAACCAATGACCTCCTCATAATAAGATGGAACTTGTTGCAACAAATGAGAAGGCTCCTGATCTGTTGATGTCCCCTAGTTTCTCTTATCCTCTGACCATTGTTGAAACTTTTGAACCTGTATTTTAATGGCATCCATCTGACTAGAATGTTCAACCTTTATAGCACTGATTTCCCTGGTATGGTGTTCTTCCATATCTTTTATTACTTTATCGTTCTTTTCCTTTATGTCCATCAAGAAATACTGCATGGAGTTTATTTCTTCTTTATGATTTGCTTGCATGGTAGCCAACTGATTATTATGATCAAACGTCATGATAGTCATTTCTTCATCCATAGTTAATAACTTGTTTTGCATAGAATTAATTTCCCTATCATGATCAGCTTTCATGGTCGTCATATTTTCCTCTAAGCCTGACATCTTGCTTTGCATGAATCTAATTTCTGTGTCATGATTAATCTTCATGGCTTCAATTTCCTTACTATGTTGATTTTGCATGATCTCCATCTCCCTATTACGCTTTTCCAGGTGAGTGCATAAAGTTCTCACATCATTGGCGTAATTAGTTTGATTTATCTCCATATTTCTTACCAGTAGCAATAGATCTTGTATAATTTGCTTATGATCTTCCTTTTCATTGTCAACACTACTATGATCTGCAATGGTACAAGTGGATGGCACATTCTGATATGAAGAATTGTCTTGGACAGCTGGACCTTTTACAAGATTACTTTCATTTTGTTGCACAATTTTAGGGGCACAAGGCGAGCTATCTGGATCACCATATCTATCTTTAAAAGCATTGACAATGTCTTGCAAAGAAATGAAGGAATCTTCAGGAAAACTATTAAACCAGTTCAAAGCATCACCCTTTAAAGAATGGACAAATAGACGCATCTTGAAATCTTCATGATTATATTGAGGAAGTCTACAATATATGATCATTACACAAGTAAACCTGTTTAAATGCTGTCTAACAGTGACCGAATCACCACCTGAGAACTTAAATAATTTAGAAATGGCCTCTTTCGGAAAATCATGGAGATTATCAGTAAAATGACATGGCTTAAATGAATAATCCATGATGAATAATAAGGGATCAAATGGATGATAGAAAGAGATTTCTGCTCAAGAAAATTAAGAGATGAAAGAAGTGGAGTCGCCACTTGAACAATGAATCTAATTCTAAGATCCAAAAAGCAACCAACAAGTAGATATGAGGGAGGCTTCTTGTCTGGGAAAAATAAGAAAATGGAGTGGAGTCGCCACCCAAACAAGAAATGAATCGAAGAGAAGTTGCTGATATGACGAAAGATAAGGTGATGAAAGAGATCCAAATGATGCCAAAAAATGTTGAATCTGCCAGCTCAAACGCGAGATGAGAAAGAATGATGAGAAATGAGAATATGAATGTCGTTGCAACGCCAGGGATAGAAAAACTCTTTCCCCGGCAACGGCGCCAAAAAATGTTGGCATTGTCGGGCCAGATGAAAAGATAAGAAATGAGAAAGATGATTGTCGTTGAAACGCCGAGAATAAAATGTCCCCGGCAACGGCGCCAAAAAATGTTGTCGCGCAGATTGACACGACAACCCTCAGACCGGGGGCTGTCACCCTGATCCCCGATCCCTCCGTTTAAGCCTGTCTCCCACGGCTAAGGGGGGTAGACCCTATGATATGACGAAGACCAACTGTCGACCAGTTGGTTGGGAGACACGAGACACGAAATGATAAGCACCTAAATGGATTTATAAGTTAAAAGACCAGTGCCTTGTGGAGCAAATGTTTAATCGTTTAATTATCAGATGCTGCAGAAATATGATCTCATTAGGAGCAATCATTTATCATTAACTTTTATCAAATGAGAAAAATGCTTAACGACTTAGTGATACTCCAGCAAATTAAGATTTCGAAAAATAAAGTGCTTTAAACAAAAATCAACAAGAGGCCACATTCATGCAATTAACCATCAGATGAAAATTTGAATCAGATTAAACACCAATTCCCACATTAAAATCCTCAGCATAAAAGATGAAGCATAGGTAATTCCCGAGCCAAGACTGAAACTGGCAAAAATATTTCCCACAAAAAATTTTATGCTTTCTTTTTTAGCAAAAATTTAAAACAAAAATTTTAACTAAATGAAAACCTAAAAAAAAAAATTCTATCTTATTCTAACATTAAACTAAGGAAAGATTTAAAATATATATATATATATATATATATATATAGATATATAGATATATATATATATATATATATATATTTTATTTTTTATGAAAAGATTTTAAAACCTAAAAATCTAAACTAAAACAAAAATTAAAATTTAAAATCTAAATTTAAAATAAATCTAATTAAAACAAATCAAAATCTAAACAAAACAAAATCGAACTCTAACTAAGCCTAAAAAAAAACAAATTTTATAAAAAAATCTTTTTTTTTTTTTTTTTTTTATTATTATTATAAAAATGAAAATCTAAAAATTATGAAACTTTAAACCTAGAATCTAATTAAAACAAAATTTAAATCGAAATTTAACCAAAACTACACTTAATCTTTTACATATATATTTTTTTTTATTTAAAAAAAATCAAAGTCTAAAACGAAATACGATTTGAAATCTAACAGAAAAAAATAAAAAAAAACGAAACTATAATGAAACCCTAATCTAAAGCTACGTAACCACTCAGAAATTCCGATATGTATTATATGACCACAAAACGCCAACTCGATTTACCTGCTACGCAAACGGAGAAGAGATCATAGCTCACCTGTACAATACGTTTACCTGCGTGATGGCCTGCGGTGATGGGTTCAAAGCATAAAAGCCTCCTGCGTAACCTTACCAGACTCTGACGGCGAGCAAATGAAAATCAAGAGTGGCATATGCAATCCAAAAAACGTGACTGCGCCAACATAAAGGTTTAAGCCGTCAAAAAAGGAAATACGCCACACGCCCTTTCAGCTTGCCATACATGAAGAGATTGCCCAAGAGACTTCGACGCATGCTTTATGGCCTCAAACAAGACGTAACCCTGGCGTTTTCGATTAAGCTTTACAACTCCGAACGCACCATCAAACCCGGAACTCACACTGAGGGCAGCTCTGTCATGGGGATACCCTTGATGGCAGCGGGTTTAGACCATTTTTTTTTTTTATCGAATCTTACGCAGCAAGGACATAAATAAGCGAACTTAATCTAGCACACAGATGGTCATGCTAAATCAGGGTTTGGAAAGCTGCTGTGTATTTATGTCCATATGTCAGCGGATTTGAGTTGATTTTCTGAAGGTTGTCATGCAATGGTGGGGAGAAAACAGTGAAAGATGGCCACAATTTTAAGCTATGATCCGGGCAGCCCTGATCTCCTTCTGAAAATCCTAAAAAAATTTACTCCTAATGAAAAACCTGTACAATAAAAACAGAACCCTAATGAGAACTGTGTAAAGCAAAATTTGAAACCCTAGATCAGCTTAATAAATTTACAGATTTTGGCCCCTTAACAGCCAGATTCAGCAATAAGCACAGAAATATTTAAAGAACAGAAATTTCAGATTTTCACTGTGAAGAACTTCAGAAAATCTCTCATGCAAATTAGAAAAATAAACTGAATGATAGACCCAGGATCAAATCCAACTGGGCTCAGCAAAAAATGCTTGCGGGAGTTGGCTGGTTCAGCCGAGAACTTCCCCTAACGCCCGGCAATCTTCTTCAGTAAGAGTTTTCCTGCACAGCTCACTTCAACCATCAGTAAAGAGGGCAAAAATGCTGCTAGATCTCAAAAAGTAATGGAGATACCTGCCATTACTTCAGAAACCCTAACAACACTCAAACCCTAGCAAGTGAACAAGATACCTGTGCTCACAATACTCTACAATAAGCTATTATTAATGGCTGAAACATAAAATATGCAGAAACTAAATTAGCTCACAGCACTTCCAGAGAGTAACACCAGCAAGATTTGGACCCCAAAGTCTTCTTTTATTAACCAAAAAACAGATTACAAGAGAGCTTCTTCAGTACCAGACTCACAGATCCTATGATCTGAAATGACCCCTAGCACCCTATTTAAAGGAAATGATCCCAACGGCTAGTTCGAGTGATCCATGTCAAAATGATCTCGACCATCGATGAGGATCAAGACATCTCTTAATCTCATCCGTCGAAATTGTTAACTTATTATTAAAAAATAATATTTTGCATGCATTCACTCAAAATATTATTATTTTATTATTTTATTTATTTTCTTAAATGGATCATCGAACTAAGCCTTTGGAAACATCTCCTAGGACCTAGGACTTAGGACTCATGAGGGGATTTAAAACATTTTCCAACCCTCAAGACACATTACATCATGACTTTTACAACTTAAGGGGGAAAACCCCTTTATCATAGACCCTCATAAATCACCCAGTTTCTGCGACACAACTATAATCTAGCAGGTTAACACACTAGGATTCTCCTAAAGTTCTAATAACAAAATGCATCCCGGCTTTGGGGTCAGGCTGAAGGAAAACTCTGTCGATCATAGATCGGTGAGACGAAAAACCTTCCGGGACGTAGATTATGATTAGAAAGTTAGGTCCACCTAGGCAATTTTACATAAACGACTCATATCTGCTAAGATTATTTACAATTTCATACATGCAGACTGGGTTTACAATTCAAATGATCAAGCTGCTGATGACTGCAGGCTAGCACAGACACGTCGTTCAGGTACTGCCCCTTTTTGCAAAGAAAAGGGGGGGGGACTGCATGGGTAGTTGACCGGTAGTGGTCAACAGGTCCAATGACCAAGGAAAAACTCACAAGGGGAAAACCCAAATGATTCTTCTTCTATTAGATTTCTTCAATTGTTCAGCAGAGTAGAAAGAGAGAGAGAGAATGAGAATGAATAAAGCCACCAATGCCTAATTGTTAAAATTGGCAACTAGGGCCAAATTCCATGTGGATCATATTATATATGGCCGTTGATATTTTTATTGGATCCCTCTCATTGAGAGGTGTAGGATTGATCTAAAGATCATCCAATTCTAATAAGTATTTATGAAGTTATGAATTTATTTTGATTATGGACAAATTGTCAAGTCGGTCAGCAACTTATGTAGGCTGAGGAGCCCAATAGTCATGTCTATTCAACCTCTACGTTTTAGTATAAATAGAAGAGGACTTGAAGTCATTTGTCACACACACTCACTCTTGTGACCTCACTTCATCCTGTTTTACGTTTGATGAAGATAAGAGCTAGAGTGCCCTAGGGTATACGATGCCCTAGATAACATGCCCTAGATCTAAATGCAGTCATGGGAAAATAAGCTCTACATTGCTCAAAATGCCGGAAAAGCCAGAAAAGCCAGAACTGTCGGAAAAGTCGGAAATGTCGGAACTGTCAGAAAAGTCGGAAAAGCCAGAACTGTCGAAAAATTCGAAACTGCCTGCAAAGCCGGAAAAGACGGAA
This sequence comes from Pinus tabuliformis, assembly GCA_031772625.1. Taxonomy (NCBI): domain Eukaryota; kingdom Viridiplantae; phylum Streptophyta; class Pinopsida; order Pinales; family Pinaceae; genus Pinus; species Pinus tabuliformis. Next base: position 475,070,881 of record CM062810.1, on the reverse strand, counting down.
CTGCCGAAAAAGCCGGAACTACCAGAAAAGCCGGAATTGCCAGAAAGCTAGAACTGTCGGAAAAGCCGAAAAAGCTGGAACTGCCTACAAATCCGGAAAAGGCAGAACTGCCGGAAAAGCCAAAACTATCGGAACTGCCAAGAACTGTGGAATAGCCGAAGCATGCAAGGGACATCTAACTAAAGCTAGGGACAACAAGCAAGCAAGGTGCAGCCAACACATAGGTCAGGATAGCAGTATGATGCCACATGATGGGCATGCATAATGATGATAGAGACAACATGATGATGATGAATAATGCAACATGGTGATGGAAGCAGCATTGTGATGGAGGCAGCTCAGTGACCAGGTGTAGCACAATGACGGATGCAACATGAGTACAAGTTACAACACCATGATAGGTGAAGCAGTCACCTTGGAGAATCAGTTGAAGCAATATGACTTCAACTGATCACATGCAGATATCATAAAGTCAAAATGTTGACTTCTATTGTAAATATACTATCTCTCTCTCTCTCCTTCTCTGTTGAGCTTTGAAGAACATAAAGGAAGAATTGATCAAGGGTTTCCCCACATTGGGGTTTGTCCCTGGCTAGCGCCACATCTTGTGTCCTCTTGTCTTGGCTTGTCTTTTGTGATTTATATTTATGTTCTATCTGCAGTTTACTTTAATGCTGATGTGATTGCTAATCTGGAAAAGATACTGTGAAAATTAAATAAATTTCTCTAGCATAGAACATACCTAAATTTAACATGGAATCAGAGCTGAGGTGAAGACAATGCCCAAGCAAGAGTGAAAGAGCAATCACCAAAGACAGTTGGGACAGGACAAAAGGATCAATGGGATCATCATCCCTCTTCTCATTCACTAAGGGTGAAGTTGAAGCAGAGAATATTATCAGAATGGCGAAGCGGAAGTTTCTGATGGCCTACCTAAAGATCACTTCATTGGGAAGTTCGGATCCAAAAGTGGAAGGAAAGGCAGATGCCTTGGTTGCAATAAGTTCGGCCATTATGCGAAGGAGTGTCCAAAAAGCAGAGACACATCTCTTGATGAAGATAACAATCAGTCCATGGACATCTTCAAAGGAATGACTGGTAATGCAAGTCATCAAGGAAATGGTCGACTCTTCAAAGAAAGCAAGGAACCCCGGCACTTCATCGGATAGAAGGGTGCACTCTCTAATTTGATAGAGATGGAAACAATCGTGGGATTATACTTGGAGCCGATGCCACCTATCCCGGAAAGGGTGTAGGGAATGTTACCCCTCAATTGAATGAGGGTAACTCGATTCATTTACAGAATCTCTTTTATGTACCTGATCGCAAGAAGAACCTAGTGTCCATCTCGAAAATGGAAGTCAAAGGTTTCAGGGTGGCACTCATCGATGGAAAGGTACGTGTTTGAAAATAGACTTTTCAAAGATGTTTTTGAGTTCAGGGTTGTATCAAGTTGCAGGAAGTCCACTGGGGACCATGTCCATTGACACAACACCGAAGGTCTGTGAGTCAGATGGTGACAGAGATGCCTGAATTCAAAAAGAGCATGAAAGTACATATCTGAGATGTACCGAAGGAAAATTTGACAGGAGGGACCATTCCCCTCATGTAGCAGGTTCACTGATATGAAACAACCTGAGGGGTTTGAGATTGATGATCAGGAATCTCGCGTATGCAGGTGGAAGAAAGCCCTCTATGGCTTGAAGAAAAACTCCCCGGGCGTAGTATGAGAGGACTGATAGCTGTCAGATGAAGCTGAAGTGAAACCGATCCAAACCATTACTCGAAGGTTGTGGATGATAGACCTCTCATACCAAGCACCCTCTGAGGACAACCTATTTCAAATAGGTGCAGACCCTCTCACTTGCAGAAGTAAGAGGGAGTTGGATTCCGGATGTGGAATGATAAACTGCAAGCCTGTGACTACCTCGAGGATCTCAACTTTCAGAAGTTATATGGTAGTGATGTCGGTCCAGATTTGGGAAATGCCTCTAAGTCTCATAAACTCATTCGTGTTGATGTTCTTGGTGAACTTCTGTCTGGACATATGTTTTGTAGTTAGCATGGTGAGCTCATATTTGGTTGAGCCTCATTGGATTGGTGCCAAGAATCTTCTGAGATATCTTCGGGGCGCAATCTCTCATGAATTGAGATACACTGTCAGAAATATGAAACTGCATGATTATTCGAATGCTGACTGGGCAGGCAGTATGGAGGAACACTAAAGCAATTCTCAGTGCTGGTTCTCTTTGGATTCTACTTTGATATCATGGATGAACAGGAAGCAGAAGTTGGTTGTTATAAGCACCGCCAAGAACAGATACATAACTACGAGTATGATCTCGTATGAAGCTGCCTCGTTGTGGAAGCTCTTCAGTGAGTTGTTTGTACACATGATGAATACCACTGTGATTCTCTGTGACAACCAAAGGTGGGATTCGATTATTGAGGAATCCCGTATTCGATGATTGCTCCAGCAGATAGATACTACCTTATCTTGGATATGGTAAGTCGATGAGTAAGGAGGCTCTATCACACTGAGATGATGTACAGTTCACTACACTTTGTCAAAGCCCCAGGGAAAGATCAAATTTGTGATTTTCCCGAACGACTTGGAGTCATCAAGAGACCCTTGTAAAAGGGTCCTGTATGTTGTATACATTGAGCTCTGGGAGCTCTAGGGGCTTGCGATTCTTACTCGAGCAACATACAACCACAGGGTGACTCACCCTCCCCTTGTGGTGCGCACTGGACAGGATGATTCGCTCTCCTGTGAACAAGATGATTCGCTCTCTTATGTAGCAGGATGATTAGTTCTCCTGTGAGGTCTGGATGATGTGTTCTCCATGATGACTATGTAGCAGGATGATTAGTTCTCTTGTGAGGTCTGGATGATGTGTTCTCCATGACGACTATGTAGCAGGATGATTAGTTCTCCTATGAGATCTGGATGATGTGTTCTCCATGACGACTGTGTAGCAGGATGATTAGTTCTCCTGTGAGGCCTGGATGATGTGTTCTCCATGGTGATTGTGGAACAAGATGATTCGCTCTCTTGTGGGACAAGATGATTCGCTGTCTTGTGGACATGATGATTCGCTCTCCTGTGGACAAGATGATTCGCTCTCTTGTGGGATAGGATTGATTAGTTCTTTTGTCGAGGCATCCTACCCATGCAGTTTGGGACTCATGTGAAGTACGTCTCATCTGATCAATGAGCAGGGAAATGAGGATAGGGACCATAGTATCACTGATGGATGCATCGTTGTATCTACCACACTCTCTATGCTAGGATGACCTTCATTGATCTGGGACCAATGATATTGGTCTGGGACAAGTGGTAGGAGTTGTACCTACAATGACACTGAATTCGGTTCGGTTGAGGACTGGTCTGGAACCAATGGTACATACTCTGAGACTGACTTCGAGTTAGTAGAGTACTGGTCTAGGACCAGTGGTAGGAGTTGTACCTACGATGACACTGACTTCGAGTCAGTTGAGGACTAGTCTGGGACCAGTGGTACATACTCTGAGACCGACTTCGAGTCAATAGAGGACTGGTCTGGGACCAATGGTAGGAGTTGTACCGACTATGACACTGACTTCGAGTCGGTTGAGGACTGGTCTGGGACCAGTGGTACATACTCTGAGACTGACTTCGAGTCAGTGGAGAATGGTATGACACATTCTCATTCAATTCTTCTTCTTCATGGTTCAGCAGAGCAGAGCAGAACCAGTCGAGCCTGTTGACCTCTACTGGTCAACTACCCATGCAATGCACCCCGTTTTTCTTGACAGAAAGAAGCAGCACCTGATCAGCATGTCCGTGCCATCCTGCAGTCATCAACAGTTTCATCATTTTGATTGTAAACCCAGTCTGCATGTATGAATTGTAAATAATCTTAGCAGACGTGAGTCATGTATGTAATTTGCCTAGGTGGACCTAACTTTCTGATGATAATCTACGTCCCGGAAGGTTTTTTGTCTCACCGATCCACGGATCGGCAGAGTTTTCCTTCAAACCTGACCCCAAAGCCGGGATTGATTTTGTCATTTGAACTTTAGGAGAATCCTAGTGTGTTGATCTGCTAGATTATCGTTGTGTCGCAGAGCTGGGTGTTTTGTGAGGGTCTGTATTAAATGGGTTTGTCCCTTAAGGTGTAATTTTGTAAAAGTCATGATGTAATGTGTCTTGAGGGTCGAGAAATGTTTTAAATCCCCTCATGAGTCCTAGGTCCTAGGTCCTAGGTGATGTTTCCGAAGGTTTAGTTCAGTGATCCATTTTAAAATGAATTAAAAAATTAAAAAATGAATAAAAATAATAAAATAATGAAAAATAATAAAAAATTAAAAAAAATCAAGCAAAAACCCTAACTAATAAAATAATAATATTTTAAGTGAATAAATCGACGGATGAGATCAAGAGATGTCTTGATCCTCATCAACGGTCGAGATCATTTCTACATGGATCACTCGAACTAGCCGTTAGGATCATTTCCTTTATATAGGGTCTTAGGGGGTCATTTCAAATCATCGGATCTGTGAGTCTAAGGCTAAAGAAGCTCTCTTGTAAATCTGTTTCTGGTTAATAAAGGAAGACTTTGGGGTCCATATCTTGCTGGTGTTACTCTCTTGGAATGCTGTGAGATCATTTCATTTTCTGCATATGTTATTTTCAGCTGTTAATAATAGCTTTTCTAGAGTATTGTGGGTACAGGTATCTTGCTCACTTGCTAGGGTTTGGGTGCTGCTAGGGTTTCAGGAGTAATGGCAGGTATCTCCATTACTGTTTGAGATCTAGCAGCATTTTGCCCTCTTTATTGACGATTGTTTTGAGCTGTGCAGAATAACATTTTCTGAAGGAATTTGTGGGCGTTCGGGGAAGTTCTCGGCTGAACCAGCCAACTCCCGCAAGCATTTTCTGCTGAGCCCAGTGGATTTGATCCTGGGTTTATCATTCGGTTTTATCTTTCTGATCTGCATGAGAAAATTTCGGAAGCTTTTTTCACAGTGACAATCTGAAATTTCTTATCTTTAAAAATTTTCCTGTTCTTATTGTTAAATCTGGCTGTTAAAGGGGCCAAACCTGTAAATTATTAAGCTGTCTTAGGGTTTCATTTTTTTTAGGGTTTTCAAGCTTCTGCTTTTCACAATTTTTTTTCATTAGGGTTTCAAGAGTTTGCTTAGATTAGGTTTACTTAGGGTTTTGAATCTGTTTTTATGTACATACTATTTTTGGGGTGATTTCAGGTGGCAGAAGCAAACACCAAATATCGATCTGAGGGCACATGACACAGTTTCGCTGCTCCCTCCTATTCCATCACTAGCTGCATCGTTTTGCAATCAGTTGGCGAGACACAGTTGTTGTGCAATACCCTTGAGAAAATTTGATAAGCGTAACAAAGCCAGGCCATCACGTGTATGCATCAGGCAAAGTCTCATATGAAACGGTCCAATTACTCAGCAAATGCCAGCAGACATCCTGTGTAATGAGTAACTTTGGAAGCTATAAATCTGTATGCCTGTCCGTCGAAATGCATCCGTGAGCAAGGAAAATGAGTTTTCATCACGCCAGCCTCCAAAACTCCGGTGATCAGTTGATCCTCCTGCGTTTTCTGGCATCAACATTGTGCTTCAATACGGATTCAGCAAGGGTATGATGAGCACGTTTTGGAGCTGAACCTATCTCAAAACGGCATCCGCAGCAAGTCATATCCGCATCATTCAAACGCAGAACTGGCTCAGGGTGATAAGCAGCATCGTTTTCATTTGAAATTTCGCATTTTATCTGCTGTCTCCACCACCGGTATGCCTGTTTCTAATAAATCGTAAGGGTAGGGGCATTAACGTTGCATATCTTCGCTCGTCCTATGATCATATGCTTTTCCAAACGTGGCTGCGATTTCTCCTTGCGGTTTGCTGCGTATTGGGTATGGTAAGGATTCGGTGGTGTTCATAAAGTTTTTCTGTCCTTGGTGTTTCAACGACTTTTCATCATTCATCGTTCATCTTTTTATCATTCATTTGACAGAGTTTTTCTGTCCTTGGTGTTTCAACGACTTTCAATCATTCATCTTCTCATCTTTCTCATCTCTCGGTTGAGCTGGCAGATTCAATATTTTGGCATCTTTTCATCATATATCAGCAGCATCTCTTCGGTTTTGTTTCTTGTTTGGGTGGCGACTCCATTTTTCTCATTTTTCCCAGACAAGAAGCCTACCGCATATCTGTTTGTTGATTGCTTCTCGGATCTTAGAATCAGATTTGTTGTTCAAGTGGCGACTCCACTTCTTTCATCTTTTGATTTTCTTGAGCAAAGATCTAGTTCTATCATCCCTTATTGTTCATCATGGAGTATTCATTTAAACCATGTCGTTTTACTCATCGTCTCCATGATTTTCCGGAGGAGGCCCTTCCTGAATTGCCTATTTTTTCAGATGGTGATCCAATCGCTGCTAAAAGGCATATTGACTTGTTTATCCGCTTCATGATCATATATTGCAGACCCCCTCAGTTTCATCATGGTGATATCAAAATGCGTCTATTTGTCCTTTCTTTAGAAGATGATGCTTTGAATTGGTTTAACAATTTTCCTAAGGATTCTTTCTCTTCTTTGGCTGATATTATCAATGCTTTTGAAGATAGATATGGTTATCCAAACAGCTTGCCTTCTTCCTCTAAAATTGTGCAACAGAATGTAAGTAATTTGATAGGAGGTCCAGCTGAAAGATCCCAGGACGATTCTTCATGTCAAAATGTGTCATCCACCGAAAATATTGCAGATCAAGTTCATGATAGTGAAAAATCAGGGACAAATGACAATGAAAAAGAAGAGCAAAAGCAAATTATACGAGATCTAATGATGCTGGTAAGAAATATGGAAATCAATCAAACTAATTATGTCAATGATGTGAAAACTTTATGCACTCACCTGGAGAAACGTAATAGAGAGATTGAAGTCACGCAAAACCAGCATGCTAAGGAAATTGAGGCCATAAAAACTAATTATGAAACAGAAATTAGAATTATGCAAAGCAGGTTGTCGATCTTAGAGGAAAATATGGTGACCATGAAAGCTGATCATGATAGGGAAATTGACTCTATGCAAAACAAGTTATTCACTATGGATGAGGAAATGACTATCATGACATTCAATCATAACAATCAAGTGGCTGACATGCAAGCGAACCATAAAGAAGAAATAAATTTTATACAGCATTGCTTGATGGACATAAAGGAAAAGAATGTTAAAGTAATAAAAGACATGCGAGAACACCATGCCAGACAAATCAGTGATATAAAGGTTCAACATTCTAGTCAGATGGATGCCATTAGAATACAAGTTCAAAGGTTTCAGCAATTGGAAGATGAGAGAAACCAGCAAACATCAACAGATCAGGAGCCTTCTCATTTGTTGCAACAAGATTCATCTTATTATTGGGAGGTTGTTGATTCGATTGAAAGACGGTTGATTGAGGGTGATCCAGACAGACTTAAGAATGATAGAGATCAGATGCAAGATGAAGAAAGACATAGCATGCATATCTTACATACTTCATCTGATAGCTTTGAAACAGAAAGTACCAGGTCATCAGTAATTCAACCTGCCAGAAAGAAAAAGCGTAAGAGAAGGAAGATGAGACGAAGATTTGATACATCAGACGGCCGTGAGCAGCTTGATTTTCGGATAGGAAAAAGTCCTACCATATGCAAAATTGGACATGGCACATCCGACAAGCAGCCCACAGATTTGCCTGAAAGCAGGCAAATGCTCAGTATGCACTACATTGAACACATCTGATGCCGTAGGGCATCCTTTTGTATCGTATTTCTAACCCTACTCCTTGTTTTTTCCGCATTTTCATTTCTGCTTTAGGTAGTTAATAAATGAAGAGCTTTTCTATTGTGCTTAACGTATATGCTGATTTTTGGGATGGACGCTACTTATTTTTGCGTTGTATGGATGCAGATTCTGGATTCTCACATTCCTGCAAGCAGCAACGTGTCCCCAAGTAGAGCCAGATGTTGACCTCTACTGGTCAACTACCCATGCAATGCACCCCGTTTTTCTTGACAGAAAGAAGCAGCACCTGATCAGCATGTCCGTGCCATCCTGCAGTCATCAGCAGTTTCATCATTTTGATTGTAAACCCAGTCTGCATGTATGAATTGTAAATAATCTTAGCAGACGTGAGTCATGTATGTAATTTGCCTAGGTGGACCTAACTTTCTGATGATAATCTACGTCCCGGAAGGTTTTTTGTCTCACCGATCCACGGATCGGCAGAGTTTTCCTTCAAACCTGACCCCAAAGCCGGGATTGATTTTGTCATTTGAACTTTAGGAGAATCCTAGTGTGTTGATCTGCTAGATTATCGTTGTGTCGCAGAGCTGGGTGTTTTGTGAGGGTCTGTATTAAATGGGTTTGTCCCTTAAGGTGTAATTTTGTAAAAGTCATGATGTAATGTGTCTTGAGGGTCGAGAAATGTTTTAAATCCCCTCATGAGTCCTAGGTCCTAGGTCCTAGGTGATGTTTCCGAAGGTTTAGTTCAGTGATCCATTTTAAAATGAATTAAAAAATTAAAAAATGAATAAAAATAATAAAATAATGAAAAATAATAAAAAATTAAAAAAAATCAAGCAAAAACCCTAACTAATAAAATAATAATATTTTAAGTGAATAAATCGACGGATGAGATCAAGAGATGTCTTGATCCTCATCAACGGTCGAGATCATTTCTACATGGATCACTCGAACTAGCCGTTAGGATCATTTCCTTTATATAGGGTCTTAGGGGGTCATTTCAAATCATCGGATCTGTGAGTCTAAGGCTAAAGAAGCTCTCTTGTAAATCTGTTTCTGGTTAATAAAGGAAGACTTTGGGGTCCATATCTTGCTGGTGTTACTCTCTTGGAATGCTGTGAGATCATTTCATTTTCTGCATATGTTATTTTCAGCTGTTAATAATAGCTTTTCTAGAGTATTGTGGGTACAGGTATCTTGCTCACTTGCTAGGGTTTGGGTGCTGCTAGGGTTTCAGGAGTAATGGCAGGTATCTCCATTACTGTTTGAGATCTAGCAGCATTTTGCCCTCTTTATTGACGATTGTTTTGAGCTGTGCAGAATAACATTTTCTGAAGGAATTTGTGGGCGTTCGGGGAAGTTCTCGGCTGAACCAGCCAACTCCCGCAAGCATTTTCTGCTGAGCCCAGTGGATTTGATCCTGGGTTTATCATTCGGTTTTATCTTTCTGATCTGCATGAGAAAATTTCTGAAGTTTTTCACAGTGACAATCTGAAATTTCTTATCTTTAAAAATTTTCCTGTTCTTATTGTTAAATCTGGCTGTTAAAGGGGCCAAATCTGTAAATTATTAAGCTGTCTTAGGGTTTCATTTTTTTTAGGGTTTTCAAGCTTCTGCTTTTCACAATTTTTTTTCATTAGGGTTTCAAGAGTTTGCTTAGATCAGGTTTACTTAGGGTTTTGAATCTGTTTTTATGTACATACTATTTTTGGGGTGATTTCAGGTGGCAGAAGCAAACACCAAATATCGATCTGAGGGCACATGACACAGTTTCGCTGCTCCCTCCTATTCCATCACTAGCTGCATCGTTTTGCAATCAGTTGGCGAGACACAGTTGTTGTGCAATACCCTTGAGAAAATTTGATAAGCGTAACAAAGCCAGGCCATCACGTGTATGCATCAGGCAAAGTCTCACATGAAACGGTCCAATTACTCAGCAAATGCCAGCAGACATCCTGTGTAATGAGTAACTTTGGAAGCTATAAATCTGTATGCCTGTCCGTCGAAGTGCATCCGTGAGCAAGGAAAATGAGTTTTCATCACGCCAGCCTCCAAAACTCCGGTGATCAGTTGATCCTCCTGCGTTTTCTGGCATCAACATTGTGCTTCAATATGGATTCAGCAAGGGTATGATGAGCACGTTTTGGAGCTGAACCTATCTCAAAACGGCATCCGCAGCAAGTCATATCCGCATCATTCAAACGCAGAACTGGCTCAGGGTGATACGCAGCATCGTTTTCATTTGAAATTTCGCATTTTATCTGCTGTCTCCACCACCGGTATGCCTGTTTCTAATAAATCGTAAGGGTAGGGGCATTAACGTTGCATATCTTCGCTCGTCCTATGATCATATGCTTTTCCAAACGTGGCTGCGATTCTCCTTGCGATTTGCTGCGTATTGGGTATGGTAAGGATTCGGTGGTGTTCATAAACGCTCATTTCATTCAGCGCAGCAGTCACGCGGGTATTTTCCATCCAGCATCAAGTCCGGATCACGCTCCTTCCACTGTCGACTGAGACTAGCAAATCACGAAGGAAAATCTCGATCAATCGTTAGGGTTACGCCGGACCGCAGATGAATGTATCGTCAGGTAACACTGACCCTTCTCCTTTGCTCAGCAGGTAAGTCGATCCGCGTATCATTCGCATTGGTCTAGGGTTACGTCTCAGTCTGTTTGCGTTTTCAGAGTGGGCGTGTTTCGTTTATTTTAAAGTCTTCCACCCTTTGTCATTTAGCTTAGTGCCATGTTGTTTTAGTTCTCACTTTTGTATAGTCACGTAGATTAGATTTTTAATTAGATTTTTTTTGTTTGTTATTTACATAGTTTCGTTTTAATATTTTTTTTATGTCAGTTTTTTTTTTTTTTAGTTTTGTTAAAATGTTAGTGTTAATTTCATGCTTAGGATTATGATTTATGTTTTGCTTTAAAATATAAAAAATAAAAAAAATAAAAACATGTATATGTTCTAGGTTTTGTTTTAATTAGACTTTATTTTGTTTTTGATTTATGTGTTAGTTTTATATTTTAAATTTAGATTTTAAATTAGATTTTTGATTTGTTATAAAAAATAAAAAATAAAAAGATTCATTTTATTTCTTTAGATTTTAGTTTAACTTTTCTTTAGATTTGTTTGATAAATTTTTTAGATTTTATTTAAAAAAAAAAAAATAATAATAATAAAAAAAAAAAAAAAAAAAATTTGGAAAATTATTTTTGCGAGATTCAGTTATTATCATGCTATTCTAGGTCGAGATGCGAAATTGATATCTGGTTAACGGTTTATAATTCTCGTGGTATTTTAAGGCATTTATCTTTTAAAATTTTCTGTTGCTGGATATCGTTTTGGTCATTCTAAAGAGCATTGTGTTTTCGCTGATGATAGATGGTTGCTGTTCATGGTCCATGTTTCTATATCATTTAAAAAGTAATCATTTAAACATTAACTCCACAAGGCACTGGTCTGCAATTTATCAAATCCATCGAGCCCTTTTATCATCGTATCTCGTGTCTCCCAACCAACTGGTCGACAGTTGGTCTCATCATCTCGCAGGGTCCACCCCCCTTAGCCGCGGGAGACGGGCTTAAACGGAGGGATCGGGGATCAGAGTGACAGCCCCCGGTCCGAGCGTTGTCGTGCCAATCTGCGCGACAACAGAGCCAACAGAGCTGAACAGAGTTGAGCAAAGCAGAGTTGAGCAGAGTTGAGCAGAGTTGAGCAAGATCTGAGCAGAGCTAAGCAGAGCAGAGCAGAGCCAACAGAGTTGAGAAGAGCCAGCAGAGCTGAGCAGAGCCAGCAAAGTTGAGCAAAGCCAGCAGAGCTGCACAGAGCCAGTAGAGTTGAGCAGAGCCAATAGAGCTGAGCAGAGCTAGCAAATCTAAGCAGAGAAGTGCAGGGCACTAATGGAAAAGATAGTATAGTTGGACATATGGATCAGTGGATGGAGTTCTCCCTAGTTGAGAGGGAGTGTTAAAATTGGCAACTAGGGCCAAACTCCATGTGGGTCATATTATTTATGGCAGGTGATATTTTTATTGGATCCCTCTCATTGAGAGGTGTAGGATTGATCTAAAGATCATCCAATTCGGATAAGTATTTATGAAGTTATGAATTTTTTATTATGGACAAATTGTCAAGTCGACCAGCAACTTATGTAGGCTCAGAAGCCCAACAGTCATGTCTATTCAACCTCTACGTCTTAGTATAAATAGAAGAGGACTTGAAGTCATTTGTCACACACACTCACTCTTGTGATCTCACTTCATCCTGTTTTGGGTTTGATGAATATGAGAGCTAGAGGGAGTGCCCTAGGGTATACGTTGCACTAGATAACATGTCCTAGATCTAAATGCAGTCATGGGAGAATAAGCTCTACGTTGCTCAAAATGTCGTAAAAGCCGGAAAAGCCGGAATTGTCGGAAAAGCCGAAAAATGCGAAATTGTTGGAAAAGCCAGAAAAGCCGAAACTGTCGGAAAAGCCAAAAAATGCGAAACTGTTGGAAAAGCCAGAAAAGCCGGAACTGTCGGAAAAGCCGAAAAAATCCGAAACTGTTGGAAAAGCCGGAAAATCCGGAACTGCCTGCAAAGCCGGAAAAGCCGAAACTGTCGGAAAAGCCAAAACTGCCAAAAAAGTTGGAACTGCCAGATAGTCGGAACTATTGAAACTGCTGAAAAGTTGGAGTTGCCGAAAAAGCCGAAACTGCCGAAAAAGCCGGAAAAGATGGAATTGCTAGAATGCCAGAACTGTCGGAAACGCCGGAGCTGTTGAAAAAGCCGGAACTGCCTGCAAATCCGGAAAAGCCGAAACTGCCAGAAAAGCCAAAACTACCGGAACTGCCGAAACAGCCAGAGCATCTATCTCCAAAGGAGGGCAGCGTGCAAGGGACAACTAACTAAAGCTAGGGACAACAAGCAAGCAAGGTGCAACCAACACATAGGTCAGGATAGCAGTATGATGCAGCGTGATGGGCATGCATAACGATGATTGGGACAACATGATGATGATGAATAATGCAGCATGGTGATGGGAGCAGCATTGTGATGGGGGCAGCTCAGTGACCGGGTGTAGCACAATGACGGATGCAACATGAGTATGAGTTACAACACCATGATAGGTGAAGCAGTCACCTTGGAGAATCAGTTGAAGCAATATGTCTTCAACTGATCACATGCAGATATCATAAAGTCAAAATGTTGACTTCTATTGTAAATATACTCTCTCTCTCTCCTTCTCTGCTAAACTTTGAAGAACATAAAGGAAGAATTGATCAAGGGTTTCCCCACATTGGGGTTTGTTCCTGGCTGGCGCCACATCTTGTGTCCTCTTGTCTTGGCTTATCTTCTGTGATTTATATTTATGTTCTATCTACAATATACTTTAATGCTGATGTGATTGCTAATCTAGAAAAGATACTATGAAAATTAAATAAATTTCTCTAGCATAGAACATACCTAAATTTAACACTAATCAACTCGCAGCTGAAGTGCGCTTGCTCTTTACTTGAACATCTCCTTCTCTTGATTAAATCTTGTCCTTCACACTTGCTCTAACTCTTCCCTTCTTCTTACTCTTCACTTGCTCTCACACTTCTCTTGCACACGCTCAACACTAGTTCTTCTTTTTCACAATTAACATGCTACAACAACTCGAATTTGCTCTTGTTTAAATAAATGAGAAAGAAGAGGAGTTACAAAATGAATTCATGCCTTCAGCCAATCATAAGAGAATCGAATTCCATGAGGGAGGAGTTACTTGAGGAGAAGTGTAACTCATCCCAATAATAGAGAGAGAAGTACACATAGATGAGAATTTACAATTCGAATTAAGGAGAGAGAGAGTTACACTTAGACATGAGAGAATATTTGGTGAAAGTTACAAATCAAGTTGAATGAGGGAGTTACAAGTGAATTTAATGAGGAGTTACACTTTTCTCATACATTGAATTAGAGAGGGAGAGTTACATTCTCTTCAGTGTGGAGTTATTATTTTATTCCAAGAGAGAGATTTGATTTTCCAAGTAAGAGATTCTCAATTTTAATTTATTCAATGAGAGAATTTGTTTTTGTTAATCCATTAAAGGTGAATGACTTTAGACTATTTCATAAATAATAGCATCATAATAAAAATAATACTAGTAACTAGCCCCAAGGGATAGCTCAATTGGTCGAGCCCTCATTGCTAAGTATGTTGCCTATTGGGAGGTCACGAGGTAAAATCTCCTCAATGCCCTTGGGGTTAGGCCCGATATATGACGCTGCCTTTGATAGATCTGTGTGGATTACTGTCTGTGGACATAGTGGCCACTCATTGACCGCGAACCATGGTTGCCATAAAAAAAACAATAATACTAATAAGGATAAAAATATTAATTCTTGACTTGTATTGTAATGATTGATTTGATTTTAAAGAGGATTCCATATGTCGAAATCAACCTTGATCATTTAGACATGACTTTCTATTTTTGAAAAGTCACTTCCAAATTGAGATGTGACTTACTATTTTTGGAAATTCATATTAAAATTGTTAAAAATGAAATTTTATTATAGGCGGTTCAAATAGAATTCAAAGATATGATTTCTTCTAGGAGAAATTCATCCCTGAGCTGTCAAATTTTAACAAATTCAATGGATTTATAGGAGAAAATCGACATAAAAAAAAGAAGACTTGTTTTACTTCATCTCCTTCAATTTCTCAAAAAGCATTCAGAACTATGGCAAAAGACATGTTATGGACTACAACTGAGGAGATCCAAGTAATATACTAAGATCAATTTTTTGAGCAAAGGAGCAGCTTCCCATGATGGAAAACAAAACATCATAGGCAGAGAAGAGTTTTCCTTTAGCTCATTAGTGTCTTAGAATGTTCCCTTTAGTGATTTATATTTTATCCATGCAAAACTTCATTTCAGCAATAAGGTAGGAAAGAAACTTTAAGTGCCACCAAAGCTCAAGGGGTTAGCACAACCAGTTGTCACCAATGTTGCTGGGCATTTGTTTGGTTCCATGCCAGCAGGTGCACAGTCCAAATCCCCCAAGGTGACATGCAGTAGTCTACCCCAATGGGTTTACAAGGGATGCCATGTGTGAATGTGGGGAAGCATCCCTTGGGTTTCCCTGTGAGGTTTTCCTTGGGTTAAAAAAAATTCAGGTGCCACCATGGCGATTATTCTATATACCTCATCGTTCTACTCTATACATTGCAAGAAATTTAATTTTCATTTAATTTTTTATGTTTTCTAAGCTGTTCAATAATCAGACATTTGGAAAAAAGATGCAACAAACTCCAAGTTTGTTTTAACTGTAGTAATAAATTGGTTAGCATTGCTTACCAGATCTATTCTTAACATCAATAAATCCATCTTCATTGATCCTACGTTCAAAATCTTTACCCAAGCGCTCCTCTATGCCTTTGTCCAAGGCATATCGTCCACTAACATTAATAACAGTGCTAATATCATGATATTTAGAAGCATAGAGTAACACGACATTGCCTCCTGCAATAAACGTATTCAAAAACAATAGCTTAGTAGTTTTAATCGTTCAACAAGAAACCTCCAAAGACATTCGAAATTTAGCATGCCCAAAGAAATGTCATTTCTATTCTAAATGATCAACAAACGTCAAAGCAATAAAACCACAAGGCTTCAGACAAATAAAGAACGACAACTAGAAATAACACATTAAATGCAAATACCATCTTCATTTTACAACAATATAATTCTTGTTTGCATGCTTTATCTAAGGTTCAAGATCACTGAGGATTGCAAGAGAATCAATGTGAACACAACAACCATACACAAATCAAGAGTATTCGGTATGTATCATGCATGACTGTTCACACTAACATAGCATTATCAAAACGTACGTGCATATATAGATGCGAAAGTCCATATATAGATGCCCAAGAGTGGCATATCAGCAACCCCTTGGTTACGTCTATTCAAAATTAAAGTAATAAAAGTATTTATCGCATAACTGAAGTATCAACTCATAACCATGCTCTACCCCTCTCCACCCTACAGCTAACCCCAAACAAAATTACTTTCAAGCTTTAGAACAATATAATGCTTGTACGCAAGCTATATCTAAGGTTTAAGATCAGTGAGGATTACAAGAGAACGAATGTTAACACAACAACCATACACAAATCAAGAGTACCCAGTATGTATAAATTTATAATGAATGACTGTTTTCACTGTGATGGCATTATCAAAATGAAAGTCCATATATAGATGCCCAAGAGTTGCATAGCAGAAACCCGTTATGGTCACATCTATTAAAAATCAAAGTCATACTAAGTATTAATCAAAACATAATTCCTGTCTTAACTCAATCATACTACCCATTTTTACCCTACAGCTACCCCCAAACAAGCATCATTCCTAAAGCTTAAAAGTTCTCAGAATAAGTCGTACAGTGATGTGTGGTTTGATGGTAAGTCACATGGGCTATGCCTAGGTTGACCGACGTTCAAATCTCATTGAGTACATTGACCTGCTGTGGTGGCGGCTAGAGGGGCGGATTCCCCTTTCCTGTGAGTCTGCTCTTGCTAAAATCATAGAGACTTAGTATACCCGACTTGCAGGTGGTTGGTTATGCTCTTGGTGTTATAGTGGCAGCGTTGAGGTTTGATCCTGGGTCTCCCTTAGATTAGGCCAGGCAGTTACCGATTCACCATGTTGTAAAAAAAAAAAAAAGTTCTCAGAATAAGTTAGTTGCCTCCTGCAAAGATCGATATTGTTCTGCAACTGGTTTTAGAGTAACTTCAGAATGTTGGTGTATAGGGGGAATGTCTGGCAGAGTCTGGAAGGCTTCATATTTATTGACAAGTGGTCGGTCTTTATTTGAACTAGTGACTTCAACAGGTGTTGTAGAGACAGAAGTGCTGTCCTGTCCTTATCCCACTGCAACATTTATTCCATCTGAATTCCTCGTGATTTGGACTATTCCAGTTCAAATTTTTCCTTCTTCAAACTTTTATACTTATCTTTGAAACATTCCGTGGATTCTTGAGACTTAGTGAAAACTTCTATTTAGTGCTGTGTTATGAACATAAATATATAAATATAAATATGATTAAATAATAATAATTAAGAAAGAGACTAATGAAAAGACATGTCTCTCAATAAAAGGGTCCTAACCCTTGATGAAAGGGCACCCTATCTAGCATAGAAATCGGGCCCTCATTTGTAACATCTCATTATCTTATTCATATTCAATACATTCTTATATATTTTTATTCTACATGGATATATTAATATTCCAGATATTTTAATAACTGTTCCTGAGTAACAACTTTGTTATTGCATGCTGTAATTATTTTTACTATTGACATACAGTACTTTTTGCCTCCTGAATTTTCCATTTCATCACTGGGTGTTCTTGTTGCAAAGTCTCATTATTGTTCAGTCATGTTTTCTCATATTGAAATACCTTTGGACTTCAGCATTTATGTTTGCCATTTTACTTGAACATCCTTGCAAATATTCATAATCAATAAGGTCTGGACTCTGATTTTATCAATCCATTATGACCCTCTGGCAAAGTTTGTTCAAAGTTCCAAACAGTAAGCACACAGGACATGCACCCACTATCAACCCAATGCACTCTCTTCTCACTTTGGCCAACCCCTAGAATGCTACAGGGGTATCCCAAACTATGTTGAAAATAGCAACAAGAAATGCTATAAATAGAAGTGTTAAACATAGCACTGCTATAAATAGCATTTTGAGATACCTTCCTATTTTAGTCAGTCCCTAAACTAAAATAGAGAAGTAAAATTCGAATTTGATCTTAGCAGCTGTTTGTAAAATAATTAATTAATTCACCATGAGTTAATTAGTTGTGGAAAATAAAAAATGAAGTCTATGTGATGACATGCAACAGTTTCTCTATTGATTGAGGAATTTATCCATCAGTTAAAGAGATAAGGATGAGTTGTAATATTGAGTTGTAATTAGTTGGCTCAGTTAACTGAGTCAAATCCAGTTAGATTAGTTCAAATAGCTTGTTGAATTAATTGTGAGTTCAGTTAGTTAATGCATGCATGCATCCATATAACTGCTGCACTTCAGATAACTGAATATTTTCTCATAACTAACTCATGGATGTCAGTTCAGTCAGAGACCCAGTTGAAATCAGGTGATGGGACAGTGTACTATCAGTTGCAAGAATATTCCTTGGAGGATAAATCTTGCATGCAGAAGGAATTCATTCCTTGAGGATTGCGCAGTTACTTCTTCAGTTTAGTGAGTGTGAATGAGGCCAATTCACACAAGTGCAATCACTGGACCCCAAGAAAAACTGCACAAGGAAATAGGAGGCTTGGAGGGCTGGAGGAAGACATATGTTGTGTCTATTTAGTGTGTGAGTTGTATTGTTCTATTGCAGAGAGAGTAGGATAGCTTGAGAGCTAATTCTTTTTGTAATCTAAACATATTTCCACTTGTATGATATTACAGAGATTGGGGTTTTAGGCTGAGGCTTTCCCCAGGATTATTATTTTGTGTTCATGTGTGATTGCTTTCTCTTTCTCAGTTATATGTGTTCTATTGATCTTGCTCATATTCGATTAAACTTCCACAAAGTTTGTTGCAGAAGTAGATCTTGTATTTTTCTTTAGTATATTGCATAATCTGTTGATCTACAGTGGGAAATTCTACATGGTATCAAAGCAAAGGTGATCAAAGGAGAGAATAGTATACAAGAAGGGAGAAGTTCGAAGTTTGTGGTTCCTGAATATAGAAATCGAGTTCTTATCACATCTCAATTTCACCAATGGCATTCAATGGTTTAAGACTCGAATATGCTCTTGATGGTAGTTCGGATTATATAGCCTGGAAGGATCGCATGGAAGCAGTATTAAAGGATAATGGTCTAAAAGACTTCATTGATCAAGAAACCGACTGATGCTACTGAATTGGCAGAATGGAAGAAATGTGTGGCTAGAGCAAGGAGAATCTTTCTGGAGGGAGTTCGAGACCACATAGTCTCGAGTCTCCATGGGAAGGAGATACCGTTTTTGAAGTGGAAAACATTGAAAGATCTATATCAGAATAGTAGCGACCAGAGTAAGCTGGCACTGAAAGACAAGCTTCAGAAAATCAAGTGTGAAAAGGGCAACACGATCTCTACGTATCTGAACAAGCTCACCACCTGCAGGGATGAGCTTGGAAGCGTAGGGATCACGATAGTCGATGATGACATGGTGAGTGTTGCACTCCTCGGTCTTCCTAAGAGCTGGCATAGCTACCAAGACTCGGTTAATGGAAGAGAAAAACTGTCAGATTGGGAACGACTTTGGTCAGATTTGATGCAGGAGGAAATAAGAAGAAGCACCAGAGATGGATCCTCATCGAAGCAAGATGATGAGGAAAATCTAGCCTTAGTGAGTAAGGTGAGGAAGGGGAAAGGGAAGGCGTCCCAATCCAAATCCAGTTCTTCCCATGGTGGGAAGAATTTTGACAAATCGAAAGTGTGATGCTTTCATTGAAATGAAGTGGGCCATTATGCTACGAATTGTCCACACAAGAAATCTAAGAAGGGTTCCTCGAAGGGATCTGATGGTAAGGCACTGGCCTCATAGTTTGGCTGGATTTCTCTCTTATCGCATGCATGGTTTCATCCATGGTGGGATGTGTTTGGTACCTAGACAGTGGAGCTTCCTTCCACATGTCAGGGGACAAGAATCATTTCAGTACCTTGGAGCAGAAGGATATCCAGATGCGGATCGAGATGAGCGATGATGGAAAGTACCGTGTTTCAGGTAAGGTACAGTTGTGTTTCAGAGGTAGCATGGAGCTCCTCTCACCCTCGCCGATGTTAAGTATGTACCAGGTCTAAAGAAGAATCTTGTGTCCATTGTTATGCTAGAAGATAAAGGCTATGATGTAGTCTTTAGCAAAGGAAAGGTATTCCTGAGGCATATCAGCACTAGACAGACAAAGCGAATAGGGATTCGAGTTAAGAATCTCTACAGGCTGAAGGTAGATGACTATGCTGCTTTGACTTCCAAAGCTACGATGGTGCAAAGCCAAGATGTTGGCGAGCTATGGCATAGAAGATTGGGCCACTTGCACCATGGAGCCCTGAAGATCATGTAGCAGATTTCTACCGGTTTACCCAAGGGAAAACTGGAGCAGACAAATACATGCAAAGGTTGTACCTTGGGTAAGTATGCGAAATCTTCCTTTTCGGATCAAGACAGTAGAGCTGGAGCAATCCTGGAGCGAGTTCACTCAGATGTTTGTGGACCATTCTCTACAGCCTCCACCACTAAACAAAGGTACTATGTTATTTTTATTGATGATTTTTCTCGTAGATGTTGGATCTACTTTATGCAAAAGAAGGATCAGACCTTCTTGAGGTTTTGTGAGTTTAAAGCCTTGGCAGAGAAAGAATCTGGAAAGAAAATAAAAGCCTTGCGTAGCAACAATGGTGGAGAGTATGTCTCCCAGTAGTTTAAAGACTTCTGCGCTGTAGAAGGAATTAAACGGGAGTTGACAGCACCCCATAACCCACAACAGAATGGGGTGGCTGAAAGGAAGAACAAATCGATTGTGGGAGCAGCTCGAGCGATGTTGCATGACCAAAGCCTACCACTGCATTTGTGGGCTGAGGCATGCAATACAACAGTATACTTGCAGAACAGAAGCCCGCACCATATACTGGGAATGAAGACACCTATGGAGGCCTTTTCCGAGAAGCGATCAGATGTGAGTCACTTCCGAATCTTTGGATCATCAGTTTACTGTCATGTGACCAAAGATGCCCAAAAGAAGCTAGATACCACAGCTGAGTTGGGAATACTTGTGGGGTACAGCGATACACCCCACAACTATCGGGTGTACCTACCTACCAGTCAAAGGACTGTGGTACGTAGGGATCTGAAATTCGACAAGCAGAAAGCCATGCGAGTATCACTTGAGAGGGAGCTCAAGTTGCATGCAGATGAGGAACTTTCAGTCCCTAAGGAGGAGGAGCCTCAGATTGATGCGAAGCAGCTGCATGCAGAGAATCCGGCAATGGAGACAACCACTCATGCTAATACTTCCAGAGATGGGTGGAAACGCTCAAGGGAAGCTAACAAGTTGATGCTGGATGCGCGGGAGAATGTGGGACAGCCATCTTCTCAGCGCAGACAGAGGAGGTCACCCAAGCAGTACACTAGTTACATGGTCTGGTTGAGGAGTGTGTAGATTCTGAGCCTTCTTCATTCGAGGAGGCAGTGCAGCAACCAATCTGGGTTGATGTAATGATGGAGGAGTACGACTCCATCGTGCGGAACTGTATTTGGGATGTTGTCCCAAGACCTCAGGACAAGTCAATGGTGAGTTCCAGATGGCTTTACAAAGTAAAGCAGGCAGTTGATGGTAGTGTTGAGAAACACAAGGCAAGGTTTGTTGCTCGTGGTTCGCAAGTCGAGGGGATCGACTACGATGAGACCTTTGCTCCTGTAGCAAGGTACTCATCTATCATATCGATGTTGGCACTATCAGCTCCGATGGGGTGGAAGATCCACCAAATGGACGTGAAGACAGCATTCCTCAATGGAAAGATTGAGGAGGAGGTGTACATTGAGCAGCCAGAAGGTTTCGAGGCCTTCGACCGTGAATCGCATGTGTGCAAACTTAAAAGCGCTCTGTATGAGCCAGTGTTGCGGGGGAGCGCCCCCCCCCCCCCTCGCTCCCGCTCCCGATCCGCGCTCCGGGCGGGAGCGACTCGGGAGCGGGTCGGGAGCGCGCTCCCTAAAAAAAATTTCGCTCCCTGCCTTTTCGGGAGCGTTTTGCCTTTTTTGCATTTTTTTTTTTGTAGTAATGTTCGAAATGCAATTTTTTTTGAAAGAAACAAATAGTTTTTGAGTGGGGCAACTTAATGATCAAGTCTAGGCCCTAGTATTGATATGTTATTCATGGTAATGTTAAATTCTTAAAGTAAAAGTGACATTTTCTTTAATTTTCATTTTCATCCTTTTACTTAAATTTTTAACATTACCATGAAATGACTCAGGATGTTTGAGAGTGGTTTCGTCCTCATTGGATTTCATATGGAGAAAGTAGAATTTTAGATTTCATTCAAAATCCAGCAGACTTATCAGTTTTTCAGGATTTCAGGATTGGGGGATTGCAATGTTTCCATTGAATTTTGTCATGTATTAGGGTATGGAACTCATATTTAATCAAGAGTACCAATCCCTCTATGTACCTTGATGTTAGTGACATTGGTTGTCGAACTCCTCTATCATGACCCTTCTAAAAATGTACGCATCACTCAAACAAAATCTTGACTTGACATGCTATGCTTTTTCTATCTTATGTTAATGCTTAGAGGGTGATATTAATGACAAAGATCCCTATACAGATACAAAGGTAATGACAAAGATACCTCTGGATATTAATGCTTGGAGGGTGATATTAATGACAAAGATCCTGATTTTGCAACAAGACTAAAAAATTAGACATTTCTCGTGGTGGCAAGAGGCCCAAGCATAAGAAATAGATAATAGATTTACTTCTCTTTTCTAGTTTCTAGTAGCTTTTATAACTATTGACTCTTTCATATTTATTATGATATTTTTTTAAACAATATATGACAATTTAAGTTTGAAGTTGGCAATTATAACTCATTAGTAATGAATTATGAATATGATGCTTCATGAAAGTTGAAAGTTGTTTCATTTCATTTCATGTTAGATATTATTTGTTGTAATGGTTACACTTAGCTTACAAGTACAACTTTGGTGATCAATGATGATAAATGTTATATATTGAATTTTGAAAGTTTGAAACTTTAAGATTGATGAATCATGAGACTCAATATGTTGTATGTTACTATGTTACTAACTTGCGGACGTGGTTGATGAAGATTATAACTTCTAGATGATTGTTGTTATATGGTTCAATCTATGCTTTTTTATGTTTTTTATATCTAATTCATCATTCTACATGTTTTTGTTGACATATATGTATCAAAAATTAAAAAATATAAAAATATATATATTTTAAAAAAATCGCTCCGGGATTCGCTCCCAAACCGGGAGCTTCTGAAAATGGTCGCTCCCGCTCCCGTTTTCGCTCCCGCTCCCCGCTCCTGCTCCCGCTCCCAAGTAACATTGGTATGAGCTGAAGCAAGCACCCCGTGCTTGGTACACCAAGATCGACAGCTATTTCACCGGGTTGGGATTCACCAAGAGTGAAGCAGATGCGAACCTTTACCACATCATGATACAAGGTAAGCCATTGATCATTGTTCTTTATGTCGATGATCTGATTTTGATAGGTTATGATCAGTTGATACAGTCTTGCAAGGAGGACCTTGCAAGAGAGTTCGAAATGAAAGACATGGGTCTTATGCACTACTTTCTAGGCATGGAAGTATGGTAGGGAGATGGAGAAGTTTTTGTGTCTCAAGGCAAGTATGCCAATGAGATCTTCAAGCGGTTCCATATGGAGAAGTGCAAACCCATGCAGACTCCTCTAGTTGGGAACTGGATGAAGGAGGATGTTACTTTAGGTGAGGTAGTAGCTACTACTGTTTATCGGCAGTTGGTGGGTTCACTTATGTATCTGATGAACACACGACCTGACTTGTGTTTTGCGATGAACTAGTTGAGTCAAGCTATGGTTCAACCTACCAAGTTGTTTTGGAAGAAAGTGAAGCATGCGCTGAGATACCTCTGAGGCACATCTCAGTTTGGATTGTGGTATAGACGGACAGAGGGAGTGAAGCTTCAGGACTTCACAAAGGCGAATTGGGCAGGGAGTCCATCAGACCAAAAGAGCACTTCTGGAGGAATCTTCAACCTTGGTTCAGCGGCAGTTTCCTGGTATAGCAGGAAACAAAGATCAGTTGCACTTAGCTCAGCAGAGGCTGAATACATGGCTGCTAGTCAGGCTGCATGTGAAGCCATTTGGATGCGAAAGATTCTAGTGGGATTGTTTGGTCAAAGGATGGATCCTACAGTGATATACTGCGATAATCAGAGTTGTATCAAACTCTGAGAATCCAGTTTTTCATGATAGGTCCAAGCACATAGATATCCGATATCACCATCTTCAAGACTGTGTGGTCAAGAGGATCATGTTGTTGCTGTATGTTTCGATCGAGGAACAGGACGCAGATATTTTGATGAAGGCATTGTCAAAATGCAAGTTCGAGTTCCATAGAGACAGGATTGGGGTTACTGATAATCCCTTTCTTGTTGAGAGGGAGTGTTGAAAATAGCAACAAGAAATGCTATAAATAGAAGTGCTAAACATAGCACTGCTATAAATAGCATTTCGGGATACCTTCCTACTTTAGTCAGTCCCTAAACTAAAATAGAGAAGTAAAATTTGAATTTAATCTTAACAGTTGTTTGCAAAAAAATTAATTAATTCACCATGAATTAATTAGTTGTGGAATATCAAACATGAAGTCTATGTGAGGACATGCAATAGTTTCTCCATTGATTGAGGAATTTATCCATCAGTTAAAGAGATAAGGATGAGTTGTAATATTGAATTGTAATTAGTTGGCTCAGTTAACTGAGTCAAGTACAGTTAGATTAGTTCAAATAGTTTGTTGAACTAATTGTGAGTTCAGTGAGTTAATGCATGCATGTATGTAACTATTGCACTTCAGATAACTGAATATTATCTCATAAATAACTCATGCATGTCAGTTCAGTCAGAGACCCAATTGAGATCAGGTGATGGGACAGTGTACTATCAGTTACAAGAATATTCCTTGGAGGACATCTCTTGCATGCAGAAGGAATTCATTCCTTGAGGATTGCGCAGTTACTTCTTCAATTTAGTGAGTGTGAATGAGGCCAATTCACACAGGTGGCATCACTGGACCCCAAGAAAAATTGCGCAAGGAAATAGGAGGCTTGGAGGGCTGGAGGAAGACATATGTTGTGTCTATTCAATCTGTGAGTTGTATTGTTCTATTGCAGAGAGAGCAGGATAGCTTGAGAGCTGATTCTTTTTGTAATCTGAACATATTTCCACTTGTATGATATTACAGAGATTTGGGTTTTAGGCTGAGGCTTTCCCCAGGATTATTATTTTGTGTTCATGTGTGATTGCTTTCTCTTTCTCAGTTATATGTGTTCTATTGATCTTGCTCATATTCAATTAAGCTTCCGCAAAGTTTGTTGTAGAAGTAGATCTTGTATTTTGCTTTAGTATATTGCATAATTTGTTGATCTACAGTTGGAAATTCTACAAACTATACACACTTCACCAATGACCTTAGAATGACCAGTGCCTATAAACATTGAAATGATGGAAGTTAGGAGCTAAAGAAAACTAAAATATTAGATCTGATATAAGTTATTCTACCGTGGATAATTCAGATCAGCAAAAAAATACTCAATAAGTGAAAGAGTAAGCCCTATAAAAGCAGAAGAATAAGCCCTTACCAATCTTCGGATGAAATATCTTGATATTACCTTGGTATGTGGCTTAAAATAAAGAAAAGGCTTGTTGTTCTAAACCTTCATACTTGCAAATCTGCAATAAAACGCAGAAACCTGCAAGCTGCAGCCCACTTTGAGGCAACCCGTAAGCCTTAAAATGACCAAGAAATATGTGGCTATGGGTTGGACGTGTTAGGATATTGAAATATGAGTCAAATGAACCTTCAATCACTTAGAGATACTGAGTAATAGGAGAAATATCCAAATCTGGAACTTTAGGTATAGCCCAACAAAGTGACTCAAAACGGATCTCACACCAACATAAAGGAAGTGAGAACACAAACCCTAGACATCCCTCTCCAAGTGATGAAGTTACCCTTCAAATGGATTGATCTTGATAGTTTTTGTAGTAGTCTTGAGTTATTCACAATTTACCTTAGAAAAATATTTGAAATCAACTAAGAGAAACTCCAAGATGAACAGTGAACATCAAAGCTTTCATGAAAGGAATCAGAGAAACAGTAACAAGGGTTCCAGAACTTGGCATGGAACACAATGATGTGGGCAGAGGATGCATACTTGGGAAGTATGCTAAGGAAGCATTTCCAAGAAGTGACAGCAGAGTTGATGGCGTGTTAGGACTCATGCATTCAAATATTTGTGGCCCGATGTCCACTAAAG
This sequence comes from Pinus tabuliformis, assembly GCA_031772625.1. Classification (NCBI taxonomy): domain Eukaryota; kingdom Viridiplantae; phylum Streptophyta; class Pinopsida; order Pinales; family Pinaceae; genus Pinus; species Pinus tabuliformis. Next base: position 475,044,995 of record CM062810.1, on the reverse strand, counting down.
CTCTCAGCGGTGCCGAATATTTCGTCATCGTTATTGATGACCATTCCAGGAAAACCTGGATCTACTTCTTGAAGACCAAAGATGAGGTCTTTGATCATTTCAGAAAGTTTAAAGCTCTCGTGGCGAATGCGACAGGGAAGAAGATTAAGATGCTTTGCTCAGATAATGGTGCAGAATATATTGATAGACTTCATAGATTTTTGTGCGAAGGAAGGCATCAAGAGAAAATGGACAACTCCATATAATCCACAACATAATAGTGCAGCGGAGCAGAAAAACAGAACCATTGTTGGAGTTGCAAAGGCTATGTTATATGACCAGGATTTACCCATATTTCTATGGGAAGACACGTAACATGACAATATATATTCAAAACAAGACTCCTCATAAAGCATTGGGGAAGAAAACGCCAGAAGGAGTCTTCACAGGGAAGAAGCCAAAAGTTAGTCACTTCAAAAATTTTGGCAGCATTGCTTATTGCCATGTGCTAGATGATAAACAAACCAAACTGGATCAAACTGCAGAGAAGGGGTTATTTGTTGGGTATAGTGAAACCTCAAAGGCATACAGGATCTACACTCTTAGCAATAGGAAGATTGTAGTGAGGCAAGACGTGAAGTTCATGGAGGACCGAGCTTTCAAGAGATCTCGTGAGATGCCTACAGGTGATCAGAATCAGTGAGCAGAAGCTCCTTTGGTCTAGCCACAGGGGAAACCAGTGGGACAGGCAGGAGGAAAGTCACAAGGATCGAGTACTGTGACCAGTATCAATACTCCCTTAGGTGCAAGAAATATGGGGAGTTCTCAGTAGATGGAGCAGCAGAGACAGGATGAGGAGGAGCTAGATGAACCTCCCACGACTAGTGGTCGAGTTAGTGGACAGGTTCGTCAAACATTGAGAGATGCGGATGATTTTATTGGAACTCCTAGGACGAGCAAAAGGCAGCGCAGACAACCTAACAGGTACAAAGCATTGGTGGCTTAGGTTGCAGAACCTTCCAGCTTTCAGTAAGCCGTATAGCTTCAAGTATGGGTATATGCCATGGTAGAAGAGTATAGTTCTATCATGAGTCATGACGAATGATGTTTGGGAGGTAATGCTAAGGCCGGAAGACAAATCAATTGTAGGTTCTCGATAGATCTACAAGATCAAATATGTTGTAGATGGCAGTGTGGAAAGATACAAGGCTAGGTTTGTAGCAAAGGGGTATGCACAAAAAGAAGGGATAGATTATGAGAAGACCTTCACCCCAGTTGCCAAATACACTTCTATCCAATCAGTTCTATCCCTAGTAGCTCAGATGGGATGGCAGATTCACCAGATGGACGTCAAGAGAGCCTTCTTGAACAAGGTGATAGCGAAATAAGTGTACATAGAACAGCCAGAGGACTTCGAGGCTCATGAGAAGCGCACTCATGTGTGCATACTAAAGAAAGCTCTATACGGACTCCAGCAAGCTCCCAGGGCATGGTATGGTAGGATTGACAGCTACTTGCAGCAGCTGGGATTCGTCAAGAGTGACATAGATCCCAACCTTTACTATTTGATGGTAGAGGATGAGCCACTCATCCTAGTATTGTATGTGGATAAGCCACTCATCCTAGATTTGTGTGTATGAAGTAAAATTCTAAGGTTGCCAAAAGACACAACCATACATATGAATCGTGGTATAATAAATTTTAGGTTAAACATATAAGACTTATGTTAATTATGAAATTACAATAATTTATTAACGAAAAAAAAATAATAATAATAATAAGGCTTAAAATATAATAGAAATAAATAAAAGTAAACCTAAAAATAATGAATATATATCATATTTTATATTTGAGTAAAAAGGAAAAGGGGGAAGAGGTGGGTCCACAAGGAAGAAGACTAACCCCTACATGCCAAATTCAAACCCATGAAATATATAAGACACGTGCACAACTAGAGAGAATCTTGTTGATCATGCTTTGGGGCCAAAGCATTCATTGAGAGGGCAGCAATGTAACAAACATAATAATAATAATAAACAATATATGAAAAGATGTAAAAGTGTTTCACATCCACAAGACACAACTCTTCATATGTAAGGGACCCCTGCACAGTATTTATAAAGAAGTTCTCATTTGTAACATCAATCATTCAATAATTCTTCTATCAATATATATTTTATGATTTATCAATACATTTTATCTACAATATATCTTCATATACAAACAAGGATTGCCTATTTGTTAGATTCTCTTCCATGTAACTATGTAGTTACACAGTGGGGAAGGACGTTAGTCTTAAGGTAATTTCACTCATGAACAACAAGAATTAAAATTTTAATTATAGTGCTCAATAAATATAGCAAGAGAAATAAATAGAGCAAAAAACCACACCAACAATGCATATAAAATTAAACAAGGGTTCACAAAGAAATGAACAACAACAATTACAATAGAGGAAAGCCTAGCCTTTTATTAAAAAAAAACCCTAATGGCTAGTAATACTCTCCTCAATAAAATATTGCTAGCCTTCCACAAGTCAAGACAATAATTTTTCATGTTCTTGAAATTATTACAAAATAATTTAGTAATTTCCCCAAGGGAGTCAGATTAGCTTAATTTCCACAAGGAGGCCTACGAAATCCCTTTGAAAATGGTTTATAGTAGTCACAAGTAAAAAAAGTAACCCTTTCTCCCTAACGTCTAGGTTGCTTGGTCCATCTTCAAATCAATTTGTCCACAACAGGGCGGCTTGAATTGCTAAGGAGGCTCGATTTGGTTCCCTAAAGAATAAATTGGTTACAATGTCTAGTTTTTTGGTCAATCTCTCAACTTCTTGGTCCATGGTTGGTAAAGCAGCTAGGTGACATCATCTTTAACAGTTATCTTTAATCCAAAAGATTTGTTTGACTTGATTCCTAGTTGACTTATCCTTTGATAATTATACTTGTGCCCTCAACACTAGATCTCTAACATCGTTGTCTCTTTGGCAAATTTGAAACTTGGGTTTTGTTGTGCTAGCCCTGATCTACATTAGGTTGGTCTCTACTTTTCCAAATCATCACCCTGTGCACCAAGTTATATTGTCAATGTGTTTGTTCTATAACACCCTTGAGGATCACTAGATTCTAACACCTCGGTATTCTTCGTCTCTTCATGCTAGCTACTCTTGAAGTAATGTATGCAAGATTCTGCCTAAAAATCCCCTGGAAACTTTCCCTATACTATTAACCAATTTTGACCAAGCCATAACTTTTCACCAGAGGCTCTGATCGAAAAACTTCCACGTGCCATGTAATTCTCTAGTCATGCTCTACAATTTGACTCTAGGTTGATTTTTTGATAACCTAGAACATTTTGCATTGGAACTGTGAACTACCTTGGGAAACATGAAAGTGTTCATATGAGATTGTTATGTTGTTAGCGATGTCATGAGTGATATTGCACCAAGGCCAAGGTCATGTATAAACTCCATAAGACTCTAACCATGTGGAATGACATAGGTGCGCCTTTACGTGGGTGGACTAGCCCATACACCGGTGTTCACCCCTAAAAAAAGAAGGCTCCCATAAAACCATGAGTCCTCAAGAGAATTAGACCAAAAGCCATCCAATTCGATTAGCGGCGAGAGTGCTATTAGAAAATCATAAAGGCAAAAGAGATTGTATTATCTTGATAATTAAATGCGATATTTAGTTATCATCTTTCAGGTCCATCTTTAACATCTTTATATCTTCTTATCATCAAGCAACAATCAAAACATAAATATGAAGATCAAGGACACAGGGTGTACGCTCTCAGCCAAGGCAAAACCCCACTTCTAGGGGAAAACCCAAAATTCTCTTCTCTTCTTAAATAACCAAATCAAATGAGACAACCAAGACTCTTTGACCAAGAAAAAGACCTCCTTCAATCCACCAAGTCAACCTCCCATGAAGACAAGTCAACCTTCCAAAACCAAGTCAAGGAAAACATCTTAAATCAAGTCAACTAAGGTCTTGGCCACGACAATTTTCGGTCTATTATCTCAATCTTGCACCTTCAGCTTTGCAATACTCCAGTCCTCAATTCACTCGCACGTGTGTTAGAAAGACAAACATTTTTGCCTCCTTTTGATTAGAAAAGTGTCTCCTCTTCTTCGCTAAGATTTTCCTTCTTTCAGGCTCTTCGCACTTTCTTCTTTACGTAGAAGTTACAGATCGAATCTTGCTTGGTTGGCTTTTATACTAGGTCAAATGCATTACTATGTATAGTGGTTTGAAGCTCCTCTATGAAGCCAACATGAAGAGAGCGCAAGCTGACTTGGTGGAGGCATAATAGACAATTTTGACATAGAAATAAATTTCTTCTTTGATACAACCTGCTCAAAAAGGCACTAATACAAGATGACTATGACAATGACTCATGACACAAATCCTAGAAGCACACAATGGGTGCTTTGACCTAGAAATAAAATAAAGAAATCATGAAACCCATGCTTATAAAATAATTTTCTTTTATAATAATTTCTCTTTAATTTATTTTGACAAATACATTACATCATGACTCAAATACAATTATGAAGACCGATACTAGTTACATTTCTCAACAAGTGCTTAGGTGAAGCTTCTAAGGGGCAGAGCAGGGTCCAACCAAACAACTAAAATACAGACTCAAATAGACAAGACACGGGTCTAAGACCTAATACAAAGCCTCACATGGTTTTGTACATGGCTTTTGACTTGTGACCTTGGGCTTACAATGGTGGTGAATGTTGCACTAGGAGAATCTATGTACCCATGGAAATAAGAGAGGTAACAAGACATTGCCTTCATGAGCGCAAACACATTATGAACTATGAGACAACCACGAAGAATGATGGCCATGGCCAAAGAGGTGTGCTTACATAAGAATATGGTCCATGTGGGGAACAAATATGTGCATTGGGATAAAGGTAAAATGGCAAAAGTACAAGAAGAGATCACCTTTACAGGGACTATATAAGAATTGTTCCCATAAATCATGTGTCCGAATAGGTCTTGTTACATATCTAATGAGTAAAGCCACTAGAGTTCTAACAAGCTTGTTGGGTCCCTATACTACTAGAGTAGCCCCTTATTGTTATTAGCGCAACCCCCTTATTGTATTGTTGTGTCCATGTAGTCTCCATATTGTTATTATTGTGCCCCATAGAAGCCCACTATTGTTATTGTTGTGCTCTTACAAAATTATTGTTATGTCGGCTCTGATTATATTGTGACCCCTTAGACTCCTATATATAGAACGGAGGTCTTGACATTTGTATCATCCAAGAATTGTTCATTTGTGTAATGTAAAGGAGGTTGCCCCCTCGAAGAGCCTTATTTTGAAGTCGTTGATCTATCTCTTCTTCTATTTTGTGAGTTGGTTGCATAACATTTGGTATCAGAGCTTAGATTTTAGGGTTTCGCTGCTTCAAATAAGTCAGCGTGGCATTTTCGCTATAACTTTTTTTCTATGAAGCTTCAGAAGCTAAAATTAAAACCCATTTGAGCTTAAATCTCGAAGAACCTCGTGTCCGAATTTCAGATCTTGTCTCACTATATTTTCGAAGATATGAACTGAGGAAGTTAGGGTTTTTGCAGGATCCTGAATTCCACTCAAACAAGTGACCTTGGGAAAATCTTCATAACTTTTTCTCTGAGCATTGGATTCAAATTTTGTAAGAAGTGACAAAAAGAGGATGGACTATAGTTTGTTGGGCATTGTTTTCAGGGCCAAAAGTCGAAACAGTGACATGTGGCACTTCATACAAATTTGCTCTACAGCTACTGAACTAGTCTATAATCATGTCATTGTGGGAAATTGGGCATAACTCTTTCTTGGAGAATCCAATGTCGATCAGACTTATGGGGTTGGAAAGAGGACTCAGAGGGCTAACACCTAAGTTGCAGGAAATGTGGGTCTACAGGGCGTTTCGCCTGGGGAAACGAAACGAAACGTGTTTCCCCGTACCGTACGGCCTGGAAACGCGTTTCCGGCCGTACGGCCACGTTTCCCGAAATGGAAACGTGGTCGTACGGCCGAAAACGCGTTTCCAGGCCGTACGGGCCCCGTTTCCCCAAAAAAAACACTTGTTTTTTAAATTTTTTTTTTCTAATTTGTTTTTAAATTTTTTTAGGGTTTCCAGCCTTTTCTAGAAACCATTTCTAAAGTTATAAAAGAGCAGTGTCTCTCATTCTCTCATCACACTATTCAGCAAGTCGTTTCTCTTGGAGATTGGCAGTTGTTTCAGCTAGGGTGTTTCGAGCAGTGAGCAAAGTAGATTTCAGCAGCGGGAGAAAGAGATTTCAACAGCAAGAGAAGGAGATTTCAGCAGGAGATTTCTGTAGCAGCAGATTTGGCTCAGCTACAGCCATATTTCTCTTCTCTTTTCTGGCATTTCGAGGTAGTTTCAACCACAGAAAATTAATTTGGGTAAGCCACATTCATTTTGTTAGTTTTTTCTTACTACTTCTTCAATTTTTCTAGGGTTTATGCAGCCAAAAATATGAAAAACGTTTTTTATTTATAGATTTGTTTTTTAAATTTATTTTTGCAACAGATTTGGCTCAGCTACAGCCATATTTCTCCTCTTTTCTGGCATTTTAGGGTAGATTCAGCCACAGAAAATTAATTTGGGTAAGCCACATTCATTTCTTAGTTTTTTTCTTACTATTTCTTTAATTTTTCTAGGGTTTATACAGCCAAAAATATGAAAAACGTTTTTATTATTTACAGATTTGTTTTTTTAATTTATTTTTGCAGCAATGGCTTCCAGCCAAAGTGCAGCTGCAACTTCAAACCCTAGGGCCAACCCAAGGGCTGAATATTATCCTCTTTGGAGGCATGTGACGAAGCTTCAAAGATGTGGAGGTGGTGGCTCATGGGAATGGCGATGCACTCTTTGCAATAATACGTACAAGGGCTCCTACCCAAGAGTGAAGGCGCATCTATTGCATGGAGGAGGACAGGGGATTGTGGGTTGCACAAAAACATCAGATCCGTTGGTAAGGAGGGCATATCAAAGAGAGCAAGATGAGGCGGATGGTATTAAGAGAAGGCATGATGACCTTACTCAAGCTCCATCTAACATTGAGCCAAGGATTGTAGCTTAAGCAAGAAAGAGGAGAGCTGGTCACACTCAAGAACATGAACAACCAGCACCCAAAAATACCAGAGGCTCAGGGGCATCCCATTCAGTTCAGGATAGCAGAATTGCTAGATTGGTGAATGTGCAAGCAAGAGAAGAAGCTGATTCCAGAGTGGCCAGGTGCATTTATGCATGTGGTATCTCATTCAATGTTGTTCGCTCTCCTTGCTGGCAAGATATGATAAGGGCAGTTAACAAAGCTCCTCAAGGGTACAAGGGGCCCAACTATGAGAAAGTCAGAACCCAGCTTCTCAAAAATGAGAAGGAACTTGTGGAGGACATTTTAGCTCCAATTCGTTCTTCCTGGAGTAGCTCTGGGGTTACCATAGTCTCAGATGGTTGGACAGATATGAGGCGCAGACCATTGATAAATATCATTGCCACTTCCCCCAAAGGAGCAATGTTTATCAAGGCAGAAGACTGCTCAGGAGAGGTGAAAGATGCACAGTTCATTGCTGATGTTATTATAAAAGCTATTGAACAAATAGGGCCTGACAGGGTGGTGCAAGTTATCACGGATAATGCACCAGTTTGCAAAGCTGCAGGTTTAATTATTGAGGGGAGGTATGACCACATCTTTTGGACACCATGCATTGTCCATAATCTGAATCTGATCTTAGAGGAGATCGACAACAAAGTTTCCTGGATAAAGGAAGTCACAGGGGAAGCAAGGGAGATTATCAAATTCATCACCAACCACCACCAGTCTCAGGCCATATTTCGAGAGTACTCCAAATTGGAGTTGTTAAAAGTTGCTGAGACAAGATATGCCTCAAACTTCGTGATGTTGCGCCGCCTTGTTGAGGTTAAGCATGCATTAGTTTCTATGGTGGTGAGTCAACTTTGGATTGAGTGGAGACAAGCAGATTCAGAGCGGGGATCTATGGTGCGTAGATTGTGCCTTGATGAGGATTGGTGGAGCAAGGTAGATTTCTTGCTAAAGTTCACAACCCCTGCATTTGAGCTTCTCCGGAGTGCTGACACTGACCAACCTTTCTTGGGAGAGGTATATGATGGCATGGATTCCATGGTTGAGAAAACTATGGAAATCATTTCGCAGGAGTCTCCACAACTTCTGTTTGTTGATGATCATTTGCTGGTTTGATCAAGAAAATCATTGTTGACAGGTGGAACAATTTCAATACACCATTGCACACTTTAGCACATGCTTTGAACCCCAAATTTTATGATGAGGACCTTATTGCTAAAAGCAATGGGAAGAGGAAGGCACCCCATAAGGATAGAGAGGTGGCTACTGGGGTGAAAAAAGCACTTATGAGAATGTTTCCTTCTCATCTACATAGGGAGGTAAAGGAGGAATTTGCCAGTTTTGCTGCAGGAATAGATGATTATGCAAATATATCAGCTTTGGAGGAGAGAAGCACCATGAATCCAGTTAGGTGGTGGATTTGTCATGGAGCAAATGGTGTACATTTGCAAAGCCTTGCCATTCGTATTCTTTCACAAGTGGCAAGCTCTTCATCAGCAGAAAGGAATTGGAGCACTTATGGTTTTATTCATTCTGTGAAGCGCAATAGGTTGGGCTCACAGAAAGCAGAGGATCTTGTTTATGTGCACTCCAACCTTCGCCTTGCATCTCGTAGGGGTCTAGAATACAACAGTGGTCCTTCTAAAGAATGGGATGTGGATGCAGAAAATCCTGATTTGGATCTCTCTCTTGCTGCCCTGAATATTGAGGACGATTCTGGAAGTGGAATTGGTGCATCATCTTCTTCAGCACCACCATCCACTGTTGAGCATTCTGCTGCTTCTATTTTTGATGAGGATTGTTATGATGAGGATTAGTCTTTTGTGACTTGTCTCTATAGTTCTTGCAGCCTTATAGTCTTTATTGTACTTGCAGCCTCATATACTAATATAAATAAAGGCTGATTTTGGATTTTCCAGTTCCTATATTTTTATTTTCATTATGTGATGACTCATGAGTAAATGTGATGTAAATTTAATCTTAATGTTTAAATGTTTAAGTAAATGTATCATTAATGCTTTATGATTGCACATATATATATATTAATAATTTTTAAATATTTTTAAATATATATATATATATATATATATATATATATATATTATTATATTATTATATTATTATATATATTCGCGTTTCCCCGTTTCCAAAATTTGGGGAGGTCGCGTTTCGTTTCGCTTCCCGTTTCGGAAACTCGTTTCCATTTCCCCGTTTCGTGCAACTTAGGCTAACACATAACGAAATTTTAGAACTTGGAGATCTGACATTACAAAGTTACAATCATTTCAAGATCGAGCTCCTAAAATTAGGAAAAAGAATGACTCGAATCAAGAAAATAGAAACACCTAGTAAGCAAAATTGGAGGGATGATTTGAAGAATGCCATCGAAGCTAAGATAAATGGTTTTTATCTATGGAATGGAAGCTAATATTGAAGGTACAGAAGCAGAATTGAAAGGCGACATGGAAGATTTGAAGAAAGACATGAAAGGTTTGAAGGAAGGTTGGACAAAGTTGTTACAAGAGAAGCTTCTTAATGGCGAAAAGGTAGTAGAGAAAACTCATGATGAGAACAAAAGAAATGTTAATCATGATTTCATAGAATCTAATGTTGGATTGAAGATGCACCATATTTCAAATATCGATATGAGGAAGTTTGATGGCAAGCATCCCGTAACATGGATACTACAGATAGAGCAATATTTTGATCTACATGATGTGCAACCATTACAAAAGGTACATATTGCATCTTTATATTTAGAACCGAATCAGTTTGTATGGTGTAGAGGGCTTTGCTCTCGTAAAACACTTGTTACCTAGTCAATTTTCACGGAGGAAATGATAACACATTATGAGGATATGAAGAGCAACACCATATTTAGCCAATTCATAAATCTCAAATAAAAGGGTTCAATGGCAGAGCACATTGAGGACTTCCAAAAATTGAATATAAGGGTAAATGATATTCCAAAGAAGCATAGGATTGAAGTCTTCATAGGGACTTTAAAGGATAACATCCAGCATGAGGTTCGCCTTTGGGAACTTGATTCATTGGAGAAAGCATCCAAGGTGTCTAGAAAAGTAGAAAGCAAAATTATGGCAACAAGGAAGTCTACCACTCACAAATCTAAAGACGGAACTGTCGCTGCTCCTAGCCTTCCACAACCTACAAGGTTGACACCACAACAGTTGGAGGAAAAAAGAGCAAAAGGCTTTGTTACAGTTGTAATAGCAAATACACTAAAGGTCATAAGTGTGCTGTGAAGAAATTATTTTATATAGATTGTGAAGAGGAGGAAGAAAAGGAACAAGAAACGTCAAAAGAAGAGGATATACACCAAGAACCGACCCCAAAAAAAGAAGAAATGAAGCTGACCATATCTTCTAATGCATTGACAGGAATTACCAATCCTCAAACTCTCAAGATAGAAGGGCATATCAAGAAGAAAAAGGTAATAGTGTTGATTGATTCGAGTAGTACCAATAATTTTATTCATTGTAAGATAGCCAAGGAATTGAATTGCTTCATATATCTAGCACTAGAGTGTCAAGTGATGGTTGCAAATGGAGGAATCATAAATTGCTCTAGAAAGTGCCATAATATCAAGCTATCCATGGGAGAATATGTATTGAATAGTCCAATTCTTTCCATTCCAATGGGTGGTGTTGATGTTGCACTAGTGCTTAGGCACTCTCATATTTTATGTCTAGCAGTGGGGAAGCCTTGACGAATTAACTTGAATATTATGAGGCCTCCCCTCAGCCTATGACAGCTGAAAAAAGGCAATTTCCAGCAAGCTGGAAATTGTTTTTTCAGAAATTGGGTTAAAACCCTTTTTGGAAAATTACCCAAGAATTCCATGTCTAAATTAGATCTTTGAAGTACAAATGAAATAAATTCACTCTAAATGATAAAATAGGAAAAATTAAGCATAGTAGAGTTACTAGAGAGATTTCTTAAGTAAGTTTGATTTGTAGAGTGTTGAAAATCTCTGACTTTATTGCACATTTCTGCAGGTATAGCAAGCAAAATATACTCAAATCTACAAAATATCAGCTAAATACGAGTGTAAAATATAAAGTATAAAACATGTATCTACTCTTGCATTTAGATCTATCAACAAAATTAAATTTCTCACAGACTTTTTAAACTTGTTAATAAGATAAAGCAACTAAAATCAGCCAGTAAGACAATCCTAAACTAATGCAGAAAAACAAAAAATAAAAAAAGATTTTGGATTTTTAGTGGAAAAAGAGGTGTTAAGTTAATACATGTGCCTAACTTACCTCACCCTTGTGGGAGTGTGAAATTGACACCATCATAAGTCGATCTTGCTAATAAATCAAGGGAGTGGGTTTGGTCTACAAGAAGTCGCCCCCACTATTTACTTAATACCCTCAAAAATGTTCAAAACAAGCTAGAAGCAGCCCCTTCAATGTGACATCTCTGGTCTTTAGTCGAGTGTGAGATCAATGCAAAACCCTGCACAACTTAAAGCTCCCTCTTGAAATAGTTAGATTGATCCACTTGCAAAACAAAATGGCTAATTCGAGTTGTCCCCTAATTCGCCCCTTCCATGTGACTATGTAGACCCCAATGGCACTATCTTTTAACCTCTGTGTAGTTCTACTTATTATCAAGTTTATTAGATTAAACCTCAATAGCAATTGAATCAAAGAAAAAAATCTAAATCAAAACCACTTCACATAATATATATGTATATATATAAAATTATAGACAAAGATTTGCAAAAGTGAGCTCTTTTATTAAGCATGGCACTAATCTCATATGAAAATTGTTGAGCATATTGTCATTGATGTCAAAGCAGGTGCAGGTGCAGAATGTTGAGCAGTTGTAGGATGTCGAGTAGATGTGCAGCATGATGTCAAAGTGGACGCAGGTGCAGAATGTTGAGCAGCTGTAGGATGTCGAGAAGATGTGCAGCATGTCATTGATGCCATTGCAGGAACATGTATGCAAGGGATGATGCAGTGAGAGGATGCAGTGAAGAAACCCTAACCCTAGGGTTTGCATTCTTCAACAATGGACATACCCCACTTTTGTTGGCACTTTTCAAGTCGCAGATTAGTGTGTTTGTCCTTGTGTCCCTCGCCATCAGATTCTCCTTGTCATGTTGATTCCCACAGTATGTGGAGCATCTCGTGGGCCTTCACGGTTTGTGGAATATGCACCATTAAAATTGAAGACCCAGCTAACGGGCTAAAACCCCAAGGGTTAATCAATATGGCAACCATGCATGATAATGTGGCAATAAGCCAAAGCATGATGACATGGCAACCCTAATGGTGTTTTTGAAGTGGCAGCTTTTATAATTAATGGAGCAAATATAGAAAATTTATTAATGGTCCAAAAAGTTGAAAAAAAATAAAAATTAATAAAATAAATATAAAGAAAATTAATAAAATATTTATGAAGGTCAAGTTATTTGGACTATTATCATACACAAAGATTAAAAGTAAAGGAATATAATTTCCGAAGTATTGGTCTTCTATAGATTTCTCCAAAATTCAAATATTAAATTTTGCTCCCTTCAAAAGAAAATGTCGAAATTACATGCTCATAAAACTATTAAACTATCAAATATCTCTCCAAATTGCAAGCGAAGGAATGAAATAATTTCTCTGCAGCCAAGCATAGTTCCTATTGATTTTCGGCACTGTGGAGAAACATTTTATCTATGGCTATTTGAAATCGGGTCAAGAATGCGTTGCTCCTTCTTCCATCAAAGGAATAGAAAAAGCTATGAGAACCTGTGCCCATAGCGTTTTGACTTATGTTTTCTTTTGTGAGGGGATTTGTTTTATTTTTGGCGCCAGGGTTTTTCTTTTTATCTTTTGCAGGTAGCATTGAAGGAGCCAACGCCTGATCTGTTAAATACAACTCTACGACCTTGTACCCAGAAACATTACACAACCCCTTTTGGACCGATATGTTCGCTTAATCTCTGAGCATCGCACAGTATAGGGCAAATCTCTGTCTCAGCCCTCTATACCGGCAAAAGTTTACAGGGCACAAGCATCGCATCTGACCTCTTCATTACTGAAGTCAATGGTTTATATCTGCGGTCCATCAAATTGTTAATCCAGCATTCATTCTCAGATTTCTTAGGGCAGAAAAACGAGAGGGTTGTTTTAGCAATTTGTTCCACTTGAATTTTTTCTGAAACAATGGTCAACGAAGCATGAGATCTGAATTCTGAATGTGTGAAGGCACTCGCACACTTTGTTGTGTTATGATTCTCGGTTCTATGGCAAAAGTAATCTCGTACTAGCCTTTTCAGTAGACTTGTCCAGCCTTAACCAGGACCTCACAGCCAGAGTACTAGTTGCATCGCCTGTATATGAATATGATATTAAATGTCTAGCTGGGGCAGGAATCCAAGTCATCTTCTTCACCAAAATGATATTTGTTGATGAATCATAACCATGTTTGTGGCTCTATGAAAAGACCAGTCCTGTACAGCAAACGTGTAACCTATACAAGCAAAGAATTGAGCCTGTGATTTTTCCTTTTTCTCAAAGCCTGAAGCAGCAATTTCTTTGAAGACAGATTTAGATAACTTTCTCTTGAGCAGCTTGATGGAAATTCTTGTGAATTAGTCCTGTGATCCTTTTCAGCCTGTAATGTGTTTTTGAAACAAGGATGAAGCATCATTGACTTGAAAAACTATCGAATGCTTGACCAAAATTTTAGCTTGTCACAAACTATGTACTGCAGGCCAAAGTATGGAAAGTCTCTTTTTACAAGAATTATTCCAAAGCTCTATGTCTCTTAATTCGGAGGCCAGCAAAGTCAGACAATGAGTCAAATAAAATATGAAGATAAGTGAACTGTGAAAGCCTGATTTTATTGCAGATCAGACTCTCAAAACACTTGCATCGAATAAAATCTAAAGACTCTATTCAGTCCTTACATATCTCATTGACTCCTAATCAAGTCCATGGAATAAATTCTGATTTATGTTCTGCTGATCTAAAGATAAGTGTCAACATAGTAATGGTTTTGTAGCAGCAATTTGATCCTCTCCCATGTTTGCTTCGGCAACACGTTCGCATCAGATCCCAGATCCAAAATGACCTGATCCATTTCATAATCTCCTATCTACGCGGTGAGTCTCATCTCACGCTCTGTTCGCGCCTTATGTTTACCAATTTTTCTAACTACGTGTTGTCCGCCAAGGACATTCTCTTTGCTAGCACATTTGTTTATTAACTGCTGCAGACCTTTCACATCTTTGCTATCGAGCAGCAGTTTCATGCAAGTCTCCAAAAACGTGGTAAGGACATAGGGATCAACCTCTGTAAGCACGATGGTTTCTTGCACTTTGTTCTCACTTCCGGAGGTGGAGGCCTCAGCGAAGCTCTTCTTGGCTTCCATAAAAGTTTCCTTAATGCGCTCCAGATTAAAACCAACTTCCTTTTCTAGGGCCTTGCGGACCCATCCATCTCCTTCAAGCTATTTACCCTTATCATCACTAGTCGTTATTCCAATTTTTAGTACTATATTCACACTTTGATCCTCCTAGCGAGGCTCAGCTCTCATCATCTATAAGTCCTGCGTAGGTTGCTGAGGTTGTGCCTTCTTTTCCTCCATCTTAGCTATGAGCACCGGGCATTCTTCTATAGTGTGATCAACTTGGCTACAGTATTGACATGACAGGCATGTCTGATTCTGACACTCCAGCGCGTAGTGCCTAAGTGCTCCGCAGTTGTAACAGATGACCTGTCCCCAGCCACTACCAGGTCCTCCTTGGCCTCGTCCTCGTCCTCGTCCCTGATATCCTTTGTGCACTCCTCAAGCGCCCTGCTTTGGAGGTTGAGTTTCTGCTTGCATCCGGTATGTAGGTGTTCTTTCCATAATCAACTCATAGCTGCGACAGTGGAGCTCATCATGGCCGACAGATTTACAGAAGTCGCAGAACAACTGTTGGAGTGTTTGAACAAACTTTTGAATCAAATGACAATTATCAGTTGCATGTTTCCCAGCAACCTGACAAATAGCGCACCATAGCACGACCCTCATGCTCGGCCTTGCTAGGGCTTCTAGCTTCAGGGGCACTGGTCCCCCTCTTGTGATAAAATTCGTGAATACGGGACAGTGATATTTATCGTGCCCCTGGCTCTTACCCTTCAGAGACTAGAGTTCCATGCACACCTCTAGTTTAGCCTCCTTATCTTTCTTTAAGCTTTGCAATTCTAAGCAGAGGCTCTGTAGCTGAGAGTGAGTCTCTTGTACCCCCAAGATCAGATCTTGAATGGGTGTTGCATGCAATCTCATTGCGATTTCCAAGGCTTCGGCCTAAGTTCCTATCTTCTGTTGCGACAGAGCAATCCTTAGGTGGGGCAGAAGCGAAGCTATAAATCATTCGCGATGCTAACCATCTGTGAGTTGCATGTTTGCTTCTCGAATTACACATTTCAACCTTTGATCTAATTCTCAAGGTGTCTCATCAACCCTCATCGTGATTTCCTTAAATCCAACTACTAACTGCGAGTCAGACTTAGGCTTACTAAACTCTTTTTTTAAAGCAGCATTAGTAATTGCTAGCAATGCCAGAGGATTATCATAACAGTACTTAATATACCAAATCAGTGCACAATCCTGCAAAGCGGTAACCAATTGTGCCTTCTTTATATTGTCATCAGTAATCCATTGCGTTGTTCACACAACATTCGCAACAAACCAGAACTACTCTGTATCTTTGCTCCCAATGCCTTTGAAGATCGATAGCTTCATCATATTCGCCATGGCAGATGGCGGTGGTGAAGGTGGAGGTGTGGGCGAAAGTGTATGTGGTGGAGGTGGAGTTGGAGGCGGAGTGGATGGATGACTTATTCGAGGGAACCCTTGAGTGATTAGCTGAACAACGCTTCGCGACGGAGTCCGTTCCGCCCCTTCTTTGTCACTTATAGGAGGTCCAATCAGAGGACTATACTCCGGTCCTGCTCTTTCTCAATCTCTAAAGAATCGTCCACTTCGCATAGATTCAAACATCAAGGTAATGGCATCACCCGTTTTTCACGCAACAACATTTTAATCCAGGTATTCAAAGATCTTGATACTTACTCGTAGTCTCTTGAAAAACCTTCGCTCCACTTCGTTGTAGCTGACTAAGGTATCAACAGCGAACTCTATAACAAATCCTCCTATAATTCGATCGAGCCATTGATTAATAGCCCGCGCGATCTTGTCTTCAGAGGCTTCTAATCGTCATACCAATTCCGAAGTCCACACTATTGGACCGTCAAGCTTCCACCTCCCTTGATCATCTGCCAACTTAGCTAGCCACTCGTGTAATTCGATCGAGAAGGTGCACAATAAAATTTCGTGTATCTCCATATACAAATCTCTGTCTAACCACTGCTCCTTTGAAAGGCGCGGATTCATATTTTCCTGCGCCGCAATTTTTCTATCCAACCACTTTTCAATTTCTTTCTTGGTCAAATTCCAGTGATGCAACATCACACATCTTCAAGCAGATCTCGATCCCGGTAACGGAACCATTTTTTGGCTTAGGGGGTCCTGACCCACGTTCAGAGTTAGTTGCGCCACCCAACGAATCCCTACACTACTCGCCCTTTCGACAACACCCTGCGTAGTGCAGGCTGCAGTGTCACTCGAAGCAGTATGGGGGGATGCAAGAACCAAGTTTCTGCATCCAGAGACCAATGTGATGTCTTTAGCGCCTCAAATTTGCCTTCGCGCAGATCGATAAGCTCTTAGAGCTTGGTACTGCAACTCTACTGAAACAGCCTCCAGACCTTCATGAAGGTCTACGATCGGCTTTTGCAAACCCTTATCAGTTGATTTATCCACTTACGCGCATCAAAGAGCAATCCTAGATTAGTGTTCGCACAGATCTACTTAAGTTATTTAGAAAACATAACAGAACATAACAGTCTTCGCAAAAGTAGTTAACATGCATTACGTACATCTATTAAGACTTATTCAGGTGAATCGTGCATCATTAGATCAATATTCCATAAACACATTATTCATCCACAACATATATCGTAAACAGAAGTAGACAGAAATAATCATGTATACACAATATTTCTTTGGTAATCTTCTTTATTGATCTTCAATATGGTATTACAGACTCAAAAATACCCTGCAGGGGTCCGCGCACTCAGCTGCAGAGCCTTTTTCTCCTATCTGACCCACTTCTCTGCGCTCTCACTTCTAAGATTTCATTCGTTATCCATCATTACGTCACACATGCCTTAGACTCTCTAAGACACACCTATTTATAGCCTTTTACATACAATCCCATGGTCTGCGAACCATGGGTGGGTCTCAAAGCCGACTCAAACTTTACATAAACAAGGGCTAAACCCCTGACTCCTAACCATCTAATCGCTCTGCATCCACAAATCATGGAGACTTTACATTAGTTACAAAATATACATCAAAACTTGGGTTATCTTAACCGCAAAACTAACCCAAGGGACCCCATCTCAACAGAGCTTCTTATTGCATGACTTTCTTACAAATGCGAGAGACTTTCCCAATAGAAAAGGTTGCTCCTTTTGATGAGGATGATTTGTTGTTTCCTTGGATGATCTTCTTCTAGGGCAAGGAGATGATCCTTTGAAGATGTTCCATGCCTTATTGCCTTCAATTTGCCTTCTTTTGTAGTTTAGATCAAGACTGCTTCTAGGACTTCAACCTTCTTCGAGATGATGTAGTCTTCAATTTTGAGGTACTTTGAGCTTCATTGCTTTATAGACAACGTGATGAGTCTTGGTGGCCTTTTCATGATGACTGTGGAGACAAAAGATCTTGTTGTTGTAGATTGTCTCCTTGATTGCATAGACAAAAACCCTTGCTGATGTAGACTGTTGTTGTACACTGATCCTCCAATTTTGACAACGCCCTTCAACTTTCTTTGATGCCCTTCCGAAGTTGATCCTTGAATGTCTCTTTCTGTTGCCCTTCCTTTGACTTCAGCACCTTAGCTCTGATCCCATGTTGAAGAATCTAGGACAATTAGAGTTAATGAGATTCTTCTTTCATGATAACTATTTGTGAGGTATGTTAACTTTTCTTCTTAGCACAATCTTCATTTGTTATTATTAGTGTGTGTCTTCTTGTTTCATCAAATAGCTACCAAAAACAAAGGGAGGAGAACACACAATGCTGGCTTTCTACCAGGGCCAAAACCTCTCCCTCTTGGAGAGGAAAACCAGCACAAAATTCTTCTTATCGAGATTCCAATTGATGAATACAAAGACCATGACCCTTGACCTATTATGCCATTCCAAGACCAAGACATCAATCCTATTCTTTGTCACTACTGAGATCATCCTTATGCTGCACCATTGAGGCCATTACTACTGCTTCATTGAGATATTCATTCTTGTTGCACCATGATTGCTCCTTCATCAAGATCTTCAACATCACAACGAGATCTTCAGATACATGAATGAGCGCTGCACTGAGATCATTGTTGCATCACTGCTACACTACTGATATCTTCATTGGAACACCACCGAGATCAAGACTGCATCTATGATGGGATCATGACTGTGTATGCCCAGACAAGATCATTCTTCTAACATGTATGCCAAGACTATGATTGTGTCTTCTTTTGCATTGTGATCTTTACCGAGACTGTAACCATGTTCTTCTTGCATCGAGGTCTACTGCAACTATGTCGAGATTGTATGATTGTGACCTTATAACTAGGCCGAGACTTTAGAGATGTATGTGAAGATATCATTGTAGTTTTCACCGAGATTTCAGAGGTATGCCGAAATTCTGTCCTCATCCGCAGTTACAGAGACTTGTCTGAAGTTCTGTGTTTTCCTGTGGTGACCCTAGCCGCATATATATAGTGGTTAGTCTCCAATATTTAGCCGATGTGTTAGTGAACCGTTGTGTCTCCTTTTAGAGCCGACATGACTGTGTTTTATCTTGCTTGAAGGCCGACTTCATTAAGGGTGATTATGCTTGTCTTTGGAGGGCTTCTAGACTTTTTTACAGACTTCTATACATTACACATAGGCTCAAAAAGAGCATGACATTGACTTTTTAAAATAAATCCTAAGGCTTTCAATGGGAGACACTAAATAAATAAACCTCTTGCTCATGAAACACATGTAGCAAGGCATAATAATAAATTCATTTTCTTGTTTACAAAAATCACAATTACAATGTCATGAAAACCGAACCTAGTTACACTTTCTTCAACAACATGGATTTCTCAACCTTACAAGAATATCTATGCTTTTTACTCTTATAAGATCCCATCTGTCGGTTTAATCAAGGATTTACAAGTCTACCTTGCAATGCATCCTAATGTATTCCTAAGTATAGACATTGTGGTGTTGGATGTGCCTTTGGCTTGGAGAATGTTGTCACAAAAATGGATCGCAGATGTAGGTGGCGCTATTCAAATCGATCTATCTTACATCACGCTACCTACTCCTAAGCATGAGTTTGTTAGGTTATACAAGGAATCGTATAGAATGAATCATGTAGAATATCCTAGAAACCCTAACAATCAAGTTAAAATCATAGAGGAAAGATGGGGTCTTACATGGATGATTTGTTAGTTTTTGTAGCATCAAATGTGTTCTGTCAGGCCAGGTAGTAACTCCACAAAATTCAATTCATGTTATTCTTTTAGGTTGGTCTTTATTATATAGATGAGGGAGACTGTTCACTTCATCTCCCGATGACTGTTCATATCTCTTATTATTTATTTACATTGATTATATTTATTCACCCAATCCTGATGATTAGGTGTCAACATTCCCCCCTTTAATCTGAAGGGATGTTGGTGAGTCCAAGCATCATTCTGAATCGTTCAAGCCTTTCTCTTCCAAGTGCTTTGGTGAAGATGTCGGCAATTTGCTCATTAGTGGAACAATGACGGAGAAGGATTGTTTTGGCCTCAACATGATGTCGAATTAGATGATATTTGGTATTGATGTGCTTCGTTCGATCATGGAACTTTAGGTTCTTGGCCAACTTTATTGCAGAGGTACTGTCAATCATGAGTGGAGTTGATTGTACTTGTTTTACCTGCAAATCTTCAAGAATTTTCCTGAGCCACACAATTTCTTTTGTTGCTTCAGCGGCTGCCACGTATTCTGCTTCTATTGTGGAATCTACTGGAACTGATTGTTTGTGTGATCTCCAGGAGACAGCTCCTGATCCAAGACACATAGCATATCCTGAAGTAGATACCCAGTTTCTTTGTCTCCATCGGAGTCTGAATCAGAGTATCCAATCAAACTAAAGTCGTCCACCTGTGTATACTTGATTCCAAAGTCTTGAGTTCCATTCAAGTACCTTAGAACTCTTTTTGCAGCAGACCAATGTCCCTCACAAGGCTTTTGCATAAACCTAGAGAGGATTCCAATAGCAAAAGAAATGTCTGGTCTGGTAGTAGTTAGGTAGTTGGAACTTCCTACAAGTTGTCTATACTTTGTTGCATTCTCAAATTCTTTTCCTTAAATAGATGTGAGCTTTAAGTTTTGTTCCATTGGAGTAGTAAGAGGATTGCATTCTGTCATGCCAAACCTGTTCAACAAATCTCCAATGTATTTATTTTGAGAAAGAAATATGGATTTCGGATGTTGGGTTACTTCAATACCAAAATAGTAATGAACATAGCCCAAATCAGTCATTTCAAAACTTTTCCCCAATTCCTTCTTTATGGATGCAATGTAGCTTTCATTGTTCCCTGTCATCAAAAGATCATCTACATATACTACAAGATATACAATTGTTTTGCCAACTTTCTTGACAAATAAAGTTGCATCATCAAGATCATAATGTTTGAAATTGAGTTTCAGAAGATGCTCAGTTAGTTTTTCATACCAGGCTCGCAGTGCTTGTTTGAGGCCATACAAGGACTTCACAAGTTTGCATACTTTATGTTCATGTCCTTTCACAGCAAATACTTCAGGTTGGGACATAAAAACATTTTCTTTTAGATCTCCATTCAAGAAAGCAGTTTTTACATCCATTTGATGGACTTTCCAACCGTTCTGAGCTGCTAGGGCAAAGAGTGTCCGAATGGTAGCCCATTTTGTTGTGGGGGCAAAAGTCTCCTCATAATCGACCCCTTTCTTCTGTGCAAAACCTTTTTCCACAAGCCTAGCTTTGTGCTTGTCAAGTGAGCCATCAGCTTTATACTTGTTCTTGTAGACCCACTTGCAGCCAATTGGTTTGGTTCGTAATGGAGGATCAACCAGCTTCCAATTGCCATTCTTTATGAGGGCATCATACTCTTTTTGCATCGCTTCTTTCCATTCATCATGAGAAGCAGCTTCTTTGAAGGAAGTTGGTTCAAAATCTATAGACAAGTTCAATTCACAATCATAAGAAACATCCATATCAACAGGTGAATTAGAGTCATCTACATCACCTCCATTTTGCCAGTTTGAATTTCTAGTTCCTGTCTTTCCAACCTCATCAGGATGAACACTTTCAAGTGTCTTTGTCAGCCACTTTGGGGGACCTTTCTCAGATGGTCCAGGCTGCTCCGTTGATTGAGTTGGGACTGAATCAAGATTGAGTCTCCCAATTCTATCAATCACATCACTTAAAGCATCATCCATTGTTGGAGTTTCATGCGGGGGAGAGAGATCTTCAGAAGAAAATTCCACATGTTGATTTAGTATAGAAATCCCCCCTTCAAGATGTGGAATCTGATTATCAAATTCTTGAAATTATTTTGCATTTGCGAATCAATCCAAGTGATCAAGTTGTCGCTCAACAACATTGTCTGTTTTGGATGATTCAAGAAAAATTACATCTCTAGGTACAACAAACTTTTTATTGACTTCATCATAGAGACGGTATGCTTTGGAGGTGTTTTAATACCCCAAGAAGATACACTTACGACTTCTTGCACCAAGTTTGTTTCTATGTACCATTGGTATCAAGGCATAACAGGTGGAACCAAAGACTCTAAGATGCTTTACCGAAGGAACATGCCCATACCACATTTCATATGGAATCTTGTTTCTAATAGCATTAGATGGACATCTATTCTTTATATATGCAGCACATAGAACAACATCAGCCCAAAACATTATCGTTACAATTTTGAAGAAGAGCATGGATTGTTCCATATTTAAGATTGTCCTATTCATTCTTTCAGCTACACCATTCTGTTGGGGATTATAAGGTACAGTTGTTTGATGTTTGATCCCATGTTGGCGAAGATAGTTTACAAATTCATTTGATGTGTATTCTTTTCCATTATCAGTGCGAATAGACCCAATATGAGATTGTGCATCATTTCCATTTATGAAAGTTCTTGAATGTTTGAAAAGAATCAAATTTGTTCTTCAATAAATAAACCCAACACATTCTAGTGTAGTCATCAATAAATGTCATCATATATTTATTTCCATTTGCAGAAGGAATAGGCATTGGACCACATAAATCTGAATGAATGAGTTCAAGTTTTCTATGTGCTCTTGAATGTGAATCATGAAAACACTATTTGCTATGCTTTCCTAGAATGCAAGCATCACATTGCTTAAGTTTCCTAGGAATTGTAGGCAAACCAACAACACCATTTTTCTTCAACAAGCGGAGGCTGTCATAGTTCAAATGTCCAAATCTCACATGCCAAAATAAACTTGATGGAAGTGTACTTTCTTCATAATGAGAATTGTATGAGAAATGTTGTGCACGAGTAGAGGTACCTTGCAGCTTGAGAAGCCTTTCTTCTTCTATTCCCCTCATGACAAGTGAGTGGTCAGATGCTTTTCTCACCTCAAGCTTGCCATCAAACATATGAATGGAGTGACCTTGTTGGCGGATGTGGACCAAGGACAGCAAGTTTCTCTTGAGCTGTGGGAGATATAAAACATGATGTAGAAGAAAGGCTGGAAGACCAGGAAGTTTAAACCTGATTGTGCCAAGCCCTGATGGCTTGATTTTTGATTGGTCTGCAAAGTACACTGCTCCATCAACATTGTCACTAAATTCTTCAAAAAAATCTTTTCTATGAGTCATGTGGCAGGTTGAACCTAAATCAAGCAACCAATCATTTTTCCAAGAAGCAAGTGAAGCATTAAATAAATCTTCATTTACTCCAATATTACATTGTGCCACACCATAGTGAGTGGATTCAGGTGCTTTACCTTTGTCTGTATCATCAGCTTTACCTTTCTGTTGGTTTCTTTGCTGCTCAATTTTGTCCCATGGTAACTTGCATGTAGAGGCATCATGTGATCCATTTCGTTTGCAGCGTATGCAGTGCAAATCTGCCTTTTCTCCTTAAGAGTGTCTGCCCCCCCTGCCTCTAAAATATCTTCCTCTTCGTCTTCAACCACCTCTTCCTCTGGAAGAATGTTGAGCAGGATGCTTTTCTTTATGATGCTTTTCTTTATGAGCAAGGCACACAGCCTTTTCAGAAGATTCAGTGGTTGTCTTCTTTCCAAAAGCTTTCTCTCTTTCAGCAAATTTTTTCACAAGAGAGTCAAAGGTAATGTCTTTAAGATTTCCATTTGCTTGCAATGACTCAAGATAATTGGAGTAAGTAGGATAAAGTGACTTGAGAAAAGTGATAAGAGGAATATCCAAATCAATTTTAGTGGCTTGGATATCATGCATTATAGACTTTACTTTAGATGCAAGAGCAAGAGGATCATTATTTTGCAATTCAAGAGTAAAGAGTTTAATCATGAGTTGAACAACTTCAAGTGCAGAATGTGAGTCATAGAGTTCTTTCAGCTTTTGTAAGGCTTCGAAAGCAGTTGAAAATGGCGTAATATGGTGGCTCACCTCTTCACTTACAGATGCTGCAATTAATGCATAGGCTTTGTTGTTCTTGTTTTCCCAAATGGCAAGCTCTTTGTCTGAGGTAGGTTGTTCTAGTTGTTTGTCTCTGTCTCCAATGCACACTCCTTTCCACAACTCATTGAAAATGAGGGTGTGTTTTATCATCCAGGACCACTCAGGATAGTTCTCCTTGCTAGTGAGAACTATTCCCACAATGGATATGATTGAATGCATATTGTAACAAAAACTTCTGCTGCAAAATTTTACTCCTAATGGGAAAAAATATAATTCTGATATGACTGGACAGTAAATTCAAATGTCAATACGCAAGACTGTAAATACACAAAACTGTACAGCGCATTCAACTGGACAACGCTCTGAATTGGACAGTGTAAATACACAAAACTTTATAGCGCATTCAACTGGACAGCGCTCTAATTTGGATAGCGTAAATACAAAACTTTATAGCGCATTCAATAGAGGTATATACAGCACTCCAACGGAGGTACGTTTTTTTTTTCTTTTCAGGATACACAAATGTAAATGATAGTTTTGCATCTCTTCTCCTTGCTGCTAGTGCGACCTCTTTTACCAGATCCGTCAGCTCTCGAAGTGTAGCATCCCTCCATGTGTAGATCTGCACTTCATCTTTTGGCTCTTTGCCTCTAACTGCAAAGTCCTCTGCAATATGATGATTTCCACATTGTGGCCGTGGAGACCTGGGCTCGAATCAGCGCAGCGCTTTACCAATACACCACCGTGGGAGGACTCGTATCCCAACAACCACACCATTAACCACTTTGCATGTTCAAAGGTTCATTTGATGGAGGAAATCGTACTTATGGTGTAATGGGATTGCAACTACCCACGGATACAAAAGGAAATTGTATGTAACTAAGCAAATAAAATTCATACCATGAGATGGAGACAATGTTAAATTACAAGTCAACTAACAGAGAGCATCATTCGAACAAGGTACCACAACGAAAATATATACAGCACCGTCCTTTTTCCTTTATTGAGATCCAAATGTGAAATATATCAAAAGCAGCCAAAACAAAAACTCTCCAGGTCTTTTAGCAGTGAACTCACTAAATCAGAAATATGGAAGACGCAAATATGAATATGAATATAGATATTGGAAGACCAAAGTCTGAAAAGCCAGTGATAACTAGTACGGAAGCTTGGTTTCAAGAAGTGAAGGACGGAGTGGACCGAGCAGTAAAGAGGCACTCTGATATCAAGATAGTAAAAAATACCACTAAATTTCCAGCAATTCCAGCGAGGCCACCGAGAAGAACCATTGGAGGGCGTACTAGTCTCTGAATTTAGGCAGCAAGAAAACTCACATTCAATTCTAGAAGCCACGATGATTATGTGCAAAAGATGGCATACATGATTATGGCAGAAGCCATGTAGATAATGCAATGTTTAGACAGTGGCAGCAACTGTGGAGGGGACAAAGAGCGCAGTAGACAGACTCCACAAGGGGCAATGGACAGACTGCAAGCAACTAGCAGAAGGGAGTTACAAGACTATGCCAAAAATGGAGCTGGCTCTGATACTATGTCAAGTCAGGTAGTAACTCCACAAAATTCAATTCATGTTATTCCTTTAGGTTGGTCTTTATTATATACATGAGGGAGACTGTTCACTTCATCTCTCGATGACTATGCATATCTCTTATTATTTATTTACATTGATTATATTTATTCACCCAATCCTGATGATTAAGTGTCAACATGTTCTAACCACGAAATTTGGTGGAGAGGCTAGAATACATGAAATCTCCAAAACTCAGATATCGTTTCTAGAAATTCCACCTAGAAATCACTGAATTAGATTATTAACCGATTTTTTAAATATTTCCTAAGTCTAGACTTAGGGAATATGGTTAATTAATCAGAATTAATTAAGTAAAGGTGCGAATCATCTAGAAACTCACACAGATCGACTTCGATATGATCCTAGCCATTGATTAAGTTTTAATCTTGCTAGTTGACGTTCCAACAAAGGATTATCAGAAGAAGTCGATGGGCACCTGGAGAAGACACACCAACAGTTTGATTTCATTGGCAAATCAATTTCCAAAGAGAAACAACAGTTTTCGAAGAGCTAGAGATCAAAGCAGAGACAGTGAGAGGTAGAGACTGTTGTCTGGAGGAAGTTTTCCAAATTCGGAGAGGTAATAGCAAGGGGTCGAGTTATTTCCAGTTAGGCAACACAAAGGACTACGCAGTTGCTTCAAAGAAGAAATTCAATTTAGCTAGAGAGATTCGTTTTCAATTCCAAAGGTCGATCAAAGGGTCCAAAGTGTCGGAAAAGTGATTTCCTCAACAGAGACAAGCATAATGACGTCATGATAGGCAGTTCAGAGGCTATATGTCATAGGGTCTACGAAGAGCAGCACGGAGGCCAACACAGAGGGTCCAGGAGGACGAATTTTTGAAAGAGATGTTGAGTCAAGATTGCTTGTGGAAGAAGGGTAATTCCCTTAGATAATTTTGCCCAGATTTTCTTGATGTTTGGATTACCAGTTGGGCATCCATAGATTGTACTCAGAATTTCACTGCTGCTTAATAATAAAAACCCTCATTGTTGCATCAATTTTCCAACATTGGGTTTTTCCAAGGACAATTGTCCAAAAATAACAGTGTCAATTTTATTGTGTGCACTAGTATTTTCTCAGTTTCCAGCGCTATTATTTCCACAGTTTTTATTTGTGAAAGTTGCAGTGTGATTTATTTGATATTTTTCGTAGCAGATAAATTGTTAAAATAATTAACAATTGGAAAAATAAATTCCATTTGCTGCAATAGGATTTCAGTTTTGAAATTTTCACATGGTATCAGAGTGTGAGTGATTAGTGGGTAATCTCATAAGCGAAGAAGAGAATTTCGCTGCTCCGTGGGAGCAGTAGGCCGAAATTCTTGAGGCAACGCAGTTCCTTGACACGCAGGCCAAGTTGCTGGAGCAGGAATTCGATTTTCAATTCCAGGGTTGCAGAAATGAAAAATTTCCCAGGATTGTGATTCTAGTAGTAAGAGGGAGCAATTGCAGCTTAGATTTTCGTTGAACGGATTTTTGGTTGGACGTAGAGGGTTTTGTTGCAGGTTGCATAAGAAAAATCTGCATCAGGTGCAAGAGAAAAGCACACACAACAGAGGGAATATTTTTGTCAAGGAATTTTGAGTCTCAGAAGTTTGATTTTTCCAGGCAGATTAGCAATAGCAGCTAGCAGATCTGCACATTCCAGAAGGGAGTGCATATTAGAATATCTCTATTTAGTATTTAATGCTCAGTCTTTTAGCTGTTGCTATTTTTATTCTTTTAGCAGTTTCTTAGATGAAACTGCTTGTTTCTATATTCTACATAGAAACCTGATGTTTCTATTATTGTAAATATCCTTGTATTATCATTGAGCTGTTGGCTCTTGGTTAATCAATTCATTCAATATTCTTTTACATGAATGCTTCGCACTATTTTATGGTATCAGAGCACAGGGATTTTTTTTTTCAAAATAATTTTTCATAGATTGAAAAATTCAGTAGTTCATTTCGAAACTGCTCTCAGGGTCTGCAGATTTCTTGATCTTCATTCCTTTCTAAGGTCGAGCCCTCTGTAAGCCAGGTAGCCTTCGCTGAGTCTTAGCCTCGGCTTTGCTCATTGTGATAAAAGCTTACAGTCGTCAATCTCGATACAGAAAGGGATTCATCTTTTGCATTACCATCTTATGAGGATTTAACTTTGTGGCCATCCGATCAACGAATTTGGAAGCCGTGCAGGACCGCCGACGTTTTTGAAGAATCAAGATTCGAAATAGAGCTGTGGGATCTGTTCTGAGGAAGGTTCCGGATCCATTCGAATCGAGGCACGCCAGAAACATATCAAAATTCCGGCACTTTCCAGCGGCACCAAAATTCGACTTGCTTTGCCACACGGGAACGTGGCAACACGCTCTTCACTCACACAGTTCGACGCTCAGTCTTCGCTCACGGGAATATATCAGTAATCGCACGCCTGAATCAAATCAAAGTTACGGCAAGGCTTGCGAGGTATTTCAGGACTCTGCGTAACGCCGTGGTTCCTCGGGAAGAGATCGCTTCAGCTTGAATCACACGGAAGTTGTGATAATTTGGGTTCTCTATTCGTCCAGGGTTTCGAACGCGGATTCATCGCTTTTTCCCAGGGATTCCCGTGCCGGCGGATTGACGCATGTTCTAACGTGTGTGATCACCGACGTTTTTTTTTGTATAACGGACGGGATTTCGACAGGATTCCTCATATTCTGTACAGCCAGGGACTCGAAATTTAGCCATTTTTGGCCCGGAACTGACAGCGTGTTGTTCAGAGCATTGATCCAGCGGGTCCCGAGTTCGCACTTGTTTTTTACTTCGCAAAGTGAGGTAGTTCGTTCGCAGCTCCCGTGGTATTGCATTAACGTTTTGTGTATTATATTGACTGCGTCCGAAGCGTTGGCTCACGGTGTTCTCCAGATTGAGTCCGTCCAAGACCCGATGGTGCCCACAATTCGTATATATATTTTAGAGGACGTGCAGGACGAGATCCGAGCCACCTTTATTTGCTGAGAAATCGAGTTTTTTTAAAAACAGAGCGAGATCCTTCAGATCACGTGACGGCAGTTTCACGTAAAGGTATTTTTCAGCTTCACGTTTTTTGCTTAGAAAGTGGATTAAAGGTTATTGTGATCTGATTTGAAGCGGTGGGACCACAGTTTAATACTTAATGCTAGCATTCATCTATGTGATCTATCAACAGTTTAAAGCCAGCATCACAGTTATTTTTTAAAAGCGTGATCAAACCAGAATCACAGTCATTTTTAAGTAAGCATCACAGTTATTTTTTGAAGCGTGATCAAACCAGCATCACAGTCATTTTTAAAGTGGCGTGATCAGATCTGAGTATTTTTTTGTGTGTGTGCAAGTCTATTTCTTTCACAACAGACTTTATTAACAATTTGGTACAGTCATCTTGAAAGAAGATTTTTAAGCAGGCAGCTACACTTTGTTGTGTCTCAAAACTTCTGTATTATCTTTGGGAAAATGGCCACGCTCAGCAATCTGATGTTAGAAGGAAATCAACGCTTTAATGGCAGCAACTATAACATTTGGAAACAAAGAATGCTGACCATTTTTGAATACAGGCGTCTTGATCAGCTCATTTTGGGCAAAGAGCTTCGTCCCGGTACAGCTGGTACCGATCAAGATAAATTTGATGATCGAAATCGGGAGGCTGTTATGCTTCTCAAGCTCTCTGTCGCTGATGATCAGTTACCACAGATTCCCTCTGGCAAGACCGCTGCCGAAATCTGGCAACAGTTGAAAGAACTGCACGAGACATCTGACAAAAGCAGAGCATTTTTTCTCAAAAATCAGTTGTTCTCCATCATGATGGATGAACATATGTCTTTACAGGAACATCTCAACAAAATTAAAGACATTCGAGATCAGCTCGAAGCCATTGGTCGGACCATGGAGGAAGAAGATATGGTAGTCATTACTCTGAAGAGTCTACCAAAATCTTATGAACACTTCATAGAAACACTCAACATTACAACCACAAATGTTGATCTGAAGTTTTCAGATTTATGTACCAAACTTCTGCAGCAGGATCGGTGGAAACAGCAGTTTGGTAGTGGTACTTCATCAGTGCCCTCGGAAAATGCATTTGCTGCAAAATACCAGTCCTCTCAGTCTTTTCAGCAGAAAGGTTCTCCTCAGTCTTTTGATCCTGCTAGGAAGAAAAGTGTGCAGTGTAATTACTGTCGCAGGTTCGGTCACATGAAGAAAGATTGCCGACAGAGGATTGCTTCTGAACAGAAGAAACAGGGAGGGCCAAATCAGACAGCGAATGTTGCAGAACATTCCGAGCAGACAGATTCTGCCTTTTACGCCTTTATGGCTAAAAGGTCTTCAGAACATGTTCCATCCTCTGCATGGTACATTGATTCTGGTGCATCACGCCACTTCTCTCACAGGCGTGACTGGTTTATTGACTTCTCACCTTTCAGTGATTCACTGGTATTTGGTGGAGGTGAAAAGTACAATGCAGCTGGCAGGGGTACAGTTCAAATTCAGTCTGGTGGACGCACGCTCATATTTCTAAATGTATACTACATTCCTGGTATGGAGATTAATCTGCTATCTGTCAGCCAGATTATGAGGAATTCTCCTCAGCTTGATGTTATGTTCAGTGCACACAAGTGCTCCATCATTGACAGGGAGACCAGTCTAACAGTTGCTGTTGGCCTAGAGGACCATGGTCTATACAGGCTACTTGACACCGGTGATTTTCGAGAAGTGGCTCTAGCAGCACGTGTCTCTCCCATCAGCACTCTATGGCATCAGCGATATGGGCATCTCAATATGCAGTATCTCTCTCAGCTCTCTCGGGAGGGACTTGTGTCAGGATTACCTGATATTCAGACTCAGCAGTTGGGGGTATGCAGCGCCTGTCAAGCGGGAAAACAACATCGGTCTTCATTCAAAAATGGAGAATCTTGGCGCGCATCTAAGGTACTTCAGTTACTTCATGCTGATCTTTGTGGTCCTATGAATACAGCTTCTATCACTGCTTGCAAATATTTTTTACTTATTGTAGATGACTTCAGTAGAAAGATGTGGGTGTATTTTTTAAAAAATAAATCTGATGCTCTTAGTACCTTTCAGAAGTTTAAAACCTTAGTTGAAAAAGAATCTGGTTGTAATATCATGACCCTTAGGACCGACAATGGGGGGGAATTTTGTTCCTCAGCTTTTGCCAACTTCTGTGATATTCATGGCATCAAACGTCAATTAACCACACCTTACACTCCCCAGCAGAACAGTGTTGTCGAGCGTCGCAACCGCACGGTTGTTGAAATGGCTCGTTCCATGTTACAACACAGGAGTGTTCCAAACAAATTCTGGGCTGAATCAGTATTTACTGTTGTTTACCTTCTTAACCGATCACCTACTCAGGCTGTTAAAGGGAAGACTCCTGAAGAAGTTTGGTCTAGTCGTAAGCCTAAGATCAGTCATCTCAAAGTATTTGGCTCAGTTGCATATGTTTGGATTCCATCTGCTAAGCGCTCTAAGTTGGATCCCAAAAGTCAGAAACTCATGATGACAGGTTACAGTGATCATCACAAGGCCTATAAACTGATAAATATAGCCACTGGTCGTCTTAGCTTCAGTCGAGATGTAGTATTTGATGAAGATAGAGGATTCTTTCAGTCTTCTTCTTCTGAGCAGCGTTCTAAGGATCAGCCTCACAGTGTTCTTCTTCCAGTCAGTCCACCTGATGGGAGGGATGATGTAGCATCAGTATTTGATGATACTCGATCTGAGCTTCCTCCAGCAGCTAATCCTCCTCTTGCTGTTCCTATTGCTCTTGAGCCTTCTCCACCTCCTCCTGCTATTGGTTCCTCTACTCCTGATATAGGTTCTTCTTCTCTTCGGCCAAAATGGTGGGCTAAAACCATCGGTGATCTCCGGGATGATGAGCTCCTTGAAGGAAGAACTTCTAGACATAAGAACAGACAACAGTCTACAGTCAATTTTGCTCTTATGGCTAACCTACACAGTATTTTTGAGCCTCAAACCTATTCAGAGGCTAAGGGTACATCTGAGTGGGAAAAGGCTATGGAAACTGAATTTCAGAGTCTTCAGAAGAATCACACCTGGACACTTTCTGATCTTCCTGCCGAAAAAAAGCCCATAGGCTGCAAATGGGTGTATAAAGTGAAATACAAAGCTGATGGAACCATAGACAAGTATAAAGCTCGTCTTGTGGCTCGAGGGTTCTCACAAAAGGAAGGCATCGATTATGAGGAGACTTTTGCTCCTACAGCCAAGATGAGTACAATAAGGCTTGTTCTTGCTCTAGCAGCTCAGTTCAATTGGAAAGTTCATCAGATGGATGTAAAGAGTGCTTTCCTAAATGGTGATCTTCAAGAAGAAGTCTACATGACGCAGCCTCCAGGATTCAAGGTTGCTGGTCAAGAACAGAAAGTGTGTCGGTTAGCTAAAGCAATCTATGGATTGAAACAAGCTCCTCGAGCTTGGTACATGAAAATTGATCAGTACCTGACAGATCAGGGTTTTCAGCGGAGCCCATCTGATGCAAACCTGTATATCAAACATACTGGTGATGATATCTTGTTTGTGGCTGTCTATGTGGATGATCTTATCATTACTGGCAGCTCTGCACATTTGATCCATGGGATCAAACAAGATCTCTGCAGAACTTTTGAGATGACCGACTTGGGACTTCTTCATTATTGTCTGGGGGTTGAAGTGTGGCAGACTGAAAATCAGATCTTTCTCTCTCAGTCCAAGTATGCAAAAAATCTTGTGGAAAGGTTCAGAATGCAGGATTGCAAACCGACCACGACCCCTATGGAACCAGGGCTCAAACTTTCAGCACAGTCATCCTCTCCCCTTGTGGATGAAACTTTATTTAAGCAATTAGTGGGCAGTCTCATCTATCTTACTGCTACCAGACCTGACATCAGTTTTGCAGTAAGCTACATTTCTCGCTTTATGTCAGCTCCTAAAGTTGATCATTGGATAGCAGCAAAGCGGGTGCTACGATATGTGCATGGTACTTCTGATTATGGCCTCTTATATACTTGCAGCTCTAATCCTATTCTCCGTGGCTACACTGACTCTGACTGGGCCGGTTCGGTTGATGACCGTAAATCTACAGCTGGGTATGTATTTAGTCTAGGATCTGGTGCTGTTACTTGGACTAGTAAGAAGCAACAGGCAGTGGCTCTTTCCTCAACAGAAGCAGAGTATCGGGGAGCTGTTAAGGCATCCTGTGAGGCAGTTTGGCTTCGTCGTATGCTTGCAGATATGCATGTTGTCCAGACAGGGCCTACTTCTTTGTTTTGTGATAATCATGGAGTGCTCAAACTTGCTAAGAATCCTGTCTTTCATGAACGAACAAAGCATGTGGAAACTCATTGCCACTACATTCGACAGCTGGTTGAAGACGGCTCAGTTCAGTTGAACTATGTTCCCACAACAGAGCAGCCCACCGACATTTTCACCAAGCCTCTTGGTCCTGATAAATTTGTAAAATTCCGCGGGTCTATTGGTGTTGTAAATAGATTGAGCATTAAGGGAGGGTATTAGAATATCTCTATTTAGTATTTAATGCTCAGTCTTTTAGCTGTTGCTATTTTTATTCTTTTAGCAGTTTCTTAGATGAAACTGTTTGTTTCTATATTCTACATAGAAACCTGATGTTTCTATTATTGTAAATATCCTTGTATTATCATTGAGCTGTTGGCTCTTGGTTAATCAATTCATTCAATATTCTTTTACATGAATGCTTCGCACTGTTTTAGTGCAAGTAGCAGAGCAGCAACTGAGCAGAAGGAAAGAGGGGGTTTTCAATAGTTCTTGAGATGGCCACAACAGGGCTTAGAGATCAGAATAGGTTGGAGGGTTCCTCCAACTATGTCATCTGGATGGACAGGATGTCCTTCGTGTTGGATGAATATGGCCCGAAGCTCCACATAAACAGTGTTGTGGCAGTTCCCCAAGATGCGGATCAGCGAAAAGAATACAGGAAGGAAATGGTGAATGTTAGGGTCCAACCCTAACCCCCTTATTTATTTAATAGGCTCGAGTCATAGTTATAGTTAGTTAAAGAGTCAATAAAGCCCATATTAACAATTGTAAGTGGTTGACCCGCATTTAAAAAAGGGACCACAAATAGTTGCAAATGGGCCATGGTATTAGATAGATGGTATTAATAAGAACCATGGTACTGACCCATGGTATTGCATGTATGAATCCTATATAAAGGATAGAGACTCACCTTGAGGAGGTGTCGTGTCTTATTTTGTAATTGAGCCCAGCTCTATTGGAGGTTGCCCCCTCAAAGAGGCAAGTGAACATTACTTTCCTTTCGAAATAATAAAATACATGTTATTTCATATTGTTCTGTGTTCTAGGTATATTTCTTCACATATTTGGTATTCTAGTTATCTTCTCGCAGGTCAAGAGCATAATAACAAAGGTAAAGTAGTTGATCCTGGATGGATTCTGAGACCATATATTCTCACACATAGCTGGCAAGAATACTTCCAAAGAGATGTGGGATGCTCTCTCTAGAGATGTGGGATGTACCTTGATGTTAGTGGCATTTGTTGGACTCCTCTATCATGATCCTACTAAAAATGTACCCATCACTAACAAAATATTGACTTGACATACTAAGCTTTTACTACCTATTTTAATGCTTATATGGTGATATTGATGATGAAGATCCCAATATAGGCAAATATTTTGATGATATGTAGGTATTTTTTGTAGCATGATTTTTTTTTGGATGGTAGAGACCATCTACGACCTATATGTTGATGTATTTTTGGTTCAAAGACGGATTGCACTCAATGTTATTATGGTTATGTGCACCGTTACATATAAATGAGAACTTTTCCTTATTTGTATATAAATGGTTTGGATTTATATGGATGCACATGAATATATATGTTTTTCCATCAAATTTGAATATTTTTTGTTAAAATTGGCAACGAGGGCCAAACTCCATGTGGGTCATCTTATTTATGGCAGTTGATATTTTTCTTGGATTCCTCTCTCCGAGAGGTGTAGGATTGATCGAAAAATCATCCAATTCCGACATGTATTTATGGAGATATGAATTTATTTGTGTTATTGACAATTTGACAAGGTCGGCCAGTGAGCAAATTACCCCTAGCTCAACCTCAACATTGCATTTAAATACAGGACACCTCAAGTCATTTGTTACACACATCTCACATGATCTCTCTCTCCACATGTTTTGGGTTTGTCTTCTCTCAAGGATGACGTTGTGGAAAGAGTCATCAAAGAGAGTCCTAGCCGCAGTCAAAGAAGGCAGCCCTAGCCGCAATCAAAGGGAAGGCTCCTATACATTGTCTAGAGGAAGGCTCTAATCCGCAGTTGAGGAAGGCTCTAATCTGCTGTCAAGAGGAGCTCTAACCCGCAGGTTAGTGCAACTTTCAACGTGGAAGAGAGGAGAGTTACCATTGTTTGGTCACAGGAAAAGAAGCAAACGAGCAAGGAAGAAAAGGATTGTTTGAGGAGCCTTTTTGTGACTGCGTGGAGGTTGTCTCATCTTGTAGGAGGGTCGAGTTAGAAAAGGGAAGCCGCAAGTCTGTTGTGACCGAATTAAGGCAAGGTTCAACACTGTTTTGGACAACGGATTGCATAAGAAGGATTGCAAGGAGACCGAGGCCTAAACAGTGGATTGTTGGATGAGTATAGGGTTTGGTGTCAGCCCTATACTCCTGCGTAGGACAGCTACAAAGAGGAGAGACCAAGCCGTAGTGTTAGGAGGTTGTTTGGGTGTATGTTTCAAGGCTGGTGCAAGCTGTAGCATACCATGATGCCCTAACCAATGACCAGTTTTGCCACCAATCCTTGGAGCATGTAAAGGGTGTCAAACTTGCAGCTTTTGATGTAGCAAAGGAAGGAGGATCTTGTGGAAGGAAAGTCGTGGTACTCTAGCTGATTGGTGAAGCAGTTTTAGGGCGAACATCTATTGTATATAAATCCGCAGTCCTTAGTGTCAGAATTGCAACCTCATTGTGTCATCTTCATGGTGAAGATCTCTGATGTCTGATCTCCTATTTGGCAAGTCAGTATTGACTTTAAATCATTGTACTCCATCTCTATCTCTCTGCTGAACTATTGAAGACTAAAGAAGATTTGATCCAGGGTTTCCCCGCATTGGGGTTTCTCCCTAGCTGGTACCACATCTTGTGTCCTCTTGTCTTGGCTTGTCTTCTATTATTTATGTTTATGTTCTATCTACATTTTAGTATCATGTTGATGTGATTGCTAATCTGGATATTGATATTGGGCTAATAAGAAAATTGAAGTAAATTTCTCTTAAGCATAGAACATACCAAAAATTAGCATGGTATCAAAGCTGAGGTGAAGACAAAGCTCAAGCAAGAGTGAAAGAGAAATCACCAAAAATAGTTGGAAAGGACAAAAGGCTCAATTGGTTCCTCATCCCACCTCCTGGCTGAAGACAAGCTTCGTGAAAAGTCTGACTATCACGGATGGAAGATGTCCCTTGATCTGACATTGGAAGAACAAGAAGTGTTGGATCATGTTAAGGGTAAAATCCATGAGCCTCCATCAAATGCATCGGCTGCTACAAAGAACAAGTACACCAAGGGTGAAGTCAAAGCGAAGAAGATTATCAGAGATTCCATTTACAAGCGTCTGGTGGTCTACATCTCTGATTTGTACACCTCCAATGAGATCTACAACAGATTGGTAAGGATGTTCAAGGTTAGTGATGCAAATCAAATTTTATTTCTCAAAAATAAGTTGAAGGATATTAAGAAGGGCAAGGACGAGGATATTCAATCCTACTTCTTAAGGATCATTGAGATCAAGAATGATCTTCTATCGATTGGAGAAGTCATTCCTGACAGGGAACTTACTATCACTACCCTTGGAGGGCTGTCACCTGAGTGGTAATATATTTAGAACCACTATTCTCAATAATGATCGAATTCCGAGATTTGAAGAATTGATGTCAAGATGCATTCAAGAAGAAACAAGAATGGTGGAGAAAGAAATGCCTTCTAATAGAGGCAACCCCACTGCTTTCTCTGCTCATGCCAAAAGGAGAAATAATAAAAGGGTCTAAAGGTCATTTCCATGGAAAGCCCAGATCTAAGGGTGGAAGGAAGGGCAGATGCTTTGCTTGCAATTAGTTTGGCCACTATGTGAGGGAGTATCCAAATAAAAGGGACACATCGCATGATGATATCACAATCATTACAAGGGCAACTTCAATAACAATGATCGAAGGAATGACAGGTACAATGGCAAAGGAAAACGAAATGCAAAACATCAAGGAAATGGTCGACCCTCTAAGAAAGCAAGGAACTCTAGGTATGAAGAATAAAATGTTGTTTCTGATAAGCAAAAGGAGTATTATCTTATATCGGCCCTCTCCACTACCTCTCCTCTGGACACTTTGGGGAATTGGCTTATTGATAGTGGTGCTTCAAGGCACTTCACTGGATACAAGGAAACTCTCTCTAATTTGATAAAGAAGAAAATAAACTTGGAGATTATTCTTGGAGATGATGCCACCCATCCGGTAAAGGGTGTAGGGAATATTACCCTTCAATTGAATTAAGGTAACACAATTCATTTACAAGAAGTTCTATATGTACCTTATCTCAAGAAGAACCTGGTGTCCATTTCGGCAATGGAAAACAAAGGTTACAAGGTGGCATTCATCAATGGAAAGGTACGTGTTTGGAAAAGGAATTTTAAAGATGCTTTTACTCTTGGCTTCAGGGTTGGCACTTTGTATCAAGTTGCAGGAAATCCATTGGGGACCATGTCTTGTCACACAACTCTTCAATCTGAACTATGGCACCGGAGGTTTGCCCATCTTCATTGTCAGACCCTACCCGATGTGAGACAGATGGTGACAGGGATGTTTGAGTTCAAAGAAGAGCATGAAGGTATATGTCTGAGATGTACGGAGGGAAAGCTTACAAGGTGATCATTCCCCTCAAGTAATAGCAAGACCACAGATATGGAACAACCCGAGGGGTTTGAGGTTCATGACCAAGAATCTCATATATGCAGGTTGAAGAAAGCTCTCTATGGTTTGAAGCTAGCACCCCGAGCTTGGTATGAGAGGATCGATAGCTACATGATGAAGTTGGGATTCACTAGGAGTGAAGCCAATCCGAGCCTTTACTTTAAGGTTGAAGATGATAGACCTCTCATACTAGTGTTTTATATGGATGACCTCTTTCTGGCAGGTGCATACCCTCTCATTCACAAACGTAAGAGGGATTTGGATTCTAAATATAATGTGAAGATATTGGAAAGATTTTAGATGGTGGACTGCAAGCCTGTGACTACCCCGATGGAGCTTAACTTTAAGAAGTTATGTGGTTTTGCAATGAACACGTTGAGCCCCATCTCCCACATTGGATTAGTGCCAAGAATCTTTTGAGATATCTTTGGGGCACAAATCACCCATGGACTGAGATACACTGTCGAAGATGTGAGGTTGAATCGTTATTCTGATGCTGATTGGGCAGGCAGTGTGGTGGATCACAAGAGCACTTCGGGGTGTTGCTTCTCTTTCGGTTATGCTTTGATATCCTGGATGAGCAAGAAGCAGAAGTCGGTTTCCTTGAGCATTGCTGAGGCCAAATACATAGCTGTGAATATGGCCTCCTGTGAAGCTGTCTGGTTGAGGAAGCTCTTTAGTGAGTTGTTTGAATATGTGCAGGATATCACCATGATCCTCTACAACAACCAGAATGGGATCTGATTATCAAAGAATCTTGTATTTCATGATCTTTCCAAGCACATAGACATCAAGTGCCACTTTATCTGGGATATGGTACAGCAAGGAGCAAAAAGACTCCATCACATTGGGACTGATGAGTAGGTTGTCGATATTCTGACGAAGCCCCTAGGAAAGCTCAAATTCTTGACTTTCCTGTGAAAATTTCTAAACTAAAATTCTATTATTGCAGCAACTAATTTATTTCACCTACTTATTATTCTCAATAATTTATTTACGAAATCCTTCAGCAAATATTAAAACAAATTCTATTGCAGTGATCACACAATGACCCAGAGAAAAAAATACATGTGCAAGAAACAATCACATTGACAGTTATTGTTGGACAATTGTCCTCGGAAAAACCTAATGCGGGAAAAACCTATCCAACAAATGAGGGCTTTATTAATCTTCAGCAGCAATTGCTTTTACAAGGAATGGTTTTACAGAGAAACTGAAAGAAAACACCTGAGACTTTCCCTCTGAGACCACCTGACACTTTGGAGACCCTGCTCCCACTTCTGCGTCACCGCTACGTTACTCTGATTGACCTAGCGTGGCTCTAAGTAGCTCTGCTTCCCTCTATGTCAACCTGCGTAGGCCTTGTGTCTCTCTTTTTGCGTTGTCTTCTACTGACCCTTCATTACCTCCTCCTCGATCACTGCCTACAGCTAAAGCCCTCCTCTTCCTCCACCCTGCAACTCCCTCTGAAATCAATCTCCTCTTCCATGAGAATCGAATTTCCTTGAGATACTGAGTATCTGCAGGTGTGTCTCCAAATGACCCTCAAGTCTTTTCTTATACTTTTCCCGTTGATGAATCAACGACCGAGATTAAGTCTCTAATCATTAGCTAAGATTAAAA
The DNA here is from genome assembly GCA_031772625.1 of Pinus tabuliformis. Lineage (NCBI taxonomy): Eukaryota > Viridiplantae > Streptophyta > Pinopsida > Pinales > Pinaceae > Pinus > Pinus tabuliformis. The sequence goes on along the minus strand of CM062810.1, from coordinate 475,005,885 downwards.
CAGACTTGATCCTCGTCTCTTAGAAGCTTCTCATCCTTATCTTTATTAATACCCATTAATATTTTTAGTTTCCTAAGTTTAGACTTAGGAACCCATTAAAAATATTAATTATTTTAATAACTCCTTATCCGAATGGAATTTCTCAAAACGGTTTTTGGGGCTTGGAGATCTCGTGTGCCTTAGACTCTGCTCCAAATTTCAAGGCTAGAGCACATCCGATGCTACCAAAAATAAACACTCCCTCTTAGTGAGTAATGTACTCTAGCAATGTTTCACTATAAAAACATCACACTGATCTTCCACATCGGTACCTGTGTTGATGCTTGGCTTGCTGCCTCACATCCCCTGCACTGCTGCTTCCTGTACTGTTGCCCATGACACTGCCACTACCACTGTTGCTCCTGTACTGCAGCTCCCTCTCAACCTGTTGCATCATGTTGCCCATAGCACTGCCACTGCTAACTGCTGCACTGCAACTTCTGATACTTATCCATTATTGAAATGGATTCTTTACCATCCCCATCTTCTCCCTAAAATGAACAAACTTTGTTCTTCCTAGAGCCTTGGTGAGGATGTCTGCCACCTATTCTCATGTAGGAGTGTACCTCAACTGTACCGCTCCTCGTTGGACACAGTGTCTGACAAAGTGACACCTGATATCAATATGCTTCGACCGATCATGAAATACTGGATTCTCAGAGAGCTTGATGCAACTTTGACTATCACACATGATCCTAGTCACTTCCATCCTTCTCCTGAATAGATTCACAAGCAATTTCGTAAGTCATACGACTTCTCACGAAGCTACGCTAGCTGCCATTTATTTTGCTTCATCTGAGCTCAGAGCCACAAATTTTTGTTTCCTACTGCACCAGGAGGTCATTCCTGATTCAATGTTGAAGCAGTACCCAGTTGTACTTTTCCAATCTACTGAACTTCCAGCCCAATCTGCATCAGTGAACCCACTCAGCCTGATGTCATTGCCTCTGGTGTACAATAGTCTATGCTCAACTGTTCCTTGTATATACCTGAGAACATGTTTGGTTGTTGCCCAATGTGCCCTCTTAAGTTCTACCATGAACTGACTGAGGGTGTTGACAGCATAACAAATGTTTGGCTTGGTATTGACCAGATACATCAGGGACCCTATGAGTTGTCTATACAAGGTGGGATCAACATCTTTATCTTTTGATGCATCAATCTTCTTCCAGTTGGTGATCATTAGGGTAGCCATAGGTCTATAGTCCTACATCCCGAATCTCTTCAAGATTTCTGTAGCATATCTCCCTTGTCCCAGGAAGATCTCACCCTTCCACTGCCAAACTTCCAACCCTAGAAAATAATGCATCTGTCCCAAATCCTTCATGTCGAATTTTGTGGCTAGGTTCTTCTTGCAGTCTTTGATGAGCCTAGATGATCCTATCAGGAAGAGATCATCCACATATAACACTAGGATTAGATGTTGATTCTCTACAACCAGATAGTAGAGATTAGGATCTGCGTCACTCTTGATGAACCCCATCTTCTGCAAGTAGCCATCAATTCGATCGTACCATGCCCTAGGTGCCTGTTTCAGCCCATACAAGGCTTTCTTTAATCTGCATAAATGAGATTTCTTCTCATGTGTCTCAAAACCTTTTGGTTGTTCGACGTATACTTCCTCTTCTATTACCCCGTTCAATAATGTCGTCTTGGCATCCATCTGATGAATCTCCCACCCTATTTGTGGTGCAAGAGATATCACGGTCTTTATAGAAGTATACTTGGCTACTGGGGTGAAGGTTTCTTCATAGTCTATCCCTTCCTTTTGAGCATACCCCTTAGCCACGAACCTAGCTTTGTATTTTTCCACCCTGCCGTCTGCAGCATATTTGACCTTGTAGATCCATCTCAAACCTACCACTGATCTGTCCTGAGGCCTAGGAAACACTTCCCAAACATCCTTGGCCATTATAGAGTTGTATTCCTCCACCATAGCATCTACCCATACTTGATGCTAAACGGCCTCTTCAAAACTAAAAGGCTCCCCAACTTGAGCTACTAAGGCCTGGTATTTGTCTGGCTATCTTCACTCCCTTTTACTATTCCTGGGTGCACCAATGAAGTCTTCTGCATCCCGTAGAATCTGTCGGAGTTCCCGGCTCGATCTTCCACTGGTAATAGGTAGTAGGTACATTTATCAACTCCTCTTCTTCCTGAGATTCTTCTTGTTCTGAAGCCTTATCTTCAGGAGGATTTCTGGTATCAGTTTCCGCTGGTTGAAATGGTCTGACCAACGGCTCGTCTTTCGACTACTCCTCAAAAAGCATTTCTCGGGATTTTTTGAAAACTCTATCCTCCATGAACTTTACATCTTGCGGAACTACTACCTTCCTACTCCCTACAAGATAGACTCTATATGCCTTAGCATTCTCGCTATATCACACAAGATATCCTTTCTCAGCAGTTTGATCTAATTTCTTTCTCTTCTCTTCAGGTATACGACAATATGATAAACTCTCAAATATTCTGAAATGTCTCACTTCAGGTGTCTTCCCAGTGAAGACCTTCTCTGGAATGATTTTGCCCGATGCCCTGTCAGGAGTCTTGTCCTGGACATAAACTGTCGTGTTGCATGCTTCTACCCATAGGAATTTAGGCATATCCTGATCATACAACATTGCCCTAGTTGCTTCCACAATAATCCCGATTTTCCTTTCTGCTACTCCATTCTACTCCGAATTATAGGGAGTTGTCCACTCCCTTCTGATGCCTTCCTTAATGCAAAAATTAGTGAAGTCCTTGTCAACATATTCCCCACCATTGTCCGAGCGCAACACTTTTATCTTCTTTCCTGTCATATTCTCCACTAGAGCCTTGAACTCTTTGAATCAACCAAAAACCTCATCCTTGGTTTTTAGAAAGTGGATCCAAGTCTTCCTAGAGTGGTCATCGTTGAAGATGAAATATTCAGCACCACTAAGAGCTTTTGTGGACATCGGTCTGCAGATGTCTAAGTGTATCAATCCTAGCACACTCTTTGCCATATTGTTACTTTTGGAAAGCTACTCTGGTATTGAAATTTGATGGAGATTTGGAAAGTGGACCTTTCCTATCCAAAATTAATCGATCTTATTTAGTTGATCGAACTCCCTATTTGGTTGTTGATTGAGCAACTTCGGCATACTTGCATACTTGGGAGCGAATCAAGAGCGACCCGGGAGCATGCTCTAGAAATTCACTCTTGTCGTGCTCCCGCAAAAAAGAAATCACTTCCTAGTATTTTTCACAATTTTTTTGTCACAAAGATGTTCCAAACGCAAAAAAAAAATTCAAAGTAACAAGAATTTTTTAGTATGACAGCCTAATATTCAAGCTTATGGCCCTAGTATTGATATGGAATTCATGGTAACTCTTAAAGTAAAAGTGTCATTCTCCTTTATCTTTCATTTTCATCCTTTTACTTAAATTTCTAACATTACCATGAGATGACTCGGGATGTTTGAGAGTGGTTCCAACCTCATTGGATTTCATATGGAGAAAGTAGAATTTTAGATTTCACTCAAAATCCAACAGACTTATCAGTTTTTCAAGATTGGGGGGATTCCAATGTTTCCATTGGATTTTGTCATGTACTAGGGTATGGAACTCGTATTTAATCAAGAGCACCAAGCCCTCTATGTACCTTCATGTTAGTGACATTGGTTGTCGAACTCCTCTATCATGACCCTACTAAAAATGTACCCATCACTCAAACAAAATCTTGACTTCAAATGCTACATTTTTTCTATCTTATATTAATTGCTGAGAGGGTGATATTAATCACAAAGATCCCAAGATAGGCAATGATTTTGATGATATGTAGCTATTTGTTGTAGCATGATATTTTTGGATGCTAAAGGCCAACTAGAGCCCATTTGTTGATGTATTTTCAGTTCAAAGATGGATTACACTCAATGCTATTTTGAATATGTGCACCCTTACATGCTATATAAATGAGAACTTGCAACTTGTGGACATGGTCAATGAAGATTATAACTTCTAGATGGCTGATGTTATATGGTGTAATCCATGTTTTATGCTTTTATCTAATTCATCATTATACATGCTTTTGTTGACATATATGCATCAAAATATATAAAAATATATATTATATAAAAATTCGCTCCCAAACCGGAAGCTTTTGAAAATGTCGCTCCCCACTTCCAAGTAACCTTGCTCTAAAATACCATGTGTCTATTGGTAAAGAATTTCCTTTATGGTCTAAAAGATTTTAGACTAATTAGTAGAAACAGAAAAATCCATCACAAGTTAGTATCTGTTGCAGTTACTTGTACCAACATCAAAAATGGCAACACTCAAGTTTTCATAGAACGATTATTAGAATTTAGAACTAAAAAGAATCTGTAGCAATAACTCCAAATTTACAGCTAAAAGACACTACCTTTACTGTGCCCGAGGATAGTGTTCACTTTACGCTCCTTTCCAGAGAAATACAGAATTGCAGTATGCAGATCTTCGACCTCCTTCCAGTAATTTCCATATTGAAACTGGCCTTCACTTTCCCTGAAATGTAGCCTTTCTCAGTTATCCATTTCCTTTTGGAGATAAGCACAAAATAATGTAAAATAACATGAGGGATACAAGAGAAAGGCAGATATTACATGAAGTGCAAGACCATCAAATACCTCTGAAATTGAGCTAATCTTTCATGTACTTACATTTCAAAACAAACAGCTAAAGTTTTTAAGCAATTATTCACAAAATATTTATTTAGAAAACAGCGTCAATAGGTTCAATATTTGAACAAATCAGAAATAAATTTATATCAATACGATGTACGAAGAAATATTCCATCTGCTGCAATGGAGTGTCATCATAAAACTACATTGCACATCCTACAGGGAATCTATTACAGAATTTGTCAAAAGTTTTGAACCATAGATTGGGTTGAATGCCTACAATACCATATACACACCATGACACATATTGTTGCTTACAAATTAGGCAAGATGTATAAATAACAGGTCAAAAAACAAGTTCTACTAAGTGTTGTTGATGTTGTAGTATTAATTGGTGTGAAGGCTCGCTTTCACAATCTGGTAATGTAAATGAAATGAAAATGATCTTTTCAAATGTCCATGAAGAACAACTAACAGTTAGCGAAACTGAAGTGAGAAATACATAACCAAAGTCAATTGAGTAATTTGACCATACCCACTATAAAATGAAAGTTTTTAAGTGCTCTCTAAAATCAGTATACAGGATGGAAACCCAGAAAGAGCAAGTGGTCACAACAATTGGGTTAAGCTATCACCATTAACTCCTAAAATCCAAGGTTGAAAAGAAGCTGGTCGAGAGAGTTTTGAGATGTTTTGCCTCTTTCTCCATGTAGTCCAACAATGAATTGATTGAATATGTTACTTGTTGCCTCGAAATCTAAGTTACACGAAACAGGGAAACGGGTACGAGTTTCTGAAACGGGCACTGATACGAAATGACCCCCCCAAATTTTGGAAACGGGGAAATGCAATATATATATATATATATATATATATATGTTAGGACATTTAAGAAATATGTGCAATCATAAAGCATATATGATACATTCTAATTTATTACATTATGATTAAATTGTCAATTGTCAATGCATAAACTATAAGTCTCTAAATTTACATCACATTTACTCATAAACGATCACATAATGAAAATAGAAATATCCAAAAGCAGCCACGAGAAATTTCTAATTTCTTGTCTCATGCTTGATTGGGAGTCTCCTCCTACATAGTCGAACAACCTTAGTGCTCTTGATAAATACAAGTTTCATACCCTAGTACCCTACATGCTCTTGATTATTGGGAGTCTCCCATGCATAGAGGGCTTGGTTCTCTTGATTAAATATGAGTTCCATACCCTAGTACATGACAAAATCCAATGGAAACATTGCAATCCCCCCAATCCTAAAATCCTGAAAAACAAATAAGTCTGTTGGATTTTGAGTGAGATCTAAAATTCTACTTTCTCCATATGAAATCCAATGAGGGCGAAACCACTCTCAAACATCCTGAGTCATTTCATGGGAATGTTAAAAATTTAAGTAAAAGGATGAAAATGAAAAATAAAGGAGAATATCACCATGAACTGCATATCAACACTAGGGCCATAGGGTTGAACATTCGGCTGCCCCACTCAAAAAAATCCTTTTTTTTTATAACTTGAGAGACATCTAGAAGCATCTAGAGGATATTGAGTCGCCCAACAAAAAATTAGAAGCAAAAAAATTAAAAAAAATACAAGAAAAAGTCAAAGTTACAAGATGAAACTCCGACGTATGGCCTGAAAACTCGTTTCTGGCCGTACTGGCCACGTTTCCTCCTCGAGAAACGTGCCAGTACGACCAGAAACGAGTTTTCGGGCCGTACCGTACGGGTTTCTCCGTTTCCGTATAGAAACAGACCTTGGACCCACGTTCCTTGCAACTTAGCTCAAAATATAGCAAGTCTTGTAAGGGGACTCACAAGGCAAGGGCCAAACCTTGCTTCAACAATGAGGTAGATTGCCACTATCAGCTCAGCAATATTCCTCTTGCTCTTTAGTGGAATTTCACCACAATGGAGGCTTCTCAGTGATCACCTAGGAATATATTCTCAATTATAAGGTTCAAGGTGAAGGAAACATAGGCTAGGTGGTGACACTCAATGATGGAAAAAGGCTCAATACTTCTTAATAAGGAATAGTGTATCATGGACCAAGAATAGCGAAGATTTATATGGCCTAGGATTTCTTGATATGTAACAACAAAAGAATACCTAGGCACATATGAGTCAAAGAAAGGGCTTATTAAAATATGAAATCAACAAAATAATCAAGAAAACCCTTTAACTAAGCCTCAAGTTGAAGTCCTAATAGGGTTAGGATTTCTAGGGCACAAAAATATCTAGAGAAGGATGACATCAGCCCTCCAAGAGAAAGTTTTACCATGCAAAAAGGTTGGATTTTGAGTCAACAGGATCACCAAGATAAAACTTGTGTTTTACTACCACAAACACTCATTCACAAATGCCCTAAATCAATTCATCCCTATCAGAATACCCTGCCTGCGGCTTGCCTTAAAACGCTTTAGAAAAATAGAAAACGAAAATGTTGAGTTTTTCAAAGTTTTTTTACCAACACAAAGCTTGTCAATGCCTAAACCTACTTGGGTGATGGAGTCTTTAGGGCAATTTCAAGAGATAAAGAACAAATGCTTGATGTAATGGGCGAAAAACTCTTGTTTCCACCTAAATAAACCCTAACAATCTTTTTTGTGATGGGAGAAATTAAATAGAAGAAGCATACGAAGAGGTCTCCTATGGATTTCAAGGAAGAGATAATCAACATGCAAAAATTAACCAGGATTCTCTATAAGTAATTTGCATTTAGACATGGATCACATAGAAACCCTAGCAAAAATTCAATTACATGTAAAAGAATGACAAATCTATGACAAGCCTACAATTCTTCCATGAAAAGGCCTTCTTTCAATCCCAAAAATTCATCTCCAAGACGTAAGCCAATTTCCAATAGCAAGAGCACCATAAAAAATCACATCAGTGAGTTACACAAGGCTAAGTCAAGCTCTCATGAAGAGGTAGAAATAGCAGTGTGATGATCAAAAATAAGAAGTGAGGGATCCTCTATATATAGGAGGTCAATCCCTCACTTTTACAACATAAAATTAACCTACAAGCCCTATAGTAATTTTAATTTTGAGTGTCCATCAAGATAAGGGGTTACAAGCCAACCCCAAAGCGCACAATAATAAAATTATGCAATAAAATCCAACACGTGTGGGCTGATAACCTCCATAAGCATGAAATCATGCCTTTTCGAGGCATTAAATGTTGTAAAAGTGCATGGATGCCTTTGCCTTATCCAATTGATTTGTCATGGATATGACTTCTTCATGATGCTTTCTTTTGTTTTGATGAAATTCCTCCTTAAGCTTGGTGAGCTCCTTGTCTCTTTCTTGAAGCTTGAAAAGGTCAACTTCCTTCCATGTCTTGTCCTAGTCACCATCTTGCGCTTTCTTCTTAAGTTCCTCGTTTTCCTTTTTCAAACCATTAATCTCTTCCATGGTAGCGATAAGTTTAGTCAAGAGATCTTCAAAGTCTTCTTTGCTTTCTTCTCTTCTAGGTCTTCTTTGGCCTTGATGTCATCATTCTTATTTTCGGCTACCTTGATGGGTTCAGGATTTCCTTCTTGCTTTCCATCATCTTCTTGACAAGTGGTCATGGTGAATGCTCCTTTTGGGTGAAGGTCAAAAAGTTTGTCCCATACCCTTTGCTGACGAACATTTTTCCAAATTGGCCTTTATAGAATTTGGTAGCCCATTCAAGATTGCCTTCATCGCTTTTGCATTGTACTCCTTGGATTCTCCGTTCATAATGTTATCAGTAATCATTGATTCCCATTCTCCAAAGCCTTGAGCCATTAAGAAATTTCTCATTCTTACCTTCCATAAATCAAAGTTTCCATTGAACATTGGAACATTCTCAACTTGATTGTCTTCAGTGTTCATGGTTGAGGAAGAGACATATTTAGGAGGATTGGAGGTTTTCTTTCTTGGCTTTGCCATCTGTGTTCTAAGGATCAACCTTCAAGCTGTTAGGCTTTGAGTGAAGGTATTGACTTTGATACCAAATGTTGGAAACACTGAGAGTGGGGTGAATCAGTATTTCTTTTCAATTGTTATTTTTACCAGTTAGATCACTTATATTTAGAACACAAAATGAACAATAAGAATAAATGCTTTTATTAATTTCTTCAATAAATCAAGTACAATATATGTAGGGCTCCAACCCTAGGTGAAGACACCAATCTTCAATATCCTAGGCTCCAACCTATATTTGCCAAGCACTGACTTGGACTTCCAAGGCTCCAACCTCGTCAATTTTGAGGCACCAACCCTATATATGGTTCAAGCTCCGACCTGGTTTCTTGAGGACTCCAATCCTCTAGGGCTCTAACCCTATCTTCCAAGGCACCAACCTTGTCTTTTCGAGGCTCCAACCCTCACTTTACTTTGTCAAGATGTATTTGGTTATACTTCATGGCTCCCAATGTCTTTTCCAGTGTTGCACACATCGCGATAAAATCGCGATAAAATCGTAAAATCGCGATTTTTTAATTTTGCCGATTCAAAGCGCGATTTTTATCGAAAAAATCGCCCCTTTTTTTATAACGATTTTTATCGAAAAAATCGCGATTTTTTGAAAAAATCGGGAAAAAATCGGAAAAATCGGGAAAAAATCGGAAAAATCGGGAAAAAATCGGAAAAAAGCGGGAAAAAATCGTTTGGCACAAAAATATTCATTTTTTTTCAATTTTTTTCCAATTTGTGCCAAACGATTTTTTCCCGCTTTTTTCCGATTTTTTCCCGATTTTAACGATTTTTTCCGCTTTTTTCCCGGCGCCGATTAAATCCCGATCGCGATGTGTGCAACACTGGTCTTTTCAACAAGCCCTGTCAATCTTTGCTTAGTCTTCACTTTGGTCTCCACGTTACATCATCAATGACAACCTTGATCTCTTAGAAGGTGTCACCACTGCTCTTCATCTTACCCAAACGCTTTCTCCAAGGTCACCTCATGATGACTAATGCATCATGGTATTCAATAAGGCTTCTCAACAAGATGTCTTCAAAAGGTTGTCCCAAGAATTCTCCAACCAAGGGTATCTTACAAGTCCTTCAATCAATTGCACAAGTTCTGCACAAGGTCTTCAAAACAGCTTCAAGTACAAGGACTACTGCAAACTCTTCTTCAAGGCTTCAAATCTGTTCAACAAGTATGCTCTAGCAAGGTTTAAGTCTCCACAAAAGATTTTCCAAGAGTTGTCCCAATAATGGCTTCCAAGACACTTCAACCAAGATGCCTCAAGGTGTCCTCACAACAATTCCTCCAAATGCTTCAAGATCTGGTATAATATCTCTTTGAATAGTCTTTAAGATGTTCCTTAAATTCTCTTCTACGGTTGCTCAATGCCCTTCTTTAGTAGCCTCTTCAAATTCTACAACCAAGTGTTTCCAAGTCTTCTCCACACTTCAGCTCCAAGGATGTCTTCAAGATGTCTTCCAAATGAGCCCAAAAATACCTTCTATAGGTTCCAGGATTGCCTTCAATCTAGCTTCAGCAAGTTCTTAACAAGCTTTCCTCCACTGGTAGCTTTCCACTGTTCTCTTTTTTCAGGCTTCAATAGATGACTGTCCTCCACAGTTCTGGCCTCAGGTCAGCAATATGTCTGGGTGCGAGTTTTGTGACAGCAGAAGTATAGGTCTCAAAAATCACCACAGAAAACACTTGTCCGAGACTTCTGCAACTATTTTGAGCCCTCCACACAAGACTATTATCCACAGGCAGAGTTACCAACACACTTGTAACAAAAACCAAGCCTCACAAACACAGTCACTAGTCTGTTGTAATGTAGTCTGCTGTAATGTATTCCTCCTCATCTTCCTTAAAAAATTGCCCAAACAATAAACTTCAATATCCTCCTTGGCCTCTTATTTGCCACTGAGTTCTCCACCGAATTCTCTATTTTCTTGACCGAAATTTCAGTGTTAAAAATGAGGGTCTACTGTCTCTATTTATACACATTTTGTTGCTTGATTGAAGGGACACGTCTCTGGAGGTAGGCCGACTTGTGTCTTTGAGCATAGGTCGGCTCAACATTAATTATATTTTTCATAGCTTAAAAATTCAATACCTCACAAACTACTGGGAGTTTCAGGACAAATAAAGGCTCGTTAGAAAGAAGAAAAAATCCTCTTTAAGATGGTCTAGGATCCATTTTGAAAGGATGCCTTCAAGGTGTCCAAAAAAAAAAATGGTGACTCTGCTTAAAAAAAATTATGTGCAAAAGGTGATTAGGACAGCAAGGTCATTAGGGCTTCTTTATTGTTATGACTCCAAGCTCTTCATCATAGTGTGTCATCATGTATGTCATCTTGATAGTGTAGCATCATGTATCCAATAATAGTGCAGTGATATGTCATCCATCTGTCATAGTGCAGCATCCATCAATTTTGCCATCAAGTGATTTCCAAGTCCTTCATGTCATGTCTCCAATCATTGTCCATGTCATCAAATGTAATGTGTTGTCATTGTTCTTCAATAGAGCAAGTTAGGGCAAGGGCTTGTATATAAGGATTAGGGCTCCATACATTGTCATTAGGATTAGGCATCCTTATCAATCAAGAAGAGCTTGTCATCATGAGCAAGGATATCATAATATGCATGAGGTTATGGCATCTTCATGGTTAGTTCAAGGACATCTAGGGTACTATGATCAAAGGAGCTCTAGGGCAATATCATAGCTCACAAGAATTTGCCATCACGAACAATGCCATATTGACATCAATGACAACCTTCATTAACATCTTGAGGACACACTAGCGCAGTTGTGGATCAAAAATCGAAGTATTTGGATGGCTAGATCATGAGATAATTGATGCCCTAGGTGACCTATGTGACTAGACCTAGAGAAGAGGAGAGGGGAGAAGGAAAATAGGTCTAAGGTGATCACCTTATGGTGGACAAATGCCAAATCCTTTGGAGATATTTGGAGTCAAGAGTAATTATGACTATGGAAATTGAATTTTCTATGTCAAGGAGGCCTCAAAGACAACTTAACATAGCATTAGGGCAACAACAAAAGCAGCTTCAAGAAATTTATAGTTTGTTTTTGAAAGATTGATGGCTTATCAAGATGAATTTCAATGAAAAAGCATCTCTAGGAACATTCATTCATAATATATGGCCCATACCTGAAGCATCACTATCTAGAAACCAAATTTCCACAACTCCGCATAAATGGATACAGTAAATTAGCACTAGTATAGCGAATTTCCTTGCTTGGGGATTAGGAGCAGTCAAGCAATACCTCAGATGTATGAAGAACTCCGCATTAATCTAAGATCTAGGTAATCTCGGCATACCTGAAGGCAAATCTCTAATTGATGACAAAGTGATCTCACACGAGCAGATCTCGGATGGACGAAGAGGACTGTGTATATATTACAGTCTAATTGATGACAAAGTGATCTCACACGAGCAAATCTCGGATGGACGAAGAGGACTGTGTATATATTACAGTCTCGGCTTCATGGAGATCATGTTTGATCTCGGCATGTGTATATATATGTATCACATTTTCGGCATAACAAGGAGCTACATCATCACTCACAATCTCGGCTTATATAGAAAGGTAAAGACCTCAGGGCAAGAATGTAACTACAACCTCGGTGAACTTGTTCCATGAAAGAGGATGTATGTATGTGATGGAAAGAACCTTGGGATCCTAATTGTCCTAACATAGCCTCAGTCTCATTGTCTCAGAACTTCTGTTATAACATATTGGATGGGTCATCAAGGGTAGCTAATAAAAGGGAAGCCCACATTTGAGTATATAATGTATAGGAGGGAGCAATCATGGTACATGAGGCTCCCCGACCTTGATTTTTCCACCCTTCTTTATATGCCTTTTGCCTTTTATGATTTTTCTTTAATTGACTGCTAGGGGTTCAGGGGATAGAGCATGATGTGTAAGACATAGCAGTGGATACCCCCTTTAAGGTAGGGCAGTTCATTTCCCACCAGGGGTTGGGACAATCATGGGTTCTTGATTGATAAACGAGGCTCGTCTAGGGCCTGTAGGAACCAGGGTGATGGCCATGATGATAAGGTAGAACTCATGTATTGCCTTTTGCCCACGTGCTAAATGTGTTTATCCCAACCATCTTTTGCATTTTGTGGTACATTTTCCTGTTGAATGTGGCCAATTATGCGTTTACCTTTCTTTTCAACTGCATCAACTTCTGGGGCATCATTCCAGGCCCAACCCAAGGTGTGGGCAAGGGGAAGGGGAAGGCTAACCCTGTGTGGACCCATTGGAGGAATGTGGACCCAGGTGGGATAAATGATGAATGGGGTTATAATGAGTGGAAGGGGAGTAATATATGTGGATGAGGGAGCGAGGCCATGCAACCAAAATCAGGGTTTCCCATGTAGTACCATCCCTAAAGCCCAGAGGTCAATAAAAGAGATCCCATGGTACTATGGTCCAAAGTTAACATCCAAAAGAGGTCTAGGGGACAAGATCACAAACCCAACCCACTCTTTCCGTCGAATTCCCCCATTAATCCATGCCCAGAAGTGTCCATGATAAGCAAACTACAGTAATCAATTACCAAATGACAAGGTATACCTTTAGGTTCAAGAGGCTCACCTTCAAACATACGATCATAACAAATGGGTGAGGGACCACATGGTTGGCTCAGGTGGCAAAGAATGGGCACAATGAACTAGTTGGTGGCTGCAAGGGGCTGTCGACTGAGGACCATTTTGGAGAAAATTTTTCTCCTAGGGATATCACCCATAAAATGGTGGGTAACAAAGCATATTAGTGGTTAAAGAATAAATTTGAATATGTTGAAAAAGGAAGTTGTTTATTTAAGGATTGATAGATCCCATTGTTATATATTTTTGATAGCCAAAGAAGCATAAGCTTGACAAAGGACCCCATGTCTCATGCTGAGACTAAGCATACTAAGGATTAAGGTGGGAATGTGAAGCTACAGGATATTCCAACAGATGGACAGGTAGTTGATATTTAGACTAAAATTTGTATATTTAAAAAGTATGCATAGATTAGTTGATATCTCTGATTTTAAAGAGATATGATGAGTCGTTGTACCTTAGGATGGTCAGCCTGTATGATGACACTTAGGGTTGGCATCTTGGTAGGTAGCCTAAATGACACCTAGTGTCTTGGCAAGTAGCATAGATGACACCTAGATCCTTGCTAAGATGGTGTCTTGGCAAGTGGCCAGGATGACACCTGGATCCTTGTTGAGTTGGTATCTTAGCAAGTAGCTTAGATGATACCTAGAACCCTGTTAGGGTTGGTGTCTTGGTAGGTAGCCTAGATGACACTTGCTGTCTCAGCAAGTAGCCTAGATGACACCTAGATCCTTGTTGATTAAATGTCTTGACAGTTAGCCTAGATGAAATTTGGATCCTTGATGAGTTGGTACCTTGGCAAGCAGCCTAGATGGTACCTAGATACCTTGGCAGGCAGCCTAGATGGTACCTAGATACCTTGGCAGTCAGCCTAGACAGTATCAAGATTTCTAGCATTACATATGTTATTTACTATTTTGAGAATATTTCCACTTGAGATAGACCTATTGAGTCATTATGAATACCTCCCCAGTTAAGAGGGAATGTTGGAAAAGCAACTAAGATCAGTCTTCATATTTGTCTTTGTAATCATGTCATTTTTATGTATTTGTCAAAAGAAGAAAAGAAAAATATTTATTAAGCATGGGTTCCATGATATTTGTCAATAGGTCAAAGCACCCACTGAATGCTTCTAGGCTTTTGTCATAAGTCAAGGTCTATGTCATTATGTGTAAGACCCATTTGAGTATATTGTACCATACAAAAGAATTTAATTTCGTGTCCTTGTGTCATCCAATCACCAAGTCAGCTCTGCCATAAGTCGGCTTTGTTGGGACATGTCTCACTCTTCTGGGTGACTATATATAGGACAGAATTCGTGCTCATTTGTGAGAAAAGTCAAGCAAGTTAGATCTGGGATATTATAAGAAAATAGAAACAGAGCAAAGGACTAGAAGGGAAGCGGAACTTGAAGAAAAGAAAGAGACCTGAATTGATTTGCCCACATGTAATGAAAAGACCTATGATTGCAGGACCAAAATCTTGGCTTGTAGCAGATTGATCTTAAACTTGATTGAAGATAATTTTGGAAGAGGCTGACTTGGTGATTGGAGAAGGTCTAGGTCTTTGGGTCTTGGAAGTCTCATTTTGGATCTGATTCTATAAGAAATGGATTGTTTGGGTTTTCCCCAAGTTGTGGGGTTTTTCCCTAGCATTGACCCTATATCTTGTGTCTATTGTATTTTGTGATCGTCATATTCACATTTTGATAATTGCTTGATGAAAGAGAACTCAAAATAATTAATAAGAAACCAACAATGTTCACAAGTAATTATCAAGCTAAGGAAAATTCCAATACTCTACAGCTCCTTTAATTTTCCAACATACACCACCCGCTTTACACTGGTACCATCCTCAAAATGGGGGCAAAGTACCAAAGAGTTTCTTGGGGATTTATTTCCAAGGGGGCAAAAGAGTCTTCAAATTTGAGAATTTTGATTAATTCTACAAAAGCCATTTGTATTGAGATTTGAGAATCAGCTAGAACATTTGTATCATCTTATGTTTTATAATCTTCTCTCCTCTACAATTGTATAATAGCAAATTACCTTTACTTTAGATTTTATATTTAAATGGTATTTTTGTGAAATAAGAAAAATATCCAAACTAAAATATGAGAAAATAGAAGGAAAATCACTTATTTTAACACTAGCATAGATCCACTTCAACCCAAATCTATTAAGCACCAAGAGGGATCAAAAATAACCAAGGATTAAACATCTCTTGCTTAAAAGATCAGGAGTGAAGATGGATCTATGCTAGCTTATTTGATCATTATATATTAAGCACCAAGAGGGATCAAAAATAACCAAGGATTAAACATCTTTTGCTTAAAAGATCAGGAATGAAGATGGATCTATGCTAGCTTATTTGATCATTAAATTGCCTTTTTATTATTATAGTTCTTTTCTTTCCTTTTTTATGTTACAAACCTCAATGTTTCTTTCATTTTAGTTTTATATTGATACACTACATAACACATCAGCATACCAAAATATTTTAATAATTGATGATTACTTAGAATATGTGGATAATTTCATTATCGAGGAGAGAATGGCATGTATTGCCAAGACAAGCAATAAATGAAACTTTTAAGACAACCAAATCTGTATCTTGGACATGTATAACGAAAACCAACAAACTTACCCATTTCCAGAAAAGTCAAAGCGAAAGACACTAATTCCTTCACTTACTAATGCAGCTGCCAGATTAACCAGAGTGTCACTTTCCTGACAATAACAGTTTCGACAATATATTAGAGACTTGAAAAGAAAAATTAAGTTTGCAAATCCACACTGCATGCTATTGCAATTATGAAGTACATAGCAATCTAATATGAAATGTAAGTTCTAGAATTTAGAAACAAAACGGGACTAGATTTAAGCAACAAATCCAATTAAAAATTATGGATATTATAAGGAAAATCTTACAACTCACAAGAAAACTAGACATATGTCATGTATTTCTTTTGGGAAAAATGTTGCTCATCTTAATAGGAGAAAAAATACATGAGACAATAAAAATAAACAACCCGCATCAACTCTACGAAAAGGACAATCAAAAATAATTTGAGTCAAATTGCACTCTATGCTTACATCATCTTGCATCTCTCCTAATGGGATTACCTTTAGCTTTGACTATAGAGATCACTCATCAAGAAGGCACTCTTTGTTAGTTTTTGTAGCATTGAAGGTGTTTTAGTCTTGAAACTTTGTGAAGAGCCTAAAACACAGGAGTTCTCCGCAGCCCAGAAATCGTTTCTAGAAATTCCACCTAGAAGTGTCTCAATTAGATTATTAGCCTATTTTAAATATTTCCTAAGTCCAAACTTAGGAAAAGTGGTTAATTAATCAGTATTAATTGAGAAAAGTGTGTATCATTTAGAAACTCACACAGATCGACTGGGAAATAATCTTATCCATCAATTAAGATTTAATTTTGGTCGTTGGAGACCCAATAGAAGATTATAAGAAGAAGTCGATGGGTATATGGAGAACACACGCAGAGATCGACTTTCTTGGGCAATTTGATTCTCCAAAGAGCAGCAGCAGTTGCCGGAAGAGTTTGAATAAGAGAAGGAAGCAAAGGGGAAGAGACCAATGTTGCTAATATCGTCGAAATATAGGCAATATTTGAAAATGTCGCGATTTTTTCGGCAAAACAATATATCACCGAGTTAATATTGCGATATTTTCTGTTCTAAAAATATCACTCGCAACCCAAAATATCGTCCGGCAAGCTGGGTTGCAACTACAAAAGCAAATTTTTTACTTTTATTTGTTGATTTTGCTTTCTTAGTCTTTGAGAAGGAAGGGAAAGAGCTTTGTGGTGGTTTTCAAAGAGGGATTGAGGAACAAACAACCATTATCATCACCAACCAAAAAAAATTTGTGGATCAAAGATTCAAAAACAGTGAGACAAATTTCATTTCTTCCATTAATAGGTATGTTCTTAAAAAACCCCTATGTTAATGACTTTTTTCATAGATTGAGGGTTATGCTTGCTTGCCTCTTTGCCTACCAATATTTTGCTTCTTGTTTTTTTCTATTTTCTATGATTTTCATACACATGGGCCAATGCACCGGGTTTTCTCCATATTTGGATAGCAAGCTTCATTTTTCTTTTTTAACTTTCTTATGCATCCTCTTATTTCCATTTTTTTGTGTATGAGGGTATAATGCCATTTTTTTGTTTTTTGGTGCCCTAGATTTGAATTAATCCACTACAAATATGCCAAAGCCCTTGGACCCATTTTGGGAGTATGGGGAACCTAATGGTGGGACAAATCAGGCATATCTAACATCCAAATTCTGTGGGGACAAGATGATGGGAAGGGTTACATGATTGAAATACCATTTGGCTATACTCTCTGGACATGAAGTTGGGCTTTGTATGAAATCTAGTGCGGAGATTATACAAAAAGTTCTTCGAGAAATTGAGGAAAAATATAGAAAGAAAGAAGAGGTAGAACGAAACAAGGTTGAACATGCAAGTAGATATTTTGGGATATCTTCTTCCGATTTTGAGGCTAAGGGTAGTGGGAGGGGCTCCACAACGTCACCTACTAGTGTTAATGTTACTGGGAGTAGGAGGTCATCCTTTTTTGTTCCACGAACCAGACATGGAGCACAACCTTCCATAAAATCAATTGTTAGAAAAAAGGAGAAGCAAGAAGATAGAGTTATGGGGAGGTGTCTTTTCTAGAGCGACTTACCTCTCAGCATCACCAAAACCAATCCATTTTGGCAGCCAATGTGTGATGTTATTGCTATTGTGGGCCCAGGGTACAAAAGTGTTCCATATGAGGAGTTGCGGGGGACAATCCTTCAAGCTAGAAAAGCAGGACATCAACTCTGGATTGGCAAAGTTGAAACAGACATGGGAGGTGTCTAAATGCACAATGATGTCTAATGGTTGGACAAATAAGAAGGGTAGGACCCTTCTAAATTTCTTAGTACATTTTCCTAAAGGTACCATGTTTATTAAATTAGTGGATGCATCAGCACATATAAAAGATGCAACATTGATATGTGAGTTGTTAGATGGGTTCATCTGGGAGATTGGTGTGCAAAATGTGGTGCAAGTCATAACAGATAATGCAGCTAATTATGTGTTTGTTGGCAGGATGCTTATGGAGAGGCACCGCACATTGTTCTGGACTCCATGTGCAACACATTGTATCGATTTGTTGCTTGAGGATATGGGGAAACTCTCCTTCATCAAGGAGGCGATTTATATGGCTAGGAGCGTCCCCAAGTTTATATATAACCATACTTTTGTTCTTATCCTCATGAGGAGATACACTAGAAACAAGGAGTTGCAGTGTCTTGCAACACACATTTTGCCACCAACTTTATTACTCTTCATTCTTTGCTTCGATGCTAGTTTGAGTTGACGCAAATGTTTGTTTTTGATGAGTGCCATGATTGTAGATATAGCAGGAGACAGGATGGTTCTGAGATTGGTAGATGGGGACAAAGCCTGCAATGGGGACAAAGCCCCCATGTCAATTCTATTGTTGCAAGCAACACTTTCATCTCCTATGAGATGAGTTAACAACTAAGCAAGTTGTTGTTAACCCTAGTCCAACGTTTTCATTAGTTGTTTTCCTTGTTGTTGCCCTTGTAATATCAAATTTGATATTTTTTTCTCTCCATGTATTAGTAAATGTAATAGATCCCTGATGTCTAAATCTCCTTGTTCCTCCTTACCTTCCATGGTTGCCCTACAATTACCCTTATTCATCCTGACTGTAACGTTACTCATATCTCCCGAAAACATGCACCAAACTCACAGGTTGGCAGGATTCCGGCACTCTGATACCACTGTAATATATTAGGACAATTTTGACTAGGGTTCTTAGATAACTAGAATTAGGGCTTCCAAAAAATTTCTTTTTTTATAAGTTAATCAACATAAATATCATTTCCAATATCACATTTATCAATAAAATGCCTTAACCAGTCAAAGGTGTATAGTGGTCAACCGATCCAATTCCATTGTTAATGAGTTCAATACGCATCCAATTATTCTAAAATTCAACAACTTTAACACTTACACAAGACCGGCCATTTTATGTTGACTTGACCAGCGCCTAATACAGATCCTACTTTTCAACAAATTCGATAATTAAAACAACCCCGACTACATTATGTGAGTGTTGAAGAACCTTGTTATTATTGCGACAATTCCTTGGCTTGAGAATTTACACCTCGATCTCACTTTGTGATTCGTGACTTTGACGGCCTCGCTCTTTGTTGGCTCTTGTCTGCCATTAGGGAACTCCGACTCCTTGGAGACCACAGGATGTTCGGCCTTGTCACAGAGCTCAGCATTGAATCTTAACTTAATTACCAAATCTCCTTTGCCCTTCCCTGCTCTTATGGAGAAGTTTCCCCGTTGCCAACACAAGAAAATGGAATAGAGAAACTTTGCTATAATTAATCATGGATCACTTTGCCCTTCACTGCTTCTATGGAGTGGATTTCCTGTGGCCAAGACAATGACGTAACAAAGAACCTTCGTTGCCTTCTCAATAGTAATTTTGTACCAAGACAAGGATAAGGGACAAACAACTCTTCATTGCTTCTCCAAACGGTACTGTTGTGCCAGAATAAGAACCATGACCAAACAAAACTTCACTATGTCTCCAGAACTAAATAAAAGGCAAATAGGGGGGAGTCAACTAGGGTGGAACCTTTCACCACCAAAATTGATAAGTACAAAGGGATCTTAAAACCCTCAGAGCTAATGCTTAAGAAATGAATTGATCCACACTCCATGCTCAAAATGAATTCGTCCCTCTCATATTTATAGATTTCTTATAGAAGCCTCTCCTTTCAAAATGATGGAGTGAACTTTACTCTAAGCCCCAATTTTTGGGTTTCTTCACCCAACTGCACCAAAACTTGCTCAATAGTGGGGATTTTTGGGGTTTTTCCCCTTCATGGCGAACTATAGCCTATGGGGATTGATAGGCTACTTCGTCATATTCACCCTCAATCTGTAGAGGACATTACATCCATTTAATTTATTTTCATGTTCTCATATCTACAAGGAAAAAAATAGGGAAGCAGGTCGCCTCTCAAAAAAGGGGCTAACTATGGAAGCAAGTCCACGAGAGATAATGGAACAACAAGATGGTACCTCTTCCTTTGCCTTCTGTCATAGGCCATACAAGGATCTTTCTAAAGGGGCAGCAAGAACATAAAATTTCCACGAAATGGCTTTTTGTTTGAACAATCTTCTTATATGCTACACTGTGTCGTAAACAGCATCCTCCAACAAAAGGGATATCTAAATTCCTTTCCATTTATGTTATGAAGTTTCCTGATATATGTAGTGTCGTAAATTTTGATCTCAAGATGGAACTAGTCAAAAAGAAGCTCACGAGGCTCCACAACAATTTTGTTTACTCAAACTCTCAATGAATGCACTCATGGTGTGCATAGATAGAATGTAATTTAACATTTCTTCAAATGAATAACGTTACGGTTTTTTCTTTGGAAAAAAGACAATTAGCACCTTGCCCCATTATTAAAAAAAATTCTCTTTAAAGTGATATAGGTAACAAGTCTCCAAGCACCAAGGATTGTTGGGATTCTCATCCACTCTTCATTCAAGCACATGAATCATGTGATCTACGATGAGCAAATGTTCCCAAATCGAAGCCAAATGTTACCCACAGATGTGGGGTTGTGAGCAAATGTCCCCAGATTGGAGCCAAATGTTACCCATTGAAGCGGGTAACCCCTAGGAGGAAAATTTTCTCCTATTTTTTCATCTCGCCAACCAACAGCCCTATGATGATCCACAAATAGCTAGCCTCAAAGGCCTTCCACCAATGCTCTCATCAATCCTTTATTTCATCTAGCTAGTTCATCAGATGAAGGTGGCTCGTCTATTATAAGGTAAATTAGCCATTTTTATAATAAAGTGCTTCCAATTAATTTTTAAGGACATTTTAGTATAAATCACAGGTTCAATTGGATGATAGAACACTTTTGATTCTATTTTTGTTCCCATGCTTCGCCTTGGTGGCTATCCCTTGCCCTTAGTCTAGTATGACCTTCCTTAAGGCCCTTCTTTCCACTGTCTAGGAGGGGCACAAATAGGAGGCATTAATTGATGTTACATGCCCATGGTAATCCATACTTAACATTTTCCATCTCTCTCTTGTATCCACATCCCATCTTCAAGTTGATTGTCATTTGTCACTAATATTAGTTACCCATTTTCCTCATTCTTGAGTAAGGCACCAAACCGAAAACTTTTCCCTAAGAGGTTGATGCAGTAGAAAGAAAAGAAAGGGCATGATACATGATGATAAGATGCAAAAAAATGGTTGGAATCTAATAAAATGTGTGGACAAAAGCTTAGTTTTTGCTCTAGCCCCCCCACATTAACATGTTACCGATCCAATTAGTAAGATTGAAAAGGTCAGTTCAACCTGTTAGAATGAGCAGTGAGGGATCACTATCACCTCAGCCCAAAACCCCGCTCTTTAGACCCAACTTCCTCCTGAAAGGCCAAGGGATCACTATCACCTCAGCCCAAAACCCTGCTCTTTAGACCCAACTTCCTCCTGAAAGGCCAAGGGAGGATTCTCACTCAATCCCTCATCCAACTCCTAATAAAACCAATGCTCTAAATGGAGTCAGGAATAGGTGAAAGAGTTAATTACGATGGATATCCTGCTGATTTCTGTATATGAATATGCAATAGAAAACTAAAAAGAGCAAAACACTACACCAATTGATGTTTAAATATGGCATGTAAGTACTTAAAAATGATGTAGAAAAAATATACTAACCAGTAACCTTGGCTTAAAGTTATTTAATTTTAAATAGTCCATTGTAAGTGAGCTTGTTGTTATGAGATAAAACTAGAAAAAAAGCAAGCAAAATATACTAGAAAAACAAAACAAAAAAATTGCAGTTTTTTAAATAAAGTGATTGTTGCAATTTTTACCTTGTGCCAAAAATTCTTTACCTCAAAGTTTGGTTGTGAAACACACTCCTCAAGTTGATCCTACACCTTATCAAAGAAGTGGGAATGGTCTTTAACAGAAATCAGCCCCATTTGTGACTAAATATTCCTTCCACTATTCGGACCTGTTAACCATAGAAGATCACGTGAAGACTCCATGCCCGAGGATACGTTAGAAAGTTCACATACCTTCAAAGTTCAGAGATCATCAAAAGCTTTTAAGTTCTTTCTTCTTCTCATCTTTTTCTCTATTGTACTCAAATTCCGCAAGTCCTACGAGGATGTTGTAAAGTGATGCTAGCATGATGAAATAGAGTCATGTAACAAGCCTAGGTAGCTTGAGACATTGTCATCAAGTGAGTTCACTCTGGAGATTTTTTTACTTGGTTAATTATTGGTACTTTTTAGCACTTAATAATTAATTGAGTTTTTTCTCCCAGTTATAACCCCAAAGTCGGAGTGCGGCTTGATGGTGAGGCTTTGGTAGGTCTTAGTGTCTAGAGTCAATGTATATTACCATGCTAGATCACTCATAAAATTTCACAGAATTTGATTAGGTCTAGGGGTCATTTTTTTAATTTTTTTAATTTCTCACAAGATAGAAATTTTAATAAATTTTGTATGTAAATTGTAATAAGTGATGTCTAGAGAAATTGTGTGGGGTATGTGTGCTCAAAATTACACCTCTCCTCCTCAACTTTCTACTAAGACACACTTTGAGGGGTAAAAAATAAATTATAGACTCAAAAAACTGTAATGACCTGTCTTTAGTAATACATAATCCATCTCGATATTGAGGGCACAAGAATATCAGCGTGCATATGAGGCATTCATATGATAGCTACATATGCATGTATTGCATGCATTGCACTAGTATACATAATTGGCTAATATTAAAAAAATGTCTAAATCTAGGGTAACGAATTGATTATTGAAATAAATACCTAAGTCACCAAAATATAGTGAATATCTTGAATGGGAATACTTAATGTGTACCACCATCATATATATATATAAATCAGTTATATAAAATAAAAGATAAATGCAATGTATTTTACAAATTCAAATATAAAGGAACTATAATATATATGAATACATATACATTATTCATTTTACAAACTAAAAAGGAAGTTATGATAATATATATATATATATATATATATATATATTATTCTAACTAAAGAAACTATCATATATGAACTATACAAAATGAAAAGGGAAATAACATATATTATAAAAAATAAAAAAACAAATAATAAACGAATTAAATATTGATTATGTTTCAAACTAAAATCGCAATACTGTAAAGTCAGGTAACACAAAGAAAAGGAAATACATGTGATGTAATACAAATAATTACATATCACTCAAAAGGTATTCATGAAGTCCGGGTGTCAAGAGAAGGTGGTGACCTCCTCTGCTAATTCCTGAAAATACCTACTAGAAGGCGGCGGAGAGACGGGGCGATGAAAGAACTGTGGTGATATAAGGAGAAGGGGTGCGACTTAGAAGGGGGTCTTTTAAGAGAAGCAAGGAGGAATTTTTCCAACGGAAAGTTACAGACAGAGTGAGGATCACTGAGCCTTGATTGTTCTTGAAGATTTCGGGCACGAGGACCAGAGTGTTGCAGTTTTGAAGTATTCTGAAGCTGGTTACCGAGGTTGTTCCTAGTTTGGCAGGGAGATTTTGGTCATTTTGGGAAGGGGAGCAAATTGGGTGTTAGTGTTACAACAACGCGGAATCGACATCAAACTCGAAATCCAGGTATGTCTCTGTGAATTAAAGTGATAAATTCGATATAAATTTGTAGTTGTTAGAACCTGGGAAATTTATTTGGTAAGGTTATTACAAAAACCCACTTTTCCTAAAGTCTATGGGAAAATGAGGCAATAAATTGAGCCAAAAAATAAATAAATATCCACACGTGACAAAATGATGTGGAAATGAGATGAAACATTTCAAGAAGTCAAAGTTGAGTTACCAAGTGATGTGGACTCCATCTAAGCCACAAATCAAGCAAATCGAATTTCTTGTGGAGAAGACAAGTAGTTCCAATGACAAATACCACAATTTGAGGAAGTTAACTTGAGCTTCAAAGAGATATCAAGAGTCAACTTGAGATTTGATTCGATTTCATGGAAATAGAGTGGAGAATTGGTCTCCTACCACTCCATTCCCCTCCACATGTGTCATCCTTCACCCACCACGAATTCCTCATCAAGGAATGCGTGGGCCTTCTTGGGGAAATTCGAGCTGCCACTTGGGGAATTCGATTTGCATGGATCTACATTGGGATCTCCACCTTCCAGCCTCGGGATCATCTCCCATCTCTCTATTTAAACGAGCCTTGGGCTCTCATTTTGTAATCTTGATATGAGCTATTGTGCTTGCGGAAGATTTGCTCCTTTGTGTACTTTCATTATCAATAAAGCCTTCGGGTTTCATTCATGAGATGTTCTTCCTCTTTGAGTATGGTATGAATTTTTAATCAATGCTATTATTTCTTTCTACTTGTGTTTCGATCTTATTTGCTTTCATATACTTTCAAAGATGTGTTGATGTAGAGTTATCTTGCATTGACATGTGATTTAGAAGTTTGCTCTAAATATAGATTTGGTATGAAGGTAAAGTACATGACCCTGTAGTTATGAAGGTGGCTTTGTCCCCTTGTAGGAACGACGGCACGTATGAATTGTAAGGATTAGGGGAAGGGTATCGTTAACAACGGACTTAGTGCCTCCCCAACTGCTCTTCCTTGCAAGTCACCCCAATCTTTACCCTTTGGTAAGAATTTAAAAAGGGAGTTTCTTGTTGAAATTCCATGACCCTGGTGTCTTGGATAGAATCTTAAATCTCTGACGCTACCAAACCAAGAATCTCAACAAGGATACTTTGCACAACGAAACAATATAACGCAATAAATCAATCACGTGCGCAATAAAAACAATAACAACAATATATGTAACCCAACTTCGTTATATTATCAACATATAATACAATAGTCTAGGGCTCCCGTACAAGGGATAATGACCCTCAAATATCCACAAGTACAAGAATACAAGATACAATGACAATCTTGCTGCTCTATTGCACAATCACAGCCTCTATGTCATATCTCGTCCTATCAGTCCTTTGCTTTTGATCTGCTCTCTAACTACCCCTTAGTCCATCAAGGAACAACACATAGAGACTCTAGGAGGGTTGCTACATATCACTGTTGCAAGTCACTTCTGCTACAATGAACGCGGGCTCATTAATTTGCTCCTATAGGCTGGCCAATACCTGAACATCAATCTACCTTCTTAGTGGCCACTTTTGTCCATCAAAGTGTTGCACATTAGGCTCCAACAACTTCACCCACCGTTAGTTATCAACCTCTCTTTATGATTGATGTTCAAGGGCTACGTTGGGCACTATTACTAATGAGGCTCAACAATGGGTAAAATATATGGACCTTAATGCACCTCCAACTTACTAAAATCAACTCTTCTCATAATTCTTTACATGTTTTAATTATATTTTGCTTAATGAGATGAGTAGAAGTAAGATGTCATGTCTGGTTATCTAATGTGCATTGATTGCGGGTTTTTGGAGCAAATTGTGGCTAATTAGGGTGCAGGAACTCGAATGAGACAAAAAGAGATTATAGGAGATAGGATCTCCCTCATTAACTCCTCACTCACTCGAAGATCCCTCAATCAAATCACACCAGCTCGGAGTTGCAGGCAGCCGAGTCATGAGGATCATTGGCAGCGAAGCCAGTGATAGTTAAGAACCAGCTAATCACAAGATTGGGAGACAAGCCTCCCTAGATTTAAGGAAGTTGTTGGCAAATTCAGTGGGATAAATAAAGAGGCCTAGAGCCTCATTAGGATTCAAATTTTTTATGCAAGATAGCTAAGCAATTTTCGAGTTGAAGGATTGTGACCAAACATTGTTATGTATTTTTGATATGTTAATGAAAATGAGCAACATTCTCTTGATCCAACATTGACTTGACTCAGAGGGTTGAAGCTCTTGGGTTATGGCCCAACCCTAGCAGCAGAGGTTCCTCTTACTATACTTGTATGCTTAGGTTATCTCATAGATTAGTTGTTAAATTGATTTTGGTGTTGTTAAATTGCAAGTATTGGTAAATTTGTTTAGTTTGCTTCCATTTGTGAATAGCTTTAGCAGTAGCATTGTAGAGATAAGAAAATATTCAAAAAAGGCTGATAACAGGTGGATCTTACCTCATTCCTCCCTTCAGGGACCATGGCTTGAGGAACAACTCCCATTCAACCCAAAAAGACAGAATTCTGATTTCTTATGAAATTTAGGATTTTTCTACTAATTAGGTCATCATCTTTCAGTTTTAGAAGATAGGTTGCAGTTGTCATTTCTGATATCTTAAGTTCTGAATTAGATTTCATGTTGCTTTCATAATAGGTTTCAAGCATTCCCATGCATAAACTTGGCAAATAAATGATGCAAATTTTGTTTTCTTATATTTTTGTAAACCCTTCTTGTTTTGAGATGATTTATGGATAAATGCCAACACTAATGTATATGTTGTAGGAGTTTCTACATTGCAGGAAGACCTTATGTCATCAGCGACAGCCAAAACATATCCACCCATTATCGCCAAAGGCCACTAAGTTCTCACTTTGAGTTATCGTTTTACAGGGACAACTTGCCATGCTTATTGAGCAAATCCAACCATCATAAAGTTTTGGGTTGAGTTCTGAGTGAGTGCCTACCACTCCCTTGCCCTATTTCTTCCTTTACTCACCTTCCCTAAGCTCCATACCACCTTCCAACCCACTCCCTATGCTTTCGGCCTGTTCCTGTAGGAAAACAGGGGATCCTGTAGGTGAACTAGGACATCCTATAGGAAAACCTGTAGTGCCCTGTTTTGAGCCCAAATTGTAAAAAAAAGCATCATGAAAGCCAGGAGTAGACCCCTGCTTGCCTCCCAAGCCATCTAAACCATTACATCTCCCTCTACACCTATCTCCCCTGCCATGCAACCAAGAAAGATTAGCATTCACATTTTTACAAAAAGATAAAAAGAGAAAAAATCTTTATATTCATTCATGCACACAACAGTTAAGTGCTTGTTTAGATCAAATTTCATGCTTAGGTTAGTTAAGATTTCACATGTGTTAAATTAGAATTCTTTGAAAGCAAAGTATATTAACAAATAGCTAGATGAGTTATGTGTTTTGTAGGCATCTATTTCAGTCTTTCATTACTGCAGTAAGTAGCATTTCAATTCTCTCAATTAGGGTAAAATTCTCCTCTCTCAATTAGTAATCAAACTTCTTCTAAATCAATAAAAGGCTGGTTTGAGAAGCCCTAGTGGTCTATCGCCCCAGCTCAGCAGTGACAAAGGGTGGACCCATTACATCTATTTGTGTATATAGCATTGTCACCTCCAAGTTTGTATGAACCCCGGGTTCATGAAGTAAAGTTGGTAGCCCCAGGAGTTGTAGCATCCTTGCTGCAATACTGGTGCTCATCACTTTTTACCGGCGTTGCCGAGGAGGTGTCTGAATAGATGTGATTTATGCTTTCTTTCTTCCATTTGTTATCTCTTTCATTCTGCTATTAGTTACATTCTGCAAAGTAGTGTAAGTTGGTTTGCTTTCCTTTCCATTCCATTCTGCAATTGATTTCATTCAGCAGTTAGTTTCAATTCAATGTGTCTTTTCAATTTTGCAATTAGTCTTAAAGCTTGAAAAACAAAACAAAAACACTCATTTCATGCCTCATAGGAATAGGAATAACTTTGGAAAATTTCTACAAAATACCCCCACCACTTCGAACATCCAACCTTCCCTCTTCTTCGGTGGTTGTGGATTAAAGGACCCCTTAGGCGAGCAACCAGAGATTTTTGAAGAGCCTATAAGGGAAGAAGAAGAAGAAACCATTCCAACTGACATAATGTCTGAATATAGAAATGAAAGGGAAGATAGAGAAAGAATTGAGGGTGCTTTTCCCATCAGAGAAACCAATGGGGATTCCAAGATGAAAAACATAACCCGCTCTGCTCTTCCTCACTTCCATGGCCTAGCCTAAGAAGATCCAAATACTTTTCTATTTTAATTTGTTGTCATATGCAGAACTTATGATTACACCTCTGATGATCAGAAGTTGAAATTATTCCCATCCACTCTCAAGGATGTAGCCCTACATTGGTTCATGGGTTTACCTGGGGATAGTATCACCACCTGGGCTCAGATGCAACAAGCTTTCAACAACAAGTATAGGGACTACTGTAGGTCCAAAGATACCAAAGAGGAAATTTTTAGAATGACCTTGGGACATGATGAGTCCTTAGAGGATTATGAGGAAAGATTCCAGCTCAACTATAAAAGGGCCAAGTGCACACTTGATCCTGAGTCACTTAAGTTAGTCCTTCTCAGGGGGATCAAGGAAGATCTCCTAGAAACCCTAAACCTGCTATCAGGAGGGGACATCTACCAGCTACCCTATGATGATATCAAGACTGTTTTCAAGAATCATTCTAGGGCAGCTAGAAAAAGGGGTAGGGTCAGTCAAACAGTGGCCAGCTCATCCTCTTCCAACACATCTATAAAAAGTGAAATTGGGAACATGTTGGAAGATTTTAAGAGTGAAATGTTGCAAACCCTTGCCCTGCAGATGGACACTATGCAAATCAAGAGGAAGCAGGAGGAAGCAGAGAGAGCATTAGCCATCTTCTACCCTAGATGCACAAGGAGGCACCCTAGGAATGAATGTCCATTAAACCTTATAGAAATCTACTCGGTCTGTGAAGAAAACCACTCCATAGACAAGTGCCCTTCTCTACCTGGACTAAAAGTTGTGTATCAGGGAACTGAAGGGGTGACTGAACAACTCTGCTACATAAATCAAAGGAGGCCTCATGGGCCTCGACCATACCAGCAGGGCATGCAAGGGTCATCCTATGCATATTACAACCCTAATCAAAACACATCCATTCCCTCTTGGTGCCCCCTGCTCATCCCTCCTGGTATACACTTTCTTCCTAGTCCTTTGCACCTCAATACCATTCCCAACTGGCCAATCAGCCATTTCAGCCATATATTCCTCCACAACCTCATTAAAATGCACCACCCCAGGGGTGGAGGACCCCATACAACAATGCTCCAGCTTTATTGCCTTCACCGCCATCTCAACCACAGTTTTTACACCCTGCTCCACCTAAACAACCTCAGATCCCTGCCCAACCAAACCCGAACCCGAACAACAAATAGGCACAGCAGGTCTACAGTGGAGAGACATCCTACCCTACTTATGTTGTGGAAATTCATGAAATCAACCTTAGGTCTAGGAGAGTGCTCCCAGATAACCAACCTCCATCTCCACCTAGGGAGAGTGAGGAGGAAAGAGAGGAAAGTATGCCTAGAGTGAATCCACCACCCTTTCCTGAAAGATTAACCCATCCAGTCCAGCATACCCCAAAAGAGAATGAACTTCTGGGTGAATTGAAAAATCTGTGTGTCAAAATCCCACTTCTCCAAGCTATTAAAGATGTACCTATTTACAACAAGTTGATTAAAGAGAAGTGTTTCAAACATCCAGGGAGGCGAAAAGGAGACACCCCTACCATTAATGTCATTGGACAGTTATCCGACTTAATGTTGGGGCAGATAATTTGCCCGAAGTATTTAGACCTTGGAAGCCTTGTAGTAGATGTACACATCAATGGCACCATTGGCCCCCATACCTAGATTGATCTTGGGGCCGCCATTAATGTAATGACTAAGGACACTATGCTCAAGTTGAATCTCGAGAGATCATTAAGAAAGACCACGGTAGTATTGCAACATGCAAACCGATCCACAATAGCCCCTGAGGGGATTGTTGAGGATGTGATGGTCTCCATTGATTCCTGGGAATACCCTGCAGACTTCTTAGTTCTCCAACCTAAGACCAAATTTAATGGTTATCCTCTCATACTTCGTTAGCCGCTATCAATGCCTACATAAGCTATAAGTCTAGAAATATGACTATCAATGATCCGAATTGGATCCTAAAGCACTCTCTAAGTTTTCATGAACTCTGTAAAATTCATGCCAAAGTTTCAAAGTCTTACAAAGATCGAGCTTATCAGAAATATTCTCGAAACAATTGTAATTTGTGAGCAGCGCGGAGCAACGAGGACCCTCAGTCAAGCACACAGACCATTGGCCCATGGTAACGCACACTGTCACGAATTAGGAAAATGGGAGGTCTTTTCGAGAAACAGGGGAAGTCGCTAATCACATATCGTTGGGCAAACCCCTCAAAGAAGGAAAAGCCCTGAGCACCCGGACCCGAAAAGTCATAAAAAAGTAACAGATATCGCGCTGATTCCATCGGAGCGGGATTCCACAAAACCAGCAAGATATCGGAAGGGCTTCAAAGCGGTAGCGGTTTTAACCAAGTCCCACCTGATGCCACACAACGAGTGACAGGCGTCTAGCGGAAGAGAGAGAAAACCACGCACATCGAACGGGTAACCATCGAGCTACTTAACCGCCTGATATGCACAATAATCATAGGATTTGGGGGCCCTAGATCAACGACCGAGACGCGTCCCGATGAATGACTGGATTTGTCAAGGTTATAGAGCAAGATCACATGGGATTTGAAGTCCAGCATGGACGATGAATTGGCAAAGATTTGTGTTTCGCGGGCAATCTAGGAGCAAACGGAAATAACGGCCGTCCAAACATTTCCAAGAGAACTGACACTCAGTTCGTTACGAAATAGGTGGCCACCTCCCTGTGAGGCGTTACACAGTGAGGATGACGCAGAACAGAGGGATTCAAACGGACAGAGGTATGGAAACCAGAAAGTCGGGAAGCGGAAACGAACAGTCAGAAAGCAGATTGGCTTTAAAGCCATGAACTGACAGAGACAAAGCAATCAGTGAGAAAAGCGAGTTAAGAAAGCTGAGAGCAGAGAACAGAGAGAGGAAGTTAAGCTAACCTGCAGAAGCAAAGGCAGCATCCAGACAAAGCCAGAGAGAGTCAAATAGTCTTTGTACTCTAGAGAAGGCTTGAGAGGTTCAAGCGAACTCCTCTGTATATGCCTATCATGTATGAGTCTCAGATTGAGCTCATACTACTATGACCAATAGAGGTCGAGATTCAGTAAGGAGAGTCTGAGTACTCCAGGGACTTGGGGAATCCAAGTACAGTCTTGTTGATTTATATCTGTTGAGTGAGACTCAAATTGAGCTCACTATTGTAAAAACTCTGCTTTGAAAACATAATAGAGAGGCCACCACTGAACGCTGGACCTGGAGACGTAGCCTAGAAGTATTGGGTGAACTCGTTATTAAACTTGTTGTGTTTACATGTTTGTCTATTATGTTTTCTCTAACTGCTTCAATGTCTGTGTATTTCGCAATCTTATCAATCCATTGCATAAAGTAACATAGGCACATCCATGCACATGAGTCTATAGCACCTTAATTGTTTTGTCTTGGATCAATTCCAAATCAAGTGGTATCAGAGCTCTAGGTTACTAAGGTTAGACAAGCTTGTGCTGGATTTTGTCGTTGAATGCTAACTAGATCAAAGCTTAAATTAGGAGAAAGAGAGTTGGTTGAAGCTAACCCAGAAATTGGAAGAGTCTATCCTAAAAGGAAAATGTCAGAAGAAAGTCCCTTGGAATCAGACTCCCAATTCATGGATAGTTTTATGACCATGTAAGCCATGGTAGAAGAAATGTATAGAGAATTTAAGAAAGGTAGAGATGAAGATTAAAAAACTCCAAACAAGATAAAGGAGTAGAAGAATCTCTCCTCCATGTCCACTCTAAAGGAAAGGGAAAGAAGAAAAACTTCCCACACCTCCTAATAGCCCTGAAAATAAAAAGAAGACATCTTTGATTAAATTAGATGTTAAATTTGATTCAATGTTTTAAAACTCCGACTCCGACTCGGCCGAGGGTCGACTTCGACTCCAACTCCGATTCGGTATCGACTCCGCTGACTCGATTTCAGTGACTCGGTCGTTGTAAAAAATACATTAAATATTCATTTTTTATAAAAACACATAATTTTAAATATTTTCATTCATGTTTCCAAACACACAGCATTAGAATATAGATAGAAGACAACATATGATCAAAGTAGGCTCATGAATATATCCATTATATCAAAATGGCACCCAGTGCACTGTCCAATACATACACGATGATGATATAAAGATCAAAACAAAAACACATAACCAAGGAGGCTAGAAATGGCCTCTACAACAAAAGTCTATGACCAGTACTACTGGCTACTGCTAGAGTTGCCAACATCATCTGGCTCAATGTTACTTGGGAGCGGGAGCGAAAGCGGGGAGCGGGAGCGACATTTTCAAAAGCTCCCGGATTGGAAGCGAATCCCGGAGGAGTTCGACAACCAATGTCACTAACATCAAGGTACATAGAGGGATTGGTGCTCTTGATTAAATACGAGTTCCATACCCTAATACATGACAAAATTCAATGGAAACATTGCAATCCCCCAATCCTGAAATCCTGAAAAACTGATAAGTCTGTTGGATTTTGAATGAAATCTAAAATTCTACTTTCTCCATATGAAATCCAATGAGGCGGGAACCACTCTCAAACATCCCAAGTCATTTCATGGTAATGTTAAAAATTTAAGTAAAATGATGAAAATGAAAATTAAGGAGAATGTCACTTTTACTTTAAGAATTTAACATTACCATGAATAGCATATCAACACTAGGGATCAAAGTCAAACAGGGAAGCCCAGGCAGTCCCCAAAAATAAAAATTAAAAATTAAAAAAGCCATTTTTTTGGGTTCACTGGTCACTGTATGTAACCCGGTCGGGTTGATATGGACTCGGCCGAGCTGGCCGGGTTAATAACGAGCCAGCCGGGTTAATAACGAGCCGGCCCAAGTTGTGTATTAATGCGGACGGCTCAGTATTAACTCGGCCGGCCAAACCGGTTCAATGGCCGGGTTGAAATTTTTTTGACCGACTCGGACCAACTTAGCCGAGTCGGTTCCGAGCCGGCAGAGTTTAAAAAAATTGATTTGATTTATCGATATATGATGGAGAGTTGAATGTAGAGAAGCTAGATAATTGAATTAGACATATTGATGTATACTGCAGGGTGCAACGCATCGATTCAAACAAGAGTAAGATTCAGCTGGCCAGCCTACGCCTTGGAGGCATTGCCTTGGTATGGTGGGAAGGCAGGACACAAGCTGACATGAAGAAGCATGGTAAAATTCTTTCAGTCTGGAGTGAATTTGTTTCTGCAATTAAAAAACAATTCTATCCACTAGCCTATATGCAGCAAGCCATGATGAGCTAGGAAACTCTTTGCCAATTAAAAGGGCAAAGTGTACAAGGCTACACTCAAGAATTTAGGAAAAGAGCTTTGATTCTAGGAATTTCTTTAGACTCGCCTGAAACTTTGTTGAAGTATATAGGTGGTCTACATAGCTATTTAAAGCACACTATTCTCATGTTTAATCCCACTAGTATAGAGGAAGTATATGTTCAGGCTACACATCTAGAGGCTAGAGGCAAGAATGTAAACCCAGAAGTTGGAGGATCTGTCAGGCCAGGAGTAACTCCACTTTGGCAAAAAACTGAATCGATTTATTTCATTAGGTAGCTATTGTTATATACAAAGGATGTGACTGCTCAGTTCATCTTCTGATGACTGTTCACATTCCTAATTTAACTATTTTCACAAATTCACCCAATTGCAGAGGATTAGGTGTCAACATTCCCCCCTTAATCTGAAG
Source organism: Pinus tabuliformis (assembly GCA_031772625.1). Taxonomy (NCBI): domain Eukaryota; kingdom Viridiplantae; phylum Streptophyta; class Pinopsida; order Pinales; family Pinaceae; genus Pinus; species Pinus tabuliformis. The sequence continues at coordinate 474,971,882 of CM062810.1, read as the reverse complement.
GGATGTTGGTGAGTCCAAGCATCGTTCTGAATCTTTCAAGCTTTTCTCTTCCAAGCGCTTTGGTGAAGATGTCTGCAATTTGCTCATTTGTGGAACAATGACGGAGATGGATTGTTTTGGCCTCAACATGATGTCGGATCAGATGATATTTAGTATTGATGTGCTTTGTACGATCATGGAACTTTGGGTTCTTGGCCAACTTTATTGCAGAGGTGTTGTCAATCATGAGTGGAGTTGATTGTACTTGTTTTACCTGCAAATCTTCAAGAATTTTCCTGAGCCACACAGTTTCTTTCGTCGCTTCAGCTGCTAGCACGTATTCTGCTTCTGTTGTGGAATCTGCTGGAACTGATTGTTTGCGTGATCTCCAGGAGACAGCTCCTGATCCAAGACTCATAGCATATCCTGAAGTAGATACCCCAGTTTCTTTGTCTCCATCAAAGTCTGAATCAGAGTATCCAATCAAGCTGAAGTCGTCCACTTGTGTATACTTGATTCCAAGGTCTTGAGTTCCCTTCAAGTACCTCAGAACTCTTTTTGCAGCAGACCAATGTCCCTCACAAGGCTTTTGCATAAACCTGGAGAAGATTCCAACAGCAAATGAAATGTCTGGTCTGGTAGTAGTGAGGTAGATGAGACTTCCTACAAGTTGTCTATACTTTGTTGCATCCTCAAATTCCTTTCCTTCAATAGATGTGAGCTTTAAGTTTTGTTCCATTGGAGTAGAAAGAGGATTGCACTCTGTCATGCCAAATCTGTTTAACAAATCTCCAATGTATTTCTTTTGAGAAAGAAATATGGATTTTGGATGTTGGGTTACTTCAATGCCAAGATAGTAATGAACATAGCCCAAATCAGTGATTTCAAAACTTTTCCCCAATTCCTTCTTTATGGATGCAATGTAGCTTTCATTGTTCCCTGTCATTAAAAGATCATCTACATATACCACAAGATATACAACTGTTTTGCCAACTTTCTTGACAAATAAAGTTGCATCATCAAGATCAAAATGATTGAAATTGAGTTTCAGAAGATGCTCAGTTAGTTTTTCATACCAGGCTCGCGGTGCTTGTTTGAGGCCATACAAGGACTTCACAAGTTTGCATACTTTATGTTCATGTCCTTTCACAGCAAATCCTTCAAGCTGGGACATAAAAACATTCTCTTTTAGATCTCCATTCAAGAAGGCAGTTTTTACATCCATTTGATGGACTTTCCAACCGTTTTAAGCTGCTAGTGCAAAGAGTATCCGGATGGTGGCCCATTTTGCTGTGGGGGCAAAAGTTTCCTCATAATCAACCCCTTCCTTCTGTGCAAAACCTTTTGCCACAAGCCTAGCTTTGTGCTTGTCAAGTGAGCCGTCAGCTTTGTACTTGTTCTTGTAGACCCACTTGCAGCCAATTGGTTTGGTTCCAAATGGAGGATCAACCAGCTTCCAAGTGTCGTTCTTTATGAGGGCATCATACTCCTTTTGCATCGCTTCTTTCCATTCATCATGAAAAGCAGCTTCTTTGAAGGAAGTTGGTTCAAAATCTATAGACAAGTTCAATTCACAATCATAAGAAACATCCATATCAACAGGTGAATTAGAGTCATCTATATCACCTCCATTTTGTCGGTTTGAATTTCTGGTTCCTGTTTTTCCAATTTCATCAAGATGAACACTTTCAAGTGTCTTCATCAGCCACTTTGGGGGACCTTTCTGAGATGGTCCAGGCTGCTCTATTGATTGAGTTGGGACTGAATCAAGATTGAGTCTCCCAATTCTATCAATTACATCCCTTAAAGCATCATCCGTTGTTGGAGTTTCATTCGGGAGAGAGTGTTCTTCAGAAGAAGATTCCACATGTTGATCTAGAATAGGAATCCCCCCTTCAAGATGTGGAATCTGATTATCAAATTCTTGAAATGATTTCGTTTTTGCGAATCTATTCAGGCGATCAAGTTGCCGCTCAACAACATTGTCAGATTTGGATGATTCAAGAAAAATTACATCTCTAGATACAACAAACTTTTTATTTACTTCATCATAAAGGCAGTATGCTTTGGAGGTGTTTGAATACCCCAGGAAATACACTTACGACTTCTAGCACCAAGTTTGTTTCTATGAACCTTTGGTATCAAAGCATAACAGGTGGAACCAAAGATCCTGAGATGTTTTACCGAAGGACATGTCCATACCACAATTCATAAGGAGTCTTGTTTGTTATAGCATTAGATGGACATCTATTCTTTATATATGCAGCACATAGAACAACATCAGCCCAAAACATTATCTTTACATTTTTGAAGAAAAGCATGGATCGTACCATATTCAAGATTGTTCTATTCATTCTTTCAGCTACACCATTCTGTTGGGGATTACAAGGCACAGTTGTTTGATGTTTGATCCCATGTTGGCGAAGATAGTTTTCAAATTCATTTGATGTATATTCTTTTCGATTATCAGTACGAATAGACCCAATATGAGATTGTGCATCATTTTCAATCCATTTATGAAAATTCTTGAATGTTTGAAAGGCATCAGATTTGTTCTTCAATAAATAAACCCAACACATTCTGGTGTAATCATCAATAAATGTCATGATATATTTATTTCCATTTGCAGAAGGAACAGGCATTGGACCACATAAATCTGAATGAATGAGTTCAAGCTTCCTATGTGCTCTTGAATGTGAATCATGAAAAGACTGTTTGCTATGCTTTCCTAGAATGCAAGCATCACATTGCTTATGTTTCCTAGGAATTGTAGGCAAACCAGCAACACCATTTTTCTTCAATAAGCGGAGACTGTCATAGTTTAAATGTCCAAATCTAGCATGCCATAATAAACTTGATGGAAGTGTACCTTCTTCATGATGAGAAATATATGAGAAATGTTGTGCATGAGCAGAGGTTCCTTGCAATTTGAGAAGCCTTTCTTCTTATATTCCCCTCATGACAAGTGAGTGGTCAGATGCTTTTCTTACCTCAAGCTTGCCATCAAACATATGAATGGAGTGACCTTGCTGGTGGATGCGGACCAAGGACAGCAAGTTTCTTTTGAGCTGTGGGAGATATAGAACATGATCCAGAAGAAAGTCTGGAAGACCAAGCAGTTAAAGCCTGATTGTGCCAAGCCCTGATGGCTTGATTTTTGACTGATCTGCAAAGTATACTGCTCCATCAACATTGTCAGTGAAATCTTCAAAAAAACCTTTTCTATGAGTCATGTGACAAGTTGCTCCTGAATCAAGCAACCAATCATTTTTCCAGGAAGTAAGTGAAGCATTAAACAAATCTTCATTTACTCCAATGTTACATTGTGCCTCAATATAGTGAGCGGATTCAAGTGCTTTACCTTTGTCTGTATCATCAGTTTTACCGTTCTGTTGGTTTCTTTTCTGCTCAATTTTGTCCCATGGTAGCTTGCATGCAGAAGCATCATGTGATCCATTTCTTTTGCAGCGAATGCAATGCAGATCTGCCTTTTCTCCTTGAAAATGTCTGCCCCCCTGCCTCTGAAATATCTTCCTCTTCCTCTTCGTCCACCTCTTCCTCTTGTAGAGTCTTGAGCAGGATGCTTTTCTTTATGAGCAAGGCACACAGTCTCTTCAGAAGATTCAAGAGTTGTCTTCTTTCCGAAAGCTTTCTCTCTTTCAGCAAACTTTTTCATAAGAGAGTCAAAGGTTATATCTTTAAGATTTCCACTTGCTTGCAATGACTCAAGATAGTTGGAGTAAGTAGGATAAAGTGCCTTGAGAAAAGCAATAAGAGGAATATCCAATTCAACCTGAGTGGATTTGATATCATGCATTATAGACTTTACTTCAGATGCAAGAGCAAGAGGATCATTATTTTGCAGTTCAAGAGTGAAGAGTTTAATCATGAGTTGGACTACTTCAAGTGCAGAATGTGAGTCATAGAGTTCTTTCAGCTTCTGTAGGGCTTCAAAGGCAGTTGAATATGACGAAATATGGCGACTCACCTCTTCATTTACAGATGTTGCGATTAATGCATAAGCTTTGTTGTTCTTGTTTTCCCAAATGACGAGTTTTTTCTCTGAGGTAAGTTGTACTGGGTCATTGTCTCCTTCTCCGACACACACTCCTTTCCACAACTCATTGAAGATGAGGGTGTGTTTTATCATCCAGGACCATTCAGGATAGTTCTCCTTGCCAGTGAGAACTATTCCTACCATGGATATGATTGAATGCATTCTGTAAAAAAAAAATCTGATAGAAAAGAATACTTTTGCTGCAAAACTTTTATTCTCAAGGGAAAAAAATACTTTTGATGTGACTAGCCAGCAAACTCAAATATTAATTCATATTCATCTGCACAGCATTAAGTCCAAAAAATATCCCCAATAGCATAAAGCACAGCATTGAACAGTCATATTTGTACTCTCAATTCCATTCACAATACTGTTTTGTTTCATATAAAAACAATGATGCCAATTTGCAAAACGTCAATTATCAGATATTGTGCCCAACTCAATTATTCAAAATGTATCAGCGCATTCCAACCAAACGAGCTGCAGAAATAAGCAATTGAAAACATTGTTTTCTTGCTTGGATCCCCACGCTTCAGCTGCTTGAAAAACAGAGGCTCCCTTTCTAATTGACTCCAGAGAATGCAAACTCCTGCACGTACTTTTCTCAGTTGCTTACAACAACACAATTTACAGCACTCTTACAAGACAAAAGCAAACCCATTTACTAAATTTCAATATGAAACAGCGGCCCATTTTCTGGAGCTACATAACAGATCAAAGAAAATGGAACATTACAGAACCACAGCTCTGAAATTAGCTGAAAAGCAGAGGAAAAGCAAGAGTCGTTGTGAAGACTCGTCCTTCTCTTCGTCTGACAGTGAGGCCGAGGTCGTCGATATGACTTGGCTCCAGTCAACACAGCAATCTGATCGGATTTTAGAGGCTTCTGATCAAAACCCGTCGGTGTCGATAGAGAACCCTCCAATTGTAGCGGAGGTTAAAGGATCTGTGGAGGCGGGGGCTTTGGGGACTTCCACCACGCAATGAGGCAAGTAATGGTTGCGGCTGTGGGTTAGAGCACCCGTTTGAAGCCTTACAAAAACAATTTTAACGAAATCGAGAGCAGTTTCGTGCGTACAGGCTCGGTTTAATTCCCCATGGCGCCGTCTGTGGGAAACACAAAATCAAAAATGCAACACAAATGGGATCGATCCGCAGACAAAAATGACTGAGCTAGTTCAATGCGGCTTGCTGTTGATCTATGGGGTAGGATTGAGGTGACTGAGCCAGAGGAATTCTCCGTGAAGGAGGAGAATAATCTCTATCAAACCCTCCAGAAACAGTTACCCACTACAGCGACCATTCCGCCAGCAATTTGGAATATGGACAGATACTATGTCAGATCAGCCAGGTCAGGGAGCATTATGTAAGGACAGAGGCAGCGCTGGTGCGCCAGAGAGTGTTATGGACAGATGAGTTATGGCAGAGGTAGATGCATGGACAGAGGAGTTACAGGAGCATAAGAGCTAAAACAAGGAGCTGGCTCTGATACCATGTCAGGCCAGGAGTAACTCCACTTTGGCAGAAAACTGATTCGATTTATTTCATTAGGTAGCTATTGTTATATACAAAGGATGTGACTGCTCAGTTCATCTTCTGATGACTGTTCACATTCCTAATTTAACTATTTTCACAAATTCACCCAATTGCAAAGGATTAGGTGTCAACAGGATCATCAAAACCCACTGCAAGCAAGAATAACAAAAAAAAGAAAACATAAATGGAAAGAGAGGAAGACAAATACTGTACAAAAGACAAAATCTTCATGCACTCACTCAAGAAGGATGGGCATGATGATGAACACTGTTAGATTCTGCATCTGGAGCTGAAGCCCAAGAAGTATGATGGCAAAAAGAAGAAGACTATTGCAGCTATTCAAAAATATTTGGGGTCAGACTCAGGGGATGAAACAACGATTGCAGCCACAGGTATAAAAGGTCAAAATTCTGAAGCATCTACTAGTAATTCTGCACAATCTACTGATAATGAAGAAAATGAGCGAAAAAGACATGAGCTTTTTCATATTCGAGTTATTTCCAAGCATCAAAATATTGATACTTTGTTTGATAGTGGCTCACAAGTAAATTTAATTTTTGAAGCAATTGTAAAGACGCTGGGATTACTAACCACACCTCACAAGAAGCCATATCCATTAGGTTGGTTATGTGATAAAGCAAAGCTACAAGTGACTAGACAGTGTAAACTTAAGTTTTGGGTCAGCATTTGTAGATGAGGTTGAGTTAGATATAGTTCCTTTGGATATATGTGGAATTGTTTTAGGAAGTCCTTACTTGTATGATAGGAAATCCATTTTCTATAGAGCTGAGAACAAGTATCAACTCGTTAAAGATGGAATCGAATATATTGTAAGAGCTCATAAACTCAAGAATAATTATACTCTCATAAACTTAGGGCAGATGAAAAGAATTGTAAAATCATACAAACAATTTTTACTGATGGTTGTAAAGTAAAAGAAACCTGATAAAACCAGTATATTTGAGGGTTGTAATGCTAAACAGCAAGCTGATTTAGAAAAAGTTGTTTCAGAATATGATATACTATTTCAAGAACCTAAAGGTCTGCCACCCAAAAAGGAAATAGTACATGATATTGATTTGCAGCAAGATGTTCCATTGCCTAACATCGGAATGTACAAGTTGTCCGCTTTAGAGAATGCAAAAATCAAGAAGTAGGTACAAGAGTTGCTCGAGAAAGGGTTCATAAGACCTAGCACATCGCCATGTGGGTCTCCAATTGTCTTGGTGAGAAAGAAAGATGGCTCATGGAGAATGTGCATTGATTATCGAGCACTGAATAAGATAACGATCAAAAATCGTTACCCCCTTCCTCTCATAGATGATCTATTAGATCAATTGAAAGAAGCTATTTATTTTTCCAAGTTGGACATGCATAATGGCTACCATCAGCTCAGAGTTGGAGAGCAAGATGCATGGAAGACTGCTTTCAAAACAAAGAAGGCATTGTATGAGTGGTTAGTTATGCCTTTTGGCTTAACTAATGCTCTTGCTACTTTCATGAGACTAATGACTGATGTACTCAAACCTTTTATTGATGATTTTGTCATTGTATATTTAGATGACATTCTTATATTTAGTAAAACATGGGGAGAACATTTGAAGCATGTAAAGCAAACTCTAGATGTTTTGAAAAGAGAAAATCTTTATGTTAAGCTCTCAAAATGTGAATTGGCAAAACATCTTTGAATTATTTGGGTCATATTGTAGGGGGTGGTGAATTGAAAATAGATCCCTCTAAGATTGCAGTCATTGTAAACTGGCCTAAACCCAAATCTGATACAAAAGTTAGAAGCTTCCTAGGATTAGCACAAGGTTGGAGAAAGTTTATTTCTAACTTTTCCTTAATTGCAGCTCCCTTACATGCTTTAACAGGATTGAACAAGGTGTTTCAGTGGGGAGGCAAACAGCAGAAAGCCTTCGACACCTTGAAAGAAAAGATTAGTACAACACCAGTACTAGCGCTGCCCGATCTTCAAAGACCATTTGAGATTGAAACAAATGCCAGTGACTATGCCATGGGAGCAGTGTTGATGCAGCACGATAAACCCATATGTTATCATTCTAAGACATTTAATTCTTCAATAATTAATTATCCCACATATGATAAAATATTGTATGCATTAGTACAGAGTGTGAAAAAGTGGAAACATTATCTAATGGGCAAAGAGACAGTTATACATATTGATCATCAACCACTTCAATATTTGCACTCACAAAATAAATTGCAGCAATCAAGACACTATAGGTGGGATGGGTTTTCTACAGCAGTTTCATCTTGTCATCAGATATAAAAAGGGCATACACAATAAAGTTGCAGATATGTTGTCCAAACCAATCATAAATGCATCTACTATACTTAAGCGTAATTCAGTATTGCATGAAAGCTACATTGAACAGTATGCTCAAGATATAGATTTTAAAGATGTATATGCAACTTTAAGTCATGGCAAACAAGTAGAAGAATTGGATTATCATGTTAAGGACCAACTCTTGCATCATTTTGGAAAGTTATGCATTCCACAAACTGAAAGAGTAAAGATAATTCGAGAAGCACACACTTCTCTAATATCAGGTCACTTTGGTGTAAGTAAAACAGTTGCACAACTGCAAAGATTTTATTATCGGCCAGAAATGAATGAAACCTTTTCTAGATATGTAAGAGGGTGTACTATGTGTGCTAAAAACAAGCCCAACAATAGAAAACTAGGCTTGTACACTCCCCTACCAGTTCCTTCTCATCCTTGGGAAAGTGTTTCCATGGACTTTGTTGGAAGACTGCCTAGATCTAGAAAAGGTCATGACTATTTATATGTTGTTGTAGATAGGTTCAGCGAAATGTGTATTTTAATACACTGTAACAAACAGATTATAGCTGAACAAACTGCAAAGTTGTTCTTTCAGCATGTATGGGTTCATTTTGGATTACCCATTTCCATTGTATCTGATCGAGATTCCCGATCTGTTCGGAAATTTTGGTCGAGTATGTGGGAATTGATGGACACGAGACTGAAGAAGAGCACAGCTTTTCATCTGCAAACAGATGGCCATACAGAAGTGGTCAACAGGACAGTGATCCAGATGCTCAGAGGCTATTGCAGCAAGCATCCCAAGCTTTGGGATGAACATTTATGTTATGTGCAACACGCTTACAACCGAGCTAAACATTCTTCTACATAGAGATCTCCTTTTGAGACCTGTTTTGGTTTCACACCCAGGTCTCCCTTGGATTTTGTCTTTGGTAACGACATAGCAGTTGATGGACACAGTGATGTGAACAAGGCAACCAAGTTCATTGAACAAATCCAAGAGATTCACCAGGCAGTACAGGAATAGCTGGAAAAGAGCCAAGCCAACTACAAGGCAAGGCATGATAAGCATCAGATTGAGCATAGTTTCCAAGTTGGTGATCAAGTCTGGCTGTATATCAACAAAGACAGAATGCAAGGTGAAGGTAAGAAGCTGAAGCCAATAAGGTATGGACCTTTCAATATACTTGAGAAGATTGGTGAGAATGCTTTTCGCCTTGATTTACCAGCTTACATGCACATCTACTCAGTTGTTAATGCAGATAGCTTGAGACTATTTGAACCTTCATTAATTGAAGATCCCGAAGAGCAGAGTCAATTGCCTTCTATTGATGATCTGTTGCCTGAATATCTCAATGAGTTGCAGGAAGATATAGTTCTAGACAGGAAGGTGAGAACTAAGCGCAGAGGGGATGTTGAGTACCTTTAGATTGGACTCAAAAGTTCAAAACCAAGCAGTGCAAAATGGATAAAATTGGGCAAGCGAGGAATCTATACCCTCGATTGATGCTTAGAAACCAACTTTTGGTGGTCCATAAAGCACTCTCTAAGTTTTCATGAACTCTGTAAAATTCATGCCAAAGTTTCAAAGTCATACAAAGATCGAGCTTATCAGAAATATCCATGAAACAGTTGTAATTTGTGAGCAGCGCGGAGCAACGAGGACCCTCAGTCAAGCGCGCAGACCGTTGGCCCATGGTAACGCACGCTGTCACGAATTAGCAAAACGGGAGGTCTTTTCAAGAAACATGGGTGGTTTCTGATATGCGATTAGCAACAAACCCCTCAAGTCACTAATTGCATATCGTCAGGCAAACCCCTCAAAGAAGGAAAAGCCCCAAGCGCCTGGACCCAAAAAGTCATAAAAATGTAATGGATATCGCATTGATTCCGTCTAAGCGGGATTCCAGAAAACCGGCAGGATATTGGAAGGGCTTCGAGGCAGTAAGCGGTTTTAACCAAGTCCCACCCGATGCCACACAGCGAGTGACACACATTCGGCGAAAGAGAGAGAAAACCGTGCACATCAAATGGGTAACCATCGAGCTACTTAACCGCCCGATATGCACGAGAACCATAGGATTTGGGGGCCCCAGATCAACGGTGGAGATGCGTCCCGATGAATGACCGAATTTGTCAAGGTTATAGGTAAGATCACATGGAATTTGAAGTCCGGCATGGACGATGAGTTGGCAAAGATTCGTGTTTCGCGAGCAATCTAAGAGCAAACGGAAATAATGGTCGTTCAAACATTTCCAAGAGAACTGACACTCAGTTCGTTACGAAATAGGTGGCCACCTCCCTGTGAGGCATTACACAGTGATGATGACGCAAAACAAAGGGATTCAAACGAACAGAGACAGGGAAACCAGAAAGCCGGGAAGCGGAAACGAACAGTCAGAAAGCAGATTGGCTTTAAAGCCACGAACTGACAGAGACAAAGGAAGCAGTGAGAAAAGCGAGTTAAGAAAGCTAAGAGCAGAGAACAGAGAGAGGAAGTCGAGCTGACCTACAAAAGCAAAGGTAGCATCGAGACAAAGAATCAGAGAGTCTGTGTACTCCAGATATGGCTTGAGAGGTTCAAGCGAACTCCTCTGTATATGCTTGTCATGTATGAGTCTCAGATTGGGCTTATACTACTGTGACCAGTAGAGGTCAAGATTTAGTAAGGAGAGTCTATGTACTCCAAGGACTTGGGGAATCCAAGTATAGCCTTGCTGATTTATATCTATTGAGTGAGACTCAAATTGAGCTCACTGTTGTAAAAACTCTGCTCTGAAAACATAATAGAGAGGCCACCACTGAAGGCTGGACCAGGAGACATAGCCCAGGAGTATTGGGTGAACTCCTTATTAAACTTGTTGTATTTACATGTTTGCCTGTTATGTTTTCTTTAACTGCTTCAATGTCTATGTATTTCGCAATCTTATCGATCCATTGCATAAAGTAACATAGGCACATCCATGCACATGAGTCTATAATACCTTAATTGTTTTGTCTTGGATCAATTCCAAATCAATCAAAAATGGGCATCTATCCAAGCAATTGGTCCTATACCCTCCTACTCATCCATCTCTAGAACATGACTTACCTTTATGGCTAGAAGAGGGGAAGAAGATGAAGTTTACTCCTCCCAACTCTATACCCTAGAAACTGCCATAGGAGGAGGCCAGCCTGATGAAGATGATTTGATTGAACACATCCCCCAAAATCCAACTCCCAACGCCATGTCTTTAGAGGAAGTAGTGAAGGAAACCAAGAACAACCATCAAGTTGATCTATGCTTAGCTGACTCAAACCCTACTCGTGTCAAGACAATAGAATTCGGCCCTGAAAGAGCCTTGAAAATCAACCCCTCTCCATACACTAAGAAGAAGAGTTATGTAATATGCTAAGAGAGCATTTGGACGCCTTTGCATGGAATTACAAAGAAATGAAGGAAGTGCACCCCTCAGTGTGTAGTCACCACATTTACATCAAAGAAAGTTGCAAACTAGTCTGACAACCCCAAAGGAGAATGAATCCACTTCTCAAGGATATAGTCAAGGAAGAGTTACAGAAGTTGTTGGATGCAAGATTCATTTACCCTATCTCAGACAATGAGTGGGTGTCTCCTCTAGTGTTGGTTCCAAAGAAAAATGGAAAGTGGAGGATTTGTGGTGATTACAGAAAGCTAAACAAAACAACAAAGAAGGACCATTTTCCTTTACCTTTCATTGACCAAGTGTTAAATGGTCTGGCAGGGAAGAAGTTCTTCTCTTTTTTAGATGGGTTCAGTGGGTACAATCAAATCCAAATCAACCCAAAGGACCAGGATAAAACCACCTTCACCTGTCCTTAGGGTACTTTCGCTTATAGGGTCCTTCATTTTGGTCTATGCAATGCACCCACCACTTTCTAGAGAGCAGTCCTAAGTATCTTTTCAGAGCTAGTCCATGATGCAGTAAAAATTTATATAGATGACTTCACACCCTATCAGTGTGATTTCTAGGAGGCTCTCTCTAACCTAGGCAAGGTGTTAAACGAATGCATTGAAATGAACTTATCCCTTAGTCCCAAAAAATGTGAGTTCTTGATGACTGCAGGGATTGTTTTAGGTCACTCAACATCCCAGGAAGGACTATAGGTAGAGCCAAATAAGATAGCCATCATCAAAAGGGTCCCGACTCCGCAGATGCCAGAAACAAAGAGATGTTAGAAGCCTTTTAGGTTTAGCCGGATACTATAGGAGATTTATAAAAGATTTCAGCAAATTAGCTTCTCCCTTATTTGGGTTATTGGTCAAAGACTCTGAATTTGTATGCTCACAAAGTTGCCAAGAAGCCCTGGACACCCTAAAGGACAAGTTGACTACTGCACCTATTCTCCAAGGCCCAAATTGGGCTCTTCCTTTTCATATTCATGCCAATGCCTCTCACAAAGCTATAGGAGCAGCTCTAGGCTAGATAGATGACAAGCTGCCTTATGCCATCTACTTCATCAGTAAGAATCTATTGAAAGCCGAGCTGAACTACACAGTGACTGAAAAAGAGCTCCTTGTTGTTGTGCATTCATTGAATAAATTTAGGCATTACATTACTAGTTACCAAACATTTGTACATACCGACAATGTTGCAATTAAATACTTGATGAATAAACTTGTAAATGCTCGGATTATTAGATGGTTACTTTAATTGCAACAATTTGATTTAACTATTATTGATAAGACTGGCAAGGAGAATGTTGTTGCAGATTTTTTATCCAGATTGATTTTTCCTGCAGGGGAGGAAGGAATGGTTAATGATCAGTAAAAATATGAACATTTATTCGCCATTTCAGTTCTCTCTCCATGATTTGTTGACATAGCAAACTACTTGTTGTCTGCACAGTTTCCACCAAATTTGTCCTCCAAGGAAAAGAGCAAAATCATAAGAAAGAGCGCCCCATTCACTTGGATTGGGGGAAATCTCTTCAAGCTAGGTCCGGATCAAATTCTGAGAAGATGTGTCAAGGAGAAGGAAGTCTTTGACATCCTCCTTGCCTGTCATGATGGGTCTTGTGGAGGTCCCTTTGCAGCCAAAAGAACAGCATTCAAGGTACTACAAGTTGATTATTACTAGCCCACTATTCACCAAGATGTGAGGAGGTATACCAGCTAGTGTGATCGATACCAAAGGATGAGGAAACCTACCCCAAGGGATAAGATGCCTCTGCAACCTCAAGTGACTTTCGAGCCATTTGACAAGTGGGGCATGGATTTCATCGGGCCCATTGACCCTCCATCCAAACAGAAGCAGTACATCATTGTGTGCACTAACTACTTAACAAAATGGGCTGAAGCCAAAGCCATCAAAGTAGAAACAGAAGAAAAAGTGGTTGAATTCTTAAGGGAGAATGTGTTTTATAAGTTTGGGTACCCTAGAGAATTGGTCATTGATCAAGGCAGTCAATTTACATCTCACATGATTGAAAATCTGTTAAGCCAACACAAGATCAAGCACAGAAAATCCACCCCTTACCACCCACAGGCTAATGGGCAAGTGGAAGTAACCAACAAAGCATTGGAAGGCATTTTGACCAAGGTGATTAGCAGCAGCAGAAAGGATTGGGCAAACAGATTAGTTGAGGCCACCTGGGCCTACAATACCACCTAGAAGACCACCACTGGCTTCACTCCTTATGAGTTGGCCTATGGGAAGAAAGCCCTAATGTCCATTCAATTTGAATACAACACCTTAAGGACAGCAGCACAACTAGATCTAGATATCACAAGGGCACAACAAGAAAGATTGCTCCAGCTGAATGGATTAGATGAATTTAGGATGCAGGCTCTCCTGCACACAGAAGTGACTCAAGTTCAAAGGAAAATTTGGCATGACAAGAATATAAAAGACAAACAGTTTCAAGAAGGTGATTGGGCTTTGTTGTATGATTCCCGGTACAAAGATTTCAAAGGCAAGTTAAGGACTAGATGGTTAGGGCCTTAAGTAATAGAAAAGGGTCATGATAATGGTGTTGTGCAGATAAGAACCATTGATGCAGAGGTTGTCCCCGTGCTTGTCAATGGGCACATATTAAAAATCTAAAAAAAACCCTTATCAAAGCAGGAATTCATCAATAGCATCAGCAAAACAGTGATGTTGGGAGAGCAAGTCTCAACTTTCACCCCACCAAGTCCCTAAAGAAAAGAAAAACAAAAAAATAAAGAGACTCAAGTGAAAACCTCCATGAGGCACCTGAGTCCCACAGTTGTGTTGAAAACCTCTTGAGATGGCCCAAGAGTGTTCAAAAAATAAGAATAAAAGGATCTTTGGGTGAAAACCTCTTTTGAGGCACCCAGGGCAGGCAATTAGAACGAAAACCTCCTTAGGGGAAAACTAGTAGTTTTTCAAAAAAAAAGAAAGAGAAAGAGATACAAAAGATGACAATTCTGTTTTGCAGGTCTGCAAGAGGAAGAGAAGCACAGCATGTAGAAGACAACAGGACCTACAAAAGCCATGTTTTACTTCACCCATCTCATATCCTTCATTATCCCCCTACTCCATTATCATCTATACACCACTCCATATCATTTCAAACAAGTTTTGTGTTTTCTACGGGATTCCTTGTAATCCTACAGGAGTTTCCTGTAGAAATTACAGGAGATCTTGAAAACTACAAGAAGAGCAGTCTAATGGCAAGGTGGTGACACAAGCCTATGTCTAAATGAAAAAAACCATTTACCTCACCACACCATAGCCAATACCTTTCATAACCATGTCACCCTGTATCCATCAAAGAAATCAATTCAAAAAATTACAAAAAAAAGAAGAGAAGAAAAAAAACAAAAAAAAAGGAAAGAGGAGGCATATCAAGAGTAGCATCACTCACCTATCATTCCATAACCCCCTTCTACTTCAGAGCTGAGAAAAATGTGAGAATTTAAGGGAAAGGCAGCTACAACACATCCTGTACGAAATCCTGTAGCAGCGTATCCCATTAAAGAACCCACAGAGACTGCAGCCATCTTCAGCACAGGACTACAAGGATGAGGAAGCTCCTCCAGAGCTCAACAGCAACAAGAAAATCACTAGCAACAAGGTCCAGCACCTGTACATCAAAATGAACAAAGCATCAAAAGAGGAAATATACAGTGAAAATATGCAGATTGAAAAGCACAACAAAGTGGCACCACTCTCCAGCATGCATCATCAACGAAGCAAAGGACCCACAGGTATGTCATCTTACCAATGCTCTCTCATAAGTACGATATGATCAAAACTGTAGGAATAATGCGAGAGTTGATTTTATAAGTGAAGGTGGCTAGTTAACTTGGCCACCCTCAGTCAGATAACAAGAAGAAAAGGGTTAGACCACTACACACATGGCAAGGGTCAAATCAAAGGAAAAAGGGAATGAATCCAAAAATGGTTAAGTTACGAAGGATAAGAGTGGGAGATGATTACGAGGTAAGGTGAAATGATGGACTGATAGTGGGACCAACGGTCCAAAAGAAGGTGCTCATACTCGGCCAGCCAGCACACCACCCAACACGATCATCCATAAATAGAAATAAAACATTGACTCCCATACGAGAAAAGCAAAGGCAACTTCGAGGATTCATCAAACGAAGAGGTTACTCTCGGCATTCCTGAAATAGCACCTACAAGAAACAGTCAGCATCTACAGCAAGCAGGAAACCTATAGGATACAGAGAGATTAGCCTACAGAGCTATCAGTGGACACTAAAGGCAATCAAATCAAGGGTTATCATCACCATGACATAGCAAAGGGAGGTAGGTGCCATACCTTCTATATTTTCCATTTAAAAAGAAGAAATCCTCAATTCGGTTAGGAATTTGCAGTGCATATAAGGATAGAAAGATTGTATTGCATGTCACTAAAAGTTAAATTCCAAAACTTCCTCACCTACCAGAAGTCTTGAACTGTATCCACACAAACCTCAAGAATTACCAGGAAAAGATGACAGGAGGTTTCAATAAAAGAGAACCCACCAACATAGCAAGAATCCACCAGCATCCTCTTGTGGTGGAAATTTTTACAAGGCATCAATGGATGGGGTTCTTTGAAAGTATGAGAGGATACGATGATGATGTGGCCAGAGAATTTGCCCTCTCACTCATACCCCTCACTAGAGCCAGTGCCACCGCTATAGTAAAGAGTTTATCAGTGGCAATTACCCCTGAGGTTATAAGCAAAATAACTACACTCCCCCTAGGGTTACAATGGAGAAAAGAAGACAAGACTAACAACACCCTTGCAAAGAAAAGTTTCTTTTTGGAAGGAGAAGAGCCAATTGAAGACAAAAATGGGGTTAGAAGGGAGAGCATTCCATACCCTTGGAATGAAATCAGTTACCACACCATCAAATATATTTCATGTGAAGGGAGATACAGTGTAGTATATGGATACCACTTCAGACTCCTCTAAGAACTGAGATTTGGAGAGAACACACATCCTCATAACAAACCAAGTATACCCTATTTTCTACTACAATCCATGATAGACATAAGCATTAAGGTGCAAGAGGGAAAACATCAACTATTAGCCCATCATGGGTTGATCAAACTCATTCTTGAAGATGCTCTACAAAAATTAAGATTCCCTATTGCATGGACAACATTTGTAGACATGCAAGCAGAAGGAGCAATTCAAGCCATTGAGTATGACAAAAGCCCTACTGCTAGTGAGGGAGAAGAAGAAATAGAGGGTGAAAATGAAGAAGAGACGGAGGAGGAAAATGAAGGAGAAACAGAGGAGGAAAATAAAGAAGGAACAAATGAGCAAAGTGAAGAAACAGAGGAAGGAGGAGACAAAGAAGAGGGTGAAAAAGAAAATGGAAAAGAGGATGAAGGACGGAAGGATGAACAAAAGTCTACAACTCAAGGCAGAGAAGAAGAAGAATCACCAAGGGTGTCTTCAGAGCCTACAGAGAAAGAGGCAGCAGTTGCTCTAATTGCCCTAAGTACACCTTTCAAATAAAAGGAAAAAGACAAAGACAAACCCCACTTTACTTCAGGACAAGAAAGAGCACCGGGATTAGACAAGGGAGACCTCAAACCCTACCAAAACTCTAATTGGCATAGAGGACTCACCAAAACAACAAGAAAAAGCAGTCCCTCTAAATAAAATTGAAAGAGAAGGAACATCAAAACAAGCTTCTCCCAAGTCTCCAATCACCAATGCTAAGAGGCCTGTCACAAGGTCAGCCTCATCAAAAGGAACAGGTCTCCTACAGCAGACACAGTCAGACCTACAGGAAGCAAAGACAATCCTACAGGAAACTCTATCAAACCTACAAGAAACACATAAAAGGGACCAGGAAGGAATTACTCAACAAGAAACAAAAGAAGAGGGCCAAGAACTGAAGGAACCTAGCCCACAACCAAACCTCGGCTCCTACTACAGGTTCATTGAAGGAGGTAGGGTGATACCACAGAAGTTTGCCATTCCTCTATTCTTCGAACTTGAAAAAGAGAGGGCAAGGACACACAAGTGGATGCAAATTGCTAAATCAAAAGGGGTAGAGGATGTAGGCCACATGGAGGAGAAATTGCAGGAGATGGGCAGAGAACTGAGCAGCATAAGAGACAGAGAAGCAATAATGAAATCTTAGTTAGAGGTTGAGAACACATGGCTAAGGAAGCAACTACAAGAAAGGGAAAGCCAATTGGCAACTATGGCCAGTTTATCCATGGAGGCAATCCAGTGCAGGATGCCAGCAAAGTCATATGCCTTATACCTCAAGGAACAATGGCTACAATTCCAGATAAAGACCCTAGCACAAAGAGGAACTATGCCTTTCCAAGACTATAGACAATTCATTGACCTCTGTGATCAAAGCACCTTGGAGGATAGAGCAAAGATATCTGAGTTCTACCTACACAATTTAGCTTTGACAGATTTAAATGTGTGGGACCCAAATCCAAAGCTAGGGGATTTGCAATTAATGGCCTTGGCATCTTGGATGAATCATGAGGAGGCAAGAGCTACAGAGATGAAAAAGGTATTGGCAAAAGAAGAGGTAGAACCCCTTATGATCAGAGCAGAACAGTCTAACCCAATGGTTGTCATCAGCACTCACAACCTCATTGCAAATGATCCCAAGCTTGCACCAAGGTACCTTGTTGTACAAGAACAAGCAGTCACACACTTTGAAGACATGCTAAGATTGCTAGGAGATGACAACCAACAAGCCTGCCAAAGGAGATGGAACACCTTACCTTACAGCCTAAAAATCAAAGAATATCATTCTCCTGACAAAATGAGGGAGGCACTAAATAGAACCCCAATGTATAAGCAAGCATTACAAAGACTCAAAGTCAATTGGATTGGCTTGAGGCTCAGTCCACCATTGCTTTTAGGAATGTTGGAAGGAAGAAAAGAAGAAGAAAGAAAGCAATGGGAGGAGATAGAGAAGAATGCAGGGTTTTATTCACAAGAGGAAGAGACTACAACAGAAGCATGGGATGTCAGGGAAGCCACCAAAGCAATGAAGGACATGGACATAGATTGAGTTGCTCAGAGGATGAGCAACACTTTCAGTAGGGGGTGATGATGAGGCTCATCAATGGGTAAAATATATGGACCTTAATGCACCTCCAACTTACTAAAATCAACTCTTCTCATAATTCTTTACATGTTTTAATTATATTTTGCTTAATGAGATGAGTAAAAGTAAGATGTCATGTCTAGTGGTCTAATGTGCATTAATTGTAGGTTTTTGGAGAAAATTGTGGCTAATTAGGGTGCAAGAACTCGAATGAGACAAGAAGGAGATATTATAGGAGATAGGATCTCCCTCATTAACTCCCCACTCACTCGAAGATCCCTCAATCAAATCACACCAACTCAGAGTTGTGGGCAGTCGAGTCATGAGGATCATTGGCAGCAAAGCCAATGATATTTAAGAACCAGTTAATCTCAAGATTGGGAGCCAAGCCTCCCTAGATTTAAGGAAGTTGTTGGCAACTTCAATGGGATAAATAAAGAGGCCTAGAGCCTCATTAGGATTCGGATTTTTTATGCAAGATAGCTAAGCAGTTTTCGAGTGGAAGGATTGTGACCAAACATTGTTATGTTCTTTTGATATGTTAATGAAAATGAGCAGCATTCCCTTGATCCAGCACTGACTTGACTCATAGGGTTGAAGCTCTAAGGTTAGGGCACAACCCTAGCAGCAGAGGTTCCTCTTACTGTACTTATATGCTTAGGATCTCATAGATTAGTTGTTAAATTGATTTTGGTGTTGTTAAATTGCAAGTATTGGTAGATTTGATTAGTTTGCTTCCATTTGTTAATAGCTTTAGCAGTAGCATTGTAGAGATAAGAAAATATTCAAAAAAGGCTGATAACAAGTGGATACTACCTCATTCCTCCCTTCAGGGACCATGGCTTGAGGAACAACTCCCATTCAGCCAAGAAAGACAGAATTCTGATTTCTTATGAAATTTAGGGTTTTTTTGCTAATTAGGTCATCATCTTTCAGTTTTAGAAGATAGGTTGCAGTTGTCCTTTCTGATATCTTAAGTTTTGAATTCGATTCATGTTGCTTTCGTGATAGGTTTCAAGCATTCCCATGCATAAACTTAGCAAATAAATGATGCAAATTATGTTTTCTTATATTTTTGTAAACCCTTCTTGTTTTGAGATGATTTATGGATAAATGCCAACACTGATGTATATGTTGCGGAGTTTCTACATTGCAGGAAGACCTTATGTCATCAGCCACAGCCAAACCATATCCACCCATGATCGCCAAAGGCCACTAAGTTCTCAATTCGAGTTATCATTTTACAAGGACAACTTGCCATGCTTATTGAGCAAATCCAACCATCATAAAGCTTTGGGTTGAGTTCTGAGTGAGTGCCTACCACTCCCTTGCCTTATTTCTTCCATTACTCACCTTCCCTAAGCTCCATACCACCTTCCAACCCACTCCCTATGCTTTCGGCCTGTTCTTGTAGGAAAACAGAGGATCATGTAGGTGAACTAAGACATCCTGTAGACATCTTGTAGGAAAACCTGTAGTGGCCTGTCTTGAGCCTGGATTGTGAAAAAAGCATCACGAAAGCCAGGAGTAGACCCCTGCTTGCCTCCCAAGCCATCTGAACCATTACACCTATCTCCCTCCACACCTATCTCACCTGCCATGCAACCAAGAAAGATTAGCATTCACATTTTTACAAAAAAGATAAAAAGAGAAAAAATCTTTATATTCGTTCATGCACACAGCAGTTAAGTGCTTTTTTAGACCAGATTTCATGCTTAGGTTAGTTAAGATTTCACATGTGTTAAATTATAATTCTTTTGAAAGCAAGGTATAATAACAAATAGCTAGATGAGTTGTGTTTTATATGCATATAGTTCAGTCTTTCATTACTGCAGTAAGTAACATTTCAATTCTCTCAACTAGGGTAAAATTCTCCTCTCTCAATTTGTAATCAAACTTCTTCTAAATCAATAGAAGGTTGGTTTGAGAAGCCCTAGTAGTCTACCACTCTAACTCAGCTATGACAAAGAGTGGACCCATTATATCTATTTGTGTATACAACACTGTCACCTCCAAGTTTGTACGAACTCTGGGTTAATGAAGTAAAGTTGGTAGCCCCAGAAGTTGCAGCGTCCTTGCTGCAATATTGGTGCTCATCAATCACGTTGCCCTCCAACAACTCTTCAAATGCCCAATCCAACAACCAAACTCCACTATGAAATCTACTCCTAGGAAAAGGCTTCTAACCACCCTAGTCGACCCTCTTCCAATTGGCTTCCACAAGCTACAAACTATCCACACTTGGACACCATCCAACTAGCAATCTATCTCATCATAAAACCATCAACAACACTTTTACAGCCTCCCTCCTTCAGGTCCAGGCCTCTTTCTTAGTTGTGGCCTCTCTTTACCCAGGTCTACCCATACTCCCTACCAATTTGGGCTAGAAACCAGCCTCAAACAAGCCGTTTTGTTTACCTGTACGAGCCTACGGCCTACCTGGGCTCTTCAATACCCTTTCAGCCCTCTGTCCCAAGCAAAACGAGGCATGCGGCCTAGCTGGAAGTGTCACCCAAAACTGCAGCCTTCCTATACGAGAAAAACCCACACAAAGCGTAACCAAAATACTGCCCAAGTCATCTTCAAGTATGTGGTTGCCTTCCTGCTCTTTAATAGACTTGCTAAGTCAACAAAGGATCCATAAAATTGTCTCCAACCAAGCTCAACTTCCTCTTCTAGAGCTGCAGTTTCCTCAGGGATGATTTTCTATGACAAGATTCACATTTGGATGAGTAAAATAACTCTCCATCACCTCCTATTTATACACTAAAGGAGGGCTCCACAAATTCTCTAAGCGACATGTCTTTTGGCACATTCACTCTCAAGCCTACATGACTTATGTGCCAAAAACCCATCTTAAACTTCAAAAATTAATATCTTCACTTAAACATCTTGGAATTCGATGATTCTCAATGCATTGGTTTCTCCTCGCTATCCTCTATCATCTCCATCCATCACATGCCTAGTGGACCTCATGGTTTTGGCCCAACTCCTTTGGGTACAAAACCCCAACCTTGGGTTCCAAGCCCAAAAATGACTTTTGTGGTGCTCCAACCTCCAAACCTGAACCCTAGGGCTTGGAGTACCTCCCAAGCTATCAAAAATCAACATTTCTCACTTTAGAATAGGCATATAGATTAAAATTAACCAAGATAATTGCATTTCACATAGTTAGTTTTGCATATCATCTTAATCAAGTCATCTTGTGAGTATTTTAAATTTTACTTGCAATATTGTTAGCTAGCATACTTATCATTTTGACGATTAATTGGCTCATGGTTATTTGATGTCATTAGCTATTTCTACTTGAGCGTTTCCTTTACAAGTGCAATTTCCATTTATGTTTTCAGGTGATATTTTATTTGTTCATATTGTATATCTTGATCTAACATTGGTTTTGCAAGACTACTTATCATTGTACTTTGAATTTCCATTTGAGAAAGTACTTATAATCTCTATTTGAGCAATCATTTACAAGGCACTAGTTTATATTCTTATTTCTTGAATGTTGCATTGAATATCATTGAATATATATATTTATATTGCTCATACATTTTCATACTTGCTCAACATTAAATCAAGTTATATTTAGGAAGTAGTTCCATTAACCTTGGTCTCCTAGAACCTCACATTTCACTTTATTAACCTTTTTTAGGGACCTCCCCCTTAGCTTAACTAGGAGATAGATTTAACAGAGAGAGTTGGGATTAGGTAACAACCGCTTCTCTTAGTTTGCCACCAAGATCACACATTGTGGGGCTGAGGATTTTTCCCACATTTAACCTAGAAGTGCAAGCGAGGCAACAACAACACCCAACTAGGAGCAACCTCTAGCATGGCGTTCTTCGGACTTCGACTCGAGTGTGTGGTGAAGTACAAATTCCCTTCCCAGTTGAAGCTCCTTCTTGGAATCGTTCAACTCTCGTTAGAGTGATCCACCTGCAATAAAATGACAAAGCAAGATTTCTCCCTAGATGGTCCCCTCCATGTGGCTATGTAGCCCCTTAATGGCTTAATCCTCTAGCTTTTATGTGATCTTACAAGTTGGAAAAAATATCAGATTAAAACGAATACCACAATATATCAAAAGAAAAGATAGTAAGAACCAACCCACAACAACAAAAAGTTATTACGTCAGTTTTTAAATGAAGTTTTCCATTAATGGCACTAATCTCACAAGACAACAACTGTAGAGGAGAGACTAGCCTTTTATAAAACTTTTCCAACAACTAGTTAATGGCTAATTGGGCTCCTCTAGAAAATATTTTTTCACTAGCCATCCACACGTCAAAGGTAATTTTTATTAAAATATTACAATAAATTCATGAGTTTGCCCACTGAGGGGTCAAATTCACTCAAGATTCCTTTGGAGGTCCAATGTTCTCTTTGCTTATGGTCTACAAGTTGGTGAACAGTCCAACGATGCCCCTATGTTCCATTGATTGTCCATAATTGCTAGTTTGAAGCTCTAACGGCTACTTTTTGACTTAAACAACTAGTAGTAAATTGACTTCACCACCCTTGCTTGAGATCTCTAACACCTTGATAAACTTTCTAGTTTTTCCACCTGTGTTTCCTGTAACTTGACCTGATTTCATCTGGGTCTTGCTTCATTTGACCAAATTATGCCCTATGTCGCCACATCATCATTGCCTCTACCATGTCATCAAACCCACCTAATGGATCTATAATTCCGTTGGGAATTTGGAGAAACTGAGATGTGGCCTTTGTTCCTCTTCTTTTGTAGACCAATTTTGACGTTTTGCATGCCAAATTCTATTAAGATCCATAGTTTTAAAACTCTAACTTGGATTCGGAACCGGCCGAGGGTCGACTACAACTCGATATTGACTTGGCCTAGTTGATTTCAGTGACTCGATCGTTGTAAAAAATACATTAAATATTTATTTTTATGAAAAAACATATTTTTAAAGTTTTTCATTCATGTTTCCAAACTCAAAGCATTAGAATATAAAGAGAAGACAACATATGATCAAAGTATGCTCATGAATATATCTATTATATCAAATTGGCACCCAGTGCACTGTCCAATACCTGTAGAATATAGAGATCAGAACAAAAACACATAACCAAGGAGGCTCTAAATGGCCTCTACAACAAAACATCACTTAGTCACTACTAACAAGGCAAGATCATTTGGCTCAGATTTTGAATCAAAGTCAGACGGGGAAACCCGTGGCTCCTCCTCATTGCTGCTCCAAAAACCAACTCCAACTCTTCACAAACTCCTCACAAATGCAATGAGATAGATGTGAGTAAATGTGAGGGGGTTGGGTCACTTTTATAGGCTTAGGAGAGGGGTAGAGGCATTAAGAAAGAAAAAACCAAAAAAAAATTGAGCTTGAAGTCCGAGTTGTCGCCTTTTTTCCCCGCGAACTAGCTCGACCAAACCTACCAGTCCTTTGCCGAACAGGTCGAATCAGTGTTCGACTTGGCTAGTTTGGTAACGGACCGGCAGTCGGACCGGTTTTCCTACCTAGACAACCCGGGCAGGGATCTAGCTCGGTTAACTAGGCTGAATTTGATTCAGATCAGCCTAGTTTTAAAACACTATTAAGATCTACCCCTGTTATGCCACCTGGAAACCTATTGCACTAGTTGACCAACTTTGACCGATTACACCTTGCCACCACCTTCACTAATTGGAAAAATTCTACATGGTATGTCATCCTCTCATCAAGCTAAACAAAATGAGAACTTGACTTTTTGACTTCTGAGACCACTTGCATTGGGAAACATCAACTATCTAAAGAAACGTAAAAATTATCTATGTGAGACTACCATGATGAGAACTATCTGAGGGATATTGTACCAACACCAATGCCACATACAAACTCAATACACACAACCATGCAGTAAGACATAGGTGCACCTTGACACAGGCAAAACTAACCCATACACTGGATATAACCCCTAAAAAAGCAAACACCCCTAGAACTATGAGTCTTCAAGTAAGCCCATCCAAGGCCCTCTAACCCTATCTAAGAGAAAAGGAGCCAAAGATGAACCCAAAGGGATCAACCATGGTTGGACTAAACACAAGGTTTAGGACACCTAATACAGAGCCTTGCATGGTTGTTATAAGGCTTTTGACTTATGACTTTAGGCTTACAATGGTAGTGAAAGATGCTGCAAAAATCTATATGTACCCTTGTTGACATGAGGGGTTACATTTCCCTGGCCCCTCACCCAGTTCCTAGCTAATGCATGAGCAATCAAAATAAAAAGAACTATCAATATCCCAACCCTGATGAGCAATAAGGTGCTTCATCTTTAAGGGGTCAATGATGCATAAATGAAAGCTGGTAACCCAAGATAATGCAAGAAAAAGAAAATCAATGAAGAAAAAGGCGCACAAGAGGGGTGGTAGAAATAGGTTGAGTCAAGGGGTAACTCAAGTCCCATGATTACTCCCTCTTTATATTATAACCCTCAAGGATGATGGAATTTCATAACTAGTACAGATATTGTGGCATCTGTTGAAGAATCTAGGGCATCTAGGTTATAATGAGATTTAGTGTGTGTTCTCTTACTATTATCAATGTGTGTTCTCTTACTTCATCAAACATTTACCAAAACAAAAGAGACAAGAACACAAGATGTTGGCTCTTTGTTAAATTATGGTATGTTCTATGCTTAAGAGCAGTTTACTTCAAATTTTCTTATTTAGCCCAATATCAATTTCCAGAATAGCAATCACATCAGCTTGATAGTAAAATGCAGATAGAACATAAATGTAAACAGTAGAAGACAAGAGACACAAGATGTGGCACCAACCAAGGACAAACCCCAATGCAGGGAAAACCTTGATCAATTCTTCTTATATTCTTCAATAATTCAGCAGAGAGAGAGTACAATTACACGAATCTGTAATTTTATGACAACTGCAACACAACCCTAACCAGCAAAGTCAAAGCTGGTCAAACAGGTCAAATTGACCTCAAGTCAACCTCAGACAATTTGGCCTCCAACAGTAATGATAGACAACCCAAAACAGTCTGAAAATGGTGGTCAAACAGCAGTCAATGAAAGTGCAAGTCTGTAGTCAACCCTTGACAGTGAACGTTGGTCAAAGGGTGGTCAAATAGAGGTCAACGCTTGCTATCTAGAACTGTGGCTTGCTTGGAAGAGGCTCCCCACACTAATCCACAGTCAAAGATACCCTCACGCTAGTCAAGAATGTTGAAACAGTCCTCCTGTATCTCAGTCAACCCAAGTCAACACTGCCAAAACAAAACTACATCTTCCTCCTTCCCACGTGTGAGAGACCTGCTCCTCCTATGCATACCCAATCAGACTAGGAGAGAGAAGAATGAGATGATGAGATGAGTGGAATAATGCCACAAGGTCTCCTCCTTTTATATGCCACGTTGAGAATAAGCTAGGGGTGAAAAAAATTGTTTTGCTTGCTGGCCAACCATGACAAATTGTCAAGAATACAAATAAATTCATATCTCCATGAATACATGTCGGGATCGGATGATCGTTAGATCAATCCTACACCTCTCGATGAGAGGAATCCAAGAAAAACATCAGCTGCCATAAATAAGATGACCCGCGTGGAGTTTGGCCCTAGTTGCCAATTTTAACACTCCCTCTCAACTAGGGAGAACTCCATCTGTTAATCCATCTGTTTGTCGGTACTATCTCTACCATCAATGCACTACCCTACACTGCTCTGCTAAACTATGAAGAAGAAGAAGTGATCGAGAATGTATCATACCATCCTCTACTGACCCGAAGTCAGTCCCAGATAAAAGAGTGTCTAATAGCACTCTTACTGACCCAAAGTCAGTTCCAAAATAGAGTGAGTTATATCACTCCTACTGACCCGAAGTCAGTTCCAATTGATCCCAGATCAATATCATCCTATCATAGGGAGTATGGTAGTTACACAATGCATCCATCGGTACTACTAAGATCCCTATCCTCATTTCCCTACTCATTGGCGAGCTGAGACGTACTTCCCATAAGTCCCAGATTGCATGGGTAGGATGTCTCAGCAGGAGAAGGATGAACCACTCTGCCTGCCTACATGTCGCCACAGGGTATCACAGGGGAAGGCTAAACCACTCACCATGTACATAGAAAACCACTAGGGGAAGGCTAAACCACTCACCCTATGGTTGCTCATCGCTCCAAGAAGTACCCCAAGCCCCCCGGAGCTCCCAGAGCTCAATGTATATATCATACAGAACCGAGAACCCTCATAAGAGGGTCTCTCCACGACTCCTAGTCGTTCTCGGAAAGTCAAGAATTTGACCTTTCCCAGGGGCTTCGTCAAAATGTTGGTGACCTGCTCATCAGTCCCAATATGATGGAGCCCTATTGCTCCTCGTTGTACCATATCCCAAATAAAGTTGTACCTGATATCGATGTGCTTGGAGTAATCATGAAATACGGGATTCTCTAATAAATGAATCCCACTCTAGTTGTCACAGAGGATCACGGTAGTATCCAGAATATGACCAAACAGTGCACTAAAGAGCTTCCGCAACCAAATAGCTTCACATGAGGCCATACTCGCAGCAATGTATTCGGCCTCAGCAGTGCTCAAAGCCACTGACTTCTACTTCTTGCTCATCCAGGATATCGAAGCAGAACCCAAAGAGAAACAGCACCCGAAAGTGCTCTTTTGGTCCACCACACTGCCTGCCCAATCAACATCGGAATAACCATGCAGCCTCACATCTCCGGCAATGTATCTCAATCCATGAGTGATTGTGCCCCGAAGATATCTCAGAAGATTCTTGGCACCAATCCAATGTGAGTGATGAGGCTCAACCATATATTGGCTCAACGTGTTGACTGCAAAACATATATCCGGATAGGAGTTCACCAAGAACATCAATGCTCCTATGAGTTGACGATACTCAAAAGCATTTCCCAATACAAGTCTGGCAGCACTACCGCATAACTTCTTGAAGTTAAGCTCCATCGGGGTAGTCACGGGCTTGCAATCCACCATACCAAATCTCTCCAATATCTTCACTACATATTTTCCTTGAGATAGGAAAATTTCTCCTGGCTTTTGCCAGACCTCCAACCCTAGGAAGTAGTGCATCAGTATTAGGTCCTTCATCTCGAATTCGAAAGCCAACTCCCTCTTACATTTGTGAATGAGAGGGTCTACACCAGTCAAAAAGAGGTCATCAACATACAGCACCAGTATGCAAGGCTTATCATCTTCAACCTTAAAGTAAAGGTTCGGACCGGCTTCACTCCTTGTGAATCCCAGCTTCATAAAGTAGCTATCGATCCTCTCGTACCAAGCTCGGGGTACTTGCTTCAGCCCATAGAGAGCTTTGTTCAACCTACATACATGAGATTCCCGATTATGAATCTCAAACCCCTCGAGTTGTTCCACATAGAATTCCTCTTTAATCGAACCATGCAAGAACGCGGTCTTGACATCCATCTGATGTAGGTTCCATCCTTGTGAAGCAGCAAGGGCTATTATCAGTGGATGGTGGTGTATCGAGAAATAGTTGCAAATATCTCATCATAATCCACACCTTTCTTTTGAGAGAAGCCTCGAGCAACAAAGCGAGCCTTGTACTTTTCAGCGCTCCCATCAGCTTCATGCTTGATTTTGTAAAGCCATTTCGAGGTGACAAATGTTTTGCCCTGGGGTCTGGGAACCACATCCCAGACATCATTCTTCATGATGGACTCGTATTCTTCATTCAAAGCATCCTTCCATACTTGATTCTTTACGACTCTTCGAACGATGTAGGGTCGTTTTGAATGATGGTGCTCATAATGGTCAAGTATCCCTGATACTTGGTCGGCTTCTTTCTTTCATAGAAAGTCCCTTTGGGTGCAATATGTCTCTCGGCATCTTCAAGAGTCCCCCTAAGCCATGAGGGCCTCTTCCTAGAAGAGGAAGGCTCTTGCAGAGGAGGCTGAATAGGATCCATAGGTTCTTCGACATCAGGCATCATTTCATCTTCCTTCTCATCCGGCTTCCTGGTGTCAGCTTCTTTATCTTTCCTTAGAATAGGAAGATTGTCAACCTTGCTAAGAGCCATATCTTCGTCAAAGGTGACATCATGACTTATCTCGACTTCCCTTTGACCAACCACAGATTTTATAGCCCTTAGAATTTTCACTATAGCCCACAAAGATTCCTTTCTTTCCAGATGCACCCAATTTGATTCTTTTCTCTTTCAGCACATGAAAATATACGGGACTTCCAAAAATTCTAAAATGAGAGACATCAAGGTTCTTACTAGTGAACATTTCTTCGGGAGTCTTCGAGTCCAATGCTTGATGAGAGCATCGGTTTTGAACATATACGGTGGTGTTCACAGCTTCAGCCCATAGAAACTTCGGAAGCCTTTGATCATGGAGCATGGCACAAACAACTTCCACAATTGTACGATTCTTCCTTTCAGCCACACCATTCTGCTCAGGAGTGTATGGTGTTGTGGTCTCCCTCTTAATGCCAGCTTCTTTGCAAAAGTCATGGAACTCATTGGATTCATACTCGGTCCCATTATCAGTCCTTAAAATCTTGATTCTCTTCTCGGTTTGATTCTCGATCAAGGCTTTGAAGTGACAGAACCAGGTGAACACTTCATCCTTCCTTTTCAAGAAGTATATCCAAGTCTTGCGAGAATAATCATCTGTAAAAGTGAGATAATATAGATATCCTCCCAAAGAGTTCACGGGCATCATACCAGATATGTCGGAGTGAACCAACTGCAAAATGTCAGAGGTCTTGCTATGGCTTGAGGGGAATGGTCCCCTTTTGAGCTTTCCTTCGGCACATCCTGGACATACACCTTCATGCTCTACTTTGAACTCGGGCATCCCTGTCACCATCTATCTCACATCGAGTAGAGCCTTATAATGAAGGTGGGCAAACCTCCGGTGCCATAGTTCAGAATGAAGAGATGTGTCGCAAGACATGACTCCCAATGGACATCCTCCAACTTGATATAAAGAGTTAACCCAGAACCCAAGAGTGAAAGCATCTTTAAAATTATTTTTCCAAACACGTACCTTGCCATCGATGAACGCTACCTTGTAGCCTTTGTCTTCCATTACCGAAATGGACACCAGGTTCTTCTTGAGATTAGGTACATATAAGACTTCTTGCAAATGGATCGTGTTACCCTGATTTAATTGAAGAGTAACATTCCCTACACCCTTAATGGGATGGGTGGAATTGTTTCCAAGAATAATCTCCAAGTTTATCTCTTTCTCTATCAGATTAAAGAGAGCTTCCTTATAACCAGTGAAGTGCCTTGAGGCACCACTATCAATAAGCCAATTGCCCAGCAAGTCCAGAGGAGAGGTGGTGGAGAGGGTCAATATCAGATAATACTCATCTTGCTTATTATTAACAACAATTGATTCATACCTGGAGTTCCTTGCTTTCTTGGAGGGTTGAACATTTCCTTGATTTCCCACATTCCTCTTTCCTTTGCCATTGAACCTGCCATTTAATTGCTGTTGGAGTTGCCCCTAGAGTGATTTTGATCATCATCATGTGATGTGTCCTTTCTATTTGGACACTCCCTCGCATAGTGGCCAAATTTATTGCAAACGAAGCATCTTCCCTTCCTTCCACCCTTCGATCCAGGCTTTCCTTTGAAATGACCTTTAGACCCAGAATTATTTCTCCTTTTGGCATGAGAGGAGAAAGCAGTGGGGTTGCCTTTGCTTGAAGGCATTTCTTGCTCCACCATCCTTGTCTCTTATTCAATGCATCTTGACATCAATTCTTCAAATCCCAGAATTTGAACATTGTTGAGAAGAGTAGTTCTAAATATATACCATTCGGATGGAAGCCCTCCAAGGGTAGTGATAGTTAGTTCCCTATCAGGAATGACTTCTCCAATCGATAGGAGATCATTCTTGATCTTAGTGATCCTTAAGAAGTAGGATTGAATATCCTCGTCCTTGCCCTTCTTAATATCCTTCAACTTATTTTTGAGGAACAAAACTTGATTTGCATCACTAACTTTAAACAAGCTTACCAATCTGTCGTAGATCTCCTTGGAGGTGTTCAACTCAGAAATGTAGGCCACCAGATGCTTGTCAATTGAGTCTCAGATAATCTTCTTCGCTTTGACTTCACCCTTAGTGTACTTGTTCTTTGTAGTAGTCGGTGCATTTCATGGAGGCTCCAGAATTTCACCCCTCACATAGTCCAACACTTTTTGCTCTTCCAATGTCAGATCAAGAGACATCTTCCATCCGTGATAGTCAAATTTCTCACGGAGCTTGTCTTCGGCCAGGAAGTGGGATGAGGAACCAATGAAGCCTTTTGACCTTTCCAACTCTGTTCGATGATTGCTCTTTCACTCTTGCTTAGGCTTTATTTTCACCTCAACTGCGATACCATGTTAAATTATGGTATGTTCTATGCTTAAAAGTAGTTTACTTCAAATTTTCTTATTAGCCCAATATCAATTTCCAGAATAGCAATCACATCAGCATGATAGTAGAATGCAGATAGAACATAAATGTAAATAGTAGAAGACAAACCAAGACAAAAGACTCAAGATGTGGCACCAACCAAGGGACAAACCCCAATGTGGGGAAACCCTTGATCAATTCTTCTTATATTCTTCAATAATTCAACAAAGAGAGAGAGTACAATTACACAAATCTGTAATTTTATGACAGTTGCAACAAAACGCTAACTAGCAAAGTCAAAGCTGGTCAAACAAGTCAGAATTCGCCTCAAGTCAACCTCAACCAACTCGCCCTGCAACAGCAATGATAGACAGCCCAAAACAGTCTGAAAATGGTGGTCAAATAGCAGTCAACGAAAGTGCAAATTTGTAGTCAACCCTTGACAGTCAACGTTGGTCAAAGGGTGGCCAAATAGAGGTCAACGCTTGTTGTCCAGAACTGCGGCTTGCTTGGAAGAGGCTCCCCACACTAATCCGCAGTCAAATATACCCTCACGCTGGTCAACGCTGCTGAAACAGTCCTCCTGTACCTCGGTCAACCCAAGTCAATGTTGCCAAAACAGAACCACGTCCTCCTTCCCACATGTGAGAGACTTACTCCTCCTTACTCCTCCTACGCATACCCAATCAGACTAGGAGAGAAGAATGAGATGATGAGATGAGTGGAATAATGCCACAAGGTCTCCTCCTTTTATATGCCATGTTGAGGATAAGCTGGGGGTGAAAAACATTGTTTTGCTTACTGGCCGACCTTGACAAATTGTCAAGAATACAAATAGATTCATATCTCCGTGAATACATGTCGGAAACGGATGATCGTTACATCAATCCTACACCTCTTGATGAGAGAAATCCTTGAAAAATATCAGCTGCCACAAATAAGGTGACCCGCATGGAGTTTGGCCCTAGTTGCCAATTTTAGCACTCTTAGCCATGGCAAAACCTCTCTCCTAGAGAGGAAAACCCTTCTGCAAGTTTCTCTTATTGAAGCTTCAATTGACAAATGCCAAACCCTAGACCCTTGACAAGAAGATCCTCCAAGCACAAGTCAAGTCTTTCCTGAGATCACTTCTTCTTGCAGCACTTCGTCCTCCTTCTTCCAGCAACTGACAACTTCACTGCAACAACCCTAGTTTCTATGCCCTAGAAGAGATATACTTCTTCTCTTCCTTTGCTTGAGATAGAGACTTCCTTAATCAAGGAGAAGACCTTGTTACTAACCCAACCGAGCTCTCTTTTCTTCACTATGGTTGCAAATCTGGAACATCGGTAGTATGTCTTCCCTTTCTTCGTGTGGAGAATACCTTCAAGAATTGCAGCGTTGCCTGCTCTCTTACCTTCACTTGAGAGTCTCTTCCTTCACTTGAGTAAGAGGCCTAATTGGCACCCTTTTTCTAGCCCAACCAAACCTCTTCGTATGATTGTACTAGGAGGTTAGTTATGATAGCAGATTGAGCCTCCTTCTCTTTGCACGTGTGACTGTAATTAGGCATGAAATATGCTTTGTGAACTCGGTCTTCTATCCCTCCTTCGTTGTAAGAGAGACACCTTTCTTCATCCTTTTTCATACCCTTTTCTCTTCCTTCCTCACTGATTTCAAAGGACTCGCTGCTCTTTGGTGAGGATGAGTGACCCTATATATAGTGGTTTGTCCTCCTCTTTTGGGCCGACTTGATCACTTTAAGCCAACTTGTCTTTCGAGATTCGAATTAGTCCTTTTTATGAGGCTGACATATGGAGGAGGCTTGTGAATTTGCTTGGAGGTCTTCCCTGGACTCTAATACATAAATTTACATGGTGTTACATGCCCTTAAGGGTCTTCAACATTTACTTTGACTCTTTGACTTTCCTATAGCGATGTTAGTGGTGTTGTTGGTTGTTGCTTTGACTCGATGCCACAAGCACCTTTTCACTCTAACATGTTCTAGACCCAAGGTTGCGAGGGAGCCCCCCCCCCCAACGTCCCCGCTCCAAATTCGCGCTCTGGTCAGGATTGCTTCGAGAGCCAGTCAGGAGTGTGCTCCCAAAGAGAGGGAGCGATTTCGGAAGCGCACTCCCGAAAAACAAAAACAAAATGCTCCCTGGTTTTTCAGGAGCGTTTAGTCTTTTCTGTAAAAAAAAATTGCAGTAACATTCCAAATGCAAATTTTTTTCAAAGAAAAAAATAAATTTTGAGTGGGGCAGCCTAATGATCAAACCTATGGCCCTAGTATTGAAATTCTCCTTAATCTTCATTTTCATCCTTTCACTTAAATTTTTAACATTACCATGAAATGACTCAGGGAGCTCGAGAGTGGTTCCACCCTGATTGGATTTCATATGGAGAAAGTAGAATTTTAGATCTCATTCAAAATCCAGCAGACTTATCAGTTTTTCAGGATTTCAAGATTGGGGGGATTGCAATGTTTCCATTGGATTTTGTCATGTATTAGGGTATAGAACTCATATTTAATCAAGAACACCAATCCCTCTATGTACCTTGATGTTAGTGACATTGGTTGTCGAACTCCTCTATCATGATCCTCCTAAAAATGTACGCATCACTTAAACAAAATCTTGACTTGACATGCTATGTTTTTTCTATCTTATGTTAATGCTTTGATGGTGATATTAATGACAAAGATCCCTATACAGATGCAAAGGTAATGACAAAGATACCTCTGGATATTAATGCTTAGAGGGTGATATTAATGACAAAGATCTTGATTTTCCAACAAGACTAAAAAATTAGACATTTCTCGTGGCAACAAGAGGCCCAAGCATTAGCAATAGATAATAGATTTACTTGTCTTTTTTGGTTTCTAGTAGTTTTTATAACTATTGAATCTTTCGTATTTTTGTAAACAATATATGACAATTTAAGTTTGAAGTTGGCAATTATAACTCATTAGTAATGAATTATGAATATGATGCTTCGTGAAAGTTGAAAGTTGTTTCATTTCATTTCATTTTATAACATTTCATTTCATGTTAGATATTATTTGTTGTAATTGTTACACTTAGCTTACAAGTACAACTTTGGTGATCAATGATGATAAATGTTATATATTGAATTATGAAAGTTTGAAACTTTAAGATTGATGAATCATGAGACTCAATATGTTGTATGTTACTATGTTACTAACTTGTGGACGTGGTTGATGAAGATTATAACTTCTAGATGATTGTTGTTATATGGTTCAATCTATGTTTTTTATGTTTTTTATATCTAATTCATCATTCTACATGCTTTTGTTGACATAAATGCATCAAAATATAAAAAATATAAAAATATATATATTATATAAAAAACACTCCCGGAATCGCTCCCAAACTGGGAGCTTCTGAAAATGTTGCTCCCTCTCCCAATTAACTTTGGCTAAGCAAGAAACTCATTTTTATAATTTGCAAAAAATAATATTTCTTTTCTTTTACAAGTACAAAGATCAAAATTACATTTATGAAGACCGAACATAGTTACACTTTCTTCAATCAAAATAGCTAATGCATGAGCAATCAAAATAAAAAGAACTATCAATATCCCAACCCTGATGAGCAATAAGGGTGCTTCATCTTTAGGGGGTCAATGATGCATAAATGAAATCTAGTAACCCAAGCTAATGCAAGAAAAAGAAAATCAATGAAGAAAAAGGTGCACAAGAGGGGTGGTAGAAAGGTTGAGGCAAGGGGTAACTCAAGTCCCATGAGTGCTCCCTCTTTGTATTATAACCCTCAAGGATGATGGAATTTCATAACTAGTACAAATATTGTGGCACCCTCCATGAAGTAAACCACCACCACATCATTGACCACATGCGCCTATTGATTGATGAGTTGGCCTAGAAATTGTTCTCCCCTTAGGATTGGAAGCACCTAATAGAGCCTTTGGATAACCTTCCATACCTAAGCATAGTACATGGTATTGATTAGAAACCCCAATTTATAACAGTCATTGATAATTTAATGGCAGCATGTGTTTGAGATCTATTTGATCCTCTCCAAGACTATTCAAACCCTCTAGATTTAGCCATAGCTCCTTTGAACTTGTTATCTTCAATTATCTCTCACCTCACTTGAAACCATACTTTATTGAATACAATCTTTGGGAGCTTTATTTAGTAGAACCCTTGGAGGGTATTTAGCTTGGGAGTCCTTGGGTTATCTAATCTCCAAGATCTGTTGATGAAGCCTCCCTTGTGGGGATAATACCATTCACAGAAAAGCAGAGGAACAGTTACTAAGGTAACAGTGGTGATTGATCCCATTGTTGTCCTTAATATAGAGTGCTTAGTGAGTCTTTGCACTAAGGTGCTAGATTTTGCGATAACAATGCTAGCACAATATTTGGCTTTGTCGATATTATCAAAGGGAAAAGCTATTTTGATGGCGCATAAACCATGGGAATTTAAAATTTTAAAATTTAATTGTGTGGTTTATTTGAAAGATTAATTATGCTTTCTTTCTTTCCTATTTTCCACTGTAATAAAACGTATTTCCAGGGAAACCCACAGAGCACTTCCCCTCGTTTCAAAGATGGTAACCAGAGTAAACCAGATTCTATAGAAACTCGAAACTTCTGTCAACAATATATTCATTAAGAACTCAACATATCACTAGTGGGAATTGAACCTCAGCAAGGAGGAAACACTCCTCTCAACCATCTGGGCTAGACCCAAATGACATCAACGAGAAGTTTGTTATCTGAATGTTAGATTAGAAATATTCTCAAGTGATTGGATAAATAACTTGCATGCAGGACCAAGCTTGGGATTAAGTTTCTGCCTTGCATCACCGAAGATGGAGTCAAGTTATTGGCGCCAAAGGAGAGGAATAAATAGGAATAATACATATATCTGTTGCGTTATATCATAGAGAACATTATATTTGGCACTATTCTTACTACTTAGTATTGACTAGTAGGTACAGATAGCAATGGGAAATGTTCAAGGAGGGCAGGGCAGGCTCTGTGTAGAGACAGTTTGTCAGAAAAGGAAGATTCTTTTGAAACAGCGCATTGTAAATCCTGAATAAAGATAACATTTGTATATATTTCAATTTTCCTGGGCATTGTGGAATGCTTTCTGAAATATTGTATAATTCTATGTCATGTTATGTTCTGTTCGCTAGCATGTTGTTGTTTCTAACTTTCTGTTCATTATTCGATTATATAATTTGTATAACTGAGTATTCAGAAATCAGATATAAAGTAGAATAATATTTCCACAATAAGTAAAACATTTATCGTATAAATTGAAACAAACTTCATTCTTATCTCTTAAAACATGGAAAATACTGAAATTATTACATTGTATAAATTTGATTTGGGATGTTACAATGTGCAAGTTCTGCAAAGAAAAGTTACAGTTATATGATTATTTAAAAATCTCTAAGTGCCACCTTTGATGATCGAAATCCATGGCAAAGAACAACAAGTTGTCTTGAGCCAGTATCATCTAATACTCCCACCAATTTCTCTCCATGCTTGTTTGGTAATGTGATTCGCTCCTGCACTACACTTCGAATCAATGCTTCCCAGTCAAAGTTATGTAAAAACAAAACGAATATAGAAATAGTAACACTAAAGATCAAAGCACCGGACTCAAGTAAAAATAAAATTAAGATCTTGAAAAAATAACCTTGCATCAAATACCAATATTAAATAAGAGCACTGTTATGAAATAATGTAGATTCTGCTTCAGAAAGATGGTATTAGAGCCATAGAAGTTGTCTCATAACCGAATATAAACGATAATAGCTACAGAACGAATATAGAAATAACAACACTAAAGATCAAAGCACCGGACTCGAGTAAAAATAAAATTAAACTAAAAAAAAAAAAAAACTTACATCAAATACCAATATTAAGATAAGAGCAATATTGTGAAATAAGAAAGGAAGATTCTGCTTCCAAAAGATGGTATTTGAACCACAGAAGTTGTCTCATAACCGAACATCAAAGAAAATAACTACATAATGAGGAAATTTCCCACAAGTGACGAGGGTGGTCCACATGTACATGTTAGCCCATAGGCAGATGTAGGTAACGGCTTAACCATGGAAATAACTAACTATTGCTGAATTGAAATCCTGACCATTTCGAGCGCAAAAGAAATAAATCTAAGATTAGGATGAGGCTAGGAAGGTGTCCCACCTTTACACAGAACAAATACAGTGGCTCCCATTCAAGTAGTACAAAAGCTTCAAATCAGTTAGGCCCACAGCAGGGCAGCCTAACCAAACAGGTAAGTCAGCCCGGAGAGTGTACAAAATTGCACTTGTATAAAAAGCCCCACTTCTCCTCATTCTATAATCAACGTACCAACCATGCACAACACAAGATATGCTACTCATTGTTGATTTCTGGTAGCATCATATGTGTTCTAAATCTCAAGTTTTGCAGGGAGGCTTGGGTACATGTATTCCAAAGAACCCAGAAAGTGTTTTGGGAAATTCCACCCAAAAACAGTTTTATTAAAATAATTAATTATTTTTTATGGGACCCTAAGTCTAAACTTAGGAAAATAAAATAACTAATGGGAATTAATCTAACTGTGGGTGTAACTTCTAGAAGAAGACGAGGATCAAGCATAAATGATCTTAGCCATTGATTAGCTTCTAATCTGGGTCGTTGAATGTCAACGAGAGGATTATTTAAGGACGCTTGAGGGCCATTTGGAAGACACGCAGAGTGAGTTCAGAAGTTCAATTTTCTGAAGCAGAGCAGTTGCCAGGAGAATTTCGATAGTGAGTTTTTGCAGTGAGGGGCAAGGATAGTTTGGTTGGAGAATCTTCTCCTGAGCAAACGATACGCAGTAGAGAGGCAGAGAGTCACTAGAAGGAGGTAGTGCAGTACCCAGGAAGGGTTGATGCTGAGCCAAAAGGGCTCACGTAGAGGCAGCGAAGTCCTCCAAGCAGAAGTCTAAAACTTTGTTGGGTTTAACGTTCTGAGCCGGGAGGGTTGACGTCAGAGCTATGGGAGAGCAAATAAATCCAGCGCTGAGGTGACGAAGGGCCCACGAAGGGGCAGCGCTAAGGTGACGCAGTGACTTTGAGGCTGATGCAGGGCCCACGAAGGGGCAGCACAGAAGTAGCCAGGGAACTCGCAGTTCAGCTGTCGGATCAGCTGAGACTTGCTGTGTAGAGTGAGGTAATCTCACAATTTTATTCTACCAGTCATATTTCTCTGTAACTAGATTGTTGGGAGGGCATCCAGAAGTTATATTCAGAAAACTACTGTATAATAATAAAAACCCTCAGATCTGCTGCACCAGTTTTCCCGCATTGGATTTTTCCGGGGACATTTGTCTTAAAAAACTATCACTTGTGTGTATTTTCCTCTATTGTTCAGTTTCTTGTTTCAGCATATAATTTAATGTGTAGGCTACAGTGTATGTATTTCGATGTTTGTCGTAGGAAACTGCAAATAACTCGTTTATGTAAATCCAACATGTAAGAGAAATATCATTAGTGATGCAGTAGAAATTGCCGAGTTTAAGGAATTTTCACATGGTATTAGAGCAAGTGCAGGTAAAGCAAGAAGAACAGTGCCAGAGAACCCAACGTTGAGCAAGAAAAGAGGTCAAAAAAGCTACAGGAGGCAGCAGTTTGAATCCCCAGAGTGGTTTGCACAATCCAAGCCGGCAGTGTCTCTCTAAGTGAGTCAACAGAGAGAAGGGCTTCCAGATTTAAATCTTGTCGTGGCAGAGGGAGCAGCACTAAAGCCTCAGCATGAGGAAGAGTTGGTGGGATGCAGTTTTTTTGCAGGTCGTTTTGTTGGGCAAAAAGACGTCAGAAGAGAAGAGAAGCACAGTGAGGGAATTTTTCCTCAGTAGACTTCCCGCCAAGAAGTTTGTTCTCTTATTGGCTAAGCAGCAGCAGTAAGAGCAGAGAGGAGCAGTTCGATAGTTTTTTGTGGCAGAGATGGCAACCAGTGGTTTGAGGGATCAGGATAGATTGGACGGAGCATCCAACTATGTCATTTGGAAGGCAAGAATGTCATTCCTTCTAGATGAGCACGCTCTCAAGACATATGTCGACGGCGTGGTGGTTGTGCCTGCAGATCAGAATCTGCTGAAGAAGTACAAAGAAGAAATGGCGAAGGCAAAGAGAATGATCCTTGACAGCGTGAAGGATCATGTATTCTAATTTATGTCACATCACTAGCAGAGGGACTACTAAGGAGATGTTGGATGCGTTATCTACGTTGTATCGAGGATCTTCCGAGCAGCGGAAGATGTACTTAGAGCAGAAACTAAGATCTGCACAGATGCAGAAGGGGGAACAGGTGATGAGCCCCAAATTTGGTAACATTTTGGGCTCATTTGGCCTACTTACCCTTGCTCAACCCTTCATTTTTCATCAGTTATGCATCATTTCTAGTATATTTATGTTATTTGTGCGAAGTAGGGCAGTCATTATTCCTAGGTGGCTAACACATGTTTATTTCAGGTTTTTTTGACATTTAATGGAACAAAACCACGCAGATGAGGGCTAGGAGACAGCCAAGATGGGATTGAGGTTTTGTAGGAAGGTTGTCCATAGCATTGAATGGCCTTCCTCGTGATCTCCACCCCAATTCCGAGCTCCAACAGCAACCACCACCAAGCTAGAAGGCAGCCAAACGGATTGTGAGGAAACAGCAGATTACTCTTAGTTTGGACAGCCAAACCCCACTAATTTAGGAGGCCAGCTTGGCCCTTGTAATGTATAAATGATGAGGCTGTAGCCTTCGATGGGGACTTTTGAAACTTTGTTGTTTATTCTGGACTACGAGCTGATAGCTCTGTTTTGCTCTTTGTAAGCCATTTTTTGCATGTTATG
This sequence comes from Pinus tabuliformis, assembly GCA_031772625.1. Classification (NCBI taxonomy): domain Eukaryota; kingdom Viridiplantae; phylum Streptophyta; class Pinopsida; order Pinales; family Pinaceae; genus Pinus; species Pinus tabuliformis. Next base: position 474,932,223 of record CM062810.1, on the reverse strand, counting down.
AGACTTATGACTATTATCTTTTAATGAAAAGCAGGCAGATTTGAGTTCAGTTATGAGTTCTTAGAGGAGCCATAGCTCTCGGGGTTGGGCCCAACCTGAGAGCAATAGGCCTCCTTTCTTTGTATTGTTACTTTTCTTTCAGCATTGTATTTCTTTTCCTTTACATGCATTTGGAAACACAGTTTGCTGAGTTGAATTTTTTGATGTGATTAAGTAGGTTAGTTTTATGAACAAAATTGCTTTCAGTAGTTTAGATTAGAGTAAGGAGATTAGAGTTAATCAGAGCTCCAAAAAGGGTTGATTGCACACTCTCTTCCACCTCTGTTTAGAGATTGGAATTGCAGCCCGTGCCACCCACCAAAAACACTGCTTTACATGTTCATGCAAGCTTTGATGCAATGTTCTCGGTTGTAGCAGCACCCATGCATTCAGATCTTGTGGAATGAACCTTTGTTTCAGTACCATGCAAGAGTTTCCTTACAAAATCACGTTGTTGTTCTATGGTTTTATAAAAACAGTTAGAATAGGTTGATGAAATCTCGGTTTTGTGCAAGACACGGATGATTTGTTTCATTTACACTGTGCAGTATTTCTCCCTCATTCCCGTATCCTTCTAAGCCGTGCCTAGGCCATCCACTCATCCCTCAGTTAGACCACTTACCTCCTAAACTCTTCTATCACCCACGTGATTCTACCTTTTCGGCCTTCCATTTCCTCTTACCTCCTCTAGACCCACCAACTTTAATCACCCCCTCTTCATCTCATCTCTCTGTCCATAAGCCATCACAAGCTCCCCTCCTCCCTCCTTGACCATCCATATAGCCTCTTCCACTCATCCATCACCCAAAAATCCTATTGCAGAACATCCTGTAGGAATTAGCAGACTTCCTGTAGAAATCCTGAACATCCTGTAGAATCCCTGCAGACTTCCTGTAGAAGCTTGTAAACACGGTTGCCAAGCACCTGAACGTTATGAACTTCTATGAAAGGATGCTAGGGATCCCTTAGACCCTCTCTGAGCCTTCCTGACCTTTTCCAAGCATTTCCCTCCTTGATCTATCCCTGCACAGTCAAGACCCAGTTAGAAGCACACACATAATAATTCCAACAACTTGAAAAAAAATACAAAAACATGTTTTCTTTAGATCAAAGTAGTCTAGACACATGCACCTCACCTTCCTAGAAGTAATGGCACCTCTTCCAGTATTTTTGCATTCCCACCTTTGCATCAGTAGAACTAGCTGGTAGAATTAGGGTTTGCTAGGGTTTCCATTTCTTGTTGGCTTTCAGTTCCTTCCTGCAGTAGGTTAATTTCCTTTGAGATAGCTTTCGTTCATCGGTTAAAAAGCTTCTTCTGAGAACTCATAGAAGTTGGCTTGAGCCCTAGCGGACTTGTGCCAGCTGACCAAGTGACAGCTGCGACAAGAGCTAGTACTTGTGCATACAGCACCGTCGCTTCCAAGTTTGTTACGAACTACCGGGTTGATAAAATTAGAGAAGGAAGCCCCAGGAGTTGTAGCATTATTGCTACAATACTGGGGCTCACCATCTTTTTGGCGCCGTTGCCGGGGAAGCGTCAGAGTATTAGTAATTGTTGCTTTTCTTCTATTTTCCTACTCTCGCCTTCTGCCAAGTAGTTTACTTCATTTCCATTCTGCAAAAGTAGCATAGACATTTCCTGCTTTCATAGATTAACATTTCAATTCTGCAATTTCATTTTTGCAAGCGTAGATTAGCATTTCAATTCTGCAAGCGTAGACTAGCATTTCCATTCCTGCAATTTCATTTGAGCAAAGTAGATTAGTTCTTTCCTGCTTTCATTTCAATTCTGCATTTTCATTTCCGCAAGATAGTTAGTTGTAGATCAATCTGTTTCAGTTTTTCCAGGTACCAGAGAAAAAAAAAAAAAAACAAAACAAAACAAAAGCAATCAAAAGTCTTTCCATTTCATGCCTCGTAGGAATCGAGATAAAACAGGCAAATTCTTACCCAACACCCCCACTACATCACTGAGTCACCCTTCTCTCTTCTTCGATGACAGTGATCCAGAAGAACCTATAGGTGAACCTCCTGAGATATACGAAGATCCTATAGCAGAAGAAGAGTTAGAGACCATTCCATCTGAAGCTATGGCTGACAATAGGGGAGAAGATGAGAGAATAGAAGGTGCCTTCCCCATCCGAGAGACCAATGGAGACATGAAAATGAAGAACATTAGCCCCTCCGCTTTACCTCACTTCCATGGACTGACTACTGAAGATCCTGATACCTTCCTGTTTGAGTTTGTTGTCCTTTGTCGAACCTATGACTATACTGAAGATGAACAGAAGTTGAAACTCTTCCCCTCAACCCTTAAGGATGCAACATTACGCTGGTTCATGGGCTTACCTGGGAACAGTATCACCACTTGGGCTCAGATGCAGCAAGCTTTCAATACCAAGTACCGGGACTACTGTAGGTCCAAGGAAACCAAGGGAGAAATCTTTCGGATGACCATGGGAAATGATGAGTCCTTAGAGGATTACGAGGAAAGGTTCCAACTTAGCTATAAACGGGCCAGGTGCACACTTGACCCTGAATCCCTCAAGTTGGTCCTGCTCCGAGGAGTCCCCGAAGACCTCTTAGATACCCTTCACATGTTAGCTGGAGGAGATATTTACCAACTGCCTTATGAGGACATAAAGACTGTGTTTAGAAACCACTCTAGGGCAGCCCGGAAACGAGGTAGAGGAAACCTCCTCTCAGCTAGTATTCCTTTCTCCAAACATGAGTTTGCAAATCAATTAGAGGATCTCAAAAGTGAGGTGAGACAGACCATTGCCATGCAACTTGATACATTCAGGATCCAGCAGAAGAAGGAAAAAACTGAGAGGGCCTTGGCTATCTTCTGCCCTAGGTGTACAACGAGACACCCTAAGAACGAATGCCCATTACATTCGGTTGAAGTATGTTTCGTTTGTGAGGAGGACCACCCCACAAACCAATGTCCAACCTTACCTGGGCTTAAAGCCATGTATCAAGGGACAGAAGCCCCCACCGAACCTCTCTATTTCTTCAACCAAAGGATGCCACAAGGACCTAGACCTTACCAGCAGGGGATGCAAGGGGCACCCCAAGCTTATTACAGCCCCAACCAATCTACTCCTATGCCTTCCTGGGGTCCCCCTGCTCATCCTTCCTAGTCTGTGCCTCCTCCATGGTCTTACCCACCTCAGTACCATACTCAACCCACTACTCAGTGGTATCACTCACATGCCCAACCACAGCCTCAGTGGAATGCACCTCAATCGGGGTGGAGGCCCCAGTACAACACTCCTCCCACCATTTTGCCTCCACCACCAGTTCAACCACAACCATTACCTCCTGCTCCTCCAAGGCAACCTCAAATGCCTGCTCAACCGAACCCGAACCCCAACAACAGACAAGCCCAGCAGGTATATACTGGGGAAACATCATGCCCTACCTATGCTGTGGAGATCCAGGAGATCAATCTGCGATCTGGAAAGACTCTTCCGGATCGCCAACCTCCTCCCCCAGAGGACGAGGAAGACAAACAGGAAAGTGAACCAAAGGCTATTCCATCCTTTCCTGAGAGACTAACAGCCACCACACAACCCAACCCAGAGGAGGATGAGCTTCTGGGAAAGCTCAAGCAGTTGTGTGTGAAAATACCACTTCTCCAAGCCATCAAGGATGTGCCAATATACAACAAATTGGTTAAGGAAAAGTGTTTCAGACACCCAGGCAGGCGAAAGAGGGATGCTTCAACCATCAATGTCATAGGACAACTGTCTGACCTTATGTTGGGACAAGTCATCTGCCCAAAGTACCTAGATACTGGGAGTCCTGTAGTAGATGTCCACATCAATGGCACCATCATACCTCACACCTTGATTGATTTGGGGGCTGCCATTAATGTGATGACCAGGGATACCATGCTCAAACTCAACCTTCAGGGTTCCTTGAGGAAGACCTCGACAGTCCTACAACTAGCAGATCGCTCCACCGTGACTCCCGAAGGAATTGTGGAGGATGTCTTGGTCTCTGTTGACTCTTGGGAATACCCTGCAGATTTCTTGGTGCTGCAACCAAAGGCAAAGCTCACTGGATATCCTCTTATTTTGGGAAGGCCTTGGTTAGCCACTGCAGATGCTTACATAAGCTGCCGTGCAGGAAACATGACCATCAAAAATGGTCCTATGTCCAAGCAGCTAGTCCTATACCCTCCTGCCCAACCCTCATTAGAGCATGACTTACCACTTTGGTTGGAGGAAGGAGAAGAGGATGAGGTGTACTCAGCACCTTTGTGCACCCTAGACACCACTAGGGGAGACCCCCCAACCGAGGATGATTTGATTGAGACCTTGATCCAGAATCCACCTCCCAGTGCACTGACCTTAGAAGAATTGGTGGAGGATGCCCAAGCCAACACCTTAGTGGACCTCTGTGCGACCAACCCTGTCACTCCCAGAGTCAAGAATGTGGAGTTCGGCCCTGAGAGAACGTTAAAGATCAGCTCCTCCCTATCTCCTTCCCAGGAAAAGGAGCTGTGTAGTCTATTGGCCAGTCATCTAGATGCTTTTGCTCGGAGCTATAAGGAGATGAAAGGAGTCCATCCTTCGGTTTGTACCCATCACATCTACATCAAAGAGGATTGTAAACCGGTTAGGCAACCCCAGAGGAGGATGAATCCAGCCCTTAAGGACATTGTCAAGGAAGAATTGCAAAAATTGTTGGATGCCGGATTCATTTACCCCATCTCTGATAGCGAATGGGTGTCCCCTCTGGTGTTGGTTCCCAAGAAAAATGGGAAGTGGAGAATCTGTGTGGACTACCGAGCACTGAACAAAGCTACCAAGAAAGACCATTTTCCTCTACCTTTCATAGATCAAGTGTTGGATGGACTGGCAGGAAATAAGTTTTTCTCTTTCCTAGATGGGTTTAGCGGGTACAACCAAATCCAAATCAGCCCGGAAGACCAAGATAAGACCACCTTCACTTGTCCTTGGGGTACCTTTGCCTACCGAGTTCTTCCCTTTGGGCTATGCAATGCTCCTGCTACCTTCCAGAGAGCCGTCCTGAGCATCTTTTCTGAGCTGGTCCATGATGCGGTGGAAATCTATATGGATGACTTCACTCCTTATGGGTCCAACTTCCAGGAAGCATTGTCCAATCTGGGAAAAGTCCTAACCAAATGCATTGAGATGAACCTGTCCCTTAGCCCTGAAAAATGTGAATTCTTGATGACTGAAGGGACCGTACTAGGCCATACCATTTCTTGCCAGGGGTTACAGGTGGATCCTAACAAAATTGCTCTCATCAAGAAGGTTCCACCTCCCCAAAAGGTAAGGGATGTTCGGAGTTTCTTAGGATTAGCAGGGTATTACAGGAGATTCATTAAAGACTTCAGCAAGCTAGCCTCACCATTGTTTGCCTGTTGGCAAAAGATGTGGAGTTTAATTGGACTGACAATTGTCAGAGGGCTTTGAATGAATTAAAGGACAAGTTGGTGTCTGCCCCAATCTTGAGAGGTCCAAACTGGGCCCTACCTTTCCACATCCACACTGATGCCTCGAACAAAGCCATAGGGGAAGCCTTAGGACAAGTTGAACAAAAACTTCCGTATGCCATTTGCTTTGTTAGCAAAAACTTATCCAAAGCAGAACTGAATTACACTGTAACCGAGAAAGAATTCTTGGCTGTGGTCCATGCACTGAACAAGTTCCGACATTATATCACTAGCTATCAAACATTTGTACATACTGACCATGCTGCAATTAGATATTTAATGAATAAACCAGATGTGAATGCTCGTATTATTAGATGGTTACTTTTATTGCAGCAGTTTGATTTGACTATCGTTGACAAACCAGGTAAGGAAAATGTTGTTGCTGACTTTTTATCTAGATTGGATTTATCTACAGATGAGGATGGAACAGTGGATGACCAGATGCCCAATGAACATCTGTTTGCTATTTCAGTACTCTCTCCATGGTTTGCTGATATAGCAAACTACCTCATTTCAGCACAGTTCCCTCCGCACCTATCCTCTAGAGAAAAGAGCAGAATCATCAGAAAAAGTGCCTCATTCACTTGGATCGGGGGCAACCTGTTCAAGCTTGGCCCTGATCAGATCTTAAGGCGTTGTGTAAGGGAGGAGGAAGTCTTTGATATCCTCCTCACCTGTCATGATGGGCCTTGTGGAGGACATTTCGCAGCAAAGAGGACTGCCTTCAAAATCCTGCAGGCAGGTTACTATTGGCCCACACTTCATCAAGATGTCAGAAGGTATATCAGCCAATGTGACCGATGCCAGAGAATGGGGAAACCGACTCAAAGGGATGAGATGCCTCTCCAACCTCAAGTGACTCTTGAGCCATTTGAGAAGTGGGGTATGGATTTTGTGGGTCCAATCAACCCTCCTTCGAGGCAAAGGTCTTACATCATTGTGTGCACCGACTACCTGACAAAGTGGGCAGAAACTAAAGCAATCAAACCAGCGACAGAAGAAAAGGTGGCTGAGTTCTTAAGGGAAAACATCTTCTACAAGTTTGGCTACCCAAGAGAGCTAGTCACCGATCAAGGAAGCCAGTTCACATCCAACTTGATTGAAGACCTACTAGCTCATCACAAAATCAAGCATAGGACTTCCACCCCCTATCATCCTCAGGCCAATGGGCAAGTGGAAGTCACCAATAGAGCATTGGAAGGGATTTTGACTAAGGTGGTGAGCAGCAGTAGGAAAGATTGGGCAGATCGCCTGGTTGAGGCCACATGGGCTTACAACACCACTTGGAAGACCACAACCGGCTTCACACCTTATGAGCTGGTCTATGGGAAGAAAGCTTTGCTGTCAATTGAATTTGAATACAACACTTTGAGGATGGCAGCTCAGCTGGACCTAGATCTCAGCCATGCCCAACAAGAAAGGTTATTGCAGCTGAATGGACTGGACGAGCACCGAATGCAGGCCCTCCTTCACTCAGAAGTGGTTCAACTTCAGAGAAAGGTGTGGCATGACCAACACCTCAATGACAAGCAATTCCAGCCAGGAGATTGGGCATTGTTGTATGATTCCAGGCATAAAGATTTCAAGGGGAAGCTGAGAACCAGATGGCTGGGACCATATGCAGTGGAAAAATGTCATGACAATGGATCTGTTCTTATTCGGACCATTGATGAGGAGGCCATCCCCATGCTTGTCAATGGGCATCGACTGAAGATCTACAGGAAACCTCTCTCAAGACAAGAGTTCATCAAAACTGTGGAGAAATCAGTGTTGGTCATAGAGAAGGGTTTTGCCTCTGTTTTGGGCATACCCTGAAAGTTCAAAAAAAAAAAAAAAGGGGAATAAAAAGAAGAAAAAAATAAAGATCCTTGGGTGAAAACCTTTCTGAGGCTCCCAAGGCAGGTGGTAGGGGTGAAAACCTCATTGAGGCGCCCCTATTGTCTTTCAAAAAAAAAAAAAAAGGATTTGAAAAAGATCCTTGAGTGAAAACCTCTCTGAGGCACTTAAGGCAGATGGCAAGGGTGAAAACCTCATTGAGGCGCCCCTGCTATCTTTCAAAAAAAAAGAAGAAAAAAAAAAGAAAAAACAATAAGCAAAAAAGACAGGGACAGCAAGTTTATAATGTGGCAATGCATGCAGGTTGCAGGTATTCTATGAAGGAGAGGAGGTCTCTCAACTCAAAGTCAAGGATCCTTATCATGCTGCCAGGAGGCCTCACCAGCACCTCCTCCAAAAACACTCATCTTCTCCAAGGTATGGGCACGACTTCATCACAGCCTAGTCTTCTACAGGAAGCTGCAGACTTTCTACAGGAAGTTCTGTATTTCTACAGGAAACTTCCTGTAGAAGTTCAGAACGACCCAGAATTCATTGTGTGGGGAGATCTAACGACCAAGGTTCGACATGGAGGCATGCAAGCTACTATTTCCTCCATCACACACTGTTGTCACCTCCTGCTACCACCCCAGTTGACATGCAATAAAAGTACCTGCACAACCAAAACAAATCGTTGAGTTATCAAGAGGAAACGATTTTTAAATGAAAAAAAGATGCTGAGATGCCATGCAATACCCATCACAGCTATCCAAGGGCCCTGTGAGCGTGATCGTGATGCCATTGTCTTCATCGTTCAGCATGCACCCGAGGAGGAAAAACTGCTACAGGACATGCTGCAGGAGTCCCGTAGCAGTTAAGCCAACTAGAGTGTACACCATTCAATCCCCTGCAAAATGCAACGATAACGCGGGCACATGCAGCCGAATCATAAGCTTCATCGTTAGCGGCCTGTGAAGAGGAACCTCCAGGCCTGTGCAATTAAGCAGCAGCAAGCAAATCTAGTCATCGTCGTCCAAGAGCCTGAAAAATCATGTCGCGGCCGCACAGGTAAGTGCCTCGCCCTTTCTTTCGTCGAATTACATGAATATTACTTTGAAATGTTTGCAAGTGTGAAGTGAATGGGTTGAGCGGTCGTATGGCCATTCGACTAGCCACGTCGACCAGTCAGATGGTCTAGTCGGATGTGTGAAAGGTGGTCGTGGAAAAAGGAACGGGTAGTGGACACGTGAGAGCCATCCAGTCGGGGAGAAGCACGTTTTAACAGAAATGACGGCGGCGGATCTGCGGGGAATGATGCGGCAGTCAGGGAACTTGCAGTAGAATGATTAAGTGACGTCGTCCAACGGTCCGGCAGGGACAGCTCACCCCCGCGCCACGGATTCCGCCGGATTCAAATCTATCGGCTAGATTGCCACCCCACGCATTTATCATCAGTCGTTTGAAAGTCGAGTGAGCATCCGGATTCCTCTGAAGCTCGACACTCCAAGTCTTCGGCCGTTCGAACGTCTGTTAAGCAGCACAGAGAGCGCAGAACCACTGCAGTGTTCTCCAGAACCCGTGCGTTGTTTCTACAGGAAAGCTGCTTCTACAGGAAGCTCACTGCCACGGGAAAATTGGGCTCTTCACGTCAAAGGTGGCGAATTAAAAAGGTAAGCCTGAACCTTGCCTCCCATGCAATTGGTTTCAAGGGTGGCGGAGTCGACGTTCTACAGTCTACTCATAAAGGAATGCAAGGATTGTCTGCCGTTTGCATGAATTGTCGTCGGGGTGTATGTAAAGTCTCCTACAGGATATAATTTGTAATTAAGCTCTGTTAAAGCTCATCTAGAGATAGTCTTCGTGAATTGTATGCGTGGCAGAGGTGTAATTCTACGCTCTGTCCCAAAAGGCTAGTCTTTTTGCATCTGCCACCTCCAGCCAACGTAGCAGTTTTTCACCATGCCGGGTGGGTTCATCAGAAAGGAACCAACCGACTCCAAGAAACTAAGAGAGAACCCTGAGGTGGTGGAGCTGTTCACCCGCGCGCAATGGATGTCGTTCTGCGACAAATTGCAGGGGTATGATGATGAGGTGGCAGAGGAGTTCTTGCGGGCTCTGAAGCCGAAATCAAAGACATTGGCCACCGTCAATTTCAAGGGTTTGAGTCTCAAACTCACCCCACAGTTCATCAGCCGAGTTACCGAGCTCCCAATGGGGGTACCATGGGACAAAGAAGAGAGGAAATTAGGCCAACAGGCTAAGAAGGAATTCTTTCCACCAGAGGAGCAGTTCTCGGAAGATAAGAACAGGGTTCGCAGGACTAGCTTACTGCCACTTTGGAGCGAAGTCAGCCTCCAAATTATGAAATACATCACCTGCGAAGGTCGGTTTAGCATTGTGTATGGGTACCATTTTCGGCTACTCACAGAATTAAGGCATCAGATGGACCTACCTGTAGAAAACAAATTAAGCATTCCCTACTTTCTACTGCAGTCTATGACTGAATGTGCCACCAAGTTGAGGGAAGGCACACCAGACCAGGTAGCTCATCACGGGCTCATTAAGCTCCTCGTGGAGGATGCACTCCACACATACAAAGTCCCTCTCTCATGGGAAGCCTTCCGAAATCTGACCAAGGATGGCAATATAAAAATGTTGACTGAAGAGCTTGGTTCCTCCAGCAGCGAGGAGAAGGAGTCAGTACCCGCAGGGAAGAAAGAAAAAGGCCAAAGACCCACGGCCAAAACACCAAAGACAGAGCAAAAGGAGAAACAAGAGAAAAAGGGTGCCAAAGAGAAAGAGGACACACCCATATTGACACCCCGAGAGAAGAGATTACAAAGCAGGGTGGACAAGACTGAGCAGGTCCACATCAGCAAAGGCACCTCGACAGCAGCCTCGACCAAGTCAAAAAGTAAAACACCCTCAGCAAAGCAAACTAAAGCGCTGCCACCTGTTCCTAGAGGAAAACCGAAACCGGCTTCTACAGGAAGCCCGAAATCAGCTGAAAAAGGGCCTTCTACAGGAATCCCTGAGAAAAGAAAACCAAAGGAAAAGAAAGCCGACGTTCTTGCAAGGGAGGCAGCAGCTGTGCTGGCCGCCCTCAGTACACCTCCTAAGCCCAAGGAAAAGAGAAAGAGGGAGGCCCCTCTATATTTTAAAGCCAGGAGAAGTGTGAGAATAAAAACGGGCAAGCCACAGCCTCCATTCAGCAGCCCAATCACTATAGATGATGCCCCTACTTCGCCCAAGGAGAGGTCCCCCTCAAAGATATCAGTCACCTATGAGAGGGGGAGCCCGAAAACAACTACTTGGAAAGAAAGATTAGACCAATTGGCTTCAAAAGCCCGGCTACAGGGTGCTGAGGCTGCTCTACAGGAAACCTTAGCCCGGCTTAAGGAAACAGAGAGAATGGAAGGAGAAGCACCCTCATCACCACCGAGGGAGGGCGAAGTAGAGCCACCAAGAGAAGAAGAAAAAGAGCACATTCCGGAGCCTAGCCCTCAGCCAAGTCTGAGCTCATACTATAACTTCTTGGAAGCTGGTAAAATTATACCACAGAAATTCACTGTGCCACTATTCTTTGCATTGGAGGAAGAGAGAGTACGATCACACACGTGGATGAAAATAGCCAAATCAAAAGGTGTGGCGGACATAGGCCCCTTGGAAGAGCAACTCAAGGAGGCCAGAAGGGAATTAGCTATGGCTAAACACGTGGCAAATTGCCAACGGGTGTTCCTACAGGAAGAAAACGAAAAACTTAAGCTGCAGCTACAGGAGCTGAGGAGAGGAACAGGCACATCCTCCGGGGACGTCACAGCAGAACAGCAAGGCAAAAAGGAACTGCACATCGGTCTTGGGGAGCCAACCACGCATCTACAAGAAGCAGAGCTGCAAGCACAAATTGAGGTGCAAGCTCTCAAACAACAACTGCAGCAGAAAGAGGCACAATTGGCCTGCATGGCCAGTTGGGCCATGGATGCTATACAATGCAGATAGCCGGCCAAATCCTATGGCTTGTACCTGAGAGACCAATGGCTACAATTTCAAATCAACACCTTGGCGCAAAGGGGTATCTCTCAGCTCCAAGACCCGCAGCAGTTCACTGAATTATGCAATACCAGTTCATCTGAGGATAAGGCCAAACTATCGGATTTCTACCTCCATAATTTGGCCCTTCCTAATGTGGTTTCATGGGATCCCAACACGGTCTTAGGGGACATGCAGTTAATGGCACTTGCCTCATGGTTGAACCATGAAGACAAAAGAGCAGCAGAAGCCAAAGCGGTCATGAACCGAGCGCTGAATGAGCCATTACTAATTAGAGCAGAACCAGGGGATCCAACGGCATTAATATCAACACACCAACACTTATCCACCGACCCTCAAGCTTCATTAAAATATATGGATCAGCAAGCCCAGGCCATAGCGCATTTTGAGGATATGGAGAGACTGCTAGGGGACAACTGTGTTCACGCTTGCACCCGCCGATGGAATACATTGGCCCACAGTCTAAAATCAGAGAGTATCATACTCCAACTCACATGAGGGAAGCTCTAGTACGGGTGCCCCTTTATAAGAAATCTATGCAGAACCTCCAGGCCAGCTGGATTGGCCTCAAACTAAGCCCACCTCTGCTGTTAGGATTGATGGAAGGCAGCACAGAGAAAGATGAGCATGAACAGTGGGAAGAGGTGGAAAGAAAGACTGGGTTCCATGTCAGAAAGGAGGACACTACTGCAGAAGCTTGGGATGTGAGGGTGGCAGTAAAGGCAATGAAGGATGAGGAGCTGGATTAGTTGCTCAAGGATGAGCAATCATTTTAGCTGGGGGGTGATGATGAGCCCCAAATTTGGTAACATTTTGGGCTCATTTGGCCTACTTACCCTTGCTCAACCCTTCATTTTTCATCACTTATGCATCATTTCTAGTATATTTATGTTATTTGTGCGAAGGAGGGCAGTCATTATTCCTAGGTGGCTAACACATGTTTATTTCAGGTTTTTTTGACATTTAATGGAGCAAAACCACGCAGATGAGGGCTAGGAGACAGCCAAGATGGGATTGAGGTTTTGTAGGAAGGTTGTCCATAGCATTGAATGGCCTTCCTCGTGATCTCCACCCCAACTCCGAGCTCTAACAGCAACCACCACCAAGCTAGAAGGCATCCAAACGGATTGTGAGGAAACAGCAGATTACTCTTAGTTTGGACAGCCAAACCCCACTAATTTAGGAGGCCAGCTTGGCCCTTGTAATGTATAAATGATGAGGCTGTAGCCTTCGATGGGGACTTTTGAAACTTTGTTGTTTATTCTAGACTACGAGCTGATAGCTCTGTTTTGCTCTTTGTAAGCCATTTTTGGCATGTTATGAGACTTATGACTATTATCTTTTAATGAAAAGCAGGCAGATTTGAGTTCAGTTATGAGTTCTTAGAGGAGCCATAGCTCTCGGGGTTGGGCCCAACCTGAGAGCAATAGGCCTCCTTTCTTTGTATTGTTACTTTTATTTCAGCATTGTATTTCTTTTCCTTTACATGCATTTGGAAACACAGTTTGCTGAGTTGAATTTTTTGATGTGATTAAGTAGGTTAGTTTTATGAACAAAGTTGCTTTCAGTAGTTTAGATTAGAGTAAGGAGATTAGAGTTAATCAGAGCTCCAAAAAGGGTTGATTGCACACTCTCTTCCACCTCTGTTTAGAGATTGGAATTGCAGCCTGTGCCACCCACCAAAAACACCGCTTTACATGTTCATGCAAGCTTTGATGCAATGTTCTCGGTTGTAGCAGCACCCATGCGTTCAGATCTTGTGGAATGAACCTTTGTTTCAGTACCATGCAAGAGTTTCTTTACAAAATCACGTTGTTGTTCTATGGTTTTATAAAAACAGTTAGAATAGGTTGAGGAAATCTCGGTTTTGTGCAAGACACGGATGATTTGTTTCATTTACACTGTGCAGTATTTCTCCCTCATTCCCGTATCCTTCTAAGCCGTGCCTAGGCCATCCACTCATCCCTCAGTTAGACCACTTACCTCCTAACTCTTCTATCACCCACATGATTCTACCTTTTCGGCCTTCCATTTCCTCTTACCTCCTCTAGACCCACCAACTTTACTCACCCCCTCTTCATCTCATCTCTCTGTCCATAAGCCATCACAAGCTCCCCTCCTACCTCCTTGACCATCCATATAGCCTCTTCCACTCATCCATCACCCAAAAATCCTATTGCAGAACATCCTGTAGGAATTAGCAGACTTCCTGTAGAAATCCTGAACATCCTGTAGAACCCCTGCAGACTTCCTATAGAAGCTTGTAAACACGGTTGCCAAGCACCTGAACGTTATGAACTTCTCTAAAAGGATGCTAGGGATCCCTTAGACCCTCTCTGAGCCTTCCTGACCTTTTCCAAGCATTTCCCTCCTTGATCTATCCCTGCACAGTCAAGACCCAGTTAGAAGCACACACATAATAATTCCAACAACTTGAACAAAACTACAAAAACATGTTTTCTTTAGATCAAAGTAGTCTAGACACATGCACCTCACCTTCCTAGAAGTAATGGCACCTCTTCCAGTATTTTTGCATTCCCACCTTTGCATTAGTAGAACTAGCTGGTAGAATTAGGGTTTGCTAAGGTTTCCATTTCTTGTTGGCTTTCAGTTCCTTCCTGCAGTAGGTTAATTTCCTTTGAGATAGCTTTCGTTCATCGGTTAAAAAGCTTCTTCTGAGAACTCATAGAAGTTGGCTTGAGCCCTAGCGGACTTGTGCCAGCTGACCAAGTGACAGCTGCGACAAGAGCTAGTACTTGTGCATACAGCACCGTCGCTTCCAAGTTTGTTACGAACTACCGGGTTGATAAAATTAGAGAAGGAAGCCCCAGGAGTTGTAGCATTATTGCTACAATACTGGGGCTCACCAGCAGGTAGATTCGTTCCTCACAAAGCTTCAGGAGACCCGAGATGAGTTATCAGTTGTGGGGTCTACACCTCAAGATTTTGAGTTGGTTAGACTGACCCTCAATTTTGTCTCAGATGAGTGGCAAGTCTTTGTACAGAGTATCATGGGCAGGGCGACTTTGCCGAATTGGGATGAGATGTGGGCAGATCTCAAGCAAAAGGAGTTGAGGAGAGACCTAGTCAAGTGCATTGTTTTAAGAAACGGCCGTTTCGAAACTGAAACGGCCTGGTTGATCCGAGTTATTGGCCCAAGTTATGACCCAGCCATGGAAACGGTTCAGTTGGCCGAGTCACCCATGACTCGGTCGAGTCATGGGTGACTCGGCCAACTCGGCCGTTTCCGTTATGACTCGACCGAGTCACAAAAAAACGCCCAGCATCACATCAAACTGCGAATTAATTACTTTCCTTGGGAAAAAAATGTATGTATTCAGTCTTGAGTCTATGAACTAATAAAATTCACTTATCTGTCTTTCCCGAACTTAATAGCGAATTTTATTATGCTTTTTTGCACTAGTGAACTCTTCAATTTTCATCACCCCCGGAGGTGACATAGTATTAAACTATGAAACAGGCTACAGAATTGTATGCATCCAGTTTTGCACATTGACCCAAATGGTTACCACAGCTGTAAATATCCATTTCCGTGAGTTCATAATTTTGTGTCAGAAGCTGTAGGGATTGAATAACCTGGTATCAATTTTGATCATATAATTTAGGGTATCAAATCTTTTGTTTATCTAGTTTATAATGTGTGAGTGATCTTAGTTTGGTATTACAGCCGCTTAAATCCGGTATTGTTATGAAGATAGATCAATTTTTAAAATTTTTGGTATCAAAGCATTGTGCATATCCAGAGCATTAATGCCTAGAGAACAAGAGGCATGAGAGCTTTGAAAAATCGGATAGTGATAACAATATAGTTCATTTATTACTAGTCTGCTTATTCAGACTATTGATACCTAGGTCCTGAAGATTAAAGTTTCAACATAATGTTTGGTATCTTTAAAATTATGTTTAAAATCTTTAAATTATGTTTTTTTATAAAAAAAATATTTAATGTATTTTTTACAACGACCGAGTCACTGAAATCGAGCCGGCCGAGTCATTACCGTTTCGGAGTCGGAGTCGGAGTCGATCCTCGACCGAGTCGGAGTCGGAGTCAGAGTCTTAAAACATTGGTCAAGTGTAAGCTTGACGGAAGCAGCAGCAGTGGGTCGAAGCCCAAGGAGGAGAATGAGAATACAACCCTTGCATCAAAGAGGTAGCAGGAGCAGCAGAGGCAGAAGAAGGACATCTCGGAGATAAAGTGCTTCAGGTGTGATGAGATGGGTCACTACGCAACACAATGACCTCTCAAGAAGAAGGACAAAGATGACAAGCATGATCCAAAAGTTGCACCCGCGAAGATCGAGGAGGAGGAGTTCACCATGACAGTCGAGATACCTCCAGAAGGGAGGTGGGTTGATTTACAGTTGTAGTTCGAAAGAGCTATAGATGGCCAAGATCCTTGAGGAACCCATATCTCAGATCAATTCCTTCCTACGGGAGCCCAAATTAGAAGTAGCAAGGTGGATTAGTGTCGGATGGTGTCGAGGAGTGTCGGAGAGACAGTTGCAGTGGCTAGGAGCGTTAGAGACTGAACAGCATAGAGCAAAGTTGGTAGCAATGCAAATGGCACAGAGCAGAGGACAGCAGCAGGGCAAAAGATTCAGAGGGGCAACGTAGAGACTAGTAGCAGTCAAGCTCCAGCATCCACATGGTATCATACTGAACATAGTTAGTTAAGTAATTTGGGATGTTTTTTCGTTGTCGATGCAGTAGCAGCAACAGTTTGCAGTGCAGGGGCAGTTAGCACTGCAATGTTTTAAAAAATGATTGAGTCGGCTCCAACTCGGTCGAGCCAGACCAAGCCAAGGCCTGGTCGGGTTGGCTCGGTGGAGGAAACGGCCCGGCTGGCTAGTTTGTTACCGACTTGGCCAGCTCAGTAACAAACTCGTCGGCTTGACCGAGCCCGAGCTGACTCGGCCTGATCGGCCAGTCACGCACATGCACGGCCAGCAAGTAATTTTGGGGGGGGGGGAATTGGACCCCACAGTCAATTCTAATTTGCTTTAGGGTGTTTTTGAGGTCCATTTACCTCTCCCAACCCTATAAAAGCTACCCAACCCCCTCTCATTTCCTCACAACTATCTCATCAAATTGGGTAGTGGATAGTCATCCAGCAAAGTTTGATTCTGATGAGGATATTGGTCTTTATTTGGATTTACAGATGGAGGCATTAGTTGAACAAAATGTTCAGTTGAATGCAGATCCACTTGTACCAGCCTCAGGCCCAGCCCCAAGTCTCCAGTTGCAGGCGTTTCCTCTACTCAGCCACGACAGAAGAGCATATCTCATCTATCTCAGCGTGCAACTGTTGCGCAGCCTGCTAGTGCGACCACTTCTACAGTTGCAGTTGTAGATGAGGATGAGGAGGAGCCATGGGTTTCCTCGTCTAACTCTGATTCAGATTCTGAGCCAAATGACGTTGGCTCCTCTAGCAGTAGCCAGTAGTACTTGTGGTTAGTGATGTTTCACAGTGTACTTTTGTTGTAGAGGCCATTTCTAGCCTGCTTGGTTATGTGTTTTTGTTTAGATCTCTATATCATCATTCATGTATGTATTGGACAGTGCACTGGGTGCCATTTTGATATAATGGATATATTCATGAGCCTACTTTGATCATATGTTGTCTTCTCTCTATATTCTAAAGCTTTGTGTTTGGAAACATGAATGAAAATCTTTAAATTTATGTTTTTTTATAAAAAAAATATATTTAATGTATTTTTGACAACGACCAAGTCATTGAAATCAAACCGGCCGAGTCGATATCGAGTCCGAGTCAAAGTTGGAGGCGACCCTCGACCATTTCCGAACCAGAGTCGGAGTTTTAAAACATTGGTTGACAGTGGCAGTGCCAGCAACAGCATGAATGCAAAAATTCAGGGGGAGTCACAGTACGGATGCAGTGTTGACAATGGGTCAACAACAGTATAGATGCAATGTTTACACAGTGGTTGGTGGACAGCGTGTCAGACATCAGCAGTGCAGAGGACAATGATATGAAGTCAGAGTGATGCTTCAGCAGGTTGCATTGCTAGAGCACATTCCTCGCTAAGAGGGAGTGTTGATTTCTAGTAGCATCGAATGTGCTCTAAGTCTCAAATTCTACAGGGAGGCTTGGGCACATGTATTCCAAAGAACCCATAAAGCGTTTTGGGAAATTCCACCCAGAAACAGTTTTACTAAAATAATTAATTATTTTTTTATGGGACCGTCTAAACTTAGGAAAATAAAATAATTAATGGGTATTAATCTAATTGTGGGTGTAACTTCTAGAAGAAAACGAGGATCAAGCAGAAATGATCTTAGCCATTGATTAGGTTCTAATATGGGCCGTTGAATGTCAACGAGAAGATTATTTAAGAAAGCTTGAGGGTCATTTGGAAGACACACAAAGTGAGTTCAGAAGTTCGATTTTCTAAAGCAGAGCAGCTGCCGGGAGAATTTCGATAGTGAGCTTTTGCAATGAAGGGCAAGGATAGCTTGGTTGGAGAATCTTCTCGTGAGTCAAGGATATGCAGCAAAGAGGCAGAGAGACACCAAAAGGAGGCAGTGTAGTACCCAGGAGGGGTTGACACTGAGCCAAAAAGGCTCACGCAGACGCAGCGCAGTCCTCCAAGCGGAAATCCTAAAATTTGTTAGGGTTTGACGTTTTGAGCCGAGAGTGTTAACGTCAAAGCTCTGAGAGAGCAAATCAATCCAGCACTGAGGTGACATAGTGCCTTTGAAGCTGACACAGGGGCAGCGCAGAAGTAGCCGAAGAACTTGCAATTCAGTTGTTGGATCAGTCGGGACTTGCCGTGTAGAGTGAGGTAATCTCACAAATTTCTTCTGCCACTCATATTTCTTCGTAACTGGATTGTCGGGACGGCATCCAGAAGTTGTATTCAGAAAACTGTTGCATAATAATAAAAACCTTCAGATTTGTTGTACCAGTTTTCCCGCATTAGGTTTTTTCGGGGACATTTGTCCAAAAATAACTGTCACTTGTGTATTTTTCTCTATTGTTCAATCTCTTGTTTCGGCAAATAATTTAATTGGTGTAGGTTGCAGTGTATGTATTTCGATGTTTGCCATAGGAAACTGCAAATAAGTTGTTTATGTAAATGCTACAAGTAGGAGAAATATCAACAGTGCTGCAATAGGAATTCCCAAGTTTAAGGAATTTTCACACTCATAATGCTGAAGGAATAGTTATAGTTAAAGAACAAGAATTTGTTCTAGAAGAAAGAATTGTGACAACTTTGAGAGGCTCCAAAAGGAGGATGGAATCTAAACTTTGGCAGGGCTTTGAAGGGAATCTAGGTAATGTTGGGGAAGGAGTTATTAGCCGCAACAATGACAAGAATTAGCATATTGTGAAGCCTCCAGTGTAGCCTTTAGTATCGGGTTAAAGAATATGGACTGATCATGTAGCTCTAGCTTACCAAGTCATTAAAGAGTTAAAAGATAATATGAAAGAAGCAAACTCTAGGATTATTATTTATATGGTAAATAAAATATCTTTTCCTATGGGTTAAAAGTTATAATCCAAGTTTCAAAAAGTTAAAGGTTAAGAAGAGATGTAATGCCACCACCTGTACTCATGTCAAATGATGAGGAAATCAATTGGTTAATAAGTTAGTGAACAAAGCAATTATGAAGGATGCATCCCCTATTTCAGGGGAGATGTCCCCATTTTTGGCCCTATTGGCATTGGGGATACATCTTTGTGCAACTCCAACTCTTACTAGTTCAAACATCAAACAAGTAATTGTCTTGAAAACACATATCACCGCCAACGAAGTGGTCAGCCAAAGCACTGAGTTTTAGGGTTTTAGGATCCTTAAGAAATAGATAAATTTAACTGGTTTATATTATGTATGAAAATTATAGTATATAGGAGAAAAGATTGAACAAGAAAGGATTTCTAATTTTGTGGAACTAGATGTTGATTTATGGTAGAATCGAATGTGCTCTAAGTCTCAAATTTTGTAGGGAGGCTTGGGCACATGTATTCCAAAGAACCCATAAAGCATTTTGGGAAATTCCACCCAGAGACAGTTTTATTAAAATAATTAATTATTTTTAATGAGACCCTAAGTCTAAACTTAGGAAAATAAAATAATTAAAGGGTATTAATCTAACTATGGGTGTAACTTCTAAAAGAAGACAAGGATTAAGCAGAAATGATCTTAGCCAATGATTAGCTTCTAATCTAGGTCGTTGAATGTCAACGAGGAGATTTTTTAAGGAGGCTTGAGGGTCACTTGGAAACAGACACATAGTGAGTTCAGAAGTTCGATTTTCTGAAGCAAAGCAGCTGCTAGGAGAATTAGTGAGCTTGCACAGAGAGGGGTAGAGGAAGTTTGGCTGGAGGATCTTCTCCAGAGCCAAGAATACTCAGCAGAGAGGCAAAGAAACACACAGAGGAGGCAGCACAGAGGGCAGAGAGGGTGACACAGAGCCAAGAAAGGCTCACACAGGCCCCACGCAAAGCAGAGCAGCAGCTTCCAGCGCAGAGGTCCGAATTCGCTGAGGGAGCTAACATTTATGCGCTGGGAGGGCTGGAAAAGGCTTCTGAAGGCATATCGATTCTCAGTTGAGCTGACGCAGTGACTTAGAGGCTAACGCGGAGCCCACGCAGGGTCAGCGCAGAAGTAGTTGGGGAACTCGCAGTTCAGTCGCCGAATCAGCCGGGACTTACAGTGTAGAGTGAGGCAATCTCACCAGTTTCTTTTGCTAAGTGATTTTCTCTGTAACTAGATTGTCAGGAGGGTATCCAGAGATTGTATTCAGAATACTTTAGCTTAATAATAAAAACCCTCAGATCTGCTGCACCGATTTTCCCGCATTGGGTTTTTCCGGGGACATTTGTCCAAAAAATACCGTGTCATTTGTGTTGTATCTTTCTCTATTGTTTTGTTCTTGTTTTGGGCATATTATTTAATTGGTGTAGGCTGCAGTGTATTAGCTTTGATATTTGTTGTCGGAAGCAGTAAATAATTTGTTTCAATAATTAACAAATAGGAGAAGTTTAATCAGTTGTTGCAGTAGGGATTCCATTTACGGAATGTTCACACTAGGATAGAGCCTAGTTTTCATTTTGTTTTGCATGTTGATAGGTTGAAAGCATGTGCCTTATATGTATAGATATGCGAAGTGATTTTGAGTTCACTTCTAGAATATCACCTTATACTTCCCAATTGTCTTGCCCAAACATAGAACAAACAACAAGTAGAGATCCAAGAAACATCAACTTCCAAATCGGAGTGAGCTCACATTAACTTTCCACCACCAACCCTACGGGTCCACTAACCTCCTTAATACCCATGAGGTGTTTCCACTCTAGGACACAAATGCACACCACCAACTTGGCAAACAAACGAGCTCTAGGTGGATCTAGAGTCAAGCACCACTCCTCCCCCTTAGCACCCCATCTCTCGACGTCACTTGAGGAGCAAGCCTTCTATCAAGAATTTCTTTCCCATAACCTTAGATGTCAAACGTGTTGGTATACCACGTTCTTGTGCTCCACCAAGGATTAGACAACTAGCATCTCTCCATCATAACCACTACATGACAGACATCACAATTATCATTCATCAACAATTTCGATAAGGACCACATATCAAACCCACTCACTCATCCTCAACAACAAGCTCCAACGCTAGCAAGCCATGGCATCCTCTCATTTGTTTTAGCTTTAAGGGATGGTTGTACTTGTACCTTTGCTAGAGATTGTACTCTTTGCTAGACATATTTCTTTATCTTTTTGCTTTCAATATTGATTTAGGACTTGCTTTCACACTCTCATATTGTATTTACTCTAGATATAATTTCTAGTCTTATTATCAATTGGTTTAGAACTTGCTTTCACACTCACATATTGTATTTACTATAGATAAAATTCCTAGTCTTATTGTCAACTGATTTAGCAGTCTCAACAAGGTCCTCACAAAGCACTAGGTAGCAGTGTTGATAATATCGCTGAAATATCGGCGATATTCGCAAATATCGCGATATTTTCGGCGAGCCGAAATATCGCCCCCGAAAAATCGCGATATTTGCCTGTTTTCAATTTCTCGCGAGATTGGCGATATTTCGGCGATATTTTCTAAAATATCGCGAGACGATAGAAAATATCGCTGGCGGCCTGTTTAAATTGGTTTTTCAGTTCATTGTTTCACGTCATTTCGTTTATTTCGTTTTTGTGAGAGCTGGAGACGCTGCGAAGGAGGGTTTGGCTGCCACGAACAGGTTTGAATCCGACACCAACCCGCACGTCCATTATCTGTCTGCCCGTCCATTATTTGGCTGCCCGCACGTCCATTATCTGTCTGCGTTGCCAGTGACAAGTGTTACATTTCGTTTTTTGAAGCTGAACTGTAGACAGAAACCATATAAGTATTAAGTAATATAGTTTCAACTTTATTCCCTCGTAGTTGTTTAGTATCTCCACCGCTGCTTGACCATTGAAAGTTCTCGTTTATGGGATAAAGTTATAAACACGTTTTTCATCATAAAAAATTCCGAGATTCAAGACATACCGAGAGAGATCCCATAAGCGAACAAACACCGATGTATACCATAATATGAGTGGGACCATAATATGGAACAAAATGGAAAATGATAACTATAGTCGCTGATACAACCAACGCCGCATATAACAAGAAAGCTGTTTGCATAAAATGACAGTTTAAACTTTAAATTTTTAAAACATATGTCAGGAGTCGAGACAAAGATATAGTTCGCAAGATATCATCGGTAAATAGTAAATACTAAAATGCATTGCTACATAGGTTAACAGTAAAGCAACGGAGTCATGAATATTAATTGTTATTGGATATAACTTAGTGCCTGTAGATATGGGTAGACATTGATCCTTATGAGGAAAGCGACATTAAATGAAAAGGGAAAAACAAGGATACTTAAATCATTTCCATTGATATACCTCCAATAAATGAAAGGATATGCCGAGTATCTACTGGTAATATATGCAAAAGAAGGCACAGCTTATGTCCAGATCTGAGTTACCAAGTTAGTAAACAGATTATGAATTCATGTATCTTCATGTATAACAAGTTGTACATCCATTACATGATAAAAGTGCTGTTATTGTTATGCCAGTTTAATATTGAGGAACTTGGTCAAAGACTCATCATAAAGACCCCAAAGAAAACCTGATCACAATAGCAGACTCTCTTGAAGTTAATGGCAGTCCAATAAAAGGGGTCAACACAAGACATACTGGATGTAAGAAGCACCGTAAAAAGTTTTCAGTGTTATCACATACTTATCATTTCTATTTGACATGATATATATCAGTGTTTTCTTCATATTTATGTGCCAATGTGTTTATTTCATGTTGTTATTGCTTTATATGTTTAAAAATCTGAAAAAAATGAATATATTATGCATTTTTTATGCTTGCCGATATTTGCCGATATTTTGCCGATACTTTCGCCGATATTGCCGATAAGATATTTTCTGGACCCTCGCCGATATTTTCCCGATACCGATATTATCAACACTGCTAGGTAGTACCACACGGGACAAGTGCCCACTATCACCTCGGCACAAGTCCCCACTTTTTAAGTGTAACTCCTACAAATGGCTATGTGAGGCTTCCCTACTATATACTTAAAACACTTCACACAAGATGAGTAGACCGGTGCCTAACTATGATGTCTAGGTGAAAGTAAGAGCTAATTATATCAATTTTACTGATCTATAAGTGAAATTAAACACAGAAATAACACATACCAGCAAGTAGAAGATCACTCTAACCTCAAGAAATAACTCTCGAAATAATACAGAGTTGAGTGATAGATGTTCTTACCAATTTGGAAATGGTTTTCCTCGAGTTACTTCTCGGTAAGTGGCTATCAATGGATGATTGGGTCATTGTCCTACAGTTTCAGACCTGCAAGAGTAGAAAACACACAAAAAATTGCAAGCAAAATGCCCCTTTGGGGCCACCCACAAGTGTGGAACTGGAAACACACTAAATTAATGGATTTATGGGTGGAAATGTTTGGGCAACAAGTTAATATCTATGAAAATCACCCAATACTTAGATCTACAATTATCTTCAAGTTTTCAGCAATTTAGAAACCGCTTGCAAAAAACAGGGGTCAAATTAACCTAGAGTTAAAACCAAAAAAAATATCTGGGAAGAAACTTTACACTAAGACAACTGGAAAATATATATTTCTAATCTAGAAACACTTCTGATATGATATCTAAAGATTTATTTTAAATATGGATCTAACATGAGCTAAGAGGGATCCAATTTCTTTACGTGCAAATTTTGTTATGAGCCGACATAATTTAACTATTTTGTATAGTTATTTAATATTTTTACTTTTAGATTTTTTAAATTTTTATTTTGGCTGACATGAGCAAAATTTCAACTTTGATGAGGAACAGACATCTTTACACTGAGCTGTAAAATAAGTCTCTAAACCAAATTAAATCTGAAACAAATTAAAAAAAATTAATTCAAATAATTTCAAGTTAATTAAAGTACTTACTCGAATAAGCCCCTCATGTAAACTTTTGCTAGATAAACTAAATGTATGGCCGTCGCAAACTGCAAATCTGCAAAATGCTTCTAATACCTTGAAATATAAAATATTATTACAGAAAATAAGAGGGTATACTATCTTGGCCTATAAGTTAAATCTACTACATAAAAACCCCAATATCTACTAGCTAAAAGATAGAAATTGAAAGACAAGCTAGGAACTTATTATTATATTTTTTTCGGTTTTTTTTATAAATAAATAAAAAAAAAGAGATCTTTTGGATGAAGTTTGCGATTGGTTGTTGTCGCGAGGCTTACCTTGGCGTTGCTTAGATTCCACATGCCGGATTGTGATCACGACTCCCTCAAAGTTATGCACCTTGGACTACAGAATGAGATTGGAGTCTAGAATGAGATTGGAGTCTAGCGACTACAACAGCCAATTCTAGTATAGAATAGTATACCAGCTCGCAAATCCTACTAGAAAGGTCTTCTCCTTCGAGATGTCCCCAACCACTAGGCTAACTATAGCACTAAGCTAGAACTCCATTGCTGAAGGGACCCCTAATAAGGGTCTGTCCAATACTTGGGCTTCATAAAAAATTCAAGAAGTTTACATGACTGGTATGGTTCGTGAAAGTAGTATCTCATATAACCCACACTAAGGCTGAATTCCTACCAAGTGATATGCTTATACTTACACTCGTTTGTGGATGCATGCCAACGCACACAACCGTATTTAGGGCTAAGTGCAAATCCTAAATGACTTTGGCAAAATAAACACCCTCAACTCATAGCTTATGTCAAAGGAAATTGAAATAAACGGTGTTAATGGTTCTTCATAAGAGAAGGAATTACTTAATTTTATGCATGCCTAAGATGAGCTCTTACCAAACATCATAGCATAAAAAATTGGGATGGGGAGAACGGCATTTGCGAAAAAAAAAGACCACAAGTTTTTTGCAAGCAAACATGTGTAACAAAGCTTCTAAAGATATTTTGCTCGGTAACAAAGTTTCTAAAGATATTTTGCTTCCTATTGGTTCAATCTAGTTCTAGACAAGCAACTCTTAAGATTGGTTGACTTTTACTTTGTATGATGACACTAAGTGATTAGCGTCAATTCCTTATTTTGACACTAAGTGATTAGCGTCAATTCCTTATTTTTACATGGGGATGTGTTCCAAATGATACGGAATGTGTTATTCATTTTATCAAGACATGGGTACTCTAAGGAGGACATCTTCTCACATCCTTTTTGGGATATAGGGAAACACATTTGGTAACATTCTCTTAAAAAATGAGATGCTTTCATGTTTTCTTTTTACCAAAATCCACTGTTTTTAACTTTTGATAATCACTAGTAATATTAAAGTAAAAGGACAAAAAAAGAAAAATAAAGAAGTATGGTAAATGATAGAAAAAGAAAATACAAATGTTAACTTCTATTTGATTGTTTCAGGATGTTTGAGAGTTGTTCCAACTTCATCAGACATGGAGAAAGTAAGAATTTCATATCCAATTCAAAATTTAACAAAATTAATAGTTTTTAAGATTTCAAGATTGACCAGATTACAGAATTTCCACTGGATTCTATTATGTATGAGGGTACAGAATTAATGTTTAATCAAAATCACCAAACCTTTTATGTACCTCAAAATTAATAGTGTTGATTGTTGAGCTTCTCTCATAATTTTTAATACATTATACATAGAAAAACATAAATTTACCTCTAAACTTGAAAAAACAATTCTTTCTTTTAGTTTTTTAATTTTCTAAACATAATAAAAAAAATACAATAATAATAATCTATAACTAATTTATAATTTATTAATTATTATATTACATTATTTTATATAAAATTATAAAATTTTAATAATTTTTTATTTAAATTTTTTATATTCAAAATAAATTCCGATGTAATGAAGTTCCTGGCATCCTCCTTGTAATTTTGAAGCTCCTCTGCATATTACATAAATGTGTTTCCCTACTCCCATGTCCCCACATCCCAAAAGAAACTTGATGGAACATTACATTTTCATCTTTTACTAAACTCGAAGCAGAAAGCTTCTTCAATGTTATGCAAAACTTTTTTCAACCATTTAATAATTTTTTACTCACAGGAAGTCGCGAGACCGATCCTCCATCTGTGATAGAATGGTGAGCCCATATTCCACACTTGTTCCAGTAAACAGGATATATATACCCTCTCTATTTAAGGCATCCAGTGATGAATTTACGCAGGTATCTGACTACGGTGTGCATTGCACCTCTTATTTAGACATGTGCAAATCATGGTCGCATGGGTACTTCTATTCCCCCAAGAGCGTACCCGTACCCGTCATACCCATGCTGATGTACGTACAAAGGAGAATACCAGTACCTTTCCTCGAAGGGGTTTTCATCCTTATCATACCCGCACCCAAACATACCCATGAAACATGTGAACATAGGGTATTTAAGGCATTTGATAAGGCTATACTAATATGATGAATACGCCTTATTTTGGTTATTTTATGAATGATCCATCGTTAATTCATATGTGATGCTTCTCTTCAGGGTTATGGGATTCCTCTGAATCTTGTCAGTTCACTTTACATGTCTTTTAACACTAATTATGGCTGCCTACATTTTCGTTTTTAAGAAAAACCAGTGATTGCTTTCAAAATTGAGTCATCGGGAGCTACTTAGTTCCACTGAAGAAACAATAATAAAAAATTATTCTGAAGAGCTTCTAGAACTAATACAACAGCGTACAAGCAGACGCTAACTTATCCATTTTGCAAACACATTATTCAAACTGATTTCATAAATAATAATCACTGCTCGTATTGCCGCACCAGGTACCCATTTGATAAAATATTCTCAAAATCCCTAAAAATGCATTCAAATTCTGTTTTAATGTCCTAGGACACCGGAGCACCACTAGTTTAAAATGCCCTGATTATAGTCATTGCTACTGTTGTCGCACCAGGTCCCCGGTTGATAAAAATATCCTCAAAATCCCTAAAATACATTCAAATTCTGTTTTAACGTCCCAGAACACCTGAGTATCACTAATGCCCTGATTAAAGTGAGCAAAATACACACCTGAAGATGGATTTTGTGTTTGTGCTGAATTGCTGTCCGCCATCGTGATCCGATGCTTGAGCTGCCCTGTCCTCCTGGGATTGCCGAAACTGACGATGGTGGACTGGCTATATTTACGCGTATGAATTCTGAGAGACAGGCTATAATTAAGCGTATGAATTCTGTGATGGGTATCGACTGGGAATGCAGAGCACTTCAGAGTCAACGCCGAAGTGAGCATGTTTAATGTTTATTGCGGGCTATGGGCCTCCCATGATGATAAAATAATTTGGCTACGTATGGCTATTGGCCTGTCAGATAGGTGGGATGGATTCGCATAGGATACTCTGCCCCGGAACTCTAATTCCGAGAGGTACGGTGTCTGTGTTGGGTTTTATATATTAGAACGGAGTAGTCTACCTAGGCGGAGGAATGGCCCGGTTTCCATCACTGTCCGGAAAATTGTCCAGCTCCGGCCGCCGTCAATCCCTCCGCCACCCTCCCCTGGCAATCTTGACATTCCCTAACAGAAAATCCGATCGGCGCTGGCAATCCTGACATCCAACTGACAGATCGGATCGGAGCTGGAATTGCAGCCGCGGAGAGTTATTGCCATTTCCAATTCGAAACGAGGAATTGCGATCCTGCGGGCTGCTCACTCACCTTCCTCCTCGACTCGGCACCTCCCTTCTCCAAACCTCGCCGACCTCCTTGCGCATAGCTTGAATGGTAAGTATGCAACAGAATTGACCATGTCAGACTACTCCAACACACTGAACTCTGCACTTTCCGCGTTCTTCAAATTTGGGGTTTTCAGTTTCTGTATCAGTAATGCTGTAGAATACTGTTGTTGTGAAAGAAGGGGCTTTGAATCTTTCATCAGTGGTGGTTGAGGGTTAGAAATAAATTGTGTGTTGCGGGGCTTGCAGCTTTGATTTATTTGGTGGGAGAAATTGGTTTTTGGGGTTCTTCGATCCCAATACCAGATTGCGTACAACATGTCTAATTGTTCAGCTTATGAAATCCCTACCTCTCATACGAGAGCTTCGTTGCAAACAAACCTGGAGTGATTTTTGGAACGCACTACACCAATCATGCCAATTCAGTGTTTGTCCAAGGTAAGGCTCATCATGCTTTTGAGCATACTCTCTTATCTGATGCAGATAAATTATTAAAGTAAGGGTTTATCTATGCAACCAAGAGCCTTTTATCTGCAATCTAATTTTGTGAAAATTAATCGGCATTATTTGCCATGTAATTTTTGTCTTAACCTTTAGTTTGCAGAGCCTTTTATCTGCAATCTAATTTTGAGAAAATCAATCGCTTTTATTTACCATTTTAAGAGTCATTTATCAAAATTTAGCCCATATAATCAATGGGATCGTGATGTTTAGTGATGAAAGCAGTAGAATGCGAAGCGAGAACCCACCAAGGTTCGATTCCACTTTTTGGGGTTGGGGTTAGGGGATTTTGAGGGAAAAGTGCGTAATAATCAGTAATGTCACATGTTTCGGTCGTACCATGTTGTGAAATAGCATCTTAGTCCCTCGCAGGTAATACTAGATTCTTTTTTTCTACCTTTAATTTCTTTTAGTGGTTTGATTGTTTGATTTTCTAACGACACTTTGATAAAAAAGCATCTCTTCTAGATTCTGCATTGAACAAGTGGTGGTAGCCCTCCGAAGCAGAGACTGCAGAGTATTTCAGCCTCGGAGATCTCTGGAGGATTCGAGCAGTGATAGTGAAAGTGGACATGGTACTGAAAGATATTTAAGCTTCAAAAGTGAATCCTGCAATTCCAGTGAAAGAGTAGGAGCATGGGATGTTGTCTCCGAAGATTCTGGGGCCTATCCTGATCATTTATGGAATCTACAAGATCGACTTGGGCACCTGTGTTTCCAGTATTTTGAGCGAGCGTTGCCTTATGGAAGAGTCCCTCTAATGGAAAAGGTAGATGCTCTGTTACCTGAGGAGAAAATCCTTCACTGATTTCTATGATTCCTTTGTTTATCTATTGTAAAGCCTTCTGAAAACATTTCAGTGAATTTTCGAGGCAAGACAAGTGTGAAGAAAGATATTGAATTTATTGTTTAAGATCTTAGAAGTTAATGTTCGAGTAGATCTCTTAGTTGGATTCTTCTTCGGTTCCTTTCGGCATAAAATTCTTTTTATTCTCATTTAGTTGTACTTTGCTCCTGCAGGTCAATCAATTAACACGTGGATTTCCATAATTGGTTTCTTTAAGAAGCGTTGATCTTTCTCCAACAAGTTGGATGTCAGTGGCATGGTAAATTTTCTGCATCTTATTGTGAAATCATTTAACGGTTACTTGTATCGCAGATTGCATCACATATGCTGAAAGCTTTGAATTTTCAACATTAGTGCTATGGTGAAATATAGCCCTCTAAGAAATTGGGATTTATGTTCTGGATTCTAGGTATCCTATTTATCGTCTTCAAACTTTAGTTGAGGTTCACATCTCGAGTCTTTTTTTAGCAAAATTATTATTATAAAGTTGTACCTGCAAATTGTTTTGTTCCTTTTGTGAATTTTGCGTTTTGGGTAAAGTGATTGTCATTTAACCAAATTAGTAACCAAATCATCCATAAACCATTTCATATCTACAAGCAAACGGCAACAAGTAATCATGGCACCAGCTCAAACTTGATGATCAGGAAAAAATCCCAGGATCATGTTCAGCAAGGAAACCTTCTTGATGGTCCCACCAATGGCAAGGTCATGGAGCCATCTTTAGACACAGCACCAGCTCAGACTTGAAGATCAGAGAGAAAAAAAAAAAAAAAAAAAGGCTTCAGCAAGGAAACCTTTCTGATGGTCCCACCAATGCCAAGTTCCTGGAGTCTGTGGACCATCTTTAGAGAGGGGGTCTGCCAACATGTTCCTTTCTTTATATACATGGAAAAGGAGACTCCTGGAGCCATGGGTAGACCATCTTTAGAGAGGGGATCTGCCAACATTTTCCTTTCTCTATATACATGAAAAAAGAGTCTTCATTAATAGTAGCTTTGAAATTCAATAGTATTTCATAAAAAGGCCTGAAGAGAAAATTTTCCATAGTACAAATCCAAGGACTGGTTTTTAGGAGGTTGACATTGTTGGGTTATTATCAGATTCCTGAGAGGTGTCTGTGAGAAAAAAACAACCTTTGCAATGACTGACAACATGGATATCGATGATGATTCTTTGAGGGGGATTATGTATGTGTTGCCCTGATGCAGTAGCGCAACATATGCTCTCATTTGTCAAGAATGCTAGAGATGTGGCCATGTGTTGTTGTGTTGGGAAAAAATGGAGAAAGGCAATGAGAAACATTCGCAGCCTTTATTTTTCAAGAAGTGTTTGTGATGAGAGATTGATTGTGTCAGATGTTGTTGTAAGCCGCATTGTATTTTCAACATCTGCTTTGGAAGGGCTATTTGTTTATTGCCATTTTTCTGGGAATAGCATACGAGCTTGGTTGTCACACATGCAATTCATTGAATCACTTGGAACTTCCACTAGATAATCTTGTAGTAAAAGGTCTTGTACCTAATTTTCCCTAATTTTCCCACTAAGGTTGATTACATTTATTCCTTGCCTCATCTTGAAAGCCTCAGGTTACGGGGTGTTCATCTATCACAAGCACCAAATTGGAGCCCTTTCACGAGCCTTCATACAATGGAAGTTGTTGGTATTTGTACACGTGATTTTTTTTAATCTAGTATCATTCATGCATGTTCAGTGCTAAAGTGTTTGGCTTTGCTAGGCTGTGATGGTGTCAAAGTTGTGATCATTGATTTACAGCTTCTAGTGCAGTGCATATTGGATTTTTATGGTATAGGTGATTGCTTTGTCAACATAACTGCTCCCAAACTTCAATCCTTTGAAGTACAAAGAGCTACTTGGATTTGTATAAAGGGAATTCACTCCTTAATGTGACTTTCAATAGCAAACAATTCAGGTTTATAGATTATGTTTTTATACACTCTTACATATTTTCTTTTGGTTCTTTTGTTTCATTTCGTTTTCTTTTAAATGCGTGTTTTTATTTTGATTTCTCACTTATTTTGCTTTTGTAATATTTCAAATTGTTTTATTTTCCGGGCAAAGTAAATGAGATGGACTTTTTTTATTTTTTCAATAGCCATTCAAGATTAACCAATTTTGAAGTACATGGTACCACATTTGTTGGGCTGTCACAAAGAAACAACTTGGCACAAGTAAGCTTGTTCATCTCTAAATTATAACATATTGTTTGGAATGTTGGTTGCTATCTTTGCATTTTATATTTTGGTTAGTGTTTTTGTTGGAAAAATAGAAAGCTTAATGAAATATTTATATTAATTTTTTCTTCTAAAATAATTGTATTTTTTATCTTGCAGTTGGACTCCTTGTTCAAGATACCTTGTCTGGAAAAGAATTTGATTACAGTGAGGTCTCCTTTGAATGTTGAACATAGAATGATGACATTAATGTCCTTGGTCAAATACAACCCAAAACTAAAAGAATTGATTATACGAATTTCCGAAATGAAGAACTACCAAGAAACTACAGACATT
This sequence comes from Pinus tabuliformis, assembly GCA_031772625.1. Lineage (NCBI taxonomy): Eukaryota > Viridiplantae > Streptophyta > Pinopsida > Pinales > Pinaceae > Pinus > Pinus tabuliformis. Next base: position 474,900,701 of record CM062810.1, on the reverse strand, counting down.
CTTTGAGCAGGTTATGAGGTTCAAGCTTAGCAATCAGGTTGTCACAATTGAATAAGTCAATTTAAGGTTTCGATGCTTGATGCTTTTGGCTTACCTCTTATGGGAGGTTCTGGAAGCAACACAATCCTATGGTTTAAAGAGTTATGATTTTTGTACATGGGGCATCAAAGATTAAGGTGCCTACCCTATTTTTGGGAATCAATTCAGGGTTTCAATGCTTGAAGTTTTTGGCTTACCTCTTATGGGAGGTTCTAGAAGCAACACAATCCTATGGTTTAAAGAGTTATGATTTTTGTACATGGGGCATCAAAGATTAAGGTGCCTACCCTATTTTTGGGAATCAATTCAGGGTTTCAATGCTTGATGTTTTTGGCTTACCTCTTATGGGAGGTTCTAGAAGCAACACAATCCTATGGTTTAAAGAGTTATGATTTTTGTACTTGGGGCATCAGAGATTAAGGTGCCTATCCTATTTTTGGGAAATACAGATGATGTGCTCTATTACGTGAATATCAAATTGGAAATTATTTAAGAATCAGACTTTAGTTGCATCTTATTTACTTTTATTGTTGAAGTAGATTTAATGTGCTCTTATAATTATCAGTTTGATTGTCACATTTGAGTTTGAGATGGATATGGTAATATACAAAAGTTATACATTTTGGCACTTCTAAGGTGTCATTTTGCCTTCTCTTTGATATAGAGCTTCGAGATGTTAGGAAATGATGTTTAGGTTTCATTTTTAGTTTCTACCTTCAATAGAGTTTTAAAGAGAGCACCTCTGTAAACAAGTTGACCACCATTGGATGGATTTTTGTTAGAGGCAGAACCACTACTATTTGGAAAATATTGGATACCATCATATTTGGAGGAGACACTATTTTTGCCTGTAATCACAACCTGTGTATCACAAATGCTATCCTTATTGCATATGAGCTCTCCACTGCTTTTATTGATTCCTAATCATAAACCTAGTAATGGCAGGTTTGGGAATTATTAATTGTTTTATTGGAAAAAAATTGTTGTTGGAAAGTGTGCTTGAACCTTTGTAACTCTCATCTTATTATCCAAAGCTTTGTCATTACCTTCTCCCATAACCATTAGACTCCAATCACCCTTGAGCCCTCTTTTATTGAAGAATTTTCTAGATGATTTATTTACAAGATCCTTTGAGAGCCATTTAGCTTAAAGCCGTAGTCATCTAACCTCTAAGCTTTGCCAAGGAAACCTCCCCTGTGAGGATAACATGCAATCACAAAATAGAAAGAGAGACATCATTGAGACAACAGTGGTGGTTAATCTATTTATTGTTACAAGAGATAAGTTGTCTAATAAGTCTTTGCACTAGGCTCATTACTTTTCTAAGCACCCCCATATTATCCTCCCTAAGTTCATTATAAATGAATTATTATTATCTTCAATACCAATATTTACTTGTATGTTCACTATATCCTTTTTCACCTTTTGAATCTCAAATGTTTCATCCAAGGTAGTTTCATGAATATGACAATGAAAAATGATAAAATTGTGATGTTGAATTGTACTTATGCAATTTATATTGATTCAAACCCTACCTGTTTTCCATTTTCATTTTAGATGACTCTAATACTTAGATTGTTAAGATAATTCATTTATAACCAAATTTAATTTTAAATGTTGTTTCAAAATTATTCTAACTAGTAATAAACCGAACTAAAAACTTAAAATACCTAGTAGGCTTACTTTCAAAAATATATAAAAATAAGTTGCAAACCACATCATATTGTGCATTCATGAACTTAACAAATATAAAATTCTTGGTAGTTAAATTTGGACAACAAAATATCTACATGTTTGGTGAAGTCATGAAGTTGACTTAATAAATCCTAAGAGCCTCATGTTAGCCTATGAGGTTGGTTATAATTTACAATGATAAAAAAAATAGCCAAACATTGTTCATGCTCTATTGTATGTTTGAATTTAAAATTAAAATTTAAAGACATAAAAATGAAATAAGGAGGAGATATATGAGAGGGTTTCAAGGATTTCTTCAAGAATATATGCAACAAAATCAATTAAGGTCTTTAGTGTAGACTTCTTCAATGAAATTTGCATCCATATAGGCCTTGCTATATCAAATAAACTCATTTGCAATCAATAATTCCCAAATTTGAAATGTATAAGCTCAAGTAGAGTAGAGAAAAGCTTAGCCATCTCAAGTTGTGATAATGGACTATATCTTCAAATCTATAATTAAATTACTTTTAAGTTCAAATGGTGGAAATTCTTGATTTCTAAACTCAACTTTAGTACATTAAAGGTTGGTTCTAAAAAGTGCTCAATTGAAATTCCCTAAGTGTAAGAGCTCTATCATATTTTATCATTTAACATGATTGATGATTATTAGGTGAACAGTGGACAAATGTGTAAAAGAAGATATTGTAAATCATCTATTTCTATAACTAAATGCTACACCTATATACTTTGAGGGACAAATATTGCAAGTGATAATTGTTAAGAGAATGGTCTACAGACATATAAAAGATGACCATTTGAGAGTGCATTGTAAATAATATTTTTGGCTAAAGAACAACTAAAACCTACATCAAAACTCTGAAAGAACAAATATATAAAAGATAATCATTTAATGATATGGAATGTTCATTTGTACTGTAAGAGTTTGCAATGTTTTTTAGGTTTATCACCATCAGAATTCGATATGGTTCGGTTTTAGGTTTAACACCTTCAGAATTCAATATGGTTCAAACTAAAAATCCAGTAAAACACACAAGGAAAGTGGAAGAAAGCAAGAATATATATCTAGATTAAATACCAATTAGAGATATGTAATTAGTAGCAAAATTTGTAATTATTATGGATATCAAATAGAGAAGATCCATAATGCATAACACCCAAAATTATTTAAAACAAATGATCAAACATATTTTACAATAGGCCAAAACCATCCCAAATAAGTTATAAAGCCATAAATTTTGTAAAAATGTCTAGCATAAATCAAGGACAGAATTCATGAGGTTATACAACAATTTTTTTTCAATAAAACAACTAATCATTTCAAAACCTGCCATTGCTGGGTTTATGATCAGGAATAACAAAAGCAGTGGAGATATCATATGAAATAAGGATAGCATTTGTGATACACATGCTGTGATTATATTCAAAATCTGGATGCCTAACTCTTAGTTGCTTCAGCCAGGAATCGGCAGAGCTTAACAGAGCGAAAATCCGTTGTTGATTAGCACTCCCAGTAGAAGTCCAAAGACTTCCTTGCATTTTGTATGTGGCAAGTCCAAATGGAGGAAGGCTTATGCATTGGGAATCCTCAGATTTCTTTTCAGAAAACTCAGTCCCAGATCTAGACTCAGTATCACCTTGTCCAATCTCATTCTCTGCAACAAATTTGAGATCCAAGAGTCCACATCAAGCTTCCTATTTTCAAAAATTGATTTTCACTTGCTTCTGATATCATATTAAGCCGAATGGAATTACTTGAACAATTTAAATCAGCAAAGGACTATTTCAAAATACAGTATCTATCACAGACCTTGGAAGGAAAGAGACGATGTATGATAAGTTAAGAAGCAGGCCGAGAGATCCCTAACAATACGCCCCGTTGGAATGTGATAAATAGGATACCTACAATCCAGAACATAAATCCCAATTTCTTAGAGGGCTATATTTCACCATAATACTAATGTTGAAAATTGAAAGCTTTCAGCATATGTGATGCAATCTACGATATAAGTAACCGTCAAATGATTTCACAATAAGATGCAGAAAATTTACCATGCAACTGACATCCAACTTGCTGGAGAAAGATCAAAGCTTCTTAAAAAAACCAATTCTGGAAATCCACGTGCTAACTGATTGACCTGCAGGAGCAAAGTACAACTAAATGAGAATAAAAAGAATTTTATGCCGAAAGGAACAGAAGAAGAAGCCAACTAAGAGATCTACTCGAACATTAACTTTTAAGATCTTAAGCAAAAAATTGAATATCTTTCTTCACACTTGTCTTGCCTCGAAAATTCACTGAAATGTTTTCAGAAGGCTTTACAATAGATAAACAAAGGAATCGTAGAAATAAGTTAAGGATTTGCTCTTCAGGTAACAAAGCATCTACCTTTTCCATTAGAAGGACTCTTCCATAAGGCAACGCTCGATCAAAATACTGGAAACACAGGTGCCCAAGTCGATCTTGTAGATGCCATAAATGATCAGGATCGGCCCCAAAATCTTCGAAGACAACATCCCATGCTCCTACTCTTTCACTGGAATTGCAGGATTCACTTCTGAAGCTTAAAGATCTTTCAGCACCATGTCCACTTTCACTATCACTGCTCGAATCCTCCAGAGATCTCTGAGGCTGAAATACTCTGCAGACTCTGCATCGGAGGGCTTCCACCACTTGTTCAATGCAGAATCTCGAAGAGATGTTTGTTTTTTTTTTATCAAAGTGTCGTTATAAAATCAAACAATCAAACCTCTAAAAGAAATTAAAGGTAGAAAAAAGAATCTAGTATTAACTGCGAGGGACTAAGATGCTATGCATGCCAAGCGTTTCACAACATCATACGACCGAAACATGTGACATTACTGATTATTACGCACTTTTCCCTCAAAATCCCCTAACCCCAACCCCAACCCCAAAAAGCGGAATTGAACCTTGATGGGTAAACATCACGATCCCATTGATTATATGGGCTAAATTTTGATAAATGACTCTTAAAATGGTAAATAAAAGCGATTGATTTTCTCAAAATTAGATTGCAGATAAAAGGCTCTGCAAACTAAAGGTTAAGACAAAAATTACATGGCAAATAATGCCGATTAATTTTCACAAAATTAGATTGCAGATAAAAGGCTCTTGGTTGCATAGATAAACCCTTACTTTAATCATTTATCTGCATCAGATAAGAGAGTATGCTCAAAAGCATGATGAGCCTTACCTTGGACAAATACTGAACTGGCATGATTGGTGTAGTGCGTTCCAAAAATCACTCCAGGTTTGTCTGCAACGAAGCTCTCGTATGAGAGGCAGGCATTTCATAAGCTGAACAATTAGACATGTTGTACGCAATCTGGTATTGGGATCGAAGAACCCCAAAAGCCAATTTCTCCCACCAAATAAATCAAAGCCGCAAGCCCCGCAACACGCAATTTATTTCTAACCCTCAACCACCACTGATGAAAGATTCAAAGCCCCTTCTTTCACAGCAACCGTATTCTACAGCATTACTGATACAGAAACTGAGAACCCCAAATTTGAAGAACGCGGAAAGTGCAGAGCTCGGTCTGTTGGAGTAGTCTGACGTGGTCAATTCTGTTGCATACTTACCATTCAAGCTGTGCGCAAGGAGGTCGGCGAGGTTTGGAGAAGGGAGGCGCCGAGTCGAGGAGGAAGGTGAGTGAGCAGCCCACGGGATCGCAATTCCTCATTTCGAATTGGAAATGGCAATAACTCTCCGCGGCTGCAATTCCAGCTCCGATCTGATCTGTCAGCTGGATGTCAGGATTGCCAGCTCCGATCAGATTTTCTGTCAGGGAATGTCAGGATTGCCAAGGGAGGGTGGCGGAGAAGGAGGGTGGCGGAGCTAGGGGAGGGTGGTGGAGGGCGGAGGGATTGGCGGCGGCCGGAGCCGGACGATTTTCTGGGCGGTGACGGAAATCGGGCCATTCCTCCGCTTAGGTAGACTACTCCTATTAGAACGTTGTGAAGAAATTTAGCTTGTACACAATGTTTCAAAACTTTGACACGTGGAAGAGGTCTAATCCAATACAATACTTTTGGAGAGGAGTTTTGAAGAGAGTTGCTTAGTGTGTGCTTTTAACTTAATTATTTATAATGGTCTACCTAGATGGAAAATGTTTTAGAATTTCATTTGTATATTTTGTACATAAACCCAAACCAAACTCAATTTATATAAAGCTATTTTGGTTAGAAGAAACGCGATATAGGAGGAAATTTCAAGGTTCTCGACAATCACTATCAAGGGGTAAATTTCTTCTAACATAAGAAAATTGTATTATCTTCAAGACAATATTAGAGAGATTGATTTAGAAGGAGAAAATTGGTTCCCAAAGCTTCAATGGTGATGAGTTAAAAATTATAATTCAAAGTGCATTTGAGAAGTGCAAAAGAGTAAAAAATAAGAAATCATAATCAAATTGTTTTCCTGTAAATGCTTGGTTTGATGAGGAATGCAAAATGGGAAGGAGAACTTTGAAAAAGGCAAGCAAGGAGAAGATGAATGTAAAGTTATATAAGCAGATTTTAAAAAGGAAAAAAGATGAGCTCATGTAAACAAGGCAAGAAGAGTTAATATATCTAAGCAAGAATAACCCCAAAGAAGAAGCAAATTGAAAATAATATTACAGTTAATTAATGGTTTGATTATGCAAGACAACTCTATGAGAAAGATTCAGAGGTTGAGCCTCCCCCGAGGATCAATGCAACTACAAAGCTTTTTACATTACAAGGGGTGGAGATTGGAATTAAGAAGTTGAAAACAAGAAAGGCAAAAGACTTGGTTGAACTTCAAGCAGAATATCTCAAATGCAGAATGAGAATTCTTGCACTACACATCATGGAAATGTTCAATAACATCATTCGATAAGGATTCCTAAGAGGCTAGACAACTAGCCTAACAATACCCCTTTTTAAAAGTGGATACAATAATAATCCTTCCAACTATAGACCATTATGATCAAGCATTTGTTTGCAAATCTTTTTGGTAGCAAGGTAGAAAATACAATCAATAAGTAGGCAAAAGTATAAGGAAAAAAGGGCAAAAGGGCAAGCGGGTTTTAGGCCGAAGAATTATACACTAGATCATGGCATCATGTTGAGACACATTATTGAAAAGGTTTGGGGGGACAAAGAAGAAGTATTATATTGCTTTGTTGACTTCAAAAAGGCATTTGACATAGTGCCTAAAGATAAGTTGTGGCGTAGAATGGAAGAACTTGAAATTTCTTTGCATTATAGAGTCGATGTCCATATGCTCTAGGAAGCATTTCAAAAAGCTTTAGAAGTGACATTGGAGTCAACCAAGGTTGCCCTTTATCCCCTAGACTTTGTGGTTTATATATTGATAAATTGGAAGAGTGGATAAATTTGCAAAGTGGGGATGGTGTTCGGCTAGGGGAGTTTGTGATAAAGATTTTTTTATATGTTGATGACCTCGTATTGATTGCTAAATCAGCCCATGGATTACAGATGCAACTATATGCCCTTGAGAATTTTGGTAGATCAGTGGGGATACAAATCAATACCAGCAAAATCAAAATAATGATTTTCTCTGATAAAAGAAAATAGAGGTAGCATATGTTTCTTTGAAGGAAACATTCTTAAAGAAGTAAATGAGTACATGTACCTCAAAATTGATTTCAACAACAAGCTTAATTGGGAGGACTGTAGAAAGAAGAGAACTTTAGGAGGGTGGAAAGCATTATATGCTGTTCAAAATAGATGTAGAGAGGCAAAGTTATGGGATTGGAAAACGATTAGTGTTTTTTGGACTCCCAGTTTGTCCAGTTATGCTATATGGGTGTGAATTGTGGCTTAGCAGCACCCCATCTCAAAATGGAAACAAATTGAGAAAATAAAAAAATGTTTGATCATGAGCAAGTTCAAAATAAAAAGTTCAATTCCTTATGAAATAATGCTGAGTGAAACATGAGCAGTGCCCATCGAAGCAATTGTTATGGTGCGTCTCATAAAATATCTAAAAAGAATTGAGCAAATGAGAGTATGTAGATGGCCTAAAGTTATCTTCAATGAAGGCATCAGTGAAAGAAAGAAAACATAAATGAGACAAAATCACAAATGGATGCAAAAATGGAATATCTACCTCAATGTTTGTCCCACAAATAGCAAGGAGCTAAAGAGTTTTGTTATGGAGAAGTTTCGTAAACGTATACGAGGAAAAGATTTGGGTAGAAAGAAGAAGTACTATGTTGAGGATTTCAAACCCCCCTGTGATCTCCAACAAAAGAGTACATTGGAGCTAGCATTTCGTGGATGGCAAAGATTTTTATTACTCAGTTAAGAACTAACACGCATTAACTTCTACGTGAAATGAGACGGTGGAAAAGACCTAAAGAAGCTTGGGAAGAACAGGTGTGTACATTTTTCACGTCTGTGGAAGTGGAATCAGAAAAACATTTCATTTCGAAATGTGATGCTTTCAGAGACATCAAGGACAATTATGGCAATATGTTAACATCAGTCTCTTGGCATTGTCTTTTCAGCTAGGAGATTGTCAGAAGGTTGGGCCAACTCATCATCAATTTGAATAGAAAAATGTTGAATTGCAAAAGGCGAAAAACAGGGAGGTTGGTGGTCCCATAGACTATTTTTAGTCTAGTGGGCGTTAAAATATCACATCATATCATATAATTAAAATAACTCTTTGTAATGCAGCATAGTCTCTACAAGAGTTGGAAAAAACAAATAACATGAAAGTTAAATTTAATATGGTTAAATACATTTTATTAAAAGTTCATATATTAATAATTAAAGTAAAAAGATTTAAATTGTATGAATGATAAGCCACTATGAATTGTAACTAGCATTTGCACCAAGAGATGCAAAGACATGTCGATAATGTTTTGGTTTTTTTGTACCCATATATATATATATATATATATATATATATATATATATATATATATATATATACAATAACATTGGAAATAGAATGGTTTCTAATATGGCATCGGAGGCATTGGAAATAGAAGGGTTTTTAATATGTTATTGAAGGTCGGGGGTCGACTAGTCGAATGGGCTCAAAGGTTGGCTAGTCGCAACACAAATTCCCAACAATTCCATATACCTCAAAGTTCCAAAAACTTTCTAACAAGATACCTGCTAAATAACCCAAATATTGAAGCAAGCACTTCAATTGCTACAAAATAGTGATCTAAACACCCCTTAGAAGAATCCAAAGACCCATACACCCCAATTGTTCTCGGAGTTTTGTGGCAAGTTGCTTACCAACTTTGATATAATATAATTGTTATATTTTTGTTCTCAAATAGCATTCCAGTAAGGCTTTGCATTTCTTTGAGGGAACATGAATTTGACATATCTAAGAGCCCATATTACTTTGTATTCCATATGACTTTACATTTAAGTTATGTTACAACAATCTAATTTCATTTCTAGAGAATATCAATGAAATTAACTTGAATAACTATATTTCCTGAAAACAAAGAGTAATTCTCTAAGGAGTCCTCACCTCTACTTATTGGGAAGCAACAAAGGTTCTTTGAGTCCTCACTTCAAGTGTTCTTGGGGATTTGTGACTAACAACTTACCAACTATAAGAAGAATATCTAAAAACATTTATTTTGTTAATTTAAGTTAGTTTTTTTTAGACCAACACTCAATTAAATAAGAATATTTGAGTAATTTACATATCTTCTTGAATTTCTCAAATAAAAAATATATTTATGTTAAAAATATTTTTAAATAAATAATTATTATAAATTAAAACATTTAAAAATAATAATAAAATAAAGAATAATTATTTTTAAATTAAATATATATATATATATATATATATATATATATAAAATTAATTAAGAAAATAAAAGAGATAAAAATGTAAATGTAATTTTTTTATTATTCTCACTCTAAATCATACAATATCTCCCATAAACTTAAAAAAAATAAAAATATAACTTAGAGCGGCAAGGAGAAAAAAAATTATAGCTTCAAGGAACATTGACAATAAAATTTGGATTCTCTTTATAAGAAAATAGTACCATTATGTAATCACGTTGTCATCTTTTTCTTTTTTCTTTTTTTTCTTTCTTCTTTTTTTTTTTTTTCAAAAGGTGGAAAAACCTATCAAACTCAGTTTGTCAAACCAACAGTGAGGACAGCCATCTCTGGCTGCTATCCGCGACTGTCTGTTGACACATCACTGTTATCAAGGAAAACCACGCCACTTGAAATAACTCGCTGGTGGTCCGTAAGGGAGCAGGCTTTCACTCCTGCCAGATGCCTCTGGGTCTTGGGCCGTTAACCTGTTTCCTTACGTCCCAGGAAGACGAGCTCTTAGCCAAGCAGAAGCAGTTTTAGGGCATACTCCAGGCCCAATCACGTTGTCATCTCTTATCATTGAACTATTTTATTTTAATAAAAAAATAACTATTTTATTTTAATAAAAAAATAATAATTTTATGAGATGATTAAGTTTATGAATGTTTAATTTAAATTACAATTAAAGTATTTTTATAATTTTTTTTTTTTTTTTTCATTTTAGGAATTAGTATTTTTTTGGTAAATTTAATAATTTAAAAAAGTTGATTGAGAATTTTGCAATTCAAAGTAATTCCAAAATTATTAGATATAAATTATATTGATTTATTTTTTCCGACAAGCTAGCCACTTTGCTCGATGAGTCACATTTATGAGATGAAGCTAAAATAATTAACGCACTTTCTTCAACCTTCATGAATCACTTTAATCACTTTTATAAGATAAAGCCAAAACACAATACCCACTTTCAAAAACCCCCCATAAAAAAAATTGATTAAAACAACTTAGAATACCTACCTGAACTTAAACAAGGATATAGATCTCCTCGTTGTGCATTTATGCTAAAAGCGTCTGCTATGTTTGGTGGGGCTCCCGCGGGTGTTGCCTCATTCCCCATATTGATAGAATTAATGTTCTACCATTCCCCTGTTAATTAAAAAAAAACATTTTTTTAAAAAAAATGCAACATTGGAAGATAAAAACAATGTTGAAATTATAAATTGCAGATTCTGGGAATATCATGGAAGTTACGTAACAATAATTAACGTCAATTGACATAGCTTTGTTGTTGTCTATAGGATTTCTTTTCCAAGATAAGGATGTCCTAACTTAATTGGATTGTAGATTTGGGAATAGTATAAAAATTTGATGGATGGAAATGAAGTCAAAAATTAACTTTACTTTTTTATTCAAACAATGAAAATAAAAAATGATCATATTCTAAAATTTACAATCGAACCAAAAAAACCATTTAGAAATATCCTAAAAATTAATAAATGAGAGTTAAGTCAAACAATTAACTTTATTCTTATCCATCAAATTTCTATAATATTCCAAAATCTATCATAGCCAAAGAAAAATGTACAACTCAATATATCTTACATTGTAACCTTAACTACAATATGGAGGAAGTTCCTATTTCTTAAAGAGTGTGAGTGTTTGTTGACATAAAATAAAAAAAAAAATAGATGAGGAATGATCTTGCAGATTTTAAATTTGTAGAATGGTTTAGAAGAGATTGTCTGTTGTAGTTCTTATATCTGAAAGAGAGTGAGTGTTTGTTGGCATAAAATTAAAAAAAATAGATCAAGAATGATCTTGCAAATTATATTTTTTAGAAGGGTTTAGGAGAGACTTCCAACCACAATTTCTATGGTATAACACTTTGGGTAATCATAAATAACTAGTAACAAAATTCAACCTATCTCTAGTCACATCTGACTTGAAACAAACCATGTGTTTTGGATGGCTATACTTGATTTGTGGTTTTGAACACATTATCTAACCAACCCATGAAATACCTCTTTCCTAACAGCCTTCTATGCAAACATGAAAAGAAAAACTTATGGTCCCAATCAATCCTGTTGGACATCCAATAAAAAACAATAAGGCAGGGTATCGTCTACTCTTTAGAAACTTTGAAAGATAAGATTTATAATCTAAGTGCAGTACGTGGAAATTTGAATATTAATGATGAATCCCCTGATTCAGTTATGTGACTAACGAGACTGATGTGTTCAGGCTCGTGGCAGCGCTGAGGAAATGGATATGTTGTCCTGGGCTTTGGATTAATAACCAAAGCTCCATAAGTTGTAGCTCTCAAGCAAGAGTTATGTGCATGCCACCGTAGAGTTCCTTATTAGTCTTCAAGGGTGAATCTGTACGTGTAACTTCCTCTAGGGCGAATGGGGCATTGAGTTATGAACTCGGGTCCATCAGCCCATGTTGCACGCATCTGGCGCACTCCATGCCTGCATGCGATGAATTTCTAGAATAATTAGCGTTGTCTTTAAAATGAGCAATCTTAATCATCGAAATTCTCTGAAACTTATTTGTATAATATTAGAATTGATCAATTTATGCTTCTTCTTTTTTGGGACATGTTAAACTTCAAATCCATTAACTTAGGCACTTCAAACATGTGAAGAAACAAGTCAAACTCTAGATGTAAAATATTGTTTCTTATACAATCTTTACAACGATAGATTCACAAGATACACTAACAACATGTCAACTATTAATGGCTAGAGTGAGAGCTTGAATTTTTTATGGTGTTCGACATGTTAACTATTAATTGGTAAAGTGAGAGTTTGGATTTTCTTGAATGTTTATTGTTGAGTTTTTATATTTCGGATCAAGAAGAGGAGGATTTATTAGGAAGACAAAAAAAAATTGTGATCATAATGGATCCTCTTTCAAATCCAAAAGGCAGTGAGATTTTGGATTTTAACATTGTTGAGAGTCTATATTTCAAATCAAAAAAGAGAGAAAAAAGATCATAAAAACAAAAAAAAATTGTCATCAGGTTGGGTCCTCTTTCAAATTAAAAAAATGAACACTCCGGAAAATCCAAGCTTTCACTCTAACAGTGATGTGTCAAATTATACCATATTTAGCAATCTTTATAATCCAAAATCCTTAGACATATGCACGTATTGTTAAAATTGATCCCTTCACCTATAGAAAATTGGCACAAACCATTCAAATTTGAAACTCAAAGAGAAGCAATGAAGAGGAGAAAGATGAACCAATGAATGGTTATGTTGTGTCGCGCATAGTTACGAACTTCCACTATGAGAGTGTCACTCCTTGTAACATTAAGAGTCGGGCTAGGAAATTGTCTATTCACCTAATTATATTTTGCATCTGACATAGCCTCGTCACAGAATGGGCTCTAATTTGAAGACCATGTATCAAAATATATGATAACTAAATTCGATTCTTTGAATTAAGTTTCCCAATAAATATTGAAGGATTCTTCTCCCCAACTATGCATCCAACTTCACCTAGTCCCATATGCATTTTTTCATAGCCATGTGCATAATTTCATTACTAAATGGTAGCATTCCACCATCATAGGTTTCGTTGATTTTATTTTATCCTTATAATATTGGTGCCCATGTTGTTTTTCCTCATAAATGAGAGTTTGCATAGTTTGCATCCTCAAGAATAAGTCTCATGCTTCCTTTTGATCATGATGTTAACCCATCCCCATGGACTCCCAATCATTTAGATATTATGGTTGGAATTATTTAAGGCACTCCCACCTTTTCATTGGCCTCTACTCTTCCCCGTCATTAGTAGACTATTTACATACGAACTCATTATTCACCTACCTCCACTAAGTTCCAACCAAGTTTATCCCTCCCCCCATTCACTATCACTACTTTGAACTCATCAAGCCACATCATTTGATCATTGGGGCACTCAACTACATGTTTGTACATCCAACCCAATTATTTTTCCATTCATTGGTAATTGTACAAAGCACATTTTGCATGAGAACCAATTATATTCATACCATCATACCTAATGGTATTATTTTCACCTAGCAATTGTCCAAGTTACCCTTGGTCAATACATTTATATTGATTCACATTAGTAGATATCATACTAGTTGTCAAAAAAACCCCACGTATCCTTGTATATTTCATTGTGGTCCCTAGAGTTTCCAACCTCATCTACCTATTTGTTTCCATTCACTACTACTTAGCTCCAATTTGATAGATACTCCCTTTACCTAATTATCACCTACTATCAAGTCACATTATGTCAAGTTGGTTTCGACTACCACCATTGTTAATGGCCAATCATGATCTATCCAAGGGAAATTGTTAGCCTTATACTCATTGACCAATTTGACCTCATTCATAATGATCAAAATTGACCCCAAGTGTAGTTTGTTATCTAGTTCGTATTTAATTGATATAAAAGGAAATTATATCATTTTTAGTCACATATGTGTTCTTGTCAATACCAACTCACCCTTTTCCAAGAATGTTGTGGTATCTTAGTTCTCATTTCCCATCCCAATGATGAACTCCAAATGAAATAGAGAGTCATCATTACACTCTACTTCCATTGACCCCCTAGTTTTCGACATTGACATACAAACAAATAAAATAGTCTTACCTTGCATAGTTGCAATTTCTAATTTTAGCTCCAAACCCTTGGCTTGATAAGTCATCAATGGCATCAAGTATAAACTACATTCTAGGTGTCTATATTAGTTTCTAAAGGATGTTGTCCTTAGAACCATACTTTAATATTACTAATGCCCTTGAGGGTGATGCAAATTTCTGCTTCATTGATTCTTTATTACGACATCATTAATTCTCACATGCTTTTAGTGTTGAGACAACTAACTTCAACGTATTATTTTCTATTATAAATACCTTTTAATACTTTCATATATGTATGGGACATGCCTGCGTCATTTACATAAAGCAATAAAAGTTCAAAAGATGAATGTTTTTGAAGGGGTTCTCCTTCTTCTTCTCGCACGTTGTTATCTTCATGAGTGCTCTCTTAGAATGCATTTAAAATTTTGTGAAATTAAGAAGGAAAAAACTACAACAAAACATTTATCAATTAAACTGTACTTGGATTTGCCACCCAACAACAATGCCACGTCATATAAAAAAACTACACCAGCTCATCTACATATCATTACACCACCTCAATAATCCAAACAATTTTAACATGGAATGAAATCGCGGACATGTTCTTAAAATACAATAATAGGATGGTAATTGTGTAATGAAATTCTCTCATTTTCTTATCTTTGCAGAGTCATGATACCAGAACCATGATGCATTCAAGATTCCTATTGCATATGCTATGAGTTGTAAATTGCTGAATAGTGGCCAAATAAATACAAGATATTGTCGACAAGCCATGCGTGCTTATTTTGAAGGGTTGTTGTAACGACCTTGTTTCCCCGGAATGAAGAGTGGTAATTTATGCCGCGCTGAACTTCCATATTGATTTTACGCGGTGAGTGAACTCCCGGTTGGCATAGTAATAGGAGGACAAATTTTAATAATTGGAAATTGTATATAATACAAATAGAATGCAAATTTAAAGTAGTTTGTAAATTTTGGACTTATTGTATACCGCTGCATGTCAAACATACAAAGGTCCAGAAAGTGACGTGTACTCTTTGACAACCGTGAAAATGATGTCTTTTTTGACATTCGTCGAATTGGTATATTCGTTCTAGGATGGTGATTTTGCTACAGTGTTATGAGGAAGAACCTCATAATAAAAAAGCATATCGGCTTAATCAATTGTAAATGATATTAGTGTAATAATCGTATGTATACATTCCTTAATTGAGGTGTTGGACAATGAGCCAGTAGTGCGGGGAGGCCCACTAACCCATCGCTTCTCCTAGCATTTAAGAAGTGGGTGGTGTAGCCATCCCGTCCATGCAACTACACATATCAACTGACTCTTCAATATACATCATTGCAATGATAGACTCTATTCGCATTGGGTGTTCATTCTTCCTTTGTTGTTGATCTACGTCTTTCTACACTACAAGCAAATTCTCCCCACTGCAGGTGGGAAAATAATATTATAATGTTGCCTTTTTAAGTGTATCGGTTGTCAAAGATCCTAGTCCTTCAGGAATGAACATTGTCTATAACTACAACACTACCAGAAACAACTCTCAATGCAAGGACAAGGTAGACGAAGGATTGTGATGGGGCATTCAAGCGATTCAGGAAAAAGCAGGAAGTTGGCTTAAGAATTGTAGAATTTCCTGCAAATTCTCTAAAATCTACCTCTGAGACCATGTAGAAAATCTAATTGTAGATTAACTCGATAATGCAATATACAAAAGCAAAATGCTATAATCTACTTCTACTATCAAACTTGCGTTGTGGAAGCTTAAAGATTGAGCAAGATCGATTTGAACACATATAACCATAAGAAGAAGAATCAATACACATGAAACACAGAAAATACTCGGGGAAAGTCTCAACTAAAAACCCCACTATCTGTATCATCATACAAGGTGGAAATACATCAGAATTATACAAAGCCTTGGCTCTCACAGCTAGCCAGGTCTCAATAAAATCCTCATGGATGCTCACAAGCAATCAAAGTTTCTCACAAGCCTTCCTCTCTGCCCTCCAAGCTCTTATTTCCTTACGTAGTTTCTCCTGGGTGATCCTCCTATTACCAAGTGGAAAAATCTCAACCAAGGGGAACACTGATCTCACACCCTGTCAGAACTGCACAATTCTCAAGGAACCTTCCCTGGACTGCATGCATGACTTTCCTTTATAGGAAAACACATGCAACTGATAGTACATTGTCCTTGATATTTAGCTCAACTGGGTCTTTCTCAAAATAGACATGCATGAGTTTCTGATGATGGAATCTTCAGTTATCTAGAGTACACTGGTTAAGTGCATGCATGCATCAACTGACTGATAACTCACAATTAGTTCCTCAAACAGTTTGGAACTAAGTTAAATGGACTTAACTCAATAAACTGAGCTAACTAATTACAACTCAAATATAACTCAATATTATCTCCTTAATTTAAGGGATAATTGTTGCATGACTGCAGAAAGACTTATAACTTGAATTTCTCCAACTAATTAATCCATAATGATTTAATTAATTATTTCCAAGCAGCTGGTGAGACTAAATTCGATTTTAATTCATAATTTTAATTCAAGGACAAATTAAAATTGGAATATCTCGATTCTATTTTTATCATTTCTTGTTGCTATTTTCAACACTCCCTTTCAACAAGAAATGAATTCAACTCGATCCTGATCGTGAACCTTTGGAATGTTATGCATGCAACACTTCTCTTTAGTGTTGTTGCTCCAGCAACTCCAGAAACAAAAAAAAAAACATCCAACCTGAATCAATATGATGCATCTATCATCAAAGTCTTTGACTATTATTGCCTCTGTCAACTGAAAACTTTGCGCTTCTGCTGACTCTGCCTTTCTACACTGTTGTCAATCCTTCTCTGTGCTCTTTAGTATTTGACTACTCTAGCCTCTGTCACTTTGATCTCTGACTACATCAATCCCACTGATTCCTCCCGCTACTATGTACTTTGGGCTCTCGTAGCAAGGTACGATCCATGAGATAAAACCTCTCAATGGACCCTGCCCAATTTCAGCCTTCTTGGGACTATCACTTCACATCACCCCACCTCACACCTGGAGGTATGGCTGCATGTGATCCCTTTGCCCACTTCTCCAATTGTGGCTCCTCCACAATTGTCTGAGACTTCTTCTGGGGCTGCATGTTGAGAGGTAATTTACTCTCCCTCTCAACCACCAAGTCCCTAATATTTTCCTTGCTCCTCAAGGCTTTGCATGCATCTTGAACCTCAAGAGCATACAGGGTCTGAACTCGTGAACCGATCTGTTTTACCTGTCTCATGGTGATGTGTCTAAGGAACGCCTTTCCTTTACTGAAGACAACATCGTAGCCTTTTTCCTCTAACATCGCGACCAATACCAAGTTCTTCTTTAGTGCAGGCACATACTTCACATCTGTCAAGGTGATATGAGGTCCATGCTCCCTCTAAAAAGCAACCGTGCACACTCCTGAAACACTATACATTTCGTCGTCACCCATCTCTATGCGCATCTTGAAGTCTTTCTCCTCCAAGGCATTGAATAAACTTTTATTGTCGGTCATGTGGAATGAGGCTCCACTATGAAGATACCAAACACAACCCATCATCGATGACACCATGCATGCGATGAGGGTAAAGTCCATTTCGAACTGAGAGGTTAATCCCTCACCTTTCGATCCTTCCGAGGATCCCTTCTTGGACTTATTCGATGGGAAATTAATCGCATAATGTCCCATCTCAATTGAAGTATGATATGAATTTGATTTGCACCTGCAACCCCGAACTTCAAACTTCGAATTCTCTTCTCCATATACTGTTCACTACTCTGATAAACTAGGCTCTGATACCATGTATGCTTTCTTGCAAATTCTCTACAAATCTACCTCTAGGACCATGTAGAAAATTTGACTGTAGATTAACTCAATAATGCAATATACCAAAGCAAAATACTATAATCTACTTCTACTATCAAACTTGCATTGCGGAAGCTTGAAGATTGAGCAAGATCGAGCTAAACACATATAACCATAAGAAGAAGAATCAATACACATGAAACACATAAAACACTCAGTGGAAAGCCTCAGCTAAAAACCCCACTAGCTGTATTATCATACAAGGTGGAAATACATCAGAATTATACAAAGCCTTAGCTCTCATAGCTAGCCACGTCTCAGTACAATCCTCTAGGATGCTCATAAGCAATCAAAGCTTCTCACAAGCCTTCCTCTCTACCCTCCAAGCTCCTATTTCCTTGCGCAGTTTCTCTTGGGTGATCCTCCTATTACCAAGTGGAAAAATCTCAACCAAGTGGAACACTGATCTCCCACACTGATCTCACACCCTGTCAGAACTGCACAATCCTCAAGGAACCTTCCTTTGATTGCATGCATGACTTTCCTTTATAGGAAAACACATGCAACTGATAGTGCACTGTCCTTGACATTTAGCTCAACTGGGTCTTTCTCAGAATAGACATGCATGAGTTTCTGATGAGGGAATCTTCAGTTATCTGGGGTACACTGGTTGAGTGCATGCATGCATCAATTGACTGATAACTCACAATTAGTTCCTCAAATAGTTTGGAACTAATTTAATTGGACTTAACTCAGTAAACTGAGCTAACTAATTAAAACTCAAATGTAACTCAATCTTATCTCCTTAATTTAAGGGATAACTATTGCATGACTGCAGAAAGACTTCTAACTTGAATTTCTCCAACTAATTAATCCATAATGAATTAATTAATTATTTCCAAGCAGCTGGTGAGACTAAATTCGATTTTAATTCAAGGACAAATTAAAATTGGAATATCTAGATTCTATTTTTATCATTTCTTGTTGCTATTTTCAACACTCCCTCTCAACAAGAAACGAATTCAACTCGATCTCGATTGTGAACCTTTGGAATGTTATGCATGCAACACTTCTCTCTAGTGTTGTTGCTCTAGAAACTCAAGAAACAAAAAAACTTCCACCCTGAATCAGTATGATGTATCTGTCATCAAAGTCTCTGACTGTTATTGCCTCTTTCAATTGAAAACTTCACGCTTCTGCTGACTCTGCCTTTCTGCACTGTTTTCAATCCTTCTCTATGCTCTTCAGTATCTAACTGCTCTAGCCTATGTCACTTTGATCTCTGACTGCATCAATCCCACTGATTCCTCCCGCTACTATGTACCTTGGGCTCCCATAGCAAGGTACGATTTATGAGATAAAACCTCTCAATGGACCCTGCCCAATTTCAGCCTTCTTAGGACTATCACTTCACATCGCCCCACCTCACACCTGGAGGTATGGCTGCATGTGATCCCTCTGCCCACTTCTCCAATTGTGGATACTCCACAATTGTCTGAGACTTCTTTTGGGGCTGCATGTTGAGAGGTAATTTACTCTCCCTCTCAACCACCAAGTCCCTAACATTTGCCTTGCTCCTCAAGGCATTGCATGCATCTTGAACCTCAAGAGCATACAGGTTCTGAACTCGTGAACCGATCTGTTTCACCTGTCTCATGATGATGTGTCTAAGGAACATCTTTTCTTTACTAAAGACAACATCGTAGCTTTTGTCCTCAACATCGCGACCGATACCAAGTTCTTCTTCAGTCCAGACACATACTTCACGTCTAAAAAGCAACCGTGCCCACTCTTGAAACACTATACCTTCCGTCGTAACCCATCTTTATGCGCATCTTGAGGTCTTTCTCCTCCAAGGCACTGAATAAAATTTTATCACCGGTCATGTGGAATGAGGCTCCATTGTCAAGATACCAAACACAACCCATCATCGATGACACCATGCATGCAATGAAGGTAAATTCCATTTCAAATTGAGAGGCTAATGGCCTCACCTTCCGATCCTTCCGAGGATCCCTTCTTGGACTTCTTCAATGGGCAATTAGTCGCATAATGTCCCATCTCAATTGAAGTATGATATGAATTCGATTTGCACTTGCAACCCTGAACTTCAAACTTTGAATTCTTTTCTCCATATACTGTTCATTGCTCTGATAAAGTAGGCTCTGATACCATGTATGATTTCCTACAAATTCTGTACAAATCTACCTCTATGACCATGTAGAAAATTTGATTGTATATTGACTCGATAATGCAATATACCAAAGCAAAATACTATAATATACTTCTACTATCAAACTTGCATTGCAGAAGATTAAAGATTGAGCAAAATCGAGCTGAACACATATAACCATAAGAAGAAGAATCAATACACATGAAACACAGAAAATACTTAGGGGAAAGCCTCAACTAAAAACCCCACTATCTGTATTATCATATAAGGTGGAAATACATCAGAATTATACAAAGCCTTAGCTCTTGCAGCTAGCCAGGTCTTGTTACAATCCTCCTGGATGCTCACAGACAATTAAAGCTTCTCAAAAGCCTTCCTCTCTGCCCTCCAAGCTCCTATTTCCTTGCGCAGTTTTTCCTGGGTGATCCTCTTGTTACCAAGTGGAAAACTCTCAACCAAGTGGAACACTGATCTCTCACATTGATCTCACACCCTGTCAGAACTGTGCAATCCTCAAGGAACCTTCCCTTGACTGCATGCATGAATTTCCTTTATAGGAAAACACATGCAACTGATAGTACACTGTCATTGACATTTAGCTCAACTGGGTCTTTCTTAGAATATACATGCATGAGTTTCTGATGAGGGAATCTTCAGTTATCTGGAGTACACTGGTTGAATGCATGCATGCATCAACTAACTGATAACTCACAATTAGTTCCTCAAACAATTTGGAACTAATTTAACTGGACTTAACTCAGTAAACCGAGCTAACTAATTACAACTCAAATATAACTCAATCTTATCTCCTTAATTTAAGGGATAACTGTTGCATGACTGTAGAAAGACTTCTAACTTGAATTTATCCAACTAATTAATCCATAATGAATTAATTAATTATTTCCAAGCAGCCGATGAGAATAATTCGATTTCAATTCACAATTTTAATTCAAGGGTAAATTAAAATTAGAATATCTGGATTCTATTTTTATCATTTCTTGTTACTATTTTCAACAATAATAGCCAATTCAGGTGCCCTACCAAATATCGGGTAACAATTCATATATCCACTCTTTTACAAAATCTGAGTTTGTCTCTCTTTGCATGGTGGTATCTATCGTTTGGATTATAGGGCATCCTGGTGGTAACATACTCTCTGACATTGGTGTGGTTCTCTAGGTCCTTCATCCAACCCCAAGGCCTTCCCCGAGCTCTCTCATCTTAATTCCCATTGCCTCACCTTCCCACACCATTTATTCATGTCCAGTCTCTAGTCGAATTCAGGAATCTCCCTTAGTTGTATCTTGTTGATATTATTGGCTTTCGCCTCCTCCTGGGGGTTATTGTCTTCTGCAATTCGCCTTTTCTCCAACACCATGTCGCGCTAGAGCATGAGACACTAGTGGGGGTCTAGACGTCAAGGATCTTTAGGTAGGCCTTGAACCCAGACATAAGCCCAAGCAGTTGTTGCTATCTCCCACACCTCAACCTCCACTAAAATCGAAGCTAAGATTTGATAATTAAAAGCACTAACCACCAATGATCGCTAGGCCTATCTTGACTCAGGAAATCCAAATTGAAGTGGCTAGTTCAGTACTTGATCCTCCCCATACCAAGGGAAGGTAAAATTAATATTTCAATTCTATTACCCTCTATTGGCAAATGAAGGCACTCTTGGGGCGTGTGTTAAAAGAGAAATATGAGGATCGCAATGAGATCATTACAAGCCTCAATGAAATTCAAAGAGTCCAATGCCACCAACATTCTTGGTTGGCCAACATTGTGCTCACCTAGTGCATATTGAAGGACATCCCCTATGTGTTCTTAAGCCTCTAGCAGGTTCTAGTGCACATGATCTGATCCCAATGATGTCTTCCAATAAATTATGATAGTTCAAAATTCTTGGTTGAAATTTTGGTTACAAAATCTTATTTTCATAGCTAGACTTATAACCACAATAGATGGTAGCTACTATGTTGTTATTATCTCTTTAGTTTCACACAACGTTTTACCAAGCAACTAGTTAACTTAGTATTTTGATTTAGAAAGTTTTTAATGTTTGGTCTTATGACAGTATCACTCACCGTCGTTGGTTAGGTTTCCCTTATGAAAAACCATGATGGTGAGATGGTAAGATGTTGATTTTCATAATGAAATGCTTATGATTTAATAGAAATTCTTAACCAACAAAAAAAAGGAAAAATCAATATATTCATATTATTCCATATTTATTAGTAGTTAATATTATGCAACCACAAATCACCTCACGAGACAAACAAATGGTTAACACAATGGAATGTTATCCCCTCCACCTAATTTCAAATCCCATGGGGGGCATCTTTGGCCTGCTGTGATAAGGCTCAAGGAGTAGGTTCCCCCACCCTCATGAAGTTTGGACTCTTGCTAAGTCATAAATTCTCAGTATATCTGACTCTCTTACTAAGCCATAAATTCTTGGTATATCTAGTATATCTTAGGCCTTGTCCAAATTCCTCCAAAGAGTCATTGATTCATCATTGTGTGTGTGTGTATATAATGCAACCACAAAAATATACATGCACATTAACAAATATAATGTTTTCAAAAAATCATTATATTAATAAAAAACAATAGCTACAAAACAAACAATTAAAAAAGCTTTCATTCATTATCACATTTTTCTTATTTTTATAGCTTTTAATTTTGATTGCGTCGATAAGCCCAATGTACGAGGAATTTGTTGTCATATATATATATATATATAGAGCAACAAACCAAACAATTGAAAAAACTTTCATTTCATTATGACTTTTTTCTTATTTTTATAACGTTACATTAACAAATTTAAAATATATATGTAGTCTAATTAATGAAAAATAAAGAATAATATTGAATATGTTACTTAACTAATTTTTTTAACAAAAAACGCATATACACAATGATATCATCTATAACAAAAGGAAATTAAGCGTGAATAATAATCAAATAAACAAAAAAAAAAAGCATATAAGGTTGGTTTAGCAAAAGAGTATGTTCTTAAAATTTTATTAAAGTGTGTATAGCAAGGAAATAAGATTAATTGTTTGTAAATTCTAACAAACTCCCTTGGCTATGAAACTTACTAACAGGTGGTGATTCGTGATTCTTCTTTGCTATAAAATTTATGTGTAAAATTTGCATGAAATTGAAATATTTACAAAACTAAAATGTCAACTTTTATTAAGTGTAAAATGTTGCATGAAATTGGAATAATTTCAAAAGTAAAATGTTGCCTCAAAAAATCAAGTTTGTGTGGATGTGAGGTAAATCATATCAAAGTAAAAAATAATTAGTATTTTAGATATATAAATTAAGTAAATTGATATCATAGTTAAAAATATTTGTGTGTGAATCAAATTTTCTCAAAGTAAAAAATAATAAGCATTTCTATTATATAAACCAACATAGGTCCATCTTAACTAAGTCAATCAAGTTTCAGTCAATAAATGAGTCAAAGTCTTGTATTGTTTGTCAAATAATGACTCCATCGCCCAATGGATGAAGGCATTGTCTAGCTCTTACAGAGATCTGCGCTTCTTGGCACCTCCAAGGAGCTACCATCCCCATTGGAGCCAATGTTAGTGTCAGTCTTTCCAGCCTTCCTCCAGTGATCAAATATGCTCTTACAAAGTGATTTTAAAGTGTCAAGGTCAAATTTTGTCATTTCAGTAAGTCTTCAAGCAAAATTTGGTCACTAGGCATTAGGTCTAGGGTTTGCTTTTACTCCTTCTAAAATTGCCCAAATGCCAACCTATGTCACTATTCAGCTGAGTCTATCATCATTCATATGGTTGTTATTATCATGTCAGTGTCGAATGAGTCATTTTACACCTTGTCCATGCTTCAGTTGCGCCTAGGTAAGGTCATTTCCCTCTCCTAGGGTTTTGAAGGAAATTTCTCTTGGACGGTCAAATCATCGGCAAAACTTGTATCCAGATGTTCATACACCTTCCCCTATCCTTAAATTACCTTATCAAATGCTTCCCATCACTGAGATTCCCCAAATTCCTCATTTTTCCACAAACCCTAGTTTCTTGCTACAACCTGGCAATTTTCTAGGTTGGGCCTGTGTTTTGCCCTTTTGGAACCCTTGCCCTCACTCGATCTCTGTGATTCCACTTTCCCCTGCTTCCTAACATCCCTCCCTACTTCCAAAAATTTCCCCAAGAATTTAGAAGCCTCTTATCCCCTTCATTTCGCTTCATTTCGACAAAATTCGTTGTTTCACACATCAGGATAAGTTTCACTCAAAAGATGTTTCAGAGCAATCAAAGATGAATTTTGGAAAACTGAGAGAGGTTTTTGTCCAAAACATGC
This sequence comes from Pinus tabuliformis, assembly GCA_031772625.1. Classification (NCBI taxonomy): domain Eukaryota; kingdom Viridiplantae; phylum Streptophyta; class Pinopsida; order Pinales; family Pinaceae; genus Pinus; species Pinus tabuliformis. The sequence continues at coordinate 474,876,171 of CM062810.1, read as the reverse complement.
CAAAGAAGAAAAACCTCATTCACTTTTTGCACAGGTGTCATGGTTTTAGAGAAATGTCAAAAATACAATCGCCAGATCCAAGGAGGTTGAGCAAGGCACTAAAACGACGGAAAAGGCCCGATCCACTCCAAATTTTGGCCGAAGCCTCTTTGACTGAGCATGGTACTTGATTGGGGACTCCCAGCCCAAATTTCAAGAAATTTGGAGAAAATTTTGTCAATTGTGAAATTTTTGTATTGAAAACAGGTTTTTGCCCTCAACGCGTAGCGCGCCGCGCGCTACCCTGAAGATGGGCAAGTCCATTTCTCAAAAACTCAGCATTTTTGGATTTTTCATGACAAATTACACTTTCTCAGCAATTTCCAAGACATTTCATCAGGTTTTGAGCCCTCAGAAGGTCAAAAAACATGCAAAAAATGACTTTCTGCCACTTTTTGGACACACAGGAAGCAGTCTTGGGAGATTGCAATTTTGGAGGGGAAAATGGACACCAAAATGAGAAATTCCACTTAGGTTGGAAAGTAGACATCCAGACCTTTCCAACAAGCCTACTTTTGCCTCATTTGGATGCCGTGAAGTGCCTCAAAAGTTGGCTCAAAAGCACGCTACGCGTAGAGAATTGGGGTGCTACGCATCAGGGAAATTTGCCAGATTTTCACCTAAAGCTCAGCAAAACGCAGATTTGACTAGTTTTGACTTTTTGAAGTGATTTTTCATCCTCCTTGATGTAATTGATGTAATTTTATGATGTCATGGAACTTATTTATCTCTTCTAGAAGATTCGTTCATAAAAAGTCAAAAATTTAATGAATGAATTGGTTTCCTAGCTTATAGAGGCAAGTTGTTTTGACTGCCTAGATTTTAGTGCTCAGTTTAGAATTGGTTGAAACAACTCCTAGGATGATGAGCTCGACCCCTAGAGGCTAGGGAATGGGTTGGCATGGTCTATATTATGTATTTTCTCAATCATTTTCAGGGGTTGGAGAGGTTGGACTCTGGAGCGATAAGCTTCTATTGTATTACACTTTGTATCTCTGCAATTTTGGCAAAGGAAAGACCAGGGTTTTGCAGCACTATTTGGGATTCCTGTGGTTATTTGTGTTGATGGTGTGCTTCTCTCATGTACTTGTAAGTGTGTTATGTGTATCATTTTCCTACTTCTCTTTTCTGCACATTAAGTAAATGAAGTGTTAAGGTAGAATTCATAATTTATATGCTCTGCCTTTAAGTTTGCTTAATATCTATGTTTTCCTCTGTCTAAAGAGAAATCTCGATGGTTTCTTGCTCTCTTTAGCTCCTCACCGGTCATTCCTATCCATTCACTTAAATCAAAGGCATCAAGACAATCTCCTACCTTGCCCCAAAAAGACCTTTGCAAAAGTTGTGTCCCATCCCCGCACCCAAAATTGTTCTCCCCCTGTTTTCCACCAAAACCCTAAAAATCTGAAATCAAATCTTCTCAATCAGTTTACTAGCCTAAAATCAGTGTTCTTTATTGGTCATCTCTGCCCTTTGAAGACCTTTTGCCAAGATAGACCAGGAGAGAGCCCTCTCCTGCCCCGTAGGGCTAGCTACGAGGCTAAGTGGTTTGATGTTGCCTTGGATTTTGTCTTTTTCAGCCTGAGGCCAAATTCAAGTGCTAACATGACTTATGTAAATAAATTTTACATTAATATATAAATGTTTTCTTTTGGAAAATGATATGGGTAATAATACTTGAATAACACGAGTTTCCCGGATCCTGGTGTCTGACGGCACTAAAGGCGCGTGGCCATTGGTATGGATGGGTGTGTGGATCCTCTGTACAGCCACATATCCTCTCGAGGTTCTGTTCATCACTTCTCACCTGCTCCATCTTAATGCGTCTTTAATGACGCCAGGACAGCCATTCACTCCGGCTAATTTCTTGATCATGGCGCTTCTAACCCGCCATAATCGTGTTTACCCTCTCCGCTTTGGCTCCTCCTCCACTGCAATTGCAGAGGCCTGTCTTCGTCCTCTCTCAGGAGAAAACCAGGTTTGGGATGGTTGGAGGAGCTTCTGGTTCTGCCTTCAAACCATCCTCTGTTCCCATTGCTCTCACGCTCACCACCCGCTTGCTGGCCTGAGCTCTGCAACCAAGTTAGTTTTCTCCTTTCACTGCTTCATTCGTCCTCCAAGAAGCCAGGTTCTTCCCGCCCCTCCAGCCATGCTGAAATTGCGAAAGTGGATGAGCTGCAGAAGAGGCAGCTCTCGCGGGCAAACTGGGCGCCAGGCCACCTCCTCCATGACAGACTCTTCAACTTCCGGCCCGGACCTGCGCTCGGATAGATATCCTGCCACTCGGAGTGGACGGGGTAGGGGCAGAGGTTTACAGATACCAGTACCAAGTTCATTCCACTCAATGGCCAATGCCGCTCGGCTTCGTTTCCCCTGTAGCCATGGCTCTTCCACCTTCATGGCCACGGTCACCATTGAGCTTAGCGAGCTCAATTCGAGTCATGGAGCTGGCCCCCTCAGGGCGACTTTGGACAGGACGGTGGCAGACATTCCAGGTCCCAGCCAGGCAAACCCCGAACCGAGTAAAGCTGCAGGCTCTGGTAAAGGCAAGGCTTCGCAGAGCATGGAGAATCCAGCGAGCTCCTCTGATGACGACGATGAGAACAAATATGGATGTCGCATCACCGAGGAGCCACCTGACCCCTCTCCAGATGCCTAAGCAGGTTGGTTCTTTTTGGGTTCTGTTGGATTTCTTTCAGCTTGAGAAGGTTAACACGCATTTGCTCATTCTGCCAGTTTCTTATATTTAAAGGGTACTCTGTCAACCTTCAGATTCCATTTTGGTCGCAGTCATAGTCACCTCTGTTTTCAGCTATGGGTTGTCGTGTTGCTAGTCACAGCAACCAAGTCTAGTCTTATTGTCTGGGTTGTCGTATAGATCCGGTTTAATTCCCAATTCCAAGTTTTGGTTGTCGTATAGCTCAGGTTGTTTAATTCTCAATTCCAAGTACAACTATGGGGCTTTCGGTCTTTTTGCTTTACTCAGGAACAGGGTCTCTTCAGTTCTGGATGGCAATACTCTACTAGATTTTGGCACGCAGAAACGCTTTGCTTGTAATCATGCCGCAATTTTGGGCTAGCTCCACGAGGTCATGGACTCGGTGTATTATATTTTTGTATTAATATAGAAGTAGCCTTATTCAAATAAATAAATAAATAAAAATAAAATTAATTAATTAATTAATTAAATTAAAAAATAAAAAATAAAAATAAAAATAAAAATAAAAAATAAAAAATAAAAAATAAAAAATAAAATAAAATAAATAAAAAATAAAAATAAAAATAAATAAATAATAAATAATAAAATAATAAAAAAAAAAAATAGCACTAAGAGGAAATAGTTTGGAAGAATTTGGTTATGTAGAAATCGAGAAGAAGGAGCCTAGGCTTTAGGGGAGTTATTGTTTTGCAACTCATTGGTTGGGAGGAACGTGCTTTTCCCATAATATTTACCAGATTCAGTATTTTTCAAATAATTCAATGGTGGTATCATAGTTGTGTTGTTATTATTCATTGTTAGTATGAAAAAGCTAATTCATAATTGTGAATGAAGAATAATATGTTTAACGGATAGTGAAAAGATGTATCTACATACAATATCAAATGTTTAATGCATGGATGATTACATTTGTTAAGTAATGAATCCTACTACATATTCCACGCATAGATAGATAAACTCACTATAATCAATTGTTATTGGAAATATAACCACAAAATAGCATGTAGTATAATTTATTATGTTTTATCAATATACATACAAGTTAGGAAGAGGAGAACGTATCTACTTGGTACTCATAGCTAGTTATGGTCTATGTTCCATAAGGTAAAGGTCATTTGATCACTATTGATTCAAGCATATCTTTCACAACAAGCATGACTTGATAAGACCATTCATATCACACTTTTCTAACTTTAGCTCGTAATCTGAGTCTAACCACATACATATTCCTTCAGTAAAAAAGAAGCACCATCCTTCCTAGCCTCTCTAGAATTCCTGTGAGCATGACACAAGCTCCAAAGTGTATATGCCTTTCTCTCCATTTTATTGCTTGATTTGGGTTTCTTGCCTTTCTAGAGGCAGATTCTGTTGTCCCAGCTGAGCTCAAGGTAGGATATGATTGATTAATTAGAAACCACTAGCTAGGAAGGAAGATCCCTACCTTTCATGTTAGTCCCTGCTACCCTTAACAAATTGCAACACCAAGCATTTAAATTATCAACTCATGGAGTTGATGATAACAAGTTAAGTATGATTACATATGTTCTGACATAGGTTATTGAATATAGAATTGTTAGGAAATAGAACAATAATGATGATGAAAATAAGTGCTATAGAGGATATATTTCTTTTACAGAATATAACAAACCTAATGGTTGGTATGGAGAGCACATACTAGTACCTAGGTGCATGCAGAGACCAATTGATATACAATGATAGAACTTGCCTCGATAGGTAGTCGCATAAATAGACTAAATATATATGCAACTGAAAATACCCTTGTGCACTAATATAATGGTAGTATAAAAGAGAATGGAATAATGAAATTTAATATTTTATAAGAAGTAGAGAATATATGTTATTAAAGAAAGCACAAAACATTATTGAAATAATATTTGAGTACATGCTTATGGAAAAGAAAAATATGAAAATATAACCCTTTATTCTATATATACATATGTTCATATAAAAACAACATGGAACTAGGAACCCAAAAATAAATCCTTAGTGTATCCAATAAAAAAATTCATACATGTGAATTAACGGAGTTAGCTGGTTCTAACAAGTGAAATACCAATACATAAATTGGGTAATCAAGAACTCTAGTTCCGAACAATTTTTCAATCTCCAATTAGAGTAGTTAAAAGTGTACCATAAGGCAGAAGAAAGATGTCATTCAAGGGACATAATAATGTTAACACACAAAAACACAAATCATAATGGCATAATAGTGGCCTAGTATGCAGCAAATCTAAATAAATATATGTAAACAAGTCATTATGAGAAAACAACAACATCCTTTGTTGTCACACAAGTACCTGTATCTATAATTAGTGACATGATAAGCTCCTACCTGGAAAAGAAAGCCTTATTAATGTAAAAATACGCAGGGGTTTGATATGTAAACCTAGGGTTTGAAGCGCAAACCTTCCATAAACAAATGAAAGAAAATATAATTATGTTACAACCTTATTTGAAACACTAATTATAAAACATATTTCAAATCAAAAATCCAGTAAGTGAATATACCTTGAGGGTATTTTGGTGTTGGATTCACAGAAAACCTGTAGCAGACATAAAATTGGTCAAAAACCTTGGTGGTGCTAATAGAACATAAAGGGATCAAGGTTAAAAGAAAATTCTTGTGATAAATAGAAAAGGAAAGACTTTATCTAATTTGAATAGAGTAATCCTGAGTGCATATAAAATAAAATGTTACAATGGGAGAGGGAATAAATATGAGAATTACTATTTATGTCCAATGCCTAATATAAAAACCCTAATAGAGAGTGATATCCTTAGATGGTATTCCCAAGGATTTTGAGCATGGAAAATAATATAGTCCTAGGACAAAAAAAAAATACCAACTAAATCCTACATGAAGGGTAATCTCAGAAACAAAAATTAGAGCATTATTCATACCTAGAGAGGGTTAAGTTCGAGTCTTGGAGATAGGTGCACTTACAGACAATAAAATCCATAAGACGAAGGACATCAAACAAGATGGGTAGGATGAGGCTTGGAGTTAAAACTCTTGGGAATATGAGCTTTCGAAAGAAAATGTTGCAAAGGAAAACCCTAGAAACACATCAAACAGAATTTTAGTCAAGTGATTATCTGTTGAACCCCATATACTAGGAATAAGCTAAGAGAATCCATACAAGATAAGGAAATTCTCATTTATAAAACCCTCTTCTAGATCTATGGTGCCACTTGTCGATATGATTTGGAAGAAAATCTCAATTGCTCTGTGCAAACCCATAAATTATTATGATTGGTGTCGTGGGTTTGGGGAACATTTGGAGGAACCCTCTTCAAGACCTAGGAGCGTAAATACCCACTTGTGTTATCCAAAGGAGAATGTGATTAATATTTAAAACAAATCTTGGCAAAACCCAAGTTAAGAATGAACCTATGAAAAAATGGGCAAATCCCTCAACAGAGCCTTTTGAACTACGATTCAACAAAGAAATGGTTAGTATGGGAATGAAATTGTAGAATCCAAGAACTATTAAAACAAAGTAATATATCCTCATCACAATTATCTGCAGTTGGTCGAGGGTAAAGACCAAACATTGTTTCACCAATCATAATTCTCAAAGGCACTGAGCTCGCATAAATAAAATCCCAGACGACAAACACATATTGTCATATTAAAATGTTGGATCTAGGAGGATTAAAGCTCACTATTGTCACGCCCTTAATTTACATAATAAAAACCCTGATGTTTTCACCAAGCTTGAAACCATGGTCTCACAACAAATATTGCGAAAGGTGAAGATGATATTACTAAATGATTGGCCTAGAGGTAGTATTTTCAACCTAGATGTCTAATAGTACATTCTAACCCTTCGATTTCAACAAATGATCTATATCATCCACCTATACCCCCATCATGTGGTGTGGATAGACCTTTGAATGCGGAATGACACATATGCAGGCCAACGCATCAAGAAGTACCAAAGGTACCAATGGGTGTGTAAAGGAAGAAAGGGGGGGCAGGGGATAGCTCGAACATAAAAGTATGTTAAGTCAAGTAAAAGGTGGCGAGATAGGACTTAGAATCTCATAAACCATGGTTATCAGATTAATAAGTATTATGATAAATAGATAAATTTTGAGATAAATAAGGGTTGCTAAATATAATATGGGATTGTTTAATATTTGATACCCTCCTTTGTTTTGTAATCCTAATATCAATGATAAAAATGAGAGACTCTTATTGGGTATATTAAAGGTATGATATTGGTAACCATGTTATAGCTAACATAGGCCTATAGGAACGATTATAAATGCATGGGCTTGAATCATGAACCATGGTTCTAAAGTGATAAATTACCTCTATAGTAATGTGAGATAAACAAAGAAATCATGTAACATTATACTATGGGATAGTAAATCAAGGGGAATATCAAATATTCCAAGTCTCAAGCACACCCTAGAGATCCTATTGAAAAGAGGGCAGAATGTAGATCAACAATTAGTAACGAAAAGTAGATGATGCCTTAGTCAGGGAAAGAGGAGGAGAAATTGTGTTAATCAATACTCCCATTATAGTATTTGACTAGGTAAGAGTACAAAGGGGAAAAATGAAGAAAAATGTGTGATCATGAGGTACAATACAATCGTTGGCATGAAAATGTGATGGAGATACAAGAAGCATTGTACTCACATATGGAATCATATTGCCATTATATCATCATTTCTTTTATATCATGTATATTATAATATATCATAATATATCATTTTTTATATCATTGTATAATTTTGGTTGCGTTGTGAAATAAAGTTTAAGAGGTTACATCTAAAAGAAAAGGTTTGAGAATTATATGTTTTGTACAACGAATAAAACCATAATCCAAAAATTTACAACACATATTAACATATTATATGACAAGTGCCACAATACAAAACACATACATTATGGTTTATGTTGTGATTGAATTTTAGTTTCAATTATTAACTGGGCATTGATTTATGATTTGAAATAAAAGACACCAACAATATGTGATATTGTTGCCAATTGTGTGTATTTACCACCCTATAGTTGATATGGCATAGTAGATTGAAATATGGTTTTGATAAATGATTCATATTTGATTATAGCATTAACATGGCCACTACATTTTCTAGCATTAATGAAGGCGTTGTCTTATGCAATTGGATGGCCTTGGGAAGTTACCCTTTTTCTTAACTAGGAATTTGGTCTTCTGGGCAACTTTGTGTGGTGATTTTTGTGGGCGTTGTAGTGCATGCAAATGAACAAACTCGACTACAAGACCTAACCACTATCCATAAGAGATTCAAAGGTTGAAGTTTCACCTTCAAATGAGTTTAGTACCCATTTTAGTGCATTATAGTTGCATGTTCTATGAGTGAAATTAAATTTGGCTCAATGATTGTAAATTGTTTTAATTTTTCTTCGTCCCTCTATATGGATTGGTTGATTGAAATGAAAGAAATTAATTTAGTGGATCAGTTTCATTTCTTCCCCCCTCATACTTTCACTTTTCACAATATATTTTTCCTACAATTGTTAGGTTTGCAATGACATGAAGATAAGAATTGACGAATATAAGTTTTGTGTTAGCTTGCTTAATTTTGAGTTGTCGAACTCTAAAAACTATATGGGGTTGTAAAGGTTTATATGATGCATAAACTATGGAGATGGAAATGTGTGTGTCTCTTGTTGTTTTTATGAATGAGTTTTATTGGGGAAACTGTGTAATGAAAACCACTCGAATAGATAAGAAGTAGCCCTAGTTCGCAAATGAACTCAAACCGACTCATTTTAAGTTCTGAACAATGTTGTGTTTTTATGTCATTTTTTATGACTTCAGATGGTTGGAATTTGATTGAAATATGAGTATAGATCATTATGCTTTATTCAAAGTATAAGTGATTGTAACTGGCAACGAAATTTCACATATATAAATACAAAACTTTGCCCTACACTAAAGTTGTAACAAGCTTAAAACAATTAAAAAGAATTTATGATGGAATACTCAGGATCAAACTTTGAAATTTTGAAGTATTGTAGTAGCTTTTCATGATGACTATGGGTTGGTTTATACTCAATTTTTGAAGTCTTTTGTTTGGAATTAAGGAAGGTTGAATTATATGGTTGGTTTCAGGAATTGATAATTTGTTATGTTGTTTAGTTTGGATGTCGCATAAGTTTAAAGTTTTTATTGAAAGAGATCTATCTCCCAAAAAGAAACCCTACCCTATTTGAAATGAAACATTTTGCTATCAAAATAACTACCCATTGCACTCAACACTAAGATGTTGTAATAAAAATTTGTGATTTACTCACCCATTGCACTCAACACTAAGATGTTGTAATAAAAATATGTGATTTACTCTCGTAAAATGAGAATGGCTTAAAAAAAATTATTAAGGGTTTTCATTACAAAATATATGTGGAATATTTGAAGAAGAAATGAAGTTAAAAGAAATATATGAAATGGATTAAAAGAGGAAACCCTAAGTACAATAATTCATTATGGAAATATATGTAGTACTATTTGTCAGTATATAAAATATTTTCAAAAGATTGTGGGTTACTTGTTATAAATATTAAGAGCATCATAAAATATTTTTCTATTTGAAAAGTATGAATTATGTATGGCTATTAATACATGTACTTTACTCTCATTACCATCATCTCATTTTCCATGTTTATTCCTATTTCACTACTCCTTCCTTTCATGAATTCACTTTACATAATCAAGATGGGAAATAAAATTAAATGCAAGAATACTATAAAGTTTTATTGAAAAGCACATGTGGCAGTCAGAAAAGGAATTATGTGACATTGTTTAGTGAACAAATAGTAATCTAATGGATGAATGATTTCATGTGATGATTTTTTCTTCATGTTTTCATATATCATATCCATATTTATGCTTGACTTATATGCATTCATCTAAGTCATATTTAATGCATTGAACATAGTTTGCAATTAGTTTACTATTTTGGGTATGATATTTCTTATGATTGATGTTGTGGTTTGGATGCTTTTAGATTAACTTTTCTAGTAGGAAAAATAAGGGTAATAGAGGAGGAAGAGGCAAAATGCCTAATGTGATTTTGCAAGAAGAAAAAAACAATAATCGAGTTCTATATACATTTTGATGCAAACTCAAAAGGATATAATTAAATTCTTTAAGATAGTTAGATTAATCTTGGAAACCTAGTTGCGTTGCTTGCCCCACCAACACAACCTAGTAATGAATTGCAGTTCTATCCAAGCATTGTTGATATCCTTGCCTCTTCTAGGCCACCTACAAATGATGGTTGGAACTCAGAGCTCGCTCAACCTTTTTATAGTATTATACTTTGACCTGCCATACATGTTCATGTCCCATCTTCCCCTGTTCCAGATTAAACAATCCCATCATCTACTTCATTTTCCTAGTCTCTCTCAAAACAACCCAAACCTACAATCCGAGAAGACAAAAGCAAAAAATCCAGGGCCAAGCTTGAATCAGGCACCACTAACTCCACTTGTACCTCTAAACCTTGCACAAATAAAGAAAAGGTAGAAGGAAAAAGAGAGATGTTGTTATGGGATTTGCATCTAAAGACATGATGACTTTTATTTGTTGTTATTTTCAAACATTTGATGCACATTGTTTTGGACAGGATGATAATTATTAACATGATTTTGATAACATGTGTATTAAAGTATATAATTTTGGGTGGCACAAGGTTTTGTGATGATGATATTATGATCTTTTGTGCAATATTTACTTGTTGATTATTATAATTATTTTTTTAATGGGAGTTACAAGGTGAAAAGTAAATATTTGATAGATAAAAATGAGTCTAGTGGTACCGTGCTTGCTTATAGTTATATTAAATCAAAATATTTGTAATCTATATTTTTTATTATAATGCTTTAATAAATAATAAATAAAATTAGCTAGAGGAAGTTCAACGAATAAACTTATTTCTATTGGAATAAAGGCAAAAGGTAATTATCGATGAAAGGAGGATAATTTGTTCGTAAATGTATGCTACAAATTTAAATATTACATTTATTCTTCTATTCATTATTTTTGAGTTTTTTAGAACTAAGTTTATCTTGTGGATAGTAAGGGTAAAATTTAAAGGTAGCAAAGACAAATAGTTTGGCCTTTCCTATTTTTATCCTTAATGTTGATTATTCTTATTTCTTTTTTTTTCATTCTATTAAGAATTTCTGAGTTATTTTAGTGCTAATTAGTCTAATCTCTTGGAAAATTTAAAGATACCTAGAAATTACTTGAAGTGATATAATGAAAACTTTGTTATTCTTTCTTTGTGGCACCTAATTGTTATTATATGATTCTTTTACTTCTTGGATTCTAAAGCATTCATTTGATCCCAATCCTTGCACGGGTTTATGAAGACATATTTCAGTTGAGACTCATAATGGATTTTAATAATAATATTTGCTTATTTCTTTCAAACTTGGCTCATTTTGCCTTGAATTTATTATTGGGACATTCATTCATTTGTTTGTATACAACATTTTTCTTTCTAATTTATATTCATTTTTGCTTGAATATATGTGAAGAATAAAAGTCTTATGTAATAGAAAAGATATTTGTAAATAAAGAAATCAAAATTTTAGTCTAGGTATAGATTATTAAGGCTATAAGTCGAGCGTTACATTCTTGCTTATCTCTCTAGCCTTGCAAGATTCAAAAGTGTTACAAGATAAGTCTTTTAAACCTTCTTGTGATTAACATTCTTTTTTGAAAACATTTTGGGGAGCAATTTTACTCTTGTTCTTTTCTTTTGAATTTCTTAAACTTTTTCGTGACTTATTTGACTTTTTAACAACTAGATATAGGGTTTCATTTACCTAGTTAGTGAAGTATTACTTCTAGCTTGTTTGATCATATTCTTGAAATTTTATTTCTTGTGAATAGCTTGAGATATCCTTGGACATTATAGCACATAAAATTGAAATATTTGAATGAAGAGATGCCTTAGAAAGTTAGGCTCATAATTTTCAAGAGTCTTAGTATATTATCTTATCTCCAAACAGTTTTTCACTTCACGTCAAATAAGAGGTAAGTCACCTAAAGTTGACCCTTTGGATGAAAATGGGTGACGTAAAAGTATTTTGGAAAGCACTCAAAGAAATATTAGGCAATCTTTATCTAATTCTAAACCCAAAGTATCAAGTGTATTTAGATTTAATTCTCCACAAAAAAATCACAATGACTTCTTCCAAGAGTAGTAGTACAATTCCTACTTCTCAAGCCTCTTCTTCAACTCTAATTGGAAGTATGTATGGAAGTTTTAATCATTGTCAATAAAAAACAAATCTAAACAAAATAATCAAGAAATATGGCATGTTTAGATTTGAAGCAGTTGTAGATGCCACCCCATGGCACATGCCTTCTCCTCATAGTTAAACTCTAATAACAAACCCTCTCCCTAAATTCAAAGATCGTTTGCCAAAATTTTCCAAAAACATAATTATCTCAATCAATTAATATTTGATAGAATTTTCAAATTCTTGTCACAATATTGCTACAAATGACAATGATATGTGTTCCTTCATTTTGTCAATTCTTTATATTTTGTATATTTTACTACTATAAAATCTAGCATTGACTTTACTCCATTCCAATTAGTTTATGAATAAGAAGTTGTGTTGTAACTACAATAACAACCCTAGATAACTCTTAATGTTTATGCCTAGAAGAAATTGAGGGGCCACTTTTTCAAATCAATGCAAATATCTTCTTATTAATCATATCCAACACTTGTGTATTATGATCATATCTCTTAGCTTGAGGTAATGGAATAGGACTTATGAACTTAATCAAGTCATGATGAGCAATCTAGCAATGTTAAGGAGCCATAACTATAATCTTGTGGTAGAGAAATAACTTGCATTCACACGGATGTAGTTCTTAAAGAAAGGTATTGACACAAGTTTTCTTACAATTTTGAACATTCATGGGCTTGTGTAGCACCATCTAGGGCCTATAACTAGTGCTATAACACTCACTTGGCCCTTTGTTCGGTGCTACAACCTGTCTCTTGGCTTCAAAACTTGATTTGTATCTATTCATTGACCTTTGTAGTGCTCCATGAAGTATCTTCTCAACACCATCGAATCCTATTACCCCTCAGTGTAGTGCTACACTTTGAAACTCAACCCTCAAAACTGATCTTCAAGTTGTATTTATTCCTTTTTGAACCTCTTTCAATTCACTCTTTTGAGCCTCTTTCTCTTGTAAGGTTGTTTTTCTAAATTTGCCCTTGTGTAACACATTGGTTTACAAAAGCTAAAAACCAAGCTAGAGAAATGTTGTTGGAATGAATGATGCACGAAAGATCAGGAACTCTTTTATTCTGGTTCAATAACCCTCAATTCCTATTCCCTCAACTTCTTAGGGTTTGATTAGTCAAAATATTTTGGTTTTCATGTCAAGATTTATCATGGTGCTTTCAGCTCATTCCTAGAATAAGTCTTGACATGTTATCTAATTTCAAAAATAGGAACATAAACTAGCACCTCCATGCTAAGAAACCCTAGTCCCTTTTGCAAAGTGTATAGGGAAATTCTACATAGGAGGATACACATATACCTTAGTCAATATGGTTAACTTGTTTTAACTATACATATCAAGAGTACTTCTAGTTTGAATCTTTCGAGCTTGCATTTCTTCTCACCACCAAAGCCTTGTGCATGTGCACATGAATAATTATCCTATAACCAAACCTCTAGGTTCTTTGCATACAAAATTTTAAATCAATCTACATAACAGGTGCTTGTTATTTCATTATTTTTACAGAGTAACCATAGGTGTGTCTGAGAGGAAAACATGTTGAATTTCAACAGTTGAGTCCCCATAAAAAGTAGAACCTGATAATTAGCTAATTATAAGTCTTGAGGTATACATCGTTATAAGCATATCGGTTGTCTTAGAGAGAGGATCTTCCCACAGATGAACCAAACTCAGAGATATACAAAGATGACAACATATATAAATCAAAGGAGGAATATTTAGCTTGTTGAGAACCTACATGTTTTATATAACACAACCTTGAGCAAGCTCAGAACCCAAAGAAAGATCAGGCCAATAAACAAGAAACAAGGAATTAGAAGAACTATTGCATTTGAAATAATGGATAAGCTCACAGAGAATAAATTGAAGCAACACCTCACAAACCTCACCAATAAACAACAATGTTGAATCCATACCTCGTCTTGCTATAAAGGATACCATAGTCATCTCCTAAGACACATCAGAATGCCATATTAACATGGAGAACCTACTACATATTAGATTCATGGTGATTACATCATATTATAAAGACTAGGTGGAACATATTTGTGGCATTAAGAAACTCCCAATTAAGGACGCAATCTGAAGGTCGCAACTGTTGAGCTAATTTTTAAGAACTTTAAATCATTCCTTTTATTATATTTGTAAATTATGGGAAGTTGAAGAGTTGTAATTGGCCTTACAAAATTTCAACAGTCACAATAGGTAGTTACTAAGTCAATCTATAAATGTTGGAAAACTCCCAAGAAGAGGAGTTGCAAAATTTTAAGTTGTGTTGATATACCTGTAGACCACAGCTCAGAGGCTTGTATTTATGCATTCACTGCTTTAATATTAAGAATAATTGAAGGCCTTTGTTGGATATATTTTGACATTCATCTTGTCCTTGTTTCTAAGTACTTGTAAATAGCTAATGTATGTGTGTTTTTTGGGATGTGTACTACTAGGTTATTGACTATTATGTAAATTAGATGGCGTCTCTCACATGATTATTGTTTCAGTTCTATAGCTTTCATTCTATGAGCAATTGTTAGTTTGTCATATTTACTATTCTAGATTTGTTCTAGTAATTTAAGCATCCAATGTTGTCTTGAATCTCAACTACCTATTTTCTTGATTGTGCAATTGTATGTTTACTAGCTTATTGCTTCCTACTTATTTCATTGTCCACTTGGAGCTAGCATAGATTATTTTATCTTATTGCATTTAATTTGTTTTAGTTTAGAATATCATTTCCTCTATTGTGATGATTATTCATATGTCACAACCTTCTTGAAAACCCAAGAATTGTTACCAAGCCAGAATATGGATGGGCTTCTTACCCTAAATGGTGTGAGGTCTAATTGGGATCTCATATCGGAGAGAACCCCTTAACTATTGTTGGACCATTTACCCCCTGTCAACAAGTTGTCATGTCAATAGAACTAGAACTTGCTTCTTTAATAATGGCATTACAGACAGAAGAATTAAACCCTCTAATGTATAGCAAAGATTTCATGCTTTATAGCTCTAGAAGAACAAAGGATTTTTTTCTCTAAAGAATTTGAAATGTAGACATTAAATCGTGAAAATGTATTTTTATCAAAGTAAAAAACAACTATCTTTGAAGCCTATCAAAATGTATTTTTATAGGATTATTCTCACACAGATAATAGTAAACATTCAAAATTTCAAAAGTTATGGTTGGGGATATACACAATTGGATTTATTGTTCATAATAATTCGTATTGCTAAAACATAACGATGGTAGCTTATTCTCCTATACCACAAACAATTACCACTTAAAGCACTATGTGGAACCAAAAGAATGATTTTAAAATTTTTTATTTCTAGTTTGTATATACTTTATTTTTCTTAACTTGTTATCTTTCCATTTATTATTTTTATTTTCTCTGGATTTCTATTTTCATCTGTCTTTTGCTTCTTCTTTTGACATTCTAACTAAGGAAAACCTAGATCATTAAAGTACACCTAATTTACATGTATTTTGTAAGGTTTACTACTAACTTGTTCGAGTTAATTGAGAATGATGAACATAAGATCATAAAATAATCTTCCAAATGTGCTCGCAAAATGATTTACTATCTGGTAATCGTTGTCTAGTAAGATAATACCTTGTTTATAGCTTGATTTGGTTCAATCCTTCACTGCTTTATTTACTCTTTTTTTCTTCCTGGCATCCCTGTAGATTAGCTCATTGAAAGCAATCCAACAAAAAAAATTGTCATTAAAAAAAATATTAGCAACATTTGAAATAAAAGAAAAATCCTAATATTTTACATGTTTTTCAAAACCATTGATTTTGAGTCCTAGTTCGGTACAAGCAAACTACCCTATGGAGTAGCCATGTTTTGAGACCTACACCCATGTGATTGTTAAAAAAATTCCAAAGAATTGAAAATTTCTTCCATTATTGTGCAAAATGATAAATAACATAAGCAGGTGGGGTCCCCTTAGAAGAAAATCAGTGTAAGCTTGACTACCAACTAGGATTGTTCATCATATTATGTTCATGCATCAATGATTGTGTTACAATTTTATTATATTGAATATATTGTTGGAACGAAAATGTGATGGGGTGACAAGTGATAGTGTACTCGTATATGGAATCATACTGGCATTATATCAACATTTTTTTTATACATAAAATAATGGCATCATAGAAATTATGAAGATAATATATGATGTGGCATAGTGTAATCCTGGTTATGTTGTGAAATAAAGTTCAAGAGGTTATATCTAAAATAAAATGTTTGGGAATTATATGTTTTGTACCATGAATAGAACCACACGATCATAGCCCAATACCTAGCAACACATATTAACATATTATATGAAACCACCATGGTACACAACACATGCATTATGGTTAACATATGTTTTATTGTTGATTTAAATTATTGACTTGTCATTGATAACAACAATATGGGATATTGTTGCTACCCACATGAATTTACCACCATGTAGTTGATATGACATAGCATATTGAAATAGATTTTGATCGACGGATTATATTTTATCGTAGTCCTCACGTGGCCACTACATCATCTTGCTAATGAAGGCATTGACTTATGTAGCTAGTTGACTTTAGGAAGTTACCCATTTACTCCATTGGGAATCTAGTCTTTTAGGTAATTTTGTGTAGTAATTTTGGGGGCTCTTCTCTACATGCAAAGGAACGAACTTAGCTATGGTACCTAACCACTACTCAAAATAGATTTAAAGATTGAATTTGCATCTTTAGATGAGGTGACTACTCATCCCCGTGAACTGTAGCTGCATGTTTTGTGGTTGGAGTTCAATTTGCCTTGGTGATTGTATGTTGTTTGAGTTTTCTTCATCCGTTTTCTCTAGACTAGTTGATTGAAATGAAATAAATTAATTTGGTGGTTTATTTTCATTTATTTCCCCCTCATACTCGTATTTTCCACAATATATTTTTCCTACAGTTGTATGGTTTGGAACTACCTGAATATAAGAATTGAGGACTTTAGGTTTTGTCTCATTCTGCTCAATTTTGAGTTGTTTAACTTTGAAAATTATATGGGGCAATAAGGGTTTATGTGATACATTAATTATGTAGATGGAAATCTCCCTATCTCTGGTTGTTGCGATGTATGAATTTGTGTGGGGTAACTTTGAAAATAACTCAATTTAAAGTGAATAGATAAGAAAATCCCTAGTTCGCAAATGAACTCAGCTTGACTCTTTTCATGTTTTTAACAATGTTGTATATATGTCAGTTGGTTTATGAGTTCAATTGGTTGGCATAAGATTGATATATGAGTATAACTTATGCTTTGTTTAGGGTATGAGCCATTTGTAGCTAGCAACAAAACTTCATATGTATAAATAAAAGTTTTCCCTAGATTGAAGTCGTGATGGGATTAGAATGATTAGAAATAATTTGTGATAGAATACTTGTGTTTTAAATCCAAATTTTGGAAGTTCTATAACAACTCTTTGGGATGACTCCATGTTGGTTTATGCTCAAGTTGTGACTCCTATTTGGAATTAAGGTCGATGTCATGGATTGAAGAATTGTTTTGTTGTGTAGCTTGATTGTCACATAAGTTTAAAGTTTTTTTTGAAAAGAGCTTTGCATAACGAAGAGAAATTTTACCATATCTCAAATGAAATATTGTTGCATTTTGTTGTCAAAATGATTAACCATTGCACTCAACGTCAAGTTGTCGTAATAAAAAATTCTAATTTACTATGGTAAAAATGAGAATAATTTAAAATTGTTCAAGATTTTCATTACAAAGTATATGTGGAATATTTGAAGAAGAAATGAAGTTAAATGAAATATATGAAATGGATTGAAAAAGGAAACCCTACATGTGAGGATTCACTGTGGAAATATATGTTGTATTATACTCTAGTATTTAGTGTTTGAAATATGTGGGTGAACCGTTATAGAGGTTAAGAGCATTGTATAGCCCTTTTCCCCTCCTTTTCCATTTGACAAGTATGAATTATGTATGGCTATCAATACTTGCACTTTACTCTCATTATCATCATTTCACTTTCCATGAAAATACATATTTCTCTACTTTCTTTCATGAATTCACTTTACATAATATAGATGGGAAATGAAATGAAATGAAATGTGAGAATATTATAAGATTTTATTGTTAAGTACATATGGTAGTGAGAAATTTTTTTATGTGACATTATCTAGTGAATATATTGTAATCTAAAGGACGAATGATTTCATGTGATGATATTTTCTCCATGTCTTCTTGTATAGAATCCTTGTTTCTCCGTAACGAATACGCATTCATTCGAGCCATATTTAATGCATTAAACATAATTTTCAATTATTTTATTGTTTCGTGTATGATATTTCTTATGATTGATGTTGTGATTTGGAGGGTCTTAGATGAACCTCTTTAGCAGGAAGGACGGAGGTAATAAAGGAGGAAGAAGTGGAGGGCCTAATATGGTTTTGTAAGAATGTTGAAACAAGAGAATCAGGTTCTCTACACATTTTGATACAAACTAAGAAGAATGTAATAAAATTCTTCAAACTAGTCATAATAATCTCGAAAATCGTGTTGCCTTGCCTCCCCCACCATCACGACCTATTAATGAATTTCACCTCGATCCAAGCATTGTTGATATTCCTACTCTTAAGCCACCTACAAATGATGGTTGGAATCCACAACCTGCTCAAACTATTTCTGGTATATACGTTGCTCTATCATACCTAGCCAAGTCTCATCTTGTAATAGCCCTAGTTAAAAATTCATGTAAAAATATATAAGACCACGGTCATGGGACACATATTCCAAGATGAATGGTGGGAAAAAAATCATCATGGGTGTTCATTCGGTTTATTATGGCTAAGGAAATCAACAAAGGCAATGGCTAAGGCTTTGGAAAGGCATGAGGTATTTATTGGCACATTTATTTATGAAAATAAAGGAAATTAGGAGAAAAGGGAGGTGAAAGGTCACAGGTTACATGTAAGGAGGAACATGAAGGAAAATAATGGAAAATGAAGAAAATAGAGGCCTCATTGATAAAAAGGTTTCTGATGATCAGTGGATAAGGCTTGGTCAGTTCAATTTTGGAGCTCTCTCATAATTATTTCTCTCCTGTACTCTTGGATACTTAGAGTTTTCTTGGAGCACTCTTGGAGAGTGTGGCATACCTGGATTTTTGGAGCAAGAAGGCAAAGGAAGAGTAGGAAAATGTAAGAAGACATTGGTATGAGCAGCTATAGTGAGTTTTTCTTGCAGGTACCGAGTTGCATGTATGTTTTCCTCCCGAGTTTTGGGATGCATGGCACATGCATGTGGTTTCTTGGTTATGATCTGTCATTGGCAGGATTGCTTGGATTGACAATGGGTTTGCCTAACCTTTCCATTTCCTAGATAGCCATGTTGTTGTGGGTTTATTTCTTTTTTTCTGGTTGGTTCTCATGTTTCCTTTAGCTTGGGTTGAGTTATTAGTTCCTGGAGCCTTGGTTGGACAAATGCTCTGGAAGCCCTGTAACAGCTTGCGTTGAGTTACTAGTCCTGGAACCCTTGGTTGGATAAATGCTCTGGAAGCCTTGTAACATCTTGGGTTGAGTTACTAGTCCTGGAAGCCTTGTAACAGCTTGGGTTGAGTTAGTAGTCCTGGAAGCCTTGGTTGGACAAATCCTCTAGAAGCCCTTGGTGGGTTGAGTTCCTAGTCCTAGAAGTCGGGTTGGAACAAATGCTCTGGAGCCTTGGAAAGCTTGGGTAGAGACCAATTTGATGATGGTTTTGTGATGTCCGACTATGAGGTGGAATCATTGTTTGATCGGTTGAGGTGGTTGGCCTCTCGAAGCCCTTGACAGTTTTGGATTGATGTGTTCTATGAGATCCCACATTCATGCTTGGAATATGGCACGAGGGTGAATGGTTGAAGAGATATTTGGCTCAGCCATTCTACGATCAGGTGGAACGTGGTAGTCCCATACTAGGTTGGATTTTTCATCATTAATATGAGGTTATTTCTCCTTTTTATCTCATGAGTATTATACTGGTTTATATGTGGATAATATGGTTGTTGTTTCCTTGGTAATTTTGTTGTTGTTATGTTGGTTATGAATATGTATTATGACAATAGCTATGTATGGCTCTCATCATGTTTTTACTAGTAAATTAATGAACAGTGTATCTATGACCTAATGGATGAAATGGTAGTTGGAGTGTTGAGGCATCAATGCTTCTTAGAGATTCTCAGCTAAGTATGATACCCCTATGCTCAGATATGTTATTTACTCCTGTAGATTACATATTCATGATATGTTTGACTAAATTCCTGTCATGGCTAGTAGGGGTCCAGTCAAGGTCTTATTCAAGTGATTACATTTTTGTTGTCATTTCTCTTTTACTTTACTATTCTAAAGATGTCATTCAATTTTGGGTAGTGACCTAGGCTCTAGACCTTAACAAGTGGATCAAATCCTGGGGATGCCACAAGGAAGATGGCACAACACTATGTGTTAGATTCAGTATTTGCATACTGCCACCAGTGATCAAATATGCTCCTATAAAGTGGTCTTAGGGTGTCAAAGTCAATTTTTTGTCATTTCAGTGAGTTTTCAAGTAAAATTTGGTCACTAGGTATTAGGTCTAGGATTGTTTTCACTCCTTCCAAATTTTTCCAAGTACTAGTCCATGTCACCATTTGGCTAAGTGTACCATCATTCAAATTAGTTGTCATAATTATTTCAAGTTCCAATGGGTCATTTTACACCTTGTTTGTGGTTCAGTTGTGCTTAGGTAAGGCTCATTTCCCTCTCCTAGGGTTTTGAAGGTAATTTTTCCTGGATGGTCAAATAATCAACAAAACTTGTATCCTGATGCTCATATGCCTTCCCCTATCCTTAACATACCTTCTTAAACACTTCTCATCACTGATATCCCTCAAATTTATCATTTTCCCACAAACCCTAGCCTATTGCTACAATTTGACACTTTTCTAGGTTAGGCATGTGTTTTTCCATTTTGGACCCCTTCCCCTCACTCAATCCTTGAAATTCCAATTTCCCCTACTTCCTAACATCCCTCCATACTTTCAAAAATTTTCTCAATAAAATCCCCTTCATTTCCCTTCATTTCTAGAAATCCCCTGTCCCACACATCAGGATAGGTTTTATTCAAATGACGTTTCTAAGCAAGATAAGATGCATTTGACAAAAGTGAGATAGGTGCTTTTCCATAATAGACCCATGAAGAAAAACCTCCTTCAATTTTTGCACAGGTCTCATGGTGTGGGAGAAATGTCCTAAACATCATTTGCCTCAAGAGAGTTGATGCACTTCTCGAGTGACCTTGGAAAATCAATATTTCTCCTAACTAGGGTGACCAAATGACTTGCTTGGTGAGTAAAATAATAAATAGACACAGAGTCATTTCCAATGAGCTATTACTAGTTCAATTGGGAGTTGAGGAATACCTCCAAAAGTTGTCTTGAAAGTGGTGTTGTGCACCCCCTTCAGGCATTGCGTCGTTTGACCAGTCTTGGGATATTGGGCTTTTGATAGGGAAAATGAACTCCAAATTGAAAAATTCAAGATGTTATGGAAACTAGACTCAACAAGCTTTCCAACGAGCTATCCCATGCTCAATTTGGACATTGGCAAGGTAGTCAAAAGTGAGATTGAAGTGTTAGCATTTCCTGTCATTTTCAGGCATTTATTTTATCAGTCCACTGGCACTTTTTTGGGGCACTTTTTGGAGAAGTGGCCACCACCATTGGATGCAAAAGGCCATGTAAATTCAGAAAAAACATGTTTCCAGGTGAGAAAGTCAGTTTTTCTAGGTGAAAAAGCCAAAAAACCACCAAAATTTCATGTTTCTGCCCTTTTTTGGAGCCTGGCGCTGCGCGTTTGATCAGTCTTGGGAGATTGCAATTTTGGAGAGGAAAATGAAGGTAAAATTGGAAACTAAGGGCAGATTTTGAAATTAGATAGTACAAGCTTCCCAATGAGCTATCATGAGCTAGATTTGGAGGTCAAGAAGGCAATCAAAATTCAGCTAGAAATTGGCGCTGCGCACTCGACAGATTGCTCAATTTTTCATAGTTTCTTCCAGAATTTGCTTTCATCTTTGAGATTTTGATCTTTTTACTATGTATTGTAAAATCATGTTGTAATTAATGTATATTTTGGTTATTTATGATAGATACATCAGGTAAATGGCCAAGGTGGCATGTAATGAATCAGTTTCCTTCACCTTAGGGATGAGTTAGTTTGACCTCCCTAGTATTTAGCTTTCAGTTCAGTTTGTTTTGTAACAGCTCCTCCTCTCATGGATTCGACACCTGAGGCTAGGATGAGTGGTTTTGATGCATATATTATTTATTTTCTTAGATATTGGTTGAGGTTGGAATCAGCTAGATGCTCAGCACTTGATTGTATTTCTCTTGTAAGCAGTTTTGGCAAGCCATTAATAAGAATTGCAGCTATTTTTATGGGATCCCTGTGGTATGGAGTTCTAGAATAGTTTTTCCTTAGGTAATCATTTTTTTACTTGTTTTATGTATGCTCTCAATCATCTGAATGTTTCTAGTTGAATATTTTCAAGTAAGATAGGTAGAATCCATTGTATTTAATGCTCTGCCTTGGGAAAACACTCAATATTTCATGTTTTTTCTATTATTTAAGAAGGATCCAAGATCTTCACATGCCCTCCTTAGCTTCTCACGAGTCAAACACTTCATTTCATTAAGCTTAAGAATGTTATAACCTATGCCTACCTTTCCCCATGCAACACACTGCAATTTTGACCTAATTCCCTAGACCTACACTGCCCAGCTCCTCCTGATCCAGCAAAACATCAACAAAACCCAATAAAAAATCCTCTTCTACTATACCTAGCCTAAAATCCTAACCTGATTCAGTCATCTTGACTGAGATTCTAAAGGAGAGAGCCCTCTCTCAGCCTTGTAGGGCTAGCTACAAGGCTAAGCTTGGTTTGTGGTTACCTTGGAAGTTGCCTCCCTTCAGCCTGAGGTAAATCTAGGTGCTAACATAGTGGCGACCATACTGGGGAACATAGTTTTATGTCCCTCAGTAACATGTATCAAGTTTATATCTGATTTTTGATGGTGGACAACGATCACACCGGAAGGCTGAAATCATTCACCTAGAGACTCTAAATCAGTTTCGAAATCAAATCCAAGGACTCCACTGGAGGATGAACATGACCATCAAAAACATGAAAGGACAATATGAAAAGATCAGGTATTCAAGTTGGAATTTCATCCAAGATATTATGTTCTTTGTTATAAATTATTTCTTCTCTTTTCCCGAGAATGTCAAGAAGGCTTTACGAAGTATATTGTATTCAAGAAAAGATCCTAGACCTGCATTTGATTCTTTCGCTTTGAAGATTGTGAATACAAAATATTCACATGCCTTTGATCTTGATCAAGACCCTTCTTCTGAATCTTATGATGACCGTCTCCAAACTGATGAGCCTCAAGAGACCAAGACTATTTCTACAGCTTTTGTATATACTCCTATACCTTGTAAAGTTTGAGATAGATACAAGCCTCTGATATTACCTCATATATCCCATGCTTTCCCTAAAAATAATTACCTATATCTAACAAGATTTGATGGTGAATGTGACAACATCATTGCTGAGAGACATGTACTGAAATTTGAGTCTTTTCTTGACCTTTATCAAGTTGAAGAAGAGGATGTCAGTATTAGGCTTTTTGCTCTTTCTTTGCAAGGAAAAGTCAAGAGTTGGTTCAAAACCCTGCTTGATGCGAGCATCTAAGATTTCCAACAATTCGTAAAAAAATTCCTCCACAAGTGGGTGGTCAAACAAAACCCTTTCTTGATTATAGAAGTGTATAACCAGCAGAAAAGACTGCCAGAGGAAACAGTACAACAGTTTTCTCCCAGGTTTAACCAAGTCTATTTTTCGATGCCTGTTAATATAAGACCTCCTCATGGATCTGCTCTCTTGCACTACCCGATGTTATGCCTCTATACCAATAGGTGTCATATATCATGATTGACTTGATGAACTATGTAATATGTTCTTCCCAATACTTGTTGCAAAGGTTTTCCATATTTTCAAAAAAAAAATCCAAAAAAAAAAAATTAAAAATGTAAAGAGGGTATGCCCTAAAATAAAAATCAAAGGGTAAAAAGAATAAAAAGATGGTCAAAAATTGAAAAAATGAACCCCAAACTAAAGAAAGACCAGGAAAGTGTGCAAGTCTAAATGCCACTACTTTTTACTTTTGTGTAATAAACAATTGTGTGCGGTTTGTCACCTATGCCACAATTCATGAATAGTCAAATAGTTTAAGCTTGGCTAGTTCATTTTTCAATTTCATGTTGTAGAAATAGAGAATAAATATCTGATCGAACAGTGTAATCTTGGCAGATAAGTAGATAGGTAGAGTGAAAAAGGAGCTCAACAGTTTAATCTGAGCCCTTGGATGTAATAAGTGTAGACTTAGATAGGCATTGCCATGTAAAAGAAAAGAAAAGTTTGATAAGGGTTTGCCAGTCTAAGTGCACCCTAATAAAGAAGTAAAAATGTTAGGTTAAAATAGGTAGGGTAGGTAGTTGATGGTTGCAGAATAACATGTGCTGAAAGATGATGTTCAAATGTGAAAATCTTTTATTTTCATCATGAAGCAAAGGCATGCAGCACATAAAAGACATATCAAGCAAGCAAAGTCAGAATAATTAACCCCCCTACTCATTTTCCCTAAATTTTCACTAATTTCCCCTAAGCACCAAGGTATTTATTAAATTAAAGGGGCTCAGAGCATTTCTCTAACTTTTGCAGGGACCGGACCCTCGACCCAATAATTTATAAGGCCTAAGTACTTAAACCATTCATTAAATCATCATACCCATTCATAAATCATTTATTCCTTTGATAAGTTTTTCCTAAGTAAAATTCTATTTTACTTAGGAAAATTACAATGTTTTCCACAAAAAACCCTATTTCACTTTAAGCTTAAGCTTGAATACACAGATCAAATGTTTTTATACTTAGCGCTTTTCGTTCATTATGTCATATTGACTATTAACTTGTATTAATTTATAAATCCCTTATAAAGTTTACCTGCTCCCATAGTATTGTAACTATATAATAATCCTGAAATATTATATATCCGGCCTCTGGTTAGATTATAACAATAATACGTTTTAAAAAGGGGTTAATGAGTTAATCAGTAATGCATTAAGAACCCCAACCCCCTACTACATTAAAACGGGATTAATTAACCCTCATGGTTAATTAATAACCTCACCAACCAATCTTGTTGCCCCGATATGATTAAATAATCCTTAATTATATTGGGCTCACCTTTGTTCAACCCACGTCACTTCGTATCTCCCAATAACCGTCTGATCACATCTCCCACATCTGATGGCTATAACACATATCACAGGGTCCTTTGTGATCGCACGTTAGCGTGCGATCACAAAGCGGTTTCATGTACAGTGCCTCTGCCACGCGTCAACTGCTCTATGGAATTGCTGGCCCAAGGCTAAATACCGCCCTTTCCCCATAAGCGGTGCAATATAAACCGCTTACCGCCTCCCCACTAAACGACAAAACATCATGTCATTTTCCACTAATGTCACCCGTCCGAATCCTAAAGCCCGCCAACCCTTGACTTTGTACATAAAACAAACAAGTCATTTTCAGTGCTTTATTCTGTAAACATGTACGCCCATGCAAACGAACGTCGAGGTCAACTAGCTCAAGCTTGCAGTCGCCAACTTGCTCCAAATTTGCAGCTGACGCTGCCCAGAACCCTCTAGCCACACATAGTACCTGCATTTCATTACCCGTATACCAAAGAACAGGTATTTATCAAATTCCTGACAAAAAGCCCTGCAAGTTCTTGTTTTCAGTGTAAATTGACTAGAAAGGCCCGAATTCACCATAATTATGTTGTTATTGTCACCATTCAAGTCCTCCAGACCCTCTATTTTGCCCACTTTTGTAAAGAAAACCTCAATTCCCTTTCTGAATCCATAAGAACCAGAAATGGAAACCCCGGTAGCTTTGAGTGTTGCACCCATTAATGCTCCTCGTCGAGATTTAAACTATCTACCTCTCGCAGATAAGGACTTCCAGATAAAAGACTTAACCACTGATAAAAATCACCTCAAAGTCTTTTTCTAATGTAGAGACAACTATTTGAATGGCCATGATGCCATAGGACTGTGGGAATCCAATATTCCCATATACTTTCTCCCCTCTATTCATGTTTTCCCTTACATAATCCATCAATGCCATGCCAATTATGACCTCAACTGCAGAGCAGTCATGTCCCCCAACCAAATAGTCCTTTTCCCAATAACTACTAAATCAATCAATGAGATGCTACAATTTCACTCTAACCAGGCCCTCACCCCCATTTCCATTGGACATTTACTTGAGAAATCAACCAAAATGTCCCAATCTGAACTTGATCACCTCTGCTAGACCTTCATATTAAAACAATATCAAACTAAGGATCCACCTCCTTATATGCAAGTTTCTTCACTGATATGGGTAAAATCATAGTCGATATGAGATCTGCAATCATGCGTTCAACACTAGTCAGTATGTAGATGAACTGACCCTAGTGTTGTTGTCTATCTTTACTCCTGGATATCCCCCTGCTGTCAAGTATGATTATGCCTCATTCATTGCTAACAAAATTCACGACGAGTTCATGGGACTAGGGAATGAAAGGGTCTTCAAGTTTTCCACCTTTATATATCACCTCATCCTCTACTACCAATCAGACAAATTCCCATTTTCTATCATGAAACTTGATACCAAGGGTAATCCAAGGTCTGTCATCTTTTGGACTTCCATCTTCCATAGATCTTCTGCCAACCCTTATTCCTATAATGAGTTCATTGATCAGTTTATCCACCCAGCGACCACCTTGCTGATAGGGATTCCACCTCCTAGAATCAGTGATGACATTAAGAAGATCCTTGAGCTCTCCAAACAATACAAAGTGGGTGACTGGTATTTATACCAAAACCATACAGAAAATAGAGTATATGTGTGTGAGCTTTCCCCTTTCAAACTGCCCAGATATGTTCCAATGAGACTGTTTGCAATTGAATATTACAGACAAATGATAAATTCAGACTTGGTTCATTTTTACAAAGCCAAAAAGAAAGCACAACTCAGAATCAAGAATCAACTAGGCCCTTTCATCTGCAACACTAGAGAAGCATGGAGAGAAGCAGAGAAAATTCTAGAAGATCAACTTAAACTACACAAAAGTTTCAGTTGGATTCCTGATGATCCCCATAGTTTCATCTGTGATATAAGGACGAAAAATAGACTATCACCTTACATACATCACAGAGTTCCATAGATTGAACAATTTGCTAATATGGATGAATGGAGGGAAGGTACCTTAGTGGAAACTAATACTGAGCAAGTCAATATAGAAAATGTAATGAAGGATCTTGAAAAATCACTTGACCTGGATTCTTTTGGACAGGTACAGTTTGAAACTTCTCAAAGGTCAGCATCAGAGATCAGTGCCTCTACAGCTGAAACCTCTCAGAGGCACTCACAGGATACCAGTACACCACTTACAGGGACATCAAAGGGAAAGAGACCAGAGACCAACACCCAAGCAACAGAACAATCAGTCATGTCTAAACAGCCTGAAACTTCTCAAGAGCAGGCTCAAACACAGGCTCACCCAACTCAAGTTAATGTAGAAGAGCCCCCAATTTTGTAGACTCCTCTGAATGAGGAAAAGAAAAAAAAGAGAGACAGGGAAGTAGCTACCCCTGCCAGTGGTCCATCAGACCAGCCTGGTGCTAAAAGGCACAGGCTAAATCCTCATTTAGAAGAGGAAATTTTTGAAGAAACCACAGATAGCCAAAGAAAAGAAGGTGTAGACAGTCACCAGACTTTCCCAGCAGGTGGGACACCTTCTAGCTCACAGAGACAGGAGCTGGAGAGACAACAGAGCACTGAAGTATCATCCTTTAAGCCTCCATGAAATGGGAACCTGGATTTTAAAAATAAATTCAAGGAAATAAAAGTTAGGAATGAGCCATTAAGGATACAGGTCTACAATCAATATTTAAAAATGGCTCCCACCAATCAGAATAGGTTGATGTCAGCTTATGACATCAAGGAAGGCAAAATGGAAATGAGCCTCTTCAAGCCTAAAGTACAGCAACCTCAGACATCCGCATATTACCTTCAAACAAATTTTGAGGTCATGGAAAAAGATATTCATCCCTTGGATCAGATTGAGTTACACAGACAAACAGGGGAAATGATATATTCAAC
Organism: Pinus tabuliformis; assembly: GCA_031772625.1. Taxonomy (NCBI): domain Eukaryota; kingdom Viridiplantae; phylum Streptophyta; class Pinopsida; order Pinales; family Pinaceae; genus Pinus; species Pinus tabuliformis. The sequence goes on along the minus strand of CM062810.1, from coordinate 474,847,825 downwards.
TTTGACTGGTAAGGCCATGATGACCCAAAGATTAGAAAATTCTTTAAATAATACAACTACCCAATTACAACTGGAGAGAGCCTCCTCATAGGCTAAAGATAACATAATTAAATCTTTGGAAGAGTTAGTGATTGGATTGGGTCATAATCCAAAGGATGTGAAGGCTGCAGAAGCCTTAATAAAGAAAAAAGATGAAGACATAGCTGCCTTGAGAAAGCAGCTAAAATTACCACCATCAAGACATCCACAAACTACAGAAATTGTTCAAAAGAAGTTTGAAGAGGAGCTTATGGACTTAGTCCTAAAGCTTAATGAACAATTGAAGGAGACCAAGCAAGAGTTAGAAAAATCACTCAAAATTAAGCAGGGAGAGTCGACCTCTCAGCCTCCAAATGTGATACCACTGGTCTCCACTGCAGTCCCTTCAACACTGGCAACAGCTTTGGCACCCAATGTCCCTTTGGCCACAGCTGAAGTAGTCACAGGTACAAGTACAGGAACGGCACCAGCAGGAACTTCAGGTTTAAGCACAGATTAATTGATAAAATCAATGGAGGAGATGAAACTCCAAGTTTCAGAGTTACGAAAGGTAAAAGAGCAATTTGTTACCTTAGAACATAAATATGATCTTTCAAAAATAAATTATGCAAAAAAAAGTGAGGGAGAACATAGGGTTAACTCAGCAGGTGAAATCATTAGAAAAAGACCTCACATTTGACAAACCCTTAGCAGACATTAGAAAGATTCTTTGGACCAACATCACTCAGTCAATAAATGATGTTTGGCCATCAATACAGATAATTTTTAAACAAATTGATTTAGTACAAGTAACACTTTAAGAAATTCAAAGGACAAAGGAGGAATTAGGAAGGATACCTGAGGAAGCCACCAAACTTACAATTTTTTTGAATAGCAAGAATAAGTATTAGCTTGAAGAACTAGGCATTGAAGACAGAACATGAACTATTCTGGAAGTCAAGAAGGTATTGATTAAAAGGTCTCTGATACAAAATTTGGAAAGAAGATGCCAAAACATGCAAGAGGAAATTAATGTTTTTATGGAAAAATTTGGTATTTTGGAGAACAAAGGGCTACCCAGTCCTCTAGTAATCAATGATAAATTTAGGAGGCATATAGATTATGTTGATAAATTGGCTCAATATGCAGATAACCAGGCCAGTTCATCAACCAGTACATCAGCACCAAAGGCATTGCCTGGGGCAGAGTTCTCTATGACAGTCTAGAGAACCTTTTCTATGTTGAACATGAGTTAAAGCATTTGTTTCCAATTCAACCTACTTTTTTCAAGTAAATTGAGACTGATGAAATCCTCAGGAAACTTCAAAGGACCAGAATACCACAGGAAAAATGGTGAACAAAAATGCGAGATATTTTGTAATTTATCCTTGGTAAAAAAGTAAATTTTCATTATTTACTACAGTCATTGATGGTAAAAGAGGATGAACAAGGATCAAACAGGTAAAGGGTATTAGAACAGGTCAAAGTGTATCAGTGAGAAAGTGTAAAGCAGAACAGCCAGCACTAATTTACGAGGAAGACAGCAAGATGCCTCATCATAGGGCCTGCCTCCAGCTCATTCACAAAAATAGGGACAACAAGCCATCAATTTACTTTATCTTCTATCTACGAGACCATCTGTATCTACTTTCATGTAACTTATAGTTAGTCACCCTAGAATATATCTCTCTTTATTATGAGATCTTTTATTGTAAAACTTTTGTATAAATACTCCCTCATTCGGAGTATTAAGGGTGGATTCTTAGACATTTCTATAAAACTGAATTCAGAAAGTGCTTAAGTACAATCTATTTTCAATCTTTTTTATTCTTAATGTTTTCCTCTAAACTATCATAGGCAAGGAATTCTTAATTGCTCCTGCTTCTTAGTTTATCATTTTGATCATTTAGTAAAAAATCCTTAATTGCTTTTTATTGGTGATCATCTAAATTCCCTCTTCTCAAAACATGTGGAAGGATTCTTAATTTCCCTTCTTCCCTTTTGAACCCATCCCATCTTTTCAAGTTATCATTTGCTCCCTATTTAGCTATCTTGCCCTGTGAAGCCATCCTTTGCTGAAAAACCAAATCCAGTTGAGCCATCTTCTTTTGACTCCATTAGCCCAATGGCCTGAAATATTCAGTTCTACCCATCTGCTATTGAATTTCACCACCAAATACAACCAAAAATCCCAAAGCTTTCATAACTAGCCTAAAACCTTCTAAAACAAAGCTAAAACTTAAAGAGAGAGCCCTCTCTAGGTACATATTGGCTAGATTTTGTACCCAAAAGTTGGTTTGTGGTTACCTTAGACCCCTTTCCTCTTCCTACAACTTCTAGGAAAATCTGAGTGATAACATGGTGGCAACCATACTGGGGAACCAGTTCCTGAGTCAAAACAATCTTTAGGAAAGTTTAAATTCAAATCTAAAGCATCTTTAGCTATCTTGCCCTGTGAAGCCATCCTTTGCTGATAAACCAAATCCAGTTGAGCCATCTTCTTTTGACTCCATTAGCCCAATGGCCTGAAATATTCAGTTCTACCCATCTGCTACTGAATTTCACCACCAAATACAACCAAAAATCCCAAAGCTTTCATAACTAGCCTAAAACCTTCTAAAAAAAAGCTAAAACTTAAAGAGAGAGCCCTCTCTAGGTACAAATTGGCTAGATTCTATACCCAAAAGTTGGTTTGTGGTTACCTCAGACCCCTTTCCTCTTCCTCCAACTTCTAGGAAAATCTAAGTGATAACATAGTGGCGACTCCACTAGGGAACAAAAAGTTTGTTTGTTCGTTATTGTTGTTTGCTTTATAAACTACAGACGGAGCCTGAAGTTAGCCAAGTAGCCTTCGAATTTCTCTTGCTCTACAAGTGCATAAGTAGATGAATGCTACTTCAGTCAATCTCTGGTTTAGTTTATGAACTAGTAGCGACCATACTGGGGGACCAGTTCCTGAGTCAAAAAAATCTTTAGGAAAGTTTAAATTCAAATCTAAAGCATCTTAAAGAAATCATAGAATTTTTTTGTTGATATTAATTTAGAAAATCAAAACCAAGAAAACTGGCTTCAGAAAGGAATCGTTACACTAGAGCAAATCCTGATCCCAATCCACCACCAGTGTTCGAGAATCCCAATCTGATCCCCAGAATTCTTAGGAGACAGGAAAGTCAAGAAAGTACTACTAGTTCTCGGCCCACCTATAGATCAAGATCTTGCCCTGTTAGGTGGATTTATCTGGAAGACGAACCCTTTGATGAGCACTTTGAGACCTCTTTGTTTAGAACATCTTCTGACTTTGAATTAATTGATTTGGTCGTAGACCCAGTATTCATCGAAGAGTTACAGTTTGAAGCTGTCAGTTCCTCAATTGACAAACATTTACAGAATTTAATACAATCTAAACTTACCTCTGAAGGGACACCCAATCCCTCTACCACCATTGTTTCTTCTACAAGTTCCTCATCGTTACCTCATACATATCAACTCCAAACCACCCCACAACATACCCCTCCTTCTACCCCTCCATCCATAACCCAAACTCCCATTGATATCCCAACCCCAGCTATTGTTCCATCATTACCTATAGCCATGGCAAACAGGTATACCCCCATGTTTTTACCAGCCAATTTAGGTGCCATGCTTCAAGACTACCAAAGTAAAATCACTCCATTCGATGGTACTGGTACCTACACAGCCCAACAACATACCAAAAAAATGACTAACTACTTTGAAATATACGAGATAGATGCTGATGATGTAAGAATGAGAATATTTGTTCAGAGTCTAACTGGGGAAGTCAGAACCTAGTTTAGGGCTCTAACAGCATACAGCATAGATAGCCTAGAAACCCTTTATAGACAATTCTTGAATCATTGGGGGAAAAAGAAAGATCCTCTTCAGATCTTATCTGAGTATGAAAACCTCAAGAGAGGAACGCAAGAAACTGTGTAGGATTACTGCACCAGGTTCAACATTTTCTAAAATTCCATCCCTCAAAACCTCAGACCCCCACCTGATTTGGCCCGAATCAAATTCCCAAATGGATTTGATTCGGATATGGCTTGTCAGCTAATGGAACGAGCCCCTAGAACTTTGGAAGATATGCAAATTATAGCTATCGGTGTTGAAGTTAACCTGATGTCTAAACGAGCCAAGGTTAAGAGTGAAAGAGGGATACTAGTGAAAGAAGAAGCTTCACCTTTTGAACAAAAACTAGATGCTATAATTAAAGGGATGGATAGACTAGGAGACAGGGTGGAAACAATTGAAAGAAAAGCTCCTTGGGATGGTCAGCCAACCAACACAGGGAGGAATCCTAATTTCCAAAAAAACCAAAACCAGAACCCTAGGAAGACTGGTCCAGATCAAAACATTAGACCTCCTTTCCAGGAGAATTATGTAGAAGCTTCCAACTCTGAAGGTCCACAAGAAGATACTCAGATAAATATGATGGGACTTAACAATGAAGGAGAAGTTTTCTTAACTCAAGATGATCAAGAGGCCCACATTCTTAAACAATTTCAAACTCAGTCAGGTGAATCATTTGACTTTAGGGAGGGATATGACACAGCCATCTACGAAGTGCATAAGAAGTATAACTTAAGGAGTAGAAGAATTGATGTTCCTGAAGCCAACAAACAAAAAGCTCCAAAATAGCCTATCAAAGATAAAGCAGTTCCAACACCTGTACAAATTTTGTCTAGATTAAACAATAACCCCTCTAATCCAATAATAGAAGATGTTTCTGACAATCAACCAAATAATAGACATTCTTCCACTCCCTTCCTTCTAAGGGAACTGTGGAAGAACCTCCAGAAGTCAATTTAGGAGAAACTATAAATCTTAACCCCACTCCTAAAAAGGAGAAAAATATAAAAAAGCACAGGAAACAGAGAGAATCCCATTGTTCGAAACATAAAATCCCAGACAGAAAGACCCTTCAATCTGGAAACTGAAGTAGGCAAACTAAAGATTGTTGTTCCATTGTCTGAATTAGCTAAACATGATGTCTACCGAAGTTTAATCAACAGATCACTTAAAATCACTGGAACTGAAGACCCTATTAATGTTTTTGATGACCAACCAAAATTAATCTTTGGCCCTGAAGTGAATGGGAAACATTTAGAAGGAATTATTCCTCCCTTCTATGTGAGCTTAAACATACATGATAAAATCCTTCACAATGCCATGTTTGACTTTGGGGCATCTCATAACCTAATGCCCAAGTTTGTAATGGAGAAATTAGACCTAGACATCACTAGACCATATAAAGATCTCTTTTCTTTTGATTCTAGTCAAGTGAGATGTTTAGGATTGATAAAAGACTTGTGTGTTTCTTTAGTTCAATATCCTGCCAAAACAATCTTAATGGATATAGTAGTAGCAGATATACCACCAAAATATGGAATGTTATTATCCAGGTCTTGGGGTGCTAAGCTTGAGGGATATCTTCAATTGGACATGTCTTATGCTATTATCTCGGTTTTCGGCCAACCTAAGAAGGTATACAGAGAAACATTAATGAAATACATAGTAAGTAATCATGAAAAACTACAAAATTTCCCTATCTACTTAGTACACTTTGATATGGACTCATTCATTCTTTACAATGCTAAAACCAATCCCGCCAACACTATACACGTTTTAGCAGCAGAACCAAAAGAAATTAAAAAAGAAAATCAAGTTTTCAGATTCAGGAAATCTCAGACACCAATGATAATTTAGACAACAAAGGAAAACCAGATGAGAACAAAAAACTAAATCCCCTTGTTAAACAAAATCCCACCACCCCTGACACTGATTATGTGCATGAAATTCTTTGGCATTTAGAATTTGATGGCTTAGTCAATAAATTAGGGGAAGGGGCAGGAGTTTGGGTGCACAATTTAGAAAACGACCATGCTGAAGGCCATGCCTACAGATTAAATTTTAAGTGCACCAATAATATGGCAGAGTATGAAGCTCTTTTGCTAGGACTTAAACTTGTCAAAAGATTAGGAGCAATTAGAGTATCTGTCATAGGAGATTCAGAATTAATCATTAAATAGATCAAAGGGAAGTATTTGACTAGGGATCCTAGATTAGGATACTATAGAGGAATAATCATAGAGATTCTTAATACTTTTCTGGAAACTAAGCTTGTTGTAGTGCCTAGAAAACACAACTTACATGCTCACAGCCTGGCCATGTTTGCCAGCACCTACAAATTACCTCTCGAACCTAATCATTAGTTTACTACTGAAATTAGGCATAGACCAGTTATCACTGATAATCTGAAGAACTGGCAAGTTTTCGAAAGTGATGAGCAGATTAATAACTTTTTAACTTTAGATCAAGAATTTTCTCACAGTTACATAGATGTTGATACAGACAGTAACTCTAAACAAATAGATGAGGTAGAAACCAACATTTTAGAATAAAGTTCAATTCAAATGCTTCATCCCACAAAATTCACTAGAAAAGAAGTTCAAGACCTAAAACAAATGGACCTTGATGAGATAATTGAAGAAGAAACAGAGGTTATTGACCTAAAAGACAATCATCTGCCTAAAGGATTAACTCCTCTAGAAGACCTCTTTGATTCCAATGATATTCCTAAGAAACCAAATATGGAACCATTAAAGGTAGACATTGAAGAATATAATTTACGAACGGAAGACAATCCAAAGATGATAAAACTATCAAAGTCTTTACCATCTGATCAGAAGATAAAATATGTTGAACTTATGAGAGAATTCCAGGATGTTTTTGCTTGGAGTTATGAGGATTTGAAATCATATGACACCTCAATAATTCAGCATAATATACCTCTGAAAGAAAACCAGAAATCCTTCAAACAAAAACTCAGGAGAATCAACCCTGTATTACTACCACTGATTGAAAAAGAAATTAAACATATGTATGAAGTAGGGATTATTGCACCTATAATATTTTCAGAGTGGGTATCTAACTTAGTGCCCACTAGGAAGAAAACTGGAGAGATAAGATTATGCGTAGATCTGAGAAATGTGAATAAGGTCTCCCTTAAAGATAACTATCATTTACCCAAGATGGACCATATTTTGCAAAGGGTAGTAAGTTCTTCTAGAATTTCTCTTTTACATGGGTTTTCAGGATATAACCAGATTCTGGTTCATCTTGATGACCAAGAAAAAACTTCATTTACAACACTGTGGGGCACATTTATGTATATCAAAATGCCATTTGGACTTAAAAATGCAGGAGCTATTTTCCAAAGGGAAATGGACATTGCATTTGCTAAAGAGATTCATGATTTTCTTGTTATATATCTAGATGATCTAACTATTTTTTCTAAATCAGATCAGCAGCATTTGGACCATCTCAGACAAGTATTCTTAAAATGCAGAAAATATGGTATTTCTTTAAATCCAAAGAAGTCCTTGTTTGGCCTGGAAGAAGGAAAACTCTTAGGTCACATCATATCCAAGGATGGTATTCGAATTGACCCTGCCAGAATAGAAGCAATTTTACAGATACCTCATCCAAGAAGTATCAAAGAACTTCAAGCTTTCTTAGGGAAGATAAATTTTTTGAGAAGATTCATATCTAACTTAGTAGAACTCATTAGATTACTTAATAATATGTTAAAAAATGATTCAAGTATAAAATGGACAGTAGAAGCCAAACAAGCATTTGAAGAAATCAAAATGGCTTTAACCAGAACACCGGTCCTTACAAGTCCCCAATTTGATAGAGACTTCATAATTTTTTCTTTTGCCTCAGAGCACACTATAACAACTATTTTATTACAAAAGGATGACCAAGGATGTGAAAAACCTATCACCTTTTTTAGTAAAGCACTCAGAGATGCATCATTGAAATACAAGATCATGGAAAAACAAGCTTTTGCACTTGTTAAAGCCATTAAAGACTTCAGAGTCTACATATTATACTCTCATGTGATAGCCTATGTACCAAATGCAGTTGTCAAGGACATCCTGACTCAGGATGGAATTGAGGGAAAAAGGGGTAAATGGATTGCTACCATCTTAGAGTATGATATTGAAATAAAACCTACAAAATTGATAAAAGGACAGGGGTTGACCAAACTCATTTCAGAAACCAATTGTCAAGCCCTAGACATAAATGAACTGGATGATGGATAGGAAATGGCGACTCCACAAATTAACCAAGCCTTTTCAAACTCACCTTGGTGTGCTGATATAATTTATGTGTTACAAAACCTGCAAGCTCCTCCAGGGTTGTCCAGAACAAAAAGTAGGTTTTTAAAGATGAAAGCTTCAAAGTTTTGTATTCTAGATAATGCTCTTTTTTGGAAAAATCATGAAGGAATTTTATTGAATTGTTTGTTAAAAAATGAAACTAACAAGGATTTCCAAGAATTTCATGCAGGAGACTGTGGTGGACACCTCTACTAGAAATCAACTGCAGATAAGATCCTAAGGGTTGGTTTCTATTGGCCAACCTTGTTTGCTGATGTGAAGAAATTTTTCACTTCTTGCCATAAATGTCAAATTTTTTAGGGCAAGAGAAAACTATTACCTTTACCCCTGAAACCCATTTCTACCGAGAAGCCTTTTCAACAATGGGGTCTTGACTTCATTGGCGAAATCCATCCTCCCTCCTCTGGCCAACACAAATGGATACTCACTACCACTGACTATTTTACTAAATGGATAGAGGCCATCCCTTCCAGACAGGCCAATGATACAATGATCATAGGTTTCCTAGAAACCAATATATTGTCCAGGTTTGGCTACCTTACTAAAATCATAACTAATAATGTTGTAGCTTTTAAGTCAAAAAAGATGATCAGTTTCTGCAACAAGTACCACATTACCCTAGGCCAGTCCACAGCCTATTATCCACAAGGGAATGGACTAGTTGAATCTTCCAACAAGAGTCTCATTAATATCATCAAAAAATTGTCGGAAGAAAATAAAATGACTTGGCACAAGAAACTAATAAATGCACTATGGGCAGACAAGATTACAACCGAAAAATCCATCGGCACCAGTCCTTATGAGTTAGTATATGGCATGGAGGTTGTATTTCCTTCATCACTAGGAGTTCCTGTTATGAAACTACTCCAAGAAGCTCAAGTGGAACCGAATGATATTCAAAGAAGGATAAATCAGACCATCAATTTACAACAGACCAGAGAGGAGGTATACCAAAGATCACAAGTATTGCAGGAAAAACTCAAGAAGATTTTTGACAGAAGAACCAAGGCAGAAGATTTCCACCTTGGAGATAAAGTGCTAAAATGGGATTCGAGAAGAGAAGATAAGGGGAAACATGGGAAGTTTGACTTCCTATGGAAAGGACCATACATTATTTATGCTGTACAAGGAAACAATACATATTTTCTCAAAAACTTGGATGGCACAGAAGCAGAAGAGGGACCAGTAATTACTTTGATCCTACTTATTAATGTTACCATGATGTTTAACATGTACATACTATATCCTTTGTAATGTCACAGTTTTGATTGGATAGTAATATTGGAGTTGAAGCTTGAAGAGAAGGCCCTAAGCTTCAAAAGTATCACTGTCATATATACAATAAAGCAGCAAGCGAAAGAAGATTGCAGAGCATAGTCAAAGTCATTCAGAGGCCTCTGATTTACCCTCGGCCCAATAATTTATAAATCCTAAGTACTTAAACCATTCATCAAATCATCATACCCATTCATAAATCATATATTCCTTTGATAAGTTTTTCCTAAGTAAAATTCTATTTTACTTAGGAAAATTACAGTGTTTTCCACACAAAAAAAACCCTTTTTCACTTTAAGCCTAAGCTTGAATACACACACCAAATGTTTTTATACTTAGCGCTTTTCGTTCATTATGTCACACTGACTATTAACTTGTATTAATTTATAAATCCCTTATAAATTTTACCCGCTCCTGTATTATTGTAACTATATAATAATCCCGAAATATTATATGCAACCCCTGGTTAAATTATAGCCATAATACGTTCTAAAAAGGGATTAATGAGTTAATCAGTAACGCATTAAGAACCCCAACCCCCCACTACATTAAAACGGGATTAATTAACCCTCATGGTTAATTAATAACCTCACCAACCAATCTTGTTGCCCCCGATATGATTAAATAATCCTTAATTATATTGGGCTCAACTTTGTTAAACCCCCGTCACTTCGTATCTCCCAATAACCGTCCGATCACATCTCCCACATCTGACAGCTATAACGCATATCACACGGCCCTTTGTGATCGCACGTTAACGTGTGATCACAAAGCGGTTTCATCTACAGTGCCTCTGCCACGTGTCAATCACTTTATGGAATCGTTGGCCCAAGGCTAAATACTGCCCTTTCCCCATAAGCGTTGCAATCTAAACCGCTTACCGCCTCCCCACTAAACGACAAAATATCATGTCGTTTGCCACTGACGTCTCTCGTCCGAATCCTAAATCCCGCCAACCCTTAACTTTGTACATAAAACAAACAAGTCATTTTCAGTGCTTTATTTTGTAAACTTGTACGCCCATGCAAACGAACGTCGAGGTCAACTAGCTCAAGCTTGCAGTCGCCAACTTGCTCCAAAATTTGCAGCCGACGCCGCCCAAAACCCTCCAGCCACACATAGTACCTTCATTTTGTTACTCGTCTCCCAAGAACGGATATTTATCTAATTCCTAACAAAAAACCTTGCAAGTTCTTGTTTTCCACTGTAAATTGACTAAAAAGGCCCAAATTCACCATAATTCTGTTGTTATTATCACCATTCAAGTCCTCCAGACCCTCTATTTTGCCCATTTTTGGAAAGAAAATCTCAGTTCCCTTTCTGAATCCACAAGAACCAGAAATGGAAACCCCAGTAGCTTTGAATGTTGCACCCATTAATGCTCCTCATCGAGATTTAGACTATCTGCCTCTCGTAGATAAGGACTTCCAGTTAAAAGACTTAACCACTGATAAAAATCACCTCAAAGTCTTTTGCTAATGTAGAGACAACTATTTGAATGGCCATGATTCCATAGGACTATGGGAATCCAATCTTCCCATATACTTTCTCCCCTCTATTCATGTTTTCCTTAACATAATCCATCAGTGCCATGCCAATTATGACCTCAACCGCAGAGCAGTCATGTTCCCCAACCAAACAGTCCTTTTCCCAATAACTACTAAATCAATCAATGAGATGCTACAATTTCACTCTAACCAAGCCCTCACCCCCATTTCCATTGGACATTTACTTGAGAAATCAACCAAAATGTCCCAATCTGAACTTGATCTTCTCTGCCAGACCTTCATATTAAAACAATATCAAACTAAGGATCCACTTCCTTATATGCAAGTTTCTTCACTGATATGGGTAAAATCATAGTCGATATGATATCTGCAATCATGGGATTCAACACTAGTGAGTATGTAGATGAACTGACCCTAGTGTTGTTGTCTATCTTTACTCCTGGATATCCCCCTGCTGTCAAGTATGATTATTCCTCATTCATTGCTGACAAAATTCACGACGAGTTCATGAGACTAGAGAATGAAAGGGTCTTCAAGTTTTCCACCTTTATATATCACCTCATCCTCTACTACCAATCAGACAAATTCCAATTTTCTATCATGAAACTTGATACCAAGGGTAGTCCAAGGTCTGTCATCTTTTGGACTTCCATCTTCCATAGATCTTCTACCAACCCTTATTCCTATAATGAGTTCATTGATCAGTTTATCCACCCAGCGACCACCTTGCTGATAGGGATTCCACCTCCTAGAATCAATGATGACATTAAGAAGATCCTTCAGCTCTCCAAACAATACAAAGTGGGTGACTGGTATTTATACCAGAACCATACAGAAATTAGAGTATATGGGTGTGAGATTTCCCCTTTCAAGCTGCCCAGATATGTTCCAATGAGACTGTTTGCAATTGAATATTACAGACAAATGATAAATTCAGACTTGGTTCATTTTTACAAAGCCAAAAAGAAAGCACAACTCAGAATCAAGAATCAACTAGGCCCTTTCATTTGCAACACTACAGAAGCATGGAGAGAAGCAGAGAAAATTCTAGAAGATCAACTTAAACTACACAAAAGTATTAATTGGATTCCTTATGATCCCCATAGTTTCATCTGTGATAGAAGGACAAAAAATAGACTATCACCTTACATACATCACAGAGTTCCATAGATTGAACAATTTGCTAATATGGATGAATGGAGGGAAGGTACCTTAGTGGAAACTAATACTGAGCAAGTCAATATAGAAAATGTAATGAAGGATCTTGAAAAAACACTTGACCTGGATTCTTTTGGACAGGTATAGTTTGAAACTTCTCAAAGGTCAGCATCAGAGATCAGTGCCTCTACAGCTGAAACCTCTCAGAGGCACTCACAGGATACCAGTACACCACTTACAGGGACATCCAAGGGAAAGAGACCAGAGAATAGAACCCAAGCAACAGAACAATCAGTCATGTCTAAACAGCCTGAAACTTCTCAAGAGCAGGCTCAAACATAGGCTCACCCAATGCAAGTTAATTTAGAAGAGCTCCCAATTTTGCAGACTCCTCCAAATGAGGAAAAGAACAAAAAGAGAGACAGGGAAGTAGCTACCCCTGCCAGTGGTCCATCAGACCAGCCTGGTGCTAAAAGGCACAGGCTAAATCCTCATTCAGAAGAGGAAATTTTTTAAGAAACCACAGATAGCCAAAGAAAAGAAGGTGTAGACAGTCACCAGACTTTCCCAGCAGGTGGGACACCTTCTATCTCACAGAGACAAGAGCTGGAGAGACAACAGAGCACTGAAGTATCATCCTTTAAGCCTCCAGGAAATGAGAACCTGGATTTTAAAAAGAAATTCAAGGAAATAAAAGCTAGGAATGAGCCATTAAGGATCCAGGTCTACAATCAATATTTAAAAATGGCTCCCACCAATCAGAATAGGTTGATGTCAGCCTATGACATCAAGGAGGGCAAAATGGAAATGAGCCTCTTCAAGCCTAAAGTACAACAACCTCAGACAGCTGCAGATTACCTTCAAACAAATTTTGAGGTCATGGAAAAAGATATTCATCCCTTGGATCAGATTGAGTTACATAGGCAAAGAGGGGAAATGATATATTCAACTTTGACTAGTAAGGCCATGATGGCCCAAAGATTAGAAAATTCTTTAAATAATACAATTGCCCAATTACAACTGGAGAGAGCCTCCTCACAGGCTAAAGATAATAGAATTAAATCTTTGGAAGAGTTAGTGATTGGATTGGGTCATAATCCAAAGGATGTGAAGGCTGCAGAAACCTTAACAAAGAAAAAAGATGAAGACATAGCTTCCTTGAGAAAGCAGCTAAAATTACCACCATCAAGACATCCAAAAACTACAAAAATTGTTTAGAAGAAGTCTGAAGAGGAGCTTATGGACTTAGTCCTAAAGCTTAATGAACAATTGAAGGAGACCAAGCAAGAGTTAGAAAAATCACTCAAAAGTAAGCAGGGAGAGTCGACCTCTCAGCCTCCAAATGTGATACCACTGGTCTCCACTGCAGTCCCTTTAACACTGGCAACAACTCTAGCACCCAATGTCCCTTTGGCCACAACTGAAGTAGTCACAGGTACAAGTACAGGAACGGCACCAGCAGGAACTTTAGGTTTAAGCACAGATGAATTGATAACATCAATGGAGGATATGAAACTCCAAGTTTCAGAGTTACAAAAGGTAAAAGAGCAATTTGTTACCTTAGAACATAAATATGATCTTTCAAAAATAAATTGTGCAGAAAAAGTGAGGGAGAACAAAGGGTTAACTCAGTAGGTGAAATCATTAGAAAAAGACCTCACATTTGACAAAGCCTTAGCAGACATTAGAAAGATTCTTTGGACCAACATCACTCAGTCAATAAATGATGTTTGGCCATCAATACAAATAATTTTTGAACAGACTGATTTAGTACAAGTAGCACTTGAAGAAATTCAAAGGACAAAGGAGGAATTAGAAAGGATGCCTGAGGAAGCCACCAAGCTTATAAATTTTTTGAATAGCAAGAATAAGTATCAGCTTGAAGAACTAGGCATTGAAGACAGAATAGGAACTATTCTGGAAGTCAAGAAGGTATTGACTAAAAGGTCTCTGATGCAAAATTTGGAAAGAAGATGCCAAAACATGCAGGAGGAAATTAATGTTTTTATGGAGAAATTTGGTATTTTGTAGAACAAAGGGCTACCCAGTCCTCTAGTAATCAATGATAAATTGATGAGGCATATAGATTATGTTGATAAATTGGCTCAATATGCAGATAACTAGGCGAGTTCATCAACCAGTACATCAACACCAAAGGCACTACCTATGAGCAGAGTTCTCTATGACAATCTAGAGAACCTTTTCTATGTTGAACATGAGTTAAAGCATTTGTTTCCAGTTCAGCCTACTTTTTTCAAGTACACCGAGACTGATGAAATCCTTAGGAAACTTCAAAGGACTAGAATACCACAGGAAAAATGGTGGACAGAAATGCTAGATATTTTGTAATTTATCCTTGGTAAAAAAGTAAATTTTCATTATTTACTACAGTCAATGATGGTAAAAGAGGATGAACAAGGATCAAATAGGTAAAGAGTATCAGAACAGGTCAAAGTGTATCAGTGAGAAAGTGAAAAGCAGAACAGCCAGCACTAATTTTCGAGGAAGACAGCAAGATGCCTCATCATAGGGCCTGCCTGAACAGATTTGGGGTTACCTCGGACCCCTTTCCTCTTCCTACAACTTCTAGGAAAATCTGAGTGATAACACCCGGAAGCCTTTGATCCAGAAATGGAGTTTCAACTGAGGGAAAGGAACCTTGAAACACTTGAAGAAATGCAAAACAATGCAATAGATGTAAAGGCTAAAATGTTGATCAGAAGAGCAAAGTTGAAGGAAGAAAAGATGAAGAACATAGATCCAGAGGAATCAACATCTTTAGAGGTAAAGCTCGACATTTTGGTAAGTGCAGTGGAAGAGATGATGTAAACGATCACCACAAGGAATGAGTTTGATGTTCAAGACCATGGCTCGCTGGTTGAAGAAAAACAAGTGGTTGATCCAAAACATTTTCTTTCTTATCCCAGTGGTCATAGATCTGATATTGATTGTTTTATAGACCATCTTGGAGAAGAGAGGTCTATTGATCTGACATGTATGCTTGATGATGTGTTTTATGTTGATGATTTGCCTAAGTTTGATCAGTATGATGATGGTTATGTTCTCCAAACAGAAGCTAATCTTGTAGACAAATCAATAGTTGGTTTGTGGAAGGAGGAAGTTCACTTTTAGCAGCTCAAATACAGTGATCAACCATTGCATATTAGCTATGGAAGTGAGGAGTAAAGTGCAAAAAATTTTGAAGTATGTGAAGGATCTTTGCCTTTTTGTTTTACTTCGTTTCAGATCATGAGAGACAACTTTCGTGCAATCAGAAATCAATTGTCGATAAGTTTCGATCTTGACCATCTAGAGGGCAATGAAATCCTTGTTCAAGACTTCTCATATCTAGATTTGCAAACCCCGAATGCCATTGAATGTCAGGTTGTAGATGAAGACTTGGAAGCTGGAACATATGATCAAATGATGCAAGATAATTCTATACTATTATGTTTTGAATCATTTCAATTTTTGAAGGGAATTTTGCATAGTATATCTTCAAATGAGCAGCCTGTCGAAAATCATGCAATCTCATTGGAACCAATAGAAAATGGGTTGCAATAGTCTTTTCAAGTTTTTCACGATCCAATAGCTGATGCATTGGATGATATCTGCAGTCAAAGTCCTTCTCCATTAGCTAAATTTGAGCTTGAAAAAAGTATTGATACAAGCTTGATCCGGCAGCCAGTTTCTTTGTCATTTTTAGCAAGAGTCTCGTCACAGAACTCGGATGAAATTTTGCATTCATGGTATGGGGAGAAGCAAAGTAATCCATTGGATCAGCTAAGTCCCAGTGCACATGAATTTCAAGATCCTCATGCAGTATTTTTGGAGTCAGATAAAGAATCCATATTATTCAATCTGGGAAAATTTGGATATGTTTACAAGTTTTCATGGGAGTTTCTTTTCAATAGCTTTCTCTTTTTGCTCATAAGCAAGCACTTGCAGAGATTCAAACGGCAGCCAGACTGCTTACTTGGTTGCATTGGTTGTTTCATTTCACTTGATCAAGTGAGGAATGGATCACTTAGAGTATGGCGTGATTAATAAGCTCACAGAAGCGAGCATGGTTCAGTTAGTTTCAGAGTCGGTTTGTGTCGTCAAGTCGTTAGTTTTCAGTCATGCATTTCATTTTGTGTTTTTGACCGTATTAGCCCACATGCTTAGGCACTTGGCCTATGGTGTTCTTGGCACCTCCAAGGAGCTACCATCCCCAATGGAGCCAATGTTAGAGTCAGTATTTGCATACTGCCACCAGTGATCAAATATGCTCTTATAAAGTGGTCTTAGGGTTTCAAAGTCAAATTTTTGTCATTTCAGTGAGTCTTCAAGTAAAATTTGGTCACTAGGTATTAGGTCTAGGGTTGTTTTCACTCCTTCCAAAGTTTTCCAAGCACTGGTCCATGTCACCATTCGGCTAAGTGTACCATCATTCAAATTATTTGTCATAATTATTTCAAGTTCCAATGGGTCATTTTACACCTTGTTTGTGCTTCAGTTGTGCTTAGGTAAGGCTCATTTCCCTCTCCTAGGGTTTTGTAGGTAATTTTTCTTGGATGATCAAATCATCAACAAAACTTGTATCATGATGCTCATACACCTTCCCCTATCCTTAGCATATCTTCTTAAACACTTCTCATCATTGATATCCCTCAAATTCATCATTTTCCCACAAACCCTAGCCTATTGCTACAATTTGACACTTTTCTAGGTTAGGCCTGTGTTTTTCCCTTTTGGACCCCTTCCCCTCACTCAATCCTTCAAATTCCACTTTCCCCTACTCCCTAACATCCCTCCCTACTTCCCAACATTTTCTCAAGAAATTATAAGTCCCTCATCCCCTTCATTTCCCTTCATTTCTACAAATCCCTTGCCCCACACATCGAGATAGGTTTTATTCAAATGATGTTTCTGACCAAGATAAGATGAATTTGAAAAAAGTGAGATAGGTTTGTGTCCATCATAGACCCAAGAAGAAAAAACTCCTTCAGTTTTTACACAGGTCTCATGGTGTGGGAGAAATGTCCAAAACATCATTTGCCTTAGGAGAGTTGATGCACTTCTGGAGTGACCTTCGGAAAAATCAAGATTTCCCCTAGCTAGGGTGACCAAATGACTTTTTGGATGAGTCAAACGATAACTAGACATATAGACCTTTCCAATGAGCTATCATGAGCTCAATTTGGAGTTGAGGAAGACCTCCAGAAGTTGTCTTTAAATTGGCATTGCACACTCCCTTCAAGCGTTGCGCATTTGACCAGTCTTGGGAGATTGGGCTATTGTTAGGGAAAATGAACTCCAAATTAAAAATATTAAAGATGTTTTGGAAACTAGACTCGATAATCTTTCCAACGAGCTATACCACACTAAATTTGGACATGAGGAAGGTAGTCAAAAGTGGGCTTGAATTGTTAGCATTTCCTATCATTTTCAGGTATTTATTTTATCAGTCCACTATTTTGGGGCACTTTTTGGAGAAATGGCCACCACCATTGGATGCAGAAGACAATGCACATTTATAAAAACCAAGTTTCCAGGTGAGAAAGTCAGTTTTTCTAGGTGAAAAGGCCAAAAAACCACAAAAATTTCATGTTTCTGCTTGTTTTGGGAGCATGGCGCTGTGTGTTTGAGCAGTCTTGGGAGATTGCAATTTTGGAGGGGAAAATGAAGGTAAAATTGGAAACTAAGGGCAGATTTGGAAAGTAGACAAGACAATATTTGCAATGAGCTATCATGAGCCAGATTTGGAGGTCAGGAAGGCAGTCAAAATTCAGCTGGAAGTTGGCGTTGCGCACTCCCTTCAAGCGCTACACATTTGACACTGGCGCTGCGCACTTGACAGATTGCTCAATTTTTCACTGTTTCTTCCAGAATTTGCTTTCATCTTTGGGATTTTGATATTTTTAGTGATGTAATGCAAAATCATGTTGTAATTAATGTATATTTTGGTTTTTTAGGATAGATACATCAGGTAAATGGCCAAGATGGCATGTAATGAATCAGTTTCCTTCACCTTAGGGATGAGTTAGTTTGACCTCCCTAGTCTTTAGCTTTCAGTTCAGTTTGTATTGTAACTGCTGCCCTCTTATGGATTCAACCCCTAAGGCTAGGATGAGTGGTTTTTATGCCTATATTATGCATTTTCTTAGACATTGGTTGAGGTTGGACTCAGCTGGATGCTCAACACTTGATTGTATTTCTCTTGTAAGCAGTTTTGGCAGGCCATTAATAAGAATTGCAGCTATTTTTATGGGATCCCTGTGGTATGGAGTTCTAGCATAGTTTTTCCTTATGTGATCATTTTTTTACTTGTTTTATGTATGCTCTCAATCATCTGAATGCTTCTAGTTGAATGTTTTCAAGTAAGATAGGTAGAATCCATTGTATTTAATGCTCTGCCTTGGGAAAACACTCAATATTTCATGTTTTTTCTACTTTTTAAGAAGGATACATGATATCCACATGCCCTCCTTAGCTTCTCACCAGTCAAACACTTCATTTCATCAAGCTTAAGAATGCTATAACCTATGCCTACCTTGCCCCATAGAACACACTGCAATTCTGACCTAATTCCCTAGACCTAAACTGCCCAGCTCCTCCTGATCCAGCAAAACATCAACAAAACCCAATCAAAACTCCCGTGCTACTATACCTAGCCTAAAATCCTTACCTGATCCAGTCATCTCGACTGAGATTCTAAAGGAGAGAGCCCTCTCCCGGCCTTGTAGGGCTAGCTACAAGGCTAAGCTTGGTTTGTGGTTACCCTGGAAGTTGCCTCCCTTCAGCCTGAGGTAAATATAGGTGCTAACACTATGCAAAATAGTCCCTGGATGCTAACTTGCAGGCCTGTGAGAGTGTCCAGAGGTCCCTAGATGCTTGCATGCCCATATCATGAGAGTGCCTAGAGGTCAAGTGGTCCAAAATATTAGTGGGACTCAGGGGCTAATTGGAAGAAAGGATGGATTGGTTCCTGAGGATCCTAATGTTTATGTTGAATGTCTATATGGTGTGTTTATGTCAGTTCCACTTCCTTAACGTGACTTAGGAGGTCAAACCATATCATAGTGGCCTCTCTTCGTATGTTTACCTCAAATCTTCTGTTACTTGGGTAGATGTGGGAGGAGGGTGTTACAGAGTGGTATCAGAGCCTGGTTCACCCCTCAGATTGTATGGCCAGTGTGTTGGTCATGCATTCATGTCGGTTTCATATGTATCTCATGTATTGTAAGACCATGTTCTTGTTGCATTTGCATGGTGTCGATCATGGTTGTAGTGATGTCTCCATGTGATGGTTGATGGTGTTGTTATGGGATGTGTCATCATGAGTGTCTGGTTGTATATGCATTTGTTATGAATGTCAGTGTCTATATGTTGTTATGCATGCATTGCATGGTGAAGGTTGTTGTGCATGAGGTCACTGTATGCAATTATGTTATCATGATGCTATTGGCATGTTATGATGATAATGTGTTGGCTGAGATAGAGCAGGAGATGCAAATAATCAAAGTGAAGTTACAACATTGGACCTCGAAGCAAGAGCATGTCGTCATACAGGTTTGTATGTTGGGCGTTCAAGTATGTAGGTTAAGGATTGTTATATGCATTAGGGTTATATACATTAGGTTTATGTACATGTATATTGATGGTATATACATGATAGATGCTAGTTGTTTAGTGTATTCATATGCATATGTGTTGAATAGTCATGAATTATAGTAACTTGTGGTGGTATGCATTGTTATTGTCTTTTATGTTAGATAACTTGATTATTATGTTATATGTTATATGTTGTTGATGAGTATGTTATAGGTTAACTTTTTGTTGTTATATCCTAGCAACTTGATGATTAGGGTTATTACATTAAGATCTTGATTTTATATGTATCGTACTAATTTGGATTAGTCTATGCAAATGGGTAATGTTATGACATTCAGGTATGAGTTAATATGTTGTGATATTATGTCATACTAATCTAGATTGATCGTGCGTACATGATTGTTATGCATGAATGACAAATGTTTATGAGCTTATGAGGTGAACATGTTAGTCAGTTACTGTTATGGATATCACGATCTTATTTGTGGTTGAGTTGATGTGTTGTGAAGCTATATCGTACTAATCTAGCTTGATTGTGCAGACAAGATAGCCTTCCCGAGACACATTAAGGTATGAGTTTGCTTACGTCCTATACTTGGTGCTGGAATGTTTGATTATGTCGCCTAGTTGATTAATTTAACATGGTATGTTTGCAAGTTGGTTAGATGTTTGACGAATTGAATAATATGAGTATGTGTTCAAATGATATTGTTTTAAGATGATTGTACTAACACATATGTGTTGAGACAGTTGACATGTACTTGAGCATAATAGGTGGCAGTTGTAGCATTATTTCTAATGACTATGAGTTGACCATGGATTATGACATGGTTGTTAGTCTTGGTAAAGGTTGATTTCAAATTTTTAGAAATGATTTCCTTCATATTTGGAACATGTGGTTGACATGTGTGAGAAGTTGCAGGGAAACATGCTTGGTATTAGCATGACAAGGTAATGGTTGATGGGTTTATATAACTAACAGTTGGGTGATGTAACAAAATAAAAAGGTAAAAGAAAGAAATCGAGTAATAATTCCTTTGGCTATGTTTGGAAACCCTAATTCCAAACGAATGAGTGCTTTACATAAAGGAAGTCTTTTTAACCTTGACTTTGTCTGACATTATGTGGATATGTGTTATAGTCATAAACATGTATTTGACAAGTATATCAGCTAGTTTCCAGTTATGGATGGATTCGACAAGGGAATTGGAGCCCCTTGAGTGATGGCATGGACGTGTTCAGTTAAAGGCAATGTGGTTGGGACAAAAAGGTAATGTAACTAGTATGTTGTTATGTTTATTTATGCATTGACAATTATGTGTTCATGGCAATATGATGCAAGGGATTGCATGGCAAAGAGACTGCCATGAAATCTTCAAGAAGGCTTAGGTTGAGCTTTCCTTTGGAAGCACTAGGAAACATGGGGATTGAGTCATGGCGTTCATTGTCAGTTTTGTGCTTTTGGTCTTTTGGTGATTTGTTGTGCTTGATTACGGTTTTTTTTGCGTCTTGTGCATGTCCATGCCACTTTGTTTGCGATGTTGTATTTTC
The DNA here is from genome assembly GCA_031772625.1 of Pinus tabuliformis. Classification (NCBI taxonomy): domain Eukaryota; kingdom Viridiplantae; phylum Streptophyta; class Pinopsida; order Pinales; family Pinaceae; genus Pinus; species Pinus tabuliformis. The sequence continues at coordinate 474,826,512 of CM062810.1, read as the reverse complement.
GTTGGTTTTCATGGTTTTATTCTTGTTTGTGTTTGTTATTGCCTTTTATGTTTTGAGGGTCTTGGGAATTGGTTGGGAAAGAGGAAAGTTAATAGAGCTCAGGGAGAGTTGAATGAAACCTAGCAGGTAATGTGAGACCTAGATGAAGCTTGGGGCATGAGCAAGCCTGGAAGTTGAAGGAAAAAGTATGACAACTAGTTGGATTGGTTGGGTCCATTGGGGTGAATGGACAGTGATAGGACAATCGTGAGAAAAGTAACAAAAAAGGTGAAGTAAATGGATCTGAGGCATCAGATGCCTTGGCTATGTTGGGAATGATTGTTCTCAATGTTGTGCATGGTGTGCACAGATAAAGGGATTTCTCCTAACCTTGACCTTATGATATCTAGTAATCATGTTGTGATCATGATAATGTTGATGTTTATATATGTATACATGCATGTATGTATGTATGTATGTATGTATGTCATGTCTGACAAGGTCATCATGGATCATGATTATTTTATGTTAATGTTCATATGTACATATGTATGTATGTATGTCATTTACTGACTAGATCATTATTATTTTATGTTGATGTTTATATGTATGTATGTGTATGTATGCATATCATTGTCTGATAGGATCATGATTGTTTATGCTAATGTTTATGTATATGTATGTATGTATGTATACATGTATCTATGTCACTGTCCGACAAGGTCATCAAGGATCATTCTTGTGGAAGAATGATTGCTTATGTAGGTGAATGGCATGAAGAGGTTCTTGGTCTTACGAGGAATCAATTGGGAGGAGTAGCCCTAACAAATCTATGAGGTCAGTATCATGTGGTTATGAGTTGATATTATGTGATTATATTATGTCTATGTTATTGGCAGGCTATACCAAGGGATACATCAGCGAAATGAAAGCAGTGTGATCTGCGATATGTTGGGATAAGCATGGATGGCAGAGAGACACTGAAAGAAAGGTTGCTTGGTGGAGACAGTGTGGTTTTGGATGAGTGGTACTATTGTTGTGTTGTACATGTTGCACTTGTGACGTTGTGCACATGCGGTGTGGTATGTATATAGTGTGTGTACATGGTTTTTATGCAATTTTATGTACATGGTGGTACATGTAGTGTTGTGTGAATATTGCATATGCAACGTTGGGTATAGATGGTGCTATGTACATGTTGGATATGCGGTGTTGTGTACATATTGTACTGTGTTCATGATGGATATGCCGTGTTGTGTGCATATGGTGTGGTGCACATGTTGGATATGCAGTGTTGTGTACATACGATGTTATGTACATGTTCGATATGTAGTTCAATGTACAGGTGGTGTTGCGTGCATGTTATACATATGGCACTATGTACATATGGTGTTGTGTGCATGATTGTACAAGTGGTGTTGTGTGCATGTGGTGATGTGTACATGTTGTACAAGTGGCACTATGTGCAGGTGGTGTTGTGTACATGTCGTGCATATGGTGATGTGTACATGTGGTGTCGAATACATGCTGTGCATGCAGTACATGTGGTATTGTGTACACGTTGTACAGGTGGTGTGGTGTACATGTGGCATTATGTACACATTGTGCAGGTGGTTTCATGTACATGTGATGTTGCATACATGCTGTGCAGATGGTGTTGTGTATAGGTGGTAATGTGTACATGTTATACATGTGATACTGGTGTACATGTGGTATTATGTGCATATCGTACATGTTGTGTTGTGTCCTTTCGTTACTATGTATGTGCACTTGTAGTCGTGGTATCACGACATGTGTATTCATTGCATTGTACTCGGTTTATGTATATGTATTACATTGTACATCGTGTATAAGTGTATGCATTATGTGGTGGTGTACACCAGATGTAGGCATATGTATTGTCTTGTCATGTACACTGGTTGTAGGTGTGTATGGTATTTCAGGTTTAGGTGAATCTAATGCATGGTGTTGTATGTCGTGTGTGGTTGCATGTGTGTGATGCACACTATGTGTATGTGCACATGATTAAGGAGAAGGCACTGGGTGTTTGTCAGGTGTGGCAACCGATCTCTATTATGCATGTGATTTATGATTCTAGTGTATGCTCATTACATGTGATCTATGATTCCAATTTATGATGATTGCATGTGATTCATGATTTTTATCTATGATGGTTGTGCTTTGAGCTAACCTGATGTGATATGTTTATACATGATGATTTGGTCAAATATGTTAGTTTGACTTGTTGTGACAGGAAGTAAACAGGATTGCAAGTGTACCTTATTAATGAGCTACCAATGAGGTATGATGTGAATTGATTTCAAATTATTTTAAATCTAATCGAAATTATGTGCTTGGTACAAGAATGCATGAACATGCCCAGTTGGGTGGTTGAAATTGACTACAAGAATTAGCAGCGTTAGCGAAAGGAATTGGAACATGCAGCAGTATGTTGGTAAATCACTTCAGGAGAAGAGCCATTGTGGGACACTGGTACCCAATAGTGTCCATTGATTTCCATGACCATGTTATGATTGATATGATTGTTTTAAGGCAGGGATATGCCTTTGTTTTTGTATATTCTGATGCGAGGAAGCCTTGCCAAGGGATGGACTACCCGAGATGGGGGTGTCAGAAAAACTTGGAAGGTTTGTGACTACAGGGAATGGGATGACCAGATTTCCCAAGGGACTGTGTAGTGGAGAAGGGAAGGTTGGGGATGGATTTTTTTTGGTCATTAGCATTGCTAGATGGAATCGGATGCACATTGGGAGTGTGCCCTACAACAATGAGCCGATAACTATTCATTGAGAGGACAAGTGGCACAGTCTTGTAGCCCTAGGCATTGGATGTAGCTTTGACTTTGGCAGTGGATTCTGGACTTCCTAGGAAGGAGATGAATCTTGGTACTACTTTTGAGGGTGGAGGTGTGAGCCTCTAGATTCCATTTTTCTGGATGAAGGCATCGTATCCCTTTTATTTTTTGGTTGAGAAAATGTGCATATGTGTATATGTTTATATTACTATAAATATTGTATCAAGCTGATTTATAAAGCTCCACAAACAGTATGGTTATTTTTTTATTGAAGCAAATGTGTATGTGTGTATATGTGGTTATTATTGTAAATACCGTAATGAGTTGTGTTATAAATCTCCAGTAAACGGTATGTGTATCATGTTTTAATCAAATGGTCATTGTAAATACTGCAACGAGTTCTGTTATAAAGCTCCATGGGAAGTATGTTTTGTTTTCAATAGTTTGTTAGTTATAGGTGTCATTGAACCCCAAGGATAATTTTCCCCCAAGGGGGAGGGTTATGTAATAGCCCTCGTTAAAAATTCATGTAAAAATATATAATATCACGGTCATGGGACATGTATTCCAAGTTGAATGGTGGGTAAAACATCATAGTGGGTGTTCATTCGGTTTATTATGGCTAAGGAAATCGGCAAAGGCAAAGGCTAAGGCTTTGGAAAGGAATGAGGCATTTATTGGCACATTTATTTATATATGAAAATAAATGAAATTAGGATAAAAGGGGGGTGAAAGGTCACAGGTTGCATGTGAGGAGGAAAATAAAGGAAAATAATGGAAAATTAAGAAAATAGAGGCCTCATTGATAAAAAGGCTTTTGAGGATCAGTGGGTAAGGCTTGGTTAGTTTAGTTTTGGAGCTCTCCCATTATTCTCTCTCTCTCATACTCTTGGATACTTAGAGTTTTCTTGGAGCACTCTTGGAGAGTGTGTCATACCTGGAGTTTTGGAGCAAGAAGGCAAAGGAAGAGCAGGAAAATGCAAGAGGACATCAGGATCAGCAACTATAACGGGTTTTGCTTGCAGGTATCGAGTTGCACATATGTTTTCCTCACTAGTTTTGGCATGCATGTGGTTTCTTGGTTATGATTTGTCATTGGCATGGAGGATAACCTGGATTGGCAGTGGATTTTCCTAGCCTTTCCATTTCCTGGATAGCCATGGTGTTGTGGGTTTATTTATTTCTTTTTCTAGTTGGTTCTCGTGTTTCCTTTAGCTTGGTTTGAGTTATTAGTTCCTGGAGCCTTGGTTGGACAAACGCTCTAGAATCCCTGTAATAGCTTGGGTTGAGTTACTAGTCCTAGAAGCCTCGGTTGGACAAATGCTCTGGAAGCCCTGTAACAGCTTGGGTTGAGTTACTAGTCCTGGAATCCTTGGTTGGAAAAACGCTCTGGAATCCCTTAGTGGGTTGAGTTACTAGTCCTAGAAGCCTTGTTTGGAAAAACGCTCTGGAAGCCTGGCAACAACTGTGGGTTGAGTTACTAGTCCTCAAAGCCTTGGTTGGAAAAACACTTTGGAAGCCCAATGGTGGTTGTAGGTTGAGTTACTAGTCTTGGAAGCCAAGTTGGAACAAATGATATGGAGTCGTGGAAATATTGGGTAGAGACCAATCTAATGATGGTTTCGTGATGTCTAACTGTGAGGTGGAATCACTATTTGATGGGTTGAGGTGGTTGGCCTCTGGAAGCCCTGGATGTTTTTGGATTGGTGTGTTCTATGAGATCCCACATTCATGCTTGGAATATGGCATGGGTGTGAATGGCTGAAGAGATATCTGGCTCAGCCATTCTACAGTCAGGTGGAACATGGTAGTCCCATACCGGGTTGGCTTTTGCATCATTAATATGAGGTTATTTCTCCTTGTTATCTCATGAGTATTATACCGGTTTATATGTGGATTATATGGTTGTTGTTTCCTTGGTAATTTTGTTGTTATTATGCTGGTTATGAATATGTAATATGACAATAGCTATGTATGAATATCATCATGTTTTCATTGGTAAATGAATGAACAATTGATCCATGTGGATATTGGGGGCCACCCACCTATTTCACTTGGACCCCCACCATTGTTCTATCATTTTTTTTTTCAGTTTCCTTAATTGTAGCACAATTTACTATTTTTGCCAGTTTTTTGGGTCCTGAACTTCCGAAGCCATTTTGAGGCCCTAAACGATGTGAATTTTTTTGTCAATATTCCTTTAGGATATTTCATTGAAATCACTTTTTCAGTTGTAGTCCTCAGAGAGATCTTTCCAATGAGGTATCATGCACGTCGAACAGAGATAATATGACCAAGTTACGACCCCGGGAAGTTGGCTACCCAACTAACCCCAACGGGACCCATAAACTCTTGGTGTTACATCTCCTCAGGTTATGGTTTTGGTTGTTTAGGGTTTTCTCTCATTGTTCAATAATAAAAACGCCCATGAGCCTCATTGTAACTCAGTTCATAGGCATGTAGCCACCACATCTCTTCTCAGAGATAAGCTATCATTGCCCGAGCTAGTCTTGTTTCCATTCTGTTTGTAAGCATATTTCATTATTTCATATTAATGAAAGGAAGTGTTATTTCTGAGACATCTCTGTATGTATGGTTATATATGTAATTTGTTGTGTTCATGTTTAAATTCAGATCATTGGTATCATAGTGGTTTATTCTTTCTCTGTTTTTCTTTGCATGTCCCCAACGAGGTTGGGATATAAGGAGATAGGGCTCAAACTGGTCTAACCTTTGCAAGACCAGCCTCATAAATCCCGAAAGCCTCCCATGGGGGAAGAAAAAAAATATGAGGGAGCAGGAGATCTTATCAAAATATTGCTCGAGGAGGCCCTCGAGAAACAAAGGAACGTGATTATGGATAATATACCTCAGAACCTTCAACAGTTGCCCAATAGCGGCGCATCCACATCCAACAGCCACTTAGGAGGCTCCACACCTTTTAAGGTACAAGTAAACTTTGACATTCCCATATTTGAGGGCCAAATAGATGCAGATGCCATAGATAAATGGTTGAATCTTCTAGAAGGATATTTTTATGTTCATGATTTTCCCAGCCAGGAAAACATTACTTTTTCTCTTCTCAAAGCCGCCCCCCACGTCAAGGACTGGTGGGAAACCTATTGTGAGCAAAAGGATGAAAGTATGACCTCACTATTTTCATCCGCTCTCACTTGGAATTCATTCCAGGACGCCATCAACGAGCAGTACTACTCTGACGGGAGCTACAACGACAAATACTTAAAGTGGACCACGCTACGGCAGGGAAGGGACCAAGATGTGCAGGAGTTTACCAATGTTTTTCATACCCTTCGCACAAATTTGGGTAAGGATTCTGAGAAACATTTGGTACCCAAGTACCATGGTTGCCTACATAGATACATCCAGGACGAGATGGAGTTCCTGGACATCTCCTCGCTTGGTAGTAGAAGTTTAAATAGAAGAAGTGAGACTTTGGATCTGTGAATCCAAAGAAAGGGAAAGGTGCCCCCAAACTGCAGAACAAAGGACAAATCCAAAGTGAGATGGCCAAAGACAAAATTGTGAAGCTGAAGAAGGACACGGGAAGTGGTGTGACTTCCATAAGAGCTCCACCCACAATACAAGTGAGTGTCGGGCCAAGCAATCACTGGTGGTCGAGCTGAAGGCTTCAGAATCAGATGCATGTTATGACCCTGAGTCAGAACCCAACAAGGGGAATGACAAAGGGAAGCAGATTATTGGTGTGGAGCCCAATGCCGCTGTTGCCACCACAAAGATCTAGAAGGAGGAACCCAAAGATCCAGAGGAGGAGGAGCGTCTCTTCCACTCCCAGATGTGGGCAAAGGGTTCCCTGCTACAGTTCATTGTCGACAGCGAGAGCCAAAAGAACCTCATTGCAGTAGAGGTCATGAAGCAGTTGGGCTTACCAACCACAACACGCCCATAATCATACACTATTGGGTGGCTTCACCAAGGACGAGATCTACACGTGAGCCAACAATGTTGCCTTCCATACAGCATCAATCCCTTCATGAATGAGGTATTATGTGACGTTGCTCCCCTTGATGTTTGTGATGTATTATTAGACCAACCATACTTGTGGAAGCAACATGTTGTGTATGAGTCAAGGCCTCGCGTTTTTATTGTTACATTGGGAAATAATTTGTAAAGGATACCGGAGGTAGCACCACCTACTGCCATCTCTCTGGTTACTGCAAAACAATGGAGTGAGCTCATTTCAAAAACTAGGAAAAAAAAATTCTTGATGATACGCCCTCAAGGAAAGAAGAATACGGTGGCCATGACCTCCTTATAGGGCCCCTCCACATGACAACAACAGATGGACAAGGTTGTGGAGAAGTACGAGGACATCTTCACCTCCCCCGCAAGGGTGCCTTTGCACTGTCAAGTCAAGCACTCCATTGATTTGACCCCAGGTGCATCGTTACCCAATGGATCAATATATCGGCGCTCCATTTGAGAGAATGATGAAATCAAGAGGAAAATACAAGATCTACTACAGAAAGGTCACATTCAGTCGAGTTCATCGCCCTGTGGGAGCCCGATTGTGTTGGCACAGAAGAAGGATGGGACTTGGAGACTCTGTATTGACTATCGGGCGTTGAACAAGATCATTGTCTGAAATAGGTACCTGATCCCACAGATTGATGACCTTGTGGACCAACTCAAGGGGGGGGATATTTCAGCAAGATCGACTTGAAGTCCTGATATCACCAACTACCATTCGAACCCTCTCATGTGTGCAAGACTGCCTTCAAAGCGGAGGAGGGCCTTTTCGAATGGTTGGTTATGCCTTTCGGGTTGACAGATTCTCATGCAAGCTCCATAAGTCTGATTGATGACTTCTTGTAGCCATTCACCAACTCATTTGTAGTGGTATACTTGGAGGACATCCTGATCTTTAGCCAGAGTTGGGAAGAGCACCTCCACCACACTCGACAGGTTATCCAAACATTGTGGCAACACAAGATGTGTGCCAATTTGGAGAAATGTACTTTTTGCATGACCCAGGTTCAATATTTGGAATACATTATTAATGAACAGGGGATGCATGTGGATCTAGCCAAGATCCAAGTCATTTGTGATTGGCTAGCCCCAACCACTCTAACAGAGCTCCGCGGCTTTCTGGGTCTTGTCAATTTCTACCGCACGTTCGTGTTGGGGTTCTCTCATATACTTGGCCCTTGAGTCAAATCACCAAAGGAGGAGTGAAAGCAAAATTATTTTGGTCTAAATCTCAACAGAAGGGATTCAAAGATTTGAAACATAACCTTTGCTCTGCACCAGTGCTCACATTACTAGACTTGCAACAACCATTTGAGATCGAAACAGATGCCTCTGACTATGCTATTGGGGCGGTCCTTACTCAACAGGGGCATCCAGTGGCATATCACAGTGAGACACTTTCAGACATAGTCCGAAAGTATCCCACTTATGACAAAGAGATGTATTCCATTGTGCAGGCCTACCGACAATGGAATCATTACATTTTGGGGAAGGAAATGGTCATCCACACAGACCACTGATCCCTGCAGTTCATACAGACACAAGGGAAGTTGTAGAATGATCACCATCAGAAGTGGTCAACATACCTACAACAGTTCCATTTGAATATCAAGTACAAGAAGGGCATCACAAATAATGTTGCATACTGCCTCAGCCGACCACCGACCATGGCATTAACCATCGTGCTCAACTCTTGTGGGCACGAGACTTCTTATTGGTCACTTCTATACAAAGACCCAGAATTCGACCACACATATCATACGCTCTTGGAGGGTCAGCAAATTCCAGATTTTCACCTCTAGGATGCTTTGTTATGCCACATGGGACACCTTTGTGTTCCTTCAAGCGAGCATGCGAAGATGATTTAGGAAGCACACTACAGTCAGGCTACTGGGAATTTCGGGGTCGAGAAAATGGTGGCAGTACTACAAAAGTATTTCTATTGGCTGAATCTTCGATAGGATGTCGGGAAGTACATTAGATCTTGCACTGCCTGCGCCATTTCCAAATCGACCATCAATAAGAAAGGTATCTATACTTCACTACCTACCCCTAGTCGACCTTTGGAATCCATCTCCATCGATTACATGTCAAGCCTTCCTTCTACTAAGAATATCAATGCCTATTTTTTTTGTCGTTGACAGATTCTTGAAGATGACCGTTATGGCGGCCTGCAAGAAGAGTATCACAGCAGAAGCCACTGCTAAACTCTTCTTTGAATGAGTGTGGTTACACTTTTGGATCCCACATTCTATCATCTCAGATCGGGACAGCATGTTCCTCAATACATTCTGGTCCAGTCTCTGGTCGATGTTGGACACCAAGATCACTAAGTCCACAGCTTTCCATCCCCAAACTGATGGCCAAACAGACGTCATCAACAGGATGATCGTACACATTATGCACATGCACAACTCAAAGCATCACATGGGATGAGAGCCTCCCCTATGTCCAACACAGCTACAACCGGAGTCTCCACAACTCAATTGGTCACAACCCTTTTCAAGTGGGCTTAGGATTCCAACCACTATGTCCCATTGATGTGGCCATACCATTTTCAGTGACTCAGGTGGATTCAACTCATGTCTAGTCCGAAGTTGACAAGGCAAATAGCTTCATTGAGCACATTCAACACATCCGCCAATAGGTCCATGACATATTGGACAAAGCCAATGCTAAGTACAAGCAGCGACATGATCAGCATCGAGTGCCACACAAGTTCTAGGTGGGCGACAAAGTTTGGCTACATTTGCAGAAGGAGCACCTCGCTGGGCCCCACCACAAGATTCACTCGCTTTGATATGGCCCATACACCATCACCAAGGTTGTGGGAGATAATTATTTTGAGCTCAGCATTCCCCCATTCCTTGGCCTACACCCAGTGTTCAATGTCGATCGCCTTCGGCCATATTTTCCACCATTATTGGACACATCTAACATTGCAGAACAACTCACACCAACAGAGTTAAATCCAAAATGCATGAAACAAGCTGCAATTGATCGAATCATGGACACGCATATCAAAACACTCGCCAGTAGAAGATCCAACTATATTGAGTTTTCAAAGCCAGCCAACTTGTGCACCAAGGAAAATGGCTCACTAGGGACTAAGTTCAGCAGAAGTTTCCTCATCTCATGGAGGAACTCAACGCAATGGAGACCATTGCTTCCTAAGGGAGGAGGAATTTTCTAGGTGGATATTGGTGGCCACCTTCCTATTACGCTTAGACCCCCACCATTGTTTTTTTCCTTAATTGTAGCACAATTTACTATTTTTGGAAATTTCTCAGGTCCTAAACTTCCAAAGCCGTTTTGAGTCCCTAAACGATGTTTTTTTGGAAATATTTTTTTGAGTGATTTCTTTGAAATTGTGTTTTTAGTTGTATTCCTTGGAGAGATATTTCCAACGAGGTACCATGTGTTTCAAACGGAGATAATATGACCAAGTTATGACGCCGAAAAGTTGGCTACCCAACTAACCCCAACGGGGCCCATAAACTCTTGGTGTTACATCTCCTCGGGTTAGGGTTTTGGTTGTTTAGGGTTTTCTCTTATTGTTCAATAATAAAAATGCCCTTGAACCCCATTGTAACTCAGTTCATAGGCATGTGGCCACCACATCTCTTCTCAAAGATAAGCTACCATCACCCGAGCTAGTCTCATTTCCATTATGTTTGTAAGCATATTTCATTATTTGATATTAATGAAAGGAGGTGTTATTTCTACTGCATCTCTGTATTTATGGTTATATCTATAATTTGTTGCATTCTTGTTTAAATTCGGATCAGTAATGTATCTATGGCCTATTGGATGAAATGGCAGTTGATGTGTTGAGGCATCAATGCTTCTTAGCGATTCTCAGCTAATTGTGAGACCCTTATGCTTAGATCTTCTATTTACACCTGTAGATTACATATTCATGATATGTTTGACGGAATTCTTGTCATGGCTAGTAGGGGTCCAATCAAGGTCTTATTCAATTGATTGCATTTGTACTATCATTTCTCTATTACTTTACTGTTTTGAAGATGTCATTCAATTCAGGTAGAGACCTAGCCTCTGGGCCTGAAAAAGTGGCTCAAATCTCGGGGACACTGCACATCACTATGAAAAATAGTCCCTGGACGTTGGTTTGCAGGCATGTGGGAGCATCCAAAGGTCAATTGGTTCAAAATCTCGGTGGGACTTAAGGGCTGATTAGCAGAAAGGTTGGATTGGTTCCTGAGGGTCCTAATGTTGATGTTGAATGTATGTATGGTGTGTTTTCGTCAGTTCCACTTCCTTAATGTGACTTAGGAGGTTGAATCATATCATGGTGGCTTCTCATCACATGTTTACCCCAACCTGATGGTTGCTTGGGTAGATGTGCGAGGAGGGTGTTACACATCTACTCATGTTTGAGATCAAGCAATCCCATTAGTTACTTCATTTGTCAAGTCTCTCCCAAAACAACCCATCCCTACAATCCTATAAGACAAAGGCAAGAAACACATGGCAGATCCTGACTCAAGTTCCAATGACTCCACCTCTACCTCCAGATCTTGCATAGTTAAAGAAAAGGTAGAAGGAAAAGTGATATGTCATTTTTGTATTTACATCTAGAGACATGATGACTTTTATTTGTTGTAGATTTCTTTGAGTTACTGCTCAAGGTACCACTTGGGCTGAATTATGTTATTGATTTAAATCAACCTATGGGTAACCTAAAAGCCCAGCTAATTTGCTATGTGATTATAAAAAGATTGTTTATAATAAAGGTGAAACTATTAAATATTTCAGTTTACATTTATATAATCAAATTCTTGAAAAAATAAGACCGTAGAATCAAGCTTCCTTAATGCAGTATTACAATGCACTAAATTCCTCCTATGATCACAGGTTGGAAGAAAAGTATGCAAATAGTCTTCGAACAACTTTACAAACTTGTTTGGAATTTGAAGAGAAATAACATAGAACATGTTTACCTATTGATGATGCCAATAAACAAACTAATATGTCGATTGTATTGCAACTTGTTTAAGACATTAGTAATCGAATAATTTCTTTTGATAGGAAAGGCATTAATTCATTCATATCTCCATGCAAACATGCTTCGGAAATATGAATTTGAATTTCCAACCTAAGAGTATTTTGTTAAGAGTATGGTGCAACTTTTGTGAATAGAACCATGACGAAAATGCTTACGATGTACGGAAAAGTGCTAGAGAATGAATCTTTGGAAAAATACCTAATTCAATAATCCTAGCAATAGACTAGGCCCCTGAAGGTGATGTATTACTAGTAGACATGAGAAATGAGTCATATTAGAACAAAGGCAAGAATCATCCTCAAAAAACTATTGTTGCCCAAGGAACTTTCTCGTAGTCAGTAGATTTCTAAAACACTGTAAATGAATAAGTTTTTAGAGGCTCACAAATTATTAAAGTATGCCCCTCCCCTCCTTCTTAGTCTTTATAAAAATACAATATATTAAAGCAAATGGCCACTATGAAAGTTGGCACTTCATTACTTGATATGGTTACTACTTTTTAGTAACAAAAATACCTCAACAATTTTATGGAAGGAAAAATTGTTAGGTCCCTATAATACTAGTGATTCCTCCATTACTATTGTTATTGTATCCCTTATTGTTATTGTTGTGCCCCTATTGTCCGCATATTGTTATCATTTTGCCCCATAGAATCCCACTATTGTTATGTTTTTGCCTTTATATTATGAATGTTAGGTCGCCTTTGGTTATATTGTGACCCCTTAGACTCCTATATACAGAAAGGAGGTTTTGTCATTTGAATCATCTAAGAATTGTTCATTTGTGTAATGTAAAGGATGTTTTCCCCTCGAAGAGGTTTATTTCTAAGGCGTTGATCTATCCTTTCTATCTTTTTGTGAGCTGGTTTCATAACATTTCGTATCAGAGCTTTGGATTCTAGGATTTCGCTGCTCCAAACAGGTCATCGTGAAATTTTCGCTATAACTTTTTTTCTACAAAGTTTCAGAAGCCTAAAAAAACCTATTTGAGACAAAATCGATCTGAACCTCGGGCCTGAATTTCAAATCTTTTCTCGTTATATTTTCAGAGATATAATCTGAGGAAGTTAGGGTTTTTACAGACCCATGAATTACATTCCAAACAGGTGACCTTGGGAAAATAATCATAACTTTCGCTCTGAGCATCAGATTGAATTTTCGTAAGAAGTTATAGAAATAGGACGGACTATAGTTTTTGGGTATCATTTTCAGAACCTAAGGTTGAAACAGTGACCCGCGGCACGTCGTACAAGTTCGCTCTACTGAACTAGTCTATACTCAGGTCATCGTGGGATATTTGGCATAACTCTTCATTGGAGAATCCAATCTTGATCATACTTGCGGGGTTAGAAATACTACTCAGAGGGTTACTGCAGGAAGAAATTTCAGACCTTGGAGATCCAAAATTACAGAGATACATCATATTCAATATCAAGCTCCTACAAAGTGAAAAAATGTGTGTAGTTTTTTTAAAATTTTTGCATAAGCTTGGTTTGAAAAATTAGTTTGAAGGAATTCAAAGGGCATAGTGAAGCATTATTATTGGTAATTGATGCCCTGAAGAAAGAAAATGGAAACACCTAGTAAGCAACCTGAAAGCTCTAGCATGACACCTAAAGAAGAGGAAGAAATGCAACATGATATATCAAAATTACGAGACCAAGTGCAACAAATTTCACTCACAGAAAAAGTAACAGAAGCTAAGATGGATGGTTTAAAGAAAGGCGTAGAAGCTAAGATGAATGACGTGGAAGCTAAGATGGATGGTGTGGAAGCTAAGATGAATGATTTAAAGAAAGGCATAGAAGATTTGAAGATAGATTTAACAAAGTTTCTACAAGAAATGCTTACTAATGGCGAAAGGGTGGTAAAGGAAACTCATGATGAGAACAAAATAAATGTTAATCATGATTTCATAGACTCTAATGTTGGATTGAATAAACACCATATTCCAAAGATCGATATGAGGAAGTTTGATGGAAAGTATCTCGGAACATGGATACTACAGATGGAGCAATTTTTTGATCTCCATAATGTGTAAAAAACACAAAAGGTACTCATTGCAACTTTATATTTGGAACCAAATCAGTTTGTATGGTATCGATGGCTTTGATCTCGTAAACAAATTGTCACATGGGCTATTTTTACGGATGAAATGATAACACCTTATGAGGATACAAAAAGCAACACTTTTTTTAGCTAATTGATAAATCTCAAACAAAAGGGTTCAATGATGGACCACATTGAGAACTTCCAAAAATTGAATATAAGAGTAAAAGATATTCCAGAGGAGCATAGGATTGATGTGTCCATAGGGACTTTAAAAGATAACATCCAACATGAGGTTCGCCTTTAGGAACCAGATTCATTGGAGAAGGCATTCAGGTTGGCAAGAAAAAAGGAAAGCAAAATTATGGCAACAAGGAATCCTACCACTCAAAATCATAAAGATGGAAGTGTTGCTGCCCCTAGCCATCCACAACCTACAATGTTGACACCACAAAAATTGGAAGAAAAAATAGCAAAAGGGCTTTGTTACAGTTGTGATAGAAAATACACTAAAGGTCATAAGTGTGCCGAGAAGAAATTATTTTACATAGATTGTGAAGAGGAGGAATAAAAGGAACAAGAAACGTCAAAAGAAGAGGATATACACCAAGAACAAACCCTAGAAAAAGAAGAAATGAATCTGACCATATATTGTAATGCATTGGTTGGAATTACCACTCCTCAAACTATCAAGATAGAAGGGCATATCAAGAAGAAAAAGGTAATAGTGTTGATTGATTCGGGAAGTACCCATAATTTTATTCATTGTAAGATAGCCAAGGAATTGAATTGCTTCCTATATCCAGCACCAAAGTGTAAAGTGATGGTTTCAAGTGGAGGAACCATAAATTTATCAGGAAAGTGCCATAATATCAAGCTATCCATGGGAGAATATGTATTGAATATCCCAATGCTTTTCATTCCAATGGGTGGTGCTGATGTTGTACTAGGAGTCCAATGGCTACAATCCTTGGGTACAATAGCTTTTAATTTTCAAGAAATTTTCATGAAATTCTATTCAGAAGGAAAGGAAGTTGAATTAAGGGGTATCGTAGGGAAACTGGGAAAGATAATCAACTCTAACAGAATGAAAAAGCTTCTAAAGAAATAACAACGAGGCATAATTGCACAATTATTTTCACTAGAGGTTCCCACATCGAAATCATCCATTTCTCTAGATCTCCAAAAAGTCTTGGACAATCATTCCAATGTATTTGAGACTCCCAAAGGCCTCCCACCTATTTGTGATCATGATCATGCTATTAATTTTATTCCAGGAAGTGTTCCTCCAAACATCAGGCCTTACAGATATCCCTATGTCCAAAAGAGTGAAATTGAACGTATGGCTGCAGAAATGCTAGAGGCTGATATAATTCAACCTAGTCAAAGTTCTTTCTCTGCTCCAGTAGTATTGGTTTACAAGAAGGATGGATCATGGTGCATGTGTCCATATTATAGGGAGCTCAACAAGCTCACTATTAAAGATAAATTTCCCATTCATGTCATTGATAAACTATTGGATGAGTTGCATGGATCAATTTACTTCACCAAGTTGGATCTTTGTTCAAGATATCATCAAATCAGAATGAAGATTGAATAGATTCCAAAAACAACATTTAGAACTCGTGAGGATCATTATGAATTTTTGGTCATGCCTTTTGGCCTTACTAATGCACCTTCTACATTTCAAGGTTTGAGGAATTCCATTTGCAAACCCTTCCTTAGAAAATTTGTATTAGTATTTTTTTGATGATATACTAATCTACAGCAACTCTTGGAAGGATCATGTCCAACATGTTGACATGGTGCTCAAACTATTGGAGGAGAAACAATTATATGCAAAAATCTCCAAATGTTTCTTTGGAGTACAAGAGGTGGAATATCTGGGTCATATTGTATCTCTTGAACATGTTAAGGTAGACCCTAGAAAAATTAAAACCATTAAGGAATGGAAAATCCCCACATCCATAAAGCATCTACGAGAATTTCTCGGGTTGACAGGGTATTATCACAAGTTTGTTAAGAATTATGGGAGAATAGCAGCACCTCTAACAACATTATTGCAGAAAGATGCATTTTCATGGACTCCAGAAGCAACGAAGGCCTTTGAACATCTTAAAGAGGCAATATGTCAAGCATCAGTCTTAGCTACACCGGACTTCACAAAACCTTTATTGTGGAATGTGATGCCTCAAGAAATGGAATTGGTGTTGTTTTAATGCAAGAAGAAAGACCCGTTGCTTTCGAAAGTCGTCCAATCAAAGGAAAGTATTTACACAAAGCTATTTATGAGAAGGAAATGTTGGCAATACTACATGCACTTAACAAATGGTGACCCTACCTAATGGGAAGACACTTCAAGGTAAAAACAAATCATGATAGTATTAAATAATTTTTAGAACAAAGATTATCTTCAGAAGAGTAGCGAAAATGGGTCACAAATATGTTGGGTTATGACTTTGAAATCATCTACAAAAAATGGAAGCAAAATGTTGTGGCAGATGCACTCTCAAGAAAGGATGAGGATGTGGAAGCATATCTTTGCACCATTCCTATTGTCCAACCAGATTGGATAAACGAAGCAAGGGATGAATGGAAGAATGACGAGGAAGTGTGGGCACTCATTCAAAAGATACAACAAGATCCCAGTACATCTGATACATTTAGCTGGAAAAATGATTCGTTATGGTACAAGGATAGGTTATATATATGTAAGAATTCCCAACTCAAAAAAAGATTCTTAGGGAATTGCACACCTCTCCCTTAGGAGGGCACTCAAGATTTCTAAAAACCTACCACAAGGTTAAGAAGGATTTTTTTTTGGGATGGCCTTAAATCAAATATTCAAAAGTTTGTGGTGGAATGTTTGGTTTGCCAACAAAATAAATTTGAAACAATTAAGACCCCAAGACTATTAGAACCTTTATCCATTCCAAGCCAACGTTGGGAGGAGGTTTCAATGGATTTTATCACAGGTTTACCCAAGTTCGAAGGAAAGAGTGTTATCATGGTGGTAGTTGATAGACTTACCAAGTATGCACACTTTTGTGCATTATCTCATCCATTTAAAGCGAGTATAGTTTCTACTACATTTATGGAAATAATTCAGAAGCTACATGGAAACCCAAAGATTATTGTAAGCGACAGAGATCCCATTTTCACTGGAAATTCTTGGACAAAATTATTTTATTGTCTTGGTACTCAATTAGCTCATAGCTCATCTTATCATCCTCAATCTGATGGGCAAACTAAGATAGTAAACAAATTTTTGGAAGGATATCTTCGTTTCTTTGTATCTGATAAACAGACACAATGGGTCAAATGGTTGCCTCTAGCTAAATGGTGGTATAAAACTTCCTTCCATACTGCAGCAAAAATGACCCCATTTATGGAAATTTATGGATATCTTCCACCATCCATCACATCATATTTAAGAGAAAATTCTAAGGTTAAAGTAGTGGAAGATCACATCGAGCATTAGCAACTAGTTCTCCAACTCTTAAAGGATAACCTCACCTTGGCGCAAAATAGAATGAAATAGCATGCAGATCAACATCATAGCGAAAGCAGTTTTGATGTAGGTGATTCGGTATTCCTACGGCTACAACCATATAAACAAATTTCCCTCAAGCAAGCTAAGAAGGATAATAAATTATCACCAAAGTATTATGGTCTATACAAGGTGTTGCAAAACATAGGTACTATGGCATACAAATTAGAGCTTCCTGCAGATTCCTGAGTGCACCCAATTTCCCATGTTTCATGCTTAAAGAAGGTTATAGGTGACAAGCTTCCAGTTCAAAAAATATTTCCATAACTTGATGAGGAAGGAAAAATCATATTGGAACCTGAAGGAGTCAAAGAAACAAGAATTCGACAGCTACGAAATCGATCAATTTCAGAGTATGTCATCAAGTGGAAGAACTTACCCATTGAAGATTCCACATGGGAGGATGAGAATTGTATACATAAGCATCCATAACTACTCAAGCATTAAGGACAACACTTTTTTGAAGGAGAGGGGCATGTTAGGTACCTACAATACTAGTGATTCCCCCATTACTATTGTCGTTGTATCCCTTATTGTTATTGTTGTGCCCTTATTGTCCCCATATTATTATTATTGTGCCCCATAGAATCCCACTATTGTTATTTTGTGCCTTTATATTATTATTGTTAGGTCAGCTTTGGTTATATTGTGACCCCTTAGACTCCTATATATAAAAAGGAGGTTTTGTCATTTGAATCATCTAAGAATTGTTCATTTGTGTAATGTAAAGGAGGTTGCCCCTCGAAGGGGCTTACTTATAAGGCGTTGATCTATCTTTTCTATATTTTTGTGAGATAGTTTCATAACAAAAACTTATTTTTTCTAGTTTAAAAAAAAATATAAGAAGAAAAGGACAAGTACATAAATAAGTTAGGTATGTGTAATCCTAACAATCCAATTAATATTTCTGCATTTTATGTTTCAATGAAGAATATGGATAAGATTTCACATTATTGTTTAATTGATGGTGGATATTGCCTAAATGTAACGTCTAAGTCATAATTGAAGATTTGGGTGTATATTGTATAAATGAAAATTCTAAAGGCATGTTGTATTACAATAAACACTAAACACACATCATTAGTGAAATTAAGGATGCAACTTTAGTCTTTTGTGCACATCCAAACATCTGACCCACTTGCAACATACAGGTAATTGATATGTTGGTATGCAACTACTTCATTATTTTGGGAAGAGACTACCAATCTTTTACATGTGGATATACGTCCATGGATGGAACTCAAATGTATCTCCCAAAAGCTAGTAAATGTTAGAAAATTATATATTATAGAGCAATGGAACACATAAAATATATTGCAGAAATATAAACACAGAAGACACATAAAATAAGAGAGACACAGATATATGTGGTTCACCCAATTTTGGCTACGTCCATGGAGAAACAGCCAGTCCTTCCTTTTATATTATCCAGCAAAATGGAGAGATACAACCTACAGTAGATCCGTTGTAATTCCCTCTTCACTCTCACACAATCTCCACTCTCTTTCTCACTCAGAATACAGATGTACATAGACGCGATACAATTCCCTCATATATAGCAAGGGGGTTGTCTTTTAGGGAAAAAAAACCCTAAATTTAACATAACTTCTACCATCATATCTCTGCCTAATGAAGGCCCAGGTTGACTACGAAATTACAACATTTTACAAGGCGAATTTACATCTATTTTTAGCTTTAGGGGCGCTGCCCTTGATCCCCTGCCGGGGGGGCTCCTAAAGATCACTGTCACCCCCCATGGACACCCCTTGCAGTGTAAAGATTACGGGCGGTGTTGCCGCCACATTACGAATTGGGTTTCAATGCGGTGATACCTCTGAAAATAGAATATAATTAGGCTCCACACCCAACAATCCCCCACTTGGAGACTGATTATAACAACTCCACCACTGCTTCATTTGCTAGAAAATGACTCCACTTTGGACCTGGCTATTTCTCATCTTCTTCATCATACTCGAAGACCAATTGAAACTAAGCATAATCTCAGTTTCTCCCTGGTTACAACTTTCATTAACATATCTGCAGGAATCTGGCTAGTGTGTATCTTTTCCAGCTTCAACTTTCCATCTTCCAACACTGACCGTATGAAATGGTACTTGAGTTTTATATGTTTAGTCTTGGAATGAAATGCAAATTTATTTGCAAGATGTATGGCACTCTCGTTGTCACTGTATAACCTGCCCAACTCCTGCTTCTTACCTAATTCATCTAGAAACCCTTGTAACCAAATCATTTCTTTACTAGCCTCTATAGCAGCAACATACTTTGCTTCCATTGTTGAGAGTGCAACAACACTTTTCAGTTTTGAAACCCAACTGACAGTTGTTCCACCTACAGTAAACACATACCCTGTTGTGCTCCTCTTGTTATCTCTATCACCCGCCATATCTACATCAACATATCCCTGTAGAGAAATGTTTGAACCACCAAGGCATAATGTTTGATTTGTGGTACCTCTCAAATACCTGAGAATCCACTTCACTGCCATCCAATGTTCTTTTCCTGGATTGTTCATGTACCTGCTTACAACTCCCACTGCATGTGCAATATCAGGCCTTGTACAGACCATTGCATACATTAAGCTTCCAACTGTTGATGCATATGGAACTTTAGACATATAAACCATTTCTTCTGGAGTCTTGGGACACACCTCCTTACTTAGTTTGAAATGGCTAGCCAAAAGTATACTAACTGGTTTTGCACTTTGCATATTAATTATTTTCAACACCTTTTCTATGTACTCACTCTGAGACAATGTTAATTTTCAATTCTTCTAGTCTCTGGTTATTCTCATACCAAGGATTTGTTTTGCAGAACCCAAATCCTTCATTGCAAATGAGTTCGCCAATTTTCTTTTGAGCACATTTATTTATTGCATGTTAGAACCTGTAACAAGCATGCCATCTACATACAATAACAATATAATATAGCTGCCATCATTTTGCCTTTTGAGAGAAACACTAGGATCAGAGTGACATCTAGTATAACCTTGTTTAGACATAAACCTATGAAATTTTAAATAGCACTGCCTTGGAGCCTGTTTTAATCCATACAAGCTCTTCTTCAACCTGCACACTAGTTTCTCCTTCCCTTTTACCTCATATCCTTGTGGTTGCTGAATATATATCTCTTCCTCCAAATCCCCATGGAAAAAGGTTGTATTTACATATAACTGCTCAAGATGAAAATCTTCAGTTGCTACGAGACTTAAAATAGTTATGATTGAAGTCATTTAAACAACAGGTGAAAATATCTCATCAAAGTCTATACCTTTTTTCTGTGCAAATCCCTTCACCACAAGTCTAGATTTATACCTTTCTCTACCTCCATCTTCTTCCTTCAACCTGTAAACCCATTTATTCTACAATGTTGTTTTACCTACAGGAAACTTGACTAAGTCCCAAGTATGGTTATGTGCTAAGGAGTCCATCTCTTCTTTCATGGCTTGCTCCCACTTCTTCCTGGTTTCTACCTGCACTGCTTCTTCATAACATTCGAGTTCACCAGAATCAATCAACAATATATCATATAATGAAGGAGAGTATCGTTCAGGGGGGTCTACTTATCCTGGTAGATATTCTAACACCACTTCCAGGTGTTTGAGGTGCTTGTTGCTGTTGTGGTTGTTGTTGTTATTCTGATTGTTGATCATTATGATTTTTAGGCACCATCACTTTTTCTACGATCTCATCAAGCACTGTGGATTCTCTCTTTTCTTTTTCCTGTTTCTTTTCCTGCAGTTGATCCTTATACAAAACCTTTTCATTGAATATGACATCCATTCTCCTAATGATTTTGTGTTTTTCATAATCATAAAAGCGATAACCAAAATCATTAACACCATATCCAATAAAGGTACATTTCTTTGATTTTGCTTCAAGCTTTGTTTTGTTTTCTTTATTAAAGTGGACAAAGGCTTCACAACCAAAAGTCTTTAAAAATGAGTAGTTTACCTTTTTACCTATCCATGCCTCCTCTGGAATGCCACCATCCAAGGAACTTGAAGGCCCTCTGTTTATTAGATAAATAATAGTATCTACAGCATCTGCCCAAAATTGTAAATGCAATCCTGCATGCAATCTCATGCACCTTGCACGCTCCATGATTGTCCTGTTCATCCTTTCTGACACACCATGTTCTTGTGGTGTTCCTAGAAATGTCTTCTCTCTGTGAATTCCCTTCTCTGAAAAGTCCCTATAAAACTCTTTGCTGCAATATTCACCTCCATTGTCTGATCTGAGACACTTCAACCTTTTTCTTGTCTCATTTTCAACCAAAGCTTTCCATTTCTTGAAAGTATCAAATACATTAGATTTATTTCGAATACAATAAATCCAGGTTGTTATGGTTGCATCATCAATAAAAGTAACATAATAATGAGAGCCACCAAGAGATGATACCTGAGTAGGTCCCCATACCCTGAGGAATCTGACTCTCTTTTATTTTCCATAAACACAATTCTCACAGAATTTTAAATCAACATGCTTCAAACCTGGCAACAAATTTCTTGAGTGAAGAATTTGCATACCCTTCTCACTCATGTGCCCAAGCCTATGATGCCACAATGTTGTATCTTCTCTTGTAGAGGTTAAAGCATTAACATAATTAGAAATACCATTGCATAAATACAATGTACCAACCTTTTCTCCTTTTGCTATTACCAGGGATCCTTTAGTGACCTTCCAGGTTTTATCTATAAAAGTAGTCACACAGCCTTCACCTCCCAAATGCCCTATTGAAATTATATTTTTCTTCATATTTGGAACATATCTTACCTCCTTCAATAGCCATTGATTTCCATTTCGCTATTTTATGAAAACTGTACCCATTCCAATGATTTTTCATGGTTTATCATCACCCAATCGAACCTGTCCAAAATCTCCTTGAACATAATCATGAAAATGTTTCCTATTAGGTGTGGTATGGAATGAGGCCCCTGAATCTACCACTCAGGCATCAATAATATTTTCTAATGAAAGAATCAAAGCATCTTGCAACACATCACCTGTCACATTTGCTTCATGAATGTTTTCTTCCTGTGCGTCTCCTTCTTTTCCCTTCTGAGACTTGTAGTATTTCTTCAGGTGTCCTTTCTCCCCGCAATTCCAGCACACTATCCCCAATCTGGACTTGGATCTACCTTTCCTTGACTCACTGTGATATCTTGGGCTCTTTCCTCTTTCCATTTTTCTTCCCCTAGCCTCTGCAGTAAAAGCATTACCTGATGTCTCATCGGAGCTTTTCCGTCGCATGTTCTCACTAAGGATTGCACTAAAAACATCATCAAACTTTAAAGTACTAGATCCAGAGATAGAGTTACTAACAACAATGAGCATAGAAATAACAAAGCCCTAACTTCATCATAAAAAGTTACCCCTACATAACTTAACTGACTCGTAACTGTATTAAATTCATTTAAATGATCAACAACAGATCCACCTTCTGACATCTTCATATTAAATAAACTCTTCATAAGAAATACCTTATTTGAGGTTGAGGGTTTTTCATATAGTTTGGCCAATGCTGACATTAAACCATTTGTTGTCGTTTCCTTTGAAATAGTAAAGGCCATCGACACTGCTAGGCATAGTCGTATTGTTCCAAGTGCCTTTTTATCGAGAATATCCCATTTTGTGTCTATCATACTCGTCGGCTTCTTTGTCTTTCCACTCAATGGTTGGTACATATCTTTCTGGTACAAATAATCTTCCATCTGCATCTTCCATAGCTCGTAGTTTTGGCCATTAAATTTTTTGACCCTAAACCTACCATCTTCCGCCATTGCTCCCACTCAAACCAGGAACCCTTCTCTCCTGTGATTTTATCAGTCAAATAGACCTTCGACTCTGATACCAATTGTTAGAAAATTATATATTACAGAGAAATGGAACACATAAAATATATTGCATAAATATAAACACAGAGGACGCATAAAACAAGAGAGACACAGATATACGTGGTTCACCCAATATAGGCTACATCCACGGAGAAACAACTAGTCCTTCCTTTTATATTATCCAGCAAACTGAAGAGATACAACCTACAGTAGATCCATTGTAATTCCCTCTTCGCTCTCACACAATCTCCTCTCCCTTTCTCACTCAGAATACAGATGTACATAGGCGCAACACAATTCTCTCATATATAGCGAGGGGGTTGCCTTCTAGGGAAAAAACCCTAAATTAAACATAACTTCTACCGTCAGATCTCTGCCTAATGAACGACCCAGATTGACTACGAAATTACAACATTTTACAAGGCAATTTTACATCTATTTTTAGCTTCGGGGGCACTGCCCCCGATCCTCCCACGGGGGGGGGGGGGGCGCCTAAAGATCGTTGTTGCCCCCCCCCCCCCCCCGAACCCCCCTTGCAGTGCAAATATTACGAGCGACGTTTCTACCACATTAAAAACTAGGGTCCAATGCAGTGATACCTCTGAATAAAGAAGATAATCAGGTTCCACACCCTACAGTAAAAATATCATTGTGTTACACGAAGGACAAATTTCACCATGCATCGAAAGCATACCTCAACCGGATCTCACATGATTAGCAATGAAAAGGGATTTTATGCGTACTTAATGAGAGTGTACATTAATATTTCATATTAATTGCAAGTTACTCAAAATCAAGATACTTCTAAGTGATAATTTCCTCCTTAATAGTTGTGAATAGGTGAAGTAATTGTTGAAAAGGTTAGGTGTTAAGTGCATATCATATCACACTTGTTCAAATGATTGTATTCCATAAAAAGGTGAATGCATGGATAGGAGATATGTATAGGAGGTGGGCATGATAAGTATCATAAATAAGAAAAAAAGGGTTAGGTAAATGATCCTCCTTCATTGCAAAGAATTAAGTGTGTTGTAGAAATGGCATGTCACTCACATAAGTGAGTCATGATTTGTGCAGATCATAGTGAATTCAATAGCCATGGAAAATAAAAAGGTTACATGGCCCAATAAATTCAAGTACGGAGTATGAAGCCTTCAATTGACCATAGCCATGGATGGAGTTAGTCCATATTTCCTCCAAAACACCAACTATTATATTTAGCTAGTGGTAGTGATAAATAATAATATCCCCTATGGTTGTCCATGAAAAAATAATGTTTCATGTCGTGTCCTATAATCCCTAATAGAGGACAATGAAGAGAATCGATGTCTACCTTCAACCATTGATTGATAGAACAAAGTATTTATGCGAAGGGATACAAGTATATGATGTATTAAGACTAACTTAGTGGATATGTAACTTTTGTTGTATGGCATATGTGACTACACCATGCAGAGGTATCCAAGTCTAACAATTTACAAAAAACATGTTGATTGATTTATTTATATTTGTAATATTATTTGGCATAGTTGATTTGGTGCAAATGTTTTCTTTGGTGTTAATGTGTTCCATATACAATAACAATTCAAGTATGATAACAAAAGGGTATTATGGATGTAAATGTAAGTGTGGATCCTTTATAAAGACTAGGCTCTCCAAGCACCTATAAAAGCCAATGTACAACTACTCAAGGGTATTATTTCCACTGAGCATCAATCATCTCTATTAACAATTCATCTATATCGCATGCTGCATCAAACTTTTCAATTAGATCTTCAGTACCACTAGTTGCATCATTTTCATTTAGTAGCACAACTTGGTAGATGAGATCATTTGTGTCACAACTTACATCGACTTGGTGGATTAGATCAATTGTGTCACAGCTTTCATCAACACGTTGAATGAGGTCATTTGTTTCACAAATTGCATTTGTTTCTTGGATGAAATCTTCTATGTCACAGACTGCATCTATCTTTTATGTACATCTTGCATTAGGTAGATGTTGTTTTTGCCTCAATTTTATCTGGAATGCATTAATGAGTTGTTATTTCATATCTAGTTCATTTTGAATATCTTTTGTTGCTTCTAATGTGCTAGTAATTTGATTAATTATGTTTTGATTTTTCTTTAACTTCCACTCAAGTACTTCAATTTTGTTGTGCAAATCATGATTGCACTCTTGCAATTCTTTAATTTTGAGCTCTACACTTTGAAGATGTTTTCCTCATTTACCCATGTTGGTCTTTAACAATTCGCTTGTACTCGCTCACTTGCTTTTAAGATTGCTCGATTTTTCGAACTCGCTCACTTGAACTTGTTTTCTTAAACTTTCTTTCTTCAATTTCATGCTAGCTTGATTATGATGCTCGCTTGATCTTAGAGTTATGCATTGCTTTACTTCGCTCACTTGATTTGACAAGTTTAGGGTGTTGGATACTACTGAAAATGCACCCAAGTTAATTATTTTACAAGTTCAAATGACTTCTCTTAAAAGAACTCAAACTCCTATCAATTTGACTTTTGACTTTAGACCATAAAATTTAAACCTTGGGTGTCGGGTACCATCGAACATGCACCCTTACAAAAAACATCTCTTAAAATTTCAATTCCTCCACTTATCACTCCAACTATTACAAAAAGCAACCTATCACTCCAAATTTACAAAATAAAGTTACAACTTACTACTCCAAAAAATATTTTCTTAAGATTATAGCAAACCTTATATCTTCCCACAATTTACTCTTTCACTAAAATAATTTCCTAACACTAGAATTTTGGCATGATGTTTGGGGAAGAGGCATGTTCTTCCCAGAGAAGAAGAAGAACTCACGGAAAATGAAGTTTGGAATTGTTATGATAACAACAGTGGTTGCTTGTAATTAGCCTTTGAACTTGGTTTGAAGATACCCACTCAGATCTTTAATGGTGAGGGCTCCCGAATTCGAGGGGGTACGAAAATCATTCCCTGTGTTTCTCCAAGGAGCGAACAAGGTTCTGGGGATTTTTCTGCAACATTTATTTCTTCCCATGACGGATTTATCCGTCCTGTGATGCCATCCTCATAGAAAGGCAAGGCAAAGTGTTATCATGGATGCAAAGGGGGGTGGTTTAGCTTAGATGTTGAGTTTTTTGATATCCTATATTTTGAACTCTCAAAAGATCGTGGAAGCAATATGGAACCTATGCAAAAGAGGAATTTGAGAAAGAAACTTATGACTAGTTTCCAGAAGAGAAAGAAAAAATATCAGCATGGCGCCGGGAAGAAGTTAGATGTTGACATTGTTAGGCATCATCAACAATCAAAAAGGGCGTTATGGTTCATTTATGGAGTGGGCATGTGTGTCACATCCTAAAAATATGAAATTGACAAGGTAACTTCATTATTAAATCGGACAGTCAGCATGGTTCAGGAATTGAAATTACCTCCATTCAATGTGACTCATCCATCGTCGATGGGATTTGGATCAGTGGTTCGAATCGCTTTGACCCTTCAATGATTTCTCTTTCCATTCTACCATAATTTCTTTGATCTATGTCGTCATGGAAAGATTGTAAACCTTTTCGTTCTCCTCCTCCACATTCAAAGCCCAAGGAGAAAATGAATCGCAATTGAGCTAAATGTGATACTCAACTGCGATCTGTAGTAACCATATCGGAGCAAAGCCCAAGGAGACAATGAATCCAATCCTTGAAACTCAATCAAATTAATACATTACAACCATGGTGAGGTATTCTTGGCAATAGAAAGGTGCATTTGACATATAAATAGCATGCATAAAACGACTATTTATTTCTCAGAGTGACTCAAGCTAATCACGGTAGAGGTAGAGATCTGTATGCAGGGTGCCAACACAATAACAGAGAAATTATAAAGATTGAGATCAAGATGCGAACACGAGAAGGAGGCAGAGTCATAGAAATCAAAATCAATGCTGAGAAACATCCATTACAAGAAATTATAAGATATGTTGAGATAATAAGGGTTGCATGCTTCCAAACAAAGCTCTAATGGAAAAAAGACTCCAACCAATCGTAACCAAAATGGGGCCTCCCACAAATATCCTCTCATCGATCAATACTTTTGAACTAAAGTGTTACATTCTGCAAATAGTAGAGTGTGCCAGTACAATGAATCATTGCCCCACCACATTTAAATCATGTGCAACCTCTACGACCATTAGCCTTTCACCCGTGCATCCTTTTTCAATTTTAACAACTAAAACAATCAACTTTTTCTTGACGAGGATGACATCCACATATGATGAATAACGACGAAATTGTTAAATCTTTAATAGAAGAAGTGTAACGATGAGGCTTTCCAGCTAGAATATAGACGGATTCAAGCTCATTATGTCTAGCATTCAAGTAGTTCGTTGTTTCACCCCTTTACACGAACATTACATTATAGAAAGTCAACCATTGGACAAGCCTAAATTGTGGCACAACATCTATATTATTTGTTTTCCAATCCTCCACTATGCACATGTTGGATATCTATGCTCACACATTGGTCTTCTACAATGCACCACACACTACGCTTCACCTCTCAAATGATGATCCACGTTGAATGTTCACACTAATGTGTGCATCCTCACACAACGGATTTGTCCACATTATTCTCAAGACGCAACATAATCTCGACGTGGTTTTCTTCACTCTCTTCCACATATCTTGCATTTACCCAGCAACACACATTCATATGCAGCATACACACCACATATTCACATTTTTCTTTCGCAATCCTTACTCAACATGCATCATGTTGTAACTTCACTATTACAAATTCGCTCAGCCTTGGCTTTGATACCAATTAAGTATAATTAATAAAAATAAAAACTTAATTAAGAGAGACAGAGACATGGCGGGAAAGGCATTAAGCCTCAATATATTGTATTCACAAATATTGATAATGATACAATATAAATACATCAATATTATGTCTTAAGATAGTTCGTTTATCTTAGACACACAATCTCTTTGGTTGAGTGAATATCTCAACCACACACCAATATAGGAGGCTAATTAGTTGGAGATAATCTCTGAACCAACTAGACCTCAACAAACTCCCAAGTGTGAGGAATAAACTCATTCTAGAATTTGACGAGTACACGAAAGACAACTAGGAATTATATTTTCAAGTTTAATAATTTATTATTTTGGACTTATTGATTGTTTTGTGTGAGTATGAGTCTAACATTCCATAAGACAACCCTTATAGAAAAACAACATATACTTTCAATAGTAAATTAGAGAGAACATGGAGACATGGAATAATGGCACCAACAAACTAACTTAAGGCATATGACACATAGAAGGAGAAGGAAATTGTAGAATTGTTTCATTCAAATGGGGAACCTATGATCAATGATCTTGAACTTTGGACACCTATAGTGAGAAAAATGTCACTAGCATGAAAAGGAAATATATATCTAATGATCTTCCACATTGGAATCATATTAATAATGTGCATTCACTAGATCCCATAAATATATTAAGAAATATTCCATCTCCTTTATGGGGGGAATTTTATCAGAAAATTGATCTATTGGGTGTTATGAGAAATCGTATTCCTTTGAATACTACAAATTAGCATTATCTAAGGAAAAAGGGAGGAGAGAGTTCATCCCAATGACGATTTTCTCACCAAAGGTGTCCAAAATTCATGATCATCAATCATAGGTTCCCCATTTAAATTGAACAATTCTACAATTTCCTTCTACATGTATGTGTCATAATCCCTAAGTTAGTTTGTTGGTTCCATTACTCCATGTCTCCATGTTCTCTCTAGTTCACCATTTAAAGTAGATGTTTCTTTTCTTATGTGAGGAATACCCTTGAGCAGTTGTACATTGGCTTTTATAGGTGCTTGGACCACCTAGTCTTTATAGAGGATCCAAAATTACAACCATAATACCCTTTTGTTTTATGACCTAAATTTTTATTGTGTATGGAACACATTAGCACCAAATAAGATAGTTGTACCAAATCAAGTATGCCATATAATATTACAAATATAAATAAAACAATCAACATGTTTACTAGAGCACACTCCTAGACCTGGATGACCTTGCATGGTGTGCTCACATATGCCATACAAAAAAAAATACCTCTCCATCGAGTTAGGTCTCAATACATCATGTTATTATATCCCTTCCCATAAATAATTTTATCTATCAATCAATGGTTGGAGGTAGAAATTAATTCTCTTCATTTGTCTTCTATTAGGGATTATAAGAGCCAACATAAAATATTATTCATGAACAACAAAAGGGGATATTATTATTCGATCACTACCACTAGATAAATATAATTGTCGATGTTTTGGAGGAAATATGGGCTAACTCCATCGATGGTTATGGTCAATTGAAGCCTTTACATTTCATCCTTAAATTTGTTGAGCCATGTAATCTTTATGTGAGAGACACGTCATTGCTACAACAGAGTTAATTTTTTTTCCAATGAAGGAGGATCATGTACCTTAACCTTTTCTTCTTACATATGATACATGTCGTGCCCACATCCTATACATACATCTTATCCATGTATTCACCTTTTTATGGAATACAATCATTTGAACAAGTGTGATATGATATGCACTCAACACCCAACCTTTTCAATAGTTGCTTCACCTCTTCGCAACTATTAATGAGGAAATTATCCCTTAGAAGTATCTTGGATTCGAGTAACCTACAATTAATAGGAAATATTAGTTACATTTTCATTAAGTATGCATAAATTCCCTTTTCATTGTTAATTGTGCGATAATATTCATTCAAATATAGGGGACTTAATGGTTATTTACCTTAGTAGTGTTGGGAAAGATGCTATGCTATTCCATTCATTGACTTCAAGTTATACAATAAAATTGTTTTCCCTAGAAGGGTAGACCTTGATGCATTCCCAAAGAGAAGGATGGTGGAAGCAAATTTCGGGTTTGCATAGAAGATATTAGTGATATGAGCATGATCCAATGGCTCATCTTGTTGGAATGCATTTAACAACATTCCCTTCTTAGCTTGTGTGTGCCATAAGAAGTGATTTACACCGACCTCTTTATTATCATCTTTGTTTCCATCATGTGAAAAACTAGTGTCATTGTAAATGTTTAAAATCAATGACTTGGGATGTAGTGGGAATTGAATAGGTGGGGGATTCAACCATGCTTGGTATGGTTCCTTCCAAGATCTACTCATTTAATAGATTTCTGTCAAATTGGTAGTGGTGTGCAACAATAGACTATAAACAAGTAGTTGTCATAATAATCTTAATTATAAAAATATTGAACAATAAATCAATGATATTAGTAAACACAATGCATTTTTCATGTTTAAGCATTAGAATAAACATGCAACCAACCACTTTATAAAACAATTGGTGAATTAATCAATAAACTTATAATAGTTCCATTGAAAATGCAAAGTTACAATTAGTTAATGATCCTTTTCATACACTGCAAGGGGACATTTAAAGGTAATTCCAATGCATGTTGCCTTTAACAAGCAATTGGTGGTGTATGAAAGTTATAATTTATTAAAAACTTGTCACTAGGAGACAAATTGTGTATTGCATCTAGAACAACAAATCCAAATGCCTCCCCGTACCTCGGCCCTGGCAGAGCATTCCTCTAAAACTAGGGACCATCTCTGTGTGGAAAACGCCTCGATTGTCGCAAGAGAAGATCATCATCATAGGCGAAAAATTAGAGAGGCTCTTGAGATTATGAAACATCCGCATAATCTCAATAGGGACAATGGCATCGAGATCAGTAGTAGCTGGTTTCCCTTAATCAAGGAAATTATGACTTCCAATTCTTCCTAGGTTTGCCCTCCATAAGTTTTTTTTTTTTTTTTTAATCAATCTCAAGGCATTAATGATTAATATTCAATTATAATACTTATTAATCTACTAAATTATTAATAATAATTAAGTCGTAGTAAATTTATAATATGTACTATTATTATTAATTATTAATAATGACTATTTAGTAGTATTAAATATGATTATTATTATAGATTATTATGAACTTTTATTACTATCATTAATTCATAAAAAAATAAAAAAATAAAAATAAATAAATAAATATTAGGAATAACTCCAATTAACCCCTAAAATAATCTAATTAATATGCAAATCAATAAATAATCTCATTAATATTAATAAATTATCTCTTTAAAATTAATATTTATTATCACATAACACTTATTCATTATTACCAATATTTATTATTTATAATTAACTTTAAATAATAATAATAATACTTACTGTTTATTAATATTATTCTTATTTTTATTAATTATCATAAATTATTATTATCAATTATGTTAGATTATTAAAAATTTAATTACAAGAAATTATTATTATAAATTAAATTAGTTTAATTATATTATAAACTAAAATTAATATTTATTATGATAAAATTATCAATTATTAAGAGACAAATATATTCTAAAATATTTCACCTTTACTATTTAGTAATAGGATTAATTTATCATCATTAATTAATATTGTATGATTAAAATTAAAATAAACCTAATTTAGTAAAAACTTAAATATTTGGATAAAATTTATCATTAAACAACCGACCTTCATTTTCCTTAAATGAAAACAGCCTACCTCATAACTATTTATATCTCGCAATTGAGCTCTTCTACTATCAACACTCAATAACAATCCTGATGATGGATCCCTGGTGGGATTTGAAACGTTGACGAAAAATGGTTTTTACTGTGGGTTCTCCGGTGACTAAGTTAGAAAAAAATTGTTCATTTGAGTGTTCCTCAAATGAACAATGAGCACCTACAACTATTTATGAATGCTACAATGTTTCCATGAGTGGATGATCATTGATACATAATGTGATCTTCCTACTAAAGTTTCCAGAAGCACAACCATTCATGCACATACAATACAATGAAATACTATGTTTGCATTTAACAAAATTAAAGTATTCAAATTGAGTCTAAAGAGGACTAATAAATAGCATAAGTGCCACTAACTATTTGGGAGGAACAAATATATGTGAAAGGATGAATAACATAAGACTTGTAACATCTATTTTAGATGTGGCAATCGCATGATATTATCACAAAAGGAAAATTTAGTCCTACCATTGAACACATGTATGGAAGATGGCTAAGAAAAATAAAAGGCATGGTTGTAATAGGTCTAGTATATACTTTTCATATGGATTGGAAGAGATAAGTCATCACTTCTCTCCAACAATTGAACCAACCTTGGTGTGTACTTAGACATTTTTGTTCTCAACTCACACAACCTTTTGGATCTCCTAGTATATATGTTTTGGGTGGTATTGGTATCATAATTTGACTCAATATAACTCTTAATTGACTCAACAAAAGGATATGGCTTGTCAATTTTGGATGAAACATTGTCAATATGGATTGTAGCAAAAAAGCAACATATTTCACATTGGGTACTTCACCACAGTAGGAGGTAACATACCATCAAATTTGAGTAGTCAATGATTACTATAATATTATAGTTTGATACACTAAGGGCTTTGTTAATGCCCTAACCAACAATCATTATTAGTTTATTAGTTATGGTTGGGTCAACCTAGTGTTAGGTTGCATTATGTCACTTTAGCTCAAATTTACAATAAAGGAGATTCATTTGTATTGACATGATCATATCTTGTCTTGTGTATTGAAGTCATTGTAAAATAAGGTTTCCCCCTCAAATTCAACTATCATTCATTGAATGTTTATCATTCTCAATCCATTTGTTCATAACATTTGGTATCATAGCTATGATCCTAGGGTTTTGCTTCTTCAAGCAAGATAACTTGGCATTTTATGTAACTATTTTATTGATAATTTTTAGATTGCAACAATTTTAGGAGACTGGGGTAAAATATCAAGGTACAGATGATCAAAATTTCAAGTTCTAGTTCATTTTACTTTTGGATATATAGCATGTAGAAGATAGGGTTTATGACTAATCTTGACATGGTTTCAAATGAGCCATCTTGGATTTTTCTCCATAGCTATATTTTGGGAAGCTTTAAACAATGAATTTTTTTGAAGATAGAGGAGAATTACCATAGTATAGGTAGCCAAAGTATTATATTATGATTAATTATACTTTCACAGACATAGTCTATGGAAGATAAGGTTTTTGATTAATCATGAAAATAGTTCATCTTGAAATTTTCACTATAGCTTTTTTTCCATGAAATTTCAAACTCAAAAAGTTTATAATATTGAGATAACACAATGAATTACATGTGATAAAATTTTAGATTTTGATTCATTGTTATGATAAACTTTTTGTGGAAGTTAGGGTTTTTGACTAGTTATTTTGTAGTGCTTTTAAGAGCTCTTTATGGGGTTAGTGAGGTCATTTTTTACTTTTTTTATAGATGTGTTATAACATCTGTTAAAAACACTATTATTTATTGTTCGATGTGAAAAACCATGGCTAGGAAAAATACACTCAAGAACTACATATGGTTTCACCTAGTTGAAAAATCATGTGACCCATTGTTGTTACCCCTTCGAGTAGTACCACATCAAACAATACTTATATATAGAATCTCACTTCCACATACCTTTGGGTATATAGGACGTCACCTAGTCATAACTAAAACCAACTAATAAATCATATTGTTGCAATAGTACACCAAGAATAATACTTTAGGAGACCGCTTTCTAGTACCTAGGTGATCAAGTAGTATGACTAAGAGCACAATTGAACCACTTTAGTTAGCGCCCTGATCCAGATCTGCGGAGGAGGCCCACGAGATCTAGAAAAATGAAATGGATCTTGGGGGGAAAGGCCCCCAAGATTTGAAAATTTGCAATGCCAGAAAGAAAATGAGAGAACACACAGTAAATAAAACCATAAAGAAACCCTTTTTTTTATTAAAACAGATAATAACTGTAAAGGCTACATTGTGGTCGACAATCTCTCCTTTTACAAAATGTGAATTGTTACTTATAGCGTTTTTTTGTTAGAATACCACAGGTAAATTCCATGGGTGGGTAAATGCCATGGGTGAATGAATACCATGGGTTGATGTCACATACAATACAATGGACAAATACCATGGGTGGATGCCACTTACAATACAATGGGTAAATTCATGGGTGGATGAATACCATGGGTAAATTCCATAGGTGGATGAATACCATGGGTAGATGTAATTTTCCATTTGGATCATTCCTCCCTCCTTAAGAAGCAATGGTCCCCATTGTGTGAATTTCCCTCCTCAGAATTCGGTGTTGAATATGAAGAGCCACTAAAGAGAATGGTTTTGTGTGGTTAACCTATAACCGTGATGAATGAAGATCCGAGGATAGAGATACCATGTAATTCTTGTGACCAACTATGAAACTAACAATGTGTGGCCTAGAAAATGGAATTTTATGAAGTGTGGGTTTGTGGATGACCCATAACCATGACAAATGAAGATCCAAGAATAGAGATACCCGTAATGCTTATGACCAACTGCGATACTGACTTTGTGCGACCAAGAAAATGGACTTCAATGAAGTGTGGATTTGTGGATGACCCATAACCATGTTAAACAAAGATCTGAGGATAGAGATACCTTGTATTGTTTGTGACCAACTATGATAATAACAGTGTGCGGCCTAGCAAATGGACTTCGATGACAAGGATTTTGTGTGGTTGACCCATAACTGTGATGTTGATTGTTGATGAAGTAGCAGGTGCCTACATAGCCTCGTGTGGGAGGGAACGTCTCCAAAGAACCCAACCCGGATGCTACTATGTTGAAACTGATGAATGTGAAGAATGTGCCTACTAAAGAGGGGTGGGAGGGCACGTCTCCGAAGGGAACCCGCTTTGAATCTTGCTCCAGATTTAAAATAGACATAACTCGATCAATATAATTGAGAATATTTATTATAACCTATTATTGGAAACAGAATGATCATTCTGCAGCTTCCCATGTGATTGAAATCCATATATACACACTCTAGAAACTCAAATTCACGTTGTAATTGTCCCGTCATCACAAAAGTTCTGAAAAAAAATAATAATAATAAAAATTAAAATAAAATAATAAAATTAAAAAATAAAAATAAATAAAATAAATAAATAAATAAATATAAATATAAATAAATAAATTGATTTTAAATCAGCGATATCTCCCTCATACGAACTTCGGTTCAACAAAAAAAAAAATTAATTTGGGTATTTTTTCACAAGGAATCCAAATCTAAAATTTATTTTTGTAAATTTTGCACCAAAAGTTTCAGATCTGATCTGCAAACTCGTCGCCCAAAAAAATCTTGCATTATATATATATATTCCCATTGTGGAGGTCATAGCACGTGCATGAAGTTTGTTGAAGATCGCTGCAAAAATTACAAACAAAAATGTGTGTCAAACCCTCATTTCCATGGAAATGTAAACTAAATCTGATACCACTAATCCAGATCTTAAGGGGAGGCCCTGAAGATCTAAAAAATTAAAATGGATCTTGGGGGGGAGGCCCTCAAGATTTGAAAAATTGCAATTCCAAAAAGAAAATGAGAGAACACACAGTAAATAAAACCATAAAGAATTTATTTTTTTATTAAAATAGATAATTATTGTAAAGGCTACATTGTGGTGGACAATCTATCCTTTTACAAAATGTGACTTGTTACTTATAGCATTTTTTTGTTACAATACCACAGGTAAATTCCATGGGTGGGTAAATACCATGGGTTGATGTCACATACAATACAATGGGAAAATCATGGGTGAATGAATACCATGGGTGGATGCCACTTACAATACCATGGGTAAATTCCATGGGTGGATGAATACCATGGGTAAATTTCATGGGTGGATGAATACCATGTGTAGATGCCATTTTCCATTTCGATCACGCCCTAAGATATTAGGACGAGTGATATTGTTGGACCGCACATGTACGTCAAAGAGATATAGAACCTAAAGTTATAGAACTTGACACTCCCTTGTCATCACAGCCTAACAAATTTTTCCACCGAGCTCACACACAAAGGTCGACAATCCAAACAATCTTCAAAGTAAGTTTGAAATTACCCAACTTATAAGTGGCATAATTTTTAATTGAAATATTTTTTATCAGGTACATGGAATGGTTGGAGTAATCTTAGAGCTTTTACTATCTCTCCTTTATTTATTTGCCAACCTGGCATTCTCTTACAAATTTATGAATGCCTCTCTTGATTCTTTCCCTATTTTTTTTATCCTTTGATATGTTTTAACAAATCCTATCATCAAACAATCATGAGAGTCCATTAATGCTTGTTGCTTCAAATTTGATTGAGGGCATAAAAATATTCTAGCCATGTACCAAATTAGATCTCTATTCCACTCCTAGTGTTCCATAGAGTTCATCCCATTACACTATGTAGTAACATGCGCAAGTGCATTGTTTAATGTGTAGAACATTGCTTGGTATTTCCATCATTTTAAAAACATTTCGATTTCAAATACACATTATATAGTAGTGATGCATCAATGTATTTGTTCATGTATAATGTACCACTTAGCCATGTCTTATTATTATGTTACTCTATACGCAGTAACATATAGCTTTTACCTTAGAGGTATTATTCTCAGTCATACCAAAAAATTAGAGAATTTTTTGTGCAATGGCTAATGTTAACATTAGCTTTTGGTGTTTTCGATGTGCTGAGATCATTGTGCCTCCTCATGCCCAGGCCATTTTTTGAGGGCTAACATAAACAAGACAATGGTTAATTGCAGTTGCATGTCATTCATTTAATGGGGAGTTGGTTGTGTGTCTCTATTCATCTCTTCTTGGGAATGGCGAGATGCCAGATCTAGGGCTCACCTTAGCCCAACCTAGATCTATGGTTCTCAGAAGGAGTGGTGGTTAGAGGGTAACCACCCTCCACCCCTGATGCCTCACTAAACTCATTCTCTCGTTTCCTCTACTGAAACTCATAGCTCTGCGACTTATGGGATTAGGGTTTGGACCCTTTATTGTTTTATGTCTTCCCTGCAACAATGTATGAAAACAACGAGGAGGCAACCACTTCATGAACCTTTATTTAGCATTGCAATGACTTTTGTTACCTTAACGAATGTTGTGCTTTCCTTGAAACTTTACTGGATGTTTTAGCTAACCTCGCAAGTTCTTTACTTGGTACTAGTGATGAAAATTTCTTAAGATAGGATATTCTCAGCTCAATGCTTAGCATTTGTACCATAAAAGGGACTCAGTTATAGTTTATGGCGTAAACCCATATGAGCATATTTGTCGTCGATTATCCTTTTGATAGAAGCATTACCTATAATTATGGTTTCTAAGTTCTAACCTGTGATTCCCTCCAAATGCGTGGGCCTATTGAAGATTAAGGATTCTCTTTTTAGATGATTACTTACATTTCTAGTTATTACATTTATTTAATCAAAATTCATCATTTAGGGTTTTATTATAAACCCTAATTATTCTCTGTTAACACCTGCTTTCCCTGTACAGGTGAGACGCAGTTCTCATTTTTTTGGGGCTGAATTTGCGAAGAAAGGACAACTACGACGTCCAGTTTCCTTACACTTACTTTTATTCTTGTTTCCAGGTGCTTCAACCTTTACCAGACATGATTGAATTAAAACTTTCATTATCTTGTCTCCAGGATGAAATAAAAAATCTACCCTACTTAGGGTTTGAATAGATGAACATTACAATCATTGTAAATAACTTAATGTACATAGTGAGATATAATGGGACCCAGTACTATTAATTTCAGGGTTTAATTGTACTCTGTGAATTGTTAACAATTTGGTGCCAATATTAGAATTGGTAACTATTATGTCGTGAATACAATAAGAGTTTGATAAATCTGTGTTTTGGCCAATAGTATTTAAAGACCATTACCTAACACGGTGCCATTAATGTTTTTATTGTGGTTGTTCATTTTGTTTGATAGAACTGTAATACAATTTATATTACTATCTAGTTGTGTTGTGGTCATTCCCCTATTTTGATATATTGTTTGTTCATATTTACTTTTAGTTTCACCCATACGCTATGATTATTTCAATGTCTCGGTTGAAATATAGTATCTGTAATTCTGATTGAAGTCCTTTATGGGTTTAATTGCAGTTCTTTACTCATAGCTACATCGTGTGTATATATATATATATATATATATACATATATATATATATATATATATATATATATATATATATATATATATATATATATATATATATATATATATATATATATATATATATATATATATATATATATATATATATATATATATATATATATATATATATATATATATATATATATATATATATATAGATATATATAGATATATATATATATATATATATGTATATATATGTATATATATATCTATATATATACATATATATATACATATATATATATATGAGAGGAGGTTTATCACCTCAAGTTGAGGATTTGTCCTTCAAATCACTTCTCAACTCCTGAAAAGAATAAAGCAATAAAATAAAATGTACAATTTAATCAATCTCCCCTTCCTCCACGTCACCATTACTAGCAGCACAATCTACAATTGTTCCTC
The DNA here is from genome assembly GCA_031772625.1 of Pinus tabuliformis. Classification (NCBI taxonomy): domain Eukaryota; kingdom Viridiplantae; phylum Streptophyta; class Pinopsida; order Pinales; family Pinaceae; genus Pinus; species Pinus tabuliformis. The sequence continues at coordinate 474,787,675 of CM062810.1, read as the reverse complement.
CCTCCTCCTCATCTAATTTCTTCAAAGTCAAACCAAGTTGTTCCAAAGGATTTCCACCCTACAATGGAAAGGCTTTCATTACATCCTCAGATTGAACAGGGTTGGTCTCATCACCAGAACTTGGCGTGTGTTCAGCAGGAGGATATCTCAACCTCTCGATAACCTCAAGAATCTAATTTTTGTCATCGATTTCCATAGTCTTCTCCATCTACCGATAGAACGTTCATAAAGTTGGTTAAACAAAAAGTCATTTTTTCTTATTGAATTTAACTATTACATGCATCAGGAGAGAAATACATAACAAAACAAAAAGAGAAATATTCACTTTTTGCAATTCTAAATGAGCAGCTTCCCATTCCATCTCCCTTTTTTGTTTTGCTTCAACTGTGGCTTCTGCTTCATCTTTCATACGAACTGATTTTGTAGCCTTTGCTTCAGCTTGAATACTTGCTTTTTCTTATTAAAGAGAGTATGGAAATGTCAAATAAATTCCTAAGGTTGGAAGTTAACCATGAAACACGAATAAACAACTCCTCTATTCACTAACCTTCTCGTTGCCACTTTTCCAATTTCTCCCTTTCACGCTGTGATTTTTCTGGATCTCCTTTATTACCCTTAATAATCAAAAGTTACAACTGTCACCAATCTGCATAACAAACACCAAATTCCAACTTCCTTACTCGAATACTTTAATGAATGAAACACTTGATTAAATGTCTTTTCTTGGGCTTTCAAAATTGTTTCAGCAAAACGGCTTCTCAACAAGGCAGCCTGAATTTTCTTGTCTGGGGAGACCTGTCTCTCAGGTGGAGCACTCTCCCCTAACAATGTATCATGCTAAAAAGGTGAGGGCCAAATCATAACATGGAAAATGTAACCATCTTGGTGGGTGGGAGATCTAAGATAGGCACTTGAAGAACCTTCTTGGTGGGTGTCTGTTTCAGAAACCGTGGCCTTCGGCTGAGCATTCTCTTCATCCAAAACACTTACAGCCCCTGTGGAAGCCACAAACTAGATTAGAAGGCAAAACAATATAATCAAATAAACATTAACAACTCTCTATAACACCAATTCAGAAAATCTAGTTACACAAACCACAATCCTAAACTGCAGAGAAAATATATCTAATGAAAATGCACTTTTCGCACCAGTAGTCTCAGGGTCAAAGTTGCCCCTTTCATCACAGCCGGCACCTGACTCCACAGATTCCTGTCGGATAACTATAATACATAAGATACTTTCACCCCAAGACTCATCTAAATCGTAGTAGATTATTCCTCAGGCAATTTTCTCCCCACCAAATGTCAAATCAATCTTGACACCCGACACATAACACAAAAATAACTGAAGCTAGTTCTGCTAAAACTCATAAATTCAATCGTGCATACTATTAATTCCAATTTATTGTTGAATTCACACCTTAAGTGGTGCATCGGTAGAATGTGCTTCATCTACATCTGACTCACTACCTGAGGAACTTTCAGAAACAGATCCTGATAAAAAGGAATGACCAAAGTAAATGAATGGACTCTAATACAGAATACCACTTGAGAAACATCAAAAAGCTCAATTCCTATCCAAAGACAATACCACTAGAGGAAGATCCAGAATCACTGCTTAAGCTACAACATTTGATGTTAATGGATGTTGTATCTTTCTCAATATCAACACTAGGGAAGTTCGTTGCAGGCATCTCATCCCCACCAACATCAACATATTCATCACCAGGGTCACCACCTACACATGTACAAATGCTTAACATGAACAACGAAGGAAATGCATAAATTACATCTAAAAAGAATCAATACAAACTTGAAATTCTGACTAGAATAAAGAGTAAACCTTATTGGACTACTTTTGTGGGCTGACTCTCCAATTGTGATCCAACCCTAGCATTCACAAGATGCTATAGAAAATTTCAATGGCTCTCGTAAGGACAAACAAACAGAAAATTATTAAATATTGAAAAGAACCAAATGACGATATGGCCATTCTAGACTATATTTAAAATATAAGATAGTCATAACGTTGGCACAACATACCTCAAGATTAGGAAGCCCTACTGGAGCCTCCGCATTTCTAGTGCCTTGGCCAATCTCTTTGAGGCAATTGGAAATAAGTTTCTATAGTTCCCATAAACAATCATCAATATCAACTTCTATTTCCTCCTCATTCTGACTTAGACCAATGTGCTTCCTGAAGAATGTAATTATGGGTACCGGCATGTCATCAAGTAATTGTTCAAGATCCTTACTTCTTCTTTTCATCAAATGACATCGACTACTTGCATTTTTCAACCTTCGGTTTCTACTGACTTGGTGCATCTAAGAGAGGAGCACAATTTGGAGGTTTCACCATTGGTTTATTTCTTGTTTCTGTAATTTTGTTATTACATTGTTGCTTCTTGGTTGGAATAAGTTGAACATCTTGAGTTAATTTTGCATAAACTTCTTCTCCGACCAACTTATGCTCAATAATTTTCCATTTTCCCTCAAATAATTAACTCGTGTCAACTCCCATATAGCGAATGTCATTGCCAGAAGGATTATATTTCATTACGTTGGCAAAAGTCAATCTTACATCTTCCCCAAATTCCATTGCGATGGACTAGTCCCGTTATCCAACCTACTTTGTATAGTGCCCAAATCCATGGGTTTAGTGATAATCTGAAAACAATCAGGGATGTTTAATTTAACTGGATCAACAGGCTCATTGAATATCCAGGAAAATTTATGTGTCTTGAGCTTCTTCAGAGTATCAATACACTGGGTCATGTACTCAACAACTGTTTTTCTTTGGACAGCATCCATTTTCTGCCTCTTCACGTCTTTCGATTCAAATCTTCCAAGAAGGTCACGCTTAACACCTATAGCACCAACTTCAGACTTTTGTCTCATCTTAACATTACCATAAACATACTCATAATTGAGGTAGAGTTGATTCGCTTTAGGATTCACTTATCTTTATCGAATGAACGTAAAACACCCTTACTTCTATCACTTGCAAATGATGATTATATGCAATATCTTTTTAACATAATACTGAAACCTGAACTGCACACGGCCCAATGACTGATTTTCTGGGAATGCCACATGGGTAACTATTCGACAACCTTCAAATGTGTCCATCACTAACAGTTGGCACACTACCAGACGAAGTAAGTTGTAATTCTTCAATTTTGTGTGAAATGGATCTCACCTAGTCCAATTCCAACTTGAGCTTATTTCTCAACTCCATCTTTTCACTCCTGGAAATCTGTGAAACTGCAATAACATAAGTGGGAACTCCAAGAGCATCCATTTTCTGGCCTGCAGAATTAAGATTTATAGACTTTCTCTTGAGGGAACAGGAATCCTCCGAGGCAGTCTCAGAATCAAACCTAGCGGAAGCTCCAATGCTTTCAGATTTTACATATTGAACCTTCTGCCTCCTTCCATCTGAATCCCATGTAACCTCCACCACATAAGAGTAATGGGGGAGCATATTGTATGAAGTCCTAGCTGACATCTTTTTAGATTTCTTCAAGATGGAATTCCTGTTGGAGGTTGTTCTGAGGTTGGTGCCGCTCATGAGTTATTATAAGGGCAAAGGCTATTCAGTGTATTAATCACATAAGTATACAGTTTTGTACAACTAAAGAATAGGTTCCAAGGCCGAGGACTTGAGAATCATACTTAAAAATCCTCACTTCCAATTGCCAAGAATTAACCTGAATGGGGATAAAAAGAAAACAATAAGATACAATTCTAATAAAAGTACAGCTTCAGAAATTGACACTACCATGCTCATCCTAAATTCATAACAAAAGTTTTAGATCTCTCCACTAATACATTTAAACGCAGTAGTAGTAGACAATAAAATTTACATTTCCCACCATCTGGCTGTTCTGGTCTTCCTTCTCATTTATGCGGTCATGGACCTGCTAGATTCTAACACCTCATCCCACGAAGCTTTCATTCGGGCCACACTGGATGCTGAGTCAAATTTTGGGAGGCGAGGCCCAACAATCCTAGACACTTGGCTCTCATCTCAGCCATCGATACACTCTCCAGATGGCTCACATGTGGAACATGGTTTGCATGGACATCCCCACGCAAAAAATGGACGGTGATCCTGACATCAACATTGTTCTCTCAATATTTCTTCCCCGTCCCCTGCTCTAGTTTTTCGACCACGACGTTCTCATAGACCAAGTTACCAGCTTTAAAAGCAAGCTTTTTGCCAATTTTTGCGAAGTGGATAAGAGGCATTAGGTTGACAAGTGGAAAACATTGTTAGGTTATATGCCTACAATGGTGTGACTGTTAAATGACTAGTACAGTTTTCATTTCCTCAGCCAGGAGGATCTTATTAAAATCAAGTCAATTCCTTGGATCAACGGGCGGAGCTTTCTAGCGCTACATTCTTGGTACATTGGGTTCAATCCACAGAAAGAAACCCCCCAAAACAAACTGATTTGGGTTAAGTTTCCTAGATTTCCGATTGAATTCAGGATGAAACAAGTCTTTATGGATATCGGCAATGTTATTGGCACATTTGTGTATGTTGATCTGCGATGTTTGGGCATGTTATCACTCAGGTTGTCCCTCAGGTTGGAGTAAAGGGATACGGCTGAGGTAACCACAGACCAACTTTGGACTACATATTCTAGCCCACCTGCAGTCAGAGAGGGCTCTCTCTTTATGGTTTAGCTTTGTTGAGGGGGATTTTAGGCTAGTTATTGAGCTCAGGGTGTTTGTTTGTGTTTTGGTGGGAAGATTGATGTTTTTAGGTAAAGAGGTATGTATAGTGTGAAAGTTTCAAACCATTGGGCATGGAGTCAAGGAGTAGGACTGATGGTGCGTTTTCTTGGTCACAAGAGGAATAAGGAGCAAGGTAGCTGCACATGGAGCAATTTTTCAGGTTTAAAGGATGGAAAGAATGCCAAGGAAAGAGAGGCAATTAAGAATCTCTCATTCAGCTTAGCAGAGAAAAGGGGAATGAGTTTTATCTAGGGGCAGTAAAGAATCCCTAGATAACTATCAAGCACATGTGAATTAGAGAAAATATGAGCCACAAGGAATTCATATTCGTGTCTAGTTTAGTTCAGATGAAGAAACATAAAGAAACAACAGAAATTGAGCCTAGAGTGTAGTTAAACAAGTTCTAAGCTAATCTTTCTTTCTGCTATTTAGATGGTGAAACGATGAAAACAGAGGTAAGAAGCACTTATTAAGTCATGTTGCAGCACAAGAATTCCACATTCACTTCCTCAGATCATTAGACACAGAGCAGACAGTCATTCCTCCAATCTCTTCAGCAATCTTTGATCAAGTGAAACATATCAGGTATACAGTGCGAGTCTCTAGTGAAAATTATCAATCGACCAACCCTTAAAACAATACAGAGGGTGGTATATATAGAAAAAATTCTCCAAAATTGTTTATTACAGCTTTGACCTAAACAGGTCTGAAAGTAAAAGATTACTTTAACCTAAACCTATCAGGAATAAATGAAAGAAAATATCTATGGGTTGTACTGAGGGCAGTCGTATCAAAACTGAATTAATGTGTTGTCCTCGGTGGCTTGGTGCAGTGCTTCTGTAATAACTGCGCATGGACTTCTGCTCCATTGTAGTTCGGTGGCTTTAAGTGCTTTAATTGTGATTTGAGAGTTGGGATGGGCTTACACCATCTGATTTGACTTTGCTGGAGGCCATTCAATGTTGACCTGCTTTGGGAACTGAAGATTTCCATTAAAAATTTAACTGATACTCTTTTCCGCTTCATCTTTCCTCTGATACTCTTTGACAAATGAATCGGGCCAGTTCTCTCCTTCGCTGTGGGTCAAATCAAAATTTAATGGCCGCTGTTCGGCCCTCTTTTTCCTTTAGAATTGTCTTTTGATCCTTTCTGCATGCCTCGTGAAGAAAAACGGGTCATTCGGCGCCTTTTGGGCTTGTTGGGGGCTGCACAATGAGGGGCTTTCCACTTCGGCCCATTTCCCGTAGCCATGCACGATTAGCGCTAATCGCGCATGAAAAACTTCCTCAGAATTTGAATCCGGGCTTCCTAAGCACGATTTCGCCTCTTGCGCCAAAAACTGATGATGACGTCAGCAGGTGGGACCATGGTACGGTGGATGACGTGGCAGGATGATGTCAGTAGGGTGACATCAGCATGTACGGTGGATGACGTGGCAGGGACACAGTGGCAGCGACGTGGCAAGGGTGACTCGGCAGGAGGCCAACGTGTGCAGATGACGTGGTAATGTCCTAGTGCAGTCGTCAGGGGGAGGGACAGAAGGTGGTTTGTGGTTTTCATCAGACCGCCTTCTGTACGAGGGCGGTAACTGTCAGAGCAGCTCCGATGCAATCACAGGCGGACGCGCGTCCTTCTGTACGACGGAAAAACCGCCAAGCCATCGGGCGCTAAAGGTCGGGCGACGGGATGGCTCCGAAATCGCCGAGAGCCGTCGGATCTGGGAGTGGCGGATCGGAGGGTTGACGGGAGACGGAGCTGGCGGCAGGTTTATACGGGGGATCTGCGCGAATATTCAGATCTTCATAAACGCCGCGGGGAGGGTTAAACTTTGGTTTTGTGGGTTTTATGGGTTTGTACAAGCGGGGTGAACCAAACTTAATGTTTTATTAAAACCTTTAAACATTATCTTTGTGCAAATGATTGTCGAGGGGTAAAGTTACAGGGTTTTGAGGACAGCGAGGTGGGTAAAGGTTCTTGGTCTAACCAGAGGTTTAGACCAATCCCAGTTTCATGACACGGATGGGTTCATGATAGTCCCAGGTGGACTACTATGTCCCAGGACTGAAAAAAAAAAAAACATAGCTATAGCGCTACAAGGTGGGATATATACATAGGGGAGTTATTAACATAGATTTAGTAGGGGAAGGGGAAAACAGATGGGGATTTACATAATAGAGTCAGTAGTTAATATGAAGATGATGAGAAAGCGCTAAGGTAAGGAACCTTAGGTTATTTTGGGGGAATAGAACTTTGTAACAGAAGAATGGAAATCCTTGAGTGAGGGAGATCTTCACCAAGGCCAATGTTATGGAACATGATGAGACTAAGAGGCTCAAGCAGATCTTGACCTCTTTGGGAAAATTAGTGAGTGATTTGGGGAATAAGGAGAAAGGGAAGTTAGTTATGTCCAGTTTGAGTTCCTCCAGATGAAAAACTGCATCATGACTGTGATCTGAAAAGATATAACACTTAGAAACACAAAATTGATCATGAATCATCATTCTGCAACCTCAAAAACTACCTACCCAGCCTACTTTCCTAACATTTTTTCTTCTCTTTGGTTTGGGTGCACTTAGACTTGCAGACCCAGCTTTACAATTTTTTCTTTTGATTGCCTTCCTATCTAAATCTACACTTATTTCTGCCAAGGGCCCAGATTAAGCAGTTGGGCTCCTTTGATTCTCTACCTATCTACAAATCTGCCAAGATTAAGCTGTTTGGACAGATATCATTCTTTATATTCTAAAACAGGAAATTGAAACCTAGGGAGACCAAGGTTAAGCTGTTTGGCCCTCCCTTTTATAGAACATTCTTTTAAAAATGGTTAAGTCATAAAAATTGGAATGCAGCAGTGGCATTTGGATTAGCACACTTCATGGCTTCTTCTTTGGTCTCTTCTGGAAATATGGAACATTGCAGCATGCAAAGTATGACATATTTGGCATGTAAAATGTCAATCATGAAAAATGAACACCTGTCGCAACAGGAGGCTGACAGGGCACTCAGGACAAACGCATTGCTTGGATCCTAATTAAAAAAGAATATAGAGAGGGCTTTCTGAATCATATTGAAATCAACTGGGGTGACATTCATCTGGTTCAAGAGCTCGACTTCTAGTTCCTTTCCGGTGTCTTAACTACCACCATGCAAGCCATCTTTTGGCACAATGTCAATGGCGGTTGGTCGGAAAACTTAGGACTCACCGACGCTATCATCATGATATGACAGGAAAAAATGTATCTCATCCTTCTGTTTCTCCACGTAGTTGGTATGAGATGCCTCCTCCTAGACGTAACCCCCTACAATCTACAAGTATTTCGAATCCTCCTTTTTCTGTACATCAGTCTGTTAAACTGAATATCTCTGCACATATTAACATTCCTTCATCCCCCCGATCTTCGGATGGGTCTGGCGTTCCTCTGACCGACGCCACCTCACCTCCTCCTCCGGATAAGATCCCTCCTCCACTCGGTGACTATCCTCCTTCACGTCCCACATCATATCTTCCAATGTCACGTGATGAGCCCTCATCTTCACACATCTTGTATATCCCCGTGTCATCTCCTTCATGTGACACATCCCGCCCACTACGTCCAAAACCCACCCTACATCACCACTTTCACCACTTAATTCACCCACTAATTCGATTGACAGTGATCTGGATTTTCTTCTGCAGAAGAAGACACTAGATCTTCACACTCTCACCATTCACAAGCCACCTGGCTCTTCATCTCCCCATATCATCCCCTCCTCTACTGGGAATATCAATGTACGTCGCAAACAAAATTGCGATAGCCGACATTTTCGAGGTCACCCTCGGCCTCTCCCATTTAGTCCTGCTGACCCTTCTTCCCTCATTGATGTTCCTATCGCTGATTATTTCCCCCCCCCGGGAACTTGGAGCACAGTCGCCCGCTCATGGTTCAACATGAACTTCATCCTCTCTCTTAATATCCGGGGTTTGGAGGCCGCTCCTAAATATTTGGCCCTCAAGGCACTCTTCTCTTCTCTTCGTCCATATATTATTCTATTGCAAAAAACTATGCAGGTGGTTTCGCATGTGGTTAATTACTTCAAGAAGATGCTTCCTACTTGGCACATGGAGGCCACTAATGCTGATGACCTCTCAGGGGGATTGGTGGCTATTTGGGATCCACAATGGGTTAAAGTTAAAGCTTTTTCATGTTTTGCTGACATCTTTCTGGTTGGGCACATTCGTGGCCTACAATGTAAAGTTCATATATTAAACGTATTTGCTCCATACAGAGACCGTGTCTCCTTCGGGGATCACTTGATTGCTTCGAAAATTTTGGATCTTGCTTCTCTTATCATTGCAGGGGATTTAAATTTTACAATCGGTCTAAATGAGGTATGGGGGTGTTCTCGAAGGGTGGATGCACTGGCTCACCGAATGAAGGAGATCATTTTCGAGCACAATCTTGTTGATATTCTCCCTTCCACACTTTCACTAACTTGGGATAATGGCAGATCTGGGGATGCATATGTTGCAAAGTGGTTGGATCGCTTTCTCATGCATGTACAGATTGTTGAGTGGATCGGTACGGTCCATTCTGAAGTGGTGTGTAATCATATCTCTGATCATCGGCCTATCGCCCTTCACTGGAGGAGGGGAGACTATAGAGGCAGGATTCCTTTCAACTTTAATCGGGTTTGGATTGATGACCCAGATTTCAATTTTCTGGTGCGCGATGTCTAGAATCGTGATGAGATTTGATCCTACTCCCCTATGATGCATATTCGGGAGAAGCTTAAGACCCTTCATATGGAGGTTAAGGCATGGGAGAAAAGAAAATGTAGGCATAACAACAAAGAACTTGATGACATTCTAAAGCATTACAAGACATCCGCCCACACCTCTTTGTGCATAATCTTCCTGATCATATCAGAAATCACATACATTCTCTCGAACTCAAAAAGAAGCAACTTATGATTATCAAAGAGACCATCTGGTGACCAAAGAGCAAGGCCATTTGGCTTTGAGATAGGGATAGAAATACAAGAAAAAAACACAGATATGCAAACTTTCGGAGGAAGGTAAACTCTATTTGGGAGATTAATGATGCGGTCGACACTAAGGTTCACTCACAACAAGATATTTGCAAAGTTGTTGTTCAACATTTTCAGAATGCATACTGACAATGAGATTTGGACTGTTTGGAGGATTAACTTTGGGGTGTGAAATTATTTCCAAACATGTTTGATGAGGTTGCTAACTCGACTCTTTTTAAACCTGTTTTGGAGGAAGAAATTTTGGGTGTGCTAAAATCTTTCAAGGGGGATAAGAGCCCCAGAACTGGCGTGTAGACAGTGGAGATTTTCACTCATTTTTTTGACCTCTTCAAGCAGGATCTTATGGACATGGTTGAGGAATCCCAAACCAGTGGATATATACACCCTCATATAAACTCTACATACATTTCTCTTATTCTGAAAAGGTCTCCATCCACCACCTTCTCGGAATATAGACCTATTTCTCTATGTAATCTTATCTACAAGATCATCTCTAAAACTATCGCAAATAGGATGAAGCACACACTGTCCAAATTTATATCTCCTCAATAGTTCGGGTTCCTCAGAAATAGACAGATCCATGACGTTGTGGCGATTTCCCAGGAATGTATGCACTCTATCCATCATAAAAAAATTAAATGCTGCTATAATGAAAGTTGATCTACAAAATGCTTTTGATTGTCTTGATTGGGGCTACCTGAGGCTAGTCCTTCACAAAATTGGTATTCAAGTCGGACCTGCAGAGTGGATTATGGCTTGTGTCTCAAATGTACATTATGAGGTTGTTATAAATGGCTATCCTTCAGATTTCTTCAAGGCGGGGAGGGGTCTCAAACAAGGCTGCTCACTATCTCCACTTCTCTTCATCTTGGTTATGGATGGGCTGAGCCTTCACATACAAAAAGTTGTGGCAGAAGGGAAATTTCAAGCATTGCATATGGGGAGGGATACATATATGTCACATAGTTTCTTTATTTACGATGTCCTCATCATGGGGATACTTAACAAGTTTGCATGGCTCTATCTTTTTAATATTTTTTCTAAGTTTGGAAGTGCCTCTGGTTTGCTCATGAATCTCCAGAAATCCATCATTCTCCACGACATATGTGATGAGGAGATTATCGCATAGATAAAATGATTATTTGGTGTGGCTTCCAAACCATTGACGAGGGGGGTATGAAATACCTTAGATTTCACATCAAGCCCTATAGCTATAAAGTTAGCAACTGGATGTGGTTTGTAGGCCGTTTCTATAAGAAAATATCTGGCTGGGAGTTCAGATGCTTATCTTTGGGAGGTTGAATCACCTTGACACAGACTATGACCACTCAATTGGGAGTGTACTGGGCACACTTATATCATTTGCCCCTCACCATTATAAAAAGACTCAACAGGATTACAATAAACTTCACCTAGTCTAGTATGAAAAATTAGAACAAATACCACCTTGCCAAATTAGACCACCTCACTCTTCCAAAGCGTCTGGGCGGCTGGGGTATTCTGAATCTGAGAGGAATGGTTTGGCATTATTACTTAAATCTATGTGGAGAGGGATTTTTGGTGATGGCACCTAGGGTATGATCATTCGGCACAAGTATTTAAAGAACTTTGATTTCTCTGTCTGGATGCGATGCGGAAGTATTGGGATCACTACAAGATCATAAATTTGGCTCAGTTTCATCAAAATTCGTCGTTGTTTCCTTCTACAACTGACATGGAAACTGGGTATTGGCCACTTCATTATCATTGGTTTGGATCATATTCAGGGGATTGATGTTGCCTCCAATATATCAGATGATCTCATATATTGTTTAAATAGTTGTGGCATTTTCTTCTGGCATCAGGTCATTTCATCGTGGCAAGATAGATGTCCTATCTAGAAAAGGGCTTTGGAATCGAGAAAAGATGGGCAGATGGAGAGAGGATGGGAACAAATTAGATTTAACATGTAGCTTGCTGGAGTTTGTCGTGTGGTTGAAAGGGACCAGATTGCCTGGACTGGAAAAATGAAGGAAGGTGGTCATATGGTGGCTGACACATATTTTTCTCTCTGCCATCAAGAGACATTACACCCTAAGGTATGTTGGTTCACAATCTTCTGGAAATCTAATTCTCCCATTAGGATTATACTTTTTCTTTGGCTAGTATGGAAAATTAAAAATCTCACGTGGGAAAACCTCCAGAAGAGGCATTGGTATGGGCCAGGTTTTTGTGTTATTTGCAAGGCTACATATGAGAACAATTTACACTTATTCTTACTTTGTCCTAATATTATACAACTCTGGCAAAAACTTGTTGTTTATACTGGTTTCCCATATCAGAAATTTGATCATATCTCTGACTGCTTAAACTGGTGGAGCAAACAACAACCTACATGGCACAACATTCACCTTAATTTATTCTGGGAGATCTGGATATGGAGAAACAACATAATCTTCAACAATCTCAGAGGTTCTAAATCACGGGTTTTGGAACGCATAATATTGGTTTCTGTATTGGCACACTGCAGGGTAAAGGATTGAAGGATACCATTCATAAACCAACTGGCCCAAAGTTGGTCTTCTCGGTTGGCTATTTTGACGAAGCTTCACAAAGGAATAGGTGTGGATGCGGCTTCTTGATTGCCTATTCTCCGAAATAGGAATTTTGGGTACACTGGGGTGTTGGCTACGACAAGAAAACGAAGGCAGAACTTATGGCACTCTGGGGACTTCTATGGTTCTCTAGATATCTGAACATCCCTACTTTGCATATATTTGGGGATTCCAAGATTCTCATTGATTATGTTCTGGGACAGGTGCAAATTTACCAACCCACGCTCCAAGGATGGCTATTCCAAGTTTAGCAACTTTGGATTTCTTTTATGGGCTCAACAATTGAGCACATTGGAAGGGATTTCAATCAATCCATGGACAAAATCTCGAAGAGGGGGTTACTATATGAGTTGGACGAGATGCACATTGAGATCAAGATGGAGGATTATATTATGGATGCTGGGGTGATACCTCTTCCTAGATAACTTCTACATTCACTGGAAACTCTCATAAGATAATGTTGGCAGAATATCTCAGAGTATATTCTAAGATATATTATGTTTGTCATGACTTTTTATTTTCCTTTTTTGTGTTTAGCTCTACTGTATATATGTACTCTCATTATGAGCTTAGGGTTGCAGATAAAATTAGTTTTGCTATGTTTGGTCATGTTAGTATCTCATTGATTCTTGACCACATCGATTACTTTTGATGATATTATATACATCAGCATGTTGCTATCCCCTATATATGTATTTCTCATATTTTGATGAATATAATGGATTTTTCATACTAAAAAAAAGGCTCCCAAAGGTTCTAAAATTCTATTTCAATTCAATATTAATGCCATTACTCTGACATCTTCAAGATGAAAGAGTAACTAACTCAAATGCATCATAACAAATAAATTGGATCAACTATAAATATTACATTACAAATAACGTTTACACAATTTACAATATCACAGTCTTGAATAGCATAATATACTACTAATTTTATCTATGTCAAACAGATAACCACAATAGCGAATGAATGCGACTATGCTAGAGATAAAACAAGTAAAGAAACAAAACCAAAACCAAACCTTAATAAGAATTTTCATAATACAGGTCAAATAATTATAAATCATAACTCAAGCACTAAAACCAACCACATTAAGCATTTCCAGCGAACAAAAGCATAATTAAAATGTACTAGGAGTTCATATCGGCTAAAATCAAACAGAAAAAACAAGTCGAAAATAACAAAAAGCTACATTACACACAACAAATGAGAGGATTATTTCACTCTAAAGAATAAAATTTGTGAGGCAAGCACCATCACCAACACCAACGTAAGTGCTCTCGTGTAGGAACAACACTTAGCACTTAGGGACTACGTCTATGGATGCAAAAAGAAAAGGAAAGGTCGACCAACACTTAACACTTAAGGACTGCATCTACGGATGCAAAAAGAAAAGGAAAGGCAGTTTACAACAAAGACAAACAAGATCAAGTGTTATGCTTTATCAAAATTGTTCCTAGAAAATCAAGGCTCTAACGAAATCAAATATGCAACAGTCTTTCAACACTAGAGCCAATTTTACCTGGCATGTAGGTTAAAATTTGAGTTGTTACGACTTGATAATGATAGACATATAGATTAAATTTTGATTTCAAATAGTTTTATTTTCACTCAAATAAACTAAAAAACTATACACACAAAGTTTATGTATACAAATGCGCAATAACATGCCACCACGTGGCTTTTGTTTAAAAAATATTTCCTTTTTGATAGTGTATATTATATGGTAAACATGCACTAGTGCATATTACTATATAAAATACACCACATAACATGAAAATAGTTTTAGTCAAAAACATTTTAATTGTTTCTAAACTACACATCAAAATTTTTATGCTTCATTTTGTAAGGAATTTATTAGTAGAAAATCAAGGAAAAAACATGTCTCAATAAGAGAACATAGAAAGTCATTTGAAGTTTTAATATAAACTAATATATTTTATTCTCTATATGTTCAAATCATGTGTATTGGTTAATGTGTAAAAAAAAAAAAAAAAAAATTGAAAAAAATAAATAAGAATATTCATAATATAAGTTGAAAGGAGCATAGAAGTTTTATTGAAATGTTTCAAAGAGGGGGTAAGCATGTCTCAATAAGAGAACATAGAAATTCATTTAAAGTTTTAATATAAAATAATATATTTGATTCTCTATATGTTCAAATCATGTGTATTGGTTAATGTGTATCATGTCGATAAAAAAATTGAAAAAAATAAATAAGAATATTCATAATCTAAGTTGAAAAGAGCATAGAAGTTTTATTGAAATGTTGCAAAGAGGGGAATTAGGTAGATCAAAAGGTGATCAGCATGGAGTTTTTCTTTGAAATTTTATTAATAAGCTACTTCTTAGCAATAATAGCTAACATGTTTCAAAAATTCAGTTTCACCTATATTGAATGTTGTGTAGGGAATGACAACAAGAAACCAAAAACCCTCATAAGAAGAAAACAATTATGTGGTATGTAAATGATGATGAATTGATCCTTAGTTCTTGTGGAGTGGTGCTAGAATTCAGTGAGGGTTGTGAGTGGGGAAGGAGGGGGTGTTGGGAATATATTATAATACTATGAAGCATATAATAGAAATAATATATAAGTGCTCTTTTAATTTGCAATACAAAAATCAATCTAATAACATTGCAAAGAAAGAACCCTTGTTGCAAAGGTTTTTAGTGTTAGAAGATTGAGTTTAGAAAAGACAAAAAACAAAAAACAAACAAAAACAAAAACAATCCCTCCACTATTTGTAGTAGAGGTTTTAAGGGATATTCCCTATAACTAAAAAAAAATTGGGCAAATGAAGATTTTAGTAGAGGTTTTGTTTTTCAGTTCTCATATTGATAACAACCACCAATGAGTGTTATTTAACTTCACTGGTGCATACATAAATGAAAAACATTGGTACCAGTATATTATTGTGCATCAATATTGTTTTTTTGTTATATTATGTATTGTTGCTCGTATAAACATTACCAACCCGGTCATTCTTTTTTGTTTTATGGCACTACAATGCTCATATAATTTATACACATCAATCAACTATTATCTGTTTTAAAATAAGTGGTGCTCCTACACCTAATAAAGCATTGGTATATATTGAGCTTTGTAATGCACATGTGAGTGAACTCGTGCATATATTACAATGTGCGTTAGAGAAATGTCGAATTTTGAACATTTGAGGTGAGATGTTTGTGCCATCTTTCAGTGTTTTTTTTTTAGTAATTCACAAGTTTTTCATTAATTCAAAAAGTTACATTGTTGTCTATAACTTTTCAAATTTTTGTCAATCTCACTATTACTAGATTTGTTGATTGGTAGATGATTAACCAAAATTTTTACAATAGACAAAAAGGAATATGATAACCAAAACAAAAGATGTCTCAGAAGCGAGAAAACCACAAAAATAAAAACATAACCAATATCCATCTAGGAGTCGAAAGTTGCAGAATTTCCCCTTCACATCAATCATCCGCCCCCATATGGGTGTTTGTGCCATTCTTTGTTACTAAGCATATGCATATATAGTATATATATAGATCAGTTGTGCATATCGTGATTATGTGCACCATAATATTTTGAAACAATAAATATAATATCACAATTTCCAACACTTGGTACAATAATGTAATTCCTAGGCACTAGTGCATATTACCCATAAATATGCATAGTTGTCTATTTTATGACAAATATTGTTTAACAAGTTCAAAAGAATACAATGCGTTGATGTGTATATATTTTAGTTTATATTATTATTATTATTATTATTATTACAAAATTTCAATTAATCAAAAATCAAATATTCATATTATTTTTATATTATCAATTAAGATCCTCTATTATGTCAAAATTGCTGTCATATAAAATTCACAGTTTCACCTACTCTCCATCCCAGTTTTCCATGAGGGAAACTAGATCAATGATGGTGAGGGAAGTTGACTTGTATCCAAACCATCAAAATTCCTTAGCTAGTCTATTGTAACACCCTCCTCCCACATCTACCCAAGTAACCGGCCAACTAGGTTAAACATGTGTCAAGAGGCCACTATGATATGATTTGACCTCCTAAGTCATGTTAAGGAAGTGGAACCAATGGAAACACACCATACAGACCTGCAACATCGACATTAGGATCCTCAGGAACCATTCCAACCTTTCTGCCAACCAACCCTTGGCTCCCACTAAGATTTTAGACCACTTGACCCCCGGACACTCCCATGATATGGGCATGACAACATCTAAGAGGCTCTGGATGCTCTCATGACAAGGCATGCTAGCATCCAAGGACTAAATTTCACAGTGTTGTGCCAACGTCTTCGGGATTTGAGCCACTCTTTCAGGACTAGAGCCTAGGTCATTGCCTAGAATTGAATGAAACTCTCCTAACAGCAAAATAACAAGGAAATGACAATCCAAATGCAATTACTTGAATAAGACCTTGATTGGACCCCTACTAGCCATGACAAGCATTTCGTCAAACATATCACAAATATGTAATATATAGGTGTAAATAACATATCTAAGCATAGGGGTCTCATACTCAGCTGAGAATCGCTAAGAAGCATTAATGCCTCGGCACATTAGCTACAGTTCATCCATTAGGTCATAGATACATTGTCCATCCATTTACAAGTAAAGACATGATGAGAGCCACACATATCCACTGTCATAAAACATATACATAACCAGCATAATAGCAACAGAAATACCAAGGAAATAACATCGCTAAACCATTATAATACTCATAGAAATAGAAGGACAAATAACCTCACATTATTGATGCAAAGGCCAACCAGTTGTGGGACTTCCATGAACCACCCGACCGTAGACATGGCTGAGCCAAAACTCTCTTCAACCAGTCACCCCCGTGCCATATTCCAAATGAATGTGGGATCTCATAAAAAAACATCAATCCAAAACCATTTAGGGCTTCCAGCGGCCAACCAACTAAACCCATCAAACAATGATTCCACCTCACGGTCGGATATCACCAAACCATCACCAAATTGGTCTTTATCCAAGCCTTCCAAGGCTCCAGAGCATTTGTTCCAACCAAGGCTCCAGGATTATTAACTCAACCCACAACTGTTGTCGGTCTCCAGAGCGTTTTTCCATCCAAGGCTCCAGGACTAATAACTCAACCCAAGTTGTTACATGGCTCCAGAGCATTTGTCCATCCAATGATCCGGGAACTAGTAACTCAACCCAAGCTAAGGAAACATGAGAACCAACCAAAAAACAAAGCAAATGAACCCACAACACTATGGCTATCAAGGAAATGGAAAGCTTAGGAAAATCCACTATCAATCCAAGAAATCCTCCATGCCAGTGACAGATCATGACCAATAATGTTAGGGTCCCACCCTAACCCCCTTATTTATGAAATGGGATCGAGTCATAGTCAAGAGTCAATAAAGCCCACATTAATAATTGTAAGTGGTTAACCCATAATTAATGACGGGACCACAATTAGTTGCAAATGGGTCGTAGTATTAGATAGATGGTAATAATAAAACCCATGGTATTGATCCTTGGTATTGCATGTATGAGTCATATATAAAGGATAGAGACTCCCTGCGAGGAGCATCGTGTCTTATTTTTATATCGAGCTTTGATCTATTAGAGGTTGCCCCCTCGAAGAGGCCAGTGAACTTTGCTTTCTCAATAATAAAGTATTTGTTGTTGTCTCTCACTGTTCTATGTTCTGGGTATCTTTCTTCGCATATTCTGTATTTGGGTATCTTTTGCAGGTTAAGAGCATAACAAGTGGTATCAGAGCACTTTCTAGGGACGGTGGGATCTCCATTTCGTAGAAAAAAAAAATTTGGCTGGAGACGTGTTCTGGCGTCTTTAAACCACGGGATCTGTCGTTGAGCGCATAAACCTGCGGATTTGGGGAGGCATGCACGCAGGAAATACAAGAGGTGGTCACGCTTGTTGGACTCCCTTGTAACCCCTGTGGGTACCCCTTCGAGTAGTAGCGCATTAGACAAAACCGCGTACGGACTGTCTTCCAAGTACCTTCTAGGTATATCGGAAGCCCCTTAGCTCCTCTGCAACCTCGCCATAGATAAACCTTCGGCCGTCTTGCTGCTATAGTACATCGAGAACAACACTCGGAGAGATTACTCGCCCGTACGATAGGGTAGTCGGGTTGTACGGCTAAGGGTACGGTTGATCCTCCTTAGTTAGAGCCCTGAAACATTGGGCCGAGTACTACTGTCAGACCCTTATGTATATTGCGATCTGTAGCACCTGACACTCCTCGAGACCATAGTTCCCTTTTCTATCTGGGGATCACGCATCATATCTGCCAGATCAGCGCGCAAAGAGGTGCAGCAGCAGCAGACATCAGTCCAGCAGTTCTGAGTTAGCAGACCAGCCACTCCGATCTATTAGATCCATCAGATCCGCAAGAAGCAGTCTGTTCCGCCACCCAGAACTATCCGATCCGCCATTCAGATCTCTCAGATCCACCAGATCTGAGTCGTTGTGAAGGGTTCCCATACCGGGGTATAATTTTCGCAGGAGAGTCTGAGATCTCCCGGGGCGCTTATTGGTGATCGAGCCCATTAGAATCAGGACGACGAGCTGAGCACGGTGGTACCATTCAATTCTTAGTGAAAAAAAAATTAGGCGGTCCCAATTTTAAAAAAACATCAGGTCGGTGCATGGTAGAAACTAGAGCTCAAGCGATGGCCAATGAAAGGATGGACAAACTTGAAGACTCCGTGCAATCCCTCCACATTCAGCTTAACCAACTAACTAGCCTGGTCGAGAGCATAATCCCGAAGGGCAAGGAGGCAGCCCACGAGGAGGCGTATAATGGCAATGAACACAGTGAGGGTGAGTCTATCCACTCTCCTCACATCTGGCACACCCACCAACAACCCCGTCAGCGACCTCCCAAGTTGGATATGCATAAATTTGACAGTTCTCACCCGTCAGCATGGATAGCACAAATGGAGAAGTATTTCAATCTAAATAACATCTTAGATGATGCGACTCAACTTATGGTGGGGAGCATGTACTTGGACAATGAAAGGTGGCAATGGTGGGAATGGCATCAACGTTGCAATGGACCTTTTCTGACTTGGACCAAATTCAAAAAAGCTCTTCAAGACCGCTTTGACCAGGAATCTTCTTTTTTGGGTCGTCTTACTAAGCTCCGACAAACTGGTACAGTGGATGAATATATTACAGCTTTTGAAGCCTTAGCCTTCCGCACTTGGGGTCTCTCAGATGTGTTCTACACGGAATGTTTTATCAGCGGTCTTAAAGAAGCCATCAAAGCCCAAGTCCTACTGCACCACCCTCCCACATGTACGGAGGCTTCCAAGGTAGCTCGTAACATGGAATGTGCATTAGCAGCCCAGTACAGTCGCCCAAATTTCTCCGCTAAAGGTCGCCCCCCACAGGCTCACAACACGACTCAAACACTTAAGGTCCAAAAGGTGTCACCTGCGGAAATGGCCGAAAGAAGAAAGCAAGGACTATGTTACTACTGTGATGAAAAATACTCCCCAGGTCATAAATGCAAGGAGCCCAAATTTTTTCAAATTGATGCCACTGACTACAGCTCAACAGAGGAAGATCCACCACTTGAGTAACATGAGGCGCTAGAAGAAGACAACCAAAAGGACAATGTATCTGACGAACCAGTTATTTCGCTGCATGCTTTGGCAGGTATTTCTTCACCTCAAACTCTTAAAATCAGAGGGTTTATTAAACATCACCCAGTAGTAGTCTTGATTGATAGTGGAAGTACACATAATTTCATCCATCAAAAAGTTGCAGAAGCAGTGCATTGTTTTGTACGAGCAGTTTCTAACTTCCAAGTCCAAATTGCGGATGGGGGCACAATGAAATGTGAAGGCCGCTGTGAAAATGTCAAACTTCAAATGGGGGATTATCAGTTGAAAACCCACATGTTTGCCATACACATGGGAGGTTGCGACATTGTCCTCGGCGCTGAATGGCTCTGCACTCTTGGGCCAATCACAATGGATTTCAAGGAGTTATATATGAGTTTTAAGCAGAACAACTACACACATACACTTCATGGAATCCAAGCGGGAGCCCCCTCTACCATCAGCTCGCATAGGATGGAAAAATTGTTAAAAAAGGGAAATCATGGAGTTATAGCTCAATTTAATGCCATCCAGGCAGTCGAAACCAAGTCTCTGCCAATTCATCCTGAGATGCAACAGATTTTAAATAACCATCTGCTGGTCTTTGACAAGCCTCATGAGCTTCCACCCTCGCGATGGGAACATGATCATAGCATCACCGTAGTTCCAGGGGCCCAACCCCCAAATGTGCGCCCATACAGATATCCGTTCACCCAAAAGAATGAAATAGAAAAAATAATCAAGGAACTTTTGGAAGAAGGTGACATTCGTCCCAGCATTAGTCCTTATTCATCCCCAGTGGTCATGGTGCTCAAGAAAGATGGGGAGTGGCGGATGTGTCCCGACTTCAGGGCCCTCAATAAGTTGATAGTCAAAGATAAATTTCCCATTCTGGTGGTTGACGATTTGCTGGATGAACTCAATGGGGCTCAATTCTTCACTAAGTTGGATCTTCGCTCAGGCTACCACCAAATTCACATGAAGGAAGTTGACATTCCAACGACTGCTTTCAGAACTCATGAAGGCCATTATGAGTTCCTGGTCATGCCATTTGGTCTTTGTAATGCTCCCTCTACTTTTCAGAGCCTTATGAACCACATTCTCAAACCATATCTCAGGAAATTTATCCTTGTCTTCTTCAATGACATCCTCATCTATAGTTGCACTTGGGTTGCACATCTTCAGCATGTAGATCTACTCTTGCAACTACTCCGCAAGCATAAATTATTTGTCAAGATGTCCAAGTGTTCGTTTGGCATGGAAGAAGTTGAGTATTTGGGCCACATTGTGGGGCGTGAAGGTGTCAAGGTGGACCCCAAAAAGATCCAGGCAATGCAGGATTGGCCTCAACCTAAGACCTTGAAGAGCTTGAGAGGATTTTTGGGTCTCACAGGCTATTATCGTAAATTTGTCCGCAACTATGGTCGCATAGCGAAGCCCCTCACTCAACTCCTAAAGAAAAATTCATTCTTCTGGAATGAGGAAGCACAACAGGCATTTACCGCTCTAAAAAATGCCATGTGTTCCACTCCAGTCTTAGCACTACCTGACTTCACCAAATCTTTTGTCATTGAATGTGATGCTTCGGGTACAGGTATTGGGGCGGTCTTAATGCAGGAAGGGCGACCTTTGGCCTTCACAAGCCAACAACTAAGTGGGAGGAATCTGGGCCAATCTACCTACGAGAAGGAAATGATGGCCATCTTACATGCAGTAGAGACCTGGCGACCTTACTTATTGGGGCGACGTTTCCAAATCCGCACAGATCATCACAGTCTTAAATATTTTTTGGAGCAACGCCTATCCTCCCCACAACAAAATAAATGGCTTGCCAAAATGCTGGGATATGATTATGAGATCATTTACAAGAAAGGGAAAGACAATAGTGTAGCAGATGCATTATCTCGCCAATTTGAGAAGGAAAGTACTCTGCTAGCAATTTCCCTCCCCATTCTAGAATGGATTGAAGAGGCTCGCAGGGAATGGTTTTCACATCCTGGGCTCTCCCAACTCATTTCTCAATTGCAGGTAGATCCAAATTCCACCAAGGGCTACTCATGGCAGGATGATATTCTTCGCTACAGGGACAGAGTCGTAATATCACCAACATCCACCCTCAAAAGTCGCATTTTGGCAGAATTGCACTCATCTCCCATTGCAGGACCTTCGGGCTTTCAGAAGACGTATGCTCGCACCAGAAGATCATTTTTTTGGACAGGCATGAAAAAGGACATCCTTACTTTCGTAGCAGAATGCGATGTCTGTCAACGCCATAAAGGGGAAACCATCAACACACCAGGCACATTACAACCATTGCCCATCCCGGCATCAATTTGGACGAAGGTTTCTATGGATTTCATTACAGGTCTTCCAAAGTCAGGAAACAAGTCAGTCATCATGGTGGTTGTGGATAGAGTTTCGAAGTATGCTCATTTATGCGCCCTACCCCACCCGTTTACACCAACTTTGGTCGCTCAATCTTTCATGGATCAGATCTTCAAATTGCATGGCATGCCCACTTCTATTGTGTCCGATCGCGACCCGATCTTCACCAGTAATTTTTGGCAGGAACTCTTTAGGATACAAGGCACTCAACTAAAAATCAGTACTTCCTATCACCCGCAAATGGATGGTCAAACTGAAGCCGTCAACAAATGTCTGGAAACCTACCTTAGGTGTTTCACTTCAAAAAAGCAACATCTTTGGGTACAATGGTTACCTCTGGCTGAATGGTGGTATAACACCAACTATCATGCCACCACCAAAATGACTCCCTATGAAGCAGTATATGGTCAACTCCCTCCTTCCCCTACTTCTTATCTCAAGGGGTGCTCAAAAGTACAAGCAGTGGATCAACTCCTACAACACCGCGCAACCATGCTCGCCCATCTTAGAGAGAATCTTCATCAAGCTCAGAACCGCATGAAGCAACAGGTAGACCAGCATCGCTCAGAGCGCCAATTTCAAGAAGGGGATCAAGTCTTTTTGAGGTTGCAACCATATAAGCAAACATCACTCAAAGACAAGGGTTGTCAAAAACTATCTCCAAAATTCTACGGACCATACCAAGTACTTCAGCGCATTGGAGAAGTGGCTTACAAGTTGGCTTTGCCACCTATTAGTGTCGGTCCTGAAAGCCCTCCATCAGTGATCAAAGCTCTTTGCATTTGCATTAGTAGGTGTCTCATCAGCGTCAAAGTTTGCATCCCGTTAGGCATGCCATAACCCTGATGGAGGAGCTGGTCTATTTATACCCCTCTTGGCTTTGCTGGATCAGGTCATATCAGTCATTGAGCTTTTCAAGCTTGTATTGTTTTGTCTTAAGGTCAAAGGTCCTAGGTCTAGGGTTTTGGTCATTTGTCTCAGCAAGGTCATGTCTTTGAAAGTCCTTGAGTGCCCAGCAAGCCATAGGGAGTTTTGTAAACATGTTTCTTTGATATTTTCATCATGTACAGTTCATTTCTAACCTTGGATTTAAAAACTCTATTTTTAAAGCCAAGGTCATGTTAAATTTTTGTAAAAAGAATAAATTTTCAAAAAGTCTTCAAAAAGGCAGCAATAACCCTGGTCCCCTTGCCACAGTCCTTCAGATGATCTACCTGCAAAAAGAATCGAGTCAAAGCACTCAAAGAGTCAAATTCAGGATAAAGGAAACCAAAAAATCAGTGTTTTAAAAAGTGTCAAAATAAACTTTATAAAGTGGGTTTATGGATGAAATTTTTTCAAATGAAGTTTATAAAGGGTCATATTCCCTCCTTTCACTCTCATTGTGCATTCTAAAGCTTGCAAGAGAGGTTTTGAGAGAGTGATTGGAGAAAGGAGCGAAATTACAGTGATTTCGGGTAGCAGAGTGGTGCGCGACCCGTTGAAGGTGGTGCGCGACCTGTTGGGCGGTGCGCGACCCGTCCAGAACCTTTCCACAGTGCAAAATTACTATGGGCGCGACCCGTTGGGAGGTGCGCGACCCGTTGGGAGGCCTGCGCGACCCATTGAGTTGTTTGCCTCCAAACTTCAAACGAATTCCTCCATCTCCATTCAACTCATCTCAATCGGTCGAGGTAGGCTCTTTATGCATGGTTTTTGAGATTGGTGATGGATGCAAGTCTTCATGCTATGATTTTAACCTCAAAACTTGCAAATGAATGGATTTATATGGCTGCAATGTTCATGCCCAAATTGTGTTAGGGTTTATGGTGTTTCAAGCTGTTTTTTCCCTTTGATTGGTGTCCTTTCCTTTCCCTTTTACCCACACTCATATGTACATTTCTTTTCCCCATGATTATTTTATAAATGAAATACAAATCCCCTTCCCATCCCTAAATCACTAAAACTAAGAACCCTACCCCTCCCAAAGCATCAAACACAAAACAGAATTCCCCTCTACCATATGCACATTCAAGATAACAAAAAATGTTGGTAAAATGTCAACATGCTTGGTATATGGTTTCCCTTTTGTTTTTTTCCCTATTAAACATGTATGCATATGTGCCCATGTTCACTTGTATGCATGTTTTTTCCCATATGTAATACTCTTTGCAAATGATTTCCCTATTACAAATATGTGTTCCTATATGAATATGATTTGCAAAATTTCCCTTAAAAACTCCCTGTTATTTTTATGTATTCCCATTCCTGGTTAAAAAGTTCCCTCCCCTAACATTTCCCTCATGTTTGGTTCCCCTTGAAACAGCATAGATTTCAGCACCTTTTGCAGGCAGAGACAGCAGTTTAGTTTGTCCACTTTGCTCCAAAACCATGTCAGAAACCGAAACTTATGAGCAAAGTGATGACCATTCATCATCAGGTTGAGGAACAGAGGAGGCCTCGTAGAGGGGGTAAGGGAGGACATCATAAGCAGGAGGAGCCTACTTCTTTGGCAAAATTACAGGCCTGTCCTTTGGCAGTGAATTGCTTCCAGTACATGTCTTGCTATCAGTTTTGTGAGAGGATCTCTCAGATTCAGCATCATAGAGAGTTGGCCCGCTTGTTTGTCTTACACCTCTATGATGGACATGTCACTCTGGCCGGGGTGAACTTCACATTGACACCTGAGGTGATCTCACAGGTTACAGGGATACCAAATGTGGGTGAGGTGTGGCCTAAGCGCAGATTACTTGATTTTATTCACTTTGAGCCCTATGTCCGGCCATCATTTGTGAGACTTTTGACAGGTGTTTTCCCATTCAGATTTCTCCGGAGCGAGTATGCTCCCCTCATGAGACTTATTATGCATTACTTTACCTGTGAGGGCAGATTTTCACAGGTGTATTCATATCACATTCGCCTTTTGATGCATTTCACCCGAGTGAGGATGATGAACATCCCGGTCTTCTTGTTTCATAACATTCAGAGGATGGTGCCCATGTTGGAGAGGAAGACCCCGACCCAGCAGTACAGGGGTCTTTGCCATTATCGTTTGATTCAGCTAGTAGTATTGCATCAGTTGACACAGCAGGGCATCTCATGGGAGGAGTTCACCTCTCGTGAGTTTTTCACAGTGCCACCTTAGCCACATCAGGAGGTCATTCATGAGGAGGGAGGACCATCTCAGCAGCCTGATTCTCCCATCACCCGACATGTCAGCTCCACTCCTTTGGTCACTTATCAGAAAGGCCCAAGGGCCTTATTTGCAGCAGCTAGGCGAGTACTATCTCCACAGCAGGTGGAAGGGGTCTCGCCTTCATCTTCAGCTCAGCGAGTGTTATCTCCACATCAGGTGGAAGGGGCCTCGCTTTCTTCATCAGCACAGGTACTGCAGAGGGGCAAAGAGCCCATGATTCATGAGGATCCGGTGATTGATCTTGAGGTCAGTTCTCCTAGCCAAGAGGCGAAGGAGATCATTCAGCATCTCAGGGCTGAAAATGATGTTTTACAGAGGAGACTTGAGGGTGCTCAATGGACCATCACTTACCTGGAGCAGCGGAACACACAGCTAGAGGAGGAGAAGGCACTTGATGAGCTATGGAGGATTCGTAGCGACCAAGTCTTGAACCGTAGGAGGCCCGGTGATCCATTGCCTGCTGACCGAGAGTCATTACTCATTCAGGAGAATGCCCACTTGGAGAGGCTGTTGGCTAAGGCCAACCAAGAGAAAAAGCTGCTGAGAAACATGAAGAATCACTATTGGGCGAGAATGCATGTATGCAAAGCCAAGATGAAAATGTTCCAAAGGAGGTTGTCCGAGGCTCTTAGGCGGAGGAAGAAGACCAATACACTCCGTATCTTGGCTGAGGCATCCCTCAAAGATCATGGCACTCACTAGCATCAGCTACAGCACAAATCCCAAAAAATTTTGAGAATTTTGGGTAATTTTGATATTTTTGGGAAATTTACAGGTTTTGGCTTCTCAACGGGTCTCACCCCCGGTGAGACCCTTTGTCATCGTAGCTCCGTTTTGCAAAAACTCAACATTTCTAGATTTTTCATGCAAAGTTACACATGCCTATGGATGGACTTGAGTTTTTATAGGGATTTGGGCCTCCATAAGGTCAAAATACATGCAAAATTTGACTTTCTGCCCCTTTTTTGAGTTGTAGAAGCAGTCTTGGGAGAATTGACTTTTGACTGGGTAAATGACCTCCAAATCCAAAAATTCTAGTTGGGTTGGAAAGTAGACTCAGAGACCTTTCCAACGAGCTATCCTGCACCTAATTTTGACTTTGGGAAGGCCTCCAAACAGAGCTCCAAAGTGCGAGACCCGTTGAGGAAACTTTGCCAGATTTGACCAGTTCAGCCCAGAAAACGCAGTTTGGCTCCAGTTTGACTTTTTGAGGTGGATGGTGGTCCTCTTGGATGTAATTGTGACACTTTTTGGATATTTTTACTCTTGTCTAACTCTTCTAGAAGATTCTTGCATGTAAAGGGTAAAAATTGAATGTATGAACTGGTTTCCAAGTTTATAGAGGCAAGTTGTTTTGACTGCCTATTTTCTAGTGCTTAGTTTAGAAGTGGTTCAAACAGCTCCTAGGATAGTGAGCTCGACCCATGGAGGCAGGGAAAGAGGTTAGATCATCTATATTATGTACTTTCTTGCTCATTTTCATGGTTGGACTCTTAAGGGAGAAGCTATCATTGTATTATCACTTGTATCTCTGCAATTTTTGGCTAAGGAAGACCAGGGTTTTGCAGTCATCTTTGGGATTCTTGTGGACTCATGTGTTGATGGTGTGTTTCTCCATGTTATTGTAAGCTTTGTTATGTGATTCATTTCCTTTCTATACTGCTGCATATTAAACAAATGAAGTGTTAAAGTAAGAATTCATGCTTGCCATGCTCTGCTTTTAAATTTGTTTAATTTCTATGTTTTCTACTGTCTAAAGAGAATTCAAATTCATTGTTTTCTCTCTTTAGCCTTCTTATCTTTCTTTCTTAATCATCCACTTCAGCCAAAGACATCAATACAGGCTCCTACCTCGCCCCAAAGACCCCCCTGCAGAAACTGTGTCCAATCCCCGCACCCTAAATTGCAGCTCCTCAAATTGCCACCAAAAACCCCCAAAATCAACCTTTATAACCAGTTTACTAGCCTAATATCAGTGTTACATTGTTGGTCATCTCATCCTATTGAAAATCTACCGAGATTGACCGGAGAGAGCCTTCTCCTGCCCCGTAGGGCTAGCTACGAGGCTGAATGGTTTGATGTAGCTTTGAGATTTGCCTTTTCAGCCTGAGGTGAAATTTCAAGTGCTAACACCACCTACTGCAAAAATCCATCCAGTTTTCCATGTCTCGTGCCTCAAGAAAGTGATTGGGAACAATTGCAGAATTCAAACCAGTCTACCTGAATTGGACGAAGAAGGTTCAATCTGGCTCCAACCTGAACAAGTCCTAGACACACGAGACAGGCATTTGCGGGGCCGCATCATTAGGGAAGTCCTCATCAAGTGGAAAGACACCTCTCCGGAAGATGCAACTTGGGAACCAGCCACTATTCTTCATAAGTTTCCGCAGCTTCAGCCTTGAGGACAAGGCTAGTCTTAAGGGGGAGGGCATGTTAGGGTCTCACCCTAACCCCCTTATTTATGTAATGGGATCGAGTCATAGTCAAGAGTCAATAAATCCCACATTAATAATTGTAAGTGGTTAACCCGCAATTAATGATGGGACCACAGTTAGTTGCAAATGGGTCGTACTATTAGATAGATGGTAATAATAAAACCCATGGTATTGATCCTTGGTATTGCATGTATGAGTCATATATAAAGGATAGAGACTCCCTGCGAGGAGCATCGTGTCTTATTTTTGTATCGAGCTCTGCTCTATTGGAGGTTGCCCCCTCGAAGAGGCCAGTGAACATTGCTTTCTCAATAAAAAAGTATTTGTTGTTGTCTCTCATTGTTCTATGTTCTGGGTATCTTTCTTCGGATATTCTGTATTTGGGTATCTTTTGCAAGTTAAGAGCATAACAAATAATCCACATGCATATGCCATGCATGCTAAGACTAGTGAGGAAAAGATACATGCAACTCGATACCTGCAAGAAAAACCTGTTGTAGTTGTTGATCCCATTGTCCCCTTGCGCTTTCCTATTCTTCCTTTGCCTTCTTGCTCCAAAACTCCAAGTATCCACACCCTCGAAGAGTGCTCCAAGAAAAACTCTAAGTGTCTAAGAATGAGAGAGAGAGAGAGAGCGAGGAAATGAGAGAGCTCCAAAACTGAACAGACAAAAGTTTGTGTACTGGTCCTCAGAAGCCTTTTTATCATTGAGGCCTCTATTTTCTTCATTTTCCATTATTTTCCTTCAATTTCCTCCTCACATGCAACCTATGACCTTTCACCTTCCCTTTCTCCCAATTTCCATTATTTTCATAAATAAATGTGCTAAAATCCACTTGGAATTTCCAAATCCTTAGTCATTTCCTTTGCCAATTTCCTTAGCCATTAATAAACCAATGAACACCCACACTAGGATGTCTTTCCCAACATTCAAAATGGAATAAGTGTCCCATCAACCGTGGTTATTATTTTTCCTTTATTAACTTTTATTACATGGAATTTTCATCAGGGTCGTTACAGAACCCTCCCTCTTAGGGGAATATTGTCCTCGGTGTTCAACAACACCTATAACCACAAGACTGTTGTAAGCAAAACATATTATTGATGGAGCTTTATAACCTAGCTCGTTGTAGTACTTACAATGATCAACCTGTTGTGAACCAAACCAACATGAAAAAATAACAAGTATAACATCATAATGACATGACACCCATATCGTTTATTGGAGCTTTATAACACAGGTCATCGTGAGATTTACATCCATATACATATGTACATATACCGAACATCACCAAAACATGTACCAAAACATTTACCAAAACATATACCAAGATGTATACCAAAACACCATACCAAAACTGCTTTGCCTCAACCAGCAAACAAAGAAGAATACATAGCCCGCATATGATCCTCCATCTCCCCTGTAGCTTCATAGGTACCAAAGTGCTTCCATTGCCCTTTAACCTACTCAATTGCCCGGTTCCATAGCATGAGCATATTTCTCTGCAATATACACTGAGGCTCCAGTTGGATTCTCCATCTGGTTCCACCTACAATACAAACTAATCAATCACATGATCAACATATTTAACATACTTATTAAGCAATTACACATGGAAAACATCATGGACTTTCATTGTTGGAGGTAGTGCAAGTCGATAGGCTACTCGCCCAATCCTCTTAATAATACTGAAGGGTCCATAAAACCATGGTGCCAACTAGGCACATGATCCAATCCACAAGGAGATTTTCTTTGGTTTGATTCGTAAGTAAACTTGTTCCCCAACCTAGAAATCCTTGAACAACTTGTTTCGATCTGCATAGCTCTTTTTCCTATCCTGTGTTGCCTTTATATTTTTCTTGATTTCCTGCATTTCCTATTCCATTTCTACCAACATGTCTGGTCCAATCAACACCCTGTTAACTGGATCACTCCAACTAATGGGAGTATTGCAACTCCGTCCATACAATGCCTCAAACAGACTCATCTTTAAAGATTCTTGATACCCATTATTGTAAGCGAACTCTACCAGTGGAAGATACTCTTCCCACTTTCATTGTTGATGCATCACATACATCCTCAACATGTCCTCCAATATCCTGTTGACCCTCTCAGTCTATCCATCTGTCTATGGATGATAAGTTGTACTGAAGGCCAACTTTATGCCCAAACCTACAAATAACTCCTTCCAAAACTTGGAAGTGAACTTTGCATCCCTGTCTGACACAATCTTCTTTGGAACACCATGCAATCTGACCACATCTCTAATGAATACTTGTGCTACATCGCTAGTTGAGAATGTAGAATTCATTAGAATGAAGTGCGCAACCTTTTTCAACCTGTCCATGACAACCATTATGGAATCGTATTGTCTCACTATCCTTGGCAAAACTATGATAAAGTCCATGGAAATGACCTCCCATTTCCATTCTGGAATTATAATCAGTTGTAGAGTCCACCTGGATGCTAAACTATGCCTTCACACGCTAACAGTCAAAACACCTAGCCACAAACTTTGTTGCATCCTTCTTCAGATTCAGCCAATAATAAAACTTCTTTACTGCAATCAACGTCTTCTGATAACCTAGGTGACCCGAATATGGTTTCGCATGAAACTCCTTCAAGATCACCTTCTTCAACTCACTATTGTATGAAACATATATCTTGTCCCTGACTCTAACCAATTAATCTGTTGTAAGGCAATAGTCTACATCCTACACACCTACACCTATACCTGTACCTGTGCTACTACATGTACCTGTACCCATGCTACTACATGTACTTGTACCCATACTACCACCTATACATGTACCTGTACCACCACATGTACTACTACTTGTACCTATACCTGTACCACCACATGTACCTACACCTATTGCAACCTGTGCATAATCTCCATATACCTGACATCCTGCTAACCTACCTTCAAGATATTATCCTGTAAGTCTGTCCCATAGGAGCTCATAGCTACTAATTGATTTACATGTATCCTCCTGCTAGGATCACCTGCCATCCTGTTCTATTTACCTTTGATATACTTCATCTCAAAACCGAACTCACTGATCGTGGCCAACCACCAAGCCTGCCTGCCATTCAAGTTCGGTTGGTCAAATAGATATCGCAAACCACTGTGATCACTCATCAACACAAATCTCATGCCTGTAAGATAGTGCCTCTACATCTTCAATGCATGTATGATCATTGTCAACTTAAGATCATGTGTTCGGTAGTTCTGCTCATGGTCATTCATTTTTCATGACTCATAGCATACCACTTGTCCATCATGCATAAGGACTCCACCAAGTCCTCTCTTGCAAGCATTTGTGTATACTATAAACTCTTTGTCTAGATCTAAAATCTTTAACATTGGTGCACATGTCAACAACTTCTTAAGCTACTCAAAACATGCCTCACACTCCTCTGTCCATTCAAACTCCTTACATTTCCTCTGCAATGATGTGATAGGATAAGCAAGCTATGAGAAGTTCATGGTGAACCTCCTGTAATAACCTGCCAATCCCATGAATGATGTCACCTCATCTACCTTCCTAGAAGCTACCCACTCCATGATAGCTCTTATCTCTTCTAGATCTATTGTTATTCCCTCCTTGGAGACAACATGCCCCAAGTAAAGTACCTCAGTCTGAAAAAACTACACTTGTTGCACTTAGCATACAACTGATGCTCTCTTAACAATCTCAACATTACTGCTAAATTCTCGGCATGCTCCTCTTCATTTTTAGAATATACCAATATATCATGAATGAACACAATAATAAACTTGTCCAAGTATGGATGCAACACACTATGCATCAAGCACATAAATGTATCTAGAGAATTAGTTAAACCAAATGGAACTACAACAAACTCATAATGCCCATACCTGGTCTGGAAAGTTGTCTTGTAAATGTCCTCCTCTTTGATGTGTACTTGGTGATATCCATATCTCAAATCAATCTTTGAGAACATTGTTTCTCCCTTCAACCGATCAAACAAGTAGTCAATCCTTGGTAACGGATACCTATTCTTGATGGTCACTTTGTTCAATTGTCTGTAGTCAATGCATAATCTGAGAGTACCATCCTTCTTCTTCACAAAAAACACTGGTGCGCCACATGGTTATACACTTGGCCTAATGTATCCCTTGTCTAACATTTCCTTCAATTGTAGCTTCAACTCTACCAACTTAGGTGTACTCATCATGTAAGGTGCTTTTCATGTCGGAGTTGTCCCTGGCACCAACTCATTAGAAAAGTATGCCTCCCTGTGAGGTGGCAACTCTGAAATATCCTCAGGAAATACATCCTGAAACTATTGTAGAACTAGGTACCTTCTCAAATCATCTGCATCCTTAACTTCCTTAGCTTTGTCACTATAAATGTGCACTGCAAATAACACACACCCTTTCTTGCAGCTACACTTGGCATGCATAGCTGTCACCATCCTAACTGACGTGGATTTCTTCTTTCCTTGTAAGACTCTTGGTTCCTCATTGTCATCCACACACTCAATGGCTTTTTCATAACAATCCACCTTGGTTCTATGAAGGTACAACCAATCCATGCCCAACAACATGATGTATGATCCCAACGGTAATATATTCAAATGTGCTAAAGTAGGCATACCATTCAAATCAACTGCACAAGCTCTTAGCCAATGGTGAACTCGCTTATTTGTACTTGTAGTCAACTACACTAACCAAGATTCTGCATGCAATTCCTTATTCAAACCACACTTATCCACCAAGTCAGGACTAACAAAGCTATAATTAGATATGAGGTCAATCAAAATAGAAATAACTTGATCACAAAGCACACTGTCCATCTCAATGATAGATGCCTGATGGTCTGCATGTTTGTTATCCAGTGCTACATAAGTACAAGGAATGCTCTAACCAACATCCCGAACAGTCTGCACCTCCTGTGCACTATATATCTGAGTCCTACCACCCTAATATTGTAGAAAATGTCTCCTACAATGATCTCCTCCACAAGTCCAACACCATACAAGCTCCTTATTCTTCCCCTCACTTCGAAGTCCATGTCCTCTATCAGATGCACTGAACTTGTTAGATGGTGTTACGTTCTATTTATTGCCTACACCCTGAGGTTTTGCTCGCTTCTTGTCCCATTTTCCTTTATTATTTGCATTACCTTTCCAGTTGGGCCTAGTCTCAAATCTGTGCTTTGATTGCTCATATAAATGCTTTAGATTTCGGATGGCCTCCTCCAATGATCTAGGTTCATCAAACTCAATTCTTTATTTGAATGTAATCAGTAAACCACTAATGAACCTCTAAATCTTCACCTTCTCCTCCTTGAGGTAGGAAACATACCTCAGTAACTCCAAGAACCTGCAAGTGTACTCCTCATGTGTCATTGATTCCATCTCTAGCTCATATAATTCCTTTGCCCTATCATCAAATTATCTCTCTGATAGATACTTCTTCTTTAATAGCCTCTCGAACTCACTCCAATTCGAGTCCTCCTCATGAATACATGTGACATTCTCCACATCTTCCCACCAAACGTTTGATTTACCTTTGAGACTGAATATAGCTACTTTGGATTTCATTTTCTCTGAATAGTCATACAACTTGAATAACTTCCTCATGCCAAGCAACCACGCCTCTGCATCCTATGATTTCTTCATCTCATCTCTCCATCAAGGCTTTGCTTTCTTAAATTCGTCTAGAAAGTATCCCCCATCACTCCTCATGTAAGGATGATAACGATGACGATCATAGTGCCTATCTAAACTATAATTAGAATAGTACTTATGTCCATCACCTCTCCTATCTGGAGTATCCAACAAGTTTCCATCTCTCACTATGTCATCTTTATCTGACCTTTGACCACCATGAGACCTACTACCATATGCCCCATTAGTTATGTTCTCCTACTCATGGCTGATTCGAAGTGGTCCCTCTCACTGCAAATCTAAAAAACTTTGAAGTATCACTACATTTAGCTCTTCTTGTTTCTCTTGTGCATGTATGATTATGTCATTGTCTGCCTTACAACTCCTTATTTCTACCTTTAAGCTTCTCAATGTGTCTTCCAAATCATAAGAGTTCCCAACACCACACTGCTCATCTGATCCATAGGGAGAGTCTCGGTAACTGTAGTCTACCATCTTGCAAGTCATCTTTGATATTCTTCCTGCAATACACTATATCATGTCAACTAAACCAAATCACAATAAATCAATGTACCTTAGCATAGTTCGGGGAGGATATCTCATCTACAAGATCAACAAATTAGCGTAATGCATGTATAACATAGTCACAACAGCATATAGAAATATAACTCATGAGCATATAACCCTATAACCATCATTCTAGTTGGAGTCCAGTCACCGATGCGTCACCATGTCAACCACACATACCATGACCTCATGAATGATGACATCAATCATACCAATATATGTGGACAATGCACAACCGTAAATGTAGATGATGCACCAGCACATATGCGGGCAACACACAAGCATAACCATGGACCACACACACGCATAAACACATATAATCAAGAATAAATGAACAATACTTGTAACAACATGTAGCAACATGTAACCAAGCATACAAGAACGATACATGTAAGCGACATATAACAACATGTAACTAGTCATACACTCATGACGATGCACTCCACAACAACACCATCAACTTCCAGATGGCAACATCACTACAACCATGATCAACACCATGCAAATACAACAAGCACATGGCATACAAGCATAAGAGGCACACATGCAACTGAAATGAATGCATGAACGGTACACAACCCATCAAGTCTGAGGGGTGAACCATGCTCTGTACCACTCTATAACACCCTCCTTCTACATATACCCAAGTAACCGGCCAACTGGGGTAAACATGTGATGGGAGGCCACTATGATATGATTCAACCTCCTAATTCACATTAAGGAAGTGGAATCAACAAAAATGCACCATACGGACATGCAACATCAACATTAGGACCCTCAGAAACCATCCCAACCTTTCTGCCAACCAGCCCTTAGCTCCCACTAATATTTTAGAGCACTTGACCCCCGGACGCTCCCATGATATGGGCATGATAGCATCCACGGACTAAATAGCACAGTGTTGTGCCAGCATCCAAGGGATTCGAGCCACTTTTTCAGGCCCATAGCCTAGGTCACTACCCAAAATTGAATGAAACTCTCATAACAACAAGATAACAAGGAAATGAAAATACAAATGTTATTACTTGAATAATACCTTGATTGAACCCCTACTAGCCATGACAAGCATTTCGTCAAACATATAAAAAATATGTAATCTATAGGTGTAAATAACAGATCTAATCATAAGGGTTTCATACTCAATTTAGAATCGCTAAGAAGCATTGATGCCTCAACACATTAGCTACAGTTTTAACCATTAGATCATACATACATTATCCATTCATTTACAAGTAAAAACATGATGAGAGCCATACATATCCAATGTTATAAAACGTATAAATAACCAGCATAATAGCAACAAAAATACCAAGTAAATCACAACGATAAAATCCAAATATAAACTAGTATAATACTCATAGAAATAGAAGGAGAAATAACCTCATAATATTGATGCAAAGGCCAACTAGTTGTGGGACTTCCACGAACCACCCGGTCGTAGACATGGATAAGCCATATTCCAAGCATGAATGTGGGATCTCATAAAATACATTAATCCAAAACCATCCAGGGCTTCCATAGGCCAACAACCTCAACCCATCAAAAAGTGATTCCACCTCACAATCAGAAATCACCAAACCATCACCAGATTGGTCTCTATCCAAGCCTTCTAGGGCTCCAGAACATTTGTTCCAACCAAGGCACTAGGAATATTAACTCAACCCACAACTGTTGTCGGCCTCCAGATCATTTGTCCAAACAAGGCTCTGGGAATAATAACTCAACCTAAGCTGTTATAGGGATCCAAAGTGTTTTTCCATCCAAGGATCCAAGAACTAGTAACTCAACCCAAGCTAAGGAAACATGAGAACCAACCAGAAAACAAAGCAAATGAACCCACAACACCATGGCTATCCAAGAAATGGAAAGGCTAGGAAAATCCACTATCAATCGAGGAAATCCTCCATGTCAGTGACAGATCATTTTCAATAATCCACATGCATATGCCATGCATGCCAAAACTAGTGAGGAAAACATACATGCAACTTGGTACCTGCAAGAAAAACCCATTGTATTTGTTGATCTCGATGTCCTCTTGCGCTTTCCTATTCTTCCTTTGCCTTCTTTCTCCAAAAATCCAAGTATCCACACCCTCCAAGAGTGCTCCAAGAAAAACTCTAAGTGTCCAAGAATGAGAGAGAGAGAGAGAGGAAATGAGAGAGCTCCAAAACTGAATGGACAAAAATCTGTGTCCTGATCCGCAGAAGCCTTGTTCTCAATGAGGCCTCTAATTTCTTCATTTTCCACTATTTTCCTTCAATTTCCTCCTCACATGCAACCTATGACCTTTCACCTCCCCTTTCTCCTAATTTCCATTATTTTCATAAATAAATGTGCCAAAATGTCATTTTTCCTTTCCAAAGCCTTATCCATTTCCTTTTCTAATTTCCTTAGCCATTAATAAACCAATGAACACCCACACTAGGATGTCTTGCCCAACATTCAGCTTGGAATAAGTGTCCCATCAACTGTGGTTATTATTTCGCCTTTATTAACTTTTATTACATGGAATTTTCAGCAAGGATGTTACCTCCACTTCTAAGCAACTATCTGAAGATAGTAACAAAATTGCTCCATGTCATCTACCAATTACGACTGGACATACATTTAACTACAAAAGAAAAGAAAAAAATCTGAAACCAAAAATGTGAGCTAAGAATACTAGAAAAGCATCATTTGTCATAAGATGTTACTAGGGTTGGATCTTGAGCACTTGAGCTTGCAGGATGTTTGAGGCCACATAGAAGGTGACCTTCTAAATGTGTCATCAAGCATCGAGGTTGGCCAAGTAGGAGCACTAGTGGCATTGGACTCTATGGATTTCCTTGAAGCATGCAATGATTTCATTGCAGTCCTCATAATTTTCTTTGAGCACCCATCCTAAGAGTGTCTTCATTTGCCAATGGAGGGTGATGTAATTAAGGTATTGACAGTGTCATCCCCTAGTGTGGCTAGGGTCTAGGACCCAACGAGAAACTTCATTTTGAATCTCGGAATCGAAATAGTCCTAGTGGCCATTGGTGGTTAAAGATTCCAATTGTCATATTTCCACCTGCATTTTAGGTGGAGTAGTAGAATGAAGGATAACAACAGGTGATTGGGCTTTAGTATGAGCATGAGGTTTGTCTGAAGGGCCATGACCTTTAGACCCCTGATAAGAGTGCATACGCCAATGAGGCATAAAGTTAAGAAGAAAATAGGGCACAAGAATAGAGAACCCCTAGAGGAGCCACAAATTAGTGAACCAAACTAAACTAAACCAAGACAAAGTCGTGAGGAGATTTATGCCTTGCATCCAGGATGACCAGGGGATGGGGTGAGGTGAAAGTGTTTGAGGAGGTGAGTCAATGGGGTAGCTCTGGGTGGGGACAACAAACCAAATTAACCACAACAATCCAAAAGGTTTCAACACCACCAATACACCCTACAAACCATAAACATAATTCCACCATGTAGAGAAATAAAGCTAGACAACTTGCAAAGACTAAATATAGGAGGAGCTGCCTCTGTATTGATGTCCCGTCAAACTCTAGAATATTGTTTCCAACACACCCAACTCCTTTGGACACTGCACCAGTTTGGAAATCCACGTGACCTCTCCTCTACTGCAAACTCGAAATGTTGTCGCAATATGGGTGCAGTGAGGTTCCAAGCCAAGGAAACATAGGCCTCCATAAATCTAGTGAGCCAGAAAAGCCAGTGCCATGGTAGAAATATCCCACCTATGGTTGGGAGTCACCTCATATGCAATAGAAAAACATGGAGCAACGACAGGGAAGGTAAGAGCGTCAAGTGGAAGCAGAGGTTTCCATATTAATGTGATGAATGTTAAGTTTTTTGACATGTTAAAGTACATAGGGTGTGATAGCCACACCATAACCCCCCTTTAATGCAAGGATAGGTGGCAAGGTGATGGTCCCTGCGTTTTCCATTTGCTCTGTTTTCAAAACCCTAATCAGGCTTGAAAATAAAATATTCGTAATAATACTATTGGTTTTTATATTTTTGTTATTGTGTATTAATATAATGATTGCATTTATGATCTATCCACCATATTACACCTTTATTATTTGTAATAATGTAAATCATCCATATATTATTTTTTAACCCGAAAGCATATTTATGTTATATACAAATTTTGTGTCTAGTTCACAACAAATACATCGGGCATTATAGAGCTATTTCATCAATTTTTTTCTAATTGATTTCTCCTTTCTAATAGGAATACATGGTTTTCGTGAGGAGAATATATTTGAGCAAAAAAAAAATAAGGGTCTTGTAGGTGAATACCCTGTAAAACTACTCCAACAAAACACAAAATTTACACACATAATGCTACTAGGGAATTTTTTAATAGACTTCATCCACCATTAAGGAATTATAGCAAGCTTGATTTGGCCATTAATCTTTAATTCACCTATCTCCAATTTACACCCCTCATTAGCATACTTGTCTACTTATTTATTAAAGTATCTGAAGACATGGAAATATGCTTTGGATGGGATATCTTCCACAATTTTCCTAATTCTTTTCATGATTTTTTTCCATATTTTTATGCATTCGAAGTGAGCGTTTAACTAGATGATGTAGGATTAGGAGAGAATCTCCCATAACCGTAAGTGTGTCCACCTAATGTTGTTTGTCTAAAAAAAATCCCTAGTAGAGACCATATATCTCTGCTTGATTATTTTCCATATGACCAAGATTCCATGAATACCTGAACAATTTGTCCTCCTCAAGGCCACAGAGTATCCCTCCCTGATCAGGTGCTCAGTACTTAGCTCAAAAATAAAAGTGATCAAAATCGCTCAAATTCTAAACAACCGCGTTTGTCTCGACGATATGATCCCAACGCAACTCATTTCACTCAAAACCGAGCTCGTATGAGGAAGATATCGAGTTCTGTCCGCTTTGCCAAACAAAAAAAATTTAAAAAAAAGTACAGTCACTGCGCAGTCAACAGTCTGTAATGATGACGTGGAAGGTGATTAGGCAGGGTCAAAGGTGGTCAATGCCTAGTAAGGGCTTGCCAAGTGGCGCATTGTGGTTGGTCTGTAGGTGTAGTGATTTGGCTTGTTTTCATTGAATGGAGGTGGACGAACGAGGAGGGGACATGTGGCAAGCCCGGAGGCTGCCACGTGTCCCTCCCCAAAGGTCAGACTGGCATGATGCGCATTACCAAAAATTTATGGGCAGGTCGGTGAAGTCGAACCCGCAACCATTCCCGAACAAACCACATGCCTTACCGTTCTACTACTACTTTGTGACTTAATAGTCTATGGGCACCGTGTGTATTTAAAGTCATAACTATTTGCGGCTGGGGGGAAGGAGGGAGCCATCCCCCTCCCATGTGAACACTACCATCCGGCGACTAACGGCTTACGGTTAACCAAAAAACCGCCAGATTAAGTGTGGCATTTACCGCTCAACATGTGACAACTACAGCATTTAATGCAAGCCATAACTTCGTGATTATTGCGCTAACCACCAGTTAATGTTAATTAATCTCTGCTTATTACTAATTAATTCGCAGTTAAGATGGCAGCAAGTTTTGTGATCTCCCCAATTTCGGCGATAACTCCATATTTAATGGAGTTGCCTGGCGTTCCTCCAGTTTTAGTGGAGTTTTACTAGGAGAAATTGATTTTGCCGTAAATTTTGCAAAATTCGACCAAATTGGGATCACGAAAAGGAATTCCTAGATGATTTTGATGTTCTAAGCAAATTGAAGCAGGTTTCAGGAGAAGTAGAGCATTGTAAACAACACTTTTTACTATTTTTAGCTAATACAAAGGCCCAAGCCATGGAAGCTGGACCAAGGAGATGTAGCCCAGGAGGGGTGAACTCCTTCATCAAAACATTGTGTTAAGTGTTCATTTTGATGGTTTTTTGTACATTTGTTGTTGTTGTTCAGCATTTTCCTTTCATTCTATTTTTCTCATGAATTTGACATAAATTTACCTATTCATTCACAAACACCATAAAGAAAACCTATGCACATGAAGCAAATGATAAGAAGTTGTTTTTAATTCTAAAGTTGAAATTAGCACAGCAAAACTAACGTTCAACAACAAACCACTCCCCCTCCAATGACTTCTAGGTTTTGTTTGGATGCCCCATCAAAATAGAGAATCCAACCTTGTCATGAGTTCTTCCATGCTCTTAATTCTATCTCAATCAGTCTTAGCTTCCAACTTTTGTTTTCAGAATTTTTCCAACCTATGTTTTTTGAAAAAATATCCAAACTATAAGATTTTTGAGCCAATCCCATTACATTTGTTCTAAGGTTTTGTTGAGAAGAGTTATCGTCTATCTTTTGAGCTCCAAACTTACCACATAATGAAATTTCTTTCGTTATTATGACGTGGGGAGGAGTATTCATGTTATTAAATATTGTATTATTCCCTTTTAACAATACTTTCCAACATATAAATTTTGGCAAAGCTTTTTTAGGAGAGGTTTCCTCGAGAAGCTTCTAGCAAAAATATTTGTCCAGGAAGAGAAGAATTCTTGAAAAATCATAGGGTCATTTCACTCAACTAGAGAGTGGGGCAATTTCTTCCATCTAAACGATTCTGGTAGAATCATTGTCCAAAAATATATGGGAGACATCTTTCCCTTGATGCAAGAAAAAATGAAACTATGAGGGGCCATGAATGCCTCTCTTTCTTAAAATTCTTAGTTGTCACAATTTTTCTATGAGCAAGAAGCCATAAAAAAGAGCTTAACTTTGGATTAGCATTCGGGGGGGCCGAGGGAGGGGAGCGGGAGGGGTGGACCCAATTTTTTTTTTAATTTTTCCTTTTAATTGTTTTTTAATTTTAATTTTTTTTTATGGTTTTTTTTTATTTAGATTTTCTTAATTTTAACTTCTTTTTTTTATAAAAATATATATATATATATATTTCATTTTTATTTTTATAATTTAAATTTTATAATATAATTTTTATAATTTTTTTTTTAATTTGTTTAATTTAATATTTTTAAATTTCTTAAAAAAAATTATTTGTTTTGATTTTTATTTAATGTTTTGGTAATTATTTAACTTTTTTTAATGAGGTTTTTATTTTTATTTTTTATATTTTAACTTAAAAAAATGGTTTTTATTTTTATTTTTATTTATTTATTCTTAAATTATATATATATATATATATATATATTTTTGTTTTATATTTATTTATTTATTATTTAAATTTTTCATTTTTACAAGTTAATTTTGATTGTTTTTTTTTACATTTTTATAGTTTTTTTTTTTAATTATTTTTTATACATTTTATGAAATTTATTTTATTTTTTGTTATGAATCGTCCCCTTGTCACCCCTCCGGTTGTGCCTCACGGTGGCCAGGGAATTTTTTTTTTTTAATGTTGTATTTTGTTTTTGTAATTTATTTTTTCTTTTTTTTTTGTTTGGTGTTTTTTTCTTCTTCTTTTTTAACATGGTATGGTTAATTTTTTTTACATTTTATAATTTATTTTATGTCATTGCTATATATTTTTTATATTTGATTTTTTTTGTCATGTGTTTTTTATGCTTTATTTTTTTTTCCCATTAGGAAAAAGTCATAATTTCTATTATAAGGGAGAAATTACATTTTGCAGATGCATATTGCATATTCATATGTGGCCATTGGCCATCCTGAGTTCAGCAAAAAATAACTTGAGTGTTCTGGATCTCCTCGCAGGGAGTCTGTATGTTATATATACAAAATTTTAAATATCAAAGTCTGGCTCCACGCAGGGAGTGCTGTAATAGTCATGATGAACTGTAACAAAAAGGAACCATATCACAAAAAGAGATAGCCATTTCCATATCTATAGTTATGGATGGGTCGGTGACCCATTCCTGTTATGATCTATGTAGGGCCGGTGATAATATTGATGGAAGGTTCCATCAATCTTCTCCTGTATCAGCCATTGTTCTAGATGGTTGTGCGCTGCTTCTTTTGACAGTTGGTCCGCTTCTTCATTCTGCTCCCTGTAGATATGACGACAGTCAAAAGATTCAAAAGAAGTGATCAGTCTTTTGGCTTCATCAAGGATATTTCTCAAAGAGTAAGTATAACAATGTGATGCAGAATTTATCCAATTGCAAACAATCTGGGAGTCGCCAAATAGTTGGAGATGTCTGCACTGTTTTTGTATAGCAAAATATATGATGTGTTTGGTTGTGCTGAGCTCAGAGAAATTATTGGTGCCATTTGGGTATTTGATCTGTATCTTAAAGCAGTGGGATTCATTCAAATAAAGGACAGCACCCCCGCCACATCCAGTATCCTGGGCAGAGCCGTCGAAGAAGGCCCAAGGCTTGGTTCTGTCTATGGTGAGGGGGGAGAAAGTGCGGGTAGGAATGCTCCTCACAGACGTAGGCAGAAGATTGAAGTCAGCAATAGTGTGACTCAAGATGGATGGCCAATTGGGGGGCCTGTTATTAAATATGATGTGATTACGGGCAATCCAAATGGCCCAACAGACGAGCGGGGGTAAGTTAATGAGTCTGTCCGCGTGGTCTTTAATCCAATTGCTCCAAGCATCCTTGCTGTTAGATCCGTGCCAATCCTTGAGGTCAAGTATGTGAGAAGAAATGTTGTGCCAGAATGTTCATATGACAGAGCAATGGATGAATAGATGATCAGTGCTCTCCTCCTCACAACAGCAGAGATGACATCTGAAAGGGCCGTGGAAGGATCTCTTCAAGAGGTTTACTCCTGTGGGGATCTTGTCGAAAATGATATTCCACATGAGCAAACGACAACGAGGTGCGGCCTGCAATTTCCAGATCCTGTTCCAATGAGGATTGATGTCCGGGGGCTTATAAGGTTCCATAAGCTTCAGATATCCCTCCTTTGGAGTATATCGTCCATGTTTAGCGATGGCCCATATGAGTTCGTCGGGCCCTTCAGATAGTCTGATGTTGGCTTGAGTGAGGGCCTCAGTAAATGCGCTCCATTCAGGCTGCCACTGTTCTGGGATGTCCAAGGTAGCGGATGTGAACCAGGCCTGTTGTAGGAATGTAGAGTTTGCATTGTCCCCTATATGATTGATGTGAGTTATCCCCCTGTCATGAAGGTGTCTGATGAGATCATCCGAGAGCCTGTGTAGGTTGCCGCATCCTACCCAGGGGTCAATGCCAATCCTCACGTCCTGTCCACTCTTTATGCGCCAAGTGATGCCTTCCCTGAGAAGCGGGAGGGAGAGTAATACAGCCTTCCAAATATTTGAGATATTGGGACCTGGGTTGTGATGTCGACGGAACCAGTCCATGAGATGGGAGGGTCTGATATATTTTTCTTGTGCCACTCGTGACCAGAGGCTGTCTGTAGTCAGGAGTAGCCAGCCTAGTTTGGCAGCTAGGGCCTTAGCAAACAGATCAAGTCGCTTGATACCCCAGCCACCCCATCTCTTAGGTCTGGCAATGGTGTCCCATTTTACCCAGGCGAAGATTCGCCCAGGTTGTTGTCCTTTCCATAAGAATCTGGAGCATATGATCTGTATTCTGTTTAGGACTCCTCGGGGTATCCAAGCCAGTGTCATCCAGTATACAGGCGTGGCTTTGATGACAGCTTTAATGAGAGTGAGGCGACCGGCTCTAGAGAGGTATCTATGATACCAGATATGGAGTCTTTTCTCCACCTTGGCAAGGAGCCAAGTCCAATCTGCTATTTTGTATCCAAGGGGTTTCAGCCTATACCCCAAGTACTTGATGCCATCAGATAGCCTGGTTGAGGTGAAGGGGAACCGCTGGGCTGCATAAGCAGATTCATGGCGAGAGCAGCCAACAGTCGTGATAGTAGATTTACCCTCATTAATCATCATCCCAGTAGCAAGCTGAAATAGAAGAAATATATTGTGGAGAGCTGTGGTGTCACTCAGTCCTCCATTGAGGAATATGAGAATGTCATCCACAAACAGTAAGTGCGTGAGGTGAAAATTATTGGATATGCAAATACCCGAGAGCTGATGTCTGTCCTTAGCTGTTATGATAAGTCTGCTCAGGCCTTCCATGATCAGTAGGAATAGAAGAGGAGAGAGGGGGCAGCCCTGTCTGAGACCTCTTTCCGAGGTGAAGAAGGGAGTGGCCTCCCCATTAAGAAGAACACTGTAGGCAACCTCAGAAATGCAACACATGACCCATTTAATGAAAGTATAGGGAAAGCCGAGGTGAGTCAAGAGTAGTCTGATGTATAACCAGTTTACTCTATCAAAAGCTTTAGTGAGGTCGACTTTGAGGATCATGCCTTTTTGCTTTTTAATGTGGAGGGTGTGGAGGAGTTCCTGTGCAGTGGCAATGGCTTCATGAATCTGACGATGGTCAAGAAAGGCAAATTGTTCAGATGAGATGTGGCGGGATAATATAGGCTTCAGTCGGTTGGCTATAATCTTTGCAATAATCTTGTAGAGACAATTGCAAAGCGAGATGGGCCTGAAGTCATTGAAAGATACAGGCTGAT
Organism: Pinus tabuliformis; assembly: GCA_031772625.1. Classification (NCBI taxonomy): domain Eukaryota; kingdom Viridiplantae; phylum Streptophyta; class Pinopsida; order Pinales; family Pinaceae; genus Pinus; species Pinus tabuliformis. Next base: position 474,743,023 of record CM062810.1, on the reverse strand, counting down.
CAGATTTGGGGATAAGGGCGATGAAGGTGGATTTGATGGCCATGGAGATCCTGCCCGATTGTCTGCAGAGTTCAATGACTTTCAATAGGTCATCTGCCAGTATGTCGAAGAAGGCAATATAGAATTCAATGGTCCAGCCATCAGGTCCTGGACTTTTATCCTTTTTGAACCATTTGATAGTTGCTTCCAGCTCTGCCAAAGTCACCTCCTTAGTGAGATCATCATGTTCCTCTGGATCAACGAATCTGGGGAAATGCTCAGCCACTCTCATGATTTCAAGAATGTTAGATTCGCGGGGGGCTTTATAGATGCTTCTGAAGTGGTCTGATGCGAGCTTAGATAGATGCCTCTGTGTAGTGACCACATGATCCTGTTCGTCTTTTAGTTCCCAAATGGTATTGATAGCCTTTCTCCCATTGGCGAATCTATGATAGAAACGAGTGTTGTCATCCCCTTCAGCGAGCCAAATGGCTCGGCTGCGAAGTCTCCAGCTTTCCTCCCTGTCCTTCAGGATCTGGGATCTCTTTACAATATGAGACATGTAAAGGTCTTTCCTTTCCTGTGTGGGAAAGATACCACCATCCTCCTCTTCATGAGCAGCAATGAAGTCCTCAGCCTCCCGCAAAGATTGATCATCACGGAGTCTCTTTTGGTGTGCCCAGGCCTTAGAGATCCTTTTAAGCTCCGATAATTTCCTGATGAAGCCCTCAGTGAAGTGTTCCTCCTCTACTATGGGGTGGCTCTGCCAGTACTCTGTGACCATCTGAATATAGGATGGGTCTTTTAACCAGGAGGAGTTGAATTTGAAGGGGCTTTTTACTTTATTATGAATATCAGAGAATTCCAGATAAATAGGTCTGTGGTCGGATATGCCCCCAGATCCCACCCATTGCCTTATACGAGCAATCCTGTTGTGGAGGGGTTCTTTAATAAGAAATCTATCAAGCCTCCTGGCCAGACTCTGATCACCACTCCTGTTGTTTGACCATGTGTGTTGCAGTTTAGTCATGGGGGTGTCGATCCAGTGGTGTTCCTCCAGCAGGGTGGATATGGTATCCGAGAAAGGGTCAGTCCTGGCAGCATGCCCCCATGATTCGCAGAAGCCCAATGTGAAGTTCAAATCCCCTCCCAGGATGATGTTATCCTGTTGAAAGAGAGAAGAGGTCAAGAGAGAATGCCAGTAGGCCTCTCTGTCAGAGCAAGGGCCATATACATTGATGAGTCTAAGGACAGTTTCCATAGACTGAACATAGGCATCGATGCCAATGAATCCTCTGCCACCCCATGTGTTTATTATTCTCAACGCTCTGTTATTGATACCAATTGCCAGACCCCCGGATCTCCCTGAAGCATCTATAGCGTGGAAGGTCCAGTTAGGTAACCAGGCCTCGAGGGATGGTATAAGGGAGTCTGCATTACAGAGCGTTTCTTGCAGAAAGATGATGTCCAATAGAGAGAGGGAGAGAAGTCTCCGAAGGGCTAGTTTTTTGGGTGTACTAGCAAACCCCCTGCAATTGAAGGATATGATCTTCATGTCGGATGTGTGGCAGGGCTTTTTGCTCTAAGGGCCCTGAAGATGGTCTGTTGTCGACCAAGTGCGACTTCGGCATCAGCCGCATGTCTGGCTTTTGAAAGACGGGATGGTCGTCCTCGCGAGAGCTTCTGGAGAGAAGGCGGTGGGTCGAGAACCAGCCCAATAGCGTCAGTACCAATCCCTCTAGTCCGGGGGCGGAGAGAGTACCGAGGGGGTGCCGGGGAAATGGGCTCTGGTAGCTGATCGGTCGCCAGCGGGGGGAGAGATGGAGGACAAGGCGGTTCACAGAGAGAGGGGGAGGGGATGGGACAATTGAGAGAGGAGGAAGGAAAGGGCACTCGGGGGGAGGGAAAGGAAGGTACCGATGCGGGGGAAGAAGGGGGTACAGCCCGATGCATAGAGACAGATGCAGCCAGATCATGCAAAGAAGAGAGAAAATTAGAAGTGGAGACAGCTGACATACCCGGTGTATCGTCGCCCGCCGGATCAGAGACATCTGGGACGGGAGCAGGCGATGCACGGGTGGGAGCTTCCGCAAGTGATGCAGTCGGTAATGGAGGATCAGCTTCAGCTTGTACTGGAGTCCCCGCGGGCACCGCAGTCTGAGGCTGACCAGGAGGTGAGGAGGGGTTTTTTATGCTTTATTACTTGTTATTATTTTTTTTTTTTTTTTTTTTCAATATTTGAATTTTTGCATTTCTATATTTTTTTTATATTTGATTTTTTTGTCATGTTTTTTTATGTTTAGTTACTTGTTATTATTTTTTAATTTTTTTTCAATATTTGAATTTTTGTTTTCTTATATATATATATATATATGGGGTCTGTGTCGATGATTGTCTAGCAACCCGATCCCATTATGTGCAATTTGATAGTTGATTTTAATTTTTTTGTTATAATGAATCAAGTCTACCCCACAATGTGTTAATTTAATAGTTGGTCTTTAAGTTTTCATTACAATGGGTTGAGCTCACCTATTTGCGTGTCAATTTGATAGTTGATTTTTTTATTTTATTTTTGCAATGTATCAAGTTGTCTTAGGCTAAGATTTTAAAATCGATATACATTTAGCAATTAAAAAAAAAAATTACTCTTGGTATAATAACTCTTTCATTCAAGTGTTCATTTTTAAAGTTTTTTTAGTCATAAAATTTTTCCATAATATCATGCCTGAAATATTTTGAAAATTTAAGATTGTTTTGTAGTCATAATCTTTGGTTTTAATTCCATGGTTGAAAAATTGTCAAGATTTTGATATTTTTCTAAGTCGCACTATTTTATCTTTAATGTTATGGTTGAAAATAGTTATAAATATTTTTTCTTAGCACCATGCTTGAAAACTGTTAGAATTTTCAAGTTTTTCAAAGAAGTGATATTTTAAATTTAATGTCGTCTTTAAAAATCATTGGAATTTTAAGGCTTTTCAAAGATGTGATATTTTATCGTAAAAATCATGCTTGAAAATAGTTTGGAAATTTAAATCTTTTCAAAGTCATGATATTTTATTTTTAACATCATTATTAAAAAACGTTAAAATTGTACCCTTAAAAAAAAAAACGTTATTCAGGCATCAACACTTTTTGATTTCAAGGTATTTTTTGCACCAAACAAAATGACTTTTAATGTTTTTTGCTGTTATTTTTAAAAAATATTGAAAATTTTCTCTTAAAAGAAAAATGGTGATGCAAAATCAACACTTTTTATTTTTGGGTTGTTTTTTCATGCTTTTTTGAGATTTTTGGGCTCAAGTACCCGTTTTGAGGTAGTAGTTCCAATTTATCGATAACTATGTTACCTTCCCAAGCTTGGGTTGAGTGTGATTTCAGGAAAATAGGAATGCCATAATACTTAAATTCTTTCCATGTTTCCATTCATTGAAATCCCATTATTCTTTCAATTTGTCTTTTCTTTCTAAATGAAACATTCCATATATAAATTTGAGATTTTCCATAATTTGTTTGACCTCTCGAAGCTTTCAAAAAATTATCTAGAACCCTTTTAAGTCTTCTTTCTATTATTGAGAAAGATCAACCCATCAAAATCATATCATAAACAAATTGAGACTAATTGATGCTCTTGATACCTCTAACAAACCTTATTCCCAGGAGATGCTCATGTCTTCTTGCAAATTCCAAGTTGTGGCTGAGGGAATTTGCCATAATGATAAGTAGAAATTTGAGTAAAAAACATAGTGCACAAGTTACACACAAAACAATTCATATATTACATTTCAAAACCAAGATACATCTCACATATATAATGCTTATAAGATCCGACATATTCCAAACTAGGAGATTATTGTTGTGAAAATCTGTCAACAATCTCCAACAACTTACAAATATGATTTGCCAATATACTATTATAAGTGTTATTTCTAAGTCCCTTCCTTAATGCTTACATTAGAAATATTAATACAAGAATTAGAAATTACAATTCACATATAAGCCGCATCTATCTAATATAGTCTTCACTGACACTTTTACCCACTCTAAAAGCTCACAGACCATGCTCTTTCTCCACAACAATATTTGATCTTTCCACTTGACTCATTTAAGATACAATTGTCTCTGACCATTGTTGATGTACTTGTAAGATCAACAATATTGACATACTCAGCTCGTTAGGGCTTTTGCGATAAAATTTGTCAAGTAATGAACCACTCTATGGAGCTACCACCATCTGTTGGATATTTGTCAATTTTGAGGAAGGCGATCTGGATACTGAATGTGTTTAGAAGTTGATCATACAAATTGACCTATCTAACACACAAGGATCTCATACTATAACTTGTAGCCATTGTTCAAGGGTTTTTGAGTGCCATGAACAACAAACCGTAACAATACGTAAACACAACCAAACTAATGATGTGCTTAAGGGTTTTCAAGCTCCAAGAACCAATAATTTGAATTATGCAACACTGTTCCATAATTAGTTATGTTGTTTTTACAAACATAATGGAAAACTACATAACAAAGAAACTGACAAATAAAACTATTTGTTACCATCCAAGCATAAACAAGTCTCCTTGTCCCTCCCTGGCACGAGCCAACGATTGTATATCTCAATATTTCATCTTGGTTCAATCTTTATATTGGAGAGTTTCTCTTCTTCAGAAAACATTTGTTAGAGTGGTTAATTCTAAAAAACTCATACTCACATATTGAGTTGACAAGATTCAATATGTCTAAAATACAAACTCCAGATAAATATCAAAAATCTGGCTAGTGACAAAAAACAAATAGTCCCAAAAATGAATCATTTACAATATTAAAAACTTTAAGCTCTTTTCTGCAAAATAATGTAGTGCATTCCTAAAAAATTTAAACCTCCATATATAATTCTTGCACTCTCCACTAAAAACTTGATGCTAGAAGGGGACCCACAACTACCTTAGCAACCATTGCCTATTGCCTGAGTATTCCAGCAACCTAAATGTGCTCTTCACTCTTTAGCAATATCCTTTTTCCAAGTTATAACAGACTAGGCGCAACCCCTAGAGTAAATAATTGATCCATCTGCGCTTAGAACAAGAGAATTGATAGTTGATTTATGCTTATGTAAAGTCGTTACAAAGCTATGCTTCCCTTCGCATGACGCTTTTGCCCAAATCTTTATTTTGGAATCAGCAAAGGTTGTGTACAAAGCTCCCTCCAATGAAAGAATAAGTGGATTGATGGCATCGTCGTGAGGCCTGAAGGATTCAATGCAATGAAAATCTATGATTCTCCACACCTTCATTGTTTTGTCCCTTGAAGCAGAGTACATATATTCATTCTTCAAGTCTACTACCAGATTGGTTATGGTATCCACATGATGAATCCAAAGGCTCTTCTTATTTGTGTAATTCAACATAATTCTTAGAATACATCATGTTTATCAGGCAATCCTTTAATGTGGACATTACAGACACGAGCGTGTGTATTGTAGGATTCATCTAAGAACGTTTCCATACTCTAATTGTGTGATCCTAGTGTGAACTATAAATCTTATCGCTCTTTAATATTTAACGAGAAAATTTATTCATTTTTTTGTCCTAACATGCCCCATCACATATGAAATATGTGATCTGAGTTTCTAACTCCCCGCTACTCATTGTACAGCTGCAGTTGTTGGCCTGCTCGCAATCATCTTTTATCTTCAATGCTTATAGTCAAAAAGACACAAAGCAAAGAATCTTCATCATCGATCTCTCTCCCATAACTTTCAGCGATTTTTGACTCTTGGTACGACAATTACAATCACATATACAACTAAACAATAAACACACTAATCTAATTTAATTCTACTTATGTGCGAAGCATTAATCCTCGTGTATTTTCCATCTTCCTCTGCCCTCCCTTGAGGGAGTTAGGCCCATACAAGCTCTGATACCAAAATATAAATTTGAGGAGCAAACATAGTGCACAGGCTACACATAAAACAATTTGTATATTACATTTCAAAACCAAAATACATCCCACATATATAGTTCTTATGAGATCCAAAAGATTCCAAACTAGGAGATTATTGTTGAGAAACTCTCTCAACAAACTCCATAACCAACAACCTAATTTGTTAATAAACTATTGTAAGTGTTATTTCTAAGTATGATATACATGAAGGGAGATAAGGGGTAGCCTTGGAGAAGGCCTCACAAGGAACAAAAAAACACAACTGCTCTCCCATCAACAAAGGGGCCGCAATCCAAGGCAATTTTATGCAAAAAGTAACCCAATGAATGAATTTACCATCATATCCAAATTTTGTCATCGCCTTATATAGGGATTAATGACTCACTCTCTTAAAGGCATTTTCCATGTCAAGTTTGGAAATCATGCCTTTGACTCCCCTATTTTGACTGGAATAAATAACCTCTTAAATAAGAATGATGTTATCAAATATTCTCCTCTAATGCACAAAACATCCTTGATTTTCCAAATTTATTTGAGGAAGAAGGGGCTTAATTCTTCTATCCAAAATCTTAGAAATCACTTTATATGAAACATTAGAAAGTGAAGTGGGCCTATATCTTAGAAAAGAAGAACGACTTATTTCTTTTGGAATCAATGCTAAAAGGGAATAGAATTAATTCCATCCCCCATGCAATTATTCTTAAAAGTGTAGCTCACAATTATGCAAAAATCAAATTATATTACCTTCTAAAATTGATGATAGAGGTGGGCAGAAATCCATCTGGTCTTGGATATTTGTCTAGGTTGAAGGAGAATCTTGCCTAACATATTTATCTAAGTGGGCTATTTTATCAAAGAAAGATTATCCTCATGAGAAACAGTTTCCATAATTTTGTTCTGATGCTGATAATTCCATTTTAGAGCTGTGTGGGGCTACAGTGTTGTACAAATCACTAAAATGACAAACTACCTCCTCCTTGAGTTGAGTAAAGTATGGGATTTTAGTACCTCTTTCTATTATCTCTTTGATGTTATTTTTCGAGACTTGGTTCATTGCTTGTTTATGAAAAAAAATTGTATTCATATCTCTTGCCTTTAACCAATTACTCTTAAGACTTTAAACACCAAATTTCTTGTTCCTCTTTTAATGCTTTATGATAAGCTACAAATTCTTCCCTTTCTTCATTAAGTAGGTCCTTTGTCATAGGTCCGTCCTCTATTTTGGATTGAATAAATTCCATTCTCTTTTCATGTGCATGTATCATTGATTGTCTCTTTGTATGATGTTCTCGAGCTCACCTTTTTAGTGCATTTCTTATTCGCTTAATCTTTTGTTCCCATATTGTCACTGGGATGCCCATGACCCATTCACTCCATAATTCCTTTACCAAATCATTGAAACCTGTCATTCTTGTCCATATTGGACAATAAAATAAGGGAAGTGGCCCAAAATCAATATTTTCAGTGATTTAAAGAACAACTAGTCTGTGACCCAAACTATTGCAAGGAAGGATTCAAGAATAGACCAATATATTTTGAGACAAGAATGAGTATGTTATTAATAATTTATCTAAACTAGTAGCATTATTGCCTAGTCTAGATCATTTGTTGCTCTAAGTAAATTTGTTTGAGGAAGGTATTATGTCCAACAAATTTAATTTTGGGATGAGATCTTCCGAATTTGTTGAAACTAATCTTTAACCGAAGATCCCCCTTTATTTTCCCACTAATGAAGATATTTATTAAAATATACTCCAAGTATGCAATTGGAGCCAAAAATGGAGTCCCTAAGAGCCAACAAAGAATCCCAACATTCTTGTTTTCTCAAAATTGTACTGGCATATAGATATTAACAAAAGAGCATACCTGATTTGAGGGGATATGAAGAAATATAGTAGCCAACTAGTGGGTGGATGACCGATGATAAGGAAACTTGAGTAATGATTGAGCCCATAGGGTGGAAACACCACCTGAGGCTCCTCTTGAACTAACAGAAAGAATCCCATTGCCATTCCAAATCTTATGTTGTTTTTGAAGGATCTCTTGATCCCCCATTTTTGTCTCCTAGAGCAGGATAATTAAGGGTCATTCTTTCTTGATTAATGACTTTACCTCATCTATTCTTTTTTTACCCTAATCCCCTACAATTCCAAGAGAGAACCTTCATTACTTACTACTTGTATGAGTTTCCCCTTGTTGAGGGGCAGAGTTTCCTCCTTTTTTGGTGTTTCTATATCCTTTGAGTTTTGGATATACAATTGATTGAGTGTCCATTTCCTTGTCTTTTTTCTTTTTCTCCAATCTCATCTCTCTATTATTCATTCAACCTACCTTTTGTTGCAGCATCTCTAGTTATTTTTCCTTCTTTGCCAATAATTTCTAGTTTGATAAGCTCAAAAAAGACAACCCCATCCTGATGTTTTTAGAGGAGAGAAATTCTGAATCTTCGTTCGTTGTAGACTCCATGATTTGTTGTGTTAGTGTCAGATCCTCTTCTAACAACGATTTGTTTTCATCAATTATTTATAAATATAGATCTGATACCAATTTTTATCTATATCTCACAAGGTGGAGGTTATTTTGTGGAATTTCCCCTTCACCATTCACCATATTGGATGCCTCATGTTTGTTACTATTCTCTTCTTCCCTTTGTTGGTTCCTTCTTCGCCTCTAGAATTAATTTTTTTTTGGGGGGGTGGTCCTTTCCCTTATGCCAATTTGATCTAGTAGCATTGGTTGATTGTTCTATTGTTTTACTGAGCCTCTTCTCTTTTTTTGTTAGATCCATTGTTCTCTTTCCTCCCCTTGTTTTAATTTTCCTCCTATTTCTTTTTGTAGCTTCATGCAAAGTGGTTGTATTTATGGCATACTTGGCATACTTTGCATTTGAATGGAGGCTTATTGTAGTCTACCTCTTGGATATGGGACCAACTATCCACATTGATATTTATTGTTGTTAAGAGTCCCTTATCCAATTCCACTTCCACACATATTATAGTGTAGGAGAAAATCCCATCTTGTGGCTTTGCAAGATCAATATACTTGCAAAGGGAATTTCCAATACTTCTAAAAGGTATCATTCGAACAATGCAATGGAAAAAAGGGGAGTTTCACCCATACTGGGACTGTAGATGGAACGTCACTTTCTGGTGATAAAATCTAGACTCCACCGATCCATGTACAACCCTTGATCCCTCGTCAAATAAGGGCCACTTATGAAGATTAGGTCTCGATCTGCCTTATCTTCGAAGTAGAAAGTAAAAAACCCTTTTGCGTAGAAGAAATAAGAGATAAAACCCTTGATCATGGGTTTCCAACTTTTTTCCACTGAGAACCTAGCAAAACATAGGGAGGAATAGATCCCCATGAATTTGTTGGTCAGGTCATGCCTGACTAGTTGCAAATCTCGAGTTCTTGACTAAGGCAAGTATCTCCACATTTGGGATTTCCTTCAATTTCTTGATGAAACGAGAAGGTATTTCCTTCTAAAACCTTTTCCCATTTGCAACCAACAAGTTAAAAGCATCTATATCGGGAGCAGGCGAAGGGGGCAAGGTCATAGACCGCCCCCCTTCCCCTATACTTATCATCAGTTCATTGAAAACACCGATGCATAAAAAATGATCAGAGTCACAAAGCCTCATCCTTAGAGCACTGTAAATCATCCATATATTAATTAATGAACAATGGAACAAATTAAAACATTGGATGGTGCAGTAAAAAAAGAAACTTGTTTTCATATGTGTGCCTATGTACACACACACACACATGTATAAAAGAGACCCATTCCATACAAAATGGAACAACATAAGGTCCACAATAATTAAAATGCACCATTATGTAATTGTTGCACTTATTGGTAACTAATGGTCATCAAATTAGAACATTATTTCCAATACATTAAATGAAATGTAAAGAACATGTCCTCATGCAATTGGGATAATATGTTGAGTACATTAAAAAAAATTCCTTATTTTCACAAACAAAGATTCCAAAACATACAACTTGTAGTGATATTCAATTATATTGATTGACATTCATCACTTGAAATATTTTCTTTGCTTGAGTTGTATACATGTCTCATTTCTCCATCACTTGCCGATGATATTGTACTTCGGTTGTTTAACCTAATGTTTTATTGATCGACTAGTTTTAATGTTTTGTCTCTTAATGTTCCATCTACAGACGTAGAAATAAAGTGTAATAAAGATATCTACATTTATACAATAGAGTATAGATGATTGCAAAAACCAAAAAGCACAACATATTAGTGAGTGTTTCATAAAAAAAATACACATTCTTTCAAACCATGATGCATGTCATCTCAAAAAATATCTTCCATTGGTTCCTCCTACATGTTTAAAATGCCATGAGAAAGCATATTTGATATAATTAATATAAAGGTTTCTTGTTCCATTGATTATAAAATTCAGGAAGTTAAACAACATAGCTTCTCATAAGTTGTTCAATTAACCCTTGATATTTCAACATATACTCATAACCCATACTTAATCAAATGTCTATTTATTCTTTAGTTGGTTCTTATTTGTATGTTATCACTTATTGGAAGACAACCATGGACAAGTTGTTGATCCATTTTCATGTCTTACCCATGATTTCTAATTTCTCTTTTGTAAAGAGCCTTATTCTCTTTCTTTACATTTCCTATTAATCCATCAAAAAGTTCATATTTCACTATCATCATGATATTATAACTATCTTATACCTAGCCAAATTCTCAAAACTTGTGCACAAAGCCCCCCTTCTAAAATAACCTTTCGCACTCTGCATAGGTTATGTTTCACAGTTCACACACCATACCCTTCTACACTACTCCTTTGGTTAATTGATTATCATGTTTGTGTGGAATATCTCCTACATCCTATTTATGAACACAATCGACTCCACCACACACTCTGAACTCGGCACACTCCATACCTATGCATATAAAGCAACCTTGCACCTTACCGATAGCTACCATCATAAGAGTGATCTCTTTATATATCCATGAGATGGGAATAACAATGAGTTGCAAGGAAGGAGAGAAGTAAGAAAATGTGTGGGAGTAGTCTAAGGTCCTTGCAGTCATGGCCAGTGCTTTGATATTTTGAGGGAATCCTTCATTAGTTGAGTAATGATATCCCATAATATGTGTGAAGACCTGTGTGCCTCAACCATTGGTGCAAGGAGGAGCTAGAAGGGTGTCTCATGGATCATTATGCAAGCAAAAGAATAAAGAAAAATAAAAGTTGGTCAACCAAGAGGTGCATGACACGGAAAAAATGTCAAGATAGGGGAATAAGAAAGTTTAACTGGTATGAAAGAAAGATAACATTTAAAATATGAAATATAAATGGATATATTTGGGAATGGGTAGCGAACTTAATTATCATGTATGTAGCATAATAAATAAATTAAGAGATTAGAAATAAGCAAGTTCTAATTACTACGTTAGTGAAACAATAACCAAAACATGTAAAAATATGAACAAGTTTAATGGGAGTGATAAAATAGTTAGATTATAAAACCATCAGTAAGCAATAAGGCTAAGAGAGAGATAATTTCACTTGCTTAAAATTGGGATTTTATGGTGAAGGCACATGCTAGAAAAAGTTTAGTACTTGCATCATAGAGGTTAGTATATTGCCTCGAGCAGGGTTGGGGATGGTGTCACTGGCTACTAAAATTGGGTGTTAGAGCTAAGGGATGAGTGGATCACAACATCCTCAAAATGCTTAGTGTTATAGTTATTGAAACCCTAAAGGGTCCGAGGGGGAAGACAAAAAACATGTAGCAACAAGACTATGACATAAGCGAGTTGTTATGAAATAAAGGTAGGATACAAGTCATCATTGACTTGGATCCAACTCCCTTGGAGAGATATTTGTTCCTTGAGAGAGAAGATGTTGGAAAAGGTTAAAGAAAAGAGAGGGAGCACAAACTCAAGTCCGGAAGGAACTCTAAAGGTGATATATATCTATATATATATATATATATATATATATATATATATATATATATATATATATATATATATATATATATATATATAGATATATAGATATATATATATAGTTAGTTAGTTAGTTAGTTAGTTAGCTAGCTAGTTAGTTAGTTAGTTAGTTAGTTCATTCAAGTATGAGTTATAATGGTAATTATCTAGTGTTCATGTACAACAATAGTGAAAAACATTAACATATTCCAATTATTATTAACAACTAAATAATAATTTATTTTGGTGTTACAAACTTCAATAAGATATTGCTAATGTGATCCCTTTGGTGAAGGCATGGCTCAAGAACATCTATGATGGACATCATCAAGAGGTGTGAAGAGACATGCTCTAGATGAGGGAAGCAAAGGAGGGAGTTGAGGAGTCAAATACTTGAATAATGGAAGGAGGAGAAAGGATAAGTGGATTTAAGGCTTTATGTTAGTTTTGAGAAACAACTATTATTTAATGGGAAGATGGGTTTCCTTAGCGTCAATCAAGCCAAGGTATGATTTTGAAATAGATTGATTTGAAGAGACATCGACCCAATGAACCAAAAGAATGGTACCCAATTTAGTAAAACTAGGTAAAGAATTTTACATATAGTGTGCCCTCTTATGATGGGAAACAATCACAACTCTAATCTAATCTAGGGTGAAACTTGATTCACTCAGGACTATTTAGACCATGTGAAATCTATCTACAACTTTAGGGAACTGGCTAAAAGAGGGATTAGTGGGAACTTTCCTCTTTTTTCTCAAGGCAAGGAGGTAGAGCCTCTTCTTATATGTTAGAGGAATTAGAGAAGGGATGAAAGAAGCCTTACTTTCATTATTTTAGAGAAGGGTTTTGCATGGGGTTCTTTTATATCTTGAGTGTGGCATCCACTTTCGCAACAATAATTTTGGGTTTGGAAGGTTCGTCAATTTGGATTCTCTGTTTGGTTATTTGTTTGCGGTTTTGGTAGCTTTTCATATTGTGCGTGTCTTGCTTGTGGTATTTGCACCACATACCAGTGGTTGAGGTAGTTGGGTTAGGTTGCTCCTTCTATGGTCCAAGTCATAGTTTTAGGCATGGGAACTTCTATCACATGTTGCTTGTTTCATTTATTTTGGAAACTTGGGATTTAGGTTGTTTAGGTTTGCATTCTCCTAAAACAAATTTGATGTAGGCATTTTTTATTTCGTGGAGATGCTTAATGACATATTTTGTTGATTTGGGGTCTTCATGAAACATTTTGCCATTGTTCTCTTAGTTTAAGGCCGACATGGAAATATCATGGTTAGAATCTTTAGGAATTTTTAGAGGTACAATGGTGTAGAGCCTTAGGCCATCGATACATGAATGTCAAACAATTTTCCTTGTCTTCTTGTCTTTTGCCATGATGGTGAACATTATGGAGTCATTTGCTCCAGGCATTTCAAATTGTTGAATGAACTAGATTGCTAATAGGTGGAGGTGATAATTTGACCCATTGAGAAGGTGATGAAACTAGTGAAGGGTGTCAGCTATTAGGGAATGCATAAAAATTTAACTACTATTTTGTTGTAGATGATGTTTATAAATTTAATTTAGCTTTTTCAAATAAGTATTAAGGGGAATGTTAAATTGGAATAAATTCTTGACATAAAAAAATATCCAATTGAAACAAGATAACTTATAGCCACATATAATAGCCACCAACTAAAGTCTACTATATAATGTGTCATTATGTTTTTTATGTTAGCACATCAATCTTGGGACAATTTGCTCAAAAAAGTCGTTCTCATTAACAAATCTTTTTGGTATAGATAATGCATTACTCACCAATATATTTTATGTTATTTCATCTTTTGGTGCAAGGATTGCCTTATAAACTATGTATATCAACCATTTCAATTGTTAAATATTTTTAATTATTTAAGATTTGCACATATCAAATAATTATAGTAACACACACAAAATTTATAAGAGGAATGTTAATATGGAAAGAAATCCTAACACAACGATATGCCAAAGATGACCCACATATCTAATAAATGTGCACATTGAACAATTATATCAACACACATATGATTTAAAGAGGATATTGATATGGAACAAAATCCCAATAGAGGAATGCATCAAAGATGACCCAAACACCTAACACATGGAATACTAATATGGAACAAAACCTCAACAAAAGAATATGTCAAAGATGACCCACACATTGAATAATAATATTAATGCAACACAAAATCTTGAAAAAGGAAATGTCAAACAGAATCTACACACTTATCATTATTATGAGTACAAAATGAAATCCAAACATAAAAATATGGCAACACGAAAAATTATATTGACCATTTCTAATTAGTATATTTATATGATTATTTAAATTTTAATGCGAGTCTCGAGAGTTATCTCAATTAATTTAGTTCACGTCACTAAACTACCTAGCTAATGGGAGGTCACAGTGTCAATTCTCTTCGATGCCCTCGAGGTTAGGCTCTACTAATAATCCATCGGGATGTGGTCCCTTCAGGTGGATTTGCCTACATATTTCCTCGGGGGGGAAACAACTTTTAATGCCATAAATACTAAGTCACTGGGTTCGACAAAGAAAATTGATTAAATTCGAAGTTCGTTGAATTTTGTTGTTGAGTGAATTTATTTGATGAGGTTTGAAAATATCAAACTGAACATGACCAAGGCAAACATAAATGCGAATAATTTCATGAAATTTGTCTAAAACTCTATGAAAATTATAGGAAAATCAAAAAGTTTTGTTAAAAAAAAACAACAACGAAACAAACAAAACAAAACAAAAAGCAAAAAGCAAAAAAAAAAAAAACAAACCCTAAAGGCTAAAACCTACTTGCTTTAAAAAAAATCCAAGTTGCCTCTGAATGTAAACTTGACAAAAGAGACCAAAACAAGTTGTGTTAGCTTTGGGAGGATGTTGGGATTCATGTTAGATTTTGTAGGTCGAGCATGTGTTCTAATCTTGAGAGGTGTCATTAAAGCTAAGAACACGAAGGAATTAATTATCTTAAAGCCCATGTAATTTTTCCTAAGGGAATATCTTAGTGATTTTTTTAATTATTTCCTAAGTCTAACTTACGGAAAGTGAATAATTAATTAACATTAGTTGGGATAAGATCTATTTTCCTCCAAAAGGTCGTAGAAAGTTTCTAAGACTATCAGAGCCATCGATTAGATCAAGTGAACTTCTAATCGTGGACATTCATTTGTGAATGAGAGATTATAAAGGGAGATCAATGGGTAGCATTAGAGACATATAAATCATACAGATCAATTCAAGTGGGTGATTTTCAGAGACACTGAGAGGGTTTCAACAATAGTGATTGGAAAGAAAATGCCCAAGTTTATTATTCACAGATATTTCTAGTTTGTGAGTAATAAAAACATAGCGATGTTTTTTTGCAATAGGAGGTTGAATTAGCTAGTTCGAGTTTTCCAGTTTACAATGTGATTTGCCAGAGCGAATTCCTAGAGGCAGTGTGAGTTGCTGGGAAAGCTCGATCAAGATTTCCAATGAAAATGTGAATTACAGGAACAGCAGTGTGATTGCAAGAAAGGGTAGTGAAAATTCTTGGAAAGGCAGATCAGATTTTTGGAGGTTACCAAATTGTTAATGCAAATTGTTGGAGGCTACCAGTGTGAGTTTCAAAGGAGGTGAAAATTGTAGGAAAGTTCCGACTTAATTTGTAGAGGGAGATAATGAAATTTCCCAGTATGATTTGTTCGAAGGTGGAGATAAACAAAGTATCAGAGATTTTCCAATGTTAGGCAAGTAATTGTAATTTCTGAATAACATTTTTTGCTAAAGAAATTAATGAAATCCCTCAGATCTAAAAATTATTTCTCCCCACATTGGGGTTTTTTCAGGGATGTTTTGTCCAAAAGCACTGGTGTAAAATATGTGATTAGTTTCTCATGTATTCCTATAATTTTATTTTTATGATTGGTTCTTTTTATGTTATTATTCGTGACTTCCGGAAAAAGAATTAATTTGTAGTGAATAAGTAAAAGGATAGAATTAACTGGGTTAATAACACCTTCTAGGTAACGAGAAATTTCACATGGTATGAGAGCAATAAATGACGAGGTTATCGGTAATCTAAGCACAAGGGTTTTGGTCAAGAAATCAAAGGTTTTCACACAAGATTTATTTTTAGATCTCTTTAGATTTATTAGATTTTATTATTCAGGGGTTTCAGAAATGGCTTCAGCTCGTTTGAGGGATGAAGATAGACATTATGGTGCATCAAAATTTGGTATCTAGAAATCCAAAATACTTTTTTTGTTGGAGGAGCATGGATTGAAGGAATATGCAACGTCTGTTATTATCGTACCGATAAATCCAATGCAATTAGTGACCTACCACAAAGAGGATGCTAAACCTAGGCATATTATTCACGATGAGGTTAAGTATCATAACTATAGAATTGGAAGCAATCAAGAAGATGTGGGATGCCATGCTAGCTGTTCCAGAATGATATTGTAAACAAGAAGTTCATCCTTAGAGAGAAGCTAACAAACACTATAATAAACAAGGGAGAAGGTGTACCCAGTTACCTCAACAAGATCATACTTGTTAAGCATGGGTTAGTAGTCGTCGGAGAGAAGATAGATGATGATGAGCTCATGAGAACTGTTTTATATGGGTTCTCAAAGCAGTGGGATATGTTTTTCCAAGTGATTAATGGACGACAAAACCCACCTAACTGGGATAGTTTGTGGAGCAATTTCACTCAAGAAGAGCTTAGGTTGAACCTTGTCAGTGGCAACAATAGTAAAAGCCAGAAGCATGAGGATGATGAGAATGTTGCTCTTGCAGGAAATGGTAAAGCCAAGAAGGGATCCAGTAAAGAGACTAACTACAAGGGTGACAACAAAAACAAGGACTTGAGTAAAATTGAGTGCTTTGGATGTAGTTAACATGGAAATTATGTTATTCAATGTCCAAACAGAAAGAAGGGTGATAATAAGGAGAAGCAACAAACAACATTTTCAACAAATATTGATGAACTATCTTCAAAACTTGAATTTGAGTTTGCTCTCATAGCTTTCTTATCTAGCTCAAACACCATAGGAGTCTGGTATATTGATAGTGGGGAGTCATGTCATATGACAGGAGTTAGAGAGTATTTCTCCAGCTACAAAGAAAAGGAGATAGGCGTCCATATTCATATGGGAAATAATTCCAAGTGTACTTCATTTGGGAGAGGGACAGTTACATTTTAGAGGGAGTTATGCAAGAGTACTCGTATTATAGATGTGTTGCACGTGCCAGGCTTAGGAAGGAACCTAATTTTAGTTTCTTCTCTTCAGGATAATGGGTATTACATGTATTTTCGGGGAAAGAATGTGTACACAAAACACCAAGACTGGAATTTAGCGAAAGAGATTGGGGTGAGAAGCTACAAGTTGTACAGCTTGTATTTAGACCCTACTAAGGCACTAGTGAGCAATATCAGTAACATAGATATAGCAGAGCTATGGCATAGGAGTTTGGGTCATATCCATCATGGAGCACATAAGTTGCTCAGAGAGACCATGATAGGTGTTCTAGAAGTAAGCACAATACATGATGACATGTGCAAAGGGTGCATACTTGGGAAGTTCACAAAAGCACCATTTCAAAGGAGTGATAGTAGAGCCAAAGGTTTGCTAGACCTGATACATTCTGATATTTTTGGGCCATTGTCCACAAATTCTCTCATGGGTTATGAGTGTTTTGTAACCTTTATTGATGACTTCTCAAGGAAGACCTAGATTTACTTCTTGAGACACAAGATGAAGTCTTCAATCGCTTCAAAGAGTTTAAGGTTGTTGTGGAGAAATCAATAGATAGGAAGATAAAGGTTCTTCAAACAAATAATGGAGGGAAGTACATTAATAAATCCTTCAAGGATTTCTACATGAAGGAAGGCATCAAGAGGGAATGGATAACTTCTTACAACCCATAGTAGAATGGGGTTGTAGAAAGAAAGAATAAAACAATAGTTGGAGTTGTGAGGGCCATGCTATATGAGGAGGACGTGCATATATATCATTGGGTAGATGCATGTAGCACAATTGTTTACATTCAAAATAGGGTCCTCCACAAGGTGTTTGGAAAGATGACACCCGAGGAGGCATTTACAGGGAAGAAACCAGAAGTCGGGCATTTCAAGATTTTTTGCAGTGTCACATATTGTCACTTTCTAGATGAGAAATGCACGAAGCTAGATTCAACTACAAAGAAGGGGTATTTAATTGGTTACAATAAAACTTCTAAGGCATACATGATTTCCATTCCAGGTAGCAAGAATATAATCATGAGACATGACGTAGAGTTCCAGGAGGAGAAATCCTTAAAAAGAACTCATGAGTTACCAACAGTTAATGAGAGTTAACAAGTAGAAGCTCCAAGGGATGAACATGGATCTCAGGCTCAGGGAAATAGTATGAGTATAATGACTAGTATGAGCACATGTATAGGTGCATATGATAGTTCACAACATGCAGAGCAGCAACAACAAGATGAGAAGCTTGAATTTCCCACCCACCACTAGTGGGAGAAGGAATCCATAGGTGCTTCATATGTTGAGATATGTGTAGTAGTTTATGGGAGCTCCTAGATCAAGCACCAAGAATAATACACCACCAGAGATATATTATAGGTATAAGGTGTTAATGAGTGAGCTCATTAACAGTGAGCCTTCTAGTTATCAAGAGGTTTCACAACATCATGTGTAGCAGGATGCTATGTTGGAGGAGTTCAACTCTATCATGTTGAACAGAGTTAGAGAGGTAGTGCCTAAACCATTAAGTAGAGCAGGGGTTGGTTCCCTCTAGATATACAATATCAAACACATTACATATGGTAGTGTAGAAAAGTTCAAGTCAAGGTTTGTGGCCACAAGTTTCTCTCAGAAATAGGGAATAGATCACGAGGAGACATTTGCTCCTATTGATAGGTATACTTCATTAGGGTTGTGGTTTCACTTACCATATAGATGGGATGGTAGATCCATTTGATGGATGTCAAGATGACGTTCCTCAATGAATTTATAAAAGAGGAGGTGTACATTGAATAGATATATGGTTTTGAGGTACATGGGGGGGTGAAACCCATGTATGCAAGTTGAAGAGAGTGTTATATAGACTCAAGCAAGCTCCCAAAGCATGGTATGGTCGGATTGACAGCTACTTGTAGGAGATGGCTTTGTGAAGAGAGGAAGATTCAAACCTCTACTATATTATGATTTGAGGTGAACCAATCATTATCATGTTATATGTAGATGATCTATTTTTTATTGTGTCATTCGGATTCACAGAAGACTACAAGAGGGACTTAGCAACAAATTTCAAGATGAAGGATTTGGGGTTGATGCATTATTTTCTAGGACTCGAGTTGTGGCTAAATATCGGGAAATATTCCTCGATAAAGGGAGATATGCTATGCAAATCTTGAAGAAATTCAGGATGTTGGATTGTAGACCCAAGTCTATGCCTATGATAACCAACTGGAAGAAGATTGATACATCTAAGTAGGAGGAAATGGACCCCGACTTGTATAGACAACTTATTGGTTCTCTCATGTATCTAGTCAACACAAGGTTGGACATTTGCTTTGTGGTCAACACTCTTAGTCAATTCATGGTGGAACCAAAGAGGGTGCATTGGATAACAAAGCATGTGTTGCGATATCTACAAGGTACAATTGAGTATGGGTTAAGTTATGCTTAGGGTGATGGGATCTACTATTGTAGACTGGGTAGGTAATGCAATGGACATGAAAAGCACTTTAGGATGTTTCTTTAACATGGGATCAAGGTGTTACAGGGAAAAGTGTCTATGCAGAACTGCTAATCCCACTAAGGTGTGGTAGCTACCTTAGAAAGAAACAAAGTAAAACTACTTTCGTTTTCCTTTATGAAAGATAGATGAGAGAAGAATAAAGGAGACCAACCTCCGTCTTGCGCTTGGTTCCTTGCGCTTGGTTCCTTGCTCGATTCCTCTCTCTTCTGATAGTCCTTTGCTACTTGTTTCCTTGTATACCCAGCTTTACAGAGTACCTGTAGAATCAAAGCAGCATAACACTATACGAGAACATGGATCTATTATCATAAACAATCTAGGATCAGATGTAAATTGACCATACAAATGCACAAAACATAGATTACACAAGAGTATGGAGGAAAACTTGAATAGCTTTATTGATAATCAAGAAAGAGCCAAGAGAGTTACAACCAGTTGTTCTGACCCAGCATCATCCTCTCAGCAAGTAAGCCCTTCTTCACCTCATGCAAAGCTTAGATCACCCAACACTATGATGTTGCCTCAAGAAACCAACAGCAATTCCTTACAAGATGCAAAATTCCAGCCCCCAACCTCCTGGATCTCTAGGATGAGAGATCTATATATAGATATTTTCAAAGGTGTGAGTCAGCTCTGGGTTTTTGATTAGTGTCTTCTCTCTGATAGTTCTTGATTCCACTTGGAGATCTCATTGATCTCTTACTCATCCTTGGGCGATTTTGAGAGGCAAGTGTCACAGGAGAAGTTTCTGGAAGATTCCATGATCATCCACCTCGCAAACTGTCTCCGCCACTTGTATTTTCTCGTCCATCGCACCCCATAGAAGGGCTTTTTGAAATGCAACGCACTTCCCGTGTGTACAAGGTGAGATGCATCACACCCTGGCCATGGAGCAAGTGAAATGATCCAGTTTTGACCAGTTCTGAGTAGTTTTTCATGGAGAACTTCTGGGAGATGATGTAATCAGTTGACCTTGTTCTTTTAGGGGTTGGAACAACACCTTTAGGGACTTAGGAGCCCTTAGTTTATGGACATTTATGATTGGGGTTGCAGTGCCCAAAAATGTCTATAACACAAGGGTTGTCTCTTGGTACAATAGGAAGCAAAATTTCGCTGCATTAAATCCTGTAGAAGTAAAATAAATGGCAACAAGCATGGCTACTTGTGAGGTTATATGGCTTTGGAAGCTGCTAGTGGCATTGTTTGGTCAGAGGATGGAGTTGACCAATATCTAGTGTGATAATCAAAGTTGTGTCAAGTTGTATTAGAATCTAGTGTTTCATGAAAGGTCAAAGCGCGTCGACATCAAATACCATTTCATCAATTATTATGTACAATGTGGATCAGTTTTACTATAATATGTTTCCATAGGTAATTAGATTGCAGACATTTTGACGGAGGCCTTGGGTAAAGTCAAGTTTATTTTCTTCAAGGATAAGTTAGGTGTTGTGGAGAACACCTTCCTTGCTAAGAGGTAGTGTTAAATTCTGTAGCTCAAACATGTGTTCTAGTCTTGAGAGGTGTCATTAAGGCTAAGAACATGAAGGGGTTAATTATCTCGAAGCCCGTGTATTTTTTCCTAAGGGAAATATTTTAATTAAGTCAATTAGTGATTTTTTTAATTATTTCCTAATTCTAACTTAGGGAAAGTGAATAATGAATTGATATTAGTTGGGATAAGATCGATTTTCCTCTAGAATATTATAGAAAGTTTCTAAGATGATCTTAGCCATCGATTGGATCAAGTGAACTTCTAATCATGGTCATTCATTTGTGAAAGAGAGATTATAAAGGGAGATTGATGGGGCAACATTGG
Source organism: Pinus tabuliformis (assembly GCA_031772625.1). Classification (NCBI taxonomy): domain Eukaryota; kingdom Viridiplantae; phylum Streptophyta; class Pinopsida; order Pinales; family Pinaceae; genus Pinus; species Pinus tabuliformis. The sequence goes on along the minus strand of CM062810.1, from coordinate 474,721,499 downwards.
AGACATATCATATCATATAAATCAATTAGAGTGGGTGATTTTCAAAGACACCAAAAGGGTTTCAACAATAATAATTGGGAATAAATTACGGGAGTTTATTCTTCAGAGAGATTTCTAGTTTTTGAGTATCAGAAGGAGAGTGAATTATTTATGCAGAAGGAGGTCGAAATTAGTTTAAATTTTCCAGTTTACTAGTGCAATTTTCCATAGCAAATTCACAGCAGCAGTTCGAGTTGTCGGGAAAGATAAATCGAGATTTCTAGTTGTAGTGCGAGTTATAGAAGAACAAGGCAATTGCAAGAAAGGGTAGTGTTAATTGCAAGAAAGATCAATCAAATTATGGAGGCTTCCAAATTGCCAATGTGAATTGCTAAACACTACTAGTGTGAGTTCCAGAGGAGGTGCAAATTGCAGGAAAAGGTTCAATTGATTTGTAGAGGGATATAGTGAAATTTCTCAGTTCTATTTGTTCAGAGGTGGAGAGAAGAATTTTTTCAGAGCTTTGCTAGTGTCAAGCAAACAATTGTAATTTCTCAATAGCAATTTTTGCTTAAGATATTAATAAAAATCCTCAGATCTGAAAATTGGTTTTCCCCACATTAGGGTTTTTCCATGGATGTTTTGCCCAAAACTACTTGTGTAAATTGTGTGATTGGTTTCTCATATATTTCTTGTAAAAAAAAATTGTTTGAGATTGATGTTGTTTATTTTATAATTCGTTGCTTACTTCAAAATAATTAATTTGTAGCGAATAAGTAACAAGAAACAATTAATTGGGTTAATAGCACATTACATAAATGTCACAGTTAATTGTGTCAAGAAGTGCTCTCCAACCCAATATGGTAGAGATGTTGTAATGTCATGTAATGTAAACATTTTAACTCGGTCAAAATAATATAAAAATAAAACTAATCCATGGTATTGAGAACCCATGGTATTCATGTGGAATATAACATATTTAAAAGGGAAAATTAAGCTAGCCTAAATCCATCTTAACTCTAGATCTACCAAGCTTCGAGAGGGATAAAAACTCATGACATGCAAATTTATTTTAGAGTGAAAAAAGATTTGATCCATCCCAGTGCTTGGTAGATCTAAAGTTAAGACGGATCTACACTGGTTTACATAGAACACTACTTCTTTTTAATAATATTTTTCATTTCTATTTGTTTATTTTTATCTTTACAAAATTGTTATGTTAGTTTTTTATTTATGCTATACACACTTAAATTAGATAAATTTATATATTTTTAAACAATTATAATAGATGTGTAATACTTAAAAAAATTATAAAAGATAAATATATAAAACAAACAAATGTGAAGTCAAAAAAAAAAATTATATATATATATATATAATTTCTATTAACTCAAAAAAAAGTAAATTACATCATGATGTGAAAAGCTTCATAGTATTTATGGCATTACACACCAGAATTGTTCATGTATTTCTCTTTTTTTTTTCCTTTTCTCCTACTAACGTCTACCCAACTTACAGATTTATAATTTACAATTGAGGAGACCATATCCTCATTCTTTTGAGAGAGCTCCATCGCTCCTGGATCTATTGAACATGGAATTTCTTTATTTTTGTCGAATGATCAGACTCATGGATGTGTTTCTACCCGCTACTTATCGAAACAATTATTGTTGATGTTGTTTCCTTATCCTTAGCCTGAAGATTCTCCTCTGCTGAGGAATGGGGTGATGCCACAATGGATTGTTATGGATCTTAAGAAGTCGAGGAGACAGGGGCTGGTTTTCGCTGATGGGCGTTATCCTTTTGACTTGCCAAGGTCTTGCCACTTGAAGCGAGCTTCTGGTCATGCCATCCTTGATTAGGTTTTTGTTGCTCTTGGGAGTTGGATGACCCCTTTGAGGAAGGGAAAACATTCTGAAGATGCCCTGGTTGCTGACAAATTCTACACCTGAAAGCGGTGTTTTCATAGTCTAACTACTGAGAGAATTTCTTTCCAACCCACTTGAGGATAATATTAGCTAGCAGTTCTTCTTTTAGATACAATTCAACACATGTACAAACAAATGTGATGAACCGAGAAGCCAATCTTTCGTTGTTTGTTTTGATGTCGCGACCTAGCGAATCACTGATTTTTTCCAAGATGTCTAGCTAAATCCATTGGAGGGGTAAGTTTGGGAGCCTTACCCATATTGGAGTAGCTAGAGATTTCATGGAAATAAGGTTAAAGTTAGGAAACCATGGTTGTATCCAGAGACCTGCTCAGCCCTAGAACCATGGCCCTTGGTCGAAAACCCTTTGTTGATCTTCAAAATATTTGAAGACTAACACAAAATATCCTTTCAAACAAAACAACAACTCCAAATTCTGGGACCAATTATGATGAACCTGATCCCAAAGGGTAGAAGCTGGGGGGAAAAAACCATTAAAATGGCATATAATCGCTTGTTTCTTATAATATGTTACCTTCATCATTGTTAATATCTCATTCACCTTAATTGATGTTGTGTTTGCAGAATGTTCCACCACGAAAGCTTGACCTGAGAGTAGAACTAGAGTCTCACTTTAGGACATCTTTGAAAGACAAGGATTGAGATACCAGAGATGCCCCACCACCTCTCGCACCTCCCCTCAAGATTTCCACTACAAAGATAGTGGTATCCCTCACAATTCCATAATCTTTGAGAGCATTCCTGTTATGCTCTTAACCTGCAAAGTAATACCCAAACACAGAATATGCGAAGAAAAGATACCCAGAACACAAAATAGCAATGATTTTATTATTCAGAGAGAAATGTTCACAGGCCTCTTCGAGGGGGAAACCTCCAATAGAGCAGAGCTCGATTACAAAAACAAGACACGATACTCCTCGCAGGGAGTCTCTATCCTTTATATATGACTCATACATGCAATACCACGGGCCAATACCGTGGGTTTTATTAATACCATCTATCTAATACTACCGCCCATTTGTAACTAACTGTGGTCCCGTCATTAATTGCGGGTTAACCACTTACAAATATTAATATGGGCTTTATTGATTCTTGACTAGGACATGATCCCATGACATAAATAAGGGGGTTAGGGTGGGACCCTAACATGCCCTCCCCCTTAAGACTAGCCTTGTCCTCAAGGCTGAAGCTGCGGAAACTGCTGAAGAATAGTGGCTGGTTCCCAAGTTGCATCTTCCGGAGAGGTGTCTTTCCATTTGACGAGGACCTCCTTAATCAGGCGGCCGCGCAGGTGCTTGTCTCGTGTGTCTAGAACCTGTTCGGGTTGAAGCCAGATTGACCCTTCTTCGTCTAATTCAGGTAGACTGGTTTGAACTCGGCAATTGTTCCCAATCACTTTCTTGAGGCACGATACATGGAAAACTGGATGGATTTTTGCCGTAGGTGGCAAAGCCAACTTGTAAGCCACTTCTCCAATGCGCTGAAGTACTTGGTATGGTCCGTAGAATTTTGGAGAGAGCTTTTGACAACCCTTATCTTTGAGTGATGTTTGCTTATATGGTTGCAGCCTCAAAAAGACTTGATCCCCTTCTTGAAATTGGCGCTCTGAGCGATGTTGGTCGGCCTGTTGCTTCATGCGGTTCTGAGCTTGATGAAGATTCTCGCGAAGATGGGCAAGCATGGTTGCGCGGTGTTGTAGGAGTTGATCCACTGCTTGTACTTTGGAGCATCCCTTGAGATAAGAAGTAGGGGAAGGCGGAAGTTGACCATAGACTACTTCATAGGGAGTCATTTTGGTGGTGGCATGATAGTTGGTGTTATACCACCATTCAGCCAGAGGTAACCACTGTGCCCAAAGGTGTTGCTTTTCTGAGGTGAAACACCTAAGGTAGGTTTCTAGACATTTGTTGACGGCTTCGGTTTGACCATCTGTTTGCGGATGATATGAAGTACTGAGTTTGAGTTGAGTGCCTTGTATTCTGAAGAGTTCCTGCCAAAAATTGCTGGTGAAGATTGGCTCGCGGTCAGACACTATAGAAGTGGGCATGCCATGTAATTTGAAGATCTGATCCATGAAAGTTTGAGCAACCAAGGTTGGTGTAAACGGGTGGGGTAGGGCGCAGAAATGAGCATACTTCGACAGTCGGTCCACAACCACCATGATGACTGACTTGTTCCCTGACTTTGGAAGACCTGTAATGAAATCCATCGAAACCTCCGTCCAAATTGAGGCCGGAATGGGCAATGGTTGTAAGGTGCCTAGTGTGTTGACGGTTTCCCCTTTGTGGCGTTGACAGACATCACATTCGGCTACGAAAGTAAGGACGTCCTTTTTCATGCATGTCCAAAAGAATGATCTTCTGGTGCGAGCATATGTCTTCTGAAAGCCCGAATGTCTTGCAATGGGAGATGAGTGCAATTCTGCCAAAAGGCGACTTTTGAGGGTAGATGTTGGTGATATTACGACTCTGTCCTTGTAGCGAAGAATATCATTCTGCCACAAGTAGCCCTTGCTGGAATTAGGATCTACCTGCAATTGAGAAATGAGTTGGGAGAGCCCTGGGTGTGAAAACCATTCTCTGCGAGCCTCTTCAATCCAGTCTGGAATGGGAAGGGAAATCGCGAGCAGAGTATTTTCCTCCTCAAATTGGCGCGATAATGCATCTGCTACACTGTTGTCTTTCCCTTTCTTGTAAATGATCTCATAATCATATCCCGGCATTTTGGCTAACCATTTATTTTGTTTTGGGGAGGATAGGCGTTGCTCCAAAAAATATTTAAGACTGTGATGATCTGTGCGGATTTGGAAACGTTGCCCCAATAAGTAAGGTCGCCAGGTCTCGACTGCATGTAAGATGGCCATCATCTCCTTCTCGTAGGTAGATTGGCCCAGATTCCTCCCACTAAGTTGTTGGCTTGTGAAGGCCAATGGTCGCCCTTCCTGCATTAAGACCGCCCCAATACCTGTACCCGAAGCATCACATTCAATGACAAATGATTTGGTGAAGTCAGGTAGTGCTAAGACTGGAGTGGTACACATGGCGTTTTTTAGAGCGGTAAATGCCTGTTGTGCTTCCTCGGTCCAGAAGAAGGAATTTTTCTTTAGGAGTTGAGTGAGGGGCTTCGCTATGCGGCCATAGTTGCGGACAAATTTACGATAATAGCCTGTGAGACCCAAAAATCCTCTCAAGCTCTTCAAAGTCTTAGGTTGAGGCCATTCTTGCATTGCCTGGATCTTTTTGGGGTCCACCTTGACACCTTCACGCCCCACAATGTGGCCCAAATACCCAACTTCTTCCATGCCAAACAAACACTTAGACATCTTGACAAATAATTTGTGCTTGCAGAGCAGTTGCAAGAGTAGATCTACATGCTGAAGATGTGCCGCCCAAGTGCCACTATAGATGAGAATGTCATCGAAGAAGACAAGGACAAATTTTCTGAGATATGGTTTGAGGATGTGATTCATAAGACTCTGAAAAGTAGAAGGGGCATTACAGAGACCAAATGGCATGACCAGGAACTCATAATGGCCTTCATGAGTTCTGAAAGCCGTCTTGGGAATGTCGACTTCCTTCATCCGAATTTGGTGGTAGCCGGAGCGAAGATCCAACTTAGTGAAGAATTGAGCCCCATTGAGTTCGTCCAGCAAATCGTCAACCACCGGAATGGGAAATTTATCTTTGATTGTCAACTTGTTGAGGGCCCTGAAGTCTGGACACATCCGCCACTCCCCATATTTCTTGAGGACCATGACCATTGGGGATGAATAAGGACTAATGCTGGGACGAATGACACCTGCTTCCAACAATTCCTTGATGATTTTTTCTATTTCATTCTTTTGAGTGTATGGCCGCACATTTGGGGGTTGGGCCCCTGGAACCAAGGTGATGCTATGATCATGTTCCCCTCGCGAGGGTGGAAGCTCATGAGGCTTATCAAAGACTGTCCGATGATTATTTAAAATCTGCTGCATCTCAGGATGAATTGGCAGAGACCTGGTTTCGACTACCTGGATGGCATTAAATTGAGCTACCACTCCATGATGGCCCTTTTGTAACAATTTTTCCATCCGATGCGAGCTGATGACAGAGGGGGCTCCCGCCTGGAGGCCACGGAGGGTATGTGTGGAGTTGTTCTGCTTAAAACTCATATATAACTCCTGGAAATCCATTGTGATTGGCCCAAGGGTGCGGAGCCATTCAGCGCCTAGGACAATGTCGCATCCCCCCATGTGTATGGCAAACATGTGGGTTTTCAATTGATAATCCCCCATTTGAAGTTTGACATTTTCACAGCGGCCTTCACATTTCATTATGCCCCCATCTGCAATTTGGACTTGGAAGTTAGAAACTGCCCGTACAAAACAATGCGCTGCTTCGGCGATTTTTTTATGGATGAAATTATGGGTACTTCCACTATCAATCAAGACTATTACTGGGCGATGTTTAAGAAAACCCCTGATTTTGAGAGTTTGAGGGGAAGAGATTCCTGCCAACGCATTGAGCGAAATAACTGGTTCGTCAGATACAATCTCCTTTTGGTCGTCTTCTTCGATCGCCTCCCATTCCTCAAGAGGTGGATCTTCCTCGGTGGAGCTGTAGTCAGTGGCATCTATTTGAAAAAACTTGGGCTCCTTGCATTTATGACCGGGGGAATATTTTTCATCATAGTAGTAACATAGTCCTTGCTTCCTTCTTTCGGCCATTTCCTGAGGTGACACCTTTTGGACCTTAAGTGTCTGAGTTGTGTTGTGAGCTTGTGGGGGACGACCTTTAGTGGAGAAATTGGGGCGGCTGTATTGGGCTGTTATAGCACGTTCCACCTTACGGGCTACCTGGCAAGCCTCCGTCCATGTGGGAGGGTGGTGGAGTAGAACTTGAGCTTTGATGGCTTCTTTAAGACCACTGATAAAACATTCCGTGTAGAACTCATCTGAGAGATGTTGAGTGCGGAAGGCTAAGGCTTCAAAAGCGGTGATATATTCATCCACTGTACCCATCTTTCGGAGCTTAGTGAGACGGCCCAAAAAGGAGTCTCCCTATTCAAAGCGATCTCGAAGAGCTTTGGAAAATTGGGCCCAACTCGGAAAAGGTCCATTGCGACGTTGATGCCATTCCGCCCATTGCCATCGTTCATTGTCCAAGTACATGGTCCCCACTCCAAGCTTAGTCCAATCATCTTGGAGACGATTCAATTTGAAATACTGGTCCATTTGTGCTAGCCATGCGGACGGGTGAGAACCGTCAAATTTCTGCATATCCAACTTGGGAGGTCGTTGACTGGGTGGTGAATGGGTGTGCCAGACGTGAGGAGAGTGGCTAGACTCACCCTCATGGTGTTCATGGTCATTATACGGTTCCTCGAGAGCTGGCTCCTTGCCCTTATCGAGTGCTTGCCGTACCAAGCTAGTTAGTCTGCTAATCGTAGTTTTGAGCTCGTTCATATCTGTTTCAAGTTTGTCTAGCCTTTCATTGGCCATTGCTTGAGCTCTAGTTTCTACCATACACCAACTTGATGAAAAATTGGGACCGCCAAATTTTTTTTTCTAATAAATTGAATGGTACCACCGTGCTTAGCTCGTCGTCCTGATGCTGATGGGCTAGATCACAAATAAGCGCTTTGGAAGATCTCAAACTCTTTTTTTTTTTTTTTGGAAAAATCCTAACGGAGTTTTACTCCTTCTTGATCAATACTACAGTCGCCAAATCCTCAAAATGTCAATGCCACCAAAAGTCCTGCGAAAATTATATCCAGGTACAGGAACCCTTCACAACTACTCCGATCTGGTGGATCTGAGAGATCTGAATGGTTGAACAACTGCTGCTGCTAATCTGATGGAGTTGCGGGACTGATGTCTGCTGCTGCTGCACTTGCTGATCTGGAATAGATGATGTGTGATCCCCCAATAGAAAGGGAACTATGGCCTTGAGGAGTGTCAGGTGCTACAGATCGCAATATACATAAGGGTCTGACAGTAGTACTCGGCCCAATGTTTCAGGGCTCTAACTAAGGAGGATCGACCGTACCCTTAGCCGTACAACCCGACTACCCTATCGTACGGGCGAGTAATCTCTCCGAGTGTTGTTCTCGGTGTACTGTAGCCACAAGACGGCCGAAGGTTTATCTATGGCAAGGTTTCAAGGGAGCTAGGGGGCTTCCTATATACCCAGAGGGTACGTGGAAGACAGCCCGTGCGCGGTTCTGTCTAATGCGTTACTAGTCGAAGGGGTACCCACAGGGGTTATAAGGGAGTCCAACAGACGTGACCACCTCTTGTATTTCCTGCGTGCATGCCTCCCCAAATCCGTAGGTTTATGCGCTTAACGACAGATCCCGTGGTTTAAAGACGCCGGAACACGTCTCTAGCCAAAAAAAAAATTGCTAAAAATTGGAGATCCCACCGAGCCCTGGAAAGTGCTCTGATACCACTTGTTATGCTCTTAACCTGCAAAGTAATACCCAAACACAGAATATGTGAAGAAAAGATACCCAGAACACAGAATAGCAATGATTTTATTATTCAGAGAGAAATGTTCACAGGCCTCTTCGAGGGGGCAACCTCCAATAGAGCAGAGCTCGATTACAAAAACAAGACACGATAATCCTCGCAGGGAGTCTCTATCCTTTATATATGACTCATACATGAAATACCACGGGCCAATACCGTGGGTTTTATTAATACCATCTATCTAATACTACCGCCCATTTGTAACTAACTGTGGTCCCGCCATTAATTGCGGGTTAACCACTTACAAATATTAATATGGGCTTTATTGATTCTTGACTAGGACGTGATCCCATGACATAAATAAGGGGGTTAGGGTGGGACCCTAACAATTCCCCGGCTTCAATTGTCTCCCTTTATAGAGAAGCCTCTCTTCTTCCTTAGGGATACTCGTTTGTTGATGAATGTTGCCAACCAAAGTTCCCACAACCTTCGATGCTAAGACTGTGAAACATAGGGAATCACCAGACATGGACCGAACAAAAATTGGAATTTTTTGCTACTCCAGGTCCCCAACTCCCTTCATTGCTTGTTCCAACTCTAGCTGGGGGCTTCTGTCAAACACTTTGCGTGCATTACCAAACCCCCATTGAGAATTTCTTTCAAGCCTTTCAACAAACAATTTGTTGACATCCTTACCATTCTTGCAATTGTTGAACCCAAAATCCCCTCCATGCTCAAAGAACCTTCCACAACCAACAATGGACAGATCAAAAAATTATGTCCATTGCTCCTATATATATATATATATATATATATATATATATAGAGAGAGAGAGAGAGAGAGAGAGAGAGTTATAATAGAAGTGCAATATTCCAATACAATATTTCCTCACACAATGCTTTCTGTCGCAACCGCAATTATATAAATTGATATATTTATAAACAATTATAATAGAAGTGTGATATTCCAATACATTATTGAAAAAAAAATCATTATATTTTGTTGTCATCTATTATTTTTGAATATATATGTCTCTTTTAATTTTTTATTTATACCATAAACACTTAAATTATATGAATTTATATATTTATAATAATGATAGTAGAAGTAGAAATGTAATATTTCAATAAAATATAAAAGTTAAATATATAAAAAAACACACACACGTATGTTATTTTTTTATTTATACCATACACACTTAAATTATATAAATTTATATAATAAAATATAAAAGTTAAATTCATAAATGAAACATATGTAAAGTAGTATATATATTTTAACATAATGTATATTCATTTTATTAATAAAGTTTGGTTTTCATGGCCAGTACCATTTACATTCCACTCTAACATCAGCTGCCTCAAAATTTCAGTACAACCATGACATCGTTTTCTTACTATAACATTACATTGAAAACGCCCATAAATTCTACAAAATTTACCCAAAAACAATTCAAACTTGCAACACATATACCAGATTCGGTTAATTTGCCCCAAAGGGGCCTAGGTCCATATTACCACCATGAATCTCTTGCTCATTGCGGCATGTTCCATCTTCCTCTAGGGATTTTCCATCTGCAACTACTTGCGGGCTTACGACCAGAATCGTAAGCCTTGGGCCTCTCAGAGCCCTCCCCAGAGTCGTGGACCCTTGTCTTTAACAACAAAATTTCATATTCCATTCCTATTAACCTCCTCTCCATGCGAGCATGCACCCACTTTAGCTAGTGGTCCATCACCTCATCTATGTCATCCCGCTCCTTTTCCATGAATTCCATACTTCTATTAAAAACCTCATACATTCCCATCAAAACCTTAAAAAGTCTCTCGACCAACCTCTTCCAACGCACAAGATCGTTCACTGGATCCTGACCCTCCATGAACGCAATCTCCCAAGCTCTTAGTTGGACACTCAAACTCAAAGAAGCTATGACAGACATAGAGGCTTTATCACCCATCCTGTATAGCAAGGCCATCTCTTGTTGACAAAGCCTCTCCCCGAGAATGAGCATTAACTTTAGTCTCAAATGTTGCCTCGAAATATATTCACCTACCATCCAAACTATCATCACGCAAAGAGTACGAATGGAAATATAAATGCTCTCAACTTTATTGCTCTTCAACGTGACTTTCAACGTTGTGTAATGGCTATGTTAGACATTTAAATCACATTGTCTTTCAGAATGAAATCTTTGGGTGTAATCATCCTCTTGCATGTGAAGCAACATGTATATTGATAACCCAACGCACAATTGTCCTTCGGCGTCCTTCATCCACACTGGGTGGAATTCCACTTGGCCACTCACAATAAATTCCCTTTGATTTAGAACCCTCTGGTTCAATCGAAACGACCTTAAAAATCTTGTCATTTATTACTCTTGTGATCACGGGATTGGGGCCAAGATCCTCCCTCCATTCTGAATTTCAATTATTCCTTACTCTAGTTGACAGCCCAAATTGGGAAGTATGTCAGCTTCAACATTTAAATTTCGAAGGATAGGCAAGTAGGAGATTTCTTCAAATTGTGAGGATAGAAGGGCAATTTGGCGCACGATTGGAGGAACTTTTGTATGACCTCGAGATAATGCCATTGATGTTTGCCTTATCACAACCATTGAATCATCCATGAATAATAATATTTTTATTTTGTTGTCCCTAGCTATATCCAGATCTTTCTACAAGGCCTAAAATTCAACTTGGTTATTTTTTGCAATTCCTAGCCCCTAAGCAAAACTATATTGCTTTTGTTCGTCATGGTTGTAAATCACCCCTCCTGCTCTAGTCGTCCCTGTAAAGTAAAAGATATTTTAATCTTTAAATTTTGTTTATATATATATATATATATATATATATATATATATATAACAAAATTTAAAGATTAAAATATCTTTTACTTTATAGAGACGACTATAACAAAATTTAAAGATTAAAATATCTTTTACTTTACAGAGACAACTAGAGCGGGAGGGGTGATTTATAGCCCTGATGAACAAAGGGGTATAGTTTTGCTTGGGGGCTAGGAATTGCAACAAATAACCAAGTTGAATTTTAGGCCTTGTAGAAAGATTTGGATATAGCTAGGGGCAACAAAATAAAATTATTATTAGTCACATATATATAATTTAAACTATATACACTTAAATTATATAAATTGATATATTTATAAACAATTATAATAGAAGCATAATATTCCAATAAAATATAAAATTTAAATATATAAAAGAAACTATATAAAGTATATATATATATATATATATATATATATATATATATATTAAATTTGTTGTCATTTATTATTTTTGAATATATATATGTGTGCCTTAATTTTTTTATTTATACCATATACACTTAAATTATACATATTTATAACAATGATAATAGAAGTAGAAATATAATATTTCAACAAAATATAAAAGTTATATGTATAAGAGAAATAAATTAAAATAAATAAATAAACTAATTAATTAATTCAATTTTAATGTCATTTACTACTTTTGAACGTGTGTGTGTGTGTGCTTTTATTTTGTTGGGCCTCGAGTATGCCCTAAAATTGCTTTTGCTTATATTTCTCGGGCATAAGGGAACAAGTTAATGATCCAAGACTTAGACGCATCTGGCACGAGCGTAAGCTTGCCCCTTTATAGACCATCAACGGGTAATTCCAAGCGGTGTAGTTTTCCTTGAATAACAGTGATGAGTTGGCCTGCATTCATGGATAACATGTGTGTGTTTATTCTGTTGGGTCTCGAGTATGCCCTAAATCTACTTTTGCTTGGCTAAGAGTTTGTATTTCTCGGGCGTAAGGGAACAAGTTAATGATCCAAGACTTAGAGCATCTGGCAAGAGCGTAGGTTTGCCCTTTATAGACCCTCAATGGGTAATTCCAAGTGGTGTGGTTTCTTTGAATAACAATGATGAGTCAACCTGCATTCCTGGATAACAGCTAGTGATGGTTGTCCTCACTATTTGTTTGACAACTCAGTTATGATAAGTTTTCCCACTCCTTACACACACACACATACACACATTATATAATTTTTATATTCATTAACAATCATAATAGAAGTATAATATTTCTCAAAAATTAAATATATAAAAAAATATAAATATGTATATTGAAAAATATTTTAATGTTTAAATTTTATTATCATTTGTGATAAATACATTTATATCTCCGCTTTATATGTTAAAAAAATACAACAATTCTTAGCTTATATATATATATATATATATATATATATATATCCACTAAGGAAAAATCACAGTTTTCTATTAAGAAATAAAAAATCACATTTTGCATATGCACTTTGTGCTTTAAAAATTTGGCTTTCCCAAGGTGACAAGCATCCAACGAAAAACAAAAAATTGTCATAATCCATAATCATTGATGTGATGACCATAAAAAAATAAAGGGTTCGATGTTGAAGAATGTAACTAGTGTCGGTCTTAATAATTGAATTTGTCCAAAAAAAGGAAAAAGAAATTTTATTGTAAAAGAAAAATATTTTTGAAGCGTGAGTTTCATGCTCTTTTATTTATTTTCTAGGTCATATCCTCCATTGAAGGCTTCTAGGTTTTGTCAAGAGTCACGAGAGTCATTGTCATATTTACATGATCCTTCTTGGATCATGTAAAGAAATTTATTTTTGAGTCAAAAGTGTCATTTGTCATCTCCTCACCAAGTCAGCCCTGTCATTATGAAGTCGACCTGGGTTAGGGCTATTCGACCCAACAAAAACAATATAAATAGAGACAACTCGACTCATTTGGAAACACTCTCAAAGAAGTTTGATCTACAAGAGAAAGAGGACGAAAAAGAGAGTGATTTGGAAACACTCTCACACAAGTTTGATCTACAAGAGAAAGAGGATGAAAAAGAGAGTGAATTGCGGGAGAAGCATACCTAATCAAAGGGAGAAGCAAAATCGAAGTTTTGGGAATCTCTCTCTCACATGTGCGAAGATTTTTAGGGTTTTTGGACAAGTAGTTAGGGGTCGAAATTCTTTAAGTAGTTGTAGGTCCTAAATTTTGTAGTTAGGGGGTTGAAATTCTAGATTGAAGTTGCATCAGGGAAGTTGACACTTAGAGACTTTGATAAAATACATAAAAGTGAAGGAAGGGCTGACTTGGTGACTGGAGGAGGTCTTTGTCTAGGTCAAAAGGGTCTTGGATTCTCTCATTTTATTTGAATCTACTTGTGGAAGAGTTTGACTGGGTTTTCCCTTAGATATGGGTTTTGCCCTCACTGAGTGCTTATATCTTGTGTTCCTCGTTTTCTTGATCTTCATACATTTTATTTGGTAATTGATTGATGAAGGATAACATAATAAAGAAGTAAAAGAAGGCAACATAATTCACAATTAATTATCAATAAAAGAGGAATCAAACCCCAATTCCTACATGCATTGATTTCTAAACATGGTATCAGAGCTAAGGTGAAGGAAGGACTACTTGAAGATCACTTTGTTGGCTATAATTTGAAGGAAGGAAGGAAGTCTTAAAAAAAATGACTCTCTCAATGGCAAGCTATTTGAAGATGGGACTTAGCCTCTTAAAGATTGTAGGAAGATTTGGTGTAAGGGTCAACTACAACCTAACCAAAAGAGTCAAGAGTGAAGGATTCTTGGCTACACTTATAGGTACACTTGATGATGATAATCCATGGATTATTGATAGTGGAGCCTCAAGATACATGATAGGAGGAAGTGGACAACTTCATACTCTATCAAAAGGATCATCATCACATGGAGTGGAGCTTGGAGACAACAACAACTATGCGGTCAAGGGCCTTGGATCTACATCATTGAAGTTAGAAAGCAGAGCAAAGCTACACCTCAACAACATCCTCTATATCCCAAGTTTGAAAAATAATTTACTTTCAATTTATTGTTTAGAAGATAAAGGAGATAGAGTTGCTTTTGTAGATGGTAAAGTTTTGGTCTAGGGAAAAGATTCAAGTTTTGAAAAAGCAAGGGTTATTGGGATTCATGAAGGAATATTATGTAGACTCAAGCCCTTGCTCATATGGAAATTAGTTCCATCGAACTTTGGCATAGAAGATATGGACATATCTAGTACACGATAATACCCTTTCTAAGTCAAAAGGTGAAGGTCATCCCCAACATCAAGGAGGACCATGAAGGAGTATGCAAGGGATGTGTCTTGAAAAGTATACTAAGAAACCCTTTACAAGTAGTGATACAAGGTCTAAGGAGATATTAAACCTCATTCATTCTGATGTATGTGGGCCCATGTCTAATAAATCTCTTGGAGGCCACCAATATTATGTGACCTTCATTGATGATCACTCTAGAAAGACATGGATCTATCTTCTCAAGACAAAGGATGAAGTATTTGTGAAGCTCAAGGAGTTCAGATCTGAACTTGAGACCCTAACTGAAAGAAATATAAAAACTCAGAGTTTCGACAATGGAGGTAAATACACTTCAAAAGAACTTACAACATATTGCAAAGAAGCATGCATTAAGAGGGAGATCATTGTTCCCTACAACCCCGAACATAATGGAGTAGCTGAAAGGAAGAATGTAACCATTGCAGAATGCATAAGGACTATGATATTGACCCATAAATACCAAAATTTTTGTGGGGAGAAGCAACCATGACAATATTATACATACAAAATAAAAGTCCTCATAGAATCCTTGACAATATAACACTGAAAGAAGCGTTTTCAGGGAAGAAGCCAAGTGTATACCATCTTCAAATCTTTGGATGTCTTGCATACATTCATGTTCCAAAATACAAGTGAAAGAAGTTAGACTCTACAAGTATATAATGTATCTATGTTGGTTATAAGGTTTCATGAAAGGCTTATAGAATCTACATCAAAGAAGATAAACAAATTGAATTTAGTAGAGATGTTATATTTGATGAAAATCATGCCTACAAAAGATCCAAGGATATACCTATTGACTCTGATGAAGAACATGTACCATTATTTTAAGAAGAAGAGCAACGTGACAAGTCACCTACAAACCTAGAGGAAGAAGGTCCAAGTGAACCTATCCAACCTACAATCATTCCTGAAACAAAGAAGAGGCAAAATTGGTTAAAATCTACTCTTAAAGATGTTGAAGGACATGGAGCAGCAAAAGGAACTTTCAGAGAAAGAAAAAGAATGAAAATATACTCAGGATATGCAACATACATGACGAAGTTAATCAAAGTATAACCAAATACCTTTTAAGAAGTCTCTCATCAAGAAGAACGGAAGAAATCAATGCCAGAAGGATATCAATCTATCATGAAGAATGGGATTTGGGAAATCATTCCTAGACCTAGTGACAAATATGTTATCACTTCCAAATGGATTTACAAAATCAAATATGTCATTTATGGAAGCATGGGCAAATACAAAGAAAGATTTGTTGCAAGGGGTTTCTCTCAAAAGAAAGAAATAGATTATGAAGAAACGTTTGCTCCAACTGTCAGGTACACTGCTATTATATCTTTGGTTTCGCTGGCTGTAACTATGGGATGGAATATACATCAAATGGATGTTAAAACAGCCTTTCTAAATAGAAACATTGATGAAGAAGTATATATTGAACAACCAAAATGCTTTGAGATAAGTAGTTGGGATACTCATGTTTGCAGACTAAAGAAAGCTCTATATGGCTTGAAGCAATCTCATAGGGCTTGGTACGCAAGAATGGATGTCTATCTTTCAAAGATTGCCTTTGTCAAAATTTATGCTAATGCAAATATTTACATCAATATAATGAAGAATGAACAAATCATTATCCTTCTATATGTAGATGATTTATTTATTAGAGGTTTGGAGCCTAGAATTATAGAATGTAAGAAGTTGTTGGCAACTAAATTTGAAACAAAATATTTGGGACTCATGCACTACTATTTGGGATTGGAAGTTTGGCAAAAACCCGGTGAGATATACCTTGGTAAAGGAAAGTACATAATCAATATGTTACAAAAGTTCGATATGATGGATTCCAGGCCTATGACCACTCCCATGATCACAAATCTAAAGAAGTTGAGAAGGTCTGACTCTAGTTGATCTGAAATTGGATTAGGTGATTTCTTCCTCTTTTCGAAAATCAAATAAAACAATAATTAGGACCGTGTCGACACTTTGCAAGGTTAAAATAGGTCTTGAAACAACTATTTTTCCAAAGTCATGAATTAGCCTTCATATGTAACTTAACATAATGAACATAACAACACATAATCCATGCAGGCATAATGAAGAGCAAGACAAAAGGTTTGTTGATAGAGTTCACCCCTCTTGGGCTACATCTCTGGGCCTGTCAACATGACTAGACCACTCATATATTCAATATCAAATGAAGTACATAAATGTTTGCTACAAGTAAATATGTGGTTATTACCCCTACAAGGTAATGTTCTCCTACAAAGAACTCTCACAAACAACAACAACTCAAAGCATCTCCTACAAATATGACATACTTCAACTGAAATGAGTTAAAAAGAGCATGTGAACACTTCAATTCCACATTGAAGCACATAAACAAAACTTCATGTTAAGAGAAGTTGAACCTGAGTTGAACCCTGCTGGTTACAACTACTACAGTAGACTTTTGGAAGTGAGAATACCCCTACAAGGTCTTCTCCATGCCTAAATACCTTCTAGAACTACTTCCAAACCCTAACTGATCCATACACATTTAGTCTAAAACCTGCAAAAGGACTCTGTATATGTGCTCAAATCAGAAATCAGAGGTTACCAATGCATTCAAAACATCCAAAAAACCCTAAGTGAACTCATTCTGAGCTCAATTTGGTTAAAAACTTAAAAAGATATGAGCTCCCAAGCTCTCTCATGAATTTCACTGTTAACCATCCAAAAAATTCGACCTTTTGTATATCGATTCTACAAATCCGCCCTAAAAATTGTTAATGGAGTGACAATTTCTCTACCCACCAGTGCATTATGTTGGATAGTTAATTTAGCCTCAGACCCCTTAATCTGAAAAGTAAGGCCACATGGGCCACACATGGTTGGCCCTTATCGACTGCCCTTGCCAGTTAAGCCCTTAATACTCTGGATAAGGTCATGTGGTGCTCCACGGGGCTAAGGGTTGGCCCCTAACCTCTAGCGCCTTTTCCACGAGCACTTCGGTCCATTGGCAGTGGTCCTCTGAATGAGCATGTGCCCTAGAGCTGGGGCTTACCCAAGACCCCTCCACCTTAGCACTTGTTTTGTCGGTGTTGAAGCCTCTGCCACGGTTCTTTACAGGTGTCATGAACAGGGGTAGGCCCCCTTGCTAGAGATCCTTTTAAACTATGTTGTGGGCATATGCGGTGCACATGACCAGCCCATCCTCCGAAAGGGCGCCAATGAAAACATTAATAAAGGTTTGGTTCTATAGTTGTTAAGAACCATCCGACAACCTAGCGGTAAGGCTCTTGGCTGCCATGTCATAGGTCTTGCATTCGATCCTCGGTGAGGCCCATTTAACCATAACATAATTTTAATGCATCGTTGGGAGTCCACATGGCAGCCATCCATTGGCCCAAATGGCTTCCATCCATTGGACCACAAAACCACAACCAACAACCAACCATAACTCAACATAATTCGACCAATGCGGTGAGGCCACTTAGAAGCCCGCCATTGGCCATAAAATCACAGTCAAACTACCCAGTCACCCTTCCCATCAACGTATGGACTGCAGAATCAGCGTACCTGCATCCAACCTGCAAAAATTTTGCCTATTTGGGAAAATGATTAGAACGTGATATCAGGGGCATACGGTATCAGTTTTGGGCCACTCAAGTTGCGTTGGATTCCGATCAACGATCTCTTATATTTGGCATTGGTTTCAAGACTTTTTGAGCACTTTCATTTTTGAGCTTAAAATTGATCACCTGATCACTAGTCCCGTTGATCCTATAAGATATCGTAAGTTGGTTGGTTCTTTGATGTAATTAGTGAATACTAGACCTGGAATATGCTTTTTTGTAAATGTTCTTAGCCAATTTCAATTGGAGCCTCGTCATGAACATTGGATAGTTGCCAAGCATATCCTGAGATACCTACGTGGAACAATTCATCACTGCATGAAGTATGATGGAAAGGAAGTTAAATTAATAAGTTTTATTGATTCCGATTGGGGTGGCAGTGAGACTGATGGAAGAAGCACTACTGATGGTTGTTTCAATTTGGAATATGTAATGATTTCATGGATGAGTAGAAAACAAAATAATGTTTCTTTAAGTAGTGTTGAAGCTTAATATGTTGCTACATGCAAAGTAGGGGAATAAGTAGTTTGGTTAAGAAAACTCTTGTAAGGTTTGTTTGGAAGGCCACTGGATCCTACAATGATAAATTGTGATAATCAAAGCGGCATCAAGATGTTTGAAGACCCCGTGTTTCATTCTAGGACAAAGCATATCAATGACAAGTACCACTATATTAGAAGTTTAGTGCAGGATGGGGTTGTGAAGCTACAATATATTCCGACAGATGAACATGTAGTTGTGTTGACAAAATATCTGAAAAAATCTCTTCCAAATAAGAAGTTTGAATATTTCAGAAGCGTGCTTGGACTTGTTGATATTACAAATTTAGTAGATAGGGAGAGATGAAGCATGTTGGGGTGAAAAAGTGCTTGGGAGCACATCTAGTCGCCCTGTGATGATGTCTAGATCCCCAAGTAGGGATGATGGCGTTGGTCTTGGAGCTCCGACCTTGGATATGCACCAAGATCCGTGGGTTGGTGTTAGAGCAAAATCCTGATGGTACCTATAGAGGCTAAAGCTTGGAACACACCTTAGTCCCATCGAGTTAGATAACCTAGTTAGGTGTCTAAGCTGTAGCATTGTGTGTTCTATAACTCTTCATAGAGCATATCATTTTGAGATCTTCCATGTACCTCTGTATATATGTAATTATGAATACCTCCTTATTTAAGAGGGAGTGTTGAATAATGTAACTAGTGTTGATCTTCATAATTTTATTTGTCAAAAGAAAAGAAAAATATTTTTGAAGCATGAGTTTCATGCTCTTTTATTTATTTTCTAGGTCATAGCCTCCATTGAAGGCTTCTAGGTTTTGTTAAGAGTCAAGAAATTCATTGTCATATTTATTAGACCCTTCTTGGATCATGTAAAGAAATCTATTTTTGAGTCAAAAGTGTCATTTGTCACCTCCTCATCAAGCCTACCTTGTCCTTATGAAGTTGGCCTAGATTAGGGCTATTCAACCCAACATAGCAATATAAATAGAGGCAACTCGACTCATTTGGAAACACTCTCACACAAGTTCAATCTACAAGAGAAAGAGGAAGAAAAAGAGAGTGAATTGCAAGAGAAGAAGATCTAATCAAAGGGATACGAAAAATCAAAGTTTTGGGCATCTCTCTATCACACATGCGAAGATTTTTGGGTTTTTGGACAAGTTGCCGAGGGTCGAAATTTCTGAAGTAGCTGTAGGTATGAAATTCTGTAGCTGGGGTGCCAAAATATGGATTGAAGCTACATCATGGAAGATGACACTTGGAGACTTTGGTAGAATACATCAAAGTGAAGGAAGGGTTGACTTGGTGATTGGAGAAGGCCTTTGTCTAGGTCAAAAGGGTCTTGTATTGTCTCATTTTGATTTGAATCTACTAGTGGAAGAGTTTCATTGGGTTTTCCCCTGGATAAGCTTTTTGCTTTGGCTGAGTGGATATATCTTGTGTTCCTTATTTTCGCGATCTTCATACATTTTATTTGGTAATTGGTTGATGAAAGATAACATAATAAAAAAGGAAAAGAAACCAACATAATTCACAAGTAATTATCAAGAAAAGAGCAATCAAACCCTAATTCATACATGCATTGATTTCTCAACATCCATATACCCGTTGAATACAAACATATCATAAATAAATACATGTGTTACCTATGTAGGGGTCAAAATCATAAACTATCATATATATATCATTTATAAAAACAAAATAACTATATCATGTTATCACTCCTGAGTCTGAGCAAGGCCCTCTTTAAATGGGCGATGGTAAAAATCAGAGAAGTCATCCCCATTTAGTTCAACAATCTTCCACTTACCATATGCCTACTGCGCCGCTGCTTTGGATAAACTATTAGCCAAAGTGTTTCTCTCCCATATGTGAGAACAAGATACATAATAAAAACTGCCTTTTCATTGTAAAACATTTTCTAACAATGGACTAAGAGCATGCATATGACAATGAGCAGTTTCATTTAACCAATTTACAACAATTTGAGAATCACCAAAGATTTGAAGTAGTCTGCATCCCTGTTCAATTGCAGAAAGAAGGAGAAAGTTTAAGCTGAAGAGTTCTACAAAATTGTTGCCCCCTTACCGAATCCATTTTGTAGTTGAAAAAAAGGGGCTCCTATAAAAATAAAATGGCACCTCCCCCATAATTCCCATTCAACTGAGGATCACCATCAAAGTAAGCCCAGGGCCGCGATCTATCCACTTCTTCCTATGTGAAATTCCTTTGACGATTAAACTCTCGTGGATTTAGAACCAAATTATAAATGGCTAGAGAACTCTCTCTCTCTCTCTCTATATATATATATATATATATATTTTATAAATGGCTAGAGAACTATCTCTCTCTCTCTCTCTCTCTCTATATATATATATATATTACATTTTTTTTTGGATCCCCAGTTGTATTTTGGAGAAACTTAGAAGACTTTGTTATTTTTTTCTTTGGTCTAGGATGAAAGAAAAATGGCTTTTGCCTTGGGTCAAATGGGATGTCATTGCCAAACTAAAGGCCCTGGGTGGTTGGGGTTTAAAGAATTTATTTTACTTTTCCAAAGCTCTGGAAACTAAATGTGGATGGAGGTTAATCTCTACAGATAGTCTTTGGTAGTTTGTATTGGATGAAAATGCATTGCCTTTTTATCTCTTGAAGACTGGATCCATAAATTATATAAACCTAGAAATAATATTTCAATAATATGGCGTGCGATTCTTAATATTGTTGATATTATTGGTAGTGGACTTGCTTAACGAGTGGGAAAAGGTGATAAGATTAGGTTGGGTATTGATTCATGGCCTGGATGTGGTTCTCGTTATTTGTTGCCACTTCCTTTAATTGGTTGGCTCAGGGTTTGTAGTTTTTGTAAATTATCTCATATTGTAAACTCAAGTTGACCTTTTCTCTGGCATCAAGGCTGGCTATCTGTTGGGGATCTTGGTATTCTGGATTAATTTAGATCCCAATGGCAAGATTATATTCAAGATTTGGTAGATGATCATGTTCATTTATCCGACAGACTGAATGAGCTTATTTGGTGCATTGCCCCTTCTAGTACTTATTATCCTAAGATGGGTTATGTTTATCTTATTGCCAACAACTTTAATTTAAAGATCAAATGGTGGTGGAATGTTGTTTGGAAGGGTAAATTCCCTCCAAAATCTTAAATTTTTATGTAGTGCCTTATGATGAAAAAGGTCCCTACTTGGGATGTTTTATAGAGAAAATATGTGTGTGGTCCAGGTTGGTGTCCTCTTTGTCAAAACGATGGGGAATTTGCACATCATGTTTTTATGTTATGTCCTTTTTTTCAAAACATTTGGCTGCATTGTGGGTTTGCACTAGGCCATTCTATTCCTCAGATAGGTGTTGGTTTAGAGGAGGCATGGTATTCCTTGTATATAAATCCTTTAAATCGTCATATTAATGCTCTTCCTCTATTTATATGGTGGGCGATATGGTTGGCATAGAATCAGATTGTCTTTAAACATTAGGAGATGAATCCTTCTCACATTGTAGTTGAGGTTTTGGCTATTTTAAGCCATTTTCCTCAAGATAAAAAATATGTTGTTCTTAAAGTGATCTTGCTAGAAATGTTTGACTCATCTATTCCATGGGGATATTTTGATGGTGCTACTATTGAGAATGGGAGTAAATGTGGAGGTGGTTTTGTTTTATATCTCAGTCTAAATCACTTTTTCAAAGTAAAGATTGACCTTGGTCCAATGACCAATAACAGAGTGAAACTCCTTGCTTGCAAAAGAAAAGGGATGTTCAAGGATTCATATTTTTTCGAGATTCAAAGCTAGCTGTGAATTGGATTAATAACTTCTTTTCTTATAGGAATATCTTACTTGGGCCCATTATTGAGGAGATTTCTTATATTATTGGTTAATTTACATCTTTTACACGTTTGCATATTTATAAGGAAAAGAACCAGGATGTGGATTGCTTATCAAAAGAAGGCCTCAATCTAGAGAAAGATAATTGGGTCATAATTGAACAGGATCATGATTTTTATGAGGAGTCAAACCATTTTGTCGTCTAGACTTGATTATGTACTTTTTAAGATGTCATTTTTTTGATACAAGATCTTTTATTGCAGTTGCTCTATTTCACATTTTTGCGAGTGTATAATTCAATGATGGATCTAACTGCTTTTTGTTTTTTTGGAGTATATATTTATAAATATGGGACTGTGATGTTCCTTTATTTCTCTCATGTTCCCCATAGGTTGATGTAAATCTTTTTGGTTACTCTCTCCTTTGGTATAAGGAGATGTATTTATATGTATTCTGGATAGGTGGTTGTTTTGGCTTAAATGTAAGTTTGGCGCGGTTTTATAGCTCTCTAGAGGATATTTTTTGAAATACACTTTTCAGTCTATATGCAAAATGTAATCTCATCATTTCATATGAATGAAATTACATTATTTTCTTTGGAAAAATAAAATTCAATTTTTTAGTATGTCGAACTTAATATTGAATTTTATTTTCAAAATTTTAATTATCGAACTTCAAAGTCATCTAACTCGAACACGAACATGAACAAGGTGACTTAGTATACATACATCAAAACCATTACCAATGTTAAGAAGAATACAATTACAATAATTTGGAAATTTACATTCACAAACAAAATCTTGCGTTTCCAAAAAAGAAGAAGAAAAACTCACATGTTCATCTTATAAATATAATCAACATAGATCCATCTCAACTTTATATCTACCAAGCACTGAGAGGGATCAAATCTCTCAAGATGCAAACATCTTTTTGAGTGCAAAACTCGACGAGGATTTGCACCTAGAAAGCCCTCATTCCTTTCGGCTCTCGGTACATTTAGAGTTAAAATGGATCTATGCTGATTTTGAACAACCCACTAATAAAATATTTTAATAATTTTCCCTTGTTTTATATAATACATAAAATGATTTTTGTTGCTTATATATATATATATATATATATTTTGTAAAATGTTACATGTTAACTTCATATTAAACATGTAAGGAATTACAAATCTATATCATACATTGAATCAAAATGAACTTACTAATAGAATAAGAACTCTTTATCTCACCTTATGTATATATAGGAATAATATTAAAATAATTTACTCAACATGCATATTTGAAATATTTGATTTATAACCCATATTAAACCTTTTTTCATTATTAATATCTTTTAAATATTATATATGAACTCCATATTAAAAATGGAATAAATTCTACATTTCCTTTACAATAAAAAGTAAAAATACTAATAACAATTAATTTAAATTATTTTATTTGCTCCTATATAAAGTTGACATAAAATTATGCTATTTATAAATGACAGTAATATATATATATATATATTTATTTATTTTTGGTTTTAAATGTTACATATTTGTAATATATAATGAATTGCATATCTATATTAATTTTATATGCTATTTATCAACTCCATATTAAGTGGTAAAGGAAATATATATCTCTTCCATATTAGAAAGTACATTATTATTTTTTTATTGTCGATTATTTTATCTCTCCATATGGAGTTTGATGCAAAATTAAGGTGGAAATTGAAATGTTTTATTTATGGACGACATTGATTTTTTTTGTTATTAGTATTTTTTATTTGCTGATGTAAGTATTATTTTATTACTTTTAAATATAATGTTATGTGACACCATCTCCCTCATAGTGGGTTATAGAGTAACAACAACTATGTTGATAGGTGTATATATTTTGAAAAAGAGCTTTCACAATTTTAATTTAATTATTAATAATTATTAGGTGGATGATAGAGATTTAACTTCCATAGAATATTCTAAAATATTCGTATTAGTATAAAAATCAAGGTTGAATTTATCTTCAAAGTAGTTATGTCTTTTTAATTAAATTCATTAATTTAAAACAAAAGGTCTTATGAAATGAGTACTTGTTTTTTTGGGCGTGAACCACAATATTTTAACAAAGTCTATTTACATGGTAAATTGAATGTGAATCTTTACGTTTTTATTTTTATTTTAAACAAAGATGAATAAGTTTTTTTTCCCTTAAATCTATGTTCGGAATGCAATAAGAAATCCAGGAGAAGTTTACATGCGGTGCAAAGATGTTATCTGTTCTAAGTACATCTTTAATGGAGATTCACAAATTTCTTCTACAAGACTACCTTGATCATACATGAAACATAAGTTGTTGCAACTATAGATTCTACAAAATCTGCACTGAACAAGACACATTTGCATTGCATTATTGTGGATTAACTTGGCAGGTCGGTGAACATTTTATCGGAGGGTCCATCTGGGGCATTATTGGTTGTGTTGCGATCCACGTTTGCATTTCTTTGAGCTTGTAAATCTGCATATTAGTGACGAAACCAATCCATTCCTTCCTCGAACTAAGTTAACTGTGCTTTCTGCTTCTGAAGTTCTTTGTGGAGGAAAAGGATGGGCTTTGACTACTAGTTCACCTGTTGTTTGATTTCATTGATCTCCAATTTCCTTTCAATTGGGGGTTGAGGGAAAAGTAGGCATTGATATGGGCCCCCAAAGCCTAAGGGTGGAGCATTTCGATTCACCATGTCTTCCCAGTGAACTAAAGACTAGTCACATGGCGCAATGATCTCTAGAGGGCGAATTAAAACAAAGAGAATAACAAATGATGACTGATAGACTTGATTAAGAATTGCAAAAGTATGGCTTGACCCAATAAGTCCCTTGACATGTTGTTGGCCCTTTGAGGAGAAAGCTGAGGTATAGTGAATGTTGAAGAGAATGAAGAGTCTGTCTTGTGCAGGGCTTACTCAATCCTATAGGGAGAGAAAATTATAGGCACTCCAAGTTGGTTTTCTGAGTTATTAACCACTTCCATTGTAACCGGTGAAGATGAGCCAACCACCAAATTGAGAGCATTCTCATCCCATGCTCGGTTAATGAGGAGGATAGGCACTACACCTTCACACTTTGGGGGGTTGAGATCAACCCACCAAGCCCAAACAGGCCAACTGAAACACTGAAGAGGAACAAGCCACATGGATTGCTCACGAACACCTGGGCAGCTATGGCGACTGTTCTCAATACCAACTGATTTATTTCGATTTCCCCTATTCTCAAAGCTTCGGACTGACTTAGCCTATTGCTAGCCTTCCGTTCCGACCATGAATGCCTCCTCTATGCACTTCAAATCCCACACTTCAAGATATCTATCATTCCTCCTTTTGATTACGATAAGTCTCGACACATTTTGAATAAAGGCTAAGGCATGGGAGGAGATCCAATTCTCGCATGTATTTTTCCTTGCAGCTTGTGTGATATCAACTAGTGAAAATGCCAAACTGATGACATTCCTTCATTGTGCGATTCATGACATAGTTTCAATGCCACCAGCTTAATTACGAGAGAGATGCAGGAAATTGAAGGAGATAGGGGCGACGATTTATAATTTATGTCAATTTGTTCTATATTCTTGTTTGAAAACATTCCTTTAAGGGGGGGGGGGGGTCAAAAGTGCATACTTATGTTCTTCATGGGATAACATGGCATCCAATTAAGCCATTCATCTCCCATTGGCCTCTTTGTAGTTGGCAAACATTGTTAGCTTGTGAGTCTGTCTCCCTTATTTTACCCTTTTAGGATGTGGAAATGAGATTTAGAAAAGAAGTCCTCCAGCAAAACTTAGATTTTGCAAAAAAGAGAGATTTGACTATTCTTTAAATTAAAGCCTTTAAAAAAATGTGAATCTTTGATATAATTGTTGGCTAAATTAAATCTTTGAAAAAATGTTGATTTAATTGTTCTCTAAATTAAAACCTTTGATAAAATGTGAAGCATTATGGTTAATAATATTATTACATTTTATATATACATATATATTTTATGTGAATAGATGACAACATAGTGACTTGAAATATATATAAATAAGTATTTTAACGTCTATAAATAATTATCAGCCACTTATGATTATATATATGAAATATATGTTCATAATTTAGGAAAAAAATATTATTAAAATTAATAATATAGGGAATTTTTTTTTTTTTTTTTTAATACCTGTATTCTGGTTACAGTTACTAATGGTACATGAGGCTCCATGTGACCACAGGCTGATAACGCAGGCGGACGAGCAAATGGTAAATGGACGAAGATAAAGCATAATGAGCCTTTTTCGCTGGCAAAAAATTCAACCGGCTATGGCCAGGTTACGCAGGCAATCTCAAATTCATGACAAGTATGTCCAATAAAAAGGAAAGTCAATGTTTTATTTTTTTCCAAAATTGAAACGGCTTATGTGATCTACGAAGATGATAAAGTAAGTCGGGTTTTAACGAATAAATAACAGGCGGCGAAGAGGTCGAATCCCGTTACTCGCTTACCTCCTCACCTGTACTCATCGATCCAACTTATCAACACCGGTCATGCAGAGCAGTAAGGTATTAAACGCAAAATACTGATCCAGATCTCAGAAATTATGCTATTGCACAAATTCATAGCATCCATTAACGAAAAACGAGTGAACTTGTTTCTTTTTCGTTATTTTTCCCTTTTGTTTCAGGTCAATTTGGTAGTACGTTAATGCTGCAAGAATTTTGGGCTTATAGTGGATAATTGAGGTTAACTGGACCGGCAAATTAGGGTTTGGGATGGACGTAGATCCTCACCAATATGATCATTTGGTATGTCATATATAAAAATCGTATGCTGTCTTCTGTCCAGGTAGGGTTTGGCCAATAACGGTTTAACGGTAAGTTTTAGTCGAATGAGGGCTTAAATTAGGCACTAGGTTTATTCACTGGTTAATATTTGAGGGTACTTTGATATGGATATATATCCAGTTTCTATCTGGTAATATCCATATCCGTCCATATCTAAAAAGAACAGTGTACTTTGATATGGATGTATATTCAGTTTGTTGGTGCACTTATGCTACTTGGTCATAGCCCCATGCCTCTATATTGAAAATGTCCATAGTTAAAAATATTAGTGTACTTTGATATCGACATATATTCAGTTTGTATGTGCATTTATGCTATTTGGCCATACCCCATCCATCCATATTTAAGAGTATGCTTAATTATGTTGGCGCTTTTAATTTGATCATTAGAATGTAGTGAACTGGCTCCTCCGTCGAAAATCTAAGGTCGTAGTTGAAGCGACTCAGGATTAAAACTGCTATTGTCTAGAATGCTTAACAACTCACTCATCTGCGAATGCTGGAAACCTCAGTGTTTTATCGCGAGATTTAAGGATTCAGCCCCAATCTCTGATTTCTTGGGAACCGCTTGAGGGTATTGACTCTTCATTATTTCAATTTGGAGTATATGATACATTAAGGTACTTATGCGTTGTAAACATAACTTCGGATTACTGCTATAAACGTTAAATATTACTGGCGGCCCCAAACTATAATCTATAATAACCTAATCGCAATCACTATGACTTGTTCACACAAGTGATTTAACTGTGTATGGTGGGTACAAACGATATATCCTGTTGTATAGTTGCAGCGGTTATCACAGTTACTAGGTCTGTTCGGACACTGAACCTTTCAAACTGGCCTAGCCTTCCCGGATAACTTTCCTTCAAGTCCTGAAAAAATTGATAAGAAAGCCGAAAAACCAGCTTTGTATATGTTGTGTGTTTTTGCGCGATTGTTCGAACTCTTAAATAATAAGCATAATTTATTTGTTCTATATTTCCTAACCTTTCAAGCTTTCTTCGAAATCCCAAGCTTCTCGAAACCTTGCTCCTTCTCGAACCTGGCAACTTTGATGGTAATGTATCATTTTCCAAGAGACGCATTACTATAAAATTCATAAAGATACAAAATTGTTTCGCATGTCATGGTATCGATGTGTCTGTGTCCCCGTGTTGAAGCTTTCGGAACCTGACGTTCTGACTCCCGAGTAAGCTGCAGCACCCATGAAAATTAAGTTCAATGCAGGGTCACTCCAAATAGTTGATACCACGACAATTAATATTTTGAAAATCCTTGCACTGTTTTGCATGTTACCCTATATTTGAAACTTCCCTTATCATCACTGCCGTTTCCTTCACTGGAAAAGTTTGAGAAACTGAAATTCCATTGAAAGTTCTAGGAGGCGTAAATTTATTTTAAATTAACGTCCGCCAAATTTATTTTTCCTGTTTCATGGGCCTCATGGGAACCGTAGAGGTTTCTAGGTTAATTAAAAATAAATTATCGAGGGAGATCATAAACTGATTCTACTAAAAAGAGGAAATAAAAACAGAGAGAAGGTGTAGGAGGCGTAAATTGATTTTTTTTTCCTCGTAGAACTAGCCATATTTCTGGTTGAGTTGAAAATAAATAATTTTGTATATGCATATAGCATTTTGAGATATCCAATGGATAGAATCTTTGGTGAGTTTCACAAGAAATGGTCCTGTAAGCTTCTTCTGGCAAGATTTTGCACTGAACTTTAGGATTCATATGGTACGTATAAAAAAATCATACCGTTCTAGGAATGGTGTCAAAATATTAAAAAAAAACTGTGATTTGCTGCCTCAAAAAAGTTCGTAAGGTATCCTTACTGTTCATGAAGATAGATAGAAACAGGTCAATGAAAGGTTTACAAAATTGTGGATTTGACTACTTTGTCAAGAAATAGATAACAAACCAAGTACTGATGAAAACTTTGGAGACTGTTTAAAAGTACTGATCCTCTTTCAAGAAACAGCAAAGTAGTTTTCAAGGAGAACAGTCCCATCCTTTGCTCTTCCATGCACCGGTACCAGCAACAAGTCTGAGCCTTCTTTGGAGAGAGAGTCAGCTTCAGTGTTTCAGCTCTTGTAACATTCTAGGGAAATTTGGTCTAGGTTTTCTTTAGGCAACAAGGGTTTTTCAACAGACTTTACCTTTACTGTTCAAATGCCATAATTATTTCAGCATAAATGTAAACTCTAGTAAACAGTCTTGCTTTTTCAACAATTCACCAAACAGTACAAGACGACAATTTTGATCATCCAATAGTTGAGCAGTACTGAAATAGTCCAAATCAACTGTCCAGGAGAATCCAACCAGTCCAATGCAATTGTAAACAATTCTAAAACCAATTCTGAATTTAACAGCTAGATGACTATTTCCTAACTTCTAACAACTAACCCGAACTATATTATTTGGTCTTAACCAGAGAAGACTGCCAATACTCGCTCCAGGATAAACCCTTGTCCTGCTTCAGATGCTATCCGCGAGGTGACTGTAACTCAGAATTTCGGAGTGCAATAGATCCCAGGAGGGTGGTGTAATGTTTGCAAATGTCTGAACTGTTCAAAACTTGAATTTGTGTTAGCCTCAGGGTCTTCGACCAGCTCCAGTTATCCGTCCAGACTTAATAAGAGCTTGGATCTGTTCCTTTCTACTGTACAAGTTCGGGTGACCCCAGAATGATAATATTTGAATCCTGACTTCTGCTCGGCCTCAAAAAGATGATGATTTAGCTTCAGGAGGGCTTCAGCATTTTTCAACTGCTGTCTGATCTTAGTGAGGGTTCGATATGGTTTGGGAAGACCTTCTTCCAACCTCAGGCTGCTTTGATTGGTCAAAATTGGACACGTTCCACAGTTAGGCCTCTGAGTCTGTTCAGGGGTTCCTATCCAACCTCAGAAATACTTGGCCTGTTTCAGATGGTATTCCTTTTGCCTCGGGATGATATTGTAAAGATTTGATCCTCAGCAAGCTTCGATCTGACCACGATTTAGCCTCAGGAACAGTTCGTCCAGCCTCAAGGTGACTTAGGTGTCTCGCCACAGAATTTGTCCATAAAAAGATATTTCGTTCCTCCTTGTATAGAAAATACTGTGCCACAACAAAGTAGAAAGAAGAAAACATAACTAACTAGGGTGGAATCTTTCACTTCTGAAATTAGTGGAAATCAGGGGTCTTAAAACTCTCAGAGCTATAGCTCAAGAAAGCAGATGATCTGATCCACAATTAGTGATGATTGATTTGATCTCAACCCTCCTCTATTTATAGATTTTTACGTGGGCTCCAAAATGTGAGGGGTTGTGGGTACAGCCCTAATTTTGGGTTTTTTTAGCCCCAGCTGACCCAACTTTTGCCCAATGTTGCCCCAACATAGGAAAATTTGGATTTTAACCCCTTTATCTAGACTATAGCCTATGGGGTTGGATGGATATTCCGTCGTCAAATTGACCCATCAATTCGGAGAGGGCATTACAATTCTCCATATACACATGCAAAGGAAATTTGATTAAGCATATATAGGACATAGAAACAAATTGTCCATTCCATATTTCCTTTTCTTCCAAGTTATTACTAGCAAAGTCTCCAAAAACCTGTAGTTTGGACACACCTTTCATTGCAACCAATTTTAAGAGCAACCAACTTTAAAGCTAGGAGTTCAGCATAATTATTTGACCTCCCTCCCTGACCAGTGTTAAATCTAATGAGGATAGATCCATTGAGAAAAATAATGTCACTTGCCCCACAACAAGGAGTGCTATGGCTGGCACTGTCAAAATACCTTGAGGCCCAAGACCTCTCAGTGGATTTGAGATAACTACCTTTGAAGAGTGACCTTTGCCACAATTTTATAGCTTGTAAGGATGGCCCTAGCTTGTCAAACACATTGGAAATGAGTGAATGTGTACTCAAAGACATCTTCACTCCTTGTTGAGGCTATAATCAGAGAGGGCTATTAAAATTGGCAATTAGGGCCAAATTCCACTTTGGACAACTCATTTGATGGAGACAATTATTGCATTGAATTTCTCTTTTCGAGAAGACCAAAATCGAGCTAAAGATCACTCAATTTGGACAAGGAGAAATATGTTTTTTAAGTGAAGCCCACACATGTGCAAATTGTCAAGGTCGACCACGTCATCATGTAGGTTCATGAAGCCCAATGTACACGTCTTTTGACCCTCAACGACTTGTATAAATAAGAGAGACATCCAACCTCATTTGGCACCTCATCAACTCAACATATTTTTTTCTCTCCTCATATGATTGGTTCGTACACCTTGTTGACCACTCCATGTCAACTACCCTATAGCAGTACACCCATTTTTTTGCAAAAGGGATTTCATCATGTTCCTATGTTCAAATCATCTAGGATTCATCATCAATTGACAATTTGTCAAATTTGTAAACCCATTTTGCATGTTTGTAATGTAAATGATCTTAGTAAGACCATAATGTATGTAACAAACTAGGTAAAACTATTATTTTGATGGCGATTTTCATCCTAGGAGGTTTTTCGTCTTACTGGTTCATATGTGTTTTTAAATACAAATCATCGACAAAGTATTTCCCTTCAGCCTCACCCCAAAGCTAGGGTGGATTTTGTTGTTAAGATCTTTAGTTAAGTCCTAGTGTTATAGTCGAGTTTTCTGTAATGTGATTTGGGAATAATTTTGAGCTAATTGACTAAATTATTTTTATTACAAATCACTTGGTCGACTAGATCATATTGAGTCGCAGAGTTGGGTAAAATAATTGAGGGTCTATAATGAATGAGTTTTACCCTTTTGAGGGTTGAAATGTAATTATCTTGTGTAAATAATATTTTAGCCATGGTGCTAAAATATTAGAGGGTTGAAAAAAATATTAATCTCCTCATGTGTCAATTAATTAAATTTTCTGGCGAAAATAAATTAAAAATCCTAAGCCAAAAATTTAATTAATTAGAGTCAAATTTAAGTCTTGGGAAAAAAAATTCTCCAAAATAAAAAATTCGTGGGTTCTAGAGAAATTAATTTTTGGAGGTCCCCCACCAAGGGAATATTGAAAATTTCAAGAAATTTTGGACCCTTGGGCCTTGGTGGTTAAGTCAAAGTCAATTTTTTGAGGAAATTAGCTCAAAATAATTAATTTTACCGAATTAAAGAATTAAAAGAGAAATTCGAAAATTCCTCAAAAAATAAATATTTCGACAGTGGAGATTAAAAGATAATTAAATCTTTATCAACGGTTGAGATTACTTTGACGGGGATCAAGCCAACTAGCTGTTTGAAGAATTTATCTATAAATTAGAAGTCATTTGTCTCACAAAGGATTTAATCACTGAATCGTGTACTAGCTTTTGAAACTATTTTGTAATTTTTTTGGAATAATAATAACACAAAGTTTTTGAGGTTTTAATTGATGGTGGTGTTACTCTCCTATTTCTTATGGTAATACCATTCTTAATTTTCTATTGAAGCTTATTTTATATGTTGTTGATTTTGAGTGTGCAAAGATCTTTTATATTCAAAAACTTGGGTGTTAGGGGAAGTCCTTGGTTGGACCAACCAACTCCCAGGGCATAAGATCTGAAAAATCTTTTTGATTGAAACTCCAGGATCTATCTAAAGAAGTTTCTCTTGCAGGGTTTTTTGGCTAGTGCACCATTTTAATTTTTTTTATCTTTCATATACTGAGTTTAATTAATAGATCTGGCTAGGAAAAGCTTATATCTACAGATCTGAGAACAGAATTGGACTCTCTTAAGATCTAGTAGATTTGTATTTTATTTGTATAGATTTGAAATTTTTGTAGAATAATTTTGAATTTCTAACATTGAGTTTTTGGGTTTTGGTTTTACTTTTGTACATATTCGGGATCTAGGGTTTTATTTTTATTTTGTGCAGGGAGAGATCTAAGTTTATTTGAGGAAAGTGTTGGGGTTTGAGACAGATCTAGGCCCTGGAGGGCAAGATCTAGTCTCAATTTTTGGTTTTCTGGGACAAAATAATACGAGATTATCCAGAGAAAAAACAAGGCTCTAAAGTTTATAATTTTTTTGAGCCTTAAAGGCTTAACGTTTCCCTTAAATTTTCCTCCAGCCCTCTCGGCATACCCTTTTCATTTCAGACATCCCTTAAAACCCTGCCGTGGCTCCCATTAACTCTGCTGTAAACTCTCCACGCTGCCTCCATTTCCTTATCCCCCCATGCAGTCCTAATTCCCAAACACTGGTCCTCCCTAACTCCTTTCTGCCTACCGCAACCTGAACAACCTTATTCCTTCACTTCCCCATCTTCTCTTCCCTCACGCTACCCTTTGCTGCCATCTATCACCCTTGCTGTGGCCCTGAGCCACCTTCTAGCCTCCTTCCAACCTTAGATCTGCCCCTTAAGCCTTAACACAGGCTCATCTTTGACCCTTTTTCCTTGCTGTCTGGACTCCATTGGGTTTAATCGCATCACTGTGGCAGAAAATTATTTTTCTGGGTTGGTATATTGTCAAAATTTGCAGAAGAATTTGGATAAAGACTTG
Organism: Pinus tabuliformis; assembly: GCA_031772625.1. NCBI lineage: Eukaryota > Viridiplantae > Streptophyta > Pinopsida > Pinales > Pinaceae > Pinus > Pinus tabuliformis. Next base: position 474,687,659 of record CM062810.1, on the reverse strand, counting down.
TGATTTCAGGTGGCACACATTGGAAAACTTGTACAAGTGATTTCAAGCCCTAGGACCTCTCGGGTTTCGCTTCTAAATTCTTACTCCTTCACTCTCAAATTAATCAAGGTATTAACTTCAAACAGTGACATTAGCTGAACATATTGGCAAGGCAATCTCTGACATAAATCTACAATATGAATGACTGTAAAGGTCTGATCATAACACCTAATTGCATCTACGTTTGAGAAAATAGTTAATTTCAGAACTGTTTAAAATATTTGTTCACTGATTTGGCATTAATTTGGCATCTAAAATTCACTGTTGTCATAAGAACATTTACTGCTGTTGTAAATACAAATCTCTGAAAATTTAGGTGCTTTAATATCATTTTGGAGTTGCCTGTCATAAGAATTTAGAGAGCTGATCTTCTGTTTGCAGAAAGCATTTCTCGGCTGTCATAGGGTTTACTTGCTGCTAATTCACTGAAACTTACTGCTATCCTAAATAATAATCTCTAAAAAATAAGTACCTTTAGTTCATTTTGAAAGTTATTGTTTGCATTTTTTACCTCAACAAGTTTTGGTATGGTTATTGGCATTGAAATCTAAGTTCCGGATCTGAAATTGCATACATAGGAACTCATTGGATATTGATATCTATGTTGGTATAAAGACCTTGGTATTATTGTCATTCTTGTTTCATCACTAATATCTGTTTGTGAATGATAACTTTACATTAGCACTTAAAATATAAATTTTCCTGAGTTGAAAACCTATCGATATAATTGCATTTTATGTTTCAATTGAATGTCTTAAATATTTGGCATTAAGGAATCTAATTGTCATTGGCATTATCTTGGAAGAATCCTAATTCTCTTAAAGGATCATTGATGATCTTATTGTTTCTATATTGAAGAATTGTCATTGGATAATAAATTTGAATAACAGTGTGGGTAAATGCTCTAGTTCTCTCTCTTGCCAGTAATATCATTATTGGTTTATGGTTATTGTGAACTTTTGGCATATTAATAATCTTTCATTAAGAGCATACATCTTGTGATCAGTTACTTGAGCAATTGTACGTGGGTATCTTTTGTATCTTATTGGCACCTGGAAATTTGGCACTTTGTCTTGTGTAAGATTGTCTTTTCAATCATTAAAGTATCTTGTCATGAGGTTAATCAATAATAAGTACTTAAACATTAAACAAAATTAAAACTCAAGGTTACTCACTCATCTTTAATTCCTCTTTGCATTTGCATCATAAGCTAGTCTTGCATATTAAAAACTTACCTCCAAGCATCAACTTGGTTGATAGAGAGATAGATACCCATTCATCTTTGCTTGAGAAGCTTAGCTTTCCTAGTACTTAAAACGGTGACCTTGCAGTCGTCAGAGCCATAGCCTTTGCAGTGTCGGAGGCATCGGGTATGTTAGATTTCAAGGAGAGGGATCGTTAATCACACCCTTGTGTGCTTCACCTTGACTTCTCTTTGCCACTTACTACAAAGTTTAGGTTCAATATACAAAAGATCAAGGGTAAATATTTAGACTATGCATTTAACCAAAATCAAAAACATTTTTGCATTTCACATAAGTCTTAGGATTTGCATTGCATATAGGACAGTTACTAATCAAAGCAACAATTGTCCATCCAGTACTTGGTTCTAATGTGTAAAGCAAGAGTATTGACTCGATAGGGCATTGGTTTCAAATCTTATAAATCTAATCGAATCCTTAAAATCTTGCTACATTTAGACAGGTACTTGGCCACTCAACTGTGTCTCCTGGATTGGTTGGTTCCCAACTAGTCCTTTATCTCTTTTCCATAGGGTCTACCCCCCATAGTTTACTGTTGGGAGACAGCTAAAACAGAGTGATTGGTGATTAGGGTGACAACCCCCGATCTGAGCCGTTGTCACAGTGCCTATACATTTTCTACGAAAACACATCTCATTGGGCAAATCTTCTTCTCACACGTGTGGTAGAAAGGAGGACAAATTTCAAATCTGATGCAGGGTTTGACCAACGTGACCAAGGGTTGTTTGACTGATTTTGTGTGCGATTTTCTTGGGATTCTTTTTGTTTCTCTAGGCCACATTAAAGGGCATAAAAATCGAGGAAGTTTAGGCACTTTGATAGTAGGCTTCTCCTATGCGTGGACCAAGTTTGACGGCTTAAAAGTGGATTGGTTTGACTGCTGTTTGACCAAATAAGGAGGCCGAGTTAGATGACCTTTGTCCGAGCTGCTAAGGGAATGTCCCTTGACTATTGACTGGTTAGGGCACACACTATTGTTGTTGACTAAGGACATATGGCAAATTTGACTAGGCTATTTTTGGATAGTGATTTGCAAGTCAATTTTGACATTATTGTACTCTCTCTCTTTGTTGAAAATTTGATATTTATAATAAGAAAAATTGATCAAAGGGTTTTTCCCATCTTGGGGTTTTTCACTGGCATTCGCCAAATTTTGGTGTTCTCTTGTCTTGGCTTGTTTTCTGCTTTTATTGTTCATGTTCTATGTACAGTTACTGTCAATGTGATGATTAATGTGATTGCTATTGGAAATTGTCATTGGGCTAGCTAAAGGACATTGAAGTAATTGTTGCAAGCATAGAACATACTATTGTTAACCAAAATTAACATGGTATTGTTGAAGAAAGTGTAACTAGGTTCACTCTTCATAAATGTAATTTTGATCTTTGGACTTGTAAAAGAAAAAGAAATATTATTTTTGTAAAATGCAAAAATGAGTTTCTTGCTCATTTAATAGGTCAAGCACATGTTTGAATGCTTTTAGGAAATTCAAAGAGTCAATGTAATTGTTGAAGACCCATGTGGGCATGTTAAACTATGTAAACATATGTATTAGAGTCAAAGAAATATGTCAAAGAATATCCTCCAAAGCAAAGACAAGTCTCCTCTTCAAGTCGGCTCAATAAATGAATTTTCACGCACAAATGTCAAGTCAGCCTCACCAGGTGATCAAGTTGGCCTAAAAGGAGCGACAAACTCCTATATATAGAGTAGTACGACCTCACCATTAGACCATTAAGTGATCTCTGAAATCAACGAAGATGAAAGGCAAGAAAGAGGTGTGAAAAAGAGCAAGAAGAGTGCTTTTAGGGCACAAAAGAAGAGAAGAAAGAAATCCGAATTGTGGAGGACTATTTCAGGGCTCTTTTCTGTCACACATGCAAAGAAGGAAGGACATTCCTGCGGTCATATCAGATCTAGAAGTGCAACAACTTAAAGGGGTTCGATTGGGCTAAAGAGAGTGTCTAAAGAGGCCTCCATCTTCAACGAAGTAGGTGCCATCTCAAGTAAAGGAAGGGAGAAGCAAAAGGGGGTCAATTACAAGCCTAAATCAGTCACTCGTGCGAGAATCCAGATCTGCAGTAGGGTTTAGAGGATCTGCCTCTAAATCAGAAGTATACCTCAAGGAAGAGCCTCGTTATCTAGCCTTAGTATCACATTGAAGGAAGACTATCAAGCAAGGAAAAGAAGAAGAGGGCACCAAAGAAGAGGTCTCTAAGGAGATCTAGGGTTTCTATAGTTGCCAGAAAAAGAGCTGTCAGTTGCTGGAAGAAGTGTGAAGGAAGAAGGAGGCATTGATTGAAGGATAGAAGGAAGAGAGACTGTGTCTTGTGCTTGGAGGATCAACTAGTCAAGGGTCTAGGGTTTGGCATTTGTCAATTGAAGTTTCAATAAGAGAAATTTGCAGAAGGATTTTCCTCTCTAGGTGAGAGAGGTTTTGCCCTGGCTGAGAGCCAACATCTTGTGTTCTTATCTCCTTTTATTTTGGTAATTGTTTGATGAAGTAAGAAAAAACACACCGATAATAATAAGAGAAGATTGTGCTAATAAGAAAAGTAAAAATACTTCACAAATTGTTATCATTGATAGAAGAATCACTATAACCCAGATGCCCTAGATTCTTCAACATGGTATCAGAGCTACTTAATTTCCTTCAACATATTCTTAAGGAACAAAACTTGATTTGCATCATTAACTTTAAATAAGCTTACCAGTGTATCGTAGATTTCTTTGGAGGTGGTCAACTCGGAAACATAGGCCACCAAGCGCTTATCGATAGAGTCTCGAATGATCTTCTTCGCTTTGACTTCTCCCCTGGACCACTTGTTCCTTGCAGCAATAGATGTATTTGATGGAGACCCAATGATTCTGCCTCTCACATGGTCCAACACTTCCTGCCCTTCCAATGGCAAATCGAGAGACGTCTTCCAACCGTGATAGTCAGACTTCTCACGGAGCTTTTCTTCAGCGGGGAAGTGTGGTGAGGACCCCATGGAGTCTTTAGGATTGCTTCAACAACCTTCGGTGATTGCTCGTTCTCTTGCTCTTGCTTGGGCTTTGTCTTCACCTCAGCTCTGATACCATGTTAATTTATGGTATGTTCTATGCTTAGTACAATTTACTTCAATTTCTTCTTATTAGCCATTGTTTAGCAATCACTGGAGTCTTTAGGATTGCTTCAACAACCTTCGGTGATTGCTCGTTCTCTTGCTCTTGCTTGGGCTTTGTCTTCACCTCAGCTCTGATACCATGTTAATTTATGGTATGTTCTATGCTTAGTACAATTTACTTCAATTTCTTCTTATTAGCCATTGTTTAGCAATCACATAAACATAAAGTAAAACGCAGATAGAACATTAATTGATCGATAGAAAACAAGCCAAGATAAGAGACACCAGATGTAGCAGCTAGCCAAGGACCAAACCCAATGTGGGGAAACCCTTTGATCAATTCTTCTTTAATCTTCAATAGTTCAGCAGAGAGAAATAGTACAAATACATAAATCTGTAATTTTATGACAGCAACAGCAAACCCTAACCAGCAAAGTCAAATCTGGTCAAACAAGATGAAATTGACCTCCAATATGCTTGGTCAATTTCCCAGTCATCTAGGCCTCCAACAAAAAGAAGCAGCCCATACATAGTCTGAAAAACACAGTCAAACTGCAGTCAACCTGCTGCCACAAACTATGGCAGTCAACACTGGTCAAACCAGAGGTCAAATTGCCTCTGTTTGTGTGCCACAAACTGTGGCCTGCCTAGGAGAGGCAACCACACCAAAACCGCACTCCTAAAAAGTCAACGCTTGGTCAACGTTGGTCAAAATGTCTTGTTGCAGCTTTTGCGTCCTTCTTTTTGTGTCTTCCTGCGTCATCCTTCCTTGCCCTTCTGCGTACTCCTTCCCACGTGTGAGCTTCTCTTCCTTGTGTGTAAGCCCAATCAGCTAAGGAGAGAAGAACGTGCGAGAGATGAGATGAGTGAATAATGCCTCAACCTCACTTGTATTTATATGAAACGCTGAGCATGTGTGCCACACATTTAGCTGTTGGCCGACCTTGACAATTTGTCAAGTAAATACAAATAAATTCATATCTCCATAAATACTTGTCAAAATCGGCTGATCGTTAGATCAATCCTACACCCCTCGACGAGAGGAATCAAGGAAAAATATCAGCTGCCATAAATAAAATGACCCACGTGTAGTTTGGCTCTAGTTGCCAATTTTAACTGTTTAACAGATCTTGACTCTTCTAAAATCATATTGCTTCCTATCGATATCGTCAAGGCGCTTGCGCATTCTGTCGATATCTTCTTGAATTTTTTTTTGAATTGTCATCATTGCTACTTCTTCCCATTTTGTTTTTGTTTTTCCTAGTGGACCCAAAAAAAAAACTAATATATTAATATATAACTATATTAAAAATATATAATATAGTTTATATTTTAATATGCAACTATATTAAAATTAAATTATATAATAGAGTTGATTAATAATTGTATCAAACCATATTAAAGTTAACACAATATCGAAATTTTAATAAAACATGTTTTTTTTAAACGAATGTGATCGAACGAGATACAAATGGATAGACGCGATGGGTCGAGCGGGTCCCCTGTTGACTATGTCAATAATCTTGGACCATGATACAACGTTGTCGACAGCGGACAGTCACCACTGGTCAAGGACGGTTTTGCGAGTCAGCATGACGACGGAACAATGCAAGAAGGGTTGGACAGCGCCATGGACAGGGTGTCGATGCGGATGGGGAAGTTCGAGGACGTGCATGGTAACAGTGGACGCGCAGGGGTAGGTAACGGTGGAGTAAGTGTGTGCAATAGTCAAGGCAAACAACATAAAAGTGATGCAGGGGCAGCGTGGATTAATGTTGGGGGGAGCGGAAACAGTGACGCAGGGATGGCAGAGGAATGGCAATGCGGGTGGCAACAGAGGGTGTGGACACGAAGGGTGGTTGGTAGTGGACATTGCGGGGAGCAACGGGGGTCAACGCAGCGGTGCTATAGCCAAGGAACCACGAGGAATGGGAATATGTGTACATGGGTCTTTAGTGATGATATATGCATCAGAATGCCCAAAGAATCTAAATGTCTCTAAATACCACTAGTACAGATAAATCTGTAGGTAGGCATAAATCGGTATATGTAGATTTGTAATGTAGTAACTAGTAGTAGTATTATTTTTTAAAAATAGGTATGTTGCCTACAAATCTTCGTGGTGGTGTGCCTATGTAGACATTGACTGGCCACGAAGATAGAATGACACAACTTTTGACCCATGTCTCTTCACAACTAATGAGACATTAACTAATTTAATTAATTTATTATTATTGACATTTGCTATTTTATTTATTATTTAATTGATTTTTTATGAATATTTTTATTCACAACAAACTCAAGATTCAACAAAGTTACAAACATGCCAAGGAAATTGGACCCTCTGTGGGAATTTGGTGAACCTGGTGGAGGGTTTGACAGATCAAATTTGACTTGCAAATTATGTGGGCATCATATGGCAGGGGGTATACAGATTGAAGTATCACCTTGCACAAGTTCTTGGACATGAGGTAGGGCCTTTCTTAAATACAAATCCAGAAATCATCCGAAGGGCCCTCAAATCATTGGAAGAAATAGAGACAACCAAATTGTCCAAAGAAGTTGTGAAGAGTCAAATAGAAGGGAGTAGAGTGTTAGGATTGGGAGGTGACCGTGAAAGTGGTACTGGTTCTACTTCATCATCAGCATCTACACCCAACCCTGTAGCTACCTCATCATTTTTTGTTCCTAAAATCACACCTGGTGCACAACCATCTACCTTGTCAGATATTAAAAAAAGGGAGAATGAAGAAGCTGACAAGTTGTTGGGCAAGTTTCTTCTTCGGAGTGATATTCCTTTCAGCGTTGCCAGGAACAATCCATTTTTACAACCCGCGGTTGATGCTATTGCTATTGTTGGCCTTAAAGTCCCTTCATATGATGACTTCTGAGGGCGCATTTTTCAAAATAAAAAGGTTGAATGCACCAAGAGATTTGAGGAGTTTGGGGAATCATGGGCACACACAAGATGCACTGTGATGTCAGATGGTTGGACTGATCAAAAGGGTAGAAGCCTTATTAACTTCTTGGTTAATTGTCGCAAGGGGACAATATTTATGAAATCTTTTGATGCATCTGCACATATCAAAGATGCACGGTTATTATGTGATTTGTGATTTGTTGAATGTGTTCATTCAGGAGGTGGGTTCACAACATGTTGTCAAAGTCATAACGGACAATACTGCAAATTATGTTGTTGTTAGCAAGATGCTTATGGAGAGGCATCCTAACTTATCTTGGACACCTTGTGCTGCACATTGCATTGATTTGATGTTGGAGGACATAGGAAAAAGTCCTTTTGTCAAGGATATCGTTGAATCATCAAAAAGCATTACAAAATTTATATATAATCATGCATTTGTGCTTCATTTGATGAGAAAATTCAACAACAACAAGGAGTTGGTGTGTCTTGCCATTACACGGCTTGCCACCAGTTTAATATCTCTTTAATCCCTCTTGAATCCTATGTGGGATGTGATGAGAATGCTTTTTCAGTGGCACTTAGCCGCAAACAAGAGGGAAAGGCGATATACAGGGTAGTTTCATACCATGAAAGCTTCTAGGTATATCAACCCTAGATATGTTGATAATCAAGTTATCCTACTAGCATAGGTATATCTAGAGTTTCGTCATTGAAACTTATATCATTACTTACTTAGGTAAACCCTAGAAACAAATATTACTACATCAAAGTTAGATATACAACAATCTCAATCAAGTTAGGGTTTTGATTGAGCGGAAGCATACATTCCTACAGTTTCATTCCTATGATCTCTTTTTATAAGGGTTTTGCTTATAAACTCTAATTTGTCAAACCCTAAGAGTCTAGGATTTCGATTTATCAATAGCAAATCTTATCACAGACTTAAGGATCTAAGGTTTTGATTTATAACAAGGATTACAACAATAAACCCTAGAATACTAAGATTTTACAGAAACCCTAATTATTACAAGAATGGAATTTTCTTTATTTTAACAACCCTAAGAGGATTAGGGTTTAATCATCATTTTACAGAAGAATAGGATTTCTTTGTACAAACCCTATGTAGACTAGGGTTTCATCCACATTCCCTTAGGTTAGGGTTTTATAATGAACCCTAAAGGTTAGGGTTTCATAATCAAAGTAGATAATATGATGAGGGTAGATTCAATCAAGAGATTAATCACCTTAACAAGAAACCTTATGAGTAGAAAACCTATAAATGAGAGAGTTGGTAATACCCAAAAAACAAAATTAATGATCATACTTTTAGTGAAGAAGACTTTTTACATACCTTGCTTTCTTTTCAAACCTTGTAGGGTTTCTTCTTAAAGCTTCTTGCTCCCATTTGAATTATAGTTCTAGTTGCAAGCTCCCCATTAATATTTATACTTGCAGACTTTTCTTTCAAGGAAAATTTTTGAGCAACAATGATAAATAGATCAAAGTAGAATACTTATCTCTTGTGAGAAGGACCTCCTTTTGTATTTGCAACACTTGCATGAGAAGTACAAATATATACGAACTAGAAATTTCTAGACCAAACCCTAAGTCATTTTTCCAAATGTTATTTCTAAGGCTTTCAATTTATCCTAGAAAAACTTTAGTAACTAGAAGCTAAGGTTTGCTAAACTTAGAGATCAACAATTTTTCAATAACACAAAAACTACAAATTCTTGAATCAATAAAGGAATTTCAAAGTCCTATACCAGATTAGGTTAGACCTTATATAAGCAAGAATGATTATACGTACCTCAAATTATGCTTACCTTGGTTCTTCAAGATATAAGATACCCGTTGCTTTCAGGAATGAATACTTTAGGAGATGCCAAGATTTAAAGACTGCCTTCTAGGAGTATGGCAATTATTATTGATATCGTTAATTCCAAATGGTACCAATTGCAACTTCTTCAAGGTGATAAATAACTTGCTTGTGAACAACAGATCTTCTAATTCTTCCTATCAAAATGCCATAATTTATAGGAGAGAGGGACTGCTAATAGCCTTGGTGATGATCGATGTAAATATACTTCAAAATGACAGTGGCTCTATGGCTGTAATTTCTTCCAAACGTTCTTAGGAATGTTCCTATCCACTTTGGTCTTGGTCTCTTTTATAAGTAGACTTTATGTTGAATGGTAGGACTATTTCTAATCCACAAAACATACCTTCAGATTCTAGGACTTACTTTACTGCCTCAGATAACAATTCGGATCTACTAGATTTTAGTTTTCAAATCAGACTTGTTGTAGGGTCACAAACTCGACTTATTGTGCCTCAACATCACCGTAGAGAAGCTGACCTTATAAGCCCAAACAACACTTTGTGACACTGCTCAAAATCCTCTAATGGTCAGATTTTAGAGAGAATTTCATATCTTGTTATTTATGCTCAGAACTTCACTTTCTTTTGCAGTGGTCTTAGCCTTGAATGGGTTGCTTGACTAGCCTTCAGAATAGAGCTTCAAACTTCGTTTGTATATACATGTGACCTAATTACTGCAACTAGGGCTTATGATTATGCCTAGAATTTGGAACTTGTTCTTTACTTAAGGAGATTGGTCCTAGATAATTGTTTTTCCTTGCTAATTTTGAAGCCCGAGTGACCTTCTTTCTACCCTTAAGTGAACCTCCCTCTGATAGCATGTTGAGAAATCGAGGGCAATATTGTTTAGACTAATTTCTCTATTAGTTGACAATTTCTTGTGATTAATTATTTTTCTTCTTCTTTGTTGTTACATTAGTATCATCAAGACAATTGCCAAGAACACAAAAAAACACAAGAGAACACAAGATATAGGCGCATAGTCAGGGCAAAACCCCTAGGCAGGGGAAAACCCAGTCAAGAACTCTTCCTTTAGTAGATTCAAAACACGGTGAGACAACCAAGACTCTCTTGACCATAACCTAAATTACTTCCACCAAGTCAGCTTCTTTGTGACCTTGATTCTTCCTGAATTTTGTCTTGCACTTGTATTTCTTAAGTAAATCTAAACCTTCAACCCTGTAAATGCATTAAGAACAGAATTGTTGTATTGCAATGATCCTTCTCTTCCTTCGTTGTATATGCTTCTCTTAGGATGGAAAGCTTCTATTTTCCCTCTCGCAAAACCTTCTTGACACCTAAAATTGCGAATCCATTTCTTCTTAAACAGGTCGAGTATCTCTTGCTATATATAGTGATTTGAGAGTCCAATATTAGGCCGACTTGTAGACTGATGAATAGGCCGACATGTGAATTGTTGAAGAGGTCGATATGTTGAGATTGAGGCCGACTTGAGAGGCAGCTAACTTGGTGGAGGATAGACATAGAAACAAAATTTCTTTCTTCACTTTAAGGAGCCCAAGAAGGGTCTTACACAAATGATTTTGACTTTGACTCAACAGAGATCCTAGAGCACACAAAGGGTGCCATGACCGATGGACTTTTGACCCAAGCATGAAACCCATGCTTTAATAAATCAAATTAATAATAATAATAAATTTCTTTTCATAAATATATTACATCATGACTCAAGTATAATTATGAAGACACTGTCAACAATAACTTCTCTAGTAGATAGTAGGTCATTCTTGATTTGAGTTATTCTCATGAAGTAGGATTAGATAGACTCCCCTTTATCCATCTTGATATCCTTCAACTTGTTCTTGAGAAAGAGGATTTGACTTGCATGAACATCCCAACCATCTTATCATATATTTCCTTAGAAGTTCCCAAATCAGAAATATAGGCAACCAAATGCTTTTGAATGGATTCAATCAAAACTTTCTTTGCTTTACCTCACCTTTTCTATTCTTTGTTTTAGCAACAGTCGACGCATTTGAAGGAGGCTCCACCACTTTTCCCTACACATAGTCCAATACTTCATGCTCCCTGAAAGCCAGGTCCAAAGTCATCTTCCATGCATGATAGTCAAAATTGTCATTGAGCTTGTCCTCAGTCTTGAAGTAAGATGTAGAAGCCATTGAGACTTGTCCAACAGATCTCTAAGTGATTACTTTTCTCTCTTGCTTGGGCTTTGTCTTCACCTGGGCTCTGATAACTGTTGAAGAAACTAGGGCATCTAGGTTATAGTGAGATTCTTCTATCAATGATAACAATTTGTGAAGTACTTTTACTTTTCTTCTAAGCACAATCTTCTCTTATTATTATCAGTGTGTTTTCTTACTTCATCAAACAGTTACCAAAATAAAAGGAGACAAGAACACAAGATGTTGGCTCTCAGTCCGGGCAAAACCTCTCTCACCTAGAGAGGAAAACCCTTCTGCAAATTTCTCTTATTGAAGCTTCAATTGGCAAATGTCAAACCCTAGACCCTTGATGAGTTGATCCTCCAAGCACAAGACACAGTCTCTCTTCCTTTTGTCCTTCAATCAATGCCTCCTCCTTCCTTCACACTTCTTCTAGTAACTGACAACTCTTTTTCCGGCAACTGCAGAAACCCTAGATCTCCTTAGAGGCCTCTTCTTTGGTGTCCTTTTCTTCTCTTCCTCGCTTGATAGTCTTCCTTCAATGTGATACTAAGGCTAGATAACGAGGCTCTTCCTTGAGGCATACTTCTGATTTAGAGGTAGATCCTCTAAACCCTACTGCAGATCTGGATTCTCGCACGTGTGGCTGATTTAGGCTTGTAATTGACCCCCTTTTGCTTCTTCTTTCCTTCGCTTGAGATGGCACCTACTTCATTGGAGATGGAGGCCTTATTTGGAGCCTCTCTTTAGTCCAATCGAACACCTTTAAGTTGCTGCAATTCTAGATCTGATATGACCACATAAATGTCCTGCCTTCTTTACACATGTGACAGAAAAAGAACCCTAAAACAGTCCTCCACAATTCAGATTTATTTCATCTCTTCTTCGCTGCCCTAGAAGCACTCTTCAAGCTCTTTTTCGCACCTCTTTCTTGCCTTTTCGCTTCGCTAATTTCAAAGATCACTTAATGGTCTAATGGTGAGGTCATATTGCTCTATATATAGGAGTTTGTGGATGTCCCCCCTTTTTGGCCGACTTGATCACCTGGTGAGGCCGACTTGACATTTGTACATAAAAATTCATCTCTTGAGCTGACTTGAAGAGGAGACTTGTCTTTGCGTTGGAGGATCTTCTTTGACATATTTCTTTGACTCTAATACATATGTTTACATAGTGTAACATGCCCACATGGGTCTTCAATGATTACATTGACTCTTTGACTTTCCTAGAAGCACTCAAACATGTGTTTGACCTATTAAATGAGCAAGAAACTCATATTTACATTTTACAAAAATAATATTTCTTTTGGAGGATCTTCTTTGACATATTTCTTTGACTCTAATACATATGTTTACATAATGTAACATGCCCACATGGGTCTTCAACGATTACATTGACTCTTTGACTTTCCTAGAAGAACTCAAACATGTGCTTGACCTATTAAATGAGTAAGAAACTCATTTTTACATTTTACAAAAATAATATTTCTTTTTCTTTTACAAATACAAAGATCAAAATTACATTTATGAAGAACGAACCTAGTTATACTTTCTTCAATGCTCCCTCTTAACTAGGGAGGTATTCATAAATCATTACAAGGTGTTTGGCCATTTTCAATTTGAAGAATTCACATAAGAGAAATTGGATTGGCAATCCATTTGTTATAGCATCATAGTAACCAACATTGTTTCCATAGCAAGGCCTTGACTAACAGCTCTGTCTCTCAATAGATCAGAGCACAATGTTGGCGAGACCAATGACTATAGACACCTTCATCATTGTCTCTCGAGGTACATACCCACCTGAGTGTTCACTGAGCTTGGGTTCCCAACCCTCAAAGAATATCGGTCCTCTTGCCTAATCTTATCATGGATGCCCTACACATCCTCAAAGAGCATCAAATGCCAGATGATTACCCAATCCTTCCATTCTTTCTTCCAAAGTGAAGACAAGAATGTTGTGTCTATCTCTCCCTCTCAACTAAGGAAGGTATGCCCATTCCTGTGAAGGAATGTACCCAAGCTCCCTCTTAATTAAGGACTTGTCAAAGCTCCTTTTTAGCTAGGGACTCTCCTTTTTCATCAACAACTTCTTCTAGTGGGTCCTTCAGCTACTTGATTTCTTTCTTTTCATGATGTCATCTTCATCCTTGTAGGGCATCAACCATCAATCACTTTCCTTCCTAGTTCACCATGCCGTTTATTTCTTAATGGAAAGCTGCCTTCTTGATACATATCTGGAACCTTCATCATATGGTTACTTCTTTCTTCATCATGTTTCTTTCAGGAATTTCCATCCACTTGATGAATGTTGGTTGCAGTTGTACTTACAACCCTTGTTCCAGTAGCCCTGCATGAAGTTATCCAGATTTATTCAAGAAATCAAATAATACCTTATGAGATGGCTCTTCATCATGACATATTGTTGGCTTGAATCATCAACATCTTGCATTTTTCACATCTCCAAGGCCTTTCTAGGTGTCAAGGGTCCTTGATCTTTTTCTTCCTTTGTCAGAATTCTTGTGTCTTCTTTCGGGAGATGCCTTCAACAGATCTGTCGGATGTTGATTCGTAGTGTCCATGGTGCCCTTTTATCTTTGATCTCTTTTCTTATATGCTTCTTAGTCAACCTCCTCAAACTCCATATGATGACATTTCTCATATTAACCTTCATCAGTGTGTGAACCATGCCTTCATGCACACTTTCAATGAAAGAGATTTATCCTTTTCTTCTTGATCATGCTTCCAAAGCAATTCCCCATGCTCATTAACACAAATGATGACATGACTTAACTAAAAACATAGATGCATACATACCTCATCTTAGTCATTTCCTTGATCATCTCAACTTCCTTTGACAGCGTCCTAGATTGAGATTACCTCAATCCATTTTGCTACATCTTTCCTTGTCTGCATATCATCCTTTCTTGAATCCCCATAAGTGGAATTCCTATGAACCTTCTATTGAAGATTCCACCGGAGGATCCTAGTAGTCTTCATCCTGCGGGTGCTCCTTTCTGCTGATGATAGTGGTGTTCCAAGATGATTCTTCTTTATCATGATCATTTATTTAGCCTTGATGAGGTTATCCAATGGCTACATCACTCCTACATTAATATCTTTATTTAAGTTAACTCTACATAATGCTTCTATATTCCTGAAGATGCCATTCTCATAAATCATGCATTCTATCCTACTGCTACATGTTCCTATAGTACCCAAAAACTTTTAAAGAAGACTTATGTGAAGAAGTTGATTTCAATCATAGTAGAGATTTGCAGGGTCCTCCTTCTGTTTCTTATCTTCTTCTTTGACTTCTTGGATAATGTGAGCTTTTCCTTGTTTCCTCTTATTGTTGTCCTTTTTGAACTTAGGACAATCCCTCTTATAGTGTCCATATTTTTGGTAGACAAAGCATTGGACTTTGGACATATCTATTTTACCCTTTCTCTGTGGACCAACTTGCCAAATTTCCCTTTTCTCTCGGCCATAGCAGCAAATGCCTGCTCCTTTGATCCCACATCATCTTTGGCTTTGAGTCTAATCTCCTCAATTTTGCATAGAGAGCAAAGTTCATTCAATGGGGTGGCTTCCTTCTTGCCATGTATACTTGTTGTGAAGTTTACCCATTCCTCAGTAATGCATTGAGCACCACAGTTGTCGTTTCTCTATTTGACATAACTTCTCCCAGTTCTTGCAATTGGTCTCTCGTCTTAGAGACCTTCATGAAGTAGGGAGTTATTCCTTCTTCCTTGGATATCTTCATTTTATATAGTTCATTACACAATGATATCCGTTCTCCAACAGTACTAACTGAGAATAGCTCCTCCAACTTATCATAAATTTCTTTAGATGTTTCAAGTTTGGAAACATAAGGAATGAGAGCATCCTTGATGGATTCTATCAGAATCCTTTGAGCCCTTGTTTCATCCTTATTATACTTTGCTAGGGCTTGAGTTTGTTCCTTAGCAGGAATAGTGACACTCCCTTTGACGTAGTCCAGAAGTTCATTATCCTTTAGAACTAAATCAGTCCTCTTTTTCCATGCAAGGAAATTAGCAGTCCCAACCAATTTGTTGCTTTCCTTGCAAAAAGACATTTTGATATTTTCAAAAGAGGACATGAAAATGCTTACTTGAGAGTGTTAGTGATGAGGAGATCTTGTTGGCTCCTTGATGATTTGATGATTTGACTTCTTAGATCTTGGAGTTCTTCAACATACTTCCTTTAAGTTACCTTATGAGAGACTTGCTTGGTGATGATAACTTCTTCGATGTGTAGATTTGGAGATGTTCAATGAAGGGCCTAGATCTGAGTACCTTTCTTGAAGATGAGGAGTCTTTGATGTAAACCCTTCTTGTGGATGCCTTTGAATGGAAGGCTTTCTTCTTTCTTTGTTCCCAGGATGGTAGTCCTTCTTGATAGATCTAGGAAAGGAGATGGTAATCCTCCATGTCTTTGATGGATCTGGAACCCTTGCTTGTAGATCTGATGCTTCAACCTTTGTGTGCCCTTGCTTCTTGATCTTGATGCTTTAATCTTCTGTGTTCTTAAGATGCCCTTCCTTGATGTGTCAAAATGAGAGTATGTAAGCCTACTTAAGGATCACCGAGATTAAGAATGATCTCCTATCAATTAGGGAAGTCATTCTTGATAGGG
This sequence comes from Pinus tabuliformis, assembly GCA_031772625.1. Lineage (NCBI taxonomy): Eukaryota > Viridiplantae > Streptophyta > Pinopsida > Pinales > Pinaceae > Pinus > Pinus tabuliformis. Next base: position 474,671,639 of record CM062810.1, on the reverse strand, counting down.
AACTGACCATCACTACTCTCGGAGGGATCCCATCTGAATGGTATATATTCAAGACCACTTTTCTCAACAATAATGTAATCCCAAAATTTGAGGAATTGATGGCGAGATGCATTCAAGAAGAAACAAGGATGGAAGAGCAAGAAATGCTTGCACTTAGAGGCAATCCTGTTGCATTCTCCTCTCATGCTAAAAGGAGAAATAATTTCAGTGCAAAATCTAAGGGAAAGGCCAGATCGAAAGGTGGAAGGAAAGGTAGATGTTACATTTGCAACAAAATTGGCCACTATGCGAGGGAGTGCCTTGATAGAAAGGACACATCTCATGACGATGATCAAAATCACTCCCGAGGCAATTCCAACAACAATCAAAGGAAGGGCAGGTTCAATGGCAAAGGAAAGAGGAATGCAGAAAATCAAGGAAGTGGTCAACCCTCCAAGAAGGCAAGAAATTCCAGGTATGAACCTAACGTTGTTAACAATAAGCAAGATGAATATTATCTACTAGCGGCCCTCTCTACTACTTCTCCCCCGGACTCGTTGGGAAATTGGCTTATTGATAGTGGTGCCTCAAGGCACTTCACTGGTTACAAAGAAGCTCTCTCTAATCTGATAGAGAAGGAGACCAACCTGGAAATTATTCTTGGAGACAACTCCAAATATCCCGTGAAAGGCGTAGGGAATGTCTCTCTTCAATTGAATCAGGGTAATACAATTCATTTGCAAGAAGTCCTATATGTACCTAATCTCAAAAAGAACTTGGTATCCATTTCGGCAATGGAAGACAAAGGCTACAAGGTGGCCTTCATCGATGGCAAGGTATGTGTATGGAAAAAGAATTTCAAAGATGCTTTCACTCTTGGGTTTCGGGTTGACTCTTTATATCATGTCGAAGGAAGTCCATTGGGTGTCATGACTTGTGACACATCTCTTCAGTTCGAACTATGGCATCAGAGGTTTGCCCACGTTCATTATAAAGCTTTACTCGATGTGAGACAAATGGTGACTGGGATGCCCGAGTTCAAATTTGAGCAAGAAGGTGTATGTCCAGGATGTGTCGAAGGAAAGCTCAAAAGGTGACCATTCGCCTCAAGCCATAGCAAGACCTCCGATATCTTGCAGTTGGTTCACTTCGACATATTTGGTATGATGCTTGTGAATTCTGTGGGAGGATATATATATTACCTCACTTTATAAATGATTATTCTCGCAAGACTTGGATATACTTCTTAAAAAAGAAGGATGAAGTGTTCTCCTGGTTTCGTCACTTCAAAGTCTTGATCGAGAATCAAATCGAAAAGAAGATCAAGATCTTAAGGACTGATAATGGGACTGAGTATGAATCCAATTAGTTCCATGACTTTTGCAAAGAGGCTGGAATTAAAAGGGAGACTACAACACCGTATACTCTTGAGTAGAATGGTGTGGCGGAAAGGAAGAATCATACAATTGGGGAAGCTGTTTGTGCTATGCTCCATGATCAAAGGCTTTCGAAGTTTCTATGGGCTGATGCTGCAAATACCGTCGTATATGTTCAAAACCGATGCCCTCATCAAGCATTGGGTTCCAAGACTCTCGAAGAAATGTTCACTGGTAAGAAACCTGACGTCTCTCATGTTAGAATTTTTGGAAGTCCTGTATATTTTCATGTGCCGAAAGAGAAAAGGAATAAATTGGGTGCATCTGGAAAGAAAGGAATCTTCGTGGGCTATAGCAAAAATACTAAGGGCTATAGAATCTATGTGGCTGGTGAAAGGGAAGTCGAGATTAGCCATGATGCCACCTTTTACGAAGATATGGCTCTTAGCAAAGTTGACAATCTTCCTATACTAAGGAAATCTGGAGAAGCTGGCACCAGGAAACCAGAGGAAAAGGAAGATGAGACGATGCCTGATGTAGAAGAACCTATGGATCCTATTGATCCCCCTCTGCAAGAGCCTTTCTCTTCTAGGAAGAGGCCTTCATGGCTTAGGGGAACTCTTGATGATGCCAAAGGACACATTGCATCCAGAGGGACTTTCCGAGAAAGTAAGAAGCCGACCAAGTATCAGGGATACTTGACCATCATGAGCACGATCATTCAAAATGAGCCTTCATCGTTCGCAGAAGCTGTCAAGCATCAAGTATGGAAGGGTGCTATGACTGAGGAATATGAGTCCATCATGAAGAACGATGTCTGGGATGTGGTCCCGAGACCTTAGGACAAAACAGTTGTCTCTTCGAAATGGCTTTACAAGATAAAGCATGGAGTTAACGGAAGTACTAAAAAGTATAAGGCTCGTTTTGTTGCTTGTGGCTTCTCTCAGAAGGAAGGTATAGACTATGACGAGATATTTGCATCTGTTGCCCGATACACCACCATCCGCTCGATCAGAGCCCTTGTTGCTTCGTAGGGATGGAACCTACATTAGATGGATGTCAGATCGCATTCTTGCAAGGTTCAATCAAAGAGGAAGTCTATGTGGAATAGCCCGAAGGATTTGAGATTCATGATTGGGAATCTCACGTGTGCAGGTTGAAGAAAGCCCTCTATGGGCTGAAGCAAGCACCCCGAGCTTGGTATGAGAGGATCTATAGCTAGTTGATGAAGCTGGGATTCATTAGGAGTGAAGCCGATCCTAACCTTTACTTTAAGGTTGAAGATGACAAACCTCTCATACTGGTGCTGTATGTTGACGACCTCTTTTTGACAGGTGTAGACCTTCTCATTCACAAATGTAAGAAGGAGTTGGCTTCTGAGTTTGAGATGAAGGACCTGAGATTGATGCACTATTTCCTAGGACTAGAAGTCTGGTAGAAGCTAAGGGAGATTTTCCTATCTCAAGGAAAATATGTGGTGAAGATATTGGAGAGATTCAGTATGGTGGACTGCAAGCACGTGACTACCCTGATGGAGCTTGACTTCAAGAAGTTAAGCGGTAGTCCTGCTAGACCTGTTTTGCAAAATGCTACCGAGTATCGTCAACTCATCGGAGCATTGATGTTCTTGGTGAACTTCCGTCCAGATATATGTTTTGCAGTCAACATGTTGAGTCAACATATGGTTGAGCCTCATCACACACATTGGATTGGTGCCAAGAATCTGTTGAGATACCTTCGTGGCACAATCACTCATGGGTTGAGATACACTGCCGGAGATGTGAGACTACATGGATATACTGATGCTGATTGGGCAGGCAGTGTGGTGGACCGAAAGAGCAATTTTGGGTGCTGTTTCTATTTGGGATCTGCCTCAATATCCTGGATGAGCAGGAAACAGAAGTCGGTGGCTTTGAGCACCGCTGAGGCAGAGTACATTGCTATGAGTATGGCCTCTTGTGAGGCTGTCTAGTTGCGGAAGCTCTTCAGTGAGCTGTTTGGATTTACATTGGATACTACCGTGATTGTGTGACAACCGAAGCGGGATTCGTTTATCAGAGAATCCTGTATTTCATGATCGCTCCAAGCATATCGATATCAGGTACCACTATATACGGGACACTCTCTAGGACTGACTTTGGGTCAGTGGAGGATGGTATGATACATCCTCGATCATTTCTTCTTCTTCATGGTTCAGCAGAGCAGAACAGAACAGAGCAGAGCAGAGCCAAGCAGTGCAGGGCAGTGCATTTGATGGTAGAGATAGTACCAACGGTTAGACGAATTAGCAGATGGAGTTCTCCCTAGTTGAGAGGGAGTGTTAAAATTGGAAACTACGGCCAAACTCCATGTGGGTCATCTTATTTATGACAACTGATATTTTTCCTTGATTCCTCTCGTCGAGAGGTGTAGGATTGATCTAACAATCATTTGATTTCGACAAGTATTTATGGAGATATGAATTTATTTGTATTTACTTGACAAATTGTCAAGGTCGACCAACAGCTAAATGTGTGGCACACATGCTCAACATTTCATATAAGTCCAAGTGAGGTTGAGGCATTATTCACTCATTTCATCTCTCACACATTCTTCTCTCCTTAGTTGATTTGGTTTACACATAAGGAAGAGAAGCTCACACGTGGGAAGGAGGACGCAAAAGCTGCAGCAAGACGTTTTGACCAACGTTGACCAAGCATTGACTTTTCAGGAGTGCGGTTTTGGTGTGGCTGCCTCTTCTAGGCAAGCCGCAGTTTTTGGCATGCAAATCGAGGCAATCTGACCTCTGGTTTGACCAACGTTTACTACCCTAGTTTGTGGCAGCAGGTTGACTTCAGTTGATTGTAGTTTGACTGTGTTTTTCAGACTGTTTATGGGTTGCTTCTTCTTGCTGTTGGAGGCCTAGATGACTGGGAAATTGACCAAGCATATTGGCTATGTCACACGGTTCGAGTTCGAGTTCGAGTTCGACAACGATTAAGTTCGATTCGAGTTCGAATTTTCCGATCAGGTTCGAATGAGGTTCGGCATTAGGTTCGACTATACATATTTTTCAATATATATATATATATATATATGACAAAATAATAGAAAATTCAAAATCAATCCATAAACACATGAACACAAATTCTTATTAGTAAACATACATCAATAATGTAATCATTCTAACATCTAGTTAAATGTAAACATACACAATAGTAGTTTGCAAAAAGAAATGACATAATTTTCAGTCTTCAAAATTTAAATGAATGTCAAATACTAGTAATCTTTTAAAAAATCACATAATCAAAACATGATCAAAATTTAAACGTACACATCATTGTAGGACATCTTCAAATTTCAAAATTTTAAACATCATCAAAGTCATAATATCATCAAAGTCATCAACACATGGAATTCCATCATTTGGCTCATCATCATCAATGCTAATATAATAAGGAAGTCATAAAGACCATTGCCAAATAGTTATAATCCATAAAATTGTTCTAGGAAATTCAAAAAACATAGATAGTCTATACTTATGGCCTACTAGACTCTAGTATGATCAAAAAGCTCTCAATCATCATGTGCATATGGGCCTATGGCATAGTAAAGGCACTAGAATGGGGATCATCAAAGTCATCAATAGATGGAATTCCAACATTTGGATCATCTAGTGAATCACCATCACTGCTAATATCATCTTCTTCTGGCTCTAAATCAGCATCAAACCATGGCTCGTAGGAACTAGATGCATCTTTGGCCACACTACTCAAGGCCAACTTCAAATTACTGCGAACATAAACAAGGTCTTCCAACCTTGTAGACAATAATTTGTTTCTTTTCTTGGACTGGATATGGTTAAAGCTACTCCAGTTCCTTTCACAAGCAGAGGCACTTGATCCCTGGCTCAAAATACGAACTGCAAAACGTTGCAATTCAGGAGTCTCTGATCCATAAAACTGCCACCATCTCCCTGGAGGAATATTGGGCCTATCTTGTACTGCACTAGACCTTGCAAATATTCCCTCTTCCAACCTGTATGCTCGGAGCTGCTCTCTAATTCTCCTGCATTCTTCTTGATCAGGGACCAACCGTTCAACTGCATCATAAAGGCCATTCATGACTTCTGCATCATTTGTTCTTTCTATCCCAAAGAGTCTAGGATCCAAATAACAAGCTGCTGCATGTAAAGGACTATGCAACATCTTCCATCTTTCATCAATCATCTCCCATATTGCAATGTACTCATTTTCCTCATTATTAAAAGATTTTGCAATGGCTTCTTTAGCACGATCCATGCCCTCATAAACAAAACCCATGGAAGGGGTATCACTATCAACCATGCGAAGCATATCAACAATTGGTTCACATATTTTTAAGACCTTCTCAGCATTGTCCCAAAAAGCAGTCCCTAAAATCACCTGTTCCAACTCCTTTCCTTTAGCTTCCTTTGAAAGATGAGACCTTTCCCACTCATTGTTGCAAAAAACACCTCTTATACTCCCTTTTTCTTCAACTAACCTTTTGATAGTAATATAATATGTGGCAAACCTGGTGTCACAAGGCCTGAGCAACTCTCTAGATGCATTATTCCTGTACAAGCTCAATGTGAGTTGATGGTTAAATATGAAGTGAGAAATTTGTTTCCCCCTCCGAACTGTCTCATTAATCCATGGAAACTTTGCCAAGTCATGTAACAATAAGTCAAGACAATGGGCAGCACAAGGTGTCCAATATATTCTTCTGTATTTATCCATGACCATTTTTCCTGCTCCAACACAATTTGAAGCACTATCTGTTATAACCTGGACCACATTTTCTTCTCCAACCTCAAGAATAGCTTCCTCTAAAATCTTGAAAATAAATTCAGAGGTCTTCTTATTCCCTGATGCATCAACTACTTTCAAAAAAAGTACCCCTTTAGGGCAAGAAACCAACACATTAATAAGAGGTCTATGATTCATATCTGACCAGCCATCTGATAAAATTGTGCACCCTGTTTCCTTCCAAGAGTCTTTGATCTTCTGCAAATTGTTTGTAACTCTTTCTTTTGACCTCTTCAAAATAGTGGTCCTTATGGTCTCAGAACTAGGAGGGAGATATCCATTACCAAAACCTGCCATCATCTTACATGCGTTGATGAAGTAAGGGCTTCTTGCCACATTAAATGGAATTGCACATTCAAAAAACATATCACCTACAGCATCATCAACTGCTTGTTTCTGCATGGGCTTCCAAAAAGTATTTAATGTGGCTGTCCCACTTGATTTACTGATCTTTGACTGAGATGAATCCCCAACACCAACCGTGCTTGAAGAAAATGCAGAGAATGAATTGTAATTCATTGCAATTTCTGTTTGAACACGTTGTCTTTTGTTTTCATTCACTTTCTTAGCCTTTTGTATATTGTCATAGTCTTTCTGAAGTGTCTCCTTGAGCTCTGCAGACACATTCTTGCAACCTTCAACGCCACCTACTTTGCCATTAGTGACAGACAGCAAGTGGTCCATGACTCTAGTTAAAGATCCAAAAAATTCATTATTACATAACTTGCATTTCAAATGCCTCCCATGAGGCCCGTCCAATTTCTCCACATATTTCCATCCTTCTGCCGTTGACTTTGGAGGTGCCATAACAAATATGTCTGCATTTTTGTTGGCAATGGCATATTAAAATTCGAATTTAAACAAATGATAAAATAGTGAAATGGAATTTTCAAATACAAATAAAACTTGATATTTTGATGAGCATTCAAATCATGCATAACTTGTTCAAATTTCAGTTTTCCAATTTCTTCAAATCTTTCAAATTTAAATAACAGTAATTATCACTTCCTATTGTAATTATCACTTAACAGTAATTATAGGCTATAAGTTATAAGTTTATAACATGTGTATTTAGTGAATTTGAGGAGAAATAAATTGGTAGCAAGCTTTATTGAATTTCCATTAGAAAGTCAAAGCAGCCCAAACGACTGCAAAATGAAATAAAGTGGCATGTAAGGCTGAATTGTTGGATCATATTCACCAAGCAAGTTATAACTTATAATCCAGTAGTCCTGTTGTTTTAAACATAATATCATTTGTGTAATTTATTCTCAAAGATGTTACTAAATGCCAAATGATATAGCAGCTGTACAAGTTGATTGTCTGAAGTTCATTAAACAAAATGGAGGGCAACAGCATATTACATCATATTAATTCATTAAATTATGATCTCATAATCTTGCTACGGAAACCATAACTTCAGGCTAGAGGCAGAGCATAGCATCATTATCATATGACTCTATGACTCCAAACAGTAAATCAACTCTAGAAGATAACTCTAGGTCTCTGTTGAAGGAACCAGATCCAATTATGGATTGCATTTAGGTGCCTTCTCATTAAGTTTAGTATGTTTTCAGTCAAATTACAGATGGAATCATGGAAACACTGAATCATGGTCATATGACTCATATCTGTCAAATTTCTGTCCAAAAGAAGCTTAATCTGCTGAAAGAAGTGAGATATGTAATAGATCTGCCAAATTAATGATAAAAATGTAATAGTGAAAATCTAGCTTCTGTCTCGTTAAAATGTGGCTTTAAAATGGAAAAATGCAAACTAGGTTCAATTCTAAATAAAAAATTATGAATCGTGTTTAACCGAAAAACTAGACCTAGCTTTCTTTTATCCAAAATCCTTTGTTTTTTCAATGGATACCAAAATGCAATCTCTTTCTATCACTGAACTATGTAGTCCCTAGAGGCAAGGCCTACTTGTTTTTTCCTTCTACTATTTTCGGTGTTTGGTTGTATAGACACTAACTATTATCCAAGCCAGCTTTAGAAATACAGTGAGAGAAAATCATATGGTATTGGTTACTCCTTGTTTTTGTGCATTTATTGCACAGTTACCAAAAAATATACAGAGACACACCAAGCAGTATATTACAGCCAGCTTACAAGTTAGAGGTAGCATCATGATTCATAAGTACCTAGCATGAGACTTCTTTTGCTGATAAAAAGCAGAAGCAAAAGGAAGCCCTCTCTCTTTCATCACAGTGAAAAGTTTGCTATAGCCTATTGGTACTGCACTTACACACACTAGCCTAAGAGTAATGGGTTCTCTCTAACAAAACTAATATCCAGATACCAGTCATGGTTAACTTGGGTTATTTGCCCCCTCTAACCGGATACAGCTGCTTATTTGCCAAACTTCATTAAAAACATTTTGTATACAGGACATAGGAATCAATCACCACTTAACGCACAATGTGTCTAAACAATTTCAGATCATTTTTTATCTGAAAAAGCTAGATTAGATTAATACAGTAAAATTGATCACCCGATACCAGTCTCAGTTATAAAGTTATAAATATTATATATATTTTACTCTGTTGGCCATAGCAGAGATGCTTATTCATCAACCCTCTCTAATGGAACCAATTTTTTCTCTCAAAACACATTATTGGAAGAGGCTTAACTAAAAGCTTGTAATTTGTAAACAATGAGTTTAAAACCAAGCAGAATGAAATTCAAGCTATAGCTCTCCTATATCAAACTCCTAAATGTATGCCCACTTCAAAGACCATTCCACGTAGTGAGCTTAAAGCTTGCATTATTAAAAAAAAATCTACAGATACAGTCTATTGTCACTACCATGGGGTTCCTCTTTGAATTTTTATGTGCAGACTGCTACACTCCTATCAATTCCATCTACAAGATTTCCAAGGATAATTCATTGTGAGGTGATTCCTGTAATTTTGGGTATAAGTTATGCATAGTCTTGGCGAAAGTTGGAAGAGCAGTAAGCGGAAACTATTAAAAGATTGCTAGCGTGGAACAGAAGGGCTCTTATAAAATTTGAGTTGGACAGAAAAGCTGCAAAATGTAAGGAAATGAATAGGCTGAAAACCACAGCCAACCTGAGAAAAAAATAGGCAGTGCTCCTGGATAACTAATTATTATCATCATATTAAATTTAGGTATAGAAAGAAGAAGACTAGAACATGGCAGTCTTGACTCTTAAATATGTATTTGTGCATTAGTCATGGCCAATGAACTGTTGTCAAACACATTGCTACTCTGGTTGGTAAAATACCTTATTATTACACTACTCTGGTACGTGGGTACCAAATTCTTGTTCGCATCAAAGGCATCTTAACAAAAAATGACAGAATCATGACTTGCTGGTGAGTATTAAAACATACAAGCAGGTTTACATACTGATCTCCACAGAGATTTAAATTTAATGCATTCTTCCAATGTAATGCTTATAAGTTTGGAATTATTTTAGTAAAGATGTCAGCAAAACTATACATTCACTTAGGATAGCAGGTTCAGCAATGTGTATTGAAATAAAGATTTAATGCATCTGAGTTAAATGCACTGGTTGATGTAAGAACCAAAAGGACAGACTACCAAAACAATATCTAAAGACTAAAACCCTACAGGTTACAGGAGTTCTTAGAATTATTACAAGGTTGATTGAACAATGATCTTTGAAAACCTATCAGAAAACATTCTGAAGTATTATAGCACAGATATTTAAGTAACAAAGAAATTCTAAAATCTGACTACACGACTCACGACTCACTATAGAACTGTCACGATAGAACTGATAACTGATAAGTGATATAAGTGATATAACGATAGAACTGTCACCGAACCTGGAGGCTGGAGGCTGGCGGTGCAATTGCGAAGTTCAACTTCAAACTGGTGCCGTGCCGGTGCAGCGTCGACGGTCGAATCTCGATGGCCTCAGGCCTGGACTCTGCGTGCAGCACAACTTCAAACGTCGTCCACGGTCCGGCGTCGTCTAAGTTTCTAACCGACTCACGACTCACAGTCACCACTGACCAGTGACCACTACAGTGACCACTCTACAAACAAACGCTCGCGGCTCAGGCGCTTCAGCAATTCAGCAATGAACTTTCAAGTTCAACCCGACAGTGTGTGCCAAAACACAAAGGGGTCGACTGTTTATAAAGTGATATTTGGCGCGAAATTGGAAGAACAGGTATGCGGCCCACTGTTTTCCACGAAAACCGCCCACGAAAACCGTCCAGAAAACCACCGATTCGTTCCAGTTCGTTCGGGTTCGTTTAAATTCGCCAGGTTCGATGAGGTTCGGTTGCAGGTTCGGGTTCGAATTCGCCAGGTTCGATTATGTTCGGGTTCGAGTTCGGGTTCGAATTCGACTGGTTCGATTAGGTTCGAGTTCGGGTTCGGGTTCGGCTTTCAGGTTCGCCGAACCTGAACGAACCTCATTTTTTTTCTACAGGTTCGGCGAATTTCGAACCTGAAGGTTCAGGTTCGCCGAACCCTGTGACTTAGCATATTGGAGGTCAATTTCATCTTGTTTGACCAGATTTCAATTCACTGGTTAGGGTTTGCTACTGCTGTCATAAAATTACAGCTTTATGTATTTGTACTATTTTTCTCTACTGAATTATTGAAGATTAAAGAAGAATTGATCAAAGGGTTTCCCCACATTAGGGTTTGTCCTTGGCTAGTCTCCACATCTGGTGTCTCTTGTCTTGGCTTGTTTTCTGTCGATCTATTAATGTTCTATCTGCATTTTACTTTATGTTTATGTGATTGCTAAACAATGGCTAATAAGAAGAAATTGAAGTAAACTGCACTAAGCATAGAACATACCATAAATTAACATGGTATTAGAGCTGAGGTGAAGACAAAGCCCAAGCAAGAGCAAGAGCACGAGCAATCACCGAAGGCTGTTGAAGCAATCCTAAAGACTTCATGGGGTCCTCATCACACTTCCCCGCCAAAGACAAGCTCCATGAGAAGTCTGACTATCACGGTTGGAAGATGTCTCTCAATCTGACATTGGAAGAGCAAGAAGTGTTGGACCATGTGAGGGGCAGAATCATTGAGCCTTTATCAAATACCTCTGTTGCTGCAAGGAACAAGTGGACCAAGGGAGAAGTCAAAGCAAAGAAGATCATCCGGGCCTCTATCGACAAGCGCCTGGTGGCCTATGTTTTTGAGCTGACCAACTCCAAGGAAATCTGCGATAGACTGGGAAGCTTATTTAAAGTTAATGATGCAAATCAAGTTTTTTTCCTTAAGAATAAGCTGAAGGAAATTAAGAAGGGCAAAAATGAGAGTATGCAAGCATACTTCTCAAGGATCACTGAGATCAAGAATGATCTCCTAAGTCATTCCTGATAGGGAACTGACCATCACTACTCTCAGAGGGCTCCTATCTGAATGGTATATATTCAGAACCACTCTTCTCAACAATAATGTAATCCCAGGATTTGAGGAATTCATGGTGAGAATCAAGATGCATTCAAGAAGAAACAAGGATGGAAGAGCAGGAAATGCCTGCACTTAGAGGCAATCCCGCTGCATTCTCCTGTCATGCTAAAAGGATAAATACTTTCGGGGCAAAATCTGAGGGAAAAGCTGGATCGAAAGGTGGAAGGATAGGTAGATGTTACATTTGCAACAAAATTGGCCACTATGCGAGGGGTGCCCTGATAGAAAGGACGCATCTCATGACGATGATCAAAATCACTCTCGAGGCAATTCCAACAACAATCAAAGGAAGGGTAGGTTCAATGGCAAAGGAAAGAGGAATGTCAAAAATCAAGGAAGTGGTCAACGATACCCTCCAAGAAGGCAAGAAACTCCAGGTATGAATTTGACGTTGTTAACAATAAGCAAGATGAATATTATCTACTAGCGGCCCTCTCTACTACTTATCCCCTGGACTCGCTGGGAAATTGGCTTATTGATAGTGGTGCCTCAAGGGATTTCCCTGGTTACAAAGAAGCCAAAAAAAAGATGAAAAAGAAAAATAATTGTCGCAAATGTGCGGAAAACTGGATACCAGGCCATTAATGTGAAGATGCATCCCTACGGTACTATAAAATAGTAGATGGGAAGAAAATTGAAGTACAAGAACATGATGAAGGAATCATTGTCACACACAGTGAAGATGCAGATTCCGAGGAACCGTCATTAGTTGCAATCTCATGTGACTGGAAAAACCTTGATGAAAATAGTAATTTGTTCGGAGATCAAGAACAACAAGCAACTGCAAAATACATTTTGCCACATCTTCGAAAGAAGAGCCAATTTCCTAGAAGGAAGATTAAACTTACAACACCATTAACAAACATGGGAAGAGACTATGTCCTAAAACCCTAAGGCTCAAAGGACTCATAAAAGACAAAAATGTCAATATACTTATAGATTCGGGTAGTACTCACAATTGTATAAACGTTGATCTTGCTAAACAACTTGGTCTTTGTATATGTCCAATCAAGGACCTAACCATATCTGTCGTTGCTGGAAGGAAAATCAAGGAAATAGGAGAATGTTAAAAAGTTTCAATCCAAATACAAGAACTGTAGCTACAAACAGACCTATTTTCCCTACCCGTCAAAGAAATGGATGTAGTTCTAGGTGCAAAATGGTTAATACAACTAGGGAGCTATACTACAAACCTTGAAAAACAATTCATGGAGTTTAATTGGCAAGGATGACAATATAAAGTAAATGGTGTTAACACTACTAGCTCCAAGGAAGGTACACGTACTCATGAAGAATGCACCAGTCAATGAAAGGATGCCATTCCATCGCAACAACATTCAACTAGGAAAACCCTTCTAGTTGTGCTTTGAGGACAACACATCTCTGAAGGGGGTGGAAATGTTGTGAATACAAATATTCATAAAACATCAATTAAATAATAAATATTAAAATAGCAAATATCAATAATAATAAATTAATTAAATTAGTTAATGTCTCATTAGTTGTGAAGAGACATGGGTCAAAAGTTGTCATTCTATCTTCACGGCGAGTCAATGCCAATATAGGCACACCGCCATGAAGATTTGTAGGCACCATTCTTATTTTTTAATAATAGTACTACTACTACTTACTACATTACAAATCTACAAATATTGATTTATGCTTGCTTATAGATTTATCTATACCAAAGTTTTAATGTAAGATTGAAGTTTGAAGTTTGAACCTAGGGTACAAGAAGAATTGCAAGTTAAACAAATGAAATTAAAATTTACATGCAACATTTGAATTTTTGACCAAAAAAAAAAAGACCCTCAACTCAATGCAACAATAATGGCAAAAAATACACATTCAAACCCAACAAAAAATGATGGAAAAAAACTAGGGCACAAGAAGAAATTAAACAAATAAAACTAACAATCAAGATTTTGCATTTTTGACAAAAAAACCCTCTCCACTAAATGCAACAAAAATGACAAAAAAAACACACTCAAATCCAAACAAAAATCATGGAAAATAAATGGGTGATAGAAACCCAAGGAAAAACAAGAAAAAAAACTAAAAATAAGGGCCAAATTTGATGCCCCTACTTGAAAACCACGCTTTGTTGAAGAAACTTGGTTCAAACATGATTTTTTTTGCTTGGGATGCTAAATTCCTCCACTTTTCTCCTCTCTTTCCCTTGTAGATGAGTTCTCCTCCTCCTTAGCTCGCACCTTTGCCCTCTCTTTGCAAAATGAGCAAAAAAAAAAAAACCAAATTTAGCCTTTAAAAACGCATTGTTTTTCGCCCCCACGATTTTTTGGATTGACTCGTCATTTTTGGGTGATTAAAAGTCACGATTTTTTCACGAATTTTTCAAGTTCAAAAAATGGGCGATATAATCAGACGATAAAATTGGTTGTATCAAAAAATCGCAATGTTCACAAGACTGGTCAAACATTCAAAAGTAAACTTGTTTTGGGGCTTGTGGGCTTAATTATTTTGTAAAAGTGAAGGGATAGACCTCATATAAATAAAGGATCCCTCCACTTCATTTTGGCATCATCAAAAATGTGAATTTAGCCTTTTTAGAGAGAGTGTGGATTGCCTTTACAAGACTTGGTCTAGTTAGATACTTGAAGGTGATCTCTGTTTGAAGTGTTATTATGCCCCTAACATTAAGTATGGTCCCTTATGATGCATCTATGGTCGTTGTCCCTAGTGATTGGTGACAGTCACTTGATCTTGAGATGGGTTTTCCAGGTGGTTCTTCACACAGTGGTAGAGGCCTTTGAGGGCACCTCACAACACTACACTACATAGCTTGCCCAAGCCACTTTGCACTTTCTAGAGAAAAATGATGACCTTGGAGATACAACGTTGCCCCTCCAGAGCAAAGTGTTGGGCACTTTGATGATTCCACATGATGGTTGACACCCCAGAGCACTCCCACATGCTGAAACAATAACTTCCTCTTGCTTGGTGTTGGATTTACTTGATGTTGTACCCAATGGACCCAAAATGCCCCTAGGTCGGCTTTGACATTGTTTGATGGGAATTACTTGTTTTAGAGTCTAGATGAATATGGTCATCAATAGGATGACAAGGGAGGACTTGTACTCAATATTGGAGCCCTAATGCTGGAGAGAGAAGGTTCCATGTCACCCATGTAGCCCATGAGAGGATGACGTAGGTTACCCATAGCATGGTTTTTGGACATGGAGGCATTTTGAGGCACTTTTGAGGTTTCTCTTCATGATTTGAAGTTGATTATGACATGGAACATCTCCGTAGCCCATTCCACTCTTTATTGTGGCCTTTATTGCTAAAAAAGGAGATGGCATCATGCTTGTAGAGGAAATCGACCCACACGTGTGGGAATTTATGGCATTGTTGTATGGTTTTGAGCTATGAGGTTGGCTTGCAACATCTTGTATTGTCAAACATTCAAAAGTAAACTTGTTTTTGGGGCTTGTAGGGTTAATTATTTTGTAAAATTGAAGGGATAGACTTCATATAAATAAAGGATCCCTCCACTTCATTTTGGCATCATCACAAATGTGAATTTAGCCATTTTAGAGAGAGTGCAGATTGCCTTTACAAGACTTGGTCTAGTTAGATACTTGAAGGTGATCTCTGTTTGAAGTGTTATTATGCCCTTAACATTAAGTATGGTCCCGTATGATGCATCTATGGTCATTATCTCTAGTGATTGGTGACTATCACTTGATCTTGAAATGGGTTTTCGAGGTGGTTCTTGACACAATTGTAGAGGCCTTTGAGGGCACCTCACAACACTACACTACATAGCTTTCCCATCCTACTTTGCACTTTCCAGAGAAAACGATGACCTTGGAGATGCAACGTTGCCCCTCCAGAGCAAAGTGTTAGGCACTTTGATGATTCCACATGATGGTTGACACCCTAGAGCACCCCCACATGCTAAAACACTGACTTCCTCTTGCTTGGTGTTGGATTTACTCGATGTTGTACCCAATGGACCCAAGATGCCCCCAGGTTGGCTTTGACATTGTTTGTTGGGAATTACTTGTTTCAGTGTCTAGATGATGATGGTCATCCATAGGATGACAAGGGAGGACTTGTGCCCAATATTGGAGCCCTAAACCTAGAGAGAGAAGGTTCCATGTCACCCATATAGCCCTTGAGAGGGTGACGTAGGCACCCATACCTTGGTCTTTCGACATGGAGACATTTTGAGGCACTTTTGAGGCTTCTCCTCATGATTTGAAGTTGATTATGACAGTGGAACATCTCCTTAGCCCATTCCACTTTATTGTGGCATTTATTGCTCAAAAAGGAGATGACATCATGCTTGTAGAGGAAATCGACCCACATGTGTGGGTATTTATGGCATTATTTTATGTTTTTGAGCCTACGAGGTTGGCTTGTAACATCTTGTATTGTCAAACATTCAAAAGTGAACTTGTTTTGGGCTTGTAGGCTTAATTATTTTGTAAAAGTGAAGGGATAGACCTCATATAAATAGAGGATTTCTCCACTTCATTTTAGCATCATCACAAATGTGAATTTAGCCTTTTTAGAGAGAGTGCGGATTGCCTTTGTGTAACTCGCAACTTGGCACACTGTGATTTTTATGGAGCATTTTATATTGGAGATTGATTTTTGCATTGGAGATGCCTTTTTGGGATTGAAAGAAGAGTTTCTTGGTGGAATTTGTAAGTTTATTGCTGATTTTTCTATATTTTGCATGTGAATGAATTTATGCTAAGGTTTCTAAAATGTTCCATGTCTAAATGCATATTGTTTATTGGAGATCACGGTGAAATTTTGCATGTTAAAGTTATTCCTCCATGAAACCTATAAAGTAAATCGTAGAGTGCATCTTCTATACTTTTCTCCCCTTACAAGAAAGGTAGTTTACAAGAGGAAAATAATTTTTTCCCTCCTTACTCCAATCAAATTTTCATCTTACTTTAAAATTTTCCCTAAAACTTCATTAGCCCATGTAGGATTAGGCACTGGCCAAGGTTGTGTTGATTAAAATCCGTCAAACCTTATTAATTATTTTTCCTTTCTTTACCTCTCATAGGATTTTGAAGATAAGCCACTAGGGTTTCCTAGGGCTGAATTGCCATCATTTAGTAGCTAGTGTTCTTAATTGCGAAACTTTGTAGTTCGAGTCTTGAGCCATGCGTGTGGTGATTCTGGGCGTGAGTGCAGTTGTTCCATCTTTGAGAGGATTCACATGAAGAAGGGAAACTGTTTCGATAAAAAATGGTTAAATGATCTCATTTCTGTGTAGTACAACCTTAGCCTAAGGTGCAACTTGTTGCTGAACAAAAGACTTGATACTGATCCCATGGTGTTGGGTGATATTGATCCAACCTTCGAATGAGTGGAGTAGTCTCACCCAGCAGAGTTTGATCCTCGTTTTGATATTGGTGACTTGGAGTTATGGGGATTGATTTGGATTTGGATCTACTAGTAGGAGCTGACATAGAGCCAGGCATGGCACATGCTGATGCAAGGACTAGCTGTGCAGCTCGGCCAGCTCATGCTTGTGCTGGAACTACCACAACTACTGCAGTTGTAGATGTGCCTGAGGAGTTTTAGGAGTTCAAAGACTCTGAGTCATAGGATGATTTTGTAGGATCCCATTTCTAGTAGTGGTGACGAGTTTGATGATTGATCATGTTGATCAGTGATATGTATTATGCATTAGCTTGTAGCATGTTTATGGACTCTGTAGGCCATTGAGAGTCTCATTGATTATATATTGTGTTGCTGATATGTATTGCACTCAGTACCATTTTGATATATTCAGCCTTACATGGTATATACATGAGTAGACTTTGCATATTTTGTCTGTAATGATTTGGAAAGATTTAAAATATATGTTTTCATTAAAATTTAAATATTTTCTGTACCAGGTCATTGAAATCAGAACAGTCCGAGTCCAAGTTGACCCTTGACCAATTCTGAGGCCGAATCTGAGTTTTCAAACATTGAACCAGACCCAAGACAATGCAAGCCCCATCTATGATAGAATTCCAGTTTATCCTGTCACACTCCCTGTCAAGGTCAATTTATGGAAGATGGATTTGTGTTGAGTCCTCTCTGGACTATTCATTGGCTTCTCATACCATACCAAAATTACTGTGTGGAGAATAAAAGTTGCCTTCACAAAATCTCTGTATTCCTGTGAACCATACAAACAACAATTTTCATTAATCACAGAGCCACTGCCTTCAGCCTAACTATAGAGGAGACATTCGATAGAGTGATAGGATGCCAACTTCCAATGGTGTCCCAAACAGGAAATTTTAGGATTAGTTTAATAAGACCTTAGTTGAAGAACTTGGAAAGTTTTCACATCAAAAAAAGATGCCCTAGTTATCTAAAACAGATCATCACCCATGGAATCCCACACGGACTTGAAGAACTTGGAAAGGTTTCACATGAAAAATATGCCCTAGTTATCTAAAACAGATCATCAGTCATGGAATCCCACACGGACTTGAAGAACTGACAGGGCAGACCATCCAAACCTGGAGATTTGCCATTCTTCAATGTGTTCAGGGCATGAAAAAACTCTTCCTTGGTAATTTCTTTATTTAATAGTTTCCTCTCCACAATTAAGAGATGCAAATAAGTCTATATGTGGGACACCTTTATAACATTGATTTCTGGCTTTGACAACACTGTTAGACAAGGAACAGGGAGTTGATCTGATCCAAGCATCCATGACCACATCCACTAACCACAGCTTTTCTGTGAAAGTGAGCCTCTCTTTAGCGCCTTAGAATCTGCCTAATCTCACTTGCCCTGGATCTCTGTCTTGCCTTATGTTACACCGTGTGAACCAACCCCCATTGTCCAACTCTTTCTTCAGCATAGTTGAATGGGCAGGAGATAGTTAAGGGAGTTTTGCCACTGTCATTTTAGGGAACTAAAGGCTCTTCTCGAATAGGTGCAAGGATTGAACTTAGGGAACCATGGTTAAAAGGAGAGGCTTGCTCTTCCCCAGAATCAAGGCCCTTGGTAGAATACTTTTGGGCAATCCTTTGCAAAACTAAAAATTACAACGAAGTAACCATTGGAGTAAAGGAAGAACTCACAATTGGAAGTCCAGGTCTGATTCAGCCACCCACAGAGTGCTGTTGCAGATGGCTAAGGCCCATTGAAACTACGGATGGCATCTCTTCGATACAAAATGTGTTAAGTGCAGACCTTTGTGTTGAGTTCTTCCACCACTGGAGTATCCTCTAATTTCTCCTTCATGAGTGCATGACTGGGGGCATTTTGGACTTTTAGGGAACATAAAGCCTAGGTTTCATTGCATTCTTGAATGAATGGGGCTAGGAGGAGGAGGGTGCATTGGTGCCTAGGGCTCCTAAAGGAGGCTCAAAACCAAAAGCACAGTAGGATCCTTGCCGATGCCATAATCTGCGGGAAAGAGCAACTTTTGATGCCTTGGTAGGATACCTTCTCTCCTCTGATTCTGTGACTTCAATTTGTAAACTAATCTATGGATTTCATTTGGAAACAGAGGTTTTCCCTTGAAAGGGACCTCACAAAGACTGGAAGATCAGCAGGGGCTCCACCTTGCTTTTCAAGTTTCATTTTACACATCAACTTCTCAAGATGAGTCGGATGAAGACTATCCTTAGGGCTCAGAGGCTTGCTCTATCCAGCCTTTGGCAAGACACGACTTGTCCAAAGCTAAGGCAGCAGCGCTTTTGGCCTAAAATCTTGAGGATTTAGAGTATGACTAATTGGCTCTCACATTCAGAGTTAGGGCTTGCTGTGGGCCTGTGGCAGACATGCATACTGAGCTTTCCTTTAATGGCGTTTCTAGCCATTGGCAGGGGTCTCTGGTGAAATTGAAGGCAGGGTCAGGCAGAATCTGAGCTTTGAGCACAGGAAAGATTTGGCAGGCTTCTGTAGTGAAATCAAAGGCAGGGTTGGCCAAAATCCCACCCATGAGCGCAGGATGGATTTCTTCATGCTTGAATCTCAGGTTGGCAGTGTCATTTGAAGCCATGGATTTAAGGCCCTAAATCTCAAGTTCCTCCTGTTCTCGTTCCACAAATCTGAATTTTCTCGAAAGTTCATGTGCATATTTGATTATATTATCTCTTGGGATTGTTGGGTGAGATTTTCTTATTGCTTAGGAATTGCTGCGCAACTAATAATCATTATTATATTTTGGATCCATGCTTCTCATTTCTATTTGGTGTATTCAGTGTTTCTCTGGTTATTATGAGTAATCTGACTCTGGAGTATAACAAGTGGTATCAGATGTTCACAACATCATTTTATTTATCATTGTGTTGGTCATGCTTGTTATCTCCATGTATATGTGGTGCATCTCAATAAGA
The DNA here is from genome assembly GCA_031772625.1 of Pinus tabuliformis. NCBI lineage: Eukaryota > Viridiplantae > Streptophyta > Pinopsida > Pinales > Pinaceae > Pinus > Pinus tabuliformis. The sequence continues at coordinate 474,651,696 of CM062810.1, read as the reverse complement.
ATGTCTTTTGTGTGCTCTTCAATGAGTCTTCTGCTGATCCCTACTTTGTTAACTTTTTCGTTTTTTTTCTTAAAATCATGTGTGCACATTCTCTATCTGAGTGCCTTTCTTGATTTGCAACTTATAAAATCTATTTTGAACAAGAGCTAAATTCTAATTAGCTCTACCTCTAGATAGACAGCTATAGATGCAATGGAACTAGTTGATTTCTTGATAGATATTTAAACTCTGAAGCAACTTTAAGATCTGCATCCTTTTTGTACAATTAAACAGAATCAACTAATTTTAAGCTTAAACTAAGCTGGGCTGAATAGAATATATTGTTATCTAAGGCACGCTAAACTACCTGTCGGATATTGGCCCACACATCCTTTATAATTTGTTAATCAGTTCCCATTTTCGTGGATAGTTATAACACCTTTAACCTTTTGTTGAAAACACTGTTATTTTATTTTTTAGCATGATGAATTTCAAGTTTTGAGGAGTCTGAATATGTCTTGGAATACTTGATGGACAGGCTATCAATGACAATGATGTCCGTAATATTGTGCTCTCATACCTGATGCACAATTGTTTCAAAGAAACTGCAGAAACCTTTATCTCTTGCACAGGGATGAAGCAGCCAGCTGACTATCCTGTTGATATTGATAAGAGAAAACGTGAGTGGTACCATTTGTTTTGAAAATTCCTTGTTTTTGCTATGTTATTGAAGTTTAAAGGATTTCCTGGTTAATTTATGATGTTTTTAGTCCTTGGTAGACAAGTGGAAAGAATTACTTTTGACTATTCAGTGACATGTTTGGCTTTCAGTTCTAGTCATTGGATTTCCTCAGCCACGTGATTGATTATTGCTACTATTGCATGTTTCTTCAGCAATTTACAATTTCGCTTTGGAAGGAAATGCTCTGAAGGCTATAGAACTTACAAACCAGCTTGCCCCTGAACTCCTACATGAAAATAAGGATTTACATTTTGATCTTTTGAGTCTTCATTTTGTTGAGCTTGTCCGCAAGAGGAAGTGGTATGATTTTGCACAGATTTTTGTTTGTTTTTTATGCATTATTATTGAAAAGACAAAACTTTAACATAGAGTTCAGCTGAACCATAATGAATTATGAGAGTAAGACTTTTTATGGAGATATCGTATTTCAGAGAAATTAAGTATTTCTGTTGGTCTGTTAACAGCACAGAGGCTTTGGTGTTTGCTCAGAATGAGCTAACAGCATTTGGAAAGCAGGACAGATATGTTGAGAAATTAGAAGTAAGTATTTGTTTCATCTGACTTTGTCATGTACTGGTTTCCCAGAAATTTGTATAAAAATAAAAAATGCAGTGAGGAGAGGATTCACTACTAAAGCAGATCAGGGACGCTTTCTGGCAGAAGAAAGGTGACAGTCCTGTTCAAAATGGCTGCTTACTGATACCAGTACAAAGGAATTCCATAGCATATTGTTTGTTAAAAACTTATTATTGTAGATTCTACAGAAAAGTCCCAAAATATAGCAAGTTTTGTAATGCATTAAGAGCAAAAAGCTGAAAGTTAAGTCGACCATTGAGGACCTGTGTTCCTTTGAACCTTGGTTTAGGACCTGGTTGTTCCTTTGAGCCTGTGATGCTGTGTCAAAGAGTGGTTGAGGCTGGTCACCGATAACTGGAGTGTGAATTGCCTTGAAATTATTATTGGGAAAGAGAGATAGAGAATCAGAGCCTGGGAAAGCTTGCTTCAGAGATGATTGCCAGGTCAATTTTAGTTGAAGATTCCACACTTGCGCTTCCGGTTTTGAGATGCACAGTTGTTCTGGAATATCAGAGCACTCATGACAACTTTGTTCGTCATGAGTGCTGGAGCTGCATGGGTACAACATTGATGCAGATCTGACCCAATTGGTGTTCCAATATGCTTATATTTGCTTCGTAGTCTTTCAGGGCCTCTCTTGTCTGACAGAGTTCTGAACAATCCATTTGCTGAGTGTGCAACAGTGTCTCTGAATTATCGTCAATTGATGCAGATCTCCGAGAGAAAAGGGACCATGCTCTAACGAACCGAGTACCCGTGAAATTGTCCTGCCTGCCTTTGATTGAATTGCTGAGAGGTTCACAGAAATTGGAGTAGGCCGATCCTCAATAATGTGGATTTGTGTGCAAAACGGTGGATGAGATATGGGCTAGATGAACAGATGAGGAGATAAGGGAAACCAAGATCTATCAGACCTCAGATTGCCAATGCCTAGAAGAAATTTGCGGCACCCCATGTCCATCTAAAGTGCAGTTAAACCATTAATGAGGGCAATCCCAGATAAATCATGTGGACATATGAACAGGGAATGATGATGTAGAGAGGATGGGAGACCGAGTGTGGGAAGGTGGTGGAGATAAGACATGTTAAAATAATTTTATTAATGTCCAACATGTAACTACAAAAGTAGGTCAATGGGACCAAAGACTACAGCTAATATGAGTAAAATGTGGGAGTGCAAGCGAATCTCCTAGAAAATGCTTAAAGTAATACAAAGAAAGAAACCTACATAAGAATAACCTTAGAACATATGTATAAAACCATGAAGAAGGGACGATGATACAAAACACTAAGTGAGTCTCCTTACTTTCATGGTTGATGGTATAGGGGGTGAAAAGGGCACTAGCTCACTATCAGAGTCCTCTAGAACCCTCAAAGAGCTTGGCTATATTATCTTGGGGGGATTGTATGAGTGAGGAATACTCCTCCTAACATCCAAGGCTGAAAGAAGGAAACTTTAAATGGATCTTTGGTTGCTCCTCTAGATCTAGAAGGTGGTTTGAAGGATGTGAGGTGCTCTACTCTAGAGGCATTTCGAGATGATCTTTGTAATGCTTTGAGAACATGTGCCCTGATGTATAAATTGACACCGTCGAACTAGTATTGATGAGATCGGGTGGTCTCCCAGAGGGAAAGGTTGAGGAGAAACTTGCGATCTTGCCATTCTGATGGTTGGTGCGTTGTGGGACTCTGCTATCATTTGTTGCTTCGATTTGATGGATCAACAATGAAGTATGAGGTAATCAACTTGGGCATCCCAGAGCAGGGCATGATGTGTAGGAGCTAAAATCTATCTTTGAAAATCTCCCTGATGAAGAGGGATAAGTATCTTTGTTCCTGTTATTAGAAGAAAGTAGAGAAGGAGCCCCCCTAGGTCCCTATAAAGGCAATGATAGCATTCTCGAATCTCATAGTATAGGAGACACCGAAATATGAGGTGCATCTTCGTCTTTGGCTCTTGAAGGTCGTACACTCGACAGATTGTAGTAGTTCGTGATATAGGGTGATTTGTCTCTATTGACAGTATATGGAGCTGATCTAGAGCTGTCCTAAAGGGATCACGAGTGAGTGCATCCAATGTATGTGCATATGTGGGGCGAAGATAATGATGCCTTTTACAACTCTAGAAATTGCTCTAGGTAGGACATAGTTGAGCGCAAGCCGGGGGGAGAGGTCCAAGTGACTTAAATGTATAATTTGTAGATATCCTCTCAGATAATCTAGTTCAATGTTTATTTAGTTGGTAAGATATGACATGACACATCAAGTGAGAATCTAACTAGGGGAAGGCGCTTTGGAGAGGGAGTGATCGACTAAAGAAGTCGAGAGACCTTTGTGAACCAACGTTGTGTCTAGCCTGAAGATGGATCTAAAGTGAGAGCCTCGGAGGAGAAAAGTGCAAGATAGGTATACCTCTCTCTTCTAGTGGCAGAGTCTGAGAGATTAGATGACTCTATACAGGAAAGAAACCAAGTTGAAAATGACTTTGGGATGGAAAGGGTGGGCTTTGAACTCTGCTTGAATGATGGCTGCAAAACTGTTCGCTTACATTAGATGATGTGCCTGAGAAGCAAGGCATGTACACCCTCCAACCTAGTCCAGTTTGCTTGCCACAAGCACGGTTCTCAAATCTCGGAGCCATAGAGAATTGTGGGTTTGATAATTGCCTCCATGAGACATAGTTAGGTTGAGATGTCTTGACACTGTCCTTGGAAACATTGTCTCTCAATGAGGGATGGGGAACCATACCCTTTACTGAGCCGAGGTTGGACCGAGTAAGTGTAAGTTGTGGTGATCTCAATCTTTGCCCCTCGATAATAGAAATGCAAGTTTGTAAGAGAGCTCTTCAATGCATTGAAGATCAAGACCTTGCTTTTACATAAGTTGTTGTCAATTGTCAGAGGACACAAAAGTTGGCTAGTGGATTAAGCGATCTCTGTAAGCCATTGGGAGTAGAGGCCAACAAGGCCAAGTCATTGACAAATAGGAGTATGGAGATCAACACCTGATGTAGAGGACAACCATCCCCCTTTTGTATATGCTCATGAAGGAAGGGCTTCAACTCATCAATATAGATCCCAAAGAGGGTTACTGAGAGGGGTGTGAAAATTCGCTTGAAATGCAACAATTGGAATTAATTCTTCTCACTAATTAAAAATTAAGTAGTTTATTTTGTTATGGCAAAATAACGAATTAATCACACTGCAATTTCTTCACAATAAAAACGATGCGGAAAAATAAATGTTGGAACTGAGAAATATGATAGTGCACAAAATAAAAATGACAGTTATTTTTGGACAATTGTTCTTGGAAAAACCCAACGCAGGAAAACCAGTGCAACATCTTAGGGTTTTATTATTATGCAGTAGTGAGAAATTTTGAGTACAATCTTTGGGTAACTGGCTATCTAATCAACACATATCTAACAAGTAATCCGAACACTTGGCTCCCTCAGAAAATTGGCCGTCTGACCTTTGCACAGGCCCTTCTATGCCAATGCTGCATAGACCCGCACACATGTGGCTCTGTTTTGCCTTTAATCAAGTTGCGGTGCCTGTCTCTGTTGCTGGAAGTGACTCTCCGGACCTCTGGAAGACATTTCAGGCCACTGGAAGTTGAATCGACTTCCTCTCCAGCTAAATCGAACTGCTTTGTTGAAGCTTTTGCGCAGGCCCTGCACATCTTCAAGTGGAGTACTTTTGTCACTTGTTTCTGCCTCTCTGAAACTGGAAATCCTCCTCCAGACTCACTGTGTTTGCACATCACTGTCTCTGTGTCCCCTCTCTGGCTCCAACTTCTCTCTATTGAATCACTGCAGTTGGGAAACTCAACCTATGCCAAGGAATTCACTATCTAGCTGTATCCTCCATCAACCCCATCGACCTCTTCTTATAATCTCCAGCTGAGGCTACAACGACCAGGATTAAATCTTAATTGATGGTTGAGATCATCTCTAAGTCGATCCATGTGAGTTTCTATAGAATTCTCACCTTTCTCAATTAATTCCTATTAATTAACCAATTTTCTTAAGTTAGACTTAGGAAAAATTTAAATGATGGTCAATTAATTTAATTGAGCTATCTCTATGTGGAATTTCCATAAACAATTTCTGGTTTTTGGAGTTATCATGTGTTTTAGACTCTCCACAAAGTTTGAGACTAGAACAACATCCGATACTACAAAAACTAACACCCCCTCTTAGCAAGGGAGGCGTTCTCTAGCACTGAACTGCTACAACACCCTGTCTCTGCATCATCCTCCATACATACTGCTAATGTCTGACAATTGTAGCTGCTTGCCACTGTCCATCAACTACTGCGTTAGCTCTGATTCATTTGCCACTATCTATAGCTGAACCATGTTGCATCTGTGTCGCTGTTGACGCTGCACTCTACGCCTGTACTGATGCCAACTTTGCATCTGCACTGCAACCCAACTAACACTCCCTCTCACTGTTGCTGTTGAGAAGCATCCAAAATACTGAATCAACTGTGTCTCTGCAACTGTCTCGAGTCTTTGATTGTTACCAACCTCTACACTATCCACTGAGAATTCTGCGCTACTGTTGACTCTACACTGTGCCTCCCGCACTGCTATCAACACTGCTCTGCGCTCCCTAGTATTTGATTGCAACTAGTATGCAAATGTCACTCTGAAACTGACTGCATCAACTGATGTTGATCCTTCTGCTACTGAATATTGTGGGCCCCTATAGCAAGGGTAATGATCCATGTGAGGAGTAAACTGCAATTGTTGCTCCTTTATGGACCTTGCCCAGCTTTGTGCAACTGTAAAGTCTAGAACTCAATGTCTTCCCATCCCTTGCCTGGAGGTATATTTGCATACAAAGTGAATTGTTCCTCCAACTTTGAGGACAAGTGCTCTATCTCTGTGGATGCTGTCATCTGATTCTACTTCTCCTTCTTGTCCTTCTTCCTCTGAGGACACTGAGTACTATAGTGGCCAAACTCGCCACACCTGAAGTACTTGATCTTAGACAAATCCTTCTTCTTCTTCTTCTCTCCCTGCAAGACTTGTCCCTGACTGGGACCTTTCACTTTCCCTTTCGAAGCAAGGGCCACATTTTCTTCCTCCTTTACACCCTTTGATCCTTTGCTGCAACTACCGCTGACAGAGCTCCTTACTAGAGCTCGCCTCATCTCCTCTTGTGTGAGATTTGCCCATATATGGTCCCACTCAGGTAATGGATCTTGTCCCAAAATGTGCTAGATGAAGGCCTCACACTCCTCAATGACACTATTGAGGGCCAAACACACAAGTTTTGTAGGTGTAGGTGACTTTCATACAACTGCAAGCTCATCTTGGATATCCTGAATTCTAGTGAGTTAGGGATTGATACCTTCACCCTTATGCATTCAAACATTCCTTAGCTTCTCCTTCAAGAACATCTTCCACTGCTCAGAAGGGTTCTGATATAGTGATGCGAGAGCATCCCACATTTCTTTGGCTGTATTCTTGGTTGCAATATGTGAGACAATATGATCTCGAACTCCGTTGAGAATCAACTGCTTCGCCTTGGCCATCTCCTTATTGTAATTCTCTAGCTAGTCTTTGCATTTGTGGGCACGACTACATCTCGTTCTGCATACGTCTTTAGACCATAGTCGTCTAGCAGGAATGCCATCCTGGCCTTTGAGATACAATAATTCGATGCATCCTCTAATCTGTCCTGATCTTGGAGTCCTACTGAAGCCATCACTGCAAAAATCGACTTGGGATGGAAATCTTCGTTTTTCACTTGCTTGGCTGAAAACACTGCTATTCACACTCCTTCTTGGAGTGAGAAAATCTGCCTGCTGCTACTGGAAATTTTGGATTTTTGAAACTAGAAATCCTCTGAGAGAAACTTCATTTGTGTGTGCAATTTATCTTCCACTCGACATTGATTCTGCTATTGCAAATTGTTGCAAAACCTAATTGCGCCTAGACAAGAAATATGCTTTGCGAAAACACTGAGCTGCTCACCTACTGCTCACTGGAATCACTTCCTGACAAGTTTGAACTTTTCAGGTCACCTACTCCTGGAAATCAAACCCTTGTCTAGTAATTTCACATTCCCTAGCTAGGCACTGTGCAACCCTTGAGAAACTCGTGCTGCTGCTCCCTCTGAGCCATGAAATTCTCCTTCATCTCTGAGCTTTCTGTTTGTCAACTATGCTCTGATACCGAGTGAAAATTCTCTTGAAATGCAACAAGTGGAATTAATTCTTCTAATTGATTAAAAATTAAGTTGTTTATTTTGTTATGGAAAAATAATGAATTAATCACACTGTGATTTCTTCACAATAAAAACGCTGCGGAAATAAAATGCTGGAACTGAGAAATATGTTAGCACACAATAAAAACGACAATTATTTTTGGACAATTGTCCTTGGAAAAAACCAATGTGGGAAAGATCTGTGCCTCGTGTTGATTTTTCTATAACTTGACATGGAGAGATTATGTTATTGGTTGATCATACTCATTAATCAATGTCATTCCTACTTTTTTGCAGATTGTCACATTTGCTAGAGCATCCACTTCTTTGTTCTGGTGCTTTGGAATATGGAAGTTTGATATTGATGGATTTTTTCTCTTCTTGTACCTAATACTCTCCAACATTAATTCAAAGTGATATTCTTGGGAGGAGCCATTACAGAGCAAGGCACCAATGATTACCATAAAATCCCCTAACATGGCCAACTTTGGATTTTTGATATGTGCAACTAATTTAAGGCTTTGAAGGAGGGCATAAACAATGGCCACATTATTTGAGAGTTTTCTAATACTCCGTGTAAGAAAACACTCGTCCCCCTTGGGTTATAGTTAACCTTCCCTTATACCTATTTCCCTTGTACGTTAAGTAAGTTGGATGAAGACATTTGCCAGATATCATATAGATATCCATATTCTGCATTATATTTTGAAAATTGTAATAACTTAAACTTACATCCCCCAATGGTATTTGTACAGTCCTCCAAAATGGATGGTGTATATTAACACCCAAATTGTACGTGCATGATAAAAGCCACAAACCATAATGCACAATTTGATGGGAACCTTTTAGGAAGGTCACCCACTATCACCTCAAGAATTTGTCCTCACACTTTGGGCCAACTCTCCTTCGACTCAAGCGGGGCTTCCCTACTAGGATCACTAAGGCTTAGTTAAATGAGTACAAGGTCATTTCAATAGTAGCCTTTTTTTATTTGTCAGTCAAAAAGTTTGCATTATATTATCAGAGGAAACTTGAGTACAAAATTCTTCTCCCATGGCCTTGTCCTAATATGCTAGCCAGGCTTTGGCACCTGAGAGCTAGGGAGAAGCTGATTACAATCACCATTTACATTTATTTCCGTTAGGCCTGAAGGCCATACCATACTAACATCAAAACTAAAATACATAACCAAGAAAAGACACCTCTCAAGGAGGCTAGTTTGGTGGAAAAGCAAGGGGTGGAACAAAGATGGCAACTCGTTCATGCATATGGAAGTCGATGTGCTCTACTCGCGCCTCCAGGGAGCAAAGATGCTCATTGGTGCGGTGGTGGTGGCGACGCATACTTTCCAAATTGTCCAAGATTTCAGTTTGAACATGCTACACATCGTTGATGTAGGCCACTAGCTCACTTTGGCCCTTGTAGCGCTAGTCCCTCATAATGTCGATATTCAGTTGTATATGGTGCAACTGATTAGCCATTGAGTCCAGGGTGAAGAAACAATTTGTCTTGGGGAGCGGGGCGACGAACTGTCCACTGTTGCTATAGAGTCTCGACTTGTATCTGAAGAGGATTGGTTGTCAGAATCATTGGCTTGACGACCTTCAGGGCAAGGAGCCCCTCCCCCACACCGCGGACGACCCCTCTGACGGGGCATACTATCGAACTGAAAATGGCTAACTTGAACTATGTGCATGGGCCCGAGCCCCCAAGGCTACTCGTTGAACCTGTAGAGGGCGCTCAAAGGAAAGAAAAACCAAATAGGAATAGGCAGGGGAGAGGGAAAACCGATACCGGAAATTACCACTGCGAACCCAAGGACGCGGGCTATCAAGCGCCTGCTGTCTTTTATGCCACCTCCCAACCTCTGCACACAGACCTTGCTCTAGAGGAGAGCAGTAAGAGTTGCTTGAAACTTCGACCTCGGGGAGCAGCTAGAGACCAAGAGACCGAGCACCAGAACGTCAACACCCCTAGAGTTATTCTGAGGTTGCCCCTCTCCCAATTCCTAGCAGAAAGAGAGCCACGACTGAGCCAATTCCTCTCGCCAAGACAAGAAACTAGAGATGAGGAGGCAAGCACTCCAGTCGCAGAGCTTATCCTTGGTTGTCAGCAACATACCAGGATCCCACGGGCCGCCCTAGAGAGGAGGCACGTCGCAGGCCAACTCAAACCATTCCTCCTCCCCCTCGCCAGCCCAGAGCCATGCATGTTGCTGGGCGCTCCAGATCTCAACCCTCCAATACACAATATGCCAAACCTTCATCGCCCACTGCAACTCACTTTGTGAAACCTCGATGGATACAGGGTTTATAATATTGATGTCTGTGAACAGAGAGCTCGCATGCTAGGCATTAACACCTGTGCCTACCACCATAATGAAACTTAAACATATGGCCTTGAGTGCGTGGATGCCAGGCGTGCATCGTACGCTGACCTATCCGCCCGTCTATCCATCGATCCGTCACCCCATCGGGGAATTTCAATAATAGCCCTACTGAAACATTTGTTTTGACATTTTTTTGGGATTTTTGTAATACGGAAAAAATATGATGGAGGGATATGAAGATAAGTGCCAATATCCTTCTAGGGCTATGGAGTCAACAAGAATCAAGTGACAAGATGAGACAAAGAAGAAAACTCTCTTAGGTCGGTTATTTGGTGCTTGTGTATTAGGGCAAGAGGTTAGAACCCAATAGCTAAATCAACCCCTCAACTAATAAATGAAAATCATGAAATCATGGTCCCACTAGAAGGGATCCCTCTGAGGGGAAGGCTTTCAACTGCGAGATCGACTATGGCATGAAATAGGATCAAAACCCTTACTAAGGAACTTTAGAGTATGGCCTAGCAAGGAGGATTAAAACTTACCCCAAACCAACAAAGGAGAGCGTGTGAGAATGGTCTCTAGACAACTTCTCTCGAAGTGAGAAAGCTACTTCAAATGGATTGACCTTAGTAGCCTTGTGGTAGTCTTGAGTAATGACAACAATACCTTTGATGATGAGAAGAAATAACCAAGAATGAACAACTTCTAAATCAAAAAAATTCACCACATAGATAAGCCCTTAAAACCAAAATGCTTATGTAAAGATATTTCCATTAAGCTCCAAGGAGAGGAGTGCTTTTACAATCCAACCATGAGTACAAATGAGGAAGCTCTCTCGATTTATAGAGTGAGATCTAACTTACTTTACAATCAAATATCATGATCTGATTTATTTTCTCAGATCTAGCTTAAGAAAACTAAATCTAACTAACTCCTAAAATCAAGTAATATATCACATCATTAACAAAGTGGTCTAGCCACATATACAATGATTTGATGATCAAAACCTCACAAAGGGGGCTGATCCACCCAAGAAAAGATAAAAATGGTCCAAGCTGCCATGTCAAGCCTCAAATTGGTCCAAAGTTGATGTAGATGTTTAACGTCCTCATGGTCCAAGTCTCAAAGTGTGGTAAGGTGGCTTCCCAAGTCAAAAAAACTTTAACATTCTTCCTTTTCTTGTGCAACAACTTCACGAAGATGTGGTAATATTCCATCAAGGGTTTGGCATCATGATAACAACTCCAAAAATCATGTCAAATAAAGGTCCATTGCCTCCAAGCAATGTCCCAAACGAAGGCCTATGGTCATATCTTGGGTCAAGGTACTCCATAAAGCATGGGAGTTGTCTTTTCAAGTCAAAATTTGGGTCATAGAACCCCCATCCAGCTATGTGATTAATCCTCAATCCAACTCATTTATGATTCAAGTCAAGGCTTCAAGATAGGTCCACATCATCCAAGCTACATCAAGAGAGTGACACATCACCCAAATCATCGAAGTTGTTCTCAACAAATTACCCCACTGCTGTCATAAATGCAAATTAGCTCTCAAATATGTGAAAATCAACTCCAAATGGACGAATGAGGATACCATTCCATGTGTGACATGTGGCATGCATAGAAGGGATCCATGTGTCCATAAATGGCCCAAAAGTGCCTTGGGAGGTGTGACCAATGCCTTGATATATGTGAACTGCTTTGGGGGATGTGAAAGTGCCCTAAAATCAGAATGCAACCAGATCATAACGGAGGGCTATGCCATGCCAAAACTGTGAAAATTTCTAAAACGGAATCCTATTGCAACAACTTATATTATTTCTCCTAATTGTTAATTAGTTAATAATTTATCTACTACGACAAATATTGAAATATATACACTGTAGCACTCACAAATAAAGCTACGGAAAAATAATGCGCTGGAAAACTGAGAAATGCTAGCACACACACATAAACATAACACAATTATTTTTGGACAAAAGTCCCTGGAAAAACCCGTAGTAGTTGAGGGTTTTTATTATTATGCAGCAGCGAAATAATCTAAGTACAATTTGGATGCCAAACACTGGCAATCTTGCAGAGAAAATACTGGCAAAAATATCTTGAGGGAATTTACCCTCACTCCAAGCAATCTCAACTCTTGATTGCTTATTGAAAATCAAGCTGTCTTCCTTGCTCTGCGCGGCTACTGCACCACCTCTGCGCAATATGCTACACACTTAGCCTGGAACAACTGAAGATCAAGCCGTCCTGCCTTCTGCTGACTGGGAAATTGATCCTCCGACACTTTGGAAATACTTTCTGGCCTCTGGAACTGGAAACCAGCTTCACCCCAACAAATTCGAATTGCTCATTGAAGCTTTTGCGCTGCCTCTGCGCAGATTCTTGGAGAAATCTCGGCCTTTATCTTCAATGCAGTCATGAATATGGAAATCTTCCTTCGACTTCAGTGTCTCTGCCCCTCTTTCACTGCTTCGATCTTTGATTCTCTCTTCGGCCACTGATTGTTGCTACTCTGGAAATCGATTTGCGAAGAAATCAAACTGCTCAAGTGTCTTCTCCATCACCACATCGACCTCCTCTTATAATCCTCTGTTGGAGCACCAACGACCAAGTTTAAAACTTAATCAATGGATAGTATCATCTTTGGATCGATCCGTGTGAGTTTCTAGATGATTGACGCCTTGACGTAATTAATACTGATTAATTAACCATATTCCGTAAGTTTAGGCTTAGGAAATATTTAAAAACTGGTTAATAATCTATCTAAGTCATTTCTACGTGGAATTTCGAATTTCCAGAAATGATTTCTGGGTTTTGGAGATTTCATTTATTCTAGCCTCTCCATAAATTTTCGTGGCTAGAACACATCCAATGTCAGCCCAGGGTAACTCCAGATTGAGCGAGAGAGAAAACTGATTGATGTTATTCATTAGCTAACTCATGTTTATATACAAAAATAAAACGGATCAGTTCATCTTCTAGATGACTATCCAGTTCACCCATCCGTTTCGGATTAGGTGTCAACATTCCCCCCCTTAATCTGAAGGGATGTTGGTGAGTCCAAGCATCGTTCTGAATCTTTCAAGCTTTTCTCTTCCAAGCGCTTTGGTGAAGATGTCTGCAATTTGCTTGTTTGTGGAACAATGACGGAGATAGATTGTTTTGGCCTCAACATGATGTCAGATCAGATGATATTTAGTATTGATGTGCTTAGTACGATCATGGAACTTTGGGTTCTTGGCCAACTTTATTGCAGATGTGTTATCAATCATGAGTGGAGTTGATTGTATTTGTTTTACTTGCAAATCTTCAAGAATTTTCCTGAGCCACACAATTTATTTCGTTGCTTCAGCTGCTGCCACATATTCTGCTTCTGTTGTGGAATCTGCTGGTACTGATTGTTTGCGTGATCTCCAGGAGACAGCTCTTGATCCAAGACTCATAGCATATCCTGAAGTAGATACCCCAATTTCTTTGTCTCCATCGAAGTCTGAATCAGAGTATCCAATCAAGTTGAGGTCGTCCACCTGTGTATACTTGATTCCAAGGTCTTGAGTTCCCTTCAAGTACCTTAGAACTCTTTTTGCAGCAGACCAATGTCCCTCACAAGGCTTTTGCATGAACCTGGAGAGGATTCCAACAGCAAATGAAATGTCTGGTCTGGTAGTAGTGAGGTAGATGAGACTTCCTACAAGCTGTCTATACTTTGTTGCATCCTCAAATTCCTTTCCTTCAATAGATGTGAGCTTCAAGTTTTGTTCCATTGGAGTACAAAGGGGATTGCACTCTGTCATGCCAAATCTGTTTAACAAATCTCCAATGTATTTCTTTTGAGAAAGAAATATGGACTTTGGATGTTGGGTTACTTCAATGCCAAGATAGTAATGAACATAGCCCAAATCAATCATTTCAAATTTTTTTCCTAATTCTTTCTTTATGGATGCAATATAGCTTTCATTGTTCCCTGTCATTAAAAGATCATCTACATATACCACAAGATATACAACTGTTTTGCCAACTTTCTTGACAAATAAAGTTGCATCATCAAGATCAAAATGTTTGAAGTTGAGTTTCAGAAGATGCTCAGTTAGTTTTTCATACCAGGCTCGTGGTGCTTGTTTGAGGCCATACAAGGACTTCACAAGTTTGCATACTTTGTGTTCATGTCCTTTCACAACAAATCCTCCAGGCTGGGACATAAAAACATTCTCTTTTAGATCTCCATTCAAGAATGCATTTTTTACATCCATTTGATGGACTTTCCAACCGTTCTGAGCAGATAGTGCAAAGAGTGTCCGGATGGTGGCCCATTTTGCTGTGGGAGCAAAAGTTTCCTCATAATCGACCCCTTCCTTCTGTGCAAAACCTTTTGCCACAAGCCTAGCTTTGTGCTTGTCAAGTGAGCCATCAGCTTTGTACTTGTTCTTGTAGACCCACTTGCAGCCAATTGGTTTGGTTCCAAATGGAGGATCAACCAGCTTCCAAGTGCCATTCTTTATGAGGGCATCATACTCCTTCTGCATCGCTTCTTTCCATTCATCATGAGAAGCAGCTTCTTTGAAGGAAGTTGGTTCAAAATCTGTAGACAAGTTCAATTCACAATCATAAGTAACATCCATATCAACAGGTGAATTAGAGTTATCTACATCACCTCCATTTTGTCGGTTTGTATTTCTGGTTCCTGTTTTTCCAATTTCATCAGGATGAACACTTTCAAGTGTCTTTGTCAGCCACTTTGGGGGACCTTTCTGAGATGGTCCAGGCTGTTCTGTTGATTGAGTTGGGACTGAATCAAGATTAAGTCTCCCAATTCTATCAATTACATCACTTAAAGCATCATCCGTTGTTGGAGTGTCATGCAGGGGAGATTGTTCTTCAGAAGAAGATTCCACATGTTGATCTAGTATAGGAATCCCCCCTTCAAGATGTGGAATCTGATTATCAAACTCTTGAAATGATTTTGGTTTTGTGAATTTATCCAAGCGATCAAGTTGTCGCTCAACAACACTGTCAGATTTGGATGATTCAAGAAAAATGACATCTCTGGATAAAACAAACTTTTTATTTACTTCATCATAGAAGCGGTATGCTTTAGATGTGTTTGAATACCCCAGGAAGATACACTTACGACTTCTAGCACCAAGTTTGTTTCTATGTACCTTTGGTATTAAAGCATAACAGGTGGAACCAAAAATCCTGAGATGTTTTACCGAAGGAACATGTCCATACCATAATTCATAAGGAGTCTTGTTTCTTATAGCACTAGATGGACATCTATTCTTTATATATGCAGCACATAGAACAACATCAGCCCAAAACATTGTCTTTACATTTTTGAAGAAAAGCATGGAGCGTACCATATTCAAAATTGTTCTGTTCATTCTTTCAGCTACACGATTCTGTTGAGGATTATAAGGCACAGTTGTTTGATGTTTAATCCCATGTTGGCGAAGATAGTTTTCAAATTCATTTGATGTATATTCTTTTCCATTATCAGTGCGAATAGACCCAATATGAGATTGTGCATCATTTTCAATCCACTTATGAAAATTCTTGAAGGTTTGTAAAGCATCAGATTTGTTCTTCAATAAGTAAACCCAACACATTCTGGTGTAATCATCAATAAATGTCATGATATATTTATTTCCATTTGCAGAAGGAACAGGCATTGGACCACATAAATCTGAATGAATAAGTTCAAGCTTCCTATGTGCTCTTGAATGTGAATCATGAAAAGACTGTTTGCTATGCTTTCCTAGAATGCAAGCATCACATTGTTTATGTTTTCTAGGAACTGTAGGCAAACCAGCAACACCATTTTTCTTCAACAAGCGGAGACTATCATAGTTTAAATGTCCAAATCTAGCATGCCATAATAAACTTGATGGAAGTGTACCTTCTTCATGATGAGAAATATATGAAAAATGTTGTGCATGAGCAGAGGTTCCTTGCAGTTTAAGAAGTCTTTCTTCTTCTATACCCCTCATGACAAGTGAGTGGTCAGATGCCTTTCTTACCTCAAGCTTGCCATCAAACATATGAATGGAGTGACCTTGCTGGCGGATGTGGACCAGGGACAGCAAGTTTTTTTTGAGCTGTGGGAGATATAGAACATGATCCAGAAGAAAGTCTGGAAGACCAGGCAGTTTAAGCCTGATTGTGCCAAGCCCTGATGGCTTGATTTTTGACTGATTTGCAAAGTATACTGCTCCATCAACATTGTCAGTGAAATCTTCAAAAAAATCTTTCCTATGAGTCATATGACAGGTTGCTCTTGAATCAAGCAACCAGTCATTTTTCGAAGAAGCAAGTGAAGCATTAAACAATTCTTCATTTACTCCAATGTTACATTGTGCCTCAATATAGTGAGCGGATTCAGGTGCTTTACCTTTGTCTGTGTCATCAGTTTTACCTTTCTGCTGGTTTCTTCTCTGCTCAACCTTGTCCCATGGTAGTTTGCATGTAGAAGCATCATGTGATCCATTTCGTTTGCAGCGAATGCAATGCAGATCTACCTTTTCTGCTTGAGGATGTCTGCCCCCCCTGCCTCTGAAGTATCTTCCTCTTCCTTTTCGTCCACCTCTTCCTCTTGTAGAATCTTGAGCAGGATGCTTTTCTTTATGAGCAAGGCAAACAGTCTCTTCAGAAGATTCAGGGACTGTTTTCTTTCCAAAGGCTTTCTCTCTTTCAGCAAACTTTTTCACAAGAGTGTCAAAGGTTATATCTTTAAGGTTTCCATTTGCTTGTAAAGACTCAAGATAATTAGAGTAGGTAGGATAGAGTGCTTTGAGAAAGGCAATAAGAGAGATATCTAGCTCAACCTTACTGGATTAATATCATGGATTATAGACTTTATTTCAGATGCAAGAGCAAGAGGATCATTATTTTTCAATTCAAGAGTGAAGAGTTTAATCATGAGCTGAACAACTTCAAGTGCAGAATGTGTATCATAGAGTTCTTTCAGCTTTTGTAAAGCTTCAAAGGCAGTGGAATAGGATGAAATATGACGACTTACTTCCTCATTTACAGATGCTGCGATCAATGCATAGGCTTTGCTGTTCTTGTTTTCCCAAATGACAAGTTCTTTATCTGATGTAGGCTGCACAGGGTCTTTGTCTTATTCTCCGACACACACTCCTTTCCACAGCTCATTGTAGATGAGGGTGTGTTTTACCATCCGAGACCATTCAGAATAGTTCTCCTTGCCAGTGAGAACTATTCCTACCATAGAAATGATTGAATGCATTCTGTAAAAATATCTCTGCTAAAAAAACTTCTGTTGATAGAAAAAATTTCTGCTAAAAAAAAATCCTTATGCCACAGCCTTATGCATTTGCATCAGCATTTCTTATATCAGAAATATTACTATGTTTTGAGAGAAAAAAATCTCAAGGATCACTTCAATATATATCATGCAATACTACAGATGCTTTGATATAAAACACTCTGACTGATATAAACACTCTGACTGATATATAAACACTCTGACTGATATAACTTGAATGCTTTGAAAACTGCCTTGAATGATATATATATAAACACTTTGAAAGACAGCGCAATACTATTTGAACTACTAAACACAGTTTTGTTACCATACAGCGTCAGATGTTACAATCTTCCCACAACAACCATATTTGACTCCATCCTCTGTATGTAACCTCTGTATGTAACAATGCATCAGTTATGTAATTATCTGTTTAAAACAGTCTTTTACTTGAGAACAGATTCAATGGTGTTCCATTTTCCTTCATACATCAAAAGGCTCTAAAACATTTCGCTTGAAAATAGATGAAGAGCACTACTGGAAAGACTTTGAAATAGAGAACGAATGTATGAACAGCGCATTCAAAAACTCAAACATAAAGTTCTTTGAACAGCGCATTCAAAACAGAGAAGTATTTTGAATAGCGCATTGATGCTTCAAGGTCTTTGATTCTCACAACCGGCTTTTGGAAAAGCGAGCTTTGGAAGGCAGCCCTTGATAAACAACTAACCACGCAAAGACCCAAAAATTTTGTAGCTCAAACACAGAGACCATAAAATTTATAATCCGCAGATCCAAAACGTCAGACGCACCATGTCAGCTGTTGCTTCTTGGGCTTTGATACTATAGGCAGACAAAGCAATGATACATCCACGGAATCGCAACGTCCTGTGAATTTGATATGCAATGATCTTGACAATGCGAATGAACACCGTAAAGATAAGGCAATGATACATGTCAGTCAGAAGAAACCCATCTAACATTGAGGGCATGAGAGAATGGGTGTTTCAGATGAAGAGAGTAGAGCTTCCCGGAGTCGTAATGTTGAAGAGGTTTCCCAATCTCTTCAAAATGGCCCATGCATGTCCAGTATTTAACTTGTATCGATCTTCAACAGAGAGCAGACTAGTGATCTTTGGAAACCGACCTATCCAATGAAAGGAAAGAGTTCTGGAAGGACTGGAAGCATTGGAGAGTGCGTGAATGTGTACAGGTATAGACACGGCAGAAAACAGTACCTATAGACTGGTAATGACCCCGCGCCTCTTCCACAGTGATGAAAGTTTCGACGGAGGCCGTGGCGACTCAGAAAACATCCGACGGGACCATGAGGGGACCGGTGCTGCGAGCAGAGTGTATATGGGAGAGCAGCGTACTCAAGAAAAACGGATGCGCAGATGCGTTGGAATATGGACAGATATGTCAGGTCAGAGGCAGCGCAGAGAGGGGCAGCGAATTCATGCAAACATTTATACAAAAAAATGCGCAGTCTCTCAGAGAAAACGGATGCGCAGTCTCTCAGGACAGAGGTTTCATGAGGCAGCAGAAACCTGGCAGAGGAGTTACAGCTATTTCTGGGACCTGTGCTCTGATACCATGTCAGGCCAGGGTAACTCCAGAATGAGCGAGAGAGAAAACTGATTGATGTTATTCATTAGCTAACTCATGTTTATATACAAAAATAAAACGGATCAGTTCATCTTCTAGATGACTGTCCAATTCACCCATCCGTTTCGGATTAGGTGTCAACATCCAATGCTACAAAAACTAACAAAAACTGCTCCATTCATATAAATTTTTACAATGGGTATCCTTGCTAAAGGGAGGGGTAACAGTACATAAAGCTGGAAATCGTGAATGTTTAAGGAATGGATGTAGTTTCTGAAAAGGTCATTTTCAAAATGTTCAGAAATGAGGAAATCTGAAAGTCAGTTTTTTCCTTTTAAATATAAACAATTTTACAAGAGAATTGGGCATAAAATATTGTAGAGTTTATCATAAGCTTAGTCGTCTTATTATTTTTTGAAGTGTTCTTTAGTTCTCAGAATTCAGCCCCCTAAAGGTTGGAATGGCTGCCAATGGGGGATTCCATGGAAGTGCTCCAATTGAGTACTCAAGATGGTCCAGAATGTGTTTCTGCTAGGAAATTCACAAAGCTACATTCAGAGGTGTACTATGGTTGTGGTCAAACAGTTTTTGTACTTGAAATGAAAATTCATGTTGCTTACTTGTTAGCATGATTTTCCTAGTTTTGCAGGATTGCATGGCACTTTTAGCTTATGAGGAGCCTGAAAAGTCACCCATGTTTAATCTTTTGAGTATGGACTATCGGCAAAGTGTAGCTGATTCACTGAATAGAGCCATCTTGGGTTAGTTCCTGCTTATGTTAATCTAATTACTAAGTTACTTTTTTTTTCATGTTAATATTACTGAAATGGATGCCACTTTCTCATATATGGTAGATTCCAAATTTGTAAATATTATGGGATGACTCGCACTTATTGCAAAACAAAAATATACTCATTCATGTGTCTATTACATGTTCTATTGGTCGTTGCTCTATGGCAGCACATGCTAACCTGCCTAGCTATACATCCATGGAAAGACTTATACAGCAAACAACAGTTGTGAGACAATGGCTGCATCAGGAACTTGGAAAGGTAATTATTTATTTTTGGACTCAACTTTTGCTTAAGTATTTATTGTTACAATTTGCATCCTGAGATTTTCGCCTTTCCTGCATCTTGTGCTTACAATATGTTATTGTTGCTACTGATCAGGACTATAAATTGCTGAACCTACCTGTAGAATGTATATTATCTTATGTTTGATTCTTTTCAGTAGAGTCCAATGGGTTGTCTCTCTGTTCAGTGATTATTGACACTTTGTTTATGCATCTACCTATTTCCATCGATCTAGATGCATTAACATATCAAAGGAAACTTTATCAGCTAGTTTGTTCTCATCTTTAGTAGTTATTACTGAGTTGAATAGTATATATTATTTGCATTGCAAGTTGCCAGTGGTGTTGACATTCAAAACTGTGTGGTTCCAAATATCAACTCTGGAAGAGTTAACGCTTGAAACTGGAATAGTTAAAAGGTAACTAGGGAAGGTGCTAATGTTGCCTTGCACAATCCTTCTGCGGTTTGTGTTCTTAATACATGCTAGCCATAGTAGGGAATTACTAAATGGAACATCCTTTGCCAAAACAACTTCAGATACGAGGTTTCTGTTTTTTAACTATCAGACCTGATTTCTGCTAAGGCGTTGATGGGACAGCAATCTGTTTCAGATCAGTTCTTATATCTATCAGTTTACCTCCATTTCTTTGCAGAATATGCCATAAACACCTCAAATATGTGCTGGGAAAAGTACAGATCTGTGTGTAATAACTTGAAAAACAGCAAAGTATATGTTCTTAAATCTTTGATTTTTATGACTGCTGTCTCTAGTCCTCTGGGCATGGAGTCAAAGCAAGAAAGAAAATGGATTGGACAAATGATACATGCACAGCCAATGAATTTGGAGGATTTCACACAGTACTAGGTTTTTTTATAGTTATTTTTGTCCAGGGAAGAGCTCGCAACCTAAGTCAACTTCCCCACATTCATAATACAGCCCTACTAAACCCATTGGTGTATTGCACCTCCCCCAGGGGGAATTTGAACCGGATACCTGTTGGCACAGAACTAACCAAGTGCCCAACAACATTGGCAACAACTGGTAGAGCTAGCCCCTTGGGCTAAATGAACAAATGCCAGTTGCCAATGCGATGTTACCTTTATTCCAAAGCAGTAGGTACAATATTTGGAGATATCACCTTTACCCTCAAAGTGCTGAAGGGGATGAAACTATCACTTCCCCAGTAATTTTTTTAGTGCGCGGGACACAGTGGCATGTACACTACAATAACATGTTTTGGTGCTCATTCACAAGCTTGCTTGACGATAATAACATGTAAGGAGTCAAGGATGTAGAAAAATGGATGATAGAAGAGAGAATGGGAGGACTCAAGAATAGATGACAAATAACTTCAACCACCTCTATCTCTTGTAGAACGAGAATTTTGTTTTCAGGAATAGAAAATATAGGAGTCTCCAAGTAAAGCACTTTCTTCAAAAAGTTAGAAATGTGCTGTTGCCTCAAAAAGTATGCATTCCTCTCAAAAGGTGTTTTTATTTCCAATAAAGTAGAGCACTTTCTTTCAAAAAGTTAGAAATTTGCTTTCACCTCAAAAAGTATGCTTTCCTCCCAAAAGTTGTTTTTTCACAATAAGAAAAGTTGATTTGCTTTCTCAACTCCACTGAGGAGATTCTTTCCCAAGGAAGGCAAGTCTTTGACATCATGTGGGGTACACCTCTTCTACTCAGCTAAATTAACTGCACATCTACTCGTGCCACTTTGGCCTTTCCCTTCCAAGTGCATCATTCACTTTAGCAAAGCACCTCATCAGCAACCAACAACTAGGGCACACACCCCTTTAGGTCAAATCAGCACCATCACACATCATACAGGTCAACTTGGGCCCACTGCTGCTTCTAGAACATGTATGCACCCTGTTTTACTAACCTAATTTTAGGGTTTTCAGAATCATCTGAAAACTGACACTCACACTCACTAGTAAAAGATGGACCCACTAGACCTACCAGTTATGGAAAAAGAAAAAAGAAAAAAACAATTCTTCTCCCATTCACCAAAAAAAGTGCCATACATGTTACCCTCCATACTAGGTGTTGCCTCACAATTTGTCACCCAAAAATAGAAAATCGAATGCACCTAGTTAAAGATTTGTGGAGCTAGAAGGTTGGCCACTGTCACTTCACCAACTCTTCTTCGCACTTTAAGCTAGGGTTAATGGAATCCTAATTGTTACCCACCAAAAATTGGGTAACCCCATATGAGAAAATTTTCTCCTACTTTGTAGTTTGGACAGCCAGCCAGCCAACATCCCTACATTGCCTAATATATGATGATATGCCACCTTCCTCTGCCATTTGCATTGGTTACTCATCTCTCACCATTCAACATTCCTCTTGAAGGAAAGTGTGTCACCATTTGAAAGGCACTCTAACCATTTTACAATCTTGTGCTTTTACTCAATGTTTTGGGCATTAACATCGATTAAGGGGTGATCTGGATGATTGACCGATCTTGACTATAAATTTGTTCTCTCATCTTCCATAGGAGGTTAGTTTTTGACCCTAGTCCAGTGGAACCTCCTTTGAAGCCTTAGGGTTATAGGAGGGGCACTACTTGGGAAGCTTGGATTGAAGTAGCATGTCCATAACCATTCCATACTTACCGCTCTTCACCAGTTCCTTGATTTCATGTCCATCCTTCGTGTTTGCTGTCATTTGTTCATTGGGATGGGCATTCTCACATCCTCATCCATGAGGTTGGGCTGAAAATTTTTCCTTGGAGGTTGATGTATCTAAAAGAAAGGTAAAAGCATAAAATGACCACAATGAAAGAAAAAGAAAAGTTAAAATGCAAAAGGTGGCTAGGACATTAATTAGCGTGGGGGGAAAATCCTAGCATGAGCTTTACCTCCCTCGTTAGCCATCACCTGGTTCTAAGCATTTGGTGCTCCATCACATATTAAAGGCACTGTTGCATGATGCAACCTTGATGTCCATAACCTTAATAAATGCTATATCATTAAAAGAAAGCTTGGACACCTAAGCTATTCTTGTTATCAAAGCATTATAAAAGAGAAGTAAAAGGCACACTAAAGGGTGGAAAAAATAGGCCGAGGAAAGGAGTAACTCATGCCTCCATGATTGCTTCTTCCGTACATCTGACACTATGGATGATGTACCTCTATCAACTAGTCCAATCACCATGGCACCTTGCCATGAAGCATTTCCCTTCCATTGCCACATTATCACAAACATCCATGAATTGAAGCGTTGACCTAGGACATGTCACCTCCCCTCAGGGGCTAGAAGCACTTAATAGGGTTGACCATCTAGCCATACCCAACATAGGTAGGGAACACTTTTACGTGACTTGGTTTAGTTATATATTTGAAGGTGATCCCAACTTGAAGTATTATTATGCCCTTAACAATTAAGTATTGTCCACTATGATGCATCTATGGTCATTGTCCCTAATGATTGATAACTTTCACTTGAGTTTGAGATTTTTTTTTTGCCATGTGGTCCTTCACAAAGCAGTAGAGGCCTTGAGGGCACATTTCATGCCTCCCCCACGCATCATGCCTAGGCTGTACCAATTTCTAGAGAGTAGCGGTGGCCTTGCAGATGCAGCGTTGCCCCTTCAGAGGAAAGTGTGGGGCATTTTGATGACTCTAGCAAATGATTGATACCCTAGAGCACCCTAGATGTTGAAATGTTGAGTTGCTTTTGCTTGGTGTTGGAGATTCTAGATGATGTACCTAGTAGATCCAGCATGCCCCCAAGCTGGCCTTGACATTGTTTAATGGGCATGACTTGTTTTGGAGTCTAGATGATGATGACCATCCCCAAGATAACAAGGGAGGGCTTGTACTGCCAATTGGAGATTGAATACTGGAGAGAGGTGATGCCACATCACAATTCTAGCCCTTAAGAAGGTGACATGGTTTTGACATGTGGAGGCATTTTAAGGCACTTCTTGAGGGCTTCCCCTCAAGGATGGATTTTATTATGATGATGGGACATCTCCCTAGCCCATTCATGCACTTTCGCAACATTTATTGCCCAAAAAGCACATGATGTCATGCTTATAGAGAGTTTCAACCCACGTGTGGGATTTTGTGGCATATTTCTATTATTGTGGTATTGGGTTGTCTTGTAACTCATTATCTTGATTCATACTCAAAATTAAACTTGTTATAGGGCTTCTAGGCTTATATTAATGAGTGATAGACCTCATGTAGTTTGAGGATCACAAATTTCTTATTTATCATCATCACACTTGTATTTTGGCCTCTTCTTGAGAGGTTGACTTAGCCTTGTGTAACTCGCTACTTGTGGAGATGTGATATTTTAGAGCTATTTGCTATCGGAAACTGGCTTATGTCTTGAAGATGTCTTTTTTGGATTGAAAGGCTTTTTCATGGAAGAATTATAAGTTTCTTGCAAGTTTTTAATTGTTGCACATGTGATTAAAATTATTACTATGGTTTTTCTATGATCTATGTATAAATAGAAATAATTTATGGAGAATCTTGGTTATTTTTTGCATGTTGAGCATTTCTTCCTTGAAATTGTTGAAAATAAGGGTACCAAGGAGGTGTTTCCTAGTGCATTTATCCATTTGACTTAGGAAGAAGCATTAATGACCTTTTTGTCATGTGACATTATGAGTTTTATTAATGTCATGGAGCAAAGTAATTTTTATGAGATATGTGCTATGTACTTTAATTTATTCAAGTCACGTGTTATTACATGATTTTATGAGAAAAGTACAAGTACGCTCTGTAATATTAAAGTGATTTTATGAGAGAAAAAGTGCACATGGTACAAAACATTAAAATGTATTAGGGGGCTCATTAATTGAGGGGGACCACATGAGGGAGGGGGTCAAGTGGGAAACTTGATCTCATATCTCAGCCCTTGATTTCTAAGGATTAGGGTTCTCATCTTTTGAAGAGACAAAACGGAAAAAAGGAGAGAAGAGCTCATTATTATTCTCATGAGATTTGAGGAGAGGAGCAAGGAGGGAGGACAAAATTACAGAAAAGGAGAAGCAACTACAACCAATAGACAAGCCCAAAATTTCTGCTCTCTCACTGGCGTGAATCCCGTAAATTTCGGGCTAGACTTGCAGGCCGAGATTCTAGTACCTATTGGCCGAGATTCAAACCTGAAGTCGTCATTGGTTTGTGGAGTAGCTGGGAGGGAGTCTCACCGAGTTTCTAGTTGTGATCAGTGTTTTTAAACCCAGTTGGCTCAGAACCGACTCGGCCGAGTTGGTCCGAGTCAGTCAAAAAAATTTCAACCCGACCATTGAACCGGTTCGGCCGGCCGGGTTAATATCGAGCCGGCTCGGCCAAGTCCGTATCAACTCAGCCGGGTCATGAACAACGGCCAGTGAACCCCCAAAAACCAATTTTTTAAATTTTTTTATAATTTTTTCTGAGTGCGGGGGACTCCAAAGGTGAACTTGTGGATTTGTTGATTTGTGAATCTCATTTCTCCAAGCCTGCTGGGCATTTTGGCATGTCAAAGTTTAAAACTAGTTGCAACATTAAAATATCATTGTTACTTGTCATGTATGAAGCGGGATGTTGAGCACCATCTCAATCATGTATTTCACGTTGCATTGCTAGATTGACAAATCACCATTTAGGTCTGTGTACTCCTTTATCTATCCCTACTAGACCATGGGACTCTTTCAGTAGAGATTTCATTTTTATTTTCCTTATTAATAAGCATAGACATGATTGCATACTTCTTGTTGATTGTTTCTCTAAAATCATAAATGGCTATCATGATTCCCTGAAAGAAGTCTACCACAACCTTTGATATTTCTTCTTTGTACTTCATTAACGTTTGGTCTCATTGTGGTTTGCCCTCCTTTCATAGTATTAGATTATAACTCTAGGTTTATTAGCCATTTCTGGAATGCCCCAGGATTTATGCTCAACACAATGCTGAAGTGTTTCACAACTTTTCACCCTAGACCAATTGTCAAAACAAAAGTTTTAAACAAACCTTAGTACATTATTGCTATAACCATGCACTCCTTCATACTTGGGATGGAAATCTATCTTTTGTTTAACATGCCTGTAACTGTGCACTTCACAGTTCCATTGAATTTTGTCCTTTCCAGAATCCAACTTGTTTTGGCTTTCAACCAAGTTTCTAATGCCGTGTGTTTGGAAACATGAATTAAAATCTTTAAAATTATGTTTTTTATAAAAATAAAATAAATAATAAAATATTTAATGTATTTTTTACAACGACCGAGTCATTGAAATCGAGCCGGCCGAGTCGATACCGAGTCGGAGTTTTAAAACATTGGTTGTGATTAGCCGCTTTTCAAACCTGTTAATGTCTGCCACAGTTACAGTGAGGGGGCCGAGTTATATGGAGATTTCATGAGAATAATAATGTCTCAGGAAGAACAAGGCAGAGGCCTAGTTCTGGTAGGCCGAGGTTGGTTTAAGGCTTGGTTAAGGCCACCCATGGCTTAAGATCTTTTCTGTGTTAGGGCAGCTGCAGAGCCAAGGAGGGCTGGCTGCAAGCTACCTCAGACATTGAATTAGGCCGAGGGCTTCAGATATTGTGAAAAGGCTAGCCGAGGGAGATTTGTAGAGGGCTGAGGGCTGGCTGAGTTAGTCAGAAGGCAGCCAAGGTGAAGATAAGGAGGCTGGTTGAGTTATAGAGGGGTAATCAGTGGCTGTTGTGATGAATGAACTGAAGATATAGTTTGCTGAAGGTTACGACATGTGGACAGAGGTCAAAAGGAGATGATTTCTTTGGACAAAGAGGACTGAAAGGGCTGATTGCTAAGGATTGCAAACAACAAGTAAGTTGTGTTGTTTTGTCTTTGTTTTCATGGGCAGATGAGGGCCTGAAGGATTAGGCCTCAACTCTAGTTGTAACAGTCAAAGGATAGAATTGTATTTTATTGTATTATAGCATTGTATCAGGGTTTCTAAAGGGCCATGATCCCTGGTATAGGAGCCCTATGATTTTCTTATTGATGGACTGATAATAAAAGTTTTGGGCCAATAATTCTTGTGTACTTTGTTCATTTCACTGCTGATATATTCCGCTGTGCGAAGTTGTTTATTGTTGAGCACTGCTAGTGTGTTTATGTTCTTAGCTAAGTCATAGACTAGACCTAGGGTGCATGGAAATTTCAACAAAAAGTAGCTTCACAGCTAGTTCCATTGATAGTTGCACTCCCTTGTTCATGCTTGAATTTGAAATCAGTGATAATGGAAATCTGATTTCCAAATTAATTCTGCCATCCAGTTCAACCATGAATTCTAAATAAGCAACAATGAAAAACAGATTTTCTGTACATGTGTGTGTGTGTGGATGCTTATATCTGAGACAATGGAAATCAGATTTTGATTGTGTGTATGTGTATATATTATATACGGGTTGAACTTGACGAAAAACTTAATTTGAAAATCTGATTTTCATTGTTGCTGATTTTGAATTCCAACATGACAAGAATAGTGCTGAAGATTATTACACCAACAAAAATGGAATGCACAAATTTAGCAATAGTATGACAAGATCAAACATCTTCATTAGTAAGACCAATATTTATACCAATGTTTTTAAAACCGGAACCGGTGACCGGACCGGTCCACCTAATGAACCGGTTTACCGACCGGAACCGGTCTAACCGGGACTGGTTTGGTCTAAACGAACCGGTTTTTAAAAAATACATTAAATAATTAATTTTTAATGAAACAAAACTATTTTTAAGATGTAAAACCATGATTCCAAGCCAATAGAGACAAAATATGCAAAGTTTGCTCATTTATATACCATGTAAAGGTGAATACATCAAAATGGCACGGAGTGCAATACATATCATCAACAAAATAGCAAAATACATAAGAAATGAGGCTCTAAATGGCCTATAAAGTCCAAAAACAATGTTGCAAGCTATGAGGCCATTGGCCTACTACAAGTCTACAGTGTACACATGATCAATCATCAAGTTCATTACCACTACTAGACACAAGATCATCATCAGGAGCTACCTAGACATCATCTGGTTCAGAGTCTGAGGATGCCTCAGCCTGATCTGCAACCTCAGTATCAATGCCACCAATGACAATAGAAGTGGACCTAATGGAAGCACGAGTTTGTCGACCCGCATGACTAGTGCCTTCCATTGGTTCTTTGCCTTTCCTTGATGCCGCTATTGATCCTGGTTCTGATGCCACCACATAATCTGCTTCATCCCCCGCCAAAGCCATGTCGATATCAAAATCAGCCTCAAACACAGGTTCTTTAGTCTCCTCCACCCATTCTGATGTTGGATCAATATCGTCCAACACAATGGGATCTAGATCAGGAGTTTTTCTCATCATTTGGAGCTCTAATTGCATTTATTGTTTACCCCCAAACCATGAAATCCTGAAAACCATTAAGTCTGCTAAATTTTGAGGAAATCTAAAATTCTAGTTTCTCCATATGAAATCCAATGAGGTCGAAACCACTCTCAAACATCCTGAGTCATTTCATGGTAATGTTAAAAGTTTAAGTAAAAGGATGAAAATAAAAATTAAAGGAAATGTCACTTTTACTTTAAGAATTTAACATTACCATTAATTGCCAACATTGTTAGGGTTGAAACACCCTTAGTTCCCCCCCAAAACCCCTCAAACACAGTCAAAAACATGCTTTTTTAACTTTATGGTGGTTGTGCCTAAAACCGGTCGGTTTAGGACGAAACCGGCCGGTTTGTTACAAACCGGCCGGTTCCGTCCTAAACCGGCCGATTTGTTACAAACCGGCCGGTTTCGTCCTAAACCGGCCGGTTTTCACCGGTTAGGGCACAAAAATGGATAAATCAGCATTCAAACCGGGTTTTTTGGCCGGTTTAGACCGGCAGGCTTGCTAACCGACCGGTTAGACCGGTAACCGGTTTTTAAAAACGGTTTTTAAAACACTGATTTATACATGCCCATGAACAAATGTTCGATTCAATCATTTCCTACAATCTCTCGACAATTCCTCTACAATCTCCCCACAAATCTTTCAACTAATAGTTCTCTAACTCAAATCAAACCTCTGAGACATAACAAATACTTAACAATAAATAATTCTAGAATATGACAAATGATCATTATTCTAACATTTCTCCCCCAATAATCATCTTTTGGAGAAATTTCAATATCATCTCTGAATTTGGAGAACTTTTCTTTTGGTAGTGCTTTAATGAAGATATCCACAACTTGATCTGTTGTTTTGTAATACATGATCCTAGTTACACCTTGTTGAGGCAAGTCTTGAACAAAATGATATTGAATATCAATGTGTTTTGGTTTTCTTGTGAAAAACTAGATTCTTGGTCATTTAAATGATTGGGTTGTGAAGGAGGAGGCCCCTGATTTGAGTTCGCTTGATGAAGAGACTGAGGATCTCTCTAGTTTTCCATCTCAAATGGAGACTCCAAATACACCTGCCTCATAGTTGCGTCAATCTTCCGATGTTACCACTAACTCCACTAGGGCTTATTTTAGGCGTGGTCGTCCATTAGTGATGAGACTCAAGATTGTTATGAGACAATCATTCATCATTTATGACATATGTATTTGAATTTTGAACTTGCTAACATTTTTTATTTTAGTTATAGAATCATGAGTCCTTTTCTTATTCAATATCTAAATGTTTTGCTTACAAAAATCGAATATGTTATGTTGTACTTTTATAGATATGAGATGATGTTATGAATTATTGCATATATTGTGGTTTTTATAACTTATAAGGATTGGAATTGTCATTAGTTTCCTTTTTGTGCTTAAAATTTACCACGTTTTAAGTTCTTTTGTATTTTGACGAATCTTATACGGGTCTAATAAGGGTCATTCCCGAGTCTTATACGAGTCGACAAGTCAATGTCGTGACGAGTCTTATATGAGTACGAATTGTGCAACATTGTGCTCAACCAAACCCAGAAAGGAATTTGGCCCAAACCAACCACTTGGAAAACCCATAAAATGATGCAAATTACCAACAATTATTGGTTGGAAAGAGACACTTGTTTGAGCCCTCTAGATTGCTCATAAAATTCTTCCAAATTAATCTTAGCCTCTCCTTAACAAACCCAGAATAACCTAGAAAGGGTTTGGTCTAATTTAGACCTTCGAATTTTGCCCCAATTTCCACTTGCTCCTCCAATAGCTAGGAAATTCATCCCACCTGTAGATCTTCCCTCACAACCACGACAAATTGATGCCAAAGGCTAGCAAAAATTCCCTCTGGTAGCCTCCACAAATCCCAACTCTATCCATGCCCCAATTGAGCCTCTCCTCAACTCCCATGTGTGGCCCAGAATTAGCTTTTGCATAGGCCAACGTAGTCTTTGGAAAGGTGATGTTGCAACAACAAAAACTCCACTGAATTGTGCCCAACCAACACTCCTATTATTCAACAATTTTGTAGCCCAATTCTCTCCCCACAATACTGGCAAGATGTTGCCCCACAATTGTCTCTCCTAGGTAATGCTTATTCCTCTTCTGTGTCTAATCTGTTGAGAAAAATCCACGACTTTGCCTGAATAATCACCAGAACAACTCTGCAATATGAAGTGAATCTCCTCCTAGGGATGGCACTCGAAGTCCCCTGAAGATAGGTTGAGATTTCTGCTTGGAGATCTCGTGTGCTGAACAACACTCCGTTGACCCAGCTAAATAGCTTGAGCAAACAATGGTTTAGATGATAAATGAGCAAAAGTCCCCAAAATGAGCCCCTCCACCTCTATTTATCTTGCTGCCCCCTTCTTCCTCCATGTGGGTCCCACAAGTTTAGTTCCCTCTTCTCTTTCTTCCCATTATTCAAACTGTCCTAAGGGGTACGAATTCCCTTTGGAGTGACCCCCACATTCCACTTGCACTTTGATTTATTTCGTTTTCTAATGTTTGGAAGCTTTCTCTTCCCAAAAAGTCAAGTGGGGTCCTTCTAATACACCTTTCCTAAGTCCAAATGCCAAAATATCTCCCAATGGCCAAAATTGCAAAAAAAAATGGAAATTCTTCTTAACCAGATCGATTAATTGGGGATATTACAATAAAATAATGGAAAAAGATTGCATAAGAGGAACTAAATGCATAAAATAAGAACTAGCCATTTACTTTAGTGTGATTAGGTTACTCTACTATAGTTTAGCAAAACAAACAAAATCGTTCAAGCACCATAAGGCACACTTCCCCAAATAGGGAAAGGGGGCATGCTTAGGGGAAAAATCCCCTAACTCCCAAGAAAAAATGTCTTCTTTATTAGATTCCTCTTATAGAATGAGGGATGAAGAGAGATAAAGTTTACAATAGATCCCTTTTAGAAAAGGGATTTGAAGAAAAATTTTGGTGAGAGCTTACAACAAGATTCCCTCAAAGGGATCAAATGCTCTCCTCCAAATAGTTGCAAGTTAAAAAAACAAATTTTGAAAGAGTTACAAAAGGTGTTTTGGGCAAAACCCAAAAAGTGAGCTTCTTTACAGAAAATATATTGGTTTCCTTGGAAAATCCTTGGTTGAAGAAGGCCCCTTAAAGGTGTTTACAAGGAACATATGGTGGTTTTACAATTAACTACCTAAAGATGGTCCTTTGGGTGTTTCAAGCTTCAAAAGTTTGGCATAATCCACCAATTTTCCTTCTTGCACTCTATGTGTTTGCAAAACAAATTAGCAAACATGCAAGGTGAAAGATTCTAAAACAAACTTTGGACATCCACAATGTTAGTACCAAATCTTGATGGAAATAAAATTACAAGCAAACTCTTGATTACATAAATGAAATCCCAATCTAGGGCAGCCAAGAAGAGCTAAGTTAAATCAACTTTTCTTGGTTGATATGTGACTGTTAGGACAACCACAAATGCTAGATATTCAATGAAACCATGGACAATGTTGAAAATAATAGTGAGAAAGGGTTCCTTGATTTGTTTCTTAATCAAAGGAACCACAACGAGTTTTTCCTTAGGCATGCACGAGTTCCTATGAGTTAGGATCTAATTCCTACAAGGTACGACAAATTCCTAAAATTTAGGGAAAATTCCTAAAAGTTAGGAGTGCAAGAAGTAGTTGACTAGTGTTAATTAGTGGAAAGCTGAGTTTGTTGCCTTCTAGTGCAAGTTATTTTGGGTAAAGGTCGAGTTGATTGAGACAGGCTCCTAAATTATATGAATGACGAGTTAACACAACTAATGAGCTTTTGTTAATTAGTCAATCAACAGTTCAGTTTTCCTCAAATAGAACTTGCTAGTAATACCGTAATCAAAGTGCCTATAAGGAGGGAGGACAAAGGCACACTTTGATCATTGTCTTATGTGCACGAGTTGGTGAGACAAGGCAGTAGAGAGCACATGTTGGTGCTTGTGTGTTGAGGCTTTTGTGAGTTTGATACAGAGAAAATAGGGATCAACAATCTTGCAAGGGTTTAAAGCCTGGTTGCAATGCAAGAAAACAAGTTTGATTGTTGTTATTTCTGTTCCTATTCCGCTACAAAGTTTAGTAGAGAAATTATGTGTTTATATGAAAAGAAAGTGTTTTTAAGGTTGTTCATATTATCAAAATTTCGTGGATTTTCTACATGGTATCAAAGTGTGGATCAGAATAAAGATAGCACATACAAGAGCAAATTCATCATAGTGAAGAGGCATATGGTATGAGGTAGTCGCAAGCACTTGAGGAGCTAGTTCAGGTGGAGCAAAGGAGCAAGAAGTGTCTCTTTTGAAGTCTGAACAGGTACTATAGAGTGCAGATCTGTGCATTGTTTTGTGGAGGATTTCTCAATTACATGGGCTGAGATTTTTTTGTGTGTTCTAGAAGGAGGGTCGAGCCTTGTAGCCTCTGGTTTGGAGGGGTCAATAGGCCTGAACAGGTGACAGAACAGTCCTATAGTCCAATGCATATAGAAGGCTTGTAGAAGGAGGATAACCACAGGTTCCTGAGGGAGTTTTGGACCAGGTTTAGGGGAGATGACGTGGACAATCACTAGCCCTAACCAGAGAGTCAAAGCTTCAGACTTAGATGCATAGGCTGAGTTGATTTGGGGATAGAAGTAATCGTCCAGACCAAAGGTATGTTTGTATTCTTCCAAGGTTGATGTTTTTGCTAAGTGTTTGAGTCCAGATTTAGGAAAGTTTTGGTGGACATCTTATGTACTGTTTGGAGGGTAGTTAGAAGGTGTCTTTGGTGCCCTAAGTCTAGCATTTGAGGAGGACATCAAATCTAGTTAGAGTTGCAGAATTATTGAAGCTTAGGGTTGATCCTTAAAGAGAGAAAGGAAGCAACCAAAAGGGCTTAATTTCAACCCTAGTTCACTGTGTAGAGATGGGCTTCTACAGTGAGAGTGGGCAGCCTCCATTGCCCTAAGACTTGTCTTTTTGGGAGCAACAATGAGGCAAGTAGTGGGCAAGTTGAAGACCATATGAGTTGGCATCCTTGATGGACAAAGGAGAAACTAGAGGGCGTAGTGTTTGGGCCAAAGTTCAATGATACAAAGGAGATGCGATCATTGATAGTGGAAGATTATGGACTTGTAGAACATGGTGGAAAAGAACAAGTCTTCAAAGCAGGTTCCACAGAAGAAAGCAAGGAAGGCTTCTAGTTCAAAAAGAGCAGCTACACCAGTGGAGAACGTGGTAGTGTTGGAGATAGATCCAGGTGGACGAGGTTCTTCTAGGAACACTTTCCTCGATAAGAGGGGGTGTTGAAAAAAGTAGCGAGAAAGGGTCCCTTGATTTTTGCCTTAATCAAGGGAACCACAAAGAGTTTTTCCTTGAGCATGCACAAGTTCCTATGAGTTAGGAGCTAATTCCTAAAAATTACGACAAATTCCTACAATTGGGGCGAATTCCTAAAAGTCAGGAGTGAAAGAAGCAGTTGACTAGTGCTAATTAGTGGAAGGTCGAGTTTATTGCCTTCTAGTGCAAGTTATTTTGGGTAAAGGTTGATTTGATTAAGTTAGGCTCCTAAATTATAGGACTGATGAGTTAACACAACCTGTGAGGTTTTGTTAACTAGTGAATCAACTGTTCGACTTTCCTCAAATGGAACTTGCCAGTAATAGCCTAATTTAAATGCTTATCCATAGGAATGAAGGCACGATTTGATCATTGTCTTGTGAACACGAGTTGGTGAGACAAGGAAGTAGAGAGCAGAAGTTGGTGCTTGTGTGTTGAGGCTTTTGTGTGTTTGATAGAGAGCGGCCAAGGATCAATAATCTTGCAAAGGTTTCAAGCCTGGTTCAAGGCAGGAAAACAAGTTTGTTTTCAGATTGAAATAAGTTGTATTTGTAAGAGTTCTAATCCTCATTTTTTATCAATAATCAAGTAGAGGGTTTTCCCAGTTCGGTTCCCTAGAAAAACATTATGTTTGTATTGTGTGATTGTTGTTATTTTTGTTCCTATTTCACCGCAAAATTTAGTAGAGAAATTCTATGTTTATATGAAAAGAAAGTGTTTTTCAGATTGTTCATATTAGCAGATTAGAATTTCATGGATTATCTACAGACAAAGTAAGCCAAGAAAATATTTTGTGAATTGAAGGAAGGAAGAAGAAGTATTAGGCATGCTTGAAAGCCCTTCCTTTGGATCTCTTTTTGGAGTACTTTGGCAGCCCTTGAATGTGGTGAATTCATGACTCCTTGGTGTTTGAAGTTGGTTGATCTAGCCAACAATTTGGCCAACTTCAAAGCCTTTAAGGTAATTTGTGTTGTAGCTCATAAAGCTTGCTCACAATCATTATTAAATATTAGGAAATAACTTGCATGTAGGAAGAGATAATTTATGCTATTAACAAGTACACAAAATTATCTAATCTGATTGCAAAACAATCAAAGAATAAACAAATACTTGCCTATCCTTCCCTTGGGCAACACTGCCCCTACTTGGGCCCAAATCTACTAAGTGAGAGCAAATGAAAGAACTTCAACAAGCATAAATTTACCTCACACCAAGAGAAAGATCACTAAGAACAACACCGCATGGACCTCTAAAGCCTTTTTTTATTATATCATAAAGCAAATTACAAATTGGTAGTCTATCCAAGCTCCAAGCTTCCAACCCTTCTAGAATGATGAGAGCTGTGTTACATTTATAGGAAAAATGGGAGAAGATCCTAATAAGAAGCAATGCAACAAGCGGCATAGGGGTGATCATCCAAAGGAAATTTGAATCCTCCAATTGGCACTGAGACTGGTGCGAGTTGTTCCTTCTCTGGCTCGTGCTAATCCCTTAATGTTGTGCACATTTCTCTTTGTTGAACGAGTGTGTAATGAAGTGGAGATAGGGGGAGACAAATCCCACTAAACTTGGAACCCCAAAACATGTGTAATAGCTCCAAACAACTGTTTGTCTACTGCTGCATGGTATTTCCCATGAGGCCAACGTGTTAGCTCTAGAGTTTCCAAAGTACTCTCTGTAGGTGGTGTGTAGATCTCCTACTGTGGACAACTGGGGATGGAGGGGAGTAAGGTGGGAGTAAACTCCTTCTTACATCTAGTTAACTCTTTCTTATTTTGACACATCACAACAAGAGGGAACTCACCCCCGAAAAGGAGGAACTTGACCCCCAGAAGACTAGACTAATATCCTCATTTCATTGGATTTGCCCTCCCCTAAGTCATTGTGGAAGAGGGAATTAAGCGCAATCTCACGCGGAATTAAGCACAACTGATATCATAATGAAGGCACGTGAGAAAAGTGGTTTTTTCTCTCCACCGTTTGCTACGTTTCGGCTTCTAAGCTTAATCGCGTGAATTTTAGAAATATCGTTTACCACCTTGAGGGCGTGCGAGAAACTGCTTACCATTTGCGAGAACGCTTCATCCTTTTCTAGCACGTGGTTTTAATCTCCACCGTTCGTCTTCTTAACTTTATGTTTTTGTGACTTAATCTTAGCCTTCCATCGCGCACAACCTCGTCAGTTGATCTTACAAATCCAACGGTTCTTGTGTGCTGTTATGTTCTGTTAGCTTTTGCTGTGTAATAGCCCATTCGGCTTTCCGCTTGTGTATTTGTCTTTGCCTTACGATCTTCACTGGTTATGATTTTTGATCTCTGCTCGCACCTTTATGCTTCCTTCACCTTCTCTGTAACTTTAAAGGCTCTCTCCAGTACTGTTTGTATGTAATCCGTAACATTCCTCTCTGCACCTCTTCTCTGGTTCTGCACACCTGCAACCTATGTTACGCAGAATTACTCTATTTCACACACAACTATAATTCAATTACACATTACACATCATACAAATTCAGAATCGAGTAATCTATATTAACAAACAACCATTTACACAGGAATTTCTTCCTCGGCCTGATTTTCAATATCAGTGGCCTTTCCTTTCCTGCCCGTAGGCTTACATTCAAACCTATCTAATCTCACTCTAACTAACTCACTGACTCTCTCTACCTCACTCTATGCCTTTTAGGCTTACATTTATACAAAGGTTCTGTTTAACCAATTCTGGTTCAGATCCTTAATCTGCTGAATTAAATCCTGAATATCCTCTAAGTCCAATTTTAACTCCAGTTAATCCCTAAGAATCCTCTTTAGTTCCACGAATCATGACACCACTTTTAGTCTAAGACTTAAAATTAATTTTCAACACTCTCCTCATTTCTCACCATCACTCATGTTCTCCTACATTCGAGAGATTTATAATTATTCTCACAATATCTAATTAATTCCTATTCTAATAACTCAAAACATTAATGATTACATACATAAGAATCCAACTACCTTGAAAACACTGGGCCCTCTAAGTTAACTAGAATGCAATGAAATTGCTGAGCTGTATGCTCCCGCATCAGACTGCCAAGGTTAAAATAATCATGATCTCTTGATCATGTGCTTCTGTCCTTTGTCTTCCTGGATCCCATACTTTGTTCTGTAATTTGTCTTTGGTTGCTGTTGTTGTTTGTTGTTGTTCTCTAGGTTTCCACACTTTATGTTGCTCTACCCCACTAGCTAAGCTTTCACAGTTTGTTGCTGTCTTTCTCTTTCTGCTGCTTGACCTTCTTACCATTGTTTTCTTCTGAGGCACCTTCATCATCAATCTTATTATTCTTTCAATCTCTATGTCCAATTTATCTTTTGACTGATAGTTACTTTTCCATTTGTACTTTGTCCATTCATCTTCAAACTGTTGTTTACTGTCTTCTCGTTGAAGTTGTTGGATTCTTATTACCGCCCTTTCATCCTTACCCTCTTGTTGCATTCCAAACAACCTTTGTTCAATATTTGTAAATTTACTTTCAAAAAGAAAAATTGTCCTCCAATTTTCTTTGTACCTGATTTCTCTCAAATACATCACTATGCTATTCATCAATTCCAACATATTCTCTTTCCTCTTCCTTCTTTACTTGGCTGCTCATCTGTGTCAAATTTTCTCCAGCATCTGTAACAAAACCTACACTCACAAAACAATTATTAAAATAAAAAGCATAAGGCCTCAATGCCTTTTACTTCTCTAGCAACATCTCAGTATGTTGCTTTGATTTTTCCTCTTTTATCAGCACATCAATATGCTGATTCTTCAAAGGACTCTCGAAACTGTCAACAGGTCTCTCTTCCACACCATCTGCTTCAATGATGTCTTTCTGCTCTTGTCCACTGTAGTGAACTCCTTCCTCTGCAATCATACTGTCATACTCCAAGTTTTCCAACAAATATTCCAGCAATTCAATTTCTCTGTGACATTTCATAAGTATTTCATCATCACTTATAATTCTTGCATTTATACACAAATTATCAATTTGAAAATTACAAGTTTCAACAGTCTCAACTGTTGCTTCACATATCAGCTCTTCAGACTGAATCTTATCTCCTTCTTTCACAAGAAATTGTTCCTGGGTTGTAACAACTTCAAACATCAATATATTACTACATTCTTTCTGCTGCAATAATTCACTGCTTTTCCCATTTAAGAGACATTCTCCATCTTTCTTTACTTCAGAGTATTCATCTTCTGAAGGATACTCTTCCATACTTTTGACAGCTTCAAAAGACTGCTCATCCTCTGCAAAACCTTCTTTTGTTAGTGACTAGTCATCATATGTCCTTTCTCCCTTTGCTAAATCTTTTGCTAAGACTTCTTCTTTCTTAACATCTTTCAGTAGATGTCCTTCTTCAATACATTTTGCCTTGCTGTCTCTCTGTAATCCTTCTTCAAGAGCTATCCTTGCCCCATCATTTGCTTTAATATTCTCCTGCATTTGTCCATCAAAATTCATTAGATTACCTCTCTGAGACAATATGCCTTCGTTCTTCACCAGAATAAGATCCTGATCTTCCATCTCTATGACAACTTTAGATGATTGTCTTCTCCCATTAAGTAATTAATCAACGAACTCCTTCTGCTGTAACCATTCAGATCTTTCCTCATCTAAAAGGTTTTCTTCATCATATTTCACTTTAAGATCTTCATCCATCTTGAAGACATCTTCACA
This sequence comes from Pinus tabuliformis, assembly GCA_031772625.1. Lineage (NCBI taxonomy): Eukaryota > Viridiplantae > Streptophyta > Pinopsida > Pinales > Pinaceae > Pinus > Pinus tabuliformis. The sequence continues at coordinate 474,613,496 of CM062810.1, read as the reverse complement.
AAGTTGTTTTTCTCCTACACAAACTATTAGTTTTAAAAACATAAGACCTTGTGGTTTCATTTGATGCTTCAGTCATCATATCTCCTTGTTGTTCTGAATCCTTCATATGATTCATAAGATCTTCCCCAAATCTCCAATCTTCATCTTCACCCAGAACTTCACCGTGTTCTGCTCACAAATGGAAACTTCCATTTCCAACTTAGCTTCTTTGAGTTTTTCCACCAGCCACTTCACTTGCCTCTGCTGTAGCCTTTTCTGTAACTTAGACCATTTCACTGCCTTTTTCCTCAAGACCCAACCTTGTCTTTGGTCTTCCTCTAGTATCATCCGTAATACATTGAGTTGTTATTTTAACTCTGCAATCTCCTTGTCATGCTCCCTTTGAATCATTCTCTTGCCATTTGCCTTGGCATCCTCCTTCTTCACTTTTCTTCTGCTATCGTCTTCCTCAGAACCTCTGTTACCTCTATTTTGACTATCAGTAGTCATCTTCTTCTCTGTCTTCATGAGTTCCTTACTCACTTATTATGAGTTGCATTAAAGCCTTCGCGATAGAAAGTCCTCCTTGCTGCTACTTACCTCACCAAGCTTTCCTCTGTACTTGGTCTTTTGGCAAGCACTTGGTTCTCTATTCTCGAACCTCTTTGAGCACTTCTCTCTGCTCCTTCTAGGCTTCAACTCATCTGCACCTTTTAAGAACACAACTATCCTTTTGTATTTCAATCACAAAAGAAATACCAGGTTCTGACCACCTCTTCTTTGCACGTATATCGATGCTCTCCTTAGCGCATGAAGTCTCCGCCGTCGATATCATTCCTCGATTCGACGGTTATCGCGTCACCCGATCATTAACTGACCCGGACGATCTCTACCGTTGATCTACTCCGCCTAATCCAACAGCTGTCGTGTTCCTCGATTGCCAACCAACTTGGCTGATCTTCACCATTGATCAATCTCGCTTGATCCAACAGTTATCGCGCAGTCTCACGCGGAATTAAGCACAACTGATATCAGAATGAAGGCACACGAGAAAAGTGGTTTTCTCTCTCCACCGCTTGCTACGTGTTGACTTCTAAGCTTAATCGCGTGACTTTTAGAAATACTGTTTACCACCTTGAGGGCGTGCGAGAAACTGCTTACCCTTTGTGAGACTTATTCATCCTTTTCTATCACTTGGTCTTAATCTCCACTGTTTGTCTTCTTAACTTTATGTTTCGCGATTTAATCTTAGCCTTCCATCGTGCGAAACCTCGTCTGTTGATCTTACAGATCCGACGGTTCTTGTGCACTGTTACGTTCTTTTGGCTTTTGCTGTGTAATAGCCCATTTGGCTTTCTGCTTGTGTATTTGTCTTCTCCTTACGATCTTCACTGGTTCTGATCTTTGATCTCTGCTCGCACCTTTATGCTTCCTTCACCTTCTCTGTAACATTAAAGGCTTTCTCCAATACTGTCTGTGTGTAATCACGTAACATTCCTCTCTGCACCTCTTCTCTGGTTCTGCACACCTGCAACATATGTTATGCAGAATTACTCTAGTTCACACACAATTATAATTCAATTACATAGTACACATCATACAAACTTAGAATCGAGTAATTTGTATTAACAAACAACCATTTACACAGGAATTTCTCCAATACTGTTTGTGTGTAATCACGTAACATTCCTCTCTACACCTCTTCTCTGGTTCTGCACACTTGCAACCTATGTTACGCAGAATTACTCTAGTCCACACACAATTATAATTCAATTACACAGTACACATCATACGAACTTAGAATCGAGTAATCTGTATTAACAAACAACCATTTACACAGGGATTTCTCCAGTATTGTCTGTGTGTAATCACATAACATTCCTCTCTGCACCTCTTCTCTGGTTCTGCACACCTGCAACCTATGTTACGCAAAATTACTTTAGTTCACACACAATTATAATTCAATTACATAGTACACATCATACAAACTTAGAATCGAGTAATCTGTATTAACAAACAACCATTTACACAACAATTTCTTCCTCGGTCTGATTTTCAATATCAGTGGCCTTTCATTTCCTGCCCATAGGCTTACAATCAAACCTATCTAATCTCACTCTAACTAACTCACTGGCTCTCTCTACCTCACTCTATGCTTTTTAGGTTTACATTTATACAAAGGTTATGTTTAACCAATTCTGGTTAAGATCCTTAATCTGCTGAACTAAATCCTGAGTATCCTCTAAGTCCACTTTTAACTCCAGTTAATCCCTAAGAATCCTCTTTAGTTCCACAAATCATGACACCACTTTCTAGTCTAAGCCTTATAATTGATTTTCAACTCTCTCATCATCACTCACCATCACTCATGTTCTCCTACATTCGAGAGATTTATAATTATCCTCACAATATCTAATTAATTCCTATTTTAATCACTCAAAACATTAATGATTACATACATAGGAATCCAACTTCCTTGAAAACACAAGATCCCCAAAGTTAACTAGAATGTAATGAAATTGCTGAGTTGTATGCTCCTGCATCAAGTTCAATGAGCTAGTTCTACTTGAGTTCAAGGAGCCAGTTCACTTGATTCGAGGAGCTAGTTTGATTTGATAAAGAAGGCCCCAAACTTGGTAAATCACGTGATTATGAACTAGAGACTTGTGTGTTCAACTCAACAAAGAAGGGTTTCCAGATCAGCACACTAGGGCAGAAAGAGAGGCTGAATAGCCTCAGCAAATTCTTCAGCCAACGTACATCTTTTCAAGGCCAAGTTAGCCTGTAACAGCTGCATAGATTAGCCTGTAACAGCTGTGCAGATCATCCTGTAATAGCTGCGCAGCCAAGGAGGCCGTTGAATAAGATAAGATAAGATAAGATAATTTTATTAATGTCCAACGAATGACCACAAAGTAGGTCAACGGGACTGCCGGTTACATAAGGGGCCTTGCCCAGTAGGAGAACCAATCGGTCTCCTCAGAAAGACAAATGCTGAAAGGAAGATAGAAACTAAAACAAGGCGGGTTGGGAAGAGCATATGGAGCTCCAATCCCGGCCATGCCTGTTGATCTCTAGACTGCGTCGTAGGATCACTGGTGAAGAAGACCCTGGGGACGCGGATGTGGGAGTCTGCTACTCCTAACATCCGAGGCCGAGAGAAAAGAACTGTGGGTAGTTCAGTAAGGTTTGCTGGTTTGAAGCGGTGGGCGCTGGTTGCCTCCCATTGTGTTGTCTCCGTGATCTAACGATCCTGGGCCGCCTCTCGGGGAGATGCCTGGAACGGTTCTGCTGCTGGGCCCTCGTAAGCAAGGGGCCTCTCCTCTTTACTGAACGAGGGTCTGTCGATCTGTGTGAGCCGGACTGATCGGTACTTGGACTGGTTGATCTCTTAACTCCTCGGGCTGAGGGGAGTATGCTGAAGAAAGAGGTGATCTGACGAGTAATGTTGGGTCGGACGGAGGCTAGAGGAATGCTCCCGATGCTTAAGAGTCCCCTGGATGTAAAGTGCGACGCATCTCTAGTCCGTGTAGCTGAAGAAGCTGGATAGGTTCTGTGGTCCTTTGAACAGACAGTGGTAGCGACCTCTGATCTCATAATATATTGGACAACCGAAGATGAAGTGCCATTCGGTTTCCACCTCCTGTGTATGGCATAGCCGACAAGTCTTGTCAACTCTCTATCTGGGGGTCTGTCTCTACCCGAAGCCTATGTGATCCAACTCTAAACTGCCCGAGGGGGATCTGAAGAGCATGCATCCAATGTCGAAGCGTGTACCGGGGGAGAACTATAAGCCCGTCTCTGATACTCAAGAAGTGCTCTGCATAGAAAGCCATCTTTGGGCGCAGGCCCCCCGGGGGGTTAATCCATGTGACCTGGATAAACTGCCTGTAGATGTCTTCCTTGATGATCATATTTAGTTTCTGCCTAGGGGGGAGTCCTTTGGGGGCGTTTAGGGAATACAGAAAGGGGGGGAGATGATCTATATGGAGTCCCACTGCCTCGAGGAACTTCGAGACCCATGTATACCAACACTTGGCTTTTCCTGGTTGGGTGCGGTCGATGGCCTCAGAAGAGTAGTAGGCTAGATAAGGGTACCTGTCGCGTCCTTTCAATGTATTTGCGAAGCTCCGGGCTTGGTGAAGAAAGGAGACCAGTCTGAAGGCTGTCTCAAGGCGGAAGGGCTGTGCACCAAAGTCGGCCAGTAGCAGATCAGTGTGTTGAGGGACAACAAATTGGAGGGGAATTTTTCCCACTATTTGTAATCAATTTTCTGAGAGTTTTTCTGAGCAAAATAATAATATAACACACACAAGTTGGCAGGTTTTCCCCAGTTGGGATTTCCTGGGTATTTCTATTGTTGTTTATTGAGTGCTTGTGTCTTCATAATTTTGTTTTCCATTGCTATTATTTGTTAGAATACTCGGCATATTTAACAAGTGAATTTTGCAGTTCAGTTTTCAGTTCTTGCATCTCAGAATACTTGTTAAATTAGCAGCTGGGTATAAGAAAACTAACATGGTATCGGAGTTATGATTGAAGACCAGAAAGTAAGAAATTTTTCCTCAAGGGTTATTTATGCCAGTTAGATTTTTCATAAAATGAACCAGAGATTAAGAAAAATAAAATGATTTTATTAACAAGAAATTGAGGACATCAATCCTCTTATGTACAAAATAGTTTCAAGGCTACAACCTTGAGGCCTCCAATCGTTCAAACAAGCTCCAACTTATACAAAAAGGTTCAAGGCTCCAACCTTGACCAAATTTCCCAAGACCCCAATCTTGGGTGAGGACACCTATCCTTTCAGTCAAGCACCAACTTGACAAAAACTAGGACATCAATCTCACCAAGCTTCAATAATAAAAAGTAATGTCAAAGTCTTCAATTAAGTCTAAAGGAACGCCTTCAAGAGTTTTCAACCAAAACTTTCTGCAAGATCTCACTGTGCACTTATGGCCTGCTCCAAAACACTGTATTTGCTTCACAGGTCTGAATACTTTTTGACAAATATTATTTTTAGGACCCAAATTTTGCTCTACAGGTTCTGCAAATAATCCAAAAATTGTAGCTCTAATAAGGTCTGCAACTTATCAAAAATTGTGACTCCAAAAGAATCTGCAAATGCCTCAATAGAGATTCTCCACAGGCTCACAAGATAGTCCTCATAAATCTGATGTGTAATTCACACCAGGTCCAAATACAGATCTGAATGCACACTTTCTGTACCACAGATGCAATTTACAGGTCCGTAGAGGTCTGCAAAAATGCCACCAAAAGAGTCCACAAGGAGCCAGCTCAGGTCTGTAATAAAGGATCTATAGATCTGCAAGGAAGGAGCAACTATGTCTGCAATCAGGTCTCCACAAATCCGCAAGAAGAGAGCTTCTGTATGTCACAAATCTGCAAGTACAGAGGTTCTGTATGTCTGCCATAAGGTCACCACAAATCCGCAAGAAGGGAGCTTCTGTATGTTTGCAGTAAGGTTACCACAAATCCGCAAGCTTCAGATGTATTAGTCTTTGACATCTTTGCTAGTTCATGAGATGTGAACTTGAATCTAGGATTGTTTATATACTTGTTTGTGTATGTTGAACAGACACGTCCTTTAGAAGAGCCGACTTATGTGAGGAAGGGCCGACATGATAGGCTGTCAAATGGTGCATTTTTAAGTTTCAAAAATTTAATTCTCCTTAATGACAAGGAGTTAGGAGATGTATGAGGACTCATTGGAAAGAACATAGTGTCCTTTACAAGCTGGAGTAAGAACTTCTTCAAGGTAATGTGTCAATGTTAAAAAAATAATTTTTCTTTTATGACAGACCCTATAATTTGTGACAGCCCATTGGAATTTATGGTATGATTTATTACATGATTAGGGCATTAGGATTAGGATATCTTTAACATATATATAGGGATATATATAGCTAGGGTTTCATAAATGCATACAAGGGCTTTTCATACATCACTAGGGTTAGGATTTTTATCTCCAATAAGGGTATCGAGGGCTAGGGTTTCATCATCTCTAATAAGGGCTAGTCTTGACATCATATTGACATCAATGACAACCTAATCAAGGAAGTCTTTCCTGAGAATTAGTGCTCTAGGGCTTTCTGCTAGCAGGGTTTGTGCAGGGGTTTTACTCATAGATTTCCCACTGTAACATGGTCTACCACAGGTTTGAGCCAAACCCTTTAACCACAAAGGCTTCCCCTTGAAGCCAAAACTTCCTTGATAACAGATGTTAAAAAATTACTGTAAAGAAACACAATATTTACCCAGAGAAAAAACATTAAAAGCAATCAACAACACAATACACAAACATAAACACAAAATTTTTCCCTGGAAAAACACAATTCGGGAGAAAGCCAACTAACAGAATTATATTTTTGCCCTTGGTCAAAACTCGGACAAGCCGCCCAAGTGAGCCTTCACTGTTCACCTCCCCTTGCCCATTGCATTGAAGTTTTCCCAAACCTTTGAAAGGCTTCATCACATGTATTCCACGGGCACAAAATCATGGGAAACCAAAACCATGTGCCCAAAACCACCACTGTAGATTGAATAACTCTGACTCTTTCAATGAGTCTAGTTTTACCTAAAAGATGACACCCCCAATTATCGAGTATTGAGTGATGCTAGTGCACAGGTCCATATAAGGTTCTCCATCTGTGTCACTCTGAATAGAAAACTGAGATGATATCTTGTAAGGAAGCATGGTCATCCATCTTCAACAACCTCTCTAAATATTGCATCCAGAACAAAGATTCTTGAAGAGGGAGGATTTGGAATGAACATAAATGGTTACTGAAACTTTATTTAAGCAGGTGTGAGTAATTCGGCCTTAGGTAGATCCAATTGAATGTTTTACACGTTTGATGTGTATATACTATATATAGACATGTTTGTGTACTACTGAAATATTTGTTTATATGTTTGTATCTAGGTTTATTGCTTACAGGTTTACCATTTCTCTGAAAATATTCACTGGACTGTTACGATTTCAGCTCTAGCTGTTGATTTATTCCCAGGGATAATGTTTTGACTTTTAAAATTAATTTAATATTTTCTAATATTTTTAAGAGAGAATATTTAGAATGTCAGTTAGCCATTTTCTCAATTAAAAATTAGATTATAACTTTCCTTTAATTCCTTGTGTTTTGTGTTATCTGTGTATGTGTAATTGTACTGGTAATTCTATTAGCATAGAATTGTTAAAGAAAACATGCATTGTTAATGTCAGGCCAGGCAGTAAATCCATTAGGCAGAAAAGATGATTTGATTCATTTCATTAGGTATGTTATTGTTATATACAAAAGGTGTGACTGCTCAGTTCATCTCCTGATGACTGTTCACATTCCTAATTTAACTATTTACATAAATTCACCCAATCGCAGAGGATTATTTTGCATATTAAGATCTATGGTGGTGAATAGTTTGGGCCATAAGCCTTTGATTATGGAGCAGAGTTCAAAGCAAATATGTTCTAAATTGGATGGCTATATTATTGCAAAGGACTGCTCAAAATACCTTAGCTATTCGTTGATTTTTGTGTTGTAAAATGTTGTCTTTTGCCATGTATTTTCTCTCATTTGGGAATGTTTTGGTGCTTTTTTATTCATTTAATGGTGCTCTTAGTATTGATACATTTTGCAATGTGTTTTTTGGCTTTTACAGGATGGGCCTCCTCTCTTTTCGTTGCCTGCATTTCTGAAGAATTAGACACATGAAGAATACATAAGAGAATATATGTTCATCATTCATAGTCTACTTGTCTAATCAAGTACGTGGCCTCTGTATGTATTATGAATGGTCATTGTTAAAGTCTATGGAACCTCTTGTATTAGGTTGGGAATATAATGCCTTGCCTATTGTCGAGCACTTATAATTCCTTTTTTAAAGTATCAATTCATTCATTTTTCTGTTCCACAGCGTGCATTTTTTTAGCTCCCTGATAAAAAGATTAAAAATAGGTGGTCGAGTGGTAGGTTCTCTTTGGATTGACTATGAAGAATGCATTATGTTGTTTGACACTTTTCTGCAGGGAGTGCATATTTTTGCACTTATGTAACCAAGTTGCCCATTCCTTGTATGAATCCCATCTGTTTTCTGATTATGATAATGGTTGTGCTTGGCCTGTAGTAAGAGACATGGCCTGGTTTCTTGGTTTTTGGAATTAGTTTAATGTTTTGTTTGTCAATTTTGTTGTCGACATTTTCTTAATGTTGGACCTTGTTAATAAATTCAAGAAATTGGGATCTGGGTAATAAAACCAAGCTTGCACCTGGATAGTATATCCACTCAACGAGGATGTTTTTTAAGTGTTGAGATGAACACCAAAGCAATTGTAAAGGATTAATGCTTAGTTTTCTACTTCTAATTCTTTTTGGCTAAAAGTTATGGCATTAGTCAAAGTAAACTTCCTCGAATGTCTTAGGAAGCTTATGTGCACAGCTTGAGTAGAAACAATTGGAATCCATTAATGTCTTTCGTATTGTTTTTTGATTTTTTCTGCCCATGTGGCCATTCCTAGATAATATTGGGTAGCAGCTAATGATGTTATCGTATAAAGAGTATCGAATTTGATCCAATGACACTACTAAACACGAAGCAAACTTCACCATAATTGGTTTCCCAGGCATCCATCCTTGCCAGCAAGGTATTTGTAGTATTTTGACCTGCCTAAGAAAATCAATAAGCAAAAGGATCATCACCGTCACATGATCCATCAAAATGGATGCGACTAGTATAATAGGCAAACAAAATATAGTTTCACAACTAATCTGAAGATCTACATACTCATGTAAGGCATCGTAGTCAGTATGGTACCGGAGAAGAATTTATTTGCTAGCTTAAACACCAAAAATCTCATTTTGGACACGAGTTGGATCTACACACTCATGTAAGGCATCGTAGTCAATCTAGTACTGGAGAACAATTTATTTGCTAGCTTAAAGGTCAAAAATCTCATTTTGGACACGAGTTCTTCACTGCTGAACCCTTTTGAATCTTTTTTGGAATGCCTAAAAATTCCCTAGCAATTTGATGGCGCTCAAAGCTTAATGATTTTTCCAATGGATACCATTAGCGTTACGTTCACCATCTTTAGAGCTCAATACTTAGATTCAACTCTTGTACTGTGCTATTCTATTTACATTGACAAAATATATATCTATAATGGTGTTTAATGTTTAAACTAGCTGGTATGGATGGATAGCAAAATATCAACCATTAGTCCATGATAAAGAATATTTTATTCTATTTCATAAAAACAAAAAGCACAATTTATTGGCAACCACTTTGTTCTCTCATTAACAAATGCAAAATTTCACAAATTTCCATTCTGAACACATGAGCCCCACCCTTTATATGCTCCTCACTTTTGTCTCGACTCTCGTCTCACTAGCTATACATTTGTACTAATCGACAATAGATTGAATAAAAAGAACTCACTCTTTGACTTGCTACTGGCACCTCAACAATTGAAAGGTTGCATGGCATAAGATGCAGAGTTTGCTCAACTTCTTTTAATGGGCACTGCGATAAATACTTATTACTTCGTAATCTTTATTTAGTTGGTTGGTTCCGTTACCCCAATATAATTTGATGGTCAATGCAGTCACTTCAGAAACCAATTTATGTGGCAGTGAAACACTTATAACAAAAATCTGATGTTTGACCCTTGTCAATCATTATAGTTTGGTGGTCGACTTCATTATCAAGATTCTCACTCCGTCCTTCCTCACGTTGAAGGGCTAATTCCTCTGCTAGTCTAATGTCCAAAATCGATAGCCTTGGAGATTCTTTATTAGTACCTGTGCAGAAGGATACTGATAGTAATCAAAATTTGTTGGTTGACTAACGATTATTTTGAATACTCGAGAGAATCCAGATGGCGGTTTTAACCTGAGTTTCAAGAAATTATGTATTATTTTAAAATTTTGAAATCGACTCCATTGCATAATAAGACCTGACATCACTAATTTAATAAATACTAAACATGATATTTATTTTATCACTGTTTGAATTGCCAAAGCGTCATCATTGGCTAAGACGTTCATTCAGGCCTTGGCTACCGAGGCCACAATTTTGCCCGAAAGCCATTTTCTACCAGAATTTTTTGTTGTTGTTGTTGTTTTTTTTAAATCCAAGAATTTTGATGGTGGAAATGGATTCAGTACCCATCAAAAGTCCCTCGCACACCTAAAATCCTGAAACCTGACAGTTGTAACCCAGATTTCCCGAAATTTCTGCTGGATTTTGGTCAAAATATTGCCAGAATTTCCATTATTTTCCGGGCAAAATTGTGGCCTTAGTTAGACTACTTTGTTAATTGTGTAACGATAAAGACGAGATTGTAAAGGCTTGTTAATACCGAGGCCTTAGTCTTGAATTTATGTAAGATCTTTAACCATCTTGGTACTCGAATTTTTCAGCGCTTATGTCGCTGCATCGAGCTTCTGATGCTATCTGACTCATGTTCCCGGCGACGACTACAATTTGTCCCCCTATGATCTATCCTTTTCCGATCACATAGAAAATAGAACGACGTGGCCCCTATCCCTTAAGGTAACATACCCCTTCTAGATCACATAGTAGCGGAAAAAATCCCGGTCGTTAATTGTTGTCCGGGAGCAACTCTGCCTCTTCAAATGAACATCGTATCTCCATTTTCTAGAGATCGCTGCACGATTTGTACACCCCATCTCATTCTTATCTCAGTTCTCTTAAAATGCTTCATACACACAGGCAGATAGCAGATAACCGTTCCCTGTCATCTGATATTTCACCAAATTATCCAAACTTGTTCCAATTTCTGCCTCAAATCGTTTTCTTAGTTCAGCGGGCACAAAACTTAGAAACAGTGCTCAAGATGCATGTTCCCGATCCAATGGATAAAAAGAGCCAAAACTTGAACCCGCTCCATTGCACCCACTACGAGAAACCAAGACATTGTGTTGCTGATGTTTTGGTGTTGTCATTGTAGATGTAAGCCCTGATTCCATGTGGGGGAAACAGTGGGAGGCAATAGGAGCCAACAGTCCCTTGAGAACCAATGGGAAGCTGCTATTGAATTGGTTCAGGATAATGAATATATATTTCAGAAATAGTGTAAAATTGGCATGACTGGAATCACAGGAATTGAAGACGTGCCCTCCGTGGGTAGAACATATGATCCTGCAGGTAGGAGGCGAGGGTTTACATGACATAGTCTCGGATTTATGGAAGTGCCCAATGACAAGCAACCATGAATGCGGGAGTGTTGTGAGTTGTCTCCGGCCAATTAACTGAATGTTAGTGACACTCTTAGTAACTTTTCCTATTCTGAAGAATGCATTTCTTAGGGCAGCTGTGTTCATCCCATAGCCTTGGTGGCGATATAAGCGTCCACAGACTACTACTCTAAGACAATATGTCATAAAATATGTCAATGGAAATAATATGTGACTAATGTGAAGGGTGAACTGCGACTTGAGGCTTAGTTATCGCGAGTTGTTCAATTGAGTCGGGGTAGCATGGCAAATATTGCAGCCTCTGCTTGACAGGTACCTTGCTTACATTAACTAACAGTGGTGAAAGGCCAATATAAAGTATGTTGATGAACTGTTTCTAACTTGATTAATAATGCGTGATAATCGCGCCCAGCATAGAGATGTCTTGAAATTATATGATATTCGAAGGATATAATCTCATCTTCAATTACGAAGAGCTCTATATGTTGTTGCTCATCGAAAAGCAACAATTTTGTAATAATGTAAACAAAATTTCTTATATTTTTAGGCTGCCATTTCCTCCTTATTTCCGCATTAATGATGTTTTCCTACATCAAGTGTTTTCCAATTCTTGCAAAGTGAGATAATTAATATCGGTGGCAGCGACGATGTTTGCTTATGCGTGTATTGAATTTTCATGGATATTTCTCATTTATAGTGTTAAATTTCTTGATTTTGTTTTACCGGTAGAAGTTGTCACTCAGATACCTGTGAGTTTTCGCTACGTTTTTACAAATAATACGAAAATATGTAACAAATATAATAATAGCGTTGAAACCTTGACACTAGTTAAAAATAGGCCGTTAGCTGATGATCTCATGCGACCAACCACGTCAGAGTGTCAAAAGGGCATTCAAAAAACAATACAAGTAACACAGAAGTGTACATCATGTGTTTTTTTTTTTTGGTTATTAATATTATGAAATCCCAAAAACTTACAAGAAAATGAGTGAAGGAACGATTCTCTTCAACCTCTAAACATCTCATTACAAACTTTCTGCTTCTACACAATCAACAAAGAAACTTTAGCAACTGGCTACACTGCATATACGAACTATTAATTATTGAAAAAAATAGATTTAAAATTATATATTTGACAAATTCTTAATTGTCAAAATTGTTTTCAGATTATTGCATTTCGCTTGAAAATAAAAGGTGGTATACCCTTGACAAATTTTATGCGGATCAAAACCAAGCTGGAATACCATACATTGCCCTATAGTTTCCCTAGAAGGATTATCGAGAAACTCCCATGGCTGTTGCTCTACCAAATTTACGATTGGCAAACCAACATTTGTTCTTAACCATGGCCATGATAATGTTAGGTATATACTACGTTTCCATCTAGTTTCCTGAGAAGGATTATCGAGAAACTCCCCATGGCTGTGCCTCTACCAAATTTGGTGGTCATTAGATATTTTGTCAATGATAATGTTATGCTGTCAGTTTTTTTTCGATTCAGAGTTTAATGAAGAAATACAGATGAAACTAAATAAATTATACACAATGCTTTTGAATAATTATTAAGATACTTATTCTAAAGACAGGCACTTATCCAACAACACGGGGATTCGTTGCTTTGCAGGCCTTGTTAATTATGAAAGTGACAATTTATTGCATGCATTAATTCAACTCTTGACTTTATAAATGATTTGTGGAAACTTTGATTCCAGATAGTGTTGCCCTCTTTCTGAACTTGATAGTCTTGCTTTCTCCTTAATCTTCACAGTCTTGCTTTCTCCTTAATCTTCACCAAGGAACTTGTTTGTATGCTTTGTTAGTTTTGGAGGTGACAAAGAATTATATACATTAAATATACTCCTTTGTGTAAATCATTTATTCAAAATTTGATTCTAAATGGTCTTGCCCCCTCCCTAACTTGACAATATTGCAGTCTTGTTTAAAGCTCATTAAGGGAATTGTCACTTTTCTGCCTTTGTTAAATAGGGAGGCAACAATGCATTAGATATGCTATACTTATTCCTTGTTTTGCATAAATCTTTTGATTTAAAACTGGATTCCACCCCCTCTCTAGTATAACATATTTGGCCGCTCAAAGTTTACTATGATCAATATTCATTTAAGCTCTAATTTTTATCTTTCAAAGCCCAATGCATTGGTGGGGCTTTTTATTGAGTTTTGTAGCTTGAGAGGTACTTCACAACCCTGAGTGTTGGGCTTGTGTGTGTTGGCACCATAAATGCTCCTTGTGGGCTAAGTACCCAAGTAGTGGGTTTTTAACCCAAAGTTATGGGCACAAACCAAGTTGTATTTTGAAGGTTTGACCATGGTTACATGTGTGGCACCCTTAATGGAGGAAGGGGCTACTAATGCAACCATGAAAGAGTTGATCGAATGATCAAGATTTTTTTTTTTTGTTAAATTTTTATTTGTATGTGTGGGTTAAAATAACATTAAGATCAAGTCGACCTTACTTGATAGAGGTTTCCTTTGGCGGAGGTCGTTGCACCTAGAAACACATATAAATAGACAAGCCTAGCCATTTGATCTACCATCATCCAAGTGCAAAATGTTAAGGAGAAGACCTTCGAAATAGTCACAACCATAAGGAGCCTAGTGAAGTGGAAAAGAGGACTGGTTTTGGTTTGTTTTTCTTGTAACTATTTAGGCCGAGTTAGCCCAATGCATTGGTGGGGCTTTTTATTGAGTTTTGTAGCTTGAGAGGTACTTCACAACCCTGAGTGTTGGGCTTGTGTGTGTTGGCACCATAAATGCTCCTTGTGGGCTAAGTACCCAAGTAGTGGGTTTTTAACCCAAAGTTATGGGCACAAACCAAGTTGTATTTTGAAGGTTTGACCATGGTTACATGTGTGGCACCCTTAATGGAGGAAGGGGCTACTAATGCAACCATGAAAGAGTTGATCGAATGATCAAGATTTTTTTTTTTTTGTTAAATTTTTATTTGTATGTGTGGGTTAAAATAACATTAAGATCAAGTCGACCTTACTTGATAGAGGTTTCCTTTGGCGGAGGTCGTTGCACCTAGAAACACATATAAATAGACAAGCCTAGCCATTTGATCTACCATCATCCAAGTGCAAAACGTTAAGGAGAAGACCTTCGAAATAGTCACAACCATAAGGAGCCTAGTGAAGTGGAAAAGAGGACTGGTTTTGGTTTGTTTTTCTTGTAACTATTTAGGCCGAGTTTGGTAGGAGGAAGTGTTGAAGAGGAGCATTATGGGCAATGTTTTGTGCTAGTTCAGTGTTACAAATACCTTGCTAAATAGGCCAAGATTTTTTGTGTTGGTACAAGACGGACTAAGCCCTAGTTTATAGGTTGGTTTGTGGTCTTAAGGAGTTGGAACAACATTATAAAAAAGACCAAGTGATAACACATAAAGGAGGAGTTTGTGGAGAACGATTTTCAAAGTTTTGAGGGCAGAAATTAGGGTTGACATGCACTGTCAAAAGCTCTAACTAGAGCCATGAAAAACTTCAGATGTTTGCATACGACTGAGACCTAAAGAGGTAGAAAAAGGCTGCTAGTCAAGGTATGTTGAATGTTGAATGTTGTTCTCATGTTGATGTTTTACTAAGTGGATGGGTGTCTAGATTGGACAATTTTGTTGGGCATCTTAAGTACAATTGGAGCACTGTTAGAAGGTGTCTATTGTGCCCTAAGTTCATTCCTTGTGATGGACTACAACATTGATAAGAGAGGAAGAATAATTGGAGCCTAAGTAGCTAAAATACGAAGGAGAAAAGGGAAGCCAAGAGGGCTAGTGAATCAACCCTAGTTCATTGTGTTGATAAGGACACCTTCAGTGGAAAGTGGGCAACCCCAAATAGCCCTAGGCTTGTCACCTTGGAGCAATAGTGTGACAAAAGTGGGTAGCAGAGATAAGACCCTGTGTGTTGCAGACCTTGAAGGACAAAGAATCAGTTAGAGGGAAAAGTTGTTTGGGCCTATGTTCAATGGCCCGAAGGAGTTGTGTTGACTAATAAAGGCAGATTGAGGCGCTGCATATTGTGAGGCAAGAGGACCTTCTAGAAGTGTTGAGGGTACTATGTGGACCGAAAGGAGTTGAGAAGCACACTACATCGACAAGTAGGTTAGTTGTATCTTGTTCAGGGCAGATTGGTTATCGTAGTTTTTGTTGATACCTAGCCTTGGTTGTATTGTATCAAGGGCCATTGTCCCTAGTACGGGAGGCCTAGACTGTTGTATTAAAGATTGTTAATATATTGAAGTTGGGTTGAAAAATTGTTTCTTGTGTATGTGTTGATGCACTGCTATTGTTTTTCAATGTGCAAAGTATTATTGCTGTGGCATTTTGGTGTGTTTGTGTTTGAGATTCTAAGATCCAAATTAGATTCCCGAGTGCCGTAGAAATTCAACATGGTATCAGAGCTATTTTGAAGGGCCAATGAATTAGAGATTGCACAACACATACAACTCAAGAGGGAGTTGGTTTCGTTGTTGTTGAAGGACTGCTAGCAATGGCAAAGTTGTTGGTTGGTCTGCGATATGAGGACAGGTTGGATGGGCCTTCTAACTATAGTCCATGGAAGGAAAGGATCAAGTTGGTCTTGATGGTCAACAAGATCTATGACTTTGCTGACAAGGAGATCAAGAAACGACTAACCCTAAGGAGTTGGAAGCGTATGGAGAGTTGGATATAAAGGCCAAGGTGATCATGTTAGATGGTGTCAAGGATCATTTGATACCTCATCTGTCGGGGAAGAGCAATGCCCATGAGATGTAGAAAGCTCTTTAGGATATGTTCCAGAACAAGAACGAGAACTGCGTACTAGTATTGAAGGATAAGTTGAAGAGCACCCAGATGTTGGATGGGGAGGCATTGGCGCCGTATCTGATGAGATTGTCTCAAGTTCGAGATGAGCTTGCTGCGATCAGAGAGACTATTTTCGATTATGAGATGGTGAGGATTGCTTTGAAAGGGTTCACTGAGGAATGGAAGCCCTTCATCAAAGGGATCATTTCCAGAGAGAAGTTGCCAGACTGGAACAGGTTGTGGGATGACTTCATTTAGGAGGAATTGCAAGACGAGGACCTTCATATGAAGAATAAGACTTTAGATGATAGCATGGCTCTTGCAGGGAGAATGAAGGGCAAGCTGAAGAAGGAGTCGAGTATGCTGAAGTGTTTCAACTGTGGTGAGTATGGTCATTATTCGACGAATCACAAGAAGAAGGGAGATAATGAGGAGAAGGGGAAGGAGGTAGTAGGTGTCGCCACTTCTTCTGAGCTAGATGACCTCTCAAGAAGATTGGAGAGTGAAGATTTTGCTCTAGTATCTCATTTCTTTGAGGGTGCCATCGACACGATTGCATGGTATGTGGACAATGGTGCATCGAAGCATATGACAGGTTTGCATAATGTGTTTGAGACTAAGTGGGACTCGAAATTGCACATGATGGTGGGAGACAAGGGTCAGAAGGAGATCAGAGGATCAGGGGTTGTTCCATTCAAGATGGAGTCAGGACATATGATGCGAATTCAGGATGTACTGTTTGTACCAGGGCTGAGATATAATGTATTTTCTGTCTTAGTGATCGAGCAGAAGGGGTTTGACATGATTTTCCAGGATGGGAAAGCAAAGCTCAGGTCCAAAGGCTCCAACTCTGCTAGAATGGTCATCGAAGATAGGGAGTATGGCCTCTATTAGATGACGAGCAAGCTTATAGATCATGGGAAGCACAAGTAGGTGCAGAGTCCTGAGGCTTAGGGGGAGCCAAATTCTAGTGGGAGTATGCGAGTTTAGAGGGAGAATGTGCAACCCAAGAAGAGCTCATGGTTAATGGGGAGAAAGGGTGCTTCTACAACTGGCAAGAAGGAACTGTGTGATGGCCTGAAATAATTTCAGGAGGAAGCAGTAGGCTTCTCATGGCAAAGACACCACTAAGACAAGCATAGTTCATTCTTCAGGGTATGCTGGAGTGGTGAGCACTAGGAGTTAGGCTAGTAGTGATGATGATGACGAGATACCTCCTATTGGTGGAAGTACCTCCGTCGCTAATAAGGAGTGTTGAGTTTTTAATCTTGGCAGGTACTTCACAACCCTGGGTACTGGGTTTGTGTGAGTCACCATAAAAGCTCCTTATGGGCTAAGTACCCAAGCAATGGGTTTTGCACCCAAAGTTGTGGGCACGAAACCAAGTTGTATTTTGGAGGTTTTACCATGGTTATATGTGTGGCACCCTTAATGGAGTTGATCGAATGAGTAAGAGACTTTTTTATTTGTATGTGTGGGCTAAAATGACATTAAGATCAGGTTGACCTTACTTGATAGAGGTGTCCTTAGGTGGAGGTCGTACCTAGAAACACATATAAATAGAGGAGCCTAGCTGTTCGATCTACCATCATCCAAGTGAAAAACGTCAAGGAGAAGACTTTTGAAATAGTTGCAACCATAAGGAGCCTAGCAAAGTGGAAAAGAGGATTGGTTTTGGTTTGTTTTTCTTGTGCCTGTTTAGGGCAAGTTTGGTAGGACTAGGTAGCACAAAAGAGGAGCATTCTGGGCAATGTTTTGTATGTCGTGCAAATACCTCGTTAAACATGTTGAGTTTTTCTATGTTGGTAGAGGAATGTAATGGCCCTTCTTAAATTATTTTGGAACAAGATTTATTTCTACATTTTGGGAGTCAATTTTGGTGAAGGCGAGGCCCATTAGATTTTTGATAGAATACTTTTAGGAGCTAGAGGCAAGTTAATTTTATTTTATTTTGTTTTGTTAATGATATGTCGGGACCACCCACATAAGAAATACGCACTACTTAAGCCAATGATTCGAAATGCATGAGAGGGGAGAAAAGGCGGGAAGAAAGGCTCCACCAAAGTTATAAAAGGAAGACAACACACTTCATTTGGCATTCATGGCTTATCAAATTTGATTCTGTTGCTCGAGCTGTTTAGCTTGGTCACTTGCTGTTTAGCAAGAGTTTTCCAAGTGGAGATCTCACCCTTTCTTCGAGGAACTTTGAGTGCCATCCTAGAGAGGTTCATCCATTATCATCCATAGGAGATTTGTAAAGAGATTTCTAGCATTTGTATTCAGTTCACCCTAGCACTGTGTATTTCTGGAGGACGTAGTAGTGGATCTAGTGTGGCAATTGCAACATTCTTCCGGAGGGTTATTACCGGGAGAAATTAGGAGACAAAGGCTCAATAGATTTGTTGGCTATTGGTTGAGTTTGAGGGCTGGAAGTGGCAACAATATTCAGGGGTGATTTTGCAGACTCAATGGCTAGTGCAGAAGAGAGAAACTGGGCATACGTGGGAGATAGAGTTTCAACCATTGGGGCTATTGCCTGCCGGGAGAATTAAGAGAATTATTGGTGGAGTTGATTGCTACATTTCAGGAGTGTCTGGGGAGGATTTTGCTAGTGGTTTGACAAACAACGTGCTTCAACGACTATTAGAAAGCATAGGGCTTTTGGGGGTCGATTTTGGACAGTGAAAATCCGGTCAAACATTTTGTTATGAAACCACCTCACAAAAAGATATAAAAGATAGATGAATGCCTTAGAAATAAGCCTCTTCAAGGGGGCAACCTCCTTTACATTACACAAGTGAACAATTTTTAGATGATACAAATGACAAGACCTCCTTTCTATATATAGGAGTCTAAGAGGTCATAATATAATGAGAGTCGACATAACAATAATAATGTAGGGGCGCAATAATAACAATAGTGGGCTTCTATGGGGCACAATAATAACAATATGGGGACTACATGGGTACAACAATATAATAAGGGGGTTGTACTAATAACAATAAGGGGTTACACTAGTAGTATAGGGACCTAACATGCCCTTCTCCTTCAAAAAGTGTTGTTCTCAATGCTTGAGTAGTTCTTGATGCTTTTGTATAAATTCTTGTCCTCCCATGTGGAATCTTTAACGGGTAAGTTCTTCCACTTGATGAGATACTCTGAAATTGATCTATTTCGTAGCTATCAATTTCTCGGTTCTGTGGTTGCTTCAGATTCCAATATGATTTTTCCTTGTCAAGTTCTCGCAATATTGTGTGAACTTGGATCTTCTGCAACTTTTGAATGAGTTCCCACTCCTTTGGGCATATGGATATCTGTAAGGCTTGATGTTTGGAGGAACACTTCCTGGAATCAAATGAATAGCATGATCATGATCAAGAATAGGTGGGAGGCCTTTGGGAGTCTCAAATACTTTGGAATGATTGTCCAAAACGTTTTGGAGATATGGAGAAATACATGATTTCTATGTGGGATCCTTTAGTGAACATAATTATGTAATTACGCCCTGTTTTTCTTTATTTAGAAGCTTTGTCATGATGTTAGAGTTGATTATCTTTATAGGTTTCCATTCGATACCCCTCAATTCACCTTCTTTTTCTTCCCAAAAGAATTTCAAGGAAAGTTCTTGAAAATTAAAAACTATTGTACCCAAAGATTGTAGCCATTGGACTCCTAGTAAAACATTAACACCACCCATTGGAATGGAAAGCATTGGGCTATTCAATACATATTCTCCCATGGATAGCTTGATATTATGGCACTTTCCAGAGAAATTTATGGTTCCTCCACTTGCAACCATCACTTGACACTTTGGTGCTGGATATAGGAAGCAATTCAATTCCTTGGCTATCTTACAATGAATAAAATTATGGGTACTGCCCGAATCAATCAACACTATTACCTTTTTCTTCTTGATATGTCCTTTTATCTTGATAATTTGAGGAGTGGTAATTTCTTCCAATGCATTACAAGATACGGTTCGATTCATTTCTTGATGCTCGATGTGACCTTTCAATTCTTGAACATTTTTCTTCTTTATATGTCATTCTATATTGATAGTTTGAGGAGTGGTAATTCCAGCCAATGCATTACAAGATATGGTCGGATTCATTTCTTCTTTTTTTGATGTGATCTTTCACTTCTTGAACCTTTTTCTTATTGATATGTCATTATATCTTGAGAGTTTGAGTCGTGTTAATTCTTTCCAATGCTTTAAAAGATATTGTCGGATTCATTTCTCCTTTCTCTGGGGTGGGTTCCTGGTGTATATCCTCTTCTTTTGATGTTTCTTGATCATTTTTTTCCTCCTCTTCATAATCTATGTAAAATAACTTCTTCTCAGCACACTTATGACCTCTAGTGTATTTGCTATCATAATTATAACAAAGCCCTTTTCGTCTTTTTTCTTCCAATTGTTGTGGTGTAAAATTTGTAGGTTGTGGAAGGCTAGGAGAAAAAACACTTCCATAATTATAGTCGTGAGTGGTGGAATTCCTTGCTTCCATAATTTCGCTTTCAATTTTCCTTGCCAATATGAATGCTTTCTCCAATGAATTAGGTTCCCAAAGACGAACCTTGTGTTGAATGTTATCATTTAAAGTCCCTATGAAGACATCAACAATTTTTTTCTCTGGAATATCATTTACCCTTATATTCAATTTTTGGAAGTCCTCAATGTGCTCTGCGATTGAACCCTCTTGTTTGAGATTTATCAATTGGCTAAAGAACGTGTTTTTCTTTGTATCCTCATAATGTGCTCTCATTTTCTCCGTAAAATTGACCAAGTGACAAGTGGTTTATGAGAACAAAGCCCTTTATACCATAAAAACTGATTCAGTTCTAAATAATTAGATGCAATACATACCTTTTGTAACATTGGCACACCATGTAGATCAAAATATTTCTCCATCTGTAATATCCAATTTACCGGATCCTTGCCATCAAACTTCCTCATCTCTTTTTTTTCTTGATTTTAGGAGCTCGATCTTGAAATGAATGTAACTATGTACTTTTAGATCTTTAAGAACTGAAATTTCGGTTTGTAATAACACTCTGAGTCCTCTTTCTAACTCCACAAGTCTAAATGCAATTGGATTCCTGAGGAAAGATCTATTCCTAATCTCCTGCGATGACCTAATTATAGGTTAGTTCAGTAGAGTGAACTTGTATGACGTGCCACGTGTCACTGTTTCAACCTTAGGTTCTGAAAATTATACCCAAACAAAACACTGTCTATCCTCTTTCTGTAACTTACGAAATTTCAATCTGACGCTTAGAGAGAACGTTATGACGATTTTCCCAAGGTCACCTGTTTAGGATGTAATGCGGGGGACTGCAAAAACCCTAAATTCCTCAGATCATATATCTGAAAATATAGCGAGACAAGATTTGAAATTCAGACCCGAGGTTCAGACAAATTTCTTCTCAAATGAGGTTTTTTTTTAGGTTTTGAAACTTCGTAGTGAAACAATTATAGCGAAAATTCCACGATGATTTGTTTTAGATGAAATTCTGGAGCTTGCAAAAATATTAACTTCCTTAGATCATATATTCTAAAATATAGGGAGACAAGGTTTGAAATTCAGAGTCGATGTTCAACGAGATTTTGTTTCAAATAGGTATTTTTTTTAGCTTTTGAAACGTTGCAAAAAAAAAGTTATAGTGAAAATGCCACGATGACTAGTGTGGAGCAGCGAAACCCTAGAATCCAAATCTCTGATACCAAATGTTATGAAACCAACTCACAAAAAGATAGAAAAGATAGATGAAACCCTAAATTCCTCAGATCATATATCTGAAAATATAGCGAGACAAGATCTGAAATTCGGACCCAAGGTTCAGACAAATTTCTTCTCAAATGGGTTTTTTTTTAGGTTGTGAAACTTTGTAGCGAAACAGTGATAGCGAAAATTCCACGATGACCTGTTTTAGATGAAATTCTAGAGCTTGCAAAAATCCTAACTTCCTTGGATCATATATTCTAAAATATAGCAAGATAAGATCTGAAATTTGGACTCGAGGATCAACCAGATTTCCTCTCAAATGGGTTTTTTTTTTTAGCTTTTGAAACGTCGCAGAAAAAAAGTTATAGCAAAAATGCCATGATGACTAGTTTGGAGCAACGAAACGTAGAATCCAAATCTCTGATACCAAATGTTATAAAACCAGCTCACAAAAAGATAGAAAAAATAGATGAACACCTTAGAAATAAGCTTCTTCGAGGGGGTAACCTCTTTTACATTATACAAATGAACAATTCTTAGATGATACAAATGACAAGACCTCCTTTCTATATATAGGAGTCTAAGGGGTTATAATATAATTAGAGCCGACATAACAATAATAATGTAAGGGCACAATAATAACAATAATGGGATTCTATGGGGTACAATAATAACAATATGGAGACTACATGGGCACAACAATATAATAAGGGGATTGTACTAATAACAATAAGGGTTACACTAGTAGTATAGGGACCTAACACATTTCTAGGTTTTTGTGAGTTTATTGAGAGGAGTCTTTGACTAATTTTGCAATTTTTTTTCGGGGGATATTCAGACCTAAAATCCTAATTTTTATAACATGGCGAATTGTTAGTTAGTTGGAGAATTTGCACCATTTTGTGGGTTCGAATTTGGCTTGGAGATAGGCCAAACATTTTTTGGGGTTTTATTTATTTATTTATTTTTTTTTCTGGGTTTTTGGTGGAGAGCTCCAGATTAATTTGGTAGAATTTTTTGAGCACTTTTGGAGGTTGAAACAAGGGTTTCTTCCAACCAACAGTTGAAAAATTTCTAAGGCGGGCATAGAACATTGAGGAGAAGTCTTTCCTTAGCACCCGGGCAACATTTTTCTCACCTGGGATTGTCTAGCTTGCTTCGGCAAGCCAGGTGCACATTCCATGCATTGTACTATCCTTTGATAATAAAATGGCTCAGTTTGGCGCAGTTCTGGTGCAAGTTTGTGGGTGTTTAACTGTTGTCTAAATTTTTCTGTGTCATATGTGTATTTTGCTTGTTTAACACTGTTATTTCCTTTTTGGAACATTACAGTGGTATTAGAGCATGATCTTGGCCCAACTGTGGGTAACCAGTAAGAGCATGGAAGATTCGGGTATGTAGGAACAATAACCGGTGAAACCATAGACAAACCCATGGTTCAAGAGAGCTTCAGTGTGCATAAATTCTGGGGTGGAATCCATTGGGACAATGAGAGGTTGACCTAGTTGAGGAGGGTGACATCCCAAACCCATCCTCATCTTTACAGTAGAGACACTAAAGATACACAGACCATGGAGGTGCAACCATCTACACCATGTGGGGTAAATCGACAGACTTAGGACACCAAATCTCCTTGAAAGGCGCAGGCATGATAGCAACAATTAGAGGGTGAGACTAGAAGGCACTTTTGCTGGTGGAGACCTGGCTTTAGATATGAGGGGCCTGAGGAGGAGATTGTGCATGAGGCAGATGACACACAGGAGTGTGAGGAGCACATTGGTATACCTAGTGTGGCAGTGGAGTCACCATTGTTGGAGGCCTATTTGATAGCACCAATTGACATCTTGGGGGAGAGAGTAGAGCATACACCCATAGGGCCATCCATTGATGAGGTGCCAGGAGACACATAGATGTCCACTGCTGAAGAGGTGAAATCCGTTGTTGAGGTATCCATTGATGAGGTATTTGGGGTCGTGACCAAGTTTTTAGGTGATAACAACATATGACAGGATGATGAGGTGCTGAGAGACATCACCACCCTTGATGAGGAGATGATAGGTACATAGGCACCTAAATCTAGGACAGAGTTGCAGGATGACAATCACCTACAATAACATGGAGAGCACATAGAGGGGCATGAGCTAGTCATGGAAGGGTAGTTTGTGACTCATGTTGAGCCAATGGTGGAGGAAGTCGAGCAGTGGTATTTGGGGCCAACCACTAACTTAGAGCAGATAGATGCACAAACCGTCAACAAAGTTGCAGTACTTCCAGATAGTAGCTTTCTTTGGGCTTATATAGATGGGGCTTGCAACATTGCTATACTACCTTTACACCACAGAGAGAGAGATGTAGAGATCCCCTGAAAATTTTTATGTGTTGACCAGGATGGTGAGTCGAGGTGACATGAGCTGCGTAGGGTGCAACACTCGCAGGATGGAGAGCTTGTTCTATGTGTTGGAGTTTGTGCATTCGATCGCTCTCTTGGGGTTGGATGGCGATAGATTTTGAGTTGGTACTCGGTGGAGTGGGCTCTCAGACATCGAGGGTACTGGAAGCCCAAGTTGGCATTGGGATCTAGGCGGGGCTTACTATCCGACATTAGACATGCTAGATGCCTATGGCATTGATGAGGTAGTCAACCTAGTGCACGAGTGCATTCATTCCTCAGGGGAGTTCCAGTCGGCGCTAGTGGCTAGGTAGTTTGTGAGCATACTCCATTGGTTGTTTTGGCATGTTGGTTGCGCATGGGGGCGCAAGATGATTAACATTTTCTGGCAGGAGTTGGTTGGAGGAGGTGGCATGGGTAGGCCACCATACCAGATGTTATAAGGAGACGATGTTCTCCCATTGAGGTTTAGGATTCAGGGGTCACAAAGGATCAACACAATAGAGATATGCCCTTTAGAGGGAGTGGAGTTAGGGTGCTCAAGTCTACCAGGATGGATGGGGGGACATGACACATGTAATGGTGGGGTCACTAGCAGAGTGGAAGACACTTTGGCACATGCGAGATACCATATGTTACAGAGTGGTATGACAGTAGAGTGGTACACAACACTGCAAAATGTCAGGTCATAACGTCCAATGTT
This sequence comes from Pinus tabuliformis, assembly GCA_031772625.1. Taxonomy (NCBI): domain Eukaryota; kingdom Viridiplantae; phylum Streptophyta; class Pinopsida; order Pinales; family Pinaceae; genus Pinus; species Pinus tabuliformis. Next base: position 474,588,670 of record CM062810.1, on the reverse strand, counting down.
ATATAGAGGGATGTGGCCTGATGCATACATACCCAATTCTAGGCCATAGCACCCAGTGGTGTGTAGGGCTATGTAGCGAGGAGAAGTGGCCTGCAAAGGAGCATGGAGATGCATGATGGTATACCACGACATGCTAGTTTACATTGTGGGGTAGGAGGAGTGACTCGCATTACATTGAGGACATGCGGGGAGTGACAGGTACAGTGACACAGGGAGGACACCTGATGGTTCAGGATGGTATAGCTCTAGCTGGGGGTATCTAGTGGTGTACATGGACAAGTTGCGGCGTATAGTGGCATGTCAAGGAGTGCAGTGGTACTTGGTGGTATGCCACTTGACACATGATGCGGCGCAGTGGGCTCTTGGAGCGTTGCCTCCAGGGAGACATATAGACAGGGATAATAGGTGCGCTATTGGACACAACTCACCTGGGATCGATGAGGACATTGTTGAGCATCTGGGGACACCACATTTAGTGGAGGCATGGCCTCTAGGGGGTTATTGGCAGATCCAAGGTGAAAAGAGGGTCGTTTGTAGGATTACTCTTAAGCATTTCGACAGACTCTTGATCATACTCTTTGGGACATACCCACCCATCATACTCCAGTGTTTCTTACAGTCGCAAAGGGTTTGGCTGTTGCCTTTTGAAACTCTCCATTTAGGGAGTAGGGCATGGGAGGCTCACCTTAGGCAGTTGGATGAGACATCGTGTGTTATGGGCCGAGAGGAGACTCTCCAGTTGAGACACTTGGTAGGTGCACGAGTTGACAATTACATACTTAAGGTTAGCATGGTTGATTGTCGAGGTAGCATATGTTCCACCTCTAGGCTCACACTTGGGGAGGTGGCTGAGAGGGAGTTACATGGTTCTTTTTCAGTTGGACAACTCGAGGCGTTAGGTGAGCATGAGGTGCAGAGGACAGTAGTCCTTATTAGTAGGATGATGCCTAGGCTTTCGACAATAATCGAGCACATCATCATGAGCGGGGATAACAGATATCGCTGTGTGATTTGGTAGGCACAAAGCAGTTGGATATTCGCAACACAGGTTCTGGATGCTCAGTGCCTACCTATTAGATACCTACAGGAAATCGAGACAAGGCATAGAGGGGTCCCAATAGCTAGCAGCATATCATAGCGACATGCAAAGAGGATTGGGGGTTGTGGACCTCCAGTATGGTTATGTCATATAGTGGATTGGTGGGATACTGCACTCCTTAGTGAGCATGGTTAGGATAACAGGTGGAATGATTCATTCACATGAGGACACATGGGGGATTAGCGAAGCCTTCACCATAGGATGAGGAAAATTGTTGCTTAGGATTGGGGCTAGCCATGGAGTGATAGGTGTTGGAACTATTGAGTCGCTTTGGCAAGATTGGCCTATCCTTGATCATCGCATAGATTATGGCTGAGAGTTATGGGAGAGGAGGCTCTGGTACAAGGATGCTAGGCAGTTAGTCATGACCAGAGTGACATATGTCAGCATGATAGGTTCCTTTTGTGGCGGGCAGGGGATTATGGTATAACAACGTTGAGAAGTTCAACTACCCGTAGAGGTGAGATGGTTTCTACAGGGGAGGGTCATCCAGATCTTCCATTTGGTTTTAGTGATTCGTTGATGGTGTGGGGAACTACATCAGTGTGACAGGGTGATCGAAAAGAGGAGATGAGGGAAGGCCCAGGTAGACGAGGGTTCAAACCACCAGGATTGGATTGCATCTTCAGGAGTTTACTCTTGTAGTGCATGAGAAGGACTACTCAGTAGGGAAATTTAATGGGGGGTTGGGCAGAGTCCTACATTATCATGATGCTCTACTTTTTGCTAGTATGCAGAGGGCTTCTGGTACCTGTATCTGGTTGGATAACGAGTGGAGCAAGGTGTGCTTCACATTGATTAGGATGGCTTGAGATCCTGGTATCGAGGGATTCTTTCATGTCGAGACAATTCTGAGAGTGGGGATGACTCAATGGTACATTTGGGACCCTAGTATTATTGGTGGTTATAGTGGTGATCAACATTCAGAGAGGGCACTTGTTCATGAATTGCCCGAGGACAAACAATTTTTGGCAGGGAGGACTCTAATGTCCTTTCCTAAATTATTTTGGAACTAGGTTTATTTCTACATTTTGGGGGCCAATTTTGGTGAAGACGAGGGTCCATTTGATTTCTGATAGAAGACTTAGGAGTTCGAGGCAAGTTAATTTTATTTTATTTTGTTTTGTTAATGATATGTGGGGGCCACTAACATAAGAAATATGCACTCCCTAAGCCAATGATTCGAAATGCACGAGAGGGAAGAAAAGGCGGGAAGAAAGGCTCCACGAAAGTTATAAAAGGAAGGCACCACACTTCATTTGGAATTCTTGGCTTATTGAATTTGATTATGTTGCTCGAGCTGTTTAGTCGGGTCACTTGTTGTTTAGAAAGAGTTTTCCAAATAGAGAACTCACTCTTTCTTCGGGGGACTTCGAGTGCCACCCTAGAGAGGTTCATCCATTATCATCTAGAAGATATTTGTAGAGAGATTTCCAACATTCGTATTTAGTTCGCCCTAGCAGTGCATATTTCTAGAGGACATAGTAGTGGATCTAGTGTGGTCATTGCATCGTTCTTCCGGAGGGCTATTGCTTGCAGAAATTAGGAGAATATGGCTCAATAGATTTGTTGGCTATTGGGTGAGTTTGAGGGCTAGAAGTGGCATTAATATTCATGAGTGATTTTGCAGATTTTGTGGCCAACACATAAGAGAGAAGCTGGGCATACAAGGGATATAGAGTTTCAGCCATTGGGGCTATTGCTTGCTAGGAGAAATCAGGGAAGTATTGGTGGAGTTGATTGCTACATTTCAGGAGTGTCTCGGGAGGATTTTGCTGGTGGTTTGACATTCAACGTGCTTCAACAACTATTGGAAAGTGTAGGGCTTTTGGGGGTCGATTTTGGAAGGTCAAACTCTGGTCAAACTATTTTTGGGTTTTTGCTAGTCTATTGAGAGGAGTCTAACTAATTTTGCAGATTTTTTTGGCGATATTTGAGCCTAAAATACTAACTCTTATAACAAGGCGAATTGCTAGTTCGCTGGGGAATTTGCACCATTCTATGGGTTCTACTTTGGCTTGGAGATAGGCCAAACCCTTTCTGGGTTTTTTTGGGTTTTTGGTGGAGAGCTCAAAATTAATTTGGTGGAATTTTTTGAGCACTTTTGGAGACTCAAATAGGGGTTTCTTCTAACCAACAATTGTAGAATTTCTAGGGCCAACACAGAACATTGAGGAGAAGTCTTTCCTTGGCTTTCAGGGAACATTTTTCTCACTTGGGATTGTCTAGCTTGCTTTGGCAAGCCAGGTGCACACATTCCATGCATTGTACTATCCTTTGATAATAAAATGGCTCAGTTTGGCACAATTATGGTGCAATTTTATGGGTGTTTAATTGTTGTTTGAATTTTTCTGTGTCATATGTGTATTTTTCTTATTTAACACTATTATTTCCTTTTTGGAACATTACAGGAAGGACAAAGCCCTAGTTTAGGGCTTGTCTGTGGTCTTAAGGAGCTGAAACAACATTATAAAAGAGACCAAGTGACAGTGCAAAATGGAGGAGTTTGTGGAGAAGGGCTTGTGAAGTTTTTAGGGCAAAAATTAGCGCTGACGTGTATTGTCAGAAGCTCTAACTAGAGCCATGAAAAACTTCAGATGTTTGAATGGGGTCGAGACTTAAAGAGGCAGAAGAAGGCTGCTAGTTAAGGTATGTTGAATGTTGTTGTCATGTTGATGTTTTGCTAAGTGGATGAATGTACAGATTGGAAAATTTTGTTGGGCATCTTAAGTACAATTGGAGTGCTATTAGAAGGTGTCTATTGTGCCCTAAGTTCAGTCCTTGTGAAGGACTACAACACTGATAGGAGAGGAAGAATTATTGGAGCCTAAGGAGCTGAAATTTGAAGGAGAAAAGGGAAGTCAAGAGGGCTTGTTAATCAACCCTAGTTCATTGTGTTGAGAAGGACACCTTCAGTGGAAAGTGGGCAACCCCCATAGCTCTAGGCTTGTCATCTTGGAGCAACAATGTGACAAAAGTGGGTAGTAGAGATAAGACCTTGTGTGTTGCAGACCTTGGAGGACAAAGAAGCAGTTAGAGGGAAAAGTTGTTTGGGCCTATGTTCAATGACATGAAGGAGTTGTGTTGAGTAATAAAGGTAGATTGGGGAGCTACATATTGGGAGGCAAGAGGACCTTTTAGAAATGTTGAGGGTATGTGGATCGAAAGGAGTTGAGAAGCACACTACATCAACAAGTAGGTTAGTTGTATCTTATTCGGGGCAGATTGGCTATCATAGTTGTAGATACCTAGCCCTAGTTGTCTTGTATAAAAGGCCATTATCCTTGGTATGGAATCCCTAGACTATTGTATTAAAGATTGTTAATACAACGAAGTTGGGTTGAAAAATGATCTTGTGTACATGTTGTGGCATTTGTGCGTGTTTGTGTTTGAGATTCTAAGATCCAAACCAAATTCTCGAGTGCCATAGAAATTCAACATTTTCACCTTGTTTCATTATCATTACATACGTTAGACCTGCTATTTTCTTAAAATTTGATTCCAAATAGTATTTTCCCTTGACTTAAGTTCAATAAGATTAAGTTTCTGGTAAATTCTTTCGGATTAATCACATCATGAGTTGTTTCATTTAACCTCAAAATTGCAAAGCTTAATGTCACCTTGTTTGGAAATGTAAGGTTATGTCATTGAAGAGCTTACAAGCACAATTCAAAGATTCAAACCATAGTTATCTTTTCCTTGGATCTTAGTGAAGAGTTTGCTCAAGTGCCTAAATCTTGCTCATGTTTCCCCAAATGTTTCAAAACATTTTTTTTATAATATTTATTCAGTTTTTACAAAACCAAAGTATTTTTTGGCTTCTCAAGGTCCTTAGCTAGATTAGTTATTCCTTCATAGATCTCTAGCATGGAGATGTTTCAAAACATTTTTTTTTATAATATTTATTTGGTTTTTACAAAAGCAAAGTATTTTGTAGCCTCTCAAGGTCCTTAGCTAGATTAATTATTCCTTGCTAGATCTCTAGCATGTAGTGGGCATTTCTCGATGAACATAATGTCTCTAAATTTTAGAAAGGATTCTTATAAGACTAAAATCTTGGAAACATTTCCTAAAAGTGAACTTTTTTGTCATGCTTAAATTTGATAGTGGAATTGACATGATTGGGTTAATACACCACTTATTCCTTCCTAGATCTCTAGCATGTAGTGGGCATTTCTCGATGAACATAACGTCTTTGAATTTTAGAAATTTAGATTGGATTCTTATAGGACTACAATCTTGGAAACATTTCCTAAAAGCGAACTTTTTTGTCATGCTTAAAATTGATAGTGGAATTGGCATGATTGGGTTAATACACCACTTATTCCTTCCTAGATCTCTAGCATGTAGTGGGCATTTCTCGATGAACATAACGTCTTTGAATTTTAGAAATTTAGATTGGATTCTTATAGGACTACAATCTTGGAAACATTTCCTAAAAGTGAACTTTTTTGTCATGCTTAAAATTGATAGTGGAATTGGCTTGATTGGGTTAATACACCACTTATTCCTTCCTAGATCTCTAGCATGTAGTGGGAATTTTTCGATGAACATAACGTCTCTGAATTTTAGAAATTTAGATTGGATTCTTATAGGACTACAATCTTGGAAACATTTCCTAAAAGTGAAATGTTTGTCATGCTTAAAATTGATAGTGGAATTGGCATGATTGGGTTAATACACCACTCTAAACATCATTATGGTGCTTTGATTTAACTGCATTTCCTTGTTGCAAGTGATAAATTTTAGGAACGAGCAATTTGTTTTTACTTTGTAATTGCAACTTTTTAAATGATTCTTTAGTTTTGCAATGTTCTTGGGTGTTTAGGATTTTTTTTCTTCAGAAACTCAAAATGATTTTTAGCCAATCTATTGATAGAGTTTGGTTATGTTTATTGAACAACATAACCCATATTTTATGAGGCAATTTTAATTCCATTTTTATTAGATTGAATTATATTTTGTTGATTTCAACCTCCATTATTATGTTAGCAACCAAATTTTGCAATATTTATTACTTTGTTTTGGATCAATGCTTCCTAAAACTCTATTAATAAACAATATTCATGCATTTTATACCAAGGTGTGTGGAAATTGTAGTAGTGGCCTTAAGGAAAACATACCAGTGTCGAAATGGCTTATAAAAGGCTTGTAACTGCCTAGGGCCATGTAAAAGAATAATAGTCTAAATCCTAAAAAGACCAACACATTTCGCAGTCATAGGGCCTGAGGTTGATAACGACATGCTTAAAGCACGAATTGTGCCTAAGTGGCCATAATAAATACCAACATAAACCCTGGGAGCAGTAACGGATCTAGGATCAAGGAGTGGGTGCACCTAGTACATGGTGCATTATCAATGGGTGAGGGGTGTACAATCCATTGTCTACTTGTGACTTTGGCTTCTTCTCCATAGAAATAACCAAGTTTTCCTTGGGGAACTTGTCATTTAGTCATGAGGAGGTGGGCATCTATGGTGTGGATGATGATAGTTTTGACATTTATTGTGCTCACCAACCACACAATCAACCTTTTTCATGCAGAAGAATCAACCATAGGCAAGTCATTTGGTATTGATTCAAGAGGGGTCATGAAATCTTCTAAATGAGAAGGGATTTCCCTCAAACAAATTTTACAAAATTAGGAAATTCTAGTGGAAGTATAGGCTGTTAATATAGCCATGTGACTCATTGTAATAATGTCAATTAGTAGGCTGAGTTGTTGGTTTGTTTTAGTCGCTCACCAAGTGGGCCTTTGCCAATGTAACAAGTGTAGATCTAAGAATTTGATAGTTTTAGGTTACTGGACAAATGTCCCATTTTTGATTACCTCGGTGATATATTTCCCATCCAATGGTGTTTATATAAAGTGATTGTGTGGTAGTGTGAGGCCGCCTCCTGGGGATTAAAGGTTTAGGAATATGGAGAGGCAATTGAGGCTCTCATAGAGATAGGAGCTCATGAGAAGACTCAGCTGAGATTCTTTGTAATTTTTCTCTTGTAAAATTTCCATTTTGAATTGTAATAGAATCATTCTCGTTTCCTCTGTCTATTTGAATTGGCATAGATCTTACTATTTTGGATGATGCGAAATACCTTGTGTCATTTTAGTTAAGGTTGCATATGAGTTGAGCACAGTGCTGAGAGGAGGAGCTCTGTTCGAAGTGCAGAGAATGCTCATGGATTAAAGCCCAGGAAGGGCTTGAATGCTAAACAAAGTGATTGGAAGACAGGGAATTCTGTGGACAATATGTTGAGACAAGAGCTTGAAGATTAATCATCAGAAGGGAGACTCTCGCAAATCCTCTTTGTACTCATTCATTGGTAAGATCAAAATTCAGCCCTATTGCCTGCACATATTGTCTCGCTTGAGAAGGATTTAAATTCAGTAATAAATTGTAACAAAGTAAACTATCAAACGAGAATTGTACCGAGTTCTCATTTTTTGAGATAGCAAAGAATTTGATTTTGAAAAGTGCTTATTTAGAATAAACTTTTTTTTTAATCATATTTTTAACATTTTAAATTTTCTTATGTATCAAAGACGTTTTTTTTTAATATTAGTGATCTTCGTGCTGATTTTGTAAAGTATGCAACATCAACCTGTTTTTTTAGAGGGCTTATTTTTGACACTTTAAATTCGCTTATGCCTTAAGTATGCACAAAGTTGTTTTTAAATGTTGATTACTTAACCATTTTTCAAGTTGTTTTATCCACTTATTGCTTTTTGTCATAAGATGTTTGTTTTTCAAGGGTTTTCCAAACATGTGTTTTTTGTTTTTCTTTGCATTGTTTTTCTTATAATGGAATTTTAATTTTTCTGCAAAAATTAAGAAAATAGTAACATTAATATTTTGAGGATAGGATTTATTTATTTATTTATTAATATATCGTTAATTAATACTTTAATATACATAAAATAATTGTCACTAAAAAATAATAATTTTAAGCACTCGACAAAAAATACATATATTTTGAGATTTTCGTTAAAAATAACATGATATATATATATATATATATATATATATATATATATATATATTTGAAAAAGAGTGAGTAAAGAATATGTAATAATATAGTAATTTTTATAAAATTTTATGAATTTTATATTAAAAAATGATGAAATTTGAAGGGTTTTTATTTTTTTTATTTTTTTATTAAATGATTATAAAATTTTAAGTTTGTTTGTTTGTTTTTTTTTTTGAAAAAAAAGTGAATAAAGAATATGGAATAATAGTAATTTTTATAAAATTTTAGGAACTTCATATTAAAAAATGATGAAATTTGAAGTTTTTAAAAGTTTTTTTCCCCTCAAAAAATGATTATAAAATTTCAAGTAAAAAAAGGGGTTAAAAAAACATAAAAAAAAAAATTCCAAAAAAAAAATACAATTACATTTAAAAAGTACATTAAGAAAAAAGACATTAACGTTTTCTTTTAAAACATTACTATAATTTTTTTTAAGGAAAAAAAACTAATTAAAAAATTAAAAATAGAAACATTAAAATAAAATCGAGTTGTCTTTAGTGAGGCTTTTTGGAAGCTTTTCCAATGGTGGTTGTTGTTGTTGTTGTTTTTGTTTTTTAAATCCGGCAAGCTTGATGGGTAATGCTTGCACAATCGAAGTGCCATAGAGTTTTTCAAGGTGCTAATCCATATATATAGTCAAAAACCTAGTTTAAATAACACAAATCAAGGTTTCACCTCAAAATTTCCAAAAAGCCGAAAAGTCCAAAAAGTTGCACTAAAGACAATCCAAATAAAATTATATATGTTTTTGAAACATTAAAATGTTTTTTTAGGGTAATAAAAAAATAAAAAAAATTCAAAAAAGAAATAAAAATTAAAAAACATTATAAAAAACATTAAAAAATATACATAGTCTCTTGAGGGGTCGCATGCAAGGGTGGGGGAGCTCTCATCGCCTTGGCCCGCAACCCCTCGGGTGGCTGGGGGGTTGGCCAATTCCGGCAGTCGGGCAAGCCTCCCAAGCCACACAAGGGGTCGTGAGTTAGGGCAAGGGGAGCTTCGTTCAACTCCCCCTGCCCTGGTCCATGGCCCCTTAGGCAACTCAACATGGCCTAATTTATTTATTTTAATGTTTTCTTTTAATAATATATTTTACAATGTTTTTTTTGTTGAATTTTTATTTTTTAAAAATGTTTTTGTTTGTTTGTTTTTTTTAATTGTTGAAGTAGGATTATTATTATTATTTTTTTGTGTTAATTTTTAAATATTTTCTTTCTTAAATTACGTTTTTTTTTTTCGAAATATTTTAATTTTCATTTATTTATTTTTTTGTTTGAATTTTTTTGTTCTTTCATATGTTAATGTTTTTTTGGTCTTTATTTATATATTTTATATATTCGATTTTTTTAATATGCTTTAATATATATTTTTATTTACATGTTATTATTTTTTAAAATTTTTCTTCTTTTAGTTTTTCTTTTTTCAATGTTGTTGTTGGTTTTTTTTTTTTTTTTTTGTATTTTATTATTTTCTGCAGGGTTTGTGTCGATCTTCGACTAGCAACCGCACTCCATTATGTCTGAATTTGTTAGCCGATTTTAAAGTTTTCATTATAATGGATTGAGTCCACCCCTACTATGTGTCAATTTCATGGTTGATTTTTAAGTTTTCATTGTAATGGGTCGAGTTCGCCTACATTGTTTGCCAATTTGATGATTGATTTTAATTTTTTTTTTGCAATGTGTCAAGTTGTCTTAGAATAAGGTTTTAGAATAGCTATAGTTTAGTATTTAAAAAGGAAATTACTTTTGGTATAATGACTTTCATTTATTTGTTCATTTTAAACATTCTTTTGGTCATATAATTTTTCAATAATGGCATGGTTGAAATATGTCAAAAACTTAAGGTTTTATGTAGTTATGGTCTTTGATTTTAATTGTATGGTTGAAAAGTTGTCAAAATTGTGATGTTTTTTCTTATTCATGATATTTTATTTTTAATGCTATGGTTGAAAACAATTATAAATATTTTATCGTTAACACCATAGCTGAAAATTGTTGGAATTTTAAAGCCTTTTAGAGACTTGATATTTTATTTTTAACGCCATACCTGAAAATTGTTGGAATTTTACAGTTTTTCGGAGTCATGATATTTTATCTTTAACACAATTGCTAAAAAATGCTGAAAATTTACCCAAACAAAAAAGGCGTTATTCTAGCATCGTCTTTCCATTTTTAGGGTATGTTTTGCACAAAAAAATGACTTTTATTTGCTTTTATTGCAATTTTTAAAAAATGTTGAAAATTTGTCGATAAAAAAAAGTCAATTTTCTAGCATCAACATTTTTCATTTTCAGAGTATTTGTTGCACACAAAAAATTGGCTTTTATTGAATTTTATTGCCATTTTTAGAAAAATGTTGAAATTTAACCCCCGCCAAAAAATACATTATTGTAACATCAGCACTTTCCGTTTCCGAGCTGTTTTTTTGGGTTTTTTTGGATAGAGTTCTCATTTTTAGGTTACAAATCTCGTTTGATAGTTTACTTTGTTGTGTGTGATGGTGTCTGGATGGAATGGGTGAGTCCTCCTACAAGAAAGTCTAAGTACAAAGCAGTTGGGGTTCACAACAGAGTTTCCCATAGAGAGAGAGTTGGATGTAAGTGTAAGTTTGTTGAATAAGCAAGACCATAGCTTGATGGAGGAGTTAAGTACGTCAAAAGCATTGGACGGGCCTTCAGGTTCAACATAAAGAATAGCCACAGAGGAAAAAAATTGGGCCAACCTTGACTAGACTGTTCCCCGAACAAGGAGTCGGAAGCCACTTAATTGGGTCTTTGGGCAAGAGTCAAGATAGCACATAAAGAAAATAGTTTGATGCCCTTGATTGGTCCCAACGCCGACCTTAGGTGAGACCTAGGTGATCGGTTGGGCCTCAAATAAGTTAGATCAGTGGGGAGAAAAACGTGGAGAAAAAAAGACCGACCTTGACCAAGGTGAAAATCAAAACTCTCGTGGGCTGTTGATTTCATACGCGGAGTTGCGGTCGTTGGTTTGAACCAATTGTGTAGTGAAGATTGGAATGGCCTTGACACCCAACTACTATTGGTTTGGGTAGAGAACCTTGTGCGGTGCATGGACCCCGACTTTGTTTGAAAGTTATTATTATATATACTATTTAGGGTATAGAAATCCCTCGAAGGGGTCTCCACTGTGAGGTTTGTATTTTTATGTTTGATTGGAGGTTATCTATTTTTTTTAGAGTCGTGTATAAAACTAGAGAATTCCACTGTTTTTGCTGCGTCAAGTGGTATCATAGTGAAAAATCTCTTTTTGGGCATTGACATATAGAGGAAGATTACATCCAACAAACCAAGAATTCCTGAAGACAAATAAGACTAGAGGATTTAAAGCAAACACAAGGGAACAAAGCACATAGTCAGAGAAGACTTCTCAAGAAGGAAAGTGCAAAACTAGGAATAGGGGAATTATGACATAACAAAGGAGGATAATACCATCTAGAGGGAGAATTGATATTTTGGCATCTTAGAGGTAAAGACGTGTGATAGGTAATTGGTATTATGTTTAACAATTAACTTGTGAGTGTAAGTAGCAATAGATACAACCAAAGGCGCTATGCAAGAGGAAGATAGGCATGTGAAATTTTTCTGTTAACGAAGAGTTGATATAGATTGTGGAAAAAAAATTCGGATAGAGAACCTTGTGGCAAAGAGTTTGCATTTGAAAAATTCTAGTTGAGGTTGGAAAAGAGGACAAAGGGAGTCCTCAAGGAGAAGAGAACGAGATAAGAGAATAAGAGAAGTTCTCAGGCGGTGGAAAGAAGGTGCAACAACCAGAGAGGAGCAAGGAGTGCTCCAGAGGTTCTAGAGGAGGGAACCAAGAGTGACACAAATAGCTAGGTTGATGTGAGGTGTTTAAGTAACAAGTAAGGTGAGACTTGTTACAGGGCTAGGGTATAGCTCATGACGAAAATAGAGAAGCTCATACAAAAGGGAAAGGAGAAGACCATTACTGGTCATGATGAAGGTCTGAGTAAAATCCATAAGAAAAGATAGAAGGATGCCAAGATAAATTGCATGAGGAAATTGAGCCAAGAAAAATTTGATAAGGAGATGGCTGAGTTAAGGACAAGGCTCAATGAGATAAGAAAACTGCTATAAGAGAGGGAAGAAGACTAGATGTGGTACCCAAGGAAGGAGGTTAGAATACTTGTCAAACAAAATGATTCTAAGAAGAAATCCCCAAAATCCATAGATGTAGGGAAAAGGAGGATGAAGCCTTCGATAAGAGCTTGTATGGATGAGCTCAAAGTAGCTGGAGCCTAAAGGAGGATCACTCCTTAAAGGTCAGGAGAGGAGTTTGATTAAAGGTCTCATGGAATGTGGGAGAAGTCCAACCCAACAAGTGGTGCAAGGAGCATCAACAAAGGCTCAAGGGCTTAATCTTTTTAAAATTAATAAATATATTCATGTGCATGCCATAAACATGATGAAGAAAGAAAACCATTTGAAGCTATCATGGAGATTGTGAATGGAGGAATGAGGTTACAAAATCTCAAAGGAGGACATAATCAATGGTTTATTATAATGAAGGAGGAGAAGAATATCTATGCACAAAGGGAATGATTTCTGAGGAAGACAATAAAGGAGGCAGGGTGACCTCATACTTTTGGAGCTAACAATTTATGTGTGAAATTTGCCAGTAAAGACCATGGAACTAATGTCCAAAAGAATAAAGGTGAAGAGATGGCTTCACAAAAGCATATGGAAGGAAAGGTAGAAAGAGCTATGAGGTTAGCTTTTGAAACTAGCCACATGAAGTATGAAGGACAATTTTGGAAGGTTGTCATGAAGGAAAGAAAAAACGAGGAGCAAGAATGTGAAGACACTTGCAAGGAGGAGAGAAAATAACATACATCTATTACGCTGTCACGATATGAATAGGAATTGGAATTCCTAGAGGATTGACTGAAAAATACCAGAGATGGAAAAGATTGCATGGGGAGTGCAACCAAAGAAATGGATGAATCTAAAACACTCGAAGCATCAAAGTTGTATAATGATTTATATGATGATAAGACTGTCGAGGACATGGATGCAAGAGAAAAGGAAGGATAACAGGTGTTGCCAAGTGTTGAATAATGTAAATAGGTTCTGTCTTCATAATTGTATAATGTAATTTATTTGTCAAAAGAAATTTTATTATGACTTATTAAAGCATGGGTTTCATGATTGGGTCATCATGTTTATAGGTCAAAGCCTCCATTGTAGGCTTCTAGGTTTTATATTAAGGCAATAGAGTCATTGTCAATTTTATTAGACCCTTCTTGGGCTTTTGTATCATATAAAAATAATTATTTTTGAGTCAAATAGGTCATTTGACACCCCCACACCAAGTTGGCCCTATGATGATGAAGTTAGCCTACATTAGTAAAATTCAACCCACAAAAGAGGCTATATATAGGCAGGCAGTTCGATCCATTTGCTCACCCACTCAACAAGTTCATTACACAAGAAAGAGAGGCAGTAAAAGTGCGAAATTCCAAGAGGAGGAAGAAGACTGCAGAAGAAGACAAATTTAAAGTTTTGGGTTATCTTTCTCTCACACATGCGAGGTTATTGGGTTATTGCTGGGGCCAAAATTTTGAATTCTATTGCAGGTTGAAGTTCTGCTACCGGGGAGGTCGAAATTCTGCTCTTGCCAGGTCGAAATTCTAGGTCGAAGTTGTTGTTGGGAGAACATCGCTTGGAAAAGGAAGGGCTAACTTAGTGATTGGGGAGACTCTATGTCTAGGTCAAAAGAGTCTTGGACTATCTCATCTTGTCTTTGAATCTACTGAAGGAAGAGTTTTGACTGGGTTTTCCCCTTATAGGGGGTTTTCCCTGGCTGTCTGCCTACATCTTGTGTTTCTTATTGTTGTGATCTTCATATAGACATAAATTGGTAATTGCTTGATGAAAAATAGTATAATAAAAAAGTAAAAGAAGACAACATAATTCACAAGTAATTATCAACGAAGAGCAATAAAACCTTGATTACTACTAGCATTAATTTCTCAACATGGTATCAGAGCTAAGGTAAAAAAATGTTGGAGATGAATTTGTTGGCTTGAAAAGGAAGGCTACTACCTCTATAAAAAGTTACTTGAATATGGGGTTAAATATCATAATAATTGTGGGAAGATGGATTGGGAGGATCATCTACAACCTCTCTAACAAGGTCAAAAGTGAATGACTCTTGGCTGCACTCACAGGTACTCTTGATGATGACAATGCATGGATCATTGATAGTGAAGCATCAAGACATATGACTGGAAGACAAATGACAAGAGAAAGCGAACAAATTCATACTATTTCAAAGGAATAATCATCTTATGTAGTGGATCTATGAGACAATAAAAATTATGTAGTCAAGGGCCTTGGATCTACATATTTGAAGTTGGAAAATGGAGCAAAGCTACACCTCAACAATATACTCTATGAACTTTCAGTTTTGAAAAAAAATTACTTTCATTTTCTTGTTTAGAAGATAAACATGATAAGTTTGCTTTTGTAGATGGTAAAGTCTTGGTTTGGGGAAAGGATTCAAGCATTGAAAAGGCAAAATTTATTGGAGTTCATGAAGGAAGACTATATAGAGTTATAACACCATTTCATCAAGCTCTAATTCACAAGGAAATCAATCCCATCAAAATATGACATAGAAGATATGGGGATATACACTACAAGATCATTCCCTCTCTCAATCAAATGGTAAATGGTATCCCTATCATCAAAGAAAATCATGAAGGAGTATGTAAGGGATGTGCTTTGGGAAAGAATACATGGAAGCATTTTACAAGCAGTGATACAAGGTCTAAAGAAATATTAGATCTCATTCATTTCAATATGTGTGGACCTATGTCTAACAAATCACTTGGAGGCCATCTTTATTATGTGACCTTCATTGATGGTCACACTAGAAAAACATGGCTCTACCTTCTCAAGACAAAGGATGAAGTATCTGAAAAATTCAAGGAGTTTATATCTGAAGTAGAGGCCTTAACCGAAAGAAAGATAAAGACCTTGAGATCTGACATAAACTTCAAAAGAATTGGTTGCATATTGTAAAGAAGCAGGTATTAAGAGGGAGCTCATTGTTCCCTACAATCCTGAAAAAAATGGAGTCATAGAAAGGAAGAATATAACAATTGAAGAATGCATATGAACTATTGTTGGAAATACTGAGAGTGGGGGGGGGGGTGAATCAATATTCCTTTTCAATTGTTATTTTTACCAGTTAAATTATCTATATTTAGAACACAAAATGATCAATAGGAATAAATGCTTTTATTAATATAATATTTACAATAAATAAGGTACAATATATATAGGGCTCCAACCCTGATGAAGACGCCGATCTTCAATCTCACAGGCTCCAACCTGTTGCCAAAAACCAACTTGGTCTTTTGTGAGGCTCCAACCTCTATGGCACCAACCATATCTTCTCAAGACACCAACCTTGTGTTTAGGAGCACCAACTCCAAGGACACCAATCCTTCCAATTCCGAGGCACCAACCCTAAGGGATCTGACCTATCTTGTCAAGGCTCCAACCTTCGATTTAGGAGAACCAACTCCAAGGACACCAATCCTTCCAATTCTGAGGCACCAACCTCAAGGGCTCCGACCTTATCTTGTCAAGGCTCCAACCTTGGATTTAGGAGCACCAACTCCAAGGACACCAATCCTTCCAATTCTGAGGCGCCAACCCCAAGGGCTTTGACCCTATATTGTCAAGGATCTAACCTTGGATTTAGGAGAACCAAATCCAAGGACACCAATCCTTCCAATTCTGAGGCACCAACCCCAAGGGCTCCGACCCTATAGTTTTTCTTTGTCAAGAATTGTTTTGATTGTATTACATTGCTCTCAAAATCTTCTTCACTATGTTATGTCAATCTACAGCTTCACTGTAGTCTCCATGCTACATCATCAATAACCTATCTTCATATGAAGGAGTCTTCACAACTCTTCATCTTTCCCAAATAGAGTTTTCAAAGTTACCTCATGATGATTTCAAATAGCCATCATGATCTATAATAGTATTCACACAACTTCAATGTGTCTACAATGAACTGCACTATGCTTTGCACAAAAACAACTCTCTGTTTCAAGCCTCTATTCTCACAGTCACAGTAAATGCTTCAGGAGTGACTTCTTTAGAGGAGTGACTATCATGGTTTCATATTGTGCATTCAATTAAAAACAACCATGTTCATACTCAGATAATCTTCTTAGATCTGCAGAGCATCCTTTTGAACTGTTATCTAAATCACTATCAAACAAAGGTCCAAGCTTTTCAATAAATAACCTAGTCAATAGAATGTTCGACCTTTGGCTTCCTTCTTCTTCTGCTAGACCTTTCGACTTCCTTCTTCACTCGATCGACCTTCGGATTCCACTTTAGTTGAAGTAACAAACTTCAATGGCAAATAGAAATATGTATATATAAATATTTTGTTAATAAATCAATATTGAATTGATG
The DNA here is from genome assembly GCA_031772625.1 of Pinus tabuliformis. Taxonomy (NCBI): domain Eukaryota; kingdom Viridiplantae; phylum Streptophyta; class Pinopsida; order Pinales; family Pinaceae; genus Pinus; species Pinus tabuliformis. Next base: position 474,572,058 of record CM062810.1, on the reverse strand, counting down.
ATTACATTTTTAGAGAGAGGCTCGGTTATATACAACCTTAGGCGCCTCTTGGTGAAAGGGCATGATCTTTGGTCATGCCCTTGTGCCTAATTACTACAACTAATCTAATTTTACATAATCCTAACTAATTTTTACATAATGTTTCCTTCCTCTCGAAAGAATGCTTTGTCCTCAAAGCTTATGTAACGACGGATGTTGTTGACAAAATGATTTATTCTCCCAAGAAGCTTCTTCTTCGGGTAAGTCCTTCCACTTGATCAGATATTCCTTGATAGTATGATGTCGAAGCTTTCTTTTTCTAGTAGACAAAATACCTTCTGGTTCTAGAATAACTCTTCCCTCATCATCTAGGGATGGAAGCATTGTTTGCGCTGATTGATTGTTACCTAGTGCCCTTTTAAGGCAATATATGTGGAAGATGTTGTGAACACGACTTGTCTTTGGAAGGCTTAAACCATACACAACTTGGCTAATCTTTTTGTTGATCTGATAAGGTCAATAGAATTTTGGTGACAATTTGTCTTTTCCTTTCTGCTTTAAGGATAATTGTTTGTATGGTTGGAGCTTGACAAATACCCATTCTCCGACTTCAAACTCTCTTTCGGTTCTGTTACGGTCTGCTTGTTGCTTCATATGATTCCTTGCATTATTCAAGTTTTCTTTTAATATTTGGATGATTTGTTGGGTTTCTTCTAGTTGATCTTTAACAACAGGTAGATTTGTCTGGACAATAGCTAGATCCTTCCATTTCGGGGGTTCATACCCATATAAAGCTTGAAATGGCGTCATTTTTGCTGATGTATTATAAGTGGAATTATACCACCATTCAGCAAGATGTAACCATTTAGCCCACTTATTTTGTTTTTCTGTAGCGTAGCAACATAGGTAGGCCTCCAAACATTTATTGACCACCTTTGTTTGGCCATCTGTTTGAGGGCGATAAGTGGAACTCATATTTGGGTAGATTCTTATATGGCTGAACAATTCCTTCCAGAAATTACCCTTGAACTTGGCATCTCTATCGCTCACAATGACTTTCGGAAAACCGTGTAATTTATATATATTTTTGCAAAATATTTCAGCGATTTATTTTGCCAAGTATGATTTCTTTATTGCCATAAAGTGAGCATATTTGGTGAGTCTTTCGACTACTACGAAAATCTTGTCCTTGCCTTCAGATACTGGTAATCCTTCGATAAATTCCATTGAGATTTCTTCCCATTTCTGATTTGGAATGTTTAAAGGGTGAAGTAATCCTGATGTCATAATATTTTCACTTTTATTCCTTTGACATGTGTCACATTCTGCTACATACTTCTGAATATCGCGATTCATTCCCTTCTAGAAGAAGGATTGATGTGCATTGTAGTAAGTCTTAAAAAATCCTACATGTCCCGCTGACGGTGAGTCATGTGATTCCTTGAGTATCTTAAATTTAAACTTGGAATTTGTATTTAGATAGATTCTTCCCTTGTACCATAATATATCATTCTTCCACTCAAATTTTGAGTTGTTGGGAAGGTTATTGATTATTGCCGTTATTTTTGGATCCTTGGCATACTCACTTCGAATTTCATTAAGCCACTAAGGAATAACAACCGAAATTGCAAGTAGTGTTGGTTCTTCATCTTTCCTGGATAAGGCATTTGCTACTACATTGTCTTTACCTATTTTATTTAGTATTTCCAAGTCAAAAGCAGAAACTTTTTCAATCCATTTTTGTTTTTCTTCAGAAAGTGTTTTTTGTTGAAGGAGATGCCGGAGACTATTGTGGTTTGTTCGAATGGAAAACTTACTTCCCAAAAGATATTGCCTCCACTTAGCTAGTGCGTGCATGATAGCGAGCATTTCTTTGTGTGGATTTGAGGCGTTCACTTTTGTTGAGCTTCCTACTTTCAAAAGCTATTGGGTGTCCTTGTTGCATTAATACTGCACCTATACCGAATCCGGAAGCATCACACTCAATGATAAATGGTTTAGAAAAATCCGGTGTTGCTAATATGAGAGCATTAGACATAATTTCATTTATTTTTTCAAAACACCTTCCTGCTTTCTCATCCCATAGAAACGAATTCTTCTTTAAAATATTTGTCAGAGGTGCAGTTATATGTGCATAGTTTTTAATAAATCTTCGGTAATATCCAGTCAAACCTAAGAACCCTCTTCGCTTGGATATATTGACAGGTTTGGTCCATTCTTTTATAGCTTTGATTTTATTAGGGTCCACCTTTATGCCTTCATGGGATATAATGTGTCCAAGGTATTCTACTTCTTCCTTTCCGAAGGTGAATTTGGATTTTTTTGTGTAAAATTGGTGTTCTTTAAGTAGTGTAAGAACTTTGTCCAAGTGTCGCAAGTGCTCCCTCCAAGTTTTACTGTAAATTAGAATATCATAAAGAATACTAATACAAACTTCCTAAGATGTGGACGAAATAATTCGTTCATGGTTGCTTGAAACGTTGCTGGTGCATTGGTTAATCCAAATGACATTACTTTAAATTCATAGTGACCTTCGTGTGTTCGGAATTCCGTTTTTGGTATGTCCTCTAATCTGATTCTAATTTGATAGTAGCTTGATCTTAAGTCCAATTTTGAGATATACTTTGCGCCATGTAGCTCATCCAACATTTCGTCGATAAAGGGGATTGGGAACTTGTTTTTGATTGTTATTTTGTTTAATCTTCTATAATCAATGCATAGCTTGAATGAACCATCTTTCTTCCTTACCAATACCACTGGAGCAGCGTAAGGACTTTTACGTTTCGAGATGATCCCACACTTTAAAAGGTCTTGGATTAATCTCTCAATTTCTGTTTTTTGGTGATGTGGATATCGGTATGGCTTGATGTTGACAGGATCTGATCTTGCCTTGACTTCTATTGTATGCTCAATTTCCCTATTAGGCGGCATCTTCATAGGCAGGTCTTCAAATAATTTTTCATGCTTCCGAATTATATCTTGTATCTCTGGTGACTCTTCACTGGTCATATTTGCAGATAACATTTCTAATTGGCGGTATTGTACTACATAAGCGGGTGCTCCTTTTCGAATCATCTTCATCATCTGAGATGATGATACAATTTGATTCTTTAGTGCTTGGAATCCGTGTAATTTTTACTTCTGATCTCCCCATTTGAATTTTATAAATTGTACTTGGTGGTTGGTGGCATAAGTACCTAAAGTTCGTAGCCATTGGATACCTAAGACTACATCTACTCCTCCTAATGGTACTGTGAAGAATGGAGACTCTAATATGAAGCCTTGAATTTGCAATTTAACATTATGGAATTTCCCCACCTTTTCAATATTCTTACCATCAGCTACCATCACTTTCATGTTTGGTAAGGGAAATGAAAAAATATTGAGTCTCTTTGCCACGGTTGCATCTGAAAAATTGTGTGTGCTACCAGAGTCGATGAGAACCACTACGTTTATTTATGTGTCCTTTTAACTTTAAAGTCTGAGGTTGTGATATACCCGTCATAGCTGATAATGACACTTGCGGAATACTTCTTTCATCTAATTCTGGTGAGAATTCCGGGGCATCTTCTGTTTCTTCTATGTCAGAATCTTCATTGTTTGAATCATTGGTTGCTTCACAATTATATAGGTTCTTTTCTTTTAGCATACCTATGTTTGGGATCCCACTTCTCACCATAGCGTTTGCATTTACCCTCTTTTATCCTTTGCGTTTCCACATTAGATTTTTCATCTTCACGACGATCTGGTGGAACATGTCTTGTATTGTTTGCATCCGTATATTGGGGTATTCTTCGTCTTGAATATGTTTTTTCAGATTTTGACCAAAATATTTGTTCAAATATCTTTTCGGCTGTTTTTGTTTTTCGTCTTGCTACTTATATTGATGAAATGTCATGCATCTTAAGTTATACTTGTAAATGGGTTTTGAGTCCGAGATGTATGATTGAATTAGACGAGATTCTGATAACCCAGGTAGTCGTGTTACTAAGGTCTCCCATTATTGAGTGTATTCATCCACACTTCCTTTTTGTCGTAATTTGATGAGTTTTGAAAAGAACTCTTCTTCCTTTACACCTTGGAATATTTTAAAGAATGCATCCTTAAACTTTCTCTAGCTAATGACGTGTGTTGACGTTTTCCACCACATATACCAATTATGTGCTTCCCCTTCCATTTTCGTGGATGTGTGCCTGAGCTTTTCATCATCATCATTGATGTCATATATCTCAAAGTATTCTTCTGCTTTATTTATCCATGCAACATTGTTTTTTTCGTTTCCGTCAAATTTAGGCATCTCGACTTTTGCCCTTCGCTGGAATGTTGCTAATGGTTGAGCGAAAAAGGGGTGTTGATTGGTAAAGGTATCCCAGAGTTGCTTGTTTGTAAGAGTCACGTTACTCACTTCTTGGTGGGGTGTTGCTGATTTTTTTGGGGATTTAACTTTTTCATGAGAGTCTGTTGACTTTGTTGAATCTGATGAGTTGTGCTCTTGATTTTCTTCATTTTCTTGTAGTAGTTGTGTAGGTGTAAAATTCATCTTTTTACATAGAAGTTTCAACAATGTTAAGGACTCTTTGAGGTCTACTTTTTTTTGCACATGTTGATTTTCTATCTTTATTTCTATTTGATTTGTCGTATCCTGAATATTTTTGATTTGTCAGCCTGATTTTTGATATTGTTAGCTTGCCCCTCAAGCTTGATATGGAATTCATCTAATCTTTTGTTGATCTCATCGTTGTTGTTATTTATCTTATACCCTATGTCAATCAATTAACTAATTAATTAATATATATATATATATATATATATATATATATATATATATATATATATATATATATATATATATATTTTATTTTTATTTTTATTTTATTATTTATTTATTTTATTTTTATTTTTTTTTTTTTTTCTGGAAATCAGCCATTGTCATTGACATTGAGTGAGTATCTGGGGGTGTGTATTTATCTGCCAGCTTAAAATAAGTTTTTGTTTTTTGTTTTGTTTTTTTTAATTAATTAATTAATTAAATTAACCTTATATATAACTTATATATAATTATATTATATATAAATTATGGTACCATATACATATATTATAATTAAATTAACGTTTAATTTTATATATATATCCTATGGGTTACTACGGACAGTCACGTTGTATTTTTGACTGTTCAAAAAAAACTTATCAAATTCTTGACTGGTCTCTATATATGATAATCCAGCGAGGGGAATTCGAAGGTTGATGGAACGATGTTAGGGTGGAGAGGCGTGACGGTTATGAACAACGCGACGGTCACCAGGGACAACGAGGATTGCAACAAAAAGCGACTGTCGGGACACGGTGATGGATACCACGTTGGTCCTGAAGCTTTAGAAGGCGGAAGCGCATGGAAGATGGGGTAAGAATGGACAGCGAACGTCTTGCAAGGACCGGATTGTAGTGGAAGGGGGTTGGAGGTGTATATGACGGACGAATCGGGGATGCGGGGGTGGGAAAAAATAGTGGAAGTGTGGTCAGGGACAGTAGACGGTAGACAACAGATGGTGGACAGAAGGGGACGGTGGAATGCAGCAGACAGAATGGTGATGCGTACAGTGAGTATGGCAGCAGACAGATGCGTGAAACCAGCACAGGTGAGAGGATTCGACTGCTCTGATACCAGATGAAGTAACAAACTTCAATGGAAAACAAAAATATGTATACATAAATATTTTATTAATAAATGAATATTGAATTGATGATTACATTTTTAGAGAGAGGCCTGGTTATATACAACCTTAGGTGCCTCTTGGTGAAAGGGCATGATCTTTGGTCATGCCCTTTTGCCTAATTACTACATCTAACCTAATTTTACATAATCCTAACTAATTAATAAATAACCCAGTCAACAGAATTTCAACCTTTGGCTTCCTTCTTCTTCCGTTGGACCTTTTGTTAAAATTGGAAACCAGGGAAAAACTTCATGCGGGTCATCTTATTCATGGCTAATAATATTTTTATTAGATTCCTCTCGTCAAGAGGTGTAGGATTGATATAAATATCATCCAATTCCGATAAGTATTCATGGAGATATGAATTTATTTTGATTATGGAATTATTATCAAGCCGACCTACAACTCATGTAGGCTCAGAAGCCCAACAGTCGCATCTATTCACCCACCAACGTTGTGTATAAATATAAGAGGACTTTTCCTCATTTAGACTCACTCATCTCATCACATCTCTCTCTCTCTACTGCGCAGATATGAGTCTCTTCTCTACTGCGCTGAAATGGGTCTCTCTCTCTCACACATGTGAAGCCGGAAGCTGTTGAATTTGAAGCTGCAACTGCAGAAGTAAAGATTGACTTGCGTGGCCTAGAAGATCTCCTCTTTGGAACTGCGCTGTAGGTTCATCTGAACATCCTCTGAAAGCCGCAACTTTTGGTGGTGGAATGAAGTCAATTCGACGAACGGTTTGCAAGATATCGACTGCCCTAGTTTGAAGCCGGAAACTGCTGAAACTGAAGCTGCAACTGCAGAAGCAAAGATTGACTTGCGTGGTCTAGAATATCTCCTCATCTGAACTACGCTATAGGTTCATCTGAACCTCCTCTGGAAGCCGAAACTTTTGGTGGTGGAATGAAGTCAATCCGACTGTCGGTTTGTGAGATATGGTCTGCCCTAGTTTGATAATGAAACCGCTAATGCTGATGCTACTGATCTAGGGTTTGCTACTGCTGATATGAATCAGATTTATTGTACTATTTCTCTCTGCTGAATTATTGAAGATAAAAGAAGATTTTATCAAAGGGTTTCCCCACACATTGTGGGGTTTGTCCCTGGCTATCCGCCACATCTTGTGTCTCTTGTCTTGGCTTGTTTTCTGTCAATCATTTAATGTTCTATCTGCACTTTACTTTATGTACATATGATTGCCAATCAGTGGAATATAATAAGAAAAAGAAGTAAACTGTTATAAGCATAGAACATACCATAACTTAACATGGTATCAGAGTTGAGGTGAAGACAAAGCCCAAGCAAGAGCAAGAGCAATCATTGAAGAGAATATTGGCAAGGCTATCCTAAAAGAACTATGGGGTCCTCAACACTCTTTCCTGCCAAAGACAAGCTCCGTGAGAAAGCTGACTATCACAGATGGAAGATGTCTATCGATCTAACCCTTGAAGATCAAGGAGTGTTGGACCATGTAAGAGGTAATATTGTTGAGCCTTCATCAAATGCATCTGCTGTTGTCTGGAACAAATGGAAAAATGGAGAAGTCAAAACAAAAAAGATCATCCGGGACTCTATCGACAAGCACTTGGTGGCCTACATCTCTGATCTAGACACCTCCAAGGAAATCTATGACAGACTGGTGAGTTTATTTAAAGTTAATGATGCAAATCAAGTTTTGTTTCTTAGAAATAAGTTGAGGGAAATCAAGAAGGGTAAAGATGAAAGTATACAAGCATACTTCTTAAGAATCACCGAGATCAAGAACGATCTCCTATCTATTGGGGAAACCATTACTGACAGAGAAATGGCACTCACAACTCTCGGAGGATTACCATCTGAATGGTATGTGTTCAGGACTACTCTTCTGAACAATAATGTAATTCCTAGTTTCGAGGAATTAATGGCTAGATGCATTCAAGAACAAACAAGGGTAGAAGAGCAGGAAATGCCCTTGCCTAAAGGTCCTCCTGCTGCTTTTGGAAAAATAATGTTAAAGATGCTTTCACTCTTGGGTTTCGAGTTGATTCTTTATATCAAGTCGGTGGAAGTCCGCTAGGTGTCATGTCTTGTGACACAACGCTTCAGTCCGAACTTTGGCATCGGAGGTTTGCCCACCTTCATTACAAAGCTCTACCCGATGTAAGACAGATGGTAACAGGGATGCCTGAATTCCAAGTAGAGAAAGAAGGTGTATGTCCGGGATGTGCCAAAGGAAAGCTCAAAAGGGGACCATTCCCCTCAAGCCAAAGCAAGACCTCCGATATATTACAATTGGTTTACTCAGGCATACCTGAGGTTGGCATTAAGAGGGAGACTTCTACACCACATACTCCTGAGCAGAATGGTGTGGTGGGAAGGAAGAACCACACGATGATGGAAGCTGTCTGGGCCATGCTACATGATCAAAGACTTCCAAAGTTTCTATGGGCTGAAGCTGCAAACACTGCCGTATATGTACAAAATCGATGCCCTCATCAAGCATTGGGTTCCAAGATTCCTGAAGAAAAATTCACCGGTAAGAAACCTGATGTTTCTCATTTTAAAATTTTTGGAAGCCCTGTATACTTTCATGTGCCGAAAGAGAAAAGAAATAAATTGGGAGCATCTGGAAAGAAGGGAATTTTTGTGGGCTATGGTGAAAATACTAAAGGCTATAGAATCTATGTAGCCGGTCAAAGGGAAGTCATGATTAGTCATGATGTCACCTTTGACGAAGATATGGCTCTCAGCAAGGTGATCAATCTTCCGACTTTGAGGAGCTCTCAAGAAGCCGACACAAGGGAACCGAAAGAAAAGGATGATGAATCAATGCCTGATGTAGAAGAACCCATGGATCCGATTGATCCTCATCCACATGAGCCTTCCTCTTCCAGGAAGAGGCCTTCATGGCTTAGGGGGATACTTGATGATGCTGAAGGACATGCTGCACCCTGAGGAACCTTCCATCAAAGTAAGTAACTTAACAGGTATCAGGGATACCTGACCATCATGAGCACGATCATACAAAATGAACCTTCATCATTCTCAGATGTCATCAAGCATTAACTATGGAAGGATGCTATGACCATAGAATATGTGTCTATTATGGAGAATAATGTCTGGGAAGTAGTTCCCAGACCCTAGACAAGACAATTGTTACTTCAAAATGGCTTTACAAGATAAAGCATGCAGCAAATGGAAGTATGGAAAAGTATAAGGCTCATTTTGTTGCTCATGGTTTCTCCCAGAAGGAAGGTATAGACTATGATGTGATATTTGCACCTGTTTCCGGATATACGACCATCCGCTCGATCATAGCCCTTGCCACTTCACAAGGATGGAACCTACATCAGATGGATGTCAAGACTGCATTCTTGCACGGTTTGATCAAAGAAGAGGTCTACGTGGAGCAACCCGAAGGATTTGAGATTTATGATTGAAAATCTCATGTATGCAGGTTGAAGAAGGCTCTCTATGGGCTGAAGCAAGCACCTCAAGCATGGTATGAGAGGATCGATAGCTACTTGATGAAGTTGGGATTCACTAGGAGTGAAGCCGTTCCTAACCTTTACTTTAAGGTTGAAGATGACAAGCCTCTCATACTGGTGTTGTATGTGGATGACCTCTTTCTAACAGGTGTAGACCCTCTCATTCAAAAATGTAAGAGGGAGCTGGCTTCTGAATTTGAAATAAAGGACCAAGGACTTGAAGTATGGCAGAAGCCAAGGGAAATTTTCCTATCTCAAGGAAAATATGTGGTAAAGATATTGGAAAGATTCGGTATGATGGACTGCAAGCCTGTGACTACCTCGAGGATCTTAACTTTTAGAAGTTATATGGTAGCGATGTCGGACCAGACTTGGGAAATGCCTCTAAGTTTCAAAACCTCATTCGCATTGATGTTCTTGGTGAACCTCCGTCCGAACATATGTTTTGCAGTTAGCATTGTGAGCTCATATTTGGTTGAGCCTCACTAAATTGATGCCAGGAATCTTCTGAGATGTCTTCAGGACACAATCTCTCATGGATTAAGATACACTGCCGGAGATGTGAGACTACTTGGATATACTGATGTTGATTGGGCAGGCAGTGTGGTGGACCGTAAGAGCACTTCCGGGTGCCGTTTCACCTTGGGATCGGCTTCGATATCCCGGATGAGCAGGAAGCAGAAGTCGGTGGCTTTGAGCACCGCCAAAGCAGGATATATTGTTGCTAGCATGACCTCGTGTGAGGCAGTCTGGTTGTAAAAGCTCTTCAATGAGCTGTTTGGATTTACATTGGATACCACTGTGATTCTCTATAACAACCAGAGGTGGGATTTGATTATTGAGGAATCCCGTATTCGTCAATTTCTCCAGCAGATAGACATCATCTGGGATATGGTAATTTGATGATCAAGGATGCTCCATCGCATTAAGATGATGTACAGGTTGATACACCTTGTCAAAGCCCTGGGGAAAGATCTAATCTATGATTTTCCCAAATGACTTGGAGTTGGCAAGAAACCCTTGTACAAGGGTCCTGCTTGTTGCATACATTGAGCTCTGGGAGCTCTGAGGGCTTGCGGTTATTACTGGAGCAACATACGACCACAGGGTGACTCACCCTCCCCTGGTGGTGCGCACCGGAACAAGATGATTCGCTCTCTTGTGGGACAAGATGATTCGCTCTCTTGTGGAACAGGATGATTCGCTCTCCTGTGTAGAAGGATGATTAGTTCTCCTGTGAGGCCTGGATTGATGTGTTCTCCATGGCAGCCTGGATTTATGTGTTCTCCACGACGATTGTAGCAGGATTGATGTGTTCTCCTGTGAGGCCTGGATTGATGTGTTCTCCATGGCAATTGTAGCAGGATTGATGTGTTCTCCTGTGAGGACAGGATTGATTAGTTCTCCTGTCGAGGCATCCTACCCATGCAGTCTGGGACTCATGGAAAGTACCTCTCATATGATCAATGAGCAGGGAAATGAAGTTAGGGACCATAGTAGTACCGATGGACGCATCATTGTAACTACCGTACTCCCTACGCTAGGATGACCTCCATTGATCTGGGATCAATGATACTGGTCTAGGACCAGTGGTAGGAGTTGTACCATACTATGATGCTGACTTCAGGTCGATTGAGACTGGTCTGGGATCAATGGTACATACTCTGAGACTGACTTTGAGTCAGTGGAGGATGATATTGGTCTGGGACCATTGGAGTTGTACTCACTATGACGTTGACTTTGGGTTGGTTGAGACTGGTCTGGGACCAGTGGTACATACTCTGAGACTGACTTTGAGTCAGTATGATACATCCTTGATCATTTCTTCTTCTTCATAATTCGGACAAAAGCAGAGTAGAACAGAACAATGCAAGAGCAGAGCAGAACAGAACAAATCAATACAGATCAGTGCAGGGCAGAACAAGACAAAGAAGAACAGGCAAAATAAAGCAGAGCAGGGCAAGGGTCAGGCTGTACTAGGTAGTGCATTTGATGGATGAATAGTAACGACCGATAGACAGATTGCAGATGAAGTTCTCCATGGTTGAGAGGGAGTGTTAAAATTGGCAACCAGGGCAAAAATTCATGTGGGTCATCTTATTCATGGCTAATAATATTTTTATTAGATTCCTCTCATCGAGAGGTGTAGGATTGATATAAAGATCATCCAATTCCGATAAGTATTCATGGAGATATGAATTTATTTTGATTATGGAATTATTATCAAGCCGACCTACAACTCATGTAGGCTCAGAGGCCCAATAGTCGCATCTATTCACCCACCAACGTTGTGTATAAATATAAGAGGACTTTTCCTCATTTAGACTCACTCATCTCATCACATCTCTCTCTCTCTACTGCGCAGATATGAGTCTCTTCTCTACTGCGCTGAAATGGGTCTCTCTCTCTCACACATGTGAAGCCAGAAGCTGTTGAATTTTGAAGCTGCAACTGCAGAAGTAAAGATTGACTTGCGTGGCCTAGAAGATATCCTCTTTGGAACTACGCTGTAGGTTCATCTGAACCTCCTCTGAAAGCCTCAACTTTTGGTGGTGGAATGAAGTCAATCCGACTAACGGTTTGCAAGATATTGATTGCCCTAGTTTGAAGGCGGAAACTGCTGAAACTGAAGCTGCAACTGCAGAAGCAAAGATTGACTTGCGTGGCCTAGGATATCTCCTCATCTGAACTACGCTGTAGGTTCATCTGAACCTCCTCTGGAAGCTGAAACTTTTGGTGGTGGAATGAAGTCAATCCGACTGTCGGTTTGTGAGATATGGTCTGCCCTAGTTTGATAATGAAGCCGCTAATGCTGATGCTACTGATCTAGGGTTTTCTACTGCTGATATGAATAAGATTTATTGTACTATTTCTCTCTGCTGAATTATTGAAGATAAAAGAAGATTTGATTAAAGGGTTTCCCCACACATTGTGGGGTTTGTCCTTGGCTAGCCGCCACATCTTGTGTCTCTTGTCTTGGCTTGTTTTCTGTCAATTGTTTAATGTTCTATCTGCACTTTACTTTATGTACATGTGATTGCTAATCGGTGGAATATAATAAGAAAAAGAAGTAAACTGTTATAAGCATAGAACATACCATAACTTAACACCTTTCGACTTCCTTCTTCACTCGCTCGACCTTCGGCTTCCACTTTCGTTCGCTCGACCTTTGGCTTCCTTTTTCGCTTGCTCGACCTTCAGCTTCCACTTTCGTTTGCTCGACCTTTGGCTTCCTTTCTTATGCTAATTCATGTTCACAAGTTGTGAACTGTCCTTCTCTGTGATAGATGCCCGAGATCAATGCTTGAGGTGAAGTTTTTAACTTGTATATATCGAGTCTCATCAATACCCAAAAGGAAAACAGAAATAACAAACTTCAAACTTCAATGGCAAACATAAATATGTATATATAAATATTTTATTAATAAATGAATACTGAAGTGATGATTACATTTTTAGAGAGAGGCCTGGTTATATACAACCTTAGGTGCCTCTTGGTGAAAGGGAATAATCTTTGGTCATGCCCTTTTGCCTAATTACTACAGCTAATCTAATTTTGCATAATCCTAACTAATTTTTACATAACATTTATCTAAATCACTATCAAACATAGGTACAAGCTTTTCAATAAATAAGCCGGTCAACAGAATGTTCGACGTTTGGCTTCCTTCTTCTTCAGCTGGACCTTTCGACTTCCTTCTTCACTCACTTGACCTTCGGCTTCCACTTTCGTCGCTCGACCATTGGCTTCCTTTTTCGCTTGCTCGACCTTCAGCTTCCACTTTCGTTTGCTCGAGCTTTGGCTTCCTTTCTTATGCTAATTCACGTTCACGAGTTGTGAATTGTCCTTTTTCTCTGTGATAGGTGCCCGAGATCAATGCTTGAGGTGAAGTTTTTAACTTGTATATATCGAGTCTCATCAATACCCAAAAGGCACGTTTATTGGAGGAGAGGCCGACTTATGATGTCGCATATTAAAATTATATCATCGAGGCCCATTTTTTTTAATAGTCATCCTATAGACTTATTATTTACAGAAATCACATAGGAGAGGCTATACCCACATGGAGGTCCCACATCCAAGTCATCACCTTAATCACAATCGCAACTTCATAAAAATCCAAGGTTTTACAAGTGTGCACATGCTCTTTCTTCTGATGGAGCGGATGTGATATTCAATGAACAGTTTTTAATGAATCCATTGGGTCCACAATATTATCGCAATTAGCAGTCTGGGGCCCACCACTCTATCGCAATTGATGGTCCATAATACTATCGTAATCATTTTTTTACCGTGACATCCCGTTACGACTTGTGATATGAAAGTTTCAATACGTGGATGTGATATTACATTAAGTCATATTATAGTGGTGTAGTCGGGTCCGCAGTATATCACAATCGCAATTTTTAATGTGACATCCCTTTATAACTTGCGATATGAAAGTTCCTATAGGCGGATGCGATATTACATTAGGGCTGTTACCATACACTGAACGGATCCACATATTATATTGCAATCGAAGTTTTAATGTGACAAGCCTTCATAACTTGTGACACGAAGGTTTGATACAACAAATGCGATATTAATTAGGGCGTGTTGTAATGGGACCATCAGTTCCATGATGCTCCTCCGATATCACTGTTTTCTTCCTTTAGACTCTTACTCTTGGCTTGGATATGTGATAACATGTTTCTCTTGCTCCGATAACTTGCTTCTTTGATGGCTTTCTATAAACTCTTCATCTTACTCTTTGGCTTCACGATGGCTTCTCCTCTTTACTCTTTCTCCTCTTCTGATGGCATCCGATATCTTTCCTCAGTTCCACTGTTTCTATTATGTCTGTATTCAATCCTTAGATCCTCCATGAGAAGTATTATGATCAATAGGCATCAATGGGAAACCACACATGTCACAAGAATTTTCCATCACAAACACTGCCATATTGACATCAATGACAACCTAGATTAACAACTATGATATTTGATCAAGACCTTCCAAAGTTTCTATGGGGTGAAGAAACTATGACAATAATACATATACAAAATAGAAGTCATAGAATTATTGAGAATATGACACCTGAAGAAGCATTCACAGGTAAGAATCCATGTGTGGACCATCTTCGAATCTTTGGGTGTCTTGCATACATCCATTTTCCAAAGGACAAGCAAAAGAAACTAGATTCTACAAGCATCAAAGGGGTATTCATTGGATACAATATTTATTCAAAGGCATATATAATCTACATTAAATAAGAAAGACAAATTGAAGTAAGCAAGGATGTTATCTTCGATGAGAATCAAGCCTACAAGAGATCCAAGGACATTCCAATTGATTCCGATGTCAAAGATACACCACTATTTGAAGAAGAAAAACATCATGATGATACAACTCCAAACCAAGAAGAAGAAGAGGAAGGACCAAGTGAACCGATTCAACCTATGATCATACACGAAACAAGGAAGAGGCCAAATTGGTTGAAATATACTCTTGAAGATGCTGAAGGACATGGAGTTGCTAAAGGAACTTTTAGAGAAAGAAAAAGACCAAAAATATATTTAGGATACGCAACATACATGGAAAAATTGATAGAAGTTGAACCAACCACATTTGAAGAAGCTGCTCATCAAGAAGAATGGAAGAAGGCAATGCAAGAAGAATATCAATCCATCATGGAGAATGGAGTCTGGGAAATTGTTCCTAGGCCAAGGGACAAATCAATTGTCAGTTCAAAATGGATTTACAAAATCAAACATGCGATCAATGGAAGTATAGATAAATACAAAGATATATTTGTTGCAAGGGGTTTCTCTCAAAAGGAAGGTATAAACTATGAAGTAACCTTTGCATCTACTACTAGGTATACAAATATACGATCTTTGGTTTCGCTAGCTGCTAGAAGGGGATGGAATATTCATCAAATGGCCATAAAAACAACTATTTTGAATGGGACCATCGATGGAGAAGTATATATTGAACAAACAAAAGGCTTTGAAATAAATAACAAGGACACACATGTTTGCAGACTTAAGAAATACCTATATGGTTTGAAGCAAACTCCTAGGGCATGGTATGCAAGGATGGATGTATATCTCTTAAGAATTGGGTTCGTCAAAAGTTTTGCAGATCTAAATCTCTACATTAAGGTAGTGAACAATGAACCAATCATTAGAATACTTTATGTAGATGATTTGTTTATTATAGGTATGGAGCAAAGAATATAATAATGCAAGAAGATGTTGGTAGTTGAATTCGAAATGAAAGATGTGGGATTTATGCACTATTACTTGGGTTTTGAAGTTTGGTAGAAACTTGGAGAAATATATTTGGGTCAACGTAAATATATAATCAATATTTTACAGAAATTTGATATGATGGATTCAGAACCTATGACTACTCCCATGATCACTAATCTCAAGAAGTTGTGAATCTTTGAATCCAGTCTCTTCGATCCCACTAGCTATCGTAAGTTGGTGGGCTATCTAATGTATCTGGTAAACACAAGACCTGATATATGTTTTACTGTAAATATTTCTAGTCAATTTTAGTTGGAGCCTCATTATGACCATTGGATAATTGCTAAGCATATTCTTAGATATCTCCATGGCACTATACATCACTGCCTAAAATATGATGGAAATGAATTTAAGTTGATAGGTTTCACAGATTCAGATTAGGGTGGTAGTGATACTGACGAAAAAAGCACTACCGGTGGATGTTTTAGTTTGGGTGCTACAATGATCTCATGGATGAGTAGAAAACAAGATCCTATTGCATTAAGTAGTGCCGAAGCTGAATACATTGCTGCATGTGAAGTAGTAAAGGAAGTTGTTTGGTTAAGAAAACTCTTCTCAGATTTTTTTAGAAAGCCTCTGAATCTTACTATAATAAATTGTGATAATCAAAGCAACATCAAGATGTCCGAAGACCCTATATTCCATGCAAGGATGAATCATATCAACAACAAGTAACTCTACATTATAAGTTTGATACAAGATGGGTTCTTAAAGATACAATATATTCTAGCAAATGAACATGTAGCTGATGTGCTGATAAAGTCTCTTCTAAATCAAAAGTTTTAGTATTTTAGAAGCATGCTTGGTTTGGTTGGAATTGCAGGTTTAGTTGATAAAGAGAGATGAAACATCTAATGGTAGATGCTTGGGAGGACATCTAATCGACCTATGTGTGTTTGATGTCCTGATCCTGAAGATGGAGGGTGGCGTTGGTCTTGGAGCTCTGACCTTGGATACACACCTACATCCCTGGGTTGATGGCTAGTTAGTAAGTTTGATGGTACCTAGATTGGTTGAAAACTTTAGTCCATCTTAGTTCCACCCAGATAGATAACCCTGGTTAGGGATCTAGTCTGTGACACTGAGTGTGCTTGAAATCTTTGTAGTTCATGTGTTTTTGAGATCTTCCATGTATATATCTATAGTTAAGAGGTAGTGTTGAAGTATGTAACTAGATTCAGTCTTCATAATTGTATAATGTAATTTATTTGTCAAAATAAATTTTGTTATGACTATTAAAGCATGGGTTTCATGCTTAGGTCATCATGTTTATAGGTCAAAGCCTCCATTGTAGGATTCTAGGTTTTATATTGAGTCAATAGAGTCATTGTCAATATTATTAGACCCTTCTTGGGATTTTGTATCATGTAAAAATAATTATTTTTGAGTCAAATAGGTCATTTGACACCCCCACACCAAGTCGGCCCTATGATGATCAAATAGGCCTGCATTAGGGAAATTCAACCCACAAAAGAGGCTATATATAGGTAGGCAGTTCGATCAATTTTCTCACCCACTCAACAAGTTCGATACATATGAAAGAGAGGCAATAAAAAGTGCGAAATTCCAAGAGAAGGAAGAAGATTGCAGAAGAAGACAAAGTCAAATTTTTGGGCTATCTTTCTCTCACAAGTGCGAGGTTACTGGGGCCAAAGTTTTGAATTCTATTGCAGGTCGAATTTCTACTGCTGGGGTCGAAGTTCTGTTGCTAGGGAGGTCGAAATTCTGCTGCTGCGAGGTCGAAATTCTAGTTCGAAGTTGCTGCTGAGAGAACATCACTTGGAGAAGAAGGAAGGGCTGACTTGGTGATTGGGGTAAGTCTGTGTCTAAATCAAAAGAGTCTTGGACTATCTCATCTTGTCTTTGAATCTACTGAAGGAAGAGTTTTGACTGGGTTTTCCCCTTATAAGGGTTTTTCCCTAGCTGTCCGCCTACATCATATGTCTCTTATTCTTGTGATCTTCATATACACATAAATTGGTAATTGCTTGATGAAAAATAATATAATAAAAAGTAAATAAGACAACATAATTCACAAGTAATTATGAAAGAAGAAGAATCAAACTCTAATTACTACTAGCATTGATTTCTCAACACCAAGTGAAGTAGGAGAGGAGACGAGAAAATGGACTAGTTTGTCTTAGGAAATAATATTTCATTTGCAGTCAAGGAATATGGAGTAGAAAACAATCTTGAGAAGAAGCCAACAATTTGCGAGGGTATATTTTGTTGAGGGAAACAATTAGAAGCCTATTTTTCTGCTACAATTCCATGAAGTGTGCGATAGAGAATCTGTGGGGAACACTGTCAACTTCTTACCATGGAAAAGAGAAGCCATATGATGAAGTGAAGATTGAAGCCCTGAAGACATTGGAGAGGTTGATTGGTGTCAACCATCTAGACCAAAAAAGAAGGAACAACATGTACCGACAAGAAGGTAGACTAGACATGGAGGTTGTGGAGATAATTATGTTGATGAAGGAAGTACCTGGGGAGTGGTATAATGAGGAGGAAAGAAAAAATAGTTTCAACACTTGGCTGACTGTAGAAGACTACATCAACATGGAAAGGGTGAGACAAATACAAAATAAAAATTGGGATCATGGAAGGATAAGGACAACTAGAAACATGATGACTCGACAAGGTTGCTTCAACAAAAAATGTGGAGTACAATAGAATCAAACTTGGGATCCTCACAGATTGAATTCAGGATTGGAGAAACAACATACTGAGGCATATGGACAACAACAACACTTTGTATGGGATCTTGGAGGGTTCATAGATTGAAAGCATTTGACTAGGAGGTCAAATTTTTTCCACTTGGGGCATTTGATGCAGGAGCATAAACCATAGGAAAATACTTTGGTCTTGACCCAAGAGGGGTCATGAAATATTCTAAAGGAGAAGGGAATTCCCTCATAAACAAATAGTAAAAAATTAGGAAATTGTAGTGGAAATCTAGGCTGTTAATATAGCCATGTGGCTCATTGTAATAATGCCAATCAATAGGCCGAGGTGTTGGTTTGTTTTAGTGGCTGGCTAACTGGGCCTTTGTTAATGTAACAAGTGTACAGTTAGGAATCTAATAGTTTTAGGTTACTAAACAAATGTCCCATTTTGACTGTCTAGTTGAGATATTTTCCAATCAATGATGTTGTATATGTAAAGTGTGTGTGCAACAGTGTTAAGCAGTCTCCCAGTGATTAGAGACTTAGGAAAATGGAGAGGCAATTGAGACTCTCGTAGAGATAGGAGCTCATGAGAAGAATCGATTAAGAGTCTTTGTAAATTTTCTCATGTAAAATTTTTGTTTTGAATAATAATAGAATCATTCTTATTTCCTTTGTCTGTTTGAATAGGCATATATGTTTTTTGGATGATGTGAAATACCTTGTGTCATTTTAGTTAAGGTTACATATGATTTGAGCACAAAGTCGAGAGGAGAATCTTTGTTCGAAGTGCAGAGAGTGCTCGTGGATTAAATCCCATGAAGAGCCCGAATGCTAGTCAAAGTGATTGGAAAACATGGAATCGTATGGAAAGTATGCTAAGACAAGAGCCTGAAGGTTAATCATTGGAAGAGAGACTCTCACAAATCCTCTCTGTACTCATTCATTAGTGAGTAAGATCAAAATTCAGCCCTATTTCCTGTGTATATTGTCTTGCCTGATAATGGTTTAAATTTAATATTAGAGTGTTCGTTGATGTCTAGCTGGAATGGGTGAGTCCTCGTACAAGAAATTCTAAGTGTAGAGTAGTTGAGGTTCACGGTAGAGTTGCGCACAGAGAGAGTTGGATGCGAGTGTAAGCTTGTTGAATAAGCAAGACTATATCTTAAGGGAGGAGTTAAGTACGCTGGAAGCATTGGACATGCCTTTAGGTTCAACATAAAGAACAACTGTAGAGGAAAACAAGGGGCTGACCCCGAATAGACTGTTCCTCGAACAAGGATTCAGGAGCCACTTAGTCGGGCCCTCAGGCAAGAGTGAAGGTGGTACAAAAAGAAAAGAAGATGACAACCTCAGTTGGTCTTGACCCTGACCACGGGTGGGATCTAGCCAACTAGTTGGGCCTCGAAGAAGTAAAGCTAGTAGGGAGATAAACGTGGAGAAAAAAATACTGACCCTGACCAAGGTTAAAATCGAAACTCCCATGGCTATTGAAGAAAGAAAGAAGAAAGAAATTATTTTAACGTCCACGAGGCTAAAGATAGCCTATGGGACAAATTTCTTCTTCATCTGCTTTATGTATTCTGCCCTTTTCTGTGAAGATTCACAATAAATGCTCCCAGCTTCTTGACAAACCCCTTGCTAAATAGATTATCCCAAGAGCTAGCTGCCAACATAGTTGCATAACTTTCCCTGTTGTCTTTTAAGGCCTCACATTATAAAATGGAACGTTTTTCTATTTCCACTTTTCCTAAAGAACAAAAAATGCATACTCTTTCCTCCCACAGTTCTTTTGGCCTTTTCCAGCGCCTTGTTTCATTACAGAGTTGATGAGAATTAGTCCTTAACTGAGCAATAAGAATTTTGGCTCTCCAAGAGATATTGGCCTCTATGTATGCTTTTGGTTGATGACTATGAGTAGGATTAAACACTTCAATATAGTACTTTTTCTTTCTTCCTAGCTCCTTATCCCAAGTATGCTTGTGGAACTTTTCCATAACAAAATATTTTATCTCTTTGTTGTTTATGGGACACACGTTCAAGCACATACCCCATTTACTAAACCATTTGTTATTTTGCTGCATCCAAGTTTTTTTGTTTTTGTTTTTGTTTGATTGTTTATTTGTTTTTTTTGTTGTTGCACAATCTGTCATTAAAGAAAACCTTAGGCCTTCTACCCTCTTCCATTTGCTCATTTTTTTTAAATACCTTATGACTCACATCATAACAATTTCTTCAATAGGAGAAATCCCTGTTTCAATTAACAAGATAACATAAGGAATTGCACTTTTAATACTGAATTTGTTTGTAATCAAACGCTTCTGAACTTTCTCAATTTGTCTCCACTACATGTCGGATGTACTGCTGGCCCATAGTTCACAACCATAGAGAATCACCAAAATCACTAGAAGCCCAAAAAGAGTTTGAGTGGTTTTCCAGTCCCATAACTCTGCCTCTCTACACCTATTTTTAAAATCATAAAATGATTTCCAACCGCCAAATGTTATTTTCTTTCTACAACCATCCCAACTTAAATTTTTGTTGAAGTCAATGCCGAGGTATTTGTAATACAAAACTTCTTCCAGAATGTTGCCTTCAAAGTAGAACTTATGTTGGTTATGTTTTCTTTTCTTAGAGAAAACCACTACTTTTGTTTTGCTAATGTTGACTTGCATCCCCACACTTCTACAAAAATGCTCAAGGGATAGTAAGTGCTATTGCAAACCAAGAGCTAATTTATCAATCAGAATAAGTTCATCTGCATACAAAAGAATCCTTATAAAAAACTTGCCCAAATAGATACCATCACCCCCTTGTGAATTTAACCACTCCTCAAGCTTGTCGATATATAAACCAAAAAGGGTAGGAGACAGTGGGCAAACTTTATTGACCTCGATATTGCTCCTAAAACTTTCAGAGATGCCTCGTGAAGTTCAAATTTCGATTTTCACCTCTTCATACAGCATATGCACAATTGCTGTCAAATATCTAGGAATCCCAAGTTCCTCCATTCTGTGCCAAAACTTATCCCCAGGAACCGAGTCAAACACATTTCTGAAATCAATAAAGAAAAAAAAGACGTCTTCCTTTTTCTCCCAAACTTTTTCAATGATGTACCTTAAATTTATACAATGATCAACTATGGAATGCTTAGGTCTAAAACCTGCTTTCCATTTAGCACACTTATCTCTTTCTTCTGCCCACTTGCTAATTTTATTTTATAGCATGCTTCCAAATAGATTTGGAAACAAAGGGTTTTATCATGATGGTCCTATAATTGGAGGTATTATTGATGTCACTGCTCTTGAAAAAAGGTATTTCCAGGCTATTTGTCCAATATGTGGGGAGCCCTTGTTGTAGGATGTTGCTGAAAATTTTTGTAATGTGAGGTGCAAGGATCTTTGAGCCCCACTTTAGATATTTTGCTTGGAGTTCAACGGAGTCTTTTTCTTTTCCAACACCCAACTTCTTGATACCCATCTCTACCTCTTGCACCGTGAAGAGTTCAGTATCAGTGTTGACCAAGGGGGGATGGTCAACCTTGGAATCCTTCTCTTAGAGTTGTCTTGCATAGTCGAACCATTTAGAAGCTGTAATACTATTTCCAGTTTGTATCTTTTTTGGTTGGAGCTCCTTCCAAAATAATTTGGGATTATTTTTCCCAAGGAAGATTAGTTCTTCCCTCCTTGAAACTGTGAAATTGACCTTTTTCTTGCTTAATAATTGCTTGCAAGCTTTGAGATTTATGTTATCTTTGTTTAACTCTTTCCATATTCTCCTTGCCTTTTTGCATTCCTCATCAAACCAAGCATTAACCGAGAAGCAATTTGTTTCAGACTTCTTAATTTTTTCTCTTTTTCACTTTGCAAGTGCACATTGAAATAAATGTGTTAATTCATGACTATTAAGGTTGTGAATTGTGATTTTCTCCTTCTCGAAGAGCCTCTCTATCGTCATTTTGAAGGTAATACAATTTTCTGGAGTCAAAATAATTCTGCCGTGTAGGAGGTTTTGTTGGACATGCTGAATTTTTGAATCTGCTTTTTTCTTTCCAGTCCAAGAGAAACATAAATAAATTGGCTTGTGATCTAATTTTAACTCCCACAACTGATCTCCAATCAAAACTTCATTTTCTCATACAAACCGTGCGAGCAAATTAGATAATTTACTACACTTGCTCCATTATAAGTATGGCAAGTGAAATTATCGGACTTTGCCCATCTAGTCAAGCCATTACAAATGACTAAGTCAAAGGCCCCACATAGAGTAAGCAATTTTTCACCAAATAGATAACAACCCTTATCATCTGAAATTCTTTCCCACTGATGAATACCCTCTTTTGTAAGCCAAATAGGGTTGCAATTATCTTTACAACAAATAATGCTAGCTTGCTCACTTACAACCCTAACATTGAAATCACCCACTATAAGGACTTCACCTAGCTGCGAATATGTTGCAATATTTGCGTTTAAGGTTGCAAATGGATCTTTTTGGTCAAGTCCTCTACCTTTGTAGATTTTTTAAACTTGTGGCGCAAAATAGCATGCTGCAATTATGATGTGGTTTCCATTTTATGATATTTTAAACCAAATGAATTGCTTATTTGAGTCTTCTTTTTCTAACTGAATGAGACAACCTTCTTTCTCCCTTACTAAAACCATGATACCCTGTGCCCTTTTCCCTTCCCTGCTACCTTGTTCCACACTGCCATCTTCCAGTATCCTTCAAACATAGGTGTCTTGCACCCTTCATGCTCATGTGTTTCTATGAGGAAAATTATGTCTCTATCATCCGCAATAGGCCCTAACCCAGGTCCTCATCTCCATGGGTAGCCTCTATAGTTCCAACAAACTAATCTTAAGGAAACTTGGGTATGAATTGATTGCTATTTATTTTGACATGAAAAACTCACATTTGAGTCTTTGTCCATGCTTTCCCATACTGACCTTGCTTCCCGATTTCCTGTTGAAGAGTTTGTTGCCTCTTGTTTATTACCATCTTGCTACTCTGTTTTGGAAGGAGGTCCAAATCACGCTATCACAACTTTGCCTTTATAAGTTCATGCTCTCTTGCCTTCATCTCTTGCTTCCCTAACCTTTAACATTTCATCCCTCCTTTTCCTCCTATTGATTTTGTGCGTGGGGTCGTGATTGTTGGTTGGACTCAGTTGTGTAGTCGATATTGGAAGGGCCTCGAACCTTGACTACTATTGGTTTGGACAAAGAACCTTGTGCGGTGATTGGACCCTGAGTTTGTTTGAAAGTTATTATTATATATATTATTTTGGGTATAGAAATCCCTTGGAGGGATCTCCCACTGCAAGGTTTGGATTTTTCCGTTTGATTGGAGGTTTCCATCTTTTCTGGAGACGAGTATAAAACTAGAGAATTCCACCATTTCCTTTGTGTCACTTTTGGTGTGTCTTGGATCTAGTCTGATGCAAATATGATAAGACAAGAGGGAAGTGATCATTCAATGGAGCCTTACAACTCCATCAATTACTAGACATGCACAAGTGCTAGATTTTACTTTTTGACTTGAAATTGGATTTGTAACCATAACTTAGTACAATCTAGAATTCCATGGGGATTAAGTAAACTATGCAATTTTTAGGACATCTACTCTGTGCGTTGAAGATAAAAAATATCACTATTGTAATATATTTCTATGTTGCATGATACTCTACGGTGCAAGGGAATTGATAACCAAGGGGAGAAAATTATCCAGTAACATCCATAATGAGGTATTGAAAACAAATGTTAAAGACTAGTACCATGTTGATTTGGCATAGGCAAGTAACAAAGAAAATTTCTTAGATTTTCTTTTTTGTGATCGAAGTGGCATTTGGGTTAAATAATTCCAAGACATTTTATGCAATTGTCAAGAGGGAGGTCACCCAGAATCAATGACCAAGAAAACACAACATTTTTGGGATTAATTGAGCCACTTGTACAACTTGAGTGGGCATAATGGTTAGGAATATGTGTCCTATAAGAGGTCATAGGTTAAAATCCATAAGGGGGTCAGAGCATGCACACCTCTGCATAATTTAGTAGTCAAATTACTGCATGGAGGTAGGTCCCTTGTCCCACAAACAAGAGGGTATCATACACCAATTTGGTGTCTGACTTGGCTATGACCATAAAATTATATTATTATTATTCATTGAAGGGTTTTAGATCCATTCCACTTTCAATCATTTTACAATTCCTTTGGGCCACAATACCCATTATGAGGAATGAGTCATTAATAATAAAACAACTTCCTAATCATAGCTTTGTTAGTGCTCATGACACTATGTTCATATTTGAATGTTCATGACTTCTATTGGTGAGACTTGTGTTTGTAGAGGTCCCTTGCATGAGAATTTCCCTTTCGAAAGAGCTGTCTTGCTTAAAACCAAGATAAATCCACCAAATATTTCCCTACAAAAAATTTCTAGGGAGACTACAAAATGGAATGAACATCATGTTGATTTTACAATTACATTAGATACAAGCACTTATGAAACTGATAATTACTTCCAATGGTATAATGATTATATTTGACACTTCTAGTTAATGATTAAGCAATTATACTTAAGAAATTCAACAACAAATGAAGTAGGGTAGTAGAGATCAAAATGAAACAATGATACACAAGAACAACACAAGATTTACCCAGGGAAAACCCAATTGGGGGAAAGCCCAACAAATATTCCATTAGATAAATTCTTCAATTCATCAAGAGATAAAAATGATATTTCCTAATCAAAGTAAAGTCAAACAAACTTGAAAGAGATCCATAGTCAAACCTGGCCAAAGTGTCTTCTCATCAAGTCAAGATACTGCTCAATATAATTGGCCCAATTTTATTTGATAGAGATGGATTTCAACCTCCTCTTGAACCCCAGAAAAAGTTAGACCTACTTTCAGACATGCCGAAAAACTTGTCACACCTGCGAAGTCAATAAAGAGAGAAAGACATACATGTGAGGTCAAACTTGTAGATAGAAGGTTCTCAAATTGTCTTCATCCTTCTTGTCCTTTTACTTCTTCACTTGTATTATAATATGTCTTGTTCTTGTGTGGTCGAATGGTTCCAAGAGGAGGAGGTCGAATGACAAATATATATCTTTCGTAGGAGGCCGAATGGGTGCCACAATAGGGCCAGGCTGACTTGATCAATTGGAGGGACAAATTGACATTTTAGATGTCCAAATATTAAAATTAAAATTAAAATTAAAAATTAAAATTTTCTCTTTTAGAAATATGACATTAAGAACATGTCATTATTAATTAATACATAAATTTGAAGGAATAAAGCATTAAAATATGACGACCGACCATAACTACAAAAATCCAACACATCGGATGATAAACCAATGTGTCAAGGATCTCCTTAGCATAAATGTTTCCATTGAATGACTTCAATGTGGATTTTAATATTATGGGTGATAAAGATATGTTGGATATCAACCTTGGAGGAGTAAGTAGTAAATTTGGAAGTTGGGATTCATCCAATTTTTTGGCTTAATGGAGCTCCATGAAGAATACAATTATGTAGGAGAAACTTCTAAAGTTCTTTTCCATCCATCACTTTGATATCCAATTTAGCACACATGGAATATTTTTGTTGAGTAGATCTAATCATCCCTAATGTTTTTCCAATTCTTTATATTTTAATGTAGTTCCGAGTGGCCTTGTGAAAGCTCCCTTTCTCATAGAGGCTAACTAAGAGAAAGTCATGCAAGAGCTTCTTCGATGGTTGATAAGTAGGATGAGAAATGACTCAACATGATGAATAATAAACATGTGTTGCAACATGACTTTAGTGCATATTTGGAATCTTGTTGCTAAGCCTATAAAAAGTTTGTCCACATACTTAGATATCCCTTAGAGAAAATACATCGTACAAAACCTTCAGTGAAGCCTGAACGGCAAAAGGGATGGAATTAAATACATTACCAAGCCAAATATAAGGAAAAACCTAATCCATAAACCACTCATGTGATTCATAAACTAATGTGGATATTCCATTGGACAAGTTGTCACAACAAATCTAATAAAAAATTACTAAATTTCAAAATCTATATAATTATGAGGGTTAATTCTTCTTTAGGTTCCTCAATTATTATGTTAATGTTTTTTTTTTAGCATGTGATATAGAAAAATGAAAAAAGTAAATAACAGATAGATAAGTCACTCAAAAACCATATTAACACTAATATATGACTTGGGAAACCCTTTCGGGAGAAAACCCAGTTGTAATGTGAGGTCACTTTGCTCTCTCTTTTTATGAATGGAAATGCCGCAAATACAAAGAATTGACACATATGGCCTGTAAGTTTCTACAAAATATAAACCCTCTCTGTTTTCCCCTCTCTCTATCCAGTCTTATCCACTTTACTCATGTACGGAATAAACTTAGCATGAGTAGAATAAAACCCCTTTTCCCTCTAGTGGCCTGGTTATAAAATACCTTGATAGCCCACTAGTAGTTAATTTTGACTTGGACTCTTAATTATAATTACAATATTGACCCTTCTAGAGTCTTATTCATCATTTCATGTTGCTATCCCCTCTTCCATGAGTAATGGGTCTAATGTGATGTCCTCTCAAATCATGGCAGCGAAAACAAGAAGGTTAAATTCTAGGTGGCATAACCTTTGGATATGGTCTATGTTTGAGGTCTTTTTGTGATATTCAAAAGCTATCTAAGTGTAGAACAATCATAGGGGATCCAGTGTAAGCGAAAGTTTTTTTAACCTAAAAAACTTTAGGAAATGCCTCAAGTTTCCTTTGGAAGGTTTAAAACCCTAATGTGCCAAACTAGGACCTATCAGTGAAAATGGTACCATGCATTGATTTCTCCATTTTTTCCACTATGAAAGCATCAAGATGGGTGAAAAGTAATATAATGATCTAATCCAGATCGTCAAGAGTGAATCCTTTGGAATGCTAATAATATTGGGTTTTCATTACATATAACTTAGAGCTAAAGGTTACTTAAAATATATGAATGCATCTTGAATCGTTCTCCATAGATTTTCTAGTATATAGATAGGTCAGAAGTGGGTCTTAGTTTTAGATGTATGAGGGTAAATAGAGGAATTAATGGAACCAAATATCACCGAAATTCTAAAATAACTTTATCATAAATGCACTATAGATATGTAGGTTTAGTTTCCGCATGAGAGTGCAGATGCCAAATAGAAGTGCTAAAAATAGAAATACACAAGTGTGCCCCAAAGAAAAATGCCAATCAGAAGAGAAAAATGTCAAAATAAAGTGTTGTTAGGCTTATAAATCTTGGAATGAGGAATATCACAAGATGATATGATATAAATGAGAGTTTAATTTGTGTATATACACAAAATTTATGTGAGGGTGTTTTTTCAAGCTCGAGGCATCCCTTTTAGTGGGGGTTATGGACCCAAAAAAGAAAGGCACAAGCCTAAAGAGGGTTATTGTAATGAAATACATAGTGACATTAAGAGGGGTGGTGGGTGAATCAATATTACTTCAATTTAACTTCTTTTCACTTAAAATAGAATGCACACCACCACATCAATCATTAACACTATGTTGAAGAAAAACATTAATATTTAAGCTAAAATTGAGAGAAAACTTGTAATGGTTGTCTAATTTTCTTCAATTTGTTACAATCTTATACGAAACTACATGTGAGGACACCAATCATTTGTAAGCACCAACTTAGTAACAATGTTGCAGGCTTCATCCAACTAAAAGGATGAGGACACATCCTCTGTAAACACCAATTTACCGCTGCTCAGGCTCCAACCTTTTGTATAGATGAAAACACTCCTCTTTTGCAATTCAATTCAGTCTAGCACTTTGCTATACATTGTTCAATTTTCATTATTTACATTTTTTTCTTCTATTCATAAATAAATCTCCCCACTTCACAATTTATACCCAACATCGTGCTTGCTATTCCAACACTTAGTTAGCATTTACAACCCTCATAATTCTATTTTCACTTATCTTCAAGATGTCCAATATACCTATGGGCTATATAGACTAGGGCTTGACCTTTTCCAGAAATAAACAATGATAAAAACACAAAAAATACAAGAAAATATCCGCAAAAATCACCTTTGCAGATCTTCCTTAACAACTCAACATCCCACAAAACTATATAACTTGGCCTCCTCAACAAAACTCGACCTCTAATAGAAATTTCCCTCCAAAACTCAGGCAGTGACACATTATCTTCTTCTTGACTTTAGTTTCACTTCTTCTCTTTTTGGTTCACAAGGTGTGAACCCTTGTTTCGTTGCCCTCTTACTTCGCTAAATACTTCTAGAATAGATCTAAATTACTTCTGATTGATGGCTAACCTCACTTCCACATATTTTTTATTTATAGGCTTTTGGGCATCTAGGGCAGGGCCAACTTATGGGCCGAATTTTGAAAAAATAGGGTGTTTACGCACACACACATTCAAAAATCCATTTCTACTCAATTGTGAGGAGTTAGGAGGCATGCCACATATCATTGGAAAGATATAAAAATATGCTATTTGACTATGTAACCTTCTCTTTCATTTGGATATCCTTTGACATCAATAAAAATAATTTTCAACATATTGAACCTGCATATCAAGTTTCTATTTCATGTCTAAGGTTCAGAGCTTGGGTGGTTTGGAAGTCTCTTTGTTCTCCTCTCCACGTGGGTTCAATTCCCATAAGTGGCACATTGGCTGCTTGTGATAAGGCTCGAAGGGTAGACACCGCTTGGGATAGTGGTCCACTTCAATGTGCCTAAGGATACCTCAACCCTTGCCAAGTCACAATTTATTGGTATATCTCTCTTTTAGGTTGTTGGATATACTTCTGGGTTATAATGGTAGATATTGAGCCTATCCTAAATCATTCCAATGAATTATCATTTCCCATAGTTAGATAAATTGTATTACATAAAAAAACTCTAGATATGGTTTAAAGGTTATAAAGAGATATTAAATAATACCACACTTCTATATTATGAATACTTGGTGCATTTATTACAATGGAGTTTACCTCTTTATATAAGATTTATTTCTCATCAAGTCGTTCTCCACTTATGAATGTGGGATAGTCAACTTTAGACAAGAAGTGAACAACGGATAATAACCTATATCAACTTCAAGCCTTACAACCTAACACCCCCTCCTAAGGGTTACATGTTGAAAGTGAAAACAAAATAATTGGAGATAAAACATGCTCGCTGAAAAATAAAACATTAGAACCAAACATTTTTCAACAAATTATATTTTGGAAAAATAGAGATTGAACCAAGTACAACTCCATCATGATGCTTCTAACCATTGTAGCGGTGTAGCTTTCAATATGAATTCCATGTTTTTGGATTCTACCTCCCTGAAATATTGAATTATAAATATCTTGAATTATTGGACAACCATCTGTATTGATTGACATCCATGGCGATTTGTTTGGCTATCTTATGACCCTTGTAAGTTATAATTTTAAGATCCACAAACTCTCAAACTATTTGCACAACCATTTATGTCAAATTATATTTATATTAAAATCCTTTTTGATTTTGAAATGTGATATTCTTACATGCATAAAATGTTATTTCTTTAGTAGGGTTATCACCATTACATCCATCTAGTGGGTCATCAACAACAATGACATTAGCTATATGTGGGTTGACCTTGAGTTTCCTTTGAGAGACTCATTGGTTCAAAACTAAATTTCCATGTTGTGTGACCCATGTTCTTGCAATGATACATTTCCACCTCGTTGTATTTAGTATGATATATTTCCACTTCCTTGTATTTAGGTTATTTAAAACGATTATATCCTGATTGTAATGCATAATGGTTCTCCTTTTCCTAGCTAAGAGAGTAGCAATCATGTATTTTACATTTTGTGAAAACATTTCATTGACCAAAAACAACACTACTACATTTAGAATACACAATATTTAACAATATAGATTTGGTATCCTTTTCCTTCACCATAGTTTTGATTTCTGCTCATTATCTGATAAAAAAATTCAAATTAATCATAAATAATTTCAAATTGTTCATAAATAATTTCAAATTATTCACGTGTGTGTAGTTAGGTATAATGATTTTGATAAAAATTTTAATTTTGAAACCATTCACTACTTTAACTTCGAATGAATTATTAACTTATCGTAATTTATTCAAATTATCCCAAAGTCCCTTAGATGATTCCTCCAAAGCATTATGTAACTTTGAATTTAAGTGGGTGAGGCCAATCATGGCTTTGACTTTATCATATTTTCTCTATAATTCTAACAAATTTTTTTGACCTGTAAATGATTTCTCAATGCCTTTTATATTCATGAATCCCAATGGTTTGGATTTTTCACTTTCCAGTCATGGAAATTGAAACCATAATATATTTATAATGAGCTTTCCATGAAAACACAAACTTTGCCAACTTGATGAACATAATATAAGGCATTTATTAACTAGCAATTGCATCGAGAAGTGCGAAGGAACACCAATAACATGAGTGGGGGAATGTGGAAGGAAACAACCAAGAAAAATATATGGACAATGAACTACAGTCAAAATTTGAGTTTCTATATATCTTCTAAAGATTATAGTAGGAGGTTAAATTTAAGGAGAAAGTTACAGTAACATAAATGTCCTAGAACAATGAAAATCTTGCAGGCACAAGGTACATATCAGAGGAGTTCATTTTCTTATGGGGTTTTCTAAAATGGCATGAAATAAAATATGATCTTAAATTAGAGTGCATAAGGGTTGGGCAGAGGCATTCAACACCATTGGAAATGTATGTTTTAATAGAAAGGGTGAAAAAGAAATGACGACATTTGGTATAGTGGAGATGTCTCTGATGGATTATGGCTCGCTTGAAAGGAGGAAAAGGACCTTTGCTGTTACACCCAAGAGTTTAGTTGCAACACCATCAAAACCAACCACATTTTCCAAATGGCCAGTGTGGTCATGCAATTCAAGGTGGATTACATAGTGATAGTCACATTCAAGGAACACATTGTTGCATTTTTTGTAATGCCACATGTTGTCATATTGTTGAACAAACTTTTTCATGCATTGTATCCCATCAATGTTAAGGAAGCATGTAAATAAGTAAAAATATTCCATGTTAATTGATGTAGTAGTAGCACATACGACAATCCATAGAGAAATTTTCTCAGAGTGGGACATTGCAATGAGTTTAGATATTTTTTTTTGTTTTTGTTTTGAGGGGCCTGCTAGAGATGACTATGTATTTTTGGCTTAGTGAAGGTGAGCATACACTGAACCTTGTATCCTGAAACCATTGTTGGAGCTGGCGTGTTTTAACAATATATAGGTTTGTAAGAAGGCAAGTGGTGGGGATAGTTCCAGTAGTCCTTCCATTGAACTCGACAACAAAACTCCATTTTATTGCAAGGTTTGGAGTGGTTCGAAAGGTGTAAAGGTCAGAAAATTTTTCCCCTTAAGCATGGCATTGTGGGCCCCATAAGGTGACATCAATGTTACAACCTGACATGTCATGTAAGGTGAGATTTTTCCTGGGATTTTCCAAGCCATCATGCCAATGTATGATGGATGTATGAAAAGTAAAGCTAACAACACCAACAAAATCAACAATTGAGTTGATTGTTGCAAAGTTGAGTGAAATTATTCGCATGAAATGGAAGGAATGGGAAGTAATAACTAATCATCATGTATGCATTGAGACACAGTTGATGTAGAGAGAAGTAGAATTTCAAACAAGCTATTTAGATGATTGTAAGTGGGATTATGATTCTGAAGAGAAACCTTCTACTTCAATGGTTGCTTACTTATTGATGGAAATTTTCCATCGTAGCATTTGGTTCTTCTGGAGGTAAGATGACTGATGGAAAATTACATAGGTAAATAACTAAATGAACACAAAATTTATACAATTCCATATTTAATTCTTTGGGTATTGAGGAAATTACCAGTTTATTATGTTTCCATGCAGGGTACGAAAGTTTTTGAAGAAAAAATTAATCAGTTATCACACCGTTGCTTTTACTAGTTGGGCCATTACAATGTAGAGGACAACTTAAAAGATCTAGACAAAAAAATAACCAGGCAAAGATTTCCCAAGGGAGGTTGGAGGCACTATTGAGTTTCCAAACGATGATTACATATCTTGCTAGCTTGCCCATGTCAAACACTTCTCTTCTTGGAAAAATGACTTCTTTGACATAAACCATGTCGATTCAGCTTGACATGCTTGATATGAAGGTCCTAAAGGTTGTTTTGAAGGAATAATTCCAAGGATGTCTATGGGGTTCTGGTCTAATATCCTAGAGATAGAGGTGAGGTATGGGATTACTTGAATTTGTTAGGAATATACAAGAAAATGGTGTTAAGGTTTTCATGGCCACACTCGTTGGCTTTGATGATATTGCATTTTATGGGGGAGTTCAGAGAAGATATGGTTATCGGATTTGCTCAGAGATTTGGGGTTCTAATGGAATTTGGAGGGTCTCGTGCTTCTTTTTTGGATAATTCACAAGAGTATAAGAA
The DNA here is from genome assembly GCA_031772625.1 of Pinus tabuliformis. Taxonomy (NCBI): domain Eukaryota; kingdom Viridiplantae; phylum Streptophyta; class Pinopsida; order Pinales; family Pinaceae; genus Pinus; species Pinus tabuliformis. The sequence continues at coordinate 474,539,415 of CM062810.1, read as the reverse complement.
AATCATGCCCAAGAGAATTATAGGAGTGAGTGTGTATTCAAATGATAAGATAGATCTTTGGATCTATTGTGTGATACTGCTTCCCAACTACCTTCTTAAGGTGTTATTGGAAATCTCTACACTCACTAGGTCAATGATGTTGGCGGTGAGGTTGGCGACTTGAATTGTTTAGAGTGCCAAGAATTGTTGGAATTTAGGTTGATGTATTGCACTATTCAGAGTGCCACACGGTAAAAAAATGGCTTTTTGGAGGGAGACATAAATGGATGGATCTTATTGGACAGGATGAATAATTTCTTCCTAGTAACCTTCTACTTTAATGGTTGCTTACTTGCTGATGGATAGTTATCATTGCATCATTTGGTTATGCCCAGAGTAAGATGACTGATGGAAAATTATGTAGTTAAATAACTAAGTGACCATAAAATTTATCCAATTTGTTATTTAATTCTTTGACTATTGAGGAAATTGTTGGTTTATTAGGTTTCCATGCTGGGCAAAGAAAATTGTTAAGACAAAATGGACCAATTTTTACACCATTTCTTTTACTAGTCGAGTTGATACAACTCAAAGGAAAAATTCAAACAACTAGAGAAAAATTGACCAAAAAAATATTTTCTAGGGGAGGCTAGACTCAATATTGAGTTTCCAAATGATGATTACAAATCTCATCGACTCCCGATGTCTAACACTTCTCTTCTCAATGAAAGGATTGGTGCAGTAGAAGCCATGTCGATTTAGAGTAGGAGCCATTTATATGAAGGTCCTAAATTTTTTTTTGAAGGATTTTGATTACAGTAATTCCAAGGATGTCTGCGAGGTTCTGGTACAATATCCTGAAACCAAAGGGGAGGTTTGAGATTACTTTGATTTTGTCAAGAATGAACATGTTAATGGTGTTAAGGTTGTCATGGCCACATATGTTGGATTTGAATATATGAAAGTTTCTGGGGATTTCAGAGAAAATATGGCTATTAGATCTGCTCAAAGGTTTGGGATTTTGATTGCAGTTGGAGGGTCTCATTGCTACTTTTTTGGATACTTCACAAGAGTATAAGAGAATCATGCTTGAGAGGATTATAGGAGTGAGTGTGGATTCAAATGATAAGATAGCTCTTCGGATATGGTGTGTGAGACTACTTCTTGACTTCCTTCTTAGGGAATTTTTGGAAATATCCATGCTTACCAGGTCAGAGATGTTGGCAGTGATCTTGACAACTTGCACTCTTAAGAGTGCCAACTGCTGCAAACCCTAGTCATTGACATGGTTAAATTTGTTTTTTACTAGTTTTAAGAATTATGTTCATTGTGATTTTAGCCATTTTGATTTGCATTCTTCTTGGGGTTTGGCCTTCAAGGGCCATTTAATCTCAATTTTTTTACCCTTTAGCGTGGGCATTGAAGGAAAAAGGTCATCATCCTAACCAAATATTCTCTTGACTCTAAATAGTGAGAGTATTCTTTCCATGCTCATAGATTTCCTCATGCAAATGAACCAATAATCTCACACATGCATAACAATGGTCCCCATGTATATCTGAGTTCTCCAAACCAAAATAACATAATGAAGAAAGGGAGTCAAGATGCATTAATGCTTAGAATTCTGTTTACAGTAATGCCTAAACCAATAATTTTATTCCATATGTCCATATGTCATTAAACACATACCCCAGTACATTCAAGGGCACATGATATGCCCACCTCTAGAAGAATGTTTATTATTTATTTATCTTTAATAAATGATGGTGAGGATGATGTTGTTACTAGCTACGGAGACCAACTTACTTCTACACTAAAAAAATATTTGATGAAAGATTTTCTAAATTTCCATAATTTCAATGAGTTAGTAGGGGAGGGGGGGGGGCTGGAATAAAGAGCTATTGGAGAAAAATGCAAGATTTAAAGAAAAAGGAAAGTACCTTTAAAAAAACCATAAAATCCTATGCAATTTGGTTGGTAGACTCATGTTTCGCTTTAATACAAATTAAATCTATGCTCAATGTCGAAGTTAATTTTAAATTTAGTTTATGGGTATAATAGGGTTGAATATTGATTTGCTCTCTAAGTAAATTTAAGTTAATCTAATGATGCATAAGAGTAGATGCACTGATTCAGATAGGAGGAGATCAGGACGATACCGAACTACCTTGTAGAATATAGGGGAGGATTTTCTATAGGAAAGATATGAGGTTCTAAGTTTGATATGCAAACATGTTATACTTGTGTTATAAATTCAAAGAATGAAACAAAAGATAATGCGAAAATAAAACAGGGAGGTCGTACTTAAAAGAAAACGTTTTGATATAATTTAGTGCAAAAACAAACTACTATAGTGAAAACTTCTATCAAACACAAGGATTATCGAGTTATATTTAACATGTAAAGTATTGTAGTCTAGTGAAAAAGAAACAAAACTCTATGTTACAATTTAGGTGATTTTAAGATGTAAATTTTAGGGAAAATCAATTTTGGGAAATAAATGCGCATAATAACCATCACTACATTGTAAAAGTTGAAGGAAATGACCAAATCCTATGCATATGATGTACAAAAAAAAAAAATTATAAACACTTACGCGTAATTGGAAATGAGAGGTGATGACTAGAGGAAGTGGCTTGCGCTACTCGGTCATCACTTGATCTCGAAAAGTTAAAAAAATGTCATTAGAAAATCAACGAGAAACGCTGTAATACACGACGATACTAAGAAATTAAAAAAAAACGGAGCATGGGATATTCTCCCTCTTAAAATGAAAAACTAAATAGTCACGAGACGTTGGACCAAGATACCTTGGTAAATTGTGTTTTACTAAGTGCCTAGTAGGTGCACCATCAAAATTATATCATAAAAGTAGTAGACTGATGTCGAGACATGAACCAGACACACTGAAGAAAAAAAGAAAAGAGTTGAGCCTACACTATAACCAAGTATACTTAAAATAATGTTTTTCAACTTCAGGAAAGAAGAAAAAGTTGGAATAAAACCCTTTTTTACCACAACAACAAAACAGGGAGTCATAATGCAATAGGTATATAAAATAAATAATTATGCTAATGGTAAACTCAGTGGGGATAATACCTTAATTTTTTTTTTTTAATGAAACATAAAGAAACTTGAATACAATAAAATGAATATGCCATGGACATATCATAAATCTATCTTGAGATTAGAAAGAAAAATTTACAAAGATAAGTGAAATAATTAACCCTCGAAGGGTTTCCACTCCATTAAGAATTTTAATGACAATACAACCCATAATGGTCATTTGAATTTAACCATAGAGTTTGTACATATTCAAAATGCCTATTGAAGGTCACCAAATGGGACATTCGCCAACATGTTGATAATTTTAAATAAATCAAATATTACTAAAAATAAAATTGAGACTCAATGCTTCGAGATAGACAATGAAGGCTTGTTCAACCATTGTTCTAGAACGAGTAAGAAGAGCAGATGGGTAATGTGTTGAAACCAACCTGTAGGCTTGGGGGGGATAGAGATTAGCCATGTATGTTTATTTCGGTTCTTGTCATTTTGGAATCGAAACCAACACAAAGAGGTTATACATGTGACATTTAAATTCAACCAAGAGTGAATCCCAGAATTTATGATAGGAAATAGTAGAAGTTAGCTTGGGAAATAAGAACCCCTAGAAAATAACAGATTCATACCTGTAACTTGGAGGAAACGAGTGCTCGTTTCTTATGATAATTCCATAGTGTTGTCAACATCGAGAGAGAAATCAAACACGCAATTTTGTAATGGAGAAATTTAAACTACATAGAAATAGGGGAAGAAAATAAAAAGATCAACCAGGTTTTATGAGGGATTATAAATCCTGGGACAAAATTAGGAAGAAAATTAGGGTCAAGCTAGTGATGGTCTCATACCCTTTGTGGAAAAAACAATGACTAAAAACCGTCTAATACTTACCTAGTAACCATTGTTCATGTAAGGACCAATTCCTCCGTACAACTAATCAAACCCTGGAAGGAAAAAAGAACTTATATAAGAACTCATGGAAATCATGGGGAATGAACACTAGTATCCAAATGATAATGTAGTACAAAGACACAATTCTAAGCATGAGACTTCATAAAATCAATAGGAAAAAAAATCTTGTCCCTGTAGACAACCCTCACACTATAAATACTAAAAGATAACATAGGGAGGTATAACTTGAAATGAAGACACAACGACAAAATATACGTGACCACAAAGTAATATAGTGAGAGAAATAGATGGAGACAAGTGAAATTTCAGTACACATAACTTTTTTTCAATAGATAAGGTGACAACAATAGGTTATTAAGCCTTACCTCATAATGTCGTTGGAGAATAATTAGAGTAGAAGAGAAGACATGCCTGCTATGAGACTAGGAGGAAATTTCACAACTACTAGTATAAAAGAAGAGCTCATGGTGATGCGTATCAAGCATGAAACCACCACTAGAGTGGAAAAAACAACAAAGGTGAACGAGAATAACACTCAAACCTAGGTTAGGATAGGAGAAATTAATCATCACAATTATATTTTTGAAATAATATCCCTACCGTCGATTCAAACCCAATACTGATGAGAATATGGTCATCACATGCACCATAGGGATGTGGAGAAATCCAGATCAATCACATAACTCAAAGAAATGTGTTATGAAATCCTTAGAACCCACATGTATTCCACCAAGGAGGATTCCAAGTATAAAATGTCAGTTGAATTTGTTGAAGAAAGAGGTGAGTAAGACATCCATCTAGAGCCTTCATAGGTTAAGCAAAAATGCAAGATATTGTATAACTAACAATAAGGTCCAAAGTTGTTTTAAACAAAATTCAATTAATAGCCAAAATAATATTTAATGGTAATGCATGTTTATAAAACAACGCAATATCTCATGTGAGCCACAATAAGAATATAAACAATGGAAATTGCACTGATTTCCTAGGTAGGAGCCCTTGAAAATAAAGTTCTAATTAGGAACATATTAACTGTTAAAATGCCTAACCATAAGAAAATTGAATACTCCAAGTCATATGATATTTATATGCTCAAAGGGAAAATTTATTTATAATGATATGGTAGATGTAATTGGAGTGGTTATGGTAAGTGACTATTTTATCCATAAAAAAAATTGTGCAACATGGGTACATGATTGGCTTTATCAATTATGGATTAGTGTGGTAGGTTGGTGATAGTTCAAGGGTTCATATTGGGCTCAATTTGTGGTCTGGAAGTGGTAATTCACACATCCTCCTATAGAAACTAATTTCTTTTCTAAATGATTAGGGTCTTTTGTCACTAAATCATATAGGTTGTCATGAGAATTCATCAATTTGGGGTCACGAATGGTTATCAGTGAAAGTTATTAATTTTCTAGTTCATTGGCATCAAAGGTGGAACCAATATATCAATGCTTTGTCTGCTTCTAATATTAGGTTACTAGTGAGCTCAAGGAAGTTACTCTCCAAAGGATGGATACATGTATATATATGTAGATCTCAAACCTAAAAATGTCTTATGGTGGTGGCAACCTTTATGGAAGATTTCCTTTCCTGCAAAGTCTCGATTATTTATGTGGTGTTTACTTTAGAACAAGGTACCCACAGGTGAAAACCTAAAAAGGAGATATTTCTAGCATTTGTCATGCTGTGTAATGTGTAAACAAGAGGAGGATTATATTAGTCATTTGTTTATCCATTACCTATTTTCTTCTCACATATGGAACCTTGTATATCATTGTCCGCATGTTCGTATTAGATAGTCGAGAGATAATATCATTGATGCCAAGAGGTCATTGTGGGATGAGGTCTTGAACATAAAATAAATAAATATACCTCCTTCAGTTTACTCGGTTATTTGTCTTTGTAGGAACCATAAAATCTTTCAAGACTCTAATTTTCATCTTGAACAGATTGAAGCATAGGTTATAGCAATTTAAAATATGCTCCTTGATGCCGAAAAATATCAAAGAGCAAGGAACATCATTGTTGAATCTATTGATAAATATGTACCATGGGCTCATCTCGATGGATCCTCACAATAGGGATGAGCAGGGGGTAGGGATGTTCTCTATTTAAATAAGACCATTATTTCAAACTTAAGATGGGCCTTGGAATGGGAACAAATAATTTTGCTGAACTCAATAGTCTAAGATTTCTTCTATTATTTTCCATTGAAAAAGGGTGTCATCAACTACAAGTGTTTAATATTCACTTATTAATTATTAATAATAGATCAATTAAAATTTTAAAGAGAGATTAAAAATAAACACACTTCATAATAAATTAATAAAATATCGTTAACTCTTCATTACAAAGTGATAAATGTTAAAAGTGCTAGACACTAATTTAGGTCGAGTGACGAACTATTGTCTGGTATCCTCATCTCCTCATTCATCCTCATCATCTTATGAGTTTGGAAAAACAATGGATTTTATTTTATTTAGCACGTCATGGCATAATTTATTTGACCATAGACAAATAGTTCCCTTAGTGTTTCCTGATATAATGTCATAAGTCCTTTCATTGTATGTGAATGCCGAGATGTGCATATATTTGAAGGCCATTATTTTCAACTCAGAAACAAAATTTGGAGCATCAATTATAATATTTCCAAAGCTTTTTCCTGTAATAATGCTACTAATATTGATGGACACTGGATATCGTCCAAAACCACAAAAAAATTCAAAATGTCCTCTTCGTTTGTAATGTACGAACCTATGAAAATAATGATGTCAAAAGCATGATGGTCCTCAAATGTGATCCCAATCTCACCTTGTAAATCACAAAGATGAACCCTTGTTTCCGTGATGCACAATAAGGAACTTCTTTTGGCTAAACAGATATATGGGAAAGTAAGACGGATTCCACTTCATTCTATTATTTGATAAATTTTAGAAGATATATCCACGACATGCATCTCTAAATTTGAAAAACTATTCGATCAGGGCCATATAAGTCAACGAAGTTAATGCTATGTCCTAGAGAGACATGTATGGAAATTTATTTTCAAAGTTCTCCAATTTCTTTGGAATAAATTCTCATTAAGACTTGCTCTCTTACTTTTTATTATTTTTAATCATTATGAACATGTCCCTATTTCTTAGACTTCCAAAGTTGAACATTGATTTTAATTTTTTGTCACTTGGATAAGGAATTCTAAACAATTCTATGTACTCTTTCAATTCAAAAAAATTCAACATCCTCTCATTCTTATCATAATTCATGCCTTTGAAATTGGAAAATCAGAATAACAATTGTCTTCTAGTTGTCATTGAAAGAGTTCTCTTTCTTGTTTATATTCTCATGTTGTTATAGATGCAATGTCTAAGCCTACAAGGTTTTTCAATTATTTGACTATCTTATTGTGACAGTTATAACACATATCAATCACTTCTACTATCAATGAATTATTATGAAAATTATAACAAATATCTTCAATGAACCTTTTTAGTATGATGAGCAACCCGCATCGTCAATAAGTAGCGACATTTCTCCATATTGTCACAATAAAACAAGATAGTGGCCACTATAAATTACAAATAATATGTCATGGACTATGAGAAAATCTCTAACTTTGGTATCAAATATAAATTCAAATTCTTATAAAAAAATACTCCCAAAAAATATTTGGAAGCTTTCTATTGTCTTTGTCATCGTACACCTCTCGCCTTTGCAGTTCTGGAAATAATCGATGGATGGCAAAGTACTTCTAAATGTAATAGTGAGATTAGATATGGATAATTATAAGGAGTTATCATGCAGGGTATCATCCTCATTAGCATTTCCAATAGAGACAAACCTCCAACACTCATAGTTTCCAAAGAAAATCCCTTCCCATGAATTATATGTAATATGCTAATGAGACTAAGTTTTTGTCTAGGAAATGATAGAAATTCCACCATGATTTTGTTAAACATTGGAATTTTGTTTTGGAAATTTGGTTATATTTTTCAAGATTTAGGATTTTGGATACCCAAGGGGTTTTAATGGTGTTGAATCCATTTCTATCATAAAAAAAATAATTTAATCACTTCCGAGGTCCAAATAAAAAATAAGGAACAGATTCCGACAAGAAATGGTTTTTCATTAGCTAGGGGAAATTGTCACCTCTGTAAACAACACTGCGAGCTATTGTCTGACGTTATCTACTCCTTCATCCTCCTTATTTAAAAACCTCTTAGTCACCTCCTTCATTCTCATCATCATCCTTTGAGATTGATAAGGCCTCAAAGTCTCCTCCTTCATCCTCATCATCATCCTTTGAGATTGGCAAGGCCTCATGGTCTCATCCTTCATCCTTTGAGATTAGAAAGGCTTCTTGGTCTCCTCCTTCATCCTCATCATCATCCTTTGAGATTGGCAAGGCCTCTTAGCGATATCCCTCATCCTCACCATCCTTCGATATTGGCAAAAGAATGGATTTTCTTTTATTTGGTATGTCATAACACAATGTATTCAACCATATAAAAATAGTTCCCACAATATTTCCTAACATAATATGATGATTCATTTTATTGTATTTGAATTCCTAGATGATAATATGTTTGAAAGCCATGTATTTAAACTTAGAAACAAAATTGCAAGATGACATTGTAATCTTTCTAAATGATTTTATTATATTAACGCTATTAGTATTGACGGACTGAGGATACTAGCCAAAACCACAAATATAATGAGTATACATATGTTATTAAATTTGTGCTTAGTCACAACAAATGCACAAGAAGTGTGGTACAATTTTATTATTTCTCCCATATGTCCTTTGATTGATCATTGCTACTAGTATTTTTAAGGGACTACTGAGGTCATGAGTCCAATTATCCTCAACGCTTTCAGAGTTAGTCACCACTAATAAGCCAAAGAGAAGTGATCTATTTGGGTGGATATACTCGAATATTTCCTAAGAGAAAAAGGGACTACTAGTTTCTTAAACAAATCATTACATTTATGTGTATAATCTGCAAAAACTACCTAATAAAATAGAAATTTTGTAACAATGCATATCTTACTTGAGTTCGACATTATTCTCCATTAGAAGTTAATTCATGTTAAGGAACTAGTGCATATTTTTCCAACTCCGAGAACTAGATACAATGGAGTTATTGCACATAAAATAAGTCATCCCTCTAACTCTAAAATCTATTGATGCAGGGCCTCTATTTTGTCCTCTTCCCTAGCATTATTTTATTTTATAATTTTTATATCTTCTAGCACATTGACATTAAGCTCCATTTGTTTCCTCCGTCTCAGGTTCATTTCCATATGATCAACTTGTAACTCCCCCATTTGATTTAGATCCTTTAATTGAAATTGCTTTTTATATGTCCTTCATTGTTGCTAGTTCTCAAATATTTTTCTTTACTAGTGCACATTTTGGTCGAGATGTCCTTAAAGAGTTTGTTGCTTCCGAAGTTAGTAGACCAAACCTTTGCCTCCAATTCTAAAGTAGATCAAAGGATACCTTTCATCTCTCTTCCATTCAAATGTCTAATACTACTATTATACTTATTCTTATCCCTATCACTATATGCCAAGGTATTTTCCACAAAAATACTTTGATTTTTTACCTCATCTTGAACCAAAGCCCTAAAAAGAGCTAGCCATACATGGGATTTTCAATAGTCTTGGTAGCACTGTGCTATGGTATTTTCATAGAGATACGCAAAATTTTGGTCACCTTTGTAGCAAGAGCACCGACGAAATAGAGGTTGGCCAAACATAGGCATTGTGAGGCATATATATATGCACTGTATTTAGACAATTTGTTTCTCGTAACCCATCATAGGGCTAAATATGTTCCTTTATTTGAGTTAGCCTTAGATGAAGACATGGTTCAATAGGTTGTCTATCTAAGATACTATAAGGAACTTTCCAATTACTTCGACACCCCTGTCAACTATATATCTTGAGTTAGTGACATTCTCATTCTTATTCCACCTCCTTCCTCCATAACCATATCATTACAATTCATAAATTCTTCCCTTATCAGAGCCATTATAATTACGGGGGATTGTGCAATGGTTTCCTATACTTCTTCTTGCATATGGTTTCAATTTCATGCAAAGGTTGCATGCACCTAGTGTCTGCATGTTGTGAACTAAATGGGGTTTCCACAACATTCATTGGGGCCCCTTCCCATTTTATACTATAATTCCTTCCTTCATTCATGAGTCTTATGATTTTAGAAATTAATTTGACAAATAATGAGGATAAATTTATGATATATTTTTATCAAAATAGAACTTCAACCTTGTAAAAAAGTAGGGTAGAGTCCCCCACCCCAATTATCCATTTAGTTCTAATTGTCTTGCCTGATGTTGGAATGCATGATTTTCATAGTTATCATCTTCTGCATTATGTTTACTAAGAATACAAAATTATTGTTTGTTTCGAATGCTATCCATAATATTATTTATTCTATTCAACATATTCTCAGAAGGTTATCCCTAGGTGAGGTTCATTGGTATTGGTGTTGTATAATGATGAATGAGTCCCCCAAGATCTTAATGTTGGGTACTTGTGCTATGGTCGGAAATATTAAGCCTTGCAACAAGGGATGCATTCATTCTTGTTTTTCTTCCATTTATCCCCATTCCCATGTGTTATTTTTTAATTGAGTTACTCTAGGTCTATACAATACCCGTCCCCATCTTGCCACCCTTGGATTTTTATTTGAATCTCAATCAAAATAAATAATCCAACTTTTCTCTTCCTTTTCCGTTCTTATAATTCCTATTTTATTAAGCATAATTTCTACTTCATGATAGGTTTCTTTAATTTGGAGGGTCAATGCAAGAAGGCGGGTTATAATTTTGGGCCAAATGTGCTAATGAGATTTCAAAATTTTACTCTATTATCAAATTGATCCGTTGAAAATTCATATAAGCATTATGGATTTTGATTCAGAGTAAATTGACAATTTCTAGAAAATTATGTTGTTGTCCTAATGATATGTTTTGTTGGGTGTGAAGCGTAATGATCTTCTTTATTAAGAGGTATCACCGCGTTGGACCCCAGTTCATAATGTGGCGACAACACCGCTCATAATATTTACACTGCAGGGGGTCCATGAGGGACGGCGCCCCTGAAGCTAAAAATAGATGTAAAATTGCGTTGTAAAATGTTGTAATTTCGTAGTCAATCTGAGCCATTCATTAGGCAGAGATATGACAATAGAAGTTATGTTTAATTTAGGGTTTGTTTCCCTAGAAGGAAACCCCTCGCTATATATGAGAGAATTGTATTGCGTCTACGTAGATCTGTATTCTGAATGAGGAAGAGAGAGGAGATTGAGAGAAAAGTGGGAATTACAATGGATCTACTGTAGGTTGTATCTCTTCAGTTTGCTGGATAATATAAAAGGAAGGATTGGCTGTTTCTCCATGGGCGTAGCCCAAACTGGGTGAACCACGTATATCTATGTCTCTCTTGTTTTATGCATTTTATGTGTTTATATTTCTGCAATATTTTATGTGTTCTGTTTCTCTGTAATATATAATTTTATAACAACTGGTACCAGAGTTGAAGGTATATTTGGCTGATAAACTCGCAGGAGAGAAGGGTTCCTGGTTCGAGTGGGAGAAATGGCAGAAGATGGTAGGTTTAGGGTCGAAAAATTTAACAACCAAAACTACCAGCTGTGGAAGATGCAGATGGAAGATTATCTGTATCAAAGAGATCTGTACCAATCATTGAGTGGAAAGGGAAAGAAGCCGACAAGTATGACAGACATAGAATGGGATATTCTCAATAGAAAGACACTTGGAACAATACGGCTGTGCCTAGCGGCGTCGGTAGCGTTTCATATTTCAAAGGAAATGACAACAAAGGGTTTAATGTCAACATTGGCCAAACTATATGAAAATCCCTCTGCCTCAAATAAGGTATTTCTTATGAAGCGTTTATTTAATATGAAGATGTCAGAAGGTGGATCTGTTACTGATCATTTAAATGAATTTAATATAGTTACCATTCAGTTAAGTTCTGTAGGGGTAACTTTTGATGATGAAGTTAGGACTCTGTTATTTCTGTGCTCATTGCCAGAAAGTTGGAATGGTTTAGTTATGGCCATTAGTAACTCTATCTCTGGATCTAGTACTTTAAAGTTTGATGATGTTCTCAGTGCAATCCTTAGCGAGGAAATGCAACAGGAAAAGCTCCGGTGAGACATCAGGTAATGCTTTGACTGAAGAGACTAGGGGAAGAAAAATGGAAAGAGGAAAGATCCCTAGATATCGCAGTAAGTCAAGAAAAGGCAGATCCAAGTCCAGATCGGGGAGAGTGTGCTAGAAATGTGGGAAGAAAGGACACCTGAAGAAAGACTGCAAGTCTTGGAAGGGAAAAGAAGGAGACACGCAACAAGAAAATAATCATGAACCGAATGTAACAGGTGATGTGTTGGAAGATTCTTTGATTCTTTCTTTAGAAAATATTATTGATGCATGGGTGGTAGATTTAGGGGCCTCATTCCATGCCACACCTGATAGGAACACTTTCATGATTATTTTCAAGGAGATTTTGGACAGGTTTGGTTGGGTGATGATAAACCTAGTAAAACCATTGGAATGGGTACAATTGTCATAAAAAAACAAAATGGAAATAAATGGCTATTGAAGGAGGTAAGGCATGTTCCAAATCTGAAGAAAAATCTCATTTCAACAGGGCAGTTGGGAGGTGAAGGCTGTGTGACTACTTTTAACGATAAAACCTGGAAGGTCACTAAAGTATCCCCAGTAATAGCAAAAGGATAAAAGGTTGGTATATTGTATTTATGCAATGGTATTTCTAATTCTGTTAATTCTTTAACCCCTACAGGAGAATATACATCATTGTGGCATTATAGGCTAGGGCACATGAGTGAGAAGGGGATGCAGATTTTTCACTCAAGAAATTTGTTGCCAGGTTTGAAGCATGTTGATTTAAAATTTTGTGAGAATTGTGTTTATGGAAAAAAAAGAGAGTCAAATTCCTCAAAGTTGGGAAATAAAAGAAGAGCGAAAAGTTAGAGCTTGTGCATACATATGTATGGGGACCTGCTCAGGTATCATATCTTGGTGTCTCTCGTTATTATGTTACTTTTATTGATGATGTGACCAGAAAGACCTGGATTTATTGTACTCGAAATAAATTTGATGTATTTGATGCTTTCAAGAAATGGAAAGCTTTGGTTGAAAATGAGACAGGAAAAAGATTGAAGTGTCTCATATCAGACAATGGAGGTGAATATTGCATCAAAGAGTTTGATAAGTACTGTTCAGTAAATGGAATTCCAGAGAGAAGACAGTTCCAAGAACACCAGAAGAAAATGGTGTGTCACAAAGGATGAACATGACAACCATGGGGTGTGCAAGGTGCATGAGATTGCATGCAAGATTGCCTTTACAATTTTGGGCAGATGTTGTAGATACTACTGTTTATCTAATAAAAAATGTGTCTTCAAGTTCCTTTGATGGTGGCATTCTTGAGGAGGCATGGACAGGTAAAAAGGTAAACTACTCATTTTTTAAAATTTTTGGTTGTGAAGCCTTTGTCCACATTAATAAAGAAAATAGAACAAGGATTGAGGCAAAATAAAAGAAATGTACCTTTATTGGATATGGTGTTAATGATTTTGGTTATCACTTTTATGATTATGAAAAACAAAAAATCATTAGGAGAAGAGATGTCATTTTCAATGAAAATGTTTTGTATAAGGATCAACTGTAGGAAAAGAAACAGGAAAAATAAAACAGAGAATACACAGTGCTTCAAGAGATCACAAAAAAAGTGATGGTGCCTTGAAATCATAATGATCAATAGCCAGAATGAAAACCACAACAAAAACAAGCACCTCAAACACCCGAAAGTGGTGTTAGAAGATCTACCAGGAAAAGTAGACCCCCTGAAAAATTCTCTCCTTCATTATATTATGTATTGTTGACTGATTTTGGTGAACTAGAATGTTATGAAGAAGCAGTGCAGGTAGAAACCAGGAAGAAGTGGGAGCAAGCCATGAAAGAAGGGATGGACTCCTTAGCACATAAACAGAGTTGGGACTTAGTCAGGTTTCCTGTAGGTAAAACAACATTGAAAAATAATTGGATTTACAAGTTGAAGGAAGAATATGGAGGTAGAAAAAGGTATAAAGCTATACTTGTGGTGAAAGGGTTTGCACAGAAAAAGGGTATAGACCTTCATCTTAAACAGTTGAAGATTTGCATCTTGAGCAGCTAGATGTAAAGACAACTTTTCTGCATGGGGATTTGGAGGAAGAGATATATATGCAGTAGCCACAAGGATATGAGGTAAAAGGGAGGGAGAAGCTAGTGTGCAGGTTTAAGAGGAGCTTGTATGGCTTAAAACAGGCTCCAGGGTAGTGGTATCTAAAATTTGACAGGTTTATGTCTGAACAAGGTTATACTAGATGTCGCTCTGATCATTGTGTTTATCTCAAAAGACAAAATGATGGCAGCTATATTATATTGTTATTGTATGTAGATGACATGCTTGTTGTAGGTTCTAACATTCAGGGAATAAATGTGCTCAAAAGAAAATTGGCGAACTCATTTGCAATGAAGGATTTGGGTGCTGCAAAATAAATCCTTGGTATGAGAATAACTAGAGATAGGAAGAATTGCAAATTAACATTGTCTCAAAGTGAGTACATAGAAAAGGTGTTGAAAAGGTTTAATATGCAGAATGCAAAACCAGTTAGTATACCTTTGGCTAGCCATTTCAAACTAAGTAAGGAGGTGTGTCCCAAGACTCAGGAAGAAATGGATGATATGTCTAAATTTCCATATGAATAACAGTTAGAAGCTTAATGTATGCAATGGTGTACACAAGGCCTGATATTTCACATGCAATGGGATTTGTGTTGAGTATGGAGCATGATTGTTTAGAGGTATTTGTTTCAGCCGGATGTATACCCCAGGAAGTTTATACACCCCTCCACACGGGGTGGCCTTTTCCACCCTGTGGGGGTCCAGGGGGGCTGATCCCCCTTGCTGGGGAGTCCAGGGGCCAATGGGGGTTTCGGGGGCAGTGCCCTTGAAGCTAAAAACAGATGTAAAATTTCCTTGTAAAAGTATAGTAATTTCTAGTCAATATGGGCCATTCATTAGGCATATGATTTGATAGTAGAAATTATGTTTAGTTTAGGGTTGTTTGCTTAGAAGGAAACCCTTCTCTTTGTATGAGGGCATTGTATTTGAGGTTGTGTAATAGATATGTATTCTCCAAGCAAGAAGTAGAGAGGTGACAGTGTGAGAGAAAACATAGGATAATACAAGGGATCTGCTGTAGGTTGTGTCTCTTCATTTTGCTGGATAATAGAAAGGAAGGACTGGCTGTTCGGGGTGGACGTAGTCCAAACTGGGTGAACCATGTATATCTGTGTCTCTCTTGTTTTATGCATTTTCTGTGTTTATATTTCTGCAATATTTTATGTGTTCTATTGCTCCGTAATATATAATTTTCTAACAACTGGTATCAGATCCGAAGGTCTATCTGGCTGATAAACTCGTAGGAAAGAAGGGTTCCTTGTTCGAGTGGGAGCAATGGCGGAAGATGGTAAGTTTAGGGTCAAGAAATTTAACGGCCAAAACTTCTCGCTGTGGAAGATGCAGATGGAAGATTATCTGTATCAGAAAGATCTATACCTACCATTGGGCGAAAAAACAAAGATTTCGACGGGTATGACATATGAAGAATGGAACCTTCTCGATAGAAAGGAACTCGGAACAGTACAGTTGTGCCTCGCAGCGTCGGTTGCCTTCAACATTTCGAAGGAAACAATGACAGAGGGTTTGATTAAGGTGTTGGAGAAACTATATGAAAAACCCTCGGCCTCAAAAAATGTATTTATTATGAAATGATTATTTAATATGAAGATGTCGGAAGGTGGATCTGTTGCAGACCATTTAAATGATTTTAATACTATTACAAGTCAGTTATGTTCTGTAGGGGTAAACTTTGATGAATAAGTTAGAGCTCTGATATTCTTGTGCTCATTACCAGAAAGTTGGAATGGTTTAGTAATGGCCATTAGTAACTCTGTTTCTGGATCTAGTACTTTAAAGTTTGATGATGTTGTTGGTGCTATCCTTAGTGAGGAAATGTGACGGAAAAGCTCTAGTGAGACATCGGGTAATGCTTTGAGTGTAGAGTCTAGGGGAAGAAAAATGGGAAGAGGAAAGAGCTTAGGATATCGCAATAAATCAAGGAAAGGCAGATCCAAGTCCAGATCGGGGATAGAGTGCTGAAAATGCGGAAAGAAAGGACACCTAAAGAAATACCGTAGATCTCGGAAGGGAAAAAGAAGGAGATGCACAGTAAGAAAATGATCATAAAGCAAATGTGACAGGTAAGGTGTTACAAGATGCTTTGATTCTTTCTTTTGAAAATATTACTAATTCCTGGGTGCTAGATTCAGGGGCCTCATTCCATGCCACACCTGATAAGAAATACTTTCATGACTATGTTCAAGGAGATTTTGGACAAGTTCATTTGGGTGATGATAAACCCTATAAAATTTTTGAAATGGGCAAGGTTCTTGTAAAACAACAGAATGGAAACCCATGGCTACTAAAGGAGGTAAGGCATGTTCCAGATATAAAGAAAAACATGATTTCAACAGGATAGTTAGGTGGTGAAGGTTGTGTGAAAAATTTCACAGATAAAGCTTGGAAGGTCACCAAAGGAGCCTTGGTAATAGCAAAAGGCGAAAAGGTTGGTACATTGTATTTATACAATGGTATTTATAACTCTGTTAATGTTTTAACTTCCAAAGGAGAAAATGTAGCATTATGGCATCATATGGCACCATAGTCTCGGACACATGAGTGAAAAGGGAGTGAAGATTCTTCACTCAAGGAATTTGTTGCCGGATTTGAAGAATGTTGATTTGGATTTCTGTGAGAATTGCATTTATGGAAAACATAAGAGAGTTAGATTTCTCAGAGTTGGGAAAGAAAAGAAGAGCGAAAAATTAGAGCTTGTGCATACAGATGTATGGGGACCTGCTCAGGTATCATCTCTCGGTGGCTCTCGTTATTATGTTACTTTTATTGATGACGCAACTAAAAAAACTTGGATTTATTGTATTAAAAATAAATATGATGTATTTGATACTTTCACGAAATGGAAAGGTTTGGTTGAGATTGAGACATGAAAGAAATTGAAGTGTCTTAGATCAGATAATGGAGGTGAATATTCAGAGCATGGAATTCGCAGAGAGATGACAGTTCCAATAACACCACAAGAAAATGGTGTGTCAGAAAGGATGAACAGAACAATCATGGAGCGTGCAAGGTGCATGATATTGCATGCAAGATTAACTTTACAGTGTTGGGCAGATGCTGTAGATACTGCTATTTATCTAATAAACAGAGGGCCTTCAAGTTCCTTGGATGGTGGTGTTCCAGAGGAAGCATGGATATGTAAAAAGGTAAACTACTCTTTTTTAAAGCCTTTTGGTTGCGAGGCCTTTGTCCATATTAATAAAGAAAATAGAACAAAGCTTGAGGCAAAATCAAAGAAATGTACCTTTATTGGATATGGTGTTAATGATTTTGGTTATCGCTTATATGATTATGAAAATAAAAAAATCATTAGGAGCAGAGATGTAATATTCAATGAAAAGGTATTGTATAAGAATCAGTTGCAGGAAAAGAAACAGGAAAAAGAAAACAAGGAATACACAGTTCTTGATGAAATCACTAAAAAAGTAAAGGTGCCTGAAAATAATAATAATCAACAACCACAACAACAACAACGACCACAACAACAACAACGACCACAACAACAACATGCACCCCAAACACCTGAAAGTGGTGTTAGAAGATCTACTAGGATAAGTAGACCCCCTAAACGATACTCTCCTTCATTATATTATTTATTATTGACTTATTCTAGTGAATCCAAATGTTATGAAGAAGCAATGCAGGTTGAAAGCAGGAAGAAGTGGGAGGTAGCCATGGAAGAAGAGATGGACTCCTTAATGCATAACCAAACTTGGGACTTAGTTAGGTTGCTTACAGGAAAAACTACATTGAAGAATAAATGGGTTTACAGGCTGAAGGAAGAAGATGAAGGAAAACAGAGGTACAAAGCTAGACTTGTGGTGAATGGGTTTGCACAGAAGAAAGGTATTGATTTTGATGAAACATTTTCTCCTATTGTTAAAATGACTTCAATTAGAACTATTTTAAGTCTAGTAGCAGTTGAAGATTTGCATCTTGAGCAGTTAGATGTAAAGATAGCCTTTCTCCATGGGGATTTGGAGGAAGAGATATATATGCAACAACCACAAGGATATGAAGTGAAAGGGAAGGAGAAACTAGTGTGCAGGTTGAAGAAGAGCTTGTATGGCTTAAAACAGGCTCCAAGACAGTTATATCTAAAATTTGACAAGTTTATGTCTGAATAAGGTTATACTAGATGTCACTGTGATCATTGTGTTTATCTGAAAAAGCAAAATGATGACAATTATATTATATCGTTATTGTATGTATATGACATGCTTGTTGCAGGGTTAAACATGCAAGAAATAAATGTGCTCAAAAGAAAATTGGCAAATTCATTTGCAATGAAGGATTTGGGAGCTGCAAAACAAATCCTTGGTATGAGAATAACTAGAGACAGGAAAAATCGTAAATTAACATTGTCTCAGAATGAGTACATACAAAAGGTGTTGAAAAGATTTAATATGCACAATGCAAAACTAGTTAGTACACCTTTTGCTAGCCATTTCAAACTTAGTAAGGAAATGTGCCCAAAGACCCAAGAAGATATGGATTATATGTCTAAAGTTCCATATGCATCAACAGTTGGAAGTTTAATGTATGCAATGGTCCACACAAGGCTTGATATTGCACATGCAGTGGGAGTTGTAAGCAGGTACACGAAAAATCCAGGAAAGGAACATTGGATGGCAGTGAAATGGATTCTCAGATATTTGAAAGGTACCACAAATCAAGCACTATGCTTTGGTGGTTCAAACATTTCTCTACAGGGATATGTTGATGAAGATATGGCATGTGACAGAGATAACAGGAGGAGCACTACAGGGTATGTATTTATTGTTGGTGGAACAACTGTCAGTTGGGTCTCAAAAATCCAAAGTGTTGTTGTACTTTCAACAACAGAAGCAGAGTATGTTGCTGCTACAGAGGCTAGTAAAGAAATGATTTGTTTACAAAGGTTTATGGGTGAATTGGGTAAGGAGCATGATATGGGCACGTCATATAGTGATAGCCAAAGTGCCATTCATCTTGAAAAGAACTCAACATTTCATTTCAGGACTAAACACATACATCTCAAGTACCGTTTCATACGATCAATGTTGGAAGATGGAGAGTTGAAGCTGGAAAAGATACACACTAGCCAAAATCCTGCAGATATGCTAACAAAAGTTGTAACTAGGGAAAAACTAAGAATATGCTCAGTTTCAATTGGTCTTCAAGGATGACGATGAAGATGAGAAACAACCAGGTCCAAAGAGGAGTCATTGTCCAGGAAATGAAGCAACGGTGGAGTTGCTACAATCATTCTCCAAGTGGGAGATTGTTGAGTATGGAGCATGATTGTTTAGAGGTCTTAGTTTTAGCCGGATGTATACCCCAGGAAGTTTGTACACCCCTCCATGCGTGGGAGGTACGGGGGGAACTTGTCCCCCCTCGCGGGGGTTTGGGGGGCCGATCTCCCCGGCTGGGGGGTCCGGGGGCTAGCATGTTATAAAATTATATATTACGGAGCAATGGAACACATAAAATATTGTAGAAATATAAACACAGAAAATGCATAAAACAAGAGAGACACAGATATATGTGGTTCACCCAGTTTGGGCTACATCCACCTCAAACAGCCGGTCCTTCCTTTCTATTATCCAACAAAATGAAGAGACACAACCTACACCAGATGCACTGTAATATCCTTTGTTTTCTCTCACAGTCTCACCTCTCTATTTCTCGCTCACATAATACACATCTATATCTTAGCCTCAAATACAATGCCCTCATACAAATAGAGGGGTTTCCTTCTAGGGCCAAAAAACCTAAACTAAACATAAGTTCTACCGTCAGATCATCCACCTAATGAATAGCCCAGATTGACTAGAAATTACTATACTTTTACAAGGAAATTTTACATCTATTTTTAGCTTTGGGGGTGCTGCCCCCAAGCCCCTGCCGAGGGACTGCTGGCCCTTGGACCCCCTAGCCGGGGGGGATCGGCCCCCCCGGACCCCCGCGGGGGGGGGACAAGTCCCTCCCGCACCCCCCCACGTGGAGGAGTGTACAAACTTCAAGGGGTATACATCCAGCTGAAACAAAGACCTTTGAACAATCATGCTCCACACACAACATAGCGGTCCCATGACGGGGGTTTTGGGGGAACACCCCCGAAGCTAAAAACAGATGTAAAATTACCTTTTAAAAGTATAGTAATTTCTAGTCAATCTGGGCCGTTCATTACACAGATGATATGATGGTAGAACTTATGTTTAGTTTAGGGTTTTTTGCCCTAGAAGACAACCCCTTTCTTTGTATGAGGGAATTTTATTTGAGGCTGTGTAATAGATGTGTATTCTCCGAGCGAGAAGCAGAGATGTGAGAGAAAATAGAGGATATTACAACGGATCTGCTGTAGGTTGCGTCTCTTCATTTTGCTAGATAATAGAAAGGAAGGACTAGCTATTCGGGATGTACGTGGCCCAAATTGGGTGAACCATGTATATCTGTGTCTCTCTTGTTTTATGTGTTTTCTGTGTTTATATTTCTGTAGTATTTTATGTGTTCCATTGCTCTGTAATATATAATTTTATAAAAATTTGTAAGTAGGTACATGAACAATCCAGGGGAAGAACATGGGATGGAACTGAAGTGGATTCTCAGGTGTTTGAGAGGTACAACAAATCAAGAATTATGCTTTGTTGGTTGAAACATTGCTCTACGGGGATATGTTGATGCTGATATGGTGGGTGATAGAGATAGCAAGAGGAGCACAACAGGGTATGTGTTTACTGTAGGCGGAACAACTGTCAATTGAGTTTCAAAACTGCAAAGTGTTGTTGCACTCTCAACAATAGAAGTAGAGTATATTGCTGCTACAGAGGCTAGTAAAGAAATTATTTGGTTGCAAAGGTTTCTGGATGAATTGGGTAAGAAGTAGAAGTTGGGCAGGTTATATAGTGACAGCCAGAGTGCCATACATCTTGTAAAGAACTCTGCATTTCATTCCAAGACTAAACATATACAACTCAAGTACCATTTCATAAGGTTAACATTGGAGGATGGATAGTTGAAGTTGGAAAAGATACATACTATCTAGAATCCTGCAGATATGTTAACAAAAGTTGTAACTAGGGATAAATTGAGATTTTGCTCAATTTCAATTGGTTTTCAAGTATGATGAAGAAGATGAGAAACAACCAGGTCTAAAGTGGAGTCATTGTCCAACAAATGAAGCAGTGGTGGAGTTGCTATAATCAGTCTCCAAGTGGGAGATTGTTGGGTGTGGAGCCTAATTATATTCTTTATTAAGAGGTATCACCACATTGGACCCCAGTTCATAATGTGGTGGCAACACCGCCCGTAATATTTACATTGCAAGGGGGTCCAGGGGGCGGCTCCCGAAGCTAAAAATAGATGTAAAATTTCCTTGTAAAATGTTGTAATTTCGTAGTCAATCTGAGTTGTTCATTAGCTGGAGATCTGGCGGTAGAAGTTATGTTTAATTTAGGGTTTTTTGCCCTAGAAGGCAACCCCTCGCTATATATGAGGGAATTGTATTGCATCTATGTAGATCTGTATTATAAATGAGGAAGAGAGAGGAGATTGAGAGCGAAGAGGGAATTACAGTGGATCTGCTGTAGGTTGTATCTCTTCAGTTTGCTTGATAATATAAAAGGAAGGACTGGCTGTTTCTCTGTGGACGTAGCCCAAACTGGGTGAACCACATATATCTGTGTCTCTCTTGTTTTATGCGTTTTCTGTGTTTATATTTCTGCAATATTTTATGTGTTCCATTACTCTATAATATATAATTTTCTAACATGTTTTACAAAAAAAAGCATCATATAATTTGTTAATTTTCCATTAAATGAAATGTTTTTCCTTGCAAATTTTTCCATAACTTAAGAGGCATGTGTATGTTCACATAGCATAACTTAGTCTAAAATGTGTAATTTTTAGTAAATATATAAATGAGCATGATCGACATGAATAGAACTAAGTTTTTCATATTAAAAATTTATTTTTTATGCAAAATTATATTTTTTATTATATTTCGAAATTGGATATGTAAAATTTTAATTGAATTTTGCAGACATCTTTGCACGTAAGTTTTTTTTTCAACTATTTACAAAGAGTATCATTTTGGAGTTTACTTGTAAACGAATATAGTGGTATTTTTTGAAATAATTTTGCTGTGTATATTTTATGTTATTGATTTTTTATTGAGCCTCTTTGAAACTGTCCAAACAATTTCAAACATTATGTCTAAAAGAAATAATTAATGTCACATGAATTCAAAAAAATCAAACTAATATTCCATTGGATAAAGGATTTCATGATGAATCCAACATCATCAACTCCACGAGTTAAGGAAAATTTTTTCCCTAAGTCTACTTGGGTACAAAATGGTGTTGGAAAGAAATTTGTAGAAGGGGTGCTAAAATTGTAGTTTTTATGACACCTCGAACAAGTAATTAAATTATAGATTCAAATAGATCGATTGAGGGTTTAAGAAAGCCTCAATTGAGCCATTTACGTTGTTAACTAGGGACTCAATCGAGCTAAAAGGATTGATTATTCTATTGAAGTCGATCAATCTATCAATCTTGATCGAACTATCAAGCTCGATCAAGCATTTGTAGAAATAAAATTCTCCAAACTTCAAGGAGGTTCTATTTTTAAGGATATGATCCTTATGTGAATCCGATAGATTTAAAATCAAGAAATATCTAAAATTTAATATATTAATAATTTAACCAAGTTCATATGATATTATTTTACTTAAAATGGAATTTATACTTGATCTATGTTATGAATGACATTAAATTTTGTGTATGTTATTAATAAATGTCATGTGGCAGTTTAATATAAAGCATGGAAATAGTTATACACATGATTCATATTGGATTGTAAAAGGTGCAACAAATAGAACACACACACACACACACACACACACACACATAACATATTATGACTAAGTTCTTGTAGATATAATCAAAAGAAATAAAACCGAATAAAAATTATTTATAGTTTACATCTTTACATCTTTTAAAATTGAATAAAACTTATTTCGATCATATTTGAGCTTTTTAAATTAAACAAAACTTATTCCAATAAGAAGGAATTGATTGAAACACTTGGATAACCAAGTAAATTTAGGAATGTTTTTAACATTATAAAAAATTCTAGAAATGTTATCATATAGGATTGACTTATATCATGTTATGACAAAGCACTTGCAATTAATCTCAAAAGAAATAATACTGTAGAAATTCCTTCTAGATTCAAAATGCTAATCGTAATTTACTAAAGCAATAGACTTGAATATGCTCTACTCATGAGCGAAAAAAATTAAGTGAACATGAAATAATGAAGCATACAAAATAAAGAATCCAACCAACACATTAAAAAATGATTTCCTAGGGAAAGCCACAGCTAAAAGGATTTTCTCTCTGTATATTGCATTAGTCAGAAAATATGAGAAGATTACAATGCTTTGGTAAAGCCAAAATACCCTCTGCACTATCTCTATCTGTCTCACAACTTACTAGACAAGACTAGGCTAATACTTAATCAATTTATCGCTTTCCCAAGTCCCTATTTCCTTGCATTGTTTCCTTGGGAATCAACCCCTATTAATTAAGGAAATTATTCTATTGGAGTTGTGGAATCCTCATAACCCTTCCTTTGAGTGCATGCACCACATGTACAATTTGGTTGATTATACAATGCATAGTACACTGCCATTGAACTCCAATATCAACTCGGTATCTCTCAGATATGAAATGCATGAGTTATTTATGAGTGAATCATCAGTTACTTTGTTGAACACGTGAAGCAACACACCAGTGTTTGACCTCCTACTAGTTCCTCCATTAGTTGGAACTATTTTAATTGAATTTAAATCAGATAAACTGAATTAATTAATTACAACTCAAAATAAACTCAACCAAGGATCTTGTAATGCAGGAGACACTCTACATGACTCAAGTTAGACCCTCAACTTGAATTAACTTAACCAACTAAGTCAATTTAAATTAGTTAACCCATACAAGTTGTCTTATGATGTGGAATTACAATTTTATTCCTAATCTATTTCAAGGACAAAATTAAATTAGGATGTTATTTCTGTATTTTCAACACTCCCTCTCAATAAGAAAGGGATTATCTTCTACCCCGATCCCACCTCTATGGAACTCAAATTTTCCTTTTGACAATGTGTTAGTCAAGATATCTGGATCTTTCTCCTCTGTAGGAATGTACTCCAGCAACATGATTCTCTTCTACACACAATCTCGTAGATGGTGATGTTAGATGTCAATATGCTTGGACCAATCATGAAAAACTGGATTCTCAGAGAGTTTGATACAACTATGATTTTCATAGTAAATCACTGTAGGATCCATCTGTTGACCAAATAACCCAGCAAGGATATTCCTCATCTAGATGTCTTCATAAGATGATTGAATAGATTCCTGCTATACCAAGAAATTGTTATTGACCCAACACTAAAGATTCCCCCTAATGTGTTCATCATGTCGGATGGACTCATAGGCCAATCTGAATCTATGAAGCCTTGAATCTTCACTTCCTTTGTCCTTCTGTACCAAAGACAAAACTAAGTGGTGGCTTTGAGGTATATTGACACAATTTTGGCTTCCTTCCAACGCAGTTTGGTTGGCTTAACCATTTCTTGACTAAGCTAGTTAACTGCAAAATATATGTGTGGTCATGTGTTCACCAAATACATAAGTGAACCCAAAAGATGCCTATAAATCTACTACTTCACCTCAAGTAGCATATTCCTTCCTTCATTTTTCTGCTAGAGGAGTCTCCATGGGTTTGCTGCTCTCCATTTGGAACTTCTTTAGTATCTCATTGGCATACTTGGCCCAAGAGACAAATAGTTCATCATCTCCTTCACATACTTCCACACCAAGGAAATTATGCATGAGCCCCAAGTCCTTCATCTCGAATTCTCTTGTAATATCCTCTTTGCAATATTTTACCAGCTTTTCACCACCTGCTAGAATTAAATCATCGACATATAATACTATAATAAACAATTTACTTTCAACCACACTATGGTAAAGGTTTACATCTTCACTTTTGGTGAAGCCAAACCTCATTGAATAGCTATCAATTCAAGTGCACCAAGCATGGGGTGCTTGTTTTAATCCAAACAATGGTCACTTGAGTCTTCACAAATGTGACTATCCATTGAAGGACTCAAATCCTTTTGGCTCTTCAATGTACACCTCTTCTTGAATCACTCCATTGAGCAAGGTTGTATTCACATCCATTTGATGTATCTTCCATCCCATTTGCAATGAAACTGAAAGAATAGATTTGATTGAAGAGTACCTTGCTACTATACCAAAGGTCTCCTTGTAATTAATTCCCTCCCCCTCAGAGAACCCTGTGGCCAAAAATTTGGCCATGTGTTTATATAAATTCCCATCTACTAATTTCCTTACTTTATAAAGCCATATAGAACTCACCGCTGACTCGGTTGTTGGTCTTAGGACACTTTCCAAATACTTTTTCTGATAATGGAGTCATAATCCTCAACCATGGCATCAACCCATACTAGTTGTTACACTACATCCTCAAATGAGGATGGCTCAATATCTACACTCTCACTCATCATGGCCATGTAGCCACTATACTGAGCTAGTTACCTCCTCTAACTGTGCTATGATGTTGGTTCTCCCATATTCTCTTTGGCATCATGCATTAATCTATCAACCACTTTGGTGTGCTTCCTTCAATCTTTGGAAGTTTCTACATGAGTGGGTGCTTCCACTCTTCTCTCCTCTGCATGTGGCTACTCCACATCATCTCGAGGTTCTTCCTTTCAAGCTAAAATATCCTCATCTGCATGTAACTGAAGCTTGCTCTCAAGGGAACATCTCATGGCCTTCTCTTCATCGAAATTCACATATCTAAAAACCACTACCATCCTATGATATGGGAGGTACACCCGATAATTGTGAGGTGTATTAGTGTACCCCACAAATATGCGCAACTCAATTGTTGGTTCTAGCTCTTCCCTTGCATCCTTAGTAACATGATAGTAAACTGATGAACCAAAGACCTTTAAGTGTGCCACATGTGGTTTCTTACCTAAAAAGGTTTCTTCTTGTGTGCTCATCTTGAGAATCTGATGAGGACTCATGCTATGCACATATACAACTATCTTGCATGCTTCAGCCTACAAGTGCAATGGCAGGCCCTAATCAAGTAGCACTTCGCATGCAACTCCAACAATACTTTTGTTCTTTCTTTCAGCCACCCCATTATATTGTGGGTTATGGGGAGCTATTAAATCTCATTGAATGTATTATGATGCATAAAATTTATTGAATTAATTTGACACATATTCTCTGTTGTTATCATTGTTGAGAGCCTTCACTTTCCTGCCAGTCTCATTCTCAACAAGTGCTTTAAATTCACAAAATTTAGAGAACATTTGATATTTATTTTGCATGAAGAAAATAGAGAACTTACGTGAGAAATGATTTACAAATATTACCTAATACCTATTCTGGGATATGGAGGTTGTCGATAATGGTCCACACACATCTGAGTGAACTCTTTCAAGGATCGCTTGCACTCGACTATGATTATCACGAAAGGTGGCTTTGGTGTGCTTCCCCATTGTTTACCATTTGCATGTATCTCTTTGCTCTAGTGTACCCTTGGGAAGCCCTGTAGAAATCTACTACATGATATTCAAAGCTCCATGGTACAAGTGACCTAATATTTTATCCCACAATTCATCAAGGTCTTGGCTCTGCACCTTCTCTGCTTTTGTGCTCAAAGAAGCAGAGTCTTCTACATCCAATTTGTAGAGGTTCTTCACCTGATTTTTGATCCTCTTCACTTGTCGTGAGGCTATGTGACGAAGGAAATAATTTCCTTTGCTATATATCACAACGTAGCCATGGTGCTCCAACATAGTAACTCAAACCAAATTCTACATACATGTCATATTTTAATGTGATAGGAGAACCAGACTCCCTTTTAAAAGTAATAGTATTGACGTCGGTTGCACTATACTTTCCATCATATCTCATTTCGATGTGCATATGGAGGCCCTTCTCCTTCAAGTCACTTAAGAATTCTTTGTGCCAGACATATTAAATGAGGCTTGTTATGAAACCAACTCACAAAATATAGAAAAGATAGATAAAAGCCCTCAAAATAAGCCCCCAAGTGTCATGGATGACACTATTGGAAATAATACTGAGAGGGGGGTTGAATCAGTATTAGTCAGAACAATAAATTTTTCTTTTCATACTCTAATTTATATAGGCTACTTCAATGAAGGTAACTCGCGTGTACACACAACTGTATTTAAGGAAACCAACATATATACAACAAACTTATGATTCAGTTAATTCATCATATGTTGATATTTAATCAATGCATCAGTACTTCATTAACCATATAAACAATAACCATGTGTGGTAATAACAGAACAAACCATCACACATAAGAAACACACATGAACACCAAGATTTAAGGTGGAAACCCAATGCGGGACAAATACCACCTGTTTATGTCTTCTTTTAATATAAGAAAAACCTGTTTACAATCTTGTACTAGTGTAGACTCATACCAGTACGTAGGCACCCACCTGCAGAAGTTAACAACCTTGTCTCATTCTCCAGCTTCTACTAGAAGGGAGCTACAACCCCCTAGCTCTTTTACTAGCTGATTCGTTTACTAGTATGTAGGCGCCGACCTAAAAGAGTCTCCAACCTTCACTCATTTTCTAGCTACTACTGGAAGGGAGCTCCAACCCCCTAGCTCTTGTATTGGCCGATATGTTTACCAGTATGTAGGCCCCGACCTACATAAGGCTATGACCTTCTCTCTTCCTCCAGGGACCACGTTTCATAAATTTTCAGACTTGATACTCCTGGAACACAACACCACAATATGAAGGCCACGCTTCATCCAATTTTCATATTGGACTCATCAACAACATTGAAGCTCAAAATAATAACTGCAATACAACCATCAAATACATATGCATAAACTAATCACTGAAAATCAATCATCACTCTCTGAATCAACCACAACTAAATCAATCAATCGCTGACACTCAATCATCAATATATGATATAACTGAAACCCAATCATCAATATCTGCATCAATCAATCACTGAAACCCCTGACATAAAAAAATCACTGAACAACTAAAACAAACAATTACTGAACCTTTGACATAACTGAATCAACCATTCATTCAAACTTAATCAAATTCAACCAATCAATTGGAATAGACAGATCACTGTAACCAGTATACAAATCTGAACCCAGAACTCTGCATCATCATTCAGAACCAGCTGTAACTTCAAAAACCATGCATCAGAATGTAAACGCTACTTGGTTGAACCCAAAATATGTGTTTACGCTACTTCCATTAATAAAACCCGCGTATACCTTCAAAACTACTACAAATATAAACTTTTGAATCAAATATGTACCAAAGAGCAGTATACTGAACATTTACTGTCAACTTACAGAGCTTTACACAGGAAACAATAGAGATCACTTCCACTCACTTATAAAATCAATCAATCAAATACTAGCCTTCTTATGCATTCAGTTTTGCATTCAGACAACAGTAAAACAATATCACTGATCTGATAGATCAGTCATCCTTGAACATCAAGCTTTTCTTTTGCATACGCTACTTGGAAGAGCTGAACCAGCGTGTATACGCATCTTCACCAAAGCGAACCAACATATAGATCTGCAAATACTTACTTATAACTTCTCGCAATTCCTGACTTCAGACATACCCAGATCATCACATATAAGGGATAAAACATGTGTTAACAATCATATCTAGCCCATCCACTATCAGATCACATAATGATAAGTCATTATGATCTCAATCCATCATTAGATCTCATCCATCATCAAACACTTAGGTGCATACTAAGTTCAGATTAAGCAAAGGATCAGAAACCCATAACATGCATATTTTCTTTTGATCTAACACTTCATAATATATTCATTCCTTGTACACTTAGCCCTTTGATCTTCTCCTCCTTATATACTTAGATCCTTTGTCAATACTTTGGACCAAAACCACTTAGGACCAATACCTTGGACCAAATACCTAGGGTCAATACCTCAAACCAAATACCTGAGACCAAATACCTTGGACCAAATACCTTGGACCAAATACCTCAGACTAAAACCTTGGTTTTGCAACATATACGCGTTTTTCCTCTTGTGGAAGCGCATGTATATGTATACGCTCTTTTTGTTCTATGGACCAGCGTGTATACACTGTTTTGACTAAGTGGACTTGCGTATACTTCTTAAACTACTTTACATCAACCTTTTCCTTTACCTTCTTTATTTTGATCATCAGACCTTATTTCCATCTTCTTGTTCTTCTATGCCAATGCCCTGTTACCTCTGAATAGACCTATTACACTGTAATTTGCCATATTACTTCTGAAATGATTCCTTTGAACTACCCTACATTTTGTCACATCTGTAAACACAACTTCCATGCATTTTGTCACATCTGTTATCTCTCTTGTAGATTCATCTAGTTACCATATACAAGTGAGTTTTTCAACTACAAGTGGGTTTCCATCAAGTACAACACATGCATCATAATGCCAATAGAGATCACGACACATACATGTATATGAAGAAAGGTAGTAAATGGGTAGACTCATGAGATATGAATCATCATATAACTGAATTGGCAGGTAATGAGGCAATGGTGGTGATATCTGGAAATGAAACATGTGCATTGGCCAATGTCATCTACATGCTATCTGCAATGGTATTCTTGGTCTTAGAGTTGAGTTGTGATGACTCCTTTAGCTCTGTTAGAAATACCATGCTCTGACATAGTAGTGGAAACACACTTAGAGGTGGTGGTACATGCTGAGGGTCCTTGTGAGGCTCGTCGTGATCATAAGTACATGCCAAGCCATATCCATAAAAGTTAGATACTATGTTGGTGTAATACAGCCTCATATGTAGCACAAAATCGACACATATATGTTTTGAAAACTAAAAGGGGACCTATTCATAGTGGGGGAGTTCACCCTAGGCTCCAAAGAATCGATCATAAATAAAAGGGGTTGCATCAACATTCTTAAAACATCTTAGTGGAATCATACCTCGATGTTTAGAAACACGCTCTAGAAGGATGTTGAACAACTCCCCACGAACATGAATGTTCTTAGTGGCCTCTTTCACCAACTATCAAGTATGTGGGCCTCTAACCTCCTACCTCATAATCCTTTGTATGGAATGTAGGAGGTGACTTTGTGGGCCCACACTCCATTATGCATCGATCAACCTATCAATGGTAGCCAACATCAAAGACAAATTATGCCTAATAGGGGAATTTGTAGTTATTTTACGCACCTCTCATGTGAACCATTTATGTCGGGTTATAACATTCTCCAGTGTGATCCTATTTGTAGCATCATGCCATGAATGGATGGATGTTGCATTGTGAACCTCATCTTCCTCCTACTAAGGGTTTATAAATCATAAAGATAATTTAACATATATATAACAAGACATGATCATAATAACATGTACGTTAAATTCAAACACATCAGTTGAAGACGATTTAAAAAAATTAAAGCCAATTTCAAGATATAAACACACAAAGTTTAAAGAGGATTTAAATATGCTCCTATAGCACGTGAAGATGATCCACTATCTGTAATATAATCATCAATAGACATAGAAACAATGCCTCTCACAATATGGGTAGCGTCAGAGCCAAGATCCATGAATGGAACATACACTCTGGTTGGGATACGTGATCTATCATGAGCCCGACTATATATAGCAGACCCCCCCACACTTTGACGACCTGTGGTTGAGCCCGACTATATATAGTAGACCCCCCCACACTTTGATGACCTGTGGTTGGGGCATATATAGAATATGGCTCTGCATATTAAAAATAATTCATATTTAATACATATAAAACAATATTTTTTTTTGACTAAACTATTGTATATAATACAAAACTATCACATATGATACATATAAAATAATCCAAGAAAAATATGTTGACTTAGAAAAAACATTGACAAGAAAATAATTTCTAAACTCAGGTAGAATAATCTAGTGTGAAGTTCTAAACTTTAAAGTCCATTTTTTGATAATTTAGCAACCAAAATATTGATTTCCATGTAAACACAATCAAAATGAGAGATCAAATATAATTTCACACTTTTTCCCATTTTGGAATATTGCATTTTATTCATAAGACATAAATATGTAAATATATATGTAAAAGATTAAAATAAACCTATTTAAAAAATTAGTAAAATTTTACACCAACCAAATATTCTAATAGACTTTAATTTCTTATAATGTTTGACTTGACACATAAAAAGTACTAAATGCAAGCACATGAAAACAATGTTTTTGGTATAACACATTACATAATGAAGCAATATGATTCAAATTAAAAAAGAGTCCAAATGTTTTTTTATTCACTTTAAATGAGTTTTCCATATTAGATTTAATATATCAATGAATAATGCATTTTGAAATTTCAACACATAATTATATAAATAAATAAATATTAATTGTTATAGTTATAATATTATGTTATATATAATGTATAATAGTTTATAATGATGTTATATATATTAGGTTATATATTGTTATAATATAAAGTTATGTGATTTTGTATATGCATGTTTTGTGCTATGTTATATATATGATAACTTTAATAACTTTAAGTTATTTTAAATGATATCTGCATTTTTTTTTTTATACAAATATTGTATCAAGTATATATAATTATACAAATATTATATCAAGTATCAAGTATATATAATTATAGTTATTATAAATATTTATAATTATATTAAGGTTATGAATTTTATATTTGTTATGTTATATATAATTATATACTTAAATGTTTATATATATACATGAAATGTTATATTATAGTTATACTATATATAGCTTTTAAATTATATATAATTTTGTGTTGTTATATAGTTTTATGATCTTTTATATATAAATTAATTATTGTTAATAAAATTTAATTAAATAACAATTTTATTTATTTATTTTTTGTTTTTAGATTTAAAGATAATATTTTGCTTAAGTAATTAATTTTTAAAAACTAATGATACTATATTTATTATTAAAAATAGAAAAAAATATAAATTAAACTAAATTTAAAATAACAAAATATTCTTATTTGATAAATATAATTTTATCTAGCAATTATATTAGTTATGTTAATATTAACTTTATAGTTTGTTTATTTATTGGTTATCGTTTAGGTTGGTTTATATTTTGGAGTTATTTTGGTATATTTTTTAAATTTTTTTTTGAAATTTAGAATACATTTTAAATAACAAAAAAAACTAAATATTTTGAAAATTTGTTTCACTAAATTCCTAAGAAAAAGTTTCAAAGAAAAAAAGGTTTTACAATCCAAATTTAGAAACAAAATGATAATAAATATGCTACCATTGTAATTATTGACAACTTATTCAATGAAATATAATAAAATAAAATAACTTAAATGATTTGGGGGTTCTTTTGTAGTTTTCTAGGATTTTGTTTTGGTTTTCAAATGTTTTCTTAATGGTTTTTTAGGCTATTTCTTTTTTCAAAGGTTTTCTTGGTGTGGTTTTCATTGTTTTTGTATAGTGGGCTTTCATTTCAAATTAATTTATTTGTTTTGCAAGAAAATATATGATAGAAAACTTACCTTAGCTTATAGATAGTGTTTGGTTTCAACTTCACAGATGTTGATGGGGTCATTGCTCCATCGAGCCCCAAATCCGTCAATCAAGTAGGTAAACACCTTGGTGGAACACTTGTTTGCGTGGTATTATGCAAAAATGACTTGCCACATGGCCACTACACATTATAATGCCAAATAGAGACTCAATCCAGCTTTATTGAGAGTTTGTTTAGGTTACACGAGCTGGATTGAGAGTTTGTTTAAACCCTTGATAGAAATATATAATCCTTGAAACATCTTGAGTGCTTAAAAATTGCTCACTTTTAAAATAGATTTTTTTTCACCAAAATGCATCCTAGCTTTTCCAAAAAATATAAACAGGCTCTACGCATAAATGCTAGATTCAATAGTTATAATGATTTTTCTTGGGTTAATCTATTTGGTTAAACATTCATGTTCGAGAGAGTCGAGATTTTAGTCAAATTTACTGAGTTTTTGAGATCCATATTTTTTACAAATTAGTAATGCTTTCATAGCCTTTGATGTGGGTAGTTGAGTGTAATTTAAAATATTACATAATTTATGGCCAGCCAAACTGGCTAAGAAATAAAATTTGGGAAGGCTTCCAAAATGCTTTTTAGGTTCGACTTGCCTAGAAACAAATAGATGCAAAATTTAAGCAAAGAATAAAAAACACGAAGAGGTCATTAGGCGAGTGAACTTTGTTATACATTGACTTAGATGACTTCAGCCCAAGCCACTTTTGTATATGGGTATTGCAGGAAAAGATGTACTACCAATTCTTCTGGTGGCTTAAAATTTAGGAATGTCAAAGGTCCTTGTATTCCTCTTTTCTAGCGATTTTAGTTCTCAAGATTTTTTTGTGTGCTAATAGCCAACAAAAGATGTTAACTTTTGGATTATTATTGGGTTCGTAGAGCGATTACTAAAGAATTCATTTTGGAGGTATTTATGTTAACTTTGGATTAACATTGGGTTCCTAAGAATATCCTGCCAAACTGGGTCTTCCTCTTTCTAGCTCTTTGGGCACATCAAACTGGGTCTTCCTCTTTCTAGCTCTTTGGGCACATCTGATCAACTTATTTCTAAATATTGCAACCAAGTATGTGAGATACCGTGATATTTCATTCAAGCTCCATCCCTTCCAATGGCCTTGTTCATTCCATAAAGGGATGTTTGCGAATGAGGACCTCCTTTTCACTGCAATTATTTATGTAAGATGTGAAAGCTCACGTGAACATTCCAAATGTTTCTTATCCATTATAGGGTTTTCCATATATTAATTTTCACTGCATTTCCAGGAATCTAGTATTAATTGTCGTTGATTTGGTTGAATTCAAAGGAAGAGGCACCCTTGTTAGATCCAATATGGAAGTAGGAAGAGGCGTTGTTATTAGATCCAATATGGAAGGATGTTTCTCCTTCCAGTCCAATATCTTCCGGCAGCTCAAAGGGTGCATTATAATAGAATTCTAAGACATGGGATGAAAATAGGGATTGACTTTATTTTATTTTATTTTTTAATTTAAAGGGTTTTTATTAATTAAATAATATATTTATTTATTTATTTTGGAAAGGCTAGTATAGTGATCCTGCCATAATTTTGTCTAAAAAATAGTGGAAATTTTAATAAGATTTTGATTATATTGGTGAATTTATTTCTATCACCAAGAGCATTATTTGAAAGCTCTTATAGTTATAGTTTTTGAAAGAAAAATGGCTAGATTCCCACTAAAAATAAATTTCTTGTTAAAATAGTAGTTTCCATAGACAATGTCATCTTAGAATAAGTGTTAAGAATTTCAATTTAATTATTAATTAAAAATATAGCTTGCAAAATTTAAACTTAATTATTAATAATTATTAGATTTCAAAATTTTAATTTAATTATGATGGTAGAAATTTAACCTCCATAAAATTTTATAGAATATTTTTAATATTATACACAAATAAAAAATTGAGATTTATTTTTAAAGTATTTAAGTTTTTTTTTTTCCTTTAAATTAAATTCTTTAATTAAAATTAAGGTCATATGAAAAAATTTCATATGAATTGACTTATGGTTTTTTGGCATATGATATTGATAAGTCATGGTATTGTAACAAAGTTTATTTACAAATTAATAATGTCCATGGTTAATAGTGTTCCATGTTTTTTATTTACATATTTTTAACTTGTATATTATTTCTTTTTTTTTGGTAGGATTAAATCTTCATCATGTCCAATATATCAACCAAGGGGAATTGAACCAATGAATTCACATCAAATAGTGCATTAACACAACACCAACCATGTAATTTATATGGTTGTGCTACTTGTACCAAATTTAGTACAAGATATTTTATTATTTATTGCATATGTATTAATATTATTTTTATCAGTGAAATAATTGAAAATGAATCTCCATAATTAAAAATGAAAGAAGTAATGCTGAAGTGAAATTGTATTTAAATAGTTAGAAAGAGAGATTTAGGTTCAATTCAAGATGGATGCTTTGTTTAAATAATTTGGAATGTTGGAGGATTGAAGAAATTGTACTTCATTGGGGTTATTCCATATGCATATTGAGACTGCTATTGAATAGTTTAGGGGATATCCAAAATTTAGAAGTTTGACACTATATTTCTACAAAGGGCATGAGACATTGCAAGTGTTAATGGTGGTGATAATATTGGGTTGCAATTGGCATACATCCTCATGGAGTAGTAGCTTGTAAAGCTTCAAAAATAGTTAGGGATGTTGGTGTTGGAATTAATAAGTCAGTCTTGTATCATTAATTTCTCACCATACTATAATATCTTATTCACTATATGTATTGGTTCTTGTGGTGTAGAAAAAATTTGATGTATGGAATGTTGTTAAAATATTATAATTGTGAAAATAATTAAAAGATTCCCTATCTTATAGGAAAGCTTGAAATATTATTATATAACAAAATTGCTTAAATAATATAATGAACTTTTTTATTAATATAAGAAAATATATTTATATTTTATATTTATATTATATTTTATCATAAAATTTAACATAAAATAATGTTTTTTAGGATTTCATGCCATAACAATATTTTACCCGTCATAAAAATGTTTAAAAAATCTAATATAAATAAAAGTAGAAAGGTATTTTAGAAATTTAATATAAATTATTAGAAAATAACATAAATTTCAATAAAGAAATTCCAAACCTCTTAATTTTATTGGTTTCATCAAATTATATATGTATTGTTGTTTTACAATTTTTTTTTTTTTTTCATATAAATTATTTTAAAATGTGATTTTAAAATTGTTTTTTTATTTGCTAAAATAATAGTTTAATAAATGTAAGAAAAAAGGTTAATCACATAAAACATAAGATATATCTTAATAATAGTAAAAGTCTATTTACTTAAAAATTATAAATAAATTATTTTAAATATCATAGTTTTTCTTGAATAATAAGTTGATCTACATAGTTAATATTAATTATTTTTATTGTTACTAATTTAATACATTAAAAAAATAATAAATAATATTTCTCTTAAAATAATAGCTATCAATCATTTTTTTAAATATTTCAATCTGATTAATGTAGCTTTCCAGCTTTTTGGAAAAGTTAGAGAGCTTATGGATCCATTTCTAAAGAGTAATATCTTTCCAGCTTTTTGGAAAAGTTAGAGAGCTTATGGATCCATTTCTAAAGAGTAATATATAATCTTCTTTCTTTTTAATACATAATCTTCTGAAAAGAGAGGGGTGATAAAGAGATTAAGAATTATTTTAATTCCTTATAATTTAGATACCATGAAGATAAATAATATATATATTTTTTAAAACAATGAATTAACCATTAAAATTTAATATTTTCTATTTTTCTTTAAATAAATCTATAATTTCATTTTTAAAAAATTAATTAATTTAATATATTCTATAATTATTATAATATTTTTATATTTTTATATGACTATTCAAAATAATTTTATTTAATAAATATCTAATTATAAATATATATATTTATATAATTACATTTGTAATTAAAATAACAAATTTTAGAAAATATTATTTAATATTTAATAATTTTAAATAAAATATTTATTTTTAAATATATAACTTATTTTGATATGTAAAAATATATAAGGGATGTTTAAAATATTATATTATAAAATATAATTAATATTTTAACCACATTTATACTAGGCATTACAAATCTTCTAATTAAAGGACCAAAAAATATGATAAACTCTTTAGTTATGATAAACTCTTTAGTTAGGTATATCATATGTCATTGAAATTTATATCCATTTACAATGTCTTATTTTTTCATCTAGAATTAGAATTATAAGATAATTGATTAGAAAATTAGGAGAATAGTCTTAAATGAAGCATCCATTACTTATTACTTGAAATCTAAATTATCACTCTAACTTGAAAATAAATTGCATAGTCGGGTTATTCTTATTATAAGGGTCCCTAAAATGACCATATAATATTCCATACCATACTTCATACATTAGAATTCATAATATAAATAATTATATTATTATATGGGTTTTTTATCTATATATTGTTTCATGCACAAACCTTGGGCACAATAAAAACCTTCTAATAGCCCTCCAATTGTACTTAATATGCCCAACAAAATTGTCCAATATGTACATTCATCCACTTAGCAAAACATCACCATGAGAACAACATTCAACATACCTTAACTAGCAACCTTCTTTTGCCTCTTTATGTCTCGATCCTATACAAACATCTGAAGTTTTTCGTGGCTCTAGTTAGAGCTTCTGAAAGTACACATCAACCCTAATTTCCACCCTAAAAACTTCACAAACCCTTCTCCACAGAATCCTCCATTTTGCATTGTCACTTGGTCTCTTTTATAATGTTGTTCTAGCTCCTTAAGATCATAGAAAAGCTGTGAACTAGGGCTTGGTCCTTCCAAATAATGTTCCAAAAAGGAAATAACAGTGCTAAACAAGAAAAATACACATATGACACGAAATATTCAGACTACAATTAAACGCCCATAAAATTGCACTATAATTGTGCCAAGCTGAGCCATTTTATTATCAAAGGATATTACAATGCATGGAATGTATGCATCTGGCTTGTCGAAGCAAGCTAGACAATCCCAGGTGAGAAAATAGTTGCCTGAATGAGAAGGAAAGACTTCTCCTCAATGTTCTACATTGGCCCTAGAAATTATGCAAACTGTTGGTTGGAAGAAACCCCTATTTGAGTTTCCAAAAATGCTCAAAAAATTCTGCCAAATTAATTTGGAGCTCTCCACCAAAAACCCAGAAAAACCGAAAAAGTGTTTGGCCTATATCGAAGCCAAAGTAGAACCCATAGAATGGTGCAAATTTCCCAGCTAACTAGAATTTCCTCCACCATTGGCTCAACTTGCGTCACAAACTGCCCCTCCATGACTAGCTCATGCCCCTCTATGTTCTCTCCATGTTTTTGTAGGTGATTTTCATCTTGCAACTCTGTCGTAGATCTAGGTGCCTCTGTACCTATCATCTCCTCATCAAGGGTGGTGATCTCTCTCGACACCTCATCATCCTGTCGTGCGTTGTTATCACCTAAAAACTCATTCATGACCCTAGATACCTCATCAATGGATACCTCAACAACAAATGTCACCTCTTAAATAGTGGAAATCTATGTTTCTCCTATCACCTCGTCAATGGATGTCTCTGTGGGTGTATGCTCTACTCTCTCCCCTAAGATGTCAACTAGTGCTATCAAAGAGGCCTCCAACAATGGTGACTCGTGTTCCACACTAGGTATACCAATGTGGTCCTCACACTCCTACGTGTCCTCTGCCTCATGCTCAATCTCCTCCTCAGGCCTTTCATATCTAAAGCCAGGTCTCCACCAGCAGAAGCACCTCCTAGTCTCACCCTCTAATTGTTCCTATCATGCCTGCTCCTTCCGAGGAGATCTAGTGTCCTAAGTCTGTCGATTTACCCCACATGGTGTAGATGGTTTCAACTCCATGGTCTGTGTACCTTTAGTTTCTTTGCTGTAAAGATGAGGATGGGTTTGGTATGTCACCCTCCTTAACTAGGTCAACCTCTCATTGTCCCAATGGATTCCACCCCAGAATTTCTGCACACTGAAATTCTCTTGAACCATGGGTTTGTCTATGGTTTCACCCATTACTATGCCTACATACTCGAATCTTCCATGATCTTACTGTTTACCCACAGTTGGGTCGAGATCATGCTCTAATACCACTGTAATGCTACAAAAAGGAAATAATAGTGCTAAACAAGAAAAATACACATATGACACAGAAAAATTCAGACAACAAATAAACACCCACAAAATTGCACGAGAATTGTGCCAAACTGAGCCATTTTATTATTAAAGGATAGTAAAATGCATGGAATGTGTGCACCTGGCTTGTCGAAGCAAGCTAGAGAATCCCAGGTGAGAAAAATGTTGCCCAAATGCCAAGGAAAGACTTCTCCTCAATGTTCTACGCTAGCCCTAGAAATTTTGCAATTGTTGGCTGGAAGAAACCCTTGTTTGAGCCTCCAAAATTGCTCAGAAAATTCCACCAAATAAATTTGGAGCTCTCCACCAAAAACCCAGAAAAAACCAAAAAAATTTGGCCTATCTCCAAACCAAAGTCGAACCCACAAAATGGTGCAAATTCCCCCGCTAACTAGCAATTCACCCTATTATAAGAATTAGGATTTGAGGCCTGATATTGCCTAAAAAAATCTGCAAAATTAATCAAAGACTCTCAATAAACTCACAAAAATCTAGAGTGTTTGATCGGATTTTGACCTTCCAAAATCGAACCCCAAAAGCCCTACACTTTCTAATAGTTGTAAGCATGTTGTCTGTCAAACCACCAGCAAAATCCTTCCCAAACACTCCTGAAATGTAGCAATCAACTCCACCAATACTTCCCTTATTTCTCCTGGCAAGCAATAGCTACAATGGTTGAAACTTTATCTCCCACGTATGCCCAGTTTCTCTCTTCTGCACTAGCCACAAAAACTGCAAAATCACTCATGAATATTGTTGCCACTTCCCATTGTCAAACTCAACCAATAGCCAACAAATCTCTTGAGCCTTCTTCTCCTAATTTCTCCTGGCAATAGCCCTTAGGAAGAATGTTGCAATGGCCACACTAGATCCACTACTGCGTCCTCCAGAAATACACACTGCTAGGGTGAACTAAATACAAATGCTGGAAATCTCTCTACAAATCTCTTCTGGATGATAATGGATAAACCTCTCTAGGGTGGCACTCGAAGTCTCCTGAAGAAAGGGTGAGTTCTCCGCTTGGAAAAATCTTGCTAAACAACAAGTGACACGACTAAACAGCTCGAGCAATAGAATCAAATTTGATAAGCCAAGAATTCCAAATGAAGTGTGTTGTCTTCCTTTTATAACTTTCGTGGAGCCTTTCTTCCTGCCTTTTCTTCGCTCTCATGCATTTCAAATCATTGGCTTAGGTAGTGCGTATTTCTTATGTGGGTGGTCCCCACATATCATTAATAAAACAAAATAAAATAGAATTAACTTGCCTCTAACTCCTAAAAGTCTTCTATCAAAAATCAAATGGGCCCCATCTTCACCAAAATTGGCCCCCAAAATGTAGAAATAAATCTTGTTCCAAAATAATTTAGGAAGGGATATTACATTCCTATACCAACACAGAAAAACTCAATGTGTTTAACTAGCACAAAACATTGCCTAGAGTGCTCCTCTTTTGTGCTACCTAGTCTTACCAAACTCAACCTAAATAGGCACAAGAAAAACAAACCAAAACCAGTCCTCTTTTCCACTTTGCTAGGCTCCTTATGGCTGCGACTATTTCAGAGGTCTTCTCCTTGACGTTTTGCACTTGGATGATGGTAGACTGAATTGATAAGCTCCTCTATTTATACGTGTTTCTAGGTACGACCTCCACCTAAGGACACCTATATCAAGTAAGGTCAACTTGATCTTAATGCTATTTTAGCCCACACATACAAATAAAAAAATCTCTTTCTCATTCGATCAAGTCCATTAAGGGTGCCACACATGTAACCATCGTCAAACCTCCAAAATACAACTTGGTTTCATGCCCACAACTTTGGGTACAAAACCCACTGCTTGGGTACTTAGCCCATAGGGAGCTTTTATGGTTCCAACTCACACAAACCCAGTAACCAGGGTTGTGAAGTACCTCCCAAGCTTAAAAACTCAACACTCCCTATTAGCGAGGGAGGTATTTCCACCACTAGGAGGTATCTCGTCATCATCATCACTACTATCCCAACTCCTAGTGCTCACCACTCCAACATACCCTGAAGAATGAACTATGCTTGTCTCAGTGGTGTCTCTCCCATGAGAAGCCTACTTCTTCTTCTCCTTAAATGCTTTCAGGTCATCCCATAGTTCCTTCTTTCTAGTTGTAGAAGCACCCTTGCTCCCCATTGACCATGAGGTCTTCTTGGGTTGCACATTCTCCCTCTCAACCTGCATACTCCCACTAGAACTTGGCTCCCTCTAAGCCTTAGGAACCTGCACCTGCTTGTGCCTCCCATGATCTATAAGCTTGCTCGTCAGTTGATATAAACCATGCTCCCTAACTTGGATGGCCATTCTAGTAGAGTTAGAGCATTTTGACCTAAGCTTATCTTTCCCATCCTAGAAAATCAGGTCAAACCCCTTCTGCTTGATCACTAAGACATACAATACATTATATCTAAGCTCTCGTACAAATAGTACATCTTGAATTCACGTCATCTGTCCTAACTCCATCTTGAAGGGAATGATCCCCGATCCTCTAATCTCCTTCTGACTCTTTTCTCCCACCATCATCCACAACTTATTCCCTCTTAGTTAGAGTCTCAAACACATTATGCAAACCTGTCATATGCTTCGATGAACCATTGTCTACATACCATGTAGTCTTGTCGATGGCACCCTTGGAGAAATGAGATACTAGAGAAAAATATTCACTCCCCAATCTTCTTAAGAGGTCATATAGCTCAGAAGAAGTGGAAACATGTGCTACCTCCTTCCCCTTCTTCTCATTATCTCCCTTCTTCAGACACTTCGTCGAATAATGACCATACTCACCACAGCTGAAACACTTCAACTTACTCAAGTCCTTCTTCAGCTTTCCCTTCAGACTCCTTGCAAGAGCCATGCTATCATGTAAAATATTATTCTTCATATGAAGGTCCTCGTCTCACAATTCCTCCTAAATGAAGTCATCCCACAACCTGTTCTAGTCTGGCAACAATCCCTTTGATGAAGGGCTTCCATTCCTCGGTGAACCCTTTCAGAGAAATCCTCACCATCTCATAATCTAAAATAGTCTTTGTGATGGAAACAAGCTCATCTCAAACCTGAGACAATCCCATTAGATATGGTGCCAATTCTTCCCCATCCAACATCT
This sequence comes from Pinus tabuliformis, assembly GCA_031772625.1. Taxonomy (NCBI): domain Eukaryota; kingdom Viridiplantae; phylum Streptophyta; class Pinopsida; order Pinales; family Pinaceae; genus Pinus; species Pinus tabuliformis. Next base: position 474,497,067 of record CM062810.1, on the reverse strand, counting down.
TGGTGCTCTTCAACTTATCCCTCAATACTAGTAGGCAAATCTCGTTCTTGTTTTGAAGCATATACTAAAGAGCTTTCTACATCTCATGGGCACTGCTCTTCCCTGATAGATGAGGTATCAAGTGTTCCTTGACACCATCTTACATGATCACCTTGGCCTTTATATCCAAATCTTCATATGCTTCCAGCTCCTTAGGGTTAGTCGGTTTCTTGATCTCCTTGTCAGCGAAGTCATATACCTTTTTGACCATCAATACCAACTTGATCCTTTCCTTCCAAGGACTATAGTTAGAAGGCCCATCCAACCTGTCCTCATATCGCAGACCAACTGAAAACTTTGATATTGCTAGTAGTCCTTCAACAACAATGAAACAAACTCCCTCTTGAGTTGTATGTGTTGTGCGATATCTAATTCACTGGCCCTTCAAAATAGCTCTGATACCATGTTGAATTTCTATGGCACTCGGGAACCTAATTTGGATCTTAGAATCTCAAACACAAACACACCAAAATGCCACAACAATAATACTTTGCACATTGAAAAACAATAGCAGTGAATCAACACATACACAAGAAACAAATTTTCAACCCAACTTCAATATATTAACAATCTTTAATACAACAATCTAGGCCTCCCGTACGAGGGATAATGGTCCTTGATACAATACAACTAAGGCTATGTATCAACAAAGACTATGATAATCAATCTGCCTTGAACAAGATACAACTAACCTACTTGTTGATGTTGTGTGCTTCTCAACTCCTTTCGGTCCACGTAGTACCCTCAACACTTCTGGAAGGTCCTCTTGCCTCCCAATTTGAAGCGCTTCAATCTACTTTTATTAGTCAACACAACTCCTTCAGGTCATTGAACATAGGCCCAAACAACTTTTCCCTCTAACTGCTTCTTTGTCCTTCAAGGTCTGTAACACACAGGGTCTTATCTCTGCTACCCACTTTTGTCACACTGTTGCTTCAAGGTGATAGCCTAGGGCTATTGGGGTTGCCCACTTTCCACTGAAGGTGTCCTTATCAACACAGTGAACTAGGGTTGATTCACTAGCCCTCTTGGCTTCTCTTTTCTCCTTCAACGTTAAGCTCCTTAGGCTCCAATAATTCTTCCTCTCTTATTAGTGTTGTAGTCCTTCACAAGGAATGAACTTAGGGCACAATAGATACCTTCTAACAACCATCCAATTGTACTTAAGATGCCCAAAAAAATTGTCTAATCTAGACACTCATCCACTTAGTAAAACATCAACATGAGAACAACATTCAACATACCTTGACTAGCAGCCTTATTCTGCCTCTTTAGGTCTCAACCCTGTGCAAACATTTGAAGTTTTTCATAGCTCTAGTTAGAGCTTCTCACAATCCATGTCAACCTTAATTTCTTCCCTCAAAACTTCTAAAACCCTTCTCCACAAACTCCTCCTTTATGTCTTATCACTTGGTATTTTTTATAATGTTATTCCAACTCCTTAAGACCACAGACCAACGTAAACTAGGGATTAGTCCCTCTTGTACCAACACGGAAAATCTTCCACACTTCCTCCTCATACCAAACTCAGTGTAAACAGCTACAAGAAAAAAAAAACCAAAACCAGTCCTCATTTCCACTTCACTAGGCTCCTTATGGTTGTGACTATTTCAAAGGTCTTCTCCTTAACGTTTTGCACATGGATGATGGTAGATCTAATGACTAGGCTCATCTATTTATATCTATTTTAGGTGCAAAGACCTCCACTAGAAGAAACCTCTATCAACTAAGCTCGACTTGATATTAATGTTATTTGAATCCACACATACAAATAAAATAAAAAATCTTTCTCATTAGATCAACTCTTTCATGGCTGCATTAGTAGCCCCTTGCTCCATTAAGGGTGCCACACATGTAACCATGGTCAAACCATCAAAATACAACTTGGTTTTGTGCCCATAACTTTGGGTGCAAAACCCACTACTTGGGTACTATTGGGCATTGGATAATCCAAAACTCCCTGTGTGTTTCGTGACATGGACTAACCACCTCTCGAGGATCCGTTAACTCTAACGATGCGTCCATTTACTAACACTTGCGGGTTTTGGTGTAATGGAAATCGTGATCCCAACAAGTGGTATCAGAGCCAGCTCCTTTTTTTAGCTCCTATGTCCCTTGTAACTCCCTAGTCTGCTCTCCATATAGCGGCACTGCTCCTCCATATAATTAGCTGCACCCTCTGTCTACCATATTCCATATATTCAGACCTGCCCCCTCCATAGTCGCTGCCAGGTCTAAAAGTTGCATTACCTGCGCTCTATGGACTGTGCACATAACGTTTTCTGCCATAACGCGGGACGTCGACTGTGTGACTATTCTAGTGCTTAAAGGTTAATGAGTCCTAATCGATTTCTGTGAGTTTTCTTCATATTTTGTCTTCTCTGTGCTAGAGATATTTTTAGTCATTTTCACCGATGCTCAAACATTTGTGAGTCCTAATTGATCTATGGGATTTTTAATGTGGATCATAAACATCTCTGTCCGATTATTCTAGTGCGGCCATTGATGGGATCCCTAGAATTATCTTTTGCGCCCATTTCCATCTCTATCCCAAAATAAAATCCTTAGTCATTTTCAGCAGTGCTCAAAGGTTAATGAGTTAGGGACCTTTGAGTGTCTCTTAAAGACTTACGGATTTTTGACACCTGATTTGTGGAGGGAGACCCAGTTCTAAAAATCTCCTTTCTAGGAATACACTGATTTACTGGCTAAGCCTGCTAAGGCCCTCGTCCGTGAAGATGTTGAGAAGGAGGTTTTACTATAAATTCCTTGTATTTTGACGAGTCGAGACTTTGTTTTCAAGTAAGATGTGACATCTTAAATTGAGAGTGTCAACTTAGGCTGGTACATAATTACAACACTCTTTATATATGTTTTTATTCACTGTTGGTCTCCCAATTCTGAGAACTGGTGTCATGTGGGTGAACCCATGACCTATTACATACAAGCACTTCGACTTGCTAATACACTACATTGGTGAATCTTGGGACTGCACCTTTGACAGCGCAGTGTTTTACTATTAGCGCCGGGGTTCTGAGCTCTTGCGTGGAGGCACCAGAGTTTTGTATGTGCCTTGCTATCCTAAGTATGAAGTCTACTGCATGCTGCCTAAATATTCAATGCTATCTTGGTGAAAGCTGCATATATATTGAACGCTGCCCCACTTTGTGTATGTACTGAAGTTATTAGCATTATATTCACGCTGGTCTCATTACAATATATTTACGTTGCCTGATTTGATATGCTATTGGTATATATGCTGCCTGATTTTTTTGTGATACTCTGCTGGTATATAAGCTACCTGATTTTGTGATACGCTTCTGGTATATACATCATTTTAATACATGCGTTGAACTGTATGCCGCTCCATGCATTTACTGTTTTGGACGCTGGCTATATATATATATATATATATATATATATATATATATATATATATATATATATATATATATATATATATATATATATATATATATTAAAAAGTCTGTTGTATTTAAGATGCATTACAGTGTTGGTGTATTACAATCTTGAACGCTGCCCAGTCTGAGTTCTGTAGTGTTTTGGAGAGACGTGGCACGAAATTGGTAAAGAACGACAAGGAGTCGCTGCAATTCCTCTTCTAATTGTCATGTTTTATTCTAATGGTTGGTGGGTAACTATGACTACAACAAGTATCTAGACCCTTTGAGCTGTAGTAAATAGACTGATGCTTTCCAATTGAACGATAGTGAAAGATATGTGGTGATGGAATTAGGGCTTATGTTGTTTGTTCTATGATGACATGCCATGTTATAATATGTGAAATATATATTGCATGATTGCAGTTGATTTCATTTTTTGGAAAGTCATAGCAAATTATTATTAGTTTTTTGCTACGAATACTGTAATTATTTTTGGGCTCAGTTCAAATTTTTATGATGGAGTAGTTTGTTGAAAAAGTGAAGGGTTTGGAAAAGAAGACAACTCTTCCTACACACAGAGAATATAATCTTGCTCAAGATTCTTCCAGAGGAAGAGGTGGAAGAGATTTCAGAGGCGGGGGGGGGGCATAAACTATCAAGGAGAAATGGCAGGTTTGCACTGCATTCGCTGCAAAAGAAATGGATCACATGATGCCTCTACATGCAAGCTACCATGGGACAAAATTGGGCAGAAAAGAAACCAACAGAAAGATAAAACTGATGATACAGGAAAAGGTAAATCACTTGAATCCACTCACTATGTTGTGGCACAATGTAACATTGGAGTAAATGAAGATTTGTTTAATGCTTCACTTGCTTCATGGAAAAATGATTGGTTGCTTGATTCAGGAGAAACCTGCCACATGACTCATAGAAAATATTTTTTTGAAGATTTCACTGACAATGTTGATGGAGTAGTATACTTTTCATATCAATAAAAAATCAAGCCATCAGGGCTTGGCACAATCAGGATTAAACTGCCTGGTCTTCCAGACTTTCTTCTGCATCATGTTCTATATCTCCCACAACTCAAGAGAAACTTGCTGTCCTTGGTCCACATCCGCCACAAGGTCACTCCATCCATATGTTTGATGACAAGCTTGAGGTAAGAAAAGCATCTGACCACTCACTTGTCATGAGGGGAATAGAAGAAGAAAGGCTTATCAAGCTGCAAGGAACCTCTGCTCATGCACAAAATTTCTCATACAATTCTCATCATGAAGAAGGTATACCTCCATAAATTTTATTATGGCATGCTAGATTTGGACATTTGAACTATGACAGTCTTTGCTTATTAAAGAAAAAGGGTGTTGCTGGTTTGCCTACAATTCCTAAGAAACTTAAGCAATGTGATTCTTTCATTCTAAGAAACCATAGAAAACAGTCTTTTCATGATTCACATTCAAGAGCACATAGAAAACTTGAACTCATTCATTCAGATTTATGTGGTCCAATGCCTGTTCCTTCTATAAATGGAAATAAATATATCATGACATTTATTGATGACTACACCAGAATGTGTTGGGTTTATTTATTGAAGAACAAATCTGATGCTTTTCAAACATTCAAGAATTTTCATAAATGGATTGAAAATGATGCACAATCTCATATTGGGTCTATTCGCACTGATAATGGAAAAGAATACACATCAAATAAATTTGAAAACTATCTTCGCCAACATGGGATCAAACATCAAACAACTGTGCCTTATAATCCCCAACAGAATGGTGTAGCTGAAAGAATGAATATGACAATCTTAAATATGGTACGATCCATGCTCTTCTTCAAAAATGTAAAGATAATGTTTTGGGTTGATGCTATTCTATGTGCTGCATATATAAAGAATAGATGTCCATCTAATGCTATAAAAAACAAGACTCCATGTGAAATGTGGTATGGACATGTTCCTTTGGTAAAGTATCTCAAGGTCTTTGGTTCCACCTTTTATGCCTTGATACCAAAGGTACATAGAAACAAATTTGGTCCTAGAAGTCGTAAGTGTATCTTTTTGGGATATTCAAACACCTCCAAAGCATATCGCCTCTATGATGAAGTAAATAAGAAGTTTGTTGTATCTAGAGATGTAATTTTTCTTGAATCATCCAAAACTGACAATGTTGTTGAACGGAAACTTGATCACTTGGATAGATTCACTAAAGCAAAATCATTTCAAGAACACTCTCCCCCGCATGAAACTCCAACAACGGATGATGCTTTAAGTGATGTAATTGATAGAATTGGGAGAATCAATCTTGATTCAGTCCCAACTCAATCAACAGAGCAGCCTGGACCATCTAAAAAAGGTCCCCCAAAGTGGGTGACAAAGACACTTGAAAGTGTTCATCCTGATGAAGTTGGAAAGACAGGAACCAGAAATTCAAACCGGAAAAATGGAGGTGATGTAGATGACTCTAATTCACATGTTGATATGGATGTTTCTTATGATTGTGAATTTAACTTGTCTACAGATTTTGAACCAAATTCCTTCAAAGAAGCTGCTTCTCATGATGAATGGAAAGAAGTGATGCAAAAGGAATATGATGCCCTCATAAATAACGACACTTGGAAGCTAGTTGATCCTCCATTACGAACCAAACCAATTGGCTGCAAGTGGGTCTACAAGAACAAGTATAACGCTGATGGCTCACTTGACAAGCACAAAGCTAGGCTTGTGGCAAAAGGTTTTGCACAAAAGGAAGGGGTCGATTATGAGGAGACTTTTCCCCCCACAACAAAATGGGCTATCATCCGAACACTCTTTGCATTAACAGCTCAAAACGGTTGGAAAGTCCACCAAATGGACGTAAAAACTGCTTTCTTAAATGGAGATTTAAAAGAGAATGTTTTTATGTCCCAACTTGAAGGATTTTCTATGAAAGGACATGAATATAAAGTATGAAAACTTGTGAAGTCCTTATATGGCCTCAAACGAGCATCACGAGCCTGGTATGAAAAACTAACTGAGCATCTTCTGAAACTCAATTTCAAACATTTTGATCTTGATGATGCAACTTTATTTGTCAAGAAAGTTGGAAAAATAGTTGTATATCTTGTGGTATATGTAGATGATCTTTTGATGATAGGGAACAATGAAAGCTACATTGCATCCATAAAGAAGGAATTGGGAAAAAGTTTTGAAATGAATAATTTAGGCTATGTTCATTACTATCTTGGCATTGAAGTAACCCAACATCCAAAGTCCATATTTCTTTCTCAAAATAAATACATTGGAGATATATTGAACAGGTTTGGCATGACAGAGTGAAATCCTCTTACTACTCCAATGGAACAAAACTTAAAGCTCACATCTATTGAAGGAAAAGAATTTGAGGATGCAACAAAGTATAGACAGCTTGTAGGAAGTCTCAACTACCTAACTACTACCAGACTAGACATTTTGTTTGCTGTTGAAGTCCTCTCCAGGTTTATGCAAAAGCCTTGTGAGGGACATTGGTTTGCTGCAAAAGGAGTTCTAAGGTACTTGAAGGGAACTCAAGACTTTGGAATCAAATATACAAAGGTGGACGACTTCAGCTTGATTGGATACTCTGATTCAGACTTCGATGGAGACAAAGAAACTAGGGTATCAACTTTAGGATATACTATGAGTCTTGGATTAGGAGCTATCTCCTGGAGATCATGCAAACAATCAGTTCCAACAGATTCCACAATAGAACCAGAATACGTGGCAGTAGCTGAAGCAACAAAAGAAATTGTGTGGCTCAGGAAATTCTTGAAGATTTGCAGGTAAAACAAGTACAATCAATTCCACTCATGATTGAAAATACCTCTGCAATAAAGTTGGCCAAGAACCCAAAATTCCATGATCGAACAAAGAACATCAATACAAAATATCATCTAATTCGACATCATGTTGAGGCCAAAACAATCCATCTCCATCATTGTTCCACAAATGAGCAAATTGCTGACATCTTCACCAAAGCGCTTGGAAGAGAAAAGCTTGAACGATTCATAATGATGCTTGGACTCACCAACATCCCTTCAGATTAAGGGGGGGAGATTGTTGGGCATTGGATAATCTAGCATCTCCCGTGTGTTTCCTGACATGCTCTCGATGGACTCCGTTAACTCTGTGTTCCTTACTCTTGATTTGGTTTGGTGATGTACATTGTATCCCAACAGGTACTTAGCCCACAAGGAGATTTTATGTGCTAACTCACACAAGCCCAATGCTTAGGGTTGTGAAGTATCTAGCTAACAAAAGTCTAAAAAGCCATCTCCAAGCACAAAACTTAGAAAGCATGCATTGGGATTAGAAAGATAAAATTAGAGCTTAAATGAATGTTGATCATAGTGAACTTTGAGGAGCCAAATATGTTATACTAGAGAAGGGGGTGGAATCTAGTTTTAAATCAAAAGATTTATGCAAAACAAGGAATAAGTATAGCATATGTAATGCATGGTTGCCTCCCTATTTAACAAGGGCAGAAAAGTGACAATTCCCTTAATGAACTTTAAAGAAGACTGCAATATTGTCAAGTTAGGGAGGAGGCAAGACCATTTAGAATCAAATTTTGAATAAATTATTTACACAAAAGGAGTAGATTTAATGTATATAATTCTTTGTAAGATCCATAACTAACAAAGCTCACAAACAAGTTCCTTGGTGAACATTAAGGAGAAAGCAAGACTATCAAGTTCAGAAAGAGGGAAACACTATCTGGAATCAAAGTTTCCATAAATAATTTACATAAAGTCAAGAGTTGAATTAATGCATGCAATACATTGTCACTTTCATAATTAACCAGGCCCGCAAAGCAAAGAATCCCCATGTTCTTGGATAAGTAGGTTAATAATTATTAAAAAGCATTGTGTATGGTTTATTTAGTTTCATCTATATTTCTTCATTAAACTCTTAATCGAAAAAAACTGACAGCATAACATTATCATTGACAAAATATCATTTTATTATTATTTGTGTGCAACTTTAAAGCATAAGCACTTTGCTTACAATGAAATATGAATAATCTACAACATGCTTAAGCTTATAGCAAATCTAATGACCACTAAATTTGGTAGAGGCACAGCCATGGGGAGTTTCTCGATAATCCTTCTCAGGAAACTAGATGGGAACTTAGTATATACCTAACATTATCATGGCCATGGTTAAGAACAAATGTTGGTTTGCCAATCGTAAATTTGGTAGAGCAGCAACCATGGGGAGTTTCTCGATAATCCTTCTCAGGAAACTATAGGGAAATGCATGGAATTCCAGCTTGGTTTTGATCTGCATAAAATTTGTCAAGGGTATACCGCCTTTTATTTTCAAGCGAAATGCAATAATCTGAAAACAATTTTCTGTCAAATGTCTCACAATTAAGAATTTGTCAAATATATAATTTTATATCTATTTTTTCAATAATTAATAGTTCGTATATGTAGTGTAACCAGTTGCTAAAGTTTCTTTGTTGATTGTGTAGAAGCAGAAAGCTTGTAATGAGATTTTTACAGGTTGAAGAGAATCATTCCTTCACTCATTTTCTAGTAAGTTTTTTGGATTTCATAATATTAATAACCAAAAAACTAAAAAATGCATGATGTACACTTCTGTGTTACTTATATTGTTTCTTGAATGCCCTTTTGACACTTTGACATGGTTGGTCGCATGAGATCATTAGCTAACGACCTATTTTTAACTAGTGTCAAGGTTTCAACATTATTATTATATTTGTTACATATTTTCATATTATTTGTAAAAACGTAGCGACAACTAACAGGTATCTGAGTAACAACTTCTACCGGTAAAAAAAAATCAAGAAATTTAACACTATAAATGAGAAATATCCATGAAAATTCAATACACGCATAAGCAAACATCATCTCTGCCACCGATATTAATTATCTCACTTTGCAGGAATTGGAAAACACTTGAAAAATATCCCAAAACCATTTTTTTCAATGAAAAATATAAAAAATATCTCTCACATATACATATTACAGGCCAAAATAAAAGTTTTCAAAAATAATCTAATTATGAAAACAATAAATAAATAAAATAAATCACCTCTCCAAAACCTTTCCGATTCCAAAAAGAAATATCGAATGTCAGCTCCCCGGATATCGATAGCCAAACCAATTAAATAGACGCCGAGTTTAGCTTTGTTACAATATAAAAGATGAGCAAAATGTTTCTGTGTAGTCCGTGAAACCCAACGAAGGATTCACCTCAATTTTAGCTATGGAATATCACGTGACTAAGAAGGCAAGGTATGAACAACCAGAAGATGAGATGCCACTACAACAACCACACATAACTTCTGCTGGGAGCTCACACTTTCTCCCATCTGAGGAGGTCGCGGAGTCTCTCAATGAAAACCAACCTCATTCTCAAGAAGAAGAAGCGGATGAAGCGACGACAGAGAGAGTTTCGTCATCCATGGATTATTTCCAGAACCTGCGAAGGCGAGAGTGGTGCGATGACAAAGACAATAGAAAGCTTCCAAATATTTTTCGGGAGTATCATTTACGAGCATTTGACTTTGAATTTGGCATGGAAATTACCGATGTTCTCATAGTCTGCGACATATTATTTGTAATTTATTTCTATGAATATATTGTTCCATTGCGACTCTATGGAGAAATGTCGCAAATTACTAACAAGCGTGGGCGGCCCATCACAATAAAGTTTGATAGTATTGAATCGATGTGGTATAATTGTCACAATAATTCATTGATAGTCGAAGCGAAGACTACGAATGACAACAATCAAGAAATGACAATACTTGTAAGCTTAGACGTTGCATCTATAGTAGCAGGACGATATCCAGAAGAAAGAGAACTCTTTCAACAAGATCTAATAAAATATTGTGATTTTTATTTTCCAAATTGTAGAGGCATGATTTATGATAAGAATGAGAGGGTATTCAAATCTTTTGAATTGAAAGAGTACATGGAATTGTTTAGAATTCTGGATTCAACTGACAAAAACTTAACATGAAAGTGTAGGTTTTGTTGGGAATTTCTGATAATTCCAAAACAAATAAACATAATAGAACAGAGAATGATGCTTTGTTTTTACCAGAGCGGAACTAAAAATTTGTTTCCAAAGCACAGAAGTTTACGCATGCACAAAAGAAACTTGTATTCATTAATAAAACCAACTGTTACAAAAAGTCTCTGCTTCAGATGCAGTTAAAAAAAACTTCACAGTCTCTTCTGAAAAATTACAGTCTCTGCTTTAAAAAATAACACTGCTGAAAACATTACAAAGGGAGAACTCTGTCTCTGTTTAACATTGACACTGCTGTGTGTAAATTTCCTCTTCTTCACTCCTTACACTCGCACTGTTGTGCATAAATTCTTTTTCACTTCACGCTGCTATGTCTACACTTACATTTCATGTTCAATTAATACTATAAAACAGGACATTACTGTTTTTTTTTACTGTGCCATACTCTAGTGAAAATAAAAATAAAAAACAATAAAATTAAAGACTCTACCTACGTTCTACCAACCGGAGTGAATTTCATTTATTATTTCACTGACAAAATTGGCGGTCAATGAAACTTCTAATTCACGTCACGTAATTTTGCTGCTAGCCTGTACATCAACCGTTGATTTAATCGGATGGCTGAGATTGGTTTGAAGAGGGTGAGATATGTGATTTACGATAGGATCGCATCGCAACGTCGCATCAACGCAAGAGAAAATGGGAGCACAAACATATGGGTGCAATTTGCGATCGGATCGCATCGTAGAATCACAATTGGCAGAAAAAACAGGGCGTAACAAAAAAGCCAATAGGGCGCTGACGCGATTTGCGATAGCGATAAGATCACATCGCAAAAAAAACAGATCTAACAAATCCCATGACAGTTTTGGCGCTACAATTGAAATTATCATTTCAACACTCCCCTTTAATTTCAACTGCTGGGTTATCAGTCATACCTAGACATTTCCTTAAAAACTCAAAACTTTTCTGCCCCAATGGTTTAGTCAGAATGTCTGCAACCTGCTCCTGAGTTCTGTAATGTTGTAAAACAATTTCTCCATTGTTTACCAATTCCCTGATGTAATGAAACTTTGTGTCAATGTGTTTCGTTCTCTTATGAATCACAACATTCTTGGATAGTGCAATAGCTGAGCTATTGTCACAAAAAATCACAGTTTCTTTTGCTTGCTCTTGGTGTAAACTCCTTAACATCCTTCTCATCCATATTTCTTGACACGCTACTACTGTAGCTGCCACATATTCTGCTTCTGCTGTAGACAATTCTACAATAGGCTGTTTTTTAGAAGCCCATGAAATTGCCCCTGAACCCATGTGAAAAACATAACCAGATGTGCTTTTCCGATCATCTATACTTTCGACCCAATCACTATCAGTGTATCCAATTAAATCTGAACATTCTGAAGTAGTATATAAAATTTGAAACCTTTTAGTACCTTTAACATACCTCAGAATCCTTTTTGCTGCCTGCCAATGTGCTTCTTTTGGTCTCTCCATGAATTTGGAAATCAAACTAATAGCATGCATTATATCCAGCCTAGTTGCAGTCAAATACATGAGGCTGCCAACTATGCTCTTGTACAATCTAGGATCAAAATCCTTGCTGCTGTCCTCTTTGCTGAGTTTTAATCCCATCACTGTGGGAGTGATTGCTGCTTTGCTCTCCTGCATATTAAATCTTTCCAACACTTCATTAACATATTTTGCATGTGAGATAAAAATCCCATTTCCATTTTTTTCTACTTCTAGTCCTAAGAAGTATCCCAACAAACTCATGTCAGTCATTTCAAATTCTTCTTTCATGACTGTTTTGAAATTTTCAATAAGATAATCATCATTACCTGTGAAAATAACATCATCAATATATAACACAACAATTAGTATTTTACCATCCTTTTCTTTGATGTAGAGGGTGGGTTCTCCCTCACACTTTTCAAATCCATTTTATAGTAGATAGGCATCTATTCTACTATACCACGCTCTTGGTGCTTGCTTCAGCCCATAAAGAGCTTTCTTCAATCTGCACACTTTGTGCTCTTGGCCTTTCTTTTCATAGCCTATAGGTTTTTCAATGTAAACCTCTTCTTTTAACACTCCATTTAGGAATGCTGACTTCACGTCCATTTGATAAACTTTCCACTTGTTTTGTGCTGCTATGGACAACACTGTTCTCACGATTTCCATTCTTGCAACCGGTGCAAAAGTTTCATCATAGTCTCTCCCATACTGCTGCTTATATCCTTTGACAACAAGTCTTGCCTTGTGTCTTTCTATTTTGCCTTCAGGATTACTCTTGGTCTTGTAGACCCATTTAACTGCAATGACTTCTTTTCCTTTTGGTAGTTCAACTAAGTCCCATGTCTTGTTTCTTTCTATGGCATTGATCTCCTCATCCATAGCTTCTATCCATTTCCTATCCTTAATTGCTTCTTCGAAATGAACAGGGTCATCAACATGACAATATAAAGCAAATAAATAATTCATACCTTCATTTGTTGCCTCTTGTTCATAAATGTCACTTGAGTTTTTGAACTTCTTACCCCTTTCATTTGGTGTACAAGTGCTTGAAGAAGCACTTGAATTTCCTCCTTGTGGTGTGCTTGGAGAAGCACTTTCATTTCTCCTCAAGGGTGTCCCTTGCTGCCCTTGTGTTGGTGCTGCTGTTTGGGGATGTATTTTAGCCATCTCCTCATCATGTTCATCATTTGACAAAGAGTTTTTAACATTCACTGTTTTCTCTATGCTTCCATCCTAAGCTTCCTTCTCAATGAATTGAACATCTCTACTCACAATGAGCTTCTTGGTGGATGGGTTATACAACCTGTAAGCTTTCGATTCCTCACTGTATCCAATGAAAATACATTTCTCCCCTTTGCTGTCCAACTTCTTCCTTAGTTGATCTGGAATGTGTGCATAAGCCACACATCCAAAAACTTTCATGTGGGTGACTCCTTGCTTTGTCCCACTCCATGCTTCTTCCGACACTCTATTCATGATTGCTTTTGTAGGGCATCTATTCAAAATGTACGCTGCACAGTATACAACTTCAACCCAATAATCATTTGGCAAATGTTTTGCCTTTAACATGCTCCTCGCCATATCCATGATTGTCCTATTCTTCCTTTCGGCAACTCCATTTTGCTGCGGAGTTTACCTAGTGGTAAACTGCTTATGAATTCCATTTTCTCTACAAAAATGTAGAAATTCTTTGGAGATATACTCACCTCCTCTATCAGTTCTCAGAACTTTGATATGCAACCCACTTTGGTTTTCTACAAGTGCTTTGAAATTACAAAATCTTTCAAACACTTCACTTTTGTTCTTTAGGAAATAAACCCAAGTTTTTCTAGTAAAATCATCAATAAATGTTAGTATATAGTGGCTGCCTGCAAGTGATGGAGTTTGCATCGGTCCACATAAATCTAAGTGGACAATCTCTAAGGGTCTTTTGCCCTTATGCTTTTCCCAGATGGAAAACTTTCTCTGTGTTGTTTCCCCAAGATACAACCTTCACAAAGGCTGTCGGGTTTCTCTATCAATGGTAATCCTCTTACCATTCCTTTTCTATTCAACAAGTTAAGACCTCCAAAGTTGAGATCTCCAAATCTCAAGTGCCACAACCAATTTTCATCTTTTGGTTCGCTTTGGAAAACCTTGTGTCACAGCTGCTATTACTTCTTTATTTTTTAAATCTGCTTTCATTCTGAGAGGGAACATCTTGTTTCTTGTCATTTTCACTTCAGCAATACATCGTTTGCTGGGTGCTCTATCCATGATGGTGCATACGTCATTCTCAAAGAAAACATTGTAACCCTTTTGAACAAGCTGTCCAATACTTAAGAGATTACATTTCATTCCAGGAACATAATAAACATCTGCTATGGTTTTCCTTTCACCTTTCTTTGTTAAGACTTTTACTTCTCTTTTTCCCATAACAGAAACTTTATTATTAGTCCCAAGTGTGACTTGTGACTTCACACTCTGATCTAACATAGAAAACAAAGCTATGTTTCTCGTCATATGGTTACTGCAACCAGAGTCTAGGAACCATACATCTTCACTCTTTTCTTCAGCCATATTACAAGCTAAAAACAAATTAGTTTGGCTGATATTTTCTCTAGTGAAATTTGCACTAGTTTTATTTTTCTTATCATGCTGCTTCGTCTACATTCATTTACATAATGCCCATATTTTTTTATAATAGTGACATTAGACATTGGATTTATCATACCTTTGTCCTTGAGCATGATGTTGTCCACTTTGTTGGTTGCTTCCTTAACCTTGGTTCTGATTTGGATTGCTGCCTCTTCCTTGAGCATTTGCTAGATTGTTTCTTCCACCTCTGTTTTGGCTTCTGCCTCTTCCTCTCTTGTTTCCTCTGCCTTGACCTCCTCTTCTTGCAAAGAACATCTGGGTCTTAAAGGCATGCTCTAGAGATGAGTTTTCATTTCTACTCAATCTCTGCTCATGTGTTATCAGTGATGCATGTAGTTCATCAACTGAGAAGTTTGTGAGATCTTTTGTCTCTTCTATGGTGGTGACTATCACATCGAACATCGAGGGTAGGATGCTCAATATTTCTCCACAATACTCATTTCTTCAAGTATCTCTCCATGAGACCTTATCTGTGAGACCAGACCAATCACATGTGTGAAGAATGAGTCAATATTATCTGACTCTTTCATGCATAGATTCTCAAAATCTCTCCTCAGCAACTGTAGTTTTGCTGTCTTCACTTTCTCCATGCCTTGATAGGCTATCTTGAGAGTTTTCCATGCTTCTTTGGATCTCTTAGCTGCTGCTATCCTTGGAAACACACTCTCATGCACTGCTTGATACAAAAAGTAGAGGGCTTTAGAATCCTTCTTCTTATTTCTCTTCAACAGATCTTTCTCTGCCTGAGTTAAGTTATTAAACTCATTTTCATCTGCTGGTTCTTCAAAACCATCCTCAACAAATTCCCATAAGTCTTGGGAAGCAAGCAAAGCTTTCATGGTTATTGCCCAATAGTCATAGTTTTTCCCATTAAATTGTGGGAGCTGAGTATTACAGATACCCATGCTAGT
This sequence comes from Pinus tabuliformis, assembly GCA_031772625.1. NCBI lineage: Eukaryota > Viridiplantae > Streptophyta > Pinopsida > Pinales > Pinaceae > Pinus > Pinus tabuliformis. The sequence goes on along the minus strand of CM062810.1, from coordinate 474,481,528 downwards.
GCTGGCTCCAGCCATTCTTACACTCTTAACTATGCTTCAAAATACTTGACTGTGTATTAAAATAACTAACTGTCCTCAACAATAACACACAAAAAGCTGACTTGAGAAATACCTTGGATTTTTATTGACTAACTCTTTACTGTGCTCGAGAAGCTGCTGCAACAAGAACCCCTTCCTTGAGCTTCTTTGACACCTTCAAAGAGCCTAGACAAACTTTGGTACCATTTTGGGAATTTCTGATAATTCCAGAACAAATAAACACAGAACAAACATCAAAGATGATGATGCTTTGTTTTTACCACAGCAGAACTAAAAATTTGTTTCTAGAGCACAGAAGTTTACGCATGCACAAAAGAAACTTGTATTCATTAATAAAACCAACTGTTACAAAAAGTCTCTGCTTCAGATGCAGTTAAAAAAACTTCATAGTCTCTTCTGAAAAATTACTGTCTATGCTTTAAAAAAATAACACTGCTGAAAACATTACAAAGGGAGAACTCTGTCTCTGTTTAACATTGACACTGCTGTGTCAATTTCCTTTTCTTCACTCCTTACATTCGCACTGTTGTGCATAATTTTTTTTTCACTTCACCCTGCTACATCTACACTTACATTTCATGTTCAATTAATACTATAAAACAGGACATTACTATTTTTTTTACTGTGCCATACTCCCGTGAAAATAAAAATAAAAAACAATAAAATTAAATACTTTACCTACGTTCTACCAACCGGAGTAAATTTCATTTATTATTTCACTCACAAAACTGGCGGTCAATGAAACTTCTAATTCACGTCACGTAATTTTGCTGCTAGCCTCTACATCAACCATTGATTTAATTGGACGACTGAGATTGGTTTGAAGAGGGTGAGATATGCGATTTACGATCGCATCACATCGCAATGTCGCGTCGGCGGAAGAGAAAAGTGGAGCACAAACATATGGGTGCGATTTGCGATTTGCGATCGGATCGCATCACAGAATCGCAATCGGCAGAAAACACATGGCATAACAAAAAAAGCAACAAGGTTGCGATAGCGATAAGATTGCATCGCAAATAAAACAGAGCTAACAAATCCCATGACGGTTTTGGCGCTGCAGTTGAAATTATCATTTCAACAGGTTTGGAAGTCCAGGAAATACGGACATGGTAATAATGATTGAAAATAAGAACAACGATGAGAGGACGGAAGTTTTATGAAGAATTTATTCCAAAGCTAAATTATCATTTCAATAGGTTTGGAAGTCCAGGAAATACGGACATGCTAATAATGATTGAAAATAAGAACGACGATGAGAGGACGGAAGTTTTATTAAGAATTTATTCCAAAGCTACTGGACAACTTCAAAAAGAAATTTCCATACCTGTCTCTCCACAATGCAGCATTGAGTTCTTGCACTTATGTGGCCCTGATAGAATATTTGTTCACCAATGGTATTTAGAGATGCAGGTCATGGATATATCTTCTGAAATTTGTAAAATAATAAAATCAACTGACATTCTTCTTGCTCACCCACCTCTCTATTTAGCCAAAAGAAGTGGCGTATTGTGCATCACAGAAACAAGTGTTTATCTTTGTGATTTAGAGGGTGAGATTGTGGTCACTTTTGAGGACCATAGCGTTTTTGACTCCTACTATTGCAAAGGTTCGTACGTTACCACCGAAGAGGACATTTTCATTTCTGCTTGTGGTGTTGGCGAAGATCCGGACTCCACCAATATTAGTATACCAACCCTATATATTCGAAGATATCCAAACCTATGCATTCGTATACGATGAAAGGACTCATGATATATATGGGGAGATATGATCGGAATTATTTATGTATGGTCGAATAAATTGTGCCGTGACGTGCCAATATCAGACGATGATGAGGGTGATGCGCCAATATCAGAGGATGATGAGGATGAAGGAGGAGACATTGAGGCCGGACAATAGGCCGCCGCTCGACCTAAATTAGTGTCTAGCTTAAGAGTATTTTAGGTTTTTTTATTTTTAATTTTATTTAAATGTATTAAATAATATATAATAATTTTTGAAATTTGTTATTATAATTTAATTATATAAATATATAATTAATTTATAGGATAATTATTAAAGAAATTTATTTTAAACAGTTTTACAAAGTATTATAAGAATTCTAAAATATATATTTTATCCTAAATTTTAAAATAAAATATAATTGAATTGTAAATGTTTTTTCCTGACACACTTAACAAAATATTTTCATTATATTATTTAATTAATTTTATTATATATAAATATTTTAAGATTTAATTTAAGATATCCCCTAAACTATTCAATAGCAATCTCAATATGCATATCTCATTAATTTAATGAAATATATTTTGTTCAAACCTCCAACATTATATAGTATTTGAAAAAAACATCCATCTTGACTTGAACCTAAAATCCCCTTTCTAACTATGGAAATACAATGTGACTTCTTCATAATTTTTTTCACTTTTAATTCAGATTCATTATCATTTATTTCACTAATAAAAATAATACTAATACATATGTAATAATTAATAAAATCTCTTTTACTAAATCTAATATAATTAGCACAACCATATAAATTAAATGATTTGCAAATGGACATAGACAACAATCCATAATAATATATTTAAAAAAATTATATTTTTCTTTGAATCGATATATAAGTTAAAAATATATACATAAAAACATAGATATTAATTTGTAAATAAACATTGTTACAATATCATGGCTTATCAATACAGTATGCTAAAAACCCATAACTCACATGCATATGAAATTTATTTAATTAATTAATTTAATTAAAAATGCAAAAAAGACAAATACTTTAAAAATAAATATCAACTTTTTATTTGTGTATAATATTAAAAATATTTTAGAACATTTTATGGAGGTTAATTTTCTACCATCTAACTACTAGATAATTAAATTAAAATTTTAAATCTAATAATTATTAATTAAATTTAAATTTTCGAGCTATATGTCTAATTAATCATTAAATTGAAATTTTTGAAAGTGTTTTTAGCATTAATCACGTCATTATTTGTTGGTGGATGTTTCAGACCATCTAATGTGGTTCATCCTCAAAAATAAAGATGAAAAAAATAATCTATCCTTAAGATTAAATAACACAGATGTTTCAAAATTAGACATTAAAAAATAAATTATTTTAATCATACTAAAAACATTAGTGAAAAAAATTGATAATATATAAAATAATATTAAAAACACTAAATTAGTTAAAGAAACTAAATGTTAAAAATAAAGGAAAAATGAAAATTAAAGAAATTAATAAATAAAACTAGGATTTGAATTTTGTTTATTAAATTAGTAAATATCATTATATTATATAATAAATTGAAAAAAAATAATTTTAATTTATTATTATATTAGCTAGAATTATTGTTATATAAATTATTAAATTCTTTTATCATAATATCTATGGAGATGGAATTTCCCCATATTTTTATATTTTTTAATAGTTTAGTATTGTAATGTGCTCTTTCTTGCTATAGAAAAATAATACTTCTTACTTACCAATTTTTGTGTAATTATAATTATGTTAAAGTAGTTAGAAGACATTAATATTAAGTTTTTTATTATTATTACAACATGCTTTGATATCTAAATGATTACAAAAAATGATTTCAACAAAAATATTTGGCTGAGTCTACCAATACAAATACAAAAATTTTATGCTTTTATTTACAATGGATAACGACATGTTTTTTTTGTGTATAAAAGTACAAAACATGCCAATGTTTTACACTTAGAGTCTCTAAAGTTTTGGTTATGTTTCCCTTTGTTACTCATGCGTTTCATTTTATTGACTTCAACACTTTATTTTATTTTGAATAAAAGGAAGAAATTCCTAACTTTACAAGAAATTATTTGAGAGTTAGTGATATGTGTTTCATAAAATTTCATTTATCAACAAATTTATTTCTCTTTTTGAAAGGACAAGGCTCTCATGTCTTTAAACATTCTTTGCATTTAATATCCATTTTGTGAGCATTCTTGAGGTGTCATAGGTTTATGGATATTCTAGAGTTCTCATGGATGCTCAAAATGACCACATGTCCCCGAGTTGGAGTCCACCATTACACCTTATATTCTGTGAAGTGTACCTAACATATTTTTACTAAATGTGACCATCATGGTGAGCTAAAAGTGTGATGATTGATGTATTGTATTTTGTCATGATGACATGATTGATATAAAATTATTGATCTTTCTAGTAGTCTAAACTCTTTTGGTGGTCAATAATGGTCCATCCTTCTAGTCCCCATTTTAGGGTGTTTAGTTTTATTTCTACATCTAACTACTCCTTTATGGTAGTATCACTCCATACAATTGGGAATTTGTCTTGGATAGGTATTTAGGCATGTTGAGGTGGATATACAAGAAAACATGATCTAGAGATCCCACAATTACTCACTTAATTTATGTACTACGCAAATGTGTTTTTCTCAATATAAATATTGGCATACCTATAGTTTAGCACTCCTATTTTGTACCCCACATGCACCCCTTACCATATGTATGTACCACACTTTGGCTAGGAACTATTGAAGATGAAGTTACTCTCATTCATGTTTAATGGGTGTTCCTTCCAATCCCATAACAGAGTAGGACGTAGCTCTCTACCAAGTGGTTCAGTGAATTTAAAAAGGATTTAGTGCATTCAAAGACCATCATTTCTTCCATTTTAATCAACCAATTCTAAATCAAGTGCATTCAAAGACCATCATTTCTTCCATCTAAAAAGAGGTTGTAACTAAGGAAAATAAAAAAAATTGTTGTTTTAGAAAAGAAGCAAGAAGAAGAGGAAGAAGTCTTCAACCCTTCCTCCTCTTTTCCTTCATATTCTTATGTTTAAAAAATCAATCCATTTTTAATAACACTTAGCAAAAATTTATCAAGGAGATCTAATAAAGGTTCATCTAGCTGAAATATTTTGTTTTTGCATTACTTTGACCCAACAATTTTTAAGAATATTCCCTTATACAAAAAAAAACTATTATGTTTAATCTTCAACCCCTTTAGTATTATTAGATCTCTACATCTTTCTTGAATAATTTTTTGCATTCTTCCTTTGAATCCATTGATTTTTTTTTTACCTTGCTATGTTTAAGCTTCAATAATTTCATTGTTGGATCCCCCTTTATTGTTTTCGTAAAAAATAAAATCCCTAGTAGCATTTATTCAGATGTACTTTAGTTGTGTGGTCAGCATGCACATTTTTAATCATAACTAAAAAAGGAGAAATATTAAAAGTTAAACATGAGAGATATTAAATGTGAAAACTAATTGTGAAAATAATTTACATTAAGGAGAAAGGAGATTAAAATTATTTACATTAAGGAGAAAAGAGATTAAAAGTGAAAACTAAACGGGAAAAAAAATGTCAAATAAACCTCGAGTTTAGTTTTGTCTAGTATAACAAAAAGTTTCAAGACGTGGATGTGAGAATTGGGCTTTATTTCTTAATGTATATTCTATGTAGTGCATGAAACCCAACGAAGGATTCACTTATTTAGCGATTTTCCACTCACAACAGTCTAGCAATGGAAGAGCACATAAATAAGAAGGCAAGGTATGAGATACTATTGCTACAACTAGACATAACTTCTGTTGGCAGTTCACGGAGTCTCTCCATGAAAAACAACCTCACTCTCAAGAAAGAAGAGGAAGAGATGATAGAGAGAGTTTCATCATCCATAGATTATTTCCATAGCCTACAAAGGAGAGAGTGGTGAAACGTCAAATACAATACAAAGCTTCCAAATATTTTTTAGGAATATCATTTACGAGCATTTAACTTTGTATTTGACATTGTTGTTAGCAATTCTCTCATAGTCTGCGACATATTATTAGTCCCTCCCATCTGGCAATGGCCAGGGACTATAATAATCAGAAACGATGTACTTAACATTAGTTCACCTCCTTGAACGCGCCTGTTTATCGAGTATAAACAAAGTTTTTTAGATCATAGTGGTTTATGGTCTTATTTGGCCTCTTCCCGAGGCAGAGGTGCTGAAATCATATATTATCTTGCATTTGTCTAGGTCTTTCTCATTCATTTTTCGGAGCCGTTGATTAATGCTAACATTAATCTGGCAATATAAAATGCTAGCTCTTATTGCATTTGACTTATCATGAAGCTGAACCGGTTGATATCACACCGGGTATTCTTTATATATGTTATTTCTCCATAACACTTTTGATAGATATATACAACATTTCAGGCGGGCTCTTTACAGCCATAAGGATTACTGAAATTGCCACTATTGTAATGTGTCACTCTGCATGCTGCTGTGGTGTCTACAAAACAGATGCTCTGCATGCTGCTATGGTGTCTATAGAACAGATGTTCATGAGGGTTAGGTGGGTTTTTTTCTGCAAAAACCAGGATTTCATTTGTTTCGTCCCCATTTTTCTTATCTTCACATATGGCCAGTCCAGGATCGTACTATTCCTCCTCTACAGACAGAGACAACAAACGCACGGATTTGTACCTCTACGCGCAAGCAATGCTATGCTTGGAGCAATTACATACTTTCTAGGCAGCATCTGGGCGCAGATTTCAGGTGTGGTGCTGGTCTGACATCTGAACTGTCAGCAGTGGTTACATTTTATTTACTACCTGCACAGGTGATGATTTCATGTTTAGTAAGAAAAACAGCTGCATCCTTTGTGATGATTTCATGCATTCTTTGTTATGATAATCAATTTTGATATTTATAAGTTTGCAATAAACCTAACATTCAAAAGCTTTGCAGTAAATCTAACAGTAGCGGTAATTCATCAGGGAGCAGAACCAGGTCCCGAATATAAAAAGGGTCCTACGTTTTCGTATTGCGCCGAAGTGGTTTTACCATAATCAGCTTGTTTTCCTCTGACCTTGCCTGCAGATGAAGCATTCCGTCTCTTGTCATGGCAAGTCTCAGTCTCTCTTGCCTTGCATGTAAAGTCAGGGGTACTAATATGTTCTCCGGCATGGCGTCCCCAGGAATCTGATTCAATGCCACTGCAAACACATGAAAACGAAGTAAAATTCCCGTGTTCATGAAGCTTAATAGGTAAAGCCATGGTTTAGAATTCTGTAAAAAAATTGGTCAAAGTTTAAAATTCAGCTCATTCAAAATTATTGGCACACTCACATTATTAAAAAATCACAATTCAAACTTGTAAATTGAACAAATTCTTACTGGAATTTTGAACACATTCGACAAAAAAATATAGAGTAGAAAAACCTCAAAACTTATAACAGGAAGAATATGGCTTCAGGAAATTAAGTTTTAGGTTCAACAATCCAATGTATGAAATATCATTTTTGCTATCATGAAAAGTGACAGTGCATAAGCTATTTCTAAGTCTGTCTACTATCATGAAAAATTAGAACAGAGTAGCATACCATACCAGATTATGCATAGATTCTGCATAGGAACAGGGGTAGGTCGATGCATAGGACTATGGATGGCCGTCTCAATATAATTTGAAGTAGGGCTTTTGGCCGGAATTGATAACTGCTTCCCCATAACATTCAATATTTCCCATTTAGTATTTCCCATCTAGACACCTGTTCATGCATCGCAAGGCAACATCCTTTAGAAATTACAAAGATTCCCATTCGGTATTTCCCATCTTGACACCTGTTCATGCATCTCACAGGCAACATCGTTTAGAAATTACAAAGAAGCCGTTCTAGGAACATATGAAAAATATTTGATAGTAGTAAAATCTAAGGGAGAATTGTTCTGTGCTTGAACAAGCAAATATTTCACAAAATAATTAGGCAAGTTTGAAATCTACCAAGAACTAAGCAGCAACAAATATTTCACAAAATAATTAGGCAAGTTTGAAATCTACCAAGAACTAAGCAGCAACTATCATACTTCGATATGATACTTCGATAATTCGGGTAACTGGGTTTGATATCCAGACACAACAATGCACAATTACTCTCAGAGACAGATACATAAAAAATGATGGACAAACCATTATCAACTGAGAAGTAACTAAAATTAAATGCAATGCAGACACTATGAACAATTGGTATGGAATATGCATATTCCTGTAATTTTTCCGCAGCAAAATGCCATGGCAGCCATTGTCCCTCAGATCAATTGTGCACGGGGAATCTCAATTGCTGAACCTATGTATGCCATGAGAACTTCTGTGCATTTGCGATTTCTCCATTAAACATACAAATCCCAAGTTTTGAAAATTGCGACAGAATGAATCATAATTCAAATGCCCTTGCAGGATTCACACTAAAAACAAGAACCACCACAGGTGCTGCTGGGTAACCGAAAAAAAACACTACCCCTTGTTCATATCTACTCATACATACCATAAACAAATATGCTATACCACTGGTTCTCCAGCTGCAACTCCTGCTGACCACTTGTTATCCAGTGTATGAACCTACTATCCAATCCTGCTTACTCTCAAGCGATAGCGAAAACTTCCACTTCAACTGTCGGTTATTCAACAATACCAGTAGTGTAATATTGTTCAAGAATCAATCAATGGTAATCAATGGTAATCGTGCATTCCATGGTAATCGTTCTAACTAGTAAGCACCACACAAGGCTACAGGAGCATGAGTTTCTTGAGCCAGCGCGGGAGTGGGAATGCTACAACATCAACTTTTCATGAGCAGACTGGATCTCAAAAACGGCTACAACATGCTACAGCATCTTGTTTTGAAGCAAGTAGATTCATCGTGATATATGCAGGAACCAACACGTGTAATGCATGCAGGTGGTTCCATTATCGTTGGGTGTCCAAATGCCCAATACGGTGTTCTATTCGACGGCTGTCCGAATGGTCCGGTGTTCTATTTCAAGGATGTCTGAATGCCGCCTTTTTCCTTAGGTAGGGACTCTAAACATCTCAGTTTTAATCATTAACCTGGGAAAATAATTTACTATAACATTCAAAATAGGTTAATGAACTTAGTCAATGGCACGAACTCTTTTGTATTCTTATTTCAATTATTACTTTCATTTCCTTTCCAAAAGCGGGACAAAGAGTAAAATTTGTTTTTAAGGGAAAGTAATTTTTTATTTTAATATTAAAAGTTTTTATTTATTTAATAAAAATAAATAAATCAATTAATTAAACATTTTAGTTTTAATCATTAACATATTAGTTAGTAATTCTTGTGTTATGTTAGTTTAAATATATTTATTTTTAAAAAAATATAGTAAGATATTGTCGGTTTATTTTATGTGATATCGTCTAATCTAAGGGTCTGATAAACTCTTTTCCACATGTTTTTCTGTGTCAATTTCATACTCTACTGCGAAGTCTGCATAGTGGCAACGTAGGTTGCATGCAAGCACCGCGTGGACCCACAAGTCTGTTGTGTTGTTTTTATCAATTTATAGATTTTTTAATATTAACACATGGGCTGCATGCAACTACCATTTTCTTTGGAAAACATGCTTTATCAATTAACCATTAGGCTGATGCACATCTCATTTTACCCCTGGGCTTAACGCATTTGGATGCAGATGTAATTGGTATTCTCACGGTAAGTAGTATTTGCATCTAGCAATCAAATTCTGGTATTCTCATGGTAATTGGCAATCAAATTCTGGTATTCTCATGGTAATTGGCAATCAAATTCTGGTATTCTCATGGTAATTTGCATCTGCATCAAATAATCATTTTGATATCAGCATCAAAGAATCAGATTCCGCCTCGATGTGCATCTGGGACTAAATATAATCTGATTCTGCTTGAACGTGCATCTCGAGCTAACTATTCATTCTCAGCTTCTTCCAAGTGCCAATCAGTTGGAATTTTGTACTAATATGCTGTCTGGTTCAACTGTAGCCTATTTTAATTTAACATCTAACAATCCACTGTCCCTAGTAATTTTATGAAGACTTCCTTTACATAGGGACACTAAATCTACGTTGAACAGAGAAAGGAGACTGATTTTGGAGGAAAATCTCATGCTATATAAAGCCTGCATACTTCTAATCCATTTGCATTCATCATCTTCAAGATTCCAGTAGCTTTTAAGTTTAGTTTCGAAAGAAGATCTGTGGATCATCATCTTGTACAATTCTCGTGTTTTGTATATTGAAAAAGGGACACCATATCTCCAACTCCAGTCATTGCCATTCTGAGAAAGGGGAACAGCTAGTCCAATCTTAGAGTGGAAAAGGCAGCAGTTGATGTGGGGGAAATGGGTTTCGTTTATGTAACGTCTACACCTAATTGTTTTCCATTTACTTTGGCGCCCTTACTAGTTAACTCTCTTCAAGAGGATTGAATATGAGTAAGAAGTTCAACCTGATGAGCTGGTGTCGGATTCAGATTTTCCAAGGTATGACTATATATCTTGTGTCTACAATATGTTGGGGGTGTCGGCACTTAAGCAACATTTGGTAAACAAGTATCATAAACAGTTTTGGCACAAACATTCATGGTTTTTTTGAAGTGTTCCCTAGTGTTGATGCTCTCATTGAACTTTTATTTGATATTTTTGATGTCATAAAGGATGAGTAACAACATCTTTATAAGAAGAATTGAGTGATTACAAGAACCAAGTAATGGTGTGGTTGGCTTCATAAGTAAAAGTTCGGGTTTCTATGAGTCTGTTAATAGTCTTCAATTGATCGAGCAAAGAACACGGCC